>OZ007587.1:184378189-194378189 GCA_963931845.1 Maratus michaelseni
ATAATTTTTTTTAAGTTTATTATCATAGTTTGAATTGCCGCATACTCTTGTTTTAAGTAAATGGTTCAAGAGCTTTTATGAGTGGAGATATGTCTCTTATTTTTTATGTTAAGAAATGTTGTGTTAATAAACTTGAATTGTAAAAAGTCACTTTGTGCTAATTTTACTTTAATCTCTTATGTAACATTCAACATCTGTAATCTTAAATGAGATTTTTCTTTAAACATTTCCCTTTGTAGAGTAAAGTTCCCGTACTTCAAGGCTGGCTCTCCACGAGTGGGTGATTTCATTTTACTTTTTTAGTTACTGCTTTGAGGAAGCCCAGCCAGAATGAGAGCTCGGCGGGTGCAACGCTCCCGGGACCTTCAAATATAGGCACCCCCAACAAGACTTTTTTTTTCCATTGAAGCAAAAATTAAGGTCTCAAAAAGTTACTGTTCACACACCTAGTCCCATGCGAGACTTACAGCTCCAATGAGACTTACAGATTTTTTTTTTTTTACTTTATATATATAACAAAAATATTTCTTGCACTCAGCCATCTTTAAAGAAAAGGCCGGATTTAATGTCGAGGCCTGATAGATCGATATTGTAAGCAGATTTTCTACTGTTTCTACGTATAATATTGCTTTGACGTTAATAATTATATGGAACACACAAGGTCAAATTATTATTGTAAGTGAAAACGGGAAAGCTGTGTCGATCCCTCTTGTCTAAAAAGCCTTCCAAAGACAAAAATCAAATAATTTTTCATAAAATGAATACAACTTTCAGCTACAAAGGTGTCATAGGACGACTAATTGAACCTTTGTCTCAGAGTTCCATATAGGATCAGTCAGGCCCTGTCAACATTACGCTGATGCAACTTTTTTTTCAGGTTGATGCAAATCTCTTTTAGCACTTAACGGGTAACACCAGATTTGACAGGTTCAAAATTGTGAAATTATTTCTTGTTGTTTAAAGTACCGTACACACGAAAATCATACTTTATTAGTTAGAAATTCGATAGCAAAAGTTAATGAACAATTTTGTAAAGGAGTTATAGAAGTAGTTTGTGCCACAACGAGTAAACAGTAACAAAAATTTTAAGCGCATTTTTTTCTTCTCAGAACAGCATTTTCAAAATGGGTAGACACTCTAGCTCCGCAAATTTTCAATCAACTTGAATCTTTTTGAAAATCAATCATCAAAAACTTTTCTAGCGAAATACGTAGAATTTTTTCGAAATATTGATATCGCGCGTTTCTGTGTAACTTTAAGTAACGAAATTTTAGGTTGAAAATTTATTTTTCACTAAAAATAGCCTCTTCACTAAAAATGCATATTTTTTTAAATGGCTGGGTATTTCACTGGTTTTTAGACAAAAAAATAATGTTTTGTTTCATTGCTCTATGAGTTATCGTGACCACAGCTTCACACTTTTTCTTTCGAAATACTCCCGCCCATCAGCTGTCAAGTTGCCATTTTTTACTACATCAAATAAAAAAAATTACAATTTTCTACTTTAATATATGTAAAATAAATAATTGGTGTAAATATATTTTTATAAACACTTCACATTTCTTTTTCTTTTTTTTTTTTTTTTTTTTTTTTTTTTTTTTTTTTTAACTAAGTTTCTGAAAGAACCTTTTAGAAATTTTAATCTCCGTTTTTTTCAAAAATTCAGACATTTCATGCAAACAATTAAACCGTTTCGAATACCGGTTTTTCAAGTTTTTAGTCACCGAAATTTTAATTACCAGTTTTTCAAAATACGACCTTTTGTCTAATTTGATCGCAGAAATTTATTTCATTAAATAAAACAAAATTTTGAATAAAAAATTACTGGTAGGCACTTTTAGCATCACGTTTGCGTGATGCTCGTCTCGAAGGGGTTAAATTTCAGGACGTTAAAGTGGTGTTATTGCTTAATTCGCTTTATTCCAGAGTTTAATTCTTCCCTCCACTGTGAAAGAAAAAAAAAACATGTGCTGCCTTTTTTTATTTGCATATTCAGAACTTTCTTGATACATTGCTAGTCTAGGGAAAAAAAAGAGATAAAGAAAACACTTCCATATATGGTATCTATCTGATATAATTTGTTCTTGTGCTTCACAAGAATTTCAGATACCTTGTTTTTCATTTAATTCATCACATATAATTTTAGTAAAATCTTTCAAAGTTAAATAATTTTCTGCCATATTTTTTTCCAATGGAAAATGTTCCAGCATTGCCAATTTATCCCTGTGAAATATTCTTCACTGCAGCATTCGTATCATTACGCAATCATCGTGAAACATTTTAGTGCGGCACTAAAGGCATTAGACTGTGAAAACACAATTCATTGGCCTGCTCAGGCAATTGTTCTAAGATTTATTCCAGTTTCACTAAAACGCAAGAAACATTTTCTTGAAAGTGTGAAACGTTTATTACTAATGTCCTAGGTCAGATATTGCGAACCTTTTTACTTACGCGTGCCAAAAATTCATAAAAAAAGATCTTTCAACATTGTAACGTGCCAAACATCTATATAAAATATATTGCAGCATACAGACTGATTATACGAAACACTAGTTAATACAATCAGCCGGTTTAATGCATTAAATAACTAAGAACAAAAGTCAAAATGTGATTGCCATTAATTTGATGAAATTTTGATTCGGAAATTTAATTTGTATAAGTGGCACATAATAATTAGGGGGGGGGGGGAAGTAATAACCATAATAAGGGAAAAATTACAAATTTTTATTTAAGTAATTTTTAACTTATTAGTAAGACAACATCTAATTTATAATAATATAAGTTATATATGAATAATTTATCAGTGAGCTTTTTGATTTTGTACATTCGAATGTTTTATAATTGGCTTATACTTTGTTATTTTTAATAATATGCATAGCAAAAAATTAGATTCGACTGCCATTTCATTACTGTGATGGCTTATGAAATTCATTTGGAGAAATAAATCTTTTTAAATCCATTCAGAAGGGCAAAATAGTTTCGCACCAATGCATAGCATGGCAGAAACAGAAAATTTTCTAATGTGTTACTTTATGCAAAAATAATTGCATTATTTGTAATAGTCCGTAAGTATTAAACAAAATTGTGTTTCTTATACAAAAAAAAATATAAATATGATCTATATATGGAATATCAACTTAAATTTTTCGCGTGCCACAGAAACTGGTGTATGTGCCACTTCTGGAACGCGTGCCATAGGTTTGCCGTTCTTGCATCTAGATTTTGTCCTGTATGTAAAATGTGTCTTGCTGCATTAATCAAAACGTTTCTCTGACTGACAAATGAAAATTTCATTACAATGTATTTATCTGAATTTCGGAACATGTTACTAAATTTTTTTTTTAAATTATTTCATTCACTTACATTGAAATTAAGTTCATTTAAAGATATATATTGTTAAAAAAGCATTAAAACTTTTGTGTTAGAACAAAAGTTATGATAAAAAGATTTTCAGCTGCCGTCATATATAGCAATCCTCATAATAGCATAAGAAATTATCACATTTTTAGTGTAATTTTTCTCCAAACTATTATTTTGCCAATTGTTCGCACGATTTCATGAAAACGGTTAGCCAGATTATTATATTTTAACACATTATACAGCAAATGAATGTACACGAAATTACACACAATTTTAATTCTTCAATTAATATTCATAAAATTATGTTTGTTTAAATTTTTAAGAAGTTTCCTGAAATAATTATTTTTTATCAGTGAAAGAACATGACTTTTAAATCAACAATAACGTTATTTTTATTCGACATTGTTTGTCTAAATATGAAAAAATATATATATTTAGCTTATGTGAATAGCCTATATGAATACTATCTACAGCTCAGTGAAAAAACATGTATCTACTTATGACTTACATTTTTTTAAAATTAAATTTATTAATCTATATATTGTAAAGCAAAAACATCTCCGCGATTAACGCTGAAATCATTTAGAGGGTGGCAACGACCTGACGAATCTATTTTGTATTTTTAGCAAATTTGTTAACGTCTAACCATCGCACAATTTTAACTTTTACACCTTTGAGTAGGGTAGAAATGTCCTTTCAAATGCAATTTGTCTGAAACTATCTAAATTTACTGATTTTTTATGTTTAAAAAAATAATTTCCTAGCAGGATTTTTTTTAAAAATCTATCTCTGTCGCATACAATCCGATTACGGAAGATTAACTTATTTGCTCTTAAAATAATAAAAGAAGTTCAGCATTTGTTTCCATCTAACATTCTATAATGAAATTAAAACTTCATCAATAAATAAATAAATAAAATAAAATAAATAAACACAAATTTGACAGATATGTTGAACCACGCGCTTAAACTCTGAACTAATCAGAATAATAAAAGAAAGCTACTGTAAGTAGCAAAATCTTAGGTGATTTTTTTGGCTTTTAAATCCTGGCAGGCGGCTAATACGAAAGTATTGCTTTTAATAAATTTTAAATAATACATACGATGATGTAAAATCAGGAAAACTTCCTCACAAAACTTTTAATAAAAGGAAAATAACAGAAAAGGAAATTTGTTATAAACGCACTAATAAAATTACATTAAAAGGGTGAATAGTTTTTTATTTAAATTTCAATTTTTTAAATTTATTTTTTATAAAAAATGTAATTTAATTTTGAATGTACCAAATAATAATTAAAAAAAAAAGTAAAATATCAACAACCAGATTTACCGTCTTCTTTCCTTGTCTGAACTTGGAAAGTGAAAACAGAGATATTTCAGATAAACAAATATGGCGTCTATAATTTGATTGGCATCATGCAGTGTTGAAGATAATGTTAACTTTCTGCTGTTTTTAAATTAGAAAAATGAATTTAATAGGATAACCGAGGTATTTTCAGACACAAAACTTCGGGGTAATTCTTAGACGCACATGGTGTTTAAAAACTGTTAACTTTATTTGCGTCTTGTGTCTGATTGTAAGTTTTTAAACCGTTGTACTCATTGTATAAAAAATTCCCAAGCTGTAATCCATGTGTTAGCAAATTTTCGATTCCGTTAGAAAAATGTCTCTGAAAAATTACCCCCCAACTTTTACTTTTAACACTTTTAAATTTGTTTATAGCATATATACCTTCCCAATAGTTCCAGATTTTAAGTGGTATTAAAGAAGGTACAGACTATCTTTGAATCAGAAAACTCCAAGATTCATAAACTGAGATGAGTATAGGCCTTTCAAAAATATATTGTTCCATTGTTTCATGCTGGAGTAATTCTTAGACAATCCTTGAGTATTGTTTAGACACTCTATGATTTTTAGAAAACACCCAACTTAGACACCCTGTAATTCTTAGAAAATGAAAAATTACGTTTAAATGGATTTTTATGTGTTCTAGACAAAGGTAAGGTTATTATAATATAAAAATTAGTATTTCAGAAGCTCAGTTGCCATTGATTATGCATTCATTGACAGCATTATTTGCAATTTGAAAATAAATAGATTTTGAGAAAAAATACTCATTTTCGCCCTTTGATGATGGTTAGGTTCTGGTCGAAAGAGCTCGGGACTCTGACGAAAGTTTTAACATCTATAGAATGGCTTTAATATTTTAAAACCTTTTTTCATTTTACACCTATTTTGTAATAAATAAATTGTGATTCGTTTGAAATGTTTTCATGTTTTTAATTGTTAATCTAGCCTTTAAGCTTGTTTTTTGAGTTATTTTACTTTTCAGTTATTGCTCTTTATCATAACAACTATCTATAATATATCCACAATTAATAATTAAAATATGTTCTTAGTTATTACTACATTTTCTCTTCTTTTTACAAAATGTTATAAAGAGTGATGCCAAACATATGTAATATATTTTTTTCCTCTTGCATTAAAGTGCCTATTTACCCCATTTGAAGTACATAATACAATCAGATACTGACTGATTATTGCCACTTATAAACATCTTATTTGCTTTCATAAAACATAGAAATCCAGTGTATAGCAATTACCCCTCGTATTTCTAAGAATTGCCTCAATTGACCAAGATGGTAATTTTTAGGCACATTTTTATAATTTTTCTTTATTTACATTTAAAAATAAAAATAAAAATAAGGAATATGTTGAAAACATAATTTATATAATATTAATAATATAAAAAAATAAAATCCAAAAAGTCTTTTTTATAACAAAAGTTTGCTTTTTGTCTTAAAAATTCCCCAGTTACCCTATAGAAAATATATATAGTATTTGTGCAATTTTATTAACAAATATTACACCAAATGTGTAAAGATAAATTTTTAATTTAACCTTTATCTTCTATCAAAACATGATGTATGTAATCTACCAAATCAAATGCGGATTAAAAAATTCGAAAAATAACCAGTCAACAACCTTTACAGTAGCTTACATAAGCTATTGACTAGCGGCAGAAAAGCTCTCTTAAAGGTTTGAAAGTCTAGAAATGTTTTTCGATTACTTTCTTAATGGCTATGAACTTAAATGTATCCAAAAGTTTGTTTAGTTTAGTGATGGGCATAACGATTATTTTGATTATTCGAATGAATCATTCGGGCATGCGCAGAAGCATATCCAGAAATTTTGAAAAAAAAAGTTTCTGGAGAAACTTTTTTTTTCAAAATTTTTTTTATTCAGTTACTACCAGAAATTTTGAAAAAAAAAAAAAAAAAAAAAAGTTTTTTTTTTTTTTTTTTTTTTTTTTTTTTCAAAATTTCTGGCAGTAATTGAATAAAATTTTTTTTGAAGTTTGACAGATATGCTTCTGCATATGCCCGAATGATTCATTCCAATAATCAAAATAATCGTTATGCCCATCTAGTTCATTTGATATCCCCGTTTTATCTTTTCGAAACAATATCGATCGGTCTTGACATCTTATGTTTCAGAACTATTTTTAAAAACACTTTTTTTAATTAAAAAAATAGAATTTTTAAACATCGGCATTTTTTATTTTTATGTTCGATAAACGGGATCGAAATCATAATGAATTTACTTTAAGAGCCTTTGCTAGTAACGTGAAAACACACGCAAGCGAATGTTAAACGAATGTTCATTTCAGATTCGTTCTCATTTCAATATTTGTTAAAGATTTTATTTATTTATTTATTTATTTATTTATTTTGCATAGGATATCTGAGGTCGATGTCTTACCGGATACTTTTTATTTTTCAATGTGGATTGCAGATTTTTTTTTTTTTTTTTTTTTTTTTTTTTTGAGGACACTTTTACTTTTGGAATCGATTTTGAAAGTGAAAGTAATTCTCATAAGTAAATCTGCAACCGGATTCGAAAAAGAAAATAAGTATCTGGTTCCGAAAGTGAAAGTATCTACAGCAAATAAAATATGCAACAAAAATTAAAAAAAGCAAAAAAGTACCCGGTGAAACATCGACCTTAGGAAAATAATTGAGCCGCGCTGCGCCTTGGGTGAACTTTTAGTTTTTATGCAATACCCAGGTCGGGACAAGATTGAGTAATCTAATTTCTTCGTCTAGCATTTTGCAATAAAAATTATTCAGACAGCTTCAAACCTAAAGACATCAGTGATTAAGTCAAATTCAAAATGTTACAGTTAAATGAAATAAATAAAATAATATTCGATATTTCAAATAAGTCTTCCCTTTTTTTATGTAATTTTCTTTAACATAAATTCAGTGATTTTATGTTAAAAGTTACTTAACGTTAAAATTGATAGTTATATAGCAAACTTCAAGAAAATAAATTTTCTTTTATTCGAAAAAAAAATGAAAAAATGAAGACTTTTGCTTTCGTATTGGTTGATCAATGGTTGATCATTTTGTAATAAACAACATCCTAACCCATCTTTTGAACTATCTGCTTGAATAGTTATTAGTTAGTTACTATCAAATATTCCTAATTAAGCAGTTTTATCAGAAAATTTTGGTACAAACCTCCTTAGATAATTAAGCATCCCTAAGACACGCTGCAATTCAAGTTTGTTTTTAGGCTCTTTCAACTCAGTAATAGCTTTAACACGGTCAGAATCAGGCCGCATACCTGAAGCATTAAACAAATGACCCAAATACTTAACTTCAGCTACCCTATATTGAAATTTGTCTTTATTAAATTTAATGTTAAGTGCTTTAGCATGGTGAATTTCTGTGGATAAAATTTCATTATGTTCTTATAATGAACTAGCAGCAATGAGGAGATCATCAAAAGAAACTAATACATCAGATATGTCGCCAAAATTTTCCTGATTACTCTTTTGAAAAATTCCAGGTGCACAGGATATTCCCATTGGCAACCTAACAAATTTATAACATCCCAAGGGTGTACTAAATGTACACAAATCACTGCTCTTTTCGTCTAAAGCAATTAAAAAAACATCCTTAAGATCTAGCACAGAATACACTGATTTATTATATAATTTAGGTAAAATTCCTTCAACTGTAGGAATCAATACATGTTTCCTCTTAATTGCTTTATTAAGATCCGGAGGATCAAGGCAAATTCTTAATGTACCATTAGCTTTTTAAATAATTACAAGGTTACTCAAGAAACTTGTAGGCTTATCTACTTTCGCAATGATACATTGGCTTTCTAGATCTTTTAATTTTATTTCAAGTTTAGGTCTTAAGCTTAATGGTATCTTACGTGTTTGTCTTACAGTAGGGTTTCCCTGATCTTTTATTGGGATTGTACAAGTCCCATTAAATTTTCCTACACCTTCATATACTTCTGAATAATTTTGAATAAACTGCTCTTTAAGAAATGATACATTGATATAAGGATCTAACTTATCTTTTTTTGGCATTTCTATATTATTCACAAAGTAAATCAACTCTAATTTAACACATGTCTCACGACCTAACAATGGACGTACATTGTTTGATAAAACCAGAAATTCTGAGATATGATCTATACCATCAGCTATGCAAGGTAATAATACAGACCCTAATTTAACACATGTCTCACGACCTAACAATGGACGTACATTGTTTGATAAAACCAGAAATTCTGTGATATGATCTATACCATCAGCTATGCAAGGTAATAATACAGACCCTAAAGTCTTAAGTTCGGAGCCTCCAAAGACTTCCAAAATAACGTCCCCTCAATTTTTGCAGTTACTTTTTTAAAAACACTTATGGTACAATGTTTACTTCCGCTCCAGTGTTCAATTTGAATGTCAATGATGTACCATTGAAAAGCAAAGCTTTTGTCTATTCTTTTAGAGTGGATGCAGGATGAATTGATCTAACCTTGAGACATTCACAGAGTTCACAAAAAAATCTTCTTCTGAGTCATTGGCCTCGGTATTAAATTTTACTTCCTGAACTGGCTTGCATTTATAGGCGTTGGCGAACTGATTAAATCGATTGCACTTAAAGTGCATTTTCAACCGTACGATGGGCCCTTGTGATAAATTTCGAGCTGCTAAAAAATTACTATTACCCCTATTAGCTCGAAATAGTGATTTATCAATTAAAAACAAACTGCTCCTTTATAATTCTTATCTTCGACCTATAATAACCTACGGTTGTCAAAGCTGGAGTTTCTCAGCCCGCTCCAATATTAATCTTCTTTGTACTGCTCAAAACGCAACTATCAGGCAAATTTATAATATTCCCTTTTATGTTCGTAATTTTCATCTCTATAAAGAAATTAAATTCCCCTTGCTCAGCACTTTTATTCAACATCTTAATATTAATTTTCATCTCTCTCTTCAATCCTCTGATAATTTAACTCTAAATTCCCTCCCTAAGTATGATATTTTTGACACCCGTAACCGTAAAAGGCCCCAAGTGTCCATGATTCTCGATGCTGTTATTTAATATTCTAAATTTTTAACTCCAATGTAAATTGTCACTAAATTTCCCTTCTGTCACCGTATAGAGTCCCTTTAAATTTGTTCTTTATTTCTCTTTTTAGAATTTTTCGACTGCTGACACATTTTTAGAGTATACTCAAATTTCATTGGTTCCCTCTTGCCCCGCCCAGCCAGGCAACAAGTATATATAGGTCGGAGCGGCAGTCAGGTATGCACAGAGGATGCTTTAATATCATCTCATGGAATTGCAATGGCCTTCAAAATAAAAAGGATGAGCTCAAGGAATTTATAAAGGAGCACGACCCAGATATTGTACTTATTCAGGAAACAAAACTCAGACCTGGCATGTCTTTCAAAATTCCAAATTATATTATTTTTCGATACGACCACGGCAATAATTTAGGACCGCGAACCATCCGGGGAGCGGCTATTGCTGTCAAAAATAATTTAAACTGTCATATTGCTTCTCCAAATCCTCCTAATTTAATTGACGCTGTCGGAGTAACCATCAGAATTCCTGCAGAGCCAGCACTAACCTTCTTCTCAGTATATATCCCCAATGGTGAGAGCGCGCCTGACATCATGAGTGACGTCAGAGCACTCCTTAATTACGATGCCAACACCTTCCTCATAGGTGATTTTAATGCCCATCACAATTCCTGGAATTGCATTCAAAACAACGCATATGGTAATAGTATCTATCGTTTTCTTCTCAACTCAACTGCGGACATAATTTTTCCGGCTACCCCCACCCGCATTTCTGATTATAGTAGTAGCACCATCGATTTTGGCTTATTTAATGGTTTTAATTATGTAAAAGATATTGAGACACTTCAAGAACTGAGTTCAGATCATAATCCAATCCAAATCAAAATCCAAATTAAAAAACCCAAGCCCCCTGCTAAAATTCGTAATAAAATTAACTGGACTCAGTTCCAAAATAACATTAATGCACTCCCCACCCTCCTCCCGAATATCAACAGCACAAATGATATTGATAAATTAACTACTGAAATTACTAAAGAGATCAGCGATGCTGTTGACAGTGCTACTACCATAATTTATAATCAGAATGAATTTTATAGATTAGACCCCCATGTCCGCAGACTTACTAAAAATAAAAATCGCGCCAGAAAAATATGGCAGCGAACCCGTAATATTTATGATAAAGTCATCATGAACAGAGCTCAAAATGATCTGAAAAAATACCTCAGCAAAAAGAGACAGGACAGTTGGACACAATATTTGGAATCTCTGTCACCAGAGGACGCCTCTATATGGCGCGCGGTGAACCGCATTAAGAGCTCTGTTCGTCCGTTCCCACCGATCCTTATTCCAAATTCCAATAATTTTGCCTACACCGATGAGGAGAAAGCAGATGCAATCGCCAGCAGTTTGGAGATGCAATTCACAGGAAACCCGGTTATTGATCAAAATACTGAGAGGGAAGTTAATATCAAAATCAGAGATTTCTTAAGCGTTCCCCCCACCCCCCCTCCTTTTTCGATCACCAATGCTGATGTCTGCGAAGAAATTAAAAGGCTCAAAAATAAAAAATCGCCAGGCATTAGCGCAATTACTAACGAGACGCTTAAGAAACTACCTATGTCCTATATTCCAAAAATCACCTTTCTGATAAATAATATTTTTAAGTACAGCTACTTTCCTTTATACTGGAAGACCGCCCTAACTGCACCAATTTTAAAGAGCCACAAACCGCCCAGTAACCCCACCAGTTATCGCCCTATCTCTCTTCTCAACTCCATAAGTAAGCTTACCGAAGCATTTATAGCCAGGGAGCTTAAAGCCCACATTCAAGATAATAACTTAATGACCCCAGACCAGTATGGCTTCAGAGAGGGGCTCTCTGCCCCTCACCAAGTCTACAGACTTATGGAACTAATTACTACTGCTAAACTAAACAAAGAATTCACGGCGGCGGTCTTCATTGACATCGAGAAAGCATATGACAAAGTTTGGATTTTTGGACTCATTTTTAAATTAATTAATTATAATTTCCCACCCTACCTTGTCAAATTAATCTACCATTATCTTTTAGACAGGAACTTTCAGGTTAAAGTTAACAATAAATTATCCAAAAAACTTCTTGCTCGTTTCGGCCTGCCGCAAGGCTCTAAAATTTCTGGAATTCTTTTTAACCTTTTCATTAATGATATGCCCCCATACCCTCATACTCATTTGGCCAAATACGCGGATGATACCTGTGTATTCGCGATCCATAGAAACAGGCGCTATGTAATCGCTGCAATTACTCAGCACTTACACTTACTTTCGGAATGGTTCCTAAAGTGGAAAATTGCAATAAATACGAGCAAAACGCAGGCTATCATCTTCTGTCACCTCAAGCCTGAAACCCGGGACAGACGCAAAATTAAATTCAATAACATCGACTTGCCATGGTCCTATACATGTAATTACCTTGGTATTATTCTTGACCAAAGACTCACTTTTAGCCAACACATCCACAACGCGAGAAATAAATTTCGAGCTGCTAAAAGACTTTTATTACCCCTATTAGCTCGAAATAGTGATTTATCAATTAAAAACAAACTGCTCCTTTATACATCCTATTTAAGACCAATATTAACTTACGGGTGTCAAAGTTGGAGTTTTTCTGCCCTCTCTAATATTAATATTCTTTTTACTGCTCAAAATGCTACTATTAGGCAAATTTATAATATTCCCTTTTATGTTAGAAACTTCCATCTCTATAAAGAAATTAAATTCCCATTACTCAGCACTTATATTCAAAATCTTAATATTAACTTTCATATTTCACTGCAATCTTCAGATAATCTTACTCTTACTTCCCTCCCTAAATATGATATTTTTGACACCCGTAACCGTAAAAGGCCCCAAGTGGGCATGATTCTTGATGCTGTAATTTAAAATTTAAATTAATTTAACTCTGTTATTTATCACTAAATTTCCCTTCTGACGCAGCATTGAGTCCATATAATTTGCTTCTTTAACTTTTTTCTAGATTTCAGACTGCTGACACATTTTGAAGTAATGCTGATTTCGTATTGGTTCCTGCATGCCCCGCCCAGTCGGGCAGTTTTGTACTTATAGCGCGGGATTTGGACATGCAAGCGAGATCTGTAATTTTACACCAAAATGTCTAAAGTGTGCGGGTTTGCACCTTACACCAAACTGTCCCCATCAGGGTCGCATTACCCCGAAGTGCGCCAATTGTGGTCTCGACCACCCGGCAAACTTTCGTGGTTGCATTAAAAACCCGTATAGATTGGAAAATAGATATAATGACAAATCAAACAAAAACAATGAACAAACAAAATCAAACTCACAACTTTTTGCTGAAATTCTCAAAGATTTCAACTACACCAAAAAAACACCCAAAACTGATAACACTGCAAGCTCACAAACTATAAACTCAACTGCTGAAGGTGCTAAAGCCTCAGATTCGGACGCTTCTGCTTGCGCTACATCCACTTCATCTAATAACACTAATGATAACTCCACCAATCCACCCCCCACTTCTAAATCACCTTCTACTATTACTTCTAGTTACTCCACTGAAATTAATGAAATTTTTCAAACATTTAATGACATTAAAGAAATCTTCCAAATTACTAAATTCCTTAAATGTATTAAAAACATAGCAGATAAAACTAAAAAATTCACCAATCCTATGGAGAAAATGTTAGTAATAATTCAAGAATTCGATACACTTGCAAATGAGCTCAATCTCACTAACCATGAGTAGTCCTATAAAATTTTCAATTACATTCGATATTATTACGGAATTACCAGACTATGAGGTCTCCGACCCCTTTAACTGTATGCGCCCTAATTATGTTACTTTTCTTGATAATTATGATTGAGTTTTCCTCTCTCTTTATTTTTCATTTTCTCTTTTTTTTTTTTTTTTTCTTGTCATTGATTTAAATTTAAAAAAAAAAAAAAGCATTTATCCTTTTTTAATTGTTTTTCACCTATCATAACTTAATTTAAACTTATTGTATGGTCTCTGAAAAGAGTCTTTTTTTTTTTTTAATGCTTGAGATGGGTTCGACCCACGGTAGGTTTCGTCTAACTCCCTAGGAACTAATGGAATTCTTTTTTTCTTCCTTCTATCTCTTTAAAATTTTTTAGTTACACTTTTTATTTCTCCCTATACTTATCACTGCTATACCTATTTAATCTCTAACCCCTTAAACTTCTCACGGCTCATTATTGCCTCGCAAGACAATCCACCTCTATCCTGGAAATACAGTTGTATGCAACTAGGAGTTCCAGAAAGCTTACTACATTGTTCCATTGTTCCTTCCCCCGCACTCCACGGTTCACACGCTCGCGTCAGGAGACTCGAAGTAGCGAAGTGCATTTTTCAATGCGAGAGTCTGAGCTGCTTCGGGTACCCGCTGAGCGTTAGGAACCATACGGTGCATTCATCACTTCTATTTCATCAAGAGCTCATCCTTATTCAGCTTTTTTTTTAACTCTATTTATTATTTTTGGGCCACTAGCAAAGTATACTGATCATTTAGTATCCAAATGATATTATGCTTCGGGGATGTGTGGCAGATGCCACAGGCTCCTCGATAAATATAATTAGAAGTCCAGTCCAGGTATTTTTCTCATCAGCATCATCATTCATTCGTGAGGTTCCGTCGCTCGAGAGAGCAGCTCCTCAACGTAGCTCCGTACTGATCGCCAGAACCGAAGCGGCAAGGTGCCCTTTTCAGGGCTTTATTACGAACCGCCTTCGGTGATTCTTCTGTCAATATGATGAGACAGATCAAGACTTGTAATGTGAGTACATCACTCACACTTACAGAAATCGATACTATGTTTGAAGGCTTTCCGAGTTTGAAACGCAATTTCACCTACTATCTGAGGCATGCCCCAGTGGATGATGAGAACAAATACCATACAAGGATTATGTCGGCCTTGCAAAGAGCCCTGCCTATTCTTAGGAGTAATACTGATGCGGAACCTGAGTTGGTGGCGAAACTGGATGACTCACTCTTTGAATTTGCTACTTATTCCAACAAAAATAATATCGGATTATTAATTAACAATGCCAACAAATTAGCTGAAGAGCTTGAGAATAGAAAGTTGGATTTCCAGCCAGTTAAAAGAGCAAAAATCCACCATTCTGAGTCAGAGGATGACGTCAGCGAGCCGACTGTTACTGAGGAACCCTCCTCTTCCAATTTCGAATCCCCCAATTCTTTCGGGCCACTATCCGACTCGAATGAGATGGATACCGGTGTTGAGGCACCGATTCCGGCAATCTCTTCCCCTAAATTTAAACCGGGCAATGAAAAACCTATGCCTATAACTATTAAGTTAACTCAAAATTGGAGGGATACCCTTAAAGATATTGAATCTTTTACTGCTCTTAAAATTGATAAGAAAATTTTTAAAGACTCCATTAAACTTTTCCCCAGCTCTGTAGAAGACTACAGGGCGATCCAAAATTGCTTATCTAACTCCAATCTGGAATATTACGGCCTCCCCCTTAAATCGGAGCGGCCCATTAAAGTTGTGATTAAGGGTATTCCCTGCGACATTCCTATTTCTGAAGTCAAAACCGAGATTGAGGAACTCGGATTCAACGTGCACTCTGTAGCACAATTTAAAAGCTTAAAAACTAAAACCCCATTACCAATTTTCTTAATCAACCTTTTCCGTAATGACTTAACTAAAACTATTTTCCAAATTAATAATTTCCTTAGCTTTCGTGTCAAAATTGAACCATATCGGTTCCATGGCACGAAGCAGTGCTACAATTGCCAGCAATTTAATCACTCATCCTATAATTGTAAGTATAATCCCGTCTGCTTAAAATGCGGAGGAAATCACAGATCTTCAAATTGTCCCATAACGGACCGAGAACAATTCTGCTGCGCAAATTGTGGCGATAATCATATGGCTAATTATTCGGAGTGCCCTAAGCGCCCCAAAAAACCCAAGGTTCAGACTGCTCAGAAGGACAAGAAAAAACCTCCAACTGGTACTAGTGGCCCAAATAATAATGGCTCATTAATTCTAGATGCAGTTAATTTCCCTGCCCTCCCAACTAAAACTAATTCGGACTCTGCCGATTTTGAAAATACTAACGACAACGCTAACGGATTTGCTAAGTTAAATTACCCAGACCTTTTTAATAACATTGATCCTATTATCGAAAAAATTAAAACTCTTAATAATCTTCTCGTTATTACTCTTAAATTAACTTCTAAACTAAATTTGCCACTTCAAAATTTATTGCAAAATAATTTTACCACCCTTAAAAATGTGTCAGAGGAAGACTAGGCCCGCCCTCAGTAGCGTCACCTCTTCAGCTCTACTATTGGCTGGCAAGGAATTGCCAGTCGGATCCGCTCAGTTCACTGATGCAGAAAAATGAATGTGCCAACAGAGGACTTGGCCCGCATGCGCAGACCACGCCTCCTCATGCGCTCCTATTGGCTGACAAGGATTTGTCAGTGGAATCCGTTCCGATGCACTGAAGCAGAAACTGCCTCGTCATTTTTATACTTGTATGGTCCCTGTTACAGGGTCTTATTTTTTAGCTCCTGGCCTTTGGGCCCCTTCTTGTCTTTGCCGTTTTGCCTGGAATCGACACCATTTAGTCACCTTTTTTGTTATGCCTCGGGGATGTGTGGAATTAGTCCACAGGCACCTCGATAAATATTTTAGAAGACCGACCGAGAGGTATTTTTCTCCAGGCATTCATCGGTCCGCACGCTCGCGTCAGGAGACCCGAGTAGCGAAGTGCATTTTTCAATGCGAGAGTCTAAGCTACTTCGGGTACCCGCTGAGCGTTAGGGACCATCGGGAGCAATCCCAGCCATAAAATTTTTACAATATCATGAGCTCATCTTTGTTTCTCATTTCTTTTTCAAAATTTATAGTTTTTATTTATTATTTTTAACTTTTTGGGCCACTAGCAAGGAATACCAACCACTTAGTTTCCACATGATGTTATGTTTCGGGGATGTGTGGCACAGGCCTCAGGCACTCGAGAAATATTCTAGAAGCAGCAGGGCCCTTGTTCCTCCGATGCTTACGATTGCACTCCCAGCAGAAGAAACCACTAGGACTTTCTGTGTCCCTTCCAAGAGTGTCTCTTACTGATTTTCTCGATCTCATGGCTTTCGTCCAACTTGGTTTCGGAGCGTCTCTGTGTAGGATAGCAACATTTTGACCCTGCACTGTTTGAGCCCTGTGTTTACTCAATTCTGCCGTTTTCTCGATCTCGATGACTTTGAATAAATTAAGATCAGTATCCCGAAGCATTCTCTCTTGAAGGCTTACAGCGGTCTTTCCTAAAATAATCTTATCTTTAACAACAGAATCGGACTGGTCTCCAAATTGGCACGATTTTACCTGTTTCTTTAGGTCCGTCGCAAATGCATCAAAAACTTCCCCTTCTTGCTGCTTCCTATAGTTGAAGAGGAATCGCTCTACCACAATGTTTTTCTTGGGCGTCGTATATATTTCAAACTGTTCAATTACAGCTTAATAGCTCTGTTGTTCTTCGCTGGTTAAATTCAAAGTATTAAACAATTCTACTGTTTCTTCTCCTGCAGCATCGAACAACAAAGCGAGCTTTACATCAGAATTTTTCAGATAGTTTCCTGGTGCTTTTAACCATATTTCAAACAACTGTCTGAATCGACGCCAATTCTCTGTCACATTGTTGTCAAAACTTAGGCCTGGTTTGTTAGGTGGTGGCCGACAAAGTTCCATCTCTTATCAGATGCTTAAAACCAATATATATATATATATACTACGAACTTTGAAGGTCACAAATAAACTATGACAAGGCCATGTTTTGTGTACGTAAATAATAATAATGAACTCAGATTTCATAGTAATTCATCATAGTAACTGTACAAGCACCAATAATTATTCACACGTTGTTGATCTATAGCCATCTTCAACACTATTAACTCACTTCACGTTCAACCACATGCTGTTGCCAATATATTACAGTAATTGCATACAATTTTAGTGATTAGATGCTTTGTGATTCCTTCTGTCACACATACAGATTATGCTGTGCAATTTCTGATACGAATTGTCCATGTTCGCTGAATATTTTCAGAATATTCTTTGAGGTATAAGTAACTTACTTGTTCACAAAAGTCAATATATTGAAATAGGGAGGTTTTGTAACAATATTCTCGTAAAGTTGGAACGTGTTTAATAATTTATGCGTGACGCATTATTTTTCTTGTTAAAAATTAAACAGACTGATCTCATCAAAAGAATATAAAATTTTAAACAGCGCACAAATTTGCATTTTGACCAGGATGTGTATAAAATCGAAAAAATATTTCGAATACTATTTCCGTCACTAAAAATGTAAAGTTAAATTTCGTTTTATAAATGAAGAATTCTAACTTCACCAACCTTTTTTATTGAAATACAAAATTTCCCTAAGAAAAAACCCAAGATGTCAAATGTGATAGTGAAACACTTATTACATGTTATATCGTGCAGCTTGAAATTATCACTTCATTGAAGTTAATATGCATAGCACTAAATAATGAGGAAAAGAGTCATTAAATAATTCATTTTTAGAAAATAGCTGTTGAATCACGCATTAATCCTATGAGGAAAGAAATAAAGCTCAGTTTTTATACACTAAAATAAAAATGCGCTACAAAATTTCCATTTTCATCCCTTCTTGGTGACACGAATAAGGAAAAAAAAAATTAATAGAACTTCATTGCTTTGTAAGGAATTTTCAGGAAAAATTTCAATGCTGCATTTCTTATTATGTAAATAAACTTGGGCATTTTCTTTTGAGCAAATTGAATGATTTTTTTTCTCAAAATGATTTTTTTTTTCATTCTTTTCTTCACAAAACACCTCTTTTAATAAAACTAGGAGATTCTTCCCGGGTTACAGAATATAGGAGAAAACCATTTGCTTTTAATTGAAAACTCTAAAAGGCTTTTTACATTCAATATATATATTTTAGATTGCCCATTAAAAACACCAGAAAACATTTTTATATGAAAAATATCAATAATTTAACCCTTTATGTACTGAATTATGAATTCATGAAAATTTTATCTTCTAAAGCATTTTTCGTGAATTGTTGAAACTACATTAGAAGATTTCCATAATCATTTAATAAATTTTAGAGGGATTTTAGAATGATTGAAGGATTTAGGAGGATTAATTAAATTTGAATTTATAGTGATTTTGTGCAATAGTTATAACCACATTCAAATATTTTATTTTAAATATTTTTCTCAATATTTTGTAGAATTAAGAAATGTACAAATATAATGTTCTCACAATAGAAATATAGAAATATTTCGAATTGAAAATCCCCCCCCCCTCTCCCCCAACGCCAAGAAAGCTGAAAAGGTGCAAATGCAAAAGAAATCATCCTTTTAAAAATATTTTTGTTTTGTGTATCCCATAAAGCTTTTGGAACAAGATAAATTAATGCATCTAAAACTCATTCTAAACTGTATTACTACTAATCGATGCATTAAATGAATTTTATAACAAGTTATTTTACTGGTACATATAAGTACCGTCAGTAGATAAAGGGATATTCAATCCAACTACTTTATTTTTCTATCCTAAACTTTTTTTTTCAGATTTGAGATGCTATTGTTATTATTATTATTATTATTATTGGTTATCGGGAGGAAATTTCTTTCTCATGCATCAACATTGGTTTTTCTTGGATTATTATATGAAAGAATTCATGGGCTAGTAATAGAGGAGAGGAATGGGATAATTTTCATAAAACATTTTTTATTCAATATATCGATCTCAGTTTTGGATACAACTGTAAAGTGTTAATGCTTAGTATTAAATAAAAAAAAATACAATATAATTAAAATTGTAACATTTGTGCGATTTGAAAATTGTGACTTTTTTTCAATGGGACATACATCTAATGTTGAAGAAAAATATGAGAAATTTGCAGTTTTAAAAATGTTACACTTTCACAGATCTTAGCTAAGTTAAAAACATGATTTTGCTTTATTTATAGGGGATAATTTTTCTTTTTTTTTGCGTTCTACAAAATTTTTACAACTGAAATAATAAAAACATTTGTAGATGAAAAATGTTCTTTTTATAGAAAAAAAAAGTAGTGAATTCTATTTTGAAATTGATTCTGACATTTATAACAAAATAAAAATGATAAAAATTGCTCACTATTACAAAAAAAAAAAAAAAAAAAATCAAAGTATGGGACTAAATATTTGAATTATTTTGGGAACACAGAAGATAGAAATTCGTGCCCCATATCTTCATCTCCTTCAGTGTTCCTCCCCCAAGGAGTATATTTAGTATATGCCTTAGCGCGTTAATAGCACTTTTTTTTTTGGTTTAACTTAATTAGTGACTTATAAAAAAACGTAGGAAATGGCAACAATTAATTGATTTTGGTCTTACAAATTTAAAAAGTGTCAAAATCAATTTCAAAACAAACTTGAATAGTCATTTTTGATCTGCATTAAAGGTCTTTTTACTACAAATGTTTAAGATCCGCTTCAACAGTAAAATTGGTAGCATATACAAATGGCTTTATAACTACTTGATCTTGTATAAAAATTAAAATAAATAATAATGGTTACTTTAAGAAAAAATAGTGTTGTGCCACTCCTTCTGCCGTCCAACTTCAGCCTCCTTTCCCTTAGATAAAAACTTTTATACTAAATATATTAGCTTTCATATTAAATATAGTGATTTGTTTTATTTTTTATGTTTTTAATAGAGGGGAGGAGACAGGAGTGGATGACAGGAGCAGTGGGGCAACACTAATTTTGCTAAAACTAAACACGATTATTTATTTTTCTTTCTACACAAAAAGGAGTACCTGTAACCAAATTTGTATATGCTACAAATTTTACAGTTGCAAGATCTTAAACATTTGTAGTGTAACGGCCCCTTTTATACAGATCAAAATTGATTATTGAATTCTATTTTGAAATTGATTTTGACACATATTAAATTTGTAAAACAAAAGTTGTGACAATAATTGCATATATTCCTGTGTTTACAAGTCACTAATTAAAATAAGCCAAAAAAGCAGGATGGCTAACGTTTCATACGTTATTTAGCGGGAAGAATGGGACACTGAGAGAGAGAGATATGGGACACATTCCAATTATTTCTTCTATATTCCCACTCAGCTTCAATATTTAATTTCATAATTTGAAATCTGTTTTGTAATATTGAACATTTTTTGTAATATTGAACATTTTTTTGTAATATTTATTATGAAATAAATGTCAAAATCTTTTTCTAAATAGAATTCACTTCTTACTTTTTCCTATAAAAGGGAGATTTTCCAACTACAAATGTTTTTCATCTTTAGTTGTAATTGTAATAAATGTCAAAATCAATTTTAAAATCGAATTCACTATTGACTTTTATCTATAATTTTAAACTACAAATGTTGTTAATCTTTCTGTTGCAATTTTTATGGAACACATGGTGCTAAATAAAAACAAATCATGCTTTTCAGCTTAGATCTGTGAAAGTATAATATTCTGTGTAAATTCTTCATATTTTTCTTCGCCCGCTAGCGGACCCCTAATTTACACCGAGGCCTCAATCCTTTTAAAACCTCGAATAAGATAAACCACGAACCTCCGGCCTGGTTCCACGCTGCCTTCGGCACCGGATAATCCCTTAATTTGCACATCGAATTGTATAAACCTGTAAACAAACGAACTTCCGACACGGGTCCCCGCTGCCTTCGGCACCGTATAGCAGTCGTGCTGCGCACGCTCAAGTTCAATCTTCCACCACCAGGTAGCGCAATCTGTTCTATACGAACCTCGGGCACTGAAATCGTTAAGGCTATAGATGTCGAGTCGAATGAGCTATACCCCGTCGTGATCTAGCCCATAGAACCAGAGATAAGAAAATGCCCCCTGGTGGTGAAAAAACGAACTAAAATCGGAAAGCTCTATAGATGTCGAGTCGAATGAGCCATACCCCGTCGTGATCCGACCCATAGAAACAGTGATAGGAAAGCGCCCACTGGTGGTGAAAGCTAATCGCGTTTGGGGGGGGGGGCAAAGTGGGGGGATGAACACCGGAGATGCATAATAAGTTTAGGCGGTCACAGACTTTTCCAGCGATGTATCACATGAGGGATATGTGCAAAATTCAGAAAATACCCCCCCCCACCTGCATAATTTGATTAAGCGTTCACAGACCTTTCCAACGATATATCACATGAGAGGTGTCGGCAAAATTTAGAAAAGTGCCCCCTTTGGGGGGGGGGGTGAAAGCGGGAGGATGGACCCCGAAGATACATAATATGAATAAGCGGCCACAGGCCTTTCGAACAATATATCACATGAGTAGTGTCGGGGGGGGGGCGCAAAATGTGGGGGTTTCACCTGTGGTGCATAACATGAATAAGTGGTCACAGCCCTTTGTAACGATATGTGACATGACGGATATCGTTAAAATTTAGAAAAGTGTCCCCCCCCCCCTTGTGTAGGCAAAACGCGCTCCGCCCCTCCTTATAATTTTTGACGCAGCTTTATTTTTAAAATTTATGTTATGTGTTATAAAATATCGTAAAGTTTCAAACAGATAGCCTTATTATACTTCCTAATTTTGTTCACGCTCCTCCCCATCCTCTCCCCGAACTGTGACGCGCCATTCTGTTTTATATTTTTTTTATCATGTGTTATAAACCATCTTAAAGTTTAAAACAGATCGCATTGGAATTTAATATATTTGCTGAAATTACTATTATATCTAGAATAATATAGAAATAAACCCTCCTTTAGATTGTAATTGAGATATATGAATAATTTTTAGAATTTATGAAAGCTGATTTTTATTTATTTATCTATTTATTTATTTTTTGTTTATTTATTTATTTATTTTTTTTTTGCATTGCCCTGTGCATGTTATGAATTTCTTAGCAATTTCTTAGACTTACATTATTTTATTCAATTAAACATTGTACTGTTACAATAAATTTAAATGAATTTGAAATTTAGAAGTTATTAGAAATTTAGAAGAGAGTGAAATTTAACTTCACTTCTAAAACAAAAATATTTTTAAAGAAATAAATGAATCACCTTTAATTCATTTCAAAAATTTTGTTTACGTTTGGAAAGAAATTTTAAATGCCGATAACTCTTAATGTATACATTTTAGAAGGTACATCTTCCATCAAAAACTAATTTATTTTTAAAGATCTTTCAAAAACGTATATTATATATTTAAAATATTTTTTAAAGCATAAACACTACGTCTGATTACTTTATTTTACAATATTTTAAGAACACGCATTTTATCAGACAATTAAATGCACTAAACAAACACGAGTGAAAAATTGACCTGGGCCAGGACATTACGCATGGGACCTGGGACCTTACGCATACCATGCCGACGCTCTGCGACTGAGCCACCCCGATCGATACACTTGACGGGAATTTCTCATACTTATTCATGTTGGAAACAGTCATCTGCCACAGTTTGCAGTCGTATTTAATTGTTTGATAATATGTATGTTCTTATAATTATGAAGTTTTATTTTTAAAAAAAATATCTTCAGAAGAAAATGGCTGACTTGCAGATGAAATTTGATGTTGTTATAACTTGTAACTGATTTGTGCTATTATAATACAGACTAGCCGCCACTGGCGACCAGTTTGGTCTCCCTTAAATGTATGTTAAGCACTGTAACACGTTACTTTTATTCATAATTTATTTTTTTTCCGTAATCCTTCACCAAACCGGAAGATTCTAATAGACAAATCAAAAACTTTTTCGATCATGGTAGCATTTCGCATATTTTTTGTTGTTATGTATTTCATCTTTCTTGACAAAAACCGCTTAACCAACTTAAGCATTTATGCTTCATATTCGTTTGCTTATCAGTTGCAATATGCTTGCTAATGAGGAGATTCTTAAACATATTAAGTAGTTTTCCGTAATTGGATCCATTGCCAAATGGCGTATTTTAGTTAATACGATTTGGTGCAATGAAGTCTATTTTGTGAAAGTCTTTAATGATATCCACCATTTACACTGAACCATATTGTTTCCAATATTTTTTTGTTTGTTTGTTTGTTTCTCGCTAACTTTGGCTGTAGACTTGATTACGGGAGAATCAAGAAGAAAATCTATCATTATTCTCATTTAAAACGTCTTGAATAATGTGACATAATCGGAGTGCATATTATAACACGTAATTTTCGAGTATGGTTTGGTGAAACATTGAACTTTTGGAAGCCAGTTTTGATAATCACGTAAATATGTCACACCAACATTACCGCCTATAATTCTAATTACAGCAACCCGTTTTTTCTCTCTATATTGCAACTCTATAGTTAATATAGTGCCCCGGTGCGTCTACGACAGCTGTTTCATCAGAACATTTGATTTCAAAATAAAAGTATCGTTTCTAATTTGCACACGCGAAAAATAAAAGCTGGTATTGGCGATTTTAAAAATTCTTTTGGCGAGATTTGCGCCCAAATAACACAAAAGTACTTAATGATGTTATGTATTTTGTAAATGTATATTAAATTACTGTTTTGAAAGCGAATGGTCATTAATAATGGTAAATATGATTGGTGATTAACAATCATTTTCGGTGGTCTCTCTTCCTTTCACGTATAATACATAAATACCAAATTAACTGACAATTTGTTTCGAAAT
The DNA here is from genome assembly GCA_963931845.1 of Maratus michaelseni. Lineage (NCBI taxonomy): Eukaryota > Metazoa > Arthropoda > Arachnida > Araneae > Salticidae > Maratus > Maratus michaelseni. The sequence goes on from OZ007587.1 coordinate 184,402,629, forward strand.
TTGATTCATTAAATATCATTACATGAGTTGTATTTGTTTACATTCAGCTTACATCAAGAAAAGATAAAGAATGAAGTTGAGTTGTATAGCACATAATTATGGTAAACTTTGATTGTGTCACTGGTACGAATTATTTTTTTGACACCAGGCAGCGCTCCAGAAAATCTTTCACGGAAAACTAACTTTACGAACGATTATCTCCATGGTTTAATGGTTTAATATTTTAAACCTTCACGACGAATGAATCTTTTTTTTTTTTTTACTTTCATGGATAGAGAATTTGAACTGCGAAGCTAATTTCAACTGAAGTTATTGGAGAATATATACATAATTGAACCTAAGTCATCTCTCAAATATTAATTTATTTTGAACGATCTTTCTAAAAATATCACATTTATGAAGTTTTATTCGAAAAAATAATTTTAATAAAAATGGCCGCCTGGCATATGAAAAAGTGAAACGGACATTCCGGAACTGTTGATGACAGTCACATGACTTACGGTTTTATTATAGAGATGGTACATGGTCGTTGGCATGTTTTATCTCTGTTTTGGCATAATTTTTTAATCGCCAAGTTAATTAACAGTTTTTTGCTAATTAAGGATAGAAAATAATATTTTTTTTTACACTGAATTTTATAAAAGCACATAGATTATGTAATTACTTGTCCAAAAATGCAATCCTTTTTTTATTCTGCCGAATATTAAGGTCTGTAGCTTGTTTGAAAAAAAAAAGTTTGACGAAGAAAAAAGTGATCATTTTAAGTAACTCGACGTTTTTTTTAAAAATCTATATCTCTGTTTATAAATCACTTATGAAGATGAGTTTGGTCTTAAATTGAAGAAATTCTTCATTAGATTCTTCTAGCTTTCGTTTTTTTTTTCTGCGACGCTTGGTTTATTTGTTATCTGATATTTTAATCTGGCATGTTTTGTCGATTTAACATTGCGAAGTTGATTTCTGTAAATAAGCAGTAGCGGTCTAGTTCAGTTCTTGGCGTTGTTTGTGTTGCGTTTTTTTTTTAAGCTTGGCTTGGCAGAGCGACCGCCCTGCTTGATTATCTCGGAAATCCATGTTTGGTGGGTATTAAATTGTACACATTAAATTTATCATTTTTATTCCGACACATGATATCGGATTTGTGGTTAATGGATAACATTTTGTCATTAGAGAATTTTAAAGAATTATTTAATACTTTTTAGTGCTTTTTTTTAAGTTGGTTAATATTTTTTTTTGTAAAACTTTATTTTATTAAATTGTCTAGAAACCAAAATTTTAAAATATTTTGACATTTTATATACATTTATTTTTGTTTGTTTGTTTCGGATAACATTAAACATTATTATAGCACAATTGTATTCAAAACTGAGAAAAATATTTTTGAATAAGAAAATATCTTTATGAAAATTGTCCTACTCCCGTCTCCTCTCCCGTGTATAATATTAAGGTTACTTTATTATACTATAATATTATGGTCAGCCTCATTTGCCCTAGAAGGCTTTTTCTTAACTATCGTGTTCTCTGCCAAATTATACGGTAGTTGTAGTAGACCGACAATTTAGTAGCTTGTAGTAAAAACTGAAAGAAAAAAAAAAAAAAAAAAAGCAGAGTTTTTCTCCAAATCAGTCATGAAGCTAGTTTTGTGATGTCTAAAATGTACAGTATTGTATTACGTAATAGTAATTATAAAAAGTGTGAGACCGCGAAATACAAAAAATAAAAAACTGCTATGATTATGCCTTTGCGTCCTTTATTGATATTTCCTATTTTTTAAAACGTTATCCTGATGCAATCATCATTTTCTATACTGTTTTAGCATGAAAAATGACAAGGATGACTGTGAACTTTTTTTCTTAATAATGGAAGGCATGAAAGTATCTACAGCATTTTAATTAAAAAATATATATATATGCGCGTTATTGCCAAAAGAATGTGTCTGTACATCACCGTAAATGTTCATCAACAGCACGCAAACTTCTCTTGTTGAGGAAATTTTTCTACTAAAAAATGTCCTTCCTTTAGCATTCTAATTCGTTACGATGCAAATATTTTTAGTTCCTCAATCATTTGGAAAATGCAACAACTTAACCAAAATAATGTTCGCCATAATACAATAGAAAGTTTAACAAGCTATAGCAGTTTATGGAGTATGTCAATTTTTTTGTCACGATAAACCGATAAAAGAATAAGAAAAAGAATAATTGAAATAGTTATCCTCATTCACTTGACAAAAGATGAGTTATAATTTCCTTTTTCATGTTTTATGGATCATTTGACTAGTTAATTTAAGTCAAGATCCTTATATTTTTTGTCTGTATGTTAGTCTCTTATATTATCGAAATTTAATTGTTTGAAAAGGTATGGAAAACAAAAAACAAAAAAAAAACTTTAAGGTTGCCCTCACATCCTAACTGGCTACTTTCTGAATTCATTTTTATCTATAAACGCACGAAATTGGCTGGTGCTCCTTTCAGAAACTATAAAATAGTTTTTTCTATTTTTCTATAAAGGCAGATGGTTTTCAGAAAATGATATCAAAGTTGCCCTTTTTGAACCGAATTTCTGGACTCGAGAGCTCAATAAAAGTTATTTTGAGACAACATTTTCTTATAACTCAAGATGTAATTCATTTATCGGATAATGGAAAGATTCCAAATATCTCCAATGGTCGTAAATGAAAGTGTCATACTTTTACTTTTAAAAACAAGTCCGTTAAATGTGTAAAAAAGTTTCGTGGGAATTTAATATTATTTTTTAGAATACCCTTAACTCTCGGTCGGGCGCGGCATGCTTGACAGGTGCGCTGCAAATGCTTATTGAAGGCTGCCTTCGTAAATTGCTTAGTGTTTTACTTGTTTTGAGGTTAATAAATGAGGTTTTTTGAATCAGATTTCAAATATTCTTTCTTTGTATTTCCTAATGAAGGTCACTAATCACTTTAAGAGCGTCAGAATTGAGTTAATTAGGTGCTAATGACGATTTTTAAAACTGGCGCCTATCAGTCCCATTGCACCTGAACCCAGAACTCGAGAGTTCAAAAGTGCGTCTGACGGAGGATTAAGTTACAGTCAGTTTAGGATGATAGCCAATTTTTGAACATGAGGATAAGGTCTAAACGATCTGAAACATCCGTTTAAAGAGGAATCAGACCCACTTTGATAATCCGAGCCTGAGCTGGGATTCGAATCGAACACCTCGTTGTCTTTTCTTGTAAGATTTTGGGTTTTGTGCTCATTATTGGCCAAGTAATATGATTTCAGCAAAATTCCAAAATTCATGCCCTCCCCCTTTCCTTCCGGAACTGAAGAAATCCTCCCAGGATGAAAATATCTGAATTCAACACTTAAGGAATAAAATTCAGCAAACAGTTTTAGAAAATATTCACCCAGTCCTTTTCTTTAAAACCATAAAAAATATGCAAACATTAAGCTTTTAAACTATCGATAAGAATATAAAAAAACTAAATTGTTAAAAATGTACATGCTGTAGTCTAATTGAGAAATCTGGCTCTTTGCAAAGAGCCTAGGCTGTTTGGAAAAAGGGTCTGGCTAATTGTAGAATCATCTCCCTTTTTCCAATGAGCCAGATATATTTTAGGCATATTGCAATGAGCCTGGACAACGTTAGGCTAATTGAAAAATAACCACTTGTTTCTCAATCAGCAAGAGTCTTTTCAGCTTTATTGAAATGAATCTATGCCGTTTTAGGCTAATAAGAAAATTACCAGATGCTTATCCAAATATCGTGTTGTACCCATCCTAAACCCGTCAAAAAAAAAAAAAAAAAAAAAAAAAAAAGTCTCCGAACTGCAACCCGATCCGAACACGACAAAACTATTTCCTTCGACACGCAACCTGACCCGAACCTGAAAATTCCACTTGAAGTTAACCCACAACACGACTCGAACCCAACAAAAACAAAAAATCCATCGAACCAACCAAACCCGAACCTAATACACTGCCATGTGAACTATTGAAATAAAACTAATGATTCGGTTAAATATTGTTAAAAAAATCTTTAAAAAATAATAAATTATAGAAAACGTTTTTAAAACTAAATACAATAAACTCTATTCATCTCAAACACAGTACTGCTTATTTTCATTAATTTGTTTGTGAACATTCCAACATCCTAACTTGAAAAAGCATAAATCTGACCCGCAGACACTTTCTAGGGTGAATCCGACGCACGGAAGAAAAATTACACTCAGCCCGACACGAAAAAAAAAAAGATTAGAGAGAACCCGATCCGATGAAGGACACTATTCAACAATCCCGAGGTGTCCGCTATTCAGAAAATTTACACCATCTGAATGTTAAAGAATTTAGAGATGTCCATTTTTCGATATAAAAGATAAAATTGGTATTAGAGATATAACTGTAGACTTACTTTTGATAATTGCGTTAAAAGATGAATTAATTTCCTTTCATTTAGTGTTCGGATTGAAACATTTCGGGTTGCGGGTCGACGGAAATTATTTTGTCGGATTTGAATCGGTTTGCCGATCGACAGAGTTTTTTTTTGTCGGACTCGGCTCGGGTTCCAGGTTGACTATAAATGAAATTTTCAAGTTCCGGTCGGGTACAAAACGACCCTTGCAGGACTCTTGACTAGACTGGATATTTGTTCAAAACAACTGGTCATTTTCTAATTAGCCTAAAACTGCATAGGCTCAGTGCAAAATAGCCTGAAAAAAAAATAAAGCTGCTTGAGAACAAGCGGTCATTTTTCAATTTGCCTAACGCTGTCTAAACTCTTTGCAATAAACGTAAAAAATATCAGGCTGATTGAGAAATAAATGGCCATATTCCAATTAGCCTAACGCTCTCTAGGCTCTTTGCAATAAGCCTGCAATGCAAATTATCAGGCTGATTGGAAAAAGGAGATGATTCTCCAATTAACCGGGCTCTTTGCAAACAGCCGGATTTCTTAATCAGCTTACGACATATTCATACATATATGTATAAAAATTCAGTTATAACCACAGTAAGTATTCAAGAATATGAAGAGAGTAGATATTCTTAATTTTTACGAATTGAAACTTCAGATATTTTAGTGCTGCCATCTATTAGAAACAAACTAAACCAGATTGTTTCTAGAACCGTTCCTATTGAAAAGTATATTAGCTCTATAACAAACTAAATAAAATTTAATTTTTCGTCCAATTTTTCTGAAAATAAGGCAACGGAGAAAAACGGTTAAAAGTTGATATATTTAATGAGAGAATATGACTCCAAATAAATAAATAAATTATTAATAATATTTTGTTTATCCGAATAAAACTCTGTTAGGCCACAAATGTAACTTTTTAATTTATTGGTCATTTATACAAATCATAAAAGTATAATAGAAGAAAAAAAAAACAGTATTTTGATACATTATTTTTGTATTTTTCAAATACCAGTGCTTTTCAGTGGAATTTCGCATGACAAAATAAAAATGACAAAATATCATAAAAAATAAGGCGTTGGTGTATGTTTATGGCCGATTAGCTACGCGAGTGATATAGACTAAGGAAGGTCGGGGGGGTGGGGGGGGGAGGATTTTTAATAAAACTTATTTTTAAATTGTATATATCATCGAATAATATATAAAAATAATAATAAAATGGATGAAAAATACCACTACTTTCACATTTAATGTGCATAATTACTTTTAATTTCGTAAAATTTTTTATCTGTTACGATAATTTAAATATTTATTTTTTTGCGTTCATGGTTGCTTTCGGGATCATCAAATCTATACAGTCACAGACATTTATATTTGAATTTTGCCTGTAAGAAATAAAGTCAATAATCACTTTTTTCTCACGAAGGAACGTTTAAAAACAAACCTAGAGCAAAATTATTATTATTTTATATAGAGGAAACGTTATTTCGAATTGTATAGAGAGAGTCGGGGCTCCTAACAAGACCACAATTGGCGCCCGTTTGCCCGATGATTGCGCTGGCAAGACCTAGCACTTGCCGCCTACCAGCTCTGAGACCAGAACCTCTCAGCCACTAGTGAGAATCAAAGGTTAAGGCATGTTTAACAAAAGTGTTCTAGACATGGCAATGATAAAACATTTCATTACTTATAATCAAGAGATTTTCCATAGCTTATACTGTAAAAACTTGTACGGCAACTGTTAAAAAATAAATTTGAGTGGCAACAGCATATAAATAAAAAGTATATTTTGCCGCACAAAAGTAAGATTAAAATGTCCTCAATTAATCCGTCGGTTTTGTTCGTCTGTTTGTGTGTGTGTGTATGCCTGTAAGCATTTAAATAATGTTATTACAGGTTGATAGTTATAGATCTTTGATCTATGTTCTCATTCAATTTCCATAATGCAAATTCAGTAAATTCGGAACGAAAATTCAGTAAAAGTTGCATTATTTTGACACAACGAACAATATACACTGAGTTCGAGGCTATAAAAACCACACGATTGGAAGAATACAAATCGACATGTTTCCGCAGTAAAGTATGGAAGTATGTTAAAAAAAATACTGTCTGAAATTAATTATTTTACAATATGCGAAAGTAGTGTACTGCGTATGGCTATTCCAACAGTTCGATTAATCCGTTTATAGATGGAAAAATAATTTATTTCCATAAGTTTCCCTTGAATATCAAAGGAGAAAGTTCCGTAATCGAGTTTGCAACTAAATGGCAAATTTTTCAAGCATCTGTTGGTGCAAATTTGATTTCCTTTTTGTAATCGGGCTTTCTTGTGTGTGTGTGTGTGTGTGTGTGTAGCAAATATTTACACTGGAATTCAAACATCTGACTCCATTTTTATGTAACTGCTATTTTTTAAATTAGCTATATAAACCAATGTTTATATAATTTACGTTTGAATATAAAAATTTGCTTATATAACCACTCTCATACACTTGAAACCCATATTGTTGCCAACATTCATCGTGCTGATGTCCCTCTTATGTATTACTAGCAGATCCGCCCGGCGTTCCCCGGTCCAGTCAAAAAATAATACGAAACGCGAAATCACTCTAAAAATCGCTGCACGAAACCCTTCCACTGGTAACTTTTTGTCTTTCAGAAATTAAATAGAGAGATGGACCCGAAGCGGAAGTAAATTTAATACCACCTCCTCAAATGTCTGGATCATTTGATTCAAAACGGGTCAGTTTTTGGTCACAATTTTAAAAAAAGTTACCGTCTGATTTTCAAAAAATTTGCATTTTTGGAATTAGAAACGTAAAATGTGAGTTTCGATTCAAATAATCCAATTTTTTTCTTAATACTCGTGGAGGAATGAAAATGAAACTTTCTTTTCGTTTTCTGGGATTATCAAATCGGTAACTTTCGTTTGCGGTTTCGATAAAAATAACCATTTTTGGAGCACGCGCAGGAAAATCTTTTAGTTCCACCGCCAGGGGATGCATTTTGTTCTAAACAAATTATCCGACACCTATTCCCACTGCCTACCATACCGTGTATAGCAGGCATGCTAGGCATGCGCTGCAAAATCTTTTAGTTCCATTTTCTACCATCAGGTGGAGCATTCTGTTTTAAATAAACCCATTTCCGAACATAGGCGTAACTAGGGCTATTTTATGGGGTGGGCACAGGCCCCCAACTTCATAAGTCCTTTGTATGTGTGTATGCGTCCAGTGGCACAGCCCAAGGGGGGGGGGGTAAAACCCCTTCCAGAGCTAAAAAAAATATTATAATTGCCGCTTATATGAATAACTAGTTAAGCAAATTAGACGCTTTCATGAATCGAAACTAAAGTTAATATTAAGTTTTTTTAGTTTATTTGAAATTCGCAGCTTTGTTGAATCAAATTATATTCAACAAAGTGATTAAATTAGACCGCGAATATTATATTTAAACTGTGGAAGCGTATGTTAGATTTTAGATGCACTGGTTAAGTGAAAACTGTCATTTGTTTTGAAAAAGGGTAGCAATTACATTTTTCAGACATCTTACAGTAAAAGAATGATTATTTCGACCGTCATACGCTTTGAGTATTATACAGTGGATAGTTTTTAAATTGAATTTCTGTCTTTGCTTCATGTTCAAAAGGATAATAGACATCAATTTCCAGGAGAAAAAAGAAAAAAAAAAACAAAATATATGTTTATAAGTTTTTCTCAGTTTCAGACTTTCTGTTAAGGTCTGCACCGGAGAAATTTCTAGGTTCGAGCGCGACCCGACTTGTAGAAATTTTTTTGCCCCTCAGCCGGGTATAAAAGTTAAAAGTTCGATCCGTATCGTAAAAAATATATGTATGTATATTAAGCCGGCCTGGCACATAAAAAAAAATTAAAAGTTAAAAGTTAGACTCGAATCCGGTCTGGGCCATACACATAGTTTATTGGCTCGACCCAGTATAAAAGCTAGAATCTCGGCCTGAGCCCGGCCCGGCTCATACAAAAACGTAATTATCCCTACCCAGCTCGCCTGAATTTCAACAAAAACATATTTTTACACTGGTATGGTTAAAAATTGTCTTCTACGAGGAGTTCTGACAAAAATATTTATTTTAGTTTTTCTTTTCATGTTGTTTGCATTCTTAGTTTTTTCAAAAAACACTTTGTGCTGAGATATTTATTTTGTTACTGGATCTCGATTTGTATGCAAATGACTAAGTTGTTATTAATAACTTTAATCCATAATACATGGCTTGGAGACTTAAAAACCTGAAAATTCTTATAGTATAGTAAAAATTTCAAAGACGGAATCGCATAGGAGAACAGAAATAGGAAAGTTACCTTTAGCATATATACACTGTTGGTTGTAAATATATTACATTCTTTTCTCACGTATTATTATGTTCATTTTGCATGGATAAATACATTTTTCCGTTTGAAACAGGATTCTGTCATGGGCAGGTTCTTTTTCACACGCTTTATTGTACTTTAATTTTATTGCCTAGAAAATGAACTATTCTTTAAAAAGGAAAAATTGAAAATTTTAATATAGAACAATGACGATTTAAAAAATATGCATTTTTTTTGCAAAAATTGTTGGGCCGATCGAAATTTTACTAATTTTTGCATGGGTCAGGTCAGGGTAGGCATGGCCAGTTATTTTCATATGGGCTTGATAAAAACAGGACCCGAAAATTTCAACTCATCTAGACCTTTAGGAAGAATGAATTCCAGTTTCAGCCCTGCCTGGAAAAAAGGAAGCCAGGCCCGGTCCGATTGCTATGAATGAAAATAGGCCGGAGACTGGCCCGTGGGTTGGTCCGGTTTCGGGCCAGGACCGAGCCCAAACAGACCTCTGCATGTGCATCTTGTTTTGTGTTTTTGCTATCAGTTATTTCTAAGACCAAGGTATGTGAGTGATGCAGGTAAAAATCTTTGACAAAGTAAGAATTAAGAAAATGTGCTATAAAGATATAAATGTAAAATGTGTTTTTGATTGAACAGATTATTGTAGTGTTTCATTCGAACAATTTGTTCCTGAGGGGTGGGGAGGGGGGACTACATATTTAAAGAGTGTAGTTTATTAGCTAGTAAGGTAGCTCGAAATGTTCTTCAGGCCACGCGTTCCCCGGAGGAAAGAAGCACTGATTGCAATTTTATTGACTTTGACTTACAGATACATGCCTATGAGCAAGGTTTTCAAAAGAAAAGCGTTAAATATGAAGCATTTTCATAGAATTTATAAAATTTACTATAATTACACACAAACTTATGCTAATTATGCTTTAACTGAAATTAATAAGTAATAAATTAGTTATACATTGATCTACACTTATTAAATCTTAAATAATGCTGCCTCTATATCATCAAAATTATGACATATTGTTTTTCATGTGGACAAAATTACAGTCGTGTTTAAATCAGATAAGAAGTAAAAACTGGAATATCTTTTAGAGTTTTATCTATAATGTATTTCATTTAAATAAATGTATATATAAGTAGATCATTTCGCCCTTACTTACAGGGAGGGGCAGAGAAAGTTAAAAAGTACCCTCTTTTTTCAAAATTGTTATTATAATGTATTTTCTTTTTTTTTTCCACAGCCGAAGGCAGGTACAACCTAGCTTTCATTCTGAATAGGTGTTTCTAACAGAAAACTAAATATAGATAAATATTCATACACGCAAACATTATACACACATACAAATTAGAAATACAATAAACCCAACAAGTGTGAAAAATTAGCCAGAGCCAGGAATCGAATTTAGGACCACAACATACAAGACTCATGCTCTAACCACTGAGCTACCCCGGCCAATACCTGGGTCTGCAATTTCTCACTAATAAATTGCAGACCCAGGTATTGGCCGGGGTAGCTCAGTGGTTAGAGCATTAGTCTTGTATGCTGTGTCCCAGGTTCGACTCCTGGCTCTGGCTAATTTTTCACACTTGTTGGGTTTATTGTATTTATAGCTTGCATGTGTGTATAATATTTGTGTGTATGTTTAGACTTGAATGCAGGCGTTATTTTTGTGTGATTTAATAGATAAATATTCTCCAACATCATGAAAAAGGTTAAAAACAAATAATATTTAGAAAGCAAACATACTTAACACATAAACAATGTGTTTAAAAAAAAAGTAGAACAAACTGTAAAAGGTGGTAGAGCACACTACAATTAAAGATTTTTGTATAGGAAACCAGGTCGCGATCCATTTATTTAGGGAAAAATATAGGATATAGGAAGTCAAGTCGAATCCAAGTATTTTTAGAGAACTTTAATAATAATGAAGATATTTTAACGAAATTTTCAGTATACTGTATACGAAATTAGATGTCAAATAAAGTGCTGGAAGTGCACAGTAATTCAGTCAACGATACCGCGTTTAATGTCAACTACATCCTAAAATATGGAATACTTAATTTGGCATTGTTTGGACGCGGATTATAATAAATTCTACCTCTTCTCGTGTTATTTTACATCTGACACAAAGCAAAGTAAAGTCTATTGGAAATTTTGCTAAAATTGCTTTATTATTACTAAAGTTAAGAACAAGAATTCGGGATTGTCTTGGAATGAAATCCTATGTATTTCTGATTTAAAAATCGATTCCTGATTTTCTGTACAAAAAATTGTTTGCTGTACTATTCCCTTCCATTTCTTAAGTTTGCCTCCTTATTTTTCAAACACTATATTAATCTAACAGTTTTTTGTTATTCCATTGGTGCATTTTATGTTTTCTAACTCTTATATAGTAAACGTTGCTGAAATGAATTATGGTCAATGTAACTATTGATTCTACTCTTCGAGGGAAAAAAATGATTATCACTTCATTACCTAAACTGATTCGATTAGCCGGTGATTCAAGTAACCAGCGACCACCATTATCAACAATTCAACCTCTCCTCCCCATAGAGCAGAATTTTGGCTTCATCACTGATGCATGCAAGGTGCAAGAATATTTAAAAAAAACTGCATTGAGACCAAACTCGTTAATTTAATGAAAATTTTGACTTAAAATTAGAAACAACTTATTATCAAGGTTATTATTTAGGAATGCCATTGATCAATGGAGCCAACTTTTGAAATATATTGTATGGGCCCAATTTTTTTAAGCAAAATAGCACGGCACGTTTTATTATTTGCTTATGTTATTCGTGAATTCTTTTGCATAATAATGTTAATATTTATACCATAATATCATAAATATCAATACAAATTAAAAACACAAGAAGCAAAGCTTTTCAGTCATTTATGAGCTTTATAATTATCAGGATTGGGACACTAAAATATAGATAATGTTCACTCACTGACTTATACTCACTGATCAAAAGGGGTATAGTGGAGGGAATACGAAGTTACTCGCCGTATACATTTTAGAATCTTTTTTTTTTTTTTTTTTTTTTAAATGTTCCGTATACATTCTCTTTCTCAAACAAATCTATAGCATAGTCATTAAAGTTCACATGATTCTAGCATTTACCTTTTGGTTTACATACGACAACAATACTGCTGATCAAGTATATAGGAAATTGAACTGTTGAGAGAAATTTAATAATTATATGTGTACTGAAGAACATTTAGTGCTCTTGATGCCTCTGTTACGGATGTCAATGCTATTTTCCAACGTCAACAAAATGAAATTTTCATAATGAACAGAGGAAAGTATATTCAACTAAGTAAACTATATCCAAGGCACAGGACTAACGCCCAGGACTCGAACCTGGGTACTTTGGTTTGCCGTACCAACGCTCTCCCTACTGAGCTATCCCGACGATATCCTGGACTGGCATATTTCACTCTTATTTGTTGTCCAACAAATAGAAAATGAAATTTTGTTTCAGAGAGTTAAAAATTTAAATAAATACGTAGTGAAATAAAACAAGGGGAATTAGGTGGGTCAGGGGAACAAATTATTGGGCGGGCTCAACGCTAAAGCCCCACGGGCCCGCATATAAGTCGCCACCACTGCTATTCATTGTGCCATTGAAATTTTTAAGATGACTAGAAGTTCCGAGAGAGACCCGATTTTAGGCATAATGTCTGGGTGTCCCAATACATCTCTTTAATGTCCCGGTTTTAAACACAGCACTTAAACTATCACTTCTCCAAAATTCATTTTTTTTAAAAATGAATGTTTTGATTCTTACCGAATTCCACTTCTCCAACAGCAAAATGTTGAATTGTGTCTATTACAGAAAACTGTCTTGAGAAAAATTTTGTGGTTCCGATAGAACGAATACCATATAGATATAATTTATACATGTCTGAAAAATGTATACAACTGAAACCTGTCTAAAATGTAGAAGTTTTCCGATCACTGTAATTTTATGCAGGTAAAGTAAACTGAATCTATTTATTTTAAGAATAAATAAACGGAAAAATTAGAGAAAATTTTTCTTGAAATCACTAATGTAAACTCTAAATTAGTTTAAAAATTCTAAGAAATGTAAGAATGTAAAAAAGAATATTTTGAGGAACGGAAGGAAAAGATTAGTTTTTATTTTGAGGGACGAATACATTTAAATAAGCAAAAGACAATTAATGTTTCCTTCAACTGCAGTAAAAATGATACGTCAGCCTGAGATTCTGACAAGAAAAATTAAAATATGACTTCAATTTGACTCACCTTTAATTTACAGTATTCACATAAATCGTTTATTTTAAATGAAAAGGGAGGATGTATGATTGAGCTCTTAAGGGGATTGGGGTGGGTGTGGGGGGGGGGGTACTTCACTTACGCGAAAATATCCAATATTTAGTTTGCATTTTCATATTTTTAAAATGATTTTCTATTTTATTTTTTGCATTGGATAGTTGAGGTCAATCTCTACATAGACCGCATTTTACTTTTTCTTATGTTTTTTTTTTTAATCTTCGAAACCGGTACTGAAAACGATGCGTTTTTAACACTTTCCAACCTAGTTGAAAAGTGTTTAGGACTTCGGTTTGTCTGCCGTCTGTCCGTGCTCTAACTCCCGTAAATATGCTCGGATTGCTCTGCAATTTTTATATCTTATTGTCGTTATCTATAGCATGTTCCCTATTTGAACGGAAGTGTGTAGCACATATAGTTTTTTTACAGGCACACTCAAAAGAATTCCGTTACATTGCGGTCTATGGGGAAAAATCATTTGCGGTTTATTTAAATAATGTTTCACTGTTTTAAACGCATTGAAATATATATATCACTAAGGTGCATTACAAGAGGCTTCCTACAGAATACTGTGTGTATAGCAGTCATCGTTCATTTACAGGGACACACAAAAGAATTCTCTACTGTCTGTTAACAATAATTCCTGGAAGTTCGTTTTAAGTTACTGAACGCGATTTTAAATTTAACTCGCTTTTTGTCTATTACGTGGTGTGTATAAATTCTGTATTTCATATACAGGGCAGCACAAAAGTTCGCAAACACATTTCCGTTTATTGACAGAAACTCCAGAAGGATAATTTTAAACTGTGCTACGCGTTTCCTAACTGAACTAAAATTTAGCATCCTATGTAGTATATATACAAATCTATAGATCCTATACAGAGCTGAATAAAAGTATTCGGATATTTTTTCGAATATTGTATATGTTGGAAATTCCTGAAATTATGTTTTTAAATATGTTATGCGTTTTCCAAATTGTTTACTTAGATGTTATCTTTCAGCTTATTAAACGGTATGATTTGTAAAATTATTTTGGAAGCGTTGGAAAGTGTTACATAATCTATGCTTGACGCATGATTTTTCGTTATTGTTTATTTAAAATTCAGTGGATTCTCCACTGTTTTATTGCATAAAATCCTCAATTTTTAATATGTGCAAAATATGTTTATAAGAACACAATTTTTAAATTCGATACTGTATAAGTAATAGTCCTTTCAAAAGTTGACATATCACATAAAATAGTGTATAAAATCTTTAAAAAAAAAGAAAGAAAAAGAAATCAGAAGTATTTTAAAGTTTAATATATATATATATATATTCTTAAATTTTAATAGTACATTATAATTTTAAAACTACGATGATTTCTATAGTAGTGGATTGATTTTAAATTTAATTAGCTCCATCAGCATTCAGCAAAAAGAGATTTGATTAAAGAGAACTCACATGGAAAACATTTTTACCTAAAATAATTTTCGCCCAAAATAAATAAATAAAAAAGCTTAAGTTTTACCTTTTTTTCATGGGAAAACAAAAGTATTCTTCAAAATTATTTCTATCACATTTGAAAGGTGCTTATAGAGATGCATCGATTAGTGATTTTGATCCAATACCGAATATTCGACATCTGTAAACCAGATGCTGAAAATTCGGTAGGCCTAATATTAATGTATTTTAAGATTATTCAAAAATAAACTTTAAAGTAAATCGTACACCATATTTAACACAAATACTTATGTTTTGAGGAATGAGTACAGCAATGAGTTATTTTACAAGTAAACTTTACACACACACACAAAAAAAAAAGCTTTCAGTTTTTTTTTTTTTTTAAGAAGTGGAAGAGCTTAAAAATTATTAATTAATGAAACTTTAAATTCCATAATTCCTTCTCTAAATTAAAATAAATTTATAAGAGCTCCTTTATTTTAAAATAAATATTAGAATATTGAAAAGAAATTTTTAAGGACATAGAAGGGAAATTTTACTGTTATATAGTGTTATTTGTCAGAAAGAAACAATAAGTCAGTAAGAAAAAAAAAAATTCTATTCAATTGGCAACTCGGCAAAAAAAAAAAAAAAAAAAAAAAAAAACTTATTGCTCCTTTTGATTTATCAATGAAAATTTTAAATGCACCACAGCGAGCGATCATTTTTAGAAGTTGCAAACATACAGGATTTTCCTAAAATTTTGAAAAAAAATTTTTAAGGTTAAATTTGACAATTTCAAAAATAAATTTCTGTCTTTACCAAATAGTTTTTTTTTTTAATAATAAATGACATTAATTAAAGAGGTTCGAGCAAGAACCTGTTATGTTACATTTTCTCAAAATACAGTTTATTTTTTCGATGAGGGTGTTATGAGATAATATGTCATATGGTAAAGATAAAATACCAATATTTTAATTAATCTTTAAAATCTTATATATTATTTATTAAAAGTTAATATTTTAATAAAAATAACTTAAATATTATTAATAATTTTTATATTAGATAATTAAATGTTGCTAAGTTTTTCTGAGAGAGCTTAGTACTACTCGTTAACTTACTAAATACAAGGTACAAGAACAAAAATAAAATAAAAATTGCAACTAAAAGCTTTCATTTAAATTGTCTCAGAATTTTATTTTTGTTGCGTAACATCTTATTTCACTAAGCCCTTCTATTTATTCAGAATATCAAAGATTGATAAGGAAAAATTTACTCACAAAAAGTACATTCAGAAACATGAAGCAAAGAGCCTCGATCCATGAAGCAGCATGCAGCAATACAAACAAAAATTGTCAAAACTACAGAATTTATTTGAGCACTGATAATTACGCATGCAAACTTGGAAAAGGGAAATAATCCCACACGCTTACAGCCGCAGGCAAATTGGAAAAAATTCGCCCTACCTTAACCCTCAAAGTAAAGCCCCCTGCGATGATGTTCTCATTTACGACTTTTGCCGTATCTCATCACTCAGACAATTAATTGATCAGTAATTTGTCAATTACATCCTGTTTTTTAAATTGGTCATTATTTTGTAATAAAAAAACCGTTCGGGCACCTGTGCCCAATACTATCCCCTTCTCTCTCTTATCGGCTCTCACCACAGCAGATGGTATTTTTTGACTTATTAGTTGAAAGAATACGGAACTGGACATCTGGAACTGATTTTTTCCCCATCACCTCGTGACAAAAAAGAAAACCCTCGTTCAGGTTTAGAGCTTTCAGATAATATTTCACTTTGTTCCTTTTTGAATCCTATAGATTCCGTGTCATATAACTGTTGCAAAGAATGTAGAAGACTAATAGGATTTTCTTTGTCTGTTGCTTCTTTTATACCTCACACACACACATTTACATATGCGTGCGCGCCGTTTTCGTTGCATTAGTTCTCAAATCAGAAGTATATAGTATAATTTATTGGTATAATCATTCAAATATTTGAAAATTAAAATTTTGACCATATCGCAGTCATAAAATTTTCACGTGAACTTGAAATTCTGGGGTGGGCACTGGAACTACCTGGGGTGGGCACGGCCAACCCGGCCCCCCCCACTAGTTACGCCTATGGCTCTAACTCCCGTAAATATGCTCGGATTGCTCTGCAATTTTTATATCTTATTGTCGTTATCTATAGCATGTTCCCTATTTGAACGGAAGTGTGTAGCACATATAGTTTTTTTACAGGCACACTCAAAAGAATTCCGTTACATTGCGGTCTATGGGGAAAAATCATTTGCGGTTTGTTTAAATAATGTTTCACTGTTTTAAACGCATTGAAATATATATATCACTAAGGTGCATTACAAGAGGCTTCCTACAGAATACTGTGTGTATAGCAGTCATCGTTCATTTACAGGGACACACAAAAGAATTCTCTACTGTCTGTTAACAATAATTCCTGGAAGTTCGTTTTAAGTTACTGAACGCGATTTTAAATTTAACTCGCTTTTTGTCTATTACGTGGTGTGTATAAATTCTGTATTTCATATACAGGGCAGCACAAAAGTTCGCAAACACATTTCCGTTTATTGACAGAAACTCCAGAAGGATAATTTTAAACTGTGCTACGCGTTTCCTAACTGAACTAAAATTTAGCATCCTATGTAGTATATATACAAATCTATAGATCCTATACAGAGCTGAATAAAAGTATTCGGATATTTTTTCGAATATTGTATATGTTGGAAATTCCTGAAATTATGTTTTTAAATATGTTATGCGTTTTCCAAATTGTTTACTTAGATGTTATCTTTCAGCTTATTAAACGGTATGATTTGTAAAATTATTTTGGAAGCGTTGGAAAGTGTTACATAATCTATGCTTGACGCATGATTTTTCGTTATTGTTTATTTAAAATTCAGTGGATTCTCCACTGTTTTATTGCATAAAATCCTCAATTTTTAATATGTGCAAAATATGTTTATAAGAACACAATTTTTAAATTCGATACTGTATAAGTAATAGTCCTTTCAAAAGTTGACATATCACATAAAATAGTGTATAAAATCTTTAAAAAAAAAGAAAGAAAAAGAAATCAGAAGTATTTTAAAGTTTAATATATATATATATATATTCTTAAATTTTAATAGTACATTATAATTTTAAAACTACGATGATTTCTATAGTAGTGGATTGATTTTAAATTTAATTAGCTCCATCAGCATTCAGCAAAAAGAGATTTGATTAAAGAGAACTCACATGGAAAACATTTTTACCTAAAATAATTTTCGCCCAAAATAAATAAATAAAAAAGCTTAAGTTTTACCTTTTTTTCATGGGAAAACAAAAGTATTCTTCAAAATTATTTCTATCACATTTGAAAGGTGCTTATAGAGATGCATCGATTAGTGATTTTGATCCAATACCGAATATTCGACATCTGTAAACCAGATGCTGAAAATTCGGTAGGCCTAATATTAATGTATTTTAAGATTATTCAAAAATAAACTTTAAAGTAAATCGTACACCATATTTAACACAAATACTTATGTTTTGAGGAATGAGTACAGCAATGAGTTATTTTACAAGTAAACTTTACACACACACACAAAAAAAAAAGCTTTCAGTTTTTTTTTTTTTTAAGAAGTGGAAGAGCTTAAAAATTATTAATTAATGAAACTTTAAATTCCATAATTCCTTCTCTAAATTAAAATAAATTTATAAGAGCTCCTTTATTTTAAAATAAATATTAGAATATTGAAAAGAAATTTTTAAGGACATAGAAGGGAAATTTTACTGTTATATAGTGTTATTTGTCAGAAAGAAACAATAAGTCAGTAAGAAAAAAAAAAATTCTATTCAATTGGCAACTCGGCAAAAAAAAAAAAAAAAAAAAAAAAAAACTTATTGCTCCTTTTGATTTATCAATGAAAATTTTAAATGCACCACAGCGAGCGATCATTTTTAGAAGTTGCAAACATACAGGATTTTCCTAAAATTTTGAAAAAAAAATTTTAAGGTTAAATTTGACAATTTCAAAAATAAATTTCTGTCTTTACCAAATAGTTTTTTTTTTTAATAATAAATGACATTAATTAAAGAGGTTCGAGCAAGAACCTGTTATGTTACATTTTCTCAAAATACAGTTTATTTTTTCGATGAGGGTGTTATGAGATAATATGTCATATGGTAAAGATAAAATACCAATATTTTAATTAATCTTTAAAATCTTATATATTATTTATTAAAAGTTAATATTTTAATAAAAATAACTTAAATATTATTAATAATTTTTATATTAGATAATTAAATGTTGCTAAGTTTTTCTGAGAGAGCTTAGTACTACTCGTTAACTTACTAAATACAAGGTACAAGAACAAAAATAAAATAAAAATTGCAACTAAAAGCTTTCATTTAAATTGTCTCAGAATTTTATTTTTGTTGCGTAACATCTTATTTCACTAAGCCCTTCTATTTATTCAGAATATCAAAGATTGATAAGGAAAAATTTACTCACAAAAAGTACATTCAGAAACATGAAGCAAAGAGCCTCGATCCATGAAGCAGCATGCAGCAATACAAACAAAAATTGTCAAAACTACAGAATTTATTTGAGCACTGATAATTACGCATGCAAACTTGGAAAAGGGAAATAATCCCACACGCTTACAGCCGCAGGCAAATTGGAAAAAATTCGCCCTACCTTAACCCTCAAAGTAAAGCCCCCTGCGATGATGTTCTCATTTACGACTTTTGCCGTATCTCATCACTCAGACAATTAATTGATCAGTAATTTGTCAATTACATCCTGTTTTTTAAATTGGTCATTATTTTGTAATAAAAAAACCGTTCGGGCACCTGTGCCCAATACTATCCCCTTCTCTCTCTTATCGGCTCTCACCACAGCAGATGGTATTTTTTGACTTATTAGTTGAAAGAATACGGAACTGGACATCTGGAACTGATTTTTTCCCCATCACCTCGTGACAAAAAAGAAAACCCTCGTTCAGGTTTAGAGCTTTCAGATAATATTTCACTTTGTTCCTTTTTGAATCCTATAGATTCCGTGTCATATAACTGTTGCAAAGAATGTAGAAGACTAATAGGATTTTCTTTGTCTGTTGCTTCTTTTATACCTCACACACACACATTTACATATGCGTGCGCGCCGTTTTCGTTGCATTAGTTCTCAAATCAGAAGTATATAGTATAATTTATTGGTATAATCATTCAAATATTTGAAAATTAAAATTTTGACCATATCGCAGTCATAAAATTTTCACGTGAACTTGAAATTCTGGGGTGGGCACTGGAACTACCTGGGGTGGGCACGGCCAACCCGGCCCCCCCCACTAGTTACGCCTATGGCTCTAACTCCCGTAAATATGCTCGGATTGCTCTGCAATTTTTATATCTTATTGTCGTTATCTATAGCATGTTCCCTATTTGAACGGAAGTGTGTAGCACATATAGTTTTTTTACAGGCACACTCAAAAGAATTCCGTTACATTGCGGTCTATGGGGAAAAATCATTTGCGGTTTATTTAAATAATGTTTCACTGTTTTAAACGCATTGAAATATATATATCACTAAGGTGCATTACAAGAGGCTTCCTACAGAATACTGTGTGTATAGCAGTCATCGTTCATTTACAGGGACACACAAAAGAATTCTCTACTGTCTGTTAACAATAATTCCTGGAAGTTCGTTTTAAGTTACTGAACGCGATTTTAAATTTAACTCGCTTTTTGTCTATTACGTGGTGTGTATAAATTCTGTATTTCATATACAGGGCAGCACAAAAGTTCGCAAACACATTTCCGTTTATTGACAGAAACTCCAGAAGGATAATTTTAAACTGTGCTACGCGTTTCCTAACTGAACTAAAATTTAGCATCCTATGTAGTATATATACAAATCTATAGATCCTATACAGAGCTGAATAAAAGTATTCGGATATTTTTTCGAATATTGTATATGTTGGAAATTCCTGAAATTATGTTTTTAAATATGTTATGCGTTTTCCAAATTGTTTACTTAGATGTTATCTTTCAGCTTATTAAACGGTATGATTTGTAAAATTATTTTGGAAGCGTTGGAAAGTGTTACATAATCTATGCTTGACGCATGATTTTTCGTTATTGTTTATTTAAAATTCAGTGGATACTCCACTGTTTTATTGCATAAAATCCTCAATTTTTAATATGTGCAAAATATGTTTATAAGAACACAATTTTTAAATTCGATACTGTATAAGTAATAGTCCTTTCAAAAGTTGACATATCACATAAAATAGTGTATAAAATCTTTAAAAAAAAAAGAAAGAAAAAGAAATCAGAAGTATTTTAAAGTTTAAGAAATATATATATATTCTTAAATTTTAATAGTACATTATAATTTTAAAACTACGATGATTTCTATAGTAGTGGATTGATTTTAAATTTAATTAGCTCCATCAGCATTCAGCAAAAAGAGATTTGATTAAAGAGAACTCACATGGAAAACATTTTTACCTAAAATAATTTTCGCCCAAAATAAATAAATAAAAAAGCTTAAGTTTTACCTTTTTTTCATGGGAAAACAAAAGTATTCTTCAAAATTATTTCTATCACATTTGAAAGGTGCTTATAGAGATGCATCGATTAGTGATTTTGATCCAATAGCGAATATTCGACATCTGTAAGCCAGATGCTGAAAATTCGGTAGGCCTAATATTAATGTATTTTAAGATTATTCAAAAATAAACTTTAAAGTAAATCGTACACCATATTTAACACAAATACTTATGTTTTGAGGAATGAGTACAGCAATGAGTTATTTTACAAGTAAACTTTACACACACACACAAAAAAAAAAGCTTTCAGTTTTTTTTTTTTTTAAGAAGTGGAAGAGCTTAAAAATTATTAATTAATGAAACTTTAAATTCCATAATTCCTTCTCTAAATTAAAATAAATTTATAAGAGCTCCTTTATTTTAAAATAAATATTAGAATATTGAAAAGAAATTTTTAAGGACATAGAAGGGAAATTTTACTGTTATATAGTGTTATTTGTCAGAAAGAAACAATAAGTCAGTAAGAAAAAAAAAATTCTATTCAATTGGCAACTCGGCAAAAAAAAAAAAAAAAAAAAAAAAAAAAAAAAACTTATTGCTCCTTTTGATTTATCAATGAAAATTTTAAATGCACCACAGCGAGCGATCATTTTTAGAAGTTGCAAACATACAGGATTTTCCTAAAATTTTGAAAAAAAAATTTTAAGGTTAAATTTGACAATTTCAAAAATAAATTTCTGTCTTTACCAAATAGTTTTTTTTTTAAAATAATAAATGACATTAATTAAAGAGGTTCGAGCAAGAACCTGTTATGTTACATTTTCTCAAAATACAGTTTATTTTTTCGATGAGGGTGTTATGAGATAATATGTCATATGGTAAAGATAAAATACCAATATTTTAATTAATCTTTAAAATCTTATATATTATTTATTAAAAGTTAATATTTTAATAAAAATAACTTAAATATTATTAATAATTTTTATATTAGATAATTAAATGTTGCTAAGTTTTTCTGAGAGAGCTTAGTACTACTCGTTAACTTACTAAATACAAGGTACAAGAACAAAAATAAAATAAAAATTGCAACTAAAAGCTTTCATTTAAATTGTCTCAGAATTTTATTTTTGTTGCGTAACATCTTATTTCACTAAGCCCTTCTATTTATTCAGAATATCAAAGATTGATAAGGAAAAATTTACTCACAAAAAGTACATTCAGAAACATGAAGCAAAGAGCCTCGATCCATGAAGCAGCATGCAGCAATACAAACAAAAATTGTCAAAACTACAGAATTTATTTGAGCACTGATAATTACGCATGCAAACTTGGAAAAGGGAAATAATCCCACACGCTTACAGCCGCAGGCAAATTGGAAAAAATTCGCCCTACCTTAACCCTCAAAGTAAAGCCCCCTGCGATGATGTTCTCATTTACGACTTTTGCCGTATCTCATCACTCAGACAATTAATTGATCAGTAATTTGTCAATTACATCCTGTTTTTTAAATTGGTCATTATTTTGTAATAAAAAAACCGTTCGGGCACCTGTGCCCAATACTATCCCCTTCTCTCTCTTATCGGCTCTCACCACAGCAGATGGTATTTTTTGACTTATTAGTTGAAAGAATACGGAACTGGACATCTGGAACTGATTTTTTCCCCATCACCTCGTGACAAAAAAGAAAACCCTCGTTCAGGTTTAGAGCTTTCAGATAATATTTCACTTTGTTCCTTTTTGAATCCTATAGACTCCGTGTCATGTAACTGTTGCAAAGAATGTAGAAGACTAATAGGATTTTCTTTGTCTGTTGCTTCTTTTATACCTCACACACACACATTTACATATGCGTGCGCGCCGTTTTCGTTACATTAGTTCTCAAATCAGAAGTATATAGTATAATTTATTGGTATAATCATTCAAATATTTGAAAATTAAAATTTTGACCATATCGCAGTCATAAAATTTTCACGTGAACTTGAAATTCTGGGGTGGGCACTGGAACTACCTGGGGTGGGCACGGCCAACCCGGCCCCCCCACTAGTTACGCCTATGTTTCCGAATGAAACTCCGGCACTCGTTCCTGCTGCTTAAGACACCGTGTGCACGCGCGAAAAATCTGTTAGTTCGACTTTCCAAATCTGTGTCTTAAATAATTAGCTATATCTCAATTAGTTCATGTTTAGTTGAATGGACCGATTCCTGCTGAAATTGGACTCATAGAACCCGAGAAAATAAATAACCCCCCTGGATATTAATATTCATAAATGGTGGTGTCCAAGGGTTAAAAAAATGATACCGAAGTTTATTTAGCACCTGGGAGACTTCGGAAGAATAATTTAGCACCTGGGAGACTTCGGAAGAATATCAGAAAATATTTCGTTTGAATCGGACCAAGATGAAATGCAAACTCTTTTAGTTACATTGTCCACCGCCAGGGGGTGCACTGTGTTCTAAACAAACCTCTTTCCGAACGAAACTCCCGCACGTGTCCCTGCTGCTTATGACAAAGTATAGAAAAACGTTCTGTGTACGCTCAGAAAATATTTTAGTTCCGCTTTCCACCGCCAGTGGGTGCCAAATCTATGTCTTAATTAGTTATCTATATCTTAATTAGTTCAAGTTAAGTTGAATGAATCAATTGTCGTTGAAATCGGGCCCTTTGTTTGAATCGAACAAATTTTAAATCCAAAATTGTTTAGTTTCATTTCCCACAGCTAGGGGGTGCACTCAGTTCTAAATAAAACTCTTTCCGATCGAAAATCCAGCCCAATTCCCTGCTGCCTACGACACCATATAGCAGGCATGCTGCTCACGTGCTGCAAAATCTTTTAGTTCCATTTTCTACCACCAGGTGGTGCCAAACCTGTATCTTAATTAGTTATCTATATTTTAATTAGTTCGTATTAAGTTGAATGAACTAATTCTCATTGAAATTGGGCCAATAGAACCCGAGAAAATACCCCTCCTGGTCATTAATATTCAAAAATAGTGGTAACCAAGGGCTGAAAAAATGATATCGAAGTTTATTTAGTACCTGGGGACCTGAGAAAAGGTTTCGTTTGAATCGGACTAATAATTAAATAGTTATGATTTCGGAGGCACGGGGGAAGGAGGGAATTTCAACCAGAGCATTAACGCGATATTTAAACAACAACCGAACACACACACAGAATTAAACCAACGACGTTAAAAAATTAGGAATTATCATTAACTTTTGAAACAGAAACAAAATGTTTTTTTTTTTTTACATACAAAAACAGTAAGTTATCGTTGTTAATTTCTGAAATCAAATACATTAAATGTTTCATACATGAAAAAACTCTAAAAATCGCATAAAACAAATCGCAACAATTCACAACTCGCTGTTCGAATTAAAATCAGCTAATGATCTTTTCATCTGTCACTCACAATTGCCCGGTTGACTTCCAGCTGTGTCTAAAATTTTATCAGCTACCAATCACAACTGGCCCCCCACCCCAATGGTGTTTGACTTGTAGTGGGCGATTTGTGACGTCATTTGAAACAAAAAACGCTGCAAAACATGAAAAAAAATTAAAAAATGAAATTAAAAGAAAAAATGTAATTAAAAAAATCGGGATAATAAATAATCCGCCCTTCCCTTTAAAAATTATGATTTTTTATTTTTACTGCATTATTAACTTTCTCCAAGCTAAAAAGAGTTTTAAAAAATGACGATTCTAAGTGTATCTGAGGCTGAAATGGAGGCAACCACCGAACCAATCAAGTATTCTGGGCAAAATTACTTAGTGTCGAAGGAAATAATTCGCCAAAAAAATCAAAAATCGCTGTACGAATTTCGCATAAACTTTATTGAAAAGAGGTTAAAATTTAATATATTGGGCTAAAGATTGGAACCGGATTCCGGTTATTAATGTGGGTAAATCGCAGTGAAACATGAAAAAACACTAACAATCGCATTTTTAAATTCATGATTTTTTATCTGTAAAGAATTATCAACTTTCTCCAAGCTGAGAAACAAGTGGGTAAGTGTGATCGAAGATCGCTCAAAGGGCTTCGTTTAATATTCCTTTCAAAACACTTTATCCTTTCTTTAATAAATCCAAATAAATTTCATTTAGCAATCACACACAAAAAAAAAAAAAAAAAAAAAAAAAAACCTCATGTTTTTTGTTTTTTATAAAGTAAAAATTTACCGGTCTATTTTTTCGTTTTTTCGAGTATCCAAACAAGCCCGATAGCGGGTGAAGCCAGCTATTATATTCTGTCATAATAATATCTGTCACGCGGACTAAATGCGATATAAAAAAATAATTTCAAAATTAAACATGTTGTACACCTTCAAAATGATAAATTTGCAAATTTTTCCATAATCGGATTTTTATCATGATTCAATTTGTTTCTCAAACTCTTAAATTTACTATTCTCTATTACTCATATTGATACTCGTTTGTATCATTCTCAAACATTCGTTAAACTTCCAATATGACGTCAGATTTTCTTTTTAATTCTCTAATGACGCGATATTAATCTGCTTTGTGTACACACATACTCATACTCCTTGTATTATTGAGAAATCTTTGAAAATTTCCGCTTTATTACCACTATGACGTCAATCATTTTTATTTCATATTAATCTTTTTTTCAATTTGTGAGAGAGGTGCATAGCAAGTTTAATATTTATTCTTTTCGCCTCAGGAAAACCACGTGCATGAGTGCACCTGACCATTTAAAACATAAAAATATAAAAAGGAAAAAAGAAGGTTGGTCAGAAATAGGGACTGAAAATATTCCGGATATAAAATTGTATTATTATAACAGCACACACTCGTAGTAACAGGTTACAATGGAAGATATTTATATGTGCACCTAACAAAGTTAAAAAAATAATGAAAGGCGTGAATTTTGCAGATGTATCTTTCAAGAGTAAAAGTATTCTCAAGCGTACAAAAAAAACACCTGAGAAAACACCTGAGTATGGGAACCTTTTAACAATGATAAGAATTTAAGGTGGCGCTATGGCTGGGGAAGAGAAGAAAAGGATGCTCTCTTGCAACTAAAGAAGGGAGAATGTAGATTCATGTGTTGCAGTGAAAACTCTTAATGATGGGAATACGTTAGGATTACAATAACATAAGAAATACTTAGTGTGAAAATTACAAAAGTTATCTCAGCCAGCTGTAGCCAGCTGTATTAAAAAAAAAGTCACGTACGAATATGATAATATTAAAGGGGAAGCTAGGAATAACGAAAGAAATTCTTCCAATCGTTGGATTTACATTTATATATTTAAACCAATGCAGAACTCTCGAGGAGATAGAAAAATGTAGTGATTGGATTTTTAGGTAGATAATAGAGGGATCGACACAGGGTAGTTTTTTGGAGGAAAAAGGAGGACGCAAAGAGAGAGTGAGGAGAGTTGGATAATGTTTTATGGATCTTAAAGATGTGCCTTGATAAGAGGATGTGAGTGAAGTAATAACTGGGATTTTGAATTAGTGAGTGTAATGGGACTTAGTAAAATTGTGCTGAAGTGAAAACTAGGATGCAGAACGATCGAGTCCACGGAGTATTGGTCCGCTTCATCATAGGTGAGCAAACTTTTATTCCTTCCTTTCTTCAGCAATTTAAGTGTAAACTTTAAATATATTGCTTCCGTTAAAATTCAATTCTCCAGGGATAGAAATTTTCATTAACTGCCGGTCAAAGCATTGGAAATAAATTCATATTGTATTTAATTATAGTATACATTCTATGTTTACATGTTTCGAGTATTGATTTAATTATATAAAACTGTATATTGCATACTGTGCTTTTAATCATAATAAATTTGTTTTATTAAGAAAATATCGGTTAATTCTTAAAGCTCTATTTATTTACTCATTTTTACTAAGGTATTCTCGGCCATTATATTTTTAGCTAACCTAACAGTAAGATCATGGTGATGTACAATGTCATGATATGATATAGTGATTATAATTTAAATGAACCTGTGTAAGGAATGGGGTAACAGTACGCCAACAAATTGGTGAAACTTTTTATTTCATTTTCATTTTTCACGTGGAAATCGTCTGATAGAAAATTAATTATTGTAGAAAGAATTTCATAGTAGATTTTTAATTTTTGGCATCTGCTATAACGAAAAATGTTTAAATTTAATAGGAAAAGGCTGTTAGAATTTTGGTTTTTTATCTCTATTTATTAAAATAATACGAATTCTTCAAATTTTAATATTTTGAGCTCTTTATAGCTGGTATTCAGCTATATACACAAAGTTTCAACTCTGTAAGTTACATAGTTTCTGAGAATAGCTCTGTGACAGACAGACAACGGAGCGGGAGTAATAGCGTTTCGTGAGATGGACGAAACCCTAAAAAATGCCGATTCTGAGCCTATACGAGACTGAAATGGAAGCGAAACCAACGAACCAATCAAGCATTTTGGCAAAATTCCTTTGTGTTGAAGGAAAAAAATCGCCAAAAATTCAACAATCACTGTACGAATTTCGCATAAACTTTATTGAAAAGAGGATAAAATTTACTACATTAGGCTAAAAGATTGGAACCGGAATCCCATTACTTATGTAGAAAAATCGCAGATAAACGTGAAAAAACACTCAAAATCGCATACAAATTTTATTAAAAAAAATCTATTCAAAAATTCCAAAATATGGCTTCGAGGTGCAAAACTACATGCATAGATCTTCTCACCAAATTTTGTACCTGTGCAGTGGTCTCTTCAGAACACAACCGAGAAACACACACACACACACACACACACACACACACAAACGCACAAACTTGCTTCTTTATTATAGTTGGAGATTGGCGCTAAATCACATTGTTTGTCGAAAGATTTTGTTTACCGTAAATAGTTAATGAAAAAGTAAACAAGCACCCAGAAAAATGAAAAAATAAAGTTTACATCTGCTAATTTCAAGACACATGATGCGGGATTATGACGTCAGGCGGATATTGTACACTGACACTGTACTATATAATTATGAAAAAAAAAGGCATGCTCATTTCGCTCATAACAGACGATATAATTCATTTCACTGAAATAATAAGGATGATTTTTGTACTTTATAAAACTAGTTATAATACGAATGCACCTCATTTCGCGTACAATTTCCAACTTGTTTCTTTTAAGTTTTGCAAGAGTAGTCAGATTTAAATTATATGCAGTATTTCACTTAATAAGCTACACAATAAAATTATTTACGCAAAGGTATTCTTTTTTACAAGTGGCAGCAGAGATATATGCATTTATTGTAAACAAATGCACAATTACTTATTTTAGAAAATATACAGGTTCGAAATTTTTATTTTAAACATTTCTTGTTTTATATGTGTAAAGTATCTTTTCTCTGAATTTAATGAACTTGATTATAATTATTGAGATTTTAATGAGCCTAGAACATGAAGCAGAGCCAATGTTATGGCATCTTGTTCATAATAATTGACTTCCTGTATGTTTCTCGATTGAGTACAGCTGTCGCAGACGCACCGAGATTTCTTTTTGGCGCCAAATTGGCGATTTCTTACATGTCGTGTCAACCTGGTAATTTTAAGCCCTCCAGAGGGTTGGTATTAATAGCGGAGTCAGTTGTATTCTTGACATTGTGTTTGTTTTATGTTAAATTAAACATGTGTGCTTTATAATAAATAAAACATCGTGTGTGTTTTATAGTAAATTAATTTGCGTATGTTCATAATAAAAATTGTGTGTTTTTTTAATAAAATAAATGCATGTGTTTTCCTTCTATTTATAAAAAAAAGTAATGGTTTGGAAATGGATCAATGAAAATCTGCGTACATACCGCGAAACGTATCTGATTGGTCAGAGCTTTCTAACTTTTCTTAGGGGGAATTAACATTAAAGTAGAGAATTTAAATAGGATGGACGCAATTAGGGGCATCACCAAGGGGATTGGTTGGTTGGTTGAATAGGGTTTAATGGCACAAAGTCCCTTCTGGAACATGCTGCGCCAAGAAAAAGTGAATAAAGTACATAAAATTATATCAAGAAGTTATCCAAAACCTTGTCAAAAAAATAAATAATTAAAAGAACACAGTTTAATGAAAAAAGTAATGGGATGATATATGCAATTAAAATCACTAAAATTACTTCATACTGATGTTTAAAAAACACAAACAAATCTTTACATTCTGTATAGTAACATTTATCTAAAATAGCATAAAATATCTAAATAATGCAGAAAAACTGGTATATTTACACACAGAATATTAAAAAACAAAATTAACTCATGTCGGCTCAAATTCCTCAAAAACAGTATTTTCTTCATCTGTATCAGTGTCATAATTGTCGGACTCCATAGCCTCTTCCATATAGTGGAGTAGCTGTTTGGAATCCTTCGTATTGGTTATTAATGGACTCAGACATGATTTCTTGTTTTTTGTCTTCACAGTTTTCCACTGTGAAGAGGCTTGGGTTGAGGTTTTCTTTCTCTCTTTCTGTGCACATGATTTTTGGTTTGCTTTTTGAGTAGGGGAAACAGGTTTTTCTATTGTTCGCAGATGAAACGGAAGTTTTTCCAGACTCATGTTCGGTTGACTGTTTAAATTGACGATTATTAGGGTATTCTATTTTCACAGGTTCTGATGATGGTGCCCAACGTTCTAGATCAGGTATGGCTTTTTTAAAAGTCGGACAGCACGCATCACGGGTTTTCTTCTTTTTAGTGCTAGTTAGTGTCATAGAAGGATCATTTGCTAGTAAAGAAAATTCAGTTTGGGTGCTAATGTCTTAAGGATTTTCTTTGTTGCTTAAGTAAACTGGAATAGGAAACTCCTACAGATGGTGTTCTGGATTCTACAAGTTTTCGAGCTTCAGGATAAGAAAGTTTTTCAGCGATTTTAACTGCAAGGATGTCTTTTTCACGAGTCCAGTTTGGGCAAGAGCGGGAGTATGCTGTATGGTCACCCTTACAGTTTGTACAACATTCAGGCTTTTCGCATGACTTACCATCGTGGCCGACTTCTGCACACCGTGCGCAGGTAACAGAACCACGACAGGTAGTTGTAGTATGACCATAGCGCTGGCATTTAAAACAACGGAGTGGGTTAGGTATATAAGGTCAGACAGGACAGCTCAGGTAGGCAGCTTTAATTCTGGTTGGCAATGTAGGGCTTTTGAAAGTCAGAATAATGTGCTTCGTAGGAAGCACTTTCTCATTCCGGCGGATAGTAATACGACGTGCATCTATGACATTTTCATGTTTTAAGTTTTGTAGGAGTTCGTCTTTTGTAGTGAATAAAAAATCTGGTTCGGATATTACACCACGGCTTGTATTAAGAGTTTGATGGGCCTGAACAGAAACAGAGAAAGATCCTATTGTTGTTGAATTTGAGAGAAATTGTGAATGTTTGACTTTAGAAACCTCAACAAGCAAATCTCCAGACTGTAGTTTTTTAAGTGAGTAACCATCTTCAAATACAGATTCGAATGTTTTTGCAATAAGAAACGGTGAAATTCTCTTAAAAGAACTATCAGAGTGACTATCAGTGCGTTTAATTATGAAAAAACGTGTGAATGATTCATTCTGTACAATTCGTTGCTCTCCAGATGGGAGAGAGATAGGAGGAGTTGATTTTTTTCCATCTATATTAAAGGGAAAACTAATTCAGACCCCGGCCGCACCACCCACTACCGAGCCCAACAAGGGGATGCACATTCATGCACCAGTGCTAACCAGGGCCCATACGCTCACATGACACACCTATATCAGTTTCCACCCTTAACGAAATGACTAGTATGTGCCTGCTCACTTGATCCCAAGCCAGTGACAAGTCAGCTGACCAGCCGATTGATGCGTACGGGACCAATATGCACCTCCCGTCTACCTGAAGCAGAGGCCAAAGCAGTGTGTTGGTTTCCCTCAACTGCCAGGATCCCCCTTTCCAGGGACACGGGTCGCCACGCACGGCAAACGCGTGGGTGGTTTACAATTCTCCATAAGTCGATATAAACAGTATGATATCGGCTTATGCAGAATCGCCCTCACCTCAGAAGAGGAAACCACAATGAGAGGGAAACAAAGAAGAAAGAGTAAACAAGAGAATGTAGAGGGAAAAAAGAAAAGAGAAAGATCGCTCAGGTGCCCGGGGTTGCGAAGCCCGTGAATACCTAAAGAAGGTATCCCCCTGGGGGGCATCACCAAGGGGAAGGGACCCGGATCTGTCGCCAAGTTTGGCGCCAATTTGGCGATATATCGCTAAATTTGGTGGCCAAAATTAGCTGCCAAAAGGAGTGCCAACTTGGCGCTATTTCCAGTATTCCGCCAAATTTCCATAGACTCCCATTGAAATCCAATAGCGTTTACTCGCTTGCAAAAAATTAACAAATTGAGATATTGCAATGCAACAAAAATTAATATTAGCTTATGAATAGAGCTTAATTGAACTATTTACAGTATTTTTAAGCACAAACACCAACTATTTACAATATTCGTAACACTATATATACAATTGGTACTTGGATCAATTGGTACTGTTTACTTGGTACAATTGGTACTGGATCGCGAGGCGATCCAGAATGGAAACGCAAAACGAACGCTAGGTCTAACAAGTACTCGAAAGCGGGGGTATTTCGCAAGAATGTGTTACGGTATGTGGCCCGACACGTAGCCAAAAAATTTTACTTAAAGTTGTACATTTAAATATGAATTACTCAGCTAACCTTCCGCAATCGGGTCCACAGCAAAAGTTGGCGTCTAAGATGAGCGAGGAAAGGATCACCTAGGATACCATTAAATGTTTTCGACTGAAAGAAAAAATATCTGGTTACAGCAATGTATTGACATTTACGCCAAACCATACACGCTAAAATATGGCTGGCTGTGGACTCAATTAAAAAACTTTTCTTAATTACTCTGTTAGACAATTGTTGGTACTTACTATGTAGTACTAACTATTTAGTACACATATTAACCGACCCCTACAGATACAACTGCGCCAGCAATGTCGCGAATAATACTGATTACAGCAACCCTTATTTTTTGACAATAATATAAATTGTGCTTCTCTAAATTTCTAAAAAGTTTAAAATACGAACTATAAAAACATAATAATAATATAATTTATTTATTATAATTTATTTGGTACTTTTCCGCTATAGGGGACTTGGCGTTATTTTTTTTTTAAAGTTCGGCAAAATTCGCTCTTTAAAAAGTGAGAATTGTTGCCAAATGATAAACACAGCAATGATAGCAAGCCTAATGAACTTTTATACTTGTTTGTATATGAATTTATATATGTATAAACATTTATACATTATTATTGTTTTTTATACACAATTTTGTTTTTGTTTGTATATGACTTCTTCATATTAAATAAATTGTATAAATACTGAAAACAGTGCTTGTGTGTATAAAAAAGTGAATAGGTTGCCAGAAAATAGGTTGCCAAATTTTCTAATCTCGCCAAGACCATGTTTCTATCTCGCCAAGATTTGATTTTATATTTTATATTTTGTATTGTTTGCCATTTATGCCATTTATATTATTTACCATTATTACCAAGATTTTATTTTATTTTATATTTTCCATTACTTACTATTTTTTACAATGTTCTATATTTAATAATATTAAATTACTGTTTTGAATGTGACTGGCAACGATAAACAAAATTGTCAATTAATTATCATTTTTGGCGACTTATCTTCAGGGCACGAATAATACGTAAGTAACCAATTTTTTTAATGAAAATATAGAGTTTGTAGAGATATTAGTTTTAAATGCTTTCTTTTTGAGATAAAATATAATTTATTTATCCAGCCTTCTCATATCCACCAACCTCATATCCATTTCCCTGTCCAGCCTCTGTTTAGTCTCAGATCAAATCTGACTGATTTAGAAGATGGTGAAAATTGAATTGCTTTTCTCAGAAAAATTAAAATAAAACAATGAACGTATCAGTAGTCTCATATTTCTCAGTATTTTATGAGAAAAATTATCATGAGCAAGATTAAAATCTCTAAGCTTATATTCAGCTATTTCAGATGATATCATGTAATTTCTAGGTAGGGAAAAACTAAAAATTCTTAAAGTATGTATTTGATTTGTTCACCGGTTAACTGTTTTGCTCAATTTCAAATAAAGTACTAAAAGCAAATCACTCTTTTGTCAGTAATACTTTTAGAAAATATGTGTGTTATCGTCATACGACAGCTCTTACAAAAGTAATACTACTTGGGTTTTGTGATCTTGAAGTCCCACAATGACCTAAAATGGACCGGCTGCCTTTAAAATTCAGTAACAAGCAAACGAGCTATTGAAGCTGTTGTCATAGGAGATTAATGAGTGAAGTCGGGTATACATATGATGGTGACTTCTTGCATATTCAATCGTAAAAATTGTAAATCAAAAGCAGGAATCAATAGGCATAGTTAGATGCTTCCTTGTTTTTGTTCCTATTTTCATCGATAGATGGCGCTGCGCTGTCTCGAACTGTCAGAATGCCCAAACTAAAGTATACCATGAACTAAAAATCATGCGTAAAGAATAGTTTATGAAACACATTCAAAATACTGTAACAAAACTTCACAGTTTAATATGATGAAAGGTGTTGTCTAAATAAACAATTTGAAAAACCCATAACACATTTGAAAACCCAATTTCAGCAATTACCACATCAATAATTGAAAAAATATCCGTATTCTTTTGGGCAGCCCTGTATCTGATCTATTGATTTCTATATATACAACTACATGTATGCTAACATTTAGTTCAGTTAGGGAACGCATAGCACAGATGAAAATTCCCCTTCAGTAATAACTGCAGATAAATGGAAATGTACTGGAGATCTCTTTTGCAGCCCTGTATATGATCTATAGAACTTATACACACGAAGTAATATGCTAAAAAATTGTTAAACTTGAAAACGAACTTTTAGCAATTATTGTTCCCAGACAGTGCAGTAACCGAATACTTTTGTGTGTCCCTGTAAATGAACAATGAATGCTATATACACCATAGTAAGCATCTTGTGTTACACCTCAGTGGTATGTATCAATTTGAATATGTTTGATATAGTGTAACATCATTAAAATACACCGCAAACGATTTTTCCCCATACACTGTAATGTAACGGAATTCTTTTGAGTGCCTTTCTAAACAAACTATAAATGCTACAAACTTCATTTTTAACACCAAATAGGCAAATGGACGAGCCGAATTCATACACACTTCTCAACTCTATTGGAAAGTGTTAAAAATGCATCTGTTGATATCGCAAAAAATTAAAAATAAATAAATAAATAAAGATTTGTCCTTCGAAATTGCAAGGTTGTTTTGAGCATCATTATAGTTTGAGACAGAATAGTGACATCTACCGGTGATATTTGGAACTTAAACAAGGAAGCGTAAAGAAATTTCTAGAACTTCAATAGCATATCCCTGTTTAATTGTTAGTGAGTATTAAAAAAGTCCGTCCATTTTTGAAGACTCGATTGTTACCAAATTAATTTCAGTAATTACAGTAAACTTTTTTTTATATTTTCAGTGTTAGTTTAATTATTTATAATTTAAATTTGGTTCTTTTTTCTTTCTTCTTTTTTTTTTAGGGTTTCGTTCATCTCACGAAACCCTATTAGTCCCGCTTCGTTGTCTGTCTGTCACAGAGCCGATTCTCAGAAACTATACAACTTGCAGACATGAAATTTTGTGTACTTATAGTTGAATACCTACTATGAAGCTCAAAATAATAAAATTTGAAAAAATCGTATTATTTTAATATAGAGAAATAAAAAACCAAAAATCTAACAGCATTTTCCTATTAAATTTAAACATTTTTCGTTATAGCAGTTGCCTACAATTAAAAATCCACAATAAAATTCTTTCTACAATAATTAATTTTCTATTGAAAGATTTCCCCGTGAAAAATGAAAATGAAATAAAAAGTTTCACCAATTGAAAAAAGATTAGTATGACGTCATATTGGTAATAAAACGGAATTTTTCAAACATTTCTCAATAATACAAGGAGTATGAGTATGTGTAAGTACAGAAAGGAGGTTAATGTGATGCCATTAGAGAATGAAAAAGAAAATTAATCTGACGTCATATTGGAAGTTTAACGGACCTTTTCAAATGTTTGAGAATAATACAAAGAGAGTATCAATATGAGTAATAGAGAAAGCAAGTAAATATGACGTCACCAAGTGATTATAACGTCATATGAGTTTGAGGAACGTATTGAATCATGATAAAAACCCGATTATGGAAATATTGGCATATTTTAACATCTTGAAGATCTCTATATAACATGTTTAATTTTGAAATTGATTTTTTTTAATATCGCATTTAGTCCACATGACAGATATTATTATGACAGAGTATAATAGCGGGCTTAGACTGCTATCGGATCGGTTCAGATTTTCGAAAAAACCAGAAAAATAGACCAGTAAAATTTTACTTTATAAAAAACATGACTTTTTTTTAAAATTAAATTTTGTTTGATTTATTAAAGATAGGATAAGTGTTTTGAAAGGAATGTTAAACGAAACCCTTTGTGCGATCTTCGATCACACTTACCCCCCCCCCCCTTTTTTTTTTTTTTTTTTTTGGTGAAGTTTTAATTTTGTTATGGAATGTTGGTCAGAAACAAATACTGAACTATTTACATTCTAATAAATGAAAATGTTAATCTCTCTAAAGTTGGACAGCACGGCATAGGGGTTGATTTTTTTTTTTTTTTAATTATTTGGAAACTATTTTAAGAGCCATAAAAAATCAGTAAGTTAAGTTACAGTCGTCAAACAAATTGTCTTTGAAAGTACTTTTTTTTTGTTATTTTACATAGTGTAAAAATTGAAATAGTGCGACGTTTAGAAGTTAATAAATTTAGGAAAAACCGAAATGTAATACTCTTTTCGTTACCGTCATCAATATGACGTCAACCTTACTCATGAAAATGTTTTTACTTTCTTTATAATATAGATTCATTTTGGCAAGAACACATACTCTTCCATCTATGGCTTGTTTAAGAGCGACATTTTGCATGTACACAAAAATTTCAGGTAATATACTGTAATTTATACTTTCGAAAACATAATTTCTGTGATAAGAAATTTTTCCAAAACAAACGATATTTTTACAGCAAAACGAAAACGCCTGAAATGTCTCTGTATTAAAAAAAATGAACATACATAGTTTTATCATATCCCATATCTATATCATAAAGCAAAAATATATACGTGAGTAATGGTGACATCATAATGAAGATGACAACAACTTAGGTAATCAATTTTGTTTTTATCGGAAATTTATTAGCTTCTACATTTCGCACAATTTTTACGCTTTCGAATAGGAAAAAAAATTGTGCTTTGAAATGCATTTTGCTCGAAAACTGCATGTCTATATTGATTTTTTTATGGTTTTTAAAATAATTTTCAAGCATGATTTAAGAAACAAATCTATATTAAAATAAGTCTATATAAGGGCTTAAAGACAGTATAAATAGTTCATCATTTGTTTCCGGTAAAAAATAATGTCCATGACAATATTGTATGGTACATGGTACAGCTCCATATCGCGTCCTTTTAAGGTCATCATCAAGTGTAGCCCTGGAGGTTAATGTCGCTTAACATAAGGCAAACAATTCTAGATACGATTCACTGTTATTAATTCTGATAAAAAGCAGTCAGTGATCTAGTCAGAATCCTGGTTTCACTAGTTTAAACTAATAATGGTTTATGCACCTGGTTTCACGCCGAACATAACACTAAACATTTTTTTTTTTAACAGAAATAAAACATATTTTATTGAGTAATTTATCGTAAATAAAGAAATTATCAGTCATGATGGAAAATATAAGGATTTTTTCCCGCGAATTTATTAAAAAAAATTTAGAAGAAAGAAAAGAAAAGCCTATTCAAAATTACTTTAAATTCGATAAACTTTTATATATTTCCGCTTTTTTCTTGTGATTGCAATATTAATCTATTAAGAAAAAAGTTTTACGTACGCTTTTTATCCTTACTGAGAGATAATGTCCTTTCCAAGGCCGAAAAGATGAACTCCGAAACTATACAACACTACTATTATCTTAAACATAACTTATCGAACGTTTATTGTGGGCTCTTAAATATTAAAAAATACTTAATTTGACTATTGTAAAAACTTATCGTTTGATATTTCAAAGTATTTAAAATAATTTTTTGTTCCGGCCCAGGGAATATTTGTAATTTGAATGTACGCTGGTCGATCTAATTGAATGTATGTTGGTAATCTACAAAGGTCAAGCATCTTGCACACTACTGAACTTTGATCCGTCGCCTATCGATAGCTGGAAACGTCGAATGGAAAGTTCAGAGACAGGCATTTCCGACGATGCCAATTCACCGAAGAGGAAAACGATGCGGCTATGGAGTCCCAAGATTATCAAACTTGTCATTTCTGTGCTCACTCCATTTCTCTTATCGCCTCTAGCATTCTCAAGTGACAAAGTGAGTGAGTTATTTTAGACTCAATTTAATTTGTTTAAGAGATTGTAGTTCCGGGTAGCCTACTTAAGGATGATTTCAAATATTTGTTTTTCTTTAATTTTGTAAAAGTGGTCTTTCTAATCGTATTGCGAAATTATTTTCATTATTACATAAATAAATGTGATCCAAAATAAGGGATTTTGCCTCCAAAATTTTCAGACCCCGGTACGGCCCAACTTTATTTCTGCAAAAATGCCTGGTATTTCTTAACTAGCATTATCTTACAATTAAAATTATTTCAAAATAATATTGCATATATAGGTATCCAAAAGTTTTAAAACATAAAATTTTTCAGATTATATGTCCACAAGCTAGGGATAACGGAAAAACAACATTAAGGATCAATGACTTTCAACTGAAGAATCATTAAAAACGTTAAAGTAGTTTAGAATGATATATATATATATATGGTTAAAAAAATCGTAATTTTGAAGCTCTACAAAGAAAAAAAAAGTGGGTTTTAAAAAATGTTTCTCTGTAATTTATAAAACCAGAATAAATTTTTAACATCCCGTTAAACAAATGTGCAACGTATTTTTTTTTTACAAAAGTAATTGCCGGCCTTCCTACGGTCCAGAATTAATGACATCCAGTCCGTCTCGGGCCTGGAATGTGCGCATGGTGTGTGGTCATCTAGTTCAATGATATACCTCTAATTCATATTCAGAGAGACTCCTAGTTCAATCCAGTATAGTATGGCAATAAAATGAACAGTCCTTTATATATGTTTGTATGAGTGGGATACATATTTGATCACAAGTGATTGTTGTTTCATTACCAATTTTTCGTGATACAGTAAAAACTTATAGTAAACGACAATAACATACACAAATTTCAGGACAATCGAAGCATATTTACGGGAGTTAGAGCACGGGTCGCCAAATATCCGAAAAAATCAGAAAATAAAAAATGCAT
This sequence comes from Maratus michaelseni, assembly GCA_963931845.1. Taxonomy (NCBI): domain Eukaryota; kingdom Metazoa; phylum Arthropoda; class Arachnida; order Araneae; family Salticidae; genus Maratus; species Maratus michaelseni. The sequence continues at coordinate 184,441,052 of OZ007587.1, forward strand.
TAAAAAATGAAGTAAGAAAAGAAAGAAAAAATTGAAATAAAATATATTGAAGCTCTAATTGTATGAATTTGTTCGCCTAAATATAAATTTCTTGAAATTTCTATTTCTTCAACTAATGTTAAAATTTATGTTAATTAGAATTTTTGAAGTCTATAATTGAACAAATCTAAGTCGGTATTTCGTCATTTTCTAAAGTACCGTATTTCTTTGTTCTATTATTAGAAGAAAATTCGAAGTATTCATTTGCATTTTAGAAAGTGTAACTGGACTTTTGAATAAAAAGCGGATAGTAGTGGATATTTTAAAGAGATGCGATAGGAGTCAGGAGGAAAATCGTCGGATTAAGAAAATGCTTTTAGTCTTAGGAATGTGGTCGACCTAAGTGTGTGTCATCTATTTATAATACTCCTTATTAAAGTCACAGGGGCATTTTAATGAGGAGCATTAGAGTGCTTTTAAATCTCAATATTAGTATAGCGTTCAATATTAAAATTCATATCGTAATAAATTAAATTCAAATAATTGATTAAGATTACGGGATATGTCCAGCTTACTTTTAGAATCGCGCTCTACCGACTGTACTACAGCATTGGTGTATTGTAGAGGACGTGTTTTTCCTAAAAACCGTACTTCACTGTGTCATTATTTTGTTTACAATCTGGACGTATGTGATGTATTCGCGATTTCACCTCAACTCCATGAGTAGTTGATGTCATCACTGAACTACTCGAGGAGAATACACACCATAAAATTTCTTGAAATACTGGTAGAGGATGTCACACCAAATACAGTACTGCAAAAGTGTCTGACAATTTTAATTAGTCATACAGACCTTCAAAATAGCCCACATAAAAAATAGCACGGTATCGTGACAGACAAATTGTTCGAAATTAACGACATCACGTGGTTTTGTGTTAAGGGGACTCTTCATCAACGTGAAAACACCCGCTCGCTAATGTTAAACGTATGGGCTGGTTCTTTTCAAATTTCTCGTTTGAATTTGAATATTTTTAAACGATTTTTTTTTCATACTATAGCTGAGGTCGATCTCTAATATGCTATTTTCTACTTTTTCGAATTTGGTTGCAATTATTTAATAAAGTCACTTTCACTTTCGAAACCGTCCCTAAAATGAAAGTACCTTTATTAAAACAAAATAATAATATTAGCGAGTGGGTGTTTTCGCGTGAGTAAAGAGTCCCCTTAAGTTTCATTTTAACAAAGTTTGAACTGACAAAGTAAGATTAGTGGGTGCACCCGCCTTGAAAAGAAATTGTAATTCTGAAAGCATTTTCACTATTTTAACCCAAGAATGAGAAAATTTGACAATATATCGTAACTTTTTTCAGTGTAAAACACATCTGGGAACATATAATACCTGTAAGTATTTATTCCAGAAAATAAATAAAGCTCCGATAAATGGGTACAATAACAGTAGCAACTTTGTGTTCACAATACGTCGATCGGGACACCCCGATCGTAAGGAGATGATGCTTATGGAGTACATCTTGTCGGGCAAAGAATTAGAGAATAATTTAATTATTTCCTACTTTTATGGTTCAGAACTGGTAAAGCCAAAGACTATCTCTAACCACCTTCTTATACTCCCAAAACAATGACTCTCGTAATAAGAATATATGCCTATGCTCGTTTAGACAAAATCAAAAATATTTGGGAACAGTATGACATAATCAGACTTAGAAGCTTCCATAATTCTTTTTGTTGTTAAGGTCTTGATTTCATAATTCTTTATTTTAAAAACAGCTCGTAAACTATTTTTGCGTGATGGAGGTTTAGAAGTTTCCATCATTCTTTTGATTGTTAAGGTCTTGATTTCATAATTCTTTATTTTAAAACAGTTCGTGAATTATTTTTGTGTGATAGAGGCTTAGAAGCGTCCATAATTCTTTTGGTTGGTAAGATCTTGATTTTATAGTTTTTTATTTTAAAACAGCTCGTGAACATTTTTGCGTGATGGAGGCTTAGAAGCGTCTCCATCATTCTTTTGGTTAGTAAGATCTTGATTTCATAAATCTTGATTTAAAAAAAAGCTCGTGAACTATTTTTGTGTGATGGAGGCTTAGCATTTTCCATCACATTACTTTAATCAATAAAATTCATACACATCTATGAAAATGAATTATTTGGTACGAAGGTAGTTTTTACTTCTGTATTTTGGGGCAAAACGTCCCACAAATTTGACGCAAATCATGTTGAAGTTTATTGTTTAAGTATATTATATTAACAGAAGGTATCGAAGGAAGAATATATTTTTATCTTATACTATTATGCATATATTTAGGTGGCAAGATGTGGGTTTGTCATTTTATGGATGGCCATCTTTTGGATGCTGGAACCTGTCAACATCGCTGTGACCGCCTTGTTACCAGTTCCACTTATGCCACTTCTAGGAATTCTCGATGTTCAGGAGGTAGCTCCAAATTACATGAAGGTAAGTTTATAGTTCTTGAATTTTGCTTTTGTCCAGCAATGCATTCAAGCCACATTTCTGTCCTCAAAATTGCCAAATATCTAACATTAAGTATTTTAAGACTGATGACCATTTTGTTAACTATCTCTTTGTAAAAGTTAAAAGAAAAAAAACTTGAAAGAAATCCAAATACAGTATCGACTTGGTTTTTTAATGCAATTCTTTCAAACAAACTATTCGCAGGCACATATATTAAACATAGTTTTAACAGACATGTTGTTTCGGGAACTCGTACGTTTTATAATATCTCATTGTTTTAATGGAAAGTTATCAGATTATTTTTTTCATATTTTTTTAGCATTTTTTTTTTTGCCTTTTCATTGTTTTTATACGTGACTTATTTATCAGAACACAAGAGTTATTGTACTTATCAGTTTTTATAAGAGCTCTCTTTTAACCCCTAAATCCCAACTCTATGCTGTGCCAATGTGACTACCGCAAACCTACTACACTGTTAAAATATTTCGTTTATTGACAGGTTGTCTTTCGTGAATTTTGATCAGAAAGTTTCCGTCTTGTTAGAAAAATAGAATCTCTCCCGTATATCTCTTGCTACCCAGCTAGAAAAAAGTTTGCAAAAAAAAGTGCACAAAATCCGAGCGTATTTGGCACCTCTACTTATGCATAAAAACTGCAAACTGAATTGTGCACAAAAAGTGCATAAACGGTATCCCTAAATTGTACACTTTTTAGACTTTTAAGATTACAGAGTTTCAAATACGGAATTATTAATGTAAAAATCTATCATCCAATGGGATTGCAGTATTTTGATCGCCACACATGCGCTTCCTTCGCGTCTGTATCGCTCCATTTATGGACTACAAAGACGGAACATTCCTCGAAAAACAGAAACATTAAGGCAACTCTGCTGCCAGTCCTTTTTCAGTAAATTGACGGAATTTTATTTTACAGTATGCTGTTAAAAATAATCTGAAATTCACGAGTATTTTTTTCCCGAATTTCACAGAAAAAGTCCCTTTTCATGACAAAAGGGCATTTTCAGTTAAAAGCAGAAAATTTCCTCATATAAGAAAGCAGCCAACGGAGATATTCCGTTATCTGCTGCATGTTTATTTTAAATGTTTCAAAAACTGACATGTTGCTGCACAGAAAAACTAAAAATTCCATAAATTAAAATTTCAAGTTTATTTAAAACAACAACAAGAAAATAGTGCTTTCGAATTCAAAAAAGCAAAAATTAATTCTTTCCATTCTTTTAATATTATTTGCAATTCATTTTTTAAAGTTATAAAAAAGTATTCGCACTTAAAATATATTCTAAACAAACAGATTAATATATGTATAAAATAGCTAAATTAAGTGAAAAAAAATCGATTCTATTTAAAAAAGCAACAAACAAAAATAATGCTTTCGAATTAAACTCATTCTTTTAAAATTATTCGCCATTTATTTTTTAAAGTTATAAAAAACACTCACATTGAAAATATATTCTAAACGAACACATTTAAAAAATACATAATAGTTGATTAAAAATCGATTTTCGCAAAAAAGCAAAAAAAAAAAAATTATCGAATTTAATTCAAAATATAATATTTATATTTTACATCTAACAATCAAATTAAGAATATATATAATTCATGTTTTTATCCTCTATTAGTACTATAGTCTTCAACCCTCATCTCATTACGAAATATACCCGCAATTAATTTCAAAATTACCAGTTTTCTAAACCCCAAATTGTTTAAGGCTAACGTCCCCAGTTCAATCCTCAGGTCTGGCAGAAAATGTTCTTCCATTATATCAAATATTAAATTAAATTAAATACTCCCGTAATAATCAATAGATGGCAGCACAAATAGAGATGCCATTTTTTAAAACCGAGTTTATTTACAAATAAAAAAATATAAAATAAAAAAAAAAATAAAAAAATTAATAATAAAAAAAATTATCCTTCCTTTATCTTTCAAAACGGAAAATGTACTAACGGAACGGAAAAAGTCCGGCAACTTTCCTGCCAATAGTTTTACCGTGAATTGACGGATTTATTTTTAACAGTGTAAGACAGAGTCACCAAAGAAAAATTCCGTTTAAGACAGGTTTCCGTCTCAGAAGATATATTTGTATGATCTTCCGTTCGCCGAAACAGTTTTTTTTTCCGTTTAAAGCGGGATTTTTTTTAAACAGTTTCCGTTTTCATAAGTTTTACTATAGAGTAATTCCGGGTGAGATGCCACATATTTTTTTTTAATTTAGGTATGAAATCCCCTGGTGCACAGAATCTAAAAAAAAATCATGCTGTGCTTTTTAATGTTAAATATACAACATGTGTACTGCGACAAAAGAAATATACAAAAAAACAATATTTAAAAAAAAAAAAATTCTAAAACATTACACTGCGGCGCGTCACCCGTTCATTAAGGGTGAGACGCCGCACTTGTATGGGAGTTATGCGGCGCTAGTCATAAGAGCAGAATTAATTATAAATCAAAAATATTCAAACAAATATTCATATCTGGGCTATAATTAACCATGTAAGAACAAAAAGAAACTAAATACAATGAAACCTACTTGTAGGTTTAAATCAATATTAGTCTGCCTACTTTGTTCACTACTAAAATTATCTACTTATTGATTAGATTGGATTTTAATTGTTATTTCAGCAACAACGTAACATCAGTGTATTAGAGAGGAGAAATAAAAAAGTAAAATAGTGTTTACATTGTTTTATTTGTTAATAGACCTATTTTTTCTACCTCAATCTACACAAAAATTGTCGAAAATAGTACAATCTCCGTGTAACCACATTTGACACATGATGCAACGAAGCCAATCACACTTCCTCTTAGTTTTGGAGTAGTTCTCTACACATTCTTTGCAAAGAACGTCTGCGTCACATGCGTGATCCAACTTTTCATTATTATCATCTTGACTTTCATCTGTCTTCGCTTTCTTGATTTTCATTTTTCCCTTTTTTTCTTAGTTGTAGTAAACTTCATACTGTTTGAACATTCATCAATGTCTGATGAACTGAATTTTATTAATCGCGGTATCCCGTATAAAAAAAGACAAAAAAAACTGCGGATAGTGAGTAATTTTGGATAGTGAAATCATGGGCTTATCTCAAAATAAGGATTGTATAGCTACAAATAAACATCGAAATGAGATTCACGCTATACACTGGTTAAAGTAATCTCATTGCGCACTGTGCTTCTGTGTCTATACTGTGCGTCTGACTGTCATCTGTCGATCATTACAAGAAATACAAGGGCTGCGGCATCTATCCCGGATGCGGTGATTCTCCCGGAGTTACTCTGTTTTCTCGTGTATGTGTATGATATATGTATTACTGAAATTCTTTCGAAATTTAAGGTTATCCTCATGTTTACTTTTAAATATATCGAGAATTACTATTTGCTGCATGTAAGTTCGTGCCTTTTTTTTTTCTAGTTTTAAAGAATTGAAATTATATCTTAAACTGCTATTCTAATGGCCATAAAATACAGTAAAACCTGAAAATAAATAATTGAATAAGGTCCAAAGAAAAGTTCCATTTGAGGCAGGTTTCTGTCTTAGCAAGTATATGATGATCCTTTCGTCTGAACTTTGATGTTTTACCGTTTAAAACAGGATTTCGTTATAGACAGATTCCGTTTTCACAGATTTTACTGCATCATACTATGTGGATTATATGTAACTATGTATCGCTCCTTCCCAAAATGACTCTCTGGATCCACGCCTGGGTATTCGAATTTTTCGAAAACTGAATCAAATTTTGTTCCCATAAGAACTATTGAAAATACAATTAACTATGAAACTCATCTCCCAAGAGACTCCCTGTATTTACCTGTTTCTGTTTCAAACTTTATACTGTTTAGTACAATATATTAATATATGAAAACTCGTTTCAGCACTGTGCATTACATAAAACAATGACAATATTTAACATTTTAATAAAAATTTAATAAAAACAACTCGTAAAAATACCTTTCTTGATGAGACTTTAGATGATTTGAAATTGATGACTGAGGAAAAAGAAAGGGAGGAGGGGTCCAGCCTATTTTATTAGATTGCTGGGACCACTAGGTTAACTCTCTGTTTATGAATTTCAAAAGGCATGAAAATTCGTTAGCCTCAGAATCCCAATATTGCACGTATAAGCAACCTCGCTGTACAGGAATTTCAAAAACGTACGAATTTTGATAAAACTGCGATCCCTATACCGCATGTATGAGCGTAATGATCATAAAAACTATACACGTAAAACCGAAATAAGTAAAAATCAAGAACGAAAAATCATGCGTCAAGCGTAGATTATGTAGCACTTTCCAACGCTTCCAAAATAATTTTACAAATCATTACCGTTTAATAAGCTGAAAGATAACATCTAAGTAAACAATTTGGAAAACGCATAACATATTTAAAAACGTAATTTCAGGAATTTCCAACATATATTTCGAGCATATACAATATTCGGAAAAATATCCGAATACTTTTATTCAGCCCTGTATATGATCTATTGATTTGTATATATACTGCAATAGGATGCTAAATTTTAGGTTAGTTAGGAAACGCGTAGAACTGTTTAAAATTATCCTTCTGGAATTTCTGTCAATAAACGGAAAAGTGTTAGCAAACTTTTGTGCTGCCCTGTATATGAAATACAGAATTTATACACGCCAAGTAATAGACAAAAAGTGAGTTAAATTTAAAATCGTGTTCAGTAACTTAAAACCCACTTCCAGGAATTATTGCTAACAGACAGTAGAGAATTCTTTTGTGTGTCCCTGTAAATGAACGATGACTGCAATACGCACACTATTCTGTAGTAAGCCTCTTGTAATGCACCTTAGTGATATATATAAATTTCAATGCGTTTTAAATAGGGAAACATTATTTAATTAAACCGCAAACGATTTTAAAATTACAGGGCAATCCGAGCATATTTACGGGAGTTAGAGCACGGACATACGGCAGACGGCCAGACAAACCGAAGTCATAAACACTTTTCAACTAGGTTGGAAAGTGTTAAAAAAGGAGTTGTGGATGTGAGAAATTATCAATTCTGTCGCCTTTACTGCTTTCTTTTATTTGGTCTATTTTGCGACTACATCCTTAAACACTCGTCGAAAACGGAATTTCTGTTCAAAGGGCGAATGAAATTACACTCGAATTTCTCATTTCTTGTTCAACAACCGAGCTTCTACTGTTCAATCCTCTGATTGATGGCAATGTATAAAATAGAAGCCTAAAGATTATTGGTGTCTTGGTAGATTGAAATATTTTATCCCATTTTTGCGATTAATATAGGCACTTGTAATGGTGTAACGCCAGAGCTGTCAAAAGACAGCTCATAAGTACATAAGTACACTTAGTAGACATATATAGTAGACATAAGTACAGTTCAATGTTAAGTTTCATTCATATTCGAGTTCTTAAAATTTATGTAATCTGTGGATATGTAAACCAAATTTATATTTTGTTTTAAAATAAGCATATAATTTGAAACATACGATAAATCCAGGAATACCTTTTGTGAGTGATATTTTTTTTTAATCAAAATTAATTTGTGTTAAGGGGTCTTTTGTGAGATGACTCCAATTCAGCTTGCATTCTCATAAAATTAGTGTAAGTGGTATTAATACCCTATATAAACTGATTTAAAATTTTAAAATGTATATGTCATAATGTATATTTATATCCTGTGTATGAGGCCTGTGCCAGAGCCAAAGAAATTTACTATTCATCCATTTCCTTCTGTAATGTCCGTTTCTGAATTTATTATTTTTATAATGTTGGAAACAACTTCGTTTAGACATTTTTTAGGCTAAATGTGTTCAAGATAGCCTGTCTAAAAAACCAATTCTTAAGTAGTTTCACGTGTAAAAGTTTTTTCATGTGACATACTGCAGAGAGGTCTCATGCAATAAATACTGGTCGAAAAAGTTGTATGAAAGTTTTGAAATACAACCGTGACAAGAAACATTGTAAAAGTTTTTAAATATGTATAAAAAAGGGTGTCTAAATGTCATCAAAACTTTTTCATACATTTATTCCCAGTTTTGTTGTATTTTAAACTTTTGCATGGGAGCTTTTCAAAAATTGATTCAAAAACTTATTTTTTCCTTTTATTTTAAAAATCTGCGTATATTACTGGCATTTTCAGCCTAAAACTTTACTTTTCCAAATGAAAAATATATATTAAACAGGGAATGGGTTAATAACAAATCTGGTATTGCCCCCCTCCCCCCTGTGTGGTGTACGCCCCACTTTGTGAACTACTGGCCTAGATATATGTTTCGCACAGAAAAGAGAAAATAACTATTCCATGGAGAATGTCACAGTAAAAATATATGGCCGTTTCCATATTCAAATTGTAACAAACTTAATTTTTTGCTAAAAGCATCTAAGTTTGACAGCAGAATTTGAATTTTGACCTTTAAATCAGCCTAAATACATATTTCTAAACGATGTTTGTATGATTAGTTCCATAAATATTAAATAATAAAAACTGAGCTAATTTGGGGAGGGGGATCGTTTCTAAAGTGAAATCCTTTTTTTTTTCAGATTTAATACAAAATAACAACATTTATAAATGCTTTTTATTGGAAAGTATTATTTGTATTAGAAAAGCGCTAAGTAAATTGTTTAAATCCTCTAACAAATTATTAACAATACTGTTACAATATTAAAAGCTTTTCAATGACTATATGGTCCTCAAAACTGTTGTATAGATGGTTTTTTAAGCATAACCCATGAACTACTTATCGGATGGTGCTGAAATTTTGTATTATGCTTATTATTAGCTTCTAGATTAATTTAGGTTTAATAAGTTCATAGATTACAATTCATATAATTTTTAGAATAGTAATTTCATAATTCATATTTCACATATAAATAATTTTAATGACAGCCACATAATTATATTTAGGATGAATAATATTAACACAATAGAAAAAATTAGCGTGAAAAATAATTATTACAGGTGATATGAAAGAAAATATTAAAAATTATTTAACATTGGGAAGTTAAAACTTTATATTTTTATAATTCCTAAATTTCTCCACGGAATGACTTTCTGTTTGGTATCCAAAGTTAAAATTTACTCTAGAATCGAGATATGAATTTAAATTTGAATGTTAGCATTCGAAATGTTAAATTTCTTTACTTCTTCAATATAGAAACGACCCCCTATTATTTAATATAAATTAAAAAAAGACACAACCGATCACCGAATGTAACTCATACAAACGGTAACTGAATATAACAAATGCAACCGAATACTTGTGCAATGTTTTCGCCTTACTGAAATAACAAATTCTTTTATAGGAAGTGTTGATGATGTTTATGGGTGGCCTTGGTGTCGCCATAGCAGCAGAACATTCTAAATTGCATGAAAGAATTGCCTTAAAAGTTCTTCTAACAGTTGGAGCAGACACAAAATGGTTAGATATTAATACTCTAACTACATAGATAAGTATTTATTTACACATATCGAGTTGTTTGTTTGAGTATTTATCTATTAATAATTAATAGAATAGAATAGAATTAATAACTAATAGAATAATTCCACTATACTTACTTATTTGTCTGTTTGTTTACAAAGTGATCACAATTAAAGTGGGGGTGTTTTGAGATCAATTCCAAAAATTTCGCTTGGCCAAATGTAGCAAAACTTGGTATAAGTACTATTTAGACCTTTAGAAATAGATTTAATACGTAAAATAATAGGTCAGAATTTCGCCACCAGCAGCAAATGTGGCACTTCAGGTAGATTTTGTACATTTAAAAAGTGATAGAAACTAAAAATTTGAACGTTTCATGTGCTGCCTAATATTTTATGTGATATTTTGTTTTTAGCCTAGAAGTACTAGTTATAGCCCTGGTGGCAAAAATATGAATTATTTTTTTTTATATTTTTAAAAATATGAATTATTTTTTAAATCTGTTCCTCATTTTCTATTTAGTATTTACATCAAATTTTGTTACATTTGGCAAATTGCATTTTTTACAATTGAGTTTTAAACACCTCTTTTTTAATTATGGCTACCTCGTATTTAGTTGTTTATCTGTTATACGATCTCAGGAAAATAAAATCTGGGATATTCAGAAAAGAGGCCGAGTGTTTACAGATCCAATTTAGTTTAACTAAATGATTATAGATATGCAATGTATGCGTTTGGAGAAAGTGGAGAACATGAAATCACACCACCTCTGGAAGTCTACGGTTTTAAGATCCTTCATCTGGGAAGGTATAATATTTGGTAGTTGGTGGAGCTCGATATCTTTCAAAAAGCTTCTAGTTATGTCCGCTATCTGTACCAAGGATTTTCCTTTCGACATCTCTCTTTTCTGACAGGATGTGAACCCCAGTTCTGCTTTATGTACAACTACATATTCTTCGCTGTGCAGAAGATGTTGTTAAGCTGTCTGTAAGTTAAGATTATTTTCCACATGCATTAGTGCACACAGTTCCCAAACCCATATTAAGTTGGACATATGCTAAAAGTTCTCAGCATATGCCGAATAATACATTGTCATCGGTTAGCAACAGTTCCGTAGCAGCTAGCGATAGGCAATAGGCATTGGAATAAAAACTACCACAATATCTCCATATCTTGTCTGTAAATGAATTGTATATTAAAACTGAAATTGTATATTAACTGAATTGTATATTAAAAAAGGAATTTTTTTTATTATTAAATTTGGTAAGTAAATTTTTAATAGTGTCTTTGGTTTCACTGTCTTCGCAATTCCTAATTTGTAAGTTTATATTGACGTACCAAAAATTCCACATATTTCCATATATTGATAATACATGTGTTATTGTATAAAGAATTCAGTTTTGAAATTTTGAAGTGTTGACATAACTACGTGATGAATAAATGAATTAATTTGAAGCATATGCAAAAGGAATCCTTGTTTAATTTAATCATTGAATCAAAATCAAGTACCGAGATAGTATTTTATTATTTTGGTTAACGAAAATCTCTTCCATTACTGTACCATCATCAGGTCCAATTATATTTCAAAATTCGCGAAAAGTTGTTTTACGTGAAAAAAAAAGCACTTGTAATATGTATATCAAGCAGGGCGGTCGCTTTGCGAAGCCAAGCTTTAAAAAAAACGCCAAGAACTGGACTAAAGACCGCTACTGCTTACTTACAGAAAGAAACTTCGCAATGATAAATCGACAAAACGTGCGAGATTAAAATATCAGATATCAAATAAACCAAGCGTCGCAGATAAAAAAACGATAACTAGAAGATCTAATGAAGAATTTCTTCAATTTAAGACCAAACTCATCTTCAAAAGTGATTTATAAACAGAGATATAGATTTTTTTAAAAACGTCGAGTTACTTAAAATGATCACTTTTTTCTTCGTCAAACTTTTTTTTTTCAAACAACCTACAGGCCTTAATATTGGGCAGAATAAAAAAAGGATTGCATTTTTGGACAAGTAATTACGTAATCTATGTGCTTTTATAAAATCCAGTGTAAAAAAAATATTTTCTATCCTTAATTAGCAAAAAACTGTTAATTAACTTGGCGATTAAAAAATTATGCCAAAACAGAGATAAAACCCGCCAACGACCATTTACCATCTGTATTATAATAGCACAAATCAGTTACAGGTTATAACCACATCAAATTTCATCTGCAAGTCAGCCATTTTCTTCTGAAGATATTTAAAAAAAATAAAACTTCATAATTATAAGAACACACATTTTATCAGACAATTAAATATGACTGCAAACTGTGGCAGATGACTGTTTCCAACATGAATAAGTATGAGAAATTTCCAGTCAAGGATATCGATCTGGGTGGCTCAGTTGCAGAGTGTCAGCACGGTACGCATAAGGTCCCAGTTTCGAGTCCTGGCCCAGGTCAATTTTTCACTCATGTATGTTTAGTGTATTTAATTGTCTGATAAAATGCGTGTTCTTATAATATTGTAAAATAAAGTAATCAGACGTAGTGTTTATGCTTTAAAAATATTTTAAATATATAATTTACGTTTTTAGAAAGATTTTTAAAAATAAATTAGTTTTTGAGGGAAGATGTACCTTCTAAAATGTATACATTAAGAGTTATCGGCATTTAAAATTTCTTTCCAAACGTAAACAAAATTTTTGAAATGAATTAAATGTGATTCATTTATAATTAATAAGGACTTTACGTTGCACATATAAATACTCATCAAACATTTGCTTCCAACGTAAAATTTGTTTAATAAATATGAGTTATTTTAAACTACATATATAAATAAACCTCGACGTTTCGGTTAAACTTTATAACCATCATCAGGATTTTTCTCCTGATGATGGTTATAAAGATTAACCGAAACGTCGAAGTTTATTTATATATGTAGTTTAAAATAACTCATATGTATTAAACGAATTTTACGTTGGAAGCAAAATGTTTGATGAGTGATTCGTTTATTTCTAAAAAAAAAAAAAAAAAAAAAAAAAAAAAAAAAAAAAAAAAAAAAAACGGTAAAGGACAGGCTTTTTGTTCGCAGGAATACCTCTCACGTCATTTTCCTATAAATTAATGAAATCCAGTTGTTAAATTATTTTTGTTTTAGAAGTGAAGTTTCCATTTAAATTTATAATATTGTAACAGTATAATGTTTAATTGAATAAAATAATGTAAATCTAAGAAATTGCTAAGAAATTCCAAACATGCACAGCGCAACGCAAAATAAATAAATAAATAAATAAACAAACAAAAAATAAATAGATAAATAAATAAATAAATAAATATAAATCAGCTTTCAGAAATTCTAAAAATTGTTCATAAATCCTTATTACAAGCTAAAGGAGGGTTTATTTCTATATTATTCTATATATAATGGTAATTTCAGCGAACATATTAAATTCCAATGCGATCTGTTTTAAACTTTAAGATAGTTTATAACACATGATAAAAAATTATAAAAAGGATGGCGCGTCACATTTCGGGGAGGAGATGAGGAGGGGCGTGAAGAAAATTAGGAAGTATAATAAGGCTATCTGTTTGAAACTTTACGACATTTTATAACACATAACATAAATTTTAAAAATAAAGCCGCGTCAAAAATTATAGGGAGGGGTGGAGCGCGTTTTGCCTACACAAGCGGGGAGGGGACACTTTTCTAAATTTTAACGATATCCGTCATACGAGTAGTAATTTTCCAACTGGACGAAAAATGTCCGGGCCAGGATTCGAACCTGGGATCGCTTGGCGGCTTCAGCCAAGCGATCCCAGGTTCGAATCCTGGCCCGGACATTTTTCGTCCAGTTGGAAAATTACTACTCGTATGATTTATTTACCAATTTGAAATAATTGCGTTAAAATTAATCTAGTGATATCCGTCATGTCACATATCGTTACAAAGGGCTGTGGCCACTTATTCATGTTATGCAGCACATGTGTCACCCCCACATTTTGCGCCCCCCCCCCGACACTACTCATGTGATATATTGTTCGAAAGGCCTGTGACCGCTTATTCATATTATGTATCTTCGGGGTCCATCTTCCCACTTTCACCCCCCCCCTAAAGGGGGCACTTTTCTAAATTTTGCCGACACTTCTCATGTGATATATCGTTGGAAAGGTCTGTGAACGCTTAATCATAATATGCAGGGGGAGGGGGGTATTTTCTAAATTTTGCACATACTCCTCATGTGATACATCGTTGGAAAGGTCTGTGACCGCTTAATCCTATTATGCATCTCCGGTGTTCATCCCCCCACTTTGCCCCCCAAACGCGATTAGCTTTCTTCACCAGGGGGCGCTTTTCTATCTCTGTTTCTATGGGTCGGATCACGACGGGGTACGGCTCATTCGACTCGACATCTATAGTCTTAACGATTTCAGTGCCCGAGGTTCATATAGAACAGATTGCGCTACCTGGTGGTGGAAGATGGAACTTGAGCGTGCGCAGCACGACTGCTATACGGTGCCGAAGGCAGCGGGGACCTGTGTCGGAGGTTCGTTTGGTTAGAGGTTTATACTATTCGATGTGCAAATTAAGGGATTATCCGGAGCCGAAGTCAACGGGGAACCAGGTCGGAGATTCGTTCGGTTAGAGGTTTATCTTATTTGAGGTTTTACAAGATTCGAGGCCCCGATGTAAATTAGGGCCCCGCTAGTGGGCGAAGCCAGCTAGTGCTAATAATAAAAGAGCGTGATATCACGTTTGATTTCAAATGCAGCGCTGACACGCTATGTACGTATTCCATTTTTATTCATTTCATGGATAAGTCAGTGATATTTTTAACGGAGGATAACACGTATTATAACAAGACACATTTAGTATGTTGTTTTTAAGAGTGTAATTAGTTTAATTGAAAAATCTACTGGTATTTCTAGTTAACCCTTTAAACAATGACTGAATGTAAAATGTAATTTTAAATGATTTCTCATGTTTAGATTACTTAAATTATGTTTAATCTATTTTTTAAAAAAATGATATCTACAAAAACAATTTTTCAAAAGTAAAAAAAGCCAAGCTTAAAAAAAAAAAGTTGTGGCTAAAAAATGGTGTGATATCAAATTTCCAAGCTATTATATTACTTATTTAACTTTTTTCCATTAAATAAGTTATCATATATATAAGTCGAGTGCCTACGTATATGTTAATAGAAATCGTTTTCTCCTGTACTAAATACATCCTAACGAGTTTCTGAAAATTCAATTTTTTTCAAATTATGCATGATGGGCTTGGCGGCCATCTTTCCATATTTCTAAGCACCCAAATTTCTAAAGTAAAAGTGTAATATGTTTGCAATATAATATGTTTATAACAATTTCGAACTTCAGATTTTAACTACGGATAAAATTAGATAAGATAAATTAGATAAGATTGATATTTTGATAAATTGATTTTACTAGTTTGAAATTATTAATTACTCTAAAAAATAAATCATAAGATGAATCTTTAAGATAAGTCATCATTATCTTAAGACACAATTTTCAGAGCATACAAGTCTATAAATGAAACGCTTAAAATATTTGATTAAATAATAATTTTGAACTTCGGATTTTAACTACAGATTTGGGTGCTTAGAATTTTGTGAATAATATGCAAAGATGGCCGCCAAGCCCATCATGCATAATTTGAAAAATATTGAATTTTCAGAAACTCGTTAGGATGTATTTAGTACAGGAGAAAACGATTTCTATTAACATATACGTAGACACTCCACTTATATATATGATAACTTATTTAATGGAAAAAAGTTAAATAAGTAATATAATAGCTTGAAAATTTGATATCACACCATTTTTTATCCACAACTTTTTTTTTTTTTTTTTACGCTTGGCTTTTTTTACTTTTGAAAAGTTGTTTTTGTAGATCAGTATGCCCATTAAAGTCCCTTCCCACCCTCTTAACTTCGGAACGGCTGCTGCTATATTCATAAAAGTGGTGTCTAGGTATAGTAAAGTAGCCATGCGCTACACAATTAAACCGCCTACAGCGCCACCTGGTGGAATGCTGCGGAGTTAGCATTCCTATCTCGAAAACGGAAAGAGATAGAGAAAAAAAAGTGATTTACAAAGTTGTAGAGTATCATCGATTTAGTACGAAAAGACACCTTGTGGACATTAATGTGAAGAATAGAACGGTTAAAACGCGCATTTGTTTTTTTGTGATTTCCTACACTGTGACGTGACAAAACGATCTTAGAAAGAAAGAAACAACCAGTTATGAAACAGCAGGTCTGTGCGACCCCATCACAAGCATTGCAGAACATTAAACGACACTATTACGGACGCTTGTGCCAACGTGTCATCATCTATGCTCCAACGTGTGCAACGTTAAATTCAAACAAACATCCAAATATGCATTGCAGCTGACGGTGAGAAGTTTGAAAATCTAAAATGAAGGTATATTATTATAACTAGTTGCTTTTTTTCTTTCTAAGATCGTTTTGTCACGTCACAGTGTAGGAAATCACGAAAAGACAAATGCGTGTTTTAACCGTTCTATTCTTCGCATTAATCTCCACAAGGTGTCTTTTCGTACTAAATCGATGATGCTCTACAACTTTGTAAATCTCTCTTTCCGTTTTCAAGATAGGACTGCTAACTCCGCAACATTCCACCAGGTGGCGCCGTAAGTGGTTTCATTGAGTAGCGCATGGCTACTTTACTATACCTAGACACCACTTTTATGAATATAACAGCAGCCGTTCCGAAGTTAAGAGGGTGACAAGGAACTTTAGTGGGCATACTCTATATATATATTTTTTTTTTTCTTTTTGCGCTATGAACACAATCCGCACCACTGAGAAATGGTGCATATTCTCCTTCAAACGAAGTGATCATATCTTACAGAGGACTGATTTTTCTTGGCCACCACATGTATCACACGAATATATATATCTGTCTACAGCGTTCGGAAATTATTTTCAGATAAAAGCTCTTTGCATCTTTTGGATCCTTTTCTTGTGTTAAAAGTCATACGTCTTGACAATGATAAGTATGTTTTTATAAAATTGTGTGGCGATATAGGTAGATGGTTAACATGACTCGCTTGGAATCAGAATTCCTAAATAAATTGGGATCTCCAAATAAGATGTTCATCTCGGATTAAATACAGTACGATATTTATGTAACATTTAATGTTTTCACAATTAGCTTTACCAGATAATTATCTTTGAGAATTTACCCTAGATAATTTTTTACTACGTCATTTCTTTCTAAAATGTGTTATCTCATATTATTGCTGTCCAAATGAAAATGTTTAATAATGAATGAAGGGGTATAAATGTGAAACACACTTTAATTATTTGCATTGCATTTTTCAGGTTGATGTTAGGCTTCATGTTGACAGCTATGTTCCTATCGATGTGGGTCAGTAATACAGCTACAACGGCTATGATGGTACCTATTATTAGCGCAGTGATGAACGAACTAACTAGGAGAAAAGAAGGCGAAGAAAGCAGTGGTGAATATGATAATTTATTTTTACTCTTAATGTACGATATTGATTGCACCTTAAAAGATGATTTATAAATAAGGAAATAACCGAAAAATAAAATATTTTTTAAATTTTATACTATAAATATTACTTTTAAACAAACAGACTTTAAATATGCTTTTCATGATTTTTACGTTAAGTTGTATTTCCGGATACGTTTATTAGCTGGCTATTATGGCATTAACGAACTGCATTAACATTACTATACACATAAATATTCGGGTTTGATAGTGTATCTACCTATAGCCTTTATGTCCTTAATTATTTTTAAATATCGAAATATTAATTATCCAATTTTATTAAAATTTATTAAAAAAATTATTAAAATTTATTTCGTTTATTATTAAACAATTATTAAATTTATTTTTATATCTTTTTGCAATGTTTAGTGTATTTAATTCTGAAAATTGAAATTATGAAGATGGGTGGGTTTTATTAACTTACATTATAATTTAAAACATTTCTCATTTCAAAAATATAAAAAATGAATATTAATGTCATGATTTTAATCAATTAATTATTTTCAAATTTATTTTTTTTTTTGAGCATTTTTCAAATTTAATAAGTTAAGAAGCTTATACTTGTTTTTCTTATATAATCCATTGAAGCACACACACATATCAGAACATATTTTTGTCCATTTTGTTCCGTATTCTTCTCTAAACGGATGAATTTATTGTCTATTTAATTCATATTTTGTTTCCCTTCTTACGAAAATTACTCTTCACACACATTTCGATTCAAGAACGTATCTGATGCATACATAGCAAATATGCAAATCGTTATACAGTTTATGAACAAAATACTTTTCTTTTGATTGATTCCCTTGTTATAGAATCGATGCCAACAACACAAACATATGGTGTGTGGTAATGGTCATTACTGTATATTTCAAAGTATGTATAATTCGAGGTAAACCATATCAAGTAATGCAACAGATTAAAATGTTGATATTTGATATGCGCCCGTTAAAACCATAGTAGTATAAGAAACTAATTTTGAAAACTGGAGCCAAGCGCGCAGAGGGT
This sequence comes from Maratus michaelseni, assembly GCA_963931845.1. Lineage (NCBI taxonomy): Eukaryota > Metazoa > Arthropoda > Arachnida > Araneae > Salticidae > Maratus > Maratus michaelseni. Next base: position 184,459,501 of record OZ007587.1, read on the forward strand.
ATTTAGACCTATCAAACTACTACTAATAAATGCAGTATAAGTCATAGATGTACAAAATTGCTTATGGTTTTTATAGTACATGAAGTTATTCTACCTCATTTCAATCAACACAACGTTTTTAGCAAATCCTTTGTTTTTGAACATTTAAGAAAATGTGACGATTTTAAGCATATAACTAAATTGTTTATTTATCCCTGTTCTTTTTTTTCCGGCCTATCTAGATGGTAATCTTTATATTTTTCTGTAAGTTTTTCGCCTACCATCTTTTTTAGTGGCAAGAATCCTTGCAGTCAGAAGTTGCCGGTGTTTGGGCATTGGTGTTTTTACAGGTTCGGAATCCAATTTAAAGGAAATCATCAGTTTTTGATCTTCAAGTAATAGATTTTTTATTTCTCATATTTTTTAAAAAATTACCCAATTCTGAATCAAATAAAACAATCCACATGAAAAAAAAAATCAAATTAAAACGAGTCAATTTTAATTGATGATTGTGCACTTTAATATCGGCTTTAAATGTTTTCAATTTATCTTGCGTTTTATCAAAGCTATGTTTTTTTTTTTTTTTACTTGCGCGTACTGTAAAAAAAAAAAAAATTGCAGTCATATTATTTATTTTGAGCAGGAATATATAAAGCGATTACAGTTACAATTTCTACCTCCTGTTTTGGAAATTAAACGATGTAAATTTTATTTGTTGCGATTAGAATGTGTTTTTGAAAATGATATTTTTTATTGATTTAACCGTATAGCCTTTTGGCAGCAAAAAATTTTTATACAAGCTAATAAAATTATTTGTGGGTTTATATAATCTGTTTGCTGTCATGAAAACAAAAAATTTAAATTAAAAAATAGTTTTGGGGGTTGCAAGACTGCTCGCAATAGTTGTATTAAAGTTTATTTTTTCGATACGCGCTGAATATTTTAGGTGCCTTTCATAAATATTGATAATCGACTCGACATCGACAGGACTCGATTTTAGTTCCAAGTCTCACCACCAGGGGGCGCTTTTTATCTCGGGTTCTATGGGCCTGATTACGACGGGATTTGGTTCATTCGACTTGATTTCGACAGCTTTACAGATTTCGGTTATGTTCGTATAGGGCAGATTGCGCGGCTGGCGGTGGAAGGTGGAACTAATGGATTTTCATAGATTCGAGGCCCCGATATAAATTAGGGACCCGCTAGCGGGCGAAGCCAGCTTGTCATATATTAATGGTTTTGCTATTCTAGATAAATGAAAACCACAATAATTGATTCGAGATAGATTTATTATATTGTTTGATAAGGGACAGGAATAGGCGCAAAGAATAATTCATTTATATAAATAAATATGCATAATTAAGTAGAAAATGGCAGCGTTATCACAATTGACAATTGAGTGTGCATACTTAGTAAGTAAATAAAATATATTAAATCTAAAAATCTATTAGAGTTTTCAACTACAATAAATTTTTATCTATGCTCTGTAATCGAATTGCATGTTCTGTAACCGGGGAAGGATATTCTAGTTATTATAGATATTTTTATACAAAATTTACAATCTTACATAGGTCATGTTTTCACACTATTACTTTTTTCTTACAGAATTTGCAGTCTTGCATAAGACTCTTCTGCTGAGTGTCGCTTATTCCGCAAACACTGGAGGAACTGGAACAATTACCGGAACGTCACCAAATATGATTTTCAAGGGTTATTTAGAAGAGTAAGGAAGATTTTGACGTCTTTACTTGTTCTTTAACCCTTTATGTCTCAAAATTAGGAATTAAAGAAAATTTCACCTTCTGAAATATTTTTCCTAGATTTGTGCCATCGTTGAGTAAATTTTGGAAAGATTTCGTCTATTACAATTAATAAACTAAATTGTTATTTATAAGGGATTTTTGGAATAGTTGCAACTCCACTAAATTCAGTTTTTTTTTTTTTTTTTTTTTTTTTTAACAGATTTAGAAAAGGCACAAACATAACCTTATACATAAAGCTAATTTTTTTCAGATTTAAAACTTTCCATTCCATGTATTTCAACATCAAAAAAGTTAAACAGTTACAATTGGAAAATACGGGGGTTATTCTGGAAGTAAGTTCCGGAATGTAATAATTTCCTCACCCGACAAATGGCGCTAATCTGCATATGCGGTATTGTAGCCTCATTGACTGAAGAATGCATCATGACAAAAAAGTTCCTATGATAAAACGCTATCACTTGTAAATCTTGTGCTAAAGATGTTTAAAACTATAGAAAGTCCACCAAATGTGAAATTCGTTCTGTAATTCGCTTTTTGAATGCATGTAAGACACCGTTACACCGCCGCGCCATCGCCAACACGGCGAATGTTCAAATATGGTAATTTCCCTACGCAAAATGATGTGAACCGTTTTTCTGCACCAGAAAAAGTGTCATATTAGTGAATTTCACACCCAGAAAACCCAGAGTTCAGAGTTATACTCTGAAGATTTACATGCAAGATTTACATATGTCAGCGTTTCGCCATGGGAACTTTTTTGTTATGACGCCTTCTTCAGTCATCGAGGACGCGTAAAGCACATGCGGATTAGTGCCGTCTGTCGGATGCAGAAATTATTACATCCCGGAACTTACTTCTCGAATAACCTTTGTAAATTATCAATTAAAAATATTTTTGGTTTTGTACAACCAATAATTGTACAATGCTTTTGAGAGATGATAAAGTAAAGTATCTAGAGCTCATCCTAAACAGTATTATTATCAACGGATGTTTTAAATGAGCTTTTTTTATGGTATTTTAAAGTAAAGTCGAGGCATAAAGGGTTAAATAAAATCATAAAAATTTATTTTCCTTTTCTATTTGTTACATTTTTTTGAGTGATATCATTATAAAATTTCCAGAACCTATCCCGAGAGTAATGAAATTACATATGCATCTTGGATAGCGTATAATGTTCCGCCAATGATTATGGTTGTTTTTACAGCGTGGTTGGTGCTACAAGTCATCTACATACCCTGGTGGTGAGTTTTTTTTTATATATATATTCTGTAGCTTAATACACCAAGAAAGCCTTACAACTTGAATAACTTAATGCGAAAAAAAATATCCAAGAATCGAATGAAGGGCGTCAGACTTAATATGCCACCTCATGACCAATTGAGCCAGACTGGACAATCTGGCCGACACTATTGACTCAGACAACCTTTAGGCATTAACATCAGGTCTGCGATCTTACGCAGCTCAATAGGATAGGAATTCCATTTTTCACCCAATTGGAAATTTTCTACTCGTATGATTTCTTTATCACACGGTATGATTGAAACAAAAGTGATAAAGTATAATTGCGTATCCATTGTTTAATGGAGTTTCATTGCCTGAGGTTTATTCTGTGGAACTGCGTAAAATCGCAGACCGGATGTTAATGAAGGCTGTCTGAGTAGTGTCTCGACTTCTGGCGTGGCCACTTTAGATTCAATTGAAAATTTTTTACTCATATGATTTTTTTATCAATCGGTAGGATTGAGTTAAAAATAATAAAGTATAATCACGTATCCACCGTGTAAGGGAGTTCCGTTACCTGAAGTTTATTCTGTTGAGTTGCGTAAAAGATGTTAATGCCTAATTGTTGTCTGAGTGAATGGCGCCGGACAGAGTTGACCAGAATAACTCAGCTGGTAGAGGGTTGACATATTAAGCTAGAAGTCCTGGGTTAGACTCTGGGCCTGTACACTTTTTCATTCATCTGGGAAACTTCTGCTCATATCATTTCTTTATCAATCGGAATGATTGAGATAAAAATAATAAAGTTAAATAACAAATTAATATTCAATGAAAAGTTTTTCTGACCGCAAACAAAACTTTCGAAATATAAGTCATGACCAAATGAAAAGGAGAGGATTACATTTAAAGAATATTTTAATTACAGAGTATTGAATGAGAGTTGACATTGTATGACATGGCATCTAAACATAATTGCCATTGATATTGATGCACTGATTCCTTCGCAAAAGAAAGTAGTGGATATCTTCAGAGTTGAAACTCCTGGGTTGTTTATGGATTCATTTTACCACGGTATTCTGAACTTCCTTGTCAGATCTGAACCGTTGACGTCTCGCAAATTTTTTAAGGGGCCGACGATATACGAGTCACATTGGGAGATATCGGTGCTGTAGGGAAGATGTTTGAGGGTATCCCATCGAAATGTTTCAATAGGTTGAGGGTCTTTTTGGCCACATGTGACATGAAATTGTCACGAAGAAACACTTTCTCTTCCGAGAGCTTTTCTTTGCGCTTGTTTTGATAGCTTGCTTGTTGTTGATGGTATGCTCGCCTTCTGCGAGAAAAAAAATGGATAACAGTTTATTGCGCTGATCTGGATGAATCCATCATGCATTCGACCTTGCAAAGGGATTTTCACAACTGAGGAATCAGAAGACGAAGCCGTTCGCTACAATAGCAAACTGTGAAAAAACACCGCGCGACGATTCCATATGAATCGACAAACATATTTACTCATTTCAATTAGATACAACGCCATCTAAGTAAAGGTCTCCTTTTCCTTTGGACAAATCATATAGTTGTAAGGTGGACAACCATATATATTATTTCTGCTGTCAACATTCGTTTTTCTATGCAAATACAAAACGCACAACGATGAATGAGGTATCATTCGAAAAGTTTTTGAACAGGCTTCTGACATAGCACACTAACATTTCGTTAAAACATTTGTTTAATTAAAAATTGGAAGTTAATTAAATAATAGTAATAATAATAATTTCAGTTAATTATAAATAAAACTGTAAAGGAAAAAATTGGAGGAGTTCAGTCATAGCCAATAGCATCGGTTTGCTCAAATGACTTCATACAGTTCCGTGTTCACCAAATTCATCAAAATGGCTGAATTAATTACTTTTAAACTTTCCATATGAATGAATTATGACCGAAAAAATGACACAGGCTGTTTTTTAAACCATATAAGTGCGTAGATTTGTATTAAATTCAAAATTACGTTATTTAAATACAGAATATTTAATATCGTTCATATAATTTTTTTTTAAATATGTTATTGCCACATTTTAGAAAAGAAGTGTGGAAGGGAAAAAAATGTTTTGATAAATTTTGAGATATTAATAACGACATATTTATTTATAAAACGTGCACCAATTTTTGTAATATTGAAACGAAATCTTAATTTAAATTAATAAAACTTAATAATGTTATTTTGATGGCGTTAATTTGACGTAATTCCTACTCATTTTCCCTTTCACAAATTATTCTACTATACATTAAGCATAGTATTAATCTCAAAGTACTTTTTTTCTATCCTGTTATTGAGATCTTTGTTAGAATAAAATAACAGGAACTTTGGTCTCGGAACGTGCAAAATGAAAACTGGGAAATACGAATTCACCACTGCATTCGTGCGAGGATTTTCACCGCAGTCTAATATTTTTTAGCAATATCTAAGGTTTATATTTCTAAACGAAAATTAAGGATAAAGATATCTGAAAAGAACATTAGTCAAGACAGGATATCATCTCATTTATTCCATCAAAATTACAGTAAAAAGTGATTAAAAATAGCAAAAGACCCACGCGAAAAAAAAAATCATATTTTAACTGCGTTAGAGGATGACATCCGTCTCGGGAAAAAGGCACGGGACAAAAAAAAAATAAATAAATAAATAGTAATAAACTTATTGCCTATAAAAAAATGTAATTTAATATAACAAAGCATACATTTTAGGCTACATATAAAATACCATTGCTTCGATCGATCGATGGTGCTCTTTTCTTCTAAATATTTGAATCTGTATTTTGCTTTTCAATCATAAATATAAAATAACCCCTGGCAGAGTCGTCCCAATTTATCTTTTTGGTAATTTTTTTATAATCATTGTTGAGCACGATTTAATGCGGTATTTTATTATTGTGACAACATTGTTCTGAGAAAAACCTTTCATTTCATTTATGATAACAGTACTGATTTAATTTTTAATTAAAAGCAATTTTTACTCAAAAACATGCTTTAACAAAATGTGAGTGTACTATGTCAGAAGACGGTTCATAAACCTTTCGGATGATACCTCATTCATTTTTGTACGTTTTGTAAATGCATAGAAAAAGCGATGCTGAGAACAGAAGTAATACATATGATTTAATGCAATTATCGCATATACTATTTCTGATGTTAGCTTCCCTTTATCTAAGCACATACGAAACGCACAGCAACGAACGAGTTAATTAATGAAATGCTTTTGAATAGGTTTTGGATGTTAGTACGCTCGCAATTCTTTAAAAAGCATTATTTGATTAAAAACTTGAAATTAATTAAAAATTAATGAAAAAACATATCTGCAAAGAATCTCAAATATTGCTATGTTTGCATTAAGATAAAATTTGAAGACTTCCATACATTGTATTACAGCAAGCTCTCCATTAAAAAACAGTCACTATAACTTATTTTTCTTTTATAACCAACTTCCAACAAACAAGAATATACAATTCATTTGTACATATACTATATTAATGTACGGTCATGCAAAACTTTTGAACAAAAACTCTGACTTTAATAATTCCTATATATATATTGAAAGAGTATTTTTGTATAGATTTATTAGAATCCAAAAATGATATGTTGGTTGTTATAATGGTTGTCTTTCTGTCTATTTTCTTGTTCTTTTTTATAAGTTTAATTTTCGTAAAAAATGTTCAAGCGTAATGAAATTTGAATATGTTGTAAAGATGCAGAATATATTTTATGCTTTTAAAATAGTCGCCATGCCGGGAGGGAATAGTTTTTATTACATGGACGCGTCAATTTTTAATATAACGCATGTCCACTGCACGACGAAATTGGAAACAATGGGATTTATAATGTTAACATACTGAATATACTTTATGTTTTTAAAACAGTCATCATGTCGGGAATAGTTTTTATTCGAGAAATGCGTCAAATTTTTAATATACCGCATGTCCACTGCACGTCGAAATTCGAAACAATGAGATTTATAATGAATGTGTGGATAACAAACGGCCTCCACAAAAACATTCTGCTGTGCCAAAATACACTCACTGAAATAAACCATCTGGGCTTACAATAAATAAATGTCAGTGCAGTAAAATAAGAAACAATCCCTTGAAATCGGACAGAGGAAACATTATTTCGAATTGTATAGAGAGACTAGGAGCCCTACACTGCAAAAAAAGAAAAAATTCTGATTTTACAGTATAATACTGGCTGCGCGGCAGTGCATTACTGCTTATTTTACTGTTTATTACTGTTAATTTTACGGTATAATACTGGCAGCTGGGGTGCTAGTATTATACTGTAAAATCAACAATTTTTTCCAGTGTAGCAAGACCACAACTGTTGCAGGACCCAAGACAGTTGCTCCATTTGTCCGATGGTTTCGCCGGCCCTGAAGATAAACTTCTAAAAGACAAACAGTATTGCAGTTAAAACAGAAAAAACAGAACACTGTATTTTTTGTAGTTGCTTGAGAAATCATTATGGTATAGCTATTTTATGAGAATTTCTTTCGCAAATTACAGAGCTAATAAAATTTGAAAACAATAAAATGGAAAAGAGGAAAATTTTATTTAAAAAAATCAGTCTATAACAGAAAAATAAATGGAAACACGTATCAACAACTACACTGCTCAAAAAATTAGGGGAGCAAGTAAAGAAATGAAGAGAACCGTGTGAGACAGCCATGCATGGGCATAAAATGAAAAGTACACGTGTATCAAAGCGCAATACAGATAAAAAAGACGCAAAAAAATTGTACGGGAGCTTTAATTTTTTCAAAAGGTGAAAAGAGGGCTTAGGGCAACAATTTGGTTACATGTAAATGACAAAAAAAGCGTTATTTATAAATGATGCAAGATGTTTAATATGGCGTGTGATCCCCTCAAGCAGCTGCTACACCTGTTTTCCATGGATGCGATGCTGTTATCGATAAGACTTTGGGGGATACTGTTGCACACCTCAAGAATTTCGATCTCAAAGTCCCGGACAGTATAAGGAGGCCTTAATCTCATCTCAATACGTCGTCCGAGTGTGTCCCAAACAAGCTCGATCAGATTCAGGCCAGGAGAGCATGCTGGCCATGCCATATGCTGCATTGTTTCAGCTTCAAGAATGTTCTCCACAGAACGAGCTGTATACGGTATAGCATTTTCATGCAGGAAAGCAAAGGAATCACCAATAGCTGCAGCGTCAGGTACGACATGAGGTCCCAGTATTGCCTACCTTTGGGCCGTCAAAATGCCATTCCGAATGATATGCAGGTCCGTACGTCCACCTATGCTGATATATCTTATCATCTCCATATCATCAACCCATCTCGCCTGTAATGTGATCTTTCATGAACGACTGTGGGGTTATTTCGAGTGCCCCTTTCCCTTTATATTAAAACATGTCGAGTGTCACACTTTCGACTGAATCGGAACTCGCCTGTAAATAGCACTTGAGTCCAATCACGTTGCCTCCAATCTCGATGTTCAGCAGTCCATCTTCTTCGCACGGTGCACAGTGTAAGATTTCGCAAATCTAGCGGGAAAAAATCAGAAAATCGATTTTAAGTAATTTCAGTTTTAGACATTTTAAATTACATCTAACACATTGAAGAGAAAAGAGGCAAAGTGAAATCAGTTTAACTCCACAACAACACCATCAAAAGTCGGCTCAAAACCACGTTTTCTTTAAACCTTTTTAGAGCGGCGATTGTTGTAGATGTAATTGCAAATGATATTTATGGCTAAAAATATACTTATTTTGTAAATATTGTTTTATGATAGTATGGAATTGTTACAACAAAGTATTTACTTTGTATTTTACAATTACGATAATTATTTAAAAGTGTTACTTCTTAAAAATAAACTTGTAAGTTAATATGTAAATTATTTGAAAATTTAATAGCATATGATAAATTAAAAAAGCTGCCAAAAATTTTGTACACTCTGGTACATTCTAAGGTAGATTTTTTTGTAATAGATATCAAATAAATCAATTTCAGCTGCAACTATGTGCAACTTTTGAATATAAGTAATTTTTTGCAGGTACTAGAGTGCTAATTTCGAAAAGAGAATTCTATGAGATATTTATAAATGATGTTACTGGACATAAATCATTTCCAGTGAATTCTAAAAATATCTTGATAGACAATGTATTACACAAATATAAACTACAACATTGCTCATATGCTCAACATTGCTCAGATTAAGCGGCTGATCCATTCGTTTGTGATTGACATTAATCGAAGATGGAGAAATTGCCATCGCATAAAGAACATTTTTTAAAGAAAAATAAGAGATGGCTAGATTCGAAAATAACAATAAGTAATCTCTATATACCAGTCAGAAGTAATAATGACTATGCGAAAAAAGTTGGACGTCCAAAAAAAAATTTTTGTTCAAGTTGACCGAAATTGGGGGGGGGGGGGGGTGAAGTTTATCAATTCTTCTCAGAACACTCACTAAATGAACTAACACATGCCACGTGTTTAAAATTTTGACATTTTGGACGAAAGGATGCTGCGGGTATGTTAAAGCAAATATCTGTAAACCTAAAAAAGCAACTAAATTTTAGAAAAACGTTCAAAAAGCCGGATACCCGATATTTAAATATTCTCTTGAAGAAGCGTTGGTTTTAATAACCACTATGAAATTAAGTTCCGAAAATACCGGATTACGAGAAACTCTGCGTTACAAAAACTTTTGAACATTTATCATGTGCTATCCATCCCAAGAAAACTGCATATTTTCTTAATCATTTGCAGAAGTTAAATTACAATCTATTGCAGATTTAACGATAAAAAGACTTTGTATTATACAAAAACAGATATTAAATATTCTTACTTAAGAAAAAGGGTCTGTGTTAAAAAATATAACAATGATTTTTAAATGTGGGGGGGGGGGGCGATGACAGCGGTGGACAAAGTAGATACAAGCAAAAATCAAATGAAAACAACTTTGATGATGCAAATATTCTAATCCCATCAGTGGTTCCTTTAAAACTATATGGTTGTAATGAAGATAATCAAAATTATATATTATGGTAAAATGCACATCCTTCATCTACTTCTTACTGTAGACCCATAAAATTTAAGTTCAGCAAGGAAACTGATCAGTCAATAACGGAAGAATTTGAAAATATCAGAAATCAAATTACTGCTCTTGTGCAAACTATAGTAGAATTAGATGATCAAACGTAATGAAATAGAGCACAGATTTGAAGAAACAATGGTAGATGGCCATGTGTGCAATATTCTATCTTTAAATAAAGCAACCCAAAAATGATATATCTGTAACGCAACTTCCAAGGTTACGAATAATTTGAAATTGATTCGAACATATACCAGTAATGCTCACACATTTTTGGGGGTCTTATCGACACTACATGCACAGATAAGATTTATGGAATGCCTTTAACATATTGGTTATAGATAGGATGTTAAAAAAAGGCAGTGCCGAAAACATTAATGATGACACTGACAGCGATGGCAGTATCTAATAACTTAATTACTATTTACTAAAAAAAAACTCTTGTTGTAAATGGTAGGTATTGTATATTTTTTAAAATCTGCACTGAATAAAATAACACTGCGTAAAAGTCAACAAATAGAAATGACGAAAACTCTTCCTATTATGATTATGATAATGTAATAATAATGACGTAAAATGTACAATGTAACGAGTAAATATATATTTTTCCATAATATAGAACCATTTTATCTATAGTAAGTGCAATTTTATTTAATTAATATCAATAATTTTCATAAATTGAATTTTGACCCGCTAGATTCGCAAAATCTTACACTGTGCGGTGGTTTGAGGCCAACGGAATAAAGACCATTCGCCTATTGCATAAAGACTACCCTGATGAAGCCTATTTCGGATTGTTTGGCTGGATACCCTTCGTCCTTTTGCCAACAGCAACAGCCTTTGCAGCTGAGTAGCATTGTCTGTTCTGTCTTGATGAGCTGTTAACAGGATATATCGGTCATCAGATGTTGTGGTAACACGTGGCCGACCTTGCCCTGGTCGACGTCTAGCATTCCCTGTTTCTTCGAATCAATTCCACAGCTTTGCAATGACACTTCTTGCAACTCTAACAGCGTCCACTACATTCCGTTGTGTTTACCTGAATTAAAGTCTCCCGATAATACCCGAAGCCATGGATTCCTATAAATCACGTTGTTGTGATATTTTCAAGTCACATTTTCTGAAAACAAAAGCTAGTCAATTGAATTTCAAAACTAAGACAGTGAAAAAGACATTTCTTCGGAATCCCGATTTCTGCACTTATCTCTTTTTCTGGTTTCTGACGTTATGAACTTTGATTTGCATATGAAGTTTTCTTCTTCTGCTTTCTGCTACGCTTTAAATTATAGATGTTTTATTTTACGTTACTTATCGGTGTAAGTACTTGCGTAATTTTGTTAAAACCATGTGCTCCCCTAATTGTTTTGAGCAGTGTATATTTCTTTCGATACAGAGCGGTCGAACATGCACTACTGAGGCTCGAATAACTACGTTACTGATCCAGCAAGTTTCGGATGCACCCGTAACAAAGTGTCAAATGTTATCTCGTAACTATTAATGTAACTCATAACTCGATACATATTAAAAAACATTTCTATAAGTTATCTTGGATCTTAAAGCAAATTTAAAGCTTGCTTTTAGTCTATCTAAATTAGCTTTTTTTTTTTTTTCGTATGTGCTGAATAGTTAAAAAAATGTTTTACTAAGATTTTATTTATTTCTTTTCTTTCCACAGGCATACAGAAGATAAAAACAGAAAAGACAGAATCCGCCAGGTCATTAGTACTAGGTATAATCAACTTGGTCGGATCACGTAAGTCATAATAGCATATCCTTTTCAAGTAATGCAAAGAACGTTTTTTGTTAATCAATTCATAGAAATGTGAACTACAAGAGTGTTCAAAATAAAGTAGGGAATTATATTATGTCAATGAAATAGCCATGTCATTAATTTTCAAAAGAACCTAAATTTTTAGACAAAATTGATCAATTAGAATATTTTTTCTTTCGCTGCGGCAATATCATTATAAAAGACTACATATCTATATCTTAAAATGACCTAAATTATAACAAAGGAAAATAATCTTACTTACACCACTTATCCGTATCGTTTAAAAGGCTATTTCATCAGTGAAGATAGGGACCATACTCAAATTGACGAAGGCTTTTTTAGATTTAAAAAAAAAATATGCTAGCAAGTGCGATAAAAAAAATGTATCACAAAGACATCTAAATAAATCATTATACAGGCAAAGATCATGTAAAGAAACAAATGTAGTTTTAAATCCTAATAGCATAAATGACAACAGCAACTCAAAGAGCATTCTTAAAGTGTCTTATAACTCAACTTCAATGCATAATTAAGACCTCCTAAAGCGGCAATCAGACACGCTATTTACGTGAAACTTTAAGCTCATCACTGAACTTTTCCCTCAGCTGTTGCGCTAAAACGCTGTGTGATTGAGATTTCGAATTTGAAACATTATACGCAGTTTCTTCGACGTCAAATGGGTTTTGCTACGTGAACTGCTTAATCTGACCAATAACGTCACAGGAGCTTGCGTAAGCCACCCCTTCGAGGATTTCTGATTTCTTTTTTATTTTTATGAACTTTGATATCGTTTCGTCTATTTGTCACCAAGCACTCTCTTGCATCTTGAATGCAAGAGAGTGCTAACAGGAAAAAAATAGCCGTATGCTCCTGTATGTGGTATATCATACTACATAATATATTATATTGATCAATATTTAATATGTACAATTCTTAATAACATTGCAATATTATCATTTCACCTTTTATGAAATATATAATTTGTTCTGTTTAATTATTTAACGAATCATTTTTCCTGCAAATAAATAAAGTAATTGAAAAATGTCAATCAGTTACTAAAAGTATTTTGGAATTTTACTAGAGGAATTATTAATATAAGCATTAACTTCATTTTTTTACAATACAAATTGCTTTATTTAATTTGTATTATTATAATATTTATATATTACATTTAAAAGGATTTTTCTGCGTTGCCTTATGTATGTGCCCGGAAATTCAATTTTAATCATAGATCCTCGTGAATAAAATTTGTTTCAAAATTTCATATTCCATCAAATGCTAAAGTATTAAAAACCCTTCAATCATTTAAGCACCAATTATCCTTACCAATCATTTTTAACACTTTCCAACATAGTTGAAAATTGTTTATGACTTTGGATTGTCTGTTCGTCTGTCGGAGCTGTAACTCAAGTAAATATACTCTGATTGCCCTGTAATTTTTTATGTTATTGACGTTTAATATATAATGATTGCTATTGAAAGTGAAGAGTGCAGCATTTATAGTTCGATTGCAAGGGCAGTCAAAATTATTCCGTTATATTACGGTCGATATGAAAAAAATCATTTTAAGTATATTTTGATGATGTTACACCATTTCAAGCATAATGAAGTTGATATGCAATTTATGAGGATTATTAACGCACGTTTTTATGCGTTCTGTAGAATATGGGGTGCAAAGTATTCGTTATTCATTTACAGGGTGACACAAAATACTACTTTTACGTAATGCACTAAAGGAAAATATCACTTGCGGCGCCTTTTGATGATACTATTACGGTAATTCATATTGGCTAAATAACGAAGTCGACAGAACTGAAGTTATTGAAAAGTATTGTGTGCGTTGCATTTATCGTCCATTTACAGATACACACGAAAGAATTCGGTTACTGTACTGTCTAAAAGCGGTAATTGCTGGAAGTACATTTTCAACTTTGGTTAAGGTTTTTAAGCGTAACTAAATTTTTGCATAGTATGTAGTGTGTATAAATTATGTTGATCATATACAGAACTACACAAAGGATATCGTAAATAATACTGCCTGTGGTCTAAAAGTAGTTTTTAATTGCGTTATGCATTTTCCTGCTGAACTATATTTAGTGTACTAATAGAAGTTAGTAGATTATAAATAACTTCATATTGTTATGAATTTTGTATATATCTGTAAATATTCCATTTGTTTAAATTTATTTTATTTGATTATTGTGAAAATTGCAGTATTATTAATGTATTTCCTATTGAGCATCATGTAACTCAATGCTAAAGGCCTCAGATGGTTTGCAAGGAAAACAACCTTACACCCTCATCTTTATAATGGAAGTCTATGGTAAAATCGCCAAGGAATGGGTTTATCGCAAAGTTGGCGATGGTTTTGGCGACTTATTTTTGTCGCCAAATTTGGCGATATATCGCCAAATGTCGCCAAGTTGGCGACTTTTTGTGCAACCACACCCCCCTTATACCTATACATTGGGATCCTTCCTTGCTTGGGTTCTCTATCGAAAGTTAAAGCACTTTCTGGTAATTTCTAGCATCTGAAGGCTCTGGAATAATCTGGAAAGATCTCTGAAACCTATATAAGGACCTCCATCAGTTCAGTTAGTTAGTTGTCTGTCAACTGCGATTGAATTCATACGAGAGGCTTTGCATTGAGAACTGTGTTTCTCGGATCGATTTTGTCGTTGATACGTCGTATTGAACGCATTGTTTCTGTGTGAAATTTTGCTGCGCTTTTATTGGATTTGAAGATTACTGAATATCTTGTAATTTTCAGAAGATATTTGTGATCGTATTGCACTGTTTATAGTGAATAAAGCCTTTTTATTGTTCTTATATATTGGCATCAGTCCTTTCGAACCCCGAGCTCACAACATTTGGTGTCAGGAGTGGGGTTGAATGCCGATCACCAGAGCAATGGAGGGTCAACTGAAAGAATTATTGGAGAAATTAGCTGCGAACCTTGGCGAGTTGAAAGAAGAAATGAAGAAAGATATGTCAGCGATGGATGAGAAAATGACTGCGAACCAGGCTGAAATGAAGAAGGATATGTCAGCGATGGATGAGAAAATGACTGCGAACCAGGCTGAAATGAAGGAAATGTCGGAAGAAATGAAGAAGGAAATGTCGGAAGAAATGAAGAAGGAAATGTCAGCGATAGATGAGAAAATGACTGCGAACCAGGCTGAAATGAAGGAGATGTCGGAAGAAATGAAGAAAGATATGTCAACCAACCTTGGTGAGTTGAAAGAATTAATAGATAATAAAATAACATCTTTAAATGAAAGAATTGACAGCGTGGAAAACAAATTTGAAGGAAGATTTCAGGAAATAGAAGAAAAAGTTCAAAAGACAGCCAATAACGTAGAAGAAAGGATAGAGAGTGTAGAAAAAGAGTTGGAAAATGTGAAGAAACAAAAGATAAATGCCGGAAACTATACCGAAGATGTCAAGTATCAATCTATGCTTCCTCGTTCCTGTATTAAACTCTCGACCTATGACGGAAAATCCTCATGGCCAGTTTTTAAGACACAATTTGGGATCGTAGCGAACGCCAATGGATGGGATTCCCAGACAAAGGCTTGCCAGTTAGCTGCTTCTCTACGAGCTGATGCTGCCGACGTCCTACAGACATTGCCTGCAAATGAACCGCTGGATTTTGAAACGCTTGTCAGTGCCTTAGAATTACGCTTTGGCGAGAAATGCATGAAGGAATATAGCAGACTCCAGCTCAAATCTCGACAGCAGAAATCCACTGAATCCCTGCAAGAGCTTGCTACGGATGTCGAGAGACTTTCACATCTTGCTTATCCTGACTGTCCGACTGAAATTAGAGAAAGCTTGGCTCTGCAGCATTTTACTGATGGTGTGCGTGACTCTGAGATCCAGAAACAACTCCGGATTGCAGATCTCAGTGACTTAAAAGGGGCTTTAGTTTATGCCCTGAAATTCGAGGCAGCCCAGCAAGCTACAAGGAAAGATCGACACTTTGTGCGAGTAGCCAACATGCCTGAGACGTCGGATAGAGCTGTGGAGCATTTACAGCAGCAGGTGAAGGACATGATGAGGCAGATAAACTCCTTGATGGACAACAAAACTGGCAGAAAGATCAAGTGCTGGAAATGCGGTGGAGAAGGCCATATTCAAAGAAACTGCCTAAAACGACCCAGCACAGAAGGTAATAGCTCCCCACGAACGGCGGAGCAGGAAAACTAATTAATGGCCATCTCGCGGGGCGGAGGTTGCCAGATTTCGAGAAGCCCCATTATCAAGTGTGTCAAATTTCTGCAAGAAGTTGCGGCGAGAACGGAGTTTTTATAGTCGGGCGTGTGAATGATTTGCCCTGTAATATGATCATCGATACAGGAGCCAATGTGACCATCATTCGGAAAGATCTAGCTCACCGGCTAAAGGAAAAACTCCTCTGGACCCCGCCCCGTGTTATCCTCCAAACTGTGACCGGGGATAAGATTGACATACATGGAAGAATGAAATTGAAAATAAAGTTTGGGAACGCCGCTTACCATCATACAGTCTATGTGGCCGATATTTCAGACCCTTTCATACTCGGACTGGACTTTTTAAAAGAGCATGGATTTACACTGGACTGTAAGAAGAATGAGTTACGCTCTGCTCAAGAAGATGTCACTATTTTCAAACTTGGAAATGAGTCCGGGTCTATTCAACGGATCACAGCCAAGGCAGATGTTATCATCCCTCCTCGGACCGAAATGATGATACCTGGATTAACTGAGAACGAAAGTAGTTTTCAATGTGGCTTGGTTGGATATCCTGAGAAGAGCCCAAAAGGAGTGCTAATAGCATCAGCGCTGGTAGATCTGTCGAGAGATGTGATACCCGTGAGGATGGCGAATGTAAGTGAAAAGTCTAGAATTATCCAGAAGGGTGAAGTGCATGCTACCTGTGCTCCAGTCACTTGTGTTTGCAAAGACCCGAGCTTGACGTTGTCGGAGCCGCCTACAAGTTTAACACCTGAAATTGGACGAAATGAGAATTTATCTCCTGAGCAGAGACATACCGCAGAAAGACTGTTCCAGGAATTTAAGGATGTGTTTTCACAAAACGAGAGTGATATAGGGCGCACTTCACTGACACGTCATAGAATTGATACTGCCAACCATCCACCGATTAAACAGCATCCAAGACGCTTGCCGTTCGCAAAACAAGAAGAGGTTTCTAAGCTCTTACGAGAGATGCAGGATAGTGACATCATCGAACCGTCATCAAGTCCGTAGGCCTCTCCCATCGTGTTGGTCCGAAAGAAAGATGGCTCCACAAGATTTTGTGTGGATTATCGTAAACTTAACGATATCACGAAGAAGGACAGCTATCCTCTACCAAGAATAGACGACACGCTAGATACTCTTTCAGGACATAAATGGTTTTCCACGCTGGATTTGAACAGTGGATATTGGCAAGTAGAGATCCATCCTGATGACAAAGAGAAGACTGCATTTACTACTGGACAAGGACTTTGGCAATTTAAAGTTATGCCGTTCGGGCTCTGCAATGCTCCAGCAACGTTCGAGCGCCTCATGGAGACAGTGTTAAAAGGTCTGACTTTTGAAGCTTGTCTCATCTACCTAGATGACGTCATCATTGGTGGCCGCACGTTTGAAGAACATCTAGAGAATATTCGAAAAGTGTTAACGAAACTAAGGGCGGCGAATTTAAAGCTGAACCCTTTGAAATGCAAGTTCTTCCAACGAGAAGTAAACTATTTAGGACACATCATCTCAGCTGAAGGTGTTCGAACAGATCCTGAAAAAGTGTCTGCAGTAAAGCACTGGAAACGTCCGGAAAATGTCCATCAGTTGCGAAGCTTTCTGGGACTATGCACTTATTACAGAAAGTTTGTACAGGGGTTCTCCAACATCGCAAGACCCTTGCATAGGATCACTGAAAGCAAACAGAAGTTTCTATGGACACAAGAATGCAACAATTCATTCCAGCAGCTGAAAGAAGCTCTCACATCCTCTCCAGTCCTTACCTATCCAGACCCCGACAAACAATTCATTGTGGACACGGATGCCAGTCAGGAAAGTGTCGGCGCTGTACTTTCCCAAGAAATAGATGGCCAAGAACGAGTCGTAGCATACTGGAGCAAATGTTTGTCGAAACCAGAGCGGAATTATTGCGTCACTCGTAAGGAGTTATTAGCTATAGTAAAAGCCATAGAACACTTCCATCACTATCTCTATGGCAGGAAATTTCTCCTTCGTACTGATCACGCATCCCTAACATGGCTGATGAATTTTAAGAACCCAGAGGGCCAAGTAGCCAGATGGATACAACGACTCCAGGAATACGACTTTGACATCAGGCATCGCAAAGGCTCATCGCATGGAAACGCCGATGCCCTATCAAGAAGACCGTGTCCCGAGAGCTGTCGCTATTGTTCCAGAGCGGAGAGCAAGTATAATCCCGAATATGTCATACGCCAGACGAAGACTTCACTACTGACGCCACCAGATCCCTGGAGTGATGAGAAGATTCGAGAAGATCAAATGGCAGACTCTGAGATCAAACCAATCTTGGAGTTATTAGAATCTTCTAGCACGAAGCCCAGTTGGAAAGACATCTCGACTTACAGTCCTACGAGGAAGCAATATTGGGCTCTTTGGAACTCTCTCCACGTCAGGAATGGTGTCCTGTTCCGAAAATTTGAATCGGAAGATGGGAAGACATCTCGGTGGCAGTTGGTACTTCCTCGATCTCGAATCCCAGAGGTCCTCGAAGAATTACATGGCAGTCCCACTGGTGGCCATTTTGGAGTCATGAAAACATTACACAGAGTCCGAGAGCGCTTCTTCTGGGGAAAAGCGAGAGCTGACGTCGAACAATGGTGCAAATCTTGCGATGCATGTGCAGCTCGAAAAGGACCAAAGAAACGTAGCCGAGGAAGACTACATCTCTACAATGTAGGAGCACCTTTCGAACGCATCGCCCTTGACATCCTAGGCCCTCTGCCAAGAAGTGCTGATGGCAACAAATACCTCCTTGTTGTCATGGACTACTTCACGAAATGGCCTGAAGTTTATGCCATCCCTGATCAAGAAGCTTCTACGGTTGCGGATGCCTTGGTACACCAGTGGATATCAAGGTATGGAGTCCCCCTTCAAATGCATTCTGACCAGGGGAGAAATTTCATCTCTGCTGTGATTGAGGGTCTCTGTCAACTTCTCGGAATGGACAAAACTAGGACGACGCCTTTACATCCACAGTCGGATGGCATGGTTGAGAGATTTAATCGTACCATCCTCAACAATCTCTCACTGCTAGTCTCAAGAAACCAACAAGACTGGGACCAAAAACTTCCCTTGTTTCTTCTCGCCTATCGCAGCGCCGTCCATGAAACAACCGGCTATTCCCCGTCTCAGATGCTTTTCGGTCGTGATCTTCGTCTACCTTGTGATCTGATTTTTGGTCGTCCTCCAGATGCGCCTTCATCGCCAGAGGGATACGTGCAGAATCTCCAGGCACGATTTGAAGACGTCCACAACTTGGCTCGAGAGCGGATCAATATACAGACGGAGAAGATGAAGACCAGGTACGACACGAAAGCCACAGGACATCAATTCAAAGAAGGTGACAAGGTTTGGTTTTATAATCCGACTCGACACAAAGGACTTTCTCCCAAACTGCAATCACACTGGGACGGTCCTTATACAGTCCTAAACAGACTGAACGATGTCGTAATTCGGATCCGAAAGTCACCAAGTTCGAAGCCTAGAGTCGTTCATTACGACAGGCTGGCTCCATACTATGGCCATAGTACTTAGTTCATTGATTGTAAATAGTGTAATGTAAATAATGTAAATTAGTATGACCATGGTCTTGTATATAAATTAATGTAAAAATTTCTTTTGCTTAGCATTATGAATGTGTTTAATGGTTATTTTGCATATTTGCTTTAAGTGTTTTGAATAGTATAGCATTTGTTGGTAACGGGTTTGCTTTCCGATCAAAGGTTGAACTGCCCGGGACGTGCAGTCCTTGAGAGGGGGGCAATGTTATGAATTTTGTATATATCTGTAAATATTCCATTTGTTTAAATTTATTTTATTTGATTATTGTGAAAATTGCAGTATTATTAATGTATTTCCTATTGAGCATCATGTAACTCAATGCTAAAGGCCTCAGATGGTTTGCAAGGAAAACAACCTTACACCCTCATCTTTATAATGGAAGTCTATGGTAAAATCGCCAAGGAATGGGTTTATCGCCAAGTTGGCGATGGTATTGGCGACTTATTTTTGTCGCCAAATTTGGCGATATATCGCCAAATGTCGCCAAGTTGGCGACTTTTTGTGCAACCACACCCCCCTTATACCTATACATTGGGATCCTTCCTTGCTTGGGTTCTCTATCGAAAGTTAAAGCACTTTCTGGTAATTTCTAGCATCTGAAGGCTCTGGAATAATCTGGAAAGATCTCTGAAACCTATATAAGGACCTCCATCAGTTCAGTTAGTTAGTTGTCTGTCAACTGCGATTGAATTCATACGAGAGGCTTTGCATTGAAAACTGTGTTTCTCGGATCGATTTTGTCGTTGATACGTCGTATTGAACGCATTGTTTCTGTGTGAAATTTTGCTGCGCTTTTATTGGATTTGAAGATTACTGAATATCTTGTAATTTTCAGAAGATATTTGTGATCGTATTGCACTGTTTATAGTGAATAAAGCCTTTTTATTGTTCTTATATATTGGCATCAGTCCTTTCGAACCCCGAGCTCACAACAATATACAGGGCTACGAAAGAACAAGATTACATTGCCTTTTATTGTAGGAGATTACTGGAAGTGCGTTTTAGTTGTGTTATGTGTTTTTGACCTGAATTAAATTTTGGCTTAATATGTGATGCATGCAAAAATCTTTAGATAATATACAGGGTTGTTCAAAAGAATTCGAGTGTATTTCCATCTACTGGGAAAAATTGCTAAAAGTGAAATTTTTAACTGAACTAAATTTTAGCTTGTTATGTAGTATATATGGAAATCTATAAATATATACAGGGCTGCACAAATAATTCGGCTACTTGTTTGACTATAGAAAATTATTGCTAAAACTGGACTTTTGAATGTGTTTTCTGTCACCTTATTTAACGGGGAAGTTATGTTGCAGTTTTCTGGGTGTGTTTTTTTTTTTTTTTTTTTTTTTGGGGGGGGGGGGGGAGGACGTTACATAATCTATGCGTGACGCATGGTTTTCGGTTCTTATTATTAATGCAGTGCGTCAGAAATTGCTGAAGGATATTTCATTTATTTTAATTACCCACCAAAATTTTTTTCTTTTCCTTTTTACTTTTTCTTTTTTTTATATATGTGGTATAGAGCTGAGACGTTTAATGTCCTTTATATTGATTATTCATGCTGGTATTTATCATGAGGATACCTTTGAAATAAGTGCTACGCACTTCAGTTGAAATAGGGGACATGCTATAGTAAACAGCAATAACATACAAAAATTTCAGGGCGATGCGAGTATGTTTACGCAAGTTAGAGCACAGGCAGACGGCCAGACAAACCGAAGTCATAAACACTTTTCAACTAGGTTGGAAAGTGTTAAAATGATCTCATAAATAAATATTGTGATATTCTATGCAAAAGAAATGTGCATGGGGCATTTTAAAATATGACGAGATGACGATTATTTGTTACTTCAAAAATTTAATTAGTTAAAAACTTATTATTGTAACACCAAATTTTGAATATATCTATTTTAGCTTGTTATTTACGAGCCTGCCAATTTTCAAATTAATCCATTGAAAACTGTAGGATTTGGTTTTTAATGTCCACTGACTCCTTAAAGAAAAGCACTCCAAAATTATGTATTTTGGATTGACTTAAACATCAGCATATACATAGCGTTAAAAATAAATAAATAAATAAAAAATAAAAAAATAATTGAAGTAGTACACATTGTACTATTATATACACAAGTTTTTAGCACTTTAAAAAAAAATTCTAATCGAATTTTCGGATTTTAAATTTTAAAAATGCAGCATTACAGTATAAAAAGTGTGCTAAAAACCAGACAGAAATAGTTGGAGTGTTTTCGCAAAATCCAAATATAATTCAATTAAATTATATAAATATAATCATATCTGAAATTCCAGTTCTTGCATTAAACTATAGTAGCATCACAGTTTTATTCTTCTGGCCTGTCCTTTTTAAAAAAAGTTACTGTAAACTAATAGCTACAGCACATAACATTTTTTTAACTCTTACTCATAAATTTAGTTCCAGCCATACCCCTTTAAAGCTCAGAGATTAAAACATATATATAGATATATGTATACAATACAACCTTTTAAATAAATACTAAAGAAAGTTGCGAGAAATGACTGACATCCCGCGTACTATGTGCCAAGGGAGCGATAAAGGACTGCCAGGAGGAAGCCTCTTGCCAAGTTAGACAAGCGTAATCATTTTCTCTTGCTGCGTGTAAAGTTGCATGATGTGCTTAAAGTTGCGCGTATTGTCCGTGTCTGATTGAGCCTTTAGAATGCTTCTGTAAGTATTTTCTTCACCAGATCTTCTCCACTAATATTGTTGCAAGCATCAATTATCTTTTCAAGTTCATCTGAATATGTATTATTTTCCGTGTTTCCTTATCTCACGGATTTATATTTATAATTTGACATATATGGTTCCCATTCATAATGGTCAATTTCTAGTAAAACATTTTTCAATTTTAACGATACAGGCATGTAGTTTTTGTAATGATCTTGTTGCAACAAAAGAAAAAAAAATACCAATTGACCGATTTTGATTAGGAAAGTCGTATAAAAATTTGAAAACTGTAAGTTTTTTTGAAAATGAATGACAAGGCTATTTCATTAAGATAATCTTATTATTTCCCAGCTTGTTGTGAGCACTTCTGCAACAGGGAAAAAATTAATACGCGTTTCAATATTTTTAAGTCACTCTGTATACTGGGCTATATAAATCAAGAGAGTGGGAAAGAGACCGAGTTCAAGATTGTCCCCATTGAAATAAAGACGCATTTTATAAATCACATGAGCAGTCTCAAAGATTATTATTTTTTCTCCTCAGTGTTTGATATTTCATCTCTAGAAATAAATTCTGTACATAAAAGCGCAGTGTTTTTAAAGAAGCACTTTAACTGTAACACGAAACATAAAATCCACTGATACTCTAGTACTGTGTATTTCTTTGAAAACTTTTTATTATGTCAGGGCGGCTATATATCCCTGAACTCCCCGTTGCCCCATTAATTTGATTATCATAACTCTCTAGAATTCCGTATCTTAAATCTTCAATGCAAAATAATGCAAATATTGATTTCCTGATAATGGCTTTAATATAGTTTGAACGATTAATTATTCTCATGAACATTTTATCATTGATAATCCTAATTGTTTCATGGAAAACGACTTTTTGAGCCCTTCCCATAATTTTTGAATTGCTACGCACACAGATCCCTTAACAGTCAAGGGTGGATCTAGGGAGTCTTCAAAGAATAATTTTTCAGTTTGGAAGTTCTAATCCGATCCGCAGCTCGGGTCGTGTCGGGGCTCATTTTTCAATCCCCAAATTGATCTTTAAAGAGCCCCTTTTTTACTTCTTCGATTTTGTTTACGGATTTTTTTTATGAGGATGCTTTCACTTTCGGAACCGATTTTGAAAGTGAAAGTACCCTCATAAAAAAACCCCTGCAAACAAAATTGAAAAAGTAAAAAAAGGGGCTTTGTAGAGTTCGATCTCAGCTGTCCAATGAAAAAAAAATCGTTTTAAAATATTGAAATGCAAACGAGATATAAAATAACTGTCCCATAGCATTAACATTAGCGAGCTGATGTTTTCGCGTGATTCAACGGTAGCCTTAAATGGCTATTTGATACAGGATGAGGAGGATGAGGTACCTGGCAACGCCCTCTAGAGTTGAATTCTGGAAATACAAGTTGATGTGCCTCCCCAAAATATACGATTACCCCCTTTTTTTACGAATAGACTGGTCTAAAATTTAAAAAAATATACAAAATAATACAAAATAAAACATACAAAATAAAAAGCTTTTGTATGATCAAGAAATGCAACCGATCTGAATTTCTGTTACTATACTATTAAGGCTGTTGTTAAAAAATAAAATATTCCCGCTAACAATGCGAATATTTTTTATAAATTAATGGAGTCTATTTTATACGTCAAAACAAGTAATTCACATGCATTGGTATTCGAGTGCTTTGGAATCAAACAGCGTCCGTTTCCAAAACGAACACTCGTTCTCCTATAATTGTGTCCTATACATCTTGGTTTATCTGTTGCATCTAATTTCGTTCCAACGTTAAATACTCATAAAAACAAGTGTGTAGGTGTGATAGAAGACCGCTCAAAGGGTTTCGTTTAATATTCCTTTCAAAACACTTTATCCTTTCTTTAATAAATTCAAATAAATATCATTTAGCAACAACAACAAAAAAATGTTTTTTATAAAGTAAAAATTACCGGTCTATTTTTTCAATTTTTTTCGAATATCTAAACCAGCCCGATAACGGGCTAAGCCCGCTATTATATTCTGTCATAATAATATCTGTCACGCGGACTAAATGCGATATTAAAAAATAATAATTTCGAAATTAAATATGTTGTTCACCTTCAAAATGTTAAAATATGTGAATATTTCCATAATCGGATTTTTATCATGATTCAATATGTTTCTCAAACTCATATATTTACTATTCTCTATTACTCATATTGATACGCGCTTTGTATTATTCTCAAACATTTGAAAAATCCATTAAACTTCCAATATGACGTCAGATTTTCTTCTTAATTCTCTAATGACGTGATATTAATCTGATTTGTGTACATATGCATACTCATACTCCTTGTATTATTGAGAAATCTTTGACAATTTCCGTTTTATTACCACTATGACGTCAATCATCTTTATTTCATATTAATATTTTTTTTAAATTGGTGAAACTTTTTATTTCATTTTCATTTTTCACGTGGAAATCGTCTGATAGAAAATTAATTATTGTAGAAAGAATTTCATCGTGGATTTTAAATTTTTGGCATCTGCTATAATGAAAAATGTTTAAATTTAATAGGAAAAGGCTGTTAGAATTTTTGTTTTTTTATCTCTATTTATTAAAATAATACGAACTTTTAAAGTTTTAATATTTTGAGCTCTTCACAGCTGGTATTCATCTATATACACAAAGTTTCAACTCTATAAGTTATATAGTTTTTGAGAATGGCTCTGTGACGGACAGACAACGGAGCGGGAGTAATTGGGTTTCGTGAGATGAACGAAACCCTAAAAATGAACAAATTGTTCTGTCGGAATGCAGTTACTTCATAAGACTTCGCAGAAAGTGGCAGTTTTCGTGAAAATAATTTTTAAAAAATTCTAAGAGTCTCATAAATCTGTTCACATTTCGAAAACTCATTAAAATTTAACAAACTGTCGTATCGGAATGCGATTGCAAGGTGGTAAGACCTTGGCAAATGATCTAAATTTCTGAAAAAATCGCGTTTAAATTAAATTTGAATTATGTTTTTATCTTTTGCCACATAAAATGTAACACTTGGCAAGTCTTATGGTGCTTCCATAGGATAATTTGTTATGTTCTTATGAATTTCCAAAATTGTAATGGTTGACTTGATTTTGACGTTTACTTTTACGAACTTTTACGTTGACTCACCCGATGTGATAAATTGTTGACCTATGACGACTTCACTCCAATTGTCCCATTCCGAAAATCGGTTCAAAACACCTATTTTGGCAGCATTGTTTGAAAAATCTTTTACTTTTATAGGAAAAAAGGGAAACTCAATTCAGTTTTTTAGTTATATGAATAAGTGTACATGAAAGATTTATGCACTTAAGAATAAAAATGGTTGGTTGGTTGGTTGGTTGTATAAGGTTTAATGGCACAAAGTCCCATTAGGGACAAACTGCGCCAAAGTAAAAGTTAAGAAAAAATATATCAAAGAATCCACAAAAGGTAATGCTAACAAAAAACGAAAAGGAAACAAGGCTTAGTGAGAAAATTATCTGAATGGGGTTACCCATCCAGATATAGTCATACAGTGTCTAAAAAAAATATTATTAATTCTTAAAAAAAAGTAAAGTATAAAAGTAATACACTAAGAAATATTATCTGGATGGGGTTACCCATCCAGATGTCAAGTTAAACAAGTATCAGCTAACAGTATTAAGTGATAAAACTAGAAGGATATATAAAAATTATATCTAAAAATAAAAGCCAATGCTTAAGAATGCTTAAGATGCTTAAGAAAATGAAAGATTGCCCCATGAGGAGTTTCCCCAATGAGATTTGTCAAAGTGGGTGATGATGAATTAAAAAACATCCTATACAAGTGTCGGAGGGCCGGACAGTCACTTAAAATATGATTACTAGTCAGGAGATCAAAGTGACAGTGAGGACACAAAGCATAAAAATAACTTCGTAAATGTGTCATAAAGTAGCGAGTTTGAATTTCAGAACAATCTTAATAGGAACAGTCAAAAAAGATAAATTTGATGATAAAGAGTCGTAGTTAGTGCCTGGTAATAGGTACAGGTGGTCAAATTTATAAATTCCAGGAACCTACCAATTCTGGTAAAATTCTTTTCTGTTTTTAAGTTTAATTACTGTTTTTAAGAACGTAAAACCATTCTTTTCTTTACGTTATCAACCCTAGATTACAGCGGCCTTTCCCATAAAGTGTCCCAGATTGAAAAAAAAAACATTTTGAGATCTTAAATATGTGTATTACTAAGGTACATAGTAAAAAACAAAGTTTTTAAGCTCGTTAGGGCTCTTGCTAGCGCT
This sequence comes from Maratus michaelseni, assembly GCA_963931845.1. NCBI lineage: Eukaryota > Metazoa > Arthropoda > Arachnida > Araneae > Salticidae > Maratus > Maratus michaelseni. Next base: position 184,486,166 of record OZ007587.1, read on the forward strand.
GGACCCACATGCATAACCACCACAGCCCTACATCTGTGACCGGCGAAGGCCCTAACTACGACCTCTGTTTGTGAATAATCTTGTTTATGCTGATAAAATTTCTTACCATTAACAGATTTCACGAAGCTGCCGTCTTGTTCCTTTTCGTAATATTAGTGTTGCTCTTTTTCTTCCGAGATCCAAAGTTTATGCCAGGATGGTCATCACTCATACCTTTCGATACGTAAGTTTTATGATTGTTTTTATATATAACTTTAAAAAGATAATATATGTAGTGGCTTTTATTTATTGTTCATCATGTAGTATATAAACATGAAAACAACCAATCTTCTTCACTATTTAGGTTGTTAATGGCAAGCTAAGATTGGTGGACTGCCGATTGTGTTAGCAACAAAATCGTTCGAGATTGATTGTTCGAGACAATCAATTATCCTGTCAATAGTTATATTAAGCTATCGATGGTTTGATTTCGACATTTCTGCGACTTGTCTGAAGACGATGCTTCAACGGAATTTCATTGTTTTGATTCAGTCAATCTATAACACAATCAATGTCTTAAAATTTTTTTTCTCGGAATTTGTTCTTTATCTCGACCTTTCTATTCCTATAAGCTAAACTTTCGAAGTTGTTGACTGAAACCTTCTTGTAGTTATATCAGTCATCGAACTAATAAGCCAAGCATATTGAGTCTTATACTTTTTGACCTATTTGTTTATTTGTAAACTATGATACACATAATGCTATTTTTTAATTAACCCCTTGGGGACGAGCGACACGTATACGTGACGCATAAGATGCTCAGAATCCTCGATTATTCCCACCAGTTATTTATTATCGTAAGCTTTGCCTTATTAAATCTTAGCATTTCTGCGATTCAATTAGGCGACAATTTCTGTTTTGAAAAACCTGTGATAAAAGATTAAAAATTCTGTAAAAGACACTCGTCGCGAAGGGGTTAAGAAAATAAGAAAATAAGATTTTATTTATGTTAATTTTAAGGATCGGAAAGTTAAAATCATATTATGGAAAATTTTAAATGCAACCCTGCCCCTTTCTCCTTAGTTTTGCATATTTTATTGGAGATCTATATTTACTTATGCTACTGCAAATGTTTTTTAACATTATTGTAGCAGATTTTTTTTTTTTATATAATTATCCCACGCAGTACACTTTCATCTCTAGGATATCACAAGTACATCGCACTTCGACGTTGTGATGTCCCGCGGATGGTAGATGTTCTGGCGATGCGCGAATGTCCGTGGCCAGCGACGTCGCGTTATATCTACAGTACATCGCGAGGAACATTCATGAGATATCGCACTGTGAAATCTATGCCACCTCGCTTTGCAACGTCTGTGGTACAGCACAAAGAACATATTTGGTGCACACTTTGTAATGTGTATGATAATCACTTTGAATTAATTATAGTACAACATTAGTAGACTTATGGTGTATACAAACCCACATGCCAATTGTCACCACTACTTCCGAATGACAATATTCCTCTTATTTAATCATAGAATTTCTCTCATTAAAGATTATTATTCGGAAATAGTGGTGACAAGTAAACTACTGACATGCACACTCCCCACCCCTTGCCCTATTACAGTTTAGATGCTGTATTTTGCTCTGATTTAAAAAATATACTTGTTTTTTACCCTTCAGGGACCCAATTTACTCAAGCTAGCACATATAAATCTCAAAAATTTCTTCTCTGCTTCCTAAATCTTCTTGCTTCCTTTAATGACACAGAAATGCAATTATTTTATGGTATTAGACGTTTGTGTTATAACTTTCTTAAGAGATGTCTATGAAATCTGTGGCATTCAGAAAAATGCGATCCAAGGCTGAAAATTTGGCCTTTACTATCCTACTTTATTCGAAGACTACTCTAAATATTTATCTAAATTTCTCAAAATCAATTTTCATGGACTTGTATCACCTGTATTATGGGTACCTAAATTACTGGAATTGTGTTTGAAAAGTAAAATTAATAATAGGTAATCACTTAAAAAAAATACTGTATATGTAAACCATTATGTAGTAAGCAATTCCTGAAGCCCTCCTAACACTTTTTTTTAATAATAAAAACTCATTATGAAATTTATGATGAACAGTATGAGACGAATTGTATAAGTTGTGATATGCATACGACCCTTCGCATCAGAGAGCCTAGGATAAAGATTCAGTTTGAGCCCCCCTTATCTCCTCTGACAATAATGGCATGCAATATTGGCAAACTAACATGTCAATTATCCCCACTATTTCCGAATAGTAATCTGGAAGTAGTACGCCCTTCTTTCTCCTATCACATTTTATTTAATAACAGAATTTCTGTCACTAAATAAGGCGAAGATTACTGTTCGGAAATAATGGTGAAAATCAACTTACTGACATGCAAGCTCACCACCCCTGTCTTATGACACTTTTGTTGCTGTATTTTACTCTAATTAAAATAAATACTTCATTTTCACACTGCAGGGCCCCACTTAACTTAAGCAAGCCCAAGTAAATATTTTTAAAAAATCTTCTCTGTTCCTAAATCATCTTGCATTTAATAAAATCTTGCATCAATGAAACAGAAATGCAACTCTTTTATTGTATTGGGAGTTTATGTAACAACTTTCTTAAGCGATGCCTATGATATCTGAGAACTGAGGCATCCAGAATACACTTTTAACAAATACTTTTTTAAAAGATTTTTTCAAAAAATTTGAGGGAAATGGAGACGATATTTTTTTTACTAGCTACCAAATAGTTTTGCTGGCTACCAGATTGTTTCCAATATGCAGAGTCCTGTACAGAAGAATGATTTTTTTTTAAATGAGCTGTTATAATATTTATATGAACTGTTTAAAATCAAAACTTCTCAAGTCCTTATTGAAATTGTTCTTATCATTTCGTTGAAAAACTTAGTTTGAATTATCTTTTTTAATTAATTTATTAACTGAATTGAAGAGTTGGGGCAATTGAAGATATAATACCATTAGTGAGTTATTCTTTCGTGATTATTCTTTCTCAATCAGTTCATAAAAAATCTTTCGAGCTTTGTAAAAATGCATGATTAAATTAAAACTAGTCGTTGGGGGCCACCGTAATACTTACCCATCATGGATATGCATAATGTAAAATATGAAAATAAAAATGTGTAAACTACTTATAAAATGCATTGCAATTCAAATAAAATCGTGGATTGATGACGTCATAAACTTTAAAGGCTCGATTACTGAATTGCTTGAAAGAGGTTTTTCCTTATAACTCCAAAAATAATAATCCTATTAACTAGCGGTTTATTGCATCTGATTAAGCGTCAAATTTCCAATTAAAATATATATTTGAAGTGAAATTTGGATGAAATACAGGGTCATGAAAAATCGAAGAGTGTGGAAAATAGGATTCCAAATATCTCGGCAACTCATTATCCGATCGACTTCATGCTTTATGCAAAATTTGTTTTTTTATTGTCTTTTATGTTCATTTCTTAAAATAAACAATTTCGAAAATTTTTATATACCTTTTATCAGAACGAATATTTCGAGAGTCCGAAAAAAATTGTTCCGGTTAATCGAGGTTATTGAAATGAAATAGGCTTCTTCCCATTATTACATACTGAGTACATACCAAATTGCAAGTCTCTATCTCAATTTTTCGGGAGATAGAGCGTTTACAGACACACAGACATCCAGACACACAGACACACAGACGGACGGCAAATTTTTTTTCTAAAAATATGTTTTTCGGAATCTCCAGTGTCTGAAACGTGTAAATCCGTCAAACAATTTTTTTCGATTTTCAAAACGATTACAAGACTTACCCTATACTACGTATGATGGGTAAGGAAAAACAAGAAAAATATACTGACTTTAAAATCGTATCCGAATATTTTGACTTAAAAATCCTATTTATTAAATAGCTGCATTTAAGTTATGTATGAATAATAAATTAAAAACTAACTCTGTAAAGAAGACTCTTATAAAACTAAAGCTTACTATATTGTACCTTTTATTTAATTGACAGGAAAATCGGTGACGCTGTGCCTGCCATTGGAATTCTTTTCTTCATGTTTATAGTTCCTGCAAAACCTAGGAAAACGTATAGGAGTTCACCCCTTCTCACTTGGAAAGTTTTTCAAGAAAAAATGCCCTGGGGACTCTTAATCCTGTTGGGAGGCGGTTATGCACTTGCTGATGGAGCTAAGGTGATTATACTGAAAATTGCTGATTACCATATACATTAGATTAGCTATCCTTATTCTTTTTTCCTCTCTCATATTCTTTGCTTAGGCTTTTCAAATATGAGTTTTATCTTCCTCTCAGCCCATCAACACATACTCTGTGAAAAAAATACCAAATCATTTTGTCAAAAAAATCATTTTGTGTTAGTTTAGCTATGTTAGTTTGTTCTTATGTTGCCAAAAGACCCTCAAATTAACTAAAGGGGACCAGAGAAACGAAAATTGACTGGAGTTTGATTGGGGATTAGGAAGTCTATAATTGGGTTAAACTACAACTTAATTTCCATTTATTTGTTTGTGTTTTATAGAAATAGAAAATATTTATTAAATTCTAAAAAAAAGAAAAAAAAACAGCAAAAGTTTTATATTGTACGACAAAATTTATCTTGCAAAACTAGTTTTGCCATGATTTTGAAGCCTATGTATTATCCATATTTTTGAATCGTCACTTCTTTACAAAGCTTATTGGGTTGTCAATTCAAAATTTATACATAATATATATATATCTTTTTGGTTAAAACTTGAAAACAAATTGTTTATTTTTCAGGTATATTTTGCCGAGAATTTAATTTCATTTATTTAAAAAAAAAAAAAAAAAAAACAGAAAAGAAAAAAGAAACGTATAAATCCGTTAAATTTTTCAAAAGTAATCGTGGCAAAAACGCTGAAAAACAGTATTTCTAGTTCAGTCAAATTAGGATTTTTTCTGGACATAATTACGAAAGTTTTCAAACTTGGAAATATTGTTTGGGAGGGTCTACTAATGAACATACTAAAAGTCCTGATGGATGGGGGGGTGAGCGCGAGGGGGGGAAGGTAAAAGAAGGTACCATTTTTCTGTTTTTTGTTAATATCCCGTAATCTATAAGTGCTGCTAATACAAAAGATAAAGAAAATTAAATTCTCTACAAGATAGATTCCCTACATTTTTCTCTAGAGTCCATAGTTAACGAGATAATCGCATTCAAAAATCAAGAAATTTGCCAAAAGTCACACCAGCGCCAGAGTGCGAGTCAACGGCACTTACATTGCACTTACTTAACCTAAACTTATTTGAGACCCCACTCCCTTAACTAACATATCTACCGATAGGTTGAATAACGGAGTTCCGTTGGGATAGAAGTTTATTTAGAATAGAATGTGCCCCTTGGCGGTGGCATGTGAAACTAACAGATTTTGGATTTTAGGTATATTTAAGGTTATTATCACGGGCCCGGGAAACGCCGAGCGGCTCAGCTAGTATAATATTATAATTAACACTATAAATACGCAAATATTTGTAGGTAGTGCATGTAATAGATGTGTATAAGTACATATACATAAATATATTCACTACATAACTAATTTAATATGGTTTATTAATAATAATATTAATAATAAAGGGCTATGGAATTTTAAAAACAGAAATTTTAATTAAATTAATAATTATAAAGATACATTAAATATAATAATTATAGAAACCTGCGATTAATAATTATAAAGATAATACAGTTATAATAGTTATAATTACAAGTAAATCTGCAGATCAGGAAATCTAATGTTTTTACAATTTTTGCTTCCAAAAACAGTTTTGATTGTCGTTCTATAATATTTAGATCTAAGAATTTATCTAAATACATCCTAATCTACTCTATAGCATTAGCTTACTAAAATCACCACCAAATAGGTACATTTGGAGACTTTTAAACTTAATGGATAGTCATTCATCATCGTGTCTACTGCCAATTGACAAAATTGTTAACGTGATTTGGAGCTATAAAGTATTTTTTGTGACAGCCTATTAATACGAGTAGTATCCAGATTCAATTCAAAACCGTAATATTAATAACATCGTTCATATTTGACGCAATTCTGTGTTGCAGACCAAATTACGAAAAATTAGCTAATGTTTTGTTTCCCTCAGCCAGGTTTCATATTTCTTCTTTCGCAATCAGGATTATTTGAATGAATATTTTTATAGACTATGAAAAACAGTAGCTAAGTAACGATAAAAGTAAAAGAAAAAAATTAATGTCAAATAAGTAAATTTATAAAACAAAATGTTTTACATTATTCGAAAACATGTATGAAATTCCACCTTAATTTATTCTTTCGCCAAATGGAAATTTGAAAATCGCCTGAATTGCAAAGCATTATTATGGCGCAAAATAAAATATTTTATATTTTCCGAATGAATGAACCAAATGTAACAAAATACAATACAGCTATATCCGGGTACCTCATCAACATGAATACTTAATTTCAAGGATATCATACTGGAAATGGAACATAAATCAACATCTTTTGAAATTTCCCATTGAACCCGGGGTAATCAAAATGATCAAAAACTTGAGTATAATGTTTATTCCTATATTATTGTATTTTACGCATTTTTCATTTTTGTATGTTTTATGTTAACAAAAAATGTCATTTGATAAAGTTATTGTTCACGCTTCCATTCTTCTGACCACAACATTTATTAATGTCCGTTTAAGTTTAGGTTAAGTAGGTGTAATAATGTAAGAGCCGTGGACCCACTCTCTGGCGCTGGTGCGACTGTTGACAAATTTCTTCATTTTTGAATGCGATTATCTCGTTACCTACACTGCAAAAAATAATTGTTGATTTTACAGTATAAAACTGGCACCCCAGCTGCCAGTATTATACCGTAAAATTAACAGTATTAAACAGTAAAATAAGCAGTAATACGCTGCCGCGCAAGCAGTAATACTGCAGTATTCCTACTGCAGTAATACTGCAGTAATACTAGTAATACTGCAGTATTACTAGCGTAATACTGCTTGCGCGGCAGCGTATTACTGCTTATTTTACTGTTTAATACTGTTAATTTTACGGTATAATACTGACAGCTGGGGTGCCAGTTTTATACTGTAAAATCAACAATTATTTTTTGCAGTGTTTGGACTCTAGAGAAGAAAAATGTATAAACCTGTTTTGTAGAGAATTTAATTGTCTTTATTTTTTGTATCAGCAATTTTTCCGTAGGACTTATAGCTTACGAGATATTAACAAAAAAACGAAAATGGTACCTTCTTTTCGAAAATGGTACCTTCCTGGGCAAAAAAGTGGGGAAACAATACGCGAGAAAACACAATACTATATATTATTTATTGATCTGGTCGGAATTAAATTGTTTATTTTTAAACTTTTACACTAATTAAGGATTCATTAAAATCTAATTTCTGCTTATTTTGATTATGTTTATAAGGACACTGTTTGTTCGTATTTCGATATAATGATAAAATTTTAAATGAAAAAACTAAGGACGACAATAAGAAAAAGACTAGTCGAATGTGTCAATCCCAAAACTTTCTTCTATCTCACACAGGTTTCGCATACACTAAAAAGAATCAGCACCCATTTATATCAAGGTCTAACTGAAACTCAAGTTTTATTAAATTCGTGCAATATTTCTTGAGATATGGCTATCGCTAAAATCGTGTAAATCCTGCAAAATGCTTCATAGCAGCGTCACCTACTGGCCGATTTTTACCAAAAACTAATCAGCACCAATTTATATCAGAGACTAACTGAATATAAAGTTTTATTAAATTCCGGTCATTAGTTCTTGAGATAGAGCTATTGCGGAAATCGCGAAAAATGCTGCATTGCAGCGCCACCTGCTGGGCGATTTTTACCAAAAACTAATCAGCACCAATTTATATGAGGGGCTAACTGAATCTAATGTTTTATTAAATTCTCAGCATTAGTTCTTGAGATAGAGCGCCCACAAAATTTTTGTCACATACAGACAGACAGAGTCACAGACAGACATTTTCCAAAAACAGTCAAAACGTGTTCACGACCTTCTAAAACGCATAAATCCGTCAAAAACCGGAAGTCGAAAATTTTCATGAATCCAATACTTTCTTCTTGTAAAGATAGAAGAGAAAAGGCCCTACTGGCTCTCAATCCATGTGGTCACGCTTGAAAATCGCTCCCATGGCAGGCTAGGATAAAGGCGTTTAAAGGTAAGTGGGAATGCTCTCTCCGGTCAAATTAGTTATTTAAAGTCTTAATGTTCAAATTGAGACCAGCCGCGACCAAATCGGTCATCTTTTTAATGAGTTATATCAATTTTAGTAAAATTACTCTGGCCCTTTGGCACGGTTACATGGCATCCAAGCTTCAGTAGCCGCCATGTTTTTCAACGTCACCCAAATACAAAAACTGTATATATTGTGTATATTATTATTGTTATTATTATCGTATATGTGTACTATGCCATACAGTAGCCTTTAATAGTTAGTTTAAGTTGCTATTTGTTCAAAATATTTTATTTTATTTTTTTTATTATTTTTTTTTAAATCATCTTCTCATAACTTCTGCCATCGGAGCCACATTAAAAAATTTTTTTTTAACATACTTCAAATCATCGGATCTCTTATATCTTTGGTGAGATTGTGTATTTAGTGTTCCGATATACTCTCAAAAATTTTCAATACACTGGTGTAATTTTAAGTTGGGGGTTCGGCTTGCACATTTTTTGACCCTCACCCAGAAAGCACTACTTTCCAACCATTCTGATTTTTTAAAAAATACTTCCAATTTTTATTTCGCCCTGTAATTTTATGTGAACATACATATAGTGCTCCGACACCCTCAAAAAAAATCGAAACACTGGAAAAATTTTAAAGGGGTGTACCACACTTGATACTATAAATTCAGTGTTGCAGCGAGCACTTGTGGCATGGGTGTTTGTTTACGTTTTAAGTTCCCATTTAATTAATTAAATAAGCGTTCCCGAGAGCTCTAATGTTTCATTTAACTTTGTATAAAGTCTTCTTAAACTCTAAGAAAAGCTCTGGCATCATTTCTGTGTAATTTAATGCATATTATGTGCACTCTACCAAACCTTGTCAACTTTGTCATGTATAGCTTGCTTTTATGTTTTTTACTTTTGAGTGTGTCTTATTCAAACCCCCTTAAAAATTACTAAATATATATTTTTCTCTGTTTTATTAATTGTATCCGATGAACAATTAAATTTCCTACACATACAGTGTCTCACATAAGTGATGGGACACTTGTGCTTTACAAAAGGAAACTAATCAAATAAATTAAAAAAACATGTACACATTTTTTTTGTGGGTGTGTTTCATACTTAAATTTAGTAAAGATTATTACATAACATACATTTTGTCAAAATATTAAAATATTAATTTAATAAAAATACAAATGTTTAGAACGGAGCAAAAAATAGCTCACATAAGTGATGGGACACCATTATATATGCAACAAAAATCGCCTGAAATAAGCAATAAAAATATTTTTTGGGGTTTTATTTTTACTTAAAAGCAATTGGCAATAATTTATAAAATCGTCTGCAGTATTTCTCTCCAGTTTGTTTTGGAATTTTTGTGTTTTTTAGCTCTGTGTAGTCATGAATGCTAAACGAAAAGAAACTTCGCCTGAAATTCGAAAATTAGTTATTAATTTGCATATTGAACGTGGAAAATCTATTAGAAAAACTGCTGAAACAGTTAACTTGAGTCGTTCAACAGTTTTCAATATCATTAAACGATATAAAAAGAATCATATGATTCAGGATAAAAGAAGACCTGGCTGACCATCAAAGCTATCCAATGGAATAAAGCGAATTATCGTTCGAAATATTAAAAAAAATCCAAGAATTAGTGCTTCAAAAGTTGCTGCTGATTTACAAGCATTATATGGAATAATTGTTAATCCTGAAACTATTAGAAGGGTAATTCGATCTGCTGGATATCACGGTAGAGTAGCCAGGAAAAAATTCTTCGTAAGTGAAAAGAATAGAAAACTCAGACTAGCTTTCGCAAAATCCAACATAAATAAGAATTCTGATTACTGGAATAAAGTTATATTTGCTGATGAGAGTAAATTTAATATATTTGGTTCTGACGGTAGAATCTTGGTGTGGAGAAAACCCAGGGAAGAACTTCGCAAACAGAACTTGGTACCAACAGTAAAACATGGTGGAGGAGGAGTTATGGTATGGGGGTGTATGTCGTCCGCTGGAGTTGGTAATTTTGTTTTTATTGACAGTATAATGGATCAGTACAAGTATATTGATATTTTAAAGCAAAATTTGAAATCTTCAGCACGAAAATTGAACCTTCATAACGATTTTAAATTCTACCAGGACAATGACCCCAAGCACACTGCTCTGAACGTTAGACTCTGGCTGCTATATAACTGTCCTGAAATAATAAAAACACCACCACAATCTCCAGACTTAAATCCCATAGAGAATATTTGGCAAGAATTGGAATCAAGAATTCGCAAACACACCATTTCTTCAAAACAACAACTAAAATCGGTGCTTCAAGAAGAATGGGGTAAAATCACTCCAGAAATCACAAAAAAAATAGTCGAATCCATCCCAAAAAGATTAAATCATGTTTTAAAAGTAAAAGGAAATCCAACAAAATATTAAAACCTTTTAAAAAGTAAAATTTGTGGATAAATATTTGATGGAAAAGTAAGTGTCCCATCACTTATGTGAGCCATTTTTTGCTCCGTTCTGAACAATTGTATTTTTACTAAATTAATATTTTAATATTTTGACAAAATGTATGTTATGTAATAATTGTTACTAACTTTAAACATGAAACACACCCAAAAAATTTTTGCACATGTTTGTTTATTTATTTTATTGCAGTTTCTTTTTATAAAGCACAAGTGTCCCATCACTTTTGTGAGACACTGTAGATGCCAGTTGCTTAACTCTCAGACCATTTTAAGTGTACATTTCACTGCTTTAAAATGTAATTTTCATTTATATTAAAAATGGCTACCCCTTTAGAGCACTCACGCCAAAATTTTCAATGGGTTGGTTGGTTGGTGAAAAGGTGACGCTACATAAAAATTGAGCAGACAAACTCAAAAAGAATTGAGATACCTTCATAAGAGTGGTGGATCTTATTGGTATATGGCAACCAGCCCACAAATAAATATAGTTTATTAGCACATTACACTTTACCCATAGCAGTAAGGAATTTGAATAAAACACTTCAACTGCATTGTGGGTAAAATCTCACATCGTTTAATGTCACATAGGGGCAGCAAGGATATACTAGCTGTAGCACACATCCTCGTAGGCTTTCACGTTAGGCCCTAGGGCCTCTTTTTTAGAATATCTTTATTTATTATCCAAACTTAATAACATAACATATCATTTTAAAGGACTTGAGATGAGCTTTCTGATTATGTGGCCCATTTTAATATTGGCACTGTCAGGTTGGGCCCTGGGCCCCCCCTGAAGTTGTTTTCACTTTTCCTATCTCTTAAAGTTATTCCACATTCATGTAAGTATAATAACGCATTTTAAAGGTTTTCCAATGGACTTTTCGTTTCCGAGGCCATTTTCATGTTACGACCTCTCTTTTAGGCCCTGGGGCCCAAAAAGGGGCACTTTTTTGTTTACATACTTGTTGTTTCTTATTTTCCTATTTTCCAATAGCTCATTCTAAAGGTCCCAGTGTGAGCATTCCATTTCTGGCCCCCTTCTTTTCGTGATTCCATCAAGGGGGCCCTGTGCCCCTTAAAAGGGCCCATTCTTTAAATTTAATGTCCTTGCTATGTAATATCTCATTTTAAAGGGTCTCTCATGAACTCTCAGCTCCAGGGGCCCTTTCTTTTGGATCTACTAGCTGTGGCTCACATCTCGTAGGCCTTCGCGTTAGGCCCTAGGGCATCTTTTATAGAAATTCTTTATTTATTATCCATTCTTATTAACATAATATTTCATTTTAAAGGTCTTGAGTTGGGCTTTCTGATTCTGTGGCCCATTTTAATTTTGGCCCAGTCAGATCAGGCCTTGCCCCCCCCCTCCTTGTAGTTGTTTTCACTTTTTCTATCTTCTAAAGATACTCCACGGTTATTTAAGTATATTACCTCATTTTGAAGTTTTTCCAATGGACTTTCCGTTTCCGTGGCCATTTTCATGTTACGTTCTCTATTTTAGGCCCTTGGACCCTTATAAGGGCACCATTTTTTTTTTTTTTTTTTTTAATTTCTTTCTTTGCCCATAGTCCATTAGCTCATTCAATAGGTTTTTGTGAGCTACCCATTTCCAGCCCCCTGCATTTCGCTGGGCCCGTCATGGGGGCCCTGGACCCCCTATTTGGGGCCATTCTCTAACTTTTTTTCATTCTTTCTGACTATTTTCTCATTTTAAAGGGTCTCTCAGTCTCCGAGGCCTTCATATCCCAGTCAGCCAGTCATTTCATATATGTGTTATTTCAGCTCATGCCACAAAATTTTATAACCAATAACATCAAGTTTCCAAGTGCAGCATGGGTCAAATTGATTGGCCCCACTGGTAAGCCTGGTGACCTAACATCACACCATAAAGTCTTTTACATTTTATATGTCCACCAATACCTGTATTAAACGTAGCTAAAATTATTTTATTTTTCTTTGTTGCACCAGTGAAACTCCATTCAAAAATTTAAGTACTTTAAAAGTTATATTATTTCAAAAAACTATTGTATACATTGTATAATCTGGCTTCATGGCAGAAAGTCCATACATTGTTAATATCTTGTTAAAGGGGTATTCTCTCATCTAGTACATCTTATAACCTCCAGTATCAATGTCAAAGGAAAAATCTCCCACAGTTCTATAAGTTTACTCCATAGTCAATGCCCTCTTAACATTTTTGTTACAACAACTCTCATCTTTCATGTTCCTATATTGTATAAGTGAATAATACTATTTAGTAACTTTTAAAAGTTATTTTAAGTTGTTTGTTCATAATATTTTATTTTTTAATTCAGCTTTTCGTATCATCTGCCATTGGAGCCACCTCTAAACTTTTAATCGTTCCTCCATTCATCGGTTCTTTCAATTTTTTTGGTGATGTCTATAAATAATTGTATTTTTCGTTTTTTCTGGCTCAATGGGAGGTAGTCCTTACATTGAAAATTTCTAGTCAAAAGGGTATTTTCTCACTCTAGTGTAACTTATATCTTCCAGTGTTATTGTTTAAGGGAAATGTCCCACAGTCCTGTAAGTTTACTCCAAAATCAATGCCCTTTTGACATTTTTTTTTTCTTTTCTTATAACTATACTCATTTTGCACGTAACAGTAAGATATCTTCAATTCAACTTCGGCTGGTCTCAATTTTTTTTTTTTTTTTAATTTATAGGGAAGTAAGGGGAAGGAAATTAAATTATTGCTTAGCCTCTAAGGCTTTCTATAACATTAATATTATATTGCATTTTATGTCTTAATTTCCTTTTTTCTCATGAGTTATTTACTCTTCAACTTTTTCTCATTAACATTAGTATTCCCCATCCCCCCCCCCTTTTTATTTGTTTTTTGACCGGAGAAAGCCTCCCACATAACCTAAGCTTTATTCGAAAATTTAAAGATTAAAAATAAAGTTTAAAATTTAAAGTAATATAGTGTAAGAAAGAAAGGATAAAGTTGAAACGGTGAGTCATAAGAAAAATTATAATTAATTAGAGTAAAAGTTTTAACAAAAGTGGAAAAAGCAGGTTACATGTCAGACATCTCAGTGTGGGACTATACAGAGAAAATAGCAAATCCATCGACACAAAGGTACACTGAGGACAAAATCGTAACAAGAAAAAGTTACAAGATGTCACAAGAACAGCCAAGCACACCAAAGACACCGCAAACACAGCGCACAGGACAACAAAAATGGGAGAAGATGACAATAACTGAGCTAATGTCAGAGTTTGACAAGTTATACAAAAGTAAGCAAAGAGGAGCCCCTGAAAAGCTGCAGATGGTGAAGGAGGTGCTAGACAAAAAAATAACTACAGTAGAGAAACAGAACGAAGAGGTAAGGGATCTAAAAGAAGAACTAGAGCAGCTGAAGCTCATGGAACACAGCCGTCCTGAAACAGACAAAGTACATGCGGAAGTCGAAGAAAGAGAAAAACTATATAGCGAGAAACTACAAAGTTATGAAGCAGAAATGGCAAAGCTAAAAGAGAAAGTAGAAAAACAAGAAGAAAGTAGACAAGAAGTAGCAGCGTTGAAGTTGAAACAAAAAGAACTAGAAAAAGAACTAAAGGAAGCTAAAAAACACCAAAAGCCATCAACACCACATGACATCAAAATTGAAGTAGAAAAGATACTGCAAGACATCCAGGCAGTTACTCCCGAAGAAAATCAGGGGAAAACAAATGAGAAAATAATAAAACTCCGCAAAGAGGTAGATACGCTAATGCGGTGGATACAAGACACAGAAGATGACAGATCACAATGGAGAGAGGAGTGCCTAGAGCTTAGGAAAGAAATAAAGAGGTACGAAGACATGGAGGAACAGGGAACAAGAATCAAAGAAGCAGTAGAAAGAAAACTCGGACAGCACGGCGCTTACATCAAAATGACACTCAATGATTACAAGAAAGTAATTGATGCCCTAAAGAAAACACTAAAAACACAATCAATATCACAAAGTAATAAAAGACTGACGCAAAGAAATGATGGATATTCATATGCGCAAGTATTGCAACAAAAGCCTCCACAGAGACCATCTCTAGTGGTGACACCAAAGGATGGAAACCTAACGATACAGGAAATAAGAAGGACACTTAACAAAGCAGTGGATACAACTACTCTGCCAAACATCAATTGCAGGCCGACGAAAGCAGGTAACTTAGTAGTTACCTGCAATGATGAGAAAGATATCATCGAGCTGCAGCAAAAGCTAACAGAAAATACTAAATTAGCACCGAAAATCACAGTAGAAAAGATCAAACCGAAAACACAGAAAATCATGGTATTTGGAGCCCCAGCAGTATCGGAAAACGAAGACGACGAAGCATTGAGAAACATAGAATATTACTCTGAAAACATTCTACACCCAGCATTGCAAAGAGCCCTAAGAACTGAAGACATCAATTTCAAATTAAATAAAATTCTGAAATCTGCGCGAAACAATGACACAGTGAACTTAATCATAGAAATGCCACAAAGGGAAGCACATGTACTCGAGCAAATAAAGATCAACATCGGCTTCAACAGGTGCGATGTGCGCAAGTACATCATAACACCCAGATGTTACAAATGCCAAAAACTAGGTCACATGGCGCGGGAATGTAAGGATCGAGATGTATGTGCAAAGTGTGCTGGCTATCACCAAACATCGGACTGTACATCCCATGCCCGAAGGTGTGTAAACTGCACAGACGCAAATGAAAAACGTTCCGGAAAGGATAGACCTCTGGACATTGATCATTATAGTTTTGATAGTTGCTGCCAAACTTACAAACTTTATCAGAGGAACTTTACACAACAAAGAACTCAAACAGCCTCGAGTTCAAGGTGATTCAATGTAATCTACAACGATCTAAAGGTAATACGGCAGCTTTTATAAATCATGTAATTGAAGAGGGTTTTTCACTGGCGTGCCTCCAAGATGCTTATATTTTTGAAGGCCGACCAGTCTCTCTCCCTTTGAGTGTGCCATGTTACAGCTCCAGCTCCCTTAATTGTCATATTTTGATCTTAAACCAAAACTTAAAACACTGTCTTTCAGCTAAATTCAATAATTCAGTTTTCGTTAATCTAGACCTACCGAACTTAATTCTGAGCATTGGGAGCCTGTCAGCCTCCAAGGGCTCTAATTCAGCCTCCAAGGGCTGAATTAGAGATTGATCTCCAAGATTGGAGATCAGCAAAACATCTTAGCGACTACTGTTTAGTCCTGGGGGACTTCAATGCACATGACCCACTATGGGGGTATTCGCGGTAGGACGCCAGGGGAAGACTCCTCGTAGATTTCTTGCTGGCAGAAAACCTTGTAGTTTTAAACGAACCATCTTGCCAACCAACCTATGAGTCGGGCAGAAGGAAGGGCCGACCAGATTTATCAATCTGTTCACAACCCCTCTTCCAACACTTCAGTAACTGGGAAGTTGTCCCAGAACTTTTCGGTGACCACAGGCCAATTATTACACAACTATTTTTAACAGTAACGGATTTACCAAAACGCAGATTTAAAACAAAAAACATTCCCCCATATAAATTTCAAAAAAATGGTTCAACATAAATGTTTAACGGACAATATTAATTTTAAAACAATTAAAACATCCCAAGATCTGGACATCCATTATGAAAAGTTCTACCAAATTATTAAAGATTCAGCAATAACTTCATTTAAAAAAAAACCCTCATTTCGAAAACCTAAATTTTCCTGGTGGTCGCCGGACCTTAGGGCACAGAGGAATAAAGTAAAAGCTTTATATAATAAAGGAAAAAACTCTAATTTCGATCCAATAAACTTCCAAAATTATAAAAAAGAAAAAGCCAAATATAAAAAACAAATCCTCTGTGCAAAAGAGAAAGCGTGGGACAATTTCTGTAAAAAACAAACTGACCCTTTTGGCATATCAAAAAAACTGGCTTTCCAAGATTACCAAGATAAATTAATTAGCTTTCTACCGGACTCATCCTTTCCGGTTTCCAGGTCCACTTCATTAGCTAACCTTACAGAAAGAATATTTGGGCCTTCAGCAGGTATGCCAGTGCAACCTGCCCAGGCATTTAACATACAACCCCAATCAGACCAACCAAAATTTACAAAAAGAGAATTAAGAAATGCAATATATAGCTTCAATCAAAACAAGGCCCCAGGGCCAGACGAAATCGATCATCGTATGATAAGAGCGATATTTGCCATAATACCAGTTACACTACTAGACTTATTTAATTCAGCACTTTCCTTAAATTATTTCCCGGTGGCCTGGAAGCTTGGGGAGCTTATCTACTTTAGAAAGGAAGGTAAACCACTTGACGAACACACATCTTATAGACCGATAACATTACTTCCAATAATAGGCAAAATTTTTGAAAAACTATTGCTGCGGAGAATTAATCATATACTAACGCAAAACAATAGATTAACAAATAAACAACACGGTTTCACACAGTTAAAATCAACAGAAACTGCTCTTCAAAATGCCCTATCATATATCGATATCAATAAAGAAAACAACAACTACACGACTTTTATATCGCTGGATTTCATGGGGGCATTTGACAACCTTCCATGGGACATGGCAATTTCATCACTAACTGACTTAGACATCCCGCAGCAATATATTAATACAATTATCTCCTTCCTTTCGAGTAGGCGGGCTCAGGTTGATTGGCACAACCCTAATATCTTGCATTATTTCACAAAAGGCTGTCCACAGGGCTCCTGTTTTGGTCCTTTTCTCTGGTTGTCACTCTTGGAGGGATTACTGCGTTACTTTGTCTTTGAGCACTGTGCGATTGTGGCATACGCGGACGATGTCCTGTTAATTATTTGGGGTCCATCACGCGCTGCGCTAGAGCATAATGGTGGGATTGCCCTGAATTATGTTCAAAATTGGGCAACGCGCAACCATATTGAAATATCATTGAATAAATCAAAAACAATTACATTTGGCAAACCTAATATCTTAAAAAGGGACCCAACTTTCAAACTAAAAGGACAAAACCTAAAATCAGTCAAAACCTTAAAATACTTAGGAATTACAATAGACCAACATCTTTCATTCCTACCTCACCTAGTAATAAAAAGGGAAGAAATTACTAAAACTACACAAAATTTATATAAATTTTCATCAATTTCGGGCAGGTTGCCAACTCATTTCTTTAAAATATGGTATTCGGCAATCCTACAGCGTCAAATCGCTTATGCCTGTGGGGTTTGGTTCACGCGTATGAGACGGTCGCATGGAGTGCGTCACCTCTTGGCGGCGCAGAGAAAAGTACTCCTACTCATCTCAAGAGCGTATAAAAATACGTCAACAGTGGCATTGCAGGTACTCACGGGTATCCCGCCCCTGGACTTGCAACTAGAAGCGGAAGCTGAATTTGCTAGAGCCACTAGATTAGGGATTTCATCAACACGTATTAATGCACAAACAATAGCCACAAAGATCTCAAAATATAAAACTTCACCAACTCTAGATCAAATAAAAACCTGTCCGGGTTCAAAATTCAATGGGGAATTCCATATTTTTACAGATGGCTCAAAAACTGCTGAAGGCACAGCATCGGCTTTCTGTGCTTATAACAATAATATAATTCATCACACGTGGCGTGCAAAACTTGACTCGGGCAATTCAGTTTTCCAGGCCGAACTACTTGCGATTGGAGAAGCTGTGCGCTGGGCTATGGAAGAGGATTCGGTCAACTTTCTAATCTCTTCGGATAGCTTATCAAGTTTAATGGCTCTTTCAAAATTTGACATAGATAATTATTTAGTCCAGGGAATTTTAGAACGTTTAAATTTATCCTCCAAAAACTTCTTTTTTAATTGGGTCAAGGGTCATTCGGGTGTAGCTGGAAATGAACTGGCGGATCAATTGGCGCGGTCAGCAACAAACGATGAAACACTGGAAACAACTTTTCTTCCTGTACCACCGTCCACACTCAAAAGAGAATTAAAAAAACAAATCATAGACAGTTGGCAACAACGCTGGTCTACAGCACAGGTGGGTCATTACACAAGAGACTTCCTCCGGAAGTCTCGCAACAACTAGAAATACACAACAGATATCTATACCTATTTTTAACAAATCATGGACCATTTCAACAACACCTATTCCAAATTAACAGAAGTGACTCACCACTATGTGTCTGTGGATTAGAAGCAACATCATTACACTACATATTAAACTGCACTCTAACTTCACATTTCCATGTCAAAAAATCACCACAAATGTCACTTAAAAACTGGATGCTATATCTCCTGGACCGTCCGGTTCTTCTCCAGCGCATTATCAACTGCATGAAATATATTGAAAAAAATGAATTTCTATTTTCAAATCCTCTTCCTCTGTAGTCGGGCAACCGCTTGTCCAATCTAGCAGGGGCCTCTGTACATATGTATATAAATAATATTGAATATAATAACTGTTGTAATGAGAGTTAACACCACACTATCTGTATATTATTAGTATTTGCATATTACTTGTAAATTTTCAGTGTATTCGCATCTGTATATTCATATTAGTATATTATTAATTGTGTTAGAAGTATTTAACCAAGAATCTGCATCGCATGTAACCAAAAATCCTAAATATGAAGTCTGCACAGTACTTGTATATAGTCATATTCTGGAAATGGTCTAAACGTATAATTGTATAATCGAATTAATTATAATAACTGTATGTGTGCATCATATTTTTCCATATACATCAATTGTAGTAAAGTATTTGTATAAAATATGCTAGCCAATAATAACCCATCATATTTAACCAATAATAATTCTAGGCATGGTGCTTGCACCGTATTTGTAAATATCTTATCTGGAAATTGTATATTCCGTATACATTGAAATAATAATAATAATCGTATGTATGAAAGTTTTAAAATATTATTATCAGACAAAATTCAATTACTTTCACTACAAAAAAAATCACATGTAAAAGTAAAACTTCTGAGTAGAAGAAAAATATTCTATTGTATATTCTACTGTATTTATTGTATATTCTATTGTATCTATATCGTATTGTAATATTGTAATATTATATTGTAAAATTCTGTAACTGTGGTCTCGCTGGTGATAGAGGCGTGTCAGCCCCTCAGGATTGCACACAAACTCTAAGGCTCAAGCCGGGTTTCCTGAGGTGGTCATCCATGTAAAGATAGAAGAAAGTAACAATATAAGAAAACTACTTTATTGACATATTTTATTTACGCACCGAGTGGGTTAAGATTAGTATATACTTTTAAATTTTTACTTAATACATTATATTGTGTCAATACAATCTTCAAATGAGGCAGATTTTGACATTTTTCGCCATCTCCTTTCCATAATCGGGGCTAACTTTATGTCCTGTATAAAGAATATATCTTGTTAAATAAAAATTACATAAAAATAATTATGACGTAATTACGTTATGAGTATATTAAACGAAAACACATTTAATTAAAAATTTTAATTTATTACTCATGCATTAGTTACACGCTGTTACTTAACTTGGTTCATGTATGTAAAGATGCAAATTTGTAAACGATTTTTTACTCACTCCCTAATGTACTAGAGTTCTAAAACTTATGTACAGTTAGTTGTGTGTTCTCGATAACAATACAACATTTTCATATTTCAAAAACTTAATTAATAAATTAATTTCAAATTAAAGTTTGATTATACATTGAGAACAATTTAGGAATCCTGTATATTTTAAATAATTTTCAAGCATGAATTTTTGTAATCTATTACTATTATTATCTACCGTTTGCAATCTGTTACATTACAAACATATATTTAAGTGACTCAACAATAAATATATCTCATCAAAAACAACTCGTTGTAAATGATCCCGCCAAGTCACAAACCTAAAACGTCAGCCATAAAAAGAAGTGATATCACATAAAAAGAAACGATATAGAAGTGCATACTCCGAGTCCCGTGTAAAAATCTATCACCACTCATAATGTTTCCAAAGGACTCGGAGTGAGGTACAGTATGTTAAACTGCTTAGCGACCTGCAGGCTTTTAAAATGTTCGCGTTTCCTGCAATTACATATAACTATATTATTTTTATTTATTTTTTATTTTTTTAATTATTTTGCTCCCATAAAATTGTAAAAAGCTGAAGCTTCTGTGTTTGCATGTCTTTTCTTATTTATGAGCTTGAAAAATTAATTTGTTGATTTTATTTACCATTATTTAAACTAGAAACACCACTCTTACGAAGAAGATTTCTTAAGTAAACATGTAAAGATTTTGAGTTTGTAATATATATATATATATATAATGATCATACGCATAATAACAATGCACCTTATAATAAACGTTAACTAAATTGAGATATATTGCAATAATTCTAGCGTAAGCGGAATCGCATAAGTCTGGGAAAAAATCCGTTCTGTCAGTTCTTTCGCATACAAAAATATTTATAAAAGTGATATAACAAAAATTAAAAATTTATTTTTTCGATTTTCAAAATTGATAAACTGCATATATTATAAAAGCCTGCAGGTCGCCAAGCAGTTTTCACATACTGTACCTCACTCCGAGTCCTTTGGAAACATTATGAGTGGTGATAGAATTTTACACGGGACTCGGAGTATGCACTTCTATATCGTTTCTTTTTATGTGATATCACTTCTTTTTATGGCTGACGTTTTAGGTTTGTGGCTTGGCGGGATCATTTACAACGAGTTGTTTTTGATGAGATATCACTCCTTTTTGTAAGGTGTTTAATTTCAATTACACAGATCCCATTTTTATTCAGAAAAGAAAAGATAAGAGAAAGATGAAAGGGGCAAAATAAAGGAATAATTGTGATGCTATAAACAGAATTATACATCAGAATTACACAATTTATTGAGTGACTTATTCCAATGTACATGTCGCTACCATAGCAACGGGGAAACTTTTATATTCATTTCCTTACATTGAAATTCATCAGATTATTTATGACATGTTTATTTTCCTTTTTCTTTTGTTAATATCACTCTTCCGTTTATATACATTCAAAAAACAAAAAAATAGAAAATTTTACAGTAGTTTACAAAGTAATTAAAATACTGCAGTTTTAGAAAAATGTGGAAAAATAAGAAGCACCTTTTTTTTTGGTCAATTATAACAATGAGTTTACTTTACCGAGAATAATCAAATTTGTTTTTCTACGAACCATTGTAATTTACAGGGATTTTTATACTAATATATTAAATATTATTCCTGAAAATTACTGAGCACCTTAAAAGTTTTTTTATTTGTTAAGTTTTTTAACTCAACGTTTCGAGAATCGGAAAAATATAAGATTCGCAACGTTTGCAAAAGTATAAAAACTATTAAAGTGGTTTCAAAATAGAAAATGTTCGTAGGATGACATGTATTCCAAAATTTTGTGTGATTTTGTAAATATACCACAAAGACTAATGCGTTTACATAATGAACCGTTTAAAAAAATGTAAAATTTTATTAAAATTTTTGATCTGATAAATCATAAAGCTTTAAATTAGATTTTAAAAAGGAGTGTGATTAAACCAAAAATGATTATATTTACTAAATGCACAAAATACATAAAGACACAAAATACATAATTAATGTTTCTAGTCTGTCCATTCTAATTCGGGGATACTAAAATATAAGTCCTCAATCCTCGGTAGTCCATGAATTAATTAGGACATATGTATGCAACTGTTAAAATGTTCCCAAAGTCGACAATAGAAGCAATAAGTATAGCTCGGCAAATATAAAACACGGCATTGTTTCATCATGACTTTGTTTCGTGAGGTGTTCGTTCTCCAAACATAAAAATCTCTTGAAAGTGTCCGTTAACCGAACATGTGTTCGTTATCCGAACATAAAAATCTCACTCGAAAGTGTTTATTTAATCGATTTGTTTGTAAACCGAACAGTTCGTTACCGATCACCTATTGTATACGAAATATAGCATTTTTAATTTTTATGGGGAATTTAAGAAGATATTTCCTTTTCATTCTGCTCTAGGCCCGTTTTTAGAGCATTTTAAGTTCGTCCTAGCCGGAGATTCGATGAACGGAAAATATTTAAACGCAAAACTTCTAATCTTGGGGTAGCAACATTTTTACATTCTATTACTCAGCGCATGAATGTAAAGTTGGAATTTTTTAATCGCTTTTTCAATCAATTCCTGATACATTTATTAATAAACTCAGTTTTTTTTTAATCGATGAAAATACTATATTTTAATAGATTTAGAGCTTAAGATCGACGAGCTTTCAGGCGGACAAAATGAACGCGTATTAAATTTTAAAGCAAGATAATAAAACCTTACAGAGATTGAAACAGTATAAAATCATTAAAATACATCTCACTCAGTAAATATACATCGGTTGTAATGTAATCAAGATCTTCTAAGAGGCTCTGTAAACGAAACGTATATAGTTCAACAATACAAGCAATAGAGAATTTAAATGAATCGGATGCAGTAACATATTTGAATATCTTGTGTATATAGCCACTTTGACAAAAATTATGCTATTTATACTATTGTTTTTCCTCTGTGTTGAGGAATCAAGTACTTCAACGTAAAAATTCGCTAATTACACAATTATTTAGTCTTATTAAAAAATCTTTTGAGTTACCCTGTAAACGAACAGTAAATTCTACAATTCTGTTTTACAATAGGAAGCTAACTTAGGTCATTCGTAGTAACATATTTTAACATCCTGCGCATACGTTCTTTTTTAAAAGAATTAGACCATTTAATATTTCTTTTCTTCATCTTAAGTATAGGAATAAATCACTTTAAAGTGATATACATAAAAAATTAATTCATATTTTTACACGAAATATTAAACATTTGAACTACTCATAAAAACAATGCAATTGCTGAAAACCGCGTAAAAATCGGATAATTACACAATTCTTTAGCCCTATATCAAAAGATCTTTTGTGAGAACCTGTAAACGAACCTTAAATGTTACTATTTTTTTTATAATAGGGAGCTTACTTGGGTCGACTGCAATAACATATCTTAATATCATGTGTATACGACCATTTCTAAAAGAGTTGGGTCATTTATTATTTTTTTGCTCTATGTTAAGTATAGGAATCAATAACTTTAAACTGATATAAATTCAAAACTAATTAATATTTTTTTCATGAAACTTACAAAGGTTTGAACTACTCATAAAAACAATTCAAATAACGTAAACCACGTAAAAATCCGATAATTACACATTGCTGTAGCCCTGTCAACAGTTTTTTGAAGTATGTTAAGTATAGGAATCAATAACTTTAAACTGATATAACTCAAAAACTAATTAATATTTTTACATGAAACTTACAAAGGTTTTAACTACTCATAAAAGCAATTCAAATGACGTAAACCACGTAAATATCCGATCATTACACATTGCCGTAGCCCTGTCAACAGTTTTTGGTCTGTACAAGATTTAAAAAGTGCAAAAAACAGCACTTTTAAAATCGCATTTCCTGAAAACCTATTCGACAGATCTTGCTTTTCTTTTGATTTTTTAGTCACGTGGCACGCCCCATTCCATAGAATCAAGAATTTTGTTTCTATCATAAATAGAACGCGAGATATAGATGTGTCAAAAACCCGTTTTGTCCCGTCCGCAAAATATAAACTAGACAGAGTTAAAAAAAAATGTAAAACCGTTTGGCATCCATTGGCGGAAATTCCTTTCATTTACGGTTCAATTCATTGCTGTTTCTTATGCTTGGCGAGAAACTCTGTCGAGTTTCTATGATGTCTGTTACAATAATATGAAGCAACATTTTCAATAATATAAAAATGACTTTTTTCCTTTCCTGTTGTCATTTAAAAAGAAACTGCGCAAAAACTACATTATTAAGGGATTATTATTACACTGAAAAAAAAAAGATAGCTAATTCTCGTAAAATTAACAGTAACAAACAGTAAAATAAGTACTATAGGTAGCATATAATTTTCATTATGTTTGAAATAGTGAAATATCATTAAATTACACTGCAAACGATTTTCGCCCGTAGAACAATGTGTAACAGAATTAATTTCCTTGACCTTGTAAATGAATAATAAATTCTTTACACCTAATATCAACTAGGTAATATTTTAACATTGTAGTATAAAACCTTAAAAAAAAAAAAAAAACTTAATTAGCTAGAATATAATCATAATAAAATATCTAAACGTAAACATATCAATATGAATAACAAATCTCACGTAAAATGTTGCAATTTAAATGATTCCAATTGAAACAAGAATTCGAGAGTTATCCTTGACGCCCAGCTAACATAAAAGTACCTATTTTATTTTATTTATTTACACACATATTCAAATTTATTATAAAACACCAGGTTGCCATACAAAGCAAACATCGTCATTTAGGTGCCAAAAAATAACCCAGGTGCGACTGCGATATCTGTACTGATTTAATCAAAATTATTTTGGTTGCACCGCATATTGCAAAATTAATTAAATCCATGATTATTGTTTCTTTCTCAGATTAAAAATAAGAAAATTGGTACTTCTCTGTTATCCCGTCGACCACTTTTCATAACAAAAAACTATCGCCAAACTGTAACGCCAAATAAACGGGAGAACGTTGCCATTGGAATATCAAAATAAATAAATAAATAAAATACATGAATTTAAGGACACAATTGTTATTTTAATTAATGAAATAACTAATAAATTAGTAAAACATAATGAAAAATAGACGCAAATCTCGAATTAAAAACCACTTGATGACGTAACAAACACGTATAATGCTTCTGACATAAGTAAATCGGACTGTATTTTTGGCGTTTAATTTTACAGTTTGACGATAATTTTTTGTTATGAAAAGTGGTCGACCGGATAATAGAAAAGTACCAGAAAATTTAATGTTTAACGAAATTCAATTATTTGACCGATCGCAAATTTTGGTTCTTTTCCGTTATACCGACACCATGCCATACATGTAAATATATGCTTGGCGACAATGGTGTCCGTATAATGGAAAAGTACTCAATTTTTTCTTAGTTCGGGCTATACCAAAAACAAACATTTTACAGGTAACAAAAAAATCGCCGAAAATGGCTGCTTCATCAGCTGTAATGACAGCAAAGTTGGATAAAATCTAATAACCTGAATTTTACAACGTTTATGCGAAACACCACAGAGAACACACGCTATTTTTATATAAGTAGGGTATATTTAAACGAATAAGAGAACTAACAGCCTTCAATAATATAATGCATGAAAAAGTAAACAACTAAGTGATTCAGCAAATCATAAAAATATGTGATTCTTAATATAACTATAAAATACAGAAAAATATTCTGGTACCATAAAAAATATTCATTATCCCGTCGAAATTCCGTGCATTATCCCGTCGTCCGATTAAGAAAAAAAAAAACTATATGCAAATTAGGTACTTTTCGGTTAGCCGGCGCCAATAAAGTATATATATATACACATAATAACAAACTCCAATGGAAAATTACTTGCAGAATCATTATCACAAAAGCCAACCAAAATCTATAAACCACATAAATTCAATACTAGAAAAACAAAACTATATACATTATATATATTTGTATTTATGTATGTATATACTATATATACATACATATATATATATATATATATATATATATATATATATATATATATATATATATATATATATATATATATACTTCATTGGCGCCCTGCTAACCGAAAAGTACCTCAAATAATTCGCCAAACTGTAGCGCCCAATAAACAAACGGAAGAATGTTGCCATTAAATCTCAAAAAAAGAATAATAATAATAATAATAATAATAATAATTAAGAAAAGCCCCATTTACTAAAGTATCATTTATCAGTAACTTTTAACAATAAAATTTACAATATATTAATGAAAACAGCACCAAAAATAATCTTGGATATTTATTTATTTACATTATTTCTCTTAATTATGGAAAAGGAATAATCATCCTGATTATGTAAAGGAATGAAGAAACCATACAAATAAATTACACTTGAAAAACATTAAAAATCTCCTTTTTCTGTAGATTGATTTATTATTGTAAAAAAAATTCTTCATCTTTACATAAAAATTGATTAGCTTAAAACAATAGATGCGTTTCAGAAGATATGGATTTAAAACGAACAATGATTAAAGAAGACATATTAATAATTTTGATCAAAACATTTTAAAACTTTTTTTAACGTCGAATTTCGACGGTGCGTTTGGGGAGAAGCAATGCACATGCGCATAGGAGCTCATTCGGTTGCATTATCACAGGGGGCGGTGGAATGTGTGCCTTATTTAATATGTTCTTTTATTGACTGAATATGAGATGAACGTAGGGATATGCTATTTGTATGATACTTCATAGGTTCAGGAAATTTTCTTTCTTGCCGTGGGGAATAGGGCGGTAATGTCAAACTGATTTCCATTTTGTTTACGGATTGTTTGTTTGGAGTTTGCATCGGAAATAATAACGTAATTCACTAAGGGAAATTTTTTTTAATAAAATATTTGAAAGATTGTTTCATAAGCACCCCTACTTATGTAATAAAGAAGCTTATTTTACTAATATTGCTATTGTAATTTTTTCCGTCAAGTTTTGACGGGTACCATCTAGTTATATATGAATTTCCTCATGTTTCAACTGGCGTAGCATCATCAAAATGCACTTGAAACGATTATTTCCCATTGACTGTAACGTAACGGAATACTTTCGACTGTCCCTGTAAAAAAACTATAAATGCTACACCCTTCATTTTCAATAGGGAACATGCTGTAGTAAACGTCAATAACATACAAAAATTTCAGGGCAATCCGAGCAAATTTACGCGAGTTAGAGCACGGGCAGACGGCAGACAAACCGAAGTCATAAATACTTTTCGACTAGGTTAGAAAGTGTTAAAAACAAGAACTTCATGCATCAGGCATAGATTATGAAGCACTTTCTAACACTTACAGGATATTATTAAGAAATTTCCTTTTTTTTCTAGAATGGAATGAGATCCATCTACTGCAGGAATGTTCGCATTTGTGCCATGCGTTCAGCAAAAGTTAATAAAACAATACAATATTTCGGATATGTCAGATTTATTTTATTAACGTTATAGTAATTTTTATTTAAATGTGATATGGACGATTCATTACTAAACTCTTCACTAAGTCGACCAAGTTAGATCGGACATTGAAAGTGTGGATAACACATCTGCATTGTTAAATGTTTATTTTATCATTTTAATAAAATATAAGCAAATAAATATAGATTATGAGTTTTTTCCTCTTTTCCTCTTTATTTTCCTGCATTTTGTTTTTCTCTTTTTCCTCTATTCTTGCATTTTTTATTCGCATATTTTCTATTTTCCTCTTTTTTAAAGGCTTGATATTCTCATCTCTGTCGATTAGAATGCTTTTTCAAAAAAAAAAATAATAATAATAATAATATCTATTCTTTCGATAACAATTTCTGTCTTGCATTCGTGACACACGGATAAACATTAACTTTGATTTGAGAGTAGCAGCATTTTGATTTGTTTGTTAATTGTCAAAATCTTTTCAGAAATCAGGCTTGTCAGGATGGTTGGGAAAAGAGATGTCCAGGCTTTCTTCCCTTCCACCATCTGCAGTCCTGGTCATCATGTGGTTATTTACAACGTGTTTGACTGAAATTATGAGCAACTCTACAATCACTGCAGTCACGCTACCAATAGTCACCCAAATGGTAGTTTTCTTTTCTTTTCTTTTTTTTTTGTTTTCATATTTATGGTTTTCCACAAGTTATGTGTAAATGTATCGAAAAATACAAATACAATTAAATGAATTATTTAGTTATGAGAAAACAGTGTATCCTGAAGTCCCTATCTACAGGTCAGTTGTGACTTAAAATAAGGTAGGTAGCCTAAAATTTTAGCATTTAGCCGAGGATAGCTGAATGCATAAATAAAATTGGCGCATTATAAGAATCAGTATTCTTACCTTGGGCATTAAAATTATATTGTTTTATAGTAAAATAGATAAAAAATTTCGGAGACTGTGCTGATGTTGAAGCAAAGGGACTATTTTACCGTGATGTAGATGAACGCATAACGTGAGATGTAGTGAGGAAAAAAGCACGTTTCCTGTGCAAGTTTATTTCCATACAATGAGTGTCATTGAACTGTAACAGTGCTATTACAGGTGATAATTTTAAGCCACAAAAATTGAAGCGACTCATCAGTTTTCCAAGCATTTCATTGGCCGTTCAAGGAAAGGCTTTTTCTTCGTCACTTTTCCAAGCATTTCATTGGCTGTTGCGGGAGATCCTCAAACAAAGAAGCATTACAGGCGACAAAATTACTCCAACAAGAAAAAGTTGCTTGGTTTTCGATCAATTCTTTTGAAGCTATAGGTTTAACATGGTGTTGCCTGAAATTAGCGACAACTTTGACGCCTCGTGTAATAGCTCTTTAATTATTCGCATTCGTTGAAAGTAGAAATGGCGTCTGAAGAACAACGTGCGAATATCAAAAATTGTCAGCTGTGCTCAATTCAGACAGTTTTCAGTTTTCTCCGGGAGATCTTTCTACAGTTCTGGGGGGGGGGGGGGTATTGCATTTCTAGACCCATTAATCAGCATAAAGTCCTTAATCTTCGGATATTTCAATGATCCGGTGGGGAAACGTACTCCCGGACAACCTCCTGAATCAAACACTGACTGCCAGCGTTTGCAGAAATCGCCGCCAGAAACATTGCACATGTTACAGCAGGTATATACGGTAAGAGAACAATTTTCTCTGTGAAGGTCCGTTCAAAGGATGCCGTTGCAAGTGTGTGTCTAAAGTTGACGATGCTGCGATGGCTGCATTAAAGACAATCTCGTCCAAAAGCGTCCCGGAATACTTTTAGCAACTGTACCCGCGCTGGCAGAAGTGCATAGCTGCAGAAGAGAAATACTTTGAGGGTGGTTGCGTGCAACACAACCACCTTCAAAGTACACGATATTAATAAATAACATACGTTAGAAAAGCCAGTCTCCAAACTCTTTGATTCTAGTTGTATATAATTTTAATACTGAATTTACTTACCTTTGAGATCTTTTTTGACTTTTTTTGTTTTAATTTATATTTTAGAAAGATGTTAAACCGCATGATTATTAGGGTGAAAGATGGTGATATATATCAAAGTGGGGAGATCTCTTTTCTTATTAATTCTGGCAAGCCTCATTTCTGAAACGATTTTCATTATATTAAGGACAACAAACAGCAAATCAACATATTGCTTTTCGAGAATTAAAATTAGTATTTACCATGGATCACATGGATGCATTTTCTATTTATTAAAAATTCTACTATCGTTGTATCATAATATGAACAAACATGTCCTTTTAAACAAAAAAAAAAGAATTCATTTTAATTAATTCCTGGTCACTGTAAAAGTTTAAAAATACATATTGATGGGCTCAATGGATAATTACTCAACTTTAAATGTCTTAATAAACTTTTGACAGATGGTAAACAGATTTTTTTTTTCTTTGGCAAAATACCAAACTTTCCGCGTTAAAAATACTAAACATTTTGGATTTTATGATTTTTCAATATTTAAATAAATATTTTTTCTGTAATAAAGCAGGAAAAACTCCGTAGGGATGACCTCAGACTTTAACAAACAACAAACACTCTGCATTTTGCTATAGATGACTTTTAGAATAGAATTACAGGGAGTTACAGGGAACAGCCAATGGGATAAATTGTGTAAAGGAAAGGAACTGGTAATGTATAAAAATGTTAGTAGAAATTAGGAAAATGAGGTTTTATATAATATTTCCAACAATCTAACAGTGGAGGGAAAAGCCAAGTTACAATTATTAATATTTTTATGATTTTTATAGACATGGAATGCTTTAAGAAAGCTAAGTTTAAGTATAGCAGTGAGTTTAAGAAATAGTTTTAGTTAATAAATAGTAAATAGTTAATAGTTAGTAATAATAAATAGTTAATAATAAATAGTTAGTAAATAGTTAATTTTCTCAGCCATGTTTTGCAACGTTGTTAGTTTCTTGTTTATGAATATATTGCATGTGTTCTTTAATTCGACATTTTAAACCACGTTTGGTATGTTCAGTATAGGAAAGATCACACTGGAAATTGATTACCCCATGAATTAGATATCTCAATAGGGTCTTTCAGTTTGGAGAGAGTATGTTAATTTTTTTGTCATGGTGTTTAAGAATTTTAGAAACGGGAAAGTTGAATTTGGAAAAGGCAAAACAATGCTAATAACTGAAAAACGTAGAAGATTGGTGTGAACATGAGAAACCGGAATTCTGTAGTTTGAATAACGCAGTATTAATGATGGAAGAGTCGTAACCTCTGCTAATAGTAATAGCTTTAAGATATTAAATCTCAGAATTCAGTGATTTGGAATCACTGCACAAAACACAGGATCAAAAATATGACACTTTGACATGGACAACGATTGTGCAATACTCTTACTTATGATCAAAATTGGATTTATATGAAAATTGTGCAAAAATAGCCACTTATCACCAATTGGGACATATATTTATAACAACTTATTTTGTCGCCAAATATCGTCATGCTCGGCGACAATTTGGCAAAGGAAGGCACAAGTGCGTGTGTGTATGTGAGTATACTAGCATGTCAGTACATAAGTTTTACCGTACATAAATTTAAAAAAAGCATCACTTTGACATAAACATCAATTATGATATTCTTAGTTTTGGTCAAACTCGGATTTGAATGGGAATTATGGGAAATTAGACAGTTATCGGCAATCTGGACATTTTTATGGCTTCTTTTTTGTCGCCAAATATCACCAATTTAGCACAGGAGGGCGAGTGCATGAACAGGGTGTTTCACGAAGGACTCCTAACTTCAAAAATAAATAAGTCGGGAACAGTGATAGATAGAAGCATGAAACAAGTGATATGTTTATTAAAAAAACCCCGTAAGAATCTGACACAGAAACCTTTAAATTTTAGTTAAAAATAGTGCCGATAGATGGCGCTGCAGGTAACATTACGGAGCCCTATAAAGAGAGCTCAGATGCTAAGAACATTCAGTCGTCGAAGATTTCGCCGTTGAAACGTGATCGCTATTAGAGCATAGTAAAAGAAATTCTGGAAGTGACACTGAAGGACATTGTTTACCGCAACAATCCTTTAACACTTAGAGGAGAGCTAGAGGAGGCTATTTGTGAAGCTTGTGTGTTGATTTCCGGTGGCATAATACAGGGAGTCACTGACAATTTCATTCTTCGTTTGCGATATGTGTGTTGTGGGATAGATGCACATTTCGAATCGCTTTTGGTGTGATACAGCCTACTTATGGTTATGTCACCTGCAGCACCATCTATCGGCGCAATTTGTTACTTAAATTTTGAGGTTTCTGTATCAAATTGTTACCGGTTTTTTAATAAACATACCACTGGTTTCATGCTTCTATCTATCACCATTTCTGAGTTATTTATTTTCAAAGTTAGGGGTCCTTCGTGAAACACCCTGTGTGTGAATATATGTTAATACATAAAGCATTAATGTACACAAATAACATTTGCGAAAATAGACCAGTTTTAGTTGTCACGGGTCTGTTGCATTAATAAGCGTTTCATTTCCTAGCGTGACACAGCGCCATCTCGGAGGCACCGATGGGACACTTTCAGCCCAGTGATTAGTATGTTGGCCACAAATTGAGGAGTTTGGGCCGATGATTGCAGGTTCGAAAGCAGCGCTGTCTGGGATGGGTGACTGCAAGGCTTTCCTTATGCGAGAACAATAATTTGGATCACTTTCCCTTTAAAAGTCTTGAACGCATCTCTCCTATAACAATATGCAGAGCATATTTTAAGGAATTTTCACTGGGCGACAATAGGTTTGATCTGTTGTCCCAAGCATATATCTATAAATTCAGCCCCCCCCCCCCCCTGATAACTGCAAACCAAATAATTAGAATATCGATTTTTATAATTCTGTTTTATTAATTCTGTCTATTTTACTTCTTCTGTACCTGGTAAGTGAATAATGATGTTTTCATTGAATCATGTAAACCCGTTCATTTATAGCTAGGTAGCATTAAAGAAAGTATACATTCACAGTTCATACTAATTGTTAACCATTGTTATGTTAGTCATATATATAGTCAAACATAACATTCAACCTACCAAATTTCTGTATCTAATTAAAAATTTATGTATGAAATTTATCGCTAAAATTATGTTAAAATGCTGCTTACCTTTTACTGTTTCTACACTTGACTTTTGTACATAACAGTATTACATCTACCAATTTGGTATTTGGAGCATGGAATAAATTATTAAATTGAAAAGCAAATTTGATCTGAATCATTAAATATTTGTTTTTAATTTCTCGTAACTATAGTTTTAGACTCAAAGTGGAACTAATCAAAAAGATTTTCCTCTTGCTGTTTAAAAATATTAAATAAAAAAATACCATGTTAAATTTTATAACATGTTTCCAAAATGCCAAATGAACAATAATTAAAGTGTTTAAACATCTTTAGCCTTTCAGAAATTACTGTATTTCGAAAAGAGTAGAACTAAACAAGGAAATTGATTTTACTCTTCATGTTTAAAAGAATCAAATTCTAACTGTAAAATATTTCCAAAATACTACAGAAATATTTACAATAGTTTAAATTTTTTATACAAAGGACTTTCTTATTGAAATAATGGAATTAAACAAGAGATCGATTCGTTATTTATATTTTAATGAGTTAAAATTTTTTATATTTTTATAATGGTTTTAAAATGTTACAATAATAGTTAAAATCTTTAAATTTTTTCTTACAAGTTATTATCAATTGCAAAGAATTTGTTGACAAACTCTTGTGTTTGTTAGAATTCTTTGTCTGGAAGTTTTCTCTTTCTTTCTTTGCTTTCTAGGAACCTTGCAACAGCAGGTCTTGGATCATAAAAAGCTGTTCCAATTCCATTAAGAGCAATAAATGTTCTTGAGTTTAATGCTTCTTTTGATAGTCCCGACTGTTTGTTAGATTTAAGCGTTGTATGTATGGGCCAGCGCTGTGAGGTGTTAAAGAAACATATGATTGTACCAATTTGTTAAAACCTGAGTGGGGTTGAGACGCTTTAAAGTAATGATAGAGTCTTGCTGTTGATGAGGTCATATCTGATGGAGGAGGCAGTTTTTCAGCCGCGTAAAAAGCAACCACATCATCGGTAAAATCGGCAATTTTGTCTTTACCAAGAAGGTTCCCAACATCAAGGCGGGCTGCACTAACAACCTCTGTTGGTCTTCTTGCTTTTAAGAAAGCATCTATCCTGTTGGAGATGCCCAAGTTCTCAAATACGATTTTGACAGAATCCATGAGGCCTTCTGCTACTCGCTTACTCAATTTACATTCTCCTAGAAAAACTGATTTCATTTCTTATTCTTCTGTAATAAATCGTGCTGTAACAAATTTATTATCAACTCCATATATATCAACGGAACCATCTATCTGGATAGAAAAACAATCAGCCTTTTGCAACTGCGTGTCTGTATTTTCTTTTACTTGGTCACCAACAATATCAAGCATCTCGTGATACATTACTGGATTTC
Organism: Maratus michaelseni; assembly: GCA_963931845.1. Lineage (NCBI taxonomy): Eukaryota > Metazoa > Arthropoda > Arachnida > Araneae > Salticidae > Maratus > Maratus michaelseni. The sequence continues at coordinate 184,520,370 of OZ007587.1, forward strand.
TATACCGTAACAGTGCTGGAGATGGATTAAAAGAAGAAAAGTCACACTCTAAACCATTGTCCATGTAAGAGGCAATTTGTGAGTCAATGTGAATTTTCGTTAAAAACCGCGAAAGCCAAAAATGAGCAGAGAGAGTCAACTGTCGGCTATCATTATAAACATCCAGTGCAAGCTCTATTAGCAATTTTATTTTTTCTGCATTGTGTGATTTTAAAGTTTTTATCCAAGAATGCTAATGAGATTGTGCCATCCATTTTTTTAATACGCTGCCGAAGACAGTGGGGCTCCAACTCTAAGTTCTTCTTGAGGCCAGGATGCACTGGATGAAGGTGGACGGATTCAGTGGTGGGATTCAGCTGTTTTGCACCAGTTGTTAATTTGTGTGGAGTTCGGCGAACTGGTTCTTAAAATACTTCAAATGCGAAAATCGTATTTACATTAATTTACTTTTTCTTAATGTGCATCTGCACAACAGCATTTTTAAAATATAACACTGTGACATTTTGTAAATTGATTCATTTAATAAAATAATGTTTAGTTTGAAAAAAAAAATTCTTCATTCCTGTGAGAATCCAATTTAACTTAACAAAAAACATTAAAATATTGAAGATTTGATGAATTTGGGTATCTAAATCGGCAATCTAGGATAACTCCCTGGTTATATAGCATGCTTATTCAACATTTCTTAAATTTCTGCTATTCTTGCATTATCGTTATTGTATTATTAGGTTTTGATTCATTTTCTGTTAGAAATTTTGATCAGAATTTCATGATTGCCTAATATTTATTAAACAAATTACGTCCTTATAGGAAAGCATGTTTCAGGATATTTTTTTTTCCCCATTATACTTAAAATTCAAAGTTTATGTTGTTATTTTAATGTAAAGTGTTTCATAATATATGTGTGATGCTTAATTTTCCCTTATTGTTAATGCATCAAAAATCATTCGTGAAGCGAACCGGTTGTTATATTATTTGAATCCCATCACTAGATGGATTGTCGGAAAATAAATCTTTCAAGCAGAAACACAAAGATCACAACAACGACATGTTTCCCATAGGCCATAGGTCACACGGCACTTCCCGCCATCCAAGCCTGCCTCACATTGTATCGTACTGCCCCTGCCTACACTCGGTATCTGCTATAACAAATGTCGACAGTTATAATATCCGAAGCACAAAGACAGCTTTTGTTATTCAAAATTTTTTATTTCAAAAATTGCCGGCACCATTTCCTGTCACTGGGCGACAATAATTTCCCACTGGGCGACACTAGTGTCGCCTACTTTATATGTTATTTTATGCCCTGACAATATGGCCAACTTTGTCTGATCCTTAACAAAATCTCTCCCTCCCAAGCCTGGCGGGTGACCTTTATTCACTGCCCTTAAAAAATATTTGGTTGCATCTGTATTTTACTGCATAAATATACGTTTTACTTCCAAGCGTGTCGGATGAGCTTTATTAAGGCTAAACTGGATCGCGTGTATGAAAAATTAATTTAAAATAATCACAAACGTCATTTTTTTACATCAAATGAAAAAGTCCTTCCGGCCAGTATCGGGAGGAAAATTTAGCTCTCTTATTCCTTGTTTTAAGAATTGAGCTATGTTTGCTTGAAAACACGAAAGCTAAAACGTGTGTAACCCGATTATAGAAGATTCCCAATTTTCGTCATTACTGAATTTGAATGGGAATTTCGAGAAATTAGTCAGCTATCGGCCAAGTTAGCTCCATTTCTGGCAATTTATTTTGGAGAATTTGATGCTGGTGCACAACAACGTGTGTGAGAAAATTTTAAGAATTCCAACTATTATGACTATGTAGTTTTAAGCGTATGGGAGTTGAAACAATAGTTACAACAATGAAATTAAATTTGCAAGAAACCACGTTCACTAAAACATAAAATAGCAGTGAAGACGATTACCGAAGAGTTCCTTATTTTAAACCTGCTGTCTTATTCCAAAATATTGAACACATAACTCAAGATAGATTTTAATAAATTTTCATTTTCTGACACGTTATGAAATAGAGTTGCTAGGAAACTGGTGAGGTAAAACGGAAAAAATATTTACTTTTGATTAACAAACACATATAGTTGAAAAGTTAAAATGCTTCATACTTTTCGCACAGTGCACAAAATTCCGTAAAAATATATATTGATAATTTAGAATATCTGACATATGTGTTAGCGAATTGCAAACTAATCGGAGTAATTTAAGATCACATTGGAAAATTTTAGCATCCATAATTTAACATTTAAATCAATTATCTAAATGCATCATTTTCTTTTCAATGAATGGTAAAATTCAAAAATCTTGTGAAAATCTTGTGTGAAACATTGTGACTTAAAAGAAAATGTTCTATATGTTTTAAACGAATGAATAAAAATGCAAAAGTGTTTTCTTCGCGGTAAACATTTAAAAAAAAAAAAAAAAAAAAAAAAAACTTCATCTCTTTTTCCAAGAAAAACTTTTAAAAGTGTATTAACATACTTAATTCTCGAAAAATTAAAGATTTTAAGTATGGTGACTTGGAATTTTTGTATAATGACACTGAAAAAGTATGGGTATCGCAGTAAATGTTACAAAACTTTTACAGCTTTGAAAATTGAATATAGATGTGAATTTGAGAGAATGCGTCATAGAATGTAAATATTAAAAAATCTAATTTTTGTAAAAAAAAAAAAAAAAAAAAAAAAAGATACAGTAAATGTTCAGCATAAGATTTCTACAAGCATTCTACATCATCCGTAGTGTTTAGAAAGTGACGAAAACTTTCCGAATGACGTACAGTATTCCACAAAAGTGATGGTACAGGAAGAAATTTTCGGAAAATATGCTAATTTAACCATTATAAGTACAAACAAAATTGAATTAACAAATAATAATGATTTAATAACAACCTTTGCTATATTATACAAGGAAAATTTAATAATAATTTCCTTTAGAACTTTGAAATAAATTACTTAATAAATACTAAATTTAAGTTAAAAAATGCTTCCACAAAAGTCATGGTACACGTGGAGTTTTTTGAAGAAAAACCATTTTCTAATATTTAGTTGCATGTCCTTTCATTTTCAAGACTACTTTAAGTCTGTCGTGCATTGATTTTACCAGATTTTCTGTAACATTTTTTAAAATTTTATTCTATTTTGCAAGTAAAACCTCTTTCAACTGTTTTTTTTTTTTAATTTATGATAGAACTTTTCATTCGCTGCTGTAAGATACTTCATAAATTCTTAATGGGGTTTAAATCTAAATTTGTGGAGGGGTAGCAAGTACGTGGGGGATATTATATAGAGAAGCCATTATCGGACGATATGAGTAGTGTGCTTAGGATAATTATCTTGTTGGAAGTAATTGTCTTGCGCGACACCAAACTTGAATGCACTAGCCTACAAATTTTTCTTTAAAATATTTAAATGTACAAATGTATCCATGATATTCTCAGTTAAATCTAAAATTCCTACTTACTTACGGCCCCAAAACATTACACCTCCTCCACCATGACTTTACTGTTTTGTCATATATTTAAGATTCAGTGCATCAACTTTTCATCTTCAAACTCTAATTCGCCAATTCATGCTGAAAATATTTACATGCATCCTCTGATTCCTGGAAACAGGTAATTGTTATAGATGAATTTAATATTTTCAGCATAAATGGGCGAATTACAGTTTCGAAGAGAAAGGTTGATGCACCGAATCCCAAATATAGGACAAAAATTGTAAAACATGGTGGAGGAGGTGTAATAGTTTGGGGCTATACGTCAGCTTCAGGAGTAGGAAATTTAGATTTCACTGAGACTATCATGGATATATAAGGACATTTAAATATTTTAAAGAAAAATTTGTAAGACAGTGCATTGAAACTAGGTGTTACGCAAGACTCTGACTTCGAACAAGATAATGATCCCATGCACACTGCTCTTACTGTCCGATAATGGCTTCTCTACAATATCCCCCACATATTTGCTACTCATCCACAAAATTAAGATTTAAACCCCATTGAGCATTTATGGAGTATGTTACAACAGCGAGTGAAGAGTTATGATATCTATACTAATAAAATAAAGTTTCGCTCTGTGTGTCTGTGTGTGTGTGCGTGTGTGTGTGTGTGTGTCTGTTGGCGATGGCTAGCAAAATATAGCCCACCTAGAAGCCTGCAAATTTAGATTTAGGTAGTCCAAACCCTCTCCTGGTGTACCTGACCCTCAGAATTTTAAAATTATGAAAATTAAAGTAGTTATTAATTAAAAACTGATCAAAGATCACAAATAAAAAAGTTTTCTTCCGAAGCTAGCTCGCGCATGCTCAGAAACCAATATCCGTATCTTCGCGAATAGAAAAAAGAAACCCCAAGTCATCCCATTTTTTTTTTAAGTTTTCTAAATTCGTCATGGGCGAATGGCTAGAAATACGGAAAAACCGTCTACATATTCTGAAATAACAGACTTTTACGTCTCGAACGATCTGATTGGTTTGATAAAATTTTACATTTAACCCTTTCAAAAAAAAATAAAAAAGCATCAAATTCATGTTTTTTATTTTCTCTCGTTTTCCGAGCCTTGCATACAAAAGTATGCATATTCCGTACCGGAATACAAAAGATACGGGAAAACGAAGGTCACCAAATTAAAGAGCTGATTTTGCCCTTTCTAAAGCCACCTTTGGTTTTAAAAAATACAAAAATTAACCCTTCAAAAAAGTATATTTTCTGTATGCCGTTTTGCAATTTTTGCGATTTTGGCAATTTTTAAAAATTCGCATTGGCGATTCAGACAAAGGTACGAAAAACTAAAAATACCAGACAATATCTACATTTATTCCTTTTTCGACATCTGTATTTTTTTTTTTTTTTTTAAACTACGAATATTAACACTTAAAAAAAATTCGTGCGCAAGACTCTCTTTTGCGAATTCCGATTTTCTGCGATATATAAAATCTGGCATCGGCTCTCTAAAATAACCAAACAAAAAGCAAACACACCTAAAGACATCTACGTTCTATCAGGTTTAGGCAGGAACCTTTAGTTTTTTTAAAAAATTACGTTAACCCTTTCGAAAACGTTTTTTACCGTAAGTCAATTTCGCTTTTTTAACTATATCTCCTATCTTTAAAAATCCGAATTGTCGTTTATAAACAAGATACGAAAAACTAAAAATACCGCGCCTAATTTACATCCCTTTGTTTTTTGAAATCTGGTATCCGTTTTGAAAAATTTTAATTTTAACCCTCCGAAAAAAAATCCTTTCCAAAACTCACTCACGCGATTTTCGTTTTTTTGGTTCAGATTTAAAAAACGGCATCGACTCGGGAAATGCGAGTACGGACAAACAGTAGACTCCAGATCATAGATACGTTCATTTTCTTCAAAACGCACCGTTGAGTTTTTAAAAAATATCTACTTCAACCCTTTCGAAACCAATCGTTTACGTAACCCGCTTTCGCGATTTCCGCTATTTTGGCAATGTTTACCTATTGTTAAATTTCAATTCTACTAGGAAATTTGGTTGGGTCGAGTGTTCTGAAAAAGCCTCTTCAAAAACAGACTGCGCCCTCTGGCTGTGGAAGGTGGAACTATAGGAGTATCTCTGGTTCTATGGGTCCGATTACGACGGGGTTTGGCTCATTCGACTTGATATCTATAGCCTTAAATATTTTAGTTGCACTTTCGACCGCCAGGATGCGCTTTCCGATCTTGGATCCTATGAGCCCGATTACGACGGGGTTTGCCTCATTCGCCTTGATTTCGATAGTCTTACAGATTTCAGTCATATTCGTATAGAAAAGATTATTAATATCTCAGGCCCGGGCAACGCCGGGCGGGTTAGCTAATCAGAAATTAAAAAAAAAAAAAAGTTGAAAAGGGTTTTACTTGCAAAATGGGATAAAATTCAGAAAAATATTACAAAAAAAACTGATAAAATCAATGCCTGACAACTTAAAACAGTCTTAAAAATAAAAAGAATAGGCAGATAAATATCAGAAAATTATTTTTCTTTAATAATTAAAAAACATTTCCACGTGTACCATGGAAGCATTTGTGGAAGCATTTTTGAGCTTAAATTATATATATATTTATTTTGAAAGTTTCTAAAGGAAATTATTATTGAATTTTCCTTGTAAAATATAGCACAGGCTGTTATTAAATAATTCTTATTTGATAATTCAATTTTATTTGTACTCATAATGGTTAAATTTGCATATTTTTCAAAACCTCCTTCCTGTACCATCACTTTTGTGGAATAGTGTAGTTTTCCTCGATGAAATCGATGCAAAATGATATGAACGCACACTTTTTAAATTGTTCTGCTATAGGTCTAGCCATAGCTGAACATTGGCAGACCTCGATGTACCGTAGACTATTTAAATTTAATTTTAAAATACAAATTATCCTTCTATTCGATAACACAGGTAAATCTTAAAAATATAAAAATACACTTCTGCTACATGTTTGGCCTAGGTTGCGACAAAACAGACCAAGATATTATTATGGTACTAGGTGAAGGCAACATTTTCCATGTTTTGTTATTCTTGTATTACATAACTTAGGATAATCCTCTAACAATACACCGTAAGTGGTATTAATTTTTGGCTTAGACAACACTTCCTTTTCGGCAGATCTGGATAATTAGATTTCCCTATTTCTACTCTTACATTAAATATATAATTTTTTCTTGAACATAGGATTTCATAGGGTCGCCCTCCAAATTTGGTATTATCCAATAAAAATTTTACAAGCCGTATGTCACTACTCTGATAAAGAAAAGTACTCTAATCGGAGAAAAACACTCATGGACTTTAATGGGACTCCCGCAAAAATTCCGTTTTATTTCGTCTTAAAAGACTCAATGAACCAAAATAACTTTACCATTATTCAAGATCTTATACAATTTGCTATCAAATGAATTATATTGGTGTTTGGTTAGATATGTTATTTTGGTTTATGGAATCCCTTTAACTGAAATACATAGATACATAGCGAAAAACATCGAAATGTAAAAAAAGGAAAAAAAGAAAAAAGAGGCAAATACGTTCACTTTAAAAGATTAATTTTACAACTTACTTTTGTTTTTCAGACTTCAAACTCAGACCTGAAGGTTATATGTACAACTATAAAATAAAAACGTTTACTGCTTTAAAAGAGCAGATTTAATTTTTATGAAATCACTGTGCAAAAATATAAGGCTTATCTATGCTTGTCCTTTGAGTTTCGATTCAACATTTTCCATGTTTAAGGACGTAACAATTTCTTTTTAGAAATCTATTTTTAGTTGAAGCGTTATCGAAAAATAAAAAATCTACCTTGTGTAATTTAAAAACATTAAAATTTGCTACATAAATCTATGCTTCTGCTCTTGTATAACCCAATTAAACAATCTAAAAAAAAAAAGAGACGCTCTAAATATAGATCCTAAATTATATTAAAACAATCAAAACATCTTAGAAAAAAAAAAATGACTCTATCAGCGGGACAAAAATTAATGCTTATACCTAACCATCGCCCTTCTCCAAAAGAAAAGCTAGTCTGCTGCGCCAATCCCAAAACTTTCTTCATAGGTAAATCTTAATCTCATACATGTTAATACTTCAAAAAGCGTAATTTTTTTAATTATACATTTTAGAATGCAAAAAACGCAGCATAGCAGCGCCACCTGTTATATGATTGACATGAAAACCTAATTAGCACCAATTTATATGAAGGTCTAACTGAATCTAAAGTTTTATTCAATTCCGTGTATTAGTTTTTGAGATATGACTATCACTAAAATCGTATAAATCCTGAAAAATGCAGCATAGTAGCGCCACCTGTTGAGAGATTTACATCAAAACCCAATCAACAATAACTTGTGTCAACGTCTAACTGCATCTGAAGTTTGATGAAATTCTGTGCATTATTTCTTGAGATATAGCTATCGTGAAAATCATGAAAAATGTAGCATAGCAGCGTTACCTGTTGGACTACTTACACCAAAACGTAATCAGCGTCTATTTATGACAAGGTCTAACAGAATCTGAAGTTTGATGAAACTCCTTGCATTAGATCTTGAAATATAGTTATTGTAAAAAATGTAGCATAGCAGCGCCACCTGTTGAGCGATTTACACCAAAAACTAATCAGCACCAATTTATATCAAGATCTAACTGAATTTAAAGTTTTATTCAATTCTGTGCATTAGTACTTGAAATAGAGCGCCCACAAAATTTTTGTCACATACAGACAGACAGACTCACAGATAGACATTTTCTAAAAACAGTCAAATCGTGTGCAGGACGTTTTAAAACTTCTTGTAAAGATAGAAGAAAGTAAAAAAGTATCTCTCTCTTTCATTTCCTTCAAAATTTATTATATCAATCGATACTTTATGAGTTCAACAGTTAAAATATTATCTGTTGAGCCATTATCTATTTTTAAATTTCGAGAGTGAATAAGAATCAATTAAAATGGATATGTCTATTGCTTTTTATTTCATTTAAAAGGATACTATATGTTTATTCGTATTTTGATATAATATTTTAAATTAATAACTAATGCAGGGGATGGCGAACCTTATGACACCCATGCCCGAAATGGTACGTACGACAATTTCTCTGGCGCGCAAAAAATTTAAATTTGTTAATTATTATATAGATAAAGTTATATTTTCTAATTATTATAACAAACAAACTTTTGTTTAGCATGTACAGACTAACACAAATATTACAATTAATTTTGCATAAAATAATAAATTTAAAAAAATTATTTTCTGTGATGCTATGCAGTATTTTCGACTTTGTCTTTCTGTATGAATTCAAATGGCTTTATTTTTTTAAATGAGTTTAAATAAGACAGCCACAGTAATGAAATGAGAAATAGAGCCAATTTTGCAATACATATTATTAAAAAAAATTGAATAAGAACTAGGTATAAAGCATTCTCCATCAAACGTATAACAGAAAAAAATCACATTAATGACTTATTAATGTATCTTTTTAATTCACCTTGAATTATGATAAGTTAAATGTTGCATTAATGAGTTCAAAAATATAGCATAGTTCAAAATATCTTTACATATTATAGTACGTGCCACCTAAATGAATATTTACGAAACAAAATTAAATTAGTATTTAATTACAATACACAGAAAAATCATGTTTTAATTTTTTTTTTTTTTTTTTTTTTTTTTTAGTCATTTAATGTATGAAAGCAATACGTAGATTCTATTAACGTAACAGAGTGTTTCTTAAAAGCAGCATTTGTTGCAATATTGGTTTATGGAAATGTTTGGAACATTACATTGTTGATATTTGTATGTATAAAGGTTCTCCATCTCTAAAGTAATTTATGCATGCTTGCTATGGCATAGGAAGGGTTTTGAGTGACCGCCCCATTTCAAAATATTCTACTTCTCCCTTAATGGTTATTGGCACGCCATGAGCTGTTATTTTTTTGGCACCCCTAAAAGTTTACTACGCAAAGATAATAACTCCTCTTGTCTTTTCCACCGTTTGCTATGTCACTGCAACATGCGTGCATGGCACATGGATAAATATTAATTTTCATTTGAGAGGAACAGTATTTTAATTCTATGACAATCCTTTCAGAAATCAGGCTTCACAAAATGGTTGGGAGGAGAGATGTCAAAACTTTCATTTATTCCACTATTTGCAATTATGATTACCATATGGATATTTACAACATTTTTGACCGAAATCATGAGTAACACTGCAGTCGCTCCAATCATGCTCCCATTAGTCAACCAAATGGTAGATTTTTCTTATGTTTCTTCGTTCAATAATTTATGTGTCAATGGAAAACAAAATGTATGTATATATATATATATATATATATATATATATATATATATATATATATATATATATATATATATATTTAATAGAACTATAGAAATGAAATGCAATGAAAATTGAAAAAAAAAATTGCTAGGGACCAGAAAAATAATCCGTTTAGAAATGCTTCCATCTTAACAGATATAAATGTATGGTGGTCATTTCGTCGAGACTATGTATTTTTTCCTTCTAAGACCGAATTACGCCATAGGCAGGCTCTGTTTTCACAGTTTTTATTTCAATTAATTAAACAAAATAAACTTTAAAATGTCCAAAAATAGTGACTTATTTGTGAGTCCTGACCTCGAATAAGGTAAGTAGCTTAACATTTAAACCCTTAGTAGAGAATAACTTCATGCAGAACTGGTTTGAGAGGAGGGCGAAGTTTCAGCCCGGGGCGTTGAAAACTGAGGTAAGGAATACAGTAGAGTCTCGATAATTCGAGTCTCGATTGTTCGAGTTTCCCGTAAATCCGAGTTAGTGAAAAAAATCAGTTTAGCTTCCAAATAATGACGAACATATACGCAACACATGAAAGAATTATTTCGCACCACAAAATTCAAGTATCTGGTTTTTATTCTTGTTCGACGGGTCATATGTCAACTGCGCATCCCGAAGCCACTCTCTTAAAAAAACGGGTGTATTCTTCCTATAAGTGCAGGGGATCCCGCCAAGGGCGCCCATATGGGGGGGCAAGGGGGGGCTTGAGCCCCCCCCTAGATTTTGGTTTTATCAAATTTTTTTAATATAGATCAGTTGCAAGATATGAAAATTTTAACTTTACCTTCTAAAAACAAAGCATAAATAAAATATGCCTCGACAACATCAGAAGTCACCGGAAGGAATTTCCGTTTTAGACGGGTTTCCGTCTTAGCAGGTATAATTGTTAGGAATTCATTTTGTCATAACCATATTTTTTTTTTTCTTTTAAAGATGGATTCTGCTTTAGACAGGTTCTATTTTTATAAGTTTTTAATTAGTCATTTCGAATAGTCTGCTTCTTACAAAGAGGAAAAGCACAAGATAGGAAACAAATTCCGTTTCAGACGATTTTTATGTTAGCCGGTGTTACTGTGTGTGTTTTTTTTTCCTACCAGACGATAACACTTTTTCTGCATAAGGAAGGATTTTGTTATAGACAGGATCCATTTTCACAGGTATAACTGATTTTGCCTGAACAAAACTCTGAGAAATTAGAGAAAGATTTAATAATAAGTTGTGAACGGTACAGTGCAATTTTTAATTGAAAAATTCTTTTTCCCGTATCTAATAAAGATTAGAATCCTGATTGTACGCAGCCCGAACTCGAAAATTCTATCTTAAGCCTACAGAACAAGACAAAATAATTTTCGTCGACCTGAAACCTTATAATTCTTGTAACTCACACTTTCCTGGTCTACGTGAAACAATGTGGTCAGAAAAGTATAAGTCCACAAGATATTTTTCTAATCATTTTGCCACTGTTAAAGAAAATCTCTGTAATCTTTCTCTAGACAATAGTACAAACCAAGAAACACGCTCACAAGTCATTCATTTAGATGCTGCAACGTCATCTATAAAGTTTATTGTATACCTCAAAATAATTTCTCGATATTTTTTCTATCTGAAGCCAGTTGTAAACAAATTACAATCTGTAGATTAAGATTTGCATTCGGTTTATCAGAACATAAAGATGAACTTCTTGAGATTTTTCTTATACACAGAATGGAATCAGAAGACTAATTTTCAGAAATTTTCATGGAGCTAATGGAGAATTGTAATTGTAAGAAATCGATATTAAAATGTATAGAACGTCTACTAGATAATCTTACCTTCCTATGGCCACTCCTCTTGAATATTACAGAGCAGCATTTCTAAATCCATATTTAGACTCTTTAATTATATCCCTTGAGTCAAGGTTTTTGAATCGAAATGAAACGTCATTCAAAGCAATTTTACTTCATCCCAATATGATGAAAAATATGGCAAAAATTTTTTTGTCAAAGAAATCAAGGAGCTATCTCATTTTTATAATATTGAGAATTTGGATTCAGAAGCAAGAACATGGTTTGATTTGTGGAAAAGCAAAGACTGTGGTGAGAATGTCACGATAAATGATCTCCTCGCAGAAACTACATTTCCCCATTTATTTAACCCCTTGGAGGGCAAGCACGTGGCCTAAAAATGCTACATTTTGCGATGTTTTGACGCCAGTAAATTTAAATAATAAATTTTTACCTTTTCAATCTGCAAAAAAGAATAATAAATATTTTTACTTAGTAATACTGGTGGCAAAGTTATACATTAAAAAGTGGTATATATTGTATACCGGTACCCCTCAAGGGGTTAAGACAGCCATATTAAATTATAGACAATTCTGCCAAAAATTTGCACTGTAGGAATGTCATTTTGAGGGGTTCACAACCATAGTACAGTGTGTTTCTAAATGAATATCGGGGGTTTTAACGCTTTGTAGTATCTATTATAAAAAACTTAAAATTATACTTAATATATAAAATGAAAGAGTAACTCAAACAGTTTTACCTACAAGCTTACAAGTGTTCAATGTGAACACCTTTCGTCACACGGCACACATAAAGTCGATAGCTCTTCCCAAACACCACTCTACGCTCACCCGATCTGACGCCATGTGATTTCTACCTGTTGAGGTTCATAAAGGATCGAGTGTATATGCCTCCACTATCAGCTGACCTACCCAACCTAAGAAACAGGATTGAGGCAGCTGTTGCAACAATTACCCCACAAACACTAATTAACGTTTGGGAAGAACTGAGCTATTGACGTCATGTGTGCTGTGTGGTGTGTGACGAAAGGTGTTCACATTGAACACTTGTAAGCTTGTAGGTAAAACTGTTTGAGTTGCTCTTTCATTTTAAGTATTAATTATAATTTTAAGTTGTATGTAATAAATACTACCAAGCGTTAAAACCCCGATATTCATTTAGAAACTCCCTGTATACCAAGTCCACTTTGAAAAAAAAATGAGATAGCCCATTTAGAAGGTGCATAAAATCTGTTTTATCCATTCCCACACTGAGCCAAATCTGTTTTCACTTTCTCATATATGCAGGGCTGACACAGGCGACAATTGTTTAATTCTACCTCACACCACTTTCTCAAAAAAAATTGTTGAAATAAAATTCGAGAAAATTTTCAAGAGAAATATACTACAAAATCTGTTTTTTTTTAATAGTGGTGCGAATAGAATAGAAAAATATTCAGCCGTGGCAGCCCTGTATATGTCATCTGTTTACAGACTATGTTTACTGTGAGAGTGTATAAAACAGATTTTATGCACCTTCTCAATGGACTATCTCATTTTTTTTTCAAAATGGATTTTGTCAACTATGGTTGTGAGCCCCTTATTCAGTACCCTCAGGCCAGTGGTGAAGGTGATTATGTTCCGAACTGTCTGAAAATTTAAGGCATTCGGTTCCGAAAATACGAACATAAAATATATCACGGAAGAATATCACAAATTTTGACAAATGGCCACGAAAAACACCAATTTCGTGAATCGTTTGCAGAAAAAACTCGCCAATTTCGTCAAAGGATCACGGGAAGAAGACGAATTTCGTCAAAAGATCGCGATAAAAACGTAAATTTCGTTAAAGGAATCGTGGAGAAAACGCAAATTTCGTCTACAAATCGTGGAAAAAATGAACATTTTGTCAAAGAATCGCTAAAAACACAAATTTCCCCAAAGGATCGCGAAAAAATGCAATTTTCGTCAAAGAATCGCGGGAAAAACTCAAATTTCGTCAAAGAATCGCGAAAAAAAAACGAAATTTCGTCAAAGAATCCTTGGGAAAACGCAAAATTTGTAAAATAATCGCAGAAAAACGCAAATTTTGTTCAAGGATCGCGAGAAAAATGCGAATATCGTCAAATAGCTAAAAAAACACAAATTTCGTCAAAGAACCGCAGAAAAAAGCAAATTTCGTTAATGATTCGTAGAGAAAAACGCAAATTTCGTCAAAGGATCGCGAAAAAACGCAAATTTCTTCAAAAGATCACGGGAAAAAAACCCTCAAATTTCGTTTGAGAATCGCGAAAAAACGAAATTTCGTCAAAGAATCGTGGGATAAACTCAAATTTCGTCAAAGAATCGCGAAAAAAAAAAATCGCAAATTTAGTCAAAGATTCGTGAAAAAACGCAAATTTCGCCAAAGGATCGCAAAAAATTGCAAATTTCGTCAAAAGATTGCGGGGGGGGGGGGGGAAACTTAAATTTTGTCAAAAAGATAGTGAAAAAAACGCTAAGTACCTTAAATATTTACTAACATGTATGATAGCTTTGGTGGAAGTTGAGATTTTTTTCAGCCCCCCCTTAAAATTAATCATATGGGCGCCCTTGGATCCCGCCGGGTGAAATTGGAGAGAATCAGAGAATAGTTGTTCAACGAGCTTCCGCCCCACTCACTATTTATGTCTACTGCGAACGTATCAGAACAGAAGTAAACTAGAAGCTTTTTCTACTAACAACTGCTCGGATTTATCCTTGAACAGAAAGTCCTTAAAAAAGTCTGAGTATGAAAAAACTGGTGAGCCACTTTGTATGTGGATTACACAGCAAAGTATAAAAGTATGCCCTCTTTCAGGTCCGATTCTTCAAGAAAAAGCTTTGCTATTTCGAAAAGAATTTGAAGAAAGTGATGAAAACTTCACTGCTAGTGTAGGCTGGTTTGAAAAGTTGAAAAAATATATCGTATCCGGCAACTAGACATCGAGAGAAGCTATCTGAAGATTCTGAGGTCGTCGCCGTGCAATTTTGCAAGAAATTGCAGGAAGCCATGACAAATGAAAACCTTACGAACGACCAGCTTTATAATTTCAATGAAGCTGGCCTTAATTTCAAAATGCTACCATCTAAAACAATCGCGTCAAGCTAAGAGAAAAGTTCTCCGGGTCTCACATAAAAGCAAAGATAGGTTAACACTTCTTGCTGCATTAAATGCTTTAGGAAATCACAAGATTAAACATGTTGTTATCAGAAAAGCTGCAAGCCAAAAAAGAGCATTTAAGCATGTCTCGATATCTTCACTGTCGGTTACTTATATGAACCAAAAAGTGCTTAGATGACTCAAGAAATATATATATATATATATATATATATATATATATATATATATATATATATATATATATATATATATATATATATATATTTTTTTTTTTTTTTTTTTTTTTTTTTTACAATTTTGTGCCAGAAGTTATAGAGGAATGGATAAATAGTCACGAACAACTAGAATTTACGGATTCTGCCAGAATCAGACAGATTCCACATCACTAATGAGTCACAGCAAGGGGCTGTCTGCTGCGCTAGAATCCGCCATGCTATACGTAGAGCAATAGACTGAGTCGACTCCAGCCGACAATATGCTGCTTGGACGATGGCGTGATATTGCTGCACGGAAACGAGACAATGTGTAAAAAAAAACAATTGACAATTATTTTAAGATATAATTAACCTGTTGCTATATGCAGTAATGTAATAATTTGTAAGTACATTTTTCATTTAAATATACACTGAAATTTAAAAATTGCTTTATCTTCATTTATTTATTAATTAAATCTTATGATTTCGATAATTCGAGTTTTCGATAGTTCGAGGTAAGCCCGGTCCCGTCCACCTCGAATTATCGAGACTCTACTGTATACGCAAAATACTTGGTTAAAATTAATGTTTTCTTTAAAAGCTGTCTGACATTTCTAGAGACAATGAAAAAATTCTCGCCCATGGCACCGTGGTTACTATAGCTACCAGCCTACCACTGACTTCATAGATAAATATAATAGCATTCACATTGTAAGAATCCCTATTGTTACCTTGCTGTATTAAAACTACTGTTGTATAGCATTAATATCGCATTTGCTTGCGTAAATATTGCTCTTGCTTAAAAAAAAAAAAAAAAAAAAAAAAAATCCATATTTTCGTAAAATATTTAAGCACATGATTATTAGCTTAACAGGTGGGTAGAAATAAAGTAGACATCTCTTTTTCATAACTACTCTATGATCAACGATTTACGAAACTATTTTCATTGAATTTATAAACAAATAAAAATACTGCTGTTCCCAAATCAAAATTACTACTTACCATGTACCATGTATGTATATGAGTATGCGCGTACAATTTCTTTTCATTCAAAATATTATGATCGTTGTACCAAAATACGAACAAACATGGCCTTTTAAACAAAATAAGAAACAATGCAGCAATATTCATTAGGTGCGTTCGTAATTATATAAATACGTAGCACCTATAGTCGTCGTTTGGTCCGTCCGTCTGTCCGTCCGTCTGTCTGTCTGTCCGTCCGTCTGTCTGTCTGTCCGCATATAACAACGCAAAAACTACCCAACCAAATGGTTTGCAATTTGAAATATATTATCTTTGCATAAATTTGTCGAGACATTTCAAATTTTATCAAAATCGAATCAAAACTTTAGGAGATATTAATAAAAATATTTATTAAGAAATTTGATTTTTTTTTTTAAATCGGTGCTTTTTTGTTATATGAGCTTCCGATGGATGTTAAATCGTCAAGCGACCGAGATACTTATTTTATTACAGAAATTAATCTGCAGACGATATAATTCATTTCACAGAATTAAAAATCATCAAGATCTGAATATTTATATAACTAGCTGATACATATATATCTGAATATTTATATAACTAGTTAAGATATTTGTATGAACAGTGTCATAAAATATATACTTAACTAGCTGTTTAACCCGTTCTACGCACGGGATATCATGAATTTAATTCTAAAACGTGCGTACGAACGCACCTCGTTTGTAACGTTTGACGTACAATTTCCAACTTGTTAGGTGCGTTCGTAATTATATAAATACGTAGCACCTATAGTCGTCGTTTGGTCCGTCCGTCTGTCCGTCCGTCTGTCTGTCTGTCCGTCCGTCTGTCTGTCTGTCCGCATATAACAACGCAAAAACTACCCAACCAAATGGTTTGCAATTTGAAATATATTATCTTTGCATAAATTTGTCGAGACATTTCAAATTTTATCAAAATCGAATCAAAACTTTAGGAGATATTAATAAAAATATTTATTAAGAAATTTGATTTTTTTTTTAAATCGGTGCTTTTTTGTTATATGAGCTTCCGATGGATGTTAAATCGTCAAGCGACCGAGATACTTATTTTATTACAGAAATTAATCTGCAGACGATATAATTCATTTCACAGAATTAAAAATCATCAAGATCTGAATATTTATATAACTAGCTGATACATATATATCTGAATATTTATATAACTAGTTAAGATATTTGTATGAACAGTGTCATAAAATATATACTTAACTAGCTGTTTAACCCGTTCTACGCACGGGATATCATGAATTTAATTCTAAAACGTGCGTACGAACGCACCTCGTTTGTAACGTTTGACGTACAATTTCCAACTTGTTTTAATTAATTTCTGTTCACTGTAAGCATTTAAAAATATATATTAGCTCAATAGATAAATACGCAACTTCCGATGAACTTTTAGCAGAAGCAAAACGGATTTTGTTTTCCTTGCGAAAGTTTTGAATTCTATTTTTTTTTTTTTTTAATAAGTAAAAATTTCTGTGATTAAAGTATGAAAATAAACTTTGTACGAGTGACTTCAGATATAGACAAACAACACATGCAGTGCATTTGCCTGTATTATTTCGATACAATGTAGTCTGGTTTTGAACAGTAAATAAACAATATTTTATGGAATTAGTCGAGCAGTATTTTCACACATAATTGAATATATATATACTACTGTTGGAAAACAACGTTCATTTTCTCCTCTCCGCACATATGGCGCATGCGCGTACAGTTACGACGATGATGCTCCGGAAGAGAGAGCAGTTGTTTACTTTAAGAAAGATGTCGGCGCTCAGTCGCATACGAGCTGTATATATCTTGTCTTCGTTTAATTGTAAATAAATGTCTTATGTCGTGCTATTCTGCAAACTCTGCTTGCCTCATACACCTACAAATGGTTATGGGCCCAGCACGCTTTCACTGCGCTATAATTAGCAGAAATTATTTTTAATTCGAACATTCGGATTTGGAACTCTTAAGCCTAATCGAAAGTAAGAATTGTTCTTCATTCTGTTTATCATTTGCATTATTTCTGGCTGTGAGAGACTCTGCATAATTATGTCTCATGTAACGACAATTGAAAAGCTCGGAAAAGATAATTTTGATAGCTGGAAGCTTCAAATCGAAGCTGTATTAATCAAAAATGATCATTGGGATTACGTAATTGGTAAAGAAATAAAACCGGCTGAAGGAACCGCAGAAGAAAAGAAGTGGCTCCAAGCTGATCAAAAAGCTCGTGCAGATATAATTCTTTCAATAAATCCTAGTGAATTGTGTCATATAAAGCATTGTACGACTTCAAGTGCTGTATGGAATAAACTGAAAGATGTTTATGAATCGAGGGGACCCGCGAAAAAAGCAACTCTGTTAAAACAACTTCTGTTTAGAAAAATGTCCATAAATGAAACGATGGCTGATCATTTAAATATTTTCTTCGAAATAGTTGATAAACTGAAAAATATGGAAATAGAAATCGCGGATGATTTATTATCAATTCTACTTCTATATAGTGTTCCTGAGAACTTCGAAAATTTTAGATGCGCTATAGAATCCAGAGATGAGTTACCTAAACCCGAATCTTTGAAAATTAAGATGCTAGAAGAATGGGATGCAAGAAAAGGAAAATCCACTCAAGATTCACAAAACGCATATTATATAGAAAATAAAAGAAACAATCAAGAACAGAAGAAGAATGAAAAATGGAAAATGAATCCAAACAAAAATTTTTCTTCGGAAAGGTGTTACCGAAATTTCAAGTGCAATTATTGTTCGAAAATGGGGCACAAAGCTTCGGAATGTAGAAAGAAAATAGCTGATAAAAAGCTTACATCTTTAAATAAAGGAAATCAAGGATCGATGATAGCCACTAATTATGAAAAACCGACTAGTATGGCATTTAATGACGCATATCAAGAACCTTCTGCATGGTGTTTAGATAGTGGATGTACATCTCACATGTGTAAAGATAGAAATTTATTTACAGAATTTCAACCTCGTACGAATTCTACTATACAGCTTGCAGTGGATCAAACAGCGAAAATTACAGGAATAGGAACAGTTTTCATTACAGTACCTAACGGGGGTGGAATTACTAATCTCACACTCAAGAACGTTCTGTGTGTTCCAGAATTAAAGTGTAATTTGCTCTCAACATCTAAAGCAACAGCCAATAATCGTTCAGTGATTTTTAAAGAACGATTTGCTAAAATCATCGAACCAAATGGTTCTACATTAGTACATGCTGTCCGTCATGGGGATTTGTATTACGTATACCCAAGCATCGAGAGAGCTGCGATAGCAGAGGTAAGTGAATTTCTAAAATGGCATCTTAAATTAGGTCATTTAAATGAGTCTGATTTAAAAAGACTTAAATCAAAGAATATGGTTAGAAATCTAAATTTCAGTGATAATGAGTCTCTTAAAGACTGTAAAATTTGTATTCAAGGTAAACAAACTGTGCGTTCTTTTCCTAAAGAATCAAACTTTAAAAGTGACGATTTATTGACTCTTATACATTCAGATTTGTGTGGTCCTATGAGAGTTCCATCCCACGGAGGATCGCGATATTTCGTTACTTTTATTGACGATAAATCCCGTTACATTGAAGTCAGTTTTCTTAAAACCAAAGATGAGGTTAAAAATGCATTTGTTAAATACAAAGCAGCAGTTGAAAACCGTGTAGGAAAGAAAATAAAAATTCTTCGTACGGATAATGGCAAAGAATATTTCGGAGAAGAATTTAATAAATATATCGAAGAAAGCGGTATAAAACGAGAATTTTCATCACCACTAACTCCGCAACAGAACGGAACATCAGAGAGGGCCAATAGAACTTTAGCTGAAATGGCGAGGTGTTTACTATTACAAAGCAATCTCCCACAATCTTTTTGGGCCGAAGCTATTAATTGTGCGGTATACATACGTAATCGCTGTCCTTCGCGACGTTTAAATGATAACAAAACACCCTACGAAGTATTTTTTGGCATCAAGCCAACTTTATCATATTTAAAAATATTTGGGCAAAAATGTTTTGTACTAAATAAAAGACAAAGTAAAGGAAAATTTGATCCTAGGTCAGAAGAGCATATTTTTGTTGGATATTCAAATGAATCAAAAGCGTACAGGCTGTGGAATAAGAATTCCAGAAAAATTGTTATAAGCCGAGACGTCCGATTTATTAACGAATTTGAAAACGATTTACCTTCAAACAGTGAAATAAAATTAATTTTTCCCTTTTCTCAAAATAATGAAAATAAAACAATTACGCAAGAATCAGAAACATCTTCTCCTCCCGTCAAAAATGAACCAGACAGCTGTGGCGACAGTGATGTTGATATGCAATCGGATGAAATTTCCGACCCCCTTTCTTCCTCTACAAGAGCGCGCGGGCGGCCGAGAAAATTAAAAACTGGTAAAAGAGGTAGACCCAGAAAAGAATTTAAAATGATAATTCCAAAAGATGAAAAATCTCAAGCTGTAATGGAAAATTTATTTTCTGACCCATGTCCGGAATTTTCTGAAGCTTTAAACGGACCTTTTAAACATGAATGGATAGATGCAATGGAATTAGAATTTAATTCTTTAATGCAAGAAAATGCATGGCAAATAGTTGATAGGCCAAAACATAAGAAAATTATAGGAAGTAAATGGGTTTTAAAAACTAAATATAAACAAGACGGGTCAATCGAAAAGTTTAAGGCGAGAATAGTTGCAAAGGGGTGTTCTCAAAAACCAGGAATTGATTTTGAAGAAAATTTTTCGCCTGTAGCCAGATTAAGTTCGATCAGAACTGCGATCGCTTATGGTATTCAAAATTGTTTTACAGCTTATCAATTAGATTTTATTATGGCTTATGTAAATGGTGATTTAACTGAAGAAGTATACATGGAGTTACCTGAAGGTTTTAAATATGAATCTAATGTTGACAAAGTTTGTTTATTAAAAAAATCCCTCTACGGATTAAAACAATCAGGTCGACAATGGTTCAATAAATTAGATGAAAAATTAAAACAAATGAAGTTTAAATCACTAAATGCTGATAAATGTGTTTATTTTTCTAAATCTCCAATTGAAGCAATTATCATTGTTTATGTTGATGATCTCATAATTCTTACTAAATGTAAACAAGATTATGAATATATTAGAGATGAATTATCCAAATCTTTTAAAATGAAAGATTTAGGTTTGTTACACTATTGTTTGGGCATAGAATTTATGCAAAACGGGGACAGTATTAGAATTACTCAAAAGAAGTATATTGAAGATATTCTGAGCAAATTTAATATGCAAGAATCAAAATCAATATCTACACCTTTTGATAATAATGTGAAGCTTACTAAAGATATGTGTCCCAAAACTGAAGAAGAAAAGTCTGAAATGAATAATATTCCTTATCGTCAACTAATTGGTTCTCTTATGTATTTATCAGTAGCAACTAGACCTGATATAACTCATGCTGTGAATTTTCTAAGTCAATTCAACAACAATCCAGGCAAACCTCATTGGATAGCTGCAAAAAGAGTTTTAAGATATCTAAGAGGTACTCAAGATCAAGGACTGATTTTTAAACGTGATACTAAGTCCTTAGTTGCATTTGTTGATGCTGATTGGGCTTCAGATGTCAATGATAGAAAGTCCTATACTGGATACATTTTTAAATATGCTGGTGGTGCTATATCTTGGGAATCGAGAAAGCAACGAACTGTTGCATTATCCACAACTGAAGCAGAATATATGGCTTTATCAGAGGTTGCTAAAGAGACTTTACATCTCAGACGGTTCTTAAATGAACTTTCTCCTGAAATAGTGTCTGCACCTACTTTAATATTCTGCGATAATCAGTCTGCTCAAAAATTAGTAAGAAATCCAATTTATCATTCTCGCACAAAACATATTGATATTCGCCATCACTTTGTGCGCGAAATATATGAGAATGGAGAAATAGAAGTTAAATATCTAGAAACTGAAAATATGGCATCTGACATTTTAACAAAAGCTTTAAGTGCCTATAAACATAAGAAATGTTGTGATTTAATAGGACTAAGTGTTTAAAAACATTCAAAGTTATTCTGTACCCTTTTTCCATATAAGTTTAAAGTATATACTGTTTGTAATTGTAACTTTATATTTTGTTTCTCTGTAATTTGCATAATAGGAGAGTAATTAATGCCTTGTTAAGAAAATGCACGTTGTAAGGGGGGAATTGTTGGAAAACAACGTTCATTTTCTCCTCTCCGCACATATGGCGCATGCGCGTACAGTTACGACGATGATGCTCCGGAAGAGAGAGCAGTTGTTTACTTTAAGAAAGATGTCGGCGCTCAGTCGCATACGAGCTGTATATATCTTGTCTTCGTTTAATTGTAAATAAATGTCTTATGTCGTGCTATTCTGCAAACTCTGCTTGCCTCATACACCTACAACTACACACACACACACATATATATATATATAGTTGCTACATATCATCTAATCTTTGATAATTACCTCGTATAGTATCGTATTCACTATCTGTAGAAAAGTTCTTACACCACCTTTTCGTTGTAAAATGTACCTATCCTTTAGCTGCAATCTCAACCAATTCCCACTTCCCACACACAAATTTAGGATTATTGCCTTGTTGGGAATAAGACAAAATAGCCACAATGTCAGCAATTAATAATTTAATGTCATCGATGAAGCCAGTTAACCACTAAAAAATAGAAATGGAATCTACACCCAATTAATGTTCCCCGGACACATGAAGAAATAGCCATAAAATTGGCTAAATTTTCTTTATTCCAGGTTTTACAGTACTACATAGTGTTATCTTCTGAAACATATGCAGATACTACGAGATTCTTCAAGATCTTGCATTTTTAAATAATAATAAAATTAAATTCATGAATTTTCAACATTTAGAATCACTTTACTGATGCTGAAAAGTTATTAAAAACAGACGATAACAACGATAACACAAAAATTCTCGGCTCAGAGCACGCGTCAAAGCTTTTACATCGCATAAAGCTACAGCACTTCAAAAAGGGTACAGTGTACAAACAGTTCTAAACCAATCTGAAACCCTGCTTAGATTCTGTCTTCCAGAAAAATAATTTTGGTGTAAAAAGGTTCTCCAAAACGCGCGAAACATGTTTCGAGAAAAATCTCGAAGAGTCTGGTTCAAAAGAACGATCCGAATTCGAAGACATTGGAGAGCGAAACATTACTGGCGCACTGCGAAAAAAAAAAAAAAAAGAAAAAGAAAAAAAATGACGCGTTAAAATTATAGATTTTTTGAAAAGATAAAAGAATAATAATTTTTTTAAAGATTAAATATAGTAAAATAAATGAAAAAAAAATTAGAATAAATTTAAGATGCGTTATAATTAAATGTAATAAATAATTTAAATGTAAATAAATAGTTATAATAATTATGTTCATGAAAGTGTAGGTACGTTATTTTCAAAAAGTTACACTTTTTAAATTTTTATGCGGTCCCGGGTACTGTAAATTATGTTTAGAAAATTATGCTCTGATAAGTAAAATGCTAAAAATTCCATTCTTCGACGACAAAATTTCACTGAGTTACGATACTTTGAATTTTATGAAATTTCGGAGTTTCCCGGGTCTATAAAGAGAAAAACTCGTTTTTAGTGACAGGAAACTCTGAAATTTCATGAACTTCAAACTATCATAACTCGGTGCGTTTTGGTAGTAGAAGAATGAATTTTTTACTGTTGTACTTATCAGAGCATGGGCAAACAGAAAAAAACATAAAATAAAAAGTGAAACTTACAGAACCCAGGGACAATATAAAATATTTCACACTATTCTGAAATATTTTACACTATTCAAAGGTAAACTTTTCTGATAATTGCAACAGTAATTTTGCAGAAAGCAAACTTTGTATTTCGTAGTAGATTTTTTTTTTTCCTTTCGGGTTCTTGTTTTCATATTTACATTGATGTTGCACAATATTGCTTTGTTAGATTCCAAATTATTAAATTTGGTATCTAATTTATTTCAGTTGTTATCCCGATGTATTTTTATCCCGATTTTATTTCGCGTCCGCCAACATATGTTTGCTACATTGGGTTAACCGCATCACATTAATTATATAAGTATAATGTATAGTAATAATATAGCAATAATATAGTTATAAGATTGCATATATGTGTAAAGTACAATAATATATATACAAATATAATATAAAACAGTATAATCGTAATTAAAATCGTATTATAACAAAATTAGTATAACAAAGCAGTGTAACAAAATTAATATTAGCTATATATAGTAAAAACAGTAAAAATGGTACCTGTCTAATACGAAACCCTGTCTTAAACGAAAAAAAAATCATGGTCACGTAAGAAGGAATACGATACAATTATACCTGCTAAGATGGAAACCTGTTTAAAAGGTATTTTCCGGTCACCACCGATTCCATTTTCACAGATTTTACTGCCATAATTGTAAAATTTAATACTGTAAAATCTGGTGAGACGAAATTGCAAGCGGTTGAAAACATTGCCGTTTTAAACAGGTTTCCATCATAACAGATATACAGACTATTGAATAGCCTTGTATTCTTTTCGACGGGATCAGGAAGTACACAAGCTCACAGGTTTTACTCTATAAAAATGCAAGATTTCTAAGTTCAAAAGATAGTTTATCAGTTTAACAACTTAAGCAGTATCTATTGAATCAGTATATATTTTAACAGTAAACAAGAATCAATTAAAAGGAATATAATGCTTTCTATTTTGTTTAGAAGGACAATATGTTTCTTCATACTTTAAAATATGATGTTAATGTTTAAAATGAATAGCCAATGTATATACGGGTGCGATGGTGTTGAATATATCTTAAGCGCTCATAGCAATTCAAAATATTCCGTTTCTTCCTTAGTGATTACTGGTTAGCCATATGCTGTTACAAAAGTTCTGTTATCATCTGACAAGGAGACCGCCAAACATGATGCGCACAGATTTTGATGATTTTGAAGTATGTTGTAGGGATCATACTCCTAACTATTCAGGTCAAAGGTTTCCTTCAAATGGGCTTTAGTTTTCGAGAAATTTCGGGTTAAAGTTCAGCATGCATTTCAAATGCCATTACTTCGCGGTACTGGACGTGGTCTCCGTGGTGCCGTGGTAGCGTTCGCGATTTGAGATCCGCAGATGGGTGTTCTACCCTCTGCTGTGACTTTTACCTTTTTTAACAAATTTTATATATTTGTCGCGTTATAAGTTGTATGCAGAATTATGAATTCTGCATCTTTGAACTTTTTGATATTTTCCTAATAAATTCCATTTACATTTTCGAATATTGCGTGAAAATTTATAGTTTTTGCGCAAGTTTTATTCGAATATCTCTGCTGACGAAAATCCAAACTAATTTATGTCATGATATATCGTCTTTTTAAAATGATTATTGTTTACATTTATGTATATTTACTTATTTATTTATTGTATTTATGAAATAATACATTTTTTTTTTAATTTACATTTTCTATTTTAAAAAAAAATTTAAATGATTAAGAAAAAATTAACAAAATAATATATCCTTTTAATATTTGATTTGTTCTAAATATATTGAAATATGTTAACTGCTGAAATACTAAAATATTTATCATCACCGACATCGACATTTTTAGTTTATTAAATATGGAACTAATTGTGTTATACCTATCGCAAAAATATTCTAAACAAATTTCGCATTAAAAATCGCCTTTAAATAATTGTTTTAACAATATTGAAAGAATGTATAAATTAGCATATAATATATTCTTTAAATACTTAAATTGTGATAAATATATTTAAAAATGCATTAAATTTGAAAAAGAAATTATTTCAAACGTCGTATTTGTCTGCAAAGGAAGCGAAACGAAATTGATAAAAAGAAAATTTTATTTATTCTGATATTACCGTAAAAGTCATTGCAGACGATTTTTTATTTGGAATATCTTTTATATGTATTGTAATTAACAAACGATTCTTCTTTTCTAGTTGAATTTTTCTGTATGACATCGACTTGTTAGAATGAAAAAAATTTAATTGTAATACATCATTTTTTATTTGTGCAAATAAAAAATGACGGTGAGTTTGAACTTTCCAGTTAAATGTATTTAAATAACATAAAACAAATATATATAACTGGCTAAAACTTGGATATAATCGTTATTGCTTTAATATTTTATTACTCTTTTCAAGATATGTTTTTGGAATTAGTTAGTTTGGAATTTCGTCAATAGAAATATTAATTTCAAAACTGCACAAGAAAAAAAAAAACGTAAATTTTTACGAAGTATTCGAAAATGTAAGTGGAATTTATTAGGAAAATATCAAATGGTTCAAAGATGCAGAATTCATAATTCTGCATACAACTTATAACGCGACAAATATATAACATAAAATTTGTTCAAAAAGGTAAAAGTCACAGGAGAGGACAGAACACCCATCTGCGGTTCTCAAATCGCGAACGCTACCACGGAACCACTGAGATCTTGCCCAGGATCGCGAAGTAATGGCATTTGAAATGCATGCTTAACTTTAAAACGAAATTTCTCGAAAACTAAGGCCCATTTGAAGGAAACCTTTGACCTGAATAGTTAGGGGTATGATCCCTACAACATACTTTAAAATCATCAAAATCTGTGCGCATCATGTTTGGCGGTCTCCTTGTGAGTAGGGGGAGGGAAAGACCATTGTCTCTTCCTGAATTTCAAAATTTAATTAACTAAATTTACTTTTTCTTTAATGATTTTTTAAGTAAAATTTATTTTCCCCAACCCAGATAACAATTTTTGATTTTTAAAACATTTTTCTGACCTTAACATGTAAATGACTAGATGCTTTTTAAAGGCTTTGTCTGAAAGGTTTGCAAACATTGTAAAAAGGATTATAAAAGGTTGCTAGTTGACACAATCTGAGGTACTTCGTAAGTGTTTTAGGACAAGCATACCAAAAGGTAGAAATGTAAGGCTAGTTACGTATTTCTTATTAACCATTGTAACAAGAATTACAATCAAAGGTAGATAATAATGCTTTTATTATAAGCATCTATAAAGGAAATGAGAAAGGTTTTGATTAATCTGTTAGTTTTAAATCTTAATTGACAGAGGCATTAGGTTTTCATCAAAATAACCTGACTTAGAAATTTTCTTTGTTTCTGTTGGAAACTAAATTTTAGCTTAATTTTTATATACTGAAGAAAAAAAATGGAAAATAAGGATTTTTATTAGCCCACATTATATTTAAGAAATCATAGTAAGTTACATATTTTAATTAATATATTTCTTTTTTATTTGCTAAAATTCCTTTCCTATGTAATTGCTAAAATTTGAATATATTTTATTTTTTATATTTTAATTAATATATTGCTTCTAAAAAAAATTAATTGTTGATAACATTAAAAATTTTTAAATCTAATATATGCATTTTGTTAGAATGAACTGTGAGGATTAATTTTACAGAAGTTTTCTAACTTTTGTTTGAGTTTGACAGAACTAACTAAAATAGATAACTTAATTTTTTTTGTATCTGTTACTATTAATCAGTTTTAAAAATAGTCTAAAATATACCGGGGATAATATTTTCCTTTTAAAGTGAATTCGGGCAACAAGAAATTTTTTTTGTATATTATATTTTTGCTTAAGCCCTACTACATTATCCGGAAAGTTTCACAATAGTTTAAATGTTTGAGTTTGGAATTGTTTATGTCTTAGTTTTTATGTTGTCTTAACTTTTGTATTTTTATATTTGGAAAGTGATAATGGTCAGCCCACTATCATGCAATTACTCTCATTTATTAGTTGATTGACAAACTGAAGTAAGTTAAACATTACTGCATAATTTAATTTCATAAAGATTTAAGAACTTCATTTAAGAACTATATAAAACCAAATTTTGGTGTTTATATAATTACTGAGAAAAAAAATAGAAACAAATATGCAATTTCCATTTATAAATTTTTTTATCATATGCATATTACCTATTTGTTTATTTTTAGTCTACTTTAAGCATGTTTTCATTTTACTTAATACAGAAGAACAGTAATTTTTCAGAATGATTTATTTCTGAATTAAATCTATTGATGCTCCGTAATTAAAAATAAATAATAATAATCTGTTAAGATTAATTAGACTTTTTTTCCCCTTTAAAATATAAAAATTCATTTTCAAAATCTTTCATAATTATTAGTATGTATATTGAAACGTCAAAAATTTAAATAATTAAATTAAAACACATTTTTTTAAACTTCATGAAAATAAAATGTATTAAACAAAGTAATAAAAATAACAACACTTTAAAATATTGTAGCAACGCATACAATAAAAATTTTGTATCTTAAACGTACATAATATAAAAACAATTGTCATTGAATGATATTTTAAAATGAAATTTTATACAACATAAATTACTAAAATATAAGAAAATAAAACGTATGCGTAAAAATAATTAACTTTGACTAAATTACAGTTTAAATACCAGTACAAAATCTATTATTATTATTATTATTACGGAATATTTCAAACTTTTGACGGTAATTTTTAAGCACATGAACTATAAGATTAATATTTTAAAATTGGGGAGCATCAATAGATAACATAAACGATAATAATATATTGTAAAAGATAAACAAATGCTATTCTCTATCTATTGTATTTTGCAATGAAAATATGTTTAAAGAACTCACATTAATTCGTTAAGAATAAAAAACATATTATAAATGGAAATTTCAAGAAATACAACAGAAATATGCGTATGTATGTAGTTCTTACAATAAGGTATAGCTTTATGAAATTAAATTAATACAAAATATTTCAACATACTTTAGATGGAACATGATTGTAAATGCAAAGCCGGCACTCGCAGAGCGACGCTATATGTGACCTGCTAGCACGTCAATATCACCTTCAATGAGTCATGAGTGAGTGAACACAAGCACAAGGGCAATTTGTAGCTCGAAATAAGTTGCGCATGCGCGGAAAATGAATGCGCGCTTTATGATTTTAGAACATATGTTTTCTGACGGTTATTCCAAAAATCTAATATTGAAAACATTACTGTGACCGTGATATACGGTAAAGATAATATACCTTTGCAGAAAAATCGAAAGAAAATGAAAAAGGACCATTTTCGGAAAGTGACTTAAAATAATTAAACGTTAGAAGAAAAAAGAACTAAGGATTTTTCGTCAGAGGGGCGCTCTTTCCTTGAATCCTTTGCGAAAGATAATATTTAGTTTTGTGTTCCTTTTGCATTCATGAATTTAAAACTTATGTTAAACGGATTGCAGAGGGTAGGCAGTTTTGTCCAAAATTCTTGCTCCTCCATAGATTTATTTCTGCCGGTTCCAATGTACACTCTCCTTCCCTAAAAATTTAGCGCCCAGGGGCAATCATCCATCCCCTGCACATATGCTATGCCACTGCACACATTTATACATATGTATGACACATAAATACATGTTAGTTTTGATTTGAGAGAAACAGTATTTTGATTCTATGAAAAACATTTCAGAAGTCAGGACTCTCAAATTGGATGGGAAAAGAGATGTCTAAACTTTCCGCTCCTCCCTGGGTCCTTCTACTGTTCTTGTGGCTTGTCACAACATCTATAACCGAATTCATGAGTAACTCTGCGGGTACTACAATCATGATTCCGATTGTCAACCAAATGGTAGTATTTTACGTCATTTTTCTTAGGTAAATACCATATTAAAGTAGTTAACAAGTAATTTTCAAACAAAAAATGACAGCGACTTCAGATGATTATTTCTTAATGTACGACTTGCTTACAATGTTAAAAAAACTCAAGTTATTAACAATGCCATTTTTACAATTGACATTTTACGCGCCAGTTGGCATATTTTACCGAGAATACACTGTTAAAAATATCGTAAAAAATACCTCTGTTTTTAAAGGCTATCTATTTTCCGACCAATGAGAACAATCTAAAAACGCCCATGGAGCGTTTTCATTGGTCAGAAAATAGATAGCCTTTAAAAACAAAGGTAATTTTTTACGATATTTTTAGCAGTGTAGTTAGGCAAAATATATTACTTTCTGTGACAATCTTTTGCTCTTATCCAAATTCAATTTAATCTACGTTGTTGCCTGTAGTGTCCCTTTATAAAAAGAGAGTGTTGAATAGACGCTTTCACTACAGCGCCTAGAATACATAGTGTGGAAACCGGCAAATGGTGTAATGCTTTAAAAAGTGCTAAAAAGTTGTAGCCTATAAATGTGCAACGGTGCTCCTACGAAGCCTACGATAATGTTGCAACCAGAGACAAAAAAAATGCGTATCACGTTTTTTAGCCATGCTTTCATAATTTTCAAAAAAAAACTTATAAAAATCACTAAGTCAGAGGAGAAAATGATATAATTTAAGTATTTAAAATACTTACCACCAGCCGAAACATTCTAATACAATGTCAAGAGCTAGCAGATGGCGCTGCGAACCCATCCTAATACTTTCAGCAACGTTGTACATTTATTGGATACAATTTTTTAGTACTATTTTGTAGCCGGTTTCCACACTATGTATTCTAGGCGCTGTACTTTCACGAGGCTAACGAAAAAGAAAGGCTACCGCGGTGCTTTACGCGTATCTTTTTTTACAGACCGCCGGAGTCACGTGATGCTCGAATGCACCAATCCAGGTGTACGAAAAGAGCATCACGTCACTCTAGCGGTCTGTAAAATAAGATAAGAGGAATGCACCGCGGTAGCCTGTCTTTTTCGTTAGCCTCGCGCTTTCAGTCGTGACGTCAGCTATGACGTTTTGCTTGGAAACTGACTCCAAACAAACGGTTGCTATGTTGTATTTTCTATTTTGTTTGTATATTTTAGCTACTTGTTATAGCTATATCTCACAGTTAAGTGCTTAACACTTTATATGCAGTGCTAACATTTTTCACGATTTATATTTCATAAGAAATGAAACATAGCAACCGTTTGTTTGGAGTCAGTATCCAACCAAAACGACATGACTGACGTCACACTGAAAGCGTCTATTACGCACAAGGCGCATGCTCAGAATGGCCACTCACATTCGAGTACTTGGCAACACTCTTCAAACAATTGCGATTAGACGAGTGGGACCAGTCTAATCGAACAAAGTCAACAAACATTAGCTTGGAGATAATGACACGTTCGCAAAGTTTTCGTCCAAAATCCTCTTGACCAATCAAATTTTATGGGTGGTATGGCGCCACTCTTTTATTTATAAAGGCACTCTAATTACCAATCATATATTAAATTTTTTAATGTATATCTCTGTAAAAGGAAAATAAAAGCTATTGACGATACAATGGCTATTTTTAGCTTAGTCTCTTCCCTGGACTTGTAGCAGGGCTACACTACATACCGGGCTTGCTCATTCATTATGATGACGTCACAAAAGGTGGCTGACTAGGAGGAAAGACATACAGCGATTGGCACAAAACGATGGGCGCGTTGCTTTGGACCAATCGCTGGTCGCGGTCAGCCACCATTTGTGACGTTTTGAGAGTGAATGAGCAAGCCCGGTATCTAGTGTTGCCTTGCTTGTAGTGTAAACTGTTACATTTAAATCCACCCGATGGTTGTTAAGAAAATTGCGAACATACATTCCGGCCAAAACCAGAATCTTTTTTTTTTTAAGTCGCTTAAAAAGCAGTCAATTATGACTGGTGAAATAATATTTAGTATTTATTTATTTTCCTGAACTCTGTTGGTAACAACTGATTACTATTTTTATGAATGTTAAAATATCAAATTTAGCAAACTTGTGTTGTTGTTATTGATATTAATGCCTTCTGGTCTACCGTAGCGGTAGATAAGATACTGAAGGTCGTGGGCGAAAAGGGTCAGCTTGCGTTTGATGTATAGGAAGAAGTTCGAACTGGCTAGCGCGATCTCGGATTAAATTAGATTAAAGCCAGTTCGGAAAATTAAGAGAAGTTTCTCTTACCTTTTCTGTTATCGCATATGCTCCATCTCATCTTTTGTAATCCCCAGTTATTTCGTATCCATTATGTAAAGGTTGAAGTATCCATGTCGGCACACCTATTTTTATTTCTGCAATAAACTAAATTTGTTGGATTATATGACGCATTGAAGAATAGACGAATAGTTCTTTTCTAACGTTATATTGTTACATTTAAATTTATGAAGACACAGTTACACTATCTAGATTATTAAATACATTATTACAGTTATTAAGAAGCGTTATTCTGCCCTTGTTACGCGCGCTACATCATTTGCAGAAGTGAAGAGAAAAGGGAAAGTTTAGTTCTTTCATCTCGTGACGTCATTACTGGGAAATAACATATTTCACGTTTTTTCTGAAGTTTGGTGCAATCAATTAATTATATACATATTATATAGTTTATAAGTCATTAACGAAGTTTTATCAGTGTTTTTATAGCACAATTGTCCTTTGAAGCACTTATTAGTTCTTTTGATTATAGGTTTATGAGAAACTGTCTATTAAGTCATTTTTAAGTATTTTCGCTTTTAAATATTTTCACGTATTTTAGCGAGAGCTGTTTGGCACAAGAGAGTATTTTTTGTGATAACCACATTCAATTTAATTTAATTTGTAGCCATTTGAATGTCTATATAAATAAAAGAATACACACATAGCGCGTACTCAGATTAGATATTTTGTCCAAACTGTTGCAGAATACCAGAAATTGGCAGTACTCGCCTGGACAAGTTCTATTAAACGAGTGAGATAAGCCGAAAAGCATTAGCTTGGTGATAATGGCAGGCTCACCAAGTGTTTGGCCAAAGCAACCTCGACCAATCAAATTTCATTGCTTGTATATCGCCACTACCTTATCTGGTAAAGGCACTCTAGGTGCTCATCGCTCACGATTTCGTACACAATCACCTTGACCAATCAGATTTTACTGCTCGTATGTTGTTATTTTCTTATTTATAAAGTCACTCTAGTTACTTATTGCTCAAGATTTTATCCAAAATTTTTTCACTCAAATAAAAATTTCCTTCATTGTATGACCTTCTTACATTTATAAAGGCAATCTATTGCACATCGCCCACATTTGATACGCTCCAGACAATCATACATAAAATACTTGACGGTGTCCCTGTAAATAAAAAAAAAACTATAAACGATATGATGAATCCTTTAAATTAAAACCTACCCTGATGTACTAGAATTGCAGCGTAAAAGTTACATTAAAAATCTGTTGTTGTTGTTGTTGTTGTTGTTTTGACCCGGAGGCCCGGTGAGCAGCTTTATATTTCTATGTAGCTGTCCTACTCCATAAAAATCTGTTCAATGGTTGTTGAAATAATTGAGTACATATTATACACATATAACCACCAAAAACAAAAGCTTCTTTTTTTTTTTAAGTTGCTTAAAAATGCTGTAACCATTTATTGTTTTCGAAGCGGGATTATTTCACGGACGTTCCAACTAGATATTTCCATTTCGTATTGTCTAAAGAATAAAAAAGCCTCACTCATAGATGACAGTCGTTCATAACACATTAAAAAATATATATACGTATTTGTATACACGATATATGTATGTTTGTAAAAGTGTACGCTTGTAAAACACGAGAAAAAAGCGTCGGGAGAGTCTGCTAGTTTTTAAATAAAATGTAATAAACCTGTGAAAGCTGAATCGCTAGGAACCAGAAAAAATATTCCGCTTTAGACAGGCTTACGTCTTAACAGATATAATTATGTGGTATTCCTTCCACCGGAACCATGTTTATTATTATTATTATTATTATTATTATTATTTGAGACAGGATTCCGTCATAGGTGGGTTTCTTTTCACGCAGGTTTTACTGTATGAGAGATCGTTCAAATCATTTTGAAACATGCTGTAAATGTTGAATACAATTGAGACGTAAAATATCATTGGTTTTTATAAACAACACTGGTTCATAAAAGTTTGAGAACCTCTGAAATAGACGACTAATTAAATAATTATTTTTATTAAACATTACAGGCTTTGGCGTACAAGGTCAATCCAATCTACTTTATGCTCCCTGTGACAGTAATATCTTCACAAGCATACATGCTTCCAGTTGCTACAGGACCAAATGCCATCGTTTTCGGCACAGGAATGATGAAGACATCAGATATGGTAGTGAATATTTTATACCTTTTTAACATACTTCCTATTTTATAAAGAGAAAACTTTAAAAATGTATGAAGGAGTGTTTTTATATAAATTCAAAACATATTATTTTTATAACTAAAAAATTATAATGTTATTTATACACGCGATTTGAAAAAAAAATTAAATTTCAAAATATTAGTTTTCAGTTTGGTACATTTCGATTATAGAAAGTCTCAATCATAAAATTATCATTATCATACAAGATTGTCACTATATATCTACATGTCATATAAAATTATTATTAGATATCTACATATTATATAAAATTATCATTATATATACATGGTGATTATATATTTTTATTCAAAATAACTGCTCAATAATTTACAAGGAAGTGAGGAACATTTGGTCATTTTGAATCATTCGGTACACTGTAAAAAATTTCCAGTCAATGTTGAACCATTTAACTGTGCAAAAAAAGGCAGAAGCACCAAAACATGGTTCATTTGATTTTTTTTCCTTAAATTCTTAATTATGGTGAAAATTAAACAATGTTTTCAACTTTTCACCATCATATATGGCAATATGTAACAGCCAATCAGAACAAATATTTTGATGCAATCTGAATATGCTACTTTACGTCAAAACGATGTTTGCATGCTAGTCTAGTAGTTAGAACGTTGGCCGTAATTCCAGAGGATTCAGATTCGATCCCAGTTCAGTCTTGGATAACTGCACTGCGTCGGATTTCAGATTAAATACATATACCAGCCTGATCAGCACTTGTTTACAAAGGATGACAATAGTCGCTTTAGGTCTCAACATATTACAAGTTTTCTCACGTTTCATTGATTGTTGGCCCATCATTGGCAGTTTGTGGAAACCGTTGGGAAATGGTAGATACAGAGACCACTGTAATTTTGAGCGTGTCTGAGCAGCTAATAGTTGGATCACTGTTGAGCGTTGGACCTTTGTTGGCAAATGGTCCTTTCGACAATGATACGGTAAAACGGACATTTCTTAAGAGTGCTATTGCACGGATAATTGGAAGCGACAAAAATTGCCATGACTCGTCAGTTTTCCAAGCATTTAATTGGCTGTTACGGGCGACATTGCTCGACAGTCTTACATTAAGTGCACAATTTTACATTAAGTAGACATTATAGGTGACAAAATTGCTCCAACAAAAGAAAAATTGCTTGTTTTTCCAGCAATTCTTTTAATGCCATAGGTTAACATTGTGTCGTCCGAAAATAGCGGTAACTTTGACGTCTCGTGTAATAGCACTTTTACTAATCTCAAAATTTTCAATGTGGGACAATAATTCGCCAGCGCGTTGGCCCAACTATTTTGTGCTACGTGGGATCTATTTTAATATTCCATGGTTTAATACTTTACCGATTGTTGGCAAATCTACATAAGATTATGATTCAACCAAAGATAAGATTAGGATGAGTACCAAATGTTCGAGCAAGGCTTCACCATCTTATAATGACAACTTTTGTATACCATGTTTGTAAAATGTTGAATCAAATTTTTAACAGTATAGTATAGATGAAGAGTTTTATATATTTTTAAAAAACTTATCACGTTTTCTTTTTTTTTACAGATAAAGGCAGGACTTGTAATGAATCTCCTTGCTGGTTGTATACAAATGATAATGGTTCACACGTATGGAAATTATTTATTCAAATTAGATGTTTTCCCAGACTGGGCAAAAAATGCAATTCAAAATACAACTAGCCTGACCATAAATGAAACGACGATAGCTGATTTCATGCTACAACCAACGCTAACGTAGACTGTTAACGAAGCAGTATCGAATTTCCCTAATATCAATGTAAAATCCAGCACATGAGAGAAAATAAAGTGCTTAGAGATAAAGTTTGCCTTTTGAAAAAATATTATTGAATTGTATGGATATTTTTTATAAAAATTTTTCAGACATATGAAAATTTCAACTTTTGAACAGCGTAAAATGTTATACGTTTTTCATCCCACGACCAAGATATTATCTTCCAGGGAGTGTTTTAAATGCACTTTTATATGAGTTGAACTGTAAATATTTTATGCCCCATGTATATATATTTGTGTAATATAAATATTTATTTGGAAAAAAAATATGTGTACAATTATTCGTCGCTCAGTTTCACAAAATCCATCTTAAATACAGTAAAACTTGTAAAAACGAAATTTGCCTATAACAGAATCCTACTTCAAATGAAACATTTTATGGTTACGGCGAGAAAATACCAAACAATTTTACCTGCTAAGATGAAAACCTAAGTTAGTTTTTTCCCGTCTTTTGTGGTTCCGTCTTAACAAGTTTTACGGTATTAAAATCTGATTGTATTTCTATCTGTGTTTCTCAGCTACGCCTTCTAGAATATAATAAATTACTAGCTGAAACATAAATTATTCGTAAGGATCCGAGTATATTATAAAAGCTGTAAAAATTTAACTTAATTTTCGAGATATTTTTATTATTAATTTTTGATAAGATTGCTGTAATGAATTCAAATGGTGGTAATTGGATTATTCCATTGTTTGGAAAAATAGGAAGAAAGGGGATATAATGGAGATTATTATTCTTTGTTCTAAATTTTATCATATATATATTTAAATAATCTGAATTGGTGTTTGAAAGTGTTCTTAAAAGATTTAAAAGTAGAGTGCTGTTGAGTGTGAAAATGACATCATTTTAAAAAGAAAAGATACATTCTAAATCATAAAACTGAAACATTTTTCTATTGTTACGTTAATATGACATCATTTTCACAGATTTTTTTGTTCTACAAGTTCCGCAATTACGACAAACTATATCGCGAGCAGCGCTTCGTATTCATACATGGCGCTACTCATAATCTAATTTAGCCTTGTTAGTACCTACTCTTCAAAATGAAAACATGCATTTTCATTGAGAAAACTGCAAAGTTTTACTATAATTGTATCAAAATCGTGTAATTTCGATTTAACCTACATTATAAATATGATTTCCTACTTATTATAAAAAACGTTAGTAAAAAAAAAAACATTATAAATATTTTCTAATTGAATAATAATACTATTCTCCGTCAAAAAAAAAAAAAAAAAAAAAAAAAAAAAAAATTGTATAATGCACATGCAACACAACAGGATGCATTTTTATTATATGAGTATAGAATAAGTACCTCAGATAACTCAGCAAGTATTGTTTATTTCACAACTCCGCAAATAATAATAATTAAAAACAAATTAAACTGACTTTTATGCAAATGAAACGCAATAAAAAGTTTTAAAAAAATCAATAATGAGAAAATGGGAAATTTTTAATATCATTAATAAATTACACATATTTATGGTCAATTGTAATATCATACATATATACGAGTGTGGATAAAATATAAAGAAGGCTTTTTATAAAAAATATTTTGTAAATATTATTTGCCAAAATCATATCAATGTTATTTTTTTAGATAGCTTTCTTTAACATCTACTCACTTTTTAAACATATTGGGAGTTTTTTATTTTCGTATATAAAAAAATCTAGGACGTGAATGAATCATACTGTAAAAAGAATCTGTAAGTGATGAAAATCTTGTGCCACCTAATACTTCTTTAAGGTGATCCAAATAAATGTTAGTTGGAAAATGAAAAGCCTGCACTATAAGAAAGGTGATCGAGGTATTTACAATGAATTTTTTGTTTCGTTACACCTGTTGTTTGAGATATTATTGCATTGTTCCAGATTCCAGAGAAGAAGAATATTCAGAACGGAATAGAATTTTTTAGGGCTGATATGCATTTTTAATCTTCTCCAAAAATTAACATTACTATTACTGCATTATATGTGCGTCATTCATGAAGGAAATTGACGATTAAAATACTAGATCGCCTTCGTTTAGGCCCTTTTTTTAACAAATTGTCAATTTACATACTTAAAAACTCGATAGGACGTCAACAACTTATGACGATGATCAACGTATCAGGTTTACCTTTTTTACAGATAAAGGAAAGACTTTTAATGAATTTCCTGCTGGTTGTATACAAATGATAATGGTTTACACATATAAAATTTTTTTATTTAATATAGATGTATTCTCAGACTAGGCAAAAATGCAACTCAAAATACAACTAGAAGAGACGGTCGGACTTTGTGGAGAAAGGGCGTAGACGTTGGATTTTCAAGGGACGCAAATAGTTTAACGAACTCAAGTTATTTCACCTGCTTTCGTGGTATATGACTTCACAAGGTTTAACACATTTTCATCACACAAAGTATGGAAATGTCTTGGAATTATGTCTCTGCGTCTGGATAAGACTTTCCAACAAACACAAAACTTGTTGGCTACTGATAGCTACGTTACTCTTAGCTAAAAGTACTTGTTAATGATCCACTATCAATAACCGTAACGGCTCTGTAAAAAAAGGTGTCTCGCCAGCCACAATATAGTGACATAACAATTGGACATAAATTCATGAAGTTGCCCACAATCATGCCACCACCAGTAATTGGAAATTAAAGATAGCCTATATCTGGCCACAATTATATGTATGGCATCATGAATGAAAGATAGCTACAACTATTTCCCTAGTGCTTATCAGGAATGAAAGATACCTACAATTATTCCACTAGTGATCATAATGAATGAAAACTAGCCAGAAGCTCGCCATAGTCATGCCACTAGCGTTTCTCAAAAATAAAAGTTAGTCTAAAAATAGCCACAATTATGCTTTTAATGGCCATCATAAAGGAAAACGGGCCTAATATAGTGATGATACTGGTGGTGATCAGTAATAAATGCCAGCCACGTTCATGCCAGTAATGGCTAGCATGAATGAAATCTATACCAAAGCTGGCCAGTATCATACTACAAGGTGATCCAATTTAAGTTTCCTGACTGTTATTTAAGAAAAACACACAAAATGTAACCTTATCGTATTTTTTTTATTAATAGAATATTTGGTATTTTTCATTAATTATAAAAAATAATGTCAAGAAAATGGCCGCCTCTAGACCTTCTGCAACAGTTGATTCGTTCGAGGTAATTTTCGATGACCTTTTTCGCACGTTACGTTATCTCTGCTATAATTTGGTGGACGTTATATTTTAAGGGATACAACATTACAGGATTTGCTGGTGTAGACGTGATTCTTAAGAACCCCACCCCCCTCCCATACACACAAAAAAAATCTAACGGCGTTAAATGGCGGCCAGTTGACGTCACCGCAACGTGAAATAATGTGACCTCTGAATTTTTCACGCAAAACATCTAATGTTGCACGGGATGTGTGACAAGTTGCGCCATCTTGCTGAAATCACATGTACCTTCCATTTCGTGCCAAAAATACGCAAAAGGAAGCCATAGGAAAGACCCAAACTGACGACGAATCGGTTAATTCCAGGTTTCCGTCAACACTATCACGCACAGTCAGTGTTGCCAGTGGGCTTATTATTTTTTTTTATTCAGTTTTCTTGGTCGCCAGCAGTTTTTTGAGAAAGCAAAATTCGCCTTATTTAATGACAAATTAAACAAGGCGAATTATACAATTTCAAAAAATTGGTTCCAATTAAGAAATTTGATTTTTAAAAAGTAGCTCACTGGTAACACTACTTACTCACAGTAGCAATATTCTCCGCTGAACGTGCGCCAGGATGATGCACACGGTTTACTCTGTCTTTAATACTTCCTGTTTCCTCAAAAAATTTCCCTATGTTGTGCCAAACTACAGTAGAGATAACCCTTAAAACTTTCGAAAAAAATCATCTAAAATTACCTCGCACGAAACAACTACTGCAGAAGGTCCAGAGGCGGCCACTTGCCTGACATCATATTTCATAATTAATGAAAAATACCAAACATTCGATTAATAAAAAATTAAATACGATAAGGTTACATTTTGTGTGTTTTTTCTTAACTAAAAGTTGGGAAACCTGAAATGGATCCTTTTGTACTTATGGCCCATCAAAAAATAAAAGATGGGTAAATTAAGACCCATTTGTATTCTCAGCAGGATCAACTTTTTCCCCCCTCATATAATTTTATATAATTCGTTATATTCCTCGTGCATGTTTAAAACTCCATCAAACATTCAACACAATTTTCTATAACAAGTCATTGAAAATTAATAAAACTTGCAAAACGCTATACGCATAATTTTTGTTAGGTTTAAAAACCTCCCAAGTTTGGTTATGTTCTCAACACTTCTTAAGTTACATTTAATTTCCACTTAGGCTAAGATGCGGAATCCCTGTTCACGGATTTTTTATTTTTTAATCGGTTAAAAAAAGGAAAAAAAACGCCAAATTTTGGAGACTGTGATTTCTGATATGGTAACCCGGCCAATTGTTAAATTGCTGGATTTAGTTGTTTTTCGTAGATCGTTCGGTTTTTTATTACTGGAAATAATTTATTTAACTGTTTTTGCCAGAATTTAATAAATATACTTATTCAGGTATTTTAACGAAAGGTAACTTATAATTTATAGTTATTTAAAGTTGTTAAACGAGTGGAAAGTAATAAATATTCAAATATGGATATATTTGCGATTGATGCTCTTGAATACGACATTTGGTGGAGAAAAATATATAAGTTTTACGTATTTTTAATTTGTCCATAGCTACAGCGCCTAGAATAGCGCTTTATTCTAGGCGCTGTACCATAGCGATTACTTTTTTGGACAATTTCTCTCGGATAAGTGCCCTCTGCGGAATCATTTACGTACTAATAGATGTCGGTATGAAGGAATTTTTGTTTGAGATTGCTATTTAACAAACTAAATTAATCTAACGATGTTATTTTTTTCTTTTTGTGTTGGAAAGTAATGTTTTTGACGGAATTTTATAAATATACCTATGATTTGAAGAAGTTATTTTATGGACAATTTCAGTTGGATATGTTCCCTCTATAGGATGTTTTAAGTAGCAATAGATGTCGGTATGAAGGTATTTTGTTTGAAAGTGCTGTTTAGCGATATAAATGAATTAAAGGTGTTTTTTTGTTCTTTTTTCCTTGGAAATTAATGTTTTTTGACGAAATTTTATAAATATACTTATGAATTGAAGCAGGTATTTTATGGACAGTTTCAGTCGGAAAAGTGACCTCTAT
The DNA here is from genome assembly GCA_963931845.1 of Maratus michaelseni. Taxonomy (NCBI): domain Eukaryota; kingdom Metazoa; phylum Arthropoda; class Arachnida; order Araneae; family Salticidae; genus Maratus; species Maratus michaelseni. The sequence continues at coordinate 184,561,463 of OZ007587.1, forward strand.
AGGATCTTTTAAGTATCATTAGATGTCAGTATAAAGGAATTGTTGTTTGAAAGTGATATTTCGTGAAAAAAATTAATCTAACGATGTTTTTCTTTCTTTTTTTCTTGGAAAGTAATGCTTTTGACGGAATTTTATAACTACACATATGAATTGAAGCAGGTATTTTATAGACAATTTCAGTCGGATAAGTGCCCTCTATAGGATCTTTTAAGTACGAATAAATGTCGGTATGAAGGAATTTTTGTTTGGAAGTACTTTTTCGAGGAATAAATGAATCTAACGATTTTTTGTTCTTCTTTTTCTCCTTGGAAAGTAATGTTTTTGACGTAATTTTATAAATATACCTATGAATTGAAGCAGGTATTTTATGGACATATTTCAGTTGGATAAGTTGCCTCTATAGGATGTTTTAAGTAGCAATAGATGTCGGTATGAAGTTATTTTGTTTGAAAGTGCTATTTAGCGATATAAATGAATTAACGGTGTTTTTTTTTGTCCTTTTTTCTTGGAAAGTAATGTTTTTTGACGAAATTTTATAAATATACTTATGAATTGAAGCAGGTATTTTATGGACAGTTTCAGTCGGAAAAGTGACCTCTATAGGATCGTTTAAGTATCATTAGATGTCAGTATAAAGGAATTGTTGTTTGAAAGTGATATTTCGTGAAAAAAATTAATCTAATAATGTTTTTCTTTCTTTTTTTTTCTTAGAAAGTAATGCTTTTGACGGAATTTTACAGCTACACACATGAATTTAAGCAGGTATTTTATGGACAATTTCAGTCGGATAAGTGCCCTCTATAGGATCTTTTAAGTACGAATAAATGTCGGTCTGAAGGAAATTTTGTTTGGAAGTGCTATTCAGCTAAATAAATGAATCTAACGATGTTTTTTTTAGTTTATATACATGTATCTGTCACCGCGGCTTAAACGAGTTTCGTGCATTTTAGAGATTCCTGCACAGCGAGTTTGCTGAATCCAGTGATTTTTTTTAAGTTTTCATGTGCGCGCAGCGCTCATACGTCTGTTTGTGACCGCGGCATAAACGAGTTTCGTGCATTTTAGTGGTTTCTGCACAGCGAGTTTGCTGCATCCAGTGATGTTTTTTTAGTTTTCATGTGCGCGCAGCGCTCATACGTCTGTCTGTGACCGCGGCATAAACGAGTTTCGTGCATTTTAGTGATTCATGCACAGCGAGTTTGCTGCATCCAGTGATATTTTTTTTAGTTTTCATGTGCGCGCAGCGCTCATACGTCTGTCTGTGACCGCGGCATAAACGAGTTTCGTGCATTTTAGTGGTTCCTGCACAGCGAGTTTGTTGCATCCAGTGATGTTTTTTTTTAGTTTTCATGTGCGCGCAGCATTCATACGTCTGTCTGTGACCGCGGCATAAACGAGTTTCGTGCATTTTAGTGGTTCCTGAACAGCGAGTTTGCAGAATAAATGGTTAAGTTTCATTTCTTGCTACTTATAAATTGTAAAAAATGTTTCCATTGCATCAAAAGTTTTAAAATACTTAGTTATGAAATGTATGTATCAGATATATCCATAATATACAATGGAAAATAGAACATAGTAACAGACTGTTTTGTGTTTGCAACCAAAACGTCATGAATGACGTCACAACTTATTATTATCACAAATATTTTCCCATGATTCCGAGATTATAGCGTATTAGAAAAGAAAGATATCTGCTCGTATTTTCATATCTTTTTTATTATTTATAATGCGTAAATAGTTTACTACGTGTATTTCTTAGTGAAAAGAAAATCTCTCAGTTTAAATATTTAGATGACGCAATAATTTGATGTAAAGGTTGGGGAGAATTTCGAATTTCAATCGTCGAATGTATAGTATACTCTGATGTTGTAAGGCTCTTTAAAAGATTGATATAACGTAGACTACTCATTTTCTATTCTTCTTATGTTGTAAATGTCATTTTTACTTCTTTTAACTTTATTTACGCATAAAAATACGCATTCCTGTGTTTTTAAAATGCAAAAGGTTGTATTTCCCATAATTCCAAGATGTTGGCATATTAAAAACAAGTCTGGCGCGATTCTGAGACGCGCTCCTGTGTTTTTAAAATGCAAAAGGTTGTATTTCTCATAATTCCAAGATGTTGGCATATTAAAAACAAGTCTGGCGCGATTCTGAGACGCGCGCCAAAAAAAAAATCACCAAAATTCCGTGACCAGGGATTCCGCATCTGTTCCCTTAATTTAACAGTTTAAACTTTAAATTACACATGTTTATCTTTTGCCGTGAGCTGTTAAAACCACACTTCACTCAATGTTTTGACAACTGTCTGTTTTGGCCTGCTGGCATGTATGATGGCGTCATACACCCACGTAAGTACCGGAAGCTCATTAGGCATTCATATTTTGATCAGCTGTTTGAGGTAGGGGGCATTACTTCCTGCTTCTAGTCATTTCTTTCAGCCCTTTCAATGCAGTGAGCTGTTTTGCTGAGGCACGGCCAAACTCCATCTTTCTCCCTCTCCTCATATAAGGGGAGAAGGGATTGAGTTTGGCCGTGGCTGAGGTGGCTCTTTACTTTTTCAATCTTGTGGTTTTGCCTTTTGCCGGCTGGGATGTTAATGCTTATGGCAGATGTTTTCTCATCTAAGCAGTGAAGTTAATATGTGGTTTATGTTTTCTTTCAACATGAAGATTAAATATGAGATATATTTTTTCCCTCAGCTGATATGGTATAGCAAAGTTTATTAAATATGTTTCTGAAATTAATTGTGTGTTGAGTCAGGAGATTGTTTACAAAAGTAAAAGTGAATTGTTTTTAAGAAGTAATCCTTTTTCTATTGAAATGAAGAAACAGTTTGATTTATTTAACCTGATAAAGGCATGTTATTTATTTTTGAGAACTTGTTATTTTGTCTGAAGAAATAAAAATGTTTTTTTTTTTAAACATATCTCTCTCTCAAGTTATTTTTACACAGCTCAGAAGTAATTAATGAAACTGAAATTAAATGATCACTTGGGGAAACAAGGTTTATTTAAAGATGATGTATTTAATTAATGAAATTATTGAATTTTAAATCATGCTTCATATGGGCTTCTTGCTGCATTTAAGATATAATGAAATGGCTCTGCTACATTTTAAGACAGTTTGTTTTTACAAACTGATAATTTTAAGCTATTATTAATAATTTTATATTATCATGTATTTAGTTCATGCAATTGTTTCGTGGATTTCACATTTTATTTAGTATTTTGTGAAAGCCTTGGAAAATAAAAGTTATAGTTAAATTATATATTTTTCTGTATGATCTCTCGTAATGCTTTTGTGAAATTTTTATTTATGCATACATTATCTTCTCTGAAATACAATTAAACAATTTTATAAATCGAAGCTTTTATCTTATTCCAATAGTTAAAACTAAAAGCATCACTTTTTAGCCCAATCATGAAATAATTTTTAATTTTCAGATTTTTTTTTCTTTACATGATATAGAGGAAAACAGGGTAATTGCAGGACTTTTACTTTACTTGAATAAATACCTTATTCAAAATCAGCTAAAATAATGATTTTTTGAATTGTCTAATTTAGAATTTAGCATGCGTTAATGAATCAAATGGTGTGTGAACAATTTACATTATTTTCATGTAATTTACTTTATTTTAAAAATAGAAACATGTTGTTTGGTTCGACAACTTCCAATAATATTATGCCGTGCTATTAAGATGCATGTCATTACAAACCTACATACCAGATACGATAATATTATATAATAATATTTTATAATTACATTGGTGTTTAGAAAAAAAAATATTTACATGAAAATGCAGTGCAGATGATTAACAATGCAACTAAAAGATCTTTCGGTTGTTTTTATATACATGAAAGCATCTGTTATTCTTTGTACCCTGTTATATAACGACACGAATAATAATTTATTTTTTGTTATAGCTGACGAAATTATTTCATTCTGAAATTGTTTTATTCAAAAATTAAATTAACCCTTTGTGACTCAACAACTACGATTTGACAAATATTTACTCAGATGTTTAGAATGTATCATTTTAAACATGTAAAAAATAGTTAAATAAATTTAGAACCTAAAAATAAAAATATATTGACTAAAAGATATTTTTTTCACATCTGAAATAAACAGAAAATTACATACTTCTCATAAATATTGTCAATTTTCAAATGCATATTCGTAAAAAATACGAACTTACCTTTGTAAAAATTCTATTTTTGGACGCATCCAACCTTTTAAACTTGACAAAATTTACAAAGTTCATTTTCGCATGATGTGAAACTGACCAAATGATAAATAAAACTTTGGCATGAAAAATTAACTGAGTGTCGCCGTTTATTGAGAATTCTATGAACCATTTATCTTAAATGCTGTGTTGGAAGACAGCAACAACAAATAAAATCGTCTTTTAAAGCCCAATGTATAAGTAACATTGACTTTTGGGTATGTTGCAGATATGCAACGCGGTGATACAAAGGGTTAAAATTGCAAATGGTTGGTTGGTTGGTTCAATGGGGTTTTATGTCACAAAGTCCCTTTAGGGACATGCTGCGCCAAATAAAAGATTAGAATAAGAACGTCAAATTAAAATTTAAAATTGATTTAAAACTTTGTCATAAAAACAAGATGAATGAAAATGACACAGTTAAATGAAAAGAGTGATGTGATGATAAATGTATAGTTAAAATCATTCAATGAAAATATAACACAACCTCTAAAAGAAATAAACACAAGTTTTCACAATTAAAATATATATAATCTTTAAAATTTGCATAAAAATAGATTTTCTGCAAATATTTAAGTGTCTTGAGGCACAGGAAGAAATTTATCGAAGGTAAAAAAAAAATTTCAGGTATGCTAGTATGCTTAAAAGACAACTTTTGATTCCGAACCAAAAGTAATTAAGAAAATACACTGCTCAAAACAATTAAAGGATATTTGAAGTTTTATATAAAATAAAGATATAAACGAAATTTTTTTTGCCGAAAATAGAAGAAGAGAATCACAAATGCAAATTTTTCTGGTTTTCAAACTGTGGAGTATGCAAATTTTGAGTTCGACGTCAAAAACGTCGCTTCAGCGGCAGCGAATGAAATTGACTTTCAACTGGATAAAAGAGAATGAAGACAAGGATGATCGGCATTCAGTGATTGCTTTGTTTCGATGAGTACGATGTCTCAGCGAAGTCATTTGACAGATTCAGAAGCTTGGAGAATTGTTGGTAGGTTAGAAGGGGGCCAAACTCAAGCCGAAGTAGCGCAAGCCATTGGAGTGTCACAAAGTGTCATTTCCAGGATAAGGAACCGTTTTTTGGAGAGTGGATGTGCAGGCCGAAGACCAGGGCAAGGTCGTAGACAGGCAACAACGCCCAATGAAGATCGGTATTTAGCGTTAACAGCTCGGAGACACCGAAACATGAACGCTACTCTTCTCCAACAACACCTTCGCTCGGCTACAGGCACCACGATTTCAACTCAGACTGTCCGAAACCGGCTCCATGCTGTAGGTCTGTATGCTCGCCGACCGATGGTATGTGTTAGATTAACATCAAGGCATCGTCGCGACCGCAGGGAGTGGGCAACCGAGCATGTCAACTGGAGGAGAAATGAATGGAGCAATATTCTGTTTTCTGACGAGTCCCGTTTTTCTGTGCATCTGTATAATAGGCGTATTTTCATCTGGAGGGACCGTGGCAGTAGGAATAATCCTGCGTTCGTGCACGAAAGTGTCAGATTTGGCGGTGGAGGAGTGTTGATGTATGGTGGCATCTCCATTGACGGGCGCACTGACCTCTACATCATTCGAGATGGAGCTCTGACTGGTCGCCGATATAGGGATGAGATCCTCAGACCTATTGTAGTCCCTTACGCTGCAGCAATCGGAGATAACTTCATTTTAATGGACGATAACTGCAGGCCACATCGTGCAAACCTGGTGGAGGATTTCCTTTTCGAGGAAGGAATCGTTCGAATGGAATGGCCAGCGTGTTCTCTAGACATGAATCCAATCGAGCACGTTTGGGACGCTCTAGGAAGACGAGTTTCTGGCCGCCAACAACCCCCACAAACTCTCCAAGAACTGGAAAGAGCTCTTCTGGAAGAGTGGGGCAGAATACCCCAACTCGTCATTAATAGCCTCATTGAGTCCATGCCTCAAAGGTGTTCAACGTTGCTGGCCGCCCGTGGAAACCATACCCCCTACTGAAAATGATTTTCTTTGAAGAAAACACCTTTTCTTATTCTTTTTTTCTCATATGCACAAATTGTGTTTTTTTCCTTTTGTACACAAATGCGCAATAAAATGCATTTTTTTCTGCCAAACATGTGTAATTTATTCTCATATAACCTACTATGTCTGTCGACCATGTATCAATCAGCTAAAAAGTTTCCCAGATACAAAATCCACCTAAAACTGCAATATCCTTTAATTGTTTTGAGCAGTGTATATACAGTAGAACTCCAATTATCCGAATCAATTGGGAGCGGACTCCATTCGGATAATCAAAAATTCGGATAATTGGATTTTTTTCGAAAAAGGGTCTAGTTTAATTAATTACTGTATGTATGTTAAAAATGGGAGAAAAAAACTATTTTTAAACAAAAAAAAAAGCTTTTAATTAATTAAATGAAAAATGGAACACTTTTACATGTTAAGCGTACTTACAAGTGCTGTACATTAGTACAGTATGTATGTACCGTACTGTAAATGAAAGTCATTGCTTGCGGTCAAAGTAAGCTGTTTGACAGTCTTCATCCGTTTTCGGGTAGCCAAGTCGCGCATCCGCTTGATGATGAGAAGTTGCATGTGGTCACCTCGGGCTGACGCTTCATGCACTTCAACGCAGTTTCAAGGCCAGCAAATGCTTCACTAGCTGATGGACCAGTGTCTGCTTCAACTTCGACATTAAGGTCATCTTCTTCCTCGACACTTTCTTCTCTCGCACTTTCAATATGTTCATCATCATTTAGAATTTGAAACACAGGGTCTGACGAATCACACGCTATCCACTCTCCTGTGCACTAACTTCTGAACATCCAAGAATTTTCAAAAGAATGTTTCTGAATTCCTCAAGTGGCACATCATACTCCTCTTCTCCTGTCTCTTCCCTTTCCTTTTCTTGATCTTCTTTTTCCTTTTTTTCCATTTCCTTCTCTTCGCCAGTTGATATGCCTTTCAACTTGTTCCACGCACGTTTTAATGTGACTGCCTTAACCAAGCTCCAAGCTTCCGCCAGCATATAAGCGCAATCTTTCAAATTTATTTTTTTGTGGTTAGCCAACACACCTTCTTCGTCTTTGCCCTCTAACAAAAGTTTCTTTAAAAGTTGCCTTCAGTAATGAGGTTTCATGATTCGCCTACTTTAGCTTCGCGGAGGGAAGGACAATAGCGCGCGTAAACAAAATCATTAGTTTGCGAATCGCAGTACGTTTCCGTCTTAATTCTTTTTCTGAAATTCTGAAATCGATTCGGATAATCAGCGATTCGGATAGTCGGAGTTCGGATAATTGGAGTTCTACTGTATATATAAATTTTCATAAAAATTTTATTTTTAACTATATTTGGGGCGTTTGGGGCACCGGAAGATATCAATGGATTTCAATAAAAAAACAGATGTAAACTAATATCCATAAAAGATAACTTTCGTACCCTTCGCCGATTCGATTATTCACATTTCGATTTTTCGATCCTAATGGTCACCCTTGCAGTTTATACAGCGTTCGGATTTTTCACATGAGTTACTCTTATGGCCAACTTCTGAACATCTTGCACATGTAACAGATCCACGACGGGTAGTTTTACTTGTGGCCATAACGCTGGCACTTAAAGCAACGGAGAGGATTAGGAATATAAGGCCAAACGGGGCAGCTCAGGTATGCAGCTTTAATTCTAGTTGGTAGAGTAGGGCTATTGAAAGTCAGAATAATGTGCTTTGTAGGAAGCACTTGCTCATTCCGACGAATAGTGATACGGCGTACATCTATAACATTTTGATCTTTTAAATTATGCAAGAGTTCATCTTTTGTAGAAAATAAAAGTTCTGGTTCTGATATTACACCACGGCTTGTATTTAGAGTTTGATGGGCCTGAACAGAAACAGAAAATGAACCTATTTTTGTGTACTTTGAGAGAAATTTTGAGTGACTCACTGAAAAAACCTCCACCAGCAAATCCCCAGACTGCATTTTTTTAAGTGAATGACCATCTCCAAGAATTGACTGAAATATTTTCGCGATAAGAAATGGTGAAGTTCTCTTAAAAGGACTATCAGAAAGACTGTTAGTACGTTTAATTACAAAAAAACGTGTAAATGAAATACTCTGTACAGTTTGTTGCTCTCCACATGGAAGAGAGATAGAAGGAATTGAAGTATTTCCATCCATATTAGAGACAAAACCAATTCAAACCCCAGTCGCACCACCCACTACCGAGCCCAACGAGGGGATGCACATTCGTGCACCAGTGCTAACCAGGGCTCATACCTCCACAAGACACACCTATGCCAGTCTCCACCCTTAACGAGATGACTAATATGTGACCGCTCACTTGATCCCCAGCCAGTGACAAGTAAGCTGACCAGCTGACGTGTAATCACAACATAATAATTACACAGTTCAAAAAATAGGATAAGTAAAATTACTCACCCTTCCAAGGTAGGACGCCTTCTTAAGAATCAGGAGTTTCGATTTTAAATAGAGACGGTCATTTTGTGGATTTTTTAAACACAAGACATGATGAAGAGACTCTGGTACAAATTTCTAGTACTTTAATTCACACCTATTTACATTCTTCTATTTACATTATATACAACATTAATTAAATTGAATTTAAGACATTCGTTCTTATTTCGCGGTACAACCGACATCGTTCACTCAAGTTACTTCTCAGAATAATAATAAAGTCTCTGAGTTGCCAAATGACAAAAACAAAAGTTTCTTTTAGCAATGAAAAAAAATGTTCATGGAGGCAAATGTTTAGAGTCTATGCACACAAAAAAAATGTCCAGTTCATGGAATTCGGTGTTTTGCGACATCCTCCCCCTTGAGGTTCAGGAAACTAACGAAGCTCAAAATATTTACAAATCAAGTCTCTGTGGCTGCTTCAGATTTCTACCAGCTCGAGATCGCCGATTGACACCTTCAGGCACAGAACATTCGTGCTTAAGATCAGGGACAGAGGCACAATCAGGTACGGAAGACTCATGCTCGAGATCAGGGACAGTGGCACCAGCAGGCACAGAAGACTCATTCTCAAGATCAGGAACAGAGGCACCAGCAGGCACGGAAGACTCATTCTCAAGATCAGGTCCAGAGGCATCATCAGGTACGGAAGACTCGGTCACAGTAGCAGGATCAGCCATGTCATCTACAGAAACAGGAAAGCTATCTACTAAAAAAGGATAGATTAGTTCATGATTAATCTCTAGAGGATATAGTCTTTTAATAGGTCTCAAAAAGGAACCTGTTTTTGTTTTAATTTTGGCTACACGAAATTTGCCATCTTTACCAGCATACAATTCTTCAATTTTGCCTAAAGGCCAATTAATTCTTTTTGAATTATCATCCCCAATTAAAACAATGTCATCCCTTTTTAATTCAGTTTCTCTTTTTCTTTCCGCACTCTCTCGAAGCTGTCCCAGGTACTCTACTCTAAAGCGTTTTCTTAGATCTTCTCTAACCTTTTGTTGATAAGCAAATCTTTTTCTAATTTTTGTTGAATCAATTATGTCGAATTCGGGAACTCTCGAATCTTTGAGATCTTGCAAGAACATTGCGGGGGTAAGAGGATCAAGATCATCATCATCTGCAACATATGTCAGCGGTCTAGAATTTATTACGCTTTCAGCGTCACATAAAACAGTATATAATTCTTCATAATTAAGGCTGGCCTTCCCAAGTACTTTTCGTAAAATATTTTTCAACATTCCTATCATGCGTTCAAAAAAACCTCCCCACCAGGGAGCTGATGGTGGATTAAATTTCCATTGAATTTTTCTTTCAATAGCGAATTTTTGCAAACTCTCAATATTTACTGACTTTAATTCTGTGGATGCTTTCACTAGATTTTTTCCATTATCAGAAATAATAGTAGACGGTCTCCCTCTTCTTGATATAAATCTTCTCATAGCTAAGATGAGATTTTCCGTTGAGAGCGAAGATACTAATTCTAGATGTATCGCGCGAAACACGGCGCATGTAAAAAGTGCTACCCAAACTTTCGAGCCATTCCTTAAAAATAATGGTCCGCATAGATCGAGACCAACAATTTCAAAAACTGAAGCTTCTTTGACTCGTTCTTCCGGAAGAAGGGCACTAGGTGTCTCAGCGGGTGATGCACTGAATCGCCTGCATGTCACGCAACCTTTTATTATTTTTCGAACCGTTCTTCTACATCTTAATATCCAAAATTGTTCTCTCAAAACTGACATTACAATTTGTATTCCTGCATGGCTAAGTTCAATATGTTTTCTTCTTATGAGCGAATAGGTGATATTATGATCGAAAGGCAGAACTATCGGGTATCGGAAAGAATGGAAATCTTTTCTCATTGCAATTCGTGTTTTTACTCGGATTAAACCTTGATCATCAGTAAAAGTCTGTAAAGAGGTGTAGCACGGTTTGGATTCACCTATTAAACACCTCTGAGCATATCTCAATACAACATGTTCTGCGTGAGTTATTTCTTCAACTGTTAACATTTTCTCTAAATTTCGATCATTCCGCGTCTTTCTGATATTTTCAAAAAATCTATATATCCAGGCAGTTATTTTTAACATTTTCCAATATGAAGATGTATTTTCGTATAACTCAATTGGGGTTTGAGAGACATTTACTGAAGTAATAACTGTCTTTCTTTTTTCAGAGTTAATTATTTCAAAATCAGGATTTAAACTGCCTTTAGGCCAAAATTCTTGAGGACTTTTCAACCAGTTGGGGCCCTCCCACCAGAGGGATTGTTTAAGGGATTCTGCAGAACATCCCCGGGAAGGTAGATCGGCTGGGTTAAGAGTTCCGGGCACATAGTACCAATTTTCTGGCTTACTCAGTGATCGAATTTCTTTAACACGATTGTATACGAATGGAGCCCAGTTTTCACTTCCTTTTATCCAGTATAATGCATTGCTAGAGTCTGTCCAGAAAAGTGTTGGAATATTTTCTAATTTCAAATCGGACTTAACCCCTTTTGACAATCGTGCACCAATCGTACACGCGAGAAGTTCCAGTCTAGGAATGGTAATACATTTCAGCGGGGCTACTCTACATCGTGCTTGTATCAGCTGACAGGAGATTGATTTTTGATTTTCGTTCCGCAAATATATGCATGTAGCATAGGCTGCTTTGCTTGCGTCACAAAATACATGTAAACTTAAATTACCAATGTTATCTGGATCTTTGATTAAACATCTCGGTATAACAATATCTTTAAGTGAGCATAATTGTTGTTTCCATTTCCGAAATTTTTGGGCAATTGATGTTGGTAATTCAGAGTCCCAAGTTACTTTATTTTTCCATAATTCTTGCAATAGTATTTTAGGGAAAAGAGTAACTGGGCAAGTATAACCGATGGGGTCAAAAATTTTGTGAACTTCCGACAATATTTTCCTTTTAGTGACGGGTTCATCGTCCTTATTAATTTCTCTTATATCTATGGAAAGACTATCTGCGGGTAATAGCCATCGTAGGCCTAAAACTGGAACAATTTTGTTTTTTGGGGAGGAAATTTGTTTCATCGGGGAATGAGAATAACTGTGTTCCCATCCTCTGAGGTCAAATTTAGCTTGACTAAGAATGTATTTCAATTCTGTTATAAAATCATTGAGTTGTTCCTCATTGTCCAGACTAGTGACGCAATTGTCAACATAAAATGATTCCGACAGTCTAGAAGCTGTTTCCTGCATAGAGGGAGGTGACTTTCTTAAATGGTATTGTAAAGTAGCTCCCAACAAATAGGGACTGCAGGTAAGCCCGAAAACAACTCTTCTGTGTTGGAAAATTTTTGTTTTTTCAGAATTTCCCTCCTTCCACCATAAAAATCTTAAAAAGGGTCTGTCCTTTTCATTTAAACTAATTTGTAAAAAGGCTTTTCTTATGTCTGATATTACACCAATTTTCCTCAATCGGAACCGATTTATCAATGAAGGGATGAGTTCTACTAAATTGGGGCCTTTCAACAAGCAATCGTTAATAGATGGTGAGCCTTTTTCCCTCGCTGATCCATCGAAAACAGGACGTATTCGAGTCGTGGAATTTTCTTTTATGACAGCTCTGTGTGGCAGAAAAAATTCAGGTTCCGTTCCCGGAGTTGATTCGACCTCCTCAATAATACCCTCTTGAAGCCACTCATTAAATACTGATTCATAGGCAGCCAAATTGCCGGATTTCTTTAATTGATCTACGCAGTTTTTTAATCTACGTCCTGAAATTTTCCGAGCACTGGGAAGAGGGGGGTGACCTACAATCCATGGGAGACTAACCTCATATCGCCCTTTATTATTTATTTGAATATTTTTAGTAAAATGCTCTTTTACAGCTTCTTCGAGTTCTAAACTGGATTCTTTATCACCTGGATCAAGAATTCCTAAAGTGTCTAATCGCCATAAATCCGTTAATTTTGCTTCATTTTCATGTAACGATAAAACTACTTTCGTAGAATCGTTATATTCATTAGTTTTACCAATCAATGTCCACCCTAGTTTGGTATGGATTGCAGTTAAATCACTATTCAAGGATTTTATTTTTCCTGTTACTAATTTCCCATAGATATCAGCTCCGATAAGTAAACTTATTTCCTGTTCATTTTTAATTTTTGGAATCCCTGTATATGTACCATAATCTGAGAATTTTATCCCATTTCTTCTAGCTTCTTTAATCCAAGGCCCATATTTTATTTTAGGAACTTCAGTACATATTTTGTCTTGATCATAGACATCGAAATTGCAATTGAAAGTGTTCTCTAAGTTACTTAAATATATTTTATATCGTTTATGAACATGTGTCTCTTGAATACCCCCAAACAAACTATGAACCATATTTTCTTCTCCCACCGCTTCATATCCCATACGATTAATAATATCTTTCGTTAAATAAGACCGTTGGCTACCAGAATCAATCAAACATCGCACTAACATTTGTTTATTTTTATCCTTTAATTCCAAACGCACAGTTAAAGTCTGCATTAACACTTCACGATTACAAGTTTTGTTTGATAATGACGCACTTTCCTTATTTTCTGGCGCAATTTCTTTTTCAGGACACATAATTCTATAATGTCGTTTTAAACAAGCGTTGCATTTAACATATTTTCTGCAATTTTGAGCAACGTGCCCCATCTTGAGACAAACGAAGCAACATCCAAACTGCTTCAAAGATTCTTTTTTACCCTGTAACGATTTATTTTTAAATAATTCGCATTCAATCAATAAATGTTTCTCTTTACATTCTGGGCATCGAATCTGTTTAGAAAATGAAACACTTTCATTGATCAAACCAGAAGCAGTCGGAATATTTTTTGACGCCTGTTTTTCTCGCACCTGCTTCCCAGACATAGTGTCGACATTCGAAGAATCTTGATTGCAGATTAAAAACGAAGTTCTTTCACGTGAAATAACTTCCAATTTTAGAAAATCTATTATTTCCGTAACTTTTAATTCTTCGTCATTTCCACATTTTTTTGTTATCTGTAATACTATGTCAGACGGTAATAATTTAATTAGAATAGGTGCGAGCAGCGCTGAATATTTTTCAATCTCTAATCCAAGAGATTTCAAATTTCTGATTTCGGTTTCACAAATATCCAGTAATCTGCGTAATGCATAAACATCACTGGATTTCTTTACTGAATTAAGCGATAACAGTTTATTGAGATGTGAATTAATAACTAAATGTTTTTTGCCGAATCTTTCTTTTAAAGTCTCTATAGCCGATAAATAGTTGCTATTAGTTAAACTATAGCCTTTTATCGAACTAGCTGCATCTGAAGTTAGATATGACTTCAAATAATTGAATTTTTCGACATCCGATAAATCTGTATTTTTATGAATCGTAGATTCGTATTGGTCCCAAAATCTTTGCCAATCTGAAGGATCGCCGTTAAATTTTTCAATTACTAGTTTGGGTAAATTTATGCGAATGGATTCTAAACCCCGAACTACGATTCTTTCTTCAGAATTATTTACTGTTGTAGTAGAAACATTTAAACTAGATTGAGATTCTAATTTCGATTTGGCTCGTTTAACTTTCGTTTTTAAAATAACTAAATTCGAATTATATTCATCACATTTTAATACCTCAGCTTCTATCTCGTCTAATTTAAGGTTTTTCTGAATTTCAGAATCGAGATAATTAAGCTCTTTTTCCTTCAATTCTAACTCAGCGAGAAATTGTTCTAATGTCTCTTCATCGGCACTGTTTTCTGAAATTGCCGCCTCTATTTTATTCGTTAATTTAGTAGTTTGTGATCTGACAGTAGTGCGTTTCGCTTTATTAATTGCATCCATTATTTTAAATCAATATTCACTATTAATTTATCGAATAAAAATATTGCAATTATCTCATATTCAAAGCACTACGAAACTACAATAACGATATTTCTGATTCAATTTATTTCTAGGCAGTCCCTGTTTTCGGGCGCCAAATGACGTGTAATCACAACATAATAATTACACAGTTCAAAAAATAGGATAAGTAAAATTACTCACCCTTCCAAGGTAGGACGCCTTCTTAAGAATCAGGAGTTTCGATTTTAAATAGAGACGGTCATTTTGTGGATTTTTTAAACACAAGACATGATGAAGAGACTCTGGTACAAATTTCTAGTACTTTAATTCACACCTATTTACATTCTTCTATTTACATTATATACAACATTAATTAAATTGAATTTAAGACATTCGTTCTTATTTCGCGGTACAACCGACATCGTTCACTCAAGTTACTTCTCAGAATAATAATAAAGTCTCTGAGTTGCCAAATGACAAAAACAAAAGTTTCTTTTAGCAATGAAAAAAAATGTTCATGGAGGCAAATGTTTAGAGTCTATGCACACAAAAAAAATGTCCAGTTCATGGAATTCGGTGTTTTGCGACACCAGCCGATTGATGCATACGGGACCAATATGCACCTCTTGTCTACTTGAAGCTGAGACCAAAGCAGTGTGTTTTTTTCCCTCAACTGACAGGATCCCCCTTTCTAAGGACACGGGTCGCCACGCACGGAAAACACGTGGGTGGTTTACAATTCTCCATAAATCGATATAAACAGGATAATATCGGCTTATGCAGAATCGCCCTCATCTCAGACGAGGAAACCATAATTAGAGTGAAACAAAGAGGAAAGATTAGACAAGAGAAGGGAGAGGAAAAAGAAAAGAGAAAGATCGCTCAGGTACCCGGAGTTGCGGAGCCCGTGAATACCTAAAGAAGATATCCCCCTGGGGGGGAAATTGCAAATGGAATAGTGTGCAGGTAACTGTGTGACAATAATACAGGAATATACACAGTAAGAATACACAGGAAAACCTTTGTCAGCTGTTAGTACCAGAAAATGTGTCGGCCGTACGAAAACTTTTAATCGCTGCACCTACCCTACCAAGTGATACAGAAGGAACACTTAACATTGGATCTGTAGCCAGTACTTGATATATTTGATCCAATCTGGTAGCCAGCAAAAAAATTCTAGTCGCCAGTAAAAATCATCCCCCCCCCCCCAATTCCGTCATTGATTAAAAAAAACACTAAAGTTTTTTATGAATTATTTTGAGAAAGGGTAATAACAAACATAGTTCAGAATTATTAGTTAAATAGTTTAGAATAATACATAATTTAGAAAAGTTTTCTAAAACAACTTATCAAAATTACATATATCTGAAAAGAAAAATAAAAGAAATACTGCAAAGGTTGAATAAACCGGCATGTTTGGGAAACGCTGACTGATGAATGCTTCAAATGTCTGGATAGGTAAGTGCTACAAAATCTATATCTGTTGAGGAAAGAATCGATGAAATAGAGAAACCGGAAAACAATTTTTTGCTCATGTTCCAGCTGAAGTCAGTCAAATACACAGTGTATCCCAAAATTTCCCTATTCGACCCTATTCCCTGTTCCCTATTTTCCCTATTCCCTGTTCGACCCTATAGGACTGATCCTATAAACAAAAATTAACAACGGACTTTACCCATGTGACGTCAGTTGCGGGTATAGAGAAGAAAAACACCAATAGGCGTGAAGAACATTTTAACACAGCTTCCCCTTCTTCGAATAAACAGTCTTTTTCTGAGTGTATATACCCGCAGAGGCGTGACTGTTGCCACTCGTGGGTAAAGTCCACTGAAATGAAAAATTTTACCTATGTTTATTCGAAATAATCGCTGGACTCACACACATTTACAACGAATATAATAGTCACCAAAACATTTATGGAAGTCCGCCTTTGCAATGTGCATCAAATAGTTGGTCGCAGTCGCTTGAGGTGGTCCCCTTTAGGTGCAATTTCAACTTGGGAAACAGGATATAGTCACGGGGAAACAAATCTGGGGAGGAAGGAGGCTAGTTGAGCACGACGACCCTTTAGAGGCCAGAAACTTCCTCACAATGATCGAAGTGTGTGCTGGTCCGTTCTCGTGCAAGAACGACCAACTACCTTGCTGTCGACCCAGGAAAGAACTTTGTGTACTCGGACCATGAAACACTTCAACACTTTCAAATAGCAACGTCGTACCTTCAATTTTATGTTTGCTCGTTGTTCGACCTTCACGAGCTCCAAAGATCACTTTAAACTGTTACAACAAAACCGATGCACTTAGCATTACATAATAGACAGTAACGTGAAATTGTACCTTTTACAAGAACGCTTTTGACATCACCTGCGCAGGGCACCCAACACATTTTAACCCTCCAAAAGGGGGAAAGGGGACCATTTTTATTAAAAAGGGGGAAATTGGGGGACCATTTTTATTAAAAAGGGGGACTTTGGAGTACCATTTTTATTTAAAACGAGGATTTCAGGGGACCATTTATATTAAAAAGGGGATTTTAAAAAAATGACTATGTGTCTAAAAATACTTCCTAAATTTCCTAAATTATGCAAACAAATTTTTAAAAATTACCCCCTAAAAATATGTTAATTGATTACCTTTGTAAAGATGTCATTAAACAATGTACACAGCTTTATTTAAACATAGTTAAATATACTAATGCAAGAAGATAGAAAGTATTCAATATCTGACATTCATTTTGATAATTCTCTTTAACGGAGCCTGGACTTTTAATTCAAATTGTTGCTTTATTAAAATTTAGAAAAGTAAAAAATGATATGCAATACAATATACACAGTAAAAATTAATGCATCTAAGAAATTATTAAATCAATCAATTATTAGCGGAATTACATATTAACAATTACAAAGTATAGTGCATTTCCTAGAATTTAGCATGGAATTACAAATAGTTAACAGTGAATAAAAAAAGCACAGCATAACAGCGCCTCATGTTGAGTATTAAAATTTAAAACTAGATTAACATAATATACTGTTAATTATTAATATCAAACATAAAATTGAGTTCATTTCTATGCAATAGAAGCTGAAATAAGCTGTAATGTTCAACAGAAAAAGCAGAGTATGGCAACGCTGCCTGGGAAGTGATCAAAACCAATATTGAATCATAATCATTTTACATATTAAATTTGGTGAAATTCCATCCCAAACATGTCTAGATCTGACTATCGCGGAAATAGTTAAAAATACGATCCAGTTGCGTCATCCCACCCTATTGGGTTAAATACTTCAAAATCTAATCAGCATCAATTTATATATCAAGGGTTAAGTTTGATGAAATTTCACATCAGAGATGCTGAGCTGAGATATAGTTATCATGTTAATTGTGAAAAATGCAGCATAGCAGTGCCACTTGTTGTGCCAAAACTTAATCAACATCTGTATGTGCTAAATAAGTCTATAAAATATGGCATTTGATGAAATTTTATGCTTTAGTTTTTTAGATAGAGTAGCTACAAAATTTGTATCGCATACAGAGAAAGTTTTAAAAAAAATTGTCAAATCATATTCAAGTCAACCTAAACATGTAAATCCACCTAAAAAATGGAAATTATCTTCATGATTAAAATACTTTCTTTTGATAAATATGTATTAAAAAAAGTATTAAAAAAAAGAAAAAGAAACGAAGAACATGCAATTAAGATTTCTTTTAATAGCTAGGATATACTTCTCCATCAAAATCGAAAATAAAACTCTACATACATAATAATAAAGATTAAAGATAGAAGTGTTATGTGTGATGAAGAGATTGTTGCACGTAGCGCTACAAGATT
The DNA here is from genome assembly GCA_963931845.1 of Maratus michaelseni. Classification (NCBI taxonomy): domain Eukaryota; kingdom Metazoa; phylum Arthropoda; class Arachnida; order Araneae; family Salticidae; genus Maratus; species Maratus michaelseni. The sequence goes on from OZ007587.1 coordinate 184,579,786, forward strand.
TGGCATAACCTGTATGTCTAAAGTTGGTTTTTTTTAATTACTTTTTATGTGATTTTTTAGCATTTCTTTTTCATATTTCACAGCAATTTTTTTACATTAATAAAATGAATCTGATTTCAATTTTTTAGCCCAATGTACTGTGTGGCTGAGTTAAGAAAGACTCTGGAACCGATCTCGGCCCAGTTCTGTTGACAGGGAACTGGCCAGTCGACTTTATTTTTGGGAAATTCGGCATTTTCTTTTCATGCCAATTTTCTCCCGTTCAGTCGTCGGTCAGTCAGAGAATGAGTGCAATCTTTTGTTCTTCCACTCCTAGGGATGAAGTTCCACCATACATGTTTTGGAACGTTCGAAAACAGGAAACCTACTCAGGGTTTATCTAATCAGACCCACACAGTAGTAATTTTTTTCCTCTTTTCAGTAAAGTTTATTCAGAATTTTTTAGTTTTTCACAAATTTTTTATGTGAATTTCAGATTTTTTTGCGTTTTGCAGCAGTTTTTGAGATTTATGAAAGGAATTCGGTTTCAAACCTTTAGCCATAATGTAATAAATGTAGTCCTTTCGCAATTGTGTCCTCCAATTTAAATTTTTACTGATCTTTAGAGGGGTTTTTTCTTCGTGTGTGTTTTTTCTGCAGCGATTTTTTGACACTTGTGAAATAATTCCTGTTACAATGTTTTAGCTTACTATAGTAAATTTTGTCTTCTGCGATTTTTTGAATTTTTAATGATTTTTATACGTTTTGCGGTGATTTTTCCACATTAGTAAAAGAAATCCAGTTCCAGTTTTTTAGCCCAAAATAGTAAATGTTGTCGTCTTTTCAATAAAGTTTATTCAGAATTGGTACAGCAATTTTTGCATTTTTCACAATTGTTTATGCGATTTTTAGTTTTTTTGCATTTTGTGGCGATTTTTTGACATTTTAAAAAGAGATCCAGTTTTAATCTTTTAGACTAGCTTAATAAATTTTATCCGCATTTCAATAAAATTTATTTGGAATTCGTAAAACGATTTTTGAATTCTTTGCTAATTTTTATGCAATTTGAGTGATTTTTTTACGAGATTTTCAATGCATTTTTTAATGTTTTTCTGCAGTTTGCGAAAAAAATTTCACATACGTGAAAGAACTCTGGTTAGAATGCTTTAGCCCACAATTGTAAATTTTTGTCCTCTATAATTTTTGAACTTTTAGCGATTTAGAGTTTTTTGTATTTTGCGACAATTTTTCCACATTAGTAAATCTTTTGAAATTTTTCTTTCCAGTCACTGAAAGGGGACTAAGGGGACCTAAACACATAAAAGGGGACTTTAGGGGGAAAAAGGGGACCATTTGGGAGGTCTGTCTGCGCAGCGCCATCTATTGGCCGGTAATTTAACCAGTCCGGGAAATTTTGGGGAGGACTCTGAATTTCTGATTTTATTATTTTAAAATTTTCATTTGATGAACTTATTTATGCCAAATTAAAATAAAAATTAAAAATATTTTTTGTTTAAATATATTTTTTTTGGTACAAAAAACAGCCAATATTTAATAATAAATTTAAAAAAAAGTCAATAATTTGGTCGCCAGCGACAACCGCATTTGTCAAGCCCTGTCTGCAGCTATACATAAAATTATTCATTAATAACTGCATATTAAAAAATTAGTTTATCGTTGGGTCCTCCATAATTTAACAGAACACCAAAAGCAAAGCGTGTCAGAATCAGTAAAGAAATCTTAAAATTACTTAATGATGGTGGGCACCACATTATTTCTAAAATCATAACTGGCGATGTACATACCCTTTTTTGACGTTTCAACATCGCAAGAAAGTAAAGTATGGATCTTTGAAGATGACCTCAAACCACCAATGGTAAAAAGACAACGAGCAATGAAAAAAGTTAAGTATGCTATGTTCTTCAGTTAAGGCCATAAAGCTAGAGGGACAGAAGACAGTAACAAATAACTGGTACACCGCAAAGTGTCTTCCAGATATTCTTTAAAAGGTGAATGTTAAGAAACTCATGCTTCACCTCCATGACTATGCATCTTGTCATTCAGCAAAGATTACAGTTAAGTTTCTGAAGTAAAAAAGACACCAAAGTGGTAGAACATCCACTCTATTCTCCTGATCTTGCTACGTGCGATTTTTGGCTATTTTTTAATTAAAAAAATTATGTGGGACATCGTTTTCATTCCAAAGATGAGATTAATAAGGCTATAAAAGCATGTTTTTCACCTACTCTTTAGAAATGGATGGGATGCGGGATTTAATCTTTGGAAAATTCGCCTACAAAAGTGCAATGATTTTGGAGGGAACTACTTTGAACATTTCTATGAGTTGGTAAGTTTAATTTGTACCCTTTAGCTGTAACTCAAAAATTTCAGTTTGAACCCTCATATATGTAGAAATCTGATTATAAACACAATTGTTACATTTCTATATCAAAGTAAGGGGCTATGCATATATAACGTTATCCCTTTACGGGAGAGGGGGGAGGGGTCTGGCACTTGATATTGTAAGATATCTCTAAGGGAAGGGTGGGGGTTGCTTTATGATAACATTATCATTTTTTATCGAACCATTTTTTTAACCATTTTCTTTAGAGTAAAATAATCTGTTGTTATCTATTTTTATGAAAATACAAAGTTATTATTAAAACCCTTAAATTATTATAAAACTAGCTGATACGCCCGGCGTTGCCCGAGCCCTTGTAATAAACTTAAATCTCTTAAAAAACGGAACTCTGGCCACAGTCTACGATGGCTTCGGAACCGTATACCAGGCATGCTCGTACACTTTAGAAAATCTTTTATTTCCCCCAACCACCGCCAGGGGAGCATTCTGTTCTAAACAAACCTCTTTCCGAACGAACTTCTGAGACAGATCCCCGCTGTCTACGTTACTGTATAGTAGGCGCACTACAAAATTGAGCTGGTTTCGAGAAGATTGGTACATTATTAACCCAGGTATTGCAATAAGGCACAGTTAGAGAAAATAACCTTGAGTGAGGTGCCGAAGGGAGGAGATGTTCGAGTGTCCTTCAGAAAATGACTAATTAGGAGGCCCACTATGCATGCATAAATATTCGTTCGTTTTGTTAAGCTAGGAACTTAATTACAAAGTTGGCTTAAACTCTTATTTGTAAATAGTGGTAACCGCTACTCATAAATTTAATTTATAAAGGGTGACTATTAAGTTAAATATGTTTGGAATCACTTGCGTTGAAATCGGAAAGATAGTTGCTGATATATAGAAACGGGGCATAGTTAGGGAAAAACCTTGAACGAGGGGCCGGGGGGGGGGGAGGGTCGTTCAAGTACCCTTCAGCAAATAACTAATTAAGAGGAGCACTATGCATCTTTCGAAATTCGTTCGTTTGCTTAAGCTAGGAACTTAATTACAAATTTGGCTTACCCAATTATTCGGAAATAGTGGTAACCGCTACTCATAAATTAGTTTAATGTTATAAAGAGTGACATTTAAGTTAATTATAATGTTTGGAATCACTTGTGTTGAAATCGGAAAGATAGTTGCTGAGATACGAAAACGGAGCATAGTTAGAGAAAAAACCTTGAAAGGAGTGCCGGGGGCGGTTGTTCAAGTGTCCTTCAGCAAATGACTAATTAGGAGGACCACTATGCATTTTTCAAAAATCGTTCGTTTGCTTAAGCTTTGAACTTAATTGCAAATTTGGCTTAAACTATTATTCGTAAATAGTGGTAACCACTACTCATAATTTTAGTTTAATGTTATAAAGAGTGACAATTAAGTTAATTATAATGTTTGGAATCACTTGTGTTGAAATCGGAAAGATAGTTGCTGAGATATGGAAACGGAGCAGAGTTAGAGAAAAAACCTTGAAGGACGGGCCAGGGGGGGGGGGGGGGGGTTGTTCAAGTGTCTTTCGGCAAATGACTAATTAGAAGGACCACTATGCATCTTTCAAAATTCATTCGTTTGCTTAAGCTAGGAACGTAATTACAAATTTGGCTTAAACTATTATTCGGAAATAGTGATAACCGCTACTCATAAATTTAGTTTAATGTTATAAAGAGTGACTATTAAGTTAATTATAATGTTTGGAACCACTTGCGTTGAAATCGAAAAAATAGTTGCTGAGATATGGAAACGGAGCATAGTTAGAGAAAAAACCTTGAAGGACGGTCCGGGGTGGGTGCTCAAGTGGCCTTCAGCAAGTAACTAATTAGGAGGATCACAATACATCTTTAATGATTGATTCATTTGGTTAAGCTAGGAAATTAGTTTGAAATTTGGCTTACTACTTTTACACTACTATTCGGAAATTCTGGTAACTGCTTTCTAGAAATACACCTTGAAGCTTAAATGTAATTAGACCCTTGCCCCTCTTAATTCCCGCAAATATAAAAAAGAATCTGTTAAATAAAGTTTTCTGTATTAACAATCTCCATCATAATAATAAATGTCATGTAAAAAAAAACTTAAACCCGACTAATTGTCATGAAGAAAAATATGCCTGCAAAATATTTCAATCAGTGAGACGTATGTGTAATTTGTCATGTACAGATGGCGTGACATTCGTATGGCTCCTCTACGGCCTACGCTGATAACTTCAATCCATGTTGACACCATTTAGTTAGAAATCCTTATTTATGCATCGCTACTCTGGTTTATTTAATTACTTCTGTGAAGAATCGATGCAACCAACCAGTGAAACAACCAACCCAAGAGAATAAAAGCGTATTTTTAATGAGAGTTCTTTGTGCATTTTAATTAATATTTCAGAAAGTAATTAAAATATTAAAATTCTGAAGTAATGGTGCAACAGGAGAGGGTTTGGACTACCTATATCTAAATTTCCAGCCTTCTAGGTGGGCCAGATTTTCCTAGCCATCGCCAACAGACACACAGAGCGAAACTTTCTTTTATTAGTTTAGATTATTTCATTTTAAAATATGGAATACCCTAACATTTGGCATCCCTATTCTCAGCAATATGCGCATATAATCCGCTGTTGGAGAGACTGTGTGCGAAGTATGTTTGAAATGAAACTTGTTGATTACTATAAAAATACTAGTAAAGGAAAGAGCAAAAATGTTGATCAGAAGTTCTGCTTACCCCCTCCTCGTGCAGTAAGCCAAGTGCAAGAAGACAATATTACTGTTATTTTTGTTAAAGGTTATTTTATATAAAGTTATTATAAAAATGATAGTGCTATTTTATTGACTTCTTTCTATTTGAATCATTAAAGTATGTGACTAATAAATGTATCATTATATCTGTATATCACTACAAGCGTATAAAAAGAAAAGGCAAGAAAAAAAATGATAAAATTTTTTTTAGACACTGATGACGATATCATTAGGGGGAGGGTTCAAAATTACCAAAAAGTTGATAACGTTATATATGTACAACCCCAAAGATGTTGTTTGCCATGATAACAACACTTTTTCGAATCTCTGAACTTTGCCAAAAATTTTATATCGAAGAAGAACGTTAGTTAAAGGCTTAAAATCAAAGACAGCTAAATAATCAAACGTGTACACGTTAATGATATGCAGATCAATCAAGTATTCTTTGCACATATTCTTGTCCCTCATCAAAAATTTAATAAATCTATTAAGTATAGCTTTGTGTAGAGGAATAGTTGGACTATTAATCCATGTTTTAATAGCGCAAAATTTCAAAATAATTGTTAATATATCTGTGTTTTTTCATGGTAATATAAGAGACGAAAACAAAAAATTTTAGAGATGGTAACATAAGAGACAAATATAGAATTTAATAAAATGAAAAATGGTCTTATAAATAAAAAAAATCCCTGACGGCTCGGTCTACAGACATATGTAGATTTCGAGACCGTGGGGCGCCGGTTTATTGGGAATGCCATGATGCGACAGTTGGGACCGCCCACTTCGAAATCTACCTGTGTCTGTAGGCGGAGCTGGCATGGACTTTTTTGTTTTTATTTTGCTGTAAGGGTTGGTCTTATAAAAAACTTGTCAATATAAAAGTTTTAGATAATAATAAGTGGATTTGATATCTTGTGAAATTACAAAGTTATGATTTTTTTTTCTTCTTAAACCCCTATCCCCCCCCCCCCCCCCTCAAGGCCATTTTGAATATCATCAAAAATCTGTCGTACATAAATTTTCGGCCCTTTTCCTAGAAGTAATAATAACTTTAAACGGATTCGATACGTATCATAATTAAGAAGTTATGGGTTTTTTTCTGTTTTCACAAAAAATCCCTCCATTTCCCACCCCTTGGTTCGATTTTGCCCATTAACGAGCTTGACCGAGATTTTACGCCCCTTGATTTAATGTATCAGTTTGGAAGATATTTGTGCAGAATTATTGAAGTTATCGTGTCCATAAAAAAGTGATATAAATAGATAAAGTTCTAACTGGGGGTAGTTTTGGATTCTGGGAGTCAGGATCGGCGTAGATCTGCAAAAGTTTTCCAGAAATTCCAACATAGGGGAGACTGTAATAGGTAGTATTTCTTACGAAATCCACCCAAAAGTGCACTTATATAGTTAGCATATCTAAAATTATGAAATAATTATTTATATATTAAAGAAAAAAAAGACTGGTCTTTGGTGCAAAGAGTATTTGATTGACTCATTCACCTATGTATAAATGGGGAAGAATTTTTCCCTAACTTGAGAATTAAACTAGAGTAAAATAGAAAGTTATGACTTTATAATAGAAAAATAGAAAGAAAAAGTATGTTTACGCACTCAGAAAATCTTCATATACATTGTTTAGAATCAACATACAAATTACTTATTGAGATTTTAGATTTGAAATTTTGATAAGTATAGGTACTGAATACTTGAAAAATTTATTTATTTAAATAACTTCTTCAAGCTATTTCTTAACCCAGTGACAGAACTATCTTCAAGTGTCTGCAACGCTAATAATGTTTTCAAAAATAGTATGCAATACGCAATATATCATATAAATCTATTCTTGCTGCTGTTGTAGTTGTAGTGCTAATTAATTAAGGCATCAGCATTTATCAGCCTTTCTGAGTAAAAAAAAAAAAATTCTGAAATTCACAGCAAATATTATGAAAGGTTGCAGCAGAGGGGGGAGGGGAGAAAAACCCCTCTCGGCAATAATTATTCTTGTTAGGTCGGATTAACTCTGCTTTTGATTCGAGTCGATTTCAGGCTGAGTGTAGATTCTTGCAAATTGGGTTCGGGTTAACCCGATTTTTCAAAAGTTATTTCAGTATATTGTTTCAGATTAAAAGCTATGCCTATATTAATAAGCATAGAACTTTGTGTGTCTGCTGTTTTCTAAAGTAATGCTGCATATTTTCTGGGACTATTTCACAAAATTCACGTTTTTTTCGTGAACCTTTGACGAAATTAGCGTTTCTTTTTTTCCCCGCGATCCTTTGGCGAAATTCACGTTTTTTTGTGACCCTTCGACGAAATTCGCACTTTTTCAGTGATCCTTTGACGAAATTAGCAGTTTTTTCCACGATTCTTTGACATTTTTTCTGCGGGCATTTGACGAAATTTGCATTTTTTCTGTGGCCCTTTGATGAAATTCGCATTTTCCCCACGATCCTTCAACGAAACTAATGTTTTTTTTACAGTTTTTTGATGAAAATCAAGTTTTTCCGCGGCCCTTTGACAAACTATTTCACAAAATTCACGTTTTTTTCGTGAATCTTTGACGAAATAGCGTTTCTTTTTTCCCCGAGATCCTTTGACGAAACTCACGTTTTTTTTTTTCGTGGCCCTTCGACGAAATTCTCGTCGACGGCATTTTTTTCTGTGGCCATTTGACGAAATTTGCATTTTCTCTGTGACCCTTTGATGAAATTCGCATTTTTTTCCACGATCTTTCAACAAAACTCGTGTTTTTTTTAACAGTCTTTTGATGAAAATCAAGTTTTTCCGCGGCCTTTTGACGAAATTTGCATTTTTATTGCAATCTGTCGACAAAATTAGCCATTTTCCCAGATCCTTTGATGAATTTCGCGTTTTTTCTTTGGCATTTGGACAAAATTCACGTTTTTTCCGCGATCCTTCGACGAAATTTGCGGCTTTTTCGAGATACTTCGAAGCAATTTGACGTTTTTTCTAGATCCTTCGACGAAATTTACCGTTTTTTTTAGATCCTTCGACAAAATTTACCGTTTTTTCGAGATCCTTCGACGAAATTTACCCTCTTTTGGCGATCCTCTGACGAAATTTGCCGTTTTTTTGCAATCTGTCGGCAGAGTCCTCCGTTTTTTCGCAATCCGACGACGAAATTGACCGTTTTTTCGTGCTCCTTCGATGAAATTAAGTTTTTTCCACAATCTTTGACGAAGTTTTGAGTTTTCTCCGTAGCCCTTCGGCAAAATTCGAATTTTTCCGCGTTCCTTCAACAAAACTCATGTTACTTTGACGGTCTTTTGACGAAATTCACGTTTTTTCTCGGCCTTTTGACTAAATTTGTGTTTTTTCCGCGATTCTTCGACGAAATTCGCCGTTTTAATAGAGATCCTTCGACGAAGTTTGCCGTTTTTTCGCGTAATTTACGCGCTATAGCACGTCCGCGGCATCGCTGTGTGTTTTAGTCTGCAGGTGCCCTAAAAAGTCTGCGACGCCCGTCGCGTACATTCTGTCACGGGGTTTCTTAATATTTTAAACAATGTCATATCAGTTTGTTGAAAAAGCTTATTGCTTCGTCAGAGCTGATGATACACAAAAATTTATTTGAAAACTATCATGCCATATATAAACTATATATGCATATTGTAAATGCAAATACGATAGTGGGGTTAAATATTTTTTTAAATGACAAAATAAGAAGAATTTTTTCAATTTTTTTGTTTATGATGTTTTAAAGCCCTTCTGACTACAAATCTTCTGATAATTGAGTGTAAGCTGCTCATATTAAAGTACATAAGCTTTTGACTCTACATATAAAAAATATTTCTCAACCCATTTTAAACTAAAAACAATTTGTTTTAATGCTTGTAAACCACCTGTTATAACTATAATATGTCTTTTTCATCTCTGGAGTCCTACCGCAAATGCATCAGAATCCCCTTTTCTAAAACTCTTCCAAATTTTTTGAAATGACGTCACATTCTGAGAACCCTGGGGATAATTGCTTTCCACAATGTTATCGGAGTCTTCCCCCCGGTAACAGCTATATTCATATTGTAGCAAACTTTAAAACTTTCAATAACCTAATTATGAAATTATATTTGGATTCTTTGGTGAAATTTAACCTCTCGATACCAAATGAGAAATCAATTGGTGAAGCAGTTTAGGAATTATACAGACACGTAAAGTTTGGAGCTCCTAATGTTAAATTAATTTGTATTAGTACAAAATTAACAAAAATGCGAGCGACATTTTAAGCATAACTCAAAAAATACTCTAAATTGAATTTGGTTGGAATTTTTATAGGTTACAAATATATATACGTATATATATATATTTTAAATATTAATTTCATTATTATGAATCCAAATATAATGTCAAAATTAGGGATGAACCAAATATTTGGTATGTTTTCGGCCATACTATTGGATATTCGGTAAGGCCGAATATCAAACTATTCGGTCGAAAACTTAAACAAAATGCTTTAAAAAATATTTTTTAAAAGACTTAGAACTTTTATTTTTAACTATCAATAAAGAAAGATATTTGGGAAAATTAAGAAATCAAATCGTATTTAAATAACAGAGTACTTACATTTTTTATTTAGTTTTACATTATTTATTTGCTGTTTGAAAAGTAACAATTAAGAAAATTAACAATTAATGATGACATTCATAGGAATTAATGATGTAATTTCTTATCCTGAATAATGTTTGCTTTTTTACAAATGGGCATTTCTAAACATAAAGGAAGATAATATGCAGCTTTTAGGTATTATAGTTAATAAGAGAAACAGTTTTTGTAGGGGAAACCAGAATCGCTATCTACTCATTAAAAAATACAGTGTAACTTACTCCAAGTCGAAGTTGCATTACTGATTAAAATTCAGTCACTTGAAAGGATTTCATTACATTTCATACAAAGCAAAGAGATAATATGAAAATCTCGCTAAAATATCTTCATTATTGTTAAAGTTGTGAACGAAAATTCGGGGTTCAGCTTGCAGTGGAACACCCTGTATTTTTGATTGAATAAACGGATTGCGATGCTGGTATCCTGTACAGAAAATGTGTCTTTACTGCATTATCTCCAATGAAAATTTATTGTACATTTTAGGAACACCCTGTACATTTCTAACCTCTGAAAATGATCATTCACTTTAGATCCTCTGGTACATTCAAAAACTTTCCTGTTAAGTTGCCATCATCTGAATATTTTTATTTATTTTTTTCTTGCTTCCTGGCAAAAAAACAATATATGACTAAAATATATTCCTTCAAAAATTTTTTTTGATTTTAAATACAGTATGGAACCTTTTATTCGGAATCTAGTTAACAGGAAAACCAGTTATCCCGAATGATATTTCCCATTGACTGATTTCAGAATTTCTCCAGAAAAAAAATGCATCTTTCACATGTTCCTTGCCTGATACGTTCCTCACATCCATGGTATAATTTCATGCCAATATCTAGATTTTAAATGGAATAATATTTAGTTAGACATTGGGAGAGATTGATTTTTATGCAGAAACATGGGATTCCAATAAATTATCTTTTCTGAAACTCTGAGTAATCTTCTATCTTGATTAGATCTGATTCTTAATCTGTGTAATCTAATAATTAATTTGAAATCAGAAACAATGCAACAGTCACATATATTCTACACATGGATATTGCTTTAATGCCCAATCAGTTAACCAGAAAAACCACTTATCCAGACAGAATACATGTGACCCCAACCATTCTGGACATAGGTTTTATACTATATTTGTTTTAGAATATAAGATAATTTTATTCATTTATTTTAGTTCACAGAAGAAGCTGTGGAGTTTAATTTTTTATTAGTAATTAAAAAAGTTTTAGGACTTCTTAAATAACAACTCAAAGCATTTTTTTTTTTATTGTAAAGTTTAATTATGAAAAGTTTTTGTTCTTTAAAATTATCTGTGCTAAATATTATAAAGAAAATATATGTAAAATTATTTTAAATTTTAACTTTACAAGTCTTTTAAACCCTGAAATATAGAAGAATTCAACCAAATAGTTACTATTCGGCAGGCCGAATATTCAATTCACTTGTGTGCCAAATATTTGGTATTCGGCCAAAATCACCTAATCACCAATCCACGGCCAATCACAAAAACAAAATAGTGCCAATCCTGATGCGTCTATGACATTTATTCCTAATAGTATTATAGTCATATCCAAAATTATCAGACTAAATATTTAAAACAAATTTACATGCATGAAAATAAAAATGAATATATTTAAATTAGAGGAAATAAAAATATCTTGACGATTACATTTATTTTGGATATGGCTTTACGAATTTATATATATTATGAACTGCACAAAAATTAATAATTTTTATTGCATACATTAATCGATTCAATTAAAACCATAGAAAGACAACAAAATCATAAAAATAGTGTTTTACATACATAAATAATTTATTATTCTAGTATTATTTTATGTATGCACTGCACATGTGTTAATATAATTTCTTAGGCATATTACATAGATAATGAAAAAAAAAAAGGTTAATATTGTTATGACGTTTTGACAAATAGTATTTGGTTATGAAGATTAGTGAAGAATGTATACCGTAGGTACCAAAAAGAAGAATGTCTCTTTCTTTTGTTCAATTTATGCTTGTTTAAAATTTTATTCAATTTCGTTATCACCAAACCAAGTAAAAGGCAAAACTAGAAAATTGCATTGTTAGCCAGTATTAGAATTTTATTAGTAGCCACACTTATAAACTAGTAGCTTTTTGGGAAAAGTCCCATAACCTGTGCTGAAAGATTTGGCGATAAATGTTTCAAAAAGGTTGTTTCCATATATTTTTCCTGAAAAATTTATAATTTACCCTTATTTTTTTAATGATATTTTTCTGTAGATATATGTACTAAATATATTTTGTGTCTATTTTTTATAGATATTTTATTTTTCTATTTTTCATATATAATATATATGTATATATATACAGGGTGTCCACGTATAACCTGACCGACCTTTATTTTCGCAACCATTGGTCCTAGATGCATACTTCCAATTACAAAAATGGTTTAAATAAGGTAAAGAATTACTTTTAAAGCAATTTTGGTCAAGAAAATCATTTATTAAAAAATTACAAAATTTAAATTTTTATACGGTCCCCCGATCCTATAAGTGATATTTAGTAAAAATTTACTGTGACACTAACAAGTAAGACAAAAAAAGTCCCATTCATCTAACATTAAAATGAACCGAGTTATGAAACTTTGAAATGCATGACTTATACAGGGTTCATACTCTATTTGAATAACAAAATTCCCTGACTTTTCCAGACCATTTTCCTACAATTCGATGCCCACAATTCATGACATTTTTAGAAATAGGAATAGCAATTCTAGATCTTAATGATTAAATATACCTCTGAAAATAAAAGTAATCTATAAAATTTAAACTAAAAATCTATTATTTAATATTTAAAATATAAAAAAACGAAAAACAATTAAAAAATTAAATTTGCATGGATTCAAAGTAATGTTTTATTGATATAATTAGATTTCACATATCAACCATTCAAATATTTTTTGACATTTCTACTACCATGTCTTTTGTCTGTGTTGTTTCAGAAACAGTTTGTTATGTAACTTTCAATTTTTTGTCTTTTAATAATTTAATTTAAGCTATAGCTTTTCTTTTTTGCTTGCTTTTATAATTTTCTTTCTTTTTCTTATTTAAATATTCATGATATCCCATCCTAGCCACCTTAACATGGCTCAATATTTTTTCGCAGAAGTATCATCTATTTAGCAACAAATTTGTATGGCTAAAACATCTTTATGCTAAAAATATCAATTTAGCAAAAACACTATGCTAGTAAAAAATCTGAATTTTTTGCAGACTGAATTCGGAACTCGGAAGAATCTTGACACATGATAGCACATATTTTCTTTTTTAAATCCCTGACTTTTCCAGGTTTTAGGGAAAAAATGCGATTTTCCATGACTTTTTGAGCACTTGCCATTTTCCCTGTTTTCCATATTTTCCAGTCGCGTAGGAACCCTGCTTATACCACTTTTATGCATCTCACAACAGATGATTTCTGCCATGCTTTCAGGGGTCATATATAAAGTACTCAAACTTATTTCAAGATATCTGCGCTTTGAAAGAAATCGTACAACTATTACGATTGAGTTAACTTTTATTAGTTAAGTTTAAGATTAGTTAAAATAATTGTATTTTAACATATGTTTTATTTTGTAAGGATTTGAGGCTATGATTTCTTTTAACAAAATTTATGTTATTTTCATAAGGTTTTATTTAACTTGCAACGATCGTCTTTCCAGTTTAAAATTTGTACTTGAACTTTAAATCACTTTCAAATGTTCGATCGAAGTTAAATTTTACATACTGACTTAAATCCAATGACAATGTATTATTATTATGATTTTCGACGCTTACCATCTTATACATACTTATATGGAGGATAACGCAAAAAAATTCGGATAGATTACCGTCTACAAGTTTAAGAAAATGTTTTAGATTAGATAGCACAAACCTGCGATGGTTATGTTTTTTAACTTTTATGATTACGTTTTATGTATTTTTTAACGCTGAACAAAAAAAAATTACCTTAACTTTTAACCATCATGTGAGGATTTTTCGCAAATCATAAATTTCAAGGTTAAAAAATAGCGAAAAATCTGATATTATAAAATAGATGTAAGACTTTTTTATTCAGTTTAATTTTATTTAATTCAATAATTTATTCATTTTTTTGGCATATACTGGGTTTCTTACAGCTAAACAGCTCAGGGGTCCGATGAGGTTGGGAGGGGAGGGGGGGGGGATCAATTTTAACTTTGAGCTTTTTAACTTTCAAATTTGCGATTTGAGAAAATGATGAGATTGTTTAAAATGAAGGTCATTTTTGGATTCAGCGATAAAAAATACATAAGAATCAATTTTCAAAAACTAAAAAACATGGCACAACCCAAAATTTGAAAGACAGTGTAATCTAACAGCATTTTAAAATCTGTATCACTTTGTAAAGAATTAAGGCTGTTGTTTTCAATCCTTTTATGTAACAAAAATTCTGTTATTTTTATCCTCTTATATGTTCGGTAGAAATTGTATATTTTGCATTAATATATCAGAATGATTATAGCTTTCACATTTATATTACATTGCAATGTTAATTTTGGTCTCAACTGTTTTTTTGATATATCAAACGATTATTTATATTTCTACTACATTTGTGAATGACCCCTATGTTGCAGCAAAAAATATACTCCAACTTTAAACAGCTATTACTCGGTCAGTTTTAATGTTAGATAAATGGGACTTTTTTTGTCTTACTTGTTAGTGTCACGTAAATTTTTACTAAATATCACTTATAGGACCGGGGGATCGTATAAAAATTAAATTTCGTAATTTTTTAATAAATATTTTTCTTGACCCAAATCACTTTAAAAGTAATTCTTTACCTTATTTAAACCATTTTTGTAGTTGGAAGTATGCATCTAGGACCACCGGTTGCGAAAATAAAGGTCGGTCAGGTTATATGTGGGACACCCTGTATATACAAGATGGATAATGACAGTGTGAACGAAATTTTTACCTTTTTATCTGGGCCCTCAGAAATGTTAGATAACAACAAAAAATTATATAAATTGTATAATATTTTGCATTTTTATATGGACCTCTCCTCTATTTTGATTTTAAGTGTTATTTTTATAAGATGTACCTTTCTTGAGATTCCCACAAGTTTTTTTTTTTTTTTTTTTTTTTTGTTTACTAAGGGTCATTCTATGTTAAATCAACCAATGGTCTGAACCTTGACATCTCAGAAATTTATCATTTTTGGTGCAATGGTAAAACCAGTCAAGTTATTAAGAAAAAACAATTTTTTTAAGCACTTAGTTTTTGAGAATATTGATTTTTAAAAAATGAAAAATTGAAGAAATTTGACACCGCTTTGACAATAGAATTATTTTCAATTATTTAGAAAATGTGGGGTTCAGGAGGACTTTGCCCCCCCCCCCCCCTGACAATAACAATTATTAATTCCAAAAAGGCCTCTTAGGTGTGTTAAATGTTTATTTATGTATTTTTCCTTACTTGTTAAAACATCCAAAATGGTGATAAAATGTTGTTTTAGCATCGCACCTAACTTTTTAAGATGGTGCAAAAATTTTGTTTACTAATAAGCATATATATGTTTATAAGTATTTAAAAACCATATGTTTTTCTGCCATATTGAAAATTTTCAAAAGATACTATACCAATGGCTTTTTGGCATGCAGAAAGGACCGGCTTTATTTTAAATTGAAAGTGTTAAATGATATTTTTTACATTTCTGTTATCATTATTAATATAAAATTAAATAAGTTAAATATATATATGTTAATATTGACATTTTGTGACTGACAATGAGCAGAATAATCATTGATGGCATACAAGAAAATTTTATTCTGTCACTAGTAGCCAATGTCAGGGTGAAAGATTAATAAAGATTGTAGGTCACTAGCTTTGGGCTCTTAAGAGCCTATGCTAGTCATCAGAAGAAACTTGAACGCTAATGTTAAGTATATGGGAAGGTTCTTTACAGATTTCTCACTCGCATTTTAATATTTTTAAATAATTTTTTTCTCATAAGATAGCTGAGGCTGATCTCTAACGTTGTTTGTTTTTACTTTTTCGATTTTGGTTACAGTTTTTTATATACGCGGACATTTTCAATTTTGGAACCTGTTCTGAAAGTGAAAGTACCCTTATATAAAAAACTGAAACCAAAATCCAAAAAGTATAAACTAACAACGTTAGAGATCAACCTCAGTTATCTTATGGAAAAAAATCATTTAAAAATATTAAAATGCGAGTGAAAAATCTGTAAAGAACCTTCCCATAGACTTAACATTAGCTTGAGTGTTTCTTCCTGTGACTAATGTAGGCTCTTAAGGAAGAAATTAGGGATGTAACGAATATTCGGCCACTATTCGGTATTCGGCCCTTGTGCCGAATATTGAACCGAATATAATTTGATATTTTGCCGAATAGTTGCATATTTGGCTGAATATTCCAAGATATTTGGTTAAATAAGTTCCAGAAAATTAAACAAAATGTGATTTTAAATATTTTCAACAAACAATATTAAAAAATTATATCTAAAAACATTAATTATTATAAGAAAAAGAAATCCTAATACTCATGCAATTTTAAAGCTTCATGACAACTTATAAATAACTGTATATAATGATATTACATAAATACAAATATTTTTCTTGCTGCATATTTAGGCATCATGTAAATCTAAGTAAGTATTGCAACATTAATTTCTTTTACATTAAAATGCAAAATATATATTTAAAGTTTAAATCTCTTCAGTGAATTTAAAAATATTAACTTTATATCTATATTTTTTTAATCTGATTTATAATGATGATAACAGTTTCTTAAACAATAAAATTCATAAATATTAAAAATAAATATTTTACTGTCTTGTAAAAATGTTTAATCTTTCACAAATTAAATCATTTTTCTAGTTTTTAGTTTTACTTTTAAATAAAAAAATTTGAATAAATATAGGATCATATAATTACTTTACTAATTAAAAATTAAACATTAGATGTTGATTAAACGAACTAATGAGTTTGATACATTGAAAAGAAAAAAACTATTACCTATACTGAAAAAGCATTTAATGAGTTACTTCAAAATAACATACAGGGGTAACAAAATAATTTATCACTGTAAAGCCTGAAATTGTGATGCAAAAATAATAACTTTTCAGCATTTTCAAGAAGTCTGTTTCGTTTGGTTTCATATATATTACCAGCTTCAAAAAACAAACGTTCACTATATACTGTGCTTGCAGGAGCTGAAAGATGATTTCTTGCTAAATTTGCAAGCCTTGGAAAGTTTTCTGCATTTGTTTTCCACCAGTTAAATGGACACTCTGTCCTAGCTATTAAATGTTTATCAAAATAGCAATCTACCTCTCTTAATTTATCTGCGTTATTATTAACTTCATTTTACAAATTTGGCAGTGATGACTTATTTTTTATTTCTGAAAAGCAATCCCAAAATGAAAATGAAATTATATTTTAAGAAAATAACCTTTTTCTTGACATACAGAATGTAAATTTACTAAGTTTGAGTTACATGAGAAAGGATATAAAAAGACAGAGGACACATGCAAGTTCTTATTTTTGGGTGTTAAATGATTTTACTAAAATAAAAAAAAAGTTTCATTTTTACAGAGGTAATAAGTTTCTATTTTAGGTAAAAAATATATAAATTACTAGAACTATCTATGGATTAAAAAAATATAATATGAATTAAATTATTTACATTTTTGAAAGTTAAATGTTATCTTATTGGCATCAAAGTATTTCAAATATTACAAAAAATACATTCAGCTGTTATGATTTTTGAACACTCAAACAAAAAAATTATTTCAATTAGTCATTAATATAATTCTTGATTTTAAAATTTTAAAAATAAATAAATAAACAATTAAAATAATTTTTTTTAAAGTCAGTATCCGGCCTAAAATTTGGCCGAATATTCAATATTTGGTCAAATCACTATTCGTTACATCCCTAGAAGAAATGAAGGGAAATTGACTGCAAACCTTCTGTAAAAAGCTTGATGAGTAATCAAAAGCACATGTTTCAGAGCATATGCAGTACATTTTCGAATAAGAAAGGTGGTTACTAGAATAAATTTTTTTAATAGGCATTTGTTTCATTTAGTCACCCTGTGATTAATGGCAACTGCTAATTTTGGTCTTTATTACAGAGTCCAAATTAGCGCTGCTTACATCAAACACAAAGTTACTGCTGTGACATCCATCCCACTTATTATCAACTTGGGCAGGATTGGGGAATTACATCATTTTACTTGCCACTGGTTGGATTTTTTTGACTAGGAAAGTGATTCTTTAAGAAGTCTTAAAAATTGCAGGTTGCAGAAGATATGTTTTTTACTTGTTAGCTATATTTTGCAACTCTTCAAATTACTGCAATGTTGTAAATATTGACTAAATGCGATCCTATACTAAACTTTCCTCTGTTGTATATACTTCTTAATTTTATTGAAAAAAATTATAAAAATGTATTGTAGTAGTAGTTTTCCCCAGACAGTTTCAGAAGGGTGCTGCACCCTGCCTGCCCTTTGGTCTACAAAATTGCACCCTTCTTGCCCCTCATAAAAATAATTAGCACCCTTCATCTCCCCTCAGTAAAATAATTAGCACCCTTCTTGACCCTCAGTAAAAAAAGTGCCGTTTCTCCTTTTAGCATTTACAAAATTTGCTTTCATAGTAAAAATTGACTCAATGTTGTCCTGTAAAGACCGTCCTGACTTTTAAATATCAAAAATGGTTTTAAAAAACAAAAGAATATCTTTAACAATTAAAAGAAGTGCCCTTAAGAAGCTGAAAAGGGCCCCTCAAGAATCCAAAAGTGCCCTTAAGAATAAAAAAAAATACCCTTTTCTTACCAGCAGCACCCTGCCCTTTTTTAAACCTGGGGAAACTCTGGTAGTAGTAATGAATTATTTTTGCAATTGTGTAAATTCTGCCATAACAATTTTCAACTGTATGTTGCTTCTTGTTGGCTGGTAAGATTTTCTGAAAATTCCTCATCCCTGAACTTGGGATTAGCCAGTTTGATTGTAGAATATATGTCAAAAATTTAGATCATGTCATTATAAATGTGTTTTTAGTAAAAAATAAAAACTATTAGATAGAAAGGTGCTCAAAAGAAAAATCTGAGTAAACAATATCACAATTACCAACTCTTTTATGAATGATGTTGTCATAAATACCTCCTAAATTTGATGATGTAGTACAATCAGAATTCTAACTTATTTTTTAAATAAAGTTCATTTTATACTTTCAATAATAAAATTGTTTTATTGATCTTTACTGAGATATTTAATTTATCAGTTGTAAACGAGGAAGGTGAAGTTTGTGTAAAACCATCTCTTCATCGGTTAATAAAATATGAGAAATTAGTGGTCTAAGATTAAAAAACATTTTTTTTCCACATTTTATAGAACTGAATAATAAAGCTGCAAGGTGGATTTCTAATCAACATAAAATATATTTTAATAATACCTTAAAAACTACCTACAGATTCAATAAACCTTTCTCACAATATCATAAGCATGAAATAAAGATAATAGTACTATTATAAATGATGGGTAAAATGGTAGTATACAAAAAACTTTACAACTACTCAGCTGTCAGTAATAGTAGGTATACTCTTATAAATTTAGATGTCAAGTTACTTTACAATTAATATTTGTTTTGAATTAAACAACTAAATATTTCAATTAACTTGCAGAAACTGTATTCTAAAAGTACCTTTCACAAACAATGAAAATTCAATAACATTGTTCAAATGAACAACAAAAATAATATAACTCGAGCATTAAGAAAAAAAAAAAAAAAAAGAGATAAAATTGTTATCTTTTGAAACAGTTTTATAATGAAGCAAAAAAATGAAGTTTATACAAATAGAAAGTGGAATAATACTGCTACATTATAATCTTTGAGCAACCACTTGAAATTTGCAACTTGGAGGAGCAGACACATCTGCAGTTACAACAGATGTTATTCCCAAGTTCATCAATGCACCTCTAACAAGTCCACAAGTAAAGGCTAAGTATTTAGGTGTAGAACTTAAAAACTGATTGCTATTAGTGACTTTTGTTAGAAATCTAAAGGCATTATCATGAAGAACATAAACTCCTTGATTATTAGTGCGAAGGTTATTAATTTCTTTCTTGAAAACACTAGACCAGAAATCTTTACAAATGAATTTCATGATATCTAACTCATCTTTAAACCGAGCCCATTCTTTTGTAAGTCTCTCAACTAATCGATAACCAGTACAAAATCCTATAGTTTCCAATTTTGAGACATCAAACTCTTTACACTCTTCATTTGATGCAGCATAAGTGCATACTAATTCTAAGTGTAATAAATCGAAAAGAACTTCATCCGCCATTCTTTAAATACGCTTAATGAATTAATTATTTGAGATTTGAGGGTTAAAACAGCAACCGAATCCAATCATTTGGGCTTTTGCTTTGCTTTCTTTTCTTCCAAAACAAAATATTTTTGGATTGCCTTGCCACCCTCAAAATTTTTGATACGATGATCGATGAATGAAACCACAGACAAATATTGAACATAATCGATAACTAAGATAATTTTTCGTATCATCGATATGAAATATCATGAAGTACAAAACCCGATCATTAAATTAAAAAAAAAAAAAAAAAACTCATACTTTTTTTATTTCTATTTTTTAATACAAATGTTTCAATTCATTGTCAGAAATCTGCAATTTATTTTCATTCATTTCTCTCAGTCTTCGATACAACTAAGTAATACTTTATGTGTGTTTACATACAATATTCGTTTCGTGCACACTTTTGTTTACTTTCTTATCGGTACGTGGATTAAAAACGTGCCAATTTCAAAATATTACTCTTAATTGAAATACTCAAGCTTAAAATAAAGAATCTGGCCATTAAAATGTAAAGTAAATAGCTATATATTATCATTTGTGTTTTTAAAAATCAGTTTATTTGCATTAAATCTTCATTATGTTATTCGTATCCAAGGAATTTTATTTGAAATTCTGTTTATTGTGAAAATGAGTTAATATTAAACGTACCGAATTTTCAGAAATACGCAAATATTAAAACTAGAAACTTTTGCCTAAAAATGGATTGTTAAATTAATTAGCTTTGCCAGTGGCGCAGCCAGAATTTAGCTCTACGGGTGGTTTTGAGATGTTGAAACATAGTCCAGAGGTCGCAGCTTATTTGAACCACAGGTTAATCGATTGAAATAATAATAACTTAAATGAAATAATAATGCCAACCTTCCGTTTTTTTTTTTTTTAGTTAAAAAGCATGCATGGAACCAGCAAATGTATTCAATAAAATTATTTAATAATGTGTCTTGTTTCTATGTGATATTTATTTGATTTAAAAAACAAGATGGCTGACCGCGGGTGAATACGAAAGCTTAGCCTTGATTTCTTTTATTAATTAAAATTTCTTGTTCAAAGTATGTTTTTTTCGGAACAGATGTGTTACACTCACGCTAAAATGTAAACAAAAGATTGGCGACTGTTTGGTTGGCGCGATTTCCAAGACTGCGCCAAACGAATAACTTAATACAATGGCTAGGTTGCCATTAAAGGAAAAAATCCCCTAAATTTGGCGACTTTTTTCTTTTTTTTAACCGATTAAATTTTTTTTTTTTTTTTAGCGTGAGTGTAAAGCATCTAAGCCTTTTTTTCATTAAAAAAACCTGAATGTTGGCAGGTATGATAATGCTATGTTTAACAGCGTTAACTGTATTACAGTTACAGAACGTAAAAAGCACCAATGAAATAAGATAAAACAGTTCACATATCAGAACGCAAATTTTCCCCCATTCACTCTCTGTTCCTCCGAATGATTTGAAAAGTCAATGCTGAAAACTGTATCTTAAGTGTTTTTCCCCATTTATATCTCCCTCTTAGTTGTGTTTCCAAAATTTCACCGATTAAACTATGGTAGAATTATACAAAGTGTTTCAGAAATGATGAGACAAACTTTAAGAAATGAATAAACACTCTACAACAAGCAATTTTTGTACAGTAGAGGACCTATTATCTGGAATCCTCGAGACCGAGGGCTTTCCGGATTTTGGAATTTTCCAGATTTCGGGTCCTCTCGAAATTCAGAAAATAAAATTTGGGTGGTTTTGTTGATTATGCAGGAAAACTTTTTACATGAAGATTGTTAACCATTTTTGCGAATTCTGTTGGGAAAAATTTAGAAACCGTGAGCAGATAGACCATTCTGGAATGTCTGAGAAGAGAGGGAGGATACAATAAACAGGGACTCCGCTATCATATGTGTATTCATATATAACACAATGGTGTAGCCATAATATTCTTTTGGAATGAAGGGGAGAGGTCTAAATATATCTAATAATTTTTTTTAAAACTAAAATTTGACAAAAAAAAAAAAAAACGATTTGGGGGGTGTTTGCCCGAAACTGAAATAATTTATTTTAGTGGTTTGGTTGCACATTGAAACAATGGATTGAAAAAAAAAGAAAAAATATATAGAAATCTGTAAATTTTTTAAAAAAATTTCAGAAGTTATAAAATTTTAGTAAAAATGTACAAATTTTTGATTATTTTTCTTTTCTGGATTTCGGAATTCCGGATAATAGGTCCTCTACTGTATAGGAAACCAGGATCACAATTAGGAATTGACTGAAGCAGGAATTTTGCCAAACACCGAATAGTCTGTCAAAGTGTATACCAGGCTAAAGTTCTGTATCCTGTGCTGGTTGGCACAACACAATTGGTGAAAAAATCCAAAATGGCGCAAAAGCTAGTTTTAGCATCTTACCAAATTTTACAAGATGACAGAAAAACATTTTTTAAAATTATTTATAAACATACATTTATTAAACCATGTTTTTGCACCATCTTAGAAAAATAAGTACGATGCTGAAACAAAATTTCATCTCCATTTTTTCAATATTTTAACAAGCAATGAAAATATATAAACATATTTAATAAACCTAAGAGGCGTTTTTGTGATAAATAATTGTTATTTTCAGGGGTCAGGTTATAAACATTTAATAAATTAACGAAAAAACTTACAGAAAATAACTTGTAGGAATCTCAGGAAAGATATATCCCATAGCACTGAAAATCATGAAATGGTCCATACAAATGCAAAAAATTATACGCTTTATATAAATCTTTTTTGTTTTTTAATATTTCTGAAAGCACAGATAAAAAGGTAAAAATCTCATTCATAACTGCCATTACAATTTTAAAATAAGCTGTATCAAAAGTATTTTCGTTTTGGAATGTTTTTGTACCAAGGCCTGTAGCAGGCACTTTATCACCCCTATTGCTGAACATAAAATGTTATTTAAGAGAATACATGCCCCTCTATATTCTATAATCATACAGGCTTCTTTCTTTCATTTTTAGGGTATATAAAGAGTGATACAAATGTTGAGATTTTATGCACCTGAAGGCATGATTTTAAATTAGGCCTTAAAACCAATGAAGCTGTCCTCAAAACTTGTGCACTTGGAGGCCAAGACAAGAGTAGTGTTCGGACAGTTTAAAACAAATCCAAATGTTTTAAGGAAAGGCACTTTATCCTTGAAATCAAATATCGACGAGACAGGTGAATTTTGACTAGTTGAAGAGAAAAAAAAGAGGCAAATCTATTCTTCTCAATAAATTTTGATACTAAAAATTAACAAAACTATACATTCAACAATTATCAATGTTTGAATTTGTAGTTTTGATAATTGTTAGCATCAAAATTTATTGTGAAGAATGGACTCTTCTCTTTCATCTCTTAAACTGGTCAAAATTCACCTGTTATTTCTGGGTTTAATTTCAAGGTTGAGGTACCGTACCTTAAAACATTTGGATTTGTTTTGAACTGTCTGGACACTGCTCTTGCCCTGGCCTCCAACTGTATAAGTTTTGAGGACAGCTTCATTGGTTTTAAGGCCTAGTTTAAAATCATGTTTTAAGATGCATAAAATCTTAACATTTGTATCACTCTTTATGTAACCTAAAAATGAAAGAAAGAAGCTTGTAATGATTATAGAATATAGGTAGACATGTATTTGCTTAAATAACATTTTATGTTCAACAATAGGGATGATAAAATGCCAGCTACATGCTTTGGTATAAAAGCATTCAAAAAACGAAAATACTTTTGATACAGTCTAATATATATATACAACATAGAAAAATATCTATAAAATATGCACAAAAAATATATTTACACTAGCTGACCCAGCCGAGCCTGTGTGATAATAAACTTTAAAAAAAACCTCAAATTTGTATGAATTTATATCTTTAACCCAATTTTGTATAAATTTATATTTTTTATTAAACATTCGCGAAAAATTTTGATATTTAGTAGTTAAAGCGCTCGTAGGAAGATATTTGGTACTTTTCCATTATATGGACACCATTGTCGCCAAGCATACATTTACATGCATTTAATACATACATATACATTTACATACCTTATGCATTAGCATACATTTTGACATGGTGTCTGTATAACGGAAAAGTACCCGATATTTTCTTGTTTTTTTACATAGGGCCGTTTCATAGTTTAAAAAAAATGGTTGTTTGAACTCTTTGAAACTTTTATTGGTTATAAGTATAACAGTTTTACAGTCTGCATAAAAATTACATTAAAAAGTATTGTTATCTAAATGTAAAATAAATATGTTTTCTTCTAGCTTTTTCTGGTTTTCGCGTCAGGTCCATTAACATAACAAAAAAAAAATTGGTTTTCATCATACAAACTCTCTGAAATTTTATTAGTTTATAAATATAACTGTATCCAAGTTCTCTATAAAATTTTGTGAAAATATACGTGTATTAAATAGTGAAAACGTTACCAGAAGCATACCGGGCGTGCTGCGGCAACACCAAAAAATCCTTTATTGTCACCTTAAACAAACTTCAGGCCCGTCTCCCCACTGCCTGCGGCATCGTATAGCAGGAGTGCTGCACATGCACTGCAAAATTCATTAGTTCAACCTTCCACCACCAGGGGGTGCAATCTGTTCTATACGAACATAACTGAAATCTAAGGCTATTGAAATCCAGTCGAATGAGCCAAACCCCATTGTAATCGGGTAGTTCTATCGATATCAAGTCGAATGAGCCAAACCACATTGTTATCAGACCTAAAGAACCCGAGATACTTTGAAATGAAATTACCAAATTGTAAAATGCATCTTAGTGTCAACGAAAAATGTGTTACTATAACTTAATAAAAAATATTTTGATTTGAAAAATAGCAAATTAAGATGGTTGTGTGGTTGCGATTAAGTTAAAAACTGATTCACGTTCAATAAATAACAAATCATAATGGTTGGCATGATTTGCAATAAAAATACTTTGCACAGTCAGGATTGAAATAGATGGTCATTAGCAATTAGCATAGATTTTGGTATAGTGTTGGTATAATGGAAAAGTACCAAAAATTCTTTTTATTATTTCAAGATGCTTTAATCCAGGGTTGCAGTGGGTAGCTGCCCGGGTACCCGCCTGGGCCGTGTTTTAAAAAAAAGCGGGGTCTTTACAACCGTGAGGATTGTAGAGGGTAGCTTCCTGGGTATCCTCCACCCAGCTACACAACTGGGATGGGTTTTTTACAACCCTACTTTAATCACTTGTAATTTTTTTTTAAGTGAAAGAAGTTTACTATGTTTTCATAGAAAAGACTTTAAAATGACTTCAAAGAAGATAAATTTAAATCCTGTGTAATTAGTAAAATTAAACTTTTTTCCCAGATATAATTTTATTTTTAATAAATCTTGTATTATAAAAAAAAATGATTGTGCTGGCATGTATGTTCAGGGGCGTAGCTACTGTGGAGCAGTTGGAGCAAACTGCTCTAGACGCACGAATCATGAGGGTGCTAAATTTGAAAGAGCGAAGCGAAATAACTTGTAAAAATACTTGTAATTTTTAAAAAAAATTATGTTTAACAAGTTATTATGGATGGATCCTATTTGTTATGCTCGCATATTCCTATGATATTTTACCTTGTTTTTGTTTTTAGATCTCAACTTCCTCGATTTGAATTGCACACTTTTGTACTTTTTTAAATGAAATTACTTGTATTTGCGAAGTTTTAATTCACACCACCACATTTCCACCTTAAGTAACTTCTTCAACATTATTTTAGAATGCCTGATTTTATTTTAAATTTTACCGTTTGCGACAACGACAGCAGAACGAAGTCATGCACTTACTTTTTCCAAATGCAAGATGAGAAATCTCAGTCATTATTCGAGTTAACACTAGAACCTTCACTTGGATCAATTAGATTAAGGGTCTGGTCTTCAACCTTGTTGCCCGTGGACCACCAAGTTATCAGTATTTTATGTGGAGGTACATGTGTGCGTCCTACGAACCGATAGCAGGACTGCCACTTACAACTATTTTCATATATTCTATTCGTACCACTATTTGCAAAAACATTTCTTTGTGTTAGATTTCTTTTGAAATTGTCATAGAAGCATATAGTAAATATCATGTTTTTTGAGAAAGTAATACGAATAAAATTTTTAAAAAAGAATCGCCAGTTGCAGCAATTTCTAATAAAAGATAAATTCGTAGTCAAAGGGTTAAGAAGTAGAATGTCACAACATCGATTTAGTTCTTTGCTCACTATTAAAAAAAAACAGTAGCGTCTAAATTTGATCTGGAGGAAAAATCGAGAAAAGGAAAATTTTCAATTTTTTTCTTTTTTTCATGTGGAAATTAAACATCATTTTTTTTTGTCATTAATAAAATACGTAGACAGGGTAGGATTTTGGCATATACACCATGGTCCCTGGCCCAGGACGATTTTGAATTTAAAGATAAGGCAAATTTTAAACGAAGAATTCATAAGCATTTTTTTATCATAAACAGAGAAAAGGTTTTTCTTAGGAATAGGATTATCCTCACATGATTGCACAAAAATGGAATGTTCAGCTTCTCAAATACATGAAACTTCATGATATTACTTAGAATTTAATCTAAAATTTGACCCTTTTTACAGAAATACAAAGCATAGATATGTTAAAATGGCTAAGTGCATTAAAAAAAAAAAATTATTACTATGAAGAATTAATAACAACTCTTTGATGACTGTACCTTCACTTAAAACTCCATTCTAATGGTTCAAATACTATGATTTTATTTTAATAAGCAACTTGCTATGCATGAGATTTTATCCGAGATTTACTCAATATATGCAATAATTCTCATGCAAAATCTCGAAAATCATGTGAAAGCTGAAGGATCTATTATCTAAGGTTTGATTTATTTAAGACTGAAATGAGTAAAAGAAATATAAAATAGTTTTTTTATAATAATTATTTATACTACCCATTTTTACAGACATTATTCTATTTTCAAACACATAAACAAGCATTGTACATATCTAAAAGTCTTAAAAATACTTTAAAAATTACACAAAATCTGTTAAATGTAAAATAAACTGTAATTTTTTTGAAAAGGACTATTTTAAAATTTGAGACGTAAAAGAATATTTCATACTTTTGGGATTAATAATGCATGATAAAATTAAATGCTTAGTAGTGAAAAATTGATTTTCTGAGAAATATTGCTAGTATTAACTAGCTGACCCTCCCAGCATTTCTCTCGAATTTGTACGATTTTTTATTTATTAAATGAAAATGTTTCCAAACTAAGGGAGGCCTACTATAGTGATTGCTGGTTTAATTTCTGACATTTAAATGTATCAAACTTTCAATTCTGACCAAAAGATCCTGAGAAAATCTAAGTAATATAAAACGTGTACCAGCCCCCCTGCCCCCCTATCCTCTCCACTCTTTTACTCACACTCGAAAAAATATCTTCCAGTGTATTGACAACCTGCGTTGAAAATATGGAGGTTTTCTCGGACATGTGCAAAAATGAAAATTCCTCGGAAAATGTTCAAAAACACAATTCTCTTAAAACGTGAAACGCTATATTCAAAGGCACCGAGAAAAAGAAATGTTTGTGGAATCCGTGAAACGACTTCAATAAATTACATTTTTTTGAAATAGTAAATTTTAATATTTTTTTAAACCAAAGATATTGTTAGAACCCGAAAAATACCGGGAATTTTCTTCGTCTGAAAAAATGAGATAACATTTTAAAATTGGAGTAAGAACAGAATAGTTGAAAACCAATGCGCATCGACCCCGAATTTTTTTCTTTTTTTTTTTTTCAAATAGAAAATATTATTATTTTTCAAAACCAAAGATACCATCAGAACCGGAAAAGTACGGTTAATAAGAAAGTATTTTAATTTTTTGATATTTCCGTCCAGGTAGCATATGCGGTAGCTTTAAAATGTAGAAAAAACAGAAAACGTGAAAAGTAACCTCAAAACAGGAAAACAACTTGAAATCGAGCTTTTTTTTTAAAAAAAAAAGTAAATGTTATTATTATTTTTTTAAAGACTGTTAGAAAGGGAAAGGTACCACGAATGAGTAGGTGCTTTTTCATGTATTTTCTTTCGGGAAGCAGGTGCGACAGTTTCAAAATGCAGAAAAACAGAAAACTTCAAATAAAGATGTTTTTTTTGAAATGGTAAATATAATTAATTTTTTTAACGAAAGATACATTGGAACTAGGAATGTGAGTCGAAAATTTTCATCTTTTTTTTCATAATTGTGCGAGGGATTCCGTGATCGCGATTTTAAAATGCAGAAAAAACGCTTTGCTTTCGTCTGGCGTGAAGTTCCGAGGAACCCTGTAAATGCACAGGCACAATCCGCAAAACGATGGAAACCGGCCATTTTGCGATGTTCATTAGGGGTTTTAATTAATATCTCAGTTAAATATAAAAAACTGTAAAATCTGAACCTCGGACGTATTGATACGTCTTCGTCTAACCCTCATCCAAATTTTCAGACCTCTACTTGCGCAAGATTTCATCTACAATCAGACAGACAGACGGATAAACATCTTTGTTTTATTAATATAGATACTTCTCTATGTGTAGTTATTAAAAGAATCGTTAATAAATCTGTAAGAAATACTTTGAACAATCATTTTTCACTTGAATTCAATACGTATTTTTATATTTCATTCAGAACTGATATTTTTAAGTATACTGTGCAGGTTATGGACAAATGAAAGTTTTATGGCCCCATTTCCTATCACAAATTACATTAAGGATTATATCTAATTTGAGGAATGCTAAGTTAGCCCCATTATGTAATTAATATGAGCCTGCTATTGTGTTTTAAAATTGAATTAAAATGTTAAAAAAAAAATGATTTGCACCATTTGTACAAATTTTATAGTTTTGGAAAATATCAGGGAAGGGGGGGGGGGATGTCGAGGTTTGAGCTTAGTTATAATATTAGTTGGAGGCTTGCGAAATAATATGGGTCTCAAAGCACCTTAATTGGGCTTTGACACAATCTGAATGTTAAAAAGATTTCTTTTTTCTATAGTTATAATTACAATCCCTACACTGTAATGATGAATAGGCGAGTTTTTTTTTTCTTCGTTTTTACTTATTATCGAAATGTTTCAAGTAAAAATTTCTCCACGATAGTGTGTTTCCCTATTAAAATTCCAAAATCAGAAATTCTTGAAACGAACAATGAAACTTGATGTTTGGCAGGTAGCATTGGGCTCATGGTCGCATATAAAACGTAAATCTGGCCCCATACGTTGTAAATATAAGTATATACTAAGTACTTAATGAATTATAATTTATTATTTTATTTGTATTTCTTGTGTTTAATATTTTACTGTTAATTTGCCTAGAATTAAGAATAAATTAAGCAAGTATTTCGATAGAAAAGAAGATATATTAAGGTTCATACGTTTGCTTACTTTAGAATAGCAGTATTTCCTAAAAGCAAATTTTTCCTTATTTAATTGCAAGATTCTGCAATTAAATATAGGAAAATTTTCTTTATGGAATTAGCAGTATCTGTAAGCATCCATACGAACTCTGTACATAAATTTTAAACATAAAATAAAATAAATTTTTCCAAACATTTTCTCAGAGACAAGAGGGCGCACTAATTTTTCTTGCTCCAGGGCGCTGAAGATGTAGCTACGCCACTGTGTATGTTTAGGTTTCTTTTCTTTCTATTGAACTGATATGTTTATTAAACAAATGTCCAATTATTCAAACCACTATCAACTTCTTTTTTTTTTTAATCTTTTGACTTTAAATATAAATTATTTTTCTATATTAAAGAAAAAAAGTGAGAATAAAACCTAAAAATTCTGAAACAATAACAACACAATTGAAATTATATGTGTTAAAATAGAAATTCTCATGTTTAACGTGCATTCAATTCATTAAATTGTTAATACAATGTAAATTTTGAGAAATGTCTGTGGATAGGGGAATGGAAATTCCCAAAGATGCTATACAACTGTCTTAATCCTCTCCATGCAAATCTCACCCATTCTAAAAGTAAGAACTTTATCCTGTAGGCAAAACTCAAAAGAAACAGTGCACTGGAAATACTCTTTTAATAAGAATGAACATCAAAATAAAAAGAATGCTTTTCTTACAATAGAAAAGCAAAAGAAAATCTAGGGAAAATTGACAGTGTGAACAGTAGAAATTCCTGTTACAACATGAATATTTAACGAAAAGTGATGCAATCTCATTTTTCTTTAAGCATCAGTGTGCTTTCAATTATCCAAGTATCTGAATTTTTATATACCTGAACTGGGCAAAAATCTAAACAGTGGAGTAGAATATTTGCAAATGAATTTTCATGTTAACTGCAGTGATAGAAAACAATGTACCTTTTATTGGATGCATGCTTTATCTCGAGTTAAAGCTTAAACATATTCCAAATTCGTTTTTGAGAAGCTTTGTAATGAATCATTTTATTTCTAAATTTGTGAGATTGAGGTTATGGCTAAGTATGTCTCATTATCTTTAAATGATAAAGTGAAGATAGTTGAAGCAAATAATGACAGTGTGGGAAAATACTGATTTATAGCACCCTAAAAAATGAAATTATAAGAATGGTGACAAGGAAATGGTCAAATAAACAGAAAATGATAATGAGATAGTGTGGAAATGGTTCACTAATGAAAGATAAAAAACATTCATATTGTACCAGAGCCAATGCTTCAAGTGAAGCTCTTGCTGCAGCCTAATCTTCTGGAAATGATCTATTTAAATATCTACAGGATGGTTGTATAGTTTCTAGAAGTGCACAATATTGTGTGGAATGAAATACAT
Source organism: Maratus michaelseni (assembly GCA_963931845.1). Taxonomy (NCBI): domain Eukaryota; kingdom Metazoa; phylum Arthropoda; class Arachnida; order Araneae; family Salticidae; genus Maratus; species Maratus michaelseni. Next base: position 184,610,681 of record OZ007587.1, read on the forward strand.
GGGGGGAATCTAAGGATACCAATGACAGCAAGTGTGGTGAATGAGTAGAGGTCAAAACTGATGGACTTAATTTCAGATTACCAACTTAACCTTCCTCCTTTGTTAAAATTTTACTCAACCTTGATAAAAACATTTCACACTAGAATTTTTATTTAAAGCTATTTAACATATTTATTTAACTTAGTTCTCTGTGACTTTTATTTAACTTACTTTATGAAGAAATTTCTCGTTCGAATCAAATGAAATAAATTATAGAAACATGTCAATTTACCCATTTAGGGTAGGAAGGTTAACAGCAATAAAACATGAAATTTTTTTTTGTATTGCCCAAAAATTACTTAAATTAAGGGGGAAAAGTGTGCCAGGGGTAAAATGTCCAAGGAAAGACTTGCACTATAGTTATGCAAAAATGTGATTGGGAATACAGAAAAGTCTCTTGTGATAGGAAAGGCTGTGAAACCTGGGTGCTCCCAAAACCTGAAAACTTCCAATTGTGTTGTATAATTAATTGTAATAATAATTGTTTAAATCAAGAAGGTGTGGCTGCTGTCTCAAATAATGGAAGAGTGGTTATATGGATTTAATGCAAAAATAAGAAAGGATAATCAGAAAGATGATTCGTTTTCTGGATAGCGGCATGTGTCATCTGAAGATAACAATTTCAAATGTGAAATTGGATTGATTCCTTCCGAATTCAAATGAGTGTATTGCAGCCCATGGATATGACAATTATTTATATATTCATGTCACACTAAAAGCAGTATCTAATGCAATTTTTGATAACCAATATCGAAGAAATCAACTCTTACACTTTGGCGAGATCTGTATCCATGCTGGACACTGTTAAGGTTAACTGGATTGTCTTAGCAGTAAAACAAATTAAAGTGGATACTCTATATAAGTGTTTTCTGAAAGCAGGTTTTGGGGAAGATGATTGTTCAGACACAATGAATGAAGGAAGTGAAAACGTATGGGCAATAATCAACCTCTGTCAATGTATAAAGCTGCTTCCATGTGATACAAACAAATTAATTATAATTTATCACTGCCTTGCCACTCATTAAAATTTCGTTTTTCAAATCAGTTACAGTCTTTCTGCCAGTAAGAAATGCTGAAAAAGAAGAGAAAGAAGAAGCCACAGAAGGAAAATTCAAAAAGAAGATCCATACACATCCTTCAGAATATAAGTGAGCTAATTCAGTTTGCAGTTTATTCGAACTCGTCCAATATACTTGAACACTTGTATTCTGGACTCTTATTCAAAAAGACATGGACACAAAAGACAAAAAAACTGGAGACAAACTTCTGCGTTAGTTCTTTGGAAAAATCTTAATGTGTCTGCTTTGTAATTTTCTTTCTTGCTTTGCGAGAAAGAAATATGGTGTATAGTGTAATAATGTGTTGATAGTAAACATACAACATTTTACAACAGGCATCATTGCAAGAATGTCATCAGGAAAAATCTCCACTCGTAGATAAAGTATGTAACTAAAATTACTATATTATAACCAGGGTTCTACAAATTTGAAAAAATCGGATAGCCTGCAAAAATCTCTAGATTCTAGTAAAATATATTTACCCCTCCCTGTTGCCAGTTTTTCCCTTATTTGAAATTTAATCATTGATTCTCAAAATGCAAAAAAAGTTTTTTTTAATGAATTATTGATAAACTATAATAACAAGCATAATTTAAAATTATTAGTTACATAGTTTAGAATTGTACATAATTGAGAAAGATAATATAAACTATGTTTCCTATTTAAACTTGTCAAAATTATATCACTCTGAAAAATAAATAAATACAGTATAAGCTCAATTAACCGGTGTGTTTGGGAAATGCTAATTGCTGGATTCTTCAAATGTCCAGGTAGTGAAACGTTACAAAATGTTGTTTATCAAAAAATGATAGAATATTCTTTTGCTTTTTATGTTCCATAATGAAAAATACTTCCCTAAAAAGTAGTAATTCTAAATTAAAACTAAAGAACAAAGATTCAAATGCAAATTTACTGTAATAATTTTTTTTTAAATTTTGCTGGGATGGGATATTTTTTAAATTATCATAAAAGGATTTAGTTAGCTGATAGAATTGAAATAATTAATTGACAAGCATTTATTTTTAGTTTAAAAATAATTATTTATCATACCTTCTCAAACGCCTACTAACATACGCTAGTTTATTTCATTTTATTATAATATTTATTTTTTTCCCATGATTAATAATATTTTCTGTTATTTTTTTAGGCATTGAAACTCAGCTGTGAAGATAAACTTTAAAAAGATATCCTGATTGATTGCCAATATTTTTATCATGCTTGATTGTAAGGAAAACAATTCTTTCATCTATTCTACATAATAATGTATACTCATATACTGTTGTGACATTTGAACATCATCATGGTATCTATACGATATAAATCATTTATATTAGGTATTATTTTGACTTCGATCACTTGGTGTGTGATTCTTTATTTATATTCTGTACTTTCTGAGAACAAATTTTTTCTTGAGAACAATTCTGACAATTTTGCAAGATGGAAACTTAGACCAAGGGTGAATAACCTGCATCGTATAGCGCAAATAGATTCAGTATCTTATGAATCAAAAGAACAAAGGATGAAATATAATTTTATTAATAAAAAGGGATTTCCTGATCGTGAAACCAATATGATTGATAATAATGAACTTGACTACAATTCATTTAATCACAAAAGTGCAAAGGATATCTTTGAATATAAATGGAAAAAAGATCTGAAAGTTTTGAATTCAACAGATCTCGTTCATCTTGGTATGATTAACACTCCTCAAGACCAAAAGATAAAAGATGAAGGCTATAAGAAACATGCTTTTAATCTTCTTATTAGTGATAGGATAGGCTACAGAAGAATGGTACCTTATACTGCTCATCTTATGTAAGTATTTCTTGTCCCCGTTTATACATATTTACATTTTATGTATAATGTTTGTGACAGTGTCTTTAAGTCATTTCTTTTGTTTGTGTCCTTTTCATATGCCACAGGTTGAAAAAAGAAAACAGTTGACAATAAAATATTGTACTGATTTACACATTTATTACATAATAACATATAAACTTCAGTGATGTTGGGGATGTGCTATAACACATAATTTAAGAAAAAAAGGGATGGATAAAAATAATTGTGGTGGATCATTATGAAAATTAATTGCCATTCAATACCTTAATGCAGGAAAACAACCCTGAAAATCAGATTTAAAATTTATAAAAAAAATCTTATTTAAATTTTTTTTTTTTTTTTTTTATAAAAATAAATTATAATATTTTTATGGATAAACTGGATACTATTCAGATGTTGAATGAATCCATTTGTTGAAATAATTACATGATCTGAATTAGATAAGATATTTTTCAATAAAATCACAAATGCTTTTTCTATGTAAAGGGGGGCCAGAGCATTTTATTACAATCAGTCTTATTGTCATCCCTACCTTATGATCCTTAAGTCTACCCACAATTGTTGGGATTAAAGCCAATTTATTAACTCTGGCAATAACTTTCATATAATCCAGTCATTTACCTTTATTTACAATTCCAGTAACTTTGTTGTTAATTATGCTAACCCTTTCCGGCACAGACAAATTCTGTTCGTAAAATGAGAAATTACAGACTGACACCGGAATTTACAAACAACTTTTTTAGATAATCAGAACTCCTTATTTTAAGCTTTCATTGTAGAAACAAAATTTTATTAAAATATTCTTGGTGCCGTATGCAAGTTTTTAATTAAAATTAAGTGTGCACGGAGTGGGATCACTGTGCCGGAAAGGGTTAAGCGGGTTCTTCTTGACTTCTACCCAGTCCATATTATTAATACATTCAAGCATCTTGTTTTTATAGTCATTAGTATTTAATATAGCTAATTTATTGGATTTATCCGTCTGAATTAAGATAATTTCTGGACCAAGTTTCAGATTCTTCATTCTTCAGGATATTTAATTTATCTTTTGATAGAACTGTAGGTTGTTTTATTAATTTGTTAAGTTCATGGTACATAATTTTGTGAATTTCTTCTTTATTCTCACTATGTGAAGTTTGTACAATAGTTTCAAATTCTGTAATAATAGATTTTAAATTAGGTTTTGTAGGAAAAATATAGTTAGGTCTATGCTCTAATACCTTTATTTCCTTTTCATTTAATATCCTGTTAGATATGTTCAGAAATTCAACTGATTTGCAAATACCTTTAACATGTTTACTTTGAGTGTTGCACAGTTTTTTAATTTTATGACTTTGTATTGTTCTTATATGGTGGTTTTTCCCTTTTCTAAATTGTGTATTAAAACATCAAAAATGTATGATGGAGTTTGACGCAAAATCAGAATATAAATCATAAGTTCTTTTTTGTAGACTGTAGAAATATTACTATTTAAAAAAACTGGTAGCAATCGGAATAAAAAAATACCTAACTGGCAACACTGCAACTTACTGGCATATTTCTGTTTGACCTTGAAGCATGTGCTGTGCATATTGACCAATATATATATATATATATATATTTTTTCAGATGAATCATGCATGTAAGCTGTGGTAGTCAAGACCAGGGCCCAGTTACTGCAGAGACAAACTTTCAACAGTATTTTAGAAAAAAAATTTCAACTTTTTAAATACAGAATTTTTGTTTTAAATAGGGCAAAAATACTGTTATAAAATGCTTGTGGAACTTTGTCCCTGCATTAATCGATTCTGGTCAAGACTGAAAATATTTTAACCCCCCCCCGCCCCCTCTTCCCAGATACTCTATTCACACTCACATAGAAACACAATATGTATCAAATTATATATGTGATAATATTTAAATATGTCAAAACTGTACAAAAACTGTATGTAAAATATTAATATGCATGTAAATGGTAATTGAAAAGTTAAATTTGAAGCTATTAGTTAAAAACAACAGTTTAAATCTAATAAATCTCCAAAATTTACTTTGAACTACACACACAAAGATCTGTCAGTTGAATCCAAACAACATATATTATCCTGGTATGTCATTTTAATACAATAACCAAAATATACAATACCAAATATATATTATACCAAAATATGGATGAAAGGATGCTTAATTTTGGTTTTATATCTGTTCCCGCAGGTCCCAAAAAGTAGAAGTCAAAAATTTTACAAATTTAAGCATCATTTGGAGTCTCCGTCTCCAGAACCCAAAAATTATGAGGGATCACAAGAAAAATGAAAATGAAAATTTTACTATTTTGGCATTAATTCTGTTCTCACGGTTTTGCAAAAAAGGTAAAATTTTTTATATGTTCAGCATTATATAAATTGTACAATTTTGGGTCTTGCAGACTCAAAAAATCCAAATATTGAAATCTAAAGAAGAAAACAAAATGGAAATTTTACTATTTCGGATCCCGCTGACTTGGAAAAGAAAATGCAAAAAGTTGCAATTTTGAAGTTATTTCATGTCCTCTAGACCTGAAAAATTCTGTTGTAAGGGAAGAAAAATTAAGATGGAAATTTTGATACTTCGGAAATAATTTGGGTTCTGCGGAAAGAAAAAGTGAAAATTTAATATTTTTCGCATTAATTTTATAATTTTTGCTTTATTTTGGAACTGTAAAACCTGAAAATCAAAAGGAGAAACATAGCAGAAATTTCATTATTTCATGTACTGCAGACTGAGGAAAAAATTACAATTTCACATTTTTTTGGGTTCCCATGAAAAAAAGGGGAAGAAAATTTACAATTTCGGCATTACTCCTGGTCTCACAGACCTGAAGATTCTGAGAGAAAGCGAGAAAAAAAAAGGGAAAGGTTTCTATTGCAATGATATTTCAAGTTCTGTAGACTCCTAAAATAGCAGAAATTTCCAATTTTTGCATTACCTTGGTTTTTACAAACCGAAAAAAACTGAGAGGAAGGACTATATGTTAAATGTAAAATATCAGCTAGAGCTTTCAATTAAAAGCAGTTTTCGTCTATGCTGTACACTGGACAGTATATTGGGCCTCTTTAACCTGGGTTGCCTGGTATATACAGTTCAAAAATAAAAATAATAATTTAGTTTACAAATTTAAAATTACATATAATTGGTTTAATTTCACTTCAAATTGTCCAAAAAACAAGCTGGAGTTGGAGTCGGCCTGTTTTTTAGTGACTTCAACTCTGACTCATTTACCCAAAAATGGGCCCGACTCAGACTCCACAGCCCTGGAAAAAATATCTACATATAAAGACATCAAACTAAATACTTTTGCAAAATATGCTAAAAATATACTAAAATGGTTCCTTTTTAGTGAAAAAAGGATTATAATTCTCATATACGTTAAACTAATTGTTACCAGGATTGTTCCTGTTTGACACCAAATTAACTGAAAATATGTACATAGCCAAACAAAAAATGGTGGATTTATATAGAAGCTTCTGTCTGTATCGCACTTCCAGAAAAAAAAAAAGCATAACATATTTAAAAAAGCCATATAACACAATGGGAGTTTAATTTACAGTAATTATTCTAGCCTTTTTTATTCGGTAAGTAGAAATAGTTATTAGTAACTATGGTTTTTCTACCTTTCTCATTTCTAACTGTTTTTTTTTTTTTTTTTTAACTAAAATGTATAGAAAGCCAAATATAAAATTATGTGTCTTGTGTAAAAAATACCTATTTATATCTTATTTTATGTTGAGTTCTAAAAGAAAATCATAGTTTAAAAAGAGTTAATATTGATATTTTCTTATTGCAAGTTCTCATTCATATTAATTGACGTATTACATTTTTTTTTTTTTTTCAAGGTGTAAAAAGAAAACCTATTCACCTTATCTTCCCAAAGCCAGTATCATTGTTTGCTTTTATAATGAAGCTTGGTCAACTCTTTTACGCATGTTATACTCCATTCTCGACAGAACACCTGAACATCTGCTGCATGAAATTATTCTTGTTGATGATTATAGTGATGATGGTAAGAAATTAAATATGTATTTATGATATTATATATACTGGATAGTACCCGTCAAGATTTGACAGTAAATAACTTGAAAGCTCCTTTAGAAATATGCTTTTATTTTCAATTAGCTGCTTTTAAATTAATTATGTATGGAAAATTTTATGAATTGTTATATTGTACAAGCGATTCCTATAGATATAAGACAATAAATTGTGTTGTCAGTCCAGCCTACTCGACTAATGAAGCGAAATAATTTTAAGTTTGTAATTTACATCCTATTATACTTGAATTAATTTAGCAAGAATTTAACTAAAAATATTAATTGAATGATTTATATTTACTTACTACAGTCTCAAAATTTTTTTTTTAAATATCAATATTTAGTATTTTTAAATTTTTTTTAAATTACCCGACCTTTAAAATTTTTCAACTCTAAAACCCAGATAAACCATGCATATCAAGATGATTTATTTTATAATTCTTATTTTGATATTTTTGCTTCTTTCTTTTTTCTCTTCTTTTTATTTTTATTTTATTTATTTATTTTTATTTTTTTTAAGGAGAATAATCATATACTTTACTTAGTTATACAAATATATCTTATCAATAATGGTCATACAAAGTATAGATCACTTTATTTAATCGATAACTACATTCAAAATCTTTTAATTTAAATATTTATAATATAAAATAGGTAATTAAAAAAATAGCGTTGGTTGTTAAATTTCCTTTACCACAGTCCCAATATTTTGAAAAAATAACAGTATTTAGTATTTCTATTTTTTTTTAACTACATGACCTTTAAAATTTTTCATTAAATTAATTTTTATCAGTCTGATTTTAAAACCCTGAATTTAAACTTTGCTGTTTGCAGCTAACGATTTATAATACATATTTTTTATTACTTGAATTTTATTTTACATTTTCACACATTGTAATTCTTAAATCATGGATAACAAGATAATTTAGAGTCCTGTATAAATATTTTTCCTTCTTTATCTTTTCTCTCCTTTTATTTTTTTATTTTTAAAGAAAAATAATCACATACAGTAATCCCTTAACATTCGCGAGGGTTACGTTCCAGGTAAACCTCCTGAATGATGAGTTTATCTCTCTGTTCTAAAAAAGGAGTTACGTTCTATAAAATTTTAATTAGAGTGGCACAGCATTTCAAAGAACAAAAGACTATAGTTATTAATAATACGTTATGCATAACATATTTGTAGAAGGTGAATGTACAGATATGTTCATAAATATGAAATTTATTTAATGAAGATAATTCAAGTTAATTGACTGAAGAAATAATTACAGCTAAAAAGCATAGGTTTTTTTTAAATAAAGTAATTTCGACTCTCTCTCTCTCTATTCGCAAAGAGATGAAAATGTATGCAGCTTCAGCACCATCTCTACAAGAACCTGCACAAGTGCATTTTAAATTAATAGATTAAAGATGCCGTTACCTTACCACTTCTAATATCCCCATTACAATGAGTATTCTGCTGTTGTTATTATTTTGCTTTCCTACTACTCTCGCTCCTTTTTCAGTTGACAACTGATGAAATTTGATTTGTAAATAAATACTGAGATAACACAGGGGAAACAATTTTTAACCACTGTAAATTCTGAAAAAGCAAATATATAATGTCTGACACTTGATATCAAAAGATATCTCTAGGGTAGGGGGTTGGTTGTCTTTTGATATCGTTATCACTTTTGATCCAACTCATTTTATTTTTTTTTAAATGTGTAATTTATTTTTATGAAAATACAAACTTATTCTTAAAGCCATTAAATGATTATAAAATAATTTCATTCCAAAATATGCCTGTTCTTTTTGCCATATATACATATAATTCGCTGTTGGAGAAACCAGGCTCGGAATATGTTTTAAATGTGATACTTGTTGTGTTTATGAGTAAAGAAAGAGAAAGAATGTTATCAACTTGTTTTGTTGATAAGAAGTTATGCTTTCACCCTCCCTGTGTATGGGGGGGGGGGAGTACAAGAAGACAATATTACTGTTGAATGTATTATGTAACAATAAACTATTTCACAGAGTTGTCTGTACTGTATTTAATTTGAGTTTTAATAAAAGATCTATATCTACTTATTAATGCATAGCGTATATTTCGGTGTGTAACATGCACCCTTGTAATTTTTCTATTTTTAGGTATATTCGTTGTATTATGTAGCCCTTCCCCCCTTTATTGCAAAGTAACCTTCATGAGAAATGTAATATGAAAATACAATAAAGAGCATTAAAAAGTATAACTACAGCAAACATAAAGAAAATAGGCATATACAAAGTAAGGACATATGCTGCTGCTATGCATATCTGCTTGAATCCGCACAAAGTATTTAAAATTGCACTGTCATTCATTCAAATAATCACCTCTTCTCTTGTTCATTAATATAGAAATCTAAATTCTTATGCATAGTTTTTAATCTTTCATTTTTATACCTGGTATATAACACACACATGTAAAATTTGATAAATTTTCTTGTTTCAAAAGTATGCGTTATATGCCAGAATATACAGTACTTAAAAAAACCAGGATAGATTGTTCTTTTGTGAAAAAATATTCATTTTATATATTCGTCTAATACATACACACATATAAACCATTATAACAGAAGTTTTTTGTTCTAAAGTTAATTGATTTGTAATTGTTAGGGAATTTTCATGTAATTTCAGATCCATAAATTTTTATTTTCATCTTCCTTTTTATATCGATCTTGGTGGAATTTTATTTAAGGGACTGCTTCACTCAAATTCCCTAAAACTTGCAAAATCCCATGTTTTGTAGCAAATCTCTTATTATTTTAGAGAATATAAATATTAACCATTTAAACAGTTTTTTTAAAAAACCAAAAACTACTGACATTTTATTATTATACTAGCTGACCCGTCCAACTTTTTCTGAGTTTATTTAATAACCTTAAATAAACCTCAAATTTGTATGATTTTATATCTTTCACCCAATAAATGAAAAATTTGTGATTTTTTTTCATATTTAGTGGTAAAAGTGCTCATAAAAGGTTCTTTGCGAATCCCTATTCATTCTCATTATGCTTTTATTGATTTTATTAGTAAATACCTATAGCGACATTAGTTTTTTTCTAATAATACGAAAAATTGCCATCAGATTTTAACAAAAATTTAAGCACTGGTGTAAAATATTTTTCTCTTTCTGCTAATTAGTAATATTTTCTAATTAGTAAAAATTTTCAATTTATTTTCTTTCTTTGAACAAATGGAGGTTGGGGAGTCGGTCGATCTGCGAAAACAGATGTCTTTTTTTTTATCCATTTTTAATGCATATCACATCCCTATTTCATTTTTTCTGTAGATGACATCTCTTTATCACGTTTTTTATATTTAATTAAATTTTCAGCAGGTATTTCTTCAATATTCTTATTTAATAATCAGTTTTAGCTTAATACCTTTATTTCGACACCTTTCCCATCAAAATCAGCCTTTTCTTTCCTTCTATTTATATTTTAATTATCCCGCGGCCCTTTTTTTCAGCTTTCCCGATTGCCATATTGGACCAGTTTGTACCTCAGTCACTCCCGCGTGATCGGGAAAAAGGTGTAACCATTTGTCGTCATGCATGGAACTCTTCCCTGCTGTTTCATTGGCATTTTTACACCAGGTTACATCGACAAATCGATTTGCGAACGATTTCCTCTATGATTTAATATTTTAAATGTTTACGATGAATGAATATTTTGTGTTTGTTTACTCTGAGCTGCCAACCTAATTTCAAATGAAGTTATTGTAGAATATATACATAATTGAATGTACGTCATCACTCAAACATTAATTTATTTTCAAGGATCTTTCTAAAAATTTAACTTTTGTGCAGTTTTATTAAAAAAAATAATTTTTAATAAAAATGGACGCCTGACATATGAGAAAGCAAAGCTGACGTATGGCCGATTCGCAAACCACAGTGGTCGTACCAAGCATTGTTGCCAACACTTTCCTACAGTTGGATTTTATTATAATATTATATGATATAATAATATTTATGTGAATACTACTTTATTGTTAGTAAAAAAATTTTAAAAATATATTTTACTATTGAATTTGATCCACGTTATGTTTTTCTAAATATATAAAAATGTTAGTTAACTATTTAATATTCTTGCATTACTTGCTTCTGATTAGAATACATGGAAACTAAACTCTACATTTCGGTGAAAGAGTGTTAATGTAGTATAAAAATGTACAACTTGGACAGGTAGTCGTTTCATTCAGAACTAGAGTATGAAAATGATATAATGAAATGAAATGAATAATATTTATTACAAAAAATATTGTAAAACATTTTAACATAAATTTGACAATGTAATTTTATATTCAATACAATATAGTTTACAAAATTCACATGTAATTTCCTCTTTTTTGTTATTTTCTGAGTGGCATCCTTGTCCTGCTTTTATATGTACTTATTGCATTTGTTCTCCTTTGCCATAATCAGCTAAACAAATAATTTATTTAAAATTTTTTAATAAAGTTATTTAATGAATCATGTTTTAAATGCTTTTTTTTATGAATTCTATTTCAAATTGGAATAAGTTTCAAAGATAAAATATTTTGTTATAAATACAACTTTTTATTTATGACTGCACACTGCTTTGACTTTTCTTCTTTTTTCTAAATTACTTTTATCAGCCTGCTTTTACTTTTATGTTTTATCAAAAGCTTTAAAGTGCATTGTATTGGTGCATTGTGGGTCTGAGGTTTGCCTTGGTCTTTGGCTCAACCTTTCTGTGTTCGATAAAATGAGTACCAAGTGTACTTGTAAACTAAACACTGGACGTTATGCATTATGTTGACCACTTGATCTGGACATATGCTATATATACAATTTAAGAGCATGTGGTGAAGAAAGCAAAATTGGGCACCATAGGCTATGATTCTTGATGTATTGTAGTGCCACAGAGTTTAATTTAGTTTTCATTATTATATCCAGTGTACCAGATATCTATGGAAATTGAAAGGAAAAATAAATTATTTCATTACATCCTGTGGTTTGTTATAATCTGGGTTTGTTATAGTGTTGTTTGACTGCACTAGTTTAAAAATTACTTGTATGATTATATTTTGAAGACTTGAGCATTTATTGTTATTATTATTATTTTCATTTAGAGAAATTTAAAGAAAAGTTAAAGATATTTTTATGGAATAATTTGGGAAGTAAAAAAGTAAAATTACTTAGAATTCCTAAGAGAGCTGGTTTGATGAGAGCTCGTGTATTTGGAGCTAAGCATGCTACTGGTGAAGTAAGTTTATTAATGATTCTATATAGAAATTAATATTTTATTTTAAAATCTTCTAAAGGAATTCTTTTCAAATTTTATTGCTATGCAGCCGAAAGTTTAAAATTTTTTCGCGACCCACCTAATATGTAGACATTTAGAAGCTTTTCTATAATCTAACGTAGGAAAAAGGCGAATTCATATAAAGAATATATTTAAAAATAGTAATAGATAATGAAACCTAACCTTCTTTTACTAAGCATGAAAAAATGTATTTATTAATAATTGTATAATAAAAAAATACATTTTAAAAATCAGTGTGATTTATAGCATTGTTTTGTACCATCAAGATTGTTTCTATCAGTGTTGAAACGTGTTAGTTTTAGTCTCAAATTGTTTTCAACATAAAGTTTTAATAAAACACTGTCGTTTCACAAAGATGCTTATCTATATTTCTATATGATGTTTTTGTTTAATATGTAACATATTTGTTATATTTTTTTTACTTCTGATGAATTTAATAATATATTTTTGATGAACTGATCGATCATTCTGCAACCCATCAAAACATTGCCCATGGCCCTTAGTTTGGAAACTACTGTTTTAAATCCTCATCCAAAAGAAAAAAAAAAAAATTGTAAGGTTGCTAATAAATTCAGGCTACTCATATATTTACCTCTCAAAATGTTTTCATTAGTATAAAAATTATTTATACTTTTTTCTTTTCTTTGACTTGTGACAGTAGACATCAAATTTTGAGTAAGGATTTGTAATGGACAAAAGTACTTTAGGAACTTACTCTATTACTCATGAAATTTCAGTTCACACTTAATATCTCTGAATTCATTTTATCGAGTGAAAATTCATGTTACTTTTACAGATTTCTTGAGTTTAAATATTTTATGTATGTTTTACAAAAATCACTTTAATTGCTATCAATGTAAATATAATAGTTTGAAACAAGCTACATTTCAAATGAAACATAGTTTAAATGAAATTTATATTTCTTATCCTTTATTTGTTATTTTTGGACTATTCAGAGAAAAAAATGCAAAGTAATAATTTTTAACATTAAATTTGCAGAAGAAGTGAATTCAATGGACTCTAATTTTAACAAGATTCTTCAGGCTTCAGAAAATGCAAATTTTATATTTTAGAAGTCTGAATTGGTGTATGCTGATATAATAATGATATGAATGTATCAATGTATGTCATAACTATTTTTCCTTTTAACCCTTTAACTTTCATTGGTTTCCCTAGGAAACCACAAAACTTTAATTACGAAATTGAACAATGACACCAGAATTTTAATAGAAATGTTTTCCATTTATTATGTATGTGGAATATATCGCTTTTTCATCATATAAAAATAAATTTGTTTATAATTTCCGGTGTCAATGATTTATTTCGACATTTTAGCAATTGAAGTGCTTCATCCGTTAAAGGGTTAAAAATACTAACATTACTATAAAAAAAAAACCTACATTTTAATATTTTAATTTATCAAAATAAATATCTATCAAAATAACAGATTTCTGCAATTGTAAAATGTTTTAAACCAATGTTAAAAAAAAGCTAAAACCAGGTGTTCAAAAGATTTTGTGAAAATATATCTATAAGATTTATACCAGGGTTTCCCAAACTATGCTATGTGTACTGGTACATGAAACTCTGGCTACTGGTACGTGGAATAAAATACAAAATGCTGCACATTATTATGGAATCAAAAATGCTTGTCTTTATTAATTTCGAAATTTTCAAAAAATTTTCGAATGTGATTAAAATTCTAAATGTAATTTATAACCCATTGTTCTCTTTGTACTAGAAGAACTTCTAGGAGGTAATAAAAGTTTTATTTCAAACATAATTTGTAAATTAATTCATTCTGTTGATTGAAATATTTTTCTTCTCTTGTACAAAACGTGTTATAGTTTCCTCCTATTTTTCCTTTACCTCAGTTTTTAATAGAAAAAGGTTATTTAAAATGGTGATCTGAAATCAAACAAAAACTGTGGTCATATTCAATGCGTATTTGAGGTAAAGCATTGTACATATGTATTGAGGTGGTATGTATATAAATGTATGAAGAAACTTGCAAGTGTTTGCCTACTGCGTGACATTATTGTCACATTTAAAGGATGCAGATTATTAATGCAGTTGTATTGAGCCTATGTTAAATGTAGTAACGAAGCTTTGGATAAGAAATTTGTTTCTCATATTAGACACCCTGCCACTGTATCTCACGAGCGAGAAAATAAGTGAACTTATTCAGCTCTCCTGTGATAGATTACTGCAGTCTACATTCAAAAGAATGAATGTAACAGATTTTTTGCTGGCAAGAATATCAGAGTACCATCTCATATTGTCAAAGTCTGCTTGTGTTTAGTACAACATATCTCTGTGAATGTACTCCCCCCCCATCCTTCTTTATATGAAAAACAAATACCGGAATAAACTAAACGTCGAATCTGACTTATGACTAAAACTACCTAATATCGAGCCAAGCATAAGGAAGCTGTGCTTGATAAAACAAGCCCACCCTTTTTATTAGCAATAGAAGTAAATTAGTGCAATCAGCCTATTATAACAGAGTAGGACTATAGACTGGTACATCCAAATAAAGATTGATGGAAAAAAATATTGTAGTTTAAAATAAAAGAAAAAGATGGTTTAAACATAAACATCAGAACTTTGAAAGCTGCATGCATTAGAAAACAAAAGTACATTTTTTAAAATACTTTTTTGTAATTTATTAAAGTATATTTCTTTATTATTTATTAAAGTAGAGGGAAGATTCCTTAACAAAAGTTCATTATCACTATTCTTAAAAAAAAAAAAAAAAAAAAAAAAAAAAAATTGCATATAGTCAACATGTCTTGGTAACAATTAAGTCCAGGTTTGGCCTGGCCCAGCCCAAGTATGGTAAAAAATATTAAATCTGAACTCGACCTGGCTCGAGTCTGCTGAAAAATTTAAGCCTGGGCTCAGACATGATGTAACTATCTAATGCAGATTTCTATGCCAGACATGTTACATTTCTGTATTGATGTTTTCAAACTAGCATCGGCTCGTGCAGGGCATTTATAACTTACTTCTTGGCCCAGTCAAGGTTTATTGAAAAGTTTTCATATTTTGCAGGCTTAGTCCAACCATTTTAAATTTGTTATATTGGACCTGTAGGCCCACCTAATTTTTTTTATCAGTCTGGCCTGTTGAAAAAAGTCTATTCTGCAGCCCAGCTCGTTTGAAAGCTTGTTTTCATTTTGCACGGTGGAAAAGGCACGGGTTCATGCAGATCTCTATCCTCACTTCTCCCCAAAGAAAAGTCTGAAAATTGTTTGCTAAGTTAAAACCTGGCTAAAACCAGTCATTTTGACTGTTATTGTAGTACTAATTAGCCACTGTGACTCTAAAGTCACAATTTTCTTTTTCAGTTTTTATTTCAAATATAAACATTGTTTCTGCATTAATAAGTTTGATTTATAATTTTAAATATGGTTATCCTCTTTTAATCACAAATGAAATTGCTCTCAAATTTTTTAATGTGTGCATTAATTTTTGCAGTAATGATTGACTTTTATAGCATAAGTACTGTAGTCTTAGGTTTTTCTTTAAAAAAAATAGTAGACATTTAATTTAAAATGATAATTTTTTAGTTGATTTTTAATTTATTTAATGTTATTAATATTTCTTTTAAAGGTTTTAGTGTTTTTGGACAGTCATTGTGAAGTCAATGAAGTATGGTTAGAACCTTTATTGGAACGAATTCAACAGAATCGAACAACAGTTGTATGCCCTATCATTGATATAATTAAAGCCGAAACATTTGAATATGTTTCATCACCAATTGTCCGAGGAGGATTCAATTGGGGCTTACATTTCAAATGGGATTCTGTTCAACCAAGTCAGTTAAGACATAAAGAAGACTTTATCAAACCAATTGAGTATGTTCCATTATGTATATTTTTTAAGTAATTAATTTAAAGTTTTATAATTTATTTTCCTGCATTATAATTTTTAAGTTGTATTATTTTAGCATAGATATTTTAGCATATTCATTGATATTTGTTGTATCAATGAGGTAATTTGTTAATATTTCCTTAATGATTCATGTGTTGTTATAAGATTAACAGTTGTAATCATGTTTAAAGTATTATAATATTTAAACATTGCTTCAATAAATATTTAAGCATAATTGTATCTGAATGAGTCATTAAAATTGATAGGGCATTTAAAAATCAGACATATTTAATAAAATACACAAATAAACAACATATTAAAAGAGCTTGATTTTTTCTGATAGTTGTTCTGATTCTGACGAGGGGCTTGTTTAAATCTGGAAACATCCACTCTATGATTATATTTTGTGATTTTAGTATGTTGTTTTATTTGAGTATTTTATTAAATGTCCTATTAATTTTTATACTTAAATAGTTATGCATAAGCATAATAGAAATGTATTTTTAGAAAAGTAGTCAGTGTGTGAAATAATAATGTTATATTACTTTGAAAATTTAAGTTAGTCTTATGAAATAATTAAGGTTAATATCAATTGGCATATTTTCAAAATAGCACTTGATCAGTTTATTTATGATTCATATAAATGACTAAATCAGTTTATGTCACACCTAATCCTTTCAAATAACAATGGACCATTACATTAATAGCATTATTCAAATTTTTTAAGATGGTTTATGTAAATGTTAAACTTTTTCATTTGTAAACTTTATTATAATTTTTAGCTTACAGGCTACAAAGCCATTTGTATATAGGTTCATTCTGATAAGGTGCTTTCCTGATTAATTTTGAGAGTTCATTGGCTAAGTATAAAGGGGTGGGGAACAGGGGGCTAACCCCCCCCCCCCCCCCTTAATTTAGATAAATCTGTTTTTCATGCAGAATTATCTGATTTGCTTCAAATTTTGTATATATGTTCATTGTGATAAGGTGCTTTCCTGATTAGTTTTGGGGGTTCATTGGTTAAGTATAAAGAGGGGAGGGAGGGAGTTATCTCTCCTTAATTTATGGTCGATTTCTTTATTTTTTGAGGGGCATTATTCTTTGAAATAAGAGTATAATATACAATTAGTGTGAATAGCCTGTGAGCTCAATACCATTAGTTTAACTGGGCACTTTTCTTTTTATTTAAGGTACCAATTCCATGTCGAAAAGAGTCACTGTAATTAAAATAACTTTCTTTTTATTAAATTTGAAAGTTTGTGATTTTCAGCATCCAGGGAGATATTTTTCATTGATATTATATTTATGGAATTGTTAATTTTCGGTTTAGTAGAATTTTTACAGAGCTAGGTATGCCATTGACACTCTTTTGGCATGCTTTGAAGGTTGTGTCATTGGGCTTGCTGTATCTGTCAGATACATTTCATAATTTAAAGGCATAAATTAGCTTAATGTGCTTTAAATATATTTTATTTTTGTTTTTCTTACCAGGCACTGCCTACTGTACTCCTGGACATTGCATTTCCTTTTTTATTTATTTAAAAATACATTGAGGATTTAAAAATAATATACAGATACAGTTGCAAAATAAAATGTTAATTGTTACAAATTATGTGATACAATATTTATATAGTTATAAATAATGATGATATTATTATATTAAATGCAATTCATCTTAATTAAACAAATTAAGAATTAAAACTTAAATGAAGAAAAAATCAGTCAGACTCGTTTACTGTATTTTGTGCCTCAGTTGAACATTTACTATAAAATGTTAATGCATGTTTTAAAGAAAAATGTTTGTTTCACTTTGAACAATAATACTAAATTGTTTTCTCATTTTCAGAGCATATGAAGGTTTGCATTTCATGGAAATACTGGGCTTTTTTGTAACCACTTCCTAAAAATAGCAAACTAAAAAAAGCTTTTATTTCAATTGTATCTGTTGAAGAGCATCTCTTACTCTCTCAAATGTTTTCCTAATAGATTGGATATATTTGTTACTGCAGTTCAAATAATATCTAACATGCAATCGGTGAAAAAGTTGTTCTAGGAACTGTAAATTATATTAACATCCAGTGAGATCAAATTACTCCTGGTACCAGGGTTGATAAAAATCACGATTTTTTAAAAAAAATCGGATTTATTTGATTTAAATCGGATTTTTTTTATTTAAATCAGATTTTTTTGATTAATATTATTTATGCACTGTGCATGTATTTATTTTATTTTTTCTGCATAGATTTACACATTTCTATTAATTTAATTACAGTTCCTAGATAAAAATTCAAAATAATTTAAATAAAAAAAATTGTTGCAAGCAAATTCAGATTTACTTAAAACTTAAAATCATATTATTCTACTATTAAATTGTTATATATAAGATATACCTGTGTGTGTTGTGTGTATAAATTTCTAGTTAATTTAAGTTATTACATTTTTCATTAAGGTATTACTCCAATAATATCTAATGACATAATAAATGCAGCAAAGAATGCTAAATATATATGTGTATTTCAACCAGGGTTGGCCAATTTTTGCCTAGGTGGAAAAAACCGTCCCGGCAAAAATACTTCATGATTTCATTGTTTAAATCATGATTTTGATAACTTAAAATCAGTGATTTAAATTATTACAATCTTGATCAATTTCTGTCTGTTTTTTTTCACTTTTTGCCACTGCCCTGTCAAAAATACACTTTTGCCGGCAAAAAGCCAACCCTGATTTCAACTGATTCATATTCACTAAAGTCATCTTTATCACATAGACTGTAAGTTTCTTTGTGTTTTTTTTTTTTTTTTTTTTTTTTTTTTTTGGCCACAATCTCCACCATTTCTACACTACATGGTTTGCATATTGCTTTCCCACATTTTCCGGAAATAGTTTTTTTTTTCCTGCTGTAAAATAAAGCTACATTGGATCTTTCTTTTTACCAGCCATTTTTCTTAGGTATCAATGTATCCAAAAAGCTCTCTGTACTGTATCTAGTATTAGTAAATGATATTCATGTCCAAATTGTGTTTCACATTATACTATATTAATGATTACAAAACAGTTACACGATGCAAGGTAATCACATAACTAAAAGTACGAAGCTATCAATTGTCAGTGTTATTTAGCCCTCAGCCATTGACAATTTCAGCAATCAATCATGCCTATTTAACAGTAGAAATGGCTTTTTAGCTTAGAAATAAGGTCTAATAACATATCTTATATTTTCCATTGCAGTAAGCAATGAATTCTAGGAAAGGAAAGGGCAAAGGGATCAGTCACAGGGATTAAATTATTTTCAGTTATAGAAGAAACATGAAAAGTAACTCCTCACTGAAAATATATTATATTAAATACTTTTATATTGCATATATTTAACTTTAGCTTCAACATCTAACTTGCAAAAATGAAGTGATCATCCAGAAAAGACAAAAGTTTAAAAATGAGAAAGCATTTATCGGTATTTATTTTAGGATGCACTATGGATAAATAATATTTTGAATGTAGTGTTGCATTTACTTTCATAAAATATAATTACTTTCAACTTATAAAAGTTTTATTTAACATTATTAAAAGGTAATTTTTAATCTGACATGAATTATGACATTTATTTGAACACGAATGATTAATTTAAATCCTTATTCGGCTTGTAAATAGCAATGTTAAAAATACTGATTTAAATCAAAGATTTTTTTAAAAAAATCATTTGATTTAAATCATGATTTAAATCACGATTTAAATCAAGCTGATTTAAATCAAACAACCCTGCCTGGTATATTCGTTATTACATTCTGTTTTCTAAATGTAACATGTTTTCTTCCTACTGATTTATCTATTTTGTAGCATTATCTTTGCCTATGTAAATATTGTTATCTTCCAAGTATATAAGACTGACTGCTGCCACTTTTACTGCAGTCATTGGAATGGGCTTCTACCAAATTTTCATCCTCATCACTTTTATCGAAATTTTCTGCTTTTAAATCTTTATTTTAGTGCTAAGTAAAATTTTATGTATAGTTTAAAGATCTGTCTGGATATTAAATCTAAAAAAGTCTTCACTTATTTTGGAGGAAAAAAAAATTAATATCTTTTAAAACTATACAAAAATAGACCAGACGTTAAAATGCAGCAAACATTATCGGTATGTTGTATTTGACAGATATTCTGAAACAGAAAATAGCTATCACCAGAGATCGGATCGGACAACAGTTCTGGAAGAGTTGTTATTGTAAAATTGAAGGATGGGGGTGGGGGGGGGGGGATAATCAAGATCATAAAAATCCCCTTTCTGTTAAAAAGAGGGAGATTTTAGAGCTTTGTATTAGTGAGATGCATCACACCTGATGGAATGTTAAGTGACATGCTTGGTAAACCTTTCAGATGACTTATGAATATACTTGAACATGATGCATAGTTAAAATGTTGAAATAAATCAAAAGCTACATGTTTGTATTTTTTTTATAATGTTTATATGATTTATAAACAGAAGCATCATTTAGGGATCATAGGGTGGGGCAATTGCCCCCTCTGAATTTAAAACTTTAAAAAATAATTATCTGTTTCTTTATTATCTTATTTTTATTTGAGTATTTTCATTTCTTTTACCAATATATTTCCATGTTAAAAAAATATAACTATACAAATATTCCTTTGGAAGTATGTATGAAACATGAATGCGAGATAATACAAGTTCATTTCAAGTGGACAGAAAATGTGAATTTAATATGTCGTGCGAATGAATTTTGCCCCTCCTAAGAAAATTTGAGTGGATGCTGCTGTTTATAAAGTGATTTTAAGTACAGTTTTATATTTACCTCTTTACCTCACTGTCATATGTTAATGCTGCATATGTCATGACTTTATTGTAGATCACTACCTGGCGTACTACTGACACATAATTTCTTATTCTTTGAACTTTCTTCTTTTATTTTGTTGCAAATAGCTCTCCCCTTTAAAGTGTCTTATGATAGTAGCTTAAAAACTTATAAATCAAAGCGGTTTGAAGACTTGTAAATGCTATTTTAATAAAAGGGTTTGGAGGTGAAGGTGTTAAAAGTTATATGAGTATGAATTATATGAATATAGATTCAGTTTTTGTATATATTGCTTAATTAATAATTAAGTTAAAAGGTTTTTTAATTGTTTAATATAGATTTTGTTTATAATTCCTGTATTGATTACTTTTGTATTGGTAATTTATATTATTTAAAATAAACTCATATATGTATCAATTATTTTAGATCACCTACAATGGCTGGTGGTTTATTTGCTATTGACAAGAGATATTTTCATGACTTGGGAGAATATGATGAAGGCATGGATATTTGGGGTGGTGAAAATCTTGAGATATCATTTAGAGTAAGACTATTTATATATTTTTAATCCATTAAGTTATATAACCTGCAGTTAAGATTTGTAGTTGTTAATGTTTATGAAAGTTATTTATAACATAAGTGAGTTGTAATTATGCTCAGTATTGAAAAGACACATTTCTCTCTGGGAGGGATTTGTGTAGCTCTATTGGAGGCTATATTGTGGAGTTCTGGGTTGGAACTCCACTTCTAGGGAATTGCACTTCTAGACCCTTAAATAGTATATAATCCCAATTATTTTGGGGAAGGATGGGGGATTTTAAAGCTCCGGTGGGAGTCGTTGCCCCCTTTCCCTGACCACCCCTTGAATTTATCACTAATTGTGCTTTTTGCAAAATTGTAGTTTCTTTTATTATTTTATCTTAATAGTTCAGAATATGTATTCTTAACTATAAAGCATATTACAGTGTAACTTCATTAAACCGTCACCCCTTGGTACTCGACAATTGTGATGGTTTAAGTAGGTTGACAGTACAAGCATTTTAGTTTACTTATTATAGTTAAATTGGTTATATTCATTTTTTAATTATATTGAAACTTATTTATAAATTTTGAGATTAACTTACTGTATAATAGAGACATTTTTCTTTTATAAGACAAAAAATTAGAAAAAGAAAATTTAAAGAAGAAAATTCGTATAGAAATTGTTGCTACAAAATATTTCTTTATCCTGAATTTTTGTTTCTTCTGTCATTTTGAAGCTATTGTTAATAGAAAAAAAAAGAGATCGCAATTCTAAAAGGATGGTTTAACAGAATGTCTCATTTCTTTCCTTGCCAGTTTATTTGGACTTTTTTAGCACCATTTCCTTATCTCTTTTTGTGACCAGAACATTAAGAAACTGATGTTATATTCAGAGTCAAAATTTAATAAGCTCTTACTGTAGAAGCATATACCAAGTGTATACCAAGCTTATTATCTACCATGCACAGGGCTTTACAAATTTGAAAAAATCTGGTAGCCAGGTATAAATTCTAGTCGCCAGTAAAAAAATTTAATACCCCTCCCCCCTCCCCGTTATTGAATTTTAAAAAGTACAAACGTTTACTTAGGAATTAAGTCAGAAAAAATAATAACAAACATAGTTTAGAATTATTAGTTACATAGTTTATAATAGTGCATAATAACTAAGTTTTCTAAGGAAACTTATCAAAGTTATATATTTGTGAAAAAAATAATAATAAAGGAAATATTGTAAACTCTGAATTAACCGACATGTTCGGGAAATGCTGATTGCCGTATGCTTCAAATGTTCAAATAGTTGAGTGCTACAAAATCGATATCGGATGAGAGGGCATCTATAAAATAGTGAAGCCGGAAAACGATTTTAAGCCTATTTAGCCTATCAAAATAAAAAAGTCAAATAATTCTGATTTAATTATTTCAAAATTTGCATTTAATGACATTTGCAATAGTTTTGCCAAATTAAAAATAAGTTAATTTTTTCTGTTGTTGTTTGTTTGTTTGTGTGTGTGTGTGTGTGTGTGTGAATATAATTTCAAATTTATTTCTTAATATTTTGTAACTTTGCAGCATCTATAATGAGATATCTTACAAGAAATTTAATTAAACGTTGTGATGTTCGCAAACTCGAGGGCTATTAACGCGTAATATTACGAGTTATTACGTAAACGTTTGTTTTCGTAGCTAAAAAGGAAAGAAAAAAATATTTTTTCCCGCGCTGGATTAAATCGAAATCAGCAGCCGGCTGCGGTTTATTTTCATCCAACGATCTACAATAATTATTAAAAAAAAAAAAAAAACTTTTTGAAGTGCAATCAATGATTTTTTATTTCCATTTACTGCAGATAATAATCCAAACAATGTAATTATAAAATACTATCTGAACCAGACACTTGTCGGCAAGACAGAGTGACGACGGCAATGTCCAACGCGTGTGGTGCAAACAGACACGAGGCGCCAAGCATTTTAAACCGGGAAAAAATATTAAAAATAATAATACATATTTTTATTAAAATGAATTATTCTTGAAATTTTAATTAAGTTTTATAGATTTACTTCGAATGAATTACTTATAATCACTTATATGTTATTATTCTTTTAAAATGAAAGTAATAGATTAAAAGTTTTAATTCTGAACACAAAAATCTGATTTGAAACATACAAAAAAGTAAGCATTTTTTATCATTGCATCCAATTTTTAGAAGCCACATAAGACTACCCCCCCCCCTCTCCTCACATTCTAATCACATGACTAGCCGACTAGAGCGGAAAAGAATGGCATTTTATGTGCATGAAATGGAAAATGCCTTTTTAACTTCGCTTTAGAGAAAATGTCGTTTGTGCTCATTTTTTAGTTCAATTTTTGTAAAAAATAAATAAATAAATAAATGAAACAAAAAAAGTCAGATTAATAAAGTTAGTCGCCAGATAAAAAAAGTTGGTCGCCAGTGGCTACCTGGCGACCGCATTTGTCAAGCTCTGACCATGCATATTAGAAGATTCTATTTAGTATTTTGTTTGCTTACATAGAGGGACAAAAATTTTCCATGCCTTCATAATTTCCTAGGTTTTTTTTTTTTTTTCTAATGCCATTGAAATTTTTATCTTTATAAAAATTGTTTATTGCACTATTGCTGACCTTTTTCTATTTTTTTCCTGTTTCAAGCATGTTCTTCTTACTGAATTTTCTGCTTTTTTACAGCTAGTTTTCTTTTATACCTCTATGTAACAAAAGTGTTATCTGGCAATTTTATATACTATTTTGTTTCTGACTGTGATTTAAAAAAAACTGTTCTGACATTAATTATATTTTTTAAAAATATTAATTCTGTCTGCCATGTTTTAATTTTAACATAATTCTTACAAAAACCTAACCTTTTCCCCAGAGCAATCTCTCTCTCTCTCTCTCTCTCTCTCTCTCTCTCTCTCTCTCTCTATCTATCTCTATCTCTCTCTCTCTCTATCTATCTATCTATCTATATATATATATTGATTCATATACTGAAGCAAATCTTTGACATGACCTTCCTATTTAAAAAAAAAAAAAAAAAAAAAAAAAAAACTGTAATCAAATATTTAAAGCAGGTGTGTCCAACCTTTCAGTTTCCCCTGGCTGCATTTAAGTAAAAAATTTTTCTATGGACCACACTTGGTAGTAAACTTTATGATTACAAAATACATACTTTGTCAGGCATTGTAATCTCTGGAGTTTGAGCTATATATTTATTTCAGCTAAAAATTACAGTGTTCAGACATTTCATGAATTGTGTTTGTCCAATGTTGTCAAGTCGGCTACTAATTTTACCACCATTCTTCCAATTTTCATTAATAGTTTTGCTTAAGATGCTTTTAAAATGTTGGTAGATAACAACAAATTGGAGTTTATTGAAACAAACATTAGAAGCTTTCTTCATTAGATTTACTCTCATTTTTGAAAAATGATAGTTTTATATCCTCATGCCTTTCCTACTTAATCACATGCAATTACAACCAGTAAGGCACACTCATTTTGTAGTTTAGGATTTGTCACAACATTTTGTTTTATCAATGTAATACAGGAAACATATTATTTTAACAATAAATATATAATCACATCATCCTCTAGCAATATTTTCTATAAATGTATTGTGTTACAAATTAAAAATCTACATAAAAATCTTGATATTGTAAGGAAGTTTTTGATTCTCTGTTGGACACTCACTACAGCACTGGGCCTTAGGTTGGACAGTCCTGATTTAAAGTAAATAATTCTCTAAAATTACTCATAAATATTGATTTTACTGCCTGTCATTTAAAAGATTATATGTTTCTTTAGATTTGGATGTGTGGTGGAAGACTAGAAATTATTCCATGCTCTCGAGTTGGTCATGTTTTTAGACGTAGAAGGCCTTATGGTTCACCTGAAGGGGAAGATACTTTGACTTACAATTCTTTACGTGTTGCTCATGTTTGGATGGATGGATATATTGTATGTACGAATTTTTTCAGTTAAATTTTTACACATAACAGTTTGATTAGAAATTTTGTTTTGATTTAATTTATATGTTTCATTTTCTTCACATTCACAGTGTTCGTACGCCTCCTGGAATTCCTTGAATTCCATTTTTTTTCTTCCAGGGCCCTTAAAACTCCTGGAATTTACCTGTGACTCCTGGAAATTAAAAAAAAAAAAACTCCTGAAAAATATTAAAACTACAATATTTTAATTATTTTTTTACTCTCTATAATTTTGAGAACGTTAAACATTAAAAATTTATTGATTTTAAAGGAAAATCGCAGAAAATCTAATTATTTCGTCATGGAGAAGTGTTAACTGCAACTGGCATGGTTCGTGCAACCGGTGTGAAAAGTGTATTGCACAGTAAACATGTGCAACCGGCAGTTAAGAAGAAGGATTGAGCTCATAGGGAAACACAACATCATATTAAACTGGGAACTTCTAATTCTTAGCAGTAAATTTGACATTAAAATATTGAGAGAATTTAAACAAAAGTTTTAAATTAATTTTTGCTTCTGATACGTATTGATTTGAGTTTAGTGATCCATAGTGTGAAATCAACATTCTCTTAAGTCTCATATTTCCAAGGTTTTTTACTATTTTAAAATTTAAAATTGGTAAGATTCGCAGAAAATCTAATTATTTCGTCATGGAGAAGTGTTAACTGCAACTGGCATGGTTCACGCAACCAGTGTGAAAAGTGTATTGCACAGTAAACACGTGCAACTGGCAGCTAAGAAGAAGGATTGAGCTCATGGGGAAACACAACATCATATTAAACTGGGAACTTCTAATTCTTAGCAGTAAATTTGACATTAAACTATTGAGGGAATTTAAACAAAAGTTTTAAATTAATTTTTGCTTCTGATATGTATTGATTTGAGTTTAGTGATCCATAGAGCGAAATCAACATTCTCTTAAGTCTCATATTTCCAAGGTTTTTTACTATTTTAAAATTTAAAATTGGTAAGATTTTTAAAGATTCACATTTCAGGAGGAGCAACCCCATCCCTGTATATACCATCTTGAAAAAAAATAACGAATTTGTATTAAAAACTCAAAGTAAATTTCCTTGAAAAAAAATTGAGACTCCTTGAAAACTCATGGAATTAACTTTGTTAAAAAGGGTATGAACCCTGCATTCAGTTTGTCAATTTTTCTGATTTTTTTTTAAAGTATGAAAAAAAAAAGATTTTCAACTTATTTTTTGGTAGTAGATTTTCTGATAGTAGTTGTAATAATAATAGCTGACCAGTGGATCTGTGCAAGGGTTTCGCACTGCAGTCTAATATTTTTTAGCAATATCTAATATATTTTTAGATACAGGTTTAAACTTCTAAAGAAAAATTAAGGATGAAAATATCTGCAAACAACATTAGTCCAGCCAGAATATCGTCTCATTTATTCCATCAAAGTTACAGTGAAAACTAATCAAAGATAGAAAAAGGCATACGCGAGAAAAAAAAATTAACAATTGTATTTTAACTGCATTAGAAAATAACGTCATCTGCCTTTTCAAAAACATGAAAAAAAGAAAATAAATGGAATGCATTTAAAATACAATTTAATCTAATTTAATAAATTTTTTTTGAATTAGTATTCAGTATTATTAGAAGATAAGACGGGTTAGGTGATACATTATTGATACTTGATCTTGGTTCACAACTTTGTGTACTAGGACTTTGTATTTAGAACTTTGAATCAAAATAATGTCTGTGATTACTGTATTACCCAGCCATTTAAGCCAGTGTATAGCACAGTTAGAAATTAACTTACCCATATTAAACACGGCAATAGTGAAATTAATGTACTTCATTTAATGTTATGCTATTTTTTTTATTATCAAGAATTATTATTATTAGGTTAAGTGTTTGTAATGATACATATACAAAAAAATTAAAGTTATGGAATTTGGCTCAAAAATATTTTAAGTTAATTTCAAATGAATTTGAAGACAATTTTTAATGTTTTTATTAATTTCATTCTGTAAGAACAATTAAAATTCTATTTATGATTAATGTGAAATTAGTTTTTTATGTGCCTATTTGAAAAAAATAATTACAGTAGTGGCCAAAATTGTGGAAACCTTTTTGAAAAGGTGTATTTTTGAGGTTTGATAGCTCACATATAACACCACTTTCTGTAATATCATAAAATTATATATCAGTTTAGAGATAATTTAATCAAAAATGTAATGAAATAAATTTTGTTCAATTATTATTATTTAATCAAAAGTTATAGACAGATAAGCAAAAAAAAAAAAAAAAAAAAAAAAAAAAAAAAAAAAAAGTAAACACATTTTACTTAGGTTAACATGAAGTAGTTTCCATTTATTTGAATGCAGCCAATGAGCATAGGTGTTTAGAAAACCAATCAGGTGTCATGCTGTTTTGGCGGTGAGTTAATCAGGTAACAGTAGGATCCAACTGTTGTCATGTTTTGGAGGACATTTGAGGGCTGTGAGGTGGACATTCATCAGTGCTTTATGTGATTGACATTAGAGTTGGATATAAAACATAAAGAAATTAAAGAAATGGCCCAAACAGTTGACTGCTCACCTAAAAAGTGATACAAAATAGTATTATTAAGTGAACAAAGTTACAGTTATAAAGAAATTTGAAGGCAAATTGGTGAAAATGTAAACAAAGGTGATATTTCTAAATTTTTGAAGTCTTATAAGAAGACGACTATGTCACTACAAACTTGTAAAGGTAGGAAAAGGTGTACAACAGCATGATGATAGAAGAATTAAGAGACTGTACATAGGTGACATAGGAAAATTGTCTAGATGTATATGAGGTGAAATGGAAAAAGCCAGTTGAGTGCAAGTACTGTTCGGTGCAGACTGCAAGGATTTGGTTTAAATGCTGGCATTCCATGAAAAAAGAGACTTTTATATCTCTCCAAACGATTAAACTGGGTTAAAACTCGTGTTAACTGGACAGCAGCACAATGGGATAGTGTTATTTGGTCTGACGAGACCAAAATCTCCCTGTTTAATGGTGGCACAAAAAAGTAAGCTGAAGAATCGGAGAAGATTTGCATCCTAATTGCATTACACACAGCATGAAGCATCCAGTCAGTGTTACGGTATGGTGTTGCATGACATCAAAAGGCGTGGGCAGAAATTGTGCAATTAATAGGAATATGAATGCCCAAAAATACGTATGGTATATACTCGTGTATAAGTCGAAGAATTTTAGACAAAATTTGGGAGCTGAAAAGGGGGGGTCGACTTATACACGAGTAAGTAAAAATATATATATATATATATATAGCAGAGTGAAATACCGGAGTCATATTTTTTTCGCAGATAATTGGTGAATGTGCAAGTCTTTTAATTAATCACACATGTGTCTAGGTTGGAGAGACAGATAAAACTGACAATGGTGATTGATAAAACAAGCTCAACAATAATGTCTCTGTAATTGTTCTGCACTCATTTTCTCTTGTGATAGAATTCCCTTCAATACAGGGGCATTCATTTCAACATTTTAATCCCCTTTTTAAAAAGAGTTCAACTTGAGAATGCTTCTAGATTTCTCTCCTAAAAGTCCTACAATACAAAGATGTACTATATTTTAGCAGTTTAAGAAGTTGTTTACCCTTGTAAATAAGGCTTGAATAGATTTTTTTTTTTTTTTTTAAGTAAGTAATCTTTAAATTGATGTGAATAGCTTTCTAAATAGTTAAACCTTCTTCAGTTTTACATAATTATACAATTTTAAAATGTTGAATTAAAAAAAAATACTAATTTAATGAAAATTTATTATTATTATTTTTTTTTATCCTCGATTACAAATCATTTTTCAACATACTACCAGTAATGTGGTTCGACTTATACACGAAAAAAAAAATTTCCAATTTTTTCCAAAATTTTGCGTAAGAATTGGGAGGGTCGACTTATACACGAGTATATACGGTAAATGAAATACTTCAATCTCAATTGAAGCTTTTTGCTCAAGATCTTTTCTAAGATAATAAAGCATTTATATTTGAATAGGATTCAGCTTCATGTCATGTTGCAAAAGTGTGCAAAAAGTGGTTTCGGATAATCATATTCCAGTGTTGAAATGGCACCGGAATAGCCAAGACCTATGGAACCAACTAAAGAAACTTATTGTACAGAAGCAACACAGCAGTGAAACCCAATTAATAGAAACAATAATTCAATCTTGGTATCACATTATATCTGCTTCAGAACTAAAGGACTAGGTTCATCCATTCATACTGTACAATAGGGCTGGGCGATATATCGATAAAATCTATATAAAATGCATATTGTGATACCAATATCAAAAAATCCTACCCAACGGTATATCGCGAATATAATAAATTTGACGAAAACCGTGAAAGCCACGATATTAAAAGCTCTTCCTCATCTTCGAGTATTCATGAATATGTATGGTGTGACTTTCCCCAGTCTAAACTATGATATACCGTATTCATGAATACGAACGGTGTGACTTTCTCCTGCCTAAACCATGATATA
Source organism: Maratus michaelseni (assembly GCA_963931845.1). Lineage (NCBI taxonomy): Eukaryota > Metazoa > Arthropoda > Arachnida > Araneae > Salticidae > Maratus > Maratus michaelseni. Next base: position 184,640,658 of record OZ007587.1, read on the forward strand.
CCGTATTCATGAATACTGTCAGGAAAATCACATGCCTCCAGCATATATGTTGGTCTTATTGACTGAAGCAACACATTTACTTAAATATTTTTCATAAAGTATTTCATAAAACTACCATTCATTATCACTTATACACTCTTAGCATTCCTCATATTATGTAATAAACATTAAAGTTTCATCTTTATTAAATATAAAATACACTTCATAAATATACTTTGCTTTCATGAATACATTGTTTTATTTAGCTTTTACACTTTACTATTTCGATAATTTGAGCTGTTTTCATGAACAAATACTTTTTATTTGGTCCATCATTAAAACGTAAATACAGAAACACAAACTCACTTTTACTTCTAACAAGAACCACGTTACATTGTAAATATCGTAAGTGCATTTGAGTTAGTGCCTTGGCTACTCACTAGATGGCGGCACACGTAGGTCGTTCAGATTGGAAGATCGAACATAGAATCAACAATGGCACGTGTATGCGAATTTCGATGGATTGTTCTGGTAAAGTGGGTGTTTCTAGTAATTAGCCGACATTCTGCTAGTATAAATAGTTGCTGAATCTTTACATTGGTGTATATTGAAATTCGATTGTTGATCAAGCAATCGGCGGTATTTGTTCATAAGATATCGTCGTGGCGATAGGATGTCTGGATTATTAATGTAGTTTACAAGTAAACGATGGTTGTTGTTTAAATGGTGGTGGTGTTTAATCCTGAGCAGCTTAATGCAAGTATGTTAAGTATGCAAGTATGTTTTATTGTTTAAGTTAAGTATATCTGATGTGTTAAATAAGTTTATGCTTTGTTCTATCGACATCTATCTGTTAAATATCTACGTCATGTGCTCATTGAAAGTAAAAGTGTTATCTTCAAAATGGAACTGTTTCATGAAAGTCGTAAACGTCAAGATGCTGTATTTCCTACAATGTGAGTATTCTGAAGTTTGAATAAATTACCTGTGTTTGCTGAAATAACTTTTGTTTTCAATTGAATCTTTAAATACATTCTACATTTATCTTTCACTGTTTTGAACTTTAACTTATATGACAGCTCACCTTTGAAAACCAGCAAAAGCTTTTCACTTACGCGATAATTAAATTATCCTCTGCTTACTTCAAAATAAACTATCTATTTTATTTTATCAAATACGAATGGTGTGACTTTCCCCAGCCTAAACCATGATATACCGTATTCATGAATACTAACGGTGTGAATTCTCACAGCTGATAAAGTTTTTGAAAAGAGGAAGGGTGATTTTCGCCAGCCAGTGGCGCAGCCAGAATTCGGTTCTAGGGGGGGTTTTGAGTTTATAATAAAGATTTTCGCCGGTTATATGAATCATCGGTTAATGGAATCAGTCTTTTAAATGAATGAAATCATAATGCTTTTCTCCGCAATTACGTTGGTTATGATTCATTTAAACAGCATTTACAATATTAGAGTTACAAACTATAAAATGCACCAATGAAATAACACAAAACTAGGTTAGATTTATAAAGTGTTTAAAAATGATGAGGGGTAAACTTAAAGATGGAAGAGCACAGTACAGCAAATAATTTTTACGTAGAAAATAACAGAGTTGGAATCCATTTGTTCAATCAACAAGAACGAAAAATCAGGCGGAGGGTGGGGGGGGGGGGGGGGGTATGAAGACGGTTATAAAATTTATAAAATTCAACTATGTCCATCATAATAACAAGAACGAAAATTCATGCGTCAAGCATAGATTATGTAACACTTTCCAACGCTTCGAAAATAATTTTACAAATCATTACCATTTAATAAGCTGAAACATAACATCTAAGTAAACAATTTGGAAAACGCATAACATATTTAAAAACGTAATTTCAGGAATTTCCAACATATATTTCCAACATATACAATATTCGGAAAATTATCCGAATACTTTTATTCAGCCCTGTATATGATCTATAGATTTGTATATGTTACTATACATAGGATGTTAAATTTTAGTTTAGTTAGGAAACGCGTAACACAGTTTAAAATTCTCCATCTGGAGTTTCTGTCAATAAACGGAAATGTGTTCGCGAACTTTTGTGCTGCCCTATATATGATCTACAGAATTTATACACACCAAGTAATAGACAAAAAGTGAGTGATTATTCATCTTAGTGATATATATAAATTCCAATGTGTTTAAAATAGTGAAACATTATTTAATTAAACCGCAAACGATTTTTCTCCATAGACGTAATGTAACGGAATTCTTTTGACTGTCCCTGTAAAGTAACTATAAGTGCTATGCACATCCTATTCCATATTAAGCTTCTTGTAATGCACCTTAGTGATATATATCAATTACAATGTGTTTGAAATTGTGTAACATCATTAAAATAAACCGCAAATGATTTTTCCCCATACACCGTAATGTAACGGAATTCTTTTGAGTGTCCCTGTAAAAAAACTATAAGTGCTACACACTTCAGTTGAAACAGCGAACATGCTATAGATAAGGACAATAACATATAACAATTACAGGGCAATCCGAGCATATTTACGGGAGTTAGAGCACGGCCAGACGGCCATACGACCAGACAAACCGAAGTCATAAACTTTTCAACTAGGTTGGAAAGTGTTAAAAATACACAAGGTTTCATTGCAAAGAATCACGAATTCTTATTCCTAACTTTAATAATAATGAAGCAATTTTAACAAAATTTTCAATAGACTTACTTACCTTGCTTTTTGCCAAATGTAACAAGTCATTTAGAACTTTTAGAGCTAGAGTCTTGAAATTTTATATGGATGTTACTTAAAAGACGTAAATTCTCCCCAGAATTTATTTTTTCATTACGAAATTTAAAAGAATGCAAGAGTAAGAATCATTCTAAAATTGCGATTTATGTGACACAATTGGTAGGAAAACATGGAATTTGGCATGATGATTATTTTTTATGTAGTAATTGCTTATAACATTTTTAAAAACATTTAAAAATTTAAAAGGACGAAATGAGCTGAAAACTTTCTAAAAGCGTTCTAAATTATGATTTAGTTGAAACTGTTAGTGTTAGAAACTTGAAATTTAGTATAGAGATTACTTTTAAGATGGAAATGCTTATTGGCATAAAGAATTTATTATAAATGGGAAATTTAAAGGTGTGAAACAGCTGAAAGCATTCTAAATTACGATTTATTTAGAACCTCACGTCATATCGGGCCTTTCGAAGACGATCTTTTTTCTATTCTAAAAGTAACTAAACGTCTGTATTTCGACTAAATCCATTAAAAGCATCTTGGAAGATCAAAATTACAGCGCCTACAAAAATTTGGAAACGCTCTGATGAATAAAAGTATTTAAAAAAATCTCAGAATTTTTCGATGACAATGCAAAAAGAAATTTGGGTATTTTGGCGTGGGTTTGCTCAGCGTCGGCTCATGTTTTCAGTATTAAATGTGACTAAGTCTGTGACTTAGTCTTTTTTGACGTAACTCTGTGTTTCTGTGACTCTGTTCTCTTCGACTTTAGTCAAAGACAGACTTTTTTCACGGAATTTTAAAGAGGGGTGGGATACAGTTATATTGACAATCGAATAAAATTTCAGAGAGTTCGGACAATAACTTTTTTGTGTTGTTATTTTAAAGGACACGTCGCCAAAAAAAAAAAAAAAGAAGAAAAAAAAAAGACGCGAGAAGAAAGCATTTCTTTTACAGCTAGATATCAATATTTTTCCACGGTCTCTAAAACCATTATATTTATAACCATGGCTTTACAAATTTGATAAAATCTGGTAGCCAGTAAAAAATTCTAGTTACCAGTAAAAAAATATAAACGGCTCCCCTCCGAAGTCACTAATTTTCAAAAGCACAAAAGTTTTTTATCAATTAATTGAGAAAAATAATAAGCCTATTGTCGGATTATTAGTTACATAGTTTAGAATAGTTACATCATTTAAAAAGATGGTATAAACAAAGTTTTCTAATGAAATTTATCAAAATTATTTATCTATGAAAAAAAATGTAAAGGCTGCATTAACCGGTATGTTCTCGGAAATGCTGATTGCCGAAGTTTTCAAACGTCTGGATAAGTGAGTGCTGCAAAATCTATATCTGATGAGGGGGGCATGGATGAAACAGTGAAGCAGGAAAACAATTTCTGCCTGTTTTCGTGTCGAAGTCAGTCAAATAATTATTTTTTATTAATTTAAAATTTGCATTTGTTAAACTTATTTTTACCTAATTAAAAATGCCGAAAATGAGAAAAAATGTCATTTATGGTCATTTCTTAGGTCAATTTTTGTACAAAAAATTATAATAATAATAAAAAAAAAAATCAGGTTAAATAACTTGGTGGCTAGATAGAAAAACTAGGTCGCCAGTGGCAACTTGGCGACTGCATTTGTCAAGACCTGTTTATAACTGATGAAAAATTTATAGAATTCAGACAACTGGGGTTATTTTTTTTTAAACTATGAAACGAGAGACCCTTACGAGGAAAAGAAACAAACAAAACACCCAACCAAACAAGAAGGTGTCTTTAAAAAATGCTTTTCTGTCTAATAATCAATATTTTTTTGTGAAAATTTCATTTAAAAATATAAAATTGATATAAGATAGATAATCATACAAATTTGAGGTAATTATCATGAGCCCAGGCACCGCCGGACGGTCAGCTAGTATAATTTTAATGACATGCAGATAGCATTCGTTAAAATACAATAAGTGTAAATCAATGCATAACTAATTTATTGCTGATCAATTTAAATTAATGCATGGTTAGCGTAAAATTGTGTGTAATTATAGATAGTATTTTTCTAAAAAAATGCATTTAGCGCACATTTAACGCCTTTTATTTTTCAAAATCCATACTCACAGGCAGGGCTTAAATTCTAGGAAAAAAGAGTACCGGGGCTCTAATTTTCAGCAGTAACAACAACCATCAACCCAAACCCCCTTTCATTAGAAGGAGGTATGCATTATGCTTGTTATCCCACCCGCATATTTATATTTCATACATTATTTGTAAAATTTAAAGCAATTTTGTCTTTTGTAAAAAAAAATAATAATACATTTTGACTTTTAATAATGAAATTTAATAAATGAGTAGAGCAGAAAATAAGCAAAAAAAAAAAAGTGCCCAGAAATAGAGAAAAAAAAATAATGACAGAAGAAAATTTGTTAGGGAGAAACACATTCTATTTTTTTTTTTTTTTTTAATGCAAACCACGAAACCACATTACCATATCAGCATCTTTATAACAACAGAAAACTAACTGTCCGAACTTAACATCTGCAGGAATTTTAGCATGCAGATGTATTGAGAAATAGACATTGCATTTTATCTTTCTTTATTTATTCTGTGATCCAAAACGTATGCATTAGGAAGCACGCAGATGCCAAACTGAAAATGATTTCATTTCTCGTATTAAAACCGCAAGCACATAGGAAAGAAATTTAGACATGTACATTAATTGAAAAAGAATCACTTCAACCTGCGATAAAAGATTCTGCCAAGGCGTAAAGGCCAAAAAACTTAATTTTAACTTTAACAGTGTTGATTCATATAAGCGGCAATTATAGTAATTTTTTTAGCTCTGGGGGGGGTTTTAACCCCCAAACCCCCCCCTTGGCTGCGCCACTGTCGCCAGCGACCACCAACAGTGGATGATATATCGTTTTTATAGTATTGACGGTGCAAGTTTAACTCTGAGCACATGCGTGGGATTTCGCATATGCTTTAATTTCATTATGATATTTAGATTTTGCTGGTGTGGATGAAAGACTAAAGAATTCCCTTCAATACAGGGGCATTCATTTCAACATTTTAATCCCCTTTTTAAAAAGAGTTCAACTTGAGAATGCTTCTAGATTTCTCTCCTAAAAGTCCTACAATACAAAGAAGTACTATATTTTAGCAGTTTAAGAAGTTGTTTACCCTTGTAAATAAGGCTTGAATAGGTTTTTTTTTTTTTTTTTTTTTTAAGCATATATGACCAGCATATATGTTGGTCTTATTGACTGAAGCAACACATTTACTTAAATATTTTTCATAAAGTATTTCATAAAACTACCATTCATTATCACTTATACACTCTTAGCATTCCTCATATTATGTAATAAACATTAAAGTTTCATCTTTATTAAATATAAAATACACTTCATAAATATACTTTGCTTTTATGAATACATCGTTTTATTTACCTTTTACACTTTACTATTTCGATAATTTGAGCTGTTTTCATGAACAAATACTTTTTATTTGGTCCATCATTAAAACGTAAATACAGAAACACAAACTCACTTTTACTTCTAACAAGAACCACGTTACATTGTAAACATCGTAAGTGCATTTGAGTTAGTGCATGGCTACTCAATATGTGAATTAGGGCGATAAAGAAAGGAAGTATTTTATTTGTAACAGTTGATTTAATGGAACAAATGAGCAAAGAATAATTCAGACATGTTTTTATTTGTTTTTTATAATTATTATTTTATGAAAAAAATATTAATTCCTTAGTAGTATTTATTAATGCATATTCTAGGGTAAAGAAGGATTTTTAAAAATGCAAATATTTTTACTTCTATACCGCAAGTTTTTTTTCTCTCCAGATTTTATTTTAAAAATCGTGTTCGCGTGACAGATATGAGTATTTGGTATTTTACTGCCTCTGTATACAGTCCCTGGCCAAATTATTAGACGCAGTTGTTTTTATTATAATTTGTTAAATATCTGGAAAGATACATAGGAATTATCTTGAAACTTTAGGAGTGTAAACAACATGATCAACGTCATATATTTCCGAGAAGATTTTTTCTTGAAACCCCATAAGGGGCCGTCAACAAATTGAAGAAAAACGAATACGTTTTTGATAACCCTGTAAAAACCAATATCACAAAAGCGTTGAAACGGTATCACACGCTTAGGAGGCTTATTGTAATAATTTGGGTTCATTTTTATGAAGATAGCATGTATATTCGAAGAGAAATTCAAGTTTTTATAAAAACAGTCCCAAATTTTACTAAGTTTTTTGCTTATAATTTGCAGAGTTTTTAATATAAAAACTAGTTATTTTCAGAAAATATGACAAACAAAATTATGCACAATACCCTGCAATCAGAATTAAAAAATAATAAAAATTGCATGAAAAATGAGCAGGTTTACTAAATATTTTTTCACTGCGCATGCGCGAATTCAATCAAAATATACTGTGCATAATATATTAGCTAAATATATAGACCAACTTTTATGAAAGTCTCAAAAACATAGCTTGAAAATTCTGATTGTGATCGTCGATAGAATAAGCTTTAAATTCGCTGTTTCCAAAAGGAAGCAAAAAGATGAGGGGTTGTATCCAAATATACTAGCTTTTGAAAGTTGACATAATAAGAATGAAGCGTCTCTCATTCTATATTTGATACAACCCGTCATCTTTTTGCTTCCTTTTGGAAACAGCGAATTTCGAGCTTATTCTATCGACGATCACTATCAGAATTTTCAAGCTATGTTTTTGAGACTTTCATAAAAGTTGGTCTATATATTTAGCTAATATATTATGCACAGTATATTTTGATTGAATTTGCACATGCGCAGTGAAAAAATATTTAGTAAACCTGCTCATTTTTCATGCAATTATTATTATTTTTTAATTCTGATTACAGGGTATTGGGTATAATTTTGTTTGTCATATTTTCTGAAAATAACTTGTTTTTATATTAAAAACTCTGCAAATTATAAGCAAAAAACTTCGTAAAATTTGGGACCGTTTTTATAAAAACCTGAATTTCTCTTCGAGTATACATGCTATCTTCATAAAAATGAACCCAAATTATTACAATAAGCCTCCTAAGCGTGTGATACCGTTTCAACACTTTTGTGATATTGGTTTTTACAGGGTTATCAAAAACGTATTCGTTTTTCTTCAATTTGTTGACGGCCACTTATGGGGGTTTCAAGAAAAAATCTCCTCGGAAATATATGACGTTGATCATGTTGTTTACACTCCGAAAGTTTCTGTATCTTTCCAGATATTTAACAAATTATAATAAAAACAACTGCGTCTAATAATTTGGCCAGGGACTGTATATGACCGCTGGTCACTGCCTAAAATCGTTTGGTGGTAATTTTGCATTTAATTTTTTGAAACCATTAACCATTATTATATTTTATTTCCAATGGTGGAAATGAATATCATGCAATTTTAATACGAAGTGTTCAGTTTTAATAAAATATGTTGAAATGTTTCTTTCCTATTTTTATCCAATTTACCCCCCCCCCCCTCCTACTTTCTTCACAAATGAGATATTAAAAAACAGTTTACGCGATGGCGCGGCAAACAAGAAAAAGATAATATATATTTATTTCTTCATAATTTTAGTTGTAAAATATTAATGTACTATCTGTTAAAAAAATAATCGAACATGCAGATTATTAATTTTTTAATTATTTTTCATACTTCCATCCATTTTTTTAAATTTTCTTCATGTTTTTTTTTCATTATTATGAAAAATGTGCTTGATGACTATTTAATACGCTAATCAGTCTTGAATTCAGACCCCCAGATTTCCTTTGGGAGGTATTTTTAAGGTTCGGGATGGCGGATAGGTGTGTGGTGAGGGGGGGTGGGGGTGGGGGGGCATTATCATGGGCGCCGGCAAGGGAGGACAATTGCCCCTCCCTGAATTTTGAAATTTAAATCTGTATTTTTTTATGTTGAAAAAATATATATAATTTACTTATCCCCAAGTAGCATGATTAATTACGTACTGACAGAAAAAAGAACTATGAAATTTTGGTCACTGGGGATCTGCCCATCAAAATTTCATAGAGCAAAGTTTTTATTATTTTTTTAAAAATTTGTTTGAGTTTATGTGTTAAAAAATTATCTTCTCTGATGAAAAAGAGATCTAAAAAAAATTATATTTTTTATTTGTTAAATTTCTGTATTGCATATTGAGGACTAGCAGCACAACTGTTTCAATATCTTACATCTCCTTGTGTTTCGTCGGCGTCCATGACATTATGGTATTCAGAGTGTGGGGGGGGGGGGGGGGAGAGGAGATTTGAACTTTCCAGACATTAATTAACCAAAAATGTGGAAACTCTAGGTGCTCAGTGTCACCCCTGAATTTCTCACTGACTGTAATGTTAAAGTAAAACAAATTATGTTGAAATATTTTACATGATAGATAATGTTTCTCTGAAGTGTTTATTTCAGTTATTTGGGATTTTGAATATATCAGTACAGGAAATTGTTGATTGTTTTAATGTAATATATGCTGTTAAATTTATTATATTAAAAAATGAGTGGAGGAGGGTGTGAAGCAAACCAATAATTACAACGAGAAAACCGAAATTTTTTGTTTGAATTGTAATAATCAGTCTCATCACTTTGTTAGAAATTTCACAAGAAGCTAAAATTTCATAAAGCGCAAATTGGCGAATAATTTAGTAAAACTTATTTTATATTATTTATAATTTTTTTATGCAAGTAATGCTCGTTAAAAGATGTTATATATAGCAATTGTTTTAATAATGTAATATGGAGGTATTTAAAATTCCCATGTTTGGTGCCAGATGCGGTTTTACTAGCCCTGGCCCCTTGAAGGTGAAATTTTTATTCATTGTTACGAATGATATCTTTTAAATATATTTAAGTTTTAACCAAATATTTTGTCTATTTCTTGCCAGTTTGATTTTAGCGACTAAAGCGGTTGCCCTAATTCGCTTTCGTCTAAAGCCAGTCCTATTGTGGAAATACGATTAAAACTGATTTTTTATCTTTCTTTCTTCTCAAAATATTCTTTTATTTATTCTGTATATTTAGTTTTAATATCACAGTATATCGTCATATCGTAATATTTAGCTGACGATATATCATGATATTGAAATTGAGATATCGCCCAGCACTACTGTACAACATCTTTCACTTTGTCCTTTGACCACGATTGTAAAACCCATCTGTTTCTATACCTGTCAGGCACAGAATGCTGTGTTCATCCAATATTTCTGGTGGCATTGTGCTTGTGCCACCAGAAATATTGGATCTGCACTATCTAAGTCATGCATCACTAAACTGACAAAAAGATGACTCTTTCATAAAACCAACCTCTTCTTTGCCTCATTGCTTTAGAATTTCTTGAAAAAAAAGAAAAAGGAAGGGAAACTTAATTTTCAGTTTCCCGTTGTATTACTGGCGATATATTTTGCCCTTTTCTTTGTTGAAAATGTATTTTATCGTAATTCTGCTGAAACCAATATGTAAATATATATGTGAATTTGTGCAGTAACATCTTTGTTGTAATTTTTCACATTTTGCAGGAAAACTTTTTCAAGGTACGTCCTGATGCAAGAGACAAAAAATATGGTGATGTAACTAGTAGGATTGAGCTTCGAAAGCAATTAAAATGCAAATCATTTGATTGGTATATGAAAAAAGTTTATCCTGAACTTGGCCCACCTCAAATTAAAACAAACCTATCTGCGAAAAAAGCTCATCTTGCAAAACTGAAAAAGAGTCCTATAGAATGGAAGCAAGCTACCGCTGAAGTTCTTTTTCGCTTTCAGGTAACACAAACTTATAATTGTGTATTCTGAATTTTATGCATAGTAATTTAGCAAATTATAATTTATTGAAATACCTTTAAAAAAGTTACTTCTTTCTAAATTGTACATCACATATAGAAGTCGTATTAAAAAAATAATTATTATATTACATTTTCGTTAAACTTCTCTATGTTCCTAATCAGGAGTGGGGAATTCAAAGTACTTTACATTGGCAAGTGGATTTTCTTATGTGGAGAGTGAATTTTTAGGTAGTGTTTTAAAAACTACAGATTATGGAAAATATACCAAAAATTTTTATATATTTTCATTTATTGGCCATATTTTGCATTTCCCCCAATTGTCTGTAGACTCATTTAATAAGTGATATTTTGGAGATAGAATTAAACATGTCTCAGAACACAAACAAAAATACTGTGATTAAATGATAGCATTTTATTCTTAGAGCATAAAATAAAGCTCCATTTTCTTCTTCTTCCTTTTTTCTTCTTTTTAAAATTATGACTGTACAAACTTTTTTATGTATTTAAAGAATCAAAATATTCACATTAAAGCTCCAAGTGGAATATGTTGACAGAAATGTATAAAAAAGAAGTAACGTGATGTCAAATATATATCTCCTTTAATGTTGTTATAATGTTAAATAAAAGAAATTGTTCATTTTCCTGTAAATTTTGATATATCATACATGCAGTATTTCCTATGTCAAATATCAAACTTTGATTTAAAAGGCGAATTTTCTTATTTTGTTTATCTTAATTTTGTTCTAAAATTTTATAAAAAATATTATTACAAATATGCATTATAATGAGTTATTTTTTCAGTTGTGTTAATTTTGTTATAATAATAATTTTCAGCTGTATCTTGCACCTTGCTGGCTAGTAAAAAAAAAAAAAATGGTTGCCGGGAAAGATTTGATGAAAATTTCCCTTCTCTGTTCATAATATTCAAAGTTCAGATTCTTGCAAGCTTTCTAAGTTAAAGGGGAAAAAATTGAACTTTAGAGGAATTCACATTCTAGTTTCTTATTAATCATAGTATCAACATTACTGATGTATGTAATTATTGATGATAATTCATCTTAAATTTGAGCATACTAATTTTATCCTCTGAAAATTTTAGATTCAGCTTGTTGGAACAGATTTATGTATTGAATCAGAAGATGATGTCACCACTAAAGGATCTTTATTAATTTTGCAAAAATGTGCTCCAATCAAGAGACAAGTAAGTGAGCCTTCAAATTTATTCATGCATTATTTGTAACTAATTCATTCGCTTATCAGTTTATTTGAGTATATCTATATTTACCACCTGCATCTATTCCCTATTGACCAGGATAATCACATCTTTTATGGCCTTTGCGATGAGCGGGACACTTCATCATGAGCGGGGCACATGTGTACATGTGCAAGATCCTTGAATTTGGACACGAGTTTTTTTTAATGAAAATTTTGCCCATTTATTTGGAGTGTTTCAGCATTTAAATAACATAAACATTTCTATTCAGAAAAAGTGGTACCCTAAAATTAAAGACTAAGTATACTTGACTCTCGCCGTAAAGGAGTTAGTTGAGATCTATTCCTCTGTCATTGTTAAAACATGTATTTTTCCTAGTTAACTTGTAAGTTCCTTGGATTTTCTTTTTTTTGTTAGATACATTTTCTACCATTTAGAGAATTTGTAAATTTTAGTAAAATGATGGGCATTACAATATAGTACGTAATAAAAACATTATTAAGTCTAATTAGAAAATTATAAATATTCTATTACTTCATATAGTAATAAACTTCTACAAATTAAAAAAAAACCCTGATTTTTAATAACAGAAGTAATATTTGCAATTTATTAACAATATTTATCATTAATCAATTGTATCACCTATATTAGTCTTTTACTACAAATATTCGTAATTTAATGCCAGCATTTCATCAATATTAATTCAATATTTATATTCAATGTCTTTATCTATATATGTATTGACATTTTCTCCTAAACTACCTGGTCGATTTTCATTAAATTCCATACTGTAAAGTTCTGTAATATCTAATTTAAATTACTGTTAGACTTAATGAGCTCTCTTCATTCATTTTTATAAAAATAATGGTTAGGCTGATGAGATTTAAATTTCATTTCTGGCTTATATTAAATATTTAAGGTTAATATTTTTAAGGTTCTATGTTCACAAACCATATGGAATTATAACAAAATAATGATCATTTAAACAATTACATTCAAATGGAGACTGGGCAGAAGATTTAATGTAGTTTAGAAGGAAATAAAAAAATGGTTTAAAAAAAATCATAAATCTGAAACTCTAGAAAGAAAAAAAAAAAAAAAAGTAGATTAAAAAAAATATTCCTCTTTAAAAGATTCCATTAACAAATGTAAAATTTTGCTATTATTCTTATAACAACAACAAAAAAAAAGTGCTTGCCTGACACAGCCTGAAAAGAAAGCTCAGGCCCAGACTAAGCTTGTCTTTATTGTCAGTTATCAATTATCTAATTTATATTATAATATAAACTATCTATTATAACCTTTATATCTATACTGTAAACCATGTGCAGAAAACCTATGGCATGGTGCTGATTCAGATTCTAAATCAAGATACTGTGAGATTATTCAAAATGCTCAAATTTAAATAACCTGGGTTTGTCTAAACTCAATTGATTGGAAATTGAATAATTTTAATTGTAGCTTGTTAAGTTCCATTCTAGTTCAATATGCACTCAAAAATTTATCAAACTGAGAGAAGATTTTAAAACTATTGGAAAAGAAAGTATACTGAGAAAAAATATTGATGATAAAATTATTCCAACTTGGGATTCAATTCCAGATATACAGTGAAACCTCTCTAAGGAGACCACCCATTAGACCATAAAAAATTGGTCTTTTAGAGAGGTGGTCTCTGAATAGAGGTGATGGGTAAAGCAAAGTTTCGTGAAATACATGTTACAAAAAAATATGTTATTGAATTTTTTTATTATATTTCATGTCTACACAGCTTTAAAGAAGGAATTAATTGTAGTTTGCTTTGATTTTAACAATTTCTCAATAACAATTTTTGTTTCTAAACATTCTTTGATCTCTTTAAACAAATTTTTAATATTAGTATCATCTCTAGCAGATATGGAACTTTCTATCAATCTATTGATTTCAACACGTGTTTCTTGACATGAAATAGAAGCCCCCCCCCCCCCCACACACACACACTTAACCGTTAAAAAAATACTCCCGCACTTTACAGGTGTCTGTTACTTAATTCCAGGTCCAGGAAAGGCGACAATAGCCCTTCTCCCACCAACACCAACTTATCTTTCCGTAACCATAGTCACATGAAACATGCACGAGACCCGGCGTTTTCCTCTTAAATGGGGGTGGGGGGGGGGAGAAGAAATGACCATGATTCATCAGGTCTAAGGAAGCAAACTTACTGAGCGTGCTTTCCGGAGATGAGTGGAATTTCGAGATTTCCCCAAACAAAGGAAAGTAATTCTACTCTTCGACTGAAAAGTGGTCTTTCAGGGAGGGAAACTGGAAATAGTGGTCCTTTAATAGAGGAAAATTAACATTGAGCTTATAAACAAAAATTTTAGACCATAAACAAACGGTCTTTATGAGAGGTGCTCTTTCAGGGAGGTTTCACTGTATATTTAAAGAACAACTAGGGGGCTCAGCCCCCTACTCGCTAACGCTCGACTTAATGAATTGTGAATTGCGAAGCAATTCACATTGAGACCGCTACGCAGTCACAGCTCGCTTCGCTCGCTCACCCCTTTTTTTCAGCAATTCTAGCCGGAATAAATTCTACCATAAAACATTTGAACATATGAAATTGGCAATTTATTTTAATGTAAAAAAGCAATTCTCCGTTGAAAACACAACTGAAAATGCATTTAGTTGGCGCTACTAATGAGTATATAAATCATTTAAATACTATGAAAAAAGGATCTTTTGTACAGCACGACTTAAATTCATTAGAAAAAAAATTAAATTTCGTTCGACATTTTATTGTTCTAGATTATAGATTTTTACAAAATGAATTATTTTTTACTTCATCAATACAGCAACAGATGGCGGCAGGTGATATCTAGACAGTTGATTTTTTTTCTTCGTCTTTTGAGTGAGTGAAATTAGTAAATGACTTCTAAAAAAGAGTTGAGAATTCATTTGAAATTAACGATATTGCTCATAATTAAAATGAGGAATCATCTCAGACGCTTTGGATTACGTACATGTTATTTTATTTTTAATAATTGCTAGTTCGAGTTTCATTCTATAGTTTCACTGCTCTCACACTGGCCGCCATATTGGACGGAGGCGGAGTTGATCTAACACAATCTAGTCTGTTCATTGGTCTGAGCTCTGGAAATTACAGTTGTTGCCAAACCATAAGTTACAAATTCAGCCCTATTTTCGCGCCACGTAAGACAAATATATATATAGATTGTCATTTTAACAGTTTCTCCTTCTATCTATGCCTGTAAGTCATTATTTCCTCAAATGAATAATATGAAAAACTCAAATGGAAATCACTTGTCAGATGACTCCAGTTTAGTTTGCATTCTGTTAAAACTAGCTAAGTATTTTTAATCACATAAATTTATTTATTACTTTCTAAAATATGTTGCAACAATTATTACATTGTAATACCAACATGTATGTTACCGATATTTTTTAAATAGTAATAAAAATATTTCAAGTAATTTTGATTCATTACTTTTTCATTCGTGTTGTAGAAAAATATTTAAAAAAAAAAAAAAATTGGTGTGTAAATGTAAAAGGGTTCACCACCCCTGCTATAAACTATTTATCATAATCTTTGATGTCAGTTATATAAATTTATTTACAATAACAAAAAATAATTTTTATACATAGATGTGGTATGAAACTGCAAAGCATGATTTGCGATTAGCTCAGTTACTTTGCCTTGATGCTAGAGAGCAATTTCCTCGTCTATCTAAGTGCCATGAAATGGGTGGTTCTCAAGATTGGAGACATGCTGAGTCAGTAAGTAATGTAACTTGTTCATGCAACTTTTTATATTTATTTCTAAAGTATCATTTTGAATTTAACTTTGAACTTTGAACTTTGAAGGGGGGGGCTTTGAGACCTATAGCGGCATGGCTGTCGTCTCGAGTGATCCATCAAAACAAACTTCAAAACAATTGTCAAAATCCATGAAGGGGCACTATTAAAACCGATGTATGCGGTGTAAGAAATTTATAGTTGACGCTCGGAAGTCACCACATGAAATAAATTTATCCAAAAAGTTCGGAAAGCACCGAAAACAATCACTGTTTAGAATTGTGGCGTTCCAGTATAAAGCACGCTGTTGCTGATATTTGATACAAGAAAAAAGGATGTGCTCCAACGAGTCTGGGACATGGCATGCACTGCAGTTACCATCTTCCGCTATATTAAAGCGAGCCAACATAGCAGGGGTGATTACCATCTTACATAAAAGCCGAGAAATAAGTACATCCTCACGTCTGTTCAAAGCCCATGAATGGGACTGTGTAATGTTGGGAATATTGCCATGTGACTGTCGGTATTTACTAGCGAAGAAAATCTGATCACATTGCCGCCGTATGTTTGATTTGCACAAGCGAGCCAAGTCCTCTGGAGAAACCCAGTCCAGCAAGGCATCCGCGTCGGTAACACTCCTGGCCAGGCAGTCAGCTTTTTCGTTGAGGGGAATCCCTCGGTGACCCGGGACCCAGTAAAGATTAATGCTTGATACATGTTCAGCCAGTCTCTGAATTTTGTTATGCAACCATATTATTACTTTAGGAGAACGCCAATTGACACACTGAAGAGCCGATAGTACCGAAAGGCTATCTGTAAGAATGATGATGGAAGAAGTCGTGGATGTCAGCTCATCAAAAGCCGTTCCAATGGCTAGAGCCTCCGCCGTGAAAATAAAATTTGTATCATTGACTCTGTATCTGAATTGGTTGCTTGAGGAGCAGCCGGCAATCGAAGTAGCACCCGTCGACTTTGAGGCGTCTGTAGCTATGATTTCCCAAGGACTCGTGAACTCTTGGATGAAGTCTGCGAAGAGAGAAGATACTGCATAAGCTGCAAGGTCTGTTCTTTGGAAAGGGAAGTCCGATAAGTGATATTGCACTATTCTCCTATTAAAAGGCAATGGAAATTGGAATCGTATCAAACAATCTGGCCGGCAATGAAATTCCTCGAACACATTCAAAACGCATGGGTGACAGCTGGCGACAGCTTGAAGCCCGTTGTCCCAGAGCGGGGACCACTTTCTTAAAGCCAGGTGCTTAATCCAGAATCCGCTCGCAAGGCCTTTGAGCCTGTCGCCGATCGGAACAACACCAGCATGTTTCCGGAGTATGATGTTCAGGGTCCACTTTGGAAGCCCCAAAGCTACCCTAATGGCACTTGTTTGCAGGACATCGAGCTTTTTCAGAACAGAGACACTTGCCATGTTAAGTACCGTGGCCCCATACTCAATGCAGCTATAAACTGAGGCGGACGCCAGCGTCAGCAGGTGTCTAGATCTTGCTCCATAGCTCTTGCAGGCCAGTGATTTTAACATGCCGATGCGGCCAAATACTTTTCTTCTCAGATAATTGACATGGCTGTTGAAACCTCCCCGGCGAGCCACATGAAAGCCCAGGAATTTAATTTCGTCGCTCCATTCAATAAGGCCCCCGTTGATGCTGAGGTCAAAGTCACATAGTGCATTTCTTCGAGAAAGGTTAATCGCGTGGCACTTATCAGAGCGGATGGACAGTTTCCAATAATTACACCACTGGGTGATGAGACGAAGGGCTTCTTGTAACTTTGCCTGGCAGGTGACTAAGGAAGAGTGTATGCAGTAAATAAATATATCGTCAGCATATATCAGAAACTTGATGCCAAGACCTTCTAGCACCTCGAAAAAGTCATACAGGAAGATAGTGAAAAGAATCGGGCTTAATACAGCACCCTGGGGAACTCCTCGACCAGTAGTGCGAGGGGACGACATAGAACCCCTCCAGAGCACCTTGATACACCGACTGGTCAGGAAACGGTGTAGCCAATGGAGTATTGGGCCCACAATTCCAATCTCAGCACACTTGAGTAACAGGCCATCGATATATACAGAGTCGTAGGCTGCTTGGATGTCCAGCGAAATTCCCAACACAAATTTTTTGTCCAGTTTAGCCTGCTTGATGTCAAGGTGGAGTATCATGATTGCAGTTTGGCTGTCACGGAACGGTTGAAACCCAAGGTGGCGCGAGTCGAGGATATTATTTTCGAGGAGGTGATTGGAAATTCTGTGAGCGAGCATTCGCTCGCAAATCTTGCACATGACAGATGTAAGAGCAATGGGGCGATACGAAGTGATATCAGATTTAGGTTTGTTTGGTTTGAGTATCGGTATGATCAGGGAGGAGGACCACTCAAGAGGGATATCTCCGGTAGTCCAGATTGAGTTGTAAATACGAAGTAGGCAGTCCAAGGCGTGGTCGGAGAGTCCCTTAAAGAATGCTGCGCTAATTTTATCCTCACCAGGGGCTGTGATTTTCGTTCGTCGAATGGAGTCCTTAAGTTCTGTCATTGTAAAAAGGCGATTTAGCTTTTCGGATACGTCAGGACCGAAGGTTAGAGGGATCGGGTCATGAGAAGCAGGCTCGCTAAAATGGTCTGCAAAGAGCTCCGCTTGTGTAATCGCCTCAGAGCTAATGGAGTCAGCATGTCTCAGGCAGAGGTGGGAATCAGGAGGCGAGGACTGCCGGCTCTTGACTTTTAGGAAGACTTTATAAAGGGTACCCGGGTCTTTAGCGTTACGGCACACAGAATCCCAGTAACAGCGTTTGGCATCTCGTGTCGCTTGCCGAAGTTTGGCTGCAGTCTGTTTGAATTTTGTCCAGAACTCCGTGGACACAAGTTGGCGGGCTTTCTTAAGGAAAAACCTCTTCTGTCTCAATAAACCACTGCATTTGGTTGACCACCACACTGGGAGGCCTTTTGTAGGGTACTTCCTTGAAAGACTGTGGTTATGCATAGCCCGGCGGACCAGATTAAGAAAAGAGTTATAATTTAAATCAGGCGAGTGCAATAGGTAGTCATTTACCATCCGGCAGATTAGAGGCCATTTGTAAAGAGTGGATCCTGGGTGTAAAGGTGTCCTAATTTCCACCTGAATATTGATAGGAAAGTGGTCGCTATCATACGTGTCCTCTTCAACATGGTAAGTTGTGCCAGCGAACAGATCAGCTGAGCATAGGGAGAGGTCAATCAAGGAGCATGTCCCACTCGGGGCAACATGTGTTGGGTCGGAAGAGTTAATGAGGCAAAAAGAGCTGTCACAGAGCCAGTCCACGAAGACTTCAGCAGTACGGGACGATACCTGGGAGCCCCAGAGCTGATGATGAAGGTTAAAGTCCCCTAGGATTAGAGTCGGGCCATTAATCTCACGGCAGATCTTGATTATGTCAGTAACAACCAGTCCGGAGCCAGAATAAATATTGATAATGTTTAAGTGAGAAGAGCCAAAGTGACAGTGGACTCCCATCAATTCATTCGCCGAACTATGATCAGAAAGAGTGATACGGGCAGAGGACCATTTATTATTTACTGCAATGTCCAGTCCACCACCTGGGCGGCCCAGCCTGTCAGACCTATACAAAATTTTCCCAGGAAGGGAGACATATTTATCCGGGAATAGAAAGGTTTCTTGGATCACCAAAACATCAGCCTTAAAAAATGGAGGGCAGATTAGCCAAGGAAGTTTATTCATAAGACTGCGACAGTTCCATTGTACAATACTTATCCCCATATATGAAGAAAGAACCAATAAAAGAAGAATGACAACACAGGCCAAAATATAACAGTTACCCAGGCAAGTTGCAACTCACAATCGCCAGCCAACAAAACGTTAAAAAACCATGTTCGTAATGGTATGTGCTACCTCGTCTGAGAGCCGCTGCCTTGGTTCAGGCGTTTACGTCTCTCAGGTGAAAAGTCATTCCATTTTGCTAAGCAATTGACCAACATATTACTAAGATCAGTGATGGCTTCCGTAACCTTCTCCGACTGTTTGGAGAAAAGATCCACTATAATTTTCAACATAGTATTAGTGCGTACTTCTATAAATTTTTGGAATTCTTCCACTTCCGTTTTTTGTACACTTGCTACTTTAGCATAAGATGTGGCTTCAGTTTTGGGAGAGAATTGCCTACGGGCCTCTATAAAAGACAGAAAGTTTTTACATTTGAATTTTAGTAAATCGATTTCCTTAAGACGGAGAGAGCATTGATTATAGTCAGCCTTGTGCTCTTCTCCACAGTTCGTGCAAGATATTAGGTCTTCGCAAATTCCATTATGATGTTTACCGCAAGTAGCGCATAACTGCTCGGATTTGCAGCGAATTGTGCTGTGGTTAAATTTGTAACATTTTGAGCATTGGCGTGGGTGGTCGATGAATTGTTGAATACGTTGGACTGAGAACCAGATTTTTATATTTGGGGGGAGGGAGGTACCCAAGATTGTAATAAGAATCGGTGACATTTCGTTTTTACTACCCTTCTTCAGAAAACGCCGTAGTTCGAGAATGTACACTTTATTTGTTTCCTCAATCTCCCGGGCAATATCCGCTAATTGTATGTCGACCGGCATGTTAAACAAGAGAAATCGATTGGAAATATTATCCCATATTATTCTAGATGATACTTGGACTCCAAGAAATGAAGTGATTTTGCTAATGTTAATGGCACACATTTTGTCCTTTGTTGAGAATATTACGCTTCCGGACCGGGTAAATTTTACATTGTCAATTTTCTCAGCATTTTCAATTTTTGATCTTATTTCCGTTTGTACATCCCGAGGATTACGTCTGGGGATAGCCGCTGAGTCTTTACTTGTTAAAAAAATATTAAAGGCCTTACCTCCATTTTCTGCCGCCTTTTCCAACAATGTTTCAACTGGTGCTGAAGACCGAGCAAAGAGAGGAGTAATTTCGGCAAACTGTGATCCGCCGTCTTCCACATCGCTCATTTCCATGTTTACTATCGGAGCTACCGAGCTGGAGTTAAATGCTGCATTGAATACAGAACTGTCAATTTCCGAGCTGGAGTCAGAGACTACTTTGAAGGTGGAATTTGCCATGCCGGCACGTAGACCAGCTACGCCACACTAATTGACCAAATCCAGTGAAAAGTCCACTATTATGTTATATAAATCGGCACGGATATATGAATAAATACGCTTACCCTAGTTAAATACTCAATATAGCACCAAAATAAATACCAGCAGTAGTAAACTGCCGCTGGGAATACAGAAGCAAACTTATCACCACAAACCAGCCGCCACGTCGGTCTTTTGAATTTAATTGAATGTTATATCACTATAATATTTACATTTAGTTTTGAGAATAATTATAGAAATCATGCTACTTTCCATGGTAAATTAAAAGCCAAAGCCTTTAATTGACCTTATCATAGTAAAAGGAATGTCCCAAACTTCACTCTTCACCCCTCCCCTCCTCTTAAAAAATAAATAAAAAGAAAAAAAAATGCAAAAAACTATGCACATTTATACAGTATTATAAATATATTATATACAGTATATTAAAAACTTTATACGAGTCACATTTGCAACTTGACTTGCTACATTTCAAGCATGATAATTGTGTAACTTGTGTTTGTTTTAAAATGCTTTGTTTTTTTATGAAAAGTAAATACACAGACTGTTGCTTTAGAAATCCTTTTAACAAAGTAGATTATTTGAACTAATCTGAATTATATTTTTGTCTCAAATTAAGATGAAAATCAAATATGTTCATTTCATGCCATGATTATTAGGAATAATATATGTTTTATGATAATTAAGCATTATAATTGAGCAATCATTCTAAATATCATAAAAAAATTTCTGAACATTCAACATTATGTAAAATATTCCTGAAAATTTAGAAAATGTTCAGGGGGCTGTTAGACATTCATATAATTTATGAGATTAATTTGATGAGAATATGGAACATTATACAGTTAGTTTTATCTTATCATTGGGGGGGGGGGGGAAGCATTTTTATCTTTTATGGTTTATTAACACTTTCCAAACTAGTTGAAAAGTGTTTATGACTTCGGTTTGTCTGGCTGTCTGCCCTATGGCCGTCTGTCCGTACTCTAACTCCCGTAAATATGCTCGGATTGACCTGAAATTTTTATATGTTATTGTCGTTATCTATAGCATGTTCCCTATTTCAACTGAAGTGTGTAGCACTTATAGTTTTTTTACAGGGATACTCGAAAGAATTCCATTACATTACGGTCTATGGGGAAAAATCATTTGCGGTTTATTTTAATGATGTTACACAATTTCAAACACATTGTAATTGATATATATCACTAAGGTGCATTACAAGAAGCTTAATATGGAATATGGTGTGCATAGCACTTATAGTTACTTTACAGGGACAGTCAAAAGAATTCCTTTACATTATGTCTATGGAGAAAAATCGTTTGTGGTTTAATTAAATAATGTTTCACTATTTTAAATGCATTGTAATTTATATATATCACTAAGGTGCATTACAAGAGGCTTACTACAGAATATTGTGTGTATAGCAGTCATCGTTCATTTACAGGGACACACGAAAGAATTATCTACTGTCTGTTAACAATAATTCCTGGAAGTGTGTTTTAAGTTGCTGAACGCGATTTTAAATTTAACTCACTTTTTGTCTATTACTTGGTGTGTATAAATTCTGTAGATCATATACAGGGCAGCACAAAAGTTCGCGAACACATTTCCATTTATTGACAGAAACTCCAGAAGGAGAATTTTAAACTGTGCTACGCATTTCCTAACTAAACTAAAATTTAGCATCCTATGTAGTATATATACAAATCTATAGATCATATACAGGGCTGAATAAAAGTATTCGGATATTTTTCCGAATATTGTATATGTTGGAAATATATTTTGGAAATTGCTGAAATTACATTTTTAAATACGTTATGCATTTTCCAAATTGTTTACTTAGATGTTATCTTTCAGCTTATTAAGCAGTAATGATTTGTAAAATTATTTTGGAAGCGTTGGAAAGTGTTACATAATCTATGCTTGATGCATGATTTTTCGTTCTTGTTTTTATTAATTTCCAAAGATCATCACAACTTTTTTTGTTACTCTAATTATGGGACTCTATTGATGAATGGATATAATATGTAATACAGACACAAGCAATATAACTAATGCAAATTTAAGCTGGTACCACTGAAGATTTAATGCAGATCTGAATGATTTTATTTTGTTGAGTTTTTTTTTAGTTATGAATACAGTAAAATCCCATTAACTCAGAATAATTGGGACTGTAGCCAGTCTGGGTTATTGAAAATTCGGGTTAACCGGGAATCGTGTAAAAAAGAAATTAAAATTAAACTTATTTACAGAAAATCAACCTTTTTATTGCACAAATCGTTGCATATTGCCAAATCCAAACATTGCTTTATAGAATTGGAAAACATCTAGTCTGAATTAAAAAAAGTCGTGATTTTCTTCTGTTGTAGTTTTGAATATCACTTGTTATTGCACGATCATGCAGCCGTTTGAGTACAAGAAGATCATTTGGTGTTGTATCGATTTGTCGCTCAAAATAGACCCTCAATTGATATAGCTGTGTTGCTGCCTCAGCATGGCTCATAGTAGTAGAATTATCATCATAAGTTCCGATTTTATCTGTACAATCAGTTTCAATTTCTTTAGATGAGCAGAAGGTGATTATCTCTTCATCCATCAGTGCGGTGTAGTCTTCATCATTGTCAACTTCCAACCATTTGCTAACGTCACTGACATCAATGTCAGCCATCAATTTTTTTGAACATGTCCACAAAATCTTCAGGACTTATTTCATTATTTATACTAACTTCACCTTCTTTTTCTACTATAACTATGTAATCTGGCAAGTTGCACACTGAAGGCCATAATTGGCAACCTGATACCAAGATTCATCCACCATATAAATCACGGTTTTAACATTTATTGATTTTAAAATCTCCATAACTCCTTGTTCCCCTTTATCTTCTACAAGGCTTAGCATTTGCCGTCTGTAAACTTTCTTGATATTCGCAAAAGCCCTTGGTCCATTGGCTGAACCAAAGCTGTCACATTAGGCGGTAAAAACATTATAGTAATGTCACCCTTTCTCAATTAGTCAGAAGTTCACTACTCATCTAAGCATTCTTCTGTGCACAATATATTACTGGGAGCGAATTGCAATTTACATTTTTCATTGTAGATTTTTGGATTTTCCTGTTAAAAGAAGAGAAAATTTTTACTTCCCAGAAGTATGTTGCAAGCCATAATAGTGAGGCGTCCCTTGCTCTTTTTGTATCCTTTCACTGAATCTTCTAATTTTGAGGCAAAAATTTTGCTGGGCAACATGTGGTAGAACAAACTGATTCATCTGCATTGTAAATCTGATCAACCATTAGATCTTCTTTTGCAATGAATTCTTGAAACTCCTTTTGAAAATGTTCTGCCGCAGTAGTGTCGTCTGACAGTCTTTCTCTAGCTACCTTAGTTGTCACACAGCATGTCTTTTTTCGATCTGTCTAACCACCCTTGGCTTGCAGTAAAATTGGGGCTGCCCTCAGGTAACTGTTTGTTAAAATTCAGGGCTTTTCGTTGAATGATTGTCCCTGAAACTGGTAGACCACGTTCTCTTTCAACGTAAAACCAAAGAAATGAAGCTTCATTCAGTGTTTTTATTTTTTATGGTTTATTAACACTTTCCAAACTAGTTGAAAAGTGTTTATGACTTCGGTTTGTCTGGCTGTCTGCCCTATGGCCGTCTGTCCGTACTCTAACTCCCTTAAATATGCTCGGATTGACCTGAAATTTTTATATGTTATTGTCGTTATCTATAGCATGTTCCCTATTTCAACTGAAGTGTGTAGCACTTATAGTTTTTTTACAGGGACACTCGAAAGAATTCCATTACATTACGGTCTATGGGGAAAAATCATTTGTGGTTTATTTTAATGATGTTACACAATTTCAAACACATTGTAATTGATATATATCACTAAGGTGCATTACAAGAAGCTTAATATGGAATATGGTGTGCATAGCACTTATAGTTACTTTACAGGGACAGTCAAAAGAATTCCTTTACATTATGTCTATGGAGAAAAACTGTTTGCGGTTTAATTAAATAATGTTTCACTATTTTAAATGCATTGTAATTTATATATATCACTAAGGTGCATTACAAGAGGCTTACTACAGAATATTGTGTGTATAGCAGTCATTGTTCATTTACAGGGACACACAAAAGAATTATCTACTGTCTGTTAACATTAATTCCTGGAAGTGTGTTTTAAGTTGCTGAATGCGATTTTAAATTTAACTCACTTTTTGTCTATTACTTGGTGTGTATAAATTCTGTAGATCATATACAGGGCAGCACAAAAGTTCGCAAACACATTTCCATTTATTGACAGAAACACCAGAAGGAGAATTTTAAACTGTGCTACGCATTTCCTAACTAAACTAAAATTTAGCATCCTATGTAGTATATATACAAATCTATATATCATATACAGGGCTGAATAAAAGTATTCTCCATTCAGTGTTTCAAGTTTAGCCTTTTAGCTTTTTTTTATCATCCAAACTGTCATTCAAAATCAACCAAGAGCAAAAATCTTCAATATTTTTTCTATTTTTTCCCCCAGTCAGATACTGTAGATGTTCCTACTTCAAGATAAAAGACAATTTTTTTTAATGGTTCATCTTTATCAATTCTATCCAACGCTTCCAATTTGTTTTGCATAATCACAACAATATCTTTGTGTTTAGTCGCCATTATTAACTCAGTTCACTGATATTTTGTAATAAGTGAGCTTCAATCTTTCTCCATCGGTCTTGGCACATGCATGCACACGCAGAACTCTGTCCTTTCACAAACTGAGTTGGGTAAGTAGAAATGTGATGTTACTTGACCTTGGTTAGAGAGAAAAGCGATCGTATGTGGTATTTCTGAAGACCACAGACAGACAGCGCCCACCCTAGGGACCAGCTTATGGCTAATGGCCAGGACGAACCCCTAAGCCTAGGGATGGAAAAATATTACTATCCGGCGTTAGCTACTATAATTACAAGTTAAACTACAATTTTACAAAGTATAAATGTTACCCAATTTTTCCACAAGGCTGGACGAACGTTAAAATTATTATAATAATTGATATTTTACATAAATTTTAGTTATAGTTATTTATATAGCATTTTCAGATAAACATTATAATGACAATTATTTACAATTGTACATTTTGAATGCATTAATACGTATACAATAACATTTAGAGATATAATATATTTTTAAAAAATGATTACAATATATAATTACAATATAAAATTCAAACAATTTTATTTACACACAATAACATTTTGAAATACACTATATACAGTGACCCCCCCACCCACACGCGACACACGGCAATCATTCCTCGTCACCAGTTTCTTTTTAAAGTAACTTTCTCCATACTCAATTACAGAATTAAAAAAAAAACAAATTTTACTGTTTTAAAGTAGTGGTACAAAAAAGCAATTAACGAACATTGCGCATAAGTGAGAGGTCACTGTATTTACAATTTGGTACTGGTACAATACATGAAACATACATTCCTTTTTTTACATGCTTAAATATGAGTTATAAAATATCCTTTTTTTTTCTTTTTGAAGAGAGATAACTGACTATAAGAGGAATTTGTATTTAATAAATGAATATTTTTGATTTAAGATATTATAATTTTTGTAAAGTTGAAATAATTGTTTTTTGTCAGATAGTATAGTATATCTAGAATATTGTCAAGAGTTGTTTTAGTTTCATTATATGTGAATTTATACCTCATAAATTTACATTTGCCAAATAAATAATGTAGTAGGTCACCTCTCTGACCACACTGACACAAGTCATCATCTCTTTTGTCAATACTATGTAAGAATGTAGGAAAACTTCCACATCCAGTGAGGAAGTAGAGTGAGACTTTATCTTTAGATATAAGTGAGCATTGAACCTTTGGAACAATACTATGAGTAAACCTGCTGCACCCTGAGGAGTCCCAGTTGTTTCTGAAGGCCACAGCAGCTTAGCTTCATTAAGGAGCATTTCCTGTTAAGAAGCTCTGAATACCAATTGTCACTGGTGATAAGAAATGCAACAATGATTTGTGTCCGTTTCGAAGAATACTTCTCGAAAAATCCTTGGAGAAAGCCCCACTGCCTGAAATTCCTCTTTCTTTTTACTCACAATCATATCCATTAGAATATTTTTTTCAAAATAGAATGTGAATGAGAGAATAAATGCTGTTTTGGAAATTTGAAACTTGAGCAGACTTAGTCCGGGTTATTCGGAGATTCGAGTTAATCAGTTAGCCAGCAATCGGTTGAATTCAAATTCAAACAGTCAAAATGAGTAACCACTGATGTTTATATGATGGAATGAGGTGATAAATTGTGAGGAGATTAGAAGCAGGGTCTCAAGTCCAGATTTGTAGAGAGTTTGATGTAACACATAGCATCATCTCCACCTTATGGAAACAGTTTCAGGATACTGAATCCATTGAGGGAAAGCCTGGCCAAGGTCATCCAAGAGCCATGACAGCCAAGAAGATCATTATTTGTCAATTACAGTGAAGCGTAATAGGCATGCTACAGCTTCTCACCTCTCTTGTGACCTCTATGCGGCTGCAGGAAGCTGAGTTTTAAGTGTTACTGTTTCTAGAAGGCTTCATGAGAGAGGCCTGTTTCCAAAAATACCTGCTTTTTGTGTCCCACTCACTTCTGCAAACAGGCGAATCTATTTAGCATGGTGCAAAGATCATAGAGAGCAGTATCAATGGGCAACCGTCCTCTTCACTGATGAGTCCCGGTTCAGCCTAACAACTGATTCTCACCATGCTTGTGTATGGAGAGAACCAGGTACCCTCTACCTTCCCTCCAATGTCCGAAAAATTGACCATTATGGCAACGGGGGTTTGCTGGTCTGGGCAGGCATCATGTTGGACGGTTGTACAGACCTCTATGTCTTTGAAAGAGGTACTGTGACTGCTGTGAGGTATAGAGATGAGATCTTAGAGCCCTATGTTCGCTTTTTCAGAGGGGCAGTTGGCCCTGATTTCATTTTAGTGGATGACAATGCCTGGCCACATAAAGCTCATCTGGTCGACGATTTTTTGGAAACTGAAGATATTTGCCCGGTAGATTGGTCAGCTAGATATCCAGACCTCAACCCTATAGAGCATGTTTGGGCCGCTCTGGGGAGGGCAATTGCAACCCCTCTCCGAGAATCATCTAAGGCCTTGAAACAACATTGCTGAACGTGTGGGAATAATTGCCACAGGAACTTATAAACTGCCGTATTTTTAGTATGAAATCGTGATGTGAGGCCCATATATCTGTATATGTATCTGTAAGAGCGAACCCCTATTAACCCATTTTTTTGTTTGATACTTTAACCACTGTTTCACACATTCTGTTTCTGATGAGTGCTGCACATAATCATGCTTGTGTCTTATAACTGTTGAATAGTTATTTTATTCGCATTATATCAACCTATGTTCGTATCAAATTTCATTAAAATCTGTCCAGTAGTTCTGGAGAAGTATGAAATCGTGATGTGAGGCCCATATATCTGTATATGTATCTGTAAGAGCGAACCCCTATTAACCCATTTTTTTGTTTGATACTTTAACCACTGTTTCACACATTCTGTTTCTGATGAGTGCTGCACATAATCATGCTTGTGTCTTATAACTGTTGAATAGTTATTTTATTCGCATTATATCAACCTATGTTCGTATCAAATTTCATTAAAATCTGTCCAGTAGTTCTGGAGATAATTGACCAAATCGAAATCTGAAAATTTTCTTAATTTTGTACATCAGTGTATATTGAGGTACATTTGCATAAATTGGCAAATTTAGATTAAAAGATATTTTGAAATGTTAGTATCTGTAATTTTCTAAAAACCAAAATTATCAATCTGTCATAACCAATGTAGTAAATGAGAAAAATATGTAATGAATAAATGATAGTGAATGATGAAGGAGATGTAAGGCATGAAATTCCAAACTAGAGGAAAATTAAAGGAAGTTTTACAGAAAACAAGTTTCAATTCTTATGATGTGCATATGGATTCATGTTTCCGTCTCTTCTCAGAAAAAAATTTGAACCTTGGCAAAAGCTAGCAAAGCTTCCAATATATACTTCTCAAATAAACCCAAATTCTAGCACAAAATTAATTGAATTCCTAATTTACATGTATTTTTTAAATTTAAGTGTACATGATCTCCATTTCTACAGAAAAATTATGTAACAAAAAGTGTATTATTTTTAAATAAATCTAATGAAATGCACACATATGTAGTTAATGCATAAGATCTAGTTTTTTTAATCTATTTCTTTTTTCTTTCTCTTCTGAAAGAAAGTAAGATTTGCAATGAATGAATTTTTCACCTTTAAAGTAAACAGTTTGCATTTGCATCCAGTTGTAGGGCCAAATTGACTGGCATGTTCGGGGAATGCTGATTGACAAAAGCTTCAAATGTCCAGATGGGGGGATGGGGGGGGGGGGCATTGATGAAATAGTGAAGCAGGAACAAAATTATTTATCCGTTTTTCTGTCGAAGTCAATCAAATAATTCTGATTTTATTATTTTAAAATTATCAGATGAATTAATTTGTTTTCAAGATAAAGAAACTTGGTCGTCAGTGGTGACCTGGCGATCACATTTGTCAAGCCCTGGCTAATAGTTTAAATGTTACATAGCTTTTGTTACACTTTCTAGCATAGAACAAACAAAAAAACAAAAAAAGAAAGTAAAAAAACCCCTAAATTTTATGATTTACTTCTGTAAGCTTTTGTAGCATGTGATTATAATTTGCCTTAAAAACTATATTTTTTAAATTTTAAAATTAACTTTGATAACTGTAATGTATGATTTGTCTAATTAATATATGTAATAATTAGATTTTATTTTTAAAATCTGAAGCATAACTGAATTGTTTGTATATTATTAAACAAAACCATTCTTTTTTGTTGACAGGAAAATTCTCCTATTTATAATACAGCTGCTGGCTTGTGTCTTGGTTGTACAAAAGAGTCTAGAGGTGAATATG
The DNA here is from genome assembly GCA_963931845.1 of Maratus michaelseni. Taxonomy (NCBI): domain Eukaryota; kingdom Metazoa; phylum Arthropoda; class Arachnida; order Araneae; family Salticidae; genus Maratus; species Maratus michaelseni. The sequence goes on from OZ007587.1 coordinate 184,670,322, forward strand.
TTACTATGTCAATCTGTAGCCAACCAGAATCTCGTAAATGGAATTTGCTGTTTCATGCATTGCCATAAGCATGTTTCTTCTGTGATACTTTATTCACTCCATATTCATTATGTTCTTTTTTCACATCTATTTTTTTTTTTATGTATGTATGTATGATTCAATTGTATCAAATTTACAATTAATGTTTTTAAGTTTTTATTTAAAAAAATCTACTTGACGATTTTTTAGTGAAATGAATAATTTGTTAATTTTTATTTTAACAATTTTTGTTTTATTCTTGAGAGAAAAGTATGATAATGGACATTAAGTTTTTGTTTGAACAATAATTCATTTGTAAAAAAAGTTCTCTGGGTTATCTTTTTGGGATTTTCATTTAATTTTGTGTATCAAGGGATACTTTTTATGATTATACTTTAATAAAAATCAAATAAAATGTTTTAAAATATAATGTATTACAGTTCTGTAATCTGCCAGGTAATGAATAGAATTTTGGATTGAGAAATATTTAAACAACATCAAAATAAGAATTTACATTCAATTTTATTGAAATAAATTTAATTTATCTACAGTGTGTACACAAGAAATAGGTAATAACTTTCTATCTCCTTATTTCATGAGTTTATAATTACTTTTGAAAATTATTTTTTGAAGGTTATGATATATATTTTTTTTCTGATTTATGTGTTAAATGTTGATAACAGTTATCATGTCAAAGGAATACAAAGTCATAGCAATGGTGATGTCTATATTACATATTGGACAAACTGCTAAGAAAGTTGAGGACTTCAATAATGTAATTTTATATATCGTTTACAATGTAAAGAAGGTGTGAGATGCTGATTCTGATGTTGCCGCACTTACAATAAGAAAATAAAAGTTACACAAAATTGCATCATATATGAAATTTTGCTATCATTGGGCATTTTCCTACCTTGGAAACATCAGGAACTGTGTTTTACACCTTCTTTACATAGTAAACTGTATGTAAAGTATTTATTTTATTGGTTTGCAATTTCCTTAGTAATTTGCCCTGCACCAAGTCCAGAAATTATAGTTGCTCTAACTTTGTATTCCTACAACATTATGATTGCTTTTTAACCTATTTTTCTGTTAAAAATAGTTTTAATTCACAACCAAGGAAACACGGTTTTTCAAAATGAATAAGAAACAAATGTCAATATTCTTATTCAGTGGGATCTGTTGTGTGTTTTGTATTTTAGATTATCATAACATATTCAATTTTCTTTGCCCACTATTTTTTTTAACAACTTTCCTTCTTATTTAAGAAATTTATATTCTTCATCATTTGCTTATCTTTTTCCTTTGGCTCCGTTCATGTGACACCCATTTCTATTACTTCTGAATTTCCCCCATTTTATGCAAATGATTTTTGTTGTTGTTTCTTATTTAAATAGACATATCTGCATCTAAGGAGATTTTCATTTTTTTTATGCTACTTTCTACATAGTACTAACATTCATCAACAGCAGTTTCAAAACCTTTGATCAAACACATACATAAGCTTCTTTGTAGAATATTCTTCTTCAGAGTGGAAAGTGTGGATTGGAGGTTTCATGGACAAAAATTATCAGGTCCAAGCCTGGCCCGGTGTAAAAGCTGAAAGTTCTGCCCAGTCTATTTAGTTTATTATGCAGTTCATGACTTGACCCATACAAAAATGTATGAAATGAAGTCTGATCTTTCCCAGCTTTATTCAATTTCTACAAAAAAGTGATCATATTTCTTAAACAACTTTATCATACCTGCAGTAGCAAAAAATGCTTTTTTGCTTCCTATCTTTCACTTACTAATATTAAAAAACATTGGCTGCAAAAGTTCTTATTTATTACTCTGAGCAATGTCACAATTATGTCACAAAAATATACAGAGATGTTTGATATGCAATTTAATGAGTTTTGTCCTAGAATCAATGAATTTAAACTATATGTATATAAAGTATTCATGAATCATTTTTTATTCTTGATATATGATCAAATTTACATCACCTATGTATGGAAATTTATTTTGTTCGTTTTTTTGGATGAAGAAGAGTGGCACAAGGTCCCATTTGAGACATTCTGTAGCCATTAAAACAATATTGGAGGAAGCTTAAAGTAAAAAAATTTGAAAAGTATCCCTTGTGTTATGTTTTATATTCAAACCATCTATTTGTTTTAAAGCTGAGCTTTCTTTTTGTATAATGAATTATTTATTTATTGTTATTTGTAAAATATTGAACTCAAGAGAAACATTTAAGACAGTAGCAGAACATAAAAGCTACAGACGAGTTTTGCTATGAACATGTGAAAAAGGGAACAAAGATTTTTATTCTGCTGTTCGTACAGAATAGAAGTATTACAAAACATGGGTTTCAGGAATCAATCAGAAAAAAATAATGGTTTAGAACTGACCAATAGAAAAGAATGATAAAGGTCTAATGACTGTGAAGTATAGCAGAAAGAATACAATTGCTTTACAATCAATCCATTTTCTTTGTTGCATTCCTGTTTGTTAGGATTTCATAGCTTTTGCTATTTGCTGATATTTCTGCTTTCTGGTTGATTCAATTCATGTATACCAGTAGTACTCACTATGTGGCTCACAGGTCACATACAACCCTCGGATTCAATGCTCGCAACCCTTAAAGGTTGGGATTAATATTTTAGTATGCATTAGTAATTCATTTTAATACATAGATACTATATGAATACAAAAATATAAGTGAAGCCCTCAAACTTGCTTTTCTATGAAATTTTGGTTCTTACAGAAATTTTAGTGAGCATCACCAATGTAAGCTGTTTTATAACAGAACCTGTATAAATATGTGGCTACAAATATTTGTTATTGCAATTTCACACTGATGGAAACACATTTATTATGTAGTTCTTATGATCTACTGGTGTCTTAAACATTCATACTGAGTTTATCACTGTCATTTAACCAAGTTTGTTTTATTGAATATTATTAATATATTTGTGTGTGTGCATAAGCTAAAGGAAATTGTTAATATATTATTTTAGATTTTATTACTATGTTTTATCAATCTTTAAATCCACCAATTTTTTGTTGAAGCCTGGTATGATATTATTGTGTTATTTATCATTCCTTTGAGGAACAAAGTATAATATTACAAAAATGAGGAAAAAGTTATCCATGGTTTATTTTATTTATTTATTTCAGAATTTTAGTTTTGGAAATTATAAGATCAAATGTTGTAATTTACACTACTTAAATTGTTAATATTTTAATTAAATTGGATTTTTGTTTTAAGATGTTACTTGATCTTTCTCTATTGTTATTTTATTTTATCCTTGTTTTAATTGCCACATAAGAAAATTTCTCCAATATTATTTTTATGTACTTCCATGCTGTTACATTGAATATTCATAATTTCAGAGCTTTACAAATTGGAAAGTCATGTGCTGCAGTTTATATTAAATATTTTAATTAAAAGGAATTCTTGCTTTGTAATATTATTATTTTGTTGTTGTTGTTTAAACTCTTTGTAAATTACCCGATTTAAAACATTCTGTTTCTTAAGTTTTATATATGTATGAAGTTTCATACAAAAGCCTTTAATGATGTGCTAACAATATTTTATTTTCTATAAAAATAGAACTAATAGATATAAATATATTATTAAGTTATTAATTGTATTATTATATCAATGATATATACATTACTGATCATTATTGAGTATTCATATATTAAATAATGAAGTGAGACTTATGCAAGATAAAAATTCAAATGTTGTGTTTCTGTTTATTTGTGTTTACTTTCGTATACTTGTATTTATTTAAAAATACATGTATTTGACTCTATGCAATAATGTAGCTTAATTATTAATGTAGTAGTAGATAGAAGCTAGTTACTTGTGTTATAACATATTTTGAAGAACAGAATTTTTATAAATTATAAAAATTTTTACTTTAAAAGTATTTAGTGAATGAACAGCAATTTTATTATTTTTATATCATAGCATATCTCAACAGGTGTATTAAAACTCTCCTTTTTGGAAGGTTTTATGTCCTTTCAGGAAAATTCAAATGCTAGAATTGGTTTAATGAGATTATATATGTCAACACCCTTAGAAAAGTTTTTGCTGTCTAACAACTTCAGTGGTGTGTTTGTGTATGTATTGTATTAACTTGTATATTATTTATGTTCTTTTTAGGAGGGAATAAGGGATTATGTCTTAAAATTAATAGTTTTAAAAACATACTAGTTCTTTTAAGGGTGTTTGAATAGGAATAAGAATCTGATTTAACTTTATATTTGAACACTTTTAGATTTAAAAGGATTAAAAATCATTAAATAAATAAGGCTAGAATAACATAAGAAATTAATTTAATCCTTCTCTGAAACTTTACTCAAAAGGACTAAGTAATACAATACTCAAGATATTAGGCCATTTACTAAGATTGACATGATTTTTTTATTCAGTAGCAGAGCTGTCCAACATTGCCTGGGCCATATGTAGAAAAGGCCATGTTATCTTATCTGTAAGCCAAGCATACTTTGTCTCTCGACTGCAAAACAGAATCTTCACTCCTTCCAAATCATGTGGACTAATGCAAAAATGGGAAAAAAATTATCAACCCTCTCTAGATCACATCCTCCTTTAGTTTCTAGCAATTTATACATCACTTCATTCAAAAACATGTGTTACTTAAAAAAAAAAAAAAAAAACCAATTTTTAGGAAATAATGTTTTGAAATAGTAACTACTAATATTTTTTTCAGTGAAAGATACTGTTAGAACCATGAGGATACCCTCATGGAATAATTACTAGTAATGATATAGTATGAATTGTTTTAACTCTTCAACTCAGTTAATGAAGCAGTTTTGAAAAGTGATATAAACACATTCACTAGCTAATATATTTTTATTGCTAGCACCCACTTGGCAACTGCATTTGATCAACAGCCCTGATCTAGAAAGTGTATTAAGGTTGAAAAGGACAATTTCTTGGATGCCTGCTTTGAACAGTAAATTTAAAAATAAAATTTGCATGAAAAGAAAAAGTCACTTCTGGAATAGATTCTACTGTTTTTTTCTCCTTGATATATAAAAACTGTTTTATTTCCTGAAAAGGTTGGCTGAATATAAATGATTTAATACTCACATATCTTTACAGAATCCTTTTTACATTCTTCACTGAGAAAAGAAAAAATGATGGAAAAGTAAAATTGATTTAAGGAGAATTGATAAATTTGTTCTTTTCCAGCTACACAGCGAAAACTTAATTTAACTTTGAAGTAGAATTTAAGAAAGCAATTTAAATTTAGCAAACAGAAGGTTTAAAAAATCCCATTCCATCATTCCAAAATATTTAATTTTTTTTTTTTTTTTTTTTTTTTTTTTAATATTAAAAAGTAGGCAAAATTTTTTCTTAAAAAAATCCTCTTTCAAAATGAAAGAGCTTATAAAATATGTAAGAGCAAACTTTGTGCAAATAAATGTTCTACAGGGTGTTTCAAAGGGTTCTTTCAGGGGTGATATTATACATAATATATATATATGCTGAACTCTGATTTTTGTTTTGGACTGTACCTGACAGTGTATATGGTGTCACTGACCAAATTATACTGCACTTGTTATGATTTCATCACATTTCACACAAAATTAATGTGTTGAAAATTTTGCTAAAATACCTTCAGTATTGTTAAAGTTATGAGGCAAAATCTGGTGTTCAACTTTGAGTAAGACAACCTGTTTATGATTGAAGTGTTGTGATTGTTTATGATTAAAGTGTTGTGTTCCTTGTTTTCTTATACAAAAATTGTTTGTCACTTGATACAAATTATCATACCTAAAAGTTTATTGTATTAGTTGTGAAAATCTTTGTATTTATAAATGTAGATGCACATGTATTTTTATGCTTTTTTTTTTTCAAGCGTTGTTATTAAGAACTGATTCTGATTGTTAGCCTTAAGATCCTGAGTTAAAAAAAATTCTTCATAAGTGGGTCTAATTCATTTTTGTAATGCCTTTAATTCATTTCAGATTACTTCTGAAACTTTATTAAGTAGATGTTTTTTTAAGGTAAATTTAAATTATGGTCATTTAATTTTTTTAAAACTTACTAGTGTAGTTTCTATGATATACAATTATAAAAATTGCTGTTTTATAGATGATGTTGTGAAGTTTATTTTGTTATAATCATTTCATGTCATCTTTCCTATGAGAGCTTTGAACAATTTTTTTAAAATCTTTTTATTTGTTGTTGCATTTTCTTCTTTTTTTTTTAAATACTTCATTTAAAAATTAAAAAATATATAATATTTTCATAGTTTGATGTTGCCAGTTGTTATTTTTTGTTTTACACAAAGTTTCAACCATTTTTTCTAATTGTTGTATGAAATTCTGAAAAAAATATAAATAAATAAATACTACAAGTCTTTTAGAATGTTTTCTGATTTTATTTTATTTTTCAATTCAATGTAAAATAAATGAAATTATGTATAACATAATATAATGCATAATTAACCTATAATTGATTTTATGTAATCTGACTAAATTTTAGGGAAAAGTATATTAAAACATATCATACATTTACATTATTGCTTATATTTTTCATTTAAAGGTGAAATTTTATGTAAAAATTTAATTTTTGATACCTTGGTTCACATCATTTAAATCTGTGACCTTTTTAATTTGAGCTAATGATTGTTTGCAGATATTATTACATACGATAATTATTAGAAAACTCAGCAGAGCTTTTGCACTCTGTTGTTTTTATAGTCCAACTTGCTTGCCTGCAGAATGCTACATAATGGTTTAAAATTTACTATAATATTCAGAATGACTTGTAATAGTACTGAAGTGTATAGATTAGTGAAAAAATTGTAATATAACAGTAGATGCAAAAGGTCAATTGTTCCCATACCTCATGTTTTTTTTTTTTTTTTTGTCTAATATAATTTGATTTTCTTTCTTCCATATAAATTATTTATTTATTTTTAAATATTTAATTAAATCTGTGAACCATCATGATAATTTATAAATATGTGAAACTGATTTTTGAGTGTCTTTATAAAATATTGGTAATTCCAATTATTCAAAATATTTATCTTTTTCTGTAAAATGATTCAATATTATTCAGCAATCAGAATTAGATTTCATCATTTCTTTTTTATTTTATCTATGAATTTTTATGATGATTTTGGCTTTAATAAAACTTTTTATGTGTTCAAATTGTAGATCAATAATGTCAAACTAGTGATATTGTTTTTCATGGCCATTAATGTTATAAATGAAACATATTATTAGTGGTTTTCTTAAAAAAAAAAAAAAAAAAAAAAATAATAATAATAATTCTTATCTGTTCCTTTTCTATTTGGTTAGTAAGTGGTAAATAAGGATTTTATCGATAATTTTACTTAATTTCCTTCCGTTAATATCTGTCAGTAAAAGTCTGAATAGAGTTAGTATACAAATAAATTAAAATAAAATTAAAATATTCTTTTTTTCCCACTTATTCACTGCATAGTGAGTGATGATTTCTAATCTGTTTTATATTCTAATTAACTTTAATTACTTTTATTTAATTTACTTTCAAGTTAATTAATTTGACTGCTATATTTTAATAATATGTTTTTTAATGCAGTTTTTCTATTTATTTATTTTTGTTATGCTTTTGATTATAAAATGAAGCTGATTTATTTGTGAGTTACTTTCACAGTTAAATAATTTCTTGTAATTGAAATTCAGTTTATCAACTTACATTAAGTAATCTCTGAAAATTTTATGCTATAGATACACATTCTCTTGTTATGTCACTAGTCATTTTATTTCACATCTGTAGAATGCATGTTCAGCCTTTTTGTGTGTTAATTAGATTAAAAATTTTCAAATTATTGCTTATTTCATTTAGTTTAAAAAAGGTATCTCAATTGAGAAACTAAAAATAAAACTATATATATATTCATTTGTTTTTAGAAGGATGAGTTTCTAAAATATTTTGTGCGTATGTTCCAAACAATAATTTTTTTCTATTTTCTCGTACCTTTATTTTTTTTTTTTCAATCTAGTTAAAAAAAAGTTGGTGCAAGAAAGTTATTTTAAAAGGAAAGTATATGTTAGAAAATAATTTAGTAGTTCAAAAATACATAATTTTTGAGCTACTAATTTATCCAAAACATATTTAGTGCTTTACAGTGCATCATTGACTTTTCATTTATATGTTATGTTCATATAATAGGAACATCTAGTGATGCAATCAAAATCAAATCAAGATAAGTAAGTTAAATAAAATATATCTGTCTTCAATTTGTTGTTTGGTTTTAAAAGAATGGCCTTTAACATCATAATTTTGTTGAATCAAAGTATTAAATTACTTTTATCTCATGAAGTCATCATAAGTGTAATTAAAAAATATATATTTATTGTAATGTTTAACAATTATGTCAAAAATCTAGTTCTATAAATTTAAAATAAGGAATCATCAGACATAATTATTTAACATATGATAATTTAAAATGACAGTTTTAAAATATACATTTTTTGTGTGTTTTGGTAAATAATAAAACAGTTTATCAATATACATATTGTATTATAATTTATTGCAATTAATGTAAATTACATTGTGATGCAAGTATTATATCTTTTATAGATTTTCATTTCAAATTTGCTGACATGTCTTTATTTTGTCTTCCCTCTCCCTAATCTTCTCACCACCAAAATTTTCTTTTGTTTAGAGTTAATGTAGATAAAAAAGACAATTTTAATCGGACAGGATTTCTATTTTTAAACTAGCTTGCTTTTATGGTTCATGTTAAGTAGATCATGTGAAATAAGCTTATAGCAAATGTGTGTGTGTGTCTGAGAAGGGGGCTCGTCTGTAATGTTATTTATTTAAAGTAAGCAAATTTAGTAAAATCATGGTTTTATACAATCATATAACTGACAGTGGCAAAAAATTAACTGTTCTGCACAACACAGAGCAGAAAACATTCTAGTTCAATCAAAACACTTTTAGAATGATTGGAATGTTATAAGAACCAGGTTTTGAGAATATTGTTATGGGACAGTTATATGAGGGAAAAAAAAAATAAAATGTAAGTTTCAATTTCCAAAGAACCCCTAATCTTGGCTTATTTCTAAGAAAAGAGGTAAATCTATTTTATGGATCAATAATTTTAGTTTGGATTCTATGACTTCTTGCTTTGATTTCCACACAAGGTGGCATTTATGTCAGAGTTGCATATGAGAATGAAAGACTATCTTAGTATGGGATTTTCTGCTTAGTTTCTCTTGAAATTTTAAGCAGGATAGTTTATTGCATTTATGTGATTTCTACATAAAGGTATGTAATGAATTATTGCTACAATAAACAAAAATTTCTCATATTATTTATGTTTACATTTGGAAGAAAATTATCCTTATTGTAAATATTTGCCATGTTATAATTGTCAAAGTGACATTTCATGACATTTTCATTTCTAAAACTTCAATATCAGTTTTTTTTTTTTTTTTTTTTTTTTTACCCATGATTTGCATAGTTAAAACTCTAATCTCATTAAAATTTTCTGTAGGCATTACTTGTATTTAAGTACAATCTGCTTAAAAAATAGCCTCTGTGTATATAGGTATATTTTAACTGTGATACATTTCTCCACCTTTATCTGTTTGTGATATGTGTGTATTTATGAATATTAAAATACTCCAGTAATTCATAAAGTGTATTATTATTGCTAAAGGTTTTGGAATTCATTTATGAGCTTTTAGTGTCTTAATTGTTCACAAATTTAAAAGTAATGATGCACTCCTTATATTTTGTGATATTTGTAGTTTCTTTGTAATTTTTTTTTTTCATTAGAAATATATTTTCATTTTATACTTTTACTTTTTTAAAACTGTAATCCAGTAATGTTTCAAACCATATTTGAAAAATACATTGATGTATTCTTATTGAATCTTTAATGCTGCTCTCTATGTATTTGGTATTTGCTTTTTGAAATCAGTAACATTTGTTGTTGTTGTTGTAAAGTATTTTTCCTTTTTAGGTTATACATTATTAATAACACAATTCTTTATTATATTAGTAAAATATCTAACTCTGTTGTTGAATTTAAAATATTTATGAAAATTAAATGAATGAAGTCTAAAAGTATAAAACTTCAAAGACTGTGACTGATTTAAAAAGTAAATATAATGAAGGTCCTTCCCTACCTTTGCTTCTGTTCTACCCTAGGCCGAACAGAGATTTCCCAATTTTGTTACATTTAGATATGTCTATATGTATTTTTTTCTGCAAGGGGGCACTTCAACAATCCTCTCCTATCATAAAATCCCATGTTAATTAACCCATAGGAAATTTTTAATCTGTTTTACACCATCTATTTCAAGATTTGGTTTTAAACATCAGAAAATTAATGTTTGTACTACGTTTCCAAAAAATGCTTGCTTGAATTATAAATATCTTTTAAAAGGCAATTATTTCTTTGTTTGTTTGTTTAGTAAAGCTTAAAAAAATATTGCTTTTCTACAAATGCTCAAAATGTAGAGAAACAGTTTTTGGAAATGTAACATATGTGAATATTTCATGTCAGCTTTCTGATGTTGAAAACTGAATTTCCAAAAATGCATTAGTTAATGAATAATTCTGTTTTGAAATTTCTTTATAGGTTAACAGGGGATTTTGTGATTAACAATGATTGCTGAAGTATCTTCTTGCTGTCTCATGTTGTTTGAAATTTAAGTGTTAAAAAATATTGCATTGAAGATTAGTGGAAGGTTGATGCCTTTTTAAATTTCACTTTATTATAATATTTTGTAGCTGTTTTCAAAATTTTATCTTTTAAGAATCTTTTATTTACACTTTGTATGCTTTTAAATTGTTATAAATAATGCAATATAATGTAAAATTGTCTTCCAGGCAAAAGCAATGTATAATAAATTATTCAGATCTAACAGATTTTTGTTTTTTGAAAATAATTTTATTTTTAGACTATTCATTTGTCTCACGGAAATTTCTTACAGATCCTGGAAGAAGTTTAATGACAATACAGATTTTACAAGATATTTAAAAACAAGGAAATTATCATATTGAATAAATAAAAACAAATGATGTCACTAAGAAAGGTAGCTTGGATGAATGGACTGTAGCATCTGAAATAGAGAAATTAAAGTTTTGAAATCTTTGAGGGTTGTACTCGATTTTAGGAACTGTGGATTTAAAAGAGTAAGTGATGTTTAGAATTGCAGGAATTTTTTTAATTTTCGAGTTATCCAGTATTTAGGTTTAACCGACTTGTATCATCTGGCCTCTACAGGGTCTAGCTACCTTTAAAACCTGGAAAAGTCAAGGATATTTACCATTCCTGAGGAAAAGTCAGAGAAATTTTAAAATTTTGAGAAAAAGTCAGAGAAATTTGAAACTTTAAAGAAAAAATTTGGAATTTTTTTCTGATTATAAAACTAAGGATTTGAAATTGCAGCGCCAGGAAAAAGGTAACTTTGTTCTTCATAAGTACTGTAAAGAGTATTTCAACCTCTCATTTTGTCTACCCCCTTTCAGTCCTTTCTTGTAACTCTGAGATTTTCAATTCCAGCTTCACTGAAATTTTGTACTGAATGTTGTAGGATTCATTAGGTAATTCAGTCTGCTTACTTATCTTTGTTTGGGAACTGAAAATTTGTTAGCTTAATTTATAAGATATTTATTATTTGTATCATTATCAATCTGTATTTAACTGTGACTGATGTGATAAAGAATTTCATTTTGATTGGACAAAAGGAATTCAACCTGATGCTAAAAGTGTATATCTTCAAAATGTTTAGTATGTAAAAAAAATATATATTCTCATTAAGAAATATAAGGGCTTCAAGCAATCATTAACCATGAAATAAATATATCAATGTTCAAAAATTTGTTTTACAAATAAGTTTGTGCTTCAGAATCAGTTGTGAAAGTTCCTCTCTCAAATTCACAACTTTTAAGATTTTTCGTGAGTAACATCGCAAAATCTTGATACCTAGATTTTTTTTTTTTATTGGTATGGAAAACCTGGAAAAGTCGGGGAAATTTGCTGCTGATCTGGAATAAACACCCTGGTATAACCTTATGTTACATTCAACAGGAATAATGAATGTTTAAATTTTTGTAACATTGAGATGTGTGTTACCACCAGTATTGTATGATAATTAGTGTTGCCAGGTGGCCCAATTTATGCAGGGTGTCTCGATTTTTATGAGATATAAGATCAGCCATTACACAGGATGCCAAGAGTTCTGATTTTTCACTATGCAAATGCAAATTATTTTTTAATTTTTTACGTATGGCATTCTATTGTTCATTCTGTGTTAAGTTCTTAAAGCACTGACATTTGTACTAAAAATATGTGAGCTCCTTAATTTATGAAGAATTTATTTTCACAGTTATTAGTGCAGATTTTTATAACAGATTTTAGATTATTATGATTGTATTTTTCAAAGAACCGTGAGTATAATTTGTACTAAAGTAAAACTGCAATAATCAACGTCATGTTTTTATTAGATCTGGGCATGCTACTTGTGCTCCGGTCTGTTGTAGCAAACGAATCTCGAATTTGTATGATTTTATATTTATTAAACAAAAATCTTTCCAAATGAAAGAAGACCCCCCCCCCCTTTTAAGTGATTGCCGATTTAATTTCTGACATTTAGATATCTTAAACTTTCAATTTTGACCAAATGTTTCTGAGAAAACTTAAATAACAAAAAATGCACCCCTGCCCCTCACTCTTTTAAAACTCGAAATGATATCTTCCAGTATTGACAATTTGTTTCGAAAGCACAATTTTTTTTAAACGCGAAATGTTATCTGGGAAAGGCACTGAGGTTTAAAAAAAAGTCTCTGAACACTATCATTTGGATATGAACTATTAAAATACACAACATTTAAATATTAATACTACAGGAGTTAAAATATTCAATGTGCGAATGTTTTTTAATTAATGAATCTCTAAAATGAATCACTCACTACACAGCTCATTTATTACATGACCAAAATTAAACACGATTTCTGAAATGGTTTGTCGGTTGCTCAAATCATTGAAATTTTGTTAGTTTAAACCCAATAGACGATATTTTCGTGACGTCACAGTAAATATGAATTTGTATTCACTTATGAAAACAAAGTATGTGTACAGAAACCTACAATTTAAAAAATATATACGTCTAAAAAGCCACGTGTCTGAATATTTTTCATTATTTTGTTTTTCTCTGCAACAATGGAAGTAATCTGTTGTTGTAATATGGATGGGTTCGCACCAGAATCAACACACTGTGTTTTATTATATTCAGATTTTTTTCTACTTTTTAGTGTTTAAAATATTTCATTGTTGTAGTTTTACATCCAATTGGCCTATTTTAGCAAGCGTTCTTTGGCTTGGCACATACTTAACTTCATTGTTGCTGTAACTCGTATACAGTTGTAATCATAAAGGATGTTTGGCGATTTATCAGCTGCGTCTGGCTAAAATAAAAATGATTTAAAACTAATTTATTAATTTGTAATTATGTTCTACAAATATTAAAAAGTTGTATTATCATCAGAAACACACCTGTGTACATAAGTTTTATAATTCTAGCATATCAGGAATTGAGCAAAAACTTGCTTACAAAATTTCTTCTATACATATACGAATCAAGAAAGGTTAAATAAAAGAGAGTAAAAAATACTCAAATGCCTATTTAATTCTGTTGTCGTAATATTACAACAATTTCTAAATCTCTTCAAAAAATCCTTATCCTACTGTCATAGTAATAGTACGTAGAATAACCTCTGATATATTCGTCAGATTTCGGTTAACCTTAATTTTTGTCATTTGGATAGCTAGTTTTTAACACTTCCCAACCTATAACCCTATTTTTATAGTTGAAAAGTGTTTATGACTTTGGTTTGTCTGCCGTATGGCTGTCTGTCGTCTGTCCGTGCTCTAACTCCCGTAAATATGCTCAGATTGCCCTGCAATTTTTATATGTTATTGTCGTTATCTATAGCATGTTTCCTATTTCAACTGAAGCGTGTAGCACTTATAGTTTTTTTACAGGGACACTCAAAAGAATTCCGTTACATTATGGTCTATGAGAAAAAAACATTTGCGGTTTATTTTAATGATGTTACACAATTTCAAACACATTGTAATTGATATATATCACTAAAATGCATTACAAGAAGCTTAATATAGAATATGGTGCATAGAACTTAATAGTTACTTTACAGGGACAGTCAAAAGAATTCCGTTACACTACGTCTATGGAGAAAAATCGTTTGCAGTTTAATTAAATAACTAGATGGAACCCGTCAAAATTTGACGGCAAACAACTTGATAGTACCATAAAAATAAAATTTATAGTTGCTTTAACTTGACAAATTTCATAGTGGGGAGCATAATATGATTAAGCGGTCACTGACCTTTCCATTGATATATCACATGAGGGGTGTGTGCAAAGTTTAGAAAAGTACCCCCTTGGGGGGTCAAAGTGGGGGATGGACATGGGAGATGCATAATATGATTAAGTGGTCACAGACCTTTCCAATGATATATAACATGAGGGTTGTGTGCAAAATTTAGAAAGTACCCCTTGGGGGGGGCAAAGTGGGGAGATGGGCATCGGAGATGCATAATATGATTAAGTGGTCACAGGCCTTTCCAATGATATATAACATGAAGGTTGTGTGCAAAATTTAGAAAGTACCCCTTGGGGAGGGGGGGGGGGTGCAAAGTGGGGAGATGGACATCGGAGATGCATAATATGATTAAGCAGTCACAGACCTTTCCAACAATATATGACATGAGGGGTGTCAACAAAATTTAGAAAAGTATCCCTTGGGGGGGTGGGGGGCAAAGTGGAGAGATGGACATTGGAGATGCATAATATGATTAAGTGGTCACAGACCTTTCCAATGATATATAACATGAGGGTTGTGTGCAAAATTTATAAAGTACCCATTGGGGGGGGGGGAAGTGGGGAGATGGACATCAGAGATGCATAATATGATTATGCAGTCACAGACCTTTCCAATGATATATAACATGAGGGTTGTGTGCAAAATTTATAAAGTACCCTTTGGGGGGGGGGAAAGTGGGGAGATGGACATCGGAGATGCATAATATGATTAAGCAGTGACAGACCTTTCCAACAATATATGACATGAGGGGTGTCAACAAAATTTATAAAAGTGCCTCCCTTAGGGGGGGGGAGGGGAGGGGGTGGCGGGATGGACCCCGGAGATGCATAACATGAATAAGCAGTCAAAGACTTTTCCAGCGATATATCACATGAGAGGTGTCTGCAAAATTTAGAAAAGTGTCCCACTTGGGGGGGGGGAGTGGGGGGATAGACCCGAGATGCATAACATGAAAAAGAGGTCACAGGTGTTTCAACTTGCAACTTTTTTCTCGAAGGCATTTGATAATATTAAATTTATTTTACCCAAGACAATTTAACGATATTCTTAATTTTTTTGCATAATTCGTCAAATGTTCATGGAAAAAATCATGAAATTCGCTAATCAATAGTTGATAAATTATAAAATTCAACAATCGATAGCAGTAAAATTGGTCAATCGATAATGGAAAAATCACAAAATTCATCAAATGGTCTCCTGTAAAAAAATTGTCCTGCACAGTGATGATATGATCAAAAGGATTTTGAAGTATAGGACAAAATTAACACTTGCCAGCGAGTAATGCTGAAAATTTGGCAATGGACTTTATTGCCACCACTGGTCAAACATAATAGTCACACTCACCAATTGCGATGATTGAATGGAAAAAGATTTTTTTCTCTGCTGTCGCTCGACAAATTTCTAAACCATTTGGCGAATTTCCCGATTTTTCCCCCGAAATTGACGGATTGTGATTTTTTTTTCTCGAAGCCATTCGACGATATTCGAAAACTTTTCCCCCGAAACCAGTTGATCAATTTTGCGATTTTTCCACTGTCGATTAATGAATTTTGCGATTTTTCCACTATCGATTGAAGAATTTCGCAATTTATCAACTATCGATTAATGAATTTCATGATTTTATCCATGAACGAACAAATTGCGCACTTTCTTTCCGCTAATGTTTGACACATTTCGCCCTTTACAATTCAGCCAATGAGTTGAACGTTGTTTCTTTCCAGAAATGTCAAGAATGAAACAATGATTCTTTAGGATGAATTTCCTTCGTTCGATGTCACATGGAAGAATAGTGTGCAATGCAGCAACGGGCGTCACAGACTTTTTAGGGCACCTGCAGACTAAAAACATCTAACCAATCTTCGCGGGGGGGAAAAATCACAGATTTCGTCAAATGATTGAGGAAAAAACACTAAATTCATCAAAGGATCATGGGGAAACATGACTTTCGTTAAAAGACAACAGAAAAAACATTAATTATGCAAAAGGATCGTGAAAGATAAGCAAATTTTGTCAAAGAATCGCAAAAAAGGAAAGTTCACCAAAAGATCACGCTTTTTTACTAAATTTCGTCTAAAAATTGCGGAATAAAATGTATTTTATCAAAGAATCGCTGGAAAATGCGAATTTCGTTAAGGATCACGAGAAAAATGCGAAATTCTTCAAAGGATCGCTGAAAAAACACAATTTCATCAAAGAATTGCTGAAAAAATATGAATCTTGCCCAATAATAGAAAAATCATGGTTCATAATCATTATGTCTAGTAGTATATGTAAATACAGTTTGTGATATAAGACAAAATTAACACTCACCAATCGGCGAGTAATACTAAAAATTGGTAATTGATGTTATTGCCAGTACTGGCTAAACTTAATAGTTACACTCGCCAATTGCGATGATTGAATGTAAAATGAAATTTTTTTCCCGCTGTCAATCAAAGAATTTTGAAACCATTTGGTGAAGTTTTTCCCGAAACCATTTTGTGAATTTCCCGATTTTTTCTTCAAAATAATTTTTCAACAATATTCGACCCAATACGCATGCGTAAAAAAAATCACCAGCCAATGAGGTGAGGGTCTATTACTGTCTCTAGAAACGTGTTTGGGATCATCTCCTGTTTGTTTTTTTCTTGCACATTGCATTAAACCTAGGAAGGTATTTATATAGAACTCACTGTGGAGTGTTTAGAAGGTATTTATTTTATTTATTATAATTTGTATGAATACTTAGGTGTCCATTTCGGATTTACTGTTTAAAAATGAATTTAGGCACATTTAACATTCGCGAAATCAATCCGATGGAAATTGTGTTTTTAGATCTCTATCATTTTGTATATATAGTACAGAAAATAATTATTCAAACGTACGTAAAAATATCGTAGAACACGTAATACAAAATTGGATCACTTATAGTCCATTTATTATCAGGGATGAATCTTATGGTGTTCCGATTGCTAATGAAAACGATTATGTAAATATATGGTTCTTCATAGAAGTATGTGCTTCTTCACACTTCAATAGAAGCATTGTTTAAATTAATATAATTCTACAAATATGATGCAGTTTTAAAATATTGAGTAATGATTAATACTGTCAAGGAATCTACTCATATACGTAATTAAGTTTTGGTACTTCTCTATTATCTCATCGACCACTTTTCATAACAAAAAACTGTCGCCAAACTGTAACGCCAAATAAACGGGAGAACGTTGTAATTAATACGCGCAAATGTTGAATTAAAAACCACTTGACGACATAACAAACATGTATAATGCTTCCGACATCAAGTAAATGGGACTGCATTTTTGGCATTTATTCATACAGTTTGGCGATAGTATTTTGTTATGAAAAGTGGACGATGGGATAATAGAGAAATACCTAAGTTTTTTATACCAAGTTTGAAAATTTATCTTTTTTTGACATTTAAAAAAAAATAACAGAAAAAACATTACAAATTTGCCCATTTGCTCAGCGGTCAAAGGATTAAGTAAATATTAATGATTAAGCGGAACTGGTTCTAGTTATGAAGTAATATTATTTTGCTCAAAAACCCCCAACAAAAAAAGAATTACAAAGAATAAGTAATCGTCTTTAAATATACAAAAAACAATGTGATTAATGACCAGGATTTTTTTACATATAACATTTTTTATATACAAAATAAAAACGGAAAAAACTTCATTCATTTCACCAGATGTCAAAAATAGTTTTTTTTTCCTCATTCCTGGGCAAAGCACTAAATCAATAAAATCACCAATTTGTGACAAATTATGAGTTTCTTATGAATCGCCAATGAACGGACATGCAAACTGGTAAAAAATGAATGTAATAAATTAAAACATTCAAGATTTGTATACATACAAACAATGTAAATATTAATATTGTTACATGATACATTGTTTGTATATATACTTGTTTGTATACATACAAATGTAATGTAAACATTATTATTCAAATATTAAGAGTTTGCAAATCAAAACATTCTAAAGATTTGTATACATACAAACAATATAATGCATACATACTCTTTACAAATAAAATAGCACACTTATGTAATGACAAAACTTTTAAATCGAATAGAGATAATATATTTCTGTTAAAAAATAATGCTAAAGTTCAGACTTATATATATTATACATTCACATAAAGCTAGTCACATTCCTGCATATTTATTAAATATTTAGTTGCTAAATACAGAAATAATATTTTATAATTTATATTCAGACGCTCAGATTCGCTCTTTTTGAACATATAAAAATAAAAATATTACTACCGTGCGTACTGTCTTTTGACATTATATTTACATAATAGTTTTAATTAGCAATCAGAACACCATAAGATTCATACCCGATCATAAACGGAATATAAGTGGTCCAATTTTGTATTACATGTTCTACTATATTTTATTTACGATTGAATAATTATTTTCTGTACTATATAAACAAAATGATTTGATTTCGCGAACGTTAAATGAACCTAAATTCATGTTACACAGTAAATCCGAAATGGATACCTAAGTATTCATACAAATTACAATAAATACAACAATAAATAAAATAAATACCTTCTAAACACTCCACAGTTTTTTTATATAAATATCTTCCTAGGTTTAACACAACGTGAAAGAAGCCATCAAAACTAGACCAACATACGATCCTAAAGACCTGCCCATTCGCCGACTTTCCATTCATAAAAACGTGCCCGTTTCTCCGTCGTCTGCTAGCAGATAGCGTAGAATAATAGAACAACATTCTGCGTTTTTCCCTTTAAATACGTTAGTAATGTTATCTGTTTATTAATATTTTTAGCATATATTTCTATTCAGGATGGATGAAACTGGTGAAAAGAACATATTTAAAGTCGAGAATTAAAGTCTCATTGCAAAAAGTGTTTATTTATTAATAAAATTTTCATATTGTGTAAAAAGAATATCTGATTAGTAAACTACTAGATATGATGTAAGAGCTCAATTAAGATAAGTTTTTAAATATTTCAACAATATCTAGGATTTTCATTTTTGAGACAAATACAATATATCAATAATTTAAAGATCCATCTCAGAAATTGCGTTTTGGCGTGGTTCTATTATATATCCTTTTATAATTTCCTCCTTTATTTTAGGATAAAAGTAATTTCACGACTATTCTATAATTGCTTCGATTTTACATATTTAAATTATTGCTTACATATATAATACACAATGATTTGAGAGTTAATTTTGTTGGAGACAAATACTAAAAAGTATGAGCACCGGCAAAATAAAATCTAGGGAGGGGCAAAGTTTTTTAACAGGTGTGCCTATGGCCCAGTTGCAATTTATAAAATTCATTTTTAACATTACTAACATTGATATGTTATTTTATAAAAAAATTCCCTTATTTAAAGATCGATTATATCAGTTTTACCAACTCCCCCCCCCCCCCCCCCCCCCCAATCTATTAAGATGTTTCAATATATTCCCCTTATTTAAGTCTTTTTTTAAATGATATGCCATTGCTTATTCTATCCAAAAACTAATGGCACTGGATATGAGTCAATTATTAGAATTCTTTGCAGATGTGCTATTTTAATAAACATGTTTATTATTTTTTAGTGCATATGAAATGTAAATTTACTGTTACTGAAGGGACATCTCTTGTGATTTTGTTTGTTTACAAATTATACATTTTAAAAGTCAAAAAATAATAAATAGTAAGTTTTTATGAAATGGAATTTTGTAATAGTGCCGATTTTGTTAAAAAGAATTTTGTGAAGGGGCCCATTTTAAAATTTAATAATTATTAAATTTATTTTTGTGAAGGGGCCCTAAATAGACCCCAAATTTTGTCTGGATCGACCCTTGAAAACATTTATTGTGAACAGTGCAAAATCAAAATGGATTTAAAACGTCAGGTTTATGAAAATTGTGCACTAAAATTGGAAGTGCCCTAGAGCCTCAGCCCATGTTTCCTTCAGGCGCTGGTTTGAAAAACAATAAGCTAACATTCATTGAAGGCCAATAGTATTTACCCCTTTCATCATATTTTGACCAGTAAATATCCTTGAAACGTTTTTTTTTAAAATATGAACTTTACAGAAAAAAGTAATCACTTTTAAGCACCTTAAAAACTATTTTCAACTTTTAAGGGGAAGTTTGCTTTACATCTTCTGTATGAATTTGAGAAAAAACTGGGTCCCCGCTTTGATGCCCCTGACAAAATTTCATCCCATGAAAGTAAACACTTCATAAATATTTCATCTCCATAAGATTTTAAATATATAACTTGTAATTTAAAAAGTTCATTATATAAAAGAAAACTTTCACAAAAATAACTTCATTAAAACAAAACAGTGCAACAATAAAAAAAAAATCTTTCACTAAAAAATCGACTAACAGCATTACAACTTACACACCAAGGGTCGATCCAGACAAAATTTGGGGCCTTTTTAGGGCTCCTTTACAAAAATCAATGTAATGAAATGGGTCCCTTCATAAAAATCAATTTGATAAAATGAGTCCCTTCACAAAATTCCTTTTAACAAAATAGGCCCCTTCACAAAATTCCATTTCATAAAAACTTACTATTTATTATTTATTTATTATTCTTTGACTTTTAAAATGTGTAATTTGTAAACAAACAAGTTCACCAGAGAGGAAAACTTATGCAAAAGTATTTTAAAAAGTTTTAGTTAATAAACGCTTGGTTCGAATTTGAGTAGTTGGATTTTGACTTTCATTACAAAATGTTATTTTTCACAAAAATAAAATAAAATTTCACAAAAATAACCTTTACTTTTCACAAAATAGGCCCCAAGAAAAAAAACCTGCATCGACCCCTGCACACACACAAAAATAAAGAAAGAAAGAAAGAAAGACAAAAAATGGACATTTCCTTAAAGAATTAAAGTGATAGGAATCAGGCAAATAATGTTTCTTTGGGAATACGTTATCAGATGCTGACAATCCTAAATACGGAATATATGCTTGCATTATTAATAGACATATAGAAGGAAATTAACGCAGTATTATGCAAGTAATATTGTGATATTAAAGCTATTCTAAAATTTTTTGTTTTCTATCATTGGTTTTCAAAAGTTTCAATTGTACAAAATAAATTAAAAATGCTGAGAAAATTCAAAATTTACTCATTAAAATATAAAATATTGATTATCTTTGAATGATTCAAGTTGCAAAAAGATTAATTTAAAACGTCATCGCAATAAAAGTTTTTAATTCAAAAGATTATGTTACACATGGGTGAATTATTATAAACGTCACTTAAAATTAATAAAAAAAATTCCTGAAATACAAAAGCCAAAAAATACAGAAATCAGGATAATTTTCTATGCACATCCCTTGGCTACAGTGATAGATAAAAGAAAAGTTTGATTGTATAAATTCTTAATATTAGAATGTTTTAAAGATTTATGATTTTACAAATGTATAGCGCTAGCCACACATGTGGGTCTAGGTATGGCGTGCTTGTGATGAAAAAAAAAAAGCAGTTTTATTTTAATAGCCATAATGTTTAGAACAGATATTTTATTATTCTATAAGTTTCTGTTCCTTTTATAGTAAAATTATGAGCCATATTATTAGATTAAATGCATAATTAACATTTAATAAACTTCAATAAAATAGTAAAAGGTAAATAAGCATACCTTGCCTGCCGATTGCTTAAATCCATGCTTGTTTATTTTTTCCTCTTTTGGAAAATAATGCATCGAAATTTTACTATCATCAGGGTCAAAATAGTCTGCCCGACTGTCAATACTACAGAAAGGCACACAACACCTCATATTTATAAGGATATAGCAACCAGAATAAAAAAAAATCACATAACTATAACATTCACGTGTTCTATAAACTGCAGTTTGTTGTTCTAGTGCTGACCACGAGACGGCAAACGCCGCATTCCGAAACTAGCACGCAGAAAATCGGCGAATGGTCGGGTCTTTTAGGATCATATGTTGGTCTAGCATCAAAACAACATGATTTGATCTTGATCCCAAATACGTTTGGAGACAGGAATAGACCCTCGCCTCATTGGCCGGTCCTTTTTTGACGCATGCGTACTCGGTCGAAATTCGATGGAAATTTGACAAAATTACCAAACTGCTTTAAATAGATGGATGTTTCACTATTTTAAATGCATCGAAATTTATATATATCACTAAAGTGCATTACAAGAGGTTTACTACAGAATATTGTGTGTATAGCAGTCATCGTTCATTTACAGGGACGCACAAAAGAATTATCTACTGTCTGTTAACAATAATTCCTGGAAGTGCGTTTTAAGTTGCTGAACGCGATTTTAAATTTAACTCACTTTTTGTTTATTACTTGGTGTGTATAAATTCTGTAGATCATATACAAGGCAGCACAAAAGTTCGCGAACATATTTCCGTTTATTGACAGAAACTTCAGAAGGAGAATTTTAAACTGCTACGCGTTTCCTAACTAAACTCAAATTTAGCATCCTATGTAGTATATATACAAATCTATAGATCATATACAGGGCTGAATAAAAGTATTCGGATATTTTTCCAAATATTGTATATGTTGGAAATTCCTGAAATTACGTTTTTAAAAATGTTATGCGTTTTCCAAATTGTTTACTTAGATGTTATCTTTCAGCTTATTTAACAGTAATGATTTGTAAAATTATTTTGGAAGCGTTGGGAAGTGTTACATAATCTATGTTTGACGCATGATTTTTCGTTCTTGTTAAACTACTTTTTCGTTTTTAAGCTAAAAACTAACCCCTTCCTCCCCCCCCCTCCCCCCCCCCCCAAAAAAAAGTGGGTCTGATAGTGATGCAAAACTGAAAGATTTCTGGCAAAAACTTTCATTTTTAAAAGGATTTTCCAGTGTTTTTGAAAGAAAATTTCAAGGGAAGAGAAGAAAAATGTTTATGCCTGAAAATTGGTTGCTCTTTTGGCATTTTAAGCTTTAAAAAGTTGTTATAGTTACCTTTTAGTTTCCAATCACGTTAGAAACAGTACTTTAACATAATTAAGTACATAACAATATTCAAATATTTAAATAGTTTACAGGGTGGCTACTAAATACTGTTACACTCCAAAAAATAAGAATTAATTTAAATCGTTTGGCAAAACAATTTATTTCTGTATTTCAGTGTTTGACAATTTTCTAGTAGTGCAGACGATTTTTGTATAAAGGAAATATTTAAAATTATTTTAAAGATGGAAGCCAAAAGAATGATGATTAAACAGCTCTTAGATCGCTGATTTTCCGCAGGTAAAATCTTTAAGCAATTAAAATGCCTTGTTTTTAATAGAACATTTATGTATAGCGCTATAAATCGATTATTGGATGCTAATAGCTGTAGAGATCGACCTTAGGTCTAGTCATCCATGCTCAGTTCGCACAAAAGAGCGCATCAAAAGAATTCGTAAAAAAATACGAAGAAATCCACAACATTCTGCAAATAAAATGGCTGCAGAAGAAAACATGAGTCGCAGAACTATGCAAGGTAATATACAGTGTCTCACAAAAGTGATGGGACACTTGTGCTTTATAAAAAGAAACTGCAATAAAATAAATAAACAAACATGTGCAAAAATTTTTTGGGTGTGTTTCATATTTAAAGTTAGTAACAATTATTACATAACATACATTTTGTCAAAATATTAAAATATTAATTTAGTAAAAATACAATTGTTCAGAACGGAGCAAAAAATGGCTCACATAAGTGATGGGACACTTACTTTTCCATCAAATATTTATCCACAAATTTTACTTTTTAAAAGGTTTTAATATTTTGTTGGATTTCCTTTTACTTTTAAAACATGATTTAATCTTTCTGGGATGGATTCGACTATTTTTTTTGTGATTTCTGGAGTGATTTTACCCCATTCTTCTTGAAGCACCGATTTTAGTTGTTGTTTTGAAGAAATGGTGTGTTTGCGAATTCTTGATTCCAATTCTTGCCAAATATTCTCTATGGGATTTAAGTCTGGAGATTGTGGTGGTGTTTTTATTATTTCAGGACAGTTATATAGCAGCCAGAGTCTAACGTTCAGAGCAGTGTGCTTGGGGTCATTGTCCTGGTAGAATTTAAAATCGTTATGAAGGTTCAATTTTCGTGCTGAAGATTTCAAATTTTGCTTTAAAATATCAATATACTTGTACTGATCCATTATACTGTCAATAAAAACAAAATTACCAACTCCAGCGGACGACATACACCCCCATACCATAACTCCTCCTCCACCATGTTTTACTGTTGGTACCAAGTTCTGTTTGCGAAGTTCTTCCCTGGGTTTTCTCCACACCAAGATTCTACCGTCAGAACCAAATATATTAAATTTACTCTCATCAGCAAATATAACTTTATTCCAGTAATCAGAATTCTTATTTATGTTGGATTTTGCGAAAGCTAGTCTGAGTTTTCTATTCTTTTCACTTACGAAGAATTTTTTCCTGGCTACTCTACCGTGATATCCAGCAGATCGAATTACCCTTCTAATAGTTTCAGGATTAACAATTATTCCATATAATGCTTGTAAATCAGCAGCAACTTTTGAAGCACTAATTCTTGGATTTTTTTTAATATTTCGAACGATAATTCGCTTTATTCCATTGGATAGCTTTGATGGTCAGCCAGGTCTTCTTTTATCCTGAATCATATGATTCTTTTTATATCGTTTAATGATATTGAAAACTGTTGAACGACTCAAGTTAACTGTTTCAGCAGTTTTTCTAATAGATTTTCCACGTTCAATATGCAAATTAATAACTAATTTTCGAATTTCAGGCGAAGTTTCTTTTCGTTTAGCATTCATGACTACACAGAGCTAAAAAACACAAAAATTCCAAAACAAACTGGAGAGAAATACTGCAGACGATTTTATAAATTATTGCCAATTGCTTTTAAGTAAAAATAAAACCCCAAAAAATATTTTTATTGCTTATTTCAGGCGATTTTTGTTGCATATATAATGGTGTCCCATCACTTATGTGAGCTATTTTTTGCTCCGTTCTAAACATTTGTAT
Organism: Maratus michaelseni; assembly: GCA_963931845.1. NCBI lineage: Eukaryota > Metazoa > Arthropoda > Arachnida > Araneae > Salticidae > Maratus > Maratus michaelseni. Next base: position 184,695,716 of record OZ007587.1, read on the forward strand.
TTTTATTAAATTAATATTTTAATATTTTGACAAAATGTATGTTATGTAATAATCTTTACTAAATTTAAGTATGAAACACACCCACAAAAAAAATGTGTACATGTTTTTTTAATTTATTTGATTAGTTTCCTTTTGTAAAGCACAAGTGTCCCATCACTTATGTGAGACACTGTAAATGAAGACCTGGTTTCTCGCCCTTATCTCAGAAGAAAATTTCAGTGTTTGACTGCTGCACAAAGACTAAAAGAATTACAAAGATGCAAGAAATTGCTGAAATTGGAAAAGTGTTGATAGAATAACATTTTCTGATGAGAAGCTATTTTGCACTGAACAGTGAATTTCATCGATAAAGGGATAAAATCAATGCGAAATATTACAAACAGGACATATTGGCTACACATTTATTGCCACATGCTGACAGGTTGTATTAAAAAAAGAATCGGATATTTCAGCAATATTCTGCGCTTTCGCACCGAGCTAAATCAACACAGGCTTGGCTCTATGTCACTTGTTCGAACTTTATGATGCAAGAAGATTGGCCACCTTCTTCACCGGATCTAAATCGTTTAGATTATTGCGTCTAGGGGATTTTAGAGGCTAAAGTATAGCAAACAACACAGAAGTTTGGACTCTCTCAAATCTTCCATATTGCGTGAATGGGACCGATTGCCTTTTAAAATGATTCGTGCCGCAGTCGGACAATGGCATAAGAGATTATCTTTGGTAATCGATAAAGATGACGGTCGATTCGAGTAAAATTATTTCCAGGTAAACTTTCATCTCTGATGTTCATCATATTAGTGTATTTATCATTTTATATTTTTAAAATACAATGACTCAATATTTGTAACAGTATTTAGTAGCCATCCTGTAAAACAATAATAATGTTTAACAATATTTAAATAATGTAAAACAATAATAATATTTAACAGTATATAAATGATATAAAAAAAAAGCTATAATAAATAAATAATAAAAAACTATTAACTATAAACTATAATAAACAATATATCTCTCTATTCTAAAAAAAAGAAAAAAAAAGTAACCAACGCTGCCACCGCTGTCAATGAAATTTTTGTGTCAGAAGATCTTTCTAGGCTAATATTAAGAAAACTATTGTATATAAAAATTGGAAGTTTTATGTAGTTAAGAGGAATGTTTGATAAACACGCTGAAGCAGACCATTTTTAAATCGAAGAATTATTTTAAGAGATATTTAATATTGAAGTCGGTCAAAATAGTTCTGTTAAAAAAGTTTTATAGGAGCAAAAACTATACGTAGTAATTTAACCATAATTTGAAGAGATATGGTTGACAAGCTTGCGGTGTACAGTGTGCAATTACTTTTTTCATGACTAATTTTTGAAGTTTTATTATTATTATTTCGATGGAGATTTATTTCATATTTCGAAGAGGCCATTGTTTATATTGTTGCCAATTTGTAAAATAGTGCACATAATAATATTACCTTTCAATTAAAAAATGAATTTACACGTGAGCATTAAAAACGGAAATAAAACTTTAAAATAATAATTTAATGATAAAGTGTTAAAAGCAGTAAATGTGGGGAAAATTATGTCATAAAAAATGCACTTGCACGTGAATATTAAAAAGAGAAATAAAACTTTAAAATAATAACTAAATTATTACGTGTTAGAAGCAGTAAATGGAGGAAATTTCGTCATATTTAAAATGCTCAAATAATCTTTCCAAATAGTTTCAATTGAAAAAAATATTTACACGAGAGATTAATTTGTTTCCGCAAAATCTTTTATCTATTGTTTCAAATTTTAAAACAGCGCAAATAATAATATTTCTCGTCAATTAAAAAACTGTATTTTTATGTTTGATTATAGGAAGAAAGCTTTGGTGAAAATTACGCCATATTGAAAACGATACATTTAAAAACATCTTACTTAAAACAATTTTCTTATAGCCTCGTTATAAAATACAAGCTTACTTTCAAATGTTTAATTGATCTTATTTAATCAATCACGAAAACAGTTGTTAGCTGTTTCGACAGCAGTAATTAATTCAGCCTTAAGGTCTCCCCGTCAAAAGGAAATGAATGGAAACCCGATTACCGGTGATCGAGACTGGTCGTTTAATTATAATTCAATCTTCTGTAATCGTTTTAGAGCAGATAAAATTAGCGTGTTTTTAGAGTTTGCGATGTCAGAAGGGGGATGGCGAATATAGCGGGTAGGGGACAGAGACACCTGCAAGGAAGGTCTCCTTAAAGCGCATACTCAGAATATTTTGAAAAAAAAAATGGTAATGAAACTATTGATGTACGTTATAAAGAATCTGTCAAATTTAGCTGCGGAATCCCAGTATAAATTCTGTAAAAAAATAAAATACTTCTGTGCATTTGGCGCAAAAAAGACGCGATTTGGCGACCAACACCTTTTCCTCGCCAAATGCAAGCGCTTTTAATGCATTTGAAAATTCCTGGATACGCAATACTTTGTGAATTTAAACTCAAACAATTAAATAGTATATTAATGACTAATTAGGAGGACCACTATGCATCTTTCAAAATTCGTTCGTTTCCTTAACCTTTGAATTTAATTACAAATTTGGCTTAAACTGTTATTCGTAAATAGTGGTAACCGCTACTCATAAATTTAGTTTAATGTTATAAATGGTGACTATGAAATTAATTATAATGTTTGAAATCATTTGCGTTGAAATCGGAAAGATAGTTGCTGAGATATGGAAACGGAGCAGAGTTAGAGAAAAAACCTTGAAGGACGGGCCGGGAGGGGGGCGGGGGTTGTTCAAGTGGCCTTCAGCAAATAACTAATTAAGAGGATCACAATACATCTTTAATGATTGATTCATTTGGTTAAGCTAGGAATTTAATTTGAAATTTGGCTTACACTATTATTCGGAAATTCTGGTAACTGCTTTCTAGAAATACACCTTGAAGCTTAAATGTAATTAGACCCTTGCCCCTCTTCATTCCCGCAAATATAAAATCTGTTAAATAAAGTTTTCTGCATTAACAATCTCCATCATAATAATAAATGTCATGTAAAAAAAAAAAAAAAAAAAAAAAAAAAAAAAAAAAACAAAAAAACTTAAACCCGACTAATTGTCATGAAGAAAAATGTGCCTGGAAAATATTTCAATCTGTGGGACGTATGTGTAATTTGTCATGTACAGGTGGCGCGACATTCGCATGGCTCCTCTACGCTGATAACTTCAATCCATATTGACAATATTTAGTTAGAAATCCTTATTTATGCATCGCTACTCTGGTTTATTTAATTACTTCTGTGAAGAATCGATGCAACCAACCAGTGAACCAACCAACCCAAGAGAATAAAAGCGTATTTTTAATGAGAGTTCTTTGTGCATTTTAATTAATATTTCAGAAAGTAATTAAAATATTAAAATTCTGAAGTAATGTTGCACCAGGAGAGGGTTTGGACTACCTAAATCTAAATTTACAGACTTCTAGGTGCGCTAAATTTTCCTAGCCATCGCATCAGACAGACACACACACACACACAGAGCGAAACTTTCTTTTATTAGTATAGATATAAACGTATATGACAAAACCGTAGTTATAAAATGTATTTATTTAAGTTAAACTTACTTAAACTAGTTCAATATGAAGAGTAGAAAAAGTTTTTCCTAAAAGAGGTTTTATCATAAAAGTGTTTTTTTTTTTTTTTTTTTTTTTTAATATTTCATTGTGTCGCCAACCAGCGATAAATCGCCAAATACATGAATTTTTTACAATTTTTTTACGTACGTTAGATTGAGATTCCGCAGCAATTATTTTTATAAACGTACATATCCTCATGAGAAGAATATTCTGTAATTTTTTCCAATTTTTCTGAGTATGTGCTTATGGAGACCTTCCTTGCTAGTAATATAAACTATAATAAATAAACTATATGGTTGTCAAAATATAAGTGGCGCAGTTGAATCAGGGCACTGATAATACGTAAGTACCGAATTTTTCCTTATATAAGGGGGAAATATTTCAATAAAAGTTATTGAAGGATATAAATAAAATGTCAGAAGAATCTCAAAATTCTATAATGCTTGATAACAGCATAAAACGAAGATTTGATAGGGATATTGCAATGTAGTTTTACCTTTTAATCTCGTGTCATTGTCAAATTAAATTAAAAATACTAGTCGGATGTGCCAATCCCAAAACTTTCTTCTATCTCATATATGTTAATACTTCAAAATTCACTATCCATCGCCTATAAAATCAATAATTTTCGTCATTCTGTTGTACGTCAGCTGCTTGAGAATCGTCGGGTTACGTGGATGCGAAGCACCTTTCGAGCAGCCAATGTGCAACACGACTAAGAAAAATCCTTCTAGCCTGTACCGGTGGGAAAAAGATAGCCTCCCTATTCCTCGGTTTTAAGAGTTTAGCTGATTTTACTGGGAAACACGAAGCTAAAATGCGTGGAACCCGATTACAGAAAATTCATTTCCAGTTCTCGTCAATATTGAATTTGAATCAGAATTTCGCCAAATTAGCTGGCTATAGCCAAGTTGACTTTTTTTTATGGCAACCTACTTTATCGCCAAATTTGGCGACATTTCGCCAAACATCGCTAAGCTTGACGAGAATTTGATGTTGACGAATATGAATATTTCGTGTTAAATATATAAGAATTGGAATGATGGTTACAACAATGAAAGAAAATTTGCAAGAAAGCGTTTTCACTAACACTCATAAATTAAACTCTTTTAGGAAGGAATCCTGCTGTCTTGTTTCAAAATGTCAGCCACCCTAAAATTTCAAACTGCTATATCTCAGCCATTTTTTAAGATAGAGGCAAAACAAAAATTGCTCCGGAATCCTTGGATCAAGGCCGAATATTTAACGGAAAAATCTTTTAGGATTTTTTGTACATCTTTTTGAATTTGAAATCTTTAAATGGCTATCACAGCGCTCCCTTCTCGCGGAATATTCCCAACTTCAACTGGGACCTGCAAGCCATAGTCAAAAACCTAAAAAAAAAAAAAAAAATTGGATCAGTTATCTGCATAACTTCATAAACTTTTCGATGATACAATAATGAAAATGGAACAAAAATCGCTATCACAGCGCCCCTTTTCGTCGGCATATCCCCAAATTCAAGTGGGACCTGCTGGCCATAGCCGAAAATCTATAAATAAAATTTGGTTCAATTTTAGGCATAACTTCATACACTTTTCGATGATACAAAGAGGACACACATATGGACAGACAGACATTTTGTAAAAACATGTTTTTCGGAATCTCTGACTCCTGAAACGTGTCGACAACAGGAGGGCGAAAAGAAATTCTATTACAATACTTTCTTCTATTATAGATAGAAGAAAGTAATAATGTTATATAGAAAAGGAAAACACAAATCTCTCACAAAAGATATATTTGATGAAGTATGAAATATTTCTTTCGTTTTATAAGTAATTGAGTGCGATAAACGTTATCATCAATGTTGAAAGTTTTCTGGACTCGTTTAATAAAGATGGGGAAAATATCGCATTTTTTTTTCTTTTACAATTTTTTAAGAAAATACGGTAATAAAAATACTTTTGCCTGATTATCATCCTACACACTAAAACTTAAAACTTATATTTCAAAGGTTTCTCCTAATACGACATCATTAAGAGAACTTTTTCATTTATTTGTCTTTTTGAAAGTTGCTGACTTCAGGTTACAAACAAATAACCCTTTGAAGAAAAATTCTGTAAGATTAAATGAAGTTTTGTAGCTTTTTATTATTACACCTACTATATTTCTTTTTAGGTAGATTTCGTAAGAAATACTACCTATTACATTCCCCCCTATGTTGGAATTTCTGGAAAATTTTTGCAGATCATGACTCCCAGAACCCAAAATCACCCCCAGTTCAAAACTTTATTTATATTACTTTTTTATGGACACGATAACTTCAACAATTCTGCACAAATCTCTTCCAAACTGATAAATAAAATCAAGGGGCATAAAATATCGGTCAAGTTTGTTAATGGCAATATCGAACCAAGGGGAAGTTGTGAAAACAGAAAACCCCCATAACTTCTTAATTATGATACGTATCGAATCCGTGTTTAAAGTTATTATTACTTCTAGGAAAAGGGCTAAAATTTTATGTATGACAGGTGTTTGATATCATTAAAAATGGCCTTAAGGGGGGGGGATAGGGGTTTTTAAGAAGAAAAATATTCATAACTTTGTCAATTCACAAGATATCAAATCCGCTTAAATTTATTATAAATCCTCTTAATGTTATCTACAACTTTTATATTGACTACATTTCTTATACAAGCCACCCTTACAGCAAAAAAAGCAAAGAAAAGAAAAAAAAATCACTGCCGGCTCCGCCTACAGACACAGATAGATTTCAAAGTGGGTGGTTCCAACTGCCGCATGATAGCAAAAAGGTCATTTCTTTTACAATTACCAATAAACGGGCGCTTCACGGTCTGCGTCTTCGAAATCTACCTGTGCCTGTAGGTCGAGCCGAAAGGGATTTTACATTCTCCCCTATGTTGGAATTTCTGAAATTTTTTTTCATTTTGCAATGCTTGAACGTATTAAGATGATAAGAATCAAATTGCTAAAAATTTTAATTGTCGTTGTTTCTGAGCAACAGTCATACATTTACGTTTACGCTATGATTTGAGAAAATCAATTTATTTTATCGGGGTATTTACCGATTCGAAAATTTACAAATATCTTGATAAAATAAATGATTTCTCATCTCACGACAATATTATTTTCCAACTGTTTTGGCAAAATAAATATTTCTTTCTCAAATTTTATTATTTACTAGCAAGCTACGCCCGCTACGCTGGTCAATTTCTATTAACGAACCTTTAATCAAACAAAATATTGACATTTCATAATTCACTTTTATATTTTAACAGAATAATAAGGATACTATAATTTGTGACTCGTGCTATAGCCAATATACACGTCAGGACACGTCGCCCTTATCATTATCTTTTTACGCGTGAAGGTTTCGCAATGGTACTCTATGGTGAAATTTGGTAATTTTAGAAATTCAATAGTTGAAAAATCGCAGAATCATTAGATCATTTTTCTTTAGAATTTGTTCTTAGACCGCATTTAGATCTTATAAATAACAATCATGCCGAACTTCAAGTTTCTAGCTCCTTCAGCATCGCAAAAATCGCAATTTTAGAACGTTTTTCGCTTCTGCACCCCCCTCGGGGTAGTGGCACCGACATAAAATATAGCCTATGTTGGAGCAGGGATTGTCACCATCCATTTGCCACCATCACTTTTGAAATCGCTTTAGTAGTTCCAGAGATTCCATAGAAATTGTAATTTAGAATGTTTTTAGAAAATTTTTTGCTTATTTCAGCCTTTTAAATTTCGAATTTTTTTAGACTTTGTTCTTATAGAGCATTTAAATCTTGTAAGTAACGACCATACAAAATGTCAAGTTCCTAACGCCTTCAGTATTGAAAATATCATAATTTTGGAACGTTTTTCGCTCCTGCACCCTCTGCGGGTAGTAGCACTGACATAAAATTTAGCATATGTTGGAGCAGGGACTGTCACCATCCATTTGCCACCATCACTTTTGAAATCGGTTCTGTAGTTTCAGAGATTCCATAGAAATTGTAATTTAGAATGTTTTTAGAACGCTTCTTCCTCATCTCACCCTTTTAAATTTCGAATGTTTTTATAATTTGTTCTTAGAGAGCATTTACATGTTATAAGTAACTACCATACCAAATTTGATGCTTCTATCTCCTTCAGTATACAAAAAATCGAAATTTTAGAACGTTTTTCGCTCCTACACCCCCCCCGGGGGTGGTGGCACCGACATAAAATATAGCCTATGTTGGAGCAGGGATTGTCACCATTAATTTGCCACCATCACTTTTAAAATCGCTTCAGTGGTTCCAGAGATTACCCTCTACAAACAAACAAACAAACAATCTTTACTACTTTATATATTAGTATAGATAAGGGGGAATTAGCCCCTTGTTCCCCCCTTCATACTTAACCAATCAATCCCGAAAACTAATCAGGGGTGCGCCTTAACACAGTGAACCTATAAATGAAATTTGAAGGAAATGGGATACTTCTGCATGAAAAACCCATTTACATAAATTAAGGGGGGTATTAGCCCACGTTCCCCCCCTTTATACTTAATAAATCAATCCCGAAAACTAATCAGGGAAGCGCCTTCACACAGTGAACCTATAAACAAAATTTGAAGGAAAACGGAATAATTCTGCATGAAAAACCCATTTAAATAAATTAAGGGGGGATTATCCCCCCGTTCCCCCCTTTATACTTAACCAATCAATCCCGAAAAGTAATCAGGGAAGCGTCTTAACCCAATGAACCTATAAGCAAAATTTGAAGGAAAACGGAATAATTCTGCATGAAAAACCCATTTATATAAATTAAGGGGGGGGGGGGGTTAGCCCTCCGATACCCCCCCCCCCTTTATACCTAACTAATCAATCCCGAAAACTAATCAGGGAAGCGCCTTAACTCAGTGAACCTAAAAACAAAATTTGAAGGAAAACGGAATAATTCTGCATGAAAAACCCATTTATATAAATTAAGGGGGGGGGAATTAGCCCCCGATCCCCCCTTTATACTTAACTAATCAATCCCGAAAACTAATCAGGGAAGCGCCTTAACTCAGTGAACCTATAAACAAAATTTGAAGGAAAACGGAATAATTCTGCATGAAAAACCCATTAATATAAATTAAGGGGGTATTAGCCCCCCCCCCCTCGTTCCCCCCTTTATACTCAGCCAATCAATCCCGAAAATTATCATGCAAGCGCCTTAACACAGTGAACCTATAAACAAAATTTGAAGGAAAACGGAATAATTCTGCATGAAAAACCTATTTATATAAATTAAGGGGGGGATTAGCCCCCCGTTCCCCCCTTTATACTTAACCAATCAATCCCGAAAAGTAATCAGGGAAGCGTCTTAACCCAATGAACCTATAAACAAAATTTGAAGGAAAACGGAATAATTCTGCATGAAAAACCCATTTATATAAATTAAGGGGGGGGGGATAAGCCCCTTGTTCCCCACCTTTATACTTAACCAATCAATCCCGAAAAGTAATCAGGGAAGCGTCTTAACCCAATGAACCTATAAACAAAATTTGAAGGAAAACGGAATAATTCTGCATGAAAAACCCATTTATATAAATTAAGGGGGGAATTAGCCCCCCCCCCTGATCCCCCCCTTTATACTTAACTAATCAAACCCGTAAACTAATCAGGGAAGCGCCTTAACTCAGTGAACCTATAAACAAAATTTGAAGGAAAACGGAATAATTCTGCATGAAAAACCCATTAATATAAATTAAGGGGGTATTAGCCCCCCCCCCTCGTTCCCCCCTTTATACTCAGCCAATCAATCCCGAAAATTATCATGCAAGCGCCTTAACACAGTGAACCTATAAACAAAATTTGAAGGAAAACGGAATAATTCTGCATTAAAAACCTATTTATATAAATTAAGGGGGGGATTAGCCCCCCGTTCCCCCCCTTTATACTTAACCAATCAATCCCGAAAAGTAATCAGGGAAGCGTCTTAACCCAATGAACCTATAAACAAAATTTGAAGGAAAACGGAATAATTCTGCATGAAAAACCCATTTATATAAATTAAGGGGGGGGATTAGCCCCTTGTTCCCCACCTTTATACTTAACCAATCAATCCCGAAAAGTAATCAGGGAAGCGTCTTAACCCAATGAACCTATAAACAAAATTTGAAGGAAAACGGAATAATTCTGCATGAAAAACCCATTTATATAAATTAAGGGGGGAATTAGCCCCCCCCCCCTGATCCCCCCCTTTATACTTAACTAATCAAACCCGTAAACTAATCAGGGAAGCGCCTTAACTCAGTGAACCTATAAACAAAATTTGAAGGGAAACGGAATAATTCTGCATGAAAAACCCATTTATATAAATTAAAGGGGGGGAATTAGCCCCTTGTTCCCCCCCTTTTATACTTAACCAATCAATCCCGAAAACTAATCAGGGAAGCGCCTTAACTCAGTGAACCTATAAACAAAATTTGAAGGAAAACGGAATAATTCTGCATGAAAAACCCATTTATATAAATTAAGGGGGGGGGGATTAGCCCCTTGTTCCCCCCCCCCTTTTATACTTAACCAATCAATCCCGAAAACTAATCAGGGAAGCGCCTTAACACAGTGAACCTATAAACAAAATTTGAAGGAAAACGGATATTTCTATGAAGAGTTATCGCATTACGTACGTACATACATACATACAGAACCGGCTGCCAAGCTCTCAGGGCTTACCAGCCAGTGTGATAACTGAAAAATCGCAATTTTAGAACGTTTTTTGCTCCTGCACCCCCTGGGGTTAGTGGCACCGACATAAAATTTAGCATATGTTGGAGCAGGGACTGTCACCATCCATTTGCCACCATCACTTTTGAAATCGGTTCTGTAGTTTCAGAGATTCCATAGAAATTGTAATTTAGAATGTTTTTAGAACGCTTCTTCCTCATCTCACCCTTTTAAATTTCGAATGTTTTTATAATTTGTTCTTAGAGAGCATTTACATGTTATAAGTAACTACCATACCAAATTTGATGCTTCTATCTCCTTCAGTATACAAAAAATCGAAATTTTAGAACGTTTTTCGCTCCTGCACCCCCCCGGGGGTGGTGGCACCGACATAAAATATAGCCTATGTTGGAGCAGGGATTGTCACCATTAATTTGCCACCATCACATTTAAAATCGCTTCAGTGGTTCCAGAGATTACCCTCTACAAACAAACAAACAAACAATCTTTACTACTTTATATATTAGTATAGATAAGGGGGAATTAGCCCCTTGTTCCCCCCTTCATACTTAACCAATCAATCCCGAAAACTAATCAGGGATGCGCCTTAACACAGTGAGCCTATAAATGAAATTTGAAGGAAATGGGATAATTCTGCATGAAAAACCCATTTACATAAATTAAGTGGGGTATTAGCTCCCATTCCCCCCCTTTATACTTAATCAATCAATCCCGAAAACTAATCAGGGAAGCGTCTTAACCCAATGAACCTATAAACAAATTTTGAAGCTAATAGAATATTTCTGCATGAAAAACCCATTTATATAAATTAAGGGGGGATTATCCCCCCGTTCCCCCCCCTTTATACTTAACCAATCAATCCCGAAAACTAATCAGGGAAGCGCCTTCACACAGTGAACCTATAAACAAAATTTGAAGGAAAACGGAATAATTCTGCATGAAAAACCCATTTAAATAAATTAAGGGGGGATTATCCCCCCGTTCCCCCCTTTATACTTAACCAATCAATCCCGAAAAGTAATCAGGGAAGCGTCTTAACCCAATGAACCTATAAACAAAATTTGAAGGAAAACGGAATAATTCTGCATGAAAAACCCATTTATATAAATTAAGGGGGGGGGGGAGTTAGCTCTCCGATCCCCCCCCCCCTTTATACCTAACTAATCAATCCCGAAAACTAATGAGGGAAGCGCCTTAACTCAGTGAACCTATAAACAAAATTTGAAGGAAAACGGAATAATTCTGCATGAAAAACCCATTTATATAAATTAAAGGGGGGGAATTAGCCCCTTGTTCCCCCCCTTTTATACTTAACTAATCAATCCCGAAAACTAATCAGGGAAGCGCCTTAACTCAGTGAACCTATAAACAAAATTTGAAGGAAAACGGAATAATTCTGCATGAAAAACCCATTTATATAAATTAAGGGGGGGGGGGAATTAGCCCCTTGTTCCCCCCCCCTTTTATACTTAACCAATCAATCCCGAAAACTAATCAGGGAAGCGCCTTAACACAGTGAACCTATAAACAAAATTTGAAGGAAAACGGATATTTCTATGAAGAGTTATCGCATTACGTACGTACATACATACATACAGAACCGGCTGCCAAGCTCTCAGGGCTTACCAGCCAGTGTGATAACTGAAAAATCGCAATTTTAGAACGTTTTTTGCTCCTGCACCCCCTGGGGTTAGTGGCACCGACATAAAATTTAGCATATGTTGGAGCAGGGACTGTCACCATCCATTTGCCACCATCACTTTTGAAATCGGTTCTGTAGTTTCAGAGATTCCATAGAAATTGTAATTTAGAATGTTTTTAGAACGCTTCTTCCTCATCTCACCCTTTTAAATTTCGAATGTTTTTATAATTTGTTCTTAGAGAGCATTTACATGTTATAAGTAACTACAATACCAAATTTGATGCTTCTATCTCCTTCAGTATACAAAAAATCGAAATTTTAGAACGTTTTTCGCTCCTGCACCCCCCCGGGGGTGGTGGCACCGACATAAAATATAGCCTATGTTGGAGCAGGGATTGTCACCATTAATTTGCCACCATCACATTTAAAATCGCTTCAGTGGTTCCAGAGATTACCCTCTACAAACAAACAAACAAACAATCTTTACTACTTTATATATTAGTATAGATAAGGGGGAATTAGCCCCTTGTTCCCCCCTTCATACTTAACCAATCAATCCCGAAAACTAATCAGGGATGCGCCTTAACACAGTGAACCTATAAATGAAATTTGAAGGAAATGGGATAATTCTGCATGAAAAACCCATTTACATAAATTAAGTGGGGTATTAGCCCCCATTCCCCCCCTTTATACTTAATCAATCAATCCCGAAAAGTAATCAGGGAAGCGTCTTAACCCAATGAACCTATAAACAAAATTTGAAGGAAAACAGAATAATTCTGCATGAAAAACCCATTTATATAAATTAAGGGGGGGGGGTTAGCTCTCCGATCCCCCCCCCCTTTATACCTAACTAATCAATCCCGAAAACTAATCAGGGAAGCGCCTTAACTCAGTGAACCTATAAACAAAATTTGAAGGAAAACGGAATAATTCTGCATTAAAAACCCATTTATATAAATTAAAGGGGGGGAATTAGCCCCTTGTTCCCCCCCTTTTATACTTAACCAATCAATCCCGAAAACTAATCAGGGAAGCGCCTTAACTCAGTGAACCTATAAACAAAATTTGAAGGAAAACGGAATAATTCTGCATGAAAAACCCATTTATATAAATTAAGGGGGGGGGGGAATTAGCCCCTTGTTCCCCCCCCTTTTATACTTAACCAATCAATCCCGAAAACTAATCAGGGAAGCGCCTTAACTCAGTGAACCTATAAACAAAATTTGAAGGAAAACGGAATAATTCTGCATGAAAAACACATTAAAATAAATTAAAGGGTGGTATTAGCCCCCCCCTCGTTCCCCCCTTTATACTCAGCCAATCAATCCCGAAAATTATCATGCAAGCGCCTTAACACAGTGAACCTATAAACAAAATTTGAAGGAAAACGGAATAATTCTGCATGAAAAACCTATTTATATAAATTAAGGGGGGGATTAGCCCCCCGTTCCCCCGTTTATACTTAACCAATCAATCCCGAAAAGTAATCAGGGAAGCGTCTTAACCCAATTAACCTATAAACAAAATTTGAAGGAAAACGGAATAATTCTGCATGAAAAACCCATTTATATAAATTAAGGGGGGGGGGGGGAATTAGCCCCTTGTTCCCCACCTTTATACTTAACCAATCAATCCCGAAAAGTAATCAGGGAAGCGTCTTAACCCAATGAACCTATAAACAAAATTTGAAGGAAAACGGAATAATTCTGCATGAAAAACCCATTTATATAAATTAAGGGGGGAATTAGCCCACCCCCGATCCCCCCCCCTTTATACTTAACTAATCAAACCCGTAAACTAATCAGGGAAGCGCCTTAACTCAGTGAACCTATAAACAAAATTTGAAGGGAAACGGAATAATTCTGCATGAAAAACCCATTTATATAAATTAATGGAGGGGGGATTAGACCCTTGTTCCCCCCCTTTATACTTGACCAATCAATCCCGAAAACTAATCAGGGAAGCGCCTTAACTCAGTGAACCTATAAACAAAATTTGAAGGAAAACGGAATAATTCTGCATGAAAAACCCATTTATATAAATTAAGGGGGGGGGGATTAGCCCCTTGTTCCCCCCCTTTTATACTTAACCAATCAATCCCGAAAACTAATCAGGGAAGCGCCTTAACACAGTGAACCTATAAACAAAATTTGAAGGAAAACGGATATTTCTATGAAGAGTTATCGCATTACGTACGTACATACATACATACAGAACCGGCTGCCAAGCTCTCAGGGCTTACCAGCCAGTGTGATAACTGAAAAATCGCAATTTTAGAACGTTTTTTGCTCCTGCACCCCCTGGGGTTAGTGGCACCGACATAAAATTTAGCATATGTTGGAGCAGGGACTGTCACCATCCATTTGCCACCATCACTTTTGAAATCGGTTCTGTAGTTTCAGAGATTCCATAGAAATTGTAATTTAGAATGTTTTTAGAACGCTTCTTCCTCATCTCACCCTTTTAAATTTCGAATGTTTTTATAATTTGTTCTTAGAGAGCATTTACATGTTATAAGTAACTACCATACCAAATTTGATGCTTCTATCTCCTTCAGTATACAAAAAATCGAAATTTTAGAACGTTTTTCGCTCCTGCACCCCCCCCGGGGGTGGTGGCACCGACATAAAATATAGCCTATGTTGGAGCAGGGATTGTCGCCATTAATTTGCCACCATCACATTTAAAATCGCTTCAGTGGTTCCAGAGATTACCCTCTACAAACAAACAAACAAACAATCTTTACTACTTTATATATTAGTATAGATAAGGGGGAATTAGCCCCTTGTTCCCCCCTTCATACTTAACCAATCAATCCCGAAAACTAATCAGGGATGCGCCTTAACACAGTGAACCTATAAATGAAATTTGAAGGAAATGGGATAATTCTGCATGAAAAACCCATTTACATAAATTAAGTGGGGTATTAGCCCCCATTCCCCCCCTTTATACTTAATCAATCAATCCCGAAAACTAATCAGGGAAGCGTCTTAACCCAATGAACCTATAAACAAATTTTGAAGCAAATAGAATATTTCTGCATGAAAAACCCATTTATATAAATTAAGGGGGGATTATCCCCCCGTTCCCCCCCCTTTATACTTAACCAATCAATCCCGAAAACTAATCAGGGAAGCGCCTTCACACAGTGAACCTATAAACAAAATTTGAAGGAAAACGGAATAATTCTGCATGAAAAACCCATTTAAATAAATTAAGGGGGGATTATCCCCCCGTTCCCCCCCCTTTATACTTAACCAATCAATCCCGAAAACTAATCAGGGAAGCGCCTTCACACAGTGAACCTATAAACAAAATTTGAAGGAAAACGGAATAATTCTGCATGAAAAACCCATTTAAATAAATTAAGGGGGGATTATCCCCCCGTTCCCCCCTTTATACTTAACCAATCAATCCCGAAAAGTAATCAGGGAAGCGTCTTAACCCAATGAACCTATAAACAAAATTTGAAGGAAAACGGAATAATTCTGCATGAAAAACCCATTTATATAAATTAAGGGGGGGGGGTTAGCTCTCCGATCCCCCCCCCTTTATACCTAACTAATCAATCCCGAAAACTAATGAGGGAAGCGCCTTAACTCAGTGAACCTATAAACAAAATTTGAAGGAAAACGGAATAATTCTGCATGAAAAACCCATTTATATAAATTAAAGGGGGGGAATTAGCCCCTTGTTCCCCCCCTTTTATACTTAACCAATCAATCCCGAAAACTAATCAGGGAAGCGCCTTAACACAGTGAACCTATAAACAAAATTTGAAGGAAAACGGATATTTCTATGAAGAGTTATCGCATTACGTACGTACATACATACATACAGAACCGGCTGCCAAGCTCTCAGGGCTTACCAGCCAGTGTGATAACTGAAAAATCGCAATTTTAGAACGTTTTTTGCTCCTGCACCCCCTGGGGTTAGTGGCACCGACATAAAATTTAGCATATGTTGGAGCAGGGACTGTCACCATCCATTTGCCACCATCACTTTTGAAATCGGTTCTGTAGTTTCAGAGATTCCATAGAAATTGTAATTTAGAATGTTTTTAGAACGCTTCTTCCTCATCTCACCCTTTTAAATTTCGAATGTTTTTATAATTTGTTCTTAGAGAGCATTTACATGTTATAAGTAACTACCATACCAAATTTGATGCTTCTATCTCCTTCAGTATACAAAAAATCGAAATTTTAGAACGTTTTTCGCTCCTGCACCCCCCCCGGGGGTGGTGGCACCGACATAAAATATAGCCTATGTTGGAGCAGGGATTGTCGCCATTAATTTGCCACCATCACATTTAAAATCGCTTCAGTGGTTCCAGAGATTACCCTCTACAAACAAACAAACAAACAATCTTTACTACTTTATATATTAGTATAGATAAGGGGGAATTAGCCCCTTGTTCCCCCCTTCATACTTAACCAATCAATCCCGAAAACTAATCAGGGATGCGCCTTAACACAGTGAACCTATAAATGAAATTTGAAGGAAATGGGATAATTCTGCATGAAAAACCCATTTACATAAATTAAGTGGGGTATTAGCCCCCATTCCCCCCCTTTATACTTAATCAATCAATCCCGAAAACTAATCAGGGAAGCGTCTTAACCCAATGAACCTATAAACAAATTTTGAAGCAAATAGAATATTTCTGCATGAAAAACCCATTTATATAAATTAAGGGGGGATTATCCCCCCGTTCCCCCCCCTTTATACTTAACCAATCAATCCCGAAAACTAATCAGGGAAGCGCCTTCACACAGTGAACCTATAAACAAAATTTGAAGGAAAACGGAATAATTCTGCATGAAAAACCCATTTAAATAAATTAAGGGGGGATTATCCCCCCGTTCCCCCCCCTTTATACTTAACCAATCAATCCCGAAAACTAATCAGGGAAGCGCCTTCACACAGTGAACCTATAAACAAAATTTGAAGGAAAACGGAATAATTCTGCATGAAAAACCCATTTAAATAAATTAAGGGGGGATTATCCCCCCGTTCCCCCCTTTATACTTAACCAATCAATCCCGAAAAGTAATCAGGGAAGCGTCTTAACCCAATGAACCTATAAACAAAATTTGAAGGAAAACGGAATAATTCTGCATGAAAAACCCATTTATATAAATTAAGGGGGGGGGTTAGCTCTCCGATCCCCCCCCCTTTATACCTAACTAATCAATCCCGAAAACTAATGAGGGAAGCGCCTTAACTCAGTGAACCTATAAACAAAATTTGAAGGAAAACGGAATAATTCTGCATGAAAAACCCATTTATATAAATTAAAGGGGGGGAATTAGCCCCTTGTTCCCCCCCTTTTATACTTAACCAATCAATCCCGAAAACTAATCAGGGAAGCGCCTTAACTCAGTGAACCTATAAACAAAATTTGAAGGAAAACGGAATAATTCTGCATGAAAAACCCATTTATATAAATTAAAGGGGGGGGGGATTAGCCCCTTGTTCCCCCCCCCTTTTATACTTAACCAATCAATCCCGAAAACTAATCAGGGAAGCGCCTTAACACAGTGAACCTATAAACAAAATTTGAAGGAAAACGGATATTTCTATGAAGAGTTATCGCATTACGTACGTACATACATACATACAGAACCGGCTGCCAAGCTCTCAGGGCTTACCAGCCAGTGTGATAACTGAAAAATCGCAATTTTAGAACGTTTTTTGCTCCTGCACCCCCTGGGGTTAGTGGCACCGACATAAAATTTAGCATATGTTGGAGCAGGGACTGTCACCATCCATTTGCCACCATCACTTTTGAAATCGGTTCTGTAGTTTCAGAGATTCCATAGAAATTGTAATTTAGAATGTTTTTAGAACGCTTCTTCCTCGACTCACCCTTTTAAATTTCGAATGTTTTTATAATTTGTTCTTAGAGAGCATTTACATGTTATAAGTAACTACCATACCAAATTTGATGCTTCTATCTCCTTCAGTATACAAAAAATCGAAATTTTAGAACGTTTTTCGCTCCTGCACCCCCCCGGGGGTGGTGGCACCGACATAAAATATAGCCTATGTTGGAGCAGGGATTGTCACCATTAATTTGCCACCATCACATTTAAAATCGCTTCAGTGGTTCCAGAGATTACCCTCTACAAACAAACAAACAAACAATCTTTACTACTTTATATATTAGTATAGATAAGGGGGAATTAGCCCCTTGTTCCCCCCTTCATACTTAACCAATCAATCCCGAAAACTAATCAGGGATGCGCCTTAACACAGTGAGCCTATAAATGAAATTTGAAGGAAATGGGATAATTCTGCATGAAAAACCCATTTACATAAATTAAGTGGGGTATTAGCTCCCATTCCCCCCCTTTATACTTAATCAATCAATCCCGAAAACTAATCAGGGAAGCGTCTTAACCCAGTGAACCTATAAACAAATTTTGAAGCAAATAGAATATTTCTGCATGAAAAACCCATTTATATAAATTAAGGGGGGATTATCCCCCCGTTCCCCCCCCTTTATACTTAACCAATCAATCCCGAAAACTAATCAGGGAAGCGCCTTCACACAGTGAACCTATAAACAAAATTTGAAGGAAAACGGAATAATTCTGCATGAAAAACCCATTTAAATAAATTAAGGGTGGATTATCCCCCCGTTCCCCCCTTTATACTTAACCAATCAATCCCGAAAAGTAATCAGGGAAGCGTCTTAACCCAATGAACCTATAAACAAAATTTGAAGGAAAACGGAATAATTCTGCATGAAAAACCCATTTATATAAATTAAGGGGGGGGGGGGTTAGCTCTCCGATCCCCCCCCCCCCTTTATACCTAACTAATCAATCCCGAAAACTAATGAGGGAAGCGCCTTAACTCAGTGAACCTATAAACAAAATTTGAAGGAAAACGGAATAATTCTGCATGAAAAACCCATTTATATAAATTAAAGGGGGGGAATTAGCCCCTTGTTCCCCCCCTTTTATACTTAACCAATCAATCCCGAAAACTAATCAGGGAAGCGCCTTAACTCAGTGAACCTATAAACAAAATTTGAAGGAAAACGGAATAATTCTGCATGAAAAACCCATTTATATAAATTAAGGGGGGGGGGGAATTAGCCCCTTGTTCCCCCCCCCTTTTATACTTAACCAATCAATCCCGAAAACTAATCAGGGAAGCGCCTTAACACAGTGAACCTATAAACAAAATTTGAAGGAAAACGGATATTTCTATGAAGAGTTATCGCATTACGTACGTACATACATACATACAGAACCGGCTGCCAAGCTCTCAGGGCTTACCAGCCAGTGTGATAACTGAAAAATCGCAATTTTAGAACGTTTTTTGCTCCTGCACCCCGTGGGGTTAGTGGCACCGACATAAAATTTAGCATATGTTGGAGCAGGGACTGTCACCATCCATTTGCCACCATCACTTTTGAAATCGGTTCTGTAGTTTCAGAGATTCCATAGAAATTGTAATTTAGAATGTTTTTAGAACGCTTCTTCCTCATCTCACCCTTTTAAATTTCGAATGTTTTTATAATTTGTTCTTAGAGAGCATTTACATGTTATAAGTAACTACAATACCAAATTTGATGCTTCTATCTCCTTCAGTATACAAAAAATCGAAATTTTAGAACGTTTTTCGCTCCTGCACCCCCCCGGGGGTGGTGGCACCGACATAAAATATAGCCTATGTTGGAGCAGGGATTGTCACCATTAATTTGCCACCATCACATTTAAAATCGCTTCAGTGGTTCCAGAGATTACCCTCTACAAACAAACAAACAAACAATCTTTACTACTTTATATATTAGTATAGATAAGGGGGAATTAGCCCCTTGTTCCCCCCTTCATACTTAACCAATCAATCCCGAAAACTAATCAGGGATGCGCCTTAACACAGTGAACCTATAAATGAAATTTGAAGGAAATGCGATAATTCTGCATGAAAAACCCATTTACATAAATTAAGTGGGGTATTAGCCCCCATTCCCCCCCTTTATACTTAATCAATCAATCCCGAAAAGTAATCAGGGAAGCGTCTTAACCCAATGAACCTATAAACAAAATTTGAAGGAAAACAGAATAATTCTGCATGAAAAACCCATTTATATAAATTAAGGGGGGGGGGGTTAGCTCTCCGATCCCCCCCCCTTTATACCTAACTAATCAATCCCGAAAACTAATCAGGGAAGCGCCTTAACTCAGTGAACCTATAAACAAAATTTGAAGGAAAACGGAATAATTCTGCATTAAAAACCCATTTATATAAATTAAAGGGGGGGAATTAGCCCCTTGTTCCCCCCCTTTTATACTTAACCAATCAATCCCGAAAACTAATCAGGGAAGCGCCTTAACTCAGTGAACCTATAAACAAAATTTGAAGGAAAACGGAATAATTCTGCATGAAAAACCCATTTATATAAATTAAGGGGGGGGGAATTAGCCCCTTGTTCCCCCCCCTTTTATACTTAACCAATCAATCCCGAAAACTAATCAGGGAAGCGCCTTAACTCAGTGAACCTATAAACAAAATTTGAAGGAAAACGGAATAATTCTGCATGAAAAACACATTAAAATAAATTAAAGGGTGGTATTAGCCCCCCCCTCGTTCCCCCCTTTATACTCAGCCAATCAATCCCGAAAATTATCATGCAAGCGCCTTAACACAGTGAACCTATAAACAAAATTTGAAGGAAAACGGAATAATTCTGCATGAAAAACCTATTTATATAAATTAAGGGGGGGATTAGCCCCCCGTTCCCCCGTTTATACTTAACCAATCAATCCCGAAAAGTAATCAGGGAAGCGTCTTAACCCAATTAACCTATAAACAAAATTTGAAGGAAAACGGAATAATTCTGCATGAAAAACCCATTTATATAAATTAAGGGGGGGGGGAATTAGCCCCTTGTTCCCCACCTTTATACTTAACCAATCAATCCCGAAAAGTAATCAGGGAAGCGTCTTAACCCAATGAACCTATAAACAAAATTTGAAGGAAAACGGAATAATTCTGCATGAAAAACCCATTTATATAAATTAAGGGGGGAATTAGCCCACCCCCGATCCCCCCCCCTTTATACTTAACTAATCAAACCCGTAAACTAATCAGGGAAGCGCCTTAACTCAGTGAACCTATAAACAAAATTTGAAGGGAAACGGAATAATTCTGCATGAAAAACCCATTTATATAAATTAATGGAGGGGGGATTAGACCCTTGTTCCCCCCCTTTATACTTGACCAATCAATCCCGAAAACTAATCAGGGAAGCGCCTTAACTCAGTGAACCTATAAACAAAATTTGAAGGAAAACGGAATAATTCTGCATGAAAAACCCATTTATATAAATTAAGGGGGGGGGGATTAGCCCCTTGTTCCCCCCCTTTTATACTTAACCAATCAATCCCGAAAACTAATCAGGGAAGCGCCTTAACACAGTGAACCTATAAACAAAATTTGAAGGAAAACGGATATTTCTATGAAGAGTTATCGCATTACGTACGTACATACATACATACAGAACCGGCTGCCAAGCTCTCAGGGCTTACCAGCCAGTGTGATAACTGAAAAATCGCAATTTTAGAACGTTTTTTGCTCCTGCACCCCCTGGGGTTAGTGGCACCGACATAAAATTTAGCATATGTTGGAGCAGGGACTGTCACCATCCATTTGCCACCATCACTTTTGAAATCGGTTCTGTAGTTTCAGAGATTCCATAGAAATTGTAATTTAGAATGTTTTTAGAACGCTTCTTCCTCATCTCACCCTTTTAAATTTCGAATGTTTTTATAATTTGTTCTTAGAGAGCATTTACATGTTATAAGTAACTACCATACCAAATTTGATGCTTCTATCTCCTTCAGTATACAAAAAATCGAAATTTTAGAACGTTTTTCGCTCCTGCACCCCCCCCCGGGGGTGGTGGCACCGACATAAAATATAGCCTATGTTGGAGCAGGGATTGTCGCCATTAATTTGCCACCATCACATTTAAAATCGCTTCAGTGGTTCCAGAGATTACCCTCTACAAACAAACAAACAAACAATCTTTACTACTTTATATATTAGTATAGATAAGGGGGAATTAGCCCCTTGTTCCCCCCTTCATACTTAACCAATCAATCCCGAAAACTAATCAGGGATGCGCCTTAACACAGTGAACCTATAAATGAAATTTGAAGGAAATGGGATAATTCTGCATGAAAAACCCATTTACATAAATTAAGTGGGGTATTAGCCCCCATTCCCCCCCTTTATACTTAATCAATCAATCCCGAAAACTAATCAGGGAAGCGTCTTAACCCAATGAACCTATAAACAAATTTTGAAGCAAATAGAATATTTCTGCATGAAAAACCCATTTATATAAATTAAGGGGGGATTATCCCCCCGTTCCCCCCCCTTTATACTTAACCAATCAATCCCGAAAACTAATCAGGGAAGCGCCTTCACACAGTGAACCTATAAACAAAATTTGAAGGAAAACGGAATAATTCTGCATGAAAAACCCATTTAAATAAATTAAGGGGGGATTATCCCCCCGTTCCCCCCCCTTTATACTTAACCAATCAATCCCGAAAACTAATCAGGGAAGCGCCTTCACACAGTGAACCTATAAACAAAATTTGAAGGAAAACGGAATAATTCTGCATGAAAAACCCATTTAAATAAATTAAGGGGGGATTATCCCCCCGTTCCCCCCTTTATACTTAACCAATCAATCCCGAAAAGTAATCAGGGAAGCGTCTTAACCCAATGAACCTATAAACAAAATTTGAAGGAAAACGGAATAATTCTGCATGAAAAACCCATTTATATAAATTAAGGGGGGGGGTTAGCTCTCCGATCCCCCCCCCCTTTATACCTAACTAATCAATCCCGAAAACTAATGAGGGAAGCGCCTTAACTCAGTGAACCTATAAACAAAATTTGAAGGAAAACGGAATAATTCTGCATGAAAAACCCATTTATATAAATTAAAGGGGGGGAATTAGCCCCTTGTTCCCCCCCTTTTATACTTAACCAATCAATCCCGAAAACTAATCAGGGAAGCGCCTTAACACAGTGAACCTATAAACAAAATTTGAAGGAAAACGGATATTTCTATGAAGAGTTATCGCATTACGTACGTACATACATACATACAGAACCGGCTGCCAAGCTCTCAGGGCTTACCAGCCAGTGTGATAACTGAAAAATCGCAATTTTAGAACGTTTTTTGCTCCTGCACCCCCTGGGGTTAGTGGCACCGACATAAAATTTAGCATATGTTGGAGCAGGGACTGTCACCATCCATTTGCCACCATCACTTTTGAAATCGGTTCTGTAGTTTCAGAGATTCCATAGAAATTGTAATTTAGAATGTTTTTAGAACGCTTCTTCCTCATCTCACCCTTTTAAATTTCGAATGTTTTTATAATTTGTTCTTAGAGAGCATTTACATGTTATAAGTAACTACCATACCAAATTTGATGCTTCTATCTCCTTCAGTATACAAAAAATCGAAATTTTAGAACGTTTTTCGCTCCTGCACCCCCCCCGGGGGTGGTGGCACCGACATAAAATATAGCCTATGTTGGAGCAGGGATTGTCGCCATTAATTTGCCACCATCACATTTAAAATCGCTTCAGTGGTTCCAGAGATTACCCTCTACAAACAAACAAACAAACAATCTTTACTACTTTATATATTAGTATAGATAAGGGGGAATTAGCCCCTTGTTCCCCCCTTCATACTTAACCAATCAATCCCGAAAACTAATCAGGGATGCGCCTTAACACAGTGAACCTATAAACAAAATTTGAAGGAAAACGGATATTTCTATGAAGAGTTATCGCATTACGTACGTACATACATACATACAGAACCGGCTGCCAAGCTCTCAGGGCTTACCAGCCAGTGTGATAACTGAAAAATCGCAATTTTAGAACGTTTTTTGCTCCTGCACCCCCTGGGGTTAGTGGCACCGACATAAAATTTAGCATATGTTGGAGCAGGGACTGTCACCATCCATTTGCCACCATCACTTTTGAAATCGGTTCTGTAGTTTCAGAGATTCCATAGAAATTGTAATTTAGAATGTTTTTAGAACGCTTCTTCCTCATCTCACCCTTTTAAATTTCGAATGTTTTTATAATTTGTTCTTAGAGAGCATTTACATGTTATAAGTAACTACCATACCAAATTTGATGCTTCTATCTCCTTCAGTATACAAAAAATCGAAATTTTAGAACGTTTTTCGCTCCTGCACCCCCCCCGGGGGTGGTGGCACCGACATAAAATATAGCCTATGTTGGAGCAGGGATTGTCGCCATTAATTTGCCACCATCACATTTAAAATCGCTTCAGTGGTTCCAGAGATTACCCTCTACAAACAAACAAACAAACAATCTTTACTACTTTATATATTAGTATAGATAAGGGGGAATTAGCCCCTTGTTCCCCCCTTCATACTTAACCAATCAATCCCGAAAACTAATCAGGGATGCGCCTTAACACAGTGAACCTATAAATGAAATTTGAAGGAAATGGGATAATTCTGCATGAAAAACCCATTTACATAAATTGAGTGGGGTATTAGCCCCCATTCCCCCCCTTTATACTTAATCAATCAATCCCGAAAACTAATCAGGGAAGCGTCTTAACCCAATGAACCTATAAACAAATTTTGAAGCAAATAGAATATTTCTGCATGAAAAACCCATTTATATAAATTAAGGGGGGATTATCCCCCCGTTCCCCCCCCTTTATACTTAACCAATCAATCCCGAAAACTAATCAGGGAAGCGCCTTCACACAGTGAACCTATAAACAAAATTTGAAGGAAAACGGAATAATTCTGCATGAAAAACCCATTTAAATAAATTAAGGGGGGATTACCCCCCCGTTCCCCCCCCTTTATACTTAACCAATCAATCCCGAAAACTAATCAGGGAAGCGCCTTCACACAGTGAACCTATAAACAAAATTTGAAGGAAAACGGAATAATTCTGCATGAAAAACCCATTTAAATAAATTAAGGGGGGATTATCCCCCCGTTCCCCCCTTTATACTTAACCAATCAATCCCGAAAAGTAATCAGGGAAGCGTCTTAACCCAATGAACCTATAAACAAAATTTGAAGGAAAACGGAATAATTCTGCATGAAAAACCCATTTATATAAATTAAGGGGGGGGGGTTAGCTCTCCGATCCCCCCCCCTTTATACCTAACTAATCAATCCCGAAAACTAATGAGGGAAGCGCCTTAACTCAGTGAACCTATAAACAAAATTTGAAGGAAAACGGAATAATTCTGCATGAAAAACCCATTTATATAAATTAAAGGGGGGGAATTAGCCCCTTGTTCCCCCCCTTTTATACTTAACCAATCAATCCCGAAAACTAATCAGGGAAGCGCCTTAACTCAGTGAACCTATAAACAAAATTTGAAGGAAAACGGAATAATTCTGCATGAAAAACCCATTTATATAAATTAAAGGGGGGGGGGATTAGCCCCTTGTTCCCCCCCCCTTTTATACTTAACCAATCAATCCCGAAAACTAATCAGGGAAGCGCCTTAACACAGTGAACCTATAAACAAAATTTGAAGGAAAACGGATATTTCTATGAAGAGTTATCGCATTACGTACGTACATACATACATACAGAACCGGCTGCCAAGCTCTCAGGGCTTACCAGCCAGTGTGATAACTGAAAAATCGCAATTTTAGAACGTTTTTTGCTCCTGCACCCCCTGGGGTTAGTGGCACCGACATAAAATTTAGCATATGTTGGAGCAGGGACTGTCACCATCCATTTGCCACCATCACTTTTGAAATCGGTTCTGTAGTTTCAGAGATTCCATAGAAATTGTAATTTAGAATGTTTTTAGAACGCTTCTTCCTCGACTCACCCTTTTAAATTTCGAATGTTTTTATAATTTGTTCTTAGAGAGCATTTACATGTTATAAGTAACTACCATACCAAATTTGATGCTTCTATCTCCTTCAGTATACAAAAAATCGAAATTTTAGAACGTTTTTCGCTCCTGCACCCCCCCGGGGGTGGTGGCACCGACATAAAATATAGCCTATGTTGGAGCAGGGATTGTCACCATTAATTTGCCACCATCACATTTAAAATCGCTTCAGTGGTTCCAGAGATTACCCTCTACAAACAAACAAACAAACAATCTTTACTACTTTATATATTAGTATAGATAAGGGGGAATTAGCCCCTTGTTCCCCCCTTCATACTTAACCAATCAATCCCGAAAACTAATCAGGGATGCGCCTTAACACAGTGAGCCTATAAATGAAATTTGAAGGAAATGGGATAATTCTGCATGAAAAACCCATTTACATAAATTAAGTGGGGTATTAGCTCCCATTCCCCCCCTTTATACTTAATCAATCAATCCCGAAAACTAATCAGGGAAGCGTCTTAACCCAGTGAACCTATAAACAAATTTTGAAGCAAATAGAATATTTCTGCATGAAAAACCCATTTATATAAATTAAGGGGGGATTATCCCCCCGTTCCCCCCCCTTTATACTTAACCAATCAATCCCGAAAACTAATCAGGGAAGCGCCTTCACACAGTGAACCTATAAACAAAATTTGAAGGAAAACGGAATAATTCTGCATGAAAAACCCATTTAAATAAATTAAGGGTGGATTATCCCCCCGTTCCCCCCTTTATACTTAACCAATCAATCCCGAAAAGTAATCAGGGAAGCGTCTTAACCCAATGAACCTATAAACAAAATTTGAAGGAAAACGGAATAATTCTGCATGAAAAACCCATTTATATAAATTAAGGGGGGGGGGGTTAGCTCTCCGATCCCCCCCCCCCTTTATACCTAACTAATCAATCCCGAAAACTAATGAGGGAAGCGCCTTAACTCAGTGAACCTATAAACAAAATTTGAAGGAAAACGGAATAATTCTGCATGAAAAACCCATTTATATAAATTAAAGGGGGGGAATTAGCCCCTTGTTCCCCCCCTTTTATACTTAACCAATCAATCCCGAAAACTAATCAGGGAAGCGCCTTAACTCAGTGAACCTATAAACAAAATTTGAAGGAAAACGGAATAATTCTGCATGAAAAACCCATTTATATAAATTAAGGGGGGGGGGGAATTAGCCCCTTGTTCCCCCCCCCTTTTATACTTAACCAATCAATCCCGAAAACTAATCAGGGAAGCGCCTTAACACAGTGAACCTATAAACAAAATTTGAAGGAAAACGGATATTTCTATGAAGAGTTATCGCATTACGTACGTACATACATACATACAGAACCGGCTGCCAAGCTCTCAGGGCTTACCAGCCAGTGTGATAACTGAAAAATCGCAATTTTAGAACGTTTTTTGCTCCTGCACCCCGTGGGGTTAGTGGCACCGACATAAAATTTAGCATATGTTGGAGCAGGGACTGTCACCATCCATTTGCCACCATCACTTTTGAAATCGGTTCTGTAGTTTCAGAGATTCCATAGAAATTGTAATTTAGAATGTTTTTAGAACGCTTCTTCCTCATCTCACCCTTTTAAATTTCGAATGTTTTTATAATTTGTTCTTAGAGAGCATTTACATGTTATAAGTAACTACAATACCAAATTTGATGCTTCTATCTCCTTCAGTATACAAAAAATCGAAATTTTAGAACGTTTTTCGCTCCTGCACCCCCCCGGGGGTGGTGGCACCGACATAAAATATAGCCTATGTTGGAGCAGGGATTGTCACCATTAATTTGCCACCATCACATTTAAAATCGCTTCAGTGGTTCCAGAGATTACCCTCTACAAACAAACAAACAAACAATCTTTACTACTTTATATATTAGTATAGATAAGGGGGAATTAGCCCCTTGTTCCCCCCTTCATACTTAACCAATCAATCCCGAAAACTAATCAGGGATGCGCCTTAACACAGTGAACCTATAAATGAAATTTGAAGGAAATGCGATAATTCTGCATGAAAAACCCATTTACATAAATTAAGTGGGGTATTAGCCCCCATTCCCCCCCTTTATACTTAATCAATCAATCCCGAAAAGTAATCAGGGAAGCGTCTTAACCCAATGAACCTATAAACAAAATTTGAAGGAAAACAGAATAATTCTGCATGAAAAACCCATTTATATAAATTAAGGGGGGGGGGTTAGCTCTCCGATCCCCCCCCCTTTATACCTAACTAATCAATCCCGAAAACTAATCAGGGAAGCGCCTTAACTCAGTGAACCTATAAACAAAATTTGAAGGAAAACGGAATAATTCTGCATTAAAAACCCATTTATATAAATTAAAGGGGGGGAATTAGCCCCTTGTTCCCCCCCTTTTATACTTAACCAATCAATCCCGAAAACTAATCAGGGAAGCGCCTTAACTCAGTGAACCTATAAACAAAATTTGAAGGAAAACGGAATAATTCTGCATGAAAAACCCATTTATATAAATTAAGGGGGGGGGAATTAGCCCCTTGTTCCCCCCCCTTTTATACTTAACCAATCAATCCCGAAAACTAATCAGGGAAGCGCCTTAACTCAGTGAACCTATAAACAAAATTTGAAGGAAAACGGAATAATTCTGCATGAAAAACACATTAAAATAAATTAAAGGGTGGTATTAGCCCCCCCCTCGTTCCCCCCTTTATACTCAGCCAATCAATCCCGAAAATTATCATGCAAGCGCCTTAACACAGTGAACCTATAAACAAAATTTGAAGGAAAACGGAATAATTCTGCATGAAAAACCTATTTATATAAATTAAGGGGGGGATTAGCCCCCCGTTCCCCCGTTTATACTTAACCAATCAATCCCGAAAAGTAATCAGGGAAGCGTCTTAACCCAATTAACCTATAAACAAAATTTGAAGGAAAACGGAATAATTCTGCATGAAAAACCCATTTATATAAATTAAGGGGGGGGGGAATTAGCCCCTTGTTCCCCACCTTTATACTTAACCAATCAATCCCGAAAAGTAATCAGGGAAGCGTCTTAACCCAATGAACCTATAAACAAAATTTGAAGGAAAACGGAATAATTCTGCATGAAAAACCCATTTATATAAATTAAGGGGGGAATTAGCCCACCCCCGATCCCCCCCCCCTTTATACTTAACTAATCAAACCCGTAAACTAATCAGGGAAGCGCCTTAACTCAGTGAACCTATAAACAAAATTTGAAGGGAAACGGAATAATTCTGCATGAAAAACCCATTTATATAAATTAATGGAGGGGGGATTAGACCCTTGTTCCCCCCCTTTATACTTGACCAATCAATCCCGAAAACTAATCAGGGAAGCGCCTTAACTCAGTGAACCTATAAACAAAATTTGAAGGAAAACGGAATAATTCTGCATGAAAAACCCATTTATATAAATTAAGGGGGGGGGGATTAGCCCCTTGTTCCCCCCCTTTTATACTTAACCAATCAATCCCGAAAACTAATCAGGGAAGCGCCTTAACACAGTGAACCTATAAACAAAATTTGAAGGAAAACGGATATTTCTATGAAGAGTTATCGCATTACGTACGTACATACATACATACAGAACCGGCTGCCAAGCTCTCAGGGCTTACCAGCCAGTGTGATAACTGAAAAATCGCAATTTTAGAACGTTTTTTGCTCCTGCACCCCCTGGGGTTAGTGGCACCGACATAAAATTTAGCATATGTTGGAGCAGGGACTGTCACCATCCATTTGCCACCATCACTTTTGAAATCGGTTCTGTAGTTTCAGAGATTCCATAGAAATTGTAATTTAGAATGTTTTTAGAACGCTTCTTCCTCATCTCACCCTTTTAAATTTCGAATGTTTTTATAATTTGTTCTTAGAGAGCATTTACATGTTATAAGTAACTACCATACCAAATTTGATGCTTCTATCTCCTTCAGTATACAAAAAATCGAAATTTTAGAACGTTTTTCGCTCCTGCACCCCCCCCCGGGGGTGGTGGCACCGACATAAAATATAGCCTATGTTGGAGCAGGGATTGTCGCCATTAATTTGCCACCATCACATTTAAAATCGCTTCAGTGGTTCCAGAGATTACCCTCTACAAACAAACAAACAAACAATCTTTACTACTTTATATATTAGTATAGATAAGGGGGAATTAGCCCCTTGTTCCCCCCTTCATACTTAACCAATCAATCCCGAAAACTAATCAGGGATGCGCCTTAACACAGTGAACCTATAAATGAAATTTGAAGGAAATGGGATAATTCTGCATGAAAAACCCATTTACATAAATTAAGTGGGGTATTAGCCCCCATTCCCCCCCTTTATACTTAATCAATCAATCCCGAAAACTAATCAGGGAAGCGTCTTAACCCAATGAACCTATAAACAAATTTTGAAGCAAATAGAATATTTCTGCATGAAAAACCCATTTATATAAATTAAGGGGGGATTATCCCCCCGTTCCCCCCCCTTTATACTTAACCAATCAATCCCGAAAACTAATCAGGGAAGCGCCTTCACACAGTGAACCTATAAACAAAATTTGAAGGAAAACGGAATAATTCTGCATGAAAAACCCATTTAAATAAATTAAGGGGGGATTATCCCCCCGTTCCCCCCCCTTTATACTTAACCAATCAATCCCGAAAACTAATCAGGGAAGCGCCTTCACACAGTGAACCTATAAACAAAATTTGAAGGAAAACGGAATAATTCTGCATGAAAAACCCATTTAAATAAATTAAGGGGGGATTATCCCCCCGTTCCCCCCTTTATACTTAACCAATCAATCCCGAAAAGTAATCAGGGAAGCGTCTTAACCCAATGAACCTATAAACAAAATTTGAAGGAAAACGGAATAATTCTGCATGAAAAACCCATTTATATAAATTAAGGGGGGGGGGTTAGCTCTCCGATCCCCCCCCCTTTATACCTAACTAATCAATCCCGAAAACTAATGAGGGAAGCGCCTTAACTCAGTGAACCTATAAACAAAATTTGAAGGAAAACGGAATAATTCTGCATGAAAAACCTATTTATATAAATTAAAGGGGGGGAATTAGCCCCTTGTTCCCCCCCTTTTATACTTAACCAATCAATCCCGAAAACTAATCAGGGAAGCGCCTTAACACAGTGAACCTATAAACAAAATTTGAAGGAAAACGGATATTTCTATGAAGAGTTATCGCATTACGTACGTACATACATACATACAGAACCGGCTGCCAAGCTCTCAGGGCTTACCAGCCAGTGTGATAACTGAAAAATCGCAATTTTAGAACGTTTTTTGCTCCTGCACCCCCTGGGGTTAGTGGCACCGACATAAAATTTAGCATATGTTGGAGCAGGGACTGTCACCATCCATTTGCCACCATCACTTTTGAAATCGGTTCTGTAGTTTCAGAGATTCCATAGAAATTGTAATTTAGAATGTTTTTAGAACGCTTCTTCCTCATCTCACCCTTTTAAATTTCGAATGTTTTTATAATTTGTTCTTAGAGAGCATTTACATGTTATAAGTAACTACCATACCAAATTTGATGCTTCTATCTCCTTCAGTATACAAAAAATCGAAATTTTAGAACGTTTTTCGCTCCTGCACCCCCCCCGGGGGTGGTGGCACCGACATAAAATATAGCCTATGTTGGAGCAGGGATTGTCGCCATTAATTTGCCACCATCACATTTAAAATCGCTTCAGTGGTTCCAGAGATTACCCTCTACAAACAAACAAACAAACAATCTTTACTACTTTATATATTAGTATAGATAAGGGGGAATTAGCCCCTTGTTCCCCCCTTCATACTTAACCAATCAATCCCGAAAACTAATCAGGGATGCGCCTTAACACAGTGAACCTATAAATGAAATTTGAAGGAAATGGGATAATTCTGCATGAAAAACCCATTTACATAAATTAAGTGGGGTATTAGCCCCCATTCCCCCCCTTTATACTTAATCAATCAATCCCGAAAACTAATCAGGGAAGCGTCTTAACCCAATGAACCTATAAACAAATTTTGAAGCAAATAGAATATTTCTGCATGAAAAACCCATTTATATAAATTAAGGGGGGATTATCCCCCCGTTCCCCCCCCTTTATACTTAACCAATCAATCCCGAAAACTAATCAGGGAAGCGCCTTCACACAGTGAACCTATAAACAAAATTTGAAGGAAAACGGAATAATTCTGCATGAAAAACCCATTTAAATAAATTAAGGGGGGATTATCCCCCCGTTCCCCCCCCTTTATACTTAACCAATCAATCCCGAAAACTAATCAGGGAAGCGCCTTCACACAGTGAACCTATAAACAAAATTTGAAGGAAAACGGAATAATTCTGCATGAAAAACCCATTTAAATAAATTAAGGGGGGATTATCCCCCCGTTCCCCCCTTTATACTTAACCAATCAATCCCGAAAAGTAATCAGGGAAGCGTCTTAACCCAATGAACCTATAAACAAAATTTGAAGGAAAACGGAATAATTCTGCATGAAAAACCCATTTATATAAATTAAGGGGGGGGGTTAGCTCTCCGATCCCCCCCCCTTTATACCTAACTAATCAATCCCGAAAACTAATGAGGGAAGCGCCTTAACTCAGTGAACCTATAAACAAAATTTGAAGGAAAACGGAATAATTCTGCATGAAAAACCCATTTATATAAATTAAAGGGGGGGAATTAGCCCCTTGTTCCCCCCCTTTTATACTTAACCAATCAATCCCGAAAACTAATCAGGGAAGCGCCTTAACTCAGTGAACCTATAAACAAAATTTGAAGGAAAACGGAATAATTCTGCATGAAAAACCCATTTATATAAATTAAAGGGGGGGGGGATTAGCCCCTTGTTCCCCCCCCCTTTTATACTTAACCAATCAATCCCGAAAACTAATCAGGGAAGCGCCTTAACACAGTGAACCTATAAACAAAATTTGAAGGAAAACGGATATTTCTATGAAGAGTTATCGCATTACGTACGTACATACATACATACAGAACCGGCTGCCAAGCTCTCAGGGCTTACCAGCCAGTGTGATAACTGAAAAATCGCAATTTTAGAACGTTTTTTGCTCCTGCACCCCCTGGGGTTAGTGGCACCGACATAAAATTTAGCATATGTTGGAGCAGGGACTGTCACCATCCATTTGCCACCATCACTTTTGAAATCGGTTCTGTAGTTTCAGAGATTCCATAGAAATTGTAATTTAGAATGTTTTTAGAACGCTTCTTCCTCATCTCACCCTTTTAAATTTCGAATGTTTTTATAATTTGTTCTTAGAGAGCATTTACATGTTATAAGTAACTACCATACCAAATTTGATGCTTCTATCTCCTTCAGTATACAAAAAATCGAAATTTTAGAACGTTTTTCGCTCCTGCACCCCCCCGGGGGTGGTGGCACCGACATAAAATATAGCCTATGTTGGAGCAGGGATTGTCACCATTAATTTGCCACCATCACATTTAAAATCGCTTCAGTGGTTCCAGAGATTACCCTCTACAAACAAACAAACAAACAATCTTTACTACTTTATATATTAGTATAGATAAGGGGGAATTAGCCCCTTGTTCCCCCCTTCATACTTAACCAATCAATCCCGAAAACTAATCAGGGATGCGCCTTAACACAGTGAGCCTATAAATGAAATTTGAAGGAAATGGGATAATTCTGCATGAAAAACCCATTTACATAAATTAAGTGGGGTATTAGCTCCCATTCCCCCCCTTTATACTTAATCAATCAATCCCGAAAACTAATCAGGGAAGCGTCTTAACCCAATGAACCTATAAACAAATTTTGAAGCTAATAGAATATTTCTGCATGAAAAACCCATTTATATAAATTAAGGGGGGATTATCCCCCCGTTCCCCCCCCTTTATACTTAACCAATCAATCCCGAAAACTAATCAGGGAAGCGCCTTCACACAGTGAACCTATAAACAAAATTTGAAGGAAAACGGAATAATTCTGCATGAAAAACCCATTTAAATAAATTAAGGGGGGATTATCCCCCCGTTCCCCCCTTTATACTTAACCAATCAATCCCGAAAAGTAATCAGGGAAGCGTCTTAACCCAATGAACCTATAAACAAAATTTGAAGGAAAACGGAATAATTCTGCATGAAAAACCCATTTATATAAATTAAGGGGGGGGAGTTAGCTCTCCGATCCCCCCCCTTTATACCTAACTAATCAATCCCGAAAACTAATGAGGGAATTAGCCCCTTGTTCCCCCCCTTTTATACTTAACTAATCAATCCCGAAAACTAATCAGGGAAGCGCCTTAACTCAGTGAACCTATAAACAAATTTTGAAGCAAATAGAATATTTCTGCATGAAAAACCCATTTATATAAATTAAGGGGGGATTATCCCCCCGTTCCCCCCCCTTTATACTTAACCAATCAATCCCGAAAACTAATCAGGGAAGCGCCTTCACACAGTGAACCTATAAACAAAATTTGAAGGAAAACGGAATAATTCTGCATGAAAAACCCATTTAAATAAATTAAGGGGGGATTATCCCCCCGTTCCCCCCCCTTTATACTTAACCAATCAATCCCGAAAACTAATCAGGGAAGCGCCTTCACACAGTGAACCTATAAACAAAATTTGAAGGAAAACGGAATAATTCTGCATGAAAAACCCATTTAAATAAATTAAGGGGGGATTATCCCCCCGTTCCCCCCTTTATACTTAACCAATCAATCCCGAAAAGTAATCAGGGAAGCGTCTTAACCCAATGAACCTATAAACAAAATTTGAAGGAAAACGGAATAATTCTGCATGAAAAACCCATTTATATAAATTAAGGGGGGGGTTAGCTCTCCGATCCCCCCCCCTTTATACCTAACTAATCAATCCCGAAAACTAATGAGGGAAGCGCCTTAACTCAGTGAACCTATAAACAAAATTTGAAGGAAAACGGAATAATTCTGCATGAAAAACCCATTTATATAAATTAAAGGGGGGGAATTAGCCCTTGTTCCCCCCCCTTTTATACTTAACCAATCAATCCCGAAAACTAATCAGGGAAGCGCCTTAACTCAGTGAACCTATAAACAAAATTTGAAGGAAAACGGAATAATTCTGCATGAAAAACCCATTTATATAAATTAAAGGGGGGGGGGATTAGCCCCTTGTTCCCCCCCCCTTTTATACTTAACCAATCAATCCCGAAAACTAATCAGGGAAGCGCCTTAACACAGTGAACCTATAAACAAAATTTGAAGGAAAACGGATATTTCTATGAAGAGTTATCGCATTACGTACGTACATACATACATACAGAACCGGCTGCCAAGCTCTCAGGGCTTACCAGCCAGTGTGATAACTGAAAAATCGCAATTTTAGAACGTTTTTTGCTCCTGCACCCCCTGGGGTTAGTGGCACCGACATAAAATTTAGCATATGTTGGAGCAGGGACTGTCACCATCCATTTGCCACCATCACTTTTGAAATCGGTTCTGTAGTTTCAGAGATTCCATAGAAATTGTAATTTAGAATGTTTTTAGAACGCTTCTTCCTCATCTCACCCTTTTAAATTTCGAATGTTTTTATAATTTGTTCTTAGAGAGCATTTACATGTTATAAGTAACTACCATACCAAATTTGATGCTTCTATCTCCTTCAGTATACAAAAAATCGAAATTTTAGAACGTTTTTCGCTCCTGCACCCCCCCGGGGGTGGTGGCACCGGCATAAAATATAGCCTATGTTGGAGCAGGGATTGTCACCATTAATTTGCCACCATCACATTTAAAATCGCTTCAGTGGTTCCAGAGATTACCCTCTACAAACAAACAAACAAACAATCTTTACTACTTTATATATTAGTATAGATAAGGGGGAATTAGCCCCTTGTTCCCCCCTTCATACTTAACCAATCAATCCCGAAAACTAATCAGGGATGCGCCTTAACACAGTGAGCCTATAAATGAAATTTGAAGGAAATGGGATAATTCTGCATGAAAAACCCATTTACATAAATTAAGTGGTGTATTAGCTCCCATTCCCCCCCTTTATACTTAATCAATCAATCCCGAAAACTAATCAGGGAAGCGTCTTAACCCAGTGAACCTATAAACAAATTTTGAAGCAAATAGAATATTTCTGCATGAAAAACCCATTTATATAAATTAAGGGGGGATTATCCCCCCGTTCCCCCCCCTTTATACTTAACCAATCAATCCCGAAAACTAATCAGGGAAGCGCCTTCACACAGTGAACCTATAAACAAAATTTGAAGGAAAACGGAATAATTCTGCATGAAAAACCCATTTAAATAAATTAAGGGGGGATTATCCCCCCGTTCCCCCCTTTATACTTAACCAATCAATCCCGAAAAGTAATCAGGGAAGCGTCTTAACCCAATGAACCTATAAACAAAATTTGAAGGAAAACGGAATAATTCTGCATGAAAAACCCATTTATATAAATTAAGGGGGGGGGTGAGCTCTCCGATCTCCCCCCCTTTATACCTAACTAATCAATCCCGAAAACTAATGAGGGAAGCGCCTTAACTCAGTGAACCTATAAACAAAATTTGAAGGAAAACGGAATAATTCTGCATGAAAAACCCATTTATATAAATTAAAGGGGGGGAATTAGCCCCTTGTTCCCCCCCTTTTATACTTAACCAATCAATCCCGAAAACTAATCAGGGAAGCGCCTTAACTCAGTGAACCTATAAACAAAATTTGAAGGAAAACGGAATAATTCTGCATGAAAAACCCATTTATATAAATTAAGGGGGGGGGGGAATTAGCCCCCTGTTCCCCCCCCCTTTTATACTTAACCAATCAATCCCGAAAACTAATCAGGGAAGCGCCTTAACACAGTGAACCTATAAACAAAATTTGAAGGAAAACGGATATTTCTATGAAGAGTTATCGCATTACGTACGTACATACATACATACAGAACCGGCTGCCAAGCTCTCAGGGCTTACCAGCCAGTGTGATAACTGAAAAATCGCAATTTTAGAACGTTTTTTGCTCCTGCACCCCCTGGGGTTAGTGGCACCGACATAAAATTTAGCATATGTTGGAGCAGGGACTGTCACC
This sequence comes from Maratus michaelseni, assembly GCA_963931845.1. Taxonomy (NCBI): domain Eukaryota; kingdom Metazoa; phylum Arthropoda; class Arachnida; order Araneae; family Salticidae; genus Maratus; species Maratus michaelseni. The sequence continues at coordinate 184,732,702 of OZ007587.1, forward strand.
ATCCATTTGCCACCATCACTTTTGAAATCGGTTCTGTAGTTTCAGAGATTCCATAGAAATTGTAATTTAGAATGTTTTTAGAACGCTTCTTCCTCATCTCACCCTTTTAAATTTCGAATGTTTTTATAATTTGTTCTTAGAGAGCATTTACATGTTATAAGTAACTACCATACCAAATTTGATACTTCTATCTCCTTCAGTATACAAAAAATCGAAATTTTAGAACGTTTTTCGCTCCTGCACCCCCCCGGGGGTGGTGGCACCGACATAAAATATAGCCTATGTTGGAGCAGGGATTGTCACCATTAATTTGCCACCATCACATTTAAAATCGCTTCAGTGGTTCCAGAGATTACCCTCTACAAACAAACAAACAAACAATCTTTACTACTTTATAGATTAGTATAGATAAGGGGGAATTAGCCCCTTGTTCCCCCCTTCATACTTAACCAATCAATCCCGAAAACTAATCAGGGATGCGCCTTAACACAGTGAGCCTATAAATGAAATTTGAAGGAAATGGGATAATTCTGCATGAAAAACCCATTTACATAAATTAAGTGGGGTATTAGCTCCCATTCCCCCCCTTTATACTTAATCAATCAATCCCGAAAACTAATCAGGGAAGCGTCTTAACCCAATGAACCTATAAACAAATTTTGAAGCTAATAGAATATTTCTGCATGAAAAACCCATTTATATAAATTAAGGGGGGATTATCCCCCCGTTCCCCCCCCTTTATACTTAACCAATCAATCCCGAAAACTAATCAGGGAAGCGCCTTCACACAGTGAACCTATAAACAAAATTTGAAGGAAAACGGAATAATTCTGCATGAAAAACCCATTTAAATAAATTAAGGGGGGATTATCCCCCCGTTCCCCCCTTTATACTTAACCAATCAATCCCGAAAAGTAATCAGGGAAGCGTCTTAACCCAATGAACCTATAAACAAAATTTGAAGGAAAACGGAATAATTCTGCATGAAAAACCCATTTATATAAATTAAGGGGGGGGAGTTAGCTCTCCGATCCCCCCCCCCTTTATACCTAACTAATCAATCCCGAAAACTAATGAGGGAATTAGCCCCTTGTTCCCCCCCTTTTATACTTAACTAATCAATCCCGAAAACTAATCAGGGAAGCGCCTTAACTCAGTGAACCTATAAACAAAATTTGAAGGAAAACGGAATAATTCTGCATGAAAAACCCATTTATATAAATTAAGGGGGGGGGAATTAGCCCCTTGTCCCCCCCCCCTTTTATACTTAACCAATCAATCCCGAAAACTAATCAGGGAAGGGCCTTAACACAGTGAACCTATAAACAAAATTTGAAGGAAAACGGATATTTCTATGAAGAGTTATCGCATTACGTACGTACATACATACATACAGAACCGGCTGCCAAGCTCTCAGGGCTTACCAGCCAGTGTGATAACTGAAAAATCGCAATTTTAGAACGTTTTTTGCTCCTGCACCCCCTGGGGTTAGTGGCACCGACATAAAATTTAGCATATGTTGGAGCAGGGACTGTCACCATCCATTTGCCACCATCACTTTTGAAATCGGTTCTGTAGTTTCAGAGATTCCATAGAAATTGTAATTTAGAATGTTTTTAGAACGCTTCTTCCTCATCTCACCCTTTTAAATTTCGAATGTTTTTATAATTTGTTCTTAGAGAGCATTTACATGTTATAAGTAACTACCATACCAAATTTGATGCTTCTATCTCCTTCAGTATACAAAAAATCGAAATTTTAGAACGTTTTTCGCTCCTGCACCCCCCCGGGGGTGGTGGCACCGGCATAAAATATAGCCTATGTTGGAGCAGGGATTGTTACCATTAATTTGCCACCATCACATTTAAAATCGCTTCAGTGGTTCCAGAGATTACCCTCTACAAACAAACAAACAAACAATCTTTACTACTTTATATATTAGTATAGATAAGGGGGAATTAGCCCCTTGTTCCCCCCTTCATACTTAACCAATCAATCCCGAAAACTAATCAGGGATGCGCCTTAACACAGTGAGCCTATAAATGAAATTTGAAGGAAATGGGATAATTCTGCATGAAAAACCCATTTACATAAATTAAGTGGGGTATTAGCTCCCATTCCCCCCCTTTATACTTAATCAATCAATCCCGAAAACTAATCAGGGAAGCGTCTTAACCCAGTGAACCTATAAACAAATTTTGAAGCAAATAGAATATTTCTGCATGAAAAACCCATTTATATAAATTAAGGGGGGATTATCCCCCCGTTCCCCCCCCTTTATACTTAACCAATCAATCCCGAAAACTAATCAGGGAAGCGCCTTCACACAGTGAACCTATAAACAAAATTTGAAGGAAAACGGAATAATTCTGCATGAAAAACCCATTTAAATAAATTAAGGGTGGATTATCCCCCCGTTCCCCCCTTTATACTTAACCAATCACTCCCGAAAAGTAATCAGGGAAGCGTCTTAACCCAATGAACCTATAAACAAAATTTGAAGGAAAACGGAATAATTCTGCATGAAAAACCCATTTATATAAATTAAGGGGGGGGGGTTAGCTCTCCGATCCCCCCCCCTTTATACCTAACTAATCAATCCCGAAAACTAATGAGGGAAGCGCCTTAACTCAGTGAACCTATAAACAAAATTTGAAGGAAAACGGAATAATTCTGCATGAAAAACCCATTTATATAAATTAAAGGGGGGGGAATTAGCCCCTTGTTCCCCCCCTTTTATACTTAACCAATCAATCCCGAAAACTAATCAGGGAAGCGCCTTAACTCAGTGAACCTATAAACAAAATTTGAAGGAAAACGGAATAATTCTGCATGAAAAACCCATTTATATAAATTAAGGGGGGGGGGAATTAGCCCCTTGTTCCCCCCCCCTTTTATACTTAACCAATCAATCCCGAAAACTAATCAGGGAAGCGCCTTAACACAGTGAACCTATAAACAAAATTTGAAGGAAAACGGATATTTCTATGAAGAGTTATCGCATTACGTACGTACATACATACATACAGAACCGGCTGCCAAGCTCTCAGGGCTTACCAGCCAGTGTGATAACTGAAAAATCGCAATTTTAGAACGTTTTTTGCTCCTGCACCCCGTGGGGTTAGTGGCACCGACATAAAATTTAGCATATGTTGGAGCAGGGACTGTCACCATCCATTTGCCACCATCACTTTTGAAATCGGTTCTGTAGTTTCAGAGATTCCATAGAAATTGTAATTTAGAATGTTTTTAGAACGCTTCTTCCTCATCTCACCCTTTTAAATTTCGAATGTTTTTATAATTTGTTCTTAGAGAGCATTTACATGTTATGAGTAACTACAATACCAAATTTGATGCTTCTATCTCCTTCAGTATACAAAAAATCGAAATTTTAGAACGTTTTTCGCTCCTGCACCCCCCCGGGGGTGGTGGCACCGACATAAAATATAGCCTATGTTGGAGCAGGGATTGTCACCATTAATTTGCCACCATCACATTTAAAATCGCTTCAGTGGTTCCAGAGATTACCCTCTACAAACAAACAAACAAACAATCTTTACTACTTTATATATTAGTATAGATAAGGGGGAATTAGCCCCTTGTTCCCCCCTTCATACTTAACCAATCAATCCCGAAAACTAATCAGGGATGCGCCTTAACACAGTGAACCTATAAATGAAATTTGAAGGAAATGGGATAATTCTGCATGAAAAACCCATTTACATAAATTAAGTGGGGTATTAGCCCCCATTCCCCCCCTTTATACTTAATCAATCAATCCCGAAAACTAATCAGGGAAGCGTCTTAACCCAATGAACCTATAAACAAATTTTGAAGCAAATAGAATATTTCTGCATGAAAAACCCATTTATATAAATTAAGGGGGGATTATCCCCCCGTTCCCCCCCCTTTATACTTAACCAATCAATCCCGAAAACTAATCAGGGAAGCGCCTTCACACAGTGAACCTATAAACAAAATTAGAAGGAAAACGGAATAATTCTGCATGAAAAACCCATTTAAATAAATTAAGGGGGGATTATCCCCCCGTTCCCCCTTTATACTTAACCAATCAATCCCGAAAAGTAATCAGGGAAGCGTCTTAACCCAATGAACCTATAAACAAAATTTGAAGGAAAACAGAATAATTCTGCATGAAAAACCCATTTATATAAATTAAGGGGGGGGGTTAGCTCTCCGATCCCCCCCCCTTTATACCTAACTAATCAATCCCGAAAACTAATCAGGGAAGCGCCTTAACTCAGTGAACCTATAAACAAAATTTGAAGGAAAACGGAATAATTCTGCATGAAAAACCCATTTATCTAAATTAAAGGGGGGGAATTAGCCCCTTGTTCCCCCCCTTTTATACTTAACCAATCAATCCCGAAAACTAATCAGGGAAGCGCCTTAACTCAGTGAACCTATAAACAAAATTTGAAGGAAAACGGAATAATTCTGCATGAAAAACCCATTTATATAAATTAAGAGGGGGGGGAATTAGCCCCTTGTTCCCCCCCCTTTTATACTTAACCAATCAATCCCGAAAGCTAATCAGGGAAGCGCCTTAACTCAGTGAACCTATAAACAAAATTTGAAGGAAAACGGAATAATTCTGCATGAAAAACACATTAAAATAAATTAAAGGGTGGTATTAGCCCCCCCCCCTCGTTCCCCCCTTTATACTCAGCCAATCAATCCCGAAAATTATCATGCAAGCGCCTTAACACAGTGAACCTATAAACAAAATTTGAAGGAAAACGGAATAATTCTGCATGAAAAACCTATTTATATAAATTAAGGGGGGGATTAGCCCCCCGTTCCCCCGTTTATACTTAACCAATCAATCCCGAAAAGTAATCAGGGAAGCGTCTTAACCCAATTAACCTATAAACAAAATTTGAAGGAAAACGGAATAATTCTGCATGAAAAACCCATTTATATAAATTAAGGGGGGGGGGGGAATTAGCCCCTTGTTCCCCACCTTTATACTTAACCAATCAATCCCGAAAAGTAATCAGGGAAGCGTCTTAACCCAATGAACCTATAAACAAAATTTGAAGGAAAACGGAATAATTCTGCATGAAAAACCCATTTATATAAATTAAGGGGGGGGGGGGTGAGCTCTCCGATCTCCCCCCCTTTATACCTAACTAATCAATCCCGAAAACTAATGAGGGAAGCGCCTTAACTCAGTGAACCTATAAACAAAATTTGAAGGAAAACGGAATAATTCTGCATGAAAAACCCATTTATATAAATTAAAGGGGGGGAATTAGCCCCTTGTTCCCCCCCTTTTATACTTAACCAATCAATCCCGAAAACTAATCAGGGAAGCGCCTTAACTCAGTGAACCTATAAACAAAATTTGAAGGAAAACGGAATAATTCTGCATGAAAAACCCATTTATATAAATTAAGGGGGGGGGAATTAGCCCCTTGTTCCCCCCCCCCCTTTTATACTTAACCAATCAATCCCGAAAACTAATCAGGGAAGCGCCTTAACACAGTGAACCTATAAACAAAATTTGAAGGAAAACGGATATTTCTATGAAGAGTTATCGCATTACGTACGTACATACATACATACAGAACCGGCTGCCAAGCTCTCAGGGCTTACCAGCCAGTGTGATAACTGAAAAATCGCAATTTTAGAACGTTTTTTGCTCCTGCACCCCCTGGGGTTAGTGGCACCGACATAAAATTTAGCATATGTTGGAGCAGGGACTGTCACCATCCATTTGCCACCATCACTTTTGAAATCGGTTCTGTAGTTTCAGAGATTCCATAGAAATTGTAATTTAGAATGTTTTTAGAACGCTTCTTCCTCATCTCACCCTTTTAAATTTCGAATGTTTTTATAATTTGTTCTTAGAGAGCATTTACATGTTATAAGTAACTACCATACCAAATTTGATGCTTCTATCTCCTTCAGTATACAAAAAATCGAAATTTTAGAACGTTTTTCGCTCCTGCACCCCCCCGGGGTTGGTGGCACCGACATAAAATATAGCCTATGTTGGAGCAGGGATTGTCACCATTAATTTGCCACCATCACATTTAAAATCGCTTCAGTGGTTCCAGAGATTACCCTCTACAAACAAACAAACAAACAATCTTTACTACTTTATATATTAGTATAGATAAGGGGGAATTAGCCCCTTGTTCCCCCCTTCATACTTAACCAATCAATCCCGAAAACTAATCAGGGATGCGCCTTAACACAGTGAGCCTATAAATGAAATTTGAAGGAAATGGGATAATTCTGCATGAAAAACCCATTTACATAAATTAAGTGGGGTATTAGCTCCCATTCCCCCCCTTTATACTTAATCAATCAATCCCGAAAACTAATCAGGGAAGCGTCTTAACCCAATGAACCTATAAACAAATTTTGAAGCTAATAGAATATTTCTGCATGAAAAACCCATTTATATAAATTAAGGGGGGATTATCCCCCCGTTCCCCCCCCTTTATACTTAACCAATCAATCCCGAAAACTAATCAGGGAAGCGCCTTCACACAGTGAACCTATAAACAAAATTTGAAGGAAAACGGAATAATTCTGCATGAAAAACCCATTTAAATAAATTAAGGGGGGATTATCCCCCCGTTCCCCCCTTTATACTTAACCAATCAATCCCGAAAAGTAATCAGGGAAGCGTCTTAACCCAATGAACCTATAAACAAAATTTGAAGGAAAACGGAATAATTCTGCATGAAAAACCCATTTATATAAATTAAGGGGGGGGAGTTAGCTCTCCGATCCCCCCCCCCCTTTATACCTAACTAATCAATCCCGAAAACTAATGAGGGAATTAGCCCCTTGTTCCCCCCCTTTTATACTTAACTAATCAATCCCGAAAACTAATCAGGGAAGCGCCTTAACTCAGTGAACCTATAAACAAAATTTGAAGGAAAACGGAATAATTCTGCATGAAAAACCCATTTATATAAATTAAGGGGGGGGGGGGAATTAGCCCCTTGTCCCCCCCCCCCTTTTATACTTAACCAATCAATCCCGAAAACTAATCAGGGAAGCGCCTTAACACAGTGAACCTATAAACAAAATTTGAAGGAAAACGGATATTTCTATGAAGAGTTATCGCATTACGTACGTACATACATACATACAGAACCGGCTGCCAAGCTCTCAGGGCTTACCAGCCAGTGTGATAACTGAAAAATCGCAATTTTAGAACGTTTTTTGCTCCTGCACCCCCTGGGGTTAGTGGCACCGACATAAAATTTAGCATATGTTGGAGCAGGGACTGTCACCATCCATTTGCCACCATCACTTTTGAAATCGGTTCTGTAGTTTCAGAGATTCCATAGAAATTGTAATTTAGAATGTTTTTAGAACGCTTCTTCCTCATCTCACCCTTTTAAATTTCGAATGTTTTTATAATTTGTTCTTAGAGAGCATTTACATGTTATAAGTAACTACCATACCAAATTTGATGCTTCTATCTCCTTCAGTATACAAAAAATCGAAATTTTAGAACGTTTTTCGCTCCTGCACCCCCCCGGGGGTGGTGGCACCGGCATAAAATATAGCCTATGTTGGAGCAGGGATTGTTACCATTAATTTGCCACCATCACATTTAAAATCGCTTCAGTGGTTCCCGAGATTACCCTCTACAAACAAACAAACAAACAATCTTTACTACTTTATATATTAGTATAGATAAGGGGGAATTAGCCCCTTGTTCCCCCCTTCATACTTAACCAATCAATCCCGAAAACTAATCAGGGATGCGCCTTAACACAGTGAGCCTATAAATGAAATTTGAAGGAAATGGGATAATTCTGCATGAAAAACCCATTTACATAAATTAAGTGGGGTATTAGCTCCCATTCCCCCCCTTTATACTTAATCAATCAATCCCGAAAACTAATCAGGGAAGCGTCTTAACCCAGTGAACCTATAAACAAATTTTGAAGCAAATAGAATATTTCTGCATGAAAAACCCATTTATATAAATTAAGGGGGGATTATCCCCCCGTTCCCCCCCCTTTATACTTAACCAATCAATCCCGAAAACTAATCAGGGAAGCGCCTTCACACAGTGAACCTATAAACAAAATTTGAAGGAAAACGGAATAATTCTGCATGAAAAACCCATTTAAATAAATTAAGGGTGGATTATCCCCCCGTTCCCCCCTTTATACTTAACCAATCAATCCCGAAAAGTAATCAGGGAAGCGTCTTAACCCAATGAACCTATAAACAAAATTTGAAGGAAAACGGAATAATTCTGCATGAAAAACCCATTTATATAAATTAAGGGGGGGGGGGGTTAGCTCTCCGATCCCCCCCCCCCTTTACACCTAACTAATCAATCCCGAAAACTAATGAGGGAAGCGCCTTAACTCAGTGAACCTATAAACAAAATTTGAAGGAAAACGGAATAATTCTGCATGAAAAACCCATTTATATAAATTAAAGGGGGGGAATTAGCCCCTTGTTCCCCCCTTTTATACTTAACCAATCAATCCCGAAAACTAATCAGGGAAGCGCCTTAACTCAGTGAACCTATAAACAAAATTTGAAGGAAAACGGAATAATTCTGCATGAAAAACCCATTTATATAAATTAAGGGGGGGGGGGAATTAGCCCCTTGTTCCCCCCCCCCTTTTATACTTAACCAATCAATCCCGAAAACTAATCAGGGAAGCGCCTTAACACAGTGAACCTATAAACAAAATTTGAAGGAAAACGGATATTTCTATGAAGAGTTATCGCATTACGTACGTACATACATACATACAGAACCGGCTGCCAAGCTCTCAGGGCTTACCAGCCAGTGTGATAACTGAAAAATCGCAATTTTAGAACGTTTTTTGCTCCTGCACCCCGTGGGGTTTGTGGCACCGACATAAAATTTAGCATATGTTGGAGCAGGGACTGTCACCATCCATTTGCCACCATCACTTTTGAAATCGGTTCTGTAGTTTCAGAGATTCCATAGAAATTGTAATTTAGAATGTTTTTAGAACGCTTCTTCCTCATCTCACCCTTTTAAATTTCGAATGTTTTTATAATTTGTTCTTAGAGAGCATTTACATGTTATAAGTAACTACAATACCAAATTTGATGCTTCTATCTCCTTCAGTATACAAAAAATCGAAATTTTAGAACGTTTTTCGCTCCTGCACCCCCCCGGGGGTGGTGGCACCGACATAAAATATAGCCTATGTTGGAGCAGGGATTGTTACCATTAATTTGCCACCATCACATTTAAAATCGCTTCAGTGGTTCCAGAGATTACCCTCTACAAACAAACAAACAAACAATCTTTACTACTTTATATATTAGTATAGATAAGGGGGAATTAGCCCCTTGTTCCCCCCTTCATACTTAACCAATCAATCCCGAAAACTAATCAGGGATGCGCCTTAACACAGTGAGCCTATAAATGAAATTTGAAGGAAATGGGATAATTCTGCATGAAAAACCCATTTACATAAATTAAGTGGGGTATTAGCTCCCATTCCCCCCCTTTATACTTAATCAATCAATCCCGAAAACTAATCAGGGAAGCGTCTTAACCCAGTGAACCTATAAACAAATTTTGAAGCAAATAGAATATTTCTGCATGAAAAACCCATTTATATAAATTAAGGGGGGATTATCCCCCCGTTCCCCCCCCTTTATACTTAACCAATCAATCCCGAAAACTAATCAGGGAAGCGCCTTCACACAGTGAACCTATAAACAAAATTTGAAGGAAAACGGAATAATTCTGCATGAAAAACCCATTTAAATAAATTAAGGGTGGATTATCCCCCCGTTCCCCCCTTTATACTTAACCAATCAATCCCGAAAAGTAATCAGGGAAGCGTCTTAACCCAATGAACCTATAAACAAAATTTGAAGGAAAACGGAATAATTCTGCATGAAAAACCCATTTATATAAATTAAGGGGGGGGGGTTAGCTCTCCGATCCCCCCCCCCTTTATACCTAACTAATCAATCCCGAAAACTAATGAGGGAAGCGCCTTAACTCAGTGAACCTATAAACAAAATTTGAAGGAAAACGGAATAATTCTGCATGAAAAACCCATTTATATAAATTAAAGGGGGGGAATTAGCCCCTTGTTCCCCCCCTTTTATACTTAACCAATCAATCCCGAAAACTAATCAGGGAAGCGCCTTAACTCAGTGAACCTATAAACAAAATTTGAAGGAAAACGGAATAATTCTGCATGAAAAACCCATTTATATAAATTAAGGGGGGGGGGGAATTAGCCCCTTGTTCCCCCCCCCCCCTTTTATACTTAACCAATCAATCCCGAAAACTAATCAGGGAAGCGCCTTAACACAGTGAACCTATAAACAAAATTTGAAGGAAAACGGATATTTCTATGAAGAGTTATCGCATTACGTACGTACATACATACATACAGAACCGGCTGCCAAGCTCTCAGGGCTTACCAGCCAGTGTGATAACTGAAAAATCGCAATTTTAGAACGTTTTTTGCTCCTGCACCCCGTGGGGTTAGTGGCACCGACATAAAATTTAGCATATGTTGGAGCAGGGACTGTCACCATCCATTTGCCACCATCACTTTTGAAATCGGTTCTGTAGTTTCAGAGATTCCATAGAAATTGTAATTTAGAATGTTTTTAGAACGCTTCTTCCTCATCTCACCCTTTTAAATTTCGAATGTTTTTATAATTTGTTCTTAGAGAGCATTTACATGTTATAAGTAACTACAATACCAAATTTGATGCTTCTATCTCCTTCAGTATACAAAAAATCGAAATTTTAGAACGTTTTTCGCTCCTGCACCCCCCCGGGGGTGGTGGCACCGACATAAAATATAGCCTATGTTGGAGCAGGGATTGTCACCATTAATTTGCCACCATCACATTTAAAATCGCTTCAGTGGTTCCAGAGATTACCCTCTACAAACAAACAAACAAACAATCTTTACTACTTTATATATTAGTATAGATAAGGGGGAATTAGCCCCTTGTTCCCCCCTTCATACTTAACCAATCAATCCCGAAAACTAATCAGGGATGCGCCTTAACACAGTGAACCTATAAATGAAATTTGAAGGAAATGGGATAATTCTGCATGAAAAACCCATTTACATAAATTAAGTGGGGTATTAGCCCCCATTCCCCCCCTTTATACTTAATCAATCAATCCCGAAAACTAATCAGGGAAGCGTCTTAACCCAATGAACCTATAAACAAATTTTGAAGCAAATAGAATATTTCTGCATGAAAAACCCATTTATATAAATTAAGGGGGGATTATCCCCCCGTTCCCCCCCCTTTATACTTAACCAATCAATCCCGAAAACTAATCAGGGAAGCGCCTTCACACAGTGAACCTATAAACAAAATTAGAAGGAAAACGGAATAATTCTGCATGAAAAACCCATTTAAATAAATTAAGGGGGGATTATCCCCCCGTTCCCCCCTTTATACTTAACCAATCAATCCCGAAAAGTAATCAGGGAAGCGTCTTAACCCAATGAACCTATAAACAAAATTTGAAGGAAAACAGAATAATTCTGCATGAAAAACCCATTTATATAAATTAAGGGGGGGGGGGTTAGCTCTCCGATCCCCCCCCCTTTATACCTAACTAATCAATCCCGAAAACTAATCAGGGAAGCGCCTTAACTCAGTGAACCTATAAACAAAATTTGAAGGAAAACGGAATAATTCTGCATGAAAAACCCATTTATCTAAATTAAAGGGGGGGAATTAGCCCCTTGTTCCCCCCCTTTTATACTTAACCAATCAATCCCGAAAACTAATCAGGGAAGCGCCTTAACTCAGTGAACCTATAAACAAAATTTGAAGGAAAACGGAATAATTCTGCATGAAAAACCCATTTATATAAATTAAGGGGGGGGGGGAATTAGCCCCTTGTTCCCCCCCCTTTTATACTTAACCAATCAATCCCGAAAACTAATCAGGGAAGCGCCTTAACTCAGTGAACCTATAAACAAAATTTGAAGGAAAACGGAATAATTCTGCATGAAAAACACATTAAAATAAATTAAAGGGTGGTATTAGCCCCCCCCTCGTTCCCCCCTTTATACTCAGCCAATCAATCCCGAAAATTATCATGCAAGCGCCTTAACACAGTGAACCTATAAACAAAATTTGAAGGAAAACGGAATAATTCTGCATGAAAAACCTATTTATATAAATTAAGGGGGGGATTAGCCCCCCGTTCCCCCGTTTATACTTAACCAATCAATCCCGAAAAGTAATCAGGGAAGCGTCTTAACCCAATTAACCTATAAACAAAATTTGAAGGAAAACGGAATAATTCTGCATGAAAAACCCATTTATATAAATTAAGGGGGGGGGGAATTAGCCCCTTGTTCCCCACCTTTATACTTAACCAATCAATCCCGAAAAGTAATCAGGGAAGCGTCTTAACCCAATGAACCTATAAACAAAATTTGAAGGAAAACGGAATAATTCTGCATGAAAAACCCATTTATATAAATTAAGGGGGGAATTAGCCCACCCCCGATCCCCCCCCCTTTATACTTAACTAATCAAACCCGTAAACTAATCAGGGAAGCGCCTTAACTCAGTGAACCTATAAACAAAATTTGAAGGAAAACGGAATAATTCTGCATGAAAAACCCATTTATCTAAATTAAAGGGGGGGAATTAGCCCCTTGTTCCCCCCCTTTTATACTTAACCAATCAATCCCGAAAACTAATCAGGGAAGCGCCTTAACTCAGTGAACCTATAAACAAAATTTGAAGGAAAACGGAATAATTCTGCATGAAAAACCCATTTATATAAATTAAGGGGGGGGGGGATTAGCCCCTTGTTCCCCCCCCCCCCCTTTTATACTTAACCAATCAATCCCGAAAACTAATCAGGGAAGCGCCTTAACACAGTGAACCTATAAACAAAATTTGAAGGAAAACGGATATTTCTATGAAGAGTTATCGCATTACGTACGTACATACATACATACAGAACCGGCTGCCAAGCTCTCAGGGCTTACCAGCCAGTGTGATAACTGAAAAATCGCAATTTTAGAACGTTTTTTGCTCCTGCACCCCCTGGGGTTAGTGGCACCGACATAAAATTTAGCATATGTTGGAGCAGGGACTGTCACCATCCATTTGCCACCATCACTTTTGAAATCGGTTCTGTAGTTTCAGAGATTCCATAGAAATTGTAATTTAGAATGTTTTTAGAACGCTTCTTCCTCATCTCACCCTTTTAAATTTCGAATGTTTTTATAATTTGTTCTTAGAGAGCATTTACATGTTATAAGTAACTACCATACCAAATTTGATGCTTCTATCTCCTTCAGTATACAAAAAATCGAAATTTTAGAACGTTTTTCGCTCCTGCACCCCCCCGGGGGTGGTGGCACCGACATAAAATATAGCCTATGTTGGAGCAGGGATTGTCACCATTAATTTGCCACCATCACATTTAAAATCGCTTCAGTGGTTCCAGAGATTACCCTCTACAAACAAACAAACAAACAATCTTTACTACTTTATATATTAGTATAGATAAGGGGGAATTAGCCCCTTGTTCCCCCCTTCATACTTAACCAATCAATCCCGAAAACTAATCAGGGATGCGCCTTAACACAGTGAGCCTATAAATGAAATTTGAAGGAAATGGGATAATTCTGCATGAAAAACCCATTTACATAAATTAAGTGGGGTATTAGCTCCCATTCCCCCCCTTTATACTTAATCAATCAATCCCGAAAACTAATCAAGGAAGCGTCTTAACCCAATGAACCTATAAACAAATTTTGAAGCTAATAGAATATTTCTGCATGAAAAACCCATTTATATAAATTAAGGGGGGATTATCCCCCCGTTCCCCCCCCTTTATACTTAACCAATCAATCCCGAAAACTAATCAGGGAAGCGCCTTCACACAGTGAACCTATAAACAAAATTTGAAGGAAAACGGAATAATTCTGCATGAAAAACCCATTTAAATAAATTAAGGGGGGATTATCCCCCCGTTCCCCCCTTTATACTTAACCAATCAATCCCGAAAAGTAATCAGGGAAGCGTCTTAACCCAATGAACCTATAAACAAAATTTGAAGGAAAACGGAATAATTCTGCATGAAAAACCCATTTATATAAATTAAGGGGGGGGAGTTAGCTCTCCGATCCCCCCCCCTTTATACCTAACTAATCAATCTAGAAAACTAATGAGGGAATTAGCCCCTTGTTCCCCCCCTTTTATACTTAACTAATCAATCCCGAAAACTAATCAGGGAAGCGCCTTAACTCAGTGAACCTATAAACAAAATTTGAAGGAAAACGGAATAATTCTGCATGAAAAACCCATTTATATAAATTAAGGGGGGGGGAATTAGCCCCTTGTTCCCCCCCCCTTTTATACTTAACCAATCAATCCCGAAAACTAATCAGGGAAGCGCCTTAACACAGTGAACCTATAAACAAAATTTGAAGGAAAACGGATATTTCTATGAAGAGTTATCGCATTACGTACGTACATACATACATACAGAACCGGCTGCCAAGCTCTCAGGGCTTACCAGCCAGTGTGATAACTGAAAAATCGCAATTTTAGAACGTTTTTTGCTCCTGCACCCCCTGGGGTTAGTGGCACCGACATAAAATTTAGCATATGTTGGAGCAGGGACTGTCACCATCCATTTGCCACCATCACTTTTGAAATCGGTTCTGTAGTTTCAGAGATTCCATAGAAATTGTAATTTAGAATGTTTTTAGAACGCTTCTTCCTCATCTCACCCTTTTAAATTTCGAATGTTTTTATAATTTGTTCTTAGAGAGCATTTACATGTTATAAGTAACTACCATACCAAATTTGATGCTTCTATCTCCTTCAGTATACAAAAAATCGAAATTTTAGAACGTTTTTCGCTCCTGCACCCCCCCGGGGGTGGTGGCACCGGCATAAAATATAGCCTATGTTGGAGCAGGGATTGTCACCATTAATTTGCCACCATCACATTTAAAATCGCTTCAGTGGTTCCAGAGATTACCCTCTACAAACAAACAAACAAACAATCTTTACTACTTTATATATTAGTATAGATAAGGGGGAATTAGCCCCTTGTTCCCCCCTTCATACTTAACCAATCAATCCCGAAAACTAATCAGGGATGCGCCTTAACACAGTGAGCCTATAAATGAAATTTGAAGGAAATGGGATAATTCTGCATGAAAAACCCATTTACATAAATTAAGTGGGGTATTAGCTCCCATTCCCCCCCTTTCTACTTAATCAATCAATCCCGAAAACTAATCAGGGAAGCGTCTTAACCCAGTGAACCTATAAACAAATTTTGAAGCAAATAGAATATTTCTGCATGAAAAACCCATTTATATAAATTAAGGGGGGATTATCCCCCCGTTCCCCCCCCTTTATACTTAACCAATCAATCCCGAAAACTAATCAGGGAAGCGCCTTCACACAGTGAACCTATAAACAAAATTTGAAGGAAAACGGAATAATTCTGCATGAAAAACCCATTTAAATAAATTAAGGGGGGATTATCCCCCCGTTCCCCCCTTTATACTTAACCAATCAATCCCGAAAAGTAATCAGGGAAGCGTCTTAACCCAATGAACCTATAAACAAAATTTGAAGGAAAACGGAATAATTCTGCATGAAAAACCCATTTATATAAATTAAGGGGGGGGGTGAGCTCTCCGATCTCCCCCCCCTTTATACCTAACTAATCAATCCCGAAAACTAATGAGGGAAGCGCCTTAACTCAGTGAACCTATAAACAAAATTTGAAGGAAAACGGAATAATTCTGCATGAAAAACCCATTTATATAAATTAAGGGGGGGGGGAATTAGCCCCTTGTTCCCCCCCCCCTTTTATACTTAACCAATCAATCCCGAAAACTAATCAGGGAAGCGCCTTAACACAGTGAACCTATAAACAAAATTTGAAGGAAAACGGATATTTCTATGAAGAGTTATCGCATTACGTACGTACATACATACATACAGAACCGGCTGCCAAGCTCTCAGGGCTTACCAGCCAGTGTGATAACTGAAAAATCGCAATTTTAGAACGTTTTTTGCTCCTGCACCCCCTGGGGTTAGTGGCACCGACATAAAATTTAGCATATGTTGGAGCAGGGACTGTCACCATCCATTTGCCACCATCACTTTTGAAATCGGTTCTGTAGTTTCAGAGATTCCATAGAAATTGTAATTTAGAATGTTTTTAGAACGCTTCTTCCTCATCTCACCCTTTTAAATTTCGAATGTTTTTATAATTTGTTCTTAGAGAGCATTTACATGTTATAAGTAACTACCATACCAAATTTGATGCTTCTATCTCCTTCAGTATACAAAAAATCGAAATTTTAGAACGTTTTTCGCTCCTGCACCCCCCCGGGGGTGGTGGCACCGACATAAAATATAGCCTATGTTGAGCAGGGATTGTCACCATTAATTTGCCACCATCACATTTAAAATCGCTTCAGTGGTTCCAGAGATTACCCTCTACAAACAAACAAACAAACAATCTTTACTACTTTATATATTAGTATAGATAAGGGGGAATTAGCCCCTTGTTCCCCCCTTCATACTTAACCAATCAATCCCGAAAACTAATCAGGGATGCGCCTTAACACAGTGAGCCTATAAATGAAATTTGAAGGAAATGGGATAATTCTGCATGAAAAACCCATTTACATAAATTAAGTGGGGTATTAGCTCCCATTCCCCCCCTTTATACTTAATCAATCAATCCCGAAAACTAATCAGGGAAGCGTCTTAACCCAATGAACCTATAAACAAATTTTGAAGCTAATAGAATATTTCTGCATGAAAAACCCATTTATATAAATTAAGGGGGGATTATACCCCCGTTCCCCCCCCTTTATACTTAACCAATCAATCCCGAAAACTAATCAGGGAAGCGCCTTCACACAGTGAACCTATAAACAAAATTTGAAGGAAAACGGAATAATTCTGCATGAAAAACCCATTTAAATAAATTAAGGGGGGATTATCCCCCCGTTCCCCCCTTTATACTTAACCAATCAATCCCGAAAAGTAATCAGGGAAGCGTCTTAACCCAATGAACCTATAAACAAAATTTGAAGGAAAACGGAATAATTCTGCATGAAAAACCCATTTATATAAATTAAGGGGGGGGAGTTAGCTCTCCGATCCCCCCCCCCTTTATACCTAACTAATCAATCCCGAAAACTAATGAGGGAATTAGCCCCTTGTTCCCCCCCTTTTATACTTAACTAATCAATCCCGAAAACTAATCAGGGAAGCGCCTTAACTCAGTGAACCTATAAACAAAATTTGAAGGAAAACGGAATAATTCTGCATGAAAAACCCATTTATATAAATTAAGGGGGGGGAATTAGCCCCTTGTTCCCCCCCCCCCTTTTATACTTAACCAATCAATCCCGAAAACTAATCAGGGAAGCGCCTTAACACAGTGAACCTATAAACAAAATTTGAAGGAAAACGGATATTTCTATGAAGAGTTATCGCATTACGTACGTCCATACATACATACAGAACCGGCTGCCAAGCTCTCAGGGCTTACCAGCCAGTGTGATAACTGAAAAATCGCAATTTTAGAACGTTTTTTGCTCCTGCACCCCCTGGGGTTAGTGGCACCGACATAAAATTTAGCATATGTTGGAGCAGGGACTGTCACCATCCATTTGCCACCATCACTTTTGAAATCGGTTCTGTAGTTTCAGAGATTCCATAGAAATTGTAATTTAGAATGTTTTTAGAACGCTTCTTCCTCATCTCACCCTTTTAAATTTCGAATGTTTTTACAATTTGTTCTTAGAGAGCATTTACATGTTATAAGTAACTACAATACCAAATTTGATGCTTCTATCTCCTTCAGTATACAAAAAATCGAAATTTTAGAACGTTTTTCGCTCCTGCACCCCCCCGGGGGTGGTGGCACCGACATAAAATATAGCCTATGTTGGAGCAGGGATTGTCACCATTAATTTGCCACCATCACATTTAAAATCGCTTCAGTGGTTCCAGAGATTACCCTCTACAAACAAACAAACAAACAATCTTTACTACTTTATATATTAGTATAGATAAGGGGAATTAGCCCCTTGTTCCCCCCTTCATACTTAACCAATCAATCCCGAAAACTAATCAGGGATGCGCCTTAACACAGTGAACCTATAAATGAAATTTGAAGGAAATGGGATAATTCTGCATGAAAAACCCATTTACATAAATTAAGTGGGGTATTAGCCCCCATTCCCCCCCTTTATACTTAATCAATCAATCCCGAAAACTAATCAGGGAAGCGTCTTAACCCAATGAACCTATAAACAAATTTTGAAGCAAATAGAATATTTCTGCATGAAAAACCCATTTATATAAATTAAGGGGGGATTATCCCCCCGTTCCCCCCCCTTTATACTTAACCAATCAATCCCGAAAACTAATCAGGGAAGCGCCTTCACACAGTGAACCTATAAACAAAATTAGAAGGAAAACGGAATAATTCTGCATGAAAAACCCATTTAAATAAATTAAGGGGGGATTATCCCCCCGTTCCCCCCTTTATACTTAACCAATCAATCCCGAAAAGTAATCAGGGAAGCGTCTTAACCCAATGAACCTATAAACAAAATTTGAAGGAAAACAGAATAATTCTGCATGAAAAACCCATTTATATAAATTAAGGGGGGGGGGGTTAGCTCTCCGATCCCCCCCCTTTATACCTAACTAATCAATCCCGAAAACTAATCAGGGAAGCGCCTTAACTCAGTGAACCTATAAACAAAATTTGAAGGAAAACGGAATAATTCTGCATGAAAAACCCATTTATATAAATTAAAGGGGGGGAATTAGCCCCTTGTTCCCCACCTTTATACTTAACCAATCAATCCCGAAAAGTAATCAGGGAAGCGTCTTAACTCAATGAACCTATAAACAAAATTTGAAGGAAAACGGAATAATTCTGCATGAAAAACCCATTTATATAAATTAAGGGGGGAATTAGCCCACCCCCGATCCCCCCCCCTTTATACTTAACTAATCAAACCCGTAAACTAATCAGGGAAGCGCCTTAACTCAGTGAACCTATAAACAAAATTTGAAGGGAAACGGAATAATTCTGCATGAAAAACCCATTTATATAAATTAATGGAGGGGGGATTAGACCCTTGTTCCCCCCCTTTATACTTGACCAATCAATCCCGAAAACTAATCAGGGAAGCGCCTTAACTCAGTGAACCTATAAACAAAATTTGAAGGAAAACGGAATAATTCTGCATGAAAAACCCATTTATATAAATTAAGGGGGGGGGGGATTAGCCCCTTGTTCCCCCCCTTTTATACTTAACCAATCAATCCCGAAAACTAATCAGGGAAGCGCCTTAACACAGTGAACCTATAAACAAAATTTGAAGGAAAACGGATATTTCTATGAGGAGTTATCGCATTACGTACGTACATACATACATACAGAACCGGCTGCCAAGCTCTCAGGGCTTACCAGCCAGTGTGATAACTGAAAAATCGCAATTTTAGAACGTTTTTTGCTCCTGCACCCCCTGGGGTTAGTGGCACCGACATAAAATTTAGCATATGTTGGAGCAGGGACTGTCACCATCCATTTGCCACCATCACTTTTGAAATCGGTTCTGTAGTTTCAGAGATTCCATAGAAATTGTAATTTAGAATGTTTTTAGAACGCTTCTTTCTCATCTCACCCTTTTAAATTTCGAATGTTTTTATAATTTGTTCTTAGAGAGCATTTACATGTTATAAGTAACTACCATACCAAATTTGATGCTTCTATCTCCTTCAGTATACAAAAAATCGAAATTTTAGAACGTTTTTCGCTCCTGCACCCCCCCGGGGGTGGTGGCACCGACATAAAATATAGCCTATGTTGGAGCAGGGATTGTCACCATTAATTTGCCACCATCACATTTAAAATCGCTTCAGTGGTTCCAGAGATTACCCTCTACAAACAAACAAACAAACAATCTTTACTACTTTATATATTAGTATAGATAAGGGGGAATTAGCCCCTTGTTCCCCCCTTCATACTTAACCAATCAATCCCGAAAACTAATCAGGGATGCGCCTTAACACAGTGAACCTATAAATGAAATTTGAAGGAAATGGGATAATTCTGCATGAAAAACCCATTTACATAAATTAAGTGGGGTATTAGCCCCCATTCCCCCCCTTTATACTTAATCAATCAATCCCGAAAACTAATCAGGGAAGCGTCTTAACCCAATGAACCTATAAACAAATTTTGAAGCAAATAGAATATTTCTGCATGAAAAACCCATTTATATAAATTAAGGGGGGATTATCCCCCCGTTCCCCCCCTTTATACTTAACCAATCAATCCCGAAAACTAAAACAAAATTTGAAGGAAAACGGAATAATTCTGCATGAAAAACCCATTTAAATAAATTAAGGGGGGATTATCCCCCCGTTCCCCCCTTTATACTTAACCAATCAATCCCGAAAAGTAATCAGGGAAGCGTCTTAACCCAATGAACCTATAAACAAAATTTGAAGGAAAACAGAATAATTCTGCATGAAAAACCCATTTATATAAATTAAGGGGGGGGGGGTTAGCTCTCCGATCCCCCCCACTTTATACCTAACTAATCAATCCCGAAAACTAATGAGGGAAGCGCCTTAACTCAGTGAACCTATAAACAAAATTTGAAGGAAAACGGAATAATTCTGCATGAAAAACCCATTTATATAAATTAAAGGGGGGGAATTAGCCCCTTGTTCCCCCCCTTTTATACTTAACCAATCAATCCCGAAAACTAATCAGGGAAGCGCCTTAACTCAGTGAACCTATAAACAAAATTTGAAGGAAAACGGAATAATTCTGCATGAAAAACCCATTTATATAAATTAAGGGGGGGGGGGGTTAGCCCCTTGTTCCCCCCCCCCCTTTTATACTTAACCAATCAATCCCGAAAACTAATCAGGGAAGCGCCTTAACACAGTGAACCTATAAACAAAATTTGAAGGAAAACGGATATTTCTATGAAGAGTTATCGCATTACGTACGTACATACATACATACAGAACCGGCTGCCAAGCTCTCAGGGCTTACCAGCCAGTGTGATAACTGAAAAATCGCAATTTTAGAACGTTTTTTGCTCCTGCACCCCCTGGGGTTAGTGGCACCGACATAAAATTTAGCATATGTTGGAGCAGGGACTGTCACCATCCATTTGCCACCATCACTTTTGAAATCGGTTCTGTAGTTTCAGAGATTCCATAGAAATTGTAATTTAGAATGTTTTTAGAACGCTTCTTCCTCATCTCACCCTTTTAAATTTCGAATGTTTTTATAATTTGTTCTTAGAGAGCATTTACATGTTATAAGTAACTACCATACCAAATTTGATGCTTCTATCTCCTTCAGTATACAAAAAATCGAAATTTTAGAACGTTTTTCGCTCCTGCACCCCCCCGGGGGTGGTGGCACCGACATAAAATATAGCCTATGTTGGAGCAGGGATTGTCACCATTAATTTGCCACCATCACATTTAAAATCGCTTCAGTGGTTCCAGAGATTACCCTCTACAAACAAACAAACAAACAATCTTTACTACTTTATATATTAGTATAGATAAGGGGGAATTAGCCCCTTGTTCCCCCCTTCATACTTAACCAATCAATCCCGAAAACTAATCAGGGATGCGCCTTAACACAGTGAGCCTATAAATGAAATTTGAAGGAAATGGGATAATTCTGCATGAAAAACCCATTTACATAAATTAAGTGGGGTATTAGCTCCCATTCCCCCCCTTTATACTTAATCAATCAATCCCGAAAACTAATCAGGGAAGCGTCTTAACCCAATGAACCTATAAACAAATTTTGAAGCAAATAGAATATTTCTGCATGAAAAACCCATTTATATAAATTAAGGGGGGATTATCCCCCCGTTCCCCCCCCTTTATACTTAACCAATCAATCCCGAAAACTAATCAGGGAAGCGCCTTCACACAGTGAACCTATAAACAAAATTTGAAGGAAAACGGAATAATTCTGCATGAAAAACCCATTTAAATAAATTAAGGGGGGATTATCCCCCCGTTCCCCCCTTTATACTTAACCAATCAATCCCGAAAAGTAATCAGGGAAGCGTCTTAACCCAATGAACCTATAAACAAAATTTGAAGGAAAACGGAATAATTCTGCATGAAAAACCCATTTATATAAATTAAGGGGGGGGGGAGTTAGCTCTCCGATCCCCCCCCCCCTTTATACCTAACTAATCAATCCCGAAAACTAATGAGGGAAGCGCATTAACTCAGTGAACCTATAAACAAAATTTGAAGGAAAACGGAATAATTCTGCATGAAAAACCCATTTATATAAATTAAAGGGGGGGAATTAGCCCCTTGTTCCCCCCCTTTTATACTTAACTAATCAATCCCGAAAACTAATCAGGGAAGCGCCTTAACTCAGTGAACCTATAAACAAAATTTGAAGGAAAACGGAATAATTCTGCATGAAAAACCCATTTATATAAATTAAGGGGGGGGAATTAGCCCCTTGTTCCCCCCCCCCTTTTATACTTAACCAATCAATCCCGAAAACTAATCAGGGAAGCGCCTTAACACAGTGAACCTATAAACAAAATTTGAAGGAAAACGGATATTTCTATGAAGAGTTATCGCATTACGTACGTACATACATACATACAGAACCGGCTGCCAAGCTCTCAGGGCTTACCAGCCAGTGTGATAACTGAAAAATCGCAATTTTAGAACGTTTTTTGCTCCTGCACCCCCTGGGGTTAGTGGCACCGACATAAAATTTAGCATATGTTGGAGCAGGGACTGTCACCATCCATTTGCCACCATCACTTTTGAAATCGGTTCTGTAGTTTCAGAGATTCCATAGAAATTGTAATTTAGAATGTTTTTAGAACGCTTCTTCCTCATCTCACCCTTTTAAATTTCGAATGTTTTTATAATTTGTTCTTAGAGAGCATTTACATGTTATAAGTAACTACCATACCAAATTTGATGCTTCTATCTCCTTCAGTATACAAAAAATCGAAATTTTAGAACGTTTTTCGCTCCTGCACCCCCCCGGGGGTGGTGGCACCGACATAAAATATAGCCTATGTTGGAGCAGGGATTGTCACCATTAATTTGCCACCATCACATTTAAAATCGCTTCAGTGGTTCCAGAGATTACCCTCTACAAACAAACAAACAAACAATCTTTACTACTTTATATATTAGTATAGATAAGGGGGAATTAGCCCCTTGTTCCCCCCTTCATACTTAACCAATCAATCCCGAAAACTAATCAGGGATGCGCCTTAACACAGTGAGCCTATAAATGAAATTTGAAGGAAATGGGATAATTCTGCATGAAAAACCCATTTACATAAATTAAGTGGGGTATTAGCTCCCATTCCCCCCCTTAATACTTAATCAATCAATCCCGAAAACTAATCAGGGAAGCGTCTTAACCCAATGAACCTATAAACAAATTTTGAAGCAAATAGAATATTTCTGCATGAAAAACCCATTTATATAAATTAAGGGGGGATTATCCCCCCGTTCCCCCCCCCCCTTTATACTTAACCAATCAATCCCGAAAACTAATCAGGGAAGCGCCTTCACACAGTGAACCTATAAACAAAATTTGAAGGAAAACGGAATAATTCTGCATGAAAAACCCATTTAAATAAATTAAGGGGGGATTATCCCCCCGTTCCCCCCTTTATACTTAACCAATCAATCCCGAAAAGTAATCAGGGAAGCGTCTTAACCCAATGAACCTATAAACAAAATTTGAAGGAAAACGGAATAATTCTGCATGAAAAACCCATTTATATAAATTAAGGGGGGGGGGGGGGAGTTAGCTCTCCGATCCCCCCCCCCTTTATACCTAACTAATCAATCCCGAAAACTAATGAGGGAAGCGCCTTAACTCAGTGAACCTATAAACAAAATTTGAAGGAAAACGGAATAATTCTGCATGAAAAACCCATTTATATAAATTAAAGGGGGGGAATTAGCCCCTTGTTCCCCCCCTTTTATACTTAACTAATCAATCCCGAAAACTAATCAGGGAAGCGCCTTAACTCAGTGAATCTATAAACAAAATTTGAAGGAAAACGGAATAATTCTGCATGAAAAACCCATTTATATAAATTAAGGGGGGGGGAATTAGCCCCTTGTTCCCCCCCCCTTTTATACTTAACCAATCAATCCCGAAAACTAATCAGGGAAGCGCCTTAACACAGTGAACCTATAAACAAAATTTGAAGGAAAACGGATATTTCTATGAAGAGTTATCGCATTACGTACGTACATACATACATACAGAACCGGCTGCCAAGCTCTCAGGGCTTACCAGCCAGTGTGATAACTGAAAAATCGCAATTTTATAACGTTTTTTGCTCCTGCACCCCCTGGGGTTAGTGGCACCGACATAAAATTTAGCATATGTTGGAGCAGGGACTGTCACCATCCATTTGCCACCATCACTTTTGAAATCGGTTCTGTAGTTTCAGAGATTCCATAGAAATTGTAATTTAGAATGTTTTTAGAACGCTTCTTCCTCATCTCACCCTTTTAAATTTCGAATGTTTTTATAATTTGTTCTTAGAGAGCATTTACATGTTATAAGTAACTACAATACCAAATTTGATGCTTCTATCTCCTTCAGTATACAAAAAATCGAAATTTTAGAACGTTTTTCGCTCCTGCACCCCCCCGGGGGTGGTGGCACCGACATAAAATATAGCCTATGTTGGAGCAGGGATTGTCACCATTAATTTGCCACCATCACATTTAAAATCGCTTCAATGGTTCCAGAGATTACCCTCTACAAACAAACAAACAAACAATCTTTACTACTTTATATATTAGTATAGATAAGGGGGAATTAGCCCCTTGTTCCCCCCTTCATACTTAACCAATCAATCCCGAAAACTAATCAGGGATGCGCCTTAACACAGTGAACCTATAAATGAAATTTGAAGGAAATGGGATAATTCTGCATGAAAAAACCATTTACATAAATTAAGTGGGGTATTAGCCCCCGTTCCCCCCCTTTATACTTAATCAATCAATCCCGAAAACTAATCAGGGAAGCGTCTTAACCCAATGAACCTATAAACAAATTTTGAAGCAAATAGAATAATTCTGCATGAAAAACCCATTTATATAAATTAAGGGGGGATTATCCCCCCGTTCCCCCCCTTTATACTTAACCAATCAATCCCGAAAACTAATCAGGGAAGCGCCTTCACACAGTGAACCTATAAACAAAATTTGAAGGAAAACGGAATAATTCTGCATGAAAAACCCATTTAAATAAATTAAGGGGGGATTATCCCCCCGTTCCCCCCTTTATACTTAACCAATCAATCCCGAAAAGTAATCAGGGAAGCGTCTTAACCCAATGAACCTATAAACAAAATTTGAAGGAAAACGGAATAATTCTGCATGAAAAACCCATTTATATAAATTAAGGGGGGGGGTTAGCCCTCCGATCCCCCCCCCTTTATACCTAACTAATCAATCCCGAAAACTAATCAGGGAAGCGCCTTAACTACTTATTTATACTTTCTTACAAAATGTTTTTTAGGCTATACATATACACTTCTACAAATAAATTATACCTCTGCAAAACATTGAAAGACAAATATAATTTCATAGAAAAAAAATCTGAGATAAAGTCGCACAAGATTTTTGTGAAATTTCGGTATAATAAGGTAATTTGAGTATAAATTTCATTTTTATTCTATGAAATACTAACATTAATATAAATTAATTTATACCATATGAATATATCATGTTTCTCATTGTTTCAGTGAAAAAAACTTACTGTAAAAACAGTTTCAAACCTATAATCTGATCTAGTTGTTCTTTTCCAGAGATGCCTCGTACGTATGTAATGAAATGACTCATGAGATATGATGACAATGATCTCAAAATGGTTGTAGAAAACGTCAAGAAGGGCTTACCAGTGTATACTGCTTATCCTAGATTTTCGAAGTAGCACAAAAACGTTGGTTAATTGTCGTTTCACGTTGGCCTAATGTAAGAAATGTCCTCCTTCGTACCATTTACCAACAAAGTGTCAACAGTGGTCAAAACGTTCGCTGATCAGAATCCTGCTTAGAATACGCTCCATATTAGAGGGATCTCTGCACCTACGATTTGTCAACCCTACCATCCCCTATCTTACCATTTCCCAACGGTTCCCACAATCTTCCGACCATCATCAGCAAACTGTATTACTTGGATTAGGCCTAATAAATTATCCTTTAAATCGTTAAAATGTCTTCTTTATATTTTAACATAGCTAAATTTACCTATGGGAGGGGGGGGGGGTTACTTAATTAGAATGTACAACGCATATTTCTTTGTTAATACACATTATATTGAAATTCACTCGCCCACGAGGTAATTTGAGTATAGTTAAAATTTTATTTATTTTGAGGTAATCAAATGATCAATAAATATAACCATTACACAGTTTCATTTTAAGAGAATACATTCTTTAAATGAAACCGAAAAAAAAAGAAGGAGTCATTTGTACTGTCTGTGAGCAGCGCCTGATTTACGGCAGGGCAGTCGGGGCACGAGACCAGGGCCCCCGATTTTGAGGGGCCCCAAATGCTACTGAATATTTTTCAATTATAGGTCATTTAACTGTCAAAAAACAAAATTAAAATGGGAAAAAACTGTTTGTCAAAGATTGTCTATGATTTGTCAAAATAACTTAATTTTTTCCTGATTGTCTTTTAACAATTTATGTGCAGGAATGTACAGAACTCCGTTTTTTGGGGATCACCATATTATTTCACTTTTATTTATTTTACCTGTAAGGCCCTCATGGATCTGCTAGTTACTTGTATAAATTTAGTTTTTTTTGTTTTTTCAGTCAAAACTTGTATTTGAAAGAAAAAGTTATTTGATTAATGGGATATGCCAATATTTTAAATAATTATACCTTTTACTGCTGTAAATGTATTGTTAGTTGTTGCATACTTTATCATTCCAGATACATTGACTTGCATAGAGAAAGGTAATCAGCACCACACAGTAGTTTATAATTATCAAATAATTATTTAAAAGTAAATTAATGATTATAAAATTTAATTTTTTAATTGATATTTTAAACAAATTATTAAACTCAATAGTGGTTATCTTAAAAAGTACTGCTTTCGATATTACATATATTTTTTATTCAAGGCCTCTGTATGCATCGGTGCAAGGACCCCCCCCCCCCCATACGCATTTGTGCCCAGGACCCCCCAAATTTGTAAATTGGTTCCTGTCTGTGAGATTTTAAAGTTAGAAACATACTATTTCTATACCGAAATTATTCCGACAGGAGGGAGATATTTAGAAAGAATGATGGTTTTTCCATGGTCTGAAAATTTGCAGTTTTTTTTTTTTTTTACCAGAAAGAGTAAGCAAATTATATCAACTGAGTGGTTCCCAAACTTTATTGTTATGTGATCCACGTAATATGTAGGTAAACTGACACTTTTGCATAATCTATCTAAGAAAAAAGGCAAATTTTCTTACGAAGCATATACAGGATGTCCCAAAAAGATTGAAACACTCTTTATTATTATTATTTTTTTTTGTTGGAGATACGTATGCAATATAAATTGCAAAACTGTTCAAAATCAGATTGGAAATTAAGTTGGTGAAACAATCCAGCTATTAATTTTCAAAATGTTACATCTTTTAGATTTTTATACAGTTCCTGGGTCGTATAAGTTATATTTAGAAAAAAATTGTCCATGCTCTGACAAGTATAACAATAACAATTCCATTCTTCTATGATCAAAACTTTCCGAAGTATGATACTTTGAATTTTATGAAATTTCAAAGCTTTTCGCCATTGAAGAAAGAACAAGTTGGAAATTGTACTTCAAACGTGACAAATGAGGTGCGTTCGTACTATAACTAGCTTTATAAATATTCAGATATTGGTGCAATAGCTGTTGCACTCTTATGCAAAAATGAATGAATTCAAAATTTATTTTATGTGCAGATTTTCGATGTAAGAGAGCTGAAGTCAAAGTCATTTTCAAAAAATGAAGACTTCACGTAAGCAAGCTCTTTGAGAAACTGAAGAATGAGCATCTTCGAAAAAAAATTCTGTGAGATTCTAAAATAGACTCCTCTAAATAGAGTCCTCTAATAGACTCTCTAAATAGACTCCTGGTATAAGACTGCCAGGATAAGAGTCTAAAAATTCACATATCTTCTATATTTTATCGAGGGGCGAGGCAGCCTTAGCTCCTATACCTCTTTCATACCCTTCCTCTTAGAGGGTATTTTTTACTGATCATTCAGCATTGCCAAACTAATCCCCCCGACCCAGGACTTTCATTGGAGAGATAGCGGGCGGTAAGATTTACACGTGGACTACCTTTTCCCTTCCCTGGACCCGGGTCTCCAGCACCCTCTGTCCAGTTGTAAATTTCGCCCTTGTAATTGTAAACCTTTCAAGCCCACTGTTATTTAAATTTCAAACTTTTAGTCCAGACTTTTGGACGACGTGACTGAAAAAATAGAAAAAACAAAAAACTTTTTTCCTTAACTATATCCTTCACACATATTCACATATAACATATATTCCTTCTATATGCGACATAGAAAACTAATAGGATGTGCCAATGCCAAAACTTTCTTCTATCTGATACATGTTAATACTTCAAAATTCGCTGTCACAGCGCCAATAAAATCAATGTTTTTCGTTATGATGATGCACATCAGCTGCTTGCGAAGCGCCGGGTTATTTGGATGTGAAGCACTCTTTGCTGCACGAGCAGTCGATGTATAACTCGAAAAATCAAGAAAATTGCACAAAAATCGCTATCACAGCGCTCACTTCCGACGAAATAGCCCCAAATTCAAGTCGGATCGGCTGGCATAGTGAAAAACATATAAATGAAATTTGGTTCAATTCTATGTATAACTTCCTACAATTTACGATGGTATACTAATGAAAATGGCACAATAATCGCTATCACAGCGCCCCCTTCTGGCAGAATGTTTCCAAATTCAGGGGGACCTGCTGGCCATTAGTCAAAAACCTATTAAATAAAATGTGGTTCAATTTTATGCATATCTTCAACTTCATACACTTTTCGATGATATAGTGAGAACAGACAGACAAAGACACGGAGAGACGGACAGACGGATATTTTGTATAAACATGTTTTTCGTGACCTCTGACCCCTAAAACGTGTAAATCCATTGAAGACCGGAATTGAAAAAAGAATTCGACTACAATACTTTTTTTCTATTATAGTTAGAAGAAAGTAAAAATATAAATCATACACTTATTATACATTAAATTATATGTGACAGGTGCATTTCATAAAGATCATTAATATTCTGTAATTATCATATTTTAAAGTAATTTCATTTACGAGATATTTAACTTCAAAATGTACTTTACGCTGGATTTTCTTAAAACTTTAAAAAATCATAAATAAGGAAGAAATTATGATAAAGAAGTGCAGTTTGCAAGAAAAGGCTTACAAGGTAGTCGGATTTTTTTTAGTAGCAACAAAAATTTTAGTTAAAAATGTCACTGGTAGAGGGCGCTGACGACCCGAAACACAATGCACAAACACCACGCAAAAAACAAATCTGGTTACAACAATGTATTTAATTTTGCGCCAAATTTCACTTGATAAAAAAAAAATCAAATTGACTATGGACCTAATTACAGACCCCTAACCTTCCTATTCTCGAAAATGTTCTACCTATATGTAAAAAAAATTCTACTGTATAGAACGCGCTTTCACGTTTATAATGCTATGAATTAGCACGATCGGCTTGTTCAAGTTTACACAATTCGGCTGGAAGAAAAGATTCATTACTTTTTTATTTCTTTGCTTTTGCATTACGCGAATTTGTTGGTAAAATCGATTTTCTTTTCGATAACTTTGTTGTTTTTTAAGTTTAAAAAATATTGTAATTTTACTTAAACATTGCTTTAAAATCTATGCAATTTTTCTTATCCTGCAAGACTTTACAAAAATCTATTATGAAACAACTTTAAAAAAAGCTATATTTAAAAAAGACAACAAAGTTTTTCCTATTTTAAAACTAAAAGAAATGTAAAATTAAATTCCGGTTCGAAACGACGATTTACAAATGTGTTTTTGATTGTGGGAAAATGATAGAGGAAAAATGCTGTTACTTCGACACATATTAAATCTTTAGCTTTTATGAGAAAAGCAACTTTCTTTTAAAAAATATAGTTATTTTTATTAAGATTTTCTGATTTTCGATACGGATAATTTTGCGATGCATATCATTGACATTTGCCATCCAACCTATCCCATCATTCGTATTGAATTTATTAAAAATATAAATCTTTCACTCATTTCATTTAAAACACAGAACTTTAATTTACAACACATACATTTAAAATACATATATTACGTACATTTAAAATAATTCCTTTCATGTGAAAAAGAAAAAGAAAAAAATGAGAAATTAATCACAAATAATTTGATAACCCAAGATCATTTTATTTCAACATCAAAACAAATCTGTTTTATTTTTCTATATATGACATCATATTCGCTTTCTTTCCATACCTACTCGTATTTATGCACCTTGTATTACTATCAAATATTTGAAAACTCGAGTTTTATTTCTAATATGACGTCATTTCATATTCTGTTTAATTCTTAAATAATTCATTTCCTTTTCATTTTTCACGTGGAAAATTTTCACTTGAAAATAAATTGTTGATTAAAAATTATTACTCAGGGGTTTTATTTTATATTGGCAACGATAAAGTATTAGCAACGGTAAAATAAATTTAACCATTTTAAAAAAAGCTGCAAAACCGGGCCCTTTGGACCAAACCAACCAACCATTTTAAAATATACGAAAAAAATGTCCATTTATTCTGTATGAAAATAATGAAATTTTTAATTTTAAAGAAAAATATTGAAATAAAATAAACGAAAACCAGCCTATATTCATTTGAGGGTTATAATCAACTTATATGCAAAGATACAGGATAATTAAATGCTTCATTTTGACGCTGGCTTCAGCCTAACATTTGCACACAATCAGATTTATAATATTACTAGCTGTTACCCGTGACTTCGTTCACGCAACATTAAAAGAAGAATAAATACATTAATTAAGCAAAATATTTTACTCCCAATAATTAAAAACGTTAATAATTAACTATTTATCACATTTCATAGGAGACAATACGGTATTTATTATTATAGGCACCTTGACATAACCCAGTCTTAAAAAAGTGAAATTTTGTGCCAAATAATCGCGGAAATGAAATTGCAACCAATGCAGAAAGGAGGGCCTAATAAAATCGTGGAAATAGACGAATTGGGTAAAAACAAATGTCAATTTTACCTGATAAACAATTTTACTTTTAACGCCTTTGTGAAACGTTTAAACAGCTATCAAAAAAAAATAACAATAATAAAAAAAAAAAATAAAAAAAATAAAAAAAAAACATTAATTAGAAATAGTATATGCTTTTTCTTTAAATTCAATTCTGCCTCCATGGTTTAATATATAGTTGAAACAAATCTTGTTTTCTAAATATAAAAAGTATATTGGCTAATACTAAATATAAAAAGTATATTGGCAGGCAAATTTTGTTCTCCAGAATAAATTGATTCATGAAGTTTGAATATGTGAAAATATGTTTATATTTTTCGGATAATTTACTGAAATCAAGATTTTGTTTTCACCATCTATTCAAAGTGAAAATAAATTCTGTTTTTCAGTTTTAATGAGAAAATGGTGTAAAAAATATACTGATCTGTTTTATTTCTCCTTTTTTATACACTGGAGTAAGTTACTTTCCGTTTTTAGAGAAACTTCGTAAAAAAAAAAAAAGGCATTTAATTTAATTTTTTTTAATTCTGAGAGTTTGTCTGACATCCTCGGATCAATTATAACCGGTATTCGCTAAACCGGTAGTAAACTAACCAGTAGTAAATCGCGTTGCGTTCGATAGTCTAGGAGTAGTTGCGAAATACAAACACACGGTCAGATTTTAATATAATAGATTCGTGTTCATTTTCCTTTTCTTAAAATTATGATGTGATTTTTAGCAGAAAACTCGGATGCTCATGCGGAACAAAATAACGAAATAACGGATACTCATGCTTAATAATCAGTATAGATAACAAAACATTTAAATTTTTCGTTATAAATATGGCGTGAAACTCATCTACTTTCTATACTTATTAATCCTTGTATTATTAATGTAAGGAATTGATTCACACTCATTTAAAACATATTGGAAAATTCCCGTTTTATTTCAAATATGAAGTCTCCCTTTTCCCCAGAGAAATCCCTTTTTAATGACATAATTCTTGTTAATTTTCTTTTCCAGGCAATTAATTTTAATACTGGCATAGGGAAAATTATGTTACTTTAACGAAATAATATTATATCTTTAGGTTTTATCAACAAAAATGGAACTATTAACATTCGTAATTTTTTTAGGTAATCGAGTTAATTCATTTAGTTTTAAGAATGAAAAATCACTATTTCTCTCTATCCATGACATCATTTACGACATGGATAATTTTGCGGAGCATATTATTGACATTTGCTAACCATTTTCTTTTGAAACTTCTTTTTACTTTCTTAACATTTAAATAAAAAATACGGTATAGTTATATTAGCCGTGCGCAGACGGTAAAACGGCAAGCAAGTATTGTTACCATACAAAAGAAAAAAAAAAGAAAAAAAGTTTTTTTCACCAATCAAAGCATATCCGTTTATTTTCGATAAATGACGTCATATTCGCCTGTTTCCTATGGTTACGCATATTGAAACCTTGTATTATTATCAAAAACTAAAAAAGTACGTTTTATTTCTAATAATTTTATTTAATCTTCTTAATTCTTCATTTTTTTTAATTTCATTTTCATTTTTCCCGTGAAAATTTTTCAATTGAAACAAAATTGTTGAGTGAAAATCATTTTTTCGGGTTTTGAATTAGTTTTGGCAACGATAAAGTATTAGCAACGGTAAAGTAAATTTAACCATTTTAAAATGCTATACGAAAAAAATGTCCATTTATTCTCAATGAAAATAACGAAATTTTGAATTATTAAGAAAAATATTTGAATAAAATAAACAAAACCACGCCTATGTTCATATGAGGGTTATAATCAGCCTATATGCAAAGATACAGGATCATTAAATGCTCCATTTTGACGCTGGCTTCAGCCTAATAATTGCACACAATCAGATTTATAATATTATTAGGATTAGGATTTAAGTTAATTTTTATTAAGTTATTTTATGTTTCTATTTTTTTTTTTAGTTTACGTCAGTATTATTATTTAAGTTATTTTATGTTTCTATTTTTTTTAGTTTACGTCGGTATTATTCTTAATTAGAAAAAGACATCAAGAGCTTTATATTTCTGTATATCTAAGTATCTTTCTTCGGGGCAAACAAAACATCCGTCTTTCGAATTGGTAAGTAGCTCAGTGAAGTAATAAGGTAGATTCCGGAACTGATAGGACTTAAGATTTTGCAGGATGAAAAATGTAATTATTTGCCTTGAGATCAATATTACTTCCTTTAGTTGGGAGTTAAATATAGACTGCTGCGAAATAAAAATAAGATTTAACAAACTTCGAAGATAAAACTTTAGTCAAAAGCAAAACGGTTCTCAATTTGTGGGTCACGGGCGATGTTTTAGTGGGTTAGGGAACGATCGGTAAGGTTTCCAAAATTATATAATTAATCTCATCTGCTTCAAAAGCATAACGAAAACAATGTGTTGCAACGTTAAAGGAAAACATCCTGAAAAAATATAGCAGATAGAAAACTTTGTGAAAAGACAACGTTTTAACACTTTCTAACACAGTTGAAAAGTGCTTATGGATTCGGTTTTTTCTGCCTGTCGTCTGTCCGTGTTTTAACTCTCGTAAATCTACTCGGATTAACATGTAATTTTTATAAGATATTGAGGTTTAGTGTAAAATGTTAGGTGTTGCAAGTTGCAAATGAAGTGTACAGCAAGTCTAGTTCAGTTACAAGGACACACAGGAGAATTCTGTTACCTTATGGTCTATGGAGAAAAATCGGTTTTATTCATGTTATGATATTTCAAACATATTGAGATTGATATGCATCACTGAGGGGGACAACAACATGTTTTCTCAGGAGTATAGAATAAGTAGCATTTATTGTTTGTTTACAAGGACACACAGAATCGGTTGCGGTGCATTTTAATGATGTTCTGATGCTACAAACATAATGAAAATAAAAAGGATCACTGAAGTGGATTACAACATGCTTTCAATAGATTATGGAGTGCGTATCATTTATCGTTTATTTACAGAGACCGTGATCCGGATTTTGTAAGATCGTAAAAAGTATGAATGTCTTAGTATAGTTTAAATGATAAACTATTCTGAAAGTGGAAGTTGTTTGTAACCGTGTCCTCGTTATAGCCGTGCTCGTATTGAACGAGTTCGACGGTATAACTATGGTCAAATAACATTGCGGGTGCCGGAATTCGGGTATAATGTGTATTAACAAAGAAATTGTGCATTTTATATTTTAACTATACTTAAGTTACGCCTCTATCGTTAAATTTAGGTATGTTAAGAAATGAAGAAGATATTTTTGAGGTTTATTAATGAACATTTATTAGGCCTAAATTTAGGATAAGTATTATAAGGTAGTCTGACTAGTAAATGGACACTATGTATAATGGACACAATTAGGTCGAGTTCGTCCCGAACTCGACCAGCAACGAAACAAAATATTAATATCTCGAGCCGGAATGGGTTCGGGTACAATCGTGTTACCCGACCTAATGCAGGACTCTAATGCCTATTCATTTTAAATGTCATTGTTGCCAATATCGCTTATTTTGACGCACAATAGATGATAATATATTAAACTTTTTGAACAATTCCTGTAAAAAAAACTATATATGGTAGGACGACTATTTTAAAAACGTAAAGTAGTAATGTGTACCTTAACATCATACTAAAAATCTGTGACGATTGGTCAATGTTTACGCGAGTTAAACCTTTCACGATGAGTGGCACGTATACGTGCCGTTTAATCTTAAGTCTTTGAATCTGAACACCAATTTTTTCTCCAATTCTAACCTGAGATTTTCAGTGATTAAGCCAAAAAGTACAATATGAAAAAAAAAAACTGGTGCAGAAAGCTTATAAAGCCTAAAAATGACATCAAAACAGGCTGATAAACAAACATATCAGTATTAGATCTTAATGATGTTGAAACGGGACCTTCTGCAAAAAGACACTTTTCCAATAAAAAAATTAGTACGTTGTGGTCATGACAAAACTTTCTTCATATCCAAATCAAATCGTCCGCAGCTAATATTAAATGACAATCTATTCGTTCTTGAGATAATATCGCGGAAATCGAGAAAAACACAGCATAGAAACAACACCCAATTTATAGCCTATTTTTTAAATTCCTACTATTAGCTCACACTGTTGGAATTTTCAATCGTTAATAAAATATTTTCTATTCATCCATTCAAGTTCAAATAATTTTTTTTTAATTTGTACTGGATGACAATTGATGTTAATACAGTTTTTTCAAATATTAATTCATTAATTAAATGAATTCGGGTTTAATTAATTAATTTTAAATTTTATATGGGAGAAAAAAAATTCTCCCATTGTTTTCATAAATGAAATGAAAGATTTACCTCAAATTAGTGATGCCAACAAAAAATAAAATACCGCAACGATGATTATAAAATAATGTTCAATAAAGATAACGTGGGACATTAATGCTGCACGGGTTTATTTTATATATTTATGATTAAAAAGTAGGAATTGACTTTAAATTTTTTTTTTATATTACTTGTTTGGCTATTTACACCCAAACCCAATCAACGTCAATTTATGTTAAAGTTTAACAGAATATGAAGTTTGATAAAACTCCATGCATCGGCTCTTGAAATAAAGCTATTGCTGAAATCGTGAAAATTTCAGCTTAGAAGCGCCACCTGTTGGAAGATTTATGCCTAAACCTAATCTCAGTACCAATTTATGCCAAGGTCTAACTGTAAGTTTGATTAAATTCCCTGCATTAGTTCTTGAGATAGAGTGCCTACAAAAACTGTGTTTTTTTTTTTTTTATACCGCTAACCAGGCCCCTACCTGCCCGGCATGAATGCCTAGCTTAACGGGTTAGTACCTGGGTGCGGGGCGGAAATCGCCTGATCACAGCATGGCTGTGATCCACCTGACTATTGATTTGTTCACATCGCTGCTGTGCTTGCTCTCTTGTGATTTGCTACCGCTATCTTTGTTTGCCGGTTCAAGGTTTCTGTTTAACTTTGTTGAATTGACAGATTTAATAGGTCTCGTAATTTAGAACCTTGATCAGGTGACGAGACCCTCACCTGACTAGGCACCCCCAGAGGTATTATTCACAGGTAACTTGGAGGGCTTTGCACCCACGACGGATTTTACATGCACCAGGTGCCATTAGCGTACATAGATTTACATATTTACCATGTCTGTTGGCTTGTCACGTTCATGGTGGGTTGTCGCTGTAGTGTTTATCGCCTCTTTTATGGGCTGATTTCCCTTCTTGTTGTATTTGTCTCTGTCAAGGCTTTTTGGCGTTTTTATAGGCTCGCCCCTGTTGTGGGTTGTTTTTTGTCTATCATTCATTGGTTTTTTGTCTCTTTCTTGATATATTTTTACCTCTAGCTTGTGCTAGAGCTGGTTTTCCCATTTTGAATCTTGGTCTTCTTTCGAGAGTTTCACTGGTTATTATGTCACTATCGTGGGTTTTGTCACGTTGTAACATTTGTTACTGGTGGTTGTCACATTGTAACTTTTGTTACTGGTGGTTGTCACATTGTAACTTTTATTACTGGTGGTTGTCACATTGTAACTTTTGTTACTGGTGGTTGTCACATTGTAACTTTTGTTACTGGTGGTTGTCACATTGTAACTTTTGTTACTGGTGGTTGTCACATTGTAACTTTTGTTACTGGTGGTTGTCACATTGTAACTTTTGTTACTGGTGGTTGTCACATTGTAACTTCTGTTACTGGTGGTTGTCACATTTCTGGATGTTGCACACTCATTTTTGTTGTCTTTGTCACTTTATCTCACCCAAGCATTGGGGATTTTGATTTTTTTTTCCCTTCGTGAATACGCTTTTTGCGATCAGTCCATTGAATCCTAATGGCTGTTATCACTGCTTTTGAATTTTGTGCAACTTGTTGATTTGTTGTTTGAGAAACTTGTCGCACTAATGGAGTGGGGCTTGTTCCGTGGCCGTTAGTCCGTCATGTATCTATGAGGCTGTATTCACTTGATTTGACACTGTTTTTTTCCCCATTAACTTTCTTTGGCAGGTGTGCTTTGTGCATTCACCATTTAATTATTTTGTTCACTTTTTGTTGGCTATTTGCCTTCATCAGTTGGTGAAATTCAGTCCGTCACAGATGACTTCCACTTCTCACTAGTGCTGAAAAAAATCGATTTTTTTTTTGGCGTAGCAAAGAGGTTCCATTGCTACTTTTTTTTTTTTTTTAATTTTTAATTTTTAAAGATATATTAGAAAATATACTTACCAAATGGATGGCTTTTGAGAGTGGGATATGCTTTTGAGGAATCTCGCTGCTGGGAAGGTGTATTTATTGTGATATGAGATCGATGTTTTCTACTAACCATCTCATCACTGCTCTTCCTTTTGTTTGTACTTGTTTGTTGTTCGCTAACTGGTTGTGCCATATTTTTTCGTTGTTCGGTGTGATGTGGATCAGATGTAGTGTTTGGGTTAGTGGGCAGTCTGTTAGATAGTGTTTGGGGGTTCCCAACTCCCCGCATGAGCAGTTTGGTGCGTCTTTGCGCTTAAACCTGTGTAAGTAGTCCGGGAATGCTCCGTGACCCGTGTAAATTTGACTTAGTAGATTGCAGCTGATGATTCTGCGAGAATCTACTTTTGAGAAGTATTCATATGTCTTCCTGCCCGTTTCCCCATAATCCCACTCGAACTGCCATTGTTTGATAGTGAGTTCTTTTAGTTTTCTTTTTAAGTTTGATATCGGTCTTTCTAGATGGTATGGAATTTCTTTACTTTGGTTTTCTGCAGCCTTTTTTGCTAATTCGTCGGCATCCTCGTTTCCTTGGATACCCACATGTGCTTTGACCCAGCTAATTTTGAATTTATTGTTTGAGTCTTTTACTGTTTTTTGTATTGTAACGATTAATTTTACTACATTGAAGGGTTTACTGAGTGATTGGATGGCTGACATGCAGTCCGAGCGAATGCTGTATTCCTTCCCTGTGCTATTTCCCCATTCTGCTGCTTTTAGTATAGCCAGTAGTTCGGCTTGGAAAACACTGTTGTACTTCCTTAATGGAGCTGACCATGTTTTTATTTTTTGTTCATTTTTGAAAGCTACGAATGCCGAACCCGTAGCGCCTGTTTCCAATTTTGAACCGTCCGTATATATTACTATGTCCTTGTAATTATGGCCTATTCTTGGTTCTATGGTGTCCGCGGGATGTGTTTCCCATACATTAATCTTTTTTATATAGTCTGTATGGTGGATAGTGGTTCCGTGTATTTCTGTCGTTTCTCTTAAACGAGATATTGTGCCGTATTCTGCCTCGTATTTAACTTGGAGGTGAATTGGAATCAGGCCAGCAAGTACCTGAAGGGCCGCTGTTGGGGCAGTTTTATATGCCCTAACTATAGCCAGCAAAAAATGCCTTTGGCATGTTGTTAGTACTTGTTTACTTCTTTGGTTTAGCTTATGTCCCCATATTGAGGCTGCGTAAGTCAGTGTTTTCTCAGCTACTGTTCTATACCATATTTTTAAGATGCTTGGTTTC
Organism: Maratus michaelseni; assembly: GCA_963931845.1. Taxonomy (NCBI): domain Eukaryota; kingdom Metazoa; phylum Arthropoda; class Arachnida; order Araneae; family Salticidae; genus Maratus; species Maratus michaelseni. The sequence goes on from OZ007587.1 coordinate 184,771,581, forward strand.
AATCCCCAACCCCGTTTGGCCATTTGTCCCATCATCCAAAACGCTTTCCTTACTTTGGCTGTTTGTGCTTGGCAGTGTGTTTCCCAATTTAGGTTTTTATGTATGATTACACCTAGATACTTAATGTTTTCTTTTCCTTCAAATTCCCTTTCTTTGAATTTAATTCCTTCAATTTTATATGTGTCTGCTGTTGGTAGGTTTCTTGTGTGTGTTCTATTAAGGTACAGTAGTTCTGTTTTGTCCCAATTAAGCGTTAGGTTATTTTCCGTTACCCATTCATAAAATTCTTTTATTATTTTGTTTGCTAGTTTTACTAATTGTTCTTTTGTTTTTGCTTTTATTATTAAAATAAAGTCGTCTGCGAAGGCCTGTATTCTTACATTTTTACCCCAGTTTTTCTTTAGGGCTGTATCTGCTATTAGCAGCCACAGCAGTGGTCCCAGACAGCTGCCTTGTGGACAGCCGCCAAATGTTTGTTTTGTTACTTTAATGCCGTTTTCTTCTAAGGATACGTATCTATCTTCTAAAAAGCTTAGTATCCAATTTATTAAGTAAGTGGGGCATGGTGATTGTTTTAAGTTTTCGGCTATAATAGGCCATCTGATATTATCAAATGCACCCTTTATATCCATTGCTATTAGTAATGTTTGGTATTTGTCTTCTTTGTCTTTCTTTATTGTTTTTATTAGGTTATTTAGTGCGTGTTCAGTTGATAACCCTTGTTTGAACCCATATTGTTTGTCGCTCCAGTATTTGTTGATTGTTAGATGATGTGATATCCTGCCGTGTATTATTTTTTCTAGTATTTTACTAAGTGTAGGTAGTAAGCATATGGGTCTGTAATTTTTTGGTTCTTTTGGATCTTTTCCCTTTTTATGAAATAGGACTACTGTGCCTATTTTAAATGATTTTGGGAAGTAGTTGAAGTTAAGGCATGTGTTATATAATGTTAGTAGTAGTTGTGGTGCTGCTGTGTGTATTCTTTTCACTAGGTTATGGTCTATGTAGTCAAAGCCCGGAGCTTTGTTTTGTTTTATGTTTTTGATTATTCTGTTAAGTTCTTGTTTTGTTATAAGCTGTGGTTTTGTTTCATTAAATGTCGGTGTCTCTGGTTTTAATTCATGTTCTATTGATGGATCTGTTAGATATAGGTTGTTTAGGAAGTGGTTTAATGTCTTTTTGACGGTTACTTCTTGATTGTTGGGCATGATGTTTTCTAATCGTGATGGGCTTGTTTTTTTGCCTGATGCCAGTTTATATTGAGGGCCATATGTATTAGTGACTTCCTCACAGTATTTTTTCCATGTATCTCTTGTGGCTTTTTGGACTATTTTCTTTAATTTTGCGCGTTCTTTTTTATATTCTATATGTTGTTTGTGTTTTAGTTCCTCATCTTGTTGTTCCTGGAATTTTCTCCTGAACGCCCTTACTCTATTTCTTGCTATTTTGACTTCTTGTGACCACCATGGTGGTGCCATTAATTCTGGAGTTTTTCTATGTTTGTAGCAGGCGAATGCTATTGCTGTTATTTCTCTCTGTAATCTTAGAGTTATGTTGTCTAACTGATCTATATTTGTTGCTTTTCTTAGTTCTTTTGTATATTTGTTTCTGATTTGTTTAATTTTCTTCTCGAATTTTGCGTGTTTGCCGTGTTTTGTTTCTAATCTATGTCTTTGATAACACGTATTTTTATATTTTATATTAAATTTTATGTATTTGTGATCACTGTTTGATTCGTCGTCGCTTACTTCCCAGTCTGTTATATTTTCTCCTAATTTAGCTGTTGCTATTGTTAGATCCGGCCATCCTTCTAGCTTCCTTTTACCTCTCATGGTGCTGAACGACGCTTTTGCGTGTGGTGGGTTTTGTACAAAGAGGGCATTCAGGAGGAGGAAGTCTGTAAGTTTTACCCCCCTGTCATCTAAGTTCGCATAGCCCCATTGTTGAGAGTGTGCGTTAAAGTCCCCCGTCAGTAGTACTTCGCCCTTGGCTATTTTCAGAGTGTCTTCTACCTCCTGCAGCACATCTTCGAAGTCTTCTACTGAGGGGGGTGCGTATACATTGATTATTGTTATTGTTTCTTTTTTATTTTCGATTTTTATTGCTGTTGTGTATTCTTTTTCTGCTATTGTTATTGGATTGGTGCCTGTGTGAGTTACTATTGCTGATCGATTTCTTTTTGTTTTTGTTATTTTCCAATTACCATTATTGAAACCTGTTATTTTTCCTGTTTTTAGGTGCGTTCGTAATTATATAAATACGTAGCACCTATAGTCGTCGTTTGGTCCGTCCGTCTGTCCGTCCGTCTGTCTGTCTGTCCGTCCGTCTGTCTGTCTGTCCGCATATAACAACGCAAAAACTACCCAACCAAATGGTTTGCAATTTGAAATATATTATCTTTGCATAAATTTGTCGAGACATTTCAAATTTTATCAAAATCGAATCAAAACTTTAGGAGATATTAATAAAAATATTTATTAAGAAATTTGATTTTTTTTTTAAATCGGTGCTTTTTTGTTATATGAGCTTCCGATGGATGTTAAATCGTCAAGCGACCGAGATACTTATTTTATTACAGAAATTAATCTGCAGACGATATAATTCATTTCACAGAATTAAAAATCATCAAGATCTGAATATTTATATAACTAGCTGATACATATATATCTGAATATTTATATAACTAGTTAAGATATTTGTATGAACAGTGTCATAAAATATATACTTAACTAGCTGTTTAACCCGTTCTACGCACGGGATATCATGAATTTAATTCTAAAACGTGCGTACGAACGCACCTCGTTTGTAACGTTTGACGTACAATTTCCAACTTGTTTTATCTTGGTGAAAGTCTTGTAAGAGTCCAATATTTATTTGTTTGTCTCCCATATATCCCATAAGTGTTTGTGTTGCATGGAGACTGTTATGTAGGTTTATTTGTATTAGTTTGATGTTGTCTTGATTTTTATTGTTGGAGTTTTCTTTTGGATTTTTATTTTCATTCAGGTTTGGATTGTCTTGGGTGCCGCTTAGGCACGCGTCTGTGTTAGCGGCGTTGATATTGAACATAATTCAATTCGTGTGTCCTTTGTTGCCTGTTGTTAAGTTCCTCCTGTGACCTCCTATGCACCCGTGTCACACCCCTAGTTGTGTTTAATGTGATTTTGTCGTTTAGGACATCATTACCTGTAGTTAGTTTTTGTCTTCCTTGTTCAATTTCAATTTGTCTAATTTTGAGGAGCTTTCTGTACACCCTGCACTGCCCATCATGAGCCGTGTGGTCTATAGGGATTTGTGCCGGTAAGTGCGCCTTATTCCATTCGTTAAATGTAGTGCAGATGATACACCTCTTCCTTCCTTTTGGGCAATCTTCGTATTTGTGCCTACCTGCACATATCGGGCAGTACTGACTCTGCTTGCACTGGTGCGCCACGTGGTCAAAACCTTGACATTTGTGACACATTTGGATAGTCACATAGTTTTTTATCGGACATTCCTTGAGTCCCAGGCAGATCGTTCTCTCCTTGAGAAGGTGATCCGCCAGGGGCTCAGGGAGCGCTACCGGTATATGCAATCGCCCTGCTGGTGCCCGTAGCGATTTTAGCAACTGTATTTTGTCCTCGTTTTGTTCTATGTCGATGCCTAGTTCTCTGCATATTTTGTGCTTGATTATGGCTGACTCCACCGACTCCGGTACATGGAAGATGATAATTCTCTTCTTCCTTAAATTGGCTGTTTTTACTTTCAGGCCACTGTTACTCTCCTCATTCTCTGCCAGGGCTTCCTTTATCCTCGTAGCTTCCGTTGCGTTTTCGCAAACAATTTTTATGCCGTTGCGAATCCGTTTGACATTCCTGACTCCTTCCTTGTTTTCTATCGTATTTGTTATTTGTTGCTCTACTTCCTCTGCTGTCCGCTCTTCTGTAGCCTGAATAATTACAGTTGCCGTCGCGGCTTTGACCGCCTGTGCATAACTGTGAGCAACTGCAGTCTTTTTTGTTGCCTTTTGTGCTGGTAGCGATGTTGTCTCTTCTTCCATTGGTTGGGTTCCTCTTTTTGCTGTTACTATTTCCAAGGCTTCTGCCTTTGCCTCGGCATGTGTTGCCCTCAACTCCATCTCAGTCAGTGAGTTTATCACTACCTGCAGAGCTTGGTCCATGGCTTCACACGTCGATGCTGGTATCTTTGTTGATTTTGATTGTATCATCTTGATGTAGCTTATTGCCATCATAGCCCTCTCTATCTCTAGGGATCTCTTTTTAGATCCATCTGGTATGTCGCAAAGGGTTATTAATTCCCCTCTTAACCTCGTGACTTCTGTGTCTTGTAGTACCGCAGTTTCTTTATCTGGCTCTGTCATTACACTATCCACATCTGAATCTGTCTCTTCGCACGTATCTTTCTTTGTCAATTCGTAAAATCCCTCAATGTCTGTCATCTTTAGTTTTGTTTTTCCTACTTTTTCGGAGGTTTTTGCTTTGCTTTTTACCTGCTCTTTCTGGGAAGTTCCAGGTGTACTACTTGCTCCTGGCGTTTTTTTTGTGTTTTTTACTTCTGTTTTTGAGCCTTTTGAGCCTTGGGTGGTTTTTGTTGACGCATTGCGCTTTTGGTCTATTGGTGTCATTGTTTTTTCGCGGGAACTTGCACGTGTGCTTAGTTTCATTTTTTGTATTTGGTGTCTCTAGTTACCCTTTTATTAGTTTATTTATGTTTTATTCCCAGCAGGGGGAAACATGAAAATAACATTACAATTATAGACATCTTTTTCTAACGGTGTGTGTGTGTGTGGGGGGGGGGGGTTAACTGAAAGATTATATTTTAAGAGTTTGATCTGGGAGATTAATGCCTTGGGGCTTTAGAAAGTGGGGAGGGAATCGCTGGTAGAAGTAGGGATTAGTGGGTGATTGACACCCAACAATGAGCTAGTGGTTGCTGTAATGAAGTTAGGATTATTGAATGATTGACACTCCCTTCTTTTAATCTGCACTGGAATGTTGAATTCACTTATGTGAGCATTCTTTAATGTAACTGAAACTTCCTATGCATAGAGAAATTGTTGCTATTTTGACTTGAGATTTTTTTTTTTTTTGAGGGCGCTTACCTGTTAATTTGCTTATTAAAGTAAATTGGATGTCTAGTTAGACATGTATGGTTACAGAAAATATTCTGGGGGTACTTGAGAAACTGTTTAGTTTCTTGAATTTTTTTTTTTTTTTCCCGGGGTTTTATTTAGATATTTATGAATTATTTGAATCTTAGCTAATTAAACTATAAAATGAGATTAAAACTGGGGGTGGGGAGGTTAGATTTTACACTTTAGCTTAGTTATGTAAATGCTTAGTTGAAGAGATTAGTTTTAAATTGTTCTAATGGGAGGATTAGAGAGGAATTACGATTTAATTATTAAACTGCTGTTTAGGCTGTTTAGTTGAATTTAATATGGATGGGGGAGAAAAAGATAGTTGAATACGCTAAGGACTTAAGTTACTATTAAAATAACAAAGGGCAAATATTTATTTATTTTTTTTTGGGGGGGAAAAGGGAGTGGGGGGAATTATTCATTGAATTAAGGATTGCTAATTGATATGATGTTATGACTCGTTGAGTCCTAAACTTTTGAGTTAGAACACTGGGCCTACTTCGCGATGAGCAATTAGGTAAAGGACCTAATTAACCCGAGATGGCTGGGGATGTAACTTCCAAAACTGCCGCAATCAGTAAATTAATTCACTAATTGAGATCGCTTTGGCGTACCCATCAGCCGCCAGTGTTTAAAAGATGGTCAATTAAGATTTATACTTACATAGGCAATCCCCGCCAGGTACCAGTTACCTTAATTACTGCTGCTGCTGATTTCTTCCTGCAAAGAGCTGCTATGTTGATCAAGGCAGGTGTGGCTGTTCCGTTTCTACCGGGCGAACATCTTTCTCCCGCGGTCCTGTCTGCTAGCGTCTGTCCGCAAAGACGAGAGTGTCCTTCCGCTAGCTCTTTCAACACGTGGTCCCTTGATTACACTAATTAGTACATAACTAATTAACCGTTGGTCGCACAATTGAAAAATTAATGTCCACGGATAGGAAATGTTTTTCTCTTTCCGGGAATTCAAAAATCTGAAAAAAAATCTCAGGAATTCCGGTTTTAAAATTGCAAAAACCAGGAGCCCAAAAACATGCGTGCTTCCTGTACGCGACACTGTGTTACATACAGACAGACAAAAACACAGAGTGACACGCAAACTCACGGACCGACAATTTTTAAATGCAGTCAAATCGTGTTCAGGAGCTTTTAAAATGTTTAAATCTGTAGAAAAGCGGGTGTCGACAATTTTTACGAATCCAATACTTTATTCTTGTAAAGATAGAAGAAAGTGAAAAAGTGAGAACCGGACATCCGTTTATAAGTAATGCGTGAACAGAACATATAGCTACATATATTGATAGCGTATATAAATATATACACATTCAAACTAATTGCATAACCTCCTTCGTTGAAAGTCGGTTAAAAAAATAATTGTTTTATTTTTTTAATAAAAGTAAAACAAAAGAAAAACTAATTTGTTTTGATTGCAGAATAATTAGAACCGGAGTTTAAAAAATACAAAAAAATATTTATAAAGCGATCATTTTTCGTTTATTTATAAAACGGTGTTAGAATAATATTCTTTTCAAAGTTAATTGAAAACTTTCGATGCATTTTTATCTAAAGATTACAAGAATTTTCATCAAACATAATTATCTTTAATTTGTGATTATCGTTCATAACACTTAAAGTTAAAAAAAAATCCAATATTAATATGACGTAAGTGTCTAGAGTTATTTTAATTAAAGAAAAATATTTTTCCACTTGTTGGTTTTTGAATATAAAAGCAATTTGCATATATTAAATACAAAAAAAAAAAAAAAAAAAGAAAAAGGAAAAAATATGCAGAAGGATTTATAATAAGAATGTTTATTCATCTCAAATGTACTATTCTGAACAATATGTAAAAGAGATTAGTGTAATTTCATTCTGGCATATAAAATGGAAATTTACTTTATGCCTTGTAAATGTTATAAAAAAGTACTAGATGGAACCCGTCAAAACTTGACGGAAAAAAAAATATTATAACAATATCATTAAAATAAGCTTCTTTATTATTTAAGAATAGTGCAAATGAAACAGTCTTTCAAATATTTTATTTTAAAAGTTTTTTCCTCAGTGAAATACAGTGCGATTCTCCAAACAAACAATCCGTAAACAACTGTGTAATGCAAATCAGTTTGACATTACCGCCATATTCTCTACGGCAAGAAAGAAAATTTCATGGACCTATGAAGTATCATACAAATAGTATATTCCTACGTTCATCTCATATTCAGTAAATAAAAGAACATAGTAAATAAAGCACACATCTCCCCCCCTACCCCCCCTGTAATAATGCAACCGAATGAGCTCCTATGAGCATGTGCATTGCATCTGCCCAAAAGCACCGTCGAGATTCGACGGTAAAAAAAAGTTTTAAAATGTTTAAATTAAAAATTTTTAAATGTCTTCTTTAATCATTGTTCATTTCAAATCCATATCTTCTAAAACGCATCCATTGTTTTAAGGTAATCAGACGAAGAATTTTTTTTACAATAATAAATCAATCTTCAGATGAGGGAGATTTTTAATGTTTTCAAGTGTAATTTATTTCTATAGTTTCCTCCGTACCTTTACATAATCAGGATGATTATCCCTTTTCCATCAGAGTCGGGAATGTTTTACCTCTTGTACAGTTAAATACCCAATAGATCTTTTAAAAAAATACAATTCGTAGCATATTCTGATGCAACATATGCATCAGCGGATTCAACATATCAATTTTATGTTAAACAAAACCTCAAAATAGTTTTTTTTTCATTTTTGACAGATTTTAGTTTAGCGCCAAAATGCTCTATCTTATGGATAATCTGATCTTATGATTTATCAGGCTTTATTATTATTTTTTTTTTCACTTTTTATGATGGTCAGAGAAATCTATTTTCAATTGTGGCAACTTTCCCAGGGGCTATTTTACATTATTGAAGCAAACTGATGGTCATTGTTAAGATAGAAATGAAAAACATTTCATGCTTGAAAATTATTTAAAAAGTCGTTAAATTAAGCGGCAGTTTTCAAATAAATTTCAATCGAAAGCCAATTTTTTCTTTCGAATTCATGATGTAAGAATTAAAATTATAAAATGTAGTAAAAAATTGAAATTTCTAGTATTTAGAAGTGATGTAAGCGCGATGAAAGCTAAAGCGATAGCGCCTTTTGTTGTCATAACCGTTAATCATTTCTAAAAATTGCCACTGTGTTTTCGCTGGCGTCCAAAAGTAGACTACCATTTTTTGACATCGAAAGAGAAATTCACAGTGAAAGAAATATGACTTTGCCGCTAATATGGAACTGTTAAATGAACTCATAATAAACCTACCAAAATAACTCCTATAAAATATTAGCCTTGCACTGTTTATTCTAGCTAAAAATAATCATTATTTCAAGTTCTTTTTTTCTACCATAGCACTATTTTTAATAATTTTAATTTTCCTGAAATCCTTTACTTTTGGGAATTTTTTATATTAAAAAATGAAATCTTCTAACCTATAATTAAAAAAAAAAGTAATTGGTAACATGCAATCAAGATGAAGCATAATCAATAAAGATTCCAATTCTAATCTTTATAATTAAGAATGGAAAAATCAGTTAAAATTACGTCATGCTGACACAATCATATAAACTAGCCGCCACTTGCGACCAGTTTGGTTGCCCTTAAATGTATGTTAAACATTGCAACACGTTACATTTATTCATAATTTAATTTTCCCTTAATCCTTCGCCAAATCGGAAGATTCTAATAAACAAATCATGAACTTTTGCAATCATGGTAGCATTTCACATATTTTTTGGCCACAGGTGTCACATACGCACGTTGGCGCGATTTTTTCCCCCGCCAATTTGGCGAAATTTTTTTTATGGAAATTGTTGTATATTTACTTTTATTTTTTTTTAGTTCTATAAATTATTTTTGATATGTACATCAATATTTATTTACAGCAAACTATCATTTATTTATTTTTATTTCCTTTTTTTATTATGAGTATTTTTGTTAGCCGGGAGCAGATGATAAATCGCCAAATATTGTTCCCATCACCATCATTCATACTACATTAATTTAATTTTAAATTATAAACCTGTCACTCATTTCATTTAAAATACTTAACTTTAATCCAAAATGCTTATATTACATAAATTTAAAATACTTCACACTTTTCATTTAAATAGAAAATAAATAAATAAATATGAAATAATATCATAAATCAAAACATTTGATTTCAAAATCAAAGTATCGTTTCTAATTTGTACACGCGATACATAAAAGCTGTATTAGCGATTTTAAAAATGCTAAAAATTTGATTCATTAAATATTATTACATGAGTTCAATTTACGTCAAGAAAAGGTCCGGATGGAAGTGGAGTTGTATAGCACATAATTATGGTAAACTTTGATTGTCTCACTGGTGCGAATTATTTTTTTGACGCGAGGCAGCGGTCCAAAAATTCATTCGCGGAGAACTTGCTTTGCGAATGATTACCTCCATGATTTAATATTTTAAATGTTCACGACGAATCAATCTTTTTTTTTTTTTTTTTTTTTTTTTGTTTACTTTCATGAATAGAGAATTTGAACTGTGAACCTAATTTCGACTGAAGTTATTGCAGAATATATACATAACTGAACGTAAGTCATCTCTCAAATATTAATTTATTTTGAACGATCTTTCTTAAAATGTAACTTTTATGCAGTTTTATTCGAAAAAATAATTTTGAATAAAAATGGCTGCCTGGCATATGAAAAAGTGAAACGGCCATCCCGGAACTGTTGATGACAGTCACATGACTTACGCTTTTATTTTAGAAGATTTTTCTCTTTAGTTTTATCAATGTTAAAATGCATTTCAAGCTAAACATAACATAATTTTCACCGGCGCAAACTTTTCACACTTACTTTTTATGTTATTTTTATGCGTAAATACCATGTATACAAATCAAATATATTTGTATTTAACTGTAATGAAAAATGGCATCAACAAAGTTATAATGCATAATAATAGATGCTTTCAGTCGTGACGTTTTGCTTGGAAACTGACTCCAAACAAACGGTTGCTATGTTGTATTTTCTATTATATTTTACATATGTAGCTATATCTTATAGCTATATCTCACGGTAAAGTGTTTCAATACATTATATGCAGCGGCAATTTTTTTTTACGATTTATATTTAATAAGAAATGAAACATAGCAACCGTTTGTTTGGAGTATCCATCCAACCAAAACGTCATCACTGACGTCACACTGAAAGCGTCTATAAAATAAACCCAATGAACAATATTCCCGTGACATCACAATAAATATGAATTTTTATTCTCTTATAAAACACGCGGATAAATATTTTTACCTAAATTTAACTTGCAAATTAAAAAATTCGGTCTAAAAGCCACGTGCTTTTAATATTATTTCTCTATTATCTCGCAACCACAGAGTTCAGAAAATAAACTATGTACCTCGCAACAGTGGGCGTTAATCCGATAGCCGACTTTATGACGTCATAAGCAGAAGAAAAAGTTTAATTGAAAATTACGGCTAATTAATAAAATTTTCGAACAAACGAATGCACGATAACAAATCTGTGTCCAAATGTCTTTCATTTAAAAAAAGAATGATGTAATTTGATGCAGTAGTTTGTTCTCACGGATTGTCGAAATAAATCGCTTAGCGTTTTAAATATATAGATTTTTTCACCTGTTTGCTTAAAATGTGCTAGAAATTGGTTTATACTATGTATACCAGAAATAACTAATTACTTATTGTTAATAATTTTATGACGCTCGTTTACCTTTGTAAGATATATTTTTTCTTTTTTTTTAAAAAAAATAAAATCTCTCTAATCGTAGGGGAAAGGATGTAGAAAAAAAAGTCCTTCCGGCCTGTACAGGGAGGAAAAGGGAAGCTTTCCTATATCTTCGTTTTAAAATTTTAGCTAATGTTACTCGAAAACAGCAAGCTAAAATGCAAAGAAACCGTTTACAAAAGATTCGTTAATACTGAATTTGAATAAGAAATTCGCCAAAATATTGAGCTATAGCCAAGTTAGGTCATTTATGAAGACTTATTTTGGTCGCCAAATTTGGTGATATTTCGTGGATTATCGCCAAGTTTGGCGAGAATTTGACGCTAACGGATAGGAATATATAGTTTTATGCGTATGATTGGGAAAATGATTACCACAATGAAATAAAATAATTTGCGAGAAATCGCGTTTACAAAAACTCATAAATTAATCGTTGGTTTTTTAGGGTTTGTTCATCTCACGAAACCCTATTACTCCCGCTCCGTTTTCTGTCCGTCACAGAGCCATTCTCAGAAACTATGTAACTTACAGAGTTGAAACTTTGTGTATATCTAGCTGAATACCAGCTATGAAGCTCAAGATATTAAAATTTGAAAAAATCGTATATTTTTAAATAAATAGAGATAAAAAACCAAAATTCTAACAGCATTTTCCTAAATTTAAACATTTTTCGTTAAAGCAATTGCCAAAAATTAAAAATCCACAATGAAATTCTTTTTACAATAATTAATTTTCTATTGAACGATTTCCACGTGAAAAATGAAAATGAAATAAAAAGTTTCACCAATTTAAAAAATATATTAATATGAAATAAAAATGATTGACGTCATAGTGGTAATAAAATGGAAATTTTCAAAGATTTCTCAATAATACAAGGAGTATGTACATCCATTTTTATACAAGCAGATTAATATCACGTCATTAGAGAATTAAAAAGAAAATCTGGCGTCATATTGGAAGTTTAACGAATTTTTCAAATCTTTGAGAATAATACAAAGCGAGTATCAGTCTGAGTAATAGAGAATAGTAAATATATAAGTTTGAAGAACGTATTGAATTATGATAAAAACCCAATTATGGAAATATTGGCATATTTTAACATTTTGAAGGTCTCTGTACAACATGTTTAATTTTGAAATTGTTTTTTTTAAATATCGCATTTAGTCCACATGACAGATATTATTGTGACAGAGTATAATACTTGGGATTCGTCCGCTATCGGAGAGGTTCAGATTTTCGAAAAAACCAGAAAAATAGACCGGTAAATTTTTACTTTATAAAAAACATGACTTTTTTTTCTTCTTTCTTTCTTTCTTTTTTTTTTTTTTTTTTTTTTTTTTTTGAAAATGAAATTTATTTGGATTTATTAAAGAAAGGATAAAATGTTTTGAAAGGAATATTAAACGAAACCATTTGTGCGATCTTCGATCACACTTACCCACTTGTTTTTTGATGATGTGGCTGTGTATATATGTGATTGATCATGATAGTACCCAAATTATGCTTTTGATTGAGCTATCATTTGGTGAATATATTATAGGCTACTGTCGCAAGAACTATATACATGTTCGAAGAAATAGGACGACGAGGTCTAGTATCTAAACCTTTTTTAAACCAATTTCAACCATTCTGTGGCGATAACTGATAAACATTTTCTCTTATATCTCAGTTATGTTATTTTTATTGACCTTGTACATGTTATGTAGATACAACATCTATCTTTCTCCAAAGAGTGACTTCATTTAGTCAAATGTTACTTTTTTTTTACTTATAGTAAAATAATTTTATATTTTTACTTTGTTTTGTAGGGGAAAAATGTTTTACTAAATAAAAGCGTATCCAAATTTATGTACACCCAGAAAAAGGAATTGATTAAAACAACAAAACATGTTATGTTGAGTACATTTTGGTTGTTTCAAGCAAAATTTTTAGTTGAAGTAAAAAGTTGGTTTTGTTAATTGACAAAAAAATATTGTTAACACTCTTACAAAATTTTAACAAAATTTCATCAATTTTACTTGAATTAACACAATCTGTTTTTTTAATTTTATTATAATTTTGTAATTTAAATTTTGTAATTCCAGCAAAATTTTGTTTTTCCCCAAAATTTAAATTGTTGTGTAGGAGCCATAACTCTCTCACGTAACTTGGTTTATTTGACTTATATAACTGTATAATTAAAGGATTAACATAATTTTTGGATAATTAAAACTTTTTAAACTGGGACGGACCAAGGTAGTTTTAAAAATCCCCCTATCCCATTTATTACTTTCTTCTATCTTTACAAGAAGAAAGTATTGTAGTCATGAAAATTTTCAACTTCTGTTTTTCGACGGATTTTGGAAGGTTCTGAACACAATTTGACTGTTTTTAGAAAATGACTGTCTATGACTCTGTCTGTCTGTATGTGACAAAAATTTTGTGGGCGCTCTATTTCAAGAACTAATGCACGGAATTTAATAAAACTTTATATATAGTTACTTCCTGATATAAATTAGTGCTGATTAGTTTTTGGCGTAAATCGCGCAACAGGTGGAGCTGCTATGTTGCAATTTTCGCGATTTCTGCAATAGATTCGCGATTTCTCAAGAACTAATGAACTGATTTACATCAAAATACAGATTGAGTTAGTCCTTGACATAAATAGAAGCTGATTACGTTTTGGTGTAAATAGCCCAACAGGTGGCGTTGTTATGCTATTTTTTTCATGATTTTCGCTATAGCTAAATCTTAAGAACTAATGCACGGATTAATTTTTAAATCATTTTCAGCAGTGATTTACGCCTGTAATTCTTAAATAATAACCAGTGAATTTTTATCCTGCTTTTTTTCAAGCATAAACCGACATGACAGAGTGAAAAATGTCCCAAGCTGGGAATCGTACCTGGGTCCTCAGAATAGCGCTCTGAGGCCCAGCATATGGCAACACAGTTAATTTTTAATTAATTTTCTGCAGTGAATTACGCTTGCAATCCTTGAATAATAACCAGTGAATTTTTGTCCTGCTTCTTACAGGAGTAAATTCACTGCTGAAAATGAATTAAAAATTAACTATATGTTGCAGATGCTGCGCTTTGTATTTTCGTCTCATGTTTGCCGCAGAAATCTGCATGCTCATGCAGGGCCTGTTTACCGAATAGTCCCGGGAAAGAATCTTACCCAAAGAAATACAAAGGTGCCCCCAAATTTACTTTTCAGAATAACTTTTTGCAAAAAAAAAAAAAAAAAAAAAAAAAAAAAAAAAAAAAAAAAACAGAGTAAAAAATGCATTTTTTCCTTACGAAATTTTTATCTAAGAAGCTCGCTCTTTCTAAATTGTTGTTTACTCGAAATTTGGATGATAAAATTTCAAAATTGTTGCAGCATACCAAAAATGGATTTAGTAAATAACAAAACAATTGGTAGAGGGGGGGGAGGGGGGGGGTAGAGTAACATCGGGATTCCCCTACTTTTATGTCTTAAGCGGGCCATGTGCTCATGATGGCATTTCCATCTTGTGCTGCGGTTGCAGCCGGTCCGACATATATAAGAGTAAGAAATTTCGAGTTAGGATATCGTTCCTTCTGGCTCAGTGGTTAGAGTCTCAGATCGTTATTCTGAGGACCCGGTCTCGATTCCCAGCTTGGGACATTGTTCAATCTGTAGGTTTACGCTTGAAAAAAAGCAGGATAAAAATTCACTTGTTTGTTCACGGATTACAGGCGTAATTCACTGCTGAAAATGAATTAAAAATTACCTAAAAAAATAGTAAAGTTTAGATTGGTTCTAATACAAAAAATAATTTTAAAGTAAATATTATAATTGTTTCTGTAACAAAAACTTTCTGTTGTTAAAACAAAAAAAATCTACAATTTAAAAATTCAAACAAAATATTTTTATAAAATATGCTAAAATAGGTACTAAAATTATCCCTTTTTGGTTTCCCCGTAGCATTCTTTAGGTGACATACATGTTGCATATGCACATTTAGCGGAGTTTAACTAAACCAAATTTCTGTATCTATGCATTTTTACTTTCCAAACCCATATAAATTGTTATTCAACCATTTATAAACTATTTTGGGTACTTTTGGGTTAACCGGGCGCCAGTGATATAAGTACATGTACATATATAAATATATATGTATATACATACATATATGTGTACATATATACATACATATATGCGTATATATATATGTATGTATATGTACATGTAGATACATGTGTATATATATATATATATATATATATATATATATATATATATATATATATATATATATATATATATATATACACATATGTGTGTATATAAACATGTACATATATCACTGGCGCCTGGCTAAGAACCCTATTTTGTAACCAGAAGTAACGGTTAAATACCATTTTGACAGGGAAAATTCTCAAAGAAATGTACAGTAATATTTGCATGTTACATGCATACACGTCCACGTCAAAATTTTCGCTGAGCTTGGCGATAATTTGCAAAATATTACCAAAGTTGGCTTCAAAAATAAATCGTCAAAAACAATGCCAAACAGGTACTAATTAAAGAATTTGACAAAATTCCCATATAACCGTACTATATAAGCATCTTTTGATCCACAGACTAGACTGTAACTGCACTCTAAAAAAAATCCGTGAAAATACAAGAGATTTTCCGTTAATTTTTACGGAGAAGTTTCATTTTTCCAAAACAACAGTACAATTTCTGTAAATGGCATTAGTTCCGTAAAGGAGATTTCAAATCCGTAAATATGCAGAAAGTTTTCCGTAAATTTAATGGATTTTTCCGTATTTCTTACAAAACGGTACAATGTCCGTATTTCTAGTGCCATTTCCGTAAATGACGTTCCGAAGTTTGCGTACAGAAATCGCCTTGTTTGAAATGTGAATTAAGATTGTTTTATTTACTAGAGTTCTTCTAGGATCCAAATCTGAACCAGTCCTACACGTGGGCCTATTATTAAATTATTAAAATATTTTTTAAAATATCAAAACGAAAAAATAGATTTTTAGAGAATATTTTGAAATTAATAACTTTAGGATAGGTAAGTTTAAATTTGGACTTAATAAGTTAGTTTAAAAATGTAATAGTAATTTATTATGTAATAGTAATTTATGTAATTTTAATTAATTTTAATTAATTAAATTAATTATTAAATTAATTATTTATTAAAATAATTATATTTAATTATTATATATAATATAATATAATATATTAATTATTTATTAATTATAATATAATTATATAATAAATATTAAATATAATAATATTAAATATTAAATATTATATATTATTAAATATAAATTATTATTATAATAATATTATATTATTATATAATTATTATATAATTATATAATTATATTAATTATTATATTACATTAATAATAATAATATAATTATTATATTAATAATTATAATATTATATATATATTATTATTATTATTATTATTATATAATATATATAATATATATAATAATATTATATAATAATAATAATAATAATACTATAATTATTATAATAATTAATTATAATGATAATATAATATTATATTATATTATATAATAATTATATAATTAAATTAATATAAATGTAAATTATATTAATAAATATAATTATATATTATATATTATATATTAAATATGTATTAATATAATATATTAATAATATTTATTAATAAATAATATAATTATATAATATAATTATATTTAATTACTTATTAAATTATTTAATTTTAATTAATTAATTTTAATTAATTTTAAATAGTAATAAATTTAGTAAATGAAATAAAGTTCATTTACTAAAAATCTATTTTTTCGTTTTGATATTTTAAAAATTATTTGTGAAATTTTAATTCAAATATTCAAATATTCATTCAAATATTTATTCAATATTTTCAATTACAGATTCATTCAAATTACATTATTTATAATTTCCATAAATTGAAAAATATTTTTTAAAATCTACTTTTTTTTTTCTTTATGGTACTTTAAATTGTGAATTTTTTCACAGACGTTTTAAAATTTTAATTTTAATTTTATTAACGTGAGGCAATATTAGGTTATTAAAGTTTCATAAAATATTATCTTTGCAAATTATCGATATGTATATTGTATTGAACAAAACTGATTTGTCTTATATATTTGTGAATTAAACTAAAATTTAATTTTTTTATAAATTATAATTTTTTATAAAGTTTGTATTTTTTTCTTTAAATTTATAAAAGTTATTAAATTTTTTTTCTTTTCTTTCATAAAAATGAAGTTTATGATTTTATAAAGTTTATAATTTATTTCGTTAGTTTATGATTTTATAAATTAAACAAAATTAATAAGTCCAAATTTAAACTTACCTATCCCAAGGTCATTAATTTCAAAATTTTCTCTAAAAATCTATTTTTTTATTTTAATATTTTTAAGGTTTCATAAAAAAATATCTTTGCAAATTTTCGTATGTGGGTAACTGACTAAACTGATTTGTCTTATAAATTTGTGAATTAAACTAAAATTTATTATTTTATAAATTATAATTTTACAAAGTTCATAATTTTCTCTTTAAATTTATAAAAATAATAACTTTTTGTTTACTTTATAAAAGTATAAACTTCATTTTTATAAAAGTTTATAATTTATTTTGTTAGTTTATAATTTTTATAAATTAAACTAAATTATTAAGTTCAAATTTAAACTTACCTATCCTAAAGTTATTAATTTCAAGATTTTCTCTAAAAATCTATTTTGTCGTTTTGATATTTTAAAAATTATTCATTTTAACAGAACCATACACAAAAGCTCGCAGCAAAGCTTAAGTATAATAATTTAATTTATTATAAATTTGTTTATTCACATAAGTTTTTAAACTAAGAGATACAGAAAATTTACTTTAATAGTATGTAATAAATACGTCTGCTTAAGATTTTACTGAAATTGATAAATAAATCAACACACAAGTTATTAAAGTATATGTACTATTGCAAAAAGAAACAACCATTACTGTTAATACAATATTTTACGCTTATAATACATAAAAAAAATAAATTTATATGTTATAAAGCATCAAGTAATAAAGTAGAATATAGAACAATTTTGAAAAGAAAATATTAAAAACAATTGAACTCTGAAAATATCCATCTAACTATAAGAACTTCAATTTTTTGCATCATTAAAAACTTCTCAAATAAGTAAACTTATTTGAATGCGTACCCTGTACAAACGTAGTGTAGAGGTTTGGCGCGCTGGTTTAGTAAACGGAAGGTCGTGGATTCGATACTTATCGTGGGAAATGCTGGTTGTTTATTAATATCTCGCTCAGAAATAAATGAACGAGGGAAAAAAAAGAAAAAGAAATGTATCTGTTCCTTGAGGGATAACTTTTAGGTAGCTTTCAATACAAAAAAGTATAAAGCTACCTATTGCAGCCGTTCGGACGAAAGCAGTTCCGGAAAATTTCGATATATTTTCACCGATCATGACCCCCAGACCCCAAAACCACCCTCCGTTCAAATGTTGATTTATATATATATACTAGCAAGCTACGCCCGCTACGCTGGTCAATTTCTTTTAACGAACCTTTAATCAAACAAAATATTGACATTTCATAAATAACTTTTATATTTTAACAGAATAATAAGGCTACTATAATTTGTGACTCGTGCTATAGCCAATATACACGTCAGGACACGTCGCCCTTATCATTATCTTTTTACGCATGAAAGTTTCGCTATGGTACTCCATTGGAAAATTTGGTAATTTTTGAAATTCAATATTTGAAAAACGGCATAATCATTAGATTTGAAATTTATATCAAGAAAAATACAATTTTTTACCTTTCAAACGCAGTTTGTCTAACAATTTTCTAACAAATACTTTTTGAGCTATCATTTTTTTCAGTAACTTCAAATGTTTCATTTTCCGAGATTAATCTGTTGCAACAATTAACGAAAAACCCAGTCGTCAGCAACGCATAGTTTTTTATTAAAGAGGCTGTTGGAGCAGGGATTGTAACCACCAATTTGCCACCATCACTTTTGAAATCGGTTCTGTAGTTCCAGAGATTCCAGAGAAATTGTAATTTAGAATGATTTTAGAACGCTTTTCGCTTATTTCACCCTTTTAAATTTCGATTTTTTTTTTAAATTTGTTCTTAAAGAGCATTTACATCTTATAAGTAACTATGCTAAATTTCAAATTTCTTGCCCCTTCAGTATAAAAAAGTCGCAATTTTCGAACATTTTTCGATCCTGCACCCCATTGATGTTAGTGGCACCGACATAAAATATAGCCTATGTTGGGGTAGGGATTGTTCCCATCAATTTGCCACCATTACTTTTGAAATCGGTTCTGTAGTTCCAGAGATTTCATAGAAATTGTAATTCAGACAGTTTTTAGAACGCTTTTCTCTCATTTCACCCTTTTAAATTTCAATTTATTTTTTATTTTGTTCTTAGAGAGCATTTACATCTTATAAGTAACTACAATGACAAATTTCAAATTTCTAGCTCCTTCAGTATAAAAAATAAAAACTAGTCGTTGGGGGCCACCGTAATACTTTCCCATCATGTATATGTATAATGTAAAATATTAAAATAAAAATGTGTAAACTACTTATAAAATGCATTGATATTCAAATAAAATCGTGGCTTGATGACGTCATAAAAAGGCTCGATTACTGAATTGCGTGAAAGAGGTTTTTCCTTATAACTCCAAAAATAATACTCCTATTAACTAGCGGTTTATTGCATATGATTAAGCGTCAAATTTCCAATTAAAATATATATTTGAAGTGAAATTTGGATGAAATACAGGGTCATGAAAAATCGAAGAGTGTGGTAAATAGGATTACAAATATCTCGGCAACTAATTATCCGATCGACTTCATGTTTTATGCAAAATTTATGTTTTTTTATTGTCTTTTATATTTACTCCTATATTAAAATAAACAATTTCGAAAATGTTTATATTTTTTGTTCGGGAGATAGAGCGTTTACAGACACACACACAGACACACAGACACACAGACACACAGACGGACGGCAAAATTTTTTTTCTAAAAATATGTTTTTCGAAATCCCCAGTGTCTGAAACGTGTAAATCCGTCAAAAATTTTTTTTCGATTTTCAAAACGATTACAAGACTTACCCTATACTACGTATGATGGGTACGTAATAAAGCTGCCCAGTTAAACTGAGGGCGTTGAGTTCACAGGCTATTCACACTAATTGTATATTATACTATTATTTCAAAGAATTTGAAATAAGCCCATCAAAAAGTAAAGAAATAAACAATATATTAAGGGGGGGGGGTCATCCCCCCGTTACCCCCCTCATAGTTAACTAATGAACCCCTTAAACTAATCAGGTAAATCTCTAATTACAATGAATATATATACAAAATTTGAAGAAAATCGGATAATTCTGCATGAAAAGCCCATTTATATAAATTAAGGCGGGATTAGCCCCCTCCGTTCCCCCCTTTATACTTAACTAATCAATCCCGAAAACTAATCAGGGAAGCGTCTTAACCCAATGAACCTATCAACAAATTTTGAAGCAAATGGGGTAATTCTGCATGAAAAACCCATTTAAATAAATTAAGGGGGGGGAGATTAGCCCCCCCGTTCCCCCCCCCCCTTTATACTTAACCAATCAATCCCGAAAACTAATCAGGGAAGTGCCTTAACACAGTGAACCTATAAACAAAATTTGATGGAAAACGGAATAATTCTGCATGAAAAACCCATTTATATAAAATAAGGGGGGATTAGCCCTCCGTTCCCCCCTTTATACTTCACCAATCAATCCCGAAAACTAATCAGGGATGCGCCTTAACACAGTGAACCTATAAATAAAATTTGAAGGAAATGGGATAATTCTGCATGAAAAACCCATTTATATAAATTAAGTGGGGTATTATTCCCCCCTTTATACTTAATCAATCAATCCCGAAAACTCATCAGGGAAGCGTCTTAACCCAATGAACCTATAAACAAATTTTGAAGCAAATAGAATAATTCTGCATGAAAAACCCATTTATATAAATTAAGGGGGGGATTATCCCCCCCGTTCACCCCCTTTATACTTAACCAAATCAATCCCGAAAAACTAATCAGGGAAGCGCCTTAACACAGTGAACCTATAAACAAAATTTGAAGGAAAACGGAATAATTCTGCATGAAAAACCCATTTATATAAAATAAGGGGGTATTAGCCCTCCGTTCCCCCCTTTATACTTAACCAATCAATCCCGAAAACTAATCTGGGATGCGCCTTAACACAGTGAACCTATAAATAAAATTTGAAGGAAATGGGATAATTCTGCATGAAAAACCCATTTATATAAATTAAGGAGGGGGGATTATCCCCCCCTTTATACTTAATCAATCAATCCCGAAAACTAATCAGGGAAGCGTCTTAACCCAATGAACCTATAAACAAATTTTGAAGCAAATAGAATAATTCTGCTTGAAAAACCCATTTATATAAAATAAGGGGGTATTAGCCCTCCGTTCCCCCCTTTATACTTAACCAATCAATCCCGAAAACTAATCAGGGATGCGCCTTAACACAGTGAACCTATAAATACAATTTGAAGGAAATGGGACAATTCTGCATGAAAAACCCATTTATATAAATTAAGGGGGGGATTATCCCCCCGTTCCCCCCCCCCCTTTATACTTAATCAATCAATCCCGAAAACTAATCAGAGAAGCGTCTTAACCCAATGAACCTATAAACAAATTTTGAAGCAAATAGAATAATTCTGCTTGAAAAACCCATTTATATAAATTAAGGGGGGATATGCCCCCCGTTCCCTCCTTTATACTTAACCAATCAATCCCGAAAACTAATCAGGGAAACGCCTTAACACAGTGAACCTATAAACAAAATTTGAAGGAAAACGGAATAATTCTGCATGAAAAACCCATTTATATAAAATAAGGGGGGATATGCCCCCCGTTCCCTCCTTTATACTTAACCAATCAATCCCGAAAACTAATCAGGGAAACGCCTTAACACAGTGAACCTATAAACAAAATTTGAAGGAAAACGGAATAATTCTGCATGAAAAACCCATTTATATAAAATAAGGGGGATATGCCCCCCGTTCCCTCCTTTATACTTAACTAATCAATCCCGAAAACTAATCAGGGAAGCGCCTTAACTCAGTGAACCTATAAACAAAATTTGAAGGAAAACGGAATAATTCTGCATGAAAAACCCATTTATATAAATTAAGGGGGGGGGGGGAATTAGCCCCTTGTTCCCCCCCCCCTTTTATACTTAACCAATCAATACCGAAAACTAATCAGGGAAGCGCCTTAACACAGTGAACCTATAAACAAAATTTGAAGGAAAACGGATATTTCTATGAAGAGTTATCGCATTACGTACGTACATACATACATACAGAACCGGCTGCCAAGCTCTCAGGGCTTACCAGCCAGTTTGATAGCTAAAAAATCGCAATTTTAGAACGTTTTTTGCTCCTGCACCCCCTGGGGTTAGTGGCACCGACATAAAATTTAGCATATGTTGGAGCAGGGACTGTCACCATCCATTTGCCACCATCACTTTTGAAATCGGTTCTGTAGTTCCAAAGATTACCCCCTACAAACAAACAAACAAACAATCTTTACTCCTTTATAATATTAGTATAGATATATATATATATCCACATATATATATATATCTGAGCTATGTCGTACGATAACGCTCGTATTTATAAATCAATTTTGATGAAACTAATTGTGTGTATTAAGCTCACAAATGTCTCGACCGAGTTCGTTGGCCAGCTTGGTCCGCCATTTTGTTTCAAGATGGCGGCCACTTAAAAATTTAAAACTAAAATAAATATACAAAAAAGTTAAAAATTAAAATTTATTTTTTAATTAAGTGTTAGGCCTTTATACGAGGATTCCAGATCATTTTTTGGTTTACCTCTATCTTAAAAAATGGCTGAGATAGAGCAGTTTGAAATTCTAGGGTGGCTGACATTTTGAAACAAAACAGCACATTAACGCGATTACTCGCAAATTATTTTCTTTCATTGTTGTAATAATTTTCCCAATCATACGCATAAAACTATATATTCATATCCGTTAGCGCCAAATTCTCGCCAAAATTGGCGACATTTGGCGAAATATCTCCAAATTTGGCGACCAAAATAAGTCTTCATAAATGAAGCCAATTTGGCTATTGCTCAATAATTTGGCGAATTTCTTATTCAAATTCAGTATTAACGAATATTTTGTAACCGTTTCTTTGCATTTTAACTTTCTGTTTTCGTGTAACATTAGCTAAAATTTTAAAACGAAGATATAGGAAAGCTACCTTTTCCTCTCGGTACAGCCCGGAAGGACTTTTTTTTTGGTCCTATAAAATTTATTTTAACGACATAAAAATTTCTAAAAAATACGGAAGATATCTGTTATAAAACGGAAATTTAAAATCGGATATTTCAGAAATTACGGAAAATTTTCTGGAATTTACGGAATTTTTTTCCGTTAAAATATGAAATAGTACTGGCGTCTCGATTGCCAGTACAATTTCCGTTATTTTCAGGAGATTTTTTTTACAGTGTGGAGTTACGTCCGTAATGCACAACCAATTGCTAGAGAGCATGGTTTGGCACAAAATTAATTAAAATATTGTAACCATTGTTATAATTCTCGTACCCTTGAAATTAATTGTTGCTAGTATAAATACAGCTTATGTTTGACACCAACTTTGGTTGCAGATCTGATTAAGGAAGATTAGCTCCATAATCTCTAATTGAAGTATTTTAGTAAAAATAAATGGCACTTTTCCGTTATACAGACACCATTGTCGCCAAGCATACATTTACATACATTTAATACATACATTTACATACATTTGCATACATATATTTACATACATTATGCATTAGCATACATTTTGGCATGGTGTCCATATAACGGAAATGTACCAAAAAAATTGCGTATGATGAATTATATATTTTTTCAGTTATTTTTAGTTTGCTGGCATCTGAATGCAAATGATTCTATAAAGTGTTCGGAAAGGCGAGTGGAGTTGCTACCCATTTTGGTTTTATGGGTGAAGTTTTAGGGTGAAGTTTTTTTTCCAAACTATTTTATTATTTGCATCAATTACTCATTATGGACAAGACATTGTAGTATCCAATTATGACTAGGCTTAGTGAATGACAATGATAGCGATTGAAACAATATTTGGGGATTTATCACCTGCGCCCGGCAAACGGAAAAGTACCATATTCTTTCTATGGTATTCTTTTAAAAGAGAGAATTAAAAAAAAAGCTGGGTATGTTAACCGGGCTCAGGTGATAAATCGCCAAATATTGTTCCCATTGCTACCATTCGTATTGCATTCATTTTGTTTCAAATATAAACATTTTATTTAAAATATATAATTTTAATTTAACACATACATTTCTAGACTTTCACCCACTTCATTAAAAAAAAAAAAAAAAAAAAAAAAAGTATAAAAAAAAAGGAATAACACCATAAACCAAGACCTTTTTAGGGAAGAGTTCCGTATCCTGTGCTCGTTTTTTTAGCGAGTTGTTTTTGGATAAATGTTTGATGTGATTGTTGCGATCTTTGGGTTGCTTTTTTAAGTACTAGAATGGACTTTATCTGCGTGACGTCACCCGCTTTTCGCGCATTTTTGATTTTTTTGCCAATTGCGCCAACCAGCACAGGATATGGAACTCTTCCCACATTTTATTTTAAAATAAAAGCCAAGACCCCCTTATCATACTTCAGAAGTATGATAAGGGGGTCTTGATCAAAGCATTGTTTCTAATTTACTCATAGAAAAAAATAAATGCTGATACTGGCGAGTAAAAGAAATGCTATAGGCGAGATTTGCACCCGATAAGCATAAAAGTACCAAAAGCTATTTTATGAAATGTTCCCGATCTGATTAGCAATCCGGAAAATTCTAAAACCCTGGCAGAATTAAAAGATTTGTAGTTAAGTAATAAAGAGTAAAAACTCATTATAATGATCTAGATAGTATGATAGTATTATATATATATATAGAGAGAGATAGATAGATATAAAAAACAGGCAAGATAAATTTCGTTACTTTTATTGCTTTATCACGATGATCTTACTAATCTAACTTTTATACAAATTAAACATGTAGGATTTATGAAAAATCAGCTTCTGCAAATTTCGGAGGAACCATCTTGAAGAAATTATTCCTGTTCTTCAGGTGTTTTTGTTCGTCGTCTTGATCGTCTTCTTCCGCTGCCCGAACGCTTGCGTCCTCTTCCGCTGCCCGAACGCTTGCGTCTTCTTCCGCTGCTGGAACGCTGACGTCTCCTACTTCCAGACCGCTTCCTGGATCTGGACCTGCGTTTAGGCTTGGCTCTTGGCTTTTCAGGCTCTTTACTTCTTCTACGCGATTTCCTGCGCCTTGCAGTTTCATTGACTTTGTACTTTCCATTAGCCAAATTCTTCAGAAGTCCTTTGTCAACAGCATTATTAAGATTCAACTGGACCATTTTTTCTGAATCCGCCATATTCAGGAGTTGCTTGGACGAAAAATATTGCAGAATATCGGCTACAGAAGAAGAAACTCTATTCAGATCAAGATGACGAATGATTTTCAAAATTTCTTTTACGATATCTCTCGATGTTTTTCTTACTTGCGATATATTTTCAACTTCTTTCGCAAAAGCGTTAATAATTTAGTAGAAATTCAATGAAACTGTTCCAAAAAATCCAATTTTCGATAGATTAATACAGACAAATTTAGATTCCAGATGAGAATTCTTTAAAAATTGAATGAAATATTTTATTCCAGTAATTTCTACTTTATAAGCGCTCGTGATCACCTGTACGAAAATAAAATTATGATCATGGAGCTTCTATGGAAGCATGCAAGCCGACAGTAATTATACTAATGGCGTGATAATGTGAAAATGATTCTTTATAAAATATCCTCAGAAAATCTAGTTTCTGGAGTAATGAATATTAGCGATACGAGTTTTAAAAATACATATTATTAACATTGGTAGTAAAATTAACATCAAAGAATATAAAATATTCGAAAGCAATTTAAGCGTACGTAATACCAAGGCAGACTAGATCTACAGGCATATTCAATTGAGATTAATGTATGAAGCTTCCCGCCAGAGGACTCTGATACCCTGCCCAAAATTGAAAATTGACTTTAACCGTAATTGAAACAACCTGGGCAGGGTTGAAATGTAAACAAACACCAAAATTACGTCACGTCGCCATGGTTACGTTTGCAACTCTTCTAACATTCCAATCAAGATTAGAAATGACAGCGAATTCCAATAACTGTTCATTTTTCGATTATTAAAATAGTATTGCAAGGGAAAATATGGTAAATTGTTGCGTTTATAATTGTAAATCTCGAAGTGATCGTAGCTGTAGTGTTGGAGATAACGGCGAAAAACTATTGTTTCATAAATATCGTTTCCTTTTCTTTTTTTTTAATCGGTTATAAAAAGGAAAAAAGTCGCCAAATTTTAGGATTTTTTCCTTTAGTGGTAACCTGGCAATTATATTAAGTTACTGCTTTGGCGCGGACTTGAAAATCGCGCCAATCGAAAAGTCGACAAAGATCGATGCGTGAGTGTAACACATCTGTTCCTTTACGAATAAATGATAACATCTTTATGGGTTAAATTCTTACTATATCGTAGTTGTGCGTAATAATTATTTTCCTGAAGAACAATCGGGTTTAATTATAGGCAAAACCAATATCTATAATTTTTTTTTAAACATAAGTCAGAAAGAAATATTAATACCAAAATACAATCAATTTTATTATTACTTATTTTAAGAACATTGTTGAATGTTCTGCTTAAAACAGCAAACTATTGCTTTAAATGTATTCGTGTAGCTAGTGTTCTCCGTAACAGTTTGAGTCTCAGAATTTACATAATGTTCCTGATGATTTTTTTTTCTTTTTTTTTTAGATATTTTTCTTACAGAAAAACAAATGTTTGAAGTGTGTTTTAATTTTTATACTGCACAATAATCTCACACACTACAGATGTCAAGTGGCACATTTTAAAATATTTCGATTTATGATTTTTCATTGAAACAATTACAAATAATTTTTAATACATTGAAGACCCCCTTTTTTTTAAAGCTTATTCAAAAACTACAAGCAAAATAAACATAAATAAAAACTTTAAAAAGGTGACATTTGACAATGATAGAAATAGTGTTAAAGTATCGCATGCAATTATAAACAAATAAGAATCTAGCAAACCTTAAAAATTCACATTTGTTAATGTAGCTATAAAATGCAACAATCTTTACAAAAATATGTTTATAAATAGTGTGAAATTGAATGGTATAACTATTTAATTAGTTTATTTGAAAATACGATTAATGTATCTCAAACTTCGATAATGATCGAAATAAAAGACGTTAATAAAATACGAGCCGTTATCTGGGCAGGGTTTTAATGTAAACAAAGACCACGTGGTCCAATGAAATGGTTCAGGGTTTGAAGTTTAATCCGGCTTCACATTTTCCGCGGTTTTTGGCGAAATGAGCGGGCCGTATATACATTATAGTCGGCCATGGTAATACTTGAAGACTGGGTATTTTCGATTTAAAAACATGCAACCCATGAAATGTAAGCAACATGCCATGGAGGATGATGAAAAAATCCACCAGTTATTCAGCGTAATCTTAATCTCTTTCATTCTCTCTATGCTTCGCTTCCGTTGCCATCAAAGTTTTTAAAATTATGGAAGCGTCCTTGTACAAACGGCTAATCTGTATATTTAAAACATAAGCCTGTTTTTTAGGTAGCTTTCAATACAAAAAAGTATAAAGCTACCTATTGCAGCCGTTCGGAGGAAAGCAGTTCCGGAAAATTTCGATATATTTTCACCGATCATGACCCCCAGACCCCAAAACCACCCTCCGTTCAAATGTTGATTTATATATATATATATAGATATATATATATCTCCATATATATATATATATATATATATCTGACCTATGTCATACGATAACGCTCGTATTTATAAATCAATTTTGATGAAACTAATTGTGTGTATTAATCTCACCAATGTCTCGACCGAGTTCGTTGGACAACTTGGTCCGCCATTTTGTTTCAAGATGGCGGCCAATCAAAAATTTAAAACTAAAATAAATATACAAAAAAGTTAAAAATTCAAATTTATTTTTTAATTCAGTGTTAGGCCTTGAAACGAGGATTCCAGAGCATTTTTTGTTTTACCTCTATCTTAAAAAACGGCTGAGATAGAGCAGTTTGAAATTCTAGGGTGGCTGACATTTTGAAACAAGACAGCACATTACAAAAATTTTCATTGTTGTAATAATTTTCACAATCAAACGCATAAAACTATATATTCATATCCGTTTGCGCCAAATTCTTGCCAAACTTGGCGACATTTGGCGAAATATCGCCAAATTTGGCGACCAAAATATGTCTTCATAAATGAAGCCAATTTGGCTATTGCTCAATAATTTGGCGAATTTCTTATTCAAATTCAGTATTAACGAATCTTTTGT
This sequence comes from Maratus michaelseni, assembly GCA_963931845.1. Taxonomy (NCBI): domain Eukaryota; kingdom Metazoa; phylum Arthropoda; class Arachnida; order Araneae; family Salticidae; genus Maratus; species Maratus michaelseni. Next base: position 184,800,021 of record OZ007587.1, read on the forward strand.
AAACGTTTTATTTGCTTTTTAAGTTGCTGTTTTCGTGTAACTTTAGCTAAAATTTTAAAACGAAGATATAGGAAAGCTACCTTTTCCTCCCGGTACAGGCCGGAAGGACTTTTTTTTTCTTCATCTGCCCTGAGCTCTCTATTTGGCCAATTTTAATAATTATTTTTTCTAACCGAAAGCCATACGAGCTGGTTTTAAAAACATTTCCAGTTTTAGCACTTTCGAACATAGTTGAAAAGTGTTTATGAATTAGGTTTGTCTGTCTGTGTGTATGTCTTTCCATGCTCTAACTTGCGTAAATATATTTGGATTGTCATGTAATTGATATCTGTTACTGAAGTTTACTATGGCATGTTCGGTATTGAAAAGGAAGTGTGTAGCACTTATAGTTCCTTTACAGGGATACTCAAAAGAACTCCATGACATTCCAGTCTATGGGAAAAACTATTTGCTATTTATTTTAATGATGTTACACTGTTTCAAACTTATTGAAAATGATATATATCACTGAGATACATTACAAGAGTCCGAAAAACCGTTTTCGGTTTATTTTAATAATGCTTTACTGTTTTCAAACATAATTGAAATTGATATATATTACTAAGGTGCATTACAAGTGGTTTATTATAGAATAGTGTGTGTATAATATTCATCGTTCATTTACAGGTATCTACACAAAATAATTCGGTTGAAGTACTGTTTATTAACAATAATTAATAGAAGTGCGTTGTCAGTTGCGGGACGCGTTTTTAAATTTAACCGATTTTTTGCTTATTACTTGGTGTGTATAAATTCTATAGCTCCTATACAGAGCATATCGTGTCTAGTACATTTCCATTTATTGACGGAAATTCCAAAAGGGGAATTTTAAACTGTGCTATGCTAACTGAACTAAAATTTAGAATTCTATGTAATATATATATAAATGTATAGATCATATACAGAGCTGCACAAAAGAATCCGGTTATTTTTCCGAATATTGTTCGTAATTCCTGAAATTGAGTTTTAAAATGCGTTACGCGTTTTCCAAATTGTTTACTTAGACATCATCTTTCACCTTATTAAACGGTAAAGATTTGTAAAAGTATTTTGGTAGGTGTTACATAATCTATGCTTGATGCATGATTTTTAGGATTTCGTTCATCTCACAAAACCCTATTCGTCCGGCTACGTTGTCTGTCCGTCACAGAGCCAGTTCTTAGAAACTATATAACTTACAGACTTGAAATTTTGTGTACTTATAGCTGAATACCTACTATGAAGCTGAAAATCATAAAATTAAAAAAATCGTATTATTTTAATACAGAGAAATAAAAAACCAAAAATCTAACAGCCTTTTCCTATTAAATTTAAACATTTTTTGTTATAGCAGTTGCCAACAATTAAAAATCAACAATAAAATTCTTTCTACAGTAATTAATTTTCTATTGAAATATTTCCACGTGAAAAATGAAAATGTAATAAAAAGTTTAACTAATTGAAAAAAAAAGATTAGTATGACGTCATATTGGTAATAAAACGGAAATTTTCAAACATTTCTCAATAATACAAGGAATATAAGTATGTGTAAGTACAGAAAGTATGTTAATATGATGCCATTAGAAAATTAAAAGGAAAATTAATCTGACGTCATATTGGAAGATTAACGGACTTTTTCAAATGCCAGCTTCGCCCGCTATCGGGCTGGTTTAGATATTCGAAAAAACGAAAAAATACACTGGTAAATTTTTACTTTATAAAAATCATGACTTTTTTTTTTTTTTTTTTTTTTTTAATTTTCTTTTTTGAAAATGAAATGTTTTTGGATTTATTAAAGAAAGGATAAAGTGTTTTGAAAGGAATATTAAACAATACCCTTTGTGAGATTTTCGATCACACTTACCCACTTGTTTGTAATGTGCTGTCTTCTTTCAAAATGTCAGCCACCCTAGAATTTCAAACTGCTCTATCTCAGCCATTTTTTAAGATAGAGGTAAAACAAAAAATGCACTGGAATCCTTGTATCAAGGCCTAACACTTAATTAAAGAATAAATTTGAATTTTTAACTTTTTGTATATTTATTTTAGTTTTAAAATTTTCAGTGGCCGCCATCTTGAAACAAGATGGCCGACCAAGCTGGCCAACGAACTCGGTCTTGGCATTGGTGAGCTTAATGCACTCAATTAGTTTCATCCAAATTAGTTTATAAATACGAGCGTTATCGTATGACATAGGTCATATATATATATATTACAAAATTTAAATTTTTTCCGCAATTATTCTATAAAATTTGTCCATTCAATAATATTCGGTATATAACCCAGCTTATTAAAATAATTCTCATTCTTAAAATAGCCTTTTACTATCCATATGTAAAGCCAATTATTCCTAATCCACTTAATAATATTTATTCGAATGTAGTTATTCTAAAAATGGCGATAGCTTTTTTAATTTATTCTTTAAATAGAACATCTTTATTTTAATCCATTATTAAAATTCATTAGTATTATTCCCGTGTGGTCAAATTGCTATAACTTCTTTATTTAAATGCTAAAATATCGTATCTCTTAAAATATTCCGCTCAAAAAACCTTATTTCATAAAGTTATCCTATTATTAAATATCAAATGTCTATTAAAATATTTCCGAAAAACTTTAATTCTTTCTTTTTTTTTCCCTTTTATAAAGATTCATTTTCTTTTCTTCTTATTATTTTTATTACGTATTAAATTCGAAGTTTAGCTACAGCCTCAAAAACAGATAAGCTCGTTTGTTGATATGACAGGCATCTGGTACGAGATTATGGAATATTCTGGAAGGGCGTAGAAAGTTTTTGCATTTTACAACAAAATAAATCCACCGTAAATATTAATAAAGTTCCAAAAGAGACCTTTTGATTCGATAGAAGTGGGTCGCGTGACGTATTCTGTATTATTACGCAAGCTAGTTTAAAAACACGATCATCCTGATTCGGAGAGGATTTTTTCGACGCTGGTGTTTGCTAAAAGAATCGGGACGGATTCTAGAAAATAATGGAACGTTGTATTATTTTTTCGTTTAGCGTTGGCTAATGAGCATTTTCCCTGAAGAGATGTCTTAAAACTGGAAATAAAAGGTTCTTCGACAAAAATATGGACTGACATTTCTTGTTGTTGATGATACCACACTGCCGCCTGATGCGAGCTAAAAGGGAAACCAATCACATCGCTAACCCTATTTATCACGAGCACGACTGCCTTTTTCCCGGATTTGAACTTGGAAACACGACATTAATATAATAAGTCGAACAGGATGCTGGTGATCAACAGAAAGTTTGTGTAGTTAAACGTGAAATTTGCCGATTAGAAGAATATGTTACGAGGACGTCTACGCCATTACAGCACGTTTACGTCTGGTGTTTTGTTATTTTGTAGTTTTATAATAAATTAAAAATGGTCAAGCCTAAAAGAGAAAAGAAGAGGAAAAGTTGGCCTAAGTGAAGTTGTTGCTAGAGAATATACTATTCATCTTCATAAGCGTCTTCATGGTGTTCGTTTTAAAGGATTGCGAAAAAGCAGAACTTTTGTGTTATCTGAAAATTAAAGATTTTCAGATGTGTGAAACTTTCCTGTGAAATATGCTCAAGAGTAACTGTAAGTTGGTATTTTTATTTATTGGTATCTTTATATGTTGATATTTATTAGTTTATGTTATATTTAAAATGTTTTATTTATTTAATTGCCTACCTTGAAATTTAAAGGTTTTATATACTATGTTATACTGATTAAATTTTTGTTTTTAAAATTTATTTCTGTTGCAAATATTTAAGTGTTGTTAAGGTTAATTAATTTATTTGATGATTTCGTGTGATACGTCATTGTAATATTATAGACAGCGGTATAATTTATATTTTCATGTTTTAAGAACAGATATTCTTAAAAAAAAAAAAAAAAAAAAAAAAAAAAATCTATTATTTTTAAAATGTTACTGAGATCGTAAATTACATATTTATTTACTATTTTATCTATTTCGTTATTTGTATGGTATATAGTGTTATAAGTTTAAAATTTAATGTTTTTAAGATCCGGATATTTAAAAGAAGATCGAGTTAACTCTTTTGTTAGATTAAATATTATGGCAGAACCAAAATTTATAGCATTTGATCCAGATTTAGGAGTTGAGATACAGGCGTGGTTAAAATACTTTGATGATGCTTGTGAAAAAGAAAAGAAGGATGATGATTGGAAGTTTAAAAATATTTCTCAAAATTTAAAGGGAGAAGCTCTTAAGATTTACATTAATGATTGCGTTAATTGCACTAAATACGAACAGATAGCTGATATCTTAACTGAGAATTTTATTAGGGTAAATATCCCGAAATTTTCTGAATTTTCTGCTTTGAAATTGGATAGTTTAAATAACTTAGAAACTTATTTTAGAAAGAAAATTGAAATTGGTAGGAAATAGCATTTATGTGAAACTATATTACTACAAGGATTAACCGATGGTTTAAAACCAGAATATCAAAATTATCTAATTGTTAACCCTCCTGAGAGTACAACAGAATGGTATAGAATTGTTAAGCAATTTGTGGAAGTTTCCACCCCTGCTGTTACAAGTCCATCATTACCAAGTAAACCTAATGCAACTAATTTTGACATTCCTAGATATAGTGTGCAGCCTAATAGACCAAATTTTCAACAAATTAATACTCCTAGGCATTGGATTCAGTCAAATCGGCCCAATAATCAATTTAATTCTCCTCGAAACTGGGTTCCTCGACCAAACTATAATTTTTAAAGACCTAGAAATTTCCAAAACGGAGTACAAAACAATTATTTTCAGAACCAGTACCCATCTAGGCCATGTAGAATTTGTGTAAACAAGGGTATAATGAATGCTTTTCACTGGGAAAAAGAGTGTATTTTTAATAACAACTCAACACCCTCTGATACTCTTCCAATTGGTACTCCTAATATTTGACAATTAATTGTGTATGGATATACGAATAATTATAATTTACCATGTGTCGTCGATACCGGTTCAACTATCGCAATTTTACCATTAAAGTTTGTTAAAAAATTGAATGCTAAAATTGAAATTGTTCCTCCAGTTACTATTGGTCAGGCAAAGGGATTTTTACAAATTAATCAAAAGTGTAGTATTCTTCTTAAAGTGGGTAAAATCCAAAAATATGTTAACTTTTTAGTATGTGATACAGATTTAGATTACTGCATCTTGGGGTTAAAAGAATGTTCAAAATTTAATTTAAATATAAATTGTAAGAATTGTACAGTAAAACAGGGAAGGAAGATTATAAATAGGAGTATATCCATACATGATGAGAGATCACTTCATTTTAATACTGTAACTGTAAAAAAACTACAACAAGGTAAGGATAACTTGATAACTTCTGATTGTGACAATTTGAATTTATTTAATGATGGTAACTTGATAACAACTTATAATGAAGATACTATTTCATGTAAAGATGAGTTATTAACAAATGGTGATAGTAATGAGAGTTTAAATGGATATAATGATGACAAAGTATCACCATATACTAATGAAAAGTTTGTGAATACTCAGGACTTTTTTGCAGCTAATTACAATGATTGTAACGTGCAGCCTGATTACAGAAGTTCAATGACTCCTCAAAATTTTCGCGATATTAATGATTATAATTCAGATTTAATTGGGGAAATAAATTTAATTGAAAATGGGGATTTAAGGGAAATAGTTCAAAATTATAGGGATATTTTTGCAAAACATAAATATGATGTGGGTAAGATAAATATTGAACCACAACGCGTTTTACTAAAATCTGACCTACCTATATCTTTGAGGCCCTACAGAACTTCCCCCTTAGAAGAAAAAGAAATAAAAAATCAAATTCAATCTTTGTTAGCGGCTGGTCTCATAAAAGAAAGCAATAGTCCTTATTCTGCCCCCGTCACCTTGGCTATGAAAAGAGAGGAAGGTAAAAAGACCCGACTATGTATAGATGATAGGAAATTAAATGCAATAGTTAAAAACGATGCAGAACCTTTACCTCTTATCGATGAAATTTTAGATAAATTGAGTAGTGCCCAGTATTTTTCCACTTTGGACTTAACCTCTGGCTACTGGCACATACCAATACATCCAGCCGATACAGAAAAATTAGCTTTTGCCACCAATTTTGGCCTCTTCGAATGGCTGGTGCTCCCCTTTGGTATAAAGACAGGCCCCCCGATATTTAATAGAACCATTAGAAAAATCCTCAATAAGTATAAAATTGATTTTGCTTGCCATTATTTCGACGATATCATAATTTTCTCCTCCTCTCTAGAAGAACATTTAAATCACTTAGCAAAAATCTTTGAAATCTGTAAACTAGAAAACCTTAAACTTAAACTTTCTAAATGTAAACTAAATCAAAATAAAATTAATTTCTTAGGCTATGAGATCACCAATGGGACTTTAACTCCAGCTAATACCAATATTGAGACAATTAAAAAATTGAAACCTCCCTCTAATGTTAAAGAACTACAACGATTTTTAGGTTCCATTAATGTTTATCACAAATTCATAGATAAATATGCTGAAATTAGATACCCCCTCAATAAATTACTTAGGAAAAACACAATATGGGAATGGAACTCAGAATGTCAAAACTCTTTTGAGAAATTAAAAAATACTCTAATTGCAAAACCAATTTTAAAAATTTATGACCCAAAATTACCCCTCCACATGTTTGTAGATGCCTCTCAGGTAGCAGTAGGTGCAGTTCTAAAACAACCAGGGAAAGATAATTTTTTGCATCCTATTGCTTACCATTCTAGAATTTTGAAGAGTTATGAACAAAATTACTTTATAACTGAATTGGAATGCCTTGCTATCATAGATACTCTTGATAAGTTTTATCACTATTTTCATGGTACTAGATTCACAATCCATACCGACCATGCATCTCTGGTATGGTTAAAGAATGTTAAAAATCTAAGAGGTAGACTTTTTCGATGGTCTTTAAAACTTAGCATGTTCGATTATGAGATCAAATATCAAAAAGGTTCTACAAATGTCGAAGCGGACATGTTGTCACGAAATCCTGTTGCTTATCTTAATCAACATGTAAGTTTATTATTGGACAAAAAAGAAATTATAGCGATGCAAGATAAAGATAATGTTTGTGACAGAAAATACAAGAAAGAGAATGGGATTATAATTATTCAGAGAAAAGGATTAAAAAAAATAGTAGTACCAATGTCACTCAGGAGAAAATTATTACATATTGCTCATGATAATTTTGGACACTTAGGTATACAAAAAATGCTTAATTTAATATCTCCAAACTATTATTGGCCCAACATGACAATAGATATTACACAATTTGTTAAACATTGTGATACATGCCAGAGAAATAAAAAACCAAAACAAAAAAGATTTGGCTTGTTACAAGCTATGCCAGCCACAGATCAACCTTTTGAATGTCTTTCTATTGATACTGTGGGTGGATTTAATTATTACAATTCAACAAAAAAATTCTTACACATAATAATAGATCATGCAACTAGGTTTGTTTGGGCTTTTCCATCCAAAAGTGTTACTACCGAAACATATACTAACTGTTTAAAACAAATTTTCAATATTCAAGCACCTAAAACAATACTTAGCGATAGACATAAATCTTTTAGGTCTCCAAGATTCAAAAAATTCCTCAGAAAATATCATGTTCAACAACGTTTTACATCATCACATCACCCCAAAACCAATGGGAAGGTAGAACGAGTGAACCAAACTATAGTTACTAGACTTAAATGTAAAGTTAATTCCATTTCTTCTAAAATACCTTGGACTAGATTATTAGACCAAGTCATCCAAGAATACAATAACACACCACATTCCATAACCAAATTCCCACCTGCCTATTTATTTTATGGTCAATTACCTTATGAATCTCCTTTAAAACAAAATTATTACCCTCCTGTTAATAAAGCACTCAAAATTGCAAAAGCGCGAACTTGTGAATTCCACCTTAAAAGTAAAAGATTCTATGATAGAAAATTTGTTGAATCTCCACTAGAAATACAAGATTATGTAATTTGTGAAGAATTTAAATATCCTAACACTCGAAAATTAGAACCTACTTTCTCTGGGCCATACAAAATAATAAATAAACTTTCTGATGTGACCTATGAAATAGACAAATTTAATTATGAGACTAAATTAAATTCAGTTATTGTACATGTGTCTAAATTAAGACCATATTTTTCACCAAATAATTTCAGACTATTTCATGAGCAACCCAAACAACAATCAAAACCAACACAGACATCACAATCACCATCACAAAATCAAACTAAAGTAAAAACAATAGAGTAAATTCTAATTATTTAAATATATCTTATTACAATAATTTTCAACATTATCAGGTATGTTCTTGGTGCGCAACGAGAATATTACTTGTTTTTGAGAGTTTTTGAGGTTGAGTAGACACCTTATGCAGGCATAAGATGTGTATTTTGATTTTAGGAATTGTCAAATTGATGTTGAAAAATGAAATTAAATGTTTTAATTCTATATCAAAATAAACTATTTTTACTTTATTTACTTTTTCTTAAACCAATTGTTTCAAAAATTTAATATTATGTTATTTACTTCAATAGATAATCAAATAGTAACCGTTTATAAGTATTTCTATAATTATATAAATGATTGGATAGTGATGATGTGATTTTACAGTGATTGTTTTGGTGTGACAATAGAAAATTAAGTATCTAAACTAATTGCCTTTGTATTCCATTTCTCAGCTAAAATTAACATCTTTTATTTGTTATTTATTGTCTTTATTTATTCTAAATTTGCCAAAAAAACAACTCTCTGCATTTAGGATATGAATACTTATAACTTAACAGTATAATTTTGTAAAAGGGTATCAGAGGAAAAAATTATTGTAAGGAACTAATGGTTGAGAGTTCAATTTCTAAATATTAAATTTAAATTTATTTGGATTTTGAAATTATTATATATATATATTTTTTTGTATACTTTCGACTGGCAAAAATACTTTCTTATATAATTAAAAAAATAAGAAATTTATTTATTTGCTATGTAATTATTTTATCCTCAGCCAATATTTTCCCTAACAATAAATAAACAAACTGTGATATTTTCTTAAATTATACTGATGTTATTATATTATTATTTCTACTATTGAATTATATTATGAATTACTACATATGTTGAGAAGTATTAGTTATATTGAAAGTTATTATTGTTATGTTTATGAATTGAATTTTATTATAGCATTTATTTATATTATTGAAGAGTTATATTATTTATTAGTGAAAAAATGTTTGACAAATATTAGTTAAAGATGGTGGGATCCCAACAGAAATATAACAAATCCCACAGGAATATAACAAAGATAACATATTCCAAGTACAATAAACGACCAAGAGATAATTTGACTTGTTTATTATGTGAGAAAATTAATGTGATACTTAAGAGAAGATGTTGTGACAAGTGCTAGCATTATAAGGTCATTATAAAGTATTGGTAAGAATGACTACAGTTTTAAAATTTTGATGGAGTAATGTCTTTATTTTCAGCCTTTACATAAAAACTGTATTTTTAAGAAAGGGACTGCAGTAACCATTTTTTTTTAAAAAACAAAATGAGGACTTATCACGATCCAAGAAAGAGACTGAAATAAAACAGTTGGATCTAATGAACTCAAATTTGAATTAAGTCGAATTTAAAAAAAAAAAAAAAAAACTTTGTTTTAACAATTTGCTAGTGACTACTTATTCTAAAGCTTGTGAACTTGGTAAAAGCAAAATTCTGTTACTATTATTATCCTGTTTTTCCTGTTTATTAATATTTATTATTTATTGTTATTGTATTTTTCTTGTGCACTTACAAATGGTAAGTGAGATTGTAACCATTTCTTGTATTATTTTACAGGGGAAATGCTCGTAGCTTTATTTTTATTTATCTATTAATTTTAATTGATTACTATTATTTTATTTTTGTTTTTGTTTTTGTCTTCCAGTTCTTCAGAAATTCCCCATCTCCTTGCTGGCAGTCTCTAAATTTATACTAGTCAAAATTCAAATTTCTAAAGTATTAAATTTATATTGTCTGAATTTATAGTTACTTAACTATTAACTTCATCCAAAATCTTTAGGGAGGGGGGATAATATTACAAAATTTAAATTTTTTCCGCAATTATTCTATAAAATTTGTCCATTCAATAATATTCGGTATATAACCCAGCTTATTAAAATAATTCTCATTCTTAAAATAGCCTTTTACTATCCATATGTAAAGCCAATTATTCCTAATCCACTTAATAATATTTATTCGAATGTAGTTATTCTAAAAATGGCGATAGCTTTTTTAATTTATTCTTTAAATAGAACATCTTTATTTTAATCCATTATTAAAATTCATTAGTATTATTCCCGTGTGGTCAAATTGCTATAACTTCTTTATTTAAATGCTAAAATATCGTATCTCTTAAAATATTCCGCTCAAAAAACCTTATTTCATAAAGTTATCCTATTATTAAATATCAAATGTCTATTAAAATATTTCCGAAAAACTTTAATTCTTTCTTTTTTTTTCCCCTTTTATAAAGATTCATTTTCTTTTCTTCTTATTATTTTTATTACGTATTAAATTCGAAGTTTAGCTACAGCCTCAAAAACAGATAAGCTCGTTTGTTGATATGACAGGCATCTGGTACGAGATTATGGAATATTCTGGAAGGGCGTAGAAAGTTTTTGCATTTTACAACAAAATAAATCCACCGGAAATATTGATAAAGTTCCAAAAGAGACCTTTTGATTCGATAGAAGTGGGTCACGTGACGTATTCTGTATTATTACGCAAGCTAGTTTAAAAACACGATCATCCTGATTCGGAGAGGATTTTTTCGACGCTGGTGTTTGCTAAAAGAATCGGGACGGATTCTAGAAAATAATGGAACGTTGTATTATTTTTTCGTTTAGCGTTGGCTAATGAGCATTTTCCCTGAAGAGATGTCTTAAAACTGGAAATAAAAGGTTCTTCGACAAAAATATGGACTGACATTTCTTGTTGTTGATGATACCACACTGCCGCCTGATGCGAGCTAAAAGGGAAACCAATCACATAGCTAACCCTATTTATCACGAGCACGACTGCCTTTTTCCCGGATTTGAACTTGGAAACACGACATATATATATATATATATATATATATAATTATAATATCTATGAATTTCAAAAAACATATCAAGTTCTATTCTACTTAAATCTCCAAAGAGATAATCAATGATACTGTGTATACAGAATACCACATAGCTAATAATTAACATGTGCAAACATAATATTACCATAGCTGATGCTTCAATGGTAATTGGCCAAATTTTACTCATACCAAAAGAATATTGAAAAAAGAAATAGAGAGAAAGGGGAAAAAAAAAATTATAAATTGGAGTTGCAATTAAGTAAACACAAATGGATTAACAAATTAAATATGAACCATACACAATGGAAAATTGGACCACATGAGAATTAAATATGAATTGGACATGGAAAAACACATGCACATGTACTCATCAGCCTGGATGCACCCACATGTGTTTTAAATAATAATTCAGTGTTTCATAATTCTACTGGCATAATGCTAAGATCAGTAGAATCATCCAGGTACACTGAGTTATTACCAGACAACAATTGGAAATATTAAAATTTGGAAATATTTAAATAGGAAATAAAAAACCATTAAGAAAATACAATATATTTCACTCACATCGATTATCCAAAAAACTGTAATTAACACCTCACTAAATTACCACGAGATAACAGTTTTGAAATAATAAAATTGGAAATATGAACGCGTAAAGTGTAGATAAAATATTTTACTCACAATAATTATACAGAATCCTTAAAATGTCACAACGTCTACATAATATTCACATCCACATGGCAATGCATCATACATGTTAACTAAGTCGAGTTGAGAGAAATGATTTGTAAGACAAGTTGAGAGCACACTTTTTTTAAAACACAACCCCATAAATGACACCCAATCACAAAATGATTCAAAAACACTCAAAATAATTCTGGTTTTAATACACTTATAACAAATTTATATCCGTGAATATATATTACTCCATCCAATTTTAATTCCTGAAAGTAAAATTAATATACAATCAATAGCTCCCTCTATAGTTAAATTAAATATAATATTAACAATATTATCTACAACTACCTGAAAGGTAAAGTGTCGCCATCTATTGGTATTATAATAGTTCATAATTAATTAATTAGTTAAATATCCACTTTATTAGTTACATACTCACTTCATTAGATTTATTTATATAAATAAACTTTAAAAAACAATACTAACTTGTAGTTTTACTTAAAATTCAAATAAAATATAATACTACTATATGAATAAATCTACACAGAATTAATTCAACTTGCACAGCATTTCAGATATTCTTAACAAGAATATATTATGTAAAAGAGATATTATTTTAATTCAAATTATTTTTGCTGCCAGCTGTGTTAATCCACTGATATTATAGACATTTATTAAATAATTAATGTTTTATTTTTACTACTACTTAAATATATATTAGACTTGTTTTTAAATAATTAATGTTTAATTTATACTACATTGTAAATATATTTTATATTTATAGATTAATTTAAATATCTAATTAAATAATTCATAAACAATTCAAAATATCTCAAAATTTATAATGTTGATAATTAATAGTATTACTACTGTTTTTCAATCAAATTAATGCAATGCAGTAATTAAAATACTTGTTAATTTTAATTATTCATAGACAAAAATAAAAACTATATATATTTATTTTTATATATATTGCAAATAGATATATATATATGAGTTATAATCACCAATGTTATCATTGTATAATTTAATTTGTTATTGTATAAGTTAATTTATAAATTTATGAAAACTGCACATCAATAATACCTTAAACAGAGGTGATCGGCAACGCACAATCACAACTATACAAAGTATAAATAATGTTCAATCAAATATTAAATTTCCTAATATGTTATAATTGTAATTATGTATGTTATATTTGTAATTTTCTACATAAAGTGTATATAATGTTCAAACAAATATTAAATATTAAATTTCCTAATATGTTATAATTGTAATAATGTATGTTATAATTATTATTTTCTATATCTTTTGTTATATGTTATCGCACACTAAAACAATAATTTATTACATACCATGTTTATATTTAAATTATATAATAAATGTTATTTAAAAGAGTTGATGATTGAATTTATCATAAAAATAGGATATCCATATATTTTTGCTTGATCTCGAATATATCTAATATTTTTGTTTTTATTTATATCTGAGCATAAGTATTTTATACGATGTAGATAATTGATAATTATATTTTTATAAACAGATTTATGTAAACATGAAGCATAATTGGTAAAAATATTTACTTTAAATGGGAAATCAAATCTCTTATCATAAATATCAAAAATTAATTTATAATTATTAGTAATATTAATTTTTAAGTCAAGAAAGTTTATATTATTATTAATTAAATCATTTTCGCTTAATTTAAGCTGAGTAGGATAAAAATTGAGTGGTGATGTGCAATTTTTTTCATTGAAATAAAATATGATAATGTCATCAATATAGCGATAAAATACATAATCATTGTTCGGACTTATATTTCTTTCATAATAATATAAGTAAAGGTCAGAGAGAATACTAGATGCGGTTCCGCCCTGCGGAATTCCCTGGCATTGTTTATAGATAATATTGTCATATATAATGTAATTATTATGCAATGTAAAATTTAGTAAAGTTTTAAAAAAATTTACTGAAATATGTTCTTTTAATTTTAATTGAGATTTAAATTCTTTAAATAATATACACATTGTTTTATGTAAGTCTTTTATATCAATGTTATTAAATAAATCATTAAAATCCAATGTTTTTATGAATTTTACCGGATTGATATTATGTATTTTATTAATGAGTTGAAAACTATTTTTTAGGCAATGTTGGTTATTATGTTTTAGCGTTATATCATATATCTGCTTTAAAATATTAAGTAGTAAATTGCTTGCATTTTTATTATATGTGTTACAACCGATGGTAACAGTGCGAAATTTAATAGGATTTTTATGAAATTTTGGAATTATAACAAGATAAGGATAATTAAAATTATTACATTTGATTTTTAGTAATTTGTGATAATTTAATAATTTTCTGTTATTTATTTCAATATTTAATTTAGTTTTATTAAAAATATTACTTGTGTTGATTGCATTGTGAATTAACACTTTATAGTATTCTTTACAAATGATAGCATAATTATTTGGAGATTTATCTACATAAGTAATTATAAATTTGTTTTGTAATTCTGATATATGTTTATTTATGTTTTTAAAAGCTGCATGTGTAATATGATGATAATTTTTTATAATTTCATTTTTTAATTTATCAATTACAGAAAATCTCCATTCACTGAAATATTCGATTGGTTTATTGTAATCAACAGCAATTTTATATATAAACAAATCAATATCTTGAATAAACTGCAATATTATGGATTTGATATTACACTTATATGGAAGACGAAATTTTGTGCCATTATGCATTAAGTTTTGTAAAATAGGTTGTTCTACAATATTAAGATCACCAGTAATGATATGACCATGTGTTGTATTTATATACTTTTGATATTTTGGGTCATTACAATAACATGGGTAATTCTTTGAAGAGACCAAATTTTTTGCAAAAGAATTGTAATTAAAAATTTTACGTCCAAGTGTGCGATTATATTTATATGTCTTGTGAATGGTAAAATTTTTTATTGGAAAATTATTATTAATGTTGTTTATTATATTGTGTAAATTTATATTATTAAATACATGATTGGAAAAATTTATAATTAATTGTGTATTATTAGTTTTATATTTAGGTTTATTAGAAAGACTTGTATTTAATAGGTTTGCTCTATAATGTAGAATATCATAAAAGATATCACAAAAATGTGGAGAATATTGATTCTTTTTAAATACCTTGAAATATTGGTTTATATATTTCTTTTTTATACTAAAAACATGTTTTCTTATAGCAAGCCAACAATAATCATTACAAAATTGTGCCTCAAGATTATCAAGCTCCTGTTGAATCACAATATCATCAGTGAATTTTTTGTTATTATGTTTACCTCTACCAGATCTAGAAGTTTTTTTTAAGTTTGAAAAATTTAATCCGGAATAAAGATTTTTATAATTTTCATATTTAGTTAAATCTGAAAATACAGGATGTGATTTTTTGTATACTAATTGATTTAATCCATAAGGATATGTAGTATTAAAATGTCTTATATATTTAGATTCTAGAAAAAGTCGTTCAGTAAAATTTTTTTGTATTTTAAGTATTTTAATAGTAATATTTTTAAAATCATGATTTTTGAAATGAGTATATTCAATATTATGAGTTGTTTGAAATTTAGAATTTTTATATTTATCAATATGAGAACGATGTAAATTTAGCCGCTTATGTAATTTTTGACAAGACTGTCCAATATATTCCATGTTACACGAATTGCATTTCAATGAATAGATTACATTGTATGCTTTGCAAAATTTTACCAAATTAAGATTGTTATTATTTGAAATCTGTGACTTATCAGCTAATGGACATGTAAGACAACGCTTAGATTCACACTCTCGAAAACATAGTACAGGCTTGGGACAATAGAATAGGTTATCTGATAACGATCCAGGAAGATCCCTAATAATCTTCCTGTACCGAGCATTAGTCCTGGATCCACCAAGGCCTAAATTGCCAGTATCTAACATTTTACTAATAACTGCCATATTTGTTTGATAGCAATAAAAATTGCAAGAAATAGATATTAAATATATCTATAACATATTTAAAAAAAAAAAAAAATTGTTATGAATCAATCTTAATATTACTTGAATATCCATAAAAAAAAAAAAATAAAAAAAAAAAATAAAAATATATATATATATATATATATATATATATATATATATATGGCTATATCTATATATATAAATCAACATTTGAACGGAGTGGGGTTTTGGGGTCTGGGGGTCATGATCGGTGAAAACATATCGAAATTTTCTGGAATTGCTTTACTCCGAACGGCTGCAATAGGTAGCTTTATACTTTTTTGTATTGAAAGCTACCTAACAGTATTTATGTAGAAAAAAGTCCTTCCGGCCTGTACCGGGTGGAAAAGGTAGCTTTCCTATATCTTCGTTTTAAAATTTTAGCTAATGTTACTCGAAAACAGCAAGCTAAAATGCAAAGAACCCGTTTACAAAAGATTCGTTTATACTGAATTTGAATAAGAAATTCGCCAAATTATTGAGCAATAGCCAAATTGGCTTCATTTATGAAGACTTATTTTGGTCGCCAAATTTGGCGATATTTCGCCAAATGTCGCCAATTTTGGCGAGAATTTGGCGCTAACGGATATGAATATATAGTTTTATGCGTATGATTGGGAAAATTATTACAACAATGAAAGAAAATAACTTGCAAGTAATCGCGTTAATGTGCTATTAGGTAGCTTTCAATACAAAAAAGTATAAAGCTACCTATTGCAGCCGTTCAGAGGAAAGCAGTTCCGGAAAATTTCGATATATTTTCACCGATCATGACCCCCAGACCCCAAAACCACCCTCCGTTCAAATGTTGATTTATATATATAGATATATCCATATATATATATATATATATAGATATATCCATATATATATATATATATAGATATATCCATATATATATATATATATATATATATATCTGACCTATGTCATACGATAACGCCCGTATTTATGAATCGATTTTGATGAAACTAATTGTGTGTATTAAGGTCACTAATGTCTCGACCGAGTTCGTTGGCCAGCTTGGTCCGCCATTTTGTTTCAAGATGGCGGCCATTTAAAAATTTAAAACTAAAATAAATATACAAAAAAAAATTCAAATTTATTTTTTAATTACGTGTTATGCCTTGATTCAAGGATTCCAGAGCATTTTTTGGTTTACCTCTATCTTAAAAAATGGCTGAGATAGAGCAGTTTGAAATTCTAGGGTGGCTGACATTTTGAAACAAAACAGCACATTAACGCGATTACTCGCAAATTATTTTCTTTCACTGTTGTAATAATTTTCCCAATCATACGCATAAAACTATATATTCATATCCGTTAGCGTCAAATTCTCGCCAAAATTGGCGACATTTGGCGAAATATGCCAAATTTGGCGAAATATCGCCAAATTTGGCGACCAAAATAAGTCTTCATAAATGAAGCCAATTTGGCTATTGCTCAATAATTTGGCGAATTTCTTATTCAAATTCAGTATTAACGAATCTTTTGTAAACGTTTCTTTGCATTTTAGCTTGCTGTTTTCGTGTAACATTAGCTAAAATTTTAAAACGAAGATATAGGAAAGCTACCTTTTCCTCCCGGTACAGGCCGGAAGGACTTTTTTGTTTCAAAATGTCAGCCACTCTAGAATTTCAAACTGCTCTATCTCAGCCACTTTTTAAGATAGAGGTAAACCAAAAAATGCTCTGGAATCCTTGTATCAAGGCCTAACACGTAATTAAAAAATAAATTTTAATTTTTAATTTTTTTGTATATTTATTTTAGTTTTAAATTTTTAAATGGCCGCCATCTTGAAACAAAATGGCGGACCAATCTGGCCACCGAACTCGGTCGAGACATTGGTGACCTTAATACACACAATTAGTTTCATCAAAATCGATTTATAAATACGAGCGTTATCGTATGACATAGGTCAGATATATATATATATATATATATATATATATATATATATATATATATAAATCAACGTTTGAACGGAGGGTGGTTTTGAGGTCTGGGGGTCATGATCGGTGAAAATATACCAAAATTTTCCGGAATTGCTTTCCTCCGAACGGCTGCAATAGGTAGCTTTATACTTTTTTGTATTGAAAGCTACCTAAAACATGCTCCGTGGCAGACTTCGTAAAGATTAGATGAGAATTTTTTTATTCACTTGGTAATCCCTTAATAAATAATTTGGAAGGTGCCACCGTATCATTTTTGGCGTTTGACGCCAGTGACGTCATAAAGATGGCCACGAAAGGTTCAATCTCTCAAGTATTTCTCCACCGATTCTCTTGCACTGTAGTGAATTATAAAGTTAATTAAATTTCGTATAATGAAATATATTTTTTTAAATAAATTGAGCTACTTATACTAATAAAAGAAAGATATTTGTGTATGTGCGTGAGTGTGTGTGTGAGCGCACGCACTATGGCTATGGAAATCTATCGTTCCATATATCGCAATATTTGGTTCCGTATAGACTAACAAGGACAGTGCCAAGCTTGGTAATCACAGATTTTGATTATTTTAGGTAGCTTTCAATACAAAAAAGTATAAAGCTACCTATTGCAGCCGTTCGGAGGAAAGCAGTTCCGGAAAATTTCGATATATTTTCACCGATCATGACCCCCAGACCCCAAAACCACCCTCCGTTCAAATGTTGATTTATATATATAGATATATCCATATATATATATATATATATATATCTGACCTATGTCATACGATAACGCTCGTATTTATAAATCGATTTTGATGAAACTAATTGTGTGTATTAAGGTCACCAATGTCTCGACCGAGTTCGATGACCAGCTTGGTCCGCCATTTTGTTTCAAGATGGCGGCCATTTAAAAATTTAAAACTAAAATAAATATACAAAAACATTAAAAATTCAATTTTATTTTTTAATTACGTGTTAGGCCTTGATACAAGGATTCCAGAGCATTTTTTGGTTTACCTCTATCTTAAAAAATGGCTGAGATAGAGCAGTTTGAAATTCTAGGGTGGCTGACATTTTGAAACTAAACATCACATTAACGCGATTTCTCGCAAATTATTTTCTTTCATTGTTGTAATAATTTTCGCAATCATACGCATAAAACTATATATTCATATCCGTTAGCGCCAAAATTGGCAAAATTGGCGACAAAATTAGCAAAATTGTGACATTTGGCGAAATATTGCCAAATTTGGCGACCAAAATAAGTCTTTATAAATGAAGCCCATTTGGCTATTGCTCAATAATTTGGCGAAATTCTTATTCAAATTCACTATTAACGAATCTTTTGTAAACGTTTCTTTGCATTTTAACTTGCTGTTTTCGTGTAACATTAGCTAAAATTTTAAAACGAAGATACAGGAAAGCTACCTTTTCCTCCTGGTACAGGCCGTAAGGACTTTTTATATATGTTGTAGGGTAGAAGCCCCTTAGTCTCAGGTTCAATGGATTTTATACAACGCTCCTTAGTTCTCGAGAAATGGGGGGTCTAATATTATAACACAACTTAAATCCTTAATTTGTAATAGCGTGATTACGTTGGTCATTGCTCAGTCAGTATGGCGTCTGCTCGTTGTTTGGAGGTCCCGGGTTCGATTCCGGAACGTGCTACGTTTGTTTTTCTCAAAATTTTTAATAAATATACTTGTAATTATACTTTAATAATCTCAATAAAAAATTTGTTAACATAATTAAATTTTAATTTAGCATTTTTGACTTTTTAAAACATTATTAAACATTTCTCATCGTTTAAAGAGCTTTAAAATAATTCTATCTATTATTGACTAGTAAAAATTCAAATATCTTTACAAAATCAGCATATTTACTATCGAATTATAGAATTCTTCTCCCATCGCAATAGAACACGAAGATATTTCAGATGCTGGATTATTTGCTAAAAATCCATTGTTTTGCAATAACATTTTACAGTACTTCAACGCATTTGTGACATCACTTTTCTGATTTTCATCGAATCCCGACACTTCAGATTGATCTTCTTGTGAACTACAGCTTGCTTCTTCCATTTTTATATGATTATAAGCTGTAATAGAATGATACGCACTTGTGCGATGAAGATTGAAAACAAAAACCACTTAACTGCAACAAACTAAAAAAAAAGAAAAAACCAAAGTCTGTTGTGGCGTCCTCTAGTTACAATAAAATAAAACAAATATGTTGTAATTAAATTCTTATGCTAAATTTTAATATAATTATGCTTCTTACTTTAAAAACCGAGTAGTATTATCCTCGCATTGACTTCCCTTGTTAAGGCAATTTATAAATGATGTTTCTTTACAATCACGAATTGACACAATTGTTCAATATCGTTGAATTTATAAAGCATATATGGAATACATTTTAAAAGTTTTTTAAAAAAATCAAAAAAGCTAAATTAAAATTTAATTATGTTAACAAAATTTTTTATTGAGATTATTAAATTAAAATTACAAATATTTATTTAAAAAAAGTGAGAAAAACAAACGCCGCACGCTCCATAATCGATCCCGGGTCCTCCAAACAACGAGCAGACGCCATACTGACTGAGCTACGACCAACGTAACCATTCTGTTACAAAGTAAGTATTTAAGTTGTGTTATAATATTAGACCCCCCCATTTCTCGAGAACTAAGGAGCGTTGTATAAAATCCATTGAACCTGAGACTAAGGGGCTTCTACCCCTACAACATATATAAAAATAATCAAAATCTGTGATTACCAAGCTTGGCACTCTCCTTGTAAGATAAGTCCGAATGCACCTGAGGCTGGCTGTATTTTGGATTTTCTGTTATTTTATATTAAATAGAAAACTTCGCGTATTTTCCTAATTTTTCAAGTTTGCCGACGATTTTAAGCTGCTCATAAAAACTATTTTAATGGAATTTCTTAGTCCGATATAGTAAATTTTATTATAGTAAAGTGCATTCGGAATTCGTACAGCATTTTTTGACAGTTTTAACGATTTTTTGTTTAAAGTATCCATTTTCTCAAAAATGAGAAGCTTGTGTTTTATAAACCAAAAATTAAATAAGTATACACTGAAAAAAATAAAAAAATGTTGATTTTAGAGTATAATACTGACATCCCAACTGCTAGTATTATACCGTAAAATTAACAGTAATAAACAGTAAAATAAGCAGTAATACACTACCGCATGCTGGTATGCTAGTTATACTTTCAAATCAACAATTATTTTTTACAGTGTATACTGATTAAATTTTTGGTTTACTCGCTCGACAGAGGATTGTAAGTTTTTCCGATGAACATTACAGCTATATCTAAATTTCAATTGGATAGAAATGCACGAAATTCTTTATTTGCGGTTACTAATTAAAATATATATGCAGGTCCAATTTCGGTTCTGAATACTTAACAGGAGGCGCTTTTGTTCTATACTTCTTGTATTTATCGATCACTGTAACTCCGAGTTAAATTCAAAGAAATGCACTGTGCTTCATACTCATAATTGTTGGTATGTAACCTCGCTATTTAAATTAATAGTATAATTAATATGATGTAAAAGAAAGTTTTGTTATGGGGACAGCCTACTAGGATTTTTACAATTATTTATATGCTTATTTTTTTTTCGTTTGTCATGTTATGCTTTCTGTAATGAATGTTAACATTACCCTATAACTTTAAGCTATTGACTCTTGAGATACTGTTTTTATACATAATTTTACCTTTTACTTACCCATCATACGTAGTATAGGGTAAGTCTTGTAATCGTTTTGAAAATCGAAAATTTTTTTTTGACGGATTTACACGTTTTAGACACTGGAGATTCCAAAAAACATATTTTTAGAAAAAAAAACATTTTGCCGTCCGTCTGTGTGTCTGTGTGTCTGTAAACACTCTATCTCCCGAACAAATTGAGATAGAGACTTGAAATTTGGTATGTACTTAGTATATAATAATGGGAAGAAGCTTATTGAATTTCAGTAACCTCCATTATCCGGAACTATTTTTTTCGGACTCTCGAAATATTCGTTCTGATAAAAAGGTATATAAAAATTTTCGAAATTGTTTATTTTAAGGAGTGAATATAAAAGACAATAAAAAAAAAACATAAATTTTGCATAAAGCATGAAGTCGATCTGCCAAGATATTTGTAATCCTATTTACCACACTCTTCGATTTTTCATGACCCTGTATTTCATCCAAATTTCAATTCAAAGATATATTTTAATTGGAAATGAGACGCTTAATCAGATGCAATAAACCGCTCGTTAATAGGATTATTATACCCCTGTCGCGCTCGTCGACCTAACCGTTCGGAGTTTTCCGTGGTTTTCTTCGAACCTTGCCGTAAATACGGGTTAGGATCCCTTAGAAAGACCTCCACGGAGGGCACTCTCCCCAGGGCCTATATCCCTCGTGTTGATAATTGGCCGTCATAAAATAACTAACTAACTAACTAACAGGATTATTGTTTTTGGAGTTATAAGGATGTTTCTTTTAAGCTATTCAGTAATCGAGCCTTCAAAGTTTATGAAGTCATCAAACCCCGATTTTATTCGAATTGCAATGCATTTTATAAGTAGTTTACACATTTTTATTTTAATATTTTACATTATGCATATCCATGATGGGTAAGTATTAAGGTGGCCCCCAACGACTAGTTTTCTGTACATTTAAGAAGAAAGTATTGCAATCGTGAAAATTTCCGACTTCCGTTTGTTGATATATTTTCAATGTTTTGCGATGTCCCGAACGTTATTTGACTGTCTTTGGAAAATGTCTCTCGGTATGTACGTATGTATGGGCATAAAGATGAAAGTAAAAAAAAAAAAATAATAATAGTGAGTAGCCACTGGCCAGTGCATGAGATTGTTTTAGTAGCCAGCTTTTGGCGGGTAGTTACCCTTTACTTAATAAGAAATCTATTGGTCAGTGCGAGTATTTCCATTAACAGGCAAAAAGTTCATAATTAGCATCTAAAAATTGAAAATGCAACGTATAAATGTTGCTTAAAAATTTATATTCTTTAAAATCTACTAGTAAAGAAAAAATATTTCACATTTGCAAATTAATCATTAAAGCGGATTTTATTGGATCAACTTTGTCCGGTTGTTGGTCAGTGAGATCTCAAATTCCCTTCGCTAATGTAAAACCTATGGGCGTGTGAAGCATTCGTATTTTTAAAATATCTCCTCGGAAAATTAATATTTTTAACTTCTTTTTTCTGTGTACTCTTCTTGAAAGATCTCTCTCTCTCTCTCTCTCTCTTTTATTTATTTATTTATTTATTTTCTTTGCCAAAACCTTTCTAAAATCCTTATATATTATTTCTCCTGTCAACATCCCTTTTACTCAGAAAATATGAAACGCAGAACAACGAAAGAGATACCATATGAAAGGTTTTAGAACAGGCTTCTGACATAGCCCACTTAACAAATCGTTAAAACATGTTTTTGATTAAAATTTGCTGAAATTGAAAAATTAAATCGGCATTGTTTTCATGAAAGAAATGAAAGGTTTTCCTGAAATTATTGTTGCCAAAAAAATAAAATACCACATTATATGATGCTCATAGCAATTATTATAAAAAACACCGCACGGGTTTATTTTATACTTATGATTAAAGAGCGAAATTGAAATTGAAATGTTTAGATTGATATTTCTAAGTCCCATGGTTTTCCCGAAGCGGATGACGTCATCCTCTAATGCAGTCAAAATACGATTGTTAATTTTTTTTTTCTCGCGCGTGCCTTTAGCAATCTTGGATCAGTTTTTAGTCTAATGGAATAAATTAGATGATATTCTGGCTTGACTTTTATCCTTGCTTTTTCTTTAGAAGTTTAAACCTGCATCTAATAAATATTACATATTGATAAAAAAGGATACTTCTCTATTATCCCGTCGACCACTTTTCATAACAAAAAACTATCGCCAAATAAACGGGAGAACGTTGCCATTAGAATATCAAAAAATAAATAAAATATAAGAATTTAAGGACACAATTGTTATTTTAATTAATGAAATAACTAATAAATCAGTAAAACATAATGAAAAATACACCCAAATGTCGAGTTAAAAACCACTTGATGACGTAACAAACATGTATAATGCTTCTGATATCAAGTAAATGAGACTGCATTTTTGGCGTTTAATGTTACAGTTTGGCGATAGTTTTTTGTTATGAAAAGTGGTCGACGGGATAATAGAGACGTACCTAAAAATATTAGATTTCAGTGCGAAATCCTCGCATGGGCCCTCTGGTATATACTTAATTTATAATTGTATGTGTTAAAATCTTAGCGAAACAAATAAAGATCTCAACACTTCAAATAAAATTAAGTATATATTTTAGAAATATTTTGACAACTAAACAAAAAAGGTGAAATCCTTCAAGAAGAGTACACAGAAAAAAGTATTTATTAATTTCCCGAGGAGATATTTTAAAAATACGAATGCATCACTTGTCCATAGGTATAACATTAGTGAGGGGAATTTGAGATATCACTGACCAACAGCCTTAAATGAGTATTATGAGGACAGTTGTTGATTTAACTATACAAATTAAGTACAATCATACAATTAACTATTTTAATGAGCTGTTTTTGAATGATATATTCAGTTTCTTACTATCATTTTCTCCTTTTTTTTTTCGAAACAATTTTATGCAAATGAACAGATATTTTACGACTTCTGTTAATTACATTTATTTAATGATAGAAAAGGTAAGTAGCAATTTTTATATGAAATGTGAGTTTTTTTAAAAATAATTTTTTGCTCCTACAGATATTAGCTAAGTTGAAATGAAATCGACTGGAAATAAAAAAGGAGAAGAAAATTATTTGGCCCATCCGATAAAATTTTTAATCGTCATATTTCAAAGTTTAATTGCCTATTGGCGACTGGCGAGTAGTTATACTCAGCTTGAGTATGTGACACAAACTTTATGGCACTCTATCTCAAGAACTAGGTCATGGAATTTTATCAAACTTCTTATTTTGTTAGACCTTTACATGAATTAGTGCTGATTAGGTTCGGATATACATCGCCCCAAACATGGCTCTGCTGGGCTGCATTTTTCACGATCTCCATGAGAACTATATATTGGCATCTATAGAATGGAATTTCATCAAACGTTATAGTCAGTTAGACCTTGGCACACATAGGTGCTAAAGCCGATTAGATTTTAGTATATATGCTGCGGTAAATGTGATTAATCCGGTGTTTATGTATAATTACCGATGATTATTCATAATCACCACTAAAATTGGTAAATGTGATAAATTATTGAATATTAATCAAATTTACCGGTTAGTTTATAAAATCCCCAGCTCGCAATGTGGAATGTAATAAAAGTCCATAATGTTACCAAAATTCGTTCAGTTTGAGCAGTTGCATTTATTTAAATCAGTGTGAAAGTTGTCAAAATAGATCAAAGGTACCCAAAAAAAAGACTTGTTGTTAGACCAATGGTCTTTCAAGCGATGAACTCAAGATGCCAGGTAGACCTAATTGACATATAAATTATTGACCGCTGCGCTGCTTGAATGAATTTCATGTATTCTACAGATTGCTGTACAGTGAATTTCATGCGTCCAGTGATGTTGTTTCGGTTAATGTACGCGAAGCGTACATACATAAATTCCTGACCTGTGCTTGAATGAATTTCATACATTCTAGAGATTGCTGTACAGCGATTTTCAGGCGTACAGTGAGTTTCATGCGTCCAGTGATGTTGTTTTTGGTTAATGTATGCGAAACGTACATACATAAATTGCTGACTTGTGCTTGAATGAATTTCATGCATTCTAGATATTGCTGTACAACGATTTTCATGCATCCAGTGATGTGTTTTTCGGTTAATGTATGCGAAGCGTGCATACTATTTCAAAATTTTCAATTTTTGGAATTAAGACCTCGTTACTCCACAAACTAATCCGAATTTATTACATTCTCCATTACGAGTTGGGGATTTTATAAACTAACCGGTAAATTTTATAAATCTTCAATAATTTATTACATTTACCAAGTTTAATGGGGATTATGCCAGCGGTATTTAAGCGGTAATTATACATAATTCTGGTTTATTACATTTACCGTAACCATATATAGCTCAACAGGTGTCACTGCTATGCTGCGTTTTTCACGATTTCCTTGATAGTTAAATATCGGCTTCTATGGGATGGAATTTCATCATAACTGCATACTCCATTTGATGTTGACATAAATCGTGGCTGATTAGGTTTGGATGTAAATCTCCCAACAGGTGGCGCTGTTCTATTGTGTTTTTCACGATTTTACGATTTCCGTGATAGCTTATCTCGGTATCTATGGGATGGAATGTAACCAAATATAATATGTAAGATGATTATTAAAAATTACGTCGATAAAATTTTAAGTTTTGCCCTTTTTAATTAAGGGCAAAACTTAATCGCTGCTTGAATGAATTTCATGCATTCTAGAGATTGCTGTTCAACGAGTTTCATGCATCTAGTGATGTGTTTTTCGGTTAATGTATGCGAAGCGTACATACTATTTCAAAATTTTCAATTTTTGGAATTAAGACATCGTTACTCCACAAACTAATCCGAATTTATTACATTCTCCATTACGAGTTGGGGATTTTATAAACTATCCGGTAAATTTTATAAATCTTCAATAATTTATTACATTTACCAAGTTTAATGTAAATGTTAGTTAATTCGCAGTGCTATTTTTTTGCGATGAACATTATAGCAGTATCCTTACTTTCTATTGGGTAGAAATGAACAAAATTTTATAGTTGACGTTATTAATTGTCTGAGTGCAACGAAGACTCATACACAGCGCAGTGTTACTTTGCCCCATATATAGCTACGATGGATATTAAAACCTTTCGTCAAGCATAACTCAAAAAATATTTAACGGATTTCGTTCAAATTTTTACAGCAGGTACCTATAAAGGTGACAACGACGTCTATTTATTACCAAGAATAAATGTCAAACCGTTTGGAAATTATATTAAAAAAATAGATAAAAAAGCACAATTAAAGTACATACGTCACGAAAATTTTGTGCGTACGTCATTTTCACTGGCGGGAAATTTTCGTAGACAATCGGAATTGAAAAGTTCATGGAGTACATGGAGCAAAAGAATATGCACGCACTAATATTCAGCACAATAAAATATATTTCAATTTAGTAGGAATCGAAAATTAATCTGGATTTTTTTCTGTTTGAAAGAAAACCCCCGCAATAACTTGGTAGACTTGGTATTAGAGATTTGGCGCAAATCTCAGCAATAGCAGCTTTTTTTATTTCTCGTGTGTAAATTAAAAAAAAAAAATCTTTGGTGTTTAAATAAAACTAGATGGAACCCGTCAAAACTTGACGAAAAAAAAACTATAGCAATATCAGCAAAATAACCTTCTTTATTATTTAAAAAGGGGTGCGTATGAAACAGTCTTTCAAATATTTTATTTTAAAAGTTTTCCCCCCCAGTCAAATACAGTACTATTTCCGATGCAAACTCCAACCAAACAATCCGTAAACAACTGTGTAATGCAAATTAGTTTGACATTACCGTCATATTCCCCTCGGCAAGAAAAAAAAAAGAACTTATTAGTAAGTAAAGCACACGTCCCCCCCCCCTGTAATTATGCCACCGAATGAGCTCCTATGCGCATGTGCATTGTATCTACCCAAAAGCACCGTCAAAATTCGACGTTAAAAAGTTTTAAAATGTTTAAATTAAAAGTTTTAAATTGTCCCCTTTAATCATTGTTCGTTTCAAATTCATATCTTCTAAAACACATCCATTGTTTTAAGCTAATCAATTTTTATGTAAAGATGAAGAATTTTTTTACAGTAGTAAATCAATCTGCAGATGAGGGAGATTTTTAATGTTTTCAAGTGTAATTTATTTGTTTGGTTTCTTCGGTTCCTTGACATAATCAGGATGATTATCCCTTTTCTATCACAGTCGGGAATATTTTCCCTCTTATACAGTTGGCAAATAGATCTTTAAAAATTAAAAAAAAAAAAAAAAAAAAAACCATTCCTAGCATATTCTGATATCTGATGGAACATATACATCAACGAATTCAACATATCAATTTTATGTTCAACATAAACTGAAAATAGTTTTTTTTTTTTTTTTGGACAGGTTTTCGTTTAGCGCCAAAATGCTATCTTAAAGATAATCTGATCTTATGATAAATCACTGTTTTTATTATTATTATTATTGTTATTATTCACATTTTATGATGGTTAGGGAAATCTATTTTCAATTGTGGCAACTTTCTCGGGGCTATTTTACATTATTGAAGCAAACTGGTGGTCATTGATAAGATAGAATCGAAAAACTTTTGATGCTTGAAAATTACTTAAAAAGTCGTTAAATTAAGCGGCAGGTTTCAAACAAATTTCAATCGAATGCTAATTTTTTTCTAATTGATGAATTGAAATTGTAAAATATAGTAAAATGTAGTAAAAAATATAAATTTGTAGTATTTAGAAGTGATGTAAGCGCGATGAAAGCTAAAGCGATAGCGCCATTTGTTGTCAAAACCGTTGTACATTTCTAAAAATTGCCACTGTATTTTGGCTGGCGTTAAAAAGTAGAAAACCATTTTTTGACATCGAAAGAGAAATTCACAGTGAAAGAAATAGGACTTTGCGCTAATAAAAAACTGTTAAATGAACTTATAATAAACCTACCAAAATAATTCCTATGAAATATTAGTCTTACATTGTTTATTCTAGATAAAAATACAATCATTATTTCAAGTTTTTTTTCTACCATAACACTATTTTTAATAATTTTAAATTTCCTGAAATCCTTTACTTTTGTAAATTTTTTATTATAAAAGGAAATCTTCTAACCTATAATTAATAAAAAACTAATTGGTAACATGTAATCAAGGTATGCAATCAAGATGAAACAATCAATGACGGCTCCAATTCCAATCTTTATAATTAAGAATGGAAAAATCAGTTAAAATTACGGCATGTTGACACAATTATATACATTTTCTCTTTAGTTTTATCGTTTTATCAATGTTAAAATGCATTTCAAGCTAAGCATAATGTCAATTTCCCCGGCGCAAACTTTTCACACGTACTTTACATACGTTACTTTAATGCTTAAACACCATGTATACAAATAAAAATATATTTTGTATTTAATTATAATGAAAAAATGGCATCAACAAAGTTATAATGCATAATGATGAAATTAACCCAATGGACAATATTCCCGTGACGTCATAATAAATATGAATTTTTATTCGCTTATAAAATACGCGAATAAATATTTTTACTGAAATTTAACTTGCAAATTAAAAAATTCGGCCTAAATGCCACGTGCTTTTAATATTTATTATTTCTCTTTTCTTAGCATCCACAGAGTTCAGGGAATGAACTCTGTGCTTCGCAACAGTGGGCGTTATCCGAATTGCCGACTTTATGACGTCATTAGCAGAAGTAAAAGTTTAATAGAAAATTACGGCTAATTAATTAAATTTTCAAACAAACGAATGCACGATAACAAATCTGTGCCCAAATATCTTTCATTTAAAAAAAGAATGATGTAATTTGATGCAGTAGTTTGTTCTCACGAATTGTCGAAAGAAAATGCTTAGCGTTTTAAATATATAGATGTTTCGATTTATGGCATTATTTCTTTTTTTTTTCTCTCTTAGCATTTTAAATGGGATTTATGAAAGACATGTATTTTAAATTAAATGAGTGAAAGGTTTATATTTAAATGAAATGAATTCAATATGAAAATGTTATAGGAACAATATTTGGCGATTTATCAACTGCGCCAGGATAACATAAAAGTACCAATATATCAAACGGTATGTAGTATGTGAAATGAAACAATTATATTATAACTAGCTGTTACCCGTGACTTCGTTCACGCAACATTAAAAGAAGAATAAATACATTAATTAAGCAAAATATTTTACTCCCAATAATTAAAAACGTTAATAATTAACTAACTATTTATCACATTTCATAGGAGACAATATGGTATTTATTATTATAGGGACCTTGACATAACTCAGTCTTAAAAAAGTGAAATTTTGTGCCAAATAATCGCGAATATGAAATTGCAACCAATGCAAAAAGGAGGGGCAAATAAAATCGTGGAAATAGACGAATTGTCAATTTTACCTGATAAACAATTTTACTTTTAACGCCTTTGTGAAACGTTTTAACAGCCATCCTTCAAAATAATTAATTAGAAATAGTATATGCTTTTTCTTTAAATTCAATTCTGCCTCCTTGGTTTAATATATAGTTGAAACAAATCTTGTTTTCTAAATGACAGCGTATTGGCAGGCAATTTTTGTTCTCCAGAATAAATTGATTCATGAAGTTTGAATATGTGAAAATATGTTTGTATTTTTCGGATAATTTACTGAAATCAAGAATTTGTTTTCACCATCTATTCAAAGTGAAAATAAATTCTGTTTTTCAGTTTTAATGAGAAAATGGTGTAAAAAATATACTGATCTGTTTTATTTCTCCTTTTTTATACACAAATATGGAGTAAGTTACTTTCCGTTTTTAGAGCAACTTCGTTAAAAAAAAGGCATTTAATTTAATTTTTTTAATTCTGATAGTTTGTGTGACATCCTCGGATCAATTACAACCGGTATTCGCTAAACCGGTAGTAAACTAATCGGTAGCAAATCGCGTAGCGTTCGATAGTCTAGGAGTAGTTGCGAAATACAAACACACGGTCAGATTTTAATATAATAGATTCGTGTTCATTTTCTTTTCTTAAAATTATGATGTGATTTTTAGCAGAAAACTCGGATACTCATGCGGGACGAAATAACGGATACTCATACTTAATAATCAGTATAGATAACAAAACATTTAAATTTTTCGTTATAAATATGGCGTGAAACTCATCTACTTCCTATACTTATTCATCCTTGTATTATTAATGTAAGGAATTGATTCACACTCATTTTAAAACATACTGGAAAATTCCCGTTTTATTTCAAATATATGACGTCTCCTTCTTCCCCAGAGAAATCCCTTTTTAATGACATAATTCTTGTTAATTTTCTTTTCCAGGCAGGCAATTAATTTCAATACTGGCATAGGGAAAATTATGTTACTTTAACGAAATAATATTAAATCTTTAGGTTTTATCAACAAAAATGGAACTATTAACATTCGTCATTATTTTTTTAGGTAATCGAGTTATTTCTTTTAGTTTTATGAATGAAAAATCACTATTTCTCGCTATCCATGACATCATTTACGACATGGATAATTTTGTGAAGCATATTATTGACATTTGCTAACCATTTTCTTTTGAAACTTCTTTTTACTTTTTTAAAATTTAAATAAAAAATACGGTATAGTTATATTAGCCGTGCGCAGACAGTAAAACGGCAAGTATTGTTACCATACAAAAGAAAAAAAAAAAAAAGAAAAAAAGTGAAGAAAAAACCCAAGATCATTTTATTTCACCAATCAAAGCATATCCGCTTTGTTTTCGATGAGGCTAACGAAAAAGACAGGCTACCGCGGTGCATTCCACATATCTTTTTTTACAGACCGCTAGAGTGACGTGATGCTCTTTTCGTACACTTTCATTGGTGCATTCGAGCATCACGTGACTCCGGCGGTCTGTAAAAAAAGATACGCGTAAAGCACCGCGGTAGCCTTTCTTTTTCGTTAGCCTCGATTTTCGATAAATGACGTCATATTCGCTTGTTTCCTATAGTTACACATATTGAAACCTTGTATTATTGTCAAAAACTAAAAAAAGTACGTTTTATTTCTAATAATATTATTTATTCTTCTTCTTAATTTTTTTTATTTCATTTTCATTTTTCCCGTGAAAATTTTTCAATTGAAACTAAATTGTTGAGTGAAAATTATTTTTTCGGGTTTTGAATTAGTTTTGGCAACGATAAAGTATTAGCAACGGTAAAGTAAATTTAACCATTTTAAAATGCTATACGAAAAAATGTCCATTGATTCTCTATGAAAATAACGAAATTTTGAATTATTAAGAAAAATATTTGAATAAAATAAACAAAAACCAGTCTATGTTCATCTGAGTGTTATAATCAGCCTACATGCAAAAATACAGGATCATTACATGCTCCATTTTGACGCTGGCTTCAGCCTAACATTTGCACACAATCAGATTTATAATATTACTAGCTGTTACCCGTGACTTCGTTCACGTAACATTAAAAAAAAAATAAATGTACTAATCAAGCAAAATATTTCACTCCCGGCAATTAAAAACGCAAATAATTAACTAACTCTTTAGCACACTAGCCGCCACTGGCGACCAGTTTGGTCTCCCTTAAATGTATGTTAAACATTGCAACACGTTACATTTATTCATAATTTAATTTTCCCTTAATTATTCGCCAAATCGGAAGATTCTAATAGACAAGTCATGAACTTTTGCGATCATGGTAGCATTTCGCATATTTTTTGGGCACAGGTGTCACAAACGCACGTTGGCGCGATTTTTCCCCCCGCGAATTTGGCGAAATTTTTTTATGGAAATTGTTGTTTATTTACTTTTATTTTTTTTTAGTTCTATAAATTATTTTTGATATGTATATCAATATTTATTTACATCAAACTATCATTTATTTATTTTTATTTCCTTTTTTAATTATGAGTATTTTTGTTAGCCGGGAGCAGATGATAAATCGCCAAATATTGTTCCCATCACCATCATTCATACTACATTAATTTAATTTTAAATTATAAACCTGTCACTCATTTCATTTAAAATACTTAACTTTAATCCGAAATGCTTATAATTACATAAATTTAAAATACTTCACACTTTTCATTTAAATAGAAAAAAAAGAAATAATATCATAAATCAAAACATTTGATTTCAAAGTCGAAGTATTGTTTCTAATTTGTACACGCGATAAATAAAAGCTGTATTAGCGATTTTAAAAATGCTAAAAATTTGATTCATTAAATATTATTACATGAGTTCAATTTACGTCAAGAAAAGGTCCAGAAGGAAGTTGAGTTGTATAGCACATAATTATGGTAAACTTTGATTGTCTCACAGGTGCGAATTATTTTTTTGACGCGAGGCAGCGGTCCAAAAATTCATTCGCGGAGAACTTGCTTTGCGAATGATTACCTCCATGATTTAATATTTTAAATGTTGACGACGAATCAATCTTTTTTTTTTGTTTGTTTACTTTCATGAATAGAGAATTTAAACTGTGAACCTAATTTTGACTGAAGGTATTGCAGAATATATACATAATTGAACGTAAGTCACCTCTCAAATATTAATTTATTTTGAACGATCTTTCTTAAAATGTAACTTTTATGAAGTTTTATTCGAAAAAATAATTTTGAATAAAAATGGCCGCCTGGCATATGAAAAAGTGAAACGGCCATCCCGGAACTGTTGATGACAGTCACAAGACTTACGCTTTTCTTTTAGAGGATTTCATGGAAGAAAATACGATATTTCTTTGTTATAGGGGCCTTGACATAAATCAGTTTAAAAAAAAGTAAAATTTGGTGCCAAATAACCGCGAAAAGGAAACTGCAACCAATGGAAAAAGGACAGACAAATGAAATCGTGTAAATAGACGAATTTGGTAAAACGAAATGTCAATTTTACCTGATAAACAGTTTTACTTTTAACGACTTTGAGAAACGTTTTAACAGCCATCATTTAAAAATAATTCATTGGAAATAGTATATGCTTTTTCTTTAAATTCAATTTTTGTAAATAGGGAGGAATAATTCTACACCTAAATGCAAGGAGCTTCAATTGCAAAGCTTTTTGCAGCCCAAAATTACATGCAAACGTAACACTTAAATTGCAAAGCTTTTTGCAACCCAAAATTATATGTAAACATTACTTTTGCATGTAATTTTCATTGCAAATTAACATTTATTACGGTTCAAATTAAAATTAATTTGGGTGCAAATTACATGTAAATGTTACGTTTGCATGTAATTTGGGGTTGCAAAAAGCTTTGCAATTGCAAGTGTTACGTTTGCATGTAACAGCAAATTTGTGTCCTTGGTTTAACCTATAGCTGAAACAAATCTTGATTTCATGACAATATGCTGACAGGCGATTTTTCTCTGCAGAATAAATTGATTCATAAAGTTTGAATATGTGGAAATATGTTTTTATTTTTCGGAAATTTTACTGTAATCAAGTTTTTTTTTTCACCAACTATTCAAATTGAAAATAAAATATTTTTTTTCAGTTTTAATGAGAAAATGGCATAAAAATACATTAATCCGTTTTATTTCTCCTTTTTTATCCACAAAAATGGAGTAATTTAAGTACCATTTTTAGAGAAATTTCGTTAAAATTTACAAAAAGAATATTAATATCTCGGAATCTAATTCAAAATTTTAAATTCTCAGAGTTTATATGACATCCTCGAATCATTGATAACCGGTGTTAAGTAAATCGCGTTGCATTAAGAGGAGTAGTTGCGAAATACACAAAGTCAGATTTTAACTTAATAGACTTGTGTTCAATTTTCTTTTCCTAATAATCTTACTGATGCTTGTATTATTAATCACAGAGTTCAGAGAATAAATAAAGATGAAATGTTCATGTTTGGCGTGATGCTGAAAATGCAACCCTACAGTCGGCCCAAACAACTGGCGGCTTGCTTTGAAAACCTCTCCGTCTAATGAATCCAGTCATTGTTCCACGTGCAGCCTCATTCCATCCAATGAAGTCAGCCCTTGGGCCTAATGATTTGAGCGATAACCAGCTTCATATTGTGCAAGCCGATTACCTCTCTATTCTTTCACTGTACTCAGTGATTGTTAATGTATGAAATTGATACACACTCCATTTGAAACATATTTAAAAAATCCCGTTTTATTATATGACGTCACTTTGATCCCAGAGAAATCTCTTTTCAATGATATAATTCATGTTAATTTTCTTTTCCTGGCAATAATGACGTGAATTTTAGCATATATACTTTTATCATACACTGAGAGTCATGCTCTTTGTAATATTACGAATATTTGAAAATACATGTTTTATTTATGACGTCACATTTGTTCAAGCCAAGAAGGATCCTTTTCATAGTTCCATGGTTCAAGCGAAATCTTTTTCTTAATAATATAATTATTGTTAATTCTTCTTTCTAATTATAACGCAGTTTTTGACAGAAAAAGATCTTTTTAATGTAACCGATATTCATACTTCATGTATAATAACAAATACTCCATATTGTTGTTTCAAATATCACAGAAATTCATCTTCTTTTGAATTATTTTCATTTTTCACGTGAAAACCTCTTACTTGAAACTTAATTGTTGAGGAAAAATTATTTTTCTGCACTTTTATTTATTTGCAACGATCAAAGTCCTAGCAACAATGAAGTAAAATGGTTAAATTTTATCTAAAAATGTCCATTGATTCTCTATGAAAATAATCAAATTTTGAATTATTAAGAAAAGTATTTGAATAAAATAAACAAACACCAGTCTATGTTCATTTCCGGGTTATAATCCACCTATATGCAAAGATACAGGGCCATTAATTTCTCCATTTTGACGCTGGCTTCAGCCTAATATTTGCACACAATCGGATTTATAATATTATTATGATTAATCTTTTTTTCAATTGGTGAAACTTTTTATTTCATTTTTCACGTGGAAATCGTCTGATAGAAAAATAATTATTGTAGAAAGATTTTCATCGTTGATTTTTAATTTTTGGCATCGGCAATAGCGAAAAAAGTTTAAATTTAATAGGAAAATGCTGTTAGAATTTTGGTTTTTTATCTCTATTTATTAAAATAATACGAATTTTTCAAATTTGAATATTTTCAGCTCTTCACAGCTGATATTCTGATTTATACACTAAGTTTCAACTCTGTAAGTTACATAGTTTTCGAGAATGGCTCTGTGACAGACAGACAACGAAGCGGGAGCAATAGGGTTTCGTGAGATGAACGAAACCCTAAAATGGCGGGCCAAATAAAATCGTGGAAATCGGCGAATTGTGTAAAAACATATGTCAAGTTTACCTGGTAAACCATTTTACTTTTAACGCCTTTGTGAAACGTTTTAATAGCCATCCTTCAAAGATAATGGAAATAGTATATTATTTTTCATTAAATTCAATTCTTGTGAATATGGAGTAATAGTTGTAGACCTAAATGCAAAGAGCTGAAATTTGTCTCCTTGATTTAATCTATAACTGAAAAAAAATCTTTATTTCTAAATGGAAATATATTGACAGACGATTTAACAGTCACAGATAAACAGTAACAGTAACAGTCGATAACAGTTTTCACAGTTATATGGATCATGTCAGTTATATAGAAATAAAAAGCTGCAAAACCGGGCCCTTTGGGCCAAACCAACAACAACAACAACAACAAACGATTTTTGTTCTCCAAAATAAATTGAGTCATGAAGCTTGAATGTGTGAAAATATGTTTTTACTTTTCATAAATTTTACTGTAATCAGGATTTTTTTTTCTTTCACCGTCTATTCAAATTGAAAATAAATTCTTTTTTTCAGTTTTAATGAGAAAAAATATATTAATCCGTTTTATTTCTCCTTTTTAATACACAAAATTAAAATAATTTAGTTGCCATTTTTAGAGAAACTTCGTTAAAATTTACGAAATAATAATAATAATAACAATAATAATATCTCGGAATTTAAATCATTTTATTTTTAATTCTGAGAGTTTATGACATCCTCGGATCACTGATAACTGGTGTTAAGTAAATCGCGTTGCATTCAACAACCTGAAAGGAGTAGTTGCGAAATACAAACAGGCGGGTCAGATTTTAATATAATAGATTCGTATTTATTTTTATTTTCTTAATAATCATGATGTGGTTTTTGGCAAAAAAACTCTCATCTGTATGTAACTCATATTCATGCTTAATAATCGATACAGATAAAAAAAAATATTTAATTTTTCGTTTTAAATATGGCGTGAAACTCATATACTTTCTAGGCTTTGATATTTACTGATCCTTGTATTATTAAATGTAAGGAACTGATTCACACTCCTTGTAAAACACATTTGAAAATTCTCGTTTTATTTCAAATATGACGTCACTTTTTCCTCAGAGAAATCTCTTTTTAATGGCATAATTCCTGTTAATTTTCTTTTTCTGGCAATCAGGACGTAAATTTTAGCGGAAAACTCACATTTGTATGTAACTGGTATTCAAGCTAAATATTAATCAGTATCGATAAAAAGTATTTCAGATTTTCATCTTAAATATTACGTCCATTATCTATCTACTTTCATTATACATTGATATTCATGCTCCTTGTATTATTACGAATATTTGAAAATACATGTTTTATTTATGACGTCATATTTGTCCAAGCCGAGGAGGATACTTTTCATAGTTCCATGGTCCAAGCGAAATCTATTTTTAATAATATAATTATTGCTCATTTTTCCTTCTAATAATTACGCAGTTTTTGACAGAAAAAGATCTTTTTAATGTAACCGATATTCATACTTCATGTATAATAACAAATACTCCATATTTTTGTTTCAAATATCACGGAAATTCATCTTCTTTTGAGTTCTTTTTAATTTTCAGTTTTCACGTGAAAATCGTTCAATTGAAAATTAATTGTTGAAGAAAAATTATTTTTCCGTGTTTTTATTTATTGGCAACAATCAAAGCCCTAGCAACGATAAAGTAAAATGGTTAAATTGTATGGAAAAATGTCCATTTATTCTCTATGAAAATAACGAAATGTTGAATTATTAAGAAAAATATTTGAATAAAATAAACAAAAACCAGCCTATGTTCATTTAAGGTTTATAATCAACCTATATGCAAAGATACAGGATCATTAAATGCTCCATTTTGACGCTGGCTTCAGCCTAACATTTGCACACAATCAGATTTATAATATTATTAGGATTAAGATCACCCATCGTACAAGAAAAAAAAAACTAATATTCTGCATTCAGAGGGAAAAATCCATTTCCTGTGCCGTAAGATTTGGAGAGTTCTTTTTTGATGATAAGTTTTTCGATGTGATTGTTGGGATCTGCAGGATTTGGCTTACTTTTTCTAAATCTTATTTTTTTGCAGATGTAGTATTATGTAAATATATTTTTTTGCAGATATTTTTCTATTTTGTATATTTGGCATTCTATTTTGTATATTTTCTAATTGGCATTTGGAAAAGAGATTTTTACCTTTTTATCAGTGCCTTCGGAAATATTAAAAAATAAAAAATGATTTACATATATCAAGCGTATAATGTTATGTTTTACATTTTTAAACGGACCACTTCTCCATTTTTAGATTTTAAATGCTACTTATTTACTAGCCGTTTATTAATTGTTTACAATTTACCCCCCTGACAATAACAATTATTTATCACAAAAATGCCTCTTAGGTTTGTTAAATAAGTTTGTTTATGTATTTTCATTACTTATTAAAATATCGAATATGGCGATAAAATTTTATTTTAGCATCGTGCTTAAATTTTTAAGATGGTGCAAAAACATGCTTTAATAAACGTATGTTTGTAAATATTTGAAAAACATGTTTTACCGCTCTCTTGAAAAATTTTGTAAGATGCTAAAACTACCTTTTGGCACCATTTAAAATTTTTTTCGCCAACCGACATAGGATACGAAACTTTTCCCTATTCAAATACACAGGCAAGGCTGGTCTCAAACAAGAGTAAAGCTAGCAACAATATTGTTTTAACTCTATGAGAGTTACAATAATGATATTAAATGCTCCGATTGGCTTTGGCCCTAATTACGAAAGTTTCTCCTAAAAAAACTGTAGAAGAAGTCTTTTACATTTGTTTCAAATGAAGCTCGCTCTGCAAGGTATTAGTTAATAATACAAACAACACTAATGGCATGGAGGCAAAAGTTTTAATTTAAATGTATATATTTGAAACCCTTCCCCCCCTACTCCTCCACCCCCCCCCCCCAAAAAAAAAAGTTACAGTAATGAATTTAAAATGGCGTTAAACCACGCTTTCTGACATAAGCAATTGGCTGCAAACGCGATAACGAAATTTTCACTTAACTTAATAACATGTAGCTAATATAGCCCTCAGGGTACTTTGCAGTTATACAGACCTTGTAGTTTTTTTAAAAAACTTGAGACAGTTCAGGTTTAAGAAGTTGAGATTTACTGTCAAATGATATAAACAACTATGAACACAAAACTGATGAATTATTATTCAGGTTTATGTATGTATTTAAAAAAAATTGCATCTGATTACACATTAGATAAATAACTTCTGTTTGCATTTAATAACTGATAAACGGCTTTTGTATATTAAATGAATTGTTTAAATATTGGGAAGAGGTGGCGAGAGGTAGAAAGACGAGTAAACAAACGGGTAGACAGACGGGTAGAGAGACGAGTAGCGACATAGGTAGGCTGACGGGTAGCGAAACGAATAGACAGACGGCTAGAGAGAAAGGTAAAAAGAGGGTTGACAGAGGGGTAGCGAGATGGGTCACGAGACGGGTAGAGACACCGGTAGACAGGAATGTAGCGAGAAAGGTTGCGAGACGCGTAGCGTGGTAGATAAAGAGACGAGTAGAGAGATGAGTACAGAGACGAGTTGACTGACGGGTAATGAGATTGGTAGCGAGTCGGGTACAAAAACAGACGGATAGTGAGACGGGTATACAGACGAGTAGAGAGACAGTAGATGGGTACGGAGATGGGTAAGAAGATGGGTAGAGAGGCGTATAGCCAGACGGGTAGAGAGACAGATAGACAAATGGGTAGCGAAGTGGATAGAGACACGGCTAGGCATACAAGTAGTTAGACGGATAGACAGACGGTTAGAGAAATAGATTGGCGGGTAGCGAGACCGGTTGAGAAATATAGAGACAGGTAGCGAGAAGTCAAATAGAGAGATAGACAATCAGTTAGAGAGACGGGCAGAAGAACGGATAGGGAAGCAGACAGATAGTGGAGAGACAGACAGACAGGCTAAAGAAAAGTCTGCGGATTGGCGCAGTAAAGGCGCAGGGGGCAGAGCCTCCTAAAGAATAATCAAGAAGTATCTGTTAAGCTTAACTTTGAAATATATATAATTTTTCAATTTTTGCCGATATGGAGATTTAATGTAAAAGTTATTATACAGAAGTCATCGAAAGATTTTTTGTATACTTTAATAGTAATTTAGACTATAGTTTTGCAATCTGGTTTGTAGCAAAGCATGTGATCAATGTGGTTTGAAGTGTAA
Organism: Maratus michaelseni; assembly: GCA_963931845.1. NCBI lineage: Eukaryota > Metazoa > Arthropoda > Arachnida > Araneae > Salticidae > Maratus > Maratus michaelseni. The sequence goes on from OZ007587.1 coordinate 184,840,070, forward strand.
GAGTTTCTATAAACAGTTATACAAATAATAGATATATAAACAAGGAATTAAATTCACACACAAAAAAGGTGCAACAATGAAATTAAATTTGCGTTAAGCCACGCTTGTTAGAATAATCTATTGGCTGCAAATCCAATTACGTAACTTTAAAAAGCTTGGCGTTTTAAAAGATCCGGCGTTTTTTTTTTTTTTCAAGTTTTGCGCAATACGCGCTTAAGTAAATGAGATTCTTTGCCACATGTCAAAAAAAAAATTATGACAACGCATCTGATGAACGGTACTTCTTTTCTATTTTTTTAACAGTGTATATGAATTTATATATGATATTTTGTAATTCTATCATTTAATTTGCTCTTTTTCTTTATATTGTAATTGTTAACCCTCTATTCTCAGCAATATCACTCAGACTAATCCCTTTGAGGGAAGTCCTAGTTAAAAGTATATATATGTTTTTCCCAAATTTGTATTTGAATACCAAATAGACGGTACTGTTGAACATTGCTTTTTTATTCTCTGATCACTGGTAACTTCATGTAAAAATACAAGAAATACACTGTACTTCGTACCTGCTGGTGTGTAGCAATGCTATTTAAATTAATGGGTTAGAAAAATATAGAAGAAAGTTTTGTGATGACCACAGCTTCCTAGTTTATAAGTTAAATCTGTTTTGGGAAAATTTGTAAATATGTTTGCTCAGAAAAATACAAATTCAAAAAATTATTATTAAATTATTATAAATCCGCCGTTAGCGTTTAATGTAGTAATGATGTGGAAAAAACACATTAAATTATCTAAAATTTGGAATATATAATAATATAAACATATTATGCAGATAAATCTGTTTAAAATGCACTTAGAAATTAATAAATGAAATAAATATCATTGGATAATTAAAATGCATTAAATATGTGAAATTCATTACTTAATAACGTGCAAGAAATATTTTAAGGAATGCATAAATTCTTTTAAATTAAAGTTTCAAAACGGCACGTTAATATGATAAAGCGTATTTGAGTAGATTATATAAAATATTTACAAATTTTAATATCTTTATAACACAACTGCACAAAAGAGAATGTATGTTTAAATAATATAAAATCTTATATTTGTAAAATATTTCTGATAGTTATGAAATATTTTTCCGAAAAACACATTATCAAATATATTTCGAAGAAACGTTTACATTACTTTTTTGTATATAACCTAATGCAATATTTTTAATGCTTATTAAATATCTTTTAATGCTTGGTCATAATGGAATAAGCTGTGTAAATGAATTAATGCTTTTAAATTATTGAGCTTATTTCAGAAAAAAAAATTATGTACCTAAAAATTGAATTTTACATAATGGTAATTGAGTAAGTATCTTTTCCAAAAATAAAATCGTTTTTCCTTCATCATTTTATTCTGCTCCTATATCTCGGATTTTTTTTCGTTTAGAATTAATTACTAAAATTTTGATTAAATGTTAAACTTTACCACAAATAACAACTAGTATATGCTGTGACTATCACAAAATTTTCTTCTATATAATTTTAATGCATTAATTTAAATAATGGATTTACAGACCGACCATTACGAAGTATAGAGCATTACTTTGAATTTAACTCAGAGTTACAGTGATCAGTGAATAAAAAAAGCACGCCACATCAGCTCCTCCTGTTGGACATTAAAAGATAAAATTTTATCAAAACATGTATTTTTAAATTCCTACTATTAGCTCACATGAGTGTTTGATTGATGGTATCGAGTGCATTGTTCTCTCCAGATCAGAAGACGTCCCGAATCGCTCTCCAGTGTGAATCTGGACTCGTCTGTGAAGAGTACAGAAGCCCACTGTTGTCTGTTCCAGGAAACATGTTCTCTTGCCCAACATAAGCGGGCCCCCTTCTCTGCCATTTGTTGAGGGGGACACACACAACTGGTCGCCTTGCATAAAGACCTGCATTGTGAAGACGTCTCCGCACCGTAGTAGCGGAGATTCTTCTCCCTGATGCTGCAAAGTGGTCTACAATGAGTTGCGGCACAGTAGTGCATCTTCTCCTTCGGACCGAAAGAGCTAGAAACCGGTCTTCTGCAGGTGTTGTAACACGTGGGCGGCCTGGAACATGTCTTCTGGACACAGAATCTTCGGATTCATACTGATCCCAGAGTCGTTGGACTACACTGCGTGTTGTGATTTCGACAGTAATCTTAAATTAGTAAATTGATTACTCAATAATTATCTAGATTATATTTTTAATAGCAGAAAATATACTTATAAATTGGACGGCAACAAACGCACGTCATACCAGCATGAGTTACATCAGTGTACTAGCGAGATGGCTCACAAGCCACGTCAAGGAAAGGAAGGTCGCCAAGCACAACCGAACCAGAATTGGCGAGATATCGCTCAAATTCAACACTCCTTCCTGATATCAAGGCCAATTTTGTTTAACACATCACAAAATAAACAATTAGCAAATAGATCTTCGATGATGCTGTGGATTTTGGGCAAGTTTTATAGCACTTTGGTTGTCGACATACAAAATGGGAGTGCCATCATATCCTATTAGCTCTTTGAAGAGCAACTTTAGCCAAACAAGCTCATTTGCTGCTTCACTAGCAGCAACATACTCGGCTTCTGTCGATGAAATTGCAACCGTATGTTGCAATCTAGACCACCAAGTTATAGATGCACCTGCATTTACTGAAACCATACCAGATGTTGAACGTCTTGTCCTTTCATCACCGGCATGGTCAGCATCACTAAAAACAAAAAACTCTGTTTTTACTTGTGACTTGTATAGAAGGCCAACACTGCTTGTGCCTCGTAAATATCTGTAAATTCTTTTTACACGCTTCCAGTCATCTTTTGTAGGATTGCACAGAGCTCTTGATACCAAAGCTACAGCAAATGCTATGTCTGGCCTAGTAGCAACTGCAAGATATTGTAGACAACCTACTGCTTCTCTATAAGGAACATCAACCATGGCTGTATCTCCTTCCTGAGATTTAGTCACATCACAAGGTGTAGAGAGAGATTTTGAATTTTCAAGCCTAAATCTTTGTAGTATCTTTTCGGTATACAAACACTGTGAAATAAAAATGTCACCATTATCTCTCTGATTAATTTGCACTCCTAAGAAAGAACCGAGAGGACCATCGGTAATTTTGAACTCTTCTTTTAGACTACTAATCAATATTTTTATTTCTGAAATACTTGATCCAGCTACAAGTCCATCATCTACATACAAGGCCACTATCAGTACAGATGAATCCTTTCTCTTTGTAAATAAACAAGGATCAGCATATGATTGCTGAAATTGCAATTTTTGAATTGCTTGAACAAAACGCCGGTTCCAACAGCGTGGAGCTTGCTTCAAACCATAAAGAGAGCGAACTAATCTGCACACACGACCAGAACCATCATCAAAACCTTCTGGCTGTTTCATGTAGAGCTCTTTATCAAGAAAACCATAAAGGAAAGCTGTTTTCACATCAAATTGATGTAGGTACAGATTTTGCGAAGCAGCAATACTAAGAACTGTGCGCAAGGTGTCAAATCTAGCTACTGGTGCAAACAGATCATCATAGTCATAGCCAGCCTTTTGCGAGAAACCTCTTGCCACCAGACGAGCTTTAGCTTTACAAGGAGAACCATCAGTATTTGTTTTTATTCTATATACCCACTTGTTGTCAAGTATCCTTTTATTTTCTGGGGGTTCTGTAAGTTTCCAGGTTCCATTTTCTTCATGAGACTGCAGTTCTTCTGTCATGGCTTCTTTCCACAGCTTAAATTCGGGTGACTTCATTGCTTCACTGTAACAGGCAGGAGTTTCAATGCCAGTAAGAGTACTTACAAAAAGTACGTAATTTTCTGACAGAAATTCTGGCTTCTTATGTTCTCGTTGAGGGTAGCGTCTTCCAGGATCATGTTCATCTTGGCATTCATCTTCATCCTTCTTCTGGATACTTCCATTTTCTTCTTCTGAATGCGTATCACTACAACTTGTGACTTCGACAGTCAATGGCTCATATGGGAATTCATCACAAAATATAACATTGCAGCTTCTTTCCACTTTATTTTTAGAAGGTATAAAAACTCTATATCCATCATAAGCTTCATATCCGACAACCAGTCCTTCAACAGCCTTTTTATCCCACTTTTTACGTCTTTGTTTTGGTTCATGTACATAGCATTTTGTACCAAATATTCTCAAACGTTTAATGTTGAAATTCTCCGACTTCCCATACCATAACTGATACGGAGTTTTATCTTCTACTGGAGTGGGACCTGTGTGGTTTAATACATAGACAGCAGTATTACAGGCTTCAGCCCATAACTTCTTTGGCAATTCTTTTTGGTGAACCATAGCTCTTGCAGCTTCCACAATGATGCGTATCTCTCTTTCAGCAGCTTCATTTTGCTCAGGCGTCTCAACCATTGCCTCACGTAGATCAATACCCCGATCATTTAAAATCTTCTTCAGAGAAAAGTTGTCAAACTCTTTGCCAGAGTCGCACCGTATCTGTTTAACCATATGTCCAGCAGTCTTTGCTTCATTTAGGAAGGTTTCTATACAATTTGGTACTTCACTCTTGGCTTTCAAGAAGAATACTCTGCGAAATTTTGTATAGTCATCTTTAAGAACTAGCATAAAACGTGAACCACCAACTGAGTCTTCTTCCATCGGACCAGCAAGATCCGCATTGATTTGTTCAGCAGGCTCTGTTGGTCTAACAGTTCTTGAGTGGAACGACTTTCTGTGGGCTTTGCCATATACACACCCAAAACAAAATTCAGAGTTCTCGTTTGGTAAAGAAATGCCCTGTCTTTTAAGAAATTTAATACACTGCCTCTTGTTTTGATGTGCCATTCTTTCATGCATTACTTGGAGAGTATCACTAGTACTTGAAATAAGAACAGTTGCAGGTTTCCTAGGATCTTTAGCAAGCATTTCCATCACAAATAAACCATTTTCTGATTTTTGAGCCACTGCAATGGTTTGATTACCATTTTTCACCAAGCAAAATTTATTTTTAAACACAACATTCAGTCCTTTACTTAAAGCATGAGAAATAGAAAATAATTGGTATTTTAACTCAGGTACATACCAGACATCTGTGAGGTAATTTTCTTGCCATTTACCAGCCACTAGAGTTTTCACATTAATTTGTCCAGAACCATAGGCAATAAGTTTCTGACCACCTGCAGCATTGACTACTTCTGGAACAGCAAATTTCTTAAAACTTTCAAATATAGAGCTATCAAATGTCATATGCTGAGATGCTCCAGAGTCAGCAATCCAGCTTTTATCATCCTGTGAAACTGTACATGGCATGGCTACACCAGATGAGGAAGGAAGTGTCTTATTTTTATTTTGAGGACAATTTATACGTTTGTGTCCAAAAAATCCACACTGAAAACAAGTAATGTTAGCGTTCATAGGCTTCTTATTTTGATTTTGCCATTTCTTCTGTTTTGATTTATTTCCTCTTAAGTATTTGGTGTTGACGTCATCTCTTCCATAACTCGGCAACGGCACTTGCCGACTGGATTGAATTTGCAGGGCTGTACTATCACATTGCTGTTGCTCTATTTGCTGCTCAAAAGCACATAATCTTTCAGTTAACAGTTCGATCGATCGATCTTTCAACGGAATTCCATCCCACACAGTCTTAAATGCGATGTATTCTTGCGGTAGCATCGAAATAATTCGGAACAGTAACATTGCTCCGGGAACAGCACATTGTAGAATACGTTGCAATTCATCGTTTGCTTCAATAAATATATTTTGAGTTCGACTTATGAAGGATGCAATATTTTCATTTTGTTTCCATTCCAGATGAAAAAATTCAGTCCACAAACGATCGAGTCGATGCGTTGATGATTTATCATAAATCGCGATTAACTTTTCATATGCATCTTTCGCCGTTGAACACGTTTTAATATAATCGAAGTTCTTGTCATCAAGTGCTTGGGAGATAAATAAAAGTGCCTTTGCATCGGCTAATTCAAATTTATTTTTCGCTTCTCCAAAAGCGGCAGCATCGGCGTGATCCGCCAACACAGGGACAGTCTTTTCTCCATTCACATAACTCAACAAATCGTGCGTTTTAAGTAATAATGACATAGACATTTTCCATCTAGTCCAGTCTTTTGCTGATTCCAATTTTTCAATCGTGAACTTAAAATCCATAGGTGCCATTTTCTTATATATTTTCAATTCGGAGTACACAACACGAGAAGAAAAAAAATGGCGCGATGCACTTCAATCGCTTAAAGTTCACATAAATACGACATTTTTCGCAGTAGAAGCGTTGCTGAAAGCCATAACCTGTTGTGATTTCGACAGTAATCTTAAATTAGTAAATTGATTACTCAATAATTATCTAGATTATACTTTTAATAGCAGAAAATATACTTATAAATTGGACGGCAACAAACGCACGTCATACCAGCATGAGTTACATCAGTGTACTAGCGAGATGGCTCACAAGCCACGCCAAGGAAAGGAAGGTCGCCAAGCACAACCGAACCAGAATTGGCGAGATATCGCTCAAATTCAACACTGCGAGACACATTGAGCCGTCTAGCAGTATCGGCCTGTGACAACCCCATTTCCGTCCATCCATCGCCCGTCACCTTAATGAATCGGGCAAAGGACTTCTTCTAGACATTTCTAGACTCTACTGGCTGTTGTGAACAAAACTGACAACAATAGATCGAATACAAAAAAACTTACACGCGAAATTACGAAAGCTTCGTAATTGCATATTTTTCTCTCATTCACAAATACCTATTCTTTTCTATAAACTTAAAGTGGTAGCTGTAATTTCTGCGTAAGTTTTTTTAAAGCTTATTATTTTCATTCATATAAACTATGAAGTTTAATCTGACTGCCATTTTTTGTCTGGTGAGCTTCGAAAAACATGTTGTACCTTAACTTTTGGAGGCCAGTGTATTTGAAATGAAACGTGAATTTTCAAATATGTTTTATAAGGAGCGTGAATCAATGCTGTACATAAATAATTGAAGGATCAGTAAGTATAGAAAGTAGATGAGTTTCACGCCATATTTAAAACGAAAAATTGAACTTTTTTAAAAATCTATACTGATTATTAAGCATGATTATCAGTTGTATACAGACGAAAGTTTTCTGCTAAAATCACATTAGAATTTTAAGAAAAGAAAAATGAACACGAATGTATTATTTTAAAATCTGACCGTCTGTTTGCATTTCGCACCTACTCCTCTTAGACTATCGAATTCAACGCGATTTACGTAACATCGGTTGTCGTTGATTCGAAGATGTCCACAAAATCTCAGAATTAAAAAAATTGAATTTGATTCCGAGATATTATTATTATTATTATTATTATTATTATTGTAAATTTTAACGAAGTTTCTCTAAAAACGGCAAGTAAATTACTCCATATTTATGGATAAAAAAAGGAGAAATAAAACAGATTAATATATTTTTTACGCCATTTTCTCATTAAAACTGAAAACAGAATTTATTTTCAATTTGAATAAATGGTGAAAACAAAATCTTGATTTCAGTAAACTATCCGAAAAATGAAAACATTTTTACATATTCAAACTTCATGAATCAAATTTTTTCTGCAGAACAAAAATCGTCTGTCAACATATTGTCATTTAGAAAACAAGATTTGTTTCAGTTATACATTAAATTAAGAAGGCAGAATTGAATTTAAAGAAAAAGCATATACTATTTTCAAATAATTATTTTTGAAGGACGGCTGTTACAACATTTCACAAAGGCGTTAAAAGTAAAATGTTTTATCAGGTAAAATTGACATTTATTTTTATACCCAGTTCATCGATTTACACGATTTTATTTGGCCCTCCTTTTTCATTGGTTGCAATTTCATTTTCGCGATTATTTGGCACAAAATTTCACTTTTTTAAGACTGAGTTATGTCAAGACCCTATAGCAAAAAATACCGTATTGTTTCCTATCAAATGTGTTAAAGAGTTAGTTAATTATTTACGTTTTTAACTATCGGGAGTGAAATATCTTGCTTAATTAATGTATTTACTCTTCTTTTAATGTTGCGTGAACGAAGTCACGGGTAACAGCTAGTTATTAAATAAATTTCCCGATTCAAAATATTTTTATTTTTATTTTTTACTTGAAAAAATACGGAATATTGACAGCTATGCTTTGTAAGATCACGATTAACAGACCTGCATGTACAATCAATTTTTAAAATAAATACAATAGAGAAAATTCAATTCAATTTTACAGATTTCGTGGATGAAAAGTAATTTTGAATATTCTTTTGAAAACTAAGATAAAATAAAATATGTATAATAATAGTTTTCGTCTTTGCATGAATAGTTCTTTCAAATGGCTGTGTTTTGTATGTACAAATTTTATCCTGTGCAGTGGTAATAATATAATCTACTTTTTTTTATGTGGCCCGAGGCTTTATATAGAATGCTTAATTTGGCCCGCAGCGGTTAACGAGTTTGACATGCCTGCGTTAGACCATTATATAACCGAATTCTTTTGTGTGACCTTGTAAGTAAGTGATCAATGCTTTGCACTACATCTACTATATATATAAAACACAAACAGAAATTTCGTTCCGTTCCTTTATAACTCAAGTTCCACTGAATGGATTTTGATGGCACTTACACTGTTCGATAGATATTTTTTCAGGGAAGGTTTTAGTATATAACACAACGTTCTACGTAGATTAGTTATAGAATTAGGATAGAAAGTTCTGTTATTTTGGACGATAAGGTTACCATAGGTCATTTTTTTTGGCGACCGTTATCGTTGGCGAAAGAATTGAAACGGCTATATCAGAAAATAATTCAAACACATAGAAAACTAAAAGAAAAATTCTCTTATTAATTTTATTTAAAATACTCCCCCCCCCCCCCCCGCAAAAAAAAGAAAAAAAACTGTTTTAATGAGGGATAATATTATAAAGCGAAAATATTTAATCTAAACCCAAAGGAATGTTTGTAATGCTTAAAAATATTCAATATTTGGCGATTTATCGTTTGCGTCAGGTCAACAAAATCTGATCATCTGATTAGATATTATATGAGTGACATTTTTTTTTTTCATTTTTTTGTCTTTCTGTTAATTTTTTTTTATATATAACTCCCCTATCATGTGACTTACAGGAGGAACTAACAGCAGATGTAATTGTAAAAATGACTGTATTTATGAGTTACATGTTATTTGTTTATTTACGATTTTGATTTTACCTTTGGCGCCAAACAATGTGATTTTAAGCCAAAAATGCATAAGCGTGACATCAGCTTGAGATTTATTAGTAATAATAATGTTTTTTCGGGTATACAAGATCCTTTTTGGAGTAAATTTTTGCATTCAAATGCAAATTTTATAAATAGCAGTTATTGTTATAAATATACGATCAAATATTTAAATTTTAGTGAATGTCTGCCACCCAAAGACATATTGTAAAATAATTAAATTTTAGACATTTAAAAATTTACTACGGAAACATGCCGGTTTGTTTTCACCAAACATATGATTTTTGTAGCCTCGAATTCAGATAAGCGAATATTGTCTATTCTTTATATATATATATATATATATATCGCCAATTTTACTTATAGAAATATTCACTGCGTCAAAAGTTAGGAACTAAAGAATATTCTTAAGGAGATGTGTGCAATTATGCGTTATTACTATCACAAAAGGCAACATTTTGTAATGAAAATTGCGTGCTGAAATAAATTTTTGATGCTCTTTTTGATTCATTATTGTTTTTAAAAGATATTGGACTAATCATCCGTATTCCGGTCACCTGTCAGATGGCATTTTTACTATATTGTTGGAAGTTTCGTTTATGTTTCAAAGTTACTATGGACGACGATTCAGATTACAGAAGATTAGACGACTTTTGAAATTAGCAATTGCTAAATTTATGGAGGGGTTTAAATTATGAAGCAAAGTTTTACCAAAAAAGCAATGCTTCCAATCAATGTACAGAAAAACTTTGTAATGTCAATAGTGGCGAATGGAATAAATGATATTTCTCGATTTATCATTTCAGCCTGGATAAGAAAAACGAGTAGCTGAAATTCTGATTAGATAATTTTTCGATCATTATAAAGCATTTTCGACATATTCACAGCCTAGCAGCTAAACATAGTGACAAAAGAATTTATTTCTTCATGTTATTATGCTCTTTAGAGAAATGCAAAGAAAATCTTCGGTTTAAGTATTCACCAAAAAGATTATTACTAAACATTTTGCATAACTAACTTTATCATTGTCAGTTTTATTTGAGGTATGGAATTTTGTTAATGAAAGATCTATAATTGAATTAACAGTAATTTGACATTATTTAACAGAACATAGTTTGGCGCGTAAATAACTTCGTTTTGTAACTAACTCTGGTACATTAGTAATTACCATATCGTTTCAAGCACTTCTAATGTTTGACGTCAAACTTGGATATCAACAAGATTATGGAAGATTAGGCAGATTTTATTGGATACAAATAAAAGAGAGTTAGAAAGAAAGATTAGAGGTTCATTCTTCTACCAGAATTAATCATCGCTTTTTTTAGGTTAACGGTTACACGAATGCAACTGGTCTAAAAAATGGAAAGACAGTGAAAATGGCGTCATTTTAATTTTATTCAAACCCTCCAGCTTTAAAAATGCACTTTTTTATGTTTCACCATTCTTTTTAAATATGAAAGTTAAACACTATTCTTTATGTGCAAACAATTTATTACATTTTTGACTGTATTTACTCTGATGGAATCGAAAGAGGAAAAACCGTAATAGACTTGCCAGAAGAGGACGTTTATTATGAAATATAACGTAACATACAGTGAGATTGTACTTACATTACCAGACCAGAACCTCACATAGAGACAAGAAAGAGGGACGGAGTTCAAGAACTTAGAGACGAAAATGAATCACCCGAACATTATTTAAGTTCAATGGTCAATCTACGCAGTCATTAGTAATGACTCTCTTTTAGTATTATGTTGACTAGAGAACCTTTTAGTTCTTGTTGCCATAATCTCATAATGGCCTCATTTCCCTACCAAACCCTACTATAAATGATCAACTAAATGAGTTGCTTCTTATTAGCCCAAATTTTGTCCAATGTATGATATAATATAACGCAGTGTCGTTCGCATCGTTTACAGCAATATTGAAGGAAAAACCAGGTGAACGTCCCTATTGCTTTAAAATATACATGCTCAAACCCATTGATATAATTCGTTTGATTCAAGGCTCGTTTGAAAATTTTGACTAGGGTAGCATCCGCTGGTGAAGATCCATATTCCTTTAAAACACAAGGCCATTTCGTTTGATTTAAGGTACATTTAGAAAAATGGCCCAGCGCAGCGGGCGTAGCATGCTAGTATTAAATAAAAAGCATGTTTTAGTGCACCTCAAAATCCATTTAAATTTCATTATATTTGTAACAGAGTAACATCATTAAAAACACCACAAACGATTTTCACCCGTAGACCGCAAGATAACGAATTTCTTTTGAGTTCCCCTCTAAATGAACTGTATGTGGTACACATACCATATTCTAAAGTATCCATCTTGTAGCGCATCTCACTAATGTATATAAATTTAATAATGTTTACAATAGCGTAACACCATTAAAATACACAACAAATGATTTTTCCCTTTAAACCATAATGTAACAGAATACTTTTGAGTGTCCCTATAAATGAACTACATAGGCTCCACAATTCACTTTCAATATCGAATATGCCATAGTAAACCTTAATAACATAGATCAATTACATGGCAATGACAATCCGTGCATATTTATGCGAGTTAGAGCGCTACCAGACAGACAAACAGAACTCATAAACACTTTTCAACTATGTTGGAAAGTGTTAAAAATTAATATAAAAAAAAGTACTTAAAAAGAACAAAATATGAATGAAAATGAAAGTGATTGAGAAAGACCTAATACACTAGTTTTTATTTAATTATTTTTTTTATAAGAAACGTTGTAAGAGTTTCAATATAAATAAACAAAATAAATTCTATACACATAAAATAACAAACACTATTAATTTAGGGATGGTTTAATTTGATTCACTTGCCAGTAGCGCGTGCGCAACACTGCGCTTTCCTTAGTGTTGCCAATTAAGACATTTGCATTCTGCTAAAATAAAAAAAAAAATACAAAGACGCTAAATTTTCTTTATTATATGCAGCGGAGCGACGCAGCATTTCAAAAATTATGGAAGGGGTTTAAGTTATCTGTATAAAACGATTTGAATAATTAGTATTATCAATAAATAATGAAACATTTCTGAGAATAATTTAATCGTTCAATCTAACTATTGCCATTATCACAAAATCAATATTTGAAGTGTATTTTAGATACAAGATTTAATATACTTAATTGGAGATTTAATATAAGGAACTGAAAGTGCTTGATAAATCAATAAAATTTTTCAAACGGAAATAGTAGCTCAGAATTAACTCTGAGGCCTAAAGCAGTGAAATAGGTTATATTCGCAGTTACAGATATATGCTTTTAATTAAATTGATGTAGTTCATAAATCCACATTTTCATTCAGTATTCAACTGTTTCCTCATTTCTAAATTTTATAAGTTATTAACGCATGTTTCTTATACAAGTAAATAAAGTACTTGACAAGTCAACAGAATTTAAAAAGTGGGAATGCCTATGTAAAACCTTAAAAAAAGAAAATGAATTTTTTAAACCAAAATATTCTACGCTTCTTACAATTTTTAATGCCGTCTTGCTCAACGCTTAGTTAAATAAAATTCCGCTATAGTTCTATCAAATACATCTTCTATTATAAGATTTAAATGCATTTTCGCAAAGTGGTGTTTTTTTAACTGGCGAACATAGTAGAAAATTTAGTAATTAAGTAATTATTGAATTTCAGTTTAGAATGAAGCTATGCGAAACATACCTAATGAATCCTTAAATTTGTATTTGTTATTTCAATTTAAAAAAAAATAAAAGTGGCTTCTAATAAAATATTTTGAATTTCTTTTTGAAAAATACGACTTAATTTTTTTTTTTTTTTTTGTGTGAAAATTTATGATTTTCCAGATTTCTACAATCAGTTTAAAGACAAAATTCAGTGCAAAACTTGTTGAGACCAAGTAACATTATACTAGTACTAACAATTTCCGAAATTAACTTGTTTTAATACACATTATCATTAACCAGGGAAAATGTGGACGTGGCAAAATTTGAAATTATAAAAATAAATATATAATATATAAATAAAAATAAATTAAACACAAAAAATTACATTATGTTGTATTTCAGATTTTAGATTGATTTGTTAAGAAATCGACTTATTGCAATCACTTCGTTTATATATATCTAATATATATAACGCAAATCTTGCAATTACGATATAATGTCCGAAATACTGAACCAATTCGAATCTAATTGGTACAGAGTATTCTCCTTGCGAATATGTCGGATGAGTTCGTTAATCAAATATGCAGCTCTTATAGTTCGCTAACAAGGACACACAAAAGCAAGATAAACATGCAAAATTTATCATCACTAGAACATCCTAAACACTGAACCAATTCGAATCTAATTGAGACAGTGTATTGATCTTGTCAGTACCCGGGATAAGTTTGTTAGTAAATTATATAACTTGTATACACTGATATCCAAAGGTATTGCCTATTTCAACAAATCATTATTTTTTCAAATAGTTTTGTTGGAAAACATTGAAAATTCATACACATAATAAAAAAAACGGAATGCAAACTAGGGGTAATTAAAAATTATTACTAGGGGTAATTATGTTTTTTTTTTTTTTTTTAAATTTTTTTTTTTACTTTTTTAACCGATCAAATTAGCCGTTTCAGAGGATTGGGTGACAAAAGTGTGAATTGCAAAGTAGTTGGATTGTGAGAATGGATGACTCGTTTAATTTTTTGTTGTTTCTATGGGTGATTTCGATCATTTTTGTTGACGATAATAAGTTAATTACTCACCAAATGGATGAATTTACGAGTGGTCGTGTTATTGGTATGATAGAGTTCGGCCGGTGTCAGGCCGAGTTGACGAAGCTGTTGGTATCGAGATCGACCAATCTACGGTTTTGAGACTGTGACAACACTACATTTCAACGGGAAATGCTAGTAGAAGTCCAGTAGAATGTCGTCTGCGAATAACAACATAATCAGATGACCGATTTGTGGCATTAACTGCCCGGCGCAACCGAACAAGAGCGATATCAGCAGAGTTAAATGCTGCTGGTGGGTCACTAATTTCACGAAAATCTGTATACAGGCGACTTAGTCAACATGGTCTTTAATCCAGACGTCCGACAATAGGGGTTCCACTTACCTCTCGTCACAGGCGTGATCAGTATCAGTGGCGCAGAAAGCACGTAGTATGGACCGCAAACCAATGGAGTAAAATAATGTCGATGTGTTGTCATATGAAGAGAGCCTGGCTTTAGATATAACCCAACATTTATACATACGTTAATTGCATGAACACAGGGGAGGTGGCATACACGTATGGAGCGGCATTATGATTAAAGAACATACGCCTCTGCTCGTGTACATTGGCGAGACTGCGACTGCAAATCACAACAGAAACAAAGTTTTGAAATCCATTGTCAGATTTTCCCGGGGTGCAGTTGGTACTGAATTCATTTTCATGGACAATAATGCGCGTCCTCATAGTACTAACCTTGTTGATAGGTTCCTTGAAAGTGAAGATATCATGAATTTCAAACATTACCATAGCGAAACCTTCACGCGTAAAAAGATAACGATAACGGCAATGTGTCCCGACGTGTATCGTATATACTGGCTATAGTACGAGTAACAAATTATAGTAGACTTATTATTCTGTTAAAATATAAAAGTAAATTATGATGTCACGAGTGCATGATTTTTATTTAATTCTCGACAAATAGCATATTTTAGGCCACCTCAGTGAGATATATCAATTTTGTTATATTTGAAGTATTGTAACTTCATTAAAATCCAACGGAAATGATTTTTCTCCATAGACACTGTAATGTAAACCCCATAGACACCATAATCTAACACAATTATTCATATTTTTTAAAGCTGACCTATTCCATAATAGAGAGTACAGAGAATTGGCCTAATTTGGAACGAAGTTTTTTGGATACCTTTTGGTACTTTTCCGTTATACCAACATCATGCCAAAATGTATACGAATGCGCCATTTATTTCAACCCTGAATGTGCAAATAAATTTTATTTCAAACAGTGCCAAGCACTGTGACTCACTATTTATTCAACGCCAATCTCTTTTTTTGAAAATTCTTATTTAATAGTAAGCATACCAAACATTTTAATTTACTATTTTTTTTATCGTAACTACTTTTTATTAAGTTATAACTTACATTTTTCGCTGACTCAAAAAGGAAATGTTTACTAACCTTGCGGAATAGATTTTGGCGGGACTTGCACTGTTAGTTATATAGTTTATCAGAGATGGTTTTAGTATCTCGCATATTGTTCTACTTTACTTAATTATAGAATTATGGGGGAAAGTTTCATAATCAAATGAACCCGATTATGAGAGTTTAGCCTTTTAATAATATTCTGCCGAATGGATTTTGACGGAACTTTCACTGTTAGTTAGATGAGTTTTCAAGGATGGTTATGTTATAGTATATAGCATATCGTTTTATTGTTCCTTACCAAATCCTACTGTAAATGATCAACTAAAAGAGTTTGCCCTTAGCAGTCCAAATTTTGTCTGACACATTAAAAATGTAATAACGTAATGGCGTTAGTATCGTTTTAGAAATGCAGAAGGTGATTCCAAGTAAAGGTCCATATGATTTTTAAAACACATGGTCAAATTCGAAGTCAATATTTTGTTTGATTAAAGGTGCGTTAAGAGAAATTGACCAGCGTAGCGGGCGTAGCTTGAAAGTTTATATTGTTTAACATTATATCGTTTAACATTAAACAGTTTTCCTGCTATTCAACCATGACTCGCTATTTATCATTTTGTTGTAATCTAACGCTGTAATCTAACGTTAGCATTTTGCATATCTTCACAGACGTATAATGATTAATTTATAAGTTATATACCTCCAATAAGTTGGCGGTTAACTACTTTGTGTATTCCTCATTTGTTTTCTCATAATTATTCAAGGTCGGAAAAAACTATACTTACATATAAATTGTAGAGAATTTTTTCTGCCTTTTCAAAGTAATGTTTACAGTGAAATGCTTATTTTTAGTGTCATTAACGGAAAGGCTGTAAAAAATTTGTTTTTTGCTATTTTCCAAAAATTACTGATTTTTGCCGATTTTTCAAATCCTTGACGGAAACCATATGTCGTACAAAAATAAAAAAGAACATGAATTGTAGCTAATGTTTTCGCCTTTATTTTAATATAGGATCACCTTTTGCGTAAAAAGCTTACTTTCCAAGTTATAAGCCAAAAACAAAAGAAAACTTTTTTTTTTGGTGGTTTTTTCATGATTTTTCATATTTGCCGAAACAAATATTGTTAGAAAACTTCAGATTCGTGTTTAGCACCCCCGAAAACATAAAGTAAGCTACTAAAGACAATTACACCAGAATTTTCCACCTCGAACTACCGTCTTACTATAATTAGGTCATGTAAAATACACCGCAGTTGTGTAATAAGTCATACACGAAAAGACGGCCATTCACTTTAAAATTGTCCGGTTCGAACCATAAAGTTTGGGGAATCAATGTCATATGAAGTAGTTCAATCGCCATGCTCGCCGCGACTCTACGGGAGAATAGCAGGAACATGGAAACATGCCTTTCACTTTAAACGTGTCAGATTTGAACCATATCTTTTGTGGAACAGTGTCATTTGGACTAGTTTATTCGATCGCGAACGTGAGAGAAAGAGTGTTACAGACATGGAAACTTCGTTCCCTTTAAACGTGCCGGTTTGACACATTTAATTTCGCGGAGTAGTTCATTTGAACTAGTTCGCTCGCGTACGCCACATCTCTACCTAAGAGCAAATTAAAAAGAAACAAAACATTTATTTAGAAACAAAACTTTCCTCTCTTCATTATAACCTAACTATATGGTAAACAGGTGTTTCTGTGTTATATCAGATTCATCATGTAAAATGCTATATTTATAGCTCTGATGAATTAATTTAAATCTGCAGTTCGCAGCCATGGCCAACAAATAAGAGTGAATTATGCTAGCCAGTATATCGTTGGGATAGCTCAGTAGGTAGAGCTTTGGCACGGCAAGCCAAAATACTCAGGTTTGAGTCCTGGTACTGGAGTTTTTCGCTCTGTTGAATGAATCTCAGCTATAATACTGCAAACCATTGAATATAAAAACATTTATTTTTCGTTTTTTTCTAACATTACATTAATTTTCCATAAATGTGTCTACTTCCAAGCTTTGTAGTGATTACACGAATATCCCTCAACGTGAGCGTGAATACCATTAAAGATTAAAAAAATTTTTTTTGCGCCAAATCACTTTTGTTCAAATATGCCATTTGCCTACGGATCCGATTACAGAAGATTACCGTAAAATACCACACTTTTGTGCTAAACTGAAATCTGTAAACGATATATATGTATAAACTTAAGGGAACGCTTTATCGATACAAGTTTTCTATTCGGCGATCACGAAATCCAATGTTAATCCATGGAAAAATTGCATAGGATTACTCATTATATATATAGTAGGTATTGAATCTGTCCCTGTGTAAAATTATATCTTTAATATTATTTATATTGATATTAAAGTATCAATATTCATTTCAAAATTAAAATATCATAAAACTAGAACACAAGAATAGGTTAGGATTACCTAAACGGTCCTCTTTCGGGAGATAAGATATCTTAAATTATTCTGACTTTTCGAGAATAAATGTTCATGTTGTTCAAAAAATAATTGATTCTACACAATGTAGACACACAAACATATATATTGACTGTGATGATTGCGCATGCCTCTTCTTGCTCTAGTAGCGCCCCCTTCTGGAGAAACGAAAGCGCGCGGCATTAGAACTCAGAATGTCAGCGAAAAATAACGTGGCTTGTCATAGTAGAAACCAGAATAGTATGAAAATGGCCGTAAATGTTACCGGTCATGATCTTGAAAAATATGAATAATCTTTTATGTTGATTTATGTTTCTGTGCTTGTCATCTGTCCTCGTCATGTCAACTTTATGTTACCATATTAAACTTGTGTTCGTTGATAGAAAGGCCTGTTTCCTTTAGAACGCCCACACATATAGAAGAGACATTACACTGGTGTCAGAATTAATGGATGAAAAACAGGCTGTATTACTGGATTACGGAGTGAAATATTATAGTGAAACATTATAGTGAAATATTATAGTGAAATATTATAGTGAAATATTATAGTGAAATATTTTGGATAACCTTAATCAGAGGTAAGGTACATTTTTTTTTATTATTTAAGCATGGCTGATCAACTGACTAAAGTTAAAAAAACTAGAGGGGTAATAAAAGCATCTATGACATCTATTATTAAAAAGATCGAAGATGCATGGGTTTTAGAATCGCCGAATTTGGTGGAATTAGAAGAAAATTTAGCTCAGCTAGAACAGAAAGGTATCGACCTTAAACGAGAAGATGAACAAATTTTAGCGTTAATTAATGATGAAAATGAAATCGAAAGAGACGCGAAGACCTCTATTGAATATCATGAAAAAATAACTTTATGGAGATTTAGAATTAATAAGAAATTGAAAAATAATAGCAAAATCCAAATTTCCCCCGTATCTCACGTCGATAATAAGCACGCAGAAGTAGTTGCGCAATCTGTTAAACTCCCTACATTAAAGATTGAGAAATTTTACGGCGAAATAAGTAAATTTCAAAACTTTTGGAACTCATTCAAAATAGCGGTCCATGATAATGATTCACTGTCAAATATTGAAAAAATGAGCTATTTGCAAAGTTATTTAGGTGGTAGTGCATATAATTCTATTTCCGGGTTTGCGTTATCAGATAAAAATTATTTGGAAGCTATCCAAATTCTGAAACAACAATTTGGCAGAAAGGACCTCATTGTCACGTCACACATAAATACTTTATTATCTTTAAAACCAGTATTGAAAACAAATGATGTAACCGCTCTACGGAAATTATTTGATACGATTCAATCGCAAATAAGAAGTCTCAGGTCTTTAGACATTGAATCAAATGGATTTGATAACCTGTTGACACCTATAATTCTTAAATCCCTGCCAAATAATCTTTCGTTAGAATATAATAAGCAATGTATAAAAAATTCTAGTGACACGCAATCAAGTATTGATGATTTGTTATTATTTATTCGTACCGAAATAGAGTCGAGAGAAAAACAAAATTATTTAACTGGTAATTTAGATAACCCAAGGTCAAAACAGTCGTATAATAATGATTCCCCTGCATTTCGTAGACAAATGTTCGCTAGTGATAGAATTAATTCTGAAGTATCTCATATTTTAGCCAAATCTGAAACCTTTTGTATATTTTGTTCTTGTAATAGTCATTCGACTGAGGAATGTAATAAATTATCCGTTGAGCAGAAAATGGCTAAATTAAGAGCTGAAGGGCGCTGTTTTTTATGCTTAAAGAGAGGTAAACATGTCGCTAAAGATTGTACCATAAAAAATAAAAAATGCATTAATTGCAGTAGATACCATAATGTTACGATATGTAGTTATTTATTTGGCAATGCCAATAAAGTTGATAGGGAAGATACTTCGAATGCAAATGAAAAAGCACTCACTGCTAGAGTCAAATCGGATGAGATTTTTAATTTGAAAACACCGCGAAAAGAAACGAAATTAATTGAAACATTACCGACAGTAGATATTGAATGTGGTAATAGAATATTACATGGCGTAGTAGATTCTGGAACGCAAATTTCTATAATAAAGACAAATTGTGTGCCCGAATACTTTAAAAATCCTTGTGGTACTATAATATTGCAATCTGCATTCGGTCACCAATTGAAAGCTCCTTTAATAAATATCCCATTGAGTATTGCAGTTGATAAATTAAACCCCAAGATATATCCTAATATTATGATAACATGTGCTGTGGTTGATAATTTAATTAATGATTTATTACTTTCTCTTGATTCATATAATGAATTAAATAATTTGGATAAATATAATGGAAATGATAAGGCATTAAATTGTAATGTTGACGCGATAAGTGACAATACAAAAGAAACCAACACTGTAGATCTGTCTGCTTCAATTTTAGACCATGTGTCAGTTGAAAATGCGAATGCAAACGAGAACATTGACCATACACCTGACGACGACCCTGATACTTTTATAAATGATTCAGAGAAATTTAAATGGCAACAGAAAAACGACCCTTCGTTAAATCAGTGTCCGACAGCTAACAAAAACGAATTTAATAGCTTTTTCGTTCATGAGAATTTCTTATATCACTTGGATAAATTATTTGATGATACAAAAAATAACCCTCACCCGCGTACTAGTATTACACAATTGATCACGAAAGAAACTAATAATAATGAAAATGACATATGTACTGTTGCCGATTTAATCGTAGTACAGAGTGGAGATCAAACCGAAACGGAAATTTATTATAAGGAAGAAGATCCCCAAATTAGGCAAGCAGAAGAATATTTACATAATTCAAAAGATTTAAAAGTCCAAAATTATTTACAGAGTGAACACATTATTATGAAAGATACTCCCATAGTTAACAATGTAACTTCAATTTTCGAATCCTCAAACTATGCAGTTACGCCTGATAAAGAAAGCGAATACGAAACCGTAAATTATGCTAAAAAGAATGCAAGTGCCTCGGATAAATATCTGATTGTATCAGCAGACATGAAGGAAGAAAATATAAGACGAAGCATAATTTCTGAAAATAAAGATTCAAAAGTTGATGTCACGACAACAGAAGAATCTTACTCTGTTTTCAATATTACAATGCCAGAAAAACTTGATGGAAGTTCCGAATCCAACACGATTGAGTTCAGCGAGAACTCAGTACACTGTTTTCAGTTCGAGATGAGTTTAGATTCCTGCAGGTTGGATTCCGGTTAACCCATTTTTTTAAAAGTTGGTTCTGTATATTGTTTCAGATTTTAAGATTTATGTATTAAACCTAGTTGTGATGTTTTCTGAAGAGACCGCTAAGTGCAGAGCTACAAGATTTGGCAGGAAGAGTCTGAAGTGTTGTTTTGTCAGAAGTTATGCACCTCAAAGCCCACTTTTGGACTAGTTTTCTTTATTTTTATGTTTTTTTTTATTTTTTTGCAGCAAATTTTCTACATTAGTAAAAGGAATCCAGAATTCCTCCATCTATTTTTAAATTTTTATGCAATTTTTAAAATTTTTTCTCGTTGTGCGACGATCTTCAGACATTAGTAAAAGGAAGTGGGTTTCAATATTTTAGCAGTCTTTTTATGCAGTAAATTTAGATGATACTCACGATTATTTTTTTCCAAAATAGTTTGATGAAAATCACTTTTTTTTTGCCGCGATCTTTTGCCGAAATTCGCAATGTTTCAACCGCTATCCTTTGCCGAAATTCGCATGTTTTTACCGCGATCCTTTGAAAAAATTCCCGTGTTTTTACCGCGATCCTTTGACGAGATTCGCGTGTTTTTACCGCGATCCTTTGCTGAAATTCAGGTGTTTTTACCGCGATCCTTTGCCGAAATTCGCGTTTTTTTACCGCGATCCTTTGCCGAAATGTGCGTGTTTTTACCGCGATCCTTTGCCGAAATGCGGGTGTTTTTACCGCGATACTTTGCTGAAATTCGCGTGTTTTTACCGCAATCCTTTGCCGAAATTCACGTGTTTTTACCGCGATCCTTTGCCGAAATGCGGGTGTTTTTACCGCGGTCCTTTGCCGAAATTCGCGTGTTTTTACCGCGATTCTTCGCCGAAATTCACGTGTTTTTACCGCGATCCTTTGCCGAAAATCGCGTGTTTTTACCGCGATCCTTTGCCGAAAATCCCGTGTTTTCACCGCGATCTTTTGCCGAAATTCGCCTGTTTTTACCGCGATCCTTTGCCGAAATTCGCGTGTTTTTACCGCGATCCTTTGCCGAAAATCGTGTGTTTTTACCGCGATCCTTTGCTGAAATTCGCGTGTTTTTACCGCGATCCTTTGCCGAAATGCGGGTGTTTTTACCACGATCCTTTGCTGAAATTCGCGTGTTTTTACTGCGATCCTTTGCCGAAATTCGCATGTTTTTACCGCGATCCTTTGCCGAAATGCGGTGTTTTTACCGCGATCCTTTGCCGAAATTCGCGTGTTTTTACCGCTATCCTTTGCCGAAATTCGCGTGTTTTTACCGCTATCCTTTGCCGAAAATCGCGTGTTTTTACCGCGATCCTTTGCCGAAAATCCCGTGTTTTCACCACGATCTTTTGCCGAAATTCGCCTGTTTTTACCGCGATCTTTTGCCGAAATTCACGTGTTTTTACCGCGATCCTTTGCCGAAAATCGCGTGTTTTTACCGCGATCCTTTGCCGAAAATCCCGTGTTTTCACCGCGATCTTTTGCCGAAATTCGCCTGTTTTTACCGCGATCCTTTGCCGAAATTCGCGTGTTTTTACCGCGATCCTTTGCCGAAAATCGTGTGTTTTTACCGCGATCCTTTGCTGAAATTCGCGTGTTTTTACCGCGATCCTTTGCCGAAATGCGGGTGTTTTTACCACGATCCTTTGCTGAAATTCGCGTGTTTTTACTGCGATCCTTTGCCGAAATTCGCATGTTTTTACCGCGATCCTTTGCCGAAATGCGGTGTTTTTACCGCGATCCTTTGCCGAAATTCGCGTGTTTTTACCGCTATCCTTTGCCGAAATTCGCGTGTTTTTACCGCTATCCTTTGCCGAAATTCGCGTGTTTTTACCGCTATCCTTTGCCGAAAATCGCGTGTTTTTACCGCGATCCTTTGCCGAAAATCCCGTGTTTTCACCACGATCTTTTGCCGAAATTCGCCTGTTTTTACCGCGATCTTTTGCCGAAATTCGCGTGTTTTTACCGCGATCCTTTGCCGAAATTCGCGTGTTTTTACCGCGATCCTTTGCTGAAATTCGCATGTTTTTACCGCGATCCTTTGCCGAAAATCCCGTGTTTTTACCGCGATCTTTTGCCGAAATTCGCCTGTTTTTACCGCGATCTTTTGCCGAAATTCGCGTGTTTTTACCGCGATCCTTTGCCGAAATTCGCGTGTTTTTACCGCGATCCTTTGCTGAAATTCGCATGTTTTTACCGCGATCCTTTGCCGAAAATCCCGTGTTTTCACCACGATCTTTTGCCGAAATTCGCCTGTTTTTACCGCGATCTTTTGCCGAAATTCGCGTGTTTTTACCGCGATCCTTTGCCGAAATTCGCGTGTTTTTACCGCGATCCTTTGCTGAAATTCGCATGTTTTTACCGCGATCCTTTGCCGAAAATCCCGTGTTTTTACCGCGATCTTTTGCCGAAATTCGCCTGTTTTTACCGCGATCCTTTGCCGAAATTCGCGTGTTTTTACCGCGATCCTTTGCCGAAAATCCCGTGTTTTTACCGCGATCTTTTGCCGAAATTCGCCTGTTTTTACCGCGATCCTTTGCCGAAATTCGCGTGTTTTTACCGCGATCCTTTGCCGAAATTCGCGTGTTTTTACCGCGATCCTTTGCCGAAATTCGCGTGTTTTTACCGCGATCCTTTGCCGAAATTCGCGTTTTTTTTGCAGCGATTTTTTGCCGAAATTAAAAATTTGCGGACAGTTTTTTAAATTAATTTCATTAGTGCAGACAAAAATTGTCCGCAAGTGATTTTCTGAGTCCGCGACTACGTCGCCGTGTCGCGGTGTTTCTGCCACTGGGCCATTTATTATACATGCAGATGCTTCTTCGTATGCGATAGGCGCTTGTCTATCTCAAAAAGATGAAAATGAACAAGAGCACCCCATTGCTTTTACAAGTAAAAAGCTCTCCAAATGCCAAGAGGGTTATGCTACCATCGAAAAGGAAGCTTATGCTGTTATCTTCGCCCTGAAAAAGTTCGAACACTATATTTATGGTTCGCACGTAACTGTGGTGAGCGACCATAATCCTTTGAAATTTCTCACGGACTGTGCACCTCAAAGTGCGCGCCTTCAAAGATGGGCCCTTGCACTTCAGCGCTTTCAAGCCCAAATAACGTACCGACGTGGGAAACTCCACGCGAATGCTGACTCTCTAAGTCGGCTACATGCCTCACATTGGACTTAAAAACTTTGAACATTCTTTTTTTTTTCTGTGTTACAAGTCTGAACTTTAACTTTAAAAACTTTAACTTTATCCTAGAACTTTAAAATATTAGTATTAGTGTTATAGTGTATTCTATTTGTTTATTTTCTTTGATGTTCTTTAAATGTTTGAATTTTTGTATTAATATGGTTTACTTGTTTATTTAGATATTTACTAGATATTGATTTGTCTCAAAAGACTAAATCAAATTCTCGAAGGGGGGAGGTGTGAGGATTGCGCATGCCTCTTCTTGCTCTAGTAGCGCCCCCTTCTGGAGAAACGAAAGCGCGCGGCAGTAGAACTCAGAATGTCAGCGAAAAAGAACGTCGCTTGTCATAGTAGAAACCAGAATAGTATGAAAATGGCCGTAAATGTTACCGGTCATGAATCTTGAAAAATATGAATAATATTTTATGTTGATGTATGTTCCTGTGCTTGTCATCTGTCCTCGTCATGTCAACTTTATGTTACCATATTAAACTTGTGTTCGTTGATAGAAAGGCCTGTTTCCTTTAGAACGCCCACACATATAGAAGAGACATTACACTGACAATCACGAACACAATATACACAACGTTTTCGCGCACATCATAAATATTACATATTATATTCCGTATTACATTTTCTAGTTCATTCATAAAACATTCTAAGACAGATCCATTTTTTATCAACATGATTTAAACTAAGATGTCTTGTCCGAATAAGTATTTCCACAACTGGATGGCTACAGGGTAACAGTATCGGAAATCGGAAATTTCTTTTTTCTTCTCTCATCAGAATACGTGTCTTTACTTTAAGTAGTCCATTCGATTCTACATAACACTGAAGTGATTTTAAGCGTTTATCTTCAGTTCCTAAAAAGGATTCCTTTTGTACTATTTTTAACAAAGATATTTCAGCTCTGTTTATTTCTTCTAGAGTTAAGAGTCCAGAAATTCGGTTGGCACGTTCCACTTTACAGTTAGTAAAAAATCTATAAATCCAAGCAATAGTTCTGATCAGTTTGTCGTACGACGAAATTCTGTTATAAATTTTTTCAGTTGATTCTTCATGATTTGTAGTGCTAACAACAGTTTTTCTCTTTTCGGAATATACTATGTTGAAATCAGGAACAACGTTGGATTTTGGCCATTCTTTTTCCGGTTTTCGCAACCATTCCGGGCCCTCCCACCATTTTGATTTCGCGAAAGTTTCTGCATTACAACCACGAGAAGGGAGGTCTGCTGCATTTAATGATCCAGGGATGTGATACCAATTATCAGGTTCTGTCAAAGATCGGATTTCTTTAACTCTATTGAAAACAAAAGGAGCCCAATTTTCAGTTCCCTTGATCCAATATATAGCATTTGCTGAATCAGACCAGAAAAATTTCGGGATATCTTTCAACTGAAGATAGTGTATAACAGTTTGTGCCAGTCTAGCTCCTATATTACAGGAAAGTAGTTCCAATCGAGGAATAGAAATGGTTTTCATTGAAGCAACCCTGCACCTAGCCTGTACAAGCTGACAAGATATTGTATTTTCAGTCGCACTTCTTAAAAATTTACATGTAGAATATGCATTCTTGCTTGCATCGCAGAATATGTGCAAAGAAAGATTTCCTGGCGCTTCATAATTGTAAATAATACATCGAGGGATTTCTATTTCCTTTAATTTAGAGACATCCTTCCGCCATTTTTCAAATTTCTTGGTAATAGATTCAGGCAATTCAGCATCCCACGAAACTCTCAATTTCCAACATTCTTGAAGGAGAATCTTTGGCCCCAAGGTGACAGGACACGTGAAGCCAATGGGGTCGAAAATTCTATGAACAGCACTCAGGATTGTTCTTTTCGTTACAATAGTAGAGTCTTCAAAACGTTTTCGTAAATCTATTTTCAGAGTATCAGATTTTACATTCTACATCAGTCCCAAAACTGGAATATTCTTTTCTTCTAATAACGGGAAGTTTTCTGCTTCTGTTTTGTTGAGATTATACTCCACCCTCGAAGATCAAATTTAGCATTTTGGAGAATAATTGTGGATTCTTCAATAAATTTTTCAAGCTCCTCCTAGCTTTCAACACTAGTTACGCAGTTATCTACGTAAAAAGACTTTAACAACTTGTCTGCTGTTTCTTTAAATCTAGAAGGCACATTCTTCAGATGATATCGGATAGTTGCACCAAGTAAATAAGGCGAACATGTAAGACCGAAAACAACCCTTTTATGCTGAAAAATTTTGAACTTTTCGGGGTCACCTTCCTCACACCATAAAAACTTCAGAAATGGTCTATCTCGCTCATTTAAACCAATTTGTAGAAAGGCTCTTCGAATATCTGCAATCACGCCTATTTTCTTCAATCGAAATTTATTTAATATAGTCGGAATGAGCTCTACGATATTAGGACCTTTCTCTAAACAATCATTGATCGAAGGTGAATCTTTTTGTCTAGCTGAGCCATCGAAGACTGGTCTAACTCTGGTGGTAGAATTTTCTTTGATCACAGCTCTGTGTGGCAAGTAGTGTTCACTTTCGTCATTACAGGAGTTTTTAACTTCTTCAATAACGCCCTCTTGTATCCATTCTTTTAATACATCTTCATACTCTTGTAATGTTTCAGTTTTCTTTAGTGATTCAACACAATTTCTTAATCGTCGTTCAGCGATTTTTCGACCAGTTGGTAAGGGAGGATGGTTTTCAATCCATGGGAGGCTCACTTCATACCTTCCTTCTGCATCTATTTTTATATTTTTATTAAAATGCTCTTCAGTTGCTTTTTCTATTTCTTGTCTGTTTCTGCTTTCGCCAGGATCGAGAATTCCAAGTGTGTCTAGCCGCCATAAATCTGAAATTTTTGCATCATTTACATGAAGTGACATGACGCTGTTTGTGCTATCGGATATGTTACATAGGTCAGTTTTTCCCATCAAAGTCCAACCAAGACGTGTTTCCATCAATACTAAGCCAGAAATCAATTGTTTGATTTTTCCGGTGTACAATTTACCTGCTACATCAGCTCCTATAAGCCCATGAATTTCGTTAGGTGAAAACTCGTATAGCAATTCAACCTGGTTATTCAAATCAGAGAGAAAGATTTTTTGTTTTTTAATTTCACTCATAAATGAGCCACGAGGAATTTTAGGAATGTCCGAACAAATTTTTTCTTGATCTAATACTTGACACAACAGCGATAATTATCAAAGAAGTCGCTCAGACTGATCAAATATTTCTTATGTGATAATACAGTCTCCGTGCCACCGAATAAACTATGTGTCAAGTTATCTTCCCCAATGCATTCATATCCCATCTCGGCCAA
Organism: Maratus michaelseni; assembly: GCA_963931845.1. Taxonomy (NCBI): domain Eukaryota; kingdom Metazoa; phylum Arthropoda; class Arachnida; order Araneae; family Salticidae; genus Maratus; species Maratus michaelseni. The sequence goes on from OZ007587.1 coordinate 184,867,605, forward strand.
TGCAAAAGAGGATAAATAAGATTTACTGCTACCTAAATCAATTAATATTCTTATATACACTGCTCAAAACAATTAAAGGATATTGCAGTTTTAGGTGGATTTTGTATCTGTGAAACTTTTTAGCTGATTGATACATGGTCGACAGACATAGTAGGTTATATGAGAATAAATTACACATGTTTGGCAGAAAAAATGCATTTTATTGCGCATTTGTGTACAAAAGGAAAAAACACAATTTGTGCATATGAGAAAAAAAGATTAAGAAAAGGTGTTTTCTTCAAAGAAAATCATTTTCAGTAGGGGGTATGGTTTCCACGGGCGGCCAGCAACGTTGAACACCTTTGAGGCATGGACTCAATGAGGCTATTAATGACGAGTTGGGGTATTCTGCCCCACTCTTCCAGAAGAGCTCTTTCCAGTTCTTGGAGAGTTTGTGGGGGTTGTTGGCGGCCAGAAACTCGTCTTACTAGAGCGTCCCAAACGTGCTCGATTGGATTCATGTCTGGAGAACACGCTGGCCATTCCATTCGAACGATTCCTTCCTCGAAAAGGGAATCCTCCACCAGGTTTGCACGATGTGGCCTGCAGTTATCGTCCATTAAAATGAAGTTATCTCCGATTGCTGCAGCGTAAGGGACTACAATAGGTCTGAGGATCTCATCCCTATATCGGCGACCAGTCAGAGCTCCATCTCGAATGATGTAAAGGTCAGTGCGCCCGTCAATGGAGATGCCACCATACACCAACACTCCTCCACCGCGAACGCAGGATTATTCCTACTGCCACGGTCCCTCCAGATGAAAATACGCCTATTATCCGGATGCACAGAAAAACGGGACTCGTCAGAAAACAGAATATTGCTCCATTCATTTCTCCTCCAGTTGACATGCTCGGTTACCCACTCCCTGCGGTCACGACGATGCCTTGATGTTAATCTAACACATACCATCGGTCGGCGAGCATACAGACCTACAGCATGGAGCCGGTTTCGGACAGTCTGAGTTGAAATCGTGGTGCCTGTAGCCGAGCGAAGGTGTTGTTGGAGAAGAGTAGCGTTCATGTTTCGGTGTCTCCGAGCTGTTAACGCTAAATACCGATCTTCATTGGGCGTTGTTGCCCGTCTACGACCTTGCCCTGGTCTTCGGCCTGCACATCCACTCTCCAAAAAACGGTTCCAGATTCTGGAAATGACACTTTGTGACACTCCAATGGCTTGCGCTACTTCGGCTTGAGTTTGGCCCCCTTCTAACCTACCAACAATTCTCCAAGCTTCTGAATCTGTCAAATGACTTCGCTGAGACATCGTACTCATCGAAACAAAGCAATCACTGAATGCCGATCATCCTTGTCTTCATTCTCTTTTATCCAGTTGAAAGTCAAATTTCATTCGCTGCCGCTGAAGCGACGTTTTTGACGTCGAACTCAAAATTTGCATACTCCACAGTTTGAAAACCAGAAAAATTTGCATTTGTGATTCTCTTCTTCTATTTTCGGCAAAAAAAATTTCGTTTATATCTTTATTTTATATAAAACTTCAAATATCCTTTAACTGTTTTGAGCAGTGTATTTCATCTTATTATTACATCTAAGGCGGACAATAAGCGTTTGTAAAAGTACGCGACGAGTACCTGTTTTATTGGATAAAGCAGTGTCTTTTTTACTTTCGATATCTGACTTTTCCATAATCGGGTTTTCATTAGCATTTTTTGCTGGACACATTATTTTGAAATGTAATTTACCGCAATCACAGGGTGGTATTTTCGTTCTACAAAAACGTGATATGTGTATTTTTATCTCTAAACATTTAAAACAAGCCCCTTTTTTCATTAATATTTGTTTTTTCTCTTCATGAGATAAACTATTAGCATGTCTACATTCGTTACTTAAATGTGACTTGTTACAAAAAATACACGTTTCCCTTTTCATTTTTAATGAATTATGTAATTCCGTAGCCGTTGGAATATCTCTTTCTCGCCTATTTGACACTGTATAAATATTTTTGTTTACATTTTCTAAATTAAACCCACTTCTAGCCAAACGGACTTTTTCTTCGCTTTCGATTTCGTGTTGCAAAAATTTCATCAAAGAATCTAACTTATTATTTATTACTTTCGTCTTTTGAATTTAAAGTAATAGAATTTAAGTTTCTTTCCCAAATTGTCAATATTTCAACTGGTAAGCACGATTCAATCAATGGATAAAGAATTGCAGAATAATGTTCGCTTGAAACACCTAACATTTTTAATGATCTTAAATAGGTTTCAATTTTGTCGTATAATTTAAAAAGAGGAATTCTTGGACCTTTTCCTGTAGCATTATTCATCATTAAAGCGAGCACTTCTCTTATATATACTTCTATTAACATATCAGTACGACCAAATCGAGCCTTTAAACATTCAATAACATTTTCATAACTATCACCAGTAGCGGGGTACGACTCGACTATTTCTCTTTCCCTAGAACCCTTTAACGTTGCTTGTAACAACTACTGATATTTATCTTCTTTCGCGATTTCAGAATCGTTATGTATTTTTTCAAACTGAGCCCAAAAGGCTAACCACTCCTTAATATCTCCCCCAAATATTTTAAATTCTATCTTAGGAAGTTTAAACTTCCGTTTCGTGATATTTTCAGTTTCGAAAACCTTTAAAATCTTTTGAACTTTCGTTTTTAACTTAATAAATTTCTCTTCATACACGCTAAAACCTTCGTATTCCTTATCATAATTTTCTTGAGAACATGTTTTATCGTTTAAAAGAAGATCTAACATTTCTTTTTTTTGGTTGTAGATCTGTCCATTTTTCACCTAATTGAGCATATAAAATCTCAATTTCTTCAATACCTTTAGTCTTCAATATCTTTATTTTCATCAGTTAATTTGTTCTCAAGTAAATTAGCAATTCGCGTAAAAGCACTTCTTAATGGAGTACGTAATTTTTTAATCTGTTCCATTATCGTATTTTATTTTCTTAAATAATATAATATCCCGGTAGAGAGATGCCAAAATAATATTGAATCTGTCCCTGTCTGTAAAATTATATCTTCAATATTATTTATATTGATATTAAAGTATCAATATTCATTTCAAAATTAAAATATCATAAAACTAGAACACAAGAATAGGTTAGGCTTACCTAAACGGTCCTCTTTCGGGAGATAAGATATCTTAAATTATTCTGACTTTTCGAGAATAAATGTTCATGTTGTTCAAAAAATAATTGATTCTACACAATGTAGACACACAAACGTATATATTGACAATCACGAACACAATATACACAACGTTTTCACGCACATAATAAATATTACATATTATATTCCGTATTACATTTTCTAGTTCATTCATAAAACATTCTAAGACAGATCCATTTTTTATCAACAGAAAAACATCGTCTGCGCGAGGCGCAAAATAGAAACGATTAAATTAAAACCATGGAAGTAGCGATAAAACGCAACAGTAGGGTTAAGTGTGTAACACTTCCGGAGTGAACACATCCGGATCTCGATAATCTTTTGTTAAAATCAGCCCTTTTTTATTTTGAGAAATTTAATTTTTTCAATAAATCTGTGTAAGATTAACCTTATTAGAAAGATTGTGAAAAAACAAACAAACAAAAAAACAACAACTTGAGTGATGACCTACATCCAAATATGCATGTTTTCTTGGAGGTGTAAGTTCGTAACGCAATATCACAGAATATTAAAATTCTCAAGATTAATATCAACTGCTTTCTATTGTTCATCAAAATAAAGAGTGAAAAGGAAATCTCTTACCTTTTCTATGATCTATCGGTTTGTAAGTAATTATCTAATGAAGTATCCAATAGTTGATTTATTGATGTACCCTTCAGATATTCAAAATATTCTTTTGGCGTTGAAAAGCTGAAAGAAACTTGTTAATAATTTTAGTTTAAATTAAATAATTAAATAAGTGGACTTCTGGATTTAAATTTTAAACTTATATTATCTGGATTAATTTACAATTATTTGAGTAATTAACAATTTTAGAAACATTTTAGTGGTTTTGTCAGGAGACATATTCCTGCGTCTTTACAGCATGGATTTTTGAAATACACTAAATCATAATTGTTAGCCCTATATATATATTTTGGACCTTGAAACTTCTACATAATTGACACCTTTTCGTACTTGTTTAATTTCCATTCAATCCTGTATTCGTTTTCTTCAGTAATTAATTTCAGTCGCTATCGTTTTCTACTTTTGGTATCGTTGAAATCTTTCTTTTCGTTTTTCAAATCGCCGACAATGTTTATTTTCCAAACTGTTCGTTCTCGATATCGTTTTTCACATAGACTATCGTTTTCTCAGCTCTTTTTCCGGATTCAGTTGCGACCGCTAGTGACGACGTTATTTCATTCATAACGCAATAGAGAAGCATGCGCTGGCGCCGTGACACGGTTTTCAAAGGCACTCTAAATTACTTTGCCAATAGGCAGTTTAAGAACTTCTCAACTTTGCACATTAGGAAGAGGGCGTTTACGGAAAGTGGTATGTTGATGCTTTTTAAAAGGGATGAAAAAGTCAGTTTGGATGGCGAGAGAGAGGCAGCATTAGTTAAATGATATTTGTAGCTGCCAGAAGAAACGATGTTAGTGGCGTTGTAAAGTTTTTGAGTGCAGTGGTGGTTTTAAACGTTTTTCTTTAGTGTTTGTTTTATTTCGGCTGCTGAAGTTCCTGTTTTCTTCTGTTAGTGGTGATATATGTTCATTTTCAAAGATTAATAATGTGTGGACTTCTTTTCAACTCGTTTTCTTCACGTCAACGCAATGGTGACTGATAAAAAGGAAAGGCCTGCTTTAATTTGGTGTGTCGTTACATTCAATTAATTATGTAAGTTAAAAATGAACTTTTTTTACAAGTATATTTTGAAGGCTTCATTTATCTGATGTTCATACTCATATTTTTGCCACCTGTGTTGTTTTTGTTGCCATATGCCATTATATTTTTATTTAATTAAATTGTCTGTCATGTTTTTCATCTTTATTTTATTTTTGTGATATGTCTCAATAAACGTTAGTTAAACCTAAAAACTGTGTTATCAATGTGTATTATCTACATTCAACACTTTTAGTCACTACCTTGCCAATTTCAGCCATTAATCTTCCACGTACTCTGTTTTTCAATTTAATTCTATTTTTAGACCGGTCCCTGTATCCGGACCGCGATCAATAATCACGAAATCTGGAAAGTTCAAAATGATGTTGCAAATGTTCGTTGTAATAATCAATATCACTATATTGCTTATTTCACAAGTGATTGGGATTTCCAAATTAGTTGATAAAAGTCATTGCAGAAAGTTGATTAGTTCATATATCATATTTAATGTTTAATAACTGTCTCTAAGTTCGATAATGAGTTTATAATAATTTGATCACAAACATTAAAACATATTTCACTTTTATTAGATGAGTGGTGAAAATAATAAGATTATAATTGCCTATTGCATCACGTCTTGAAAGTTGAGCGGTTAAAGATGAGTAACAAGTTTTAACAGATGTAACGATGAAAGAAATTTATAGTTGGGTTTTTCTTGTACTTCACTTTCTCTTTTATTTATCTTGAGTAGGAAATCATTAAGTTTATTCGAATGAATGGATTAGTTTTTAACAATTTCCCCCTTAATCCATTCATGGGGATTAACTAATAGTTTCATTGAGTTTCTGTGTTCGATGAACCTAGGCTTGGGTAGAGGTTTGGTAAGAGCGTTAGCTATCATTCTTTCAGTTGGAAGATATCTCAATTCAATAATGCCTTCTTCGCTATATTGTTTAATGGCATTAAATTTGACATCAATATGTTTAGACCTTTTCGTGAATTTTTCAGACTCTACCATTTTTATGGTACTTTGATTGTCTTCATATAAAACAATTGGTTTTTGTTGTGAAAGCCCTAAGTCATGTAATAACTTTAATAGCCAAATGATTTCATGGCTAGCATGTGGTGCTGATGCATATTCAGCATCTGGTGAAGATAAGGCGATGCAACTTTGTCTTTTTGTTGTCCATTGAATTGGACTGTTGCCTAGCATGTATAAAATGCCAGACGCCAATCTGCGGATTTTGGTATCACTCGCCCAATCCGCGTCAGCGAATACTTTTAGTATGGGTTCTTTATTTACATTAATTATTAATTTTAGTTCTTTAATAGATATAGATATCTTATTATTCTTTTGTCTGCTTGCCACTCTTTTTCGCGAGGATTCTCATTTCGTCTGCTTAATATATTGACAGCTGCCGAAATGCCAGGCCTAGTTATTGTCGCAATATAGAGAAGTGAACCAATTGCCTGGCGATATTTAATATTATTTGGCATCAAATTATCATCATCGTTTAATTTATTATATCCTGGTTCCATAGGAGTTTCTCACGGTTTGGAGTTTTCAAGATTGAATTTTTTTTGCTAAGTTTTCTATTTTGAGTTTTTGATTAAGAGAATAGCCGTTAGGTAATTTTTAAATTTGAGTACCTAAATAGTTACTAATATGACCTAGATCATTTAATTGCTATTCCTGTTTTAGAGAATTTACGATTTGTTCTATTATGTCACCTTTACTTGCAATGAGAATATCATTGACATAAACTATTATTTATGAAGCATGATCTTTTTCTTTTCTAGTGAAAAGATATGCGTCAACTGTACTTCGGATAAAGTTTAATTTATTAAGTGTCTCAGCGATTTTAATGTGCCAAGCTCTGACGGCCTGTTTGAGTCCATATATTGCCTTTTTGAGCTTGCAAACTTTTTCAGGAAATTGTTTATCAACATATCCTTCTGGTTGATTTATGTGTATTTCTTCATTTAAGTTCCCATGAAGAAACGCGGTATCAATGTCTATATGTCGCAATGTCAAATTTTTATAAGCTGCTGCTAAAAGAAGTGCTTTAATCGTACTGTGTTGTGCTACTGTAGCAAAGGTCTCCTGATAATCTTCCCCATATTTTTGACTGAAACCTTTGGCAACCAAATGTGCCTTATATTTTGTATGTTTCCTGAACTATCAATTTTTCGTTTGAACATCCACCTACTTCCTTTAATTCTTTTATTAAGAGGAGGATCGACTAGATCCCATGTATTATTTTTCATTAACGATTGTATTTCGTATACAGTGGCTTTGGCCCATTTTTTCTTCTCTAGTGGATTATTTATTTTGATAAGCTGTTTCCAGCTTTCAGGTTCTGTTGTTTCATAATCGTTCGCTAAAGCAATAAAATTGTCGGAAGTGTATCTTTCAGGTGGTACTCCTCTGTTGGATATTTCAGATCTACGAGGTTGATGGGTTTCTGATTGTTTGGGCGCGTCAGGTGTACAGGGTGTGTCACCTATTTCAATGTATTTTCTATCAGTACAAAAACCCTTAACGGGTTAAAAGTTGTGACGCAGCACTTTGTTTTGGCTCTATAAATTTTAAATATGGGTCTTAAAAGTAATGATATCAAATTTAAGTGACGCTATGTTAATAATTTTTTTTTATCATAATTTTCTTTTTAGTTTTATATATATTCACAGGTGCAATTATTATCTTAATATGAAAAAAATATATAGAACTTATTCGCTGATGCTTTTTCATTCACATCTCTCATGAATTCAAAATATGGGTTTTAAAAGAAACTAGATGGAACCCGTCAAAATTTGACGGCAAACAACTTGATAATACCATAAAAGTAAAATTTATAGTTGCTTTAACTTGACAAATTTCATAGTGGGGAGCATAATATGATTAAGTGGTCACAGACTTTTCCATCGATAAATCACATGAGGGGTGTATGCAAAATTTAGAAAAGTACACCCTTGGGGGGTCAAAGTGGGGGGATGGACATGGGAGATGCATAATATGATTAAGTGGTGACAGACCTTTCCAATGATATATAACATGAGATTGTGTGCAAAATTTAGAAAGTAACCCTTGGGGGGGGGGGGCAAAGTGAGGAGATGGACACCGGAGATGCATAATATGATTAAGTGGTCACAGACCTTTCCAATGATATATAACATGAGGGTTGTGTGCAAAATTTAGAAAGTACGGGGGGGGGCAAAGTGGGGAGATGGACATCGGAGATGCATAATATGATAAAGCAGTTACAGACCTTTCCAATGATATATAACATGAGGGTAATGTGCAAAATTTAGAAAGTACCCTTTTGGGGGGGGGGGGCAAAGTGAGGAGATGTACATCGGAGATGCATAATATGATTAAGCAGTTACAGACCTTTCCAACAATATATGACATGAGGGGTGTCAACAAAATTTAGAAAAGTATCTCTTGGGGGGGGGCAAAGTGGGGAGATGGACATTGGAGATGCATAAAATGATTAAGTGGTCACAGACCTTTCCAATGATATATAACATGAGGGTAATGTGCAAAATTTAGAAAGTACCCCTTCGGGGGGGGGGGAGTGGGGAGATGGGCATCGGAGATGCATAATATGATTAAGTGGTCACAGACCTTTCCAATGATATATGACATGAGGGGTGTCAACAAAATTTAGAAAAGTATCCCTTAGGGGGGTGGGGGGGCAAAGTGGGGAGATGGACATTGGAGATGCATAATATGATTAAGTGGTCACAGACCTTTCCAATGATATATAACATGAGGGTTGTGTGCAAAATTTAGAAAGTACCCTTTGGGGGAGGGAGGGGGGCAAAGTGGGGAGATGGACATCGGAGATGCATAATATGATTAAGTGGTCACAGACCTTTCCAATGATATATAACATGAGGGTAATGGGCAAAATTTAGAAAGTACCCTTTGGGGGGGGGCAAAGTGGGGAGATGGACATCGGAGATGCATAATATGATTAAGCAGTTACAGACCTTTCCAACAATATATGACATGAGGGGTGTCAACAAAATTTAGAAAAGTATCCCTTTTGGGGGGGGGGGGAAAGTGGGGAGATGGGCATCGGAGATGCATAATATGATTAAGTGGTCACAGACCTTTCCAATGATATATGACATGAGGGGTGTCAACAAAATTTAGAAAAGTATCCCTTAGGGGGGTGGGGGGGCAAAGTGGGGAGATGGACATTGGAGATGCATAAAATGATTAAGTGGTCACAGACCTTTCCAATGATATATAACATGAGGGTAATGTGCAAAATTTAGAAAGTACCCCTTCGGGGGGGGGGGAAGTGGGGAGATGGGCATCGAGATGCATAATATGATTAAGTGGTCACAGACCTTTCCAATGATATATGACATGAGGGGTGTCAACAAAATTTAGAAAAGTATCCCTTAGGGGGGTGGGGGGGCAAAGTGGGGAGATGGACATTGGAGATGCATAATATGATTAAGTGGTCACAGACCTTTCCAATGATATATAACATGAGGGTTGTGTGCAAAATTTAGAAAGTACCCTTTGGGGGAGGGAGGGGGGCAAAGTGGGGAGATGGACATCGGAGATGCATAATATGATTAAGTGGTCACAGACCTTTCCAATGATATATAACATGAGGGTAATGGGCAAAATTTAGAAAGTACCCTTTGGGATGGACATCGGAGATGCATAATATGATTAAGCAGTTACAGACCTTTCCAACAATATATGACATGAGGGGTGTCAACAAAATTTAGAAAAGTATCCCTTTTGGGGGGGGGGGAAAGTGGGGAGATGGGCATCGGAGATGCATAATATGATTAAGTGGTCACAGACCTTTCCAATGATATATGACATGAGGGGTGTCAACAAAATTTAGAAAAGTATCCCTTAGGGGGGTGGGGGGGCAAAGTGGGGAGATGGACATTGGAGATGCATAAAATGATTAAGTGGTCACAGACCTTTCCAATGATATATAACATGAGGGTAATGTGCAAAATTTAGAAAGTACCCTTTGGGGGGGGGGGGGGGGCAAAGTGAGGAGATGGACACCGGAGATGCATAATATGATTAAGCAGTCACAGACCTTTCCAACAATGTATGACATGAGGGGTGTCAACAAAATTTTGAAAAGTGCCCCCCTTAGGGGGGGGGGGCGGGATGGACCCCGGAGATGCATAACATGAATAAGTGGTCAAAGACTTTTCCACCGATATATCACATGAGGGGTATGTGCAAAATTTAGAAAAGTGTCCCACTTGGGGGGGGGGGGGGATGGACACCGGAGATGCATAACATGAAAAAGAAGTCACAGCCGTTTCAACTTGCAACCTTTTTCTCGAAGGCATTTGACAATATTAAATTTTTTTTTACCCAAGACAATTTAACGATATTCTTATTTTGTTTTGCGTAATTCGTCAAACGTTCATGGAAAAAATCAGGAAATTCGCTAATCAATAGTTGATAAATTATAAAATTCAACAATCGATAGCAGTAAAATTGGTCAATCGATAACGGAAAAATCACGAAATTCATCAAATGGTCTCCCGTAAAAAAAATTGTCCTGCACACTGATGTGATGATCAAAAGGGTTTTGAAGTATAGGACAAAATTAGCACTTGCCAAACAGCGAGTAATACTGAAAATTTGGCAATGGACTTTATTGCCACCACTGGTCAAACATAATAGTCACACTCACCAATTGCGATGATTGAATGGAAAAAGATTTTTTTTCTCTGCTGTCGCGCGACAAATTTTGAAACCATTTGGTAAATTTCATCCCCGAAATTGGCAGATTGTGAATTTTTTTCTCGAAGAAATTCGACGATATTCGAAAAATTTTTCTCCCGAAACCAGTTGATGAATTTTGCGATTTTTCCACTGTGTAGATTAATGAATTTTGCACTTCTTCCGCTATCGATTGACGAATTTCGAATTTTATCGACTATCGGTTAACGAATTTCACGATTTTTTCCATGAACGAACAAATTGCGCACTTTCTGCTAATTGACACATTTCGCCCTTTACAATTCAGTCAATGAGTTGAACGTTGTTTCTTTCGAGAAATGTCAGGAATGAAACAATGATTCTTTAGGTTGAATTTACTTCGTTCGATGCCCCATGGAAGAATGTGTGCGATGCAGCAACGGGCGTCACAGACTTTTTAGGGCACCTGCAGACTAAAAACATCTAACCAATCTTCGCGGGGGGAAAATAACAGATTTTGTCAAATGATTGAGGAAAAAACACTACTTTATCAAAGGATAATGGGAAAACATGACTTTTGTTAAAAGACCACAGAAAAAACGTAATTATGCAAAAGGATCGCGAAAGATAAGCAAATTTTGTCAAAGAATCGCAAAAAAGGAAATTTCACCAAAAGATCACGCTTTTTTACTAAATTTCGTCTAAAAATTGCGGAATAAAATGTATTTTATCAAAGAATTGCTGGAAAATGCGAATTTCGTTAAGGATCGTGAGAAAAATGCGAAATTCTTCAAAGGATCGCTGAAAAAACACTAATTTCGTCAAAGAATTGCTGAAAAAACATGAATCTCGCCCAATAACAGAAAAATCATGGTTCATAATCATTATATCTAGTAGTATATGTAAATACAGTTTGTGATATAAGACAAAATTAACATTCACCAATCGGCGAGTAATACTGGAAATTGGTGATTGATGTTATTGCCACCACTGGCTAAACTTAGTCACACTCGCCAATTGCGATGATTGAATGTAAAATGAAATTTTTTTTCCCACTGTCACTCAAAGAATTTTGAAACCATTTGGTGAAGTTTTTTCCGAAATCATTTTGTGAATTTCCCGATTTTTTCTTCAAAATCATTTGACAAAGAGACTTTTTTCTCGATGGCATTTGACAATATTCAAAATTTTTTTACCCAAGACAATTTGACGATATTCTTAATTTTTTTTGTGCAATTCGACAAATGTTCATGGAAAAAATCATGAAATTCGTTAATCAATAGTCGATAAATTGTGAAATTCAGCAATCGTTAGCGGTAAAATCGTAAAATTTGTCAATCGATAACGGAAAAATAATGAAATTCATCAAACGGTTTCCGGTAAAAAAATTGTCTTGCACGCTGATGTGATGATCAAAAGGGTTTTGAAGGCATTTATTTTATTTGTTGTATTGTGTATAAATACCTAGGTGGAAACAGTTTGCTTATTTTGTCAAATGTTTCAACAATATTCGACCCAATACGCATGCATAAAAAAAATCTTCCGGTAGGACCGGCCAATGAGGTGAAGGTCTATTACGGTCTCTAGAAACGTGTTTGGGATCATCTCCTGTTGTTTTTTTCTTGCACTTTGCGTTAAACCTAGGAAGGTATTTATATAGAACTCACTGTGGAGTGTTTAGAAGGTATTTATTTATTTCATTTATTATAATTTGTATGAATACTTAGGTGTCCATTTCGGATTTACTGTTTAAAAATGAATTTAGGCTCTTTTAACGTTCGCGAAATCAATCCCGATGGAAATTGTCTTTTTAGATCTCTATCATTTTGTTTATATAGTACAGAAAATGATTATTTAAATGTATGTAAAAATATCGTAGAACACGTAATACAAAATTGGACCACTTATAGTCCGTTTATTATCGGGGATGAATCTTATGGTGTTCCGATTGCTAATGAAGACAATTATGTAAATATATGGTTCTTCATAGAGGTATATGGTTCTTCACACTTCAATAGAAGCATTGTTTAAATTAATATAATTCTACAAATATGATGCAGTTTTAAAATATCGAGTAATGATTAATACTGTCAAAGAATATACTCATATACGTAATTAAGTTTTGGTACTTCTCTATTATCTCATCGACCACTTTTCATAAAAAAAAACTATCGCCAAATAAATGGGAGAACGTTGTCATTGGAATATCAAAATAAATAAATAAAATATAAGAATTTAAGGATACAATTGTTATTTTAATTAATGAAATAACTAATAAATCAAATAAACATAATGAAAAATACACGCAAATGTTGAATTAAAAACCACTTGATGACATAAAAAACACGTATAATGTTTTCGACATCAAGTAAATGGGACTGCAATTTTGGCATTTAATCATACAGTTTGGCGATAGTATTTTGTTATGAAAAGTGGTCGATGGGATAATAGAGAAGTACTCAAGTTTTTTATACCAAGTTTGAAAATTTATCTTTTTTTGACATTTAAAAAAAATAACATAAAAAAACATTACAAATTTGCCCATTTAAAACATTCAAGATTTGTATACATACAAACAATACAATGTAAATATTAATATTGTTACATGATACATTATATACATTGTTTGCATATATACTTCTTTGTATACATATATTGTTTGTATACATACAAACAAATATAATGTAAACATTATTCAAATATTAAGAGTTTGCAAATCAAAACATTCTAAAGATTTGTATACATACAAACAATATAATGCATACATACTCTTTACAAATAAAATAGCCCACTTATATAATGACAAAACTTTTAAATCGAATAGAGATAATATATTTCTGTTTTGTTATGAAAAGTGGTCAATGGGATAATAGAGAAAAGTACCGGTACTTTTCGGTTAGCCGGGCGCCAGTGATATACATACATGTATATATACACACAAACACACATATATACACATATCTACATATACATATATATACATACACATATGCATATATATATATGTATGTATATACATATATATGTATTTATATGTGTACATATATCACTGGCGCCCGGCTAACCGAAAAGTACCAAAGTACCTAAGTTATTTATACCAAGTTTGAAAATTTATCTTTTTTTGACATTTAAAAAAATAACAGAAAAAACATTACAAATTTGCCCATTTAAAACATTCAAGATTTGTATACATACAAACAATACAATGTAAATATTAATATTGTTACATGATACATTATACATTGTTTGTATATATACTTCTTTGTATACATATATTGTTTGTATACATACAAACAAATATAATGTAAACATTATTCAAATATTAAGAGTTTGCAAATCAAAACATTATAAAGATTTGTATACATACAAACAATATAATGCATACATACTCTTTACAAATAAAATAGCCCACTTATGTAATGACAAAACTTTTAAATCGAATAGAGATAATATATTTCTGTTTATTTTATAACTTATATTCAGATGCTCAGATTCTGCTTTTTTCGAACACATAATAATAAAAATATTACTACCGTGCGTACTGTCTTTTGACATTATATTTACATAATCGAATTCATTATCAATCGGAACACCATAAGATTCATTCCCGATAATAAACAGACCATAAGTGGTCCAATTTTGTATTACGTGTTCTACACGTTTGAATAATTATTTTCTGTACTATATAAACAAAATGATAGAGATCTAAAAAAAAATTTTCCATCGGGATTTCGCCAACTTATGAGCCTAAATTCATTTTTAAACAGTAAATCCGAAATGGACATCTAAGTATTCATACAAATTACAATAAATAAAATAAATAAATAAAATAAATACCTTCTAAACACTCCACAGTGAGTTCTAGATAAATATCTTCCTAGGTTTAACGCAACGTGACAACAGAAAAAACAACAGATGATACGATCCCAAACACGTTTGTAGAGACAGTCATAGACCCTCACCTCATTGGCCGGTGATTTTTTGACGCATGCGTATTCGATCGAATTTCGATGGAATAGATTTGACAGAATTACCAAACAGCTTTAAATATATGGATGATATCAAAATTTGAGTGACACCTTGACGTGAATTTAATAGGACTCTTTTAAAATTCAATTTAAATTATTTTTGGTTTGTCTTCTAAAGTATATTTACACATACAAACAATACTTTTAATTTTTCAATACACTTTTAAATATATTACTTTCACTGAGCCTATATTATGTATTGAAATGTATTTATTTCAATAAATTGATTTATCTTCTGTGCCACGCTATCCAAAATCATAAGTAAAATTTATGTAAATGATTATTTTGCGTCATAGTATCCAAACAAAGGGAAATGTATGCAAGTGGATAATATGACGCAAAATAATCATTTACATAAATTTTACTTATGATTTTGGATAGCGTGGCACAGAAGATAAATCAATTTATTGAAATAAATACATTTCAATACATAATATAGGCTCAGTGAAAGTAATATATTTAAAAGTGTATTGAAAAATTAAAAGTATTGTTTGTATGTGTAAATATACTTTAGAAGACAAACCAAAAATAATTTAAATTGAATTTTAAAAGAGTCCTATTAAATTCACGTCAAGGTGTCACTCAAATTTTGATATCATTTCTTTTAAAACCCATATTTTGAATTCATGAGAGATGTGAATGAAAAAGCATCAGCGAATAAGTTCTATATATTTTTTTCATATTAAGATAATAATTGCACCTGTGAATATGTATAAAACTAAAAAGAAAATTATGATTAAAAAAAAGTATTAACATAGCGTCACTTAAATTTGATATCATTACTTTTAAGACCCATATTTAAAATTTATAGAGCCAAAACAAAGTGCTGCGTCACAACTTTTAACCCGTTAAGGGTTTTTGTACTGATATCATTACTTTTTTAAGGTTATTGATGAAAATGTCAATTAGTCAAAATTAAGCATAGGGTATAAATTAATCATTAGAATAAAATTTTAAAGAAATGCTAAAAAAGACCCCTTGGACCCCAATAAAAATATGAGGGTGGTGGCCCAGGGAGAGGAATCCAAGACTCAACTTTTAAATTATACAGCGAGAGAGTAACACAATTAGAAGTATGAAAATGCATGGCAAAACCCGATTGTTCCATCTTCCACCGCCAGGGGGGGCACTCTGTTCTATACAAACATAGCTGAAATCTTTGAGGCTGTCGATTTGGAGTCGAATGAGCCATACCTCGTCGTGATCGGTCCCATAGAACCCGATAGGAAAGCGCCCGCTGGTGGTGAAACTTGGAACTAAAATCGATATATCCTGTCGATGAATCAAACTACATTGTGATGAGACCTATAGAAATAGAGTTAGCTACAAAATCTGTTAGTTCCACCTTCCACCACAAGAGGGTGCACTCTGTTCTATACAAACATAGCTCAAATGTTTGAGGCTGTCGATTTCAAGTCGAATAAGCCATACCTCGTCGTGATCGGGCCCATAGAATCCGAGATAGGAAAGCGCCCCCTGGTGGTGAAATTTGAAATTAAAATCGATATATCCTGTCGATGCCGAGTCGAATAAATTAAACTGTATTGTGATGGGGCACATAGCTACAAAATCCGTTAGTTCCATCTTCCACCGCCAGGGGGCGCACTCTGTTCTATACAAACATAGCTGAAATCTGTGAGGCTGTCGATTTGGAGTCGAATGAGCCATACCTCGTCGTGATCGGTCCCATAGAACCCGATAGGAAAGCGCCCCCTGGTGGTGAAACTTGGAACTAAAATCAATATATCCTGTTGATGAATCAAACTACATTGTGATGGGACCTATAGAAATAGAGTTAGCTACAAAATCTGTTAGTTCCACCTTCCACCACTAGAGGGCGCACTCTGTTCTATACAAACATAGCTCAAATGTTTGAGGCTGTCGATTTCGAGTCGAATAAGACATACCTCGTCGTGATCGGGCCCATAGAATCCGAGATAGGAAAGCGCCCCCTGGTGGTGAAATTTGGAATTAAAATCGATATATCCTGTCGATGCCGAGTTGAATAAATTAAACTGCATTGTGATGTGACCCATAGCTACAAAAATCGTTAGTTCCATCTTCCACCACCAGGGGACGCACTCTGTTCTATACAAACATAGCTGAAATCTTTGAGGCTGTCGATTTAGAGTCGAATGAGCCATACCTCGTCGTGATTGGGCCCATAGTACCCAAGAAAGGAAAGTGCCCACTGGTGGTGAATTTTGGAACTAAAATCGATAAATCCTGTCGATGAATCAAACTACATTGTGATGGGACCCATAGAACTCGAGTTAGCTACAAAATCCGTTAGTTCCATCTTCCACCACTAGAGGGCGCACTCTGTTCTCTACAAACATAGCTGAAATCTTTGAGGCTATCCATTTGGAGTCGAATGAGCCATACCTCGTCGTGATCGGGTCCATAGAACCTGAGATAGGTAAGCGCCCCCTGGTAGTGAAACTTGGAATTAAAATCTATATATCCTGTCGATGCTGAGTCGAACCAAACTGCATTGTGATCGGACCCATAGAACTCGAGTTAGCTGCAAAATCCGTTAGTTCCATCTTCCAGCAACAGGGGGCGCACTCTGTACTATGCAGAAATAGCTGAAATCTTTGAGGCTGTGGATTTCAAGTCGAATAAGCCATACTGCGTGGTGATTGGGCACATAGAACCCGAGAGAGGAAAGCGGCCCCTGGTGGTGAATTTTGAAATTAAATCAATATATCCTGTTGATGTCGAGTCGAATAAATTAAACTGTATTAGATACCAATTAATCTCGGAAAAAATTGCAAATTTTGTCATTTGGCAGCGTAAAAATCATGAATTTCATCGATCGGCACAGAAAAAACGTGTATTTTGTCATAGGGGGAGAAAAGATCATAAATTTCGTCGAACAGGCGGATAAAAATCATGAATTTCATTTATTAGCGCATGAAAAACACAAATTTCATCAAACACTCGCATAAAAATTAAAAAATTCATTGATCGGGCATGAAAAAACATTAATTTCGTCAAGTTTGCACGTAAAAATCACAAATTTCATCAAACGGTAGCATAAAAATCACAAATTTCATCAAACGGTAGCATAAAAATCAAGAATTTTGGCAATCGGGTGATAAAATTTTTTTTTGTAAATCCGGCCCGTAAAAAGTATGAATTTTGTCGATGAGGTGCGTAAAAATTGTCGAGTCGAATGAATTAAACTGCATTAGATACCAATTAGTCTCTGAAAAAATTGCAAATTTCATTATTTTGCAGCATAAAAATCAGGAATTTCGTTGATCAATGTGCAAAAATCATGAATTTCATCGATCGGCACAAAAAAAACATGAATTTTCTCTATAGGGGGAGAAAATATTATAAATTTCGTCGAACAGGCGGGTAAAAATCATGACTTTCATTTATTAGCACATGAAAATCGCAAAATTCATCAAACGGTCGTTATGAAAATCAAAAAATTCTATGATCGGGTATGAAAAAGTCATTAATTTTGTGAAGTTTGCACGTAAAAATCACAAATTTCATCAAACGGGTGCATAAAAATCAAGAATTTTGGAAATCGAGTGATAAAAATTTTTTTTGTCAATCCGGCCCGTAAAAAGTATGAATTTTGTCGATGAGGTGTGTAAAAATTGTCAAGTCGAATGAATTAAACTGCATTAGATACCAATTAGTCTCTGAAAAAATTGCAAATTTCATTATTTTGCAGCATAAAAATCATGAATTTTGTTGATCAATGTGCAAAAATCATGAATTTCATTGATCGGCACAGAAAAAACATGAATTTTCTTGATAGGGGGAGAAAAGATTATAAATTTCGTCAAACAGGCGGGTAAAAATCATTAATTTCATTTATTAGCGCATGAAAAAACATTAATTTCGTCAAGTTTGCACGTAAAAATCACTTTCATCAAATGGGTGCATAAAAATCAAGAATTTTGGCAATCGGGTGATAAAAATTTTTTTTGTCAATCCGGCACGTAAAAAGTATGAATTTTGTCGATGAAGCGCGTAAAAATTGTCGAGTCGAATGAATTAAACTGCATTAGATACCAATTAGTCTCTGAAAAAATTGCAAATTTCATTATTTTGCAGCATAAAAATCAGGAATTTTGTTGATCAATGTGCAAAAATCATGAATTTCATCGATCAGCACAGAAAAAACATGAATTTTCTCGATAGGGGGAGAAAAGATCATAAATTTCGTCGAACAAGCAGGTAAAAATCATGAATTTTATTTATAAGCACATGAAAATCGCAAATTTCATCAAACGGTCGCATGAAAATCAAAAAATTCTTTGATCGGGTATGAAAAAATCATTAATTCCGTAAAGTTTGCACGTAAATATCACAAATTTTTTCAAACGGGTGCATAAAAATTAAGAATTTTGGCAATCGGGTGATAAAATTTTTTTTGTCAATCCGGCCCGTAAAAAGTATGAATTTTGTCGATGAGGTGCATAAAAATTGTCAAGTCGAATGAATTAAACTGCATTAGATACCAATTAGTCTGAAAAAATTGCAAATTTCGTCATTTTGCAGCATAAAAATCAGGAATTTCGTAGATCAATGTGCAAAAATCATGAATTTCATCGATCGGCACAGAAAAAACATGAATTTTCTCGATAGGGGGAGAAAATATTATAAATTTCATCAAACAGGCCGGTAAAAATCATGAATTTCATTTATTAGCAAATGAAAAACGCAAATTTCATCAAATGCTTGCATAAAAAAAAAATTCGTTGATCGGGCATGAAAAAACATTAATTTCGTTAAGTTTGCACGTAAAAAACCCAAATTTCACCAAACGGGTGCATAAAAATCAAGAATTTTGTCTATCGGGCGATAAAAAAATGTATTGTCAATCCGGTACATAAAAAGTATTAATTTTGTCGATGAGGTTAAAAATAAAGGTAATATGAGTCAAGGGGTCTAACCTTATGAGTCTCCTTATTTTCTTTCTTGTTCGGATGCAAACAATTCATATTTTTAATCTGCATTTGGTCGAAAAATGAATTATCTTTAATTTTAAAAACGAGAAATTCGTAATTACATGTATAAAATTCGATTGGTATTTATTATTGGTATTTATGATTTCAAAATTTTTAATAAGAAATTGTTTTTTTGTTAGTATACAGTGGGCAAAGTCTCTAGCCATGCCAACCAACCAATCGGTTGCTTATGGATCTGCTTATGCTTATATCACTTATTCATATAGTTTAGCTTTGGCTTGCCTCTTATTAGTTTGTCTTGACTGCTAAATTTTTTTATATTTCACATTTCCTAATTTTTATTGCAATACTTCAGGTAAGAATGCTTTTTAACTTGATTATTTCCTGTATTTATAATAATTTTTTGTTACTAACATTCTTATGTTTTAATGGGTGCAAAATTTAAGATTGGCGAAAAAGCTACTAAAAGGTTCTTTATTTCAATAAATTGTTTTATCTTTTGTGCCATGCTGTCGAAAATTGAAAGAAAAATTTATGTAAAGGTTTATTTTGCATCATAGTATCCAAACTAAGTGAAATGTATGCAAATGGATAGTATGATGCAAAAAAAACCATTTACATAAATTTTTCTTTGAATTTTCGACAGCATGGCACAAAAGATAAATCAATTTATTGAAATAAATACATTTCAATGCATAATACAGGCTTATTGCAAGTGATATATTTAATGATGATTGTACTGAATTTTGTATTGAAAATGGAACATTTTAGTACATATTAATGGTTTAGCATAAAAAATAATTTGTAGGTCATTCTAAAATTCTTATATAACAAAATCTGTAAAAATGAAGCTCTGTTTTGTCAGAATTCTGCAATTGTTAATTTGTTTTAAAACTAAATAAGCACTCCTTAGGTATTTTTAACTGTTTTTATTATTGGAAATGGTGCGGAAAACCGAACAAAACAAACTTTAGTAAAATATTTTATGTAGTAATAGGGTGGGTTTTCTTAGGAAACATTTATTTAACTGCGTTTATTTTTTTTTTTTTTAAGAGGACAGCCAAGGGTCGATGCATGCTTTACACTCACGCTAAAAAAAAGAAAAAAGTCTCCAAACTTTGGGGACTGTTTTTTCTTTTATGGCAACCTGGCTATTAAACTTGTATTTAGTAGCTTGGCGCAGTCTTGGAAATTGTGCCATCCAAACAGTCGCCAATCTTTTGTTTACATTTTAGCGTGAGTGTAACACATCTGTTCAGTTATTTTTCTTGGGGCCCATTTTGTGAAAAGTAAAGGTTACTTTTGTGAAATTTATTATATTTTAGTGAAAAATAACATTTTGTAACAAAAGTTGAAATTCAGTTACTCAAATTAGAACAAAGTACTTATTAACAAAAACTTTTTACATTTACAATCACTTTGCTGAAATTTTCCTCTCAAGTGAACTTGTTTGTTTACAAATTACACATTTTAAAACATCACAAAATAATAAATATTTAATAAATAGTAAGTTTTTATGGAATAGAATTTTGTGAAAGGAACTATTTTAGTAAAAAGAATTTTATGGAGAGGCCCATTTTATCAAATTGATTTTTGTGAAGAGGTCCGTTTTATTAAATTGATTTTTCCCCAAATTTTACCTGGATCGACCCTTGACAGAGCAAAATATAAATATGTAAACTTTATTCTTAATAAAACAAACAAATAAACTGATATTTTTTTTTATGTATATCAATATTTATTTACATCAAACTATCAATTATTTATTTTATTTATTTTTTTAATAATAGAAACTATTTCATTAGTTACGCTATTTTATTTTTATATTGAAATAAAAAAAATCCACGTGCTATTATTGCATGCTATTTGTAACTAATATTAAAAAAAAAGTTTTCGCCGGCGGAGGAAAAAAATCGCACCAACGTGGTGCGTATATACCGGGTGTCCCACAAATGACTGATGGATTTTAAAATTCAATAACTTGCGAACGGGGGCAGATATTAAAAAAATTCTTGCAGGAGGGTTACGTAAGATGTCGGGAGTTTTTTTACTGCGATTATTGATTTTAGTTCGAATTTCAACCAATAGATGGCGCTGACAGTGGTTGGCGCTCATTCGAGGCCGAAACTGACGTCACTCATCATTGACGTGAAGGAAGGAGATTAAGGCTATGGAGTGGGTCTTATTCGCCAGTACAATCTTGCTCTTAGGACCCGATTCTGAACACAGACGATATGATTTTAATGTAATGCGTTGTTGCCATGGGAACAACAAACTCTTGGATAGTAGAATACAGATTTCAGAACTGGGCATGAATTTAACAAGCAGTGTTCAAGTTGCAGGCGATTCTACATTTATTTTGTTTTATTTTCTCGGATTAAATTACTTTTTATGGCCTGATTTAAAGAATATTTTATTCATCGTATTTTAAAAATACTAGGTGAAATAAACCATTTTCAATAAATAGTGTACACTCTTTTAAAAGTACTCACTAGCAGATTGCGTAGCAAAATAACGAATGAAGATGTGACGGATTCGATTTCTGTGCAGCTCTTACATACCTGCATTGCCGTCATTTCGCGAAACTAAATTTTCCTATTAGTTAGATAAAATTCCCATAAATACTCATAAATGTAAAATTGCCTGCAAACTCGAATAATGCTTGTTAAATTCATGCCCTGATCTAAACGCTGTATTCCGCTATCGAAGAATTTGTTGTTTCCATGGCAACAACGCATTCCATTGAAATCATATCGAATGAGTTCAGAATCGAGGCCTAAGAGCAAGATTGTACTGGCAAATGAGACCCACTCCATAGCCTTACTCTCCTTTCTTCGCATCAATGCCGAGTGACGTCAGTTTCGGCCTCCATTGAGCGCCAACCGCTGTCAGCGCCATCTATTGTTTAAAATTCTAACTAAAATCAAGAATCACAGTAAAAAAACTCCCGACATCATACATAACCCTCCTGCAAGAATTTTTAAAATATCTGTCACCGTTTGCTAGTTATTGAATTTTAAAATCCATCAGTCATTTGTGGGACACCCGGTATATGACATCTGTGCGGTATTATTGATCAATAATACTATATTAATAAAATAGATTAGCAGTTTCACACAGCTTTTTCGCCAATCTTAAATTATGCACGCATTAAAACATAAGAATGTTAGTAACAAAAAATTATTATAAATACAGGAAATAATCAAGTTAAAAAGCATTCTTACCTGAAGTATTGATATAAAAATTATAAAATGTGAAATTTTAGCTGTCGAGACAAACTAATAAATAAGAGTCAAGCCAAAGACAAACTAATAATAAGTAATAACAGCTAAGCCAAAGCTAAACTACTGTGGCTAAACTATCAGTCAGATAATCAACCGATTGGTTGGTTGGCATGGCTAGAGACTTTGCCCACTGTATACTAGCAAAAAAACAATTTCTTATTAAAAATTTTGAAATCATAAATACCAATAATAAATACAATCTAATTTTATACATGTAATTACGAATTTCTCGTTTTTAAAATTAAAGATAATTCATTTTTCTACCAAATGCAGATTAAAAATATGAATTATTTGCATCCGAACAAGAAAGAAAAAAAATTTAACCATAATTTAATTTAATACATATTTTGGAATGTATAATAAACTGTTTTCATATTAAAAAAAAAAAAAATCTAAATAGTTCTTCAGCCACATATGATTGCGAAATCGCCTTTAACTATAACCGTGATACCCATGAAGATCCTGACCGCGCAGGAATAAAAAAGGGTGAAAAGGCCGAAAATCTTTAATGTTAGTCTACCAGAAAAAGCATAAGAAAAGAGTCCGATTTTGAAGCTGGATTATATAAAAAACAAGAGTTTTCCTACGTTAGCTCAAAATCTTACTCTCTTCATCTAAAAGCGATTAATATAATATATTAATTTAAAAAAAATCGTTCGATCCATTTTCGAGATAACACCTCTGTGCCCATTACACCATTACATTTTCCATTTTCGCTTAAAAATTGGTTTCCAGATCTCAAAATCTACTGCATGTAGAAATCTATAAATTTCAGGATAGAGTTAGGCCATAGATATAAGACTAATGTGAAAAAATCGAAACGGTATGCCTCATATTTACTCAGATATTAAATGTCGGCGTTTCGATTTTCCTTTGATGTCCTGCTAGCTGTATATATGAGAGTGACGGAATCTTCGGTTTTGGGCTTACGGTTTTCGGTTTTTCGCTGCGTCACTCAAGAGACTACCGTCTCTTATGATCTTCACTTAATTGTTCGTGTTCATTAGTTTTTTCATTTAAATTGCTCAGTTTTTCTTCCAGAAATTTTGCAGATCAGGAGATTATTATTTCACCATCTTTAGTGAATACGCGGTATCCTATGGTATGGGGTATATATGGGCTATGATAACAATATAAAAGTATTGTTATCATAGCCCATGAAGATTCCCTCTTTAGCTGTGTCATCTAGTTTAGATCTTTTGTGTTTATTTATATAACTGTTACTGTGTTTATTTATGTAACTGTTAAATTTTCAGTATATTAATTTTCATTTTTATTAAAATAAATAATTAATTATTGAATACTGAATTAATTAACGGCAATTTGATGATTAATTAGAATCTCCTTGTAATTTCCTACTGCAATCACAACTAGAGAAATTTCCCCCCCAATAATTTTATTTTGTTTCGCCACCAATGCTCGCCCCCCCCCCCCCATGATAAAATCCTGGGTGCGCCACTGTAACTGTAAGCTTTACAGCTAAATACACGTAAATAATAGAGGTTTGGTTTTCTATTGAACCGAATTTCATATGGCGTTTTATTTGTTGATTTAGTGGGAAGTCTATTCTGGAGGTGATTAGCAGTATTTATCGCTTCACCCCAGAACCTATGAGGGAAACTTGCTTAGGACAACATGCTTCGTGTCATTTCAACTAAGTTTCTGTTTTTCCTCTCTGCAATGCCATTCTGGCTGGGACAAAATGGAATTGTATATTCATGTTTTATACCACGTTCCCTTAGAAAGGCTTTTGTATCATTTCCTATATATATTCCCCACCTTTATCCGATCTTATTGCCGTCTGATATTTTCCTTGTCTGGTTATGATCATTTGTACATAGTCTTTTATTTTTTCGAAAACTTCATCTTTATTTTTTAGTAAGTATATGACAGTGAGTCTAGAACTGTCATCTATGAATGTAAGGAAGTATTTTTTTCCTCTTATTGTTGTTGTTTTTAAAGGCCCACATAAATACGTATGTACTAAATCTAATACATTTGTTTTGTTTTCGATTGATGTAGGGTACGGCGCATTTGTTGATTTTGCTTTTATACAAGTTTCGCAGTTTGTTATATGACTACAGTTATTTATTTTTATCCCGTTGGCCAAATTATTTTTAACTAACTCTTTTATACTGTCATAATTTCTGTGGCCAAGGCGTTTATTCCAAATTTCAAGTTAATCTTTATTTCTGCAATCATATGCAATGTTTACTTTATTTTGAAAACTTTCTTCTAGTGTTTCAACTTGATATAAATTATTTTTCTTTAACGCTTCTAAGTATATATTTCCATTCCACGATAGTATGCATTTTTCATTTTCGAAAAATACTTTATATCCGTGTTGTGTAGCTTTACTAACGAAAATTAAATTTGATTCCAATTGTGGAACAAATAACACATTTTTAAGTGTAATTCTATTTATACATCCGTCAGATGTTTTTGTCATAATTTGTGTTTCGCCAGTACCGTAAGAATTTAATGTATTTCAATTAGCAATTATTACTGTAGTTTTTTCAGTATCGTTGAATTTTGTAAATATATCCCTATTTTTCGCTATACGCGAAGATGATCCTGAGTCAATTAACCAGGTTTTCGAAGCTTGATTTTCAATTATTAATGCTGCATCTTTATGTTCTTTTTTATTTAGTTGTACTTTTTCATTTGTTTTTGATTCGTACATTTTATTTTTACTATCACTTTTTGTGTTTTCAAAACATAACGATGTGTACCTTTTCGATTTGTATTGTGTTTTAGGTGTATTTGTCTGTGTGTTTCTGTTCTTGAGATGCCAGCATTGTTTATAAGTGTGGTTTGATTGTTTACAATAGGTACAATATTTGTTTTGCCCTTTATAATCTTGAGTGTATTTCTTTTGTGTTTTGAACACTTTTAGTGAGTTTTCAACTTGTTCATTATTTTCTACCCGTTTATTAAATTCATCAGTAAGTTTGCTTTTGATGAATTCGGGAGTTAATTCAATCTCATTTCGGGCCTCGAGAGCTGTTATTAACGTATTATAACTCGCAGGTAAAGAGCAGAATAGAAGTGCAGATAAATGCGAGTCGGTTATGTTCTCTCCTATTGCGGAGAGCTTATCTTTTATTTCCAGTACATTAGTAATATGTTTGTGCATATTCCCATTTTCGGGAAGTTTTGCACTATATAATTTTCTTAATAAATACAATTTACTGGATAAATTAACCATCTCGTGAATATTTTTAAAACTATCTCATGTCTGTTTTGCGGTTTCTAAATTTTTTACATGCACTATCTGTGCATCGTCTATACTAAGATTTATTAACGCGCGACCTTTTGCATCCTTTTTTCTCCAATCTTCATTAATTTGTGTAGAGCGTTCCTGAGTTACAAGTTCGTACAAATCTTCTTTTATTAATAACATATTAATTTTAAATTTCCATGTAGAACAGTTATTATTATTTAATTTATCTACAATCTGCATTTCTTTTATTGATGCCATCTCGGCTAACTTGTGTATACAATTTTTTTTTAAATTTTTATTAGTTTAAATAAATTATTAAATTCAATTCTGTTTATTCCTGAGTTTTTATTCTAGCATAAAAGCTGAGTATTATTTTTATTAATAGAATCAATATGAATCTTTAAAACTAAACTCTGAGACAATATTTCAGTCTCATAATCACTCTTGGAGGTGTGAGTTCGTAACGTAATATCACAGAGTATTAAAATTCTCAAAATTAATATGAACTGCTTTCTATTGTTCATCAAAATAAAGAGAGAAAAAGAAATCGCTTACCTTTTCTATGATCGATCGGTTTGTAAGTAATTATCTAATGAAGTTTTCCATAGTTGATTTATTGATGTATCCTTCAGATATTTGAAATATCCTTTTGGAGTTGAAAAGCTGAAAGAAACATGTTAATAATATTAATTTCAATTAAATAATTAAATAAGTGGACTTCTGGATTTAAATTTTAAACTTATATTATCTGGATTAATTTACAATTATTTGAGTAATTAACAATTTTAGAAACATTTTAGTGGTTTTGTCAGGAGACATATTCCTGCGTCTTTACAGCATGGGTTTTTCAAATACACTAAATCATAATCACGAAATCTGGAAAGTTCAAAATGATGTTGCAAATGTTCCTTGTAATAATCAATCTCACTATTGCATATTTCCCAAGTGATTGAGATTTATAAATTAGTTGATAAATAGTCATTACAGAAAGTTGATTAGTTCATATATCATATTTAATGTTTAATAACTGTTTTATAAAGTGTCTTTAAGTTCGATAATATGTTTCTAATAATGTGATTACAAACATTAAAACATATTTCACTTTTATTAGATGATAAATGAAAATAATAAGATTATATTTGCCTATTGCATCACGTCTTGAAAGTTGAGAGGGTAAAGATGGGTAACGAGTTTTAACAGATGTAACGATGAACGAAATTTATAGTTGCGTTTTTCTCTGTACTTCACTTTCTCTTTTTTATTTATCTTGAGTAGAAAATCATTAAGTTTATTCGAATGAATGGATTAGTATTTAACATGTTTTTCGATATAGGGAAGTTGCAATCAGCAGATCAACCATTGTACTTCAATTTTCAGGTCAGGGTAGTTCCACCAATCAGAACTCTCTATTTGTAGTGTGTGACCTCCATCGTGACGTCAATTGCAACTGCCCTATATATTGCGTTGCAAATCGTATCAACCAGCAATAACGATGGCAAACAATATGCGATTCATTCCTTTGAGATTCATTAAAATATAGACCATGGATGCAATAGTTTTGCTCAATGGCAATATAAAACATCCTATATATTGAAACCAATGAGGTTTTTCCACCGTGATTAAAACCGAAAGGTAATTCAATTTTTTCAGTGCAAAAAGGACAAAAGCGCATGTGCAACATAAGCATATCCAGTTTTCGAATAAATATCGTGATGTTAGGATAGCTGAGCGGTCTAAGGCGTTGGTTTTAAGCTGTGGTTTTCTGTTGACAGTAGGGGTTCGATTCTCTTTCTGGGAAGAATGATTTTTGTTACTTTATTGGCGATAAGATGAATCATTTCAATAATGTCTTATTTTACTTCAGGAGAAGTTATATAATTTGTAATTTTTTGCATTCGAATGCTCTATAATTAAGTAAATTTTAACACCCAACAATATATTTTTTAAATTACCAATTTATATTTAAATTAAACAAGTTGGAAATTGTACGTTAAACGTGACATAGGTGACATGTTCGTTTTATAACTAGTTTCACAATGTAAAAAAAAAAATCATCCTTATTATTTCAGTGAAATGAATTATATCGTCTGCTATGAGCGAAATGAATAGGCCTTTTCTTTTTCTTATTACGTATGCCACGTTTACAAATGCGAATTTTTTTTCTACACCAGACAGCACTGTAAAATTCACTATGGAGATCTTGCTTTGCGAAGGCTTACGTCCATGGTTTAATATTTTTACGACTCATAATGAAAGAATCTCCTGTGTTTATTTACTTTAATGGATTGAGATATTTGGCTGTTAACATAATTTCCACTGAAGTTATCTCAGAATCTATACATTTTTTTTAATGTAACTCCTCTCTCAAGCAAACAATTTCTTGGAACGATCTTTCTAAAAATGTAACTTTTATCTAATTTTATTCGAAAAAATAATTTTGAATAAAAATGGCTTCCTGGCATATGAAAAAAGAAGTGGTTAGTCCGTATTTGTTTTCCTCACTCACATGACTTGCGCTTTTATTATATAGATTACTTACGATAGGATTTAATAGAATAAAGAAAGCTTTTATTAATATCTTTTTAAGTTTCGATTCGATTTTCATAAAAATGGAAATGACTCGACAAAATTCTACAACGATAATATATATTAAATTTCAAACCATTCGGTTGGGTAGTTTTTGCGCTGTTATATGAAGACAGACAGACGGACGGGCCAGACGACGACTGTAGGTGCTAAGTATTTATATAATTACGAACGCACCTAAAATTGTGCATGTAATTATCGGTTAACTACTAAATTGAACTGATCTACAATTTTTCATACATTTGGCATGACTATTATCAAGATGTCATATGTATACTAAGATTATATTAATAAAAGTATGTTATTATTTTTTATATATATATTAAAAAGAGAGAGAGAGAGAGAGAGAGAGGGAAATATACTTATACAGGAAATCTAAAGAACCTTGATATCCAGGATTTAATAATTAAATAATGTAGGAAAATGTAAAATAAAATTCAAGTAATTAAAAAATATGTATTATAAATCGTTAGCTGCAAACAACAAATTTTAAGTTCGTGGTTTTAGAGTAAGAGTTATAAAAATAAATAAATAAATAAATAAATAAAGGTCGCTTAATTTAACAATAATCTGAAAATACTTCGTATTGTTATTATTATTTTTTAATATTTCGACTGTGGTAAGTAAAATTTAACACCCGACAATATTTTATTTTAATTACTAATTTTATATTAAAATATTTAAATTAAAAGATTTCGCAAGTGTTAGCGAGTAAATAAATTGGCCTAAACTTTTACCTATATTTTGTCTGACCATTATCCAGAAGATATGTTTATATATTAAGAAAAGTATGTGATTATTCTCCGCAAAAAGAAAAAGAAGAGAAAAAAGAAAGAAGGAAAAATATTCATATAAGAGGTATAAAAGAAATCACCGTGATATACATGGTTTAACATATAAATAATGTTTTAGAGTCAGGCTGGTAAAAATAAAAGTAATGAAAATATTTAAAGGTCGCATAATTTAAACAAGAATAAAAAATCATGCGTCAAGTATAGATTATGTAACACTTTCCAACGCTTCCAAAATAATTTTACAAATCATTACCGTTTAATAAGCTGAAAGATAACATCTAAGTAAACAATTTGGAAAACGTATAACATATTTAAAAACGTAATTTCAGGAATTTCCAACCTATACAATATTCGTAAAAATATTCGAATACTTTTATTCAGCCCTGTATAGGATCTATATATTTGTATATATACTACATAGGATGCTAAATTTTAGTTTAGTTAGGAAACGCGTAGCACAGTTTAAAATTCTCCTTCTGGAGTTTCTGTCAATAAACGGAAATGTGTTCGCGAACTTTTGTGCTGCCCTGTATAGGATCTACAGAATTTATACACACCAAGTAATAGACAAAAAGTGAGTTCAATTTAAAATCGCATTCAGCAACTTAAAACGCACTTCCAGGAATTATTGTTAACAGACAGTAGAGAATTCTTTTGTGTGTCCCTGTAAATGAACGATGACTGCTATACACACAATATTCTGTAGTAAGCCTCTTGTAATGCACCTTAGTGATATATATAAGTTTCAATGCGTTTAAAATAGTGAAACATTATTTAATTAAACCGCAAACGATTTTCTCCATAGACGTAATGTAACGGAATTATTTTGACTGTCCCTGTAAAGTAACTATAAGTGCTATGCACACCCTATTCCATATTAAGCTTCTTGTAATGCACCTTCGTGATATATATCAATTACAATGTGTTTGAAATTGTGTAACATTATTAAAATAAACCGCAAAGGATTTTTCCCCATAGACCGTAATGTAACGGAATTCTTTTGAGTGTCCCTGTAAAAAAACTATAATTGCTAGACACTTCAGTTGAAATAAGGAACATGCTATAGATAACGACAATAACATATAAAAATTGCAAGGCAATCCAAGCATATTTACGGGAGTTAGAGCATGGCCAGACGGCCAGATAAACCGAAGTCATAAACACTTTTCAACTAGTTTGGAAAGTGTTAAAAATTAGAAAATAATAAATATTGATATTAAAAAAAATTGAGACTATAGCAAATAAAAATAAATGCCCTCAATGATTGCTCATTCAATTAATATTTTAAATTAAATTTCTGCTAAAAAGCAAGCATAATAGATTATAAATTACAAGCTTGAAATCCTTTCACTTCATTAGTTGAGTAAGTTGGACTGACAGCGCTATCTATCGCTTTATATGTATAGAAATCACTTACACAGTGTAACAATTCTTCAAGTTTTCGATACTTAATTAAGTTAAATGCAACTAATTAAAAATTAAAACATATTACTAAAGGAACTTTCTAGTTATTTACCATCAAATCTTGACGGGTACTACCTAGTTACCTAATATAATTACCAAAACACAGTATTCGCTATAAGAAAGTAATAGTTTGATGGCGACGCATTGCGTTTAAGAAATAAAGTATTTTCAAATACCCTATGAAGTTTCATGTTGTTTTTGTTATATTTATCTTTCTTTCTTCTATATCAGGGGTTCTCAAACTTTTAGACCGACGTACCACTAAATCGAAGTTCATACTTTCGCGTACCACCAGGTAACAAACATAAAGATAATATAGAAAAACCTGTCTAAAACGAAATATCTCTTCGGTCTTTTGTATTTCCTTCATAGCAGATTTTATTGCATTTAAAATTAATGATTACGTTTCTAAATTGACTGCTTTTTAATAATATTCAAGTAAAAAGTAGTATCATCATTAAATTTTAATAATGCATACAATATCAAAATACAGTATTTTGCTAAAGTAAAAAAGTCACAATACTTAATGACATATTGGCGCCCACTGATTCATATACTGTTGTAGTAGGCTAATGAAAAGGGTGGGCTTGTTTCATCAAGCACAACTTTCCTCACGTCTGGCTCAATATTAAGAAGTTTTAGTCATAAGTCAGATTCGATGTTTAGTTTATTCCTGTATTTGTTTTTCATATAACAAAGGGTGGAAAAGAACGTTCACAGAGATATGTTGCGCTAAACACCAACAGACTTTGACGATAGTAGACGGTATTCTGATATTCTCGTCAGCAAAAATTCTGTTACCTTCATTCTTTTGAATGTGGACTCCAGTAATCCATCACAGGAGATGAGAGCTGAATAAGTTTACTTATTTCTTCTCTCGTCTGATACAGTGGTAGGGCGTCTCAAATGAGAAACGAATTTCCAGAGCCCGATTAAGGTCATGTGGAGCCCAAGGCCCAGTACCTTTTCGGAGCCAGTCTCAAACCAAGATAATAGCTATAAATATTTTGGGGGAGTATTCGGTGGTTATCCTTAGACATTATGATATGGTTATCAAGTTAATCAATCAAAATCTTTTTTGGTCTTGGGGGAAATAATTGCAAAAAGCTGGATTTTTAATAAACTTTTTGGAAATAATTTTATTTATTTCTGGGCCTCCCCATCAGTGGTGGGCCCTAGGCCACGGCCTAATCGGACTCTGCATTAATCCGGCCCTGCGAATTTCTTATCCAAAGCTTAGTTAGCGCATTTAACATAGATTCAATACAATCGTATTAATAATCTGCATACCTTTAAATGCGACAATAATGTCGCTCAGTAGGCAAACACTTGTAAGCTTCTTCATACATTTATGTACATACCCCCTCAATACAGATGTACAATGCTTTACCTCAAATCCGCACTGCATATGACCACAGTTTTTGTTGGATTTAAATAATCTTACTCTCTTGACCATTTTAAATAACTAACTTTACTCTCTTAAAAACTGATTTTCATGAAATAGGAGGAAACTATAACACTTTCTGTACAAGAGAAGAAAACTACTTCAATCAACACAATGAATCAATTTATGAATTATGTTTGAAATAAGACTTTTATTTCAACACCTCCTAAGAAGCTTTTCTTGTGCAAAAAGAACAATGGGTTATAAATTACACTTTGGAACGTTATTTTGTTTTAATTCCTCCTACTCACACAAGCTCCTCCTACTTTCAAGCTTTCAGACTTTACCTACAGTTCTTCCGCTAATTAAAATACTTCATTCATTCATAAATTAGGTCTTTATTATACAAAATTCAACTTTGATCTATATAAATCTAATAAATGTGTTTTTAATTCAGGAAAACTGATAGTATGATAATCGTTGTGTGCGAATTTCAGCAAGTCTACGATAACAAACATTTCTAGTAACGAAAAAAATAGAAAAAGCGTTTACAGATCTTAAATCGCGTTCGAAATTTTTTTGAAAATATCCAAGTTAATAAAGACAAGCCGTTTTCGATTCCATAATAATATGCTGCATTTTGTATTTTATTTCACGTACCAGTAATGGACTTCTGCGTACCAGTAACCAGAGCTTCACGTACCGGTACTGGTACGCGTACCATAGTTTGAGAACCCCTGTTCTATATCAATACTTATACGGCTTATTTCTAGTACATTTATTTACTTCGCAAATTACATGCATATTTGTTATTTACTTCCTGTAATAATAGTCTGGTAGGCAGCGAAATTTTTAGTTAACCATTTTATACAAGCTGATCTTTAAATAATTATTTTAATTGATATTACTTTATTATTGACGAAAACAGATGACTTCCAGACTACGATAACATAGAGTAATGCCGAATGTGGAGAAGAGGAACAGAAAATAAAAATAATGCTTAAAGCGCAGATTATGAAACAGTTTCAACAATTTCAGACTACTGTAACGGAACTTCGCCGTTTAAAAAGGTAAAAGAAGATATCTAATTGAACAATGTAGAAAGCACATAACACATTTGTTAACCCAATTTCAGCAAATACCATCCATAATCGGAAAATAGTCGAAAATTCATCTTCAACAATTTCTACCGATTGGCGGAAATGCGCTTGAATTTTGTACAGCAACTAATATTATATACACGTTTTTATACATGGTTCATATTAAACTAAAATTGAACTTAGGACAAAAACGCATATCACAACTGAAAACGTGCTTTCAGAATTGTCCATCCATTCGCGGAAATGTATCCAGTTCTTTGCATAGCCCTGTATATGAATTTATTTTAACACATTTGTTAACCCAATTTCAGCAAATACCATCCATAATCGGAAAATAGTCGAAAATTCACCTTCAGCAATTTCTACCAATTGGCGGAAATGCGCTCGAATTTTGTACAGGAACGTATATTATATACACGCTTTTATACATGGTTCATATTAAACTAAAATTGAACTCAGGACAAAAACGCATATCACAACTGAAAACATGCTTTCAGAATTGTCCATCCATTCACGGCAATGTATCCAGTTCTTTGCAAAGCCCTGTATATGAATTTATTTATATTCTACAAACATCTCATAATATACCAAATATAGTTCAGATGGAAAATCATAACCCAAAAACACCCTTAAGAAAATCCCGCTCATACACAGTTGTTCTTATGAATTATTTTGTATAGCCTTGTATATGAGCTATGGAATGTATACACATCGCGTAGTATCTAAAAATTTCGTTAAACTTAAAAATGCATACCACAAATGAAAACGCACTTCAAGTATTTATCGCTCATAGACAGTACTTTAACAGAAATCTTTCACGTGGTCCCTCAATAAACGTGCACCTCAATAATGTGTATAATTTTTATTACGTATGAAATAGTGTAACATCATTAAAATACGCCACAAACAATTTTGCCGTGTAGACCATTATGTAACCGAATTCCTTTATGTGACCCTGTAAATGAATGATAAATACTTTGCTCTAATATTCTGCAGAAAGCATGTTTTAGTGCATTCAGAAATGCATATAAATTTCATTATGTTTCAAACGTTACGTACGTAGTTATAGAAAGGCAAATTCATTTCGCCGATAACGGCACAAAATGCGCAGCCGGTTTTAGCCACGTGGTTTAGCACAAACCCTATCCAAATTATGCGGGTTTCTACCCGAACCCAGATAGTGGATTGGTCAGAGTCAGACTTTAGTTTTGGCTCAGGGTTTGCACGATTGGTCAGAATTTTTTTGTAAGTTGCAACGCCTTCTAGTGGTTGACTTCACACATTATAAGCAAATGAGTTTGCCTTCTTTATATCGTATGCATCATTTTCAAATAGTGTAACATCATACACCGCGAACTATTCAACTATATTGAGAAGTGTTAAAAAGGGGATTAAAACATGACAGTCCAGATTTCGTGCTCTAATCTGAGTAAATATCGAAACTTCAATCATTGAAAATGACGTCAAATTTAAAAGAATACGTGCGCTCATAAAATTGAAATTGCTTACTATACAATTGGAAAAAAGTGCTTAATTTTACTCATTTTTCATTCTGCACTATTGAAATTAAAAACCTTTCGTTTCCTAGAAAAGCAATTTTAATCTGAAAATAGTTTTTTTCGATAAATCGTGATTGTAATTTGTATCTCTGTATATTTAAAATTTAGCACGAGTTAAATTTCGCAAGAAGCGTTTTTGTTTCAGTAGCCCATGGGGTAAAAAGATGGTTTAACAAAATTATATCGCGTGATTAGAAATTTATCGATTCTATTTGTGCATCAAGTTGTTTACATGTAAATTCAATTTAAAAAAGTTTTGTAGACAAATGCAGTGGTGTACATTTCGTTAAAAAGCTTCTGAAGTTAACGTATTCGATCAAAAATTAAGAACTTTAATATTCATTGTTGAGCAAAATATGTTAAAAAGTGTATTATTTGAAAAAAGTAACAGTTTTTTCTTCTTTTGACTACGATTAAATTTCAGAATCATGTGTGAGAGTTTGTACAATTTTTCGGAACTAAGATATCTTTGGAAAAGACGGGGTAACAAGAATTATGACTTGAAAAGTTTTGTTGCTATTGATGGAACTTCTTTAAGTTACGTATCGTTTGAAGATTTGCAAAATCGTCGATACGTGTTTGGAAAAATTGTAAAGGATCCCAGAGAAGGAGAAGCTTATCACTGGCCTCGGCTTCAACATGAAAATCTGGCCCCTCTTTTAGATACCGTGTCTATTAATGAAAAAGTGAGTATTTATATTTTACCAGCAATTGGTCTTAGTTTAAAAACTGTTATTCACGATAAAGAATTTATGGCGGATGTGGAGAGTTTCAATAGAAAGCGAGCTTATTCTAGAGATATCTTGTTAGCACTTGAATATTTACATAGTAAATTCCTTTGTGTAATGAATTTAACCGAGAGAATTGTTTATATTTCTGACGCCTCAGATAAAGCCATTTTATACAATTTTCAGTGTGTTCATTCGATCGGCAAAGCAACAAAAAAAGATTTAGATTTCCCTATTCTTTATCAAGCTCCAGAACTGAAAACTGAATATTTTGATCCGATTTCAGCTGAAGCTTGGGCGTGTGGTGTAATGTTTTTACAGATATTCACCAACCATGCATTGCCTTCTGCTTTCGTAGGTGAAGATGTTCAGAGTGCATTGCAAGAATCAGTGAAAGAGATTAATTACGACATAATTAAAGAAGCCAGTCCTAGAGCAGAAATAAATTCCTGGATGATTGAAGAGTTGAAATCGTTCTTAGATTTGTTTTTAGTCAAAGATCCCAAACTCAGAATACATTTTCAAAAAGCAGCGGCATCAACTTTTCTAAAAGGTACAAGAAGAGTTGAAGTCAAAGATGGTTTCAAGAGTGCACTTTGGAAGACTAGCGGTGACGCTGAATTTCGAAAGGCATTTGATAAATTTTCAAGCCATGAAAAAAACCTTATGTCACCGTTCGAAGATATATATTTGAAAGAAGTCGCCAACTGTAGAAATAAGTTAAGAAAATATCCATGTACAAATAAATTTATTAATTTAAAATTTATTCCAGATGCTGACAGTATGACTAAACATCGTGCACAGAACAAATCTAATAAAGATGATAAAATTGGTTTTCCTACTAAGAATAAAGAAAAACTAATTTCTCCTGAATTGCATTCTGGGGATGAAACCAGAGAATTCCACACAGATAATAGCAGAATAATTATTTCGACATCTAAAATTGCCGATAATTCTACAGCATCATGTGCACTTAATAATACCAAACATTCAAATTTAGAAACAATATCGAGCGATGTTGGAGATATGACGAAGAGTTTTGAAAAACGTGAAAAATTTTATGATAGCATTTCTGATCTGAGCAAGATAGACAATGTGATCAAATCATCTGGAAATAATGAAATTTTTAATGAAACTGAATACGTAGGGGTACAACTTCAAAGGTGTCATTTATCATCACATTTAGCTATATCATTAGATTCCCTTGAACTTCATCAAAATAACCAGAAACAAGCAAATGATACTTACAGAGAACAGGAATTTATATCACATGGCAACGACAAATCTAGTAGTTGCAATTCGAGCCCGGAAACAAAAACTGAGAATTTATTTCCAGCAGAAGACGGGATGTCGTCCCATTTGAAAATGGTGCATGTGAATTCAGTTTTTAAGATCAAGAGCGCTTTCGAACAAAGTTTAACAAAAGACAGACAATCATGTAGCGACCCATCCGTGAGCAGCTCTACATATGTCAAAGATAGCCATGATAAGTTAGATTTTTCAGCATCGATTACTGATAACGAAAACATTCGCTCAAGTCCTGAAATAGTGAAAAAGCAATCCAGCGAAACATTGAAGCTGGATACGAAAGTCGAGGAAATATTGCCCTTTTCTCAAAACAAAGTCACGGGTGATGCAATGAGAGTAGATAAACAAGCATTGGAAATTCAAAAAACTGAGTTAATAAATTATGAGACCGATCTTAAAGCTGATAAGAATGAAGAAATGAAGACTGGAGACAGTCAATTTGGTTTTGATGAAAATGCTAAAGAAAATAAAACTGAGGCCGTTAAAATTAATAATTTTCAAAGTGTAAAGCAAACCGACGATAAACTTTGGAGAAATGGTTCTTATAAAATGACTATATCAAATGGACAAACAGATACAGCAAAACAGGAAATTGTTCCTATTACGGAAGAAATGAAATTAAAAATACCGAAAACAAGGTCGATATTTCAAATTCCATTTATTCATAGAAAGATTCCAGCCACCAAAAAGGATAAAGAAAAAGATGATAATGTCAAAATTAAAGAAATAGAAAACATAAAAGAATGTATATCACAAAATTCTCCAGTAGGAATGCTAGGAATTGTTAAAAAACAGAAGAGAAGGAAATGGTTTATTCACAAAAAGACTTCAGCCATTAAAAAGAAGAAAGCAAAAGATGATAATGTCAAAATTGAAAAAATAGAAAGCATAGAAGAATGTGTACCAAGAGATCCTCCAGGAGTATTGCCAGAAATTGATAAAAAACAAAAGAGAAGGAAATGGTTGAGGAATTTGCTATGTCTAGGCAGCAAATGAAAAGCAAATTATTTTTTGAAAATCGTATGCAAAGTAAATGGATGAAATTATGTATGCAAAATTATGTACGTAAAAACCAGTAAGATAAACTGCCAGTATGTATAATGTTCATTTTTTAGAGACATTATTATATTAAAGCGTAAAACAGCTTAAAGTGTCTTGAAAAAATAATAAAAATAAATTTTCACTGATGCAAGATTTTTTATAGACTCCTAAGACAGTAAACGCGAAGAAAATACACCAGTTCACAGTACAGTGAGCTAAAAAGAGATTCCCGATAACTTAACGCAGACTTATGAAAACGCTGTTTATATTCGAAAAAAAAAAATATTTGAATCACCCTCCACCCCCGAAAATAAAACGGGAAGAGTTCCATATCCCGAGCCGGTTGGAGCGATTGTCAAAAAAATCCAAAATGGCGCCAAAGAGGATGTGACGTCACATAGATAAAGTCGAGGCTAACGAAAAAGACAGGCTACCGCGGTGCATTCCACTTATCTTTTTTTTACAGACCGCTAGAATGACGTGATGCTCTTTTCGTACACCTGCATTGGTGCATTCGAGCATCACATGACTCCGGCGGTCTGTAAAAAAAGATACGCGTAAAGCACCGCGGTAGCCTTTCTTTTTCGGTAGCCTCGATAAAGTCCATTCCAGTAGTTAAAAAAGCAACCCGAAAGGCTGGATCGCAACAACCACATCAAACATTTATCGCCAAAAACAACTCGCCAAACTTAGTGGCACAGGATATGGAACTCTTCCCAATAAAACAGCCTTCTTTCATCAGCCGCAGTAGAAACATTTTTTTTCTAACTACACAGCGTTGCTCGGGTTTCTCGAGATCAAGACCCCCATATCTTAGTATGATAAGGGGATGATATATATGATATATATGATAAGAGAGTCTTGCTCGAGACAATATATATGGAAATTTGTTACTTTTCCGTTATACTAACACCAAAATGTATACTAATGCGCTATTTTTTTCAACCTTGACCGTGCATATACAAACATTGTAATTTGCTATTTAGTGAACATAAATCATTTTTAGGGTTTCGTTCATCTTAAGAAACCCTATTACTCCCGCTCCGTTGTCTGTTCGTCACAGAGCCATTCTCAGAAACTATGTAACTTACAGAGGTGAAACTTTGCGTATATATATCTGAATACCAGCTATGAAGCACAAAATATTAAAATTTGAAAAAATCGTATTATTTTAATAAATAGAGATAAAAAAACCAAAATTCTAACAGCCTTTTCCTATTAAATTGAAACATTTTTCGTTATAGCGGTTGCCAAAAATTAAAAATCAACAATGAAATTCTTTCTACAGTAATTAATTTTCTATTGAATGATTTTTACGTGAAAAATGAAAATGAAATAAAAAGTTTCACCAATTGAAAAAAAGATTAGTATGAAATAAAAATGATTGACGTCATAGTGGTAATAAAACGGAAATTTTCAAAGATTTCTCAATAATACAAGGAGTATAAGTATGTGTATGTACACAAAGCAGATTAATATCGCGTCATTAAAGAATTAAAAAAAAATCTGACGTCATATTGGAAGTTTAACGAATTTTTCAAATGTTTGAGAATAATACAAAGCGAGTATTAATATGAGTAATAGAGAATAGTAAATCTCATCAAAAAGTCACCTGTAAAAAATGCAGCCAAGTCTCGTAACTCATTTACCGTAAAAAGTACTGAGATCGTATAAAGCCAAGTTTAGCTATCTTATGAACTCTGAAATTTTCATTCGCAAATCACTCCAAGTCTCTACATCTTTAGTTAACTATTATTTTGTGACTTGGCAATTACGTAGCACGAGAATGTGATGTATATAGTTAGTCTTAATCAAATAATACTATAACATATTAAAGTGTAATAACTTCCCTGTGCGTATATAATTTGCCTTAATTAAATTATCCCATCCCATCCTATAACATAGTAAGGTGTAATAACTTCCCTGTGCTGCGTCATTGCCAAGTCAGAAAATAATAATTAACTAAAGATGTAGAGACTAGGAGTGATTTGTGAATGAAAATTTCAGAGTTAATAAGATAGCTAAACTTGGCTTTATACGATCTCAGTACTTTTTACGGCAAATGAGTTACGAGACTTGGCTGCATTTTTTACAGGTGACTTTTTGATGAGATTTCACTTCTTTTTGTAAGTAATCCTCCTTTTCTTGATTTTGGGTTCTTTTTGGAGATCATCCACTGATTTTCGCTAAGCCCACACTCTGTCCCTATTATTTACAGGTATCAAACATTTGAAGCTTTAGTTTCGTTTGTAAAGTACTGTAGATAAAAAGAGATTTCAGGTTCCTAGGCAAGTACTAAGTTATGGGAGGGGGGGGGGGTTGTCAAAAGTACTCTCAATTGCTTCCAGGATAGGTGCTATCCATCTGAGATGTTACTCGCAGCCCTAGATACTTGATATTTAGCATAAAAGAACTTTTTAGTATAAAAAGAAAGCCAAAATTAAAATTTCCGGAAATTTCCAATAAATCAAACTATATTCATTTTTTCGATGGTTTTTTTTTTTAGTTTTTTGTACTCTAAGTCTTTTTTTTATTATTTACGGATTTTTTAATTTTTCCTTACTTTCTGTACTAAACCCTGGCTTTCTGCCAAATGTCAAGCTTCTAGGACTACAAAATCGAATTATTTTCAAATTTTCGACTTTTTATAACTTTATTGATTTTTCGATTTTAATTCTAACAAGTTACCTGATTGTCATGCCAATATAGTAATTATTTGATCCGTCTTCTTAGGATCATTTAGGTTCAATTTAGAGATAAATCAAGTGAATCTTAGAGTCACCATGATTTTATTTAGAAAGGACTATCAAGCCATAACCAGCCAGTAATGTCGGGAGGGTAGGGGGAGCTGTGAAAATTTTTGTGGGCTAACATCATTTAACAATCCATATTTCATATGTGAAGTAAATAGAGTACAACCTGTGAAAGAAAACAAACCTGTCTATAAAGAAATCGCCTATATCGTAGCCAGTCTATAGCGGAACTTTTCTATAACGAAATTCGTAAACGAAAGAAAAGAAAACCATAATCCGGGGGAAATAACGTAAAACAATTAGGGGTGTTGTACTAGCTAATAGGACAATTATCCTAAAACTAATGTTTCTAGCAGTGCAAAATCAAATTGTTTTCGAATTTTCGATTTCTTAAAGATTTTTCGATTTTATTTTCGAATTTAACGAATATTTTAATTGTTCCTTTTATTGAATAGTAAGTACTACCTTTACACCAAGTTTTAAGTTTCTAAGACTACAAGATAAAATTATTTTCAATTTTTGATTTTTTCGAATTTTTTTAATAATTTTCTGGATTTTTTAAATTTTTCTTATTTTGTATCCTTTATTACAAATTTCAAGTTTCTAGCGCTACAAAATCGAATTATTTTGAAATTTCCGATCTTTTTCGAGTTTTTTATTCTATTTTCGAATTTATTGTGTTTTAATTTTTCCTTTTTCTGTATCCTAAACAACAAGTTTACGCCGGATTTTAAGTTCTGAAGCTACAAAATCAATTTTTTTTTCAATTTTTCGAATTTTCGATTTTTTTTTCGAATTTTACAGATTTTTTATTTATTTCTTTTTTTGTAT
The DNA here is from genome assembly GCA_963931845.1 of Maratus michaelseni. Classification (NCBI taxonomy): domain Eukaryota; kingdom Metazoa; phylum Arthropoda; class Arachnida; order Araneae; family Salticidae; genus Maratus; species Maratus michaelseni. Next base: position 184,909,165 of record OZ007587.1, read on the forward strand.
CCTAAATACTATCTTTATTCCAAATTTTAAGTTTCTAGCTTTACAAAATCGAATTATTTTCAAATTTTCGTTTTTTTTTCGATTTTTTGATTTTATTTTAATTTTTTGTTGTGTTTTTATTTTTTTATTTTTTCTGAATCCTAAACACTACCTTTACACCAAATTTTCAGTTTCTAAGACTACGAGATCATATTATTTTCAATTTCTCTCTTTTTCTTTTTCTCTTTTTTTTTTTGAATTTTTAAATTTTCGATTTTTTTTTTTGAACTATCCATATTTTTTAATGTTTCCTGTAATGTAATCGAATTATTTTCAAAATTTCCTTATTTTTCGATTTTTCTGACTTTTTTCGATTTTTTGATTTTATTTTCGAATTTTATTGCGTTTTTATTGTAACTTATTCTGAATCCTAAACACTATCTTTACCGCGAATTTTAAGTTTCTAAGGCAAAAAGATCAAATTATTTTAATTTTTTCAATTTTTTTCGAATTTTTCGAATTTTCGATTTTTTTTTAATTTTCTGGATTTTTTAATTTTTTCTTATTTTGCATCCTAAATACTACCTTTATTCCGAATTCCAAGTTTCTAGCGCAACAAAATTGAATTATTTGAAAATTTTCGTTTTTTTTCGATTTTTCGATTTTATTTTCAATTTTTTTTTGTGTTTTTGATGTTTTCTTTTTCTGAATTCTAAACACTACCTTCACACCCAATTTTAAGTTTTTAAGACTACGTTTAAGATCGTGTTTTTAAGATCGTGTTATTTTCAATTTTCAATTTTGTTCGACTTTTTTGAATTTTCGATTTTTTTTTTAGATTTCCGGATTTTATAATTTTTTCTTTATTTGTATCCGAAACACTAGCTTTATTTCAAATTTTAAGCTTCTGTGGCTGCGGGATCTACCCAATCTTTTTGATGGCGCGAGAGTGAGTGAGTGTGTGAGTGACAAAAAATCGAAACTTTGAGTTCATATATCGTCTGCACTAATTTATGGGTATTTTTTTAATTATCTATATTTTTTAATTTTTCCTTATTTAGTATCTTAAATATTACCTGTATTCCAAATTTAAAGTTTCTAGCGCTATGAAATCGAATTATTTTCAAATTTTCCTTATTTTTCGATTTTTCCGATTTTTTCGATTTTTTAATTTTATTTTTGAATTTTATTGCGGTTTTCTTTTTAACTTATTCTGAATCCTAAACACTATCTTTACTGTGAATTTTAAGTTTCTAAGGCTAAAAAATAATTATTTTGATTAATTTTTTCGAATTTTTCGAATTTTATATATATTTTTTCGAATTTTTCGAATTTTCCGGAATTTTTAATTTTTCCGGAATTTTTAATTTTTCCTTATTTTGCATCCTAAATACTACCTTTATTCCAAATTCCAAGTTTCTAGCGCAACAAAATCCGATTATTTGAAATTATTCGATTTTTTTCGATTTTTCAATTTTTTTAAATTTTGCTTTCGATTTTTTTGGTGTTTTTGATGTTTTTTTTTCTGGATACTAAATACTACCTTCACACCGAATCTTAAGTTTCTAAGACTAGAAGATCGTATTATTTTCAATTGTAAATTTTGATGGAATTTGTTGAATTTTCGAATGTTTTTTTTTTCGAATTTTCCGTATTTTATAATTTTTTCTTTCCTTGTATCCTAAACACTACCTTTTTTCCAAATGTCAAATTTATAGGGCTACGGGATCTACCTAATCTTTTTGATGACGCGTGAACGAGTGAGTGAGTGAGTGACAAAAAATCGAATGTTTGAGTTCATATATCGTCCGAACTAGAAAAGACAGAAAGTTGTAATTTTAAATTTTGGTCCTGTGTGCCAAATACTCTAGAAAAACGAACTTTCAAATTTTTGGGATACTCCAGCGCGGAGATATGGGGGGTCAAAAGTGCCCTGAGTTGCTTCCAGAAAAGTATGCTTACGGCTGTCCTCTCTCGACTTGGTTCAGATCCAGATATATGAGTTTGAGAAAGATACTGAATCATAATAAAAATCTGATTATTGAAATATTCGCGTATTTTAGCATTTTGAAGGTGTATAACATGTTTAATTTTGAAATTATTTTTTTAAATACCGCATTTAGTCCGCATGACAGTTATTATTATGACAGAATATAATAGCAGGCTTCGCCCGTTATCGGGCTGGTTTAGATATTCGAAAAAACGAAAAAATAGACCGGTAAATTTTTACTTTATAAAAAACATAATTTTTTTTTTTTTTTTTTTTTTTGCTAAATGAAATTTATTTGGATTTATTAAAGAAAGGATAAAGTGTTTTGAAAGGAATATTAAACGAAACCCTTTGAGCGATCTTCGATCACACTTACCCACTTGTTTATTATTATTGGAAAGAGTTCCGTATGCCGTGCTGTTTTTTTTTTTTTTTTGGCGAGTTGTATTTGCCGATAAATGCTTATTATTGATTCGTATTTACGCAAAACATGTTAATTTGCTATTTTTTGAATTGAAAATCTTTTTTATTAAGAGACATTTACTCATGCCTGCAGTTTTAATTGGGTTTTATTTTATTACAATATTGTATAACACTTATTAGCCGCACACACGGCTGATTCTTTCAGTCTACAGTAAAATTCATGTTTATGAAAGGTCACAGCCATCCTCTTTAATAAAAAGCTATGCGTTGCTGACATCTGGGTTTTCGCTAATCGTTGCCACAGGTTAATCTGGGAAAATGAAACATTTGAAGTTACTGGAAAAAGTAATAGCTCAAAAAGTTTGTCACAAAATTGTTAGACAAACTGTGTTAGAAAGAATTGTATTTTTCTTGATATAAATTTCAAATCTAATGATTATGCCATTTTTCAGATATTGAATTTCAAACATTACCAAACTTCACAATGAAGTACCATAGCGAAACTTCAAGCGTAAAAAGATAATGATAACGGCAATGTGTCCCGACGTGTATCGTGTATACTGGCTATATCATGAGTAACAAATTACAGTAGAATTATTATTCTGTTAAAATATAAAAGTGAATTATGATGTCACGAGTGTATGATTTTTATTTAATTCTCGAGAAATAGCATATTTTAGTCCATCTGAGTGAGGCATATCAATTTCATTATATTTGAAATATTGTTTCTCCATTAAAATCCAACGGAAATGATTTTTCTCCATAGACTCCATAATGTAAACCCCATAGACACCTAATGTAACACAATTATTCATTTTTTTTAAAGATGACCTATTCCATAATAGAATCTACAGAGAATTGGCCTAATTTGAAACAAAGTTTTTTGGATATCTTTCGATACTTTTCCGTTACACCAACATCGTGCCAAAATGTATGCTAATGCGCCATTTATTTCAACCCTGAATGTACAAATAATTTCTATTTAAAACCGTGCTAAGCGCTGTAACTCGCTATTTATTCAATGCGAATCTCTTTTTCTTGAAAATTATTATTTAATCGTAAGCATGAAAAACATTTTAATTTACTATTTTTTGAATCGTAAATACTTTTTATTAAGTTATAACTTACATTTTTCACTGATTCAAAAAGGAAATGTTTACTAAACTTGCGGAATGGATTTTGGGATGACTTGCACTGTTAGTTATATAATTTATCAGAGATGATTTTAGTATCTCGCATATTGTTCTACTCAAGACTCCCTTATCATATATCACTACTATAATAGGGAGGTCTTGGTTCTACTTTGCTTAGTTATAGAATTATGGGAGAAAGTTTTATAATCAGATGAACCCGGTTATGAAAGCTTAGCCTTTTAAAAATATTCTGCTGAATGGATTTTGAGGAACCTTCACTGTTAGTTAGATGAGTTTTCAGGGATGGTTATAGTATATAGAATAAGGTTTTATCGTTCTTTACCAAATCCTACTGTAAATCATCAACTAAAAGAGATTGTCCTAAACAGCCCAAATTTTGTCTGACACTTTAAAAATGTAATAACGCAATGGCGTTCGTATCGTTTTCAGAAATACAGAAGGACATTCAAAGTAAAGGTCCATATGGTTTTAAAACACTAGGTCAAATTAAAGGTAAATATTTCGTTTGATTAAAGGTGCGTTAAGAGAAATTGACCAGCGTAGCAGGCGTAGCTTGCTAGTTCAATTTTTTTTGACCAGTTAGACTTTCCTGAAAAAAATCTCAACGATAAAAGCTATGGGTGGCCAATCTATATTCTGCCGTAAGGTAGAACTTTTACCGCTTGTTTATTCTTTTATTTTAAGGATAGATTTGTGTTGATTTAATAAACTAGTTCGTGCAAATCTGTAGTTTTGAAAGGTTGCAGACGCACCGGGGTAGGCGCGATTTTTGTTTTGCTCTATTTTGGCGAGAAAAGTCTGTTTTCGGGTACCAGTTAGGCCTAGTTGCTAAAATATCATTGTTAGTTTTATTTTCTTATGAAACAGTTAATTTTATTATAAAACACATATCATTTTTGCTACACTGCTCAAAAAATTTAGGGGAGCAAACAAAGAAGAGAAGAGAACCGTGTCAGACAGCCATGCATGGGTATAAAATGGAGAACAGGCGTGTATCAATGCGCAATACAGAAAAAAAGACGCAAAAAATGCAGAGAGCTTTAATTCTTTGAAACGATAGAAAGGCCATGAAAAGATGGTTTAGAACAACAATTTGGTTACATGTATATGACAAAAAAAAGCATTGTTTAGTAATGATGCAAGATGTTTAATGCGGCATGTGGTTCCCTCGAACAGCTAAGACGGCTGCACACCTGTTTTCCACGGATGCGATGAGGTTTTCTATATGATTTTGAGGAATACTGTTCCACTCTTCAAGAATTGCAATCTCCAAGTTCCAGACAATAAAAGAAAGCCTTGGTCTCGCTGCAATCCGTCATCCGACATATGTCCCAAATATGCTCGATCGGATTCAGATCAGGAAAGCATGCTGGCCATTCTATACGCGGTATTGTTTTAGCTTCAACCATGTTCTCCACCAGACGAATTGTACGCGGTCTGGTATTATCATGCATGAAAACAAAGGATTCCCCCTGGGTTAAACGTAAGGGACGACATGAGGTCTCAGTATCTCGTCTGCATACCTTTGGACCATCAAAGTGCCATTCCAAATGATATGCAGGTTCGTACGCCACGTATGCTAATTCCAGTCCATACCATCAATCACCTTGTCTGTAATGTGATCTTTCACGAACGAATGTGGGGTTATTTCGAATGCCCTTTTCCTTCCATATCGAAACATGTCGAGTGTACTGCAGACTGAATAGGGACTCGTTTGTAAATAGCATTTGATTCCAATCCGTTGCCTTCAATCTTGATGTTCAGTAGCCCATCTTCTTCAGGCCGCACGGTGGCTTGAGGTCAACGGAATACAGACCATTGGCCTACGTGCATAGAAACCAACCGGATGAAGCATATTTCGCACTGTTTGGCTGAACACCCTTCGTCGTGTTGCCAAGAGCTACTGTCTTTGCAGCTGAGTAGCATTCCCTTTTCTATCTAGACGAGCTGTTAACGGATATATCGGTCATTAGTTGTTGTGGTAGCACGTGATTGACCTTGCCCTGGTCGACGTCTAACACTCCCTGTTTCTTGGAATCGATTCCACAGCCTTGAAAGGACATTTCAAGCAACTCCTTTGTTGTAAACTTAATATCTAGTAATGTTAAAAAACAGTACAATTATATATTTAAAATCTCAGATTTAATAATTAATTTTTTTATATGTATGTTATATTAATACCCGTGTTTAATATATCTAAAATTAATGAAAAAGAATGTCGAAGGCAATGTTAAAATAAATAAAACACGTACATAAATAGCGAATGAATTAAAATTGTATGAAAGTCGTTTTAGCATAGTCTTTGAATCTAGAAGTAAAAAAAGGCAGTGACTCCAAAAAATATACTCGGTAAATTTCATCGAGAAAGAAAACTGTATTAATGTTATAACGCAAAGTCAATATATATCTCAGTCAGTAAAAGAAAAATCTAGTTATGTTAAATATATTTCAGATATTAGAAAGGAAATGCACGTGATACATTATAGAAAATTTGTTTGATTTAGATACTTGATACATAAATTTATATAATATTTTGCCAATATAAGATGGAATAAATTCTAACAATGTAATATATCTGAAACTAATTAGCTGAGTAGTTAAACAACTCATTTAATGTATGATCATATACCAAACTTGATTTAAATTTTAACTGAGATTTAGCAAAAATATGTCTGATGCCACAAATGATTCTCTATATTATATATACTAATTGTTATTTGCTTATTTTATATGACGAAATAAAATCTGTTTGATTTTGTTATTAACTGTTGGAGGCAAATTTAGAAATCTTTGTTAACCTGATGTTTAAATAAAACTATTTTAGATAATTTAAATATATTTTATATTTTAATACGATAAAGTCAATTAACGAAAAATATAGTAATTTCAATTAAAACAATTAATAAATTACACAATACAGCTAAAAGTTTAGTTAAGTTTAATTTCGTAAAATTTTCTATTACATTAATATATTATTTCAGAGACATGAATGTTTAACTTAATTAATCTTGAGATATATCAATGATTCTACGTTAAATTTAGCAATATCAAAAGTTTCAGAATTCATTAATTTCCCATTTCCAAAAGAGATATTTTATATACGCGATTATTTTTCAATTGATTGCTTGTATTTTGATTATTTAAAAAATAAAAAATATGTATAATTTGTAAGATAAGAAATATGTATAATTTATAAGATAAGCAGTATGTATAATTTATAAGATATATTTTTGTTTTTTAGGTGCGTTCGTAATTATAGAAATACGTAGCACCTATAGTCGTCATCTGGTCCGTCCGTCTGTCCCTCCCTCCGCATATAACAGCACAAAAACTACCCAACCGACTGGTTTGAAATTTAATATACAGGGTGTTTCACATAAGTAAGTATACAACTTCCAGATGCTGTAAAACAGGAACCGTTTAAGGCACGTTCCCCAAATGCAAGCCGTAAGGTAGGTATACTTACTCATAAAGTTTTTTTCCAGCTGCTGTGCGAAGTGACATAGGCGATAGCTAGCGTGTCATGATAATATCAGTAGAAATCGCCGCGTCTGCAGTGGAGAAGGCATTTTGTGTTCTTGAACTGAGCAAAACGGAATCTGTCACCATTGTGCAACGGCATTTTCAAACACTAAGAGCTAAAATAACTTCTTAAAACACCATAAAAACTTTAAAATGCGCTAGGCCTTTCGAAAGATCTGAGTCTTTCTTCGTCAGGCGCAAAAAGACGTGCGTCTACTATGAAAGCAGCAGCAAGACTGAAATGAGAGGTAAGGGAGAGGAAACAAGCCCTTACCTCTCATTTCAGTCTTGCTGCTGCTTTCATAGTAGACGCACGTCTTTTTGCGCCTGACGAAGAAAGACTCAGATCTTTCGAAAGGCCTAGCGCATTTTAAAGTTTTTATGGTGTTTTAAGAAGTTATTTTAGTTCTTAGTGTTTCACACCAGTTTCAACCTATTTTATTTTCAAACACGATTTGGAAAAGAACCTCTAACCAGAAAATCCTTTTATGATTAGTTTAAAAATTTTGAAACCACGGGCTGTTTGTGCTAAGTGGACTGAAATAGATTACCAGCTTGGTGTGTGTCATGTGACTAAGGATGCACATATAGATTTTTTTTAAATCAATCATAAATGATATTTCTTGTTAGAGGTTCTTTTCCAAATCGTGTTCGAAACTGCCGTTGCACAATGGTGACAGATTTCGTTTTACTCAGTTCAAGAACACAAAATGCCTTCTCCACTGCAGACGCAGCCATTTCTACTGATATTAGCATGACACGTTAGCAATCGCCTATGTCATTTCGCACAGCAGCGGGAAAAAACTTTATGAGTACACTTACCTTACGTGCCTTAATCTGTTCCTGTTTTACAGCATCTGGAAGTTGTATACTTACTTATGAATCACCCTGTATATAATCGTTGCAGAATTTTGTCGAGTCATTTCAAATTTTATGAAAATCGAATCAAAACTTAAAAAAAGATATTAATAAAAGTTTTCTTCATTCTATTAAATACTATCATACGTAATCTATATCATAAAACCGCAAGTCAGGTGACTGAGGAAAACAAATACGGGCAGACAATTTATTTTTTCATATGCCAGGAGGTCATTTTTATTCAAAATTATTTTTTCGAATAAAATTGCATAAAAGATACATTTTTAGAAAGATCGTCAAAATTTTTTGTTTGTTTGAGAGATGAGTTACATTCAGATATGTATAGATTCTGAGATAACTTCAATTGAAATTAGATTGACGGCCTAAAATCTCAATCCATTAAAGTAAATAAACACAAGAGATTCGTTCATCATGAATCATAAAAATCATTCGCAAAGCAAAATCTCCATGGTGAATTTTGCGGCGCTGTCTGATGTCGAAAAGATATTTGCATCTGTAAACGTGGCGAAAAAGATAAGAGAAGGCATGCTCATTTCGCTCATAACAGACGATATAATTCATTTCTCTGAAATAATAACGATGATTTTTTTACATTGTAAAACTAGTTATAGTTCGAACCCACCTCATTTGCCACGTTTAACGTATAATTGCCAACTTGTTTGCTTTTGTAAAAAACATATTGATTTAAATAGATCCTTATTATGCAATGATATACACTGAAGACATACATAATCCAAAATAGTCTGACCACTCCTCACTGAAACTTATATTCTTAAATCGGTTTTAAGATCCACCTAATAGAGCATATAGCGCGCTACAACTTGTTGTATTAATATCGCTCTTCTGTTGCTGCAAACAAGTACCTGTCACTAACCTGGCACCTCTATTATTCACAAACAATTTTCGTTCATAATTCCACTTTTTGCTAGGCTTTTGTTTTGGCTTAGATGAAATTCTTTGAAGACTCGAGACATTCTTGTACCAGAAAAGTCAAGAAAGTTAACGATTTCTGATATACTTTAATCAGGCTTTCTGGCGTCCATAATTATGTCTCATTCAAAGTCACTGAAATGTCTCTTTTTCCCATGAATAGGCAAACAGCAAAATTCACTAGTGCTCCTGAGCAAAAACAAACTTTTTATCAGAAATTAGTTTATTACCTCAGCGATGTTGATGCATGGACGAGTCGAAGTTTCAGTGATGAGTGGTCATAATATTTTGGCTACTTAGTGTGTAAGTACAGTAGAACATACTATGATGGAATCATAAGGGATCGAAAAAAATCCTCTAAGTGAAAATGTCCGTTTAGCAGGTACACATATGGAGGTTCTCTCGAGCCAATTAATGAGTGTATGGTAACTGCACCAGTGGTTGATCTATTAACCCTTTAACTGTTTTTGTCCGTTTCGGACCGTGTTCGTCCGTTTCTAGAAATCATGTTAAAATGGCTATAGACAAAAATGTTTTAACAATTCTCTTTTGAACCGTATATAGAATCAGGGGTTATAAAAGATATTACAGCGTCAAACTGCGATTAAAAAATTATATATGTGAATGTGGTTAAGTTTTCCCACCAGATTCACATAGCAACAAGTGGGTTTCACGATTAGGCTGTGACGTCGACAGCCGCAAGCCACAAGGAATGTTGAGATAAATTTTTTTCATCGGCAGCTTGGGAACGGTAAAATTTCAGATATTAACTCGACGTGAACAGGATCGGACGGATCGTGAGTGCTCTCGAGACGGGAGAGCAGGCAAGAGCGAATCAGGCCGAAACAAGGCCAGATTTTACCGAAATACCCACAGTTAGATGACTGTAAACTCTCCCTTTCCCTCCTTTAGTTTTGTAAATAATACTGTTTTATATTTTGCATTTAGCCCAGATCCAATTAAACTCCTGTTATACGTTAATTAAAGCCTCCGTTTCATTCAATTCTAATACCCACATATATATCCTGATATTTAAAGCATACTTATGTAAATGCAGGAAAACTCTCACATGGTGAAAGGGTTCAAAAACTGATAGCACTTAAATGAATATTTTAAGATGAGCTGACAATAATAAAATGCATTATCACAGTTTGGTAGTTTGGACGTCTTATTTCGGTTTTAACTACTGTAAATTCCACTACTGTAAATTCCACTAAATGCGGAAATAGTATATTGTTTGCTGATATTACAGACAATGATTAAATTTCTGCAAAACAAGTTAGTGTTGAAATAAAGGCACGGTAGTCACGCATTTTCTGCCTAATAAAATACATATTTATTTAATAAAATGCCAAATATATCCTAAATGCAACAAAACTATGAGGAATCGCGTCTCATTTAGGCACAATGACCTTAATTTCGATTTTGCTAAAAATAGTTTTAAAAAGCTGCAAAAATAAATCAAATTTAACACAAAAAGTTATTCACAAAAAAAAAAAAAAAGTTGAAATTTACAGATTTATGCCTTAAACGTAAAAGTTTGTTAAAAAAGCATCTTTAACCTTGACAAATTATTCTTCTAATTACTTTGCTGTCCTGAGCAACATAAAAATATGAGAATTCTTCAAATACTTCGTCATCTTGCACTTGACGAAGTGCGTTTTTCTCCACAATTAATTCGGTTGTCTTGGCGATTGTATAATATGTATGCACAATTTAATTTGTCGTGGCTTTTTTGAAAGTTATGAAAAAAGCAGTATATTATTAGATTCTATTTTAATTCTTAATATGTTTGTATTACGTTCTATCGAAAAATTTATTAAAAAATATAACAAAATGACAAAATTTAATTAATAAAACAACTTGAGTGCTTTTGAAACAATTTGTCAGATAATAACTTTCAGCGTTCAGGAAATTATTTTAATATGGGTTATTAAAATAGTTAAGGCATTTATAATGTTATTCAGAATAGCATTTTAATATGCGTTAAAAGTCTGAAGATTAAATGGTTAATGAAAAGTGTAAACGTAAATATTATGTTAGGCAACATAACATTTACGTGTGGTTCTACAAATGTAAAAAAAAATAACAACAAAAAAAAAAACAGATGTTTCTTAGTCTAGGAAAATATAATATAACCACGAACGAAAATAAACAATAACCTCTTCTGAATTACTAACGATTCCGGAAAGCGTTCCTCATCTTTATAAACCAATATGTTTTCGTGATTGAAAGAATCATTTATAAAAAATAATTTTCTTTTGCTGCCAATGATTTTCGGGAACGTTTCCAATTAATTTTGATAGTGTATTAATCAGTTTTCTCAACACAGAATATAGTTTTTTTTGTATGCTATCAATTCTCAAGTAAACATTTTCATGTTGAACAAACATGCTTTACAGACAAATTTGATAAATTAACAGGATTAACATTAACATTAAAATTAATATTATTTTGTTACACTTGCATGTATAAATTTGATTATGCAGTTGAAGATACTTAAATGAGAATTAATAGCATCCTACACAGAAAAAAATAAAACCAAGTTTAGGTCGAAAGATTCTTAGGTATGTGCCCAAATTGGGTCATGCCTGTTTTGGTTACCACTGTGTATCCATTTTGGGCACTGTTAAATACCCATTTCAAAAAAAAAAATATATATATCTATATATATATTTTGGCCTAATTTATTTCGTAGCGCAATGTCTGGCTAAATTTGTATAACTGAAAAGTGATAATTAATTTAAGTTATAAAGTTTTATATCACGTACTTTAAAGGACATTTATCCATCACGGAAATTACTTATTCTCAGTTTACAAAAATATGCTTTTTTTCGTCATACATGTATTTAATAGTTTGTGAGAAAATTTTGCTTATTGAAATTTCAATAATTATCTGTTTTATATTTCAGGCATAATATATTATGGTAGCGTGTATACATGTATATATAATTAATGAAATCCATTTATCGTTTGTAACGAAAAAAACTTTATTTTAAATTAACGCATTAAAAAAAAGTAAAAATGAAAAAATATGATTATTCATCTCCATGCTGTGAAATTACAATTTCAGAAAATCCTAAGATTCTGAAGTCCGCTCAAAGACAACCTCACTCTAGCTTGTTTCACAACCAACTGATCTCTCGCCTGCCCTCAACCAAAAAACCTCTTGCAACCCCAGATGTCTCTCAGTCCCTTCCTTCTGGGAAATGCCTTTTTTCTATGGGGAAAGAAACGCCCCATACTCTCTTCTAATTGACGATCTTTTTTAATCCCTTTACTTCCCAGTCTAAAAATTGCATTTCGTAGGGGCCCAGTTCTTTGTATCCAAAAGAACAATACTTTACAATTCTTATCTACTCATTCAGAGAGCCTTCAATGCCTTCAATACAACAAATACATTCCAAGGAGATTATCCCTTTTCTACAAGTGAGAGACCAGCTGACCACGTCAACCTGTCACCCTTCTCTATAGCACTATCTCACTTGAATAGTGACAATTCACAAGACCCCTTTCATAAATGATTAGCTATATCTTCTGAGTAGTGAGCAATGGAAATTTTCAACATGTCACAACTCCTCCTCCCTAAGAAAAAATTTCTGCAGGAAATTTGGCATAAACATGAATACAATAAGCTCTTTCAATCAATTTCTAAAGAGGTCAACAAAGCACAAAGGAATTTTAAATAACACATGAAAAATCCCTATAGAATCCAAACACATTCCCATACTCAGTGTTTGATAGACCACACTGTCAATAGGATTTGCTACAATCCCTTACCTATAATACCTAAGTATAATTCCAGGAATAATTTATACAATTGATGCCCTAAGAAACAATTTTGAAATACTTCACCTACATATAATACCAAATACAGATTACACTTTACATGATTCTAACAAAAAAATAATAATAATAAAAAGAAAGAATAGATCCATATATAACACAATACCTAACACAATTTTCCTAAAAAAAAAAACACCTGCATAAAAGCTTAATTTTGGACACTTTTACAAACAAAAATAAAACATACTGAATTAAGCAATTATTAAATTAATGAAGTTTTATTATTACAAAAATATTAAACATTAAATGATAAATAAACCCAATATAGATATTACAATAATGAGCACTACCAAATTTAGAATCAACTTAATTTAGAGAATTCTCCCAAAAACCAATATCTAAATTACTTCTATCAGAAAATCTTTTCGACAATACATTTCATTTCGCTTTACAACTTCATGATCAGGGCTTTACAAATTTGAAAAAATCTGGTAGCCAGGTATAAATTCTAGTCGCCAGTAAAAAAAATTTAACCCCCCCCCCCCACCCCCCGTTATTGATTTTTAAAAAGTACAAACGTTTGCTTAGGAATTAAGTCAGAAAAAATAATAACAAACATAGTTTAGAATTATTAGTTACATAGTTTATAATAGTGCATAATAACTAAGTTTTCTAAGGAAACTTATCAAAGTTATATGTTTGTGAAAAAAATAATAATAAAGGAAATATTGTAAACTCTGAATTAACCGACATGTTCGGGAAATGCTGATCGCCGTAATATGCGTCAAATGTTCAAATAGTTGAGTGCTACAAAATCTATATCGGATGAGAGGGCATCTATAAAATAGTGAAGCCGGAAAACGATTTTATGCCTATTTAGCCTATCAAAATAAAAAAGTCAAATAATTCTGATTTAATTATTTCAAAATTTGCATTTAATGACATTTGCTATAGTTTTGACAAATAAAAAATAAGTCAATTTTTTCTGTTGTTGTTTGTTTGTGTGTGTGTGTGTGTGTGAATATAATTTCAAATTTATTTCTTAATATTTTGTAACTTTGCAGCATCTATAATGAGATATCTTACAAGAAATTTAATTAAACGTTGTGATGTTCGCAAACTCGAGGGCTATTAACGCGTAATATTACGAGTTATTACGTAAACGTTTGTTTTCGTAGCTAAAAAGGAAAGAAAAAAAAATATTTTCCCGCGCTGGATTAAATCGAAATCAGCAGCCGGCTGAGGTTTATTTTGATCCAACGATCTACGATAAGAATTATAAAAAAAAAAAAAAAAAAAAAAAAAAACTTTTTGAAGTGCAATCAATGACTTTTATTTCCATTTACTGCAGATAATAATCCAAACAATGTAATTATAAAATACTATTGAGAAACAACTCTGAACCAGACACTTGTCGCCAAGACAGAGTGACGGCAATGTCCAACGCGTGTGGTGCAAACAGACGCGATGCGCCAAGCATTTTAAGCCGGGAAAAAATATAAAAAAAATAATACATATTTTTATTAAAATGAATTATTCTTGAAATTTTAATTAAGTTTTATAGATTTACTTCGAATGAATTACTTATAATCACTTATATGTCATTATTCTTTTAAAATGAATGTAATAGATTAAAAGTTTTAATTCTGAACACAAAAATCTGATTTGAAACATACAAAAAAGTAAGCATTTTTTATCATTGCATCCAATTTTTAGAAGCCACATAAGACTATTTGTTATTGACCCCCCCCCCCTCTCCTCACATTCTAATCACATGACTAGCCGACTAGAGCGGAAAAGAATGGCGTTTTATGTGCATGAAATGGAAAATGCCTTTTTAACTTCGCTTTAGAGAAAATGTCGTTTGTGCTCATTTTTTAGTTCAATTTTTGTAAAAAATAAATAAATAAATGAAACAATAAAAGTCAGATTAAAAAAGTTAGTCGCCAGATAAAAAAAGTTGGTCGCCAGTGGCGACCTGGCGACCGCATTTGTCAAGCCCTGTTCATGATCACAATTTTTCTTTTCAAAATCTTGTTTGATTTTAATAAATCTTTCTTTATGATCCGTTTTAAAAGCAGAATGCTCCATTCTTTTTTGAATTCTTTGAATTTCCATATCCACTTTCTTGGCATTTAGCACCACAATTTACTCTATTATTATCTTTCATCCCAGAGTTAATTTTTCTGGCCACAGTCATAGGTGAACTCAATTTCTTTCTAATTCTATTTCTAACATGTATAAATCCCATACTACCAACAAAATACCTGGGTATATTTACATCATGCTCAGAATTCTTTTCCCGAAATTGACCCCTCTTACATGACCTTTTAACCATATCCATTTGAGAAGCATTATCTTTTATGTCGATCAATTCAGATCCTTTTTCCAAATTCCTATCATTCACGTCTCCTGGTGAATATGCCTCTATCATATTAACAAACTTATCCCTTTCACAGATTTCATTTCCAACCATTTTTCTAACAAATTTTTGCTCATGATCGCTAGACAATCTGAAGGTTCCCTGCCCATTTAATTCTCATCGATTCCCCACTTGTTTACATACTGAATTCTGCTTATCTATATTTCCTAACTTTAGCAATTCATAAACAGCAGGTGTTATAAGTGGGGGAGAATTTAGTTTTCTCACAACTGCAACCACCACATTCTTTTCAACGTACTCTTTTTCATCTTCTGTCAAAGCAATCGGCACTGACACCAAATCCGTTTTTTGTCTATTTCCGAGGGCGGGTATAAGAAAGACATTTCCCACTTTTTTCGCACTCCACGGAATGTCATTAGCATCAAAAACCGCAATTTGCGCACCTGTGTCCTTAATCGCTTTTACTTTCTTACCATTCACGCATAAATTAACCATAGGCAATTCGGTTTCCACACCTTCCCTATTATTTACACCTTTCCCATCACTAGTAGTAATCCAAGCTATGCTTTTATCTTCATAATTGGATTTACTTTTTAACAATTCCGGACAATTTGGACGGATGTGGCCCACTTCCAAACAATTGTAACATTGGACTTGTCTCTGCTTTTCGAAAGCATTGTCCTTCTTAAATTGGTCAGTTTTCCCATTCTCTTTCGTACTCTCAATTTCCGATCTAGGTTTACCTTCATTCTTAATTTTAGATTTAAAGTTATCCCTTTGATTATCCTGAACAGGTTTCTTTTCCCAAGGTTTTGTATCAGACCTCTTAAATTCCCTTCTTATACTCTCAAACTTATCCGATTTCTCCGCGAGTTTAGAAGCAATCTTTATTTCCTCCCAATCATCCATAAATTTTTCTTTTATCTCAAAAGGGACACGTTTTTTCAATTGTTCCGTGAGCATTAATTCTTTTAGTGAATCAAAATCCCTCACTTCTAATGACTCTAACCAATTATCAAGATAACTCCTTAACTCATAAATCAGATCCACCCATAATTCACCAGATTTTCTTTGATGAGTTTCAAATTTTTGTTTTAAGGTGCCTGTACTTAGCCTAAACCTATCTAACAAAACTTTCTTTATATGTTGAAAATCATCACATTTGTCTGACGGTTGTTTAACTATAATTTCGGCAATATCAGAAGGTAACAAAGGAATTAATTGACTAACCAAATCTTCCTGAGAAATTTTAGCTTTCTTGGCTTGCCTTTCAAAAATCATAAAGAAAAGAGTTATATCAATTAATTTAGAATCAAAGCGCGGCACTAAATCCTTTACATTTACCTTAGGAGTCCTATGAAAATCTACATTTGATTCATTAGATGAAACACTAACAACGTCCGCAGAATTCTGAATACGCAATTTCTCTAATTCAAATTGCTGTTGTTTCTCAAGTTTTTGTAATTCAAGTTGTTTTTCGAGTTTATCTGCCTCAAGTTGTTTCTCAAGTTTATCTAATTTAAGTTGTTTTTCAAGTTGTTTTTCGAGTTTATTTGCCTCAAGTTGTTTCTCAAGTTTATCTACCTCAAGTTGTTTTTCAAGTTTATCTAACTCAAATTTCCTAAGTTTATCTTTTTCCTCTTTCGCAATCCTATCTAACTCAATTTGCCTCTCTCTTTCTTTACGATCTTTTTCAATTTGTCTCTCTTTTTCTTTACGATCTAATTCGATTTGTTTTTCCTGTTCTTTCCGCTCTGACTCCTGTTCAAGAATATATTGCAATCGAAGTTTCGCGTAACTTTCTTTATAATCCCCAGTACTAACAATAGCCTGAATTATAGCTTGATTTTTACACGTTTTTGACACACTGGTCTCAAATTCCTCTGCTAATAATAGCAAGACGCTTTTATTATATTTTACCAAATTGTCTGCCATATTTTCCCCCAAAATATAATAAATTTCAAAATAACAGATATATTCAATTTACGATAATACAATAAATACAGAAATAGAATTTTCTTCACTATACGTATAATAATGTATACAAAAACGACACAATTTCAATATAGCAAATTCTCATGCAACAGTGACGTCGTTCAAACTGAGTATATCCCCCAAAATAAATTTTATACCCAACAGTACAGTATAACATCAATTTATTTTGAAACATTAATCATAATCATCCACAGTATACCCATAAAATTAAGCTGTAACTTTATTAATGTAATAAATAAAGTGTATATAAACAAAACTCTTAATTCCAAAAGTTTTATACAAAATTATGATTAAAATACCCTGATTAATAATCTCAATTAATCAATAACAATTTACTATACCCCAAGTAAATTTTAACATATACATAAGTATATAATTTTCTTAACCCAATACTATACCTAACAGATACCAGAAAATCAACAAACATAAAAATTCTAACTAAAAATTTAAGTACCAAATTAATAGCTTCCCTAGAATTCTTAAATTTTTCATAGAGCTTTGTTCCCCAAAATTAAAATTGATACACAAAATTTAATTTAAAACAGACCTCTATAGAAGATTTCATAAAAGAGCTTACCTTCAGATGCAGATATTTCCTCCACACTGATACCAGGCTTCCAAGCACTTTTAAAGATGACACACATAGATTTTTGAAGAATTGAAGGCACTCAATTCACTGATGAGGTACTAATTTCACCTTAGATTCGTATGTAGACAACTCAGATAGTACGCCGCATATCTTCATTTCACTGATATATTTTGAAGCACACACAAATAGCACCAAGTCTATAGTTGACTGTTCATACACCTCACAGCTTTAGTCGATAAAGTTCCTTTACCAGTTCTCTACTTGCAAGAACTCCGAGAAAAAACCACGACTCCAATTAGACTTCAAGACTTCACAACTCTGCTCATCCGTTTTCCACTGGCTCTTCATCTGTTTAATCAGGTTAACGCATAGATCCGTAATCTAATTTACTTTAGATCACATATCCCATTTGCTGCCACCAATTAATTACATATACTATAGCTGTGGTAGCGTGTACACATGTACATATAATTAATGAAATCCATTTATCGTTTGTAACGAAAAAAACTTTATTTTAAATTAACACATAAAAAAAAAAAAGTAAAAATGAAAAAATATGATTATTCATCTCCATGCTGTGAAATTACAATTTCAGAAAATTTTAAGATTCTGAAGTCCGCTCAAAGACAACCTCACTCTAGCTTGTTTCACAACCAACTGATCTCTCGCCTGCCCTCAACCAAAAAACCTCTTGCAACCCCAGATGTCTCTCAGTCCCTTCCTTCTGGGAACTGCCCTTTTTCTATGGGGAAAGAAACGCCCCATACTCTCTTCTAATTGACGATCTTTTTTAATCCCTTTACTTCCCAGTCTAAAAATTGCATTTCGTAGGGGTCCAGTTCTTTGTATCCAAAAGAACAATACTTTACAATTCTTATCTACTCATTCAGAGAGCCTTCAATGCCTTCAATACAACAAATACATTCCAAGGAGATTATCCCTTTTCTACAAGTGAGAGACCAGCTGACCACGTCAACCTGTCACCCTTCTCTATAGCACTATCTCACTTGAATAGTGACAATTCACAAGACCCCTTTCATAAAGGATTAGCTTGATCTTCTGAGTATTGAGCAATGGAAATTTTCAACATGTCACAATATGTTCAACTACTTTTAAAAAGCTTTAAATCTAATCATAAATAATTTAATGCTTCCAATATATTTTCTAAGAAGTGAACTTTTTGAAATATTGACATCTACTATGAAATGCTGTTTCTATTTCATTTGAATTCATTTCTTAATTTATGTCTTGAATCCAGTTCCTTTTATAAAAATAAAAATATTAGATAAGCTAAATTTTTATATGCGATGAAACGGAAACTCAAAAGAAAATAAAATGATATCGCAATCAATAGAAAACAAATTCTTAAAAGCCCATTGAATTGTTTATTATATACTTTATTCATTTCAAAGGTAATTTTTAGCACGTTATGTAAACATCATCAATTATTTCAAAGAATTTTAAATTTAATTTGTTAGTTCAGACGCTTAATGCTTTGTTGAACACATTCATTAGGTAGCTGATTCGAAAACATTTTTTTTTCTTTTAAATCTCTTTAGACTGATATTTTTATTAAGTCAGTTATGAAATAAGCACGACTTATCTGTGCTTTGAAGTTAACGTTATTTATAATAGCTTATTTGATGCTGAAATACTTACCAGGAAATTATAATTTTGGTAACATTTTGCATGTTATGGAACATTAAGCAACAGTTAGTGTATAATAATCGAAATATAATACTTGTCTTAAAGTCGAGCATGTTTTCGTTAGTGTAAAAGAAAATCTTAATACGAGTACGCTAAGCTAACCAAATTACGTTTTTTTTTCTCATAAATTTGTGCACATCTTTATGAAGTGTTAAATAAAGAAATATTAAGTAAATAAAAAGATAATTTTTTTTAACCAATCAAAAAGTAAAAAAAAAAAATAATAATAGCAAGTTTTTTTGTATTTCTTACCTTAACGTGGACTGACATGCAAAATTTTTACCTTTATTCATTTTTTACACTTACTCATTGATGAATAATATTTTTTCGTGAAATATATATTTATATACATATTCCTTTTCAAATCCAAACACTTTAAAATGTTTTATTTTTTAAAATTAAAGTTTTTAAAATTTTAATACATCTTTTAAAAGATTAACTCTTTTCAACCGTCTTTCCGAAAAGGAGGTTACACAAATAGTTTGTCTGTTTTGTTTTATGTATGTCCATGCAAAACTGCTGACCGCATGCGCCAATTTTCCCTTTTTTGAAAGGTCTTGTTCTACTAGTGGTCCCGTTTAGTTCTATTAAGATCTAAAAATTATATGTTTGTCTGTCTGTTTTCTTGCATATTTTTTGAATAGGCTTTAACTTTCATAAAAACTCACAAATCGTCATGAAATTATAATATGGTGTGAAGGTACGCACTAGTACTTCACGTTTTTAGAATATTCGTCGCATCGTGTATAGCTTTTTACAGGGAACCTCAAAAGTTTTAATATATCATCGTCTACCGCGCGTCAAAACGAGCGATATTGGCAACGATGAGATTTAAATTGAATGTGAATTACAGTTTTCCTTCGAGCCATGACATACAATTTAAACGGAACCTGACCCGACTCACAGTTCGAGTCGTTTACTGGCTGGATTTTGATTCTTGCGGTCAACTAAAATAAAGTCATCAAGCAGGATTCTAATAAGGATAAGAATAAGAGGTTGCCGCAAAAAATATGGAAGGTAAGAAGTAATCCTTGATGTCGGTTTTACTTTTTCTTAAAAATTGCTTGTTTCATGTGTGAGCATGGAAAAAATATATCCATTTGTCTTTGGTATTTATAAGAAAAGTTTATTTAAAAAATACTTTTAAAAGATAAAAAGTGGCCTTTTTGAAGTACTTTTTTACTACGGGAATTATATTTTCAAAATTTATTTTGACTCTTTCTTTCAAAAGAAAAAAAAAGACACATTTAAAAAAGTACATAACCGAACAGACTGTACAAAAGTTGCTTTGTGACACTTTAAATTTTGTAAGAAAGTTTCATAGTTTTACCGTGCATAAAAATTTATATATATCGATTTAATTGTGACACATCGTGACAAAAAAAAAATCAGTTAGAGATAAATGCATTTAAATTCGGGGGAAAAAGGCAGTGTAACCACAGACAGTACAACCAGGGTTGGCATTAATCGATTACTTTTTTAGTTAATTGATTAGTCGATTAAACTTTCAATCATACAAAATTTAATCATGATGAATGTAATCATGATTGAAAATGAAAAAAAGTAATTACCCTTACAATTTTTTTCATGATTAATTCAATCTGAACTAATTCAATCGCGATTACTTTAATCATTAATCCAATTACGTAGACGAAAATTAAATATGGCCGCTATTTAACTTTGTTAAATTGCTATGAGACTGATATTAAGGGACACTGTGCGTTTTTCCTTATTGAAAATTATACAGGGTCACCTAAAAGTATCCAGATAAGATCAAAATGTGTAAATAATTTAGATTAGAACGGACAGTTGAGCCCTTTTTATAAAACTGATATAATTTCTTTTGTAATTATTATATACAAAGGCGAACAGTGTTATCAAAGAGCTAATTTTTTAATAAACTAATAATCGAAATAAAATGGAATTATGTTTATATCACAAACAATGTTGCGAAAAAGTAAAAATGAAAGAATATGGTATAAGCAAAATATAACAATTCAATTTTGGCTATGCATCATAAAATTATAAGAATAAATCATTAGCGTTGCTCTTCACTTTTTCCCTTTTACCAAAATGAATCTTTCAAACTTAGTCATAAACCAATTAATATCGTTAATATAATCATAACATTTCAAAAACATTTTACGCTGTACATTTACGTATTTTTAGACAATTTTTAAACATTACAAAGAATTAGAAAAAAAAAAAGATTCTGAATCAGACAACCGATTTGTTGCTGCAAATTACGTTCAAATAAACATACTGAATTATGCTTATATCATTAAGAAGTTGCGTCAAACGGAAAAATAAAGAATATTGTATAAGCAAAATGTAACAGGTCGATGTTAGCTTTACTCTATTCTGTAGGAATATATCATCAGGGTTGCTCTCCTTTTTCACCCCTTTTCACCAAAGCTAATCTTTAAAACATACTCAAAAACCAGTTAATTTCAGATATTTTATTTTTTTTAAAGTAAAAACACGTTTGATAATAATCTTTTACAAATTTTAATAATTAATGAATATCCTTTCGTGGCTTCCATACTTTGGAAATCCGTTCGAAACACGCACTTTGACCCATTTTTTAAAAACTGATCTTTGTTTTATAGCAAAATGAATACTTTTGTTCGATTTCTTCGTATTTAACTCTTAACTATTGTTAGCGGTCTCATAGACCGCTACTTTTTTCAATTTTCAGAGTTTAAAATGTCATTTTTAGTTTAACTACAGATACTATTGGAACTTTGTTTCGTTTGGAGCTCTAGAACTATCGCTAGAGTCTTCTGAATAGGTGAATTGGTATTTTGGTACGATATGAGTAGAACGGGGCGGCGTCAATTGGTGATTTTGAAGGAACTATCATGTTATCGATTTACGGCAAGATTCTTTAACATATCATATATCTTGATTTGTGCAATACAAATTTTTTAATTTGATTCCTGATATCTTGGTACGATATTAGTATAATGGAGAGTGAATTCGTTATTTTAACCGTTCTATCACGTTTTCGAGTAATGTATGAAATTTAAACCTGCGATCTCCCTTGACTAGTACACTGCAAATGTTCCAGTCTCCCTTGTGATATCTGGGTATGACATGAGCAGAACGAGGAGCAAATTCGTCATTTTGACGGTACTTTCACTTATGTTTCAGATGAAATTGTGGCCAAATTAAAGCTAAATAACGTTTTTTTATTAATTCCAACTTAAACCTATGAACCCTACCCCCCCCCCCCCAACTTTTTTTTCTTCAAAACTGTCGGAAAAGGGGTAGCACAGAAGATTACACCGGAAAATTTAAAACTAATTTTCATTAAGTTAAGCACACCAATCAGCGGACTCAATCAGAACTAGGGCTTTTAAATCATCAGACGACCCTAGTGGCTTCGAGTTTATTCATTATTCATCACTTGTTCCGTTGTTCTCATTTCGTGTCACTATTGCCAGTTAGCTAATTTTTTTTTACATTTAGTTTTCTTGATTACAACCAGATTTTAATAAAGTAAAATTCGTAATCTGAATTAGTAATCTGAATTTAAAAAAAAGTAGTCCACTGGCAACACTGTATCGTACCTGAACCCGAAATTTCTGCTTAAAGTTAACCTGAAACATGGCCTGAACCTGAAGTAACACAACCCAAACTCGAAGAGAAGGAATATTAATCTATATTTGAAAAAAATAATTTTGAAAAGTAGTGTACAATTAAACCTCTAACATCAATTCTATCATTTCTGTATAAAAATGAGCCTATATACACTTATTATATTCAAATATATAGTTTGTTTCATTTGATACATATTCAGGACTTTCTTTTAAAAAAATCGGTCAACTCAAGCTCGACCTCAAAGAGTCTAAACCTAAGCCGAAACTGAACTAAAGACGGAATATAAAGTGAACCCTTCCCAAGCCAATCCGCGTGTTGGGTTAGGTAAAATTGGGGTACTCGACCAGATACAGGACTTAGCTGCGAACCCAGGGGGAAAAAACCAGAAGAAACTTGAGAAAAATAAAGAAAATAAAAAGGCCAAAGCCAGAAAAATCATGACGTTTTTAATCATTAATCATTAATTAGATTAACTAATTAGATTGAAAATTTATTTAATCGTTAATCGGAGAGATGATTGAAATTAAATTAATTATTAATCATTAGTCTATGAGTGGAACTGAAACGAAGTTCAATCGTCAATCTTTAGTCATGATTGAACATTTAATCGTTAGTTTTCAATCGTTAATCTAATTATAATTTTGCAACAACCTGAGTACAACACATAAAGCATTATTTCGTTTTATGTAATTATCCCATTTACATGAGATTTACGTTTTTTATTCTAAAACGTTAGAACATTTTTTAAGACAATAAAGTAAAAATGTATTTTCTTCGAGGTTTGCGCATCGCAGGCCATTTTAAAAGAAAGTTAATTTTTTTGATAAAGAAAGTTATTTAGAAACAAAAACTCGACACTTGACTAACATTTTACTTGAAAATAAATGCTCTTTGAAAAAAATTGATTAATATGCTTCGTAACAGCGATTCATAATGGACAAATTATAATTTAATTTGCTATCTCCACTATCTTGTATCAACAAAATTTTATACCGATTAGTTTTTTACAACATTCTACTATTGTCGAAAAATATTTATGACTTTGAGTCATTTGTTTCTCTGTTCGTCCTATCGGGTATATTTCTCTGCACGCTTTCTAAGTTTTGTAAATATGATCCAATAATCTCCAAAATTTAAATACTGCATGAATGAGATTTATCTTTACAACTTTGACACTTTAATAACATGTGAAATATGAATAAAATGTAACAAAGTTTGTAAATGTTAAGATAGACATGTAATGTTGCTAAAATACATGCAACTTCAACACATAAACCTTTATTTGTAAGCAAAATGTTTTACAAGCAAATAAGAATTCGTAAATGTTTAAACAAAAAAGGGAATTCCGAGACCGATGCATTGATTGTGGCGGTAAAATACCTTGGCCTCAATTACCTTGGTAAAATACCTCAAGATACACTACGCTTTGTAATTTTTTTCTATGTGGATACGTTAAACACAGTATTTACTGTACTCCGGTAAATAATACAAGGTGGGACGCAGAAACTTCTTTTTCTTGAAGGTGAATTGTGAAGGAAGGAGAGGTTATATAGAAATGGCGATGGATTTGGTGAACGCCCGAGCCGCGGAAGTTTCTGTCTTGTATCCGTCAGTAGAAAGTATGAGGTGGACGAAGGAACAGCATCCGATTGCGGTCGAAGCCGATATTTCGAACAACCGTTTATCTCTATTCAAGGTGACATACCATGGGGTTCACACAAATACGATCTCACACTTATTATTTATTTTTATGGGGATACCTCAAGGCAAATGTTTTTAAAAATCTCTTCGCGCACTTGTTTCAGATGAAAAATATTATTCAGCAGGAGTAAGCCTGAATTGCGGTGGACATGTTGGAAAGTGTAGATGGAAATTTCATAAAGATACAACTAAATGTAAATATATTGCTTGAAGGTGCGTAAAAACATACATAAAACATTTAAAAGCACATTAAAGTCCTTTTAAAAATTCAAAACGTTTTCAACCGAACTTACTCAGTCATCATCAGTAAGTTCGGCTGAAAACGTTTTGAATTTTTAAAAGAACTGCTTTTAAATGTTTTATGTATGTTTTTACGCACCTTCAAGCAATATATTTACATTTAGTTGTATCTTTATAAATTTTAATTATTAAACAAGATCAAGTTGCACTGAAATTTTACCTTTTTATTGTAGATGGGAACTTAAAAAATCGGTTGTATCAGTGCATAGAGAACAGTGGCCGTCACTTTAAAGATATTATGTTTAACACTACACGATTTAAAACTTCAAATTATGTTCTGTCAATAGCAAAAAATAAATTTTGTCCATCACCAATAAATTTTCTTTTATTCACTTTAAAATAAGGTCGTTTCTGTGACACAACCTGTATTAATGTTTGAAGCTAAGAAACAAGTTTCAGATTACAAATATTCACGTAGATATGCTGGAGCGTGTTTGGAAATAATTGGATTATCGTTTTGAAGTTAACAACAATAAAAAAAGAAAAGTTTCTTACAAATAAAACTATGATGATATGTTGATGTTATGCAGGATGATTATTTAATTCCGTTTCGACGTCAATGACTAATGAGCCAAGCTAGCTAGAGCTATAAACGTGGTGTCTACATATAGTAAAATGGGTATGTATTACACGAGGAAGGACTTGGAAGCTCATCCGAGCGGTCAACTGCGGAGTTAAGAGTTCCAACGTCCAAAATGGTAGGGAATACGAGGAAAAAAGCCAATTAAACATTTGAAGAACGTCATTGTTTTAGTATGAAATGTCTAACACGTAAAAATAACTTTATTCGATGTCCTGAATTGTAATTTTTTATATCCAATCACGAGCTTAAATACGCCACTAATTGCATGCCGAAGTATAGAATTATAATGCAGATACAGATTTACGAATGACACTAAAACCTGTAAGCAATATAGTTTATTTTAATAAGAAAATCAAGTAAGTATGCTGAATGTGTCCACCATCGGCAGCAGTGAATCATGCATTTTACGTGTGTCCCGATGATGTATACATTGAACATACTTAATTTAATTTTCTTATTGACATAAATTTTGACTTGCTTACATGTTTTAGTTTTATTCGCAAATATGCATCTGTCTTATAATTCTACACTTCTGCATGCAATTAGTGGTGTATTTAAGCTGGCGATTGTATTTAAAAAATACATTTCAGGGTAAGACAATTCATAAAGTTCATAAAGTTATTTTTCATGTAACACATAATTTCCGACTAAATTACGGACGTTCTACAACTATGTAATTGACCTTTCCTCCATATCTTTACCGTTTTCGAGATAGGAATTCAACTCCACCGTTTGCCACTAGGAGGCGCTTCCAAATACTTCATCGTGTAATGCATACCCATTTTACTCTACCGAAACACCATGTTCATTGCTGTTAGCTTCACTAGATATTTAAGGCGAAATGAAGTTAATCAATCTGTTTGTACAAGGAACGTAATTTAGTTATCTTGGATTTCTTTTGGATTTTCATTGGTTACAAGTAAGTTACATATAAGTGTTAATGATAACTATCATTCCTCCTATACGTTTTTTATGTTGTTAAAGTCAGCTACAGTGTATTACTGTTATATAGTCTATTAAAAATGATCTTTTTCAATATTTA
Organism: Maratus michaelseni; assembly: GCA_963931845.1. NCBI lineage: Eukaryota > Metazoa > Arthropoda > Arachnida > Araneae > Salticidae > Maratus > Maratus michaelseni. The sequence goes on from OZ007587.1 coordinate 184,935,731, forward strand.
AAATTATTCTACAGATATTGCACAGCACAATTGGAATTCATTGCTGCCGATAATAAATTACAGTTTCAAGTTCGAATCCATTGCTGTCAATGGGATTTTAAAGATTTTATACTACTTTATTACTATATATGAAATATTTTGGTATTTTTTAATTTAACAGAATTTACATATGGTACATTAAAAGTATATTTTGAATTCGTTACATTCTCTCTATCTGCCAACGTACGAGTGCACAAACTTTCGCAGCGAAATTTATATATTTTATTGAGCATACATGTAAAGCGTGTTCTATTTAAAACGAAATAACCCCTATAATTACAATGTGTTTTCCATGAATTCGGGTCACTTTACATATTTGAATGATCATTGATACTTTAAGAATTGTCTTAATTAGTCTTTTTTCAGAATAATGTGTTCTTAGTTTTTTTTTTCAGAAGAATTGGTTAGAAGGGGAAGATTAGAAAATTCGAGTCAAAATAAAGAAATATTTGTTTAAATAGTGATAAGAACGAATCAACTAATAAAAAACTGGGTTACCTATGAACTTTCACGGCTGGAAAATTTCTATCCCAATTTGCTATTTCTCTAAATTTCTAGGATTACAAATTTCTTGATGCTAAGTTTCATTAACTCCAGCTCATCTCTATGGCCAAACAACTGTTAATGTAAACATCGCATTTCTTAATAAATCAAGCCACAAGAAAAAAAAAATTGTTTATCTTTTATACTCGTACATCCCTGAGAGTAAAGTGCGATTATTTATAGTTTTGTGCAAAAAATAGAAGAAACTCTTAAAATGTTACATATTAATGCAACATATTAATGTAGCCTTTTATTTAATCTTTTATTTAACTTTATTTTCTTATTTGATGGCCATTTAGAAATTTATATTTTTCTAAGGTTAATGCCATGTAATTTAGATATTTCACGTATTTTTTACTTTAAATGTGGTCAAGCCAGTCATATTTAGATGTACTCTTAATTATATTTAGATGTGTAAATTTTTCATTTGAGATATTGAAGAGTGAATAGAAATTACATTGGTTTATTCGATAAATGGCCAAAAAATTGTATAAAAATCTAAAATATGTTATTAATCCAAAAAATTATAAATGAATTTAAAAATATAAATTTCTAAATATATACAAAAATCTTTCCAATATGATTCCGGTAATTCTCTATTTATGGCGATTCTCAAATAGAAACATTTTGAAAATTGAATTAAAGACACATAGTTTTCATTTCATTTTTGAAATTTGCATGTACTACTTTTACTTTAATACAACAACATTCATTTACATTTACATTAATAATTAATGTTGTTACTTTTTACTAGTAAAAAGACAAAAAAAGGCGGCAGGAAATGGGTTAATTGATCATTTAAAAGCCTTTCTTTAGCTCTCAGTACCTTTAATTTATTGATATATGTAATGTCATTACTTTGGTAAGTAATTTCAGTTGTGTAACAAGTAAAAATATTATATTAGTTACAAATAATTCATATCAGTTGATGCATATATTACATAATAACTGTAAAAATACTTCCATTGTATAATAACTTTAATTTGCTTTACAGAAAATTGAATAAATGTAAACTAGTTTACTTTTATTAATATTGACAGTGATATGAAATATACTAAAATTGAATTTATTGCTTCTGACATTTATAAATTTTTTTTAAGCATGACGACATGCTTGTGACTGTTAGAATATTTGTTAACAGAATAATATTCTCATTAAGACAACCGAAGGAAAAATTAGCTTACGTAATTAAAATTAAATGATTTTGACAGAAAATTCTCTCATAATGCTCCAAATTTGATATATTTAGCACAAAAATGTAATTATTATGACACTTTGTTAACCAGAAGCTGTTACTATGTTTGATAATTTTTCAGATTTTCGTTTAATTTATTGCAAACAATTCGTGTCATAATTTATTGATGTTGCACCTTTTATAGAACTTTTATTTCCATCTTAACATTTATTTTTTATCCGTAATTGGGAATTTAAAAAAAAGTAAGAGAAAAAATTGTAGTAAATTTAATACTTTTTGTAAAAATATTTTCTGATTTTTACATTATACAACATAATAATAGATTATCAAACTTTCCTCAAAATATTGTGGACTGAATAAATATTATATTTAAAATGAAACAGATTTAAAAAAAAATACTTGTTAGGTATAAAGCTAAATTTTATTAAGTAGCTTATAAAAGTACGCTTTAAACTCTATCATAAATGTTTTTAAAACCTTTTAAAATTACTTTTATTTTATTACTAACTTCATTATTTTTGTTTTAAAATATCTTTTATGTTTATTTTGATGGTTATTCAGTGATATTCAAAGTGTGAGGCGAGGCTCCCTAAGGATGCGTCAAAATTTCCCAGTCGAGGTGCGAGGTCTTTTCAGATTGCTTTGAATTAAGTCACTTTCTGAACAAAAGGGGTTCTTTCATTATTTTCATTGGTATGAAATTCATTTTGTATCAAATGATTTGGCAATGTATCATTTTGTAGTTAAGTTTTTAGCCTTTATTTCCCAAATGCCTCCTGTTTTATCCCTCCGGAGCTTATCCGGAATTCCCAGATGTTACTTAATGAAAAAAAAACAGAGAATTCGGTAGAAAATGTTATCCACTTTGATGTTTAATGAAGATATTGATATTGTTATATTGACGTCTATTACTACTTTATTAACAGTTCTTCGTTCGAAACTTCTGCATATCACACTTGGTCAACATATTACCTATACTAATAAAAGAAGAAAGTTTGTCTCTCTCTCTGTGTGTGTCGGTCTGTTGGCGATGGTTAGGAAAATCTACCGTGTAGGTAGAAGTCTGAAAATTTGGGTCAAGATAGTCCAAGGCAGCTGCTGATGCACCCGACGCTCAGATTTTAGATTTTTGATAATTAGTTGAGATATCAATTACAAACCACAATTTAAAAGCGCTTGCCGGCAAAAACGAAGCAGGATGCATCCGAAACACCGTTTAAAGCAGAGAAGAATCAAAAGCGCGATAGCGGCATTTCATTTCGGCCTTTTTTAGAAGCACGCCGCATCGACAAAACCGTTGAAAATACGGAAAAATGGAAGGTTTATTCTTAAATTTCTTACTTTTAAGTGTCCACAATATGTTTGAAAAAATTCTATTATTAATCCTTTCAAAAAAGTTCGATTTGGCCATTTTTCCCCTTTCTTTTGTAGAAACTCACATTGGGCTCAATTTCAGAATTAAAAAAAAATAATAAAACCCGAGAAACTTTTTCTCAGAACGCGAACATGCAGGCGGCTTTGGCTCACTGTTTTATGACTAAATATCCATATTTTTGCACGCAAATTTTACGCAGGCTTCAAAACAGTTATATTTATAACTGATAAAAACTCCAGAGTAAAACGATAAGAATTATTATTTTTTTGCGTTAAAGGACCCTGATGAAAAAAAAAAAAAAAAAAAAAAAAAAAAAAAAGGCGAGAAGAAAACACATTTTTTTTTTCTATCTAGGTATCAGTATTTTTTCACGATTTTTTTACATAGGCCGTTTACAAACCGTTATATTTATAACCAATTAAAATTTTAAAATTTCAAAGAGTTTGGACATTAAAGAACTAATTTTTTAAACTATTAAACGACCCGACGCGAAAAGTATTCTGACACGAGCCTTTACCAGAAAATATCGATATTTTTTACACAGGTTACGGAAACATATTTTAGACTCATAAAAATAAAAAAAAGTTTGGAGGATAACAACTTAAAAAAAGAAAAAAAGAAAAAAACATTTAATGTGGCCGACGACTTCCTTCTCTACCTTTTTTGGCTTACTCCATAATTACGCATCGGCTTGGTAAAAAAAAAAATTAATAAAGAAAGAAAACAGAATCAAGAATGAGTTTAAGAATGAGTTTGCGTGTGCCTACATGGGGCGTAAAAGAAAACCCAAACTATATGTACGTTCATTTTCTTTTCTAACAGTGCAATCTGTTTAAAAAAATATGAATATTTTATTATTTGAAAAAAAAAATCGTTTCTGAAACTCTATTTTGGCGATTTTTGTTTTTTTCCCATAGGATTTCGACGTGAAAAAAAGTGAGAAGAAAAACACTGCTTTTTACAACTATTTAGCTCGAAAATTATACAGGCTTCAGAAACATTATATTTATAACTCATCAACATTTCAAAGAGTTTGGACAGTAAGACATATTTTTTTAAAAAGTTTAAATGTATTCTATTGTAGTCGATGAAAAAAACAAAAACAGAAGAGTGCTTCTTGCAAGCTCTTTTTACTTGAATTTTTGTTTATAAATATAAAATCATTCACTTATTTTAGGTATATTTTCGGCTATATTACTACGGGAACAGGCAACGCCGGACTGTACAGCTTGTATCTTATAAAGATATGCTACAATATGCAATATTGTTCATTTGTCTGAATAACGAAGGTTAAACCTTTATAAAGCTTGTAAGTTTAGCTTAAAATTCCTTTTAATTAAAATTATTTAGTAAAAGGGCTTGTTATTTTAAATTAGAATGTTGTTCATGTCCGAAATTTTGCATGTAATATTGTCTTTAAATCCGGATACTTCGACAATGCTTTATCTCAAATTTTTTTTTCTTTTCTCCTAATATTCCAGATATTGAGGCTAGGTTATATGTGTTGTCAGATGTAATGGCTTTATATGTATCGAGAGCATGTACCATATTTTATAATGAAAATATTTTATAAAACAATTACGCGAAACACATTTTACATTTCTCTATCACTGTAATATATTAACTTAATTTGTTGTAGGCGCGAGAGAATTTTGACAGCTTAAGGTATCCACAACAGCAAAAAGTTTTAATACCTTTTGAATATATACATTATGTTCCTCCTGATTTTTTAATTATTCATAAAAAGTTAATACAATTTATTTGATTGTACATTATGATTTAAAGAAATATTTTACTTGAATTCAGAAACATTTGAAATTGGTTGTGCTGAATATATAAAATTCTATAAATAACAGAATATAACGCCAAATTTATTCTTTAGGTTTTTAATATGAAAGTATTGAAGCTGCTTGTTAAAAATGGTTTATTTTCCTGCTTTGGAAACGATATGGGAAAATTTAAAAAAGGGTCTGTTTTACGACATGCTTTTAACACATTTTTATCTTTTCCAGACTGCAAACTTTTTCAAACTTTTACGCTTTTGAATACGAAACGCATTCATTTTCAATAGGTGAAGCCTTATTATTACATATGTTTTTTGACCTTTGTTATTTTTCGAATAGAGATTCAAAGAGGCATTTTTCGCTTTCCATATATGAGAATTTATTTTATTTTTTATTCTGAAAAACGTACTACATATTAGTTTCAATGCATCGGAGATGCATTATACATTATAAAAAAAATTTTGTAATATTATTATTCGAAATTTTTTTTTAAACTTTAGCTAAAGATTGCTTTTAAAACACATTATGAAACAGACGGAATATAAAACATCTTATTTCGCTTTTTATAAATGAGAAATTTTTAGTGACCACATTTGCATATTATTTTAAACGTTACATTATAAGTTAAAATCACGTTTTAGTTAAGGCGGCATTAAAAAAAAATATTTTTCCACGCTCAACAACTCAAAATTTCGAGACACATTTACAGACTCATTTTTAAAAGTAAAAACAGGAAACCTGGCGGCGTGATTTATGAAGAGATTTATAAGGGGCCTATGTTTTTATTTTTCATTCAGTTAAATAGAAATCGATTTACAAACAATTATTTTCACAGTACGATAATTTTTTTTTTGATTTCCAGCGCTATCGCTTCGGGAAATTCGGTTCAAAATGTCCACTTTGACAGCATTTTTTAAAATATATTCTGTCTTTATAAAAAAATCGAGACAATACGGACATTATAAAATTTCTGAATAAGAGAACCTGCCAATTGGATGCATTTTAGAGCAAAAATGAATTTAAAAATGTGTCTCAAAATAAGCAGTTTGGATTTGAAAGAATAGCAACATATGCAAGAGGACAGCGCGCGAATTTTTTGTAGTGTGTGCGAAAACATGTATGGCGCCTTTTGAAGAACAAGTCTCATGTTATGCCTTAATCGTGGAACACTTTCTAATCTTACATACACACATTCAACTATGTTATGTGCAATGAGCATGAGCAATGTGCATGAGCAAAACATCAAAATCACTATCACTTTAAAAATCCCAAAACCGTATCACATTTCACACCAATAAATGACTTTATCACTCATTACTTACGCTTATTTTAAAACATTTAATGTTAGCCCAAACTTTTTTTCATATCGGCAGTTTTGAGCGTCGGAAAAAGAAAAATATATTGCTATGGATTTTAATGTACTCCAAACTAAAACTTACAAGGAAATTTTAAAATATTTAAATTTTTAGTCCAATATCAAATAATAGATGCAGTTACTTTTACAATTCCTTTTACACGGAACATTTTAAAGATTAATATTTTGAAAACAAAAATGTAACTATTTTAACCATTGTAAAGTTATTTTAAACTTTGAAAAGGTAACTAGAGTTACAATAATAGTCGATAATCAACTATTAATTAATGCCGTTCCAGAAAAATCTCCTACGATTCCAGAGACTTTTCAATAAGATCATACTAAAACACTTTTTTGTCAACATTTTCAAATACAATTTTTGTTGGAGTTTATCATAAAAAAATATAGTGGGCCGACTACCCGTAAGGCATGGTGACGTCACGGTGACGTCAGTGTGAAGTCACACTGTGACTTTGTGACCGTCGTCGTGACGTCAAGTGACGTCGATGTGAAGTCACTGTGACATAAATGTGAGGTCGTTATGGCCGTTTTCAAGGCTTTCTGTGACCTCACAATGTGACTACTTTGTGAAGTCACCGTGCGACTTCAATGTGAAAAATGTGACGAATCTGCATCGGATAGGGTGACCAGATTTTACCCGAATCCTATCCGGATTGTTCGGATCGACATTTTTTTATGCTGCAAGTTTGTGACGTTTGTGACGACACTGCACCTTATCGGGTGACCAGATTTTACCCGAATCCAATCCAGAAAGTTCGGATCGATCTTTTTGGATTTGTTTGGCTGAAGAATAGATTTGTATTAGTGGTCGGGTGATCTGATTTTCGTGAACCCGATCTGACCCGAGTCGGGTATAATGTTTTTACTGTAAGTCTTGTTCGGAATAGAATCTTGCATACGCGGATGAGTCATGCACGAATCCAGTTATATACTTCTTGAACATGGTTGAATGTCGACTTGAACATGAATGATGGTTGACTGAAATTATATTTCGATTCAACCCATATTATTACCCTAACCCAACAACAACAACAAAAACAAAAAAATCTGTAGGCCCACAACCCGACCGAACCTGATAAATGATTTCGCATAGATTCGGATAACAAGATTTTACCAAATCCGGATACGATCGACGATAAGGATTGGATCGGCAATAATTTTTATTAATGCAATTGGTATTCAAATTAAAACTTTGCATCTGATTGGGATACCGGCTTAATGTACCTGTTAAGCAAGAAAATTATAAATGTAAAAAACGCATACTAAATTAAAAATAATAGATGAATGTATTAAAAATTATAATAAAACTAAATATATCAATAATATGAAATTCTATTGTGCAAATAACAACTTTTTAAATTAACTTCTACTTCCATTTGTTTTATTTAACCCCAAAAAATATTGACAATAATTAAAACTATGCTATTTTGCTGTTATGTTATTGAAGTCTTGCGTGAATGTGTATACTTTGCGATATTTCCCCTCTCTCAGTATCACGAAACTTTCTGACACATTTATGAACAAATTTTTAAACGTATGGCACTTGCATGCCTCATTATTAAAGCGATTTGGAATCAATAGCGTTTTCCATTTTTAGATAAATGAAATACTTAAGATCAATTTCGGTCACGTTTTTCCCGTTTCTCAGGCTGCGCGTCGGAAATTCGGTTCAAAACACCGACTTTGATAGTGTTTTCTGAAACATCTTCTTCTGTTACCAAAAAATGGAAAACGCCATTCGATTAAATATATTCTGAATAAGAACACCTGCCAATTTCTTGTATTTCCGAATAAATATCAATTCAGAAATATGTCAGAAATTAGCTATTTTGGATTTGAGAACAACTTTAATGAAATATAAATATGGATTTTAAAATAAGCATTGTGAAATATCTATGTTAGGAATCCATTTAAATAATAGATCTATCTATTGTGAGATATTATTAAATAATAAACATTATACCAAGCAGTAAAACATTTTTCGAAGCAAATGAAATTTAAAACTTAAGATCATAAACGCAAAAAATATTATATAAATTTTTTTACAAATATATAGTTTTTGATAGAATACTAAATGCAGAACTTAAATATAAATTTTTACGGTAAAAAAATTCGGTAACACAACTGGAAAAATTACCTAAACTGAATAATTATTTTATTATTTTATCAATATTGATTATTTTTATGCACGTAATGTTGACATATCTTGACATCAGGCTATAAATCATGCATGGGACCTCTATTTTAAATACTATATGTGTTTTAATTACGTTTACTCCAGTATTTGACTGGTATTACTTTATCTATAAATGATAACTATAAAAATTAAGAAAAAAGTTTTGTTAATTTAAAAAAAAAAAAAACAACAAAAAAAAAACTTAATCTATTTAAAAAAAATATATATATTTATGAAACTGCTATCTTTTTTAAATAATAAGTTTTGCAATAGATTATTTTTTGGAAACACCGATCATTTTTTGTTGATAACGCACTGCAGCGCAGCCACTCTATTTAGCATCGGATGTGAAGAAGTTGTACAATTTTCTAATAATTTACGATTCATCGATAGTAATATATGATGACGCCAATGACTTGATATCTATCTGGCTTGATGTTTGATTCCGGGGCAAGAACCACAGTAACATTTTCTGTGATTCTGATACCATAATACATAGTATACCGTACAATCGGATTTGAGATCTACTGTATGAGTTTTAGAATGCAGTTCAGTGAACATTACTGATATTTTGAATTGTTTTAACAATACAGATAATTTATATGATACAATTAAAAAATAATAAATCTAATATTAATATCAAATAGTTAACATTTAATTAATATTTAAATTCTTACTAGTATACATAACAACAAAAAAATTGCAAGCTTTGCTGTTGGTGTTCTTTAGATTGAAAAAATAACATTTTTACATACCTTTTTTTTAGCAAACGTAATTCTTTATGGCATCATGGAAGTAATCCGAGGAATACAAGTGTTTTTCAAGTAAATTAAGTACAAAAACATTACAATAGCATTGACGAATACATATCATAACCGCCAACGCAATTGTAAGCATTTTCGGACTTATATTTTAATCTGAATTCTTAAATCCGATAAAACGACAGTTTTTTCTAGAGAATATCTCTTGTATGTTCCGTTTCAACAATTAAATGTCGTGTTTTACTGTTTAGTGGTCTGCAGTAACACTAGAAAAAAAAAAAAAAAAAAAAGAAAAACATGAAACGAAACGGGAATTATCCTTGCAACTCTTTGACTTAATAAATAAACCCTTCGAATGAAACCAACCGCTTTTCGAAATAGCTTCACCGCAGACGATAAATCGGACGAGTTCATTTTACAAATATTGAGCAGCTGGTCAATTTTCTTAGCAATCATAAAAGAAAAAAAAATCAACTTCCTGTTAACAGATGTGCAATTCACTGAAATAATTCCCTTTCTTTTATTTTATTTTATGTCAGGTTTACTAAATGTAATTTTTAAATTAAATAATGCCGAGAAAATTGATTGTATTTTTTTAAATAAGGCTTGAATAGCTAAAAAAATTATATGGAAATTTCTGGAGATAAAATGAAATAGTTTTATACTTCTAAGGGGAGCAAATTACTTATTTTATATGTTTATGATATTCATAATCTACTTCATCCATAAAGGTACATAACAATTTAAATAAAGCACTTGCATACAAAAAATAAACTTTAATTTTCTCAGTATATCCCATTATCTGTATTTACATTTTGACCACATTGTAACTTCACATTTTAATGGCACTTCGCAATGAACAAGCACCTCCCTCCACTATGTTATTTTTCAGCCTTTATCAATAGTAGAAGTAATTTATAATTGATACAATTGTTTGAAGTTGTTTTAACACAAATTATTAATTTTTCATAGAAAATAAAACTTTTTTTAAATTAAAAAATAAATTATAAAATTAAAAACGTTTTCTAGTTTTCATATCTAATTACCTTTGTATGATAATCTACAATTGCATAGTTACAAAAAATTATATACATACATACAGATCATTTTTTTAGCTAGATAAAGGAATAAGTGACTATAAATTAATTTACAAGGGGCAACAAAAATTACTAAGGTCAATGGCTTAATGTATCAAATGAAGAAAGATGGCACTAAGTAAAATGTTTCTTCTCATTTTCAAATATTTTTAAAATTCACATTTTTGTCACAGTGTGAGTTCACTAGATGGTAGTATATTTTAGTAACAGGTATAACGTAACATGCGTGACTTTCAATGACGTCACTGTGACGTCACAAAAATTTTAAAAATGTAGAAAAGTATTTTTAACTATAAATAACATGTTTTGAAATAGTCCTGTATGATTTTTAGAGTTTTTAAAGAAGTTCACACTTAAGTCACAATGTGACCTCTCTGAATGGTGGCATTTTGGTCACAGATGTGTCGTGACAATTGTGACTCGCAGTAACGTCACTGTGACCATGCATGCTATGCGGGTAATTATACATAATAAATATCGTAAATATTTTCAACAGACCCGACTTAACACTTTTCTCAAATAAATAAGTAAAGTAACTGAAATTTCTTTTAGTTATTGATTCACTTTATACTAACTTTTCAAATGTAGTTTTTTCTGACACAAATTACAAACAATGCTAAAAAAAACATAAATAAACATTTCATTTTAGTGAGAGGGACCCTGCTGACTTTTATTTTTGCAAAGTCCTTAGTAATTAATCAATATCAATTGCAATTAAAAACTTGAGCTATGATAAAACATACTCATGGAATCTATATTCACCTTGTACTATAAATACTAATTAAAAACAACATAAATGTCCAAAAACGTATACGTACCATTTTATAAAATTGACTGAAGGCGTTTTTATATACAAATTATCTATGTAAAAATATAGCTTAGTATATAAAAACACCTTCAGTAAAGGTTATCTATGTAGAAATACAGTTTTGTATATAAAAACACCTTCATTAAATGTTGTCTACAGTGGTGGCCAAAAGTGTGGACATTTTTTGAAAGTTTCATGTTTTTCAACTTTGTGTGCTTGTAGAATATATTAATTTTCACTTAAATACAAACGTTTATCTATCAAATTGAAGGTAATTTAATGTAGAATTTAATAATAAAAACAGTATTACAATATCTGTATTACAAAAAAAAGTTATGCAATTAATAGTAAGATATATCTTAGATTTGCATTTTTTTAAAGTGATACTTACACAATCAATACTTAGTAGGATAACCCTTATTTTTTAAGACAGCTTCACAGCGTCTTTTCATCGAGTGAACGAGTGTTTGGAGTTCATCTTTCGTAATCACATGGTGCCAAGAATCAATTATAGCTTCAATAAGTTGTCTTTTATTGGATGAACGTTTTTTTCGTACAAGAATTTTCAAACGTCGCCACAAATTTTCAATTGGATTGAGATCAGGGCTGTTTCCTGGCCATGGTAATATATCTATGCTTTTATTTTGAAACCATGCTTTGCATACTTTTGCTGTGTGGCATGGAGCTGAATCCTGCTGAAAAATAAATGGTGCGTTGTTGGGGAAGAGATCCCTGATGGAAGGTATCACTTTTGGTTCCAGGACAGTTTCGATGTATTTTTTGGTATTCAGGATGCTATCAATCACTTGAATTCGGCCCACACCATCTGCAGACATACATGCCCATACATTTTCCACTGATTTCGTTTTTTTCATAACGTAAACAGAACTTTTGTACACCAGAACAAGTCACTGAACCACCAACTTGTCTTGCAATTTCAGCATAAGAGAGGCCATTTTCATTCAATATGACAATTCGGCTTCTTTTTGTAGATGTCCAATTACTTCTTCTTGTTGATGACATTGTTTAAAATTAGTTTAATTAAAAAAAGGACTTTAAATATTCAAAAACAGCAATACTCTATTTAATTGTACTAGTATGCATCATTCCGCAAAATATTTCCACAACAATAACTCTTTTACCATCCAAATAACCTAAACTATAGTTACAGACATTTGATTGGTCCTCAGAACAGTGTTTGTGATTGGCTAGTATGCTTTTATTACAAAACAGGTCCTTATTCAAAACGATTTGTGTTTGTTTGTTTTACTAAAATGAGCATAACTTTTTTTTTTATACTGATATTGTAATACTGTTTTTATTATTAAATTCTACATTAAATTACCTTCAATTTGATATATAAACGTTTGTATTTAAGTGAAAATTAATATATTCTACAAGCACACAAAGTTGAAAAACATGAAACTTTCAAAAAATGTCCAAACTTTTGGCCACCACTGTATGTAGAAATACAGTTTTGTATATAAAAACATCTTCAGTAAATTTTATAAAATGGTACGTATATGTTTTTGGACATTTATGTTGTTTTTAATCAATATCAATTGAATGAACAATATCATTTTCAGTTGAAATTATAGCAAAATCATAGCCAGTGAATGGAAATTAAAGGCTCCAAGCCCCCCCCCCCCGGTGTTTTGTCAAAATGTTTTTGTTATTTAAATTATTTTACTTAATTTTCTGTTACAATTATTTATTATTATTTTTTTAATAATTCAATCTCAATATTGTCTACCCAACGTTTAATGAGCATTGTATTAATGATCTTTTGTGGATTTCCATACAACATACGTGGTTCTCTTTCAACCCTAAATTAAATGTCGCAGTGCCACTCCTGAATCAAACCATCCGAACTGTATTGATTTATGCTTTATTTGAAATGATTTTTAATTCATGTTAATTAAAAAAATGTTTATCCACTTAAGTAAATAAAACAAATAAATTGAAAATAATTCCCTTTATTGTCAGAATATTTAGAAGCCCTTCGAGATTATATTTATTACTCCACTTCAGACCTTCATATGGACTGCTTGTTTTCTAATTTTTTAAAACAATTTTAATTCTTGTCCATGGTAATTTGTTTCAATATTTTTATTATTTGCATCGTTTAGTGTTTTCTTAAGGATTTCTTTACCCTGCGGTTCCGCACATTCTTTAATGTTATACAAAGACTCAAAAAATCTGAAAAGTTACTGAAAGATTCAAATGCTTCTTTAGTAACGAAATGATAGTTGACAACGAATTGTTGAAAAACATTACTTTAGAACTTAGTATCTTAGTATTGAAGTATTTGAATGATCTGGTTTATCATCAAAAAGTATTCGTCTCTTTCAGTGTTTGCTTGCGACGCAAGAATAAAAATCATCTGCTAGAACTGTATTCACTGCAAGGATTTTGCACTTCGAAATACTTTTCCTGAAAGAATTTTCTTAATTATGAGTAATGAGAAATTGTTTTCCTTTTTCTTATGTTCTTATTGCAACACATACTGCATAAAATCTGCATAAAAAGGGTTTGTATAAAACATTTCTTCATGCAACTTAATTTCATTAATATCTGTTTCCGAATGACCCAGTTCATTGGTCTGGGAAAACTTTTCTTATTTTGTAGCCGGTTTCGGAGCATCTCTAATGGAAAATAAATAAATATCTCTAATGAATGATAAATAATAAAAATATAATTAAATGTTTACTATATTTCCTGATTTGGTTTGATTAATGAAAGTGTTTTACACAAGAATGGCATTAAAAATGCAAATAAACTAATGGTTCTAGTCATAGAGCAAATACTGAGTACGAGTATCTCTCAAAACCGCCATTATAGATTATTTATTATCATTAATGATCTAAACACGGAATACAATAATAAATGATTTTAAGTTACAGTTGTGTAGCAGGTAAAAGGTTGTATAGTATAACTTTAATAAGCAAACAAACCAATAAAAGAAGAACAGTTTTTACTTGGATGAAACAATTCTAATAATCTTTTTTTTTTTTTTTTTTTTTTTTTTTTTTTTTTAAAGAAACACAGAAATAAAAAATAATAATAATGTATGCATCAAATATATTGTCATTCAGTCATCCAACTGTTATTAAGCAATCCTACACCCACAAACGCTTAGCCGAACTAGCTGTCACTACATAGAATTGCTTTCTAGCGAAATTTTAAAACACGTACCATTACTACATGTGTTCAATTGTCTTGTTATTTTTCTCCAGATAAATGTGAAAATTTTCTTCCTCTAAGATAGCTGAAATAAAATGGCAGTGCTGCAAAAAGTACTTTCTCAAACCATTTCTTATTTTAATTCATATGTTAATAAGAGTAAGAAATGAAGCAATGTCTAGCCACGAAAGATAATTTATCCTTTGTTTTAAATTAAAATCAATTAAAATATTAATAAACATATTCTTTCAAATAATTTCAATCATATATACTGCATACTGTCAAAGTAAAATTTTATGATGTTCAGTACGACTCCCGATTATCTCACAATCGATAACACGATACACTCCGTTAATAGACACTCCGCACATATTTCATCTTAATGTGCTTGTGGCTGTAGTCCAAAATTACAAAAGGAAAATTATTTTTTTAAAACTTATAATTAATTATACTACGTTTTAACCACGGTAAAAATAAAAGTATAAATAATTAAATAATAATAAAATACTGTTCAATTATTTCAATACATTGTAAATTTTATTAAATAATACAAAATTTCGTCCCCATAAACATTTTATTATTCAAAATACATCGACAAATTTAGGAAGACCGGAAAAAAATTCTCTCACCAAAAAAAAATATATATACCTTTGCTTATTCAAATTTCCCTTGCCTTTAAAATTTGCTTGTATATCAGGAAGAAGCACATGTAACGTACTTTTACTCTAGAATCCGAAATTTTGCTGCATGCAAACCACAATTAAAGAACAAATAAAAGTGTGTCAATGCTTTTTTCCCCTTGAAATTGTCTTATTTTTACCAATTCCAAAACATAAAAGTACGTAATAACAGATGTTTCCTTAAATCTGCATTATTTTTAATTTATAATATTTACTTTATGATAACAGTTATTTATTTTACTTTATGGCAGTAGCTATTTACTTTATTAATAATAATTTTAATTATAATGTGATGTTTGAGAAATGAGAAAATGAGTCTGATAATGTCCCCCGATTATCCGACGATTTCGAGCTTCGGACATACCGCTGGTCTTCTGATAGTTAGATAGTTAGGAATATAATCTAATTCATTCACTGTTTAGTGAGTTGATTTTCCATGTGTTACCAGTACGGCTTTAATTATTTTCGTACGAATGATTCTGACACACCATTTAATCTTATACACATTTTATCTCAATTAAAGTTATCACAACAAAAATAAACAATAATTAGGGTACTAAAAGTATGATTCTTCTCTCTTGATTTTTTGAGCCAGAATATAGGCTTTGCATACACATAAAAAAAATTGAAAGCGTGAATTAAAAAAATATAATAACGTGTATATGATATTTACTATTCACATGACTTAACAACAACAACAAAAAACCTTATATAAAAATGAAATAAAAAAATCAGTCTAAAAGAAAAATCTAATTTGTTAACCACACACTACTCAAGTACCAGAAATTGGTTGGGCCAACGTTTTCTAGTTCTATATGTATCTCTAGTTTTATATATAGTTCTTGGCTAGTTCTATATATAGCTAGTTAATCATATATTTTATAACATTAGTCATTAACATGATGTGTTACTCCTAAATTTGAATGATTAATGGAATGATTAATAAAAACTTTTCAGTTTGTTTCATTTAAAATATAACCTATTTCAGAGATTAAAATGATAAATAATACTGTTTGAGTGATGTATGCATTATTGTTTGATATTTATTTGTACACGAAGTATGCAATGCGAATTGAATTAATTTTTCAAAAAATATTGTAACAGAATCTTAATGGATAAAAATATAATGTGTACAAAAAGCATTCAATATATTTTACTCTACTCAGACATATTTTCTTTACTTTATGACATAAGATCAAATATAACAATGCTTGTAAGTTACATGTTAATACATGTTACACATGTTAATTGAATCATACAGGCTACAAGGTGCACACACTCTTGGAATTTCCAAAGAGTCTGGTACCACTAGTTTAGATCAGAAATTTTCTATTTAATATTTAAACCGAAGATTTTGTAATCGTCTCGTATATTCGCAGGGTTTGCAATATTTTTCTGTGATTAAGTTAGGTGAAAAAAATCTATTCAAAATTAGCGGTAAAACTGTACACACTATGAGAATATTATGTCTAATTTGATATATATTAACACAAATATGATATTGTAGTATATATCTACAAAAACAACTTTTCAAAAGTAAAAAAAAGCCAAGCGTAAAAAAAAAAAAGTTGTGGCTAAAAAATGGTGTGATATCAAATTTCCAAGCTATTATATTGCTTATTTAACTTTTTTCCATTAAATAAGTTATCATATATATAAGTCGAGTGCCTACGTATATGTTAATAGAAATCGTTTTCTCCTGTACTAAATACATCCTAACGAGTTTCTGAAAATTCAATTTTTTTCAAATTATGCATGATGGGCTTGGCGGCCGTCTTTGCATATTATTCACAAAATTCTAAGCACCCAAATCCTTAGTTAAAATCCGAAGTTCAAAATTGTTATTTAAGCAAATATTTAAGTTTCATTTATAGACTTGTATGCTCTGAAAATTGTGTCTTAAGATAATGATGACTTATCTTAAAGATTCATCTTATGATTTATTTTTTAGAGTAATTATTAATTTCAAACTAGTAAAAATCAATTTATCAAAATATCAGTCTTATTTAATTTATCTGTCCGTAGTTAGAATCTGAAGTTCGAAATTTTTATAAACATATTACATTGCAAACATATTACGCTTTTACTATAGAAATTTGGGTGCTTAGAAATATGGAAAGATGGCCACCAAGCTCATCATGCATAATTTGAAAAAAATTGAATTTTCAGAAACTCGTTAGGATGTATTTAGTACAGGAGAAAACGATTTCTATTAACATATACGTAGGCACTCGACTTATATATATGATAACTTATTTAATGGAAAAAAGTTAAATAAGCAATATAATAGCTTGGAAATTTGATATCACACCATTTTTTAGCCCCAACTTTTTTTTTTTTTTTTTTTTTTTTTTTTTTTTTTTAACTTTTGAAAAGTTGTTTTTGTAGATATCATTTCTTTTTTTTTAAATATATTGAACATAATTTAATTAATCTAAACATGAGAAATAATTTAAAATTACATTTTACTTTCAGTCATTGTTTAAAGGGTTAACTATAAATACCAGTAGATTTTTCAATTAAACTAATTACTCTTAAAAACAACATACTAAATGTGGCTTGTTATAATACTTGTTATCCTCCGTTAAAAATATCACTGACTAATCCATTAAATGAATAGAAATGGAATACGTACATAGCGTGTCAGCGCTGCATTTGAAATCAAACGTGATATCACGCTCTTTTATTATTAGCACTAGCTGACTTCGCCCGCTAGCGCGCCCTTAATTTGCCTCAAATCTTGTAAAACCTCGAATAAGATAAACCACGAACCTCCAACCTGGTTCCCCGCTGCCTTCGGCACTGGATAATCCCTTAATTTGCACATCGAATTGTATAAACCTCTAAACAAACGAACTTCCGACACGGGTCCGCTGCCTTCGGCACCGTATAGCAGTCGTGCTGCGCACGCTCAAGTTCTATCTTCCACCACCAGGTAGCGCAATCTGTTCTATATGAACCTCGGGCACTGAAATCGTTAAGGCTATAGATGTCGAGTCATGAATGAGCTATACCCCTTCGTGATCTAGCCCATAAAACCAGAGATACGAAAGTACCCCCTGGTGGTGAAAAAACGAACTAAAATCGAAAAGCTCTATAAATGTCGAGTCGAATGAGCCATACCCCGTCGTGATCCGACACATAGAAACAGAGACAGGAAAGCGCCCACTGGTGGTGAAAGCTAATCGCGTTTGGGGGCAAAGTGGGGGGATGAACACCGGAGATGCATAAGAAGATTAGGCAGTCACAGACTTTTCCAACGATGTATCACATGAGGGATATGTGCAAAATTCAGAAAATAACCCCCCTCCCTGCATAATTTGATTAAGCGTTCACAGACCTTTCCAACGATATATCATATGATGAGAGGTGTCGGCAAAATTTAGAAAAGTGCCCCCTTTTGGGGGGGGGGTGAAAGTGGGAGGATGGACCCGAAGATACATAATATGAATAAGCGGTCACAGGCCTTTCGAACAATATATCACAAGTGTCGGGGGGCGCAAAATATGGGGGTGAGATCTGTGGTGCATAACATGAATAAGTGGTCACAGCCCTTTGTAACGATATGCGACATGACGGATATCGTTAAAATTTAGAAAAGTGTCCCCCCACTTGTGTAGGCAAAACGCGCTTCGCCCCTCCCTATAATTTTTGACGCAGCTTTATTTTTAAAATTTATGTTATGTGTTATAAAATATCGTAAAGTTTCAAACAGATAGCCTTATTATACTTCCTAATTTTGTTCACCCTCCTCCCCATCCCCTCCCCGAACTGTGACGCGGCATTCTTTTTTATAAATTTTTTATCATGTGGTATAAACTATCTTAAAGTTTAAAACAGATCGCATTGGAATTTAATATATTTGCTGAAATTACTATTATATGTAGAATAATATAGAAATAAACCCTCCTTTAGATTGTAATTAAGATATATAAACAATTTTTAGAATTTCTGAAAGCTGATTTTTATTGATTTATTTATTTATTTATTTATATATTTATTTATTTTTTGTTTATTTTATTTTATTTTATTTTATTTTATTTTATTTATTTATTTTTTTATTTTTTTGCATTGCCCTGTGCATGTTTGGAATTTCTTAGCAATTTCTTAGATTTACATTATTTTATTCAATTAAACATTGTACTGTTACAATAAATTTAAATGGAAACTTCACTTCTAAAACAAAAATATTTTAACAACTGGATTTCATTAATTTATAGAAAAATGACGTGAAAGGTATTCCTGCGAACGAAATGCCTGTCCTTTACCGTGCTTTTTTTTTTTTTTTTTTTTTTTTTTTTTTAAGAAATAAATGAATCTCACATTTAATTCATTTCAAAAATTTTTTTACGTTTGGAAAGAAATTTTAAATGCCGATAACTCTTAATGTATACATTTTAGAAGGTACATCTTCCCTCCAAAACTAATTTATTTTTAAAGATATTTCTAAAAACGTAAATCATATATTTAAAATACAACAAACACGAGTGAAAAATTGACCTGGGCCAGGACTCGAACCTGGGACCTTACGCATACCGTGCCGACGATCTGCGACTGAGCCACCCAGATCGATCCGCTTGACGGGAGTTTCTCATACTTATTCTTGTAAGAAAAAGTCATCTGCCACAGTTTGCAGTCATATTTAATTGTTTGATAAAATGTGTGTTCTTATAATTATGAAGTTTTATTTTTAAAAAATATATCTTCAGAAGAAAATGGCTGACTTGTAGATGAAATTTGATGTTGTTATAACTTGTAACTGATTTGTGCTATTATAATACAGATGGTACATGGTCGTTGGCATGTTTTATCTCTGTTTTGGCATAATTTTTTAATCGCCAAGTTAATTAACAGTTTTTTGCTATTTAAGGATAGAAAATAATATTTTTTACATTGGATTTTATAAAAGCACATAGATTACGTAATTACTTGTCCAAAAATGCAATCCTTTTTTTATTCTGCCGAATATTAAGGTCTGTAGGTTGTTTGAAAAAAAAAAAGTTTGACGAAGAAAAAAGTGATCATTTTAAGTAACTCGACGTTATTTTAAAAAATCTATATCTCAGTTTATAAATCACTTATGAAGATGAGACCAAGAAACTGTGCTACCTCGGAAAGTCTTTTTATTTTGCTTAGTTTATTTATGCAAAGTTCTATTTATTAACGTTTTCAGTTCAAATTCTCATGCAAGACATGAGGATAATCAATAGATTTTAAGAGTTTAAATCATAGAAAATATTTAAAATTCTGCTTTTAAAGTTTACAATTTTTGTTTAAATATTTTATTTTACGCAACATTTGAGATTTTGAAATATTAAATCATAGACTAACACAGCATATATATATTCTAGGTTATTTTATTTTAAAAATATGGATGCGGTTTTTGCTCTCTTTTCATGTTTTCTTCCCGACGTTGAAAAACTTAAAAGAGCAAGCATGACACAATTAGGATTTGATGTCATATTTGAAAAAGGTTCTATTTTTTCCCGACTTCAAAACTCTTTTAGCTTTTAAACTCTTTTGAATAAAAAGCCATTCATTTTTATTAATAGAATTTGTAATGTATTTGTTAGATTTTCAATACTTTTAAAGAAACACTAATTAGGGAGTTTCGATTTCCATAACTTTGAATGTATTTTTTGTTTGTGTCAAAAAAAGTTTTTAATCTTAGTTTGAATGCATTGGAGACGTCTTTTACAATTTAAAGAAGTGTTTGCGTTTTTTCTTTCAGATTAAGAAAAATATCTTTTTACTTCAGCAAAAATACATTGTAAAAATACATTCGCAAGATGAAATAGCATCTAATTATGAAATGATTTATTAGCAAGAAAGTTGTCCCCAATTATAAACAAGTGATAAAAATATTTATAAAAGTTCATGAAAGTTCAAAACTTTCATGCCTTTTCATTTCAAATTAAAATCTACTTTAGGATTTCAATTGTTTTTTGTTAATAAATTGCAACGTTGTTAGTAAAATTATTTTACATGAAGCATAAATAAGTTTGGAAAATATTTATGCATGAAAGGAGAAGATATTTAAATATTTGAAAATAAATAATTTAAGTAAGAGCTGTAAGTGATTACTTAAAGTTTTTTATGATAGAAAAAAAATCATATATTTTATAACATTAGTTACTAACATGATGGGTTACTCATAAATTTGAATGATTGATGGAATGATTAATAAAAACTTTTCAGTTTATTTCATTAAAAATATAACTTATTTCAGACTTTAAAATAATAAATAATACTCTTTGAGTAATGTATGCATTATTGTTTGATATTTATGTGTACACGGAGTATGCAATACAAATTGAATTAGTTTTTCAAAAACTATTGTAGCAGAATCTTAATGGATAAAAATATAATGTGTACAAAAAGCATTCAATATATTTTACTCTACTCAGACTTCTTTTTCCTTATGGCATAAGATTAAAGATAACAATGCTTGCAAGTTACATGTTACACATGTTAACATTGATACATGCCTTACATTAATACATGTTACACATTTTAATTGAATCATACAGGATACAAGGTTCATACACTCATGGAATTTCCAAGGAGTCTGGCATCCCTATTTTAGATCAGAAAATTTCTATTTTAGTAATCGCCTTGTACATTCGCAGGTTTTGCAATATTTTTCTGTGATTAAGCTAGGTGAAAAAATCTATTCAAAATCAGCGGTAAAACTGTACGCACTGTGAGAATATTATATCTAATTTGATATTAATGAATACAAATGTGATATTGTAGTACATATGTAAAAGAGACTTAGCTATTTTAATTTGGCTTTTTATATTCAGTGTATTTTCATATTCAGAATATACATTTTCTCAGAATTTGCATTGTTGTTTTTATACTTATTGATGAAATTTTGGACCATTCATTTATTAGAATAAACCATAATAAGTTTATATTTATGTTTTTCCGATGTCTATCTAATTATTAATCTATCTTCTTCATTATTTAAATATTTACCTATATTTATACCTTTGATCATTCAATGAATCAATCAATTCCCTCTTAATAGGCTTTTGGTTAAATAGCCTGGGCTGGCGAAAAAGGCTGTTATCTGGTTTTTCACGATTACGATCGCAATCAGTGATTTAGTTTATAGAGTAAATGAAGTTAATTATAAAAGTAAATTATGAAGTTTGCGGTATTTTTGCTGTTACTAATCAATGCGATGTAATATGTATGTATATATACATATACACTGCAGAAAAGAATATTTTTATTGACTAAAGTATAGAAAGTTTATACATAAAGTTCATTTTTTAATATAAAATAAATGAAGCAAAACAGCATTATAAAAAAAAACATTCTTTCAAGTTTTTAGCGTCTTGGATAATAGCAGGGCTATACTAGATACCGGGCTGGCTCATTCATTATCGAAACGTCACAAATGGTGGCTGGCCTCGACGAAAGACATACAGTGATTGGCACAAAACGATGGGCGCGTCGCTTTGTACCAATCGTTGTTAACGGCCAGCCACTATTTGTGTCGTCATAAGAATGAATGAACAAGCCGAACAATCTAGTGTTGCCTTGATAATAGTCGCTAAGTGCCAGACTTCAGTCCTGGTATGGATATCCATAGTGGTTTGGAGTTACTTGTACTTGAACGTCCCAGTCAGAAATGAATCTCGTGTCACGAAATCAACCAATCATCATCGTAAGGAAAAATTAATATGATTTATAAGAAATCACTTAAACGTATAAAAGAATATATACAGAAACATCATACAAATGGAAAATTGTATGGAAAATCCTCTCATAAATTGAGAAAAATTACTTTAGACACTATTCAATATAGTTATATTAAGATATAAACCAAAAATACATTTATATAAAAGATTTTTAGTCCAATTTCTTCGAAACAAAATTCTGATATTGCAAAAATTATATTAATTTTGGCAATGCAATATCTGTTTTATGCCATATATGTTTCAGTGGTAGATAAGAAATCCTCAGGGAATTTTTATAGAGCAGCTTTTGAATTTAGAAGTTCGTGCATTGAGCTAAATAATATTGCGGTAGTTGATAGAGAAAAGAATATTATATAATACACCCAAAAACAAACGAATCTCTTAGAGTTCATTTTGCTTAGAGATTATGGTTTAATTCGAGAAAAAACAACAACAACAATCACAAATTAAATCAAGCTTATTTACTTAATAACTAAAGAAAACGCTACAATTCCATTTGTTTTCATTTATGAAATAAATGTAATGTTTGAAAGCTTTAGAAATTATTTAGTAAAGTTTCTTTTATTCTCTTGTAAACAAAACCTAAAGTATTTATTTTATTTTAATCAATTTCCCATAGCTTTTCTGTTTTACTAATATCTTTTTAAAGATAATGCTATGCATCAATTTAAATAAAAATATAGCAAAACATCTACATTATAAAGTAAAAGCATATTCGTGTGTAACGCGAACGTCATATTGAAGGCGGTAACACCTGACCAATAAATATCGTTTTTACTGTATTTTTTTTTTTTAAACTTCTAAACATTGCTCAATTTTAATTTTTACACCATCGAATAGGAAAAAAATATTCTTTCAAATGCAATTTGCTTGAAAAATGTATCTCACTGAACGTTTTTTATTTATGGTTTTAAAAATAATTTTCAAGCCTGATTTTTTTAAAAATCTACCACTATCGCGTGCAGGTCGATTTCTGAAGATTTGTCTGTTTAGCCACAAAACAGTAAAATAGTCCAGCATTTGTATCGGGTTAATATTCCATAACGAGATTAAAACTTCATCCATAAATAAATAAAATAATATAAATAAAATACAAATTTAACATATATGTAATCGAACTACATGTTTAAACATTAAAATAATCAGAATAAAAAAAGCTGCTGTGAACAGTGAAACCTTTGGCGATTTCTTCGGCTATTAACCTCTGGCATGCGGCTAATAGGAAAAGCTTTATCGCTTTTAATAAATTTCAAAACTTTATTTAAATACATGATACATCTTATATAAAAAATCTTTTTGGTGCTGTTAGTGAGCAATTAAAAGAAATAAATGTAAAAAATCGATTAGAATTTTTAATGATAATAATAATAAAAAAGGGTTTTCACCTATGTTCTGTTCACCAGGCAGTATATTCTGTAAGTCGGGATGCAGGGTTGAATTTTTCTGGTATATATAATAAAGGTATCGATACCAGTAATTGACACACTTGATTATATTAACCAATAAAAGTTTTTTCCTTACAGAAATATTATATCTTTTTTGGTCGATCGTGGCCTCCTCCCATTCACATCTTAGCATAACGTCCAAGGATGAAAAAGAATGTACCAGATGATTCCATAAACGAAGTTTAATGCTGAGTTGTACAGATATTCATACATACATCAACCCACTATTCGTAAACTGTATGAGGATGATCAGTTTTACCTGCAACAAAGTATCGCTCAATCGCAAACACGTAGTACGTTCTCGCCTCGATGCACAATTGCGATTTCGAATAATAAATAGAAACGATGCGATCGAATTTCAAGTAATTCTCCTGATGTTGGTCGTTCCTATATATTCTTACCTGTGGGAGAAAAACTGATGATACAGTGCTTGACGAAAACAATAAGACTGGGTTGAAATCTACTAAATGGAATGAAGAGCATTTCTAGTATTAATATTTGGAAAATGGGTAACATCTGTACTTAAGTTGCGCAGAAAAATCTTTCAATGAAAATAGAGATACTGTTTAAATTGATTTATAATCAGAAAAAGGAATTGATTAAAACTACAAAACATTTTTGTTGAGTACATTTTGGTTGTTTTAGCAAAATTGGAGTAAAATTGAACCATTTTACTTCAATTAACAAAACATTTTTGCTGACGATACAAAATTTTTTTTTGGAATTGCAAAAAAAAGTGGTTTTTAACAAAAATTTTTTTTTGTTGATTCAAACAAAATTTCCATTGACCTATATTTAAACAAAATGTTTGTTTAAATATGGGTCAATAAAAATTTTGTTTGAATCAACAATTTTTTTTTTTTTTTTTTTGCAATTCCAAAAAAAATTTTTGTATCGTCAGCAAAATGTTTTGTTAATTGAAGTAAAATGGTGCAATTTTACTCCAATTTTGTTAAAACAACAAAATGTACTCAAAAAATATGTTTTGTAGTTTTAATCAGTTTCTTTTTCTGAGTGTACGTATTATAATTAAGGAGTTATGGCAATTAGTGGATGTATGCGCGATTGCCATGTAAGATTCTGCCTGCATCTGTGCTTTTTCGAAACTCTCCGTAGTCTTCAATTTCAATTCCTGTAAACTCTTACCATTATCAGTTCACAACTCTAGTTCTTCTCCTAGACTAACACAGAACTACCAGTCTCCCCAAAAAATCCTATATATATATATATATATATATATATATAGGTCAACCGATTTAATTCGATAATTTGCATAACTGTCTGCTAAAAATTTTCTCATCCACTCAAAGCCATCTACAGTTACAGAGCGATTAGTACTTTCGAACTGTACGTTAGAATAGAAATTTAACTCGTTCATACTTGATTGTGCTGCTTTACAATGGAGTCTGATCTGACCCAGATAGTTTATTTGAACTCAAATTTGCACAAATGTCCATCATCTGTGACACCGATAGGCTTGTATCCTTTGTGTAGCACTGACGTCGAATAAAAAAAACTCTTTGCTTTCTCCAGAAAATGTAGCTTCTTGAATCTTCCACTGAAGTGGAAGATTCAAGAAGAAAGATCCACTGAAGTGGAACTTTTTTGTTCATGTTCACAAAGTTTTAGTCACGCTCACCATAGCCATACACAAACAGGTCTCACTTCGCCTACTATTGAGGCATTTTGTTTTAACACCTTATAAGATCTGCAACATTGCCCGCACTTTCGACGTCCGTCCCCACCCTGTCACTGACAAGGAAGGTCTCTATAAGCGCACACTCAGAAACATTAGAAAAAATTACAGAATATTCTTGTGATGAGGATATATATGTCTATAAAAAATTTCCTGCTGAACCTCGATATAGCGTTCGTAAAGAAAATAATGAAAATTTCACTTTTTTTGGCGATACTTTTAAAATTACTTAAAAAATACGTTTTTCTAATAAATACCTTTAACCCCTTGGGGACGAGCGACACACGTATACGTGACGCATAAGATGCTCAGAATCCTCGATTATTCCCACCAGTTATTTTTTATTGTAAGCTTTGCCTTCTTTAATCCTCGCATTTTTACGGTTCAAATAGGCGATAATTTCTGTTTTGAAAAACCGGGGTATAAAAATTCTGTAAAGGGCGTTCGTCACGAAGGGGTTAAGGAAAAACTTTCTACTTTTTATACTGAACTAGTTTAAGTAAGTTTAACTTAAATAAATACACTTTTATAGCTACAACTTTGTCATATAACATTTATATGTATATACAATGAAATTTAACGATCGTATTATATGGTTACATTTAATCAATAAAAATTGTTTCAAGCTCAAAATTAAGATCCGATTCCGAGCACTCTCAACTCAGCTTCCATAATGTAAGTGTAGGAGGCAACAAAAGAACAGTACTGTTGCCATGGAAACAACGACTTATTCAGTATCGAAATTTATAAAGACAGTGTTCTTAAACAGGGCGTTACTTTTAACATGCCTTTTAAACTTATCCAG
This sequence comes from Maratus michaelseni, assembly GCA_963931845.1. NCBI lineage: Eukaryota > Metazoa > Arthropoda > Arachnida > Araneae > Salticidae > Maratus > Maratus michaelseni. Next base: position 184,962,405 of record OZ007587.1, read on the forward strand.
CTGGTACAACCGTGTAAAATTAAATAACTGCAGCAACATGCAGCTTATGTATATTATATAAGTTTATTGTATTAATAGTAAACAATTTCATCGTTTAAGTTTAAGTTCATTAAGTAGGGTAGACCGGGGCACGTTTATGCGGGGTTTTTTCAATGAATTTTCTAATTTTTATGTTTTAACTTAGGAAATTTTAGACATTGTGGTTTTATAAAGCAGTTAATAAAGTAAAAATTTGTGTATTCAGTTGTATCCCTATTTGTGTTTTTAACCGTAAAAAACATTTTTTTAGGTCCAAGTCTTTTGCGTAAACTTGCCCCGGGAACGGGGCAAGTTTACGTATCAAGTGGGGCACGTTTACGCATATTATAAGTGATACTAAGGAGTAAGTGAAATAAATATTTAATCAAATTGAAATGTTTTATTTATAACTTAAAACACTGTTTAAAAATTAAAAAATTAAAGAGAATTAATTAAAGAACATTTTATAGGCTAAACTGAAAACATAGGGCTGATTGCTAATTAAAAACTGAAATTATTTAGTCATCTTTATCATCACTGTTACAGTTTTTACAAACAAAAAATAAAGTACTTCCTTTTGCACGCTTGTTATGGGACCACCTTTTGCATCTAAGACATTGAACCCAGTCTTGTCCTTTTTTGGATTGGTTGTATTTTTTTCGATCAATAAATACACACACAGTTTTCATCTTCGTCATCAGATTCATTCACTATTTTCTTTTTTCCAGAGTGTACCAACTTTTTCCCTTTTACAGTTTTTGGTTTCATACTTTTTATTTTGCTGTCTTCTTGTTCTGCTTCCATAGAAACTAGTAAATTTTTACGTAATTTCTTCTTTTTGTTTTATTGTGCCATCATTTTTTTCTTTTTCGCTTCTAACTGCTCTTGTCTGAGGGCTTCTTTAATCGGACTATTAGGTCTATTAACCGGTCAGTTAGGATTGCGGACTTCCTCTTTTTCTTCCCTTTGTTGGTGCCAAGCCTTGGTCCTGCCTTTTCAAATGGTCTCAGTTATTCAAGTGTTGGGTAGTGCACATGTGACCAAGTGGAAGGCCTACTGGGAGAAATACTTGGAGGACGTTTACTCAGTAAGAACATGCGTAAAGGTGCCCCAATGTCAATGCGTAAACGTGCCCCGTCACCATGTTTGGATTTATTTTTAACGTGCAACGAAAATTAATAACATATTTGTTCATACAAATACAGTTCGCAAAAAAGGATAAAATTCTGCTAATGTTCATATATTTGGTTATCCTTAACTAAGTAGTATGAGTTCACAATAAGTTTCAATAAGTTCAACACAAAATTTACTCACCTTGACAGAAAACAGGTTATCCTTTCCGCATGCTAGACCGAAGCTCGACTGAAGCTCAAAAACTTGTGAGAATAACCGCTAGGGAGCAGCATCAATCTGTCACGACTGGTTGCGCACCAGTTATAACTCGTTTCGAAAAAAGGGCACTGCGTAAACGTGCCCCGGTTTATCCTACTACGCATTTAAACACTCATTTAACAAGAAATTTTGAAATGCTATAAAATCGCTTCCATTTGGCGAGGAAAAAGTGTTGCTCGCCAAATCGCGTCTTTTTGCATCAAATACTCAAAACTCAAATATACATATTTTTTACAGAATTTCTACTGGAATTCCGCAGCTAAATTTGACTGATTCTTTATAACGTCATGAGTACTTTCATTGGCATTTTTTGAAGAAGATTTGGAATATACGCTTTAAGAAGTCCTTCCTTGTGAGCAAATAAGTTTCTAAATTTGTAACATTAGCTACTAATAACGTTAACAAGTATTTTCTTTGTAAAACTTTTCAACATTCTTGAAAAGTGTTTAAGACAAGTGTTTAAGAAAAAAGCCGTTTGCAATGTAATTTAATGATGTTACATTATTTCGGACATATTGCAATTGATATAAATCAGTGAGGTGCAGTACAAGATGCTTTCTGTAGAATATTGTATGCATAACATTTATCGTTAATTTACAGGAACACACAAAAGAATTCGGTTACAGTACTGTCTATGAGCAATAACAACTGAGAGTGCGTTTTCAGTTGTGGTATGAGTTTTTAAATGTAACTAATTTTTTTTATATTACTTGTCGTGTATAAATTCTATAGATCATAAACTGGGCTGCACAAAAGTATTCGTGTAAATTTCTTTTTATTTACGGAAATTGCTGATGGGTAATTTTCATCTGCTTTTATCTAACTGAACTAAATTTTAGCATAATATGTTGTATATAATATATATAAATCTATAGATCATTTACAGGATTGCACAAAGGATTCGGATACTTTTTTGGCTGTAGATGGTAATTGTTAAAATTGGGTTTCCAAATGGCGCTTTCCAATTTTTTTTTTTTTTTTTTTTTTTTAAATCATTTTTCACTTCATTAAACGGTGAAGTTTTGTTACAGTATTCAGAATGTGTTGGAAAGTGTTTCATAATCTATACTTGAAGTATGATTTTTTTTTCTTGTTTGAAATTTGCATTCATTTTTGTATCACTCTGCTTGTTGATGTCATAGGAAATTTCTTTACCAATTATTTAAATTTAGCTTTAGTATGAGCTACAGAAAGGAATTTTAAAGTGTTGCGCAGCACCCGCATTAATCAATCTGCAGCACAATTTTCCAACACACAAATTAATAACTGTTTCAAAAGATAACTCTATTTGATATTAAATTCTCTTATTTTAGAGTAATGAGATATTTTTGAAAATAAACTGAATATCCCAAATGAATTTTTCTATAGTCCAATCTACGCATCTCCTTACACGGAAATGAAAGTGTGTAATTAAATTATCATCAGTTCTGAATGACAACAATACTGAAAATAATTAATTAAGAAGATTAGTTATTTCGTTCTAAAGTTTTCCGAAACTCCCTTTATTTACAAAGAATAAATACACGGCCGAGATTTCACATTATTCTAAAATATATGCGTTTTAATGAAATTATTTAAATTCTAATGTATTGCAAGTAGAAAAATGTCTGTCCTTTCGTTTTAGTACATGTCGAAAGTTTTCATTCGAACTGATTGAAAAGGTATTTAATGTAGGATGTTTATTTCTGATGGTTTTGGGAAAAGTAAGAATTATTTGGAAATATTTAATTAAAGTACGATAAATACCTTAAAGTTTCCGTAGTATTCTAATAGTAAGTTTATGAAAGAAATAATAACCCATTATAATAAATAAGTAAAGCATGATTTTCCAGTGAATCAAATTTAACTACATAGAATAATTTTAAAAAGAAAAAAAATACTTTAAAGCTCTTTTCAATGGCACATGAAAATTTTGTCGTTTTTGCGTTATTTAATACCACTAGGACAAAATAAACCGATTTTGAATGATGAAGAATTAGAATTCTTTATGAGGTTCAGATGAAAATGTAATTAATATTAATTTAATCCCTTTTCAGATTCCTGTTATCAGTACTGGTCTAATTAACCGCAGAAAAGATTTCGGAATTGTATTTAACTATTGTGTTTTAATTCCAACATAGATGGATTAGTTCGTAGATTAAAAATATAAAGTCATAATTATACTCGATTATAATGGTGTAAAACTAAAACGTTGCAAAAAAATTATGCAGCACAATTGCAACCAGCCACGACTCATTGAAACTAAACTTGGTTTTTTTTTAATATAGAGGATATAGGAGACGTTTCATACACAGAGGAGATTGATACATATACAGTGTTTCTCAACAGATGGCACTAACAGCCATTCAAATGCATGTGAAAGCTTCTTTTATTTGCAGAATACATTATTAACTGGAATTAGCGGTGAAGAACTAACAACTTTGCTTTGCATTTAATTTTTAAGATTTTTTTTTTTATTATCAAGGTAAATTTTTACAACTATAAATTTTTTTTCAACTCTTATTATTGTGACGATAGTATCTTGTACATTTTAAAATTTATAAAGCACATTGTTAAGGATATTTTTACTAGAAAGTGGATTGCCACTTTGTAACTGCAGGCAAAAAAATTGAATGAAAATCCAAAAAGGCAATATACGGAGGAATGATACATTAACCGCATACTGGGGATAATACTGGGGAGAATCGATACGTTTGTATGTGTTTAAAAATTAATAGTCTGTTAAGTTTTAAACTAATATAGCCCTGTATTATACACTATTTTTTACAGTAAGAGATTTTGATAATTGCAGATGAATAATTAATATAAAAAATTTCTTAAAACTAAGATTTGATTCATAAGGATTTAGGTTTCAACTATGCATATTTAATTCGCAAAAATTAAAACTGTTTAAGAAATAAACAAAACAACTAGTAACATTTATTTTTCATTTAGTCTGAAATATTTGTTTTTACTATAGGATTATATAATAGTTTTAAAAAATTATTATTAAATATATATTTATTGAGCGTATCCTGATTTTTTTACCCGTGGTTTTAAAGTAATTATATATACAATTATTAGTTTTAGCTTGATTATTAATTTAAATTTTTAATAAAAAAAAGGAAAATTTATTTCTACTTCAGATATCAATGTTTTACATAAATGTTGATGGTAGTACCAGAAAAAGAACCTATCCTAAAACTATCGAGGCAGCAATTAAAGTGATCATGGATGGAGCTGCACGAAGACCTACAGCGGATAGTCCGAGAGATGTTAAACATTTTAGGGTAGGTATTTGAGGCACCCTGAAAATTTGTGTAACTTCTTTAGTAATGTCTGAATACAAAATCGACGACCTGGCTGAAGGGTGGTGGGCTTAGCCAGCCTGTGAATTTTTAATTTTGTGAAATTTTATTTACAAAAAAAGATCGTTGAAGCATTTTGAAATTTTAATACCTAAAAATTTAGTATTTAGTGAAATAAAAAATAAAAAAGCCAGATTATTTATTCGGGTCTAAATGTTTGCCATGTGGTTTTAAAATAGTATTTTATAAGTGCCGAAAATATGTTTTTGAGGCACGCTGATATATAGACATTATAATATTTATACCCAGAAAAAATCTTTTGAAAAATACAGATAATTTTTGCGAGACTTTCTACCTGCCAGGCGATAGGGAATGTTATTCATAAGTAGCGCTATGGGGAGGTTGAAGCGGGATATAGAGAGCGTACATCGGCGGCCGGCTGAGGTGAAGCATACTGCAGTGTGATAGGCTCTCGCAAGACCAAGCGTGCAGTTATTAGAAAAATTTTGGAGTAATTAAAATATTCTCATTCATAGTGAAATACGTGCAGCTGTAGAAGTGCTATTATGTTTGTATTAAAAGTTTTCTTTGCTTTATATAATACGCATTATATATATTAATTATGGACAGTGAAAAATTAGTTTCTGTTATTTGCACAAAAAGCGATGAAAAATCATTGTTTTTAGTGAAAACACTCTACAATAAAGTCACGAAGTGTTAGAGATTCGGCAAAAACATAGATTAAAATATAAAAACATTATTTTATTATCCAATATTAATCTGACAGAGAGTTATCACAGACATTACTATAAAAATTTCCTGACTTTAATGAAGAAATATTATGAAGACAATGATTCAAGAAAATGCAATGTACCTTCTTCTTCATTAGGTATAATTTTACGTATAATCTTACTTTCTATTATGTATAATAATATATTCACAAATAGCGTAAGACATTCATAGTCATTAACTAAAATAAATCTTGTCTATCGTATAGACGAAACCACTCACTATATCAACTATAGGGAATATTTATGTATACTCTATTTATATCTGTATAGCTGAATACAATAGCTGTAGTATCTACTTGTCTACGAATTTATTACCTGCATGAATTTCTACAGTTGCCTCAATGAATGGAATGAAAAATTTTACACCAAATATATTTTTAACATTACATAATTTTGGAAACTGCTAAAAATTTAATAAAAATTCATGTTTCGTATTTTATTAAAAATTAGTTAATAATTCTTAGTATCTATCTATATTATAAATTTTACAAAGGTAAATTGTTTCCACTAATTTGTTAATGTCAAAGTAAATTTTCCAAGAATTAAAAGCATATTTTTGCGTATTCAAACTTCATGATCCAATTTATTCTAACATAACCAAAAAACGTCTGTCAAAGATTGACATTTAGAAATCATTACATCGTCACTTTTTTTCAACTCTAGCTTCAACCGAGGAGGTACATTTATGCTTCTTGGATTTAGGCGGGCAATAATTGCCCACTATTAATAAAAATTGGATTTTAAAAAACAATATAGAATTTTCCCATTAATTATTCAGGGATTAAAAGTAAAATGGTTTATCGAAAAAAATTACGTAATTCTTTTCCTGTAAAACATTAATTTTAATTTTAAAAACTAAAATATGAGGACCCCAGAAGCCAAGGGATATAAGTTACAAAATTGAAAAAGCTGAGCTAAGTGTACAGTGATATGGAAATAAGACTATTTGTTTGTACGCAAAAAAATAAGGATTTTTGAATTATGTGCTGCGTTTTGGAGGTTAACTACTTAAGCATTTGAAACTTGTACCCCTTGTTATCAATACTGATTAACTATAAATTTAAAAAAAATTGTACTCCACCTTCTTTACACAGTTATTGAAATAAGAGTTCAAAAACTACTATGAAATAAGCAACAGTTTCATAATTATTTCAGTCAATTACTATTGACTCAAAACTTTGAACTCAATTTACTCCAAATCGAAATTTTGTCACTTGTATCCCTTGGTTTCTAGGGTTCTCATATATATATATATATTTATATAAGTTCGACAAAGTGGCGTCATTTTAATTTCACCAGCTTCGACATTATTGTCCATTTTTTAAAAGAACAATATATTTTTGTGAAATAATGTTTTGCATCAAAAATTACATAATTTCAAAACGTAATTTTAGTAGATTTTGTTTAAATTACATTGTAAATATAATTTCTTAGCTAAATTTAGTATTTAATAATATTAATGTTTAAAATTTTTCTATGAGTACAATAATATTGAATTTTTTTTTAACGCTTTCATGTTTTAAATATATAATGTGCTTGTCACGTCACGCACTCAAGTATAGGCGTATTTCTCAACTAATTGTAGGCGGAAAGTAACAATTCTTGAAGAGTTAATAATTCGTAATCTATTATTTCCTACACATAATAGAATGTGTTCTAACTACTTGGAAATTACGAGAAATTTAGCGAAACTTGATACAAACTTTAAATACAAACATAGTAGCACTTCTACAGCTGTACGTGCTTTCCTATGAATGAGAATCTTTTAATTACTCCAAAATTTTTCTAATAACTGTGCGCTTGCTATAAGTCACGTGATCTTGGGAGAGCCTATCACACTGCAGTACGCTTCAATTCAGACGGCTGCCGATGTACGCTCTCTGTATCACACTTCAAACTAGCCATAGCGCTACTTACTCGCACTCACATATAACATTCCCTGTCGCCTGGCAGGTAGAAAGTCTCGCCAAAATGGTCTGTCCTTTTCAAAATATTTTTTTCCTGATATAAATATTATTCTGTCTAAATATCAGCGTGCCTCAAATAATATTTTTTCGACACTTATAAAATATTATTTTGAAACCGCCTGGCAAAACTTTAGACCCGACTAAATAATCTGGCTTTCTTATTTTTTATTTCATTAAATACTAAATTTTTAGGTATTAAAATTTCAAAATGCCTTAAGGATCTATTTTTGTAAGCAAAATTTCGCAAAGTTTAAAATTCACGGGTTGGCTAAGTCCCACCACCCTTCAGCCAGGTCGTCGATTTTGTATTCAAATATTACTAAAGAAGTGTTCCACAAATTTTCAGGGTGCCTCAAATACCTACCCTATAATGTTTAACATCTCCCCCACTAAGAGGAATAGGGCATTGATAATATGACTTTAAGGCGCTATGTATAAAAATTTAAGGAAAGAAATTTACAAACAAAATTTTCTCCTATGTATCATTCACAATATTTTAATAAAGACGAAGAGAAAACACTTGTTGACTATTTCATAAAATTCTCAAAGCTCCATCATGGTTTGAGTACAACTCAGTTTAGGATACTTGCCAATGTATTTGCTGTAGAAAATAAGAATAAAATCTCAAAAACATGGGAAGAAAGACAAATTGTTGGTTATAATTAGTTTAATGGCTTCATGAATCAAAACAAATCTTTAGCAATAGCTCGTACAGAAAACATAAGTATTGCCAGGTAAAATTATTTTAATAAAAGTAATGCGAAAGAACTTCATGATGATATCGAAGATGTATACAAATGTGACATTTCACCTAAAAACATTTGGAACATAAATGTAATAGGTATTACTACAGTCTAAACGTCTACACGAGTGTTAGCCCATAAAAGTGAAAAACAAGTAAGACTAGCAACTTCATATGAAAGGGGAACATTAATTACATAATATAATGGAGTTAATGCAATTGGTAATCATATCCCACTCTTTATGATGTTCCAAAGGATAAATGTAAACATTCATATGTATTGGGGAGCTTCTCCAGGAACTTTAGCAGTTATGCATCCACACATAATGAATGGATAACCGCAGATAACGTCATTGAACTTTTGGGACATTTAAAAAAAACACACGAAATGTTCATTAGGAAATTTAATTTTATTAATTAACCCTCTCACTGACAAGCCCGTGTTAATACATTCACTAACTCCAGATTTCACTGTAATTCAAGCATTTTTTAATTTAATATAATTCTACAAATATAACGCAGATTTAATACATCGAGTAATGACTGATACCCTCAAGGCTTACATTCATATATATAATTAAGTTTTTTATATAATTTTTAGCATTTAAAATAAAATTCAGAGAAAACAACTATACAATTTAGCCCTTTAGCTGGACAGTGAGAGGGTTAAGGATAACCATAAAACTCACATTAACCTTAAATCGCTTCAACTATACAAATGCATTGGCATTGGGCTATCTTTTTCGTCCAGAATTTTATTTGATTGCTAGTAGAAAAGTTTGAATCTCATTCTGATTCAATTAAAGCATAGTAAAATAATTGCACATTTTTAATTTAGCCTAAAGCTGTATAGGCTCTTTGCAATAAGCGTTCAACGAATTCGGTCCAGGACCTTGACAAGCCCTGTACGCATGCTCAGTCATATCAGAATCCTTATATATATATATATATATATATATATATATATATACTGCTAAATTCCAGGTCAAAATATGGTTGTTGTATGACGTATGATGTAGTACGGAATGTGCGAATTCGGTGATATAGCAGTCAAGATCTTAGCCATCAAGCAAACAGCATTAACAAACATCAATAACGATCAACAGTATAAGTTATATTGGAGAAAATATATGCATTCGGAAGTCGTACTCGGGTTGTCTACAGGATGGCACGAAGACGAAAACCTGTGTTCCCCATTAAAGAAAACAGTCAAGAATTAAACACAGCACTTTTCTTGTGAAAGTTCATTCCTCACTTCGACTGGAAAACTCTTCGAATCATCCTATATTACTCCTTGATAATTCATGGTCACAGTTGATCTCAGAACTTAATAACAAATAATGGGCGAACAAGTTCTTAAACTACTAACACTAGTAAAATGATTAAAACTTAGTGGAACTCCATAAAGTGAAGCGGAAAACATTTTCTGCTGTCGTACGGTTTTATTTAAGAAGTGAAAAAAACGAAGAATTCTTGCAGATGCTTATATTGGTTGCATATAGAAATACAAGATTCCCTAAAAATCGCATTGCAACAAGAGATCTGAAGCAATCAGAGAACAAGTCGGATCTCTTTACTTTTGTATGAAGAAGAAAATTGGATGCAATACGGCAGTAAAAACTTCGAACGCGTTAATATTTTCAACAGTTATCATGCATTTTCTCATAAAAATATATCTTTACTTACAGTGTGTTTCAAATTATATAGGATGAACTTTTAAGAGGCAGCAGGGCACTCTATAATGAGCAATTTCTGCACAGGAAACTAAGATCGTAATTCATTTATTCAGTCAAACATACGGATGTATATTACTCCAAGCCGTACCTAGAATTTATTTTTCAGAACAGTAAGGTAGATATTTGACGAAAGTTTCAACAGACTCACCTTGTTCTGTGTGAAATGCGATAATATCACGAAAAGTGTTGGGAGTGCAGAGCGACTTGTGCTGTCCCAACTATAATAACATCTACTACGTTACGAAATATGGAACACATATTCAAGTGGTGTCTGAATGTGTACGGCGGCCACTTTCACCACTTCTCGTGATATCATTACATGTTTTACAATACAAGATTAACTCTGTTTGAATTTTGCTATGTGATATACGAAAATTTTAGTGTTTTCTAATCATAAAGTCACTATGCGGTGTAATTGCTGACATACATGAGACTTGGATTATAAAAATTGGTGTAATAGTTTTCTGTCTCGGAAAAATTATCGAAATATATTTATGTTTGTCGTAATTTTATAAAAATGCAAATATGACTAAAATGGTTTTAAAAAATACTCTAATTTGAAATTAAAAGAGGGAGAGTGATATAATATACTTATAGCAAGGTGACACAGAGTTAATAAAATAAGGTACCTTTGCGTGTCTTTCAAATGTTGAAATGTAGATACATAAAATTTTTCCCACCTTAAAAAAAAATATTTTTTTTAAAAAAGAACTCAACATTCAAACAGTTAATTCAGTTAAATAATTGTTGAAAATTTTTTAAACTGTTTCGCTTAAAATACTTAATTTTTTTGTAAAAACGTGAACGACGGATTTTGCGAAAATCACAGAATGTACAGAAAAAAAAATATGAATAATGAAAACAATTTTTTTTAGCATAATAGGGAACAAAATAAGCTTATTGTAAATCAGTTTTAGTTAATTTATTCATTAATTTAACTATTTATTGCGTTGAAAAAATATCGAATTTATTTTGCAGGAAATAGGTATATTTGTTTTGTATTCGATTAGATCGTACGTAACTACTTTCAGAGTTTCACTGTTTCAACCTACACACATCCTACTGAAATAATGCTACATGAAAATTCAAGCGATAAAATAATAAACAAATGTTTATTTAAATGTATCGTTTCTTTGAGAAAAGAAAAAGCTTTGTTATAAATATTTGCTGAGTTTCATTGTTAAATTAGCATCCATAAATAAATCATTACTGTAGGTCAACATAAACGTTAAATGTAACTACCCACTATTGCCAGATCATTCAATACATTTTCTTGATAAATGACGTAATTATTTTAAAATAATATATAACATATAATGTATTTAAAAATATTATTTTTCGTATGATGACGAATGATGAATTAATAATAGAAAATTTCAATTTAATTTTATTAATATATTAATAAATATTCGGAAATATAGTATATCTTTGACATTAGTGTTTTAATTTTAGTAGTAGTTTAATGAAACATTTTAAATTTTCGTTAACAGGATGTGAAATAATTTTTCATTCACAATATTATTCAAAAGGTATGGCTCCATTTTTAGAACACCTGTTATTGAAGATTTTTTTTAGATTAACTTTGGTAATTTATATACGGCATTTATAATCTTTAAAAGAAAAAAAAATTGAATTCCAAAATAATATACTCAATTCTCCAAACATTAAAATATAAACACTTCAGGATAAATATTAGAAATTATTGTTTCACGTGGCTTGCTGGTTATGTTTAATTTAATTAATACCTAATGAATAGTAAGAATTTTGTGGATTTTATGTTAGAAAAATTTTCAGATTGTTGTTTCAAATACTATACTTTGAAATATTCCCTAAAAAATATTCTCCTACGCAAAACAGTTATGTAGATGAAGAAGTTTTAAAACTAAAGGAAAAGTAACGTTATATATATAATCACACTCATAGTTTTATATATTTTTTATTTTCACTATTTTGCTTACACACACATATATAATAAATCAAACAGACAGCTTGATAAATAAATACATAAATCCATGCTTCACTCAAAAAATGTTCAAAAATATATTGAATCGTAAAATATTTACAAGATATATTGAGGTGGGGGAAAATTGATATCGTTCTGAACACAAACATCTTTTACATTCTAAAGACAGTCGATCCGCTACTTGTATTCTTCTAGTCAAAACTTGCCATCGTCTGCCGCGCTATTTAGAACGCAGCTGTGACATCAGAAACACGTTAGCAAGCACAACTGAAGAGTTTTGATACTGCCATCTATTGGAAAGTACTGCGGGCTTTGGAAAAAGACATCACATACATATACGTAGAAAATTTTGAGAAGATATAACACGCAATTTATTAATTTATTAAATCCTAATGCATTGATGTGTCTTAAGAACACTAGAGACTTTGAACTGGAATATCGTGCTTTCGTGAATACAAAATACTATGGAAAACTTCTGCTTAAATTATTATTTAACTATCACCCTAACTTAAGAGAGAAAATGATGAATTGGTATAGATTTTTCTTTATTAACTTTGATGATTTTTATAGTATTTCGATAAAGCACTACACAATTTGAAACACATCACCGTTAAATATTTATATTAAAAAAGTTCCTAAGAGTGAAAAAGATCCAAAGAAAAGAAAAGATCCAAAGTGATGTGTACTAATTAATGCTGTACTTAAGTTTTTCTTAGAGGGTAGTCTACATAAGGAAACTGTAAGAAACTTTAAAAAATTCAATACAAATACCCAATTTTTAACATCATATTTGGGTTCTTCGGTACATTTTATCTTCAGTTACTAAATGGGAAGTTATTCAGTGAAGTAGTTTAGGTATAAATGCATCGTTGCAAAACAGTTTGCTATGGGGTTAGTTTTTAAAACGTACCTCCAAAATTACTTGGTGAAATTATATGTAATTTTGTAATCGCATCTTTTGAAGCTTCTAGAAATCAATTTCTATATATACTAGGGGGCTCAGTTCCCTACTCGCTAACCCTCGCCAACCCCCGTGCTCGCAATTTACATTAAGACCGCTACGCGGTCCCAAGCAATTCTAGCCGGAATGATTACTACCATAAATCATTTTAACAAATGAAAATGACAATTTTTCTTAATGTAATAAAAGTAATTGAAAACTTCTTTGGAAACACAATTAAAAATGCATTTATATTGGTGCTACCAATGGGCATAAATCATTTACATACTATGAAAAAAGGATCTTGGAAACACAATTAGTTTAAAACTCATTGCACCTATAATATTATACAGCACGGCTTAAATTCATTAAAAAAAAACACTACGTGATAGGAAGATAGTTTATGTATATCATCAATCATTGTTTAAATTTCGTTCGACATTTTACTGTTCTAATTGATTACTGATATTTGAAAAAAAAAAAATATTTTTTACTTCATCAAGAAAGCAACAGACGGCAGCAGGTGCAATCAAGACAGTTGATATTTTTATTCTCTCGATTTCCTTGTGAGTGAAATTCGTAATAAATTCTAAATAAGAGTTGAGAATTCATTTGAAATTAACCATATTACTCACAATTAAAATGATGAATCATCTCAAACGCTTTGGGTTACGTACGTGTTATTTTATTTTTAATAATTGCTAGTTTGAGTTTCATTGCTCTCACAATGGCCGCCATATTGGAGGCGGAGCTGATCTTACCAAATCTAGTCCGTTTATTGGTCTGAGCTATGGAAACTACGGTTGTTGCCAAATTATAAGCTAGAAATTCAGCATTATTTCCGCGCCACGTAAGAGAAATATATATATGGATAATATATATATATATATATATATTTGGTTGCAATCTTTTTTTAATTATTATTAATTTTGATTAAATAAAAATGTTGAAATTATTTTATGAAAAAAATATGAATTGTAATATATAACTTTTTAAAACTGAAATCTATTTCTGAAAACTTCAAATACGCTCATTCAAAATTACAGATCATTCCGCTTTAGTTATGCTTAAAAAACTACTCGTATTGCAATCTGTTTCGTATATGTGATAAAAAAAATTAACATTAGGAGTTCCAATCTTTAAACTTGCATAATTCCTAAACTACATGACAAAATGATTTCCTGTTTGGTATCTGAAAATAAAATTAAAAAAAAATACCTAAGTATCTAAATATGGTGTCAAAACATAGAAGATCCCGAAGCAAAATGTAATTATAGCTTTAATTAGTTGATGTTATCACTAATAAATTGGTAACAGTCACATTTTTATACAATTATTTGAGGCAGAGTAAGTAGAAGGGGGGATCCCCTTTCTACATGTACAGAAAAAAAAAACACCTACATTTTCTGCATATGTTGAAATTTGCAGACTTCTGTATAATCTTTATCCTGCCGTAGGGAACCACAGGTGACAGGTAACAGTAAATTCTAAAGAAATATTAAATGCACTTATGTATTTGTGAGTATAAGTATTCTATTGTAAAATGTAGAAAACATAGAAGTAAAAATACATATCTTATTTCATTGTGATATATTTAATGAAAACTGACAATGTTAAAATAGAAACAAAAATTCCTTTCTGAAAATTTCATTATGATATGTTTAAGGAAAATTGACAAAGTTAAAATAGAAACAAGAAATTCTTTTCTGAAAATTTCAATCCTTTCTGCGAATCCGAAATCCTTTCTTAGAAGTTAAAAAACATTTTTTGTTCTTTATATATAATTAAAAACCGTTCTCGTACCCAGCTTTTTCTTTTTCGCTAGCAATGATCTAAAAACAAAATACCCTTACCTTTAGAAAATTTATATGATCTAAAAAAATAACATGATGTCAGCAATGAACAATGAAAAGATTTAATTTCTGAAACGTATTGTAAAATTTGATTTATTTAACGTCGTAAGAATCGAATTTTATAAAATTTGTAATAGTTAATATTATCATTGCAATTTTTTTAATATAAGATAATTTTTACGTGTAGTTTTGAAATGTTTATTTAAATTGAATCGAAATAAATAAAAGTAAAAATTGTAAAAAATTTCTTTTATAAGCATTTAATGTTTATCTTAAAAATCACGCCTGTCTCTCATTATTTAAAATTCAACGCTTTGATTTGCGCTTCAAAGAAAGTGTAAACTGGTGAATTTATTAAAAATAGATAATTTTTCCTCAGTTTCTTTTTTAAGATATGGCAACATAAAAGGAAAAAAAATGCTTTATTTAAACTATCTATCTATTCAGGATTTTTAAATGGATTTCTCAATGCAAAATAAGAATTTAGTTAATATTAAAATATTAAATGATAAAAGAATATTAAAAAAAATAATAATACACTTTTTATTTTTTATTTATAGTTTCTTCTGCTTAGTGTTTAGTGTTTAAAATATTTTGCTGTTGCAGTTTCACAGCCAAATTGCATATTGGCATATTTTGGCGAGAGTGGTTTGCCGGATAATGAAATCCGTTGTTTTGTAACTCGTAAACAGATGTAATAATAAAGATTATTTGGCGATTTATCACCCGCTCTCAGCTGACATGAAAATACCTTGAAATTAAATTATTAATTAACTTCTAAAAATATTAAAATGTTGTATTGCCATCGGAAACACACATGTGGACATAATTTTTAAAATTCTAGCCTATCAGGAAGTGAATGAAAATTCGATTACAGAATTCCATTTTCACATAAAAAACCAAGTTAAGTTAAATAAAAGAATGAAAAAACAAGTGATTTTTTTTGATTAAGTAAAAAAAAAAAAAAAAAAAAAAAGAACTATCATTTGAATTGCTTTTAATGCGTATGAAGAACTTTAGGATACATGATTTACTTTAACTGTAACAAGAGAAGAAATATCTTATTTATAATTTTCTATATTCGTGATCCATTTTTGTTATTTTGAGTGAGTATTTTTATTTTTACGTTCATTATTGTTTAAAATGTTATTTTGTATAAGTTAATTAAAAGTTAATTTTAACTAAACGAAAGTAGCAATTATTATTATTATTTGTTATTTTAAAAATCTTTTACAAATGTATGACAAATCAAAATAAACCTTTAAAAAACTCTCATATTTCATTAGTTGTAATACATTAATCATACAGACTCCATTGACTTTCATATTAGTCTTTGATATTAATTAACATTGCAAGTTGCTCTGTTTTCTTTTTGGATGTTTGGTTTCTTTTGCCCTGTTTTCGTCAGGAACATAGCTACAAGCAACATCTTCTCCTTCACACCACAGATCACCGTCCTCTACGTGGATAACACAGAAGCTTTTTTTTTTTTTTTTTCATTTTATCTAAAAAATGTTATATACTCTCTGTGTGATGTCAAAATGTGCTAATGTGGAATAGTAAATAAATTAAAAATACAGATTTTTAATATGCCAAAATTTACATAAAACATTTTTTTAGCATTTTTTAAACAAGTATATAAATTTTAAATAAATCATGATTCTTTGTAAAATATATTTATTATATTGATATGATAGTTTTTACTTCCATATAATGTAAAAAAAAATAATTTCAATATTTTTTAACCTGTTTTTACTGACGAGATTCGTCTTACTACCCATGGCAAAAATGTGGGGTTCAGCACTCACTATATAATAACTAATAATAAAATATATACATTTTGATCAAAATTTGACAAGCAGTAGTAATCTTTTTCTTGTTAATGAACGACCACGGACATTAGTACAATAAAACACAAAGCAAATTACAAAATAAGCATTCTCTAATTATGTATTTTTTTCTATAACTTGTGCGGAAAAAATTGAATCACGTTAATTCAAGGAAATATGTTTGGAATATTCTGTAAAAATAAATGATTTGTACTTTGTATTTCCCCTTTTGATTTGATGATCATCTTGATTCTGTCAGGCATAAATTTAACAAAATCTTCGGACTTGGATCGGTGGATCGGCCGGATCCGGTTCGGTTCGGATAGATGACTACCCATGCTTTTAGCACGGAATCCTTTAGTTCCTCTGTTGACTTTGACAGGAGCTTAAATACCATTAAAAAAGTACACCATATATTTTCTATAGAATTGTGATCTGGATAGCATGCATACATTTGAGGAAAATTTCTTTCATCGGAAGAAAATTTTTACTCTACGGGACATATGGCAATTTAAATTGAATTGCATTGTCATCAGTAAATATACCATCACTATCTCCGATCTTCTAGACTAGGAATCTAGAATTCTTTAAAAATTGAAACATATTTCTCTACATTCCCATTATCATTTACTAAATACAGTCTTCCACGCCCCTTAGAAGACATTCAGTCCCAATTTATGATTGCATCCACGAACTTAGATGAAAATTGCATCAGCTTTCACACATCCTTTCATTCTGTAATATCTGAACAACATTTTCCTCTTATCGTCACTCCCATGAATACAAATTCTTGATTCATCGTTGAATACCATTATACTACTTCATGAATATTGAATACCCGTGCTATTCTTAACCAAATAGCACAAATGTTGCATCCAGACAGTCATGCAAATGTAAGGATCCACACTGTCATGTGCTACAGCTACATATCATTTCTAGTAATTTATTCTACAGGTTACTCGCAAATATGATTTTTTTTATTCAATATGTTATTGGTCCTCTAATTGTCCTCGTGAATAAATCTTTTGCTGGAAATTATTATGTCAAACATGTTCTTTATATTCCTGAAATTACAGAAGAATTTGTCACGTATTTCTCAGATATTTGACAAAATGTCCGGTGACTTTTGACCATATAATATATGTATTTTATTGTTAGTTAGTATACAGTGAGTTCAGATTCTATACTTTTTTCCATGGATAGTAGTATAAAAAAGAGTGAAACGCAGACATTAATTGAGTAAGTTCAGATTCTATACTTTTTCCATGGATAGTAGTATGAAAAAAGAGTGAAACGCAGACATTAATTGAGTAAATTTTCAAAAAATTATATTTTTCTAACAGCAGATTAAAAAATGATGAAGTTTTGTATTTCAATTATTTTACATGCCGAAATAGATTTTGTAATAAAATTATGGTATGGCTATTATACTTGAAGAAGATATGTTCAGTTGATACAGGAATCAAAAAAAATATTTTTTTTCGATTTGTTTCTAATAATTAAATTAAATTTGATGTCGCGTTCAATACTTATTTATACTCTACATCTTCTTTTAATTCATTTTCTCTTAAATGTTTTCAGTTTTTCTAGTATTAAAGCTTTATTGTGTTGTGATTGTTCTTTTAACAGACATTTGGTTGTTGCAATATTGCAAGAAATTCAAAGTCAGGTAATTTTTTGTTTGCTTGAGTCTATTAAGATGAAATACAACAACGTACGTCGGAATTTAAATAATCTATACACTAGTAAGACAAGCGTAAGTAGCTTTTTTTAAACCGCCGAATGGTACAATGCAGTATGTAATACATGTAATGTATGTTTGTAGTGGTGTTAGTGGCTATATCGGCACAGAGAATGGAGTTCAGAATAATGTCGAGAAATGCGCACGTGTCTGTACGTCAACATAAAAAAATTGTTGTTACACTAACAAAGTTTATGTTTCCAACAAAAAATCTTTCATAGAAATGAAAAGACTTTTGTGAGAAGCAGAGTTGCCAGTTCCCATATTCAACGTATTCCGCGTAGGTCGTGCGTTTTTCAGGCTTATTGAGACGATTTATTCCGTTTCTTTTAAAACACAACTGACTTTTATAATTTACAGAATTTTTATTAATTTACGTTTTCAATTTGCTTCAAAATTTCTCATTTGATGCATTTTTTGCCACAAAAATGTGACTGTAAAATTATTTGAATTAATTAGTGCGTTAGAATAATGTAATACAGTTGGAAAATGGCAATTATAATTATTAATTAATGTTTTCTTTTGATGGAAAATTCTTTAAGGAAAACAGTATTGTCACATTCAACGTAGTTCAGTATGAAGTGGATAATGACAGTAGTTGGTTAAAACCAAAACAAACTACTGTCAATATAAATTTTTCGATTTTAAGAGATAAATCTAGCAACCCTAATGGGAAGTCTGATGAAAAGTATGTGGTATATGACTAAACAGTTAACTGAATAATGCAGCGATTTCGAGATGATCGTACAATCACGTGGCATGCAGAAAAGAGCATTTTTGAACATGATTAAAAATGCACATCCGTGTCTAGAAGTTGGAGGAGGACAATTTGAATATATATTGTAGTTTATAACAATTTTCATGTTCTAAGAAATTTCAATAAGCTTTTTGTAATTTCTTAGTAATTTTACCAAAATTGAATTAGTTTTTTAAAATACCTTGAACAAAAGTTGCGTAAATGAAAGGGCCTAGATTAATTCCATATCTGATGCTGTATGTTTTGTATAAACGAGTTCACAGCAGCTGTGCTATGATTTTTTAGGCCGCCAAATTATTTTTACTGAACTCACTGATGCAAAAAATTTTGTGCTCCACAATACCCAATCCAGACATCTTGCTTGATTTGAAACTGTTATCTACTACATGGGATTTAGATATGTTCTAGCGGTAGCATTAGAAACTTTAAAACACCCCTTTTCAAATGATATGTGGGTCATTCGCATATAATGTATGATTCGGGACTGGTTGGGACGGATATGTGTTAGCCGTGGGAAACGGATTCAATTTTTTTGGAATCATCTTGCTTCTAAAAGAAGTCCAGTGATGCCTTTGATTTTATTTTATTGTAAACGGTTTGCAAGTAATAGGAGTGTACCTTTTTTCTCTACTGGGACTATATTTGTTTTGAGCGCATTAGTTTTGTTATTTTTCTTTATCAAAAGTAAGAAAAGACTGGTAAAGAAAATCGATTTGCAGGACTGTAACAAATATTTATATGGACTTGATATATATATTTTTAAATAATAGCTCGTTCTTCATATCTGATAGTACAAGTTGTAAAAAAGTCATAAAATATGATGCCTGAATAATAAAAATGTTCGTAATAAATATCTAATAAGAAAGGATTTTGCTTCGAAAGAAGAACATTGCTTAAATTTATATTTGTCTTGAGAACCTTCATGGGTTTATAAATATATTCGATGCAAAGAAAAAAAGAACAAAGAATAAAATTGCAGATAGATTTTTAAAGCTTTGAAAACTTTTATTTTTTGCTTAAATAAATGTTTAAAATATTTCATTCTTGTCAATATTTGTGATACTGACATATAAAATCATGTAAACGCAAGGGAAATATTTTATTTAGATTAATATTTTTTAAATCTTTTAAAATGCTTGTAAAATTCTTTGATACTTCGGCAAGTCACACATAAAAACACGAAAATTAAATAAATAATGATATGCTTGTAACTTTTTGCTATTCATTATGTACTCTAAGCTTTCAAGCCTTCACATTTTCAGCTTAGAATACAGAGTATTTATACCTTTTTTGTATTTAAGCTTTTGTTATACTTTTTAAACATTGGCAATGTACAAAGTTAATATTTTACAATTTTATAGCTTAGAAAGTATATATTTGCTTATATAAATCAGGATAAGTTAAATATTTGAAAAAAAAAAAAATGTTCTCTAAAATTTTCATTATTGTAGTAATGTTTCTTGCAACAAACGGTGTTAGAGACATATTGATATTGGATCTAAGTAAGGAAATTATTATCACGCCTTACATAAATTAGCGAAATGGAAATTGTTCTGAACTTGTTCATTTATGAGAATTCTCAAATAAACAAAATATGTTAGTAAAATTAATTTATTCCTAATTCCAACACATATGGTACTTGTATATTACCCCGTAAGAGAATAATGATAATAAAAAAGAAACAAAAGTCACTAAACAGAAAGAAACATACAACGTCGCTAAACAGAAAGAAAACCAATAACTAATCAATCCACTATTCCTAATAATGCTCAAGCACCTTTTTCCTATAAAGTTTCTACCTTTAGACATTTTATTAGAAGAGCCTTTACTGTCTGTACCCCTAATCAATTAACTAATGAAATAAGTAAAATACGTGACATCGAATTAAATAACGGATACAAAAACAGCACTATTAATAAATTAAAAATTCTTTGAAAGATTAAAGTATAAACTTAGAAAATTTAATATCTGCTTTATCGCAAAACCTTTCACAAAATTAAAAAAACATAGTATGTAGAAAAATAGATCCAATAGAACCTGATCAAGTTTCTGGTGTTTATGGAATCCCATTCACCAAGGCAGATGGAACAGTACAATACTATATAGGAATGACAAACACAAAATTTAAAACAATAATAAAAGAACATATGGTAGATATCAAATATGACAGAAAAACTACTGCCTTAGCTAGACAACATAGAATAGAGCTGTTGAAGATTGATTTCAAGAATAGTAAAGTAATTTTTCCATCAAGAGTTTATTTCCCATCCATTATCCGTGAATCAATAGAAATATATTTGCAAAACAATAACAGTTGCAACGAATCAGCTTCTTTTGAATTACCTAAAATTTGGTACGCGATGCTTTACAAATTAAAAAAGCAATAAAAATAAAATAATAATTTTCACGTTTTCCAGTTTGACCAATTTAAACGCCTGCTTACATTGGACATGTGGTCTCGTGATTTATGTTTACCATTTTCAAAAACTTTGCGAGAATATTTTATTTATCATTTTGATCTGAAGATGTTGCCGTTAGAGCGAAGGAAACATATGTAATCTATATTAAAAGGTATTTTTAAACCCTTTGTGTTATGTTTTTATCACTTTAAGCAATAATTACACATTAATTTAAAGTTAACAAGTGGTTTTATATTATTTGTATTTTTTATCTAATTAACCGTTTACAAAAGTTTTAGTTCAAATTATAGTCCAAAGTATTATGTTTAATTTAACATAACGTTTATGCAAATTCTATGAAATTTGCATGATTTTATCGTGCGCGAAGTGAAATGTTATCCAAATTAAAAATTTTAATTGTCACCTTTGAAACCCACTTCCTGATTTTTTTATGATATTATATCCCAATAATTTTTTTTTAAATATAGTTCAACATTACCTAAATATGCTCGGAAATTTTGGTGCACCCTTTCGTCGTTACCCTTTTTTAAAAAAAATGTCAAACTCGTGAAAAATTTCGCATGTTCAGTTAAAGGTGTACTGTCCTCTTTGTTTTTAGAAAGGAAATTTCTTCATAATATTCCGTTAGTGATGGAAAGTGTTTCATAATCTATGTCTGATGCATGATTTTTTGCTCACATTTAAAATAGATCAATATGATAAATACGCTAAAATTAAAGAGATAGGATTTTCAATAATATAAATAGTTTATTTCTTTTAAATAAAAATGTTAAGAAAATAGTAATTTTTATTGTATGCTTCCATATGTCATGACATTGTTTTTAAAACTAATTAACTTTTTGGAAATATGGTCCTTATATTTAAATAGCATATGGAAAAAGGTTCAAAATTGCAGGGGAATTATGGTTTAAAATTATTTTTAATTATTTTCAGTTAAATTTTTCTAATTTTAGCATAAGAATTGCATTTTTTCTTGATTAAATCATTTTTATTTATAAGATAACTTAATAGTATGTTTAAAAGTTGTTATAAAGTACTCAGATATATATATATATATATATATATATATATATATATATAATAGTTCAAAGGGTTTATAGAGTTCCGATTAATTTATTATTTTAACTGTAAGTCCAAGTTTATTAAAAATCACCAGTAGAGAGAAAATGGGGATCCGGCCTCAGGAGGTGGGCTGTGGGCACGGAGGAGGGAGGAGGGCTGCCCACCTCCCGAAGTGCCCTCCTCCTCCTCCTCCTCCCGAAGTGCAATCCTCCTGCCGAAGTGCCCACCTCCTCCCGAAGTGCCCACCTCCACCACCTAAGATAAGGGGATTAATTAAGGATTAGTGTTAATTAATTTTAATTGCGAGACTTAGAAATTTTTCGAAGCTTTTTTTTTTTTTTTTTTTTTTTTTTTTTTTTTTTTTTTTTTGCGGAGAATTTTCTACTAGAATACGAGGTGTGTTTCAAGAGATTTATTTTAGCGAATTAGAAATTTAATTAATTTTAATTGGGAAACTTAGAAATTTTTCGAAAACATTTTTTTTTTTTTTTTCAAACGAGAGTATGCAGTTTGATTATGAGTGTATGCAGTAGAAGTGAATGATTAATTAATTAAAAATATTAATTAAAAATAGTAATTAATTAATTTTATTTGCAAAACTTCAGAATTTTCGCGAGATTTTTTTTTTTTTTTCAACGAGAAATATTTATTACAGTACAAGGTGAATTTTAAAGAATTACAAATTTAATTAATTTTAATTGGGAAACTTAGAAATTTTTCGAAGCAATTTTTTTTTTCAACTAGAGTATATAATAGCGGGTAGAATTTTAGAGTTGAATGGAAAATAACAATACATTTTTGGTGCTGCCATCTATCGCTTGAATTTAGTACTTTTACGAAAAGTCTGGCTGAGGATCGAACCCTCACAAAATGAAATCATAGCACACTGATTTGCGTTATCTTAACCATTGTGCTATGATTTCATGTCTTAGAAAGTATTTTAAAAGAAGAGGTCTGTGATATCATCATATGCGCAGGTCATACGTTTTTAGTGTGCGAATTATTTTTGTAGATTATTAACCAATGATAACTATTTATTCACGAACCAATCACACAGGAGTTTTTATAATCATGCGCGCCCCCTAGATTGATATAAATTGATGTGAATCCTGTTCATTACATTATTCATTACATTGTCGTTGATGTGTAAGGTTGTATGATTTAAGTGGAACTCGATTTAAAAAAATGTCTAGTGTAGAAAATCAAATATCCTTCCTGATACCCAAAGAAGAACCTCTAACGATGGACATTACCCCCAAAGAGGAACCTGTTTCGAGTATTGAAGTGAAACCGTCATCGTCAGGAGAGATCAAGTTACCCCATTTTTGTGAACTTTGCAAGAAAGGCTATTCTACAAAATTTGCGTTTAATAGGTATATGACTCATCACTCAGATGAAAAAGTTCTTACCTGTGGTGTTTGCGGAGAAACCTTCATTTGGAAATATGATTTACGAAATCATGCTAAGACTCATTCAAGGACATATAATTGTAAGCTGTGCAATATGGTGTTTCCACGATATTGTGATTTGTATAAACACAAGAAGATTCATAACACTTCCAAACCGAAGAAAACGACCAGGTCTTCCAAACAGCAAAAAGATGAACAGCGTAGAATACTGATTAATCGACTTTGTAATTTATTGCAACAAGTATGCAATTCCTATGAGCAAACAAAGTAACTTATGACGTCATCTATTTTTCGAGTTATATGATTGGATTAAGCCTTTTAACTGTAACTGAGACTGATTTTTTAACCTATATAAGCAATGGATCCAGACACCTCAGCTAATTCCATATAAACTTTAAAGAAGATTGTAACCAAGTATCATGGCAAAAAGAAATCACGAACAAGTGCTTTCGCCTAATAAACGTTCTTGTGTAGATTCACCTTTGGTATCAAGAATTGAAAGCACTGAAGGCCTTGTCTACATTGATGAAACAACCTCTTTTCCGGACACCTGTTGTGAGCCCACCAAGGATATATTGAATGAATTTTTCATTGACTTTAACTTTGCAAAACCTTCTACTCCAACGACATCCCATGAACTTATTCAAGAATCTTTGCAAGAACCCATTCAAGAACCACTACAAGA
This sequence comes from Maratus michaelseni, assembly GCA_963931845.1. Taxonomy (NCBI): domain Eukaryota; kingdom Metazoa; phylum Arthropoda; class Arachnida; order Araneae; family Salticidae; genus Maratus; species Maratus michaelseni. The sequence continues at coordinate 184,986,997 of OZ007587.1, forward strand.
ATCAACTGCTCATGCTTCGAATGATGACTCATTTGTATTTTGGAAAGAACTTGGAAACTCAATCTTTTTAGGGATCGAGTTACAGAATTCTGATTATTCTATCCACATAAGGGAATTTACGTCTGAAGGAATTCCCACCCAGAATGGAATTACTATGGACATCCAGACTTGGTATGAGTTCCAATATAAAATCGTTGCCTTTAATTTAAGATACAAAAGTTCCTCCTTCGTTAGCAATAACAAAATGTTAGTTTTAAATGAGGATAATTCTGTTATGTGTCTTAAAAGTTTAACGAACGATTCTAATATCAAATTAAACAATTATCAATTAGAACAATTAAAAGAAAAAACCTATAAACTGAATAAGAAATTGATTCATCACCAGTATGAAAAACATTTACCTAACTTATTAAAGAAAAAATGTAAACAGGCTACAATGACACAAGAAAATGAATTTGTGTTATGGTCTAAACTAATTTTCTACATCGAGAATAATATTATAAGTATATTTAATGAAATTTATCAATGTACGGGATGTGTTTTTAGACATCCAAGTGTTAGCCTGCATTCGTGTTTTACATTTAACAACCGTGAAAAATTTAAACAGGTTGGAGATATAATTTTAATGCTGGTTAATTTTGATGATGTACTGTCCATGTTTTTAAAGAAAGTGGATTTTGTTAGCGATCACTTTTTATGTAACCTGAATGTACAAACTTTTAAAAGCGTATTGTTTGAATAAACTATCTTGATTTTACATCTGTGTCATTATTTCTATAAAATACATGTTTAAAATACAGGCAATAAACTTGATTAAAATATAATAAACTGAATTACAATACAAATGAATGAAAAAAAAAATACTTACACACCAGATTGAAGAAAACATGCCTTGTACTGATCACTGCTTAAACTGTTCATCTTATCTAATGGGGAATCCCCACAAGTGAGATCATCCTATCCTGTGCCTTCATGACATCACCTGGGATATCACTACGCATGCGCGAGCTTATCTAATCAGTGATAAGATTATCAGATAACAACCCCTATATAAGGTCGAACATATCGTGAGGAATCATTGCTTAGCTGTTCCTGCCTCGGTGTTCCTGCTTAGTTCGTGAATATTCCTTGACTTGCTTGCTCAGTGATTTTCAACGTGTAAAAATGTCTTCAATCATCTTTTCGGATAATGGCTTGAACGTCCAATATATAAGTGACTTTATAGAGAAAGCCCATGCTGATCGTTATTTGACGGAGTTAAAAACATTACCATTCTACAGACCTACTTTTCATTTGCGAGGAAAGGATGTAAAACCTAAGCGATTGGTTTTAGCTTATGGAGATCCCAATACCAGCTATGCCTTCAGTGGAACAAGTGTGCCCTCCAAACCTTGGACTTCACTTATGATTGAACTTCGTGATAAAGTGGAAAGAGAAACAGCCTGTACTTTTAACTATGTGCTACTTAATTTGTACCAGGATGGAACTACCTATATCAGTCACCACAAAGATAATGAATCCAGCTTAAATGCTGTGTTCCCTATCACAGTACTCAGTTTTGGTGCTCAAAGAACTATTGAATTCAAGAGACCTAGTGTACCCTCGACATTTATCAAACTAGAACATGGATCCTTCTACAACATGTTGCCACCTACCAACGAATTATTCACACACGGCATCGGAGCAGAACCTGCTATTAAAGACGTTCGAATTAGCCTCACTTTTCGACATTTAATAGTTCATCCTCTTGATTTGAAAAAGCCAAGACTGGACTTGATGAATGATCCTGAACTGAATTTAGACTTGTTTGCTGTATCCCCTGACTATGCTCCACCTAAATATGCTTCAGCATTAAACAGACCTGAAGAGAAACTGTCTACACATACATTTCATGAATCAGATGGATATTTCTCAATTCCTTGGAATCTTGAATGGAATACCTGTGCTCAAATTGAAATGGATAAAAACTGTAATTTGAAACTGCATATAAGAATTTTTAAAGAAGGTGCTCGCGGCGAATTATTTCCAACCAAAAATGGCATTGTAATGACACCTTTAACGTATGATCATTTCCAACAAAATATGATCAAGTTCAACTTTTATTCTGTGAAAGACAGTTACGTGTCCAATAATCAACTTTTAACAGCATTTTCCGATGAAGGACATTGCATATTACAACAGATTTTCAAGGCTAACCAACATAGCTTTCATTTTAAACCAGAAGGAATACGTTTATCTATAGATCAATTTTTTAAATTACGTGAAGCAATTCCTGAAATTACCGACTGCATGATTGATATGCTTCTTGTAAAAGCGATTCCTATGTCTGTATTACGAAAATCAAAAAAGTGTATTCAGACACACACTAATGAGGATAGTGCGAAGAAGCATTTCCTTTCTTGTTTTGACCAAGAATTAGAAAGATCTCTTAATCAAGTATATACTTGTTATGCCTGTACCATTAGTCAGTTATCGCAATTAGACCATGACTGCTTAAATACTTCATTAAGAGAAAAATTTGTTCTGTATAGAGATAGTGCATTATTAAATTTTAATGTCTATCAGTTTGTGAAGAATCTCACAGCAAACTGTCTTTGTCACTATACACCTGCATTTTTTGATACTTTGAATTCAAACTTTTATGTAAACTATTTAGAAACTGTGTTTGTAAATTCCCATGAAGTCTTTTAAAACTACAAAATGTTTGTAACATTTGCTTGAATAAAAATATTTTTTTTCCCCTAAATAATTTCTATGTGATTATTTCATATCTTTAAGTGTTTCTTTTTTTCAGATTTGAGATATGTAGAAAACAGTCATGAAAAGTAGTTTTGAACTAAGAAAAAATGTTTTAAGATTGTTCTAAAAAAAAAAAAAAAAAAAAAAAAAAAACCATATTTTCTGATGCATTTTTAAATTTAATATTTGTTCACAAATGTGTTAGAATTTTTCGCGTTAAGAACTATCTTAAAATAGTATCGGTTAAAAAAGCACTGAAATATTCTTCACTTAATTGAAACTTTACAAAGGGAAATATTTTATGTGGGAAAAAAAATCACAAAAAAAGTCTAAGTTCTACAATTAAAATTAATGACAATTATTTAGGAAAATTAAATAAGGTTAATTGTTCATGAGTTAAAATGTCTTATTACAACGTATCTGTCATGAGTAATCGCTAAGGGGTTTTCCTATGAATGATTCATATCTATCTATCACTAATCGGCTTCGCCCTTATCAGATCCTCTTATCTATGAATCATATGCGTTGTATATTAGCAAGATCTTTTGGGGTAAACTTTAGTCTATTCTAGATTTCGTTTCTTGTAGCGTTACAAACCTTAGCTCTTGGATTTATTTTTCTACTTGTGTGCGTGTGTTTGAGTTTCTGAACTGATAATATGGATTCATCTAACCAACAGCAAATGTCTTTAAACTTTGATGATGATGAAGTAAGTGAATTTTAATATATATTTTTTTTATTATATAATGTACTTTCAAAACTAATTTTAATTCAGCAAATTTATTAAATAATTTGTGAAATGACTTAGCCTAAAACAGGAATGATTTTTACCCGAGGGGTATATTAAATAGAGTTACTTAACTAAACTAAAATTTTATGAAGGGTTCTGTATATTCTAAAATTACTATTCTAAGCTGTGATCATTATTTAATGGTATATTTTACTGTAAAACATGATAAAATCTATTTTTCAAATTTTTATTAAGGGGATCCGTATATTCTAAAATTACTATTCTATGCTATGATTATTCATATATTTTACTATAATGCATGACAAAATCTATTTTTAAATTTTATGAAGGGGGGGGGGGGGTCCGTATATTCTAAAATTACTATTCTAAGCTGTGATCATTATTTATTGGTATATTTTACTGTAAAACATGATAAAATCTATTTTTCAAATTTTTATTAAGGGGATCCCTATATTCTAAAATGTGATTATTCCTATATTTTACTGTAATGCATGACAAAATCTATTTTAAAATTTTATGAAGGGGTCCGTATATTCTAAAATTACTATTCTAAGCTGTGATATTTTACTTAGTATAAAGCATGAATAATTTTTACCCGAGGGGTATATTTTACTGTAATGCATGACAAAATCTATTTTCAAATTTTATGAAGGGGTTATATACATTTATTATGAATAATTTTTACCCGAGGAGTATATTTTACTTTGCCTAAAGCATGACAAAATCTATTTTCAAATTTTATGAAGGGGTCCAGTATATTCTAAAATTATAAAGGTTTTATTTACGAGACAGGAGTATAATTTTTTGAAATATAAGATTGATTAAGTATAGCAATGATTTTATTAAGGGTAACTATTTTTTAATGCCTATTTAAACTATTTTTAATGTATATTTAAAATATTTCACCTTAGAAGTGTATATATCTTAATAATGCTACTTGTAATTTATTTTCATACCAGTATAATGTATTAGTTCTAATTAATTTGGAAATATATATCGAAATGATTTTATTCTGTGGAAATATCTCTCAATATTTTTAAAAGTTTTGTGAAATGATATTATTTATATGGAAAACTTTTAGGACTCTATATTTTTAAATTGTTAGTTTAAAAAGAACTTTATATACATTTTAATACTTCTCACAAGTAAATATGTTTATTATAAAATTTATATGTAGTAGGGAAAAAGTTATTTGAAACAGTTTTTCTTATTATTATAAATTTTTAATCCAATGTGTGGACCTTCATTAGAATAATGCAAAGTTAGTTTATAATGTCACCCATGAATATTTAAAATAGATCCTTTTTATTTAAAGTTTCTACTTGAATATTTAAAACAGTATTCACATTTTTTCTTTTAACTCGTTAAGTATTCTAATTAAACAATCTTCATTAATTAGTAGCGATATCTTGTAATGACTCATTGTGGGAAATCCCATGACGTCATACTTGGGAAAAACCGATGAGGTCATAGATAAGACTCGCTTATCTGATTAAATAGATAAGCGTGCTGAGGTGGGTTCATTCTTATAGTAGTTGTCCTAGAGATTGTATGCTATAATTAGTGCTCCGAGCAATTTTACTTTATTAATCTTTTTGAAAAAGTAATAAACGATGAATTCAAAAATTCAAACTCAAGTAAGTTGAAAAACTGTTTAGTATCATCCTCTATTTTTTTATAAGATTATTTTCCTTTCTAAATGATTTTAACCTAAGAGTTTTCCATATGTTATTTGGTTGCTAAACGATTTATTTTTGAAACTCTCTAAATGAATCTATTCAAATACCTATCTATTGTAATACTAATTTTCTTGAAAAACTTCTAATTAGAAAAAAAATTGTTCTTTTAGAAAGATATGACTTTTCTGTTTTGATCTCGCTATTAATATCTGTATGTGTGCTAAATGTACAGTTATTTTAGTGAATGAAATTTTAACTTAATTTAAACTATAAACAAAGTCATTATTCTCTAGCACTATTCTATGTGAATTTTTTTATAACATGTTATTGATGAACCCTTTTCGAAAAATAATTTATCTTTTCTAATTTAGTGGGAAACTGATTTAAACATCAGTCCCAGAAAAATCGACGCCATAGAAATAAGAGTTCTGAAGGAAATAGCAGAAAAAAACCCAGAACCTTCAACGCAAGAGTCTTCTCTGGTATATTAATATTATTATTATTTATTATTAGTGTGTAAAAATTTTAATAAATGTAGATTGTAAACGAGAATTTTCTTTTAAAGTGGGACATGGATTTTTCCCTCACGTCTAACCAAACAAATCTGATCGACCAAGTTGAGAAGATGTATAGAAGTGAGAGAGAGAAAAAAAATCAAATGATGAAGTCTCTGAAGGTATTTTTTAAAACTTTATAAAACAACTAAAGTTTAAATTAATTTTTTTTTTGGTAAAAGCTTATAGGGATATTCTTTTTTTTTTAGCGTAAGCTGCCCAGTATGGTTCAAGCAACCACGGCAAAACCCCATTCTGATGTTCCTAAGGTATGTTTTATTTAGCATATAATAATTATAAGTTGTAATAAAATTGCCTATTTCAAACTTGAAAAGATAAAGTTTAAATCTTGATAACGTAAAGTTTAATTCTTAACGCTCAAAGTTTAATTCTTGATAAGACAAAGTTTAAATCTTGATAACGTAAAGTTTAATTCTTAACGCTCAAAGTTTAATTCTTGATAAGACAAAGTTTAAATCTTGATAAGAAAAAGTTTAATTCTTGATAACGCAAAGTTTAATTCTTGATATCTCAAAGTTCAATTCTTAAAGCTCAAAGTTTAAATCTTGATAAAGTTTAATTCTTAAAGTTTAAATCTTGATATTACCTTTTTTTAATAGCCATGTTTATAAAGCTAGGGTATGCATTTCTTTTCAGGATCAGCATGTATGTGAATTGTGTCAAAAATCGTTTTCACGTAAGGACAACTTAAAGCGACACCAACTGATTCACACAAAACAAAGAGGAGGTCAATCTGATCTTAACCCTTCTGCCCCAGTCGCAGGCCCGTCTAATGCCCGCCCTTCTATCGCAGGCCCGTCTAATGCCCGCCCTTCTATCGCAGGCCAGTCAAACGTGGAGTCCTCTAAGGTAATTCTTTAAATATATTTTTTTTGTCTTTTTCAGATCTTTTTTTAATGTTAGTCCTCGAGAAAGATTAAATAGTTTTAAAGAGTTTTTTTTTAATAGTATCATTTAAAAAATAGGGTGGGTTTCGAGAGACTGAAATAAATTTTCTGTTTAACTTTAGGTTTTGTTTAATAAAGCTTAATGAAGGGTTTTCTTTAAAAAAAAAAAATTAAGGGTTTTTTTTTTAAAGAAAAATTAAATAAAATTTTAAATGAGGTTTTTTTCTTCTTTTCAGGACGTTCACACTTGCGATGTATGCCAAAAATCTTTTGCGAATGGTCGAAATTTGAGACGGCATCGTGCTACCCACACAAAATCATCTAACAGTCTGTTTACCTGCGAAATTTGCCAATCAACGTTTACCAGATTCGACAGTTTTCTACGCCATAAGAAGTCCCATTCAGAAGATGAAAGCTGTTTTAAGTGTGATATTTGTCAAGAAATGTTCACCCGGGCTGACAACTTAAAACGGCATTTAATATCACATGAAAATCCTCAATATAGATGCCCTGAATGCGGAGGAAAATTCCCAAGAAAAGAAAATTTAAATCATCATATCCGCACGCAGCATAGTAGCACTTCTGAATACATCTAGGCAAAGCGACCCAGGACAACCACACGATCCAGTACAAGACCTCGAAAAGAAACTACAGCCTTAAATGTTTTTAAAGTAGTCACGATTGATTCTGATGAGGATACTCTTCATGACATCTCAGTTTTCTTTGAATCTGCTCGTGAAGAATTAAGGGAGGCTCTGGAGGAAGCTGTTGCAGAAAGGGATGCAATCAAGTGGCATGTGATGATAAAGGTTATACTTGAAAAAATATCTGTAGAAAGCGAGCAGGAGCTACTCTCAACGTATTTCCACTCAGACACTTACGAACAATTTACGAATGATTCCATTGAAGAAAATTTAGAAGAAGCACATCGGAAAATTATCAGTTCATTCGAAAAATTTGTCCAAAGGGGGTCCGGATGGCTTCTCAAGGAAGTATCATATCTTGAACTTAAAATGGGAAAATATTCCCCTTTGAAAGGTAGCAGCTATCTTCAACTCCCAAAAGACTTGAAAGGTAAAGAAGCCATACTTAATATCCAAAACTTCGAAGATCAGAAATGTTTTCTCTGGTGCGTCCTGGCACACGAATTAAACCTAGATCGTAAGGAAAATCCCAACAGAGTAACCAAGTATCAACCGTTTGAAGATACAGTCAACATGAATGGCATATCCTATGATGTACCATATCAGAAGATTCCTCTAATTGAGTCAATGAATGATTTAAGAATCAATGTTTTTGGGTACGAGGAGGGCGAACTTTACATTCTCTATGTGTCTAATAAAACGAACGAGGATGTGATTAACCTACTTCTTCTTTGTGATGGTGAGAATACCCATTACACCCTTATAAGGAACTTTTCAAGATTCATGTCGCATCGAAGTGGTCATAGAAGTGCTGCCTATTATTGTTATACCTGCTTACACGGATTCACAAGACCTGAATTACTAGAAGATCACAAGCCCTATTGCAGTAACCACACCCCTCAAGTAATTAAAATGCCAAAACCCGGTGAAAATATACTCTCATTTACAGGAATCCATTTGCAAGCTCCTATGCCCTACGTCATCTATGCAGATTTCGAATCCCTGCTCGTACCCATTCACACTACTGAACCCTCCAATAAGTCATCTTACCAAGTAAAGACTGCTCGTCACGAGGCTTGTGGGTTTGCGTTCGTTATTGTGGGCTCTGACGGACGTACCTATAAGAAGATAGAAGTGTATCGTGGTGAGAATGCTGCAGACGAATTTATTAAAGCCATCCTAAAATTCAAAGAGGAAATCACATCGAAATTATTAACCATCGCCCCGATGAATCTCAGTGACGAAGAGGAAGAAGCTTTCCAGCAAGCCACAGAATGTTGGATATGTCATAAGTCATTGGGCAAGGAACGCGTCAGGGATCACGATCACATTTCTTCAAAGTATAGGGGAGCTGCCCACCCCTCTTGTAATATTAACTTCAAGCAGAGTAAAGTGATTCCTGTCGTGTTTCACAATCTTAAAAAGTATGACGCACATCATATAATGCGTAAGCTAGGTTGCTTTAAACAGCTGAAAATAAGTGTGATTGCTGCCAATATAGAAGACTACATCACATTTAAATTACAAGAATATGATTCCTCTATTCAATTCTCATTCATTGACTCACTGCTCTTCCTCCCGGCCTCCTTGGACAAATTAACATCAAATCTGAAACCACGCGACTTTAATATATTAAGAGAAAACTTTGCTCAAAATACAAGAACTGAACTACTATGTCGCAAAGGTATTTATCCCTACGAATATATGAATTCGTTTAAAAAATTTCAAGAAACCCAGCTTCCTCCACCCTCTGCTTTCCACAACACATTATCGAATCAAGATATCACAGAATCAGACTATGCACATGCGAAAAATATATGGAATACTTTCAGAATAAACAATCTCGGGGAATATCATGATCTATATTTAAAGACCGATGTGCTTCTACTAGCTGATGTATTCGAAAATTTTAGACGTCTCTGCAGTCAATATTATAATATTGACCCATCCCACCTCGTCACTTCACCAGGCTTGTCTTGGCAGGCCTGTTTGAAAATGACTGAGGTGGAGTTGGAATTATTGACCGATGTGGACATGCTGCTGTTTATCGAAGAAGGCGTACGCGGGGGTGTGTCGCAGATCTCCCACAGGTTTGCGACCGCCAATAATAAAGATGTTCCAAATCACGTCCCCAGTGAAGAAACATCCCATATCATGTACTGGGATGCCAACAATCTTTACGGTTGGGCGATGTCCCAGTATATGCCCCATGGAGGGTTCCAGTGGCGTGATGGCTCCAACTTCACAGAAGAAAGCATATTACAGATACCAGATGACTCAAGTACGGGTTACATTTTCGAGGTGGACTTTGAGTACCCTGAATCCCTTCACGATGACCATAACGACTATCCTCTTGCCCCGCAAAGACTCACCGTACAAGAAGAAATGCTGTCTGATTATGCAAAGAATCTTCTACAGAAGGGGTTCAGAGGTACTCCGAAACTCATCCCCAACTTGATGAGAAAAGTCAAATATATTTCTCATTATAGAAACGTTAAATTATACATTGAATTGGGGTTAAAGCTAACGAAAATTCACAGAGTTCTCCAGTTCCAACAGTCCCCTTGGCTCAAACAATATATAGAATTTAACACGGAAAAACGCAAGCAAGCAACTAGTGCCTTTGAGAAGGATTTCTTCAAATTACTAAATAACAGCATTTATGGCAAGTGCATCGAAAATCTGAGAAAGAGGCGAAATATAGAGTTATCTAACCAAGAAAGAAGATGTGAGAAACTAGTCGCCTCTCCCTACTTCAAAAATTTCAAGATATTCGATGAGAATCTCGTAGCTGTTGAAAGGCAGAAGCCCAGTATCTTGATGAACCGGCCTATTTACGTCGGGTTTTCGATACTAGAGCTATCAAAGGTGCTCATGTACGAATTCCATTATAAATTTATCAAACAAATTTATCCTGGAAATCGTTCAATTCTGCTTTTCACGGATACTGATTCTTTAACCTATCTCATCACGACTGAAAACCTACAAAATGAGATGTATCTCAATAGGTCGCGATTTGATTTTTCAGATTACCCCCAAGAACACCCCCTTTATTCTAACACGAATAAGAAAGTCTTGGGAAAATTTAAAGACGAATTAAATGGTGTGCCTATTCATCAGTTTGTAGGTTTAAAGTCGAAAATGTATTCGATTAAATCCTCCAAAGAAGAAAAAAAGCGAGCCAAGGGGGTCTCAACATCTATAGTTAAAAATAAATTGAAACATGAAGATTATGTGAAATGTTTGGAAAGACAAGCTACAACCTTTGAAGAACAGTCAAGAATAGGGCAGCAATACTTTACACCCTTAAACAGAATAAAAAGTGTTTGTCACCCTTTGACGACAAGCGTTATCTGCTAGAAGATGGAGTAAGTAGCCTAGCTTACGGACATTATAAAATTCCAAGATAATTAGAAAAAAAAAAATCTAAAATCTTTAGAAAAAAAAAAAAAAAAAAAAAAAGAAGGAAGATATCAAAGTCTTCCAAACAAATTTTTGGGAATCGATTGTGTGATCTACCTCCCCGTGGTGATTCCTGGGACCAGGAAGTTTTGACGCTAGGTCACTTCTAGCTAAAAGCTCACACCTTAAGGCAAAATTCATTTCAGTTGAGAGTTTATATCTTAGATTACTTTCAGTTGAAAATCCATCCTACTTTTGGCAATTTTTTAAACTAAAAAATTCTATTTTAACTCTAAATTCTATTTTTGGTTTAAAAGAAAAAAAATCTTAATACCTTTTTTAATGCATGAATCATTATTTCTAACATATATATTGAATAGCATACTCTCGTTAAAAAAAAAAAAAATCGCAAAAAAATTTCTAAGTTCCCTAATTAAAATTAATGAATTACCCTTTTTAATTAAACAATTATTGACTTTTAAAATTCTCCTCTAACATGTATATCGAATACCCTACTCTCGTTGAAAAAAAAAAAAAAAATCTCGCGAAAATTCTTAAGTTCTGCAATTAAAATTAATTAATTACTATTTTTAGTTAATATTTTTAATTACTTAATCATTCACTTCTACTGCATACACTCATAATCAAACTGCATACTCTCGTTGAAAAAAAAAAAAAAAAAAAAAAAAAAAAAAATTGCTTCGAAAAATTTCTAAGTCTCGCAATTAAAATTAATTAAATTTCTAATTCACTAAAATAAACCCGTTGAAGCACACCTCGTATTCTAGTAGAAAATTCTCCGCGAAAAAAAAAATTTTGCTTCAAAAAATTTCTAAGTTCCCTAATTAAAATTAATTAACACTAATCCTTAATTAATCCCCTTATCTTAGGTGGTGGAGGAGGAGGAGGGCACTTCGGGAGGAGGAGGAGGAGGAGGGCACTTCGGGAGGTGGGCAGCCCTCCTCCCTCCTCCGTGCCCACAGCCCACCTCCTGAGGCCGGATCCCCATTTTCTCTCTACTATCACCTCTTAAAACATATAGTTAAAGATTTAAATTCTTTTTTTTTTCTTAAAAAAAAAAAAAAACGCTTACTGCTATTGTGTATCTGAGAAATAAAAAAATGTTACATGGATATTCATGAACATCTTTATAAATTTTAAATAGTTCAAACGTAACCACAAAAATCTATGGTTTGCAAAAAATTTGCGATTTTACATTATTATTAGTTTGTTTCTTATTCAATATCAAAACAGAAAACTCTTCTTTTTTTTATAAAAAAATTTGTGAGTATTATACAATCTGTCAAATATTACTATATTTAAAGAAGATAAAAGGAAAGGAACAATAGGATCTGCTTAAGAGCCTACGCTAGTCACGTGAAGAAACGCTTAAGCTAATGTTATGTCTATGGGAAGGTTCTTGGCAGATTTCTCACTCGCATTTTAATATTTTTAAATGATTTTTTTTGCAAAGGATAGCTGAGGTCAATCTCTAACGTTGTTAGTTTTTAGTTTTTTTTATTTTGGTTTTCAATTTTGAAACCGGTTCGAACCGGTTCTGAAAGTGATGTAATATAAAAAAAATTATATAAAATAACTGGAACCAAAATCGAAAAAAGTAAAAACTAAAAACGTTAGAGATCGACCTCAGCTATCCTATTCAAAAAACATCATTTAAAAAAAATAAAATGCAAGCGAGAAATCTGCCAAGAACCTTCCCATAGACTTAACATTAGCTTGCGCGTTTTTTCGCACGATTGATGTAGGCTCTTAATTTGACTTTGTGTAAAAGTTGTTTGACTAAACGTAATGGAATCTGATAAATATGTTTTTAAAAGTACAAATTAAAGAATCATTAGCCTTATATTTAACTGACGCACTTTTAAAAATATGTTGTTCGAAGCATAACTGAAACTCTTTAATATAAATTTAACTAAAAAAGTGCAAGGAATTTTAAATTTCAACTGTTTGCCTGAAAAGAACCATCCATAGATTTGATGTTTTTAAAGAACTTTACAAGACTTTTTTGGATTTTTTACAAGGATGTAAATAAAAAGATTTCCCCTTTATATGATATCTTACTGAAGAAATAATTGCTTAAAGATTTTTACTTTCTTCTATATATAATAGAAGAAAGTATTATAATCTAATTTTTTTTACATCCAGTTTTCGACTTATTTACACGTTTTAGTGGTCAGAGATTCCGAAAAACATGTTTATGCAAAATGTCTGTCTGTCCGTGTGTCTGTCCTTCATACATACATCGATATGATGTATGTATGAAGAAATGCATAGAATTTAACCGAGTTTCATTTATATGTTTTTGACTATGGCCATCAGGCTTCCCTTGAATTTGGAGATATTCTGCCGGAAGGGGGCGCTGTGATAGCAAATTTTGTGCCATATTCATTATTGTACCATCGAAAAGTGTATGAAGTTATGCATAGAATTGAACCAAATTTAATTTACATATTTTTCAGTATGGTCAGCAGGTCCCCCTTAAATTTGGAGATGTTCTGCCGGAAGCAGTCCCTGTGATAACGATTTTTGCGCCATTTTCATTATTGTATCACCGAAAAGTGTCTGAAGTTATGTATAGAATTGAACGAAATTTCATTTATATGTTTTTCACTATGGCAGCAGGTCCCAGTTGAATTTGGATATATTCCGCCGGAAGGGGCGCCGTGAAAGAGAATCCTGTGCGATTTTCTCGAATTTTCGTAGTTGTGTTGTACATCGGCTGCTTGTGCAGCGAAGGGTTCTTCACATCGAGATAACCCGGCGATTCGCAAGCAGCTGACGTACAACAGAATAATAATAAATATTGATTTTATTTTCACTGTTATACCGAATTTTGAAGTATTTACATGTATGAGATAGAAGAAAGTTTTGGGATAGGCACATCCGACTAATTAGATGATGCAACTCTAGCTGAACAAAAAGTAAAGATGGCCAAAACAAAAGAAAAAAAAAGAATCACTAAATGTTCTACTGGAAGAAATGTATCATTTTACACAGAAATAATTACATAACTTTGTGTCAAAAAGCGCATCCATTTTTTAAACGATTCAAAATTTCATTTATAATTTTCATTATCAACTTTAATTGATAAATGTTGTTCATTCTACTTACATTTTTTTTTTACTGTTACTATGACTGAAATCAGAGTCGCAGATAGGGCCAGAGGGTTACAGCGGCGACATGAGCTGCATTTGGGCTTTCTATTAACACTATTGATGTTCTAAAAATCGATAGAAAATCGAATAAAATTTCACTTATTTTTTTATGACAACTGCAAATTGTTAGTTTTCGAAAAGTTATTACTGCCTGTTGCTTTTCTTCCCATAAAACATGTAGCAGCTCAAACGTATTTGGCACATCTAAACCAACTTTTCTTCAAATCTGTGCTTTTTTGCAAACAAAGTAAAATTTCCTGTATGGAATGATGATTCAATGAGAAATTAAACTAAAACAAAATTTCTAAGTTTAGCGTCAAGGAATAACTGCGATTGTTGGTTCCTGTGTGAAAAAGCATGGTTTCGGCGCAACGACTCATGAGTTAGCTCGAAATTAAAAAAAAAATGCATTTTTACTTTATTTTATATACAAGAAGAAAGTATTGGATTCATGCAAAATTGTGACTCCCGATTTTCGACGGAATTACACGTTTTAGAAGGTCCTGAATACAATTTGACCGTTTTTAGAAAATGTCTGAGTGTGTGTGTGTGTGTATGTCTGTATATCTGTATGTGACATAAATTTTGTGGGCGCTCAAACTTAGACACTACAACATGGAATTTAATAAAATTTCAGATTAATTTCAACTTTGACATAAATTTTAGAGCTGATTAGATTTTGGTGTATATAGGACAACATGTGTCTCTTCTATGCTGCATTCTTCACGATTTTCAAAATAGCTATACCTCAAGAACTATTGCATAGAATTTCATCAAACTTCATATTATGTTAGACCTTGACATAAATAGATGCTAATAAGTTTTGAGTGTATATCACGCAACAGGTAGAGATGCTATGTTGTGTTTTTCACGATTTTTTCGATGGTTGTATCAGGAAAACTAATACACAGAATTTCATCAAACTTCATATTCTGTTAGATCTTGACATAAGCAGATGCTGATTCATTTTTGACTTGTATCCCGTGCTTGGAGGAATATTCCTAATATTGTCCACAAGGAATTGATACAATTTAGTAGGAGTGATGTTTTCTATTATCATTCACTGATCACTGTAATTCTATACTAAATTAAAAGAAAGGCGTTAAACTTCATATCAATAAATGTTGCTGTTTGCGTATGCTATTTAAATTAATGTATTAGAAAAACTATAGATCTAGAAAAAAGGTTTGTAATGGCCAGAACATAATAGTTTTAATCTGAAATTCTGTGATGAAAGAGTTTTTAAAAATGTTTATCCGATAACATAATTCAAATTTAACATATTATTTACACGAATGTTAGAAAACCAGTCTCTTATTACACCTCAAAAGGCAATAAGGTAGAGAAGATTTTAATAAAATGAATCTTTTTAAACATCAAAAATTGGCTCTAAAATAAAAAAAAAATAAGTCAAAGCTTCATGAAAGTTGTGGAATGTAAAGTACTTTTTGTAAAATACTTTTCTTATTGGGAAAATATTATTTGTTTGTCTACTAATACCCCGATTGTCTCTTAATATCCCATTTTTCTCTACATTCTTTAAATCAGATTTTTATTGAAATAAATCGCATGTTTTTTCCCCTCAAAATGACATGCTATCTTATCGCAAATAAAATACCGGAATATTCAATGTAGAAAAGCTGATTCTGGATAAGAAAGAATGTTAAGAAAATGGCATTTCCTCGTAAACATGGTGGTATTGTGCAACACATGGGGTTATATTCTTTACTTCGAAAACATTTTAAAGTAAGACACATTTCGCATTTGCTTAAAAGTCGTACCTTGCAATGTTTTAGCTTTCACACAAACAAATACTAAAGTTAAATTTTTTTTAAAACATATATTGGAAACATTGGGATAAATATACAGGATGTTCAGAACAGGTCCCTCCGGTTTTGAAGTGAGATAATTATAAACGCTTTATATGAAAACGCTAATTAAAATTCAATATTGCAAATTGAGTGTACACATTTTAAACAAGATCTTTATTGATATAAGTTGCAAATTATACTTGTAGATAGAATTGTAATATGTCGCATCTCAGTACTTTCACGATGAATTACTATTTAAATGTTCTTTAATGGTTCACCTACAGATGTAACAAAGTGACGATGTTGAAGTAGTGTTCGGTGTTTAAATTTACTGGCATTATTTACAGTTTGGGTATGGAACTGGTACCATATGCATTAGGCCTCGGTGATATCTCAATTTCAATATCGTGATATATCGTCAGCTAAATATCGCGATATGACGATATACCGTAATATTAAAACTAAATATACAGAATAAATAAAAGAATATGAGAAGAAAAAAGAAAGAATAAAAAATCAGTTTTACTCGTATTTCCACAATATGGCTGGCTTTAGACGAAAGCGAATTAGGGCGACCGCTTGAGTCGCTAAAATTAAACTGGCTTGAAATAGACAAAAAATTTGGTTAAAATTTAGTTATATTTAAAAGATATCATTCGTGACATTGAATAAAAATTCCAGGGCTAGTAAAACCGCACCTGGCACCAAAAATGAAAATTTTAAATACCACCACATTCCATTATGAGAACAATTACTATATATAACATCTTTTAGAGAGCATTACTTGCATGGAAAAATTCTAGAAATAATATAAAATAAGTGTTACTAAATTATTTGCCAATTTGCGCTTTATGAAATTTTATCATCTTGCAAAATTTCTAACAAAGTAATGAGACTGATTATTACAACAATTAAAACAAACATTTTCGGTTTGCTCACTGTAATTATTGGTTCGCTTCACACTCTCCTCCGCTCAATTTATAATATAATAAATTTAACAGTATATATTACATTAAAACAATCAGCAATCTCCTGTACTGATATAGTCAAAATCCCAAATAACTGAAATAAACACTTCAGAGAAACATTATCTATCACGTTAAATATTTAAACAGAATTTGTTTTACTTTCGCATTACAGTCAGTGAGGAATTCAGGGGTGACACTGAGCCCCTAGAGTTTCCACATTTTCGGTTATTTAATGTCCCGAAAGTGGAACCACCCCCCCCCCATACACACTCTGAATACCATAATGCCATGGACACCGACGAAACACAGGGAGGTATAAGATATTAAAACAGTTGTTCTGCTAGCCCTCAACATGCAATACAGAAATTTAACAAATATATATATATATATATATATATATATATATATATATATATATATATATATATATTTCGTCAGAGGAAATAATTTTTCAACATATAAACTCAGAATTTAAAAAATAAAAACTTTGTTCCTTGGGAGTTTCAGCGAGGCAGATCTCCCGTAGCCAAAATTTCATAGTTCTTTCTTCTGTTAGTGCATAATTAATCATGCTACTTGGGCATAAGTAAATTATATTTTTTTTCAACATAAAAATTTACAGATTTAAAGATTTAAATTTCAGAACAGGTTTAAATTTCAAAATTCAGGAAGGGGCAATTGTCCTCCATTGCCGGCGCCCATGATAATGCCCCCCCCCCCATCCGCCATCCCGAAACTCCGAAATACCTCCCAGAGAAAAATGTCTGATTTCAAGACTGATTAGAGTATTAAATACTAGTCATCAAGCACATGTTTCAAGATAATAGAATAAAGCACGAAGAAAATCTTAAAAATGGATGGAAGTATGAAAAATAATTAAAAAAAAAATGAATAATCAGCATGTTCGAATATTTTTTATTTGACAGTACATTAATGTTTTATAACCTATAATTATGAAGAAATAAATATATCTTATTTTTTTCTTGTTTTCCGCGCCATCGCGTAAATTTTTTTAAATATCTCATTTGTGAAGGGGGAGTAAATCGGATAAAAGTAGAGAAGAAACATTTCAACATATTTTATTTGATTAAAATTGAAGAATTTGCATAATATTCCTTTCTACCGTTTTCAAATAACATATAATAATTCTTAATGATTTTAAAAATTAAATGCAAAATTACCACCAAACATTTTTAGGCAGTGACCAATGGTGATATATACAGAGGCAGTCAAATACCAAATACTCAAATATATCACGCGAATGCGATTTTTAAAATAAATTCTGGAAAGAAAAAATTCGCGGTATAGAAGTAAAAATATCTGCATTTAAAAAAATCCTTCTTTGCCCCAGAATGAATGCTAATTATTGAATGAATGCCATTAATGAATACTACTAAGGAATTAATAATTTTTTTCATAAAATAATAATTATAAAGAACAAATAAAAACATGTCTGAATTATTCTTTATTCGTGTGTCCCATTAAAACGACTGTTACAAATAAAGTACTTCCTTTCTTTATCGCCGTAATTCACACATTATTCAACAACAAAGAGCAAATATTCATCCACACCGCCGAAATCTAAATATCATAATGGAATGAAAGCAGATGCGAAATTCAACGCTTGCGCTCAGAATTTAAGCTTGCACCGTCAATATATCATCTACTGTCAGTGGTCGCTGGCGAAAACCGTAATCAAGAGTATACGATATTTATTGCTCGTCGCATAAATACCGAAAAAAATCCCCCTTTCCTCTTTTCATCTGGGAGAATTAACTTAACTGTAGTATTCATGAATACGGCATATTGTGATTTTCGCTGGGGGAATTCACACCGTTAGTATTCTTGAATACTCGAAGGCGAGGAAGTTCTTTTACTATTGTGGTTTTCACGGTTTTCGGCAGTTTCATGATATCTGCGGTATACCGCTGGGTAGGATTTTTTGATATCGGTATCACGATATGTATTTTATATTGGTTTTATCGATTTTATCGATATATCGCCCCAGCCCTAATATGCATACATGATTAGGGTTAAAATTCTTCTAATCAAGTTTATAATTTTTGTTTTACTTGAATTTGTTCTACTCAAAAATCACACTAGATACTTTCTAAATAAAATTATAAAATGAAGTAAGTAATTTACCATTATATCACTAAGTTGGCAGGTTACAATTAAAATCCTAGCTATCTACCAGTACAATTCACGATTAATATCAATAAATTCTTCATTTAAAACTCTGTGCATAAATATTCAATATTAGTGTAAATATGTATATATATGAATTAATTTTTTTTCACTTGAGTTTTAATATAATTTTAAACGTTGGATATTCATTTCTCCAACCATGCATAGGTTTGGAATCATACTTTGTTTTGTAGTAATTTTTATGGAGTCATTATTACTTAGAGTCAGATAAAAATTCAAACTAAAATGTGGAGTTTTGTGGTTGATTAAGTGTAAGAAAAAGTATCACTTTACAAACACTAATCTGATTATATTTCTGTTTCTTTGAACAAAGGACACACAGAGAAAAGAAAGAACGTCTTTCCAGACACCTAACTCACGGGACTTATAGGCCGGACATATGAGTTTCTAAAGCTTGGGTGGTGGGATCCATCTACCTTGGCTCGTAGTCATTAGAGGGGTGGAAAACCCACTATGATTTCAGTTTTGTTTTACGAACATGATTAAAAATAACATATGACATTACATGAAAAAAAATATTACTGCTTTTAGCTACTACACTGTACAAAATTTGCAGCAAGTTGCCTCTCCAGTCATTTGACTGTTTTTATAGATAACGATTATTTAACCGTAATTTTAATCGAGACTGACTAATGATAATGCTTCTAAATAAGGTCAAGTAACCACTATTTACAAAAATGGTTGAATGACAGGGAAGATTGCTGCAGATTTTTAACAGTGTACATTGTAAAAAACTTGCAACGATCTGTGCAGTCTTTCAACCGTTTTTATAGATAACGGTTACTTAACCATAATTTTAATCGATCCTGACCAACACTGTTAAAAATCTGCAACAAACTGTCTAGTCATTTAATCGTTTTTATAGAAAACGCTTACATAACGTAATTTATCTATAATATGACCAATGTGAACGCTGCATAATATTATCAAATAACCGTTATTTACAAAAACGGTTGAATGACAGGACAGTTTGCTGCAGATTTTTAACATTGTAGTAATAATAATAATCAGTTTAAAGAGGCGACAACAATTCAAAAATCCCATGTAAAACAGCTGACATTTATATACACTGCTAAAAATTCACAGCAAACTGTTCAGTCATTTAGCCGGTTTTATAGAAAACAGTTACATAACAGCAATGTATCTATCTGACCAATCAGAACACTGCATTATATTGTCAAATAACCGTTATCTATAAAAATGGTTTAATGACTGGACAGTTTGCTGCAAATTTTTAATAGTGTATCTTTTTATAAGCTAAATTATTTTTAGCAGTAGCTAAATTACACTGTTAAAAATATGCAGCAAACTGTCCAGCAATATTTGTAAATAATGGTTACTTGACCAGATTATGATGCTTCCTCATTGGTCAGGATTGATGAACATAACGAGTAAGTAACCTTTATCTCTAAAATAGTCAAATGACTGGACAGTTTTTTACAGTATATAAATGGATCGTTCGTGAAGATATTAAAATAGAAAATGCATTAATTACGCGCTCTAGTAAAAATCAAGGAAAAAACCCATGTAAAAGGGCTGACTTTGACGTACCTTTTCTCGAGAACATGAAGTGATTATAGAAGTGATTTCAATACTGTTTTAAAAAATAGTTTTGGCAGTACATTGTGCAAAATCTGCAGCAAATAGTCTAGTCATCCAACTCTTTTTTTAGATAATGGTCACTTGATCATATTATGAAGCGTTGTCCTATTCGTCAGAGTAGTAATAAATTATGGTTGTGAAACCATTTTCTTTAAAAACGGCTTGGAGACTGCTCAGTTTGCTGTAGAATTTTAACAGTGTAGTTAAAATAGAAATTGATCGTGCGGCAAATAAAACAAAATAAAATAAGTATATAAATAATAATAGAAATAAGAAAAATGCATTTGAGTAATTGAAATAAACATTTTCTGGCCGAAAATTTCCACAAAACTTTAAATAATAATAATAATAATAATAATAATAATAATAATAATAATAAAATTTCGAGCATATTCCAATGCAACGTATCATTTAAGCCAGTTTAACTTAACTTGATATTACTTGCGTACATACACAAGTTACTGACCGCGGCTTGAATGAATTTCATGCATTTTAGAGAATGCTGTATAGCGAGTTTCATGCGTCCAGTGATGTTTTTTTTCGGTTAATGTACGCGAAGCATAGTCAACCGCGTCTTGCATGTATTAGAAAAATGAAGAATTAATATGTATTATATATTATTTTTAGAATATTTTATGCTTAGAATAAATTAAAATCTGTCTTCCCTTTGTCAGATTTTAGTTTAGCGCAAAAGTGACAGTTTGGGTATATCTTATCTTAGTTTAATATGCTTTTTTTTTCTTTTATTTGCTTTTGACAATCAATTATGAATTCTGGTAATCCTTCCACTAGTTACTTTACGTTATTGCAGCAAACAAATGCTTACTGATAAGATACATAATATATATATATATATATATATATATATATATATATATATATAAGTCACAAAATTGAGCTACAGTTTTTAAACCTATTCAGAAGTATATCCCCCCCCCCCCCCCACCTATTCAATGATGTAAAAGTTGGAATTATGCGATTTTCAGAAGTGATGTATGGGCAATAACAGCGAAAGACATACTCATTGTCACCATCGTTATATAATTCTAAAAATAGCAACTGGTTTTTGGCAGTCGTCTAAAAGTGAACTACGATTTTTTGACGACGACAAAAAAGTCCATAGTAAAAGAAATAGGACTTTTTCACTAAAAAACTAACAAACAAACAAATAATTAGCATGTTATGCCAACACAAAGCTTTCTTCTATATAAATAAAATCAACAAACGTCTCTTAAATGAAAAGTCTGTTCCCGTGTTGAGGATTCTGAAGGTAAAGATTTTTTGAATTGTGTGCATTTAAACTGGAGATATAGACATCGCATTTTTTGAACAAAATATTGAATTTTGGCATCTCCTCTTAGATGACCGTAACCGAAATCGAATGAGAATGTCTTCCCACATTTAGGATGCTAAGCGCGAAGTTTTGTTGAATTCTGTTCATTTAAACTGCTGATATAAGCATCGCATATTTCGAAGAAATCATCGAATGTCGGCACCTTCTCATAGATGACCGTTACCAAAATTTAATGACAATCTATCCTATCATATGAGGTTTCTAAATTTGATGTTTTGTGGAATTCTGGGCACACAAACTTGAGATATAAGCATAACGTAAATCGAACAAGTCATCGATTTGCTGCATCTCCTCTAGGGGGATTTGCCTAAAAACTAATCAGCAGCAGTTCACATAAGGATAGAACTACAAATGAAATTTCCTTTTATTCTACGCAGTAGTTCGTGAATTGGAGAACCCACACAATTTTTGTCACACACAGACAGACACAAAGACTCACGGACAGACATTTTCTAAAAATAGTCAAATCGTGTTCAGAACATTCTAAAACGTATAAATCTGTCGAAAACCGGAAGTCGAAAATTTCATAAATCCATTACATTCTTTTTGTGCAGATAAAGGAAAGTAAAAAATACGCCTGTTTCGTGTGATATCTATAAACTATAAACTAGTTACTTAATAAATACAAAATATTACGAGGGGCAGTCGGAAAATAAGTTTCCCCTGGCGACTGTGGACAGAGGTGTGTATGAAAGACAAAAAATGTAATGAAACATTAAAGATAAAATATAACTTTATTTTTCCACATAAGTACCAAGTACATTGAGACATTTGTCATATCGATTTGTAACTTTTTGACCTTCAAAAAGCCCTACTGGAAAAAATCAGGGCTTTGCATACGGACGAAGCGTTGAACTGCTATGGGCGAAAGACCGCACAGCAGGTGAATGCGAACGTGCAAGACACCGATACAACGCTTCGTCCGTATGCAAAGCCCTGATTCTTCCCTGGAGTGCTTTTTTGAAGCTTATAAAGGGGTATGACAAATGTCTCAATGTACTTGGTACTTATGTGGAAAAATAAAGTTATGTTTTATCTTTAATGTCTCATTACATTTTTTGTCTTTCATACACACCTCTGTCCACAATCGCCAGGTGAAACTCATTTTACCGACTTCCCCTCGTAGAAACGAAAAAAAAAAAAAACTAGTCGGATGTGCCAATCGCAAAATGTTCTTCAATCGCATTCAGGTTTCACATACACGAAAAACGAATCAGTACCAATTTACATCAAGGTCTAAATGAATCTAAAGTTTTATTAAATTCCGTGCATTATTTCTTGAGATATGAATATCGCTAAAATCGTATAAATTCTGAAAAATGAAGCATAGCAGCGCTACCTGTTGGGAGATTTACACCAAAACCTTGTCAAAAACAACTTATGTTAACGTCTAACTGAATCTAAAGTTTGATGAAATTCTGCGCATTAGTTCTTGAGATATAATTATCGTGAAAATCATGAAAAAGGTAACATAGCAGCGCCACCTATTGGACTAATTACACCAAACGTAATCAGGGTCTATTTATGTCAAGATCTGACAGAATCTGAAGTTTGATAAAAATCAGTGCATTAGTTCTTGAGATAGAACTATTGCGAAACCGCAAAAAAATTCACCATGCAGTGTCACCTGTTAGGCGATTTACACCAATAACTAATCAGCACCAATTCATATCAGGGACTAACTGAATCTAAAGTTTTATTAAATTCTGTGCGTTAGTTCTTGAGATAGAGCGGCTATAAAATTTTTGTCACAGACAGACAGACTCACAGAACCACAGACTGATGGAAAGACATTTTCTAAAAACAGTCTATAGTAGAGTTTTTCGTTGGCGGCCGTAATCCTTAGACATATATTAAAGAATAAGATTTAGTTGCACCGAGGCATTGATCATGGAAGATTGTGTTCACACAATAACTCAGGCAAGTGAAGAGACTAATTTAGGAGGACTCAAAACTGGTATTTTGATGATGTTTTATTGGCAATTTAAGTGAAATTATTACATGAGCCATCGGGAGTGACCCGACCAAGCACAAAGCCTTTTTGAGGCTTACATTTCCGAGAGAGTACAGGAACGGAATGCCGTGAATAATTACCTTAAAATCCTTGACAGATGTTGGATATTTGGCGTGCGGTTTTCGCCAATTTCTTTTGAAGAATTTCCGACTTGGCGATAAAATATGCAGAGCGATACAGAACACATCGATTTTATAAAATAACCAAATGAGATATATATGAAAAATTGCATCCTCAATGCATAGCGATAGGGTTGCGATATGGTAAAAGTTAGTTTTCCTAGGAACAGAAAATTATTTCAAGGATTTAGACATTACATCCGCTGAGTGTAGAATCTATGAACTTACTATAGACATATCTAACGGCTACATTTTTAAGTGTAAATGCAGAATTGCAGACATGAAAAATAATTATTCTCTCTTCTTTATTTTTTTAATTGAGCAAAATTACATCTGGACGAAATAGAGTGTAGGAGGATGATTTTAAAATAACAGTGTTATCTTTAATAATGGACAGAGATATATTTAAATGCAGGTAATGGGATGTACAGACAAATTAAATTTAGAATATAATTTTAAAACAAGTAATATAAAAAAAAATTAAGTCAATTCCTACTTTTTAATCATAAATTATGAGAACACGCTTTTCCAAAATTATTCTTTTAAAGAAGATTTTCTAAATGTCAAGATCAGATATCTCATCAACTTCCAGATAATAATAATAATAATTATTATTATATAATCTACATAAGGTTTTTAATAAGATTTGTCATTTTATTACAAAATTTATATTATTTTTCTTGTTTTATGTTTAGTTGTGATAGAATCTTTTTATTGGTATGTTAATAAATAACTGATGTGTATAGGGTAAGTCAGGGATAGTTGCTCCCCCTCAAGGCCCCCCTTTATTTTTCTTTTTTATAGTAATGATTTTTGCAGTGCATATTTAACCTATATATTCTAGATTTTATGTAGTTTTTCATAAAAAGTATTATTGTGATATAAATACAAAATAAACTGGCATCTTTATAAAAAAAACTTAATCAATGATTTTGGCCATCTATCCCGGACCTCGGGGTTAGACGCCCCACTTGATCGGAATACATGCTTCAGCCAGTAGCTCTGGATGTAGGACGAAATATGGCTGCAAACTATAAACTAACACATTATTCGATACCTGTTTCAACAACATTCATTAAATATTTCATGAACAATCTTTAATAAATATATTATATTTCATTTGCTGCATTTCTATCGTATAAAGCCACTAGCAAAACCCGCAGCTTTGCTCGCGTAATTCTTGAAAAATGCCAAGGGGAATTCGTTGGTCTATTTTCATTAGAGGAAATTTTACTGCCACAGATAATTCAGAAATTACTAATTAAGCCACACTATTTAAGCAAATTTATGTAGTAACTATATCACAGAAATTGCAATTTTAAAACTTTTCTGTTCCTGCTCACATTAACATTTCAAAACTTTTAAAAACTGTTCTGTGGATGCATTTGTGTTTCTAACGTAACAGCCATGTAAAATTTCAAGTTTCTGTCCCTAACAATTTCAGATAAATCATTGTTTAGAAGGTTTTTAGAACTTTTCCAGCTTATTTCAGTTTTTTATTTTTTTAAACCGTTTTTAGCGAGCACTGAAATCTTAAAAATAGCTTCCATGCAAAATTTTAACTTCCTATACCCAGCAGCATCACTAAATTCGCACTTTTGGAATGTTTGTTGCTTCTGCCCCAATTTTGAATTTTGTAAAAACTGTTCTGTGGAAGCATTTACGTATAAAAAATAATAAGCATGCTAAATTCTAAGTTTCTATCGCTAACAATTTAGAAAAAAACGTAGTTTATAACGTTTTCCGCTCAGTGTACACCTTTAAACTTTGAATTTTTAATAGACTGTTTATACCGAGAGTCTGCATCTTAAAAGTTACAACTATACTAAATTTCCAGTTTCTAACCCGAATAAATCCAATTAAATTATAATGTAAAACGTTTTTAGAACGTTTTCCGCTCCTTTCAGTCTGCTAAATTTCGATTTTTTTAGAAACCGGTTTTAGCGAGCATTTGCATTTTAACAGTAACCACTATGCCAAATACGAAGCTTCTATACCAGCTGTATCACAAAATATGCATCACATGATTGCAATTTTAGTACTTTTTTTTTTTTTTGCTCCTGTCCTTTTACATTTCGCATTTTCAGTAAACTGTTCTGGGTGATCATTTACGTGAGTAACAGCCAGGCGAAATTTTAAGTTTTTAGCCTTAATAGTTCCGAATAAATCGTAATTTAGAAAGTTTTTAGAACGCTTCTCCGCCTTTCACTCTTTTAACCTCTTGAAGGGCACCGGTATATTATATATACCACTTAATTTTAATCCCAAAATGCCACAATGACACCAGAATTTTATAATCAAATTTTGAATTTAAAAGGCACATGAGGAAAAGCTTTTACTTATTTTAAAATAAATTCGTTCGTGAATCCTGGTGTCAATCAATCATATTCCAATCATATTTCAATATTTTAGCTACAAGAGTACTTTGCCCCTGAAGGGGTTAAATTTCATTTTTTTTCAAATTGTTCTGTGCGACCATTTATGATTTAAAAGCAACAGCCATGTCAAATTTTAAGTTCTACCCCTAACAATTCCATAGTAATTGCAATTTAGAACGCTTTTTAAACGCTTCCGCTCATTTAACCCTTTCGTAATTTAGAACTTTGTTTCCTCTTTCACCCTTTAAAATTTCAATTTATTTAAAAAAAACTGTTCTGTGTGTGCACTTGCGTTTTAAAAAGTATCCGCCATGTCAAATTTCCAGTTTCTGTCCTTAACAATTCCATAGAAATCGTAATTTAGAATGTTTTTAGAACAGTTTTCCCTCATATCACTTTTTTAAATTTCGAATTTTTCAAAAACTGTCCTTAGAGAGCATGTGTATCTCATAAGTGACTACCTTGCCCAAGTCCAAGTTTCTAATCCCTTCTGTATAATAAAAATTACAATTTTAGAACGTTCTCCGCTCTTGCAACTCCTCAGGGTAATGGCACTGACATAAAATATAGCCTGTGTTAGAGCACAGACTGCCACTATAAATTTGCGAGGATTACTTTTAAAATCGGTTCGGTAGTTTAAAAGATTCCATAGAATTTGTAATTTAGAATGTTTTTAGAACACATTTCGAACTTTTTAGAAACTGTTATTTGAGAGCATTTACATCTTATAAGTAACTACCATGCGAAATTTCAATTTTCTAATTCCTTCAGTATAAAAAAAAATCGAAATTTTAGAACGTTTTTCGATTTTGCAACCACCCCCCCCCCCCTGTGGTAGTGGCACCGATATAAAATATAGCCTATGTTACAGCAGGGGCTGTTACCATCAATTTGCCACCATCACTTTGGAAAATGGTTCTGTAGTTCCAGAGATTTCATAAAAATTGTAATTTAGAATGTTTTTAGAACGCTTTTCGCTTATCTCACCCTTTTAAATTTCAAATTTTTTTAGAATTTGTTCTTAGAGAGCATTTATATCTTATATAAGTAACTACCATGCCAAATTTCAAGTTTCTAGCTCCTTCATTATAAAAAAAATTGAAATTTTAGAACGTTTTTCGCTTTTGCACCCCCGCCCCCTCCTGGGGGTAGTGGCACCGACATAAAATACAGCCTATGTTACACCAAGGACTGTTACCATCAATGAGCCACTATCAATTTTGAAAACGGTTCTGTAGTTCCAGAGATTTCATAGAAATTGTAATTTAGAATGTAATTAGAACGCTTTTCGCTCATCTCACCCTTTTAAATTTCGAATTTTTTTAGAATTTGTTCTTAGAGAGCATTTATATCTTATAAGTAACTACCATGCCAAATTTCATGTTTTTAGCTCCTTCAGTATAAAAAAAAAATCACAAATTTGGAACGTTTTTCGCTCCTGCACCCCCCTGGGGTTAGTGACACCGACATACTATATAGCCTATGCTGAAGCAGAGATTGTCACCATCACTTTTGAAATCACTTCGGTAGTTCCAGGGGTTACCCCCTACAAACAAACAAACAAAAAAAAACAATCGTTACTTCTTTATATTATTAGTATAGATAAAACAAAAGCCAAACTTGCCATTTGTGATGAATATAACTTTTATTTGAAGAAATAAATCGCTTTAACTTCATCTACTGCACTTTTTTTTTTATAGAAATTGAAAAGATAAGGTCCGTCACATGTCCAATAGTTGAAATACAGTGACTAGGGCAACTAACCCAAGGGGCATATAACCTGGATTTACCCTATTTATTTTCTTAAAATTTTTTTTCATCATCTGGGTTTAAATGTACACCGAACGTTCCCTTATAGCAAAGTGAGTTATGACATTAAAAAGACAATACAATCCAACCTAGTATTTATGGGTTAAAGATGCTCAATACACTGCCCGGTGTTCTGAACTTGATGAAAATCATTTTTAATTGAAACTCTAATAGAGTTTTTTACATTTAGTGTGCTTTTACTTTCTTCTATCTTTACAGGAAGAAAGTATTGGATTCATGAAAATTTTCGACTTCCGGTTTTCGACGGATTTTTGCGTTTTAGAAGGTCCTGAACACGATTTGACTGTTTTTAGAAAATGTCTGCCTGTGACTCTGTCTGTCTGTCTGTCTGTATGTGACAAAAACTTTTTGGGCGCTCTATCTCAAGAACTAATGCACGAAATTCAATAAAACTTTATATTCAGTTAGTCCATTGTATAAATTGGTGCTGATTAGTTTTTGGCGAAAATCTCCCGATAAGTGGCGCTGCTATGCTTCATTTTTCGCGAATTCTGCAATAGCTCTATCTTAAGAACTAATGCACTTATTTTCATCAAACTTCAGGTTCCGTTAGACCTTGACATAAATAGATGCTTATTATGTTTTGGTGTAGATATCCCAACAGGTGGCGTTGTTATACCATATTTTTCTCGATTTTTACGATAGCTATATCTTTCTTGAGATAAGGACGGAATTTCATAAAACTGCAGATTCCGATAGACCTTGACATAAATAAATGCTGCTTGCGTTTTGGTGTAAATAGCCCACCAGGTGGCGCTTCTATGCTACTTTTTCATCATTATCACGATAACTATATCGCAAGAACTAATGCACGGTTTTTCATAAAACTTCAGATTCAGTTAGAAGTTGACATAAGATGTTGTTGATTAGGTTTTGGTCTAAATCGCCCAGCAGGTGGCGCTGCTATGCTGCATTATGCAGGATTTACACGATTTTAGCAATAGTCATATCTCAAGAACTAATGCACGGAATTTAATAAAACTTTAGATTCAGTTAGACCTTGATATAAATTGTTGCTGATTCTTTTTAGTGTATGCGAAATCTGTGTGAGATAGAAGAAAGTTTTGGGATTGGCACATTCTACTAGTTTTACATTACCCACTAACTACACGGAAAAGCATGACTGGTACTTTTCTATTATTCACATGCCAATGGTCATTCGCGAAATGTTTCTGTATTTATAGCAACCTTTTTTATTTTAATTGTTTCAGTGTTTAAGAGCGTAGTTCGATTACATGTCTGTTAAATTGGTGTTTTATTTATTTATTTATTTGTGAAGTTTTAATTTTATTAGGCAACTTAGTTATAGGATACTTACAAGGAAACAAGCAAATGTTGAATTAGTCGCATTCTTTTAACTGCAAAGCGTTTAATCCTCCGTAATCGGGTTGTACGTTCATTTTTGAGACAGATAAAAAAATTCAGGCTTGAAAAATATTTTAAAAACCGTAAAAAATCAGTATATTGAGATTCAGCTTTCAAACAAATTGCATTTGGAAGTGCACTTTTCTCCATATTCGACAGAGTAAAAATTGAAATTGTGTGATGTTTAGAAGTTAAAAAAAAATTCCACTAAAAGCGAAATTTATCGGTCAGGTGTTGCAACTGTCAATATGATGTCAGCGTTACTCATGTTTTTGTTTTATACTGTAATATAGATAGATCGAAAAACAATGTTCCAGAGCAGCCATACGCACCCTGCGGCCGCCAACCTTCTATGCGTGGCTCGAGACATACAATCACTAACCCATACTAATAATAAAAATTTGAGATGCGCATAAAAAGGTATTTGTGATATTTACTACAGTTTTATATATTTTGGAAAAACAATATCTGCTTCGTTATTTTTAATTAAGTTGAAATTATATGATAACATTCTAATTGACATTTGCTTAGTCAAAAATTCTTTTTACACGTAGTCCTCTTTGCATTTCAGTGGTGTATAAGTATTTTCTAATCTTTAACACTAATCAAACCTTATTTAAAATTAATTAATTTTGCACTATATATTTTTACTCTATAAAAAAGATAAAAGTGTTTTCATTAAGAAAAATTGATTTTTTTTAAATCCCCTGATTTTTTTATCTTTAGTTCTTGGAAATTCTCCAATTATTATATTATGTTTTATACTTATTACTTAGCAATTACCGATTCTATTATTTTTTTTATATTGCTTTGTCATAGTACTTTAGTAAGCTTACTATTTTAATGACCTATTTTTTTAAAAATTTATTATATAAGTATACAGTACGTTGTGGCCCACCTAACATAGCAAACATATGTTTTCGGCTAGCGAGAAAAAAAGGGAAGGTTGAGTATGGCTGGACTAGAGCAAACCCTATTTATCTGAAATAATATTATATTGAACTGCCATTTGATTTTATACAATAATTAGACTTTAATACCAGCAGAATAAAAATATTATAAAACTTTTCTCTTTTACAATAATCTTCATATATTTTCAGCTTTGTGATTGAAAAACGCGTTTATTGGTCATTGTGATGCCACATTCTGCTACGGAAATGATTCATGCGAAAAGGTCATAGGTTTCTAAAATATTTTAAAGTTCATTGGCAACCACTTAAACAATACAAGCAAACATTGGAACTATAAGTAGAACAAAAAATCTGAATTTAGCGTTTGGAATATATTAGAGATGGGCATAACGATTATTTTGATTATTCGAATGAATCTTTCGGGCATTCGCAGAAGCATATTTGTCAAACTTCAAATTTTTAAATTTAATTACTACCAGAAATTTTGAAAAAAAAAAGAAGTTTCTGATTTTAATTTTAATTTGATTAGATGCCAGATAAAAGGGAAAAATATGTTTCGTTAACGAAACACATTAGCGTATAGTCTATAATTTTCAAGAAGTATAGCACCACGATAAGAATTTTTTTAATTTAATATTTAAATAGCAGAATTTATAATCATCTTATTTAATAGCAGAATTTGTAATGTTTTCCAGCGACTAAGTAAGACGAAAAATTCCATTCAAAAATTGTGGTTGAAGTGTGCATACTTTGATACATTGTTTCTTTTTTTTTTTTAATTTCTAAATTAACGTGGCTCAATTTCACTTAGAATAAGATATAGAAAACTCAAAATTAGTGAATGTAAGAAAAGCGAATTTACGTAAAACGATTAACTAAACTTCTTGTTTAAAAAATGATATTCGTAAATTGAAAAATCGATGCAGTAAGCAGGAAAAATCTAAAATAAGTTTGCTTCCAATTAATTGTGAAGTTCTGTAATGCATTTCTTATTTAAAAAGAAATAATAATTTATTTTTGGTCCTAGTTATGTAGGACAAATCTAATGTAAATGAAATTAATGGAGGCTATAAGAGTTTCTAAGAAGTATTTTTATTATAAACAAGCAATTTATGTATTATAAAAATACTATAAGTTTTTGTGACTTGCTTAAAAAAACAGACAATTTAATTTAAATCATAGAATACCTAAATGTTATGGTTCATGATGTGATTAAAGTAATTTAAATAACCTTTATTGAAAAAACCAGAACCCCGTGCTTGTCAGGTTTTTTATTCTAGAAATTTTAATTTTAACTTCACCTTTACCGCAGAAATATATTTGAGTAAATTTTCACGGACATGTTATTATTTTGTGTTCAGAATTATGTTTCTTTTTACCTACGTGTAGTAATGATAGTATACAGGGTGCCAAAAAACATTATACTCGGCTTTTAATCCGTAAATATTGATCATATTATAAATTACAAAGTTACGTAAAAAAAGTACAGAAAAAAACACGTTTTCTTTCCATTACATTAACTTTAACACAATTATTTTAAAATGATAAATAAATGATACGAGTTGTAATTTTCCAACTGAGTGAAAATTTGTCCAGGCCGGTATTTGAACAAGGGCCTTGGATTAAGCTTACAACGCTCTACCAACTAAGCTATCCTGAACAAATCCGGCGGACACAATTCAGTCAGACAACTTTTTGATAATGGAATCTGGTCTGTTATATGAAACAACTCAACAGAATAAAGCGCAAGTAATGGAACCCCAAGTAAACGTTGGATACGTAATTACACTTCATTAATTTTAACACAATTATTCTAATCGGTAAATAAATCACACGAGTTGTAATTTTCCAACTGAGTGAATAAGTGTCCAAGCTCAGTTAGTAGAGCATTGCAGCATTTAAATATGCTCAAATGAACAGTTTTCATCAGTGTTGAATTCAGATATTTTTCTCCGGGAGGGATTTCTATGGCTCCAGGGGGATATTACAAAGTTCCGGGAGGGCAATTGCACTTTTTGACCATTAAAAGCATAAACCCAGAAATCTTCCCGGGAGCATATCAATCCTACAGGGGGTGGAATGACACCCCCGGGCCATCCCCTGAATTCAACACTGGTTTTCATTAAACATATGAGGTACACTGCAAAAAAATAATACTGACACCCCAGCTGCTAGTACTATACCGTAAAATTAACAGTAATAAACAGTAAAATAAGCAGTAATACGGTGCCGCGCATGGGCGGCAGCGTTACTGTTTATTTTATTGTTGGGATTGGGTATTTACTAGCTGGGATGCCAATATTATACTGTAAAATGAACACTTTTATTTTGCAGTGTAAGGATGTTGTGATGTCTCTCTTCGACTCGTTTCTGTAATTACGAAGTTTTTAAAGATAACGATGGAAAATTGCAAAGTATAGTAAAAATAGAAACTTTGAAGATTACTGTAAAATCTTTACTTCCTGTAACACATTTTTAGTTACAGTTATTCTTTTCTAGTTTTTTTATAATTGTCTATGTGTGAGGGCTAACTGATAAGAGAGATAACTTTTTTCGTCCGTATGGAAATTTTAGTAGGCGTTATTAGTTGATTCTGTAATTAATATAAACGCATTTGCTAGCATGGGGAGATTAGTCGTGAGCTTTCACATGTTTCTCTACGAATGGCTTGTGAGATGTTTTAATGAATTAATCTGTATATGCTGCATAAGCTTTAGTATTTGAAATTATTGTAGATTTAAAGGAGCAGATTTTGTTAAAAAATATTTTATAACATATATATATATATATATATATAAATATATTTTCACAAAAAATTCTCCTATAGATTAATAATATAACAAAACAACATATAAAATTTTAAAACTTACCAAAGTTTTATTGATGTTTACTTAAAAAAAAAAAAAGTCCTATATATATGTATAATGATGGTAAAATCCATTACTATAAAAATTGTGTAAATCTGTTTTGCATTTCTTCAGCAGCACTTAGTTTAACTTAACTGTAATAGTGACATGTCATAATTAAACTTGAAGAGAATTTTTGCATTTTTTTAAAATATAATTATTTAAATAAAAAAACATATATATGAAATAAAATAGTAAAAATTCGCCGAATTCCAAAGAAAAAAATAAGGAATTATTAAAATTGAACTTTAAATTATTATAGGTTACAGTTATCAAACTCAAAATTCTTCTAGTAACAGAACGTAATTTTTTTAATAAATCTGATATGGTGATAAAATATGGGTTTGATAGAGGAACTTAGGGTATTATGAAATAGTCGGTAATATGGAATACCAAGGTTTCTGTTTAGTAAAGTGCTGCCACCAACCGGCAATATCATACACTACTTAAGAACGCTTCCAGAATGCCCCCCCCCCAAAAAAAAAAAACGCACAGTTCGTCAGTCGGCGTCAAGGCGCGTTGTGTGAATAAATATTTGTTTTTCGTCTTTGGAAAATTTCAAGAGATAATTTTTCAAAATTTTCTGTTCATTATTAGGGTTTCGTTCATCTCACGAAACCCTATTACTCCCGCTCTGTTGTCTATCTGTCACAGAGCCATTCTCAAAAACTATATCACTTACAGAGTTGAAACTTTGAGTATAATTCTGAATACCAGTTATGAAGAGCTCAAAATATTAAAATTTGAAAAATTCGTATTATTTTAACAAATAGAGATAAAAAACCAAAATTCTAACAGCCTTTTCCTTTTAAATTTAAACATTTTTCGTTATATTAATATATATATGTAAGCAGATGATATGTAAATAGTCGCTTTACTGGAATTATATGACAAATAATCGATGAACAACAAAATACGAACTTTAATTTCAACTAATACACTTTTGGTCAAAACTATACAATAAATTTACCTTACGATAGTTCAACTAGGCCTAATAGCGCCTTTACCGGCTATATTAATTTTATATCTTGCTTCATAACAAAAATTAGAAAACTGGCTCTTTGCCAAAACTCGCGATCCAAAGTATTTACAGCTCACGCGTTTAAATCATGGATAATAGCACTAGAGTGTCAGTTCATATCATTTACACGAAGTGTTCAAACTGGAATCTTACAATTCGGTCATCCTGACGTGATGGCGTCTTGACATCAGCATCTTGATTTGTTATGTTTTTTTATGCCTAACAGTTATATATATTTTTAAAGATTTTCATTTCTCTCTGTCTTTAGAACCTGCATATCTAATATCTCTGTAATTTCTTTCCGGATATTGCTTTCTATCTTTAGAAGCTATATACCTATTGCTTCTAGAATGATAAGAATTTGAATAATCATCTCGTCCACTATCAGCTCCTTTAAATCCATGATGAGAATTATTCTTATGTGATGGTTGTGAATATTTTTGTTCATTATAACTAGCCTTGCACGATCGTTGGCCACCATAATTATAATTAATTCGACCATGATAGTAGCCTCTGTTCATGTATCTAGGGGAAAATTTTGGATTATACCTTGCTTTTGAATTGGGTGAAGTATTTTCTGTTACGTCTTGAGGTATCAAAGAATTCTCAGTCTCAAAGTTTTCAGGAATCTCAGA
Organism: Maratus michaelseni; assembly: GCA_963931845.1. Classification (NCBI taxonomy): domain Eukaryota; kingdom Metazoa; phylum Arthropoda; class Arachnida; order Araneae; family Salticidae; genus Maratus; species Maratus michaelseni. Next base: position 185,021,972 of record OZ007587.1, read on the forward strand.
TTTATTTTGGTAAGAATTCTCGGAACTCTGTTTCCCATATCCAAATTTATTGTAATTTCCATGGTTAAACGACTGTTTAAAATATCTCTGGCTATATCTATTACTGCTTCTGTTATCAAATGTTCTATTAAAATTTCTGTTATTTCTCTTATGACCGAAATTTCTACTGCGATCTTTCACATAGTCTTTTCTACCATGTGCAGGACTTCTTCTTTCATAATTTTCTTCTGGAGATGGATAGTCAACATTCCATTCATCGGATATTCCTGGATCTTTTGTTTTATTCGGCTTATATGGTTTTATTAATTTTCTTATTTTTTTTTCGTTTGCTAAATTTTTAATATGAGTCAAATTCACCCCGTCATTTACGCAGTCGATATTAACCGTATCTTCCCAACCTCGATTATCGTTGCAACTCGATTATCGCAATTAACTTGCTTCATCAATTTTTGTCGGTACTACGTTAATTTTAATGTATCCTACTCGAACTGTTTTGCCGCTTATTATTCTAACACCATCTTCCGTTACTTTTAACGTCATGCCTTCTACTGCTTTTCTACCTATTATTAAATCGCAGTCCGTCTCTTGTACCACGTAAAATTTATCCTCGATTTCTGTATCGTCCACGTAGACTTTATGCCAGAAAAAACCTGTTGGCTAAATTTCTTTTTCACCTATGCCTGATATAGATATATTGTCGCTGGTTAGTTTTGGCGCGTTTATTGCAGTATGATATCTTGAACTGGCGATTGAAATATCGCTTCCTGTATCGATTATTACGTTTGTTTTTATTCCGCTAATATCTAAGATTCTTCCTTTTTTACCATTTAACATTCCGATATTAACTATTTTTCTTTCCGTGTTTTGGGTCTCATTTTGGTATTTTGTTTCTCACCAATTTTGATTATGTTGCGGGTAGAAATTTGAATATTCTCGTTCTGTATTTTTCGCCATGGCGCATTTTGCACTCACGTGACCAGGGTTGCCACACGCAAAACAGATTATATGCGACTCTTTGCTTTCATGACCTACATTGTGCCTATTATCAACTTGGCGTCTTTTTGAATTGGCGTAGTCAGCCACTCTCGATCTTCTGTCATCAAAATCGCCGCTTGTATCCTTAACTGATTGTTTATTGTAAACCCTTCATGCTGTTTCGTAATTATCTAATTTATTAACTATTTCATCAATTTTCTTTATTACTAATAATTCCTCTACGAAATGTGTTTTTGTTTCCGTAGGTAAATTATGTCTGATTTGATTAACAACAATTAATTTTGCTAAAGCTTCAAAGTTATTTATTTGAAGACCTTCAATCCATTGTTGAAAATACACCTTTATCTCATAGGCGAAATCTCGCCAATTGGCTGATGGCTCCTTTTTAGATGAGAAAAATTTCAGCCTAAACTCCGCTGGTGATAGTTTGTAGCGTTTTAGTAGAATATTTTTTATGTAATCATAATCGTGAATTTCATGTTCGTTTTCCCTTGCTATTATATTGATCACATCTAACGGCATTAGATTAATTAAATAATTTACCCATTCTTTTTTATCAATGCCCGTTTGCGCCATTTGCCTTTCGCACATAGCTAAATATAAACTAATATCATTCGAACTATCATATTTAGTTAATAATCTAAGCAATTCAAATTGCTTACCTGGATTTGTCCTTGGGTTTTCATTAATGTGTTCTCTTGAATTTTCTTGTATCTGCAATTTCTTAATTTCAAAATTTTGCTCCAATTCTATTTTCCATTTTCTCTCTTTCATTTCCATTTTCAATTTCTTTTCTTCTGCTTGTAATTTCTTCTCTTCCAGTTCTGATTATAATTTCTTCTCTTCCAGTTCTGCTTGTAATTTTTTCTCTTTCTCTTCTCTTTCTTCTTCTGTTTTCTCTTTTCTAGCTGCTATCACTACTTCCAATCGATCTCTTATAAAATCTTCTTCGTAACTCTCCCAACTCTTGATCAGCTTTATTAGGACGGGTATTGTCGGTTTTTCTGGTGCTTCAATTCTACATTCTTCGCAGAGGTTTATTAGATCAATTCTCTTAGCTTTATTTAGAGTTCCCATGTTTATCTTTCAAAAATTGTACTTGAAGTGATATGATTACCGTTTCACTTTGCTAATTCGTAACCGAACTTTTGATACTGACGTTTTACAACACTTTACTTTTGGTTTCCATTTCACTACTAGTGGCTTTTACTTTTAATAATCTTGGCATCCGAGCCCCCATAAATATAAGCAGATGATATGTAAATAGTCGCTTTACTAGAATTACATGACAAATAATCGATGAACAACAAAATACGAACTTTAATTTCAACTAATACACTTTTGGTCAAAACTATACAATAAATTTACCTTACGATAGTTCAACTAGGCCTAATAGCGCCTTTACTGGCTATATTCATTTTATATCTTGCTTAATAACAAAAATTAGAAAACTGGCTCTTTGCCAAAACTCGCGATCCAAAGTATTTACAGCTCACGCGTTTAAATCATGGATAATAGCACTAGAGTGTCAGTTCATATCATTTACATGAAGTGTTCAAACTGGAATCCTACAAATATATGATATATATATATATATATATATATATCCAAAATTAAAAATCCACGATGAAATTCTTTCCACATTAATTAATTTTCTATCAGACTATTTCCACGTGAAAAATGAAAAAGAAATAAAAAGTTTTACCAATTGAAAAAAAAAAGATAAATATGAAATAAAATTGATTGATGTCATAGTGATAATAAAACGGAAAATGTCTAAGATTTCTCAATAATGCAAGGAGTATGAGTATGTGTATGTACACAAAGCAGATTAATATCACGTCATCAGAGAATTAAAAAGAAAATCTGTCGTCATATTGGAAGTTTAACGAACTTTTCAGATGTTTGAGAATAATACAAAGCGAGTATCAATATGAGTAATAGAGAATAGTACATATCTGATTTTGAGAAACATATTGAATCGTGATAAAAATTATGGAAATATTCGCATATTTTAACATTTTGAAGGTGTACAATTTGTTTAATTTTGAAATTATTTTTTTAAATATCGCATTTAGTTCGCATGACGGATATTATTATGACGGAATATAATAGCGGACTTGGCCCGCTATCGGGCTGGTTTAGATATTCGAAAAAACGAAAAAATAGACCGGTAAATTTTTACTTTATAAAAAACATGACTTTTTTTTTTTTTTGCTAAATGAAATTTATTTGAATTTATTAAGGAAAGGATAAAGTGTTTTGAAAGGAATATTAAACGACCCCCTTTGAGCGATCTTCGATCACACTTACCCACTTGTTTATTTTTACATTTAAATTAAGCATAATGTACACAGAAATACAAACAGTTTATGATGCAATACTCGTTTTTAGCTCGCGATTTACATTAATAAATATAAAGTAATTTTTTCACAAATGGACGGTGTCTGGTTATCATATATTCTAATACGAGCAAATCTTGTGTGTGTGCGTATATATATACCCAAAATTACCCATTAATCGAGTTTTTTCGAACTTGTGACTTAGTCCAATGGCCTTCTGGAGCTACAAACTAGTAGAATACAAAATTTTATTAAAATCATTAGAGCAGTTTTTAAGATTTTATCTTAAAAACTGCTCTAATGATTTTGATAAAATTTTGTATTCTACCGGTTTGTGGCACCAGAAGACCATTGGACTAGGTCACATGTTCGAGAAAACTCGATTAATGGGTAATTTTGGGTCACAATGGGTCAGGGTCAAGCTAATTGTATCTAAAAAACGGTTCAAGCGATTTTGACTGAATTTTATATCCTACCATTTTCGGGCACGAGAAGACTATTGGGTTGGGTCACATGTTCGAGAATTTTCGATTAGTGGGTCATTTTTGGGTCAACGCGGGTCAAGTTAATTTTATCTAAAAAACGCTCTAACGATTATAATTAAATTTTGTATCCTACAAGTTTCGGGTACGAGAAAATCAGTGGGCTAAGTCACAGGTCCGAGAAAATTCGATTAGTCGGCTATTTTTGAGTCACTGTGGGTCAAGCTAATTTTATCTAAAAAACGGATCAGACGATTTAGACTAAATTTTGCATCCTATGGTTTTTGGGACGAGGAGACTGTTGGGCTAGGTCACATGTTCGAGAAAATTCGATTGGTCATTTTGGTCATGGGTCATTATGGATCAAGCTATTTTTATCTTAAAAACGGATCAGACGATTTGAACTAACTTTTGTATTCTACAGTTTTTGGCCACGAGAAAATCATTGGGCTAGGTCACCTGCTCGTGAAAATCCAATTAGTGAGTCATTTTTGGGTCACTGTGGGTCAATGCAATTTTATCTAGAAAACAGCTCAGACTATTTTGACTAAATTTTACATCGTACTTGTTTCGGGCACGAGAAGACAATTGGGCTTGATTACATGTTCGAGAAAATTTTATTAGCGGGTAATTTTGATTATGGGTTATTATGGGTCAAGCTATTTTTATCTTAACTTTCTCACTGCCGCGAACAGATATACACTTTCACTATGCTGTAGGTTTCACTGCAATATTAGCAATTTTTAAATTAATATCATTCTACAAATATAATGCAATTTTAAAACATAAAGCAACGATTAATAGTTTATAGGATTATATTCATGTACGCAATTAAGTTTTTTATATCATGTATTTTTTTCATTTAAAAGAGTACAGATAAAACAACATTACAATTTTGCCCTTTTGCTTGGCGGTCAGAGGGTTAAAAACAGGTCAGATAATTTGAACTAAATTTAGTATCACACGGCTTTCGGGGACGAGAAGACTATTGGGCTAGCTCACATGTTCGAGAAATTTCGATTAGTGAGTCATTTTTGGGTCACTGCGGGTCAAATTTGTTTAATAAAAACGGCTCTAACTATTTAATTGAATTTTGTATCTTACGGTTTTCGGACACTAGAAGTTCATTGGGCTAAGTCAATAATATATCCAGTTGAACTCATTTGACCGAGCGTAGCTCGGTCTTCCCGGCTCGTATAGAATACCAATATATCATAATACTCCATGATTATGGTGGCGCAAAGGCAGATACTTAAATTTGTGATTTGTGCAAATCTGAAGTATGAAAAAAAGTATATTAGCTGACTATCTAGACAGTATATTTTTTTGATGTTCTCTTGATGCCATTACATCTGTTTTCTGCTAAATTATGTTCGTTTTCTTCTCGTTTAACCCTACATTCCATATTTTCCGACCATCTCATAACACCCTTCAAAAAAGTTTCTATTGTTATTATTTGTTTGCATGTGATAGGATTTCTTAAAATGATTTTTGTCTACAAATAACTAATCACAGATAGTTGAAGTTTGTGATTGTTTTCGGTTTTCGGATTTTAAACAATAGCGAGCTGCAACATCTTGGCTCAAACGTAAAGGGTATTTATTCTATAAAACCCGAAGTTCCTCTATATCAAAATAACCTAGTGACATGAAATTTTGAAGACAATAGCTATTTTTCAGATTTGAAGTCCTTTTTAGCCTGTATTAACAATTTTAGTAGCAACGCCCTGTAGACTCACATGAAGAGGAAGGGTGGTGAACATATTAGTTTAAATAAGGATTACAAGACTTTTTGTGTAGGCCAAAGAAAATTAATTAACTGTTAAGTTTTGTGCTTAATCGCAGATTCACGAAAATGACACCGGGGTGTTGTCACAAGCAGATAAACTTAGTTATAATAATATATTCATGATTTTATTGGGAATACATGTAACGTACTGGCTCCGTAGATAATGAAAGCTACAAAACAAAACCACCAATTCTCTAGCAATGACTCATCAATGATAGTCACATGAGAGTCACTATGAATCTAACTAAAGAAGTTACATTTGCATCACCTAATGACTGTGATACTTATTATTTATATCGTCACTGTGACTTCATATCGGCAGACTGTGCTATTAGGGAATATGCTATATTTTAGAACAGTAAGAATTTTTTGTAGTTTATTATAAAAATTCAAACATTCTATCATTGTGGAATATTATTTTCCAGCATTAAAAATATAATTTTTAAGTATTAGGGTGTATTATAAGGTCATTGCTTCTATTTTTAAGAATAGCTTCTCTGGTGTTTTAAAAGCATTTTTAAGGAATTTTTAAGTCCTGATTATCATTATTAAATACTACATAATTTAAAATAAAATAAAATGAAATAAAATAAAGCTAGTTAGCGTATTTTATCGAGAGAGGTTTGGAACTACAGAGCGTTTTTTCGACAATCCTTCAGTATTATACACATTTACTTTAAACCACAGTGTTGCTAGCATTGCCCATGTTTGATGTGCAGTAGATTATCAGATATTAAACATTTCGACGTGATTCGGCAAAAAAAAAAAAAAAAAAAAAAAAAAAAAAAAAAAAAAAAAAAAGGCTAAACATAGTACAACGACAATTTTTAATACGTAAAGTATTACGCTGCACATTAAAAGGGTATTATATTTTTGTGGCGAACGCCCAATTTTTATGAAAGTTAGTGCTTCGAAAGAAAAGCAGACAGACAAACATAACGTTTTTGGAACTCGATTAAATTCATGAGACCACGATCAAAATGATCTCTTTCTAAAAAATAAATAAATAAATAAATAAAAATAATAATATTATTATTATCAAAATCAGAGCATCCGTTCAAAAGTTATGCTTGAACATACAACAACAACAAATACAACCTACCTTGCATACAACCTCATATAACCTCCCTTGTTTGAAGTCATTTAAAAAAGTAATCTGTGTATGAAACTTTTAACCCAGTATAAAATAGATACAATTAAGATTGGTGATGTTAGTTAAAGCTGTTGCTTTTAAACATCGTTCAGAAGATTAAACCTCATTTACAAATTATTTTACAAATAAAGATTAAAAATGATTAATAATGATTATTAATTCAAAAGAATTTTACAAAAATGCATCATAAACTACCTACAAAATAATACGAATATTTTATAGTCGTATTCCAAGAATGTTTCTCAAACATTCTTAGGAATATCTATTTTGCGGTGTGTAAGAGATCATTTCCCCTGCGCAAACATAACGACAGAAAAAAATAATAAAATTCAAGCACATTTATTTATCTTGTTACAGCTTATATGCTGGAAATAAAATCTTGACATGTTTTATAGAATAGAACGCATACATATTTTGAAAATGTAATATTATCATTTTATGAGATTAGACTCTGCAAACAGAAAGTAAAAAAAAAGTAACTTGCTATCCTTTCAGTTCGTATATTGTATGTATTTATATGCTGAATCTCCAACCGAGCTGAATCAGATCATTTAAAAAATAAGTAAAATTATAATGTTTCGTGTATTAAACAAATTGAAGAAAACCTAGAACGAAAACAAATCAGAAAAATTCTCAAATGAATAATTATTTAAAATTAAAGTCTAATCATGCTTAAAGTGATAAAAAACATAACACGGAGAACTTTAAAAATACATTTTAATGTAGAATACATATGTTTCGTTCACTCTATCGGTGACATCTTCAAATCTAAATGATAAATACAATATTCTCGCATATTTGAAAATGGTAAACATAAACCACGAGATCGATGTCCAAGCCTAGCAGGTGCTTAAATTGGCCAAACTGGGAAACGTGAAAAAATATTATTTGTTTTTATTTTTATTGCTTTTTCAATTTATCGATCATCGTGCGCCAAATTTTAGCTAATTCAAAAGAAGCGGCCTCGTTGCAAATGCTATCTTTTCGCAAATATATTTCTATAGATTCACGGAAATAAGCTTTCGAAAAATTGTATAACAATCTGTGTAAATATGATGATAAAAAAGAAAAAGAATAACGAAATCGTAAGTATTGTCGAAAAACGCTGTAACAATCTGTATAAATGTGAAGATAAAAAAGAAAGAACCTTACCTAATCTGGTGCAGATGGAATCGCAATTGCCCTTATTAAAGAAACAGGAGAAGAATTTGCAAAAAAATGCTAGCTATACTGGTTTTCCTATGTCTAGAGAAGTCAGATGTATCAGAACACTGGAATAATGCTGTGATGCTGCTACTTTACAAGAAAAAGGGGAAGAAAAATATTAAAAATTACCGCCCAATCAGCTTATTCTCAGCAATTTCTAAAATTTTCACCAAATTTTTAATAACAAGATCTGAATTATCCCTGTATTCAGCGTAACCTAGAGAAGAAGCAGAATTCCAATCTGGATTTAGCACAATGTATTATATTCAAACAGTAAGGGAATTTATAGAGAAACATAAGGAATATAATTTATCTCACTTCCTCGTGTTTATTGATTATGAAAAAGGATTTGATTCTGTCTACAAATCAGCAGTAGTAAAATCTTTGGAGGACATTGATATAAACAAACCTTACAGAATAGAGACATTTTATAAAGAAGATTTTAGAAAACAACAGCAACCATCCGTTTAAAAAGAGGAAAATCAAAGATCAAGCTTGAAACAGGAGTTAGACAATAGCACTCCATTTCGTTTAAACTTTTTATTGCTGTCTTAGAAAGTGATTTTATGAAGCGGGATTAGGGAAACAAAGGAATTAGAATAAATGACCGAAGAATAACAAATATATGGAGTACTTTTGAGATTAACAGTATTATTCTGAAAAGTAACATGCCTCTTTGCTTAAACAAAAAAGTGTTTAACCAATGTGTTTTTCCATCACTATAACTTATGTAGCGGAAACATGGACGCTAACAAAACAAATGGTACAGTGATTGCAAAAAGCACAGCTAAATATGGAAAGATTTATGATAGGCAAAATTAAAAGAGACAGAAAAAGAATAATCTGGATAAGAGTTCAGACGAAAACGTTTGACATCATCCAGATAAATAAACGGTTAAAATGGAAATGGGCTTGACATATTGAAAAATACAAGACAATAGGTGGAGTAGAAACACCTTACGGTGTTATTCCAGAGTTGTTAAACGACCGAGAAGTCAACGTCAGATAAGATGGAGTGACGAAATCAGAAAAGCGGTTTTAGTTAATTGGATGACCAGATCACTAGACAGGAAAAAAATGGAAAAATCTCGGCGAAACCTACATCCAGTAGTGTATTGAAAATGGTTGTGGCTGTTGATGATATGTATATATATAACAATTTAAACTTTCGAATTTAAAAATTAACGTACACATAGCATATAACAAAAAAATACCGTATCTCCATTAAATATGGTATGCAGACATATTTTACATTCAATTGTTATAGAATAACAAATATACAGAAAACATTATAATTAATATAATCTACTAGCTATATATATAAACTAATCTATTATTCTTTGTATAATTTTCAAACTATACTTAATTTGATCACATTAGTTATTTGCTTATCCCTGTTTCATTTTATTTTTTACTAAATATGATTTAAAGGACGATATATGAGGATATAAACTTAAATTATAAGTTCGTAATGTTGAATAGTGTTTTATAATCTATACGTGATGCACGGTTTTTCTTTCACATTTTTTTTTTCTTCAATACTTTTTACTTTATTCTATCTAAATTAACGTAAACATAGCATATAACAAAAAAATACCGTATCTCCATTAAATATGGTATGTAGACATATTTTACATTCAATTATTATAGAATAACAAATATACAGAAAACATTATAATTAATATAATCTACTAGCTATATATATAAACTAATCTATTATTCTTTGTATAATTTTAAAGCTATACTTAATTCGACCCCATTAGTTATTTGCTTATCCCAATTTAATTTAATTTTTTACTAAATATGATTTAAAGGACGCTATATGAGGATATAAAACTTAAATTATAAGTTCGTTCTTTTGCATAATTTACTTTGTTTAAAGTTGGTTAATACATTTAAGATTAATATTTGTTTTTTATAATCTTATATTACAAAAGTATTGTAATTTTGTGAATTATTTTGAATAAATTTGTAATAACATGATAATAAATAAACAATGAAGCATGTCTTATTTGAGAGATAATTTATTAATTTGGAGAGGAAAATATATAGATCGTTTTTCTCCGTATAATGATTAATAGACAATGTTTAATCATTTTATGGAGAAAAAGATCTATTTCTATAAATGCTTCTTATTTATTTAATGAAATGTTCTATTATACACCCACGAAATTAAAAGCGCCATTTAGTTTGACTTTGGCGTATTAAACATTTAAATCAATTATATTCAATTCTTCGTTTAGTGTTTTTTCTTCTTTGTTATGCACTGGAATAAATATGAAGCTATGAAGTTTCAAACAAAATATCATTGATAAAATAAATTAAAAATTTACGAAAACTACTGTGGCTTTAATTTTATTATACTACTTACCTGTGAGTATGTGTAGTAATTTTACTTTTACAACAAAATAATCACAAAATGCATGATTAAATAATACATTCATACATAAATAATTAAGTAATATTAAAATTGCAAAAATAGAAAATGCCAAATATTTTTCCCCATAAAATAATAATTTAGATAGAAAGACTACAATTTCTTTTATATTAAATAAAAGTGAAAATAGTTTTAAAAAAATACACTTTTATAAGTATTCAATATCAACCTTAAAAATCATACCGAATATCATGACTGCAATTCATAGTTTCAAAGAATATTCGTTGTGGTCTCCAATTATTAAAAAGTCACCGCTTTGTTTTGCGCTTGATAGAAAGCGCCAGCTAGTGAATTTTTTTAAAGTATAATTTTTGCTGTACTTATTTTTTAAGATATGGCAACAGGAAAGACAAAAATCATTATTAAAAGCATCTATTCAAGATTTCAAAATTATTTTCAAAACGTATAAACATACATTAAATAATATTATATTATTAAATGATAAAAAGAGTATTTTTTTAATATTACACTCTTTATGTTTTACTTATATTTTCTACTTTTCAGTGTTTAAAATATTTCGTTGTTGCAGTTTCCATTTCTTGTTGAAACTCGTGAACAGTTGAACAAAGATTATTTGGCGATTTATCATCTGCACCCGGCTAACAGTAAAATGACTTAAAATTAATTTATTAATTTATAATTAAATTCTAAAAATATTAAAAATATTAAAATGTTATATTGCTATCAGCATTGCGTACATAATTTTTATAATTATAGCGTATCGGGAACTTGATGAAAAATCGATTACAAAATTCCATATTTGCACAACCAAGATAAAACAAGTGGGTAGGTGTGATCGAAGATCGCTTAAAGTGTTTCGTTTAATATTACTTTCAAAACACTTTATCCTTTCTTTAATAAATCCAAATAAATTTCATTTAGCAAAAAAAAAAAAAAAAAAAAAAAAAAAAAAAAAATCATGTCCTTTTATAAAGTAAAAAATTACCTGTCTATTTTTTCTATTTTTTCTTTTTTTCGAATATCTAAACCAGCCCGATAGCGGGCTAAGTCCGCTATTATATTCTCTCATAATAATATCTGTAATGAGGACTAAATGCTATATTTAAAAAAAAATTATTTCAAAATTAAACATGTTGTACACCTTCAAAATCTTAAAATATGCGAATATTTCCATAATCGGATTTTTATCATGATTCAATATGTTTCTCAAACTCATATATTTACTTTTCTCTATTACTCATATTGATATGCGCTTTGTATTATTCTCAAGCATTTGAAAAATCCGTTAAACTTCCAATATGACGTCAGATTTTCTTTTTAATTCTCTAATGACGTGATATTAATCTGTTTTGTGTACATACACATACTCATACTCCTTGTATTATTGAGAAATCTTTGAAAATTTTGTTTTATTACCACTATGACGTCAATCATTTTTATTTCATATTAATATTTTTTTCAATTGGTGAAACTTTTTATTTCATTTTCATTTTTCACGTGGAAATCGTCTGATAGAAAAGTAATTATTGTAGAAAGAATTTCATCGTGGATTTGTAATTTTTGGCATCTGCTATAACGAAAAATGTTTAAATTTAATAGGAAATGGCTGTTAGAATTTTGGTTTTTTTATCTCTATTTATTAAAATAATACGAATTTTTGAAATTTTAATATTTTGAGCTCTTCATAGCTGGTATTTAGCTATATACACAAAGTTTCAACTCTGCAAGTTACATAGTTTCTGAGAATAGCTCTGTGACAGACAGACAACGGAGCGGGAGTAATACGGTTTCGTGAGATGAACGAAACCCTAAAAAATAAAAGAGTGTAAATAAAATCCTACGTAAGTATATTATAACCTGAATTCCATTAATAAAAGAAGAAAGTATTTGGAAGTATTTGGGTATAAGTTGCGATGGCTTACCTATGGATTTGTTGGCGTGTTAAACTGAAATGATGATAGAAAACAGAAATGTGATAATCGAGCAGTGATGAACAGTTGAGTGACAAATGAAATACTATCTTCTTAAGTAATAAACACGATTGCGAATGCATTAGTTTTGATAAAAGCTAACAAGAGAGATAGAAAGATCTGGAATTTATACTGACATATATACATCATTTGAATGGCATATGAAATACTATCTTCTTACGTAATGAAAATAGTTTTGATAAAAGCTAACAAGACATATAAAAAGACTGCTTCTTGACACTAGTGAGATCTGGAATTTACCCTTACATAAAAGAAACCTCAAAAGCAAACTGGAATATGAATCACAAGAGAGAAAAAATTGGATGCTCTATTGAATGACGGATTCTTTATACGCTTTCGATATTTCATTTGATATTAACTGTGCATTAAGTTGTTTTTCGCAACAATAATTGTGACAAAACGAAAGCTGTATGTCTTTGTCACAAATAACTTAAATGTAAAATATCATAGTTTTCTGCAATTTACCATTACGTAATGTACTAACGTAACTGAGAAAATATAAGACTAATGCATGTAAAAATACATTTTAAGGTAAAATAAAACTAGTATGTTGTGGCCATCATAAAACTTTTTTCTATATAAATCAAATCATATGTAACCAAAATTACATGACAATCTATTCGTTCTTGACATACAGATATCGCGGAATTCGTGAAAAACAGAGCATATCTGCGATACCTTTTGGACGGTATACACCCAAACCTAATAAGAATCTATTTATGTCAAGGTCTAACAGCAGTGTTGAATCAGACACGGGAGGGATTTCTGTGGCTCCGGGGGGGGACATTATAGAGTTCCGGTTGTGTGTGTGTGTGTGTGGGGGGGGGGAATTCCACTTTTTGACCATTGAAAGCATAAATTCTCAAATCCTCCGGGGGGGGGGGCATTTCAATGCTCCGGGGGGGGGGAGAATGTCCCCCTGGATTCAACACTGTCTAACAGAATATGAAAATTCATGAGATCCCGTGCATTAGTGCTTGAGATATAGCAATCTCGGAGATCGTGAAAAATTCAGCATAGCAGCGCCGCCTGTTAGGCGATTTACACAAAAACCTAATCAGCCTGACCCTATGTCAATGTCTAACTGAATCTGAAGTTTGATTAAATTCCGTGCTTTAGTTCTTGAAATAGAGCGACCACACAACGTGTGTCATACAGATAAACACACAGACAGACATTTTCTAAAAACAGTGAAATCGTGTTTAGGACCGTCTAAAAAGTATAAATCCGTCAAAAACTGGATGTCAAAATTTTTCACGAATCCAATACTTTCTTCTAAAGATATAAGAAAGTAAAAAGTATTGAAGAAAAAAAAATGCGAAAGAAAAACCGTGCATCATGTATAGATTATAAAACAATATTCAACATTACGAACATATAATTTAAGTTTTATATCCTGAGATATCTTCCTTTAACTCATATTTAGTAAGAGATAAAATGAAATTGGGATAAGCAAATAACTAATGTGATCAAATTAAGTATAGTTTACAAATTATACAAAGAATACACATTTATAACAACATTAAAAAAGAATAAGTTTTATAATAAAATATTATGTTTAAGAAGGAGCACGCTGAAACCTAATTTAATTATACAGGATGTTCATAAAGTGTTTCCCTGATTACAAAAAAATATTACGAAATAACCATTGAATGTAATACTGTAAAATTTTATTATGGAAAAGTCATGTTCTTAAGTTTCTTTTAGTCCATCAAATTTCCTGGAAGATGGATCGGACGGGATGGATCAAAAACATGGCCTCCTCGCTCACCCGATATTATAGCTCGAGATTTTTTCTTTTGGGGCTATATAAAGGACAGAGTGTTTGAAACACCAGTAAAAGATAGTTAAACACTCAAAGTCAGGATCATAGATGCTGTGTCTAGTGTGACAGCCCAAATGTTAGGCAATTTGTGGCGAAAAATGGAATACAGACTTGACTTTCTTCGAGCTACCATGGGTGCTTACATCGAAATTTACTGACGTAAGTACTTGTATTAAAACTTCATAAATGTCTTTACAATATATTGAAATAAACATATGCCTAATTATATTAATTTTTCTGCAATAAATTATTGCATTCATGAAAAGACTTTATGACCACCCTGTATATTCAAATATCGTAGCGATTCCAGCAAGTATGGAAAATTTGAGACACAAAATCGCAGTCAAACACATAGGCAGCATACAGAATGATACAATAAGATACAGTAGGCACAGGTTATAATGTACATGGGATGTAACGTACTTTCGCTTATAATGTACTCAAAGGCTTAGTCCCGTCTTAAACCCTATAAACAACATACTATTTTTCTAAATAAATATGTAAATAGAATGCCGTTTTCTTTTCTTTTATTTTTTTCTACTTAATTTTGAGAAATACATAAAATTTTTATTTAAAATGTCTATTATTGCATTTGCTATTATGCACCTTTCTCATTTACGTTATGTACACCATTTTATTGGTAATATTGCTTATAACATACTTCTAGTATAACGTACCACATATACCGGATACAGGACAGTCCATTATAACCAGTGTCTACTATATTTCCTCCCTTCCCCCCAAAAAAACAAAATATGCATTCAAATTTTAATTTATTTACATACATTACACACAAAAACAAATTACAGAAGATAAAGTAATCAAAAGCGTTAGTACGAAACATGCGTGTTGGAGCAATACCTTTCATAGAAGTATACACCATTGTATATTTAAATAAAAGACTCCCTGACGGCTCGGCTTACAGGCACAGGTAGATTTCAAAGATGCAGACCGTGGGGAGCCTGTTTATTGGGAATTGCAGAAGAAATGACCTTTATAACATAATGCGACAGCTGGGACCACCTCTTCGAAATCTACCTGTGTTTGCAGGCGGAGCCGGCAAGGATATCTTTATTTTTATTTTTTATTTTTTGCTGTAAGAGTCGGTCCTATAAAAAACTTGTCAATATAAAAGTTGTAGATAGTATTAAGACGATTTATATTAAATTTAAGTGGATTTGATATCTTGTGAATTGACGAATTTATTTTTTTCTTCTTAAACCCCTATTTCCACCCCCCCCCTTGAGGCCATTTTAATTATATCAAAACTCTGTCATACGTAAATTTTCGGCCGTTTTCCAGAAGTAATAATAATTTTAAACAGATTCGATATGTATCATAATTAAGAAGTTATGGGCTTTTTTCTGTTTTCACAAAAAGCCCCCCCCCATTCCCTCCCCATTGGCCCGATGTTGCCATTAACGATCTTCACCGAGATTTTATGGACCTTGATTATATATTGTTTTGAAAGAGCTTTGTGCGGAATTATGGAAGTTATCGTGTCCATAAAAAAGTGATATAGATAGATAAAGTTTTAAAGTTTGGTTTCTAGGAGTCATGATTCGCGTAGATCTTCAAAATTTTTTCTGAAATTCCAACATAAGGAAGAATGTAATAGGTAGTATTTCTTACGAAATCTACCTAAAATCTTGAAAATTTTCTTCGATACGAATATTTTATGAAATTTAAGGCAAAGAAGTACAGGCAGACTGACAATCTTAACTTCTGAATAAGTCACAAAATTATAGAAAAATTTACATAAAACCTATTTTAAACTATATAGTATGATATTAGACAGTAACAAAGTACTAGGCTTTTAGCCGTGTGTTCGCAATCTTTATCCTTCTGAGCACCTGTCATACAGCGGCTATGAGCTCACCAATCACCTCATCCTAATTTAGAGTAAATGTGTGCAAATCTAGTACAGTCTTCCTCCGGGCATTTATTAAGAATTTGTAGAATTAATGCCACGACGAATTGCAGATGTTAAGCGCATATACTAAATATGAAGCAACAAAGCATTAAAAGGATGATCATAATATTTTGCTCATCAGCGTACATATAACGCTTAAAACGATATATTTTTCGAAAAAATAAAAAACTCTCACTAATATATCTAAAAATCTGTCATTATTTAGTTTTTACTACTTTTTCCGAGACTTTTACTTGATTCTATTTTGATGCTCTGTCTTTCTATAAAATACATTTTGAAATGATACTTTTACAATTTTGTGACATCCTTTAAAATAAATTATATTAACGTCATTTTACAACATAAAAAAAAGATATAAATCTTCACTATCGATATATATCCGGAAAGAAAAAGTAATTTTGATGGAAATAACATGTGTCTACACAGCTCTCAGTTGTCATCCTCCTGCTGCTAGCTCCCCAAGGCCTGTGCCTTGGTGGTCTTCTGAGCTTAGTACACTCAGGAGAATTACCCGCAGGGCTTTTAATAAAGCCAAGAAGGATGGTGATTGGCAGCAATACAAGATTGCACTCACCGCATATAATAAGGCCATCAGAAAGTCTAAGTATGATTCTTGGAAAAACTTCTGTGATGGTATTAAGGATGTCTCAACTAGTGCTAAACTTATGAGAATTATGGATAGAGATAAAAATACCAATCTCAATGCCATTAAATTGCCAAATGGGGAATATGCTGAGACAGGAAAACAGATTCTCTCAGAAATGATGAGGATTCACTTTCCTGATTCTACTAGTGATGATCCAGATGTAGCTCAGGGTACACCTACTGCCTTCAATGGCAGTAGGGAGTGTTGGAATCTTGCTGGAGTTATCGTCACTCACGATAGGATCTTGTGGGCGATCGATTCGTTCGACCCATACAAGACTCCTGGTATGGACGGAATCATACCTGTTTTGTTACAAAAAGGGAAGATGATCTTAGTCCCAGTGCTTAGTCAAATTTATAGGGCGTGTCTTTGCTTTTGGATAGATACCAAATCCATGGAGACACACTAAGGTGATCTTTATCCCTAAACCTGGGAAAGACACATATTTTGAAGCAATATCCTTTCGACCAATCAGTCTTACATCATTCATGCTTGAGACATTGGAAAAGTTGATGGATAGGCACATTAGGGAGCGCATTTTGCGTGTAATTCCGCTATCTTGCTCCCAGCATGCCTATCAGATCGGCAAGTCAACTGACACTGCTGTTTATAATCTTTCATTCGTGCTTGAGAAAAGTATTAAGGCAAATGAAACTGCTTTTGCAGTTTTTCTTGACATTGAGCGTGCTTTTGATAAGGTATCTATGGATTCCATCCTCAGGGCATTGACTAATAGAGGTGCGGATGAGGTGACTCTGAATTGGATCAAATGCCTGCTCAGGGATAGGTCTGTCCATGCTGAGTTGTTGGGGGATACAATTCAGGTTAAGGCAAAGAAGGGTTGTCCACAGGGTGGAGTTCTCTCTCCTGTGCTCTGGTGTCTGGTGGTGGATGGACTCCTTGTGGAGTTACATCTACTTGGTGCATACTGTATTGGGTATGCTGATGACATTGTCATCATCATTAGGGGTAAATTCGAAAATATTATTTCGGACATCCTTAATAATATCCTTAAGCAGGTAGAGCGGTGGTGCAAGGAGGTTGGTCTTTCTGTTAATCCAGAAAAGACGACTCTCGTTGCCTTCACTAGGAAAAGATCACTTAAATTTAATGAGGTAGTGTTCTATGGGCACACTTTGCTCACTTTGCAAGTTGCTCAAAGGAAGTGAAGTATCTTGGTGTCTACTTCGATGAGAGACTGTGTTGGAAGAGACACATGGATTATTGCATCAATAAGGCCAAAAAAGTTTTCTGGTCATGCAGAAACGCTATTGGCAAAACATGGGGACTTAGTCCAAAGGTGATCTGGTGGATATACAATATGGTGATCTTTCACCATATGATCAATTATGGCAGTATAGCTTGGTGGTCAAGAACTATGACTGACATTGCCAAGTCTGAATTAGCAAAACTGCAGAGAATGATCTGCATGACCATGACAGGTGTACTTAGGACAACGCCTACATCTGCTATGGAACTGCTGTTGGGTATGTACCCACTGCATATGAATATTGAGGCAGAATCATTGATCTGCTCACATAGGCTCATTTTACATGGGCAATGGCAAAGTTACTCGAGATATCTTACTTGGGGTAGGCTTAACTGTAAAATCAGCAAGCACCCAGTTTTTATCATGAAGAGTGATGGTATGCCTTTAAAACATGTATTTGACAAGTCATTCAGAATTAGTCTTCATTCTAGAGCTGACTGGAAGAATATTTCTGTGATGGAACTTGAGACAGGTATGACCTGGTTCACTGATGGCTCTAAGATAAATGCTGGAACAGGAGCTGGGGTTTGCTGCCCAGCTGATGGTACCTCTCTCTTTTACCCACTAGGCAGCTATACCACTGTCTTTCAAGCAGAGGTATATGCAATACTTATGTGTAGTTATATCTGCATTGAAAGGAAGTATAGAGGCCTGTCTATCAATATTTACTCTGATAGTCAGGCAGCATTACTTGCCCTGGAGAAACATAAAATTACTTCCAGGATTGTTTGGGAGTGTTACTGCTCTTTGAACAGGCTTGCCAGAAATGGCAACAATGTTACTATACATTGGGTGCCAGGTCATACTGGTATCCCAGGTAATGAGCTTGCTGATAGTCTAGCAAGGAAAGGGTCGGTTACTCCCTTTGTTGGACCAGAACCAGCTATTTGCATTTCTAAGGACTGCATCAGAACTACTGTTTTTAAAATTCTAAGAGAGCAGCAGTATCAAGAATGGCTTGACTCAAGTGGACAGAGGCAAGCGAAAGAGCTCAACAGTAGCTGCCCTAGTAAAAGGGCACAGGAACTCATTGGGCTCAGATGGAATAGTCTACGAAATATGGTGGAACTGTTAACAGGGCACTGTAGACTTAATAGACACCTTTGCATTATGAAGGTGGTCAGTGATCCTCTTTGTAGGGGTTGTAAGTACGAGGAAGAGACTGCTTCACATGTCCTTTGTAGCTGTGAAGCATATGCTGCCTATCGTTTCGAACACCTGGGTCGACATCTGATTGAGCCATGGGAAATTCAGGATATCTCTATCAAATGTCTGCTGAATTTTATGTCAGCTACTGGCCTGTTTAGGGACTAAGTGGGGATAATTTTTCCTCTTTCATCTTTGAAAACAGTACAATAGACCTCTGGTCGCGGTGCTTTGGCTTTCGAGCCACCCCCCCCCCCCCCCAATACAGTAATACAGTAGTATTAAATTTAAGTGGATTTGATATCTTGTGAATTGACGAATTTATTTTTTTCTTCTTAAACCCCTATTTCCGCCCCCCCTTGAGGCCATTTTTAATTATATCAAAACTCTGTCATACGTAAATTTTTGGCCGTTTTCCCAGAAGTAGTAATAATTTTAAACGGATTCGATATGTATCATAATTAAGAAGTTACGGGCTTTTTTCTGTTTTCACAAAAAGCCCCCCCCCATTCCCTCCCCCTTGGCCCGATGTTGCTAATAACGAACTTCACCGAGATTTTATGGACCTTGATTATATGTATCAGTTTGGAAGAGCTTTGTGCAGAATTATGGAAGTTATCGTGTCCATAAAAAAGTGATATAGATAGATAAAGTTTTAAAGTTTGGGTTCTAGGAGTCATGATTCGCGTAGATCTGCAAATTTTTTTCTGAAATTCCAACATAAGGAAGAATGTAATAGGTAGTATTTCTTACGAAATCTACCTAAAATCTTGAAAATTTTGTTCGATACGAATATTTTATGAAATTTAAGGCAAAGAAGTACAGGCAGACTGACAATCTTAACTTCTGAATAAGTCACAAAATTATAGAAAAATTTACATAAAACCCATTTTAAACTATATAGTATGATATTAGACAGTAACAAAGTACTAGGCTTTTAGCCGTGTGTTCGCAATCTTTATCCTTCTGAGCACCTGTTATACAGCGGCTATGAGCTCACCAATCACCTCATCCTAATTTAGAGTAAATGTGTGCAAATCTAGTACAGTCTTCCTCCGGGCATTTATTAAGAATTTGTAGAATTAATCCCACGACGAATTGCAGATGTTAAGCGCATATACTAAATATGAAGCAACAAAGCATTAAAAGGATGATCATAATATTTTGCTCATCAGCGTACATATAACGCTTAAAACGATATATTTTTCGAAAAAATAAAAAACTCTCACTAATATATCTAAAAATCTGTCATTATTTAGTTTTTACTACTTTTTCCGAGACTTTTACTAGACTCTATTTTGATGCTCTGTCTTTCTATAAAATACATTTTGAAATGATACTTTTACAATTTTGTGACATCCTTTAAAATAAATTATATTAACGTCATTTTACAACATAAAAAAAAAGATATAAATCTTCACTATCGATATATATCCGGAAAGAAAAAGTAATTTTGATGGAAATAACATGTGTCTACGCAGCTCTTCTAAAATTTTTCTATCTTAGCAAGGCGCATTATAAAATAAAATAACTTTGACATGTAAAACTAATGATCTGAAATAAAGAGTATCATAACTTGTTGGTAAATTTTATTAAATTTTTTGCAGCATTAAAAAAATAATAAAATTCATTGTGTATATGTCAATTAATCTTCATATGATTTGCATATCATTTGGCCTTTTACAATCATTTTTTTTTTGAGAAAAAAAATTAATTTAGTATATTCTAAATATTATGTATTTACTTGAAATTGAGTATTTAATAAAAATAATAAAATAAAATTTTTTTTCTAAATGTACAATTAGAAAATATGAAGCAACAAAGCGAAAATTATGTTGTTATTAATTAATATAATAATAATTAATATTTTATTAGCTTTCTTTTCCTCACAAAGAAGCTAAAGATCTCGAGGTATTTACACCAACACACCGGGCTGCTATGCTAGCCAGTAGTATACTATTTATTTTGTGAATGAAACATTATTTTGTTAAATGAAACATGGAGAACCTGTCAAGAAGTTATGGTTAGAAGTGCAAATGAACATTTAAAGGGAGTGAAGGAATGTAAATTTGTGATTTTTGCATTAGAAGTGTCATTTTAACGACCGGTTCGTTGAACTCAAGCTAAAATTAGCTACCGGTTCCAACCGGTGCGAAACGGTTAAATCCCACCACAGATTATACGGTTCTAGCACTTTCTTTCTCGTAAAAATCATACCTTTCCCTGTGTCCTTTTCCTAAAAAGTTCTAATAAAACAAACCTCTCTTCACATAAGAAATCTCATAAGCTACCGATTAGACCAAAATTAACCACTTTAAGGATATAATATCTCGTCACTATTATTAGTTATTTTCTAGGAGACAAGTGTCCGTCAACAAATGTGGCCTTTCGGACCACCCTGCAAGCCGTGTAGAATCGTTTCAATACACAATACTCTTCATTTGAGTTCGAGGCTATAAAAAACCAGATATTTGGGAAATCATTGAAAAATCGCTCCATTTGAAAGCAATATGCTTTTGAAGAATTCCCTCAATTTTTATTCTACAAATGAAACGATAGAAATATATGCAATATATCTGAATAATATAAGGGATATTCATTTAATTTCAGATTAATTTTGCGTTAATTATCGGATTTATTAGAAATATAACGTTAAAAGAAATTCGATTATAGCCAATGTCTATAAAAATGATCCAATTTCAAGTGTTTATATTCAGCTTTGTTTATAAATTATGTAAATTAAACTTATTTTACTTAAATATGCTTTTACTTCACGGTTTCAAAGTTAATTTTTAGTATTTAGAAAATTTTGCATAGAAATTTTCCCTGTTATGCTTTTATCAAATTATTCATTATTATTTAATTAAATAATAAAATAATATGCATTTGTTTTCATTGCTTTGGCTTCTGAGCTCATTAGTGTGACAATAAAATAGCGTAACTAAGAAAAATAGCGAAAAACCCTTCGTGAACGCAAAATGGAAGATACCGTTGGAACTGGATAGTTAAGACAGAAATGTTCGTGGTTTTTTTTTTTTAGCCCTGGTGGGGGGGGGGGGGTGGTGTCCTGTCCAGATATCGAATTAAAAATGCACGAAAAAAAGGAGCGCTTCGTTTCCTTTTGCTTGAAGTTCCCCAGAAAGCCTGTAAATGTACAGAGATCGGCGGCGGCGCATCATTTTGCGATGTTCATTATGATTTTTAATCAATATCTCGTCTAATTATCAAAAAATGAAATATCTGATCCTCAGGGGCATTTGGACCTGGCTTCGTTTATTCTTATCTAAATTTTCAAACCAATACGTGCGGCAGATTACTCTAGCCATCGGCAACATACATACACATATAAACATCACACATATACAAACACATACACATACAAACACGCGCAAATTAAAACACACACATACATCTTTCTTTTATTAACATAGATTTATTTCACTATACATTCAGTAGACTCTGAAAAGAAAAAGAAAAAGAGAGAAAGAGCAGATGAAATATTCAGAAACATAAAATCCTTAACTCTATATCTTTATATCTTTATTTATTAATTTAACAGCTTTAATAAATCATGTTTTCTTATTAGCAAATGTTTTGGAGTATATCGCACATCTTTACTAGGAACGAATATTTACATATGAAAGAAAATCTCCTCTTCGTATTGAGATACTATTTATCTTTATAGAACAAGTTTCTGTCTATAGAAAGTAAATTTATTCTTCAATTTCTAAATGAATAAAAATTTCTATGAATATAAAATAGTCTACGAAATTAAATATGAATCTGAAAGAAAATTTCTTTGGCAATAAACTATCAGAAGTCTGCAGAAAGTAAGAAAATTGGCATGTGCATATAAAAAAAAGTACCCGTAAAAATCATTTTACAAACTTGTATTAAGTAAAATCTAAAAGTGAGAATGAGAATTAAAAATATTTTTATAGATTTACGGTACAACGTTTTTTTTCTCGATTTGAACATAGGTATTCTGTGCTGGCAATTTAGGTTTTTAATGCTAAGGACATATGTATCACTTTTTCACTTTTCCTCCAAGTAAATATGATCTCGATCACATTATCCAGTTTTAAGTTTGAACACGTTTTGAAAATAACACCAGAAATGCATTTCTTTTTACAGTTTAAACGCTGTTTTTTGTGTTTATAGAAATTTACCTGTTTATGTAATACTTACCAAAATAAACATATCAAAAGTTTGCCTGTTCTGTTTCATTATGCCATGTTTAAAAATGGCTAAAATTTGGATTAGCAGTTTAATGCAGTGATTATTAACCTGATCCACGTGTCTATTATCGTAACGCAGGTAAATAACTGGGAGAATTAAAAAAAAATAAATTGACTCAGGACACTACCAATTCGGTTTTATAACATACATGCTGATCCGCCCGGTGCGGTGTTGCCGGGCCCGTAATAATAACATTAAATATACCTAAAATTTGTATTGAATGATTTTATAATAACGAAACATCCTCCGAAAATGTTCTAAAACGCAATTAAAACCGGAAACAATCTATATTATAAAGGACAAACGTGTCCGTGCGTAACGCTGACGTCATTTTGCGAATGGCAACAGTTGACGATGGAATTTCGGTTTTGCGATTTTTACTGTTGCAATTTTTTTAATTTCTAAGCATCTCACATTTTAAATTTCTACACCGTTATATAGGGGGGGGGAAATCTACTTTGAAATGCAATTTGTTTGAAAACTGTATCTTAATTGACTGATTTATTATGGCTTTTAAAATAAAAAAAATTGGTATTTTTCACATTTTTTCGTGTTTAATGGTTGCCTTTGGTAATTTTTTTCCCTCTTGGTGACCGCATATTATCGTTGATTAAAGAATTGAAATGACTATTATTAGTTAGAAATTAATACATACACCTTGAAAAGTAAAAGTAAAAAATTTTACTGATTTTATATAAAATACAAAATAATAATAATAATAATAAACGTTTTGATGAGTCATAATTTTATAAATCAAAATAATTTAAAAATCAAAGGAATGTTTGTGATGCATAAAAATATTTTTCAATGTAAAAATTGTGACTCAAAACAATATTTGGCTATTTACCGTTTGCGCCAGGATTATCGCGTTCAAAAATTTATTTATGATGAAGTTTCGCTTGCTGTTTTAAATGAAAATGCTAAGGTTTATTTTATTGACGCGCCAGGACTGGCAGTCATTTTTACTTAATGCAGTTTTTAAAATGATGGGGTCATATAATATGGTTGCGTAAGCTGTTGCATCTTCTAGGATCGTAGCTTTGTTATTAGATCAAGGTAGAATAGCACATTCAAAATTCAAAATACCGCTGAATTTGAAATAAACATCTACGTGTGCCATTAGTAGGCAATCTGACCGTACTGAATTAATAAGAGAAACAAAGTTAATGGTCTGGGATGAAGCACCTTTGATGAGTAAATTAGTCTTTGAATGTGTAGACCATACGCTTAAAGACATAAAAAAAGCAACGATTCCCTATTTGTTAAAATAGTAGTTGTATTTGCTGACGACTTTAGACAAATTTTGACTTGATTCAAACATATAGAATAAAATTCTTTTATTAAATTATGATGCTAATCTAACGTAATCGGCTCCATGTCACGGGTCGAGTTACACATAAATGATGTTGTCAAGAATAGGGTTTAATGATAATAATATAATCTATATTATAACACATGTCTGATTATTGCTGAAGTCATTTTTATGGTAGCAACGAACTGACTAATAAATTTCGCTTTCGCTGCATCTTTTTAAACTTCTAAACATCGCACAATTTCAATTTCTACACCGTCGAATAGAAAAAAAAATGCAATTTCTTTAAAAACTGTATTTGAATTTACTGATTTATGATTTTTAGAATAATTTCTAAGCATGAATTAATTTTTAATCTATCTCTGTCACGTTGCAGTTCGATTGTGAAAGATTAATCCGTTTGCATTTAAAATAATATAAATGTTCCACATTTACTCCCGGCTAATATTACACAACGAAATTAAAACTTCATCAAAATATAAATATAAATAATAATATATTATAAATAAAATGCAAATTTAACAGACATGTTCTCGAACTACGCGCTTAAGTAGTTGAAATTTTCAGAATAAAAAAAAGCTACAGTACGCAGGGAAATCTTGGACGATTCCTTTGGCCGTTAACTCCTGGCATGCGGCTAATACAAAAGTATCACTTTATACAATTTCGAAAACTTTATTTGAATATGTTATTGATATTTTTCTTATAAAAATTGTTTTTTACGTTGTTAAGGAATCAGTTTTAAAATATATATCTTAAATATGAAAAATCTATTAGAATTAGAAAAAAAATGATTTTTGCTTATGTTCTGTACCCGGGAAGCCCGGGTTCGATTCCCTAGTATCTTTAAAGGCACTGTGAAAAGAAAAAAAGTCTCTGAAAAGCGAATTCGGGAAACGACCTCCAAATATATTTTTGAATATTAATAATTTTTTAACAACAACAACAAAAAAAATCGTTAGGATCCGAAAAGTTCCGGGAAAATGTGGGTATATACACTGCTCAAAACAATTAAAGGATATTGCAGTTTTAGGTGGATTTTGTATCTGGGAAACTTTTTAGCTGATTGATACATGGTCGACAGACATAGTAGGTTATATGAGAATAAATTACACATGTATGGCAGAAAAATATGCATTTTATTGCGTATTTGTGTACAAAAGGAAAAAAACACAATTTGTGCATATGAGAAAAAAAGAATAAGAAAAGGTGTTTTCTTCAAAGAAAATCATTTTCAGTAGGGGGTATGGTTTCCACGGGCGGCCAGCAACGTTGAACACCTTTGAGGCATGGACTCAATGAGGCTATTAATGACGAGTTGGGGTATTCTGCCCCACTCTTCCAGAAGAGCTCTTTCCAGTTCTTGGAGAGTTTGTGGGGATTGTTGGCGGCCAGAAACTCGTCTTCCTAGAGCGTCCCAAACGTGCTCGATTGGATTCATGTCTGAAGAACACGTTGGCCATTCCATTCGAACGATTCCTTCCTCGAAAAGGAAATCCTCCACCAAGTTTGCACGATGTGGCCTGCAGTTATCGTCCATTAAAATGAAGTTATCTCCGATTGCTGCAGCGTAAGGGACTACAATAGGTCTGAGGATCTCATCCCTATATCGGAGACCAGTCAGAGCTCCATCTCGAATGATGTAGAGGTCAGTGCGCCCGTCAATGGAGATGCCACCATACACCAACACTCCTCCACCGCCAAATCTGACACTTTCGTGCACGAACGCAGGATTACTCCTACTGCCACGGTCCCTCCAGATGAAAATACGCCTATTATCCGGATGCACAGAAAAACGGGACTCGTCAGAAAACAGAATATTGCTCCATTCATTTCTCCTCCAGTTGACATGCTCGGTTGCCCACTCCCTGCGGTCGCGACGATGCCTTGATGTTAATATAACACATACCATCGGTTGGCGAGCATACAGACCTACAGCATGGAGCCGGTTTCGGACAGTCTGAGTTGAAATCGTGGTGCCTGTAGCCGAGCGAAGACATTTGAAACACCGAACACGAAGGTGTTGTTGGAGAAGAGTAGCGTTCATGTTTCGGTGTCTCCGAGCTGTTAACGCTAAATACCGATCTTCATTGGGCGTTGTTGCACGTCTACGACCTTGCCCTGGTCTTCGACCGGCACATCCACTCTCCAAAAAACGGTTCCAGATCCTGGAAATGAGACTTTGTGACACTCCAATGGCTTGCGCTACTTCGGCTTGAGTTTGGCCCCCTTCTAACCTACCAACAATTCTCCAAGCTTCTGAATCTGTCAAATGACTTCGCTGAGACATCGTACTCATCGAAACAAAGCAATCACTGAATGCCGATCATCCTTGTCTTCATTCTCTTTTATCCAGTTGAAAGTCAAATTTCATTCGCTGCCGCTGAAGCGACGTTTTTGACGTCGAACTCAAAATTTGAATACTCCACAGTTTTAAAACCAGAAAAATTTGCATTTGTGATTCTCTTCTTCTATTTTCGGCAAAAAAAATTTCGTTTATATCTTTATTTTATATAAAACTTCAAATATCCTTTAATTGTTTTGAGCAGTGTATGACATGTATACATATGTGGTGCTGTTGACTGTGATGTTGTGCTGTCGACATTTATGTGGCGCAGTCTCGATAAAATTACTTGTTATTTATAACTCCACTCGAAACCATTACATCATTCCATGCCACGTAATTTGGTAGATGATTAGCCATGTAACGTACGTACGCCACCGATTCATAATACAGTAAACAGAAGGCCTTGCTAGTGATAACTTTACTAGAATTTATTACGTAAGTTTTTACAGTTCGCCGCTGTTTAAGTTGACACAAGATCGAAAATTATAGGTGTTTTCCCATTAATTTGACAAAGACAGAAGTATTCATAGTGGAAACATGTTTACTCGTCATTCGGTATTTCACATAAGCAGAGCATCTGCCATCAACGAGAATTTTTCATATTGATAGAAACTTGAATTCGGCATTCCACCGTTGCATAAATTTACGTAACTAATTTATCATAATCTGCATGGTTAGATGTTGAATAAAAGAGCTTCCCGTATTATTAAAGAAGACAAAACTTTCTGGCGACGCTCATAGATTATAAAATCAACCCAAAAGACACAAAATTCTAATTCCTAGATTTTTGCAATGTGCTTTATACTGAATGCGTAAGTATTTTTTACTGCAATGCATATCCTTTTAGTCAACTCAGAAGCGAGAAAAGGGAACTACATACTCCGGAGGCGTGGGAGAAAGATGGGTGCATAGGCACTTCCGATAAAACGCGGGAAAGTTTTAGAAAACGGAAAGAAAAAAAAAAATAAATTGAGATTTGAAGATCAATTTTAATAAGAACTGATATCGGTGTTTCAGATTGAGATGAAAATGAAAAGACCTTTAAACTGAACAGACGGGCTTCGAAAGAAAAAAAAATAATACTTGAATTGTTCTTTTTAAGTACGATTTTGAAAGGAGACATAAAATATTACGCATTTAGATGTACGCATTTAAATGAATTTGGAATTAAGGTAAATGAATGACTGAAATATTTTTCAGACAGGAAAGAATTAAATAAACTAGGATTGTAAATTATATTAGACGGGAAACATTTTTAAGAATACTTTAAGATAAGACGGAATTTAAAAATTTCGTAATAATATATATATAACCATTAATTATCATAATTACCAACAAAAATAAATTACATATTCATCTGAATAGCGCTTAAGAGCTGCATAGTTGAACTCACAAATCAGAACTAATCCAGCAAAAAAAAAATGTATTTGGCCTGAACTAGCAACCCCCTTCCCTTCACCAAACACGAAAACACAAAAATACAACTTCAGAAACTAAAAGATTACAACAATAAAACCACCAAACCAAAAACAGGGTGCAGCATCGTCGGTAGTAGGTCAAATCGCGACTTGCATTATACACGGTCGGTGCATGATGTTTAAAACGTAACATGGAGTGGATCATTTTTACACGGTGATTGGTGCAAAACGGCGCGCCCACCGTTTTGCACCAATCGCCGAGTAAAAATGATCCAATCCATGTGAGGTGGATAATCGTACACGGATTAAGATCCGAAGAACGAGATGTCCAGGTTGTCGGAAACACATGCCTGATTACTCTGCCATTAGTGAAACGTTGCCGAAGAAACTGCTGTACACAGTGTTTAATGTGTGAAGGCGTTCTATCTTGTGTAAAGGTAATTGAGTCAAAACTTGATCAAGATATTGCCGCTCTTGCAAATGGGGTACAAGAAAAGTTTCGAACATCCTTTTGTACTTGTTGGCCGTCACAATGCATGTCACAGGGCCATTGCGAATGGCCTATTTGAAAATGAAAGGTTGAAGTTTGAATGTGGCTGTGAATCCTCACCAGACTGTAACTTTCGGTGAGTAGAGTGGAATCTCTTGGAAGGTACCAGAGTTTTTAGTTTACGAAATGCTATATTTGTGGATGTTCACTGTTCACCAGAGTTTTTAGTTTACGAAATGCTATATTTGTAGATGTTCACTGTTCTAATGAGGTATAAATGGACCTCATCGCTCCACAGAATCTGCCATCGCCATGATGCATCTACTTCAACTCTTCAACTTCTCTTTTTTTCATATTTTCGTTGTACAGCGCCATCTATCTGTATTTCAGGAACTAAATATTTTTCACGTAATCAGTTTCCACATGTCTTGAATAATACGTTCAGAAAATTTGAAATCTTTACACTGGGTAGTTCGATATATAGGGAGGTCAGAATAGGCGTGTTTTAATTCTGACCATATTGTATTTTGATTTAGAAAGCAGATGCGGAAAATAAAAAACTTCAGAAAAAACTTAAATCTGCAGAAAAAACGAACATGTCAAATCGCCATTAAGAAAATATATTTTGAAATAGTAGGTACTAATATTTCTTTTACGGCCAGGAAAGTGACCGGAATAAATGGGTAATTTTTATTTTTTGTATTTCGATTTCGGTAACTGATGCGGCAGGTTAAAAATGCAGAAATATAAAAGAAAAACATGAAATTGACATTAAAACTTCGTTTTTTTTAACAGTAAATATCAATATATTTTTAAACAAAATGCACCAAGAAAGCACATTGAATAAGAGGGTAATTTTTTTTTTGGTATTGCTATCTAGAAAGCGAATGCGGCTGTTTTTAAATGCGAAAAAAAAGGTAACATTCTCTTCTTTCTGCTTGAAGTTCACACACCTGTGAAGGTGCAGTGAATGGCGTGGCGCGCTGTTTTGCGATATTCATTATGGTTTTAATTATTATCTCGGTTAATTATAAAAAAATGAAAAATCGGAGCCTCAGGTAGATTCGGACCTGCTTTCGTCAACAGACACATAGGTAGACAAAAATATTTCTTTTATTAATACAGAAAACTAGCTGACCCTCACGGCCTGGCCCAGCCTGTGATAATAACCTTAAATATACCTAAATCAGCTTTGAATGATTATATATTTTTAAACGAAAATCTTTCTAAACGAACCTAATGTTGGTCACCCACTGTCTTCGGTAGCGTACACCCTCGAATTTGCATAACTTTATATTTTAAAATGAAAATCTATCCAAACGAATCTAGAGTCGGGACTCAACTGCCTTCGGCAGCGTACACCGTGTACCCGGATACTACGCACTCTCCGTATTGTTTTGATCTTATAATTTTAAACGAAATTTATTGTAAGTTGCTCAAAAGTATGATCGCACTTTTGCGCGAATGGTATAATTAGCTTCAAATAACAATTATTGTGTTATTTAATGTTTTATTATGTTTTATGTGGAACTAACTGACCTGTCCGGTGTTGTCCGGGCTCGTGATAATAGTTTTAAATGTGGACATTGGTAGAAACGAATTTTTACTTGAAAAGTCAGCTGATCACCTGTAAGAATACTGACTGATCTGTTATTTGATCCGTGTCCTTTGATATTAATCTTTTGCTGAAAATTAATTGGTAAAGGTTCCGTAATCGAGTTTACAGCCAGTATTGTAGTCAAACACGATCTATGTTGGGAATAATGTGGTTTCAGGTGTATGAAAGAAATTTTATAAAGGTGGATGCAATGTGTATATTCAAGTGTAAGTTATATAAACATTGTTTAAATATTTATACAAATAGTGGTTAGATAAATGTGGTAAATGTTTAAATTCAAGTGTAATTTTTTCCCGCAACGCACATGCACACAAACAAAAAATAAAAACAGGTTATAACAATTACATTGAAATTTGCGCCAAAATAAGCTCACGAAAATACGCTAATTGGTTGTAAATTCTATTGCGAAACTTTCCCCAATTAACTCGAAGAAGTCATTGGTTTCAAGCTAGAGTCTCTGTAAAATTTACAATAAACTCTTTATGATTTTTTTTTTACAAAACAAAACTTCTCGAATTTCAATCGCGCACACAATCTTTCAAAAACTTGAGTGTAATTTTTTCTTTATCCCTTTTTTTCATACAGTATTTTCTTTTGAATTCGGTGTTGTCTTAAGAACTACTTTCAGTTGTGGTTATGCTAAGCACTCTGAATTTCAGAGACATACGCTGGGCTTCTGTTACGAATCCTTAATTCAGACTAGTAGCAAGTGTTTTAATATTTTAGATGCAATAGTAACATTTTCTATGTTTTATATTAAATAGGATATGAAACATAGTATTTGTGTTTTTAGAGTCAGTTTTTTCTCTTTTCAAACAAAACTTCATGACTGGTGGCGTGACTGAAAGTGTCTAGAAAAGAATGTCATTTATATGCAATCGTTGCAGATTTAGTTTTTATGAATGAAAATATAAGATATAATATTTCAAAATAATGCCATAATAATATATTATGTTTCAAAATAATGCCATACGAAATAGAGTTTTACTAAGTGCTACGCCATGTGGGTTTTTTTTTTTTTTTTTTTTTTTTTTTTGCATTTTTTCTGTATTGTCAGAGAAATCGCATATTTTTCTGTTACACGCGTCAAAGAAAACCTGCATACTCATTTATAAAAGTGAGGGATTTTTCCATGATTGCGTCAAAGTAATGTCATTTTTAGGTGCGTTCGTAATTATATAAATACTTTAGCACCTATAGTCGTAGTCTAGTCCATCCGTCCTTCTGTCTGCATATAACAACGCAAAAAACACCCAACCGAATGGTTTGAAATTTAATATATAGAATCGTTTGTCGAGTCATTTCAAATTTTATGAAAATTGAATCAAAACTTTAAAAGATAATAAAAGTTTTCTTTATTCTATTACATCTTACCTTACGTAATCTATATGATAAAAGCGCAAGTCATGTGACTGAGAAAACAAATTTCCGGCTAACCACATCTTTTCCCGTATGCCAAACGGCCATTTTTATTAAAAATTAATTTTTCGAATAAAATTGCATAAAAGTTACATTTTTAGAAAGATCGCTCAAAAAAATTGTTTGCTTCAGAGACGAGTTACATTAAAAATTGTATAGATTCTGAGATAACTTCAGTGAAAATTAGGTTAACAACTCATTAAAGAAAATAAACAAAATATTCATTCATCGTGAGTTATAGAAATATTCACCATGGAGGTAATCATTCGCAAATCAAGATCTTTCTGTTGTCGAAAAAAAAATCGTATCTGTAAACATGGCATACGTAATAAGAAAAAATAAGTGCATCCTCATTTCGTTCATAGCAAACGATATAATTAATTTCACTGAAATAATAATGATGTTTTTTTTACATTGTAAAACTAGTTATAGCACCTCATTTGTCGCGTTTAACGTACAATTTCCAACTTGTTTAACTAATTATCTTTTTAACAATTTATGGGCTATAGTGCACACAACTCCGTTATTGTGATAGCCGTATTATAGCATTTTTATTTATTTTACCCGGAAGGCCGTTCCTTTAAGGGCACACAGTATCCCCAAAATGGTCAAAAAAATTTTATTAGTTCAATATAACCTTTTTGTACGCGTGGTTAAAGTTTAAATCTATACCTTTAATATTACTATATGTGTCCAGTGTGTGTACAGGATTGCATTTCAAGGGATTCTTTTTCACAAATGTAAACTTTAAATGGCTTTTCATCCATGTTCATTTATTTATATTTGAGGTGAAGGTTTATAATTTTTGTACATGTTTTTTATTATGTATGTGATAAAACTAGGGTTGGGCAGTTTGCCGGCAAAATTGTATTTTTGCCAGGACAGTGGCAAAAACTTGAAAAAACCTGATAAAACCCGCAAAAAATTGGCAAAAACTGGTAAAAAAGGCTGAATTTAATAAATATAATAAAATAATATAATTTTGTATCACAAATTATATTTAATTGACACTTAAATCAGAATATTAATTAAATGTTTCATTAATATTAATTTTATTAATTAAAATAATATTCATTGGTAATATGAATAAAAAAATATCAATAATCAATTTTGTAGATAAATTTATGTGATGGTGACAGACTTTTTACTTTTCTCAAATTAATGTAGTAATGTTGCCTTTAAAATGAATATATATTAAAAAATTTTTAAATGAACAGCTTCTACATTCAAAAAATCTATAATAAAAACAATATTAATGCATAAACATTTGCCAAATCAATCTTCATTTTATCTTTATTTGAGCCTTTAGGTATAACTTTTACAAATACTTTATAGAAGTAAACGGTACTACTTGATTATCCCATCGACCAATTTCACCAAATTAAACAAATCGCCAAACTATTTACCAAATTATACAAATGAAAAAATATTGCCATTCTAAAATTTTAAGTTAAGAAAATGAATGAATTTTAATTAAAAAAAACCCCTAAATTATAGGGCTACTTTAATGATAAAGTTCACTCACGACGTAACGACATAGCAAATATAAAATTTTATTTATCCAAATTATTTCGGACAAAATAATACTAAGAACAGTTTACGTGTTTAAATGCAGAATTATTAAATTAAACCATAAGCAAACAGATATTTTTAAGATATTGAATTTGTGAATTAAATGTAAGTATTTTAAATGTAATAACGGAATTTATTAAGGAACATAATAAATATCAATGATAACGGAAGATTGTAAAGAATTCAATCCTCTTTATTTAGTCAAAAAACATGGAAAAAAACTATAAAATGTATGTAAACATTAGACATAAGTTTGAAGGAAATATAGAAAATAAAAATATTTTGTGGACAAAAATTTGTGACGCCAGTTGAAACTAATCTGTTATATTTTTTCTCTTTTAATATCATGAGGTAATCATTTATTGACATAATTTTCATTTTAAATAAGTAAAGAAAAAACAAATTAGTAAAACCTTAATAAAAATACAAATAAAATAAATTAAAATTCACATGATGACGTAACAAACACGTGCAACGAAGTTTAAGTTTAATGTCAAGTGAAAATGACATTTACGATGATCCATAAATGGCATTTAATGTGATAGTTTGGCGATAGTTTTTTGGTCGACGGGATAATAAAATAGTACCAAGTACTACTTAAAAAAAAAAAATTGTAGTAACTTTTAAAATTCCTACAATTTTTTTTTTTTGAGGGGGAAGGGGGGAGTTATAAAAAAAACACATGGATTGAATGAAATTAATATGTATAAGAGAGGGGAGGGCAGAATGATTTTAATTGATTATTTAATGCTGCAAATATAGGAAATTAATCTTTTAGGTAATTTTCTTATCATTTTCCTCCAATGTCATTATACAGGCTACAGACTTGAATCTTGATTTGATCATAGGAAATGAGAATGAATTATCTTGCAAAATGTTTTGTTTCTATTGTTTTTACTTTGTAACTTCAAATTAGTGTTGTTCTCATAGAATAGCAAAATTGGTAAGTGCTATTTTTCTCTCAGACATTGCTACAAAATCAACTGAAGCATAAGGATTGACTGTTTAATAATTATGACAGTTTAAACCAAAGGCGGTAAGTTATTTACTAAAAAGTAAAACTGATTACTAAAGTATTTTACTAAAAAATACAAACTACTTAGATTACTGTTTTAATGATGCATTGAATATTCCAAGGTAAATTAAAAAAATAAAACTACATATTATTAGAGTTGAAACTATTAAAAATTAAAATATATTAATTACATCGCTATAAATAAAACATATCTATTTTTGCCAGGACGGTTTTAACCGGTTTTTTCCATGATTTTTACCACCTTTGGCAAAAACGTGCCAACCCTAGATAAAACTGTACATCGAATTTGCATTATGTTTTTTAGTCACACACATATAATATATATATATATATATATATATATATATATATATATATATATAACCATAAATGAAACATTACCATAACACCAACTTAAAGTATGAAATAATGATTAAGTATGTAATAATTATTTGTCAATGAAAGTATTCCCCAACACACTGAATATGGATACCAAAAGCTTATTTAAAAGAATAAGAAATTAAATTAAAAATTGAATAAATGGAATTGAATGAATGAAATGAAATTTGTGGAATTTAGACAGAATTTTCAAGTCCCAAATTCCTAAATACCACAAATAAAATGAAATGAGTGGTTTCATCATAATATTAGCCATAACATTGCTAAAGAGTAATATATATATATATATATACATGATGGAACGTTAGAATTCGTCGTTATTCTGTGTATATGACAGTAACAAATTTGTATTAAATGTAATATTAGATGTATCTAAAAATCCAGTATTATGCAATACATTTTAATAAATGCAAAAAACAAACAAAAAAAGCTTAGGAAAATTTTCAATACTTAAAAAATTAGTAGAGATTAAAAAAAAATTCAAAATATTTTAATTGTTTTTAAATTTTTTAATTAAATGTTCAGTTTAAAAAGATATTTGTTTTCAAAATGTGCATTTAACTGAATATTACAATGCAATGCAGTAACAATCTTTATCATAATTTTTTGAAATAATAATTAAAAAATAAATATTGAAAAGGTACTGCATCCTCTTAAAATCAAATAGATAGTAACTCCTTTTAACTTTCACAGTCCAACATTTATAAAAATACCTGACAATTTTTTTTTTATCTCTATCATCCATTCAAACAAGTGGATATGAGAAATCTCTATGACAACGTCCGCTAGGGGTCCTCCAGCATGTGAATTCGAATCCGCGGGAACGAAGTAAGTTTTCACCTGGTAGCAGTTTTTCGCCATCCTTAGCCTTGTGCGGATTTATAGAGGACACAGCATGTCGTCCGAGAAAAATAAAGAACTTTGTGAAAACGGAGTAACACAAAACGATTCATTCATTGGTAAGTTACAATGAAATGATTTGTTTATTTCGTTTTCCGATGTAAACTTAAGTTCTTTTTATTAGTTTATAACGTTGAAATAATTTTCGAATGACACAAAACAGCTTTGTAAACATAAATTGCCGAAGACCTATTACCAGGGCCTGATTACTGCACAGGCCAATTAATCTGCGGTCTTGTATCCACTGCTATCCCCTGAAAGGAGTAAAATGATTTTGAAACAAATTCTTAAAAATGCAGTTTTCTACAATGATTTGCTCAAAAACCAAAAAAGATTTCGCTCAACTTGGCAACCGTAGCGAAATATTTAATGATAACCACCGAATACTCCCCCCAAAAATTCTAACAACTATTTTGATTTGGGGAGGACCCGAAAAGGTGCTAGGCCTTAGGTCCCAGATAAACTTAATGCCTATTACAATACTTAATCACATACTTACAATACAAAATCAAGATATCTTATGAGAAGGATTTACTATGGTTTTTAAAGTTATATTCACGTCGAATTTTTGAAAAAAAAAAGTCAAAACATGTTTAAAGGACATAGGAAAAGTGAATCATCTATTTTGTTTTTAAATTATTATTTTTAAACTTTTGGAGTTGAACGAGATTTTCTACTTGTTCTGTGAAGAAAATATTAATATTTTCAGCTGTTTTAATCACTGTTCAATATAGATCACTTTTTTGGAAGGGGATTTTTACGTTGACAGGAGAGGAGGAAAAATCGGGGAGTTTCGGGGGATATTTTCCCGTGATATTAATACAGTCCAAAATTCAAAATTTTCCGAGTAGGGACAATTTGGTATTTATTATCATTTTAATAATCATGATAAAGATTGTTAACATTTTTATTTTCCGCTAAAAACACATTTTCAAAAATAAATAAATAAATAAATAGATACAATAAATAGATGCAAATGTAATTAAAATATTTAAAAATAAATAAAACATTTTGAAATTTTTAAAATCCTTACTATTTTTTTAAAAATAATGACATTTTTGCTTTGCGGCTTTTCCCCCTATATATACATACATATATATATATATATGTTCAGTAAATATGATTAATCCGGTCATTATTAATAACAATCAGTTATTATTAATAATGACCGGATTAATCATATTGACCGTAACACACACACACACACATATATATATATATATATATATATACATGTACAAGTTTTCTTTACGGGATATCCATTAAATTTATTCTGCGTTTTACTCATAAGCAGTATTTACTGTATATTTACTTAGTCAGAGAGTTAAACTGATTTCCTATCTGTAAACTTAAGAGACAAATCATTAAAAATATATGTTAGTTAATTTGGAAAGATTTAATTTGAGATGTGTTTGAATTGAAATAGAAAAACGAAGCACTCTTTTGTCTACATATTCAGAGATGCTTTATATAATTTTAATTACAATATATCACATTTTTTTTTCTTTCCTATACAACCTTCACAGGAATACAAGATTAGTTTTTCACTGAAATAAACTTATCTGAGATCCGTATATATATTAAATTACGATTTACATTTATATTTAAAAATCAATGTTTAATGAAATAAAAAATAAACATAATTTACAAACTTGTTTTGATTTTAAAATATTTTTATAGAA
Organism: Maratus michaelseni; assembly: GCA_963931845.1. Taxonomy (NCBI): domain Eukaryota; kingdom Metazoa; phylum Arthropoda; class Arachnida; order Araneae; family Salticidae; genus Maratus; species Maratus michaelseni. The sequence continues at coordinate 185,059,559 of OZ007587.1, forward strand.
TTTATACAAATTGTAGTAAATTTTATGTTTAATTTAATTTCAATTAATTTCGGAGTTTTCGAACAGAAAAGAATAAAACGAAATGGATTTTATTCGAATGCAGAATAAGAAATTCAAGTATATATTTTTTTTATGGATCTCTAATTAATTTTTCGACGGACATTAAAAGAGAAATTTAAATCCTATAAAAATGTGCTAAAATGAAAATACAAAATCGATGGTGAAATACAAAATTGGACTTTATATTGTCGATCTTTATGAATAAATTTTGATCAAGGTTACACAAACTGTGGGTCAAATTTTTAATAAATGTCCATTTAAGCATACAATTCGAGTGAGCTCTAGGAGAAAACCGGAAAACATTTATCCACTTTTTGTGTAACGATACTTTCGGGTGATAAAGCGAGAGCACTAATGTATAGAAAAGTAGGCAAATGATTGAAGTTTTTAACTTACTGATATTGTTTTTAAATAAAGTATCATGCAACTTACACCAAAGTATTATACTGTAAAAAAAAAAGAGAAATGTATCCGAATTTACGAAAATATAATATAGCCACATACGAAAATTTACACTAACCTCTTCCGAGTTACCTACGATTCCGAAAAGCGTTCTTTATCTTTAGAAACCCCATAAACCAATAAATTTTTGAGATTTAAAGAAGCATTTATAAAAACAAATTTACTTTTGCTGCCACTGATTTTTTTTAAAACGTTTCCAACTAGTTTTTATAGTGTATTAATCAGTTTTCTCAGATGGTACCAATTCTCAAGTAAATATTTTCACCTGCGTAACTGAATTTATACATACAAGAGTAACAGAATAATATTAATTTTAGTGATAATGCTATCATGTTTCTCTTTAAAACAATGTTTGTTAAACATGAAACTTTTTACTTAAGAATTGATAGATCCTGAAACTGATTAATAAAAAGATACCTAGTAACATTCCCTATATTCTAGTTATTGAGTCGATGACTTGCATGTTCTCATTATAAATACTTTAACCCATATTTTAGTTATTGTGACGATGACCTACTTGTTCTCATTATAAATACCTTTATCCATATTTTAGTTATTTTAAATACCTTAATTAACCTCCTTATTATACATTTTCATATGTGAATTTGGTACTTACGTATTATCCGTGACAGGAGATTGATCGCCAAAAATGGTTGCCAAGTACCAGTCTTGTTTATCGTTGCCAATCATGTTTTCAAACGCAGTAATTTAACATTATCAATTAACATTGTTAAAAATGGTAATTAATATAAAATAAATAAAATGTAATGCATGTTTATAAAATTTACAACATTGTAAAAAATAGTAAATAACATTATTTTAGTAAAATTAATAAATGGTAAATAGCATAGTAAATAAGAAAGAATAATATTATAGATTATTTCCCAGGCATGTATCATGTAGCAAGAAAAAAATATATATAAGGGTTACTATAATTAGTAATATTGGCTCCATGCCTGGCGTAGTTGGCTTAAAACTGGCACGGATAATACGTAAGTACCGTGAATTTTATTAGAGGTAAGAGCACGGAGCAGAAAAATTATATTACAAATTTTTATAAGCAGTTTTTTTAAATAAAAGTTGAAACATATGTATATATGAAAGAATATGCAAAAGTCAAGACGAAATTTTATTATCTTGAATGAATATTGCATGAATATTTTGTAGTTTGGACTTACTTCATTGTTTGTTATTATAATACAAATTGATCGATTGTTTTATCTATGTTCAGTTTTCAATTTCTATATACAAATAACTTTCAATTCTTTCATAACTAAGTTGAGTTTCACGAAATATGCCCTGTTGAAAATTATTGTTAAATCAAAGCATTTTTTAAATATCTGAAATTCAAAATCGAAATACTCTATTGAAATAAATGCAATTACTTATTTTAATACATTTTCAAGAATTCTTGATTTTTCCTTTTCGAAATTGTTGATCATACTTTAAAAAATAATAAAAAAATTACTTAATATTACAAATCATTTTGAGTTATTGAACTTTATATTTAACATTTCGATGATTGAAATATTTTTATTTAAAATTTAACTCTGAAAATGTATAATCATTTAGAGAGAACAAAATTATTACGATTTGAAAATGTTAAAATATGTTTTTTTTTTTTTTTTTTTTTTTTTTATTGAATTGCAACAGTCATATTTTTCAGATAAAATAATTGTGAAAAAAACATTTATGACTTATATTTCAAACATTTACAGATATTAAAATTTTTATATCCACTGTTTTAAATTTCTTTTCTTTTTAAAAGAGTATTAATAATAAGAAAAAATATATAAAGCTGTGCATTGTCTTAAATTATAATGTATGAGATAATTCCATTAGAAAAAAAAAATTGTTGATTTTAAAGTTCGTGGAATTTTGTTGTATTAATTGTGATTTTTAACGAATTGAAATTTTTATGTAGTTTTCTGTTACTGTATAGTATTAATTATTTGTCTTTAACAAAAATCTATGTGGTCAAATGTTTATTGCAAGCATAAACTAAATATGTACAAATATGAGTATTGAGAACGTTGTTAAGACATATAATGTAATAAACAATTCAATATGCCGCATGTTTCCGACAGAAAAAGCAATTTAGAATAAGGCTTCTTCATAAAGATCGCAAATATCACTCGTAGAGGCAGACTAGTGTCATAATAAGAAATGAAAGGTGTAATAATAATTGTATGTTTTTTTGTGTGCTATAATAACCTGTCTCCACGAATTTTTTTTTTTTTTTACAAGCCTAATGAAATAACAGACTAGTTTGTAGTATTATACCGTATTGACTCACCCGAATCTCTCGACTCTTCTACTTTTAAAAGCAAATTTCAATAAGGTGATAATTACATATCAAAAAATGAAATTATATGGGTTCGCGAAACGGGATTTCATTATCGTGCAACGTGTGATCCGTAAATTTTCCCATTTAAACCTGTCTTTTTTTTTTTTTTTTTTTTTTTTTTTTGGGGGGGGGGGGGCAAACAACTGTTAAATAAAAAAAAATGAAAGAGCTATATTTTCTGGATATTTTAAAGCATTTCGCCCGAAAATTTCTATAACATTAGTTATGACTACAAATATATCAAATAACAATGCAAAATTAAAAAAAAAAATCATTGGTCAATGACAAGACAATTATGTATATTTTAACGTTCTTTTTGTTTCGTTGGTTTCAGACGAAACTACCTAAATAAATTTCTGGTATTATAGAACGCTACTAGACCAGGAGGCAGAGTCAAATTTTTGTAATCAAATTTAGCGTAGATGATTTTAAGTATATACGACAGATTAGATAGTGCAGGTAACGAAACTGCCAGTCAGCTGACGCATCCGCGATGGGTATTACCATAATAATATTGCAAAATCCATGACAATAATAATTTATGAATGACAACCCAATTACTTATATTATTCCGATTCGAAGGCATCATCAGTGATCGGGTTGCTATATTTTTAAAATTTATTCAACATATGCCATTTATTTAACATGAATTTAACAGCGTGTTGCTATAGCTCTACCCGGTGCGTCAGTTGACTGCGTTATCTGCATAATCTAATCTGTTATATACACCCAAAATCATCGACGCTAAAACTGGTTTAAAAAATGTGATGCTGCCTCCCGGACTTTACACACCGGCTTTATTCAACATCAAGGGAAGAGGTATCAAAAGGCACATTTTTCAATTAAAAATAAGAAGAATTTGGTTTTGAAAGTTAAAAAAAATATATGTATTTTTTAAATATGTACAAAAAACCTACACATTTCTACATCGTTCTAAACGTAAATTCTTTTTTTTTTTAAATATAAAATATGATTATTTTTCAAGTCGAAAAGCGCACATATTCCCTTCAAATCAATTTTAAGTTGGGTTATATAAATAGAAAGGAACAATTCACTGTTTTCTTTCTTAGCGTTTAGCTCTTCATTTTGGTTAAAAACTTATTAAAAAGTTATTGTATCCGATCATGCTCTATTATCGATGCTTTGATTGAATGCATCGATATATATCGATAATCTTTCTATTGAATATTAATACATTTAAAGGGATTTTGAATAAGTGCGTGTTCTAAACCTTAAATCTGATGAAAATGGCCCCAAAAATACTCTCTCTATATAAAAAATATTTTATGTCTAGTACAATGTTATTTCAATTAAAATATGTTACGTACGTGAATTACTGAAAACATATTATTATAAATATTAAATTTTTCACCAACTTTAAAGAAACAATAAACAACCTTTTCAAAGTGCAATATGTTTTATACAATATTATTTTTGAAATAATATATTTGTCTTAAAGAGAGCCATTTTTTGATACTCTAAATTTTTATTGAAAAAAATGACTATGAATCAATATATATATAATCCTCTTGAGTTTTTCGTAAGCGCTAGCTTTCATACTAAAAAAACAGTACGGAAAATACATGAGTAAATACTACGTATATTTTAATGTCTGGTTCATATCTTAGCAACATTCTTAATAGTTATTTAACTAATAACAGTTTCTTGGTGTGTTTTTACAAATTTGTTATACACAATTACAAAGAGTGCACAGAATGTAGAATGCACTATTCTTTTATAAAATTAATGAATGCTGCATTGAAATATTCTACATATCTAAAAGTACGGGACTTTATAATTTGATTTATTTTTGTTAATGTTGTTTATTACATTATTATTTAATTTACAGTATCTAAAACTTTATTATTAAGCGAGAGAGTTACTTATTACTTTCAACCGCCGTAAAAATTATCGTACCATTTATGATGAAGTATTCCTATGAAGGAAAGAAACCTTCTTTGAAGCATTGTGGAACTGTGAATAAGATTATTTATCTTAATTGTTCACTAGTACATTCATTTGTTTAAAAAAAATTGTAATATCTGAGGATAGATCATGGGAAAAAGACATGAGTTGACTTGGGTTGAAATGATTTCGATACTTGCACATATAGTTAGGTAATTTTGGGAGGAAGCTGTACGTTGTTTATAATTATGGTGATGGGGGTTTGCGAACTACTAAGTCACAGAAAATTAATATAAGTAACATACTACAAACAACTATAAATGACAAATACATTACCATCTAGCCTCAACGATCAGTACTAAAATCATGAAATACTGGGAATAGTCATCTTTAGGTATTACAATTTATAATAATAATAATAATAATAATAATAAAAAGCATTTAGTTATCTCAAACTTCCTGACTCGCAAAACAATTTTCTAGTAAAGCAGTTATTCTCTTTATTCTTAATTATTATGATGATCTTAAATGTATTAGAATTATGTTTGAAAAAAAATAACATTTTGGTAAATAATCTTATAAACTTGAGCAATGAAAAGATTCATGTATGCCACTAACAATAAGATGATATTATTTAAATGCCATATTTATTATTAATAAAAAAGGAAAATGTATATTGCATGAATGTAATAATATATTTTCTGAAATATTTATGCGTTAACAATATAGTATGATGTATGAGAGCAATTATTTTCACACTCTTTTATTTAACTTAATTTGGTTCATGTATACAAAGATGGAATATTGTAACTGATTTTTTACTTATTTCCTGATGTGCTAGAATGATAAAAAAAATATGTACACAGCTGTGTCTCCCATGACAACACAACATTTCAATATTTTTAAAACTTAATTATTAATTAATATAATTAATTTTACTGCATCTAACCGTTAACCAACCGAAGATGATAAATCTCCAAATATTTTTTAATGTTACAACTGTATAACGTGTTACAAGAACAATGGAATTAATTGTGTGCAAAAACCATGCTCACTAAAATATGTCAACTAGATGTGAAACTGCCTCGATAAACTATTTTAAACACTGAAACGTAGAAACTAATGCAATAATTTGTTCAAAAAAATACGCTTTTATCAATTAAGTTTAATCTTAAATAAATTCTTATTATTGGGAAAAGAATTTAGAAATCCTGAATAGATAATTTAAATAACGCTTTTATTTTCACTCTTCTTACTATATTTAAAAAAAAAACAGAGCAAAAATTATAATCTTTTAAATAAATTCATCAGTTCTCGCTTTCTACAGAGCGTAAATCAAAGCGGTGGATTTTTCATAATTAACCCATTAAAGCCGGAATTATTTTCGTCTTTAAAATGCAAAACTTACATTTCACACCAGTATTTTTAAATTAGCAATTTTTGTTTTCTTTATCAAGAACTTGGAGTCATAAAATAAAGAAAATGTTTCCCTAAAAAATACTGGTGTTAAACAAAAAAAGGGTTGAAACTTATCTGGTACCATATGGTACCGCTAGGCTTTAATGGGTTAAGGCCTACGCATAGTTAACGTATTGTAACGGAAATTTTTTGCAACAAGATGAATTGCTCTCATGAAATTAAACATGATTATTGAGATAAACATTGAATGCCTATAAAAGAATATTTAGAAATTTTTTTTTATTTCTTTTCATAACATAAAAGCTTTGTATACTCGTTTAGCAGAATTACTTTGCATTCGTTTTGAATCAATACGTAGAAGCAATGCATATATTATCTCTGTAAAATTATGTAAAACACAGTTGTTTACCTTAGACTCGATTGTTTACAAACCACTAGTCTGGAAAAGATGTTTGAATAAATTGCAATTTATAAAAGAAAACACTTATAGGTAAAATAAACTTTCATCTATTCAATTTTAGATTATTTCAATTAAAATATCAACAATAAATCTTTAACAAAAAACTCTAATCAGGATTGTACGAGTTTTAAGCTCATTATTTGAAAAAAAAAAGTTTGAAGATTTATAAAAATTAAAATAATTTTATTTTTTAATATCATAATAAAAATATTTCATAAACTGAAAAAGATATAAAAATAACAACTGATTATTTAAAAATATATAGAGCTGACTTTAGTAATTTCTTTAACTCAGTTTTTACCCTAGAACCCCATCAAGCGCAAAACTTTGAACAACAGACCCTCGAAGAGGTCACCAGACTCACTAAGAGTTCACTATTCTATGGGAAAGAGATTAGAGTTGAGACGCGTTTAGCCCTAACCCGAGCCCTCACATTTGCCCGACTCAGACCTCGGATGGACTCGGGCTAAAAGTTGGCATCTCTGCTGTTTTAAAATATGATAATTATTATTGTATCATTGTAATACAAGACTTATAAATCATATACTTTATAATGTATTAAAACAATACAACCGTAAATTGCTACTAAACAAATATGTTTCTTTTGTCATTATATATGTTAGGATTGACTATTTTCATATATATATTATATGTACAACATGAATAATGCAATCATGTTTCATAGTTTTTTTTATGTCGATAGTAGATTATAATATGCTTAAATTTTTTGCCGTAACCCTTAAATAAGTTCTAATTAAAGTACGAAAACTATTTTTAAGTTGAAAAAAAATACTACGAACCCGATTACCGAGCTTTAGTTTATGTATATTATCATGTACCCGTAAATATCGAAACATCGGGTTCTCTTTTTAACAGTAAAAAATTCTACGGCTTTATGAGAGGCAAATCTGAGCGCACAACAGATGCGATCAGGAAAGTCCTAAGCCCTCTTTTATAGTTGGAAAGACTGACATAGGAAAAAACACTGTGGCGAAAAATATGGTACATTTTATCTCCGAAAGATTGAGCCCTGAATCTATTATGGCCTCCTAGCAACCGTTAATATTGAAGGCAGAACACAACATTCAGACTTGAAACTGCTAATCCTAACACATTCTACTGTTTATTATATTTCTGCTCTGTATGGCTTGCGTAACAAATGACAACATTGTTTGACAAATTGACAACTTGATTATTGACAAGTTTACAAGGTTTTTTGCTTATAATATAATGAATGCGATTGAAAAACGCTGCAAAGTGGCTATACCAGTTTCTCAAGAGTTATTTGGAGGCTTAGTATCTTTTTGAAAGTAAAATACTAGCCTATTCGACATGTGAAACTTTTAATTGTGTTTACTGAATGTGTCGTTTAATAAAAACTTTCGATTATTCGCAATCGTTTCTTTTAAACACTTTCCAACATAGTTGAAAAGTGTTTATGCATTCGTTTTGTCTGGTTTTCTGTCTATCTGGCCGGTATCTAATTCCCGTAAATATACTCGGATTATCATATAATTGGTATATGTTATTGAGTTTTGCCATGGCATGTTCGGTATTAAAAATGAAGTTTGTAGCATTTATAGTTCGTTTGCAGGGGCACTCAAAATTCCGCTACATTATGATGTATGGGGAAAAATCCTTTACAGCATATTTTAATGATGTTACACTCTATCCAGGATATTGAAATTGTTATATACGTAACCGAGGTGCACTACAAGATGTTTATTTTTTATATGAACATGGTATGCATAGCATTTATCGTTTACGGGGTCATACAAAAAAGAATTCGGTTACAGTGCGGTCTATAAGAAATAATTGCTGGAAGTGCGTTTTCAATTGTGATATGCGTTTTTAAATGCAACTAAATTTTTGCTTATTACTTGGTGTGTATAAATTCCATAGATATTGATCATAAGATCGTGTACAGTGCTGCGCAAAAGAATTCGAGTACATTTCCGCTTGTTGATGGAAATTGCAGAAGGGGGATTTTCAACTGAGTTATGCGTTTCCTAACTAAACTAAATTTTTACATACTATATAGTATATATATACAAATCTATAGATCATATACAGGGCTGCTGAAAAGAATTTGGATATTTTTACAACTATAGATGGTAATTGCTGAAATTGTATTTTCAAATGTGTTATATATTTTCCAAAACATCACTCAAGATTCTTCGTCCTTCTTTTACTTTGTAGCAGTTATAGTCTTTATTCAATGTAATATCTATTGGAGGAATGCCAGTTAGAACGTTTAATGCGTCAGTGGAGATACTCCTGTATTAAATTTAATAGAGCGGTTCTCTGTATTGATTTCAATCTCCATGTTCCGTGGCAATTTAAATCAGGAAACCAAAACTCGTATTCATAAGTAATCTATTTAAAAACTACCGTTTTATACCATATTTTCAAAATATCCGGGTTGTTTCCGCGATTAAAAAAAATTAAACTTTTTGAAACTGTCTACCTTTTGTAATATGATATTAATAAGGATAGCATCTGAAAGATTGTTTTGTTCATATTCTAAAACTTTTAAAGCCCTTAAGTTTTTATTTACACAATCAATAAACGATCTCAATTCTTTTGAGGATTCGTGATGGATTTTTTCATAGTTAATTATAGCTGACAAATGAGTGTCTATGAGTAAACGATGATTTTCAAATCTTTCAGTTAGTGCCGTAAATAATGAATCGAATGAATCATCAGCACTTTCTAACTGTTTTGCTTCGTTTTTTAGCGATGCTCGCAAATAAAAGAGTTTCTGTGCATCATTAAGTTGTTCATTGTGAATAATTAAATTTCTAAATTGAACTTTAAAGATAGACCACCACTCTTCATATTTACCATTAAATATGGGTAATGGGATTTCGGGCAATTTAACTTTAATGTTATTAAAACCTCTAGAATCAGCATGCAAATTTGTTTCAGAAACTTTGAGATTTTTAAGAAATATATTGAGACTTACTTCTATTTTTTCAGTTCTGCTTTCAAGGTCATCCAGTTCCTTTTCAATTTCCGGTAAATCCTTAATCTCCGGGATATCATAATATTTATCCCGTATTTCGGACATTTTTGTTCTGCGCACAAGGTCCGAACAGAAACCAAGTATGAAGTTTGAAATTTTAGATTTCACATAAGTTAGATGGTCTAGCCATTTAAATTTAGAATCTAATACTAAACCATAATCTTTCACCTTATTAAAAGGTTAAGTTTTGTTAAAGTATTCTGAATGTGTTGGAAAGTGTTTCATAATCTATGCTTCAAGCATGATTTTTCGTTCTTGTTCCATTTTTAATGCGTTTTTACAGCATAGCTCTGACAATTCTGCTTGACGGGAATACTAGTTTAAAAATTTTACATGAAAAATTTTGAGAATATTATCTGTTATTGCCATTAACTATTTATAATCAAGCATTGTGTATTATTTCTATGATTTCTTCTGCTTGTAGATATTTGATACCTACTTTTTTAAGATTAATCATTTGACACTGCAGATTTCAGCATTGGATCATTTTCTACATCATTAATTTTTTCATATTTCGATTTATAGTAATCAATAATGCTATATTTTGTATAACAAGCATGCGTTTCATCTTTCATTTATATTATTTTTATTTTCCCCATTTGTGTATAATTAATCATATTTATTACGGACAAATTACGGGTTCGTTGTCACGTTGATCTGCGCGATACAATCCAGAGAATTCGATGAATACAAAGAATTATTAGGCGAATATCTTTACTTTTACTTCCTGTCCTAGTTGATACATATCTCTTTTTTTGCCATTGGATGATTATTTTCTCTGGAGACTTAAATATTAAGCTTAATGTCCACTTATTTTTTCAGATTGATCAATGTTCATATTCGTCAGAGAAAAGTTGATTGACATGTCCAGTTTTACTATGGGTCACTTGGGAGAAGGGATCTATTTGTCACAAAATAAAATAAGACAGCTCAGATAGGAAAAACATCTGACATACACAACGTACGTTATGAATGTTAGTAGATTAATTAGCAATATTACGAAGTATAGGGCAGGATGTACGAGGCTAAGCGACCGACATACATTCTTTTTTCAATTCCTACTATTAGCTCACACTCTCTCTATATTTATATATATTGTTCAAATTTTCAATCGTTAATAAAATATTTTTTATTCATCCACTCAAGTTCAAATATATTTTTTTAAACTTGTAGTGGATGACACTGGATGTTAATACAGTTTTTTTCAAATATTAATCCATTCTTTAAATTTAATTAATTAATTTTAGTTTTAAATGGGAGAAAAAATTTCTCCCATTGTTTTCATAAATGAAATGAAAGATTTTCTTCAAATTAGTGATGCCACAAAAATGAAATACCGCAACGATGATTATAAAAAAAGTTCAATAAAGATAACGTGGGACATTCATGCTGCACGGGTTTATTTTATATATTTATGATTAAAAAGTAGGAATTGACTTAATTTTTTTTATATTACTTGTTTCTTTTTATCCCAACAAAATTTATATGTAATTTCTGGAAAAATATGCCTTGTTAACACTTTGCAACATATTTGAAAAGTGTTTATGACCGTCGTACTGTAACACTCGTAAATATACTTGGATTTCCATCTCATTGATTTCTGTTATTGAAATTTACTATAGGATGTTCCCTATTGAAGATGAAGTGTGTCGCATTTATGATTCGTTTACAGGGACTCACAAAAAATTCCCTTCCATTATGACATATGAAGAAAAATTGTTTGCGGTGTATTTCAATTATGTTACACTATTTCAATCACAATTAAATTGATATGTATCACTAAGGTGCACTACAGCATGTTTTCTATACATTATGGAGTGCGTAACATTTGTCGTATATTCACAAGGACACAAAAAAGAATTTGGCTACAAGAATGATTATGAGCTATAATGGCTAGAAATACGTTTTCAGCTGTGGTATGCATTTTTAAACTTAACTCAAATTTTGTAGTAGTACGTGGTGTGTGTAAATCATGCAGGGATAAACGGAATAACTCGCCTCTTATTACTGGTTACCGACAGCAATTTCAAAAAATAGACTTTTACTGCATTATATGTTTTGTAAATTTTTTATTAGATATACTTCATTTCATTTAATAAAAAAGAAAAACTAATTTATATAACAATTCTTATAGTGTTGGGAAATGTTTTATAATCTATGCTTGATGCATTATTCTTTGTTCTTGTTGTTGAATATTATCGAATTTGATAATATTCAACTCCATAAAAAAAAGTTTGTTAAAAACATATCATTATAGGATGCTTCAGCATACAATTAAATTATATTCCATGTTATGAGTACCACATTAACAAAAATATGCATAAGTCCACTGTGCTTAAATGTGACGACTCATAAATGTGGGAATGTTATTGTACCTAAAATATTAACACAAGATTCGTATATAAATGCTGTATAATGAAACATCAGAACTTCACAAACAAAACGTGAAACATTTTACTACATTTAAACGTTTTTTAAAGGAATGTCCAACATTACAATACAGAGAGTTTATTATTAAGAGCCATCTTAACTCCTTAAATACGAGGAATTATCCCGAAACAGGTAACTACGGTTTCCCTTTTTTAACTTTGAAGATCAAATAACCCTATCGACGTCAAGGCCTCGAATGTCTGTTTCATCTACCTGAAGTGAAAGCGGGAAAAGTCGACGTGTTTTTAAATTATAGTTGTTCTACAATATTATAAGCATTTTGGTTGCTGTTTTTTTTTTCAGATATTTATTAGCAACCTATTGCTTCGGTCAAATGCGGAGAGGCTTTTAAGGCGGTATTTAAAAAAATATTTTTCCACGCTCAACAACTCAAAATTTTGAGACACATTTTTAGACTCATTTTTAAAAGTAACAACAGGAAACTTGGCGGCGTGATTTATAAAGACATTTATAAGGGCCCATGTTTTTATTTTTCGTTCAATTAATTAGAAATTGATTTACAGACAATTATTTTCACAGTACGATCATTTTTTTTTTGTTTCCAGCGCTATCGCTTCGGGAAATTCGGTTCAAAATGTCCACTTTGACAGCATTTTTGGAAATATATTCTGCCTTTATCAAAAAATCGAGACAATCCGGACATTATAAAGTTTCTGAATAAGAGAACCTGCCAGTTGGATGCATGTTACAGCAAAAATGAATTTACGAATGTTTCTCAAAATAAGCAGTTTGGATTTGAATACACCCTTAAGAGATTTATTGAGGTGAGTTTATGTGGTAGTTTCATACATTGTATTAAAATGTATTTAAAGCAGAAACTGGGATTAATAAAGCTTTGTGGAATTAAAAAAAATTAGGAAATTCAACGTGCTCATGCACTAGTGTTTTTCTTTGTCTGTGTACTTAAATGATTAAAGAAGCGAAATATATGTCTTTTAAATCTTTAAACAAAAATATGACGTAATAATAACGGCGTACATTTAAGCAAATTATAAAGACAAATGATCACTACTTTATTCAAAGCTCTTAAATGATTGAAGCTCTATAAATTCTTGAGTAGATTGAAAACACTTGAATTTAAAATGTACTTAAATGATCTGGCATTTTCTCATTCAACCGGTGTGCTGTTCCAGAATCATCTTTCGATCCCAACACTACTCACCGCTATAAAAAATTACAAATCCAGAAAGATGAATTAAATGATTAAATATTTCTAGATGAGACATATAGACCAAAGACTTAAACTAGACAGAAATACAAAAAATAATCGCGGAATATAATGCGATGAGTAATTAAGGAACGAATTCACTTTCATGATGACATTTTTCTGGTTCGTCGCATGGCACACGACGCCGACCATACGACACAAAAAAGTCGAACGTATGACATTCGACGCCGTCCAAGCAAGGGTTAAAATAGCGATCTAAAATCTTTCACGCTCGAGGGTCGCAGCAATAAATAATTAAACTTCCACAGGATATCCACAAATAACATAGGCAAGGAATGTATTGTTGATAAAACATTCACTTCGAGCTTATTCATTGCCAATAACCGTTACTGGCGGAATAGATGGAATCGCCATCTCTCCAAGACTAGGACTGTTGCGAAGGAGACCTCGATCACGGAAGACCTCACCGTAAAAATTTAAAAGCTAAATCTAATAAATTAACGAAACTGATCAACGAGTTCTAGGGGCTAGGGACGACCGAAGCGGCATCAACATTAGTCATTGTTGTTGCTACTTCCGTTATTCGCGGAACAGGTCGAATCGTGGCCCCTTCAAGACTACGAATGTTGGGAAGATTTAGACATTTGTCACTTAGATTATAAGGGAACATGAGATTTTTATATAAACGCTGTAGAATTTCAGAATTCGCATTTCCTACCCTTGATTCTAAAGGGAAAAAAAACATTTTATTTTTATTTATTTTTTTTGCACGGAAAAGTTTGATTTTTCAGTAAAAGTTCTATAAAATTACATCATTTAGTAATAGTTTTATTGGAAAAAATAAAAAATAAAATAAATAATCAAACTTATCCGTCAAAGAGCACTCAAAATAGTGAAAGACGATAACAAGTGTATGTTTAGTACAGTACTACTAGATTCATATAAGAAAGCATATACATTTAAGTCATCGGAAGCTAGTATTAGCATAATACGATACCGTCCGTCTCGTGAAGTTCCAGCTTTTTATCTTACGAAATAAGCAAATTAACTTCAGCAGCATTTGTGTTCACTTAATAGATAGTTACATGTATCGAGTGGTTATTCTAACGCTTCATTCGTCATTTTTTATGTAAACAAGAACGAAAAATCATGCGTCAAGCATAGATTATGAAATATTTTTCCACACATCCTGTAACAACTGTAACGTAACTTCACCGTTAAATAAGGTGAAAGAAGATATGTAGTAAACAGTTTAGGAAACATATAATGCATTTAAAAATCCAGTTTTATCAATTACCTTCCATAGTAAATAAAGTAGTCGAATTATTTTGTGCAGCTCTATATTTGATCTATAGATTTGGGTATACACTATATAACGTTATAAAATTTAGTTCAGTTAGAAAATTCATATTTAGCAATTTTTGCCAATCAATGGAAATGCACTTGAAATCTTTTGTACAGCCCTGTATACCACTGTACCACTTATTAAGATAAAATTTAATTCAGGTAAAAAGCGATGAGGCAACTTAAAATTTACTTCCAGCAATTGCCAACAATAAACGACAATGTATCTTATTCTTTGCGTAGCCCTGTATATGAATTTATTTATATTACATAAACTTCTATTAGTCTACTAAATACAGTTCAGCAGGAAAATTCGTAACACAATTAAAAATACCCTTAAGCAATTCACTCCCATAGTCAGAATTCCTTTGTGTAGCCGTGTATATGATCAACAGAATTTATACACACCCCGTTCTATACAACAGTTTAGTTAAACTTAAAAACGCAAACCAAAGTTGAAAACGTACTTATCACACATAGATTGTAATTATCACGCCAAGACTGTAACCGAATTATTTTGTGTGTCCCTGTAAATGAACGATAAACGCAATGCATATCATACTTTTCAGTGAGCAATTTATAATACACTTCAGTAATGTATACAAATTCCATTATGTTTGAAATAGGGAAACATCATTAAATTACACTGCAAACGATTTTCCCCCTCGTAAAGCATTGTGTAACAGAATTCTTTTATGTGACCTTGTAAATGAATAATAAATGAATTGTTCCATATTTTTCAAAAAGCATGTTTTAGTGCGCTTTATGATTGTACACCAATTTTATCATATTTCAACTGACGTAACATTTTCAATATACCCTTGAAACTATTTTACCACTTACTGTAATGTAACGGAATACTTTTGACTGTCCCTGTAAAAAAAAAAAAAAAAAAAAAAAAACTATAAAGGCTACATACTTTATTTTCAATAGGGATTAATAATAGTAAGAGTCAATAACATATGAAAATTACAGGATGTAACCCGATGATATTTACGAGAGTTATAGGACAGACGGACGGCCAGATGGCCAGACAAACCGAATTCATAAACATTTTCAACTAGTTTGGAATAATAATAAACCCATAATATAGTCAATAATAATAGCTATGAACAGGGATTTACAAATTCGATAATATGTTGTAGCCAGCAAAAAAATTCTGGCCACCAGTAAAAAAAAAAAAAAAAACAAAAAAAAAATGATCCCTGCGCGTCATTTCTGCGCGTCACAAAAAGCACAAAAGTTTTTTTTTATTATAAATTCATTGAGAAAAAATAAGCAACAAGCTTAGTTTAGAATTATTAGTTACATGGTTTAGAATAGACACAATTTAGAAAGATAACATAAACTAAATTTTCCAATGAAACTTAACAAATTATATATCTTTGAAAAAAAAAAAAAAAAGAAATACTGTAAAGGCTGAATAATGGCCATGTTTGGAAAATGCTGATTGCCGAATGCTTCAAATATCCGGATAGTTGAGTGCTTTCTTTAGCATTGCATCCAATTTTAGATACCATAGAGGCTGAATTGACACTATTTTTTACTTTTTTATTAAAACCTCTCATCCCTTCCCCCCAACTTTCTAATCACGTGAAGTGCTAGCTGGCTAGAGCGGAAAAGAATGGCGTTTTCTATGAATGAGGTGTAAAATGCATTTTAAACTTGGTTCTTCCATTAAAAGTACGAGAGAATATCACTACTAGGCGCTTACGAATAGGGATGGGGGAGAGAAAATATGCTGCTTATTCTCATAAATAAGTAAAGAGAGAAAAAAAATTACCCCCCTGATTAAATAACTTGGTTGCCAGATATATATATATATATATATATATATATATATATATATATATATCAAACTTAGTCGCCAGCCAAAACCTTGGTTATAAATGTAACAATAACAATAATTATAATTATACAATAATTGTTATTGCTATCGTAATCTACTGAGTTACATTGAAGGTAAAAAGATTTCCTGCTGAAGTTTTTGTTGTAGGTTTGTATGGTAATATTATTAGCATTATTATTATTATATTATATCCTAAATATAATAAATATCAAATACATAAAATAGGTTGAAGTAAAAAGTGTATACCTATTTCAAGCAGTGCAGAGTGAAAAGTTAACGGTACCAGAGCCTTGTACAAAAACGAGATTTTAAGTGTTTATAAAACAATTGTTACAAAAATTGATATAATTAACTGCTAGTGGATAATAATTATAATAAAATATCATTGTTATTTCTATCAAGAATTTGTTACATTGAGTTACATTGAAAGCACTGTGAACAAAAAATTCTACTCATTCATTTTTTGTAGAAATTTCCCTCTGAAAACACATTTTTTTCTTCTTTACACTTCTGCTTCGATATGTTTCTATTATAGAATTAACATGAAGAATAGCAAAGAAAAACAAATTCCCCCTGACTAGGGAAATATGATTTTGCTAGCAGCAAATAAAGTATGTTCTAGAATGTTCTCAAAAGAAAAATATCTCTTCGATAACGTGCCAAAAGTGCCGAAACATGTGAAGTCTGAAAATATTTTTGAATATTTTTATTCTTCGGAGTATCTTTGCAAACAAAATGTATGTCTGGATTTCGAATATTTTCTATAAGAATGAAAAATGATTGTAATTTTAAAAGTCTTGTAATATATATATATACAGGGTGTTCCGTTAAAGGGGTCCAATATTAATAGGGGTAATAGAGGAGATCACACGGAGCATAAATCAGTATATAATGCCTGGCCGGATCTCAATAATTTTCAAGTTACAGCAAATAGAATGAAAAATCGGAAATTTGTAAAAAAACCCTCATTGCTAAACTATCGATAATGCTACATAAAAACAAAGCACATATTTAGAAAGAGCAGAAAAAATCCTACGAAATGACATAAGTTGTTTTAGAATATTGAGAATTAATGGTGAGTTACAAGCTCTGAAACAGTAAAAAAATACAAAATCAAATATTTAGCAAAATAGTTAATCGTTAATTCCAAAAATGCAACTCTACCTACATCAAGGAAAATGTTATAAAATTTGGTCCATTCCGAAAGCTTTCGAAGAAGCTGACAATAAACCATATCAGTTTAATTGTATGGGAGAAATCAAGCAGTTCCCTAGTTACAACTCTGTACTGTTGCACGCTCGGAAAGAGCGAAACTCCACCCATGACGATTGTAAACACCCCGTTTTAATATCTTTCAATTATACATTTCTGATCAACCTCTATCAATACCCTTTCATTATTCAGTCTGGTCAAGTGAATGACATATTGTGCAGCTCTCGCCTTGTCTTAAAGCAAACTCCGTGACTGCTGCGTTTCCTCCATGAACTTTCAGGATGATGAAGAAGAAGTACTTTTTATGCAAATTTTCTATGTGTATAGGAAGAAAAGTGTAATAAAACAGCAGTCATCAGTGGGCGTTATGTTAAAGGGAGGCTGTTGTAAGTGGGATTGTAGTAAGTTGATGTATAATAATTATGCCGGAATACTCTAACGAAGAATATGCGGACATGCATCTGATGTACGGGCAAGCTCATGGAAATGCATGTCTAGCACAGCGCATGTACCGTGAGCAATTTCCAAGGAGACGTTGCCCAAGTTCGAAACTCTTCATAAAAATCGATAGACGATTACGGGAGACTGGATCGTTTAATACAGCAAGCATTGACGCAGGGAAACCTCGACATGTACGAACACCTGCAATGGAAGAAGATGTACTGAATATTTTTAAAGATAACCCCTCCACGAGTACACGAGCTGCTGCGTCTGAAGTCGGTGTTTCTCACCAAAGTGTGTGGCGTGTTCTGCGTGCAGAAAACATGCACCCCTTTCATGTGCAGCGGGTACAACTGTTATCAGTAACAGATTGTGCTCAGCGGACAGAATTCGTACGCTGGTTGCTTAATGTAACAGAAAATAATCCACAATTTCTGGAAAATATTTTATTTACTGATGAAGCAACATTTACGAGAGAGGGCGTGGTAAACACGCACAATATGCACACATGGTCATATACAAATCCGCACACTGTTTTCCCGTCGAAAGCACAACAAAAGTTCAGTGTGAACATATGGGCAGGTGTCCTCGGCGATTATCTCATAGGACCATATTTACTCCCAGATGTACTCAATGGCAGTACGTACTTGGTTTTCCTACGGGATATCTTACCGCAGTTACTGCAAAATGTGCCAGCAACATTGCGCCACAATATGTGGTTTATGCACGATGGCGCACCGGCACATTTTTTCATAGGTGTTCGCAATCACCTCAATTCAACATATCCTGGGAAATGGATTGGACGCAGTGGACCTGTTGCTTGGCCTACACACTCTCCAGACCTCAATCCGTTAGACTTTTTTGTTTGGGGACACCTTAAATCGCTGGTGTATGAAACGCCTGTGGATACACCGGATGATTTACTAGCGCGAATCGTTGTCGCTGCAGGAGACATTCCCAACTCCGTCGGGGTTTTTCGGCGTGTTCGCCAATCTTTACGACGTCGCTGTCGGCTGTGCGATTCTGTTAATGGGCGCAACTTCGAACACCTATTATAATAATGTCCGTTCGTCTGCCTTCCGACATTGAACTGTGCAGCGCAGGCCAGAAGACTATGCTTCACATATGTCATAAAGTACGTGGAATGTAATTCTTTATTTGTCATTTTTCTTTTATTTTCAACACTTTTTGGCACAGTATTTTGTAAGTCACAGACTGTGGTGTACTCAAATTGTAAATTACAAAGTTTGTATGAATTAATTTAAAATTTAGTGTCTTTTTTAAATTTATAATTAATAAAATTATTATGCTATTTGTTATTATTATTTCCTATCATAAATTATGATGCACATATACATACAATAATTGTCCATGTAAAACATGTACTGAAACTTCTTGCATAGTTACAAATCGCAATATTTTTAATTATTTCCGAATTTTCACCACCAGTTTAATTTTAAGGAATTTAACTTAAGCTTTATATCAATAAAAGACCACTTTAAAATGTAGACTATTATTGTAAAGTTATTTTGGTTCATTCAACTCTTGAATAATTAAAAATGTTGCATCTCAGAAGAAGCATGATCGAAAATGTATAGTTGAGAGTAATTAAAAAGGCGGTGTTTCCAATCGTGATGGGCGGAGTTTAACCTTTGCTAGTGTCAAAGAAAGCGGAGTTGTAACTAAGAAACTGATTAATTTCTCTCACACAATTAAACCGATATGGTTCATTGTAAGCTTTTTCGAAAGTTTTCGGAATGGACCAAATTTTACTACATTTTCCTTGTTGTAGCTAGAGTTGTCTTTTTGGAATTAACGATTAACTATTTTGATGTATATTGGATTTCGTACTTTTTTCACTGTTTCAGGGCTTGTAACTCGTCAATAAATATTGCTATTTTAATACAATTGATGTCATTTTGTAGGTCTTTTTCTGCTCTTTCTAAATATGTGCTTCGTTTTTATATAGCATTATCGATAGTTTAGCAATGAGGGTTCTTTTACAATTTTCCGAATTTTCATTCTATTTGCTGTAACTTGAAAACTATTGAGATCCGACCAGGCTTTATATACTGATTTATGCTCCATGTGATCTCCTCTATTACCCCTATTAATATTGGACCCCTTTAACGGAACACCCTGTATATGTAATATATATTATTTTCATTACACTTAACGAGAAGTTAAATTTTATGTATCAGACGTTACATCTTTTTAACACTTTCCAACGTAGTTCAAAAGTGTTTATGAAATCGGTTTTTTTCTCTATCTGTCTGTATGCCTGTCCGTTCTCTAACTCTCATAGGTACACTCGGATTGCCATGTAATTTTTATATGTGATTGACGTTTAATAGAGAATGTTCAGTATTAAAAATTAAGTGTGTAGCATTTATAGTTCGTTTATAGGGTCGCACAAAATAATTCCATTACATTATGGTATATGGCGAAAAATCTTTCCCTATGCATTTTACTGATGTTTTATTACTTAAAACATAGTGAAATTGATATGCATTACTGAGGTGGACCAAAACATGCTTTTTCAGGAGTATAGAACTAGTCAATCTGCAGATCGTCAGCTCTGCAAGTAATTAAAAAAAATCTCATTTTTTGATATCATTTAACATCGTACAATCCGCAATTATTATTTTTTCAATTGCATGCATATTTATAAGCATATAAAGTTCTTCGAATGTTCCAGAAATTATGGATCATTAAATTAAACGCAGTGTTATACAATGATATTCTGAAATTCTGATGAACTGCTTATTCTTTTAATTTAAAAAAATAAATAGATATTCATCCCCCCGTAGTCTCATTAAATTTACATTCGTTTTGATAGAAAAAAAAAGATATTTCACTAAAATAGTTGCGAGTTCTTTGAATTTTATTATTTTATACTCTTTGAAATACGGTTGCTAAGCAACGAATAAATTATAGTGGTAAGTAAAAATGAACGTTTTTAAAAATTGTAAAAAATATGAAAATAAGATGTTTATATTTCCCGAACAGATGCAAAAACATTTTCAAACATTTTAAACAATTAATTTCTAAATTCTATTAAATTTATCGGCAAAATTTTAAAACTACTGGAAATCTATATAGAAAATTTAGCATTCATAATTTTACATCTAAATCCATTATAAAAATATTCCATTTTCATTTCAGATAAAAATGAAATTTAAAAAATCGTCTACATCCCCATAGGAAAGCATTATGACCAAAAAAGAAATGTTCTATATTTTCCGAACGAATGAACCAAATGTAACTAAAAACTATGCAACTAATTCCGGGTACCTCACCAACATACCTACCAAAAATCAACCTAATCGAACGTGTTTTTACAGCAGTTATCGCGGACCAGACATACAGACAGACAGACGTAAACTAAAAACTTTTCGCGTCTCCACAGTGAGCTTTCACTGACGTTTCGGCAACAAATAGCATTTATGGTTAGTTTAGAAAGACGCACAAAATAATTTGCTTACTGGGCGGACGATATCATTATACTAAAAAATTAAATTTCTTTATAATATTCTGTTAGCGTTGGAAAGTATTTCAAATCTATGCCTGATGCATATACATTTTTTTTTAAAAATCTTATAAACAAATATTTATTTTTTGTAAAAATATTTTAAAATATTATATTTACAGATCTTTAAAGAACAAAAATTCTGTATAGTTTAAAATAAAATTCTTTAATTTGAAATCAAAAAGGAAACATTCTGGGAATACCTTTTAAGAGTTAATCCTATTTTATAAACATGTGTTTTTTAATGCACTTAAATTTCATTCACAAGTTAGAGAACATTTACCTAAGGACTTTTTAAAAAAATTTATATATATATTTTTTTTTTTTTTTTTTTTTTTTTAACGCTTTGGACCAGGTTAAATAAGTTTTGTTTAAATAAATATATTGTTGATGGCTATTCAAATATTTAGTTACGAGATGGCATCCAAGGAATTTCCACGAAAGAATAAAAAAAATAATAGGGAACTGTTAGACGAGCTTAAAATAAAACTATAAAAATCATTTAATAAAAATCCGTTTTACACTGGATAATGTAGCTCCAAAAATAATGAATATTTTAAACGATATTTAGCAAAATATGATTTTTTAAAATTAATTTTAACTTTTCACATTATTGAAAAATAAAAGTTGATTCATTTAATCTATAGTTTATTTCATCATAAGATAATTCGTAATCTATAATCAAGGTTAATAACAAATATAAAGTAACCAATTAAGGGCTCTAATTTTAATCTTTTCAGTTGCGAAATGAAAAATCAGCAAACATTATGTCATTTTCAGACAATCTTATTAATTATTTTTAGTTTTATCTGTGAAAAAATACATTTCAAGCTTGAAATAACGTCATTTTCATCGGCGCAAACTTTCAAACGAATTTTTCACATTTTTGTGTATGTATATTTTATTGCGCAATAGATTATTAATAACTATATTTCCAGAAAACATTAGCGTCATGTTTGCCAGTGAGAACTTCTCATACGAAATGATATTCGAACTCCACGAATACCTTGACGCCCTAATCTTGGTATCAACAGAGTAATAAGCCGGAACTTTACGCCATTTAGATGTGGTCGTAGTAAAATATTCCAGTTTTACCAATGAAAATACTCGTTTAATATTATGTCACTTTTATACACTGTATCGTTTTTCTCTTTTCCGAAATCAAAGGCTTAAAAAACAGAACGTTTTTGCGGGATATTTATTACAGGGTTAGCTCAAATGGCACTAAGTGGTTTTTAAAGTTAATAACTTTTGACTTACTTTTTAAAATTCTTTTTAGACTTAGAATATTGACACTTTTTACTTCCAGAAATACAAGTCAGAACAAATGTTATTTTCAAAATGAACCCTCAATTATGGCGACTCAAAGAGCAAACGTTTTAATGTAATAAATATTCTCGTAGAAATGACAACACACATTTTACTTACGCGGTCGGACAAAAAATTAACTATATCTAAAAAATCATTTTTGATAAAAATGTCTTTATATGACCTAAATTGTAAATGGCAAAAAAAAAAAAAAAAAAAAAAAAAAAAAAAAAAAAAAATCAGTATAAAGAAGAAATTAATTATAAAAAAAATACAGCTTAAAATATGCTCTTGCTATAATTCAAAAATAAACTAGGCGGATGTGCCAATCCCAAAACTTTCTTCTATCTCACACAGGTTTCGCATACACTACAAACGAATCAGAACCAATTTATATCAAAGTCTAACTGAATCTAAAGTTTTATTAAATTCCGTGGATTAGTTCTTGAGACATGACTATTGCTAAAATCGTGTAAATCCTGAAAAATGCGGCATAGCAGCGCCACCTGTTGGGAGATTTATACCAAAACTTAATCAACAACAACTTATGTCAACGTCTAAATCAATCTGAATATTGATGAAAATCCGTGCAGTAGTTCTTGAGATATAGTTATCGTGAAATTCATGAAAAAAGTAGCATAGCAGCGCCACCTGTTGGGCTATTTACACCAAAACGTAATCGGCATCTATTTATGTCAGAGTCTAACAGAACCTGAAGTTGGATGAAATTCCGTGCGTTAGTTCTTGAGATACAGCTATCGTGAAAATTATGCAAAAAGTAGCATAGCTGCGCCGCCTGGTGGGATGCACCAAAACGTAATCAGCGTCTATTTATGTCAAGGTCTAAGTGAATCTGAAGTTTCATGAAAATAAGTGCATTAGTTCTTGAGACAGAGCTATTGCGGGAATCGCGAAAAATGCAACATAGCAGCACCTGGCGATTTTCCCCAAAAACTTATCAACAGCAATTTATATTAGGGACTAACTGAATATAAAGTTTTATTAAATTCCGATCATTAGTTCTTGAGATAGAGCGCCCACAAAATTTTTGTCAAATAGAGACAGACAGACAGACAGACTCACAGACAGACATTTTGTAAAAACAATCAAATCGTGTTCAGGACCTTCTAAAACGTATCAATCCGTTGAAAAGCGGAAGTCAAAAATTTTCATGAATCTAATACTTTCTTCTTGTAAAGATAGAATAAAGTAAAATATATATATACAGAGAACTGTATTTATTGCGACTTCCAAGGGAGGCCTTTTCCCGTACGCAAAGTAATGGTTTGCGTTAAATATTGAATTCATATTTTGACAGAAATCAAATTCGTTACTAATTTGATGCTAAAATAAACTGCTTCTTGTTTAATTTAGTAATTTTAGTATAAAATAAGTTAATGACAGTTTGTTAATACAACAGAATAAATTACTCAAGAAAAACAAAATATACAAAGAAATTGCCGTATTTGCATATTTAAAATTTAATTAGAGTAACCGCTTAATGTTCTTTGCGATAATTGAACAAATAGTATTTTTACCACATCATTTTACACTTTTGAGACACTCAAAAATTTCGTCTGTTACATCAAATTCTGTTTAATAATATCGGCAAACAGCTGTTATCATGTTTTGAACCTCTCATGTTTTTATTGGTGCAATATTTTCTTTTTGTTCATTATTGTCACCGACAATATATTGATCCCTCAATAACCAAAGTTGCACCAGAGTTGTTTTTTAAGTAATAATGTACTAAGCCATTTTAGATTCTGCTGAATCAATTTATGAAAAACCTGTTTGCATTATCCGATGTTGTGAAAATATTGTACGCATTAAGCGATATCTTTAACGAGAATTGCAAATAGAAAATGATAGGGAAAACAAAATTGCGCACATTGACCTGAGATAGGTCTTTTGCAGAGACGCATTAACGAGAGTTCACTGTATATTCTGAATATTTGCAGGAAATAATTAGATTTTATTTGCAAACATGTTATTTGTTCAATAGTTCAAAACAAACTCCCACTACTCAAAAGCAGAGAAGGAATTCGTAGTAATGTAATCTGAAAAACATACAACTTTAATTTTCTGAAAACACCACTTTACAATTCCGCCTTAACAATAAAAAGGAAATAAAAAGATCACAGCAGAATACTTATTGATTTCCTTTCTTGCCTCTTTTTCATTGTCGCACAAAACAAAATACTTTAGCTCTTAAACGAAGAGCTGCGTTGCTTTTAAATATAACTTTTAAAAAAGTGTTTAATTGTCCATTTAAGAATTTAAATACAAAGTAAAATGAATAAATGGAAAAGGGAATTATTTTTGTTTTAGCCTTTTAATATTCATTATGTGATAGAATTATTATGCATTTTATATTAATTAAACCACTAATATATTTTTTATTTTTAATAGTTTAAATGCAATAATTCCAGAGAAAACTCGCTTTTGTTAAGAAAGTAGGAACAAAAGCAAAATTTCCGGTAATCAGAAACTAATGTTTATTCAACTCCTGTTTATTGTATTTAAATATTGATGAAAGTTTATCGAGTTATGCCGTATAATAAAAAAAACCGTACGTCTATAAAAATAATTTCATTGTAATGTAACTACAAGACATGCACGGGAAACGTACCGTCAAATACACTTATAAACAGTTTTGACAACTGATCAAGGAAGAAGAGAATTAAAAGCGATTCAAAAAGGGCTAAAAGGGAGTTACTAAAAATCTCCCTTTTAGCTCTTTCTACATTTTTAGCTCGTTTTTACTCATTTTCAATCCGTTTTTAACACTCTTTTCTAAATGTGCTAAGAAACGAAACATTAAAATCGGCTAGATTTGGGGCTAGGAGCTGAAAGAAACTTTTTCGGTGCTTCACGAAACATAAAATGGGCTAGATTTAGTCCCGAAACGGCCAAGTTGGCAACACTGACTATGATGTCCATTGCTTGGCCACTTTTTTACTTAGGAGCAATCCAATGGTAGTATTCGTGACAACGTACAACACACTAACAGTAACTATTCTGCCATTCAGAGACCAATGTCAAAATGCTATCAAGACGTACCATCCGAAAAAGTTGGAATACAGAGTTCCGATGTCTTTCATTAATGCACATCCATTTAAAACATTTAAAGCAACGTTTACCAAGGTATTGTTGTTGTGAAGGCTGGTATTCATTGGATTAGAAATGTATAGTTCTCAGATATGTATCACGTATTTTGTTGAACTGAGATGAAGTTAGACTCCGTATTTGATGGATTGTTTCAACGGTACTGAAAGAAAAATTTTCGGTGCTTCACGAAACATAAAATGGGCTAAATTTAGTCCCAAAACGGCCAAGTTGGCAACACTGACTATAATGTCTATTGCTTAACCACCTTGTTACTTGGGAGCAATCCAATGGTATTATTCGTGACAACATACAACACACTAACAGTAACTATTTTGCCGTCAGAGACCAATGTCAAAATCTTATCAAGACGTACCATTCAAAGAAATTAGAATACAGAGTTTCGATGTCTTTCATTAATGCCCACCCATTTAAAACAATGTTTACTAAGGTATTGTTGCTGTGAAAGCTGGTATGCATTGGATTAGAAATGTATAGTTCTCAGCAATACATCCCGTATTTTGTTGAACTGAGATAAATTGTTCCAACGGTTTTGCCCCATGTAATCTTGAACAGATTTGTAGTAGCAAACATAGGTTGTAAAACGTTTTAAAAACGTATTTAAATTGATTTATCTAGATTTTAAATGTTTTCAAAACAATGTGTGCTGTTAGAGAGCATGATTCAAATGCTTGGTGCTATGGTTCAATTTTTGTTTTGAGGACGTCCTCAAATTTTGGGGCTGCTATCCACAAAGATCTCGCAGTTTTTGATTTAAAACATTTATTTTATTTTAAAAGGTGATAAATTTGTGAAACAAACTAAATTAATTATTAAAACTTAAAAAGTTATACATTTTAAAGTTATGAAAGCTTTAAAAAAGTACTGCTATAAAACCCTTATAAAATTGGTCACCCTATCTACTAAAAAAGTTTGGGATAGAGTTGGCTGCCATCGTAAAGCATCATTCAGTTTCAATGTATTTTCAGAAAATTCTTCAAAACAATGATTTTCTTCCAAACTACGTCGTGTATTGTCGCCAAAGGCGGTCACGCACAATATTTAAAAATGATGTTTGAAGACTTGCATATGTTCACTAAACTCAGTTTATTAAATGAATTTTGAATCAGTTACTTTTTTACCTTCAATATTCTTGTCCAGTTTCATCATATTCAAGGTTGTATCTGGAATGCAATTGTTATATCATTCAAAATTGTAGTTAGATCAAATAAATGTGTCATCCCGTTGGAAAGATTCCATAGACATTTTATGAAGTTAAAGCTTCTAATTTCATCATCTGAGCGAAAACAAAACAAAACAAAACAAAAACACAATTTTGTTGCAATATTGGTTACATCTAGTTAGGCAAATTTTCAAGCATAATCCTCTAATCATCATTCTCAAATCATTCTCTAGTATTGAGATACTTTTGTTATAAAAACATACTGGCTTCGGCAAAAATCACACTCTTCCCTCAGAAATGCGTTGTAAATTTCAAAAACTGTGAAATACGAGTTCAACCAATTCAAGGAGAACCTCATAGGGTTAAAAAAATTGTGAAAGCAGTTGGAAGACATGAGAGGAATTAAAGATTGAAATGAAAAGATGGAAATATTTCTTCAATACAAACAATTTTAGCTTTTAATTTCATGAAAAAGTGAAGTTTTTTTATGTAACCCAAGTTAACCCCCAAAATACCCGAATTGACTGCCATCAATTTGGACAGCAATAGAGCCTCTGTATAAATTCATTTGGGACTGTCTTAAATAAGCCCAGAGAGATATTGCTGCCGTCCGTAATTTGCTGCTTCAACTCATCGAAGAGCTTTGGTGGCGTTTTGTAAACTGCTGTTGACTTTTGGTGGAATCTATGTAGAATGTTATCAATTAAACAAATATTCTGTAAAAAGGTAAAGATGGTAAAATGTTTAGAAGAAACTAGAAATATTTTTTATGAATACATATTACTGCAGAAAGCCTCAATAAAGGAACCACGTGTTTATAATCGGGAATAATTTTCGAAAGTTTTATAACTAATTTCTCTTTGCATGTATTGTTTTTTATGTCATTTAATTTACGCTTAAGTTTTCCATAATTTTTGTACAAACTAACTGAAGAAAAATGTTTGAGGAGTATTCATTTTATTAGACTGTTTGAATTTGTTAAAATTATAACTAAGCATTCATACAGGGTGTCAGCAAAAAAGACGTCGGGACATTACAATTTAATAATTTATTACTTTAATAAGTAAAAGGATGAAACAAATAACATTCTAATAAGGTAGCTCATAAATTTTATATAAAGCAATTTTAAAGATAGTTCATGTAGTAGTCATTATACGTCACTGCACTGTCTCAAATGGTAAGTATTCTTAAGCGACAATCAGACACGCTATTTAAGTGAAACTTTAAGGTCATCACTCATCCTTTCCCGCGGCTGTTTCGCTAAAACGCTGTGTGATTGAGATTTCGAATGTGAAACATTATAAGCAATTTTTTCCACGTCAAATGGGTTTTGCTGCGTGAACTGCTTAATCAGACCAATAACGTCACAGGAGCTTTCGTAAGTCACTCCTTCGAGGATTTCGGATTTCTTTTTGATTTTTATGAGCTTTGATATCGTTTCGTCTATTTGTCGCCAATGTCGCCAAGCACTTTCTTGCATCTTGAATGCAAGAGAGTGCTTACAGAAAAAAAATAGCCGTATGCTTTTGTATGTGGTATATCACATTACATAATATATTATATTGATCAATATTTAATATGTGCAATTCTTAATAACATTGCAATATTATCATTTCACCTTTTATGAAATATATAATTTGTTCTGTTTAATTATTTAACGAATCATTTTTCCTGCAAATAAATAAACTAATTGAAAAATGTCTATCAGTTAGTAAAAGTATCTTGGAATTTCACTAGAGGAATTATTAATATAAGGGTTAACTTCCTTTTTTTTACAATACAAATTGTTTTATTTAATTTGTATTATTGTAATATTTATACATTAAATTTAGAAGGATTTTTCTGCGTTGCCTTATGTATGTGCACGGAAATTCAATTTTAGTCATATATCCTCGTGAATAAAATTTATTTCAAAATTTCATATTCCATCAAATGTTAATGTATTAAAAACTCTTCAATCATTTAAGCACCAATTATTCTTACCAATCATTTTTAACACTTTCCAACATAGTTGAAAATAGTTTATGACCTTGGATTGTCTGTCCGTCTGTCCTAGCTGTAACTCAAGCAAACATACTCTGATTTCCCTGTAATTTTTTTTATGTTATTGACGTTTAATATATAACGATCGCTATTGAAAGTGAAGAGTGCAGCATTTATATTTCGATTACAGGGACAGTCAAAATTATTCCTTTATATTACGGTCGATATGAAAAAAAATCATTTTAAGTATATTTTGATGATGTTACACCATTTCAAGCATAATGAAGTTGATATGCAATTTATGAGGATTATTAATTACAGAACGCACAAAAACTTGCGTTCTGTAGAATATTGGGTGCAAAGTATTCGTTATTCATTTACAGGATGACGCAAAATAATACTTTTACATAATGCACTAAGGGAAAATATCACTTGCGGCGCCTTTTGATGATACTATTGCGGTAATTCATATTGGCTAAATAACGAAGTCGACAGAACTGAATTACACTACAAGTGTTATTGAAAAGTACTGCTTACATTGCATTTATCGTTCATTTACAGGGACACACAAAAGAACTCGGTTACTGTACTGTCTAAAAGCGGTAATTGCTAGAAGTGCATTTTCAAATTTGGTTAGGGTTTTTAAGTTTAACAAAATTTTTGCATATTATGTAGTGTGTATAAATTATGTTGATCATATACAGGACTACACAAAGGATATCGTACATATTATTGCCTATGGTCCTGAATTGCTTAAAAGTAGTTTTTAATTGCGTTATGCATTTTCCTGCTGAACTGTATTTAGTATACTAATAGAAGTTTGTATATTATAAATAACTTCATATACAGGGCTTCGGATGAACAAGATACATTGCCTTTTAATGTTGGTAATTACTGGAAATACGTTTTAGTTGTGTTATGTGCTTTTGGCCTAAATTAAATTTCAGCTTAATATGTGATTCATGCAAAAATCTTTAGATAATATATAGGGTTGTTCAAAAGAATTCGAGTGTATTTCCATCTACTGGCAAAAATTTCTAAAAGTGAAATTTTTAACGTAACTAAATTTTAGCATGTTAGTTATGTAGTATAGATATATACAGGGCTGCACAAAATAATTCGGCTACTTGTTTGACTATAGAAAGTTATTGCTAAAACTGGACTTTTGAATGTGTTACAGGTTTTCCAAATTGTTTACTTACATGTTTTTTGTCACCTCATTTAACGGGGAAGTTATGTTGCAGTTGTGTTTGTGGGGGGGGGGAGGGGGCGTTACATAATGTATGGTTTTCGGTTCTTCTTATTAATGCAGTGAGTCAGAAATTGCTGAAAAATATTTCAGTTATTTTAATTACCCACCAAATATTTTTTCTTTTTCTTTTTACTTTATCTTTTTCTTCTTTTTTCTTTTTATCTTTTTCTTTTTTTTTCATATATGTGGGATAGAGATGAGACGTTTAATGTATTTTAATTGTATATTCATGCTGTATGTATTATGAGGATTTCTTTGAAATAAGTGCTACACACTTCAGTTGAAATAGGGAACATGCTATAGTAAACGACAATAACATACAAAAATTTCAGGGCGATCCGAGTATATTTACGCGAGTTAGAGCACAGATAGGCGACCAGACGGAC
Organism: Maratus michaelseni; assembly: GCA_963931845.1. NCBI lineage: Eukaryota > Metazoa > Arthropoda > Arachnida > Araneae > Salticidae > Maratus > Maratus michaelseni. The sequence goes on from OZ007587.1 coordinate 185,090,451, forward strand.
AGACAAACCGAAGTCATAAACACTTTTCAACTAGTTTGGAAAATGTTAAAAATGATCTCATAAATAAATATTGTCATGTTCTATGCAAAAGAAATGTGAATGGGACATTTTAAAATATGACGATATGACGATTATTTGTTACTTTAAAAATTTAAAAATTGAATTAGTTAAAAACTTATTATTTTTTAACACCAAATTTTGAATATATCTATTTCAGCTTGTTATTTACGAGCCTGTCAATTTTCAAATTAATCCATTGAAAACTGTAGGATTTGGGTTTTAATGTAGTTTTAAAGTAAAGCTTTCAAAAATTATGTATTTTGGATTGACTTAAAAATCAGCATATACATAGCGTATAATAATAATAATAATAATAATAATAATAATAATAATAATTGAAGTATTACATATTGTACTATTATATACACAAGTTTTTAGCACTTAAAAAAAAATTCTAAACGGATTTTCGGATTTTAAATTTTAAAAATGCAGCATTACAGTATAAAAAGTGTGCTAAATAACAAACAGAAATAGTTGGAGTATTTTCGCAAAATCCAAGTATAGTTCAAGAAAATTATATAAATATAATCATATCTTAAATTCCAGTTTTTGCATTAAACTATATTAGAATCACAGTTTTATTCTTCTGGCTGTCCTTTTTGAAAAAGTTATTTCTTCTGTTCTTCAATCATTTCCGCTGTAAACTAATAGCTACAGAACATAAAATTTTTTTTAAACTCTTACTCATGAATTTAGTTCTAGTCATACCCTTTTAAAGCTCAGAGATTAAAACATATACATATATATATATGGATACAAGACAACCGATTAAATAAATACTAAAGAAAATTGCGAGAAATGACAGACAGCTCGCGTACTATGTGCCAAGGGAGCGATAAAGAACTGCCTGTAGGAAGCCGCTTACCAAGTTAGACGCAGCATTTAACGCATCATTTAGCAAAGCGTAATCATTTTCTCCTCCCTTTTTGCTGCGTGTAAAGTTGCATGATGTGCTTAAAGTTGCGCGTATTGTCCGTGTCTGATTGAGCCTTTAAACTAATTTTAGAACTTCAAAAGACAATATTTTTTTCGCTAACTTTTTCCTCGGTTTTTCAATAAGTAAATAGACTTTGAATAAAAATTGGTGATATTTGATCCATAAATGCAGGTTAGTCCGTTGTAATCAAACGTTCATAACTATTCAAGCAGCACACCGCTGTCTGTTGACGGAAATGTGAAGTATCTTTTAAATCACTGCCATAGACCGTATGACCAACTTCATGAAAATATCACCTTTTTCACCTGTGCATTTATTATAGTTAATCAATTGTGGAATTTTAAAGTTCAGGGCCATCTATTTTGATATACTCTGTCTAATGAATGACATTTTAATAAAACGTTGTGCAAGTTTGTTATGAATAGCATAAAAAATGCCTTTTATCTTATAAATTCATTTTTACATTGTTTACAGACAAATATTGGAAAGTACCTTATGAATGTTGCTGAAAATACTACATTTATTTTATATATATATATATATGTAGGATTTCAGTTTGAACACTTCACTTCATCAAATGAACTGATACTCTAATGCTATTGTCCATGAATTAAATGCGTGAGCTGAAAATACTTTGGATCACGAGTTTTGGCAAAGAGCCAGTTTTCTGTTTTTTGTATTGAAGCAAGATATAATAAAGGAAATTAGCCGGAAAAAGGTGTTTTTAGGCCTGGCTGGATTATTGTAAGCTAAATTGTTGTTATATAGTTTTAACCAAAAGTGTGTATATGTGAAATTAAAGTTAGTATTCTGTTGTTCATCAACTATTTGTCATATTGGTTCAGTAAGTGACTATTTATATATCATTTATCTACATTTCTGGGGGCTCGGATGCCAAGATTATAAAAAGGAAAAGCCACTAGTAGTGAAATGGAAACCAAACGTAAAGTGTTGTAAAACGCCAGTATCAAAAGTTGGGTTACGAATTAGCAAGGTAATCGTATCACTTCAAGTACAATTTTTGAAAGATAAGCATGGGAACTCTCAATAAAGCTAAGAGAATTGACCTAATAAACCTCTGCGAGGAATGAGGAGGCACGAGAAAAACCGACTATACCTGTCCTAATAAAGCTGATCAAGAGTTGGGAGAGTTCCGAAGAAGATTTTATAAGAGATCGATTGGAAGTAGTGATAGCGAGTAGAAAAGAGAAAGAAGAAAGAGAAGAGAAAGAAGAAAGAGAAGAGAAAGAGAAGAAATTACAAGCAGAACTGGAAGAGAAGAAGGAAGAGAAGAAATTACAAGCAGAACTGGAAGAGAAGAAATTACAAGCAGAGATTGAAGAGAAGAAACTGAAAATGGAAATGGAAGAGAGAAAATGGAAAATAGAATCGGAGCAAAATTTTGAAATTAAGAAATTACAGATACAAGAAAATTCAAGAGAACACATTGAGGATAACCCAAGGACAAATCCAGGTAAGCAATTCGAATTGCTTAGATTATTAACTAAATATGATAGCTCGAATGACATCAGTTTATACTTAGCTATGTACGAAAGGCAAATGGCGCAAACGGGCATTGATAAGAAAGAATGGATAAATTATTTAATTAATCTAATGCCGTTAGATGTGGTCAATATAATAACAAGGGAAAACGAACATGAAATTCACGATTATGATTATATAAAAAATATTCTACTAAAACGCTACAAGCTATCACCAGAGGAGTTTAGGCTGAAATTTTTCTCATCTAAAAAGGAGCCATCAGCCAATTGGCGAGATTTCGCTTATGAGATAAAGGTTTATTTTCAACAATGGATTGAAGGTCTTCAAGTAAATAACTTTGAAGATTTATCTGAATTAATTATTGTTAATCAAATCAGGCATAATTTACCTGCGGAAAAAGGCACATTTTGCGGAGGAATTATTAGAAATAAAGAAAATTGATGACTTAGTTAATAAATTGGATATTTACGAAAGGGCACGAAGGGTTTGCAATAAACAATCAGTTACAAGTACTTACAAGTACTTAGTTACAATACTTGTATCCTTAATACAAGTAGCGATTTTGATGACAGAAGATCGCGAGTGGCTGATTACGCCAATTTGAAAAGACGCCAAATTGACAATAGACACAGTATGAATTATGGAAGCAAAGAGTCGCATATAATCTGTTTTACGTGTGGCAACCCTGGTCACGTGAGTGCGAAATGTGCCATGACAAATAATACAGAACAAGAATATTCAAATTTTTACCCGCAACGTAATCAAAATTGGCGAGAAACAAAATACCAAAATGAGACCCAAAACACGCAAAGAAAAATAGTTAATATGGGCATGTTAAATGGTAAAAAAGGAAGAATCTTAGATATTAGCGGAGTAAAAGCAAGCTTAATAATCGATACAGGAAGCCAGTTCAAGATATCATACTGCAATAAATGCGCCAAAACTAACCAGCGACAATGTATATATATCAGGCATAGGTGGTGAAGAAATTAAGCCAACAGGTTTTTTCTGGCATAAAGTCTACGTGGATGAAACAGAAATCCAGGATAAATTTTACGTGGTACAAGAAACGGACTGCGATTTAATAATAGGTAGAGAAGCAGTAGAAGGCATGACGTTAAAAGTAACGGAAGAAGGTGTTAGAATAACAAGCGGCAACACAGTAAAAGTAGGATACATTAAAATAAGAGAAAAAATAAGAAAAGTAATAAAACCATGTAAGCTGAATAAAACAAAAGATACAAGTCTATCTGATGAATGGAATGTTGACTATCCATCTCCAGAAGAAAATTACGAAAGTAGTAGTCCTGCACATGGTAGAAAAGACTATGTGAAAGATCGCAATAGGAATTTCAATCATAAGGGAAAGAACAGAAATTTTAATAGACCATTTGATAACAGAAGCGATAATAGATATCGCCAGAGATATTTTGAACAGTCATTTAACCGTGGAAATTACAATAAATATAGATATGGGAAACAGAGTTCTTTGAAACCTCAAGACATAACAGAAAATACTTCACATAATTCAAAAGCAAGGTACAATCCAGATTTTACCCCTAGATACATGAATAGAGGCTACTATCATGGTCAAAATAATTATAATTATGGTGGCCAACGATCATACAAGGCTAGTTATAATGACCCAAAATATTCACAACCATCACATAAGAATATTTCTCATCATGGATTTAAAGAAGATTATAGTGGACAAGAAACTTATTCAAATTCTTATCATTCCAGAAGCAATAGGTATGAAAAAACATAACAAATCAAGATGCTGATGTCGAGACGCCATCATGTCAGGATGACCGATTTGTAGGATTTCAGTTTGAACACTTCACTTCATCAAATGAACTGATACTCTAATGCTATTGTCCATGATTTAAATGCGTGAGCTGAAAATACTTTGGATCACGAGTTTTGGCAAAGAGCCATTCTATTTTTTGTATTGAAGCAAGGATAATAAAGGAAATTAGCCGAAAAAAGGTGTTTCTAGGCCTGGCTGGATTATTGTAAGCTAAATTGTTGTTATATAGTTTTAACCAAAAATGTGTATATGTGAAATTAAAGTTAGTATTCTGTTGTTCATCGACTATTTGTCATATTGGTTCAGTAAGTGACTATTTATATATCATTTATCTACATATATATATATATATGTTACGGTCAATATGATTAATCCGGTTATTATTAATAATGACAACGGTTATTATTAATACTAACCGGCCATTATGTTCGGTCATTATTAATAATAACGGTTATTATTAATAATAACCGGATTAATCATATTGACCGTAACATATATATAAATAAAACACTGTATCTATTGCGTAAAATATCTTTTACTTTGTTTTCTTCATTTGAAATTCATATTGAAATTTTTATAATAATTGCAAGTAAATTAATTTATTAATTATTTATGAAAGTAGTTTTAAATTGTACTTTTGATTGTTTTAATAGAATAAAATGGAGATTTAGAATTTCCTAAATAATTGCATTACTCTAAAATTTAAGTGAACTTCTATTAAATATGAACAAAATGTCTTGTCAAGAACTTTTTTCGAAGTGCTATTAGAATCCAATTTCATGAGCATGAAATGCATTAAGCATTCAAAAGATTTTATTGAAATCGCTGATATGAATTTCTAATTTGAAGCTTAATATTTAAGCATTCTTTATGCAGAAGATTTTTTTTTATTTGTTAACGGAATAACTTCAAATGAAAAAGAAATGTTTAAAGCTTTGTACACAATATTTAGATGCAAATGCAGTGATTTCTATGAAGTTTGAACGAAACATGATTGAGAAAATTTATTTTAATTAAAGTACTATTTCAGAACAAGAATAATTTCGTAACTATTTTACTACAGAAGTTACGCAGCATACATTTGAAATATTACCTTTGAGAATAAATAATATCCTGCGGTAAATCAAAGATAAAAAGAAACTGCATTAAAAAACTAATGCTAGAAAGCTTATTACTTTACCCCAATCTGCATTTCTTTTCACCAAACTTTATTGAAAATGTATGTAATGTGTTTTGTTCTTACTTATCAACAATAGTTTATACTCTTAATTTCAAATATGCAAATGATCAAAAGTTTCCAACAGAAAGAGAAATTACTAGCTTTGTATAAGTGGTTATTCATAGTCATTTATTAAGTATATCTTCCAAATTAGTAATATGTATTTTACATAACTTTACACGTAAAAAAAAGAAGCTCATTAGGCGATGGTCGTACAGTTACAAATTAAGAAAACAAAGGTAAAATTAAAATATAATTAAAAGCATATTATAATGCAACATATCTTTTAAATATTTTCACTTAAACCATTTGTCTCATTAGGAATTTCTTTTTTATTCGGAAATTCTGAAAGAAAAATTTTTACTTTATGTAATCACTGTCATTAAATGAAGCAAAAATTACTATTCAGAATCCCACTTTGTATTCAGAAGCCCAGACTCAAAGGATTTCCTCTTGCTTTCAAAGTGGTAGCACGTCTTGTTTGCGCCTAATGAATAAAGACTAATAATTTTATTTCGAAAGACCTTGCGCATTTCTTAATTTTATAGTTTTAATAAATATTTTGCCTTTAATTGTGTATCACGCCAGGTTTTACAATATTTTATTGAGTTAGAAGAGGTCAAAATTTGAGAATGCTAATGTTAAATGCACAATGAATGGAGCAAACTTTAATTTATATCTTCTCAAAACACCGTCCGATTGAATTTGATTCTTTGGATGCTGCTTTCAAAATGGTAGTATGTCTTCTTTGCGTCTGATGAAGAAAGAGAAAATTCCTTTGAAAAACCTGGCGTATTTTTTAATTTCGTGCTATTATTAAGACTTTTTTGCCTTACTCTTCTAACTCTTCGAAAATTTCAGAAAAAATATATAAACCGTTCTTTTTTACTTTCTTCTATCTTTACAAGTAGAAAGTACTGGATTTATGAAAATTTTCGACTTCCGGTTTTCGACGGATTTATACGTTTTAGAAGGTCCTGAACACGATTGGACTGTTTTTAGAAAATTTCTGTGACAAAAATTTTGTGGGCGCTCTATCTCAAGAACTAATGCTCGGAATTTAATAAAACTTTATATTCAGTTAGTCCCTGCTATAAATTGCCGCTGATTAGTTTTTGGTGAAAATCGCCCGACAGGTGGCGCTGCTATGCTGCATTTTTTGCGATTTCCGCAATAGCTCTATCTCAAGAACTAATGCACTTAATTTCATCAAACTTCAGGTTCAGTTAGACTTTGACATATATAGACGCGGATTACGTTTTGGTGTAGATATCCCAACAGGTGGCGCTGCTATACCACTTTTTTCTGGATTCTTACGATAGCTATATCTCAAGAACTAATGCACGGAATTTCATCAATCTTCAGGTTCAGTTAGACTTTGACATAAATAGACGTTGATTACGTTTTGGAGTAGCTATCCCAACAGGTGGTGCTGCTATACCAGTTTTTTTCATTATTCTTTCGATAGCTATATCTTAAGAACTAATGCACAAAATTTCCTCAAACTTCAGATTCTGTTAGACCTTGACATAAATAGATGCTGCTTACGTTTTGGTATAAATTACCCGACAGATGGCACTGCTATGCTGCTTTTTTCATTATTATCACGATAACTATATCTCAAGAACTAATACACGGATTTTCAGCAAACTTCAGATTCAGTTTGACGTTGACATAAGTTGTTGTTGATTAGGTTTAGGTCTAAATCTCCCAACAGGTGGCGCTACTATTTTGCATTTTGCAGGATTTACACGATTTTAGCAATAGTCATATCTCAAGAAATATTGCACGGAATTTAATAAAACTTGAGTTTCAGTTAGACCTTGATATAAATTGGTGCTGATTCTTTTTAGTGTATGCAAAACCTGTGTGAGATAGAAGAAAGTTTTGGGACTGGCACATCCGACTAGTTTTCTGGTAGTTTTGGTCCAAGGAAGTTCAATAAAATGTCTAAAGTATGTCTAATGTAAAAAATGTCCAATGTGAAAAGTTGGTGCAATATTTAATATGTAGATGATCCCTATTTAAAAAATTGCATTTATATGTAATTCCATATGTAATTAAAACATAATTCATAGTCGAATGGTGCTTCCCGTTTCTCTCTTTAAAAAAAGAAAAAAGAAAAAAAGCGTGATAAAATATTTTTTTTCACACGACTGTACAGCTTTGTTAACGAAGCGCTAGTCGTACAAACATTGTTTAGAAAAAATATAATAACAAAAACAATCTTTAATTTCCGTAATGATTTTAAAGATTTTAATTAGAATTCCTTACTTATATTTTCAATTATATTTTTAATAATATTTATATTATTTTATTAATAACGTCTTTAGAATTACCAGTTTTTCGTTAATATAGAAATGATAGTTTATGAATATATACTTCTGTTAATTTTATCAAATATTAAATATTACATTAAAGAGTTTAATTAAAAATATTGTTGAGGAATTTGTTAGATATACTAACAGCTACATCAGCAAATCAGACACCGCCATTATAAGACTTACAGTACTTGATATGTAAACATATCAACTCGGGTTAAGGGTACTGGGTACTTCACAGTACACAAAACTTGAAAATGTCACCGTTGTTTATAACAGTATGAATTCCTAATGAATATATCATTATAGTATATTTTTACTGTTGGTAGCAATGATCATAAAGATTATTTTGGCATGAATCAAAATTTATCCTCGAATAAATACTTTGTAAAAGGTTATTTAAATGATAAAGTGTTTTTCCATGAAGCAAAATACTAACACTCACTTTGATAGACAGACACAGGCACAGACACACACACACACACACACAAAAAAAAAAAAAAAAAAAAAAAAAACTATTAGCTAAGGTATTTAGAAATCGTTCAAAAACATACAAAACACAACGTTTGAAATAATGAATTAATTAATTTGTTCATTTTTTTCAATTGTATATTTTAAAAATTTATAAGAAATGCCGTTGTTTTAATGGTAATTTTTCTCACACATATTTAGGTATTCATGAAAATATTTATCGTAAAATACGAAATTTTTTAATTTAGTAGATTCTGTTTAATTTATAACATCCAGTAAAATTTTAATCTTCTGGCTTAAAAAGAATTTTTCCAAAATATACTTAAACATGAAAAAAAAAAAAAAAAAAAAAAAAAAAAAACTCATTTTGAGAAAAAATTAAAAAACACTTTCAAGAATACATTTTCTTATATGTGGCAGTTTTTATTTCCAAATTTAAGAGCTTAAATCCCTCAAAAGGGACATGTATTATATATTTTTAGAAACAGCAGAACTTGCTCTACTTTTCAAATTAATAAATGAAAAATCATTTTTTTTTATGGTTATTAATAACTCAGTCCCTTTAACAAATAAAAAAGTATTAAACCATTATTGATGTCAAATGCTTTAAAAATTTACATAAATTCGGCGTGAGTTGCAGAGTGTCTTACAAAAATTGTAACTACAGTACTTACAATACAAATGTCTTACAATGAATTGACTTTTTATTAATTCAGCAACATGCAAACGGTGTCAGAAAGTTCTTTTTGCAGGAGAGTGTGAGAAGTCAGGAGCGCTTGTAATTATATAAATACGTAGCACCTATTTTCTTCATCTGGTTCGTCCGTCTGTCTGTCCGTCCGTCCGTTCGTCTGTCCGTCTGTCCGCATATAACAACGCAAAAACTACCCGACCGAATGGTTTGGAATTTAAGATGTATTATCTTTGCAGAATTTTGTCGAGACTTTTAAAATTTATGAAAATCGAATCAAAACTTTAGAATATATTAATAAAAATATTTATTAAGAAATTTGAATTAAAAAAAAAAATCGGTGCTTTCTTGTTATAGGAGCTTTCGAGGTTTAATCGTCAAGCGACCGAGTTACTTATTTTATTACAGAAATTAATCTGCAGACGATATAATTCATTTCACAGAATTAAAAGTCATCAAGGTCTGAATATTTATATAACTATCTATAGTACGAACGCACCTCATTTGTCACGTTTGACGTACAATTTCCAACTTGTTTCTGTGTTACCTTATGTAGTTCCAAATATCACTATAAATAACGTTTCCCTGTCTCAAACTGTATTATTACTCAAAATAATCAAATACTCAAAATAATAATAATACTCAAAATAAGCTAATAAAAATTCAAAACCTTTTGTTTTTCGTCTCTTAAGTACCGTGGAACTCAAGTTTTATGAATTTCAGGTTGTATGTCCGTGTTATAACTCGAGTAAATATACTCGGATTGACTTGTAATTTTTTTTATATTAATGAGGTTCACTATAGAATATTCGCTATTGAAAGTGAAGTGTGTATACTTTATAATTCGTTTACAGGGACACACAAAAGAAATCCGTTACATTATCGTCTATGGGGAAAAATCATTTGTGGTGTATTTTATTTAAATTATTTATTTAGATATCTCATTTCATTCTATGAAGAATAGAATACTGTTAGTGTAGGAAAGTGTTTTATAATCTATGCCTGATGCATGTTTTTTTTTCACAATTTAAATTGTGAAAAAAACCTGCAGTTTTGTGAACTGCAACCCTTCACGTGCTAAACATGCTGAATTATTTATTTTTTTTAACTTTCCCAATAGATTGCTGCAGCTCCCTGATAAACATGAAGTGCGATGTACATGTACAGTCGTGGAAAAAAAAGTGAACATCCCCTACTAACTCTGCAACAAATTACTGTAGAATGAAGTTACTGGTACCAAACGATTGAAAATATACTTTTAAATGATGCATATAAAATTTCTTTAGGGGGTCATCTACATATAAAAACAAACCCAAACTTAGTTTTCTTTCAATCGCAAGACCTAATTTTGACAATATATTTTAAATCTTCAGTTCTAACTATGCCTAGATACCAAATTTCATGAAATTCCTACGATTAGTTTCAGAGAAATTAATTATTTTAAATTGAGCATGTTTTAGGTGCTGTATCCAAATCGAAGTTTGGTACTCGATTGTTGAAACCTCTACAGAATGACTAAGTCACTTCTATTAATGTATTATTTCTTGCCAATATGACCATTGAATATATTTCGGCTATTGTTATATAAAGTAAAATAATTTTCACTATTCATTTTATAATGTTTACAAGAATTGAATTACCCGATTAAAAATATATATTGTGATTAAAATGGTTTTCGAATATGTGAATGTGATTGGAATTTTATAGGTGTTTTCATAATATTTTTCTCAGATTTTGAATTTATTTTAGTCGCTCTTTTCTAAATTTGTACGTGAAGATTATCGGCGAATACAAAATTTAGAATAAAAAATAGTATGAAGCAGTATAAGGAAACGACGTATTAAAAACCCAGACATATTGCTTTTCAATCTGAAAATATAAATAAAATAGGTTTTTAGACTGGAGAAAAATCTGAAAGTTCAATTAAATGTAACAAAAAAAAATATTAGTAAGATTGTTTTGTTCTAAGGTAGGGCTGTTATTTTTAAAAAATGAACTTTGTTAATTTAAAAATAAAAGCGAAACTAATTTACACACTTGACGTAAAATTATATCTTATGCAAATACGATTTACGCGATTTCAATAAAAAATTTAAAAGCAGACACAGAAAAAGTTAAAAAAAAAATCTTATTCTAATCAAGAATAATATGAGTAAAATATTTTTTCAAATTATGCTTTTCTGCACATCACAGACGGCCACTTAAACCAGCATCTTGCCATTTCTTAAGCATAATTTGAAAACTACTTGGAAGAAAATTTCGAAATTTTGAGTACACATGAAGCAGGGCATAATAAATATAAATGCATCAAAAAAGTGTAGGTTGCAATTCATAATTTTTTCGAATATTAATTTCATAATTCATTATTCATATTATATAATTATAAAAATTACAAATTCAACGTATTTATGTTTGGGGTTTTTAGTATTATAACAAAAAAAAAATTAGTACATTAGGATTATAACTTCAGGAGATATTAATAAAAATATGAAAATGTAATTTAACATTAGAAGCTCTAAATTTTGAATGTTTATAATTCAAAAACTTATCATCCAAATGACTTGAAATTTGGTATCTAGCATAGTTTGAAGCGAAAATGTAAAATATTCTGTCAAAATTAAGTGTTGCCATTGAAAAAAAACTTTGGGCTGGTTTTGATATGTATATGGCTCCCTAAGCAAATTTTTTCAACATCATTTAAAAGTAGACTTTATTTCCAGGAGTTTGGTACCAGTAACTTTTTTTTACGATAATTTGTTGAAAGTTAGTGGGGGTGGGGGGTGTTCAATTTTTTTTCAACGACTGTACATTTTTATTCCTCATGCAGTAAAGTATGAGAAGTTATATATAAGGGTCATCCGTGGGTCATAGGAAAAATAGAATATATAAACGCATGTACTACTTAAAATGTTAAAAAACAGGAGCTATACCAAGACAGCTTTAGATTTTTGTTGAGAACTAATCAATGTTGCTATTTGATTTATCTCTCTATTAAAAAAAAAATAATAATAACTAATGCTGTCGACGCTTTCACTGTAAATGATTTTTTTGTGACCGGAGGTCTTTCTTTACTGAGACATTTTATACAAGCTAATTTTAAAATGTGTAATTGATCTTATTAAATCAACTGCAAAAACAGCCGTTAGCTGTCGCGACAACAGTTAATTCGGCCTTAAAATGCATCAGTGAAAGAGGAATGAATGGAAACTATTACAGAAGATCTCCAGTGGTCATTTAATTACAATTCAATCTTCCGCAATCTTTTAAAAACATAGTAAATTAGCGTGTTTTTAGAGTCTGCGGTACCTCAGCAGGGAGGGGGGTGTGGTTGGTAAGCATAGCTCGCAGGGGCAGAACCCCCTAATAATAGAAACTGTATTACGCAGATTTCCGGCAAGAACAACTTTATGAAATGGATTAACTTTTACCTTGTATAATCATTTATTAAACAGGCTTAAACATCACTGATCCAATATATCAATGCTAAATATATTTATTTTACTGTTGAAAGAAGGACATTTTCCCACAGTTTTATCAATTGCTACAAAAATACGCAAGGGTAAAAAATTGTGCAGTATCTGGTAAAAGGATTTCTCAGAAAATCAAGAAAAATATTATTTTAGAAAAGGACGTTTACTTGAAGCTTTTAAATTTTAGAATCTGGATAGCACTAAAGTGATTGAAGAAAAGTGTAAAAATCATGCATTAGTAGGGCTTCCACCGGTCCGTTTTTGGAATACCAGTATTTCTGAAGAACCTTTTTCATGCTAGGATTTTACATAATCTAAAACAAAAATTACATTCCGAGTAGCTTCATGCCAAAATTCGTAATAAATATCGAAACTTTGCTTTGAAAAAAGCGGTATTTAAAAAAAATGTACTGAGTGGGAAGATAGATAAATGAAAATGAAATGAAAAGAACATGCATTCCAATATAGTTTAAGATACGTATATTTATAATTTATGGTCGAAACATTATTTCACTGTAGATCACATTATGTAAATTTTAATTTAAGTTAAAAGCCTATTTCATCGTAATATTATAAATAACATCAAAGTTGTTGGAAGTTAAGAGAGAGAAAATGAGGAAAAATAATTTTCTAATTGAATATCTGATGTTACTGCAATAAAGAAACTAAAAAAAAAAAAAAAAAAAAAAAAAAAAACAGCTTTATAAAATAAATTTTGATTAAAATGCATAAAATAATTAATGAACTGAAACATAAAAAATAATTTACAATATAGTTTAATGGAAACAAGAGATTAGCTAATTCTCCATAAAAAAATCTTTTCCAATTTTTCATCTAGATTAATAAAAAAGCGTGGGTTGCCTAAAAATAAAATCTATCAAGTTGCACTGTCAAAAATATAATACATTACCCAATAAATTGTGCGTAAATTTCTCAGATTTTCCTATTTCTTGAAATAAGACATTTTGATATAAGAAATTTAAACTCAAGGGAATGTTTGGTAATACTAGTAAGACCATAGCAGGCGTGTAGACCATGATAAAATAGATAAAAAAAATAACTCTTCTTGACAAGAAGGCTTAAGTTTGTTTTCATAAATCCGCTCAACCAATTCAATTTTGTGGAAAAGTAGAATGCAAGCAAAGTAATATTTTTGACTGTTGAATCTTGGGGAAATAACTTTCAAACATTCAAAGTACAGAAAATCCATTGTAATTAATAATTATTTATACATACATTCATACAAAACCTGCAGTTTTGTGAACTGCAACCCTTCACGTGCTAAACATGCTGAATTATTTATTTTTTTTAACTTTCCCAATAGATTGCTGCAGCTCCCTGATAAACATGAAGTGCGATGTACATGTACAGTCGTGGAAAAAAAAGTGAACATCCCCTACTAACTCTGCAACAAATTACTGTAGAATGAAGTTACTGGTACCAAACGATTGAAAATATACTTTTAAATGATGCATATAAAATTTCTTTAGGGGGTCATCTACATATAAAAACAAACCCAAACTTAGTTTTCTTTCAATCGCAAGACCTAATTTTGACAATATATTTTAAATCTTCAGTTCTAACTATGCCTAGATACCAAATTTCATGAAATTCCTACGATTAGTTTCAGAGAAATTAATTATTTTAAATTGAGCATGTTTTAGGTGCTGTATCCAAATCGAAGTTTGGTACTCGATTGTTGAAACCTCTACAGAATGACTAAGTCACTTCTATTAATGTATTATTTCTTGCCAATATGACCATTGAATATATTTCGGCTATTGTTATATAAAGTAAAATAATTTTCACTATTCATTTTATAATGTTTACAAGAATTGAATTACCCGATTAAAAATATATATTGTGATTAAAATGGTTTTCGAATATGTGAATGTGATTGGAATTTTATAGGTGTTTTCATAATATTTTTCTCAGATTTTGAATTTATTTTAGTCGCTCTTTTCTAAATTTGTACGTGAAGATTATCGGCGAATACAAAATTTAGAATAAAAAATAGTATGAAGCAGTATAAGGAAACGACGTATTAAAAACCCAGACATATTGCTTTTCAATCTGAAAATATAAATAAAATAGGTTTTTAGACTGGAGAAAAATCTGAAAGTTCAATTAAATGTAACAAAAAAAATATTAGTAAGATTGTTTTGTTCTAAGGTAGGGCTGTTATTTTTATAAAATGAACTTTGTTAATTTAAAAATAAAAGCGAAACTAATTTACACACTTGACGTAAAATTATATCTTATGCAAATACGATTTACGCGATTTCAATAAAAAATTTAAAAGCAGACACAGAAAAAGTTAAAAAAAAAATCTTATTCTAATCAAGAATAATATGAGTAAAATATTTTTTCAAATTATGCTTTTCTGCACATCACAGACGGCCACTTAAACCAGCATCTTGCCATTTCTTAAGCATAATTTGAAAACTACTTGGAAGAAAATTTCGAAATTTTGAGTACACATGAAGCAGGGCATAATAAATATAAATGCATCAAAAAAGTGTAGGTTGCAATTCATAATTTTTTCGAATATTAATTTCATAATTCATTATTCATATTATATAATTATAAAAATTACAAATTCAACGTATTTATGTTTGGGGTTTTTAGTATTATAACAAAAAAAAAATTAGTACATTAGGATTATAACTTCAGGAGATATTAATAAAAATATGAAAATGTAATTTAACATTAGAAGCTCTAAATTTTGAATGTTTATAATTCAAAAACTTATCATCCAAATGACTTGAAATTTGGTATCTAGCATAGTTTGAAGCGAAAATGTAAAATATTCTGTCAAAATTAAGTGTTGCCATTGAAAAAAAACTTTGGGCTGGTTTTGATATGTATATGGCTCCCTAAGCAAATTTTTTCAACATCATTTAAAAGTAGACTTTATTTCCAGGAGTTTGGTACCAGTAACTTTTTTTTACGATAATTTGTTGAAAGTTAGTGGGGGTGGGGGGTGTTCAATTTTTTTTCAACGACTGTACATTTTTATTCCTCATGCAGTAAAGTATGAGAAGTTATATATAAGGGTCATCCGTGGGTCATAGGAAAAATAAAATATATAAACGCATGTACTACTTAAAATGTTAAAAAACAGGAGCTATACCAAGACAGCTTTAGATTTTTGTTGAGAACTAATCAATGTTGCTATTTGATTTATCTCTCTATTAAAAAAAAAATAATAATAACTAATGCTGTCGACGCTGTCACTGTAAATGATTTTTTTGTGACCGGAGGTCTTTCTTTACTGAGACATTTTATACAAGCTAATTTTAAAATGTGTAATTGATCTTATTAAATCAACTGCAAAAACAGCCGTTAGCTGTCGCGACAACAGTTAATTCGGCCTTAAAATGCATCAGTGAAAGAGGAATGAATGGAAACTATTACAGAAGATCTCCAGTGGTCATTTAATTACAATTCAATCTTCCGCAATCTTTTAAAAACATAGTAAATTAGCGTGTTTTTAGAGTCTGCGGTACCTCAGCAGGGAGGGGGGTGTGGTTGGTAAGCATAGCTCGCAGGGGCAGAACCCCCTAATAATAGAAACTGTATTACGCAGATTTCCGGCAAGAACAACTTTATGAAATGGATTAACTTTTACCTTGTATAATCATTTATTAAACAGGCTTAAACATCACTGATCCAATATATCAATGCTAAATATATTTATTTTACTGTTGAAAGAAGGACATTTTCCCACAGTTTTATCAATTGCTACAAAAATACGCAAGGGTAAAAAATTGTGCAGTATCTGGTAAAAGGATTTCTCAGAAAATCAAGAAAAATATTATTTTAGAAAAGGACGTTTACTTGAAGCTTTTAAATTTTAGAATCTGGATAGCACTAAAGTGATTGAAGAAAAGTGTAAAAATCATGCATTAGTAGGGCTTCCACCGGTCCGTTTTTGGAATACCAGTATTTCTGAAGAACCTTTTTCATGCTAGGATTTTACATAATCTAAAACAAA
This sequence comes from Maratus michaelseni, assembly GCA_963931845.1. Lineage (NCBI taxonomy): Eukaryota > Metazoa > Arthropoda > Arachnida > Araneae > Salticidae > Maratus > Maratus michaelseni. The sequence goes on from OZ007587.1 coordinate 185,106,930, forward strand.
AATTACATTCCGAGTAGCTTCATGCCAAAATTCGTAATAAATATCGAAACTTTGCTTTGAAAAAAGCGGTATTTAAAAAAAATGTACTGAGTGGGAAGATAGATAAATGAAAATGAAATGAAAAGAACATGCATTCCAATATAGTTTAAGATACGTATATTTATAATTTATGGTCGAAACATTATTTCACTGTAGATCACATTATGTAAATTTTAATTTAAGTTAAAAGCCTATTTCATCGTAATATTATAAATAACATCAAAGTTGTTGGAAGTTAAGAGAGAGAAAATGAGGAAAAATAATTTTCTAATTGAATATCTGATGTTACTGCAATAAAGAAACTAAAAAAAAAAAAAAAAAAAAAAAAACAGCTTTATAAAATAAATTTTGATTAAAATGCATAAAATAATTAATGAACTGAAACATAAAAAATAATTTACAATATAGTTTAATGGAAACAAGAGATTAGCTAATTCTCCATAAAAAAATCTTTTCCAATTTTTCATCTAGATTAATAAAAAAGCGTGGGTTGCCTAAAAATAAAATCTATCAAGTTGCACTGTCAAAAATATAATACATTACCCAATAAATTGTGCGTAAATTTCTCAGATTTTCCTATTTCTTGAAATAAGACATTTTGATATAAGAAATTTAAACTCAAGGGAATGTTTGGTAATACTAGTAAGACCATAGCAGGCGTGTAGACCATGATAAAATAGATAAAAAAAATAACTCTTCTTGACAAGAAGCCTTAAGTTTGTTTTCATAAATCCGCTCAACCAATTCTTAATTTTGTGGAAAAGTAGAATGCAAGCAAAGTAATATTTTTGACTGTTGAATCTTGGGGAAATAACTTTCAAACATTCAAAGTACAGAAAATCCATTGTAATTAATAATTATTTATACATTACCCTCAAGGGAGCCCCACGTTTTTTTTTTTATAATTCTAAATATAATGTTCTACATGAATTTTCTGGACACTATTATTCTTTTCTGAATTTAACTAAGAGTTTTCTCTTCATACTTAATTACTTTTTATGCGTTATTAAAAAAGCGTAATTTATTACAAAAAAATATTTTATTTTATTTCTTTTCACTTTCTGAATTATATTGGAGTATAATACGCAAACGAGATTATCTTTTAAAAAAGTGTGATATCTCATCAAAAAACAAATCGTGGTAAATGGTGAAATATAATGTTCTACATGAATTTTCTGTACACTATTATTCTTTTCTCAATTTAAGAGTTTTCTCTTCATACTTAATTACTTTTTATGCATTATTAAAAAAATGTAATTTATTACAAAAAAAATTTCTTTTATTTCTTTTCACTTTCTGAATTATATTGGAGTATAATACACAAACGAGATTATCTTTTAAAAAAATGTGATATCTCATCAAAAAACAAATCGGAGTGAATGGTGTCGCCAGGCCATAATCTTGAAAATTCAGCCATAACAAGAAGTGATATTTCATGCGAGTGCCGTGCGAAAATCTATCGCTATTCATAATTGCTACAAATGCTTCCGAGTGTGGTACAGAGTATATGAAAACTGCTTGGCGACCTGCAGGCATGTGTAAGGTGGAACAGTTTTAGATAATCATTTTGAAATTTTGGCATGATCATGTGGTTTAAAGTGACAGAATTTCTCTTTTAACCCGTTCTGGTCTGAGTTCCTATTAATAGGACATTTCTTTAGATTGACTATTATTTTGTCTTAACAAATATTTTCGTTATTATATGCTTGTAGTAATTAGTAATGATAGTATAATCTTCTTATAGTAATGACAGTGATTTGATTTATATTTCAGCATTTAGCAATAAAACAACAACATAAAAGAGGCTTCTCAAAAATCTTTTCGCACCGTTCATGATTATTTTATATCAAGCATATGTTTCACGCTCTAAACTTAAAATATGGCTACTTTACCAAACAAATAATTTTTGACAAAAAAAGAAAAAAAACTACAAATTTGTTATATCTGTTTAATCCCGTTGTCATATGACATTTTCCAAGCGTCTTCAAAAATTCTTCTTTAGCCTATTGTCATATTAATAGTATGCAAAATAGCTATATTCGTTAGATTTCAGTAAATGACACATTCATCAGCGGGTCTAGTCAGATAAGCATAGTGAAATGTTTCACAATGCCGATGTTTGAAATAACATATGTGGTAATAAGGCTTCCATGAGAATAGAATGTAGAGTGCTTTTAGTCCCTGACCTTGAACTGTCCTTGAGATAATCAGGGAAGTATGCGCCGGCGGTACCATTTTTCAAATACGTTTTTCTCAAAAAGTATAAAAGTTATAAAAATGAAACCAATGTCAATTATTGAAGAATATATTAGTTCATATTACATTTTTTTTCGCATTTTTACACAACTTTTAACATAGAAAAATAAACAAAAATATTTATTAATATAGTAATATTATACGCCAACCAAAAAATTACACAATAATGCTCAAAGTATGTACTTTAACCAAATATATATATATATATATATATATATATATGTGTGTGTGTGTGTATCGTTAAAATCGAAAATGCCCTTTTTAAGTTATAACAAAAATAATGCTAAAAACTTGTTAAAATATTCCTAACTTTTCCTGTTTGTATTTACATAAATACGCTGCTATCAATTGATTGGTCAATTCGTGATATTTCCACTCGGGCAGGATGCGCAGTATGCCAAAATAAGATAGAGTTTCATACATACCACTACCCCCTATAGGCTTGTTTCGTGTTTGCAGTTGTGTGTAGTTTTTTTTTGTGTCTTGTTTCGTGTTGTATAACAAATCATGTGACTGTCACAAACAGATAAATTCTGACCACTTCGCTTTTCATATGCTAGACGGTCATTTTTACTCAAAATATTTTTTTCGAATAAAACTGTATAAAACTTACATTTCTAGAAAGTTCGTTAAAAAAATTAATGTTTGAGAGATGAATTACATTCAAATATGCATATATTCTGAGATAACTTCAGTTGAAATTACTCTGACAGGCCAATATATCTTTCCATCGAAGTATACACAAGAGATTTGTTCTTCAGTGAGCGAAAAAAAGTTTTATTTATGGAGGTAATCAATCGCAAAACAAGTTCTCCAGCAATGAATTTTTCAGCACTGTCTGATGTCTGAAAATAATTCGCGTCTTATAAGCCAATTACAGTTTAGCATAATTCTGTTAGGTGAGATGCTATAAAAATCAACTTTCTTCACCATGTTTTCTTGAGGTAAGTCAAATGTAAACAAATTCAAACCTCATGTAATAATATTTAAAGAATCAAATTTCAAAACGAATCGTCAGTTAATTTTAAGGAATTTTAGAAAGAGAGGTTTAGGTGTTGTGAAAATTTCTGAAGAGTATCAAGAAAGAAGAGTAAAGAGAAAACATATAGTGGAAATGAGTGTCCATGAGAAAGTTAATGAATTCCACAGGAAGGGAGAAAAGTCGTCAAAAGTGGTACATACTGACAGAAAATGTCGTTTAAAATGTGTGAGACTACCATTAAATGGCTTCCAAAATTCTCTATTTCACCAAACCGTGTTATTTAAATTACATCAATAAGTGTGCAGCCCGATTATGAAAGATTAATCAGAAAGTTTAAATGAGAACAAAAAATAACTTGTCTAATATTGTGAAATCGGGCCTCAAAGCAAAATTGGCGTCAAACGTGGAATATACTAGCAGCAATATAGTTTAATGTGAATTTGGATATCATTAAAGCGTTATTAAAACCCCCACTAAAATGCACGAAATCATATTCCATAGAATACGCCAATTTGGTAGAGAACACCATTACAGAAGACTGCTTAACAGACTTAAAGTTTTAGCACAAGTGAACGTATTGCAATTTAAAAGCCAGAAAACATTAAGCTTAAGTGCCGAAGTCAGTGAGTTACTCAGTTATGAAAATTCTTGGCCTGTATTAAGAAACGAGAGCAAAGAGAAAACAAAATCGACGAATATCGTCATCTAGAAGAAAGTCGATGGATTTTAATCAGATTGCACGCTAAAGGAGAATAGTCGTCAAAAGTGGGCGATACTGACAGTAAATATGGTTTAGAGGGAATGTGATTATCATTAACTGGCTTCCAAAGGTTCTATTTTTCACCAAACCGTACTCGATAAAATGCGTAAATTAGTATGTAGTCCGATTATGGCACATTATCCAAGAAGATTAGATAAGAATAGTGACAGATTTTCTAATATTCCGTAATCGAGTCTACAGCCAGGGTTAGCATGAAACAAAAAATAATTAGCAACAATATGTATTAATGAAAATGCACCGAAGAACTGGCGATAAATCACAATTAAATGATAAAGCTTTGTATGAATCACCATAAAACCAAAAGAACACACAGGACGTGTTTCGGGAGGGAAATTTTTAACAGCCCGTCATCAACCAAAGTAAACATGTGTTCGTAAGAGCACAAAATCACAAATAAACAGAAGGGCAGAGAGGAGAGTTTACAAAGAATTCGACAGATGGTGCTAGCTGAAAGGAAAACACCAATCATAGAGGAGCATCGGTGGAAGAAGAAAGCGTAGCCAAAATGATAGCGAAAAAAGAATAAATAAATAAAGCAGCAGAAGAAAAAAAAATGAATAACAAACAAATAAATTAAAATAAATTAAAAGAGACAAGGAAAAAAAGAGGAAAAAAATTACAAAAGTAATTTCCAAACTGAAGAGGGAAAATGAGATGAGGATAGATCATTGACAAGATTATCGGAATTTTTAAAAATAAAAAATGGTTCGTGAAAATCTAAGTGAGTGGGAGAGACAGGAGAAGAAATTATTCTAGCCTTGCAGGCTTCTCCTGTTTTATTTTTTCATTTTTTTTCCTCCCTATCATTTGGGCTACACTTTCCTCTTCCGCATGTGCTCCTCAATGATTGGAGTTTTCCTTTTAGCTAGCGGTACCTGTGGCATTCTTTGTAAGTTATCCTCCTACCCATCTGTTCATTTCTGACCTTGTGTCCTTACGGACCCGTGTTTACTTTGCCTGATGATGGGCTTTTAAAACTTTCCATCCTAAAACGCGTCCTGTTTTGTCGTTGTTGTTGTGGTGGTGGTGATTCATACAAAGTTTTAGCAATTAAATGGATTAATGGTTTTTACAAAAAACACTTCATTACACCAAATCGTTTTAGCTAAAATACGCCAATTGACGGTGGACCCAATTACGAAAACTTATTTAATAGGTTTAAAAATCTTCGCGTTAACGAACGTATTGCAACTGATAAGCAAACAGACACGAAACTTAAATGTCTAAGTAAGTGAATAATACGGTTTTTGTCAAGCTTTATACAATAAAGATGACATACTTAACAAGAAAAAATCCAAGAAATGCTGGTATGATCGCAAAGAATTCTTGATTTCTCTATTAGAATTTTACTATTTGGCAAAGGTTAATCAAGTAAATTGAATTATGAATAAAAGTAATAGGGGAGATAGGGGATGAATGGGGCATTTTCACAAAAATATTTATTTTAAATATTTTATTTAAGTTATTATTGATATTATATATCGCATTTCATACATTAGGTGTTTGTCTACATCTTATGCACAATATTTATTCAAGATTATTATTATACAGAAATATATTATGAAATTAAAAAAAAGTTCATCTCTGTCCCAATCATCCCCACAGCAGGGATGGATGGGACAGAAATATTTTCCTCTTTGTATTCAATGATATCAAATTAAAAATTATAATTATAAACTTATATGGAATTATATTTGTAATATATGATCTTATATGGCTGTTATATATCAGTGTTAGTAATCTAAGAAGTGAAAATACACTTAATTATGCATTAAAAACTGTAATTTATATTATATATTTAATTAAAATTTTAATGAATTAAAAAGTTAAAGTTGCACGGATGTGCAAATATCAATAACACAATTGATGTGGTCTGTTTAAAATTTTCTAAATGTGGTTTGTCAGTCGCATAAGCTGGTATAAAATCAGTTTCAGTGAATGTATTGCTGTTAAAAAGGAAAATGACAGTTTTCCTAAAACCGCTGGTTATGTTTATGTTGCTAGTACTAAAATTTGACAAAAATGCCTCCTTGGCAAAAGCTGAGAAGTTATCAATTGTAATATGCCCTCCAAGATTTTTTGTCAGCCAATCATCTTGGACCGATCTCAGCTTTGTATTTAAAGGCCCATAGCAGAAACATCCAATAGCTGAAGACGACGGTGGTTACAATGAGGAGGAAATGTTAAAAGAATAATTAACATAAATTATTAATTTATCAACTTATATAATATTATTTAGTTTAAAAAAAATTCAGTATCCTCTAGGGATGAATGAATCAGTCTCATTCATCCCGATTCGAAATGTCCCAATCATCCACATGATGCATATATTCAATTGTCAGCGATTTTGTCTCAGAGATTATTTTGTCAAAATGGTTAATATTCATCCATTTTAATTACCAATATTGAGCCTTGAAATAAATAACTATAACATATCTTAATTGTTTTTAATGCATAAAATATGTAAACAACTTCAAACATAAAAAAAAATTACTTTTGAGCAAAGTTTCGAGAAAATGCAACTTTGAAAGAAATTGAAAACAGCCATGTGGTCTTGCTTTTGGTTCTGAAGCACACTATGATAGTGTCATCTATGAGGATAGGAAGCAACTAAAAAAAAATGTTTATTGCCTGAAATATTGAGAATGTCCCATCCATCCCTTGTCCTATTCATTCCTCAGTTCCCCTGTATTGCAATACTTAACTAAGGAAGACCAAACAGTTGTTACCAGAGGAAACAAATTTTCCAATAATGAGTTTATGTACATTTACTGGAGATTAGCCATTTTTCAAGAAGATCATGTGTGACCTAATCTCACGTTATCTCGAATACTTCGGATATCTCGCACTCGCCCCTAATTATCCTTTAAACTTGATTTTGAGAATATTTTCTTGATAAGGGTTTGCCATAAAATTTCGTCGTCTAGATAAAGAAATCTTAAATTTCGTTGTCTAGATAACGAAATATTAAATTTCGTACCAAGAACGGTTCCATATACCATTTCGTACGCATTATTTAAAAAATAATTTTTTCGTAACAATTAGGGAAAAGTGGAGCAAAATCATATACAGCTCATATTCAAAATATTAGAATAAGTGAGAAAAAGTAATAAGAAAAAAATATTTTTCATTCATTTATTTTTAATACTAAGTAAATGCAATTAAATTTCTTATAAATTAAATCTGGAATGTTTAGATAAGATTTTAACATTTACAAAATATAAAATACAATACAATAAATTATGTATGCAGCTTTCTGAAACACATCAAATTATTAGAATAAAATTTAGATTGGTTCAAAATACTAGAATATTTTATTTTACGCAACAATGTTACCTTATGAATATGAAGTAAATGGTAGTTAATATTTTGTAGCATCCCCTTTAGCTTTCATAACAGCGTACAATCGATCTTGCATACTATATACAAGGTGTTTACAAACATTTCTATCAATATTAGCCCAAATAGACTTTATACGTACCACTAACTCAGTTTTACTTGAAGGGGGATTTTCTTGAAGTTTTTTCTTCACTATACACCATAAGTTTTCGATGGGATTAAGGTCTAGTGAGTTTGGTGGCCAAGGAACCCTTTTTTTTTTATACCGCTAACCAGGCCCCTACCTGCCCGGCATGAATGCCTAGCTTAACGGGTTAGTACCTGGGTGCGGGGCGGAAATCGCCTGATCACAGCATGGCTGTGATCCACCTGACTATTGATTTGTTCACATCGCTGCTGTGCTTGCTCTCTTGTGATTTGCTACCGCTATCTTTGTTTGCCGGTTCAAGGTTTCTGTTTAACTTTGTTGAATTGACAGATTTAATAGGTCTCGTAATTTAGAACCTTGATCAGGTGACGAGACCCTCACCTGACTAGGCACCCCCAGAGGTATTATTCACAGGTAACTTGGAGGGCTTTGCACCCACGACGGATTTTACATGCACCAGGTGCCATTAGCGTACATAGATTTACATATTTACCATGTCTGTTGGCTTGTCACGTTCATGGTGGGTTGTCGCTGTAGTGTTTATCGCCTCTTTTATGGACTGATTTCCCTTCTTGTTGTATTTGTCTCTGTCAAGGCTTTTTGGCGTTTTTATAGGCTCGCCCCTGTTGTGGGTTGTTTTTTGTCTATCATTCATTGGTTTTTTGTCCCTTTCTTGATATATTTTTACCTCTAGCTTGTGCTAGAGCTGGTTTTCCCATTTTGAATCTTGGTCTTCTTTCGAGAGTTTCACTGGTTATTATGTCACTATCGTGGGTTTTGTCACGTTGTAACATTTGTTACTGGTGGTTGTCACATTGTAACTTTTGTTACTGGTGGTTGTCACATTGTAACTTTTATTACTGGTGGTTGTCACATTGTAACTTTTGTTACTGGTGGTTGTCACATTGTAACTTTTGTTACTGGTGGTTGTCACATTGTAACTTTTGTTACTGGTGGTTGTCACATTGTAACTTTTGTTACTGGTGGTTGTCACATTGTAACTTCTGTTACTGGTGGTTGTCACATTTCTGGATGTTGCACACTCATTTTTGTTGTCTTTGTCACTTTATCTCACCCAAGCATTGGGGATTTTGATTTTTTTTTCCCTTCGTGAATACGCTTTTTGCGATCAGTCCATTGAATCCTAATGGCTGTTATCACTGCTTTTGAATTTTGTGCAACTTGTTGATTTGTTGTTTGAGAAACTTGTCGCACTAATGGAGTGGGGCTTGTTCCGTGGCCGTTAGTCCGTCATGTATCTATGAGGCTGTATTCACTTGATTTGACACTGTTTTTTTCCCCATTAACTTTCTTTGGCAGGTGTGCTTTGTGCATTCACCATTTAATTATTTTGTTCACTTTTTGTTGGCTATTTGCCTTCATCAGTTGGTGAAATTCAGTCCGTCACAGATGACTTCCACTTCTCACTAGTGCTGAAAAATCGCAGAATCATCAGCTGCAATCTACTAAGTCAAATTTACACGGGTCACGGAGCATTCCCGGACTACTTACACAGGTTTAAGCGCAAAGACGCACCAAACTGCTCATGCGGGGAGTTGGGAACCCCCAAACACTATCTAACAGACTGCCCACTAACCCAAACACTACATCTGATCCACATCACACCGAACAACGAAAAAATATGGCACAACCAGTTAGCGAACAACAAACAAGTACAAACAAAAGGAAGAGCAGTGATGAGATGGTTAGTAGAAAACATCGATCTCATATCACAATAAATACACCTTCCCAGCAGCGAGATTCCTCAAAAGCATATCCCACTCTCAAAAGCCATCCATTTGGTAAGTATATTTTCTAATATATCTTTAAAAATTAAAAAAAAAAAAAAAAAAAAAAAAAGTAGCAATGGAACCTCTTTGCTACGCCAAAAAAAAAATCGATTTTTTTTCAGCACTAGTGGCCAAGGAACCTTAAAATTGCGTTGGCGGAACCAATTCTTAGTTGACACCAAGGTATGCGGTGACACTAAATCTTGTTGAAATATGAAATCATCTTCAAATAAATCTTCTGATGATGGAATCATGTAATATTCCAAAATTTCTTGATATATCTGAGAGTTAACCTTTTCGTAGGCGATGCATAACCTTCCAGGTCCTTCTGCACTCATGCAACCTCAAACCATCACACTAGCAGCAAATTTTACGGAAAATTTAAGGCATTTTTTATCAAATGCTTCTTGCTTCATTCTCCAAACTCGAATACCTTGATTACCATATGAAACACAAAACATACTTTCATCACTAAATAATATATTTTTCCAATCATATTTTTCTAATCTTCTTCGCTCCATAAACGTCTTGATTTACACCAATTCAATCTTATGCGCTTTTGTTTTGCAGTCATGAGAGGTTTTGTTTTCGGTACACGAGATTCAAACTTAAATTTATGAAGACGTCTTAATGTTGTCGATGTAGAAACTTAAATTCCTTCTTCTTTCCATTTTCGGTGCAAGAATCGCACACTTTTAAAACGGTTTTTCTTAACTATACGTTTCAGTTTCCTGTCATCTCTAGCAGATGTTTTTGGTTTTCTGCCGCCATTTTGGCGATTATTTTGAAAATTTCCATTTTTTTAATATTGTGTTAGAATTTTACTAACGCTTGCTTGTGAACAATGTAAATAATTCGCTATATAACACTGATTTTTACCGTGCAGATACAAATCAACCATACGAAGTTTAATAGATTCAGGAATATCACCCACGCTACCCATTTTAAGACAAAAAATCAAACAAACTGCAAAAAGAATACTGATAAATAAAATCGTCTGAATTTAATCAATGATGCCACCAGTTATGAATTGGTGATAATTAAAGGAGAATTAATGGGACATATTCTAATATTGTGAACCACTTGAATAAATATTCTAATATTTTGACTTTTCAAAATAATTTTTTTCAAGTAAACTTTTCAAAAATGATATTAATTTTAAGATAATAAATAAATTTAATCAACAATAAGTTCTTAATAGAAATATCGTTTGCATATTTGCATTAAAAGACATTAAATTACCAAACGATATTTTCAATTTGTAAAAAAAATAATTATTCTAATATTTTGAATATGAGCTGTAGTTAGGTGAAACCGGATATCGCAGTTTTAACTCGGTTTCTGCAGCTCTCTAGCGGGTAATGGTGGAAATATTTCACGTTTGTCAGAAAGAAAAGCCGCCCTTATGATATCTCTATACTGGCATTTATGTAGTTTCTGCGTTGACAAGTTTATTTTATCATTTTTTTTGTTTTAATATTTCGCAGTTTTCAAAATTCTTAAATATGAACGCATTTGAAGTTCAGAAATGATATTATTATAGTTTTTATAAATAATCAAATATCATTTAAATAAAAATATGATAAATAATTATATATTTAAAATAATATTATGGTACAAGGATAAGTACAGAGTACGTACAGAAAATTACATTAAATTCTGTTGGAAATTCTGGCTTTAAGTGGCAACTAATAATAAGGTACGCGATGTTACCCTTCATTACCCAATACCAAAGCGCGGAAGCAATTTCTTTAACTTCCTTATGATATCGAACGTAAATAACTCAAACATTTAATGAAATTATATCACTGTACACAACGACTATCGGCTATATTTATTGTCCACAAACAATGAAGGGTATAAATACATATCGCAATAAATAAAATAGAATTCTTAAATAACAGATACATATTAAATTGTTTTCAGTAATCTTAAATCGGTCTTCTTTCTGCTGGAAACATTACCAATTAAATAACTATAAAAAATATAAAATAATGACCGTATCTGATGGTTTAGTTCTATTTCTTCCGTTGGAACTTTAAGAAATACCCGTTTTTATTTTATATTTACATTACTTTTATCCTGCTGTGATATTACGTTTTAGATAGTTCAATACTATTTTCTCCCCAAGGCCATGTCCATTGTTACACTTTCTTTTACTGTTACAGAGATGTATTTTATTAATAGGTTATATATACCCATGTAAAATGTTTCCTTTCATGCAGCAAGAAGAAAATTTTTATCTGTGCGACTAAATGTGTCAAATAATTTCGTCACAAAAATGCATTTTATTAAGTATTAGGTATCTACTATCATAATAAAGTAAATGATAAAAATACAGATGCAAAACAAAGTAATAAATTTACAAACGTTTTAAATGAATCGAAAAAATGCAGAAAAGCAACGTATTTTGAAGAAATGAATCTTTTCCCTTTCGGGAAAGGCATACATCTGTTGTGAGAATAGTAGTAATACTATGCTCCCGCATTATTCACATGCGTCTTCAACTGACGAAGAATTTATACCTTCAAAAAGCGTAGTTTTTCCTGTAGTTTTAGGATGCTTTTTAGAAATTTAAATTTTTAATTATTTAATTCTAGCAAAATCTGAAATTTAACGATTCTTTGCTTTGAAATGTGTTATTTCTTTCTGTAACTTTATGTTATATATTGGAATTTACAATTTAATTGTTTTCATCATCAGTTAACCCCCCAAATTAATGCGTATTTTAATGTATAAAATGCTATTTTAGGACGTTTTCTTTGTCGAAACCCAGCTTTCTACCATATATTTTAAATTATATTTCTAACTAAATCTATTTAAACTTTCTTTCAACTAAATACAAGCCAGGTTTCTCTTCCGTATTGCCGAATATGATTGAATTCAATTAAACTTCTATCTACAAAAAAATTACTCATAAACTAAATAAATACCAGTTAAACTTTAACTCTAAAACCATCTATTTCAAAATAATGTACAGAAAAACCATTATCATATTTCAACATCACAAACTTAAAACTTCATAATAAAAATGCTGGTTTAAACACCGGAGACAACTCCGTACAAATTCAACATAACAAGTAAAAACAATCTAAAAAGTTTACCAGTTCATTTCATTTCTAACGAAAACAAACAGCTTCAGTTCTGATTCAGGGTACCAAAACCCCGAGACATACGGAAACTTCAGTTCAATTCAGGAGGCTACGAAGTGTTTTAGATGGAGCCGGTCATCAACTTACTGGTATCGAAAAACTCTGGATTTACAAAACCTTCAATCCAATTCAGAGGTAACTGCGAAGAGTGACTAATGGAGCTTGCCGCAACATTCTTTGCGAGAAAATTTTGCATAAACACAGAAGCACTATTCACATTCTTACTTCTATTTCCATGTGTGCATTCCTTGGTACTTAAAGAAAATGTATTCAAAATGCGTATGATTCTTCGGCTGATATGGTTCCGTAAAAGAAATGCTGTAATGTAACAAACGTTAGAGATTCAGTCGAAGTAGATAAGTCGGTAGAGCATCGGACTCTTACCGGTGAAGTTGGAGATTCAATTTTCAGCTCTGAACTACCACTGACCAATGTCATTGCCATCTCTATTGCTGCAATAGAGACAATAATGACAAAGTACATTGATAGTACCTGGTGCATATAAGATTCTTTGTGGGTGCCCCTGCACCGTATTAAACTAATGACACTGTCACACGATGCGTTAAAGTTGCCGCAACTTTTGGGCGAGAAAATTTTAACCTATAGCTCCAAAATGAGTTGTTTAAAACGAGAAACTTTTGATTATTGCAACAATTTTGTCACCTGTAAAAGAACAGTATCGTCCCTAACAGCCAATGAAATGCTGGAAAAATTGAAATCACGTTTTGACTCAGATTTCATTCATTCATTAATTCATAAAAACATAGCAGCTATAGGGATTATTGACGTATGGTGAGAGGAAAGAGGAATGAACTGAGAAGCCGTAATCATTGTTTTGCGATTAGTTTTGTCACTTCAAAGTATTCCTTGAGATAGGAACTTAACAACTGAATTTCGGACAACTGAATTTCACTACAACAGTCATAATTGCTTTTTCGAAGATTTTTCTTTCCAAATGGTTCTGTGATCGATTGTTACCTTTTTAATTTCTCTTAAAAGATTTCTGAATAAAGCGTATAAACCTAACAAAATAAATTATTTTCAGGCGACATAATACACGTCTCACATACCCTCCTTCCCGACATTCTCGCGGGCGACATCGGGAAGACTATAGGAAACAATTCAACTATTAGCTGCTATCCGTCGCCCTCGGTGTGCTCCTAACAACAGATGTGATGCATTGCTAGGGAAAAACGTCGTCTTCTCACATTAAAGTTCAAACTTTCGTGACCAGTTCTTATTTCTTTTTTACACTTTCTATAAGATTATCCTTTAAGCTTTAAAAATATATATATTTTATGCGAGCGGCTACAATCCGATCCTCAACAGTTACATATTGTATAAAATTTGAAGATAATAAAAGATTGGTTATATTAAATAAATTACTATGTGTTTTATATTTTAGAGAAACATTATGAAAAAGATGCATTTTAAGCATATTTTTAGAATGGATAATACTTTTCTATTTTGTACATAGTTATCATCACATTTCACCAGAACTGGTCTAAAACAATAAATTGTATATTATTATGTTACCTAAAACTGGGAATCTTTAAGATGCCATAACAGATACTACACTTTATATATTATACACTGCTCAAAACAATTAAAGGATATTTGAAGTTTTATATAAAATAAAGATATAAACGAAATTTTTTTTGCCGAAAATAGAAGAAGAGAATCACAAATGCAAATTTTTCTGGTTTTCAAACTGTGGAGTATGCAAATTTTGAGTTCGACGTCAAAAACGTCGCTTCAGCGGCAGCGAATGAAATTTGACTTTCAATTGGATAAAAGAGAATGAAGACAAGGATGATCGGCATTCAGTGATTGCTTTGTTTCGATGAGTACGATGTCTCAGCGAAGTCATTTGATAGATTCAGAAGCTTGGAGAATTGTTGGTAGGTTAGAAGGGGGCCAAACTCAAGCCGAAGTAGCGCAAGCCATTGGAGTGTCACAAAGTGTCATTTCCAGGATCTGGAACCGTTTTTTGGAGAGTGGATGTGCAGGCCGAAGACCAGGGCAAGGTCGTAGACCGGCAACAACGCCCAATGAAGATCGGTATTTAGCGTTAACAGCTCGGAGACACCGAAACATGAACGCTACTCTTCTCCAACAACACCTTCGCTCGGCTACAGGCACCACGATTTCAACTCAGACTGTCCGAAACCGGCTCCATGCTGTAGGTCTGTATGCTCGCCCACCGATGGTATGTGTTAGGTTAACATCAAGGCATCGTCGCGACCACAGGGAGTGGGCAACCGAGCATGTCAACTGGAGGAGAAATGAATGGAGCAATATTCTGTTTTCTGAAGAGTCACGTTTTTCTGTGCATCCGGATAATAGGCGTATTTTCATCTGGAGGGACCGTGGCAGTAGGAATAATCCTGCGTTCGTGCACGAAAGTGCCAGATTTGGCGGTGGAGGAGTGTTGGTGTATGTTGGCATCTCCATTGACGGGCGCACTGACCTCTACATCATTCGAGATGGAGCTCTGACTGGTCGCCGATATAGGGATGAGATCCTCAGACCTATTGTAGTCCCTTACGCTGCAGCAATCGGAGATAACTTCATTTTAATGGACGATAACTGCAGGCCACATCGTGCAAACCTGGTGGAGGATTTCCTTTTCGAGGAAGGAATCGTTCGAATGGAATGGCCAGCGTGTTCTCCAGACATGAATCCAATCGAGCACGTTTGGGACGCTCTAGGAAGACGAGTTTCTGGCCGCCAACAACCCCCACAAACTCTCCAAGAACTGGAAAGAGCTCTTCTGGAAGAGTGGGGCAGAATACCCCAACTCGTCATTAATAGCCTCATTGAGTCCATGCCTCAAAGGTGTTCAACGTTGCTGGCCGCCCGTGGAAACCATACCCCCTACTGAAAATGATTTTCTTTGAAGAAAACACCTTTTCTTATTCTTTTTTTCTCATATGCACAAATTGTGTTTTTTTTTTTTTTTTTTTGTACACAAATGCGCAATAAAATGCATTTTTTTCTGCCAAACATGTGTAATTTATTCTCATATAACCTACTATGTCTGTCGACCATGTATCAATCAGCTAAAAAGTTTCCCAGATACAAAATCCACTAAAACTGCAATATCCTTTAATTGTTTTGAGCAGTGTATTTTAAAACAAAGCGTTATACAAAAAATTAATTAGGGAACAATTTAATTTTTTAAAGACACAAATAGACTAATAAATTCTTGGTTTAAAAGAAAAATTGCAGATTAGTGTAATTTATAGAGAATGAAAGGTAATAAATAAATAAATAAATAAATAACGACAAGTAAAACAGAAGTGAAATCGGTAAAATTTAATAACTATCAAATTTAATTATTGATCAAAATAATAATTCAAATATTTTGTATATATAAGTTATTCAATTGAATGGTAATTTGCACATGAACTAATTTTAGAAAAATAACTTTGAACATCTTCTGTTCAAAATTATATTTCCAAAACTGTTAAATACGTATAAACGAAGTAACTAGAAAAGTTTGTAACAGTATAGATCAGGGACGGCGAATATATGGCATGCGGGAAATTATTTTTGGCACGGCATAGATTCCGGTTCTAAACTAAAACATTGAAGGTCTCGGGTATAAAACAAGGTAACTGTTAAAATGCTAGTTTCCATATAGTCAAGAGCGAAGTTTTCTAAACATAAGGGAAAACAAAACTATTATGATTGCTTCTTCTAAAACAGCTGATTTGTTAAGACTGGAACTTTAATTTATTAATGCGCAACAATTTTTGGTCTGATAGATTTTATTTTATTCGACTTATGTGCCAACAGTTTATGTTATAAAAATTGAAAATTCATGTGTAAAATTTATGTTTGATTATTATGGTACATATTGAGTATGTTGTTAGGATGCAGTTAAACAATTTTACATGTAAATCAATCAGAAAAAAAAATTAAATGTCAGTTACCATGTTTTACACCCGAGCCCTTCGTATAGTGAAAATGTATAAATTGCACTGTTTTGATTTTAGACTAGCTGAGTGTTTCTGAAATCGACTGGTTGTCGTTGTGATACAGATTGCAGAAATTGAAATGCAACTTAATGAATCCTAATCTAGTTCTATGTGGCTTAGAATTTTTTTCTGATTCAGAGAGAACTCAGAGATTACTGGAAAATAACGATCATAAGTAAAACTGACGATGGTAAAATTATGACAACTTCTAATTCAATTCCAGACAAGAAGAATTGTTTAAAGAAACCATTTTGAAAATTTCCTCCCCCTCCCCCCATAAATAATTTGTTTCCGGAAATGAATAATATGAAAAACTTAAGTAGAAACATATAGTCAGATGACTACAATCTCCAATTAAGCTTCCATTCTCTCAAAAAACTAAGTACGAAGCTGATATGAATTATTTGGCATCTAAGATGCAACAAGAGAAATAGCATTTTATTAATTGTTTACGTATAACACGAAATTATACCTATATATTTCTAACCATACACTGCAGGAATTTTTCTTTTGATAATATGTTTTTTATTAATCATATTTAGGGTTAGATAACACAAATTTTAAAGTGCAATTCACCGCCTTTTTTGCCTTTTAAAGACTAATTCTTTGCCCAAACTGCAATGGCGAATTCTTTTATTTAAATATATTAGTAGCATGGAACTGAACTTATGTATTAAAGGTTAAATTTAATGGATTTGTTTTTGCATCTTTGCGCAGTGTAGGATTAATCCTATAAACAGAATTACTCTTTGAATACTAAAGTCTAAAAACGCAATAGCATTCAAAATACGGCAAACGCTCGATCGCTGAAATATGCTGCAAGATTTTTTCACCCATTTTCTTCTGCTTGCCTAATTGTCAGCAGCACAATAAGAAGACAGCTATCTTCGAAACTGGAATCTCCTTAAGATTACTAGTACAAAAGTCTCCCCACCCATTTATTGAAATAATCCCCTACTCTGCGACAATAGTTGGATATTTCCGAGGGGGAAAATGGAACACCTGTTTCTCAGGCGATCGAGAGGTTTGGTAGTAATTTGTTTGGCTGGGCGTCTTGGGCGGTTTCGTAGCGAAAGGGTTAATTAATTTTGATTCGTTATTATTTGATCCAGTGAATTGTTTGGTTGTAGGCACGTCATGATCACGCAAAATGTTTTTGGAACAATTTGGAACGCGGGTGTGAAAAAAGGTGCCGACCCTAGTATAGATTGATTAATTAAGGTAACCACGTTGTTGCTAGCATCGTTATAACGTCGACGTTACTGACGCATTTTTGATTTATAACATAGATTTGGTAATATTTCATTATTTTATTATGTTGGAAAAAAAGTTTATTACAACACATTTTCCTATGAAATACGTTTGGATACAAGTAATCTAGTTAAAACTCTTTAAGCGAAAGACAGTTTATAATTTTTTGGTTAAGTTTAAGTTACCAGCATTTGTTTTAATACAAAACACTCACATTTACGCATAATTAAAATTTGTGCATGAAATTAAACTATATTCCTTCATATTCGAGAGGTTACTTATGTTTATAATATAAATTGTTAAATTATGTCGAAGCTGTTTAAATTTATGGTCATATAAACAAACAAACAAACAACAACAACAAAAAAACAAAAACAAATGAATTCATTATTATTAATATACAAAATTATGTTTTATGTTTTAACGCAAAATAGTATTACTTTCTACCAACTAAACATATCAAGATTAAATTCTTTCAAACGCTCAACAAATTAAATTTATGCAAATTGCATTTTCTCGTTCCGACTCTGTACCTTCGTTTGTTTTGTCTATACGAACTAAAAAATTTAAAAGAATAATTGTGCTTATGAATATGTATAACGGCATCTACTGGTTTCTACGAAAATGTAATTTGCAAATTAAAATCTGCGTAGAAAAAAAAAATGCGACAGAACATTTATACTACAAATAGATATATTTTTTTTTGTTCGAAAATTAGAAAATTAAAGCATGCTAATTAGGTTAAAGCAGTTTTTTGTAAGAGGAATTAAGGTATTAGGAATAAAATGAGAATTATCGATTTTATGGAATTTTCCATTTTATCCATTTTTAATAACGAAAAGGAACATACTTAATTGGGCAGTTTTATATAATTATGTCACGCATAACTTCCGAATGAATTCACTCATTGTGATAATTCCTTACGTGTACGAAAGGGTTGTTTTTCTTAAGTCTTATTTCGTAGACAATTTTAATTGGATTTGAAAATGGGATGATTCTCACTCAGCTTAAATGTTTCTCTCATCCACTAACTTTTATAAAAAATACTTCGACCAACAGAAAACTTAGATACATTGTTATGTAAATAATTTCTCTTTTTAAATATTTATCGCACCTGATATAGCTTTTTAGAGGTACTTTCGGTGAAAAACCAAAACCAAAACAAACAAACAAAAACCCCATACCATTCATTTTAACTGCCAAATTGTCGAAGAGAAATAAAAAAACTGCGATTCGATGCCTATATTGAGATTTATGAGAAAATTATGTCTTCTTTAAATTTTTATTTAAAAAATAAACTTAGGGGATCGTCTCCAAAAAAAAAATAGTAACAAACTTCAAACGTTTTAACGCTATCCTCAAATTTGACTTGATATTTTGATTCTTATATTTAACTCAGTATACGAAACGAAAAGTCATTCAGTCTTAGAAATTCTAAAGATGTACAGTAATAGATGTTCTGTAAAGTTAGATGAAATTTTAATATTTTCTTTCTATTTACTTACGTGTAATAATTATTTATTCATTATAATTATTTTCTTCATAATAATAATATTTTATAATAATAATATGTTTAATAATGTAAAGTGTTAGATGTCCTCTAATGTTAGATTAACTTTTAATATTTGCTTTCATTTCTTAATAATTATTTTTTTACATTGATGTTTTTCGGTTGTGTTAATAACCATAAAAAACAAAACATAATAATGTGATTTTCATATATTTAAAAAATATATAGTTGTGAAATATGAATTTATGATATTAAAATATGAAAAAAATGTTATTTATAGTTTATACATTTTTTAACAGAAATGAATTTCTAGAATCTTCTAATATGCTTATGCAAACGTTCAACTGGTTTCGATAAGTAGTTTTGGAGTTATGTTTAAAAAGCCATTACCACGCCAGTTTGGGGGACTGCGTAGTCATTGATAAAATAATAATTTAATGGAACCTTTTTATAAATATAACAGAAGTCTTAATTATTTGTTAGAATACTTAAAAAAATATTTAGCATTTTGTAACACAACATATACATAATTGAAAAGTACCTATTGGAAAGTATATATTATATATTAAATCTGAGTTTTAAGATAACGATATTCTCTTCTGAGACGATCCCCAAATTATCCCATTTTTTAATATTGAATATCTCTGCAACTAATCATAGAAACTTTGCGAAAACTTATACCTAGGCTAATTGGCCTAGTTTCGTATTCTGGTGTCAAAATTTGTCTACTAATTGACAATATCAAAGTTTGTTGCTGATTGAATATCCCCTAATCTTATTTTTTGATATATATTTAAAAGATACATAATTACTAATAGTGTGACAATTTTTTTTCCTCTAAGACAAATTTTGCAATACAAATGTAGGTGATATTTCTTTATACCTTTCTTTCTTTCGTTCTTCCTTCCTTTCTTTCTTTTTTTTTTTTTTTTGACCGACTATACATATCGAAAATTTAATGTATTGCTATGTATATCAACTTCAGAAAATGTCTAAAATTGCTATGAAATTTAAATATGGTGTATAAATAAATCGTAGTGAGGTCAAAAGGCTGAATATATTTCAGCCCAGTTAAATTTTATGCGCAAGATAGTAAAATGGATGTTATCAGACTTGGGACAAGATTGTAAAAAAAAGGAAAAATAGCGAATGTTGCTTGGTTATGCAATAGTGTCAAATGTAGAAGTACTTCTTTGACATGTTATAAGTTTAGTAGGCTGCCATTTGAGCTCATTTAGCTTATTGATTAACAATCTATTATTTACTATGCTCACATACATTTTGTTTTATTAAATGTTGGTGAACGCTATAGGTCCAGCATAATCATTTCAAGCATTTTGTGTTCAAGTTATTAAAGTTACCCAATAACCTAACAATAACGTTTTCTCTTTTGAAAATGGGACTATCATATCATTTAAAATATTTAAAGGGCAAACAATTTAATTATGTGATTTCTGTTAGGGGCTGTTCTTTTAGAAATCTGCACCGTACACTGTAACAAATTCATGAAGAATTTCCTGATGTAGAGGAAAATTTGCTAAAATTCAGTATCAGCTCGTAATTCACCCGTAATTCTAAAAACAAAAGTCAGTACTTATTGTTCAGTGTAAATTAGATTTTAGAAACTTATTCCTTATCTTTAAAATCCTTTAGAAGGAGAGCCAGTGAGAGTACTGAAAAACCAACAGGTTTCGAAATTAACAGAAATTCCCTTTTCAAAAGTTACTGTCTGCAAATGAGTTTTTATTTCAGAAAGTTTCCATACATTCTTGATTCACCATATGATGTAGACCAGGGGCTTTCAAACTATGGCACGTGTACCAGTACAGGTACGCGAAATATATCGATACTGGTACGTGAAATGAAATACAGCATATTATTATTATAAAATCAAAAATGACTTGAATGAAACCACCTTGGAAAGTTTCGAAAATTTTTGACTGCGATTTAGGGGTTGAAAATACTTTTTATATTTCTGTTACTAGAAACGTTTATTATAGCAGATTCTCTGAAATCCACATAGGCAGACTTAGGAAAGAAGTGGGCTCAATGTGGGGTTCTCACTGTAGTGTTGCTTTGTGTACGAGTGAATTTGTGAACATACAGACAATGTGACATGTTCCATGCAATTATAATTAGTACTCCTGTTATAATTATCTATTTTAATTTAAATTACATTATTTATTACATTAATTTTGTAGTACACTTCATTTATTTTCGAATATTAGTTGCTTTTAACCAGCTTTAGGTATACGATATTCATTCTTCCGTATACCTCTAATTAAGTAATCTAAATTAAATATGCATATTGTCCATTTTACGTTAAATTCTATAAAGCGTTTTATTATATACTAGCAAAATCCGCAGATTTACACGCATGATTGTTGAAATATGCCAAGTGGTATTCGTGTGCCTAATAACATTACGTAGAAAATTATACTGCTGCAGATAATTAAAGTATTATTAATTAAGTCCCATTTTGCGGAATTCATTCTTGAACTGCATTAGAGAAACATGAGACTTGAATTAATGAGAAAATATTCATTTAACTCATTTGCGGACACATCTTTCCTAATTGCAAATGCCGTACAATCTGTTTGGGAACTCTGTTTGTCAGATATCATACAGTAAAAGAATTCTTATAATCAATTCAGTAGTTTCAGAGTCTGTTTCCTACAACAAATAAATGTTTATTTTTTACTGTATTAATATACCTTGATTCAACGTAAAAATAAAAATACTATAAAGTAATTAATTGGTAAACATTGGCTTAGTATTTAATCGTTATTTTTGTGAGGCGAAAGGCTGAATGTGAATTACTTCCTTACCTAGTTCGCAATGATATTTTTTATGGCTATCATCTTGATTAATTATAATAGTTACTGATGCTATGAGTTTTATATCATTGCTCAGAAAATTGCATGACAAATAATTGATTTTTAATACATTAAAACAAAAACTTTGTTGGTGCGCATCGACGTCTTAATTATCTCTACGCCAAATTTAACGATTCTAGGCTGACAGTTTGAGAGAAATCATTGTGAAAATATAACTGTAGAACATTTCCCTCCTATTTCACCCATTTGAACTTCGATTAAAAACAAATCTTTAGGAGAATCACGTCTTTAGAGATACTTGCATGTAAACTTTAAAATTTCTAGTGCCAATAGTTTCAGTTTAATCCTGATTATAAAGCGTTTTCCAATCATTTCACTCCTTTAAATACTGTAACAAACGATCTTAGCGAACAGTTATGTCTTAAAGTAAACAGTATATCAAATTTTATTTTTTAGTCTCAATAAATTCAAATAAATTAGAATTTAAGAAATTTTTTCGCTCTTTCATCTCTTTAAGGGCAGTTAATTGAGAGATAAAATATAGCCTATTTTAAAGCAGAGATTGTCATCATTATTACCCTTACAGAAGATTTGAAATTGGTTCAGTAAATTCAAAGTAAGATCGTGATATTAGAACGTTAACGCCCATTACAAAGTTTTAAATTTCGAAATTTTAGATATTACTATGAGCAAGCATGTATGTAAAGTAATTACCATATCGGATTTCATGTCTCAACGCTAAATATTGCAAAAAAATTGCAATTTAGAACAATTTCTGTTCATTTAACATAGTATTTAAATTTCGATAGCGAATAGCTTCATCTTAAAGAAAATTACATTGAGAAATTTTATGTTATTGCCTCAACATATTCAAAGAAATTAAAATTTTAGAATCCACTCTTGCACCTCTTTGAGAGCAGTTGCACAAAGATAGAATGTAGACCAATTTAGAGATTGTGAACAATAGCAAGCCTAAAAAAATTAAATTAGTTTAATAGTTCCAAAATAATTGAAATTTTAGAAAATATTTCTCTCATTTCACTTTTTTTTTTTTTTAAATAAATTGTTCTTTCAGAGTCTTTAAGTCTTAAAAATAACAGTTATGTCACATTTAAAGTTTCTAGCCATAAAAGTCGAAACAAACCGTAATTTAGAATGTTTTTAGAATGTTTTCCGTTCGTTTCACCCTTTTAAATTTCGATTTTTCGATTGAAACATTTCTTAGAGAGCATTTACATCCTAAATGTAACCACTATGTCAAATTTCCAGTTTTTATCCCAAATGGTGTCACAGAAATCGCAATTATAGAGCCTTTTTGGCTCTTGCACCCTTTTAATTTTCGATTTTTTTCAAACTGTTCTCTACGAGTATATATACGAGAATATTTACGTTTTAAAAGTAACAACCATAACAAATTTCGACTTCCCAGCCCCAAAATTTTCAAATAAATCATAATTTAGAATGTTTTTAGAACATTATCTGCTCATTTAATCATTTTAAATTTTGATTTTTTTTTTAAGAAATAGTTCTTAGAAGGCATTTATATCTTACAAGTAACTAGCATGTTAAATTTCAGGTTTCTATTCCGAGCGGTATCACAGAAATTTTTGTTAAATTATTCTCTACGAGTATTTACGTTTGACAAATTTCTAGTTCCAAGCCCAAAATTTCCAAATAAATCATAATTCAGAACGTTTTTAGAACATCTTCCTTTCGTTTCACAATTTTAAATTTTGATTTGTTTAGAAACAGTTCTTAGAAAGCATTTATATCTTACAAGTAACCACCATGTTAAATTTCAGGTTTCTTTTCCAAGTGGTGTCACAGAAATAGCAATTTTCGATAATTTTTTCTGCCTACACCCTATTAAATTTGCATTTATAACAAAATGTTCAATGTG
The DNA here is from genome assembly GCA_963931845.1 of Maratus michaelseni. NCBI lineage: Eukaryota > Metazoa > Arthropoda > Arachnida > Araneae > Salticidae > Maratus > Maratus michaelseni. The sequence goes on from OZ007587.1 coordinate 185,130,898, forward strand.
ACGTAAATGTCCAGTTAGCATTTACGTTTTAAAAGAATCAACAATGTCATATTTCAAGTTCCTAGCCCTAAAATTTCCAAATATCTTAATTCCCCCACGAAAAAAATAGCTGAAGATTATCTTAAGAAAATATCTTAAGAATATCTATAGATACATGGCTCATTTTTTCTGCAGAAATCATCCTCAACATTCTCTACAAATGTAGGCATAAAAATTGGGCTAAATACTTACAGATTTTCTTCCGAATTTTTTGTACAGAATTTCTGCAGAAATCATCCTCAAAACTTTCTGCAAATGTAGGCTTAAAAAGGAAACAAAATACCTACAGGTTTTCTTAAGATTTCTTTTGTACAGAATTTCTGTAAAAATTATCCTCAAAATTTTTTGCAGTTACAAGCATAAAAAGTGGGCCTAAAAATTATAGATTTTCTTCGGGATTGATATTTGTAGAAATTATGTAGAATATATTCTCAGAATGTTCTGCATTTTGTAGACTTAATAACGTAGGCTTAATTAAGTGTGACAGGATACCTCATACGGAAAGTTTTCTGTACCATACACAAGCTATAAAACGTGAGCCAAATACCATTCAAGTTTTTTAACCAGTAGGAAAATGGTTGTTGTTTTCGGTCGAGAATGGACCTCTTAGCATCGTCACTTTATTTTTTAAGCGTTTTTAACGAAATTCTGTAACTTTAGAAGAATTTTTCTTTGAATAGGCAATAGAAATGCCTAAAATCGTTACAAAAATGTTAATGTTACAAAAAGGATTAATATACATTTTCTATAAATGCACTTTTTACAATACTTTTAATAGCCTAATATGCTATTAAGTATCCATTTTAAATAACCTCATTAATTATCTCTTTTATCAATTCATCTTCTGTTTTCCCACGACAAGAGAAAATATATGCAACTGCTTAAGAATATTTTGTTCGAAACTGTTTTCCTAAAACATAAATATTTAAATCGATCCATATTTCACCGAAACTACATATGCAATTTATTAGTTTAGTATGATATTATCTTTGTTCCACACAAGTGTTTAATTGTGGTATCTTTGTAAATTGTGTGTAGAGTTTTATAACATTTAAAAAAGGGCTTAGTGTACAACAAGTTTACCGAAAAGTATAATGAAGAATGTGTACGTTCTTTTGGTAGGACTTTTGTAAGTTTCGATTTTATTTACGCAGTTAATTTTCGTAAGTAATAGAAGATAGGTGTAATTATGCGTAATTAAATTTACACAACTGTATCCATTTTTGAAAATATGCAGAAATCATTATTTTTCGATTAACTATTTAGGAATCGTTATTGAAGGGTACGTAAAATTTTACTTTTGTTATAAGAAAGATTTTAATGTATTTTTCAGTAATAGTAATAGAAAAAAAGAATAAAACATAACATTACCTGACAGTTTTGATAAATATATTGCACAGTTAGGTTGCTCGTAATTGCTGTAGTTTTCCTGTAGATTTTAATAATCAAAATAAAATAATTTGATAATGATAATGAAAACTATTTAATTTAAAATTCGATCATTTGCACTGCATCTGTAGTGCAAATTTATGAAATATGTAATATCTGGAATTCATAAAAAAATAATAATTAGGTTAAATATAATCATGTTGTTATAAAGGGTAAATCAGGTTATTTAATTTCATTCAAGTGTTTTGTTGATAAAACGAATTTTAATCTATCTGTGAAAATGCTATTTTAATACATTTAATTCCATGAAAATTGCAAAACATTGCATTTTAAAACAGCTGGTATATTAAATTGTTGTGTTCGATTCACTGGCTTGCTCAGCTGTGTTATAATTGATATTTATCACATTGATGGCCTATTTTCATAAATATATTAAATTCTTGGAGGTACTAGCAGTTCAGTTCATAGATTTGCGAGGGCCGGAATTTTCAGGCCCGTGCCCGGCCCGATCCGTACAAAAAAATTATTGGCACGGCCCGTGCAAAAAAAAGTGATTGACTCGGCCCGGCCCGTGTAAAACAAGTGATTGGCCCGACCCGGCCCGGTATAAAATCTGATTATTTGGTCCAAGCCCGGCCCGTGAAAACAGATTATTGGCCAGGCCCGACCCGGCCCAGTATAAAAGCTTGGTTAAAGCTCAGTGTTCTGCCCCAGCCTGACCGGCCCGACAAAAACAAATGCTGGCATGGTCCGGCCCCTAAAAAACAAAATACTGGCCCAGATCCATATACGAGAAAAGCTAAAATCTCGGACCGAGCACTGACCGGTATAAAAGGCACAAAGTATAAAAGCTAAGATTATAAAAGCCCGGTATTAAAGCTAAAAGCCCATCCTGATATGGAAGCTAAAATTTCGATCCGAGCCCATCCTGATATGGAAGCTAAAATTTCGACCCGAGCCCATCCTGATATGGAAGCTAAAATTTCGGCCCGAGCCCCGCCGGTACAAAAACTTAATTACTCCTGCCCGACCTGACTGAATTTCTGAAAAACATGCCGATATTTTCGAAGGAACATTATTCTACTATTACAATTACTATACATAAATTTTATTTGCAGGTTATGTTCGAAATACAACATAACAACAATTTAGTGACCATTTAGACCAGTCATACTCAACTTGCGGCCCACGGGCCGCATGTGGCCCGGCTACATGTTATGTGCGGCCCGAGGCACGCAATCATTAATCCATATTTATAAAATAGAAGAAAGATATTTAAGAGATTCATCTTTATTTTATATATTTTAATGAGAAGACAAAATCTTCCCAGTCATTTATAATTTAAAAGTACTGCATTTGCTTAGTGAAAGTCTTTTTACATAGTCCTATTTGCATGACAGAGATGTATATATTGTTTAATCTTCATCACTAATCAAATATTATTTCAAATTAACTAAATTTCAACTGTATATGTTCACATTTTAAAAATATATGAAGCTTTTGTATTGAGCTAAGTCGGATTTATTAAATAAATTAAAAAAAAAAAAAATCAGAATTTAAAAATTTTGCAGCATTTTATTATCTTGTTTTATACTTATTATGTAATAAGTATAATGTATAGTAAGCAAATTATATTTCGTTATACTGCTCTGTTATATTACTTTTTAATTTTTCTATTTTAAGATTTTTTTTTTACATTATTATATAAGTATAGTGTGCCGCGGCCCGCTTATCGAAGCAAACTTAGTTTGCGGCCCTCGCAGAAAAAAGGGTGAGTATGGCTGATTTAGACAATTACGTACATAAGCACTGATTTAAAAAAATTTACTTAGACAATTATATTCAAATAAATATTCAGTAAGACAGTCTATTTAGTTTAAAATGAATAAAAAAAAAGAAAAAAAAGAAAAAGAAAGAAAGAAAGAAAGAAAGAAAAATGAAACAAAAAGAAAAAGAAATCGTAAAATTATACAGGGTAGCCATTTTAGATATGGCAACAGTCTAAGTTGCTTATTAAGAGATGTAACCTCCCCCCCCCCCCACAAAAAAACCCAAAAAAAACAAACAAACAAGAAAAAAAGATAAAAAGGAGCTATGTCTCCCCGTCTAAATGGAGGGTTGGATCCGCCCTTGATTGTTGCTTCGGGACACATTTTACTCATTTTTGCATGGATCGAGTCCGGCCAATAATGATCTCCATACGACCTAGATCGTAAGTGGAAATTTTGACCTTTGCAGACCTCTAAGAAGAGTGGTTTAGGCTCGATTTGGCTCAGAAAAACGAAGTCTACCCCAACCAAACCGAATCTGCAGAAAAAAGTAAAGAACATACAGAATAAAGAAAGGCTCAGGCCCGAAGTCTGGGCCAGGTTCGGGCTTCAGGCCAGGCCCGGGCCCGTGCAGACCTCTAGTACCGATAACGAGCTCATTCTATGCATTGAAGTATTACCTCTATTTACCAAAGACAAATGTGACAGCTACCTTTAGTTGTTCCAATTTTTAAATTCAACATTTAATGCATTATTTCTTTACTTAAAAAGATACAAATCATAATATCACTATCATAACCAACATATTAATATCGAATCTCAGAAACTCGAAATCAAATTCAGTAATTCTTCACAAAGCTTCGAAATTTTAGACATGAAAAACAACCGTTTTTTACCTTTTCATATAATTCCCAAGTGAAAAAAATACGCCACCTTAGTCGGTTATTTTCAATTACACTCGATTGCTAAGACAGAAAAATATTATTCTATTCCCCCCCCCCCTCACCCCCCCCCAAAAAAAAATATTTTTTTATTTTATTAATTTAAAACACTTCTCCATACCTTCACACTCTTCCACTAATCATTCCACACTTCATAACTTGCAAAGTAATCCACATATGTTTCTATGCTATGATGTTCCACATATGTTTCAACGCTATGAGAAAGTATTATTTAAATATTTATAACAGAATAAGAATAACAAAAAATTACATTAAAAAATATAATCTTAAAATGATAGTTATGAATACAATTCTTTATTCTTTAGTCCGTTTTGCATAATAAGATTTCCTACTGATTTTTCAACTGCAACTACCCATACAATCACAATCATCATCATCATCATCATCTTCTGAACATCCTTCAATAAACCTATATATCCAGTGAGAAGCACTGGATGGACTTACAGGGGGTATGAAAAATGGATTATTAAATTATAATTTTTTTTAGAAAGCACTGTAGATGCTGTTGTCGTCCATATGCACAGTCATTACATAATGGACAGTATTCATCCTCTCGGTTCGAGGCTATGAAAAACCAGCTGTTTTGGAAAACATTGAAAAAACGCTCCATTTGAAAGCATTATGCTGTTGACGAATTCGCTTATTACTTACCCATCATACGTAGTATAGGGTAAATCTTGTAATCGTTTTGAAAATCGAATTTTTTTTTAAACGGATTTACACGTTTCAGACACTGGAGATTCCGAAAAACATATTTTCAGAAAAAAAAAATGCCGTCCGTCTGTGTGTCTGTGTGTCTGTAAACGCCCTATCTCCCGAAAAAAATTGAGATAGAGACTTGAAATTTGGTATGTACTTAGTATGTAATAATGGGAAGAAGCCTATTGAATTTCAAAAACCTCGATTAACCGGATCTATTTTTTTCGGACTCTCGAAATATTCGTGCGGATAAAAATAAAAATTTTCAAAATTGTTTGTTTTAAGAAGTGAATATAAAAGGCAATAAAAAAACATAAATTTTGCATTAAGCATGAAGTCGATCGGATAATTAGTTGCCGAGATATTTGGAATCCTATTTTCCACACTCATCGATTTTTCATGACCCTGTATTTCATCCAAATTTCAATTCAAAGATATATTTTAATTGGAAATGAGACGCTTAATCAGATGCAGTAAACCGCTAGTTAATAGAAGTATTGTTTTTGGAGTTATAAGGATGTTTCTTTTAAGCAATTCAGTAATCGAGCCTTCAAAGTTTATGACGTCATCAAGCCACGATTTTATTCGAATTGCAATGCATTTTATAAGTAGTTTACACATTTTTATTTTAATATTTTACATTATGCATATTCATGATGGGTAAGTATTACGGTGGCCCCCAACGGCGTTTTTTGTTTTGTTACTGAAACGATAGACGTGTATGCAGTAGATCTGAATAATTGAAGTGAAATGAAGTGTTTAAATTAAGGAATATTCATTCAACTTCAGATTAATTTTGCCTTATTTATCGAATTTATTAGAAATAAAACGTTAACAAAAATTAGGTTACAGTCAATGTCTATAAAAATGAGTGTAATTTCAAGTGCTTAAATTAAGGTTTGTTTATAAATTATTTTAAATGAAACTTATTTTACTTAAATATGCTTTTATTTCATGATTTTAATGTTACTTGTTAGTATTCACAAAATTTTTCATTTAAATTTTGCAAATCATGCTTTTATCAAATTTGTATTTAACCAGTTGAAAGTCACTTGTATGCAATCATTTACATGAAAAAAAAGTGGCCGTCAAAATGATACGATCCAATGAGACAATCTTTGAAAGTGATGAAAAGTTTGTTGATAATGATTCGAATATTAGCCTGGAGAAAATTCTCAAAATGAAACAAAAGTTTCAATAAACAAAAATAAGGGGAACAAAAGCGAGTAAAGTGAACCATTTTAAATGTTTCTTAAAATTCCTTCGGGGAACAAAGATATTTCAATGGGTCTTCTAATTTTTTATCTAAATTAGTGATGCAAGCCTGTCAAAACTCAAAAAGCATTGTAGAGTAATTTTAAAGGTTTATTAATATTTAAAAAGTCCTTTAAATGTGCAGAAAAAAGATTATAACAAAAATGCTCTCTCTTGAACCGGATAGTACACTTTTAAAGCGTCAAAAAAGGAATTTTGTATTTTAACATTATATGAAAGTTATTTTAGTTTTGAACATTTTGATGTCAAATTTATGTTTCAGTGACATTTTATATCATGCTGAATTTCAATACATTTTGCTTTAATTGAAAAGTCTTAACTCTGTTATCTCGGAATGCAAATTATTACACTGTATGCAGGATAGCTTGACATTTACTTCATAATCAGAGATTTTCAGAACTTATGAATAAAACAATTCACCTTGGATATATTTTATAAACTGAAAATGTTATGCCCTAACAGTTCAAAATATTTTAATATTATTATATTAAATATTTTCATATTAATTTTGAAATTTTAATTTTAACAATTTATTTATGCAAAAGGTTTTAGTTCGATTTATTGGAAATTTAAATATTTATGTCTTTTGAAAAGTTCAAGATATTTCACAATTATCCCTGCCCGCAATATCAAAATTAGTATTCTGAGATAAAATATTTTAAAACTTTAGAATTGAGGGAAACGTGTAGAAAAAGATTAATTTTTTGTTTGTTAATTTTCAAACACAGAATCGCTAAAACATAAATTTAGCATAAAAATATTCAGAAATGAAATGGTTTCATTTAGTGTCAAAATTACAAATTCGATATTTTGTAGAATTAAAGATAAATTCTTCCTTTAAAAATAACGAGGGTTAACAATAAAAGTAAAAATGTTTTTTTTAAAGACACTCTTTCATAAGCATTGAATGTTTATCTTTAAAATCATGCCTAATAATTCATGTAGTTCCAAAAAAATGTCCGTTACAACATTTTAATTTGGCGTGGGCTTCAATTGTTGAAAATTCACCGCTTTGATTTACGCTTAATAGAAAGATCCAGCTAGTGAATTTATTTACAAAACATAATTTTTGCTCTGTTTCCTTTTTAAGGTATGGCAACAGGAAATTAAAAAAGAGCATTATTTAAGCTATCTATTCAGGATTTCTTAACTGTTTTCTGAACGTATAATCATTGTTTAATAATTATTAAACTATTAAATGCTAACAAAGTATTTTTTTTAAATTTTATACTCTTATTTCTTTATTTATATGTTCTTCTACTTTTCAGTGTTTAAAATATTTTACTGTTGAAGTTTGACAGTTCGTTGGCATATTTTGGCGAGGATGGTTATTGCATCACTAACTATATTCTTTCTGTAACACATAAACAGTTATATCCATAAAAATATTTAGAGATTCATCAATTGCAGCCAGTTAACGAAAAAATGCTTTAAAATTAATCTACTGATTTTTAATTAAGTTCTACAATTATACAAATGTTATATCGTCATCGGAAGACACCCGAGTACATAATTTTTATAATTCTAGCATATGAAGAACTGAGTGTAAATTTGTGTGCGAAATCCCCTCTTTTCATACAAAAAAAAAAAAAAGAAAAAAAAAGTGTGAAATGAATGTTAGGTCGAAAAAAAAAATTTGAAATTATAAAATGATAGTATCACCCGAAGCATAACATATGCTATTGCGATTCATTTGAATTGCCTGAGCGCAATAAGATGTTTGGTTCGGATGAAATTATGGTCCGTCGATATCAACGATTGTTGTTGCAATATATTCCAAAAAATGTTACTGTCATACACCTTTAAAACCCTTTACTTCTGGTTCTTTCACATTCGTAGCTTTTTATAATTTAGAACCCATATTTTATTAATATCCCATTTTTGTTCTTTATATTTCTATAGGCTCAGATGAATGCAACTAATTTGCAATAAACCAGTTTATTGAACACGATGAAACATCACACAGACATGGACACACATAAATATATAAGGAATATCAGTAGCTGCAGTTACAATATTATTATTTGTTCTTTTACCAACTATATTTTATTTTCATACCGTGCCCATAGCACCATACAACCTGTCACTCTGGCCTCCCGCCAACAACTCCCTCCGTCTCTCCTACTCTGCAGTAGACTAACGAGAGAAAAAAAAGGTTGCCATAAACCTGACGTCACCGGCATGACAGTTACCAACCCCTCCTCCGCCTTTTAATCATTCATAATAAAAATATAATCTAAAAAAATATTGTGAAAATAGACATTCTATGTTCAGTATACTTTTTATGCACTTTTGAACGCCACACACTAGTGTAATTTTCCAAAATGCTGATAAAAATCCGCAAACAAAAGTTGCACTCTTTCTATGCACTACTGTACTGTTCATAATTGTATATGGATGTTCTTAAAATATGTTTATCCCACCTTTGTTGTATGGAGTAAATGCATTACAGTTTATTTTAGCTCTTAATATCAGCATGATTAATATTTTGAAAACTTCATTGTTAACTAGTATGTTGTGGCCATCACAAATCTTTCTTCTATATAAATCAATGGGTTTTGCGTCAATTCGTCGCGCACAATTCATCGCGGAACAATTCATCGCGCACAATTCATCGCAGCCTCAATTCGGGCGACAACTCATCGCAGCGTCAATTCGGGCGACAACTCATCGCAGCGTCAATTCCACGTGGTGTCAATTCGTCGCAACGAAAATGTTTTTGAAGGCTATGAGGATAAAATAAAGACAATTTAGTAAAAATGTTTAATGATAATTAGTTTTTTAGATGTAGAGAATTATAACTCACAATTTACATGCGATTGTATCTAAAAAACAAATTATCATTAAATATTTTTACTAAATTATCTTTATTTTATCATCATAGCCTTCAAAAACATTTTCGTTGCGACGAATTGACACAACGACGAATTGACGCTGCGATGAGTTGTTGCTGCGATGAATTGTGCGCGATGAATTGTTCAGCGATGAATTATGCGCGACAAATTGACGCGACACCAAATCAATGAAATCAAAATTAAACGACTATCTAATTGTTCTTAAGGTATAACTATCGCGAAAATCGGGATAAACAGAGCATAATGATGAACATGATATTAGAAAATATGTTTAGTTTGTCTACATCATACTAGTTAGTTTATATGAAGAATATAAGTAATGTTTATGCCTATTTATAATGATTAGCTTTTAGATCTATGACAATATATTTAGGTTAATTAGACATAGTACAATATTTTTTTTCTGTGCGAAAATGAAAAAGCATTTCTCGTACATTTTGAGAATTATTTTAATCGTAGTGCACTTTACACCAAAATAAATATATAAGTGCATTTATTAAAATAAATTCATCATTTTATGAAATACATCGGTAAATTTAAGTATTGTTGATTTATAAATAACATTGCAAAGCATATAAACAAACTGTTTATTGTAATAATTTGAATTCTTTCAATCTGCATACACGAATCTTTCTGATTTGAGCGAAATTTAATATCATTTGTAAAGAACATCTTTCATTAATGTATGTTATAGTTGTTTACTTCTAATTCTATAGTCTTAGAATAAATATTTGTATAAGTGAGCGGGTTGCATAGAAAATCTAGAATTATTGTATAATTAAATTGAACTATAAACATTTATAATGATTTCTGATGTTATAATAAACTGTTTAAAACTTCGTTTTTACATGTTATATATTTTTTCAGAATAAAAAGGATTTGATCCCTATAGTTAGAAATTTGTTTGAAAAGAAGCAGAAAATTGTCACAAAAGTTAGCGTCCACTTTCAAGATTTTAAGGAAAATCTTTTAACAAAGACATAGAAATAAAAAGCACTGTATCATTTGATATTAAAAGTAAAAGGTAACGCTGTTTATAATCGTGTATTGATATTATTGAAGTTTTTGTTGAAATATAGAATATTTTACATTTCGTTGCTATGAATGCTTCTAGAAAAGAATAAGATTTAATTTACATCTGTATAGAAGGAAATTTATCAGAAAGGTTGCTGGAATGTTAAATTTAATAGAACTGATAATCTTTGACATGGTCAAATATCATCCATTACAGTATAGGGTTCTAAATCAAGGAATATGAAGAAAACCATCATAATTAATATCCAGATCAAAGTGCATTTTTATTGGAAATACATTTTTAAATACAATACTAAATGCCTCTAAGCTTTAACCTAGCTTAATTAATTGTATTCTGTGGAGCAAATTATTACCTTTAGGAAAATAATGGATAAAGGATGTAATGTCTGCAGTATCTTGAACGAATAAAACAACAAAATAAAAATACATTTCTGAGAAAATATCAGAAGTCCTAAAGTTTCTGTTGTAAATTCATAAAAAAGAAAAAATTGGAATGTTTCATTGCAAAAAGGCTTTTCTAAAAAGCAAATTCGCCATAAATGATTTACATATGATGATAAAATGCATAGAAGACTAAAATAACATCTCCGAAAACACAACTTATTTTCAGTGGCGAAGTTATAGTATGAAGCTCAATGTTCCCATACAATTCTACAGATTGCATTATTCTTAAAAATGTTTTGGATAAATATTTATTCCATACAGTGTCTAAGATGTGTTATACGATTAAATTGGGGTTGTGAAAAATATTTCTAATAAAACTGTACTTAATCTATAGGCGTCAATTATAAGGCACAAGATTAATTTTAACACAATTATTCAAATTGGTAAAGAAATCATATAAGTTGTAATTTTCCAACTGGAAGAAAAATGTCCTGGTCAGGATTGGAATTTTGGATATCTTGGCTGAAGCTGCCATGCTCTACCAATTGAACCATACCGGTCGAATCTGGAGGACCTGGATAAATTAGGTCCTCCAGGTTCGACCGGGATGGTTCAGTTGGTAGAGCATGGTAGCTTCAGCCAAGATATCCCAGGTTCGAATCCTGGCCCGGACATTTTTCGCCCAGTTGGAAAATTACAACTTATATGTCAATTATAATGATCTGCCTGATATTCCCGGATGCAATGGATGACATTTAATCATGCCAAAGATTATAAGTTCGTTTAACTTTAAGAGTTCAGCAAATTTTCTAACACATTTTCGTTTATCTAAACGTAAATTAAGAAGTATTTTTCGAAAAATCTAAAGATATATCTTTTTCAGAAGCATCCACAAAATATAAGATATTCTATATTAAAGAAAAAACAATCAATAACAGACGATTGTAAAAGGCATTGTATTTTACTTTTAATACCGAATGCCATAATGAATCTCATTTACACGTCTACGCTAGACGATTAATTGCTTAAAAACACAAACGTTTCCACCGCCTTTCGTGAAGTAATTATTTACCTTTTCAAATGTTTTGTTAATGTTAAGAATAAAATCTTTTTTATTAGGGTTCCGTACTTAAAAAGTAAAAACGGAACCATTATAAGATCACTCCTGTGTCTGTCTGTCCGTCTGTTGGAGCCCTTTTTCTCATAAACTATGGGACATGGAAAATTCAAACTTGAGAAAGTTATAAAGCCTTTTTAACCACATATTTCCAGATAATTAGCCATTCACAAATATGTTTAGAAAAACTTTAATGTACTAATTAAGTTACTTGAACAAAAAAGTTTTAATTTTGTATATCACGTGGGGTATCGTGTGAAAGATCTCGTAATAACAAACTCAAAAATATATTTGTTTTAATTTTAGGTATTATATTTTCAGAGATGTCGTCGAAAGTATACTGGAAAAATATGCCGTTCTCTCCTCCTATTTCCGAATCTACTGAAACTAAAATTATGAAAAAAATTAGGGGTAGTAGGAGTTTATTAATTAATAAATAGTAATTAATAAATCTAATGTGCGAAACCCTTTGAGCGTGAGTTATACTCACACTTGACCGATTTTTTTCAGAAAATATACTTAGCATACAAAGATAAAGATGTGAATGATTTTTTACGAAAGCGTAAATCATTATATTTTTTTTTTACTGCTTTTTAATTATACGATAATTCTAGATTTTCAAAGTGCCGCTCACTTTCGTGAGCTACTGCTTACATCTATGATTAATTTTGGAAGTCTATTAGATATGAAAGTTACACTTATGGTTCATACAAGATTTTGAAGCACAGGTAAATATAATGAAAATTTTTTTTTAAAAAATCAGAAAGAACTTAAAAAGGCATTTTATATTTGTGTATGTTATTCCAGTAACACTTCTGTAGATGATTACACGCTAATATGTGTACTTAGACTGGTTTTGTGTTTCGTTCCAATATCAAAATTCTGTTCCTAGAAACTATCAAAATCAATTTTTTAAAAATAGCTTTGAAACGGTAACTGTAGCACTACATACCGCTGAGAAATAGGGATGAGATAGGCTTAACCTGCGTCCGAGCCCGGGTAGGACCCCACCAGTGGCTGAGAGGTTCTGCTCTCAAAACTGGTAGACGGGAGGTGCTGGTTTCAAACCCTTGTCGCGCTCGTCGACCTAACCGTTCGGAGTTTTCTTCGGACCTTGCCGTAAATACGGGTTAGGATCCCTTAGAAAGACCCCCATGGAGGGCACTCCTCCCTTGGGCCTATATCCCTCGAGTAGATAATCGGCCGTCATAAATCAATCAACCAACCGAGCCCGGGAAGCAAATTCACAATCACTCAACGTCCCAACACACTTGAAGCCAACCTCTGTAACCAAGCGCTTTCCATATTCACAGTATCTACTCGGTTCAGATCTAGCGTCGTTCTAATTGGCTCGCCTGTAGACCATACTGATTTTCAATGTCTTGGAAGCGGTGATATCCGTGGATTAAAACTTTGTTTTAAGCTATTTTGAAACGAGTACGTTGTAGGGAAGTGCTATGTTGTTTGACTGGAAACGTGAGGTCTTCAGTTCGATCCCAGGAGAGAAAAGTATAGGTTTACATACTGGAAGTATAGGTTTACAATAATAATGTATTTTTTCCTTTTCTTTTTTTTTCTTTTTTTAATATTTGTTAGATTGATTGCGGTTTTAACGAATTTCCTATATTTAAAGATTCCAATGCAACAATTTAGCCAAATTCACATTTTTTTTAAAATGGGCGCGAATCGTTTATTTGTTGATGTACATCCTCTTCATTTTTTAAAGATATCGCAAACTTTCAGTAGGCTACCAAACTCATGAAAATGAATCATTTCATATTTTGTAAACAGTTATACTAAATAAACCATAATTGTTTTTATCGAATAAGCTCAAAAGGAAATAATAATACATTTTATAATACATGATGTTATTTACTATTTTTACTTTTTATACTAGTTTATTTATTTCCGTTTGTTAAGCACTGATAGTATGATTTTCATTCTGGATACTAAACAGATAATATAGCACTACAATAATACCGAAAATCCAATAATAAAACAATTAGCATGGTTAGGTTTTTACTTTTTCAAATTCATCCTAGTAAAGTATAATTTTTTAAAAGTAAATTTGATAGTAGTTCAGAGAAGAAGACGTACTGAGCATTCCATTAATAGATACCAGTCCTAAAATCTTAAAAATAAATTAAACTTCGTTAATGGCCATTAGTATATAAAATTCAATTTTCTATTAATAAAAACATTCAATTTTTACAAGAAAATAAAGAAAATATAAATGAATTAAGTAGTCCCAGCTCTTAGCTTGCTCATTAAAAATTTCACTGAGAACAATATTTTCTACTTCCTGACTGGTTTGAGTAGGGCTGTCAACAACAACCGACATTATAAAATATGCAAGGAAGAGTTGTAAAAAAATAATAAATATGAACTTTTATTGGATATTTTTTTTTATAAAGTAAAACCTTTGAGGGGGTGTAGGGAGGGGGGAGGGAGCATTACTGTCACATTTACCCTATTATCAATCAGCAACAAAACACTTATCTTGGCATTCCCTCTATAAATAAATAAGGTAATTATAATAAACTTTCATTTATTTATGGGGATCTTTTAAGAAAGGCAAAGTTATAAAGCGGGTCTAAAACTTTACATAATGCATATGTTCAAAATATATATGTATACATATATTTTATATTTATTCAGAAGAATTACTTATATAAACAAGAAATGCGCGGTGGAAATGTCGAAGTAGTTTCAGACATTTGCAAATTTATCCGTATAAGACACGCGCATGAGTGCTGCAGTTCATTTTATCGCCAAAGTGTTTGACTACAGAGGTTGGCGTCAAGAATGTTATGACGTTTAGTGATTGTGAATTTGCGCCCGTGCACAAAGCAGACTCTTCGAGGTCCAGTCTTCGGGTTCGGCCGGGCGCGGAATCAAAGTGATTTTTTTAATTTACAAATTAAAAAAAGAAATAAAAATGCCAGATGCTGTTTGAGAAATTAGAATGCCCTTCTTAAACTGAAAAATAAAATAAAAATAAAAACTAATTATTTAAAAAAATGTAGAACCGACTTCAGTATTTTTTAACTCATTTTTTATCCTAGAATTGAATGCAAAACTCCGAACCCTAGTCAGAACATTTGCACCTTCATACTTCCTCTTTTTAGTGGATGATCTAACATGACGCGCAGAAGGAAATGCAGATACCTCCCGTTGCCTGATAAATGAAGATGATGAACTTGAAGGTGCTGCCCGTTGAAAAGATATACACGTCTTTGGAGTATCGTAAACAGATGTTGTCGGCGCTGGAATTGGAGAAGGTGGCATTGAAACAATGAAAAGTGACGGATTACGTCTAGATAGGCTGTTATCTGTAGAAAGTGTGTTGCTGTCGTTGCTTTTCTTATTTTCCAGTGGACTTTGTCACAACAAAAGAATAGAAAACATGATCGAGAACGATGTCTGGCGGCATGTCATTTTACCTACAATCACCATATTGTCAACAAAGAGGCTGTATTCGAGAAAACATGCATTTATAAATTTTTGCATATACAAAAAAAAAAAAAAAAAAAAAAAAAAAAAAAAAAAAAAAAAAAACCTAAAAAGAAATAAGTGTACTCATCTTTTACTACAGATATGTAATCTATACAATGAAACAGACGTGGATTAGCACCAAAAAATAGTCCCAAGAAATTTCCGACGAAGGTGTAAACAGTTTCTTTATAAACAATGAAAAATACAAACTTGAAACCTTCGCCATTAAATACTTATTATTGCCGATCGAGTCCACAACATAATTGCATATCGTTAAGCGGCAATATTAAGAAGGTATGTCATCTTACTTAACTATGTCATTTTGGGACAGTTTTCCCTATTCGAAAACAGAACTCATGTCTCTTTGCTGTATCCGTAGTTGTATAAGGATATTTTAAAAGAACAATAATTGTGATTTTGGCTGATTTATAGCAGTGGATGGGCATAGATAACAATTTTTTTATTTTAAGGCGATTTTCTAGGTCATGAAAATTACGAAACGTCGTCATAAGGGGTTATTTTAAATTACTAGTTACTTTTATATGTAAGAAGAGATTTAAAAAAAAAAATAATCTTTAAACAAATTTTAAAATGTCATTAACAATCTTCGACTGTGTACTTTTGATATCGGGTTCGGTACCGAAAGTATACCGGTACGACAAGTCCGAGCTCAATTTTAAATCCTCGGATTCAAATTTCAAATTATCGAATAGGGAGGGTCTCAAGTTCTGTAAAAAGAGTCCGAACTCATCTCTAGTGAGAAATTTCATATTCTTCAGAAGCTAAAGAACGTATGAAGTACATTTATAAGCGTTTTTCAAATACAGCCTAGTGTATAGAACGCGGGTGAAAATAGCTTTTTAATTGAAAACTCTAATACATTTTTTTCATTCAATATATTTTATTTTTTTCTACTTTGACTTCAAAAAGAAAAGTCAATTTATTCTGTATTACAACGATTTCTTTTAAAGAATATCAATAGGAAAATAGAAACTTAAAGTCCTTCGTCTGAAATCGTTGTGAAAACTCTTACTGGAAGTTCCCAGATTACAAAAATTCTGTGAATGGAAGCACACAAGCTTTGTAAATGAAACGGCAAGTTTTTAAATCATCTTTATAAAAAATATAGCAAAAGCTTAAGAATAAAGTTTTAAAAGAGATTCGAAAATATTTTCCAAGAATTGAGCATTCTTTTAAGTGATCGATTCTTTTCTTTTGAAAATTTACAAATAATAAATTAAGCTTAGAAATATTATATTTGTTTAAATAAGCAAATAAAATCCTTTGAAAAGTACGCATCGTTTCTCCAAAATCAGGCAATAAAAATTACTTAAATCAAATAAAGATACCGAGAATACAGAAACTACGATTTATAAAGATAATTATAGAAAACTTTTAATGCTGAAAAGAACATGCTTAATTTTTCCTTTTGGAGTACATTTTCTATAATTTTTACTGAATGAATAAAACAGCACGTTACATTTTTCTAAACATAAATAAGAATATAATTTTGTAGTTTTTATATTATTTAACAATATTACATTAATGTTGTCCAATAAAATACGCCTCTGCCTTTTGAGTTTATTTAAAAATAAATATCAGAATTTTCAAGACCATTTTGAATTACATTATTAGAGATTTGAAATTGTAGATTTTATCTTTCAAACTTTTTTAAATATTCCCAAATAAGTTATTAGGAAATCAAATCTTTTACTTTTGCTTGTGGACCTTCAGCTCCAATTGCTAATAAATTTTAAATGAGATTGGAAAATCATTTTAAATCTACAATTCTTTTTTAATAAGAGTTTACGAAAAATCAATTTTTTTATCGATTTACCGTACTTACTCGCGTATTTTGCGCACTATTTTAACTCTTTCTGCGATTCTGAAAGTAGTGGGTAAGAAAAATACACGAGATTTTTTTATAGTGTATTTTTTAAGTGAAGTGCAAATTAGAATAATAAATATAAGTAATTTTTTTAAAAGACAAGCTTTAATTATAATGTGCTAAAAAGGAAAAAAAAAATGTTGAAGGACAATTGATTGAAATAAATAAATTAAATTGAGTGTGATTTTTTTTATCAGTTTATTTAAATAAAATGCATATACAGTTTTAAAACTAGCTTCCTGGTAAGAAGCAAATCAATCAAGGTTCTCCTTGAAATCGAACCCACATCCATTCATACACAGCGAAAGATGGTACCGAAAGATGGTACTTATACCAACTATGCTGCGGTTTGATAAAAGAACATCAGCTTATATATGAAGCAATCATTGACATTTAAGTCATCACATACGCGATGACGTTTACGTACCCTTATTGGACACATGTTTTTGCCCCCCTGAGGGGTGGGGGAGCCAAATTTCAAATATATTTTTAACAGAATTTGTCACAAATATGTTTTTTACAGATATTGTCTCCGAAAATACGTCATAATACTAGCAATTAGGTCAATTGTAGCAGAGGAAGTGTGCTAAAATTGGATTCCAAGATTTGAGTCAAAGCAAGTTAAATAAAAGATTGTAAAAAGAGAAATGATCTTCTATAAGATTAATATAATATTTTTATAAATGAATAATCTATAGTATATTTAAAACTCAAGGCTGTTTTTTTAGTCATCTGCCTTGAGTTTGCTATTTAACCAATTTTGATAATTATTTTTTAAAACGATAGCTGTTCATTTGTAGATGTGTCCGCACTAGCTATTTTTTAAAATGTCTCCATTTTTATATGTTAATTAGGTAAATCTTCCCTGAGTTTTCTCAGTTTTTAGGTAAATCTGCCCATAATTAGGTAAATCAGCCCCGAGTTTTCTATTGAACCAATTTTGATAATTATCTTTTAAAATGAAAGCTATTCATTTGTAGATGTGTCCGCACTAGCTATTTTTTTTTTAAATATCCCCATTTTTATATTTTATTTTTAATTTAAAAAGTTTTCTATGAAATTTCTTCAAAATGGTGGCAGTCAGGTTAAGGTTTATTCTCTAAAGCATAAAATTAATTTGTCATATCTCATTTCATCAATGAGAAGCGTGATTGCACAGTTTCAAAATTCATAGACAATTTTCGAATGGGGATAATGTAATCATTTTTAGTTTTCCGGATTCTACAATAAAATATGCAAAAAGATCTTTTATACTTGGAAGCATGAAACACATTAGCTCATTCTATGAGACGTATTTCCTACATTTGCCGCTGCAAGTTTCTCATTTACATTAAATATTTTTCTTAGCGGATATTATTGCTTACGCTAATATCAAATATGTGCTTCATTCACTCGTAAATCTCCTCAATCTGTCCTTTTTTTCTATAAAGTACTCTGATGTGAATATGAAATGTTTAGTGTAAACTAATCAGTACTTACGTTTCAGAGTATTGATGATATATCACTTTATCAGTTATAATACCACCTGCACATTTTTTGCTGCAGCTGAAGGTAAGAGATGGTGGATAAAAGAAAAAAAGAAATTTATTTAAAATAACTAAACTGAAGTACTGAAAAATGAAAATGATGAGGGCACATTGGATTTTATTATCTCATATTCTCTCATAATATTGATGCAAAAATTGCACGAATCTTTGTTTTTTACCCAAAAATGCTTTCAAAAGAACGGGGAGCGTAAAATAAGTGAGCGCGTAAATTACGTGAGTAAATACGGTATAAGAATGGTGGTTACTGAGTTTTTCGAACAGTTGTTCCGACTTTTATAATTATTTTCTTTACAATAAACGCTTATTTTCATTCCGACTCGTGTAAAATTTATTAATGCCTTCAATTAGAATGGAATAAGTTTTTCTTTATTTGTCCTTCCGGTATTTAATTTTACCAACCATATCTGCCTTCCTTCAATTTTGCCAACCATACATACCAACCATGAATATGCTGATGAGAAACACTGTTCCATAGAACTCTTGAAAAATATCGTTCCCTGAATGTAATTTTTTTGTATATAGGAATACGTGAAAAATTTGATTATATTTTATTATTTACTGTCTCAATACTGTAAAAAAGACAAATGTTTCTTATTCTACGAAAATATAGTGTAACCATGAACGAAGATATGCAATAGCCACTTCTGAGTTACCCTTGATTCCGAAAAGAGTTCTTTAATTTTAGAAACCTCAGAAACTAATACATTTTCGAGATTTAATCAAATATTTATAAAAACAAAGTTTCGATTTTCGGAAACGTTTCGAGGTACTGTTTATAGTGTACAAATTCGTTTCCTCAAAGTGTTATATCGGTTTTTAGGATCCTATTAATTCTCAATTAAGCATTTTCAACTGCTTAATGGAATTTACACATGCAAGAGTAAGAAAATAATATTAATTTTAATGTTAATGTTAATCCTGATAATTTATCATGTTTTTCTCTAAAGCTTGTTTGTTGAACACAAAAAAGGTTTATTTAGTTTGATAGCATTAAAAAAGAAAACTATATTACGGGATGAAAATGGTATGATGGTTTCATTTGTGCGTTATAATAGAAATAGATAACATTAATGATGTCATCAACAATGGAAAATCTTTTATCAAACAAATGCTTTGATTTATTGAGCGTTGAAAGAACTTTTATGCATGACGAAGTTTTGATAATATCTTATGTATTGGTGGTGCATGAGAATATATTTGCTATTAGGATGATTTAAAAAATATATATTATTTTATTGAGATGTTTCGATATCTTTTTGTTTTACTCTCCCTTATTATCTATCCCTTTTCTTCACTCCGTAACATTATTTTACATGCAAACATTAATGTTAGAAGTAATTACTTCTGAACATCATTAATTAGTAAGACCCATAATTGCGACAAATAAATTGATTTTAAAAAGGGTCCCAAAAAGCAAAAGGATCTGGACCCACACTTTTTTAGTACATATTCTATATCACATGATGCTTGATTAATTCTCCACAGTAATATGTTATACATGCAATCCTATAAGCACGGAATACACGCTTTAATACTTGATCATACGCAGTTAAAAAATGAAAATAAATTTTTAAATGAATATATTTTATTTTTTTTTTTTATAATTTTGAAAAATGAAAATTTAGATCTAAATTTTAAAATAATGTTTTTCTACATAACCTACATAATGAAATACTTACTGATTCCATAAACATTTATTTCATATGCATATATCGGACAAGCTTATTTTGTATAAAATGCGATTTCAATAGCGAAGTATTCCAGGAATTTAATGATAGCAAATAATGGATATCACATTCTGCATAGCAATATACTATACATATCCTGGCAGCAAATGAACTAATATTTGAGTAGATTCAGATAAATAATGAATTTATTTTTGTAACTTTACTGAGAAACCATTAACAAATACATTGTGGAATTTTAGAAGTGCACTTAGAATGCATATTTAATAATGTTTTGTAAACGACTTTTGTTCTCTTAAAAAATATAAAGCATTACCATTTATTACGTTTAATTAGATGTTCCAAGAATTATTAGGCTTTTGTAAAACTCATAAGATGCGAGTGAATGTACTAAAAAGGTAAGGGTCTCACTAAAACAAATGTAAAATTCTTTTGAGGTATGAAAATCAAATTAGTTCAAAATTGTTAATATTTTCTCATTAAATTTTGTAAATTCATTATAAAGTGCAATATTTTTACAGGATTAGACCAGATGAAATAAATATAGTATCATCTTTGGGAATTATTATTTGAACTGTATTTATACTATAAGAAGTTGTTTTATTAGTGGTTATCTGTTTTTTTGTTTATTGAAAAGGCATTGCTATAAAAAATGTAGGGAACACGAATTAGGAAAAGTTTTTAAATTTTATTGTATGCATATTGTTTTATTTCAATCAGATTTCTCGAGGATTACTTCTTAATTACAAACTGATCCCTATTTCAACCATTTATTGAAAAAGTGTTGTTGTAATGTATTGTATGTAATACATATATTGTATACATTAACAACGTAAACCGAAACGGACATACCACGTTTAAACATCAATAGTTCATGGGATATTGATGTATTCCACTATATTTGAATAGCTAATATCAGAAAAATATCTATTTTTTATAGTATAATTTGAAAGATTATACATTTAGCCTATCCAAAACCAGCTTTTGTTTCCTTCTTGCGATCATTGGAAGTGTAGCTGGGGTTGTTTTTGTTTCAGCTCTTAAACAGGAGAGTCCATTAAGGTAACCGGGAGTTACTGTTTAAGAGCCTTAAGAAAAGAACTTCTAATATTGGAAATTAAAGAAGGTACAACATAAAAATATGGACTTTTTTATGAATTTGATATACCTTTTTCTAATAGATTTTCCAAAATAAAAAATTTAAATGCGTGTTCTAAAAAAACATGATTTTTATGAAGTTATAAAAAACGCTCTATCTCCAAAAATTATAGTTATATTTATATAAAACAAATGACCTACACACACAGAAAAAGAAATTGATTAAAACAACAAAGCATGTTTTGTTGAGTACATTTTGGTTGTTTTAGCAAACTATTTAGTTGAAATAAAAAAATTGGTTTTGTTGCTTGGACAAAAAATATTGTTAACACTCTTACAAAATTTTAACAAATTTTCATCAGTTTTACTTGAATAAACAAAATCTGTTTGTTTAATTTTACAATAATTTTGTAATTCCAGCAAAATTTTGTTGTTTTTGCAAAATTTAAATTGTTGTATAGTAGCCATAACTCTCTAACGTAACTCGATTTATTTGACTTATGTAGCTATATAATTAAAGGATTAACATAATTTTTGGATAATTAAAACTTTTTTTCATTGGGACGGACCAAGGTAGTTTTAAAAACCCCCCTGTTCCATTTATTACTTTCTTCTATCTTTACAAGAAGAAAGTACTCTGGAACTGGAAGAAAGTACACTGGTAAAATATAACAGTGAATTTTTATCCTGCTTTTTGCAGGCGTAATTTACTGCTGAAAATGAAGTAAAAATTAACTATGTGTTGCCGAATGCTGGGCTTTGTAATGTCGTCTCATGTTTGCCGCAGAAATTTGCGTGCTCCTGATGACTTTTCCATCTTGTGCTGCGGTTTCAGCCGTTCCGACATATATAAGAGTGAGAAATGTCGAGCTTCGATATCGTCTCTTGTAGCTCAGTGGTAGAGCCTCAGAGCGCTGTTCTGGGGACCCGGGATCGACTCCCGGCTTGGATAATTTTCACTCTCTCGGTTTTCGCTTGAAAAAATGCAGGATAGAAATTCACTTGCTATTATTCAAAGTTTACAGGCGTAATTGACTGCTGAAAATGAATTAAAAAATAGTTAAAATTGCATATTTAGACTGGATCATTTAACAAAAGGTTTTGTAGTATAAACAAAACAAGTTCGTAATATAAAATATTTTATTATTTAAACAAACACAATATATTTTGTTTAAAAAAGAAAATAGATTGTTAAAATAACACATAGCATATGTCTATGTAACAAAAAGAATTTTGTTAATTCAAGTAAAATTGAACCATTTTACTTGAATTAACAAAACATATTTTTGCTGACGATACAAAAGTTTTTTTTTTGGAATTGCAAAAAAAATCAATATTTTGTTTTGTTGATTCAAACAAAATTTCCATTGACCCATATTTAAACGAAAAGTTTTGTTGGGTGAACCAAATTTTTGTTGATTCAACAAAACTTTTTTCTGGGTGCAATTTATGTAGTGTTGTAAGTGTAATGAACCATTAATATTTTGTATAAATTAACATATAGGAAATATATGAAAAATCCTCAAAATCTCAATTTGAATGACCATATCCATAGAAGTTTTTATTTTCGATAAATAGATTGTAATGCATTACATTACTCGTACTTCAAATAGTATATTTATTGAAAAAAAAAAAAAAAAAAAAAAAGAAGAATAAACTTTCTTTTTTTTTTCTTTGTCGTGAAGACATTTTTGATATGCACCAAATAATGCATTATTTTCCCTTAAATTTCGAAAAATTGAAAAGAAATTGCAACAAAATGATTTATTCAACAATTGTAATTGTCTTTTTATAAACTAATTTATTTGAAACCGAATACTCATTTTCACTATATTGAAAGTAATGGGTTTCAAACAATGCGGAATACCTTAAATGTAATTACTTAAAAATAGCATTACATGTTTGTGGCATCGAGGAATTAAATTTAAAGTAAGGACTGTACTAGCCTTTGATACGATCAATTTTTTAATCGAGTTAATCGGTCCGATTAATTCGACTAGTTTTTTAAATTAAGTAACTAAAAATGCAATTATTTTTACAAAATAATTACCTTCCAATATTTCACCCCCAATTTTTAAGCTATTTAATTATATTTTTATGATTATATACAAACAATCCTTAGGCAACTACATGAAATACTATGTAATCAAACAACCTCATTATTTAAGGGTAATTTCAATAGGGAATGTAATAAAATAAATTAAAATTGTTTGTTTACGGATATTTAGTTATGCAATGTTTTTTGTAGTTGTCTCTCGGACTGTTATTTTATCTACGCATTTAAACATTTTTCAAAAATACTAGTAAAAAAATAGTTACCTTTATTTTTCGTTGAAGGTTTAATTGATTACATGAAAAACACAACCATGTAAATGAAACAGAAACCGTTTAATATTTCGAGTAATGAATTAAGAAACTTAGATTAACGTCGTTAAAACTTTTAATCAATCCCCTCCGAGCCTAACCATCATTTAAAATATTAAGTATTCCAGTGAACAAATTCAGGATGAGATCTTTTAGTTCTCGATTAAGAACACCACCTAGGAAGGCTACGTAGAAGATCTAAGTCAAGGCTGGCGAATCTTTTCCCATCTGCGTGCCAAATTTTCTCAAAAAATATTTTACTAGACCATGGCGTGCCAACAACCAAAATATTTAGTGAATGAAATAGTAATGTATCAAAATTACTTAAAATTTTGTTTCGATTATTTAAAAAAATATGGGTAATAAACGGTGTTTTATATTTTAGATAGTAAATAAAAGAAAATTACGATTTCTTTTGTTGCATCTTAGATTCGAAATAATAATTATCAAGTTCAAACTTTAATTATTTTTAAGAGTATGGAAGCTTAACTGGAATCATCTTATAAAAGGTTTCAACTCGAGTTTTACATATTATTAATTTTCAAAAAGTCCCAAGGAAAATTGTCAAAATGGCAAGCGCCAGATTCTTTAAACAGCTCTTAGCATTTGGAATTAAATTCCAAGTTGTCATAAATTTATCAACGGCATTTTTACTTATAATGCTTGGTTGTCTTTTTACTGTTTACTTTTCGATAGTTTTCAAATCCTATAATACTTTTAAAAGTAAATGCATTTCTGTTTCTTCAATCGCCAACCAATCGCATTTAGTCAAACTCAGCTAGTCTAAATGCGGGAATTTTGGTTTTTTTTCGATTTTTAGGCCTTTTTTGTGCAATTTTGGCTTAGAAAGAGAACCTTGTTCAATGCCGTGCCGAAAACATTCTACTGCGTGCCAACTATGATACGCCTGCCATAGGTTCGCCATCCCCTAATATAAGTGTTAGAGCACATTGGTAAAGAACTTGACGTCTTTGCAAATTTCTAAATTATTGTGCGTGTGAGCAAACTTTGAATCCGCTCACAAAGCTCCTGTTATTCTTTCTTGACTTTCGGTTGCTTGAATGTAAGTTTTCGATGATAAGGACCCATTGATCGGTGGTGTCAACAACCATTTTTAGAATCCTTTCAAATTTTACAAAAAACAAAAAACAAAACAAGGTATACAAACTGCTTACAATGGAAGGGATACATAAAATACAACCCGTACCCAATTTTTTAATCTTTTAGAACCAGTGTTTTTAGATATGTAAAACCAGCAGAAATCTTTGCCTACTTTTATCTCATAAATTCTGTGATCAAATTAGGTGAAAATTTCTATGTTAAAATACCGGTAGATAAAATTAAAGATTTTATGCACACTATACGTCATGAATACACGACGACCGTAGCGAATGAGTTAATTCTATGAGGCACATCACACAATTTTTAAAGAATTGCACGTAGTACAAGGTGGAGAGCAGACTTTTTGTTTTGTAGGGGAATTGAAGAGGTCGTGTAAAAGCGGCGAATGCAGAAATTGCAGAAGTACCTGCCTTTTACCACTTAATAGAAAATATAGGGTGGACAAGGGAGCACCGTGCGTTTGCGGTCGAAGTGCCCTGTGACTTACCCTCCCCCTTTAATGCGGATACCGCAAGGCAGATGTAAGCATCGCCTCACAAACCTTATTATTCGGCAGGAAATATCCCGAATTTCGGTGAACATGTTGAAACGAGTAGAGGGGAACTACATAAATTGGTTGCATAAGTGTATAGAGAATGATTGCCATCAGCTTCGAGATATTTTGTTTACAATTATAGAATTTAAATTTTTTAATTATGTTCATTAACAAAATATAAATTGTGTCCATCAGCAATACTTTTTTTAATCGCCCTGAAAAAAAAAAAAAAAAAAAAAAAAAAAAAAGGCATTTTTCGTGTCCCACCTGCGAAGTTTGCTTTGGTAAGCAGGCTTTGTGTCACCCTGTAGCATGTACTGTTGTATGTAAATATGCATGTATGTTTTGTATGTTGTGCATGTAGAAGTAAGATGTAAGATCACACATATTGTGCGCAAATGAGGCACAATTACCCATAGTTTTGTCTGTAGATAAAACCTAAATGAGATGCTAAAGTACCTAAATGTGGCAATGTATTTAATCCATGTAAGTTTATCTTAAAATATTCATTTAATTGCTATAAATTTTTGAAATACTTAATAGAAAGTGGAAATATGTAAATTGAAAGTTCAACTACTTGAAATACTAATAACTTAAATAATAAAAAAACAACATTGATACACAAATTATTGAATATATATATTGTAATTAAATAATGAATACTTTAACATTTAGACTATAAACACTTTTAAGATTGATGATGTAAAAAAACGAATTTTTACTTAATGGGACACGTCTCTAAAAAGTCTAATAAAACTCATTTTTAATAATAATTAGTTTTAAAATTTCCAATGGTAATTTCAAATATGACAGCAAAATTTAAGGAACGTAATAAAATGTAACATCCTCTTATTAAATATTTAATGTCAGTAAAATTCAAAAGTATATATGTGGAAATCAAAAATTTTCATCAAAGGTCTGTTGAGAGCGGAAGACATCGATTATGACTTTAAATAGTGTTCCGATAAAATTAATATTCAAAATCTGAAAGTAAAGTTAAAACATAAGCGAAATTTGACATGATGAAGAATATTATGAAGTACGACAATGAAGCCTTAAGAAAACATTTTCGCAATTTTTAAAAAGTCAGAGTAATTTCTACATTTTAATGTTTTTAAAAAGAAGAATTCTGTCGTTTCAAATTTTTATTGAATGTACTAAAATTAAAATAAAGCAGGTTTGCAATTGTATTAAATTCCTTCTTTAAAAATAAGGATGATAAATAAACAATTATCAGTGTTTTGTTGCATAATTTCAGTTTTGCTAGCTTGAACTATAAGCACAAAATAAGGTACCTCTGGGGGTGCCTAGTTAGGTGAGGGTCTCGCCACCTGATCAAGGTTCTAAATTACGAGACCTATTAAATCTGTCAATTCAACAAAGTTAAACAGAAACCTTGAACCGGCAAACAAAGATAATGGTAGCAAATCACAAGAGATCAAGCACAGCAGCGATGTGAACAAATCTATAGTCAGGTGGATCACAGCCATGCTGTGATCAGGCGATTTCCGCCCCGCACCCAGGTACTAACCCGTTAAGCTAGGCATTCATGCTGGGCAGGTAGGGGCCTGGTTAGCGGTATATAAAAAAAGCACAAAATAAGGATATACTTTTTGAGTTAAATTCGGTTATACAGTGGAACTCCAGATATACGTTACCTGAGTTGTAAGTTTCCCTCAGTTATGCGTTTCAACTCAGCGGTCCCGGTCACTTGCCATTAAAAATTAGCTGTGTTATACGTTTTGCGTTATACATTTCCTTCAGTTATACGTTACGTTTTTGATTCCCCAACCAAAATTTTGTCTCATTTATACATTTTATAACCGGAAACACTGACGACGCGTCGGATGAATCTGATTTGAAAGATCTCACTCAAACTTCGGAGCTGTCTGAGGGCTTTTGACGTAGTAAAGCGGTTCGTCAGTAGTAAAAACAATAACGATAAGGCGGCTGCATTATTAACAGAAATGTCAAGTTTGTATTTCAATGTCGGTACTGCCGAAAAGAAAAATCGAATATTAGTGATTAATTCTACAAAATTCAGTAAACTACTGAAATGTCTTTTGATAAATGATTTACATGCCGAGGTGATTCCATTCATTTCTTTTAAGTAGGGGAGTTGGGGGATGAATGGGACAAGGGATGGATGGGACGCTCTGAATATTTCAGGCAACAAACATTTTTTTTAGTTGCTTCCTATCCGCATAGATTTCACTACCATAGTGTGCTTCAGAACCAAAAGCAAGAGCACATGGCTGTTTTCAATTTTCTTCAAATTTGCATTTCCTGAAAACTCTGCTTAAAGGTAATTTTTTTTACATTTGAAGTTACTTAAATATCTTATGCAATATAAACAATTAAGATATGTTGTAGATTTTTATTTAAAGGCTCAATATTGGTAATTAAAATGAATGCATATTAAACATTGTGACAAAATATTTTCTAAGACAAAATAGCTGACAATTGAATATATGCATCATGGGGATGATGGGGATATTTCAAATGGGGATGAATGGGACTGCTTCATTCGTCCCTAGAGGATACTGAAAATTTTTTATTAACTAAATAATATTATATAGGTCGATAAATTAATACTTTATGGTAATTATTCTTTTAACATTTCTTCCTCTTTGTAGCCATCGTCTTCAGTCCACCATTTATGGGCCTTTTAAGGCAAAGCTGAGATGAGTCCAAGATCAGACTAACAAATAATCCTGGAGATCATATTACAATTTATAATCTCTCAGCTTTTGCCAAGGCGGCATTTTTGTTCAGATTTTAGTCCTTAACATTGAATACGGGGAGGAAAATGTTTGTGTCCCATTCATCCCTGCTTGTGTCCCATTCATCCCTGCTGTGGGGATGATTGGGACATAGAAGAACGTTTTTTAAAATTTAATTTATATATCTGTGTAATAATAATCTTGAACAAATATTGTGCTTAAGATGTAGTCAAACACTTAAAGTTTGACATGCGATATATAATATTGATAATAACTTATATAAAATATTTAAAATAAATATTTTTGTGAAAATGTCCCATTCATCATCCATCTCCCCTACTCTATGTGCATTAAAAATATCTTTAATAAAGTTTTTATGATAAAATAACTTCATGTATATTTTTCTTATGTACCTTTTTCTACTTTGTTCCATTTCCAAAACTTTATGTCATGGGTGCAGTAATATTTAGAAAACTTCCGCTTTCGATATAAAAGGTAACTGGAACCCCTCAACGGAACAAAGTTTTTAGGATATATTTAAAAAATGGCTCCGGTAGACAATTAATTGAGTTGTACGTTTTACTGAGTTATACGTTTTGTTGTCCGGTCCCGAACAAAACGTATAACTGGAGTTCCACTGTATTAACTTTTAGAATGACATAAATAGTTATTAATCACTGAATCACAGAAACACAGATATATGTACATACACAAACAAAGAACCACGTTTATTTGATGATGCAGAATTATTTACAGCATCAAAGCATAAATAATACCCTTTAACTTTAAATGAAAAGTATTTGTGCATTTACCTTTTCTTTTTTTTTAGGGGATAAATGTGCTCTGTTCAAATAGTAAAAACTTCTTATTTAAAAGAGCATACCAATATGCTTCAGGCCTCTTCAATATAAATTGACGGAGAAACCTTTTTATGCCGTTAATAATCTCCACGTGTTGTGAACGATCGAAAGAACACTTAGAACATGTTAAAAACCAGACCCCAATTAACTATAAGTACTGCAAGTGGTAAACGCAGCTGCAAACCATAGTGAATAAAACCAGAGACTGTCGAAACTAATCAGCTGAGAAATTTTTCAGACTCTCTCCTTCAACCTACAACGTGATGCCCCGCGCGTTGAACTCAATAACAATCCCTCAGAATCTAAAATGTTACCGAACAGTTAAGACGCCCTTGTAAATATCCCAAATATCATCTAAAATTGGAGCACTTTTAAGCAGCCTCCAATCGCGATTTAAATGTGTATATAAAGCCAAGAATTTTCAATAATAATATTATATTCAAACGAAAAATGGATACTTACTTACTTCACGCAAATGCATTACTTCCACTATTATTTCTTATTCAAATACAGTGACACGATGAATATTCAAATGAATAAATATTTGGATTACTGTGGATTATTCTCTGCGCAAAAAGGAAATTTTCAGGTAAGCTGAACTAAACTTTTTTACCATTATCAAGAGATGAAAATGTAAATTAAAATATAGAAGACTGATGAATTAACAAAGATAGAAAATTAATTATGCTACCGACGGTTCTCTAACAAATATTATGAGACTGAAAAAAGAATATCCCAGTATTAAAAACGATAATTTAACCAATTTCTAAAAATATAATAATAAATAAAAGAACACTAAAACAGAAATAATGAATGCGATAAAAGAAAATACTCAATTTATTGAAAAACTCAATTCTATAAATTATAGTACATGGAAGTTCAAGATGCAGATGTTCCTGATTAAAGAGGAACTCGATGATATTATAGTACAAGATCCACCAGCTCCACCCGACCCCGCATGGCACAAAAAAGATAGAAAGACTAGAGCTCTAATAAACTTAAGCATCGATGATTCTCAAATCGTAAATGTAAAAAACTTAGATACTTCTAAATTAACGTGGGAAGCTCTGAAAAATATACATGAGAGAAGCAATCTATCTAGTAAGCTTTACCTGTTACGAAAATTATACAGTACTAAATTAGCGGAGGGTGGAAACATGACCACGCATATCACTAATATCTTGCAAATTATAGATAAACTTAATGCCATTGGAGAAAATATTAGCGATTCACATATTTCCGCGCTATTTCTGTGTTCTCTTCCCCCCAGTTACAATACTTTGATAACTGCATTGGAGGCGAGACCGGAAAATGAGCTCACCCCTGATTTTATCAAAAACAAATTAACGGATGAATATAATCGTAGACATGAAATGTCAGAATGAGAGAGCATTTAAAACAAATAGGAGATATACACACACTGAAATTAGAAGAGAACAAAAATATTGCAACAACTGTAAAATGAAAAATCATTCCACTTACGAATGCTGGCACTACAAGAGCAAAAACATGGTACAATCCGGAAATCCTCGTAACAATCAATTCAAAAATAAAAAGAATTTCTCATCTTCATTATGTTATGAAAAGACCGAAACTCGTAGAGAAAATAAAATTCCAAACGAAAGAAAATACGCAAATGATCAGACGCGAAATAAAGCATTAATCACCGAAAAAGTAGGCAAAAATAACTGGATTCTCGATTCAGGATCTACTTCGCACATTTGTAACGATAAAAGCATATTTAGTAAATTTATTGATTATAATAAAACTTCAGTAACGATCGCGAATGGCAATAAACTGACAGCGTTAGGTTCAGGAGAAGTTTTTATAAAAACATTAACCCCCGAAGGAAAAGAAAAACTAACGAAATTACGCGAAGTGCTTTATGTCCCAGACTTAGAGTCGAACCTAATTTCGGTTAGTAAAGCCGCTAAAAACGGGTGTAAACTAATCTTCGACGATAATAAATGCGATTTGATCTTTGATGAAGAAATATATATTAGGGCGAAAAATGAGAAAAATTTATACATTATTGAGGAAATGGACGATGTGGAAGAACCACAAAATTATGAAAACATAACGTATAACTGTGACAGCAAACAATGCATAGATCTCTGGCATCGCAGACTCGGTCACAGAGATTATGACGCGATTAAATCAATAATAACAAATCAACTTGCGGACGGAATAAAGATAGGAAATTGTAAACAAAACATAAAAATAAAACATGCGTAACTTGTATCGAAACTAAATTAACTAACATGCCGTATCCTAAATCAGCAACAAACCAAGCTATTAATATTGTGGATTTGATCCACAGTGACGTATGTGGTCCTCTAGATACACCGACTTTAGGCGGAAAAGTTTATTTTATGACTCTTATTGATGATTATTCCCGATATACTATGATATATCTATTATCTAAAAAGAGAGAAGTTGCTGAAAAGATAAAAGAGTATATAACGATTATATACAATCAGTTCGGTAAAAAACCTAAGGAAATTAGATCGGATAACGGTCGTGAATATGTAAATCGAGAGATAGATGAATACTTAAAACAGAACGGAATTTTACACCAATTGACTGTCCCGCATAATCCGAGCCAGAATGGAATTGCGGAGAGAAAAAATAAAAGTTTATTAGATATGACTAGAAGTATGCTATCACAAGCGAAATTAAGCAAACATTTTTGGGGTGAAGCCATAAACACCGCAACATACTTACAAAACCGACCCCCAACCAAAGCAAATAACAATAGAACATCTTACGAATTATGGAAAGGAGTTAAACCGAATTTAAAACACTTAAGAACATTCTGTTGTAAAGCACTATTTTACGTCGATAAAGTAAATAGAGGAAAACTTGATAACAGGGCTCAAACCGGTACGTTCGTAGGTTATGACACACGATCGACTGGTTATAGAATTCACACACAAGGAAAACAAATTATAATAGCGAGAACGGTGAAATTTCTTGAAAATGAAAATGTACACTCAGATAACATTGAGGAGATACAAAACCCCACAAAAACATCAGATGACAATACACAATTACCGGATAGACATGAAAATCACTTAGAAATAAAACTTGACAGCAAGGAGACACCATCCGTGCCCAAGCAGCAACCAATTGAACCAAGAAGGTCTATAGGACAAATAGAAGCGTCCCTCCTGACAGATATGTTTGTCTCATAAATAGTTCATCTGAAAACATTCCCGAAAATTGGGAAGATATCGAAAAAATGGAAAATACTAATGATAAACAAAACTGGATAAAAGCAACACAAAATGAAATCCAATGCCTAAGAAAAAATAACACTTGGACTTTAACAGATCCACCCCCCGGAACAAAAATTATCGGTTCCAAATGGACTTTTAAACTAAAAAAGGACAATTTAGGAAATGTTCAATGCTATAAATCGCGTTTAGTAGCACAAGGATATAGTCAAAGATTCGGGATTGACTATGATCAAACCTTCGCACCTGTAGTTTCGCACGCTACAATACGTGCATTTCTCATCTCCACATTGCACAAAAATTTGAACGTGAAACACGTTGACATCACCACAGCATTTCTGCATGGTGAATTAACCGAAACTGTTTATATGAGTCAACCAGACGGGTATATTAAACCCGGCGATGAGAGAAAAGTTTGTAAACTTCAAAAGGCCATCTACGGTCTTAAGTAAGCCGCAAAGGCCTGGTACACCAAAATATCGGAAACACTCACAAACAATAATTTCATACAGAGCAAAAATGATCCACGTCTGTACTTTAAATCAAATCAAGAAAATCCGATATATATCATCATCTACGTAGATGATATCCTGATAGCAGGAAAGGACAGTGATATCGAAGAAACAATAAACCAACTTAAGAAAGAATATGAACTGAAAAAATTAGGAGAAGTGAATAATTACCTAGGCATAAACATTAATAAAATCAACGATACATATTACCTAAATCAAAACAATAAAATACACAAACTAGTGAAAAAACTGAATCTAAACGACATGAAACCTCATTACACACGCATGATTGCTGGATTCAACAGACTTGAGGACGATGATAATCTTTTACCTAATAACACGAAATATCGACAAGCCACAGGCACATTACTTTACATATCAACAATCACGCGTCCCTGACATATCTGCCGCAGTCAACATATTATGTCGTAGAAACGAAACACCACGCCAAAAGGACTGGTCAGCAGTGAAAAGAATCATTTCATACCTTAAAACTACAGAAAATTTGAATTTAACTCTTAACGCAAGCCCATCTTAACAGCATACGCCGATGCAGACTAGGCTGGTGACTTAAAAACACGTAAATCAACGTCAGGAAATCTGTTCATGCTAGGAAAATCGCCGATTTACTAGATCACAAAAAGGCAGAATTGCATTGCACTTTCGTCAGCCGAAGCTGAATACGTTTCAGCTAGCAACGCAGCACAAGAATTAAGTTGGATAACAAACTTGCTTAACGATCTCAACATTCCCCAAAAACTACCAATCACGATATTTGAGGATAATATGTCCTGTATAAAAACGACTGAAAATGATAAAGATACTAAGCGATCCAAGCACATCGACATACGTTTCCACAACATCAGACTGATGAAAGAAGAAGGAAAAATTGATTTACAATACTGCCCCACTGAAGAAATGATAGCCGACACTCTCACGAAGCCCAACACCAAACCTGTGTACGAAAAACACCGTAAGAAACTGAAACTTCAACCATTCCTCACACAGGAGATTACGGGGGAGTGACGGAGAAACCTTTTTATGCCGTTAATAATCTCCACGTGTTGTGAACGATCGAAAGAACACTTAGAACATGTTAAAAACCAGACCCCAATTACTTCAAGTGATAAGTACTTCAAGTGATAAACGCAGCTGCAAACCATAGTGAATAAAACCAGAGACTGTCGAAACTAATCAGCTGAGAAATTTTCCAGACTCTCTCCTTCAACCTACAACATGATGCCCTGCGCGTTGAACTCAATAAAAATCCCTCAGAATCAGTGGCGTAGCCAGGATTTCCTTTCGGGAGGGGTCCAGAATTTTTCTTCAGCTTATATATATAGTAAGACTTGCCAAGATAATATCGCAATGAGTGGTAAAAAATTCCGTGTTAGACAGTTTTTCGTCTTAAGAGGTGTATGGCATTCTTTTCTATTTGACGAATGAATATTTGCGTTTAAGTTAGCATTCCGTTATAGGCAGGTTTCGTATCCACATGATTTGCTGTATATATAAAAAGATAACTTATGTATGTAATATGTATAGTAAAACCTGTCTATAGCAGATTCCTCTCTTAAACGGAAGCATAACATGGTCCTGATATTTATAACCATACAATTAAATCTGCTGAAAACCTGCCTGAAACGGGATTTTTCACCGTTCTTCTGTGATTCTGATTTCGTCTTGTAAGGTTTTACCCTACTTATAAATACAGTAACGCCTGTGAAAGCGGAAACTTTCTATAACGGAATGCTATCTGAAACGGAAAAGTTTCGGGATCCCGACGGAACGAACAATGCGTGTTATTGAAGTATAGTGTGACAGGATTGACTGTGTGTGTGTGTGTGTGTGTGTGTATGCAATAGATGTATTTCGAGTACCGTAATTTCCGGCGTATAATCCGCAGCTCAAAGAGTCATTTTTCGACCCAGAAATTTTATTCAATAATTGTAGTTAAATATTTACAGCGATCTTTTAAGTTACATTTTATAAAATAATATTTCTGGGTCGAAAAACGACTCTTTGAGCTGCGGATTATACGCAGGAAATTACGGTAACTTTAAGATTTTGGGTATTTCCTTATCAATTTCTTAATTTAAAAAAATAGCATGTGTAAAATAAAGTAAGATCAATCTCTATGATTGTAGCTAATAATACAATGAAGTTACATTAATATTTACCAAAGAAAAAGATTTTACAAACACTATGACATAAAAAACTGAGAGAATGTATGAAGAGAATGCATGCACTGAAGAGAATGCATTTAAATCAAGTTCCATATAATATAAACATTTGATTACGTTAAAGTTAAGATCAAATGGCTAAGTTTATAACAGCATTTGGCTGAAATTGTTTTTTCAATTTTCATGTTTAATTCCTTGTCATTGAATTAAGAACTTGTGCTGTAATAGGTATACTGAATAATAAGTTGACATAATTGCCAATGCCGTTTGCCGTTGATTCACCGTGGGAGTTTCTAAGATAAGGTTTTAATTTTTAAGAAAAAAATCTTGTAATTTCGGCTACAGAAACTAGTAATGTAACAAACACACGCAACAAATATAGTTGATACTGGGAAAAATAATTTTGTTACAATTGTCTGAACCAGCCATAATTCTTTTTCAAGTTTCACCGCTTTTGATACTAAAGTAAAAATTCAACCTCAATAGTTGTTTCCGATACCTGGTCGACTTAAACGATGTTAAATTTTTGTAAAAAAAATAATTATGATGGATTAGCACATCTTGGGAAGTATTAGATTGTGTAAAAAATAATGGTGGTTTCTGCTATTTTACTTTTCAACCAATTTATTTTAAGCGGTTGGAAACAATTTTAGAACGTACTCCACGTTCAACAGCAATCTTTCAGACTTTGGTACGTGGATTAGCTTCAACCTTGCTTTCAATTTCTCATTGTTAATAATCGAATGCCTTTCAAAACTCTCATTGCCATCATGAAATTTCTGAAAACAATGTTAAATTGTGAGTTACAAATCGTACTTCGGTCAAATGTAATGCTGAATTCTGACATTTTTCTCCAGGACGGACTTCTGTGGAGGGTACCATTTTTCTCTGGAATAGGTACATTGAGGAGTTCAGGGAAGGGGAGAGATTGCACTCCTAGACCATTAATAAGCATAAAATCTCAAATCATCCGAGAGGTCATTTCGATGCTCCGGGGTGGATGCACCGCCCCCGCTCTTCTGAATTCAACGCTGTAGCGTTTCCTTTTTCGTACCATTTTGAATTAGTAAAAAAATCGAGAATTACGAAACTTCGCAAAGCTCTATAACTTCTTTAAATATCCCTATACAATAGCAAAAAACAAAATTATAATACTAAATAAGTAGGTAAAAATCTGCCCTTCAAAATAATCTACAACAACGTAATATTCCATTAACAGTTTATAAAAAATAGCTCAGGTTGAAAAGTTTAACCCTTTGAGGGGCGGTGGTATATATTATATATCACCTAATTTTAATCCAATTCAAACCAGAAACTTTTAATTAAATTTTACTTTTTTAACTTTGACGAGAAAAATTTGAAAAATTGCTTATTCTTATTTTGAACTAAATTCTTTCCTGAATTCCGATGGGAATTCAACGTTACAGGAGCACAAGTGCTTGCCCCTGAAAAGGTTAATAACAAGAACCACCATTATTTTGTACAAACTCAGAAGAACATCAAAATATTTCAATATCCCTCTGTTCTTTTCTTTAACGATTAACGAAAAACTATATCAGAAATAAAAGTATCAAAAGGAGGAAGAAAATTCATCTCCTGAAATATTCTTCAGATTTGACATTGAATGAGATGTATCTGATGGTCAACTTGACAAGGAATATATGTGACTAAAGAAAATTGTGTCAGAGTTTTCTTTAGCAAAGGACTGTGCTCTCTTGAACAGGTCAGAAAACTTTTGAAAACCAGACTCCTCTTCCTTGCTTACTGAGTAATGTAACGTTTCATAAAGCTGAAAAATGACATCATCAGCATGTTTTATAGCAGAAGACAATTCACATTCAGATGCAGTTATTTTTAAAGTGGCAGTGTAATGTTGAATAAGGATTCACAAATATCTAGTCGAAGAATAAAGTTACTTTAAAAAAAATTCCAACGAGTAGATTTAAAGTAAATGATAATATTGCTCGATATAAAATTCATAAAATGAACAAAGATAAGGGTCGCCAAACTCTGATTAATGTGCTGTTATTGCATTCGTGTATACTGGACTTTTCCCGTAAGTGTTGGCAACAGTTTGTCCCATCGAAGTCTCTATTGAAGAAGTTTTGCGTTTAATCTATATACATTGAAATCTATGGAAACGGAATCGCCAGGGATCATTAAAAAATTACGTAGTAGATAGATTTCCGTCATATCAGGTATACTTGTGTAGTTATCCTTCCGTCATTGAGACCATGAAATGTTTTCGTTTACCAGAGAATTCCGTGTTCACAGAAAACCTGCCAAGAAGGAAGAAGGAATCACAACCAGAAAAAGTTCCATTTTAGATAGGTTTCAAATCTTAGCAGGTTTACATATGTAGTGTTGTTTTCGTTGAACCTTTAACTTTTGCTGTTTAAGATAGTTCTCATCTTCACAGATTTTACTGTAATACATCTATGCTTTTCAGAAGTGTACTATAGAGTGGATACGTCTGAACAGTTTTAGAGGATACCTGACAAAATGGGACTTGCCTATGACAAAAACCTGTCTTAAACGGAAATTTTTCATAGCCCCGGCGAAAGACATACCTTTAAAATAGTTGCTAAGACAAACACCTGTCTTAAGCGGAATTTTTCATTGATACTTTGCGATTCCGTCTTATCAGTTTTAATGTTGTTTTATCTATGATTCAGTAAACCAGTTCTTCGTTCGGGGTTCGGGGGGGGGGGGTCCGGACCCCCTGGACCCCCCCCCCCCCCCTTGGCTACGCCACTGCTCAGAATCTAAAATGTTACCGAACAGTTAAGACGCCCTTGTAAATATCCCAAATATAATGTAAAATTGGAGCACTTTTAAGTAGCCTCCAATCGCGATTTAATTGTGTATATAAAGCCAAGAATTTTCAATAATAATATTATATTCAAACGAAAAATGGATACTTACTTACTTCACGCAAATGCATTACTTCCACTATTATTTCTTATTCAAATACAGTGACACGATGCATATTCAAAGGAATAAATATTTGGATTACTGTGGATTATTCTCTGCGCAAAAAAGAAATTTTCAGGTAAGCTGAACTAAACTTTTTTACCATTATCAAGAGATGAAAATGTAAATTAAAATATAGAAGACTGATATAAGAATTAACAAAGATAGAAAATTAATTATGCTACCGACGGTTCTCTAACATAAATTTCAAGATAATTTGAATTTAGATTATCAGGTGATTAAAATAAATTTTAACCGAACATAAGAAAAGAAGATTGAGATAAGATATCCTTAACAGAGATGAGACGGGCTTGGACCGAGATTGAGAGCTCGAACCTCACGCGAACTCTTGGACGTGGGCTTGAGCTCAAAGTGAAAATTTTATTTATTCAGAAATTGAAATAAAGAAATTAACTTGCTTTTTGGGAAATGAAGTTTCTTAAAGTCTTTTAAAATCCTTTAAAAATCAGTTTGAAAAAGAATTGAACTGTTATTGATGAGATATAAGGAGTTCTATATATAATTCTATCTGATTCTGAAGCTTTTCAGCACGGTCAGTTGCCGTACTTGTGCAACGATATTTTAAAAGAATAAGCATTGTGACTTTTGAAGATTTCGACCAGTGGAAGGGTATACATAACAAATTTGCTATTTTAAACAGATTTTCAGGGACATGAAAATCATCGTTGTTAATCATTGTCATGAAGGAGTATTTGTGAGTAATACTATTTATCCCTATGTAAGAAGAGATTTTTAAATGAGGAAATTAATCGTGAAGCAATTTTAAAATGTTATTAATAGTTTTCTACTGCGTGCTTTTGATATTGGGTTCTGAAGACACAAAATGTTTGGTTTCTGGTGACAGAAGATTCCGGCTCGGATTTCAAATCGTTGAACTCGGGCAGTTCTTTATTGACAGAATTGATTTGGAAAGGGCGTATGTAGGATTTTCGTTATTGGATGGGAGAAGCAAGTGGTACCCATCAGTAGTACATTCAGACGCTATAGTTCAATCGATTTTTTTTAATTTATCTGTTATGAATGAATGAAAATATACACAAAATTTAAACAAAAACTCCTGTTCCTATGGCTGCATGCTTTGAAAAAAAGACAGTGGGATGTAAAGGGGAGTAAATCTGAAATTAAAACAAACAAGAACGAAAAATCATGCGCCAACCATAGATTATGAAACACTTTCCAACACAGACAGAAAACTGTAACGAAACTTCACCGTTAAATAAGGTGAAAGAAGATATGTAAGTAAACAGTTTAGAAAACATATACCACATTGAAAAATACAGTTTTCAAAATTACCTTCCAGTGTCAAAAAAGTAGTCGAACTATCTTGTGCAGCCCTGTATATGATCAATTGATGTGGTCATATACCATGATAAAATTTAGTTCTATTAGAATATTTACATTTAGCAATTTTCGCCAATCGATGTAAATGCACTCCAAATCTTTTGTACAGCCCTGTATATTATCTGAAGACTTTTGTACACACCCCATATTAAGGTAAAAGGCAACTTAAAACTCACTCGCCGTACCAACCGTAAACGACAATGTATCTTTTTCTTTGAGTAGCCCTGTATATGAATTTATTTATATTCCGCAAACTTCTATTAGTCTACTAAATATAGTTCAGCAGGAAAACGCGTAACACAATTAAAAACTACTCTTATAAGCACTTCACTCCCATAGTCTGTAATACTTATGTATTCCCTTGTGTAACCATGTATATGAACAGCCGAGTTTATAAGCACACACGTACTACTATGGAAAAAATTAGTTAAACTTAAAAACGCAAACCAAAGTTGAAAACGCACTTATCACACAGGCTGTAATCGCACATGTACTGTAACTGATATCTTTTGTGTGTCTCTGTAAATAAACACAATGCACACCACACTTTAAAGAGAGCAATTTATAGTGCACCGCAGTAATGCATATAAATTTCATTATGTTTGAAATAGTGAAATATCGCTAAATTATGCTGCAAACGATTTTTCATCATAAAATAATGTGTAACAGAATTATTTTGTTTGACCCTGTAAATGAATAATTAATGCTTTGCACACCATATTCAACGAAAAACATGTTTTAGTGCTCTTTATAATTATATATCAATTCCATCATGTTTCAAATGGCGTAACATCATCAAAATGCACTTGAAACAATTACTTTCCATTGATTGTAATGTAACGGAATACTTTTGACTGTCCCTGTAAAAAAACTATAAGTGCTACACACTTCAGTTGAAATAGGGAACTTGCTATAGTAAACGACAATAACATACAAAAATTTCAGGGCGATCCGAGCATATTTACGCGAGTTAGAGCACGGACAGACGGACAGACGACAGACAAACTGAAGTCATAAACACTTTTCAACTAGGTTGGAAAGTGTTAAAAACTGTTTTTCCCTTTAATTATTATTAAAAAATATTTGAACTTTTGAACTACATACTACAATTTTTTGCTGTAAGAAGATCTTTTATTATTCACTAGCTAGCGTTACCCCCCCCACAAAAAAAATCTCGGTAAATCTTGCGCGATTGTACTGGTGGGTGATGAAAGCTGAAGGCTTCGTCTCAAATTAATATAATTTTGAGTTCTTAAAACTGAAATATTAAAAAAAGACTCCTAAAAAATTAAAAATAACAGAAATTCTTTCATAATATCTTCTTTTATAATTAACATTTCTTTTGTGTTGCTACATCAGAAAAAACTTTGGTTAAATATAAAACATTGAAAAAGAAGTCAAAACGACCGCCATTTTTCTTTTATCTACACATGCGCGGTTATTTAACCTTCTGTTTGTAGGAAGGTTGAGTTACTTGACTTTAGTTTCATTTTTACTGATAGTACCAGCAGGTGTGAGTAGTTACGCACCGAATAGTAATTTTGGCCGAATACCGAATATTCGGCCCACAGGTAAACCGAATACCGAGTATACGGCTAGCCGAATACTAACAGTGAAGCCGAATACCGAATATTCGGTTGGCCGAATATTTTTATATTTCAAAATTTAAAAGTATTAAAAGTTAAATTATAAAACAATTTTACATAATATTCAACATAGATACTAACT
Organism: Maratus michaelseni; assembly: GCA_963931845.1. Taxonomy (NCBI): domain Eukaryota; kingdom Metazoa; phylum Arthropoda; class Arachnida; order Araneae; family Salticidae; genus Maratus; species Maratus michaelseni. The sequence goes on from OZ007587.1 coordinate 185,171,733, forward strand.
ACCATTTTATGAATTAGACCTTTTTACTAGAAACATTTACTCGACTTTATTTTACTTTTTACTAGGAACTACACACACACACAAAAAAAAAAAATCTGTGCTTTGAGTTATAACTTAAAAAGAGGATTGTCTTAAAACTTTTTTAATTAATAAAGCTTTAAACTTCGTGGTTTCTTCTGTGAATTAAAATAAATTTATAAAATGTTCTTATATTCTTAAACAAATACTTTCAAATTAAAAAAAAATTTGAATGAATTATAAGAAACATTTTGCAGTAATATAGTGTTTCTTTGTCATTTTTCAAACAGCGAGTAAATAATGTAAAAGCATTCTCTTTCATTTAAATATGATTCTATTTTTATTTATTTTGAATATCTTTATTAATTGACACTTAAAAGTAGAAATTATGGGGTTTTAAAAATATTTAAAAAACAAGAGGGGGAAATTCTGCTATTAGGCCGAATATAGATTGCCACACACGGCTTTTATTTAAAAAAATAAATAAACTAGCTGTAACTCAGAATAAAAACGCAATGACAACAAACAATTTTAAAATATCTAAATAACAAATAAAAGTTTCCCTGTTAAAGTGTTGAGTTGTTCAATAACCATTCGATTTAGAAAATTTTTTTTCTACCACTGAGCAATTTTTTTAATGAAATTTAATTCATGTTGCTATGGCAGCAGACGATAAAACGATATCTTTGGTATAAGGGAATAAATAGAAGAAAAAATTTTGTTGATGTTTGTGATAAAATGTTTTTCTTTATTTTTTAAAAATGTATATACATAATTCACTTTTATATTTTAACAGAATAATAAGTTTACTATAATTCATTACTCATGCTATGGCCAGTATACACGATACACGTCGAGCCACAATGCCTTTATCATTATCTTTTTACGCATAAAAGTTTCGCTACGGTACTCCATTGTGAAGTTTTGTAATTTTTGAAATCTAATATTTGAAAAACGACATAATCATTAGATTTGAAATTTATATCAAGAAAAATACAATTTTTTACCATTCTAACGCAGTTTGTAAAACAATTTTGTGACAAATACTTTTCTAGTTATTAATTTTTTAAGTAATTTCAAATGTTTCATTTTCCGAGATTAATCTGTGGCAACGATGGATTGCTGTGACTTTTCATAAACATGAAAAATGATAGAGATTGAAAGAATAAGCCACCCTGTGTGTGGCTAAAAAGTTACTTTAAGTATTCGGTTTGGCCGACTATCGCAATATTCGGACAAACCGAATATTCGGTAATCCGAATAGTTTGATATTCGGCCAAGCCGAATATTCGGCAGACCGAATAGTTTGATATTCGGTCTAACCGACTATTCGGTAATATGGGCGAATCGGCCGAATACCGAACAGATACCGAATATTCGGTGCATGCCTAGGTGTGAGTTGGATGAATTGTGTGCGTGATATGAATTAGATTTAAAATTTAATGTTGAGTTACGGCAGTTGAGGTTAACGAAGAATTGCCCGGTTAGACAGGTTAAAAAACATAGTCTTGAGAATAATGACAATTTGAAAAGTTTTGGCCTAAAATCCTTTCGACCGATGAAATTTATTGTATATATGTCGTCATTTTATTATAAAGGCATTCTACTATAATTGCTTCAAAAATAAATTAAAAAAAAATTCGAACTGTAATTTCCATTTTTATTTGCTAATTTATTTCGTAAATATGATTGCTTGGTCATAATAAGAAATTTAATAAAAGTAATACTATAAATCTTTTCCAAATGTAGAATAAAATAAAATTTCTTTTTTTTCTTAAAAATTTGAAAGATGTCATACAATGTAAATGCAACGCCTCATCGGGTTACTAGACTAGCTACTATTATATTAATCCATTAAATCCGAAATTATTTTTCTCTTTAAAATGCAAAAATTGCATTTCATACCAATTTTTCAAAGTAGCAACTTTAGTCTCTTTTTATTACGGAGTTTCTCTCATCAGATAAAGAGAATATTTCTCTTAAAATATCCTGGTATACAAACAACAAAATGGATGGCAGCTATTGCGGTACCATATGGTACCAGTAGGCTTTAATGGGTTAAAGTATGACTGTGTTTGAGTCCTCCTACAAAAGGCTGATTTACGGGTTGAAAATAACACGAGTTATTCATAAGCATCCAAGGATGTCAGAATAACTCTAGAAATTTCCATGTTTCCAAAATGTATATATTTTTTTTTATAATTTTGAATGATATTTCTATAATGGTACTATGTACATAAATTACTCATTTCTTCTGTAAAAAGAAAGAAAAGAGAAATTAATGAAATATAGTCTGCTATCCAAACTGGGGAACAAATTCCTTTGTTTTCGTTATGTTTGTAAAAATCGATTTAATGATTATTAGTTTACATTCTCTTAAGAAAATGTAACATAAAGAATGATTTATATTTCCATACTTACTATAATTGTTACCTAAAAGCTAAAAGATTTCACTAATGTGTCAGTTTCCTAAAATCCAATTTCCTAATTTGCTTAAAATGCAGATAAATAAACTCTGATGGAACATGGAGTTCTGAGCATGATGTCTCTAAAGGCGTATGTCCAGATTGGGTGTTTTTGTTTAAAGCATTGCAACCCATATTATAGAACTTCACAATACTCGCCTGGGCGAGTTCGCTTCGAACAATTTAGACAAGTAAACAAACATTAGCTTGGGAATAACAAATAGTACGCCAATTCCTCTCGACCAACCAAATTTTTGGCTCGTATGTAGTAATTCTCTTTAAAAAGCATTATACTCTAATTGTATTAAAATCGCATAATTTGCAAAATATAATTTTCAGTTAATTTACATTGTAAATATGATTTCTTGCTTATAATAATAAGTTTCCTAAAATGTATTTTTCCAATGAAGATTAAAATTGGATTTCCTTTTTCCGCAAAAAATCGAAAGATCTAATTTAATAGCAATGAAACACATCGGGTTGCTACACAAGATAGAAATAAGATAGTACTAAAACTATATTAAAAAAAATTATGTAGTTTTAATTTCACCGAAAACATCCACCCAGAAAAAAATCTTTTACTTATATTGCTTATCTATAGAATATGGAGATTTATAAACTTTTGTGCATTAAACCTGCATATTATTTGATGTTATGATAAAAGCAGTAAAGAACCAAAATTTACTTAAGAAATTAGTTATAAGATATTAGGTTTTTCAATTCGAATATGTCTTTTGAAGTTAAAAAAAACTCTCTAAAAGATTTATATATCTTTTAAATTCTGATAAAAAAAAAGGCTTCATCTATTGCATGAAGATAAGTTTTTAAAACTATCATTTTGCCAGAAAGATTTTGAAGTAAAAGAAAGAAGAAAAATTATTTCAAGTGTCTTTATATATTTTATAAAATTGCAAACCTCCTCAAGAACTATGATATAAAAGCCATTAAGTCCGAATTCTGAAAAAGATATTCTTTTCTCAAGCATATATTATTAACATAGAAACGTTTTAGAAAAATAATCTAAAGATATTAAAATAAAATGCCTCTTTTGAAATTGAAAAGAATTATAAAAGCACTTTTAGAATTGAAGTTTGGCTAAGTTATAAATAATTTTGCATATATTGTTAACATTTATAATTTTAATTGTTTAAGATAACCAACAGAATATTTTGATTTTTAACACAAACTTTCGAGCCTCAACTAAAACTTTGAAATGTCTGCAACATTTATAAAATAAAATAAAAAAATCTCAAAAACAGCAAATTTGTTTCGAAATATTTCACAAAATATGCAACTTGAAAAATCTGTTCACAAAAACTCATTTCTAGTTTAAATATTCATTTAATCAACCAAACTAAAGACTAACATTTTCGAATGTTTGTTTTAATAAATTAGCATAGTGTTAATCTCTTATAAATTATAATTAGATTTTTAGTCTTGCCAACGGTTTTTTAAAAAGTAATTCTGATTGAATTACCATTCAAAAATTTTATTTTCGAGAACAAATAATGCAGCAAAACTTCATTTTTACGTTTTGAAACGTTCCTGAAATCGAAATTTAATTTATCCGAATAAATAATATTTACGTTTATTTAAGTCGGGAAAATACTGATTAACGCTTAAATATAAAATTCTAAATTTCTCTAATCTCTCAAAATAGGACTCAGATAGACAATAGTCTCTTCGAAATGCAATAACAAATTATTTTAACGTCTTAAACAATTTTTTTTAATTTATTTCGTATAGAAGTTTATATGATTAAAAATTAACAATTTTGATTTAGTCATAAGTTTGTATTTTAATATGAAATAAAATTTCACTTGCATATTACAGAGGAAGGGATGGTTTGTGAATGTCTCATGTATGACTGACAGCCTCATACGAGGTTGTATCGAAAAACTGCTCCCCAGCGAACAATATAATATATGCTATACAATACTATATGCTAATATAATATATGCTATACAATATGCTATTTTTTCCTGTATCACATATAAACTTCATATAAAGTTCAATAATGCTTGTGAAAGGCAAACCTAGATAGCAATTTCTTTTTCGAATATGTAGTTGGACAATCCACCTTTGACATTTTTTATTCTGATTGAGAGAAGTTTTTCTCAAAGAATTTCTGCTTATGGATCTAAACGAAATAACGACAAAAAAATTACTTTTATTTTTTGGTAAAGTTTCCAAAGTTAAAAAAGCAAGGTTTTAAATGTATCACAAGAACTATTTAATAACTATTAATAATAATTTTTAGTGATTGTAAATGTTATATTAGTGTCATTTTTCAATTTTGTAATAAATGTAAGATTTTTTTAAATTCAACATTTTCTTAAGTATCCCTTTTAAATCTGTTTTTTTATAATCTGTTTTTCATCCAATCAAAAATATTTCTTGCATTGGAGGGTTCTATATCAACCAGTTTTCGATATAATACTGAGACAGAAACACACCAGGAAGACATTTGAAGGGAAAGTGACAAAAACTAACATTTTCGTGCAAGGAAGTACCATAAATTCTCTGGTAACGATGTTCAATGGAATAATAGAACTTTGAAGGAAAGTTGAAATTATAATAAAAAAGAAAACTGCCCAGTTGAACTGAGGGCATTGAGCTCACAGGCTATTCACACTAATTGTATATTATACTCTTATTTCAAAGAATTTGATATACGCCCCTCGAAAAATAAAGAAATCAACAATATATTAAAGGGGGGCGTCATCCCCCCGTTACCCCCCTCATAGTTAACTAATGAACCCCTTAAACTAATCAGGGAAGTCTAATTACAATGAATATATATACAAAATTTGAAGAAAATCGGATAATTCTGCATGAAAAACCCATTTATCTAAATTAAGGGGGGGGGGATTAGCCCCCCCCCTTTCCTCCTTTATACTTAACCAATGGACCCCCAAAACTATTCAGAGAAGCGCATTATCACAATGAGCCTATATACAAAATTTGAAGAAAATCTGATAATTCTGCATGAAAAACTCATGTATCTAAATTGGGGGGGTTATCCCCCCTTCCCCCCTTATACTTAACCAATGAACCCCCAAAACTATTGACAGAAGCGCATTATCAAAATGAACCTATATACAAAATTTGAATAAAATGGGAAAATTCTGCATGAAAAACCCATTTATCTAAATTATGGGGGGGTTAGCCCCCGTTTTCCTCCTTTATGCTTAACCAATTAACCTCCAAAACTAATCAGGGAAGCGCCTTATCACAAGGAACCTATAAACAAAATTTAAAGTAAAACGGTTAGTTCTATCAAGAGTTATCGCGTTACGTACATACATACGTACGTACATACAGATCCGGCGGGCACATAAGCTCTCAGGCTTTGATAGCCTGTGAGCTAATAAAAAATCAAATCAACTACAGTTTACAGTCAATGTATACAAATTATACAGAGCATTGCAGTTTATACGGAAAAAAATATAAATATATTCAAAGTGTTAATAGAATATTGAATACATGAAAATACGTAAATTAAATCAAAACAAAACAAAGGAAAAGAAAATGAAAAAAAAAACAGTTGAATTTTTTCAATTGTGGTCGGATTTTATTAATTTTCTCTTGCGTATTTTAAAGAAGATGAAAGAAAATGTAATGTGCATTAGAATATTTTCCCCCTTTTGTTTTTGTAAATTATGTGCTACAATTTTCTGGGGGTTAATATATTCCCATAATTTCTTTCTAAAGAGTTAACACGTCTTATTTGTTATTTAGTGCACGTTCATGTATCCCAGCATTCATTCTCATTTGTTCATACTGCTGTGTACTTGTATCGTCTAATTTTATCGTCCCCTTTTAGAGCATGTACAGCGGCATTTTTACTGTTTTTGGAGTAAATTCGATATTTTTCCTCACAAAGTGGTACAATTGATGTGCTGTACAATCTTTTTGCATTACCTACTCGTATTACCTACATCCTACTTATATCGCCTTTGCGAGGGCAGACAGAAAACTTTCTTCTGCTCTTGTACTCTTAGGACATAATTTTACGACTGATAAAGAAATATGAAATTCTTGCGAATCGCACTTCGCTATTCTTTTTATTGTGTACTTAAGAACGGTCTTTCCTTGATATTATGATACAAAGCTTTAGAAGTTCTCATTTCTTTGATGTTCTAAAGATATTTAGAAAAGAGATCTCGCTAAAATTAAAAATTATAAATGGCTTGAGCGTTAAAGGTTTAAAGACTAACAATTGCAGAAGTCACATCATCAACTTCTTTATCAATTCGATCGCTAAGTAATCCTTAATTGATTCCAGCATCAAATTTCGTTGTATAAATATTGGTAAAATTCGACGTTAAAAATAACTATTTTTAACATTATTATGCAAATTTTAACGAGTCTGAAAAATAACGCCGTTAGTTAACGAGAGAACTTACCTTGAAAATGTTACATATCTCACTTAGCCGGATGAAATCGTTCCTTTGAACTTTGGATCAGAGACCTCTTTATTTGTGGCCAGTACACCGACGAATGGGCTGAGTCAGACCTTACGCTTGACATTTAATGCATGCTCAAATTACACTGTTAAAATTTTGCAGCAAATTGTCCAGTCATTTGACCGTTTTTATCTAAAATGGTTAAATAACCATAATTTAAATTCTGATCATGATATAGGTAATAATATGGTCACAATAGAGTTTAATTACGGTTATGTAACAGTTTTCTATAAAAACGGTCAAATGACTGGAGAGTTTATTGCAAACTTTTAACAGTGTAGGGTTAAATTTAATTGGTACGCAATGAAAATAAAGTTTGATTATTTAGACGAAATAGAAAGTATTATTTTTTACTTTTGTTTTGTAAGATAGGCTTTACATAAGTCCAAACATACAACATATATAAATATTTTGGAAAAAACTGTTTCACAAACATTAATTAATAATTAATAATACAATTAAAAAAATACCAATAACAGAACCTAATATATATATATATATATATATATATATATATATATATATATATATATATATATATATTACTTTATTAGATTCTGCATACTCAAACTCACCCAAAGCAAATTTTCTTATATCTTTCAGTTTCGCAATGTAAACAAACATTTAAAAAACACACTAAATTTATTAAATTGGAATGTTCTGTACGTAATGGTTTTAAAATTTCCAAAGCTATTTGTCGTTCTCATTTTTTAAGTCTTGGGAGTTTTTATTCACGATACTAAGAAAAAACCTTCAAAAATTGAAAATAAACTTTATGATTCAAATCGTTTTCTCAGCGAAAAGTATACTTCTTTTACGGAAATTGGTAAAAAAAAGGCAGGTCCTATGTCTCTAAATTCAGGAATGCTTATATTAGCACTCTTGATAAAAAAAAAAAAAAAAAAAAAAAAAAAAAACTGTTTTTTCTAAACCCCAGCTTGCTTTATTTAATCATGCTTTTACGCCCACAAATGACAATTTTATTGTTTCCCTTTCATGAAACAGTTTGACCAGCTATCAAAAGTCTATTTTGGAATTTGTCCTTAATTTTTCACAATCTTGTCTTTCTTCGATTCCAAAGTTAATTGCTCTTATTAAGAGTTCCGTTAAATTTAGAAAAATCTCGTCTGCTCAAAATGCCCCATGACATTCTTACTAATATTATCGCTACCAATAAAATGCATACTAAGAGGAATATGATTTGCGCATTGTTAAAAATCTATAGCAAACTGTATAAGATAACGGTTACATGACCATATTATTAAGCGTATATAACCATATTAATGACCATATTATGGTCAGAATAAAATTAAATTACGGTTGTGTAAACCTTTTCTATAAAAACTGTCGAATGACTGGAGAGTTTGTTGCACATTTTTATGTGTGCGCAAAAGCGCGCCTTGGTTGATTTTCAATCTAATAATGATCACGTCTTTACTAAAGGAGAAAAATTCTTTTATTAGATAAAAGTGCTAATGTTAGTAAAGTTGATGAGTTATTAGAAGAGGGCCTTGCCTGATATATTGAAGTTAGTAAAGACGCCAACAATACTCAATTTTCTAAGTTAAAAAAGGCAATAAATAAATTAATGATTTTATGCGATGAGATTAAGATATCTTTTGTTCCTTCTGCTGCTTACTGTGTTAGGTTTTATGCTTTACCTACAGTTCACAAAGCTAATATCCCAATCAGACCAATTATCTCAAGTATTGGAACGATTACTTATCCACTTGAGAAATTTCCAGTCGCTTGAATCTCTACTCTCTGTGACAATAACATGCGCACTGCAAAACATTAGTTATGCATTTATTAACAGAACCAAAAGTATTTCTTTTTGGTTCTTCTGAAACTGTCACATGTTGTCTCTTGATGTGAAATCTTTATTTACTAACGTTCCTGACGAAGGAACCCTAAATTGTTTGTAAACTAGAATGCGCAAATTTCACTACACTCAGGGGTCGGTCGGAAGTAGCGCGGTGCAAGTAGCGACACTACTGTAGTCGCTACTTTTTACAGTAGTTTCAGTGTAGGGTGCTACATTTTGAACAATGTAGCGTAGCGAGTAGCGCGATACAAAAATTCAGTACTTTGTAGCGAGAACTGACGCTATTTTTAACGCTACTTCAAGAAAAAAGTGCAATTCTGCAAATCACGTGGTCGAAATTGCTTCTTTTGTGCATAATTTGTTCTACTCAACAATTTCCGAATTGCAGTGCAAATCTCAGCTGCAGTGTATAGCAACGCATCGCGTGAAGTCATATATTTTTTCCATTTACCATTGGTGCTGAAATCAAGTACTAACCCACCAAAAGAATTAATTTCCTTGTAGGCAACATTTGTCTATTTATTCTTTATTAAGTCTTTGTGTTTTAACGCCGGGTTTCTTATTATTCGGAATTGCTCTATTTGCAGATTTATTTATTGTTTGTATTTAGGTTTTGGTTTCTGTAATTTTCTAGATTGTAATATATTTCTTAATTTTTCTACGAAAATTGTTAAGTACGTATAAACTAATGTTTTGGAGACAGACATAAAACATTTTCTTGTGTGTTATCAGTCCTAATATTTTAATGCTCTCGGTTATGTCGCATTTATTTAATTGTATACGGAGAGACGCGATATAACGAGGGGTCATATTATTATTTAAACCGTGTCTTAACTTTCTAGTGGAACTTACTTTGGCAACATTTGAAAGTAACGAAGTAGTGACTACTTTTGAAAAGTAGTTTGTAGTCGCTACTTTATAAAATAAGTAGTTGTAGTTGTAGTTAACTACATTTTCGACAAAGTAGTTGTAGTTGTAGCTCGCTGCAATAAAAAAGTAGTTTTTCCGACTCCTGACAACACTGATATTGAAATTAAGGAACTCTCCCGCCTTCACTAGATTATGTGTTGTACAAACGACCTTCCTTTTCAATGATAAATTCTACGAAAAGTTAAATAGCCTCGCCGTGGACAGTCGCCTAATCTCTGCATTGCTCTCTTATACCTAGATGCATTATTTTGAAGAAATATTACTTCATGTCTTTAATTTTAAATGATGGGTAAGATATGTTGATGACACTTTCATTTTAAGTTATAATTCTGTCGACCGTTCTTCTGTTTCACATATCGCAAATTCCATTGAGTCTCATATCCAATTTACGCTAAAATCGAACATGACAATAAACTTTCCTTTCTTGTCGTCCTACTTACGGGGTTCGAACCCTATTTTCAATCTTTCGTATATAGAAAAATTTTTGCTGTGTTAATTAATTTCTCCACACACCTAGTCAAGTCGCCCTACTAAACAAAAAATCCAATCATTTTACACGCATATGTATCGTACACTTAATATTTGCTCTAAAGTTGATTTTCCTTTTTAAATAATTAAATTATTTTAAATCCGTAGTGGTAAATACAGGTTTCAATCCTTCTATTATTGACAAAGTTGTGAATAAATTTTGCATACCAATTCCACATTTGTCTCCATGAAAAACAATCTTCTTGATAGAATCATTATACTATCATTTCACTCCTCTTAAACATATAAATTAGAAAAAGTTTTTAAAAGTTTCAAATTTAACATCATTTTTAAACCTACTAATAAATTTAATTTTCCTTTTACTAAATCAATAATACCATTAACACATAAATATGTTACAATATATAGTTTTTTCCGACATCATTTGCGATGTATTCTGGGCAGAGACTTGAGGTTATGATGGTGGAAAAATATGACTGCCAGAAACGGTGTATTTTTGATCTCGTGCGCAAACAACTAATGTGGAGCGGGATTTCTTCTACTCTTAACAATATTGTAAATAGTAAGTTTTAGTTCAAAATGTACATAGTTTTTTGTTGTACCGTCCATGCTGTAACCCCGAAGTAAAGATTAAATTTCTTTCTAATAAGAATCCCCGATTCTTGCAACTGAAAGTATATTCCTTTTAACTTATAATTTAAAAATAGCTCTTGATCAGCTTTAAGAAGAAACTCATATGTGCAGAATGCCCATTAAAGTCCAGTCTACTCCAATAACTTCAGAATTTATACAGCTATAGTAATAAATGTGGTATCTAATTATAATAATGTGGCTATGCGCCACGCAATGAGACCACTTTTAGCGCCATCTGGTGGTTAGTGCTCCTATCTGGAAAACGGTACGCGATACGGCAAAAAAGTAAACTACAAAGTTACAGAACGTCCTCGATTTTATATCAAATGATGTCTTTCATGTTACAGTTTATTTTAATAAAAATATCAAGTTAAATATGCTTAATATGTCCACCATAAACAGAAATGCATCATACATTCTACATGTGTTCCGATGGTGAACACGTTGGGCATACTAACATGGATTTTTTTAGGAAAAACTGCACCTTCTTTACATGTGTATTTTTATTAGCCAATTTGCATCTACCTTATAATGTCACATTTCTGCATGCAATTTGTGGTATATTTAAAATTGGTGGTAGGCTAAAACAAAATTACATTTCAGGTCTTCGCATAAAGTTGTTTTATTTACAAGTAAGACATCATTTCATACTAAATCGAGGACGCTCTACAACTTTGTAGTTGACTTTTCCCCCAGATTTCGTACCCTCTTCAGGATAGGAACGTTAACTCTGCAGTTTGCCTTTACGTGGTAATGGTCTAATGTCTGTAATTGGTCTAATGCCATACCGCATAGTTACTTTACTATACATAAACATCATGTTTATGATTATAGGCATCGCCATTGTGAACTTAATGGAAATTGACAGGAATTTAATGGGCACATTATATTCAGGGTATCTAAAAAGATTGAAACGCACCTTAATTTTTATCTGTTGGGATACGTAGACGATGTAGATTGAAAACGTTTTCTTCAAAATAAGGTAGGAATTAAGATAACATTGGTGAAAGTGTCTTTTTATTAATTAAAAAAACACACTTTTTAAATTTTTGTACGTTTCCCGGGTTTTAAAAGTTACATTTAGAAACATTTTTTCCATGCTCTTACAAGTACAACAGTAAAAATCACGTTATTTTGCTACCAAAACTCACCGAGTTATGATACTGTAACGTTTGTAAAAGTTCGGAGCATTCTGACATTAAAAAATTGTTTGTTTGTTTTTAGTGCCGGAAAGATTCGAAATTTTACAAACATTAAAGTAGCATTACTCGCTGAGTTTTGGTCATAAATGAATGAGATTTTTACTGTTGTACTTGTCAAAGCATAAAATATTTTTTTTCTAAATATGGCTTATAGGTCTTAATAATCATGTAAAATTTAAAAAGTGTAACTTTTTGAAAATTAATGACAGGATTATAATCTTAATTCCTATCTTATTCTGAACACTTTTGCAATTTACATTGACTAGGTATCCCAAAAGACAAACAAATTAAATGCGTTTCAGTCTTTAAGTGGCACTCTGTATTATGATTTACGACAACATTTATGCTCTTGATGCGTATTTTTATTGAGGGTATTTATTAATGCTGTTGTTTTTGATGTCAGAATAAATATATAACATATTTTATCTATGCTTCATGATTACGAAATATAATTTTAAGAACGATATTCATTGGTCATAATTTATTCCTTTCATGGGCGAAATTCAGTAACACTGTAATGAACGATATATTAATATGCAGCAGAATATATTGAGAATATTAACAACTTTACCGAAGTCATAAATTAATAAGTACGGTCATGATTGCTTTGTTTCCTTCTCTATCATATAATATATTTTCCAGATTTGTGAGAAAATTAAATTAAAATTAACTTCCTAACAGTATATTTAATAAAGATTAATATGTATTTTCTCATTATCATTGTCAGTTAATGAATAGCAATTGTGGTAATGCATATTGTTTTTTCTCCTGCTGTTGCATAACAGTTCTACAAAAAATGAATATGACCTTGATGGCAAGAGAACGAACGATTTTATAGATTCATTTTATTTGATGCTGCAAAAATTACATCTTGGCTTGTAAGGGTAATTTGAGATATTTTAAAATTATTTGAAAAAAAAAGAAGATTACTTAATATAGTTAAAATATTTTATTGGTTTCAGCCTATCAGAAATTGATTGCAAATTTTCAGAAGATAAATTTTGAAAAACAAAATATTTTAATAAATGAGTGTGCAGAACTTCCAGACACTATGTGTATTATATAAATCTCATACAGAAATTTTGGACCTACATTTAGCCTGGAGTTGAATTATACGGTTTAACGTATTTGAAGTTACGTCCTATATAAGTCGTAGAATTATAGGAAATCTTCACTTTTATTTATAGAAAGGTAAAAATAATGGAGTAAATGGAATCTTGACTTCTCTAACGTTTTACATGTGCAAGTCTTTCTGAATTTACAGATTGTGCAGAATGATTCCTTCATTTCTTTCCGCTTCAAATAGCTGGTGAAACGAATTAGCTACAATCATGGATGTGGTGTCTAGCTATAGTAAAACGGATGTGCCTGTCCAATGTAGTACCTGACAGAAACTCCTAGCGGCAAACTGCGAAGTTAAAGTTCCTCTCCCTAAAAGGATACAAAAAACGAAAAAAAAAATCAATTACAAAGTTGTAGAGCGTCCACGATTTAGTATGAAATGATGTCTTACATTAAAAAATAACTGTATTAGAACATCTGAAATATATATATATTAATTCAATCACCAACTTAAATACGCCAATAATTGCATGCAGAAGTTTGGCATTTTCAAACGGATGCACATTTACTAATAAAACTAACGCATGTAAGCTCAGAACACTTTATTTTAATGGGAAAATCTAGTTAAGTATGCTTAATGAGCTCACCATTGGCAGCAATGCGTCATTGATTCAGCATGTGTCCCAATGGTGGACACATTGAGCACATTTAACTGGATTTTCTCATCAAAATAATTTCCACCTTGCTTACATGTCTTATTAATAAAACTTAGTTTTATTAGTAAATGTTCATCTGCCTTATAATGCCACATTTTCGCATGCAATTAGTGGCTTATATAAGCTGGTGATTGGATATTAAAAATTAAATACAAGTATTCTAATAAAGTTAATTTTACATCTAAGACATTTTATACTAAGTAGACGACTTTTGCAAGTTTGTAATTGTCTTTTCTCCGATATCTCGTACTGTTATCAAGGTGATAACGCTAACTCTGAAATTTGCCGTTAGATGGTGGTGACAGATATTTCACAGGATAGTGCATATCCGTTTTATTGTACCTAGACACCACGTCGATAATTGTAGCTAAATCGATTCGACAGTTATTTTAGGTGAAAATGGAATTAAGAAATCACCCCTTGTATGCCGAATGCATCAGAAATTCACAAGTGAGACACAAAAGTGAAGAAACAAGAATTAATGGATGCATTTTAAATTTAGCTGTTGAAAATATACTTTAAAAAATATGCATTTTTCAAGTTATAGTTGCAACTAATGATGTGCTTGGATGTTAACTTGACACAATTACAATTTAGAATTATTTTCATATAACTTCCAGAAAATAGCTATTAGTATTAGTGAATATTTTATGAGAGATTCTGTGTAATTTTGTACTTTGAAGTTGAATTTAATTGCCATATTTCATTTGAGAACGGCAAAATAGTTCCTGATTTTAGCACTAGGAGACGCTGTAAGTTATCTCACCGAATAGCGCATAGTTTTTCTACTATATCTAAACAGCATATTTATCAATGTAGCTGTCGACGTTCAAAAGTTAAGGGGGGGGGGGAATTTATTTTATTAGACACAATGTATTTGCATTTAAATATGGAAAACGGCCTCTTTTGTATATTTTTTAGTTTGTGAATTATGTTTTTTAAAAATATTTCCTGACTTTTGGAAACCTGGTATACATGTCTTTTAGCAGTAGTTTTTAATACGAACATTCATTTTTTTATTTTTAGACTGGAAAAGAAGCGCTCAGTTGCTGGTGCGGCTATTGTCAAATATAGGACACTGTTGGCGAGATCTCATTGTTCAACTTATTCTGTTTATAGCAATTTAAATTGTAGAAAAGAAACCGTTTGTGAATTAGTAGTACTCATGCATCAATTGGTATTCATACATATGTGCAAAAAAATGTGTCAGTAATAATATTAGAAAAATAATAAAACTAAGAAAATTCAACTAAAAGTTCAATTACTGGTGCTCTCACCCTGTATAAAAATAAATAATGAAAAGTCGAACAAAGCGAGCTTTATTCTTTTAAAGATATAAATTATATCTTTAGTGATATAAATTATTACCAGAAAATAGAGATAAATCATTACCAGAAAAGAGAGATAAATTATTACCAAAAATTACCAATTTTTAATAAATGCGAATATTTTACGATATATGTCATTAAGAAAACAGTTTTTGCAGAAAATTTTAGTAAACAATTTTAATGAACGATAAGCTTAAAAAGACATGTTTTGTTTTCTTCAGAACATTTATAATAAACGGAGAAGAACATTGCTTTCATTACCTAATAGTAGTAAAAATCCTGTAAAATAGTTAAGTACTTTACTTACAGTCAAATTTTACTCTTCTGCACGTTTGTAAGATAAAACTAGGGGTCTGGAATCGAATTTTTTTCTACACCTATGAATTTGCTCGCTAAGTGCAAAAATGCATAAAACTTTATGTGGACGGGACTTTCGGGCATTTCACAATGTTTTAAAACAAAGTTACACAATATTATGTAAAATATTAAAAAAATGGACATTACATTCCTATTATGTTTTGCCTCTTAGGGATTAAAAAGAGAAAAATTATTAGAAATTTTTTAGATTTTCAAAATTAAAGTGTAAATTGTGCGGCTAGATTTGCGCCGAGATCGCAGATTTTGAAAGGGCAATTTAAAATTCCCTTAAGCCAACGCGGCCAAATTCATCAAGGCTTGAGTCAAAAACTTGGTCATAATCATCTCATAATTATTTGGCAGGTGAGTAAAGTGAATTTAGATGAATTTATTTATTAATTAAGGTAAAAATCACTACTAGAAACTATAGGAATTTAGTTTTTAATTAACTAATACATTCCCTGCACCATCGATGTCTGATAGCAACTTTTTTCTTTTAACATCCCATATTCTTTCAAAGTTATCGCCCAATTTAACTTGGTAGAACTAACTATACAGAAAATCCAAAAGCTCTGATTATTCAAAGGCTATTTTAATAGACTAAGTGAATTGGAATAATGACTGAGAATTTTATATAGATTATCGTATTTAGAGCCACATGAGATGAGAGATTGTTTAGTGCTTGAGATGATTAAACAAAGCTAAAGATGAGAGCTCAATAATTTGCAAATGTCCTTGTTGAAAATTTCATTGATAACATTCAGATTTTCCTATTTTAACTATGGACTGAATGTACTCCTTTCGTAGAGTTGTGGAGCATAACCGCTCAACTCCTTGTATGCATTCGGATCTTTTCTTGCAAGTTGCAACTCATATTTTTATCATCACAATTCATATGAAGAAAAATCAGGAAAGTACAAATTTAGTTCAATCGCAAAGATATATGAAAACTCAGAGCATAACTGAAGTTACTCGTGGGTTATTGAAAGAATTCTAGAAAAGCAACGTCTTTAAATATTTAAAGTAAAAAAAAAAAAAAAAAAAAAAAACAGTTATTGAATGAAGGCGAGATTAGACTTTTTAACTCTTGAAAACACTTGGAAACTCTTTTGGTAAATTTAACTCTTGGAAACAAAAAATGTTGCTATAAAATTATTTTTAAATCCTTTCACTTATGCGTAATTTTAATAATTACTCATAAAACGAATGATTTACTTCATATTTTAATAACGTACATAATTATGATGTAAAAACAAATAGAGATTCAGACCTTATTCGGGTAATTATATTTATTTTTACAAGCTTTTATTTCACTTGCAACGTTCGTATGTATGTATCAATTTCAGGTTCAAAATTTGTACTCGAAATACTGACTCACTTCCGATTATCTGATCGAGTTGAAATTTTTTATTTATATGTAAATCCAATGGCAGTGCAATGTTATTATCATCTAAAGTGGGTAGAATTTGCATTTATTTTACTGGGCCATAGAAAATATTTCGAATATATTACCGCTTACTAGCAGAAATTTAATTCAAATCCAACAAAATTTATATGAAAGTTTTCGTATTCCGGTTTCAAATCGATTTATACATTTCGGTATGTTCTAAATACGATTTGACTATGTTTGGAAAATGTTTGCCTGTCAATTTGTGTAACAAAAATTTGCGGGCGTGTTAACACAAGAACAAATGCACGTAATTCCATGAAATTTCGTATTTACTTAGACTGTGACATAAGCTGGAGCTGATTAAATTTCTCTGTATATTGCTTAATTGTGGATGCTGCTATACCACGTTTTTCACTATTTCCATGCTAGTCATATCTTGGCATCTATAATATGTAAATTGCACCAAAATTAGTATTAGGATGCTTACTATGAAAAACTATGTTGATTCAATATTGACTTTGATCATTTAAAAGTTCTTTGCTCTGCTGTGCTTTTCTGCGATGAATATTATAGTTGTATCTCAGTTTCTATTCAGTAAAAATGTAAAAAAAAATTATATTTCAGGCTTTTAATTAAAATGTATATGTATATATATTGATCTAATTTCGACTTTCAACACCAACAAGGGCTGCTGTAGTTCTGTGCTTTTTATATTCACTGGCCCCTGTAACTTCCTGTTAAATTCAAAGAAAATAATTATACTTACTTTCATATTTGTTGGTGTGCATCTTTGATGTTTAAACTAATATGTCAGAATGATATAGCAGAAAGTTTTGTGATGGCCACAGCATGGTTATTTTAATAAGATTTACTTTTATGTTTGTTCCTTGTTACTTGTTACACATAGTTTGTTTCAAGATCTAGTTTTCTTTTTGACTACATTCTTATGTTTCAGAGTGGATGGAGATGATTCTTCCACATGTTGTATCCGTCCTTTCTAACGTTGTTATGCAATGGCAATTTTATTACTTTAATTTTGAATCTTCCTTTCTCCCTCTTTTACTATTTACTTCAAAGAGTTCAACATTTTTTTTGTAGAATTTCTTTCATTTTTCTATATTTTTGAGGAACTTCAGCTTCTGCATCTGACGAAGAAATTCGTTGTTTAATTGTTCCCAAAACAGTAATTCAATTGTTACTAATTTTTGAAGAAAAAATAGATCTTTTTTTATATGTCTTGCATATGTATCGTGTCACATGTTTCATTCGTTCTTTTTAAACTTCTTATGCAATGACAATTTTATTACTGTGAAGCTTCCGCTCTCCCTATTTTATTATTTATTTCAAAGAGTTCAACATTTCTTTGCAGAATATCTTTTTTTTATTTCTCTTCGAGTAACTGCTTGCTTCTGCATCCGACGAATAGATTCGCTAATTAATTGTTCCAAAAACAGTAATTCAAGTGCCACTAATTTTTGAAGACAAAAATAGATCATCTCTTGTATATCTTGTCACATGTTGCATCCGTCCTTTTTAAACTTCTTATGCAATAACAATTTTATTACTTTGAATCTTTATTACTTTGAATCTCTGTTTTACAATTTATTTCAAAGAGTTCAACATTTTTTATGTAGATTGTTTTTATCCCTCAATTTCTTTGGGTAACTGCTCGTTTGTGCATGTGACGAAGAGAATTGCTAATTAATTATCCCAAAACAGTATTTGTAATACTATTAATTTCTGAAGGAAAAAATAGATCATCTTGTATATTTTCCATCTAATGACAGCGGAACCTGGATAGTACGAATCCTGTTTATTCGAAATACTGCATAAATCGAAATTTAATAAATTCCTGGAAAATCACAACTTGTTTTAAGGCGACCGTAAATATCGAAATCGGCTTATATAAAACGAAACAATTTCTCGCTTCCTTTGGCTTCGTTAAAAGCGGTTACACTGTATTACTATGATATTAGTTTTATAATTTAATCTTCATCGTATAATTTTCAAAATAAAATTTGAAAATAATATTTTATTTATGAAACCATCGCGCATCATATCTTGTAACTTAAAAAATATCAATAATGTCAGAGTTATTATCGCTACAATGATTTTTCATCTCAAAGGCAAACAAAAAATCAGAGTGGTCGAAAAAATTTGGATCAAAGAAAACAAGATAGTACAAAATGTAGCATTTTTATACTGTTCTTTGCACTTCAAACAATTGTTGCACTTCAGCAACAATTTGGTATTGTGAAAAAAACTCTCGTAAATGCAGCTGGTAAAAGTTTGAAATAAAATACCTTTTCGTACCTGTTGTATGAAAGTAGATGTGAGATGGTGTTGAAGTGTATAGGAATAAAGACAAAGAATAATATAAACAAATGAATTGGTGGAAGCGTTGTCAGATTTTATTTTCAGATTGGCTAAAGTGGTTAATTGTGGTAAATACTATTTATTTTTTAAATTTCCGGTCCCTTCCAATTACCAGAAAAATGGCCTATAAAATAATTATCAATCGGGTTCACTGGATACATATGGAAATATACAGAATTACAAATATACCAATGAAATAATGAGTATACTAATAAATAATACAACATAATGTATGCAAATTAGGAAGAAAACAAAAATTATTATGATGACTGGGTATTCATTTTCATTATTTGCACTTTTTGACTATATGACAAAGTGAACAAAAATTGCTTTCTGGTGCAATGGACCCGGCTTGAGAGTAGGATGAGTAATACTCCATACTTAATACATTATCTCCGTAGTCGCAAACATTTCTTGCATCTTATATATTTGCATTCATTTTACACACTTGCAAAAATATAACATACATCTCATAACTTCCAAGCAACAAATTTCAATGCATACTACATGATAACAAACACTTTTTCAGCAAATTAAAATGATAGAGACTAATGAGAACATTTTCATACTTAGCTAAACATCAATAAATGTTAACGATTAATTAAGCATTAAGTTGGTAGTATTCAAGTTTTATTCCACATGAATATCATACAGAGATGAATTGGTAATAAATTCTCCCCACAGTATAACAACTGTAAAGCAATGATTTTTTCCTCATAATTGGGTGCTTTTATTGAAATTGATAAGATGATTTTACGATTATTCAAATCAATAAGTAACTCTGAATCAAAAGTTAAATCCATTTAGCATAACACCGCGGATCAAATAAACCAATTTATAACCAGAAATCCTATTAAAAAAATACAAATTATTTCTTCGTGTTAAATGTTTCCTTTCAGTTAGTAAGTACATTTTCTGATTCAAAACAGGTTTTTTTGTTCTGTGGATTATGTTAAATTCACTGAGGGAACTTTTGTATATATATATTGTACTTTGTATATGTATGTTTTGCCCATTTAATTTACTTATTCCCGCCTTAAAAATACGCTTCTTTTATTTTCCCTAACTCAAAGTTAAATTATTTCTACGCTTGGTATCTTAGCTTTTCCGTATCAAAATTCATTCTATGTTAGAATATTCTATTTCTGCCATAATACATGTTTTCACATTCAAAGGGACACGTTCTAGAGTTTTCGCTTTCAATTACAGTATTTTATTACATCGAATTTTTCAATATTCCATTAAAGAATTCGGGCAAGAGCGTTGATTGGTCGACGCCATCTTGCGCAATGATATTTTTCTGTGTTTGTGTGTTCTTACGCACTCACGGATAAAAGTTGATGTACGCGCCTAACAGAAAGAATTTTTGCTGTTTTTTTTTTTTTTTTTTTTTTTTTTTACATTTTTTTAGTCATCACTGAGCTCTGGGTCTTTTTTACGTTAGTTATGGCGATACACAGAATTTAAAATCATTTAAATAATGGAGACTGTAGTGAAATAATTTATAAGACTTTAATTAGCTGAAGTTCAGCTTTCTTTCTTTGTGACTGAGAGTCGTCCTGTGCAACTTGTAAGATGTGCGTACTGTAATAAAAGTCTTGAACTGAACTATCTGTTTTTTTTTGTGTGTGTGTGATTCTGGGAAAATTTACTTTGAAGCATTTCTTGCTCTTTCAATTCGATTGACGATTTGCAGTTGCTTTGGAAACTGAGAACAGAATTCTTTTTTCTAAATATACTTAACCCAAAATGCAAATATATTAATACTGCGACTGTAATGTATAATTACAAAAATGAGTTAAAATCTTCAATTTTGAAAAAAAAAATGACTTCTTCGAGTATTACGCCAGACCTTAAAAAAAAAGTATGTTTGGGTATAATTGCTTAAAATGTCACGCATACACACATATATATGTATATAAGAAAAATTAATATTGTTTTAAAATAACATTTTTCTACATTCTGAAATAAAAAAGGCATGTTATTTTATAACAGTTATATAGAAATGATGCAGATAAAAATATCTTATTACGTATTCAGCAACATTTTTATTAGAAAACAAATGACAAAGCATTTTAATAATTTTATCTACGTAGCACATTCTTCAAAATAAAATCTGAAAAGTGTACTTAACTTTTTAAAATATGTTATACTTTTTATTTATTTATTTATTTATTTATTTGTGTGCGAAATCAGTTATTAAAAAAGAAAAAGAAAATCTAAATAATTTCCCCTTTGAACAATATGAGCATTCCCAGAATATTCAAAGAGGTGAGTTATGCAATGCACACGTAATGGTTAATATATATAAAAAAAAATTGCAGAAATAATATATATATATAAATGAAAACATATAACAACTTTCTGGGGATTATTTTCATGCCAATATTGATAGTTTTTGAGATGAAATTAAACTATCGGGAAGAGACTTTCATTTTTGTCCTTTAACATTACTCTTAAAAAAAAAATCAATTAAATGATTTTGAAATCCGGTAAAAAATTCCCTGAAGCTAAATATTTGGACATTGAAATGAGACATTTTTATTATTATTATTTATTACTATTTAAGATAAAAGCAGTTGAAGCAAAAACTGAAAATTATGTGAATCTATATATTTAAAACGCTAAGCGATTTCTTTCGACAATCCATGAGAACAAACTACTGCATCAAATTACACCATTCTTTTTTTAAATGAAAGATATTTGGACACAGATTTGTTATCGTGCATTCGTTTGTTTGAAAATTTAATTAATTAGCCGTAATTTTTAATTAAACTTTTACTGCTGCTTATGACGTCATAAAGTCGGCAACTCCCACTGTTGCAAGGCATAGAGTTATTTTCTGAACTCTGTGGTTCGCCAATCTTTTGACATTAGCTAATATCAACTAGGTAATATTTTAACATTGTAATATTAAATCTTAAAAAAACTTACTTAAAATTAGCTAAAATATAATCATAATAAAATATCTAAAAATAAACATATCAATATGAATAACAAATCTCACGTAAAATATTGCAATTTAAATTATATTCCAATTGAAAGAAGATTTGGACAGTTATCCATGACGCCCAGCTAACATAAAAGTACCAATTTTATTTTATTTATTTGAACACATATTCAATTTTATTATAAAACACCAGGTTGCCATAGAAAGCAAAAATCGTCATTTAGGCGTCAAAAATTAACCCCAGTTACAGCGCCTAGAATACATTATGTTTATAGAATGACACACACACATATATATATATATATATATATATATATATACATTTCACTGGCGCCCGGCTAACCGAAAAGTACCCCCAAATTATTCGCCAAACTGTAGCGCCCAATAAACAAACAGAAGAATGTTGCCATTAAATCTTTAAAAAAAATAATAATAAAATAATAAATAGGAAAAGCCACATTTACTAAAGTATCATTTTTCAGTAACTTTAAACAATAAAATTTACAATATATTAATGAAAACAGAATAAAAAATAGTCTTGAATATTTATTTATTTATATTATTTCTCTTAATTATCCCTTACGACTGTTGGATAAATGTTTGTGACGTCAGTTGAATTTTATCGATTGTACGAAACTACGAATCACAACATTTTTTCAATGCTTTTTGTAATATCTGGCAACAGATAATTAATATGTTGCTATTGGTAACGGTACGATGAAAAAAAAAGTACGATGTTTATTATTCGAATATAAGATGTAACTCAGTTTCAATGTTCATTTATTCTATCTGTGTGTAAATGTTATGTCCGCGTATTGAAATAAATACTGTTCGTCTATAACTTTCAAGATGGTTTTCCCTACCGCATTCTAATCCGGTCACAACACTTTTTCTATTTTAATATCATGGTTTCGAAGACGTAATTTTTATTTTAATTAATGTAATAACTAATAAATCAGTAAAACATCATTATAAATACATTTAACGTCGAATTAAAAATCACTTGATGAGAACTTTTAGGCCGATTTTTTTTATTTGCAAGTTAAATTTCGGTGAAAATATTTATCCGCGTGTTTTATAAGCGAATAATAATTCATATTTATTGTGACGTCACCGGAATATTGTCCATTAGGTTTATTTTATCATTATGCATTATAACTTTGTTGATGCCATTTTTTCATTACAATTAAATACAAAATATATTTTTATCTGTAACATGGTGTTTAAGCATAAAAGTAACTTATACAAAGTACGTGTGAAAAGTTTGCGCCGGGGAAAATGACGTTATGCTTAGTTTGAAATGCATTTTAACATTGATAAAACTAAAAAGAAAAATTAATTGCGTCAACATGACGTAATTTTAACTGATTTTTCAATTTTTAGGTGCGTTCGTAATTATATAAATACGTAGCACCTATAGTCGTCGTTTGGTCCGTCCGTCTGTCCGTCCGTCTGTCTGTCTGTCTGTCCGTCTGTCTGTCCGTCCGTCTGTCTGTCTGTCCGCATATAACAACGCAAAAACTACCCAACCAAATGGTTTGCAATTTAAAATATATTATCTTTGCAGAATTTTGTCGAGACATTTCAAATTTTATTAAAATCGAATCAAAACTTTAGGAGATATTAATAAAAATATTTATTAAGAAATTTGATTTTTTTTTTTAAATCGGTGCTTTTTTGTTATAGGAGCTTCCGATGGATGTTAAATCGTCAAGCGATCGAGATACTTATTTTATTACATAAATTAATCTGCAGACGATATAATCCATTTCACAGAATTAAAAATCATCAAGATCTGAATATTTATATAACTAGCTGATACATACATATCTGAATATTTATATAACTAGTTAAGATATTTGTATGAACAGTGTCATAAAATATATACTTAACTAGCTGTTTAACCCGTTCTACGCACGGGATATCATGAATTTAATTCTAAAACGTGCGTACGAACGCACCTCGTTTGTAACGTTTGACGTACAATTTCCAACTTGTTAATTTTAAAGGTCAGAATTTAAGTCTTTATTGGTTGCTTCATCTTGATTGCATACCTTGATTACATGTTACCAACCACTTTTTTTTAATTATAGGTTAGAAGATTTCATTTTTTATAAAAAAATTCACAAAAGTAAAGGATTTCCGGAAAATTAAAATTATAAAAAATAATGTTATGGTAAAAAAAAAAAAAAAATAATAATAATAATAATGATTGTACTTTTAGCTAGAATAAACAATGTAAGGCTAATATTTTATAGGAATTATTTTGGTAGGTTTGTTATAAGTTCATTTAACAGTTCCTTATTAGGGGCAAAGTCCTATTTCTTTCCCTGTGATTTTCTCTTTCGATGTCAAAAATGATAGTCTACTTTTGGACGCCAGCCAGAACACAGTGGCAATTTTTAGAAATGTATAACGGTTGTGACAACAAACGGCCCTATCGCTTTAGCTTTCATCGCGCTTACATCACTTCTAAATACTACAAATTTCAATTTTTTACTAAATTTTACAATTTCAGTTCTTACATCATCAATTAGAAAAAAATTAGCTTTCGATTGAAATATATTTGAAAACTGCCGCTTAATTTAACGACTTTTTAAATAATTTTCAAGCATGAAATATTTTTTAATTCTATCTCAACAATGATCATCAGTTTGCTTTAATAATATAACATATTCCCTGGGAAAGTTGCCCCAATTGAAAATAGGTTTTCTTAACCATCATAAAAACTGAAAAAGAAAAATAATAAAAACCCCTGATAATTCATAAGAACAGATTATCCAAAAGAAAGAGCACTTTGGCGCTAAACTAAAATCTGTCAAGAAAAAAAAAAACTATTTATAGTTTATGATTAACATAAAATTGATATGCTGAATTCGTTGATGTATATGTTGCATCAGAATATTCTAGGAACTGTATTTTATTATTTTTTTAAAGATCCATTGGATAACTGTATAAGAAGGAAAAGATCCCCGACTGTGATGGAAAAGGAATAATCATCCTGATTATATAAAGGAACCGAAGAAACCATACAAATAAATTACACTTGAAAACATTAAAAATCTCCCTTATCTGCAGACTGATTTATTATTGTAAAAAAAAATTCTTCATCTTTACATAGAAATTGATTAGCTTAAAACAATGGATGCGTTTCAGAAGATATGGATTTGAAACGAACAATGATTAAAGAAGATCTTTTAATTTAAACATTTTAAAACTTTTTTTAACGTCGAATTTTGACGGTGCCTTTGGTGAGGTGCAATGCACATGCGCATAGGAGCTCATTCGGTTGCATTATCACAGGGGGTGGGGGAGATGTGTGCTTTATTTACTATGTTCTTTTATTGACTGAATATGAGATGAACGTAGGGATATACTATTTGTATGATACTTCATAGGTCCAGGAAATTTTCTTTCTTGCCGTGGGTAATATGGCGGTAATGTCAAACTGATTTGCATTACACAGTTGTTTACGGATTGTTTGTTTGGAGTTTGCTTCGGAATTAGTACTGTAATTCTTTTAAAAACTTTTAAAATAAAATATTTGAAAGACTGTTTCATACGCACCCCTTCTTATGTAATAAAGAAGCTAATTTTACTAATTGTTATTGTAATTTTTTCCCGTCAAGTTTTGACGGGTTCCATCTAGTATATAATAACGACGATAAGTAGGAATATCATTAAGTAAATAGTTAATATTTTTAAAAGATTAATGCTTACAAAAAAACAGATAAGTGAATAAACATTGATGTTTTATAATTCAGGCCAGTCAGCAAAGAAAAATATTTTCTATACCTAATTATCATACTTTCAAAAGTTAAGAATCTCAACAAACAAAAATGCATTGAAAAAGCATTTTTCAAGATTAAATTTCCAAAGAGATCCAAAAGATTAAATTTTGTATAGATACATCAAGGATGCGGAGATAGCTGTAGTTTAATTCAGTATATTTAAAGAGAGGGAAAATTAGAAAAAACAGAGATTTTAAGTAAAAGGGAAAGTATTTTCAATTTATTCTGAATTTATTCTGTATAATATAAACGTCTTTATATGTATAATCGGCTTACAGTTGAAAATATGTCATGTGTATTAATCAACACTTATAATAACAATGCGTTAACGCCATTTTTTAAATCTTGAACTTTTTTTTTTCAAAAATAACAAAAGAAAACAAACAAGCAAAAAATACTATGAAGAAAAATTTACGATGTGATTAAACTAATCTAGTTTTTCTAAAAATAACAAACGCTGTTGCATTTTATAGGGTTTGATTTATTTTCATTCAGTAGACAAATTTAGACTACAACAATTATTTTCTAATAAAATCTTAAAATAACACCGATAATCTATATTAAAAAGAAGTAATAAGCTTGTGTGTCTGTCTGCCTCTCTCTGCGCGATGGCCAAGAAAATTAATTGTGCGTAGAGGTCTTCAAATGGGGATAAGGATAGACGAAGACAGGTCCAAATGCACCTGAAATTCAGATTTCAATTTTTTTATAATTAGCAGAGACATTAATTAAAAACCTTCATCGAACGTTAATGAACGAGGTTCAGTCTGTAACAGTTTACCGGCGTTATGATCGCTTCCACGCATGTCCAGAGAAAATTTCTTAGTTCCTCAAAAGCACAGGTAAATTTTGTGTGTGTGTGTGTGTGTTATTTCGTACTCTTAAATCAGCCTAAATCGGTCAAACCACTCGGTACAGTTAAAATTGGAAGACATATTCAGAAAGTTTAGAAAGATTGTACTCTTATGTCTCAAATGCCGCAATCAAATCGGAAAAATATCGTTGTTAAACTTTTGGGGAAAAAAAATCTGAAAGAGTCGTTTTTCCGAAAGACGTTTTTCTTTTTATGGTAACGCCCCTCCAGAGCGCAATTTTAGAGGTACCGACAAATCAAAAATATGGTCTTAAAACTAAAACTCAGAAATACCGGCGAACGCATGTCACTTCGCACCTCACGGAGACGATCTATTTTTTACACCAAAAATAACTAATGGTCCGTATTTCAACAAAATATTGTTAAAGCATCTCGGTAGACGAGATTTACATTATCTACAAAATGTTGGAAACTTTCGGATGTCCAGAAGTATTTAAAAAAAAAAAAAATCCGAGAAATTAAAAAAATAAAATAATGCCAAGAAGCAGGGAGTTTGGACGTGGTTTGCTCTACTTCGTTCATGTTTCCCCTACTAAACATGCACGAAATTGCAAAAATCTTGGATACAGTTATATTTATAACCGATTACAATTTTAGAGATTTCGGAAGATTAGAATTGTATTTCATTGTTGCGTTAAAGGAGCCGATGCGAAACAAATAAACAAACAAACAAACAAAAAAGTGAGAAGAATACATATTTCTTTTACAACTAGATAATATTTTTTCACGAAACTTTTACATGGGCTATAAAACCGTTATATTTATAACAGATAAAAATTTCAAAGAGTTCGGACAACAAGAATTTTATTTTTTAATCTATGAAACGACCCTATGTGAAAATACAAGAAAATGTCTTCTTACGAGCACTATTATCACTAAATATCAATACTTTTTCGCGAATTTTTCATTAAAAAATATAATTTCATACAATATCGGGTTAAATATATGAAATCATACAAACTACAGTTTTGTTTAAATTTATTATCACGGGCCCTGGTAACGCGGGACGGGTCAGTTAGTATATTGATAAAAGAAAGATGAGATGTTTGGGGTTTAGGTGTATGCCTGTCTGTGTGTGCGATGGTTAGGGAAACGTATCGCACGTAGAGTCTGCAAATTTGCATAAGACTAGACGGAAACAGGTCCGAATGCATCTGAGACTCAGCTTTTTCATTTTTGATAATTAACTGAGATATTAATTAAAAGCCCTCATCGAACGCTAATGAGCTAGCTTTAAATTTTCCTTAGTTTATCAGAGTTACGATCACTTCAACGCATGCCCGTGGAAAATGTAATTCTTCAAGCGAAGTAAACGATGTTATAAACGTTTTATTTTTTCTGCCTTTTAAAATCGCAATCGCCGGTGTATATATATATATATATATATATATATATATATATATATATATATATATAATAGATATAACCGTTAAATGAACGTTACAACCACCAACAAAAACTGTGAAACTATGAATATATAAATTATATAAATATATATTTGTTTTTGACAATTACCTCCACCTTGAATTATTCATAATAATTCAAAGCTATCACAATAAAAATTTGCAATGGAGTAATTTTTTTTATATAATTGACATATACGTGTCTCACTAATAAGATACTAAATCATATTACTAAAATATGTAAAAATTTTGAAATTTTATAAAATATTAATAAATTTTGTAAATTATGAAAAGTCCATTTTAAGTACGTATTTTCACCAATGTTTCTTATGATATTTTTTATCTCATTGCGTGGTTAACAAGCGATAAAAATCTGTTATTGTCTTTCTATATTTCTATACTCTATGTCTAATATGTGAACATTCATAATTTTCATCAATCATATTTCGGGTGGCTTAAAAATAAATATTCCTGTTTGGAGCTGTCTGTAAATATAGCGTATAATGCAAACAGGTAAAAGAAACAATTAAGATTCGAAAACTGATAGCATATTTATTCGAAATGTCACAATTTATGCGGAAAATCTACACCACACAACGATTTTGGAAAAAGGCATTTCTTTCAGAACACTTCCTGGCTCTAAAGCCCATATTTGACAATTTTTTATATTTACTTTCCCATTCTCATATAAATAGGCTCCATTTTTCCATAAAATTTTACATAGAAAAGAATCATCCACCTTCAATCGTGCGAAAAACGTCAATATGTAGCTATTAATAATTGCTAATGAAAACAATATTTTTAAGAATAAAATTTAGAATACCTTTCACAGAATTTTTCAAATAAAATATGAAATATCTAATTTTCGAGCAATTCCTTGTTCATTAGGATCGGCTTCTAGTGTTGTTCATGGTTCGACAATTGTAGTTGCAATTTCGTCTGCTATATGGAGGACTGTTTATCTCCGATTCCCAAATTTAGCAGTAAAAGATTGAATTTTTCTGTACGCATAGCTTAAACAAACACTTTGCTTTAGGCATGGCTTTTACACTCCCAAATTCACGTAGCAGCTGTAGCATTTGAGCTGTTAAGGTAGAAAAGTTTTATAAGTAATGTCCTATCATGTAAACTAAGAATTACATTTTTTGCCGACGGACGTGAAAAATATCGCCTTCGTTTTACTTTCGGAAAAATGGTTAAATCAGTTATTACAATGCTTAGCTTCTATCAGCAACTTTTTATATTAAAAGTTTTTATTGTTTTACATTTTTCTCACTTCTTAACCAGCAGATTTTTGTTTTATTTGAATCACTCCATAAGCTACACATACCTCGAAATTGATATACTTATAAACAAACACCCGGTTATGTTAATTTTTAGGACAAAGAAACTTTGTTGTGTAATTCAAAAAAATCTTTTTTAGATTTCCTTAACTTATAAATATAATTTTATTTTTTTAATCTGACATTCTGTGTTGAACGAGTTTTTAATATTTTTATGTGGTTTTTATAACCTCATTCAGTTTAACATAGTCTTTATATGAATTGTTGAAGACTCTTATTACCTCACAGTCCGTAATGAGAGGTAGACAGTTTCATTAAAACGGAAGAAAACATTAAACACCGAATATTGGCTTTAAAGCTAGGAAAAATTAAAATTGGCAAAACTTCATCAAAATGGTGGATTATAATATACTAGCGGCCCTCCCTCGCTTTGCTTCGGGTTAACCTTGAAAACCATCATCTCTTTGTGTTTTCTGTAGACCTTTTTAATGTGTACAATAATTAGTACATTATTTTGATAAATCTTGTAGGGTTCAGCCTGCGTTTGCAATGTATAAGCGGAAAAAATGAAATTATTTACGACATCACATTAAAAACCTCAAAAATAACAGTATTTCTCCACTATTTAATGGATATACATATAAACCTTCCTCTTGAATCACTCTATCTATTTAAAAAAACCGCATCAAAATCCGTTGCGTAGTTTTAAAGATTTAAGCGTACATAGGGATATAGGGACAGAAAAAGCGACTTTGTTTTATACTATGTAGTGATTTATCTGAAATTACAAAGCAAAACATATGGTTATTATACATATAAACCTTCCTCTTAAATCACTCTATCTATTAAAAAAAACCGCATCAAAATCCGTTGCGTAGTTTTAAAGATTTAAGCGTACATAGGGATATAGGGACAGAAAAAGCGACTTTGTTTTATACTATGTAGTGATTGTGATTAATATATTTGCAAAACACCTTTCTTTTTAATATATATATATATATATATATATATATTTCTCTTTTTGTTTCTTACACCCTCTCCTCCCCCCTTTTCCTAGGTGGATTTATGTTTAAGCAAAAAATTATATACTATGTTATCCTCTACAAAATAGTGACATTAATGTGGGAAATTCTTGTGGCAATTTCGCGATTTAACAATTAAATTTGATACATACTCTTTAGAAATTCTAAAAAAAGAAGTTCATAGTACAATAATGCACCTGCAGATACTATAAAATCGTTATTAACGATCGCATGTGACGTAAGTGAAATACAGGGTGATTTTTTTTAAAAGTTGTGAAAGTAAAACACTATAACAAAAGAACCACTGATCCAAATGACCTGAAATTTCATCAGTATTCTCCCAAAGCAATGGGAATTTTTTAGGCATGGTTAAAAAAAACTTAAAATTGCACCGACAGATGGCGCTGTAATGTAGCAGAATCAAAGAATATCGTCTGTGGGAGGAAAACAATGGACGGTACTTTGAGAAACCATCTTCCGTAGACCCTCTGTCGTCATTGGACCTTTTCTTAAATTCTTAAGTGTCTTAAATCTCCTAAGAGCATTTGCTGCGCTGTCATTATTCTGATAATACATTTTCACTAACAACGCATGGTCCGTCAATGGCGTAGTCATTGCGAGGATTTCCCTAGAATAATGAACACGAGATGTGCGTACTTCACGTTTTTATTGCCAATGTGCGTGTGCCGGGCGCAAGTTCGTCTCCCGACATGTACAGCGCCATCTGTCGGTGCGATTTTAAGTTTTTTTTAACCACGCCTAAAAAATCCCCATTGCTTTGGGAGCATACTGGTGAAATTTTAGGTCATTTGGATCAGTGGTTCTTTTGTTATAGGGTTTTACTTTCACAACTTTAAAAAAAATCACCCTGTATTTGCACCGCCGCCGTTTGAATACTAGTCCTATACGCTGATACAAAAATGGCGGCTGTCGTAGGCGGCTTGTTTCAAGGCAACACTAGATACCGGGCTTGCTCATTCACTCTCAAAACGTCACAAATGGTGGCTGACCGCGACCAGCGATTGGTCCAAAGCAACGCGCCCATCGTTTTGTGCCAATCGCTGTGTGTCTTTCCTCCTAGTCAGCCACCTTTTGTGACGTCATCTTAATGAATGAGCAAGCCCGGTATCTAGTGTAGCCCTGCTTGTTTTCAGCGTTTCTACGATTTCTTGAATTTAAACACCAGCACTTTTTAAAAGTATTCTTCATCTTATTTATACTCAGAAAAAAAAACGTTTTTTTTTTAATATTGTTAATTTAAATTCAAGGTACCGTATAATCGCTGAAAAGATTCCGCCGTCGACAGCCGCCATTTTTGTGTCGGCTTGTAGGCTTAGTATTTAGGTCGTGGATTTTGTTAAGATGACTTCAAAGGACATCATTACAAGAGAGCTTATCAGTCAAGTCAATGTTTCAAATTCACAAGTTTACGGGCACAGGTGAAATTGTGAAATCAATGAAAAACAGTCAATATTTATGATAAATTTGCTCAATTATATTTCAATATTTTTTTCTGATTTTGCCGTTTTAATTAGTTAGGTTTTTATTCTATTCATTTTCAGGAAAATCAGTTGGTGATTAGTAACGTTAATTACATTTTTTACTGTTATATTTTTCCGGAAGATCAAATTATAGATTAATTGTCGCTAAAATAATTTTGAAAATAATATTAAAATAGTTTAAGTAGTTCTTGAGAAAAAGAACAAGAGATAAGAAAAAACGTAAGTTTATAGGAGAAGGCATTAAATATTCTGATCGAGTCGTAGCTCCTAGCGCTGACCGTTTGATTTAAAAATTGATTTATTTTTTGTTGATAAATCAAGTTGAGTCAACTTGCGAAAAACCCAGTTATATTTCCAATAATTTAAAGATTTTTCTTATTATCAACTGTAGTTGCCCTTTATAATAAAATCTGCATTTTGAGTTTTAATGATATTTTGAGTTTTACTTTTTATACGGATTTTTCATAAATTATCAGAAACATATAAATATCATGGGAATAAATACGGAAAAGAATGGCGTGTACTAAAGTTGAGATCGGGCTCCCATTTTGCAGTCCAAATCTGATAATTTAAAATCTGAGCCTCTCGAGACCGAAAATTTTGTGTCACCAAAGTCCGAGCCAGCACGAGCCCGATACCGGAAGTACGCAGTAGAAAATCATTAATAACATTTTAAAATTGTTTCAAGATTTAAAAATCATTCGAAAATCTCTTCTCATATAAAAACTAGTCGTTAGGGGCCACCGTAATATCATCCATCATCGGGGGCCATCATGGATATGCATAATATAAAGTATGAAAATAAAACATGTGTAAACTATTTATAAAATGCGTTGCAATTCGAATAAAATCGTGGCTTGATGACGTCATAAACGTTAAATCAATGCTAACGAAAAAGAAAGGCTACCGCGGTGCTTTACGCGTATCTTTTTTTACAGACCGCGAGAGTGACGTGATGCACGAATCCACCAATGCAGGTGTACGAAACGAGCAACACGTCACTCTAGCGGTCTGAAAAAAAAGACAAGCGGAATGCACCGCGGTAGCCCGTCAATTTCGTTAGCTTCGCTTTAAATGCTCTATTACTGAATTGCGTAAAAGAAACATCCTTATAACTCCAAAATTGATAATCATATTAACTAACGGTTTACTGCGTTGGATTAAGAGTCTCATTTCCAATAAAAATATATCATTGAATTGAAATTTAGGGTCATGAAAAATCGAAGAGTGTGGAAAATATGATTACAAATATCTCGGCAACTAATTATCCGATCTACTTCATTCTTTATGCAAAATTTATGTTTTTTTATTGTCTTTCATATTTACTCCTTGAAATAAACAATTTCGAAAATATTTATATACCTTTTATCAGAACGAATATTTCGAGAGTCCGAAAAAAAATAGTTCCGGATAATCGAGGTTACTGAAATCCGATAAGCTTCTTCTCATTATTACATACTAAATACATGCCAAATTTCAAGTCTCTATCTCAATTTGTTCGGGAGATAGAGCGTTTAGCGACACACAGACAGACGGACGGCAATTTTTTTTCTAAAAATATGTTTTTTGGAATCTCCGGTGTCTAAAACGTGTAAATCTGTCAATTTTTGTTTTCGATTTTCAAAACGATTACAAGACTTATCCCATACTACGTATGATGGGTAAGTAATAAATATTAATCTTACATACTCCCTCGTGACAACCTTTCGTAATTTTCAGGTCCCTAAAATTCCGTTGTCATGTCCTTAAAATAGAAAATTTGTTATGTGTACCAAACCACTGACATAAATCTGCAAAAATCACAATTCGTATTATTTTAAAGTATCATTATACAACTTTGGCAGAAAATCACGAGTTCTGTAATTTTGTAAAAAGGCTTCAAACACAACAGGATATCTCACAATTTCTTTATGTTTCCAACACGGACCGTGCAGAGGCATCAAAACCAGATAGAATAGTTCTCCTTACATTTCGTCAATAAAAAATTCAATTCCCTTTCAAACTGATTTTTAAAGGATTGTAAAATACTAAGAAACTTATATGGGCTTGTTTCTCAAACAGAATAGGATATCTTACAGTTTTATGTTTCTAAAACGGACCGTGCAAAGGCTTTAGAATCAGATAGATTATTCCTCCTTACATCTCATCAATAAAATATTCAATTCCCTTCCAAACCGTTTCTTAAAGGATTGCAAAACACTTTAAGAAATTTATATAGTATTGTTTCTCATATAGCAAGTTTTTTTCTTTTCTCTTTTTTTCAATTTGTGGATAAATAAAATTTTTACTTTGAGTCCGAGCCTTACTGAGCCCGAAGACTAGTATAAAAATGGAGCCCGAGCCCTCTTTGAGCTAAACCCGTCTCATCTTTAACATCTATAGTTGTTTTTTGTCAACACAAATGATATAATTTTCCCTTAATCTTATAAATATTGGCAGTTATTTATAGCTACGTCTAGAGATGTAAAATTTCCGGAAATTTTGAAGTGGCGGAAAAAAAACAGTTTTTTTCTGGAAAAATTGGAAAAATTGGAAAAATTGATTTCTTACAAATGTTTCTCAAAAATAAGTTCAATTTTCTAAAAAAATATAAAATAATAAACATTTTTTTAAAAACCTGCATACTAAAGAAAATATTTTTTTTTCACTTTACATGAATATATTACAAAAACGAAAAAAAAGTCAGCTTTAAAAATTTAGCCTTTTAATCTCAGAATTTTCACAGTAGCTATTCTTGCTTAATTTAACACCATTATTTGTAATATATCATGTATCTGTTGTCGTATATCATGTCATGTCAAAAAAACATTTTAACACTCCAAATAACATGACCCTACTATTTCTTTGTCTAGTAAACATGCCTTTCAGCTCAGTTTAATGTATTCAACCTTTATTTGATTTATAATTTTGTTTTTCATAAAATTCTAGCACTTAGACCAAAATACTGCATTCTCTACAGAACTGTACTTTGATTCAACTCCACAGTTCAGTGCGCCATTTCATGTTGCATTCACAGAGATGTTTTCTGTGACCTATACACAGGAACCTTACTCTTCTACCACCAATTGCTCTCCTGAACCTTTTCCTACCTTTACCAGTCGTGTTTTGCTTGACTTAGACATCCCTTTGTTAATTTACTTATAATTTTACTTCAAATTTCTTCATAACCATAGCTTTCTACACTTAAAGATATTGTTACACATTGGTTTCTGGATAACTAACCAACTCTTTATGATGTTTTGTTAATTTTATTATGCTTTACTAGCTCAAAAATTGAAAGGTGGCAAATAACTTTAGCAACTGGATAGCAATCATAAAAAATAGTGATAAAAGTCCTCCTATAAGTACCAAAATATGACATATATATATTTTTTGAAATCCTACCCTAGCTTTGATTGACGCATTACCAAATAAAATGGAATCTATCTGGACACTCCAAACATTCATATGCACTGGCTACATTCAAGAAAAATAAAAATAATTATTGTCAACCTAACCAGGTTTTACTGTCTTTTTTTATTATTTGGCTATAACGTTCCATAAAATAATTATAATTGATCAAACTGTATTGCATGATATTTTGGATAAAATTATCTTTCCAGTGGTATATAGATTTTGTGGTATAACTAAGAAATATTGGGTGGGTTGAGCCATCAAACTTTAAAAAAAAACATTTTTCCCAAAAGGTTTTCACAATTTTGGCCAATTTCAGCTGTTATATCACATGTTTTGTTATTCTAACTCATCACATTTCTGGAGGATTCAGAATGGAGATTAAAAAAAATTCCGAATTTTTTGAAGAGTCCTATGTTTTAAGGTGAAAAATTCTAAAGGATCCTTTAAAGGACTCAAGTTCTTCCTAAACTGCTTACAGATCATATTTTCTAGGTTATAATTTTCATAGGAGACACTGAACATGAAAAAATATAAAGAAAAAATATCAAAATGCAGCCATAATAACATTTTGAATATATTTTTATAAATTAAATTTCAATTTTTCCCATTCGGAAAAATTGAAAAATATCCCTTTGGAAAAAACCAAAAAAAAAACAGTTTTTTTCCCAAAGTTTCCGGTTTTTTCCCGAGCATTTCCATCTCTAGTTACGTCATAATGTATGTCTGTGCGATTGCCTGGTTCATTTTCATTTTAGCCATTTTCTCACTGATCTTTTATGTAGATTATGATATGTTGCGTTTGTACACCACTCCTACAGAGGGTGTTCGCACATTTTTTAGACGATTTTGGCGTTGCTTTTTTAACGTTTAAAATATGAATATTGCTTTCTGAAATAATCTATATGATAATCTTCTTTCAGGATTCTAATTCTGCGTAAATGCGTAAATTTACAGGGTTATTGCATCCCATGCCTCTTTAAAAACTTTCCAGATTCGATCAATCGTGGTGGTTTTGCGCTTTGAACGAGTTCTTTTCAGCTGACCAAATGCACAATAAACCATAAGAGAAACGTCAGGTGACTTCTTAGGAAAATGTGAAAGGTATAAATGCAATACCTGTGTGAGTTTTTAATGTTTTCAACGAATACAGCAGTAGTTTTTGAAGTATGAGCGGTAGCTTTGTTTTGATGCAATTTCACCCTTTAAAAGTCGCTGAAATAAAGAAAATAGCATTTTTTCTGTAAATATCGGATGTAACGCATTCTCTTAATAATGTAATGAATTGATTGTAACATTTTTGTCCAATATTCTTATTTTTATTTTCCCATTGTAAGATAAATTTGCGACAGTCATAAATCCTTACCTGAAACTTCGTTTTTAGCCTTGAAATGGGCTCTTTTTTCAATGTATTTTTTTTCATTTTGAGTCTTTTTACTAAGAATAAGTACTGATTTTCGGGATAGCTCTTTCCAATTAATACTGTTGTTTATTTTGCACTTAGAAATTTTTATACTATGCGCTTTAAAATCATTGTAAACTTCCGAATAAGAATATTTCTTTTCGGAAAACAAAAAAAAAAGTATCCTCTGATTCACAGTTTGTTTGAATACGTGATCTTGATAGAAGAATAAATTTGAAAGCATCAGACAATAATATGAATTTCAAATAATAAGTTGTTGAAATAAAGTTTTCCTCTAAAATAATTCCATTTTTTAAAATCATTTATCAAATTTGTCTAAAAAATGTGCGAACAGCCTCTGTATATTGCTAGCGTTCTTTATTTAATACAGTGAAGAAGTTGAAAAATTAACGCATCTGATTCAGAATGTTTTGAATATTGAAAATTGTGTTCATGTATCTGAAAGGAAATCCCTTCCTCCTCCTCAATTTAACAGTATTCCACATGGTGAATAAAGAAGTTCTTATCCGAGGAAAAAGTCTGGATTCAATACTATAGAAAGAGGTACATTTTGGTTAAAACAACTTTAATACTTGTTTCTTTAGAAAATTTTTTACAAAATGCAATACTGCTTGGGTGTTATATTGGCAAAGAAATTTTATTTTGAAATTTATGTTTGCTATTTAGGATGTAAAACTAATTTTGTCATATTATTTATGGGTGTTTATTTATCACGTGGTATTAAAATGGCTACAATAATTTATGGATTGCCCTACGCATTCTCATAGATGTCCAATATACGATATATTATGCTTTTTTAACAACTCTCAACGTAGTTGAAAGGTATTTATGACTTCGGTTTGCCTGTCTGCCGTCTGTCCGTGGTCTTACCCTCGTCAATATACTCAGATTGTCATGGAATGTCTTTGGAATGTTAAATATTGAAAATGGATTGTGTAGCCATTATAGTTCGTTTACGGGAAACTCAAAAGAAATCCGTTGCATTATGGTCTGCGGGGAATAATCGTCTGTGGTTTATTTTAACAATCATATACAGGGTGTTTCTAAATGAATATCGGGGTTTTAACGCTTTGTAGTATCTATTATATAAAACTTAAAATTATACTTAATACATAAAATGAAAGAACAACTCAAACAGTTTGTTGGTACCCATGCATGCACATGCGTAGGCAATGTTTCTTCTGTGATCCGTTAGAAAGCGCTAGTACCGAAAATGGCGACTTGTGAACAGAGAGCATTTTGTGTTCCGCAGTTTGCAAAGACCAAATCTGTAGTTACCGTGCAACGTGCGTTCCGGATAAAGTTCAGATGTTATCCCTCAGCCAGCTGTTGCAACAATTACCCCACAAACACTAATTAACGTTTGGGAAGAACTGAGCTATCGACTTGATGTGTGCCGTGTGACGAAAGCTATTGGAGTGTTTCTATATTAAGTTTCTATATTAAGCTATATTAAGTTGTTCACATTGAACACTTGTAAGCTTGTAGGTAAAACTGTTTGAGTTGCTCTTTCATTTTATGTATTAATTATAATTTTAAGTTTTATGTAATAAATACTACCAAGCGTTAAAACTCCGATATTCATTTAGAAACACCCAGTATTATAATACGAGCAAATCTTGTGTGTGTGTTTATATGTATATATATGCAAATTTTATCTTAAAAACGGCTCTAACGATTTGGACGAAATTTTGTATCCTAACATTCTGGGGCACAATTAAACCATTGGGACAGGTCACATGTTCGAGAAAATTCGACTAGTTGATCATTTTGGGTCACCATGGGTCAGGGTAAGGTAATTGTATCTAAAAAACGGTTCAAACGATTTTGACTAAATTTTGTATTCTACCATTTCCGGACACGAGAGGACTATTGGGTTGGGTCACATGTTCGAGAACTTTCCATTAGTGGGTCATTCTGGGTCAACGCGGGTCAAGTTAATTTTATCTAAAAAAAGGCTCTAACGATTTTGATTAAAATTTGTATCCTACGAGTTTCGGGCACGAGAAAATCATTGGACTAGGTCAAAATGTCCAGAGAAAATCTGACTAGTGGGTCATTTTGGAGTCACTGTGGGTCAAGCTAAATTTATCTAAAAAAGGCTCAGCCTATTTAGACTAAATTTTGCATCCTATGGTTTTCGGGCATGAGAATACAATTGGGTTGGTCACATGTTCGAGAAAATTTGATTAGTGGGTCATTTTGGTCATGGGTCATGGGTCATGATATTTGACCTCAAAGCTAATTTTCCCCGAGCCTAGCTTGGTCTTCCCTGCTCGTCCCTGCTTGGTCTTCCTTGCACTATTTGAAACATAATGAAACTGATATGCATTTCTGAGGTACACTAAAACATGCTGTCTGTAAAATATAGAATATAAAGCATTTATCATTCATTTACAGGGTCACACATAAAAGTTCGGATACATTATGGGTCTAACTAAATGGGTCGGATACATTATGGGTCTAAATGGGTCTAAAAAAATTGTTTACAGCGTATATTAAGGATGATACACTATTTCAAACGTAATGGAATTTATACAAATTACTGAAGAGCACTTCAAGTTTCCTACTGTAGAATATGACGTGCAGGACCACTTTTACTCATTTATAGGGACAAACAAAAGCTTTCGGTTACAGTACTGTCTATGACTGATAAATGCTGGAAGTGGGTTTTCAGTTGTGGTATGCGCTCTTAAGTTAAGTAAATTTTTGCATACTACATTTTTTGTAAAAATTCTATATTCGTATATAGGGTTACACAAAATAAATCGTAAGCATAGCTGTTTAGAATCGTGAATTGTTTAAGGGGGTTTTGAAACTATATGAACTATATTTAGTATACTAAAAGATGTATAATTGATGACCATTTCCGAAAATGTGGGAAGAGCTTCGTTTTGGCACTAGAAATGAGGATTCGACGAGTCCCAAAAAAATTTAAAGTTCTTTTACCATGTTTTTGGGGGGTAATTTAGTAAGGAAAGGTGGGAAACTGAACATTTTAAGTTGGTCAAGTGGGGTATCGTTTATTATATATTTTTTAATTCTGAATCGAATGACACATCGGCAAGTCGTTACGATCATTTGCTTCAATGTTACTGCAGGTATTAGGAATAAATGTCAAAAATTATAATTTAGTAAATGTTAAATAGGGTTTTACAGCAACAACCTGTGGCCATTCACGAAAATTTCGGAAGAACTTTGTTTTGGAACTAGAAATGAAGATACGATGAGTCTCCAAAAATAAAGTTGTTTTACTATGGTTTGGGGAGCAAAAGGGGACATTTTAAGTATGGGGGGAAGGAACTCAACTTTTTATAAACAGCTTGAGTGGGGTCGAACTTTCTTGTTTGCCATGTGCTTTGTAAATTCTGAATCGAATGACACCATTCGCAAGTCGATACAATCTCTTGTTACACAATTACGACAGATCTTATGAATAAAAAGTACAAAATTATGCTTTATGGGAGATCACAACTTTATTAGACTCATTTGCGTTCAAAATATGCTCTTTATATTATATTAAATAATCTTAAACTTATTAAATGTTCTCAAAATAGCAATAATGAAAATCAGGATCATCTGGGTCTTTTTCAATGTCATCGAAGCTCTGGACTTTAAATAAGTGTGATAAAGTTTTGTTCGCTCATAAAGTATAATTTTGAACATTTTATTCAAAAAACATGCCGTAACTTTGTAACAAGAGATTGTATCGACTTGCGAAGGTTGCCATTCGATTCAGAATTAAAACATACAGGGAAAACAATACCTATTCGATCTATTAATAAAAGTTGGGTTCCCCCCCCCCCCGTGTTAAAATGTCCCCTTTCGTTCCCCAAACCATAGTAAATCAACTTTAGTTTTTGGGGACTCATCGGATCTTCATTTTTAGTGCCAAAATAAAGTTCTTTTCAAATTTTTGTGAATGGCCACCAGTTGGTGCTATAAAACCCTATTTAACCTGTACTAAAGTATAATTTTTGACATTTTGTTCATAAAACCTGCCATAAATTTGTTACAAATAATCGTATCGCTTAGCGGATGGTGTCATTCAATTCACAATAAAAAAAATACATAATAAACGATATTCTACTTGACCTACTTAAAAAAGTTGAGTTTCTC
The DNA here is from genome assembly GCA_963931845.1 of Maratus michaelseni. NCBI lineage: Eukaryota > Metazoa > Arthropoda > Arachnida > Araneae > Salticidae > Maratus > Maratus michaelseni. The sequence goes on from OZ007587.1 coordinate 185,212,753, forward strand.
CCCCAGAGATAAAATGCCCCCTTTTGCTTCCCCAAAACAAGATAAAACAATTTTATTTTTTGGGGACTCATCGGATCTTCATTTGTAGAGCCAAAACGAAGTTATTTTCAAATTTTGGTGAATGGCCATCAGTTATTGTGTCTGAAAGATCTTATTTTACCTGTAAAGACTGTTTCCTAGAAATCCGCAGAAACATTGCAGTTACGCAGTTATGCAAAAAAAAAAAAAAAACGAATCATGTGAAACCTGCGTGTGAAGTGTGAAGTGTTGCATTATCGTATATAAAGGCACGCCTATTAGCCAAGAGTTCATTAAGTAATCTCTGTTTTCCGAGAATGGAGTCTGCTTAAGCGTGTTTACAAGTATTACGAAGGCAATATTCATCACGTGAAGAAGTTCACCGTGAACCATTTTTTCGCCGAAAATATCCCCAAACGAACTATATACGATATTTTACAACGTTACGAGAAGAGACTCCCGGTCGAAAGACAACCAAGATCGGGTTGGGAAGCCCAAAACCTCACCAAGCCAAAGTTACAGCAGTTGAAACGGCTGTTTGACAAGAACTACCGAGTTACAATCCGTCCAACGGCTGCCAAATCCAGTGTTTCCCCTGTCTACACACGTTAGACAATCACCAATAAACTTAACATCAAATATCACAAGAAAAGAGTTATACGACAACGAGCAAAAAAGCAAATGGTTGCCGCGAAAACAAAGTGTGGTTGCTTTTTCAGAAAATTCTCTGATCGAGCATTCATCTTGGATCACTAGTCATACTTTCATACTTCATGCTCACTCACTCCCCTATTAACGGTAATGGTGGCTATTACACATCTGACATCTCTACGACCTATCACAACCTATCATCAAATTCGCTATTAAAGCGAAATTCGAAGACTAGGTCCTCATTTGGATTGCGATGTGTTCAAAAGGCTTGAGTCGTCCGTTCATATGAAAGTCTGGGTTCGCTGTCAATGGGCAACGATATTTGAATGAGTGCATTAGCCGTCGTCTCATCCCCTACATCCGTGCCAATAACAACGACGGTGATTACGTCTTCTGGCCAGACTTGGCCAGCCGTCTTTACTGCAAAATATTTTTCAACTACTTGCGCCAGTAATATATCACTTTCGTAGAGAAATCCGACAAACCGGCCAAAGTTCCTAAAATTCGACCAATTGAGCCGTTTTGGACGTATGTTAAGTCTAAAGTGTATGCTAAAGGCTGGGAAGCATATGAAATCCAGAAATGGATCAATCGAATCAAAAACTGTCTCAATATTATGGACCTATATTTTATACAACGTCTGGCAAGTACCACCAAATGTAAAGTCGATAATGTCCGACTAAATGGTTTAATTGAAACCTGATAACTATTTTAAAGACTAATGTGGTAATTAAAGTTACCTTACAGTGCCCATTTGTGTTCGTTATCTCGTTTTTTCATAGCTTTCTCACCAAGAAATGTTTGTGAGGATTTATAGGAAACAGTCCTTACTATTGTGTTTTCTAACTAAGCTAAATTTTAGCACGCTATTTAGTGTACATATACATATACAGGGTGATTATAAAAAAACTATCCCGACATTTGGGCCCCTAACTATCATAATACTATTCAGAGAAACTGAATGAAATTTTGGCAAAAGGTATTTTCAGGTATGCGCTCAAGAATGATATGGAAAACAACAGTGTCGCTCAAAGAGTTATGGTTACAGTGAGAAAATTTCGAAAAAATCAAATGGCAACACCCAATTTTTTGTATTGGAATGTGATCTCCATTGTGAAAAACCCTAAATAGCGTTAGAACGGTAACTGTAGCATGAAAATCACCGGAACAAGGCAAGGGAAAAGTAAAAAGGATTTTGCCGTGCACCAGAGCATTAATTTTCGTTTCATTTACGTCACACGTCCCACCGTTTCTTTGGCTGGTATCCGAGCCTGATTGGTTCTCCTCAAAACGAGAAGAAAAAACCAAGAAACGCAAATTTCGGGTTCTACGTAATATACAGTCCTCGGCCCTTACTTTTTTGAAGAGGTTACTGCCGGTGATCTGCAAACGTGTATAGTAACGAGTGATCGCTATCTGGACATGTTAACTCATTACGCGATTCCCGCATTGCAACAGCAAAATGCTCTATCTGAAGTTGTGTGGATGCAAGATGGCGCTCCTCCACATGTCGGGTCTTCAGTCAAACGTGTCTTAACTCAACAGTTTGGTGACAGAGTTATCTCCCGTCATTTCCCGTTTCCATGGCCACCAAGGTTTCCTGATCTGACACCAATGGATTTCTGGCTGTAGGGATATCTGAAATCCAAAGTGTATCAGTTTCGTCCTCAAACTGCATCTGATTTGAAAGATGCCATCAGAACTGCGATTCAAGAGATTCCTATTGCCATGATACGTGCTGTAGTGCTATCCACCATCAGCCGCATGCAATGTGTCATCGTGTGTGAAGGCGGTCATGTGGAAAATTTGTGAAACACAATAAATTGCTTTATTTTATGCTGCTTCTCTGTCCTTATTGGTTGTCCTCACTTTTAGCCTATCTACCGCCGGTGATTTTCATGCTACAGTTGCCGTTCCAACGCTATTTAGGATTTTTCACAATGGAGATCACATTCCAATACAAAAAACTGGGTGTTGCCATTTGATTTTTTCGAAATTTTCTCACTGTAACCGTAACTGTTTGAGTGACACTGTTGTTTTCCATATCATTCTTGAGCGCATACCTCAAAATACCTTTTGCCAAAATTTCATTCAGTTTCTGTGAATGGTATGATAGTTAGGTGCCCAAATGTCGGGATAGTTTTTTTATAATCACCCTGTACATGGATCATGTACAGAGTTGCGCTGCAGAATATGAATACCTCTCCGGTTACGGGCTGTAATTTCCCAAAACTGGTTTCCAAATATGTTTTGCGTTTCCTTAGTTGTTTACTTAGATATATCCTTTCTACTTTTTAAACGGTGAAATTTCATTACATTATTCTGGAAGTGTTGGAAAGTGTTTCAGAATCTAGGCTTGACTCATAATTTTTATTTTTTGTCTAAATTTTGAATGGTTGTCGAGCAAGGTTATTTTCAAAACAATCCATAAAAAGAAAGTGATTATCGCAGAACCAAAACGTATTTACTGTCAGATATTATTAAAAAACAATTAATTGTGACATTAAAGTAAAAAAAAAGAAAGATAAGAAAACCCACAATGTTTCTAATTTAAAATAGATCCACTGTTAAACAATTCTTTCAAAAGTGTCATTTCCTTAGTTTTAAGTGTAAAATAATTCAGAGATTACTTTAATGAATTCGAAATAAATGCTCTTAAAAGCATCCTAGTAATAGAAACTTGCGAATGTACTTATGAATAACTTTTATCGCATTAAAATACATTTTCAAAATGTAAATGTATGCCTATATATTTTTTACAGTATTTTAAGAATGTTTTGAATAATGTAACTGAATAATTTACACCTTTAACTATGGAAATCCGCAAGAAATATGTGACTCTCATTTGTACACTTAACGCAAGTTTAATTATTAAGTACATTATGCATTTAAAATAATACTGAAAGATTAGAGATTTGCATGAATATATTTGAAAATAAATAAATAAAAACAAATAAAAATAAACTTATTTATAGAGAAAAAAATATTTTTGTTCATACGAAACATCAGTTATTCTTCGAATATAGTATTTGTTATTACTAGCAAAGACCGCAGCTTTGCGCGCTTGATTATTGAATTATCCAAATGGCATTTGTGTGTCTACTAATTAGTGGGGAACTTATATATACTGCTACGTTTAATTTAAATATTTATAATTAAGTGTCAATTTGAGGAAATTTTGTTATTTTATCGTGTCAGATAAACGTGAGGAATAAAAATATTTGATTAAACGTATGAGTTAATGATAAAATACTTTCCAAACCAATCTCTAGTCCCTTCTTTGCAAAACGCAGGTATTACAATGTACTGTACGTGTACTTGGGGACTGCGCTTATCATCTATTGTATAGGGGAAGAATTTTTAAATTCAGTAGTTTAAGAGACTATTTCCTACGAATAAACAAAAGTTTCTTTAAAAGTATTAGTATACCTTAATTCACCATAAAAATAAAAATATCGTTAAATAATCAGTTGAAAATCATTGGTTTAGTATATTTAATCGTCATTTTTGTACAGTAAAATGCTAAATATTAAGTGCTTCCTCACATAATTGTAAATCATGTGTTATTATTATTATTATATTAATTACAACAATTTACTGGTGATTGCATTTTATTCCATCGCTCGGAAAAGTTTTATTTAACACTGACATAAGAAAGAATTATCTTTCTTATCTTTTCATTAAAAAAAAGAAAGAAAAAAAAACATTTTTCATGCGTATCTACTTAGACGTTATCTCTATAATAAATTTAAAACTTTCAGACTGACGTTTTCAGAGAAATAATAATGAAAGTATAGTAAAATGTTCTTCTCTACATTTCCTCTTTCCCGCTGGAAATTCAAATAAAGAAAATCAGTTCTTATGGAGCTTAAAATTCTAATAGTAACTTACATATCAAATTAAAAATTTCTAGCCCATATAGTTTCAGATAAATCAAGCCTACAGAACGTTTTCCAATAAAATGTTTTTAACAGAACTATGTTGAACATCTTCAACATTAAATACACTTAAAACTATTCTGCGATTTAAAAACTGTCTGCTTCAGCGTGTTTATGAAACTTTTCTCTACAAATTTTCATATTCTTATGTGAAATATTTTCTTAATATTAGCACCCCCGGTCACAAAAAATGCATTTACGGTGGCCGCATCAGAGTTAGTTACTTTAATTTCGAATAGAAATAAATATTAGTATAATTTAATTTTGTAATTCAATGATAATTTAATTTTAAGATAATTATAACAGAGGGTACTTATATCAGAAAACAACTTTATATAAAAACGATAATTTAAAAAAATAAACAACAACAACAACAGCAAAATATAATGTGGTGTGTAAACACCTATTTGTCACGATTTATATTTCGCATGTTATTAAAATTTTAATTTTAATACATCATTTTCTGATATTTTTTTTTACATATTTATGCTAGACAGTCTACGAATTCCACTACACTGTAAAAAAAAGCAAATGTTTCTTAATCTATGAAACTATAATACAACCAGGGGCGAAAATATACAATAACCTCTTGCAAGTTATCCACGACTCCGAAAAGCATTCTTTACGTTTTAGAAAGCCCAGGAACCAATACATGTGTGATATTTAAAGAAACATTTATAAAAAATAAAGTTTCTTTTGCTGCCACAGATTTTCGGAAACATTTCCGAGTAGTTTTTATAGCGTATTAATCAAATTTCTCAACTCGGAATGTACACTTTTTCAAATGCTATCAATTCTTAAATAAACATTTTTATGTTCAGCAAACATGATAAATTAAAAGCATTACAATTATCGTTAAAATTAATATTACATACTTTGTTACTCTTGTACGTATAAATTAAATTACAGAGCTGAAAATGTTTAGTTTAGATTTGATAGCTTCCTAAAATCCGAAATTCCGGTTAGAGAAAATTGATTATACACTATAAAAACTACTCGGAAATGTTTTCAAAAACCAGTGCCAGCAAAAGAAATCTTGTTTTTATAAATTCTTCCTTTAAATATCGAAAATATATTGGTTTCGAAGATGTCTAAACATAACGAACACTTTTCGGAATCAGGGGGGGGGGGGGTAAATCGGTTGGTTGATTGATTTATGACGCTGATTATCTACACGAGGAATATAGGTCCTAGGGGAAGTGCCCTCCGTGGGGGTCTTTCTAAGGGATCCTATCCGTATTTACGGCAAGGTTCGAAGAAAATCACGGAAAACCCCGAACGGTTAGGTCGACGAGCGTGACAGAGGTTTGAACCCAGCACCTCCCGTCTACCAGCTTTGAGAACAGAACCTCTCAGCCACTGGTAGCGCCGGGGGTAAATCGGAATAGGTTATTGTATATCTTCGTAAGTTGTTATATTATAGTTTCATATATTAAGAAACATTTGTCTTTTTTTAAAGTGTACCTTACATAAAAAAAGAGTGAAATCATTATGTAGAAGATAATTTTAGTTACTAAGAAATTTGCTGTTGTGTTTTATACTTTTGCATTCTCTGAAGTAATTTGGAATATGTTTAGTCATCTCGTTAAATTTTGATTTCTTCGAAAAGTTATTTTAAATATTTTATATCCATATCTTTGTATATTTATCTATTAAATAAACCCATTATAAAATTTAAAAAATAAAGAATGGTGTTTTATTTCTCAAAAATATTTTTTAAGTGCAGAGAATTAAAAATAAAAATGACAATTTAATTATTTTACATTTTAAAAGACAACATCAATATTATTTATAGTCGATAAAAAAGTTAAATCGGTATTGATTTTTTAAAGATAATATTAATGATTCAATGTATTTAATTAAATTTAATATTATTTTAATTGCGTCGTTAAAGAAATGTATATATATATATATATATATATATATTTACGTAATCATTTTGAATAGGATGGAGTCAATCTAACACACGAAACGCTATGCTTTCTTACAAAAGATTGGTTACATTTACAGCTTTTTCTGAAAACAAAAGTATTAGCTCTATGTATCATGTATTATAATATGAGAAAATCTTGTTGCGTCTCTGTATGTATGTCTATGTGTGTATATATGCAACTTTTATCTTAAAAATGGCTCTAACGATTGTGATGAAATTTTGCATCCTACCGTTTTGGGATACCAGAAGACCATTTGGCTAGGTCACATGTTCGAGAAAATTGGATTAGTTGGTCATTTTTAGGTCACTACGGGTCAAGCCAATTTTATTTAAAAAACGGCTGTAACGATTTTGACTAAATTTTCTATCCAAGCGATTTGGATTACGAGACCATTGTGCTGGGTCACATGTTCGAGAAAATTCGATTAGTGGGTCATTTTGGGTCAGGGTCAAGCTAATTGTATTTAAAAATGGCTCTAACGATTTTAACTAAATTTTGTATCCTACCGTTTCGGATTACGAGAAGATCATTGGGCTACGTCACATGTTGGAGAAAATTCGATTAGTGGGTCATTTTTGGGTCATTTTTGGGTCACTGCGGGTCAAGCTAAATTTATCTAAAAAACGGCTCAAACAATTTTGGCTTTCTAACACTTCTAGAATATTGTAACGAAACTTCGCCAGCTGCACTGTTAAAAATTTTGTGCTGGATTGGACCAACTTTGGGTGCTGCAGTAGCTGCAACCATAGGATGGTGAAATGTCGAGCTGTGGTTGAACCATTTGGAATGACATTTCGTCATCTTCATCTACTGTACCACCAAAGGTTGGTTCAGCCAAACACAAAATTTGTAACAATGTAATAAGGTGAAAGAAAACATCTTAACTAAACACAATTGAAAACGTATGACACATTTGAAAACAACCTAATTTCAGCAATTACCCTCCATAGTTTGAAAAGTAATCAAATTCTTTTGTGCAGTCCTGTAGATAGTGAAAATGTTTGTATATATACTACATAATTCAGTTCAGTTACAAAATGCATAACACTGTTTAAAAGCCATCTTCAGAAATTTCTGCTAACAGACGATAATGTACTCGAATTTTGTTGTACACCCCTGTAAGTTATCTATATATGTTTATGCGCACGCCATGTTAAGCTAAAATTTTATTCGAGCAAAAAACCGCATAGCTGAAATAAAAACGCACCTCCACCAATTACTATCCACAGACGGAAATGTATAAAGTTCTTTGGGTAGCCCTGTATATGAATTAATTTTTATTCTATTCGCGGTTATTTTATGCATCTTTTAGTGTAAGAAATATAATTCAACTAGAAAATGCATTAAACAATTAAAAACCACCATTAAGGAATTCACGCCCATAGGCAATCTCGCTTTCGAATTCTTTTGTGTAGCCTTGTATATGATCTATAGAATTTATACACACCTATCGTTCATAAACAGTGCTGTAACCAAATTATTTGTATGTCCCTGTAAGTGAACGATAAATGCTATGTACTGTATATTTTACAGTAAGAATCTTTTAATACACCTCGATAGTTTATATGTGTAATAATAAAAAAAATTTCGCCATTTTACCTTAATTAATTTATTCCAAATTCTTACAATATCTACCTTTTTCCTTGTCTTTTAGTAATACCTTAAATATGATTTATATTTTAATTCCATACCTTTAATCAACATATTCTTTTAATTCTTATTATAAAAACTTTAATCTGTTAAAAGCGACACTTCTTTGTAAAACCCCCTAATTTATTCCTTCATATTTGAGACATAATTTTTTTTCCTTTAAAATGTTTCTTAATGCCATTTTTATTTTTATTAACATTATTATTCGATATCCCAGCATTTATTGCATGTACTCCTGCGTCTAAATTATTTACCCTTTTCTTTCTAAGCTTTTGATACAGAGTTCCGACGTTACGTCATGGTTTTCCCGACTTGAACATCCTTTTCAACTAATCACTAAGCAAGCCACTCCTCTGTCTTCCCCAACTTTCCTCCTAACTAAAATTCTGTTGGCGCTTCCATTGGCACGTCAATATATTTTTCCGCGAATTGCTAGTATAAAACGAGCTTACACAGCCTTGGAGAGCATATTTTTTTAGGTTTTTCGACTTGCTAAATAAACCCACGTCACTTGGAGGAGGTTGTTCTTCAAATTGATGTATCTCTAATATCTTAATAACCTCGTTATTTTTCTATGACGTAACACAGTCCAGATATAAGTTCTAACTGGACAATTAGTGGAATTGTCACTGCTTATGAAGTTTAATAAATTCATTGATGATAGTGCAATTTTTTTTTAATTTGACGGGAAAATTTCTCAATGTACTTCAAACATCGCCTTCCACCGTGATTTAATTACGACTGCAGATAAGTGACTCTATCAATACATCGCTTGCCAGTGGTTTGTCGACAGTGGTTTGTCGACATACTTTACTATCTCATCAAAAACAACTCGTTGTAAATGATCCCGCCAAGCCACAAACCTAAAATGTCAGTCACAAAAAGAAGTGATATCACATAAAAAGAAGCGATATAGAAGTGCATACTCCGAGTCCCGTGTAAAAATCTGTCACCCCTCATAATGTTTCCAAAGGACTCGGAGTGAGGTACAGTATGTGAAAACTGCTTGGCTACCTGCAGGCTTTTATAATATATGTAGTATATCAATTTTGAAATTCGAAAAATAAATTTTATATTTTTGTTATATCATTTTTATAAATATTTTTGTTTGCGAAAGAACTGACAGAACGGATTTTCCCCCAGATCTATGGCATTCCCTTACGCTAGAATTAATGCAATATATCTCAATTTAGTTAACGTTTATTATAAGGTATATATATATGTATATATATATATATATATATATATATATTACAAACTCAAAATCTTTATACGTTTACTTAAAAAATCCTCTTCGTAAGAGTGGTGTTTTTAGTTTAAATAATGGTAAATAAAATCAACAAATTGATTTTTCAAGCTCATAAATAAGAAAGGACATGCAAACACAGAAGCTTCAACTTTTACAATTTTATGGGAGCAAAATAAATAAATAAATAAATAAAATAAAATAAAATAAAATAAAATAAAATAAAATAAAAATAATATAGCCATATGTAATTTCAGGAAACGCAAACATTATAAAAGCCTGCAGGTCGCCCAGCAGTTTTCACATACTGTACCTCACTCCGAGTCCTTTGGAAACATTACGAGTCGTGATAGATTTTTACACGGGATTCGGAGTATGCACTTCTATATAGCTTCTTTTTATGTGATTAATTACTTTTGTAACTGACGTTTTAGGTTTGTGGCTTGGCGGGATCATTTACAACGAGTTGTTTTTCACGAGATATCACTCCTTTTTGTAAGGTATTTAATTTCAATTATATGGATTCCATTTTTATTCAGAAAAGAAAAGATGAAAGGGGCAAAAAAATAATAATGATGCTATAAACAGAATTATACATCAGAATTATACAATTTATTAATTAGAATTTCAGAATTATAAATTTTATACATGTCGCTACCATAACAACGGGGAAACTTTTATATTAATTTCCTTACATTGTATTCATCAGATTATTTATGGCATATTTATTTTCCCTTTTCTTTTGTTTATATCACTCTTCCGTTTATATACATTCAAAAACAAAAAATTAGACAATTTTACAGTAGTTTACAAACTAATTAAAATACTACAGTTTCAGAAAAATGTGGAAAAATCAGAAGCACTTTTTTAGGTCAACTACAACGATAAGTTTATAGAGCATACTTTACCGAGAATAATCAACATTTTTTTTCTACGAACCTATTTCTATTAGTATAAAAATTTACAGGGATTTTTTATAATAACATATTAAATATATTATTTTTGAAAATTGCTGAGCACCTTAGAAGTTTTTTTATTTGTTTAAGTTTTTTAACTCAACGTTTCGAGAATTTGAAAAATATAAAATTCGCAACGTTTGCAAGAGTATAAAAACTATTAAAGTGATTTCTGTTCATATAGTCTGTTCATTCCAATTCGGTGATCCTAAAATATAGGTCTCCAATCTCCGGCAGTCCATGAATTAATTAGGACATATATATGCAACTGTTAAAATGTTCTCAAAGTTGACAATAGAGGCAATAAGTATAGCTCGGCAAATATGAAACACGGCATTGCTGCATCATGGCTTTGTTTCGTGAGGTGTTCGTTCTCCGAACATAAAAATCTCACGCGAACGTGTTCGTTAACCGATTTGTTCCTAAACCGAACAGTTCGTTACCGATCACCTATTGTATACGAAATTTAGCATTTTAAGTTCGTCATAGCCAGAGATTCGATGAACGGCAAATATTTAAACGCAAAACTTGTAATCTTGGGGTAGCAACATTTTTACATTCTATTACTCAGCGCATGAACATAAAGTTAGAATTTTGTAATCGCTATTTCAATCAATTCCTGATACGCTAGAATTATATATTTATAAATAAACACAGTTTTTTTAATCGATGAAAATACTATATTTTAATAGATTTAGAGCTTAACATCGACGAGATTTCAGACGGACAAAATGAACTCATATTAAATTTTAAAGCAAGATAATGAATCCTTACAGAGATTGAAACAGTGTAAAATCATTAAAATACATCTCACTCAGTAAATATACATCAGTTGTAATGTAATCAAGATATTCTAAGAGACTCTGTAAACGAAACGTATATACTTCAGTGCCGCTTTACAATAGAGAGTATGTAGTAACATATTTTAATATCTTGTGTATATAGCCAATTTGACAAAAGTTATGCAATTTACTATTGTTTTTCCTCTGTGTTAAGTACAGGAATCATGTACTTCAACGTAAAAATTCGCTAATTACACAACTTTTTTGTCTTATTAAAAAACCTTTTGAGTTACCCTGTAAACGAACAGTAAATTCTACAATTCTGTTTAACAATAGGAAGCTAACTTAGGTCGTTCGTAATAACATATTTTAACATCAGGCGCATTAGTTCTTTTTGAAGAGAGTTAGACCATTTAATATTTTTTTTGCTTCATCTTAAGTATAGGAATAAAACACTTTAAAGTGGTATACATAAAAAACTAATTAATGTTTTTACACGAAATATTAAACATTTGAACTACTCATAAAAACAATTCAAATGCTGCAAACCGCGTAAAAATCGGATAATTACATAACTCTTTAGCCCTATATCAAAAGATCTTTTGTGAGACCCTGTAAACGAACCTTAAATGTTACGATTGTTTATAATAGCTTACTTGGGTCGAGTGTAATAACATATCTTAATATCATATGTATACGACCATTCCTAAAAGAGTTGGGTCATTTATTATTTTTTTGTTAAGTTAAGTATAGGAATCAATAACTTTAAACTGATATAAATCAAAAACTAACTAATATTTTTACATGAAACTTACAAAGGTTTGAACTACCCAGAAAAACGATTCAAATAACGTAAACCGCGTAAAAATCCGATAGTTACACATTGCTGTAACCCTGTCAACAGTTTTTTGCTCTATGTTAAGTATAAGAATCAATAACTTTAAACTGATATAAATCAAAAACTAATTAATATTTTTACATGAAACTTACAAAGGTCCGAACTACTCATAACAACGATTCAAATAACGTAAACCGTGTAAAAATCCGATAATTACACATTGCTGTAGCCCTGTCAACAGTTTTTTGCTCTATGTTAAGTATAGGAATCAATAACTTTAAACTGATATAAATCAAAAACTAATTAATATTTTTACATGACACTTCCAAAGGTCCGAACTACTCATAAAACGATTCAAATAACGTAAACCGCGTAAAAATCCGATAATTACACATTGCTGTAGCCCTGTCAACAGTTTTTGGTCTGAACAAGATTTAAAAAGTGCAAAAAACAGCACTTTTAAAATCGCATTTAGTGAAAACCTATTTGTCGGATTTTGCTTTACTTTTGAATTCTTAGTCCCTTGGAACGCTCCATTCCATAGAATCAAGAATTTTGTTTCTATGGAAAACGAGATATAGATGATATAGATAGACTATAGAACGCGAGATATAGATGTGTCAAAAACCCGTTTTGTCCCGTCCGCAAAATATAAACTAAACAGAGTGCTAAAATTTTTTTGTAAAATCGCTTGGCATCCATTGGAGGAAATTCCCTTCATTTACGGTTCAATGCATTGCTGTTTCTTATGCTTGGCGAGTAACTCTGTCGAATTTCTATGATGATATGGAAAAGCATCTCATATATATATATATATATATATATAAATTTCATTGTTTGAAATAGTGCACCATCATTAAATTATGCTGCAAGCGATTTTCCTCCGTAGACCATTATGTAACCGAATTTTTTGTGTGACCCTGTACATAAATGATAAATGCTTTGAACTCCATTTTCTATTGAAAGCATGTTTGACCGCACCTGATAAATGCATACCAATTTCATTATGTTTGAAATAGTGTAAAATAATTAAAATACACAGCAAGCGGTTTGGAAATCGTGCATAAAAAAAGTCGCCAAACATCGATGCGTGAGTGTAACACATCTGTTCCTTTTCGGCTATGATGTCATACACTCACGCACCTTTTTTCTTATTTTTTAATGGGTTATAAAAAGGAAAAAAAGAAGCCAAATTTTGAGGATTTTTTCCTTTAATAGTAACCTGGCTATTGTATTAAGTTATTGGTTTGGCGCGGGTTTGGAAATCGTGCATAAAAAAAAGCGCCAAACATCGATGCGATCTGTTCCCGATTTTACCCTATAGACCATAATGTAACTGAATTCTTTTGATTGTCTCTGTAAATGAAACTATACATGAAAGCTATAAATTTTACATATTTTATTTTCACTAGAGCACATGTCATGGTAATTCTCAATAAAATATATCAATAATATAGAAATCGAATATATTTACGAGAGTATAGAGTGTGGACAGACAGACAGACGAACCGAATTCATAAACACCTTTGAACTATGTTGGAAAGTGTTATTAATAGTTTGTGATGACAGAATAAATAAAAAAATTAATAAGGTGAATGAACGAAAAGAGTAAGAGGCAAATGAAAAAGCGCTTCAACGCATTACTATATTTACTTTAAATATTAATAACTCATTTAAACCAAGGAAGAGAAATATTTATGCGAATTTGAGAGTCATTCTGAGGTTTAATTAAGTCCTTAATTTAATATATTAGCAATTTTATCTTATCAAATTAACTGAAATATTTGCTGTTTTGATAACGTGAATATTTAAACTTGCATCAAATATAATTACATGTCGGGAAAATGTTTTTTTAAAGGAATTTAATTCGTAATTTCAATATTATTTCTTTGCTGGAGAAAAATTATTTATTTATTATTTAATTTTTTTAATGGAATAATATGACAGTACATATGTAATTTTCTATTGTATTGCGTATTGCAGTTGTTTTTAGTTTCAAGAAATTAAATGCTTAAATTTTTACGATTTATTAGAAAGGACTATATATACAAGGACCACATATATTTTTACTTTCTCTTATACTCATATGAAAAAAGCAATGGATACATGTGAAAATATTCGACTTCCAAATTTTAATGTTTTTGGAATTTCCTGAATACGATTTGATTATTTTTGTTCGTTCAATTTATCCTTCTTCGTATTTCACCTTCCGTGACTAGTGTAGGCTCTTAAGTAAAGCCATCAAAATCGGAGTGAGTGTACTGATGTTGGAGACCAAGCACCAGGCGCCAAACCCGAAAAGCGTTTCATTAGCAGTGATGTAAGTTACACAAATTTCGTGGGCGCGTATTTCGGAATGAATGCGCAGAATTCCATAAAACTCAGATAGATGTAGATATACATTGTTGCCGATCAGATTCTGGTAATCTGCTCTGCAAGTAGCACTACTATTATGTATTATTTAATAATATTAGTATCTATGATATGGAAGTGTAGAAAATTTAATATATATATTGTTTATTGATAAAAAAACGAGCAGATTTAATTACGACTTTGATCACTCAACAGAAGGTAGGGGAGTTATTCTCTTATGCTCTTTCCAATTAACATTACAGCTGTATTTGAGTACCTATTTTATAAAAATGAATCAAAATTTATATTTGTTCATTTAAATTATATATATTTGTTCAATTTCAGTCTTGAACAAAGGCGCTGCTAGGCTATTCTTTTTTTACCCACTTATCTCTGTAACTCCATGTAAAATTTAAAGAAATGCACCGTAATTCTTATTCTTAATTTCTGGCGTGTAACAGAGCTATCTGTTTGGAAATATGATTCAGATATAGATTTTAAAGTTAGTCGTTGAAAAGACGAAGCAATAAAGAAAATACAAAGCACGAGAATTTGTCTTTTGTTAAAATGGCAATTTCTCAAATCACAAATTAGACAATGCATTGTTGAGTTTTATGAGTCAAACTTGACTCTTTATTATCAAAAATAGTAAATGGAAACAACAATATATATTTGATTTTTGAGTAGAGAACAGATCAAGCATGATCTTTTTTAATACAAATTTTCAGATGTTTCGCTGGTTTGTTGCATGTTTCAATGTTTCTTTTATGCTTTACTTAGCACTATTAGAATAGAAGCGAGTGTGCTGATGTTGGAGACGAAGAACTAGGCGCCAAACAGTAAAAAACGTTTGATTAGTAGTGTTGTAAGTTATTACTACGAGAGGTGAGAATGGGGCGCAAGTTTCAAAAGAAGCAATTGAGGACGCCTTTAGTGAAAATTGTTTGTTCTATTTTAGAGGCACATAATTGAAGTCATACGTAATGCATGTGCGTGATCACACAGTCTTTTAAACGTCATATATTATTTAATTAATAGGGTCTTTTCTGTAACATATTAATGAAGTATTGGGTTCCAGCGTAGTAACAGTGTTATTCATCCTAATACATTAAAATACGTCTATCTCTAGTTCTTAATGACCGTAATGCATTGGAAATAAATGCATTTAGTTGCATAAAACTTTTCATTAGACAATCTTAATAATAATTTCCACTTGATAGATTATTTACAAATTCATTCAGTAATACTTAAATTTATTAGTTGATTTTGTCAATGTTTATTGCAATGAACTTCTAAAAATTAACACAAAACAATAGTTGAAAACATACTTATTCAGAAAAGATCGGGAAAGATATTTTAATTAGAAATATTTTGAAGAATATTTAAGCATGTCTAAATGCTTCATCCAGAGAGATCTTTATGAAATGATTTTGAATTGTGTTTATAAAAATTATTTTATTAGAAAGGTATGATGTAATCAGATAATTCTATGATTTCATGTTAAAAGGAAATTATTATTTATGAGAATGCGATTAAGTATAAAGTCAAGGCGCTACATGGAAAGCAGCGGCATTATCAAATAATAATTTGAGCGAGCGCTTTTAATTTAGTCTGTATTAACAGATTAAAGTTTAAATACAGCGTGGATGGAAAATTTCGATATTTTCAGACTTCGTCTGCAATTTAATATTATTATTGTTGCAGAGAAGAATAATTGAACAGATCCGCTATACGATGATAAGAGTTTTAGAAGATGAAAAGAAACAGTATTAATTACAGATCGATTAATTTTTTCGGATCAAAAGAATGTAAATGTTCTATATTATCAACAAGAACGTTTTCGCTAAATTATAAATTTAAACTTAATTTTTTAACTCAAAATATTCAAATTTAAGCTTAATTTTTAAACTCAAAATATTCAAATTTAAAACAGTTCATGGGAAACATTAATGCCAACTTTCGGAACATTTTTTTATATTTTCGATGTAAATAAGCAATTGTTGAATTGATCAAAATTGCGAAGTTAGATTCAGGGTGCCCATGAACTCACGGGCGAGACTGTAAGAGAAGGTAAATTACACATAAAGAAGCAATTTTGGTATAGAAATATGCAGTAAGCAATAAAGTGTTGGCGAAAAAACAAAAGATGCGGAAGAAATGAAATTAAGCGTTTTATTGACATCATTGTGTGAATGTCTTCTAAAGAATGGTTTGGTACAATTAAATGCTGAAATGTCCAACCGTTAACGATGACAAAGCCCTGGAAGTGTCGATGAAATGATAAGTGATAGAGGGCAATATGATGCAGTCCTCTGCTGCAAGCAATCACTGGTTTTTGAAAGTCGTATCTCTAACGTGATGGACGAATTTACACTCAATGGGAAAGCAGACATGAGTCTTATGTATGGGGTTGCGAATTTTAATGGAAGAGCGGCGCTAAGTTTGTATCGAGAACGCTTCCCCAATAGCACAATGACGAATCACAAAATATTTCCGCGCTTACATCGGAAGCTTTGTGAGAACGGTTCAATTCATGACAGGAGACAGGATACGGGTCGCACGAGACATGTACAATTTCCAGAATTGGAAGAATGTATTCTTAGGGGGGTTGAAGGTAGTCCAAGCACTAGCACAAGATAGGCTCTGTGAGTAAAAGCACAGTATGGAAAATGTTGCGCGAAGAAAAATTTTTTCCATACCATTTGCAGAGAACACAAGCACTGAATATGGATGGCTACCCTCGGTGTGTAGATTTTTGTCGTTGGTTTGGGTAGCAATGTACATTGTCCCGAGCTTTTCTGCACATGTACTTTTTACAGATGAGTCTTCCTTTACGCACGACAGAGTTTTGAATTTGCATAATTCCCAGGTGTGGACCATCTCTAACGCACATGCAACACGTCTACATGTTTTCTAGGAGCAGTTTTCCTTTAATGTGTGAGTGGGTATTGTTCATGATTTCCTTATTGGGCCGTACTTACTACCACAACGACTCAATGATGCGAAGTATGACATCTTTCTAGAAGACGTATTACAAGAAATACATGATAATGTTTCATTTGCCGCTCGGAATGCCGTATGGTTTCAGCACAACCGGGCTTTAGACCATTTCAGCATCAATGTCCGTAATTACCTCGATGCTGCGTTTGGCGTTAGATGTACTGGACTAGGCGGACCAGTCGCTTGGCCACCACATTCATCCAATTTATCAGTAATCAATTTTTTCTTATGGGGACACCTGAAAGAACTCATTTACGAGGCACCAATTGACTCTGATGAGGATTTCATTGCAAGACTTATTTACTTAATAAAAAAAGGAAAGCATATCAATGGCAAAATATAAAATTTAAGCCTATACCTCATCCTAGACTTTTGAATTTTACTAAATTGGAGGTATTGTTCTTATTCATATTCTTCTTATTATCATTATTTTTAATAAAAGCACAATGTATATTTATATTTGTGATGATTATTGATGATTTATTGTGTTTTATTGATGATTAAGACATATTTCAAAGATTTTCATTGTAAATAAATATTCAATAAAATTGTAATAAATTGTTAATTTACATATTTTCTTCAACTTCACTTATTTAGACCATATTTTTCCATATATATATATATATATGCAATTACCTTTAAACGAGAAAAAACCTAACCCGCATGATCGTGCGGGTTCTCCAAATGCTTCAGTGGAATTGATCGGTTTTTAAATATTTTTTTCAGAGACGTTGGGGACAATGTCTAGTTAACAGCTAAAAAAAGTAAAATTTAAATGCGAAAAAAAATTCCGGTCTTAAAGGGCTAAGAAAACTAATCCGCAATTATGAAAAGTTCTGCATGGAAAAAATGTATCTTTTATTTTCGTGTTATTGCCAACATTTTTTGAGATTTCGCCATTGTGCGCCATTCGCGATGAATTGACACGGCGCTCTTAAATGTTAAAAGGTGATTTCAAATTTAGTAACATTTGACTTATTGTATTTCCCGGTGTATAAGACGCATCTAAAAAATAAATACTTATTTTTATAAAAGAAAAAACGCATGAAATTAAAAGAAGAACTATACTTAATTTTATAAATATGCATTTATTGCAAAATACTGTAATTAAATGCAATAGTAATAGCTCTTGAACTAACA
This sequence comes from Maratus michaelseni, assembly GCA_963931845.1. NCBI lineage: Eukaryota > Metazoa > Arthropoda > Arachnida > Araneae > Salticidae > Maratus > Maratus michaelseni. The sequence continues at coordinate 185,231,258 of OZ007587.1, forward strand.
TTTACAAAAATCAGGACAAGTGCGACCCGCATCATGAGTATTCCGTAACATTATGTCTTACTGAGTTGTAGTTTTCCAACTGGACGAAAAATGTCTGGCCAGGACTCGAACCTGGGATCTCTTGACTGAAGCTGTCAGTGCTCTACCAACTGAGCCATCCCGGTTGAATCTGGAGGACCTAATTCATCCAGTTAACCTTATGGATCATAGCATCTGGTCTGATATCTAAATCAGCTCAACAGAAAAAAATCGCAGGCTATTTGGAACTACAATAAACGCTGGATACGTGATTACACAAGATGTATTTTAACACAATTATTCAAATTGGTAAAGAAATCAGATGAGTTGTAATAGTCGGCCGGGATGGCTCAGTTGGTGTAAAACACTGGCAGCTTCAGCCAAGAGATCCTAGGTTTGAATCCTGGCCCGGTCATTTTTCGTCCAATTGAAAACTTACAACTCATATGGTTTCTTTACCAGTTTGAATAATTGTGTTAAAAATAATCTAGCCTAATCTCGTATCCAGCGTTTTCTGGAGTTCCAAATCACCTGCGATATATTCTGTGGAGCTGATTCAGATTTCATAACAGATGCTATGATCAATAAGGTTAAGTGGAGGGCTATAGTTCACTAATTTGGCAAATTTCTTGTTCAAATTCAGTATTAACGAATCTTCTGTTATCGGATTCTTTGTATTTCCCGTTTCCTATTATTTTTTGACGGGACCGGGCAACGCCGGACGGATCAACTAGTTTTTAAATAAAGTACTAACATAAACGTAATATACATCCTACACACATGAGACATACCAAACGCAGTGCGCAATAAAAAAAAACTGTATCTTCATTACAGTATAAAACGTACCCTATTTTTGAGGAGCATTTTAAGCGTAAAAAAGTACATCTTATACAGAAAACACAATATATATTTTTCTGTTTCGTTTAATCTGATAATTTGGACACTAGTGGAATTGTATAACTGTATACACGAATGAGCAAAAAGTTACTTTTTAAAATCCACTCTCAATTATTCAAACAAAATTAACCAAACCCGTGCTACACGGGTTAAAGATGTTCTATATAATGCACCCGGTGAACAAAATGTTGTTTAGAAGACTTTTTAATTAAAAACTCTAATGGATTTTTTACATTTAGTGAATTTTCTTTGATTGACAACAAACTACACCAAAAGTGACCATTTTTGGAACATTCGTATAAGCCGTATGCCAGGGGTTAATCGCCAAAAGAATCTGTACCAGGGGTCGGAAAAACTACTTTTTTATTGTAGCGAACTACAACTTTATCGAAAATGCACTTAACTACAACTACAACTACATGTTTTAAAAAGTAGTGACTACAAACTACTTTTCAAAAGTAGTCACTACTTCGCTACTTTTAGATTTTGTCAAAGGGTTCCATTTACACTATTAAATTGAAGACATGGATTAAATAATAAAGCGACTCCGCGTTATATTGCGTCTGCCCAGTTATAATTAAATTAATGTGACACATAACCGAGGGTATTCAAAAATTAAAAAAGTTAACATACAAGAAAATGTTTTGTGTTTGTCTCCAAAATGTTAGTTTATACACACATTAAAATTTCGTACCAAAATTAAGAGAGATATTATAATCTAAAATATTACAGCCAAACAACTTTAAAAGGAAACAATAGATAAATCAGTAAATAAAGCAATTCCGAATAATAAAAACCCGGCGTTAGAACATGAAGACTTAATAAAGAGTAAATATACAAGTGTTGCCGGTAAGAAAATCGATTCATTTGCTGGGTTAGAACTTGATTTTAGCAGCAAGTGTCAATGGGAAAAATTTATGACTTCATGTAAAACGTTGCTATACACTGCAGCTGAGATTTGCCACTGAGATTCGCAAATTGTTGAACAGAAAAGAATTTCATAAAAGGAGCAACTTTCGGCCATGTGATTTGCAAAATGTTATTTTTTCCCCTGCAGTTAAAAGTAGCGTCGGTTCTCGCTACAAACTATTGTTTTCTTTTTGGGTCACGCTACTTGCTACAGTACATTATACACAATGTAGCGCGCTACACTACATTATTCACAATGTAGCGCACTACACTACAAACAAAGTAGCGGCTACTGTAGTTTAGCTACGTGTAGTGCGCTACTTCCGACCCCTGTTCTGTGCATATAGCAACCTTTATGATTTTAATTTTTTCAGTGTGCAAGTGCGTAGTTCGATTAAATATCTGTTGAATTCGTGTTTCATTTGTTTATTTACTTGCGAATTTTTCATTTCGTTTGCCAATTTAGTGACGGAATATTACACGGAAGTAAACAAATGCTGAATTATTTACATTGATAGAAGACCAAACGGGTTACATCTGTACGGTAAAACATATGTAATCGGGTTGTACGTTCATTTTTTGAGATATATTTAAAATTTTCATGCTTGATAAAAACTATAAAAACTCAGTAAATTGAGATACAGTTTTCAAAACAATTATTTTTGAAAGAACATTTTTTTTCTCTATTCGACCGTGATGTAAAAAATGACATTGGACGATGTTTAGTATTTAGAAAATTAGGAATAAAACGAAATGTATTGTTCAGGTGGTTGCCACCGTCAGTATAATATTAACATTACTCACAGACATGTTTTTGCTTTATAATATAGATTTCGAAAGCATATTACAAACATTTTAATGCGAAAAAATTTCTGTAGTGATGTCAGTAAGCAATTTAGTTACACTTTTCGACAACAATGTTTTCTATTTGACTTAGCGTGCGCAGATAGATCGCGTTCAGCTTTTTCGCCAAAGGATATTGAATGTATAGAAATTGAGCGATGGAAGTGAAAATAAAGTCCTGGTAACTTTTGAGCCTCCATCTATTAACTGAGAAGTTCATTAATATATATATATATATATATATATATATCCACATCTAGCGACCCTTATCCATGCAGACCATTTTGCATATAACTTTTAACTCAGAATTTATAACAAAAAAGATGCATTATTTTACGATATTTTAGCAACGTCAATAAAGACTTTTTAATGCATTTGAAATGAAAATTACTATTGATATAAAACTTATTTACAGACTATTTTGATCACGTCAATAAATCTGAATAATAATAAAAATAATAAAAAAAAATCCGTGAGTTGAACGTATTTTTCCATGTCCGCTTTGATTTGCCCATTTCTCCCCCAAAATACGGAAAATTCACCAATCTAATACAAAAATTACCTGCAAATTACCCAAAGCTGCATTTTCGTCAAATCACAGAGGTGTTTCAGCAACTGTGCTGCATGTTACTTTTTCGTATTAGAAACTGAATTTTTACACAAGTCCTTTTCCACTTGAAATACGATATTCATCGGTCAAAAGACGTATTTTTTTTTTTTAGAATAGCAGGAAACAAATCTCTTTCAATCACAGGGATGTTCCGGAAACTAGTTGTCTGTACATTTTACGTTTTTTAACGAAAAGTTTTTTGAAAGTGTGGAAAAATACTTCAATTAAAAATATATTGCACTATTAAAGATTTTAGCTTTTAGATTGATCATTTAGAAAGTTTCTAATTTTTTCCTCTAATTTTGCATTTGATTGCTTTAAAATTTTGATAGTAAGAAAATTTTAATTTTAATGAATTTTTAACAATAATTTTTTACAATAATTTAATGAAATATTTACAATTATATTATTAGAATATGGACTACATCCACTTTTGCAGTTGTCATTTGTAATTCCCTGAAATTATCAAAATTAATTTTTCAACAAAAAATTAGCAAATGCAGCATTTTTAAAGCACTTGCTCTTTGAAGCATTGTATTTTTTATGAAAAATATTTTTAGAAAATATATAAAAACAATGAAACTCGTAATATTAATTAAAGATTTTTTTTGCAATGAAATCTAGTTTATATCAATATTTTAAATTGATATAAATTTTTGAATGTTTTTAATTAAAAACATGTTTAATTTTATGTTTAATTTTTAATTATTATTTTTTAATATGCTTTAATGATTCTTTAATTAGAAAATTCATTACATTTTTTAAACAAAATTACGAGCAAATATTCAAGTTATAAAATGTAGACGGATTCATGCAAATTTCGTCTATATTTTAAATTATGAATTTTTAATTTGTTTATTATCCCATTATATATAGCTGATAAATAGTTTTCTTTTTTATTTATATTAAAAGACATATATTTAAAAATAGAGCCCTTTAAATAATTTATGCGAGTTTTTCATTTCTGCAAATTAGTTTGCATCACAAGCTTGAAAACATCATGCAATGTTTTTAGAGCATTTAATGTAAAGAAATCACATATGCAAACCTATTGAGAGAGAAGAAGTTTTGGCAAAATATTTCAAATTAGCTTACTTTAATTAATTTATACAATATTATTAATTTCATTAGCAAAGTATTTAGAAATTTTGTTATAAAGTAAGTTTAAGTTGCCTGACCTACTTAACATTTTAAAACATTAGTTACAATGTGCAAACAAACGTAAAACAGCTTTTATCACTGAGATCTTAGAAAATTAAACAATAGTTCGAAGGAACTTTGTTTTCCAATCGAACTGACGAAATATACAGAAATGTTTTTCCAAATGTTTTGAAACGCAGTGATAAAAATATCAAGATGTCTCTATACTTTTATTTTTCCGATTGTTTTGAAACGCAGTGATAAACAACGTGAAAATGTCGCTTTTTTTTTCATATTTTGCTACTACACCTCTAATGTTTAAATGAATTATCTGTTTTCTGTCCTTGTTAATCATGTATATATATATATATATATATATATATATATATATATATATATATATGGAAGATCAAATTTTATTTGCTTTATACTAAACTGAGCCAAGGATTAAATAAATATTTGCAAGTACGTCGTGCATATAAAATGTATTACACTGGAGATAGGTGATAATATTGGTAAAACGTCTGTTCATAATAAGTATGAAAATGTTAAATCTTTAAGGAGTAACACCACTTTGACTGGTTCAAAATTTCGAAATCCTTTTTGTTGCTTAAAATATTTTTTCTGTTTATACACACAACAAATGATTTTTTATTAGTAGAAATCAATATCGATAATGAAAGGAGAAATTTAGAACTATAGGAAGTAGAGCGCACCATAACGAATAAAAAATAACAAGAAATTTAATCAAGTTTTTTTTTTCTTTTAGAACAACCGTTTCAAAATCTGTCGGTTCGCTACATGCGGCTATTTTCAATCAATAAAATTGATCTGAAAATTAATCGTCATATATTTGTCTAGTGAAATACGTAGGATTTGTTTCAAAATATTGATATCTTGCTGTTCCGTGTAACTTTAAGTAACGAAATTTGTGATTGAAGACCTACCTCTTACTTCCATTCGATTGCATTGGATCGATTCGATTTCCGTAAACAGGTGTATTTTTTAAAACGGCTACGTATTTCACTAACTTTTCAACTAAGAAAACACATTCTTTTCTTATATTGTTCTAGGGTGAGTCAACGATGCGCTTTCGTGTCCACTGCTTGATCCCCCTTTTTAAGTGCTCCAGCCCATCAGCTGTCAAGACGCCATTTCTAAATATATCATCTAAACAAAAATACGGTATTTTTACTTTAATATATGCATAAAAAGTAATGTAAATGGATTTTTATACACCCAGAAAAAAGTTTTGTTGAATCAACAAAAATTTGGTTGACCCAACAAAACTTTTTGTTTAAATATAGGTCAATGGAAATTTTGTTTGAATCAACAAAATTTTTTTTTTTTTTTGCAATTCCAAAAAAAAAAAAATTGTATCGTCAGCAAAAAATGTTTTGTTAATTCTGGTTCAATTTTACTTGAATTTTGCTAAAACAGCCAAAATGTACTCAACAAAACATGTTTTGTAGTTTTAATCAATTCTTTTTTCTGGGTGTAAACATTGCACATTCCTTTACAAAAACAAATTCTCGTAAAAAACTTAAATTTCTTGGCGTCAAAGTGACTTTTTCCTTTAATGCGTGGTGTACCACATCTGTAATTAATAAATGCTTAATTACCACTGGGCTGTAAATTTATAGGAAGGGAGACTTGTTCCCCACCAGTTATAAACAGACGTACTTAAACACTACTCGTTTCTACTCGGGCATTGATATGTTAATTGAGGCGTGTAAAGGCAGCGTAGTATAAGTCACAATTTCTTAATGCTTAAAAACAAGGATTGTCTAGACGCGCTATAATGATTTCTTTTGGGGAAAGGTATCTCTCCGAGCGCTATGTAATTTCAAACTTTTGATATTCCTATGTATGGATTTATGTATGTATAGATATCTCCAGTGAATTTAACTAAATCTTTCAAAAATAGTGACTTACACTACTCAGTCTTTAAACACTTCAATTATCGTTTTTTTTTTACAATAATATAATCAATGAGAATGAAGCGTTAGAGGCATGATTTTTTTTCTATTCTTATTTATAAAGAGTCAAAAGGAAATTTGTTTCACACTAACATAGTATTAATAGGAATAAAGTGTTACAGGCAGGATTTCTTTTCTATTCTTTTTCTGAAGCAATTAAAAGTATAAACTTAGAAAAATCACCTGATTAATAAAGGATCCATGACAGATATTGTACTTGTTCACTTAGATTAATGAACTGCTTTGAATAGATAAATTGCATTTTATGCCTCTTATGTCAAGAACGATCAAATTCAAAATTCTGACTTAAAATTAAAATATTTACCAATATATATATATATATACGTATTTCACATTTCTCAGAACTACAAACCATTCTTTCGTAGGTAAAGAAAAAAAACTGCAACAGTTGGTCTATTTTGAGGAGGCAACAACGAGAAATCAAACAGAAAAAATATGATATTGAAGAACCTTTTCCCAAGAACTACTGAATTGATTTTTTTTTTATATAGTATAATAAGAAAACGTACAATAGTTATTTTTAAATTAACATTCGTAAGCGTTTGGTAAAAAGGAGTCTAGTGTTTTGTGAGGATTGGGCTTTCTTGTAAAGATAAATATTTCAGAATCCCTGTGGAATTAAGCGTAGAGCTTGCAGTCAATTTTTTTAGAAATGAGTGTTTTTTCGTTTAGTAATTAAGCTAGTTTATCCACACCTCTTCCTGCTTTTTTAAGCGTTTTAATAAACTCATTGTTATTGTTAAATTTTTCATTGCCTATTTTCTACACTGTCAAAAAAAGACAAATGTTTCTTAATCTAAGAAAATATAACTAGGAACGAAAATTTACAATAACCTCTTCCGAGTTATCCATGATTACGATAAGCATTCTCTATCTTTAGACATCTTAAAAACCAATATATATATATATATATTTATTTATTTAAAGAAGCATTGATGAAAACCGAGTTTCCTTTGTTGCCACTGATTTTTGAAAACATTTCCGTGTAGTTTTTATAGTGTATAATCAATTTTATCTAACCGGAATGTCGGTTTTTAGGATGGTATCAAATCTAAATTAAGCATTTTCAATTGCGTTATTGAATTTAAACATGCAAGGGTTGCAAAACAATATTAATTTTAATGCTATTAGTTTACTATTTTTGTCTGTAAAACATGTTTGTTGGACATGAAAATGTACATTATATCTATATTCTGAGTTGAGAAAACTTATTAATACACTACACTCTAAGAAAAAAAGCCAAAAATTACAGCAAAATTTGCTGTAAATTTATGCACCCAAATTGCCAGCATATTTTACTGTGAATTGACAGCAAAATAGGTCTTAAATAATATTATGTTTGGAATTTTACAGCAAAATGTGCTTCAAACATGCTAATTTTACTGTCAATATGACTATAATCATACTAAATGTTACAGCAAAAAATGCTGGCAATTTGGGTGCATACATTTACAGCAAATTATGCTGACATTTTTGCCATTTTTTCTGATAGTGTATAAAAATTACTGAGAAATGTTTCCGAAAATGACTGGCAGCAAAAGATAATTTATTTTTATAAATGCTTCTTTAAATCTCGACAATATGGTGGTTTCCGAGGCTTCTAAAGATAAAGGACACTTTTCGGAATCGTGGGTAACTCGGATGAGCTTATTATATTTTTCGTTGATGGTTACATTATATTTTCCTAGATTAAGAAATTTTTATTTTTTTTTTTTTACAGTGTAGCTGACTGTCCCAAGGTTATGCCACCTGTTGTTAAGATGAAGTCGATTTTCTTGCAAAACAAAACGATCAAAATATAACTAACTATAATACCAATAAAAATAATATACGAGTATTCAAAATGCTTTAGTACTTTTCAATAAAAAGGTACGTCATTAACAAACTGTTTTCGTAGGATTTTGAAACTGTTGCAATCCCCATAAGCGTTGAAAAATATCGCAGAAAATCATCAGTGTCGTTTTAGAGCCGGGTAACTCGTCGATTTCACCCGAAACCGACGCGACTCGGGGTCAGGTTGACGGTATTTGTTTTCATTGCGGGTCGAGTTGACGTTGCACATTTTGGGTTCGGTTGGTTTCGGTTTGAGATTTGATTTTTTCGAGTTAGGGTCGGGTTGGTCTGATTTTTTAAAAGAAAGTCCTTAATATTTTTCAGTTGAAAAAAAATTATATACATTTGCATATGAGTGTATATATGTTCATTTTCTATACAGTAAGGTAAATTTGATATCAGAGATATAATTGTAGATTAATTGACCATAATTGTATTAAAATAGGGATTAATTTTCTTTCATTTCGGCTTTGGGTTCGAATATTTCGGGTTTGAGTCGGTTTCGAGTTGAAGTGTGTCAGGTTTGGGTTGTCACAATTTTTTGTTGTTGTCGTGTTCGGGTTGACGGAATTTTTTTACGGGTCGGATTTCACGTTGACATTAAAAATAATTTTCGGTTTCGGGTTGGGTACAATTTGACCCATGCCGTACTCTAATGTCGTTAAATGCGGTACACTCAATGCTACCGAAACCAATATGCAAAATTTAGTGAATTGTTTAGTGATTTAAACGTTGTTTTATGTACTTATATTGCATAGCATCAAGTTTCATCTCTGTTTTCATACTTCTGATGTATTTAAAAATCAGTGTATAATTTTTTATATGTTCGAATTTACTCTTCATGTTATTAACATAGAAACTATCAATTCTAAAATTTTGTTAAATGTTTACTAAAATATTCGCAATCAAATAAATCTTCAGTTAAAAATGTAATAATGATTTTCCTGATAAATCACATTGTCAAAATTATTTGAACTTTCAAACAACTTATGCATTATTAAAATAATAAAAAAAAATTATAATCAAAAAATATTAAAATCAATTAAAAATAAAATATAATTTATAGTTAAAAAGAAAAACGTAATTTTTTTTCTGCTTATGTAATTTACATGAAATATAGTTTTTTCTACCAAACATTCTATTTTAAAAAAATCAAACAAAGAGTTGACCATCAGTTTTATGAATTTTTAGTTTATATTTTATATTTTAAAAAATCTGACGTGGACCTTTAAAGCACCATTTTTTTAACAGCAAGTTTTTTTAATATTTATTTAATATGTCATTAATGTTATCTTATTATCAAGTGTAATGCTAATAAAAAATGATTGATATCATCTCATCTAAATATAAAAAATGGTTGAAGCAAGATGACGTTGGGTCAATGCATTTTTAATTGGAGGATGCTATCTTGAAGACAAGAGATAAAACATGGTGTAGAATGTACTATTATATTTTTAAAGATCTATAGATTATACTCATAGACTTATTTATCAGACTTTGTTTTTGAATATATTTATGAGCGCTGAATCGTAGAAACAATACTTGTCATTTTTTAAAAAGATTAAAAATATTTTAAGATATCAAAATTATACCTGATTTGCCGATATCTAGTGCGTTAAGGTGTGTAGAAATTTCTTTAAGTAGCTATTCATAAGAGTGAATGATAAGAAATTAGAATGCAAAAAAAATATTTATATTAAAATGCATTATAATAAAGGAGTTAAAAACCTTATTCGAAAAGTAAAAAACAATAAAATAAAAAGGAAAATTTTTACATAATATTCTTTATTTTATACGACATTTTATCTAAAGTTTTGTAACTTGCTATGTGACATTTCCTCCCCAAAACACTCGAATTCAAGTGTTTTTCCTAATGGTGTTATCTTTAAACACTACATGCTTTAAAAATACAAAACTAAACAAAACAAGCAATTAAAAAAAAAGGAATCAGCGTTTGCTTCTCGTTTAGAGGGAATTTTTTTTGGGTTATTTTTATACTACTGTAAAAACATCATGCTATAGTCACCATTTCTACACAAATCATTTTTCTTGATTTTTCAACTTTTTAAATCTCTTTGTGATTTAATAAAATAATTTAAGTCTGCTACATTATGTTTTTATTCACTGTAAATAATAATTTATATTTGTCAACTTCTAAGCTTTTTATATTTTTCTTTGACTCTATAACATTCTCGTTTGCTATCTAATGTGTAAATTAAAATTTTTCCTTTTTAAGACTGAACAGTTTAAAAAGGTGTATAAACCCTGGAGTACAGGGTTATCTGGGGTAAAACCCATATAAACCCTGGAGTACAGGGTTTTCATAATTAGGGTTTTCAAAAGGCATATTAATAAAAAAAATTATGACGAATCGAGAATAAAGTTTCCTGTTGTTATATGAAGAATCACTTCAAATTTACACAAGCTTTCATTGCTGAATTCAGGCATTTTTCTACGAAAGGGAATTTTGCAACTCCGGGGGTAGGGAACAGTATAGAATACCGGGGTGGAGTGCATTTGCTCTTTTAGACTATTACCAAATGCAAAATCTGAAATATAGGGAGAGGACATTTTGATGCTCCAGAGGAGCTGGAATCCCCTATGAACACATTACTGCAAACTTCACAAGTTTTCAACATCTACATCTCTGGTGATTTATCATATATCAGTTCTAAAATTAAGTTCTTGCCATGCTCGTCCCAACATATCACGACCAATGCTATCTACTGCAAATGCGATCCGTAGTCCCATTTTTATTAAATAATTTGTCAAAGGGTCGCGGACGCTTGATCCTTAATGTAACATATAAGAAAAAATAGTAGTATTAAGTGTTTAAGGTTTAATTGGTTACTTTGAGAATCGATATATACTGAATCTGCTAAGGTGCATATATAGAGCTCCTGTAAGATACAAAATTCGAAGTTATTCTCCATGTATGAGAATATGATCACTGTATTCCTCCTGAAATTTTAATCTTCTACAACCTGGAATGGAATTGTGAATGCTCTGTATTTTATGATTTATTAAATAAAAGAATTCACATATTATTTAAAAAATATATAATTTGCTTTTAAAATACAATATATAATTTGCTTTTAAAATACAATATATAATTTGCTTTTAAAATACAATGTATAATTTGCTTTTAAAATAAAAAAAATTAAAGTTCTTACTATATTTATGTTTAGTTTTAAATAGTTCTATTAAGAAGATGCTAATTTTACTTTCAGACAACTTCTGTCAGCCAGTTTGGGATGGATACCTTTGTTGGCCTTCAACTGCTGCGAATTCTACCGTCCACCTTCCATGTCCAGCAGAAAAAGGCCTTGACATCTCAAGTAATGTACATTTAGATTTTTTTCAGCTAAAGAATATTATACAAATTAAATAACCATAATTAACACAATGTTACAATTACAGTTAATGAGAGTTGATTTAAGACTCATAGTTAATGTGACTTTTGTCTCGAATCATCCATTTTATTCACAGAAACAGAGAATACATACAGGACTTGCCAACTTTTTCTTCCATTACAAATATCTTCATTTTTTCTTCGTCTTTCATATACAAGGGGACAACCAAGATACAGATGATCCATATGACAACACAAATACAGTCGGTAACTCCACACGAAATTTATGCAATGGAACCGTCGGGAGTTGAACCCGACCCTACCACATTGAGAACCTAACGCTCTATGCGCTTAACCACGGGGAGCCCTAACACGCTCTTGACCAGTAGTTTATATTGAAATATGATTCTGAGACAAAAGAGCCCCCTTCCCGTGTCTTCTGAATAATTATGACACAGGAATTGGTTAGATAGATTTTTTTAAATTTATGAATCAGTAAGTATGCTACCATGCTATGGATTTAGTATGAAGTGTCTTTCTTTTAACATATAATATGCTCAACTATCTGATATAAATACATACTTTTTTTTAAAAGATAAGCGTGGCAATTTTTATGAATAAAAAATTGCATAGGGGAAACTAGAGTCGTAGTACCTCTAGTGGTTCAATTTCCACCAGTATTTCTGAATGGCAATTTTCGCCTCATTTGCGAGAGAAATTTTGTTTTTAAATAAGTCGACTATTACTGTCGAAACATAGTGGTAGAAATTTCCCCCCACGGCTTGGAGAGAACTAAGGTTTCAGAACCTGATCTTAGTGAATGACGTCAAGTTACAAGAACACGAGTATACTCCACACCGTAAGCAATATCTTAGTAATTTTAAAATAATTTTTGTATCTATGTAAAGTAGTACGGCATGAATGTTGGGTCCATTTTGTTTAAATTTCATTTATAAACTTCTAAGGGTGTCGGTACCAAAAAAAAATTCTCTAAATAATACCTATATTAAAGATTGGGATCATGCTTCAGTAAAACAACATCATTACAGATAATAAAAGGCTTTAAATGTTTTATAAATTAACAATTAAATATAATTAACAATTTTAAAATTAATTCTTCTTTTCGAGTTTTGGTTTTTCAAATTAGATTTTTTTTTTATATTTCATACTCAGGGTACTTTTTTCTACAAACCTAGTATTGGATTTTTGAAACAAAGATAACATAATGAAACACAATAATAATTGGATGCACGTGGAATAAACCTATCAAAATCGCATATATTTAAATTCAGTTTGTTGTTAAACAAAAATACTTAATTATATAGTAAAGAATCTAAAGATACATTAAAAACAAGCTCAGATGATTTTCCCAATTATTGTGAAAACATTTGTAACATAGAGTTATCAGATCGCCAAGAAATTTGGGCACAATGTTCTAGAGATATTAAGATTAAATTTAGGATAAAAATTTGAAATTCAAAATGTTTGTCATTTTTTGTCCCAATGAGAGTTACTGAGTCCCCTTAGTGAGAATAAGCTAAAACAGGATAATGCGCAGATGGAATCAAAACTTTCATTATTCCGTACTTAATGTGCATTTTGTCTTGAGAATTTTTATTTCGGATTGTTATTAATCATACGTTGTTAAAAACTGACAAAGTTTCTTACTTTACGAAAATATAATATAAACACGAAAGAAAATATATAATAACCTCTTCCGAGTTACCCATGATACCAGAAATTGTTCTTTATCATTATAAACCTCAGAAACCAACATACGTTCGAGATTTATAGAAACGTTTATTAAAACAAAGTTTCGTTTGTTGCCACTGATTTTCAAAAACGTTTCCGAATAGTTTGTATGAAGAAATGAAGTCTCTCCATAACAATGAAACCTGGTAACTAGTAAGACCACCACTTAGAAAGAAAGTAATTGGATATAAATGGACAATCCAGGCAAAATATAATTCCAAAAAAATAACAGAAAGTTTTAAAGTGAAGCATGTAGCAAAATGTTTTTCTCAAAAACTCGGAACTGATTACAAACCATTACCATTAATCCGTCTTTACAAACAGGAATATTGGTTTTTAGGATGATAACAATTCTCAATTGAACAATTTCAGCTCATAATTGAAATTATACAGTCCCTGGCCAAATTATTAGACGCAGTTGTTTTTATTATAATTTGTTAAATATATGAAAAGATACATGAGGAATTATCTTGAAACTTTAGGAGTGTAAACAACATGATCAACGTCATATATTTCCGAGAAGATTTTTTCTTGAAACCCCATAAGGGGCCGTCAACAAATTGAAGAAAAACGAATACGTTTTTGATAACCCTGTAAAAACCAATATCACAAAAGCGTTGAAACGGTATCACACGCTTAGGAGACTTATTGTAATAATTTGGGTTCATTTTTATGAAGATAGCATGTATACTCGAAGAGAAATTCAGGTTTTTATAAAAACAGTACCAAATTTTACTAAGTTTTTTGCTTATAATTTGCAGAGTTTTTAATATAAAAACAAGTTATTTTCAGAAAATATGACAAGCAAAATTATACACAATACCCTGCAATCAGAATTAAAAAGTAATAATAATTGCATGAAAAATGAGCAGGTTTACAAAAAATATTTTTTCACTGCGCATGCGCGAATTCAATCAAAATATACTGTGCATAATATATTAGCTAAATATATAGACCAACTTTTATGAAAGTCTCAAAAACATAGCTTGAAAATTCTGATAGTGATCGTCGATAGAATAAGCTCGAAATTCGCTGTTCCCAAAAAGAAGCAAAAAGATGAGGGGTTGTATCAAATATCTGTTATTAGTGCCAAGATAGCGTACACAATATTGCAAGTACTACTATATTTGGATACAACCCCTCATCTTTTTTGCTTCCTTTTGGGAACAGCGAATTTCGAGCTTATTCTATCGACGATCACTATCAGAATTTTCAAGCTATGTTTTTGAGACTTTCATAAAAGTTGGTCTATATATTTAGCTAATATATTATGCACAGTATATTTTGATTGAATTCGCGCATGCGCAGTGAAAAAATATTTAGTAAACCTGCTCATTTTTCATGCAATTATTATTACTTTTTAATTCTGATTGCAGGGTATTGTGTATAATTTTGTTTGTCATATTTTCTGAAAATAACTTGTTTTTATATTAAAAACTCTGTAAATTATAAGCAAAAAACTTAGTAAAATTTGGGACTGTTTTTATAAAAACCTGAATTTCTCTTCGAGTATACATGCTATCTTCATAAAAATGAACCCAAATTATTACAATAAGCCTCCTAAGCGTGTGATACCGTTTCAACGCTTTTGTGATATTGGTTTTTACAGGGTTATCAAAAACTTATTCGTTTTTCTTCAATTTGTTGACGGCCCCTTATGGGGTTTCAAGAAAAAATCTTCTCGGAAATATATGACGTTTATCATGTTGTTTACACTCCTAAAGTTTCAAGATAAAACCTCATGTATCTTTCCAGATATTTAACAAATTATAATAAAAACAACTGCGTCTAATAATTTGGCCAGGGACTGTACATGCAGGAATTACAAAATAATATTAATATTAATGTTAATGTTAATGTTAATGCTGTTAATTTATCATACTGTAAATGTCTGTAAAACAAGTTTGTTGAACATGAAAATGTTTTTTGGAGAATGGAAAGCATCCAAAAATTCTATATTTTGAGTTGAGAAAACTTATTAATCTAATATAAAAATGACCTGGAAACGTTTCTGAAAATCAGTGGCAGCAAAAGATACTTTGGTTTTATAAATTATTCTTTAAATCTAGAAAATATGTTGATTTCTGAAATTTCTAAAGATAAAGAACGCTTTTAGGAATCGTTAGTAATTTGGAAGAGGATACTGTATATTTTCTTGCGTGGTTATGTTATATTTTCTTAGATTAAGAAACATCTGTTATTTTTAGGGTTTCGTTCATCTCACGAAACCCTATTACTCCCGCTCCGTTGTCTGTCCGTCAGAGAGCCATTCTCAAAAACTATACAACTTACAGAGTTGAAACTTTGTGTATATAGATGAATACAAGCTGTAAAGAGCTCAAAATATTAAAATTTCAAAAATTCGTATTATTTTAATAAATAGAGATAAAAAACCAAAATTCTAACAGCCTTTTCCTATTAAATTTAAACATTTTTCGTTATAGCAGATGCCAAAAATTTAAAATCCACGATGAAATTCTGTCTACAATAATTAATTTTCTATCAGACGATTTCTAAGATTTCTCAATAATACAAGGAGTATGAGTATGTGTATGTACACAAAGCAGATTAATATCACGTCATTATAGAATTAAAAAGAAAATCTGACGTCCTATTGGAAGTTTAACGGATTTTTCAAATGTTTGAGAATAATACAAAGCGCGCATCAATATGAGTAATAGAGAATAGTAAATATATGAGTTTGAGAAACATATTGAATCATGATAAAAATACGATTATGGAAATAATCGCATATTTTAACATTTTGAAGGTGTACAACATGTTTAATTTTGAAATTATTTTTTTTTACCCACTTGCTTTTATGTAGCGAACCATTGACTTCTGGTATTACGGGAAATAAAAAGTATTCGTCTAAAAAGATTATACCCTCAGTTTGCAGTAATACAGTGAAAGATCAATTATTTTACAAACTTTTATTTCTTGTAAATGCTATTTTTTTTATAGATCTTACCGTAGGATATTTGCATAATACCAATAATTCTCAATTACTTAGAACAGTAAAGGTACATAAAATAAAGAGAGATCACGAATTGTGCATAATAATGCGCATCAAAATTGAAAATAAATTTAAGAAATAATTTAACCCTTTTAGTTCTGGTGTCTTAATAATAGGACATATCTTTACATTTGTTATTAATTTGCCTGTAAAATTACTGTTGGTGTTATCTGAATGTAATAATAACAGTATATGTCTTTAAATATATTATTATCATTTCATTTATGTTTTGAATATGATGCTTCCTGAAAAAAGACATTTAAATTTATGTTTCACGCGATGCGGTAGCAAGAAATAAACTCAAAAATGAACTGTGAAGGAATTTATGTTAGTTCTCCATTGCTTGTTTTCAAAACTATCGAAAACATAGTTTGCCATTTTTGTCATCAAGGTATAGTTGCGTCTATTTCTGTATTTCTGTATATATTATGCCCAATTTTAGAAAGTATAAAATGCTATATCAGTTTTGTTATATTGTGAACTGGTTGTTTGAATAACTGCGCAATCTATGGGCTACTGAATCAATCTTCAATAATCGAGGTAATCGAGTTTTTCTTTACATTAGTTTAAAAGTGTGTGTTATTTTATTTACATATATTTATTTTCCCATCTATTTACTAACAAAAATTATGAGGACTGAATATTATATTATGAACCCCAAATAATCTGAAATGTATGAATACAATTAGTAAATTAATTTAACGTATTGCATACTGATATACAGTTTGGAGTAATATGACCTCATTTAGAGATAGCAGTTTCATTGAAAAATAAAAAGAACTTTACTATGCTCTCAGGGAATTCAAACTTGAGGTGTAACTCATCAAAGAGGGTATTAATGCGTTTATTACGAGCGTTAATATATATCTGAATGGAAGAGACCAAAATATTGCAATAAGATTTTAGCAAGCATTTAAGAAAATACACAAACGGTCCAATTTATGTAGCAAATTATGTGTACTTAGAAAACTAAACAGCTCTAAATTGGATGAAGGCGGCAATATTAACACTTATACAGTTAAGATATTAGAGATTGTCGATTTATGACACAGAAGATTAGGGCATAGAGATCCTAATGGAATACAGCAGTTACTTTCAAGACAGCTTGTGAAGTAAATATACAAATCGATGTTTACAAACATCAAAAGAGTTGTGAAAAGCGTATAGAAGTGAAATTAACAGATATTCCATATCGAAAATAAGTCTATTACAGAGCAAGAAAAATTCTATAAACTGTACACTCAGGTGTAGCTCCTATCTAAACGTTCACAATCGGCGGTAAATTATATTTCCTAGCATTTGTTGATGACAATTTAGATGTACTGTGATATATTTACTTTCGAAGAAAAGTGAATTATTTGCAAAGTTAAGGCAGTATGTTTCAATAATAATTGGGACACTTAAAAATCCTCACATGAGTCCACTAGTGATAATATGAATCCAGAGTTTAATATCCAAAGTTTTGTATCTCCTCAAAATAAACAAAAACTTCAGTTTTTTTTTTTGGATAAAATTTTTAAAAAATCCTGATATATTATTGAGCTTTATATATTATTGATTATATTATTGAGCCTGAATTTTAAAGTTAACTCAATGTTGAATTAATATTTGTAGGTTTTCGAATGTTTGATTAATTGTGGTTCTGTGATGAGATCTTGAATTTGTGTGTCACTTACTTGATAACATTCACTTTTTGATAACATTTATTTATTTATTTTAGGGTAAAACAATAAAACAACAAACTATGGATTTGAAAAAAAAAAGTTTACTTATACGTGCGTTGGAGTGTTAAAATAGCATTTTGAGAATTGTTTGGTACATCAGTGAACTCGTGCGAGGCATTCGCGCTGCAATCTTTGAGATTATTTGCTGATATATGTTTTTTAATTAACTGCAATTTTTATTAAACCAAAGTGTTTTAACGAAATGTGAATGTACTTTGTCAAAAGCTAGTTCAGAAACCTTATGTATGATATCTCATTCATCGTTGTGTGTTTTGTATATCAGGGGTCTGTCCAGAATTTTTTCCCAGGATCCTGCTTTTGTGAAATTGTGAACAGCTTTTCATATTTGTGAAAAATCTAGTCACAATTTTGTGAATTTGAAATGATCGTTATATTCAGGTTCTTGTTTATGATTTTTTAAAAAGATATATGGATATAAAATACATATATTTTCTTTATGTGTGTAAAAGTGACGAATCAGATTTTTCTTTTAAATGATTAATTTGCGAAATGTTCAGTTTAAAGATGGAAAAATTTTGTGAAAAACCTATTTTTAAGACAAAGAATTTTGTGAAGGGCCCTGTTTTAGGGAAAATAATTTTGTGAAGGGTCCTGTTTTAGGAAAATAGTTTTGTGAAGAGTCCAGTTTTGAAATAAAAAGAAATTGTGAATGGTCCTTTAAAGGACCCAGTTTTTTCCTAAACAGATCCCTGTATATGCATAATTAAAGAGATGTTGGCATCAAAAATAGTATATATGATTAAGGATTAAAAATGTATATTATAGTTAGACCAAGTGAAATTGAATAGCACATAAAAATCTGGAGAAATAATTTTCCAACATGAACTGAAAAAGTGCAGTGTATGTTTACGCAAATACTTCAAGCTCAAGAAAAATGAATGAATGGTATTTTATACTGTCGGCGTACATAAAATTAATTTACTTTAGGAAAAAATATTTTTCCCAATATATTTTTAAACTTCTATGATATATTTATGCGTTAGAGAAATTATAAAGGGTTAATGCTTTATCAAAATCTTGAAATTATCCGGATTTACATGACTGATGCTTTTATCAATCTGTTATATAGTACTAAAGAGCTTAAGTATCTATTCATACAAACTTGTCAGAAAATATCACGTCCAAGTGCTAGGCTAATATAAACATTTTAATGAATTCTGGAAATATGCATTTAAAAGGCATTACATCTCTCATTTAACATATATAATTTTACATATATCAGAACAGGATGTTGTCAAATATTATAATGTTTTGGTGTAAAATTTAGTGTGGTACGGATGATAGATGATATATTATTAAGCGCTTACACTAGTAAAGTGAAAACACTCATAAGCTAATGTTAAACCTATGGGAGCGTTCTTTTCAAAGTTCTCGCTTGTATTTCAATGTCTATATATATATATATATATATATATATATATATATATATATATATTGCATAGGATAGCTGAGGTCGATCTTTAAATGGGTTCTTTTTTTCTTGATTTTTATTCAGTTTTCTTATGAGGATACTTTCATTTTCAGAACCGGTTCTGAAATATAAAGTGACCACATAAAAGAAAAAAAAAATGTTAAAAAAGTTCCGTTTAGAGATCCACTTCAGAAAAAAAAAGTATTGAAATGCAAACAAGAAATTTGCAAAGATCGTTCCCATAGGTTTAATAATGACTTGGGAGTGCCTTCGTGTGATTAGTGTGGGCTCATAAGCCATAACAGTAATCTAGATGAATGAGTTTAACTATTATCAATATACAGAGTGATTCATAAAATATAGACAAAATTTTAACTTGTAGAACATCTCAGTATTTCCCTGCATTTTCTAAAAAAAATCTCATAAAACGGACCCAAACATTCTAATTTGTTACTAAAAATATCTTTATATTTCTTTAATAGAAATGTATTTTGTTCTAAATATATTTTTTGTCTACAGCCAATATAAATTCACTCCAAGAAATGAAAAAAAAATACAGGCTAGCCACTTAATGGATTTTAAGTGTGATAATGTTAATGAAAATAACATTTAAAAAATGTATTTTCATTTAAAAAATGCGGCTGAATCGTTACAGCATTAGATGGTGTATAGGTACTATAATTAAATCTAGTGAAATTCAGTAGATATAAACCGTAGAAACAGTTCTTCAAAAAGTAATTATAAAATGCGGTGTATGTGTATGCAATATTTCAAGCTCGAGCAAAATCAATATATACCTATAAATGTCTCCTTTTATTAAATCCGGTTATTTTGAAGTAAATCTTGTTTAGCACAGGTATTCTATTTTAAAATATTAGATGGTGAACTAGATCTTTTGAAATAGAAATATCTGAATTTATACTATTTCGAAATTGTTATGACAAATTTATACGTCAGAGAAATTATATATATATTTCTTATGATTTATTAAAATCTTGATTTTTTTCTGACTTATACGACTCATATTTTTATCAAGCTTTCTTAGTACTTAATAGCATAATTACTAACCATTTAGACAAGCATGTCATAAAATATAATGCATAAAAATTATTATATATAGTAACCCTTTAATGTATCTTCTGAATATGCATTTAAAAGCCTTATTTTTCTGATTTGTTTCACATATAATCAAACAAGAGATTATCAATCATGATGATACAATTATTTATAGATCGAACTTACTGTGTCAGACAGCCCCCATATGAAGACAGAAGATACATTATTAAGCTGTAATTGGCACACGCAGTAATAAGCGTAGATTAGATTAATCAGAACTGTTGATATAAGACTGATTCATAAAAGATAGTTAAAATTATAAGGGTAGTTGAACTAATAAAAATAAGCATTTTCATTACTACAATGCGTGGTTTAGATTGAGCGGTAATTGTGTTCTAATTAAAAAGGACGACAGTGTAGTGCCAAATAGTTATTGGGCAAAAATGTATCGAAATTCTTGCACGCATAACACCTGCATTCGTACCTCACATATAGGTGTCTGAATTTAAAGAAAAGGGAGTTTTAGAAAGATATAAGAATAGCTTTTCAACGTGCAGCACGGACAAATATAAAGATATAATGCAAAATTCTTAGGAAAGCCACTTCAATTGAAATAAGCCCAGGTGTATGAAATCTCAGGTGCGCATAACAAGCCCCTGTAAAAGGATAGGCATAACAACGTTCCAAGAAATTACAATTGATAAGGGATGCAAGAATACATAACGCGATCTCACCGAAAGTGGGGACTAATAATTTATAGATAGGGGTGTCCCCCTTTCTTCCCCAAAGGCGCACGTGTCCAGAACCGGGGCGACACCAGCACGGAAAGGGGAATATATATTATAATATTAAAGGAGTTATAGCATTTTAGATGATGTCCAATGATTTTGTCCCAAGGCGGGGATTTTAACAAAAGAAAGCTAAGCTATCCACTAACACAAAATTAGGGGGGCTAAGAGAGGGCGTAGAAAGACACCGATTGGATCTCAACGGTTTCTATGGGGCGTTTGAGAAAAGGAAAAAAAGGGGTAAAAAAGGGAGGAGGAGAAAAAAAAAAGGATTATTATGAGATGGAGTTTTGGGGAGTGCGGAAAAAGATTGAATATGATGAGTGAATGAGCACCGAGTAGTTTTGAATAAAAATATAGTGGTTAGTGAGAAAGATTTGGACCTTTCTGGGAGTCTAAAGGATCTAAGTGCCTGGAATGATGACTTCGCTGCTTTACCTAGGATTAACAGGTAAACATTTCGTTATTTATATCATATTTTGATGTTCTTTGATTTTAGTTTAAAGATATCCAAATCACTAATGTTAGGCGTACAGATAGGCATCCTTTAAATTAATATTATATATTTATAACAGAGTTGTACTGCTTTATATTGTAATTGTGCTATTTACTCATATTGATTCCTTAATAAATATACTTGTAACTTAGACATTTATACTTCTGTTTTATTTGTCTATAATTTAATTTGCTACAGGAGGCGGGCTATGCATGAACTCTCGGGTTTTAACTTCGCAAACTATACGGCCTTATAAATAACTATAAATTAATAATAATAATATTTAACTCTTGCCAAAAAAGATAACTTCAATTATCCGATTAAATGAAGTAATTAAATAAAAATAAATACACCTGTAGCCCAGCAATGGTGCCTTTGGCTAATAATACCTTTTCAGGTATTAATCTGTTTCTTAATTTCTTTCCTGTAGCACTACAAATTTTTTCGTAAATTTAAAATAGTAATAATAATAATAATAATGATAATAATAAATTAAACAAATAAATAAAAGGTAATAATAATTTGTATACAACTCTGTTTTCCACCAAATCAAAATTGAATTTAATGCCTTCTACTTTATATATTATTTCAACTTATACATAAGAACACAAATAAAACTTCGATTCTATTTCTATCATGTTTTGTAAAATTAACAAATGCATCAATCTTGATGTTTGGTTATATAACGGGGAAGTTAAATTATTCTCTTCAAAAGGTTATTCTAGTGACATTGCACCTCTTTGTGATACATTATCCAATTGCTCACATGTTTCAGAATATATTTTTTTCTTTATTTTCTCTAAATTAATATAAATACAGTCACTATATGCTTTCTATATATTTATCAAAGGATTAATTTATTAACATACATTTTCCTTATTATATATACTTCACTACTATTTTGCTCTGTGTTATGTTTACTGATTATTATTTTATTATTACTTTTAATTGATTGAGTGTACTGTTCGAGTAGGATATTTAATTTATGACTATCGTTAGCTAAGTAAAATATACCGGAGATAATTTGTTTCTATATTCTCTTTCATTATTAATTTTGGTATAATCTTTTATTTTAAAATGGCTACCGATAACGAAGCACTAATTAGAAAATTATCAGGATTTCAAAACGTGATACCCCAATTCGACAATATCTCAGCTATTTCCCCACAGTTCTTTATTGAAAATTTGGAAACGATTACAGAATTAATAAAATGCACGGATGAAGAAAAATTATTGATTATGCGATCGCGAATTAGAGGAGACGCTTTAACAAATGTTATTAATTCGCCGGACTTGAACCAAGAAAAGAACTTCAAGGAATTCAAAAGGAAGTTTTTGTCATATTTTGACACGCAATACAGTCTCGGCGCAAGACAAAAACAATTTTCAAATTGCATCATGACTCCAAATGAACAAGTCAAAACTTACGCTGCGAAGGTGGCACTAGCCACACAAAATTTTTTTAACTCGCCTGATTTAACAAACGACGCAATCAAGACCATTTTTGAAGAAACTAAATTAGCAAAATTCCTAGATGGCCTACTTCCTTGTTATAAAAACTCCTTAATATTAAAGGAACCAAAAACATTTCAGGAAGCTGTAGATTTTGCCCAGACATTACAAGCCAGTGAATTTTCACCTATTGATAACACTCAAATGGTCAATAATATATCCTCAAATGCCGCTAACGATGAAATCAAAGCGATGTTAGCTGCTCATGCATCTAACACCCATGAAATGATAAATAGTCTAACTAAACAAATAGAGGATTTAAAATTACGAACACGAACACCGCAACAAACGTATAATACATTTCGTAACCCCGGCAGGCAAGGCACGGGACCTTCACGCTTTTACCAAAATAGATCCTTTGGTCAGCGTAATCACCCCACCTGCAACATCTGCAATCGATCATCCCATCCCACTTCAGAGTGCTTTTACAATTCGAATAACAGACAGAATTCCGGAGGCCGAAATTCTAGTTTCAGGGGAAATGGAAGAAGCAACTATTCATACCAAAATACCGCTCGGAATTTCAGAGGAAATTCTACTCGAAGTCCTCGATTTAATGGCAATCAATGTTCGGGAAACCGGTAAAGGGGAGCAACTACTTTCATAGCTCGAAGCCAGTTGACTCCCCCTCTGACAGTGAATTTAAAGAGAAAAAAAGTATGCGAATAGAAAAGGTAAACACACAGACCATTACATGTGATTCTAGGATTATTGAGAGAAAAAATTCATTACCAGTGATTGATTTAAAAATTGCGGGAATTACAATTAGTTGTTTACTTGATTCAGGATCAAGTGTCTGTTTAATTAGAGATACAGCTTTTCAACAATTTAAGACAGATGATAGAATGAAAATATTGAGAATCGACGCGAAAATTATGTCAGTTACTGGAGGGAATCTAGAAATCACAAATTGTGTCTCTTTACCTATACATATCGGAAATAAACAATATCAACAAAAATTTTATGTTGTTAAAAATGAATTATCTAAGTTCTATGATGCCATAATTGGTTACGATTTTTTGAAATCAGGAAAATTCAATGTTTGTTTTGATACCGACACGTTAAATTCAAAAAACGCCGCAATTACTATTAGAGATGCTTTGACAAAAGCGCCAGAAATAAACCAAACAACATATGCATATTTACCGAAAAACATCGTTTTAGAGCCAAACGAAACAAGAAATATTGAGCTTTCTTTAGATAAAACATTACAGAAAGGGGAAGTAGTTAAGATTTTTTCTAACTTGAAAAATCCAAATATCAAAATTGTTAATAACGTGTGTTCCCCAGAAAATGAAAGACATATAAATTTAGACGTGTCTAATATTTCTAATGAAACGATTCCTATCAATAAAAACATAAAATTTTGCACAATTAGTAGTAATTTTGACTCAAGAAATATAGAGTTAATTAAGCAACTTAGACGGAATGAGCTTAAACGATCGGATTTTCAATTAGATCATTTGGATACATTTACGAAAAACAAACTGTTAGACTTATTGATGGAATTTGCAGATATTTTTAGTAAGAGGTTATACACAATAGGGCGAACTGAAGCTATACAACCTAATTTGCGAGTGGATACGAATAATTTACCATCGACTAGACCTTATCGCGTACCAGAGGCATTACAAGACGAAGTCAATCGTCAGCTTAAGGAATTAGAGGAAGCGAACATTATTGAACGTTCTAATTCACATATTAGTTCTCCGCTCATTCTTATAAAAAAGAAAAATACGACACGCGACCCTACCAAACAGAAGTATCGTTTAGTAGTAGATTATAGGAAATTAAATGCCCATGTGAAGTACCCTCGACACCGCTTACCTATTACCCAACACTTATTAGACAAATTAAGGGGAAATCTTATGTTTTCAACGCTCGATTTAAGTAGTTCTTTCTTTCAAATAGCGTTAAGGCTTGAAGACCGCGATTACACAACTTTTTGTACATCAAATGGAAATTACCGCTTTGTTTCGTTGCCACAAGGCTTAAATGCAAGTGCAGAGTCTTTTGCAAAACTAGCAGATCAAATACTTGCCCCTTTAGCAGATTTAGGAATTTCAAATTATATTGACGATTTCGCAGTTGGTTCCCGAACGGTAGAGGAGATGCTTTACAAACTCAGACAACTTTTCGAGAGATTTCGACTTTTCGGTATTACCATCAATCCCGAAAAATGCTCTTTTATTAAACCTGAAATTGACTTCCTAGGCCATAAATTGAATTCAAACGGAATCCGACCTATAGACGATAATATTATTAAAATTCGAGATTTTCCGACACCAAATACAGTCCGAAAGATTCGCCGGTTTGTCGGTTTATTATCCTATTATAGAAAATTTATTAAAAACTTCTCCGAATTATCTGCACCACTTACCGACTTGACTCGAAAAAACGCGCGATTTCGCTGGACAAAGCAGGCCCAGATTTCGTTT
Source organism: Maratus michaelseni (assembly GCA_963931845.1). Classification (NCBI taxonomy): domain Eukaryota; kingdom Metazoa; phylum Arthropoda; class Arachnida; order Araneae; family Salticidae; genus Maratus; species Maratus michaelseni. Next base: position 185,257,074 of record OZ007587.1, read on the forward strand.
GATACTCTAAAAGAATGCCTTTCTAAACCTCCGATTCTCATACATCCTGATTTCCAAAAAGACTTTATTTTGGCTTCGGATGCTTCGGATAAAGCGCTTGGAGGAATGCTAGGACAAAAGGATAACGAAGGTATAATTCGCCCAATTGCTTACTTCTCAAAAAAACTTAACGATACACAAAAACGGTACACTATCTTAGAAAAGGAATTAATGGCTATCGTGTGTGGCATTTCTACCTTCAAACATTATTTGTATGGTCGGAATTTCATTATTAAATGCGACAATAAAGCTTTAACTGAAATGTCACGCCTTGAGTCACCTGGAAATCGCGTCACACGATGGTTTGCATTTTTAGCAGATTATAATTACTCTTTCGATCATATACCGTCGTCAGAAAATATAGTTGCGGACGCATTGTCAAGAGATTTCTTTGTGAACTCCACAAGTAAAACAAATAATGATACAACCATTTATCAACAAGGGCGGAGTAAAAATTCATTAGAAATTCATTCGGCGAAAAATGAGCTTTCCAAAATTAACACCGATGTGAATAAAAATGACACGAAAAAGAATTATTTGCAAACATGTAAAATCACCGGTTTTGAAAATCTCGGAAATTCATGCTTTATGAATGCTGTTTTACAAAGTTTAAACTCCTTACAACCCTTGACACACTACTTAACTAATGAAACCTTAAATTGTAATAATAGTACATTTTGCATGATATGCTTGTATAAAAAGCATTTAAATTCAATACATACCAACACGGATCAAGTTATTCGACCAGTAGAATTTCACGATAATTTAGAGAATATTGCTAAACAATTTCGCAAATTGCTCCAAGAGGACGCTCATGAATTTCTTGGTCAAATAATACAAAAACTAGATCAATCGACTCTGAATCACAGAAATGAATTTAATCTTATCAAAGAAAATGCTTTTAATCCTATTAAATCAATATTCGAGGGTAATTTTCGAAATCAAATACAATGTTTAACATGTAACAAGAAAAGCTTCACATTTGAACCATTCATGGATATTTCTTTAGCATTAACGCAAAATATCCATAGTTTAGAAGATGCATTACAGAATTTTACAAAATTCGAACATCTCAACGACAGTTATCGATGCTGTAACTGTAAAAACTATTCTAAAGCAATCAAACAGATATCAATCTCTAAATGTCCAGAAATAATTACTTTTCATTTAAAGAGATTCGAATTTTCAAACCAAAACAATCATAAACTAACTAATTTTATCTCATATCCCATAAATTTAAACCTTCGCTCATATGTAACTAACGTAATTGATAACGACATGTTGCAATACAGCTTAAGTGCTATTATTGTTCATTCAGGAACAAATACGGATAACGGACATTATTATTGTTATGTAAAAGATTCGAAGGAAAATTGGTACTTAATAAATGACTCCGAGATTCAACAGATATCACCCCAAGAAATACTAAAAGACGAAGCATACATTTTAATGTACTCTAAGGCGGATACAAATAATCAAATAACAAATTTAAATGATATCATAGTAAATGCGATTCAAATTGATTTACCCACAGTACAAGAAATTAAAGTGGAACAACGTAAAGATACAGAATTATCAAAAATTATTCTTGAATTAGAAAGTAGCCCCAAACAATTATCGCAAAAATATCCAGATTATCTATTGAAAGATGGATTGTTATTGCATAAAGCTTTTATTCCACGCATAAGAAAATCCACTATGGTCGAACAACTAGTCATTCCAAGAGTTTTTGTATCGCACGTGCTTACCGCAAAGCATATTTCTCATTTTGGTGTAATTAAGACTTATCATGCTATCCGTGAACAATACTATTGGAAAAATTTGTATTCCGATACAAAGAATTTTGTTGAATCATGTAAAATATGCGTTTCCTTTAATCACCTAATAAAATCGCCCCTGCACCGATTCAACCTCATTACGTTCCTTCTAAAGTAGGAGAATTTATATCGGGAGATTACATCGGTCCGTTTCATAAAACTGATAAAGGAAATAAATATATTCTTACTTTTGTGGACCATTTTTCTAAATTCATTAAATTGTATGCAGTACCTAATACCACGACATATTATACTGCTGAATGTTTTATGGACTATATTAGCACTTTCGGTGTCCCAAATAAATATTTAACCGACAAGGCAAGTTGTTTCACAGCTGAAGTATTTAAATACTTATGTGATAGATTTGGCGTTACTAAATTAGTAACCACGCCTCAACACCCAAGTTGTAACGGTCAGGCTGAGAATGTGAACACTAATATAAAAAAGTCGCTCGCTATATTTGCAGACCAAACTTCCAATTTTGACGAATTTATTTCATATTATGCATTAATTTATAATAATAGTGTTCATGTAACCACAGGCGAAAAACCGGCATTTCTGCAATTTGGGTACGACCAAGTACTTCCAACAGATATTCTGAACGAACATCACTCAGTTGAACATGTTTCACATCAAAATTACGTTGAAAAAAGAGCTATGCAGCTTAAATATGTTAATAGGAAAGTACGAGAAAATATTATAAAAGCTAGCGAGAAAATGCGGGATTATCAACACCGGTTTGCAAAAAGTAGAACATTTTTCCCAGGGCAAAACGTATTCTTAAATAATCGGGACTGTGACAGGTTTAAAGTTACTACGAAGAGGCGTTACAATGTTGGGCCATATAAAATAAAAGAAAAACACAATGATGTCAATTTTACAATCGTTGACCCTCACAAAATCAATAGCAAAGGTATCAAAGTACACGCGCAACGATTAATTCCAATAGCGGACAGGAGACCGCATTTAAACTTATTCGAATCTATGGTTAAACAGTCACAAAGAATTCCTACACTTCCAGACAATTACAAAAAGCCTTATGGTCAATTCGATGACACACCTCCTGAAGGAATTTCCTGGATAATGCATTCAAAATGTCCCTCACAGCAAGAGGTTAGAAATGCTACCCCAAAAACACCCCGGGGTCCTCCCTCATCATCTGCTTTAAGCCCGAGTCCAGATCAATTACCCACAGACACAAATGCGTCCCCTCCCTCACCAACAAACATTGACAATCTTCAAGCCTCACCTGTAAGTTCGGACGATTCACAAAAGACCATTGTCTATGATGCAAGCGCTTCATGCCCTCAAACACATCACTATGACCTCAGGGATATTCAGCCGCGGTATTTAGCTGACAGATTTTTGGAATGGGCTTTCGAGGTTACTAACTAATAGCATAAACGAGAGAAAAAAAGGAGACACACCTGTTGGTGCTCTAAAAGGAATCCTTTCACTACCCCTCATTGCCTCAAGCAGAAAGTACCTACAAGATAAAATATAATGTATTGTAAATACTGTCCTCTGCTTTCTCAAGATTTGTAAATATTGGAAAGAAAATCGTACTTTATAGCTACATATTTCTTACAACTATTATTGGGAAAAAAAAAAAAAAAAAAAAAAAGGTGTTTATTTAAAATTTATATTTCTGGTAAAGTGGGCTTTGCTTATGCTCACAAATCAATTTAAGAGAGATAGATTGTGTGCGAATATTATATTTTTATTATCAATGGGTTTTAACATTGTAGGTTAGTTATAAACTATTTCTTATTTTATAGTATGTATGAATTGGCAGAGAAATTTATTATTGGTTTTCAAAATTTTCTCCTTATTATTCTATTGTTTTATTTCTTATCATTATTTTCTAGATTAAAACTCGTATTAAATAAAAAAAAAAAAAAAAAAAAAAAAAAAAAAAAAAAAAGAAAGAAGAAGAAGAAAAAAAAAATTTAAGCATTGAATGTACTTTTTATAAATTTATCTTTTCGTATAGATCTATAATTTCTCTGTTTTTAGATTATTTATTGTCATTATTTATATATTATCTTATTTACGAATTAACTAACTGTTAATTCAATAGAATATGATCGTATAAAATTTCTTATACGTGAGGACTGTTATTAGCGAGTATATAAATATATGTAGATATTAAACCTTATTTCTTAATGCGAAGCAGATTTTATCAACGTATTCAAGATAAAAAAAAAAAAAAAAAAAAAAAAAAAAAGGAAAGAAAAAAAAAATAAATTTAAGCATTGAATGTACAGTATATTCTTTATAAATTTATCTTTTCGTATAGATCTATAATTTCTCTGTTTTTAGATTATTTATTGTCATTATTTATATATTATCTTATTTACGAATTAACTAACTGTTAATTCAATAGAATATGATCGTATAAAATTTCTTATACGTGAGGACTGTTATTAGCGAGTATATAAATATATATGTAGATATTAAACCTTATTTCTTAATGCGAAGCAGATTTTATCAACGTATTCGACATTAAAAAAAAAAAAAAAAAAAAAAAAAAAAAAAAAAAAAAAAAAAATCATTTTTCCGAAATTTTTAATTTTGCTCTCTCATTCTTTAGAAATGGTAGTTGGTGAGTTAAAATTAATTATGCTAATTTCAGTTAGCATTTAAATTTAAATTTGCTTCTATTAAAAGGGCATTTCATGTCACATATTTAATTAAAAAAAAAAAAAAGAGAGAGAGAGAAAGAATGTAATCCATTTTATACTAATAATTCCACCCTTCTCTCTCTTAGCTCTAATCATTAAACAATTAAAAGTTATTATAAATATATTTTAGTTACTCATTAATGAATTTCGTCGATAAAATAAATTTTAGTTATTTCATGAGTAATTTGATATCGCATAACGATTTTCTTTGCAAAATGGCCAATTGCACTGATCATATTGTTAGCAGGTTAATTTACTCAAAATTTAATTTTAAAGACTTTCATAGAACTTAATTATCACTGTTCGATTGAATTCAATAATTCTTCCACCGCACAGACAAGGTTGAAATTCTCTTTCTTAACAATCACTAATTCCATATTGTCATTAATCAAACAAAATATATGTATCACAAAGACAAAATGTTATTCGAATTGCATCATTTCACCAGGGTTTGGTACTTACTACTTATTTGTGTTCTTATAATTAAATTAATATGAAATCCCTACTAATTATTTATTCAATTTAAATACTTTAACTTAAACTAAAATCAACTACTGTTCGGAATATGGTGTGAATAAGGATTTGTTTATTGCAGTAATTTTGACGTTGTGCCAGGACGCAGACACCTTATCTCGATCACGCCATGGAAAGCTCTGCAGTCTACGAAATAACTTCAACTGCACACGGATTCCAAAACAAATCTGGAACAAGATTGACGTTCCATCCAATGCATGCTTTTTGCACTCATGTAAAAACTGTATTATTGTAAAAAGAACGTTTATTATGACCGCTGAATTCGAACTTCTAGAACCGTCTGCATTCTTATTGCGCGATAGCCTACAACAGACTGATGAATTCTCCACGACATACGCTTGTGCCACTAGAAACAATGAAAATTGTGATTGTACGAATGACAACTGCGATGGTACACCAGACTTTTGTAAAATCAGAAATTGTCGTAGTAACAGCACTTGTCAATGCACCATGACTTTTCAGAAATTAGACTTAATCGCTGTCTCTTCTGATGCTTATATTACAAATCCGGACTTGTTAATTCTCGACATATGTTACTATGATTCACGCCAAAAACATGCCTCAAACAGCATTCACAGAAAATTAATGGAAGGTGAAAAGGCAACATTTACTAATAGAAATTTATCCTTTTCATTCGAAGACCCGCTTTTGCACCTTTCTGGACAAGGCCGGGTTATTATACGCAGTCCAGATTTTGAACATGTGTTGGTTGTACCTCAGGACGGTATTATTAAAATACCCTTTGAATTTCTTGCATACAAGACAGACATACAAGTTACTTACCTCCATATTAGCGGAAAAGTGGTGTCTGGAGTGATTCACGTTAGTGGGAAAAATATTTGTCAAATTCGTCATTGTTTTTTATGCAGAGATATAGTTACTCATTTCAAATGCTATCCTCGGGTTATTCAATATTGTGTATATTTTATATTTGCCATACTTATACTAATTCTATTACTATGTGTGAAACTTATTGCTAAAAGCCTAAAATTCGTCGTTGTTTCCTTAATTTTATGTGGTTGTGCTGTCTGTAAAGTGTTTAAATTTATTGCCAGATGCTCCCTACTATTAGGAGCATTCATTGGTTCAACAATACGGGAAATATTCCATACATGTCATACAGCATTAGAACGAAACGCAATGAGACGTGCCAATATAAGTACATTGCCCCTAGTGATTATGGCCTGTGTTTGTTACATATCCACAGTTTCAGCAGATTGTAGTACAAATACTATCATTAAATCGGATCTTAAGTCCTGTACTACAGTGCATGATGGATCGAGAAACTGCAAAATTTTTACAACTGCGGAAATCTCTTTACAATCCCTCTCTGCCGAAAATTGCCTTTGGTTTTCTGATCCTAACGAGAATCACCTTTTTTCGCTGAAATTGAAACTTGAAGAAGTATTATGCACGTTTAGTAAAGAACGTTTATACTTCACTTTCCCAGTTACCGCGAAAAAAATAAGTCAGATTTCCTGTATTTATAACAAGTTCTGTGGGCGTGGCCACCATTGTATTTCTCGTGAAGTGGGAAAAGACGGCATTCACTTTGAGGCTGAAACTGAAGAAAGTCGCCAATTTCCGGGTTTCTCTGCCTGTCTTGCAGGAGAGAATGGAAATGGGTGCGTCGTATTAACTCGTCCAAGTTGTAACTTCTACCGAATCTGGCTTCTACCGAATCGCAATTGATCGGAGCCATTCAGGCTAATACTTCTTTTACTACGGACTTCATTTTTTCCCCCGATCTAACACAATGCGATTATTTTGAGGACACGCTCCGCTGTAGTACTGCACCTGACAATATCGAGCGCCTTAGGGCTACACAAGAGCACGCCTTGCCCCTTCAGAGGAACATTCACCTGTTTAAAATGAATGAAGGAAAATTACAATCTACTCAATTACTTTCCTCGGCTGTCAGAATTCAACTACATTTCACAAACTTTAGAATTACGGTACAAACTAACACTATATGCCCGCAATTGAATGAAGCTAGTTTAATTGTTGAAGGATGTTATGGGTGTAAACTATTAGCGCGGATTAAGCTTATAGCTCATTCTTCATGTCAATCAGGACTTGTAACAATACAATTACAACAAATTGCTGTTCACACAAAAGCAATCTACCTTCAATTAGAGGACACAGAACATACTATTAAATTTCAGGCAGAAAGAAAATGCGACACAGACAAAATATGTCTTAAGTCATCGACACTTTCCCATTGTAGGACTTTTAAATACTGTCTCGATGAACCATCAGTGGATCTCTTAGATCTTAATATGAACTATACAAGAACTGTTAGCTCAGACACTTCTTCGAATTTGTGGGACTGGCTTCAAATTCCCAATCTTGGGAACGCATTTTTCATATTAAAATTCATAGCAGCAGCACTATTCATAATTTGTCTAACTATAACCACATTAGCTACTGTAATTACGTGCTGCTGTAGGTCAAGATAAATATTCACTAATTATTTTTGTTTGTTAGCTAAACAAGAGACATTACTTCAAAAAAAAAAAAAAAAAAAAAAAAAAAAATCGACTTTTATGTTTTATTTTAACTTTTCTCCGAAGCTAGCTATATGTCTCTTGATTAGTAGAGCGGAGATGATGCTTCATCAAATGCGTTAATGTCAATTTATTTATTTAATCATTACCCTATTTCTTTATGTTGTCTAACATTTGTTATTATCTACTTTTATTTCTATGTTTAAAGGATGCCTATAGCTAAAAATGCGGAGTTTTCGAATTTTCTTTTTTTTTATTTGTTTTTTTTTCTTTAATTGGCATTTCGTATATTGCCAAATAGTTATTGGGCAAAAATGTATCGAAATTCTTGCACGCATAACACCTGCATTCGTACCTCACATATAGGTGTCTGAATTTAAAGAAAAGGGAGTTTTAGAAAGATATAAGAATAGCTTTTCAACGTGCAGCACGGACAAATATAAAGATATAATGCAAAATTCTTAGGAAAGCCACTTCAATTGAAATAAGCCCAGGTGTATGAAATCTCAGGTGCGCATAACAAGCCCCTGTAAAAGGATAGGCATAACAACGTTCCAAGAAATTACAATTGATAAGGGATGCAAGAATACATAACGCGATCTCACCGAAAGTGGGGACTAATAATTTATAGATAGGGGTGTCCCCCTTTCTTCCCCAAAGGCGCACGTGTCCAGAACCGGGGCGACACCAGCACGGAAAGGGGAATATATATTATAATATTAAAGGAGTTATAGCATTTTAGATGATGTCCAATGATTTTGTCCCAAGGCGGGGATTTTAACAAAAGAAAGCTAAGCTATCCACTAACACAAAATTAGGGGGGCTAAGAGAGGGCGTAGAAAGACACCGATTGGATCTCAACGGTTTCTATGGGGCGTTTGAGAAAAGGAAAAAAAAGGGTAAAAAAGGGAGGAGGAGAAAAAAAAAAGGATTATTATGAGATGGAGTTTTGGGGAGTGCGGAAAAAGATTGAATATGATGAGTGAATGAGCACCGAGTAGTTTTGAATAAAAATATAGTGGTTAGTGAGAAAGATTTGGACCTTTCTGGGAGTCTAAAGGATCTAAGTGCCTGGAATGATGACTTCGCTGCTTTACCTAGGATTAACAGGTAAACATTTCGTTATTTATATCATATTTTGATGTTCTTTGATTTTAGTTTAAAGATATCCAAATCACTAATGTTAGGCGTACAGATAGGCATCCTTTAAATTAATATTATATATTTATAACAGAGTTGTACTGCTTTATATTGTAATTGTGCTATTTACTCATATTGATTCCTTAATAAATATACTTGTAACTTAGACATTTATACTTCTGTTTTATTTGTCTATAATTTAATTTGCTACAGGAGGCGGGCTATGCATGAACTCTCGGGTTTTAACTTCGCAAACTATACGGCCTTATAAATAACTATAAATTAATAATAATAATATTTAACTCTTGCCAAAAAAGATAACTTCAATTATCCGATTAAATGAAGTAATTAAATAAAAATAAATACACCTGTAGCCCAGCAGTAGGTAACTTGCATACTATTAAAAATCTGCAGCAAACTGTCCACTTATTTAACAGTTTTTGAAAATAACGGTTACTTGACCGCATTATTTAGAGACCTCATTAGTTAGGATCGATTAAAATGACGGTTATGTAACCGTTATCTATAAAAATTGTTGAATGACTGTTTATGCAAATATTTAACAGTGTGAAAGGTAAAATCAATGTAAAAAAAATCCTTCTTTGACCTCCAATCAAACATCACAAAATAAAACTAAAGTTTCGGAGAAATTGATTAGCTACTACCTTTATCGGGTAAAGCAGAGCTTACGTACGCTTCTAGGTCAGAACCGAATTATCCATAAAAAATTTAATTGCTTGTTCTAAATAGTAAGATAGAGGGAGAGACTAACACATGAGTGGCTGCAAAGACGGCGCTTAACCGAGTTACAAACCGAGAGCTGGTAAAGAAACTTATTTAAGTATTTGATGAAGACTGAAACCATATAAAAACGATTTTTATTGCTAATCTGTAATAGATATGGATTATCTAGTACGTTGACACTGGTTTAAAAGTACACTTAACAATATCACAAAGCCCTCTGCAAAGATAAATCAATTGTATCCCGATTTTGGATATTATACCCTAACTAGTATAGTATGCAAATTAATTGGAACAAGCTTTTTTTTTATTAGAATTGTAATGCAGTTGTCAGTTAATGTCTTAAACTAACTCGAACTTTTTTCATATGCCTCAGGTGGTATAACTTTTGGAACTTGAGAATAAGAATACGATTTAGCTAATTTTAAAATGGAAATATTCACTTCAGCTTCAGTTGTGAGCTTCTGTGTGTAAGAGGTGGATGTTAGTTTTTTCTCTTTGAGATACATTTTGCTTTCGTGTATTTAAAAATAGATATTATACCCCGGAAGGGTTAAAAAATAATTGGTTAGAAATATCACTATTCTATGACAGTGAGAGTTATCGCTACTGCAGTTGGTGTAGACAAGTCAAGTGTATCGAGAATTCTTACGCGATATAATACATTTAGACTGGCTAATCATCGTCACCAAAAAGGAGAGGATAAATGTAGCAGAAAACGGAAAACAACTCCACGAACAAATAAAATTTTAATCTGATGAATCCAACTGAATGATCCAATCTGATGAATCGAAATGAATCCAACAAAAACATGCTTAGACCTTCAAAGTCAGTTATTGGCTGGTTTGTTTGATGTTAGTGATTCAACTGTATGCCATAGGCTTCTGGGAGTTGGTCGAACGGCAAGAACGTCAACGGAAAACAATATTAGGATGCTAAAATAAGGGGGGGGGAGTTTAATATGGGCCAAAAATAGATATCGTGGACAGCTCACGACTGCAAAAGAGTAAAATGAACTGTACAACTAAAGAACGCAAGATAACGAATGCTATAAAAGTGCGTTTCCACAATGATGGAATCAAACATACGTGCACTAAATTAGTGCAGTTAATGCCAAAACTAATTTAAGAGGTCTGCTGAACGGGGAAATAATCATACTAATACAGGTATTATTCAATGTACATAAAGGCATAGAATGATGTATAGAGACATCGTTTTCGACAAAGAGTGTTTTTTTTAATTTTGTCCCAATTCAATTTGCACAGGTATGTACATTGGCAAACATTGCTAATAGGCATGGCATTCATTTATCTTTGCAGCAAGGTGTGTGATGTTGCTAAGTGAACTTTTAAACCGCTGTTAATCTGCCAGGTCATCCATATTTATATCAGATAATCAAGAAAAAGGTATCAATGTTTAATAATTTTTTTCGCCGGCTCATTTGTTAAAGGAGTGCGTTGCTGGGATCAGGATAAGGAGGGACGAAAAGATACCCACTTGGGGCAATGATAGGCATTCGAAAGATGGCAGAAAACTTCTACAGTAAATAAAATAAAATTTATTAGGTATATTGACAGTTCTTTGTTATAGACGCTCCCACAATTAAGATTACGCCAATGGTGCAGCCAATTTTGCCAAGCTCGCAAAACGCGAACGTAGCGCGCACTCATAATAGAGATGGAAAAATAAATACCATAGCATTAAATAATATAATATTTTATGTTAATGGGAATCCATTACAATGTTTCATAACAAATTCATACCAATGTTTCACAGCAATTTCTTACATTCTTCACAAGCATAACAACTTTTTGATATTACACTTTACATTATAAATAATATTTCCAAAATTACTCTCAATAGTTCATCAATTTTTTCTAGTTATTTTCCTCACATGATTTGAGGAAGTTGTGATTTGAGGTGATGGTGATCTGTGCCTTGTTGTATTTTATTGTGTTACTTAGCAGAACGCCATTCTTTCAACATTTTGTGTATGAAATACTCAAAATGTTGTATTATATGATCATGTATTATAGGTTTTTGGATTTAAAAAAATGTACTTAAGGTTTTCAGTAAAGTGCTTGTAACTTGTTTTTTCAAGCTCCACTGAATGGTATCCTTTCCATCACCCAGTGTAATTTGTTAATCCATTTCTATGGATCAAAGTTTTTCCGCGAATTCCCAGATTTTTTTTCAATGTGTGTTCAAATGTCTCTATTTAAGATTTGAACCAAAAAGTATTAGCCTATTTTCCAGTATATATCTCCAAAAATTCACTTTTGGGGGAGTTCCCTGCCGCTACTATTTTTTCGTCGTAATAAAACTTTCGTAAATCTGGAAAATTTTTATTGTCAGCACCAATTTGACCAGTAAATTAAATGTAGAAAACACACTTCTCTGATATAACTATTCTCGTATCAATTGTCAATCAATTGTCGTATTTTCAACCCTATTTAGATATTTCTTACGCAATTTTATATATGTTAATTTAAGTTCAACAGTACATACACCTTAAAGCAGTTACGAACAGTTATTCTTGAAGCACTAAACTAATTTCCAACACGGAGGCCTCTTTTCTTTCAACTTTCGGCGTTGCGCCTCCGTATAATTTCATCATTAGTAACATACAGTTTCATATCATGACCATTTTCGCACAGTTGTTTCCTGGGTAAATGCCTTTGCTTTTGAAAAAATGAGATTGTATCCGCCTAAGTAGAAGGTTAATAGAAGATTATTTTCGTATTTATAAAAATAAATACAGTTGCTATAAGAAAAACAATACGCCATGCAATATAATAAAAAAAATAACAACATATGAAATATGTTCTGGAACATTAACATTAATGCAATATGACGATAACATAAACATGTGCTGTTTTTTTAGGACTGTACATCATTTAACAATATTTTACAACCCTAACTTTGTGAGATATCACTGTCACTCGGCGATTCATCCTCGCGTGCCGCTTATAACATAGAAGTACCGATAGACTCATTGAATGAGTGCATCTCTATAGACTCATTTTTGGTGACGGAAAAAAGTATTTCTTAAATTTTTTCTCAGATGATTTCCAAAATAGCAAAATACATCTAAAATTCATAAAAATGTTTGAAAGGGGAACATTTTGTATTTATTGATCAAGAAAAAAATACGTACCCAGACATATAAACTATCAGAACAATAAAGGGTTTATTGGGGTATCGTATTGGAACAATAATTTGAGTGTTCAGTATAATATTATTTAGTATATTATTGTTCATATTATTATTTATCTGTTATAAATATGAAAGATCAAAGTAATAATGAGTAGCTTATATAACTAAAATGTTAATTTGATTGTCTTGTTCTGCAGCCGGAAAACGTGTTTTTATGCTGCGGTTAATTCTCAGTTAAAGTTTTGAAGCTTGGTAACATCATTTATACATACAAGAGTAACAAAATAATACTAATTTTAATGCTACACTGCAAAAAAAAAGTGTTGATTTTACAGTATAATACTGGCACCCCAGCTGACAGTATTATACCGTAAAATGAACAGTAATAAACAGTAAAATAAGTAGTAGTACGCTACTGTGCATGCGCGGTAGCGTATTAACGCTGTTAATTTATCATGCGTGTCTCTAAAACCTGTTTCTTGGACATGAAAGCGTTTACTTGAGAATTGATACCATGAGAAAATCCTATATATCAAGTTGAGAAAATTGATTAGTATACTATAAAAATTACTAGGAAACAACTACTTTTTTAAATGCTTCTTTAAATTTAAAAAATATATTAGTTCATGAAGTTTATAAAGATTAAGCTTTTTGGAATCATAGTTAACAATGAAGATATGTGTATTTTCATTTTTGGTTATATTACATTTTCCTTTATTAAGAAACACTTGCCTTTTTTTACAGTGTAAAACAATACATAGTAAATTATTTCTTATGTTATTATTCATTGTTAAGAAATATAAAAGGTCAGAATAACAATGGAAATATAGTGTATATAATTAAAATTTTCCCATTATTTATTATCTTTTCATTTACTGTTCATACATATAACAAACTAGTATTAAAAAATGCTCTGAAGAGCACCAAAAAAGGTTAATATGTTTAAGTATGAAAAAGGGTTGGACAAGTGCTTCTAATTGAGAATGAGAAAGGAAAGGGGTTCCTTCTTGGCTGCAGCTCACCGTCAATGCCAACTTTTGAAAAAATCATGTTCGCGCTTTTTCATATAAAAGAAATTTGCAGTACTTTAGTAAAACTTTCCAACGAGCTTTATATGTCAACTGCACTGTTCTACTGTTGTACTGTGCGTGCGTGCGTGTACAATGCAACTTTGTACAGTGCACTGTGTACCATTATTGATCTACATACTATACTACACTGTACACTCCTATTATACTTTTGATCCTCAGTGCACATCCGCACTGTTTCTTTGTACTTCCGTATTAAAGGTATATGCGCCTAATGTTCGTTTATAACTTACATATGCATTGCTGTACTGCATATTGCATTGTGAAGCCACAGCCACTTGCATATAATTTCAATCAATGAATGCATTATACTGTAATGCGTGCATATGTGAAATTGTTCCTGTTCAGAATGCTGCAACACTCTGCACTGCAATACAAATCAATTTTCTGCGCAGTTCTACACTGCGGGCATGCTTGGTAGCACTGCATGAGTGTGATACGCTGTAGGAACTAAGGTTTTTGCTACTATGTCGCCTTACATTCATGTCTAATCAAGCTGCGTCTTTACTGGCTACGTCTTTAAGCAATACATTTTTATCGTAACTGTGAGTGATTTCATTTATATGTAAAAAACGCGAATATGATTTTTTCAAAAGTTTGCATTGACAGTGAGCTGCAGCCAAGAAGGAACCCCTTCTCCTTTCTCATGCTCAATTAGAAGCACTTGTCCAACCCTTTTTCATACTTAAACATATTAACCTTTTTTGGTGCTCTTCAGAGCATTTTTTAATATTAGTCATTTAAATTTTTTTGATAAAAACTAAAGATTTTTTAATATCTTGAAAAGCAAAAAATTTTGCTATTGTCAAAATTTTATTGTTACATTGTTTTTACAACACTCGCGAAATCGTTGACTGTTCATCGCCAAAGTAGCATTTTTGCATGTCTACCTGCTCTCTCAAATGTCAGGGGACCGTCACATCAATAATTAAATGGTGGTTTTCCATAGCTATTACCTCATAAAGAAACTGGATTCTATAATTGTCTCGGTTGTATCCATGGACTGTTTCTGCTGCACTGAAGTAACCTGCTATAGACTGATTTGTTCTTTCAGTGGTATATTTCCTTACTACTCTTCTTAGTCTTTCTTAAAATCGCTGAATGGGACCGAATATTAGGTTCTGATAATTATACTAACGATCAGTTCAGTGATGATGCTATAAAAATTTAGTTTTGATTTTGCATCGTTATTTGGTGCATGAGACTGTTATTTAAGAAAGTTATGTCGCGATATATATTTTTTTATGTATATAACACAATGTTCATTGTTAGCTCACTGTATTCAAATTCGTACCAAAAGGTGAATGTACCAACACCACCAAACAATTGTTTCACTTTGTTGAAAGGCAGTGCCTGAAATCAAAATTGGGCCTTTACGGGTGCTAGCTGCAATAAACCCCTAAACAAAATAATGTTTTTGCCACCAAAACAGTAATCTCGCTTGTTTTTACAACATTCGCCATATCGTTAGCTGATCATCGCTAAAGTACATTCGAAACCATACTGCACTCATCGATAATTACTAAATCCAATGATTTCCATTGTTGCTTAAATAATTTCAAATCGTCAGAATCAAGCTTAAATTATTCTGCTTCATTCGTATGTTGGACGGGCAATTTGAAAAACGTGTGAATTGTACTTCTTCCAATGCTGAAGGCAGCAATTCTCGTTGGTGCTAGTACTGCAGCAGCATATCATTATTGTGATTACTCATTAAATGAACTTTTTGACTGAGTAATTAAATTAGAAAGCTTTTTCCTCTACCAGCAACTACGCGTCCAATCAGATTTATGGGGGGAATAGACGGGTCTTTCTTTTGTTCTTCTATGTGCTTTATAATTGATTAGAATATTTTCCTTTAGTCAGCATTCATTTTTTTTCAATTTATCTTAACAATTTCCTGGTGAGTTTCAGTGTTATCAGAATTTGCGGCTTTCAATGTCTTAATTTGTTCTTCGATATTTTAAAGCTGGTTGTGCAAATCACTTTCTTGTTGCAACTTTTCAGCCAAGTCGATTGCAGCTTGTAATCGTTGTTTTGTTTCGCGACATTCTTCCATCTCTGAAAATTTTTTCACATTGTGCTCAAAGGATTCACGTTAGAGTTTAAATTCTCCCAATAGGTCTTCTTCGTTTCGCCAAGGCTTGAACAACATCAGCAAAGAATAATGATAGTACAACTCAATTCCAGCGTCCGTTTTCGAGTTATGATAGGGCGTTTTCAAAACAACTTGTTTTTTAACGTTTTCTGAACCAACTGTGGTTCTTTTTTAATTCGTAATATTCTACAGACTTTGGTTTATTTCGTACGTATTAGTACCTAGTGGCCAATTCGTATAAACACATGTTTTCCAATTTGTCATGTCGATTCATTTAATAATCATCCATAAAATTCCGACAGTAAATTTTAGTAGTTCGTTCATCCTCTTTTGCCAATAAAACCAAATCATGGTGACTTTCAGTTTTCTTCGTCGTTCTTTTTTCATGCTGGTATTTAAGTATTGCACAGCATCCCATGAATAGAAACATTTATGGCCAAGAATTTTGTCTACGGCTTCGTAACTTCCAGTTTCTCGACTAATCAAGTTTTATCTGGCAAAAGCGCGTAATCTGGCACCGAGACTTTCGTTTTCGTCAATGGTCTTCCAAATCTCTTCCTTACGATTTTTTTCCGGTTTGGTTATATAACGCGTAATGTAACGATTTAACATCAAACTGGGTTCTCCAACAAACTGGATGTCAATGTTGGCGGCTCACATGAACAAAATCGCGGGATTATAATCATTGATTCAAGTTTGTTTTTCTGATCGTTTCAAACCACATAACTTTGTAACATGGTGTCCACCTTTTCGAGATAAAATGCAGTCTTTAACAGAATTTAAAGTTCAATGTTTCACCAAACCATACATGAAAATTATGTGTAATAATAAGCAGCCTGATTATATCGAGTCTACAGACAATGTTAGCGAGAAACAAAAAAAATTAGGTAGTTTTCGGCTAGCCGGGAGTCAGTGAAATATATATATATATATATGTATGTATATATATGTGTGTGTGTACATATATACTTCACTGGCAGCTGGTTAACCGAAAAGTACCAAAACATATTATAGAAAAAATATGGATACAGTGTAAGTGTGGATATGATTGAAGGTTTTTCACAAGATCGCAACAACCACATCAAACATTTATCGCCAATAAGAGACCCCTAAATCCACCGGCACAGGATTTTTCCTTTTATTGTATAACAATTATTTGTTTTCTTATTTTAAGTATATATTTGTGTTTTAATTTTAATAAAATAGTGCTTAAAAGTCTGTAATTTTCAAATGTTATATTTTTTAAATGCTGACTTTCGTTTTAACATTGTTGTTTTTTTTTCAAGTGTTTTGATTCACGGTAATTTCATTTTGTGCTTACTATTACACTTGGCGACAATGGTTTTTGTATAACGGAAAAGTACCGACAAATGTTTTACATTCAATAAATAACAAATCAAAATGTTTGGCACGGTTTGCATGACAACACGATTTGTAGACAACATCTGCTCGGTCAGGGTTGAATATAATTGGCGCATTAGCAAACATTTTGGCATGGTGTTGGTATAACGGAAAAGTACCAAAATAAAAAGATACAGCACAAGCTGTACAGGAACGACTTAATAACGACGAAATTGAAAATTGGGTACTTCTCTATCATCCCGTCGACCACTTTTCATAACAAAATACTATCGCCAACTCAAAGATTGAAAGCCAAAAATGCAGCTTGATGTCAGAAGCATTATACGTGTTTGTTATGTCATCAAGTGGTTTTTAATTCGACATTTGCGTGTATTATTCATTATGTTTTACTGATTTATTAGTTATTTCATTAATTAAAAAAACAATTGTGTCCGTAAATTCTCATATTTTATTTACTTATTTATTTTGATATTCCAATGCCCACGTTCTTCCTTTTATTTGGCGTTACAGTTTGGCGATAGATTTTTGTTATAAAAAGTAGCAACGGGATAATAGTACCGAAAATTGTTTGCCGCATATTTTACGTGAATTAGATGAAATTATGAAACACAATTCTTTTACATAAGCATATAAAATGCTTAGTTAGTTTGAACGTGATTAGCAGGAGCCTGTTAGGCGATATAATTTTCCAATATATATATTTCCTTATTGTCGATGAATAGTATATGAGTATTATTTCTAATTTAATGTGAAAACCACGATTTCTACCTACGATTACTGTCCTATAACGGGCATTTACGCTAGTGTGAAAATAAAAACAAATAAGCATGTTTGTCACGTGATTTAATTAATTTGAATGAATTCTGTAACATACATAATAATAATATTTATTTAAACTTTCGTGCAAACGCGCGCGTTTGCTACGATAAAAAAAGAAAAGAAAAACCAATGTTCAACCGAAGCTTTTCAACATAAATTCGATTTTCTCAGCGACCGTCAAACATACAAAGATAAAAAAAAACCTATTTTAAGTTTTACCAAGAGGAAAAAAATAAAACAAAAACGAAGTTAATCAAGCCAGAGAAAGTTTAGCTACAGTTTGTTGAACTTTTCGTCTTCATTTTTTCGTTTAAAGTTAAATAATTAACTACAGTAAGCTACAATATTTTTTTGAGTGCTATCATTTTATTCGTCTCGTCGAGTTCTATCTTTCAAAAAAAATCATTGTCGTATGTCAACTGGTTCGCCAGAAATTTCAGAAAAACGTTTGCATTTTCTATTTCTTAAACATATTATAGCAAACGCGGTAGCGTTTGCTATGATAAGTGTACGAATGGTTTTTTATCCTATATAACTATAGTTCATTCAAGATAAAGGCTAGAAATAAACACAGATGTTGCGAATTTATATCTGTGAGTTACAGTTATGAGTTATTGACCTTGATTTGGAGATTTCATAAAATAATCACAAGAACAAAGTTTTCCTTAGAATAAAACAACAATTGTATGCTTAATTGGCGTTGATTTTTAGCCAAGACTTTGCAAATGATGACAATTCACAAAGGCAAATATTTATTTTTAGTCTTTCTGTAATTGAAATAGATTATAAAGAAATAATACGATTGCTAATATAATAATTTTTATGTATATTATTTCTTATATTGTTATTCATTTATGTGGAGGTCAGTATTTTAATGAGTCTTTTAAGCTATATAATAAAAATATTTATCTGATTGTCATCTATAACACTATTTATGCATATTATTTCTTATATTGTTATTAATTTATCAGAAATAAGACATGTCAGTATTATCATTGGTTTTTTGAGCTACATAACTGAAATATTAATCTGATTGTCGCACATGATGATATTTATGAATAATGTTTCTTATATTATTATTTATTATAGAAATATAAAAGCTATAAAAAACAAAATTCTACTGATCTAAGTAACTGGGATATTAGTCTAACTTTCTAGTATATTGTTTTTTAATAGGTGATTAAAAAGCAAATACAGTCATTTGGACATGCAGAACTGAATATGAGATAAAACTAAAACAAAAAGCTAATTTCACATTGTTTTAAATACGTAAAAACAAAGTTATTAAATGCCTTCACGTAATATAAAGAAAAGCGAAAATCAATTAATGGTGACATTTCTGATGCCTTCTCATGAGACATTAATTTATTTGGGAGAGAACTATGTTTACTAGAAATATAAAATGTCCGAATAATAAGAACACCTTAGCCTAATAAGTAGAATATTAATCAGGAAGCTCATTATTTCAAAACCTATCTGATAACATTTTCTATCAAAGAAAATAAATTGTTGATACTTTATTAAAATCTCGATATTTTTCTCTTTTGTATGGGTGCTTTTATGAGATGATCATAGTACTGAAATATGTAACTAACATATCGGAACATGTCTTAAAATGTAATACTGAAATAATATAACATCATATACACTTGATGAATCTTGAAAATATTCACTTAAAGACACTAGATCACCGTATATTGTACATGTACCTTTAAAAACTTAGATTGCTAATTAGGTTAAAATAATTATTTTAGATATGTGTAAATGTATTAAACAATGCAGAAATGAAGACATGAAATGCCGGTAATTGTAGGCACAATATTTTAAACGAAAAAGAATATTTATAACTACTGATATAAAGAAGGATTATAACATACAGACAAATTTAAAGGGGTGGACAATGTAAAAATAAGGTTGTCAAAGTTTAAGCCGTATTCTGATTAAAAAATACGATTTCATATGCTTTATAAAATGTGCACTTTTTTTAAACCTAATATTGTTATAAAATAAAAATCAGAAAGGAACAACATATAGGGTTTATGAAGGTCTTATTTCAAAATAGTCTAAACATAAAGAAGACAAAAGTAAAAAAAGTGTTGAAAAACAGCTTCTTCACACCTACAAAAGCTTTTAACAAGAAAGTCTTATATAATAATAATAATAATAATAATAGTAATCAGGGTTCGTTGATATATATCAATGGATATATATCATGATATCTATCATGATACATATCCGATATTTATTTTCAAACTATCAAGATTTTTGATATTTTCGATATTTTTATATTATTTGATATTTATTTTCAAAATATCAAGAAGTTTGTTATTTTCAATATTTGAT
This sequence comes from Maratus michaelseni, assembly GCA_963931845.1. NCBI lineage: Eukaryota > Metazoa > Arthropoda > Arachnida > Araneae > Salticidae > Maratus > Maratus michaelseni. The sequence continues at coordinate 185,277,402 of OZ007587.1, forward strand.
ATTTATTTTCAAAATGTCACTGGAAAATATTTTTGATATTTTAAGTCAAAACAAGTGTAAATGAAATTTTCAACTGATATTGACTGTTCCATTCTAGCTAAAGAAAATAAACAAAAATCTTATCCAAGCTTTATTTAAAGTTTTTATTTTTAAATATAGATTATATGGGACTAATAATTATGTAGGACATAACTAATTCCGGACAAATATAGAAAGATAAACTGTCTAATTTAGATAATCAATTCTATACAGCTTCTTTAGAAAAGAATCAATTTCTGGTTTTGTTGAGCTTAAATTGCACAACATGTTAGGGAATAAAAAAAGAAACTGACATTTGTTTAAATTTTTCAATTAAAAAAAACTATTTTGAATTTAATTTTTTGTTTTATAAATTTCTGATTTCTTGATAGTTGATACTCAATCTTATAGATTTTTTTTATAAGTGTATAAAGCAAATTGTTTCTGTTATGTTGATTAGTTGATCTTCAATTTTGTTTAAAGTAAAAAAAAAAAAGTAAAAAAAAAACAGTTTTAGTATATAGTTTGTTTTCCTGTTAAGTGCAATATATTTTAATTTCTAATCTATATTATGCTTGAAAATATTTATTATCAGCAGTAAGTTGACTATTTTGAAAATATCGGTTATACATCGAAAATATCGGATATATATCAAAATATCGGATATTTTTTATATTTTCAAAAATATCATGATATTTACGAACTTTGATAGTAATAATAATAATAATTATATAATTATAAAGAACAGTTTATGTTTACTTTATGTTACGTTTAGGTTTGAAAATAAGTAATGTATGAGATTATATGATGCTTTCTGATATAGGATTAAATTATTTTAACAAAGTATAAGTTTTTTCCATAAATATATAAAATAAATAAATAAATGTGTCCTACCATATATAACTAAAGTGTTTATTTGAATATGCAGTATTTTGATACCACCTCTGTGATAAATTTATCTATTTGGAAGTATAAATAGCGGATGATTTATTGAAATGTTGAATTCCCCCTAAACTACACGGATGATAATTTGAAACTATCACGGACTAAAGTGAAGCGAATATTTATGATCTATTTACATAAGTATGTCATGAAATGGAATGCCAAAATGATATATCACTACAAATACTTAGAAATTTTGGAAATAGGCATTAAAAGGAACTTCGTCTTCCGTTTATTTTACATACCTCATGAGAATGCATGATATTATCATTTGTAGTACAATGATTAACTAGTTTATGACTTAATATTATTGCTTATTATTAGTTGATTTATTACTTTATTCAATAGTATTAGCAGTACAGAGATGGAAAAAATATATACATTACACAATATAGTTATAACAAGGTGGTTAAAAAAAGATTGAAAATTATCAGGAGGTAGAGCTTGTCAAAATAAGTATTTGCATGTATAGAATACGTAGTTATATCTGAAGTATTAACCTGCCTATCCTGAATGGGTCAAATAGACCCGTTTCTATAATTTATTTTATTCAATTCGAACCAGAAATTGCCTCGTAAAGAAAGTTAAATGAAAGCCACAGAAAAGTAAACATTTGATCGTGTAAATGGGATTCCCAGTTGCTCATGAGCAAATGTATAGTTGACTTACTTCTAGATATATTTGTCGAGGTTCCTGTGGTCAACACCACACATCCCCGAAACATAATGATATTAGGTTACTAAGTGGAAGGTATTCATTGCTAGTAGCCCAAAAAATAAATAAAGTTAAAATAAAAATAATTAAGGATGAAAGATGAGCTCAAAAGAAATTAAAAGAAATTAAAATATAAAATAAAACAGCATTTAATAGTCCCTAACGCTTCGTGGGTATCCGGAATAGCGCAGACGCTCGCATTGAAAAATGTAAATGTACAGGGTGATTTTTTTTAAGTTGTTAAAGTAAAACCCTTTAACAAAAGAACTACTGATCCAAATCACCTGAAATTTCGCCAGTATGCTCCCAAAGCAATGGGATTTTTTTTGGCATAATTAAAAAAAACTTTAAATCGCACCGACAGATGGCGCTGTAAGTTAACAGAAACACAGAATATCGTCAGTGGGAGGAAAACAATGGACGGAATTTGAGGAAAAAAAACTTTATTACGCATATCAAAAACATACAGAATGCAGTAATTGGAAAAAGGAACTACGAACACCTCCGCAGAAACAGAACAAATTAAAATATGGATTAAAACATACGCACAGAACTGCTCAGCTAATGCATAAGATTTTCAATGTGCTGTCCACAGTTTTCAGCTACGAATTGGAAACATAAAACCGCATGTTCCACAACAGAGCGAGGAGAATCCACTGTGCATGTGTCGTGCGCAAGCTCGTCTCCCGACTTTATTGCATATACAGCGCCATCTGTCGGTGAGATTTTAAGTTAATTTTAACCACGCCTAAATAATTCCCATTGCTTTGGAAGTATACTGGTGAAATTTCAGGTCATTTGGATCAGTGGTTCGCTTGTTATAGGGTTTTACTTTCACAACTTAAAAAAAAAAATCACCTTGTATATCGATTAAGTTAAATAGATATATGAAATAGTTTTACATAAAAATTTTGGTGTGAAATGTTTTTACGAAGATTGAGTAAAATTTCAACAGGGCCATAATGGGAATTTATGATTACAAGAACGCTTCAGCAAAACAGGACTTCCCTTTACCAATCTCCAATTCTCATTATATTAACCTCTGGTGATACTTGAACATGTGATTACTCATTTCCTAATATAATTATTAAAATTCAGTTTTTACCAAGGAAAAATAGACGTTCGTTATCGACGCACTGCGTTTTCAAGAATTATTTTTCTAAATTTCAAGTATTTTTAAAAATTCAATACACTTTAAAATTTTTATTCGAACAAAATTATCAAAATTTATCATCTTTATAAAAATACTTAAAACTTAAGTCAACAGTTTTTACAATTAATTAAATACGCATAACGTTGGCAATGAACGTCAACTTTCTGTTGGTAAAAATCGAATCTTGATTATTGTGTTCATAATTGTGATGAGTACAAACACCTGCGAAATTCCTTCACAGGTGAATATGGAATTTCATAGTTGACGACGATTTATGAAATTTGGCCTAAATGAAGAGAAACATTGCCATCGTCAAGATGATGTCAGCATCAAACAGGGACATGATTTTTCTTTATAATATACATAGATATATTTTCCTAAATGCTGTAACATATTGCATTCATTACATTTTGTATCAGATAAAATTAATAATACATTTTTGAAGCTCATACATTGCGCGACTCACGAAAACATCGCCCATGACTCACTAGTGGGTCGCGACCCATAGTTTGTGAACCGCTGCCTCCAGTTATTAACTTTTTATCAACAAATATCTATTCAATCATGTATTGCTGAAACGCAAAAGAGATAAAGTGTAAACTCAGTTATTAAAAATGTACGAGCTAAAATATTTTCTGTAATTCTCAGAAACTTAGATACTTTAGAATAACTTTGAAAATATTTCTCTCTTTTCATGGAAAACTAATGAAATGCATAAGCGTTTAAAGTATTCCATTTATTTGTAAAACCGCCGCAAGTTAATCTTTACAAATCTGAAAAGTTTAAAATAGTGATAGTCTGCAAGAGATTCTCAGTAGAAACAGAGAATATCAGTAAATTTACCCTAGTTCTCGGTCTCGGTTAAAACTGTTCAATCAAGATAATCGATCATTTGTTCACAAACGCTTTTTATGGATTGGTAGAAGAAAAAATAGTGATATAGAAATTAATGCTTGCACCGAAATTTTTTTTAAAAGGAAGCATGAGCTGTAATACAATTATTTTAATTTACACCGGTACTGTAGTAATTTTTGGTTTCTTGCGAGTCTTTGTATAGTAAATTTATACTATCTATTTCGAAAAATTGCTCTTTTCTCCTATACGAAAAGCTTTATGATTGAAGCTAATGATATGATTGATTGTATGATAATAAATGATAAAAGCTAACCAAAAAATAATGTATGATTAAAGCTAACCAAAACTAATATTTATCTTTACTGAAAATCTCATTTTTTAAGACGTATTAAATATGTGGGCGATATACGTAGTGCGCTTTATGCGTATTTCCAAGATATATTAAGTGTTTATAATTGTGTATTATTTTATCATTAAATTTCATGATATGATTGTATATATGATTTATTATTAAGGTGTTTCAATACTATTTTAGTTACATTCAAGCAATTATATAATGTATGAGAAATTTAAACTTTTAATAAAGCATCGCTTGGTTATAATCTCTCTGACAAATAAATATATCATACAGGTTTCGAAATATTTTATAGTCACATATTACGACATACCTGCAAACAATGTACTCGCAGTATAAACTACACTGTTAAAAATTTGCAGCAAACTGTCCAGTCATTTAACCGTTTTTTGTAGAAAACGGTTACATAACCCTAATTTAACTATATTCTCACCGTATTATTGAACATTTTATGGTCAGAATATAGTTAAATTACGGTTATGTAACCGTTTTCTACAAAAATGGTCAAATGACTGGACAGTTTGCTGCAAATTTTTAACAGTGTAACAGCAAAAACACAACAGTCTACGTTCTTTTAATGTAAAATTATAGACTCTTGGTCATTTTTAAGCAACACGAAAAAGGGAATTTCTCTTTCCGGCTATATATGTGTCACAGGTTATTAACAACCACTGAACGGATTTAAATGCAACTTTTTATGCTACAATTCTAGAACATCGAAAATGTTTTAATCTAAAAATAGTCACTGTATCACGCTTTTTCGTTTTTATCGCTTTTTTTAAAGGACACGCTAAAGATTTTAATGTATGATTGTCTATTTCTTGACGAACGTGAAAATGATGCTGTCAATTAGAGTGCTTTTATAAATAAGAAAGTGGTGAAATACGAGCAATAAAATTTGATTGTTTGAGAAAATTTTGGAACAAAACGGAGTTAGATTGCCATTGTCGGTCAAGCTAATGTTTGTCCACTTGTTTCACTCGTTTAATATAATTTGTGCAGGTACGTATTTCCAAGTTTTGGGTTGTGGATTTTTATAATTGGAACAAAAACGTAAACATGCGTTATGTGTGTATGTCGCCTAGTCACATATTTATAATGGTACTCTCCTGGTAACAACGTAGATTAAATTAAATGTGAATAAAGTGTTATCGCAACGAGCACTCTGTTATGTCAAACCATTCTCGCTTAACTACGCCAAATGGCGTGGAATAAGTAAATGAAAAAAAGGCAAAATTAATAACACGAGTCTTTTTGCACAGTTGTTAAGATACAATCAATTAAATTTGCTTTTATTATTTTAATTACTTTTTATAAATTTAAATATAAATAGTCTACGGTAAATTTACAAAATCGTTCTTTTTTTTATTTTTAATAGAATATCGATTTTTAACGAAGTAGTGCAATATATGATTTTGCAACAATTCAAACACCACAAAAATCAATATCAGTTATACTTAATCCCAGTGCAAGATTAGTGTATTTAAATGACAAATCCGTTTATCAGAAATATTAAGGTTCATTATCATAACGAATATGCTGGCTTACATTATTAGTATTTTAATGCGAATGGTTAGTATTTTGAAATCTCTATGATATATTTATGTGCCAGAGGAATTATAACAGTGTGATGTTTTATTTAAATATTGAATTTATCATGCATTATATACTTGAATGAAACTATCATAGTACTGAAACCCCTTAATAATAAATTATATATACAATCATAACATGAAATTTAATGATAAAATGATGCATAATTATAAACACGTAATATATCTTGGATATATAACAATAAAATGCACTAAATATATATTCCATATACTTTAAACGTCTTAAAAAATGATATTTAGTATTGAGATTTTTAGTAAAGATAAGATATTGGTTTTGGTTAACTCTAATCATACTAAAGCTATTTTGAAATAAAGATATGAAAACCTTTACCAAAACCTCGAAATGGTAGTTAAATGTAGATTTATGCGATGTTTATTCACAAATATTGAAATTTAGGGTGAATAAAAAAGATAGACAGTCTACGAAAGCAACGGAAAAGGTCACATTTAACATACAATGCAGTGTTAACAAATTGGAAATTTGTTCCATTCAAAATATTTATCACTTTTACGGAGTAGTAATTTTAGCTTCGTTCATTCATAAATGTATGTCGTTAAATAAGGCCCAGATTACTTTTGTGAAATAGTGGTAGGTAGTTTGAATAAAGAATTTCCACTGTTTGGAAACATTGCTATGCGGGTTTCAGAAAGGTGATATCTTCAGTACCCGGAGTCGCAAACTCTTCCATGATGATTTCAAAATCCACAGCGTTCACATCGTCTTTCGACTACATTTCATCTATCAGATAGTCATCTTCTTTTTCACTGATTATTATCGCGCATGCGTGGAAGCGTATTACTGCTTATTTTACTGTTTATTTTACTGCTTTTTACTGTTAATTTTACAGTATAATACTGGCAGGTGGGATACCAGCAGTAAACTGTAATGTCAACATTTTTTTTTGCAGCGTGCAAACTACATATATATTATCTTAAAACTATAAGTACAAAATTTTAATGAAGGATAATTCATATCAAGACAAACAAATTTTGTAAAAGAAACCAGAGTCCCAATCCATTTATTCAATCAAAAATACAGGGTGCCCCCTTTCATTGAAATCCTGATTCAGTTCATAAAGTTTTCACATTAAGGAAGATATTGCAACGTATTTTTAAGTAGAACAACTTTGTTTTGTGTAAATATGGTAACATCAAGGGACGCGTTAGAACTACATTGTAATTTGGTTAGTGACATCGTATGGTCAGAATTATGGAGGGTATATCTCAGAGTTGTTTGAATTCGAAATATGGCCTTTTCCAGCAATTCTTGTGATGGAATAATGTATGATAGAAAGCAATGTAAATATGTTGAATATAACATTACTATACCTGTATTATTGATAATGTTAGGAACAAAAATCCTGAAAATGCTTATTTGAAAATTATTTCAATGCTCATAATTAAAAATAATAATCATTAATAAAACAGCAGTTTTAAAAGAGAGATTTTATTTTTTAAATGTACAAAGTTACTTAAATTATTTATTACATCTAAATATTATTTATTTTGCATGTATATTCTATTTATTTGATTTAATATTTTCATTTATTACTCTTTCTCAAAATTTTTAATTATTCTAGTAAATCTAACCTATTGTTTAAATTGTTCTATCACTTTTAAAACACGTGTTTTTGAACACATTTAAAGCTAAACATAACATTCTGATAAAATTCTAAATTAAAATTGTATGAAGTGAATCTTTCTTTGTTCTTTTGAAAATCTTTAAATATCCTGTTAATTAAAAACTAATAAAGTGAAGAAGTTCTACGGCAGATATTTGCAGAGTTTTAATGAATATTGTATCGTCAAAGTCTTTATATATTGCACATATTAAAACTTCTAATTACATTTAAACTTGTATATGCAATGCTGTTAAAGTTATTGGTTTAATTAACTTATATAATAAGAAATTCTGACGTTCTTCTTAAATTTCTAATATCTAATCTTATTAGCTTTTCATTTAATTCATTTGAAAGGCCAGGGGGGGGAAGAATAATACTCCAAAATTTTGTGAAATTTCAGATGATATTGTCATCTGTTAGCCTGCCAAGCATACTTTCGTTTTACATATTTGGATTCAGGCAAAATTGAAGGTAATCCTTAGAAAAACACAGTTAAAAGTATGTTTATAAAGAGGGAAGAACGATAAAAGTGCTTTGAAAAAACAGTCAAATATTGGTATGAAGAGGAGATAATGATAAAAGTCCTTTAAAAAAAAAGACAGTCGATGATTTTTATGAAAAGATAAGAACGATGAAAGTCACGCTCGTAAAAGAATTAACGGTGAATAACTATCATCTAACTATCTATGACTATCATCTTTCTTCCCTTCGATTCTAAGTTTATGTTAGATTTTCTAATATAACTTCCAGACCATGTAATTCTGATTTGTCAGAATGTTATACTTTAAACACGCATATTTTTTTTATAGCTATGCCTTTAAAATATATAGACTATTAACTCCTTATTTTATAATCGCATACTTTTTCTTAAAATCGAATAAATAATCTTTTATTTGTTTGTCTCAATATTTACTTTAAGAACAAAATACATTTTTTCACCAGTAACGAGGGTGTATAGAAAAACTTAACCTCTTCATGACCGTCATCATTTAACAACATTTAAATTTTCAATACCAAAAATTCCCTAAAATATTTTTCGTCTTATTTAGTTCAAGCATTCTAGATTAGATAAAGCGAAGAATACGATTAAAGTACTCTGGTTTTAAAAAATAAAAACCATACACATCCTGTATCAAACGTGTACGTAACATCCGTCCTGAAGAGTTAATAAGTACAGATACAAATAAGCAATTCATTTAACGAAACACTAGCTGGGAAGACCGAGCTATGCATGGTTAAAATTAGCTTTGTGTTCTACTCGATATAACAATAAATTCTCTGTACAACATATAACAATCAGTTCTATCTACCCTGATTGATTGTTGTTGTTTTTTTACATTTTGTGGACTCTGATTGGTTGAAACATGCATCTCGACTTCAACTGGGAATTTTTCGAGCATATTCTAAAAGTTAATTTTTTGGCAAATGTCACCCAAATTTGGCGAAAAGTTGCAAACTTAAGTTGTGTCTTTTGTTTCCCCGAAGTTGGCTTTATAGTTTTAAGCCAAAACTGTTGGAAGATGACTTGCAAGTAATTTGTAATTGTTCTATGTACACTGATTTCAGCAAAAAACAAGTGCAATTTTGTGCTGTTTGAATTTTAATTTCTATAGAAATATATTAGTTGTTCATAGATAGTCATGACTTATAAGCCAGCTTTGAATTTAGACATAATTACAAATTTTCTTCGGAATGTTATTAATAAAATAGGAAAATTCACCTTTTAATCCCTATTTTAGTTTCAAAATTTTGCGTATTTAATATACAGAGAATAATTTAATAATTAAATACTTTTCTCCTACAATTAACAGTTTGTTCAGATGGTATTAAACGTAGAAAAAAGAGAAGGTTTCGATTAATGTTATTTTGCGTTATATGTGTATATTTTATTATTGTACTTTATTTTATTATTGCACTTACTTTTTCGAACCAAAGATTATTTTTAATAGAAACCTAATTTCTTTTAATATATTCAACATTATGGACATTTAAATGTTTTATCACAAAAATGAAAACTCTCAGTAGTCTAACTCAAATTAAATGTCACAAACACATTATAAATTAAATTTAACGGAAATAATATAATTCTGAGTGTCAAAGTATCCTTCTGAACACTTTTACAAATTACTTTAATTATTTCTTTTTAATTATAATTAAGTTAATTTTTATTTTAATAGCCAACTAATGTAGCCTTATCAATAGTTTTGCATTTCAACTGATTAAATTTACTTTAATAGTATCTATTTTATAAGCCATCGAAAATGTAACACGTAAAGAGTTTAATTTTGAAATGGATACACAGCTAAATTATATTTATGTCTTCCACAATTAACTGCCTAATTTTCGCCGTTAATTAATGGGGTGAAAACATTTAACACATAGTTTAGAAAAAAATAATTGTCAATTTGCGGAAAATATCAACATTAAAATTGTACCATCAAATGCTTCATTGTAAAAAATTATGCGTGGGATGTAGTATCAGAGAGGAAAAAAGGAGGTGTTAATTAAATGTGATATTATTACCGAGAAATTTTATTCTCACTCACTTATCTTATTTTATAATTATTAATGCACATAACTTCAGTGACATGAATATCGATATAGTCTATAATGTATTTATTGCATGAAATCATAAAGATTCTCTACTGGCACAGTTTTGATAGTCTGACCAATGCTTTACCGTGTTCTTTTTTCTTTTCATTTATACTATTTTGAAGGAGTCTTAATTGTTGGTGAATAAAAAAAAAACATTACTCTTGTCTTTTGTTAGAAACATCTAAATAATATAAGATTAAATCCAATGTTGTCAGATTGGGAATTTTTTTAATTCAAAATAGCTACCACTTTTTTCCGCTTAATCCTCTTCGCAATATTTAATCACGGAATGTCTGTCGTGGAAAAGCGAATATTACTATTTTGAAATGTAGGTTCTATATACAACTTCTGGTAGATGTTTTAAATAAAAACATTCCTAATTTAGCAACACCGATTAACTCTTGCATATAAATAGAGGCTAAATCAGAAATAATACAAATAGGTTTAAGGATAAAATTTATTACATTCTACTCTAGAAAAGTAAACAACGAAAGTAAGTAAATTTTATAAAAAAGTTCAAATAGTACAATTTCATCCTCAAATGTGGTTGCATCATACGCATGCTATGAAATTATTTAACTAGAAACTCCATGCCAATTCAACGAAAATTTTTATGGTTTGTAACCCGGCCGACAGGTATTTGGGGGAAAACTTTGTGTGCATACTGCTTCTACTTAGATATGAACCCATTAAAAATTGTCCTTCTAGACCTCATAGGTTTTGAGATATGGGGGGAGGGGGGGTCAAAATTTTGGATTTTTCTTAAATCGCACATTTCTAAGTCTGTATTTTTAGACAGCAGTTCATCTTCAAAAAATGGTTTTTCTGGATCTAATATACGAATGAGCTTAAAAATATCACTGTAAGTACGTCAAAATATGCAGATTCTAATAAAAAATATTTAAAAATTTATTTATAATTTTTAGAGCCAAAAAATTGAGGCAAAATTTAAAGTTATGATTATTTTTGTCATTTTACGAAAAATGCTCTCCACAAAAAAAGCAAATGAAAATTCCAATTTCTTTTTGTTTTAAATAACAGTTTACACATTGGGCTTTCTAGTTATGAAATAAAAATGATGTCTTTCCCAGTGCTTATGAACAAATTTTGCCCTATTCTGGGAAACTGCATCAATCAAGAAATAAAAATCAGAATGCACAATTTTAGCTGTAGTACCGAAATAATTACTGTGATTGCTATGGGTTGATTTATTATAATTTATTAAGTGTTTATTTATTTATTTATTTTTTTGCAAAGTAAAGTTTGTTCTTTAATTTTCCAGAGTAAAACAAAATGACTGCAATAGTTTTCTCAATTAAATTTATTGCTCCTTAGCTCCTTATTATTAAATACTTAGTTTCATATATTAATTTTCTAATTATAAGCAATGTTTTAAATTTAAACACTTAATTTTGTCCTCAATAATGCAATTGTAAACAGAAAGTATTTTGTGGGTATAGAATAATAAAATGAAAGAATGACATTTTGCCACTCACATTTTCAATAACCTTTTTCTGTATGTTTTTGAATTAAAATTTTAATTATTTGTATTTAAAAAACGTTCAAAACTTTATTTTATTTTCTTGGGTAATTTTAAACAATTTAAATATGTTTTTGATAAATTTAAATATATTTAAGTATACTCAGCAACGCTAAGTTTTATAGACACATATTCATAAACACAAAGGGAGAGTAAAGTTCATTCATAAAGGCAGGTGTTTCGGAATCTGTTAATCAAATTATTGTCAGTCTGTTGTTGTTCATCATACAAGGGTGATCTATTTTTTCTTATGCTGCAAAATGTATTCTGATTTTCTTCAATTTTATACTTTGTAATATACAGGGTGATCATAAAAAAACTTTGCCGATATGTCCGTTCAACCGATCGAGGTGAGATTTCAGATATAGTTATTCAGAGGTATGAGCTCGGGATTCTGTGAACGGCAACAAAGTGGTGCTCACAGTTATGGTTATAGGTACAGAAACTCGAAATTTTCCAATGGAAGCGCCTAATTTTTTTCGTCGCAAAATGCTCAGCGCATGTGAAAACCCTAAAGAGCGTTGGAACCGTACGTGCATCGCAAGAAACGGACTCGTTATGTACGCACAAAAAAAAGCTCTGCGAACGGCCAAAAAAAAAAAAAAAAAAAAAAAACACGATCGGGGCGCACGGAAGACATTTGCATATGACACAGAGTCAGTCCACCAACCACTGATTACAACACAGATCGGAGAAAAGTAAGCTTTTATTTTGATTACACTTTTTCCACATGTGTGCCACCACAGGCAATTACACATTGCATGCGGGCGACTGTGGACAATGCAGCCGAACGTAACATCGCATGAGGGATGTTTGCAATCTCCCGTTTGATAGAATCTTTCAAATCCGGCAAAGTTTGCGGATTTCACATGTACACTCTAGAGTTGAGATATCCCCAGAACCAGAAATCCATAGGAGTGAGGTCAGGGGATCGCGGAGGCCACGGAAATGGAAAATGGCTTGAGATGAATAGTTCTGCGAGAAGACTTCGCTATATGTGAAGGTACTTGCATCCAAACGAAGTCATTCAGTGCATTTCGCTGCAGCAATTCTGGTATGACGTAATTTTGTAGCATTGCCGTATAGCGGGAGCCTGTTACAGAGTAAGTTACAAATACCGTTGGTGTCGCTTCCTCAAAGAAGTACGGGCCGAGAATAATTGTGCCTGCAATGCCGCACCACACTGTAACTTTGACGTCGTATAAAGGTACTGGGTACTGGTGCCACAGTGTGCGGATTCATGTCTGCCCAGTACACACAATTTTTGGTGTTGACGTTGCCAGTTAAAGTGAAATGTGCCTCGTCCGTCCATAATATGGAAGAGGCCAGTCGTTATCTCTATTATATCGGATAAGAAATTCATTAGCAAAGTCTACACGTTGTTGATGGTCCCCCACTTCCAACACCTGGACGCGCTGGTACCGGTAAGGAAACATGCGGATTGCAGAGCGCAGTACCTTTAGGACCGTTGATTTCGGTATATCCAATACACGAGATGCACCTCTTGCAGTTTGCATGTGTCCTGTAGTCACTGTGTGATGCACTTCCATAACAGTATCCTCAGGAACAGTTGGTCGTCCGGATCGCGGTCTATCACAGGTGCAGCCAGTTTCTTCGAATTTCTTTATTAAATCACGAAGAGCTTGCGGGCTACATGGGCCACGTATTTGGCGATGTTTTGACGGTGAACATGCAAGGTTTTCGCAGCATTCATCCAATTTTGATAATAGAGTTTTATCAATTCACCACGAACTGTCATTGGAAGAGTCATTTTGTCGGCACGTGCGTGCTCCCGACTGAAGAACTAATATTCCCACCCCACATTTTATCCGTTTTCTACGCTGACTATCTGGCGAACGGCGTTCCGTGATTGGTGTTTTGCCTCTGTCATATGCAAATTTCTTTCGTACGCCCTGATCGTGTTTTTTTGGCCGTTCGCAGAGCTGTTTTTGTGCGTGCATAACGCGTCCGTTTATTGCGATACACGTACCGTTCCAACGCTCTTTAGGGTTTTCGCATGCGCTGAACATTTTGCGATGAAAAAAAAATGGGTGTTGACATTTGAAAATTTCGAGTTTCTGTAGCTATAGCCGTAACCGTGAGCGCAAATTTTTTGCCATTTACAGAATACCGAGCTCATATCTGTGAATAACTATATCTGAAATCTCATCTCGATCGGTTGACGGACCGGCCACTACAGTTTGATATATCGGCAAAGTTTTTTTATGACCAACCTGTATATATATATATATATATATATATATATATATATTGCTTTATTGTCTTAATATAGAACTTGATATTAAATCTTCTACTAGTCTTCAGGCTTGCAGTATTGGAATATTGACTGGTTTAGAGTGTTACAAAACTAGCTAAACACAACACAAAAAACTAAACTACATTCATAATCTCTGTGATTCAGAAAAAGAACTTTTATTACTTAGGACTATTGCATTTATAAAAAGAAAAATAAGTGATAACCATCTCATTAATATATATGAACATCACAGAATTTCGTTTTTAACAAAATATGAGTGTTATCAATATAAATGTGCAGATCCATTTCAGCAGCTCAAAAAGCAAGTAAAAAAAGCAATTAGGACTGTCAGTAGAGATTTATGCAACAGATTGTTTAGTTTTAATATCTTAGTAGCATCTGGACAGAAACTGTGTTAGCCTTGTACAAAACTTTCAGAAAAGAGTGCAAAAACAGATGAAGTGAATGAGCCAATGGTAATAAGTGATAATGATAGTGCTGGTGTTGAGTACGATACGTCAATCAACAAAGATTAAGCTCTTAACAGCCTCAATTCCTCACTTCATGAATTAGGGGAATGTCCACTTACACGTCATGGGATTCCCTCATACAGCAAAAAATCATATGCTAAAAGAAAATTAAGGCTGCATATCACTCTGAAAAGTAAAGTGCAGAAAGTAACTGATGTGGATCTTTCTCTCGAAAGAGCATATGTAGTGATATGTAAGAGATTAAACAAAAGACTGAAGATTTTGTCAAGCTAGTGGATATGTTAAAAAAAAAGTAAAACTTGTCAGAAATAGAAGGGAGCAATTGCATCTTTTGACTTTAGTTTCTAATTCTTGGAGGAAAAAGAAAATAACAGATAAGTTTGAAGTTACTGATTACGCTGTAAGGCAGTCACGACAACTTCTGAGAGAAAGGGGAATCTTGGCAACGCCAGATATAAGAAAAGGTAAATCCACAAGTCAAGAAACAATTGAACTGATTAATAAATTTTATGAGAGTGACGAATATTCTAGAATCATGCCTGGAAAAAAAAAGACGTAGTTAGCATTGCTAAAAATGTACATACACAAAAGCGATTGATATTGTGTAATCTTCGTGAGCTGTATTCTCTTTTTAAACAGGAATTTCCTGAAGTAAATATAAATTTTTCTAAATTCTCTTCTTTGAGGCCTAAATGGTGTGTATTGGCTTGTTCTTTCGATACACATTCCATATGTGTTTGTATGAAGTATCAAAATACTATTCGTATGCTTCATGCTGCACATATTACAGAAAATTATCATGAGTTGATAGAACTACTATTATGCTCTACAGATAGTAGAGATTGCATGTTGCGTCACTGCACTAACTGCCAAATAATGAAAATTTACAAAATTTTTTGGTAGAAAAATTTGAAGACTATAACTGAAATGATTCAATGCAGTACCAGCAGTGGGTTAGGACTGACCGAACAGAAATGGTGACATGCACTGTTCCTTTGGATGGATTTGTGACAAGGGTTTGCAGTAAGGTAACTTAAGAGGCAAATATTCTAGTTTTCTCGGAAATTGATGTTAAAAAGAATCAAAAATATTACCAAGAACATATTCTTAAGCAAACTGTAAACCGCGAGTCCAAATGTATGGGGTGGCTATAAAATAACGCGAGGTATTCTGAGTTCTCTAGCGGGTAATCTGTTGAGCGAAATGTAATTCCATTTGGTGTACAAGCAGAGTGAAGCAAGCAGTTTCGATTTCTAAAGAAGAACATTAGTACGAAAAGATGCCACTAGGAGAATGTTTGGCGCTTCAAGAGTAATATTTGGGATAAATGAATACATAATTTAAAAATAAAACTGCATGCACAAGGTTTCTTCACAATAAATGACAATCTTTATAGTTAATTACTAATGGGCTCCAAAGGTCACCGTCATCTGATATTCAAATAACTGCAAGCAATATAGGCCAAAACATATTCTGCACTCCGTAATTCATAAACTTTCAATTACTATCTTTATTTGGGGATTATGCAAAATGGGATTGACCGTCAAGGCACATTCTTAGTTATCTGCAAAATGTGAGGTTCACTAGGGGTTATAGCTTAGCATGAAAAGCGGATTTCGAAGTGGTAGCGACACTCAAACCTGAGATTTTATGGTGTTGGAATTAAATATTTTCAAATTTCGATATCTTTTAAATTATTAAGTACACGTTTCGGGTCAGATAAATATAATATACTTTTCAGAAATGATTATTAAAATTTAAAGAAGATCTCAATATTAAAAAAAAATAGCATATCTAACATTATCATAAATAATTAAAATTATCGTACACATAGAAAATTAACAAATTCAAATATCATATTTTTTGTCAATCCGTTCTTTTACATATAGGGTTTTTCAAAACACTTCTTTACTATTTCAAGCTAGAAAGTACTGAACATTGTGTATTTCGAATGTTATAAAAGTATACTCTAGTCTTTATTTTTGTAACGTGTAGTCATGAAAAAATTAAAATTTAGAAATTAGCTATTCAGGTAGCTTTATTTTTGTACCCTGTTGCAATGAAAAAAAAATAAAATTTAGAAATTAGCTAATCATTAACTATTCTCTTGACAATAACTATATTTAAAAAAATCATTACAGAATTTTTAGAGTACTGTCTGAGCAATATTTGCAAATTTAACTTTAAATTTTTAAAGTACATCATATATTCTAATACGAGCAAATCTTGTGTGTGTGTGGTTATATATATATATATATATATATATATATATATAACCATAAATGAAACATTATCATAACACCAACTTAAACCATGAAATAATTAAGTATGAAATAATTAGTTGACAATGAAAGATTCCCCAACACACTTAATATGGAATCAAAAAACATTGAAAAAATAAGAAATTAAATAAAAATTGAATCAATGGAATTAAATGAATTAAATGAAATGAAATTTGTGGAATTTAGACAGAATTATCAAGTCCCAATTGCCTAAATACCACAAATAAAATGAGATGTTTCATCTTCATATTAGCCAAACATAGCCTACATCTCAAATACAATGATTCAAATCAGTGATAAAATAAAAAATAAAATACAATATAAAAAAGGAAAGAAACCATACTTATAAAAAAATTCATAAAGATGAATAGAGATATAAATAAGATACCTTGCAGTTCATGAACCATCATGAAAACTCCAACATGACTGGGGAATGAATTGTATAAAAAATCATATCATGTTGCCAATTTTAGAAATATAAATTGTTTAGAAATATAAATTGCTTTGCAGTGATGCCAGAAATAATGTTAAAATATAATGGATTATAAAATAAACAGGAACATTAGTGCTGCCATCTATTAGTAAAAAAAAAAAGTGGATATAATCTGAATCGAAAGAATAGGATGGAAATAAATGTTTCATAAATCAACCAAATTACTAACTTAATTGATACCAATTAGTTAAATAATAAATAAATGAAATTAATTAATAAATAGAAAATCGAATTACATTAAAGGATGTATTAATGTATAATACTATGTAATAAATAAGTATTAAGATGGAAAAATTAATAATAAAAAACAACTTAAAATAACTAATAGAAATAGAATAGAATAGATAGAAAAAATAGAATAGATAATAGAAAATCGAATTACATTAAAGGATGTATTAATGTATAATACTATGTAATAAATAAGTATTAAGATGGAAAAATTAATAATAAAAAACAACTTAAAATAGTGCTGCCCTCTAGTGGTAAAAGTAAATATAAAGTATGGATGGAAATTAGTTTTTAATAATTAAACCAAATTACTATCTTAATGATAGCCATTAGTTAAATAATAAATAAATGAAATTAATTAATAAATAGAAAGTTGAATAATATCTAAGTAATGGATGTATAAATTAATAATACTATGTTATAAAAAAGTAGTAATATGGAAAAATTAATAATTAATGCAACATTAAAAATGTACCATTAAATGTCAACAACGATTAAATAACTGTACTAAAAATGCAACATCATTTCAAATAAATTAAATTAAAATACTAAAGATTTGAATTAAGAATCACAGAATTTAAAATTAATATTGAGTAAATATTGAAATGAATTAGTCACAAAAATATGGCTTTAAACAAAGTTAAATTAAATAAAAACACTAAATAAAATTAAAACATATTATATCAACACTGTATAAAAGTAAACATTATCTTAGAAGTAGATATGATATTGTCCACCAAAGGTATTAATCCAAATCATTAGATCAAATACATTCTTAATATTAATGAATATAAATTCATTTAAAATAATTAAATAATGAATAAGTAAATCTAACTAAATTAATATACACAAGAATAACACATCGCAGTCCATTATTAAATGTGTATGATCAAACAATTGTGTAAATCAAAATGCCCCCATTTTTTTTTTTAAATATATAAATTAACCATGCGTATTTTTCCATACAACGCCGCCACACACCTCCTCAATCCAACGTCTACCCACCCAACCGTCCTATTATCTACCCTATATATATAAAATCCTAATGAAACGAATTTGTGAAACGATTTTATGAAACGAATTTATGAAACGATTTTATGAAACGACTGATTAAACGACTGATTATGTTTCAGGGCTATTTTTAATAAAATATTAAACGCTTGATGGTGAAATTAATACCAATTGTCCATAAAAATCCGCGGATGTCAAAACTGGTAATAGAATTTTGAAATTGGAATTAGTTTTCGAGATATTAATTTTTTTCTAATTTTAATGACATTTCTGTAATGATGGCAACTAATTACTCAGTATTTTTGTGACAAAAAAGGAGAAAAAATTGAAAAGGATCCCGATAGGGATTATTGATTTCTTTTTTTTTTTTGTCATTTTCAAATTGAAATTGAATTTATCTTTTATTTCTATCAATATTGAAGACAAGATTGTGATTAAATTATGTTTTTAAGGAAAATTTGAAAAAAAAAACACATTTCTATCGTCAGGATTCAATCGTCTGTCAGCATTTAATTTAATTTATAAACTGAAAATATTTTGAATAAATTCGTCCAAATGACGTCATTTATGTAAACGCAAAAGAAAGGGGAGGAAATGAATTAATAGTAATTATTATTTATTGATATCATTTTGTTATTTTTTTGTAAAATTTAATTAAACGAATTTATAAAATCACTAATTCGGATATTTTACGAATATATAAAATAATAATTGCCCAACTGAACGGAAGGAGAATAAAATATCCTGTTGGTTTTTTCCGCCAAGTTTTTAAAAAAGCGTCAAGTCCCCTATAATAGAAAAGCACCAAAAGTTCATTGGGTTTGTTTTCATAAATTTGGCAACAAATCTATGTATATTAACGAATCTATCCCTTTTTGAAGCTCGAATTACGCCAAACCTAAGAGCAAAGGATCCTATACTGGAAAAGTACCCGATTTTCTTATGGACAATATTCAAGTGACATATCATGGTGTAAAATTATCGCGGATAGCAAATTTGTTTAAATATCTCATCAATTGATGCCGAATAAATGCAGGCATGCATGCACAAAATATTTAATTAATTTTGTATGATAAATAATTATTAGAAAATTCGTATATACATATTAATTAAAATAAATAATTTACATATTTAAAATAACATGAAAATATGCATGATGGTGCACTAAAATAGAGAGAAAATTAAAACCTGTTACTGAAAATGTCTATAACATAGTACTTTTCAATACCGTGGTTCTTAATGTTATTCACAAGCAGATGGAATTTTTCTCATCCTTAATCGCAAAGGAAGAATAGAATACAGATCGTTGTTATAAAAGTCCGAGAGGTAGCCACAATTTAAACCTAACCATTTTATACAAGCTGGTTTTCAAGTTGTAATTGATTTTACTTATCAATCCCGAAAACAGTCGTAAGTTGTCGCAACAGCTGTGTATGAGGCCATGATAATCAAAAAATACCCCTTTAAAACGTTAAAAGCATGGCAACCCAATTACAGATTTACCAATATTTTTTAAATAAAGCACGCTGTCGTGTTTTTAGAGGCCTCTAAGTCTGAGCGGGGGTTGGCGAGCGTAGCTCGCAGGGGGTAGGCCCCCTAGTATATATATATATATATATATTTTTTTTTTGTAAATATTTATAAGATTATATGATTTTTTTTATACATTTTTTAAACGCATGTGTTAATTTGGTTGTAAAGATCAAATAGGAACTAACTATATATTAAGGAATAAATGAATTTTTTTGGAAAACCATGTTGTAATGCGTCAAAGATAAGTTTTTTAATATTTTTGTTAATAAGTTGAGAGGAACATAAACTTTTTATTCTATAAATATGATTAAGGAGTATATTACGATATACAGAATTATGAAGACATGATTTAAAATTAGTAAATGAATTAACTTTAAATTTAAATTCTTTACGTTTATCAAATAGATCTATTATTGTTTTGTTATCTTTTAGTGTAATATTAAGATCTACAAAGTTAATAGTATTGTTAGAAAGGAGGTTTTCCGTTAATTCTAAATTAGTAGGATAATCAACTGGAAATATAGAAATATTAGTGTGATCAGTAGCAATTAAAATAATGTCATCAATATAACGATATAAATGTATATTACTATTAATAAATGTACGTTCATAATGATACAAGCATAAGTCTGAAAGTATACTAGATGTACATCCCCCTTGTGGTATACCGACTTTCTGTAAATATAACGTGTTATCATGCATTATATAATTATTATATATAATGAAATTTGTTAAAGTTTTAAAATAAGCTGTATCTATATGAATTGGTAAATTAAGTTAATGTTGATACTTATAAAATAATGCATTTATAATATTATGTAGATCTAATAAATCTATATTATTAAATAGATCTTTGAAATCATATGTCATTATATTGTTAACACATTTAAGATTTTTCAAAATATTGACGAGTTGATAGCTATTTTTTATGCAATGTGTGTTATCAGTGGATGTTGTCAGTGTATAAATTTGATTGAGAATTTTTAATAGATATTTATTGGCTATATTATTATATGTATTGCATCCTATAGTTACAGTCCTAAATTTAATTGGATTTTTATGAAATTTGGGTATAAGAACTAAATAAGGATAATTAAAGTTAGTAGAATAAATATTTAATAATTTATAATAACTGTGAATTTTACGATTATTTACAATTACAGTTTCATTAGTTTTTTTAAAAGAATTGTTAGTAGAAATACAGGATGTAAGTAGTTGGTGATAATAAGCTTTACATATGATTGCATAATTATTAGGAGATTTGTCAATATATGTTATTACATAGTTTTTTTGTAATTTAGTAATTTGCTGGAACAAATGTTTTGTGTTAATTTTAACCATATTGGATAAATTTTGTTTTAAAGACGAACTTAATTTTTCAATAACCAGTATTTTCCATTGATTAAAATATTCAATAGGTTTACTATATGAAATTGAAATTTTATAAATAAAAATGTCTATATCATATATAAACTGTTTTATAATAGAATTTACATTAAATTTAGAAGGAAGTCTATATTTAGTACCATAACCCATGAGTTTTTGCAGTTTATAATCATTCACAATATTAAGATTACCAGTGATTATATGTCCATGATCATTATTAATGATTTTTTTTAGAGTGGGGTCATTGCAATTACACTGAAAAGTACTAGCATCAGATGTATTTTTTGAAAATGCATTATAGTTAAAAATCTTTCTTCCAATTGTAGTAGGATATTTAAATGTCTTTGAAAGTTGAAGATTTTTTATAGGAAAATAGCAGTTTTTATCATTAATTATAGAATTAATATTAATTTTATTAAAGATTTGATTTGAAAAAGTTATAATTATTTGAGTATTAGTGTTATGAATTTTTTGTTTTTTATTTAAATTAATGTTAAAAAGATTAGCTCTTGTCATAATTAGATCATAGAAAATATCAGAGAAATGATTTGAGTAAGATTTACTAAGAAATACATTTAAATATTGTACTATCAGTTTCTTTTTAATAGCAAAAATATATTTTCGTATTAAAAACCAGTTGTAGTTCTTAATATAGTTTTGATGAAGAGTGTTGATTTGTTTAAGAATAAATTTATTGGAAATAACAACTTTAGCAGTACATTTTCCTCGCTTGTTACGTGTTGTTTTATGATTTAAATTATGATTTAGAGTAAGATAAATAGGAGAATAATCTGTAGTATTATTTGTTGAAAAAACTTTAACTGGTCTGTTAAATAATTCACTATTAAGTCCATAAGGATAAATAGTGTTATAATATTTCATATATCAAGACTCCATAAATAAACGTTCTGATTTAGCTTTTATTATTTGTATAATTTCAATTGTAGTATTTTTAAATTTATGTTTATGAAAATGTTGTATTTCTGCTGTGGACTGTAAATTTTTTGCTTTGTTCTTGTTAGTGTCGGAACGATGTTGATTAATACGTTTATGTAATGGACCTGATGTTTCACCTATATATTTCAAACCACATAGGTTACAGTTTATGCTATAAATTACATTAAATGCTTTACAAAAAGTTGATAAATTAGGATCCGATACAATATGTTTCTGAGAAGCAAATGGACAAGTCTTGCAGCGAGCATCATTACATAATCTAAAAAATAATGGAGGAGGAGGAGAGTAAAATCGGTCACTTGATGTCGATCCAGGAACAACCCATTTATTGCCCCTGTACCGGGCACTACACTGCATAGATGCAAAGTGTATCTTGCCAGGAACGAGAATTTTACTTAGAACTACCATTAAAAAATTAGACACAATAAAAATACAATTTGAAGAAAAATAAAATATAAATGAATTAAATTAATGTATGAAACTTAGAAAACTTGATTAATATATATATATATATATGCAAATTTTATCTTAAAAACGGCTCTAACGATTTTGACGAAATTTTGTATCCTACCGTTTTGGGGCACCAGAAAACCATTGGGCTGTTCAAGAAAATTCGATTAGTGGGTGATTTTGGGTTACCATGGATCAGGGTCAATCTAATTTTATCTAAAAAACAGTTCAAACGATTAAGTTTTGTATCCTACGAGTTTCGGGCATGAGAAAATCAGTGGGCTAGGTCACATGTCCCAGAAAATTCGATTAGTGGGTAATTTTTGGGTCACTCTGGGTCAAGCTAATTTTATTTAAAAACGGCTCCGACTATTTCGACTAAATTTTGCATCCTATGATTTTCGGACACGAGAAGACTGTTGGGCTAGGTCACATGTTCGAGAAATTCGATTAGTGGGTCATTTTGGTCATGGGTCATTACGGGTCAAGCTATTTTTATCTTAAAAACGGCTCCGAGGACTTGAAATAAATTTATTATCCTACAGTTTAAGGAACGAGAAGACTATTGGGCTAGGTCACATGTTCCAGCAATTTTGATTAGTGGGTCATTTTTGTCATGGGTCATTATGAGTCAAGCTATTTTTATCAAAAAACGGCTCATACGATTTGAACTAAATTTTCTATCCTACTGTTTTTGGGCACGAGAAAATCATTGGGCTAGGTCACATGCTCGAGAAAATTCGATTAGTAGGTCATTTTGGTCATGGGTCATTATGGGTCAAGCTATTTTTATCTTAAAAACGGCTCAGAGGATTTGAACTAAATTTAGAATCCCACAGTTTTAGGGAACGAGAAAACTATTGGGCTGGGTCACATGTTCCAGAAATTTTGATTAGTGGGTCATTTTGGTCATGAGTCATTATGGGTTAAGCTAATTTTATCAAAAACCGGCTCAGACTATTTTGACTAAATTTTATATCCGATGGGTTTCGGACGCGAGAAGACAATTGGGCTTGGTCACATGTTAGAGAAAATTTGATTAATGGGTCATTTTTATCATGGGTCATGATATTTGAACTCAAAGCTAATTTTGCCCGAGCATAGCTTGGTCATCCCTGCTCGTATATCAAAACTAAGAAAACTTTAATCTTTTTTTTAGAAAAAAAAATATGAATTAAAGAAATAAGCAAAAAAAAAAATGTATAAAGGATAAAAATGTTGACCCATGCTAATAACTAAGCACGCGATTACAAACTGCACTTTTTAACATAGGAAATATTTTTTCCACATTAATAGCTTTCTATTTAATCTCAAAAGAATAATGCGGAATAAATAAAGGGTATTCTTAGACTAAAGAAAAGTTCGGGGAATTTTCTCCTTACTTCTCTAATTATTTATCTACAAAGAAGTTAAACTGCTTCTTGACTTTTGAAAAAAAAAAGGGTAGCAACATTTACTGGGAAGAATGAAGCAGATTGTCTTTCAGTATCTTGCAAATATAAAAATGGAATATAAAGAACTTTTGACTTATTATTCTGCAACTTTAGAACATTGTATTTTACTTTTTAGCAATAAACTAACTATGATTTTCCTCTATTGAAAAAACATTGTCCGCAATAGTTGTTAGATATTTTGATTATGGAAAATTCTTCCCTTTAAATGTATACTTATTAAGTTTTAGTTGAATCGGGATTAAATGGGGTGTCGAAAGTTTTAGGTCATTTCGCCATATCTCAGCAGAAGATTTAGAGAGCAGAATGATAAGCAGAAAAAGAGATTCATTAAGAATGTAATTAAATACGTAATTTAGAGATTTCTGAAAATTAATTCTTAAGGGGTATGAAAAGGAACGTTGAAGATCAAGAGCAAAAGATTTTCCGTACTCGTGTCTATAACAATTTTATGTTTTCCAGAGAGCGCGGTTTGGCTTAAAACTAATTGGTGTTGTTGTAACCATTGTTATCACTCTTATAATCTTGAAACTACTCATGTTTATCGCACACCTTGGCTATTAATTTTCATATTTTATATATTGTTTTGCGCTTTTTGCTACCGGATTTCAATCTTTATGCAAAACAAAGTACATTTCTTCCTCTTCCCGAAAATATATTTGAAAGAAGAGACTTCTGATTTCAATACTGATCGCCATATTTATGGGCTATTTATGGCTTCAAGGTGCACAGGGACTATTACTTTATTAACAGTTTATCAGTGTCAAACGCAAAGGACTCTGTTAAAATGATTGTTGTTTTAACGGTTTATGTATACAAAATTCACAGGGCCATTGCTGCAATTCTCGTTCTAATTTGTAATGATTTATCAGGCACGAATTCCACAGGGCCCCATTCTAGTGATCGTCGTATTAACGATTTATGACTGCAGAGCATATAGGGCCCCGTTATTTTGATCACCATATTGACAATATATGGGCGCCAAACGCACAAGATCCAGTTACAATAATTGTCGTACATCTTAGGTTATCCCCGTTTTGTTTATTTAAGTATTGTAGATAGAAGCTTGAACTCTAGGGTATATATCTGTAATCTACAATACAGACTCACTCAGAAGGAATTTTTTTGAAATTCAAATTCTAAATGAGTTAAGGTGGGTGTCGAAAGTCCTGGGTTATTTAGTGATATCTTAGCAGCGGTTTTAGGTACGAGCGTGATATGCAGCATAACAGATCTACTTAAAAAAAAAAAAAAAAAAAAAAAGATAAACACATATCTTAGCGATTTACGAAATTTAACTCTTAAGTGGCTAAAGGGGTGTTAAAAATAGAAAAACAACGGATTCTTTCGTAATTAGATCTACAACTATTTTCTTTATTTAGCGAGCGGGGTTTGGCGCAAAATTAATTTTATTGTTGTAACCATTATTGTAACTTTTAAAATCTTGAAGCTACATTTTTTTCCAGCATATTGCATGTTTGTCGTAATCCTTGGCTTCGCACTTGCTTATGGCAGATTCGACGAATAAGATGCTAATGTTTGATTAAGTATTTTTTGTTTAGATGTTTTATGAGAGCGAAGTTAATAGAAAAATCATCGTTATACTGATTGCTGTTTTCATGATATATAAAGCGCGAAGCACACAACTCCGTTATAGTGATAGCTGTAATAATGATTTATGGCCGCGAAACACACAGGATCCAGTTACAGTAGACGCCATATCTTTAAGTTATTCCTTTTATTTTTTTACCTGGAAGCGTCTCCCTCCAAACACTATTAGCACGGGCAACTCCGGGCGCATCTGGTAGTATATACATAATAGAACTTTGAAATTATATGATATTTACTTCTCTATTTCAAGTGAATTGAAAAGGATGGATTTTTGATTTTGATTTTCATTTCGACTTTTAAATTATTGTTACAGGAATGCAAATATGCATTTGCTTAAGAAGACAGTTTGATAATATTAATGTTCTGCATAAATACATATTAAATATGAATACTATGCTTTCAATTAATATTAAAATTTATTTGATCTCTAAAAGAATAATTTTTATACGAAAGGATAAAACCGAATATAATTTTTGTGGCTTTTATTGCGAATGTAATGGTAAGATTTTAAATTCTAAATTACAATTTTACAAAAAGATTTTTCCTTTAAAAGGGCATTTTTGCCAGTTTTAGGTAAATGTTTTGCTAGCTCTTTGTGCACGTATTGTATGATGTTAACTTTGTACGTTTTAAATATGTTTAATAATTTTAAACATAGTTGAAAAGTGTTTATAAATTTCGTTTGTCTGTCTGTCCGTATTTTAAATCTCGTAAATATATTCGGATTGCCATGTAATTCATATATGTTAATGATATATTATGGTATTTTAACTCTTAAAAATGAAGTGTGTTCACATTTACAGTTCATTTACAGGGCCACTCAAAGGAATTCTGTTCCATTATGGTCTATGTGGAAAAGTCTTTCGCGGTGTATATTAATAGATATACAACTATTTCAAACATAATGAAATTGGTGGATATTTTTCAAATGCAGTCAAGCATGAAATCTTCATGCGCTAAAGCTTCTTTGTGTAGAATATGAAGTGTGTAGCATTTATAGTTTGTCTACAGGGACACTCAAAAGAATTCCGTTATATTATGATCTATAGGGGGAATTCTTACGCTGTATTTTAACAGTGTTACTCTTTTACAAACATAATGAAATTGATATGAATTACTGAGGTGTGTTATAACATGCTTTTTGTAAAATATAGATAGCAAAGCATTTATCATTCATATACAGGGTCACACAAAATAATTCGATTATATAACGGCGGAGTAAGAAGGAAAAAATGTATGAAGCGTATTTTAGTTATGTTACACTGTTTCAAACATAATGATATTTATTTACATTACTGAGATTCACTACAAGATGCTTGCTATAGAATATGACATGCACAGTAGTTATCGTTCATTTATAGGGACATACAAAATATATTGGATACGTTACTGTCTGTTAGCTATTATACATTTTTTTCATCATTAATACATCACCCTTCATCATACATCATTTATCACTCACCGTCTACCTCTCTCCACGACCACACCAAGAGTTCCTTGATCCTACCTAGCCTCTTTTTATCTCGAGTTGTTAGAGTACTCAGTTGGCACAGTTATTACAGAACAATATGTAATCTTTAGAATTGCCATCATAATAAATTTATAATTGAAGCTTTATAAATTAAAACATCAGTATTTCTATTATTCATTTCGTTATTCTCTTGTGATCTGAGAAAGCATATCAAACATTTTATCAAAATAATGCCGATTATCTGTTAAGCTCAGTTTCCTTCTTGAAGATACAAAATTTACAGGCTCAATTATGAATATATTTACTTCTAAAATATTGCTTTAAAATCTGTTAAAGTTAAATTTCTATTACAGAAACTAACTGACATTAGTATTTAATACCTTTTATTTTCCAACAGAAATAGTTCTATTCCTTCACATCAAACGATTCCCTTCCAGAAAAGCAGTTTTACGTTGAGTTTATGCTTAATCTCTTTAATTATCTTTCATTAACGATCAGAAAATCAAAAAACGGGATATTTTAAAGCTGAGAACATGTTTGCTTTTGTTAGTCTCTTGTGTTTGTATAGTTACCAAATTTCACGTGTATCTTAATTAGTGAATTCACTTAAAATTCCTTCCGACAACAATCTTTCAAGTTTTAAGTAAAATAAATAAAATAAAATAAATATTTACAAGGTTCAAAATCCCTTGGAAATACAATGAATTATCGGATTAAAAAGCCAGTTGAATTGGTTTTATAATTTGTATTAACACTATTTGTATCGGTGTTAAACAAAATCTTTTAAAAGATTTTGATTTGTGGTTATTTTATATGTAATTTTTAGATTAACCTTTAACTGCTATTAGCGATCTCACAGACCACTGCTTTTTTAAGTTTTAATAGTTTAACCTCTAATTTTCAGTTTAACTACAGATACCCGTTTTTTTAGAGTCTAATTACTACTGATAGACTTCTGAATAAATGAATTTTGATTACATTAGTCCTGTATATGAAGTTTCGTACTGACACAGTGTCCTATGAGTTAATCAAGTCTTTTTTTCATCATAAAGCGGTCTCAGAGACCGCACGGAGTGGTATTTAGCTCCAAAACATGGCTAAAAAATGATTTTTTTTTAAATCGGTTGCCTATCTTTTATATTATTTCTCAAAAAGTTAAGTAGTTTCTGCATCCAAAGGCGAAACTTGCAACAGCGTGCCCCGCGATCAGTCCGAAGTTGCCGTTATCTGACAGTGGTCCTGTGATTTTTCGATGCGCTCAGATTTAAAAGTTTTAAAATCTCTTGTAATTTTGTGTTTAAAGAAATTAGTGGTTGTTGTTGTGATGGATTATTCTGAACCAGGTATGTACTTTATACACACTAAATCTACCTAATGAATATCCTGCCGATTTTTGTCTATATGGTCGACAACTTAGGTGTAATTAATAGTGGCATAAATAATTATTTATAATATTTAGGAAGGATTTTGTTATATTTCTAAACATATCTAAACAATGAAAACTATTGTTCAATATGCAGTACTTTATATACAAAACAGTTATGAAAAATTCAGCCGCCCGAAATCGTCCCCCTATCTCTCTATATTAAAAAAAAGTAACCACCGCTGCCGCCGCTGTCAATTAAGATTTTGTGCCTTGAAGTCTTTCTGGACTAATATCTAGAAAACTATTGCATGTAAAATTTTAAAAATTGGTAGTTTTATAAAGAAATGTTCGATAAACACGCTGAAGCAAACAGTTTTTAAATCGAAGAATTATTTTAAGAGATATTTAAAATCAAAGTTGGTCAAAACAGTTTTTTGAAAAAAGTTTTATAGGAACGAAAACTATCCGCAGGAATTTAACCATAATTTGTAAGGATATAGTTGACAAGATTGCGGAGTGCAGACTGCAATCACCTTTTTAATTTGAGTAATTTTTTCAGGTTATATTTCAATTTTTTATTCAAAATTTTCATTATTTTGACGAAGATTTATTTCATATTTCATAAATTCCATTATTTGAACCGTTGCCAATTTTTTATTCAAAATTTTCATTATTTTGACGAAGATTTATTTCATATTTCATAAATTCCATTATTTGAACCGTTGCCAATTTGTAAAATAGCGCACGTAATAAGATTTCCTTTCAATTAAGAAATGTATTTACACGAGACTATTAAAAACAGAAATAAAACTTTAAAATAATATTTAAATGATCACGTGTTAAAAGCAATAAATGTAGAAAATGACGTAATAAAAATATACTTGCGCGTGAATATTAAAAAGAGAAATACGAGTAACTAGGGAAATTCACGTCACATTTAAAATGATAAAAAAACAATATTTCTAAACAATTTCAATTAATTATTATATTTTCATGAGAGATCAATTTATTTGATTTCGACATATCTTTTACCTATTATTGCAAATTTTAAAACAGCGTAAATAATAATATTTCCTTTCCAATGTCAAAATTCTTCTATTTGTTTATTTGGTGTTACAGTTTAACGATAGTATGAAAATTGATTGACGGGGTAATGGAGAAGTATCAAAAGACAAATAAGCGTTGAATTAAAAATTCCCCGATGAAAAAACTAACTAGTGAAACGCATCTGATGTCAACTGAAAGTGACGCGACGCCACGATTATGCACATTTGGCGCTAAATCATATATTTTGGTGACAGTTACAGTTGTAATCTGTTTCAACAGCAGTTGATTCGACCTTAAAATCCCTCAGTCAAAGGAAAATGAATGGAAACCCTGTTACAGCAGATCGCCACTGGTTGTTTAATTATAATACAATCTTCCGTAATCGTTTTAGAGATGATCAAATCAGAGTGTTTTTAAATCATGCGGTGTCAGAACGGGGGTTGGCGAGCGCAGCTCGTAGGGGGCAGAGCCCCCTAGTTTTTAAAGAATTTATTTGTTGGTTCCTACAATTTTTGATATAAATTACTGCAATTTAGTTTATTTATTTATTTTGGTAACAGGGCCCTCTGGATTGAAGTCTATGACTCAAAATGAGTTGCATACCATCACGCGACGCTCAAATGAATCAACATTTGATGGAAAGCTTCAATTTATGGAGCAAGAATTATTAAGAAATTATTCTGAAGGTGATCCAAGGATAGTTGAGATGAAGCAAAAGTTCTCCGTTATTAAAAATCAGTTCAAACAAAAATGGGTAGCTACTCATAAAACAAGGACAAGATTCGGAGAAAACAATACGGATACAAAATTAATACCGAAGAATTTGAAATATATTGCTAAGAAACGGCTGAACTGTATGTGTCGCAGTATGGTTTTTATCCCATGCCCCCTATACAATGCACAAGATACTTTGTCATGGAGCAGACGTTATAAAAGATGCTATTCTGCCAATAGGCCAACTATCTGAAGAGGCTGCAGGACCTCACAATAAACATATTAGGTCATTTAGATTAAACTACAGAAGAAAGTTTTTTGCGAGTGACCTGCAAAATGGATGTCCTGAATAGGCTTCTTTTAACTTCTGATTCCTAATAACGGGCATGACATGCAACACAAACAAGAAAAGAAAGCCCTTATCTTCTGAAGTTTTAAATTTTATATCAGAAAGTGATATTACAAATGTTAATATTCTTAAAGACAGTAATACAATGAAACTGATGAATAAATGCTTTGATTTATAAATAGGACTTTGTTTTATCATTTTTACTCTACAATTTAAATAAAAACGTAGATATGTAGCTTTTAGAGGTATAAAATAATTTTGTCCAGGTTTTGGGACTAAATACCATACTGTGGACCGCTTACAGTAGCTATACGGCAATTTATGTCACAGCAGTTAAGGTTAAAAATAAACAAAATAATCAATAACCTGTTATACTTAATAATTTTTAAAAAAATGCAGGTAAAGTAAACATAAATAAAAATTTTGAAAGGTGTCATTTGACACCGGTTTTATAATAAGAATAAGAATACTTTTTCCTAAGTAAATTGATAATAAAATGTTGAGAAGTACATTATAATCGTTTTATAACTTATTTTCCGACATAAATATGCAAAAATTATGGAATTCATAATTATTACGAGCATTTAGTCTTTTCTACTACCCCGACTACATCTAGTCACCTAGGGTTAAACACGGAAAATTATTAATAAATTTTATTTATTTAAAATTTTGTTATTTAAACACATATGTAAAAAAAATAACATATTACAGGAATTGCATTATCAAAACAATACAAATGTTAACCATTTTTCCTAAATCAATTTCATGCTTGAAAAAAAACTCTAAATTTTGATTTTTAAACTTCTGGATTATTTCTAAAGCTGAATGTAATGCTAGCGAGTTTTATATTATGAGTGTTATCTGAAGTTTTGTTTTAAGTTTCTGTATTAATTTTATATCCGTATTGTTTTCTTCGAATTTTGTCCTTATTTTATGAGTAGCTACCCATTTTTGTTTGAACTGATTTTTAATAACGGAGAACTTTTGCTTCATCTCAACTATCCTTGGATCACCTTCAAAATAATTTCTTAATAATTTTTGCTCCATAAATTGAAGCTTTCGATCAAATGTTGATTCATTTGAGCGTTGCATGATGGTATGCAACT
Source organism: Maratus michaelseni (assembly GCA_963931845.1). Taxonomy (NCBI): domain Eukaryota; kingdom Metazoa; phylum Arthropoda; class Arachnida; order Araneae; family Salticidae; genus Maratus; species Maratus michaelseni. The sequence goes on from OZ007587.1 coordinate 185,309,012, forward strand.
CATTTCGAGTCATAGACCTCAATCCAGAGGGCCCTGTTACCAAAATAAATAAAAAACTAAATTGCAGTAATTTATATCAAAAATTGTAGGAACCAGCAAATAAATTCTTTAATAAACTTTTTTACCAAAAATAGAACCGACTTCAAAAACTACTAAAAAGCGAAAAATAATTTTTTAAACCAAAAATAGAACCGACTTCATAAACTACTACAAAGTAAAAAATATTTTTTTTAGATAATAGTTAATAAGAAATTAAATTAAGAGCATTGCATTTACCATGCATATTATTATATTTATGTACATTAATTTGATTTTTTGGAGTCGATGCCAGCCAAGCCAAGTTAAAGCCATGTTACCATTTTTAAACATTTCATCTGATGTTATAAATGTGTATTTTCAAATGAGATTAGCAACTATATGTCGACAAACATTGCTTTGGAAATCAGTTAATCATTTAAATCATTGTATTTTCTACCATTTCATGAGTTATATGTATTTTTTTTTATTGTCTCGTATTTATGTAGATATAATTTATACGCGTGTTGCGATTTATATTGGATATTTTGTTTTGAATTTTGTATTTAATTTTGTTTTGAATTTCGGCTTGGCTGGCACCGACTCCAAAAAATCAAATTAATGTACATAAATATAGTAATATGCATGGTAAATACAATGCTCTTAATTTAATTTCTTATTAACTATTATCTAAAAAAATATTTTTTACTTTGTAGTAGTTTATGAAGTCGGCTCTATTTTTGGTTAAAAAATTTATTTTTCGCTTTTTAGTAGTTTTTGAAGTCGGTTCTATTTTTGGTAAAAAAGTTTATTTTTCGCTTTTTAGTAGTTTTTGAAGTCGGTTCAATTTTTGTTTAAAAAGTTTATTTTTCGCATTTTAGTAGTTTTTGAAGTCGGTTCTTTTGTTTGGTTAAAAAGTTTATTTATTTATTTATTAATTTAGTGATATCCATATTTACATTAAACCATATTGTTGCTAATATATTTTTTATTTCACGCTAACTTTGGCAGTAGACTCGAGTATCGAAGATTAGAAAAATTATCATTATTCTCATCTAATGTCTTTAAAGCGTTTAATGATATCTATATTTACAACAGTAGACTCGAGTACGGGAGATAAGAAAATTTATCAGTATTCTCATCTAATATCTTTAAAGCCTTTTATGATATTTATATTTACATTAAACCATATTGTTTCTAATATATTTTTTATTTCACGCTAACCTTGGCAGTAGACTCGATTACGGAAGATTAGAAAATTTATCATTATTTTCATCTAATGTCTTTAAAGACTTTAATGATATCTATATTAACATTAAACCATATTGTTACTAATATATTTTTTATTTCATGCTAACCTTGGCAGTAGACTCGATTACGGAAAATTAGAAAATTTATCATTATTCTCATCTAATGTCTTTAAAGCCTTTAATGATATCTATATTTATATTAAACCATATTGTTGCTAATATATTTTTTATTTCACGCTACCATTGGCAGTAGACTCGATTACGGAAGATTAAAAATTTTATCATTATTCTCACCTAATCGTCTTGGATAATGTGTCATAATCGGGCTGTATACTACAGTTTTGATAACTGTGTAACTCACTGATTTCGGTGCTTATGATTAATGTGTATTGATTTTTACGATCCGTACAAGATAAATACACTGCGCCAACAATGTCACCTATAATACTATTTGGAGTAACCGCTTTCTTTCTTTCGATATTATCACTCTATAGTTAATATTATGTAGTAGAAATATTAAAAGACAATTGCAGAAGCATTTATATACAACTGTATTGTATAATATAATATAGATAATTAGATATTTTAAAGGCAGTTTCCAACTACTGCGCCACAGGTGATAAATCTCCAAATATTTTCTGTAACTCGTACATTTGTATGGGATTTGAAACAACAATGTATTTAATTATGCGCCAATAAACGCTCGTCAAAATATGCCAAACCGCTGTGAAACTGCAAAAATGGAACTTTTAAAAGATTCAAAAGTAGATTTGTTGTGGCATAATTTATAGTTTTTATCCGTACGTTGTATTATATTTATCCAATTCACAATTTTATGTAATTTTGCTTTTCAAATTTGGCAACACTCAAAAGTTTTAGTTTTAGTTTAGATCTTAAGAAGTTTGTTCTATGGAAATAAATACGATAAGTTAAAGCTGATTTAAATATGTCAGTTTTTTTATTATTTGCAACATGAAAATCGTCTGCTCAACAACTGGTGAACCGGACGTAATAACTCTTGATAATATCCGATTTGCTTAAAATTTTGTATATACGTTCATTGTGAAAAAGAGCTCTTTGGTTAAGTATAAAGACTGGGGGGGCAGTGGCTCATCCCCCCTTTAATTTATTCATGCAGAATTACAATCCGATAAGTTAAAGCTGATTTAAATATGTCAGTCTTTTTTTTTTTTTTTTTTTTTTTTTTTTTTGCAAATTCACGTAATAGAATATTTTATGATATTAAATGAAAGTCGTCTGCCCAACAAATTAACTATTTTTAAAATGCTTATTCATTTTCGTTTTTGTTGAATTTCTGAAAAAGTACTGAACCAATTTTCATAAAATTTAAATGGGACCAATTCGAGAGTATTCTATTTCGAATAAAAAAAATCATATAAATAGGACGCATAGTTCCGGAGTAATCGGTGACCATACATAAAAAAAAAGTACATACACGTCGAATTGATAACTTCCTCCTTTTTTGATTCGGTTAATAAAAATAGGGGGACAGTTTCGGGTGGCTGAATTTTTAAAGTGCGTTATTTATAAAAAGTACTTTGTTGATAATTCCTGGTACATTGCTTGTTTGCTTTTGTAGTAAGTATTGTATAGTGCTAATTTGGTATGATTTGAATGTTTTCCTTTAGCCGAAATATTTATTATTGTTATCCTAATAAATTTATAATTGAAGTTATATAAAACTGAAAAATTATTATTTTTTAGTTCTATCTTTTATTTTTGACTAATTATATCTTAAATATTTTAACAAAATGACAAATAAAAAGCAGACCATCTTTTATGTTCTATTCCCTACTTAGATAGAAAAATTTGTAAAAGATAAATTTTGGATTGGAGAGACTAAGTGATATTATTATTTAATAACTTTTATTTGTAATTATTTTTAAAACAGACTTACTTTGATTACTTTACATAAAATGATTCGCTTTCTGAAAAGTGCTTTTAAGTGGATTTAATATGCTTAAAGCCTTTAATTACCACTTATTAGTGATGAGGAACTAAAAAAAAAAAAACTAATATGAGGAAAGATAATGCCAATTTAAAGGGCATTAGAAAAGGTGAGGACATGTTTGTTTTGTTAGTCCCTTCTGTAGTAAAAATATTAAATCTCAGAGGTATCTTAATTAGTAAGCTGTTTTGAAATGAACTGATAAAATTCCTTTCGTCAGCATTTTATCAAGTTTTAAGGATTTAAAAATAAACTAAAACAATTTCTTACGTGGTTGTAAATTACTGAGAAATGCAATGGACTATTTATTGGATTAGAAAGTTGATTGAGCTGAATTTATATTCTGCATTGAGTATTATTTTCGTTATTGAAGGAACACGCGACATAAAATTTTATTTATTGATAATTTTGTTATTTGAATATTTCTACAAGAAAGTACATTTGTTGTAGGATACGAATTATCAAAGCATTACAAATGTTAATCATATTTCTAGACCTTTTTATAGTCTTAAAAACTGTAAATTCTGATTTTAAACTTCCTAGTATCTTTTATATTATTTTTGAAGCTGAATATAATTCTAGCGGCTTATACCATCACAAAATTTTTGTGCTAAACTAGAATTTTCATAAAAAAAAAAAAAACACAAGCACTCCGGGAGTGCGGACAGAAGTGAAATCATGAATTTCAATATATATATATATATATATTAATATATAATTATATAAATATTTAATATATTATATATTTAATTATATAATATAATATAATATAATATAATACTGTTTAATTTACATAAAAATAATATATAAATATATATTAAATATAATATACAAATAATTTTCATAAAAAACAATAGCCAACAGGCAAGCATGCGGCGCGCGACGCGCCCACCCCGCCCTACCTCATACCGAACTATACACAATACATGTACATACTTATATAAAGAGGTATTGGTTACAGTAACAGTGTCGGGAGTTCAATGGTTTTTTCCCATCTCAAAAAATGTCCAACGCGCCTAAAGAAATTTTCCTTCAAATATACAGAGGTGTCGGTAACAGTGTCGCGAGTTCAATGGTTTTCTTCCCATCTCAAAAAATGCCCAACGTGCCTAAAGAAGTTTTCACTTCAATAAAATCTCCATCATTGCAACTGCATGTACTTTCATCAATACCCCTCTTTAGGTCTTTTGCATTTCCATTGTAATTAAACATAACACGGCCTAAAGGCTTATCATATTTAAATGCCTTAATTATTTTTACTTTACTCACTGGTAGTAGATCATTGTACTTGTTTAAATATTTACCAAAATTAACTCCTTTATAGCAATTCCCCACACAATCCAATATTAAGAAGATGTTCTCTTCTGTACTTTTCTGACAGTTCTTTAAATTACAATATCTCTGTAGATATTGTTTCTTGATTCTATACCGCAATAAATCCAAGCCCAAATCGTTATTAACATTTCTTGTGCTAGATTGTAAAGTTGTTAAATTCTCCGGTATCAATTTCTGTATTATATTAAATACGATTCTCTTAAATATGATTCTCTTATGATAATGTCATTTTCCCTTCGATTACTATCACAATTAAATATTGATTTTTCTATTTCTTTACAAATATTTAGATTTTTCGAAGTATTCAAATTGATATTATGTCTAATATCACTACTGATAGGCTCTTTCCTTATATCATGTTTTATTTTGTCATAAATAGATTTTGTCATCATGTTTATTTATCCAGATTCCTACTTCTAAAATTCTGTAGGACATTCTTCTTGCAATATATATATACTAGCTTACCCGCCCGGCGTTGCCCGTGCCAACAACCTTACATGTACCTGAAATCAGTGTTGAACATTTTTTTTTATTTTTAAACAAATCTAATGTTGGGGGCCCCACTACCTTAGACAGCAAACACTGGGCGTGCCATACACACTCCCATATATTACCGTAAGTCGAGTCGAAAGAGCCATACCCCTTCATAATCCAGCCCATAGAACCAGAGATAGAAAAGCACCCCTGGTGGTGAAAATCGAAAAGCTCTATCTATGTAGAGTCGAATGAGCCATACCCCGTCGTGATCCAGCCTATAGAACCAGATATAGGAAAGCACCCCTTGTGGTGAAAATCCGAACTAAAATCAGTCAGCTCTATCAAGTCAAGTGGAAAGTGCCATACCCCATTGTGATCCAGCCCATAGAAACAGAGATAGGAAAGCACCCCTTAGTGGTGAAATTCAGAACTAAAATAGGTAAGCTCTATTGATGTTGTGTCGAATGAGCCAAACCGTGTCGTGATGTGACCCATAGAACCCGAGTTAGCTGCAAAATCCTTTAGTTACACCTTCCACCGCCAGGGGGCACAATATGTTCTATACGAACATAACTGAATTCATTAAGGTTATCGATGTCGAGTCGAATGAGGCATACCCCGTCATGATCCAGCCCATAGAACCAAAGATACGAAAGCGCCCCCCCTGTGGTGAAAATCCGAACTAAAATCAGTAAGCTCTATTGATGTCGGGTGGAAAGAGCCATACAGTAATGACTTAACGAACTCCAGTGATCCAAGGTGATGATTAACATCCAGCACTTTTTATTAGGCATCGTTGATACACAAGTTAAAATAAGATGAACAATTAAAAAACATTACACTCTGCCATCAAAACCCCAGCGTACACAACCATCATATACTGTTCACGCGCACACATCATTTTCCGCTCACCATCGTCTGTTCAACTCTCTCTGCATCTCTCTTAGCTTAGCTCGGCTCACTTCTTTTTGACCTGCCAACTAACATCTCTTGCAGTCTCTTTGCATATCGAAAACTGTCCTTTCGATTCGATTACACGGCAGTCAACCTCCGAAGCTAGGCGACAAAACCATGGACAAAAACTGGACAACTCTAGGCCAGCAACTCACGAATCAGGCTAGGCCATAGATTTCTTCGGTCGTTACACTGCTCTCATTGGCTGGCTGCTTCGTTGCCGAAGCTATTTCATGGGAGGAGCTTGAAATAGCCTCGAACCCGAAATTCCATATACACGTTTTAATTTTTAAAAAAAATCTAAATTAAAATTTAAAAATCCGGCCGCGAGGTATACTATCCGGTGACAACATCTACACATGACAAAAATTTCTGAGTCCTAGGTGTTATAATTACGGAGAAATCCGCGGGCAGGCAGACAGACACTTACTCTTTTATAGAGATAGAGATATATATATATATACTAAAATACAATTATAAATTTACACTAACCACACTATAAAGCCAAAAACAAATAACATTATATCAACTGAACACTAAAATATAACCAATTAAAACTATAATACAATTATAACCAAACACAAAATACTAACGAAAAACCAATTCAAAATTTAAGATCTTTAAAGTTTTAAAATCGAAATAATTTCTCTTGTCATAAACCCTTGTTATCAAATTGTCATTCTCCAACTCTAAATTCACATCCAGATAATTGATGTTTTTAATATTCTGGGAGGAGAGTTCTAGTTTTAAAGTATTTGTATAATATTTAAAATCTAGGTTTACATTTTTCCTTATTTAATCCAACTATTAAAACATCATCAATATACCTATAACTCAATATTTCTCTATTTAAAATATTGTTATTCTCATATATATGTAAGTACATGTCAGCTAAAATTGAACTGCAACCCCCCCCCCCCCCCATTAGGATTCCACGAATCGGTTTAAATACTCTACTCCCCTCATATCAGTAATTCTCTTGCACTACCAACTGAAACAAGTTAATAAACCAATCTTTATCGCTATCTATATTGCTGTTTTGGTTATAAAAATCTATAACCTTGTCCTTTAAATCCAGTAAGTTAATGGTACTGTAAAGGTCTGCAAAATCATATACAAACTCTTTATGTTTTGATGTTTTTTCAATTTATCTAATAAAATGTAACTGTTCTTTATAATAAATGTGGACTCCGTACTCAACACTCTATCAAACACACTACTCAAAACTCCCAACAATTTCTTATTAGCATACTCTAGGTATGAACCATACCCACAAGTTACAATTCTAAATTTCTCTGTTTTTTTGTGAAACTTTGGCACTATAACAAGATATGGGAAACGTTGACTTTTCTGCTTCAACTTAACTTTTTTATATAGTGCCTTAACCCTGTTTTACATCACTGAAACTTTCAATTTCAATAGCTCATATTTCACCATAATTTTTTTTACAGATTAATGCATAACTTGTGTTAGCTTTATTGACATATGTAATTATAAATTTACTCTGAAGCTCTTTAATAGATTTAGTTAACCTAGTATAATCCTCTTGAGACACCGTAACGATCTCTAACATATATATATATATATGTGGTTATCAAAATAATGGAAACACTTGTGAATGAAAGGGACATTTAAGAATTCCTTTCGTAAGCATTAAAATATAATCTTAGCTACCAGATTTGTTTTAATATAAAAAGTACATGTATTAAGTAGTATGAGAGAGCTCTAGAAGAGTTGTCTACGTTTTGATTTTTTTTGTCAGAAGCGTAAAATGTCAGACCTCACAGATTTTCAAAGAGGCCAAATTGTAGGAGCCCGACTAGCTGGAGCAACGGTGACCGAAACATCCCAGCTTATAGGCGTTTCTAGAGGTACGGTGTCTAAAGTCATGACAGCATACACACAGAGCGGAAAGACAAGCTCAGCAAAGCAAAATAGTGGACGGAAGGAGAAGCTGAGTGAAAGAGACCGACGGGTATTGAAGCGGATTGTAATGTCTAAAAAGAAAACAACTGCAGCCAAAGTGACCGCAGAGCTCAATCAGCATCTGGATTCTCCAGTGTAAGCAATTACAGTTCGGAGATACCTTCATAAAGAGAACATTTACGGCAGAACAGCAATTCCCAAGCCACTTGTCACAGATGCTAATGCCAAACGTCGTGTAGAGTGGTGCCACAACCACAAAACCTGGTCGATTGATAAGTGGAAGACTGTTATATGGTCAGACGAATCATCTTTCACACTTTCCCCCCCAACAGGACGGGTACATGTCCGGAGAACACCTGCACAAGCGTATGATCCTGATTGCCTCCGTCCAACTGTCAAGCATGGAGGTGGATCGGTCATGGTATGGGCAGCCGTGTCATGGTTTTCTGCTGGTCCAATCGTAACCCTGAAAGGAAGGATCACTGGGGAGAAGTATAGAGAAGTTTTAGCTGACCAGGTCCATCCCATGATGCAAATTTTGTTTCCTGCAGGAGATGGAATTTTCCAGGACGATAATGCCCCTATTCATGCAGCCAGAGTTGTCCAATCATGGTTTGATGAACATGAGGATGAGATGGAACATCTACCTTGGCCCGCACAGTCCCCAGACCTCAACATAATCGAACCGTTGTGGTCTATTTTAGAGCTTTCAATCCGGAATCGATATCCTCCACTGGCATCTCTCACGGAACTTTCACAATACCTCCATGAAGAATGGTACAATATTCCTCTAAACACTATTCAGAATTTGTATGATTCGATTCCCAGGCGAATCCAAGCTGTATTACATGCCAAAGGCGGTCCTACGCCATATTAATAAAGAATTCCTTCAAAATCTAGGGTGTTTCCATTATTTTGATAACCACCTGTATATACAGGGTGGCTAGTGGTCAGGGAAAAATACAGTAAAAAAATGAAAATTACCAGTATATTCTTATAGAAAAATTCAAATTAATTATTTGATCGAATAATCAACATAAATTTTTCTATAAGAATATACTGGTGTTCATACCTGATACCGAACTATACACAATACATGTACATACTTATATACAGAGGTGTCGGTTACAGTAACAGTGTCGCGAGTTCAATGATTTTTTCCCATCTCAAAAAATGCCCAACGCGCCTAAAGAAGTTTTCACTTCAAAATAATTCTCGCTAGTTTCAGGTAATGTTTTTTGCTGTGGTTGTAAGTATTGTATAGTGTTTGTTTAGTACTCTTTGAATATATTTTTCTTTTATTCGCACAATGTTTATTTTACCTATCTTAATAAATTTATAATTGTAGGTAGGTAACACTGAAAAATTACACTTTGACCGTTTTATTTTTTTTCTATCAATACAAGAAAAGGTATTGGATTCGTGAAAGATTTCGACTTCCAGTTATCAATGGATTTATACGTTTTTTAAGGTCCTGAACACGATTTGAATGTTTTTAGACAATATCTGTCCGTGAGTCTGTGTGTCTGTATGTCTGTATGCACGTGACATAAATTCTTTGGGCGCTCTAACTCACGAACTACTGAGTAGAATAGAATAAAACTTCATATGAAGTTCTAACCTTAAGTAAATTGGTGCTGAAAAGTTTTTTGGTCAAAATTCCCCAAGAGGGGGGTTTTGCAAATCGATGATTTGTTCGATTTCTGTGTGTTTTTATCTCCAGTTTATGGGCGCAGAATTCAACGAAGCTCATGATGATAGGAATAGAATGTCTTTCAATTTTGGTTGCGGTTATCTAACAGGTGGGTGGGGGGATTGAAATTCAATGATTTCTTCAAAATTGTGCCACGCTTGTATCACCATTTTTAAATGCACAGAACTCGAGGAAACTTCCCGCTTAACAGCATGAATATAGGAATACAATGTCATTCAATTTAAATGATTTAATTGATTTGATTTATGTTGAAAAAAGTTTTGTGATGGCTACAACATGCTACTTTTAGTTATGTACTTTTTATTTTTATTTGACTAATCTTAACTAAAACATTTTAAGAAAGTGAGAAATAAAAAGCTGACCATCTGTTAGGCTTTATTCCCTGATTATGCAAACAAATCCTCAGGCTCAGTTATTAGTTTATTTATTTTTAGAATATTACTTGAATCTCTGTTAAATGAAAATTTTCAATAAAAAAACTGAATGACATTGTTATTACACTTAATTGTCTGTTATTTGCAATTGTTTTCATGCAGAAGTTTTTAGATTCCTTTACATCAAAAGATTTCTTCCAGAAAAAAGTACTTTTAAGTTGATTTAACGCTTAATCTTTCTAATTACCTTAACATCTTGAACAAGTGATAAAAAAAAACAAGATATTTTGAAAAATAATAGAAACATAAAGGGTATTTGGAAAACTGAGAACATGTTTGTTTTTGTTAGTCTCTTGTCTTTGTAAAATTACTAAATCTCACAAGTATATTAATTAGGAAAATTATTAAAATTCCTTCCGACATTATTCTGTCAAGTTTTAAGGGCTTATAAATAAAGTAAAATAAATAATTAAGTGGTTTTAAATTACTTAAAAATACAACGCATTATTGGATTAGAAAGTATTCTGTTTGTGTAAGTCTTTTTTGTATTCTATAATATCGAGTATTGTAATTGCTCTTAAGCAAGGAAACTAGGCCACAAAATTTTGTTTCATAATAATTTTGTTATTTAAATATTTCTGTAAGATGTTGAGGAATATGTTGAGAGTTTTCTAAATATTTCTGTAAGAATTGCGCTTTGAAAACATTACAAATGTTAATCATATATTCCTAATCTATTTTACGTTCTAAAAAAAATGCGAATTCCAATTTTTAAACCTCTGAATTACTTTGAAGAGGAATGTAATTATATAGCTTTATATTATGAGTGCTGTGTACATTTTGTGCTCCGTTAGAAGTTCCAACGGGCTTTATCCATAAACGTACATTGTCCCCAGTTACATGTACAATTTTTGTTTGCTCTATAGTGTTAATTTGGTATGCTTTGAATAGGTTTTCATTTTATATGAGATAAATTGGGATACATTGATAATTAAAGCTATATAAACCTAAAAGAGCATTTTTTTATGTCTCTTTTTGTAGTTTTTCTTTTTTCTTTCTTTTTTTTTTTTTTTTGATTACATGTTAAATATTGTAGTAAAATGACAAATAAAGAGCTTACATTCTGTTAATCTCAATTCCCTGCTTGCGCAGATAAAACACCAGAAATGTCTATTCATTTATTTAATATCTAAAATATTACATAAAAACTTGTTAAAGAAAGAATTTAGGTAAAAGAGACTAATGATATTATTAGTCATACCTTTTGTTTGATTTTTTTTTTTTAAACAGAAGTACTTCGATTCCTTCACATCAAATGATTTCTTTGCAAAAAAGCAGAAAAGTGCTTTTACATTAGATTAATGCTTCACCTATTTAATTACTTTTAATTAACGAGCAGGAATATATAAAAAAAAAGATAGGATAGTTTTAAAAGGAAGATTAGTGCGCTGGCTAACTAGACACCAAATGTTATGTGACATAACACATACTTGCCAACCTTTCTGGGTTTTTTTTAATAATAAAAAAAAACACACTTTGAACTAGAAAATTTATTTAAATAAATGTATATTTCTTCTATGTGGCAGCGGTCATTTAAAATCCACTCGATTCCATTCGTTAAATAAAGTTTATTGCTCAAATATGTATGTTTATTTGAACAAGAGTCTTTCATTAAAAACGAAAAAGTTAGCAAGTATGCATAATATAAAACGTTTCCTTAACCCATTACGGCCAAAGGCGCGTAAACGCACCATTTCAATAAATATATTTTTATTAACACTGTGACGTATACATTTCACTAATTTTATTTCTCTGCTATATTTAAGGGTTCTGGAGACATCTATAAAATATTAGTAATTCAATTGAAGCAATCACTTTCTGTTGAGAAATTTTCAAAATACGCTGGTGTTTTACTTGAAACGGTTATTGACAAATTCGACTTTTTGAAAATGTATTATTATTCCACTTGAGATTAATCATATGTTTTTATAATGGAGTAAACTTGCAAGTTCTGTAAATAAAATAAAAATAAAACAAATGCTATAAGAAAACTTAAATTTTTTTATTTAAATTTAATGGTAAATTAAAAATGGTAACGTCAAATTAAATAAAGTATTATTTTTCTTGCACGAAACATTTTTGGTGTGTTAATGAATGCAAATTTCAATGCAAATAATACCACATTTTATAAAATTTCTGTGTTTGGCCTAAATTGGGTTAAGAGCCTAAGCTAGTCACGCGAAGGAACGCTCAAGCTAATGTTAAGTCTATGGGAAGGTTCTTGCGCGATTTCTCGCTCGCATTTTAATATTTTTAAATGATTTTTTTTTTTTTTTGCATAGGATAGCTGAGGTCAATCTCTAACGTTGTTAGTTTTTACTTTTTTGATTTTGGCTGCAATTTTTTAATAAACGGACATTTTCAATTTTGGAACCGGTTGGAACCGGATCTGAAAGTGGAAGTACCCTTATATAAAAAAACTGGAACCAAATTTAAAAAAGTAAAAACTAACAACGTTAGAGATCGACCTCAGCTATCCTATGTAAAAAAAAACATTTAAAAATATTAAAATGCAAGCGAGAAATCGCGCCAGAACCTTCCCATAGACTTAGCATTAGCTTGAGCGTTTTTTTCTCATGACTGATGTAGGCTCTTAAACTTTTATATTTTAATCAGATTCGGACTGTTCATAGATGATTTAATTTTCTTCTTAGAAATTTGTTTTGTTTACTTGAAATTAATGTGTGTTTGTAAGCGCAGTAATCTTTTGTACCAGGTTATCGCTAGATTCAGACAAGTGTTTTCAGCATTATCTTTTTTTATAAGACTACATATTCCTCAAGATAATTATAGTCTTTAAATGATTTTAAACACCATAAACAATGGTTTGAGAATGATTTCGTAATTTTACGTTGCAATTTTTAATGGAAATCCCACTCTTTAAACTATGTTTTTTAATTTCAGTATTTTTAAATACTTTTTTGGCATATTGTATAATGTTTTTATGAAGAAAAAAGATTTAATCAAGAAACAGTTTATTTCTTATGGTAAAATTGGAAAAATAAATAATTAAAAAAATTTGAAAACCACTCACAGTTAACATTATTATTCCGAACTGTGCTAATACCAACATATATCAAGTTATGTATTTAAACATGTTATCCTTTGCCTACCAAGAGTACAACAAATAACTGTTTTTAAAATATAGAGGAACTTAGGTTATTATGGAATAGTCGGGTAATATAGAATACAAAGGTTTCTGTGGGATAAAGTACTGCCACCAAGCGGCAATATCATAAACTACTTAAGAACGTTTCCAGAATGCCCCCCAGAACGCGCATTTCGTCTGTCGGTGTCAGGGCGCGCTGTATGAATAAATGTTTGTTTTTCGTCTTTGGAAAGTTTCAGGGGATAATTTTTCAAAATTTTTTATTCATTATTAGAAGTAATATTTTTACACTGAAATTAAGCGCATAATGTACAACGAAAAATAAACAGTTTATTATGTAAAACTCGTTTTATAGCTCGCGATCACACAAATAAAGTAAAGAAGTACCAGTAGAGTAATTTTTTCCCAAACCAGTGGTGTCGGGTTAAATGGAATACCAATACCAATATCTCATAATACTCCATGGTTATGGTGGCGCAAAGACTGATCCTGATATGTGTGGTCTCACTAGTCGCTGAGAGGTTCTGCTCTCAAAGCTGGTTCAAACCCTTGTCACGTTCGTCGACCTATCCGTTCGGAGTTTACCATGGTTTTCTTTGAGCCTTGCAGTAAATATGGGTAAGGATCCCTTAGAAAGACCCCCACGGAGGGCACTTCCCCCCTAGTGCCTATATCCCTCGTGTAGATAATCGGCCGTCATAAAATCAACCAACCAACCAACCTTATGTTTGTGATTTGTAAGAGTGAAGGTATATTGGTTGACTACCCAGACAGTATATTTTGATCATGTTCTCTTGATACCATTACATTTGTTTTTTGCAAAAATTTGTTCGTTTTCTTCCTTTTTAATCCCCTATTCCATATTTTCGGGATATCTCGCAATGCCCTCAAAATTCATTTATTGTTATTATTATTATTTGTTTGCAAGTGACAAAATTTCATAAAATAATTTTAGCCTATGAAAATTATTTGCAGATAATTGAAGTTTGTAGTTGCATTCGATTTTCGATTTTTAAACAATATCAGGATGTGTTATTACCCCAAATGTATATAGCAAACCATAATATCCGAAATTCCTCTATTTATCTATATGAATTCTTTATTTCATATACCCAAAATACACAAATTCATGAAAATTTCAATTTTATCTCTATAATAAATATGATAATAAGACTATTTTTCTCGTGATTTTATTTCATGACATTTCACAATATCCAATATGAGTCTTCGTATTATCTGTTACACAATGTTTGCAAACTTTCGATAACGATGTTTATCATCCTAACAGTTTTTTACCTTAATACATCTTAATGATGAACCCAAAATAGAATATATCTTTTCTACGTTATTTTCTAAGGGGGAAAAAAGAGTTTCTTAAAGGTTGGTTGGAAAACATCGATCGAACAATTGCATGTAACTCTGAAAAAATAGCCTTGTCACGTTATTGTTTAGAATTCCAATTGCAATAATTATTATTATTGAAAGTAAAATACATTTTATATAGTGAGTATACGAAATTGCAATAAATATTGTAACTATGAAAAATAATTGTTAAAAATATAAATTAATAATAAGTATTTTTATTACATAGGGTGTTGTCTCTTATCGTTGTCCGCAGTACAAATTTCTAAATCGTTAGTTTTACACTGTAAAAAATGACCAATGTTTCTTATTTTATGAAAATATACTATAACTACGAACAAAAATATAATATAATCATCTGAGTTATCCGAAATTTCGAATAGCGCGTTCCATTGTCTTTTGAATCCCCCAAAACAAATACATTTCCAAGATTTAACACTAGAACGCCTGAAATCTTACTACCCCCTGAAACGCCGGCCAGGTGTCATTTTGACACTGGTCGATAAGTAAGCAAAAATTTCAAAGAAAATGTACATTTTAATATTCTTTTTACAAATACATATATTGTACACATAAATACTATTATATCTGTAAAATAGGGAGAATTTTACAAGATTATATGAAAATATATATTGTACACACAAATAATATTATATATTTAAAATAAGAATAATTTTGAAAGATTATATGAAAATATGTATGGTACGCACAAATAATATTACATCTGTAAAATAATAATTTTTCGAGATGATATGGAAAAATATATGTTACGCACAAATAAAATTATATCTATAAAATAAGAAAAATATTGCAAGATGATATGAACATATACATGGTACACACGAATAATTATTATACCTGTAAAATGAGAATATTTTTTCAAGATGATATAAAAATATAAACAAGAGAAATAACTACTTACATTACTTATATCACTCACAGTCCATACATTTATAGCTGACATATTTTGTGCATTTGCAGCATGTCATTCTTTTACAAGAGGAACACATTTTATTTGTCACATTTCCATGACATTTTTTAACCTCGCATTTCCTACGCTTAGAAGGATTTTCAGCTCGCAGTTCATCTTCATGGCTACTGCGTCTTTTAGCAGATTTTCAATATATTCTGCTCGTAATTCTTCAGATAATGTTTGTATAAAAGTACGCCTTGATATTTTTCCCCGTCACTTGTTTGAAAATAATCCATGAGTTTATGGCAGCAAAGTCTAACATATTGTAGAATGTGTGAATTGGCCATCTCCTTGATCCTGCTTCGACTGAATATTGCCTTGCCATTTGGTCAACAATATCTACGCCATATTTCGTTTCATTATAAAAACTGACAGTTTCAGGTGTTTTCTTAGAATTATTGGTAATTGCAATGTTTGAATGCATAGAACTCAAGATTATCACATTTTTTTTCTTTTCACACTGGTAAACTGTAAGTGTTGTGCCCGATTCTTCATTTTTCAATATTTTTGTTGAATATAACACTTCTTTTCCTGACTTTATACAATCTGGAATTTCTCGTCTGGCTCTATTTACCGTGCCAACTAAACTCGTTTGTCTTTCCTTTAGTTTCTTAGCCAACTAAAGAGAAGTAAAACAATTGTCAACTGTGACATTTCTTCCCATATTTTTAAAGGGTTCTATTAGTTTTAAAACTACATACTCAGAAAGTCTCTGACTTTGGTCTCGTTCTTCATTTTTTCCTAGGTAGGGAAATGCATTCAAAATATACTTACTTTCGAAATCTGCAGCTATCCAAAATTTTTGTCCGTATTTATCAGGTTTTGATGCTATAAACTGAGTAAATGGACAACGAGTCTTACTAGGAAATAATTGTTCATCAATTGTTATATTCTGGCCTGGCTTGTAACAGCTTATGCAGTTTTCAATAAAACGATTCCATACTTCCGAAATCATTCCGAATTTATTCTGCTGAGTTCGATTACGACGAGTTGATTTCATATCAAATCTCAGAAATCTTGTTATTTCACAAAACTTGTCTCTGGACATGGTTTCTTTGCAAAAATTTATACCCCATGAAGTAGACCATAATGAATGAAGTTCCAGGTTACTAGCTCCTGAAACTCCACGTGCATATAAAATCGAAATGTAAGCAAAAAGTTCCTGTTTTGAAAGAGACCAAATATCATTTTCTAATACTCGACGAGCTTCTGTGTTTGTGCATTTTATTATATGCTCTAAAACCGTTCTGTCTGTAAAAAGCAACTAAGCACTCAAAACACTGTCATTATTCACATTTCTTTTTGCATAACTAGTTGGACCACTATTTTCTCTCAAAATATTTTGGATTGCTAATCTACCGGTTGCACTTCCTGAACCACATTCTTTCCACTGAGAGCCATCGCGAGCAACAAATTCTTTCTGATTTCCAGAATCATCAATTTCAACATCCTCATCGCTTTCCGATTCAGATAATATAACAGGAATAAAATTTTCATCATCCGATTCATCATACATGTCGGATAATTCTCCACCTTCTGATTCATTATCTGACAATTCTCTCATAAGCGCGGTAATTTCTTCCGTAGTAAGCCCTCTCTTACGAAACATTTTAAATTTTACTCATAGAAAGTAACAAGAACGAAAGAAAACCTCAGAAAAATTCTTCTAATCATAACTCACAAGTAACCGCGCATGCACTATCTTTGTGAGAAATGAAATCTAAGCGGCAGGTGTTGTTGCAGCTGAAACAAATCACGCGATGACCAGATGTCAAAAAAACATTACAGGACTCCCTTGTTTTACACAATGAACGCACAGAAGAACAAAATTTAAAATAGGGGAAGTGAAATTATTGCAGTGTCCAATTGACACCAAACCGGCGTTATAGGTAAATCTATCCCTAAATTAAGTTTGAATAAACCTAGTTCGCCAAAAATTTTTATGTGAGTTCTACCCACATATTTAATAAAAGTCGAGCGAAATAAAAAGGATACTTCAAAATTTACAGATTTTAGAAAGAAACTTTCAAGCTTCGGTGTCGAAATGACACCGTCCGGCGTTCTAGTGTTAAAGAATAATTTATAAAAACAAAGTATTTTTCGCTGCCCGTATTTTTCAGAAACGTTTCCGAAGGGGTTTTATAGTGTATTATTAAATAGTGTCCTCAGCCTGGAATACCTGTTTTTCGAATGCTATCAATTCTCAAGTAAACATTTTCATGCTAAAAAAATATGTTTAACTTACAAACATACAAAATTAACAGCATTAACAATAACATTAAAATTAAGATTATTTCTTTACTCTCTCATGCATAAATTAAGTTATGCGGTTGAAAGCGTTTACTTGAGAATGGATGACAGTCGAAAAACAGGTATTCCAGGCTGAGGACACTATTTAATACACTATAAAAACCCTTCGGAAACGTTTCTGAAAAATACGGGCAGCGAAAAATACTTTGTTTTTAAAAATAATTCATTAAATTTTGGAAATGTGTTGGTTTCTGGGGATTCAAAAGACAATGGAACACGTTATTCGGACTTTCAGATAACTCAGAAGATTATATTATATTTTCGTTCGTGGTTATAGTATATTTTCATAAAATAAGAAACATTGGTCGCTTTTTACAGTGTAGAGATAGAGTTCCAATTGAAAAAATCTTTCAAATACTGTTCTGCATTATGCTAAAAGCTATTTACGTAATAGTTATTTTTTTTGTAATATTTACAAAACTTAAATTTTTATACGATCTTTTGTTCCTATAATTCATATTTTGAAAAACGTTCTGCGTGGAAGTAAATCAAAACAAACCAAACAAACAAAAAGCGACAAAAATTTACCGATTAATGATACTTTGAATTTTATTAAGTTTCAGCGTTTTCCGGTTCTAAAACTGTGCTTTTCTAGTAGAAAATGTTGTGGGGAAAAAAAAGGCTTAAAATGCATTAAATTCAAAAAGCCATTATTCGATAAGTTTGGGTCATACAAAATGGCAGTTATTTATCTTACTCGTTATAGCATTAGAGAATGTGCTTTAAATATAATTGATCCTATCCCACCAGATGAAATGTCCGGGGTATATGTCATTCCATTTAACACCGATGACGATTAACAACTAGAATTTATAGGAACGACAACAAGAAAATTGAAAGACCGTATAAAAGAACATAAAAGCAATCTAAAATGTAACAAATCATCCACTGCTCTATCGAGACTGCACTAAACCCGAAACTTTAAAATATATTTTAATAATGCTAAACTAATATGTCATATGAGAAATTACTATGATTTAATAATTCGAGAATCTGTAGAAATTACAAATAAGCAAGGAAAAGTGTGCAATGATGTACTGTCTTACAATATTCCGAGAATTTGGGCTTAATTTAATCAAGGAACAGTAAAATGTGATTTTTCCCCCTTCCTCCTTCTTTCCGCACCTGTTTTGTTATGCAATGGTATCGACCGACCGTTGGCGAATGTGAATGATTTGAACTCTTCTGCAAGTTCGCAGTGCAGAGGCATACTGTTATATAAACGTGATCTAGACGTTTGTGCTTTAACACCTGTTTTTATGAATCCTGATGAAGGCTGGGTTCACAGCCGAAAGTGCTCGATTTTAATGTTTTAAAATTTAAAATCTAATTAAAGTTTTAATCATCCTTTAGGTAATGTGAATCACATGTTTTTGTGTGCACTTTTTATTTTAAATTAAAGAAACCAAGGATCGTATAAATTTTTTAATTTCCTAACTTTTACAGAAAAAAAAACTGTTTTGACATAAATGGCTTTTAACATGACAAAGAACAACATTTGAAAAAATTTTTGCAATTGGAACTACACCTCTGAAACTAATGGTTTAGGAATTAACTATTGGTCAACGATAAGAAGGGACATGCTCTGTCTATAATCAGTTGATATGCTGTGCAATTTATAGGAATGATTCAACTATCGAATTGGAAGAATTTCGAAAGGAAAAAAATCGAAATTTTGAACCAGTCGAAATGGTATTATAGTTAGAGGTCTATAATAAGTCTACACTGCAAAAATAAAAAATTGTTGATTTTACAGTATAATAGAAATTTGTGGCTTCTTTTTTTAATTCAATGAAACATTTGTTGATGACGTTAGAGACACCCCACACTATGGAAGTATTTTTTAAATTAAATAATCATACAAACTGAAATCGACACATCTTGCAGAGATTATAATTAGCTTTGACATGTTTCAACTATGTTACTCTTATCACCAGATGTTGATTCATATTAAAGTATATCATATTTTTTATACTTCACTTCAAACTTGTTTGTACAATTTAAAATAAAACTAACTGCATGCTGTTATCATACATTCCAATACGAGCAAATCTTGTGTGTGGTTATATATATATATATATATATGCAAATTTTATCTTAAAAACGGCTCTAACGATTTTGACGAAATTTTGTATCCT
Organism: Maratus michaelseni; assembly: GCA_963931845.1. Classification (NCBI taxonomy): domain Eukaryota; kingdom Metazoa; phylum Arthropoda; class Arachnida; order Araneae; family Salticidae; genus Maratus; species Maratus michaelseni. The sequence goes on from OZ007587.1 coordinate 185,328,978, forward strand.
ACCGTTTTGGTGCACCAGAAAACCACTGGGCTATGTCACGTGTTCGAGAAAATTCGATTAGTGGATCATTTTGGGTCAGAGTCAAGCTAATTCTATCTACAAAACGGTTTAAACGATTTTGACTAAATTTTGTATCTTACCATTTTCGGGCACGAGAAGACTATTGGGCTGGGTCACATGTTAGAGAACTTTCGATTAGTGGGTCATTTTTGGGTCAACCTGGGTCAAGTTAATTTTATCTAAAAAACGGCTCTAACGATTTTGATTAAATTTTGTATCCTACGAATTTCGAGAGCGGCAAAATCATTGGGCTAGGTCACATGTCCAAGAGAATTCAATTAGTGGGTCATTTTTGGGTCACTGTCAGTCAAGCTAATTTTATCTAAACAACGGCTCAGACTATTTACACTAAATTTTGCATCGTATGGTTTTCGGACATGAGAAGACTGTTGGGCTAGGTATCATTTTCGAGAAAATTCAATTAGTGGGTCATTTTGTTCATGGGTCATTATGGGTCAAGCTATTTATCTTAAAAACGGCTCAGACTATTTAGACTAAACTTTGCCTCCTATAGTTTTGGGGAACTAGAAGACTGTTGGGCTAGGTCACATGTTCGAGAAAATTTGATTAGTGGGTCATTTTGGTCATGCGTCTGGATATTTGAACTCAAAGCTAATTTTGACCAAGCATAGCTCGGTCTTCCCTGCTCGTAATAATAGAATTAATAATGCAGAATGATACCTCTGTATAAATATCTCGAATTTAAAATAAGCATTTTATAAAAGCAAATATAGGTGTCCCATTCAAGAACTTCTCATCTGAATATGTCACTACACGAAATATTACGTATGTAAGTGAAAAAGGATGCATAATGAAAACAAGTGTAACTCACCACATTTGATGCAAAAAATCAACATACTTTTACATGCGATACTTTGGCAGTACAAAGAATTACTAGGCGAAAGCTAATTAAAAATATAAACCAATGAGTTCTGTAGAATCAGTGTGGTTATTGATGAAATTGTCACGCGTAATTAGGATTTTAAAATCCATCACACAGAATTATCATTTGTGATATACATTTAATATTTTACAAAGCTCATAAAAGTATCAAGAGAAGTTTTCTCTGGTGAGTGAGGCGGCCATGATATTGGACCATTCACTTGCCAGGGAAAAATAACATTTTTTGCTTTCCTCGTATGTAAACAATAGTGAGATGAAGCGCCATATTGTTCAAAAATAGTTGATGAAGTTGGGGAAAGGAAAATTGCTTATCATATCGAAAAAAATTTCTCCTGTTACTGTGTTTCCTGCAAAAAAGAAAGGGCAGGCAATATGTCGCCCCAAATAGTCACTTTTGACAGAAATTTATGATGCCTTTTGAAACTCATGACTAAACTGCTGTTGCGTTAAAATCAATGATGGATACTCAGCAAATCAAAGAACACCACGCTCTTTTCTGAAAGAAATGATTTCTTCTTCTTCTTTTTGCGTTTTTTTTAATGTGCTTTTTTTGAAACGGGTCACCCTGTATAATTTGAATGACTTGCCTTTTTTTCCCGTTTTCTTTCTTCTTCTTCTTCTTCTTTTTTTTTTTTTTTTTTTTTTTTTTTTTACAGCTTTTATAATTGGCAATTACCGTTTTGAATATAATACAGAAAATCCTAGTATCCTAAAAATATTAATATCTGTGTAATATTTCGTTGCATATTAGCTCATATTTGACCTCACATTATCGGAAACTTGATGTCATCACTTACATCATCACCACACTGAAAATGAGAAGAAACACCATTAAATTAGAAAATCTCATAGAATATCAAGCTGACAAAATACAAGTAAATTGACCACTGCTATAATAATCTGTGCAACAGCGCACGTGATGTTTGTTTGTTATTAGCTTTAGTCAAATCTGATTTGTCTAGGTATAATCACCTAGGAGGCTGAAAGCTCGCAACGTGATATTGAGTAATAATTGAGAAAAAGTATTATTATTAATGTTACCGTTATATAAATGCTGTGGAGCAATATATGCATCGTTGTGTTCTTATGTAACAAATGATTGCGATTTTTTATGTAACAAATGATTTTTTTTTGCTATAATAAGCTGAGATGAAGAAAGATTACAACGTGATATCCTGTGATGATTATGCAAAAGTGATATTATTTTTATTAATATGAATAAATGATGTGGAGTAATATATATATCATTTTGCCCTTCTAAATGATTGTCATTTGTTACTGAAAGACTGATTTTTATTTCAGATATATTTATCAGTGAGCCACTTCTCTTAATAAAGTATTTCTAATGAATGGCTAAATTTACAAAGATAGTTTTAATAAATAAATAAAAAATTCCGGTTTCTATGGGCCTAATTTCAACGAGAATTAGTTCATTCAACTTAACACGAACTAATTAAGATATAGATAACTAATTAAGATAAGATTTGGTGCCCTCAGGTGGTAGAAAGTGGAACTGAAAGATTTTGCAGCGCATCTGCAGCACGCCTGGTGTACGGGTAGAAGGCAGCAGGGACACGTGCCAGAGTTTCAACCGGAAAGAGTTTCATTTAGAACACAGTGCGCCCCCTAGAGGTGAGAAATGGAACTGAAAGATTTTAACTTTAAAATTGGTCTGATTCTATCAAAGAGCCCGATTTCATCAAGAATTGTTTCATTCAACTTAAAGTGAACTAATTAAGATATAGGTAACTATTTAAGACATAGATTTGGAGTCCCTAGCGGTGAAAATTGGAACTAAAATATTTTCAGCGAGTGACAGCAGGCCTTCCTTCACATAAGCAGTGGGGAAACGTGCCCGACTTTTGTTCGGAAAGATGTTTGTGCAGAGTGCGCCCCATGGCAGTGGAAAATGTAACTAAAAGATTTTGCATTTAATCTTGGTCCGATTCAAACAAAATATTTTCTAAAATTCTTCCGAGGTCTCCCACGTACTAAATAAACTTCGGTATCATTTTTTCAGCCATTGGTTACCACCATTTATGAACATTAATCTCCAGGGTTTGATTTGTTTTATCCGGTTCTATGGGACCGATTTCAACGGGAATTGGTTCATTCAACTTAATATAACTTATTAAGATATAGCTACATATTAAAACATAGATTTGGTACCCCCCCGGCGAAGAAAAGCGGAACTAACAGGTTTTCTATGCGTGTACTACACGTCTTCTACACGGTGCCATAAGCAGCGGGGACGAGTGCCGGAGTTTCGTTCGGAAAGAGGTTTATTTAGACCAGAATGCTTCACCTGGTGGTGGAAACTGAAGCTAAAAGATTTTGCAGCGCGTGCGCAGCACATCTGCTATACACAGTACAGTAGGCAACGGGGACACGTGTCGGAAATTTGTTTAGAACAGAATGCAACCCCTGGCGATGGAACTTCAGGTTTTTCCTGCGCGTGCGTTGAAAATTGGCTATTTTTATTGAAACCGCAGATGAAAGTTACCGATTTGATAATTCCAGACAACAAAATATTCTCATTTTCTTTCATTCTCGAGTATTAAGAAAACCTTAGAGGTATTGATTCGAAATTGACAGTCTGTATGTAGTTTATTTTTCTGATTCCAAAAATGCAAATTTTGTGAAAATCCGATGGTAACTTTTTAAAAATTTTCACCAAAAATTGACCAGCTTTGAATCAAATGATCCAGACATTGGAGAGGGTGGTATTCAATTTACTGCCGCTTTGGGGTCCATCTCTATATTTCATTTCCGAAAAACAAAGATTTTTGCAGAGGAACGGTTTAGTGCAGCAATTTTTGAGACTGATTTTGCATTTTGTATTTTGTTACGGGACCGGACAACGCCGGGTGGGTCAGCTAGTGTTTAATAAACAAACAAAGAAACACATATATATTATTATTTCTTTTTTATCTTTATGTATACATATTTTATCCCACGAATTTATCAAAATTTTAAAATGTGTAGGTGTTTTAAATCAAAAACTGCGGGAACAGCGGGAAGTACAGTTCCCAAAATTTGAGGACGTTTGGTCACCTTACTGGTGGCTATTTCGTTAAGAGGATTCCATTGTTAAAGCTATTAATTAAATAAAGAGTTACGCTTGTACCGTTAGGCCCTGTTTGTATTTTATGATTAATCATTACATGAGTAGTATTTTAGGAATTATGCAACCAAACACATTTCACAAAAGCATCAAATATAAAGAATTAATATTTTCTTTTGAATATTTCTATAACTATAAGAATACCAAGTTCAAAGGATTAATTGTAACTTTTAAAAATAGAAAATATTAAATAATTTTAGTGTGTTATATTCAAAGACGAATCAGTGACTAGCTTATCATAATCAATGCAATACAAAAGAATCAATGTTCAATAAAGAAATAGTTTTAGTATGTTTATTTACAAAAAATTTTCACATTTTATTCTTATATATTTTTATGAATGTTCATTTTAATAGACATTCTAATGTTGTGACTCTGAAACTTTTTAATTAAAAAACTTTATCATTATATCTGAATTCAGCTTAGAACTTAATCTAATAAAACGAACAATTATATTGATTCTTTCATAACTCAATATTTATTAAGTAAACTACCTAATGTTGGGGAAATAACGGAGAGACGTTATTTTGAAATTGACGATTGAAAAAAAAATGTAGCTTGTAAAATAGATCTGTAAGTTTATAGAAAGGATAAATTTTATTTATATGATACAAAAACTATGATGTGATGCATAAAGTATTGTAACCAAAGCTTTTAGATGAATATTTATAATTTATTTTTCATGTTTAATGTAAATTAGATAGAAATAGTATATCACCAGGTTAAATGTAAAAGTACATTTTATGCAACTGAGATTAAAAATGTTATCATAAGATAGTAATAAACAAGAACGAAAAATCAAGCGTCAAGCATAGATTATATAGCACTTTCCAACGCTTCCAAAATAATTTTACAAATCATACCGTTTAATAAACTAAAAGCTAACATCTAAGTAAACAGTTTAGAAAACGCATAACATATTTAAAAACATAATTTCAGGAATTTCCAACATATACAATATTCGGAAAAATATCCGAATACTTTTATTCAGCCCTGTATAGGATCTATAGATTTGTATATATACTACATAGGATGATAATTTTAGTTCAGTTAGGAAACGCGTAGCACAGTTTAAAATTCTCCGTCTGGAGTTTGTCAATAAACAGAAATGTGTTCGCGAACTTTTGTGCTGCCCTGTATAGGATCTACAGAATTTATACACACCACGTAATAGACAAAAAGCAAGTTAAAATTAAAATCGCGTTCAATAACTTAAAACGCACTTCCAGGAATTATTGTTAACAGACAGTAGATAATTCTTTTGCGTGTCCCTGTAAATGAACGATGACTGCTATACACACAATATTCCGTAGTAAGTCTCTTGTAATGCACCTTAGTGATCTATATACATTTCAATGCGTTTAAAATAGTGAAACATTATTTAAATAAACCGCAGACGATTTTTCTCCATAGACGTAATGTAACGGAATTATTTTTACTGTCCCTGTAAAGTAACTATAAGTGCTATGCACACCCTGTTCCATATTAAGCTTCTTCTAATGCACCTTAGTAATATATATAAATTACAATGCGTTTAAAATAGTGAAACATTATTTAAATAAACCGCAAATGATTTTTTCCCATAGACCACAATGTAACGGAATTCTTTTGAGTGTCCCTGTAAAAAAACTATAAGTGCTACACACTTCCGTTGAAATAGGGAACATGCTATAGATAACGACAATAACATATAAAAATTGCAGAGCAATCCGAGCATATTTACGGGAGTTAGAGCACGGCCAGACGGCCAGACGGCCAGACGGCAGACGGCCAGACAAACCGAAGTCATAAGCACTTTTCAACTAGGTTGGAAAGTGCTAAAAAAAGAACAATCCGCACATTTTGTGTCAAACAATGCATAGTTGTAACATGAACGTATAATAGCAAACTATAAGTGAAATATTAAAAAGTAAAAAGTGAAAGAAACAGCTTTTAAATAATCCTGAAGTTCTTAAAGCATATTTTAAACACTTAAGAAGCATTCAAGAAGACTTTATTTGTATTTATTTATAGGAGTTTCTCAGAAAAGTCATTAAAGTTATTGCTCTTAGCTTTTTCTGTAAGTTGTTCTAAATAAAATTCATTTTTAACATTCTGATTCATTATCGCGTTTGTTGTCCATATCTACATGTTCTCAGCTTATGACTTGCTAAAAAATAAATTCTAGTAAATATTTGCTTGTTCTTGTAAAGAGGTATATATTTCTTCAGATTCAAAACACTTCCTCTGGCACCCTATTGCTTCAACTGCTCCATACGTTTTGAGTAAAAACGTTTATTTAGTGTGTTCTATCACTTCTTAAATTTGTCCAGTTGAATTTTAATCACACTATATTATTTGAACCAATATCATAAGAAAATTTTATAGATATTAACTTTTACCAACAAATATTGAAACTTTTATATTTGTAACATAATTATGGAAATAAAACTGAGTGAAAATATATGGAAAATCATATTTTGGTACTTATTTTTTTACCTGGGCCTTGGTAAAGAAGAAATATTTTCAAACACAATTTCTGGAGGCCTTTTCACTTTCTCATACACATAAGCAACTTGTTCAATATTTATACAATTTATTTAATATTACATTTACACATAGAAGCCATTTATCTATTATTATATACAAACAGAAATAATTTATCAAATAAGTATAATTATAGGCAGTTTTTAATGGATGTATAAAAGAAGTTCATCAGTTCCAATTTCTCAGTTTTTTATATCATTTGACAACAGACCTCCCTTTCTTAAGCTTGAACTTCGCCAACGCCATTTTAAAAAGCACCAAAACCCCTTTTTAAAAAGTGACTAATTTTTAATTATTTTTTGACAAATACGTATGTGTAATGCAACTTAAAGCAAATATTTTAATTCATTTAGTAATAATGCATGTGTAAGTGTATAAATAACACATAAATATTTATATTTTTTCACATTACAGAGTTTGCATCCCGTCGCTGTGATACCGAGGGCCGATGGGAAGGCCGATTTCCAGACCAAGAAAATCCCACCGGTTGGACAAACTTCACCGGATGTTACACCGCGGAAATAAAGGCGCTTATGGACAGGCTAAATCCGAGCTCAGAATCAGATTTGATGGTAAAGTACAACTTTATTTTCTTTTTAATGATTTGATAGTTTCAAAATGTCAAGTTATGGCGTAACCACCAGTCATGATGTCGTTTTATATGTTATTCATGACTAAAATTTCAACGAAGCCACAATATATTTTATTTAAATAATTAAAGAGTAATAGTAGTGTGAAAACTAGTTTAAATTAACACACTCGATTTTGCTCGCTCTAATTCAGCAAAAACTCAAAAGGGATGGGGAGGCGCTTTCCTTCCTTCCAATTTCACTCAGTCACAAGATCAATCTAAATAAATGCCTTAATGTATCTAAGGATGGCTGTAGAATATATTATAATAAAATATCTGCATCCCCCTACAAAAAAAAAAATATTTAACTCAATGATATAATATTTACTGTACTGAAATGTCGGGAATCTCGAAATATATTTCATTAGAGCACGAAACTAATTCTTACCGATACCAAAAACCTTCAGCAAGCAGATTCGCAGTCTCGTATCGAGAAAACGCTTGACTCAACTTGGTAGGCCCAAACACGAGATGCAAACATCAATTCAAGTACTTCAGAAATAGGCAATATATTTTTTAACTTATAACCAGAGATCTTATTTGAATTTTTATAACAGAGTCACCTTTTCAGTGCATGTTCAGATAGCCCTGCTTATCAAGCTGCTCTTGCATATACAACTGACTATGCTTAAGATGATGTATTCAAAGAGTTAATTTTTAAATCAATAAACAAACATTACCTTGGCGATAACTTAGGGTTCGCCAAGAGCGAAACCAACATATTTTCGACCAATAAAATATTATAAAGCGTATACTTTGATAAACAAAAATAATCTATCAGTTAGTACACAGGCATGGACTCTAATAGAACGCTTCCAAATGTTTAGTTTTATTTCGCATTGAAGGTCTTAAGGAACCAAAATATATTGACTGTTATTCAAAAGTTTAAATAATTTGTTATAAAATGCGTTATATGAGGTATTTATCAAGCTCTTTTAACATAAATGCATCACAGAATATCGAAATAACGTTGAAGTAGAGAAAAAAAAAGGAGTCAAATACAAACTTACTCAAAAAGGATATTCTTACAACTTACTCTTGTTCGTCAGATTTAAAACATTTACAAAGCTGAAGATTATAAAAAAATAACGTTTACTGATTTTAAGGAAAACATTTATTTTTTATGACGTTTCTGCGCATAATAATACGGATATCTACCCTTGTCCTTAAAAAAAAAGTATTTTAACTGCAATAAATATAAAGTTGAAATAAATTATATGTTTATCAGGCCGCCCATAAATTTTGTAGAACGTTATAATTCAATTTTTCATTTTTAGATGGTGTTGTGGTTCCTCAAACTGAAAAAAGAATAAAATTAACTTCAAAACTTTAAAATCCAAATCTTTTTTTACGCGTTTGAACTGCTAAATAGAATAAAAATAAAACCTGAGGGACGTTTTATGCAGTTTGATACGTTAATTTGAGCATTTTAATTTAATAGTATGAGACAGCGTAAACGACCTATTGAAAAAAAAATCAGAACGATATTTCAAATTACTGTAATCACAATTTATGAGTTATATAATAAAAATGCCATTTTTTCATAATTGTATTTATGGTATGTAATGAATTATTGAATTTCAAAGTTAGGAAGCTCCTTATTAAATACCCTGTAACATGAACATTTGTATATTTGTACAGTTGCTTTTCCTCACACGGGATGTTTCATGAAGATCATATTACATAATCTTTCTTTTCTTCAGGATTCCAATTTTATATAACTTCGAAACGTTGTGTGACATATAAGGATGTTTATAAAAATCAACCTTAATTTTTAGAAAGTAAGCGAAAATGCTCGGGCTATGTAATAAAAAGTGTCTTACTGACGTGAAAAATTTGAGTTTCCTTTCCTTAAAGATGACATTTATGATGTCATTCCCTTGCAAGATTTAGACTTCTGAAATTATTAATAAAAAGAACTATTTTAACGAACATTGTTTTCGTCTGAATTATACATAAACAACCTTGTCCTAAATACAGTTAGCGATCTAACTGGATCAGTACATTATCTTGTTGGTACCAGCATTTTACTTTTATTTACCTACATTCTAAATTGGTAAGTTTACATAACTGTAAACAGATCAGCTCCGACATTCTGGAAATGCTTCAAAAATATTTTGACAGAAACATTTATAAAAATTTTAGAACTAATTGTGAGGCAATGTAATGACAGCAAAATAATAAAATATCTGAAAATTAAAAGTTGAAGAAATAGCATTTAATTAGTTCAGAAATGCTTTATAAAAGTATATTTTAACCAATTATGATGTATTAATTTCTTCACAAACATAAGTACAATCTACAATGTGTAAAAAAAAAAAAATGGAGTGAGGAAAATTTTTATGTTTCGACAACTGCAAAATTATTTTTCTCGAAGCTAATTTCTTTTATTGTCATTTATGATTTTTTAAAGACAATAAAATTAAAATTATGCATATAGTAATTTTAGTACATTTTTCGATAAACTTAATTTTTTTTTTACCATGAACGGAAGTTGAATTTTTTTCATCTTTAAATAGATGACTATAATCTTGGTATATTTTAATACATTTTGCGCCAATCACGTAGAAAACGTCTTTTGGTTACCTTCAATTCCGCCAATGAATATTACTGCTACATAATGCATGTTACATTTCTTTAAAAAATATATACATAACATATTTTATTATATAATCAATGTACTGTTCAGATAAACATAATGAAAAGAAACATTATCGCCATTAAATTAATTCATTTTAAGCATAAATAGGAATAAAAAAATAAACTTGTTGAATAATGCAGCAAGCAAAAGTAACACTAAAGTGGAGAGGGACTTATTTGATAAAAAGAGGATAACAAGTGCTATAAAATGTGTTAATAAATAATACATGTGTATGCAACTTGATTTTAAGGAAATGTTGCCAAGCTTATAATTTCAGGATGATTATGTACAGTTGTCTATGTTGAAATTTACTTTATAATGTTGTTAAATATAACGAGATTCTTTATAACAATTTTAATTATACACCTATATTTCCAAAATTTAAGCTAAAATGAAAAGTAAATTTTTGCGTAATTTATATGTGTATTATGAACGGTAGTTTAAATATTCTGTACCATTAGTTTATGAAAATATTCTGATTTTGAGGCTTGATTTTATTCATCCTGAGTACCAGTCGGAACTTTAAATTTGCTAACCGTATTAAGTCTTATTGTGTTCGATTAATATAAATACCACTGTGGACAGAAATACCCAAAAATATACGAAATACACGAGCGATGTTTCAAGAATATGTTTTGTGTAGAGATAACAGAAAAGGAATTGGCAATAACATTGGAAAATAGTCGTAAAACAATAGATGCACATGTTAGGGTAGGTTTTTTCATTTATTCTAAATTTTCCATATTTTCTTTATTTTTTCTATATAAGTTGTAGTCCCCCCCCCTCCTTTTACAATAATCGTAATGTTTTTCATTTAATATTCTCTTTATTTTAGTCTGAAATAATGGAGTTAAAATACCTTTCCTTTCTTTTAAATGTCTAAGCTAGAACAAATTCATTGCCTCTTTTACTTAAAATCATAATTTTTATATTTCCCCTGTCAGTTATAATTTCACTGGGGTGGTCCTTGTTACCCTGGGAAATTTTCAAATGCTCTCGGACACTTGGGCAATAAAAATCCATTTCCCAGACAACGTATATTAGCTTGTATTGTCAGGAGTTTTATGACTCCATTTATGCTATTTTTTCGTAAACAACTTTAGCGGTGTTGGTCGCCTTAATCTGCTCTGTAGATCTTTCGTGGAAAAAGCAGGACTCGGGCGGCAGATAGTGGCCCGTATTGTTAAAGTTTTATTATTCGTTTTTACGAGCCCAATTATTCCGTTTTATGTAAACAACAGTTCACGTGGGAGGTCGAAAGAAGGAATAGCAGGCCCTTTTACTTTCATGGAAAGGGGAGCGAAAACGGAACAGCTGTACACATGCCATCACCCCTATGCGAAGTAGTTCCACCCGCAAGAGAGCGACGACCAATGGTTTTACGTAACGTATTCGCGGGGAATGTTTTTTCCCTGGTATAGTTTAGCGCGGGAAATTGTAGAGGGGAAGGCTGAGGCCTTTCCTCTCTCCCCCCCCCCTCCTGGAGTTTTCCTGGTGGTGGCCAGAGAATTTGAGAGGCATTCGAAGTTTTACCGGTGAGTGAGATGCCTGCTTAAAAAAAAAAAGCGTCTGGTGCTTCAAGATAGAAATAAGCTCTGACCGACAAGACAGTGAGTCACTATAATAGTTATGTTTGAATAAGATATTACTACCGAGAGCTGTGACGGTTGAGAGCATTTTTTTTGTTGGAGCCAATGCCCTTCGATGGCAGTTAAGCATAGATTAGATAAATTGGAGGACTGGCGCTTGTAAAAAGAGTATGTCGAAAGCTTTGATCGGAAGTGCAGTCGGAGCATTCGGAAAAAGGAAAAAGGGTAATCCTAGCTCCTTACAGATGACACCGTTTAACTACAGAGCATAACGCCGAAACATATCTTCAAAGAAAAATCGTATAGCTGGTTACCTGATCCATATTCCATATAGAAGAGATACTTAAATATTCAATGATGCCTAAAGTCTCTTCGTGTAGTGCCCCATGTTTGTGAAAGTAAGACGGCTAACCCTGGGACATTACTAATATGTTTACCAGGACTGTTAAGTATCAGCGTAACGAGTGTTGAATCTGCCAGTGAGCTTTTGGTAAATATTTTCCATGTTAATGAATAAGTGCCTTTTATTATTATTATTATTTTACCATGAATATATATATATATATACCTTGATGCATATATGTGTGATTAAATCACCTGTTACCAACTAACCTTATACCTATAAATCTGAACATGTTGGCGTTTTATTTATCTGATTATGTTAGTGTTTTATCTAACAATTCTTTTTTCATAAGTTTAATAAAAAATCAAATTCGTGGTGATATTCTGTCTGTGACTTATTTGTATGCATCATAGAAATTCATTTGTTTTTTTTCTAAATTTAACATTACTATTTAATGGATAATGAATTTTGTTTAATTATTTAAACAATCAGAGAAAGTAATTATTTAATATTTAAACCTTGCTAAATTTAATTTATTCTGATTGTGACTTCATTTAATTTTCCTTCATCAATTAAAATTAAGTAAGTAAAATTTAAATCCTTGATTTGTTTCTGAAAATGCTTATTAATTTGGTTTTCTTTAAATATTAAATTGCTTCTTAAAAATATTGTGAAGTACTTTTATTGTCCTTTATAGAGAAAAGGATTTAATAAATAAGGTAAATTTAACCTGTTCTTAATTGAAGTAAATGAGTTGAAGACGAATGTAAAAGAAAATTTTAATATTAACTATATTTAATTCCTAAAGCTTATTAGCTACAGTTAAGGTAATTAAGTTACACCAAATTCTTATTAAAAAGTAAAACTATGTTTTATCTAGTTACTCTTGGTTTGTTACTAGCCACTATACAAAATCACTCGCATGGTTCTGGCAAATTGGTACATTGATATGATCAGGTTTTGTAACTTTAATTAATTATCTATATCCTTATTTTAATCAACTTCTTTCCCCTTTTTTTTGTGCCTTTCAAATTCTGGAAGGATTACAGGACCCTTTTTTTTGTTTTTTCTTATTCAAAATCTGTCCTATAAAGTTTTAATGATTTTTATTTGTGTTACCATAACAATGTTCCAATCCGTCAAACCACTTGTTGGGTATAAGGAGGTATTGTGATAAATGAGAATTTTGTTGATACCTTTTGGCAAATTTATTCATTTACTTAATTAATTTTTAGTTATTCAAAATTTATTTGGTTTGTTTTGTTTATCGCATCTCTCTGTTTAGTTTTTTTTAAATTAGTAATTGTTTAAAAATTGTTTCAATTTCTGAAATCAACAAAATTCATTCTTTTGGTTATTTATCACTTTATCAAAATACCCCAACAAGAAAATGGTGCCGTGTAGAAACATTCCTGCGGTTACCAAGAATTAAAACTTTTGTTTTTGACTGTAAATTTTGTTTTACATTATATGATTGGAGCAACTGGGTATCGGTTTTTACTTATTATGAAATTGTTTACATATATTTACCTAGTAAAAGTTTTCTCTATATATTTTTAAATATCTAGTCAACTATAATATTGATATTTTTTAAAAAAATTGTATAATGAAACTGGTGATGTTCTTGTGCTACAGAGTTTTATAATCCCCATTTTTCCCCTTTTTTGCCTTCTATTTTTTATTTTTTTGGGAGTTCTGTGTATCTATCTGACTTTGTTATGGCCAAAGGAGATCCTACTAAGGAGCTGGTAGACCTCCAGAAAAAAAATTCGTTAGTTGACAACTTGTGCAACATACCACCATTTAATGGAGAGGCTAGCTCAGTCTCATTTACTGACTTTTCAGAGAAACTGGATAGTCTCTCCACCCTTTTCGCTTGGGATGATAGTGAGAAAAAATTTGCCCTCCTTAACCGCTTAAATGGTACTGCGGCGAGATTTGTTAAGCCCCACAAAGATAAAACTGGTGCGGAATTATTAAGTATTTTAAAAAATAAATTTGTCCAAACACCTACTCCTGATGTTGCACTTGCCAAATTTCTCAACTTTAAGCAAACTCCAGGTATGTCAGTGCAAGAGTTTTTTGATGCTGCATCTGACCTCTCATCAAAGGCACTCGTTATTGATGGAGTAGCTGATGCCATTGTCAACAAAAGCCGTGAAGCCATGCTTCACTCTATGCTTTTAAACAACCTTGCACCTGAGATCAGAAACGGTGTCATCACCAAAGATCCCAAAACCCCACAGCAAATTTTAACTTTTGCTCTCTTGGAGGAAAGAGCGTGCCGCAGTGTAAATCCTTTTTACACTTTACACGAGGAACCAAACCCCCTTTTATATCAACAAAATTTCCCGCAGAATCTAGCTTGTGCAACTACTCAGCCAACTAGGGACAACAATGCAGAAATAGAAACTCTTAGAATACAAATTGAGACTCTAAATTCTAAACTAGACAACCTTATAAGTGATAAAAGCAGAGAGAGAGAGGTGCAGAGCCAGGAAATAGTGCCCAGTAGAAGTGTTACTTGTTTTTATTGTTCCCAACCCGATCATTATGCTAGAGAGTGCCCCCAATATGTGTATAATTTTAATAGGAGCAGAGACAATAATTTTAGGAGCAGGGGAGGATATGAAAATAGTTACCGGGGAAGTTACAACAGGAGAGGAAACTTCAGGGGAAACAGAGGAAATAATTACATCAGCAACAGAAGTGGTAGAAACAGAATACAAAATTATGCGGAGGTTCAGCAAGCAAATGATGCAACTAATAACCCCACTGGTGCAGAAAATAGTAATTTAAACGGGGATCGGCTGAATCAGAGGTAGTCGAACTGATTCCAAAAAAGGCCACCGACCCACCTGCGGTATATAGTGTTTTTTCTCCGCAGTCTTATAACTTGCCAACTGCCAGTATACTTATAGGTAATATTAACATAACTGCCCTCTGTGACTCAGGTTCTGCGATTAATCTTTTAAGCAGTGTAATTTTGAACTCTCTCACAGACTATAATGTGCAACAATGTTATACGCCTATTCTGACAGTAACTGGAGAACAAGTTCCTCTTACTGAAAAAGTAGTTATGAATTTTAAATTTCATAACACCCAATGCCAAACTGTTTTTTTTGTAGTGCAGGGCAAGTTGGCGAAGGAATTTGATGCCATTCTAGGTATGCCCTTTTTGAAACAATACAATGCAATCATTGATTGTGCCACAAATACTGTTTCTCTTCAGGCTTCGGATCAAACACTATGTAAACAAACCCTGCTTACCCCTCCTTGTACCAAAAACAGTAATGTGTGTTTAGAGGAAACAAAGGTAAACAAACAAGGTAAGAGTAGTGACCCATGCATGCAATGTTATGAATTACCTGTATATAATAATCCTATTAATGTGTATAATTGTGCTAATTGTAAATGTATGTGTAATGTAAATAATAACAATTCTAGTGTAAATACTTGCAAAAATAACTATCCCATAGATCATAAAGTTGAAACTGAGGCTAAATTGATAGCAAAAAGTAGTACCCCTGACTATTCGAAAGATATTGAAATAAGAAACTGTGCAGAGAAAATAAAATTAGGGAATAGTAGGGAGATAAGGAAGGTTCATCACAGTCAGAATAGTAGTGACGAAGAAAATAATGTTGATAAAAGGTGTAACAGGATATGTGATGAAAGTAATAGTGATTGCCAGGTTTTTATGATGGAAGAATTACCGGGTGGTACTACTGTTGATAAAATTGCTTCGGGAAATAGTAAACAATGTGAGGAAAATTTTCAAAATTTTGAACAATGTATTTCTCAAATCAAATCAGAATTTTATAGTGTAAATAATGGAAATGCAAATGTTGGGGAGCAGTTTAGTGATAACTCTGAAAATTCTGAAATGGGTAGTTATGAATTTACTGAAAATGAGGAAATACAAGCAAATAATATTAGTGAAAATACAGGTAAACATGATGTTGAGAAAAAGGCGTGTAATATCAGTATGGCATCTTTGTGTAATAAACTTGAAATCCCAGCCCAGTCTAAAATTTTAGCTAAAGTCAGATGTACGAAGGAAAATTTCAATGACAAGGATAGTATTTTAATGTTAGAGCCCTTTGCTAAGAATTTACATGCAGGCCTCTTAATTTCTAGATCCATTTGTACCCAAGAACATGGCCTATTTCTATCCTTTGCTAACTTTTCTGATAACAATATAGTATTAAATAAGGGTACTTTAGTAGCAAAAGTTCAAAAATGTATTGATAATTCTAACGTTACCCCAGATAATTGTAATTTAGCCTGTAATATCAATACTCCCCCTCCAATTGCAGATTTTGACCATGCTGACCTTAGTTGGAGTTCCGAAATTAATTTAGACCACTTAGAACCCCCCTTAAAATCAAAAATGCAAGAATTTTTACAAGAAAATAAAGATGTTTTTGCTGCGTCTGTCTTAGACTTACCCGGCTGTGACACCATACCCCATTCAATTAATCTAACTTCAGAAAAACCGGTTAAATGTAAAGCATATAGAGTCCCCCATAACTTACGACAGGAAATGGAAGATCAACTAAATATTTTACTACAGGCCAATATAATTTCCCCATCTATTTCAGAATTTGCTTCGCCGGTCATTCTTGTGAAAAAATCAGACGGATCTTACAGACTGGCTGTTGACTTTAGAAAATTAAATAAAAATCTAATGAAAGATGCCTACCCCATACCAAACATCACAGACTCAGTTGACGCCTTATCAGGCTCAAATTTTTTTTCCACATTAGACTTAACTAGTGGGTTTTTTCAACAAACTATCCGTCCCGAGGATAAATATAAAACAGCTATTATTACTCACAAAGGGTTATTTGAGTGGAATCGAAACTGTTTCGGACTTTCGAATTCGGGAAACAGTTTTCAACACCTTATGTCTGCAATTTTTGGTGATCTAGGAAATTTGGGAATTTTAGTATACATCGACGATATAGTAATAGCTTTTAAAGATGTCGAATCCCATATAAATAAACTTAAGCTTGTTTTTGAAAGACTTCGGCAACACAAGCTTAAACTCAAACCCAGTAAGTGTACATTTTTATCCGACAAGATCCAATACTTGGGCTTTGAAATCCAAAAAGGACGAGTGTCACCAATCAACAAAAATATTGAAGTAATAAGGAAATTCCAACCTCCTAACACCCGAAAGGCTGTCAGATCCTTCATCGGTGCACTCTCCTTCTATAGGCGATTTTTGCCAGATTTTTCTAAAAGAGCGAGAAATCTTATCAACCTCACTAAAGATACGGGTCGATTCACTTGGAACCAAGCAGCACAGGAGGAATTTGAGGATTTAAAATCTGCACTAATATCCAAACCTTGTCTTGCCCTTCCTAATTTTGATAAGGAGTTTTACCTTTATACTGATGCGAGTGGCGAAGCACTCGGGGCAGTACTATCACAACTAGATGAAAATGAGATGCTTCACCCTGTCGCATTTGCTAGTAGGAAACTCAAAGACGCTGAGACGAGATACTCCGCCACTGAGAGAGAGTTATTGGCATTAGTATGGGCCACTGCACACTTCAAGTGCTACCTTGCCAATACTCATTTTTATATATACACTGATCATGCACCTCTTACGTACATGCTCAAAATTCAGGATCCCACATCACGTATGGCTAAGTGGATCTGTACACTTTCTGATTTTACATTTACCATCAGATATATTAAGGGAAAATGTAATAGCGTTGCAGACTTTCTTTCAAGGTTCACCACAGATAGCAAACCGGATAATGTCACCAATTGCAACTTTTCTATACAAGTAGCGAAGGAGACAACTTTTATGCCACATTCCAACCTTTTAGAAAAGATAGGTGAATTACAGAAAACAGATAAAAAGTGCTGTGAAATTGCTCGCAAAATTAGCGAAAATCTTGAGGTTGCACCCAAGTATTTGAGATTTTTCTTTAGGGATGATCTTCTTGTATGCGAGGATACAAGGGAGTCACCCCTATTGAATAATCCCATCAAACTTGTGGTGCCGAAGAAAATGGTTGAGCAAGTGTTTGCACTAACCCACGAATCCCTAGCTGCTTGTCACCAAGCTTTCCAAAAGACAATAGACCGCATTCGTGAGCACTTTTATTGGCCAGGAATGTCGGCAGATGTCAAGCACCTAGTGGAGTCGTGCGTTAGCTGTCAAGAAAAAAGAGTGCACAAAGCAAATCAACTTGCACCCCTCCAACGTGTACCCACACCTCATTTCCCTATGAATAAAGTGAACCTCGATGTTATAGGGCCTCTTCCTGTTACCTTTTCGGGTAACAAATTTATAATTACATACATTGATGCATTCTCAAAGTGGCCTGAAGCTTATGCGGTATCCTCAATCACATCTGATGTGGTAGCCGATACTCTCGCAGACTTCATTTCACGTTATGGAGCTCCATGTTACATCTCAACCGACAGAGGACCCAATTTAATTTCTGCAGCTATCGAGCATGTGTACAAAATGTTTGGAATAAAACATCCCAAAACCACGGCATATCACCCAGCTGGAAATGCTCAGATAGAACGCCAGAACAGGACTTTAAAAAACGCCCTGTGTCATATTGTGAATGAGAATCAATCAGACTGGGACACCAAGCTTAAATTTGCACTTTTAGCCATGCGCACGGCTGTGCACTCTTCTACCAAACTAACTCCAGCAGCTGTAATGTATGGTAGAAACCTTAACCTACCCTATAATTTGTTTTCTCAACCCCCCCTGTTTAGTTATAATGATGCCCCCTCTTTTTGTGAACTTTTGATACCAGCTCTGCAAAAGGTGTACGCTGAAGTGCACAATCATTTAATAAAAGTATCAGAGAATCAAGAAAAGTATAGAGAAAAGACAGCTGTTGACAAGAAACTAAAAGTTGGTGATCTGGTTTGGCTTTTCACTCCAGCAATTGCACCTGGTACAACAAAAAAATTAAGTAAGTTGAATAATGGCCCCTTCACTATCTTGGAAAAATTAAATGAGGTAAATTTTAAAATCGCCCTTGTTGCAAATCCCAAAAACGTTCAAGTTGTCCATGTGGATCGCCTCTCTGCCTTTAAAAACAGACTCCCGATTTGGTCCGACGACCCACAACAACAACAGAGTGTCCCAGATTCGATTGACGATCCACCTATCGATGTGCAGCAATCGATTCCCCATGCAGAACAATTCGCTCAACGCAGACGCCATCGCGATTGCTGTATTATACCAAGTTCTAACACTCAAGAGAGTAACCCTGGTACGATTACTCAGAATGAATTCAGCTCTCACGGAAGCCAAGTGAATTCAGCTAGCGATCCAGCCGAGATCGACCCCCCTCCTCCTCACTCAAACAAAACTCCGGAGGTTGAAAATTCAGCTGATAACCATCAGCAGAAAAGTGAATCAGCGGAGGAAGCTCTATCGGAGGAGAACAATGAATCGGAAAGGGAAGTACAGGAGTGTGAAATAGCAACAACGACCAGCGAAGCTAGCGTTGCCGAAAATTCGATTAACAAACCGAATAAGTCGAAATCATTGAATCGACCGCAGCCGACTTCGCAGGACGCTTACGGGCTACGTGAAAGACGAACTCGCCCTATTTATAAAATTTAGTTTCCTTATATTCTTTTATCTATGTGTATTTATAGTTTTATTTCGTAATATTTATATGTGTTTATGTGTTGCAATGTATTTTATAGTAATTTTATATATTTTTCATCGTATATATTAGCGTTTTCTGACCCAAACATGGTTTGTTTTGGTTCACTTAGCGAAAATCGGAAACCCGATTTCGTGTTTTTTATACACCCTGTGCCGTGTATACATACATTTTTTAGTGGTATTTAGCTACTTGTATTAGTAAATACCCCTCCGCACACCTTTTAGTGCAGTTTTTCCTTCAAATTTAAGATGTATTCTGGGTACTTTGAAAATGGCAGATTTTTCCCCCCCCCTTGTTTTTAACAGCAAGTGTTAGGCTGGGTCGGCTGGCACTTTTCATCGTATGCACGCAAGTACGATATTATAGATTCCTAATTATGTATATATATATATTTTTTTTTCATGTGTTTTTATACCACTTTTAGTCTAGGAATGTAGTTTGGCATATTATAGTTTTTATTTTGATACTTAGGTGTGACATACCAATTTACCCCTTTGGTTTCGTTCATGAAATTCCTTTTTGTTTTTCTTCTAGTGCAATGTCAGCAGAGTAGTATTTTATCTAATCCTAGTGGGTAGTGATTTTTTTTGTAAATATTTTTTTTTCTTCTTCCTGAAAATTCTACCTTCTAAAATTTGTGATTATCTTAAATTTACTTTCTGCTTCTAAATTGTGTTTTTTTTTGTATGTATGTCTTCAAAATTAGTAATTATATATACTCTATACACATAAGCCTTTTTATTTCTATGGGAATTATGACCTTGTTTTGTTGTGACTATGTGTTATGAGTCACATCTGTTTTTATTTGGTTTTGGGTAGGTAAATTGGGTAGTCTGATGATACTGCATCATCACTGTCTGGGTTTTCTTTGGAAAACAATGTTTCCAGTAAAAAAAAAAAAAAAAAAAAAAATTCTAGGCTGGTTCAGTCTACGTGTGGGTAGCACAAGAACATAACTACTTTTCCCATGCACAGTGTTTTCTTGTTGTAACTGCATTTATATACATTTATTCTACACCCCAAACACCACTTTTACAGACTTTAACTTTATCACGGGGTTCATTTTGCATTTGTTATCCTATTTTAAACTTCGGTATATTGTTACTCGATTACTTTGATGAAATATGTTGTGTCATAAGTCCATTACATGTGTAAATACCCAGTTGCTTATTTTTTTTTGGTTATTGTATGTGCCAGTAGTACTGATATAGGTAAATGTATGTTGTAATTTGATTTTGTTTTCACATCGAACTGGCCAATTTATCATGATTTTATGCAAATGTTGTATATATTATTATGTGTAATGTATTGTTTTTCAGTTGGCAGTCTCAACACTCTTGCAATCTTTTTCCAAAATTCAAAAAAAAAAAAAAAAAAAAAAAAAAAAAACTTGTAAATAATTTAGTTTGTTTTTTGGCAAAATTTTGGTCATATAGGTAGATAGGTTAACGTATTATAAGTAGAACCTGCTAGGAGTTGCAATATACAGTGACAGTAACGGCATTCGGAGCAAGCACAGGTATGTTTATAGGCGGGATTCGGTATCAGGAGGTAGAAATGGTTATGCAGCGAAGGTGTCCTATGTAGAAACAAAGTGCAGTTTTCCCCGTCTTAGAAGGCAGTACTCCTTACGTGTCTTGTTACCCCCTTGTGGTTTTCCCAGTTCTAGTCGTCAGGTATTTCAGCAGTTACTTGGGAGTGGTTCATGGTGGGCAGCTCTTAGTGTACATTCCGGAGTGTATATCTGACAGCGGCGACTTCACTCTATAATTCATGATTGTTCTTCGGACCGATGTCTGGCCTGCTCGAACGGTTAGGTCTTATATTGTGGAATCTCCAGCGTACTGTGAACTACCTCTCAGCCCGGTAACCCTTGCGAAAAAATTTTTTTTCTGTTTCGGTCTGCACGTTTAAAAAAATTAAATTTTTTTTATCAAAAATTTTTATTTTTTTGCGGTAAAGGGAGAGTCATGTTAGGGTAGGTTTTTTCATTTATTCTAAATTTTCCATATTTTCTTTATTTTTTCTATATAAGTTGTAGCCCCCCCCCCTCCTTTTACAATAATCGTAATGTTTTTCATTTAATATTCTCTTTATTTTAGTCTGAAATAATGGAGTTAAAATACCTTTCCTTTCTTTTAAATGTCTAAGCTAGAACAAATTCATTGCCTCTTTTACTTAAAATCATAATTTTTATATTTCCCCTGTAAGTTATAATTTCACTGGGGTGGTCCTTGTTACCCTGGGAAATTTTCAAATGCTCTCGGACACTTGGGCAATAAAAATCCATTTCCCAGACAACGTATATTAGCTTGTATTGTCAGGAGTTTTATGACTCCATTTATGCTATTTTTTCGTAAACAACTTTAGCGGTGTTGGTCGCCTTAATCTGCTCTGTAGATCTTTCGTGGAAAAAGCAGGACTCGGGCGGCAGATAGTGGCCCGTATTGTTAAAGTTTTATTATTCGTTTTTACGAGCCCAATTATTCCGTTTTATGTAAACAACAGTTCACGTGGGAGGTCGAAAGAAGGAATAGCAGGCCCTTTTACTTTCGTGGAAAGGGGAGCGAAAACGGAACAGCTGTACACATGCCATCACCCCTATGCGAAGTAGTTCCACCCGCAAGAGAGCGACGACCAATGGTTTTACGTAACGTATTCGCGGGGAATGTTTTTTCCCTGGTATAGTTTAGCGCGGGAAATTGTAGCCTGGGATATACTGTATATGAGTTTTTTAGGGGAAGGCTGAGGCCTTTCCTCTCTCCCCCCCCCTCCTGGAGTTTTCCTGGTGGTGGCCAGAGAATTTGAGAGGCATTCGAAGTTTTACCGGTGAGTGAGATGCCTGCTTAAAAAAAAAAGCGTCTGGTGCTTCAAGATAGAAATAAGCTCTGCCCGACAAGACAGTGAGTCACTATAATAGTTATGTTTGAATAAGATATTACTACCGAGAGCTGTGACGGTTGAGAGCATTTTTTTTGTTGGAGCCAATGCCCTTCGATGGCAGTTAAGCATAGATTAGATAAATTGGAGGACTGGCGCTTGTAAAAAGAGTATGTCGAAAGCTTTGATCGGAAGTGCAGTCGGAGCATTCGGAAAAAGGAAAAAGGGTAATCCTAGCTCCTTACAGATGACACCGTTTAACTACAGAGCATAACGCCGAAACATATCTTCAAAGAAAAATCGTATAGCTGGTTACCTGCTCCATATTCCATATAGAAGAGATACTTAAATATTCAATGATGCCTAAAGTCTCTTCGTGTAGTGCCCCATGTTTGTGAAAGTAAGACGGCTAACCCTGGGACATTACTAATATGTTTACCAGGACTGTTAAGTCTCAGCGTAACGAGTGTTGAATCTGCCAGTGAGCTTTTGGTAAATATTTTCCATGTTAATGAATAAGTGCCTTTTATTATTATTATTATTTTACCATGAATATATATATATATATACCTTGATGCATATATGTGTGATTAAATCACCTGTTACCAACTAACCTTATACCTATAAATCTGAACATGTTGGCGTTTTATTTATCTGATTATGTTAGTGTTTTATCTAACAATTCTTTTTTCATAAGTTAATAAAAAATCAAATTCGTGGTGATATTCTGTCTGTGACTTATTTGTATGCATCATAGAAATTCATTTGTTTTTTTTCTAAATTTAACATTACTATTTAATGGATAATGAATTTTGTTTAATTATTTAAACAATCAGAGAAAGTAATTATTTAATATTTAAACCTTGCTAAATTTAATTTATTCTGATTGTGACTTCATTTAATTTTCCTTCATCAATTAAAATTAAGTAAGTAAAATTTAAATCCTTGATTTGTTTCTGAAAATGCTTATTAATTTGGTTTTCTTTAAATATTAAATTGCTTCTTAAAAATATTGTGAAGTACTTTTATTGTCCTTTATAGAGAAAAGGATTTAATAAATAAGGTAAATTTAACCTGTTCTTAATTGAAGTAAATGAGTTGAAGACGAATGTAAAAGAAAATTTTAATATTAACTATATTTAATTCCTAAAGCTTATTAGCTACAGTTAAGGTAATTAAGTTACACCAAATTCTTATTAAAAAGTAAAACTATGTTTTATCTAGTTACTCTTGGTTTGTTACTAGCCACTATACAAAATCACTCGCATGGTTCTGGCAAATTGGTACATTGATATGATCAGGTTTTGTAACTTTAATTAATTATCTATATCCTTATTTTAATCAACTTCTTTCCCCTTTTTTTGTGCCTTTCAAATTCTGGAAGGATCACAGGACCCTTTTTTTTGTTTTTTCTTATTCAAAATCTGTCCTATAAAGTTTTAATGATTTTTATTTGTGTTACCATAACAATGTTCCAATCCGTCAAACCACTTGTTGGGTATAAGGAGGTATTGTGATAAATGAGAATTTTGTTGATACCTTTTGGCAAATTTATTCATTTACTTAATTAATTTTTAGTTATTCAAAATTTATTTGGTTTGTTTTGTTTATCGCATCTCTCTGTTTAGTTTTTTTTTTAAATTAGTAATTGTTTAAAAATTGTTTCAATTTCTGAAATCAACAAAATTCATTCTTTTGGTTATTTATCACTTTATCAAAATACCCCAACACACATGAACATTTACAAAATGTCCTAAACACACAAAAATGAGATAATATCCCTTAAGTAAACAAAATCCAGAAAATACTGTTCAACAAACTCTCTAGAGTAAGTAGGCGCTAAATGTGACCAGTGACAAGTAGTTGCTCCTTTCTGATACCTTTTGTGACGTGACATAGTTCGAAATCGCGAAAAGACAAACAATCATTGAACGCGTTATATTTCTAGAATTCATGTGAGCAAGGTTTCTTTTTATATAAAATCGATCTTGCTTTACAACTTTGTAATTGACTATTTTACGGTATTTAGTATAGTTTTCAATATACGAACTCTGACTCCAAAATTTACCATTAGAAAACGCTGCGAGGTAGAGTGAATTTTTAAATATTTGAATAAGTGAACACCCCATCACCAAATGATTTCAGAGGGTTGCGAGAGGTACCATTCGACAGGGAATTGTGTCTACTCTCCAAATGGAAATCAATTTTTTAAATAGGTATTGTCTAGCACCAGCTTTGATTTTTCAAGTAACACCCACTTTTGATACATTTATAAAAAAATTTATTGGGTATTAAAATTAAAACAGATCAAAACAAGTTGGAAATTGTACGTCAAACGTGACAAATGAGGTGCGTTCGTACTATAGCTAGTTATATAAATATTTAGATCTTGATTATTTTTAATTATGTGAAATTATATCATCTGCAGATTAATTTCTGTAATAAAATAAGTTTTTCGGTCGCTTGACGGTTAAACCTCGGTAGCTCCTATAGCAAGAAAGCACCGATTTTTTTTAAATTCAAATTTCTTAATAAATGTTTTTATCAATATCTTCTAAAGTTTTGATTCGATTTTCATAAAATTTGAAATGTCTCGACAAAATTCTGCAAAGATAATATATCTTAAATTTCAAATCATTTGGTTGGGTAGTTTTTGCGTTGTTATATGCGGACGGACGGACAGACAGACGGACGGACGTACAGACAGACAGACGGACGGACCAGACGACGACAATAGGTGCTACGTATTTATATAATTACGAACGCACCTAAAAAGTTATAGTTTATGCATGTTTTAAAAATCTTCATAGAGTTACAAGATGTCAACGTTTGAGGATGCTAATGTTAAATGCACGTGACAAACTTTCATTTATATCGTTTCAAAAAATCATTTAAATAATATATTTTAATAAGATAGAAAGAAAAGACCGAAACATATTCTATGTATGTTTTTGATTAAAAATCGTATGTTTAATTTCACATAAAACGGACCAGATTCGCTAATAACTTGTGTGTGCAAGTTTACAGCTCATTTGAATCTTTAGGTTTTGAGATATAGAGATTTTATTTTATTTTTGACAGTTAAAAGAACCGTCCTCTGTTATCAAAGCATCCAAAAAATAAAAAAATAATAAAAATAATAATAAATAAATAAATAAATAAATAAATTTAGAAAGCTACTGGAGAAATTTTGTAGGATTTTCTTTCACATAATGTAAGTTTAACACGTACATGACTCCTATTTCAAAACTTGCATTCATTTTCGGAAAGCAGCTACAATTCCCTGTCAAAATATATTTCACATCTTTCTGCGATAATTTGGTGATCAAATTAGTATGGGGTGTTCACACATTGTCTCTCTCTTTTTTTCAATTGGACCTCATGGTGTTGGTGTCGAGTATGGTCGTTGTACTAGACCTAGACATCACATTCATGGCTGTAGTTTTCATTATTTAATTATAATAAAAGAAAATTTTAAGTAATACTTTCTCAAAATTATGTAGCTAAACGAGCTTTGTTATTACATAGAGTAGCATACATATGTAGTCTATTTCAGTGTTGAAAAATTAAGATTAATCTAACAATCGATCACATTAAAATAATATTGAAATATAAAACTTCCAAACAAATCTACGCAATCACAAAATTTCTAAAAGAAATAAAAGCTAACATTTTTTGCCATGTACGTTAAAAAACTTTGAGCTAACTATTTAAAACTCAAGAAATTTTCGGAAGAACATTTTCAGAAATGCAGAACTCATTTCGGCAGCAAGTTTATTCGTTTTGTTTGAAAACGTAAGTTCATAAAAAGTTTTAAATACTGTGTTATTTTACATTGAAAAAGATAAAAATATTGTTGAAATTAGAATGTTTTATTTTATAATATTTTATAATATTACTTTTCATCCTTTTCCTTCTTTCTGAGTCATTTAATGATAAATATGTAATTTCGTTAAAATTCATGTACATGTCATTGAATTTTTAAAATTATGTCAATGGAATGAGACTTAGTCAAAAAATAATGAAATGCCTGATGTTCATGAAGATTCTTTTGAAAACTGCAGATAGTTATAAAATATTGCAGATATTATAAATAATAATTCTTTCTTTAAAATTCTACATTTGAAGAAGCTTTACAGCAGTCATTACGGAAAGTTATATATAGATTAAAAAAAACCTGCAAATATAGTAATCTTGTTGGAAAGGTTAAAAAATTGTTGATACTATTTCTTCTTTGATTTACATCTTCCTAAAAAAAAAAAAAAAAAAAAAAAAAAGAGGATCTATGTTTGGCAGAGTATCTGCTCCTATGCTCGGCCAAGCACTAGAAGTCAGCCCCAATGAGATAAACGCTTTATAAATAGTTTATTTTAAGTTTAAAATGAAATGAAGTAAACATGCTAAGGGCTTAATAGAAATCGGAAAAAGTTCACAATTTTGACAAGTTTCCATTTTAGCAGATATAATTGCATGATATTACATTCGTACAGATCATGAAATGTTTCCGTTGATGGCAGGGTTCTGTTGTAGACAGGTTACAATTCCACAGTTTTTACAGTATTATAATTTCTCAATGTGCAGACACCTTTACATAATAAGCCATCAGCCATCAGCAAAGAATCATGGGTATTTTTTTAGAGCTAGCAGTTATCCATTTATGTTGTGTTGCTGCAAGCATGACTATACTGAACTAAACTGGCTTATTATTGGAGCTTTTTTTCAATAAATGTATTTTGTGGCTTGAATACAGATTTTTTTTAAATAGTATAATTTTGTATATAGCGGATGCTTCAAGAGAAAATTTGGATGTTTCATGAAAAAAATAGATCGTTCTTTCGTTATAAAAATAAAAGTGCACCATTCCAATAGTAAATTCTTGCGTAATGGGTTGGTTTTTCTAGTGTAGAATGTGCACAAAAATTTAATTTCATTTGATGGAGGAAAATGAGATTTGAGTGTTTTATTATAATTTAGGATGTATATTAACTGTAAATCTTTTTTTGAAGATTGTTTAAATGCGTTATGCAATATCTGAGCTTTATAGCATTATAGCTATAGCTTTATAGATTTATTTAGCAAATTTTAAAGTATTTCAATTATATCAGTTATATATTTTTTGTCAATATGAAGAGCTCATAATACGATCATAGTTTTTATATGTTAATATGTGAAAAATAAAGTAAAACATAAGTAAAAACTACGATTGTATTATGAGGTCAAAAAAAATATAATTAATGTAATCGAAATACATTAAAAATTGCTAAATACACGCATGTTTCTGATCTTGTATATCACAGTTAAACAATCTTCTAACAAAAAGCATTCATAGAGGCTGTAAATATACATCTTAAGTTATATCAAAACAACAAAAACTTCTTAGAAATTTTTTTTACCCTGTCGGGGAGGTGGGGATGTGCAAAAATAAATGCTTATCTACATACTTTTCTTGAGATATGTTGGTTCTTATTAAAACGAAATGGAGATTCGAGAAAACAACATTTAAAATTTGTTGATATAATTATGTTTGTAAGATTCATGTAATCCAAACATAAACATAGTCCATCGACTGATAGTTGTTAAGGGTCAACTGGACATAGATCTATCAAAATTGCAAGTTTTTTTTTTAATAAATGGAGAAAAAACATAGCATTTTAAAAGAAATATTTTCCTTTTCTTCCTGTAAACCACAGTTCCGAGATTACATTTATACTTTATAAAATATCAGATTAGATATTAGACATGATATAAAGTCATATAGTTAAAGATATATTAAACACCCTTTACTGATGACGCTGATTGTAAAAATAAATACATTTTAAAACCATATCCTATAATGATAATCATATGTAATTATTGAATAAATTTTTAAATGAATATAGTAAGAATAATTAAAAATATTTTAAATGTGATTAACATTTTTAAAGTGAACAGGTTATATCAAACATAAACTCCCGTTCACCCAATATTAGCATGTCATAGGAACAATATGTAAATACTAGTAAAAGAAAGCATAAAAATATATTTTAGTTAATGAAACAAATATGCAAATAAATAGAACGGTACATGTATATATATACATATGTACCCACCCACACACGCACACACACATATATATATATTTATATACACACATATATACATATAAATTTAGAAACATATGCTAAGTTAAATTAAAAACAAAAGAATATGTAGCGCCATACACACACACACACACTCACCTATATATATATATATATAATTGTAGAAAAGTATGGTAAGTTAACTTAAACACAAAAAAGATTTCGCAAAATACTTTGGTTGAGAGTAGAGGTGCAATTTAAATTATTCATGAATGATTTATTTAAGCAACATACTGCAGTTTATAAAAAAAATGATGAAAGTATTTTTTTGTAATTTTGTAATTTATTATAATTTTGAATGCGAACTGGAGCAAAATACATGCACTTGACTCACAAATCAGAAAATAGAAAGAAATTGTGCGAATATGTAATGACATACTTCTAAATACGACATATGCAATTTTTGTCAGAAAAAAGTACTTGTTTATACTCATCAAATATTTGCTTCCAACGAAAAATTTGTTTAATAAATATGAGTTATTTTAAACTACATATATAAATAAACCTCGACGTTTCGGTTAATCTTTATAACCATCATCAGGAGAAAAAAACTTCATAAATATGAACAGCAAAAATTAAAAGTTGTTACATGATTGATTCCAATGTTCAACAGACACGACGCTTTAAAAAAAAAAGGTTATATATATATATATATATATATTTAAAATGCCAAGTGGAATTTTTTCATACCGTTTAGGCAGATTTGAGCATGCGCAATGACCATTTTAGGAGACTTTTGTACGGAGTAGGAAACCAGATTTGATGTGCTGTCGTTTCAGAGGAAAGTCGATTGATGTCTAGATGGTTAAGAAGCCAGAAAGATTAATTTTTGGTTCTCCATAGGGAACGTGGGTTTGAGCCCCTCATAAGATGTCTTTCTAATATCGTATATGTATGTCCCGGTCAAGTGGTCAGCCTAACGCAAAACTACAGTTCCCAAGCATGGTTGGTATCCCTTTTATCGACCCAGAAGGAATGAAATATTAAGTGAATTTTGCCCAAGTTCGCATGCCAAATTTCGGATCTTTAGTAAAGCAACGCAAAGTGCTTTGCCAGTGTACGTCGGTTATTTTATTTCAAGCCTATTTTTTAAGGTAATACCTTTTTTATATCTTTAACACCTCCATAACTGGCGCTGTATAATGAGTATGTGACCTATGCTAAAACCGCTTGACATCTGCAACAACCACAATCATTCATCGAAGAAGTTGGACGCTGCGCCGTTTAGGAGCACCCCGATTACGGAAGACTACCAGCCACTGAATTTTTTTAAAGTAACTCTCAATAAGTACAAGATATCAAAGGGAGCGGAGTGGACCAGAAATGGTCCTGCCGGGAAACAGTAGCTTCGAGACCACTCCTCGCTAAAAACATGTCTCAAAAAGCATTTCACTCTGGCCTCTCAAGAAAGATTTTTAGAGTTTTAAACGGAAAATGGCGCAACGTTAGAAATTGATCGAGAAGTGTTGATTGTAGATTGTTTTCATTTCACGGTAAACACATTGTTTGTTAAGTTTTCCGAATGTATTGCATACTAGATCGCCAGACTTCAAATCATGTGATTTTTCTGATAGGACGAATAGATGATGGTGGAACGTCCAGTCTCATGCTAAGAAGGCAGAATGTCCAGCAGACCTTTATTGCGTCACCATGAAAAGACTATATAGTATGCATTCCGTTTGTAATCGATTACTTTAGATCACTTATCGAAAAAAAATTATTACAGTTATGCGTTTAATATAAAATCTCTTTTTCCTTATTATTGCATTTGTGTGGTTTAAATTTGAACTATGATTTAAAATCCTGTAATTACTTCTCTATATTGCATTTCACGCAGATATGAAACTTAATGTTGATATCCTAGTTAACACTGCCATCAGGGACATTTCCCCCTAAAACTAACAAAGATTTAACCATTTAAGTCATCATATGGCTATGATACACCGATCTATGATACTTTTCTAAACAAAAATTTTAAATCTTGAAAAACATAAAAAAAGCTTGATTCTGTAAATGACTTTCAAATCGAATGTATATGGATCAAACATATACGGATAGAAAATAAAAATATTTCTGTTTACTCTTTATCCGTATTTTAAAAAGTAAACACCTTAAGGAGATAAATATAGACAGGAAGCAATTCAAAGCTTGATAATGGAAAAATGAGCAGAAAGGAAGGAACAAATTTATTTTTCTGATTATATTGGGTTATTAGTTTCTTAACGGAAAATAAAACTTTTCTCAGTTCATTTGATAAATTAGATTAAGAAAGCCGTGACTGAAAAACAATGCTACTAACTCTTGAAATAACTATACAATCACTCTACTATCTTTTAGACAAACTATTGAAACTGACATTTGTGTATAGTAAATAATGAATTAAATTTTGAATACTTTTTCAAAAATCACTAGTTTAGATACATAAAATAAAACGAATTACTGTTTATTTTGACGGGTTTTTTTTATAAGCTGATTTGTTTAAGAGTTTTAACTAAAACGATTTTTTTCATAAAAGATCTATTGTACTTTAAGATGTATGTATTTTTAAGCTACATACTTCATGTTACATACTACACAAGTAATTGAACACGAGTATTTTATTTTTACGATTTCTTTGTTTTAACTGTTTTTTACGATTGTAAGATTGCTTACTGATCTTTGGCAATATTCTAAAAATATGTCACAAATATTTCAGCCTTCTAAAATAGATATCAGAAATGTTTCAGCATTCTAAAAATATGTCACACGTGTTTCATGCATTCTAAAAAGAAGCATTAAGATATTATTTTTCACTTAAAATACGATACCGCTAAATGGTAAATGTTAAAATGGCAGCAAAAAAGAAGAATTTAATAAATATTGTACAAATTTATAAAAATTTAGTAATATGTTACATCAGCAAAAATAACATTGTAACATAATACATTTTTATTATAATCCTCAATTATTTTTACAATTCAATTATTAAATTGCAAAACGTTTTCAGAAAAAAAAGTATTTTTGCTCTTTTAGGTAGCTTTCAATACAAAAAAGTATAAAGCTAGCTATTGCAGCCGTTCAGAGGAAAGCAGTTCCGAAAAATTTCGATATATTTTCACCGATCATGACCCCCAGACCCCAAAACCACCCTCCGTTCAAATGTTGATTTATATATATATATATATATATATATATATATATATATATATATATATATATATATATATATATATATATATATATATATATATATATAATTATAATATCTATGAATTTCAAAAAACATATCAAGTTCTTGTATCATTCTACTTAAATCTCCAAAGAGATAATTAATGATAATGTGTAGACAGAATACCACATAGCTAATAGATTAACAAGTGCAATCATAATATTACCATAGCTTGTATTTCAATCGTAATTGGCCAAAAATACTGAAAACATGAAGAAAATTTAAAAAGAGAGAGAGAGAGAAAAAATAATAATTTGGAGTTGCTATCAAGTGAATACAAATGTATTAAGAAATGAAATATGAACCATATTCAATGGAAAATTGGACAACAAGAGAATTAAATCAGAATTGGATATGAAAAAACACATGTAGATATAATCATCAGCCTGGATGTATCCACATATGTTTTAAAAAATAATTCAGTATTTCATAATTCTACTGGCATATATGCTAAGATCAATAGAATCACCCAGGTATACTGAATTATTACCCGAAAACAATTGGAAATATTAAAATTTGAAATAATAAAATTGGAAATAAAAAACCCGTAAAGAATAGACAAAATATTTCACTCACATCAATTATCCTAAAATCTGTATACAACAGCTCACTGAATTACTACCTGATATCAGTTTGAAATAATAAAATTGGAAATAAAAACCCGTAAAGAGTAGATAAAATATTTTACTCACAATAATTATCGAGAATCCTTAAACATCACAAGTTCTTAATGATACCACACGTTCACATGGCACACATCATGAAATATTTTATACTTGTAGACATAGTCAAGTTGAGAGAAATTATTTGAATGTCAAGTTGAGAGCACATCTTTTGAAATATTACCCTAACTATGACACCCCAACACAAATTGATTCAAAAACACACAAATTTATTCCTGTGATAATACACTAATAACAAAATTATATCCATGAATATACAAATACTCCATTCAATTTTAATCCCTAAAAGTAAACTTAATATACAAGCGATAGCGCCTTCTATAGGTAAATTAAATATAATATTAACAATATTATCAACATCTACCTGACAAGTAAGGTGCCTCCATCTATTGGTATGATAATTATTCAAAATTAAGATTGAGTTACATATCCAGTATATTAGATTTAATTATATATATATAAACAGTAAAAAACAATACTACCTTGTAGTTTTAGATAAAAATCGTACACAATCCCACTATATGAATAAATTTACCCAGAATTAAATCCATCTTATACAGCATTTCAAATATTCTTAACAAGAGTTTGTATTATGTAAAAGAGATATTATTTTTAATACAAAGTGCTGGTGCTGCCATCTGTGTTAATCCACTTATATATATATATTATAGAATTTATGTAAAATAATTAATGTTTTATTTTTTAATGTTTTATTTTACTTCTACATAAATATATTAATGTTTTATTTTTACTTCTTAAATATATTATAGAATTTAGAGATTGATTTAAATATCAAATTAAATATATCATAAACAATTTAAAATATCTCAAAATTTATAAAAAAAAAATTAAATTAATAGAATTACTACTGTGGTGCAATCTTTATAATGCAATGCAGTATTTAAAAGACTTATTTTAAAAAAAAACTATATATATATATGTATATTGCATATAGATATGTTTGGGATTTATAATCATCAATGTTATCCATGTATAATTTTATGTTTTTTTTTGTATAAGTTAATTTATATATATTTTAAAACTGAACATCAGTAACACTTAAAACAGAGGTGATCGGCTAAACGCACTATCACAGACTATATAAAGTATATAGTATAATGTTCAATCAATTAATAAATGTCCTTATATGTTTTAATTGTATTTATGTATGTTATAATTGTAATTTGCTATATCTTTTGTTATATGTTATCGCACACTAAAACAATAATTTAATACGTACCATGTTTATATTTATATGATATAATAAATGTTAATTAAAAGAGTTGATGATTGAATTTATCATAAAAATTGGATAACCATATATTTTTGCTTGATCTCGTATAAATCTAATATTTTTGTTTTTATTTATATCTGAGCATAGGTATTTTATACGATGAAGATAATTGATAATTGTATTTTTATAAGCCGATTTATGTAAACATGAAGCAAAATTGGTAAAAATATTTACTTTAAATGGAAAATCAAATCTCTTATCATAAATATCAAAAATTAATTTATAATTATCATTAATATTAATTTTTAAGTCAAGAAAATTTATATTATTGTTAATTAAATCATTTTCGCTTAATTTAAGCTGATTAGGATAAAAATTGAGTGGTGATGTGCAATTTTTATCATTGAAATAAAATATGATAATGTCATCAATATAGCGATAAAATACATAATCATTGTTCAGACTAATATTTCTATATATCGGACCTATGTCATACGATAACGCTCGTATTTATAAATCAATTTCGATGAAACCAATTGTGTGTATTAAGCTCACCAATGTCTCGACCGAGTTCGGTGGCCAGCTTGGTCCGCCATTTTGTTTCAAGA
The DNA here is from genome assembly GCA_963931845.1 of Maratus michaelseni. Taxonomy (NCBI): domain Eukaryota; kingdom Metazoa; phylum Arthropoda; class Arachnida; order Araneae; family Salticidae; genus Maratus; species Maratus michaelseni. The sequence goes on from OZ007587.1 coordinate 185,363,191, forward strand.
TGGCGGCCATTTAAAAATTTAAAACTAAAATAAATATACAAAAAAGTTAAAAATTCAAATTTATTTTTTAATTACGTGTTAGGCTTTGATACAAGGATTCCAGAGCATTTTTTGGTTTACCTCTATCTTAAAAAATGGCTGAGATAGAGCAGTTTGAAATTCTAGGGTGGCTGACATTTTGAAACAAAACAGCACATTAACGCGATTACTCGCAAATTATTTTCTTTCATTGTTGTAATAATTTTCCCAATCATACGCATAAAACTATATATTCATATCCGTTAGCGCCAAATTCTCGCCAAAATTTGGCGACGTTTGGCGAAATATCGCCAAATTTGGCGACCAAAATAAGTCTTCATACATGAAGCCAATTTGGCTATTGCTCAATAATTTGGCGAATTTCTTATTCAAATTCAGTATTAACGAATCTTTTGTAACCGTTTCTTTGCATTTTAACTTGCTGTTTTCGTGTAACATTAGCTAAAATTTTAAAACGAAGATATAGGAAAGCTACCTTTTCCTCCCGGTACAGGCCAGAAGGACTTTTTGAACCACATTTAACTAGACGTTGCATAACTCAGAATGTAGCTGACTATACATACGTTGTCACTGATTAAATTACAATGCATTTTTGCCCTCTTTTATTTAACTTAACTTGGTTTTTGCATGTAAAGATGGAATTTTGTAATAGATTTTTATTCATTTCCTGATATGCTACGATAAAAAATAAATGTATGTGCAGTGGTGGGTTACTGATGACAATGCAATATTTTAATCTTTTTAGAACTTAATTATAAATTAATTTTAAGGCATTTTCTACTAGCCGGCCAGAGATGATAAATCTCCCAATAGTCTTTATAGTTACAACTGACAAGAGAGTTAATTACGTGCCAAACTACACTCGCCAAAATATGTCAACTGACTGTAAAACTTTAACAACGAAATATTCTGAACACTAAAAAGAAGAAAATATAAAAAAAACATTAAAGAATGAAAAAAAACTCTTTTATCATTTAATATTTTAATATTAATTAAATTATGATTTTATGTTGAGATAGCAATGTAGAAATGCTTATTAAATAGTTTAAATAATGTTTTCTTCCTGCTGCCATATCTGAAACAGAAACACGACAAAAGTTATAATTTTTTTAATGAGTTCGTTTGTTCGCGCTATATATCAAGCGTAAATTAAAGTGGTGAGTTTTCAGTAATCGTGGCTCACACCAAATTAATGGAAATAGTTTGGTTTCATGAGTTACAGTCATGAAATTACACGTGATTTTTAAGATAAACATGAAATGCTTTTAAAAGAGTGTTTTTTTCAACTATTTGTCTTTTATTTGAACTTGTTAACACCACATTTCAACCAAACTAAGTTAGTGTTTCTAAAATTTTTCTAAAACATTTTCACTTTTGTTAAATTTATGTACAAAAATCCAAAGTTCAGCCGTAGTTTTCTGCATTACATTGGGAATTACGAAGAAAAGTGAAATCTGAACGACTCTCATAACTTGAGCTTTGAAAGTCGCAGAGCAGAGATGTTTACACCAATGTTACTTGTTTAATGTATTCTACAGGGTGTTCGTAAACTTTGTTTTACAAAATAAGAGGCGATACTGCCCATAAAGATGAATATTCTTTTGTATAGGAAACGTTATTCGTTTAATCATCAAAAATACAGAGTATGTCACTTCTAAGCTGAATCCAGATTTTTGTACGTAACTTTAACAAAAGTGGAGAGATATTATTGAGATTTTCAAAACACTGGCTTTGATTTGTTTGAAATGTGGTGTTAAAAAGATATTGTAATTTGATCAATTACAGCGTATATGTTTTTCCAACTACATTCTCAATTATGCAGTGTCCAGTTGAGTATTGTTCAGACGTGAATCGGGGTTATTTGCAGCTCTTCCCTGGATGTCATCACATTTTGCACAAAACAAAGTTTGTGTTTTGAAAATTTTTCTAAAAAAATCTTACTTTTTGTTAAAATTAATGTACGGAAATCCAGGTTTAGCTTGGAATGAGACATGTTGTATTTTTGCGGCATTGGCACAAGCCATTGTTCACAACGTGCTAAGCCAAATATTATAATGAGAATGAGCCTGTCCGTACATAGCCTTCCATATATCCTTCCACAGCTGCAGCTTTCTGTAGCTATGGAAGAATTGAGTCTCTTGAAGGTTTTTAGAAGGTCATCCGAAAGAATTTACCCCAAGAAAGGTCTGAAACAACACCATTGCAGCAACTTTATAAAAATCGCAAACATCATCAGGATTTAGATAATTTATAAGTGCCCTTCTCTCAGAAAGGAAAAAAAATATTTAGATATTGAATGGGAATATTCCACTTTTTGAGATAATTTAAAGTGACACTTCAAGGAAGAGAGTCAAAAGAGTTTTTGGAGTCAACTGAAATTAATGAGTCATAGTTTCTATTTTATTTTCCTAGATTTATAAATAATTACACTTCTAATAGTCCTGATTCTGTCAACTTCAAATCTGTGAACTCATATTGTTTGTCGGATAACTTTGAAAAATGATGTAGGAAATAATTTATACATGATATTATTAATTTTTCAAAACTTTTACCAGCAATCGGTAGAAGAGTTATAGGTCTGTAAGAAAAAGTCAGCATCACTACTCTTTCCTCCTTTAAAAAGTATACTACCTTGCCTATTTTCCTGGCTGAATGAAAACAGTTTAGTTTCAATGCTGAATTAAATTGTGATAAAAGAATATCTGGATTTTTTATGAAACAGTCTTCTTATAATAATATCGTCAATGTTACAGGAAACCAGGTGCTTTTTTTTCTTATTAAGTGGGAAATCTTTTCTGAGTTCTTGTTGTGTGAATGATGGTTGTGGATTGACAGGTCGGTATATGAATATCTGATATAAAGGGGATTTAACAACTATCTTAAATGCCACCAATTTTAGGTTAGGCTTTTTGGATACTGACTCATTGACAGGTGTTTCGTGAAGAGGCTGAGTGTCTGATTCAACTTTGAAAAGCTATAAATTTTATTTAACCATATGGGTTAAAATGACGTGAACACATTTGCTTCCATGCTTGCTATTTTTCAGCAAATATATTTCCTTTGTAGTATGCTTTTTCTTTTTTGCAGTTCAAAATATCATTAAAAGTGAAATCTGAGCATTACATCTTTTTATAGAGTGTTGGAATTTTATTTATCTGTATTCGCAGTTCAAGTATCTACCAAACTATTCTCGGTGTAGAGGTGCTGTTCCAATTTCTTTAGAAATTAGTTGCAGTTTTTTATTCTTGAATTGTTCGTATATACAGGGTGTTTCACGAAGGACCCCTAACTTTGAAAATAAATAACTCGGAAACGATGATAGACAGAAACATGAAACCAGTCGTATCTTTATTAAAAAACCGTAAGAATCTGATACAGAAACATAAAAATTTTAGTTAAAAATAGCGCTGATAGATGGCGCTGCAGGCAGCATTATGGATCCCTATAAAGAGTGCTCAGATGCCAAGAATGTTCAGTCATCGAAGATTTTGCCGTTGAAACGTGATCGCTATGAGCGTGTAGGGAAAGAAATTCTGGAAGTGACACTGAATGATATTGTTTACCGCAGAATTCCTTTAACACTCGACGAGCTGGAGGAGACTATTTGTCAGGCTTGTGTGTTGATTTCCGGTGGTATACTACAGAGAGTCACTGACAATTTCATTCTTCATTTGCGACATGTGTGTTGTGCGAAAAGTGCACATTTTGAATCTTTTTTGATGTGATACAGTCTACTTATGGTTATGCCACCTTCAGCGCCATCTATCGCTGCAATTTGTTATTAAAATTTTGAGGTTTCTGTATGGGATTTTTACGGGTTTTTTTTAATAAACATTCCACTGGCTTCATGCTTCTATCTATCACCGTTTCCGAGTTATTTATTTTCAACGTTAGGGGTCCTTCGTGAAACACCCTGTATATACGAACAATTCAAGAATAAAAAACTGCAACTAATTTCTGAAGAAAATGGAACAGCACCTCTACACCGAGAATAGTTTGGTAGATACTTGAACTGCGAATACAGATAAATAAAATTCCAACACTCTCTAAAATGATGTAATGCTCAGATTTAACTTTTAATGATATTTTGAACTGCAAAAAAGAAAAAGCATACTACAAAGGAAATATATTTGCTGAAAAATAGCAACCATGGAAGCAAATGTGTTCACGTCATTTTAACCCATATGGTAAAATAAAATTTATAGCTTTTCGAAGTTGAATCAGACACTCAGCCTCTTCACGAAACACCTGTCAATGAGTCAGTATCCAAAACGCCTAACCTAAAATTGGTGGCATTTAAGATCAAAATCATATTTATTATCCAATGAATTGAAGTTTATTTGTGATAGGTTTAGATCAAAAAATAAGTTGTTCATGAGCTTATTTATTGATCCTTTTTTGTTCTATACGGACGTTCTGAAATTCCATGTCTGTTTTCTTCGATTTCGATTGTTATAAGCCTGTTGTGAGGAAAATGGAGATATGAAAGAACTAACCAGGATTTGATTTTGAAAAAAGAAACGAAGTTCTTGCTTTAAAAAATGAATTTGGGAAAACGAGGAATTAAAAAAGATGAAGAAAATAATGATTTTTCCCACGCAGTTTTTCCAAATTTTCGAACTGCTTTTTATTTACATATGGAGAAAATATTAAGCCATTAATGAAAATATATTTGCATTTGATGATAACTGGCAGACGAGTTAATATTTTTCATATGCATTCTAGTAAAATATTTTATTATCACTATTTACAAAACAAAAATAAAAGCTATGAATAAGCGAAACGTTTGAAGAAATAATGAACAAAAGCGGTGAAAAATGATAGCAATGTTTTATAAATAAAACATGAGACGCAATTTGTTCTGTTATTATGGAGTATAACTTACGTATATAAATTAAACAAAATGAAATTATGTTGTTTTTCTGAAAACCAGAAGCACAAAAACATAAAAATGAAAGAAACGATTTTGCCATCAAAATATTTTCAAAATTAAAGTCAAAAACAAAACTATGAAGAAAATATAGAGCCTCTGATGAAAGGATATTTGCATCTGGATGATAACTGATAGGTGACATAAAACTTTTTCGTATGCATTCTAGCAAAACATTCTACAGTTACAAATTTAATTTGCAAATATCAATAAAAGTTACTAAATGTAATAATTTAAAAGAAATATTTATTTAATAAAAAATTAGATGTAATTTGAGTTGATTGAAATGCGTGTCACTTACTGGAGATACAATAATTTTGAAGATTGCTATTTTGTAATTGAAATAAATGTAGCTTACATTTTTATTATATTTGCTTTTATATTCGTAATTATGGGACAGGTTTTATCTTTAAATTTTTTAAATAATATTACCAATAATTTAAAGGTAATTTAAAATAATATTATTAAATAGGTAATATTATTAATAGTTATCTCCTTAGATCAGCATCATAATAAGTAAAAATCGTTTGCAACTAAGTTTTGTTAAAAAAAAAAAAAGATTGAAATTTCAACCATTCCTGTATATTAAAATCAAGTATTACTACTTTATGCCTTCTCATTAAATCATGTGTATAAAGGAATATGTACAAAAATATGAATTAGGGAGGGGATTGTTTCATTATATTTCATAAATAAATAACTTACAGATTTCATCTTAATTATTTTATATGATAATGGAAAGTTTGGTTTTTGTTTCCTTATAGGTTCTCTCTAATTTTTAAAGGGTTTTTTTCACTAACACTACATAAATTATACTAATTTGATTTATTGCAGAATTTTTGCAACTTAAGATAAAATTAAATCTATCTATGTTTTGTGAAAAAATTTCTTTAGAACTGCAGATATATTTATAGACTGGAATAAATTTTGGACGGAAACCTAATTGTTTAATATCTGTCTCTTTAGTTGAATTTTAATCCGTAAATTTTTCTGTTAAGAAAATTTAGTGCTTGAAATTTTTTTTAAAAATGCACTTGGATATTGCTTAAAGCTATTGCATTTCGATTTAAATACATGATTAACTCATAAGACATTATGAAATATATATTTTTTTATATCCTCACTCAGTCACAAGAAAATTAGACAGTACATCGAAAATATGCAACTGCTGTATTGTGCAATATTCAATAATGCTGAAAAATGTAGGCGTTACCTTCTATTTATGAAAGATACAGTAATGTAACATATAAAATTTTTATTACTTTTTCTTCAATAATTTAATTCAATAAATTTTTTATGTTAAAAAACGAATAAAATTTTACTTCATTAGATTATTTCGAAAGTATTTGCAGATTTTAATAAGTTATACATAATATTTACGAAAAGAAATTTCAAATGATAAAAACAATTAAGTGATTTCAGAGCTTTCTTAAACAAACTTTATTTTTTTTCATTAGCTCTCAAAAAATATTTTGTTTCGGGAAAAAAAAGTATAACTTAAACGCAAAAACTATTGCATATGGAACATTATAAATTAAAGTAGCAGATATCGCTTTATATCGATTGAAAAAAGAAACTTCATGTTTATATCTCTAAAGAGTCATACACAAGTATATCTAAAAAAATCTTGAATACATTTCTTTCGCATTAGATAAAACTTGAGAAATACTTTTAACAAGCTCATGGAATATTAATTAGTATTTGCATATATAATCTTCAATCACTAAACAAATTTTAAGTTTATATTACTAAACATAAATATACTTACTCATAAATATATTTTTATATATATTATGAAAGTATGTTATTTTTTCCCCTTTTCCAAAAGCGCGTAAGAAATACATTTAACATGTTAATAAGCCATATTAAAAAAAAATCATAAACTATATTAGCTTTATAAAATAAAAATAAAATGGAGATTGAATGTGTTTTAGCACTTCGTTCTTAATTAACCTTTAACGAATTTTGTTTATTTTTGAAACAAATTAGAAAATCGATTCTCGACGAATGTGTTCTTTGTTTTACCCCTATTTTTAAAATGACTTGAATGACTACTATTTAAACTCATAAGTAAAATGTTTCAAAGCTTATTACACATTTGGCAATTTGTACAATAAATATGAACAATCTTCTACTGAATTTATTATATCAGGGACTACCCATAACTAAATTCCTAATGATGACGAATATTAAGATATATCATAAACTTGATTAAAAATATTTTAAGCAGTGTTCGCCGCAATATATTATTAGTATTTGCAGAACTATTTAATATCGAATCGATTACTGACTATATATAAAATCTCTCAAGGAAATTTTTAAAGCAACAAATTAGATAATATTTCAGATTTGATAATATTTATGAAACCTTGTAATATCAGTAAAATGAGGTTTAAATTTAGTAATGGTACATATATACTTTATTTTATCAGACATTTTATATTAAAAATTTTTATAATGCAGATACTGCAGATTCAAATCTTTGTAGCTGGTATTTATCGTGTTAGTAGTCAACTAAACAACTGCTATTATCAAGAAATAAAATAAATCAACTTATTTATTGAAACCGATTTACAAGTTTTAGGGGCCAAAAAATCCCGATAAACATGTTTTTACAAAATGTCTGTCTGCTTGTGTGTCTGTGTGTCTTCTTTGTATCGTCGAAAAGTTTATGAAGTTTTCCATAGAATTGAACCGAACTTCATATATATGTTTTTGGCTGTAGTGAACAGGTCCCAGTTGAGATTAGGGATATTCCGCCAGAAGAGGGCACTGTGATAGAGATTTTTGTGCCACTTTCTTTATTGTGTCATCGGAAAGTGTACGAAGTTATACACAGAATTCAACCAAAATTTATATATATTTAGCTATGGCCGTCAGGTCCCAGTTGGGTGCGCGGTTATAGGGATTTTTGTGCGAATTTCTAAAGCAAAGAATTTATGAATATTTTTCGACGAAATTTTATATTTAGATATGTAATTGGCCAAAGTATGTATAAAGTTTTGGAGAAAATCTGGCTGAAGGCTCTGTGATAACGAAGATCGCGGTAGCTGTTGAAAAAGATCATACTGAATCACCTAATTGTCCAATGTAGGTTTAATTTGCATTCTTATAATAAGAAAAACTTTTTACGTTTTTTGATATATTACCCGCTGGATATACTTCATTACGGAATCTTATCGCCCACATCCTCCCCTCCCCAACGGTTTAAAAAATATATTGAGAAAAAACTTGAAGTGTAATAAAAAAAATAAATAACAGAAATGTTATCTACGCATTTTTCCTTTCTTCTATCTTTAGTATCGGATTCATGAACAATTTTGACTTCCGGTTTTCGACGGATTTATACGTTTTAGAAGGTCCTGAACACGATTTGATTGTTTTTAGAAAATGTCTGTCTCTGTGTCTGTATGTGACAAAAATTTTGCGGGCGCTCTATCTCAAGAACTAATGCACAAAATTTAATTAAAATTTAGATTCAGTTAGACCTTAATATAAATTGGTGCTGATTAGTTTTTTGCAGTAAATCAACCATCAGGTAGTGCTGCTGAGCTGCATTTTTCAAGATTTCTGCAATAGCTCTATCTCAAGAAATAATGCACGTATTTTCATCAAACTTCAGATTCTGTTATACGATGACATAAGTTGTTGCTGATTAGATTTTGGTGTAAATCGCTCAATAGGTGGCGCTGCTATGCTGCTTTTTAAAGGATTTACACGATTTTAGCAATATCCATATCTCAAGAACAATGCATGGAATTTCATAAAACTTCATATTCTGTTAGACCTTGACATAAATTGGTGCTGATTTGGTTTTGATGTAAATCATATAACAGGTGGTGTTGCTATGCTGCATTTTTCACGATTTTTGTGATAGCTATATCTCAAAAACTAATTCACAGAATTTAATTAAACTTGATATTTTGTTACACTTTCACATAAATAGATCCTTGTTAGGCTTGGATGTACGTACACTACTCAACAGGAGTCACTTTTATTCTCTTTATGTTAGGAAATTTGGTTGCAGCCATCTAAGAGGGTGGGCCTCGAAAATTAAATATTTTTTTTGAAATATGCGATGCTTATATTTCTTTTTTAAAATCACACAGTTCAACGAACTTTACACCCAGAAAAAGGAATTGATTAAAACTACAAAACATGTTTTGTTTAGTACATTTTGGGTTTTTTTAGCAAATTCAAGTAAAATTGAACCATTTTACTTGAATTAACAAAACAATTTTTGCTGACGATACAAAAATTTTTTTTGGGAATTGCAAAAAAAAAATTTTTTTTGTTGATTCAAACAAAATTTTTATTGACCTATATTTAAACAAAAAGTTTTGTTGGGACAACGAAATTTTTGTTGATTCAACAAAACTTTTTTCTGGGTGTAGGCTCCTCATGATGGGCATAGATTGTCATTTAATTTTGGCACTGTGATAGCGTTTTTTGAAGTATTATCATGAATGGGATAGAAGAAAATTTTGAGATTGGCACATTCAAATTTATTTCTAAAATGCATAGTTAAATAATTTACGCATTTTGAACTATTCAAATGTATGAGATAGAAAAAATTTTTAGGATTGGCACTTCCAGCTAGTTTTTAATAGCCATTTCAATACCATACATTACAAAATCGCATTGGCAAAGAAATGAAATAAACTTTTATCAAGCTATTTGATGCTGTTTTCCAGTTTTATTTTTATTTTTTTTTTCTGTACATTTCGGAAACTTTTCAAATAATATTACACAACCGCACTCGAAGGTATTCTTAACATTTCTTTTTATTATCCCATCAACATACATTTCCGATTCTTCAAGTTATTTGTCCCCCCCCCCCAACCCTTTTCAGCACTTTTTTTCAAAATGCTTTTAGTTGTACAAATAAGTAGAGTGCTTCATTTGCTACCAGAAAAAGAAATGGAAAATGTTCGGTGAGTTGAAAAGTAAATCAAATCATACTGAAAAAATAATTAGTTTCTTGTAGTTATAGTTTCTTTTTTATGCATTTTACATGAAGACACATAAATGTATACATGTGAAATAATGATTGATAAAATAAATATACACAGTAAAACTCCAATTATTCGAACTCCAGTCATCGAATCGGTATGAAAAATAAATAATTACACTTACATAAATACTAACTGTATGATATTTATTCCTAAAAATATAATTTATATAAAAATATATTTATCCTAATGTTAATATTTATGTGTAAGTACCGTTTTCGAAGACTATTTTTGGATGATTCTAGGTCAGAATTTCGTCAATTTTAGAGTTACTGTATTTTTCTATTTTCATATTGTAAGAAAATTTAAAGAATTATTTGTAACAGTGGTCAAAAACAAATTTCTTAAAAAATACCATGACTTGCAGATTTTTTCCAGAAAACCGGGTCCACTGTATGACCTGCCTCTGAAGTAAATTAACCGCATGTTACGGGTTCTGTCCAACTTTGATGCACAAATATTTTAATTCATTACTTTTATACATTATATATTTTAAGTGATGTTATGAAATGTTGTTGTTTGGGGTTTGCGATGCTAAAACAGAGATTGCCAAACTTTTTTGACTGTAGACCCCTTTAAAAAATTCTCAAAAGTTTATAAATTTTACTATTTTCTAATTATAATAAAATAATGAAAAAAGTCGCTTATGCAGTTTTTAGTTTGTTTATTATTTATAATGTATATATGGTTAGTGTATTTATTTGTGATCAAATGAATTGTAATGATACTTTGATTTTTTTAGATTTTAAAAATTGATTAACATTGTCAGTGGGATGATGCAGTTGATAATTCTTGGCAAGCGTAAAAATTTTGGGTTCAAAGACCTTAAATCGGTACGAAATTATGTGTAAAATTAATTTTTTTGTTTTATTAAAATGGAATAAACAAAACAAAGTCCAGATTCAACCATTATACGAGCTTGAAGATACACGAAGAAATGGAAGTATTATTTCTGATAATTTCGAGTTTTTTAGTATGATACTTATGTTTGTCCGAAAGTAACTTCATGTGACATTTCTAAAATGCGTATTTAGTGTGCGTCCAATATCAACCGACAACTAAATATCCTGTAAATTGTATTCGATATTTTCAACTTCTGAAGAAAATGGTCCGGTGATGGTCTAATTTGGGATACGCGTGTTCTTTAAATCTTTAAAGAGGCATTTAAAATCATCGCTCAATATTTGGAGATACTTTATATTTATTTCCAAATCTTCATTTTGTATTTCTAGCAGCTCTAGTTACAAAATTACAGAATTTTTTTTTTTTTAACAATATTGATTTGAACATATGAAAATTATATCACTATAATAGATGATTTTTAAATAACGTTTCCTTCAACCCTCAATAGACTCCCGTGACCGCATCGACCCCTTTTAAAGTCATATTGATGCCTGTGATCGATTTGTCTACACCGGATCTAAAACAATCCTAAATCTGTTGAATTTATCTGAAACATTTATTTAAACCCACTGTGTTTTTTAAAAATAACATTTCTTCTTTGCCTATAAATCCAATATAATGTATGTCTAAGCAATTGGAGTTTCATAATCATTCAAAGATAGATGAAGTAACGAAAAAAGAACAGACGCTCATCAATTTATTTTTATCTGTTTTAAATCTTATCGAAAATTGGCTGCATGGAAATATGTCTGTATACGTTCATTTTCGAAATTCAAACTCAACTTTTCTAGCATGCATATAAATTATCAGTGCAATCAGTTCGAATTCGTTCAATTTCGAAATATTTTTATATTCTAACCAATAAAAAAAATTTTCACGTCATATTTAAAAATTAAGTCAACTGGAAATATAAAGTTCGATAAAATGTAAAATTTACTATTGCAAAAAATATATTTTTTTAAATCATTTGCTGAATACTCAGAATAGTATTAGGATAGAAACGTTTTGTTTCATGTCATTCGTTCAACTAACAATAGTCAACAAACGCGAGACTTTATGTTAAATTTATGGAGATTGTCGATCTGAAAGTTGTAAGAACCCCTCCAGATTATAAGAATGGAAGAATTTATTGTTAGTATAAAAATATTCGAGCTTGAAAGAGTCGGAAAAACACAAAATAACGAACACGACAAAAGATTGCCAGACATTGTTATATAACTGTGAAATCTTCTGATTTTTTTTATCTAGAATAAACATATTATAATTAGAAAAATTCTTTGATAAAATATACGTTAATAATTTCTATTTCTAATTATAAAGATACGTATAAATATGCTTCTTGAAAAAATTGTTTTAAAAAAATAGATATTATATCATAAATTTTCTTAAAAAGTAAAAATTATGCAAACTGTAATTAATAAGACACTTTATAATTTTTAACATGATCAAACTGATTGGTAAATAAATCATACGAGTAATAATTTTTCCAAGTGACTTAAAATGTGTCCTGGCGAGGACTCAAAACCAGAATATTTGGTTTTAATTACCAATGCTCGTCCAATTGAGCTATCTGGACGCCATCCTACCCACCACAATTCACTTCCACAACCATTTGGTAATGACATCTGCTCTGTTATTTAAATCAACTGGACAGAATGCGGCTTTTCTGTGTTTTTTTTCTGTTGAGCTGTTTCAAATAACAGACCAGATGTCATTACCAAATGGTTGTCTGAGTGAAATGTGTTGGCTGGGTTGGCGTCCAGATTGCTCCATTGGCAGAGCATTTGAAATTAAAACCAAAGGTTCTGTGTTCGAGTTACAGTCTAGAAACATTTTCACTCAGTTGAAAAAGTTACTCTTCATGACTAATTAATAAGCTTTAAAAATAATTTCTTGGAAGAAATTAGCTTGCATTTTAGTATATAGATAAGATATCTATAATTTTTACGGAAAGATACAGTAGATAAACACAGTAGATATTTTTTTTTAAAGTAAAATGTGAAATATTTTCAAATTACGACATTTTACAAAGCTATCCAAAATGTGCAATATGTAACAAAAACCATAAAGCAGGGGGAGAGAGAGTTAAAAATTTCTTCGGCACAAAGTTGGACAGGAACTCATTGTCCGGTCACCAAGAACTGTAATGCCACAACTTTACTGAAAGGCGTATAGTACACTGCTGTCCAAAAATTAAGGGGCAGTGACCAGACGCTTTCGATTTTTACACGGTTTTTCGAATATCTACTGAAATTCTTGACATATTGTCCTTAAAATTTGAGGATGTAAAGCACATGTTTGACTTCGAGAACAATAGAAACAGTATACTGCAATTAAAAAATAAATATATTGAATATTTGATGAGATATGGGCAATTGTATGAAATAATTTATAACTGAGCGTGTGCGAACTATACCAAAGATTTTTTGTCATGATTTGGTAGTCAATTCTATATAATATACGACCTCATTCCGTCCTACAGTTTAAGCTATAGATATAATATACGTTCTCATAGTTTCAGCTACAGCTGTCTCGAAACAGGGAAAGTTATTTCATGGCCATACTATATTTGTACCCATTCGAGAAAAACTAACACTCTAGAATAGCTGTTCTTAAACTGTTAGTTACCACGGATCCCATTTCGTATTTTCTCTGTCCCCGTGAGCCTCCGAAATTTACGATTGAAATTATTTAGATATACAAAGTGATTCGGAACTTTTGGGCAAAACTTTAACGGGTAATAGAAGACGTCTAAACAAGTTCAAACCACCATACAATGAATGATTGTAACTCAAGCACAGTGAAGCGTTACAGGACGCCTTTTGATACCCTGTTAAAAATTTGCAGGAAACTGTCCAGTCATTTGACCGTTTTTATAGAAAATGGTTACATAACCGTAATTTAACTATTTTGTGCATAATATGGACAATAATATGGTCACAATAGAGTTAAATTACGGTTATGTAACCGTTTTCTATAAAAACGGTCAAATGACTGGACAGTTTGCTGCAAATATTTAACAGTGTTGCGGATGGTATCATGTTTTCTACACAATATCTAACAAATGATTGCTGATTTTATTTTTACGAAATAGTGTTACTAACTAGACTATTAATATGAATGAAAATTAGAAGTATAAATAACGAAATTACAAAGCAAGTATCTCAAGAGACTGGTGGTTGGGGGGGGGGGGAGGGCAGAGCTGTATCTTAAATTGGACCAAATTTCCTTCAGAAAAGTCGAAAGTGAATCACAACTCATACGCAAAACGTTAAGGCATGATAGAACACATCTAAATAAACAATTTTTGCCTTACAATGTATGGCCGTATCACAAACGGTGAACCGCTAGATGGCGCTGTCATTAAACACACAAATCGCTTGTTTTCACACATATCATCATTTCTGAGGATTCCATCTGAGAATTCCAAAAAAGAATGGCTGGTTTAACTAATCGGGAAAAGGCGAACAGAAATTTACAGAAATAACCCACTCGTGGACAGTCAACGATGAGGTATAGGCTCAAAAAGTCTACGAGATGAGAAAAAAAACTGCCACTTACTGGACCACAGCCAGAAGACCGGATCCAGGAAGCAATGGGGAAAGGAAGACTCTCCTAAGCCGACCCCGCCAGACACCCAAGAGAGTTAAAAAAAAAAGAAAAAAAAAGATTGAATTACAATTTTATACTAAAGTTTCTACCAATGTTTGCGAAGTATAATATCTTTGCATATCATGAATATATAAGAAAAATAGATTTAAAAAATGTGTATGAGTTGATATCGATAACAATTAATTTGTATATCGAGCAATACACTCACGAATGTTGCTGCAGTTGTGAGTGCTCAGGAAGTCCTAATTGTGTAGGCAAGTAATTGTAATTGTAATTGGCAAGGTTCTTTCCACAATCAGAAAGCGCCCTTTAGTTACACTTTTGTGCAAAAAAAAAAAAAAAAAAAAAAAATGTTTCAAGCTATTATTTTTTTTAAATCTTATATTCTGCGAATAAAATTCCATTTTTCTTGAAAACACAATTTTAGTTTGATAAAATAAATTTTAAAACATTACATTTGCTGAAAAACTGACAGAAAAAGGCGCTTTTTATTAAAATACAGCCCACGATCTTAAATCTATCTCCCGGCCTTTAAAAGATTGTTTTTGTATATCGTGAGGGTTTCGACATGATTACCTCTTCAATCTTTAGTTTTTTGATTTATCGAAACATCCCCACTTTCATTAAATTTATAAAATAGAAAACAAAATTCAAAAAACTTTCATTTTTTCTAGTGAGTATTCTGCCGAACTGCAATTTTCAATTTAAGTTCTGGATTTAATTCTGCCGCATTTCAAAAGTATAACTATTTTATTCTTAAAGTAAAATAAAGTATAAATAAAGTAAAAAAGGGGTATTTTTTGGAAAAATTTTATTTGCTATGCAGTTTTTAATAATGTTTTCAATTCTGTAAAATTAACTATTATGTAAATGTTGAAACAATGTTGATGATAAACAGGATAAATTAGTTCAAGGTTAATATGGAAATTAAGTTAAAAATATTTAGGAATAAAACGTCAGAAATGAAAAGCCGTGTATTTTGAAAGTGTAACTTGAGTTTATCTATCCAGCACCATCCTATAAAATAATGCCTAATAGCTGAGTTTTGACGCCAAGGCATATCGTCAGATCAACATCAGTGTTGAACCGATTACATCAAATCATCGTGCAACTTTCTAGTTGTTTACTGTTACATTGAGCTCTATATATAACAGGAGTTCAGAATCAGCGGTCAGACGCATGAAAGGCAAAAGTAAAAAATAGTCCGCCTTGTCAATGTCAGATATTAGTATTCTCATTTACTATTATCCTAATTTATGCTTTTATAATTAAGCTATGCTTATTTGATTCATACATAATTCACTAATCATGTAAGGGAATGCGATAGACAGCATGTTTTGCCATGAATGCGAGCTAAAATTATCGTCACTGTATCCTTCCACGCTGACCGCTGGAAAGCATGTTGGGCATTAGGAAGACAGACCTCCTGTTATATTTGGAGCTCAGTGAGAGTTGATGAGTAAGCTTTTTGCCATTTGAAGAAGTTAGCATTTGAAAAGGAAATATCTATGAACTAAGTAAAACATAAACTGTCTTTCAAATTGATTTAAAAGAAGCCATGCTCTGAAAAATAATCCAATGAATTTGGCTTAATATTGGTATATATTTGGTATGAAAGTCATATGCATTTTATGACAATAAAAAGTCAATGGAAAGAAAAGTGCAATCTTGAGTATTTGAATCATAAAAACTAAAATTTTGTAATTATGGCATTTATAATTTATCATACTAGAAATATTAACTTTTATAACAACCACATGAAAATTTATATTTAATAATGAAATTTTAATCTTTGGGTCTGCATGTTATGGAGAAATGTTACAGATATTTTAAATTTTTCAACCTATTTCTTCCAACACACTTAAAAAAAAATTACGATTAATCATACATGATCAATTTATTCAGTTATTGTGATTCTTCTCCTTTAGTTTTTCGTTAATAAAAGAAAAACGGAAATGAAAATTTCAAACTCATAAAACAGAACTATAAACAAAGCAAAGATTGTTTGGTTGGAACATAATCCTTCCAGTGACTGGCAGCAATCCATTTCATTTTCAATTCGTCATCATTTGGAAAGTCAAAATTCGCTAATGTAGGGTATGTTTTATAATTATCCTTAGAAAAACGTACAACGTATTTGTACACCGTTTTACAAACTCAAAAAAAAAAAATCTCGCAATGAAGCTAACGTATAGCAGCTTATGCAAAGCTAATGTATAGCAGTACAAATGTATATACGCATAAATAGGCCGATCCATAACTTCCTCATAAAATTTAGCGTTGGGAGTCCTGAGGCATTATCTATGCAGCGTTTCTTTAACTTTGTGATCTCGCGGACCCCCTTTTGATGTGATATGCATTTCGGGGACCCCCAACAATATTTTTCTTAATGTGTAAGAAATTATTTTAACGTATACGCCTTATTTATTTTTCATTATAGATATTCTATATTTCGTTAAAGATGTCAGAAAAACTAGTTACATTTATACAAGAAAAATAATAATAGCAATATATAAAAGATAAATAATAACAAGAAAAATAATTATAATTTGCATTTTAAGACATTTAAAATATAGATAGTACTATTTGCTATGAGAAGTATGCTGCTTATCTTTTGCTACTGGATGTGCAGCATCTCGTTCAATGTTTAAGTAAGACTGGTTCAACATGCCGTCGAGTTCTACAGTTGTTCTTCATAATTTTCTTGTATAGAACTGTTGAAACATAGGAATAGCGCTGCACTTGATGTGTAAGTAAGAAGGGATTTGCAAAACAAAAAATCGTCACATATCTTACCACCAAATTCATAATGAAAGAAAAATCTCAAATTTACAGTATTAGAAATGTCTAAACGCTCATTTAGTTGCAATGCGTAATATGGGCTGATTATTTACATGTAGATTCAATCGGCTCTTAATATTTTCACACATATTCCACCTTTGGAGCATTGAAAAGTTTCCCCAAAAGCATTTGGAGTTTTATGCTTATTAATGATCTAGACTTACAAAGTTCTAGTCTTGCAAATCCCCTCTCCTCTGGAGCTACAGAAATTTCTGCCGAAGAAAAAAAAATCTAAATTGAACATTAGGCTTGAGGACCCCCGGCTGTAAGCTCACGGACCCCCAGGGGTCCGCAGACCACAGTTTAAGAAACGCTGATCTATAGGATTGTGTTTATCTATCTGTTGTTTTGTTATTGCAAATATACAATTATAATTTATTTTATGGGTTGAATGACAGTATATTATAACCGCATTTTTATCATATTTTATTTATACATACGCTTTTTTTACAGATTTGCTGAAAAGCATGTGAATTAAAAAAATTACTGAAAGATTTAGATACATATTTATTACATTTAAACTAACCATAATGAATTTATTCCTGTGACATAAAAATAAATGTAAGAAGTTCGTATAGAAGTTAGAAATATTATAAGTTATTTTAGATAATTTCATTGAGAAAACCAAATTAAAATTGAAAAAGAAAAAAAAAAAAAGCTTAACATTGTTTTCACAATTATTTTTCTCATCCGTCTGGGTGAAAGGTCAAGATTAGTGGAAGAAAAGAAATCAAACTTATTTACATCACAAAGAAAAAAAAATTAGAAATTTCAATAAAAGGTTAAATAAGCAAAAATAAAGAAAGAAGAAAATAAGAAAAGAAATTGACTTTTTGCCACAGCTGCTTTGGACGGCAAGTGATTTTCTGATGTTTGCTTTTAAAGAATGTGCCCAGCATTAACAGAAGGGTAAATTTTTACACGCTTTTATTTTAACTTGAAAAGCATGGAAGATGAAATTTTTGCAATCAGTTTTTCGCTCACTTCCTGATGTGCTAGAATTATAAAATTATGAACACAGGTGTGTTTCTGATGGCAATACAACATTTTAAGAATTTAATTATAAATTAGTAAATTAATTTTAAAGCATTTTGATAAATCAGGTGATAAATAGGGAATTATTCGTTATGGGTACAACTGCATACGAGTTACAGCAACAATGGGTTTTATTCTGTACCAAACCACGCAAGCTAAAATATGACAAATGGCTATAAAACTGCAGTAACAAAATATTTTAAACACTAAAAAGTAAAAAAAAAGGGAAAAAAATAGCGTAATACGTTTTTAAAATACACTTTTATCAATCGATTGTTTAATATTAATTAAATTATAATTATAAGCTGATAAAACAATTTGGAAACATTGAATATATTGTTTAAAGTTATTCTTTTCTTTTCTTTCCTGTTGCTATATCTTAAAAAATTAACAGAGCAGAAATCTTATATTTTTAAATAAATTTACTAGTTCGCGCATTCTACAAAGTGTAAAAAAAATGGTGAGTTTTCCATAATTGAATTCGATGTCCACGGCAAAATAATGCATTGTAACACAAAGTTTTGAGGTGCTTACGTATTATCCGGGCCAGGTAGATAGATTATTTACAGGGTGTTCTTTAGTAGAATGAGTATTTAAAAAATGGAATAGCAAACAAATGGCGGTACTTTTCGGTTAGCTGGGCGCCAGTGATACATGTACAAGTACATATATAAATATATATGTATATACATACATATACATACGTATATGTGTATATATATGTATGTATACAATGTACATGTAGATATATGTGTATATATATATATATATATATATATATATATATATACATATGTGTGTATATTCTTTTTGGTATGAGAATGTAAGTTTGTAATCATTTATGAAATATTTTGAAAACTAAATTCTCGTAGACGAGTCTTTTTTTTTAGGCGTAAAAAATACTTACAGGAATATTTTTTTAGTATTTTCCGACTTGTTTTAGTTCCAAATTTTACCGACAAATGCGCTACTCAATAAATATTTGAAATATCCTTACGATTTCAAAACGCAAGTCTCTTATTTTCGTTTTTTAATAGCTATATGGAAATATTGTAAAAACTGAGTGAACCTTGATCTATCTTTGTCCGTTATTTGAGCATTCTTTCAATTGACACAGACAGGTCACATTTCCTTCTAAAAAAGGAAAGCACACTAAAAAAATTCCCGACTAAACAACTTCCAGAAAGAAAATTTTTAATAACATCGTTTCGTTGTTATACAATTTTAAAAACTGACATGTCAGTCCATTAGCAGGAAATTTGGGAAACATCTAAATAAACACAACTTTCCGAGGAAAACATAATATTGTAACATCATTTAGTTTAAGAAACTGTAATGTACAAAATATATTATCGTTTATTTTTTAATTATTTCGCCAATGCGGGTTCTTTTCACACCAATGAAAAAAAAAAAAAAAAGATTACAAAATGTCGCGGGACGTGTTGTCCCATAAATCTACAACAAAGCGTTTTCATTCCATAATGCTGTTTGAATCCACTTTATAAAGAGTCTGTTTTTCTAATAATAGGGACTGAATGAGGAGGGTTTAAGATCATTAAAGTGTTGAATTCCGAGATCCCTGTAAAATGTTAGTGTTTGTTTCTTTTTGGGGAGCCATTTAAAATAACCAGTATCTTACTATATTACTTATCAAGTAAAAAATAATAGATAACGTGCGTAATTTTTTTAAAAAGTACGTGTAAATAATAACTTCAAAGCCCGTGCAGCTTTAGAATATTCTCATTTTGTTTTTGAAAATGACTCAGAAGAGTCGAAACATGTAAAACAACTAATAAAAGTTATTTTAATTTATATTATAGTTGTTAATTTTACACCTTTAGCATTTAAAAGTAATATACTATTACAAGGTGTTAAATTTTTTATATTGTTAACCAGTATCTTTCAAAATTCTAGCAATGGGCCTTGGAAACATTTGGCATTATGTTTAAATTTGTAACTTTTACTATACCATTCTTGCTATATTTTGGATGAAAAGATGTATATTGTACCAAACGACGTTAGCATGCAAAATTATCTTTTTACATCTAGCTTTCTAATCATCTAGCTTTTGACTAAGTACCTTTATGCTATTCAGAACTTTTCATCACAGAATTACACGTTCTAAGGGGGTGTTCTGAAATAGTCTAAGAGTCTCTGTTGTCAGTCTAACCATTTATTTCTTCTTTACGACTAGCCTAATACCACGTTTTTTTATTTATTTATTTTTTTATTTATATATATATATATATATATATAATTGGAGCCTATTTAAGATTTCTATTTTCATAACATTTTCAGTATAATTGTTTCATTATCAATAAAATCCTATCTTTACAAAAATGAAATTACTGTATGCTGTCATTAACTTTGCTTTTGTAGTATATTTCAATATTAAAAGCGCATTGGTAACTGCAATATTTATTTAAATTTTTTTGTTTTTTCTATTTTTTCGCTCTTTACTAGAATTCTGCATCGGGTCGTGTAACCTGATTTTAGAAGAACCTGATCCGAGTCATGGCTCGGGTCGGGACGGTACCCTAATTTTTTTCATTTCCGTTCGGGCTCGGGTTGGTTTGACTTTAAACGTTTCGGGTTGGGGGTCGGTTTCAGGTTGGGATTTGGTACTTTCGGGTGGGATTTAGAATGACCTGATTTTTCAAAAACAAGTCATGAATATTTTTCAAAAGAAAAAACTACATATTTGAATATTAATAAGTATACTCGTATGTGTTCATTTTTATACAAAAAACATAAAATTTATATTAGAAATATAAAAGTACACTACTTTTCCATAATTGTATTAAAATGTGGATTCATTTTTTTTTCATTTCGGGTTCGGGTAGGTTTTGGGTCGAAGTGTCTCGTTTTCGGGTCGGGTTTCTGGTTGACTTTCAGCCGAATTTTCAGGTTCGGCTCGGGTACAACCCAACCCGCACAGGACTCTACTCCCTACTATAGGAGACTCTGTAAATCATACTATAGTTTTATAGACGACTTACATAAGTCTTTACATGAATAAATAATAGTTTGCAGCTACTCTATTTTCTAATAATACTACTATCAGCAGCAATTTTTAGTGTATTTTTAAATCCTAAATGATTGAAAATTATAAATAAAAAATAATTCAAAATAATTAGTATTACGCATTTAACAGATAATTTATGTTATGTCATAAAAAATAAAGGAGTAAAAAGTAAACAAAGTAATTAGAAAAATGAAAATAGCGAATTCTTATACGAAAAAAAAAAAAGAACTCTGAACTGTTTTAATTTACGATTTCAAAATTAATCATAATTTATTAGAGTAATATGAGAATGGCGTTATATAATTTTTATGATTTTTTTATACTACAAAATAAAGAAATAAAAAAAAAGATCGATGTAATTATCTTTTAAAACTATTTTTACTTATGATGTTTATAGAAGATTTCTATTACTTTCAAGTTAAAAAAGTGATTAAAAGAATCCGTTTTTTCTTCGCAGAAATTAATTAGACACTTTGATTAATTAATTATTTTACATGTAAGGAAATAGATGAAGAATTCAAAATTTTTAATTGATACAGAGTGTTTTTGTAGAAAAATTTAATATTACTAAAGATGATAATATTTTCCAAAAATTAAATAAAGGTTACATTCAGTTAACGCTCGGAAGAGTTCAAGCCACGCTCTAAAAAAAGACAAATGTTTCTGAATCAAGGAAAATATAATACAACCATGAACGAAAATATACAACAACGTCTTCCGAGTTACCCACGATTACAAAAATCGTTCTTTATCATTAAAAACCTCAGAAACATATATATTTTAGATATTTAAAAAAGCATTTATAAAAACAAAGTTTATTTTGCTGCCACTGATTTTTGAAACATTTCCGAGTGTATTAATCACTTTTCTCAACCGAAAATATAGGCTTTTCGAATGAAATCAAATATAGCAAATTTATCTTTAAATTTATCTTAGAAACTAATATATTTTAAGGATTTAAAAAATAATTTATAATTTTGCTATCACCGATTTTTAGAAATTTTTCCGAGTAGTTTTTATAATATATTAATCAATTTTCCCAAACTGGAAATATCGGTTTTTAGTATGCTACCAATTCTTAATTAAACATTTTCAGCTGCGTAATTGAATTTGTACGTGCAAGAGGAACAGAATAATTTAATTTTAATGTTAATGTTCAGACAGTTAAACTAACATAATTGTCTGTAAAACATGTTTGTTAACAGAAAAATGTTTTCTTGAGAATTCTTAGAATTCGAAAAACATATATTTCAGAATAATACACTATAAAAACTACGGAAACGTTTCCGAAAATCGGTGGAAGCAAAAATTAATTTGTTTTTATTAATGATTATTTAAATGTCGGAAATATATTGGTTTCTGAGCTTTCTAAAGATAAAGAACACTTTTCGGAATCATTAACTCGGAAGAGATTATTGCATATTTTCGTTTGTGGTTACATTATGTTTTTCCAGGTTATGAAATATTTGACTTATTTTACAGTGCACACAAAAGTTCTACACGGAAAAAACTCAATCTGCCTCAGATTTTAGAGTTTGAATGATGCCCCAGTGTAAAATGTAACGGTTCTGCCAAAAAATAGAAGAACTTTATGAAAACTTAAATAAATTATGCATAATATATACATATATACATATATGAAAATTTGATTAACATAGTTCATTAAAAAACTCTTCCTAAGATAAATATAAATTCATAGGGGGTTCTGCCCCATGCTCGGTAACGCTCATCAACCCCCGCTAATTGCGACGCAATTTACATTGGTACCTCTGTGTTCGCTCGCCACTTTTTGCAGCAACTCTAGACAGAATGAGTACTACCATAAATCGTTTTAACATATGAAATTTACAAAAATTTTTATTGCTCAAAAAAAGTAATTGAAAATACAAATAAATATGTATTTAGTTGGTGCTACCAATGGGGATAAATAATTTTAACATTAGGAAATTTACAAATATTTGAAGTATAAATAATTAATTTAAAAAAAATTACTTTGGAAACACAATTTAAAACTTATTTGAAAACACAATTTAAAATATATTTAGTTGCTAAGACCACTACAATAGAATAAAAAAAACTCACTCTTGAAAATCCAACGTTTGAGTGAATACTGGCTTTGACAGCGCGGGTTTTCTTTACGCTTTTAACATTGTACAGCTTAAATTCATTTCGAAAAACTCTTGGAAAAACACTACGTGATAGTAAGATAGTTCAATATAAATCAACAATCCTAACATATATAGTTTTATATTAATATTCTTTTGGCTAAAGTTCGTTCAACGAGAAAAATACAATATACAGGGTGTTTATAAAAAAAAACTATCCCGATATTTGGGCCTCTAACTATCATACCATTCACAGAAACTGAATGAAATTTTGGCAAAAGGTATTTTGAGGTATGCGCTCAAGAATGATATGGAAAACAACAGTGTCACTCAAACAGTTACGGTTACAGTGAGAAAATTTTGAAAAAATCAAATGGCAACACCCAGTTTTTTGTATTGGAATGTGATCTCCATTGTGAAAAACCCTAAATAGTGATGGAATGGAAACTGTAACATGAAAATCACCGGAACTAGACAAGGCAAAAGTAAAAAGGACTTTGCCGTGCACCAGAGCATTAATTTTCGTTTCATTTACGTCACACGTCACACCGTTTCTTTGACTGATATCCCAGCTTGATTAGTTCTCCACAAAACGTGAAGAAGAAACCAAGAACGCAAATTTCGGGTTCTACGTAAGATACAGTCATGACTGACATCATCACGCTAGGTGAAAGAAAAGGCACTGCGAAATGCGAGCCGTGTATGTTCCTTTTTGCCATTCCGAATAAGATGCCGCTTTCAGGGAAAGAACGTGGGGAAATTGTAAAGATTTATTACCTGAATGGACAAAATGCCGCAGAGACATTGCATGTTTACTACAGAAACCATGGATTACGGTGAGGCCCGTGCACTGTCAAAGCTGTACGGGACTTGATTCATAAATTTGAAGAAACTGGTCGCACATGCGATCGACCTCGGTCTGGACGACCTTCCGTTCCTGTGGAAGCTATTGCAGAAATCCATCAGACGATAAGCACAGATCGTCCCGCAACTGCACGCGGTTCACGTGTTCTGAATCTGCCGAATTCAACTGTACGCAAGATTCTGTGCTCTGTTCTAAACATGTTTCCGTATCGATTCCAGCGTGTCCAGATGTTGGAAGCGGGAGACTATCAATTACGGCTGGATTTTGCAAATCAATTCTTTATCCGGTACGATGAAGATAGCAGCTGGCCTTTACGCATTCTGTGGACAGATGAGGCGCATTTCTCGTTAACTGGTAACGTGAATTCGAAAAGTTGTGTGCACTGGGCAGAGAATAATCCACATGATGTGCATGTACGTCCATTACACGAGGAAAAAGTGATTGTGTAGTGTGGTATAACGAGTATGTTCATCCTCGGCCCTTACATTTTTGAAGAGGTTACTGCCGGTGATCTGCAAACGTGTACAGTAACGAGTGCTCGCTATCTGGACATGTTAACTCATTACGCGATTCCCACATTGCAACGGCAAAATGCTCTATCTGAAGTTGTGTGGATGCAAGATGGCGCTCCTCCACATGTCGGGTCTTCAGTCAAACGTGTCTTAACTCAACAGTTTGGTGACAGAGTTATCTACCGTCATTTCCCGTCTCTTGATCTGACACCAATGGATTTCTGGCTGTGGGGATATCTGAAATCCAAAGAGTATCAGTTTCGTCCTCAAACTGCATCTGATTTGAAAGATGCCATCAGAACTGTGATTCAAGATATTCCTATTGCTATGATACATGCTGTAGTGCTATCCACCATCAGCCGCATGCAAAGTGTCATCGTGTGTGAAGGAGGTCATGTGTAAAATTTGTGAAACACAATAAAATGCTTTATTTTATGCTGCTTCTCTGTCCTTATTGGTTGTCCTCACTTTTAGCCTATCTACCACCGGTGATTTTCATGCTACAATTGCCGTTCCAACGCTATTTAGGATTTTTCACAATGGAGATCACATTCCAATACAAAAAACTGGGTGTTGCCATTTGATTTTTTCGAAATTTTCTCACTGTAACCGTAATTGTTTGAGTGACACTGTTGTTTTCCATATCATTTTTGAGCGCATACCTCAAAACACCTTTTGCCATAATTTCATTCAGTTTCTGTGAATGGTATGATGTGTCAATGTGTGAATGGTATGATGTGCGACAAATGCGGGATAGTTATTTAATAATCACCCTGTATTTCAGACGCTTGGCAATTTAACAAACTATAAACAACACGTTTTCTGCTTCGTCTAAAAAAAAACTCTTGATCAAAAAGCTGATTTTCTGAATGCTCTACTTGATCTTAAAACGAACGAATGACCATTGCTATTCATACATCGGTTGAAAGATCGTGCTGTGTTTAAAAAAAGCTCCTTCTCTGAATTTTGATTTTCTGAATGAATCATGTGGCTGTAAAATAAACCACTGAGAATCGTCGCTCTCGAAACTAGGGTTGTTGCCAAACATCAAGCTACAAATTCAGCCTTATTTTCGCTCCACATAAGAGAAATATGTATATAGATACAGATATAAACAGTCAAAATGCAAACAATAACGAAGTCTCTCAGAGTGAATTGTAAAGGGTGATGAATCATTATATAATTCTTTTTACTTATCTTATGCAGTCGTATTTGAATTAAAAATTTTCACTAAAAAAACTAGGCTTAAAGAGTCATCTTCGAAAGAACAAATATAAGCTCATAAACTCCTTAAAGATTCAGTTTTTTATACAGCGTTACAGCTGATGGGTATTTTTAAGGCACCATAGCAGAAAAGATTGGATAAAGTTAATGAAAAAAAAAAGAGATTGATTTTACTGCTCTGGGGCTGCTCTTTAGAGAACACCTTAAGAAATTAAAACCTTAAAAGGTAATATTGTGTTTTTATGCGACTTTTGTAAGATATATGTGGAGTAAGATTTGAAAATATAAAGTCATTACAGAAAGGTATCATAATATAACCTACAGTTCCCTGATACTGGATCCCTCCCGTCTGAACCGAAAACCACGGCTTAATTTCTAACCCCCCCCCCCCATACATGATTTTAGTACAACACATTACCCTTTGAACCTATATGCCAACACCCCATTTCGAGTTAAAACTTCCGTAGTCATACTACCTATATGATTTGACGTTAATATCTTTAGTGTCACCGTTATAAAACACCCCAAAGTTAAGTGTCCAATGTAAAGTGCCAACCTTATAATAAAGTGTTGGCACTTTGTTAAAAGTTTTTTTAAACATCAAAACACACCAAAGTAAAGACGTGTCTTACTCCCTAATTAATTAACCCGTTAATCAAAGTAACTCCAAAACACCTTAAAGTGTCTTTCTTCCAAATTAATTTAACCATTTATCGAAGTATTGCGTTACTAATATGAAGAGAAAAAATATTTGTAAAACTAAATACAGAAATCGTCTATAATTTACTACTGTGAATTTTCCATGTCATTTCATGTATAAAAAATGTATTAAATAAAATATAAATCTTCTTTTTAATTTTTTATATTTGAATAACATACAAATCTTGTGAAATACAATTCTAAAAAAATTCAAATTATTTTGTCAATACAGAGTATAACATCTTTATGTTATTCGAAACCAAATAAAATTATTATTTACAATTTACTTATTTCATGAATATTTATTATACATAATTAATATCTAGTCTTTTTTTTTCAGATGAAAATTCAAATCGCAAAAGATACCAGAGTCATAGAAATGACGGGCCTTAGCATATCGCTTATATTACTTCTAATATCTATATTTATATTTAACTATTTCAGGTAAGAATTATTCATACTTTTAATTCTAAATTTTTTAATTATTATTTTCTTTATTATGGAATTATCTGCATTTACCCATCCCCTGCTGATGGTAGGAGAACGAACGAATTTCTTTTCCCTTATGAAGTTTTTTTCCTTTATGAAAATAAATGTTTGGTTGAACAACAAGATTTACTTGAAAACTAGAATTTTTGTTTTCAATTAAATTTTTTGGGTTGCCTGTCACCTTTTTTAACACTTTCCTATATTGGAAAGTGTTAAAAATGGTGACTGGCAACCCAAAAAATTTAATATGTAGTATGTTCAAAAGTATATATGAATTCAGATTCTCTAGCCGCCTGTCTGTCCGAGCTCTAACTCGCGTAAATATACTCGGATTATCATGCAATTGATATATATTATGGAGGTTTACTGCGGCATGTTCGGTATTGAAAATGAAGTGCGTATCCCTTATCGTTCGTTTACAGGGATACTCAGAAGAATTCCGGTACATTATGTTCTATGGGGAAAAATCGTTTGCAATTTATTTTAATGCTGTTACTCTATTTAAAACATATTAAAATTGATATACATCATCGAGGTGTGCTGCAAGAGACTTACTGTAGAATATGGTGTGCATAGCATTTTATCATTCATTTACAGGGAGACACAAAATTATCGAGTTACAGTACTGCCTATGAGTGCTAATACATAGAAATGCGTTTTCAGTTGTGATATGACTTTTTAAATTTACTTAATTTGTCCCGTAGTACTTACTGTGTATAAATTCTATACATCATATACACGAAAAAATTCGAGTACATTTTCGTTTATTGATGGAAATTCCAGAAAGGAAGATTTAAACTGTGTTATGCGTTTCCCAACTGAACTAAATTTTAGCATACTATGCGGCATATATACAAATCTATAGATCATCTACAGGGCTTGACAAAAGAATTTGAATATTTTTCCCACTGTGGAGGTAATTGCTAAAACTGTTTTAGGTAGATTTCGTAAGAAATACTACCTATTACATTCTCACCTAAGTTGGAAATTTTGAAAAATTTTTGCAGTTCTACGCCGATCATGACTCCCAGAACCCAAAACCACCCCCAGTTCAAAACTTTATCTATCTATCTATCTATCTATCTATCTATCTATCTATGTCACTTTTTTCTGACCACGATAACTGGGAAAATTCTGCATTAATCTTTTACAAACTGATACATAAAATCAAGGGGCATAAAATCTCGGTCAAGTTCGTTAATGGGCAAAATCGAACCAAGGGGGGGGAGGGGGGGGCTTTTTGTGAAAACAGAAAAAAACCCATAATTTCTTAATTATGATACATATCGAATCCGTTTAAAGTTATTATTACTTCTAGGAGAACGGCCGAAAATGTATGTATGACAGACATTTGATATAATTAAAAATGGCCCCAAGGGGGGGGGAAAAGGGGGGTTTTAGAAGAAAAAAAATCATAGCTTCGTCAATTCACAAGATATCAAATTCGCGTAAATTTATTATTAATCCTCTTAATATTATCTAAAACTTTTATATTGACAAGTTTTTTATAGGACCAACCGTTATAGCAAAAAAAATTGAAAACAAAAAAAATCCCTGCCGGCTCCGCCTGCAAACAAGTTATTTTTCGAAGTAGGCGGTTCCAACTCCCGCATATTTTCGAAACTGATACATAAAATCAAGGGGCATACAGTCTCGGTCAAGTTCGTTAATGGACAAAATCGAACCAAGGGGGGGGGGGGCTTTTTGTGAAAACAGAAAAAAACTCATAATTTCTTACTTATGATACGTATCGAATCCGTTTGAAGTTATTATTACTTCTAGGAAAAGGGCCGAAAATTTATGTATGACTGATTTTTGATATAATTAAAAATTGCCTTAAGGGGGGGGGGGGGTTTAGAAGAAAAAAATTCATAACTTCGCCAATTCTCAAGATTTCAAATTCGCTTAAATTTATTATTAATCCTCTTAATATTATTTAAAACTTTTATATTGACAAGTTTTTTATAGGACCAACCGTTATAGCAAAAAAAAAAAAAAAATAAAAAAAATAAATAAACAAAAAAATCCCTGCCGATTCCGCCTGCAAACAAGTTAGGTTTCGAAGTAGGCTGTTCCAACTGCCGCATCATCGTAAAAAGGTCATTTCTTCCGCAATTCCCGACAAACATCCGCCCCACGGTCTGCGTCTTCGGAATCTACTTGTGCCTGTAGGCCGAGCCGTCAGGGATTTTTCAATTATGGGAGGCGTTTTCCAAATTGTTTATTTCGATCTCAATTTTCAATATTTAGTTCTCAATTTTTTCTCTTATTAAACGGGGACGTATGATTTTCCTTTCTGGTTTTATCCTTAAAAAAGTTTGTTAAACTACAATTTTTAATTCTTTACAAAAAAAAAAAAAAAAAAAAAAAAAAAAATCAATGTTTTAACTGTACATGTGCTTTGAAATATTTGATTACATCTAATTTTTTGATTATTCATGCTGATGGTGTCTTTTTGCACAGTTTTATTTCTTAAACTAGTAAAGCTCTTTTTTTTTTCATTTGAAGTTTTGTCATTACTATGTGTGCGATCTATTTATCATAAAATACTAGTATCAAACAAAATCTTTAATAAAAATTTCTTGCTGCAGGAAAGGGGTTAATTTTCACTAAAAATGTAAAAAAGGGAATAATATGAATTGTTAAGCGCTTCATTTAAATTGTTATATTGATCTTTTGCATTTAATTGACAGTATAATTAAAAAATAATAAAATATTCTATGCAGAAGTATAAAAACAGTCAAAAACATATCACTTGGTATTAACTGATCAAACAATTAAAAATTAAAATCTCATCAAGTTAATACTCTATTTAGTATATGATGTATTTTATTTAGCATTCTATTTAGTATTAGATGTTTTTATACAGATGTTCACTTTGAGTACTATTCTTTTATTTAAGGAAATGTATAATTTATCTATACATTTAAACTATCAATAGAGAAAAAAAGCTTCAAAGCTTTTGCTTTTTTGCGTTAAATAAATATTTAATCGTTTCATTTAAAATTCCCTTTCTTAAATAAAGAACATCACAAAAAAAGTTTAATCAAAAATATAATGTGAAATATACTGCTCTTTAAATTATTTCTTTCTGTATTTAATATAAAGTATATTTATGTGGAAAAATAAAAAAGTTTTAAAAAGATTAGGTGGATTACTTTTGACGAAAAGTTATCTTTTATTGATTTTATTTTATTTGGTATAATTAATTATTTTTATTTTTATGGCACAGTTTAAAATCAGTCAAATATAAATAATTGCATATAAAACTATTCATGTT
This sequence comes from Maratus michaelseni, assembly GCA_963931845.1. Taxonomy (NCBI): domain Eukaryota; kingdom Metazoa; phylum Arthropoda; class Arachnida; order Araneae; family Salticidae; genus Maratus; species Maratus michaelseni. Next base: position 185,393,762 of record OZ007587.1, read on the forward strand.
TCATTTTGCTGTATTTTGTATTTTACAACTGAAGAAATCTACCATTATATATGATGTCACAGAAAAAAAAAATAACATACAGCAAATTATGTAAATCTCAACACATTTATTAACTGGAAATATCTTATACTATATTCATTGTTGCAAACTTTTACTCTCTTTTCTTACCTCTAAAATTTAATAGTAAATTTTGTCTTATTTAATCGGCAAAATTTGCGATTAAATACGTCAAAATTTTATTTTAAGTTTTAGTGATAACAAAAAAGCGTAAAAATTGGCAGCTATGCTCTATTAACATCTTGGGGACGAGCGACACGTATACGTGACGCATAAGGTGCTCAGAATCCTCGATTGTTCCCACCAGTAACTTTTTATTGTAAAATGTGCCTTATTTAATGACAGCATTTCTGAGATTCAATTAGGCGAAAATTTCTGTTTTGAAAAACCGGTGGCAAAAAATTAAAAATTCTGTAAAGGACACTCGTCGCGAAGGGGTTAACAATTTTTTTTCCACGTAAAGTCATAGATGAAAACTTTATAAATTGTAAAATCATACTGATTTACGTTAAATATTTTACATTGTAAGAATTCAAAGTATTTTGTATATTTGTAAATGTTTGTTAATGTAATTTCATTTGACTACAGAAATATTTTTAAGCTTAAAGTGTCAGGCACTTCTTTCTGACTGAGTCAAAGAATTATTTTTTTATTTAAAAATTTATATTATAATTGGATTCTTTAGGAACATTTAAAAAAAACCCATGCAAAAATTTCTTTTAGAAGGGAAGTTATGTACAAAACAGTTTGAGCTCTCTACAAAGAAACAAAAGAAAACGAAAAAAGGGAAATTAAATTAATGCTTTCCAAATACTTGGAAAACCAGGAGTACTAGATAAGTCACTGACTAAGATATGAGAATTTTTAATGATGTGGTAAGCTTCCCAAAAATCAAGATCAAGGTTAGAAGAACATTTTTGTATAATGGTGGCTGAGGAAAAGTTGAACCTATATTGAAAAGACCAATGAGAGTTAAGAGGTTAATTTAATATCACTTTTTTGTTTCTTTCGTACTCCGGTAGATGTCTCTACTTGTCCATTCAATTGTTTCATGCTGCTTTCTTCTCATTTGTTGCTTTTCGGCGTTCTCTACCCGGGTATATAAACCACCGCCTCTCTGTCGTTTTGCCTAGTCTTGCTTTTTCTAACACGCTGTGCTTTGCTCTTTGTCACACTGAAGAAAAAATCTCTTGTGGATTCGAAACAGCTGTTTGCTGCTTTTTTGTGTATTATTTTTGTATTTTTAACGTTGGTTTTCTGCCTTTTAATATTCTTGTACAAAGGTTTTATTTTCTATTTTTATAAACCATAAAGATGCACAAAATGACCTGCTATTATATTCATGAAGCAAACAATTTAGAAATTATGACCATTTTTCAAAAATTCAGTATTTCAAAAATAATTTTTTTAATTTCGGATTAAAAAAAATTTTTTTTTTCAAAAACTAGTTATTAATTTTTTTCCGTTGTTCATTTATACACATACATCTCTAATCAATAAAAAAAAATTGTGAGATTTCAATTATAAGAAATTCTGCGCGCAAAGCATATAAGATGAATTCATTTATTAAAAAAACATTAAATTTTAAATTAAAATAAAGAACTTTATATGTGTCTGGTCTTTTTTTCAGAACATTAACTGTTAGCATATATCTCTTTTAATACAAGTTTAAAATTTCATACCCAAAAGTTAATCAGATGTGTCGTTATTACAATCCATATTAGTGTCACAATTGCATGTAATCTGTCATTTTAAAAGGTTAAGTAATATAATCATTACAGAGGCTATACAACAAAAAAAAATATTTTTAAGTGAGTAACTTTAATTTTAATAGTTAAAAACTGCATCTTTTTTAAAAATTTTGAAATTTTTGAAATTCATATTGAACGAGATTTTAGTCTAAATTTATGTTTCTTATATTAATTATAACATTACATTATAATACATTTTATACTCAGGAATAAAATGTGTTTAAATATTTGCCAAATATCTTTTCTACTAAGATTCCAAAACTTCTATATGTACAATTCAGCCTATCGTATAAATCCATAAATTATAATTTACGAATCTCTTATAAATACAGAATGAATCCACAATCTCTATCAAATAAGCGGTTGCAGTATGCATTTTACGGAAGCATGACTGAATACAATAAAAATATGCCAATTCCCTCTCAATAAAATATATTGGCATAGTATAATTTTGATATTGTATTCCTGACACATAAATAAAGAATTCTTGTCAAAGTTTTGAACATTTGACTGAATGTTGTCAACGTCTTTAAAAACAGTAAATGACAACACTGAATATCCGTACAAATGTTTATATATTAATGTTTTTCACGTTTTACACACGTGCTATGATAATCTTATACCTAATTGATGTTCGGTTGTAGATTGCAGTAAAATGTATCGGCTAATAATTGTGAAAACGTTTCTCTCTTAGCTATTAAGTGTGTCGATTCGTGGCACACATTTTATATGACAAATATCTTATTAGAAAAAAAAATTGTAAAAACAGAATAGATATAAACTGAATTAATGTAAGTTTACCTTTTGCTGACTGTATCATTCTTTTTTTCCATAAAAAATGCATTTTAAAACTTTGGAATTAACGGGTATTGCGTGATTTGACAGTAAGTTTAAGTTTTCAGACTTAATTAACAACATATGTGAATCTTGCACAACCGATGTTTGAACTACGACCCACCGATTTTAAACTAGTGTGTTACCAACTACACCACTGCGGCATAAGTAGATAATAATTGGGGGTTCTGCGCCAGCTGCACGCGCTGCACCAACCTCTGTATACTGTATAGGTCAGTGCAGCCCGGAAGTACGTCGCGGCGGAAATACGTCACGGAGATAAGCGAGTGGAGAGATAAGGGAATGGGGGAGATAAGGGAGTGGGGAGATAAGGGAATGGGGGAGATACTCAAGTCTAAGAGGGTGATTAGTTTAATTAATGAATCGTGGAATGCTTTTTAAAAACTTTTTTTTCTAGAATTATCATGCTATAGTAGGACGAGGTATTTTTCTAATTTGTTAGAGAATAGATTTTTTATGGGTTTTCCAAAAATTAAATATTTTCCCAAATTATTTTTTAAAGAAAAAATTATTTTTTAAAGAATTTCTTTTTTTAAATTGTGGACCCACCATAACCACCCGCTATGAAAACAATTCATAACGACACATTTTTTTTTCTTTTTTTTTTTTCAAAAGGTATTCGAGAAAAGTTATGCGAAAAACAGAGAGTTTGATTCAAATACAGGGTACCCTATAAACATGAGTCACCATACTAAATTTAGGCAGGCCTCCCCTCCCTCCTCCCCCCCCCCACTTTTTAATTTTAGCAGAGTGCCCTTTGAAACAAGTGAGGCTAAAAATATAAGCACCCTTCAAAAAATACAAAGTGCCACACAAAAATTGTAAAGAGGAATAAATTGGGGAAATAGTCCCCCACCCCCCTTTTGCCTCAGAGGGTCCTTTCGATGTAAGTTAGGCTAACAATATAGCATACCCTGCAAAAAATACAGAGTACCCATAAAAAATACAGGGTACCCTATAAACTTGATTCACCATACAAATTTAAGTGTCTCACACCCTCCCTTTTTTATTTTAGCAGAGAGCCCTTTGATAAACGGCAGACTAAAAATGTAAAGTTCCTTCATAAAATACAAAGTACCACACAAAAATTGTATAGGGGAATGAATTGAGGAAATAGCCCACCACCCCTCTTTTGCCCCAGTGGGTCCTTTCGATGTAAGTTAGGCTAACAATATAGCATACCCTGCAAAAAATACAGAGTACCCATAAAAAATACAGGGTACCCTATAAACTTGATTCACCATACAAATTTAAGTGTCTCACACCCTACCTTTTTTATTTTAGCAGAGAGCCCTTTGATAAACGTCAGACTAAAAATGTAAAGTTCCTCCATAAAATACAAAGTACCACACAAAAATTGTATAGGGGAATGAATTGAGGAAATAGCCCACCACCTCCTTTTGCCCCAGTGGGACCTTCGGTGTAACTTAGGCTAACAATACAGGGTGTATAAAAAATAGAGAGTGGCCATCAAAAATACAGGGTACCCTATAAACTTGATTCACCATACTAAATTTAGGCAGGCTTCCTCTCCCCCCTCCCCCTCCTCCCCGCCTCCCCCCCACTTTTAAATTTTAGCAGAGTGCCCTTTGACACAAGTGAGGATAAAAATATAAGGTCCCTTCAAAAAATACAAAGTGCCATACAAAAATTGTGTAGAGGAATAAATTGAGTAAATAGCCCCCCACCCCCCTTTTGCCCCAGTGGACCCTTCGATGTAAGTTATTCTAACAATACAGGGTGTATGGAAAATATAGAGTGTCCATCAAAAATACAGGGTACCCTATGAACCTGATTCAACATACCAAATTTAAGTGCCCCCACACCCTTTTTATTTTAGCAGAGAGCCCTTTGACACAAGTGAGGCTAAAAAGATAAGCACCCTTCACAAAATGCAAAGTGCCACACAAAAATTGTATAGGGGAATAAATTGAGATAATAGCCCTCCACCCCCTTTTGCCCCAAATGGGCCCTTCGATGTAAGTTAGGATAACAATACAGGGTGTATGGAAAATACAGAGTGCCCATCAAAAATACAGGGATACCCCAATAACATGATTCACCTTACAAAATTTAAGCGCCCCTCCCTTTTTTTTTATTTTAGAAGAGGGCCCTTCGACACAAGTTTGGCTAAAAATATAAGGCCCTTTCGAAAAATACAAAGTGACACATACAAATTCTATAGGGGAATAAATATATGGAGGAAATAGCCCCCACACCCTTTGTCCCAAAGGTGCCTTCGATATAAATGAGGCTAAAAATATAGGGGCCCTTCAAAAAATGAGAGTGCCTACAAAAATGATACGAAGAATTCAAATGTTAATGCAAAATAGGATCTATAATAAATAGCAAAATAATAATAATAAAAAAATAGGATAACTAAAATAAATATTAAAACCATAATAAGATTTAAAACCACCCTATCAAACCATATGAAAGTAAAATTTCAAAACTCGATAGAGTGAAAATTTTGGGGTCTTATTTAGAACTCCTTCACAAAAATACATTTAATAAAGTAGCACCCTTCACAAAATTCCGTTCTATAAAAGCATACTCTTCATTAATTATTATTATTTTATGTTTTAAAATGTATAATTTGACATAAAATACCATTTAGGTATTATATACAAAATTCAGTGATTCTCCCTAGGAGACAGTTTTATATTAGAATTTTGGGTTTTTTTTTTTTTTAAAGCGTTGGCTAAAGATTTGTTATCGACTTGGAGAAAGAAAAAATCGTTCGCACAGTAAGTATGCGTCACTAAACATGAGGGTATGTTTGATAAGATATTGAAGATTAGTGATAAGAGAATTTTCTATAGTTAAAGACCTTTCTCAAACGATATGGTATTCAAATTAGTATTTGGAGAATGATATCACTAAATAAAATGAAAAAAAAATTATTTATTTCATTAGTACATATGTCTTAATAGACATTACTTTAAAAATTTTAAAGGTTTATTCATGGATATAAATTATTCCGTTTTCGCATATAGGAGTAAAAAAAATTTCACATGTTATTTCAACATATAAAGCAAAACTGACTGTTATTAAAAAATGTATAACTAAGAATTTTACGAATATCGAAAGAAAAAATAACTAATTATTTTAACTGTTAATGTAATTAATCAATACTTTTTTCATGTGGTATTAATAACATACGAGAAGGGAAATATATGAAAAAAAAACAATAATAATATATATACTAAAATTAGAAAAAGAAACATGATACATAAATAATAAAAAGAGATACATTGTGGTGTACTTTATGAAATACTTTCCAATATATATATACATATATTGTTATACTTATAACCGTTAATGTATGCGATTTCTTGCATGTAGCCCTGTGTATGTACTACTCATCTCATTACATACACTAAAATTAGTTAAGTTTTAAAATGCATTAAGATCGAGATAAAGTAAATATTCTTTATTTTCCTATAGTCTAAGAATATGTGCTACATATCTTGTTTACACTAAAATTACTAGTTAAGTTTTAAAAGGTGTCAGGATCAAGATAAAGTTAATTTTCTGAACACATATTTTTGTATATAATTTATCTTAACACATATATATATTTTTTTTCAAACGACGCATATTTTTACATAACAGAAAATAAAGCATTTATTTTAAAACCATAAATAAATAGTATGTGAGTGAAAAAGCTTAGAGTTTCTATTTTTACATTTATTATTTACTTATTAACTAGCCTGCATAAATTATTTTCGCCATGTACTACATTACTTGCTTATTAGCATTTTGAATGTGTTTAGATACACTAAAATATAACTGAACTTATAAATTTTTTCAAACCATATTAACTATATTTCATAAATTACATTTATTATCATAATGCTATTAAACATAAACTACTTTTCAAGATTTTAATTATGTTAGCTAAATTAAAAAGTATATATTTCAACACATATGTATATTTATAAATCACATACAATGCATAAGACAAATAAACATTCATATAAAATTTATATAGTATAGAAAGACAAATTATGCTTACCTAAACCAAACAGATCTGTAATTACATGCTCGCATCAAGTCTTTATCATATGATGGTAGCAGGATAACCATACGCGCTTCTTCTGGAATATCTTGGATTTGAATGATTTTAGTACAACTCCTTATCAGCTTATCTTATCTTTAATCTATCACGTGGTATGTGACGTCACTGATAAGGGGATTCACATCGATAAGGAATAGATGTAAGACTATCTTAGATGTCTTAATGAATCGATATAATTATTTAATTATTTTTAAACTACAAATTAACTATTCTATTTTTTTAATCAAAGTTTCAAATAATACATGAAACGTATTGTTCACATAGAAGTTAGTATATTCCTACAATGTAGCGAGGTTGATACTTAAAACCGCTAATGTATGAGAATTCTTTATTATAGGCCTGTATAGGTGTTACTCACCATATATGTATATATGGCGATATATATATATATATATATATATATATATATATACTAAAATCTGTTAAGTTTAAAAATGCTTCATTAAGTAGACAATGAAAAATAATAACTAAGAAATAAATTAAAAATATTAATTAAGAGATATCTTAATGATCGGACTTAAAAAATTTGGGGGAAAGAGTTAGGTTTTAATTAAATATGTTAATGAATCTAATCTAATACACGTTTTGCTAAAATAGAGATTATAGGGAAAATACAGGGTCCCCTATAATATATATATTAATTATACTGCATTAATGTGTTAATTCGCCTCTATTTTCATAGAAATACCTTCGATAAAATTTAGGCTAACAATAGCACATAGGAAAAAAAGTACAGAGTGTCCACAAAAAGGGTATGAATGAATGAAAAATTTTAACGTAAATATAAAATAGGGTCTACAGTAAGTGACAATACATAAATAAATAAATAAGAAGGAAAAATCATGCGTCGTTGTATACTTTATGAAACACTTTCCAATGCTATCAGACTATTGTTAAAATTTTGAAAAACTATTGAAGTAAGTGAATTAGATTTATGAAAACTTAATTATTCACGCTGGTAATGTATTTTAAAAATTATAGCTTTCGTTTCTTTTTCCACTTATATATAATTATAAGGCTTCTTTTGTAATGAATACTTGACTGTTGTGCAGAGATTGAAAACTAGCATACTTAGGAATCGACTGATATACGTCGGGTTCGCTATTTTAGGATTATCTAAATTAAATATACATGATTTTCACTAAAACTTCATAAAGAAAACATATAGAGATCGGGAAACCTTATTATTTACGAATAAGACTCCTTAACTTACCATATTCAAACACATAATATTTATAAGGATATGGAACAATATCGTGATTTCTTTGACTTCTCTGAGTATTCAAAATCCCATCGTTTAAACCACGCAAGTTTCGAACCCAACAGACATATGATCAGACTTCTCATTTTATGGTCATCACGTTAACCACTGGGCTGAGTGAGCCCCCCGTTATTTAATCACATAAATATGATTTCTATCTTTCGTTATTTACAGTTATTTACTAATACATGAATACGCTATACATACCCTATATTAATCTTAGGAAAGTATTTTTATCAATATAAATATAATTTTCTCAATTTAGTGGTTATACATTTTAACTAAAATCCCTTGTGGATATAACTCGACCATTCAGATTTTATAACATACACTATTAAATAACATTTACAAACTTTCATTTTATTTTAAACAATGGTTAGATCACGTGATAGTATTTAACTTAATGTTTTTAGAAATGACATATATTCACTTTACAATTAATTGCATATACATATAGACAAGTTTTTCAAAAATTTTACAAGATTATAAAAAAGTTCTGAAAAACTACAAACTTATGTTAAAAAGTTACAAGAAAAGTACAAGTTAAAAAAGAAAATTCAATTTAATAATTTAAAAAAAAATTAGTTAAAAAATAATTTTTAAAAAAGTTAAAAAAAACTAATTTAAAAAAAGTTTTAAAAAAATACATCTTAAGGGAAAAAAAAAATTAAAAATTCACAAAAATATTTTTTATTTATTTATAAGCTAATATATATGTTTGTGCGTGTGTAGGTATGTATATACACACATGTATATGCATGTATTTACATACATGCATGTGTGTGTGTGTGCATACATCTATATTCATGTTTGTACATACATGTATATACATGTGTATACGTATTCATTTGTACATACATGTGTATGAGCTCATGTCTAATATTATAAAGGAAAGCAGATTTATTTATCTCCCTCACTATATGTATATGTATATACATGTGTATAGGTATCCATATGTACATATATCTGTATGAGCGTATGTCTAATATTGTAGGGCAAAGCATTTCTATTATCTCTCTCACAAAATGTGTATATATGTGCATACATGCGTGTATGTATATGTACATACATGTATATGTGCATATGTCTGATATTATAAGACAAAGCGATTTTATTTATCTCTCACTCTCTCTCTCTATATATATATATCCATGTATGCACGTAAATTTATATGTTTGTAAAATTCCAATGTTTGATGTTCTAACTATCGAACGATTATCCTCCATGAACAATTGTTTATCGTAGGAACCAACCACTTGTTTACCCCATCAATAAACCAACTAACCAACTGCCTTAACAAGAAACCAATTGCGTACTCTAACAAACACATATTCACTATCTGCGCATGTGTGGAAATTAATAAGAAACTAGAGTAAAGACATGTTTAATCGATAAAAAAAGGTACTAATCAAACAGGATATGTCCTTACTTGATTTAGACAATTACATATGGTAAGATAAGTTTTGGAATTAAAACTTGGAAGAAAGTTGGTAAATTCTATACATTTCCCACGAAAACTCACTTGTATTTTATTAAATATCTGTAGAAATCACCATAGTTTATTATTAAAATTAAATACATTCTCACTAATTCTCATTAGTTTGTGAATATACTAACTTATAATATTAGTATGGTAACTTGAATTATTAGTATTCCTGCTTAAAAATTTCTTTTATAGATTTAATATCATAAACACATGAGTCTGACTAAACTTTCGCCATTTTCATTTTAACTTAGTTTTCGGAAATTTATCGACATAGCTTTAATATTTACTGTTTAGTTAGTCTATTATTTCAAATTATTATTTTTTAGTTCTAATATTTAAAACATCTTCATATCGTTTAACGTAACATTTTAAAACGTTATAACATGTATCAAATCAATTTAAAATCATATTAAAAAATATATATATACAGATACTATTCTTACTTAATACGCCAGCTTGCTGAACACACAACCGTCTCACACGAAGACTCTGAGAAAAGTGAATGCCAGCTCAAGGCCTTATCAGATAATCATAATCTAATCACTGATAAGAATGATCACGTGATATGTGACGTCACTGATTAAATGATATCATCCACCTAGGGTTTTACCATCTAATCATGTGACCATGTGATATCAGTCAATACGTCACCAGTGATGTCACAGATCATGTGACTATGTCATAAAAGAACTAATTCGTAATTGCAATTAACACATTACCTCTAATTGATTTGTACAATATATAGATAAATTAATACGTGATTTATCTATTATTTTCTAATACATACGATATATACTATGTATTACAAAATAATACGTAGATAAATCATGAATTAATTTATCTATATATTGTACAAATCAATTAGAGGTAATGTGTTAATTGCAATTACGAATTAGTTCTTTTATGACATAGTCACGTGATCTGTTACATCACTGGTGACGTATTGACTGATATCACATGGTCACATGATTAGATGGTAAAACCCTAGGTGGATGATATTATTTAATCAGTGACGTCACATATCACGTGATCATTCTTATCAGTGATTAGATTATGATTATCTGATAAGGCCTTGAGCTGGCATTCACTTTTCTCAGAGTCTTCGTGTGAGACGGTTGTGTGTTCAGCAAGCTGGCGTATTAAGTAAGAATAGTATCTGTATATATATATATTTTTAATATGATTTTAAATTGATTTGATACATGTTATAACGTTTTAAAATGTTACGTTAAACGATATGAAGATGTTTTAAATATTAGAACTAAAAAATAATAATTTGAAATAATAGACTAACTAAACAGTAAATATTAAAGCTATGTCGATAAATTTCCGAAAACTAAGTTAAAATGAAAATAGCGAAAGTTTAGTCAGACTCATGTGTTTATGATATTAAATCTATAAAAGAATTTTTTAAGCAGGAATACTAATAATTCAAGTTACCATACTAATATTATAAGTTAGTATATTCACAAACTAATGAGAATTAGTGAGAATGTATTTAATTTTAATAATAAACTATGGTGATTTCTACAGATATTTAATAAAATACAAGTGAGTTTTCGTGGGAAATGTATAGAATTTACCAACTTTCTTCCAAGTTTTAATTCCAAAACTTATCTTACCATATGTAATTGTCTAAATCAAGTTAGGACATATCCTGTTTGATTAGTACCTTTTTTTATCGATTAAACATGTCTTTACTCTAGTTTCTTATTAATTTCCACACATGCGCAGATAGTGAATATGTGTTTGTTAGAGTACGCAATTGGTTTCTTGTTAAGGCAGTTGGTTAGTTGGTTTATTGATGGGGTAAACAAGTGGTTGGTTCCTACGATAAACAATTGTTCATGGAGGATAATCGTTCGATAGTTAGAACATCAAACATTGGAATTTTACAAACATATAAATTTACGTGCATACATGGATATATATATATAGAGAGAGAGAGAGAGAGATAAATAAAATCGCTTTGTCTTATAATATCAGACATATGCACATATACATGTATGTACATATACATACACGCATGTATGCACATATATACACATTTTGTGAGAGAGATAATAGAAATGCTTTGCCCTACAATATTAGACATACGCTCATACAGATATATGTACATATGGATACCTATACACATGTATATACATATACATATAGTGAGGGAGATAAATAAATCTGCTTTGCTTTATAATATTAGACATGAGCTCATACACATGTATGTACAAATGAATACGTATACACATGTATATACATGTATGTACAAACATGAATATAGATGTATGCACACACACACACATGCATGTATGGAAATACATACATATACATGTGTGTATATACATACCTACACACGCACAAACATATATATTAGCTTATAAATAAATAAAAAATATTTTTGTGAATTTTTAATTTTTTTTTTCCCTTAAGATGTATTTTTTTTAAACTTTTTTTAAATTAGTTTTTTTAACTTTTTTAAAAATTATTTTTTAACTAATTTTTTTTTAAATTATTAAATTGAATTTTCTTTTTTAACTTGTACTTTTCTTGTAACCTTTTAACATAAGTTTGTAGTTTTTCAGAACTTTTTTATAATCTTGTAAAATTTTTGAAAAACTTGTCTATATGTATATGCAATTAATTGTAAAGTGAATATATGTCATTTCTAAAAACATTAAGTTAAATACTATCACGTGATCTAACCATTGTTTAAAATAAAATGAAAGTTTGTAAATGTTATTTAATAGTGTATGTTATAAAATCTGAATGGTCGAGTTATATCCACAAGGGATTTTAGTTAAAATGTATAACCACTAAATTGAGAAAATTATATTTATATTGATAAAAATACTTTCCTAAGATTAATATAGGGTATGTATAGCGTATTCATGTATTAGTAAATAACTGTAAATCACGAAAGATAGAAATCATATTTATGTGATTAAATAACGGGGGGCTCACTCAGCCCAGTGGTTAACGTGATGACCATAAAATGAGAAGTCTGATCATATGTCTGTTGGGTTCGAAACTTGCGTGGTTTAAACGATGGGATTTTGAATACTCAGAGAAGTCAAAGAAATCACGATATTGTTCCATATCCTTATAAATATTATGTGTTTGAATATGGTAAGTTAAGGAGTCTTATTAGTAAATAATAAGGTTTCCCGATCTCTATATGTTTTCTTTATGAAGTTTTAGTGAAAATCATGTATATTTAATTTAGATAATCCTAAAATAGCGAACCCGACGTATATCAGTCGATTCCTAAGTATGCTAGTTTTCAATCTCTGCACAACAGTCAAGTATTCATTGCAAAAGAAGCCTTATAATTATATATAAGTGGAAAAAGAAACGAAAGCTATAATTTTTAAAATACATTACCAGCGTGAATAATTAAGTTTTCATAAATCTAATTCACTTACTTCAATAGTTTTTCAAAATTTTAACAATAGTCTGATAGCATTGGAAAGTGTTTCATAAAGTATACAACGACGCATGATTTTTCCTTCTTATTTATTTATTTATGTATTGTCACTTACTGTAGACCCTATTTTATATTTACGTTAAAATTTTTCATTCATTCATACCCTTTTTGTGGACACTCTGTACTTTTTTCCCTATGTGCTATTGTTAGCCTAAATTTTATCGAAGGTATTTCTATGAAAATAGAGGCGAATTAACACATTAATGCAGTATAATTAATATATATATTATAGGGGACCCTGTATTTTCCCTATAATCTCTATTTTAGCAAAACGTGTATTAGATTAGATTCATTAACATATTTAATTAAAACCTAACTCTTTCCCCCAAATTTTTTAAGTCCGATCATTAAGATATCTCTTAATTAATATTTTTAATTTATTTCTTAGTTATTATTTTTCATTGTCTACTTAATGAAGCATTTTTAAACTTAACAGATTTTAGTATATATATATATATATATATATATATATCGCCATATATATATATATATGGTGAGTAACACCTATACAGGCCTATAATAAAGAATTCTCATACATTAGCGGTTTTAAGTATCAACCTCGCTACATTGTAGGAATATACTAACTTCTATGTGAACAATACGTTTCATGTATTATTTGAAACTTTGATTAAAAAAATAGAATAGTTAATTTGTAGTTTAAAAATAATTAAATAATTATATCGATTCATTAAGACATCTAAGATAGTCTTACATCTATTCCTTATCGATGTGAATCCCCTTATCAGTGACGTCACATACCACGTGATAGATTAAAGATAAGATAAGCTGATAAGGAGTTGTACTAAAATCATTCAAATCCAAGATATTCCAGAAGAAGCGCGTATGGTTATCCTGCTACCATCATATGATAAAGACTTGATGCGAGCATGTAATTACAGATCTGTTTGGTTTAGGTAAGCATAATTTGTCTTTCTATACTATATAAATTTTATATGAATGTTTATTTGTCTTATGCATTGTATGTGATTTATAAATATACATATGTGTTGAAATATATACTTTTTAATTTAGCTAACATAATTAAAATCTTGAAAAGTAGTTTATGTTTAATAGCATTATGATAATAAATGTAATTTATGAAATATAGTTAATATGGTTTGAAAAAATTTATAAGTTCAGTTATATTTTAGTGTATCTAAACACATTCAAAATGCTAATGAGCAAGTAATGTAGTACATGGCGAAAATAATTTATGCAGGCTAGTTAATAAGTAAATAATAAATGTAAAAATAGAAACTCTAAGCTTTTTCACTCACATACTATTTATTTATGGTTTTAAAATAAATGCTTTATTTTCTGTTATGTAAAAATATGCGTCGTTTGAAAAAAAATATATATATGTGTTAAGATAAATTATATACAAAAATATGTGTTCAGAAAATTAACTTTATCTTGATCCTGACACCTTTTAAAACTTAACTAGTAATTTTAGTGTAAACAAGATATGTAGCACATATTCTTAGACTATAGGAAAATAAAGAATATTTACTTTATCTCGATCTTAATGCATTTTAAAACTTAACTAATTTTAGTGTATGTAATGAGATGAGTAGTACATACACAGGGCTACATGCAAGAAATCGCATACATTAACGGTTATAAGTATAACAATATATGTATATATATATATTGGAAAGTATTTCATAAAGTACACCACAATGTATCTCTTTTTATTATTTATGTATCATGTTTCTTTTTCTAATTTTAGTATATATATTATTATTGTTTTTTTTTCATATATTTCCCTTCTCGTATGTTATTAATACCACATGAAAAAAGTATTGATTAATTACATTAACAGTTAAAATAATTAGTTATTTTTTCTTTCGATATTCGTAAAATTCTTAGTTATACATTTTTTAATAACAGTCAGTTTTGCTTTATATGTTGAAATAACATGTGAAATTTTTTTTACTCCTATATGCGAAAACGGAATAATTTATATCCATGAATAAACCTTTAAAATTTTTAAAGTAATGTCTATTAAGACATATGTACTAATGAAATAAATAATTTTTTTTTTCATTTTATTTAGTGATATCATTCTCCAAATACTAATTTGAATACCATATCGTTTGAGAAAGGTCTTTAACTATAGAAAATTCTCTTATCACTAATCTTCAATATCTTATCAAACATACCCTCATGTTTAGTGACGCATACTTACTGTGCGAACGATTTTTTCTTTCTCCAAGTCGATAACAAATCTTTAGCCAACGCTTTAAAAAAAAAAAAAAACCCAAAATTCTAATATAAAACTGTCTCCTAGGGAGAATCACTGAATTTTGTATATAATACCTAAATGGTATTTTATGTCAAATTATACATTTTAAAACATAAAATAATAATAATTAATGAAGAGTATGCTTTTATAGAACGGAATTTTGTGAAGGGTGCTACTTTATTAAATGTATTTTTGTGAAGGAGTTCTAAATAAGACCCCAAAATTTTCACTCTATCGAGTTTTGAAATTTTACTTTCATATGGTTTGATAGGGTGGTTTTAAATCTTATTATGGTTTTAATATTTATTTTAGTTATCCTATTTTTTTATTATTATTATTTTGCTATTTATTATAGATCCTATTTTGCATTAACATTTGAATTCTTCGTATCATTTTTGTAGGCACTCTCATTTTTTGAAGGGCCCCTATATTTTTAGCCTCATTTATATCGAAGGCCCCTTTGGGACAAAGGGTGTGGGGGCTATTTCCTCCATATATTTATTCCCCTATAGAATTTGTATGTGTCACTTTGTATTTTTCGAAAGGGCCTTATATTTTTAGCCAAACTTGTGTCGAAGGGCCCTCTTCTAAAATAAAAAAAAAGGGAGGGGCGCTTAAATTTTGTAAGGTGAATCATGTTATTGGGGTATCCCTGTATTTTTGATGGGCACTCTGTATTTTCCATACACCCTGTATTGTTATCCTAACTTACATCGAAGGGCCCATTTGGGGCAAAAGGGGGTGGAGGGCTATTATCTCAATTTATTCCCCTATACAATTTTTGTGTGGCACTTTGCATTTTGTGAAGGGTGCTTATCTTTTTAGCCTCACTTGTGTCAAAGGGCTCTCTGCTAAAATAAAAAGGGTGTGGGGGCACTTAAATTTGGTATGTTGAATCAGGTTCATAGGGTACCCTGTATTTTTGATGGACACTCTATATTTTCCATACACCCTGTATTGTTAGAATAACTTACATCGAAGGGTCCACTGGGGCAAAAGGGGGGTGGGGGGCTATTTACTCAATTTATTCCTCTACACAATTTTTGTATGGCACTTTGTATTTTTTTGAAGGGACCTTATATTTTTATCCTCACTTGTGTCAAAGGGCACTCTGCTAAAATTAAAAAGTGGGGGGGAGGCGGGGAGGAGGGGGAGGGGGGAGAGGAAGCCTGCCTAAATTTAGTATGGTGAATCAAGTTTATAGGGTACCCTGTATTTTTGATGGCCACTCTCTATTTTTTATACACCCTGTATTGTTAGCCTAAGTTACACCGAAGGTCCCACTGGGGCAAAAGGAGGTGGTGGGCTATTTCCTCAATTCATTCCCCTATACAATTTTTGTGTGGTACTTTGTATTTTATGGAGGAACTTTACATTTTTAGTCTGACGTTTATCAAAGGGCTCTCTGCTAAAATAAAAAAGGTAGGGTGTGAGACACTTAAATTTGTATGGTGAATCAAGTTTATAGGGTACCCTGTATTTTTTATGGGTACTCTGTATTTTTTGCAGGGTATGCTATATTGTTAGCCTAACTTACATCGAAAGGACCCACTGGGGCAAAAGAGGGGTGGTGGGCTATTTCCTCAATTCATTCCCCTATACAATTTTTGTGTGGTACTTTGTATTTTATGGAGGAACTTTACATTTTTAGTCTGACGTTTATCAAAGGGCTCTCTGCTAAAATAAAAAAGGGAGGGTGTGAGACACTTAAATTTGTATGGTGAATCAAGTTTATAGGGTACCCTGTATTTTTTATGGGTACTCTGTATTTTTTGCAGGGTATGCTATATTGTTAGCCTAACTTACATCGAAAGGACCCACTGGGGCAAAAGGGGGGTGGGGGACTATTTCCCCAATTTATTCCTCTTTACAATTTTTGTGTGGCACTTTGTATTTTTTGAAGGGAGCTTATATTTTTAGCCTCACTTGTTTCAAAGGGCACTCTGCTAAAATTAAAAAGTGGGGGGGGGGGGAGGAGGGAGGGGAGGCCTGCCTAAATTTAGTATGGTGACTCATGTTTATAGGGTACCCTGTATTTGAATCAAACTCTCTGTTTTTCGCATAACTTTTCTCGAATACCTTTTGAAAAAAAAAAAAGAAAAAAAAATGTGGCGTTATGAATTGTTTTCATAGCGGGTGGTTATGGTGGGTCCACAATTTAAAAAAAAAATTCTTTAAAAAATAATTTTTTCTTTAAAAAATAATTTGGGAAAATATTTAATTTTTGGAAAACCCATAAAAAATCTATTCTCTAACAAATTAGAAAAATACCTCGTCCTACTATAGCATGATAATTCTAGAAAAAAAAGTTTTTAAAAAGTATTCCACGATTCATTAATTAAACTAATCACCCTCTTAGACTTGAGTATCTCCCCCATTCCCTTATCTCCCCACTCCCTTATCTCCCCCATTCCCTTATCTCTCCACTCGCTTATCTCCGTGACGTATTTCCGCCGCGACGTACTTCCGGGCTGCACTGACCTATACAGTATACAGAGGTTGGTGCAGCGCGTGCAGCTGGCGCAGAACCCCCAATTATTATCTACTGGCATATCTTCCTTCGCTTTATTATATCTTCTATTCTAGAAGGGGGGATTACACCACCTCCTTATATCACCCCCTTCCCTATTTTTCTTATCTGGGCCAGAATCGCATCTATTTCTTTGGAATCTTTCAGTAGACCATCGGTAAGTGTTCAGACGCAATTGTGGAGCTCGTCCACCTAGCGTTCGAACCACGGCCATTCGATATTTCAACCAGTGTTTTACCAACAGCACTACTGCGACATTTCTTCATTGCTTCATTATTTTATCTAACCTGGGGAGGTGGATGTCAGCTTCTAACAAATTCTAATACTCATTGAGCATAAAATGCGTTTTCGTTTTTGACAAATACTTTTTCTGCATAGATTACAGAATGTGTATACATGTATAATTCAGAGTATTAAATAAATCCGTAAAATATAAATCTCTGAATGCAGAACAAATGCACAATATTTGTCAAATAAGCTGTAGCAAAATACCTACGCGCAATGTATTTTCAAAAGTATGAACAGCTTAAAATTTTGCTGAAGCATTTATAAATAAAATACGAAATAATGCTAATTCCTTCTGAATAAAATATATTGACATACTATAATTTTGATTTGATATTCCTGAGATTATAAATAGTAATCCTTTTCAAAAGTTTGAAAATTGAGTTGAATGTTATCAATGTCTATAGAAATGTAAAATATTTACATTTCTGCTTACATTTTACAATTTATTCCCTACGGTGCAAATAGTTATTTTATTTACAATATACGTTGTAATTTTTAGTATAAAACTGAATAAATTACACGTGATTATTATATATATTGGTTGGTAATGGTTAACAGTATTTTTCATAATGACCAACAACCAGAAACGGCATATCGGTATAATTATGCATTGAAACAACACTATATTTATAACAATAATATCTGTAATATTATGTAAATATCACTGTTATGTGTACTTAGATATTGATGTACGTTTTACGCATAAATATTTTTTCTTTCAATAAATTTCTCACACGTACTGTTCTGAGTGCTCGCCCGCTCATAAATTCACAGTTTGGGCGTAGATTTTCTATCTGGAGGCACGGCAGTGCCTCCGCCAAGTCGAGAGAGGACAGCCGTAAGCATACTTTTCTGGAAGCAACTCAGGGCACTTTTGACCCCCCCTATATCTCCGCGCTGGAGTATCCCAAAAATTTGAAACTTCGTTTTTCTAGAGTATTTGGCACACAGGACCAAAATTTAAAATTACAACTTTCTGTCTTTTCTAGTTCAGCTCAAATGATATATATGAGCTCAAACATTCGATTTTTTATCACTCACTCGTTCACGCGTCATCAAAAAGATTAGGTACATCCCATAGCCCTAGAAACTTGACATTTGGAAAAAAGGTAGTGTTTAGGATACAAAGAACGGAAAAATTATGAAATCTGGAAAATTCGAACAAAAAACATTCGAAAATTCAACAAATTCCATCAAAATTGAAAATTGAAAATAATACGATCTTGTTGTTTTAGAAACTTAAGATTCGGTGTGAAGGTAGTGTTTAGTATCCAGAAAAAGAAAACATCAAAAACACCAAAAAAATCGAAAACAAAATTGAAAAAATCGAAAAAAATCGAAAAATTTCAAATAATCCGATTTTGTTGCGCTAGAAACTTGGAATTCGGAATAAAAGTAGTATTTAGGATGTAAAATAATAAAAAATAAAAAATTCGAAAAAAATTCGAAAAAAAATTCAAAAATTCGAAAAATTCGAAAAAAATTGAAAAAATTAAAATAATTTAATTTTTTAGCCTTAGAAACTTAAAATTCGCAGTAAAGATAGTGTTTAGGATTCAGAATAAGTTAAAATAAAAAACGCAATAAAATTCGAAAATAAAATAAAAAAATCGAAAAAATTGAAAAAATCGAAAAATAAGGAAAATTTGAAAATAATTCCATTTCATGGCGCTAGAAACTTGAAATTTGGAATAAAGGTAATATTTAAGATACTAAATAAGGAAAAATTCAAAAATATGGATAATTCAAAAAATACCCATAAATTAGTGCAGACGATATATGAACTCAAAGTTTCGATTTTTTGTCACTCACACACTCACTCACTCTCGCGTCATCAAAAAGATTGGGTAGATCCCGCAGCCACAGAAACTTAAAATTTGGAATAAAGCTAGTGTTTCGGTACAAAGAAAGAAAAAATTATAAAACCGGAAAATTAAAAAAAAAAAAAACATTCTAAAATTAAAAAAAAATCGAACAAAATTGAAAATTGAAAATAACACGATCTTGTAGTCTTAAAAACTTAAAATTTGGTGTGAAGGTAGTGTTTAGAATTCAGAAAAAGAAAACATAAAAAAAAATTGAAAATAAAATCGAAAAATCGAAAAATTTCAAATAATCCAATTTTGTTGCGCTAGAAACTTGGAATTCGGAATAAAGGTAGTATTTAGGATGCAAAATAAGGAAAAATTAAAAAATCCAGAAAATTCGAAAATAAAAAACAAAAATTCGAAAAATTCGAAAAAATTGAAAAAAATTAGAATAATTTGATCTTTTGGCCTTAGAAACTTAAAATTCGCGGTAAAGATAGTGTTTAGGATTCAGAATAAGTTAAAATAAAAACGCAATAAAATTCGAAAATAAAATAAAAAAAATCGAAAGAAATCGAAAAATAAGGAAATTTTGAAAATAATTCGATTTCATAGCGCTAGAAACTTGAAATTTGGAATAAAGGTAATATTTAAGATACTAAATAAGGAAACAATAAAAAATATGGATAATTAAAAAAAAATCGAAAATTAAAAGAAAAAAAGAAAAAAAAATAGAAAGAAGGAAAGAAACAAAGAAAAAGAGAGAAATTGAAAATAATATGATCTCGTAGTCTTAGAAACTGAAAATTACGTGTAAAGGTAGTGTTTAGGATTCCGAAAAAGAAAAAATTAAAAACACAACAAAAATTGAAAATAAAATTAAAAAAACGAAAAAAAAAAACGAAAATTTGAAAATAATTCGATTTTGTAAAGCTAGAAACTTAAAATTTGGAATAAAGGTAGTATTTAGGATACAAAAAAAGAAATAAATAAAAAATCTGTAAAATTCGAAAAAAAAAATTCGAAAATTCGAAAAATTGAAAAAAAAATCGATTTTGTAGCTTTAGAACTTAAAATTTGGCGTAAACTTATTGTTTAGGATACAGAAAAAGGGTTGGGTTGATTATTGACGGCCAATTATCTACACTTGGGATATAGGCCCGGGGGGGGGGGGGAATGCCCTTCGTGGGGGTCTTTTTAAGGGAACCTAACCCGTATTTACGCATGGATAAATCCACGGCTCGAAAACTCCGAACGATTAGGCCGACGGGCGCGATAGGGATCGAACCCAGCACCTCCCGTCTACCAGCTTCGAGAGCAGAACCCCTCAGCCACTGGTGGGGCGATACAGAAAAAGGAAATATTAAAACACAATAAATTCGAAAATAGAATAAAAAACTCGAAAAAGATCGGAAATTTCGAAATAATTCGATTTTGTAGCGCTAGAAACTTGACATTTGTAATAAAGGATACAAAATAAGAAAAAATTAAAAAATCCAGAAAAATATAAAAAAAAAAAATTCGAAAAAATCAAAAATTGAAAATAATTTTATCTTGTAGTCTTAGAAACTTAAAACTTGGTGTAAAGGTAGTATTTACTATTCAATAAAAGGAACAATTAAAATATTCGTTAAATTCGAAAATAAAATCGAAAAATCGAAATATCTTTAAGAAATCGAAAATTCGAAAACAATTTGATTTTGTACTGCTAGAAACATTAGTTTTATATTAGCTAGTACAACGCCCCTAATTGTTTTATGTTATTTCCCCCGGATTATAGTTTTCTTTTCTTTCGTTTATGAATTTCGTTATAGAAAAGTTCCGCTATAGACTGGCTACGATATAGGCGATTTCTTTATAGACAGGTTTGTTTTCTTTCACAGGTTGTACTCTATTTACTTCACATATGAAATATGGATTGTTAAAAGATGTTAGCCCCGCAAAAATTTTCACAGCTCCCCCTACCCTCCCGACATTACTGGCTGGTTATGGCTTGATAGTCTTTTCTAAATAAAATCATGGTGACTCTAAGATTCACTTGATTTATCTCTAAATTGAACCTAAATGATCCTAAGAAGACGGATCAAATAATTACTATATTGGCATGACAATCAGGTAACTTAGAATTAAAATCGAAAATTTGAAAATAATTCGATTTTGTAGTCCTAGAAGCTTGACATTTGGCAGAAAGGCAGGGTTTAGTACACAAAGTACGGAAAAATTAAAAAATCCGTAAATAATAAAAAAAAAGACTAAAAAAAAAAACGAAAAAAAAAAACATCGAAAAAAGGAATATAGTTTGATTTGTTGGAAATTTCCGGAAATTTAAATTTTGGCTTTTTTTTTATACAAAAAAGTTTTTTTATGTTAAATCTAGTCTAGGGCTGCGAGTAATATCTCAGATGGATAGCACCTATCCTGGAAGCAATTGAGAGTACTTTTGACACTCCCCCTCCCATAACTTAGTGCTTGCCTAGGAACCTGAAATCTCTTTTTATCTAGAGTACTTTGCAAACGAAATTAAAGCTTCAAATTTTTGATACCTGTAAATAATAGGGACAGAGTGTGGGCTTAGCGAAAATCAGTGGATGATCTCCAAAAGGAACCCAAAATCAAGAAAAGGAGGATTACTTACAAAAAGAAGTGAAATCTCATCAAAAAGTCACCTGTAAAAAATGCAGCCAAGTCTCGTAACTCATTTACCGTAAAAGGTACTGAGATCGTATAAAGCCAAGTTTAACTATCTTATTAACTCTGAAATTTTCATTCACAAATCACTCCTAGTCTCTACATCTTTAATTAATTATTATTTTGTGAATTGGAAATTACGCAGCAGAGGGAAGTTATTACACCTTACTATGTTATGGGATGGGATGGGATAATTTAATTAAGGCAAATTATATACGCACAGGGAAGTTATTACACTTTAATATGTTATAGTATTATTTGATTAAGATTAACTATATACATCACATTCTCGTGCTACGTAATTTCCAAGTCACAAAATAATAATTAACTAAAGATGTAGAGACTAGGAGTGATTTGTGAATGAAAATTTCTGAGTTAATAAGATACTTAAACTTGGCTTTATACGATCTCAGTACTTTTTACGGTAAATGAGTTACGAGACTTGGCTGCATTTTTTACAGGTGACTTTTTGATGAGATATATGTATAGTAAAAAAAAAAAAAAAAAAAAAAAAAAAAAAACAGGCAACACTGAGCATCTGCACAAATTTTATGTCTTAGCATACCGGGCTATCCTAACCTTTGTGCTAAATTCATTTTATCTTGTGGATTGCAGTAAAATATTTTGGTTAATATTTGCGTTTGATAAACATTTGATGTCATGTTTGATAAACATTTGATGTCATGTTTGATAAACATTTGATGTCATGTTTGATAAACATTTGATGTCATCGTTTATTAAACATTTGTTTAATAAAAGTTTGATGTCTGTGATTAAGTGCGGCATTGCATGTAACATGATTCCTATGATAAAAATCGAATTCGACAATTTTTTTTTCGGAAAATATTTTTAAATACTAAAATGTTTCATACATCGAAACTTGGTGTACAGGGTGTTCGAAAAGTCTTTCCGTGATTGACTAAAAGTTTTTGATATCCGCTATATGTCAGATAGACATGCGAAACTGGTGCCAAAATCTTGGAAAACTAAGTTTTATTTGTTGCAAGTTTCCGTAACGTAAATTGGACTACGTACCGATAATTGGCCGACCATCAACCTTAGCTGAAATGATGGAAGAATTGTGACAGTATTTTGTGCTATGTTCCAATAAATCAGTGTTCACGGCCTCGCGTGAATTAGAGATGCCAAAAGGGTCTCGTGATACCAGAAGACAAACTGAACATTTGCTTGATCTGTAAACATTTCCGGTTTCCTGGTCACTGACATTGCTACACTACAGCCACGTTAAGGAAACCTTCAACAAACAAACTTGATTAGTTTTCCAAAAGTTGGGTACCAGTTTCACATGTCTATCTTATAGATAGCTGATATGAATACATTCCGTAATCAGGGAAAGACTTTTAGGACATTCGGATTTTTTAAGCTTTTAATTGAATTCGATTGAAAATTTTAACAAAATTTTGTATAAATTTTGTTTAATGGTATACTGCTCTTGCACTGGTTTAACTTTTTATCCGATTTCATTAAAAAAATTAGAATTAAGTTTCTCCAGGTGGCCTTTTCTGCTAATTTTCAATCGATAATTTTGTATATTTTGTCTTCTGTATCTCAGTACTTTCCAAAAGTAAAATATTTTAAGCAAGCCATTATCGTATTTATATTAGTATCCTCAAATACAAAATTTGGTACATTTGTATCCTCAAATACAAAATTTGGTACATTTGTATAGCAAATATACCAAAATTAAACTCCAAATGTACCCTCAAATTGTATTATCCAATAGAAAATGAGATAGAGCTATAATTTTTTTCATTAAAAAAAACAAAAAAAACATAGCATATAACAGGACCACGTGTTGAGTAATCGAAACCAAAGTGCAATCAGCGTAGGTTTTAATAATAAGCATTTTACATATTATGTGTGGAAGAATTCCATCCCATAATACCGATATATAGCTATTACGCATATAGTAAAAATAAGTGCCACTTGTTGGACAGTATGCACAAGAATCTAACCAGAATGAGTTATTTCAGGTTCTAACTAACTCTGAAGTTTCATAGAATTATGCGTATTAGTTCTTAAGATACAGCGCCCACAAAATTAATGTAACACGCAGACTGACAGATAATGATCGGCACAAATATAGTCATAGCGCATTAAAGACATAATAAAATGTGTAAATCTATCAAAAAACGAAACAGAAAAATTTTCTTGAATCCAATACGTTCTTCTTGTGAATATAGAAGGAAGCAAAACAATAAAATAACGAATGTTTCCCTTTTGAAAAGTACTCTCTGAAAGGCCTTTTCTAAAGACAATATAAACTATTTGTTGGGGGCCACCGTAATACGCCATCATGGATATGCATAATGTAAAATATGAAAATAAAACATGTGTAAACTATTTATAAAATGCATTGCAATTCGAATAAAATCGTGGCTTGATGACGTCATAAACTTAAAATTCTCTATTACTGAATTGAGTAAAAGAAACATCCTTATAACTCCAAAATTGATAATCATATTAACTAACGGTTTAATGCGTCGAATTAAGTGTCTCATTTCCAATTACAATATATCTTTGAATTGAAATTTGAATGCAATACAGGGTCATGAAAAATCGAAGAGTGTGGAAAATAGGATTACAAATATCTCGGCAACTAATTATCCGATCGACTTCATTCTTTATGCAAAATTTACGTATTTTTATTGTCTTTTATATTCATTCCTTAGAATAAATAGTTTCGAAAATTTTTATATACTTTTTATCAGAACGAATATTTCGAGAGTCCGAAAAAAAATAGTTCCGTATAATCGAGGTTACTGAAATTCAATAAGCTTCTTCTCATTATTAGTTACTAAGTACATACCAAATTTCAAGTCTCTATCTCAATTTGTTCGCGAGGTAGAGCATTTACACACACGCAGAGACGGCAATTTTTTTTTTTCTAAAAATATGTGTTCTGGAATCTCCAGTGTGTGAAAAGTGTAAATCCGTCAATTTTTTTTTTCGATTTTCAAAACGATTACAAGATTTACCATATACTAAGTAGGATGGGTATGTAAAAAATCTAAAAGATGTACTGAACCTCGCATTCCCATCTTTTCAAACTTTCAGTGATTATTAAATAAACATATTTCTTATCTTTCTATTCGTGTTCGTATTTGTCTTCCACATTAGGATTTTTTGGTAAAAACAGAATATAGAAAACATTTCACTCATTTGCATGACGTAACAGTCATTTGCATGATATCGTTCATAATACATGTTATTATCCGTAATCAAAAATTGTCTTCTGGTGCTTTCAGTTTCTACGACAAAATATTTCTATATTTATATGCATTATCACTCCTTTTATTTTGTCGGTATATCTCAGAAGCGCGATGCATAATAATAGGCTTTTTGACAGGTATGCTGCTGTATTTTTAATAGTAAAAGGTTTATACTTATGCACTGCCTCTTCAGCTAAATTAACTGTCTACTTAAATTAAGTTTAAGACATTTACCGTACGGATGAAGCGTGTAATTTTTGTTAAGAAAAGAAAATTTTGTAAGCAATATGGTCTTAGGGTGAAAAGAAAAATGTGACATTGTTAGTTTTAAGATTTTTTTTTCTCTTTGGCAATACTTAAGGATATGTTTTTAATAGAATGCTTAGTTAATTTTACACAATATTTTAATAATATGTCAATATTTTACACAGTTTGTATAAACATACATTAAATATTTCTAAGAATGAAAGTAAAAAGAAATTGTGTGTTTCGCTATTTTATGCTTTAAATTATAGAAGGTATTAAAATAATCACCGAAACAGTATTCTGTTCTTTATACATAATATTATTATGAATATTGATCTTGTAATGTAACGTTGTTTGATTTAAGTAAGCAAAATGTTGGATTGTTGAATATTTTTTTATTTAATATTTTGATGAATGAAATGCTTTAAGAAAAGTTTTTAAGAACTGATTAGACAGATATAACATGATACACAAAAGAAGGCACTGAGACCATTTGATTACTCTGAATCTTTAAACCGATAATTGGAATATATAACAATATTATTCTAAATTTTTTTAAAACCTATTGGCTTTGAGTGTTTGATTCAGTTTCAATACTGAACCAAAGTGTTTTATAAATTCTGTTCGACAGTGAAATTTTTTATTGTTTTATTTTACTAAAAAGTTCTATTTTTAATTATCTTACATCTGAAGTTTGGTATCGATAGTTTACGATTTGGTTATGATTTGGTTACGATAGTTTCTGTGTATATGAAAGACTAAATTCTGTAAAGAAGAGAAACAGCGGATTCAGAAGTAAGCTTTTTTGAAAAAAGAAGTGAAACCACAAAGAAAATATTTGATTTAAGTCAAATTAAATGTGTGCAAAACAGTTGCATAGCTAATGAAATTATTACAATTTCAAGATTCTTAAACATTTTAATGGCTAGTTGCATTTTGCTATTACGTCGAAGTAAGGAATGAATTCCTAATGCCATTCTGTGACAGAAAAACTGCGATTGATGTACCTAGCGTTGTTCTTCTGCCGTATTTTAGCAACATAGCAGGTTCCATAGACATTCATTTGGTCAAAGCTATGTGAGTCTTCATGGGCAAACGAATTTTGTAACAGCACCTTCATTGCTGTAAATCTGTAAATTAATAATTAAAAAAATGTATTTCCAATTATTCATTGTTTTAAATTGTGCATTAAATACACAAATACAAAATTACTTTTCTAAAATATCATAATTCTACAACACCATATTATAAATAATTTACAAAAATGTTTCATTTTTTGCGCTGCATTTTTTTTTTTTTTTTACAGGAAATTTAGGAATTTTATTCATAAAATTATTCATAATAAAATTCCAAATAAAAAATGAATAAAATTCATTATCAATAAAATATGTGCAACATTTCTATGAAAAAGCAATTCTATGGCTAATATTACGTATATTTATATGATTTATTGGAGAAATTTTATTGTTTATGAATTTTCCTTAACCTTCAGAGTCAGTAATTTCAAATTAGACATTGAGTTAAAATAACGTTTAACAAACTTTTATTTGTTTCGAATTCATAGTGATAATATGAATTTTAATTGAAGTACTTTATTTTAACAAGCACTTTTAGCAAAGCAAAAATCACCCTACATTTTATGATAGTAATTCAAGGAGTTGAGCGTTAAAAGGGGATGTTTGATTGTATAGAAACAGATCTGTTTTCATTACAACATTAGTAAAATATCGCTGTTTTTTTATGCGTAATACTTTTGCCAATTACAACACTAAGATGAAAAAAATTACAAGAAGAAATCAAAACATTGTAAAATAAGATTTGCTTCTTTTATGACCAAATTTAAAATTAATTTTCATTATTTATGTTATACCAGCACGGAATTCTTACAGGAAGTCCTTAAGAGGATCTTAAACTTTTAGAAAAGACTCTTTAAAAATATAATCCGAAATATTTTTCTACCAGAGCCTTATAGTTTCAGTATTAGAAGAAAAAGCAATGTCGTATACATAAGTTGAACACGGGAAACAATTAAAAGTGAAGCACGTGCACACATATAACTTGATTAATAAACAAAGATAAAAAATAATACTGAAATATATATATTTTTTTCAGTTCTTTAAAAAACAAGCGCACAAAAGTCCACAGGAATCTTTTCTTTGCAATGTTTGCTCAAGTGTCTATACGTCTAGTAATCTACATTGACCAGTGGATATCTAGAATGTCAATAGACGACGCTATATCAAAAAGACCCCATCCATACAGCATAGAAAACGCAGTAAGTACAAAGATTCTTCAATAGATTATTTGTCTGCTTGTTTGTTCTTCTCGTTGGAGTTTTATTAAATTCTAAATGTTTAAACAGAAATTTCAAATACAATCAAAAACTACGTATGATATTTAATTTTAATATAATCATATGCTCGCAATCATGAAAAAATGTCACGTTTCTGATTTTAATCTCTAGAAAATTTCCTTTATAGTGGCTAACAGTTAAACATAGCAAGAAATTATTTAGTCAAAACATTTTTAAAAAAATTTCTAATGTGTAGATGCCGAACTGACTGGTCTCTCTTGTAATGATACAAGCCAAATGAAGATCAACCATCTTAAAAACTCATTCATATACTCTCGGTCGACTTTCGTACTTAACCGAAAAAAACAAACAGCTGTCAGTTTTCCTGCTGCAATATTTTTCTACTCTGTGAAAATTTTTCATTCAACTTCGAACCATTTGATAGGGCGGAAAAGGCAAAAGCACCAAAACGTGGTTAACTAGATTTTTTAAACACCTGATTATAGTAAAACCTCAACATTGGTTAAATTTTGCACATCCTATGGCAATGTGTAACAGCCATTCGGAGCAAATAGTTCTGTGCACTCTGAATTTGCTGATTTAGAACACACTGATACTTGCCTACTTATCTAATGTTTAAAACGCTGGATAGAAGTCAGGAAATCTCAAGTTAGAATCCTATTCAGGCTTAAGTGTCCATATTATGTCGGATTTCAGTTTAAACATAGAAGTCGCAGTCTGATTAATCTTTGTATGCAAAGGATAACTGTTGCCAATCCATGTTTCATAATTTAACCAATTAATTGTTCAACATTTCATCAGTTCTTGTTTCAACATTTTACAAGATTATAGTTCTATATTTTACCAGTTCATGGTTGACCTTTTCAACTGGTGTATAAAATGTTGGAATAAGTAATTGATCATCTTATGGCCAACTTTTTTTGGCACTATGTTTTTGTGAAACGTTGAATCAAATTTTAAACAGTGTAAACAATATACCAAAGTTTCTCAAACTTTTTCAGTCACGGAGCACCTTTGAATTTGGAAATTCAAAGCGGAGCACTAAATTTTATCTCGCAGCTATATACTTTATTTAGTAAAAATAACGACAAAAGAGCATTGACGATACAAGTTAGTTTTGTCATTTAAGTTTGCAGGACATTAGATTTCACTGTTTAATTTTTTTCTGCATTAATTTCAGATTGCAGATAACACACACATAGAAAGAAATAAATTGAAAATAAATTCAGGGCAAATATTGCAGATCTGCAATTTGTTATTTATTAATTTGGCATTATTGCATTTGTTACAAATGTTTACTTGGTTACGTGAAACAGATATTTAATGAGAAGTGTGAGATTGTTTTCATTTGCACAATGAGATTATATCTGGTTGAATTTCGGATAGTCGAAACTGGATATCTTGCTCTGAATTGAGACGTGATCTGTATTTTGTTTTAGCAGCGGCGTACGCGCAGAATCCTGTTTCGCATAAATAAAGAGTTACAAAGGGAGAAAAGAATGTTTCGCTTTATCTGATAGGATTTTAAATTCATCTTTTAGCGTACACTTAGAATCTGAGATTGATTTATCAGTTTCAAATTTTGATCCTATTGCTGTATCTGATGTCAAATCAATCAATCATCTGTGTGATGTCAGAGAGGACGGAATATGGTGTTAGAACCCAAAGGTTTTCTTAAGAGTTCAAAGTATCAATCAAACGCAAGAGATGAACTTCAAACTCATTTAAGATATCTGCAAGAATGTCTGATTCTAGTTCTTCTCTAAATCCTTTTGCTAGTGGAAAACAATCCAGGTTTCCATTTTTGATTGACTCTGCCCAATACTTCAGTTTCTTTTTAAATCCTACCATTTTATCAGTAGCATCAAAAACAGTTAATGTTTTTCCTTGAAGCAAGTGACTTAAATCATTAACTTTTGTAAAAATATCTGTCAAATAGCCAATTTTATTAGCCAACGATCATCACACAACTTCTCTCCCAAAGCAAAATCATTGTCACCCATGAAGATTCTGACTTCAATCCTTAGTTCAAAGAAGCGCTTTAAACTTTAATCACGGGAGAGCCACCTTATTTTTGTGTGAAGAAGTAAAGACGTATGCACATTTCTTATGTCATCACATAAGATTTTGAACAGCCTAGTTTTCTTAGATCGTGATTTTATAAAATTTATTATTTTAACAGTTTCATCTAGCACTTCTTTTATAAAAGGTGACATTTTCTTCATTGCATTCCCGTATGGGTAAAGTACGCAGTGGTTACTGCTGCACCCCTTGACTTTTTCTTTTATTTTTGCGATTGCACCAGACATCTTACCAGACATAGCTTTCACTCCATCTGTACACACATGAACACAGTTATCCCATAGGATGCTATTCTTCACAAAAAATTCATCTAATACTTTAAATATTTTAATGCCACTTGCTGTAGTCGGTAATGGCTTCCAGAGAAGTAAATTCTCTTGAAAAGAGCCCAAATATGGATAGCGCACAAATACCATTAATATTGTCAAACCAGCAACATTGGTTGATTCATCCATTTCAAGCGAAAATTTATTGAATTTTATACGTGAAATTAAAGTAGCTTTCACATTTTCTGCTAAGACACTGATTCTTCGCGAGATTGTGTCATTTGACAAAGGAATTGTGTCTATCAATTTTGCAGCTTTTTCGTCAAACATGCATTCGATAGACTTTTACACTAAGCTTGATAAGGTTTGAAGTAACAGTCTAGGCTTCTCCCGCTTGAGCAATTCGGTAACTAAGTAAGAGGCTATCAAAGCCTTTTCGTTGACAGTTTTTGAATGATACGATATACATTTTTGGACTTTCATGAATTCTTTATACTTCCTTATGAAAAAATCAGTTGGTTTATCCTTACATTCTGGATGGACCCCTCAAAATGACGACGCATTTTTTATAGAAACACTAAACTGTTCGGCAAGATTTTGCCACAAATTACGCTTTGAGGTTTATTATCAGTGGTCTCAGCAAACCCAATATCCAAATAAGAGTCCTGATACTTTCGTTTTTAAGTTTTTTTTTAATTATGGAACTTGTATTTGAGGAAGTAGAGCAATGCAACTTGTTCTATAGTTCAAGAAATTCTATTGCATCCGCAGTCAATGATTCATCCAAAAATCCAGCT
The DNA here is from genome assembly GCA_963931845.1 of Maratus michaelseni. Lineage (NCBI taxonomy): Eukaryota > Metazoa > Arthropoda > Arachnida > Araneae > Salticidae > Maratus > Maratus michaelseni. The sequence continues at coordinate 185,425,228 of OZ007587.1, forward strand.
TGTACAGCAGTAGTAATACCTTTATCTTCTTCCGCACTGCAATTAGAAATTGATATGAACATTAGCTGTATATAACCACAGCATAAATTTACTAAAAAGTTTAAATAAGATATTGAATCTAAATAGATTCATTGAGGCAAACTAATTTTTTTATTTTTTTAAGAATACTGAATTTAAAGATTTAAATTTTTTTTGGTCCCACTTAAAAAAAAAAAAAAAATCTATTTTTTAAAAGTACTTAATGTGACTTTTAAAATTTACAATTGATATCTTGAAACTAGACAAAAAATTGAAATTGAATAAATGAAAATTTCAACAATTTTGGGAATTTTCAAGACAACATGAGGCAAAGTCTGAGGCAGATCACCCAGGTTGATGGTGTACCTGAATACAACTTAAGAACCGCACTGCAAAGAACCGCACTGCAATTAGAAAGTAATGTGAACATTAGCTGTATATAACAACAGCATAAATTCAGTAAAAAGTTTAAATAAGATATTGCATCTAAAAAGATTCATTGAGGCAAAATCAATTTTTACTTTTTTAAGATTACATAATTTAAAGATTTATTTATTTTTCTTTATTATAAAATAATAAAAAATCTAATAAAACTGAAGTGCATATAAATAATAAACATTTTGTTTATTTCTCTTACTTTCTCGAATATGGAATATTTGCTTTAGTTGGAAGCCATGATTTTAAATATATATTTTTAATTTAATACGGTTCATTTAAAAATAAATAAATAAAAGAACTAAATATCTTAATATGTTTGGGATGCTGTGTCCCCTCAAACATCGAATAAAACCAAAACGAGTATATACTTCTTAGATGTTGATGCTTCCACGTCTCTTCCAATTGGCTTGGTAGAACTTTTGATGTTTTTTTAATTTTTTTTTTTTTTTTTAGGATTTATTGAAAGAAAATCAACGTTATTCCTCGTTAATTTAGTATTTGAAGAAACCTCTACAAGAGAGATATTTTGTCACCAAAACGAAATATCTCAGAATCTACAGAAAATGATAAATTACATATAATGAACTTTATAATTTGTCGGTTCTCGACTGAATGTTGATTAACCCTTTCACAGGCAAAATACTTGTGTTGGTAAAATGTTGAAAATATTCAGTGACACCAGGTTTTACGAACAAATTTATTTCAAAATGATTAAGAGCTTATCTTCACGTACATTATAAATGCAAAATTTTATTTAAAAAGTCTGGTGCCATTGTGACAATTGGGAATTAAAATTAAGTTATATATATATAATATCACGCCGCCCTTCAAGGGTTAAAATGCAACTGACTTGAGAAGTGAGTAAACAACCAATTTTATATGGAATAAAAAATTTCCTGATAATTCTGGAAAGGTGTCGAAGCTGCTAATTGTTTCTGCAAACGCGGAGACAGTGAGTCCAGTCTCTGTCTGGGTCCGTGTTGTTTGGTTCTGTTTTGTCTGATCTTGGCTTTTGACGTAAATTTGTTTTTTCGACTGGCGGACGAGAAACTGACATATTGAATGCCGCCTACCTTTTTATATAGTCAATGTTTCATAAATGATAAATAAACGAGTTTTTGTTACACAGCGAAAGCACAAAATATCATAATATTCGAGTATTTTTCTCCCATTTTTTCGTGAAAAATATTTTTAATTTAAATTTTCAAAATATGTTTAATAAAATATTTTTAATATTAAACATGACCTACCTTTTCGCGGAGCACTGGGGATTGTTTTGAGGAGCACAGTTTGAGAAACGCTGCTATAAAGAATGCATGTTCATTAGTGCAAGATACTCAAAGTTTAATCAGCTTGAAACAAACAAGAGGATGGACAAGGGACAAAAAATAGACAGACCGGTTAACATACTTAAAATATAATTTTTAGGTTTATCATGTTTAGAAATTAACACTTCATGCAATTTCATCTAAAAAATTATGTGAGTTTCCTTTTAATATTAAGGAATCCCACTGTGTTTTTAAAAATAAAGCAAAAATGAGTACAATACTGATTGTTTCAAATACACTAGTATATAAAAAGACAATTTCATTTTTTAAATAATTTTGATGCAATTTCTTTTTATTCTTTTTTTAATTTTAACGAAAAATAAAGCAATAATGTATATAATGATAATTTACTAAATATTTTCTCAATAAATATACAATTTGGAAGAATTCATTCGTAAAAATGTTATGAACTACGATCTAAGGCATAAAATAAAAATTTTCAGAGATATATTTATTCAGGTTATCATTTTGCTGATTTTTCACATGTGTTCCGTATGCTAATTTACAAAAATAGTTGTCAAATTTCAGGAAATGCTCAGCTATTTAAATCGACTGTTCATTACACTCACAATATCACATAAATTGCATTGTACGTGGTCAATGACGACTGAACCGTAATTTTACGTTTGCAGAAAACTACCTAAATTGTCTTTAGACAAAAATATTTTTATTACAGTTATGTTTTAAGAATTATACGAGATGGAGATATATTAAAAGTATTTTAGCACCAAACTAATTCGTGTTTTACAAGTGTTTTTATAAAAATGTAGGAAAGTCCTCAAACGCTCAGGGTTTTGACTGAAGACGGAAAATATCGTTTAATATAAATTACAATCACGTACAACATATAAATTTGGAAAGTGAAAAGAATTTGAGGTGAATATATATCTATTCAGAAATAAAAATTCGTTTTCTGAAAAATGGTTTTCACGAAAAATCATTTATAAAAAGAACATTCAACCTCAAAGAATTATGGTTATATTTATCTCCTAGAGCATCTCAGGGCTTTCATACATATTGTTACATTTCTAGTTTGAGAGCTGAAACAAAAACAGTCATAACTACACTTCCAATGATCGTACGAAGAAAAAAAAAACAGTTTTGAATATCTAATTGCACAGTCTTTCAACTAAACTAATAGAATAAGGTTGTGATATATGACCAAAATTTGCTATTTAGATGCAGTGGAGTTCCTTAATGCAAGTTCTTAAAAACATTTTAATATGAATATTTGTTCTTTCTAGCCCATACTTTGTGAAGCTTTCTATATCATGATGGAGTACGCCAGGACATCTGTATTTACATGGATGTTTTTGGAAGGAATTCATCTTCATACAAGCATTGTTATCGTATTTCCTAGAGACATAAAATTCATTTTTTTCTACTGCATAGGCTGGGGTAAGTAATTTTTCAACGCATTTTCTTCATTTGTAACGTTATTTCAGTTACTTAAATATCCCATAAATCAGGTGATTAAATGGATATTAATTGCTTTATCAGTCCTTTGATTGCAGAAGAAACGCTAAATTCCTTAACTGTTATGCTGAATTCAATTAGATCATAAGTTTTTAAAAGTAAATTATCATATCCGAGCTATTTTAGATAACGGAGAAACAGAGATTCGCCATTTCTGTCAACTCGAATTAATTTCGATTTTCATTTTAATAAAACAATGCATATTTTAAACAAATATGTGTATGAATACAATTTTTTCTGGTTTACAAACGCACTGTAAAAGAATTCTGTATATACCCGAGTTTTTCTATGAGAAATCCCTGTCTTTTTTAACGAAAATTTTCTTAGATCTAATTTATTGAAATATATTTATTAAAATATATTACCTAATACATTCAAAGCTATTTATACCTGTGCCGGGGTTTGTCGGACCATTTTTGAATTATAATCGTATTGGTTATAGTTTTGAAGGTAATTTAAAAAAATGTTCCGCATATTGTTGCTATTTTTAGATATCAATGTTTTTGGGAGGACTGCAAACCTATTAAAAACACTCAAAAACCAGCATCTCTATACTATAGAGACTCAACTTTGGTAAATACTAAATGCAAGTAATATATGTATATTAAATTAATTGGTTTTTATAAATAATGAAACATTTCTATGTAGTAAAATTAACACATTTAATTAAACATTATTTGTAAATAAAACACACTTCTCAACAATTAATTTCCTCTTATAAACAGTAAATCATTAAGTAAACATTGTGTTATATATTTATTTATTTAAATAAATACATAAATTAATGTATATATAACATTAATTAAGCGTATTTAGTAATAGTCAATCAACAACAATGGTTTTATCTTTAAAACACATGAAAATTAATTTTGCTGAGGATTTTGACTCAAATACTCCACTGTGCGACAGCTGAAACTGGAGTGATCTTCTCGTGCGCATCGTGCGATAATCCTATATCACAAAATTTTTTAATTGCGTCTTCACGTATTACTATAATGAAACTTTTAGATGCGTGTATTTATATTGTTATCATACAGGGTTATTCTAAATGATGGATCCATTTTCAAAAAAAAAAAATATTTATTAAAGTGCAAATCCAAAATGAAAAATCTTTAAACCAATGAAAAGAGCGAGTTTCAAAGTTTTTTTAAGACATTATAAATGTTCAATGTGTCCACCATTTGCTGCACGGCAAACCTCTACGCGATAGCCAAACTCGTCCCACACACGAGAAAGCGTATCTGCTGTTACTGAGTTCACGGCAGCAGTGATACGGTTCCGCAGATCGTTCAGAGTAGTTGGTAGCGGCGGCACGTACACAGGACGTACAACCTGTGCACTCAGTAACAGCAGATACGCTTTCTCGTGTGTGGGACGAGTTTGGCTATCGCGTAGAGGTTTGCCGTGCTGCAAGCGGTGAACACATTGAACATTTATAATGTCTTAAAAAAACTTTGAAACTTCCTCTTTTCATTGGTATAAAGATTGTTCATTTTAAATTTGTACTTTAATAAATACAATTTTTTGAAAATAGGTCCATCATTTAGAATAACCCTGTATAATAGTTTATACATAAAAAAATATAGTTTCAATGACATGTGTTACAATACTCGCACCATCTACAACAGAATGCACACCTGTTCTGCAAGATTAAAGTGTAAAGAAATATTAAAATGCTTTTCAAATATTAAATGTTTTTAATTAACCTTGAAGAAAGTTAATCTTGTACTGACAAAGATACCAATGAAAGGAAGCATGAACAATTTTTAATTGTATCTATGGAAGTCATAAATAAAAATGTATTCATCGGAAAAAAAATAACAGTCACCTATGACATAAATTGTACCCTTTGAATATAATCAAATCTAATTTTTTATATATAAAAAATGATTTTGTTAAAAATTCTAGAAAATAAATTATAATTTAGAACATTTTTTGTTCTTCTGCATGGCTAGGAAAAGCTCAATTAAGTTTTATAAGGAAAATATCTCATCGTTATTCCAAGACTAGACTCATTAGATACGTTATTCCAGACTTAGTTACCAAACTTTTCGTATATGCAAAGGAAATTCTAAAAACTGTCTACGGCAACTCTACAAAAAACCCATATTTGAGAGAAAACGAAATCAAATGTTTGCGCATTCCGATTATTCGCGGAAATATACGACACGCTTACTAACAGATAGATTTAACAACAAACATTTTCTTAGAATCGCTGTTCACCTTTCAGATGAAAAGAACATTCATAAAAAAAAAGAACAAATATTTACCCTTAGATAAAATGAAATCCATTCTGAGTTAAATAAAATATTCTGAACTGCAACAGTCTTATGTTTTTGCATTTAAAAAATTATACCAATGTTATTAAATGCTTTTGTATTTTGCTGTTATTTATTTTGTTATAAATGTTATGAGTTAAAAAAGTAAATGGATATTTTTTTACATGTTTTAAAATTCTTAAAAAAAAAAAAAATAATTTTTCTCTGACTTTCAATTATTCTCAAGTAAGGATTTACAATACTGAATTTTAATTCTTTAAATTATTTCAAATAACGTTGCATATAGTGACATCTTTCAAGTAACTTTCATTTAACGGAAGTATACCTTCGTTCATTAAAAAAATACAAAATTAAAATATTTGCAAATCGCCAATCTTCATTTAATATTTTAAATATACTTTTTTAATGTGTAATATGTGAATAATATTTTTAATGTAAAAAATATTTTATGTAAATCCTCTAAAATATTTTATGTAAATTCTCTAAAACATTTTCTTTTAACATTCTGTGAAAAAATAACTACCACACAGCAAAATGTATTTTGTAAAATGACCCGCTAGTGAAATAAGCTCTATAGATTTTTAAAAAATGAATTTTGGGGGGAATTTAACATGTGCACACACACAATTATAACGAGTTTGCAGTAATAACATTTATGTAGTAAAAAAAAAAATTATAATAAATTAAAAAAATTCTTTTTAAAACCACATTAAGGTGTTTTATAAAACATTAAAAAATGCTGTTTCTCATCATTTGCTTTAAAAAGATGAATTGGTGGATAGTATCTAAATTACTTTACATTGTACATTGAAAAATTGTTTGAAAAATATAATATTCAGCTGTAGTTTCTGATAAGTAAAATTTTTAATTTTCATTGGAAAATGATTGTTAAAAAACTTTTTTATAACGTAACGTGATATATCTTCTAAATACCTATACAATAGCTTTCTTAAGAGTGTGTAATAAAATCTGCTGAAAACTACGATATGACTAGTACAAATTTTTGAAATATGTATTATCTGAAAGTAAATTTCACAAAACTTAAATGAACGTTCAGCTATAAAAATTAAGCAATGTTTTTTGCACATTTACATAGTAGATTAAAAAATATCCTCAAAATATAAAATCTGATTTATTCAAAAATATTTCAAGAAAATAATTTAAAAATAATATTTAATAAACATGAATGGATGTTTATGTTATTTAATGAATCTTGAACTTAATTTGTTGTGATTTAAATTGAATAATCATTTTTTTAATTACAGGATTACCCTGTGTAATGGTGTCTGCATGGGTATCCGTTATGATTTCAAAATATCCTTCCACACCGTAAGTAACTCATAATATAGTCTTAATACAGTTTTTAAACATTATTTTTAAATTATCAGTTGCTAATAAAGTAAATTTATTTAATGTAATAAAATATACATCGAGGTTTTTAGGTGTTTGTGATTTTGTTATGCCCGATTATCTGCGCAAGGGAAATACGCCTAACGCGAGAATGTTCTCCATAGGGGTCTTTCTTAGAGAACCTAACAAGTATTTATGCAAACCAAGCAGGGTTCGAGGAAAACCTCGAAAAATTACGAAAGATTAGGTCAACGAGCGCAACAGGGATACGAACCCAAACCTTCTCGTCTACCAGCTTTGAGAGCACAACCTCTCGGCCACTGATTGGGGCCGAGATTTTTAGAGTGATACACGTTTTCCATTTGGGAACTTATATATTTAGATTCCTTAAATTGTCGATGAATTAATTAACGTACTGTGATTACCCACATGCATGGAGCATATGCCAATAGTCCTTAGGCAGTCGATTTTATTTCCTGAAACTAAAGTTAAGTGAGCTACAATTAGTCATAGTTATTTGATCACTATAGTTTTCATCATCAGCTTTGAACATTCCTCCATAAATTTTTCTTAATTATTTACAAATGAACCGCAAACTTTTAGTTAAATCGACCAAAAGTAACTTCACAAACTTGTTATTTTAATTGATATATAGTATTAGGATTTCTCTAATATGTTAAAAGAAGTTTAATTATTCGCTGTATTTAAACATTTATAGTATTAAGAAAAATATCAGAAAAGTTATTTCATTGAATGATCAATTAATTATCGACATCTTCCAGCTTAACTTAATTATTCAAGCATCGATTGGAAGACAGAAATACCCTATATTTAAAACGTTTAAACTAGTTAGGGACTTCTTTTAATTAATTTTGAAAAATCAGTATAAGAAAAATAAATTAAATCATGAAAAAAAAAAAAAAAACACTCACGATCAAAACCAAGGCGAAATTGTCATTTATAGACATTTATTGTTGATTCATTGATATAGTAAATATTGTGGTAACTTACGTAATAATGTCTAGTCACTTAGTGCTGATTCACTGGTGCAATAAATAGTTTTCTGGAGATGAGGGAGAAATGTTCCTGCTATTAAAAAAAAAACTTTAAAAAAAAGTACTGTCAGAATAAAATAACAGTCTAAATCTTCATTCTCTTAATATATATCAAGTATACTTTACATTTATGTATATAAATATCCTAAAATGATAAGTAACTATTTCATTAACTATCAATAGTAAAAACAACATGTACTGGCATCTAAAGGATTTTATTTTCCGTATCAAATTCATCATGTTCCATATTTGAAGGAACCTCCTTCGAATTATAACTGCTATGGCAGAGTGAAGCTTTTTTTAGCTATAAATTACAAAATCTAAACAAGAACATGAACCAAACTATAATTCTTATTTTCATTATACTCATTACTGATCATATAGATTGTAATTACACTTACTTTTGACATAATTTATAACTGATTATTTGCCGTTTTTAAAGTTGAATTTCACTACCATGTGAATGCATGTTCGAAATAAATTTTGCTCCTGTAACATTTTGAATATACCTGTAATATAAAGAATTTTTATGCCCTATATAGAACATCGATTTTTATTGGGGGACTTATACGTTGGAATGAATATTAAATATCTACATCATTGATGGTTCATCATAATAGTTCACAAGTTCTAAATATCAAAATTATGGTAAAATTAACATGACATTTGTAGTACTTAAAAATTAGTCTAGCTGCAATTTGAAGAAAAAGCTGAATATTACCCTAACTTCATCTTCATCTATAATTTTAATTTAGCGAACTTTTATCTATTTATATAATTTTATTTAAATAAACATTTAATTAGGAATTACAAGTCTGCCATTTTTCTATCCTACAAAATGTAAAAAGAAAAAAAGGATGTCCCCTTTGTTTTTCAATTAAAAGAAAACAGACAAATGTCAGCAATTACTGACAATCAGCACCGAAGGAATACAGCTGAACATATCACGATTTGTTTAAATAAAATATGCAATCTATTACTTAATTATAGTTTAATTATCTAATATGAAATTTTGTATTTAATGTACTTTTTTGGTAATAAAAACTAATTAGCTAAACTTTTTCAGATGTTGGTGGGGTTATTCTCTTAGTCCTCATTTTTGGATACTAGAGGGTCCAAGAATGTGCATTGTTGCGGTAATTAAATTTTTGTTTCTTGCTTAAACCTTAACTAATTATGATTGAATTTTAGACAAATATATGCATCATTTCATACATTATACATATATTTCATGTGCAATTGTTATATATTTTTTAACATGATACTTAAAGTGTATGCGAAATTTATAGAGACCTAGGAATATATTTTTAACCATTAAGTCAGCCTAATAATATTCGATGGATCAATAAATAATTACTTTCATACTACAAACATTAACAGACTTCGCAAATTTTTACGAAGATGTTATGTCTATTTTTTATATTCCTCGGTCTAATATAAATATTTCTACAGTATGTATTTTAGCAGTTAAAATAAAATTTAATTCGGTTTTCTTAGTGAAAATCATATTATAAGATGCAATTATCACTTGCATGCGAGTTAAAAAAACTGCAATTAGATCAAGAAAGAAATTTGCAACTTATCAATTCACCAATTCTTAATATGTGATCAATTCAAATTAAAATGTGAGATATTATACTACATAAATTGTCCTGTACTACGCTCTGACGAATACAGTATCGCCCAACGACCTCTCATCTTTCTCTCACGATGCTTCTATAAATTTATATGTGTAAATATACAGGATTTCCATTTTTATTCACATTTCAAAACAAAAAATAATGTCAAAATTAACAAACTGTCGTATCGGAGGGCATTTTGTACCCTAAGACTAGTCAAAAAGTTGGATTTTTGTGGCAAAAAAATAAAATAAATAATAATAATAATAATAATAATAATAACTAAAGACATACATAAATATGTTCAGATTTCAAAAATTCATGGAAAATTAACAAATTGTCTCATCGTACAGCAGTTTACACTATAAGACTTGTCAAGTAATCGGAATGTTTTCTGCAAAAAATTTCAAAACTTTTTTAAACAAATTATTTTGTTTTTGCCGCAAAGTTACAACCATTTGCCAAGTTTTATGGTGCAAATTCCACTAAGATACGATAATTTATTAATTTTGTGTGAATTTTTGAAATTAGAATGGATTTATTAGACGCCCTGTCCATTTTATACTTATGAATAATAAATTATAGTTAATAGCTGAATACGTATAAAAGTAAAAGTAGTTTAAGTGAAACACTACACCTCTAAACCTGAGAATTTCAGAATTATGTTTTGATCACCGATGAGAGGGAACATCCTAGATATGGGCAAATAAAAAATATTGCGTCATGGTTTTAAAGTTTAGATTTTAAATATATTTAATTAGAAACTGCAATCGGGTTATAATACTTACATTTCAATTATTCTATCTTTTTAAATTTATTTTTAAGCTTTCTTTTATAAATCCAGTTTTATTTATGATAGTGGTACATCTTGTAGAAAATACATGTATTACTTTTTAGAAGTCTGTGACACCTATCAGTACTTTATGTAAACAAAATAGAAGATTAACATGCAGCAATCAATAAGTTTTTTTTAATTGCATCTAGCTTATCTATTTTTTTTTACCTTTTTAAACCTCTTTTTAAAAATAACGAGGCATTGTAAGCAATGTCATTTCTACTAGATTTTAATAACACATTTATAAGATCAATATGGTAATTTAAATGTATTTTTCAAAAACGATTGGCTTCCCTTACATCTTTTTAATTTAATTACTTTTAAGATAATTAAAATAAGAAAGGAAAAGTGCTTCTCTGTTGAAAGAGAATCCACTGCTTTAATCTGTATCCCGAATACACAGAAGCACAAAAGAGTACTTAACCCATTAGTCGCCGCTATATATATTAAACTTTTTTTATATGGAACAGTTGTTTTTTCTTTATGAATAGGAAGTCTTTAAAGTATTTCTGAAGAAAGAAAATTGAATATTTAGGAGCAATGGCGCCTAATGAGCGTAATTTTTTTCAAAATTTTTAATTATGCCTCCTTACATTTATGGTTGTTATTTCACTGTTCTTTAGTTATAAAAGGGGTAATATCATTCTGAAACTGATATTTGACGAATAATTCATATAAATTAATCCAACATCTGAATTTATAATAAAAATAAAAAATAAAATTACCGATTCCATAAGCATTTTCATTATCCATCTCTTTATTTTTTCCAATTACATCATTTTTGTTCTATTATTTTACATGAAAATGATTGAACATTTTTTATGCAGCATTATATTAATTTTTATTATTTTGCATTTTGCTTAGTTTTTCCATATTCCGATTTGAAGATTCATCTGAACTTTCATCTGAAATATCAAGTCTGCGTTTAATAATTTGTCTTTTTTAAACTCTAAATTAGATATTTCTTGATTGTCTGTTGATTTAGAATTTACCGAAAGTTCTACTCCACCAAATATAACATGGGATAAATCGTCGCATAAATTATTTTCTATTGTATATGTAATAGAAAATAATTTATGCGACATACATATGAGCAAGATATCTTCCTCGTATGTTACAATACTGCAATCAAGGTAGCAAAAAAACGATTTAAGGAACAGCCGAAAAATCATCCAAATCTAAAAAAATTGTTCAATCATCTTCCATGTAAAAAATAAATAAAAATAATGTAATGATGAAAAATGAAGAGATGGATAATGAAAATGCTTATAGAACTGGTAATTTCATTTTGTTTTTTATTATAAATGTAAAAGTTAGACTAATTTATATGAAATCTTCTTAAAATATTAGTTTCAGAATGATATTATCCCTTTTATAGCTAATAAACTGAAAAATAAATACCATAAATGCATATGTATAAGTTTTCAAAAACATTACCTCCATTAGGAGCCATTGCTCCCATTTTGGGAACAACTTATGCTTTCGGTAATTGTGATTGATTTATTATACATATTAATTCCGGGTTGATGTTGTTTAATATAATACACTGTTATAAACATATTTTAACTAAAAAATATAATTTTTATTATAGAGTAATTTTTTTTAAATTCTTTTGAGTATGGCCAAAAAGCTATTTTTCGCCTTTTTTAACACATTTTAAAAAATAGAAAATTCTAATGAAACTTAAAGAAAAAATTTCAGAAATCGTCTAATATATTCAAAATGCAAATGACATGAACCTTTTAACAATATATAAAATACCCACTTTAGAAAAATATCCTAAAGCAATGTTCCTAAAATGGGATTAATGGCGCTTAAGCTTCATATGTAAAATTAAATTTGAAAATAAATAAATAGAATGGGGGTCTTACGTCACGATTATATTATATATACTTAATTATGATGTCGGTGTTTCAATTTCAAACGAAAAGCTCGATTATAACTTTTTTTGTTATCCTGTTCACATTTTTTAATTCCAGACAGTTATTGTGAAGAAGGCTATTTCTCTAAATTATTTCATTTTTTCTTGCTGGCATTTTAAATTCTATATGAATTCTATATAACAAGAAAATGAAAAATACGGAATGTTTACGACTGATTTTGAATCTTAATTAGAATTTTAATTTTTTATGTAAATGCTTTATTGTAAAAACGTGTCAAACTAATAAACATTTCTTTTTAAATAAAATAACATTTTACAGTAAATAATGAAAAAATCTAACGCGAGTACATTTTTTAATCTTAAAATTATTTTCATTACACCAGGGAAGATTGTTTTATTATTATTTTTGTAAAATAAAATAAAAGTTTATATTGTTTTTATAGTTTGAAACAGTTTATCTTTGAAGGCCTTTAAACAGATGTTTTAATATTGCAGTATAGATTTTTTTTTATAAAAACAGATATCTGTGCATAAATCCTCTGTTGGGAAATTCGATTCACAGACTATTGTATTCAACTTTGATCAAGCGTGTTTCAGAATAAAAAATCAGAATTTTCCAGGAAGATCTTTTGGGACACCTAGTATTTCATAATTTGCAGATGTTACCTCGTCATAGAGTGACAAATTACTCGAGTTACAAATCATGTCAGTCAGCAGAATAAATCGATGCAGGACACAATTTTTTTCAGATATTTTTATGAGTTTACAAGATCAGGTGACCTCGCCATCGTCATCATACAATTCGTAAATAAAGAACAAGAACGAAGAATTATGCGTCAAGCATAAATTATGTAACACTTTCAAACACTTCCAAAATAATTTTACAAATCTTTACCGTTTCATAAGGTGAAAGATGATATATAAGCAAAGAATTTGGAAAACGCATAACATATTTAAAAATCCAATTTCAGGAATTATCAACAATATTCGGAAAAATATCCGAATTCTTTTGTGCAGCCCTGTATATGATCTATAGATTTGTATATATAGTACATAGAATGCTAAATTTTAGTTCAGATAGGAAACGCGTAGCACAGTTTAAAATTCCTCTTTTGGAATTTCCGTCCAGAAGCATATATGTACTGCAGAACGTTTGTGCTGCCCTGTATGTGATCTATAGAATTTATACACACCAAGTAATAGACAAAAAATGAGTTAAATTTAAAAACGCGATCAGCAACTGAAAAAGTACTTCCAGCAATTATTGTTAACAGACAATACCAAATTCGTTTGTGTGTCCCTGTAAATGCTATATGCAGTGAACCTCTTGTGATTCACCTTAGTGACATATATAAATTTCTATATGTTTGAAATAGTTAAACATTCTTAAAATAAACGGCAAAAGATTTTTCTCCATAGACCGTAATGTAATGGAATTCTTTTGAGTGTCGCTGTTTAAAAAATCTAAGTGCTTAACACTTCATATTCATTACCGAACATCCCATAGTAAACCTCAATAACATACATCAATGAAAATACCTATATATTTACACGAGTTACAGCACAGACAGACAGACAAACCGAATTCAGAAACACTTTTCAACTATGTTGGAAAGTTTTAAAAATGGATTTAAAATAACAGATATTGGAACGTCAATGAATTTTAAAAAAATGACAGCCTGTTAAATTGTAATTTTTGATTAACTTTTATACGGGGGATCGGACATCATCTGTCGGAAAGAGCCCCTTTTAAAATGTTAATCATGAAAACGACCGAATGCAAGTATGAATAATATTGTTAAGAAACTCATATGTGTTGATAAAATAAACCATTGTTGAGAAGAAATCCGAAAAAAGCAATATTACAATTTTAAAATTAAATTATTTTTCCAATAGCATGTACTATCTGGTAGATATGAAAAGATCCCAGTTTACGCCAACAATATTCGTTTTATTCCCATAAAACGTGGGTTTTCCCTTAGTCATAAACCAGGTTTTTACAGTCTTTGCAAACTCTACCGAGCTGACATGTGTATCTCGGTTTCAGAAATGGTTCAGAATGTATGATGATGGGTTTCTAGAAACGTCTTAGCCTCCAAACGTTACTTATTAAACTCTTTTGTTTAACTTAAATTGGTTTTTGTATGTAAAGATGGAATTTTGTAATACATTTTTCACTCACTTCCTGATAGGCTAGAATTATTAAAATTATGCACACAGGTGTGTTTTTGATGACAATATTTTAATATATTTAGACCTGAATTGCTAAATCATAAATTAATTTAAACGCATTTTTCCACTAGCCGTTCGCAAGTGATAAATCACCAAATATTATTTATGGTTACAAAATGTGTTACAAAAACAATGGTGTTAATTATGCGCCATTCCACGTTTTCCGACGTATTCCAATGGGCTGTGAAACTGCAGCAACGAAATATTTTAAACACTAAAAAGTAGAAAATAAAAATAAAAAATAAAGTGTGTGATAATTAAAAATACACTTTTATCAATTATTAATTTAATATTAATTAAATTAAGATTAGACGTTGAGAAAAAAATAAAAATCCCGAATAGATAGTTTAGGGTCCCAAAAACGAAGAAGATCGGATAAAAACGGACAGTTATTAACAATTTAGGGCACAAAAACATAAAGGGGCTAGGGGGCCCGGTTCTTGTCCGATAATTTTTTTTTGTCGTTCAGGTAGTAACTGAAAGTCCTAAGAAGTTGTTATAAAAAAAAGCTAGTGAATTGGACAATTTTTAGGGGCGCTATAGTAGGGTACCAAAAGGAACTAACTGATAGTTTTGAGAAAAGCCCTAAGCGGAAATCATCTTAAAAAATCCTATTACTTTGCGCTTTAGCTCTTCAATTATTCAAAATTAAGCACAGGGTATAAATTAATCCTTAGAATAAAAGTATAAAGAAATGCTTAAAAAGGGCCCTAGGGCCCCAATAAAAATATTAGGTTGGTGGCCCGGGAAGAAGAGGAGTCCAAGACTTGATTTTAAACTTATGCATTGAGAGGATGACACAATTAGGGGAGTGCAAAATGCATGGCGCACAAAACGTTCAAGGGGTCCCGGTCCGGGTCGCAGAGGGCAACTGGACCGTAGAAATTGGGGAAAAGCTAATTGGAGAAAGGGCGCCAAAAACGAAGAAAATCGGATAAAAATGGCGCAAGTTATTATCAATTTAGGGCAAAAATGTTAAAGGGGCCCCAGGGGGCCCGAGTCTCAACCCTCTGACTGCCCAGCAAATGGGCAAAATTGTAAGGTTTTTTTCCCTCTGTATTTTATTTTAAATGCTAAATAATGGTGATTGTTCAAAAATTATATAAAAACTTAATTACATATATGAATGTAATTCTTGAGAGTATCAATTATTACTCAATCTATTAAAACGGCATTATATCCAGAGAATTATATTAATTTAAATAATGCTTGTATTGCAGTAAATTCTGGAACGTAGTGAACGTATTAACACGGGTGTGTCAGTCAAAGGGTTAAAAAATTAAAAATATGAGCCTCAGATACAGCAGGACCTTTCTCGGGCTATCCGCACCCAAATTGTCAGACTTTTACGTCTGAATCTATGTCTAGCGGTAGATTCCGCTAGCCATCGCGTGCACACACACATAGATAGAGACAAACAAACAACTTTCTTTTATTAGTATAGATATATGCATGGTCTTGAGAAACTATTTACACGCAAATGTCGTAAAATTAAACAAATAATTGAATGTCAAATGAAACACGCCGAAGTAGCAACCTATACCAGAGTTGCCAAGTCTCCGGCTTTTTGCACACCAGTACTTTCTTAGAAAAAATGTTGTTCTTTTAAATCGCAGAATGCTAAGATTAAAGAAATAAAATTTTTCTGTACTAAAATACTGGTATCCAAAAAGCCGGAGACTTGGCTGCTCTGACATATACTTAAATCTCTGTATATGATAGATGACCCTTCTTTGAGAATTGTGGACGGCTAATTCCTTTTAGCTTCAACACCCTACTAACGGGGACAACCTCTAGATGAACTGAAAGCTCCCTAAAGAGGTTGCCCACTATGTTTCATTTATCATTCTTGCTAATTCTATCATTTGACGCCGAGGTAATGACAGCAGTATTTCAGTAGTTTAAATAATGCGTTTTTTCTGTTCTGTTGCCATATCTTAAAAATTAAATACAGCAAAAATTATAATATTTTTAATAAATTCATTAATTCGGGCTTTCTATCAACCATAAATGAAAGTGGTGAATTTAGAATAATCAGGACCCACACCAAATTAACGTACTGTAACGGAAAATTTTTGAAACAACATGAATTGAAGTCATGAAATTAGCCGAAGGAAAGAAGGAAGAGATAGGAAGAGATCCTTCGATCGATTTTTATGCTATTAGTCACCCAGGGATATATTGAGACATGAGACGCATGGGCCCGGGACAAAAACATAAAAAATTCCAGGGCGGCAAGTAAAGTTTTGAGAATACTATTTTATTTATATGTAAATATGCATGATGTCATATATTAGTCCCTATAACTGCTTGTTTTAATTAATTATTCAGACATTATATTGTTTTAAAACACACTAAAACATACTACTTAAAAGACAAGCTTAGTTACAAAAAAGATAATTTTCCATACGGCAAAGGTGAGATCCCGTTTTAATGCCTTAATATAACAAAGCAAGCTATCTTGGTCTTTAACAATTTAAAAAGGATGTGTCTAAAAGTAAAAAAAAAATACGTTAAAACACACTAAAATATAGTGCTGATGTATAAAAGTCTTAAAACTATATTCACCTTCTGCCTGAGGCATCTATATTTAATGCTGTTTCGTGTCTTCTTCTCTAGCTAATGTCGTTGAAGTTTTTTTTTATTTTTTACCTATTACTCACAAGCAACGCCATCTGTTATAAAATTTAGCATGTATCACATCATTACATATTTGAGAGTTTGCTGTGATAATTTCTATGGCCTCCCGTAATCACCAATTACGATAGACTTCAATAATGTCGAGAAATTAGCAGGTTATAATAGTTTAAATTAGGCATTACTGACGGAGGCCATAGAAATTATCACAGCGAAATCTGAAATATGCAATGATATGATACATGCTGAAATTCATAACAGATGGCATTTCTTGTTAGGAATATGGAAAGAAAGTGAGGAGAACTTCAGCGACAATAACTAGCGAGGAAGAAACGGAACAGGATTAACTGATGATACCCCAGGACAGAAGGTGAAAATATTTTAAAAACTTTTATACATCTGCACTATCTTTTAGTGTGCTTGAAACCATTTTTAAAACTTTTATACATCAGCACTATCTTTTAGTCTGTTTGAAAGTATTTTTTTAAACTTTTAGATACATGCACTATCTTTTAGCGTGTTTTAAAACAATATAATTTTTGAATAAATGAGTAAAACAAGTAATTATAGTGTACTACTTTTTATCCTTCAAAAGTAAAAAAAAAAAAAAAATGTAAATGGAGAACTGCAATTTTTTTATTGTCTTAAAGACAAGCTTAGTTACAAAAAGATAAATTTCCACACGGCAAAGCCCGTTTTGATGCCTTAATATAATAAAACAAGCTATCTTGGTCTTTAACAATTTAAAAAGGATAGCAATGAAGTTGAATTTCGGTGATGTGATAAATTATTTTACTCGAATACAAGTTTGGAATAACGATCTTCATTAATTACAAAACAGAGAATTAAAGTTTCTATTCTATAAAGTCTTCAGATTTCTTCAATCAAATTACTGCATGCAACTAGCGTAGCATATAATATTGTTTTTTTAATAAAGTATAGGCACGTTTTATTGTTTTCAGTTTTTCATTTAAATGTAATTATTATTATCCTATCAAATGTACAAATTTCATGACTGCTTCATTATTAGTATTCAACTGTTGCCTTTTTAAGATTTAGAAAAAAAAAGAACAAAGCTAGGGAGAGAGAGACAGATTTGACTGTGCCCATAGAACATAAAAGTAAAATTGAGCCATGCAGAGAATGATCACAAACTTTCGGATTAGTTAGCGTTACATGAAATTAATATAATTTATAGATAATAATAGATATTTTAAAGAAATTCCACTGTATAAACTGAGGAGATAGTCTCTAAACAGTTACTTGTTGGTACACTTTAGTTTAGGTGATACATTGTTTAAAACAAAAAAAGTGAATTACAAAATAATAATTTGTCAGAAGTTTAATAACTGTTTTTGTTTTGTCGTTTTTCAGATAAACTTTGTGATACTGCTGAACATAGTTTGTGTCGTTTTAGTGAAAGTCCAAGTAACGACTCCTAGCGAATTCCAACAGATCAGGTGAGAAATATTTAATGCTATACTTTCACAGAAGTAATTTTTATTTATTTTTTAATTACAGTATACATATTAAAAACATAAGCCAACAATAATGTTAAAAAAATGATGCCGGTTTTTATTTTAAATTATTTGTATAGTTTAGACAGTTGATATTTTGTGTTTAATATTACATGGAGTCAAGAATTTCGTATGAGTAAAATAAGTATTACTGAATGTATTATACAATTAATATTGTACATATTTATTGTAATACTATATAATTTACTAAGTATTACAATATAGTATTACTAAATATTATTGAATTTATTTGTATGCATTTGTACGTACCATTTTACTAAGTATTGTGGAATTTATTTTTATACATTTACATATGCCATTTAAGTTGTTTTTATTTTCGACATTAACTAAAACTTTCCTGTGTAGTCACCTGACGTTACATTAAAATATTTCTTCATATTTATTTCTAAAAGAAATATTCAGCTTCAAATTATAAGCAGCATTTAACTATGTTCTCATACCGTTTTTTTCAACAGTGATAATGTAATTTCCAAAATCAGAACTAAAATGGTGTAACAAGCAAATGGTGATAGCTATTAAAGTTATACTTGCAAAAGATTTGTACTGGAATTTCTTCAGCACACTTTCTTGATTTAGTAAAAAAATGTCTCATACAGGTGCTGTTGCTCAAACTGTAATAATGTTTAAACAAATGCATGGATTACAAATCACTCAGTTTTCACCCTTCATTCTGTTTAGCTGTTTGAACATGGAAAAAAGAAGTTGGCGTTTTGGAATTGCAAGGTTATTTTAATCCTTATTACACTTTGGAAACAGTGTACTGCCATTTTTGGTGACATTTGGTACTAAAAAAAGGAATACTATTAAAGAAATTATTGGCTTCAAGCATCAAAATCCTTCAAAAATAATATCTGCCACCTTTGCTTGCTATTTCATTTTGGATAATCTTATAATAATCTTTGAAGAATCTGATTTTTTTTTTTTTTTTTTTTTTTTTTTTTTTTTTTTTTTTTTTTTTGCAGTGTATGCGTATTATTTTGTATGATAATAGTGTTAGAAGGCATGTTACAAAATAAAAGATACAATGCGTATAGGCGAAAAAGTAATGTTTTATTGAGCACGATGACAACACTAAATGACCTTTACCGTTTATTTTTCAAGCACTCTGTTTGAGATTACTTTGTAAAATCTGGTTCCAGCTGAACCGGAGCCGTCGCGAGAATTAAATTTGTAAGAAAAATTATTTCTCGCGGAATCCGAGATAGAACGTTGTTGGGTACAAAAAATGTGGACTGTAATTAAATAACTGTTTATAAAAATTCAACGAATTAAATGTAACGAAACTATTTTTTTATTAACAAACGATGTTACCCGGAGTTCCCTATTGGAGACTACCGTACGATACGAAGAGCAAACAACTTCTGATTTTACATTTATTGCCAAGCGATACTAGAAGCCAAGAGTGGCGCCAACCTACCGGCCACCACTGAAATATTTATTTCAGCGACATATCTTGGATAAGTGTCCTTCCTTTTAAACAATTAAATTTTTTAACAATAAATCTTCAATTCGAAATGCAACTTTCAATTCAAATCAATAATATAAATATAAAATTCAATTCAATCATAATATTAAGATACGAAGTTACTACAAAATTTTCAAATATAAATGTACAAGAAAATATAAGAAAAATAAATATTTATATTATAATAAAGGATCATTTATGAGCAAAATACTAATACTAGATATACCTCGCTTGGATACACCACTTGGAGTTTTGACAAGAATGACTCTAATTTAACCGCCATTACCATAAATTACATCTTGAATACAACATACAGATCATGTACTCATTGGCAAATTACTATCTTTCGATATAACCATTGTTCCAATTTTAACATTTTCTTTTTCAACTAACCATTTGGTTCTTTGTTGTGGATTATTTAAGTAATCTCTACTCCATTTTTTACAAATTAATTGATTATTTTTTGTAATTCGCTGCCAATGACTAAGTTTATTATTGGTAAGTCAGCCAAGTTTGGTTCACAGATGCTATTTATAGGACAGCCAATTAAAAAATGTCCGGGGGTTAAAGTTTTGTAATCACTGGGATCCAAAGATAAAGGTATTAGAGGCCAATGGTTAAAATACCTTCGATTTGATTAAGAACAGTTAAAAATTCCTCAAAAGTTAGTTTTAAATCTCCAACTGTTCTTTTTAAATGGTGTTTAAAGGATTTTACTTCTGCCTCCCACAAGCCACCAAAATTAGGGGATCTAGGATGAAGGAATTTCCAAGAAATTGAATTAGCCTTTAAGTAAGCAGCCAATTCTTCGGATTGATTTTTTATAATTTTATGTAAATTTTTCAATTCTGAATTCACACCAACAAAATTAGAAGCATTGTCGGAAAAGATGGTGGTACAAATTCCGCGCCTAGCTACAAATCTTTTTAAGGTAGCTTTTAAGGCTTCAGAAGTTAAATCTGTTATTTCTAAATGAATTGCACGAGTAGCAAAACAAACGAAAATAGCGACATAAATTTTGCTAAAAATTCCTTTACGTTGGTATTTATATTTGATATAAAATGGGCCACATAAATCAATGCCTGAATTTGTAAAGGGGGGATACCTTCTTTAGGTAACGAAGCCATAATTTGTTCTGCAATTGTTATTTTCCATTGTTATTTTTCAAACACGCCTCGTAAAATTACTGCCATTAAAGCTCTTACTTATGCGACACTCATAGTTCTGCACAAATATTAAATTTGTCCATACAGCCACATACAAGTAAGTGTAACTGTACTGCTATGATCAAAAAGTTCGGAGACTGGCTTCCCTAATAGGTATGATTTATTGATATCACGTTTTCTCACACAGCAGCTTCAAATGAGTCTCTTTATGTAGCAGTGCTCTTCTGTCAGCGCGAGTACAGTTGCTGAAAGTCTCTGGATTGTCTTCATTCTGCCGTCGCAGCTTTCTGAACCTTAGATGCACTCTGGATACGGCGTCCTTTGAAAATACTTTTCCAGCACGCATTACTTCACCGCACACCTATTATATGTTCAATATTTCTGCAAAGGCTGTCTGAATTTATATTTGTATCTTATTCTTCAAAAGCCATTTATGCTTTCGATGAATGCGAATGACAACAGTTTACTGACACGCATTGTCTGAAAAAACCCCGCACTATGAAAGTACTTCTTTCTCACCATATCTCATGTGCAAGGTGTCTCTATGTCACGGTAAAATAGTTCTCCCTTCAATCCGGATTGTAGATATCAACGCATTCTCCGAACTTTTTAATCGTAGTATTGTATTATGTATATGAATATGGTTACATTTCTTATTTCTTATTTTCCCAGAAAAGCCGTGAGAGCTGCTCTTCTGTTATTGCCTTTGCTCGGAATAACAAATATCATGGATATCGTGCCAGGTCCTGTAGACGGAACCCCTCTTCAATTTGCTATCTGGTCTTACTCTACACACGTATTATCCGCATTGCAAGGCTCTTTTATATCCCTTTTGTACTGCTTTCTCAATAGAGAGGTATGCTGCCTTTGTCACAAAACAATTTCTTGATATATGAGTTTTATAAATTGATGCGTTTTCCTAATTCTTTAGCTGCATTTCTGCAGCGTTGTGTACAGGGTGTTGTGGAAGTATACGTGACGGTAATTTTTTTTACAAGAAACAAGGGTCTCAATCGCTTTAGCAAAACATACAGGGTGCCTCACTCCAAGTTACACGTGCATTTTCATTCCTAACTATAAAAATAACACACGTATTTTATAGCAAACTTTTCTGCAGATTTAAATTGTTTTCTCTGAAATATATTAACATTATAACAAGTATTGGTAAGGGCCACTATCCGTTTGCATATATACTGAGCGGGTCACTCCATGTTTCGAAATGTGGCTGGCAATATGCACGGTGTCACTGGCTTTTAATCACATCTTGCAGTATCATAATACTGAAAAAAAAATAGTCAGTTGAAAATTGCGTTACATAACCTTTATCATTTTTTTAATATTCGGGGGCTCGGCTAGGATTAAAACACGTTGTATTTTTGACTGAATAAGTGAGTTGCGAGCCAGGTTTCCCATACATATTGTTTTTCTTTCACATGTACTATATCTCAGTTTATTTCCATATTAACAGAACACCTTGTATAACTATATAGAGGAGACCATGACTTAATTTTTTTCTTTATCAGCATTTAGGAATGTTTTCTTATTTATATTTCTTTATTATTATAGATTACCTTTAGGTATAAGTTCTAAATAACGATCAAAATGCATTATAAAGTTTTGTCTTAATTAAAAATACTAAGATAGTTTTAAAAACCTCTTATCGAATATTTTATACAGTATATTTTAATTTTAACGTATCATTTTTTATTTATTTATCTTCTAATACACACAAAAAAATTATGTATGTTAGATAAATTCTGAAAGGAAAATGTTTATTTATTATAAAATTATTTCTTTTCTCTGGGGAATAGAAGCTATAATAGAGTCTTGAAAAGCGTGTACTAAAACTTTGTTTATTTCAAAATGTATATTTTGTTTTTAAAACATATGTCTATTTAAATGAAATATAAGAATTTTCTTTGTATAATAGCTATTTTACTTAGATTTTACGAAAAAATCAAAATATAATTTAAAACCTAAGTCTTTATCATTCTTTTCAGTCACTGCCATCCAATTTATTTTGTTGTGATCCTTGTTCTTAATCTCCTTAAGATTTCGCCTTCAAACCTTTTTTCCTCCTTAATACATTTTATTAAATTTGTATGCATAACTGAAACTGTACAACGTGCCTAGCGTTTATATTAAGTGGAAGCGATTCTTGCGAGCAGAGTATCTAAAATAACAAAAAAGAAAAGCTAATAAACAAAACCAAAAAAATGTAGGAACGTTCATTCTTAAAAAGAAAAAGTAAAATATATGTGATTTTGTTATTTTAATGTTTTTATATAGCGCAGTAATAGAAAGATAATTTAGTTGATGGAAATCGGAAAGAAAAGAAAATAAATTAGTTCATTTCATGATGCAATACACAAATTCGTATAAGGTGGATTAGCGAAATAAAAAAGGTAACATAATAATATTTTCTACCTATTTTTAAGTAAATACAGTGATAATTCTACCAATGACAAGAGGAGAACGTAAGCACTGACTTTAGAAAGCAGAGACTTTAACCACACATATGTGCACACATACGTGCACACATACAAACAAAGAAAAAACTTTATTACAACTTAAAGGTCTGCTGAGAGTAGAGACATTAAACGAAAAACAAAAACACAACACACCAATTAAAGTTGAAACGGTTATGGTTCAAGTTCAAACAAAATTCTACGTCTGCTTAGTATTTAATGGGCATTTAATTTTTTTAAAGGTATTTCACGTTTTATGATGTGAACGCATATGGCGAAATCTTTCGTGCAAATACTGGTGCAAAACCCAGATGTTACAAAAATTATTTCACTACCAATATTGGTATATAATAGAGACAAAATATAGTCAATATTAGTCAAGTTATAGGCAATATCAGGGACATATTATTGGAATAGATTGTTGCGATTATTTTGTTTTGTTATTTTTGTTCACGTTATAGATTTAAAAATGTGACATGATTATAGCATTCATTTAAAAGAATTTATTTTAAGTCTTTTTAGATTTCAAGATAAACATATAAATAAAATTCCAAGCAATGCATTTTTGCAAATAATGATCAATATCATGTAACTGTACGTATAAGCTATTTATTTCGATAAAATAAATTGCCTTATGGGATGGTATAGATATTGGAAACAGAATATAAAATATGAATAATACATAAAGGGTATGATTTTCTTTTCATAAATATATAAACCTAAAATTATTCCATATTGGAATATTAACAATCTCAAAATAAAAGCACTTCAAGTGAACTAGAATGTATCAAAAATGAATTTGTCATTGGAGTAGTAAAGAAACAGATGTTAGCAACAAGTGCATAATGCATTTGCTATCATAAATCTATATAAATAATTTGTTTATTTTACCATGCTTCTTTCTTTTCTGTTATGTATATTTGTTTGTTTGTTTGCATAAGAAGCAGTTTTAAGATTTTTCCTTTAAGTGGAATTTTACAGACTATAAGTAAACCAATATTTTATTAGAATTTGTTTTAACTGAAATATTAGTTTTCAGGATTTAAAATATTCATATTAATGCTTGTGAAATTCTATTAATGGATTTACATATCATACAAAAAAGTTTTTTTTAAAATTAATAATACAAAAGTTGAAAAATCTAATTACAGTTTATTAAACATTAAAACAACAATAAGTATTTTTTAGAACATTGTGTAAATTTGCACTAATTAAAATATCATCATAAAAGAAACATAAGAATATATATTTAGACTTTCTCTATTAATTTGACATTTCCCTCTCCACTTTAAAAAACATATTATTTATTATCTATCTTTAATACTTTTCTATTAAATTTTATATGTTAACAACTTTTTCTCGTAAATACGTAGAGATCATAGTCCCTTATATATTTGCATTTATATAGAAGGTACATATGATACATGCGAGTTTTTGAGTCACTAAAACTATTTTGATATTTTTCTTTCTTTCTTAAAATAAACAAAATTATAAACAAAATACAAAAACATGTGTTCCAATTTTGATTTTTACATTAAAAAGTCTCAAAAGACAAAAAATTATTTAAAAGTTTGGTTTTAATAAGTTATTTAAATTTATAATATCTGAGATGAAAAATCTAATTTCAGTTTATTAAACGTTGAAATAACAAAAAGTTATTTTTTGAGAAATTGTGAAAGTTTGCACTAATTAAAATTTCATCATAAAAAGAACAAAAAAAAAAAAAAAATATGTATGTAAACCTTCTCCTTTAGATTCATGTTTTACTCTTTTGAAACCATATTATTTCTTATCTATCTTTAATCTTTTTCTATTCAACTTTATTATATCTTAACGACTTTTTTTACGCAAATACGTATGGATCATTGTCTCTTATGTATTTCCATTTATATAGAATATATATACAGGGTGATTATAAAAATAAAACTCTCCCGATATATGAGCCCCTAGCTATCATACCGTTCACAGAAACTGAATGAAATTTTGGTTTAAAAATATTTTGAGGTATGCGCTCAAGAATCATATGAAAAACAACAGTTAAATGCTAGCAGTTCCGATTACATTGACAAAATTTCGAAAATTTCAAATGGCAACACCTACTTTTTTTTTTTTTTTTTTTTTTTTTGGAATGTGATCTTCATAGTGAAAAACCATAAAAAACGTTGGAACAGTACCTGTAGCACGAAAATCGCCGGCGCTAGACAAACTAAGAAGAAAAGTGAAAACAGTCAATAAATGACAAAGAAGCAACAGAAAGAAAAACAGTTTATTGTTCAAAGCTATCCACTATCTGCCGCATGCAAAGTGTCATCGTGTGTGAAGTGGAAAATTTATGAAACACACTAAAATAGATTGTTTTCTATTTCTTCTTTGTCCTTGTTGGTTGTTTTCACCTTTCTTCTTAGTCTATCTAGCGCCGACGATTTTCATGCTGCAAGTACCGTTCCAACGCTTTTTATGGTTTTTCACTATGAAGATCACATTCCAATAAAAAAAAAAGTAGGTGTTGCCATTTGAAATTTTCGAAATTTTGTCGCTGTAATCGTAACTGTTAGAATTTAATAGTTGTTTTTCATATGAGTCTTAAGCGCATACCTCAAAATACTTTAAACCAAAATTTCATTCAGTTTCTGTGAACGGTATGATAGTTACGGGCTCATATATCGGGATAGTTTTTTTATAATCACCCTGTTTAATACATGCAAAATTTTGAGACACTAAAAATATTCTGATATTTTCATTCTTTCTTAAAATAAATAACAACAAGAAGAACAAATATACAAAAACAGTGAAATATAAAAATATGTATTTCAATTTTGATTTATTTTTTTATAAAAATTTCTCAAAATATACAAAATTATTTAAAAAGTTCGATTCTAATTTATGAATGTGGAAATTTATTTCTAACATATCGTATAAAATCTAAAACCAATTTAAATATTGTTTAATTTTTTCCTCATTTTCTCAAATAAAAGCATTCATGCAACAATAAAATATTTTGACGTTTTGAAATAACATGAGTACGAAATTATTAAATTTAAGAAATCAAGTACTTTCAAAAAGCAACCTTTTCGTATTAATCTAATTTTTTTGTTTTGTTAGGTGCTTTATTAAAGTTTGATTTGTAACTGACTA
This sequence comes from Maratus michaelseni, assembly GCA_963931845.1. NCBI lineage: Eukaryota > Metazoa > Arthropoda > Arachnida > Araneae > Salticidae > Maratus > Maratus michaelseni. The sequence continues at coordinate 185,452,149 of OZ007587.1, forward strand.
TTGACAAATGGATTTAAATTACTTAAAAAAAAACTGTATAGATTTTATTATGTCAGAGCGTAAATAAATATCAAATGATATTTTAATTTTAAAAATGTTCGTTCAGAATTTTGCGATTGCTTTTTATCTATCACTGTCATCGAAGGTAATTTTTTCATGTTTATAGATTTTCTTTTAAAGTAAGAAACCTTTAATTTCAATGACGTTCTAGATTTAAATTTTAGATTTTTCATGCTTTTTGTTTAATATTTTTATATCATATTAACAATAACAATTGTAAGCTGCAAGACACGTAATAATAATGTTTGTATGTTTTCTTTCGGATTTTCGAAATATAAAGTATTATAGTAAGTATTTGACGCATTATTAAATTGTTCAATGAAGAAAATGTCTTATTAAAAAAAAGCTATTCTGATAGTAAAATTTTAAAATTTAATTAAAAAAATAGAACAAGAATGTTTTAAAACGACATTTCTTGTACAAATTTGAACTTTTTCAAATTTTATTTTCCCATTTTTCTTATAAGTGTGATTAGACCTTAAGGATCAGATTTTCAAAAAGTTGAATGCTTGAAGAAAAAAACAAAATGTCATGACATACATAAAAACAGAGCAAAAATGGCTATTTCTCTTTTTTTTTAAAGAATATTATCGGAAATCCGATCCTTAAAATCATACAACAGACCATGAGAAATATCAATAAAAATATCAAGTAAATTGAGAAATATCTGTTGAAGTTTTATCATTATGATCATACTGATGTATTTAAAAAGAGAAAAATGAATTGAAACTCTGAATCACATTGTATCTCTGAAAGATTGTAACTCTGAATCATTTAAAGGAAATTGGATGCTATAGAAAAACTTCTTTTACATATAAATATTGGATCTTTACATTGTAACTGCGCGAGAATATATAATAATAATGATGTCCAAATTTAAGAAATATTCTTCAAATGAAAGCTAGCGAGTCCGCTTAAAGCAATTAAATGAAAATTTAAAGGGGAAAAAATATTTAAGAGCAATTGTAATTGTGCAGTCGACACCGCTTATGTAATTAACTGTTTTGACAAGATAATTTTTTTTATTAAGTGGTAAATTATATTAAACGGGATATCACTATTGCAATTTTTAACAGCAATTAAAATTATCTAAATATAGAATACTTTAAGAAGTTCAATGCACATATTATTTTTACGTAATAGCATGACTGGTAAAAAAAAAATCTAACACACATTAAAATTCTAAAAGCAATATTTTCATTCATTTTAACTAACTGAGAAACTTCGGCTATTATGGAATAGTCGTGCAATATGGAATGTTTCTGTTTGGTAAAGTGCTGCCACTAAGCGGCAGTATCAAAAACTACTTAAGAACGTTTCCAGAATCCAGTAGAGCATATTGCGTGTGTTTTATATTAAAATAGCTAATTCGCCCGGGGTTGCCCGGTCCTGTAAAAAAAATAGCACAAAACGCAAAAACACTCTAAATATCGCTGCACGAATACACGTTGTACAATAAATGAGATATTTAATAAAAAGTCGTTCCCCTTCCCCGATCTCTCCCCATCACCGCAAATATAAAAAATTCTGTTTAATAAACCTTTATTAATTCCGTCTATTATCAAATAGCTATTTATTTCTATTTCCATAAAAAAATAAATAAATCAGGATTTCGTTGTTACACCTTGCTATGTCATGGGATAGGATGGGATGGTATTATTTGATTAAGGCTAAATATATACAGCTGTCCCATTTTCGTGCTGCGCAATTGCCAAGTCACAAAATAATCATTAACTAAAGATGTAGATACTAGGAGTGATTTCTGAATGAAAATTCCATAGTGAATAAGATAGCTGAACTTGGCTTGACACGATCTCAGAACTTTTTACGGTAAAAGAATCACTAGACTTGGCTGCATTTTTTACATGTGACGTTTTTTATGAGATAATGTTAATTGATAAAACGTGATTTGAAAAAAAAAATATATGCTACGTGCATCAGAGATTTTAAATTACAAACTAGCATTAATCCTCATATTACTTTTTTGTAAAGATAACAATTTTTACTCATGTAAAAGTAGAAAACTTTTACAATTTAAAAACAGTTTCTAAATTATTTTTTGATAAAATAATAACAAAAATTATCAATGGACTTCTCTTATTTTGCAAGTTTTTTTCTATATTTGAATCGTTACTCATTTTACCGATGCTTTAAATGCTATTTTGTTGAGAAAAAAGATGCATTAATAGCTTATAAATTTCAGATTGAAATACAAAATTTTTTGAGCAATGAAATATTAGTCGTGATGGACGTTTGCTTGACGTCATCAGCTTCAGCATGCATAAATACATCATTGTATTTGGAAAATATTTTTTATAGTATAAATCCATTCCAGAATTTTAAATTATGAAATCTTGAGGTCTCACAAAGAGCTTTAACTTTCGTTCTAAAGCAGTGAATTGTACAGAAATCAATGTAATATTAATTTATGACCATTCCTTATAATAATATTTTTAGAAGAAACATTAATATACTTTACTTATGTCCAAGAATATTAAATTCGCCTAGGGATAGTTTTTTGAAATAAGAAAATGTTTAGTCGTAATTAACAATCATTTATTAGACTAAAAAAATATACTCTTTAATAGAACAATATTACAATGTCTTAACTGTGACCGAAACTATAGAAAATAAATCTTTAAATAATGAAGAAAATATTTAAACATTTGTATACAAAAATATATATATATATTATTAAAAATAATTTAAAAATGTTACACTTTGTAACTCACGAACGTTTAAAAATTTCTTTCAATTTATAAAAACAGCATCAACGCTGTAAAACTAAAGTTGTTAAAAATATGTTGCTTTAAGTACATTTTATAAGAAAAAAATTAAAATGACTATATAATTATTTCAAAAAATGTTAATCAAACTACCAAAAATTTGTTATAAAAATGTCAAAAACCCAAACTAATGTATTTTTTTATTTACCTTATAAAGTTGAAAACATATTTTGCATAACGTTAAGGTTTTTTTTCCGGTTTTTAGTCAATTTGTTTGGCAGAAGCTGTTGAAATGATAAACCATATTTGAAAACCTTATTATATTTTCAAAAAACTTATTAAATTTTAAATTTTAATTTCTGAATAAAAATTGGAAAAAAAGCTGTACTTTACATTGCATATTCAATAAGTGAATGTTTTCTGTAAATAAACAGGATTTTGCTAATCGAATGTGGTATTAAAATTTAAAAAGATGCTATAGAAAAAGTTGGAGTATGAAATTTTAAAATTACTGAAAGCACAAGTATTTTTATTAGAGGAAAAATTCAAATGCATTTAGAGATATATGAATAAATTAGAAATTCCTTGGAAATTAATTAAAGTTAATTAAAAAAAATGTTGTTGGAAATTTAAACATTTACTTTTACGTTGTGTTTGTTTAGAATCAACTATAGATATCACGAATCGCCAAAAATTTCTATATTAATTTTATAATTTGTTTTTGAATTCATCTACAATACGATAAAAATATATTTGGTTTTAATAAAGTCAAAATATTTTAAATTCATTTACGATAATACTGTCTGTGTTATTTAATGATTAATAAATAGATAAAAAATATTTTAAGCAGTAATATAAAAAAAAGAAAAGTCAGTTTATTTTCTGTACGTGGCATACTTTTATGAAGTTAAAGCTTTAAGTTAGAGTGTATATTGGTTTCTGTATATTTCAAGTAACCAAACTTCAACAAATAAAAATTAAACTAAATATTTACATTAATAACGTCTGTACATTATATGCATGGGTTGCTTATATGCACAATCGTCAAGAAAATAAATATATAGAGATAGAAAGAGAATAGACGAACTCTACCATAAATCATCGTATAAAAATGTGACTAGTACTAATCGATTAACAGTAACGTTTGCTAATTAATGATATAAACTGAGCTGCGCCGCCAGGCACCCGAGTGGCGCCCGTTAGCGTCTTCCGCCGTACCCATGTCCTGAGGGACATATAACACGCACGACCAGGGGCTGCTCCTTGTATGCGTTACGGCCGTCGGAGCACTCCACCTGCGCATCACTCCGATTCTACCAAGTTGTGACGACATAGGTCGCTACGATCCGCGAAGGTTCCCATAATAAGAGGAGACCTCCACGAATACACCTGATGAATCGCCAAAAGACACCCGACGGCTTTCATCGCCGGAGCCCCATAAGGGGAACCGGGTCCTAGGCCATAATGCCGAGCTCCCCCGACGACTCTTGCTTTCCCGCGGCGTCCGATCGTCGAGTTCTAGGGAGGGAGAAAACGACTAGTTCATCTGTCGTGGTTACCGCTTGTGCTGTAGGAGGGACCTCTCGCCAACCCGGGACCACGAAGAAATTCGGTCCCTGACGCATAGACACGTCTTGGCTTGGGGTGTCCCTTCATAATGGCTTTGCTTTCAGTGAGTCCCGCAGCGAAATATGGGGGGGGGGGTCCCTGATTGACTTCCTTAAGATCATCCACATGTAAAACAACAAATAAAACATATCACAAAAATGTTAGAAACAGCGGAAAATTAGGTTTAGAACCATTACCGGACTCTGCAGGGCATGGAAAATTCTTGCAAGAAAGCTAGAGGAGCGGTCCCGGTCGAGGTGAGTAGCGTGAAAATTAGGTGAAGATCCGCTAATTCAACCATCGCGCACGGAAAGGTCCGATTGCGCAAAGACACGCTGGATTAGTTTTCGACCCGAGGAGTCGAGTTTTGGCAATGATCGCTTCCGCGTCAGTTGGCGAGCCACCCGCCTGGTTCCTCGTACTCAGACAACACAAGAAGTGGGTGATCCCCCCCCCCCCACCACCACCAAGATATGGCTTTGTCCACAGCGACCTGAGGGGTCGCCTTCGGACTGTAGCTCCACTTGGTTTTGGGCACCTCCTGCGCTGCTCAACAATTGAGGTCGGCACTCAACTGCTTCAGCTGCAGCGGATGACGGTGTGGTTGCGGGCCATGATCGTCGGCTCATGCCGCTAACTATTCCACCTCTGCCGCTGGTACAGTGCAGATAGTTGCTGCATGCCGTATCTCCCACCACCCACTGTCACTACAGACAAGGCCGTAGCCAATGGGGGGATCACCAGGGTGTGATGCCCCTCCGAAATTTTTTCAGGATGATTATAAATAAGCTATTAAGTATCAATCAAAAAAGTCAAAATTAAAAAATCAACTACATTTAAAAATATTAAATAAAAATTCTATAATCTATTATCTCTTTTTGTCTTTGATTACGTCAGCATGTTGAAAAGATGAATGCAAGTTAAGAAAATAGAAAATAGGTAATACACAATAGAAAGTTTTAAAATTCCTATTTTTTTTTTAAATGGAACTGTATAAAATTGGGATTTCCATGCTATCAAACAAATTTGTGGAATACTCAAACAGATTCTCCAACTTGTTTAACTGAAACGCTTGAAGAATACAATGAGGGTCTAATTCCAAATATCCACAAATTGTCAAAAGTAACTGTTTTGACATATGCTCCTGGGAATACATTTCTGACAGAAGACATATTAAAATATATGTAAAAAGATTCAAAAAGCTTTAATTTGGTTGACACTATTGTTGATAAATTGGCGAAGTAGAATCACCATCAACACAAATGAAATTATAAATTTCTTTGCAATAAAGAAGACTCAAATATTCAATTTTGTTTTGTGATAAGTATCGGTTACTCGAAGTCACAATAGATAACTTTTAAATAATTTCACCTTTATTAAAATACTAGTATATAACGCCCATCAAAAATGACGGAATGTTGATCTGCGTTTCATTTTCATAAGACTACATACAAACAAACAGCATGGAGATTTTGTTATTGAAAGGTTTGTATTGTAGAAAAGTACATTTTAAGAATGGCAAATGATTTCTGCAAATACAAATGATTAGGATTTTTTCTTTTACCCAATATTCAATTTCTGAAATAGTTCAACAATTGGACAAAACAGTCAAAAATATTAAAAAAATAATCCATGCGCGAAAGGTTTAAAAAAAAATATATATATTAATGAGTTTCTAACGAACTTGATTTACAGCTCATTGTTTGGTTACATAAGAAAAATTAAATGCCAATTCTGAAATGGTTTAACGATTGCACAAAACATTAAAATTTTGTTCGTTTTAAATTGTCTAAGTTAATAGTATAACAGAGTTGAATTTTAATATTTTTTGAAGAACAAAGTTTTCCAGTCATGAAGAAACAACTACATAGCATAAAAAGAGACAGAAAATTGCATGTTTGTGGATATTAGCTTCTTAATTCACAGTAGGAAAATATATCCCATTTAAAATGACAGAAAAAACAGTTTTCCAGTAATGAAAAAATAGTTAAAATAACTGCAACGATGAAAGTAGATTATATAACTTTAACTTTTAAAAGTATTCATCAAAGTAAAACCTGATTTTGTCTTATTTTAAAAATATGCCTGAAAAATCTATAATAAATTTTGATCATTAAAAATCTTATTTTATTTCATAAGTAAATTGAAATTATTAAATGCCTTAGTATAACTGAAAAATATCTTTTCACATTCTCTTATTAAATTACAATTTTTTTTTTTCACTACAAAGTTAGGTTTAAATGTTACAGTTAAAAATGTTGATGTTAAAAATCAAAATTTGATCTGCATTGATATAATTAACATATCTGGTATGCGGTACTATATATTCCTTATATTTTAATTGTGTTTCATAAGAAATATTCATTTTACAATGCAAGCAAAATTTCAGATGTAATTGGATAAAAGCTAGCTAGGTGTATGAAATTTGATTTAACCAAGTTAATTTTTTAAGAAAGAAATGATATTAAGCTGAAGCTTTTAAAAGTTGATATTAAAATAAATCAATACACCCTGAATTTTTCTTAGTTTAAAAATATGCTTACATGCATTTTATATTATTTTACAACTTTAATACACTGCTCAAAACAATTAAAGGATATTTGAAGTTTTATATAAAATAAAGATATAAACGAAATTTTTTTTGCCGAAAATAGAAGAAGAGAATCACAAATGCAAATTTTTCTGGTTTTCAAACTGTGGAGTATGCAAATTTTGAGTTCGACGTCAAAAACGTCGCTTCAGCGGCAGCGAATGAAATTTGACTTTCAACTGGATAAAAGAGAATGAAGACAAGGATGATCGGCATTCAGTGATTGCTTTGTTTCGATGAGTAGGATGTCTCAGCGAAGTCATTTGACAGATTCAGAAGCATGGAGAATTGTTGGTAGGTTAGAAGGGGGCCAAAAACAAGCCGAAGTAGCGCAAGCCATTGGAGTGTCACAAAGTGTCATTTCCAGGATCTGGAACCGTTTTTTGGAGAGTGGATGTGCAGGCCGAAGACCAGGGCAAGGTCGTAGACGGGCAACAACGCCCAATGAAGATCGGTATTTAGCGTTAACAGCTCGGAGACACTGAAACATGAACGCTACTCTTCTCCAACAACACCTTCGCTCGGCTACAGGCACCACGATTTCAACTCAGACTGTCCAAAACCGGCTCCATGCTGTAGGTCTGTATGCTCGCCGACCAATGGTATGTGTTAGATTAACATCAAGGCATCGTCGCGACCGCAGGGAGTGGGCAACCGAGCATGTCAACTGGAGGAGAAATGAATGGAGCAATATTCTGTTTTCTGAAGAGTCCCGTTTTTCTGTGCATCCGGATAATAGGCGTATTTTCATCTGGAGGGAGCGTGGCAGTAGGAATAATCCTGCGTTCGTGCACGAAAGTGTCAGATTTGGCGGTGGAGGAGTGTTGGTGTATGGTGGCATCTCCATTGACGGGCGCACTGACCTCTACATCATTCGAGATGGAGCTCTGACTGGTCGCCGATATAGGGATGAGATCCTCAGACCTATTGTAATCCCTTACGCTGCAGCAATCGGAGATAACTTCATTTTAATGGACGATAACTGCAGGCCACATCGTGCAAACCTGGTGGAGGATTTCCTTTTCGAGGAAGGAATCGTTCGAATGGAATGGCCAGCGTGTTCTCCAGACATGAATCCAATCGAGCACGTTTGGGACGCTCTAGGAAGACGAGTTTCTGGCCGCCAACAACCCCCACTAACTCTCCAAGAACTGGAAAGAGCTCTTCTGGAAGAGTGGGGCAGAATACCCCAACTCGTCATTAATAGCCTCATTGAGTCCATGCCTCAAAGGTGTTCAACGTTGCTGGCCGCCCGTGGAAACCATACCCCCTACTGAAAATGATTTTCTTTGAAGAAAACACCTTTTCTTATTCTTTTTTTCTCATATGCACAAATTGTGTTTTTTTCCTTTTGTACACAAATGCGAAATAAAATGCATTTTTTTCTGCCAAACATGTGTAATTTATTCTCATATAACCTACTATGTCTGTCGACCATGTATCAATCAGCTAAAAAGTTTCCCAGATACAAAATCCACCTAAAACTGCAATATCCTTTAATTGTTTTGAGCAGTGTATTATGTTACCAAAAATATCAACTATCCACTATCAATTATCAAATAAAAAACAACAGAAATCTCCTTCGTTTATATTTATCGCCAATAGATGGCGCCAGAAAAGTACTTCGGAACGAAATGTAATTGCTGATGGATCATAGCAAAAAAATCTCTCTATAAAAGCTACTACGGCTATTTCTGAAAAAGTACTTACAGGAAAAAAAAATGCTTACAGAAATAAATTAAAGAAATCTTTTAATATATTTAAAGACTTTAATATGCTTTTACAAATATTTTAAGAGCATAATCGGATATTTTAATGAAACGTTCAAAGAGTCATTCTTTTTTTTCTAGATATGGGATTTATGATTCTGAATGGCAACAGTATTTGTTTGTTTACATCAGGTAATGCGATGTTTAATCTGTTATTTTTAATTTAAAACTTAAAACATTATAACTGGATATAATATACATGTTTTATACGAAAATATGCTGAACAGATATTATTTCAAGTAGAAGAAATTACCATTTTGTGGTCATGCAGTAGCAAATGTTTTTCAGTAAGCCTAACATGCGTTTAACTACTGTCGACTCACAGACCAGAGTGGTCTAGCCTGGATTGGTTACAGACACTTTATCTTGCCTTTGGATTTTATTATAAGTAAGATTAGAAAACAAATATAAAATACGATAATAAGAATAAAATTTTGAACCTACAAATCCCCCACCGAAATATTTTTCTGGTTACGGCCTTGACTACAGAGTCACTACGCATCGTGCTCTACGAAGCTCGATCTCGCCGCCGCGCCGTCAAATCCTCGGATACACTTTTGGAGACGCTCCACCTGCCGTTAGCTTGCTTTTGCCCAGCGTCACCTACCTCAGCACAAGGGGAGTTGGGTTCCCCCTAGCGGGAACCCTTGTCCGAGCAACTGGGATTGGCCTACGGGACGTCCTTCCATCACCTACGGAGGAGACTCCGAGCATTGAAGGAGCCCTCGCGCCGCGGAGAACGCAAGTTTTTCATAGTGATCAATCACTATTTTTACAACCGGAGTTTGACCGGAATTTACAACTTCTTTATCAATTTCAGGAACAGAGTTTTAAGAGAGGAGTGGGGATGTTAAAAAAATCATCAACCCTATGCTCCAGATCAAATGCACATCTGTTTTTAAAATCTCCCCCCCCCCCAAATTCGTTAGATTTGGCTGGTCGTATTATCTTGTACAAAGCTGCATAATAATGCATTAATAAAATATTAAAATACAGCTTTTTAAACATTAAGTTACAATTTTTGTGATAAGGTATAACATGGAATTTGCAAAAACATGAGAAAATTCAGAAGTGATAAATTCGTTTGAATGTAAAGTTTACTTTGCATACTTAAAATAACAACCCAAAGAATCATTAAAACATGAATCTTAGATATTATGTAATTCAGATAGATTGTAAGTAATACATATGGAAATAATCCATATGAGTTGCAGATATGATCGAAACAGTTATGCAAATTTCCGTTTATTAATGACCAGTTCCCAAAAGATAGAGCAATATCAGTGATTTTCTTCAATTAATTTTGTCTTTTCTAGACATATTTTTAAAACATTGATAAAGAATTTACACTTTACGCTTAAAATATATATATGTTTTATATATTAATGAACCTTTTATTGTTTCTCTCGCATTGCAATTTACCATCAAAATTAATGTTTTTATAAAGTCAGCTTCAATAAACCTTTTATATGTTCAATATGTTGTGAAAATTTTAAAACTCAACTTTTTTGGTGCTGTTTAAAGTTTCCAGCGTAAAATATTATCTACAAAAACAACTTTTCAAAAGTAGAAAAAGCCAAGCGTAAAAAAAAAAAAAGTTGTGGCTAAAAAATGGTGTGATATCAAATTTCCAAGCTATTATATTATTTATTTAACTTTTTTTCATTAAATAAGTTATCATATATATAAGTCGAGTGCCTACGTATATGTTAATAGAAATCGTTTTCTCCTGTACTAAATACATCCTAACGAGTTTCTGAAAATGCAATTTTTTTCAAATTATGCATGATGGGCTTGGCGGCCATCTTTCCATATTATTCACAAAATTCTAAACACTCAAATCCGTAGTTAAAATCCGAAGTTCAAAATTATTATTTAAACAAATGTTTTAAGCGTTTAATTTATAGACTTGTATGCTCTGAAAATTGTGTCTTAAGATAATGATGACTTACCTTACAGATTCATCTTATGATTTATTTTTTAGAGTAATTAATAATTTCAAACTAGTAAAAATCAATTTCTCAAATTATCAGTCTTATCTAATTTATCTGTCCGTAGTTAAAATCTGAAGTTCGAAATTGTTATAAACATATTACAGTGCAAACATATTACTCTTTTACTTTAGAAATTTGGATGCTTAGAAATATGGAAAGATGGCCGCCAAGCCCATCATGCATAATTTGAAAAAAATTGCATTTTCAGAAACTCGTTAGGATGTATTTAGTACAGGAGAAAACGATTTCTATTAACATATACGTAGGCACTCGACTTATATATATGATAACTTATTTAATGAAAAAAAGTTAAATAAATAATATAATAGCTTGGAAATTTGATATCACACCATTTTTTAGCCACAACTTTTTTTTTTTTACGCTTGGCTTTTTCTACTTTTGAAAAGTTGTTTTTGTAGATATCATTTCTTTTTTTTAAAATAGATTAAACATAATTTAAATAATCTAAACATGAGAAATAATTTAATATTACATTTTACTTTCAGTCATTGTTTAAAGGGTTAACTAGAAATACCAGTAGATTTTTCAATTAAACTAAATACCCTCTTAAAAACAACATACTAAATGTGGCTTGTTATAATACTTGTTATCCTCCGTCGTTAAAAAATATCACTGACTTATCCATGAAATGAATAAAAATGGAATAAGTACATAGCGTGTCAGTGCTGCATTTGATATGAAACGTGATATCACGCTCTTTTATTATTAGCACTAGCTGGCTTCGCCCACTAGCGGGCCCTTAATTTACATCAGGGCCTCGAATCTTGTAAAACCTCGAATAAGATAAACCTCGAACCGAACGAACATCCGACCAGGTTCCCCGCTGCCTTCGGCACCGGATAATCCCTTAATTTGCACATCGAATACTACAAACCTCTAACCGAACGAACCTCCGACACGGGTCCCCACTACTTCGGCACCGTATAGCAGTCGTGCTGCGCACGCTCAAGTTCCACCTTCCACCACCAGGTAGCGCAATCTGTTCTATATGAACCTCGGGCACTGAAATCGTTAAGGCTATAGATGTCGAGTCGAATGAGCTATACCCCGTCGTGATCCAGCCCATAGAACCAGAGATAGGAAAGTGCCCCCTGGTGGTGAAAAAACGAACTAAAATCAGAAAGCTCTATCGATGTCGAGTCGAATGAGCCATACCCCGTCGTGATCCGACCCATAGAAACAGATATAGAAAAGCGCCCCCTGATGGTGAAAGCAAATCACGTTTAGGGGCAAAGTGGGGGGATGAACACCGGAGATGCATAATAGGATTAAGCGGTCACAGACCTTTCCAACGATGTATCACATGAGGGGTATGTGCAAAATTTAGAAATCTCCCCCCTCCCTGCATAGTATGATTAAGCGTTAACAGACCTTTCCAACGATATATCACATGAGTAGTGTCGGGGGGGGGGGGGCGCAAAATGTGAGGGTGACACCTGTGATGCATAACAGGAATAAGTGGTCACAGCCCTTTGTAACGATATGTGACATGACAGATATCGTTAAAATTTAGAAAATTACCCCCCCCCCCTTGTGTAGGCAAAACGCGCTCCGCCCCTCGCTATAATTTTTGACGCGGCTTTATTTTTAAAATTTATGTTATGTGTTATAAAATATCGTAAAGTTTCAAACAGATAGCCTTATTATACTTCCTAATTTTGTTCACGCCCCTCCCCATCTCCTCCCCGAAATGTAACGCGCCACTCTTTTTTATAATTTTTTTTTTTATCATGTCTTATAAACTATCTTAAAGTTTAAATCAGATCGCATTGGAATTTAATATATTTGCTGAAATTACTATTATATATAGAATAATATAGAAATAAACCCTCCTTTAGCTTGTAATTAAGATATACGAACAATTTTTAGAATTTCTGAAAGCTGATTTTTATTTATTTATTTATCTATTTATTTATTTTTTGTTTATTTATTAATTTATTTATTTTTACGTTGCCCTGTGCATGTTTGGAATTTCTTAGCAATTTCTTAGATTTACATTATTTTATTCAATTGAACATTGTACTGTTACAATAAATTTAAATGGAAACTTCACTTCTAAAACAAAAATAACACAGGCCTACAAAATTTAAATTTTTATCTGGGGTTTTCATGAATTTATGTAAATTGTAAGAAATCTGCTATGCTTATTTCAAAATAATATCCATTTTTATGTATCACGTCAGGATTTCTTTCAATTAAAAAACTAAGAATTTGGAATTTGAGAATATACAATTTACACAACATTCATTTAAAAATGTACAAAAAAAATCAGATAAATAAATAAAATCATATATACATATATAAATGTGTGTGCATGTTTTATAAGAAATTATATTCTAGTATATACAGTAAAATTACTTTTCTTTATCATCAAAAGAACGCTTGTATCCTTTAGATTTTGAAGCTTGTTTAGTGTCTCTTTTTAGCCCCCAGCAGTAATCTGCCAACATATTTACATTCCAGTGTCCTTGATAGTGTTTTTCCATGCATTTTATGTCCTGGTGAAATCCCTCACCTTGTTCTTCACTCATTTCACCAAGATTTTCAGGAAAACATTCAAGATAGGGGTGCAGAAAATGCATTTTTAAACTCGTGTTACAACCTAGTTTTTGAAAGTTTTGAACCATTTTTTTCAATGATAGTTGCGTAGTTAGGATCTTTGTAATTTCCTAAACATTTCTGAGTAACGTGTTTGAAACTAACCCATGCATCTTTCTCGATTGATTTAATTTTTTCCTCAAAATTTTCGTCCTTCATTAACCATCTCATATCTGGGCCAACGAACACATCTTCTTTGATTTTACCTTCCGATAAATGTGGAAAAACTTCATTTAAATATCGAAAACTATCCCCTGTTTTATCTAAGGTTTTTACGAATTGTTTCATTAAACCTAATTTAATGTGCAGGGGAGGCAAGAGGACTTCTTTTGGATCAACTAAGTTCTGCCGAATCACTTTTTTTTATATCCTGGATTTATACAACTTCTTGATGCCATATTGCTATAAGAAACTGACAAAACAACCTCTGATGCCATATTGCTATAAGAAACTGACAAAACAAACGTAAGATATAAATAAACGAACAGAATAAATGCATGTTCTCACTACAAATGCACGGGAGAAAATTGCGCCTTCTCAGGCAAATATCAATACATAAAGTGGCGCCATCTATATTTATATTTCACATCCTTTAGTGCAGTATTGTATTTTAACATTTATTAATGTCACTTTACTAAGAAATTAATTTTTGTTTTTATTAAAAATGTATCTTATTTAATAAATATTACACATTGATTTTATTAAGAGGCACCCCCTTCTTTTTTGTTTTGTGAAAAAACTGTGGGTGTTAGAAAAAAACTAATGTCATATTTGTGATCAGCGTGACTGATTTACTAAGAAAAAAGTACCATTCTTCAATCCCCAGATTTGTGTTGAGCTGTGTAATTTAACAACTGGATTTCATTAATTTATAGGAAAATGACGTGAAAGGTATTCCTGCGAACGAAATGCCTGTCCTTTACTGTTTTTTTTTAAGAAATAAATGAATCACATTTAATTCATTTCAAAAATTTTGTTTACGTTTGGAAAGAAATTTTAAATGCCGATAAGTCTTAATGTATACATTTTAGAAGGTACATCTTCCCTCAAAACTAATTTATTTTTAAAGATCTTTCTAAAAACGTAAATTATATATTAAAAATATTTTTTAAAGCATAAACACTACGTCTGATTACTTTATTTTACAATATTACAATAACACGCATTTTATCAGACAATTAAATACACTAAACAAACATGAGTGAAAAGTTTACCGGGGGCAGGACTCGAACCTGGGACCTTGTGCATGCCGTGTTGACGCGCTACGACAGAGCCACCCAGACCCATATCCTTGAGCGGCAATTCCTCATACTTATTCATGTTGGAAACAGTCATCTGCTACAATTTGCAGTCATATTTATTTATCTGATAAAATGTGTGTTCTTATAATTATGAAGTTTTATTTTTTTTTAAATATCTTCAAAAGAAAATGGCTGACTTGCAGATGAAATTTGATGTGGTTATATTATAACCTGTAACTGATTTGTGCTATTTTAATACAGATGATACATGGTCGTTGGCGGGTTTTATCTCTGTTTTGGCATAATTTTTTAATCGCCAAGTTAATTAACAGTTTTTTGCTAATTAAGAATAGAAAATAATTCTTTTTTACACTGAATTTTATAAAAGCACATAGATTACGTAATTACTTGTCCAAAAATGCAATCCTTTTTTTATTCTGCCCAATATTAAGGCCTGTAGCTTGTTTGAAAAAAAAAGTTTGACGAAGAAAAAAGTGATCATTTTAAGTAACTCGACGTTTTTAAAAAAAAGCTATATCTCTGTTTATAAATCACTTATGAAGATGAGTTTGGTCTTAAATTGAAGAAATTCTTCCTTAGATTCTTCTAGTTTTTCGGTTTTTTTTCTACGACGCTTGGTTTGTTTGATATCTGATATTTTAATCTGGCATGTTTTGTCGATTTAACATTGCGAAGTTGCTTTCTGTATATAAGCATTAGCGGTCTTTATTCCAGTTCTTGGCGTTGCTTGTGTGGCGTTTTTTTTAAAGCTTGGCTTGGCAGAGCGACCGCCCTGCTTGATAAACAGCGAAATATATAAAACAGAATATCATTAGAAGATTTCAAATTATAATAAAAAATACTTTGTCGTGCTTGTTTTAAAAATAACGCAGATTTTTTAAATTTTATAATCCAATAGATGTCCACAGATAATATTTTCTAAATTTACTGAAGATTGTATTTCGTAGCATTAAGACTAGTTATGTAAGAAATCTTACTTTTCTTAAATCTTACTTATTGTGAAATTTAAATTCGGTAGTGAGTTTGGTATTCATAAATTAATATTCAATAAAAATAACGATATGCTTTAAAATAAATATTTTGGAAAATAATGATGCTGTCTAAAGTAAAGAAATTGTCACTTTTGTACTGCAATGTAATATCTAAAAAATTGCTTTTAATGTATGAACAAAATATTTTTATGTTGTGAATGGAAAGATTTTTCTTAATTAAATATGAATTTATTTAAAGGAGCAACGATCTCTATTTTTGATACTTCCAATGTTTTAAATTACTTTAAAATCTATAAAATATTATTAAAAATTTAATCCGTGATTTAAATGAATTTTCAGCGTTTCTTAGCACTAAAATGCATTTTTTCGTTTTTTTTTTTTTAAATTTCATATGATGAAGAACAACATTTGAAGCATTTTTGCAATTCGAACTATACCTATAAAACAATGTTTTAGGAATTAGTTATTGGCCAACTATAAGAAGAATATATATTTTGCGATATTTACGAAAAGAACAAGAATCAAGAATCGTCCCATTTATTAAATTTCACATTTCCTCAATAAGCTGTTAAAAGTTTATCTTAAACATTAAGGAAAGAAAGGCTTACAATAGTTAATGATTCTGTATTTAATAATTTAAATAATTCGATTAATCTTTTGATTTTAATAAATACAACTTTCATTCAGACGATCAAAAATTATAATAATAACATTTAATTAATAAATATTTTAAAAGTAAAAAATAAAACGACCAACCCAATCACTAATTTAAAAAAAAAAATCTCTGAATTAAAAGGACTAGGCAAATCTTTAAATGCCTTTATCAGTGAAAACTTTCCATTTTCACGGAAAGATTTAATCTTGATGTTTTAAAAAATAATTCAACTTTAGGGAAAAACATTATTTAGTTATAAAACTAAATATAAAAAGTTTAAATGCATAGCAAAATTCAGTCTTTTACTCTGATAAGGGTCGTAAGTTAAATATATAATAAAAGTAAAACATAAAAAAAAAACACTCTTTTTTATAAACATTCAACGTTTATCCTAAAAATTACGCCTAATTTCATGATTGCGATTCATGTAGTTCCAAATAAAAATTCCGTTATAAAAGATTAATTGCCGTGGTCCCAATTATTTAAAATTCACCGCTTTTGATTTACGCTTAGTAGAGTGCATGAACTAGTGAATTTAGTTAAAAACATATATACATTTCCCACTCTTTCTTTTTTAAGATATGGCAACAGGAAAGAAAAAAAATTAAACTATCTATTGAGGATTTATAAATTGTTTTCTCAATGTATAATTATAAATTAATTAATATTAAACTATTAAATGATAAAAAAAGGTATATATTTTTTTTATTTGTATTTTCTACTTTTCAGCATTTAAAATATTTCGTACTTGCAGTTTCAAGATCCATTGGCCTGTTTTGAAAGGGACAAAAATTTATGTGTAACAGATTTTTGATACCATAAAAAATGGCCCAAAGGGGGGGGGGGGGGGGGGTTAGAAGAAAAAAATTCATAACTTCGTCAGATATCAAATCCGCTTAAATTTATTATAAATCCTCTTAACATTATCTAAAACTTTTATATTGACAAGTTTTTTATAGGACCAACCCTTACAGAAGAAAAAATCCTGCCAGCTCCGCCTGCAAACAATTTAGGTTTCGAAGTGGGCGTTTCCAACTGCCGCATCATAGCAAAAAGGTCACTTCTTCCGCAATTCTCAACAAACAGGCCACGGTCTGCGTCTTCGAAATCTACCTGTGCCTGTAGGCCGAGCCGCCAGGGATTTTTTTTTAATTCTTTGTCTCGCTTTTGGTGACAATAGATCTGGCAACATTAATTACAATGCACTTTTCACCGTTATGCTATAGCATAGGATTCTAATTTAGTGCACAATGACTGTGAATTTACTCGCGCAAATCTCCACTTTCCCTTCATTTACATTTTATCTCTTAGTTTCTGAAAGTTTTCTATAGCCAAAATATATCGATAACATCATTCTAAAATTGCAAAGTGTTAAGAAAATTTGGAACGAATATATATTAATATCTAGCTCTTCAATTGTAAAAAATGTAAAATATTTTTATAACCTTCTTTTAACATCCCTTTTTACTTTAAATATGTGACGTATCACGTTGTCAACAACTGTCGATTTAAATTTCTCAATTTATACTAAATAATTGTCTGTTATTAAATATTATTCAATTTATTTTGCATCATAAATCTTTACCATTTATAGAAATCATTTTTAAAATACAATAATTAATTAATTTTTTTCATTCTTAAAATGCATTTGTAGAAATTACAAAAATGTACTGAAGGTTTCTAAAAAAATTAAATGACAAGGTTTTTACTCTTTGAATATTATGATAAAACACGCTTATTACTGCCTATTTTACTGTTTATTACTGTTAATTATTGTTGTTTATTACTGTATAATACTAGCAGCTAGAATGCCAGTATTATACCGTAAAATTATTTTTTTATGGTAACGATTAAAGGTTTGATTATGGTAACGATAAGGGTTACGATAATATTAATTACAGTAACCCTTATTTCTACTTTCTACATAGTGTCTGCATTTTATATTCCATATTTTTAATCGTAATGTGTGAGAACATGTACCAAGTACATATTTAATTATTCTTAGGAGAAAATCAGATTTTGGTGCTTACGTATTATCTATGCCAAGCCAGATACACCGCACCAACAATGGCGCCGATTATACTAATTATAGCAACCCTTAAATTCTACTTTCGACGTAGTGACTGCATTTTATAGTCTGTATTTTTAGTCGTAACGTGTGTATTAACTTATTTTCTTTCTTAAATTTTATATTCACATTTCGAATAATGCGTTTGAAGGATTTCTAAAGAACTGAAATACAAGCTATTCTTTATTTCCAGGAATATGTTACTATCATACCAAAAATACGTGAATGTTCCAATTCCCTAGAAATGAAATTGTACAATGTAGATAAATATAGGCAGCGTATTCGAATAAGAAAGGAAACATTTTACGAGAATCTCATTCACAAATGCATTATCATATATTAATACGATTCTAATACGAGCTATACGAGCTACATTATTCTAATTCGAGCAAATCTTGTGTGTGTGTGTATGTGGTTATGCATGCAAATTTTATCTTAAAAACGGCTCTAACGATTTTGACGAAATTTCGTATCCTACCGTTTTGGGACACCAGAAAACCATTGGGCTAAGTCACATGTTCGAGGGAATTCGTTTAGTGGGTCATTTTGGGTTACCATGAGTTAGGGTCAAGCTAATTGTATCTAAGGAACGGTTCGAACGATTTTAACTAAATGTTGTATCCTATTTCGGGTACGAGAAGACTATTGGGCTGGGTCACATGTTAGAGAACTTTCTATTAGTGGGTCAATTTTGGGTCAACGCGGATCGAGTTAATTTTATCTAAAAAACGGCTCTAACGATTTTGATTAAATTTTGTATCCTACGGGTTTCGGGCACGAGAAAATAATTGGGCTAGGTCACACGTCCGAGAAAATTAGATTAGTGGGTCATTTTTGGGTCACTGTAAGTCAAGCTAATATTATCTTAAAAGCGACTCAGAGAATTTGAATTAAATTTAGTATTCTACAGTTTTAAGAAACGCGAAAATTATTGGGCTGGGTCACATGCTCGAGGAAATCCGATTAGTGGGTCATTTTTGGGTCACTGTGGGTCAATCTAATTTTATATAAAAAACGGCTCAGGCTATTTTGATTATATTTTATATCCCATGAGTTTCGGGCACGAGAAGACAACTGGGCTTGGTCACATGTTCGAGAAAATTTGATTAGTTGGTCATTTTGGTCATGGGTCATGATATTTGAAATCAAAGCTAATTTTCTCTTCCTGCTCGTCTTCCCTGCTAGTCTTCCCTGGTCTTCCCTGCTCGTAGTTTATATATTCAGGGAGCAATGAAATGACTTCAAATAAATTTAGTTTTCCGCCGAGGCAACTCCAAATTTCCCATGCTTTATCATAGCGTTACCTAACTTATTAAACCAATATTTGCAAAGGAGATATTTGTTTTTTAGTTATTCAAATGCCTTTTCTTTAATCCATTTAATTTTATCTTATTTATGAATCTTCTTGTTTAAAGTTTGAGTAATAAGCAATACATAAACATCAATTTAAATACTTCCTAAAAATTAAAATATGAAAACATGTTTAATGATATCTTTTTATTTTTGTCGATATTTATATAAAAACAGATATATTTCATAGAAATTTAGTTACATGTTTGAACAGGCTTAATTATTTTCGATTCCTTAGTAGTTTGAACGAGTGTTACTTTGAAACCCACAGCCATACAGGCTGTTGTCTAGAATGATGCAAGGGAGGTAACGGGAGTTGAACCCGTCGCCCTGACCACTATGCTCTCAAGCGATTAGCGGAGTGGTGCCTTAACCACTCGGCCACGGAGGGCCCATTTCTTGGCAGCTTTAGAGTGATTTTTAGTTAGAAACAGAAATTTGCACATAAACAGGATTGGCGACTAGCAACCATTTTTGGCGATCTATCTTCGTGGCATAGATAATGCGTAAGACCAAACACTTTTCACATTAAGAGAACAATCATTAATATATTTTTTTTCTGCTGATCGTTTTAACATAGCACGTTTTATAAGTATCAAACCAAAAATAAAATTTATATTGCGCTTAAACTTTACAAAGTGAAGCAAATGTAAAACCAATAAATTTGGCATGGGTTCTATAATAAATAGTTTTGGTAATTTAAATGTGCAAATTTCCATTTTGCACATGTACAACAAAGTATCTACACAATTTAAAAACTTCTTATGGTATAAATAAACTAATCAGATGTGCCAATCCCACAATTTTCTTCTATCTCATACATGTTAATACTTCAAAATTCGATATCACATCGTCAATAAAATCAATATTTTTCGTCATTCTCTTGTACGTCAGCTGATTTGGAAGCGTCGGGTTACCTGGATGCGAGCAACCAATATATACTAAACTACGAAAAGTCCTTCTGACCTGTACCGGCAGGTAACGATAGCCTCCCTATTCCTTAGTTTTAAGATTTTAGCTAATTTTACTGGAAAACACGAAGCTAAAATGTGTGGAACGCGATTGCAGAAGATTCATTCTTAGTTCTCGTCAATATTGAATTTGAATGCGATTATAGCTAAATTAGTCAGCTATATCCAGGTTGGCTTCATTTATGGCATCCCATTTTTGTCGCCAAATTTGGCTATATTTCGGAAAGTGTCGCCAAACTTGGCGAGAATTTGACGTTGCCGGATATAAATATATAGTATTAAGCATATATGAGTTGAAATGATAGTTATAACAAAGAAAGAAAATTTGCCGAAAACATGTTCACTAAAACTTATAAATTAAACCCGCTTATGGAGGAATCTTGTTTCAAAATGTCAGCCACCATACATTTTCAAACTGCTATATCTCAGCCATTTTTTAAGATAGAGGCGAAACAAAAATTGCTCCGGAATCGTTGGATCAAGGCCGAACATTTAAAGGAAATTTTTTTTTTTAGGATTTCTAATTTTTTTGTACATTTGTTTGAATTTTAAATGTTTAAGTGACTATCACAACGCCCTCTTCCGGTGGAATATCCCCAAATTCAACTGTAACCTGCAGGCCATAGTAAAAAACATATACATAAAATTTTGTTCAATTTTATGCATAACTTCATGCACTTTTCGATGACACAATAATAAAAATGACACAAAAATCGCTATTGCAGCATCCCTTTTGGCGAAATATCCCCAGATTTAAGGAGCACCTGCTGGCCGTAGTCACAAACCTATAAATCAAATTTGGTTCAATTCTATTTATAACTCCATATACTTTTCGATGATACAATGCGGACAGACAGACATTTTTAAAAACATGTTTTTCGGAATCTCTGATCCCTAAAACGTGTAAATCCGTCGAAAACCGGAAGTCGAAAAAATTTCGATTCCAATACTTTCTTCTATTATAGATAGAAGAAAGTAAAAAGCACTACGAATTTCGAAAGAATGATGCCTTTTTTCACCAGATGCAAACAAGACGTGCTACCTCTTCGAATGCTGGGGACTCTTGCTCCTGTACGTCTTGTTATAGCTCATATTGTTTACGCCTGATTAATAAATACATTGTTCTTTCGAAGCACATTTGTACAAGCTGTCAAACAGGTAGCACCTATTGTTTGTACCTGATGAAAAGGCGTCGTTCTTTCGAAACACGTAGTGGTTTACTTATTTTTTATTGTTTTAAGAAGTTTTATAACTTATTGTGCGCTACACCCTGTTTTATAACATCTTATTTTAAAATTCGATGTTACATTTTAAAAAGCCTTTTAAAAGCGAAATTTTATCTTGATAAATTGATAAAATAATACATACTACTTATTGTTAAAATTTTATTTAAAAGGTGTTGTATTTAATTTTCGATTTCATTGAAGAATGTCACTGCATATCATTTGCACGTTATATACTATTTTCTTTTTTTTTTACATCTTCTTGATTATTAATGAATAATTAAAAAAGTTTATCCTGTTCATATTTAACAAAAGTATAATTCTCTTTTTAACATTTTCCAACATACTTGAAAAGTGCTTTTATGACTTTGGTTTCTCTGTTCGTTTATCCGTATTCTCTCTTAAATATACTCGGATTGCCCTGCATTTTTTAGACGTTTTTGACGTTTAACATAGGACGATCACTATTGAAAATGAAGCGGGTAGCGTTTAAAGTTCGTTTACAGGGACAGTCAAAAGTATTTCGTTACATTACGGTCAATGGAAAAAAACTGTTTCAAAAATATTTTAATGATGTTACACCATTTCAAACATAATACAATTTATATGTAATTATGACATGCACTGGAACATGCATACTGTACAATATGGGGTGCAAAGCATTTATTATTCATTTACAAGGCTACACAAAAGAATTCTGTTACATAATGGTCTACGGAAAAAACTGTTGCAGCGTATTTTAATTATGTTACACTATTTCCAATATAATGAAATTTATATATGTCGTAGGCTAATTGAGAAATCCGCCTCTTTGCAAACAGCCTAGGATCTTTGCAAAGAGCCGGTCTAATTGGAGAATCATTTCCCTTTTTCCAATGAGCCTGATGTTTTTCAGGATTATTGCAAAGAGCCTAGACAGCGTTAAGCTAATTGGAATATGGTCATTTACTTTTCAATCAGCCGGCATTTTTTAGACTATTTGCAAAGAGCCTAGATAGCATTAGGCTAATTGAAAAATGACCATGCCTATTTAGAAAATGACCAGTTCTTTGTCAAAATATGGTGTTGTACCCAACTCGAACCTGAAAATTCCATTCGAAGTCGACCCGAACCCGACAGAAAAATTCCATCGAACCGTAACCCGATCCGAACCCGCACAAAATAAATTCCTTCGATTCGCATCCCGACCCGAACCAGAAAACGCAAGTTAACCCGAAATCCGACACGAACCCGACAAAAAAACCCTTCGAACCGTAACCCGATCCGAACCCGACAAAATAAATTCATTCATATCGCAACGTAACTCGAACCTAAAAATTCGATGTTAACCAGTAACCCAACCCGAACAAGACATAAAAATTCCATCGAACCGTAACCAGATCCGAATCCGACAAAATAAATTCATTCGTGTCGCAAACCGACCCGAACATGAAATTAATAGTTAACCCGAAACCCAACCCGAACCAGAAAAAATATTCCATCAAACCGTAACTCGATCCGAACCCGACAAAATAAATTTATTCGTCTAGCAACCCGACCCGAACCTGAAAATTAAAGTTAATCCGGAAGCCGATCCGAACCAGAGAAATAAAAATCCATTGATACATATACCAATCCGAACTCGACAAAATAATTTTCCTCGTCACGCAACCCGATCTGAACCAGAAAATTGAAGTTAACCCGAAACCCGACCCGAACCCGAAAAAAATATCCATCGAACCGTAACCCGATCCGAACCCAGCAAAAGAAATTCCTTCGTGTCACAACCCGATCCAAACCAGAAAATTCAAGTTAACTCGAAACCCGATCCGAACCCGAAAACTTAAATTTCGTAGTCACGCATCGCGATCCGAAACTGAAATTTTAAGTTAACCCAAAAACCGATTTGAACCTGAAAATTTAATTTAACCCGAAACATAACACAAACCTGAAAATTTAATTTAACCCGAAACATAACCCAAACTCGAAACACAAAGTTGAATCGAACCCGACCCGAACGGGAAAATTAAAGTTAACCCAAAATCAGACACCTTCAAAGTTTCATCGAACCGTAACCCAATCCGAACCCAACATAATAAATTCCTTCGTGTCACAACCCGATCCAAGCCAGAAAATTCAAGTTAACCCGAAACCCGACCTAAACCCGATAAAAAAATCCATCGAACCATAACCCTATCCGAACCCAACAAAATAAATTTCGTCGTCACACAACCCGAACCGAAACTGAAAATTTAAGTTAACCCAAAAACCGATTTGAACCTGAAAATTTAATTTAACCCGAAACCGAACCCAAACCTAAAAATTAAAGTTAACTCGAAACACAAAGTCGAAACGCAACTCGACCCGAAACTGAAAATCGAAGTTAACTCGAAACCGAACCCGTCAAAAATTTCATTGAACTGTAACCCGATCCGAACTGGACAAAAGTTCCTACTCCTATTTGTTATACTAAAATTATGCATAATCATTTAATACCTTAGACGTTCTGCAATAACTCATGATTAGAGTCCTTCATCGGGTCCGGAAAACCGTTTTCCGCAAAACTGACCCGACCCGCCGTTGGCGCTAACATCCATTTTTTAGAGTTCGGATCGGGCTAACATCCATTTTTTAGGGTTCGGATCATGTTACGTTTGATGGATTCATTTTGTCGGTTTAACTTCAATTTTCTGTTTCGGTTCGGGTTGCGAGACGAAGGAATTTATTTTTTCGGGTTCGGATTCGGTTACGGCTGGATGGATTTTTTTGTTGGGTTCGGGTCGGGTTTCGGGTAAACTCAAATTTTCAGGCTCAGATCAGGTTGCATGGCAATGAAAATTATTTTAATGTTTTCGGTTTGTGCTACGGTTCGATGGTTTTTTTTTTTGTCGGGTTCGAGTTGAGTTTCGGGTTAACTTCCATTTCCAAGTTTGGGTCGGGATGCGACACGAAGGAATTTATTTCGTCGATTTCGGATCGGGTTACGGTTTAACTTAAATTTTCAGTTTCGGGTTGGGTTGCGTGTCGACTTTGGGTTTCGCATTAACTTAAATTTTCATGTTTGGCTTTAGGTTTCGGGTTAAATTAAATTTTCAGGTTTGGGTCGGTTTTTGAGTTAACTTCAATTTTCAGTTTCGGTTGGGGTTGCGTGTCGACTTTGGTTTTCGAGTTAACTTCAATTTTCAGGTTTGTGTTATTTTTCGGGTTAAACTAAATTTTTAGGTTCGGGTCGGTTTTGGGTTAACTTAAATTTTCAGTTTCGGTTCGAGTTGCGTGACGACGAAATTTATTTTTCGTGTTCGGATCGGGTTACAGTTCAATGGAATTTTTTTCCTGGTTCGGGTTGGGTTTCGGGTTAACTATTAGTTTCGGGTTCGGATCGGTTTGCGACACGAAGGAATTTATTTTATCGGGATCGGATCTGGTTACGGTTCGATGGAATTTTTATGTCTTGTTCGGTTTGGGTTACAGCTTAATATCGAATTTTTAGGTTCGGGTTGCTTTGCGACATGAAGGAATTTATTTTGTCGGGTTCGGATCGGGTTACGGTTCGATGGAATTTTTGACGGGTTTGGGATTCGGGTTAACTTCAATTTTCAGTTTCGCGTCGGGTTGCGCAACGACTTTGGGTTTCGAGTTAACTTCTATTTTTAGGTTAGGGTTAGGTTTCGGGTTAAATTAGATTTTTAGGTTCGGGTCGATTTTGGGTTAACTTAAATTTTCAGTTTCGGTTCGGGTTGCGTGACGACGAATTTTATTTTTCCGGTTCGGATCGGGTTACGGCTCGATGGAATTTTTTTCCTGGTTCGGGTTGGGTTTCGGGTTAACTATTATTTTCGGGTTTGGGTCGGTTTGTGACACAAAGGAATTTATTTTATCGGGTTCACATCTGGTTACGGTTCGATGGAATTTTTATGTCTTGTTCGGGTTGGGTTACTGGTTAACAACGAATTTTTAGGTTCGGGTCACTTTGCGACATGAAGGAATTTATTTTGTCGGGTTCGGATCGAGTTACGGTTCGATGGGGTTTTTTTTTTGTCGGGTTCGTGTCGGATTTCGGGTTAACTTGAGTTTTCTGGTTCGGGTCGGGTTGCGACTCGAAGGAATTTATTTTATCCTTTTAGGATCGGGCTACGGTCCGATGGATATTTTCTGTCGGGTTCGGGTCGACTTCGAATGGAATTTTCAGGTTCGTGTTGGGTACAACACCATTTTTTGACAAAGAACTGGTCATTTTCTAAATAGGCATGGTCATTTTTCAATTAGCCTAACGCTATCTAGGCTGTTTGTAATGAGTCTAAAAAATGTCAGGCTGATTGAAAAATAAATGACCATATTCCAATTAGCCTAACGCTGTCTAGGCTCTTTGCAATAAGCCTGAAGAACATCAGGCTGATTGAGAAAAGGGAAATGATTCTCCAATTAGACCGGCTCTTTGCAAAGAGCTTAGGCTGTTTGCAAAGAGGCGGATTTCCCAATTAGACTACGACATATACATTACTGAGGTTTGGTGCAAGATACTTGCTGTACAATATGATGTGCATAGCATTTATTGTTCATTTATAGGGACATACAAAAGATTTAGGATAAAGTATTGTATTCGAAGTACTGTATATTAGCTATAATTGCTCGAAGTGCGTTTTCTGTTATTACGCGTACCATAACAGAAAAGTTTAACTAAATTTTCGCTTACTGCGTGGTGTGAATAAATGCTGTAGATCATATACACGGTTTTACAAAAGAATTCGTAAGTATTACTGATTATGAGCGTGAATTGCTTTAAGGTGGATTTTAGTTGAGTTATGTATTTTCAAGCTGAATTATATTTAGTATACTAAAAGATGTTTGTAGAACATAAATAAAATCATATACAGGGTTACTCAAAGAACTGAATACATAATCACCTAGGAATGCTACTTTCCGGAAATGTGATTTCAGAAGTTTTCAGCATGTTTTAGCCTGAATTAAATTTCAGCTTAATATGTGAGCGGTATAAAAATCTGTTGTTTAATATACAGGGCTGTACAATAAGAGTTCAAGTATGTTTTCGTTTATTGGTAAAAATTGCTGAACGTGATTTTTAAATCTTTTTGTGTTTTCTTACTAAACTAAATTTTAGCATACTATGTAGAATGTATACAAATGAAATATAGCGCTGCACAAAAGAAATTAAGTACTTTTCCGGCTATAAACGGTAATTACTGAAATCGGCTTTTCAAATGTGTTATGAGTTTTCTAAAATGTTTACTTAGCTATCTTACTTACCTTTATAAACAGCAACATTTATTATAGTCATCATTTGCCTCACACACATCAACCACAACATGCACAAAACAACCATTCATTACACAAACATAACTTATGCTTCTCAGACACACACGCACACACATTGCAGGATGATTTGGCCTCCTCCAACACCAGTCAAGCAAGCTGGGGAAACTCATGGTTCCCCTACTTCAACCCGAGCCGGTACCATCCTTTCAATCTCAACAATTCGTTACAGCATTCCTGGCCTCATGCTCAGTACTACATGTCCAGCTACTAGCAACTACCCACCCCCGCCTACAGTCACCTCCTCACCAACAGTCTCTCACCTTCGAGCTCATCACCTCTCACGCCATCCTCACCTCACAGCCTCACACTCAATGCTCCAGTCCCTCTTCCACAGCTGCATCATGAACTGTTCAACTTGACACAGTCGCTTCAGTCTGTCGCTGCCTGGCGCGAGGTGACGCTGGTCACAGCGGCGGACATACTTCATGTCACTCCCCTTCATTCTTTTACTGCTCCAAGTTCCTGCCCTCTGTCGCGTGGGGCTGTGGCCCGGCAGGACCGGCCTCCTGGTCTAGTATGTACCACCATCAGTTATTATCATTAAGATAGTATCACCTTAGCATATCTATTTCCCCCCCCCGCCCCTTGTCGCGTTTTCTGGCGGGTTCAGCTCCAGCTGAAATATGATTTTTTTTACCTTAATAAAGGGACCGGGAGGGACATCTATGCTCTACAGATCTGGTTCCCAGTCTGAGCAGTCCCTCTTAGGCATTCAAAACAGCAACATTTTAAAAATATTCTGGACGCTTTGGAAAGTGTTTCATAATCTATGCTACACACATGAATTTTCTTTCTTCTTACTATTTATTTTACATATGACATATTTTACACGATTAATTAGCATTTTGTTTATTTTTTTAAAAGTAACTTGCCTTAACTTTTCATTACATTTTTTTAATACTTTCTAACTATTTTGCATATAAAATAAACAAGTTGGAAATTGCACGTCAAACATGAAAAATGAGGCGCTTTCGTACTGTTATTATTTCAGTGAAACGAATTATATCGTCTGTTATTATGATATGATTAATTTCCGTAATAAAATAAGTACATTTTAAGTAGGCAACATTTTAGCTTTTGTTGACATTTACTGAAAATTCAAATGGGAAACTTAAGCCTAGCTTTGAAAATTTCAGAAATTGAAATCCACATTTATACTTTTTTTTTTTCATTTAGTATCTATTTCTCCGGAAACATCTATCCAAAAAACTGTCGGTAGATTATATGACTGCTATAATTAAACAATTTTAGTATGCAAATTCGGTTTTTAAATTCAGTAATACGAAAATAATACGACTCCATATTAAATAGGACATAATCACCGTGGCAACCTAGAATCATTATCAATCATGGATATCATTGAATTAATTACGTATGATATGATTTAATAGAATTAATAACGTGACTATAATTTGGTCATAGAGGTTTTAAAATGTCATACACGTCATATATGACTATAACATGGTCATACAGGTTATAAAAGGTCATATACGTCATATATGACTAACATGGTCATACAGGTTATAAAAGGTCATATACGTCATATATGACTATAACGTCATACATGTCAAATAATTTGACGATACATCTCGGTCGCTTGACGATTAATCCTCAGAAGCTGCTATAACAAGGAAGTACCGATTTTTAAAAAATTCAAATTAATTAATAAATTTTTTTATTAATATCTTTTTAAGTTTCGATTCAATGTTCATAAAATTTGAAATGACTCGACAAAATTTTGCAACAATTATATATATTAAATTTCAAACCATTTGGTTGGGTAGTTTTTGCGCTGTTATATGCGGACAGATGGACGGATGGATCAGACGACGACTATAGGTGCTACGTATTTCTATAATTACGAACGCACCTAAAAAAATGATTAATTCAGAATAATTAAACAGTTCAAAAATTCGAAGTTGAAGATTGTAGTTACTTTTTTTTAACGTTCTGTATATGTTTTATTCTAGGTGCAAGAAGCCATAAGAAATCACTGGAGAATTTATAAATTGTCCGGAAAGTCGTTGGTGACATGTTGGTTTCCTTCAGGTATGTTTTACAATAATAGACTAAGTTTTTATTTAGAAGGATTAAAAACAATAGTAATTACCTTAATATTTTCACCATGAAAATTAACTAATTATAAATAAACCTTACCATTGGGTCAGTTAGAAAAAAAGTTTTTGTGAATAAAAAGAAAAGTGGGCCTTTAAATATATTTGGTATTTTATAGATTTTTGATTTGATTGTTCATTATTTCTTGGGATTTTTTTTCTCTATTTAGTATTTTTATTGAGTTTATTAGATTACTAATATCGCAGTCTAGATGCTATGAGTTTTTTTGATGCTATGGTTGTTTTTAACGTCGAATTCGACTTGATATTTTATCGCTTAAGGGAAAAGTTGTAGTACAGTTTAAAGTACAGTAAACTTCCAATTATCCGACACTCGACAATTCGAAAAACTTGGATAGTCGACAGTCTTAACATATCTCATTATAGAGATCTTTGTGGCTATATTCCAGAATACCGAATAAAATTTCATAATTTTCATAATTAACAGAAAGCTTTAAATATGATAAAAATGCTATTTATATTTTTCAGCTTTCCTGGTGACACATAGAAATCAGCTTTTATAAGATCTCCAACTGCATGGGTACAGTGTTAATAAGCGTCGTGTGTTTACATATAATGAAACATGTATAACATGTGAGATAGACAACTGCATGTAGCATTTAAATGAATTGTACTCGATGAACCGTGAGTATCATTTACGTTTAAGAAATATGTTGAATAAATCTCAATCTGTAACATGTGATAGACAAAAGAATTGCAAGCAGAGCACACTTCGGGTCCTCGTTTGTAAATCACAAATCTTAGATTTTTTTTTCTAAAATTAATATTATTATTTTTTTATCGCAAACAGAAAAAAAAGTATGTTTGTCGATCACAATAATAGCTCTCGCCAAGAAGTCTGTGCCTGTCTGTTGCCGTGGAAACAAGATTCGCTCCATTTTCGACAGGGGAAGCGAGAAGATAGGCATTCACATTGGTTTACTGAGCGCCTTGAGGGTGTGTTGGCGATGTTTTTATTATTATTACTTTTTTAGGTAATTATTTAAATCGATTCATCCAGTGGAAGAAAACTGTTTCATATATTATTTATATGATAATATTTAGATTTTACAAATGAAAATAAAATATGAATCAATAAGAATTAATCATGAAACACAAGGATGGATAAACTTTTGTATCATTAAAAATATAAATAATAATAATTCCTTCTAAACTTTTAGAATTTTATTCAAGCATGTGAAAGTCCTCTAAATCACTCTCAGAAGTCTCGGTTTCTTCTGAATTAGAATCGCCGGTATTAATGTTAAATGACAGTTCGTTCAATAAATTCTCTAACAGTTCATCTTTTTCCCAGTAATTATTTTCAACATTTTCCACGTGTTTTCAATGCGCTACCCATTCTGCCGAAGTAACTTCAGTGATAGCTGTTTCTCTCAAATATTTGTGTCTCCAAAAAACAATATCTGGCCTTTCCATGAGAACTTTTCTTTTATTCACGCACTTTTTCCATCGAAAATTCATTGAATGCAAGACTTTGAACAATGTGTCTCTTTTCCACGAAAATCCAATTTTTTCTTTCAACACGGGTAATAATTTTCTGAAAGATAGTACTTTTCTTTCTCTTATATAAATATCTTGAATCGTTTGACGTATAACGCACTTGTCAAAGTTATCTATTTCTCAGTTTCGTTCACTAGGTCTTTTACGATGTTTGCCAGATGAAGTTAAAACTGTCGATGAGCTCAATGCAGGAAATTAATTTCTTATTTCTTTTATTGTAGCTTCAGAAACTCCACTTGCTCGGGTGAGGAATTAATACAGCTTTAGATGAAGCTTCACTGGAACAAAATTCCGCAACATTATGTACAATTTTACGTGCTTGCGATTTCAAGACTTCACCTTTCCTAAACTGAAAGGGCATCTTTCCACTTTAACAAATTAGCAAAATTATTTAAACAAATGGGAACAAATAATTAAAAAAGCAAAATTAAATCAAAAATAAGATAAAGCGTGCAACTGCTGATCCAAGAAGAAGAATGACGTAGGGTAACCTTTTATTCCGCCAATTCCTCACGCGCATATTCCCCATTCGAAATGGATAGGTCTTGTTACTATAGCGACCGCCACTAACTAGACTTTTTGGCGGGAGCTATTCTTGTGGTCGACAAGTTACTTTCCAGCCTGAGCATTCAACAACCTCATTTAGTACCAGGCATTAATTTTTGTTAAAAATATCATTTTATTAGTACTCAATATTTTTCGTTAAAAATACTGGATAAGGCCTTAGTTTAAAGGCCTTTTGTATTTAAAAAAAAAAACATGCTTTCTTAATTTTTTTTGTCTTACGACACCTTATAGAAAATAGTAGGGTATGCCAATAAAAGAAGATTATGGAAGGTTAATGGATTTCGCCAAATTAGCCAGCTATCGACAAGTTGGCTTCATATATAGAAACATATTTTCTTGCCAAATTTGACGATATTTCGCCAAGTTGGCCAAAATTCGGCGCTATAGTAATAACCCTGTCATTAGTAATTTAAAAAAAAATACTCAATGACTTCATATGTATTCGTCAATACATACTCATTCATATATATTTCATATAAATTCTGACGTCATTATGATTCGGGCAACAATGTGATTAAAATAGATGAATGTTGCAACAATGGAGCTATTTTTTTTCAATTAATATTAAACAATCGCAACGTTATTCCTATAGGGAAAATACACGTTTGGGTCGACGTTGTCCCCGCTTTGGGATCGAATATAAAAAAAAAACAATGTCCAATTTATGTAACTTTTTCATCTATTCATGTTTTTCAGGAATACATATTATATTCCAAATTTCAAAGCTCTGTGTCAACAGGAAGTGGGTGAAAATTAGTGATCAGATTTGACTGCCACAGACTTACATAATTGTAAGCTAAAAGAAAGCAAGTAAAAAATTAAAAATTGATTCACAAGAATGCAATGTACTTGTTTGCATCACAATGCACACTATAATATGTAGCTTTCAGCCGTAACACAACCAAACTCCAATCCAAAAGCAATGTGAGTAGTGCTGGGATTTCCGTTGCCGTTATATTGCATATTGAAGCACTCGATGAACCAATATATAAGGGGCAGTCAAATGAAAACCGAACTCCCGCCATAAAACACATTCCTCGCTAAAGTTGGTAACATTGTTGAAACATATCGATGCTTCCATCTCGAGGGTTGGTAGAAATGCATACTGACAGCACACAGGTACTTATAGTTGTTGTTTTTTTGTTTCTTTGTAGGTGAGCGTAGTGAAAAGTCTGTTCATCCAGCATTGGAAATGGAAGTGGGTAAAGAAGAATGGTATGGTTTGGTTTTTGGTGGCTGAGGGTACTGGAACACACGAAATTCATCGCCGCATGTCTGCTGCCTATAGCGAACACTGCATGTCATTGACAAGTGTGTACGAGTGGCATAAGAGATTCCGAGAAGGAAGCACATCATTGCAAGGCGATCCAGATTCAGAACAAGCCCATCGAGACAGTGTTCGCCATATACTGCAGACATGCAACGATAAATTTCGCGTGTTCCAGCACCCTCAGCCGCCGAAAACCAAACCACACCTCTCTGCTCTTGTTAACTTGCCTCCATTTCTAATTCTGGATGAACACCTTTCACTACACTCACCTACAAATAAATAAAAAAACAACTGTGAGTACCTGTGAGCTGTCATTATGCATGTCTAGCAACCCTCGAGATGGAAGTATCGATGTTACAACAATATTGCCAACTTTGGCGAGGGATGTGTTTTATGTCGGGTATTCTCTTTTCGTTTGACTGCCCCTCATAAATAACACTTTTTTAAAAGCTTAAACAATCAACTATAAAATAAGATGTACATTTTTTTGGTTTAAGGAGTCCATTTAACTGAAATGTGTAATGAAACTTGTTGAGAATGTCAAAAAAATACGTTATTCTCAAATAATGGTAAATTGTGGTTTAAATTGTTTTTTATTTTATTGCTTTAAATCCTCATTTTTAGCTCAAATTACTCCATATAAAAAAAGATTGGAAATTTATAGCTATGGAACTGTAATGAATTTTTAAAATTATTAAAAATTGTTATAATTATGTTAGTACTTGAAACCTTATTTCTAATACAGTCCCTGGCCAAATTATTAGACGCAGTTGTTTTTATTATAATTTATTAAATATCTGGAAAGATACATGAGGAATTATCCTGAAACTTCAGGAGTGTAAACAACATGATAAACGTCATATATTTTCGCAAAGATTTTTTCCCGAAACCCCATAAGGGGCCGTCAACAAATTGAAGAAAAACGAATATCTTTTGGATAACCCTGTAAAAACTAACATTGCAAAAAGCATTAAAACTGTAGATTATGATTAAGTAGCTTATTGTAATAATTTGGGTTAATTTTTATGAAGATAGCATGTATACTCGAAGAGAAATTCACGTTTTTATAAAAACACTCCCAAATTTTACCAAGTTCTTTGCTTATAATTTGCAAAGTTTATAATATAAAAACAAGTTATTTTCAGAAAATATGACAAACAAAATCATACACAATACCGTGCAATCAGAATTAAAAAATAATAAAAATTGTATGAAAAATGAGCAGGTTTACCAAATAGTGTTTCACTGCGCATGCGCGAATTCAATCATAATATACTGTACATAATATATTACATAAATGTATAGACCAACTTTTATGAAAGTCTCAAAAACATAGCTGGAAAATTCTGCTAGTAATCGTCGATAGAATAAGCTTGAATTTCGCTTTTCCCAAAATGAAGCAAAAAGATGAGGGGTTGTATCAAATATAGAATGAGAGACACTTCATTCTTATTATGTCAACTTTCACAAGCTAGTATATTTGGATACAACCCCTCATCTTTTTGCTTCCTTTTGGGAACAGCGAAATTCGAGCTTATTCTAACGACGATTACTATCAGAATTTTCAAGCTATGTTTTTGAGACTTTCATAAAAGTTAGTTTATATATTTATCTAATATATTATGTACAGTATATTTTGATTGAATTCGCGCATGCGCAGTGAAACAATATTTAGTAAACCTGCTCATTTTTCATACAATTTTTATTATTTTTTAATTCTGATTGCAGGTATTGTGTATAATTTTGTTTGTCATATTTTCTGAAAATAACTTGTTTTTATATTAAAAACTCTGCAAATTATAAGCAAAAAACTTGGAAAAATTTGGGACTGTTTTTATAAAAACGTGAATTTCTCTTCGAGTATATATGCTATCTTCATAAAAATGAACCCAAATTATTACAATAAGCCACTTAATCATAATCTACAGTTTGAATGCTTTTTGCAATATTAGTTTTTACAGGGTTATCCAAAAGATATTCGTTTTTCTTCAATTTGTTGACGGCCCCTTATGGGGTTTCAGGAAAAAATTTTCGCGGAAATATATGACGTTTATCATGTGTTTTACACTCCTGAAGTTTCAGGATAATTCCTCATGTATTTTTCCAGATATTTAATAAATTATAATAAAAACAACTGCGTCTAATAATTTGGCCAGGGACTGTAATTCCAAAACGTCTTTCTAATGACATATTTAATGTTAAGTCTATGTAAGGGGTAAAACTTTAACATTTGAAAGGTTATATTATACGGTATATCTAAATTGGTTCTAAATCTTTTTTATAATTAATTGAACAAAGTTAAATTATTAAATATGTTTGTATAGAATAATAAAACTTGGTAATGACACATAATAAATATACTAACTAAATTTCTTGAAAACAAGAGGAACAAAACGAATTAGTTGTTACATAGAAACAAAAACAACAAAAAAAAAACATCATTGCTTGTAAGAACATGTGTAGCTATCAATATGAAAACGCTCTCTAGTAGAAGGCTAAATAAAAAAATTACTGTTTACTTTGGTAATTAACTCTAAGGGCAAACTTTTAAAGAAGGATAATTGAGGGGGTTGGGGCATGAAAGTGCCAAGCCACATTTTTGGTGAAATAAATCTAACACTGTAATCTGTTGCTTTATATTGTAAATTATAATATCCAATATATAATTTGTTTCTAATGACACTTGGTGGCAGCATATGTGACAGGTTTCGTTTTTACCCCAGATGTTTATGTCTCCAATGAAGATAGCTAATTTACAAAAAACGTAATAGTAATATCATTAACATAATGCCATATTGTAACTCAGAATATCTCAAATGTTACTAAGACACTGGCAAAAAAAAATTAGGTTATACATCTGGATTTGAGTATTTGATCAAATTTTCAAATTGAAATATCTCAGAAGTTCAAAGTAGCTTAGCATTCTCTTCCCCCGATATTTTCTGTAATGTCTAAAGGGCCAAGCATGTATAAATAACATGTGCATGATGTAGTGCTTGACAACAAATTTAATTATTCATGGTTGGCTTGCTTTATTTCACTTTTTTTTTCCAATATCATAAAATTTACCAATTTCTGAGGAATTTGAGAAAAAAGCAAACATAGTCACTTTGAAAAGATGTTGGTATGACTTACTATTATTAGAAATAAAACTTATGACATCATAAAGATTATATGTTCAACTATAAATAAAGAATATTCAATTATTTTATGAAGAATGTTTAATTTTATGAATTTAATGTCCGAAAATGTACGCCTTGTTCTTTAAATGTTTTAAGCATATCAACTGATGTCAGTTTTTGAAATACACTATTCTGTAGAGAAAAAGTGTGTTCTGTCAGGTCAGCATAAACTTGCAGCGCGAGAAACTTCTCTTTACGTACATAAAAGTTATACTGGTCGTCAGAAAAGTCATCCTTCTAAAAATAAGGGTTGATCCATATAGATTTCATATCACAAAATCAAAATATGGCGATGAAATTACTGTAACACGTACCCTTTTTTAGATGGCGTGGATTGTTTTTAAAATTAAGGCAATTAATGTTTTACTAAAAACATAAGTGGAAAATGCGTCAACAAAAATATGTATATGTTAATATGCAAGTAACCTATAATTAAATGGATATAAACCACAGCAAAAATACTGCTGCACAAAAAAAGAAAAAAAACTATGTTAGTGGATACTGCTGGACACGAAAGAGGGGGAGACACCAAAAGAACAATGTACGAGACGAATACCAACAAAATATGTGTTCATGATAAATTTTATTGATTTGTTATCTAAGAAATATATTTTTTATGTTTTAATTTTTATTTAGCATTCTAAATTAATATTACAATCCTTCATCATTTGTTACTATAAAATTGTTTCTTGGAATTATTGTTCGCGTTGGAACAATGCCTTTTTGCCAGAATGCCAGATCTATATAGTTCACATATTTGTGTCACAGGGAGGCAAAATAGACGCTATATTCGATTCACATAAAACAAGATTTCTTGGGAATGTGTTTGTAAATTAATGCTAATTATATATCACGTAATGTTCGCACG
The DNA here is from genome assembly GCA_963931845.1 of Maratus michaelseni. Lineage (NCBI taxonomy): Eukaryota > Metazoa > Arthropoda > Arachnida > Araneae > Salticidae > Maratus > Maratus michaelseni. The sequence goes on from OZ007587.1 coordinate 185,488,871, forward strand.
AGAGGATGTTTAAAAGGAGCTCCACGCATAACGGAAAATGTATGAGTCTAACGTGGTATAAGCGAGATAATTTAATCCATCATCCTGTACACGCAGTGCACGAAATTCGATACATGCGTATCAGTTGAATAGAATTTTGTTAAATACTCAACGATGCACTCTAGTATGTTTCAATACATATACAGGGGTTATTTGGAGTATCCAATCCTGTAAACAAAGTATCATAATGCAAGAGTCGATGTTCCTCTATATAGTTATAACTATAATAAGGAAGGAAGTTTGTGTGTGTCTGTCTGTCTGTGGACTGCGTTCTGAAAAGACCGCTGCACACCGAGTTACAAAATTTGGTAGGAAGGTACCTCTATGTATGTAGTTTTACACCTCGAAGCACGATTTTTGGAATTTTTGATTAGATTTTTTTATGCGATTTTTATAAATAAAGATATGTGGAGAAAAAAAATTCAACGTGCAGAATGTGAAAATATTACAAGAAGCAAATGAAGACTTATACTGTGAAAACGTTATCAAGGACAATATTCCACAAATATAAGTAAATCGTAGTTGGTTTCTATTTGAGTAAATAGGTCTAAGTCGAATTTACTTTACTCAAATTGCCCCATCAACCACGATGCCTCAGGTAAAGAAAATTGAATAAAAATGTACAGATATTGAAAACCTAAACGTAATTGGTGCAAATCAATTATTAGGGAACGTTATGAACTATACAAAAACGGATTTATGAAAAAAAGGATAAACAAAAAGAAAAAAAAAAAGAAAAACGTACCCATTTAATGATGTATTTCAACGAGCTAACAGCCACATTACCATAGTTGTTAAGTACACATGGAACTACCGTGGAAGTTTACAGTTACAGTGAAATAAATCCCAACAATTTCAACAAATTGAAAAAATCTAATAGATAAACGAAAATATTATATATATATGTGTGTGTAAATAAATAAATAAATAAATATATATATATGCATATATATATATATATATATATATATATATATATATATATATATATATGTATATATATATATATATATATATATATATATATATATATATATATATATATATATATATATATATATATATACAGGGTGTCTCAAAAACATTGACTTTGGCTTTTATTCCTAAAATATTGAACATAGACCTATAATATAAATTACAAAGGTACGTAAAAAAAGGTACAAAATTTTATGAAATTGATTAAAATTTTCAGAGGATTAAATTTGAAGGAATACAAAATTTAAATTTTTATACGGCGAAATAAATCGTACAAAAAATTTCCCAATGAATAAAATGTATCCCATACACTAATAAAGTCATGTACAAAATTTCAGCATTTTATCATAAACCGCAGAGATATGAAAATACGTATATATTGACCTAAACTACTTTTCAATTGTTGAATATGATTTCATAAAGGGGGAAATGACGTCGGATGGTCGCGTTTCAGTGGTCGTACACAAATTACGAAAGGAACAATGATTGCATAAATAAATAATAATTGTGTTCTTTATTGGTACAAAAGAATCTAAACTGTGTAGAAATAATAACTTTACGCAAAGATTACAAAGCTGTTAAAATTGTTTTTCATCCATACCAATACAGAGCTGCATTCGTCTGATAATACTTCTGTGCACTCGATCAAGTGTCTTTTTCGGTGGTGTCAAGACAACTATCTTGAATGCGTCGTTACAATTTTGCTTTATTTAAAGGAGGTGATAAATAAAGAGCTGTGTGAAAACGACTTCACAAATATAAATCCGTAGGCATTTAATCAGTTAATCTAGAGGGAAATTCGACTGGGCCATGCAAGCTAATCCACTTGTCTGGAAACTCGTTACTTAACCAGAGTTTCACTACTGTAGTTTGGTCACCTGGAGATCCGTCTTGTTAAAACCAAACATGTGAAAGTACTGTTAGGGACAGTTCATCCATAAAATCAGGAAAAAACACATTCAGAATCTCATTAACATGTCTGTCTCTCGTCAACGTAGTTCAAGCAAGCAGTTTCTGAAAATACCACATCATACATTCACAGAAAATTGCTTCTGATGTTGAATATCACGTACTACGAATGGATTTGTGACAGACTGGAATTGCTTATTGTGAGAATTTATGCATCCACCTTGTTTAAAACAGCCTTCGTCAGTCCAAATTATATTTTTTAGGAAAGAGGGATTTGCATCTTCCCGATTAAGAGCCCAGTTACAAAAATCTAGACGACGTTGATAATCTGTTGGTTCCTGTTCTTGCACGCCATGAATGCTAAAGAAATGCCATTTATTCTGTTTCAGTATTCTCCACACTGTTGTACGTGGTACGTTCATTTCTGAAGCAACTGTACGAACACTAGTATGTGGATGACTGCAAGTGTAAGTCAAAATAATCAAGTTCCTCATCAGTTGAGTGAAGTCTGGGCCTACGTAGTCCACCTTCCTCTTTCACGCATTCGTTGCACTAATCGGGAAATATGTCTTCCAGAAGGATGTCGAGAATTGGGAAAAGTACGCTGAAATTCCCATGCAGTTTCGTTAGCATTGAGATTGCATAAAATGTACAGCATTAGCATTTCAAATATTCTTCCTTTCTGTATTGCGACATGCTGTCTGTGCAGAATTATTACACTTTCAAAATGTAGCAGAAATGTGAAATACTTAAGATTCGCTTAGACTGCCCAGATGCGTGCGTTACTCTTGCATAAATGATGCTATTGACCAATGGTAGAGCACAAACAATTTTCTCGCGTAATGACGCGTCTGTTGCGATTATGTGACGCACCGATCGGAGGCAGATATTTGCATATGCAAATATTTCTAAGTTGTTTTAATGTTCAATTACTTTGTCATTTCCATGTTTTCTTCTGTAATTAATCATGTAAAATTTTAAGGTATGTTTCAGGAAGCATAGTTTTGTAAATTTTATAAATAAAACTAAAGATAAGAGCCACATATTATTTGCTTATGATGCATTTTTACGTCGCGTCATATGCACTCTAGCAATGCAAACTCCATATGCAAACATTTACATTTTAATTTATGATTACCCCCTCACCAACTTTGTTTAAACATAACTCTGCGACTTTTATGATAAATTCTGAAATTTTGTACATTACTGTATTAGTGTATGGGGCACATTTTACGCATTGGGGGATTTTTTTGTACGAGGGCTGTATAAAAATTTAAATCTTGTATTTTTTTTCAAATTTAATCCCTTGAAAATTTTAATCGATTTCATAAAATGCTGTACCTTATTTTACGTAACTTTTTAATTTGTAATATATGTGTATGATTAATATTTAAGGAATAAAAGCCGAGGTCTGTGCTTTTGGGACACCCTGCATATGTATATATATATATATATATATATATATATATATATCAAATTGCAAAATTTTTTCCACCTGTCATGAATAATTCTGATTTTTTATACTAAATGGCAATACTGTTCCTTAATTTCTGGTTTTCTCAAGATATTTAAGCTTCATTGACGTCTTGGTTTGAATCATTGAGCTTGAATATTTGTGAGTCATTCATTTCTCTTATAATGCATCTACTGAATGAGTAAAAATTTTTTGGCATGCGTAGATTTGTCAAGTCATGCATGTTTTCCTGTTTTTTTTAATGGAGAAATCTTCCTCACTTCTATCTTATTCATCAGCATTTCTTCTTCTATTTTCTGGTCTATTAATGTGTGATTGCACAAATCTTGTATTATTTTAACTTATTGGGGCTTGTACAAGGATGAAACCGTACATATTTTGTGGAAATTGTAGTAATTTGTGGCCAATGATTCGGCTACATTTCCGGAAATATTTCATTAATTCACTTTTTCTGATTTGAAATATCTTTTTTTTAAAAATCTTTTTGGTCATATGTTACATTTTCTTCTTCTTTTAATGGATATTAAAGCAGGTATATGTTCATATTTCATTTTGATGTTATACCCCCATTTGTGTATGATGTTTCTATGTTTTCTTATTAAGGTTATATATAAGCTATATCATAACCTATATATATGTAGGATTTCAGTTTAAACACTTCATTTCCTTTATAACGTGCAAGATCGTCAAATTAACTGACCCTCTAGTACTAGTAATATCCATGATTTAAATGCACGAGTTATAAATATTTTGGATCGCGAAATCAAGATTTGAATATCTTCAAAATTGAAAAAAAGAGTCAGTCTTCTAATTATAATTGTGAAGCAAGCATCGAAATGAGAAATATCCAGTGGCGATGTTAGGCCTAGTTTTTTTTTTTTGGTAAATAAATATATTGTATATGTTTGACGAGAAGTGTATAAGCTGAAAAGAAATTGTTAGTAAAGTATTGTAGAATTATATTTCTAGGACTATATTAAAGTTCATATTTTGTTATTCATCATCTATTTGTTCATATAATTCCAGTAAATCAACTATTTACATATCTTTATCTTACATATATATAGGTTATATATAAGTTATATCATATATGTTATATCATATACAGCACAAATAGCTGTTTTTATTTCTTTTTAGATCCTTTCCCCGTGCCTCGCATTCGGCCAGTGACAGAAGAAAAAGATGATTCCAGAGAAGGAAAGTTATGCTTCGAAGGCCCCAACAGCGTATAGCATGAGGTTGCGGTAGCGAGAAAGGTCAGTCTTGCTTTACAGGAGCCAGACAAAGAAGAAGGAGAAGAGGCTCAGGATAAAATCCAATGTGATGTACACATATCGACTGTAATATTCCATAAAGAGCAGCAAGACTGAAGATTTTTGCGCTACAAAGCATTGCCAGAAAAAATGCTTAAGGGGGCATAGAATGTTAAAATTTTCAAAAAATTCGATTTTTCAAAACAAATATATACATGAAAGAGCAGTACTTCTGAAGTATTTTAAAACAAACCGCACAAAAGAATTCCTAAAATTACGATAGTTATGAATAAAACTGTGTTGGGTATTCTCAATGTAAACAATGATTAAAAGTATAAGCAGTCTATCTCAAAATGTTAAAACTGGGCTGTTTTAACTGCGCGCTAGATTTTTCTTGAATTTTTAATATTGTTGCATGCAATCGTCACAGATTTTTAGTTTATATATATGTATATCTGACTGAATAACATATATCTGACTATAGATAAGACTGAATCTAGAACAGTTCATTTTACCATCCACAAAAAAATGTATGCATAGATAAAATCAGAAAAAAAATATGCAATAATTTTAACTTCATTTTAAAAATGTATTTTTTGCTGAAATATACACAACTATAGATTACGTTTTAAGGTATAGATATACCATAATTTATAGCATATAATCTGCTTATCAAGCAAACGTGTATAAATCGAGAAATTTATTTAATTATTGAAGTAAAATATATACCGTGATCTAGTTAGTCGCATAAGTAATTATTAAATACAAATCTTGGGTCGAAACATGTTTCTTTGATCCGCGGATTATACGCAGGGAATTATGCTAATCTGTAAATCTGTGAAGATTCCATATAAAAATATTAAGTTGTTTAAGAGAAATATCGCACGAATTTTTCTTTTTTAAAGCAAGTTTTTAACATTTTGTGATAAACCGCTTTAAAACGTATATTAGTGAAGGATGTGCCAGACTGGATGTCGTCCGGATGGCTAAATTGGTAAAGCTTTTGGTGCGCTATACCATGTATCTGGGTTTGATCCCCGGTCGGGACACATTTTTCACTCAAGTTGTATGCTGTTAAGCAAAGTGAAAAGAAAATTCACATCCTTTGTAGTGCTATTTAAAGATTTAAGGCGTAATTTCAGTCCTATTGGAAATTAAGTATACTTATAATCATTTCTTACATTGAAAATACCTGACACATGTTTAGCCATAACTATCTTAATTATAGGACTTTCTTTTGTGTGTGGTTTGTTTTAAAACATACAGAAAATATTGCTCTTTAATGTATATATTTTTTCCCGAATTATGTAATTTATTGAAGATTGACAGTAGTGTATGCCTCCTTAATACGCAAATGTAAATACTTTTTTCCTAAACAGATAAACTTTTTGTCCCAACAGAGGAGTGTTTAATTAAAGAAATAAAATGAGCTAATGAATGTGTAAATAAAAGAATGAATCATAACATATAATAAATTACAGAATATTTTGAATACTAATATCCATCACTCCTCTAAAACAGTTGTGATTTATTTATTTTTTTCGTTAAGCATTTCAAATTTTGTGTTATATATTGATTTGAATGTGAAATATTTTTTTTTCAAAGGCGCCAAGTAGAAATAGAAAATAATTTTTATTTTTCCATTTATTTTTTTAAATAAAATTGGAGGAAATTTATAAAACTGTTTTCACGTCTTGGATTAAAATAGGGTGCTAAAATTGACATTTTTGCCCAGCTGATCTTTAGCCTTTATTTCTTTAGAGAAAGCGAGATTCAAAAGTTTTAAGAGCTGTAACCTGTTTTAAAATCCATATATTTAATATATTTCTACAGTTTATAAGAGCTTGTTATAAAAAAAGCATTGATAACACATTCGATGAAAAAGAAATAAAAGTACTAAAAATTATTAATCGTAATATATATGGTGTTAATTTGACAGCTTACAGACAAATTTCGATTGGAGTATTCAACGGGTTGAAATGATAATGTGTTTCTATGAGAAACTATTTAAATCTGGATTTTTTGGATTTAGAATATTTCGAGCTCCTTTCAAAGTAAAAAAAGCATTTTTTGCATTAATATTGCAATTTTAATTTTTATCGTTTCTTAATATAAAAAAATATGATAATTCGCGTAAATTATTGTGGGTGATCCAGAAGTCATAAAAGAAATGACAATTCAATAATTCGAACAGTATGGACAATATGACAATAGAGCACGATGACATTTTCCCTGACATGTACAGAAAGCCATGGAATTTTTTTAATAACGAAAATTTTATTTGCAAAGTAATTATATTTACTACCAATAAGTGGCGTTTAAGTTGTTTCGTCATTTTGTTGATCGCGGCTGCGTAGCTGACAATGCAAATGGAATTACAAATGTTCAATTTGACGAATGTCCTCAGTGAAAATAGCTGTCAGACGTGGCAAGATACTCTACAGAGCATCGAAATGGGTTTGTGCTGTAATGCCTGTCACATGATGGCGTAAATATCTGCATGCAGCAACTTTGATACGACTACAGTACTAACTAACGATGATAAATGCAGCTGTTCTGACAATAATTATTTTACTATGGAAAGTCCCATGTTTTTCCATGCACGATGTAAAGAACACATTTTTGAATCACCCGATACCTCAGCGGAGCACCTTGAAAACTGTTAAGTCCAGAAATACGGGTTACATATTTACTTAACTATAGGAAACATTGCACATTCATCACTGATATTTATTTAGTTTTTCTAAATAAAGAAGTAAAACGTAAATATAAACGTATAAAATGAAAATACGAAGTGTAGAAGAAAAAATGTAAAAAAATATTATAAAATAGTTATTTATGAATTTGTATAAAGAATGTAACTATTTCTCTGAAAAGTTTTTAAATGTTTATATGTTTACAAATGAATTTTTTTTTATTCAATGTTTTCAACTGTCTGTATTCTCCAACTTTTTGTTCTTATACGTGATTTATTTATTTATGTAAGATTCAAAAGTGTCCGAACTGTGCATATCCACGAAAGTTCGTGTACCATGAAAGGCCAGTGATGACAGGATTCTATTAAATGAAACTTTTATGTAAGGAAACAATTTGTTCAATTTTTCTGACGACAGCTTGTAACAGGGTAGATTCAGCTGAACAGCCAATCGTTCAGGTCTATACAACAGTTGCTTCGCAAAGAGATTCACTCCAATTGTGACCGTTATCGAAAAAATTAATACTCCACCGTACGCCGTGTGTAGAATGTACATCGAATATGTTGCTAGGAACAGACAAGCCTAGCGGCGGTCAAATGGTTTGAGTCTCAAGCAGTGGTGTAGTTCTGGAAAATCAGAGGGTTACGCTCTAGGCAGAGAATATACGGCAGAGAGTATACGCTATAGTTTTATTTGAGAAACAGAAGTTATACTAAGTTCCTTAAAAAATTAAAAGTTAAACGGCATATATCATCTTATATCCTCCACTACATCGCTGGTGTCAAACTCACGGAAGGACTTCATTTCAATACTCGACCGTTGAAACACTGAAGTGTATATATATACCATATACACGATAGTTTCAAGTAACTAATGATAAGTTCACTGGAGATGAAACAAATGCTAAAATCAATCTTCTATTTTCTCCATATAATGCAATGCCTTCGTTAACATTAGTTGGAGAAAAGAAAATTGATTTCATCAAGGTTTTGAGTATCGAGTTCACAGATAAATTCAGTTCGATACTCAACTGTTGAAATATTGCCGTTAAAAACATTTCTAAATACTCGAAAATACCTCCATGAGTTTGACACTTTAACCATTTGACCACAGCGGGTCTCGACAACTAGTAACAATATGGTGTTCTTATTTCTGAAGTTTCTCGCTAAAGTCAAATTGTAGTCGTTCCATGCACACCCAACTTTTCTAAAATCAATCCCTGCTATTTCTATCTCATTTTTGATTTAAGAGCCTACGCTACACTGTTAAAAATTTGCAGCAAACTGTCCAGTCATTTGACCGTTTTTGTAGAAAACGGTTACATAACTGTAATTTAATAATATTCGGACCGTATTATTGCTCTTTTTATAGTCAGAATATAGTTAAATTACGGTTATATAATAGTTTTCTACAAAAACGGTCAAATGACTGGACAGTTTGCTGCAAATTTTTAACAGTGTAGTCACGCGAAGAAGCGCTCAAGCTAATCTTAAGTCTATGGGAAGGCTCATGGCAGATTTCTTGCTCGCATTTTAATGTTTTTAAGTGATTTTTATTTGCATAGGATAGCTGAGGTCTATCTCTAACATTGTTAGTTTTTACCTTTTTTGATTTTGGTTACAGTTTTTTTTGCAAGCGGACATTTCCAATTTTGGAACCAGTTCTGAAAGTGAAAGTACCCTTATATAAAAAAAAAACTGGAACCAAAATCGTAAAAGTAAAACTAACAACGTTAGAGATCGACCTCAGCTATCCTATGCAAAAAACATCATTTAAAAATATTAAAATGCGAGCGAGAAATCTGCCAAGAACCTTCCCATAGACTTAACATTAGCTTGCGCGTTTTTTCGCATGACTGATGTAGGCTCTTAATTCGTCGGAACGTTAATTTTTAAGCGCAGGAGGAAGAACAGCACCGATACAGGCGTTGAAGCACGTAGTATTTACTATGCAGAAATTTTTCATTATCGTAAAAACTGTTAGGTTATCTAAAGCCTCGTTATAAAAAAGTTTGAAATACTCAAAAAATATTTTTTTTTTGAGAAATTACTAGGTTATGATAAAATATACAAGAAATGTTTTTTAAGCATAAAAATTATTTATAAACCGATTTAAATATGTAATCAAAACACGCACACAAAATTTTCTAAATGAGTACACGTATACATTTTAAATAATATGATAACAGTTCGGCCATTTTTTTAATAACAGAAATACAGTTCATTCTTTCTTTATATCTTTCGTAATTTCTGCTTAAAAATACATATAATGTAACTTAAAACATATGTATATTTAAAAATATACATAATGTATTATGATATTATACTGTAATTATAATATGATATAAATGATATTATAATGTAATTGGTATTATAAAAATAAACCATTATATGTCAAAATTGAAAATCATAAAAAAAAATTATGATCGTAGAAGAATTATAAACATCAACATAAGTAAATACATTAAGCAAACTCTCAATCATTGAAGAAATAAATCAGATAAATTTAAAATATTAACAATTTCAAAATCCATAACCAGCAAGAGGGATGGAAAATTAAAAAAATAATAATAAAGAAACTATGAATGTTATGCGGAATCTTTAGGGAGCTTCACATTATATGTATAATTTTTTCATTAAATCCGTTTTTGTATATTTCACAATGTTCCCTAATAAATGATTTTCCACCTATTATGTTTAGATTTTCAATATGTGTCAATTTTTTTTTCCAAATTTCTGTACCTGATTCAACTGGTTGATCGGGCAATTTGAGTAAAGTAAATTCGGCTCAAACCTATTTACTTAAACAGAAATCAGTTACGATTTACTTATATTTTGTGGAATATTGCCCTTGATAATGTGTTTCAGAATAAAAGTTTCCATTTGCTTCTTGTTCTAATTTCACATTCTGCACATTAGATTATTTTTTCAATTCCTACTATTAGCTCACACTCTCTATATATTTATATATCTTGTTCAAATTTTCAATTGTTAATAAAATACTTTGTTTTCATCCACTGAAGTTCAAATACATTTTTTAAAAGTTGTACTGGATGACAATTGATGTTATTGCAGTTTTTTTCAAATATTAATTCATTAATTTAATTTAATTAATTAATTTTAATTTTTATATGGCAGAAAAAAAGTTCTTCCATTGTTTTCATAAATGAAATGAAAGATTTTCCTCAAATTAGTGATGCCAACAAAAAAAAAAATACAGCAACGATGATTATAAAAAAATGTTCAATAAAGATAATGTGAGACATTAATGCTGCACGGGTTTATTTTACATACTTATGATTAAAAAGTAGGAATTGCCTTAAAAAAGGTTTTTTATATTACTTGTTCTCCACATATCTTTATTTATTTTTTCCACTTATTTTATTACATTTTTGTATATATGTCTTTGTCTTGTATTATAATTATCGGTTCATATATTGTCGATTTTTAATGTGATTTAATTCTCATTATACACAAAAGTTTATTATATATGTATAATTCAAATAGGAACATACTTTTTAATATGGATGATTTTTTTCACCGTTCATATTTCAGGGCACAATTTTTTACTATTTCTGAATAGTCATTACTGTCTTATTGAATGAGTAACATACAAAACATTTTCTTTCTAAAAACGAGAAAATAATAATTAAAAAGTTCCTTTTTAGATATTTAAATTCTTTCGAATTTTCATAATTAAATTTTAGAATCATGATTAATTGCGTTTTAACGCACAATGTTTCCAGAAATTCACATAAAACAAATATTCAAAATAATTTACCATAATTTCTTTTAGTAAATGTCTAAAAAATACAACAGAAAAATATCATAAGAAACTTTTCTAAAATTGATAAATTGAAATTATTTTGAGCAATTTTAGTTAACCCTTTTAAAACGAACGTTCTTTACAGATTCTTTTTTCTCGGATGATTCAGAAATTTTTTTTTCAGAATTTTTTGAGAACCGAATAGTTCTAGAACATAATTAAATTTTTATGAGGAAAATTGATGAAAGTACGATTGATCGGTTCCCACCTCCCACATTACTATTTCTAATTATTTGTTTCAAACAATAGATTGCGCAGTGCAGCACAGTAATATATATAATCACTGTGGTGATTAATCAGTAAGAATGATGATTTTATAACATTTTAACGAAAATGTATCACAATCACTCTTTGCGACTCTAGGATTACTAAGTTATCTCATTGTTTTTTAATCTCAAATACATAAAATTCGTTAGCACCGCAATCAACATATTGCGTGCATATATTCGAGCCCGTGAAAACCAAACCAAAAAAAAGGGAAAAAAGAATAAATAAATAAATAAAAATCACTGAATTCTGTAATCTTGCTGTACAGGAATATCAAAATGCATAAATTCGTTACGCTACGATCACTGTACCTCAATATGTTTGCTTTGCGACCCACCCACCATCCGCAAAAAAAAAAAAAAAAAAAAAAAAAAAAAAAACAGAAAAGGTCGTTTTAACTACGTTTTTTCATTTGATCGATTTGGCGATGACACTCTCGCTGTTCAAGAACGGAATTTCTATTCGAGAACCAAATCGATTTTAATTGGAATCTCTAATTCGAAAGCAGAGATGTTCAACAACTGGGACGTTCAAACACAGAGTTCCTACTATACATTTTTTAACTTTCATAACAAATGAGAGTTTATCTGATTTTTGTACTGTGTAGGCTTCTAAATTAAGCAGAAGAAACTTAAATCTTTCTCATCTAAAACCTATCAGAAGAACTGCAACCAAATTTCGTATGGATACTTTCCTAAAAATTACGTTTAAAATTTATTGAAAAAAAAAATGTATTTTGTCCTATAGAGAAAAAAAACAAATCCTCTAAATGTTTTCAATTTAAATATAACCAAAAATATTTAGCAACCATTGCCATGGTAAAAGTGCCAAAGCGCAACAACTCCACAGAAATAGTATGTGCAAATGAAATAAATAAAAACATTAACTGGATTCGATGTCGGGCTTTTATTTATTTATTTATTTACATTGCAACATAATCTTTGAATCATGAAATGAAATGTTTTGGTGAACACAGGGATTTGTTTCAGAACAAGTTCAGCGTGTTTACAATGCCATTTATAATGAAATGAACACCATCACTCTACTTAATCAACCGACGCCTCACCTCTTCCACCCTCATTCGAATTGTTTATGTTAAAGCAACTGTTTTCGGAACTCCTCTTATCAACAGTTGATGAGTCGAGAGTGTAGATTACTTTACAGAGGTAAAATACCCAAACTGTCTTGCAGAACTACACACATTGTTAAATATTGCACTTCTAAATTCCAGGATATTTCACATGCACTGCTGCTTTGATGTGTACTTGGTGTTGCCTGATTCTCTACTTTTAGTGGCAATTTCATTTGCTGCCCGTAATTTTTTAAAACATTTCCGAATAGTTTTCTTTGTGAATTAATCAGTTTCCTCTAACCGCAATTTCTTTTTTTGGATGCTATCAATTCTCAAGTAAACATTTTCAGCTGCGTATCAGAATTTATACATCCAAGAGTAACAAAATAATATTAATTTTAAAGTTAATGTCACTGCTATTAATTTTAATGTTAATGTCTATACTATCAATTTAATGTTAATGTCAATGCTGTTCATTTATCATGTTTGTTGAACTTGAAAATCTTTTTATGTTTATTCGAGAATTGTTAGCATACAAACAACTGATTACCCGGGTTGAGCAAACTGATTAATACTCGTACATTGTAATAAAAAAAAAACGAAAATTACGGGCAGTAAAAGAAAATTTTGTTTCAGAAATGCTTCTTTATATGTCGAATCTATTGGTTTCTGAGGTTTGTGATGATAAAAGAACAATTTTCGGAATCTTTGTTTACTCAGAATAGGTTAAATTATATTTTACTAAACCTTAAGAAAGATAAGAGTTAGAGTAAGAAACATTTGTAATTTTTTACAGTGTGATCTGGGATTACTGTATTATATTAAAAATAATCCTGACATAATTAGATTTATTTTTTTCTGATTATTTTCCAGCCCGTTATCCATAAATGAAAATATTATAATGCTTTAAGTTCATTTACTACAACGTTTTCTAATGTTTCTGTAGCAAGTTTATTTTTAGAGTTTTTGTATAATATTTTATTTTTATTGCTTTTTGCAACATTCTGATAATAATGTATTTTAAAAATAGTTTAATACATTTGACATTATCTATTTTTTTAAGTTCATATTTCAAACAGTTTTTTTTAAACATATTATTAAAAATTTAAAATATGTTTCATTGGTACTATTATTTTTTCTCAGAAAAAAACAAAAACAATGTTTATATATATATATATATATATATATATATATATATATATATATATAAAAGAAGCTAATAAACAGTGTTTTTGGAGCTCCAAAATTTTCTATTTAAAAAAAAATAATTCAGATATTACAAAGAATTAATATGTTTATTTGTCCAATAAATAAATAAATAATTAAAGGCATTCTTTTAGTGAACTGATATTTGAATGTGGAGCGGAAAATGTCTATAAAATAAAATGCAATTCACGCTATTTAAAAATCTATAAGTTAAAATATTAATTACTACTTATTTAAAATTTGAATAATAAGTAATATTATTAATAAATCAATGTTTTATTAATTTTGAAGAATGAATAATTACAATTTTGATAATTTTTTTTATTTGTTCATTTCCAAAGAAAAAAGCACGTTTAGTATTGTTCCGTGAATATTATTTTTATATATTTTATCATTCTCCCAACAATATTAAGCTTCTCTGACGTAAATCAAACCAGTAAAAGTTTTGATGAAATTTTAAAAGTAATTATTAAATTATTTTAAGTTTAAATAATTAATCGTAATGTATTTTTATACTCTTGGATAAAAGTGGGTTTATTTTTCAGATTTGTATAAGAATGCTTACAAAGTAGAAGAATGTAAAGAAAGTATATATTTAAATTGGATCTATTGATTTGTAAATACAAAATTAATATTTGTATATATAATTGTGCATAATACATTTTATTGTTACGTGTATGTTCCTGTTTGATAAATCTGCTGTCTATTTTATATCTTTCCCTTAAATTGTGCTTCCTATAAGTATATATTCTGGAACGGTGAATATTCTACAAGTATTGTACAAACGTGTTTTAAAATATTTTCAACTGTTTAATAAAGAATAATTTTAATTTATTGTCTCTTATTGCTTTAGTATTTTTTCTAAATGTAACATAGTTAACTTAATACTGTGCTTCTAGGAATGTAAGAACGGATTTTTGCTCCAAACGATACAGTTGGGTTTGATTTCAGGGAATATCTTTTTTGTTACACATAACAATTAACATCGATTCATGTACAACACATTCGAATGATAACAATTATTTTCATGCAAAAAGCGTTTTACCACGACTAATTTTCAATGACTTTTCATTCCGCTGGTACAAATATTGGGACCCTGATTTCGAAATGGCGAAATGCTGTCGCTAATGACAATGATGTCGTGTTTTATGAAAAGTTGAGTTTTCATTCATAAAGCTGTAACAAAAGTAAGGGAATACGGGCTGTTTCCTATTAAAAAAATGGATTTTAAAATCATTACTTAAACCTAAATAAATACTGTTTGCATGCGTCATCGTGATTGGATAATTTTTTATAGTCAGGATGATATATTAGAACAGGATTCCCCAAATAGTGGTTTGCGTACGCCCATGGGGGTTAGCTAATATGTTCTAGGGGTTACGCGACTAAGTCTGTGTCAACAACCAACATACACCATGCACTAAATGTTTCAGTGAAAAGTTTTTTTTTATCTCATTGACTAACCAACACATAACTACCGACAAGGACTAGATGTTGAAGCAAATTAATACCAAAATTTCAACATATATTCAAGCGTAAACAAAAGCAACCATCACATTAAAACAATTGCAATATGTAAAGTTACATTAAATGAACACTGTTAAAACTTTGCAGTAAACTTCAGTCATCCCCCAGTTTTTGTAGATAACAGTTACTCTGCCGTAATTTCAATTGATCCTCGCCATAATATGGTTAATAATGGTCATATTACCTTCATAAAAAAGTCAAGTAACCGTAAAATCGGTCAAATGAATGGATAGTTTTCTAAAGATTTTTAACAGTGTAAATAAAAGTATGTGTCTTTGTATCCATCCGTTGATATTTTTGTTTCTGTTTTCTATTCATTACTGAAAAAAAAAGGGGGAGGGGATACACCAGGCTTATGTAATTCTTCAAGCTGGACGTGAAGTATGAAAGTTTGGGAGCAGTATTCGAAATCGCTTCTCTTAAAAATTACGTATTTTTGAAGAAATGTTTATATTTGGGGTAGCTCTTTTATTAAGAACATCTTATAAAATCATGTCTTATTTTCTGATTATGTCTTATCTTCGGATAGTCGTCATACGCACATTTCTTCTGAACACACTTCATGATAATATTACCTGTGAAAAAAAAATTGCATTTCATTAAATTGATTTATATGTAAGAAAATAAAAGCTGAGTAGAATAAAAGTTTTGTGAAATAGGCATACATTTAAAAAGATTTTAATTTATATTGGGTTGATGCATAATTCATGAGCGAGTTTTGGTTTAGATTTATTCATTACAATAAATTGCTCAATAATATACTCTCCATTGCTGTTTACGACTTCGTCCCATCGTTCATTAAGTTTTTGGATGACTCTGTAATAGAAAATTCCCGCTTTTGACTCAACGAATTTGTCCAACTAAGCCCTCAATTCTACGCCATTATTGGAAGATACACCGCTCAAAGCGTTCGAAAGCGAACGAAGCAGGTAAAAATTGGACGGCGCTAAGTCTGGATATTATGGAGAATGTAAAAAGCAAATGGTATCAATAAAGCTCAGATTTTGTCCACTTGACACTCTATTTTAATGATGTAAACATACAAAAAAATTAATAAAATTACAAATACAAATACACTGACTTGTAGAGCCAAATGTGCTCTTTCAAATAATATAAAACATTTTGCCAATGCGTTTTATTTCTGCGCGCATTTGTAAATTGGAAAAAAAATAGAATAACGAATTTCTCAACCCAATATAATGAGTTTAAATTTCCAGACAACTCCAAAATAAATAACTGATCTATTTTACTCTGAATAAATAAAAACTAACTGTGAAACTACATGAAAATAAATTTCGATTGCTTGAAAACTAAACTTCATTATCTTTTAATTTTCAAATAAGACAATGTCGTGTGCTATAAAAGGACAGGAGTCTGCACATATTCACTCTTATAAATATTTCTCAATAACTGTTGTGACAATGATTATATCTGACACGCGGTATTGAAGTCCACAGCTGCAGTAGTAGTGCTTTTTACAGTCTTTTTAAATCCATCTTTTACACACATAAAATGGTAATATATTTTATAATGGAATGAGGGAGAGAGAGAATTTTTGTTTTACATCTGCCAGTTTTGATCATATTGCTATAGGAGAGATGCCTACAGGAAGGACTGTTGAAGAAAAAGCGACCCAAGTTATCGTTATGTTAACAGGAAAAACTTGAAAACCTTGCACAGACACCCCATTTAGATTGTGTTGGTACCGGAGACGCGCGAACATCAGCCCAAGTAGTTCATATTGCAACCTATATAATGGAATGAATATATGGAAAGATTATAATAACAAATTGAATGAGTAAATGTGTGTGTATATATAGTATATATATATATATATATATATATATATGTCTGGAATCTGCAAGCGAGAGTCCACGAGGACAGATATGAACAGGGATGAACACCTTGGGAACTCAGCTTACGCTTTAGAGGGATAGTGCAATCCCGAGGGGCAGACCAAATCCACTAGCAGCTTGCGTTACAAATAAGGTTTTCAATGTGTACAATTGAAGGGGTCGGGGCAAGAAAGTGCTAAGCCACATTTTTGAACTTCTGAGATACTTGTATTTGAAAATTTGATCAAATACTCAAATCAAGATTTATAACATAAAGTTTTTTCGTCAATGTATTAGTAACATTTGAGATATTCTGAGTAACAATATGCCATTGCTTTAATGATATTACTATTACGTTTTTTGTAAATTAGCTATCTTTATTGGTGGCAAAAACGAAACCTGAGACATATGCTGCCACCAAATGACATTAGAAACAAATTATATGTAGAATATTATAATTTACAATATTAAGCAACAGATTACAGTGTTAGATTTACTGCACCAAAAATGTGGCTTGGCACTTTCTTACCCCGACCCCCTCAATTGTGCAATTTCACATTACACCATAAACATCTATGATTTGTTGAAAAATTAAACAGGTTTATAGTCAATTCAGGTTACAATTGACGGGACAACACTTACTCATGATTAGATCATGTAAAGCCACCAAATTCTGGGGGTTCTATCATCGATGTTTTTATCATTGTTCCAAGTGGTCCTATAGATTAGGAGTATTGTAATCGCAATAAAACACAAAAGGTATGGGATATTAGTAGAGGGTATACACTGGAGAGTATACGCTATTGCTTTATTTGAGATACTGAGTATATACGGAGTTTCTTAAAATATCTTAAAAAGACGGCGTACAACACTGTCTACGCTCCACTATAGCTTTGTTTTTTTAGTTTAAAAGTAGGTGATTTAGCAAGCCAATCGACGGGCGATAGGGTTCCTGAGTGTTCACCAAACGATAATCTAAGTTAAATACTGTTTTAATTCACTTTGATGTTAAAAAATGTTTAAATATAATTAAAAAAGACTGTTTTTATGAGGAAATAATCTTATTCATTTCTATCATAAAATTTATTAATCATACTAAGTGATAATTTATGATTCCAAATCACAGATATTATCTTTTATGAAACATACATGAAGGCTTAAACTTAAGGAAATGTAAATGAATTTTAAAAATGCGCAAGTTTACACATCATTTTATCGTTATATCGATTAGCAGTTTATCAACCACTTGCTACTCCGATGCAATTGCCGCAGAATAAAATTTTACCCCGTTATTCTATAATCTAGTTATTCCTATATTTGTGAGTAAATACAACAGTTTGAGTCTTCAGTGAGCGACAGAGTATTAAACCACGGAGGTAATCATTGGCAGAACAAGTTCCCCAGCGATGAAGGCGTCTAAAAATAATTCGGTCTTTTCAGCCTATCGGAGTTAGTATAATTCTGTTAAATGAAGTACTACGCAACATGCTTCCCGTTGTTGTCTTGAATGTAAACAAACCCAACTCATTTTAAACAATCCGAGTATGAATTTTTTCCCCTGATTAATTTTTATTGCGTTCTTTTTTTTTTTTCATCTGAGTTAAAAGTTCTAAGATGCTTAGATAACAAAAACTAAAAGAATTAAATAAAATGTAACTCTTTTTTTTCGTTTTGTTGGGCGTTTTGTTTTCTTGCCTAGGTACTATTACCTTTTGCAAAAATTATGAATGAGTGCAAATTACCTATGACTAAAAATTGAAATGAATCCTGTCAATATGCATACTAACAAAATTATTCTCAAACTAAAATAAATTTAGAAAAAAAGAAAATGGATTAAATTAAACAGAAACAATTAAAATTTAAAGAATTTAAATTTACATGAATTCTAAGTTTTGAATTCAAAATAGTATAAGAATTAATCATTTAAAAGCACTGACAAGATTCTCAATTTGCACTACATCCAATTCCCCAACAATCAGCATTGTGAATTCAAGAATTAATATGAAGGGTAACAACAAGGAATTTTCATAGACATAATGATTTAGACTAAGTGAAAATTTTGGAATAAAGGGGACAAAATCTTTCTTTTAAAGAAAGTACAGAAAGGGGGTGTATAAAATTGATGATATAGGTTAAACAAAATAATATTTGACCAATATTAAAAAAAAAAGCAAAATCAATTCCAAGAATTCACAACACTGAAGCTGTGATCGTATAGATTAATCCTTGTTTAAGAGACCATGAGTAAATAATTAAATTTTGAATAAGTAATTCATTATTATAAAATGCTCTTCATAAGACTTTAGATCAAAATGTTAAAATTACTTTATATAAAAAATCCAGATAAGTATGTCCTGTAATTAATTAAAGAATAGTAAAAGGTCTCAGTTAATTAAATAAAATAAGTTTGAATATTAAAAATTACAACATCCAGTAAATTAGCAGTTTATTTTTTTTATTAGATTTAATGCTTAAAATAATATTTAGAAATTCCATGACTAGGGAATACAATAATTTACTTTAATTAATTAATTAATTTATTTATTTATTTTACCAGAATTAATATTTAAATCAATAGAATAAATTAAGTTAAAAATTACTATGCATTTTAAACTGATAATTCAAACTATACATCGTATTCCCAATTAAATTTTAATGATTAACAAAAAGTAAAATTACTGAACATGAATCTTATAGAAATGATTTAAAATAAATTAATAAGATAAAGAAAACAAAGATGGAATTTACTTAGATATTTTGTTTATTTACAGAAACACATTATTCATAGCTTTCACGACTTATAATAGCAATCTAATGTATTGAGGTCATGATAATAGATAAAAACATTAACAAATTGGTTAATCCAAAAATCAGAAATATCATATATTATAATCAGATAAATTTAACTAAAAATACTGAAGTTATATTTACCACAGAAAGTACATAGTGATACTATAGGTGCTTTGGCTATTCTTTGGTAGGCTTGGTTTCCCTCCATTATTGCACTAACAATAGTTCAAGTCATAGTGGCTTGTTAGTAACGACTACAATGCTTGGCTTCTACATTAAGTAGTCAAAGATGTCTACACAGATTCCGAGACAGTAGAGGACAATATGCACAAAGAAATGTATGTAAATGAAGTTAGTCAGGAATAAATTATTCACAAGAAGTTGTTGTTCCCACACCGAGAGTCGATTCTAATAATTATTCTGTGACCATTTATAACACGCTCCTGCCACTCCGTGTGAATCTTCAGTTACACACCGGCTCCAAATACGAGCAGTGGTGCTAATCTCTGGTAACTATTATTCTTAAACATCAGTCTTTAAAGGCTGCAAAAGAATGTTTTCTTTTATTCGTTTTATGTTGCAGAACGCTAGCAGAGTCTGTTAGCAGGGCAGACGCATCTCTCGATATACCACTAAATCTGTACATCCTAATACTTCGACATCTAAAAACTTTCTCGAATTCTTTTCGTCATTTCAGGCCGCGTAGCATACAACCAGTTACTATCAACTCCCTAGCGATCGTCCGTCTTTCTACTCACAAAAAAGCAATCTACCGCTCGAGCAGGCGGCGGTGGGGGAAAATGGACACCTAACACGCACCCACAACCTCACTGTTCGTGGTTTCAAACATCACTCGTCTACTGCCGGGAGAGAAGTGTCTCTCTCTCGAAAATTTCGCCACTGCCTAACCGGCGGGGTGAGGGAGGGAACCCTCCACCCTCACACACCCAAACTATCCGAGCTTCAAAACATGACTGCCTCTGCTAACTCGCTCTCCGTTTCCTTGGTAACGCTGGACCAGGGGGTAAAAAAAAAAGTCGACGCTGATTGGATGAGTGGGGGGAGCAAATAACACGCCTATTGGATTAGTTGTTGCTAGGTGAAAAATCCTAGCTACAATTCCTGGAAATTAGCCGTCTGTTGGGTCCCACGAAAAGAAAGAAACCACGTGCACGCTTGCACCTGCTATCTCGTAAACAACGACTCGAAAGCAATATACTGATGCATCTTCCTAACAAGCCTTCGAAATAGTTTTATGACTCTCTTTACTGAGGGTAATAAAAGTTGTACACAATACAACTGACAATAATGCTTCAGTTATTCCCATGACTTCTTATAAAGGCCTTTTATACTTTATCCAATCTGCCTGTGTGTGTTCCGAATTTACGATCCCTTAAATTACGTGAGAATTTCAAGTAAAAGTTGTTTGCGTGGAAACTATCTCATAGTGAAAAAAGAAGAACTTGGGTGGTCTTGACTTATAGAGAAATACAAATGTTTGGATTTTGAAAATAAGAGTTTTAATTAATAATGTTTAAGAAAAATAAGAAAAAGGAGGAGGGGGGGTTTGATTAAATATTAAAATAGAATGAGTTTATAAAAAAGAAATGTTTTAAGATATTAATGAAAATATAAATATAAAAATTTAGACTAAAATACCTCTAACAAGAATCCCCCGTCTCTATTTAAAAAACACAATTTTTTTGAAAAATAAAAAAAAATTTGGTTTTTTAAGTAAAAAGTGCGAGTAAAAATTCAATGGATGCGGGAGAGATCACTAAATGGGGCCTAACATTTCAAACAAACCAGACTTCGGTCCGAAGAATTATCAAGAAACACTTAGCAAGCCTACCCCTCAAGGTATACAGTCCGGAATGCATAACCTGAGTTTGCATACACAAAACTCTCCTCACTTGTCAACAAAATCCTAGACACACCTGTAGAATAACAAAAAAAAATTAAAAGATGAACACAAGGCTGGACATTGCTTTTGTCACCACTAACCTTATCAATCGGGAAGGTTCCATTCAAAGTATTTACCTGAACAATGTTTGCTAAACCACAAAAAAAAAATTTGAAAATTGCCAAAATAATTTTTTTTTTAAGCCAAATAAAAATTTGGGAGAGAACATTGCCAACCGAAAGAATCGCCAAATCCATTACAATAATAATGCATATCAATATAGGTATAAATTGTTAGCTCGATGTACACAGATATATAAAAACATACGAACTAGAAATGTATATGCATATAAAAACACAAACAAAAAGAATAAAAATGGGTAAAAGGCAATTTGCACAATATACAGTTAATTCACAATAAAATACATTTCACTAATTAAAATTCAGTTAACACAAATTGTATCAATGTGTAAAAATTGGGAAACACTTTCTCCAGTCGATTGATATGCAAGTTGAAACTATGAAGTAAGTTATTTACATATGCACTTACAGCGACACTGTGCATATTGGAAGAGCAACCCATTTATCTGTGCTATAAACAATTGCCAAAATAAAAGCATAATGGGGCGAAGAAGACCCAAAAGCTATGGTGAAGATTATCACCATCAGAAACTTAATTTATACAGTAAAAAATAAAAATTTTGACAAAAGAAATCCTTTAAAAAAAAGGAAAAAAAAATAGCACAGAACTAGATAAAATTTTATAAATTTTTCAATAAAACCACACCACTATACTTTAATGAAGTAATGTACTCAAGAACAAAATTAATAACCTCAAAAATTTTCAGGTAAACAAAAATATATATACACAAAACAGTACACTAATATTACCTTACACTACGAAATACCTACATATTATATCTAGTAATGAGTAAAATTAATAGTTCCCTCAAATATAGTATTATCCTGTAAATCCACTTATACTCATCTACTGAGAACTTAACTAGAACATCAATTAAAATATAAATAATATGCAAATCGATGGATACTATCGTATTTCACAAACAGGGAGTACTACATGAAAATAAAAGGGAGGGGAAAAAAAAAATTTGGATTCCCATTTTCAAAATGCACCAAAAAATTTTCAAAGTCTCGAGATTACCCAAAAATCGAGAAAAAACGTAACATAATTCCAAAATATACCTGCGGAGAGGTTATTTGCACTATAACTATCGAAATATACCTTATTTACACTAAAATTAGCTATATAGAACATTAAATGTGATGAAAACACAACCGCTCAGATCGCTACCGCTAACCAAAACAAACGGTACAAGTACTCTAAAAAGCTTATTTTTCACGTTAAAATACAATAAAAACTAACTCTAGACTATCTATATACATTATACAAACAAAATATAAGGTTATTAAAATGAAAATACTATAACTAATACAACTTAAAGTTTATAATTGGGACGCTTGTCCCTGTTCCTGAAACCATAAGTATTTCTGGACGAAGGAATCGAATCAGTCGGTTTGCACTGAGATTCGATTAAAGTCGGAATACGACTGGTTGAAGGAATAACAGAGGATTGAGCTTCAACAACTTCGTTAGCTACCGCGATATCTGGCGTGTCCGTAACTGGATTTTCAGCCGTGGAGGGGGAGGGGGTGGTTTCAGCTCGTGAGTTCTCGAACTCGGCTGAAGGAAGAGAGGGGGAAAGGGGTTCGTTGCTGGTGGCTAGTGAAGGCAACGTGTTGGCTGTTGATTGCATGGGCAATGCTTCATCTCTGTTTACTGCTGATGCTGTTGGTATGATAAACGCGCGCCTGCGTTTTTTCGTCCGCCGTTCTGGGTTATCGTTAATCGAATGGTGAATGGGAGTAGTTGGATTCTGAATATTCGATTGATCATCGAATTGACTCTGCGGATGTTGGTCATTTGTTTGGAAATCAACATGCCTGTTTTTAAATTCAGTCAGCCTATCGACGTGTACCACTTGCGTAAATTTTAAATTTGATTGGAGGGCGATTTTAAAATTTACCTCATTTATTTTTTCAGTTATTGTATAGGGACCATTATTAAATTTAGATAGTTTTTTACATTGTCCTGGTTTAACAGCTGGTGTAAAGAGCCAAACTGAATCACCTATTTTAAGATTCTTAGAAACAGCAGTTTTTTCTCTGTATTTTTCTTGCTTCTCTGAAACTTCCACCAAACTACTGTGCACTTCAGCATACACTTTCTTCAAAGCAGGGAATAAAAGTTCACAATAGGTGGGGGCGTCATTATAATTTAAAGTTTGGGGGGTGGAAAAAAGTTTATAGGGGAGATTTAAATTTCTGCCAAACATTACTGCGGCTGGGGTTAATTTTGTAGAAGAATGCACGGCTGTCCTGAGAGCTAAAAGAGCAAATTTTAATTTTGTATCCCAGTCTGACTGATTTTCATTGACAACATGGCATAGGGCATTAATTAGAGTTCTGTTTTGACGTTCAATCTGAGAATTTCCTCCTGGGTGGTAAGCTGACGTGTGAATATGTTTCATTCCAAAGTTTTTATAGACTCTCTCAATGGCTTCTGATATAAGATTTCTACCCTTGTCGGAAACAATATAGCTAGGAGCACCGTACCTTGAAACGAAATCTGCTAGAGTATCCGCTACAACGTCTGAGGTGATAGAGGATACAGCATATGCTTCAGGCCACTTAGCAAAAGCATCGATATATGTCACGATGAACTTGTTACCAGAAAAGGTTGTCGGTAAAGGACCAATTATGTCGAAATTCACTTTCGCCAATGGAAATTCTGGTGTTGGCATTCTCTGCAAAGGGGCTAGATGTTTAGGTCGATAAGCTCTTCTTTGTTGGCAACTAATGCAAGATTCTACTAGATGCTTGACATCTGCAGACATACCTGGCCAGTAAAAATTTTCGCGAATGCGATCAATAGTTTTCTGGAAGGCTTGATGACAAGCTGCTAGAGAATCATGTGTTAGTGCGAACACTTGGGGGATTAGTTCTTTTGGCACCACCAGTTTGGGCAATTTATTTAAAATGGGAGAGTCTCGAGTGTCCTCGCACATCAAGAGATCATCTCGGAAGAAAAATTTCATGTACTTTGGTGCTATATCCACTCCTTGATCTAGCTTCTGAGCAATTTGGCAACACTTTTTGTCAGTCTTTTGGAGTTCTTGAATTTTTTCAAGAAGATCAGTTTGGGGCATAAAAACATTCTCCTTTTCTATTTGTACACAAAAATTACAACTTACTGTATTTACAGAGATTTCATTAGAAGTAGTGTATCTAGAAAGAAAATCCGCAACACTGTTGCATTTGCCCTTGATAAATTTAATTGAAAAAGTAAAATCAGATAAGGTGCAAATCCACTTTGCCATACGAGAAGTTGGGTCCTGAATTTTAAGCATATAAGTTAGGGGGGCATGATCAGTGAAAATAAAAAAGTGGGTGTTAGCTAGGTAACACTTAAAATGGGCGGTTGCCCAGACAACAGCTAAAAGTTCCCTTTCTGTGGCTGAGTACCTTGTTTCAGGGTCCTTCAACTTTCTGCTGGCAAAAGCCACAGGGTGTAAAAAGTTGTTCTCATCCAGTTGAGATAAAACTGCGCCTAAAGCTTCACCACTCGCATCCGTATAAAGATAAAATTCCTTCGAAAAATCAGGGAGGGCAATACATGGCTTAGAAATTAAAGCAGCTTTTAAATCTTCGAATTCTGCTTGCGCTGCAGGGTTCCATGAAAAACGACCATTTTCTTTAGTTAATTCAATTAAGTTTTTAGCTCGTTTAGAAAAATCAGGGATAAATCTCCTGTAAAATGAAATTGTACCAATAAAAGATCTAACTGCTTTGCGGATATCAGGGGGTTGAAATTTTTCAATTACTTCTATATTTTTATTAATGGGTGAGACTTTACCTTTATGGATTTCAAAACCTAAATATTTAATTTTATCTGATAGAAAAAGGCATTTACTGGGTTTTAATTTTAAATTATGCTGGCGAAGTCTATCAAAAACAGTTGTTAATTTTTCAAGGTGGGATTCTACATCTTTGCTAGCAATAACAATATCATCTATATATACAAGAATTCCCATATTTCCCAGATCTCCAAATATTGCACTCATGAGTCGTTGAAAAGAATTTCCTGAGTTTGATAAGCCAAAACAATTTCTCGACCACTCAAATAGTCCTTTATGAGTTATGATTGCTGTTTTGTGTCTGTCCTCAGGACGCACAACTTGCTGGAAAAAGCCACTTGTTAAATCAAGTGTAGAAAAGAAATTTGAACCGGATAGTGCATCAACCGAATCTGTGATATTAGGGATGGGGTATGCATCTTTAACTAAATTTTTGTTTAATTTTCTAAAATCGACAGCCAATCTATAAGATCTGTCTGCTTTCTTAACCAAAATGACTGGAGCCGCAAATTCAGAAATGGAGGGGGATATTATATTAGCTTTTAACAGGATATCTAATTGATCTTCCATTTCTTGTTTAAGATTATGGGGAACTCTATAGGCTTTACATTTTACAGGTTTATCAGAAGTTAAATTTATTACATGGGGAATAGTGTCACAGCCGGGCAAGTCTAGGACTGATGCTGCAAACACATCTTTATTTTTATTAAGAAAATCCTGCATTTTAAGTTTAAGAGGGGGGTCTAAATGGTCAAGATTAATATCTGAACTCCAGCTGAGATCAGCATGATCAAAATCAGCTAGTGGAGTGGGCACATTAACATTAAGGGCATAATTACAATTATTAGAATTACACTCAGAATCATCGATGCACTTTTGAATTTTAGCAACCCTCATTCCCTTATTCAAAGTAACCTCATCATCCGAAAAGTTAGCGAATGAAATATATAACCCGTGCTCCTGAGAACAGATTGTTCTAGATGTTAAAACACCATTACCAAATTTTTTTACTAGGGGTTCCAAAATAACAACATCATTATTATCAATAAAATTACTTCTCGAGCAGTTTACTGGAGCTAAAATTTTAGATTGGGGGGGGATAGTTACTAAATTTTTCAAAACTGCAAAACTAATTTTAATAATCTTAGACTTTTCACATGTATCACTTACTTCAGTTTCGACATCATTGGATTGTGACTTTTCGCTATCATGACAACTCACTTGGCATACAGGGACATTGATTTCATTTTCATTATTTTTCACATCCCTGATAGTATTTACACTAAGATCACAACCATTTGTTTCACATATATTATCCCGACCAATTGCCTTATTTTCATTTAATTTATCACTATCCATATAACTACAATTTTCATGATTATTTGTACTATTAACATTTTCTAATTTTGAAACACTCTCAGAAGATTTTTGAACAGAGGAATTGTTATCATTACTTTCACATTTATCTAAAATCACCTTATTTTTATCTTCGCTACTACATTTTTCACTATCTCGAATCTCTATTTGTTCTCTACTATCCCTTATATTGGCTTTTACTATCATACAATTGTTCTCACTGTTCTTATTCTTCTCAGAAATATTACTAACATTAGAAAAACATTCTACATTACCCTCAGTTTGACATGACACATTTTTAAGGCAAGAAATTTTGTTATTTACAATAATTGGCGGTTTAATATTTACATGACATTCTGAAATTTTTGGAACATATTTACAAAAAGTTTTCTCATTAATACCAAGACTAATAGATTTGTCACTACACTTTATGATAGCCTTGTACTTACTCAAAAAGGGCATACCTAAAATAGCAGTAAATTCATCAGCGAGTTTACCTGCTACTACAAAAAATTCAGCTTGGCAGCTGACATTACTGAAATTGAAAAATAACTTAACTTTCTCAGTGAGAGGGACACATTCACCTGTCACAGTTAGAAAGGGTACATTGCATGCCTCAGTTTTTACACCTGGGAATAAACACAATCCCTGTCGAGAAATTAAATTGATACCTGATCCCGTATCACACAGTGCAGTAATAAAAATATCACCGACAGCAATCCTTGCGGTAGGGAGATTGCATGCTGATGGTGGGAAAACATTATATACAGAGGGGGTTTTGTCGTTCGGCTTCTCATGAGTCAGTCCGACTACTCCAGACTCAGCCATTACCCGTTTAAATTTTGTTGAAGATTGTGTTCATTGGCAGTGTTGTTATTCTGCTGGGTTACATTATTTTGATTACCCCTATTCCTATAATTACCTCTCTGGCCATTGTTGGATCTCTGTTTCTCTGGTTATTGCCATTTCCCCTATAGTTTCTTTGATTCTGATATCCCCTGTTACTATAACTGCCTCTGTAGTTATTGTTAGGTCTGGCCATACCTCTACGACCATAGGGATTTTCATTATAATTTTGCCAGCCTTGATTTCTGGGGTTTTGGGGGCAGTCCTGAAAAAAATGGTTGGGGTCGCCACATCCAAAACAGAAAAAAGGATTGTACTGGACATTTTCCGGGGCTGGTGGTCTCGCTGCAGCTGGTTGTTGCATAACAAGACTATCAATTTTAGCCGTTAAGATTTCCATTTTGTTTTGGAGTTCTACAATTTCATGGTTGGGATGGCTAACCTGGGGTGTAGGGGGGTAAACAGCAGCACATGCTACACCTGAGGGGACCTGGGGGGCAATGTTTGCTGGTTCATAGCTGTATAAGGGGTTAACACTCCTACAAGCCTTTTCTTCAAGTAAGGCAAACGTTAGTATTTCCTGAGGGGTCTTTGGATCTTTTGAAATGACACCCTTCCGAATTTCTCGAGATAGGTTACCTAGAAGCATAGAGTGCAGTATAGCATCGCTACTTTTATTTACAATGCCCTCAGCAATTCCATCAATGACAAGAGCTCTGCGTGACAGATCAGAGGCTCTGTCGAAAAAATCTTGGACAGACATTGAAGGTGTCTGTTTGAAGTTAAGAAACTTCGATAATGCCACATCTGGCGACTCCTGTTCCGTGAATCTGTCTTGTATAATTTCCACTAATTCCTTATAATTTTTGCCTTTATTAGCCTTAATTAATTTGGCTGCTTTCCCTGACAGTCTGTTAAACAGGGCGAAAATTTTTTCTTTTTCCTCCAAGTTAAAGAAGGTGGAAATATCTGTGAACTTTTCAATAAAGTCGGAAAAGGATATAGTAGAATCCCCGCTAAAAGGTGGGATGTTGGATAAATTATCCATCAAAGACGATTTCTTCTACAACTCAACCATCTCCTTGGTAAGGGTCTCCGCCATATTTATGAAATGTTTTGTCAACAAAAAATTCAGCGATAAAAAAAAATTATAATTAACCCTACCTAAACCTTAAGCAAAGAAAAAAAAAATTTACACAAATGCAAAATCTAAATAAAATTACTGAGAGCTACACCCATGTATACACTAGTCGTCTTTGTCAATATATATAATCAATTCCAAATAAATATAAACAAATGGGAAAGGTATGTTAAAATTTCTAAAAATTCAGTGCGGGTGGGGTATTATAAAAAAAAAATTTGAACAGCACAGATATGAGGGTTAACACTTCATAACATATACTCAAAGACATAATGCACAATACATTTTGAAAAAAAAAAAGTTGCCTTATACCCTGAACTTTAAGTATACACAAATAAACATTAAAAAATTGAATTGTGCCATACAGGTAAGTGTCACGGCATCAATTCTTTGTTGGGGTTTGTTTTGCTTGCCTAGGTACTATTACCTTTTGCAAAAATTATGAATGAGTGCAAATTACCTATGACTAAAAATTGAAATGAATCCTGTCAATATGCATACTAACAAAATTATTCTCAAACTAAAATAAATTTAGAAAAAAAAGAAAATGGATTAAATTAAACAGAAACAATTAAAATTTAAAGAATTTAAATTTACATGAATTCTAAGTTTTGAATTCAAAATAGTATAAGAATTAATCATTTAAAAGCACTGACAAGATTCTCAATTTGCACTACATCCAATTCCCCAACAATCAGCATTGTGAATTCAAGAATTAATATGAAGGGTAACAACAAGGAATTTTCATAGACATAATGATTTAGACTAAGTGAAAATTTTGGAATAAAGGGGACAAAATCTTTCTTTTAAAGAAAGTACAGAAAGGGGGGGGGGGGTATAAAATTGATGATATAGGTTAAACAAAATAATATTTGACCAATATTAAAAAAAAAGCAAAATCAATTCCAAGAATTCACAACACTGAAGCTGTGATCGTATAGATTAAT
This sequence comes from Maratus michaelseni, assembly GCA_963931845.1. Classification (NCBI taxonomy): domain Eukaryota; kingdom Metazoa; phylum Arthropoda; class Arachnida; order Araneae; family Salticidae; genus Maratus; species Maratus michaelseni. The sequence continues at coordinate 185,518,866 of OZ007587.1, forward strand.
CCTTGTTTAAGAGACCATGAGTAAATAATTAAATTTGGAATAAGTAATTCATTATTATAAAATGCTCTTCATAAGACTTTAGATCAAAATGTTAAAATTACTTTATATAAAAAATTCAGATAAGTATGTCCTGTAATTAATTAAAGAATAGTAAAAGGTCTCAGTTAATTAAATAAAATAAGTTTGAATATTAAAAATTACAACATCCAGTAAATTAGCAGTTTATTTTTTTTATTAGATTTAATGCTTAAAATAATAATTAGAAATTCCATGACTAGGGAATACAATAATTTACTTTAATTAACTAATTTATTTATTTATTTATTTTACCAGAATTAATATTTAAATCAATAGAATAAATTAAATTAAAAATTACTATGCATTTTAAACTGATAATTCAAACTATACATCGTATTCCCAATTAAATTTTAATGATTAACAAAAAGTAAAATTACTGAACATGAATCTTATTGAAATGATTTAAAATAAATTAATAAGATAAAGAAAACAAAGATGGAATTTACTTAGATATTTTGTTTATTTACAGAAACACATTATTCATAGCTTTCACGACTTATAATAGCAATCTAATGTATTGAGGTCATGATAATAGATAAAAACATTAACAAATTGGTTAATCCAAAAATCAGAAATATCATATATTATAATCAGATAAATTTAACTAAAAATACTGAAGTTATATTTACCACAGAAAGTACATAGTGATGCTATAGGTGCTTTGGCTATTCTTTGGTAGGCTTGGTTTCCCTCCATTATTGCACTAACAATAGTTCAAGTCATAGTGGCTTGTTAGTAACGACTACAATGCTTGGCTTCTACATTAAGTAGTCAAAGATGTCTACACAGATTCCGAGACAGTAGAGGACAATATGCACAAAGAAATGTATGTAAATGAAGTTAGTCAGGAATAAATTATTCACAAGAAGTTGTTGTTCCCACACCGAGAGTCGATTCTAATAATTATTCTGTGACCATTTATAACACGCTCCTGCCACTCCGTGTGAATCTTCAGTTACACACCGGCTCCAAATACGAGCAGTGGTGCTAATCTCTGGTAACTATTATTCTTAAACATCAGTCTTTAAAGGCTGCAAAAGAATGTTTTCTTTTATTCGTTTTATGTTGCAGAACGCTAGCAGAGTCTGTTAGCAGGGCAGACGCATCTCTCGATATACCACTAAATCTGTACATCCTAATACTTCGACATCTAAAAACTTTCTCGAATTCTTTTCGTCATTTCAGGCCGCGTAGCATACAACCAGTTACTATCAACTCCCTAGCGATCGTCCGTCTTTCTACTCACAAAAAAGCAATCTACCGCTCGAGCAGGCGGCGGTGGGGGAAAATGGACACCTAACACGCACCCACAACCTCACTGTTCGTGGTTTTAAACATCACTCGTCTACTGCCGGGAGAGAAGTGTCTCTCTCTCGAAAATTTCGCCACTGCCTAACCGGCGGGGTGAGGGAGGGAACCCTCCACCCTCACACACCCAAACTATCCGAGCTTCAAAACATGACTGCCTCTGCTAACTCGCTCTCCGTTTCCTTGGTAACGCTGGACCAGGGGGTAAAAAAAAAAGTCGACGCTGATTGGATGAGTGGGGGGGAGCAAATAACACGCCTATTGGATTAGTTGTTGCTAGGTGAAAAATCCTAGCTACAATTCCTGGAAATTAGCCGTCTGTTGGGTCCCACGAAAAGAAAGAAACCACGTGCACGCTTGCACCTGCTATCTCGTAAACAACGACTCGAAAGCAATATACTGATGCATCTTCCTAACAAGCCTTCGAAATAGTTTTATGACTCTCTTTACTGAGGGTAATAAAAGTTGTACACAATACAACTGACAATAATGCTTCAGTTATTCCCATGACTTCTTATAAAGGCCTTTTGTACTTTATCCAATCTGCCTGTGTGTGTTCCGAATTTACGATCCCTTAAATTACGTGAGAATTTCAAGTAAAAGTTGTTTGCGTGGAAACTATCTCATAGTGAAAAAAGAAGAACTTGGGTGGTCTTGACTTATAGAGAAATACAAATGTTTGGATTTTGAAAATAAGAGTTTTAATTAATAATGTTTAAGAAAAATAAGAAAAAGGAGGAGGGGGGTTTGATTAAATATTAAAATAGAATGAGTTTATAAAAAAGAAATGTTTTAAGATATTAATGAAAATATAAATATAAAAATTTAGATTAAATTACCTCTAACAGTTTAAAGTATTTCGGGATTTATATATATATATATATATAAATTTGTTTAAAGCATAGCTTGCATGTTATGTATATGCCTTTAAAAATACGTTCAAATAATACAGCCTCACTGAAAAAAATGAAATACTCAAAAATGAGTAAATCGATGTACTCAATATCGAATTGAGTATGTTTGTATCGAAAATGAACCTATTCTTTCTGAATTTTCAAATAACCCATGTTATCAAACTCAAGCAAACCGACAATTTTGTACTTTGTAATGATTTATTTCATTCATAGCAGCATAAAATATGTTCATTAATAAAAAAACAATTCAATATACCCAGGAGGTAAGGGAATAATATCACATTTTTTTATTTCTCGGAAGGAATTATAACTTGTGCCTCCATTATAAGGCGTAAGGTTATATTGCGTTGCTTATATGAGCGCTTCGTGTACTCATAGGCAGTCGGTCCGGTCTGTGCACTGAGTGACATGGATATTTGTTTTAAAAAATTACATTCAAGATTCCTCCGACAACTGTGAAAGTAAGTTCCCTCTGTTAAATATGCAACACACACACACACATATATATATATATATATATATATTATTTTATGTACTCAACTGTATCTTCTGTAAATACTAAATTATGGACAGTATTTTAAAATATTTTAAAAGTGCTTAAAAACAATGCTCTTGTCATAAAAATATTTGATTTGGGCATCATGATAATAATTTTGTTATTTTTTTCTGAATAAATAATCAATTATCAATTAAATGTTTCTTGTTAATACATTTGAGCGAGAAATAAATGTCAGTACATTTTTACTTTAATCTGTAATAAACAAGTGTGGGGAGGGGTTCGGGGAAGAGCTCTCTTGACAAGAAAAATATTTTTTTTCCATTTAATTTATTTCAGTTTTGAACGTGTTTTATTAAATGTCTTTTAGCCCATGTATTTACTTAAATTTTGGTTTTCGACGTGTTACTAATCGTCCATCTTGGACGATCGATCTTGGGAGCATTGTTTTCAAGCACTTTTAAACTATTTGAAAATACTGTACATAATTTAATATGTACATGAATTTAATATTTATAGAAAGTACTACTGATTACATAAAATAAGAAGAAAATGTATTGAATACTTAACAAACAGCACACAGAGTTCATACTTGAATACATCAAAAATGAGTACATCAAAGTTCATATTTGAAAACATACATGAGATAAAAAATAAGTACATAACGTTTCATATTTGAACACATCCATAGGATCAAAAATGAGTACATGTATTTCTCAATTTTGAGAACACATTTTTTTCAGTGCTATTTAAGAGCAACGAGTGACGAAATGCCGAGATAGTACTGAGATTGAGACCCGCATTAACCCTTCTTTGCATGAGTTTATCTTTTACAATTGTTTTTTTATACATATATTAAATATTAGACACCAGAAATTTTAAGATATATTTTTAACTTTATTCAGCAACATAGTTCACGGGAAATTTGCTAAATTAATATTTCTATATAAATATAGTGGTGGCGAAGAAATTGATTTATTTATTAAAAGTTAAATAAACAGTGATGGAAATTTCCATCACAATGCAAAGAAGGGTTAAACGCGATGAACTTAGCCTTTAGAAAACGAAACGAGAAATATGTATAAAACAGGCGACATGCTTCAAGGACAAAGAGCAATGTGCAGGACATTTCCACTGACTGTTGTCTGGTATTAACGGAAAGAACTTCTTCTTGAAAATGAAACAAAAATTCTTTTTATAAATAACATACATAAAAAGAGCATGCAATAAAAAAACAGCAATATGTTCGCAGCGACTAAAAAAAATCGCTTTTTGCAATTTTCAGAATATTAATATATATATAATTATTTTCCACTTTTCTCTGTAATGTACCATCTTATACACCAAAACGGATTATGGAAAAAGAGGGAAGGGGGGCATTTTTTGAGGACGAAATTTCTTACTGATATCTCTTTAGGTAATTTCTACATTTTGAATTACATTACTTTTTGCTGCAGATAATATTTCACTTCTATTTGTTTTTTTAGTTAGTAAAAGAAGTTTAGGGGTTTGTCACAGAAATTTTTTTCAGGGGACTCATGAATAAAATTTATATTATTTGTGTCACCAAATCTTTATTTACGGGTTTTTCATATTTGTATTAGTTATTGTCCTACAATTTAGAATAATTATTTCATTTATTTATTTTCTATTTGTGTGTAAAAAGCACATTTGGGGCTCCGGATGAAGCCCGTCTATATGCTGACGAAAACAGCGGTCTTCCAAAGTGACCATCTAGACGAGCGTAGTCCAGCTAGTAGTTAATAATAAATATCTACGAAACTGTCTTCAGGCTGGTCAGAGTGTTTGTTCTTTTCCTTCGTACTTTAGTACCTTGTAAAACCACATGTAATTGTGAGTATATATTTTGTTACTAGTTCATTTACATTCAGGTACTTAGAGCACTTGAGCGATAACGGCCCAAAGAAGAGACGTTTCTCATGACCAGGTAGATTCGGAATTACTCCTGGATTTATAAAAGTAAATTTATCCTTGAAACAGGCACCATCGGAGCTGATGCATTCAATTCATTTTTCTGTGTAGTCCGTATAGTTTTTTTTTGTGTAGTATCACACGGTAGGAAGATATTGTAAATTTTTGTTTTCGTTTGCTAACTAGAATTTTTTTTTCTTTTGAAAAGTGTAATGAAATTCTGTTGAAATTTAGAATGATACCTTAGTTTTCTCGAACTGTTTTAAACTTGTGGCATCTACTTTTGACCAAACCAATTTATTCTTCTGGTAACATAATTTTTTCGTGCTTTCTCGTCTTCTTCTCTGCCAATCTAAAAATTTAATCGCACAGAAGAAAGTTCTGCCGTGGTTCTGAATATATGTGTATTGTTTTGTAAAAATTCTTATTTTTGGTAATGGTATAGAGATCTTTGAATCTGACTCCTTCTTGCATGGAATTCATAACAGGATCATAACGATTTACGAGATATCTGGATCATTTTTGCATCAATCGATAGAGGATCTTTTTGATACTGTTTTCCATTATAAAAGTAAAATTCGCATAAAACAGGTTGTTCCCCTTTTTTGCACCAGAATCTACAGTTTTGTAATCAAATAATTCATATTTTCAATAATGGATTAATAGAATTAATATTTAGTTATAAAACTAAACCAGTTATTTTTATTTAATAAACTAAAATATTAATTCATAGTAAATATTAGCAGATTTGTCAATAAACACTTTTTTAAACGACACATATTCGTTTGAGAATCAAACATATTTACTTTTTTCCCTTCAATAAGTAAAAATTACTAAATTTCTATAGTTGTAGATATCATTTAAATAATATAAAAGCCAATCGAAAAAGCAAAGTTATGGCTTTGAACAAAAAAAAAATTATATTTTTACTAAATATACACATTTAAAATTAACAAGAAAAAAATGTAATACTTTATTAAGCTTCGGACTGCCAGAAGGGGAAATTATAATGGTCTATTGAGTCTAGAGTGATGAAATGTTTTTCTGGAGAAGCTTAAAGAAATCTCTTGCATAAAATGTTCATCAAATGAGAACAAAGCTTTTTATTAGCAAGTTTAAACTTACAAAAGAAAATCAATCATTCACTTTGAAAGTTTTGCAACTCCTTTTAACCAGAAAATAATTTCAATACTCCTTTTATATTCAAGACTAAGGTAAAAATGATTTCATATCAAAATAGAACTGAGGACATCAAACCAATGACATTTTTTATAAAGAATTACTTAGTATTTTAAGGATTATTTTTCAAACATTAAAAGAAGCTATACGCAGTAGAAAAAAAATCTTTCTGTAGTAACCATTTCTGTAAAAAAGTGTGGTTAAGAATAACAGTTCATATCGAAGATTGCAGAGTTATTAAAAATTAGCTGGGACATTGAGTGAAACATACTGCTGGAAAACATTACTCCACTGCCCCCACTGATATATATATATATATATATATATATATATATATATATATGTGTGTGTGTGTGTGTGTGTGTGTGTGTGTGTGTGTGTGTGTGTGTGTGTGTGTGTGCGGGTGTGTATGTGTGTGTGTGTGGGGGGGTGATCTTTAGTTAATTAACTTTTAAAAAAACATAAAACGATATTATAAAGTCCTTATTAAAATATTCCTTAAAATAAATAGTACTTTAAAACTGTTTGAAATGTCATGTATTTAATATAAATATAAATGCTGGACGATTACACCATGAAACAGTACTACATTAAAGAAGTGAGTATAAAATATCACAAATTTACTAAACGGTGTATGCAAATGTCAAATTTAAAATTTATACATACATTAAAATCAAATTAAAAACATCAACGTTAATTTTTAAATATAAAACATCAACGTTAACATTAATTTGACTTTAATGTATGTATAAGTTTTAAATTTGACATTTTTATACACCATTTAGTAAATTTGTGATATTTTATACTCACGTCTTTAATGTAGTCATGTATTTATTTTAGAATAACAGCTTTATATTTAAAAAAATAGCAAATTATATGACTAGCTAATCACTTGAAAACTTTCCTTTGTAGCCTAAATATCTTGTCTAGTATTTATTGCTCTGGCTTTGATTCCCCATTCTGACCTAGATGTTTGTAGGGAATTGGAGTACAAAGTTAGCTGACAATCTCAAAGTGATCACAAATACATACTCAATACCAATAAATTAATTAAGAAACTAACTTTCTTTAAGAAGGATGCGCAACAAAAGTGATTGTTAAATACAATCTCGCTGTAAATACATTCCCAGATTTAAAACAATTTTCGGAAAATGGGCACATAGAAAGTTCAGTAAAACCTGATAAGTTATCAACATTGTATGTTTTTCAACTGTCCAAATTGGGCTCTTTAAGAGTGTACCAAACATGGCTTTTATAAATTTGGTACCTTTATAAATTATCCCTTGTTTAAATTTACCACAAAGTAGTCACACTGCTGGTTGTCAACTTACATAGTTTTCACTATACAGAGTATTTCCTTAATAAAACCAAGTTAGCTACAGCGAGAAATGTGGTGTCTAGATATAGAGAGTGTATGTGTTATACGATGGTAATGCCGCCCGGCGGCAAACTGCGGTGTTACCATTATTATTTCGAAAACGGTACGACATACGGGAAAAAATTAATTACAAAGTTGTAGAGCGCCCTGTATTTAGTATGAAGACTTACATATAAAAATAGCTTTATTAAAAACCTTGGAATGTTATTTGTTTTGTATTAAATCATTAGCTTAAATACGCCACTAATTGCATAAAAAAGTGTCTCATTATAAGGCAGGTGTGTATTTGCTAATAAATAGAGAAAGGGAAAAAGTTGCTTTTCTATATTAGTGTTTCAGCGTTCCGAAGTATCTCAAGAATAGGTTACAATAACATATTAACCCTTTTCGAACTCATTAATTGAAATTAGTCTAGACATCGTATTCGGCATTGTGTCATTCTTGGAGTGTGCCTTACTGAGCATTGTATCATTTTCCGAGTGCGCGCTACTGTCCTTTTTGTATAGAAAAATATTGTTTGTTTACCATTCGATACATATTTGACCAGAAGTATGTTAGGTCTTAATTGACCCCTTAGCAGACAACTTTCATTAACATTGTGCATTGCAGAAATAGGAATAATTTATTAAAAACGAATAAATATTCCATAATGAAATATTTTATTTTAAAAATGACTCAGTGCCTCAATTTTTTTTAGTTTGTTCAAAAGCTCTTTTTGAGACATTTTAAGCTAAAACAATCTTGAGTACATTTGAGCAAAATTTCAGTGACCTACATTTACTGCGGATATTGTTACAAACACCTATTAGGTTTTTTTGTAGAAAACAAAATATTTATTATAGAAAATATATTTATATAGAAAATATATTTACCTCATTTTTTTATTTAATTCAATTTTTACTATGTTAAATTGCTAATGTTTTTTGAATCATAATTTGTTTTACTCATATTTAGAAGAAGAAAAATTACAAGAAGTAAAGAACGACAAACGAAAAAAAAAAGTGTGAAAATATAAACAAATAGCGAATCATAAGAAAGCAATTTAAGACGCTATCTACGCAAGTAGAGAGAAAATGGGGATCCGACCTCAGGAGGAGGTGTGAGGTGCGAGGAGGGAGGAGGTCTCCTCCTCCTCCTCACGAAGTGCTCTCCTCCTCACGAAGTGCTCTCCTCCTCACGAAGTGCTCTCCTCCTCCCGAAGTGCCCTCCTCCTCCCGAAGTGCCCACCTCCTCCCGAAGTGCCCACCTCCACCACCTAAGATAAGGGAATTAATTAAGGATTAGTGTTAATTAATTTTAATTAGGGAACTTAGAAATTTTTTGAAGCAAAATTTTTTTTTTCGCGGAGAATTTCCTACTAAAGTACGAGGTGTGTTTCAATGGATTTATTTTAGCGAATTAGAAATTGAATTAATTTTAATTGGAGAACTTAGAAATTTTTCGAAAACATTTTTTTTTTCAACGAGAGTAGGCCATTCGATATACATGTTACAGGAGAATTTTAAAAGTCAATAATGGTTTAATTAAAAAGGGTCATTCATTAATTTTAATTGGGGAACTTAGAAATTTTTCGAAGCAATTTTTTTTTTCAACGAGAGTAGGCCATTCGATATAAATGTTACAGGTGAATTTTAAAAGTCAATAATGGTTTAATTAAAAAGGGTCATTCATTAATTTTAATTGGGGAACTTAGACATTTTTTTGCGATTTTTTTTTTCAACTAGAGTATGCTATTCATTATATATGTTAGAAATAATGATTCATGCATTAAAAAAGGTATTAAGATTTTTTTTCTTTTAAACCAAAAATAGAATTTAGAGTTAAAATAGAATTTTTAATTTTAAAAGTCGCCAAAAGTAGGATTTTCAACTGAAAGTAATCTAAGATATAAACTCTCAACTGAAATGAATTTTGCCTTAAGGTGTGAGCTTTTGGCTAGAAGTGACCTAGAGTCAAAACTTCCTTGTCCCAGGAATCACCACGGGGAGGTAGATCACACAATCGATTCCCAAAAATTTGTTTGGAAGATTTTGATATCTTCCTTCTTTTTTTTTTTCCTAAAGATTTTAGATTTTTTTTTTTTTTTTTAACTATCTTGGAATTTTATAATGTCCGTACCCTATTCAAAATCGGCCTTCACAAAAAATTGTAGGAAACCCCTTCACAAAAATTGAAATGCGTGTTAGAGGAATCATATGATATAAGAAAATAATTAATATATTTTTAAAACTGGGCCCTCCTCCGCCCGCTATATATAATTTTATATAGCGCCCCAATATTTTTGCAGCAAGCTCTTTTTTTTTCAAGAGTGTATGAAAACTGTTAGGCTCATGTGAAAAATTAGCCCTTAGACGAAAGAAATGCAACTTATGAAGAAAAATAATTATATTTTTTTAACTGGGCCCTCCACCGCCCGATATATTTCTTATAGCGCCCCAGTTTTTGTGAAGAATTTAACAGCAAGCTCTTTTTTAATTCAATATTTCATATATGAAAACTATTATTCTCATATGAAAAATTCGCACGTAGGCGAAAGAAATGCAACTTATGAAGTAAATAATAACTATTATTTTTTACTAAAATCATTCAGAATTAATAGTATCTAATTTTTTATATGTGAAAATTAAATTCTCTAACCTTTCCATGCTACACAAGTCCAGGCAGGCTTTCTTATTGCTATAGTCATCGGAGGTAATCCCCAACCCTGTTTGAAAAAAAGCCCCCTTCACAAAAATCCAATTGTGCATAAGAACCCTTCCTAAAGTCAGATAATTTACACTTTACCCTGTTTTTTTTTCAATTCAAGTTAGGCTAAAAGTAAAGCTTACACATCGATAGGTTCAAAATATTGAAATCCTTCAAAAGAAACTAGAAAAAGTTAAAGATTTAAGCCCTGCTCATAAAATAATGCGACTACCCAGCGCCCTTCACAAATAATATAACCTTATTCGAATCTCAGGGCCCTTCACAAAATAAATCCAATAGATTCATATTATATTACAACGACAGAAATACTAGGGATACCTTTCATAAAAATGCAAGGTCCGCTGTTTGAATGAAAAGGCCTCCCTTCACAATATACCCTGTAAAAATATTATGATTCCACAGATATTTTAAGAAATAGAGTACTAATCTCAAATGAATACGAATTCATGCAATGTAAAAAATAGGTTTTACACGAATACATTTTTAGTATAACGTTCAAAATATAGATTTTAGAAAAAAAAAAGTACATATTTCACCAAATTTATCATACAAGTCTGTAAAATAAGGTAGATCGTTTCATGAAAAATAATTGAATTTTCGAATGATTATGCTTTAAAATACATATTTATAACTGCAACTAAGATTTGAGTGTTACCCCCTCAACATGCATATCGCTGAATCATAATGAGTCATATTATCAGATAAGCGAAGATCTTGCTTTGACACGGTGAATTACTCGCGATAAGAAATACCTGAGACTCGTAATTTCTGACACATTTTTTGTAGGTAAATGAGCTATTTAAAACCGTCAATGTATACGAATTATTAAAAATTAATTATATGGTCTAAATCAAGTTAGGACATATACCTTGGAAATCATATTCATGCGACTAAATAACCTGGGGCTCACTCAGCCCAGTAGTTAGCGTGATGGGTATAAAATACCTGGGGCTTAATCAGCCCAGTAGTTAGCGTGTTGACTATATAATAAGCGGGGGCTCACTTAGCCCTGTAAGCGTGGTGGGTATAAAATAGCCTGGGGCTCACTCAGCCCAGTAGTTAGCGTGGTGGGTATAAGTTAGCCTGGGGCTCACTAAGCCCAATAGTTAGCGTGGTGGATATAAATTAGCCTGGGGCTTACTAAGCCCAATAGTCAGTGTGGTGACTATAAAATAAGCGGGGGCTCACTTATCCCTGTGGTTAGCGTCCTGGTTATAAAATGACAAGTCTGATTATATGTTTGTGGGTTCGAAACTTGTGCGGTTTAGACGATGGGATTTCGAGCATTCAGAAAAGTCGAAAAAATCGTGATGGTGCTCCATATCCTTATAAATATTATGTGTTTGAATATGATAAGTTAAGGAATCTATATCCGTAAAGAGTATAACTGCAGGATCTTTGTATGTTTTCTTTATAAAATTGTAATGAAAATCATATATAACTAATGTAGATAATTCTAAAATTGTGAATCCAACATAAATAGGTCGATTCATTAAGATACAAGTATTAAGCTTTTCTACAGCAGCCAAGCCTTCATCATATGTCTTGAATGATTTAAAAGTAGGCGAAGCTACTAATTTTTTTTAAATACATTTCCAGTATGAATTATTAAATCTAATTCACTTATTTCAAATTCTTAACGATAGTCACATAGCATTGGAAAGTGTTTCATAAAGTATACCATGACTCATGATTTTTCCTTCATATTTATTTATTGTCACTTATTGTAGATCCTATTTTATAATTTACGTTAAAATTTTTCATTCATTCCTATCGTTTTCTGGGTACTCTGTATATATTTTTTTAGGTGTGTATTGTTAGTCTAAATTTTATCAAAGGTATTTCTGTGATAATATAGGTGAGGTAGCGCATTGTGTAATAGAGTGTAATACTGTATAATTAATGTGTATTTTAACTATAATCTCTGTTTTAACAAGACTTGTATCGAATTAGATTCATTAACCTATTTAATTAAAACCAATCTCCTATCGCAATAATTCTTAAGGGTATCTCTTAATTACTATTTTTAATTTTATTTCTTAGTTATTATTTTTTATTGAATACTTAATAAAGCATATATAACGAATCGAGTTGAATGTTTAGGAATAAATTGTGCGTTCTTAAGTCATTTCGAAACAGGTTCCTTCAAACAGACCCCTTCACGAAACTTTTAACCCTAAAACAGGACACTTCACACAACGTTTCGTATTAACAATAGGCCTTTCACAAGCATAATGTATATACTTTTAATAGGATTTTAAAATGTTAAACGATATAAATATTAGATCTAAATATAAATCATTTTTTTTATATTCAGTGAATAATTCTAGTCTAAAAATAATCTTGCTCACGCATATGAATTGTATATAGGAGCTTGTATAATATAAAAATAAATTTCATATATCGTCCCATCATGCTGTGTGACTCATCGCATAAATTGTTAGTATGTATCTTAAAATAATTATTTTAAAAATAAATTAGAGGAAACATGCAATAATACCTATTCTTTTTTGCTTACCTATTCCTTTTTGCCTACCATACATATTGAAAAAATACATTAATATTATATCTATTCATATATTATAACTTTAAACATATAAAGTAAGGATACTTACCTAGATCTTACAACCAACTCATACACTTGCTTTTGGGAGAAATGAATTGAAATGTATTCTTATCAGTAAATCTTATATAGAATGTTATCGCAATCAGTCACGTGATGTTACTAATCTATAGATTAACAATAAGATAATGGACTTGTACTGAAATCATTTCTGGTCTAGTTGCTATACAAGTAGCACGCATGTTTTTTCATGCTGTAGTCATATATTGAAGACGGGATTGCAAGTTTGTGAATAAGGTAAGATTAATTTATGTATATATTTTTAAATGTTAAACGATATACATATTAGATCTAAAAATAAATCATTTTTACATTCAATGATTAATTCTAGTCAAAATTCACGCATTTCAAGCCTGTTGGTTAAATATAACATACACTAATAAGATTCGTTGATGATTCATTTTCTCATATAGGCAATAGTAGCAATCATTTCACATACTACAAGTGTAAAGTATGCAAAATTTATGATTCTGCTTTATAATACCTATTCATTCTGTATTCTACCCTATGCTTTATCCATGACGTCACGATATCCCGTAATTTTAAGAGATAAGCGAACACGTTATACCGTTTAGTTGTTGTAAGGCATGCATGCAGTCGAATTTGGATGAAGTCCACAGTACATTAGGGTTTAAATATTTAGGTAAGATAACTTTTTTTTCAATATTAAAAACAAAATTTTTTTAAATAATACCCTAACTATTTAGTACAATATATATTTTATAAAAACAAAGCTTAGTTATTATATTCATTCCTCAAAAGAAATTTTTAAGTTAAAATACTAAAAACACAATTTAGTATAATTTTTCTATACAAAAAAAGCATAGACTAATGTAATTTTAAAATATTTAAAGTTTAATTCATATATCTTATAGGGGACCCTGTACTTTTTTTTACCATAACATGTGTCAAATTCATTTAAACACAGGTACATTTAAACAGGTTCAAATTCATTTAAACATCTGTTTGCCTCAAAATTCTTAAGGGTATCGCTTAATGACTAGTTCTTATTTTTCATTGAAGCATTTTAAAACTTAACAGATTAATAATTATATAGGACTACACGAAATAATTCGTATACATTGACGGTTTTAAATAGCTCATTTACCTACAAAAAATGTGTCAGAAATTACGAGTCTCAGGTATTTCTTATCGCGAGTAATTCACCGTGTCAAAGCAAGATCTTCGCTTATCTGATAATATGACTCATTATGATTCAGCGATATGCATGTTGAGGGGGTAACACTCAAATCTTAGTTGCAGTTATAAATATGTATTTTAAAGCATAATCATTCGAAAATTCAATTATTTTTCATGAAACGATCTACCTTATTTTACAGACTTGTATGATAAATTTGGTGAAATATGTACTTTTTTTTTTTCTAAAATCTATATTTTGAACGTTATACTAAAAATGTATTCGTGTAAAACCTATTTTTTACATTGCATGAATTCGTATTCATTTGAGATTAGTACTCTATTTCTTAAAATATCTGTGGAATCATAATATTTTTACAGGGTATATTGTGAAGGGAGGCCTTTTCATTCAAACAGCGGACCTTGCATTTTTATGAAAGGTATCCCTAGTATTTCTGTCGTTGTAATATAATATGAATCTATTGGATTTATTTTGTGAAGGGCATTGAGATTCGAATAAGGTTATATTATTTGTGAAGGGCGCTGGGTAGTCGCATTATTTTATGAGCAGGGCTTAAATCTTTAACTTTTTCTAGTTTCTTTTGAAGGATTTCAATATTTTGAACCTATCGATGTGTAAGCTTTACTTTTAGCCTAACTTGAATTGAAAAAAAAACAGGGTAAAGTGTAAATTATCTGACTTTAGGAAGGGTTCTTATGCACAATTGGATTTTTGTGAAGGGGGCTTTTTTTCAAACAGGGTTGGGGATTACCTCCGATGACTATAGCAATAAGAAAGCCTGCCTGGACTTGTGTAGCATGGAAAGGTTAGAGAATTTAATTTTCACATATAAAAAATTAGATACTATTAATTCTGAATGATTTTAGTAAAAAATAATAGTTATTATTTACTTCATAAGTTGCATTTCTTTCGCCTACGTGCGAATTTTTCATATGAGAATAATAGTTTTCATATATGAAATATTGAATTAAAAAAGAGCTTGCTGTTAAATTCTTCACAAAAACTGGGGCGCTATAAGAAATATATCGGGCGGTGGAGGGCCCAGTTAAAAAAATATAATTATTTTTCTTCATAAGTTGCATTTCTTTCGTCTAAGGGCTAATTTTTCACATGAGCCTAACAGTTTTCATACACTCTTGAAAAAAAAAGAGCTTGCTGCAAAAATATTGGGGCGCTATATAAAATTATATATAGCGGGCGGAGGAGGGCCCAGTTTTAAAAATATATTAATTATTTTCTTATATCATATGATTCCTCTAACACGCATTTCAATTTTTGTGAAGGGGTTTCCTACAATTTTTTGTGAAGGCCGATTTTGAATAGGGTACGGACATTATAAAATTCCAAGATAGTTAAAAAAAAAAAAAAAAATCTAAAATCTTTAGGAAAAAAAAAAGAAGGAAGATATCAAAATCTTCCAAACAAATTTTTGGGAATCGATTGTGTGATCTACCTCCCCGTGGTGATTCCTGGGACCAGGAAGTTTTGACTCTAGGTCACTTCTAGCCAAAAGCTCACACCTTAAGGCAAAATTCATTTCAGTTGAGAGTTTATATCTTAGATTACTTTCAGTTGAAAATCCTACTTTTGGCGACTTTTAAAATTAAAAATTCTATTTTAACTCTAAATTCTATTTTTGGTTTAAAAGAAAAAAAAATCTTAATACCTTTTTTAATGCATGAATCATTATTTCTAACATATATAATGAATAGCATACTCTAGTTGAAAAAAAAAATCGCAAAAAAATGTCTAAGTTCCCCAATTAAAATTAATGAATGACCCTTTTAAATTAAACCATTATTGACTTTTAAAATTCACCTGTAACATGTATATCGAATGGCCTACTCTCGTTGAAAAAAAAAATTGCTTCGAAAAATTTCTAAGTTCCCCAATTAAAATTAATGAATGACCCTTTTTAATTAAACCATTATTGACTTTTAAAATTCTCCTGTAACATGTATATCGAATGGCCTACTCTCGTTGAAAAAAAAAATGTTTTCGAAAAATTTCTAAGTTCTCCAATTAAAATTAATTCAATTTCTAATTCGCTAAAATAAATCCATTGAAACACACCTCGTACTCTAGTAGGAAATTCTCCGCGAAAAAAAAATTTTGCTTAAAAAATTTCTAAGTTCCCTAATTAAAATTAATTAACACTAATCCTTAATTAATTCCCTTATCTTAGGTGGTGGAGGTGGGCACTTCGGGAGGAGGTGGGCACTTCGGGAGGAGGAGGGCACTTCGGGAGGAGGAGGGCACTTCGTGAGGAGGAGAGCACTTCGTGAGGAGGAGAACACTTCGTGAGGAGGAGGAGGAGGAGGAGCCTTCCTCCCTCCTCGCACCTCACACCTCCTCCTGAGGTCGGATCCCCATTTTCTCTCTACTGACGCACATGCATCAGAAAATAATCGGTCAAGTGCGAGTCAAACGGTTCCGTAGAAGAAATTTATTATTTACTAACTGTAATATTACAAAAGAAATGTTGCTAAAAGAATACATGACATACCTAGTAATGTCTAAGCGATAAGAATATAGTATAACGCAAGACATTTGAGAAAAATAACCTGAATAAAAAAAGCAGATTGTTAAACAAAATATCAATACTGTTGAAAGACAATACGTTTGTATACGCAAAACAATACCACATGTCATAATTGAATTCCATTGGAATGAAAAACGATGAATATTTCTTACTCTAAAACAAAGACCTTGTACAAAGTTTAAACTTGGCAGAGTGCCAACCACGCTTTGGAAAGAGGTCACAGAGTTGCTCACGAGAAGACACGTGTCAATCATATTTGACGTAACAATAGACAATTTTAAGACGATAAAAAAAAAGAAAAATATGCTGAATAACGCGAAATTTTCTGGCTCGTTTTTAAACATAAAAGCATGATACTTGTACGCATGATTATTGATGTAATTCGTAATCGAAAAGCTTTTTCATTATAAATGAATTACATTTGGAGTTATAGGCGATTGTTTTCTCAAAACTACTGACTTTCAATGTCTTGGCATTATTCTATGAATTATTTTTCAATAATTGCCTTAAATAATTGCCTTCAATAACTGCCTTCAATAACTGAATTCAGTTGGAATCACAACGTTGACTATTTATCATTATGATTCGTCTTACCTAAAACAAAGACCTTATACAAATGTAAGTTTGAACTGTGTGCCAAAAGGATTTCGAATGGATTGCGCGTTACGCCTTGCGGTGGTAAACGCGGTGCGCCTTGGCGTTATGCCGCGTTTTTCCAGAAAGTTTTCAAATTTCTTTAAAGACATGGATTAAAAGTTCTTTAGACACAGATGACGTATTGAGGGCGCCATTTCAGTGAAAACCAGTTGCGAATACCAAAGTAATTACGTGATTAATTGTAATTAAATTCATCTTTTTTTTAAACAATTTGATGTTTACTGCTTTTATACTACTTCTGGGCATTGCTTTACACAAATATATCATTAAAAGTTGTTATTTAGGCTTTGAAAGCCGTTTTCCCGTAGAGTGCGCCTCTCGTGTCTTTATGTGTGTACAAACCGTCCGTATCTTTAAAGGTTAATATCTCAGCTAATTAACGACAATTTTTTTCGAAAAACATTATAAACAATTCTTGGATGCTTCCCCGTCGATAGGTACCTCGAGTGCCCCTCAACGTTTCCGCTGAGTGTCGGCAAAGTAAAGTTTGTGTATAAAGAAAAAGAAGCGATTTTCTCAAAAACTATGTGACTTAGGATAATCGCTATAGTCTTCTTGCAATGTTTAAATAAACTCCTACTATCCCTATTTTTTTCATAACTTTAGTTCTAGTATATTCGGAAATAAGTTAGGTAGAACCTTATTTTTGCAGTAAATTTTCGACGATATCACTAAAAATATAATACCTAAAATTAAAATAAACATATCTTTGAGTTCGGTGTAACGAGATCTTTCGAACGATACTCCTCACAGCATATCGTGATTTCGTAAAGAAGAATATAGCATTGAGTACATTGTGTTATAGCCGACATGACAAACATTATTAAAAAATGATTCGATAATTAAATATTCATATAAATTGATAATCAAGAACAATGAAGATAAAAGTAAAAATATTACCCGAAGTTATCTAAAAAAAATAAAACACAAGTGGTGAATTTGAGTAAAAGAATTGCACTGCAAAATTTCAGCTTCTAATAAATCTTTATTTATAAAGAATCTTGAAAAACTGTATTTATGATGGAATCTCATTTTTATAGATTCACTTTAAAAAAAATCAGAAGTGCACAACAAACGTTTTAAATAAACACCCATCATGAGAAAAATAATGGAATTTTCTTTCGGGTATTACGGAGATGTTGGTTTTAAAAATTAAATCACCATATGACTTTATCAAGCAATTTGAATACACAAAACGTATCACCATTCGAATGAAAACTAGCCACTCCTGCCATATATCAACATAAGGTTCCAGCGACCTAGCATCACTCACAACCGTCATTACATCTACGTTGGCGTAACAGTTATCATACTTGCCGTAAAATCAGAAGAAAACATTCATCCCAACTAAGAAACTTAATTATAAAAAAAATTGTTTCATTTTTTACTGTTATTCGATGCCCGCTCATGATTTTCTTCGCAAAAGGCAAGAGCTACTACTATCCGCATCTGTAGTTAGAATAATAATAATACCACCGGTGAGCCAAAAGCACACAGCCACGGCAATGCAAGAGAGAAAGAGGGGGTTGCCATAATTTAAAAACGCCAATCGGCAGTGATAACAGCAACCTTTTAAATTACGTATCAAATTAATTTGAATTTGATTGGCGAGGGGTGGAGCTACCATAGGAAGTGAGCTCACGCAAAGAATGTTGGAGAAAGTTCTCGCAGACTCCAATTCCGGAAGTACAGATTTCAAAACGATCATTTTAAAATAAAGCGAAATGTTATGTAAGAAAGAAAAACTTACAGGAGAAGTTTTAAAAAGGAAGGAATTAAAATAATTTTTAAATGCGAATTTTAATATTAAATGAATAAAGATTAATAAAAATTTTTTAAATTAAATTAAATAAAAATATGGCAGTGGTTGTAAGAAACCACAACAGTACATAAAACTTTTTTTTAAGAAACTTAACTAGCCTCCTACATTTTTCATAAAAATATTTGTTAATGGCTAATAATCTATAAATATGTGGGTCAATAGGATTTATAACTGTGACAAGTTTGAACTTTGCACGTTCCATAGTTTTTGAGAAAAACGGCTGTGACAGACGGACAGACAGATGCACGAGTGATTTTCTAATGGTTCTGTTATTACTTTTTTCAATTGCGAAACCCTAAAAATGTCTTCTCCCACTCAAACTTTTTAAGCGTTCTGAAAATGCATTCCACCCTTTCAATGTAAAAGCGAACGCTTGCCATGACACCGAATTCGAACAAAAAATGCCTTCCCTTATTCGAACCTAGCGCGAGCAGTAACTCGCGGCAGTGCTCGTCCAAGCTTCCTATATAAAAACGAACGCCAACCAAGACACAACACTACTTTCGACTTCCGAGCAAAACATTAAACATATACGAACATACACGAATCTATATATCTGTTTGAAACTCCCCAAAACGAGAATGTCACTCTTTTTTCTATAAAATATGACACGCAAAAATGCAATTGTCTCAAATATTAAAAGTTGTAATACAAAAAGAAGTTGCAAATAACGTTATATGTCATTTGAATTGAATGAGGCTGATCATTCAAAGAGCGGACAAATTATTTCAGGAATCAGATACATTCGGAAGCTGTCATTCGAAGTTTAAACAGCTCTTAAGATTCTTTAAAACCCTTGGAACTTTTTCCACAACGATGAATACATGAAATAGGCAGAAGGAAATTATTCTGCTTTCTTTCTTCTTCTCGATTGTGGGATGAGAAGGGGTCGTGCGAAGTGAAAATTGCGCCAGGGGCAAAAATTCAATTTGGCGGCCTCTACCGCCTCCTTCTCTATGTGACAGGTGAACAAAATTGATAAAGTGCAAAAACATAAAAAAATTCTATTGAATAAATATTTCCTGTATATTTTGGAACTTTAAATTTTTAATTCATGAATTCCAAACAACAAACGAGAAAATTGCGAGTATTTGTTAGAAAGATGAATATGTTTTGCGACAAAATTTTCTCAATCTCTCTCACATTTAAAAAAAAATGTTTTAAGTTGTTGTTAGTATTTCAGTTGGAGAAAATGGGAAAATTGACAAGCTAAAAATCGTTAACAACAATTTCAAAACAAGTGATATGTATATATATATATATATATATACACAGGGTGGTTCAGAACTATATGTCAAAAATGTAAAAGCAGGTAGAGGGGACCTAAATAAGCAGATTTCATATAGCAATGTCGGGGCAAAAATCTAGTGTTGAGACAGTAGAGGGAGCTGATGAGTTCAGCGGATGAAAGCGTATCGCTGGCATGAATCGTCATTCCCGGCACGGATAGCAACGTGCATCGTTACACGCCGACATGTATTTCATGTATGGGGCTGCACAAGGAAATGGAGCGTCTGCTCAAAGGATACGCACGTTCAACGGCTCTCGAACTTGTCGAAGGACTATCCATTTACTCTGCGTAATACTACTTCTCCTACTGCTGGAATTATACGATAGCTTCCAGTGCCCGTATCACGCCTGGAAGCATAAAACGATCCAATTGTACACAATCCCCGATGAAGACGATCAAATGTTCGGCGGTCCGGCAGATTCTTACCCAGGAATCGTTCCATGGACATCCTTTGAGCAGGCGCTCCATTTCCTTGGGCAGTCCCCTACATGAAATGCATGCAGACAAGTTCCGCATTGATTTAACGATGCTCGAAATCCTTGCAAGGAATGACGATTCAAGACAACAAAACGCTTTCATCCGTCTAATTCAACAGCGCCCTATACTGCCTCAACACTGCATATCCGCACCCATATTCCTATACAAAATCTACTTATTTAGGTCCCCTCTATCTGCCTTTGCATTTTTGACGTATAGTTCTGAACCATCCTGTATATATATATATATATATATTACAAAATTTACATGTCCGCGCTTCATTAAATTTATTCCATGAAAATGTACTCTTCTAAATTTATTCTACAGCCCTAATTCAATTTTTTCCTATCTTAAACAATAGTCCATTTATTTAATTTATCTAAATTCCTTTCTATTTAAAATGTGTGTGTTAATATTTTATTTCCTTCCAAAATATTCTAAAAAAAACCCTCCCATAATCATTTGCTTCTGAAAATCTTTTTATTTCTCAATTCTCAAATGCCGATATTTTATTCTATTTAAATTTCTTTTTTTGTGGCATTTTTTTTTATTATTTTGTTCTAAAAATCTATTCGGGCACTTTTGCCTGGGAATCGTATGATTCTAAATTCCTACCAAGACTAAAATAGAGACCGGACCTGTTTCACCACTCTGATTGGCTGCCTCATTCGACGCATTGTTGTAGAAACACTTGCGCTGAGAATCGTGAGTGTTTTCGGTTGTCTACAAAAACTCTGCTGGTGCGAAGTGATACAACTAGATATATTCGAATGTGCAATATTACTTATCTAAGTAATACAATGTACTTGCGAGAGTAAATCGGTGTTTTTCTAAATTGGCGGATGCTTTATTCTGTACGATATTCAAGCTCCATAATAAACTACGTTATCTAGTGACAGGTAGTTGTGATATTTTGAGTTGGAAATCTCAAATACTTCAAACACCATTCCATACGGTTCAATACATACGACTGCTAACTTACTATCATAATATAGTGATATTTAACTATCGACTAGTTGAAGTTCAGTAATGGGAAATCGTCATATATATGTATATATATATATATATATATATATATTTATTTATTTATATGTATGTATAATATAAAAAGAAAAATAATGACGAAGAGAGAAAAAGAAAATTCTCCGGAAAATGATCGACCGACAAAATAAATAAATAAAACCGAGGTTGGTATTATAAATCCCCCCCCCCTGCTCAATTTCCGCGCCTGGGAAAACCGCCGCCTTCGCTCCTCTTTTCACACGCAAATCATTCACCTTTGAAAAAAAAAATCGCAATGCTTTCGAGGGTGAGTCTAAGATTTGTATTAGCAAAAATAGGCAGCATATAAATATTTATCTTAACTATCCCATTTTCGTGGAAAATATGTCTCGCACGCTGCATTTTATTTAACTCTGTTCTCTAATTCAAATTGGCTATTTTCTGACACATTCCAGAAATAATTTTTATTCGTAAATACAAAACAAATTTGGTGTTCTTATTCAGTAATTATGAAATCGAATAGGATTTTCATTTCTTTATAAAAGCACCAGGTGTTTCGGAAAAAATATGTCAAATTTGGCTTTTTGAACCGAATTTCCCGACGAGACATACTGAGACTAACGACAATGATCTCCGTCTGATGTTATTTAATTATTAGAGACTTTCCAGTAACGTATTTATGTTGGGTCGAAAAAATTGAATTTTGGAAGATGGAATTATAATTGTGCGGAAAAGTTGCAGTATCCTGTCAATAGTATGTTTGAAAAATATCATTTTCATTGGTTAATATATTTTGCCCCCTTAAAATGGCCAAAGTTTCGAAAAACGACTATTTTTTATTAAAAATAATAAAAATTATGGTAAAGGACAATCGTTTTCTAATAGCAGGCAAATAATCTACCAGTCCATCATAATTAAATGTAAAAAATAATAATCATATCGATTAATAACTTTTGCTTCTTCAAGACGGCCAAAGTTTCGAAAAACTGTCTAATACGGCAGTTTTTAACTAATATTAATAAAAATTAGGAAAAACGATAAGTGTTTTCTAAAGACGACAAAATGGTCTACCATTCCATCATAATTAACTGTAAAAAAAAATAACTAGATCGGTTAATAACTTTTCCCCCCTCAAGATGGCCACAATTTCGAAAAACTACCAAAAAAAGCCATTTTTACTAAAATTAATAAAAATTAGGTTATTAACCGATCCGGTTATATTTTTACAGTTAATTATGACGGAATGGTAGACCATTTGGCCGTTTTTAAAAAACGCTGTCCTTTTCCCCAAATTTTATTAATTTTAGTAAAAAATGATCGTTTTTGGCAGTTTTTCGAAATTTTGACCGTCTTGAGTTAGAAAAAAGTTGTTAACTCATCTGGTTAAATTTTTTACAGTTAATTATGATGGAATGATAGACCATTTGCCCGCTATTAGAAAATGATTGTCTTTTTCCTAATTTTTGTTATTTTTAGTAAAAAATAACTTATTGCACCTTATTGCATCTTATTGTGGTATATTTTAACTACAGCGAATTTTCCATCTCAGAAAAAATCAGTATACACGGTTAGTTTTTTTTTCTTTTGCTTCCATATATAAGATATTAAATTATGTGCAAAAGATGTACTTACAGCATTCAATATATTTAATAAATATCTTAGCTTACATAAAATTTAATAAATCGATTGAATTTAAACATTATATGAGACTCTATCAACTACTTTTTGCCATTCTTAAAATAGCCATATGAACATGAAGTTTAATCATTTGGCCGATATATATGTATAAATGGATAACTGTTTTTAAACTGATATTTTAAAAGTATAATATTGATAAATTAAATTGATATTCAATTGATTTTTTGAATACATCTACAAAAAATGA
Organism: Maratus michaelseni; assembly: GCA_963931845.1. Taxonomy (NCBI): domain Eukaryota; kingdom Metazoa; phylum Arthropoda; class Arachnida; order Araneae; family Salticidae; genus Maratus; species Maratus michaelseni. Next base: position 185,542,315 of record OZ007587.1, read on the forward strand.
ATAGAAGTTTGTGTATATTATACACACATTTCCAGAAAATGGCAAGTTTAAATAGATATTAAGAAAAGATTTATACTTTTGCAGACAATTGCATTTAGTCTATTAAAATTTCCTCTGAACACTATGCTGTTCTAATAACTTTCCATTAGATAGACTAAATTTTTTGAAATTTTTCAAAAATTCACTGACATGCACTAATTTTTGCCAAAATGTAAGAACGTTTTTGTTTACAAAACTTGTCTTTTAAATTCCAATTTCTATAATTTCTATGATTTAATACATAGAATGGACATTTAATTCATTTTACGGCTAAAAATATCTAAAAAAGGCAAATTTTCACTAGAATAACTTAAAAGTGTTTTGAGTTACAAATCACAAACCGCACTCGCTTAAAAAAAAACAGTGTTTAAAAAAACGCATTTGATATTGTTTTGGTGTAATGTCAGCTTTTGACGCGGAATGCTATCGGCCCCGTAATCGTTTTTTGTTTTGATCTTTCTAGTTTGATTTTTGACTTTTGAAAAGCATAGCATATCTTGATAAAAATGAAATATTTTCAGTCTGAGTTTTGTAATGGAATAACGTATCTTGAATATATAAAAAATGTTTTCGACTTCTTCTAGAGATTATTATTACGATAAGTTTAAAGTCATTTTATATGCTTTATGATGGAATGTATTATAGTTAATTATCCTGTTCAACTGCATGAAATATAATGATCGTGGCTCATTTGAGAAAGCTGAAATGCCTCATGATCGTGTTATTAAATATGGCGAATGAGGCTATACTAATTTTCAATATCTATAATATTAATTTTATCTGTGAATGTGTATGAACATTCTTTTTATTATTGTTATTTAAAAAACATTATTAATATAATCTCTTCCATCGTGAAGTGACTTGTTATTTGAATTTCGTTTCGTGAATTCGTGAAATAAACATTCAGATATTATTACTTTTGGAAGACAATTTGTTAAATTTACATCAACAGTAAAAAATATTAAGGCACACCATCATTTTTAAGAGCGCTATTTCTAATATTTAAAAAATCGAAAAAAATTAGCAAAAGAACAACAACAAAAAAAAAAAAAAAAGAAAAAAATAGAACATTTACGTTTCGTCTAGGTCTTCAAATATAGCGGTATATTTTCTTGTAATTATTGTGCAGGTGAATGTAAGAAAATTTTGGGATCACATGAGTCTGTTCTACAAGTAACAAAAAGAGAGATAGAAAGAGAGAGAGAGAGGGGGGGGGGGAGGGTACACACAAACCACGGCCAAGTGCGTTATGTTTATGAGGATAGTGTTACCTTGGTCGATCATTATTCCATTATCTATTCTAGAGAAAACCATTAAGGTCTAGCCTCCCGACTCCTTCACACACACAAGAAGATAAAAAAGAAATATCGTGGTAAAAGACAACCCTCCTCCCCCCCCCAAAAAAAAAAAAAAATCGTGCATATTTTTTTTTTTTTTTGACGTAGACAAGAAAAATGTAATACATTTGTAGCCATAATACACTTGACGTAGATAATACATTTGTAAAATATAGTTAATTTTATGAAATTGTCATTTTTATAAAAAAAATTATCACAATTTTTCTTGATTAACATCATTAATCACTCAACAAGTTCCGCAAAGTAAAAAAAAAAATCTTATAAAACATTTCTCATGAAAACGATAAAGAACAATCTTTAAGAATTTAAGAAAAATTTCATTTCATGTAGGGATATTCACGCACAATCACGTTATAATAAAATATGATGTTATTCTTAGGAAAATATCACTCATACTAAAGTTTCAGTCAAAATCTAATTTAATTCACAGAATGAAGCTTTCCTAGAATTTTTTTCCAGAAATTTCCGAAACAAAAAGTTTCTTTACCTTTTTCTTCAGAAATATTCTGCCTTTATTCAGTAAGTAGATATTAAATTCGACAAAATAATATTATTTTTGGACACGGAAAAAACAAGTTTAATAAGAAAAAAATCTAACGCTGATCTAGCTAATTCTTAGAAATTAGTACAGATTGAGTTTAATTCCAGTGAAATTAAATTTTCCTTAAAATATTTTTTAGCTAATTTTTATTCTCTAAAAATTTACTCATTTTAGCTTTAAGATATTTTGAAAACTGGATTTTTAGATATTTAATTTAATAAGTTATTGAGATAATATTCTAGTATAAAGGCATTTAATATTTTATTTAAGAATTATTGAGAAAACTAATCTATTATATTAAAATCTGTCCGCCTAATAATTCTTTGTATTACCTATTTTCACAGACATTATTTTATTTTCCAACACATAAACAAGCATTTTACATGTCTAAAAATCTTTAAAAATACCTTTAAAATTTCACAAAACCTGTCAATCTGTTAAAAATTGTAAAAGAGTAAAAATATTTTCACCTGTCGCTCTCAGGCATCTTCAGTCACTGATGTTATGTTTTCTGCTCTCGTTGTTAGTTTTTAGTTCGTTGGAAACCTCCATTTTGCATTTTCTTAATAACATCTGGCGCCATCTGTTATCAATTTTTGCGTGGGCCATATCGTCGCATGTTTCTGAATTTTATGCACATATTTCTATGGCTTCCCTCTGTTCCCCAATTACAATAGACTTCAATAATGTTGAAAAATTAGCCAATTATAATAATTTAAACTACGCATTACAGAGGGAAGCCATAGAAATATGTACATCAAATTCAGAAACATGCGACGATATGGACCACGCAAAAATTGATAACAGATGGCGCCAGATGTTATTAAGAAAAAGCAAAATGGAGGTTTTCAACAGATTGACTGACAGAGCAGAAAAAATAACATCAGCGACTGAAGATACCTGAGAGCGGCAGGTTAAAATATTTTTACTCTTTTACAATTTTTAACAGATTGACAGGTTTTGTGAGGTTTTAAAGGTATTTTTTAAGACTTAGACGTGTACGAACGAAAGTATAGGGCAAAATATTTTTTTCAGCAAATAATTTTCTAATAGCAATTAAAAGTTGTCTTTGTATGTTAACAATAAAACTACGAAGTTTTTTCGTTCTAAATTTATATCTTGAGGTGCCGCAAGAGCCTTAAAAATAAGGATTTTTTTTTTACAAAAAGTCCAAATTTAACATAAAATTATAATTTTTTTCACTATTTTATTTTTACATTTCTTAAATCAAATATTGTTTTGAATAGCAATCTACAGATGCTTCTTTACTATAAAACAATAATATTAAGTTTAATTGATCCAAATTTATGCATTATTTTCTGCAAAAGTGAAATAAATGAGCTTTTAAAAAAAAATCAAGATGTACTATCAGTTTGAATTTAACTGTTGTAATTACTTTTTTGCTTACAAATAGTTGTTCAAACACAGTTCAACATCTTTAAATAATATGTAAAACTTTTTAAAATAACTAATTATTAATAAAAACAAACTTACCAGTTGTTTAGGTCTTTTCCTTTTTAAGATTTTTTGGAAAGGGATTAAACACAAGCATGCACCATAAACAGTAACAAGTCACTATAATTGAAGAAAATAGAACAAATGTCATAACATAATTAATAACCAGTGTTACTGAAACAAAACAAATATTAAAGAATAATTAGAATATTCCATTACATTATTAATTTCACATTTATTTGTTTTTTAAATTTTTGTGATTATTAGATAAAATGTTTTTTGGTCTCAAATTTTGGCATCATCTTTCGCGAAGCAATTTTTGCTTTAATAAAGCCTTCTCTTGCTTCAGGACCACAGACACTTATTGATGACTCTGTCACAAGCTTTATAACTCTTTCTACTGCTTGTGTATTACAGAGAAAACGAGGGAAATCTATAGATGGCAACTGGCAACTCGGTTCTCTTGCTTCACTTATATATTTTTTAAATCCTCATCAGTTATGCATTTTGTCATTGGAGGCTCTGTGATTGCTATATCTACCCACTTAATCATATCAATGTAATCTTCAGCATGAAAATTGAGCTTGGGGACCACAAACTTTCTGACGCCATTCTTTTCTTCCAATCTTGCTTTTAGAAGTCGGCGAAGACCCAACTCTCTTATGTGCTTTCTCTCATCACTTAACATACAGAGAAGCACGTTTTCTGGGTGAGCGTAATAACTATTTCTCTGAATAACTGGGTCAATTATTTTTAAATGTTGCTCACAAAGGTAACGTGAAAATTTTATCAGTCTCCAAAAATGTTTGGAACCATTTACACATGATGGTTTAAGCCTAATATGGAACCAGATGGGGGCATACACTTTCATAACATACTCTGTTAAAGCATTAAGGTTATCTGAAGGATTCTCTGTTGCAACATATAACTGAATATTGCGACTTGCTAACGTAAGCCATCGAGAATGAGCCAACTTTCCTGGTTTTTTTAAGGACAGATCTGGAAAGCATGCACCGCTTGAGATTTATGTGCACATTTCAAGTAAATATTTTTGGTCTGTGCTCAAATCTTCAATTATTTTAACATTAGGAAGGTTGTGTTGTATAGACAAGAACTTAACCACAGGAAGTTCGTTACAATTTTCAAGTTGTTTGCCTAAAACTTGCCAAATTCATTAGGGCTCTCTGTTTTTCCGTCTAATTCACGAACCAGGTGGTGCAAAGGCAATTCATTTAAGTGGAACAAATAAATCAGCCACTGCAGTGGCCTATTTAGATCTTTTTCTATTAAAGTAATCACACCGTTATTAACTCCAGTGTTTGTGGCTGTCCCATCACACCCAATAGCAGTTACAGTTGATATGTTCAAATGATTGTTACCATTAAAGTACGCTATTATGCTATTTTTTATAGCTTCGCCTGTTCCAAAAGCAGGGGTTACATGCCCTACACTGTAAAAAAAAAATCTTGAGTTTACTAAATTTTTTTTAGTATATTTGTATTCCACATATTTTTTTAGTGACAGGTACTATAAACCAGAATCGTTGTTAGCTGTTTTCTAGTAATGTTGCTAGCTGTTTTCTAGTAATTCTTACAGATTTTCTTGTAACTGAGTAAGAATACAACTTTTGTTTTAGTAATTGCAAAAATCAGTGAGAAAAACTAAAATTTTTTTAGTAGATCGACCCATTTTTTTACAGTGTAGAAAGGATGAATTGGGCTCTTTTATTAAAGAAATATGTTTTTCGATGACCGTCTTTTTGTAAAATTTGTTTCGTGTTTTATCTTGCACAATTGTTTTATCCTTTCTTCCATCGAAAACAAACCTATATTTTCTCCAACGTGGTTAAGGATTCTTACCATCTCTTTTGTTCGATTCTTGGCTCTCTCCCTCTTCGAATTTTCATCCTAAAAATTACCTTACTTTTGTTCTCCTCTGTAATCATTCCAAAATCTTTAAGAACAGCTCTTGCGATAGTCGCAGCAACTCTGCACACAGAAAAAAGTTTTGTTGAATCAATAAAAATTTGTTTGCCCCAACGAAACTTTTTGTTTAAATATGGGTCAATGGAAATTTCGTTTGAATCAACAAAAAAAATATTGTTGATTTTTTTTGCAATTCCAAAAAAAAATTTGTATCGTCAACAAAAAAATGTTTTGTTAATTCAAGTAAAATGGTTCAATTTTGCTTGAATTAAAAAAATTATTTTTGTTACATAGATATATGCTATGTGTTTTTTTAACAATCTATTTTCTTTTTTCAACAAACTATATTTTGTTTGTTTAATCAATAAAATATGTTATATTACGAACTTGTTTTGTTTATACTACAAAAACATTCGTTAAATGAACCAATCTACATATGCAATTTTAACAATTTTTTAATTCATTTTCAACAGTGAATTACATTTGTAAACATTGAACAATAACAAGTGAATTTTATCCGGCCTTTTTTTCAAGCGCAAACCGAGAGAATGAAAATTGCCCATGCCGGGAGTCGATCCCGGGTCCTCAGAACAGCAGCCCGACGCTTTACCACTGCGCTACCAGGAACGATATCTGAGTTCGGCATTTCTCACTCTTATATATGTCGGAACGGCTGCAATCGCAGCACAAGATGGAATGTCATAAGGAGCACGCAAATTTCTGCGGCAAACATGAGACGACAGTACAAAGCACAGCATACGGCAACACATAGTTAATTTTTTATTCATTTTCAGCAGTGAATTACGCCTGTAAAAAGCAGGATAAAAATTTCCTTGTTATTATTCAAAGATTACAGGCGTAATTGACTGCTGAAAATGAGATAGAACTATTGCAGAAATCACGAAAACTGCAACATAGCAGCGCCACCTGTTGCGCGATTTAAAGTAAAAAGTAATCAGTAACAATTTATATCAGAAAGTAACTGAATAAAAGGTTTTATTAAATTCCGTGCATTAGTTCTTGAGATAAAAACAGCGAAATCGCGTTCAGGACAACCGGAAATCGAAAATTTTCATGAATCCAATTCTTTCTTCTTGCAAAGATAGAAGACGGTAATAAATGGGACAGGGGGATTTTTAAAACTACCTTTGTCTGTCCCAGTGAAAAAAAGTTTTAATTACCCCAAAATTATGTTAATCATGTAATTATATAGCTATATAAGTCAAATAAATCAAGTTACGTAAGAGAGATATGGCTACTACACAAGAATTTAATTTTTTCAAAAATAACAAAATTTTGCTGGAATTACAAAAATATTGTAAAATTAAAAGAAACAAATTTTGTTAGTTCAAGTAAAATTGGTGAAATTTTGTTAAAATTTTGTACGAGTGTTAACAATATTTTTTTGTCCAAGCAACAAAACCAATTTTTTTACTTGAACTAAAATTTTGACTAAAACAACCAAAATGTACTCAACAAAACAGGTTTTGTTGTTTTAATCAATTCCTTTTTCTGGGTGTGTCTGAAACCCTAGTTCAGTCACAGGCACTTGCTACTGTCGGAAGTTCTACTCGCATTTGCTCGCTTGTAGTTGAATCCAAAAAAGAAGTAGAGCAATTTATGGAATTGTATGTTAAGTTTCCATTAGATGTTTGCTCAGGATCTGATTGAATGGCATCATTTTCAGCTTTTCTAGTAGCCTTAACTACTAATTTCTGATTGTACTTGTACTTTAATTTTTGCTGTATTACCTGTTGCTTCCTCTCTTCTCTTTGTGTTAAAATCTTGGAAATAACTTTATCGACTCCACTTATACACATTTTTCTCACTGTTCTTTGGTAAAGTAAAAAATCTTGTTCAAGTTTAGGTACTTTTTTTTCTTTTTTCGCACTTACAGACAGAAAATTCTTTTCACTTACAGGCTGCTACATCAAAAAGACGTTTGCTTTCATTTAAAAACTTTGCTGCAATTAAATCATATTTTTTCTGTACCTTTTCTACCTTTTGATCCGAAAATACTTCTGTATTTATCGTGATAGGTTTTTCCCATTTGTAACATGCGAGTGCGAGATACTACAGGAATAGATGCTTTCGACCAAATAGATTCAACTTTCTTAATAAGAATATAAAGTATTTCACTTACCGTTGGTTCTTTTGATGTTTTGTCTGGTTTCAGCTCCTGTCGAATATAAAGATAATATTTCATAATGTCATAATAAGTTGGAAGACTTAAATCACTTAATTGTTTAGGGTACCCAAAAATTGGGCATTCTAACCTTTGTTTGGTCTGAACTGGTCTTGACATGGCCATCACACTAAAGATAAAGTATTAACTAATAAATTATTATACTAATATTCAAGCTGACATATTCATAAACAAAACAAAATCCAGTAAAGAACAGCATAAAAACATTTGTTAATTAAACGATTCGTTTGCCTGCACTGACTGACGACAGATACATGTGACCACACCATTGCTACAGCTACATGCTTCTCTTCCTCCTCCGCCACCCTTCACCAGCCAATAATATGCCGCCTGAATCAAGGTCACTTCAAACCACGTACTGTTCTCCTTTTGACGGTTAATTTTCAGAAATAAAAAATGTTTGGCGCGTTTTTAAGTTAAAAGTAAGGTTAATCCTTTCTATTACGAAATACTGTTAAAATGTAAAAAAAAATGGAATTTAAAAGATGCAAGATTAGTAGCATAAATATTAAAGGTATGCAATATAAAACTATAAATATCTACTGTAAAGTAGTTTATATGTATTATTTAAAATTTAAAAACAGGCATTTGGTATTTATTATTTTTTTTTTACTAAATTTATTAAAATTCGTAAAAACTACTTAAAAATACATATATTCAAGTCTTTTGCGGCACCTCTAAATACAAGGTTGTTATAATTAAAGTTCGCCTATTCAGAAGGCTCTAGAGCCGGTTCTATGGCTCCACACGAAACAAAATTTCACTAGTATGTATTTGAAGAGATGTGATCTGCAAAAATCAAATAAAAAATTAGTTACATTTTTCGTCAGCAGGTGGCGCTGCGCCAATATTTAAGGCGATGTTTGCAGATTCATTATATCAATTTCAGTCAATCCAGACGAAGCACACAAATTTAAAAGTTTCAACAAACTTCGACGACCTGCGAATTGTTATAATTAAAGTTCACCTAATCAGACAGCTCTAGAGCCTGACCTATGACTCCAAACAATACAGAAAAATGATATAATTTCATGTGATGTAATCTGCATCAACAAAAATAAAACATGTTGCTCGGCAGCGAGGAAATAACGAAGAATAACATTACGCATGCTCAATGAATCCTCCACCATTTTCAATAACGCATTCCATTCTCAGAATTGTGCTTTCTATAGTATTGCGTAAACTGTCCTGTGAGATTGAGCGAATATGATGTCTAATACTGTCTTTCAGATCAGAGATTGTCTGACATCTGTCTTTAGATACAGAATCTTTCAAAAATCCCCACAACCAAAAATCGATGTGTTAGATCAGGCGATCGTGGTAGCCAGACTGTTTGAAAATAACGACTTATGATGCGGTCTTCTGTAAAATAGCTTGTTAAGAAAGTCCGAACTGCTGTAGTAATGTGCGATGGTGCACCGTCTTGCATAAACACCATATTTTGAAGGCAGCCTCGCTGTTGCAGCTCGGGAATCAGAAAATTTGACAACATATTGAGATACCTTCTCCCATTTACGGAACATGTAATGGGTCCTGTGGATGTTAGTTCCTCAAAAAAATATGACTGTATCATAAACGTAGCTGTGAAACCGCACTACACCGTCACTTTAGCTGCATGCAATGGAACTTCTTGGACAACATTAGGATTCTCTTTCGCCCAAATTCGACAGTTGTGTGTGTTCACTTGTCCATTTAAATAAAAATGCGCTTCATCACTCCATAGAATATTCCAGCGCCAAGAATTGTCCACATTCATTCGTGCAAGAAACTGTAGTGAAAATGACAGCCGACTTTCGGTATCACCCTGTATTAGTTGTTGCACCCTCTGAATCTTGTATGGATAGTAGCGCAAAATTTGACGCATCACTTTTCTTACAGTGAAATCGGCATATCGACTTCATTCGCAATAGCTGGCATACTTGCATTACCAAATGATGACTGGCTTGCTAAATCCACGGCAGCAGTAGCAATATCTTCAATGCTAGAAATGTCTACCTTTTTTTGTCCTCTGCCAGGAAGAATGTCGAGTTTTCCTGTTTCCTCGAACTTTTTAATTATTTTGTGAACTCCACGATCCGACATTGGTCCACATCTAACATCTTTTAGTTTCCGGAATTCTCGAAGAGCTGCAGCTGCGTTGCTGTTATTTTGATAAAATAACTTTACAAGAAGTGCCTTTTTTTTCAAAGTCACCATTCTCCACAAAGCGTAGATTCAAATGCTTTTCAGAAACAATCAACTGTTCCAGTGTCAAAGAAATCACAGACACACTTTATCAGCAAGTTTTAAATCGTAAGGTGGTTAGAAGGGTATTTCAAGTTTTCGAAGTTGCGACGTCACTCTGATGTCGTTCGTCGAAAATTTAAATAAAATGTGATCTTTTTCAAGCGTTGGGTGAAATTTGGGGATTTTGTGTGTTTCATCTGGATTGACCGAAATTGATATAATGAATCTGAAAAAGTTTACTTTTACCAACTGTGAAATAAAATTTCCTGTATTTTGTTTTTTACAAAATAAAGGAATCTGCAAACATGGGTTTAAATATTGGCGCAGTGCCAATTATTGACAAAAATTTTAACTATTTTTTTTTCGATTTTCGCAGAGCGCATCTCTTCAACTACGTAGTGGTGAAATTTTGTTTCGTTTGGAGCCATAGAACCGGCACTAGAGCCTTCTGAATAGGCGAACTTTAATTATAACACCCCTGTATATTATGTTTGTTAAAATATTTTAATACTGTCTTAACAAATACATTAGACAATTTTTTATCTCTATTACATAGCGAAAAAAAAAAATTGTTCCACCCTAATGTACAATGCTTGTTTAGTGTTGGAAAATAATGTCTGTGAAAATAGGTAATACAAAGAATTATTATGTTAAAAATGACATTATGAACGATCACAGATAAAAAAAAATCGGTCTGTCTGTTCGTATTTCACAACTCTTCCTCCTCCTAGAATTTGGAACGATGAGCGCTGAAATTGATACCAGTTATTCGCCTGTATCCAATAATGCCATATAAACTGTCAGAATTTTAAAATTTAAAATAGTTTCAGAGATATAATTTTTTTGTAACTGTTAACGACATTTTCTTTAAAGCAATTAACTAAATTACAGCATTTTTGTGGCTAAAGAGGAATAAGGGGAAATTAAATAGATTATCTCATTTTTATTGATGTCATTTTCTCATTAAAATTGAAAGGAAAAATTATTTTCAATTTGAATAGATAGTGAAAAAAAATCTTGATTAAATAAAATTTGTCAGGAAAATTCGAAGAAATAAAATCATATTTTCACATATTCGAGCTCCATGATCCATCTCATTTTACAGAAACAAACATAGTCTGCCGCTATATTGTCATTTAGACATTGGAGATTTTTCAAATTTACATTGAACTAAGAAGGAATATTTAAGTTCCTTGCATTTAGGTGGACAATTAAAGGGCCCTCTGCAATAACAAGGCAAGTGAAAATGAAGTTTAACAGCTACAAAGTTTTTTAATTTACTTTCAATATTTTAATTTAGAATATAACTTCTTTACATATATTCCTAGAAGAGTTTTCGAGCATATTTATTTGCTTATGATCATAAAATTTATATTTCCTTATATGCCGAATAATACATTACATAAATGTGAAAATTGTGAATTCGCAATTATTGATCACTATTCATAAGAATAGAATTTAAAGGAAAATCATATACTATTTTCAATTAGTTATTTTTGAAAGATCACGGATAAAACATTCCCAAATGCAAGTAAAATGTTTTTTTCAGGTAAAAACGACTTAATTATTGTTCTTGTAAAGCATTTATTTTAAACATTTATTTTTTCAAATTTGTCAAAGTGTAGTCATTTTATCTTCACCAGCTCCGGAATTAAAAAACAAATCTACAATTACTCTTGACAAATAACATGTTGCATCAAAATCATGTAGATTGATAATGCAATTTTCGCAATTTCTCTTTAACCTTCATTGTAAATATGGTTTCTTACTTAAAATTTAGTATTTAATAAAATTAATTCCAAATCTACGATAATATAAGATTTCTTTTCCACTCAAAAAATCAAAAAATCTCATGCAATGTAAACACAAAATATCGATCTAAAAGGTGGCTGTATCTAAAAGGTGGCAACTCGATATTTTTAACAAAATATCGAGTTGACACGCAGCTAGTTAAGATATTTGAAATCATGTTAATGACAGGAATTAGAAAATGTTTTAAAATTTGTCAATTAACAATGTTTTTGTGAAAAGTTCTTTGAAACGAGAAGTATTACACATCTAGTTAAAAATATTTTTGTACATTAAAAATATTTTTTTTTCAAACAATCTGACGTATGATATTTGCTTCATTTATTCAAAATATTACTAAACATATGCTCATCTAGTTATTTGGTAGCTTCATTTAATATTTTAATTACAACGAACCTCCCTTTAAAAATTAAATATTTCGTTGCAAAATAAATCATTTATAATAAGGCGCTGATTTTAAACAGTGTTCAAACTAGTTTGAGCTGAATAAATTTATTATTCAAAGAAATATCTTGAGTCTAAAGATGTTATGTAAATTACAGTGTGCTTCATAAAGAGATACTAACTTTAAAATTAAAAGCAAAGCATTAGATATAATTAATTTAAAGAAGAAAATGGTGACATGTCTATCATGTAGCTTAGAAATTTTGTTTATAATTTTAAATATAGTTAAAATTTTTGCCACTAAATGACACTACGCTATTCAAACTGTAAGAATGCTCAAATTAAAGCATAAGCATCTGATAGTCTTTTACTTTATTCTTTTTTCATGCTTTTTATTCAATATAGTTATCGAAAAACGAAATATATATACAGTAAAACCTCCAATGTTGACCACCTCTCTACGTTGGCACCTCTCTACGTTCACCACCTCTCTATGTTGACCGAGCTTTATTAGTTTGAATGGTCACAACGCATTTTCAATGGATATTCACCTCTCTATATTGACCACCTCTGTAAGTTGTATGTTGACCACTTTTTAGTAGGTTTTACTCTCTGTAACTGGACCATTGATGTTTTCTTGAATTTGCTTTTTCCTCCGTTTTTTCTCCATCTGGTTTCCAAGAATTTCTTTATCAGTCATTCGGCTTATCTGAGCAACACTCCCCCTACCTTGTGGTGCTCCATTCATTGTTCACTTCCAGTATGATGCAATGTGAGGGAAATGCCAGAATTCCTGGAATCTGTCGAAAAATGTCAGGGGAGTGGGGGATGTGCGTAGCGCGTAGCGGTGTAGCTATACGTAGAATTGGAAAACAATGTGTATCGCTCACATTTGAGACACATTCCGTTGTTTCTTTCTGGATGTCGCGTCGTGACAGAACCGGTCGTTTATTTACGAATTTTCATTAAAAATGGCGCAAAGAAAAGCTCCAAAAGAACTCAAATTAAAGGAGAAAGTGGATCTTCTTAATTTTCTGGAAACCAGCAGCCAAAGAAAGACAGCGGAAAAGTTTGGTGTGAGCAAGACAACTCTGAGCAACATTTTAAAACGCAAAGAAGAATATCTGGAAACATATTCTTCCGTAAACGGGGAACTCCAAAGAAAACGCTGAAAAACTTGTTTCGACGCTGTGAACGAAGCCACGTTTCGTTGGTTTAATGAAATGAGATCAATCAGTGCAAGAATATCGTGACTTATGCTTCAGGAAGTAGCAAAAAAATCGAAAAGAATTCAAAATAGAGATCTTACAAGCGTCAGCAGGTTGGCTTGAAAAATTCAAACTACGATACGAGATTTCTCAAAGTTTTGTGCGGGGAATTGAATGAGGTTTCAGCTGAAGTGGTGAAGAAATCGATTGAAAAATTCCCAGAGTTTGCTAAAGGTTTTAAAGATGAAGACATCTTTAATGCTGATGAGTGCGGTCTCTTCTTTAAAGCAATGCCTGTTAGAAGTCTAGTAATGAAGAGTGACACTTAGAAAAGAGGAAAACTTTCAAAACACCGTTTTACTGTTCTTCTATGTGCTAGTATGACTGGGGAAAAATTGAAGACGAGATCGGCAAATCCGCAAAACCTCGTGCATTTAAAAATGTAAAAAATGAAGACCTTCCTTTTTTTTGGAGAGTGAATAGATCCACTTGGATGACCAGTGATTTGTTCAAAGAGTGGGTTATACGAATTGACGAAGAAATGAGGAAAAAGAAGCGGTCTATTCTACTTACCGTGGGCAGCTGCCCCAGCCACCCAAAAGTGAATAATCTCACAAATGTGAAGCTAAAATGTTTGCCTCCAAACACAACTTGAAAAACCGAACCTTTAGATCAAGGCATTTTTCAGTCCTCCAAAGTACACTACAGAGCTTAACTTCTGGAATGGGTGATCATGAAAGCACAAACCTGTGGTCCTTCTCCATTGACATCGTCAGCAGCTGCGTCAGTAAATGCTTTGAATGCTGTTCATTGGATTAATTCTACTTGGAATAAAGTTACCCAAACCAGGATTAAGAACTGCTTCAATAAAGCTGGATTTGTTACAGCTACAACATCAGTGCAAGAGGATGAGCTGCCTCTATCTCCCTTACCAGTTTTTGATGGAATTGATTTTGAAGATTATGTTACCGCGGACGATGAGTTAGTAACATGTGTTGAACCAGATATAGAGGCAATCTTCAATGAGATACCTCTCTGCAACTAAGCACAGCGAGGACTCTAAGGTACAAGAAATGGACGGCAAAGAGGATTATGATCCAAGTAGTGACGAAACTGAAAAGTACCCAACTCTGAAGGAAGACGATGTAAAGCGCATGATGGGGGCAAATTAAAGATTTCGCTGCAGAAAAATGCCCAAACATTCTTAATGGACTTGTAAACTGTAAAAGTTGTTCTTGCAGTTACCTAATCAGCAAAAGGAGGACTCAAACAAAAATTGAATTATTCGTTAAAAAATTGTAAAAATGTGCTGTACCTTCAGTAAAAATAAAAATGAGTAAGTGATATTTTTTTTCTAAATTTTTACTTAAAAAATACTAAAAAAATATGCTAAATTTTTTCTAATATTGCACCAAATATTTTCAAAAAAATTCCCTAAGTTGACCACCTTATAATATTGACCACTTAGTTACAGTCCCTTGGGTGGTCAACTTATGGAGGTTGTACTGTATATATATTGAAAGTTTCAAGTTTAATTGAGCAATTTTACAGTTTATGGTAGAGTAGCGCCATCTGTTAATGAATATTTGAACTATTTTTGAAATTTTTGCACCCAAAATTTATGATCTACCTGACTAAAATGTCAAATTAAAATATAATATATATATATATACCCTGTAATATTTATATAATATAAATATACCATGTAATATTTACAACGTGTTTCCGATTGCAAAGGTAGATTCCTCGAAACCAAGATCAAAATTAATCTTCAAGAGTGCTATGACCGAACATCCAATGCTTACATGATTGTAAGCAATAAATGATAAAATCTATCATTACGCAACTTTTTCGGAGATGACAGAAGAAAAACAATTCTCACCGCACACTGTTAAACATTTGCAGAAAACTGTCCAGTCATTTGACCGTTTTTATAAAAAACTGTTACATAACCCTAATTTAATTGTACCTTGACCATAATATGGGCCATAATATGGTCAGAATAGAGTTAAATTATGGTTATGTTACCGTTTTCTATAACACGGTCAAATGACTGGACAGTTTTCTGCAAATTTTTAACAGTGCACAGCACAAGCATGACGTTGAAGTGGAAGTATGGCTAAGACAATGTCTCTTACACTGTTAAAAATTTGCAGCAAACTGTCCAGTCATTCGACCGTTTTTACAGAAAACGGTTCTATAACGGTAATTTAACTATGTTCTGACAATATTATTGCCCATATTATGGTCAAAGTATAGTTAAATTACGGCTATGTAACCGTTTTTTCAAAAAACGGTCAAATGACTGGACAGTTTGCTGCAAATTTTTAACAGTGTAGGAATAGCTGACACCATACTGAATTTGTACGCATGTGCTATTACCCCGTCTCTTAAAATATGAAGCTGCTTCTCGACAGTGGAATTTCAAACAATTCAAATATTGCCGGATTTCCGATGGGTGTGCAAAAAACGTTATTCAATAAAAATTTGATCTAGTTCAGCTCATAGCTTTGATATCTTTCCGTTTTCGTCTAAGGAGGTGTAAAATGTTAACTCTGTACGCCGAAAGTTACAAACACTTGGCGAAAATGGCTTTTTTCAGACATTGATCGCATATAATGTATGAAAGGCCAAATTTATGTTTCAATATACCTTACTATGTATTTTTTCATGTAGAATCGATTGATGGCATTGAAAATATAAACAATCATATCTATAATGAAAGAAGAAAATTAATTACTTTTATTTACGTTCTGCATGACTCTCTGAAGGCATATAAAATAATTTTCTATGATTTTAACAGAATAAGTGTCAGAATAGTGCTAAACGCTGATGAAAATGTATTGCATTCTGCGGCGATACATCTGTGTTTGAAGAAAAATGACGGACATTTCGTCAGCGTTCAGTCTCTCAGAATCTCAAGTACGAACGGACTTAAGTGACGAAGGTATATCCTCTGTGATCCTTTAGTAACGAAGGGTACTGATATCCTTAAAAGGCTCATGGAAGTGCATGGTCCAGATATTACCGACAACCTTGGTTGGAAGACCCTTGCCCTTTGCTCTACAACCCTAATATGGCACGAAACGACTTCCACATCTTTCCGGCATTGAAGAATGCTCTCAGAGGAAAGCACTTTGACATCAGTGAAGACAAAAAGAAGGCAGGAGGTGAAGAGAATAAAACCGCGAAAGAGTTCTTCTATATGCAAGACATGCGCCTCTTTTCAGTAGGGTTTTTAATCTTTGTTAAAGGATATGTAAAATTCATAATTGATCTTGCTGATTATGTCGGAAAATGAAGTAAGCCAAAATTTCTGAGTCATCAGTCAATTATTTGAATAAATGCTTCAGTAATTTCTTATTAGTCTTTTTTTTAATAAATAATTGAAAAAAAAAATAATAATCCAACATCACACTCATTCCAATAGGAAGAGGTTACATCAAATTTTAGAAACTTTGAAGGATTACGTTTCTATACTCTATAACATGATTACTTTTAATAACTTATGCGAAATATTTTAATTATTTAACATATCTTTTTAAATAAGAATAAGAGCAGGGTTTACCTTTCGGTGCTTTCTGTGTTGCTTTTTACGCAAAATGTTGGGGTAAATTAATCAATTTTAATTATTGTTTTTTCATTGCATAAAAGAATACGATTTCCTTTCGATGTTGTAATATATATATATATATATACATATTACATTGATATATATATACATATATATACATTGATATATATATATATATATATATATCAATGGAAATGTAGTCATTTACATTTAAAAACTGTATGCATTTTAAAAAGGCTTTAAAAATAAAGTTAAATTAAATATGACATCTGAATACGAAATGTCAAGGGTTATTTAATGTTTTTATGTTTCTTTAAATCGCATATTTATTCTAAAAGGAATTTTAAATGATTCTCACAAGCTATATCGTAGAAGTTTCGGCCTAAAGAAAATCAGATTATTTTGGAATCTTGTTTCCGTATTCAAAAATTTATACCCCAGCTCTGTCTTACCTTTACTACGTATTTCACTATACACACATGCTAGTAAATAAAAACCTAGAAGTTGTTGTTTGATTAATTCATTATATATTTAAAACTGATTCTTCGGAATTTAATGTAAAATACTAAACCATTTAAATATTAAAATTTGCGTCACAATCGAAAGAAAAATAGACTGATAAAAATGATGTAACATTTTACAGTTATAAATATACATTTTACTGGTATATTTAATAAAGCTTTATACCTGTATGTTCCGACCTTGGATGGGTGAAGCGCAATTAAAAAGCATAGAAATATTTTGTATAGTTGCACACTTGTCTAAGCATGATTCCTATTCTTCTTAAAATTGCGTCAATTCGACCCGATTCAAATGTAAGTGTTTAACCAGAAAATATATATAATAAACTGTTTCTTGCTACTATGAATTTATTAACTAAAATTTTGATTCAAAGCATGTTTATTTGAAGTTTGTCAGTTAGATGCAGATTTACAGAACAATGCTAGAATGTTGGCAAGTGTGGCATTAGACGTTTTTTTAGCTCACAGGGTATCAAAGCCTGAGAGCTAATGTGTCCGCCGGTTCTGTATGTATGTATGTACGTAACGCGATAACTCTCGATAGAACTAACCGATTTGCTTCAAATTTTGTTTATAGGTTCCTTGTGATAAGGCGCCTCCCTGATTAGTTTTAGGAGTTTATTGGTTAAGTATAAAAGGGGGAACGGGGGGCTACCCCTCCCCCCTTAATTTAGAGAAATGTGTTTTTCATGCAGAATTATCGGATTTTCTTCAAATTTTGTGTATAGATTCATTGTGATAAGGCACTTTCCTGATTAGTTTTGGAGGTTCATTGGTTAAGTATAAAGGGGGAAAGAGGGATAATCCTCCCTTAATTTAGATAAATGCGTTTTCATGCAGAATTATCCCATTTTCTTCAAATTTTGTATATAGGTTCATTGTGTTAAGGCGCTTTCCTGATTACTTTTGAGGGTTCATAAAGGGGTAACGGAGTCTCACCTCCCCTTAATTTAGATAAATGGGTTTTTCATGCAGAATTATCCGATTTGCTTCAAATTTTGTATATATGTTCATTGTAATACTGTTGCCTCCCTGATTAGTTTTGTGGATTCATTAGTTAATTATAGGGGGGGGACGGGGGCTGATTCCGCCGTTAGTATATTGTCATTTTCTTTATTTTCGAGGGCTTATTTCAAATTCTTTGAAATAAGAGTGTAACATACAATTAGTGTGAATAGCCTGTGAGCTTAATGCCCTCAGTTTAACTGGGCAATTTTCTCTTTTTATTATTATTCTTGAAATAAGTTAGATAGATTAAGTTTTCAAATAGTATGTAGATAATTTAAACAAAGTTATCAGTGTTTTTCACTCACATAAATGCAAGAATGAGATTTTAACTGAAAACAATATCGCCTAAGAATAGCTGTATTAAAATGTTAATTACTGTGTTTAAGCACACTTCTCCTGGAATTGGAGCGGCCTGACATCAAACTAATGAAACGTGGTCAGTTTCATTTCGAGAAATAGCAGTCCATGAATTACTGTCAATCAGTTTCAAATTTTGTTTCCTAATTAGCATATTACACATTTTTGTGATAATTTTCTTTTCTCTCCTGCCTCTGTCCTGAATGTTGGAAAAACTACTTTTATTTTGTATCAAATTACAGCTGGAACTACTTTATATAAAATCCAGTTAACTCAAACCACAACTAAAAATAGTTACATTTAAAAATAGCGACTACAAACTACTTTACAAATATAGTAACTACTTCGCTACTTTTAGATTTTTTCAAAGGATTCAATTTACACTCGAAATTGAGGAGATGTATACAAAGGGATACCTTGGCCCATTTTATTACATCATCGGCCGGCATGCAATGAAATGCGATATAACCGAAGGCATTAAAAAATTAAGAAAGATAACATAGATATTCCGGAACAGTCGCCGTATCCTGGATAGATGCCGCACCCCTTGTATTTCTTGTAATTATCAATCGATGACAGTCAGACACATGGTATAGATGCGCAATGAGATTGTATTAACCAGTGTATAGCGTGAATTTTATTTCGATGTTTACTTGTAGCTGTATAATCCTTATTTTGAAGTAAGCGCAGGATTTGACTGTCCAAATTTTTAACGTTATGCTTAAATACATTTTATAGGCGAATTACTAAATTCATGCATGATTTCGAAGTCAACACTAAGTGTAACGTCTGTATAAGGTGTGCATGGTTAGCTCATTTGCCTTTGCGAGGGGAAACAACTGTGATGTGCTACGTCTGTACCGTACAAAATGGGATACATGCCGCACTGCTCATCCAGTACACATGCCTCAGTTTCTTTTGTACGGGATGCAACGATTAATAAAATTCTGTTCATCAGATATTGATAAATGTTCAAACAGTATGCCTACCTAAGGAGAAAAATGAAAAAATAAAAGTAAGTAGGCGAAGAAGGATGCAAGTCAAAATGATAATAACGAAAAGTTGGATCACAAATGTGACGCAGACGTTCTTTTCAAGGAATGTGTAGAAAACTACTCTAAAACTAAGAGGAAGTGTAATTGGCTTCGTTGCATCATATGTCAAATGTGGTTACATGAAGACTGTACTATTTTCGCCACTTTTTGTGTAGATTGCGGTAAAAAAAAACAAAAAAAAACAGGTATATTACCAAATAAAACATTGTAAACACTGTTTTACTTTTTCTGTTTCCTCTGTAATACACTAATATTACGTTGTTGCTGAAATAACAATTAAAATCTCATCTTTAAACAATAAGTAAATAATTTTAGTAGTGAACAAAGTAGGCAGACTAACATTGATTTGAACCTGCTAGTACGTTTCATTGTACTCATTTAGTTTCTTTTTGTTCTTACATAGTCAATTTTAGTCCGGATATGAATATATGTTTG
This sequence comes from Maratus michaelseni, assembly GCA_963931845.1. NCBI lineage: Eukaryota > Metazoa > Arthropoda > Arachnida > Araneae > Salticidae > Maratus > Maratus michaelseni. Next base: position 185,562,416 of record OZ007587.1, read on the forward strand.
AATATTTTTTATTTACAATTTCATTCTCTTCTTATGACAAGCGACATAGATCACGCACAAGTGCAGCATCTCACCCTGAATGTACGGGTTACGCGTCGTAGTGTAACGTTTTAGAGAAATTTGTTAAAAAATATTAATTATTTTTTATATATATATATTTTTCTCGCAGTACACATGCTGTATATTTAACATTAAATAGCACAACATATATTTTTTTAGTTTATGTGCACCATGGGATTTTATACACAAATGAAAAAAATATGCGGCAAATCACCCGGAATTACTCAAAAAAAAAATTTTTTTGTGTTAGTTGCCAAAATATTAGTTTGTATACATATTACAATTTTCTTAGCGAAATTAAGAGAGATACGTAGTACAATAAACATTTATCTACAGTTACATAAAAATGCGTTTAAACTGCAGTTTATTTATTTTATTTGGTAGGTGCAAAAACAGAGCTATATATCTGAACAAGCGATATAACGGAGAGGTTATTAACATGTTTATATAAATACACTGTGTGGTCAAAAGTCAAAGGCAACATTCGATTTTGTCGAATATCTCGTGAATTACTCGACAAATTCTTCTTGAACATCAGGATTATAAAGAATATGTTTAATTTCATATTTTTCAGCGAAAATTTGATCGCTAGGCCAATTAGGTGACTACGATCAAATTCATTAAAAAATAATATTTTCGATCACTCTGAAAAATAAAATGCTAGAAATGATCTGTAGTTGTAGTACATTGTTACAGTACTTGACAAATTTTTAGGGTAACAGAAATATTTACACATAAATCAGCTTAGAAGTTAGTTTATTGTATTACATTTAATATTGGGTGAATATATATCCATTGCTTACAATGAACATAGTTATAGATGTCCACTAATGGGTTTTAGTACTTCGTATGTCTACCTTTAGTAGCTATGACTGCCTTTATATATCTTGGCATCCCTTGGATGTACTTCTGAATAAGTAGTTCCATTTCATCACTATGATGCCATACACGAATCAATCGCTCAATTATTTGCAGCTTGCTTGTTTCTGCAATTTTGTTGACTCTGGTATTCAGGTCATGCCGTATTCCCTCAAATGGGCTGATGTTGAGGGTTATTTCCTGGCCACGGCAGGACTTCCAAGCCTCTCTCTTCAAAGTAAATCATTACCCTACCAGCCAGACAAGGTACCACGTCTTGCATCACGACACAGTTACCATCTGGGAACCATTGTTAAAGCTGTAACTGCATTCTTGCTTGCACTACATTCAGGTATTGGTACTGGTTTATATTGCCTTTAACGATATACAGACAGCCAGGTCCTTTGATGGAGATCATGCTCCACACCATCACCTTTGCAGGGTGTTTTACACATTCATTCGCACACTGTGGTGAAGACGCTTCGCGTGGTTTTCTCCTCACTGATTGAGAGTTGTCTTTCATAATTTCAATGGTGAATTCATCAGTAAAGCACACATGTACCCAATCTTCTTCCGTCCAATCATGAAACTGCTTCGCCCACCGTAGAAGTTTCTTCTTCATTGCCTTGGTAGGCTTAGGCTTCTTTCGTGGACGGTATGCCTTTTACCCGGCATTCAGTAACATTCTTCGAACTGTCTTTGCAGACATCTTTACGCCACGTTCCTCCATTTCTGCACTTAGTTGAACAGAGGATTCCTTTCTACCTTTCTTGCATAATCTTAGTAGAACACGTTCATCCTGAGGTGGTTAAATCCACTTTCGGCCATACTTTCTTTTACTATTTGGCGAAGAAGTGCCTACAGTTTCAAGTTAACGTTTTACCTTCGACACAAGCTGCTGTGAAACGTTCAAATCCTGTGCTATTGCATCTTGACTTTTGTGCGTACACTTTAATAATATTTCAATCTGCCCACGGTTTCGTTGAGATAAGTCTCCTTTCTTACTCTCGATTTGCAACAGAATGTTCTAAAAGACAAATTACGTGACTAGTAAGTGTTGGAAATATTTTTTTTTAGTTAACTAACTTAATATTTTACTATTCTCCCCTTCCTTTTATGTTACCACATCGCCGGCCTGTTTACATTTCTCCCGACATTTTTCATCATGTTGAGTTGTTTCACGGCAGTTTCTACGAGAAAACTCACTTTTTACACAGTCTTTTTACAGTCTATAAGTAACGCTGCCGATACGCGAGTGTATTACGTCTTGCCGCAGCGTGACGTTACTTTATCATGATTCGTCCAGACACCTAACTGAACACATCACGGTATATTTATGCAAAGGTTATATTTCACTGGGTTTTCAGATTCAATATTTAAGCTTAACGTACAAGTACAGAGAGCAACATATAAAAAGGCCAGTTGAATAACGTGAAAATTCACAAAGATATTGGCAATATAGTGAGTTGAATTTCATTTGCCTTCAGAAAGTTGCCGAATGAAACGCAATTTTTGACCAATTGTCACATTTTATTAGCTGACTTTCAACAAAGGCGTTATTATTTAACGAATGTCAGCGCATAGCTTTAGAATGGTTGCTTCGATTTTGATATTTTTTTTTTTTTTGTTGGAATGGACTCGTTCACATTGTTTTCCAAGAAGAACTGAAGCATAGTAAAAAAATAAATTAAAAACAGTTAAAAATTAAATATAACGATTTTGGAAAAATCCCCAGCTGCTTTTAAAAAGCAACTGAAATTAAATTCACTATATCGTCAATATCTTTCTGAATTTTCACAATATTCGGCTTTTTAATATGACACTCCCTACATAATTGACTAGTAAATTATAAAAAAAAAATTGTTATCTTTAGCGCATTCCGAGTTAAAAAATATTTCAAACAAATAACCATGTTTCCTTAAGTATTTATTATAGTTTTATTATAGTTATATTATGTTGTTTCTACTGTACTTTGTCAAATTACCTGAAAGTAGGGTTAATTTTGATTGAAAATGCTGCATGCTATAAACAAAATACATGCAGCAATTTCTTGATTTTATTTTAACGAAACCTTTATATCTCCAGAGAAAAGATTTTCATGATATTCTGTTCTCTGTGTTTTATTTTATTCAATTGCTTCTCAAATATAAATGGGTCAGTTGAAAATTTCGTTTACAGTTTTCATAAGTGCAACATTTTGCTTTAGAAAAAAGCCCAAAGACATAAAGCTTCAAATGTTTCTATTGTGATATGTTTTAATAAAGAAGAAGCGAAATAAAAAGAGAAATTTTAAAATGAATGACTATATATCTTTTACTTCGTAAAATTTTAGAGGTAGATAAAAGTTTCAATACAGCTTTATATTTTCTGTCAAATGCAGGTAAGACTTTCTTTTAAAATTTTTATTGACGTATGAAAGCATTGTTATTAGTTTTATATTTTAAATTGGGCTTTATTTAACAATTCCACCAATACTTTAGCCGAACTTTAGATAGTTTATATGTTTTAAACTAATCTGTGCTAACTACAAATAAATCTGAAAAGTGGATTTTTCATGTTCATATGAATATTATGCGTGATACCTTGTTAAATTTGAATTTGAACAATTTTATTTCAGTTTCTAAAATCATCATACACATGCATAATTAGCGCTATATTTTCTAGACGCCTTTGTACTATATGCAGTATTGATTGCATACTTATCAGACCACATCCTTAAAAATGTGAAAAAAAAATAAGCAAAAACAAAAAATATTTTAAACAGACATTTCAATAATTGCATAAATCACTGGTTCGAAAATTTTCAGGAATAAATAAAAACTGTGTTACACAGAAATGCTGATTTTTTAAAAACTTTTTTGTGCTGACTATATTTTTAAAATCTTTAGATATGTACGGCGATTATCAAATAATTATTTTATAATTAAAATTAAAAATTTTTGGACGATGTAGATAAAAGTTACCATTTCTAGCAAAAAACATTATTTTTGCTAGAAATGGATTTAGTGACCTAAAATGATATGAAAAATGTATTATCATATTTTATTAGTTTGTAAGTTTTTGGCAAAATAGACTCAAAGTATTAAGGTATGCAACTAAAGGATTCATACGGCATAGATGCCTAGTATTACGAATTCTAGATACCACTATTTACGAATAATAATATTCGCCTTTTATAATAGCAGAATTAAGTGATTAATTAAGGCAAATATTATAACTCAAATATAGTGGTATTCGAAATTCAAAAATCATGGCACCTATTCATTAAGACTCATAGTCATACTCACCATCGTTTTCAATCACATCATGTTCTGTTGTTGAACATTTGAATATATGTTGGTATTGACTAATATAGTTTTTGCAGTGAACGGCAATTTATCCGCTTCATTTGCTTTAAACCGCATAAATATGTCTGTTTAATGCTGGCTTACACATGTGAGACTACCTTCAAAGACATGTTTGCAACAAAAACGGTACATTTAAAAAATGGACTTCAGAAGTTTTTGAAATGATTGATTGCTTTATAATGAATTATATTCAATCTTTCAATTCTTGTTATAAAACAGAACTTCGCATTTTGATAGTAACAGTCACTGAAATTTAAAGTAACCGATGTAAATATTACGATTAACGTGAATACAATAAAGGACAAACTTTTCGTTCATTTTAAGTAGAATAAAATAAAGAAGCCTATGCAATTTTATGCCTATACATGCGACCCTACCTTCAAGACACGTTTGCAACAAAAACGACAGATTAAAAATATTGACAAGTAGTATTTTAAATGATCGATTCATTTATAATTTGTTTTATTCAATCATTTAATACATGTTGCAAAACAAAATTTTGTATATTAATAGCAAGAGACACTGAGATTTAAAATAACTGATGTAAATATCACGATAAATGCAATTTACAATAAATGACAATTTTCCTGTAATTTTTCAGTGGAACCGAATAAAGAAATCTATGCAACCTTTGCTTATACACGTGAACCTACCTTCAAGGACACATTTGCAATAAAAAAGAGGTACATTAGCAAAAACAAACTTACGGAGTTTTTGAAATGACCAATTCATTTATAATGTATATATTCAATCTTTCAATTCATGTTATAAAACAAAGTTTCGTATTTTGATAGTAACAGTAACTCTGATTTAAAATCACGGGTGTAAATATTACTATCAATGTAAATACAAACAATACATCCCATACAATTCAAAGCAATAATACCATGTAATACAAGTTATGGCATTAATTTAAATTTCTTGTTATGTTAAAAATCTGTAAATGGTTAAATTAAAACTAAAATTATAAATGGATAATAATCGGTCAAATAAATGAAAAATGATTTTCAATAGCTTACGCACGCATAAAATTTGATTTTAAGTATTTAACTTCCAAATAAATATCCATGTCAGACTATATATTAATTCAAAAAGGTTCTGAAAGTAATAGAAATGTCGCCTGTATTTTGAAAAGTAATTATTCTTAAAAGAAAAATGCTGTCTAAAGCACTCAAACATTTTTAGATAATAAAAATATTGATTATTTATTTAGAAAATGTAGATAACTATGGTGTTTATAAAACAAAGTCAAAAATGTATTTAGCATTGATATTATTCCAATAAATCAATTTGAGAAATTATTGTACTTAAAATACAGCGATACCTCGGTTCTCGAATATATTTCGTTCCAAAGAATTGTTCGAGAATCGAATAAATTTTCATCACAAGAAATACGATTAATCGGTTCCCACCTCCCAAGTTTCTTCCTGTGTTCCTGTTTCAAACAATTCTTTCTATAGAACAATACAGTAGCATATAAAATCCAATTACAAAATTGCAGAATATAAAATCCAATTACAATACAGTAGAATATAAAATCCAATTACAACACTATACATTACATGAAAGAATGGCAATTTTGTATATTTTAATGGAAGTTTAGCAAAAACCGCAGGCATGTCTTCACTGGTGAAACTTTGAATAATATGAGATTGAGGAAAATGTGGGTGGGTGAGGGAGGCTTCGATGATCATTTTTTTAGATCATTAGGTCATTAGGATCATTAAGCTTTCAGTGTTTTTGAGTCTTAAATGGGTGAAATTATTTATCACTGGGATTACTATATCGCATGTATGTGTTTTACTCATATAAAAAAAGAAAAGAAAAATAAATAAAAACCAGTCGGTTCAGGAACCTCGATGACCAAGAGTTTCAAAATGCATGAATTTCGTAAACGTTGTGATCAATGCTCGACGGGCGTTCGAAAATCAAGGTTTTACAGTATTGTAATATTTCATAAATATGATGTGATTATCATTATGTTTATTCCTCTTTTTGACCAAAAATTAATGTAGTACCCACTTTTCTGCATCCTACTCATTGTAGCGAGACTTAAAAAAAAAAAAAAAAGAAGAATGCTACTTAACCTAAATCTATATTAATTATTTTAAAGACGCAGAACGTAATGCTAAAGATAAGAAACTATCATTAAGATATAAGAGAGTATCATTAAGATATAATAAGAGAGTATCATTAGATGCCGCAATACGTGGTATCACTTTGATTGTTTACAGTGCCTGTCTACCACGTGGGCTCATGAGGCCTGAGCCCACAAAATTTATAGACACGAAATTTCTATTACGCATTAAATTTTTTTATAATGTTATTATATTTTTGAATATATTTTTCTAGAAAAATTTAATATTTATACAAAATTTCTATATAAAATTTAATAAATCATCGGAACTTTAAAATTAAATGCGACAAATCTACAGTGTTGCCAGATTAGAAAATGTCTTTATTCCAAAAACCTACAACTCTTTCGTTCTTGTAATTTTCGTTTTATTTAATTATACAGTGTCATATAATATCTTATAATGTCAAGTAATGTCATATAGTTAATTATATAGTGTAAAACGACTTTTTCGAAACAGAGGTAGGTATTGTGAATGAAAAACATCCTAAAATTGGCAATATTGCAAACCTATTACAAAATTTCCGAATACATTCTTTCACATGCTCTCTTTTCTACCTTTTCAACGAACTCCATGCAATTAGATTTTCGAGATCATTTAGAGAAATCATGTGATAATTTATGGATACTTCTTTTTTCAATCGTTTCTTAAATATTAAACTGTTTCAGTAATCTCCTCTTTCATAAATAGTTCACTATTTGCGCATTACTTAAAGATAATTTTCTATACTTTTCTGAAGAAAAAGAAAAGAACCTTCCGAATCCCAGCAGAAAGAAGGGTTACAATTATTTTTAACAATTTGTACCTGACCCTGACACGAATGCAATTAATACAGAGGAAGCTAATTCTGTGCAACCCATTATCGTGTTTTCTAGAATCATCCTATCATATTAAAGGTGCAGAAATTAAATCCTTAATCTGTAAAAAAATTATCGTGACGTCCCTTACTTCCCCCCCCCCCAAAAAAAAAAAAACAGAAAAAAACAGCTAATTTACAGCAGCACAATTGTACCCTGGATATTAGACAGTGCAGTGGCCACAAAAATATTTTAGTCAGGCCCTGATTGCACATTTCTCCACTTCTTATAATTTCATTCTTTATTCTATCGAATAGAGAAAAAATTGTACAGGGTGACAAGAAATAACTTGGATGAAGTTTCAAACCAAAAATCTGTAACTGCCACTAAAGTTATAAAGTGTTTGTCATAGGGAATCGATTCTAGAAAGCTACTAAACAGGTGTAAGTAGGTTAGTTGTGATAACCATTATGGTTAACAAACGATCTGCCATGCTTGAATTACATAAGCAAGGAATGAAACAATGTGAAATTGTTCAAAGATTGAAAGTGCCTAAGTAGACGGTTTCATACACAATCAAAAGGTTTAAAGAACTCGGACATGATGGTGACAGGCCAGGAAGAGGAAGAAAGCGCACAGTTAACACATCAAGAAACCGGGTAGTTATCAAAAAGCGAGTTCAACGAAATCTTAGGATTTCAATGAGAAAGGTTGCTAGAGTGATGAAGATCAACAGAGAAACCACACATTTGATGGAAAGAGTAGAGCTTGGTCTTTACCCTTACAAAATGAAAGAAGCTCAAAATCTAACAGCAGAGAACAAACGCACAAGACTTCAAAGGTGTAAAGAACTGTTAAAGCGGGCCGCAAGTGATCGATGACAAACATTTGTCTTCACAGATGAGAAACTGTTTTCGATTGAACAAGCTCACAATAGCCATAATGATAGAGTTTGGTCAGCAGAAGCACATGGACCTTCTTGCATTGTTGAACGGCGTCAACGACCCCAATCTGTAATGGTTTGGGGTGGGATATGTGCTAGTGGGAAAACACCACTTGTTTTTGTTGATCAAGGGATAAAGATTAATCAACGAACATATCGCAAACTCATTTTGGAAGATGTTGTCTCACCTTGGTCACAAAAGTTCTTTGGAAACAAAAGATGAACCTTCCAACAGGATTCCACACCTGCACACAGAGCTAAAGGCACTCAAGATTGGTGCAAGACAGATTTTCCTGACTTCATTGGAGCTCAAGAATGGCCACCGTATTCCCCAGATTTGAACCCAATGGATTATTCTGTTTGGTCCATCTTGGAGACAAGGGAATGGACTAAACCTCATGAAAGTTTGGCATCCCTAAAGAAATCCTTATGCAAGGAATGGGATAAAATATCAGTAAGTGAGTTGCGGCCCATGACCGAAAATTTTGTGACACGTTTAAAGCTCTGTATTAAGGCTAAAGGTAGCCACTTTGAAAATTTGTAAATATATTAGACAAAATAATGTATTTAGATTTATTTTGAAGTTTGGTCGTAATATTTTCATTAGCATTAAAGTTATAATGTATCATGTGTGTCCAAGTTATTTCTTGTCACCCTGTACTTTCAAATAAAGGTAGTTTGTAAAGTGTAAGTTAATTTATCGATTTGTGATGATTTTTTAAATAATTTACAAGCATATATATTTTTATATATATTAACGTATGACGCAAAATAAAGATAGTATAGCCCCGATTTAACGATACTTCATTTAACGATTTTTTTAATTTAACGATCAATTTTAATGGTCTGGATTTACCTATATTTATTTCTATATTAAATTATCCTCATATTAACGACCTCATAATAACGCCTTTTTATACGAAGAATTGTCAGTTTTTAGGGTTTCGTTCATCTCACGAAACCCTATTACTCCCGCTTCGTTGTCTGTCCGTCACAGAGCCGGTTCTCAGAAACTATTTACCTTACATAGTTGAAACTTTGTGCACTTATAGCTGAAAATCTGCTATGGAGCTCAAAATCATAAAATTTGAAAAAATCGTATTATTTTAATATATAAAAATAAAAAACCAAAAATCTAACAGCCTTTTCCTATTAAATTTAAACATTTATCGTTATAGCAGTTGTCAATAATTAAAAATCCACAGTAAAATTTTTTCTACAATAATTAATTTTCTCAATTGAATCCATTGGACACTACACTGTTAACTAGTATTTTAAAAACACAAATTGCACAAATTGTGCTTATTAGTTGCTAAAATCAGTGTAAAAATTGTTTTAAACTCATAAAAGAGCTAAAATCCTACATGTTTCGGCTTTAAACTTAAAGCCATCATCGGGGAAGAGGAACAACACAAACGACTACTGATCTTTTAATTTTCGACACATCGATGTCGAAAATTAAAAGATCAGTAGTCGTTTGTGTTGTTCCTCTTCCCCGATGATGGCTTTAAGTTTAAAGCCGAAACATGTAGGATTTTAGCTCTTTTATGAGTTTAAAACAATTTTTACACTGATTTTAGCAACTAATAAGCACAATTTGTGCAATTTGTGTTTTTAAAATTAATTTTCTATTATAAGATTTCCATGTGAAAATTGAAAATAAATAAAAAGTTTCACCAACTGAAAAAAATATTAATATGACGCCATATTGGTAATACAACGGAAATTTTCAAACATTTCTCAATAATACATGGAGTATGAGTATGTGTAAATACAGGAAGCAGCTTAATATGACGTCATTATAGAATGAAAAAGAAAATTAATCTGACGTCATAACGAATTTTTTAAATGTTTGAGAATAATACGAAGAGAGTATCAATATGGGTAATAGAGACTAGTAAATATATGAGAATAAAATGTTTAGTTATGAAATTTGTTATGAAATTAGTTATGAAAGGTTTAGTTATGACTTTCTTTAAAATATCGCGTTTAGTCTGCATGACAGATATTATTATGACAGAGTATAATAGCGGGCTTCGCTCGGAATCGGGCCAGTTCAGATACTCGGAAAAACGAGAAAAATAGACTGGTAAATTTCTACTTTATAATTTTTTTTTAAATGAAATTTATTTGGATTTATTAAAGAAAGGATAAAGTGTTTTGAAAGGAATATTAAACGAAACCTTTCGTGCGATCTTTGATCACACTTACCCACTTGTTATTCTCTGTTCTTCACCTACTGACTGATGCGTGATGTTGGAGAGTTTGATTTAGAAAGAAATTAAACATTAGTTTAGTGTGACATTTCTAGCCAGAAAATTTTTTTTACAAATTATGTGAACTATTGCTTACACACTCCCGTTTGTGAACTACAAACTATTCAAAAGGTTTATAAAGGAAACAAGCAAAAACTGTCTATTTTAGATAAAACTCTGACACAGAGCATGATACATTTTCAAAAATTATTCCAGTTGAATCAAATCTGGATTAGATATAGTAACAAAAAAATAATAATAATAATAAAGAGGCTTAATGTGTATGGATATTTAGAAATTGCCTTTGGAACAACTTAAAATTATATGTCAAAGGCTGTATTTAATTAAAAAGCAAAGCAATTACCAATATATATATATTTTTCAAACTCTACAATTATTGCACTAAAAGAAATATATAACTAAAAGCTAGTTGCAGGTTTTTTTTCTTCAAAATTTAATAAACCTTGTTTTTAATGAGTTCCCGGATTCTACGATAACGTCGATATAACAATGATTTTAAAGAAACTCCTTGCAATCATTAAATCAGGTTTCGACTGTATTTTTTGCTTCAATAATTTGAAGTAATATAAATACAGAGCTTCTAATCTACTAATATTATAAAGGAGTAAAGCTTGTTTGTTTGTTTGATTGTTTGTAGGGGGTAATCTCTGGAAATACCGAACCGATTTCAAAAGTGATGGTGGCAAATTGATGGTGACAACCCCTGCTCCAACATAGGCTATATTTTATGTCGGTGCCACTGACCCCAGGGGGGTGCAGAAGCAAAAAACGTTCTAAAATTGCGATTTTTTGTATACCGAAGGAGCTAGAAATTTGAAATTTGGCATTGTAGCTACTTATAAGATGTAAATGCTCTCTAAGAACAAATTTATAAAAAAATCGAAATTTAAAAGGGTGAAATAAGCGAAAAGCGTTCTAAAAAAAAATTCTAAATTACAATTTCTATGGAATCTCTGGAACTACAGAACCGATTTCAAAAGTCATGGTGGCAAATTGATGGTGAGACAACCCCTGTTCTAACATAGGCTATATTTTATGTCGGTGCCACTAACCCCAGGGGGTGCAGGAGCAAAAAACGTTCTAAAATTGCGATTTTTTGTGTACGGAAGGAGCTATAAATTTGAAATTGGTATTGTAGTTACTTATTAGATGTAAATCCTCTCTAAGAACAAATTTAAAAAAAAATCGAAATTTAAAAGTGTGAAATAAGCGAAAAGCGTTCTAAAAACATTCTAAAATACAATTTCTATGGAATCTCTGGAACTACAGAACCGATTTCAAAAGTAATGGTGGCAAATTGATGGTGACAATCCCTGCTCCAACATAGGCCATATTTTTTGTCGGTGCCACTAACCCCACGGGGGTGCAGGAGCGAAAACCGCTCTAAAATTGCTTTTTTTTTAATACTGAAGGAGCTAGAAATTTGAAATTTGGCATTGTAGTTACTTATAAGATGTAAATGCTCTCTAAGAACAAAATAAGAAAAAAAATGGAAATTTAAAGGTGAAATGAGCAAAAAGCGTTCTAAAAACATTCTAAAATACAATTTCTATGGAATCTCTGCAACTATAGAACTGATTTCAAAAGTGATGGAGGCAAATTGATGGTGACAATCCCTGCTCCAACATAGGCTATATTTTATGTTGGTGCCACTAACCGCAAGGGGGTGCAGGAGCGAAAAACGTTAAAAATTGCATTTTTTTTATACTGAAAGAGCTAGAAATTTGAAATTGGCATTGTAGTTACTTATAAGATGTAAATGCTCTCTAAGAACAAATTTTAAAAAAAATTCGAAATTTAATAGTGTGAAATAAGCGAAAAGCGTTCTAAAACTTTCTGAAATACAATTTCTATGGAATCTCTGGAACTACCGAACCGATTTCAAAAGTAATGGTGGCAAATTGATGGTGACAATCCCTACTCCAATACAGACTATATTTTATGTCGGTGCCACTAACCCCAATGGGGTGCAAGAGCGAAAAATTTGCGAAAATTGCGTCTTTTTTATACTGAAGGAGCTAGAAATTTGGCATTGTAGTTACTTATAAGATGTAAATGCTCTCTAAGAATAATTAAAAAAAAATCGAAATTTAAAAGGGTGAAATGAGCAAAAAGCGTTCTAAAATACTTCTATATTACAATTTTTATGGAATCTCTGGAACTACTGAACTGATTTCAAAAGTGATGGTGGCAAATTGATGGTGACAATCCCTGCTCCAACAGCCTCTTTAACAAAAAGCTATGCGATGCTGACGACTCTGGGTTTTTCGCTAATTTTTGCCACAGATTAATCTGGGAAAATGAAATCTTTGAAGTTGCTGAAAAAATAATAGCTCGAAAAGTATTTGTCAAAAAATTGTTAGACAAACTGCGTTTGAAAGGTAAAAAATTGTATTTTTCTTGATATAAATTTCAAATCTAATGATTATGCCGTTTTTCAAATATTGAATTAAAAAAATTACCAAATTTCACAATGGAGTACATAGCGAAACCTTCATGCGTAAAAAGATAATGATAAGGGTGACGTGTCCTGACGTGTATAATGGCACGAGTGACAAATTATAGTAGCCTTATTATTCTGTTAAAACATAAGAGTGAATTATGAAATTTCAATATTTTATTTGATTAAAAGTTCGTTAAGAGAAATTGACCAGCGTAGCTTGCTAGTATTACATAAATACAGAATAATATATGCACAACAAATAAGGAGAATGTTATACACAATTGGTGAGTTATTTTTGAAGGCTGATATTGCGAACGAATACATAAATTGGCATTTCAGTAAGTTTTTTTCCTCAAATGCGATTTTTTGTTTCCTGAATAGACATTTGGATCAAGGTATTTGGATATTCGGAAAGCCGGAGTTCAGATAATTATTAATTTTTAATTAACACAAAGAAAAAGCTAAATTATGAGCTACCGAACAAATGATTAAAAGTAATAATTGCTTTCACTATTATCGTCCAACGTGTTTTAACTGCGAAAAAAAACTTACAAAAAGACCCTTAAAAATAAAAACTTAAAAAAATCCTAAAATAAATTCACAACTAATTGTATGTTTTTTGTTCTAAATAATCATTTATTCACCCGTGTTTCTCAACAGACGTCGAGTAATGCAGTTAAAATTTATACTAATGGTTGCAATTTTGTGTATTGTTAAAACGTTTTCTTTGTGTTACCTTGTAATCATTAGTTTGGGGGCAGAACAGTTTTTTAAGTCTGCTTATTTACTTTTAATTTGGAATAGGTACAGTCATTGATCTTATGTCTTTTTAATGTGTGTGTTATTAAAATATCTTTGTCATGAATGACAGCAGTGTAGAAAGCAGTGTTCTAAATATCTTATTCATTAGGACAGTGTCAAATACATGCTTTAAATTATTACTGGAAACATTTTACGATTTTGTGAAATTGAACTCAACTCATGGAAATTAAACATATTTATGCACAATTGAAGAAATTATCACGATTTTATTAATAATATTCTTTTTCTTTGTGTTTATTCCATATACTGTTACATATTTTAAGTTTTAAATATATTTCCAAAGGAGCATAAAATTCGGATGATTGAAAACATATATTTTCAAAGTCGATATTTTTTTTACCGATTTTTCAATTTGATTAATTATTTTTTACAAATATGATAAATTCTAATTAAACTTCTTATGCGATATATTATGAATTAATTGATATACCGAATGCGCCATAAGTTCGTTAAAACATTAAAAATTCTTTAAAGAGAAACAAATTATGCTAAAAAATTGCAGTTTGCATGAATGGGATTAGATAGAGATCGGATTTCTTTTTAATAACAAAAAAAAAAAAACAAAAAAAAAAAACAATTGGCTCAAAAATTACCAATAGATCAAGCTGCATGTGTAATATGAAGCAGATTTAGACAAATCAGGCGTCAATAAAACCCCTCAAAGCACCGCAGATTCTTCATTTGATGCCAGCAGTATGCTACCGTTACCAGATCAAGCGGTGTTGGTTAACCCCTTAAGGACGAGCGACACGTATACGTGTTGTATAATATGCTCAGAATCCTCGATTATTCCCACCAGTTATTTTTTATTGTAAGCTTTGCCATAGTTAATCATAGCCTTTTTGCGATTCAATTAGTCGAAAATAAGTTTAGAAAAACAGACGGTAAAAGACTAAAAATTCTGTAAAGGACGCTCGTCGCGAAGGGGTATAACACTTTTACAAGAACGTGGAATCAGCAACTGACGCAGTGTGAAAATTCCTGACTGAAGAAGACAAAAAGGCCTGTTTCATGTGCTGGGATACTGAAGTTCGTCAGACGCTTGGTAGAAATGGGTCTTTCACTATAAGACTAATTTGCATACATCTGCTTCATATTATGCATGCCAGCACCATCAATTGGTAATTTTTTAACCATAACTTTTTTGGTTATTAAAAAAAAAACGATCTCTCTCTAATCCCACTCCTGCAAACCGCAATTTTTGGCATCATTTATTTCTTTTTTAAGTTTTAACTAAATTATGACGCAGTCTGTATAGTCCTTGATTACTTATACACAGGTTGGCCATACATTAACTTTTCCTATTTGGAGTCATCTGTATCTAGAAGTCTTTACGGGCCCGGGTCAATTTTCATTCACAATCAGGCCGTGTCGTGCCTGAGTCTTACTTTTTTCTACAGGTTTGGCTTGGGCCCGAGCCTACTATTACACTATTCCAACAACTTATACTATTTCAATATTCACTCTTTCAAGGATTAGGCCTAACAATTCTTTGCAGACTCGGGCCGGTTCAAACTTTTTTTTTCGGGGGAAGCCGCGCCTGGACTTCATTATTCTTAGAAGTCAGCACAGGCCGAAATTTTCTTGCTTGGTCTCGACTCAGCCCGTATCATTGGCCGACCCGGTCTGGTCCATGCAAAAATAAGTAAAATAAGGCCCGCCACAATAATATTTTCAAAAAATGCATACATTTTTAAACGACCTTTATTCTACAATTAAAATTATTTTTAAAGGTTAGTACATATATTCGTATGCAAAACCTATAAAGTACAGTAAAACCTATGAAATAGAACCTGTCTATAACGGGAACATGTCAAACGGACAATGTCTTGATCCGTGCAAAATGAATATAATAATCCGTGCGAAAAGTATATAATACATATTCAACAGATGATGTATCTGCTAAGAATGGAACGGTATAACGGATTTTCTTCTCTTCTGATTTTCCTTCTCTTACTGCATCTTCATTTGAATGTAATTGTCTAAGTCATTTTTTAATCAATGTTTACTTACGTAATTGTCTAAAGTGTCATTAATATTACTGATATTTTGTATTCCATGCATTTCGAACATAATCTGAAAATAAAATCTATGCATAAGTAAGTGTGCTTTTTGAATAATTTTAATTGTAGGATACTGTTGCTTCAGAAATATCGGCATGTTTTGTAGAAATTCAGTCGGGCCGTACTTTTAGCTTGTATACCGAGCCGAGCTGCGATGTATCATCAAGACTTTATTTCCCATCTATTATCCGTGAATCAATAGAAATCTATATGCGTAACGTGAACATGTGCAATGAATCTGCCTCATTTGAATTACCTAAAATTTGGCACGAGGTACTTTTCAGTTTTAAAAAAGCAATAAGTAAATATTAATTTTCCCGTTTACAGTTGACTATTTTAAGCATCTGAATTTTTACATAAATGATTTCGTAATTTATGTTTTTCAAGTTTATTTTCAAAAATTTGCCAGAATATTTTGTTTATCGTTGTGTATCTTGATAATGGCGCCGTAGGAGGGTTGAAAGATACACTGTAAAAAATACGTGAAAATACAAGAGATTTTCTGTTAAATTTTACGGAGAAATTTCATTTTTCCAAAACAACAGTAGAATTTCCGTAAATGACATTAGTTTTCCGTAAAGGAGATTTCAAATCCGTAAATGTGCAGAAAATTTTCCCTAAATTTAAAGTATTTTTTCTGTATTTCTTTCAAAACAGTACAATGTCTATATTTCTTCTAAAACAGTGCAATTTCGGTAAATGACGTTTAGAGATTTGCGTACAGAAATCGCCTTGTTTGAAATGCGATTTAAGATTGTTGTATTTACTAGATTCTTCAAGTATCCAGGCCTGGCACGGTTCGAACCACTGCCCATTCTAACCGGTGCCATGTCTGAACTGTAATTCTTTGTCAAAATAATAGTAATTTTTATAAATTAAAAAAAAATATTTAGAAATTTGTTTTATTTTTATAAGTTACAGAAAAATATTTTTTAAATCAACATTTTTTTTTCTTGACAGTCCTTCAAAATTATGAATTTATTTTTTCACTAATTTTAAAAATTTTATTTCAACTTTTCTAGCGTGAGACAATACTGGGTTATTTAAAGGTTTCATAACATAATATCTCTGCAAATTATCGCTATGTAAATTGGTGTAAAATTAAACTGGGTTGGGTTGATTTATGACGGCCAATTATCAACGCGAGGGATATAGGCCCTAGGGGGGAGTGCCCTCCGTGGGGGTCTTTTTAAGGGATCCTAACCCGTAATTACGGCAAGATTCGAAGAAAATCACGGAAAACTCCGAACGGTTAGGTTGACGAGGGCGACAGGGGTTTGAACCCAGCACCTCCCGTCTACCAGCTTTGAGAGCAGAACCTCTCAGCCACTGGTAGGGCGCAAAATTAAACTGATTTGGTTTATAAATTTATGAATTAAACTAAAGTTTATTATTTTATGAATTATAATTTTGCAAAATTTATAATTTTTTCATTAAATTTATAAAAATAGTTAATAATTTTTTCTTTTTCTTTTATAAAAATAAAATTTATAATTTTATAAAGTTTATAATTTATTTCGTTAGTTTATGATTTTATAAATTAAACTAAATTAATAAGTCCAAGTTTACACTTACCTATCCCAAGGTCATTACTTTCAAAATTTTCTCTAAAAATCTATTTTTTTTATTTTAGTATTTTTAAAACTATTCAGTTTAACAAAACCGTACACAAAAGTTCTCAGCATAGCTCACATGTAATAATTTAATTTATTATAAAATTGTTTATTTACATAAGTTTTTTAAGATGAGAGATAAAGAAAAATTTGTTTTAATAGCATGTAATAAATACGTCTGCTTGCTTAAGATAATTATTGTTTTTTATTGGAATTGATAAATAGATCATCAGACAAATAATTAAAAAAAGTATATGTTCGAAAAAACAAAATGTTGATACTCGTACTATTGCAAAAAAGAAGTAATCATTACTCTTAATACAATGTTTTAAGCATATAACGCATAATAAGTTAAAATTTATCTATTATAAAGCATCAAATAATAAAGCAAACTATTAAAAATTATGGAAAGAAAAAATTGAAAACATTGGAACTCTTGTATGTATCTTCAATTTTCATTTATCTTCATGAATGGAACCTTCCAGGATTTGCATCATAAAAAGCGACTAAAATAAGTAACAATATTTGAGAAAGCGTCGTGTCCAGTTACAGCGCAGTGGTCGAGACCATCAGTTTAGTAAACGAAAGATTCCGGGTTCGATTCCCCTCGTCGCAAGGGTTGGTTATTTACAGAAAAACTCACTCAGAAATGAAAAAAAAGCCCATGTGTATCTATGCCCTTACAAAGTTACCCTTGAGAAGCAAGTTTTTTTTCTTTAGTCCTTTAAAGTTAACTTTAATGACATAAAATTTTCTAAAATATACGAAGATATCTGTTATAAAACGGAAATCTAAAAACGGATATTTCAGAAATCACGAAAAATTTCCTTGAATTTACGGAATTTTTTTTACTTTAAAATACGGAAATAGTACTGTCGTCCCGATTGCCAGTACAATTTCTATTTTTTTCTCAGTGTATGCTGATCATTAAAAGATTTTTATAAGCCTTTTTTTTGTGTATTTCTTTGTATCACTTAAGCCTTTATCTATATTTTAATTATAATTAGTGACCTTATTATGTGATTATGTGCATTAATATGATTAAATTTTAATTAGTTTTTGATGAAACACATTTAAACTAGTTATGTACTTATAAAACATAAGTAGTAAAAACTAATATTAATAAAATAAGAAACAAAATTTAGAAAATGAATCTAAAATCTGTTTTTTTTTACTCCTCAAAATAATTTATACGATTTCAAAATGTAATATTTTGATGTAGTGAAAAAAAAAGGTTTAGTGATTATTCAATTTAATTGTCTTTCACTATATTTAGCCATTTAAATCTTTAATATTGTGACAAAATATTTTTGCGCTTTATTTTATTAAAAAAATGTGAAAAATACTCCTTCCATCAAATTATTTTTAAATAAAATGTAATTACATTTCCGCGAGAAGATTTAAGAAAACTCTGTAAATATATCTCGATATAATATTAATTGTGTAAGTAGGATATCTTTACGATTATCTGTGAATTATTTAATTAATTATTTAAAAGATTCTTAATTTACGAATATTTCAACTCTAGCTAATAAATATTTTATTTGTTTTAACTGGAATAGAAACTTTAGCAAATAATACATTAGTGCAAATTTAATTAAAGACTGTCGAAATTGTAATTGCAAGTGTAGATTTATTGGAACAAAACCATTTATTTAAAATAGTGTTTGATATTTGATAGAGCTGTTAATTATTACTTTAAATTTGAAACTCAATATTACAATGTACTATATTTAGTCTCATTTTTGAGCCTAAATAGTTTGTGAATATTCAGCTTATTAAAGTTTGCTTTAAAAAGTATTTTTAATTTCAAGATATATTAATTTATATGTATTATTTAATTATAAAATGAATGTTATCTTTTAGATGTGTCAAATTTTTACAGCTTGTGTAACTCTGAGAAATACTAATTTAGGGTATATTTATGTATTCAGTATTTTATTAAACCAACATACGTACATCCAGAAAAAGGAATTGATTAAAACAACAAAACATGTTTTGTTGAGTACATTTTGGTTGCTTTAGCAAAATTTTTAGTTGAAGTAAAAAAATAGGTTTTGTTGCTTGGACAAAAAAATATTGTTAACACTCTTACAAAGTTTTAACAAAATTTCATCAATTTTACTTGAATTACCAAAATCTGTTTTTTTTTTTTTTACATTAATTTTGTAATTCCAGCAAAATTTAAATTGTTGTGTAGTAGCCATAACTCTCTCACGTAACTCGATTTATTTGACTTATATAGCTATATAATTAAAGGATTAACATAATTTTTGGATAATTAAAACTTTCTTTCATTGGGACGGACCAAGGTAGTTTTAAAAATCCCCCTGTCCCATTTAACATTCTTCTATCTTTACAAAAAGAAAGTATTGGAATCATGAAAATTTTCGACTTCCGGTTTCCGACGGATTTTAGAAGGTCCTGAACACGATTTGACCGTTTATAGAAAATGACTGTCATTGACTGAGCCTGTCTGAATGTGACAAAAATTTTGTGGGCGCTCTATCTCAAGAACTAATGCACGGAATTTAATAAAACTTTATATTCAGTTACTTCCTTATATAAATTGTTGCTGATTACTTTTTGGTAGAAATCGCGCAACTGGTGGCGCTGCTATGTTGCGTTTTTCGCGATTTCTGCAATAGCTCTATCTCATTTTCAGCAGTGAATTACGCCTGTAATCTTTAAACGTAACTCAATTTATTTGACTTATATAGGTATATAATTACAGGATTAACATAAGTTTTGGATAATAAAAACTTTTTTTCATTGGGACGGACCAAGGTAGTTTTAAAAATCCCCCTGTCCCATTTATTACTTTCTTCTATCTTTGCAAGAAGAAAGTACTCTGGTACATAAGTACTCTGGTACGGGAAGAAAGTACACTGGCGAAATATAACAGTGAATTTTAATCCTGCTTTTTGCAGGCGTAATTTACTGCTGAAAATGAATTAAAAATTAACTATGTGTTACCGTATGCTGGGCTTTGTATTGTCGTCTCATGTTTGCCGCAGAAATTTGCGTGCTCCTAATGACATTTCCATCTTGTGCTGCGGTTTCAGCCGTTCCGACATATGTAAGAGTGAGAAATGCCGAGAGCAGGTTTCGTTCCTTGTAGCTCAGTGGTAGAGCCTCAGAGCTCTGTTCTGAGGACTCGGGATCGACTCCCGGCTTAGGCAATTTTCACTCTCTCGGTTTTCGCGTGACAAAAGGCAGGTTAAAAATTCACTTGATATTATTCAAGGTTTACAAGCGTAATTCACTGCTGAAAATGAATTAAAAAATAGTTAAAATTGCATGTTTAGATTGGTTCATTTAACAAAAGCTTTTGTAGTATAAACAAAACAAGTTCGTAATATAACATATTTTATTATTTAAACAAACAAATTATATTTTGTTGAAAAAAGAAAAAAGATTGTTAAAATAACACATAGCATATATCTATGTAACAAAAAGAATTTTGTTAATTCAAGTAAAATTGAACCATTTAACTTGAATTAACAAAACATTTTTTTGCTGACGATACAAAATTTTTTTTTTTTTTTTTTTTTTTGGAATTGCAAAAAAAATCAACAATATTTTTTTTGTTGATTCAAACAAAATTTCCATTGACCCATATTTAATCGAAAAGTTTTGTTGGGTCAACCAAATTTTTGTTGAATCAACAAAACTTTTTTCTGGGTGTATGTGAATGACATTTAAAACCCATGTCCTTCGGTTACTGCGTATCTATTGAAACGATTTTTACATTATATTTTTACGTTTAATTTATAAAGTGTTTAATGTTTTTATAAAACATTTTAAATAAAATTATCATGAATTCATCCATAGTGTTACTTTTACATGCTGTCAATAGTTTATATTTAAATCGAAAGTACTACAACCTATTTTTATGATAGTTTATATGAATTCTATATTTATAGGTTTAATGTTTTTTTTTCTACTCTAATGCTATATATTTTATTTTCTCTATTCCAATGTTGTTGCAATAAACGAATTTAGTTAAATAAAAACAACATTTGGCTTTAACATTTGAATAATTACAATAAAATGAATTTTTGAGCTTATTCTGATTCATGATTTAAGGCACTGAATATAATGGAAATTACTAATTTCTTCATTTGATGTTCAGAAATAATTATTGACTGTGATTAGGCTAATTTAATTAACAGTATACTAGAATGTATGTTGGAGTATGTAGCTACGAAATCCCTTAAAATTTCACAGAACTAAATTTAATTAGAAGTCTTTAGAAAGTATATAGAGTTCTATTAAGTTATTATTTATGAATAAGCTTCATTCCTATTACTATTATTGCAATTGCTGTTGTTATTGTTATTGTTGCCAGTGAAAATCAGTCAAAGCTAATGTTTTACATCTTCAAGTAAGAAATTGTACAATCCTTCTCAAAAGTTGAGGCACACATTAAAATATGATAATAAAATTAGAGGGAGAAATATTTGGAATAATTTCACATTAAATAGTCAAAATGTAATTGAAATGAAACATAGTAGAGCTATTATAATAGTTTCATCAGCATTATTTATTTAAAAAGTACAACTTTTTATGTTTCGTTAAAAAAAAAAAAAAATCATTATCTCAAAAGATTAGGCACATTATATAAACTTTAACAAATGCTGAATTGGTTGCAACCAACCGTTAATACCAACGAACCGTTTTCCCTGAGCAATATAACAGAAAATATTATATTTCCGTTGGTAATTTAACATGCCGAAAGCTACGGAATACACAAAAGAGGAAATTTTAAAGTTAAAATCGACAAATAAGACCGCTATTGAAACTTCTCAAATATTAAACAGTTTAAAGCAAAATATATAACAGAGTCAATGCTAGAAATAAAAATTTCGAACGGAAACCAAGATGCAGTCGTCCCCGTTTAAGAGGTGTTAGAAGATTGGTGACAAAGCAAAATATGCTCATAATTCAAACTAAAAACAAACTCGATGTCTCTATATCAATGGATTGCAAGGACGGTGTGTTGCAAACACCGCGCCTACAATCACAATAAAGACAAGCCAGAAAGGATTACGCTCGAAAGTATGCACAAGGACAAGTGGCTCACCGTATTATTCAGCGAAAAAACGGAGTGGAATCTGAATAGTCCTCATGGCTAGAACTGTTACTGGCATGACCTCAGGAGACAGTACGTTCTTTAGTAGACGGCAAGGCAACAATTTTATGATGGTTTGGGGAACAATTGGCTTTAATGGCCAAACGTACCTGTCATTTATCGATAGTAAACAAAATTTAAAAAATATATCAAGAGGTACTAGAGCAACATCTACTTCCATTTGGTGACATCTTAGGAGGTCCCGAGTGGAGATTTTAGCACGACATTGAGTCAATCTACAATTCACTTACAGACGGTGTTCGCAAATTTTTTTAGACGAAATCGGGATTGTTTTTTAAATGTCTAAAATGTGAATATTATTTTTTTAAATGATTTATCTGATAAACTAGTTTCTGGATTCTAACTCTGAGTCATGCTTTCCATGTTAAAGTTTTTTTGTAAAATTTACAGGGGTCCCATGCCTCTTTAAAAACTTTCTAGAATCCATCATTCGTGGTGTTTTTGTGCTTTGAAAGAGTTCTTTTCAGCAGACCAAATGCACAATAAATCATAAATGAAAGGTCAGGTGAAAACGCCAGTGAAATATATATACAGATATACGTATATATATTTCATTATTTTAAATAGATCACCGTAAAGATTTTAAAGAAATACTTCCGGCCCGTACCGGGAGGAAAAGGTAGCTTCCATTTTCCATGATTTTAAAGCTTCAACTAATTTTACTCAAACACACGAAGCTAAAATGCATGGAACCCTATTATATAACATTCAATCCCGGTTATCGTAAATACTGAAATTGAATGCTAATTTCAGCATGAGAGTTACAGCATAAAAAAAAAACAGATTGCTTCAAAATATCAACCAACTTAGAATTTCAAACAGCTGTATCTCAGTTATTTTTTAAGATAAAGCCAAAACCAAAAAAATGCTCCGGAATCCTTGTATCACGATCTAACACTTAATAGAAACAATCTATTCAATTTATAATTTGTTATACATCAAAAATTAACTGGATTAATTTTAGCACAATTATTCAAATTGGTAAAGAAATCACACGAGTGATTTCCATTTTGGGTTTACCAATTTGAATAATTGCATGAGAGTTACTGCATAACAGAAAACAGATTGCTTCAAAATATCAACAAACTTAGAATTTCAAACAGCTGTATCTCAGTTATTTTTTAAGATAAAGCTAAAACCAAAAAAATGCTCCGGAATCCTTGTATCACGATCTAACACTTAATAGAAAACAATCTTTTCAATTTATAATTTGTTATACATCTTTTTCAATTTTTAAAAAAATAGAAAAAATTAACTGGATTAATTTTAACACAATTATTCAAATTGGTAAAGAAATCACACGAGTGATTTCCATTTTGGGTTTACCAATTTGAATAATTGTGTTAAAATTAATCTAGTGTAATCACGTATCCAACGTTTACTGGAGTTCCATTACCTGCGATTTATTCTGTTGAGCTGATTAAAATATCAGACCAGATGCTATGATCAATAAGGTTAACTGAATGAATTATGCCCTCCATATTCGACCGGGATAGCTCAGTTGGTAGAGCGTGGCAGCTTCAGCCAAGAGATCCCACGTTCGAATCCTGGCCCGGACATTTTTCGTCCAGTTGGAAAAATTACAACTCGTGAAAAATTAACTGGTTGCCATTTTGAAACAAGATAGCGCATGAAGCTAGCCAACGAACTCGGTCGAGATCTTGGTTTGTTCTGTACACATAGAGTTGCAAAGAACGGGTTTATTCCCGGGTTTATTTCCAATAGACCCGGTTTATTCCCAGGTTTATTCCCAAAAGACCTGGTTTATTACCAAAAAGGTTTATTCTAAAAAACCCGGTTTATTCACAGGTTTAAACCGGGTTTTTTCTAGCCTTTGCATCTCTATGTACACATGATGAATCACATTCATATCGGTTTATAAATACGAGAGTTACACCATAACAAGTATCAGATCGTTTCAAAATGTCAGTCACCCTAGAATTTCAATTTGCCAGATCTCAGCCATTTTTCAAGATAAAGTCAAAACTAAAAATGCTGCAGAATTCTTGTATTTTGATCTCATACTTAACGGAAACAATATTTTCAATTTATAATTTTTTTGTACACCATTTTGATTTTTTTTTAAAAATTTAACTGGCCGCCATTTTGAAACAAGATGACGGATGATTCTGGCCAACGAACTCGGTCGAGACCTTGGTATATCCTATATACATACTCAGTCACATCCAATCGATTCATAAATAATAGAGTTACAAATGCCAGATATAAATGTAAGTAGATGATATGTAAATAGTCGCTTTACTGAACCAATAATCGATGAGCAGCAAAATACGAACTTTAATTTCAACTAATACACTTTTGATTAAAACTATATAACAAATTTATCTTACAATAATCCAACTAGGCCTAATAGCGCCTTTACCGGCTACATCTATTTTATATATCTAGCTTCATAACAAAAATTAGAAGACTGGCTCTTAGCCAAATCTCGCGATTCAAACTATTTACAACTCGCGCTTGTCTAACCATGGATAATAATAGTAGTTAGTTCATTTGATGAAGTGGAGTGTCTAACCATATATAATAACACTAGAGTGTCAGTTCATATCATTTACATGAAGTGTTCAAACTGGATTCCTACAAATCGGTCATCCTGACGTGATGGCGTCTCGACATCAGCATCTTGATTTGTTATGTTTTTTCATGCCTAACAGTTATTTTTTTAAGATTTTTATTTCTTTCTGGATATTTCTCTCTGTCTTTAGAATCTGCATATCTAATATCTCTGTAATTTCTTTCCGGGTATTGTTCTCTATCTTTAGAAGCTACATACCTGTTGCTTCTAGAATGATAAGAATTTGAATAATCATCTCGTCCACTATCAGCTCTTTTAAATCCATGATGATAATTATTCTTATATGATGGTTGTGAATATTTTTGTTCATTATAACTAGCCTTGCACGATCGTTGGTCACCATAATTATAATTATTTCGACCATGGTAGTAGCCTCTGTTCATGTATCTAGGGGAAATTTTTGGATTATACCTTGCTTTTGAATTAGGTGAAGTATTTTCTGTTATGTCTTGAGGTATCAAAGAATTTTCAGTCTCAAAGTTTTCAGGAATCTCAGATTTATTTTGGTAAGAATTCTCGAAACTCTGTCTCTCATATCCAAATTTATTGTAATTTCCATGGTTAAATGACTGCTTAAAATATCTCTGGCTATATATATTATTGCTTCTGTTATCAAATGTTCTATTGAAATTTCTGTTATTTCCCTTATGACCAAAATTTCTACTGCGATCTCTCACATAGTCTTTTCTGCCATGTGAGAGACTTCTTTCATAATTTTCTTCTGGAGATGGATAGTCAACATTCCATTCATCGGATAATCCTGTATCTTTTGTTTTATTCGGTTTATATGGTTTTATTAATTTTCTTATTTTTTCTCCGTTTGCTAAATTTGCAATATGAGTCAAATTCACCCCGTCATTTACACAGTCGATTTTAACCATATCTTCCCAACCTCGATTATCGTTGTTTATACTTGCTTCATCAATTTTTGTCGGTACTTCGTTAATTTGAATGTATCCTACTCGAACTTTGTTGCCGCTTATTATTCTAACACCATCTTCCGTTACTTTTAACGTCATGCCTTCTACTGCTTTTCTACCTATTATTAAATCGCAGTCCGTCTCTTGTACCACGTAAAATTTATCCTAGATTTCTGTACCGTCCACATAGACTTTATGCCAGAAAAAACCGGTTGGCTTAATTTCTTTTCCACCTATGCGCGATATAAATATATTGTCGCTGGTTAGTTTTGGCGCGTTTATTGCAGTATGATATCTTGAATTGGCGACTGAAATATCACTCCCTGTATCGATTATTACGTTTGTTTTTAATCCGTGAACATCTAAAATTCTTCCTTTTTTCGCATTTAACATGCCCATATTAATTATTTTTCTTTGCGTATTTTGGGTCTCTTTTTGGTATTTTGTTTCTCGCCAATTTTGATTACGTTGCGGGTAAAAATTTGAATATTCTTGTTCTGTATTATTCGCCATGGCACATTTTGCATTCACGTGACCAGGGTTGCCACACGCAAAACAGATCATATGCGACTCTTTGCTTTCGTGACCTACATAATGCCTATTATTAACTTGGCGTCTTTTCGAATTGGCGTAGTCAGCCACTCTCGATCTTCTGTCATCAAAATCGCTACTTGTATCCTTAACTGATTGTTTATTGTAAACCCTTCGTGCTGTTTCGTAATTATCTAATTTATTAACTAATTCATCAATTTTTTTATTACTAATAATTCTTTTATAAAATGTGTCTTTGTTTTCGTAGGTAAATTATGCCTGATTTGATTAACAACAATTAATTCTGCTAAATCTTCAAAGTTATTTACTTGAAGACCTTCTATCCATTGTTGAAAATACATTTTTATTTTATAAGCGAAATCTCGCCAATTTGCTGATGGCTCCTTTTTAGATGAGAAAAATTTCAGCCTAAACTCCTCTGGAGATAGTTTGTAGCGTTTTAGTAGAATATTTTTTATGTAATCATAATCGTGAACTTCAGGTTCGTTTTCCCTTGTTATAATATTGATCACATCTAACGGCATTAGATTAATTAAATAATTTACCCATTCTTTTTTATCAATGCCCGTTTGCGCCATTTGCCTTTCGTACATAGCTAAATATAAACTAATATCATTCGAACTATCATATTTAGTTAATAATCTAAGAAATTCAAATTCCTTACCTGGATTTGTCCTTGGGTTTTCATTAATGTGTTCTCTTTGAATTTTCTTGTATCTGTAATTTCTTAATTTCAAAATTTGCTCCAATTCTATTTTCCATTTTCTCTCTTCCATTTCCATTTTCAATTTCTTCTCTTCCAGTTCTGCTTGTAATTTCTTCTCTTCCAGTTCTGCTTGTAATTTCTTCTCTTCCAGTTCTGCTTGTATTTTTTTCTCTTTCTCTTCTCTTTCTTCTTCTGTTTTTTTTTCTAGCTGCTAACACTACTTCAAATTGATCTCTTATAAAATCTTCTTCGTAACACTCCCAACTCTTGATCAGCTTTATTAGGACGGGTATTGTCGGTTTTTCTGGTGCTTCAATTCCGCATTCTTCGCAGAGGTTTATTAGATCAATTCTCTTAGCTTTATTGAGAGTTCCCATGTTTATCTTTCAAAAATTGTACTTGAAGTGATACGATTACGGTTCACCTTGCTAATTCGTAACCCAACTTTTGATACTGGCGTTTTACAACACTTTACGTTTGGTTTCCATTTCACTACTAGTGGCTTTTACTTTTAATAATCTTGGCATCCGAGCCCCCATAAATGTAAGTAGATGATATGTAAATAGTCGCTTTACTGAACCAATAATCGATGAACAACAAAATACGAACTTTAATTTCAACTAATACACTTTTGGTTAAAACTATATAACAAATTTACCTTACAATAATCCAACTAGGCCTAATAGCGCCTTTAATGGCTATAGGCTATATCCATTTTATATATCTAGCTTCATAACAAAAATTAGAAGACTGGCTCTTAGCCAAATCTCGCGATTCAAACTATTTACAACTCGCGCGTGTCTAACCATAGATAATAATAGTAGTTAGTTCATTTGATGAAGTGAAGTGTCTAACCATGGATAATAGCACTAGAGTGTTAGTTCATATCATTTACATGAACTGTTCAAACTGGATTCCTACACACACACACACACACACATATATATATATATATATATAAACATTTGAACGCATGGTGGTTTTGGGGTCTAAGGGTCATGATCGGTGAAAATATGCTAAAATTATCTGGAATTGCTTTCCTGCAAACGGATGCAATAGGTAGCTTTTTACTTTCTGCAATGAAAGCTACCTAAAATACATACTGCTTTTAATTGAAACAAAATACTCGTAACAGTTAAAGTATATGAGTATTCATGCAAATATTGATTTAATAAAGCTATTAGAACCTTTAAGTAAAAGTCATTTATATGACAAATCTTATAAAAGTTATAAAATATTTTATTTATAAAATTTTATACTTACAAGCTGCTAAACGTATGGTAAGAGTTCGTATGCAATTGTGATCGGTACGCTGCATATCACATTAAGTGTCACCACAAAATTTAAAGTTAACAACTTAAAATTTATTAATATTCCTCCATTTATTTGAAACAATATCTGTTTAAAAATAAACGTCTGTAACCATCTTCTAAGTCCATTATTATGGTTTAAAAACAAAAATTCGTTGATATACGAAAAAACATTGGATAGACAATATGCTTAAGTTTCCACGTATTTACATCAGTTACACGGCTATAGCTTTTCAGAATGTAAGGTTTAATTTTTCCAATTTTATATTATAAACCATGCTGTGTGTGTGTGTGTGTGTGTGATAAATATATATATATATATATATATATATATATATATATATATATACTTTTAAATTCTTATTTATGAAAGATAATAAAAAAATATTTATTGAAAAGAAGGTATGGTGAATTTCAATTTAATTTGAAACTGATATTATTACGCAAAATGAAATAAGATTAAATTTAAAAACATATTTATAATATGAACTTTAATAAAAGATAATATTAGAATGTTCTTCAGATAAATATCTATACATTTTCTTTTGTTTTATCAAAAATGTACTGAACAAAATGTATTACTTCTTTATTTCGATAGAATTGTAACAAATATCGAGAATTGAAAAAAAGAAAAAATAATAATATAAGGAGTTTTTTTTTCGAAATAATCCTTTTTTCAGGACTTTTTATTGAATAAAATATTTTTCAAGAAATTCATGCATCGCATTTATCAAACAATTTGTCTATCATGTATTTGAGCGAGTTTACTATCTTATGTGAAGTCAAATTTAATTTAATTGACAGGGAAATTTTAAAATAAATATTTCCATTGAGTTCAAATATCTTACATGCGATCATTTTTTAGCTATTTATTCTAATTTAAATTCTAGTAAATTTTAATAAATTTCCTTTAGCATTTGATGTTTCTATAACTACAATTTTTTTTTAATTATTCATTTTTTTCTGTTCTTTCTTCAATCTAAAGTAAATACAAAGTTATTTTTAAAAGAGGCTGGCTTTTAATAATGCTACTAAAAATTCATCTATTAAAAAAAACAAAAAAAACATACATTCCTTGATTAAGGATTGTTTTTCACTTTTTTAATTGAAGTTTTCAAAATGATGACGTGATTTACATAAAAGAAAAAGAAATCTGATTTTAAAAGTAGATTTATCTCTCTCTCTTTTAGGTATATTTCAGTACAAAAAGCTAGCTATTGCAGCCGTTCGGAAGAAATTAACTCCAAAAAATTTTGATATATTTTCACCGATCATGACCCCCAGACCCCCAAACCACCGTCCGTTCAAATTTTGATTAATATATATATATCTCACATATGTCATGCTCTAACTCTCTTGTTTCTGAACCGATTTGGATGTAACTGAGTATGTGTATAGGACATACTAAGGTCTAAACTGAGTTCGTCGGCCAGCTTCATCCTCCATCTTGTTTCAAAGTGGCGGCCAGTTAAAATTTAAAATTTTTAGAAATTCAAAAACATATACAAAAACATTATAAATTGAAAAAAAAATTTTTTTTGTTAAGTGTTAGAACGTGATAAGAATTCTGAAACAGTTCTTGTTTCTGCTGTATCTTAAACAATGGCTGAGATATGGTAGTTTGAAATTCTTAGGTGGCTGATATTTTGAAACAGTCTGATATTTGTTATGCTGTAACACTCGTATTTATGAACCGATTTGAATGTAACTGATCATGTGTGCAGAACATACCAAGGTCTGGACTTTTAATTTGTTAAGAAATTTAAAAAAAATGTCTAAAAATCATAAATTTGAAAACTTCTTTCCATTAAGTGTTAGATCGTGATACAAGGATTCCGGAACATTTTTTGTTTTGGTTTTATCTTAAAAAATGGCAGAGATATGGCAATTTGAAAATCTAGGTTGGCTGACATTTTGAAACAATCTGATTTTTGTTCTGCTGTAACTCTCATGCTGAAATGTGCATTAAAATTCAGTATTAACAAAAACCGGGATTGGATCTTCTATAATCTGGTTCCAAGCAATTTAGCTTGTGGTGTTTGAGTAAAATGGGTTGAATTTTTAAACACATGGACTATAGACTACGAAAGCTACCTTTTCCTCTCGGTTTAGGCCGGAAGGACTTTTTTCTTTTTAAATCAAGCTTTAAAAAAATATTAGTTCCTTAAACAGTACATGTGTTTGACACCACTTCTTGTTTTTTTTTTTTTTTTTTTTTTTTTTGTGCATATAATTGGGGATTATAAGTAAAAGTAGGAATCTCCGAAAATTAGGTAGTTTTATTTTGCTAATTATCATGACTATACATACTTGAATTTATGAAATCCCCACTTTTAACATCGATTTTGAAATGTTTTACAGATAAAACTGAAAATTTGCTTATTGTTTTTCAGTATTTATATATTTTTGAAGAATGAACTTTCCATATTTTGTACAAAATTGTTGAAAATTGTTATCCTAATAATATTATAAATGCGATTGTGTGCAAATGTTAGGCTGAAGCCAGCGTCAAAATGGAGCATTCAATGATCCTGTACCATTGCATATAGGTTGATTATAACCCTCAAATGAACATAGGCTGGTTTTTGTTTATTTTATTCAAATATTTTTCTTAATAATTCAAAATTTCGTTATTTTCATAGAGAATAAATGGACATTTTTTCGTATAATATTTTAAAACCAGAGGGCCCGTGCGAAGATTTCGCATTGAAATCTAATATTTTTTAGTTACTTCTCTATCATCCTGTCGGCCACTTTTCATAACAAAAAACTACCGCCAAACTGTAAGATAAAACGCCAAAAATGCAGTCCCATTTACTTGGTGTCAGAATCATTATGCGTGTTTGTTACGTCATCTAGTTGTTTTACATTCGACATTTGAGTGTATTTTTCATTAAGTTTTACTGATTTAGTAGTTATTTTATTAATTAAAATAACAATTGTGTCCTTAAATTCTTATATTTTATTTATTTATTTATTTTTATATTCTAATGGCAACGTTCTCCCGTTTATTTGGCGATAGTTTTTTGTTATGAAAGTGGTCGACGGGATAATAGAGAAGTATAATTTTTTATGAATATGTAATATTTATTAGATGTAGGTTTAAACTTCTAAAGAAAAAGCAAGGATAAAAATAACTGCAAACAACATTTAGTTGTTAGTCAAGCCAGAATATCATCTAATTTATTCCATCACAGTTAGACTAAAAACTTATCCAAGATTGCTAAAGGCACGCGCGAGAAAAAAAAAATTAACAATCGTATTTTGAGGATGACGTCATCCGCTTCGGGAAAAACATGGGACTTAGAAATATAAATCTAAACATTTCAATTTCAATTTCGCTTTTTAATCATAAGTATAAAATAAACCCGTGCGGTGTTTTTTATAATAATTGCTGAGCATCATATAATGTGGTATTTTATTTTTTTGGCAACAATAATTTCAGGAAAACCTTTCATTTCTTTTATGAAAACAATGCCGATTTAATTTTTCATTTTCACCAAATTTTAATCAAAAACATGTTTTAACGAATTGTTAAGTTGGCTATGTCAGAAGCCGGTTCTAAAACCTTTCATATGGTATCTCATTCGTTGTTCTGCGTTTCATATTTTCTTAGAAAAAGGGATGTTGACAGGAGAAATAATATATATGATGGTTCATATATATATGAAGCTCGGAATAATAATTTTTACTCAACAATTAATTTTCAATTGAAAGATTTTCACGTGAAAAATGAAAATTCAAAAGAATTCAAAAGAAGAGGAATTTCCGTGATATTTGAAACAAAAATATGGAGTATTTGTTATTATACATGAAGTATGAATATTGGTTACGTTGAGAAGATATTTTCTGTCAAAAACTGCGTTATAATTAGAAGGAAAAATGAACAATAATTATATTATTAAGAAAAGATTTCGCTTGGACCATGGAACTATGAAAAGGATCCTCCTTGGCTTGAACAAATATGACGTCATAAATAAAACATGTCTTTTCAAATATTCGTAACATTACAAGGAGCATGAATATCAGTGTATAATAAAAGTATATACATAATGGACATCAGATTTAAGATGAATAACTGAAATATTTTTTTTGATACTGATTAATAAAAAGCTTGAAAATCAGTTACATACAGATTTGAGTTTTCTGATAAAATTCCCGTCATGATTGCCAGGAAAAGAAAATTAACAAGAATTATATCATTGAAAAGAGATTTCTCTGGGATCAAAGTGACGTCATATTTCAAATAAAACGGGATTTTTCAAATATGTTTCAAATGGTTCGTGAATCAATTTCATACATTAATAATTACAGAGTACAGTGAAAGAATAGAGAGGCAGTGAACCGTCAAATCGGCTTGCAATATGAAGCCGGTTATAGCTCAAATCATTAGTACCAAGGGCCCAATAAGGCACAATAATTTTCAAAGCAAGCCGCCAGTTGTTTAGGCCAACTGTAGGGTTGCATTTTCAGCATCACGCCAAACATAAACATATCATATCTATTTATTCTCTGAACTCTGTGATTAATAATACAAGCATCAGTAAGATTATTAGGAAAAGAAAATTGAACACAAGTCTATTATTTTAAAATCTGACTGTCTGTTTGTATTTCGCAACTACTACTCTTAATGCAATGCGATTTACTTAACATCATCATTGATCTAAGGATGTCATATAAAATGTGTGAATTTAAAATTTTGAATTAGATTCCGATATATTATTATTATTTTTTTTTTTTTTTTTTTGTAAATTTTAATAAAATTTCTCTAAAAACGGTAATTAAATTACTCCATTTTTGTGGATAAAAAAACGGATTAATACATTTTTAGGCCATTTTCTCATTAAAACTGAAGAAAAGAATTTATTTTCAATTTGAATAGTTAAAAAAAAATCTTGATTACAGTAGAATTTCCGAAAATTAAAAACATATTTCCACATATTCAAATTTTATGAATTAATTTATTCTGCAGAACGAAAATCGTCTGTCAGTATATTGTCAAGAAATCAAGAGTTGTTTCAGCTATAGATTAAACCAAGGAGGCAAATTTGCTGTTACATGCAAACGTAACACTTGCAATTGCAAAGCTTTTCGCAACCCCAAATTACATGCAAACGTAACATTTACATGTAATTTGCACTGAAAATTACATGCAAAAGTTTGCATGTAATTTTGGGTTGCAAAAAGCTTTGCAATTGCAAGTGTTACGTTTGCATGTAGCTGTTACTGTTACATGCAAACGTAACACATGTAAATGTTACGTTTGCATGTAATTTTGGGTTTCAAAAAGCTTTGCAATTGAAGCTCCTTGCATTTAGGTGTAGAATTATTCCTCCATATTCACAAGAATTGAATTTAAAGAAACATCATATACTATTTCCAATGAATTATTTTTAAATGATGGCTGTTAAAACGTTTTTCAAAGTCGTTAAAAGTAAAATGGTTTATCAGGTAAAACTGATATTTGTTTTTGACAAATTGTACTTTTTTAAAACTGGGCTATGTAAAGGCCCCTATAACAAAGAAATACCGTATTTTCTCCGATAAAGAGTTAGTTAATTATTTACGTTTTTAATTATCAGGGGGGAAATATTTTGCTTGATTAATGCATTTATTCTCCTTTTGATGTTACGTGAACGAAGTCACGGGTAACAGCTAGTTGTCAATAAATAACAGTTATTTTATTTTAAAGTGTCTTAGGTAGCAGAATCCGGTTAAAGTTTATCACTAATTTCAGCACTCCATCACTTGCGGTCTAGTTGTAAAAGGAAATAATAGATATTGTTCGATTTGGTATAATGATTTTGAATTTATCTTTCTTGTGTGAAGTTGCACATGGGGATGTCAAAAATCATCGACACATTTTGAAAAAAAAAATGTCGGATGTGCCAATTTCAAAATTCTATCTGATATACGTAAATACTTCAAAAAGCGCATTTTTTTAAATTATGCATTTTAGAATCCAAATATGCAGCAGAGCAGCGCCACCTCTCATATGATTTTCACGAAAATCTAATCAGTATCAACTTATATCAAGGTCTAACAGAATATGAAGTTTCATGAAATTCTGTGTATTAATTCTTGAAATATGACTATCGCTAAAATCGTGTAAATCCAGATGAATGCAGCATGGCAGCGTCACCTGTTGGGTTATTTACACCAAAATATGATCAGCAACAGCTTATGTCAACGTCTAACAGAATCTGAAGTTTGATCAACCGTGAATTAGTTCTTGAAATAGAGCTATTGCGGAAATCGTAAAATGTGCAGCATAACAGCACTAAGTGTTGAACGCTTTACACCAAAAACTAAATAGCACCAATTCATATCAAGGTCTAACTGAATCTGAAGTTTTATTAAATTCCGTGTAATAGTACTTAAGGTTATGACTGTCGCTAAAATCGTGTAAATCCTGAAAAATGCAGCATCGTTCTTGAGGTAGAGTTCCCACAAAATTTTTGTCACATACAGACATACACACAAACAGACAGACAGACAGACTCTCAGACACACATTTTCTGAAAACAGCCAAATCGTGTTAAGGACCTTCGAAAACGCATAAATTCGTCGAAAACCGGAAATCTAAATCTTTCATCAATCCAATACTTTCTTCTTGTAATGATAAAATAACTGAGAGTTAAGATTGTAGAGAATGTTTTCGCATGATTGAAAGTTTATTTACGCAAAATTTTATTTCAAAATATAGTCCATAAATGGACTTCAAATCTCAATAAATAAATAAATAAATATAAATAAATAAATAAATAAAATGCTTTACAAACTCAAACAGATTGAGACAATTTATTTTGTACAATCTGTTACTATATTTCAACGACTCGATGTGAGCTTGAATCACATCCAAATTCCAAATGGTACTCAATTTCAGTCCACATCCAGAAATACGGTAGCAGATTGAATAAAAATTACCTATAACTGCTTATGTAGAGTATTTTGTATTTTTTTTTGTATTTTTTTTTAGATTTGACGGTATAGCGCTATCTAGAGGAAACTTTTTGGTACTATTTTTTAAAATTTGCTTAACACATTCCTTGCACGTACAGTAGCTGTACTGTGTGAGGACCAGACATGTGAGGCTGGTATAGTACTAGTACTTCACTGGACTTTCCCTTTCTCGCAGCCTTTACTCAGCTCCCCCACTAGGTGGCAACTGGTAGATTGGCTCGTTAGATTCAGTATTGAGCAAGCTTTTGAATGTCATTTGGCATCTACCGTTAGCAAATGTTCTTTCTTTAAAATCAAAGTTGATTTGAATTTCTCCGTTTATTTTGAGGCATTAATTTTGATGGTCTAAAAAAAAAAAATCTATTTTGCTATTTTCGGTAAAAAAAAAGAAAGAAAAAGATAAACCGAATTGCGTCAATGGGGAAACAACTGGGATAATTAGTACGAGTAGTGAAAGTGTTAAATAAAATTTTCGATTATGAGAAGCATTTCCGTTCAATCATCACTTTTGTACGCCAATTATTTTATATTTTATTGAATTTAAAAATCTACCAATGTCTTTTGGACCACCCTGTATGTCATTTGAAGAAAATGCAAATATATCTTAATAAATAAATCATGGTAATTAAGCATCACAGAAATAAAGTATGAAATGAATGAAATAAAACTAGGCAATAATATGTCGTAAAAAACATCTATCAAAAAATAACCATCATATACAGCATTGGAAATGCAATTATCATCGATTTTCTTCTTAGCTTCCAAACAGAATTCTCATCTGAAACTGATATGTAAACATCAAGAACAACAATGCTATAAATAGTTCTTTGATCTATAAAATAAACATACAAAATAGCTTAAAGAGCAAAAACAAAAGTCATATTATTTACAAAAGTCATATTATACGTTTTTCAAATTAAAATAAAGAAAGAGAAGAATAGTCACGCTAGAAACAATTTCGAAAAAAAAAACACAAGATGTTCCTTTAAAGGAAAATATTATTTAGAAACGACGCTTTAATGGTGAAAGAACAGAATAATTATTATATAAGGCGTATTTTAAAGCATATAAAAATACTTTAATTTTCTTTTTCTCTACACATTAATGTCATGAAATATGCAAGGTGTCCCAGAAAAGTTGAAGAGTGCTTTTTTATCTATTGGGGATTGGTAGGCAATGTAAATGGCAAAAGTGTTCATAAAAGGTATATTATAAAGAAGGTAAAGATTATATTAATGAGATTTTATTGCTTTAAGTTTTCTAAAAAGTAAAATTTTTTAACACTTTTCCACATAGTTGAATTCACTTTATCTGGCTGTCTTACTGTCTAGCTGTTTGTATGTCCGCCTCTCTGTTCGTACTCTAACTCGCGTAAATGTACTCTGATTGCCATGCAATTGATATATGTTATTGTGGTTTGCAATAACATATTCGGTATTGAAAATGAAGAATGTAGCATTTATACTTCACTTACAGGGACACTCAAAAGAATGCTGTTACATTATGGTCTATGAGAGAAAATCCATTTACAATGTATTTTAATGATGTTACACTATTTCAAATATAGTGAAATTGATATACATAAATAAAATGCACTACAAGATGCTTATTGTTGAACAGGGTACGTGTAGCACTTACAGTTAGTTTACAGCGGTACTCAAAAGAATTCCGTTATGTTATGGTGTATGGAGAAAAATCCTTTGTGGTGCATTTTAATTATGTTACACTATTACAAACATAACGAAATTGATATCAGTTTCTGAGGTGCACTAAACCAGACTTTTTGTAGAATATCTAGTGTAAAGCATTTATCATTCATTTACAGGACTGCTCAAAAGCATTTGGTTACACAATGGTCTACGAGGAAAATTCGTTTTCAGCGTATTGTAATTGTGCTACATTAATTCAAATATATTGAAATTCATATATAATGAATATGACTGAGTTTTACTACAAGATATTTGTTGTGTAATATGACTCAAAAGAATTCCGTTAAAAGAATCCGAAGGACTGTCTATAAGTGATAATTTCTGGAAGTGCGCTTTCAGTTAGGTATGTGTTTTTAAGTGCAACTAAATTTTTGCATTCTATGTGGTGTGTATAAATGCTGTAGTTAATGTACAAGGCTCCGTAAATCATTATTGTGTATCAGCGTAAATTGCTTGCACGGGATTTCTAATCGAGTTATGCAGTTTGAACGTGAACTATATTTAGTATACTAAGAGGTGTTTGTAGAATATAAATAAAATCATACACAGGACCACTCAAAGAACTGGATACATGGCCGCCTATGTATGATAATTACTGAAAGTATGATTTCGGTAATTTTCAGCGTGTTTTTGCCTGAATTTAATACGTGGCGTGTATAAAAATCCTCTGGTAATATGGCTGTACAAAATAATTGAAATATGTTTCCTTTTATTAGTAGTATCTGCTGAAAGGGAATTTTCCACTGTGTTATGTGTTTTATTGCTAAACTACTATATACAGTTTATACAAATCTATAGATTATATACAGTGCTGCACAAAAGAATTAGAGTACTTTTCCCGTTATTGAGGGTAATGGCCAAAATCGGATTTTCAAATGTGTTACCTAAAACGTTTACTTGGATATCTTATTTATCTTATTAAACAGCGAAGGTTTGTTGAACTATTTTGGAAGTGTTGGCAAGTGTTTATAATCTATGCTTGATGAACGATTTTTCTTTCTTGTTTAATTTTTATTCCCTCCCTATAGATAAAATTGATCACCATGAAAATCTTTCCTCTTGCAGCAAGATCATTAGAAAAAACTGCATGCCTGTAACTTCAAATGAGAATACGTTATACTTAATTAAAATTTAATAATTACCAATTACGGAGACCACATATTATGAAAAAAGAAATGTAAATTTAAGGGATAATGCTTGAAAAATATAACAGGGTGTTAAAATATATGCAGTTTCGGCCTTAAAGATAGTAGATGCTTGCAACAATATTAGTAAGAAAAGAACGTGAAAATATTTACATTATCACTATTAGAAGAGTTCAGTCATGTATTGGAGATAAGAGAAAATACTTTGAGTATGCTTTATGTTTTTGTTAATTATTTTTTTAGAATTTAAATCTACATTTTTCTCTTTGCAGATCTCTGTCTGTACAGTGCTGGTTTTAGACGTATTTGTCAACAAAGTTTTTCACACTTTTTCACATATTTTTGATATAAAGAACACCATTGTCAATTTGTGAAGGATTTACCATTCTTACCATTCTCATGAAATATCTCTTTAAATGGTACAAAAGTAACTGCTATCTTTAAAATATTTTCTTTAGTTTTGTAATTTTGTTTTCCCGTATCAGCGAACTCCAGGTTAAATATCGTTGATAACATAAAACATTATTTTAATCTTTCCAATTTATAGCGGAAATATTTTTACTTTGCATATAGTGGCTTCATATCGTTTCAATTTTATACTTTCTAGAGCATTAAGAATTCCTTTCCTTCTTATTCTCACTGTGCCACAAATATTTGTTTTAAATTTATATATGAATATTATTATATAAACCCGAGATACTGTACCATTTCGCAATATATAATCAATAACCCTTTTGTAAAAATTTGCTCTCAGTGATCATATCCATAACAATTTTCGAGCTCGCTAAACCTTTTTTACGCTTATCCTACATATATTCTAAAATTATGTGTATATTTTGTTTGGTAATCGAATATATTTTTCTTTTTAATTCCAAATCTGTCTCTTTTTTCATTTATTATATATATATATATATATATCTGTCTCTTTTTTCATATATTATACATATAATATTTATATATATATATCTGTCTTTTTTTTCATTTATTATAATGACCTCTGCTTTTACACCTCATCAAATACTCATCCAATGAAATCATTTTGCCGGACGTGTAGACTTCTATGAATATCATATCTTATCATATCAATTACCGGCCTCATTTTATGTAACGTATCATCAGGTTTAAAAAAATCGTTATTAGCAAAGTGTATTTTTTTTAATTGATATATTATCGATATAAAGTGATATAAATCTATTTTGACACATCACTGTTCTAAAGTACGGTGTTGCTGTACTATTATCCTTGCATCAATAAATTTGTAATGTAGGTATTTGTACCAGAAACATTAGTATTATTATTGAAAAAAAAAATTTCAAATCTTCTACAGAAATTTCTTTGAAACTCTCGTCGTTTTTTTCCAATCGATTAGTTTCTGTTACAATGTGATAAATAATTCCCTCTGTCAAAAACAATTCCTAAATGATCTCTCCTAACATACGTAAAATTTGTAATAACCTTATTTACACCACCAATATAAATAAATTTATGAAATTTAGGGTCGTTATTTTTTTCCTTTTGAAAATAAATCACTCGCACTTTGATCGCTAGTAATATCGTCAATTTCAGAAGACATCAAAATAATACGCCTGCGTGTATATATATTGTCAAATCTATAAGGGCGTTTCTCGGACTTTTACACATAAATTAGTTTTGTACTTAAAGCCTAAATTTTCAATTACGCATTTTTATGTTTACCCAACATTTATCTGCTGAGATACAGCAGCATCGATTTTCTGAAATATCAACTTCATATCTAAACAAGAACGAAAAATTATGTGTCAGGAAATAGATTATGAAACATTTTCCAAAACATAAAAAAAAAACTATAACGAAACTTCACAGTTATATATATAATAATAAGATGAAAGAGTATATACGTAAATAAGCAGTTTAGAAAACATATAATACATTTAAATACTCAGTTTTAGCAATTACTTTTCATAGTGAAAAAAGTAGTCGAATTATTTTGTACAGTCCTGTATGATCCTGTAGTATATATTTACATATATACTACATAACATACCAAAAATTAGTTCAGTTAGAAATACACTCGAATTGTTTTGTACAGCCCTGTATATTATCTAAAAACTTGAACACACCCCATGTTAAGCTAAAATTTAATGCAGGTAAAAAACGTATAATAAAAACTAAAATTCCAGCAATCGCCAACCATAAACGACAATGTATCTTGTTTTCTATGTAGTCCTGTGTATAAATTTATTTATATTTTACAAACTCCTATTAGTAAACTAAATATAGTTCAGAAGGAAAATGCATAAAACATTTGAAAACTACCCTTAAGTAATCCACTCTCCAAGTCAATAATAGTTACGAATTCCTTTGTGCAACCCTGTATATGATCAATAGAATTTATGGAAAAATTTAGTTAAACTTAAAAACGCAGACAAAAGTTGAAACTCACTTCCAACAATTTTGGCTCATAGACAGTAATGTAATCAAATCCTTTTGTGTGTCCCTGTAAATGAACAATAAAGGCAAGGCACGTGGTGCTTTTTAGAGAATCTTATAGTGCATCTCTGAACGCACATTAATTTCATTGTGATTAAAATAATAGTTCAACAACAAATTTACTGCAAACGACAAACCGGGCAAACAAACCGAAGTCCTAAACACTTTTCAACTATACGAGTTGTAAATTTCCAACTGGACGAAAAATGTCCGGGACAGGATTCGAACATGGGATCTCTTGGCTGAAGCTGCCATGCTGTACCAACTGAGCTATCCCTGTCGAATGTGGAGGGCATAATTCATCCAGTTAACCTTATTGATCATAGCATCTGGTCTGATATTTGAATCAGCTCAACAGAATAGATCGCAGGTAATGGAAATTCCAGTAAACGCTGGATACGTGATTACACAAGATTACTTTTAACACAATTACTCAAATTGGTAAAGAAATTATACGAGTTGTAATTTTCCAACTGGACGAAAAATGTCCGGTGGATACCTCAGTTGGTAGAGCATGGCAGCTTCAGTCAAGAGATCCCAGATTCGAATCCTGGCCCGGAAATTTTTCATCCAGTTGAAAATTTCCAACTCATATAATTTCCTTACCAATTTGAATAATTGTGTTAAAATTAATCTTGTGACTTTTCAACTATGTTGGAAAGTATTAAAAAAAGGATTTTCATGTGTTGCGGGTGTGACATGGATGCCATATCGCAACACATGTAATAATTTTAATTAGTATTTTTTTATTCTTAGAAAAGTAATACTTTTAATGTATGAAAATGAAGATTTAGAAAATCGATGCTGCTATATTACGACAGATAAATGTTAGATAAACAATTTTTTTTTAATTTAAATGTTTGGTATTTGAACAATTTAAGTATAGAGCTAATTTATGTGTAAAAGTGTCAGATACGCCAACAACCATACACATAGATTGAGAGAGGGTCTAGTTACTTCCTCACTACTATAAAAATCTCAATCCTCCCTTTTTATAAATTATTTTACATTACTTTACCCTGAGGAATACTTTATTCTGTTTATAATCATACATATTTACTAACTACCTACACATGACTTCTGGATAAAATCTTACAAAACCTTATGCGCATATATACTTTTTTGGTGACAGAGACCAGAAAAATTTTACACATATGTACGCTAATGATGCAAATTTGTTAAGATATTACCTATACATGCAACAAGCTAATATATTATTTATCGAATGAAAATAAAATTTCATTAAACATGCATGTATCTTTTAAATTTATTTCAGTTTTCTTTATTATTTCATTTTTAGTGATTCTTTCAGGTTTTATTTTTTTAATTTACGGTAATATTATAAAATAAAATTATCTGAGAATTTTTTTTTCAGTTTTCGGCTTATATGTTTGCATTAACATACATATTTAAAAAGTGTGCATTCATTAAGTGTTTACTCAGTATGTCACTGTACTGTACACGTTTATGAATTTTCAAATCTTTCACTTACGTCAAGTTTAAAAAAAAAGTAATTTTTTTTATATTTAAAATAACATGCATCCTATTTTCAGTGTCATTTTTACATATGAATAGAGGACAGAATGTTAGAAATGTTAATATGTCATTAAATCTTTTTAGGTGCGTTCGTAATTATATAAATACGTAGCACCTATTGTCGTCGTCTGATCCGTCCGTCAGTCCGTCTGTCCGTCCGTCCGCATATAACAACGCAAAAACTACCCAACCGAATGGTTTGAAATTTAAGCTCTATTATCTTTGCAGAATTTTGTCGAGACATTTCAAATTTTTTTTAAATCGAATCAAAACTTTAGAATATTAATAAAAACATTTATTAAGAAATTTGATTTTTTTTAAATTGGTGCTTTCTTTTTATAGGAGCTTCCGAAGTTTAATCGTCAAGCGACCGAGATACTTATTTTATGACAGAAATTAATCTGCAGACGATATAATTCATTTCACAGAATTAAAAATCATCAAGATTTGAATATTTATATAACTAGCTATAGTACGAACGCACCTCATTTGTAACGTTTGACGTACAATTTCCAACTTGTTTTTTTTTTTAAATATATATATATATATATATATATATATATTTGAGAAACAGATTAAGAAATTTGTTAACATGGGATAAGAAAAGTAAAATTAAACAACTTTTACCTGGAAGTACTTTGAAAATTTAATAAATTTAGGATTTTTTTTATAGAAAAATGAATGAAATTTTAGAGAAAACCATCAGCTAAATGATCTTTGTTTACTCCATCCACAATTGTAAAAATAATTTTAAATAAGCAAAAAGATATTTTTGAATAAAACCTAGTTCTATAATATGAT
Source organism: Maratus michaelseni (assembly GCA_963931845.1). NCBI lineage: Eukaryota > Metazoa > Arthropoda > Arachnida > Araneae > Salticidae > Maratus > Maratus michaelseni. The sequence continues at coordinate 185,605,635 of OZ007587.1, forward strand.
ATTTATATCTCTTTATGATAAAGCAAATTTTAAAACATACTTTATATAGCATATCGTATTTAATATTTATTTTTCAGTTATAAAAGATGTGATAGGAATAGTTTAAAGAGAAAATACTGTAGTTATTTAAAAATTTAAACCAAACAAACGTGTTGTGTATGAATTAACATAATTAAAGAATTTTTAATGGAAGATTAAATGCAAGAAACATAAATGGTCCATCAAATGCAAGAAAAATGAGTGATATATCATGCATTTTTCAACTAAACATAGATCGATGATTTTGTCTTTTCATTTCTAATACTAAATTTGAGTAATAACTATTGATTTTCGTTTATTAAACGTCACTCCAATGCACTTTGAACTTTGAAGGGGGGTGGGCTTTGAGACCTATAGCTACCATGCTGTCGTCTCGAATGATCCATATACATTTTTATATTCACAGAAACACAGACATGACTTCAACAATTACATAAATCTTGACGAGACAGTACAAGGAAATTTACAAACACCAAGAGTTACATCCGGGAGCTCCACAAAGTGTGTGCATTGGAGCTGGCGGGAGTCGAACACCGCCGGCCTTGCTTCCTACGCTATGAAGCGATTAGCGGAGTGGTGCCTTAACCACTCGGCCACGGAGGCCCCCACTCCAATGCTTCGACTGGAAAATCAGTTTGAAAATAAAATACGATTTTAAAAATTGTAGCCGATAAACGTGCAACGATGCGATACAATAATAAGGCGATTGCAGCGTCATCTGCTTCAAAAATAGATTTACATCTAGCAAAAGTAAACGTTTCACTATTGACAACATGAACATAATTTCTGTTAATAAAAACTTTTTGTAAGTGTATATTTCAAATGTAACTGATTTTGAAGTTAGTTTTTTATCATATCAGTGAATTAATCTTTTCCACTTTTCTAACAGAGATCCATTATTTGGTATTTTAAATAGGGATAGTTTCTAGTTTCTGTCTTATATCGAGTACTTCAACCAGACATAGTCACGTTTTTTGGCCATGATCAATATCGAATGCCTAAGGGAGGCCAGTCGGTCCAGCAAAGCCCGGCCGTAGAGCGTTAGCACCTCCCCCGGGAAGTTCCTCGGCACGCGGTGATTCGTTGTGGGTGATTCCAGCCAGCGGCAGAAGGGAAGACACGTCGCCGAGACCGCCAGCGCACGCGCAAACGGCACAAACAAAAAAAAAAAAAGAAAGAAAATTCAAACTAGGCCAAAGGCCGGCACTGCCAGGACAATCCTAAGCGCGACAAGGGGCAGGCAAGAAAGCTAAAAGCAAAAAAAGAAAAAAAAACTGGAAAAAGCCTGAACCGCTGGAGCCTGCACTCCCTCGCGGCAGACAGTGGCAGGTGCAGTGATGAAGAACTTGTAGGTGAACAGTCCTTAACGCTCCTGCGTCATGACACACAGTTCGCGGCCAAAGCGGTCCTTGGATAATAATGATGCGCCGGAATGTGAGAAGCTTAGTTCCCACGCGAAAGATGGCGTCACAAGTTGTTGCGTTGGAGAGATGAGGCCGCTTCTAAAGACTGCGAGGGGAGCATAGTAAGGTGCTCAAACACTGACAAGGTGCAGCCAAAATAAGGAAAAAGACAGGAGAAGGAGGGTAGGTAGATTAATTACAGTATTGATTTGTGGTTAAGAATTTAATATGTTTAGTTTAAAATTTGATAAAAGCTAGGGTTGTTTACTTAATTTGTTAAGTTCGATAAATCCATTAAGAAATTAAAAATATTTGTTATTTTTTTTTAGTAAGATTGGTCTTGTTAGAATATTGGTTAGCCAAGAGGGTGGGGGAATTTCGGTAGATCTGAGGTGCCAGGCAACGGTCAGTGGGCAGTCAAAATAGTAATGAGAAGGCAAGCCCTGCTGGCCACATGGACACATATTGGAGGCTGCACTTTTATAATATTTGAGGTAAGTAGGGATTGGACCATGTCCTGTGAGGAACGCTGAGGTGTTTGGGGGGGGGGGGGTGAGGTTAACCAGGTTTAGGGAGACAAAAGGGAGCCATTTATGTGTATGTCGACCTTTATTCGAGTAATCCCAGTGGTCCTGCCACTGGGGAATGATTTTAGACTTTAATAACCCTCTAATGTAGGATGGGGGAACAGGGAGGGAGAGATCAATATTAGTGCTTCCCTTAGCTTCTTTTGCCAGTTTATCAGGTAATTCATTGTCAGCAATGCCAATGTGTGCCTTCACATGGCCCAGGGCTACTCGCCGTGCAAGGTCTTTTAAAATTAGTTTTATTTGGAGTGCAATGGGATGTTTTGTGCGGCAAGTAGAGATTGCCTGTAGGCTGGAGAGGCTGTCTCCCAACGAACACAGAACTTGCAGGCCACTGATGGCTACGTTAGCTTTGGCCCAAACTGTCAGATGGAGGGCCGCTATCATTGGCCGTAATGGCAACTTAAAAAAAACTGTCACGCCGGCCACAATGAGTCCGAACGGAATTGGCCAGAAATACAATAAGATCCCCATAATTAGGCCACTAACGGTTAATCATAAATGATAGATAGCCTAAAACTGGCCACAATTATACTTTAAAGGGCAATTATTAATGGAAACTAGCCATAGCTAGGCCATTAAAAATCATAATGAATAAAAGCTAGCTAGAAACTTGCCATAGCAACGCCATTTGTGGTTTTCAAGAATTAAATCCAGCCCAAAACTGCCCACAAAAATGCCTTTTATGGGTATTATAAATGTAAGCTAGCCAAAACCCAGCCACTGTCGCCCAATAAAGATTATTTAGGCATAAATCAAAATTTATTCTATAAAAGAAAATATTTTTTAGGAGCTTATTTAAATGATAAAGTGTTTTTGCGTGAAATAAAGTATTAATAATCATTTATGTACACTTTTCAAGAAAATTATAATTTCAATTACCTTGATTTTTTTTCAAAAATTTGAGAAACACAATGTTTGACATAGTGAATTAATTTGTTTATTTTTTCAATTATATATATTTAAAATTTATATCCAATGCCATTTTTAAATAATCATATTTCATATAAATTTTAAAAGTATATAGTTTAAAAAAACTAATTAATTCACTATGTCAAATATTTATGTTTTGGAAAAAAAACCAAAAAAAAACCAAGGTAATTTGAACTTGTACTTTTCTTGAAAAGTGTACCTAGATGATTATTAATTAGCACTTATTTTCACGCAAAAACACTTTATAATTTAAATAAATTTCTAAAAAGCATTTTTTAACAGAATAAAATTTGAATTGGTGCTTAAATAATCTTTTATGTGTATGTATGTCTAATGTTAGTTTTTTTCTTTCTTTTGTTTCACAATGGTTTTAAAATAAACTATTGTTAAGTATGTTACCAGTATAAGATGTCTATTCATTAAATCATTATTGATAATCAAAAAAATTGCATCGTTTTAATTTTATGAATATTAATTTTCACCCAAGTAATAAAATAAATAAATAAATAAATAAATAAAAGAAAATTGCAATACATTTTTATTTTATATAGTCCATGAATGACCAGTTTTTTATGATTATTTATCTTTTAAAGTTTAATAGCCAAATATTAAAATAATAATAATAATATTCTAACCTTTTCACATGAAAATTCAGTAATTTGAAAGTGCATGAAATTTTTAATGTTTTTTTCTCATTCTAGTTTTTTAAATTGTATTAAAATTTACAATTTTCTTTGAGAACAATTATTTTCCAAATTCAGAAAAAGAGAGGAAAAAACTTCTTTAAAAATTATTATAATGCTAAAATAATTATTTTAAATAAATTACAGTTTATTATATATTGTAGTTTATTATTATAGTTTATTTTTATAGATTATTTTTATAGTTTATTATTATAGATTATTTTCAAATCATATGCATTATCGAAAATACTATTTAATAGATTTAAAAAGCGTTAAAGAACAAAAGGTTGACAGAAAATTAAATCTCAATATTTTCTATTTTAAGGTGGTTCTCAAATTGCCTTCTCAACAACACGGAACTTTCTGACGCATCTTAAAACGTAAAGGAATAAAATTGGTATGCCTGACTGTTGAAGTGATTTGAAATCGAAATGAGTTTTCCATTTTCTGATAAATAAAATGCTTATCGAATTATAAGGATTCTTGACGACAATTTTATTCCCTTTCTCAAGCAGCCGCTTTGGGAATTCGGTTCAAAATGCCGAATTTGACAGTATTTTACGAAATATCTTCTGCCTTTAACAAAAAATTAAAAACGTCTTTCAATTACATTGTTTCTGAATGACAACACCTGCACGTTTTATGTGTTTCTAAACAAAAATTAATTGAGAAATGGGTCAGGATTTGAGAACGTCTTTAAGCAATAAAGTACAGTATCAGTGAATCTTATGAAATAAGCAATTGTAAAATAAATATCATTCCACATTTTGAAAAGAAAAGCACGTTAAAAATTTCGTGCGGTTATATAAAAAATAATTCTATCGTGAATCAAATGATGCAAAAAAGATTATCACAACATATATATTTAATGAATAGACAAACTGATAAAACCTTATCAATGTTTAAGAAATTACTGGCTCGCTACTCTCATACAAGATATAAACAGGCAACATCTCTTAACGCTCACTCTAACTAAATGAGAATGACTAGTCAGAAACCAGATTTGTGCCTCGGGCGTGTGTCTTCCGGGAATTTTCAATCTCCCCTATCTTGACCTTGATTCCCCGTGTCTCTTCCAATGTGTCCTTCAACCGAAACTCTAATTTACTAATACATGGAAGCCTTTTTCAAGAGGGGGAGGGGGGACAAAATATTTTAATGTATTTTATAAAGCAATGCCTTATAAAATAAATCACTTTGTCTTTTTGTCTTGCTTTCAATTATATACATAATTTTTCTTTAAAATATTATTTAATTTTAATCATCTGAAAAAAATACTTTTTTAAACAAATTTCATACGATATTAAAAATTAGTTACAACACCGAATTGTAAATGTGAATTATATATTAGTAGTATATTGTTTAGGTCTGAATTTGTTTAAAATTTTAAGGATATTCATTTTTATTCCAGTGTGTTCATAAGAAAATGCAATGTATTAAGGCTGTTCTCAAATCGAAATCAGCTAGTTTCTGACACATTTCTGAATTCAGTTTTGTTCGAAAATGCCTGAAATTGGCAGGTGTTCTTATTCAGAAACTATGTAATCGAACAGAGTTTTCGATTTTTTAGTAATGACGAAAGATCTTTCAAAAAATATTGTCAAATGTGACGTTTTGAACCAAATTTCCGGCGCGACGGCGTGGGAAAAGAGAAAAATCTGTTGTCACGTTACAAAAATCGCTTATAACGCAATAAATTATTTATCAAAAATGAAAAACGCCATTTGATTCCAAATCACTTCAACAGTGACCCCTGTCAATTTTATGATTTTACGTTTAAAAATAAATCAGAAGAGTGTCAGGAAGTTTCGCAGTTGTTGAGTAGGGAATTTGAGAACCGTCTGAGAAATACTTTGCAAACAAGTTAATTTTATTTGCAATTTACAAAAATAGGTAAAGGCAAAGAGAAAAATAAAAATTTTCAAATGTATATTTTAGTGCATAAAATCGAAATTATTATTATTATTATTATTATTATTATTATTCTAATACTTTCATCTAATAACAATGTTCTTTAAACAATGTTCTTTAAACAATGGAAATTATTTTGGAAAAATATTTTTTTATCTCCTATAATCAAAATATCAACTACTTAGCACTGGCCTTCTACTTTCTAGATCATGAAAGACTTTTATATGCTAGCTGGAAACTTAACTTACTCGCATCTTACTTAATATGCGTTCATAGAAAAACAAATTTTAAATAACGAAAATTATGCTGAAAAAGTGAAAAAAAAAGATTTCACTATATCTTATAATCAGAATTATATCAAGTAGACGACACTGGCCTTCTGTTTTCTATGTGATGACAGGCTTTTACATACTAGCCAGAAATTTAACTTTAGTGGCGACTGACGCGGAAAATGCAGTAGTTTTCTCCGCGCTCGCCCGTTATCTGTTAGTCGACTGCTACCGGATGTAGCGGCGCATCAGTTAATATACAACGGTCGCTGGATACAAATTGCCGCAAAAATATTTGGCCATAATGTTTACAACCAGCGGCCACATATGAAGTGTTTGTTGGGCTGAATATAGCCTTTAAAGTTTTACTGTTGGGTTAGAGACAATCCATTCCAATGCCCTCAGAGTCGCAAACAGCTCAGCCTGGAAGACAGTCTTGTTATCACCGATTCTGCAGGCCCACTTATGGGTCACGACCTCGCCTTTCATGGCACAGAATGCTGCTGCCACGCCAGTCTCCGTGCGTGACCAGTCAGTGTAAATGGTTGGACAGCAGGGAGAGTAGCTGTGTTCAAAATCGTGCCTGGCTGTGTTTACCTGCAAGTGAGATGTCTCTTCTGCGGGATGTATTCTCCAGCTGGGAACCTTCCTCTGTAGTTGTGTTTGTGGAAATAGTGCTGCACACGTTGGTTCATGTTCTAGGTGTTTGATCCTGTTTTTCTGGTATTCATATTAGAGTGTTATTGTTATGGGAGCGATACATGTTATTACTGTGAGTGCGTCCGTTGAGATTGTCCTGTACCGTCGAGCTATTTGCAGCAAAAAGAGCCGTTGCATCGAGGTCATTTTGTCCTTCACGGCTTGCGTGAGGTTACCTGCCCAGGCGCCCACACAGTAGAAAATTATCCGCTCCACTATTGTGTGGTACCAGATTTTAAACATTGTTGGCTTTATGCCCCAGGATTTTGACGGTAGTTTACGTGCGTTTAAGTGTAATTTTTCTACTTTAATCCTGAAGGTGTTGATATGTTTCGTCCAGCTTTGTTGTTTATCTATGGTGAGGCCAAGAAGTTTGAGGTGTGAGACATGCTCGACACCAACCCCGTTCACTCTTATGATTGGTTTACGTTCAAGCTTGCGTGGTTTGGAAAATGTGACTGCTTGTGATTTTTGGCTTGATAGCTGGAGGTTTGAAGTTTCTTAGGAGTTGGCAGAATACGGGGAGGGCTTGAGCCGCCATTGCCTCCAAGTCCATGCGCCGCGCCGCCTGCCCGAGAAAATAAAGCTGAAGTCATCAGAGAATGAAAAGAGAATGAAGCCTCTAGATTCTAGCTCTTTTAGAATTATGTTAGCTATGAGTAACCAAAGTATTGGGCCAAGGCAGAACCTTGGAGACAGCCCTTTTCGAGCTGATGTATCGAAGTGCCTGAACCCCAATTGATCATTATGCTACGAAGGCTTAAGTAGGATGCGATGGTTCCAGCTATATTAGCCGGGCAGCGCATTTCAATTAGTTGCTGGATAATGTCCCTCCATTCTACATTATCAAAAGCACCTTTAATGTCTAGTGAAACAAGTATCATTCATATTTTCAAAGATTATGAAAATCACTATCCAAGTCGAAGGAAATTGGGTATAATTTAATTATTTAAATATTTACCACCATCTGAAACGTTTTATCAGTTCAATTCTTATACAATGTTTGCGTTGAAAAGAGCTAGCAGACAGTGGCGTAGCCAAAGAGGGGGTCCAAATGTTCTGGAAACCAGTAATATTATAAAGTTTTCTTCGGCTTCAATATCAAAGAAAATTATCTGATTAAATATATCAACAATATTTTTATAAAATTAGTGGTATCTAAACCATCTGGACCTCCATCCTGTCTGCTAGAAGATGTCGCTGCGATCGATTCGTTATCTTTTCAGAATCGTTCTACATTTATCGGATTAAATTTTTTAGTACTATTTTGTAGCCTTTTTCCACACTATGTATTCTAGGCGCTGTACCCGTAGTATTGAGCGACGAAAAAAAGTGGAATCTAAATGGTCCTGATGGCTGGAACTGTTACTGGCGTGACCTCAGTAGATAGCCACGTACGTTCTTTAGTATACGACAAGGCAAAAATTCTCTGATGGTTTGGGGAGCGATTGGCTTTAATGACCAAACCTGCCTGCTATTTATCAATAGTAAACAAAATTAAAAAAGTATCAAGTGATACTATGGTAAAAGCTATGTGCTAAAAGTATGGTAAAAGTTCTGTGCTTGCAGATAGTATGCAATTATGATCATTACGCTGGTTATCATATTTAGTGTCACCAATAAAATTTAAAGTTAACAACTTACAGTTTATTAAGATGCCTCCATTTGTATGAAATAATATATGTTTAATAAATAAACGTTTGTAATTATCATCTGTATTATTATGGTTTAAAAACAGAAATTCGTGGATATGCGAAAAAACATTGGATAGAGGATATGTTTAAGTTTTCTCGTATTTAAATATTTAATTCAGTTACGTTCAATTAATTTCCAAAAAGTACGATGCTACTGTTTCAAATACTATTTCAAGTAAATTGTGAATTTTCAGACAGTTGTAGTTAAATGAGTAAAATAGCATAGTAGAACATTAGTTGTCGGACACTTGTCGAACAATTCGATTTTTGAATAAGAAATTCGAAAGAAATTTGTTTTAGTCTTCTGACCTATATATGGTAATCGATTAGTAGAAATGGCATTACAAAATATCAGTGAATAAATAAACGTAGAAAAAACAATCGAATTAATGTTTTTGTTTTGTTTCGCCATGTTTTTATGAGCATGAAGAGTACTATAAGGTATAGTGATCCCTAGATTAATAAAATTCATGTATTTTGAGGTTTCTCCACAGCGATGTTGAAGAATCTACTGATGTTACCGTATATTTTTTTCTTCTTCTTTTTTTGTCTATATGGTCAATAAGTGCCTATGATATAGTGATTCCACTGCTTAGAGAGATTCATAATTGAGATTCATCACCATAAACATTCCGAGATACCCTAACGATTCTAGTAGTCTAAAAATAGTAACCGAATCTATCACTCCTTTATCCTCCTTAATCTTGAGTCATATGAAGTCCCACCAATAATGTGTAAGGATTTTGTTAAATTCTTTTGCAAATGTAATAAAATTGCCATTATTTCATGCAATGTAAAATTCTTTAATGTGTTTTTATATTTTATTGTCTTGCACTGATCAGTGTATACTTTGAAACATATAAATAGAAACAGTAACTTTTTAGGTGAAAACTATTAAATCGCACTTTCTAATTTTTTGTGTGAAAATTTTATTAGTGTCTTGAATAATTTACTATATATTTACACTCCAACATCTTTAAAAATGAAGCGCAATTAATATCGAATTATGCTTTTTATAATACCGATAAAGTAAATTGAAATTTCTTTGCATGGATCCTATACAGATGGTGTTTACACATATAGAGAACGATTTTAATGTTAAATTAAAAAACAAGGAGAAACAACAGGGGAAAAAAATCTGGCAACATGTGATAACTGAAATATTAGCTGCTATGTAAAAATATCGTCTTCAACTAAAATGACACGCGAAAGGAGCGAGTGGCTTGAAGGTTATATATTTGTTCTTTCCGAAGAGAATTATTCATATTCCGTGATTAGAAAACTTTGCGAGAAGCATGGTTTAAAGTGTCGAAGCATAAAATAAGTGAAATTATTAATTGCAAAGGAAAAATCGTCAATCGTTAAAGCTATCGAAAAGAACACAACAAAACAGCTATATCCGAAAAAGTTACGTACCGTCTCTAACATTTTTTATGTGCGCTCTATGGATGTAATGGAAAATCCAAAACCTCAAAGAACTATCGCAAAATCTTTGCACGCATAAAAATGTACAGTTCATCGCCTGCTACCAAGACATGTTGTTGAGAGAAAGACAAGATACAGACTGTTATATGAAAATTCTTTAGCAGGTAATAAGAGGAACAAAATTGTCAAAATTTATGAAGCGTGGTTTATCTAAATGACTGTATAAAAAGATCGATTTATTACCGGAAAAGAGGCCAAAAAGACTTACAAATTTGGTTCAAACACTGCAAAGAAAGTTTTTCTAGATAGTTTATGGTGATTGCCGGAATCACTTACAACGGAAATTTAAAGATAAAAAAAGGTGCTAAAAATGTCAAAATTGACTCTACTTATTATCAAAACAATTTTCTAATTATCTATTTTTAAAGAAGAAATTCCAAAACATCATTTTACGGACGTTAAATGTGTTGAGATCCACCAGGATGAAGCGAGCAGCCATACATCCAAAAGTATAATCCCATTTTTTTTGAAAAATTGACAAGAGTAACTGGAATGGAGTGTATACCGTTTAATCATATTCTCCCAGATGTTTCACCAATGGGTTACTGTGCCTTTAGACTATTAAAGAGGCTCTTTCGAAACGCCGAAACTACGTTAAGTGGATCCTGGAAATGTATGGTGGAGGAATGGAGCAGGATTCCACTTCCAGTTTTACAAAAAGACCTACTTTCTTGGAAATCCCGCTGCAATATGACAGTCCACAACGAGGGCTACCAGATAAAACATATTAAAAAATAATTGTTTTAATTTATGTTTTTTATTTTTGTTGTGAAAATCGCACTCAATATGTGTAAACACAATCTGTATTATATCGAAAAGTAATTCTTCTATACAATAATTGAAAAGAGAGATGAAAACTATTGTTTCCCTAATACTTTCTTTGATGTTATAGGGAAAGTTCATTTAATTTTTACTCCCTGCAAACACATATGTTTTGTATCTATAATATGAGCTCGTTGACATTGCATTGCAAATCACTAGAGAGAGAGTAATAGCTAAATTCTTATTAAAATTATACTCGTTATATCAGACATTCACTGTGTTTATATAAATTAAAAAACATAACAATCATTTTCAAATATTTTAATTTTTTTAACAATGTACAGGTTATCCTAAAATTGATTGGGAAATATTGAAATTGCATATAAATAATTCGATATATAAAAAATAATCAATTTTTTTTAATTTGTTTTATGATTTTGTAAGCAAAAAAAAAAAAAAAAGTCAAGTTATGTTTATTTTGCATTAATGTATAATTATGTATATCATTTATATGATGTATATGTGTAATACATATAGTATTTAGTATTAATGTTTCTATGACGAGATATCTGAATATATACAGCTGAAGTCAGAAACCAAAATTTGTTGTCGAAGAAAAATACAAAGGATGTCATATATCTGAATGAAATATTCTTTAAACTGAGAGTTCCAATCTAATCAGCCCGACTGTGCAGAAATTGAAAACTCTGCCTAATATGAAACCAAGAAATCAATCTGAATGTCATATTTATCACAACAATATTTATTCAAAATATGTTTTTCTGAGACAATGTTCATTTTCTGTTACAGGAAGCTTCATGCTGATAAAATAATTTATCTTTCATTAATTACATTTTGAAGCTTAGCACGAATCTTTATGTATTAATACTTCCCCATGACCATGTTTTTTGCCGCTGGAGCATGCCCATGATTAAATTATGGATCTGCAAAGACCTTGAGTGTTTCATTTTAATCAACAGTGAATTTGTGGGGAAATTTGGGCAAAATCGACTCGTTAGATATTTTTATTTCAAATCAAAAACATAAAAGGATGTTTATGCCCTAGGTACAGCTCTGAAGATACATGAATATTGCACTGTTTTTAACAATGAACATGCGTACAAAATTTCGGAAAAATCGTTTCTTTAATATGTGATTTCGTTCAAAAACTTTAAGGAAAGAAATTGCCACTAAATCCTACCCTAATGAGGTATGGCTTTGAGAATGGATGGAATACTGAATGTCATCCAGAGTAAAATTGTGTGCAATATTTGAGGAAAATCGGTTTGACGGAAGTGAGTCAAAATTCGATTGCAAGACACTTAGACAGAGAGACAGACAACAAACTAAGTTAAATAAATTCGTGTGTACAATATAATAAAATAAGGATAATTTTTTAAACATTGAATAAATATATATTCCTTATCTCCTACTTACCCCAAGTGTGTGTGTGTGCGCTTGGTTTGGTGTGTGTGTGTGTGTGGGGGGGGGGTAATTTGGAGACATAAAGTAACGATTCGTTTAGTTTTTGATTTTCTGAACCCATAAATACAGATATATATATTTTTTAAATATGTAGTAAACGGTAGTAATATAATTATATAAAATCTATATTCTGTATAAAGTGTGTAAACTGTTCGAAACCGTAATTTTCTGCACTTAAAATTTGGTTTTAACGCCAGGAAATATAATTTATAAAAAATATTATACATTTACTCCTCTTACCCAGCTACCCCGCTATTTCCTTTAAAAATGTAATGTTTCATTTTTCGAATTTTATATTATAAACCATGCGGATAAAAAATATAGAGACTTTTAAATTCTTATTTAGAAATGCTATTATAAATATTTATTTAAAAGAAGGTATGATGAATTTCAACTTCGTTTTAAATGTGATTTCGTAATATTACATAAAATGAAATAAGATCAAATTTAAAACAAATTTATAATATGAACTTTAATAAAACCAAATATTAAAATGTTCTTCAGATAAATAAATATCTATATATTTTCTTTTGTTTTCTCAAAAATGTACCGTACAAAATTCAATACTTCTTTATTTCGATGGAATTGTGACATATATTTAAGTTTCAAATATCAAGAATTGAAAAAATAAAACATTTAATTTAATGATTTTTTTCGAAATAATCCTTTTAAAATACTTTTTATTGAATAAAATATTTTTCAAGAAATTCATATGTCGCATTTTTCAAGCAATGTGTCTATCATGTATTTGAGAGAGTTTACTATCTTATGTGAAGTCAAATTTAATTTAATTGGCATTGAAATTTTTAAACAAATATTTCCATCGAGTTCAAATATCTTACATGCGATAACTTTTTAGCTATTTATTCAAATTTAATTTCTAGGAAATATTAATAAATATCGTTTAGCATTTGAGTTTTCTATAACTACATATTTTTGCAAGTTATTCACGTTTTTTTTTTTTTTTTGTTCTTTCTTCAATCTAAAGTAAATACAAAGTTACTTTTAAAAGAGGCTGGCTTTTAATATTACTATCAAAAATCCATCTATTGAAAAAAACAAAAAACAAAAAAAAAACATACATTCTTTGATTAAGGTTTACTTTTCACTTTTTTAATTGAATTTTTCAAAATGATGACGTGATTTACAAAAAAGAAAAAGAAATCTGATTTTGAAAGTAAATTTCTCTCTCTCCCGCTCTCTTTTTTTTTCTTTTTAAATCGAGCTTTAAAAAATATTAGTCCTTTAAACAGTACACGTGTTTGACAGCAATTCTCGCATTTTTTTTGCATTTGATTGTCGATTATAAGTAAAAAGAGGAATTTCTGAAAATTAGGTAGTTTTATTTTAGTAATTAATCATGACTATATATACTTGAACTTATCAAATCATCATTTTTAACATCGATATTTAAATTTTTTAAACCTAAAACTGAAAATTTGCTTATTGATTTTCTGTAATGATACATTGTTGAAGAATGGGTTTTCCATATTTTTTACAAAAATGTTAAAAATTGTTATTGTCGATTAATAACAGTTATTTTATTTTAAAGTGTCTTAAGAAGCAGAAGTCGGTTAAAGTTTATAACTAATTTCAGCACTCCGTCAATTGTGGTCTAGTTTTAAATGAAAATAATAGATATTTTTAGATTGCTATATTTAATAGACTTTGAATTTATCTTCTTTGTTATTCATTCCCACTGAAGTTGCACATGGGGGTGTCAAAAATCGTCGACACATTTTGAAAGTTTAAAAAAAAAAAAAATGTCGGATGTGCCAATTCCAAAAGTTTTTGTCTATCTCATACATGTTAGTACTTCAAAAAGCGCATTTTTTAAAATTCTGCATTTTAGAATCCAAAAATGCAGCATAGCAGCACTACCTGTTACATGATTTACATTAAAACCAAATCAGCACCAACTTATGTCAAGATCTAACAGAATATAAAGTTTCATGAAATTCCGCACATTAATTCTTGATATGACTATCACTAAACTCATGTAAAGCCTGAAAAATGCAGCATAGTAGCGTCACCTGTTGGGCTATTTACACCGAAACCTAATCCGCAAAAACTTATGTCAACGTTTAATAGAATTTCAATTTGATGAAAATCCGTGCATTAGTTTTTGAGATAGAGCTATTGCGGAAACCATGAAATGTGTAGCATAGTAGCGCTTTCTGTTGGACAATTTACAGAAAAAAACTAATTAGCACCAATTTATATCACGGTATAACTGAATCTAAAGTTTTACTAAATTCCGTGTATTAGTTCCTGAGATGTGACTAACGCTAAAATCGTGTAAATCCTGAAAAATGCAGCATAGTTCTTGAGGTTAGAGTGCCCACAGAATTTTTGTCACATACAGACACACACACAGACAGACAATATCACAGAGACACATTTTCTGAAAACAGTCAAATCGTGTTCAAAACTTTCGAAAACGTATAAATCTGTCGAAAACCGGAAGTCTAAATTTTTTCTCTATCTAATACTTTCTTCTTGTAAAGATAAAAGAAAGTAAAAAATGAAGTAACTAACGTATGAGAGTGAAGTTTGTAGAGAAAATTTTCGCATGACTGAAAGTTTGTTTGCACAAAATTTTAATTTAAAATATAGTCCATAAATTTCGCTATACATACAAATCTGCAAAAAATGCATTACAAACTCACGCAAATTCAGACAATTTATTTTGTACGATCTATTACACTATTTCAACGGGTGCGCTCTTTGAGCTCGAATTACATTCAAACTCCAAATGGTACTTAATTTTAGTCGACATCCCAAAATACGGTAGTAGATTGAATAAAGAATTTTATTTAACTGCTTATATCGAGTTTTTTTTTTTTTTTTTTTTTTTTTTTTTTTTTTTTTTTTTTTTCCAGTTTTGAAGGTATAGCGCTATCTAGAGGATATTTTTGGTACTATTTTTTAAGATTTGTTTAACACATCCATTGAGCGTACAGTACCTGTACTATAACTGCCAGACTGGTGTGGTTCTTCTGTATAGTACACCGGACTTTCCCTTTTTCGGCTCCCCAACTACGTTGTAAATCGCCGATGGGCTCGTTGGGTTCAATATTGAACAAGCTTTCGAACGCAAGTTTGCATATACTGTTAACTATTCTTGTTTCTTTTAAATCAAAGATGATTTGATTTTCTTCGTTTATTTTGAGGCATTAATTTTGATGGTCCAAAAAAAAAAATCTATTTTGCTATTTTTGGTAAAATAAAAGTTAACTGATAAAGAAAATACAAAAATATTAACAATAATAATAAAAATATAACGAATTACGTAAATGGGGAATCAACTCGGATAATTAGTAAGAGCAATAAAAATGTTAATTAAAAAATTTAGTTTATGAGAAGTATTTCCGTTCGATCATCACTTTTGTACGCAAATTATTTTTTTATATTTTATTGAATTTTAAAATGTACCAATGACTTTTGGCCCAGTGTTATTTGAAGAACTTGCAAATACATCTTAATAAATAAAACATAGTAATTAAGCATCACAGAAATAAAGAATAAGATGAATAAAATAAAACTAGACAATAATATGCATTAAAAAAATCTACCAAAAATATCC
Source organism: Maratus michaelseni (assembly GCA_963931845.1). Taxonomy (NCBI): domain Eukaryota; kingdom Metazoa; phylum Arthropoda; class Arachnida; order Araneae; family Salticidae; genus Maratus; species Maratus michaelseni. Next base: position 185,621,171 of record OZ007587.1, read on the forward strand.
ATCATATACAGCAGTTGAAATGAAATTATCATCGATTTTCTTCTCAGCTTCCAGGTAAAAATTCCATCTTAAACTACTATGTAAACAAAACATCAGAATCAACAATGCTATACATAGTTCTTTGATCTATAAAGTAAACATACAAAATAACTGAAGAGCAAAAACAAAAGTCATATTACTTACAAAAGTCATATTATACGTTTTTAAGACAAATAAAGAGAAGAATATACACGCTAGAAACAATTTTGAAAAAAAAAAAAAAAAACACACAAGAGGCTGCTTTAAAAGAAAATGTTATTTAGAAACGACGCTTTAATGGTGAACGAACAGAAGAATTATTATATAAGGCGTATTTTAAAGAATATAAAAATATTTTAATTTTCTTTTTCTCTACACATTAATGTCATGAAATATGTAGGATGTCCTAGAAAAAATGTAAACGTGTTTTTTATCTGTTGGAGATTAATAGGCAATGTAAATAGTAAAAAGTGATATTCACAAAAGCTATATTATAAAGATTGTAAGGATTATATTAACGAGATAGTATTGCTAAATTTTCTAAAAAGTAAAATTTTTTTAACACTTTCCAACATAGTTGAATTCAGTTTACTAGGCCGTGTGTCTGACTGTCTGTCTGTCCGCCTGTCTGTTCGTAACTCGTCTAAATATACTCGGATTGCCATGCAATTGATATATGTTATTTAGGTTTGCAATAACATGTTCGATATTAAAAATGAAGTATGTAGCACTTATACTCCGCTTGCACGGGCACTCAAAAGAATGCTCTTACAATGTGGTCTGTAGGGAGAAAATCCTTTTACAATGTACTTTAATAATGTTACTCTATTTCAAATACATTGAAATTGATATACATAAATAGAGCGCAATACAATATGCTTACTATCAAATATGATACATGTAGCACTTATAGTTTGTTTACAGGGTACTCAAAAGAATTCCGTTATATAATTGTGTAAAGGAGAAATCGCTTGTGGAGCATTTTAATTATGTTACAGTATTACAAACATAATGAAATTGATATCCGTTTCTGAGGTGCACTAAAACATGTTTATTGTAGAATATCTAGTGTAAAGCATTCGGTTACATAATGGTCTACGAGGAAAATTTGTTTTCAGCGTATTTTAACTATGCTACATTATTTCAAATATAATGAAATTGATATGATGAACATTACTGAGTTTTATTACAAGATATTTGTTGTGTAACACGACGAACATAGGATTTATTACTCCATTTTACTACATTTACAAAGGACACACAAAAGATTTCAGATACAGTTCTGTATCCGAAGTACTGTCTATAAGCAATAATTGTTGGAAGTGCGCTTTCAGTTAGGTATATTCTTTTAAGTGTAACTAAAGTTTTGAGTACTATGTGGTGGGTATAAATGATGTAGATCATGTACAGCGCTAAGAATTTGTAAATATTACTGAGTATCAGCGTAAATTGCTTGCACGAGATTTCTAATCGAGTTATGCAGTTTGAACGTGAACTATATTTAGAATACTAAGAGGTGTTTGTAGAATATAAATAAAATCATACACAGGACCACTCAAAGGACTGGATACCCGACCGCCTATGTATGATAATTACTGAAAGTGTGATTTCGGTAATTTTCAGCGCGTTTTTGCCTGAATTAAACCTTACCTTAATATGTGGCGTGTATAAAAATCTTATGGTAATATACAGGGGCTGTACAAAAGAATTCAAATATGTTTCCGTTTATTAGTAATATCTGCTGAAAGTGAATTTTCAACTGTGTTATGTGTTTTCTTGAAAAACTAAATTGTAGCCTACTATATACAGTATATACAAATCTATAGATTACATACAGGGCTGTACAAATGAATTAGAGTACTTTTCTGGTTACGGACGGTAATTGCTAAAATCTGGTTTTCAAATGTGTTATGCGTTATCTAAAATGTTTACTTGGATATATTATTTACCTTATTAAACAGCGAAGGTTTGTTAAAGTATTCTGGAAGTGTTGGAAAGTGTTTCATAATCTACGCTTGGTGCATGATTTTTCTTTCTTGTTTAATTTTTATACGACCCTTATAGATAAAATTGATTGATACGAAAATCTTTTCCTCCTGCAACAAGATCATTAGAAAAACTGAATATATGTGTATCTTCAAATTAGAATGTGTTATGCTTAATTAAAATTTGAGAATTATCAATTACGGAGACCACATATTATCAAATTAGAAATGTGAATTTAAGAGATAATGCTTGAAAAACATGTATATTTCCCGTATGAGCAAACCCCAGGTAAAACATTGTTGATAACATAAAAACATAATCTTTACATTTTTTTAACAGAAATATTTTTACTGTGCAGTATAGTGGCTTCACCTCGTTTGAATTTTATACTTTCTAGAGCTTTAGGAATTACTTTCCTATTTATTCTCACTGTGCCACAAACATTTCTTTTCAATTTATATATAAGTATTATTATATAAATCATGGGTACTGTACTATTTCAAAATATATAATCAATAACCTTTTTGTTACAATTTGCTCTCTGTCATCATATCCAGAGCAATTTTCGAGCTCGCTATACCTTTTTCACGTTTATCCTTTCCTATATATATTCTAAAATTATGTATACATTTTGTTTGGGAATCGAATAATTTCTAGTTTTTTTATTCTAAATCTGACTCTTTTTGATTTATTATTCATTGATTTATTATCTGATTCTTTTTTATTTTGATTCTAACTTATTTTCGTGTCGTGTAGACTTCTCTGAATTCTTATATGATCATATCAATTACCGGCCTCATTTTACGTAACGTATCATCAGGTTGAAAAAAATTGTTTAGAAAATGTATCTTTATTCTTTATAAAATGTATCTTTATAAAAGGATATATTATCGTGATAAATTGATATAAACCTATTTCGGCACATCACTGTTTTAAAGTAGTGTGTTGTACTTTGCATTAATAACTTTGTAATGTAGGTTTTTGTACCAGATGCATTAATATTATTATTGCAAAATAAACTTTCAAATCCTCTACATAAATTTCTTTGAAACTCCCGTCGTTTTTACCCAATCGATTATTTTCTGTTACAATGCGCTAAAATATTTCCTTTGTCAAAATTAATTCGTAAACGTTCTCTCGTAATATACTTAAAATTTGTAATAACCTTATTTACACAACCAAAAGAAATAAATTTACGCAATTTAGGTTCGTCATATCTTCCTCATGAGAATCGCTCGCGCTTTGATCACTATTAATATCGCCAATTTCAAAATACATCAAAATAATATGTCTGCGTTTTTTAGGTTGTCAAATGCATAAGGGCGTTTCTCAGACTTTTACACAAAAATTAGTTTTGTACATTAATGTTAAAATTTTAAATTACTTCTTTTTATTCTTACCCAAAATTTATCTATCGTAATATAGCAGCATCGATTTTCTAAAATATCAGCTTCATGCCTAAACAAGAAGGAAAAATCATGCGTCAGGAAGTAGGTTATGGAACACGTTCCAACACATCTACAAAACTGCAATGAAACTTCACCATTAAATAAGGTGAAAAAAATACATAAGTAAGTAGTTTAGAAAACATAATACATTTAAAAATCCAGTTTTAGCAATTACTTTAAATAGTCAAAAAATTAATCTAATTATTTTGTGCAGCGCTGTATATGATCTATATATATGGATATATACTACATAACATGCTAAAATTTAGTTCTTTTAGAAATCTCACTTCTAACAATTTTTGCTAATAAATGGAAATGCCCCCGAATTCTTTTGTACAGCCCTGTATATTATCTAAAGAATTTTGTACACAACCCATATTAAACTAAAATTGAAGTTAGGTAAAACACGCATAATACAAATTAAAATACACTTCCAGCAAGTGACAACCATAAACGGCAATGTATCTGGTTTTCTGCGTAGTCCTGTATATAAATTTACCTATGTTCCACAAATTTTAATCAGTATACTAACTATCGTTCAACAGGAAAATACATAAAACAATTGAAAACTATCCTTAAGCAATCCACTCCCATAATTAACAATAGTTACGAAGTCCTTTGTGCAACCCTGTATATGATCAACAATTTATGCAAAAATTTAGTTAAACTTGAAACAGAAGTTGAAACCCATTTCCAACATTTATGGCTTATAGACAGTGCACTAACAAATCTTTTGTGTGTCCGTGTAAATGAACGATAATCGCAATGAACAGCATGCTTTTTAGTAAGAAACTTATAGTACACGTCAATAATGCATATGAATTTCATTATGATTGAAATAGCGTAACAAAATTAAAATTCACTGCAAACGATTTTTCTTTTTAGGCCATAATGTAACATAATTCTTTTGTGCGACACTTTAAATGAATAATAAATGTTTTGCACTCCATATTCTACAGAAAGCATGTTTTAGTGCAATTCATAAATTCACATCAATTTCATTATGTTTGAAATAGTTTAACATCATTAAAATGCACCGCAAATGATTTTTCCTCATAGACGGTAATGTAACGAAATACTTTTGACTGTCCTGAACTATATAAATGCTACACACTTAATTTTTAATAAGGATTGTGCTATGGTAAACTTCAATGACGTAAAGAAATATCAGGGTAATCTGAGTATATTTACGAGAGTTAGAGCACGGACAGAGAAACCGAAGTCATAAACACTTTTCAACTATGTTAGAAAGTATTAAAAAGAGAATTTTCATGAGTTGAGTGTGTGACGTCTTGTCACACCCGCAACGCATGGAATAATTTTAATTAGTAATATTTTTAATAAGTAATTTATTATATTTAGAAAAGTAATAATTTTAATGAATGAAAATGATGATTTACAAAATCGATGCTGCTATGTTACGCTATATTACGATGTACTGTTGGATAAACAATAATTTTTTTAATTTAAATGTTTGGGCTTTGAATAATTTAAGTATGGAACTAATATATGTGTAAAAGTACCTGATACGTCTACAACCGTACACAAGGAATGAGGGAGGTCTAGTCATTCCCATACTACTATCAAAATTGCAACTCTCCACATTTCATTAAATTATTTTACATTACTTTACCCTGAGGAATACTTTATTCTGTATATGCTCATAAATATTTACTAACTACCTACACAAGTTTTCTGGTTAAAATCTTACGAAGAATGTGCGCATCTATACATCTTTGAAGATACAGACCAGAAAAATCCCCCGCATATATACACTAATGATGCAAATCAGTTAAGATATTAAATATACATGCAGCAAGCTAATATGTTATTTATGGAATAAAAATAAAATCTCATTCCTCTTTTTAAACTATTTCAGTTTTCTTTATTATTTCATTTTTAGTAATTCTTTCAGATTTTTTTTTTTTTTAATTTTACGGTAACATTATAAAATAAAAATATCTGTATTTTTTTTTCTATCACTTTTCGGTTTATATGTTTGCATTAACATACATATTTTAAAAAGTGTGCATTCATTAAGTGTTTACTAAGTCTGTCAGCGTAAACGTTTATGAATTTTCAAATCTTTGACTTAGGCAGTTAAAAAAAGTAAATTTTTGATATTTGAAATAACATGCATCAGTGTTCTTATTTTCAATCATTTTTACATATGAATCGAAGACAGAATGTTACAAATGTTAATATGTCATTAAATCTGTATTTTGTTTTGTGTTGTTTTGTTATTTTTTATTGTTTTTTATATTTAAGAAACATATTAAGAAATTTTTTAACACGTGATAAGAAAAGTAAAATGAAACAACTTTTACCTGGAAGTACTTTATATTTAAGTACAAAATAGAAAATTTAATGAATTTATGTTTTTTTTTTTTGTAGAAAAATGAATGAAATTATACAGAAAACCATCAGCTAAATGATTTTTTTTTTTTACTCCATCCAAAATTGGAAAAAAAAAAGAATTAAAATAAGCATCAAGTTATTTTTTTTTATAAAACTTAGTGCTATAATATGATATTTATATCTCTTTATGATAATGTAAATTTTAAAACATACTTCGTATAGCGTAATCGTATTCAATATTCATTTCCCAGTTATAAAAGATGTGATAAAAATAATTTAAAGAGAAAATATTGTAGTTATTTTAAATTTTGAAACGAAAAAAAAAGTGTTGTGTACGTATTAACATAACTAAAGAATTTTTAATGAGTGATTAAGTACAAGAAACATTCATAGTCAGTCAGATGCAAGAAACATGAGTGATTTATCATGCATTTTTCAACTACACATATAGATCGATGGTTTTGAATTTCATTTATAATACTACAGTTTAGTAATACTATTGATTTTCGTTTACTAAACATCATTCTAATGCTTCGATTGGAAAATCCGTTTGAAAATAAAATAAGTTTTTTTTTTTAAAATATTTTACGCAATACGTGTTTTTTATGACCCATCATGAAAGTTGTACCAAAAGGGAAAACTTTTGAAAGGTGTTTGAAAATCATTTTTATTATTGCATATTAATGACAGTCTTACCGCCATAGTCAGAAAGTCTGTCCGTTTAATAGTACAAATATATCCTAAAATATATGGTACGCCTATTTCATAACAATGGTAGCAATTATCTCTTCTATCTAATTCGCTTTTATCGCTCATACTTACTTCTAACTATCGCATAATTTCAAATTTTACACCATCGAAAAGGAACAAAAATACTTTTAAATGAAATTTGTTTGAAAACTATCCCAATTTGCTGATGTTTTACAACCTTTAAAATAATTTTCATTAAGTTATTTATTTAATTCAAATGCATTTCATATTAAAATGACACTTTGAAATGAGCAAGTAACCTTTACAAAACTTACGATATCAAAGCTTTTAAAGCAGTCGATTCTATTTCTGTTTAAGGCATTAAGCCTTTTTAGGTTTTAATTAACTTAACTGAAGTGCGGCATGCAAATTTTATTACTTAGCATTTTAAACAAAGTCAAAGAAAAATTGAATGAAACAATAAACATAATTGTTAGTTATAAAGCTGTTAAATGTTTAACTATCACGAATTATTTAGTATTCTGTGTCCATCACACAACTTTATTTTATATTTTTCTAACACATTAATTCAAATAGTGTAGTTACACATCAACAATTATGAAGTATACGGAATTTCTTTGAATTAAACATGGAATTACAGTGGTCTGTGAATAAGACTAGTGCAACACAACAGCGCCCCCTTTTAGGTATTAAAATTAGATAAACATATATAATTTTGATATATTAACCTCAAATATTAAATTAGGCGCATTTTGATAAAAGTGAAACCCTACCCCCCTTTTTGTATATGGACGTATGTCAACTTATCTGCATTATATTATTAAATTGCCCTCTAACCTCTACATTTCATAACAAAAGGCCAGAAAATGTCACAGTGATTATACTATAGTATATCAAAAAGAAATGATCAATAGATAAAATATTTAACTGGGGAAAATAAATTGGAAATAGCCAATATAGTTTTGATAATATGTTCTATATATCACAGTGGTTTCCATATATATAAAACAGAAATGATCAATAGATAAAATATGTAGGGGAAAGCCGGGCAAAGTGACCAGGGTAGGCAAAGTGATCACCCAATATAATGACGTCACCAAAGAGCTGGCATTGCGTGGTTTGTGGTCAAACTATTTCGTTTGATAGCAGTGAGTAACCAGACAATCGTTGGACAGTGTGGTTCCAAGCTTTATAATTTTAGAGCGGGTTTTTCAGTTTTTGAAGTTTATGATCTAAGGTAAGTGACTTATATAACATACAATTAACAATAACCTGTTATACTTGCATTTATTTATTGAATATGTAAGGAAAGAGCATGTTTTCAGCTTCACATTGGTGGGTGAGTGGTCGCTGACTGTTCATTAGTTTCCTGTGTAGAACGTATTTTCTGTCATAGCTTCCAAACAGGCAAAGTGATCAGGGTAGTAGCCGTTGATTGGATCAAATGATGAAGGTTGGATCAGGTGCAATGTTTGTCACCTCTCGGCTCATGAAGCCTGTTCACTTCGCGAAGAAGATGACGCGGAATTCATTTGCAAAAAATTCAGTGTTTTATTCTGATTTATAATTTTTTATATGGGTTTGTCAAACTCTTATTGGATTTTCATACCATTTTCAATTTTTCATTATGTTTCATACGATTTGTTATGACAATAAAAAATGTTCTAATCGTTTAAATAGGGTTTTCAATCGTTTTACACATGTAGGGCAAAAAGCAAATTATCACTTCCACTTTATTATTTCGTAAAAATTATAACTACCCTTACACTTCTATATAGTCACTCTACTTCAATGCAAATTTTCAGTTATGTATATGTATTTGAAGGGGTAACAAAAAATCACAAAACCTTAGGGTGACCACTTTGTCCGGCCTTCCCCTAATAGAATGAAAATAGTTGGAAATAGCCAATATAATTTTCATAACATGTTCTCTATATAATATTGAATAATCTTAAACTTATTAAATGTCCTCAAAGTAGTAATAATCAAAATCAGGGTAATTTTTCAAGGTCATCGAAGTTGTGGACATAAAATAAGTGTAATAAAGATGTGTTCTCTCATAAACTATAATTTTGGATCTTTTTATCATAAAACATGCCGTAACTTAATAGCAAATAATCATTGTCATCATGGTGTCATTCGATTCAGAATGAAAAAATACATGTTAAACAATACCCCACTCGACCTATTTAAAAATAATTGAGTTCATCTCCCCCCTTAGTTAAAATATCCCCTTTTGCCCACCAAACCATAGTAAAAACACTTTATTTTTTATGAACTCATCGGATCTTCTTTTGTAATGCCAAAACGAAGTTGTCCACTGTGATCACCGTAACTCTAAAATTCTATCTAAAGTTTTAAAGGGCATAAAGTCTTTATAAGTCTGTTTTACATAAAGTCTTTATAAGATCTTTACTCCAAACACTTAAAACAAAGAGTAATATGAGATGTAATATTTCCAACAGAGAGAAAAAGTCCGGGCTAGGATTCAAACCCGGGATCCCTCGGCTGACGCTGCCAATGCGTTGCCAACTGAGCAATCCCGGACGAATATGGCTGAACTAATTCCCCCAGTTAACCTTAATTATCATACCATCTGGTCTGATATCTGAATCAGAACAACAGAATAAATAACAGATAATGGGACCTCAAATAAATGCTGAAAACGTGATTACACTAGATTAATTATGACACAATTATTCAAATTGGTAAAGAAATCATATGAGATGTAATCGTCCCAACTGAGCGAAAAATACTGTTGTTTATTCCGTTGTGCTGATTAAGATATCAGACCAGATGGTATGATAATTAAGGTTAATTGGGTGAATTAGTTCAGCCATATTCGTCCGGGATTGCTCAGTTAGTAGAGCATTGGCGGCTTCAGCCAAGGGATCCCGAATTTGAATCCTGGCCCGGATTTTTTTGCCCTTCTGGGAAGATTACATCTCATATGATTTCTATACCAATTTGAATAATTGCGTAAAATTAATCTGGTACAGAGAGCAATCATTCAGTTTTTGGAAAAAATTCATTTTGAGCAAAAGAGTGACCGTTCAAAATTAAGATATCAATTTTCAAAAAAAAAAAAAAAAAAAGAATTTTGATTGTTTTTAAAAAAAATAGAATAAATCCTCAGATCGCCAAAAGGAACGATTACTCTCTAGATAATATTGTTGCTAAAAATTGGTCAAAATTTGAAGAAGATTCGTTGAGATTTGCTTGAGTAGTCATGATCACCGACTTTCAAAATATAGTTTACAGATAATCACGTTTAAAGATTCAAGTTATGATGATGTATGATAGAATAAAGTAAATTACATCGCCGTATTTTTCTTAATTTTTATCAGATGGATTAAACAATATAATTGTATATTCTTTACTAATTGTATTTTTAGAAAAATCAATTAAAAAATGCATTTTTTGAAAGTTTTCAGGTATGTATAGTCCCTCAAAGCATCAGAAACAATGTACCTCCAATGGAATAACAATAAAACTCGAAGAAACTGGTAAGTTTCAACACGAATCTAAATGTTTCAATATACATGTAACAATCACCGCCCAAAAAGGGAAAAAATGCTCATTTAATAGTGTAAGACATATATTTCATATTTGTAAATGATAAATAGTTATATTATCATATCAGCATTTTCTCTATTATTTATCTATACTTTTCTGATACTTATTATACTATTAAAGGCTTTCCAGTGTGATTTCAGGTGGTTAACAGCTATTTTTCGTTGCTGAGTGATATATTTTTTTCTTTCTATATTTTAGGGGGTTTGTCATTTTTCTTTGTAAATATTTAAATTGTAATTATTTCTATTTGTAAAAAGCTGCTTCATATTCATATACATTTTCATGTAGATGTGAGATTTAACCTATTCACATATCAAAACATAATAGAAATAGCAAAATGAAAACGAACGTAAAAAATATAATACATATATTTTTTTAATTTATTTACTCCTCTAGTGCACAAAATAAAACAAAGATATTTCATCAAATTTGATTCTCTTCCCTCTCTCTTTCTCTTTCTAGACATTATATACATATATAAAGTTCGAATAAAATAACTTGTTTTTTCTTTGGATTTAAATAAGAAAGAAGCTAGTATAAACTAAAGTTCATGAAAATGGGATATACTTGATATTGATCATTTGAAATTCTTCTTACAGATGAGATGAGATAAGTGCGTGGGCATTTCCCAAGAATAAAAGCGGAAATATTTCAAAAGAATATTTGCCTGAGTGATTTTCTGTAATATTTAATTTAATGACTGTAAAAATGTGATTTCTGAAAGGTTGAGACTCGTCAAATGACATCTGAAAATTTTAAATTAAATCGCAACATATATTAAAAGTGTAAAGAGAGTAAGATTTAAAAAAAAATTACAAAAGCAATACAGGATAAAATCTTTAACATATTTTTAAATTCGAGGAAAAGTACGGTATTTGAAGCACAAGGATGTTGTTTTGGATGAAATACATTTTCATGAGGGAAAGTTTTTTAAGCACAGTAAAAAAAAATCTCCAAAAAGTTTCCATAGATAGTGCTACATCTTTAAATATAGGAAAAGAAATCAAATATTCTAGAAAAGCAAGTTAAAAAAGTATTTTAGGACAGTAAATTTAAAAAGACCTAATTTTTATTGGAATGTCCATTTTCGTTTTTCTCTGTTTTCGTTTCTTAATATCTATGGATTGTTCTCTCTTTTTTTTTTTTTACCCGACTGCCAAGAAGTGTTTAACGCGTATCTGGGTATGAGGATTTCTTTATACCCTCGAAACATCCCAACGGCTGGATGGATTTTAATGAATAAGGTTTCTATCGATTTGTCTTAACCGTCCGATGGTTATAGGCTAGATTTTGTTTTCATAAATTCAAAATGGCAACCATAAAATACAAAATGGCGGTAGAGACAAAAAAAAATTACGTACCATATTGAGTGGCATATCATTGGATAGGTCTTTCAAATTGAAGACGATGTTTCCCAGACTATTTTACAGTCAGTAGTTCCCTTTAAATATTACAGAACCTGAAAGTTGTGTAGGTAGATCTCTAGCTTAACTGTAACTCTTACCTTCATAGGCCTCATCAAAACAGTATTTATAAATGGGAACGAACAATTAAACACAACTTAAAAGTCATCAATACAATCAAATAAAAAAAATAATAAGTAAGTACTATAAAAAATAGTTTCACATTGATGAGAAATAATTCATTTATAAGTACCTAACTAAAGTCTATCTATGTATCTGGATTTTTAGTTCGCTTTTTTACGTGGTCGGTTTTTTATTTTATATTTTTTTATTTAATCTCTTCGGTTTTTGTAAGACGACTGAGCTACCCCATGTCAACGTGTAGAATGAAATTTGGTACCATTTGAATGCGATCCAAGCTAAAAAAAAGTGTACATGTTGAAACAGTGTAGTAGATTGTACAAAATGCATTGAACTCTCGTTAATGCGTCAGTTAACGATGACATATTTCACATCATTTTCTACATAAAAATAATGTTACGGATATCGCTTAATGCTTACAAGTTTTCCTACAAATTGACCGAGTAGAATCGAAAGATATTGGCTTTGCACATTATTTTATTTAAAAGCAACTTTGGTGCCACGTCTTTTAAAGAGAAATCAAGAAACTGTCAGTGAAAGATGAAAACAAAATTATATTCAACCAAAGACAACATGAGTTCTTAAACAGTGCTGGTCGTACATATTACCAATCAAAATCTTATGTACCAAACCAAATTTTCTAGTGTGTGGCAAAATTGGAAAATAATTTAGTAAAAAGATCCTTTATCGCAAATAAAAGTAAAACATTTTTTTATTTAATGTTAAATTAAATAAATAACGTCAAATTTTTCGTATATTTTGTTTGTCGCGGGTTTTGTATTCAAATATTATCATTAACTTGTCTTTTTTAAAAACTAAAATTACCAAATTAAAATAAAAGCTGACCCTTATGAAATTACCCGATTTATAGGCTATTAAAAGAAACAAAACACGAAAGAAATGTACGTACTTAATCAATATTGAAAATCACCAACATGCTCCTTTACACGTAAGCTGATCGTTTGTCTCCACATTTTTTTAAACATTTTCCAACACAGTTGAAACGTTTTTTAACACTTTCCAATATAGTTGAAAAGTTTTTATGAATTCGATTTGTCTCTCTGTCCATACTCTAACTCGCGTAAATATACTTGGATTATAAAGCAATTGAAATATGTTATAGAGTTTTAGTATAGCATGTTCGGTATTGAAAATAAAGTGTGTAGCTTTTGTAGTTCGTTTACAGCACACTTAAAAGTATTTCGTTACATAAACGGTCTATGGAGAAAAATCGTTTGCGGTGAATTTTAATCTTGTTAGACAATTTCAAACTTATTGAAATTGATATATATATATTACTGAGGTACACAACAATAAACTTACTATAGAATAAGATAAGAATAAGCACTCATATCATTCATTTACAAGGACACTAAAAAGTATTCAGTTACATTATCGTATATGGGGAAAAAATCATTTGCGGTGTAATGTTGTTATACTATTTCAAACCTATTGAAATTGATATATCTCCTGAGGTTCACCAAAAGGAGCTTACTTTAGAATATAGTGTGCATATCATTCATTGTTCAATTACAGGGACATACAAAGAATTCTGTTACAGTACTGTCTATGAACAATAATTGCTAAAAGTGCGTTTTCAGTTGGGGTACGCATGTTGAAAGTTAAAACATTTTTTGCATAATACTTGGTGTGTATAAATTTTATAATTTTATTTACAGGGCTGTACAAAAAATCTCGAGTAAATTTCCGTTTATTGACGGAAATTGCTGAAGGGGAATTTTAAACTGTGCTATGCGTTTCGCAACTGAACTAAATATTAGAAAATGTAACAAGTAATATAATAAATATATTACTTGTTTTTTTTATAAGGGTTTTAGCAACAATGAAGTATTTTGCTATTTATGTGTCGTCATGAAAACAGATAATCTGTTAACGAATATCAGGCGCGTAATAGAAATGCGTTCGAGTTTTTTTTTCGGAGCCCGACCGCGATGATTTAAAATCCAAGCTCACCCGATCCCGAAAAAAAAAATTATGCCAGCAGAGCTCAAGCCCGCCTGATCCCGATACCATAAATGTAGAGTAGAAAATTGTTAATAACATTTTAAAATTGTTTCAAGATTCATTTTCCCCTTTAAAAGTCTTTTCTTACATAGTAATAAGTAATAATACTAAATTCACCCTCGTGACAATGTATCGGGATATTCATACCCCAGAAAGTCTGTTTAAAATAGTGAATTTGTTATTTATGCCCAATCACTGGCAGAAATCTGCAAAAGTCACAATTCTTATTCTTTTAAAATATCATTGCACAAATATGGCATAAAGACATAAGCTCTGTTTCTCAATAATTATCAGTAAACAAACAAACAAAAAGCGATGTTAAGTAAGGTATATCCCACGACTTCTGATCGAGTATATAAGTAAAAATATGTACATAAGTAATATGTATGCAAATATATAAGTAAACATTGACCATGCAAAGGCTTCAGAATCAAATAAAATGTTTCTCCTCATATTGCATCAATAACAATTTAGATCGCTTTCAAATTGATTTTTAAATGATTATAAAACAATCTAAGAAACTTTGAATACATTTTTCTTCATCAGTTTCTGAAAAATAAAATTTACATTTTTATCCTGAGCCCGAAGACTGGTATAAAAATTTTAAATCGCTAGCGCTCGGGACCGGCTCGGTCTTGGCAGAGCCCATTTCATTTCTAGTGCATGTGAAAGATACGATTTAATATCACTGACAAAGTGAATAAGTTAATTAGTTTTTGTTAAGTTTTGTACTAGAAAGCTGAAGTATATAACAATGAAGAATGTAGGAAATGCTTCCATGCTGTAAAGTATCCTTCCTGTTGTTACTGGTTTGTTTCGATTTTTCGGAGGGTACAGTAACTAAGTTGATCTCAAAAATGCATAGTGTACCTTAAAGGACGACCAAGCTGGTTACCACAGGAGGATATTTAGACTGTATTTACAATATTTTATTTCTAAAAAAGCATATATTGGAGTGATTTTGGTATGCTTCTCGTATCTAAATAGATTTGGATTTATTTAGTAAAGAGATCTTCTGTTAAATACCTTATGATGACCACCAAAACTGGTTTTTAAACAACAATTACAAAAATGTTGAATTTCTAAATTAGATATAAGTTTCATAAGAAGAAATTTCGTTTTTATATGTATTTTGTTAGATGAGATTTTATCCAACTTTTGGAGCAAATGCCAATGTTTTGTGGTTGACAGATATATCAGTATTTTATTAGAATAAGATAAAATTTCCTATACAATGCTTATAGTAATAAAATACAGTTAAAAATGCACTCTGGATATACTAGAAACTGGAAATAGTGCAATAATTGGCATTTACAAACATAAATTCAATGAGAAAACAGGTATCAAGGGGTAGAGGCAGAGCCCCCTTGCAGATATGTAGTCTAAAGAATTCTAACAATAAGCAAATGAATAGCATAGCTGCATGGAATCGTTTTTAATATATCAGTTCTTAAAAATTAGACTTTTCTGAACCTTTGGAACATCTTATATGCTTAGAAATAATAAAATAATCTAACATTATTAAATTGCGAATTTCAGGATGCTAGATATTGCGTGAAGTGTGATGAAAATTGAAACATCTTGCAAAATTGACGTTGGTGCCTTTGATCGGAAGATCCAGCTTATCTCTTCTGAAGAGAGAAGGACACACCGTAGTAGCTTGTTGTGAACATCAATGGGACAAAAATAAAATGAAGACAACTACGATGCTCGGATTTAACGAAAATTTCTAATCTTCCCCTTCAGTCTCTTTCTTACTGAAACATTGTAATAAGTGTATGCGATTGTTGTATAATATTCATTTCTTGTCCACAGTTAAAATTTGCTGAAGGAATCCTCATAGATCTCTTCTGAAGGGAAAGAACACAACGTAGCCACTTTTTATACACATGAATGGGACAAAAAATCAAACAAACAAAATAGAAACGGTGACAACTAATTATACACTTTCTTTGGATGCAAAGAAAATTTCAGAGCTTTCTCTGCAGTGTCCTTCATTCTGAAACATTGTAAAAAATGTATGATATTTTTTGTGTAATATCCATTTTTAATTCACAATCACAATTTGTTGAAAGAGCTCCCTTCATCTCTTCTGGAAGAGTGAAGGACATACTCTTATTATACAAATGAAGAGGGCAGCAACCACAAAAAAAAAAAGAAAAGAAAAGAAACAATGAATAAATAAACAAATTGGGAGACATAACCAACATCAAAAACAAAAAAAACGATAGATTAAGGCGAGATATAATCGAGCTCATTGAAAAAGTTAAAGGGATAGTCTAAAAATAATTGTTTTATATTCGTCTCTAAATGTTAATTTTACCCACTTTAACTAACATTAACAACCAAAAATTACATTTGCTGTTATCTACATACGTAGTTTATTTTAAAAAAAGGAATTGAAAAGTTATTTTAGTTTTTTCCTTCTTTTCCCAATATACTGAAAACAAAACGGTACGTCCTAATCTGTAATAAAAGAATGGGCTTATTCACTTCATACTATGGTAATTTTCAAGCTTTTATTCTTTTCTTGCTATTTCTAATGTTATGAAACAGTTCATAAATGTGCCATTAATTTCCCGAAGTTCTATTGTAAAGCTAGTCTTAAGTCTGATTAAAAAAAAATATTTTAATTTTTTCGAGGCAGTTGAGCCAGGATAGTGACGATGGGATTCGTTTTTGAATGTTAAAACCTGTCGATCAAGAACTTTCTAAACAATATTGGAGGAACCTATTATTGTTTCACCGAAAAATTTATAATTACTTTATAAGGCTGAAAAATTTACCAATTTAAGATTTTAAAGATAGGCAACCTCCATTGACTTAAATCTATGATTGAATTATAGGCATCCACTTCAGTGACCAGCTTTCATTAAACTAAGTAACACCACAGAACCAGGATTGAAATACCTTTGAATAGACCAAAATATCGAATTCCTTTATTCACACTATTTAAAATTTAGATATTTTTTGGTATTTTAGATAAAACCCTATTTAAAGTTTTGCATGGAACATAAGTTATCGAAAGAAGAATTAGTAGACTGACTAGTAGTTTGACTGTTGTCATATATAGCATAAGAAACCTTCATCTTTAAATTCATTTTATTCAAAACGGTCATTTTGCAGATTGCGAGCACAACTTCGTAAATAATGACTGTCGAGATACTTGTGAAAATTTATCTTGCCTAATAAATAAATGTGCCCGAAATGACCTAAAAATGTTATCATTCACTTGTTTTTTTTCTTAAATTATGCTTATTTCTATTTTTAATTTTTTACCAGAAATTAAGATTTTTATGAAATACTAGGGGATTCAAACCGAGCTTCTGTGGCTACAAAAGTTACAACCCAATCGATATACAGAACATAGGTGAAAACCACTTTTAATTGAAAGCACTAATATATATTTTTTTATATTGCGCACTAACGAAACCAAGAAGCATTTTATATGGAAAAAAATAGTTACGTATTCAAATAAATTTCGAAATCTTTTATTCGTATTAGCCACAAGACGGCGGTTAATTGCCAAAGAAATTGCCAAACTTTTTACTATTTACAGAATCTTTTTTTTATTCTGACTATTTCAGTGTCTAAGCACGTAGATCGATTAGTAGTAGTTCGTGCTTAGTCTGTTATACTCGTGTTTTATTTATTTATTTAATTAATTTTTGGTGAAATTATGTTTTTTGGTGAAATTATGTCGTTATGGAATAATAGCCAGGAAGAAACGCTAAACTATTTTCATTGTTTTAAGTTCAAACAGGTTATTCTTCCGTAATCAGACTGCACGCAAATGAGTTTAAAATAGAGTTTGTAAATTATTTTTAAAACCATAAAAAAACTGTTAGTTGAAATATTTTTCAAACAAATTTTATTTGAAAGAGCATATTTTTCCCATTTAACTGTGTAAAAATTGAAAATTTGTGATGTTTAGAAGTACAAAAAAAATTGTAGTAGAAGTAAAATTTATATAGGTCAGGTTATTGCCATCATCGATACGATGTCAGTGTTACTTACGGACATGTTTTTACTTTATAATATAGATTTACACTTTTTTACTGAAAGGATAAGTTTGTTTAGATCAAGGTTGTTTTCAAACTTTTTCTTTCCTCTGCCCGGATTTAGTGCGAAAAATTTGAAAACTGAGGGGAATTTAAAAACCGATATTTCTCATGCAGCATATCTATTGTACAAATATTAAATATGTTTGTTAAACAAAATTGCTAGTAAATGGAAAAATATGCAATGAAATAAAAATACAAAAATGTCGAAGAAAATAATGTTTGGCTTTTATAAATGGTTTTAAAATTAATGAGTACATCAGCCAAAACATTATGACTAATAACATGATATTGTGTTAATACAATTTAGATACTCAAAACATTTATAATTCTTCTTGGAATGGGATGTAAAAGTCCTTCATAAGTGGCGGATTGTTGACTGAACTAAATGTAGAAGCATAGGTCATTAAGTCTCAGATGTGAAAAGTTTTTTCAATATTCCATTTCCGAACGCAATTCCTTCGAGAACCAATTTTTTCCATAATAAATAATGAAAATACGATTAGTTTGCTCCTACTTCCCAAATTACTTCTTGTATTTGTCAGATTCAAATAACAAACTGTATAGTACAATACAGTAAAGATAAAAACACATTACACTATTGTACAATACATTAAACAATGAAAATTGTATAATATTGTAAAAAAAGTTTTATAAGAACCGTGCAAATACCTTTATGGATGAAATTTTAGATGACTTGAGATTTAGGAGAAGGAGGCGAGGCGAATCTCAAAATGTTTGAAATCTGTTAACACAGGATCACTGTATACATGTGTATGTGCTTCGCTTCCATGGACATAAAAAAAGAGAGAAAATGATAAGAAAGAAAAAATGAGACAAACAAAAAAAAAAAAGAAAGAGAAAGAGAAAAAGAAAACGCAGTATTTCACCAATCTCGCTTTATTGTAATTTCAAAATTCACGAATTTACTAAATGATGCGATCACTGTAGCTTATCTTTGTGTGCTTTGCTTCCAACAACAACACCAAAATTAAAACAATAAAAATAAAATAAATCAATTCAGTCCATTTTGTTACATTTTCCATTCGGCCGATTTTGTTATAATCCCTATTCAAGAACCGAAGCAATTTTTGCCGAAATTTCTTGTTCGAGAACCGAATTGTTTGACAACTGGGACTTTCGACAACCAAGGTTCTACTATTATTTTCTTTGTGTAATTAAATGCGTAAAAACAAATAAATAAATATTTTCTTAAATTCATTTCACAAATCAACTGTATTTTCCTTCTTTTTGTATTTTTATTTATTTATTTTTATTTTGTTTTGTTTAAAAAAATCATCAGATTATATTAATAAGTTTTCAAACTATAGATATAACAAAGATTAGCAAATTTCTTATCTCTTTAATTCCTTACTTTTGTATTTCACAATTGCAGGTATGAGGTATTTTTAATCTGAATACTGAGAAATTTATTTCAGAAATTCCATTTATTTTAATACATAATATTTCTGAATGAGAAATTTATTTCAGAAATTCCATTTATTTTAATGCATAATATTTCTGAATATCAAGCAGGGCGGTCGCTCTGCCAAGCCAAGCTTTAAAAAAAACGCCACACAAACAACGCCAAGAACTGGAATAAAGACCGCTAATGCTTATATACAGAACGCAATGTTAAATCGACAAAACATGCCAGATTAAAATATCAGATATCAAACAAACCAAGCGTCGTAGAAAAAAAAACGAAAACTAGAAGAATCTAAGGAAGAATTTCTTCAATTTAAGACCGAACTCATCTTCATAAGTGATTTATAAACAGAGATATAGCTTTTTTTTAAAAACGTCCAGTTACTTAAAATGATCACTATTTTCTTCGTCAAACTTTTTTTTTTCAAACAAGCTACAGGCCTTAATATTGGGCAGAATAAAAAAAGGATTGCATTTTTGGACAAGTAATTACGTAATCTATGTGCTTTTATAAAATTCAGTGTAAAAAAAAAATTATTTTCTATCCTTAATTAGCAAAAAACTGTTAATTAACTTGGCGATTAAAAAATTATGCCAAAACAGAGATAAAACCCGCCAACGACCATGTACCATCTGTATTAAAATAGCACAAATCAGTTACAGGTTATAATATAACCACATCAAATTTCATCTGCAAGTCAGCCATTTTCTTCTGATGATATATTTTTAAAAAAAATAAAACTTCATAATTATAAGAACACATATTTTATCAGACAATTAAATATGACTGCAAACTGTGGCAGATGACAGTTTCTAACATGAATAAGTATGAAAAATTGCTGTTCAAGGATATCGGTCTGGGTGGTTCAGTCGCAGGGCGTCCGAACGGCATGCACAAGGTCCCAGGTTCGAGTCCTTCCCCAGGTCAACTTTTCATTCATGTTTGTTTAGTATATTTAATTGTCTGATAAAATGCGTGTTCTTATAATATTGTAAAATAAAGTAATCAGACGTAGTGTTTATGCTTTAAAAAATAATTTAAATATATAATTTGCGTTTTTAGAAAGATCTTTAAAAATAAATTAGTTTTTGAGGGAAGATGTACCTTCTAAATTCTATACATTAAGACTTATCGGCATTTAAAATTTCTTTCCAGACGTTTCGCAGGAATACCTTTCACGTCATTTTCGTATAAATTAACGAAATCCAATTGTTAAATTATTTTTGTTTTAGAAGTGAAGTTTCCATTTAAACTTATTGTAACAGTACAATGTTTAATTGAATAAAATATTGTAAATCTAAGAAATTGCTAAGAAATTCTAAACATGCACAGGGCAAAAAAAAATAAATAAATAAATAAACAAAAAATAAATAAATAGGTAAATAAATAAATAAAAATCAGCTTTCAGAAATTCTAAAAATTGTTCCTACATCTTAATTACAAGCTAAAGGAGGGTTTATTTCTATTTTATTCTATATATATAATCAAGCAGGGCGGTCGCTCTGCCAAGCCAAGTTTTAAAAAAAAAACGCCACACAAACAACGCCGAGAACTGAACTAGACCGCTACTACTTACTTACAGAAATCAACTTCGCAATGTTAAATCGACAAAACATGCCAGATTAAAATATCAGATATCAAATAAACCAAGCGTCGCAGAAAAAAAAAACGAAAACTAGAAGAATCTAAGGAAGAATTTCTTCTATTTAAGACCAAACTCATCTTCATAAGTGATTTATAAACAGAGATATAGATTTAAAAAAAAAAACGTCGAGTTACTTAACTTTTTTCTTCGTCAAACTTTTTTTTTTCAAACAACCTTAATATTCGGCAGAATAAAAAAAAAAGGATTACATTTTTGGACAAGTAATTACGTAATCTATGTGCTTTTATAAAATCCAGTGTAAAAAAAAATATTATTTTCTATCCTTAATTAGCAAAAAACTGTTAATTAACATGGCGATTAAAAAATTATGCCAAAACAGAGATAAAACATGCCAACGACCATGTACCATCTGTATTATAATAGCACAAATCAGTTACAAGTTATAACAACATCAAATTTCATCTGCAAGTCAGCCATTTCCTTTTTTTAAAAATAAAACTTCATAATTATAAGAACACACATTTTATCAAACTATTAAATATGACTGCAAACTGTGGCAGATGACTGTTTCCAACAAGAATAAGTATGAGAAATTCCCGTCAAGCGCATCGATCTGGGTGACTCAGTCGAAGAGCGTCGGCACGCTATGCGTAAGGTCCCAGGTTCGAGTCCCAACCCAGGTCAATTTTTCACTCGTGTTTGTTTAGTGCATTTAATTGTCTGATAAAATGCGTGTTCTTATAATATTGTAAAATAAAGTAATCAGACGTAGTGTTTATGCTTTAAAAAATATTTTAAATATATAATTTACGTTTTTAGAAAGATCTTTAAAAATAAATTAGTTTTTTAGGGAAGGTGTACCTTCTAAAATGTATACATTAAGAGTTATCGGCATTTAAAATTTCTTTCCAAACGTAAACCAAAATTTTTTAATTAATTAAAAGTGATTCATTTATTTTCAAAAAAGAAAAAAAAGAAAAAAAATATGGTAAAGGACAGGCATTTCGTTCGCAGGAATACCTTTTACGTCATTTTTCTATAAATTAATGAAATCCAGTTGTTAAATTATTTTTGTTTTAGAAGCGAAGTTTCCATTTAAATTTATTGTAACAGTACAATGTTTAATTGAATAAAATAATGTAAATCTAAGAAATTGCTAAGAAATTCCAAACATGCACAGGGCAATGCAAAATAAATAAATAAATAAATAAATAAACAAAAAATAAATAAATAGATAAATAAATAAATAAATAAATAAATAAAAATCAGCTTTCAGAAATTATAAAAACTGTTCATATATCTTAATTACAATCTAAAGGAGGGATTATTTCTATATTATTCTACATATAATAGTAATTTCAGCAAATATATTAAATTCCAATGCGATCTGTTTTAAACTTTAAGATAGCTTATAACACATGTTAAAAAATTTATAAAAAAGAATGGCGCATCACAGTTCGGGGAGGGGCGTGAACAAAATTTGGAAGTATAATAAGGCTATCTGTTTGAAACTTTACGATATTTCATAACACATAACATAAATTTTAAAAATAAAGCTGCGTCAAAAATTATAGGGAGAGGCGGAGCGCGTTTTGTCTACACAAGGGGGGGGGGACACTTTTCTAAATTTTAACGATATCCGTCATGTCAGATATCGTTACAAAGGGCTGTGACCACTTATTCATGTTATGCACCACAGGTGAAACCCCCACATTTTGCGCCCCCCGACACTACTCATGTGATATATTGTTCGAAAGGCCTGTGATCGCTTATTCATATTATACATCTTTGGGGTCCATCTTCCCACTTTCAACCCCCCCCCCCAAAGGGGGCACTTTTCTAAATTTTGCCGTCACCTCTCATGTGATATATCGTTGGAAAGGTCTGTGAACGCTTAATCAAATTATGCAGGGGGGGGGCGGATATTTTCTGAATTTTGCACATATCCGTCATGTGATACATCGTTGTTAAAGTCTGTGACCGCCTAATCTTATTATGCATCTCCGGTGTTCATCCCCCCAATTTGCCCCCCAAACGCGATTAGCTTTCACCACCAGTGGGCGCTTTCCTATCTCTGTTTCTATGGGTCGGATCACGACAGGGTATGGCTCATTCGACTCGACATCTGTAGAGCTTTCCGATTTTAGTTCGTTTTTTCACCACCAGGGGGCACTTTCCTATCTCTGGTTCTTTGGGCTTAATCACCCAGCCGGAGCGCCAAACCGTTAGGTTTATGGCAAATATGCTCCGGCGGGAAAATCCCCAGCAGACAATCAGCGCCCCACAGCCCACCAAACAAGCCCTAAACAACGGGCGACTATTAACAAAAATCGAAAATACAAAATCCTTTTCAACGAAAAGGCACAAACTTGATACAATGACAGTAGACCCCTACAAAATAAAATAAAAACTACTAAAATCAAATTAACTAACTTATAAACAAGCTTCAAAACAAAACAAAGAAGCTGCAACAGGTCTAACAGACTGATATATGACTAACTATGATAATTCATAGTCGTATAAGAACTAAACCTACGTAAAGACTAACTTAAATATATAAACTAAAAGGATGTATAACAGCGTTTAACGACTTATTTAGTTACATCGTCGACACTAATAACTAGTAAAACTAAGGTTAATAAACAATAGAACACAATTCACAAGGTTCAGGGACATACTTTGTACATTGTCGATTACAAACACTCAGCAAATTCAGTTGGTAATGTCCACCAAGTCACTTTTATATCCAAACTATGTCAGTTTTAATAATAGTCCATTACTTGAAATAAAGTTTCAAAATACCGTCAAATAAATGACTTTAAGGTTTATAGACAAAATTGCAGAGAAATTAAGCTTCACCACCAGATTAATGACATAGCCAAATAAACAATTATCCATTGTATTCTTCAAGCAAAGTTAAAACAATAAATGCCGATTAGACGCATTTGACTTCAGCACAGATTTTTTTTCCTTTTTTCAAAACCTATATCTTATGATAGAAAACAATTCATTCAAAATATTATAGTTTTCCGCAAGCTTTGAATAGTTCGCAGGGTCCAGAAGAATTCTTTGCAAGTTTTCACGTAGCGTATATTTTCTCACGAAACTAAAGTGATGTCTCATTAAAAAGCACCTACCAAAAATGTAATGCACAACTGTGCCCCGAGAGCCAGAATCACATCTATCTGATTGTCTTTTACCTATTTTACACAAAAAATACGGAAAACTCCCATGGCCTGATAAATAATGTGCAAGAAGTTGTTTCGCGCAGACAAACTTCCTCTCAACTTTCTTCAAAATTTCGTAAGTCTGTCTACCCTTGTCAGAGGCAGACCAGTACTCCTGCCAGGTCTGCAACACCTTCTTTTTGAAATACATTGTTACCAGTGAGGGTGGAAGGGTAACCCGATAATCAATATCATACATACCCTCCAAACTGACTGATTTCGCTAAAAAGTCTGCTCGCTCGTTACCTTCAAAGCCAATATGTGCTTTGATCCATCCGAGATATAATACTTTTTCAGGATGTTCCATAAATAGCTTGTAAATTAAAAACAATAGTTCATTAGTGGGAAACAGATTATCAAGAGCTGAGACCGACGAAAAGCTATCAGTATATAATATGGCACTTTTAAACTCAGAATGGACCAACCACAGTACCGCATGATAAATAGCAGATAACTCTGCCTGATATATTGAATTCAAATCATTTAGTTTGATCCTATAGTCATATATAAATGAGCCCTTCCAATAAACTGTGAAGGCTGCTGCCACTCCCAAGGGCATACGAGATCCATCTGAATAAACTACAGACAAGTCCGAGTCTGGAACCACCTCTGTAACTGGTTCAATTAATTTTAAATTATCACGACCTATTACAGGAAATTCATATGTTCTCTTATTTATAGAGAATTCATCTGCGTGAAACTCTATATTATTGATAATGATTGACCCATCTCCACTAAAAAAGAGAAATTTATCGTAGTAAGCTTGATATTCTATCTTCAAGGGAGGAACACCTGCAAGAGTACATAGGGCATCCGTTGAAGTCGATCTATATGTCTTAATCACTGAAAGTAGACCAATCCTCTGGCAAGAGCTAAGTCGCTGTAAAGCCAAAGTCTTCAAATCTCCAAACCATACTTCATATCCATACATAATTTGCCTCTCTATCACAGAACTATACTGGTTCTTTGGGCTAGATCACGACGGGGTATAGCTCATTCGACTCGACATCTATAGCCTTAACGATTTCAGTGCCCGAGGTTCATATAGAACAGATTGCGCTACCTGGTGGTGGAAGATAGAACTTGAGCGTGCGCAGCACGACTGCTATACGGTGCCAAAGGCAGCGGGGACCCGTGT
Organism: Maratus michaelseni; assembly: GCA_963931845.1. Lineage (NCBI taxonomy): Eukaryota > Metazoa > Arthropoda > Arachnida > Araneae > Salticidae > Maratus > Maratus michaelseni. The sequence continues at coordinate 185,646,298 of OZ007587.1, forward strand.
CGGAAGTTCGTTTGTTTAGAGGTTTATACAATTCGTTGTGCAAATTAAGGGATTATCCGGTGCCGAAGGCAGCGGGGAACCTGGTCGGAGGTTCGTGGTTTATCTTATTCGAGGTTTTACAAGATTTGAGGCCCCGGTGTAAATTAGGGGCCCGCTAGCGGGTGAAGTCAGCTAGTGCTAATAATAAAAGAGCGTGATATCACGTTTGATTTCAAAAGCAGCGCTGACACGCTATGTACGTATTCCATTTTTATTCATTTAATAGATTAGTCAGTGATATTTTTTAACGGAGGATAACAAGTATTATAATAAGCCACATTTAGTATGTTGTTTTTAAGAGTGTAATTAGTTTAATTGAAAAATCTACTGGTATTTCTAGTTAACCCTTTAAACAATGACTGAAAGTAAAATGTAATTTTAAATTATTTCTCATGTTTAGATTATTTAATTTATGTTCAATATATTTAAAAAAAAGAAATGATATCTACAAAAACAACTTTTCAAAAGTAAAAACAGCCAAGCGTAAAAAAAAAAAAGTTGTGGCTAAAAAATGGTGTGATATCAAATTTCCAAGCTATTATATTGCTTATTTAACCTTTTTCCATTAAATAAGTTATCATATATATAAGTCGAGTGCCTACGTATATGTTAATAGAAATCGTTTTCTCCTGCACTAAATACATCCTAACGAGTTTCTGAAAATTCAATTTTTTTCAAATTATGCATGATGGACTTGGCGGCCATCTTTCCATATTTCTAAGCACCCAAATTTCTAAAGTAAAAGCGTAATATGTTTGCAATGTAATATGTTTATAAAAATTTCGAACTTCAGATTCTAACTACGGACAGATAAATTAGATAAGACTGATATTTTGATAAATTGATTTTTACTAGTTTGAAATTAATAATTACTCTAAAAAATAAATCATAAGATGAATCTTTAAGATAAGTCATCAATATCTTAAGACACAATTCTCAGAGCATACAAGTCTATAAATGAAACTCTTAAATATTTGCTTAAATAACAATTTTGAACTTCGGATTTTAACTACGGATTTGGGTGGTTAGAATTTTGTGAATAATAAGCAAAGATGGCCGCCAAGCCCATCATGCATAATTTGAAAAAAATTGAATTTTCAGAAACTCGTTAGGATGTATTTAGTACAGGAGAAAACGATTTCTATTAACATATACGTAGGCACTCGACTTATATATATGATAACTTATTTAATGGAAAAAGGTTAAATAAGCAATATAATAGCTTGGAAATTTGATATCACACCATTTTTTAGCGACAACTTTTCTTTTTACGCTTGGCTGTTTTTACTTTTGAAAAGTTGTTTTTGTAGATTAAATATACAGTATGTTTTTCTGAAACAAAAAACTGCTTACATCTATAAGTAAATTTTATTTATTAATATACAATTTATAAATGCTATTTACTCACACATTAAAAAACTAAAATAAATGTTAATAGGTTTTTTATGTGTTAAATCCCTAGCATAATTTAAATCAACAAAGTACACGATTTAAAAATTTCTAAATTTGCGAATTTATTTAACTTTTAGTAAAAACTAAGTAACATTAGTAAAAACCAAAGAAGAAATTAAATGCTATTAACTTTATGCTTTTAGATTATGCGCAAGTTAAGAACACGTTAATCTCTGCCATTTAATTAATTCAAGTGGCTAATTAATTATGTTTTTGACCTATATCCTTTTTTGAAACATTTAACACCCATTGTAAAAAAAATCGTTTCTGATATTTTTTTAATGAATCCTATGATTTACTTTATAATTACAGTAACTAAAATCCAATTATAAATAACAAAGATAACAATTTATTTCACGATTTAATTAAGTTAATTAAACCAAGTGGATTAAAATAATGATAGAAAAAACTTCAAGGATTCTTTTGAATTTGTTAAACAAAAGTTAAAAAATAAAGAAGTTAAAGAAAATTATTTCCTCTTATGAAACTTTTTATTTTGTTTGAGGTGAGTTTTTTAAAGATCATCATAGTCTTCTTTAAGTTTAATAAGATGAAAGATAAATTCTTTTAAATAGAGATTTTCTTAACTTGATACGGTGCACATGTAAGAATGACGGTACCTTCATGTAAGAATGAATGAAAACGGTGATGTTGAATTATTCAACATGCGTTTCGTGCACTTATGACACTCTTCAAATAAAACTTAGTTTTTCCAATAAGAAAATGTGTTTATAAATAATACTAATGGTCTAACATAATTTGTTTTAAACATTTAAACTTGGTTTCAATAAAAGAAACCAACAAAGAAAGGTAAGTTTTGAATTTTTTTCCCTTGAACTCTGATTTACCGTTATTTGTAATTTTTTTTTTTTTCAAAATTTCATTAATGCAATTCGCGACTAGAATATGTTAACGAATTTAAGGATTTAAGTAATATTTATACATTATCTTTTTCTAATATATAATAATTTCATCTATTACATTCGTGAAAAGGCAATTTAAAAATTAAATTTAAAAAAAAATGTGAATTTTTGCCAAATTTCGACAAAGTTTAGAGCACATGCGCGATCGGTAGATGTTGATGGATTTAAATAATATTTAAATATTATGTTTTGTTAGTGTAATAGATAAGAATTTCAGCTATTACATTTGTGAAGAGACTAATTTAAAAATTTAAAAAAATTTTGTAAAAATGTCAATTTTTCCCCAATTTAGCAAATTTTACAGCAAATGCGCTATCGGAAAATTTAAACCGATTTTATTTCTTTTTTTAGCAATTTTTAGTCTCCCAATTCGCAACTTTTCCGCGGTATTACGACTTGAAAAACAATACTTGAATTTTTTCGGTCCACCCTAATGTATATGTATGATGTAATCGTGTTTGTTTGCTTTTTGTCTTTGTTAGCATTTTCTCTAGAACTTATGGCTGGCCTTTATTTCACACCAAATGAAAGCCTTCTGTCTGATCTGATAAATATGTTTGATTAAGGGACCCCTTTATGAATTGTAAGTGCTTTTATGTGTCAGTTCAATTTTTATCATGTATAAAAAAAAAGAGAGAGAGAGAGTATAATTTTCATGCCCAAGTCTAATTTTGTTTTCTACAACTGTTGTAGATGTATTTACTTTTATTTTATTATTTTATTTGATAAAGGACTATCATCTACACTTGAAATTTAAAATATATAACACAGATCGTCTTGACGATGAATTTTCCAAATTTGCTGTTTTTTCGAAAGGTACCCAACAATGGCTGCCTTCAGTTATTTCAGACGATCAATATTTTCATATAGACTCGTTACGTATTAATACTCTAATATGCACGGAGTATTTCAAATATATATAAGGAAACAGACGTAAAAATGTAGTTATTAATTATATCCTTGCTATACAGTATTTCATTAAGCATTAGGAGTTCTGCTCGTAGGAGAAACACTCCCCAAATCCTGTCCAGACCACACATGCTCTAAAAACACGCAATTTTCTCTTTAAAAAAAAGAAAGCCTTATTACGGAAGACTAGCTATTTTCTCACAACAAGTGGCGATCTTCTGTAATCGTGTTGCAATTCATTTATATTTGACTGGGGATTTTTTGTTTCCCATCCACCACTTTCTTGACAAACAACGGCTGTTTTTGCGATTGATTAAGTAAGATATATCCCACATTTCAAAATCAGCTTGTACAAAATGATTAAGTGAAAGATGTCTTTGCCTCCCGCATTTTTGTAATAACGTCTGTAGTGTATTCAACAATAAGAAAGAAAGCAAGTAACAGAAAGCACGAGCGAATTGGCCGATTTTATGATGCTTTGACTACAATTAATGCCAGACAAATATTGGTAATTGCCAAAACAACGATCGTTGCTTTAAAAACAGGAATGTGATTTATCTACATAAAGGTTTAATTTACGCAATTAATGTATCAATAAAATGTAATCTCTTGCGCTCAGTTTGCATGATAACACTAATTTCAATGCTTCGAAATTTGTGACAAATTCCACCCTGCAGAACATCTACGCATCAAGATAAATTGACTCATCACCATCGATGGAAAAAAAAAACGGTTGCATGATGACCATCGCACGAACTTTATACCACTCTGCATTGTCTCATTGGCAATTAAATGTAAGTATTTGTTATTTTGCAAAGTTAAAGTTTAAACATTAAATAATTGTCAACAACGTTTTCTATTTTTTTTTTAATAAATCGGTCCAGTACGAATATAACTCGTGCTCAAAGGGTTCCGTACATTACATTTATTAATTACTATTTATTAATTAATAAAGTCCTACTACCCCTAATTTTTTCATAATTTTTCAGATATACGAGGGGTGGGGGAACATATTTTTTCTGTATACTTTCGACGATATCTCTGAAAATATAATACCTAAAATTAAAACAAATATATTTTTGAGTTCGATGTTACTAGATCTTTTGAACGATACTCTACACGATACATAAAAAGAACGTTTTTTTTCAAGTTGCTTAATTAATATCTTGGCTAATTAGCGACAATTGTTATCGAAAATCATTATCAAATATTCTTACATGATGGTGCGTCGATAGATATCTCTAACGTTAGTCAACTTCCCTGCTAACCGCCCGAACAGTAAAGTTTATGTGTAACAAAAGAAAGCGTTTTTCTCAAAAATTATGTTACCTAGGAAAATCGCTATAGTTTTCCTGCAAGGTTTAAATAAACTCCTAATACCCCTGATTCTTTTCATACTTTTCGTTTCAGTAGATTCGTAAATAGAGGAGGGGGGATATATTTTTCGCTTAGACGTTATAAGAAAATCGTCTTAAATATGGCGTTTTAAATACATTGTTTTAAATATGACGTAATTTTCAACATTCAAAACTTTTCACACATAATAATTTAACTATTTTAAAGTTTCCTTACTCTTTTAGTATTCATGTATAAAATGTTTTGAAATACTATTATTTCGGCTTTTTAAATATGACCTAATATTTACTATTAAATACTTTTCGTGCATAATCAATACTAATAAAAGAAAGTTTCGCTCTCTGTGTGTGTCTGTTGGCGATGGGTAGGAAAATCCAGCCCACCTAGAAGGCTGCAAATTTAGATATAGGTAGTCCAAACCCTCTCCTGATGCACCATTACGTCAGAATTTTAATATTTTGAAAATTAAACTAGTTATTAATTAAAAACTGATCAAAGATCACAAATAAAAACGTCATTATTCAAAAGCTAGCTGGCGCATGTGCAGAAACCAATATCCGTATCTTCCGGAATAGAACAAAGAAAGCACAACACATCCCGAGTTTTTCTACAAGTTTTTCTAAATTCGCCATGGGCAAACGGTTAGAAATGCGGAAAAACCGTCTACATATTCTGAAAGAAAATACTTTTACGTCTCAAACGACCTGGTTGGTTTGAAAAAAAAATTACATTTAACCCTTTCAAAAAAATAATCAAAAAGCATCGGATTCATGTTTTTTATTTTCTCCCGTTTTCCGAGCCTTGCATCCACCAAAATACAAAAAATACGGAAAAACGAAGGTCACCAAATTAAAGAACTGACTTTTCCCTTTCCAAAGCCCCCTTTGGTTTTAAAAAATACAAAAATTAACCCTTCTAAAAAGTATATTTTCTGTATGCCATTTTGTGATTTTTGCGATTTTGGCAATTTTTAAAAATTCGCATCGGCGATTCAGAGAAAGGTATGAAAAACTAAAAATACCAGACAATATCTACATTTATTCCTTTTTCGACATCTGTATTTGTTTTTGAAAAATACATATATTAACCCTTCAAAAAAAATTCGTGCGCAGGACTCTCTTTTGCGAATTCCGATTTTCTATGATATATAAAATCTGGCATCGGCTTTCTAAAATAACCAAACAAAAATCAAACACACCTAAAGACATCTACGTTCTGTCGGATTTAGGCAGAAACCTTTAGTTTAAAAATAAAATCACGTTAACCCTTTCGAAAACGTTTTTTACCGTAAGTCAATTTCGCTTTTTTAACTATTTCCCCTATGTTTAAAAATCCGAATTGGCAAGATACGAAAAACTAAAAATACCTCAACTAATCTACATCCCTTTGTTTTTTAAAATCTGGTATCCGTTTTGAAAATTTTTAATTTTAACCCTCCAAAAAAAAATCCTTTCCAAAACTCACTCACGCGATTTTCGTTTTTCGGTCCAAAATCGGTTTAAAAATCCGCACCGACTCAGGAAATGTGAGTACGAACAAACAGTAGACTACAGATCATAGACGCGTTCATTTTCTAACGCATGATTGGGTTTTAAAAAATATCTACATTAACCCTTTTGAAACCGATCGATTACGTAACCAACTTTCGTCATTTCCGCTATTTTGGCAATGTTTACCCGTGGTTAAATTTCAATTCTAATAGGAAATTTAGTTGGGTCGAGTGTTCTGAAAAGGCCTCTTCCAGAACAGACTGCGCCCCCTGGCGGTGGAAGGTGGAACTATGGACCTGATTACGACGGCGTTTGGTTTAAGTTTCGTATAGAACAGATTATTAATATTTTTGGCCCGTGCAACGCCGGGCGGGTTAGCTAGTATTTAATAATTTTAAAGTTTTCCTTCTCTTTTAATATTCACGTGTAAATATATTTTTCATATGTAAAATGCTTGGTAGTATCATTATTTGTGTTTTTCTAAAAGGGTATAACCTAATTTCCTATTAAAATATGCCCTTGAGTCGACCAGGTCGAGTCCTATATGAATCGATAGCCCTTGAATAGAGATGCGTTTCTGCCAAGTTTGAAGCATATATCTCAAGCACATGGGTGGTTATGACCCTTAATGTGCGTTTTGGAAAAAAGCGCATTGTGATGAAACTAGTGATCGAATTTGACCGAAACAAAAATCAGGGATGTTTAATATTACCATTCAAATAGTGGATATGTTTTCAGAATTATTTCAGCAAAATAGCAAGTTTTATTACATTTTTCTTGTTTTGAATTGAACTTTTTAATTAAGAATAAATGGAAATATTTAAGTGACCACCTTCATATTTTTACCAAAAATACTACGAGGTAGGATGTACATTTGGTACGAGTTTCAACTCTCTACGCAGGGTGCATCATACAAAAAAAAATTATAAACTTATTATGGGGGGGTGCGGGTCGCGTGTGTTATTGCAAGTACATAAGCAGTATTATGTACAGTTTGTGTTGTATGGTCGAATTTCGAACCATACAACTGTGGATTTAACAAACTTAAACAAAACAGAGCTCACGACTCTGGCCGTGATTACTGTAATTGGAAACTTCGTTGGTGACTTGAACTGAAATGCGTTGTAGAATATAAATACTATAGAAATGTAATGAAAACGTCAGAAAAACAAAAAGTCATTTAAAAAGGGAACTGCGAAAAGTTTATTTTCAAAGTAAGAGATCAGCAAGCAGTTAATTGAAATAGTTAACCCATTCGGGACCATGGGTACATATATGCACCCTCAAAAAGAGCATACAGAATATTTTTTAGGCACCAGTAAAAAATAAAAGTAATATTTGCTTTCTCTAATTAGAGAATTTTTGTGATAGTTTAAGTAAAGGTAGCTTTTTTTTTAAAAAAGTGGTGCCAACCGAATAAAATTTGTGTAAAAGACGCCGGTCCCGAAGGGGTAAAGTCACAGCTGGATATTGGTCAATAAGAAAATAACGGGCTAACAAGGCTAATGAAAAGTGGCGATTTTTGTTTCGTAGATCGTGGATTCAGGGACGCAAAACAATTTTTAGAAGAAAAAGGATTTACTGTGTTAATGTATGCACTGAAAGGTAAACATAAACAGCTAACTGCAAATGAAGCGAATGACTCGCGCCGTGTAACAAAAATTCGCTGGGTAGTAGAGGCCATTCATGGCATAATATGTCAAAAATTCCACTGGCTGCACCACCAGATGGATAATAAAGTTCTTCCAAAAGTTTGTTTATTATGCCGAATAGCCTGCTTTTTAGTAAACAGATTTGGAAAACGCTTGAATTCAGATGATGGCTTGACGGAAGAAATTATTGCGCAAATCGAACAACAGCAATATACTGTAAACACACTTGCTTCTCAAGTCCAAGAATCGGGATGGAACAGGCTTAAGCTGCCATTTGCAAACTTTAAATCGACGGACATTCTTGATTTTCCAGAAATGACAGAAAATGATTTAAAAATTCTTTTTACTGGCTCTTACCAGCTGTCGCAAGCTGTCTCTTATCTAGCCGAAATGATGGATGATGACAACGCAATTAATCTGAAGTATCTAAAAGAAAATGATAGTATTATAAAGTTCAAAGTAAGATACGTACGCAGCAAATCGTATCGGTGCTACATTGATTACACACCAAACTCGATCGGATATTCGGGCATTAAAGGCCATTACTGCGAATGTGCAAGCGGCAATAGGACGGTCGGTTGTTGTCCCACGTTGCTGCTATAGTGTTCTATCTTTCGCATACTCGGTATCTATCAAAAATTGTCCGTCCTGCCCAGATTTTAAGCAGGCTTTTTGATGTTGAAAACACAAATCCTGTTATCAACGAAGACAGCAATGAAGATTAATTGTTAATTTTTCTTCAAAACAATCTAAACAATTAACTTTATTGCTTTTTTTTTATTAAGATATTTTTTCAGTTAACAATACCAACTGGTTAGGTATTACATTATTAATATTTTTTATGATTATCTATGCACTCTGCGTTGATTTCATACTTGTACCAAATGCACGTGATTAATAAATAAATGTGAGATAAGTGGGAGACTTTTCACCTCCCCCCCCCTAATAAGTTTATAATTTTTTTTTGTATGATGCACCCTGCGTAGAGAGTTGAAACTCGCACCAAATGTACATCCTACCTCGTAGTATTTTTGGTAAAAATATGAAGGTGGTCACTTAAATATTTCCATTTATTCTTAATTAAAAAGTTCTTATTCAAAACAAGAAAAATGTAATAAAACTTGCTATTTTGCTGAAATAATTCTGAAAACATATCCACTATTTGAATGGTAATATTACACATCCCTGATTTTTGTTTCGGTCAAATTCGATCACTAGTTTCTTCACAATGCGCTTTTTTCCAAAACGCACATTAAGGGTCATAACCACCCATGTGCTTGAGATATATGCTTCAAACTTGGCAGAAACGCATCTCTATTGAAGGGCTATCGATTCATATAGGACTCGACCTGTTCGACTCAAGGGCATATTTTAATAGGAAACTAGGTTTCTAGGTTTAATAGTAAACTAGGTAACCCTTTGGCAACAATAGTACAAAAAATTATTTTTTCGAACTAGAAAATCAATTGCTATCCAGATAATGAAATTTTGAGCAAAATATTGAAAAACACGGATTAAACAAATGATTGGATACTGCACACTACAATCTATTTACATATGTACTTGCAAAAGATGGTTAAATTGCTATGTATAGTACAGTTTTTGATCCTAAAATCCTTTTTTAATTGAACTATTTTGGCATACTTCAACAATAAATAGCGCTTAAAATAATTCTTCGACTTAAAAACTGTCTGCTTTTGCGTGTTTATCATACATTTATCTATAAAATTACCAGATTGCGTATTTTTGAATGCAATAGTTTTTTTATATAAGTCGAAAAAGACGCCGGTCACAATAAATGTATTTATTGCAGTGACAACGTTGTAGTTACATTTTTTTTTTTGGAATAGAGATATTATTCCACGTATTAATTATAACTTTAGGGACTATTGTAATATTTCACGCGGTGGAAAATACTAAATTAAAAATATTCATATGTTTACAACTCTAAAAATAATTTTCTTTTAAATAATCAGTTTCTAAATTCATTACAAACGTTTTATAGTATCTTTCTGAAAGCTGTATATTATAAACACGAATCATACAGCATATATGTGAAAATATAAAATCGTTAATAACTGAAATTAACTAAATTTGTTTCAATAATCATTAATAACTGAAAATAACTTTTTTTTCATTTCTTAAGGAATTTTAAATGTATAATATGCAATCTCATCTAATGCTTTCATGTTGTAAAAAGTTGAAAAAAATAAATTCGAGGAAATTTCGAAACAAAAGTTCTAAACCTCTTTAACTAGTACTGTCATATTCAATTTCACAGATTACGTGGGCTGCTGCATTACATTTGTAACGAGAAAACAGAAACAGTTAGATCAGTTAACACATATATTTTTGGACTTTTAAGAAGAGTATGAATAAGTGCATTACACAGAAATTAATTTTCTATGCGTCGCGAGAATTAATTTCTGCTAGATTAGTGACATTAAATAATATTAACAGATATAATGGAACATCTGACTTTATTAGATCGGAGTATGTATGGGAAGTTTACTGTACATGTTTGTGATTATGTCAACTTGCAGAATAATTAGTTAATAAATAAATTAATAAATAAGCTATGGCAGCTAAATTAGTGCTTGAAGAGGATTAGTGGAGCAAGTCTTTTATTATAGCTAAATTGATTTCAGGTATTACAATAACTCATTTACGCCACTGAATAACTAATAAAGCTAACTAATAGAATTTATAATGCTAAATATAATTAAGAGATACAACGGCATATCAAACTTCATTATATCAGAGTACTTGTGTGAAGTTTGGTGTATAAAATTGTTGAACATTAATTGCAATACTACTTATGCTCCAATCTTTCAAATAAAAGGATGTCGCAGATGATATTCATTAACTTCCGATGAGCAAAATTAGGATCCAATAAAAGATCTTCTGTATTTTATGAATCTTTGAATTCTTATATACGACACTGTGAAAAATATATATATATTGCTGAAACGTTTATAAAATTTTAGAACAACTATGTAGTTATTCATAGCTGTGGAAACATTTCATTTATCTTCAGAAACTGTTAGAAGAAGAATAAATGAAAGATCTCGAAAATTAATAGGTTTATAAAATTAATAGGAACGTGTATTCAGAAATCTACCTGTGCCAAAGTGAGCTATGGAAATGGTCCCGTAAACCTCGGAATTTTATTGCTTTCTGGGGTTCTGTTTTGTACTTTTCAAAATGATTTCTGAAAATAGATTTATGCGTTTTTCCGTAATCGAGGGCAACTACGAGATTAGTTTGAAATTTCGTAAACATAGCTGTTATATCATATTTGTTTTTCTTTTGAAATTTTTAAAATGGTCAGACAGCCGATCAACAATGACATTAAACTTATTTATATTAATAAAATAAATATGTTTGCCTGTGTGGCTCTTGTTTTAAGTTTCTTGGCGATGGCTAGGGATATCTCTCGCACGCAGAGGTCTTAAAATTTGGCTTCGGATAGATGAAGACAGGTCAGATTGCACATAAGGAATGAGACCTTGGATTTTTTTTACCTGAGAAATCCGCATATTTTCCCGTTTTTCCAAGTTTGATCTACTCATAAAGGCAATTTAAATTCATTCTATTAGCCCCATATAATAAAAATTGTCTTCTTTTCATGACAGTTAATTCGGAATTTGTACAGCGATGTTTTAAATTTTTAGTGATAATTTAAAAAGAAGTACCCATTTCGCCCAAAATGATAAGTTTGTTATTTTGTCGTCTAATATCGAATTGATACCTTATCCATCCAATCTTACATTTCATACACCTGAATGGAGAAGACTTTCGGGGATCGAACCCTGTAAACTTTGTTTACAGGGAGACTCGAAAAAGTTCATTACATTATGGTCAATAGGGGAAAATCCTTTGCAGTGTATTTTAATGATATTATACTATTACAAACATAATGGAATTGATATGAATTTCTGAGGTGCATTAAAACATGCTTTCTGTTGAATATGGAGTACAAATCATTTATCATCCATTTACAGGGTAACAAAAACGAATTCGGTTATATAATGGTATATATAGAAAAACGATTTAGAGCGTATTTTAATTATGTAACACCTTTTCAAACATAATGAAATTTATATACATTACTCAAGTTTACTGCAAAATCCTTGATAAAGAAGATGATGTTCATATGATGAACATTTATTCGTCCATTTACACACAAAAGATTTCGGACACAGTACTGTCTATTAGTAACAACTGCTAAAAATGCATTTTCAGTTATTGTATATGTTTTTAAGTTTGACTAAATTTTTGAATACTTTGTGGCGTGTCTAAGTTCTACAGACCATATATCTGAAATTGAGTTCTGAAATGTGTTATGCATTTTCCAAATTGTTTTAGTTACATCTTTCAAACTTTTGTTGCAGTATTGATGAAGTCTTGGAAAGTATTTCATAATCAATGCTTGACACATAATTTTACGTTCTTGGTTATTATTATTCCGCGCGTCAAGTTTGTTTTAAAAAACGATTAGCATATTAAGATCGAATTAATGTAATCCCGGGAAACCACATTCCTCAACGGACATAGAAATGTCATCCGCCCAAAAGATTATTTCCTTATTATTGTTCTTGAAATGAAATTACCCCACCCCCTCCTCCCACAAGAAACTCTAAAATGCCCTAAATCTTTTCAGTTAAATAATTATTAAATGTCCACAACATTATTTGTTTTGACAGGAAATTTTTAAAATATAATTCTCTTATTAAAAAGTACTCATAAAATTAACTCATATTTAAAAAATTATTAAATAGTTAAGTAACAATTTTTTGGAATTCTGAAAACAAATTCATTCTTATTCTTTTCAATAGTTAAAAATAATTTTAAAAAATATGCAAAAAAAGTTAATCAATTCAGGCGATAATTAATTTTTTAAGTACAGCTAAAATCAATATTTTTATCACTACTTTATAATTAAAATGAAATCCCATGCGTAAAATTCATATTGATAATACAAAAAATATCACAGGAAATTGATAATACAAATATGAAAAACTATGAATATCTTATGGAATCATGAGAAAAGCTAAACTGGCATTATACAGAATGCCGAGGTAATAAATGGCTACTACCTGACGTTTTTGCACAAAGTATGAAATATACGATTAATTTTAATAATACATACTTTTCTTAGACATTGTAAGTAATACCTAGGCATTAAATAAAATGCCAAGTGCTGTTTAGGTAAAGCATTAAGAGAGAGAGTTCTGAAAAGATTCTTACTGAAAATACGTGGTTTCTGTAGAATAATAAATACTATTTCGATAAAGTAATAGAAGGTATTTAGGAACATTTCGCCCTAATATATTTAATACGAACAATGTTATTTTGCTACTATGAAATGAACTAATGTAATATAGACTTTCCATTTGTTTGACTTTTAGTAGCATTAGCAATTTGTGTTACACTATTAGATTCAAGAATGTAGTAAATTTCATTATCGAAAACTTCGTAAGCAGGCATGACACTGTGGATTCAGACACTTTTTTCCGGGAGGGATTTATGTGGCTCCAGGGGGGGGGGGGCATTGTAGAGTTCCGGGGCGAAATTGCACTTTTTAACCATTAAACGCTTAAAATATCAAATCTTTCGGGAGTGGGGGACATTTCAATGATCCGGAGGTGAATGTCACCCCCCAAGCCACCCCCTGAATTCAACACTGCCCTCTTCTCCCTCCACCCCTTGTTTCCCTTCCCTACGCGTATCGTTCATATTTTGAATATTATTTCTTTTCTGGATTCACTCTTAGTACCCCCTACCTCTAAACAGAAAAGATAACAATTTTAACTGGAAAGAAAAAAAAAACTGCCTTGAAATAAAATTTGACAGTAGCTAATATGTTATATACTGCTATGCTAAAGAAATGAGCGCCAGAAATATTGATTATTATCTGCTAATTCCCATTATCACGATGTATGATCAAATTTCCTGCCATTTGATCGATAAATTTAGGAGTTACTCTTTTTAAGCTATCTGTGTAAAAATCGATTCTAAAACATCGATACTAGAATTTGTTAATCGATTATTTTTTTAATCGATGTTGTTTTAAACAGTATCGATGTTGATCGATTATCAAATTTTTCAGAATCGCCCATCACTACTGTGGACACTCTAAAGTTACGTCGTGTTTACAAAGGCGTGTGGAGGAAGAAAATGATATGGGCAGAAATTTGAAATATTTAATGCTGTATTGTTTCAATTTTAAAAACAAGTAACAATTAATAATACACTAGTTCATTTAAATCAGGATTACAAATAAAATGACCAACATTTATTACAACTGTTGACACTTAAACTAAACCCAAATCAAAAGTTAAAGATATAAATGGATAGGGAATGTTTGAATCGCAATTACAAATAAAGAGGGGATAGGACTGTTACATTCATGATGTAACTTGATCTTTTGTCTTAAACAGGCCTGTCCAACATTTCAGAATACGCACCTTAACTGGTGGAAAAATATGGAGTATGCCAATATTCACGTAAATCAGAACATGCAAAAATATTATCTCACTGTAGTAGTGTTAGCGCGCGTTTTAAAAAATTCTTTTAGAAGTTCCAAGTCGGTAAAAACAGCTATATGTCAACCCTTATAACAACTGTCAGCAGACTGCGTGAATCACGTCGTCTTTCGTTCATGTCAAGAACATGAACTCCAACAGTGACTCCCAAAGAAACAGGGTAAAAATACGTGTCAGAATTCATTTCCATTTTTTTTGGCTTGTATTTCGAAATTGAATCTAGAATCAATTTCACATTTAATCATTCTCAGATTAGAATCAAAAAGGGCACAAAATAACCATTTCATCCTCATCTTCATCTGTATTTGTATTGCCACAGAATCTATAAAAGACGGTACGCTCTGCATGCATGCGCATCTCTGTATTCCCTTTATACGCACACACGACAAGTAGCAGAAATGGAAGTTTCTTCGATAATTATGTATTTATCACCATATTGGTTTCTTCCGTCATCGAGTAAAACTTCATCCATCTTTTGTGCAATATTCTCTGTTTCTTGCATAAGGAGATTGGTTTCGTCTTCTTGTATTGTTTAAATATTTTATATTGCTTTTTTTCACCTACTCCTCAGTTTGTATATATCATAAAACATCTTGAAGTTGGTAAGCAGTTGTGAGACCCACTTCAGATTTTCAACCTAAGAGAGCTTCATATGGTATTCTTTTAATCCCAGAATGATAAGGCCTGTTTTTCATAAGTTGAACAAAAGTAAGTCCCTCACTCTTGCAGGCAGTGATTTCTTGCTGAATCCAAGTACACGGCACATTTTCAGCACCTTGATTTCCATTTTAGACACTACCCTGGCTTTGTTAGAGGTGAGGTTTGCCATTGGTAATTTTCAGTATTGGCCAATATTATTTCAAACTGGTCAGAATGATTTTCGCATACTCCCTACTATTATCAGACTTTACAATAGATAGTTCCCCAAGCAACTTAAATAGGTCCACTAGGTTTTAGGCTACTTCTTCCGCTTTCATTGAAGTCAATACCAAGGGCCAAGGGATCCATCATACGTCCTTACGTGCGACCCGTATGCCTTAGACTCTAAATAGAAAAGAAAAAAAACTGAAAGAATTGATACCGGACAAATTTAAAAGGAAAAATACATAAATTAAAGACACCGAAGAGCGGGGAGGGTGGGCTCGGGACGTTTAGGCTACCAAAAGATCCTACCTACGACCCGAACATGTCTCGCTAAGAATTTAGTGATATTATCTTGGTTTACCATTACACATTCATACTCCCTGTCATGTTCACACGAGAAATTAATAAGAATAATTTAACAGCTAGAAATAAATTCAGAAAAAGACATAGGCTTCACAACGACACATTTTTAATACCTTTCTGGTTTCTCCTGGAACAGCTTGCAAAGATGAATGTACAACTCACTCTCATGACGAGTAGTGTTTTTCTATGTAGATGAAAATATTTTTTCAAAATTCCGTCACGTCCTCTGTAGCTAATGCTCAAATGAGCGTCATGAAATACGTAAAATAACTCAGAGATGGGAAAGTTATGGAAGTGTATATAATCAGTCCCATCTTTAACAGGATAAATTATTCACTTTTGTTTTCCACTAATCACATCATAGCGATTCAGCTGTTAGTAGTTTTGTGTTTCCTCTTTAGTAGTTATCTTAGCCTTTTTCACATCGCTCAGTAGTTCCTGGTGAGTAACTTTGGTTAGAAAAATATTAGATTTTTTTTCAGCATTGGCTTGCATTTTATGTAGTTCATCACATAATCGTCGTTGCATATCAACATTCCTATAAACTTTGATCATACATTTGTATACACTCAGGCCATTGTCTTTGGTGAGCAAATTCAATGTAGCGAATTTTGTCACTTGAAAACAAAGATTGTAATGGGAATGGAGAATTCCTCGCTTGTGGCAAGCATCGAATAACATGAGCTTTTCCACATAGAATTTGAAACGCCATTAGAGGGAGTATTTTGAAATTTATCGGTTTGTAATTGGGCATTATACAGAGTGCCTAGGAAATGTGTGAAACATTAATCATTTTATACGTTGACGTCTAATTTTCGGCATTCTTTAGGGAGCCGAATTTCACACATTGACGGTAACATATATATGAACATATTAAAAAAATTAAACAAATAAAAAGTATTTATAATTAAAATAAAGATGATTTTGTACCCGAAACTACATTAAAGAAAAATTCTACTCCTAATTTGAAAAGGTCCATGCAGCAATTTTAGTTTCAACAAAATCATAAAAATGTGTTTTATATTATAAAAAAAACCCCTAAAATCTAGTAATATGAGATTTTATTTAATATTGTTGTAACCTCTGTTGAATAACTTTCAAATAATAAATACTTACATTCGAATAACTAAATTAAAGTCTAAAATGATGTTACAAAAATTTCATACATTAAATAAATTTTTCAAGAACTTGGAAATTTCGAAAGCTATAATTTGAATTGCTTTGCTTGCGAATTCCCAAAGGAATGAACTTCTGAAAAAAAAATCACTTGGAAAGGAAAATATAAATAAAACAAATTTCTTTCAAAAGTGCATGCCCTCTTCAAATAAATAGAAATGAACTAAAATTGTTGGATTTGTTTCAGGATAAACCGTTATTTTCATGTCAAATCAATTTGTCTGTTTCTGAAGAAAGAAACTTATGAAAATTTTATAGAAAATCACCGCCCTTTGAATACTAGGCCTAAGAGCTGAAACAAAAATGACAGTTGTCGAAGATGGATTTCCTTTGGCGTTTGTACGGTCACTTGAATTTTACTACCAGTATTTTTTAAAGGAATTCTTCACATTATTTAATCTTAGAAAAAGAAGGCGAAGAATACGTTTAGGAAATATTGGCATTTAAATTTAAGTTACCATACAAACACTGAATACAAATCCGCTTACGGTAGCCGCCATTTTTGTGTCAGTGCGTAGGCCAAATATTCAAGGAGCGGCGCGCGAAAAATAATAAAGTAGATTTATTTATTCCTCACAAAAAGGTAAATGGGAAATAAAAGTCTATCATAATGGAATAGTGACACCCTTGTAGCAAACAATATTAAAATAAAATCTTTGTATTTGGATCAAAATAAAATCTTTGTATTTGGATCAAAATAAAACTTCATTTTTCTATCAAATATATATTTCTGCTTCAGTAGATACAAACATAAGAACGTTTGACACGGAAAAATAATGAGCTATGTTTACTTATTCAAGAAATATTTACGTGAGAATGTGGACATATCATGCGGGTGTAGTAATACTTGTAGCAAAACAATATTAAAATAAAATTATTGGATTTGGATAAACTTTTATTTTCCTGTCAAATACATATTTGTGTTTCGGAAGATACAAACCTAAGAACGTTTTATACAAAAAATAATCAGCAAGGTTTATTTATTCAAGAAAGATTTAAGTGAGACAAATATATTGTTATAGGAAAGTAATAACCTTGTGGCAAAGAAATATTGGAACAATATTGTTTGTAACGGCTTTGAATGAAATATATGTGAATGTAGAGCCAATATTTCTGCAATACTGAAGTTTTAATTCAGATATTTTCAATATGAAACTAATATCTCTGGTACAAAGGCATTTTATTGCAAATATTTCCAATGCAAGACAAATGATTATTCAATATTATTATTTCGTTAGCAGTATGTCCAATAAATACGATATTTGTATAATATTGGGCCCCAATATATTTCATATGACCAATATCCGTTTGCAACTATGGAATGAACAAATGTAATGTAAAATTTCCATTAAAGTTTTGATTAATAGTAGTACTTACAATTTGTGCTACATTAATTAGATTAAAGAATGTAGCCAATTTGATTGTTGAAAACTTTTTACGCGAGTATGACACTGTGGAAACTCTCCTATATATCACCCTACAGCAGGGAATTTCATCGCATTTCATATTCTGTTAGACTTTCACATAGATTGGGGATTTCGTAGACTTTCACATAGATTGGCCAACAGATGGCGCTGCTATGCTACCTTTTTCCCGATTTCCCTGATAGCTATTTCTCAAGAACTAAAGAACGAAGTTTAATCAAACTTTAATTTGAATTAGCTTTGAAATAGATAGATGCTGATTAGATTTGGACGCGTGCCGCGAAACAGGTGTCGCTGCTATGTTGTGTTCTTTACGTTTTCCGCGATAGCTGTATCTGAAGATTTAATGCACACGTAAACTCTATGTTCTGTTAGACCTTGACATAAATAGATGCTGATTCCATTTTGACTTTGATCACTCAACCATAAACTTGGAGCCATACCATAAGCTTGGCCATAAACCATACCATAAGCTTGGGGAAAGATTCCTAATTGTGTTCACAATCAATTGATGCAATTTAGCTAGTGTTTTTTTGCAGAATTTTAAACAACAATGATATACATTTAACCACAATCGCCAGAGCACAAGTTGACGGAATCACTGAATTTTGAAGTAAATTTTTGAGTGTGGATCCAATTATGGGATATTTGGCATATCTTTAAAGCTGTATCTTGTTTCTTTATTGTGTAGAAACGAACCAAATTTGTATTTGAATTTAATAATTAAAATCTACATAAAATTTTAATACCTAACAGGAGGCGCGGTTGTTCTATTCTTCTTTTAATTTACTAATCACTATAAATTTCCAGGATCACTGCAACTAAGTGTTGAATTTGAAGAAATGCAATGTACTTCATATTCATTATCGTTGATGCTAGCAGGGGGGGGGGGGGAGGGGTTTAAAGTAAGTGCCGTTTGGAAATAAAAAAAGAAACAAGTATAATTTTCTTACCAATTTTATTTCTGGCAGGTCCCTCTCGGTAGTTCTGAATCGGCTCATTAAGTTGGGAAGATGACCGGAAGCCGAACATTGCGCGGACTCTCCGTCGGGTTGCTCCGAATCGGCTTCTTTGGTACGGAAGAAGACCGGGCGCTCGACACATGGAGATGTTCCGTCGACACGACGGGGACAGGAGACGGACGGTCTGTCGACCTTATCGTGGTCAGTCAGTGGGAAAGGGACTTCTGAAAGCCGGGGATACTGCGCGACAGCCCACATGTGTCAAAGACCCAATGGGGACTGTGGGCCGTGGGTCCATCCCTCGCAAGTGCGAGTTCTCCGCGTCGCGAAGACTCGGCCAATGCTTGGAGCCTCCTCCGTAGGTGGTGGAAGAAAGCCCCGTAGACCGATCCCAGTTGCTCGCATGGAGGGAGGCCCTCTTCTCTCTGTGCCGAGGTAGGTGACGCTGGGCGAAGGTTAAGCTAATGATAGCCGGACCGTCTCCAAAACTTGTCTGAGGAATTGACGGAGGCAGGCTCAAGCTCTGAAGAGCACGATGCGTGGTGACTCTGCAGTGTGCTGGGTGATGGGAGATACGGCATGAAGCGACTATCTGCACCGTACCAGTGGCAGAGGTGATATAGTTGTCGACACGTGTTGTCCAGGCCACGCATCCCCTCAGGTCGCTCTGGACAAGACCGTCTCTTGGAGGAGGGATCACCTACCTCCTGTTGTGTGACTATGATGAACCGGGCCGGTTCGCCGACTAACGCGGCGTCGATCATTGCCAAAACTCGAGTCCTCGGGCCGAAACACGGTCCGGCGCGTCTATGCGCAGTCAGAGCTTTCTACGTCTGACGGGCGGATGAGTAGGAGTCTTCTCCTAGTTTTCACCCACCACTAACCTTGACCGGGCCCGCCTCTTGTGCGCGTTTGGAGGGATTTTCTATGTCCTCCAGAGACCGGGAATAGCTCTTGCAATAACTTTCTGTTGTTCCTAACATTTTTGTGATGTGTTGTGTTTTTGATATTTATGTGGATGATC
The DNA here is from genome assembly GCA_963931845.1 of Maratus michaelseni. NCBI lineage: Eukaryota > Metazoa > Arthropoda > Arachnida > Araneae > Salticidae > Maratus > Maratus michaelseni. The sequence goes on from OZ007587.1 coordinate 185,666,480, forward strand.
CTGATAAATGGAGTCGACCGGGGACCTCCCTGCATTTATCTGTAGGGGTTCACCGAAGGGAAAGCTATTTAGAATGGGACGACCTAGCCAAGACACGTCAATGTGTAGGGTCAGAGTTTCCATGTGGTTTAAGGATGGCAAGAGTCTCCTCCGTCGCACATAGCGACAACCCACGGCAGATGAACTAGTTGTTTCGCCCTTCCATGCGACTCGATAATCGGACGCCGTGAGATGGCAAGGGCCGTCGGAGAGCTCGGCATATGACCTTGGGACCGGATCTCCTTATGGGGTACCGACGACGAAGTCGCTGGGTTGTTCGGTGGTTCATCAAGTGTCTACGGAGAGGTTTCCACTGAGATAAGGAATCCTCCGCGTAATCGCAACGATCTGTGTCGTCGCTCACTTGGGTAATATGGGTTGCAGGGTCCGCAAGTGGTGGTCCTCTAGTCCGACCGAAGCGCATACGGAGAGACAAATCCGGTCGTGCGCGCTAAAAGTCCCTCAGGACTTGGGTTCGGTGGTGGAAGACGCACCGGGCGCTCCCCAGGCGACTGCCGGGGCAGCCTAGTTTTACCAATTTTATTTTTATGTGAAAGCCTGTACCTCAATCTATATTGCTACATAATTTCCACCAATATTAAGGCAGTTATCGTATCGTACAACCAGTTTTTGAATTCCCTCTTTATAGAAGTCACTGCAACACGGTCGTTTTGACCTCATCATCGATAATGACGAAATCGTAAAACGTCTTTCCTGTTTCACTCGTTCGTCAATTTTCTGCACCAAATCTTCAGTAATGACTGAAGCTCGCCCACTTCGTTCCTCATCATGAACATTCGTGCGGCCATCTTAAAAGCTCTAGCCCCTCTCCTTACCATTCCACCGGTCATAATGTGTTGACCGTAAAAGTCACTGATCTGCGATGAATTTCAGCCGCTTTACAAACGCACTACGAAAACGAATCACCGATTGTATTTCACAAGCGGCAGGATTCTCAATCAGTGGAGCCATTTTAAATGCTCAAAAACAAACGTTAACACGGTCGAATGTTTCCGTAATGGTGCCTATGGTTTGCCAACAGTCATAACTGAACAGTGCGCAAGCGCAAAATGCCGACTGTAACGCAGTCACGCCGAAATTTCTAACCGGTACGTACTTTTAAAATAACCCTCGTATTATAAATTAATATATTAGAATGGTATAGAATAAAATTTTGTAATAACATATTAGTTTCAGGATAAGAAAACGAAAATTTCACAAAAACATCGATTTTCGTGTAAGTTTGAAGATTTGAAGTACAGAAATAAATTTCCTTAAATGTCCAAAGGAAGGCAAACGCTCTTTCTTAGCCCCTTATAATCGCTCTATTCCTAATTACTAATCCGATGTGCGATATAACACATACCGTTTCTTGTAGTAAATAGAACATCATACCCCTCATTAAAATCAATATAATTCAAGATATAAAATTCGCCAAATGGAGCGATAAAGTGTGATTTCTGGAAACTCTGCGACATTTTTAAACATGTTTTTGTGGCCACATTTAGACATGTTCTTATGCCAGTAAAATTTCGGTTGAAATTCAGAAGTTCGTATCAAAAGAGCCTTGTTAGAAAAATGGCTACTTTAATAAACTGATTCGAATACATAAAAAATGCATAAAAATACGGGTTTGTTCACAAACATATCCAGGGTAAAAATTCACAAAACTTTTCAGATTCTTACACTATGAGTGATATTATATAAGCAGTTCTGCATATTTAGCACGATATTTTATTTAAGAAATTTACCAAAATTTCCAAATAGTAATAATCTTGGGTTTATTTAATGACAGACATATAGATTAAATAAAGAAAAGAAATATTATTAGAAAATTCTGGTTGGCTTCTGAATAAAAATAAAATGTACTAAATTGGCACCACTGTGTACAAAGGCCGGTTTCAAAGCGTATTGACACTTTTATTTTCTTCCTTCATATTCTAGTTTATTCTAGTTTTATACCAAAATTCAAAATAAAACAAATATTTTTGTTTGCTTTAAAATTCAAATAAATTTTTTTTCAATCTCATATTTATTTTTCTTTTTTTATTTATGTTGAAAACAAAATATGAAACACAAACTTGTCATCTAAAAGACAAAAATAAATAAATAAATAAAAGATGCAATGTTTTTATCTTTGATTTAAAGCGTATTTCTGCAAACTTTGGGAAAATTAAAAATGAAATACTCATAAAAAATGTTCTACTTTAAAATAAAATTCATAGTCTTAATTTATTCTTTTATCTAACAATATTCGATTATTATTTTTTTCTTTTCTAAAAATTTGTTTCTGAAATTAATTTTTCTTGAACAAAGTTACGCAATTTTAAAATAAATGTTATAGAATGAAAAAATATTTCACATAGAAATGATGCAAAAAGTTATTAATTAGATTACTAACTTGAACTTATGTAAAAGCAATTTTTTTATTTTTACCTTTACAGTTAAAATAATGAAGTTGCAGTTTATTTCCTCTTGAGAGTATATATTTTCATATTTCCACTTGAGAGTAAATTATGAAATTTATTTAATGAAAATTTTCCAAACGAATTGCAAACGAAATTGCTAGTTAAAAATAGCTATTTATATTTAGCGTTGGAATTTTTATTACTTTCCTTACGATATTTGTTAATCTAATAGTGTATTTTCAGAGAAAATAATTCAGGTAAATCATTTCCGATATTTCATCATAATTCTAGCCGTTGTGATCAAATAATATCGAACAGTGTATCAAATAGCTAGCTTTTTTCTCTAGAATAGACCTGAAGTAGAACGAAATTATAGTTTTCAATATTAAAATTAAGATATATTTTAAGAGGTATCTAATATTAGGTAAAAGTTTTACATATTCAGTTTTGGAAAATTGCTTAGCGTTGATTTGTACGCTTTTTTGTTACCACTAAAATTTAATAGAAAATTTGCCTGATTTTATCGGAGATTTTCGGCAATTAAATAAGACAAAATTTACTATTAAATTTTAGTGGTAAGAAAAAAGCGTAAACTTCGACAGTTACGGAATTGAAGAACAATTAAAATATCGCGCCTGAGAAAAAAAAAAAAACTTGTGGTAGCTTTACTATCATTCGTTAAACAGTTTGACAGATGAAGAAAATTCTAATAAAATCAGATTCCTTGTAGAAATAATTAATTTTCATTTACAGGGCGATTATATCCCGATATATGAGTTCCTAGCTATCATACCGTTCACAGAAACTGAAGGAAATTTTGGTTTAAAGTATGTTGAGGTATGCGCTCAAGAATCATATGAAAAAACACAGTTAAATTCTAACAGTTACTGTTACAGTGCCAAAATTTCAAAAATTTCAAATGGCAACACCTACATTTTTAGGTAGCTTTCAATACAAAAAGCTACCTATTGCAGCCGTTCGGAGGAAAGCAATTCCAAAAAATTTTGGTATATTTTCACCGATCATGATCCCCAGAACTCCAATTCACCCTCCGTTCAAATGTTGATATATATATATATATACCTGACATATGTCAAGCTGTAACTCTCTTATTTATGAACTGATTCGGATGTAACTGAGCAGGTGTATAAGACATACTAAGGTCACTACCGAGTTCGTTGGCCAGCTTCATCCGCCATCTTGTTTCAAAATGGCGGCCACTGAAATGTTTTTATTTTTTTTTAAATTCAAAAACATGTACAAAAAAATTACAAATTGAAAAAAATGTTGCTGTTAAGTGTTAGAACGTGATACAAGGATTCTGGAACATTTTTTCTTTTGGCTATATTTTAAAAAAAGGCTGAGATATGGCAGTTTGAAATTCTTAAATGGCTGAGATTTTGAAACAATCTGATGTTTGTTATGCTGTAACTCTCGTATTTATCAACCAATATGAATGTGATTGGTCATGTGTACAGAACATACCAAGGTCTCGACCAGCTTTATCTGCCATTTTGTTTCAAAATGGCGGCCACTGAAAATTTTTATTTTTTTTTAAATTTAAAAACATGTACAAAAATTTATAAGTGTTAGAACGTGATACAAGCGTTCTGAAACTTTTTTTGTTTTTGCTATATTTTATAAAATGGCAGAGGTATGGCAGTTTAAAATTCTAGGTTGTCTGACATTTTGAAGCAATCTGATTTCCTTATGCTGTAATTCTCAGGCAGAAATGCGCATTCAAATTCAGTATTAACGAAAACAGGGATTGAATCGTCTATAATCGGTTTCCAAGCAATTTAGCTTATGGTGTTTGAGTAAAATGAGTTGAATTTTTAAAAACATGGACTATGAAAGTTACCTTTTCCTCCCGTTACAGGCCGGAAAGACTTTTTTTTATTGAAATGTGATGTTCATAAAAAAAAACAAAAAAACATCAAAATCGTCGGAACGCTACCTGCAGCACGAAAATCGCCGTCGCTAGACAGACTAAGTTTGAAAAGAAAAAACAACTGTGGCGCTCACCAGAGCACGACTTTCTTTTCTAATGACATAACATTCCACACTGCGTCTACGGCTATGATCCCAGCCTATTGAATCTCCCTCGAAACGAGAAGAAAAGACCAAGGTACACAATAAAATGTTTTGCTTTATGTTGCTTCTCTTCTTTGTCCTTATTGGTTGTTTTCACTTTTTTTCTTAGTCTGTCTAGCGACGGCAATTTTTGTGCTACAGGTACCGTAACGCTTTTTATGGTTTTTCACAATGAAGATCACATTTCAATAAGAAAAATAGATATTGCCATATGAAAATTTTTAAATTTTGCAACTGTAACCGCAACTGTTAGAGTTGTAAAGTGTTGTTTTTCACACGAGTCTTGAGCGCACACCTCAAAATACTTTAAACCAAAATTTCATTCAGTTTCTGCGAACGGTATGATAGCTAGGGGCTCAAATATCAGGATGATTTATTTATAAGCAACCGGTATGTTATAATTAATGACAGTTTTTTTGCAGTGTATTAAAATTTTAATTGAACTTTTCCGTATTTAGTTACCTCTGTATTCAAATACGGATAACTTCATGCAATTTTCTAAAAAGTCGCTTAAACCCATTTGCATCCAAAGCATTCTTTCTTATTAAAAAATTCGAATTAATACCAGGAATTCTGAATAGTAATTTTTAATTTATTTAATGACAGACTTTTTTTTTATTACATAAAGAAAAAATTGTTCTTTTTGAATTTTGGATATGGATTCGGAATTTCTGAATAAAAAATAAATTTCTGAAATGGATGCATACATGCGCTAATGATTGTTTGAAACAATCATGGAATGTATCTAAAATCACATGTAAAGGTTTACTTTCTTTTTTTCTCAAAATTTATCGAATAAATGTACATAGTTTTTCCATGAATATATATATATATGAATGTGATTTAAATAATGACATAAAGGATGAGAAAATTTTACAGAAAAAGCAGTAATGAAATATGATTTAAAATCTTTAAAATGAAAGGCAAATTTTCTTCTACTCTTACTTTTCAAAGCATTTTAGCGATATTTTTAAAAAGCAAAATATTTTCATAAAACCTATAATATGTCTCGAATTTGATTTAAAAAAATCTTAATTTATAAAAAATATTTTATGTAAATGAAACATATAAGTTTAGACGGGTAAATCATTGTTCGTTTCTTATCTGAAAAGAATCTATTTTTCTAGGGAACGAAATAGAAACCATACAACCAAACTCCCGTAGGAAATTTCGATGTTCAATTTAAGTTATTGGAAGCTGTGTAATTTTGTAATAAAAAGAAAATATTACAAATTAAATTACCTTAGTTTCGATACATTTTAGATTTAATTTCATGATCACTACAAATTTTACCATTCATTCCACTTTATTTGATTTTATCGAATTTAGATAATTAAAGTTAGAGAAATCTAAAAATACATCCAGCTTTAACCAAATACAGTTACAATGGATTTTTACATTTTATGTAAAGGAAACATTCTTTTATTTAAATTTATAAGATTTTGTCTTGCTTTTATAAAATGTGTATGTACTTCATAGTGAATTCGGAAATCAATCGCATACTTTAACCATGAAAGAATTTCAAAATTTTGATAATATTTTTTTGAAAGTTGTCCATTTTTATATTAGAAAAGAGAAATCATTGTTTTTATACGTACCCTTCATTTTATTTTTATTTATTTATTTATTTATTTATTGTGACGCTACTCTTCGTAAAGTGTTCGGTCGATGACCATTAAATTCAGCGCTGTGATAGCTGTCATAACCGGCATGATTTGTGTAAAAAAACCCGACACAAATTGTGTCCTTCAAGAATAATTATAGATCATAAATGCCATAGACTCAATGTTCAAAGTTTAAATTGAAATCTCAGCGCGATATTTTTTACGCATAATTTAGAACGTGGAAGATGTTTCGACTAGGGAACTTTGTCCCATGCGTCAAGACAGCGGACCAATAATTGCTTCAAGGCCTTATGCTTATAGCAAATGCACTCCCCTTTGTATTACTGGTAGGAATACAATATAGTCTTACCCCGTGTTTTAAATTAGCTTTTGGTTGTTGCGCTTTTCGCTAAACTTTTAAATTTTACTCCTACAATCCCCACACCAGGCACAAAATGTGACGCTAATTCGCTCAGCTGAATTTTGTGAAGTCTTTGAGGACGATTCCCTTGCTTATTAAATTTCAAGTTACTGATAATAAAAGAAACAGATAAGTTGAACCAACTGTATCAATCTTAATAAACTAACAAGGCAACCACTTTTGGTGAAGCTCGCACCTAGCATTGAGAACTGGTGCATTTTATAGCCCATAGGCCAAAGTTAGAGACCCGATAAAACTTTTCTGCAAAAATTGTATTATTATATATTTTTGCATACATTAAAATAGTGAATTTTTAATTGTTAATTTTACGCCAAAAGGAGTAAAGTCATCAAATTTGGTGCTACGAATCCAAACCACTACTCACATATAGCAGACAATTATAACATTGCCGGGAAAAATTTTACGGTAACGAATAAAGCTAATTTTGCACCACCACAAATGCAATTATAATGTTGATTTTTTTCAAAATGAAATTCGTGGATTTTTGAAAGAATTTTTAAACTTTTTTCAATATTTTCTTCTTATTATTAACTAATTTCTATTTTAAAGTACTTAAAAAAAAAACTTTTATGTTAGTGGAATAAGTAGTCTAAAAATTGCATTTTCAGAAGTTTATGCTGCTGAAAAAAATATATATACATTTTCTGAAGACAATTTTTATCAGTTGTCTAAATACCATGTCTCAATTCTAGGTGCAAGCTTCGCCGAAAGTGTTTCCCTTGTAAGTACTTCAGGGCATCGGAAACGGCCGTATCGACGGGCGAAGCCCGACCAGTTTAAGATAATTTCGTAAAAAATGCATCAAAACATCAGGTTGTAATGTTTGTGCTGGTCTGGTGTGGGTTTTGTCAAATACTCACACATCTTAAGACATCACAATTTTAATATGCAGCACAAAACGACAACAACAATACATATACTTCGCAGAAGGCGCGTACACACAAAACACAATAGAAAAAAACAACATTTGGTCTCGGGACGAGATCCATTCTCAAAACTAACTGCATGTCGTAACTCAACTACTTCTACAGAGTTACAGACCCGCGAAAAGTTATTCGCTCTCTTCAGTTCAGTTCGGACTTGGCAAAATATCTGCCAAAAGTGGCAATAGCGCCATCTACACGTTGTTTCATTTAGGGAAAGGTAGCTATTTTGTTATAAGGTTTAATTTTAAATTAAGTTAAATGTACCAATAGTAAACCACTAAAAGGCACTTATCTAATTATCATTTTCAGTGAACTCCAAAATATAAAATATATTTATTTTAGCTTAGTCATAACTATCATTTATGAGAATGAACATTCAAGTTTTTAAAATGGCTCTGGGAAAAATAGTAAAGGAAAAAAAAATATGTTACCTTTCTGTCGGCACCAGTAATGGTCCCACGAAAGTGATCAACTCAAATTTTGAGTGTAGTGTGTGCCATACATAACTTATAATTTGTTTTAAAGTCTAAGAACTAAATGTAGACAATAAAATGTATTTAGAAGTTTGGATGACTACATTACATATTTTCACTACAGTTTCAGCATATCTGTAGATCAGGGTCCTAAACGACAATGTTATTTTGATCTCCCTTTATCCATTAACCAATATGTTACAATCTGCTAATTAAAACTTTCGATTTAATACAATGTGTCTCTCTTCTCATCGTTCATTAATAGTTAATTCCTAAACAGCTAATTTTAGTAGTATAGTTCGAAATGCGAAAAAGTTTCGAATGTTATTCTTTATCGTATGCAAATTCATTTAAATGAAAATAGTTTTTTTTTTTCAATTACAATTTTTTTAATTTTTATACAGTTCTTCGGTCTTATAAATTGAATTTTGTAACAGCAAAAAATCCATTCTTCTACGACCAAAACTTACCGTGTTATGATACATTGAATTTTATGAATGTTCAGCATTTTCTGGCATTAAACACGTGTTTGTTTTGTTTTTAATATCCAAAAATTCATAAAAGTTAAATCATAAGTAGATAAGTTTTTGGCGCAAAAAACGGAATTTGGAAAACGAACTTACATGTTAGAGTATGGAGGAAGTTTTTATAAATATAACTTATAACATTCAAGGGTTATAATGGAGTTTCCATTATATATGCTTTTCTTAATAGTTAACCCTCTCTTCGTATTCAATATGCATTTAATTTAATTATTTTAAATTTATATTCTAAATTTAATTTGTCTGTGCAACCCATTCCCTGCATTTAAATATATCTCTTTCTATTATTAAAGATATCGCTTTCATTTCAACATCAACCTCCTACACTCTATTTCGTGCAGATGCAATTTCGCTCAGTTAAAAAATAAAGAAGAAAGAATAATTCCTTCTCATGTCTGCACTTCGGCATTTACACTTAAAAATGTAGCCGTTAGATATGTCTATTATTAATTCATAGAATCTACAATCAGCGGATGTATTGTCTAAATCCTTGAGATAATTTTCTGTTCCCAGTATGACTAACTTTTGCCCTCTCAAAACCCTATAGCGCTATGCATTGAGGATGCAATTTTTCATAGATATCTCATTTGATTATTTTTATATCATCACTGTCTTCTGTATCTCTCTGCATATATTATCGCCAAATCGGTAATTCTTCAAAGGAATTTGGCGGAAACCGCACGCCAAGTATGTACCAGCTGTCAAGGACTGTGAAATAATTATTCATAGCAATTTTGTTTCTGATCGACTTGGAAAATGTAGCCTCTAAAGGCGCTCTGTGCTTGGTCGGGTCACTCCCGATGGGCCATGTAATTGCCCTTCAATAACTGCTATTAAACATCTAGAAAAATGCCACTTTTGAGTTCTCCTAAATTAGTCTCTTCACGTGCCTGGTTATTGTTCGAACGCAATCTTCCATAATCTAACTCTAGGTGCATTTAAAATCTTCTCTCCCGATATATTGCTATGGATTACGGCCAATCAACAAAAAACTCTACTACAAGGGTGCTTTTAAAATTTAAATTTCACATCTCTTAAAAAAATATCCATTTCTTAAAATAATTTCTTTTGCCTAAAAATGGGCTTGTAAAATGATAGAGAACAACATAAGAAATATTTTTGCAAGTGATAGTATGCCTCTAAAATTAACGGTTTAAGAATTAGCTATTGGTCAACATTAAGAAGGAACACGTCGTATATTTATATCATTGACCTTAATTTTAATTTAACCTTTATTTAAACCAAGGAATCCAGACTGGATTTCCAAGGAGCATGCTGCTCCATATACAGAACACAGATAAAACACTTTTTTTCATTTAATATATATTTTAGATTGCCCATTAACAACACCAAAAAGTATTTGTATGTGAAAAAAATAAGTTATGCATTCAAATAAAGTTTTCAAAATTATTAAAAGCGATATTGTCGTATTAGCCGCGTGACAAGTGTTTGTTTTATTTTTCAAGTAACACACACTTTATTAAATATTTATTTATTTAATATATAACATACTTTAAGATGCTGCTTAGCTTCAGCTAGCAAGTCATACCACGATACAACATCAGAGATCAACAACACACAGTGTTGCCATCTATCAGTCATAAATGATATGTTGCCACACAATATTAATAATAACAATATATAACACCTCCACCACAAATTACAATATAAATAAAATAGCATAATGTATAACACCTCCCCTTTAACACTATACAACATAATCTCTGAAACGATAAGGCTGTCTTACAAGACGACCTCTTCTTGTTACATATCCACTATTACTATTTCCTGTACTCTGACTCTGCAAATCATTCGGATGTACAATATTTCCCCTTTCCCTTTGAATGTCAGTTATCTCTGGAGTATCAATATTATCATATAAATATTGAAATGAATTTTTCCGCTTTCTTAAATGAAAAGAATTTCGTCTTAATACATTACCTTTTACTGTTTTTACTAAATATGATCTAGGATTCTTACATTTTTTTACAATTTTAGCTGGTTCCCAAATATTATTGACCCTCAAAAGAACACTTTCCCCTTCATTAAAATCTGGCCGTTCTCTGGTCTGCCTGTCATAGTAAAATTTACTCTTATCCCTTTTTATATCTAATGCGTCCTTAAATTGCATTATTTTTGGTTGCAAAATAGAAACTGTTGCAGGTAATTTAGTTCGAAGACATCTGCTCATAAGTATCTGAACAGGAGAAACATTCATTCCACTGATAGGTGTATTTCTATGTTCAAGCAATGCTTAATTAATTTTTTCCGTTTCAGTGCCAGATTTGCGAAGAATACCCTTGGCAATACCCACCATTTTTTCTGCAAATCCATTTGATCTTGGATATCTGGGACTACTGTGTGAGAGTTCAATTCCCCATTTTCTAGAAAATTCATTAAATTTACCACTGTCAAATGGCATGTTATCACAAACAATTTCTTTAGGTATGCCATGATTGGAAAAAACTGCCTTTAATTTTGGTATTATTTCATCTGCTGTTTTGTTAAATAACTTTATTATGTCTAACCATTTGGATAAATAGCAACCAATAACAAGAAAACTGTAGCCCCATGCTCACAAATATCTATCCCTATTTTTATAAGGTATGTTTGGGATTTCATGAAGTAACAAAGGCTCCTTTATGTTTCTGGGCCTGTATCTCTCACACAGTTTACATCTGGAAACCATATCTTCAATATCTTTTGTTATCCCCGACCAAAATAAAATCTGTCTGGCCCTAGCCTTAGCCTTTTCCATTCCACAGTGAGCCCCATGAAGTAATTTTAACATTTGTGCTCTTAAACTGATTGGTACTATGACTCTGTCATTTAAAAATACCAGCCCCTCTTCTATATATATAGTATCCCTATATTTAAAATATTCCTGAACTTCAGTTGGGATATTTTTACTATTGGTAGGCCACCCCTCATCACCAAATTTCAAAACATGTGCAAGACCAACATCAGAAAGTGTTGCCTCCCTAAATTCATTTTTTCTAAACTCGCTAATTTGCAAATGTTTAGTTAAGCTATGAACCATTTCTGTCATTTCCACATCATCTTTCATGGGTTTACAATAAATGATCTTGACAATAAGTCAGCTACATACATGTACTTACCAGGTAAATATTTAAGATTTAGTTGGTCTTTCAAAAGTTTTATTTTCATCCGTTGCAACCTAGGGGACACAACACTACCTACACTTTTATTCATTACAGAAACTAATGGCTTGTGATCAGTTAGTACTTCAATTTGTCTACCATAAATAAAATAATGAAATTTGGTTGTAGCAAAGACAATACTTAAAAATTCCTTTTCAATTTGAGCATATCCCTTTTCTGTATCTGTCAAACTGCGAGAAGCAAATGCAACTGGCTTTCCACCTTGCAACATGCAACAACCCAACCCATCTTTCGAACTATATGTCTGTATCACTACAGGTTTAGAACTGTTGAATACTCCTAATACAGGCGCATTTGCAATTTTACTCTTTAATGCTTTAAAAGCATTTGTGTGCACAGGCATCCAATGCCAAGTTACATTTTTTTAGAAGCTCTCTTAAAGGATCAGATGTTGTGGATGCCTGAGGTATAAACTGTCTGAGATAATTGATCATACCCAATATCCTTTGAAGTTCAATTTTATTTGTAGGTTCAGGCATATCAATTATTGCTTGGACATAGTCAGGATCAGGTTTCATACCCTTAGAATTAAACACATACCCTAAATATTTAACTTCAGGTACCTTAAGTTGTATTTTACCTTTATTGAATTTTACATTCAATTCTTTAGCTCTTTTAAGGAATTTAGCCAGAATTTCATCGTGTTGTTCTGGAGTATCTGCTGCAATCAGAAGATCATCAAAATAAATTAAAACCCCTTCAATATCCCCAAAATTTGTCTCATTTCTTTTCTGAAATATTTCAGGTGCGCACGATAATCCCATTGGAAGTCTTAAAAATTTATAACACCCAAATGGAGTACTAAAAGTACACAAATCAGTGCTTTCCTCATCTAATTCAATTTGAAAAAAACCATCTTTAAGATCAAGTACTGCAAATACTGTTTTGTTACATAATTTGGAAACAAGCTCCTCAACCTTAGGTATTAGAACATGATCTCTAATTATTGCTTTATTTAGATCTTGGGGGTCTAAACAGAGCCTGATTGAGCTATCAGGTTTTTCTACCAAAACTAAATTACTCACCCAACCCTGTAGACTATCAACTTTGGCAATAATTCCCTGATTTTCTAGCTTATTTAGTTTTTCTCGAAATTTAGGACGTAAGCTAACTGGGATCCGTCTAGGTGGTCGAGCAATAGGTATGGAATTTTTTTCCATTTTAATAGCATACTTCCCTTTGAATTTCCCGACCCCTGTAAATACTTCCATATTATTTTCAATAAACTTAGTTCCATTCATATTTATAGATACATTATCAACACATTTTAAAAGATTTAGTTTAACACATGCTTCTAATCCAAGTATAAGCGTTGCTTGAATATTATCAATAATAACAAAATTCACATTACCCTGCTTATTATCAACATTACACATTAAATTAATCATACCTGTAGGTTTAATTTTAGAGCCCCCATAAGCTTCCAATATTATATTTGTATCACCAAGATTAAGTCTATTATTTAAAACAGAAAAACATGTAAAGGTAAAATACTAATTTGTGCACTAGTATCTAATTTGAAATTAAGAGTATGACCACATATATATACATTTTTAGTCCATTCATTTGTTACAGTCACTTTACCTACCTCAAGAACACTTACAGAGTCGATAAAAAAATCATTATGGAAATCAGAACAAGAAAAATACTGTTCTTCCTCTTTATTTTCACTATAAGTTACATCTTGAATGTAACGCATTTTACACACGGAAGAAAAATGATTAAATTGGTGACATTTAAAACACTGCTTGCCAAAAGCTGGGCATTCTGATCGTTTGTGTTTCCTGTTACACTTCTTGCATAAATAAACAGTATTCTGAGTATTTTGCGATGCACTGTTCTGAGAACTATACTGTGAAGCACACTCACCTCCAGATCTCTTGAAGGAAGACAACCGATTTTTTATGTAAGAGGGGGATTGTTTCTTGGCAACGGCATCTACATTTTTTGTTTGTACAGCCTGGGCTTGTTTTTTTTCCAAGTTCTGCAGCCTTGCAGATTTCTGCAGCTCTATCTAGAGACAAATCACCACATTCACGTAACAATCTTTCTTGCAATCCGGCGTCGGCGATTCCGAGAACAATCCTATTTCTCACAACACTGTCGGTTTGTACACCAAACTCACATGACCTTACTAACTTTTTTAAGTCAGTAAAAAAGTATCAAAATTTTCATGACTGTCTTGAACGCGGTTATTAAACACAAATCGTTCGACAACAACATTTGTTTTTGGACTGAGATGTTTTTCAAAGGCTTCTATGACTGTGTCGTAATCATTTCTGTCATCATCTGACAGTTCAAATGTGTTGAAAAGTTCTATGGCTTCTTCACCCACTGCATTCAGTAGTATGGCAACTCTTACGTCAGACTTCTTTTCTCCTTGACCCGAAGCTTTCATATAAATGGTGAAAAGTTGTTTGAACTTTCTCCAGTTCTCAGCCACGTTGCCTTCTAGGCTTAAGCCTACCGGTGGTCGACAATATTCATTTGCCATGCTTAACTTTACTTTCTTCAATTATCCACGGTTCGTTTAACTTTCGACTACGCCATGTTTTATTTTTAAAGTAACACACACTTTATTAAATATTTATTTATTTAATATATAACATACTTTAAGATGCTGCTTAGCTTCAGCTAGCAAGTCATACCACGATACAACATCAGAGATCAACAACACAAAGTGTTGCGATCTATCAGTCATAAATGATATGTTGCCACACAATATTAATAATAACAATATATAACAGAGTTAATAGCTGAAAAAATCATCAGAGATTTTCCTATTTACAGCAGCCTTTATGACTTTAATGTTTCTAGTGTTTAAGTACCTTCACATATATCTTAACACATGGGCTGATAAGTTCCCGGTCTGGCACGCATATGGCGTTGCAATCGCCGAACCGATTTTTTTTAGTAAATACTAACCTTTAAAAGGCAGTAGAAAAAATGCCATGACGATTCGCCGTGTGGCTAAAACGTTAGAGTGGTTTTAGTTGAACGACTTTGTTGATAAACAAAAAAATGGATAACAAGAATTTCAAGAATTGTTATTTGATGGGGAAAAAATACCGTTCAAACAAAAGCTTGGCTAGATAAGCGTTATCTGGACACTGCACCAGGTAAATCAACCATTATTGACTGGTTTGCTGAATTTACACGTGGTCGTACGGACACCAGTGATGCACCGCCCAAAAGAGGTGGTTACTCCGGAAAACATAAAAAAAGTCCACAAAATCGTTTTGGGGAACCGTAAAGTGAAATGGCAGGAGATAGCTCAGACTCTGAAGATATCCAAGGAACGTGTAGGTTTTATTTTGAATGAACATTTGTCTATGAAAAAGCTGTTGTCAAAGTGGCTGCCGCTCGTTGTTGACTTTTGACCAAAAACAACAACGAGTTCTGAGCACTGTTTGGAGCTTTTTCGTTATAAAAATATGTTATTTATTATAAAATTATTATTATTAATCATT
This sequence comes from Maratus michaelseni, assembly GCA_963931845.1. NCBI lineage: Eukaryota > Metazoa > Arthropoda > Arachnida > Araneae > Salticidae > Maratus > Maratus michaelseni. Next base: position 185,681,660 of record OZ007587.1, read on the forward strand.
TATTAAATTATTATTATAAAATTATTATTATTAAATTATTTTTAAAATTATTATTATTAAATTATTATTATAAAATTATTATTTTTAATTTATTATTATTATTATAAAATTATTACTATTTATTATTAAAGTTATGTTATTTATTAAAGTTATAAAGTTATAAAGTCATAAAGTTATAAAGCTTTGTTAAAAAGTTGTGTTTTCTTTATTAGACAGGGAACTTATCAGCCCATGTGTTAAATTTGTGTTTTATTTATAATGTTTTAGTTTTTATTTTATTTATTATTTTATTTACTGATGGCATTTTAATTTCGTTCTGGAATAGTAGTCGGAATTATAAGTTTGTTGAACTATTTATATTGTTTTAATTGCAAATGTGTTAATCTTCCTTAAATAGGCTGTTTGCGATAGAGATAGATAAAAAAAAAATCATTGAAACTTATTTTAAAAACCATAAAAATGCAGCAAATTGAGATACAGTTTTTCAACAAATTACATTTTAAAATACATTTTATTTGTATTCGACGAATGCGTAAAAAATAAATTGTGCGATGTTTAGAAGTTAAAAAAATTGTATTAAAGACGAAATTGATTTTCTAAGTTGTTTCCACCGTCAATATGACGACAGCGTTACTTTGCTTTATAATGTAAATGCTGTCCCTTTTAGTGTTTAAATAATATCGCATGTATTCAATTAAAAAATATTATCAATAAATAACCGAAAAAAAAAAACCGTTTAATTGGCTTTACAACTAGAAATTGTAGGGTATGGATTTTTGTGATCCCGAAGGCCATTCATTTATGATAGACCTGCTCCTTAAGTGATCAGTACCAAGTGTTGTTTGAACCACTCCGAGGCGCACTTTAACGAGAACCTAATTGCTTCAAATTCTCACGGTACTGACAACAATGTAAATGCTGACGGTCCTTACTTCCGTTGAATGTCGCAGACTCGGAATTCATATAATGCAGTTTAACCAGCAACATATTATAACGATAAGACGATGACTGCTAGTAGTAATTATGCGTTTGTCCACGACTCTTCTTTAATCAATACGAGCCTGACTCATATAATATGACGCCTAATAACACAATGGCAACAGGAACCATTGAATGCCTAAGGGAGGCCACTCGTCCTGGCAAAGCCAAGACGTGGAGCGTATAGCCTCCCCCGGGAAACACCTCGGCACGCGGGGATTCATGATGGGTGACTTCATCTGTCGGCGGTCACGTAAAGCACAGTACAGGGGTCACCAACGAACACACAGGTCCACCAAGAATAATTTAGTCCAAATCCTTAGAGCGGTCCCTTAAAAAACAGTTGAAATAGACGCCCGACAGAACAATGGTTATGACACATACTGGGCCAAAAAAGGGTGGCCCTGCCAGGACAACGTCCTCCACGCGAGCAAGGGGCAGTGGACTGAAAAGCACATAAGAAATATAAGTCAAACTGTAGATTAGAAGTAAAAAAGAAAAAAAATTACATTGTATTGCCAGAGCCGCTCCATTATTGTTTTTGCACAATAAAAATGTTCCTGTGGTATTCAACAACGTTCTTCTCTGCTCCTAAGTTTTTGCCGTGTGAGTTATATGCGCATATATCACATCCTCTTTTGTCAAGATTTTTAGATGATTTCCAATACAACCACAACTGTCCTCTCGACGACGTCCTATAGTTTTCTTTTAGATCCTATTGTGATTCATAAAATGCTTAGTGCTACGGATAAAGACTTCGTGTTACGGAGATACTTGTGTAATAATATTTATATTTAGTGATTCAACAGCGAGCGTGCAAGAAAAGAAGTTTTAGTGTCTGTCGCAGCGATTTGAGGTAAGAGCAATTTTTCCTAGTTTTGTTTTCAATAATTAATTATGTCAATTATAGATAATTTAAATAAGGATCAGCTTAAGTTTGTAGCTGAAGAATTGGGATTAACAGTACAGGAGCGAAGCAAAGTGGTAGATTTAAGGAGGATTATAGAGGAAAGCGAGCATTATGAAAATGAGGGATTAATGAAAAACGTAGTGGAATATGTAGTTGAGGAAATTAAGTCTCGGAAGGAAGCCGAAAAAACGAAATTAGAAGTAGAGAGAATTAAATTAACACAATTACAGAAAGAGGTAGAATTGGCGAATATTCGTAAGGAACTCTCTCAAAATTCTGAGCTTGAAAAAATTAAATTGGCACAATCAGAAAAGGAATTAGAATTAGCCAAATTTCGCAAAGAATCGAATGAAAGCGCTTCGCTTTCAGGAGTTTTAAAATCGGAAACGGACAATAACATAGAAAGTTTTATTAAAAGTATTAAAACCTTAAATATTCCGGTTCCTTCGAGAGAAGAGTCCTTTAATCTGTTTTTCCAGTCACTGGAAAAAGCATTCAGAACAAAAAACGACGTGCCGGACGAGTTCAAAGCCGAAATTCTTTTGAACGTTCTGGGTGAGAAAGCTAGTAATTTAATGATTTAAATAAAACTTTAAAAGGGTTTTGGGAAATAGAAAATGTTGAAGTGGAATTAACAAAGAGTAGAGAGCACGCCATATGTGAGGAACGTTTTGCGCGAACACATTGGCGAAATAAGGAAGGCAAGTACGTAGTGAAAATGCCGTTAAAAGAAAATCCATCGTGTTTAGGAAAATCTAGGGATATTACTCATAAAATACTCAGATCGCTGTGGACTCGTTTATCTAAGGATGGACAGTATTTGAAACTCTATAAAGACTTTTTACAGGAGTATGAAAGACTAGGGCACATGAAAGAAATTAAAGATATTAGAGAACCCGAGGTAGCATATTATGCCCCTCACCACGGCATATACAAGCCAGAAAAATCTTCAACAAAACTAAGAGTGGTGTTTAATTGTTCGGCTGAAACATCCAATGGCACATCGCTTAATGACTTGCAATTTAACGGAGGAGTGATTCAGAACGATCTATTTTCAATGATGATAAAATTTAGGGAACATGTTTATGCCCTAACGGCCGACGTAAAAATTATGTATCGCATGATTAATATAGATCCTAGTCAGCATGCCTTACAGAGAATTTTGTGGAGCGATAATTATGGTGAGGAGCCTAAAACTTTCGAATTACAAATAGTGACATATGGAACTGTCAGTGCGCCTTTTCTAGCGATGAGAACACTAAACCAGCTTGCGAACGATGAAGAGAAAAACTTTCCGAAAGCAGCACCGGTACTGCTAGAACAGTTTTATATGGACGACGTTTTGTGCGGTGCACCTACGCTAGCAGAAGCGGTGTAAATTTGTGTAAGTTATAGTGTAAATTTGTGTAATACATTTATCTTGAATGTTTAAAAAACATTGCAAGGCGCGGCGGGATGTTCGGAGCTGGCATGTAGCCAAATCCGGCAACCCTTTGTGTTTCGTCATTTTCTATTGTAAAGGCAGAGTGTGTTTTGTTTTCGTGAAGTGATGATGTATGAGAAATATTTAGAGTTCTGCAAATTAAAAAAATGGTTCTACAGTCCACAAAGTGTAACTGATTATTTGTGTTGAGTGATTTAATAAGAGTTATTCATCGAGTACAAAACAGATCCTATAGTTATCATATGCAATGAGATGTTTTCACTAGAAATCTCGAGGATAACGGGATCGAATTATCCAAGTACATAGTATTTGGAACAGCATGTGAGTTATCCTTTCGGATACACATGAACATTACATTTGTTCCTAGATTTTTTTCAATGCCTTCCTTCATGGTATAAATGTTGAAAATATGTTATAAAATGTCATCCTCAGGACATCTATGAGTGTGGCATTTTGAAATCCAGAGAATATTCTATGACTGTCTAAAGGATTATTTCAACCATCTTGAGGATCTTCATTTTCCTGAATATTATCTACTCTGGATATTTTTAGGATGTCGGTGAGATGTCTGTGTTTTTATTTTGTCATACAATTTATCTTACTCCAAAGAATATTTATCTGTGAATCGCATATCTCACCGACACATAGATCTTTTTCTTTCATCGCATTTTACTTTTGCTTCGAATTTTTAAATCACCCTGTAGATTGAAAATGTACAATTTATTACATTGAAAATGTACAATGTAATAATTTAAAATGTTATTTGCACTAATTTTGATGTAAATATGTTTACTTAATAATAATTTATATTTTCATAAGACCAGTGATTAACATACTGTATGTCTCCTTCGAATGAATTTACGAACAGTTCAAAATCAATATAATATATTAAACGTATTTACATAATTTTATTATCTTGAAAATTAAGCATGCATTTCTTAATTTAAAATGTCACATTCAATTTAAAAGGAAACGATTTGTAATTAAGGCTTATATTTTCATATTTCAAGAGTTTAAGCATTAAATTCGACGCTTTTAATATTTCCCACAAGGAACGTTTAATGTTAGTTTCTTTAAAAACATCTTAAAATTTAAAATAAATTTATGTTTTATAGGATATTCTTTGAAAGTTTTTAAAGCATTTTGAAATTTGTTTTTCTAATAGAAGAAAAATAATTTTTTTCAACTTTAAATCTCTGGGAAGCATGTGAATTTTTCAAAAGGTCTGCAACTAATTTTTTGTATAACACTAGGGGGCTCTGCCCCCTACGAGCTACGCTCGCCAACCCCCGTTATGACACCGCATGATTTAAAAACACTCTGATTTGATCAACTCTAAAACGATTACCGAAGATAGTATTATAATTAAACAACCAGTGACGATCTGCTGTAACTGGGTTTCCATTCATTTTCCTTGGACTGAGGGATTTTAAGGTCGAATCATCTGCTGTCGAAACAGTTAACAACTGTTTTCCTGATTGATTAAATAAGATCAATTAAACATTTAAAAATCAACTTGTGTAAAATGGTTAAGTAAACAATGTCGCTGCATCGGAGAATTTTATAAAGATGCTATAGAAAATTGGTTACTTCTCCATTATCCCGTCGACTACTTTCTATAACAAAAAAAGAACTGCCGCCAAAATATATCATTTAACGCCAAACGTGCATGATCGTGGCGTCGCGACGTATTCAGTTGACATCAGATGCGTTACACGTATTAGTTATTTCATCGAGGGATTGAGGGGGTTTTAATTCAACGTTTATTTGTCTTTTTGATACTCCTCCATTACCCCGTCAATCAATTTTCATTTTAAAAAAACTATCGCCAAACTGTAACGCCAAATAAACAAATAGAAGAATTTTGGGTACTTCCGTATTATCCGGGCCAGGTCAGATACAGCTCAGACAAGCATGGCGCCAATTATACTAATTACAGCAACCCTATTTTTGTCACATATATAGTTTATTTATTTATTATAATGTTTAGCTTTTGTAGTTTAATTTACTGTTTATTTTTTTATTATAGTTTACAGTTTTGTGTTATTTTGTTATTTATTTATTATTATTTATTTATTTATTTTATATTATTTACCATTTTAAACAATTTTATGTATCTAACAATATTAAATTACTGTTTTGCAAATTATTGGCAACTATAAACAAGTTTGGCAATTGACAACAATTTTTGGCGATCTATCTCCTGTCCCGGATAATACGTAGATACCGAATTTTGCCATTAGAGTCTCAAAACAGTAAAAATAAATTAATAAATAAATAAAATACAAGAAATTTGGAAAAACCCCACTCACCAAAGTGTCAACGATCAGTAAGTTTAAACAATAAAATTTACAATGTATTAATGAAAACAGAAAAAATAATCTGAGATATTAAGTTACATTATTTTTCTTAATTATTTCTCTCGGCTGGTGAATAAATGTTTGTGACGTCAGTTGAAACTGATCTATTGTATGTAACTGTTCATCGCAACATTTTTCAATGTCTTTTCTTTTTTAATACCATGGCACTGCCGTTTAATAATGTAACTGTTATTTTAATTAATGAAATAATTAATAAATCAATAAAACATAACAAAAATATATATGCATATGTCGAATTAAAAACCACTTGATGCTTTAACAAACACATGTAATGCCTCTGACATCAAATGAATGTGACGCCACATTCATGCATTTTTGGTGTTAAATCCTATAGTTTGGCGATAGTTTTTTGTTATGAAAAGCGATCGATGGGATAAAGGAGAAGTACCATATTGTTAATGATATTTTAACAATTTATTAGCTATTTCGGTATTTTAAAGGTAATTATTAACCGTAAAAGTATAGTTTTTAATTAAGATGAAATATAATTTACGCTGTTTTAAAATTTGCAATAATAGGTAAAAGATTTGTCGATATTAATTAATCTCTCGTGTAAATATAATTTTTAATTAAAATTGTTTGGAAATATTGTTATTTGAGCATTTTAAATATGACGTAAGTTTCCCTACTTAATACTTTGAAAACGCGTAATAATTTAATTATTTCTCTTTTTAATATTCACGCGCAAGTATATTTTTTATTACGCAATTTTCTGCATTTACTGCTTTTAACACGTGATCATTTAATTATTATTTGAAAGTTTTATTTCTGTTTTTAATAGTCACGTGTAAATACATTTGTTAATTGAAAGATAATATTATTATGTGCGCTATTTTACAAATTGGCAACAATTCAAATAATGGATTTTATGAAATATGAAATAAATCTTCAAAAAAATAATGAAAATTTTGAATAAAAAATTGAAATATAACCTCAAAAAATTACTCAAATTAAAAAAATAATTGCAGTCTGCACACCGCTAGCTTGTCAACTATATCCTTATAAATTATGGTTGAATTCCTGTGCATAGTTTTCGTTCCTATAAAACTTTTTTAAGAAAACTATTTTGACCAAATTAAATATTAAATATCTCTTAAAATAATTCTTCGATTTAAAAACTGTCTGCTTCAGCGTGTTTATCGAACATTTCTTTATAAAATTACCAGTTTTTAAATTTTTATATGCAATAGTTTTCTGGATATTAGTCCAGAAAGACTTCAAGACACAAAATCTTCATTGACAGCGGCTGCGGCGGCGGTGGTTATTTTTTTTTAATATAGAGAGATGTATCACAATCAGTACCTTATTTAGAAGTTATTAGTGACAGAAGGCACAATGTATGAGCAAGATATGTATGTAAAAGTTACTTACCGCAAAGTAACAGGCATGGAAATCTAAGATTATGTTTGAAACATTGTTTACTTTACGTCAAACTATAAATTGAGCCTCAAACCTAGCTTCGAAGTCATATTTTTATAACTGTAAAAATCAACGAAAAAAAAACTAAACTAAACTTCAGCATATTGGTATGCTAAAAGATATGATATATCCACTAACAACAATGATATCTATTATTCACAAGTTTACACAAAATGATTTGGATGCATTTTCCAGCTAAATTAAAATTTAGTACACTTTATATGTATAATAATTTATAAGTCATATGCATAGCTGCAAAAAAGAATTTGAATACATTACCATCTATGGGCGATAATTTTTTTAAGTGGATTTTTAACTGCGTTGTATGTTTTGTATTTTTCAATTATATATATCATTTCATGTTTTGACAATATGAAGCTTGGTAAGAATATTCTGATAGTGTTGGAAAATGTTTCATATTCTATGCGTCATGCATTATTAGATAGCTTTTATTACAAAAAGCTACCTATTGCAGCCATTCGGAGGAAAACAGTTCCAAAAATATATTTGTATATTTTCTTTTCACCGATCATGACTCCCAGATCCTAAAACCACCCTCCGTTCAAATGTTGATTGATATACACTGGTGAGAAAAATTACAGGAACAACCATAAAAAGATGCTTTATGTTAATTCTATTGCGGGAACTTCAATGAAATGTGATTGGATGGTAACTCATTGTTAACGTTATCACGTAGTCTTATGGGATTAACATTTGCTACAGACAAATAAGAACTTTTTTCAGCACGTTCTTTCGGCATGTTTGAAAAGGAGTGCACGGGGTTGAATATAAATCTAATTTCAATGATTTTACGTGTAGTTGCATAAACGCTTCGCTTGTAGTAGGTGGAATATGTCATCCAGAAGACTTTTGACTGATTGTGAGAAATGACGTGCAATAGGGAGAATGGAAGTAGGACAGACACTGACAGGGGTCTGTAAAGACTTAAAAATAGCCAAAAACGCTATGTCAAGAATTTGGACACTGGTAATGTTCAAAGACAACCAGGTCGAGGTCGAAAACCTGCCACAACAGACTGCAAGAACCGTTATTTGGCAACGATTGCAAAAGAAACAGGCAACTGACGTCATTTCAGATTGCAAGGGAGTTTGCTGCAGCAACAGAAACTCGACTATCCGGACTTACTGTGGGTGACAGGCTGCATAAAATAGGGCGGTATGCAGGGAAACCCATCATTTGCATTCCACTAACTCCAGTAGCGAAGTGCGCCCGGTTAAAGTGGTGCAGAGATCGTCGTCATTGGAGTACCATGGACTGGAGCCGAATTCTCTGTACCGATGAATCTCAATTTTGTTTGGAGAGTACTTTCAGACGTGTTACCATATGGAGAGAGAAAAACACACGCAATAAGGCTGCAAATATCCATGAAAGGCATCGATACAACGGTCCTGGAATCATGATATGGGCGGACATCATTTTGAATGGCCGCATTGACCTACACATTTTTACAAATGCAACTGTGAATGCTGAAATATACAGAAATGGTGTTCTTGTTGCTCATGTCAAGTTGTTTAGGTGTGCAATCGGTAATAAATTCCTTTTAATGGATAATAATGCACGACCTCATCGTGCTGCACTAGTGAATGATTATCTTGAGGGCGAAGAAATCCAGCGAATGGAGTGGCCTGCATATTTTCCGGATTAAAATCCAATAGAACATGTGTGGGACGCACCAGTACGCCTACTTGCATCTCGGCAACCCCTAACTACGACTCTCCAGGAGCTTCGGTGCACTATTCATCTTGAAAACCTTTTGTTACCGCAAGCACTTCTGGTTAATCTAATCCACAGTATGGAAAATCGCTGTAAAACTTGCATTTCGCTCAGGAGTGACCACATACCTTATTGATTTTTCCTGCGTGTCTCTAAAATATTGTAACAGTGCAATTTCCTTATCCCCTCTTATATCACACAGTCCTATGTTTTTATGTAAATTTATTTTTTGCAGAAATAGGCGGTTCTGCGTTTTGAATATATGTCAGGTATGACAAAATAAAGATCTTGTGCAAGTTTCATGTTCTTATCTGTAAAATTATTCAAGTTCGATGAGTTTTCATAGTTGTTCCTTTAATTTTTCTCGCCAGTGTATGTATATATACATATATATATATATGCATATACAATATATATCTGGCATTTGTCATGCTGTAACTGCCTTATTTATGAACCGATTTGGATATGATTGAGTATGTGTATAGGACATACCAAGGTCTAGACCGAGTTCGTTGGCCAGCTTCAACCGCCATCTTGTTTCAAAATGGCGTCCAGTTAAAAAATTCAAAAATATGTATAAAAAATTAAAAATTGAAAAAATTGTTTCCGTTAAGTGTTAGATCGTGATATAAGGATTTTGGAGCATTTTTTGTTTTGGCTTTATTTTACAAAATGGCTGAGATATAGCTATTTGAAATTCTAGGTTGGCTGATATTTTGAAACAATCTGATTTTCGTTGTGCTGTAACTTTCATGCTAAAATTTTCATTCAAATTCAGTATTAACAATAACCGGGATTGAATCTTCTGTAATGAAATCGGGTTCCGAGCATTTTAGTATCGGGTGTTTGAGTAAAATGAGTTGAATTCTTAAAAACAGGGAATATGGAAGCTACCTTTTCCTCCAGGTACAGGCTGGAAGTACTTTTTTTATTTTGTGTTTAATTTAAGCCGAAGAAAATTTCGTCTTTGTGATACTTAAATGTAAAATGTGAAGCTATTCATTTTAATAATATACATGTTACAATTGTGTGTTTTTTAATTAGAAAAACAAAACTTCAAAGTGAATTAGTTAAAAAAGGTTCTATTTTGAACTCACCTCTTTATGTTTCTGAAAACAAATGAAAATAGATATTTAAAACACCTTATGAGGTTGGTAGTGATTTGCTACTAATAGGCTTTTGTTGAGCAAAGCTGATAGAGTAACACCATCCTTTGATATTCAATACTATTTCTAAACCAAATAAAGATATCATTGTTATTTTATTTCTTGGTTCCAATTATTTTCTTCTATATCGTGTTAAGATTTTCTATAAAAGCTATTATTAGTTATCCACGGTGCCTTTTTTCAGAAGAAAATAATGAAAGACTTTTAGGAAAATGAACAAGATGTATTTTAATACATTAAAGAAATGAATACATTTTCCTTTTTAAATTTAAACATTTTTATTGTTTTATCTACAAATAAATACATAAATAAAGCAAAATATAGCATTTCAGTTACATTAATTACTTGCATTTACATCAGAAATGTTACTGTTAACAGTTGGTGTGTTGAATTAAATTTTTCGGGCAAAGATATTTTATATGGACGTATCAAAATACCATTTACAGCTTCTTTTATGTGGAATCCAACATGTAAATTTAATATATTTACCTTTTTTTAAACATGATTTCTGTGCAGACTGTTTTAGTTTGACTATGTTGCCGTGGATTTTTATACAACATACACGCCTATCGGTTACACCCTAAAAAAGAGAAAAATATATGACTGGTAATGAAGAGGACACCAAGTACTAATCGAGAGGTACTGGTTTTGAATCTGGATTCCGGTGTTGAGTATCTATACTAATAAAAGAAAGTTTCGTTCTGTGTCGCACTGTGTATGAATGTCTGTGTGTCTGTCTGCAGCGCACACACTCTCAAAAATAAAACACTCAATTTTGACGATTCCGCAATCCTCAGGCCTCATTTCCTTATTTTTGACAATCATTTCGTCACTGAGTCACGTGGTTTTTGACGAAACGCGAATCTTCAAATATCTTGACGAAACTGTTTCCTCGCTGTCAAAAATAAAACTCTCACTTTTGACGATTCCACAATTCTTAAGCTATATTTCGTCATTTTTGACAATCATTTCGTCTCAAAATTAAATGATTGTTAATGCAATGGAAAATCTCAAATATTTTACAAAAATGTTTCCGCATTCCCGGCCAGATTATTTTTGTTACAAAATCGTTCAAAAAAAAAAAAAAAATTACACGAAAGTATTAAATTTAAGATATAATTAATGAAAACAGAAACAAAAATATTTCATCCTTGGGGGCCGCTATAACACGAATGTACCAAATTTCTACTTTATTTTTTATATCTGATAATTTGCGTCTATCCTTTTTGTAAAGATTTTATGCATTTCTATTGCCGATTCAAAGATAAATTTTTCTGAAGTTACAGAATTTCGTTAAAAACGCTTAGAAAATTCATCTAAAGTTACAAAATTTCGTTGAAAACGGTTAAAATAGTAAAATGCGAACATCATTTGGTCCATTTTCGACCGCAAGCATCAACATTTTCCCAATGGTAAAAAAAAAAAAATAATAATAACAATAATAATAAATAATAATAATAATAATAATAAATAAAAAATCACAATATTAGGTGCTTTTTTTATTTAAGATATATATTCATATAACAATCAAATTTAAAATACGTATAACTGACCTTTCCCCTCTATAAACAGTAATCTTATCAGCTGAAATTGATGAACTCGCCTCCAAAATATGCACTTCAAAATTAATTATTTCTGATCAACAAATTAACTAGAGCATATTCATTGAACAAAGGAAATTTCTCTAATAAATTATATTAATCAAGCCATTTTCTAATTATTTATTAACCATAATAATAATCTAGCCTTATTAATTAAAACATGCAGAAGTTATAACAACACCGATAAAAATACAATCTGCTTTCTAAAAATATGAACACACATCAACATCTCGTAAATACTTTTAAAATCAAACAATTTCGAAATCCCGCTAGCTGAGAGGTAAGACGCTGGGCTGTCAAGCTAAAAGTCGCGCGTTCGAGCCTCACCGAAGGACGATCTTATTTTGCCCCAAGTCAATTAAAAAAGCTTTTAAAAGCTCTGACAGATGGAACCGCCAACCTTTTTTTTCGGAACTTTCAAAGAATCAATTTGACAAAACCACTTTCTTCGTAATTTTGAGGATGCAAATTTACTCGATTTGACGAAACGTTTACTCGGAGCATATTTCAAGAAACCGTTTCGTCAAAAACGAAGAAAATTTCTTGAAATTTGAGTATTCAATTTTGAGAGTGCAGAAGTTTGAAAATTTGTATAGGGATAGTCAAAGGCAGGTCCTGATGCATATGAGGCCCAGATTTTTAATTTTTGATAATTAGCCGACATATTAATTAAAAACTCATCAAAAAGGGATTTTTTTTAATTGGTGGAGGCGCGTCCAAGCATGTTCAATCCATTATTTTCGGAACGCGTAGAAGGAACGAGCCAAAGCTGTTTTATTTTGTATATTTGCCTTAATGTCCATCGACTGAACCCTTTATGATACAAAAAAAATTGAAGACATATTCTTACATTTCGTAAATTTTTACGTCTTAGACGCTGCAATCAGTTGGAAAAAATATTGTTGCTGACCCTTTAAAAAAAAAATTAAAGGGTCGTTTCCGCAATTGAATTTTTCTCCTTCTCGGGAATGCTTCCCTAGGGCTCGATTTCAAAGGTCCATTCACAAAACATACCTATTTAAAGCTGGGCCTTTCTTTTTATCGATGGTGCAATCAGATTTCAAAAATACGAATTTTACCCTTTCAAAAAATTCTCGACCGCATGTCACTTCGAGACTCCCGGAGATGATCATTTTTCTACGCTAAAAGTAACTAAACATCCATATTTCGACACAATATTTTTATAGTATCTTGGCAGACCAGATTTACATCACTTTCAAAAATTTCGAATCGGTCGGATGAGTAGAAGTAGTCAAAAAAATTATAATTAAATCTGAGAAATTTTCGATGAAAATGGCAAAAGCAGACTGCTTCAGCGCAGTAAGGCTGACGTTTTCACTGCTAAATATGCATATTTTCCACGAAATTATAAAGAGTGCTTGGGTACAGTTATATTTTAATTGATTAAAATTTCAGAGTTCGGACGATGAGAACTTTTGTTGTTGTTGTTGTTGTGTTAAAATACCCGACCCGAAAACATAACGAGGAAAACATATTTTTTTCTTACAACTAGATAACGATATTTTTCCACGAAATATTTACGCGGGCTGCAAATCCAATAAACCGATAAAAATTTCAAAAAGTTCGGACAACAAGAACTATTAAAAAAAAAAAAAAAAAAAAAAAAAAAAAAAAAAAAAAAAAAAAAAAAAAAACTTTGAAACGATCCTACGTGAAAAACCAGATAATATTTTTTTACGAGCGCTTTTATCGCTAAATATCAATATTTTTTAGCGAAATTGTTATTTAAAAATATCAATTCACACAAGATCGGGTTAAAGATATAAAATCATACACATTTGAGGTTTATTTAAGGTTATTATCAGGAGCCCGGGCAATGCCAGGCGGGACAGCAAGTTCCAAATATTTCTGTATCCAAATTAATATAGAGGTGACAGCTACAGATGAGTTCGGGCTCTGTTTTCGGAGGCCGGGTCTGCCCGAGCCCGATGATTTTAAATCCAAGCCCGCCCGAGCCCGAAACATTTTGTGTCATCAGAGCCCGAGCCCGATACAGAAAAAAATTGCATAATATTTAAAAATTGTTTTAAAAGTAATATCTCATTTTTAAAAAACTTCGTACGCAAAAATAAATGTTTATCCCGTGCACATAATTAATTTTATGGAAATTTACATTCAATCTTATCAAAAGAGAAGTTTGGTATCAAATATAAATATACTTCCTTAAAAGAATGTAAATATTTTTCTCTCCCAACAAGCAAATCTGATGGCCAAATTAACGAAATGCGTTTTATGAATAAATGCATGCAATTTGCAGAAATTACTATTTCTATGCCGAAGAATCGAACAACGTTTTCTATTTCTTATAAAAGGTGTATATCGTAACTTATAATTGATTCCTTAATTAAAACAACATTTCGTTTTCCTGAAAATTAGCTTAAATTAAAAATCTGACACCGTTATCTGAAAGATCCTGTGCTTTTATAGAAAAATTGGAAACACTCTTCAATTGCTTTCTATCGGAATAACAATACATGACAATTATATCTACTTACGAATAAAAGTTTCTTCGTGAATGTGCAGAGCACAGATTTACCATGAGCAGAGTTCATGATTAAAAACAGAATCACTAACATTATTTTCATACGAAGAGAGAGTATGACTCGCACACAATAGAAGAATAAAAAAAATAAAATAAAACAAACGTTCCAATTAAAAAATATCCTACTGTCTCCATAGAAAATCTAGCAACAAATATTATTCGCGCCACTTCGTATTGGCGCCGTATCACCCAGTCGCCAGTCGCGTCGCAAATATCAGTAATTTTCTTTTAAAGTAACATTCTAATACTAGAAAAGAAAAATAAGACTTATTTTGCCCTTCTATTCACTCTGATCAAAATAACATTAAAATTACTTGAAATGGAATATGTAATTTTTTAAGGGAAAAGTTATTTTTATTTTTTCGATATGAGAATAAATAAAATTGTCAGTTTCAGAAATAATGAGCTCGAGACCCTATCGGGCCCGTGCTCGGGCTCGGGCTTTCGTGCTCGGGCTGAGCCCGTCTCATCTCTAGTGACAGCCAGTTAGTCCTTTCTTAGCAAAACATAGATTTAAATCTGCAAGCGAAACAACTTTTAACCTTTACATGGGGGCTCGGACAGCATCTGTCCAAGTTTACATGTATTTTCGAACAGATACTGTCCGAGCTCTCGTGTAGTGGTTAAATACGAAAAATGAGAAAAAAAATACTCTTTCACTCGTGCAAGGTTAGGGTAAGTAAAACAAGTCCTAATAATGTTTTCCTAAGATAAATAGTGTAAAACAAGGTTAGGGTTTGTTTACATAGCCTCAACATAGGATTAGTAACTTAGGACTATTTAACTACTGTCATAGAAATTATCGCATAGCTACTGTGAGCGATCTCTGAGACCGCTTGATCGAAAGTTGAATTAAGCATTCGATTAACTACTAATCGGAAATTGTTTCTGCACGAAAGTGTACATGATTGTTATAATTAATAATCACCTATTCAAAAGTCCTTAGCAATAGTAAAAAGTGTCAAAACGAAACAAAACTTCACTAATATTTATAATTAAACAAAAAGTTTCAACACTGTTAAAAAATTGCAGTAAACTGTCCAGTCATTTGGCCATTTTTGTAAAAAACGGTTACATAATCATTATTTCACTCTATTCTGACCATATTATTGTCCATATTATGGTCAGAATAGAGTTAAATTACGGTTATGTAACAGTTTTCTCTAAAAACGGTCAAATGACTGGACAGTTTGCTGCAAATTTTTAACAGTGAAGTTAAACTGTGAACATTAAAAAAAACGGTCTGGGAGACCACTGACAGCAGTTTAAAGGTTATGTTTATGTTAACCGTTTCTGCGTTACTCAGGATGTTAATACAAATAATTACTCAAATCTAATTAACAATAAAAAAAATAGTTTATTGGAGTTCAACAAGTATTAACGGTGGAAATGAAGAGTTTTCAAACTATTCAAAATAAAAATCACACTAAAATATACCTTCACAAGAAAAACTAGTCTCCAAGTTTAACATAAAATCAATGTTGTCCTACATTCGAAGATAAGTAGCATAAAAGCATGGATTCAAACCTAAGTATTCAAGAAAATATTAATACAAAATTGTATCATTAACAGGTAACTTTTTCAAGCACACCAAAATTTGTAAAACATGACATTTTCACTTCGAGATCATTGAGTAAATAAGTAAATACCAATAATATCCTATAACATCTTTCCAGCAATAAATAACTGACGTTTCATTCACAGGCAACTTTGCCTTAAAAAAAGAGAGTTATCCTAATTATAATAAGACCAATAGACCCGTGACATTTTTGTTTATATTGTAAACTTTAAGATTATTGCTGATACGTTTTTTTTAATTATTTTTTAATTAACTGCAATTTTTATTAAATCAAACAACGTGTTTTAAACGAAATGTGAATGTTCTACGTCAAAATACTTTTCAAAAATCCTTTCGAATGAAATCTCATTCATTGCTCTACCTTTGGTATGTGCATAGAAAAAAAAAATGTTGCTATCAGAAATAATATGTATGACTAGGTGAGATAGAAAACTACGTCTCAGGTAATACAGAAATATATTTTAAAAAAAATTTATAACTAACGAAAGCAAGTTAGAAGTAGTTGAGTGTTACACTTTAAATAGTTTTAAAAACGCAAATATTAAAAAGGAAAACGTACTTTAAAAATACACATTATATATCATCCATTTTCCTACATTGGTGCAGTTGAGAGGTAAAATTTCGGACCCTTATACCCAAAATGTAAAGGAAGGAAGATATAAGAATATTACAGCAAAAGGCCTCGAAGTTGCTAAAAATGTTCATTTAATTAAGATTTTACTATACCACATACACGTATATAACATAAAAATCGGTTATGGCAAAATTGTTTCTGCATTTACAAATTAGTAAGAAAGATTGTTTTGATTTTATTATTTTAAACTCATAAATGTAAATACAGTGGAACTTCCGTTTAACAAAGTTCCTATTTAACGAAGTTTTCTACTTAACGAAATTTTCTGCAGAACTTTGACTTTGAACACCATTAGCATGCAAATTAATCTCCATATTACGAAAAATATATTCTATATAACGAAGTTTATTCCACTTTTGTATGTGTACAGAATCCAAACTAAGAGGTTGCTGTTGCGATGGATATGCGAATTTATTTCAGTGGATTGTATGAAAATGAAAACATTTAAATAATTTCTATTCTGCTTGATGCTAAATAAAACAATTTTTTTCAGACTAAGAAAAACACTTGTTATCATTACTCTCCCACACCAAGATTCCAGTGCTGACAGGTGGGGGAAGTCAAAGTCCCTTTTTTACATTCAATGATATCGAAGATGCAGTGACTCAATGGCGTCAGATACATTGAAGCAAAAATTATCAATTAGAGTCAGACAGTTACCATTCTGAACTGCTTTGTACATCCACAAGAACGTGCTTCAAAATTCAAATTAAAGAATATCAAAGTTATTTGTGTTCCTGCCAATACAACTTCTAAACTTCAGCCATTAGTCTAAGGAATAATACAAAATCTTGAAGTACGTTATCGAAAAAGACAATGTAGTGAAAACATTAGTTTCAGAACCTGCGTGTCAGAGCTGATGAAAGCTTGGGAATGTGACGTGATTTCATCGACCGTACACAACTGTTTTGTAAAAGACGGCTACATAATTGAAACAGAATCAAATGCTTCTGATTCCAATACCTGTTTGGGTACTTCTCTATTATCCCGTCGGCCACTTTTCATAACAAAAAACTATCGCCAAACTGTAACGCCAAATAAACGGGAGAACGTTACCATTGGAATATCAAAATAAATACATAAATAAAATATAAGAATTTAAGGATACAATTGTTATTTTAATTAATGAAATAACTAACAAATCAGTAAAACATAATGAAAAATGCACGCAAATGTCGAATTGAAAACCACTTGATGGCATAACAAACACGTTTAATGCTTCTGACATCAAGTAAATGGGATTGCATTTTTGGCGTTTAATCTTACAGTTTGGCGGCATTTTTTTGTTATGAAAAGTGGTCGACGAGATAATAGAGAAGTAACCCTGTGTGTCATGTCTGAAGGAAAATTTTCATGAATTTAAGTTGATTTCTATTTAACGAATTTTCTTCATAACGAAGTTTTTAAGTGTAACGATGAGACTTCGTTAAATGGAAGTTTCACTGTATATATATACACGGGGATGTTGAAATGAAAAGGTAGAAAACGTTGTAACTGCCATGCCGGTTGAAATTTGAATATGCCGCCTTTGGGATAACGTAGTGAGACATCTAGGAACGAAAATGAAGTGTACGGCGTGGTTGTGGGCATGTGCGGGTGCCCCTCCATGAAGCAGGAGAAAAGCAGGCAGTTGTGTATCCCGTCCAGTTGACAGGGCAGTGCGTGTATCACTTTTCACCAGGGCGTTCACCTTGCCGATGAGTTCGGCCGTGATTAGCGTGTTTGCCTGGCTTGGTCTCGGGTCATCACTCAACCACTCCCGGTCTTCACGAAAACAGACACTCCACTTTCTCACTGACTTGTTGGACACACAGTCTCCCCCGTATACGGGCACCATCTGGAAATGAATATCGGCTGAAAGAAATCTGATAACACCTAGCTGCTCCTCAATTTTCAAATTTTGCAATGGGGACGCCATGATGTCCTCGCATGCACTGCCGCGTCAATTGGACGGGACACACAACTACCTGCTTCTCTCCTGCATCATGCGCGGGCGCCCGCGCTTGCACACAACCACGCCGGACACTTCATTCATCTCCCTAGATGTTTCACTACGTTATCCCAAAGCGGCATATTCAAATTTCAATAGATTTGGCTTTTACGACGTTTCGTACGTTTTCATTTGAACACCCCTCGTATATTTATACAGTAAAAACTCCATAACGGACACTGCCGATTAGTGGACACCTCTGTTTATAGAATACCTTTTTCAATATGCCTATGGATTTGCATGTTTTTACCTCTAAATATCGGACACCTTCAATAAAAGCAGATAAATTCAGCTGCCTCGATGTGTCCGTTATATAAAGGTTTTACTGTATTTTGTAAATAAGTACAGTGAAATATGCTAAGGAGTAATTGCAAGGGACCCGAAAAAAATCAGTTTTAGATAGGCTTCGTTTTAACAAAAATAATTGTATCGTATTCATTTCTTCGGTACCATGAAATTTTCCGTTTAAGATAGGGACCGACAGATTTATAGACAGGTTCTGTTTTCACAGATTTTACTGTAGTAAGCTTTTAAGTGATTTACTAAAACTTCCTGTATTTATAATTTGGTTCTAACAACCTTTGACTATAGGACAAAAGGTATATAAATCAATACAATTACCTCTCTCTCCCAATTCTCCTGTTTTTCCCTAACTTAAAAAAAACTGAATGTTTGTAAACGGATAACAATTGACTATTTTGCATTTTTATCAGGTATTTTAAACACCCTTTTTACTGTGAAAATAGTAAAAGATTTTACGATGAAAATTTTCTTTTGAATAACTCTATTCACAGAAACTGATTTAAAGCATCTAAAGAATACAAATAAATTTCCTATTTAATTATTGGAAAGTGTTATTTCTTTAATATATATATTTTTTAAAACTTATATTTACTTAACCCATTTTATTAACGAAGGAACAAATTTTTATTGCACAAATTCATTTGATTTTTATTTAGAACAAATGAGAGTTCATTAAGTAAAATTAGTGATAGGATTTTATCTATTTTTTTCTTCATGAATGTGTTTTGTTTCTGTTTGAAAAATTGTTTCATAAAATCCGTTTCATGTTTGAAAATCTGTTTTTCAATATTTACAGATTCATTTGTTTTATTTGATCAATCTGAAATTTGATGCATTAAGCTGAGGTTATATACAAAAAAAGATTTTACGTAAACTTTTTGAATTCTTATTATCTTTATCAATAAAGAATTAAAGATTTTTGACAAAAGACTGAATAATATTCAATGGTTGGAGTATCAAAGTTGAGATTCATTCCAACAGACTCGAACCTGGGAACTTTTGCTTGCCGTGTCAACGCTCTTCTTACTGAGCTCTCCCAACGATATCCTGGCTGGCGTAATTCAATCTTATTTGTTATAAGTCACTCTTATTGCAAGCCGAAGCACCCAGGTTCGAGTCAATGGTCCCGGTATTTTTTGCTCTGTTGGAATGAACCTCAACTATGATACTCCAACCATTGAATATTATTTACCTATGTTGAAAAAACTTTCCTCTGTTCATTATGACTTTGAATAAATTGAATATGTTTATTTTACATTGAATATGTTTATTTTACAAAGAAGATGTTTCTTTTTCACTTTCTGTTTGTTTTTAACGCAGGTATTTCTGGAAACCATCTAAACAGTTCGTTTGTTAAATTAAACTAGTCATTGGGGGCCACCGTAATATTTACCCATCATGGATATGCATAATATAACACATGAAAATAAAACATGTGTAGACTATTTATAAAATGCATTGCAATTCGAATAAAATCGTGGCTTGATGACGTCATAAACTTTTAATGCTCTATTACTCCAAAATTGAAAATCATATTAACTAACGGATTACTGCGTCGGATTAAGCTTCTCATTTTCAATTAAAATATATCTTTGAATTGAAATTTGAATGAAATACAGGATAAAAAAAAATTTAAGAGTGTGCGAAATAAAATTACAAATATCTCGGCAACTCATTATCCGATTCACTTCATTCTTTATGCAAAATTTATGTTTTTTATTGTATTTTATATTTCCTCCCTAAAATAAACAATTTCGAAAATTTTTATATACCTTTTATCGGAACGAATATTTCGAGAGTCCGAAAAAAATAGTTTCGGATAATGAAGGTTATTTAAATTCAATAAGCTTCTGCCCATTATTACATAATAAGTACTCACCAAATGTCAAGTATCTATCTCGATTTGTTCGTGAGATAGAGTGTTTACAGACACACGGACAGACAGACGGACGGTAAATTTTTTTTCTAAAAATATGTTTTTCGGAATCTCCAGTGTCTGAAAATCCGTCAATTTTTTTTTCGATTTTCAAAACGATTACAAGATTTACACTATACTACATATGATGGGTAAGTAAAATATATTTTCCAATACCAAAAAAGTATATATTTTTGTTCATGTTTTTAAATACAGGATATCTCAAAAGAAATCTTGACGCATTTTAGAAATTAATATAATAATAAGTTCCATAAGATAAGCGTTTGAAATCTCAAATTTATTAGCTGACATATTAAAGATTTCATCTCAATAAATTTCATTTTGTTTACCTTTCGCTGAACGATTTAACAACTAGCCAATTTCAGACAGCCTATGTTTGAGCATTACTGTTAATGCATAATTTTCAGATGCGAGTGGATAATTTGGAAGATAGGAAAAATGTAAATGCAATTCAACATGAGTTTGATTTTCAAATAACACCGACTTGTGCATATATTGAAATATATTGATCAAATTAAATAAACTATTGGATATCAGTAACAAAACTTTAATATACCAGTAGACCAGTGCAAGGATTTCGCCCTGCAGTCTAATATTGTGTATTATTTTCTATTCACTATATATATATATGTATTATTTTTTGGATGCAGGTTTGAACTTCAAAAGAAAAATTAAGGATAAAAATATCTCTAAACATTGTTAATAAATCCAGACTATCATCTATTTATTCCATCAAAGTAACAGTAAAAACTGATCGAAGATAACAAAAAGCACGAGTGAACGAGCGAAAAAAAGAATAATAATCCTATTTTAACTGCATTAGAAGATGACGTCAAAAGCTTCGGGAAAAACATAGGACAAAGAAAAATAAATTGAATACATATAAAACAAAATTTATTCTGATATTATAAAGGATATATTTTAGGCTACATGTGAAATACCGTTGTCTTTTTCTTCTAAACATTTGAATTTGAATTTTGCTTTTTAATCATAAATATAAAACAAACCCGTGCGAAGAAATCCCTCTTTATCTTTTGTGTACTGTATATATTTTTTATAATCATTCCTATGATGTGGTACTTTATTTTTGTTGCAAAATTGATTTGAGGAAAACATTTTATTTCATAAATGAAATCAATGCTGATTTCATTTTTAATTAACTGCAATTTTTAATCAAAAAACATGTTGTAACGAAATGTGAGTGTGCTATGTCAGAAGCGGGTTCAAAAGCACTTTCGAATGATACCACATTGACGATTTCTAAATGCATAGAAAAAGGGATGTTGACAACAGAAATAATATATATACTCATCTAAGAAAGCTATGTGTTCAAGTTCCTATCTTATGCATTCATTTTTGTAACTATTATATTAAGGCTGTTCTCAGATCCAAAAGAGATACTTTCTGAAACATTTCTGAATTCATTTTTGTTCGGAAAAGCATGAAATTGGCAAGTGTTTTTATTCAGAAACTGTGTAATTGAAAGACGTTTTCCATTACTTTTAAAGGCAAACGATCTTTCAGAAAATACTCTCAAAGTTGGTGTTTTGAACCAAATTCTCGAAGAGCGACAGCACAAGAAAAGGGAAAAACGTGCCGTCACGTGAGACGAATCGCTTATAACTCAATAAGAAAAATATTTATCAAAAAATGATTTATTAAAATATTTTTAAAGCATTTTAGGCTCAAATTTAAATATATCGAAAGCTTTTTAAAGGTGTGTTGGGCTTTGTGGGACCATTTTTGAAATATAATCGTATGTTATAGTCTTGAGACCCAATTTCCCCCAACAAATCTTCAGCATATTGTTACCATTTTTATATATAATTTTTTTTCGGGATGACTATTTAAATGTTCTGTTTTGCGACCACTGAATTGGTAAGATAAGAACTATATTTTTACTGTCGTATTGCAGGTTTTTAGCTCTCAGAATATTACCTAAGAGCTTTTGCACCTACATATTATGTGTGTATGTACGTATGTACGTACATACGTACGTTATGTAGGTACGTACACACGCACTCAACTCGATATCTCTTAATAGAAATATCAGATCGCCTTCAAATTGCATATACTTATTTATTGAAAAAAGGTTCCCTAATTAGTTTCGGGGACTCATAGGTGGAATATAAGGAGGGAATTAAAGTCCCTGTTAAGAGATGGTAAATTATTATTTTTTTATATACGGACGTTTTTGGCTCATGCCGCTGTGACAATTTATTTAGACCCTACAATTTCTTCTTCCAGCTAGGTCTGATGGTAGTCCCGATAAAAGAGAGTGATGCAGAAGATGAAGAAAAAAGTTCTGAAGAATCATATTGAAACTAGTAATATATTAAATACAGTCAAAAACTAGCATATCTATAATATATAGACTCCACATTACTAAACCAATTATAAAAGTAACTTTATTAAATATAAATTAAATACAATAATAATTATTAAATGTAATAAGCATTATTAAATGTAAATAATAAGTTTTATATATAGTAAAATAAAACACATTTAATTAAACATTAATAGTAAATACGACAAATCTATCAACAGTTACTTTCTTGTTATAAACAGTAAATAGTTAAGGTTGCAAGTCGCTCAACTTCCAATTTCCCTTCACTAATGTTGACCCTACGGGCATGAGATGTTTTTGTATTTTTAAAATATCTCCTTAGGAAATTAATATTTTTTAACTTCTTTTTTCTTTGTACTTTTCTTAAAGGATGTCTCTTTTTGTCTCAGTTGTCAAAATATATATAAAATGTGCACTTATTTTTATATGAAGTGTTAAAATCTTACTTCCTACGGAAGTGACCGGCTAGTTAAAAAATATTTGTTTTAAAAACATTAGAAGAATTTGTCGATAAATATTTTATTTTCAAAATTTAACTAAGCAAACTAACATTACAATTAATTGATACATTAATTACATAAATTAAGCTTTTATTTTTACAAATCATATGTATCTATAATTTTATATAAAGCAACAATCACGGTTTGGCTGTGTATTGACAATAGCCAAAGTACTACAAAAGCTGCCAACCCTTCTAATAGGCGCTTTCTCTGCCAGATTTAAATCGGCGTCTGGCAGTAATTTAGCAGCGGAATTTCAGTCTGGCAAATTATTTATGGTTTATCTGATAGCCAAAGTATAACATACTAAAATTTCAGCTTTTCTAAAATGACGTTAATTTGACATTTTTTTTTACCTTTACATCAGGGTCTGGCACGGTCTGGCAATAATGGCTTAATATCACGAATAGTGAGCAGAAACAAATGTCATAAACACAATCCCTGCTAAAATGACGTAATTTTGCCACTTTTTCATATCATTGCTCCTCCCCTCACAGGTAAACGCAACGTCTCCCGCCAGCCAGTCCGGCTGCATGCGTACTACACAATAAAAAGGGAGAATATATAGAAAAATTAGCCTTGCTAAAATCTCGTGTTTTCTGACGTTGTTAGTTCTTAGACTATAAGATCCATATACCTGACATTCCTTTTAGACCTATTGTCTCTAGTATCGATACAGCTTCTTATCAGCTTGCCAAATATTTAGTTTCTGTTTTTTCTTCACTTTTTGTCAGTAATTGTTTCACTGTTAAGAATTCTCTTGAATTTGTTAAGAAACTTCATAGTTTTAAGCTAAAGGCCACATGATGGTTTATTTTGATGTCATTTCATTATTTACTAATGTTCCGGTTGAGGGGGCTTTTATTGCCTCAAGAAAAGGCTTTGTGAATTTCACTTCTCTTATTTTGAAATTGAGGAGCTTAATCTTCTCAATCGTGCTTGCCTGTCACAAAATACTTTTTTTTTTTAATGTGAATTTCTTTCGTATGACTGACGGTTTGACTATGGGCAATCCTCTTAGTCCAATTTTATGCGATATTTACATGCACTATTTTGAGGTCAAATTGTTTGAAATATTAAAGTTTCCGTTTTATGCCCGTTTTGTTGATGACTGTTATGCCCTGGTTGAAATGAATTCGGATATTATTCATATTCTTTCTGTTATGAATTCCATTGATTCTTGCATTCAATTAATTTTGAAATTGAGATCAACAATTGTCTTTATTTTCTGTAAGTTCTTGTTATTCACAGTGAAGATAGCTTTCAGACTATCGTCTTTCGTAAACCTTTTGCGGTCAGTTTTCCACCTCACACGTATTTTTCTCATCCTCCTAACCAGAAATTTGCTGCTTTCAATACTTTTATTTTTCGAGCTTCCAATATTTGTTCCACTCCTCAGTTACTTTTAGTGCTGCTAAAACTTTAAGAAGGCTTGAATTTGATGTTATTTTTTTCTCCTGTTAACAAAATCTCTTTTTTAAATCTCAAACACCACATTGATCGTATAGATAACACGGGTATTTACCAAAGCCAGTGTGGTCTCTCTTATTTTGGTCAGACTGAACGTGCTCTTAGATTTCGTTTAAAAGAGCATGAAAGTTATGTTAAAAATCAGGAGCTTAAACGTTCTTCTATTGCTCCACCTTATTGGTCTTTACAATATAGGTTCAACTTTTCCTCAGTCAATATTATCCAAAAATGTTCCTCTAACCTTGATCTCTATTTTTAAGAAGCTTACCACATCATTAAAAATTCTCACTCCTTACTCAATGACTTATCTAGTACTCATGTTTTTCCAAGCATTTGAAAATCATTAATTTAATTTTCATTTTTTGGTTTTTGATTCTTTTGTTCTCCGGTAGATGTATCTACTTATCCGCTTAGTTGTTTTATTTAGCTTTCTTCTCCTTGGTTGTTTTTGGCGTGTTGTATACTCGCATCGGGTATATAAGCCACTACCCCTCTGTCATTTTGTCCACTCTGGCTTTTTCTAGCACGTTGTGCTTTGCTCTTTGTCACACTGAATATTAATATCTCTTGTAGATTCAAAATAGTTAGTTGTGAAATTATAACGTTGGTATTCTTCCTTTTAATATTATTCGACAAACGTTTTATTTGCTATTTTTATATATTACTTTTAATTTTACTTCTTGCATTTATTATTTGTAGTTGATGATTATTCTGATAAGTTTTAAAGCCCGTTATGAGAAGACCATTTTGTGTATTGTTAAAGCTGTATTAATGTATTTCTTTCTAGAATAATCCGTAATAAAGTATTTTACTTGAATACACTTACATATTTCCAACGTTTAAATCGCTTCGATTGATATGTTTCTCTGATGGACAAAATATTTGTAAATACTAGATACCAAAGATTTATTTGTGTATTTTGGAAATTAATCTAATATAATCTAATATTAATCTAATAAATATCAGAGCAAATACTGGATAATTATGGTAACAGCTTCAATATAAAATTTCCAATTCTAAAAGTAAACATAAATAATATTCTACACTTAATTATTTAAGTTTGTGAAAACATTAGAACAGCACATATTTTAGAAAATATTAATTAATCAAACGTAAATAATAATTTTAAATAATTCAGTGTGCTATGAATTTAAGTGTGTATTAGATAGTACACAGCATTAAACTAAGAGTGTGAAAAATGTAATTTGTTACTAAAATTCTCTGCCTCACGAATATTTTCAGAATATAACGTATATGCTAAGGAAAATGACATTAAATGAACAAATAAGCCCTAATTATTTACTGATATTTAGAATATATATTTCAAGTAAATGTACAGTCGAATTTTGTTTCACTACAATGATTTTCAAATAAATGAATCTCTCGCATTCGGCTTGTTAGAATCAATTATTTCAATCAATGTTATTGCAAGAAGATTGCATTTAATTTCACATTTAAGCATATATTTAGAGCGGAAGTAACTGGTCTGCTTTAAATAAATGCAGAATTTTCATTGAAATTTCATTTACATATGCTTACTAAAATTAGCCTTCCCTGAAATTCTTTTAAAAGTGGTTTAAACTAGATTTATATGGGTTCAGTCAAGATTTATTTTGAAAAGCTTCTATGGGCATAAGGTATTTTTAAAATTCAAATAAATTTATAGTTAAAACTATGCTTCAAATATTTTTTGATTCTAATTAGATTTTTCAGCATAGGTAAAATAAAGCTGAAAATTAATGAATACAGTAGAGTCCCGCTATTCCGAACTAATTGGGACCGACCACTGTTCGGTTTAGCGGGAATTCGGAATAGGCGGATTTCATTAATAATAATCAATGTATTGACTTGTTAAGGCTTAAATTAAGTGCAGGGACATCTGCTGGTGTCAGCTCTATACAGCTTTGATCGGCTCGTGGTGAACAGGTTCGGTGGCCTTTGACGACTCATCATCCACACCCTACCTATCGCTCTGGCTTACATTGGAATTTGTTGAAAGAACTTTTACACCAGTGAAAGACTGTCACCTTCTTCCACTAGTCAACAAAATCCCTGGCTGTGAAGACGCAGAACAAAGCTGTGTTGAGGAGTGGACTGCTGTTGACGACAATGGTCACCAGCAGTACGGAGACGAAGACATCGTAGTAATGGTGCAGGACTCATCAGCTGAGATCGGACTCGGAAGAAAATGAGGAGGAGGTGAACGCTCAAACTGAACTCATATCATACACAGACGCGGCAAATCCTCTTGACCTCGCCTTACGCTACGTCGAACAACACGCTTCATCAACACCAAATGACGTTATGTTCATGCGGCGCACACTGTAAGATTTCGCAAATCTAGCGGGAAAAAAATCAGAAAACAGTTTTTAAGTAATTTGCGTTTTAGACATTTTAAATTACATCTAACACATTGAAGAGAAAAGAGATAAAGTGAAAGCAGTTTAACTCCACAACAACACCATCAAAAGTCAGTTCAAAACCACATTTTCTTTAAACCTTTTTAGAGCGCCGATTGTTGTAGATGTAATTGCAAATGATATTTATGGCTAAAAATATACTTATTTTGTAAATATTGTTTTATGATAGTATGGAATCGGAACAACAAAGTATTTTCTTTGTATTTTACAATTACGATAGTTATTTAAAAGTGTTACTTCTTAAAAATAAACTTGTAAGTTAATATGTAAATTATTTGAAAATTTAACAGCATATGATAGATTAAAAAAAGCTGCCGAAAATTTTGTACACTCTGGTACATCGTAAGGTATTTTTTTTATGATTATATATGCATATAGATATAAAATAAATCAATTTGAGCTGCAACTATTTGCAACTTTTGAATATAAGTAATTTTTTACAGGTACTGAAGTGTTAATTTCGAAAAGAGAATTCTATGAGATATTTATAAATGATGTTACTGGACATACATCATTTCCAGTCAATTCTAAAAATATCTTGATAAACAATGTATTACACAAGTATAAACTTCAAAATTGCTCATATGTTATGTTAGACCAGATTAAGCGGCTGATCCATTCGTTTATGATTGACATTAATCGAAGATGGAGAAATTGCCATCGCATAAAGAACGTTTTTTAAAGGAAAATAAGAGATGGCTAAATTCGAATATAACATTAAGTAATCTCTATATACCAGACAGGAGTAATAATGACTATGCGAAAAAAGTTGGACGTCCAAAGAAAAAGTTTTGTTCAAGTGGACCGAAAAAAACTGGAAAAAAAGGTTTATCCATTCTTCTCAGAACACTCACTAAATGAACTAGCACATGCCCCGTGTTTAAAATTGAGACAATTTGGACGAAAGTATGCTGCGGGTATGTTAAAGCAAATATCTTCAAGTCATAAAAAAAGCAACTACATTTTAAAAAATCGTTCAAAAAGCCGGATACCCGATATTTAAATATTATCTTGAAGAAGCGTTGGTTTTAATAACCACTATGAAATTAAGTTGCCGAAAATACGGGATTACGAGAACTCTGTGTTACAAAAAGTTTTGAACATCACTCCATCCTATGAGTAGGTAAAAGATGCAAAAAAATGTGCTATCCATCCCAAGAAAACTGCATATTTTCTTAATCATTTGCAGAAGTTAAATTACAATCTATTGCAGATTTAACGATAAAAATACTTTGTATTATACAAAAACAAATATTAAATTTTCTTACTAAAGAAAAAGGGTCTCTGTTAAAAATATAACAATGATTTTTAAATGGGGGGGGGGGGGGGTCGAGGGTAACGGTGGACAAAGTAGATATAAGCAAAAATCAAATGAAAACAACTTTGAAGATGCAAATATTCTAATCCCATCTGTGGTTCCTTTTAAACTATATTGTTGTAATGAAGAAAATCAAAACTTTATATTATGGCAAAATGCACATCCTTCATCTTCTTCTTACTGTAGACCCATAAAATTTAAGTATACCAAGGAAACTGATCAGTCAATAACGGAAGAATTTGAAATTGTCAGAAATCAAATTACTGCTCTTGTGCCAACTATAGTAGAATTAGACGATCAAACGTAATGAAATAGAGCACAGATTTGAAGATATAATGGTAGATGGCCAAGTGTGCAATATTCTATCTTTAAATATAAAGCAACCCGAAAATGATATATCTGTAATGCAACTTCCAAGTTTATGAATAATTTGAAATTGATTCGAACATATACGAGTAATGCTCACACATTTTCTTGGGGCTTATCGACACTTCATGCACAGATAAGATTTATGGAATGCCTTTAACATATTGGTTATAGATAGGATGTAAAAAAAAGGCAGTGCCGAAAACATTAATGATGACACTGAGAGCGATGGCAGTATCTACATTACTATTTACTAAAAAAAAACCTCTCCTTGTTGTAAATGGTAGGTATTGTATATTTTTTAAATCTGCACCGAATAAAATAAAACTGCGTAAAAGTCGATAAATGAAAATGACGAAAACTCTTTCTATTATGATTATGATAATGTAATAATGATGACGTAAAATGTACAATGTAACGAGTAAATATATATTTTACCATAATATAGAACCATTTTATCTGTAGTAAGTGCAATTTTATTTAATTAATATCAATAATTTTCATAAATTGAATTTTGACCCGCTAGATTCGCAAAATCTTACACTGTGCGGCGATGGTGGAACATTCCATCCTCAAGTCGATTCAGTACTCTTCGTCAGAAAAAAAATCACTGATTTTACTTCTTAAGTGTGTGTAAATTAGTTATTTTCTGTGTTTTGCAGTGATTAAAAATGATTCTACGCAATTGTATAAATGGAGCCGACATGTACTGTAAGTAACCAGCTTTCATTCCAATTTGGTTTCAGGCGTTTTCATCAAGCTTAGCTTTATGTATGTCTCTATTTAACTTCTTTATATAATAATAAATGTACGTTTTTTCACGAATATCTTTTTAATTTTTCCTGTTTTTAAGTTTAAAAGAAAACGGTATTTTTTCTGATCTCTGTTTGGAATAAGCGTATTTTGGGAATAGCGGGACTCTACTGTATAACAAAAGATGTGAATTATCAATTACTACATAGCGCATAATCAACAGAAAAAATGTCGAGACAGGGGACATAACCCTTGGTATCCCTCACCAATGCTCTACCATTTGAGCTATCTGGACGACATCCTGGCTAGCATATCTCACTCTTATATGTTGGCAAGGCTGCAACATATTCCGAGTTCGATCCCCGGTCTGAATATTTTTTCCCTCTATTGGCTGTACGCTGTATAGTAAGTGATAATTCCCATCTTTTGTTACATTCATTAATTTCCAGCGTAATTTCATTTCTGCTGAAAAATTTAATTAGATATATATTCACCGATACTGGTATTTAATTCGTCTCATGCATGCTACTGAAGATGTGTGCGCATCATTGACTTTCCATCTCGTGTTTCAAAGTTTGCAGCCTTGCCAACATATAAGAGTGAGAAAGTTAACTGGATGTCGTCCGGAAGCTCAAATAGTAGAGCATTGGTGTGTGATACCAAGGGTTTCGGGTTCGATTCCCGGTCTGGACATTTTTTCACTCTGTTGGTTGCACGCTGTGTAATAAATGATAATCTACATCTTTTGTTAAATATATTTTTTTGATTCATAAAGAACTTTTGCTTTCTTGTAACCCTCTCGTTATTGTTATACTTCAAATTTACATTCTGACAAGTATATTTTAAGTTATGCTTTAAAAACCACATTCATTGCAATCTGTTTCACAACGATTAAAAAGAAATTTAGCATTACGATTTCCCAGTTTTAAACTTTAATAATTTCTAAACTATGTTTGATCGAATGACTTCATTCGCAAAATGTACGGGAAAATCCAAATATGCTGTCAAAATTGGGTGTTCCTATAGAAAATTTCAGAGTTTGGTACAATTTCAGTAAGAAGACGGCCCTCTGAGCTTTTTTTTTTAAATATAAATTAAAATAAGACAATATTCCTAATTAAATTTCGTTTTTCTCTATGACAATTTGGCACATAAATTTTATGGGCTGTTATGAAATTGCTTTTTATACTAACTGTGCATATAATATATAATTAGGTACAGATACTAGGAGCTTAGTATAGATGATGTTTCTTCTTATCATTGCAGAAGAGCTAATTTTTTAGCATTAATTTTAGAGGTATAGTTCCAATTGCAACTAGTAGGATGTGTCAATCACAAAACTTTCTTCTATCTCACACAGGTTTCACATACACTAAAAAGAATCAGCATCAATTTATAGCAAGGTCTAACTGAAACTCAAGTTTTATTAAATTCCGTGCATTATTTCTTCAGATATGACTATCACTAAAATCGTGTAAATCCTGCAAAATGCTGCATAGCAGCGTCACCTGCTGGGCGATTTTTACTAAAAACAAATCAGCACCAATTTATATCAGAGACTAACTGAATATAAAGTTTTATTGAATTCCGAGCATTAGTTCTTGAGATAGAGTGGCCACGAAATTTTTGTCACATACAGACAGACCGACAGATAGACAGAGTCACAGACAGACATTTTCTAAAAACAGTCAAATCGTGTTCAGGACCTTCTAAAACGTATAAATCCGTCGAAAACCGGAAGTCGAAAATTTTCATGAATCCAATACTTTCTTCTTGTAAAGATAGAAGAAAGTAAAAATACTACAAATGTAATTCTTCATTATGTTAAAATCCATTTACGCCAACATAGTTTTCTTTTAAAGTTACGAAGTTTAATTTCCTATACATCCTGGGTCTTATAAGGTATATTTAGGATACCTTTCTACATGCTCTAACAATTTAAAACTGTAAAATTTCTCTTTTTATATGCTAAAACCTTACCGAATGATGATATTTTGAATTATATGAATTTTCGGCGTTTTCTGGCACTCAAAATACGTTTTCCGTTTTTACTGCTAGGGAATTCAAAAAATTCGAAGTATCATATGAAGGGATTAGAATGACAGTGGAGTAAGTCAATACTTAGTAATTTAAGAAATGAAGGGTTTAGGGAAACTTATCGTATTGCCGTTGCATTAAGTGGTCCAACTTGTTTTGCCCTCTAGCGACTCCTTAAGTGAACAATGACTTATTTGACTGTCTCACGGAACAGAAATTAACATACGTTCAGCAAAATATAGTTATCTAGATTTTTGAAATTTCTGACTTACTCCACTGCCATTCTAACCCCCTCATATATAGGTAAGTTTTGACCATAGGAGAATGGAAATTTTATTGTTTTACTTGTTAGACTATGGATAAAGTTTTTTTCTAAAAACAAGTAATATAAAAAAAAATTAAAGTCAATTCCTACTTAGGTCAAAAAGAAATTTTTTCCAGCGATCTACACGCTAATGGTACTTATTCCTAAATTTATATCCGGCTAAATATCTTATATAAGAGAAATTTTTGAAATGTATTAAAAATTAAATAAAAAATAAATAGCTAAAATGCCAAAAATTAATAGCTCGAAAAGTATTTCTCACAAAATTGTTAGACAAACTGCGTTAGAAAGGTAAAAAAATTATATTTTTCTTGATATAAATATCAAATTTAATGATTATGCAATTTTTCAAATATTGAATTTCAAAAATTACCAAACTTCACAATGAAGTACCAAAGCAAAACCTTCAAGCATAAAAAGGTAATGGGGCTGTTCACGGACGAAGATCAGGCGGCGCGCGAGCGAAGGAGACTAAAATATGGAGTGTGTCTATACTTTTGAATAGAAATGAAATGGAGTGATTCTATACTTTTAAACAGAAATGAAATGGAGTAAGTCTGTACTTTTGAACAGTAATGAAATATAAAACTAAAATTAATTAATTAAATTTAATTAATGAATTAATATTTGAAAAAACTGTATTAACATCAAGTGTCATCCACTACAAGTTTAAAAAAATGTATTTGAACTTTAGTGGATGAATAAAAAGTATTTTATTAACGATTGAAAATTTGAACAAGATATATAAATATATAGAGGGTGTGAGCTAATAGTCGGAATTGAATAACATGTACAACAGTATAAAATTTAAATTTCGTAACTTTTAAATTAATTAAATTACCTTTTGACGTAATAACATTTTGGCATAAATGGATTTTTTATATTGTGAACAACAACATTTGAATCATTTTTGCAATGGAAATTACACGCCTAAAACAAACGGTTTAGGAAGCGATAAGACGGGACTCCCTGTATATGCTAGGTATACCTTTTAGTATATACTAGGTATACATTTTAGTATTTATTTCAATAAAAGTAATAATTTATATTTACTTATATACATTATATGAAAATAAATAATACGCGTAAAAAAATCCCTCTCTCTCTTTTTTTTTTCACTTTTGGAAAGTATTGAAGGGGAATTTTTAATTTTCATGGAAAGAAAAAAGGTTCTCAATATTTATATTTTCTTAATATATAAAATCAATCGTAAAGGAAATATTAAAAACACTACAAAAAGCATCAGTTATTATATTATTTATTTCCAAATTGGTATATCTATAGATACCAAACATCTTATATTTCGCACAAGCAATGTGCAGTCTACATCCTCACACAGGTAGGTGTGCAGAGGAGGTGTCCGACCCAAATCTTAAATACCTTAAATTTCGTTACAATTTTTTTTTTTTTTTTGTTAAACAAAAATTATATTTGCAAACGTAGACGATAATGATAAAAAAAAAAAAATCTACAAGATTTAATTTTTCGCTTTCAAGTTTATTTAATTTTACGTTGAACAATATAAATGGAATATAACAAATACAAATATTACAATATTGTACAAACATCTGTTTAGTTATTCATTTTTTAGCTCACAGGTTATCAAAGCATGAAAGCTTATGTGCCCGCCGGTTCTGTATGTACGTACGTACGTATGTATGTATGTACGTAACGCGATAACTCTTGATAGAACTAACCGTTTTACTTTAAATTTTGTTTATAGGTTCCTTGTGATAAGGCGCTTCCCTGATTAGTTTTGGAGGTTCATTGGTTAAGCATAAAGGGGGGAAACGGGGGGGCTAACCCCCCATAATTTAGATAAATGGGTTTTTCATGCAGAATTATCCCATTTTCTTCAAATTTTGTATATAGGTTCATTTTGATAATGTGCTTCTGTCAATAGTTTTGGGGGTTCATTGGTTAAGTATAAAGGGGGAAAGGGGGGGGATAACCCCCCCCCCCTAATTTAGATAAATGAGTTTTTCATTCATGCAGAATTATCCGATTTTCTTCAAATTTTGTATATAGGTTCATTTTGATAATGTGCTTCTGTCAATAGTTTTGGGGTTTCATTGGTTAAGTATAAAGGGGGAAAGAGGGGATCACCCCCCCCCTAATTTAGATAAATGAGCTTTTCATGCAGAATTATCCGATTTTCTTCAAATTTTGTATATAGGTTCATTGTGATAATGCGCTTCTCTGAATAGTTTTGGGGGTTCATTGGTTAAGTATAAAGGGGGAAAGGGGGAAAGGGGGGGCCCCCTTAATTTAGATAAATGGGTTTTTCATAAAGAATTATCCGATTTTCTTCAAATTTTGTATATATATTCATTGTAATTAGAGACTTCCCTGATTAGTTTAAGGGGTTCATTAGTTAACTATGAGGGGGGTAACGGGGGGAAGACCCCCCTTAATATATTGTTGATTTCTTTATTTTTCGAGGGGCATATTTCAAATTCTTTGAAATAAGAGTATAATATACAATTAGTGTGAATAGTCTGTGAGCTCAATGCCCTCAGTTTAACTGGGCAGTTTTCTTTTTATTCTTTTTATAATAATAAAAGAAAGTTAAATTAACTTTCAGTATTTGATTTAAACAGATATGGATCTAGAATAGTGCGTGTACGTATAATCTATATTTTTCTTAAAAGCCAGTTAAATTATTATGTTTTTAAATATCAAGTCTATTCCTTTATAGTAAGTAGAGACTATAAACATTTTTATGCAATAAAAAAAATATATATAATAATTTAAAATTAGCCGATACAATACATATTACGATATAAATTTTTTATTAATGTTATATAAATAATAATTAAAAAACTCTTTTAATGTAGATTGGTTATTGAACTTTTATGTTTTAATCGTATTTTAATTCAAATATTTAGCTTTTACCTAAATATGTCATAAATTACGAATTGTTCGAAATTTTTTACGTAATGAATTTTTCAACAAATCATTTTGGGTTTTCATTTGTAATACACTCGAGTTTATTTATAATTGATGAGAATATTTAGTTCATAAAAATGTTTAATTGTTAATAACACAATAATAGAAAGCAAAATCATTATAATTATTTAGCAATTGCTTATGAGCCTTTCTTTTGGATAATAATTTTTTTTATCATTAACATTAAAATATATACCTTTTTAAAGTAACAACTAAATAATCAATCTGATATTCTTGAAGTTTATTTCATTAGAAATCCTAGTGTTTAGTTTTTTTAAGCGTTTTTCCGACTAAACACATAAAAATAATAAAGATTTCAAACAGCAAAATACATAATTGCTCTTCACAAACTAGGACAGATATTTTTAATTAATGCTAAGAAACTATTTAAAATTTCATTACTCCAATGTTTTAGCCGATGATACTTTATTTTTATTAAAGAAAGTAATTAAATTTGAATAACCAATTTAAATCAATTAGCGCAGTGTACAAATTCTCTTAAATATAGATCTTATTTCACCTCTAATTTTTTGCATAACAAATTTGTTTATTTCTCTGTTTAAATCGAAATAATGAAAATTCTAGAAAACACTTAAGACTATATAATTATTTTTAATGTCATATTTAATAAATAGTATAGTTAGTGTTTTGAACGTAAAATGAAACAAGTTGGAAATTGTACGTCAAACGTGACAAATGGGGTGCGTCCGTACTATAACTTGCTTCCGTGAAATGAGTTCTATCGTCTGTTATTATGATATGATTAATTTCCGTAATAAAATAAGTACATTTTAAGTTGGCAACATTTTACCTTTTCTTAACATTTACTGAAAATTTCATAGGGAAACTTAAGCCTAACTTTGAAACTTTCAGAACTTGAAATCTTTATTTAGATTCTTTTCCTATTTAATATCTATTTCTCCGGAAGCATCTATCCAAAAAAAATATCGGTAGATTATATCATTGCGATAATTAAACAATTTTAGTATACAAATTCTGTTTTTAAATTCAGTAATACGGAAATAATATGATTCTATCTTAAATAGGACGTAACCACCATGGCAACCTAGAATCATTACCTACCATAGGATATCATTGAATTAATTACGTATCATAGGATTTAATAGAATGAAGAATGTGACTATAACTTGGTCATAGAAATTATAAAATATCATATATGTCATATATGACTGTAACGTCATACATGTCAGATAACTTGGCGATACATAGCGGTCGCTTGACTGCTTCCAATCTTTGGAAGCTGCTATATCAAGTATGTACCAATTTTTAAAATTTCAATTTATTTAATAAATATTTTTTTATCTTTTTAAGTTTGGATTCGATTTTCATAAAATTTGAAATGACTCGACAAAATTCTGCAACGAATATATATATTAAATTTCAAACCATTCAGTTGGGTAGTTTTTAAGCTGTTATATGCGGGCGGACGGATCAGACGACGGCTATAGGTGCTACGTATTTATATAATTAGGAACACACCTAAAAAAATTCATTTGATAAATATTTACAAAATGGTACATTAAAAAATCATAATTACGAAACCGGAAAGCTTTTTTTTCTAAACAAGGGCAACTTCTATTAAACTAAATAATTAGACAAAAAAAAAAAAAAAAAAAAAAAAAAAAAAAGCATAAATTGCTTCAAAATTTAATTCTTATTAATTTCTATTACATTGTAAGAAAAATACATATTTCTTAATCTACGAAAATATCATATAACCACAAAAGAACATATGCATATTTCCGAGTTACTCATGATTTCGAAATGCGTTCGTTATCTTTAGAAATTACAGAAACTATTATATTTTTGTGATTTAAAGAAACATAAATAAAAACAAAGTTTCTTTTTCTGGCACTGATTTTCGGAAACGTTTTCGAACAGTTTTTACAGGGTATAATTAGTTTTCTCAACCTGGAGTAAAGGTCTTTCGTGATTTATCAGTTCTCAAGTAAGCATTTTCATGTTCATCAAACATGTTTTAGAGAGAAACGTGATAATTTATCTGCAGTAACATTGCCATTAAAATTAATGCTATTTTGTAACACTTGGATGTATAAATTCAGTTAAGCAGCTGAAAATGTTTAATTGAGGCTTGATAGCATCCTAAAATATGTATTTCAAGTTGAGAAAACAGATTAATACACTATTAAAACTACTCAGAAACGTTTCCGAAAATCAGTAGTTCCAAAAGAAACTTTGTTTTTATAAATGCTTCAGTAAATCTCGACATTATATTAGTTTTTGAGGTTACTAAAAATAAAGAACGCTTTTGGGAATCGTGGGTAAGAGGAAAGAGGTTATTGTATATTTTCGTACGTCGTTTATGTAACAATGCCGTTTATGTATGTGTTGTGTATGTATTTTCCTAGATCAAAGCATATTCGTCTTTTTTTACAGTATCCGTATAAGCGCTTTACGTCAATTAAGTTATTTTATATTTGAAAGTACTAGTTTACTGAAATTTTTCTGCTTAAGAAAACTTTGTAACGTTTGAGTACTTTATTATACTTTTTCGACATTATAATTAAATAGTAGTTCAATCAAAGACACTTTTTAGTAACGAAAATATGCAATTCTTATACTAAAGTTTTATTTTTTATTAAATTAAGAAATTTTTAAAACCAATTTTGAGCTTTTTGTAGCAGTTTTTATTTATTTTTTTTTTATTCTTTAATTTTTTCGTATTGTTATTACAAATGTGCTCGTAAATGCAAGAACAAAGTTTTCAAAAAGAATTGGGTTATCCAGAAAGTTTCGTGGTTTTGTCGAGCTACATTGCTATTCCTGATAAGGAGTGACCTTGAATGACCCAGATATGTACATTCAGTCTTTTCTGTTTGCGCTGCATAATTCTCGTTTGTGTTGTGGCGTAATTTTTGTTTCAGTGCAGTACTAAGAATTTAGAACCCAAAAGTTCATTTTCGTCATATTATGGTCTTTTATTTCAAGAAAGGTAAAAATGTTAGTTGTGACTTTTGGGGCATTTGAAACATCTGGTAATTTGTGATAATCCAATTACTTTACCTGATCTTAAAGACAGCATTTCACGATATGTTCTTAGCATTCCCCAGGTCACACTGCGTGAAACTGTACAACATGCTATCTTACAATTCCAGATGGCAGCTGAAAATGATGGCCATCATGTGGAACATGTTTTGTTGTAATAAAGTTTGTGAGTTATCGCAAAGGTATGCTAAGTGTAAAGGTATTCATTAAAAAAGCTCTCTGGCGGGGAAATTTTGAACTAATTTTTTTTCGCTTAAACAAATTCCAATCCTTTTAATATGTCCTCCGCAAAATTTCACAACTTTCTGAACAATAGTTTCGTCTGCAGACAAGTTTAAAATAGGATTGTTTAATTACCCGGTAATATTGGATCGTAAATAATGGACACCCTGTATATGATATATGTTTGTTTCATTACGTAATTGATACAGACACGGAGTTAAAGCATCTAATCAGCATATTTTATTTTTAAATTCAAATGAAAATTATCTTAAATTTTAAAGATCAATTATTATGCATTGTCTTACAACATCACTGTCTTCCGTATCATGGGATTGCTCCCTCTAATTTTAATGCATTTTCGTTGATTTTTTCTTTCTTTTTTGATAAAGTCAGTCTAGACAGAGATAAATTCTCAGTAGATAGAATTAGTGTAACTGTTAGATTTTTTAAATGTGTGTTCCTTTGTCAGTTTACTTTCTATCTTTGATAAAAATGCTGCAATGGCTATGAAATTTAAATTGTTTACTGAATTATTACAGAATATTTTCAACTTATAGTACAAAATAAAATGTTACACTTATTTTACAGAGCCCAGATTTAAAAATTTCAAATAACGTTTTGTTTCTGGTAAGTTATGTTGAGAGTCTAAAGTATTTCAAAAACAAGTTGGAAATTGTACGTCAAACGTTACAAACGAGGTGCGTTCGTACGCACGTTTTAGAATTAAATTCATGATCTCCCGTGCGTAGAACGGGTTAAACAGCTAGTTAAGTATATATTTTATGACACTGTTCATACAAATATCTTAACTAGTTATATAAATATTCAGATATATATGTATCAGCTAGTTATATAAATATTCAGATCTTGATGATTTTTAATTCTGTGAAATGAATTATATCGTCTGCAGATTAATTTCTGTCATAAAATAAGTATCTCGGTCGCTTGACGATTTAACATCCATCGGAAGCTCATATAACAAAAAAGCACCGATTTAAAAAAAAAATCAAATTTCTTAATAAATATTTTTATTAATATCTCCTAAAGTTTTGATTCGATTTTAATAAAATTTGAAATGTCTCGACAAAATTCTGCAAAGATAATATATTTTAAATTGCAAACCATTTGGTTGGGTAGTTTTTGCGTTGTTATATGCGGACGGACAGACAGACGGACGGACAGACAGACAGACGGACGGACAGACGGACGGACCAAACGACGACTATAGGTGCTACGTATTTATATAATTACGAACGCACCTAACAATTAAATGTAGTATATTAGTTGGAACGTGTTTATAATTTAATTTCATAAATGGCGCAATTTGTCGGTGTACCTAGTTTTTGCTTTTAATAAAATTGTCGAGAATAGCTGTTAAATTTATATGTGCTAATATGATAAATAAGTTTGAGAGTAAATCATTATAAATTACGCATGGATGCATATCATAAAAAAAAAAAAAAACTCATTAAAAATATTTTAAGCGGTGAACATTTTGAATATATATCTATATAATCTAGAACCATGGAAATATTACAGATATTTTTATTCTACACATATTATTTAAATTTCAAGTGTGTGCATATTTTAATTAATAGATGTATATACTATTTGGTGGGAATTTTCTCCTAGAAAATAATGAAATTTAGTAAAGAAAGAGAGGACTATAAGTATTTCACTTATACGTCATGGATAATAAACTTTAGCTACTTTAATATCGAGGATATTGAAAACTCATTACTTACGTAACCGAAACTGGAGAAAATATTCCTGGAATTTGATAACAACATGCAAGACAATCTTTACAGAGTGAAACAACATTGGGCATACCTAATGAAATAACTAAGCCAATATCCAAATAGTTTTCTAACGGTTATGAGTCCCTTTTACTGGCTTTTCTGAGAAATGTAGTGATTTGGAATTCCCGAAGAAAGTATTAAGAATGAAGCTTGTAACAGTTTCTAGAAGATTATATTTATCTTTTGTGATATTACACAGAGTATACGATGATTGCGTCTTAGAAGACCATGTTATGATTTTCCTAATGACAAATTGCTTTCTCATACGTAAAAGTTTCCTCGGGTATGTCATGATAAATAGAGAATTGATGAGAGAAAGGAATTAGATAAAAAGAGAAATAATTATTCTTGTTACAAATACTCTCACTACATAGCTAGGCAATATTTCTAAGAAAAGATTCTGATATTCTTCAATACTTTTGTTCTTTTTCTAGTATTCTGAACGATTCAGTACTGTCAAAGCAGCTAACTGTGGGAAAGAGACTATGAGTTTAACTTAAAAACAGTTATAAAACAGCACT
Source organism: Maratus michaelseni (assembly GCA_963931845.1). Lineage (NCBI taxonomy): Eukaryota > Metazoa > Arthropoda > Arachnida > Araneae > Salticidae > Maratus > Maratus michaelseni. Next base: position 185,722,352 of record OZ007587.1, read on the forward strand.
TTAAATGGATATTATATATATTTTAAGATATTATTCCTTGTACGTGATGCGTATTTGCACTTAAAGCGATTCGTATTAAGAACATTTTAGTTAAACAAAACAGAATGCTTGTGTAAATGCACATATCTATACAACGTATAAATTGTAATTATTTCTATGTGCATAAATAATTGTTTTTAATTACATTATCAAAATTTTCTAACCAGTTTATGATTATTATTACTATTTGTGGATTACAAATTTAGTTTTTGTTCAAAGAGGTTTTTTTTTTTTTTTTTTTTTTTTTTTTTTTAACCTTCGTAAAAAGTTTATTTTTTTCTACAGGTTTTCGTTTTAATTTTGATATATTATCTCGTGCATTAATTAAAATTTATGGAGTCTCAGTACCTCAAAATTTTGAAATACCACTTGATTTTGAAATTTTATTCTAAAATTGTTCATACACTCTAAAAAAGACCTCTTAGCATTACCCCCTAACCTTGGTAAAAAGCAAACAACATTAAAAATATATATATATTCTATAAAGCCATTTAAAAACGAAATATTTAAGAGCATTTATTTCAACTCTGTTTTTTCCACATTTGTAAATATCTTTTTCAAATATTTTAACCTTTTTTGAAAAATAATTCAATATTTAACGTCTTCTTTCTTCCTTAACTAATTATTTTTAATTGTTCACTTAACAGTATCCGAAAATAAATATTAAAATGTAAATAAAAATTATTTTTTGTACCCCATGAAATAATTTCCAACAGCGAGGTTCGTACAATGTTCATGTGAACTTGTCATACATTTGAGGAAATCATATCATCACAGTTTAAAAAATAAAAAATCTAGTTACAAACTTAGTTATATTTTACGTTTTTTTTATTAATTGGCATAAGTATCTCTTTTTTCCCACAAAAATATTGATTTTGAGATTTTCTTTCAAAACATTTTCATATATTCTTAAATACACTTTGGCATAATTCCCTACATTTAATAGAAATTGAATACCGCTCTTATTAAAAGGCAGCAAATTTTACAAACTTTACAAGCAATAAGCTATACAAACATTGCAGAGAACACTGGCGAAATTTCCAAAACTCGTAAATAAAAGTTTTGCTGTTTTCGCGCACAACTGCCCATAATTGAACAGCTTAGTAGGAGAAGATGTTATGCACCATTTTCCTCAAAAATTGTGTTATTATTTGGATGAAGATGTTATTGGGTAATCCATCATAAGGCAAAGCTAAAATACTAAGTTTCTAATTAATTTTGAAGATGTGAGACATTATTTATTACATGTAGTAGTTTTTACAGCGTATTATAAATAATATTATTTTTTTATATATTAAAAATTGTTAAGAAATACTTAAGTTCAAAGAATACCGCCTGCTAACATTTTAAACATATGCCACACACACACACACACATACACACGGAAAAAAAAAAAAAAAAAAAAAAAAAAAGGTTCTACTTCAATTTTCTCGAAATTTAATTTTTCTTACATAATATGTTCATCCACAAAGCTCTCTATATAAGCTCTAATACTAAAGCTCTCTTCTATAATCGGATTTATTCAATAATAATAAAAAAGAAATAATGCAACTAACACTACAACATTAACAGATTTGTCAAAACACCACGATCCACCACAACAGTTAGATAAGATTTACATACAAATAGGCAAACCATAAATAACACCTTAGTATTTTTGACACTTTGGCGAGTAGAAACTGCATCTGAGAAAATGAGCTAGACTAACGGAGAGGTCCTATTTTCTGATTTCGGTAATGATGTTTAGTCAAAAATCGTGTAAATTATGATGGAATGCTTTTCTGACTGCGTGAAAGATATTTTTACGTTACACAAACTTCTTAGCCGTATTAAGCAACAACAACGACAAACAATAAAAAGAGCTTTTCAATTAGGAATATTTTTAAATAAAAAATTCAATTTAGTTACATTTATTTAGAAATGTACGAGAAAAATGCTTAAATTTGATTTACACATGTAGAATATTAAATTATAAAAATTATCGATATATTGGATGTAAAAAACGTATATATCGATACATATCCAGACGCTATTTTTGTCAGATATATCAATATTTTGCTGTCATTCCTATTATACCGTTTATGTTTATACACTAAGAATAACTATGTAAATTTTAAACACATTTTATATCACAACTGTTTTATGAAATTTGTGTTAAGTTATTTAAACGGTTGTGACGTAAAATTCCGTTTGCAGAAAACAAATTAAATTGGTTGTAACAAATTAAATTGGGTGTACAAAAATGTTTTCATAATCAGTATGTTTTATGAACTAGTTAAGTTAAATATATGTTAAAGGGCTTTGTGCCAATTCTTGGAAAACTATTTAAATAAACTTGAGTTTTATAAGCATTTATATAAGAATGTAGGTAAGAAATGTACGCTCAGCGGGTTTCTTAATAATTTTCAAAAGACAAAAGGAATCATCGAGTAATTTTAATTAGAAGTAGTTGCATTCATTAAATACATAAAATCAAATTAAACGCATCAGAATATCCCTTTAAATATTCCCTACTTGTTAACATTAAGATAATTAATGAGCAGAAATGTTCATAAGAAACTTTTGATCCATATTATTAGAAATTATTATATTCGTAGAGACTAATGCAGCACCTAATCCTATAATTTCATTCTTGAAAGATTTTGTTGATTATAGAAAAGCGGCTTCGAGTATAAGCTAATCATCATATCATACTGCAGTTACCCAGCCAAATTAATAATGCTTTCAGAAATGAGCGGAAATCAAAATTTTTTAGAATGTATATATGAACGCTTGTATGTACGTACTATATTCAAACATGTCATTCCGGTTCAATCGAAAGAATAGGTTCATTTCTTTCTTTTCTTTTTTTTTTTTTAAGGTACAGTGAGTATTAAAAAAAAAGATACATCGCATAAATTTTAATCGCCAAATTGTCGCAGACAAAAACAAAATTAAATATTAATTTGGAGCTTGGTGCGATATAATTAAAGTAAAAATAAAATACAACGTTAAAACACCAGTATAATTGAATCTACAGCATACCGGTTTCGGTAGCATATAGCATACCCTCCTCAGTGCTGAAGAAAATGGAAATTTGCTCGTATATATAGAAATGATAGAGGATTCAAGTGACAAGTTTATTAACCAATAGGAAAACGGAGGGTTCCAGGCAAACAGCCAATAGGAAAATAGATAGGAAATGGAATAATGGAGGATTCAAGTCAAGGTGTTTACTGGTGTTTTAACGTTGTATTTTATTTTTACTTTAAAAACAAAATTAGCTATTCTGTCAATCAATTTATTATTTCAGTTTATATCTAAAAAAACAGGATTAGAGGGCCCTCCCTCCCTATTATGCAATTATAACAAACTCTGAAGTTTTCAATACGAACACCCAATTTTGACAGCATATTTAGATTTGTGGGTGCATTGTAACTTGAGATACTAATAGGGAAGTAATTCGGTCAAGTGGTTTAGGAATTTTGAACGTTTAAAGTTTTGAACTTGTTAAATTTCATTTTTTAATCATCGCAAAACAGATTGCATTGCAGGTTGCATGTAGTTTTAAAGCATAACTCAACAAGAACGAAAAATCACGCGTCAAGCATAGATTATGTTACACTTTCTAACGCTTCCAAAATAATTTTACAAATCATTACCGTTTAATAAATTTAAAGACAACATCTAAGTAAATAATTTGGAAAACGCATAACATATTTAAAAACGTAATTTCAGGAATTTCCAACATACATTTCCAATATACATTTCCAACATATACAATATTCGGAAAAATATCCGAATACTTTTATTCTGCCCTGTATATGATCTATAGATTTGTATATAGACTACATAGGATGCTAAATTTTAGTTTAGTTAGGAAACGCGTAGCACAGTTTAAAATTCTCCTTCTGGAGTTTCTGTCAATAAACGGAAATGTATTCGCGAACTTTTGTGCTTCCCTGTATATGAAATACAGTATTTATACACACCAAGTAATAGACAAAAAGGGTTAAATTTAAAATCGCGTTCAGTAACTTAAAATTCACTTCCAGGAATTATTGTTAACAGACAGTAGATAATTCTTTTGTGTGTCCCTGTAAATGAACGATGACTGCTATACACTCAATATTCTGTAGTAAGCCTTTTGTATATTTAATACCTCTTGTACTTTATATATATAAATTTCAATGCGTTTGAAATAGTGAAACATTATTTAATTAAACCGCAAACGATTTTTCTCCATAGACGCAATGTTACGGAATTCTTTTGACTGTCCCTGTAAAGTAACTATAAGCACACCTTATTCCATATTAAGCTTCTTGTAATGCATCTTAGAGATATATATCAATTACAATGTATTTGAAATTGTGTAACATCATTAAAATGAACCGCAAATGATTTTTCCCCCATAGACCGTAATGTAACGAAATTCTTTTGATTGCCCTTGTAAAAAAACTATAAGTGCTACACGCTTCAGTTTATATAGGGAACATGCTATAGATAACGACAATAACATATAAAATTTTCAGCGCAATCCGAGCATATTTACGGGAGTTAGAGCACGGACAGACGGCAGACGGCCATACGGCCAGACAAACCGAAATCATAAACACTTTTCAACTAGGTTGGAAAGTGTTAAAAACCACATTTCAGAATAAGATGCAATTTTGGATTCACATAACTAAAGATTCTAGAAATATATTTCTGTTTAAAAAATTAAGGTTAAATTTTTTAATATTTTCGAAAATATACATATGTTAAAGTTATTTAAAATATATATATATATGAATCGCAACCTATGAATTTTTAAAAAGAAATTGATTTCAAGAAGCTTCAAATATGCGAATACAAAATTACAGCTCATTCCGTCAAGTAGTTTTTGAATTATGTTTTGAAAACTACCTACATTGCAATATGTTTTGCAACTAAAAAAAATGAATGTAACATTAGAAGTTCAAAATTTTACATCTGCATAAATCCTAAACTGCTTCACGGAATGTCTTCCCGTTTGGTATTCAAAAGTAAAATGTACCGAAAAACCAAATGTGCTACGAAAATTGTGTGTTCGTGTTAAAAATGTCAGAGTTTGATACAATTTGAGTAAGAGTACGGCCTTCTAAGCATATATTTTTAACATAAATCAAAAAAAAAAGAATTACTAATCGAATGGCTATTTTAATTTTTCTCTGCAACAATTTGGCAATTAAAACTTTTGAGGCGTATATATCCTAATAATATTATAAATCTGATTGTGTGCAGATGTTAGTCTGAAGCCAGCGTCAAAATGAAGCATTTAATTATCCTGTATCTTTGCATATAAGTTGATTATAACCCTCAAATGAATATAGGCTGGTTTTTGTTTATTTTATTTCAATATTTTTCTTAAAAATTAAAAATTTCATTATTTTCATACAGAATAAATGGACATTTTTTCGTATATTTTAAAATGGCTGGTTGGTTTGGTTGGTTTGGCCCAAAGGGCCCGGTTTCGCAGCTTTTTTAAAAATGGTTAAATTTATTTTACCGTTGCTAATACTTTATCGTTGCCAATGTAAAATAAAACCCCTGAGTAATAATTTTTAATCAACAATTTGTTTTCAAGTGAAAATTTTCCACGTGAAAAATTAAAAGGAAATGAATTATTTAAGAATTAAATAGAATATGAAATGATGTCATATTAGAAATAAAACGTGCGTTTTCAAATATTTGATAATAATACAAAGTGCATAAATACGAGTAAGTATGGAAAGCAAGCGAATATGATGTCATATATAAAAAATAAAACAAATTTGTTTTGATGTTGAAATAAAATGATCTTGGGTTATCAAATTATTTGTGATTAATTTCTCTTTTTTTTTCTTTTTCTTTTTCACATGAAAGGAATTATTTAAAATATACGTAATATATGTATTTTAAATGTATGTGTTGTAAATTATAGTTTTGTGTTTTAAATGAAATGAGTGAAAGATTTATATTTTTAATGAATTCAATATGAATGATGGGATAGGTTTTCGATTTATCGTCTGCACACGGCTAGCATAAAGATACCATATTTTTAATTTAAATTTTAAAAAGTAAATATATATATATATATATATATATATACAGCGTGTCCACGTATAACCTGACCGACCTTTATTTTCGCAACCGTTGGTCCTAGATGCATACTTCCAATTACAAAAATGGTTTAAATAAGGTAAAGAATTATTTCTAAAGCGATTTGGGTCAAGAAAAACATTTATTAAAAAATTACGAAATTTAAATTTTTATACGGTCCCCCGGTCTTATAAGTGATATTTAGTAAAAATTTACTGTGACACTAACAAGTAACATAAAAAAAGTCCCATTCATCTACGATTAAAACTGACCGAGTTATAGCTATTTAAAGTTGGAGTATATTTTTTGTTGCGAAATAGGGGTCATTCACAAATGTAGTAGAAATATAAATAATCGTCAGATATATCAAAAAAATAGTTGAGAGCAAAATTAACATTGCAATCTAATATAAATGTGAAATCTATAATCATTCTAACATATTAATGCAAAATATACAATTTGTGCTGAGCATATAAGAGGATAAAAATAACAGAATTTTTGTAAAATAAAAGGATGAAAAACAACAGCCTCAATTAAGATTTTAAAATGCTGTTAGATTACACTGTCTTTCATATTTTGAGTTGTGCCCTGTTTTTTAGCTTTTGAAATTTGATTCTAATGTATTATTTAGCGCTGAATCCGAAAATGACCTTCATTTTAAACCATCACGTCAGGATTTTTCTCAAATCGAAAATTTCAAAGTTAAAAAGCTCAAAGTTAAAATTGACCCCCCCCTCCCTTCCCAACCTCATCGGACCCCTGAGCTATTTAGTTGCAAAAAACGTAGTTTAAGCCAAAAAATTGAATAAATTATTGAAATAAATAAAATTAAACTGAATAAAAAAGTCTTACATCTATTTTATAGTATCAGATTTTTCGCTATATTTTAACCTTGAAACTTACGATTCGCGAAAAATCTTGACATGATGGTTAAAAGAAAAGGTAATTTTTTTATTCAACGTTAAAAAATACATAAAACGTAATTATAAAAGTTAAAAAACACAACCATTGCAGGTTTATGTTATCTAATAAAAAAAAATTTCTTAAACTTGTTGGCGGTAATTTATCCGATTTTTTTTTTGTGTTATCCTCTAATATGATAAGCGTCGAAAATCATAATAATATTACATTGTCATCGGATTTAAGTCAGTATGTAAAATTTAACTTCGATCGGACATTTGAAAGTGAATTAAAATTCGAGTACAAATTTTAAACTGGAAAGACGATCGTTGCAAGTTAAATAAAACCTTATGAAAATAATATAATTTTTGTTAATAAATCATAGCCTCAAATACTTACAAAATAAAACATATGATAAAATACAATTATTTTAACTAATCTGAAACTTAACTAATAAAATTTAAGTCAATCGTAATAGTTGTACGATTTCTTTCAAAGCGCAGATACCTTGAAATAAGTTTAACTACTTAATATTCGACCCCTGAAAGTACGGGCGAAATCATCCGTTTTGAGATGCAAACAAGAACGAAAAATCATGCGTCAAGCATAGATTATGTAACACTTTCCAACGCTTCCAAAATAATTTTACGAATCATACTCTTTAATAAGCTAAAAGATAACATCTAAGTAATCCGAATACTTTTATTCAGCCCTGTATAGGATCTATAGATTTGTATATATACTACATAGGATGCTAAATTTTAGTTCAGTTAGGAAACACGTAGCACAGTTTAAAATTCTCCGTCTGGAGTTAAATAATATGGAAATGTGTTCCCGAACTTTTGTGCTTCCCTGTATGGGATCTACAGAATTTATACACACCACGTAATATACAAAAAGCGATTTAAAATTAAAATCGCGTTCAGTAACTTAAAACGCACTTCCAGGAATTATTGTTGACATACAGTAGAGAATTCTTTTGTGTATCCCTGTAAATGAACGATGACTGCTATACACACAATATTCTGTAGTAAGTCTCTTGTAATGAACCTTATATAAATTTCAATGCGTTTAAAATAGGGAAACATTATTTAAATAAACCGCAGACGATTTTTCTCCATAGACGTAATGTAACGAAATACTTTTGACTGTCCCTGTAAAGTAAGTATAAGTGCTATGCACACCCTATTCCATATTAAGCTTCTTCTAATGCACCTTAGTGATATATATAAATTTCAATGCGTTTAAAATAGTGAAACATTATTTAAATAAACCGCAAATGATTTTTCCCCATAGACCGCAATGTAACGGAATTCTTTTGAGTGTCCCTGTAAAAAAACTATAAGTGCTACACACTTCCGTTGAAATAGGGAACATGCTATAGATAACGATTATAACATATAAAAATTGCAGGGCAATCCGAGCATATTTACGGGAGTTAGAGCACGGCCAGACGGCCAGACGGCAGACGGCCAGACAAACCGAAGTCATAAACACTTTTCAACTAGGTTGGAAAGTGTTAAAAAGTGGTATAAATCATGCATTTCAAAGTTTCATATTTCGGTCAATTTTAATGTTAGATGAGTGGGACTTTCAGAAAATCTTAATAAAAATAACTATATTTTTTAAAAGAAAGTTGCTTTTCTCATAAAAACTAAAGATTTAATATGATTGTGTCGAAGTAACAGCATTTTTCCTCTATCATTTTCCCACAATCGAAACACATTTGTAAATCGTCGTTTCGAACCGGAATTTAATTTTGCATTTCTTTTAGTTTTAAAATAGGAAAAACTTTGTTGTCTTTTTTAAATGTAGCTTTTTTTAAAGTTGTTTCGTAACAGATTTTTGTAAAGTCTTGTAGGATAAGAAAAATTGCATAGATTTTAAAGCAATGTTTAAGTAAAATTACAATATTTTTTAAACTTAAAAAACAACAATGTTATCGAAAAGAAAATCTATTTTATCAACAAATTCGCGTAATGCAAAAGCAAAGAAGAAATCAAAAAGTAATGAATCTTTTCTTCCAGCTGAATTGTGTAAACTTGAACAAGCCGAGCGTGCCAATTCATAACATTATAAACGTGAAATCGCGTTCTATATAGTAGAATTTTTTTTACATATAGGTAGAACATTTCCGAGAATAGGAAGGTTAGGGGTCTGTAATTAGGTCCATAGTCAATTTGCTTTTTTTTTTTATCAAGTGAAATTTGGCGCAAAATTAAATACATTGTTGTAACCAGATTTGTTTTTTGCATGGTAAACACTTAATGGTATTTTAGATGATCATTTTCCCGCTCACCTTTGATGCCAACTATGACTGTAAAACATATTAAAAAATATTAGCCGATAATTTTCTTATTTTCTTATTGCTTCATGATGTAAATAGACTTCCTGGTTCATACTTTAAACCTGAATCGGAGATGCCATTGCCGTTCAATTTTTATTCCTAATCCTAACCCTAATCTTATCCTATTCTAATCCTGATAATAACTTTAAAGAATATTCTTTGACACGAATATGTAAATTAAATCAATATCCATAAATGGAATTAATGGAAAATAGAATAAATAGAAATGGTAAAATAAAATAACAAGAAAGTACATTTATCGACACCTAACCCTAGAGAAAGCGTAAAAAATTTCAAGCGCATGAAATAAATCAAAATAATCCTATATATACTAACAAAAATATGTAAATTTAGATCATCAGATTTGTGTCGTCGGTATTTATTTGCTTATAGTGTTCTTGACGCGATAGAGAAAATATCGAGGTTAAATTGGGCAGAATTTAAAGTACTTTCTAGCAACCTTTATTTACATTTTAGAATGGCATCAGATTGTTATATCTTTGTGAAATATCTATCAATGTATAAAATCCACAAGCAGTTTATTCACTAATTACACCACTTAGCGTGAAGCACTAAATTTAATATATACATAAACAAGATAATGTAGTAAGAAATATATAACATATGTCTATGCAAATAAACAATACTAGGGGGCTCAGCCCCCTACTCGCTAACGCTCGCCAACCCCCGGTGAATTGCAAGGCAATTCACATTGAGACCGCTACGCGGTCACAGCTCGCTTTGCTCGCTCGCCTCATTTTATTTTTCTTGTAATTCTAGCCGGAATAAGTACTACAATAAATCATTTGAACATATGAAATTGACAATTTTTTTCATGTAAAGAAGTAATTGAAAATTCCGTTGAAAACACAACTAAAAATGCATTTAGTTGATGCTACTAATGAACATATAAATAATTTAAATACTGTGAAAAGAGGATCTTGGAAACATAATTAGCACCTATAATATTCTACAGCACGGCTTAAATTACGTGGTTGGAAGATAGTTTATCATCAATGATTGTTTAAATTTCGTTCAACATTTTATTATTCTAATTGATTATTATAGATTTCTGCAAAATAAATTATTTTTACTTCAATAAAACGGCAACAGATGGCAGCAGGACATTCTAGAAAGTTTATATTTTATTATCTCCGATTTTTTGTGTGAGTGAAATTCGTAAATAAATTCTAAATGAATTCATTTGAAAAGAAAATGAATTCATTTGAAATTAACACTATTTCTCATAATTAAAATGAGGAATCATCTCAGACGCTTTGGATTACGTTCGTATTATTTTATTTTTAATAATTGCTAGCTTCAGTTTCACTGCTCTGACACTTTCCGCCATATTGGAGACGGGCTAACACAATCTTGTCTGTTCATTGGTCTGAGCTCTGGAAACTACGATTGTTGCCAACGATAAGGTAGAAATTCAGCCCTATTTCCGCGCCACGTAAGACAAATATATATATATATAGATAATAATGCCCATTTAGCAATGCGCACGTCTACAAATTTTACAACAAATACCACCTAAAATGCACTGTTGTATAGAAGAATTCTGCCAGTGTTGTTTTACGTTTTGCGAAGAGGAATTCCTCGATTTTCGCGATTTTACTTGGTCCTCCTTTTTGCATTAGTTGCAGTTTCATTTTCGCGATTGTATATATTATTTGGCATGAAATTTCACTTTTTTAAGACTGGGTTACGTCAAGGCCCCTATAACAAAGAAATACCGTATGGTCTCCTATAAAATGTGATAAAGCTTTGGTTAATTATATATGTTGTTAATTATCAAGTGAAATGTTTTACTAAATTAATGCATTTATTCTTTTTTTAATGTTACGTGAACGAAGTCACGGGTAACAGCTAGTATTTTTTATATATACTGTATGCATATACATAAGATTTAATACTAACTGAACAAATTGGTCTCGATTCTTCTAAGTTCGCTATTTTAGAAAAAAAAGGTATTTCGCTGGGAAATTATAAATTAGTCCAAAAGTAAATGAATGTATATGTGGCAATTATATCAAAAATGCTAAAACTTTCTTAAAATCATAGCTTAAAAAATTCATCCGTAGGCTGTAATATAGCCTAAATCATTCAATGCATGCCGAGTAAATCTTGTGTATGTCCCTTTAAACGAATTATAATAACGACACATTTGATTAATAATTTCATCCAAGATACTTTCCAAATTATGTTCACCTCAATTAGATGTGAATTGGTTCAGTATTTCGGATGCTATCGCGAGGACAAGTTTTGTATGTTTTGCTTTATTCTGTCCTTTTAAATGAACTCTAACAGCTACCACATACTTGATTAATTAACTATTTCAAGATACTTGCAAGACCAATACACCGTTTTTATTAGATACGATTTGGTTCAGTATTTTGAACATTATCATGATTACAAATGTTTCATATTTTTTTTTTACTTTTGTATGTCCTTGTAAATAAACTATAAGAACTACATACTTGGTTTACGAATTCATTCTGGCAAGATCAATACATTCGCTGAATTAGGTTCGAATTGGTTCAAAATTTCGGACGTTATCGTGAGGACAAGTTTTGCATTATGTATATGTAGATAGGTATGTAAACGAAGTGATTTCAATATGTCAATTTCTAAAGAAATCTACCTAGAAAATATCTTATTTTTTAGGTATTAATTTTTTATATTTTTATTATTATTTAATAATTTATTATTAATGTCTTTATTAATTTATTATATTACAATATTAAATATATATTATTATTAATGAATAATTTTATATAATTATATAATTAATTACATACTTAAATTATATTAAAATTAAAATGCAATTAACACAAGTACCATATTTAAAAAAACATCTCTCACTACAGTTATTATTTTTATAATTATATATTATGTATTTGTTTATTTATGTACAATAATTTAATATTTTGTTTGTATATTATAATTTATTATTATAATATATATATAAATATATATATATTTATCTATATATATTATATATATATAAATATATATATAATTTATATATAATATATATAAATATAACTTATATATAATTTTTAATATATAATATAATATATAATTAGATTCATTATTATATTACATAATATATATTATAAAATATATAATTATTATATATTATTATATTAATATTATACATTATATTATATATATTAATATAATATAATATTTTCTATACGCAAAACACAACTTCAGGTTTAAATATCACGCGATAAATGTGTTTACCGATAAAACTATTATTGTGACATTTATAAAGAAACAGAGCCTCCCAAACGCACCAGTTGACGATTTTTGGCGCATCCCCAGACAGTATGTATCATACTGTTTTTCCGTCTGCCATCTAAGATAGTTTTAATACATGAACAGTAGAATATGGGTTAAATTTCTGTTCAGCAAATTAAATATATATATATATATATAACCATTAATGAAACATTACCGTAACACCAACAAAAACTATGTAATTATGAATTAGTATGTAATTATTAATTGACAACGATAGTGTCCCCCAAAACTCTGAATATAGATACCATATTTAAAAGAAGAAGAAATTAAATTAAAAATTGAAAAAAATGAAATTTGTGTAATTTATACAGAATTTTCAAGTTCCAAATGCCTAAATACCACAAATAAAATGTGTGGTTTCATCATCATATCAGCCATAACATTGCTAAAGAATATGATTTTGGGACTAACACACCATAATAGAGAATTAAAAATATAAAAAAATCATAAAGTTAAAAAAATAAAAAAAAGGAAAGAGACATTACCCATAAAAATGAGAAAAAAACAGTGAAAATAAATCATAAAGTTCAAATACAACTGGATTAAAAAGGATATAGGGAAAAGAGCACAACATTTACCAGATATACAGGAGTTATCACATAACGCAGGCAGTGAAATGAAGAATAGCATTATATGTTGCCAAAATAAGTTTTAAAAGATGATAGACCATGGAATATTATTGTACAACAGAGCAAAACTCAAACTATGGTGCTGCCATCTATGAGAAAATTAATGAATATTCTATGATTTAATAAAAGTAACGGATTAAGTTTATTAATTAAAGATTAAACCACATACTCTCTAAAGAATAATAACTATTAGTTAAATAATAAATAAATATAATTAAATAATAAACAAAATTATGTTGATAAAATATTCAACTACATTAAAAAAAATGGATGTATGAATGAAAAATTGTATGTTAAAAAATGATATATATATATTTTGTATAAACTACCATCTCATGTATGTATATTTTTACATTTTTTTTCTTAATCTTTGTTTTTATAAAATACCATGATTTCTTTTCTGTATAAGTGCTACTCTACTTTAAGAATATTACACACACTTTTCTTGTGACATTTAATCATCCTTTTCAGTTAATCTTATTTGTTGAGCTCATATAACTGAAAACAAGTCCATAATATATTTAGTGTGATCTTTATTTAATCAACTAGTATAAAGAAAAAAATCTTGCGGTTTCTTCACCATCGAATCTTCAGTTGTTCTCAAATCATCAAAAGAAATGTTACTCTATTTAAATAAAATTTAATGTTTCTTCCAGTTCATTGTAAATAAAAGTAAATTTCGCATTATTTAATTTGCAGTGAATTAATTCATGAATAGTAATCATTAAGAAGAAAAGAAAAACATTAAATGATGCATGCTTTTGCTGAGAATGCAAAGTTTATTTAGACATGTTTGAAATGTATGTCAACAATCATTGCTATTTACTTAGATGTTTTATTATATGCATTTCTATTTCATTTTTGGCATCAATTATTAGTTTTGCATGTTTCTTTTAACAGTATTTGTCTTACTGCTTAGAATTGAATAAACAAACAGATGAATTCCAGAAATTCAGTGTTTTATTTACTTTAAATATGCTTTCTATTAAAGTGCTAAAAATTTAGGAAGCAACTTATTTTATTGAAATTAAAGAAAATATTTATGAAAATAAAAAAATATATAATTTAAAGCATTGGTTTTAAAAAATTATATTGATTTTTATAAAATATTCTATATATAAATATTTTTTTTAATATAGAAGTGAATTATGTAATGCTAATGAAAGAAAACAGCAGGAAAATAAAATTAATTAATTTATATTTTATTGCGTGACATTTATTAAATCTGAACTGCTTCATCTTTCTTTTTCTTTTTAGTGATAAAAAATTATTAATAATAAATATGAAGTTGCTGCTTTTGACAGCTATTAGAAACTGAAAAAGAAAAAGAAAAAAAAATGTATATATGTATGTAATTTTTATGCTTCAAGATGCCAAAAACTATTTTAAGAAAAATGCGTTAAGCTTTCATATTAAATTTAATAAATGAACAATAATCTTCAATTGCATTCTCAAAATCTATTTTTATGACTTGATTAGACTATGTTTGTTATAATAATATAGTTTGACTTTCAGTATAATATTTAATTATAGATCAATTTCTTACGCAAAATACTTATAATTTAAAGAAATAAAATCTTCCACACTAACTAAATAGTATTGCGGACACATGTCAAATAGCGAAAGGCTTTTTGTATATTTTTTAAAGTAGTCTAAAAAACAATTTTCATATAACTAAAATTTTCCCTTCTTCCGTGTCTTCCTATTACTTTTATACATATTTGTTATTTTCTGTATATTGTCTTTTTGTTTTCACATGTCAATTTAACATAATATAAAAGGATTTATTCTAGAAAAACAGATTTCTATGGGTATAATTTGAAAACTTTTGTTTTTTCCATAATCTTAAAATTTATCTTCTTTTACAATTATTTATTTCATTTTTAATTATTTTTTTTATTTGTGAAAAGGTGTTCAAACTGTTTTCAGAAGTAGATTTTAAAAATTTAAGAATCAAATGCAGTTAATTATTCAAAGACATTTAAAGGGACCTGTAAAGAAAGATGATTGTTTCTTCTACACTGTAAAAAATGACCAATGTTTCTTATTTTATGAAAATATACTACAACCACGAACGAAAATATAATATAATCTTCTGAGGTATCCGAAATTCCGAATAGCGTGTTCCATTGTCTTTTGAATCCCTAGAAACCAATGCATTTCCAAAATTTAAAGAATTATTTATAAAAACAAAGTATTTTTCGCTGCCCGTATTTTTCAGAAACGTTTCCGAGGAGTTTTTATAGTGTATTAATTAGTGTCCTCAGCCTGGAATACCTGTTTTTCGAATGTCATCAATTCTCAAGTAAACGTTTTCAGACGCATAAGTTACTTTATACATGAAAGACTAAAGAAATAATCTTAATTTTAATGTTATTGTCAACGCTGTTAATTTTGCATGTTTGTCTATTAAACATATTTTTTGAGCATGAAAATGTTTACTTGAGAATTGATAGCATTCGAAAAACCAGGCTGAGGACACAATAGACTATAAAAACCCTTCTGAAACGTTTCTGAAAAATACAGGCAGCGAAAAATACTTTGTTTTTATAAATAATTCTTTAAATTTTGAAAATGTATTGGTTTCTGGGGATTCAAAAGACAACGCTATTCGGAATTTCGGATAACTCAGAAGATTATATTACATTTTCGTTCGTGGTTATAGTATATTTTCATAAAATAAGAAACATTGGTCATTTGTTACAGTGTGCGAAATATAATATAACCAAGAACGATAATACACAATAACCTTTCCCTTATAACCCCTGACTCCTAAAAGTGTTCTTTATCATTAACTAAAAAACTAAAAAAATATTTTCAAGATTTAAAGAATGATTCATAAAAACAAAGCTTCTTTTGCTGCCGCTGATTTTCGGTGATTTTTATTGTGTGCTAAACAGTTTTCTCAAACCATAATATCAGTTTTCAGGTTGCTATTAATTCCCAATTAAATATTTTCAGCTGAGTAATTCAATTTATACATCCAAGAGTAACAAAATGATTTTAACTTTAATATTAATGCTATTAATATATCATGTTTGACTGTAAGCCATGTCTGTTGAATATAAAAGTGTTTACTTGAGAATTGATAGCCTCTGAAAAACCCATATTCTGGGTTGAGAAAACTGAATAATATGCTATCAAAACTATTCGGAAAAGTTTTCGAAAATCAGTCGAAGCGAAAGAAACTTTGTTTTAATAAATTCTTCTGTAAATCCTTAAAATATATTAATTTCCAAGGTTTCTAAAAGTAAAGAACCATTTTCAGAATCGTAGTTGACTCGGATAAGGTTAATGTATATTTTCGTTCATGATTACGTTATATTTTTCTATATTAAGAAACATATGTTTTTTTTTTTACACACTGTAAAAAGACTAGTTTATTTAATCAAAGAAATTGTAATATATGAGAAATAATACAATTACTTCTTCCTTGTTTTAGAGAAGCATTTCTTTCCTTCAGAAACCTTAAAAATATACATATTTTAAGGATTTACAGAAGAATTTATTAAAACAAAGTTTCTTTTGCTGCCATTGATTTTCGGAAACGTATCCGAATAGTTTTTAGAGGGTTTCAGTCAGTGTTCTCAAACCGAAATATCGGTTTTTGAGATGCTGTCAATTCACAATTAAAAATTTTCAGCTGCGTAATTAAATTTGTACAGTCAAGAGTAACAAAATAATAGTAATGTTAATGTTAATATTAATGCTGTATATTTGTCATGTTTGCCTGTAAAACATGTTTGTTGAATATGAAAATGTTTATTTTAGAATTTATAGCATCCGAGAAAACTTATATTCCAGGTTGAGAAAACTGATTATTACACGATAAAAACTACTTTGAAACGTTTCCGAAAATCAGTGGCAGCAAAAGAAACTTTGTTTTGGTAAACTCGCCTTTAAATCCTTAAAACATATTGGTTTCTAATATTTTTAAAACTAAATTCGCTTTTTACATATCTTCGTAATACTATTTAGGTATGGGAGATTTTATTTCTTTAAATTATAAGTCTTTTGCATAAGAAATGGATTTTTAATGAAATGATATATTGCATGTCTATAAATTCAATTACACAGCTGAGAATAATTGTAATAATTACAACAATTCTGAAGGTAATTGTGAATTGATAATCATTCGAAAAACCTATATTCTAGGTTGAAGCAAGTGATTAATGCGTATAAAAACTATTCGGAAATGTTTTCGAAAATCAGTAGCAGTAAAAGAAATTTTCTTTTTATAAATGCTTCTTTAAATCTCGAAAATATCTAGGTTTCCGAGGTTTCTAAAAATAAAAAAAATGTGTTTTTCAGAATCGTTGTTAACTCAAAGAACGTTCCATCATTAAGAAACATGTCTTTTTTTGCAGTGAAATGATTTTTACAGTACATTTATAATATTTGCATCCTTAAGAAACCGTACCGGATATACTCGGATTATGAAAGTCATGGTAGAAAAAGTAAAGTAAAAAATCCCTCACACACTCCAGAAATCATCGCACAAAAATTATGGTGGCACCAAGTAGGTAGGAATAATGTTTAGTATTAAATGAAATGCACAAACGAAGATTTAGGATTCGTCTATACATATTAAAATGACCAAACTTTGAAATTTTCAATTGTAACCCCCAAAGTTTATATATTTATTTTAAATTCGTTGTTTAAACTTATGCTGAGATATACCAATTTTTTTTCATTGTATCAAATTTAGATGTTACTATTAAAAGTAACTTTATATTAGTTTTAATTTGGAGTTAGAACTTTAACGAAGTTCTTAAAATATGAAATAAAAATAGACATTATTCACAATCCATTGGTACTGAATAAGCCAGTAAGCGATCAGTAATCGTGCCTGTAAGCGATCAGTAATCGTATTTTAAATTCCTACTGTTATTTATGGCGGAATTAGTAGTGGAGGTGTTACATGTTCTTTTCTCAGGTATGTACATTTTAAGGTGGGGCGGAAGAATTTTTGTAATTTTTCGTCAAATAAAGACTAATTTACTTAGCTTTTCCTATTGCTTGATCCTATTCTTTTAGCTATTTTTCTGCCAGTTTACTCCCGTATACTTCTGCTTTTTTCTGTGCATCAATGTAATATCGCGTTGCAGTCACAGTATCGTCACAATGTAACTTTAGCATACGCACTGACATCCCTTTATATTGTTGATACCATGTTGATTCTGCGATGTATTGATATCGTTGGACGTCGTTTAGTCTGTTTCTAATCCAATTTGTGACATAAATCTAAAACACATTCTGTTTACAAGTGCATTTATTTGAGTGTGACGAATTTGGGGAAGAAATAATTTCTATGACGTTATTTTCCTTATCAGCTAATTAAATAAAATCTACCTTGATGAAATAAAATCCCGCAAATTTTAAAACAGGACAGTAAAATAATTTTTAAAATGATTAAATTAATTTTATTTACCGTTTTTTTAAAGCATTTCATTCGAAATGGTTAAAATATACGTAAGTGCAATTAAAAAAAAATTAAATCGTACTTTTTACGCTGTACCCTTTTTTGAAGCAAGGGTATCACATCAGAGCATATTGTCATGTTTATCTGAAATGACATAGTTCAATACGCGATATTTTGTGACACCACAATACTGTGAGGTGTAGCTGCGGCGTTACTGACTTCCAGCAATGCCCCTTACATCATGCTTACTGTGGCATACTTTTCTCATCTAATCTTAATTTTCCTATCATAGACTTACAATTTTTTTTTAATTAACCCGCGAAGACTCACATCGGGCCTCTCAGGCCCGGTCATTAAAAAACTATACTGCAGCAAAATCACCCCTTCAACGAAAATGGACCTGCTTCACGATAGCTGCGTTGAAGGTCACCTGCATACTGACCATAGGCATTTCAGGAAGGTAGGATCCCCCTTTTCTGAGAAAATACCGGTTCGGGCCCCAGAGGCCCGGAGCGAGCGCTCGCGCTTTTCATTTCAGATTGATAATGTGAAGGAAAATGTTGAAAAATGTATCGCTATTTAAACTATGACGATGAAATGAAGAGATTGCTGACCTACCCAAACAGCACACACCCATCTATAAGACATCTACAAGCTGTAAACCCCAAAAAACCGACACATCTATAAGAAGTCTATAAATATCCATGATACACCCTTTTCACCTCTTATGGAGATGTTATGTGTGATCTCGCTGAGTTCTATTAGACGTCCAAGATATCCAGGTAGTCTATAAGACCACGTCTATAAGACGTCCAAGCATAGATCACTTTTCAACATGCAGTACTTCTTATAGATGTACTTAAGACTTGGATTGTAGATATCTCGGTACATCTGATATGCTTCTATAAGACGTCTATTTACTGATATTCAGTATTTCTTATAGACATACTTAAGATATGCAAGAAATTTCATCAGAAATACAGCCTTGGGCAAAAGTATTGATCACCACCATATTTATAATATATTTGTAAAAATAATAGTTAGATACAAATATTAAATTGTATACAATTATGAATTTTCTCTTTAAGAAATGTTGGCAAAAAAAAAATAGCAAACGAATAATTCATTTTTTAATAAAGCTAGTTTCTTTAAAAAACATTTTTTTAATATTTAATTTTGCTTTCTGGAAGTTTTGTTAGCCAGTTAATAAATAATCAAGAAAATAATTCTTGGATGAAAGTCAAAATAAAGAGCTTAGTCTTCAAAAATAAAAATAAAGAAATCTCATGTAAAAAAAAAAAAAAAAATACATTTTTACATAATTTTTAACATGTGTTAATAATAAAAAAAAATTAATTATTTACACTGCTGAAAAGTTTTATATTTTGGCTTTTACTACAAGAAAAGACAAAATAAAGAACTTAGTCTTCAAAAATGAAAATAAAATGTTATGTAAAAAAAAAAAAAAAAACATTTATACATAATTTTTAACATGCGTTAATAATATTTAAAAAAAATTAAGAATTATTTACGCTGCTGAAGAGTAAGTTTTATATTTTGGCTTTTACTGTAAGAAAATTATTTCAATTTCATTGATTATCTGTTAACTTACATGACATAACAATGACACTTCCAGAAAACAAAGTAATTAATACTTTTAAAAAAGTAGGTTTTCAAAGAAAGCGACTTCATTAAAAGATGAGTTGTTCGTTTGTCTTCTTCTTTTTTTTTTTTTTAACAAACCGTAATAACTTAAAAAGAAAATTCCTAATGATATGCAGTTAAATATTTGCATATAACTATTACTTTTACAAATATATTAAAAATATGGGGGTGCTCAATACTTTCAGCCAAGACTGTATTTCCAGTGAAATGACAAAGTTTTCTTGCACGTCTTAAGCATATCTATATGAAAATTAGTATAATTCTTGCAGAAAATGTTAAAATATAAAGAAATTGGTCTTCAACAAGGAAAATAGAGAAATCTTATGTTAAAATTACACTTTAAATTTTATAAATTTAAATTTTTAATTTCTTAATAAAAATGATACAAGTTTTAAGAAATATTTTCATTGGTGAAGATAAGTGCTTTATATACTTGGTTTTTCCAGTAAGAATTATTCTAATTGTCATGATCACCTATTAATTTGCATAGCATAACAATTGCTATGGTATGAAAGTTTCAATTATGAT
This sequence comes from Maratus michaelseni, assembly GCA_963931845.1. NCBI lineage: Eukaryota > Metazoa > Arthropoda > Arachnida > Araneae > Salticidae > Maratus > Maratus michaelseni. Next base: position 185,743,272 of record OZ007587.1, read on the forward strand.
ATCTTACTGAAAAACAAAGTTATTACAGTTATAATTGTAATAACTTAACCGTTAAAGACATAGACAGCAGTTGTGAATTCTAAAATAATTGTGTTGAACACATGCGCTTCATTTACCCTCTTACTAAATATCCTTCATAGTTTAATGTTGAAGTTCAAAATTTGTTCTACTCTTTCATTATTTTATCAGCAAGTTTCCATTGATGTACAAAATACACCGTCATTGAATTTTTATAAACTATTATTTTTTCGTTCTTAATTAAGCATTTTTTTACATATAAATGTGAGATCTATTACTAGAATAATATTATTAGACATAAGACACTATTATACTTTATCATCAAAAGTTTATATTTTATGCTTTCAAAGACACTGCTTGTGTCTTAACTATAAACTGTCCGTGTTAGATTAATTATAACTGAATTAGTTTTTTTTTTTAACAATTTGATGTTTATTGCTTTTAAACTACTACTGGACATCACATTAAACAAGGATATCATTAAAGGTTACTTAAGTTTTAAAAGCTGATGGTGCATAGAGTGTGCTGCTTGTGTGTTTATGTTGTACAAATCGTCAGTGGTGTGAAAGGTTAAAAAAGAATTTCATAACTGTATGTAGTTAAATATTTGCATTCGACTAATATTCAGGCTCGTGCTGGCACTTAGGGATAGGTGTCCCTGCACCCTCTGCCACCCTTAATGATGTTACATGATTTAGTGTGAAAGTGCCAACATGACCCTCTGTCCACCGCCCTTTCAAGACATCCAGCATGGGCCTGCTAACACTTTTAAATCAGTTATAATAAAAATACAGCAGTGCTTAATAATTTTGGTAAAGACGACTGTATATAAAAATACTAAATGTTTCGTTCCGATAATATCAGTATTATTCCCATATTTATATTGGGATTTTTTTTTATCAAAGCATTGACTAATTTTTATAATATTTCCAATGAAATATGAATGCTGTAATTCCCTCAAATCTCATAACTGAATTTTATAAACTACCATATTTACTTATTCCTGCATAATGCACACATTTTTACCAAAATTTCAGGTCTAAAAACCAGTATGTACATTATACACTGAATATTTCTAACAACCGTATACATCAAACCACACACGTTTTCACAATATATATATATATATATATATATATATATATACATATAATGCAAAACTTTAATTTTAAGTTATTTTAATAAGAGGGCAAACTATACATGAGCAAATACAGAAGTAACTTAGGTTTGAGAAAAAGATTAAGTCCTGATTTCTAGTTTTTTTTTTTCTTTTTTTTTAAAGTTAAAATAGCATGGTGCATAATATTATACATGAGAAATATTTTTTTTTTCTTATGTAAAACAAGGTACACATTATACACAAGTAAATATGGTATATAAAATCAGTTTGCAATCAGTTGGAAGAAATTTCTAAATCCTCCAGTATTTTGCAACAATAAAGAGGCTTACAGATTTGTTATTTCCCCTTATTATTTAAAATGAACAAATCTTCAGAGGATAAAGACTTATGGTAGATACATTTTTATCTACCCCCCCCCCCCCTCCAAAAAACCTTTGCGATGATTGTTACACATATATTACACACAGCATGCATAAAATCCTTAATTTTTCATACCAATATTTTGGAATAGTAATTTTTTCTTTATTTTATCATATAATTTCTTCAATTAAATTAGGCCAAGTTTTCTATTTGGAAATACTATAGTACTTCCTACAGTGATAAAAGATTCAAAATTGTGTATGGGACACTTGTCGCAAAAGGATTAACACAAATTAATAAATTTCTTATTCTGTTTATTTTGTTCTAGTTCCCCAATATAGACAAGACAGGGATTTTTTTTTTTTTTAATTATTAGACAAATGTTTTAAAATCTATTTTGTATATTGAAGTAAATTAAAAAAAAGTTATCAGTACAAAAATATTACTCCAATTAATATATTGTATGGAAGAACCACCCAGAATTGTTTTTTTAATCATGTCTGCCTACATCAAAAACTTATTTACAATTATCTTAGCTTCAGATACGTAAGGAAATTTACAAATTGACTGCCTTCTCAATTTTGCATTTTTAGAAAAGCAAGAAAAATTTTAAGTTAACAAAAAGGGTGGACACTCACTTTTACAAAAATTAAATATTGCAACATGATTTAAATTAATGCTAAACATTATTGCATGCTTTCTCATTAGAATATATCATATTTTTCAAATGTGTCAGATCTACCACTTAATAACAATTTTAATAAAAATATAAGTATTTTTTTCTTATCAACAATATTAGACTAGGTGACAGTACTAGGTGGTACAGAATACAACTATAACAGAAAAAGGAAGAAAAAAAGGACTTTATTTGAAAAAAAAAAAAAATCTTTGGAACAGGCTGTAACAGGACAAACACAATTCTTTAAGTTTCAAATATATAGATTATTCTACTTCATTATCACTACAATAGTAAGAGCTGATTTCTTCGAGCAGCACCTATAATAAAATAATAAAAAGAAGAACATTGTTTTACTACATAACATTTTACGAATCACAAAAAATGACATTTTGTTAGGATAAAACATTTTACACACATCTAATGTCTTATATGAAAACTTACTAATTAAAACTGAATTAATCTTCAATGAAGCAATTATAAGTTACTCTCCCCACCCCTCCTCTTCATTAGGCCATGTCATTAATTTTTTGCAGGTTATTTCTAGTGATGGGCATAATGACTGATTTTGATATTTGAATGAATCATTCAGGCGTGCACAAAAGCATAGCTGTCAAGGCTCTTAAAATTCTTTTTGTTTTAAAAAATTTCTGGCTTTAATTGATCACAAATAATAGGAATGTAAACAGCTATGCTTTTGTGTATGCCGGAATGTTTCATTTGAATATCAATCATTCATTATGTCCTTTGCTATGTTATTCTTAATTTTTAGGGTTTCACACTTAAGCAAAACTAATCTTAATTTTTTTAATGGCAATTCTTAAATTGGATCTGATGTCAGTTAAGAATAACTATTTATTGACTAGAGACATCAATAATAAAAAAAAATTATAGTATCAATAAAATAGAGTTGGCTATAGCATCGATTAAATCGATAAAAAATATCGACAACGCCAATCACTAGCTAAACCTATGGGAGTGTTCTTTAAATTTCTCATTTGCATGTTGATATATTTTAATGATATATATTAATTAGGGATGCACTGAATAGTGATTTTGGCCAAATACCAAATATTCGGCCCATAGGTAAACCGAATACCAAATATTCGGCTAGCCGAATAGTAACAGTGAGGCCAAATACCGAATATTCGGGCAACCGAATAGTAACTATTCGGCTGAATACCGAATATTCGGGTGGCCAAATATTTTTATATTTTTTAGAGTTTTAAAAGTTATATTAAAAATTATAAAACATTTTTAAAATCAAATGAAAATTTAAAATGAATTAGAAGAAACATTTTACAGTGATATAGCATTTATTTGTCAGGAAGAAACTAACGTAAAACAATACAATATATTAAAATGGTGGCAAATTAGCAAGAATAATTTTCCTGTTCCTTTTGATTTAGCAAGGAAGTTTTTAAATGAACCAGTGAGCAGGTGTCTGGAATGGGAAATCATGATTATATTCAGCGGTTGTAAATATACAGGGTGTTCATATATCTTGGAACTAACTTTCTGCGTAGATAATGTGGTCAAGGCAAACATTTTTTGAGCAATAAGTATTATCTCAATCCACTTATTCTATCAAAAATACAGTACATTCAATCAAAAACACAGGGTATGTCACCTCAAGCTGAAACTGAATTTTCGTTCACAACTTTAACAACAATGAAAATATTTTAGCAAGATTTGCATTATATTAATTTTATTTGTAGCAAATATGATGATATTATTGGAAGCATCTGAATTTTGGCCAGTGACACAGTATAAGTAAAAGTGTCAGCTGCACTCTGAATAAAGGAATAACTAGCTCAGTTTTGTGTAGATATTAATAGTAGCAATTTCCAGCATTTCTCGTGATCGTGACTCACAGAAATCAAAGTAACAAACGAAAATTCAAATGAGATACACTTTATTTTTGATTGAATAAGTATGTTGCAATCCCGGTTTCCTGGACAAAAATTGTCTGTCTTGATGTCTATTGTCACCTGTGAAAGTTTTTTTCTTTTGTATAGAAAAACATGATGTTTGTGAAAAAACAAGAAACAGATTATTTACTAGACAATATTCAGGAACTTGCATTTATTTGTACATCATTAATGCCTATGAAGGTCACATTTAATGGTTAATTTTCGTAAGTGACTTTTCAAGTGAATAAATAATGTAAAAGCATTCTCTTTCATTGAAGGTGCCAAGTCATATCTGTTAAAATACATCAATTGGTTGCAAACTCAATTACAGAACTTTATCATACATTAACGGGGGTCAATATAGGAAAAATTTGGGGCCTATTTAGGGCCTCTTCAAAAAAACCCATTTAACAAAACAGGCTCCTTCACAAAATTCATTTTAGTAAAACAGGTCCCTTCACAAAAATCCTTTTAACAATACAGTCCCTTTCACAAAATTCCATTCCATAAAAAAATACTCTTCATTAATTATTTTTATTTTTTTATGTTGTAAAATGTGTAATTTGTAAATAAAACAAGTTTGCCAGAAATGAAAACTTTAGCAGAAGGACTTAGAGACGCAATTATTAAATGCTTTGTTTGAATTAAGAGTATAGCTAAATTTTATCTTTCGTTACAAAATGTTTTTTTCAAAAACATATAATAAATTTCACAAAAATAACTTATTTTTCATAAAATGGGCCCCAAGGAAAAAAAAAACCTGTATCGAACCCAGATAGTGTTGACTCTAGGCTAATTTGGCAGAGCGCAGCAACATGCAGCCTTTTTTACTATTTTATGCCCCTGATTAGAGCAGTACCGAGTACTCGGTATACACTCGGTACTCGGCCAATACCGAGTAGTTGCAAGAATTTCATTTTTTAAGCATATTTAAAGACAAATTAATTTATAAGTGATCGATAAAAAGTTATTTGAATATAAATGTATAATATATGCCCTAATTCATAAATCTATTTACTACTTGGTACATAAAAATGTATCTATAAAACATAGAAAAAGGTAAGAAAAAACCCCCATGCAAAATTAATGTAAATTAAAGTTTAGTTTTATATTTATATTAAAAAAAAAAAAAAAAAGTCATTTTTAAACTGTAGGAAAAGATTGTGATTTTGGATAAAGAAGCAGTGTGTAGAAACAGAAAATACAATAAATGCAATTTAAAAAAATTAAATTTGCTGTATGGCAAATTATGGTACAAAAACACTATAATCATTCTACATTTTCAGGAGAAAGGGCATTTCTTTTATTCTTTTACATTTGGCCTGCTTCAGAAAAAATGTTCACTGTGAGCACTGATAAAATAGCAATTTAGCTGTACATTACACACACACAAAAAAAAAAAAAAAAAAAAAAAAACTGTAAAGCCCCCCTTTTTGGTGCTTTCGTGTTATAGCGGCCTCCACAATTACAATTATGCCACAGTTTCAGCTCTGATTTCGCCAAGATCACCGAAAAGCTTATATATGCATCATATATATACATATTATTCCAAACACCCATATACGTCATTACATACATATTATTTACGTCTTATATGTCATATATATACATCCTATACGACTTATGCACATGTTATATGTATATATCATATATGTGTTATATATGACTAATAACTCAGCCATATACATCACAAAAGTAATGATTTAATATAATAATATATCATATTATGTCATACATGCTTTATAATTTGGCGATAAATCTTGGTCGCTTGGCGATTCATCCTCAGGGGCCGCTATTAAACGAAAGTACCCAATTTTTTTAATCAAAAGAAAATAAGGTACTTTTAAAAAATATGAAACATTTTGCATTATTCAAGGAATTGTTACAGCAAGCAATAACTTTTTTTGATAGACAGATTTCAGGAATCAAAATGACAAATGGGTAAAGATGTGTTAAATAATCAGTTTTAATTTAATACTGGTTAATTGAACTTTTTATATAAATTTTTTTATATATATATATATTTTAGATAATGCTAGTGTTTTAAAATTTTTGAATATACAAAAACTATCTTTAAAAGGTCCACAATAAATGAAATTTCAAAAATTTAAGTTAATTAAAAAAATATGATTAGATTATATGCTCAAGATGAATGTTTATAAATAGGTATGTATATAAACACACACACACACATAGAAGTATTACCACTAAGCACACTTCATTTTCGCATCAATGATTCTTTCTTAAACACAATTATTCAGTACTCGGCCGAGGAGTAAATGGCTGAGTACTCGGTACTCGGCCAAAGCACTACTCAGTACACCACTACCCCGATGGCTCTTTTCAAACTACTTTATGCACACAGTGGCCCTTACATGTCCTTTCAATTATTTTCCTCGCAAAATATGTCAACCGGCCATAGGAAAAAAAATTGTGAATTTCATCAAACGGATGAGGAAAAAAAAATTGTGAGAGATATGAAATTTGATGATTAGTCATGAAAAAAAAGTTTTTAATAAAAAATATAGTACTAACCAAATATTTACGTGAGTCTTCCTCCATTAGGTCTTCCAAGGTCTTGATAAACCTCCGAATGTTTGGAATGATATGTTAATGTTGGATCTGGCTGTAATTCTGTAAATGGATTCAAGAAAATTTACAGGAATTAGAATAGATTGAAATGAAGTGTGTTTATTTCAGAAGTGATGTCACTTCTGAGATTAATGCATATTATTGCAATGCTATTATATAACAGCATTAGTAATAGCAGGCATGAGATTGCAGAAAGATGGAAAAATGAAAAGTTATTAAAAATAACATGCAAACAAGACAATTAAGAAGACAAAATTAGCACTCGTCAATCGGCGAATAATACTCACTAAAAGTTTGGTGATTGACTATATTGCTACCACTGGCCAAACTTAATAGTCACACTCGCTAATTGCGATGATTGAATGGAAAATGAGATTTTTTTCCCGCTGTCGCTCGATGAATTTCGAAATCATTGGCGAATCGCATGATTTTTTCCCCAAAATCATTTGACGAATTTTGTGATTTTTTTTTTTCGAAATCATTTGACGATATTCGCATTTTTTTTTTACTTGAGATCATTTGATGAATTTTTCCACCAACAACTGACGAATTATATGATTTATCTGCTATCAATTAATAAATTCAGGGGTCGATGCATTTTTTTTTTCTTGGGGCCAATTTTGTGGAAAGCAAACGTTATTTTTAAGAAATTTATCATATTTTTGTGAAAAATAACATTTTGTTATGAAAGATAACTTTGTGAAGGGTCCTATTTTATTAAGAGGAATTTTGTGAAGGGACCTGTTTTAGTAAACGGAATTTTGCAAAGGGGCCCTAAATAGGCCCCAAAATTTTCCTGGATCGACCCCTGACGAATTTCATGATTTTTTCAACGAATATTCGATGAATTGTGCATCCCCCCCCCCCCACCACTGTCATTCGATGAATTTTGCAACTCTCTTTTGCGATTGTTAGACGAATTTTGTGATTTCCCCCCGAGATCATTTGGCAGATTTCGCAATATTTTCCCGCAATCGATCAGTGCACTTCACAGGATTTTTTACAGTGGCAGAATGGTGAATTTCACAATTTTTCCCCCCATGACTGACTGACGAATTTAGTGATTTTTTTTCATGACTGATTGGTGATTTCCATGGCTTCTTCTTGCACCAGATTGAGGAGATTCATGATTTTTCCCCCTGCATCCAATAGGAATTTTTCTTGAATTTTCCCCACGTTTGACCGACAAATTTCACAATATTTTCCCATGACCCATTGACGATTTTCTCAATATTTTCCAGCGACCGATTAACGAATTTCATGATATTTCCCCGCAACTGATATACAAATTTTGCAATTTTTTATATCACCAAATAGCATTTTTATTTGAAAAATATTAATATGTATTCAAATAAAGTTTTGAAATTTATTAAAAGCGATACTTTTGCGTTAGCCACATGCTTCGAGTTACAGAGAAGGGTAATGTACTTGGCATCCAACATAAATTTAAATATGGAAGATATAATGCAAAAGAAATTTAAATAACCCACATTTTCCACTAGAAACAAAGTATTTTTTGATAGTAAAAGGCTCCTAAGTTTGCCATAAGCATATGGTTAATAGGGATGCACCGAATAGTGATTTTGGCCAAATACCAAATATTCGACACACAGGTGAACCAAATACCGAATATTCAGCCAGCCGAATGCGAATAGTAACTGTTCGGCTGAATACCGAATATTCAACTAGCTGAATGCTTTTATATTTCAGGGTTTAAAAGTTAAATTTAAACATTATTTTACATCATATTTAACACAAAGACAATTTTGATGAACAAAATCTTTTCATGATTAAACTTTACAATTAAAAAAAATTCTATGCTTTGACTTATTATTTAAGAAGGATAGTTTTAAAACTGTTTTAATTAATATAAAAAATAACTCCCATAACTTCTGTGAACTAAAATAAATGAATAAAATTTTCTTATATTCTAAAACAAATATTTTAAAATCAAAAAGAAATACCGGGTGTTTTACTTCAAGCTGAACCTAAATTTTCTTTCATGATTTTAACATTAATGAAGATATTTTAGTGAGATTTTCATCATGTGAACATTACTTTGTATGAAATCACTGGAAGTGACTGAATTTTAGTCAGTGACTCAGTATATGTACTGTCAACTGGAATCTGAATAATGGAATGTCTAACTTAGTGTTGTTTGCACAGCAATGGGGGCAATTTTTAGCAATTCTTGTCATATTTCACAGAAATTAAAAGTAAGTCTGATGTTTGAATATATTGTTACAATATATCTTCATTGTTGTTAAAATTAAATGAAAATGCAAGTTCGACTTGGAGTGAGATACACTGTATTTTTTAATAAGTGGATTGCGATCCTGGTTTCCTAAGTAAAATCTGTTTGTCTCGTTATTTACAATAACCCCTAAACGCTGTGTATTATCTGCCATCATGTTTAGAAACACTTAAATGTGAAAAAGCAAACAGTATTCAGGAACTTATATTTAGGCGTCATTAGTTCCTATGAATGTCGTCATTTAACAGTTAATTTTCTTGTTACTTTTCAAAAACAGCAAACAAATAATGTAAAAGCAATCTCTGTTATTTAAATATGATTCTATTTCTTAATTTTTCTGAATATCTTTATTTATTGACAGTTAAAAATAAAAGTTATTAGGGTTTTAAAAATATTTTTAAAAGTATTTTCTTTAAATATTTGTCAGTATGACCAAATACTGAATATTCAGTGCATCCCTAATGGTTAATACACAAGTACCAAAAGATTAATATCAAAGTGACTTGAAAAAAATAGACTCAAGCATAAATATCATATATTACACAGTTAAAAAGTAAATTCAATATATTTTACTGGGTATGTAAAAAAAAAAAAAATGTGTCTAAACACAAGTTAAACAATAACAAATGAATGACATCATAGCCAAAAACAGTACAACATTTATTTAATAATCTCCTGCGTTTTTCGTAAAAAATAAGGAAGCTCTATGATTTTTGCAAGCTTTCGGGCACATTAATTTAGAAATACTCTGGTATTGGGAATGATTAAGAGACCCCTGGATACAGTTAAGGATGCATTTCGATATTTAAAAAAAAAAAATTAATTTAAACAATAAGCAACATTACATTTAAATTAACATTAGAATGTAAATTTAAACATTCTAATGTAAATTTAAACAATAAGAATAATTACATTAGAATATTTATATGTATTAGTTCTAGTCTTAGCAAGATTTAGAGTTATTTTAGTGTAATTCTAAATGTTTGACAAAATGTATAATTGTATGATAAATCATACACATAACTGTTAAACCCTTTTAAGGCAAAGTATTTCAGTTGCAAACATGCTGAAAACTTTTTTTTTTCCCCATTGAAATCAGAATTTGTCAAGTAAAAACTTTTACTTTTCTCAATTAATGTAGTAATTTTGCCTTTAAAATGAATATATATTAGAAAAAAATTAAATCAACAGTTTCTACATTTAAAAAATATATAATAAAAAACAATATTAATGCATAAACATTTGCCAAATCAATCTTCATTTTATCTTTATTTGAGCCTTTAGGTATAACTTTTACAAATACTTTATAGACGTAAACGGTACTTTTTATCCTGTCGACCAATTTCGCCAAATTAAACAAATCGCCAAACTATTCACCAAATTATATAAAAGAAAACATATTGCCATTCTAAAATATTTTAAATTAAGAAAATGAATGAATTTTAATTAAAAAAATAATCCCTAAATAATTGGGTTACTTTCAAGGGGGGGGGGGGGTTACTTTTAATATAATGATAAAGTTCACTCATGATTCACTCGCGGCATAGCAAATATAATATTTGATTTTCCAGATTATTTCAGACAAAATAATACAGTAGAAGATCTTTATAACGCAATTTTCCATATAACGCACAACTTCTCAGAGGTAAGCAATGAATTTTCAGTTAAGAAACACCTGAATTCCCACATTATAAATAGTTGCTATTCTCTAGAGGACTAAATTTGATACATTAGTTCAACTTTATCTCCTTAATTCAGAGCTAATTACTGAAAAAATTGCTATGATTTGATACAGGTATGTTTATAAAGTAAATTTAAAAATGTGTGGAATGATCTATATTATGCAAAAAATTATAATCGGCACAAGGCCTGGTAATAAAGAATGCAATATAAAGATATCCTAATGTATTTTGGTATGTTTCATACATATTTGGCTATGTTTTGCAAGCTAAATTTAATGATGTGTTAAATGTGATTTATACAACGCAAAATTCTATATAACGCACAACCTCATGTTTTTATGTTTGCGTTATAAAGATCTTCTACTGTAATAAGAACAGTTTACGTGTTTAAATGCAGAATTATTAAATTAAACCATAAGTAAACAGATATTTTTAAGATATTGAATTTGTGAATTAAATATAAGTATTTTAAATGTAATAATCGAATTTATTAAGGAACATAATAAATATCAATGATAACGGCAGATTGTAAAAAATTCAGTCCTCTTTATTTAGTCAAAAAACAAATTTAAAAAAAAAACTGTAAAATGTATATAAATATTAGATATAGGCTTGAAGCAAATATACAAATATAAAAATATTTTGTAGACAAAAATTTGTGACGCCAGATGAAACTAATCTGTTATATATATTTTTTAATATCATGAGGTAATAATTTATTGACATAATTTTCATTTTAATTAACGAAAGAAAAAACAAATTAGTAAAACCTTAATAAAAATATAAATAAAATAAATTAAAATTCACATGATGACATAACAAACACATGTAACATGTTTAATGTCAAGTGAAAATGACATTAACGATGATCCATAATTGGCATTTAATCTTGGCGATAATTTTTTGGTCAATGGGATAATCAAGCAGTACCAAATAAACTTTTAAAATTCCTACAACTTTTTTTTTTTTTGGGGGGGGGGGGGGAAGAGACTTCACACAGAAAAAACACATGGATTGGATGAAATTAATATGTATAAGAGAGAGGAGGATAGAATGATTTTAACTGATTATTTAATGTTGCAAATATAGACAAATTAATCTTTTAAGTAATTTTTCTTACAATTTTCCCCCACTGTCATTATACAGGCTACAGACTTGAATCTTGATTTGATCATAGGAAATGAGAATGAATTATCTTGCAAAATGTTTTGCTTCTATTTTTTTTACTTTGTAACTTCAAATTAGTACTGTTGTTATCATAGCATAGCAAAATTGGTAAGTGCTATTTCTCTCTCAGACTTTGCTACAAAATTAACTGAAGCACAAGGATTGATTGTTTAATATTTATAACAGTTTAAACGAAAGCCAGTAAGTTATTTACCAAAAAGTAAAACTGATTAATAAAGTATTTTACTAAAAAATACAAAGTACTTAGATTATTGTTTTAATGATGCATTGAATATTCTAAGGTAAATACAAAAATATAATTACATATTATCAGAGTTGAAATTATTAAAAATTAAAATATATTAACTACATCTCTGTAAACAAAACATATCTATTTTTGCCTCTTTGGCAAAAATGTATTTTTGCCTGGACGGTTTTTTCCATGGTTTTTACCACTTTGGCAAAAATGTGCCAACCCTAATACAATCTAAATATTAATCGAAAATTCTGATAAATAATATGGTTTAGAGTATAAATAATCTAACACTGCCCTTTAAAGGATTCAGAATATCTAACAGTATTGGTAATAAACAAAACGATATGTGGTTCACATTAACACTCAATTACTACTAAAAAAAGTTACGTAATTGCTTTCGTTGTGCCTGTGAGATTAATTTCTGCATTTATACAATTTATACAGCGACATTTTGGATGTTTTTTTCCCTTTTAAACACAAAAAATAAAAAGAATTTAGGACTAATGAAATTTATCGTAACATTAAGCGTAAATCTTGTATTTATGTAAGATACAAGAATTTAGTAATTGAGTGTTATATAAACTACAATGAAAGTAAATAAAGGAATGATTAACTTACCTTTTACGCAAGATGTAATTATAATTACAAATTTCATTCAAAATTTCAATTCCGATGGAATGTAAACAATGGCGCCGTCCTCAGCGTCTTCGGACGACCTTCGACTTTCGTTCTCGCATGCGCGCAGTTGCATTGTAGTAGAAGTACTTTTTCAATAAGAGGAGCATAGTATGTGTTATTCGCAAATCCATTGGATGGATCGAAAAGTATTTCCAATGGAGGTTGAAAAAAGCATTTCCTTTAGACGTCGAAAAGGTGAAAGTTATAATACGTCTATAGCAGGTCATAGACGTCTAATACACATCTAAATGAGAAAAGGCTTATAGACATCTATATCTTTAATGCTATGCACATCTAAAAGATGTCATGGACGTTATAGACGTATTTAGACTATAAATCGACGTCTTATAGATAGAGTGTGCTGTCTGGGTAGTTAGCTGAGGTTTCAACTGATGAAGAATCTATTAATGAGGAAGATGAAGAAGCAGATGACACAGTATAGTGACCATCAGTCAAATTCAGAAGAAGATTTAGATTCATCAAGTGAATCGGATATTATTGAATCCGTTGACTGCTATATTGGCAAAGATAAAACAACGAAATGGAATAAAAAAAACAAGACGAAATGTTAGAACTCCTGCTCACAATATTGTATCAAATTTGCCCGGAAGCGTTAGTGATGCAAGGAGCGTATCCTGCCCTATGGATTCTTGGCAATTGCTTATTGACGAAACAATAATAACGAGTATTGTGGAATGCACAAATATTTATATAAAATCAATTGCAACAAATTTCCAAAGAGAAAGAGATGCACGTCAGACAAATATAGCAGAAATAAGAGCATTTATTGGCCTTCTTTATTTAGGTGGTATTCATAAATCCTCACATTTAAATGTTCGTGATATTTGGATCACCAATTGCACAGGGCTTGAAATTTGTCATCGAACAATGTCATATAATCGTTTTTTATTCCTTATGAGATGCATAAGATTAGATGATATAATTGATCGTCCTTCTAGAAGAGAACTTGATAAATTGGCTCCCATAAGATCTTTTTTTGAAAAATTTGTTACAAATTGTCAACATGTATATAGTTTCGGAGAATTTGTGACTATAGATGAAAAGTTAGAACGTTTTAGAGGTAAATGTTCCTTTCGTCAGTATATTCCAAGTAAACCTGCAAAATATGGAATAAAAATATTTGCTTTAGTTGATTCTGGGACATTTTATACTTGGAATCTTGAAATTTATGCAGGAGTACAACCAGAACGTCCGTATAAAGTCGAAAATGCTTCAGATAAAATTGTCATGAGGTCAGTGAAACCAATTTACAACTCTGGACGTAATCTCACAGTTGATAATTGGTATACCACTTATGCATTAGCTAAAGATCTCCTTCAAAAGAAAATTACACATGTTGGAACTGTTTGGAACTGTTGGAACTACCCGAAGAATTCGTTTCTGGGAAGCAATGAGAAGTGTATTCCTCGTTATTTGGATTCCAGAAGAATATGAATTTGGTATCCTACTTACCCCAAAAAAATAAACGTGTTTTACTTTTATCTACCATGCACAACGATTGTGCTATTGATTTTCAACTGCAGAAGCCAAGAAACTAGAGATAATAACATTTTATAACATAACGAAGGGAGCTGTAGATGTTGTAGATGAAATGTCAGCTACTTATTCTATTGCGAGAATACGCAACAGAAGACCGAAGACAGTATTTTTCAGTATTTTGAATACTGCAGCCATAAATGCGCGAATTTTACTATTATCTGCGAAATCACCACAGCTCCAATACAGAAAAAGGAGTTTATTGTTTAAAGATCTGGCGTTAGAGCTTCTGAAGGAGCATGTGGAAAACAGAAGTTTGCAGACGACGTTTCCACGCGAATTGCGTGAAATATTAGATAGTGACTACAATGAAAAGATTGAAGCACCACAGGCAAAAAAAAAATGTTTAATAAAAAGCTGTCATATCTGTCCCAGCAAAATTGACAGAAAATCACAAATTTCTTGTGCAAAAAAAATGTATGCGGTGAGCATAGCAGTGTTATTTGCAGAATATGCCAGTGAAATGTAAGTTTGGTTTTAATTATAATAAGTGTAATAAATATCATTTAATTGAAAAATACTTCAGGATTTTGTAATTGCTTATAATTTAAAATTAATTGCATGTATAGCTAAAAAATTTTTTTTTTTTTTATTATTATTTTTTACTTTAATGTGTGTAGATAAATATGTCATTAAACTATTTAAAACTTTCTGTTTTAAGAAATAATTTCTTATTTATCCATTTATAATACTACGTTAAAAACGCATTTTTTTATGCTTAGCAAATTCATTTTACTATTTTCTTAAGCAAAAATCCGCTCCGGGCCTACAAAGCCCGTCGCGAGCTATCGTATAACGGAAATTAGCGCGAGTTCTCCCAGGTTAAAGTCGAAAAAACTTCTCTTTCGAAAGTAGCAACGCACTTTTGAAGAACTTATTCAAAAGTTTGCACTTAACGAATAGAATGATCTGTAGAATATGTGTTGTAAACACAGCAATATCCGAGTTATATTTTTTGTGGTTCTGGGGCAAAGATGTACCTGTAGGAAGAGTTCCCAATGACACTTTTGTTACCGTAAATTCTACGCATTTTTTTAAATATCATTATTTTTTTTTTGCAGGAGGGTTTAGGCGACTCCTTGAAATTGCGGCCGGAGCACCTTGTGATAATCAGGTCTTATTAAACAGTACTGCCTTTCCCTTTTTTACGCATATATTATTACTTAAATTGAGCATTCGAATGTTTTTTGGTTAGGTTGAAATCTAAGCATTCGTAATTACAGACTTATTGCGTTATTGAGAATTGTGTCCCTGACGCTAACTGTGTTTGCGTGAAAGGTGCTCTTTCCTATAAGTTCTCTATTTTTATAATATCTAGTGTGCATTCTAGTGAAACGATATGTTGCGAAACTAAAATTAATATATGGAAATGTGCTTTAACCCGTGGTTGATAGATAAAGTATAAGGGTCGCCCAAATGAAAGTGGCATTGTTGTAATAACTCCGCCATTTGAAGAGAAAGATGACTACTACACATGCTCCTATAAAGGGCACAGAGTGCTGGGAATGTATGTAATATCGTCATATCGCGCCAGATGCGTGTATGGTAGCGTGAGAACACGTTAAAAGGCATCGTTCTCATCACGGATGCCTCGAAATGGTGTCAGCACGCGGTCGTGCAATTTTTAACAGCGAGAAATGTGAGTGCTAGTGAAATCTATCGTCGAATGCAAAATGTGTATGGCACGGAGTGTATGTCACGCAGATCGGTATTACGATGGTGTAGGGATTTTCGTAGTGGAAGAAGCAGTAAATCCCCCTTGAACATCCCCCTTACAGTCCAGACCTCTCGCCGTGTGACTACTACACCTTCGGTCCACTCAAGAAAGCTTTGAAGAGACGGCGATTTGACGACGATAATGAGGTCCAAACTGCCGTTGATAATTGGTTCCACAACCAGCCCGGAGCTTCTTCACCCAGGGTATCCATCGTCTCGTTGACCGCTGGGACACTTTTTTCAACGTACAAGGGGATTTTATATAGCCTATCTGTTACGCCTGTATTACTTCTTTGTTTTGTGTAGTAATTTATAGTAATACCATTAAACCATTTCTCAAACCGACTGTAGTGCCACTTTCATTTGGGCGATCCATATATTTAAACTACTAGGTAGTTTGAGACTTCCATTGATGTTTTACCAACGCCTCGCATATCTGCGTAGTTCTGTTTCTTTACTTTTGCTGTTGTTGGGTAAGAGCATTTTTAGTATAAGAATAAAGATCTCTTTTGGGGCTTAAGGAACTCCCTTTCAGTGAATTAAAATTTCAGTTTATGTTAATGTAAGGGTGCTAACTTGATTTAAGTAGTTGATTTGGATTAGTTTTTAATTGTGCTTGTGCTAAATGGATTTAAAGTGATTTAAATGATTGTAGAAGCGTAGTTGTGATATTGTGTTTTGAGAAATGGTTGAAATATATTATTTTATGATCGTGATCAATTAGTACTATTGCTGTTGGGTTATATGCAATAACCTCACCTTTAGATATTTAAAGAGTTCTTTAAGGTCACTGAGAAAATATATAATAAAAAAATTGATCTCACCCAAACTGTGGTGTGTTGAAGGAGAGACAACATAAAGAAGACCTTGAATCTTAATTACAGATGGAGGAGAGAAATAACAGCTGCAAAGAACTAACAATGCGCGTGCGCCGCTAACGAGGTTCCGATGACAAGTAAACAAACAGCCGATGGGGACAAAGTATCGCTAAAAAGAATGAATGAAGCAGTATTTAAAAAAAGCACAAGGGCTAAAATAAAGATAAATAGCGAAGCACCGTAATACGCACGCACAAAAATGCCGATAAACAAAACATTCAAAGAACGGCAAACTAAATAATGTGAGAATTCATCTCACAGTAGTCACCACATTTACGCCCTTATTTGTGTTGCTCATTCTTGCGTTTTGATCTCAATGTAAGAAAATTGGTGAATTTAGAAAGAGCTGAATTTAGTCTTCGAACACAAATCGTAGAGTGCAGTCTATAACACGGTGTACGAAATTGAAAAAAAAACTATATCACTAAATAGGATTAATATACATATTACAAAATTTAAAATTTGTTCCCAAGGTTAACATTAATCTATATAAATTTTCCTTTTAATAAAATTCCATGTATTATATCGGATTATTAAATTAAAACCTATTATTAAAATAATCTATCATTCTCCATATGTAAAGGTATAAGATCATAATCCATATAATAATATTTATTCTAAATTGATTAAATCTAAAGATAGCGCTAACTATTTATATTCCGCAAATAAAACGCTTTTTATTATTTAAATCCCTCTAAATTCTTTATTTAGTTTGCTAAAATGTCATAATCCTAAATAGGCTTTTTAGAACGGGATAATTATCCCGTTCTAAAAAGCCTATTTAGGGTAAAGTGCACATACATGAACCACTTTTTGTTGATATAATTTTTTGATTATTTTCAAATGCTCTTTTTTGATCAAAAAATTACCAGTTATAGATCCATTTCCTTCCTATAAGATTCTGGGGTCAAGTTTGTTCAAAATTTAATACAGCTTGAGAAAAAAAAATGTGTGGTGTGTCATTTGCAGGTTTTAGCGAAAGGGGTTCTTAATGGCGTATACACTGGGTCCCTAATATGGCACCCAGTGCCATATTCGGCCCCCACACCAAAAATGTCAAAGAAAATCAAGATTTTAGGGTATTAAAATAAAACGACACATCTTTCACGTAAAATAAACTAGACTAGAATATTTAATCACGAAAAGGTATTTTTCTCAAATATAAAATAAAGCTGGTGCAAAGAATCGCATAAAAAAGTTCCTAACTTAAGGTAACTAGCCTAAGATAGGTAATCAAAAATATTCAAATGAGTAGTTATGAAGAAATAAAAGTAAACAGAAGAAAACAAATAATTGACATAAAAGTAAAAGAAAAATACGAAAATATATTAGATAAAAGAAAGTTCAAAACATGGGATGCACAGAAATAAGTCAGTTTTCATCTAGCCACAATACTCGTGAGACCACCTAATACACTGGGTGCATCTAGCCCACTTTTCTCCCATGCAATGATCAGAGAATTTTGATGCACAAAGGGGACACTCAACGTTTTCTTCTGTTTCACTGAACAATTCCGGGTCCGTGTCAGAGTCTGTGTCGATCAACGGAAGGTCATCCTCATCGAGACTATCATCAGATGATTCAATATGAATAGCTTTTCGGCGTCTAACTAACTCCCTTACTGCTAACTCTACACCACTTCCATATATATGAGAGCGAGAGGATGTTCGAGAAAATTCCACGATTTTCTAATGCTAGAATTTTCTGAAATCGCCTTGAAAAACATGGAACAGCATTTATAGCATTTCCATACCTATAAAGAGGGTTACTATAGGGGAAAGGGTTTCTGTCGTCAAACGTCGCCAAGTTTGTTGCCAACTTGGCGATATATCGCCAAATTTGGCTACCAAAATTTGTCGCCAAAAGTTACGCCAATTTGGCGATATCTCTAATATTTCACCAAATTCTCACAGACTTCCATTGTAATCCAATACTTGTTTGCAGCAAATCAACAAATTGAGATATTTTAATGCAACGAATATTAGCTTATAAATAGCGCTTAATTGAACTATTTACATTATTTTTGAGCACAAACACTAACTATTTACAAAATCCGAAACAATATGTAAAGATAAAGTAAATAGGTTATATACGAAATAAAAGGAGGTCCAAATATGGCACTATACGGGATATTTAGGGATTCTTAGCAGTGCCATACTGGGAATTCCACATGTATTGCTAATACTAGTTACTGACAAAAAAAATGAATATCAACCCAAACCAATAATTAGCAAACATTAATATAAGTTTTATGAAATTACAGATATGTTCATCCATTTCAAAATCACTTACCTTCTTTGAAAAAGTTACTCTTGAAAATGTAACCTTAAAAATATTCAACACTTGGAAACACAACTGGTGGAGTATCAATACTAAAATCGATAGAACGAATGCGAACACACTGCACCCTGTTGAGTAAAGTTGAAAAACTATTGTCTGAGAACTTTTTCACTAGAGTGCGACTATTCCTCTACAACATATAAGGTAGTGCCATATTACGCGACTATACCATATTTAGGCACTTTACCCTATTTAAATTCATTCTTTTAATAAAATATCAAAATGTTTCTTATAATATTTCAATGCTTTCATATTCAAATTTTATTGCGCATCAATAAATTCATTTATTTTTCTTTTCTGTTATGCGTAGAAGCATCGTATCATATATTCTAATACGAGCAAATCTTGTGGGTGGTTATATATATATATATATATATATATATATGCAAAAATTATCTTAAAAACGGCTCTAACGATTTTGACGAAATTTCGTATCCTACCGTTTTGGGACACCAGAAAACCATTGGGCTAGGTCACATGTTCGAGAAAATTCGATTAGTGGGTCATTTTGGGTCATGGTTTAGCTAATTGTATCTAAAAAACGGTTCAAACGATTTTGACGAAATTTTGTATCCGACCATTTTCGGGCACGAGAAGTCTATTGGGCTGGGTCACATGTTCGAGAACTTTCGATTAGTGGGTCATTTTTGGGTCAACGCGGGTCAAATTAATTTTATCTAAAAAACGGCTCTAACGATTTTGATTAAATTTTGTGTCCTACGAGTTTCGAGCACGATAAAAGCTTTGGGCTAGGTCGCATGTCCGAGAAAATTCGATTAGTGGGTCATTTCTGGGTCATTGTGGGTCAAGATCTAAAAAGCGGTTCAATTTACACTAAATTTTGCATCCAATGGTTTTCGGGCACGAGAAGACTGTTGGGCTAGGTCACATGTTCGAGAAAATTCAATTAGTGGGTCATTTTGGGTCATTTTGGGTCATGGTCAAGCTAATTGTATCTAAAAAACGGTTCAAACGATTTTGACGAAATTTTGTATCCGATTATTTTCGGGCACGAGAAGACTATTGGGCTGAGTCATATGTTCGAGACCTTTCGATTAGTGGGTCATTTTTGGGTCAAAGCGGGTCAAATTAATTTTATCTAAAAAACGGCTCTAACGATTTTGATTAAATTTTGTGTCCTACGGGTTTCGGGCACGATAAAACATTGGGCTAGGTCGCATGTCCGAGAAAATTCGATTAGTGGGTCATTTCTGGGTCATTGTGGGTCAAGATCTAAAAAGCGGCTCAATTTACACTAAATTTTGCATCTAATGGTTTTCGGGCACGAGAAGACTGTTGGGCTAGGTCACA
Source organism: Maratus michaelseni (assembly GCA_963931845.1). Lineage (NCBI taxonomy): Eukaryota > Metazoa > Arthropoda > Arachnida > Araneae > Salticidae > Maratus > Maratus michaelseni. Next base: position 185,763,790 of record OZ007587.1, read on the forward strand.
TGTTCGAGAAAATTCAATTAGTGGGTCATTTTGGGTCATTTTGGGACATGGTCAAGCTAATTGTATCTAAAAAACGGTTCAAACGATTTTGATGAAATTTTGTATCCCACTATTTTCGGGCACGAGAAGACTATTGGGCTGGGTCACATGTTCAAGAACTTTCGATTAGTGGGTCATGTTTGGGTCAAAGCGGGTCAAATTAATTTTATCTAAAAAACGGCTCAAACGATTTTGATTAAATTTTGTATCCTATGAATTTCGGGTACGCGAAAATCATTAGGCTAGGTCACATATTCGAGAAAATTCGATTAGTGGGTCATTTCTGGGTCATTGTGGGTCAAGATTAAAAATCGATTCAATTTACACTAAATTTTGCATCCTATGGTTTTCGGGCACGAGAAGACTGTTGGGCTAAGTCACATGTTCGAGAAAATTCAATTAGTGGGTCATTTTGGTCATGGGTCATGATATTTGAACTCAAATATAATTTTGACCGAGCATAGCTCGGTCTTCCCTGCTCGTGAAATATAATTTTAGCAACACTCTGGAAATCAGATTTAAATTTTTGTTTACATGACGTATACCTGAATCGAGACTTTAGAAGGTTCTGAAAAGCTCTTTTTCGCTCCCAGAAGTCAATTTACTTAAAAATTAATACACCGGAACTGTTAAATAAGTCCCTGTTAAATCGTTTGTTATTGGTGTAGAGGAACCACGTGATCTTATTTGTCACTTTGCGCGATGTAAAAATAAATACTCAAGCGCAGTATAATCGAACGGCTTTTTAGACGGAGACGAGAACTAGAGTTAGGTCAGACAGGGGATTGAAACAGTGTTGAATTCAGACATTTTTCTCCGGGAGGGATTTCTGTGGCTCCGGGGGGGGGGGGACATTACAGAGTTCCGGGAGGAAATTGCAATTTTTAACCATTAAAAGTATAAAATCTCAAACGTTCCGGGGGTGGACATTTCAATGCTCGGGGGGGGGGATGTCTCCCTCGGGCCACGCCCTTAATTCAACACTGATTGAAAACGTTTTATTCGGAGAGTTCGAAATATACTTCGAAACTTTTTTAGAACCACATAATGTACAGATTATTGGAAACTCAGACTGTCAAATAACGATGATTAAGTAATCAGTTGAATCGGCTTGCTACAGCATTTCTACTGCATGATTTCGGAGTATGTTAATAAATGTTGATTTGAAACTTCGACTGCTTATTTATGGAGTCTATACATTTTCATCGTAAATATTGAGTCGTGCAAACATCCGACCCAAGTTTAATAGATTTTCACCAACAGCCTTTTTCAGCTCCAGTTTGTCACTTCATCATATGCATAATAAAGATTATATTAAAAAATTCCATTTCCAATATATTATAAATGTTAGTTACATTTATCTATTTTGGAGGTTTATAAATGATTTTTAAATAATGTATTGTTTTTAATAATTCTTGGAATACCTATGTGCTTTTATAGAATCACCTCAGTAAATGAAATTAATGTTTCCTAAAATACGATAAAGTCTAATGCTGTAATAATATATTATCATGAGCACTTAATTGAATAGTGCATAAAAAAACGTCAAAATTCTCATTTATTCCCATTAACTGAAACGTAAGATTATTTATTTTAATAAAATATCTCCTTTGAAACAATTCTGAAAGTGTGTCAACCAATTCTGAAATGTATTGCATGTGATTAAACTTCAAAGAATTTTTCCCCTTTCTCATGGAAACAAGATTTACTAAAAAAAAATTATTTGTATTTTATTTACACAAAATAAGATTTTTATGGAAAGAGAATTCTGACCTTTTTTTGAAGAACCAACACTGAGTTTCATCAGCAATATAAAGATTATAGATAAAGCTGTATGATAAATATACTTTCGACTACATTACATGCATTCGTATGTCTAATCTTCGGATGCAAGGTCAACGTTAAAACTTTTATAACCAGGAGATGTCAGGAAGCATATTGGCCCTTTCATTTGAGTACCATTATTTCCAAATAGAATGCTTCGCCTTGTTAAATTTCAAAATTCTACGATTAGATAAGGAGTAGATTATTTTTCTGAAATATTAGTATTATAACATGAAGATATCTACGTACCTTGTAAAGTGTTTAAAAGACCATACCATAAGAATAGTCTGAAAAATAACTTTTCTCTCCTTTTTTTTTTCACTTCTGGAGTGTTATGAAGTATTTATAAAAGTGTATTATCTATTTTACTTAATTTACATAAACAAAATGTACCATAATTTTGGATTTATTACACAAACGAGCAGGGAAGACCGAGCTATGCTCGGTCAAAATTAAATTTGAGTTCAAATATCATGACCCATGACCAAAATGACCCACTAATTGAATTTTCTCGAACATGTGACTTAGCCCAACAGTCTTCTCGTGCCGGAAAACCATAGGATGCAAAATTTAGTGTAAATTGAGCCGCTTTTTAGATATTGACCCACAATGACCCACTAATCGAATTTTCTCGAACATGTGACCTAGTCTAATGATTTTCGCGTGCCCGAAACTCGTAAAATACAAAATTTAATCAAAATCGTTAGAGCCGTTTTTTAGATAAAATTAATTTGACCCGCTTTGACCCAAAAATGACCCCCTAATCGAAAGTTCTCGAACATGTGACCCAGCCCAATAGTCTTCTCGTGCCCGAAAATAGTCGGATACAAAATTTCGTCAAAATCGTTTGGACCGTTTTTTAGATACAATTAGCTTGACCATGACCCAAAATGACCCAAAATGACTCACTAATTGAATTTTCTCGAACATGTGACCTAGCCCAACAGTCTTCTCGTGCCCGGAAACCATTGAATGCAAAATTTAGTGTAAATTGAGCCGCTTTTTAGATCTTGACCCACAATGACCCAGAAATGACCCACTAATCGAATTTTCTCGGACATGCGACCTAGCCCAATGCTTTTATCGTGCTCGAAACTCGTAGGACACAAAATTTAATCAAAATCGTTAGAGCCGTTTTTTAGATAAAATTAATTTGACCCGCGTTGACCCCAAAATGACCCACTAATCGAATGTTCTCGAACGTGTGACCCAGCCCAATTGACTTCTCATGCCCGAAAATGGTCGGATACAAAATTTCGTCAAAATCGTTTGAACCGTTTTTTAGATACAATTAGCTAGACCATGACCCAAAATGACCCAAAATGACCCACTAATCGAATTTTCTCGAGCATGTGACCTAGCCCAATGGTTTTCTGGTGCCCCAAAACGGTAGGATACGAAATTTCGTCAAAATCGTTAGAGCCGTTTTTAAGATAATTTTTGCATATATATATATATATATATATATATATATATATATAACCACCCACAAGATTTGCTCGTATTAGAATATATGATATATGATAAAAAAATATGTTATCTAAATTTTACAAACAGACCTTATTTGTTTCTTTGCAGAACCACTGCAGAATTTTATTAGTAAAGTAGATATAATAAAAAGTTGAATCTTACAAGGAGAGAGCCAAGCTTGGTTATCACAGATTTTCATTATTTTTATATATGTTGTATGGTAAAAGCCCCTTAGTCTCAGGTTCAACGTATTTTATATAACGCTGTTTAGTTCTCGAGAAATAGGGGTCTAATATTTTAACCCAACTTAAGTAGTTACTTTGTAACAAAATTACTTCGTTGGTCGTAGCTCAGTTGTTATGACGTCTGCTCGTTGATACGTGAGCCCGAGTTCGAGACCGGGATGAGCTACATTTGTTTTTCTCATTTTTAACACTTTCCAACCTAGTTGAAAAGTGTTTATGACTTCGGTTTGTCTGGCCGTCTGGCCGTCTGGCCGTCTGCCGTCTGCCGTCTGTCCGTGCTCTAACTCCCGTAAATATGCTCGGATTGCCCTGCAAATTTTATATGTTATAATCGTTATCTATAGCATGTTCCCTATTTCAACGGAAGTGTGTAGCACTTATAGTTTTTTTACAGGGACACTCAAAAGAATTCCGTTACATTGCGGTCTATGGGGAAAAATCATTTGCGGTTTATTTAAATAATGTTTCAATACTTTAAACGCATTGAAATTTATATATATCACTAAGGTGCATTAGAAGAAGCTTAATATGGAATAGGGTGTGCATAGCACTTATACTTACTTTACAGGGACAGTCAAAAGAATTCCGTTACATTACGTCTATGGAGAAAAATCGTCTGCGGTTTATTTAAATAATGTTTCACTATTTTAAACGCATTGAAATTTATATAAGGTTCATTACAAGAGACTTACTACAGAATATTGTGTGTATAGCAGTCATCGTTCATTTACAGGGACACACAAAAGAATTCTCTACTGTATGTTAACAATAATTCCTGGAAGTGCGTTTTAAGTTACTGAATGCGATTTTAATTTTAAATCGCTTTTTGTATATTACGTGGTGTGTATAAATTCTGTAGATCCTATACAGGGAAGTACAAAAGTTCGGGAACACATTTCCGTATTATTTAACTCCAGACGGAGAATTTTAAACTGTGCTACGTGTTTCCTAACTGAACTAAAATTTAGCATCCTATGTAGTATATATACAAATCTATAGATCCTATACAGGGCTGAATAAAGTATTCGGATTACTTAGATGTTATCTTTTAGCTTATAAAAGAGTATGATTCGTAAAATTATTTTGGAAGCGTTGGAAAGTGTTACATAATCTATGCTTGACGCATGATTTTTCGTTCTTGTTTGTTTTATAAATATACTTATAATTTAATAATCTCAATTAAAAATTTTACTATAATTATAATCTCTATCTCTATAAAAGAGTAAGTGTCTGTCTGCCTGCCCGCGGATTTCTCCGTAATTATAACACCTAGGACTCTAAAATTTTTGTCATGTGTAGATGTTCTCACGGGACAGTATACCTCGGGGCCGGATTTTTAAATTTTAATCTAGATTTTTTTTTATTTTTTTAGATTTTTTAAAACGTGTATATGGAATTTTGGGTTCGAGGCTATTTCAAGCTCACCCAGCGAAGCGACAGCAAACGTGCATATGACATTCTGGTTTTAGGCTATTTACAATCCGCCAATGAGAGCAGGCGAAAGGTCTGTCCATAGCCCCAAACATTCACTGCTCGGAGCTTTTAGCTTGGCTAACGAGATCAAACAGCAGTTTTCACTGTTGAGCTATAGTTTTCTATTTTTAAACATTTTAGTATTGTAAAATATATTTTTTACTAATTTAAATTCCCGTAAGTTAGTTTCTGTTCTTTTTTATATATTTATTTTAAGTTTCCGTAAGTAGTTTATTTACATTCTGTTCAGTGAAGTGTAAGATGAAATAGGCCTAAACCCAGTGACAGAACTATCTTCGTGTGTCTGCAACGCTAATAATATTTCAAAAATAGTTTGAAATATGCAATATATATCATATTAAGTTCCCGATAGTTAGTTTTGTCACTGGGGTTTAGGCCTATTTCATCTTACACTTCACTGAACAGAAAGTATATCTTCATGTATCTGCAACGCTTATAATATTTAAAAAAACTATTCTTGACTGTATTTTTAGTTAGTTTGTTTCATTTTTTAACATTTTTAGTATGAAAATATTCAGTAAATAATTTGTGCAACGCTTATAATATTTAAAGAAACTGTTTTTGACTGTATTTTTAGTTAGTTTGTTTCATTATTTAACATTTTTAGTATGAAAATATTCAGTAAATAATTTGAGTTCTTGGGCAGTTAGGAATCCATTGTGATTTATTTTTTTACCTCATACTTACAAATTAAATATTTTTGATGAAAACAAACAATTTACATTAAATTTTTGAGTATTTAGGGTAGATGTGCCAGTAATGAACACCCTTAAGGAATTTCTTTTAAAAATTATTTTTAAATTAATAGTTATAATTGTTATATTTCACATTTTTTAATATTATATTAATCTACCAACAATATTTAACCATGCTCATAGTCACATTTCCCAATGTGAATCGAAATTTAATTGTAAATAACAGAAATAAATCAAAACACCCTAAATTCCAGTAATGGACACCCCACAAAAAGTAATAGATAATTGATATTGTGATTGTATTTAAAACTAGAATTTAAAGAAAGCATATTAATGAAATAAAAAAAGCTGAATTTTTATTGTTTATTTTTTTATAAACCAAAAACATTGAAGGTGGCCCATTACTGGAAGGCGGTCCATTACTGGAAGGCGGTCCATTACTGGCACATCTACCCTATTTATTGTTTACAATTTTTTTCCTGTAATTGTTTTGTACTACATTTTTAGTTCCCGAGAATGGTGAATTCATAACATGCGATAAATTATTAAGATGTATGTTCTCATTAAGATTTGTTATTGAACTCCATTTAAGAACCACTTTTAACTCCATTTAAGAAGTTTCATTTAAGAACTTTTTTAGTCGCCCAAGAATCTAATGTTTTATTCAGGAAATAATTATTAAATCTTAATCAATTGACCTGAGAATGGAAATTATTTTCTGAATGTTCATTTTATAGAAAGTAAAGTTCAAGAAAAGCAGTCGATTCTTGGGCGACTAAAAATATTCTTAATGAAACAGATTTTCTGAGCTGTTTCTATATATTCATTATTTTTTTGTTGGGGTGTTTTTGAGTGATGTTTATGATTTAAGAACTTTTTTAGTCGTCCAAGAATCTAATGTTTTCCTTGAACTTTACTTTGAATAAAATGAAAACATTCAGTAAATAATTATTAAATCTTAATCACCTGAGAACGGAAATTATTTGCTGAATGTTTTCATTTTATAGAAAGTAAAGTTTAAGAAACGCAGTCGATTCTTGGGCGACTAAAAATTTCAACTGCAATTTCTCGGTGTTTTTTAATTTTTTTAAATTATTAAGTTTGCTTTATTTTTCTGTTACCATATTAATGACAGATATTAGTGTTATTATTAATCTAAATGCATTCCAGTTTCAAAGCTTCTGAAATCCAGAATTTTTTATAATCTGAAATCGCCATTAATAGTAAAGTTATACTGTTTTTCTATTTTGTATATCATTTTTTTTCCCAAATTTGTTTCTTTTGTCACTTTATAGAATGCATACTTTGCGACGATCGGCCGGTAGCATCCAACCACCACCACCACCCATAAATATCATATACTACAATTCTAATACCGTGCAAGCGTCCCACTCCGGTTATTTTACGATTCTCCGTCGCATTTAGGGGGGCGGATTAACGGGATTTTACAGTAATTATTAAATTGTTTTGATGAACTGATTAAAAATTCCCAGTCCGTGAAATATTTATGATGTGCATTTTGTGACATGAGTGTCCGCCAAATCATTTGACAAATTGTGATTTTTTTTTAAAGCTATTTGCCGATATTTGCATTTTTTCCCCCGAGACCATTTGATGATTTTTGAGATTTTTTTTCAACTATTGATTGATTCATTTTGTGATTTTTCCGCTATCGATTGATGAATTTTGTGATTTTTCCGCTATCGATTGATGAATTTTGTGATTTTTCCGCTATCGATTGTGATGATTAATTGAAAAAAGATTTTTTTCGCCTGCTGTCGTTTGATGATTTTCAAAACCATTTGGTACATTTCACAATTACCTAGCCTACCCCACCCCCCCGCCAAATCATTTGACAAATTGTGATTTTTTTTTTTAAAGCTGTTTCCGATATTTGCATTTTTTCCCCCGAGACCATTTGATGATTTTTGAGATTTTTTTCAACTATTGATTGATTCATTTTGTGATTTTTCCGCTATCGATTGATGAATTTTGTGATTTTTCCGCTATCGATTGATGAATTTTGTGATTTTTCCGCTATCGATTGTGATGATTAATTGAAAAAAGATTTATTTCGCCTGCTGTCGTTTGATGATTTTCAAAACCATTTGGTACATTTCACAATTACCTAGCCTACCCCACCCCCCCGCCAAATCATTTGACAAATTGCGATTTTTTTTTTTTTTTAAAGCTGTTTCCGATATTTGCATTTTTTCCCCCGAGACCATTTGATGATTTTTGAGATTTTTTTCAACTATTGATTGATTCATTTTGTGATTTTTCCGCTATCAATTGATGAATTTTGTGATTTTTCCGCTATCGATTGATGAATTTTGCTATTTTTCCAATTTCAATTGATGAATTTTGTGATTATTCCGCTATTGGTTGATGATTTTCGTGATTTATTGACTCAAGGTTAATGAATTTCAAGATTTTTTTTTCCATGAACGTTCAACAAATCGCACACTTTCTTTCCTCTGACGTTCGAATTGTGTACTTTATTTCCACTGTCGTTCGACGAATTTTGCAATTCTGTTCTGCAATTATTGGACTATTTTCACAATTTTTCTCCCGTGATCAAGAAAGGCTTTTGGTTTATGGCTAAAACATAAAATAAATATTTGCTTCTAAACGCAATTGCCTTTCTTTTAGCCAGTCCTAAGCCTGGATAAAAGCTTGAAGGAAAAAATACCATTTGGCTTTTCATAAAAAAATTCTGAGAATTTCCAGGTTTGCTTACAGTAACATATGGGATTATGCATGGCACGCCCAGTGTATGCTGTGTCTATGGCAGTGGGGCCTCTAACATTACTTTCGTTTAAAATTAAAAAATCATTTAACCCTGATTTCAGGTACGTTTAAGGTTGTTGGCACGGGCAACGCCGGGCGGGTAAGCTAGTGTTAACATATTTAAATTTAAATTTTATTAATTTTATTTTTAAGCCATTATTAAACATTTCTCATCATTTAAAAAAATATTTTTTTAAAATAGATCCATTATTGACTAGTAAAAATTACAAAATCGTTACAAAATCATATCTTATTTTATTAATTATAAATTAATTCAAAGCGCAAGCATATGTATTACAAATTTATAAATCTTTAATATGCAAAAAAATATGTTGTAATTTAATTCTTATGCTAAGTAATAAGTATAATTGTGTTTCTTACTTTAAAAAAAGAGAACTATATCATCGCATTGACTTATAAATGATGTTTCTTTAAAATCACGAATTGACGCAATTGTTCAATATTGCATCGATAAAGCATATATAAAATACATTTTAAAAGTGATTTAAAAAAAATAACTGTTTAATGATGTTTTATGCAACGATTTAGTTACAAATAAAAAATAATTAGGTTAACATTATAATTAATGCACAATATTATAATTTTTAACTAGGATTATTAAATAACAATTACAAGTATATTTATAATACAACAAAAAATGAGAAAAACAAGCGTAACTCGTCACGGTCTCGAACCTGGGCCCGCGGCTCAACGAGCAGATGCCATAACAACTGAGCTACGACCAACGTAGCAATTTCGCTATAAAGCAAGTATTTAAGTTGTGTTAAAATATGAGACCCCCCCCCCCTATTTCTCGAGAACTAAGGAGCGTTGTATAAAATCCGTTGAACCTGAGACTAAAGGACTTCTACCCTACAACATATATAAAAATAATCATAATCTGTGATTACCAAGCTTGGTCTCTTCTTGTGAGATACGTCTCAAAGACATAATAGGTTACTGTATCGATGTAAAATTAAACATTAATGTCAGTGTGAAAGATTATATTCAATTTTAAAAATAAAATAAATGTCGCATCACATCGACATATTTAAAAACCGCAAAATAACATGCATTAAATCAATTTATTTTTCTTCACGCTTTAAATTATTTTTTTTTTAATCTTATAAAAAAAACTGGAGAATTTTATGCAAAAAATAAAGCATGAATAGTAAATTATTAAACACCCACGTTACTTTTAAAAAATGTATGCTGTGACAATCACCAGTTTTCTTCTATATCATTCTGATATATTAATATTAAAAATTTTCATTTACAAACAAACAATTGTGAATATAAAAATCTGATGTAGTTCTTCAATGAAACGCTTACCAATGATTAACAAAAATCACAGCACATCAATGATCCCAATCGAATATTCAAAGCCAAAATTTGACTGAAATCATATATTTTTAATTCACTAGGGGGCTCTGCCCCCTACGAGCTACGCTCGCCAACCCCCGTTCTGACACCGCAAACTTTAAAAACACTTTGATTTGATCAACTCTAAAACGATTACGGAAGATTGAATTATAATTAAATGACCAGTGACTATCTGCTGTAATCGGGTTTCCATTCATTTTCCTTTGACTGAGGGATTTTAAGGCCAAATCAACTGCTGTCGAAACAGCTAACAACTTTTTTCGTGATTGATAAAATAAGATTAATTAAACATTTGAAGATCAAGTAACCAATGTCGCTGCATCGGGGAATTTTACAACGATGCTACAGAAAATTGGGTACTCCTCCATTATCCCGACTACTACTTTCTATAAAAGAAAATAACTGTCGCCAAAATATAGGAATTAAAGTCAAAATTGCATATCTGTGGCTTCGCATTCAATTGACATCAGATGCTCATAGATATTTTTGAAGCATTTGTTTGACAAGGAGAGGACCAAGCTTGGTAATCACAGATTTTGATTATTTTTATATATGTTGTATGGTAAAAGCCCCTTAGTCTCAGGTTCAACTGACTTTATACAACGCCCCTTTGTTCTCGAGAAATAAGAGGTCTAATATAATAACACAACTTAAATAGTTACTTTGTAACGAAATTACTTCGTTGGTCGTTATCTGGTCGCTGGTTCGCTCAGTTGTTATGGCGTCTGCTCGTTTATCCGTGGGCCCGGGTTCGAGACCGGAATGCGCTTCGTTTGTTTTACTCATTTTTTGTTCTATAAATATAGTTGTAATTATAATTTAATAATCTCACAATTAAAAATTTTAGTACTATACATTAATTATAACGTTAACATATTTCAATTTTAATTTAGCATTTTTGATTTTTAAACCATTATTAAAAATCAAAAATAATATTTTCATCATTTATAGAGATTTTTTTTTAAAAAATTTGATCTATTTTTAACTAGTAAATATTCCAAAATCGTTACAAAATCATACTTTATTTTATTAATAGCATCATATACATTACAACCTTTAATAAGCAAAAAATCTGTTGTAATTTAATTCTTATGCTAATTTTTAATATAATTATGCTTCTTACTTTAAAAACAGTAGTATTATCATCGCATTGACTTCCTTTGTAAAGGCAATATATAAGTGATGCTCCTTTAAAATCATAAATTGACACAATTGTTCAATATCATTGCATCGATAAAGCATGTATGAAATATATTTTATAAGTAATTTAAAAGAAAAAATAACCGTTTAATGATGTTTTATACCACGATTTAATTACAAATAAAAAAATAAGTAGGTTAACATTATAATTAATGTACAATATTATAATTTTAAATTGCGATTGTTAAATTTTAATTTCAATTATATTTATAAAACAAAAAATGAGAAAACCTCACGGATTAACGGGCAGATGCCATAGCAACTGAGCTACCATCAACACAGTAGTTGCATTACAAATTAGCTATTTAAGTTGTGTTATAATATTAGACCCCCTATTTCTCGAGAACTAAGGGGCGTTGTATAAAATCCGTTGAACCTAAGACTAAGTGGCTTCTACTCTACAACATATATAAAAATAATCAAAATCTGTGATTACCAAGCTTGGCCCTCTCCTTGTTAGTACTTTCAGTATATTTCAAAAAGTATTTTATCTCGTCTAACGCTGAAATAAAACTTGAAATAAAAAATACCGTTTGTAGTGATGCTTCTAATGTTTATTTAATTTGCATGTCTGAGTAACTTTCTCTCTGCTGCAGCTATTCACTACCCCCTGAATACTAGGCCTATGCGCTGACACAAAAATGCCGCCTGTCGTAGGTGGATTTTTTTAAGCGTATGCAATGCACGGTCATTTGAAATTAAATATCAGTATTTTCTAAAAGTATGTTTTGCCTTCTTTTTCTGAGATAATTAAGTAAAAAGCTATATTTTAAAATAAAATACGCGTTTTAAAATTCAAGGGACTATACAAACGCTGAAAAAAAAATCCGCCTACGATAGCCGCCCTTTTTTGTGTCAGCGCGTAGGCCTACCAATCAGGGGGCGGTGAGTTATTGCCGTGTTACGTCTCATGGATAACAAACTAGGCTAACAAAAAAGACAGGTTGCAGCATTACTTTTCGCGTTCTTCTCCCTTCCGATCATTTTTGCGTTTACCTAATAAATAAAAACATAAATGCAACGAAAATAAAATATTCCATTCTCTCCAATTTGTACAAACTACCTTTTAATGGGCTAATTATTTTACTACTTAAATAAAACAGAACAAAAAAGAGAAATTTATTGATAAAACTTTAACTATACTTAAAAGTTTTTATACTTCGTTTCGCATGAAGTAAGAATAGACATAAACAATATTTTATCAGTGTTGCATAATTCATTATAATGAATGTCATAAAGACAACATCTCAATTTATTTAGAAATTTATTTGACAGTACATGCAAAAATTTAAGCTCATCTAATAAGGTACAAAAAATTTACTTAAACTAATGAAAAGATAAAACAGTGTTGAAACAAATTATTCATTATTTAAAAAAAATCTAGATATAAATAATATTGTATAAATATATTTCATATTATATTTAAATAAATATTTTTATAGACAATGTATTTGTTATTTTCCTTTTTGAAGTTTTATTTTAAATACCTAAAGACAATGCTATAAATCTATCCTTTCAGAAAATATTTCTATTCATTAATTTAAAATTTGTTTTGAGACATTCATAGATATTCTGTTGAAAAATTTATCAAAAAAAAAAAAATTGCAGAACAATGTAAGGTCATATTCATGAAATTCATGTTTTGCAATGATAAAAAAAATATTTTAAAATATGAAATATATTCGATGATAAAAATCCATCCTTTTTAATTATATTTTTACCTTTTTTCTGCACCACGTGCTCTATCCTTTTCAAGCGAGTAGATGATACATGTTTATCCATTTGCCTTGCATTTTCATATATCCTATTAAAATCCGTGCGCGCCTGTCTGTCTGTAACGCTGTCTCCTACGAAAACCACAAAGTGTCAGACAGGTACCATTCTACAAATAAATATCCGCAGAAATCATTCCATTCATATGCGATAAGTAATCCGGCCGTAATTAGGCAAGATATTAATTAAAACCCCTCATTGAATGCTAATGAATAAGCGTCAATTGCCGAGGCAATCGCTTCTGCACATGTCAGGGAAAACCGAGGTTTTTCAAGCATAGATGTAGAGAAAGTAAAGATTTTTTTTCATCATTTTAAAATAGAACTCCAAGCCACTGTGCAGTTAAAAAAATGTAAAAACCTTACTTGTTCACGGCACTCTCTCGATCGTAACGGTATCTTTTGTTTAAAAAAATATTGATATTTACTATTTCAAAAAAAAAACTGGAGTTGTTTTCATATATCCCGTTTTCTCTGCTGTTTTAAATTGTCATCCCCGTTGCCCAAATGGAAATAACAACAACAATAACAGCAACAAAAACACATATAGACATTTTTTTCTGCTCTGAAATTTGATCAATTATTATTTCAAAGAAAAAAAAATCTTAATGTAGTTTTCATATTTTTCGTATTTACTTCAGTTTGAAATTACCATACGCATGACTCAAATGAAAATACAAAAAATAAAAAAACACCCACTTATAGAACATTTTTCCACTGCTTTCATTAAAAACAAATATGAATATTTACTATTTCAAACAAATTATTTTCTGGAGGTTGTTTTCATATTTTCTGTTCTTCCTGAAGTTTGAAATTACCATCCCCGTAGCCCACATGGAAATATAAACAAGAAAGAAAAATCATGCGTCGAGCATAGATTATGAAACACTTTACAACATTTTACAGAATATTTTAACAAAACTTAATAAGGGGAAAAAGATATCTAAGTAAACATTTTAGAAAATGTATAACACATTGGAAAACCGACCATTCCCGGAAAGGTACATGAATTCTTTTGTGCTACCCTGGTAAACTGATTTGTATATATTCTAAAAATATTATAAAATTTAGTTTAATTAGACAAAATATGGAACAATTGTACACTTCTCTTCAGCAATTTCTGCCAATACACAGAATTATAGGATAAAGTGCCCAAATATGGTATAGTAACCTAATATGGCACTACCTTATATCTTGTAAAGGAAAAGTCGCAGTCTAGTGAGAAAGTTCTCAAACAATAGTTTTTCAAGTTTACTCAACAGGGTGCAGTGCGTTTGCATTCATTCTATCGATTTTAGTAATGATAATCCACCAGTTGTGTTTCCAAGTTGTTCGGACAATATTTTCCGACAATGTTTTTGGACAGTGTTTTCCGACACACGTTCGACAGAGCATTTTCGATAGAGAGAACGATACCTAGAGAAGAGATTATGTGCTTCCGCATACTTGTGCATCGAACCAGACTTCGCAAGTGATCTTGGGTTTACTTGCATGCAAGGACATTTCGCAGTTTGAATAGTTGGTTTATTCTTTCTTTTTGTTAACTGTTAAAGTGATTGTTTATGTAAGTTTTTCAGTTCAGAGCAGAGAGCTCATGTGTGTTAGATGGCGGTCGCTGTCAAATGTGTAACCAAGAGGGTTTTAACGTTTTAATTAAAGTTTACAGTTCACATGTTTACCTTGTGTAGTTTTAATCAGTGTTTTCCTTCTTATTAAGTTTAAAGTTAACCAGCCGAGCTATCATTAAATGGTCCGTCGCCCGAGATTTCTTTTAAAGGGGAAAATAGCTGATTAGGCTAATGTGGAAAGTGAATTTGGACTATAAAATGTGGATGTTTGGTGTTCAGTGTTAGAGTTTAAGCGCATGGTTGGTTGGATGCCAATGCCCCTGCATTGTTGATCAAGACGTTTTAAAGATTCGGTGAGTTCGTTCCTGTATTTAAATTTTTATTTGTTATGGAAGAGTTAAAGGATGTTTTAGTTAAGAAGAGGGGATTAAAGTCTGCTATTACAAAACTAGAAAATAAGATAAATGGGTGTATTAATGAAGCCGATTCAAGTGAATTAACTTTGTTTGAGATTAAAATAGGAAAGTTAACTGATGAATTGAGTGAAACATTTAATAGGATTTTGGCTAAATGTCATAAAAATGAGATTGATACGTACATTGAGGAGCAGCAGACTGAACAGGATCGAGTTGACAGTATGTGGCTTAGTGTTAACCGAAAAAAATCGGGAATTACTTTAAACGAAAGTAACAACAATGCGGGGTTGTTGAGGTCTCAAACCTCAGAGGTTAAACTGCCGAAACTCACACTTCCCACTTTCAGTGGTAATCTGGAGGAGTGGCTTCCATTTTATGATTTATTTAGGGCTAGTGTGGATTGTAATGAAGTTTTATCAGACTGTCAGAAATTACAATATTTAAAATCGGCATGCAGAGGCAATGCACTTAAAATAATTCAATGCCTTCCAATCTCTGATTCGAATTATAAGACAGCGTTAGAGCTGTTGAAAGAGCGATATTCAAATAAAAGAGAGTTAATTAATTCATTGATTAAGAAATTTATTGGAATGCGTTGTATTTCGGGTACAGCACAGTCTCTTCTGGAAAGTGTAGACGTTATTAATGAATGTGTCCGTTCATTGAGTGTACTTAAACAAGAGGTTAAAGGATTTTCAGAAGTATTAATTGTTTATTTAATTACAGAGAAATTGGATGGAAATACAAGATATTGGTGGGAAAGAACACTCAAAAAAGAGGAATTGGGTACACTTGAAAATTTATTATCTTTTTTAAAGGGCCATGCGAGAACCCTTCAAAATAGTAAAACAGCAGTTAAAGAAAGTGGAAAACCTAAATTTACTACATTATTGTCTGCTAATAATATTTGTGTTTAATGCAAAGAATCGCATCCACTTTACAGATGCCCACGATTTTTTAAATTAAATGTGCAGAAAAGAATAGAAATAGCTAGAACAAATAGTTTGTGTTATAACTGTCTTTTAGAGAAACATTATGCAAAAAAGTGTATGAGTGTGGGTAGATGTAGAGTGTGCCACAAGCCTCATCATAGTGTCTTTCATATTTCACGGGATACTGGCCCTCATGTAAAGAATGCGACTGAAACTCCTGTGGTTCCTCTTTCCCCGAACGCAACGGAATTCGACCGAGACAAAATGAGTTAAGTCAAACTTCCTGCACTGGCACCTTTGAGTTTCGAAACAATTCTGGGTCGGGAATACAGTTAATGAATATGGGACAGACTCTACTTTGTACAGCAATGATTAAGGTTTTTGATTCAGTGGGTAATCTTGTAAACTGCCGCGCGTTGCTGGACAGTGGAAGTGAGGCATGTTTTATAAGTGAAAATTGTATGCGAAAATTGTGTTTGCCAAAGCGAAGAACTAGAGTACAGGTTACATGTTTAGGTTCTTATAGTGCTGAAACAAATGGAGAGATAAATTTTAATTTTACTCCTCATTTTAATTCTGAAATAAAATTTGCTACTAAAGCATTTGTGATAAAAAGAATTACATCTAATGTGCCATGTAGTTCTATTCCTTCAGATGTTGTGAATAAGTTTAATGATTTAGTTCTAGCAGACCCACTATTTTTTGAGTCACGACCAGTAGATATTCTACTTGGAGTTAACGTATTTTTTACATTGCTAAATGGGAAAATTGTGAAAAGAGGGGAAACTCTGCCCTTTGTTGTAAGTTCTAAGCTAGGATGGATAATTACGGGGACTACCGCATTCGATAGAGGTCTACGTACATTTGCCGTCAATAATATTCAATTAAAATTAGATGGATTGGTGCAACAATTTTGGTCCTTGGATTCTGTTCCGGAATTAGTTCAGATTTCTAAGGAGGAGAGGGAATGTGAGGATCATTTTAAGCGTACTTATTTTCGAGATATGTCTGGAAGATTTGTCGTGAAACTTCCATTTAAAGATTCCCCATCTAGATTAGGTGACACTAGAGAAATGGCTATCCAGAGATTTCGTTCGTTAGAACGCAGACTTTCAAAACAGCCATTTATTTATGAAGACTATCGAAAGTTTATGAGGGAATATTTTGAATTGGGTCACATGGAACGTGTATCCAAGCCGGAGAGTGTTCCTTCAAGTGTTTGTTATTTACCACATCATGCGGTAATTCGGGAATCAAGTACAACGACAAAACTGAGAGTTGTTTTTGACGCTTCAGCTAAGTCTACTTCGGGTGTATCTTTGAACGACATTCTTATGGTCGGTCCACGTATACAGCAGGAGCTTTTTCCAATACTGTTGAGATTTAGAATTTTACCTATAGTTGTATGTGCAGATATAGAAAAAATGTTTAGACAGGTTTTGATTAACCCTGAAGATAGAGACTTTATGAGAATTCTTTGGAGAGAAAATTCCCAAGATACTATAGAGGATTACCGTTTAAAAACAGTTACTTACGGTACCGCATCTGCCCCGTTTCAGTCTACTAGATCTCTTCATCAGCTTGCCTTAGATGAGAAGAGTGAATTTCCGTTGGCATCTGCAGCAGTGTTAAGGGATTTTTATGTAGATGATTTATTGTCAGGGGGTCAAAATAAAGAGGAAGTTGTGGAATTAATTGATCAATTGACATTGTTAATGAAGCGAGGTGGTTTTAAATTGCGAAAATGGATTTCTAATGTGCCTGGCGTGTTGAAAAACATTTCGGAAGAATGTAGAGAAAGTGCAGATTCCTTGTTCTTAAAGAATGATAGTGGTATAAAAATTTTGGGAATCCAGTGGAATTTAAACAGTGATTTCTTTTGTTTCACTGTTTTAGACCATGACAAAAAGAATAGATATTTGAAAAGAGATATCTTGTCAGAGGTCGCAAAGGTGTTTGATCCGTTGGGGTTGCTATCTCCTTGTGTCGTTTTCATGAAGATCTTGTTGCAAGATTTATGGAAAGTTTCACTTACCTGGGACGAGCCAGTTAGTGAAGAATTTAGTAAACGGTGGACATCGTTTAGAAATGACTTAAGTGTAATTTCGCAATTGAGGATTCCTCGATTTGTGTTGGCTGCAGATAAAATGGGACTTCAAATTCATGCCTTTTGTGATGCGTCCGAAAAGGCGTATTGTGCGGTAATATATATGCGTTCAATTTCTCAAGATGAAAAAATAACGGTAAATCTTTTGACATCTAAGACTAAGGTGGCACCCATTAAGACTTAGTCCATCCCACGACTTGAATTGTGTTCAGCCCTTCTGTTGGCAAATTTGCTAAAAATGGTTTTACAGCATTTAAATTTTACTGAGACTGAAGTATTTGCCTGGACTGATTCTAATGTGGCGTTGGCATGGCTTTCTTCAGAGCCTCATCGTTGGCAAACCTTCGTGGCTAACCGTGTTTCAAAAATCCAAGAGGCACTTCCTAATGTTCCGTGGAATCATGTTTCTGGAATTGAAAATCCTGCTGACTGCGGAACAAGGGGTATGTTGCCGTCGGAATTAGTAAATTGTGAATTATGGTTTCGTGGTCCTCGATGGTTAAGAGAGCCATTGAACAACAATCAACATAATGATCCAGTTAACGGTAAAGATATACAGGAGATTGTTTCAAAGGAAGAAAAGCGAAACTGTGTTGTAAACGTGTTTGATCTTAGTGATGATCATGTGATTTTCAGATATTCCACTTGGAATAGACTGGTACGAATCGTCGCGTGGTGCTTGAGATTTGTGAACAATGCAAAAAAGGTATCTCAGCGAATAAACGGTTTACTCTTGACATCAGAGCTTTTGAGAGCCACAACGATGATAGTGAAATTAGTACAACACCAGTGTTTTTCTGATGAGATCCTTGCTTTAGGAAATCATAAATTGTTAAGACGTTCGAGCAAACTTTTAACATTAAATCCATTTCTGGATTCAAGCTGTATTTTGCGAGTTGGTGGAAGGTTGAGACATGCTAATGTTTCTGAAGATCAGAAACACCCAATAGTTTTGCCTAAGTCTCATCATATTACTGCATTGCTTATTAGACATTATCATATAACTTACTTGCATGCTGGTCCTCAGCTTCTTTTAGCTGTCCTTAGAACAAAATTTTGGATTTTAAGTGGTCGAGATGCAGTAAGAAAAATTGTGAAGACATGCATAAAGTGTTTCCGTGCTTCCCCAGCTATTGGTACACAATTAATGGGGGACCTGCCCGCTATGCGTGTCTTACCCAGTCGCCCATTTTCGAAGACGGCATGTGATTATGCCGGTCCGTTTATGTGTAAAGAAAGAAATCGTAGAGGTATCAAGGCATTTAAGAGTTACATAGCAATTTTTATTTGTTTTTCGACTCGTGCTATTCATCTTGAATTGGTGTCAGATTTGTCCACTCCAACGTTTTTGGCTGCTCTGAAAAGATTTGTTTCTCGTAGAGGCAAGCCAGCCGAATTAGTAAGTGACTGTGCTACAAATTTTAAGGGTGCAAGTAAGGAATTGAGGGAATTATATGAATTTATATCCTCCACCATTAAAGATGAATCCTTACAGAATTATGTTGCTAATGAGGGCATCGTTTGGAAATTAAACCCTCCATCGGCTCCACATTTTGGTGGGCTGTGGGTGGCTAACATAAAGTCTGTGAAATATCATTTGCGTAGAACAATGGGAAATTCGCTATTTACAATTGAAGAGTTCTCAACATTATTGTCGCAAATTGAAGCTTGTTTGAACTCGAGACCTTTGTGTCCGTTGTCAAGTGATCCAAATGATCTAGAAGTTTTGACACCGGGTCATTTTTTGGCGGGTGCTTCGTTGACAGCTATACCAGAGCTTGATGTTTCTGAGGTTCCGCCTTCACGACTTCGTCGTTGGCAACTGACACAGAGAGTATTCCAGCACTTTTGGAAGCGATGGAGTGCAGAGTATTTGTCTCAGTTACAACAACGCCCCAAGTGGGCTCTCGTCCAACAGCAAAT
Source organism: Maratus michaelseni (assembly GCA_963931845.1). Classification (NCBI taxonomy): domain Eukaryota; kingdom Metazoa; phylum Arthropoda; class Arachnida; order Araneae; family Salticidae; genus Maratus; species Maratus michaelseni. Next base: position 185,783,648 of record OZ007587.1, read on the forward strand.
TTAAAGATTGGGGACTTAGTGCTCATTAAAAATGAACTTGTGCCGGCGCTTCAATGGAAGCTGGGAAGAATCATTGAAACCTTTTCAGGTAGTGATGGTCATGTTAGAGTGGCCATAGTCAGAACTGCTACGGGAGAGCTCAAACGTCCTATTCACAAACTTTGTCCTTTACCTTTTGAATGAGAATAGTTAATTATAGCCCTTGAAGGTTTCAAGGCCGGGGGTGTATGTTCGGACAATATTTTCCGACAATGTTTTTGGACAGTGTTTTCCGACACACGTTCGACAGAGCATTTTCGATAGAGAGAACGATACCTAGAGAAGAGATTATGTGCTTCCGCATACTTGTGCATCGAACCAGACTTCGCAAGTGATCTTGGGTTTACTTGCATGCAAGGACATTTCGCAGTTTGAATAGTTGGTTTATTCTTTCTTTTTGTTAACTGTTAAAGTGATTGTTTATGTAAGTTTTTCAGTTCAGAGCAGAGAGCTCATGTGTGTTAGATGGCGGTCGCTGTCAAATGTGTAACCAAGAGGGTTTTAACGTTTTAATTAAAGTTTACAGTTCACATGTTTACCCTGTGTAGTTTTAATCAGTGTTTTCTTTCTTATTAAGTTTAAAGTTAACCAGCCGAGCTATCACAAGTGTTGAATATTTTTAAGATTACATTTTCAAGAGTAACTTTTTCAAAGAAGGTAAGTGATTTTGAAATGGTTAAACATATCTGTAATTTCAGTTTACTCATATTAATGTTTGATAATTATTGGTTTGAGTTGAAATAATTTTCTTTTTTGTCAGTAACTAGTATTAGCAATCCATGTGGAATTCCCAATATGGCACTACCAAGGATTTCCAAATATGGGTATAGTGCCATATTTGAACCTCCTTTTTTTCCGTGTATTACCTATTTACTTTATCTTTACACATTGTTACGGATTTTGTAAATAGTTAGTGTTTGTGCTCAAAAATAATGTAAATAGTTCAATTAAGCTCCATTCATAAGCTAATATTATTTTTCGTTGCATTAAAATATCTCAATTTGTTGATTTTTTGCAAGCAAATAAACCCTATTGGATTACAATGGAAGTCTATGGAAATTTGGTGAAATATTGGAGATACCGCCAAGTTGGCGACAAACTTGGCGACAGAACGCCCCCCCCCCCCCATGGTAACCCTCCTTATAGGTATGGAGATGCATTAAATGCTGTTCATGTTTTTCAAGGGGATTCCAGAAAATTCCAGCATTAGAAAATCGTGGAATGTTCTCGAACATTCTCTCGCTCCCATATATATGGAAGCGGAGCAGAGTTAGTAGTCAGTGAGTTAGTTAAACGCTTAGATGTCAGACCAACAGAAGACATCCAAAAAAAGAAAAGCTTGGGACATGATGGCCATGACGGAAGCTGTGACTGCTGTCAAAGAAAAGAAAATGGGCTAGTTAAAGGCATCTAAATCATATAATGTTCCAAAGTTGGTTGGTTGGTTGATTGGTGTTTTATGGCACAAAGTCCCCTTAGGGACATGCTGCTCCAAAAAAAAGATTAAATTACGTAAGTCAAATTGAAATATAAAAACTAAAAAAGAAACAAAGCCCAATGAGATAATTATCTGGATGGGGTTACCCATCCAGATATAGTCACACAGTGTATAAAATAAATAGCGCGAAAAAAAGATTAGAATAAGAACGCAATTTAATTAACAAAACAAAAATTTAAAAATGAATTAAAACTTTATCATAAAACAAAATGAATGAAAATAACACATTTAAATGAAAAGAGTGATATGATGATAAATGTATAATTAAAATCATTCAATGAAAATATAACACAATGTCTAAAAGATAGAAACACAAGCTTTCACAATTAAAATAGAAAATCTTTAAAAAATTGGTAAAATGTTCAAAGTTTCAAGCAGAAATATATTTAAAATTACGTAGGTTCGAATACCTCAAAAACAGTATTATTATCATCATCATCATTTGAGTCTGAACTGTTGGACTCTGATTCCATAGCTTCCTCTGCATAGTGCAGAAGCTGTTTTGAATCTTTTGTAGCAAGATGATGTTCCAAAGAGAACAGTTATAAGGTATGTCAAACTTTTTTTTGGTCAACAGAGGAAGTGATTGAAACAAAATTAGGGAGAAAGACTGTACTTCCACCTGATCTTGAAGCTCAGCAACAACTTATTGCATTGAAATTGAGAAACGTTTATAAGGGTTTAGGAGGTGCGACATTAGATGCTTTTCATTCAACCTGCAATGCGAAATAGGTTGAAACACCCTTTTTTCCGAGAAAATCAAGCTGCTGGCAAAAAGTGGCTTTGATTATTTATGAAGCGTCATCGTGAGCTGTCAATGAGGACGCCAGAAGCTTTATCAATGTCAAGGGCCAAAGTTTTTCCTCTGAAAGCATCTCATCTCCCTACAAGAGGATGTTAAGCCAAAAAAGGATGACAAAACGGCTAAAAAACAAAAGAAGAGAGAGAAGGCTAAGAAAAAAACAGGCAGTAAGTGTTCCCACCAATGAAGAAAGGCCATCAACCTCTAAAACATCAATTTCAAGAAAATCTGCAGCAAAAAATTGTATTTCAAAGGCCGAGAACAAAATAACTCGGAAAAGACGCCGAAAAGTTATTCATATTGAATCATCTGATGATAGTCTCGATGAGGATGACCTTCCGCTGATCGACAAAGACTCTGACATGGATCCGGAATCGTTCGGTGAAACAGAAGAAGACGTTGAGTGTCCCCTTTGTGCATCAAAATTCTCTGATGATTGCATGGGAGAAAGTGGTAAAGATGCATCCAGTGTATTAGGTGGTCTCACGAGTATTGTGGCTAGATGAAAACTGACTTATTTCTGTGCATCCCATGTTTTAAACTTTCTTTCATCTAATATTTTTTTTTTTTTTTTTTTTACTTTTATATCAAATATTTGTTTTCTTCTGTTTACTTTTATTTCTTCATAACTACTCATTTGAATATTTTTTATTACCTATTTTAGGCTAATTATCTTTAGTTAGGGAATTTTTTATGTGATTCTTTGCACCAGCTTTATTTTATATTTGAGAAAAATACTTTTCTGTGATTAAATATTCTAGTCTAATAAATTTATTTTATGTGAAAGATGTGTCGTTTTATTTTAATACCCTGAAATCTTGATTTTCTTTGACATTTTTGGTGTGGGTGTAGAATATGGCACTAGGTACCATATTAGGGACCTAGTGTATACCATATTAAGAACCCCTTTCGCTGAAACCTTCAAATGCCACACCATACAATTTTTTTTCTCTCAAGCTGTATTAATTTTTGAACAAACTTGACCCCAGAATCTTATAGAGAGGAAATGGATCTACAACTGGTAATTTTTTATAGTTTTATGTGGTTTTTACCAGAATTAAATTTCAGCTTAATATGTGACATGAAATCGGTAGATAACATACAGTTCTGTGCAACAAAATTCAAAGTAGGCTAAAGTGCATAAATATGAACCACTTTTTGTTGATGTGCCATGAAGAGATTTCATATGTGTCGCGAAATTTTTCAGTCCAATTCTAACATGATTTTACTAGTTGAAAGAAGTATCATTACTTAAAGGCTAATGTAACACATATTAAGAATCCCTTTCGCGGAAATCTTCAAATGACACACCATACAAATATTTTTTTTCTCAAGCTGTATTAATTTTTGAACAAACTTGACCCCAGAATCTTATAGAGAGGAAATGGATCTACAACTGTTAATTTTTTGATCAAAAAAGAGCACTTGAAAATATTCAAAAAATTACATCAACAAAAAGTGGTTCATATTTATGCACTTTAGCCTACTTTGAATTTTGTTGCACAGAACTGTATATTATCTACCGATTTCATGTCACATATTAAGCTGAAATTTAATTCTGGTAAAAACCACATAAAACTACTAAAAGCCCACTCATAGAATTTATCATTCATAGACAGCAGTGTATCCCGTTCTTTGCGTAGACATGCATATGAATTTATTTATAGTCTGCAAACATCTGTTAGTGTACTAAATTTAATTCATTTTGAAAATTCATAACTCAATTAAAAAGCATCTTTAAGCAATTCACGCCCATATACAATAATGCTTACAAAGTACTCAAGCGGTGTGTCGCGACATACTGCCGTGCCATGAAGAGATTTCATATGTGCCGCGAAATTTTTCAGTCCAATTCTAACATGATTTTACTAGTTGAAAGAAGTATCATTACTTAAAGACTAATGTAACACGAGTGTCCACAGCCAGCGGCGAAATAAATGGACGCTTTGGGGGTGCAGTGATCTTGTCGGCTGTTCACACGGACGTTTCAAATTGCGGACGTAAAAAGCATCACGCCAAGCCCTAGCGTTTCCCCAGTACGCTCAGCGTTAGTGCCTTGCTGGGCGCGTGTTATTTCAGATATTCTGTTCATACGAACTGCGATTTTGACGCTGCAGTTTGACTTTTTTTTTTTTGAGTTTTTAGGCGATTTTAGAAATTTAAAAATGGATATAGACGTGGAGCAACTAATTTTTGAAATAAAAGAACGTCCAATATTGTGGGATACATCGTCCGAATATATAAAGACAAAAATAAACAAGAACGAAAAATCATGCGTCTTGAGTATATTATAAAACACTTTCCAACATATTCAGAATACTGTAACAAAGCTTCGCATTTACTAATTAAACAATTTATAAAAAGCATAACACATTTGACAATCCAATTTCAGCAATTAATACAAATAGCCAACAAAATATCCGAATTATTTTATGCAGACCTGTATATGATCTGTTGATATGTATACTACACAGTATGCTAAAATTTACTTCAGTTTGAAAAATACATAGCACAATGAAAACTCTCCTTCAGCAATTTCCGTCAAAAAACGGAAATGTACGCGACATATTTTGATCAGCCCTGTATATTATCCATAGAATTTAAATGCTTCAATAATTTTTCAAAAATAATAGGTACATTTAAAACGCGTACCACAAGTGAAAACGAGCTACCAGCAATTATTGTTCATTGACCGTACTGTAACCAAATTATTTTGAGTGTCCCTGTAAAAGAACCATAAATGCTACACACTTCATTTTCAATACCGAACATGCCCTAGTAAACCCCAATAACATATATAAATTTTAAGTCCATCCGAGTATATTTACGCGAGTTAGAGCACGGAGAGGCTGACAAACGGAATTCATAAACACTTTTCAACTATGTTGGAAAGTGTTAAAAAATAATAACTTGGATAGAGTCATGTAGTATCCGTGAAAAAACAGAAATAAATTCTGAACTATTCGTATCGTTTTAAATGCAAACGGAATAACCTTTCGTAATCGTGCTGCACGCGATAGAGATAGATTTATTTATTTTTTAAATCATGTTTGAAAATTATTTAAAAAAAACATAACAAGTCAGTAAATTGAGACATAGTATTCAAATAATTTCTATTTGAAAGAACATGTTTTCCCTTATTTGATGGTGTGAAACTTCAAATTGTGCGAAGTTTAGAAGTTAAAACAATTGCTGTAAAAAATAAATTCGTGTGTCAGGTGTCGCCACCATCAATATGACGCCAGCGTTATTCACAAACATGTTTTTGCTTTATAATACATGTTACTTTGTCATTCTGATTTAATATCATGAAGTTACGCATTTCCTGCAAGCAATTTTAAGTTTTATGTACTTCAAATAAAAGCATTCGGTGAAATCTCGAAAAAAACCTTACATCTTCAAATACATTTATTAATTTCAGAGAAAACTTATTCCTACGAAACGAAAAGGTTACAATGTATAAAATGCAGAAGAATATTTGAATAAGTGATATGGTGCAATCTAGATGAAAATCTTATTCAGCAAATTTCACAAACTTGAGATTTATGTTACATAAATTTTGATCATTTCATCCACCCGCCCACGACGTTTGACACAATTTCTCTAAATTAGGAGAGAAATGCATTGTTTTACGCTGGCATGCTCGTTAAAAAGTCCGAATATTACAGACGATGTAGAGGAAATAGAAATAATAACTTTCAAACAGTTGCGATAAAAAAAATAACAACGAATACATCTTCAGCGTTCAATATTATATGTATGCGAAATGAACTTTTTAGCGACGAATGATATTAAAAACAAAAAATAAATCTCAGCTAAATCTTAGGAAATAGATTTAAATAGGAAAATGGAAAATAAGTTTTTGATCATTTTATTAATCTTTTTATTCTTTACAATAAATTGTTTTGCTTTTTGTGGCTCTAGTGGAGCATTTGTTTCTGTTAGTAAATTTATTAAAAGCGACGTGTATGTATTTCGTATGATTTTTTTCATCATAATTTTAGTGTGTCGTGGAACTTTAATTGTGGGTTTAAGTGTGCCGTGGGGTAAAAAAGGTTGGAAAACATTAATTAAGAGGGACACAGAAACTGTTCAGAATATATTATGGTCCATATGCAGTAAATGTTTGAAATACATTTTAGTGACGCTATAATATTTAAATAAGGACAAAATTGTGATGCAAAACAAGTTTCCTTACAAAAATGTTATTCAAAGAATTTATTGTTATTTACAGAGACACACAAAAGAATTTGGTTAGAGTTTTTTCATGGTAACATTTTAAATTACGTTTTATGATATTATATAATTTTAAAAAGAACGAAAGATGTTATATCTTATTATTTTGTTTCAGCTGCTATGGAACTAGCCGTTTTTCTTGTCCTATAGAAATTAATGCGTAAGATATTTGTAATTTTTTGATCGGACTATGTGGAAGAATTCATATTACTTTACCGTTTATCAACGTCAATTGATGAAAGTACCAGCAGAACTCAAAGTATTTTAGCAGAACTCAATTGATAAACTTAGTTTCCTTAAAAAAAAAAAAAAAAAAAAAAAAAAAAATAGCCAAACTTTAAATTTATAAATCAGGTATATATGATTGACAAGAGTTGCATTATCCAGTCTAGTCAAGATTGTACAAGGTAAAATAAAAATTTTCTTGCCAAAGTCAAGTATAAATAGGATTGCTTGATATTGATCAAGTTACTAAAGTTGAGATCCATTGCCTGCGATAATAGCACTTTAGCGACACGTTGCATTCTGTGAATAATTAGACATTTGCTTATTATTGAATAATTAGACGCTTGCACTTACAGGGTCAGAGTTTTGAATCTTTGATATTTTTTGTATTATGCTATTTTGTGGAATTTTTACATATAAATTCTTTTAGGTGCATCATAACTATCCAATATTCACTGTATACTGGGTGATTTCAAATAGATGAAATAGCGATTATCTTTTAAACTGTTCAAGATAGAAACATATTTTTCAATTGTAAAATTATGCATATCAAGTATTGCTTTTCGACGGGATATTTGTTTTACAAGTGGCTGCATACATATTAAAATACCTTTTTTTTTAACGACTTCTATTTCCTCTAGCGTATTTTTAAACAAATGTTGCCCTGCGTCAAAAAAGGACATTAAAATAGTTCCATTTTTTTTTTTACTACACAAACTTATTGAGTTATGATACTTTTAATTTTAAGAATTGTTAATGTTCCCTGGCATTAAAAAGGGACACATGCGATTTTAGAGCCGCGAAATAATAAATATTCACAAAACTCAAAGCATCATAACTTGTTAAGTTATAGTTACAGAAGAATGGGATTTTATGTCTTTCTGAGACGCGGGGTAAGTTTATCTAACAAAAAGAAAATGGGAGCCGTTTTAAAAAATATGTTTTATAATCGGTATACAGCCTTTTGTAAAACAAATACCATTTCTGAAAGCTATGCATGATATGTACGCTTTTTGTAACTGGGAGTATGTTTTCAACGCCAGCGGTTCTTAAGAGCCAACATCTGTCACGCGAAAAAAAACCTCCAGCTAATGTTAAGTCTATGGAAAGGTTATCGCGCGATTTCTCGCTGGCATTTTAATATTTTTAAATGATTTTTTTTTTTTTTGCATAGGATAGCTGAGGTCGATCTCTAACGTTGTTAGTTTTTACTTTATCGATTTTGGTTCCAGTTTTTTTATATAAGGGTAATTTCACTTTCAGAACCGGTACCAACCGGTTCCAAAATTGAAAATGTCCGCTTATAAAAAAATCCGTAACCAAAATCGGAAAAGTAAAAACTAACAATGTTAGAGATCGACCTCAGCTATCCTATGCAATAAAAATCATTTAAAAAATATTAAAATGCGAGCGAGAAATCGCGCGATAACCTTCTCATAGACTTAACATTAGCTGGAGCGTTTCTTCGCGTGACTAGCGTAGGCTCTTAAACTGTATACAGACCCTTGTAAAACAAGTATCATTTCTAAAAGCCATGCGTAATACGTACACTTGTTGTAATTCGAAGTACGTTTCCATCGTCAGCGGTTTAAGAGATAATCACCATTACATCTTTTTTAAATCACCCATACAGCAAATTATTAAGGGTAACCAATTTGTTTATATTCTTTTACTTATTTTTAGGGTTTCGTTCATATCACGAAACCCTATTACTCCCGCTCCGTTGTCTGTCTGTTACAAAGCTATTCTCAGAAACTATGTAACTTACAGAGTTGAAACTTTGTGTATATAGTTGAATACCAGCTCAAAATATTAAAATTTGAAAAATTCGAATTATTTTAATAAATAGAGATAAAAAACCAAAATTCTAACAGCATTTTCCTATTAAATTTGAACATTTTTCGTTATAACAGATGCTAAAAATTAAAAATCCACGATGAAATTCTTTCTACGATAATTAATTTTCTGTCAGACGATTTCCATGTGAAAAATGAAAATGAAATAAAAAGTTTCACCAATTGAAAAAAAATATTAATATGGAATAAAAATGATTGACGTCATAGTGGTAATAAAACGAAATTTTCAAAGATTTTTCAATAATACAAGGAGTATGAGTATGTGTATGTACACAAAGCAGATTAATATCACGTCATTAGAGAATTAAAAAAAAAATCTGACATCATATTGGAAGTTTAAAGGATTTTTCAAATGTTTGAGAATAATACAAAGCGTGTATCAATATGAGTAACAGAGAATAGTAAATATATGAGTTTGAGAAACATATTGAATTGTAGTAACTCCTCTATACCGACCCGATAAAAGATGGTGAGTGGTAGCGAGATCGGATCGTTGGCACAGAGAATTTCTCGCATAAATTAGAAAATAGAATTTTATTGTATAACAATGTTAATTCTAATGAAAAATATGTACAAGAAAGTTAATTACAGCATTTAATTATTTTTCGTGAGTCAATCGCTTATAAATTAATGACCTCTTGACTCCAAGTGTAACTGAAACAAACAAAAGTCTCTAAACATTACAGTCAGTCGTGACTACAAAATAAAGTTCATTCGGACCAAGGCTCGTCCGTTCCTTCTCTTCGGAAGATCTACTAATACTCGTTAATTCTGAGTCTAAGAACTCTCACTCTCGCACTTGGTGTGCTTTTTCACTTCGCTGGGATTTTCACCGGATACCTGCTGTATCAATTCTAGAGGTCGGACCTCACTAGCGCTTACACCACGCTGAGTTAGAAACTGACGTTTCCTTTTCCCTTCTCCAGAGAGTCAACACTCTCCTTTTCGATCTCTCCAAAAACTGTCCTCTCTCACTTTTTCATTCTCGCAGGAGAACTTCTTCTGGGGGCGGGGGCTTTGTCGAGGCGGGCCCCTCGAAACTCTCCAGCCTCTTAGCAGCCTTGAGATCCCTCTGTTTCGTTTTCACTAAGTCCGTCATTGGACGTTCTAAGACAAAGGGCAAAGTTTCGGGCGCAAACCTAAAAATCGTGTGCAGAGATCGTTTCTCTCGCAGATGAACTCTTTCCCACGAACTCGGCAAGGATCAAAGCATAAGACCCCTTTTTGGGTAACGCCTCACCACTTCATCACTGTCCGAACTTTCCGCTCACAGTACAATAGAATTCGGCGTCTGCTAGTCTTCAAGGCAAAAGTAGCGAGGGAAGGTATGCAGTTAAGTGTACTCACAGGAAATGCTAGAATGACACATAGTGCAGCTGGATGTCGAAGTTCAATTCTTTACAGAATGACACATAGTGCAGCTGGATGTCGAAGTTCAATTCTTTACAGCACCTCCTCCTCAAACGATTCTTAAGGGTGAAACACTAAGAATCTCTAAGAGTCGGATAAAGAATTGCAAGCTCAAATTACATCAGAGTGGCAAGAAATAAAACATACATGAATAAGATAATACTACCTTCCTTTTTTTTTCCGCGCTCTGATAAGAAATCATGAACATATAAAGAAATAAAAACACAGTGAAATAAAAAATAAAAAATCTTAAAATAATTATATACAAAAGTTTAGCAAGAAATCTCCTTAAACTCGACTCAGACAATCAACATGCGGAATGTCTTTGCCTGCGCGATGAGAAATGGCATAATTATAAGGTTGCAGAGCTAAGGACCACCTTAATAATCTGGGATTATTTCCAGAATTTCTTTTTAGAAACACCAAAGGATTGTGATCGGTTTCGATAGAAAAGTTTTGTCCATCAATATAATGCCTTAACTTTTTTATCGCAAAAATAATCCCTGCACACTCTCTTTCAGTGGCGCAGAAACTTTTCTCACTATCAGTAAATTTTCGACTTAAATATATTATGGGGTGCTCTTCCGATCCCTCTCTTTGAGCCAAAACCACGCCAATACCTAAGTCACTAGCATCAGTTTGTACAATGAATTCTTTCTGAAAATTAGGAGCGTAAAGCACCGGTTCTTCAGTAAGCTTCATTTTCAAAGTCTCAAAGGCTTTTCCCATTTCGTCGCTCCATGCAATCTTTTCTTTTTTATTTTTCCCTTTAAGCGCCCTCGTTAATGGTTCTACAATCACTGCATAATCTTTTATGTACCGGGAATAATATCCAGCCATTCCCAAACATCTACGAATTTCAGTTTTCGATTTCGGAACCGGTAATTCCTTAATTGCCCTTACTTTCGCCTCAGCTGGCCTCCGTCTACCCTCACCTACAATATGCCCAAGATATTTTACGGTTTTCTGAGCGAACTTGCATTTCGCCAATTTGATTTTTAGTTTCGCGTCATTCACCCTTTTTAATACTATTTCTAGATGACGCATATGGTCCACCCAACTGTCTGAAAAAAACGCCATATCATCTAGATACGGTAAACAGAATTCCTCAAGTGCGTTTATTTCCCGCGTTAAGATATCTGCTAACTCCACCCGTTTTCTGTAAGGCTTTACTAAACTCAAGTGAGAAATCTGGGATTTCTGTCGCCTCCCAAGAACATTCACAATATAATTTGTTTCCGAGATTTTCGATTCAATTTTTCCCGGCCCTATCCGTCTATCTGACATTTTAATTGGCTTTCTGGTAGTTAAAACTAAAACCTCATCTTTCACATTAAGCTTCCGTTTCACCGCCTTTCTGTCAAACCAAAATTTCCTCTTTTCTCGTTTTTCTGACACATTTTCAACGGCTAAAACTCGACCTCTTTTTAACCTGTTCGTGAGATTAAACACACATCCCTTCACGAATTTATTTTCCTCCGTTTCTCTTATCCATTCTCCAAATACTAACGCTTTCAAAAGCTTTCTAACTTTTCGATGCCAACATGCAATACTATCGCTTATTGAATCTCTCATCTTAACACAGAACCGTTTTAGAAATGCGGTCTCTAAATCATTTATCAATCTTTTCCCAAGGTCCAAGTATTCTGACACATTTCCTTTAACTTTCCCTTCCCCTAAGTGTAATGACACATTTTCTAGGCACGCGCCAAAAATATCCACCTGACAATGCAATGGGACAAGCACCGGCATTCCCCCACTCATGGGATTGTCTCTGGCTTTTGCCACTATTAAAGAATCTCCTGCATTACAATGCGTTTCTTCAATTTCCCCTTTCCCTCTAATCTCTTCGAGAGATGGATACCTGTCATTTTCCATTTTACTAACCCCTCTTTCAATGTTTGCTAAGATCGAAGATTCCTCACATATCGGCAAAGGCGATAATCCCTTATCCACACTGACCAGTTCAATAGGGTTTTCTAGGTTTTCACCCTCTAGTTTTGAATTCAACGCTTCCGCTTCACTGCACTCGCGAAAAATTCCCCCTTCTTTTTCTTTTACTGAATTCAAAGTTTCCGCTTCATCGTGTCGGTGAACATTCTCCCCTTCCTTATCGGAAAACATAATCCGCTTATCTTCCAGCTTTGGAGTATGGTCAATTTTTTTCTTTTGAGCCCGCGTCAAAACTGCATTCATCAATTCGGGTTTTTTCTTCGCCTGTTCTAACAATTTTTGAGTGTGATTACCCAACAAATAGTAAAACATATCTGAATCTTTATTGTTAACTCCTGCCTTGGTTTCAATGACCCCCACGCCTTCAATTTCTAAAGTGACCTCTGCTATAGGTAAACAGTACAATTTACTGTCCAGCGGAGTTTTAATCCATACGTGATCTCCATTCAATTTATCTTGACTGACCAAGTCGTATGCGATGATATCAAATTCACTCCCAGTGTCAGTTAAAGCAGTTGTCTGAATTCCATTCACTAACACTTTACTCAAATAAGGGGAGAAGGTTTCTTCAAGTGTCGGTTTACTTATTAAGTGACCGACCCGCGCAACATCTCTCTTTTTAATTTCCGGACAATCTACTTTGTAGTGACCGCTTTGAAAACACGCGTGACACTTGATTTCTCGCCTTTTTTCGTAAACTCTTTCCCTTTCTTTATGATCATCGCGATCCCTCCAGTTAAAGTTAGTCTCCGGATTTCTGTTACTGTTTCGCCCATTTTCAAAAGTTCTGGGTCTTTCAAATTTCTTCTCTGTCGGTGGCTTAGGATTCCACGTTTTTTTAGAAGGGCGTTTGATCGCTTCGTACGCATCTAAAAGCCTTACTAATTCTTCGGGATCTTTAATCTCCGCCCAGTTATCTATAAAATGTTCGCGCATTTCTGGAGACGCTCTCCGTTTGATTTGGTCCGTGACAAGCAAATTTTTCAAACCCTCAAAATCAGAAACTTGTAAGCATGACAGCCAACCTTCTAAAAAACTATTAAGTTCGAAAATCAGATCCTTCCAAACTGAATTAGGATTTCGTGGATGTTGACTAAATTTTTGTCGGTATGTCTCTGCATTCAAACGATAGCGTTCTAATAGTTTTTCTTTCACATATTGAAAATCATCAATTTTGTCTTCGGGTTCTCTTAAAATTAACTCGGCCATTCCCACAGGTAATAATGATAGTAAATTCGTCACCAACTCATCCGAATTTAGATTACATTTTTTTGCCTGTCTCTCGAATAAATTCAAAAACAACGAAATATCCGAATTCTTTTCATCAAAGCGATGCATAATTGTTTTTAGGGGTAAATTACTCGTTCTAACTGAGATGCTACTAGATGCGGTACTCCGGTCATCTGTCTCTTGTGTTGCTTTTAATCTAGCCAACTCATGTTCCCGCTCCACTTTATTTTCCCTATCTTTTTCTATAAGTTTAATTTGTGCTAAAGCTAGCTCTTTCTCAAAACCCTCTGACGACTCTATTTTTTTTATAATTTTCGGTACAGTATCATTTTCCTCTAAAATGACCTCAAATTCGTAAGCTAACGTTTGCAAATCAGCTTTCCTAAAATATTTAAGCTCCGACATTTTTAAAGTATAAAATTAGAAATTATCTTTCCCACAAATATAAAACAATACAATAAGATTAAATCAAATCCTACCAAGTGCGTCAAAATATTACCAAAATATACGCTCATAAAAAAGTACGCTTAGCAATAATATAGGAAATATGCAACATATAAAGATAAGCAACTCTATCCTAACGTCTACATTCACCTTGGTATTTGGTTATAAAATACATATGGGATAAATTCTACACAAAACAAAAATTTCAAATTCAAAAAGTACAGTAAAAATATTTTAAATTGCAAAAGTCTCATTCAATTCCTTTTTTTTTTTTTAAATCAATGGTGGTCTTAATCTCTGCATCCACTCTTAAAAAATTTAGAATAATTCACAAAAAACATATAAAATCAACTCTGTTATCGTAAAATATGAAATGCGTTCGATACTTTTTTTTTTTCAATGAACTCTCATTTATAGATTCAGCTAAAATTTTGTAACACTGCACAACTCTCAGTTTGCATTAAATTAATTCAACAATAATTTAATTTTAACTACAAAATTTGTCTATTAAATAAGTTACAGTAATCTCGGAAGTATCTCATAATACTTTTTTTTTTTTTACCGGAAAAATTTCTCAAAAATTTACTCTCACAAAAATAAACATACAACTTTTTTTTTTAAGCCTACAACACCTATACAAACACTAATAACAATTAAAGCCACTCTGAGTATAAAAAGAGCTTACCTCCATTACTAAGAGTCTTTCAGGGCGTCAGAAGCACAGACTTCAGAGATTCTCAGGAGCACAGACGGAGTTTCTATCACACTTTTCGGATGGGGACTCTTCCGGATGGGGGAACACTCTCCAGAATTCTTGGTAGATTTCTCTTTCTGATGGGGGAACACTCCAGAATTCTTGGTAGATTTCTCTTTCTGATGGGGGAACACTCTCCAGAATTCTTGGTAGATTTCTCTTTCTGATGCTGTGTTGATCCACAGGGGCGTCTAAGGAGACTCAGGTCACAAGTCACAAGGAGACTCTTTCTTGGAGCACTTTGATGATTTAAATTTCAGAGTCCACTCTTTGTCTTTAGAGAATGTCATTAATTTTTGCTAATTAATCCATCACCGCAAGCCACCAGTTGTAGTAACTCCTCTATACCGACCCGATAAAAGATGGTGAGTGGTAGCGAGATCGGATCGTTGGCACAGAGAATTTCTCGCATAAATTAGAAAATAGAATTTTATTGTATAACAATGTTAATTCTAATGAAAAATATGTACAAGAAAGTTAATTACAGCATTTAATTATTTTTCGTGAGTCAATCGCTTATAAATTAATGACCTCTTGACTCCAAGTGTAACTGAAACAAACAAAAGTCTCTAAACATTACAGTCAGTCGTGACTACAAAATAAAGTTCATTCGGACCAAGGCTCGTCCGTTCCTTCTCTTCGGAAGATCTACTAATACTCGTTAATTCTGAGTCTAAGAACTCTCACTCTCGCACTTGGTGTGCTTTTTCACTTCGCTGGGATTTTCACCGGATACCTGCTGTATCAATTCTAGAGGTCGGACCTCACTAGCGCTTACACCACGCTGAGTTAGAAACTGACGTTTCCTTTTCCCTTCTCCAGAGAGTCAACACTCTCCTTTTCGATCTCTCCAAAAACTGTCCTCTCTCACTTTTTCATTCTCGCAGGAGAACTTCTTCTGGGGGCGGGGGCTTTGTCGAGGCGGGCCCCTCGAAACTCTCCAGCCTCTTAGCAGCCTTGAGATCCCTCTGTTTCGTTTTCACTAAGTCCGTCATTGGACGTTCTAAGACAAAGGGCAAAGTTTCGGGCGCAAACCTAAAAATCGTGTGCAGAGATCGTTTCTCTCGCAGATGAACTCTTTCCCACGAACTCGGCAAGGATCAAAGCATAAGACCCCTTTTTGGGTAACGCCTCACCACTTCATCACTGTCCGAACTTTCCGCTCACAGTACAATAGAATTCGGCGTCTGCTAGTCTTCAAGGCAAAAATAGCGAGGGAAGGTATGCAGTTAAGTGTACTCACAGGAAATGCTAGAATGACACATAGTGCAGCTGGATGTCGAAGTTCAATTCTTTACAGAATGACACATAGTGCAGCTGGATGTCGAAGTTCAATTCTTTACAGAATCGTGATAAAAATCCGATTATGGAAATATTCGCATATTTTAACATTTTGAAGGTGTACAACATGTTTAATTTTGAATTTTTTTTTTTTTTAATATCGCATTTTGTCCGCATGACAGATATTATTATTACAGAATATAATAGCGGGCTTAGCTCGTGACCGGGATGGTTTAGATATTCGAAAAAACGAAAAAATAGACCGGTATTTTTTTTACTTTATAAAAAATAAGACTTTTTTTTTTTGTTGCTAAATGAAATTTATTTGTATTTATTAAAGAAAGGATAAAGTGTTTTGAAAGGAATATTAAACGAAACCCTTTGAGTGATCTTCGATCACACCTACCTACTTGTTTTATTTATTTTCGTTGCATCAAAGATGAGAATTGCGTAACGAAAACCTCGTAAAGATTTAAAGCACGGATAAGTGCATGACGCACCACATTTCTTTCATCTTCTTTATCTACGATTTTTTTTGTGCCTATTTTAATGTCGATTTCCCCTTACTGTTCTCTATTAAAACACCTTTCAGTTGCAATTTTAATTAAATTCCTTAAGTCAAAACTTATTAACATGGATATTTCCTTAAGCTTCTAAAAACATTTAAACAAGCCACTGTGAAAAAATATTAGTCTTTCAGAAATTAATATCCGACCTAGTTATTTTCGAACATTTAATGGCTTTCACATTATTATTGAAGTTTTAATCACGGTGATTTAAATAATTTCCAGAAAAGATTTTGAATTTTATATATTGTATACATTTCATATTAATTTTAACCCTCACAGTATAAAAGTTTTATTTTATTTTATTTCGATAAACAATAACACACTACCAAGTCTAAAACCTTAAATTGCTTTTTATCTAATAAAACTTTTAATGTTTGTTTTAATCATTCATAATGAGGTTTCCCAAACAGGTTGTCTCATAAGTCCGTTCATATTTTAAAAATTCAAACATCATGGTATCGGAGTGCGCGGATATTTTGTGTCAACAACAAAAGAACAGTTCATATTTACTTTGAAATAGTTTTACCATAAACATTACGACTATTTGATCAAGAATTATGGTGAAAACCACATTCTGATACGACGATTTGTTATTTTTTTAGGAATTTTTGAAATGTAAACGGATTTATTGGTTACCATTTATTTTTTTCTCTTTGTTTATTTTTTGTGTTTTTGAACAAGCTAAATTATTAAAATACTTTTCTTAACGCTTTAATTCTATAAAGTAAAAAAAAAAAAAAATAACACTTTGGAAAGCAATAGACACTTTTTTATGTATTTTAAATCCTGAATTACAATAAGTGTCCCATTTTTCCTTGCCGGGGGAATTATTTGAAGTGGACAAAAGTTTTTAAGGGATGGATTTTCAAAGTAATTTTACTTTTCTTTAAATTATGCCTCTGGTTACAAAGAAAATGTCGCAATGTTTTATAGGATTGGAAAGAAAATTTTAAGCTATTTCATGGAATTTTAGTCTTTAAAAGAAAAAAATTTCAGGTATGTTTTTATAATGGTTCTGCGCCAACCGCCGTACATATACGTTATGTATTATAATGCTTTAATGTTTAACAGCTAGTCCGAAGCATTTGTTTAAGTAAGTGCTATGTATCCAGTATCATTATTTTCCTTATTTATCCATCAATGTAAATGACATCTCTGTATCACGCTTAGTTATTTCATTATGGATAATTACATGTTTATTTCTTTTGTTTTCGTTCTTTCAGTTTTCTTTATTAGCTTTCCACTTAGGCACGTTTGATTATTTTTTCCTGCTATTTTCATCATGTATTTATTTTATTCATATTCCCACACTGCTTCAAGCGGCATGTAATTTTCTTGTTTAGTTTTAAAGTTATTAATTATTAAATTTCAATTCTTCATTTTTGACTTCTGCGTACAATAAACGGCAACATTTCTGGTGTAATTATGCATTGCATGCAGTATTTATGTAATCTTCATTTTTCTATGATTAATTAAACAAAACATTTGCTGTATTTTTATCATATACGAAGTTTCTCGGAACCTTTTATTCAATAATGAGATTAATTATGAACATTGCTTATAGTAATAACATTTCTTATTATATTGAGTAGGATTCCCGTAAAATGATTTTCCATACTATGTGTCTTTAAATAATAAGTCGCGTATGTAGCGAAATTAACACAATGGGCTTTCACTGACTCAAAAATAGGTTGAAAATATTTTGATTAATAAATTTATTTAAAATTATTTATGATTACCTTTCTATAAGTGTGCTTATTCCGTTCGTAAACATAAACAAATGACATTTTATATAAAATATTTTTCATTAATTAATTTTAATATGGTACTAATAATTTAAGTTGTTTAAATAAAGTGTTAACGTGTGGCTTTTGAATATAATTTAGTGTCATTGCTAATTTCCTGAAAATAGTAATGATAAAAGAACTGAGTATTTTTGAATTAAAACGTTTAGTTGTTATTCAGTTTTATATAATTATTATACTTTATCATGTTATTTTGACAATTATTTATTATGTTACACACAGTCCCATTTTTAGGTATAGTTAGTACTATTAAGTCTTGTACTATGAAATATTATTTTTTTTGTTGAATAAAAGTACTGTATTTCAACTAAGATTTTTAGTCATTTTTATTGAAAGGTGTGATTTTTATTATATAAACATAATTTAAAAAATTGTCCAAAAGCTTTCTAAACAACACAGATTATGTTGAAACACTTAGGTTTAATTTAAGTGTATATATGTTCATATTATGATAGTTATAGATGTTAAAATTTGGGATATCATATTGACAAATATTTGCCTATTTGCACTTTCGATATCATTTTAGCTTTACTCTTGCTCATTTTTCGTTGGACGCATCCGATAAAAGAATTAATTCTCTAGTTTAAAAAAAATTGCGTAGTAGGTACTTCCCTCAGGAGAACGTTTTTTGTTTCCATGGAAAAGTATGTTAAATATTTATTTTATTATGATTTTTTTTAAATTTGCTGTTTTTTTGTTCTTGCCATTGTTTAAAATATTGCCGCTAGAATGCTCTAGCTTCTTTTCACATGAAATTTTTACTACTTATTCCTTAAGCTATATATCTCTACCAAGTGGCATTTTCATACCTTATTTAGTTTTAGGTAATAATTATTTTAAATTTATTCTTGTGTTTTACCGGTATCACTGTTACTACAGGGATTTTTATATCATTGTCGATTTTCACAAGGTTTGGGTCTCAGTGAATGTACACATTTGAAATTAGTTTCAAAAATTCGGTTTTAATCTTTTTTTTTTTTTTTTTTTTTTTTTTTTTTTTTTTGGGGGGGGGGGTTTGTTTATCTATATTAATAAAAGAAATATATATGTCTATGTATCTGTCTATGTGTAGGAGAAGGCTAAGAAAATCTACCCCACGGAGCAGTCTGAAAATTTGGATGGGGATATACAAAGCCTGGTCAGAATGCACCTGAGGCTCAGATTTTTCCTTATTTGATAATTAGTTGAGATATTAGTTGAAAATTAAAATGAACATCGCAAATTGGCGGTCTGTCGCAGTTGTCTGCTCCAAAACAGGTTCGTCAAGTAGAAAGAAGTGAAGCGCGGAAAAAGTTCCAATATGGTGTGCCATTGGACTTTATTTTTTAGCATCAGTACACATAAAGATAGTAATGCATTTAAAATGTGTTTGTTTATGTTTAAAAGAGTGTTGTAATGCTATTAATTATTTTCATACTTGTAAAACTCGTATTATTTATGTAACTATTGACGTGCTATGGTTTTAACATCTTTTGTTGAATTAAATGTACTTATATCCTATTTGTATCTAGAAAACGGGAGTTATTCTGCCATTTACAAACTTTATTCTCCCCTTTCCCTTTTCTTCTTCTTTTCTTTAAATTTAAATCTTATCTTTTTTTTTGGTATATTTTCATTTGGACATTTTCGATAGTCATGGCTTGTGGTTTCTGCTTTATTCTTTTTTATTTTGTATGTATTTCTTTAAAGATACTAGCAAAGTAGGCTCTTGATGTCCAATATACTTAATAGAATAATACTTAATTAGTTATATTTACAAATCAAGTCATGCAATTTTTGTTGCAGTTAGTGAAATATCATTATTGATAACGGTAAATCTTTATCTTAAACATTTCAAGCTAACTGAAAACAGCTAGTCAAATATTAGTGAACTCCACAAATAATTTTGCGTAGAACAAGAAATTCCTGTATGCCTAAGAAAGTATGGCCCAAAAAATCTGACCATATTCCAACTTACAATAAAACATATTAAAAAAGGCTGGATTTCTACCAACATTATTACAAAACACTTTAAAAAACACGAGATGAGTAGTGTAGAAGAAGCAGAACTGTTCCAAATTCCCTTAATAAAAATTCATGAAAATAATAGTGCAGCCGCTTCAAACTCAAAGGATTGAAAATCTGTTTTTAAAAAGGCTGGACTTCTATCAAAGGCTGATAAAAAAAGCTGAATTTCTACCAACATTAAATACAATTACAAAACACTTTAAAAAACACGAGATGAGTAGTGTAGAAGAAGCAGAACTGTTCCAAATTCCCTTAATAAAAATTCATGAAAATAATAGTGCAGCCGCTTCAAACTCAAAGGATTGAAAATCTGTTTTTAAAAAGGCTGGATTTCTATCAAAGGCTGCTAAAAAAGGCTGGATTTCTACCAACATTAAATACAATTACAAAACACTTTAAAAAACACGAGATGAGTAGTGTAGAAGAAGCAGAACTGTTCCAAATTCCCTTAATAAAAATTCATGAAAATAATAGTGCAGCCGCTTCAAACTCAAAGGATTGAAAATCTGTTTTTAAAAAGGCTGGATTTCTATCAAAGGCTGCTAAAAAAGGCTGGATTTCTACCAACATTAAATACAAATACAAAACACTTTAAAAAACACGAGATGAGTAGTGTAGAAGAAGCAGAACTGTTCCAAATTCCCTTAATAAAAATTCATGAAAATAATAGTGCAGCCGCTTCAAACTCAAAGGATTGAAAATCTGTTTTTAAAAAGGCTGGATTTCTATCAAAGGCTGCTAAAAAAGGCTGGATTTCTACCAACATTAAATACAATTACAAAACACTTTAAAAAACACGAGATGAGTAGTGTAGAAGAAGCAGAACTGTTCCAAATTCCCTTAATAAAAATTCATGAAAATAATAGTGCAGCCGCTTCAAACTCAAAGGATTGAAAATCTGTTTTTAAAAGAACAGTTAGACGTTAAAAATTCGAAGGGAGTACTAACAGAAAAAAGTACTTACGGTGATTCACAATAACTGCAAACAGAAAATGAAATTTAAAGCAACGTAGGGTTTATCTAGAAGAAGAGACAAAAACATATAAAAAAAAAACTTGATCAATATGTCAATCTAGAGGCGAACTTCTCACAACTTCGACAGCAAAACGAACCCTTGAAAACGAAGTTAAAGTAATTACAAGGAAAAACTGCGCAAATTTGCAAAAATGTACAATGATTGGAAATAAATAAATAGTAGTGAAGAAGAATTGACAATGCCAGTACGTAAAGCTAGAAACGTCTTACACACACATGCAGAAGGACTAAAATTTAAATACATCCAGACCAACAAAAAAGAATATTTAACACATTTATAAACCTACAAGACAAAGTGAAATATCTTGAAATGCCACAACAAGAAATAAACGATTCGCTGAAAAAACTTCAAATAATTGAAACATTACATACGGGGAAACAGCTTTCCAATTACAACACCATCGACAGGAACATCACCATATCAGCAATATTGGTAAGAAGTATAATTTCATCAATAATGTCAATGAATAACATCAGAAATTTACTAAAGACATTCATTCTAAAAGATAACCAGCTACTAAATATTTCCTGCACATTATCAACACATAAAAATATTTTTATTGTAAAAAACAGAAAAAGAAGAAAAAATCAGATTATTAGAAGATAAGCTCCAAAATTACAAAATTCTAGAGGACATAATCGAGATAAAATTAAGAAACGACATCAGACAAAAATTCATAACTCTTTGTATTCCAATAGAAATTCCAAAGAAAGATGTTGTAATTAAACTAAACACGAATTTAAACATAACACATGGGCTGATAAGTTCCCGGTCTGGCACACAGATGGCATTGCAATCGCCGAACCGATGTTTTTTTTTTTAGTAAATACTAACCTTTAAAAGGTAGCAGAAAAAATGGCATGACGATTCGCAATGTGGATAAAACTTTAGAGTGGTTTCAGTTGAACGACTTTGTTGATAAACAAAAAAATGGATAAACAAGAATTTCAAGAATTGTTATTTCATGGGAAAAAACATCGTTCAAACAAAAGCTTGACTTGATAAGCGTTATCCGGACACTGCACCAGGTAAATCAACCATTATTGACTAGTTTGCTGAAATTAAACGTGGTCGTACGGACACCAGTGATGCACCACGCAAAAGAGGAGGTTACTCCGGAAAACATAAAAAAAATCCACAAAATCGTTTTGGGGAACCGTAAAGTGAAGTTGCAGGAGATAGCTCAGAATCTGAAAATATCTAAGGAATGTGTAGGTTTTATTTTGAATGAACATTTGTCTATGAAAAAGCTGTTGTCAAAGTGGCTGCCGCACGTGTTGACTTTTGACCAAAAACAACAACGAGTTCTGAGCACTCTTTGGAGCTTTTTCGTTATAAAATTATGTTATTTATTATTAAATTATTATTATTATTCATTTACTAAATTGATATTATTAAATTATTATTATTAAATTAATATTATAAAATTATTATAAAATTATTATTATAAAATTATTATTATTATTATTAAATTATTATTATTTATTATTAAAGTTATGTTATTTATTAAAGTTATAAAATTATAAAGTCATAAAGTTATAAATCTTTGTTAAAAAGTTGTGTTTTCTTTATTAGAACTTATCAGCCCATGTGTTAGATATAGAAGTCTTGCAAAAAGATGATGCGAGAATATGCCCACTTGGGGTTTAAATTAAATATATTTCTTCAATTAGTACAGTCGAACTCGCCTAATACATGCATGATTAAAACAAGCAATTTGCACTTAAGAATGGTTTATCAATTAAACTCTATTACGACTTTCACGCTTTTTACGAGCTACAAAAGCAAGATAACGGCTAATACAAGAAAAGTCGGCCAATACGTCATTTCAATGTGATTTTCGGCTAAATGTAGAATGGAATTAGGAAAGAAATTATTTTGTTATCGAGCACTGTTCTCTCTTTGCGATAATATTTTTACACTACAACTGTCTTGCAAACTGTAATAATTTATCAGTTGTACAAGACAGAATTTCAACCTTCAAGGAGCCCCTCCCTCCTCAGCCCCCCCCCCCCCAAGAAAATCCGAAGGAATGTCCTAAGGTCTTGAAAGAATGAAAGAAAGAAGGAGAGAGATAAGATTTTGCATTTTACGTTAAATTTATGATATTAAGTTAATTTTAGAATTGAAATAATTAGAGCAATTAATAGTAGTAATTAGTTTATTATGTGTGTGTTTTAAAGATTTATATTGTCTTCACCGGTATTAAGAGTAACGATTAATACGATGACTTTTATAACTCCTTGCTTCTCCTATTAACCGAGTTCGACTGTATTATCAGCTGCATTTCTTGTTGCAATTTTGACAGTTTTAGGCAAAAGATTACTAAATTACTAAATGTATTGTAATATAGAACACTTTCTTGTAAAAATATTTATTATCTATAATTTGTTTCTTTTCTAATCAAACTTTTAAAGTTTACTTATCGCAGTATGATTTCATGTATAGTTTTGTTTTAAGTAAGCGGATATGTCTCTTCACTTCTTTCTTCTTCTTCTTCTGTTTTGTTGTTAAAATAATTTTGTAATATTAATTTTGTATTGTAAGCTATCATTGTTTTTATTTAGTAATATTTAATCTATAATGTAACATTCAATATCTGTAATCTTAAACTTGATTTTTTATTAAACATTTCCTCTTGCGAAGAAAAGTTGGTATGCTTAACGACTATGGCTTTTCACAAGTGGGTGATTTCATTCCATTTCAATTTTGTGCTATTCTGAGGTAAATGTTTTCCCAACAAAAATGTTTATAATATAGCTAAACAGCTAGATGTCTGATGGAGCAATGTCAGGTTTGTATGGCTGCAGAACATAACAGCCACAATCCAGTAATTTTCACAAGGTCACCAAAAATTAATGAGACATTACGTTATCGTGATAGGGTACAACACTCAGGGCCTGATTTTCTCCCAGAACTTTGGTAGAAGTATTTCAAAGATTTCCAAATCATCTTAGCTGATTTGAAAAAATTCCCACTTTAGATGATGATATAACATTCATATCGAAATTGGATGGGTTTATCAAACATTAAAATTGTTTATAAAGCTTAATAAACTTTTAAAGTATGTTTAAAACTTGGCAAACTGCAAATGCTCATCTTTAACTGCATACAGCGTTATCAAACGTTCAAGTAAATGGGAATACGGGGCCCAAAAATAGAATATGTGGCTTGGGCCCCGAACTGTTAAGTCGAGTTCTGAAAATACTTCTGAGATTAACCATTTTTGGATGTTTTTGCTCTCATTTCGAAATAAATCGTTTAACCTCTTTATTGACGTGATTCGCTCTCCAGTGCCATAGTTTTTTGAACAGTCTGATTTGAGAGATTAAATAAGCGAATAATAGTATTTAAAAATGCTGGTAAGAAGAAATCATAGTATTTGGCAGTTATGCACTTGTCAGTTTATCTCACTTCAAAGCAGTACTCGTTCTAGCAGTGCGGCGTTTTCTAAAGCTGGTCCTATATACACTCTTGGAAGTTAACGCATCGACTGCGCAAAGCGTATGTATACTCCAGAGGCAGATAAACAGTTAATTTGATAATTCCTGCGGAGAGCATAAAATATCATTTATTGGCTCAAACATGTAATCTCACATTTACAATCTCGCCATAATAACATCATAATCTTCTTTTATGTTGAATATCGCATTTTGATATGATTTGAAGAATGCATTCGAATAAGACAATTATTTTTTCAGTTGAATATTACATTATATTGCCCATTTTACTCATCAAATATCCCTTTTCTCAAAATTCGATTAGTTTTAGTTCCGTTTTCAGAATATATTACAGATGCTGATATATTTTTTACAAATTATTTGATTTCCTCCAATTTATGTAAATCAAAACATCCACTATTTTTTTTTACTTAACGTACCCATCGTAAGCTGTCATAAAGTATTTTGATGAATTCAAAATTTCTGCAGTTTCAGTAATTGTTAGATTATCTTAGTAGATCAGTTTGAAGCACAGCCTAAAAAAACTATCTATACAAAAATTAATATCCTGATAATTTGTGTAATTTATTCAAGAGAAAATCCAAGTTAGTCAAAATACATTATCCTAAAGTCCGAGCATTCGCGGTATATTAGACTAAGAATTTTAAATGTTTTAATACTTAATGAAAATCATAATATTAATCCAAGAAAATCGTGCACACAAGTATAATAACAGCTCTCAATTCCCAGAGTTCGCGAACAACTTATTTATTTAATATTTATAAAAGGTAGCGATGTCAGGGGCTACCCTAAAGCCGCATCGTCTCTAAAACTTAACAATCCCCAAAATGACTGTAAAATGGGACCTCTAATTCACATTTTGAGTTTTATACATTGTATCTAAAAGTTTTTTGGAGAGGAAAGTTTATCTAATACAAGAGAAAATCCACACTACTTCTGATAACTTATCTAACCAGGAAATCCGAATGTGATCTGAATGGCTGTTAAGCAATCATATGGCATACTAATGTGCTGTTTAGAAGCCACCCAGGTAAATGAACATAATAGAACAACCATATATACTACAAATATACTCCATTTATAGAATGTACAGGGAACATAGAAACAGCTATTTAAAGAAATATAAATTAATTCAATATTTCCAAAACTACACAACTACAAAAATGTATATTACAGGTTATCCCTTCTTTTTGTTAACCAATAGCTAATTTTTAAACCATTAGTTTTAGAAGTATATTTTCAAATTAAAACAAATGTATGAATGTTGTTCTTCATCATATTAAAATCCATTTACGTCAAAATAGTTCTTTTAAGTTACTATATTTATTTTTTTGTACGGTCCGTAGACATACAAGTTATATTTAGGAAACTTTTCTCCATGCTCTGACAGGTAAAACTATAAAATTTCTTCCGAGAACAAAAGTCGCTGTTTTATAATACTTTGAATTTTATGAAATTTCAGAGATTTTCGGGAATAAAAATGCAGCGGACCTAATTAGATTTAATTGGACTTCGAACTGATCAGGTCCAAGCAGGCTAATGTTTAATATCATTTGAACGTTTGAACGATGTTTTCGTGCTTATAGGGCAGTTGAAGTAGATAGTGAATATGAGTATCAATCCATACCAAGTCTAAATATATATCTAGGGATCACAGGACTATACAAAAAGCTAGATTTTGTAATTTTACAAAGATTAATTCGTTTATATTGACGTGCCATAGCACGGATATGAGCATTCAAATAATTTTGCAATTGGAAGTATGTTACAATGACCAACGGTTAAAAAAAACAATATTCAGATACGAACTTTTGTGGATTTCATGTATTAGATTCTTTTAAAGAGGCAAGTATAGTTGTGAAATCAATGAAAAACAATATTTATGTACGATTTTCTCAACAAACCACTAAATATACTTCAATAGTTAAAAACATTATTTTTGCTATTGCAATTAGCTACATTTTGATCATTTTCTTACATTGGAAAATTAAGTTTTAGTTAATAACATTAATAATGAATAATTATATGATAAGAAAAATAAGAGGCTTTTTAAAAAAATTCGTTTAAATAGTACTTTTCTTCAAATTTTAAATATTCCTTTTGGCAAATGTTACCACACTCTGTTACATATAAGCCATTAGTGCAATTAAAAGTACTTTTTAATTATAAAAGACAAATTAGCGTCTCTTAAAATATTCTTTTAAATTACAATCAGTTTCAAGATTTCATGTAAATTCCTTTACATTAAATTATCTTCCTATAGGAAAATGCTTTGTAGTTGAATAAGTGCTAAATGCCAGTAATTATCTTTAATTACTGAAAAGAAACAGAAAATTCTAAGGATTAAGAATTGCAATTCGAAGTTGCACAAACAAGGAGAGAGTAGTGCTGCATTTACATGCTTTCGTTATTCTCTTTTGTCAGAATGTTTACAAAGCTTGCTTGGCCTTTTAATTAACAGACTTATTTAAATAAAAATTAAAGAAATCCTGAAATTTCATTACAGTTTAAAGTGAGTAGCGAAATCATAAATGAGAGCAAGTATTAATATTATTTTTAATAATAGCATTATTTTCATTAATATTATTTCCAAAAATTTCAGAATTTAATGTTTTGCATAGCAACGTGAATGTTCTGTATAGAAATATGAATGATATATACAACAAAATGATTTTTCTGAACTGTGCAATTTTAGCTGACATCGTTCTTTGAAATATATGAATTTTTTTAAATGTAACACTTATGCCATAATCACTGAATTTCTGAGTGATTAAAACAAAAAAATGTTTGAATTAAAACAAAAAAACTGTTTTTTCTGTCATTTTCTGGCACTAAATATGGAAAAACGTGGTTTTAATTGCCATAAAACGCTGAACATTCATAAAATGGAAAGTATCAGAACTCGAAAAGTGTTGGTCTAAGAAAGAAATTTCTACAGCTTCACTTGTTGGAGCATGGAGAAGTATTTTTAAAATATAACATATAAGACCTGGGGCTCGTATAAAAATTTTAATTTTATATATTAAAAACAGCTATATTGACGCAAATGAACTTTCATATGATGAAGAACAACATTTGAAACATTTTTTGGAATTATCACTATGCCTCTAAAAATGACGGATTAAGAATTATATATTAGTGAGCGATAAAAAAAAACATTGTATAATTATTTTATATTTCGTAAATTAAGAATATTGATGAAATAGAATAAATTACCATTTCTTTAGGCTTATTTTCTTTTCTTTTCTTTTGTATTTTTCCATTATATGTATATACAACAAAGTTTCAATACTCACATCATAAAAAACAGTTTCTAGAATTTTTTTTTTTTTCATCCGTGGAAGAGATATTATTGTTTCTCTATCATGATGTTTATCTTTATAATAGTTTTTTCTGTTTTCAATTTACCTTAATGATGAATCCAACAAGATAAACCACCATTAATCTCTGTTTCGCGAAAAATGTTATTTCGTAACGATCGATTTGTAAATAGGTAATAAAGCAAAAAGATACATTTAATTGAGCAAACTGGAATCAGGCACACCATAGAAGAATAACTTTAATTGTTATTGATAATTCTTAAGCACTAAAAATGTTCCAATTATAGATTGATACGCATCAAACCAAAAATACAAACGTAAACTCCATTAGATATAAATATCATTTATTTAATTTTTTTATTAAATGTGGGATTGTTTAATATATGCATGAAATTGGAAGAATCGAAAATGAAAGTATAATATACTGAAAACTTTTCACATGTAAACTATTTGGAGTGCTTACATTAATATATATTTTTGGTTTTATCTATTGATACGTACTTTGGTGTCCTAGTATAATAAAGACAAATGCATAACGATTCACACTTGAAAGAAAAAGAAAATGAACTGCAAGATATTATATTTCTTAATGTCATAATACCTGTATTGCATAAAGTTCACCCACCAAACTACATTTCAAATAAAGTAGTCATTTGTACCCCGACTGATGCTGAATTGTAGAAGGCTTCAACCAGATTAATCCATGTTTTCTTAAGTGAAGTGCGAACTGAGCTAAGAATACATTGATAGCATCTCTATCCCCATCTCTTTACTCATGTCCGTGAACTGAGTTTATTTTATTACGAAGAAGTTTGAATATGACAGCAGCTTTAAATAAATGTACCATTTTCTGAAGCAAGCGAGTTTTATCTTTATTGCTTTAATTCCTCCATTTCGTAAATCAATAAATCCAGAGAAGATTTTTCTCATAGCTTTCATTTTTTGCGCATTTCCTTACAGGAGAGGCTCGATTTAAGTGTTAATGGTTCCCTCTCATTTATCGGTGCAGGTGATGAATACCAGCTGTTTTCACTTCAGATCATCAGTTCATGTTGTCTGTACTCAGTTTTTACAAAGCTGTTTTGCATAGACTTCTTTCAGGCTGGCATACCCCCATCTGAAGAGGGATCCCCCAATGAAACTCATTTTATTCCACTGTCATTGTGACCATTCTTGTTGTTTATCAAACTGTTTTGAAGTCCATGTGATTTCTTGTGATCATAGGAATATATATCAATGACATATGTACGAAAAAGGTGAACTTGGTGAAAACTATTTTTCGCTATCTTACTTGACATTCTCCAGTTTATTGCCAAAATACGCTCTAAATGCTATTTTACCTACTATTTTGACGGATTGCTAATATTAGAAATTGGTTATCAGATGAAATAGAATGTGGACGACTTTATTGAGACGATTGTCGTTAATTTGTCATCATGTTTTAAACCGAAGTACGATTTTTTGCCATTTAAATTCCTCTAGAGTCCTCAATGTTTGTATAGCTTCGAATTTTCCATTGATTCACATGGACACTGGTATGGGCTAATTACGTTGTTGGGAGATTTAACTAATTGATGTTGCATGACAAAAATTTCCACTGATGCATTTTAGTGACGAAAACAAAGCCTCTTTTGAAATCACTATCTTCAATATTTTCATCCTTCTCTGGTACCTGACGTTAAGAAGTCGATTTGTACAAGAGGGTTTCTTCTCCAGATTTCTACTCCTTTCTACTATACTATGTTTTCTATTTCAATTCGTTATCAATATACTTTTTGGTATAATGCCGTTAAAATAGCGTGCCCCTATAATTTGGTTAAACAGTGTACAAAATATATCAGCCTACTACTACTACTAATAATAATAATAACAATAATCAATGTATGATAACAGACAGTAACATTAAGAAAAATGTTCAAAATGTTGTCCATTGTTATAAGACAAGTACTGATCCTGTCAAGTATACAGTGTGTTCAAAAATCAGAAACAAATGTAAAACGGGATGTTTTTTTTAAGGTTTGAAGGTTGGATAGGTT
The DNA here is from genome assembly GCA_963931845.1 of Maratus michaelseni. Classification (NCBI taxonomy): domain Eukaryota; kingdom Metazoa; phylum Arthropoda; class Arachnida; order Araneae; family Salticidae; genus Maratus; species Maratus michaelseni. The sequence continues at coordinate 185,813,610 of OZ007587.1, forward strand.
TGCGGTTTGTAGATTCACCGTTATATTGGATTTTGTATGACATGTAAAAAAAAGCGTACAATCACGACAGTACAAGGCGATGGAGTAGGTAATGTCATGGACGTGTAATGTTTCTATAACTTTCTAATCGCAAAATACTAATCTAAAACACATCGCGTAACTTTTGGTTTTGAGGAACGCATTGAGTTGAAAATATTGATAATAGAGGGGAGTTCCTGAAAAACAAACAAACAATGAAATGTTTTAATTTTGAAATTATCGATTTTTTTCGGAAAGATTTGCAGTTTTAAGTGCTCAATGTAGTCAATATTAGATTCCAAACTGAGTATTCTCCCGATATCATGCCTGATATAGCATGAAACAGCACATCAGTGAAAGAGCCTGCTATTTCCTCACGTACCATAAATTGGAATGACAAAGAGCATGACAATTGTCCAGGATGTCAAATTTGGTGATTTCATGTACCAGTTCCTTTATAATTCAATTGATTAAGCTGAATAGTTAATACGATATAGACATATATCGCTTTCATTTTCTAGCTTTAAAAAATCTAAGATGAAATGGAAGGACTAGAGGCATTTTTTTTTCTGCGGCAACAACTCATCCTTTTGGTTGGAGTGACTAAGCGCCACATCTGTTTACTCCTTTGAAACATATCAGAAAAGCATCGCGGCAACATGTCCCAAAAGAATTCAATTCAACATTGCGTTCGACAATACTATATACTAATCTAGACTCTGATTCCTATTTTTTAAACGAATTTCAGGAGGAAAAAATTAGAAAACTTTAGAAAGAAGAAAATCATTTTTATTTTCAATCCATTCATTATGAACTAAAGAAAAGCGTGATAGTCTTTAAGAACTAAAGAAAAAGGTGCTGGTAATTACGAACATATAAAAATAACCAAAATCAGTCAGAATACAATCGAAAATATTTTTTAAATATTCGTGCCATAGTTCCTTTTTCTCTTCCAAGAAAGTGGCACAGTTTCTATTTTTTACTTACTATTCAATAAATCGTAAACAAACAAACATATGAAAACTTTTCTTTCTATTTAACATCTCTTATAAATTAGGAATAAATAACTAAAATTAGTTTTTTTCAGTCTGTTGGAGAAATATGATTAACAAACTATACTCTGTCGCACTTTTCCAGACACCGAAAAAACGAGATTGCACAGAAACAATGAGATAATCCCCGCTAATATCGTATAAGTTAAAGCAACCGTGTCTAAAGTTCCTTAATGTGTGTGATACCTAACGGACTTCTATTTAAATTGGTGGCATTTGGTTTAAACCTACATAGATCCTTTATATTAAAAATATGCTCATGCTACCAAGTCACTTCGGTTTATGGTATATATCTGTCAATGCTCGCAAACATAGGAGAATTCTACTATAAACACGTGCTTTCAGATAGCCTCAGAACGAGAAATAACTCCATGTGTTTTAGCATTATAATGATTTTGCGTTGTAAAAGCTACTTGGATATTACACTTCCATGACATTACATGCAGCAGCGCTTTCTAATGTCGAAATTTTGTACTAATTATTTTGCATGCCATACAAAATCCAATATCATGGTGAATATATACATATGTGATACATGGTGAATATATACCGCATGTCACCTCCGAGCATTTTTCTTTTTTTCTTTTTTTTCCGTGTTTTACTTTTGCCCAAGATGTTTTAAAGATCCGGTGTTTATAAAGTCATGTTTCACAAATTCAAAGAAAGGTCTGCAAATTTTGCACGTATTGAATCTTTTACGTGAGCAACACTTTCTGGCTTGCCCCTGCACGCAATCGCAGCATTTTCCTAACTAGCATTCAGCCATCGAGAGTACTTACTATAACATCAAATTTATGTGCATGCATAAAGCATTGTTTCAAAGTCCAAGCATCTAGCAAAAATCCTTGGACTATATATCAGACATAGTAAGCATTCATTTACTGTGGAGCAACAGTATTTTCAACTAAGATACATTTTAATTTCTCATAGGATTGTTCTATAAAGTAACAAATTGTATTTCTTTTTTATAACTGCAGGAAAATAGCATGCCATCTGTTATAACTAATAATATTATAACTATTATAATTGTATCACATCCTATCAAACGTTCTCATTGAAATAAAATAAAATTTAGATCAATCTAGGAAGTTTTATAATTTTTTTTTTAATATCTAATGATGCTCTCATCCGTCATTTTTCTAGGATTTCTTCATGACAAAAAATTGCATATAGTTTTTCCCATAAACTATTTAATCTATACTCAAAGATTACAGAAAACGTGTCCATTTCATCTTAAAATAATGATATGACAAACACTTACTTGAAAGAAAATTGCATGCTGAAGTGTTGACATATTTTGCAAAAAATTATTTTAATTAATATTACAAGAACCTTTCATATTATCTTTCTTTGCAAATTAGATTAATTTTAAAATTTTCATATTTTCGAAAATACTTAAAAGGTTGAATGAAATCGTTAATTTTTTAACTAAATATTAAAGGATGTCAATGATAATTGGCATTGGATTTCATAATACAAACATATAAGAACTAATAAAGGAAAAAAAATCAAAATCGAATCATGTTTTAATAATAATAAAATTAACAGGATTATTTCATTAATAGCCACTTTTATGTATAACAAAATTATTTAATTAATATTGAATAAAGATATTTTTTCAATTATATCAATCTTTAACAAATTCGCTGGATACTGCAGGTTTTTAGAAAAAATAAACACAAATGTGTGTGATTTGTGTTTATTTTTACTGCTAATAATATAGAAGTATTATATACAGTGTGATTCATAAATATCGAGACAATGGGCTATCTCCTTAAATATTGCTCCTAGGCACATACTTCCAATTACAAATTTTCATAAAAAAAGGTGCAAAATTTGATGAGATAAGTTGCAACTCCATGGGACGGGGGTCTATTTGAGAAAATACAAAAATTAAATTTTTATACGGCCCCCGTAGGATAAAATTTCCAATTAGGAAATTATTCCTTATCCAGTCCTGAATTAAACAAAAAAAAACGCCATTTTTATATCTGCAAAATTCACAGAGATATTAAAATCCAAAATTCGTGATTTACACCACTTAAGTATACCTCTGAGAGGCGCGATATCAGTTCATTTGCAATGCCAGTTAGGGATCGACCATACATTTACAGATTTTTAAAAGTCGATCTAAGACAATGCCTTAACTTTTGGATATAAAATATTAGCGTATAGATTTTTACGTTAAACTTGCTTGAGAAGTATGCTAGAGGTCTGCATGAGACCGATGTTGGTCCCAGGGTCGTAATCGGCACGGCTCGCTGACCGGACCATGCCGGCCCGTGTCTTTATTGTTCTTAGGACGTGTCGGGAAGGCAATAAGTTTTATAAAAATAGTAATAACGATAATGAAACTTCTGTTAACGGAATCATTGGAAATAATATTTTATAAATTACACAGAAATATTTTCAAAAATCTTTTTTTTTTGTTATACAGTTTCAAAAGTTATGATGTTTTTAAACCTATTTTTCATTTATTCCAAACGACAGTGTTTTTTAAAATAAATCTTTATTCGAATATAACAGTCTAATAGTTATAAATAATCATTAACGCTGCTGTTGCGTATTTTTTTAATGGATGCCAAGCACTCACTAATCTTCCGTTATAAGTGTGTTTATTTGACCCAGGTTCAATACGTTCGAACCAGAAACTCTTTAAAGAAATTCAATTAAATGTAGTAATGATTCGAATTAAAACATTTAAATTAAATAAGTCAAAGATTCATTAAACAATTTCTAATTTTAAAGGGGTTAACTGGTTCAAATTAATCTACATATTACGGAGGATTAGTGGGAGGTTTGTCAGCTATGTTTTTGTCATGCGAAAACATAGTAATCTAAATTATACTGTAAAATTTTCTTATAAATATGTATGTAGTATTCTTTAAAATAATCTTAATTGTATCTTAAGATAAATGGGAATTTGATGTACAAATTTCGGCTTGTGCAGAAATCTAAAATATGCGCAGACACCTGTCTAGATAATGAATTAAATAAAATTAAGTTCAACGCCCATGAAAATGGTTTTCTTTCGCATCATATCAATAAATCCGACCTGAAACATAAAGTGCATAAAAGAAATTTATATATCTAATAAACTTAAATTTTGTAAATTTCGCTGTATACCACATTTGTATGAGAGACTAGGGTATGCGTTAAACAAATTTAATATCTGTACCCGAGAGCCAAACTATCGTAATCAGAAATTGATGCTACAGGAAGGAGTTACTTATTCACCTGGAAGCTTTTAAAAAGCGTTTAAACGTTCTATTAGGACCCAATCTTTGTTTAAAACTTTAAATGCATTTTTCGGCATCATAAGTTTTTTTCAGCATTTCTCATCTTGTCAAACTTGTAATATATCTTTTTCAAATATTTTACTTAAATTTTAAATCGGCAAATTTGAAAAAAAATTATTCACTTTTGAAAATATGATTTGTTTAAAATAGGTTGCATTTTTTTTAATTGCTATTTTAAATATTTTTTTAATTAATATTTTTCAAAATGCTGAATGAAAATTAAAACTTATATATTTTTGTTTAATTAAAGGAAATAAAATCAATTCGACAAATAATATTTCGAATTATAACAATTTTAAATTACTCTGCATTTTTTGATTTTTTTTTTTTTTTTTTTTTTTTTTTTTTTTTTTGTAACAAGTCTTATGATGTGATTCTGTTTACAAATTATATGGCTAATCATCACAATAAATTCAAAATTCTAACTCTATAAATAAATAAATAAAATGTTTCCCGGACACCTTACAGTAACATTGTTTCTTGAATTACACGCATTTCAATTTGTATCTGATCCCTTGAAACCTCACGAATTATTAAAACGGGCATATCTCCCTGAGTTCTGCAGATGTCAAGATGGATATTTTTTTGTTTTATTTAATTTGCGAATGGATAAGGAAAAGTTTCCTAACTGGAAATTTTATCCTACGGGGGCCGTATAAAAATTTAATTTTTGTATTTTCTCGAATAGACTCCCCCCCCCCCATGGAGTTGCAACTTATCTCATCAAATTTTGCACCTTTTTTTATGAAACTTTGCAATTGGAAGTATGTGTCTAGGAGAAATATTTAAAGAGATAGCCTATTGTTTCGATATTTATGAATCACACTGTATATAATACTGCTTGTTAACTGTTATTTCAGATAATTCAGGATAAAATTATTGAAGGAGCATTCGATTTTTTATACTATATATATAAATAAATTGATAATAAATAGCATAAAACATATCTACGGGGTGCTCACTAAAGTCCTGTCCACCCTTTTTAACTTCAGAACGGCGCGGCGACAGCTATAATCATAAACATGGTAATATCTATAGGTATATTAAAATGGCTATGCACAAAGTGATGAGATAGATATTCTACATTAAAGTGAAACTGGACATTGACGAAATGTCCGCCATGTAAGTTCAAAAGTAGATGGAAAGCCATAGAACGCAATGTATTTTCATCAGAGTCTAACACTTTCTGTTCAAATAAAATCATGGAAAATTCGTTTTATATTCCTTCAGATAGTCCTTCAGACGTTAATTAATTATAGTAGCAGTACCTAAAAATTTATTATAATATAAGAATCCATTTAGTGCAGATATTAAATCTTGCAGATTGAATCATCTCTCATGTCACTCTTTTATCTAAAATTTAACTTTTCATATTTTTGTAATCACCAATTTACAGTAAAATAAGTTTAAATCATTTATTTTTAAATTAGGCTTACATTTTATATTAAGGTTTTGTTTGCCTTGAAAGTCATACTGTACAGGGTACATGATTTTACGTTTTCGACAATGAAGGCTGCTCGTCAGTGAACTTCCCGATTCCCCTCGCTAATGTTAATCCAATGGGCATAGGATGCATTCGTATTTTTAAAATATCTCCTCGGGAAATTAATATTTTAACTTCTGTTTCATATGTACTGTTCTTAAAAAATGTCTCTTTTTTTCCTTAGTTATCAAAATATTTCTAAAATATGTGCTTAATTTATATTTTTATGTGTTAAAATCTTAGCGAAACTGAATATGATTTTAACACTTCATATAAAATTAAGTATATATTTTTGAAAAAATTGACAACTAAGAAAAAAAGAGACATTCTTTAAGGACAATACAAAGAAAACAGAAGTTAAAAATATTAATTTTACGAGGAGATATTTTAAAAATACGAATGCTTCCTACGCCCATAGGAATAACATTAGCGAGGGGAATCGGGAAATTTACTGACGAGCAGCCTTAAGTGAGATATTATAAAATTTATCTTCAAACGTGTACAATAATTTTATTCTTGGATTTTTTTCATAATTTTATTCTTTATTTTTTTGTAACAATTTTTTTTAAACGTTACAGTACAGTACATAACAAACATTCATAAAGTACCGAGCGACACTAAGAGGTCAGAAATTATGAATAAGATCGGGTTGTGGCCTATAAAGTGTTTTGGGGAGGCTGGATGTGGTTATTTATAGATCTACGGCCTATCCGGCTTTTTCGGCATTAGGCCTGCGTTTCCACAGTATCAAGCCAGATCTTCGGAATTCTACTGTACTTTTATATTACTCGTATGATTAAACTGTTCGATAAGGAAAATAAATCATTAATTTTTCGTATTGTTTAAAGCCTAAGTGAATATAGTTTCATCTGAAAGATTTGATGAGACTTGTGATTTGGCTTTGGTACATTTCGGTATAACGTATCATTTTCTTATTGAGGTGTTATGTGCGGGTAGAATTTAATTCTTAGCTCAAGATCTATACCGTCTCTTAAATTTGAAATCTGAAAATATTTTTTTTTTTTCATAAATACATCAACACCAAACAGAGGAAAAAAAACACACAAAAAAATTTAACTACATGAACGTGGCTGCATTAAGTTTGCTGTTCTGATAGAAAAACAGCTCATGAACTTTCTTAGATTATATTGTGGTGTTTTCTGTAATTTCTATCAGACCATTAATTTCTGTAGCTAATTTAATTATTTAATTTATCTTTAATGCATTTAAAATAACTACATATAAAATATTGTCTTTGTTTTCCAAGTAAACACTATTAAAATTTAAATAAAATATTTTAACAAAAAAGTCATCTTATTAAGGAATTCGTTTAAAACGATTTGATCATTAATAGTTAACTATACAAAGATCATAAAGGATCATCATAAAGAATCACACTAAATTAAGTTGTATAATTCGTAACCACTCATTAAAATTCAAGCGTACGCCAATTTTACCAGTCAAATTGAAATACAATAGATTAAATTAAAAATAATATAAATCAAGTAGTATGAATTAAAATTAAATAATAGTTAGGTAAATATTAATTTGTTTACTTTTTACAAAAGTGTATTTTTAATTTTTATAATCTACATAACCACTTGAAAATTTTTTAAAGGATGTGTGAGTATATAAAATAATAAATATTTTAATTACATGATACACGAACAAATGTTAAAAGAATCAACGTCGAAACACGCACATCATTTTCCATGCTGATTTTTTTTTTTTTTTTTTTTTTTTTTTTTTGCATACAAAAGACGGAAATTAATCATGTTTTTATCCGATTTCAACAAAGAAAGTTATGGAATTTGTTTTTATATATTTTTTATTTATGTATCACTACCCATTGTAATTAAATAGAGTTTTCAAGTTTCTATGATCTAACTTTCGTAAACGTTGGCCAATCACCACAAAATTTGAATATGTTGTTAATGTACACTATAAAAAGTTTTTCTAATAATCGATATACCATGCATAGTTTTTTACAGGGATGCGTTAAAAATATTATTATCAGGATCGTATTTTATTATACGATCGTCAACTGCACATGTAAATGAACGATTATGCCAGTAATGTGATTTAATGTGAATATGGATCACAATAAAAGGTTTCAACAAATTATTATTTTCTGTAAAACATTGATCATTAAAATATACCAACTGGCGGTTAATAAATAAGTATTAGTGGAGTAAGGAAACATGAGACGATCGCTTGAGGTCGGTTTTATAATTTTTTCTAATAATTACTTGAATTTTTTACTACGAAAGAATAATTGATATACTGTGTTACTCTGAAAATAAGACCGGGTCTTATATTAATTTTTGTCCTAAAAGATGCACAGGGTACTTTTTTGTTTTGTTTGGGGATGTCTCTCTTTACATGCACGACAAGTTTTAATTTAACCATTTACAACAATTTATAATTATTCATATGTTCATTTAAAACAATCTATATTTATGCGTGTATTTTAATTCATAAAATTGATGTGTTTGTTTATAATCACCTCTCATTTTCAAAGACTTTTAACTCTACCAACTCCAAACTTACAGATCAGAGGCCCTAGTCTTCTGTGGAGTAAAAAGTCGGTGAAACATCACGTCATTTCGACATTGTTTAAGAAAATTTCTATAATATCTTAAGACTAAGTTTATGATATTACTTTTCACAGATGGAAGCGTTGCTTCATTCTGAAATTAAGATCATAAGTCTTCAAAAGACATGATTTAGTGATATGATGTGATTTGCAATATTTTGTATATCGCTGGTAGTGGGATTAAGGTCTAGTCTCGAAAAAGCTAAATGCTTAGAGAATGATGTCATGTTTAAAGAAAACATTCATAAAAATGAAACAAAACAACAACAAACAAGTTGGAAATTGTACGTCAAACGTGACAAATGAGGTGCGTTCGTACTATAGCTAGTTATATAAATATTCAGATCTTGATGATTTTTAATTCTGTGAAACGAATTATATCGTCTGCAGATTAATTTCTGTCATAAAATAAGTATCTCGGTCGCTTGACAATTAAACTTCGAAAGCTCCTATAACAAGAAAGCACCGATTAAAAAATAAAAAATCAAATTTCTTAATAAATGTTTTTATTAATATTTTCTAAAGTTTTGATTCGATTTTTATAAAATTTTAAATGTCACGACAAAATTCTGCAAAGATAATATATCTTAAATTTCAAACCATTCGGTTGGGTAGTTTTCGGGTTGTAATATGCGGACGGACGGCCAGACAGACGGACGGACCAGACGACGGCAATAGGTGCTACGTATTTATATAATTACGAACGCACCTAAAAAAGGAGTGACGATAAGTATTTTTCGCGATAATTCAACGTAGCTGTTTTCTGACATATTCACGAAGTGATTTGCCTTTGTAAATGTATAAATTATCATTAAAGTAAGAAATATTTTAAAGTCACAAGCGTGTTTATTAAAAAACTATTTTTAGTTTTATTTTAGGTTATATTTCCTTATTATGAATAATAGGGGAGGAGTTTGAAAGTTATTTATTTGCATCAAAACAGCTCAAATATTCTTACATACCGGATATTTATTAATAATTTAATTAAGATACATAATATATGCTTAAATGCATGCATATGATAATATTCTATGGTCTAATCTTTTACAATTTTTAAGATCAGACTTATATTTTGCAATATTCTTCGTATGAATCAATTGTCTCCTGAACATATATTGTCTATATGAAGAAAGAGTTTTCCGCATCAAAAATAAAAGTATTTTCATAACTGTATACACTCTTGAAATAAAAATGCGGTATTTAAAATTATGAAAAAGAAAAAGTGTATTTTCCACGGAAAACGCTGAAGGCTTTTTTTTTCGCCAATATATAATGCTTGGAATAATTTAGAAATAGATATTTTTTGTAACGATGAAATTTTTTTTATAGATTGTGCGATAGCTTCAAGTAACAAAACATAATGTTGTTTTTGACACAGAAACGGGTTTCAGCAAGATGTAATATAATTCGATAGTTAGTAATCTATTTAACTTATGAAATGAGAATATTAGATATTTCAGATATTGCATTTCTTCATGAACATTTCATGAAGAAAGTTTTGCATGATTAAACATATTTGTATTTAACGTTTTATTAATCCCAATTTATATGCAAATAAATAGATATGTAAATAAATCATGCTGAAATCCATTGCGCAACTAGCAACTAAATCGATAAAAACTAGATAACATACCAGTTATTTTCATGTACTAAAAGGATATTATGATATAATGCACAGGATGTTGTATAGTATCACATAAATTGATGGAACATATATAGAATGAAATGAATTGTGAAAAAAAGAAATATTAATTCTAACGTCTATTAAATAAAAATGGTGCTATTTTTTGGTGCTAAAATTTATGTTATTTTAAAATTTTCCTGAAATTTAAAAAACTCGCTGTACATTTTATAATATTGAATCTTTCAAGCATAAATAAGATTTTATTCAAATTACAAAAAAGAAAATTTATAGAAATCTTACCTTTAAGTTAATATATTATTAAAACTGATTAATTATATTCTATAATAAAAGGTATATTAATCTCAGTATGGAACAAAATTCAAGTGGCAATAATATTACACAAATTCTACAAAATGTATATTTTTTAATACTTTCTATATCATACGAAGAAAAGAGTACAATAAATGTTTACATTTATTGTACTAATGAGTTTTACTTTACAATTAATGAATTCATTGGCAAATAAGTCATATTTCATTATTACTAATAACAATTTTAATGTTTCTTACTCTTTTATAATGAAGACAGTCCTCTATTCTTATTTAAATTTTATATAAATTCTACAAGGACATAAATTTCACTAAAACGATATTTTCATTTATCATCGTTTAGAATATCAGCCCAGCTGGACGGGGAAAGTGAGGCTGCTAACTATAGTTAAATAAGTATTTTATAATTCATATTCCATATATAAAACTATACAAATATATGAAAATCAAATAATTATTTTAAGTATACTTAATTATACATAACCGAAAAAGCAACATAAAAATAACTATTATATATAATATAAATAACCATATTAAAAATTAATTTAATTTTTAGACATTTTGCATCTACATAATTTCTAAACATTTCTATAAAATAACTAACATCAAATTTTTTATCTGAAACTAAAATTTATTCTATAATAGAAATACGAATTCAGAATCGAATGGCTAATAAGTAAAATTTTCTAAAATCTTTTAAAAGATTTACAATGTGTTACTATTTTAATATGGAGACGTAGCTATCTTATTTTTTTAATATAAGTTTTACAAACATATAATACCATTATCAAATGGTTAAATTTGTTTTATCTGCGACAGTTTGGCGATTAAATTGTATGATGATCTCTCTGTCCCTCTTTCTTCGCGCCATTTTTTCCCTTTGTCCTACTGTACCTTATTTCTTATTACATAACAAGAACTCATTTACAGAAATATAAAAAGTAGAGAATCTGCTTAGTTTTGACCAGGGTTGCCCGTTTAGTCTTCTTTTTTATTCAGAAATTTTGAGTTTATACCAGAAATTACAAAAGAAGAACTTTTACCTTATGTAGTTATTAAATGTCTGTCATTAAATAAAGCAAAATATATTATTCAGAATTTCTGGTATGAATTAGGAATTTCTGAAAAAATGAGGCTAAACTGGCACCGCTGGTTTCGACAAAAATAAAGGGGAGCATCGTACATATGAATAATATCGTTTCGTACTACAACTGAGTTTTATAGCAATGAAATTCCACAGAACGAAAATTCTATCATAAAAAAACAATCACTCCCACAATTTTTATATGTATATCCATTACAACGAAATTTCATTACAACGAACATATTCTGGAGATACTGTTAAATTCATGTTTCCTAAAAGAAACCGACAGCATTACAATTTAAACTTCATACAGCTTTATTGTTATATAAAGCTTAATACATTTTTTAATTTTGTGAACAATTTGCCAAAGCAAGTAACTTTATACGAATAAATTTATCTGAATGATAAAAAAATATTTTTTTTGTTATGTTACTGAAATACAGTTCTTTAGTTTTCTTCTTTACATCAGCAATTAAATGTGTATATTTAACTACAGTAAAATTGCAATTATCCGGATTAATGTGATTTGGACTCTATCTGGATATTCAGAAATTCATATAATTTAGGTAATCATTTAAAGAAAAAGATTAAGTTGTGCAATAAAATTTAATTAGCATAGTTTTTCTCTAAAAAAGTAGACTAAATGTATGTTTAAAAAAAAAGATACGTTTAGTACAAACAGTTTTATTAAATGTAAGTTACACTTCACATATATTTATAAATTTTCCTTCAATGAATAGAACAAAATTGTGTTTTTTGTTTTCTAACTTTCGAGCTATTTACCAGTCGAGAAGAAGATGAACGACCATAATTTAAGCATAAAAGGAGTTATAAATCTCGACAATTTGCTTATTTATCCCTATCACATCTATTAACAATATTCAACATAATCTACTTATCACTTAAAAGTCCAGATACAATTTTTAAATGCAATTGAATTCTTAGGAGTTTCTTCGAACCCAAGAATGGAAAATTGCAGTATGTCTTAAATCGGTGAAATACCAACTTAAATTGATATAAATATAGACTTCGAAAATGTCATTTAAACATTAATTTTAACGTTACTTTAAAGTCAGATAGGAAGTTAAAGGAAATTGTATTTTGCGGAAGAACGGTGTTTGAATTTCAGTTAATTGTCTCTAGATGGCTGCACGAAAATTTGCAAAGCTGTCTGGTAAACGCCATCTATTTGATTTTGTTTATTTCTGCTGTAATCAGTCTATATATATGTATTGATGTTGTGATGTTACGTATCGTGTTCGTGAATTGTAATTAAATATGTAAAATGGCTTTCACACGTCTACATTTCTTGAATATGTGTTCATACTTATTTTGATATAATAGGAAGAATACATACGGCTCGAATTTTAACGTTTTTTTCCGGAAATCGATCCAGATATTTGGCGATTTGCATAAATGCAGTTGCACAGTAGCATTATTAAACAGGGGTGTCTTTAACTAATACTACTATATGGTAATAGAAATAACAACTCCAGTAAAAAAAAATCTTTAGGTTCTGATATGTTAAATAATTCTAACTATAAGTTATGAATTGTTTTTAACCATCTGTAAAATTCTAACAAAAGTTAATTCAACTGACCTCCGCCATCAAATGGTTTTCCTCTTTTAATATTATAACCCCAACGCAGTCAAATGTTATATTCTATGAATATTGTATTATATAAATGAAGGATGACATGGTATCGTTAATTCAATTTCAGATTAAAATATAGGTAAAAATGCTTAATTGATACAAACAGAACACAAAAAGACTTATAAAAACCTTTTACTATAAAGATCGACACGTTTTAACGCTTAAGCGGCGTCATTATCAAGATCTATAACGATAAACAAACTATTCTCCCAATATTTGTGAAACCAAACTTGAAAAACATAAATCACGAGATCATATTTGTAATATCAACAATTGCTTTAAATAGTCAACTGTAAATTTTAAAATTAATATTTCCTTAAAATATTAAGGAAAGGACGTATTATAAGAAGCTCTGGTCCACCAATTTAAGATTTTGTGCATTAAATTGGAATACGCTTTGTAATCAATTTTCATTCGGATGTTCTTGCTGGAACAGATCCATTTTAACATTAGCATCGTTGTCTTATTTCGAAGAAACACCAAAGCTTTTCTACAAAACACGATAAGTAACCACAGGATGTGCAATTAAAATATAGGTAAATAAACTTCGTTGTTATGTCTTCTATATAATGAAAATAAACATATAATCATGCACAACATTATACATTGTTTGAATAACGTATTTTCCTTATTTAGTCAATGAATTATATTAATGACGATAGTATCGTTAATGACAAATGGGATTGTAATGTACATGCCGCAGCTTGGAAAAACTTGTTATTTTTTTTTAAAGGGGGGTTGGCAAGTCAGCTACCTAATTCCCCTCGATAATGTTAAGCCTATATGCGTATAATGCATTCGTATATTTAAAATATCTCCTCAGGAAACTATTTTTAATTTCTTTTTTTCTTTGTACTTTCTTTAAAGGATGTCTCTTCTTTTCTAAGTTGTCAAAATATTTTAAGTATGTGTTTAATTTAACATTTTTATGTCTTCAAGGCTGACAAACTGCGAATAAGATTTTAAAAACTCAAATAAAATTAAGTATATATTTAAGAAATATTTTGACAGTAAAAAAATAAAGAGACATCCTTTAAGAAGAGTACACAGGAAAAAGAAGTTCAAAAAATTAATTTCCTGAGGAGATATTTTAAATATACGAATACATTCCACGCCCGTAGGTTTACCATGGACGAGGGGAATTGGGGAGCTTACTGAATAACAGCATTAAGTAAACTTTTACTTTCAATATTAATGAAATATAAAGGATGTGAATTATCACTTTACTAGACAGCGTACAACCAATAGAGTGAATAAATGTCCAGAAAGGTGATCGATCCTGGATCCCTTGGTACAGCACACCAAGTGCTTTACCATTTAAGCCATCCGGACGGTATCTAGTCTAAAATTCTCTCACTCTTACATGGCAAGGCTACAATCTCTTAGCACAAGATGGAAGGTCAATCATGAGCAGAACTCCAGTGGCATAGATGAGACAAACTAAATCCAGAACCGGTGAATATTTGAAAAATTAATTAGTATTCAATAGTAATGTTTTATCCATTTAAGTTTTTTTACTTATCATATTTTACGTTTTACTCCCCTCCCTTTGTTTCTGTAATTTTATTCAATTTGTTTCATAAGTCTACTTTTGTTTTAATTTTTGTCTCCTTCTCATTGGCTTACGTTTCCATCTTACCTATTAGCTGTTTACTCCCACCTGTTATTTTCTCTTCCAGTTCCTTCTAGTTTTGTACCAATTTTTCAAATAGTAGCACACCGTGTTTGCGTCTGATGAAGAAAGGTCATTTTATTTCGAAACATTTTATGCTTTGCTTATTTATGGTGTTATTAATAAGTATTTTATTTTACATTAAATTAATGATTACGCTGAAACTATTTTTTTTAAATTTTAACTGTTTTTTATTCACCCGAGTATGTACACTTTTTCAAAGAAAAATATTTGGGTATGATGTTTTCTGAAACAGACACATAATTCCTTGTTTCTCGTGACGCGTCATCAAGAAATAAACTAAAAATGAACTGAAATGAATTTAACTCAGTTTCCGCTTTCTCGCTTTCATAACTATTTAACTTATAGTTTGCCATTTTTGTCATCAGTGTAAATTGTGTTTATTGTTGTAGTGCTATAATAATTATGTCCATTCGTCTGTGTTATATTAAAAATATTTAAAAATGCAATATCCAGTTGCATTATATTGAGAACTTGTGGTTTATAATTAATTGCACAATCTTTATTATACTGAAGGAATCTTTATTAATCGAATTAATCAAGTTTTTTTTTCTTACCTTAGATTATAACTGTATATGCTCGTATTTATTTTTTCTAATAAATATTATTATACAATTATCGACCGTTAAAAGTATCAGTACAACTTGTAAAGTAAACTAAATTTGTTACATATCGGTAAACAGTTTCAATTAACATGTCTACATTTAGACATAGTGGTTTCATTGAAAAACTATATCAACATAATTTTGCCGTCTGGAAATTCAAATTTGAGATGTTACTCATCAAAGAAGATTTTCATGAATGTATTACGAAAAATACGCCACCCCCCCCCCCTTCCACTGAAATAACTAACGAATGGAAAAATAAAGACCTAAATGCTAGAGTGCTTATAAATCTCTTAATTCAAGATCACAAAATACACTATGTCAGAGACCAATACATTTCAATATAAGAACTTGGGGGTGTTTCTACTTCTTTGGCCTAAAATTTCCGTGGTTTTTACGATTTTTTTGGGGGTGGGGGGTGGGGGGGGAGGGAGTAATAAAGAAAAGAGAAATCACCTTCAGATTTTTTGAATTATATTTATAAACATTAAAAAAATTGAATAATATGTCTTGTGCGACTGCAGGTGCACGCCATTGACTTTGAATGGTTCAACTGTTTTGCTTCTGTTAAAAGCACCTCAAACAAATTTAGGTACCATTTTATGAAAGGGTATTAAATTATCTGGAGCTTAGTTTAAAAAGTTGATTTTTGAAAAAAATAGCGATCATTTGAACAAAAAAAAAAGTCACTTTTCGCCTTTTTTCTTTAACCTTTTGCAAGCTCTGAAAAATATTTAATCAATAAAACTTATACTTTTCGATGTTATAAGCTCCAGCAAAAAACAATGAGTTTTTTTTAATAAAAATGAACGAAATCGATCCAATAGTTCTCGAGAAAAATGGTCGCACAGTTTGAAAAAAAAAATAGTTCTCGAGATAAACAAGTTTAAAATTTTACAATAGCGTCACTTTCAACGAGTGGCGTTACATTCAATGAGCAAAAAATACTGTAAGGAATTGAAATGTCACGAAACCACTTCAAGGCAACAATCTACAGTTCTATACACTTGAGGGATGCAAAAACTACAAAATAAAAAAAAAATCGAAAATTCTGACCCAACGAAGTAGTCTACCAACCACCCCCCCCCCCTTAAGAAAACAAAGATGTAGAACCAAGAAAATAGATGAAAGGTCTAATTTATCTAGAAAATTATTTTTACTTAGGAAACTATAGAGCGCTAAATAGAGCGTACGCAATAATATGAATACTCATATTGATAAAACATTAGAAATTATCGTTAAGTTAAGGCCATTGGTGAGGAAATATATGATTTTCTTATATCTGCACTTTTGGAATGTTAGCTACCTCGCAATTATGTATGGCACATTATTTATTACCTTCGATACAATACCCAAAGCGGAACTCCTTTCAGGTTTTATGAAAAGTAAATTTATTCAGAAATATAATGCTGATTTAAAAACTCTATTATAATTAATCTTCTACTAAACCTTTTAAGTTTCAATATTAAAACATTAATTACAAGCGACAAGGGAAATTTTGTTCGTTTTGTCACGAAAACAGGTCATGTAAAATCGAAATGTTAGATTTAAAGAACAAAAATCTGAGTCGGAAAACCCCCAAAAAATCTCTTTAAGTAATTTCAAAAAACAAACATTTTCTGTTTGCTTCTTAATAAAGACAAAAATGTTCCCATTTGGTGAAAAAGAAAATACTCTGAAATCGGTTGACGCATGAAAAAAATCGCCCAGAAGAAAAAGGTAAACACGTTCGTTCTAGGAAAGGATGAAAACATTTCTTATGAAAAATAAAATGAATTAACCTTTTCACAACTACAAATTTAAGACAAAAAGGCATCATTTATTCTTATAGTTTTGACTCATTGTATAAAACACAGTGATTTAAAGTCGGAAAATCAAATTTATGTAATAATAGCGAATTAAAGAAATCTTCGTCCAGCCGGTACTGGAAATTTGACAATGGAAACTAAATTGTCTACTAATAATGAACTAAACCTCATGACTTTGTAAAATATTTTATTTTTTCCCGAATCACAAACAAATCTAAAGTAAAAAAAGACGCTAAAAATTGATGTAAAGTAATATTCAATAATAATAAATCTGAATTCGTATATAAGGGGAAAACTTCTGTGGAAGGAGCAGTGAAAAACAACTTATACAAGAATTTTACAGAAAAATCCGAATTCGGAAATTCTGCCCAAATCACCTCAAAAATAAAAATTTTGTATATTTATGACAAAGAATATTGGAACATAGAGTTCCTAATGAAATGAAGCAGTTAATTTCAAGACAGCTTCCGGAAGTAATACGAATCGACGTTTACAAACATGTGAAGAGTGTCTAGAAGAAACATTGCTACACCCAAAATCGATTACATGACAAGAAAATTATTGAAAATCTACGCTTTGATGTAGTTGTTCTTATCCAAATATTCAAAATTGGCGGAAAGCCATATTTTGTAACTTTTGTTGATGATTATACTAGATTCACTATGATATATTTATTTTCGAAGTATTTGTGAATTTAAGAAAATATGTTGCAATAACCGACAACAAATTTGGTGTAATAATAGGGATATATAGAATTGACAGTGACGGTATATATACACGTGAAGAATTTTAAAAGTACTCTAGGTTATGATTATCTAATTAAAGGCTACGGAGTTTATAGTCTAAGAGCTAGCAACGTCAGAAAACACGTGATTTTAGCATAGCTCATTTTTCTATATATTCTCCGTCTTTATTGTGTAGTACGAATGCGGCCGATCTGGCTGGTGAAAGTGGTTGCGTTTACCTGTGGGGGGAGGGGCAATGCAGGTAAAAAAGTGAAAAAATTACGTCATTTTAGCATGAATTTTGTTTATAAAACTTGAATCTGCTAACTATTTGTGATATTAAGTTATTAGTCTGGCACCGTTTTACTGTTGCCAACACCGTGCCAGACCCTCATTTATAGGCAAAATGAGGTGTCAAATTCACGTCATTTTAGCATAGCTGAAATTTTAGTATGTTATACTTTGGCTATCAGATAAGCTATAATTAATTTGCCAGATCGAAATTTGGTTGCTAAATTACTGCCAGACGCCGATTTAAATCTGGTAGAGAAAGCGCCTATTATGAGAGTTTGCAGCTTTTGTAGTGCTTTGTCTACTTTCAATACACAATAAAGCCGTAATTGTTGCCAAAGCAACGATCCTTGCTTTAGATAAAAGTATCTCTCTCTCTCTCTCTCTCTCTCTCTCTCTCTCTCTCTATATATATATATATATATATATATATATATATATATATATATATATATATATATATATATATATATATATATATATATATATATATATATATATATATATATATATATATATATATATATATATATATGAATAGCCGCCCGTCCCGACTTCGTGTGGGTTACTATCAATACACAGCCAAGCCGTGATTGTCGCCAAAGCAACGATTGTTGCTTTCTATAAAAGTACATATATTTATGATTTGAAAAATGCCACGCAAAATATCTAATAAAAAATTAGCAATAGATGTTTTATTCGTTTAGTCTTTCATAACCGAGTTCATAGTCGATGTTGGCTCTAAAATCGCTGGCTCTAAAATCGCTTGTTCTAAAATCGCTTGTTCCAAAATCGCTGAAAT
This sequence comes from Maratus michaelseni, assembly GCA_963931845.1. Taxonomy (NCBI): domain Eukaryota; kingdom Metazoa; phylum Arthropoda; class Arachnida; order Araneae; family Salticidae; genus Maratus; species Maratus michaelseni. The sequence continues at coordinate 185,832,673 of OZ007587.1, forward strand.
ATATGTTTAACTCCTTTTTTAGTAGAATTGGTATGCTGAATTTCACACTCCTATCTAAAACTGCTTTTCAGATATACCGGGGAAATGACCTAAACTCTCAACCACCCCCATTTAACTCCCTTAGTGATTGAATTTCTAAAATCCATGAAATAAATGTTTAGCTATTTTTTTAGTAGATTTGTTATCTTGAATGTCATACTCCTACGTAAAACTGCTGCAGAGATATGGAGAAATGACCTAAATCTTTCGAACCTCCCATTTAACCCCCGTAGGGCTGAATTTTCAAAAATACTTTCTTAGTGGGTACATATCTTCCAAATTTCGTCGTCCTAGGAGCAGCGGTTGAGACTCGGCGTTGATTCTGAGTCATGAGGACATGCTCTTTTATAAGTATAGAGATGTATAAAATCGCCAAAGGATCGAAAAAAGAGCAAAACTGAAACTCCACCGAAAATTGTTAACCATTTATTTAAATTCTGTCTTAATTTTTAAGTAATATTATAATTAATCTTTATTAATATTCTCTGTTAATTTTAAACTATACAACATATATTTTTTCTCTTAATTTTCTAAATAAACTTATAGTGGTTACAAAGAAATAGGCAATGTTAATGATGATAAAGATGATAATAATTCTTATAATGATGACAGCAGTGACGAAGATGAAGACCTTGAAAATGCACAAGGCGAAATAATTTTGAAATAATATTTTAAGTTAATGTACTTTTTAGCACTTATTTTTCATTATATTCAGCACTTATTTTTATTATTATACATAGCACTTAGTTTTCATTATTATATATAGCACTTATGTATAGCACTTACTTTTCATTATAATATGTTTTTTGAAAACTCAAAATGGAATGTATTCACTTTTTCTTTCGTTTACCTGTTCGCTACAGTTCGCTGACCTGTTATTGCTAATTTATGCCTATTATTATATTATTTTTAATTATTTATTATTATCAACTACGACGTATTTTCATACTTAATTTTATTGCTTGCTTACTTCTTTCTAGATGTTAGCATTAATTTAGCAACGGAATCGGTGTCTGGCTAATTAATTATGGTTTGTCTGATACCCAAAGAATAACATATTTAAATTTGAACTGTGTGTAGATGACGTGTTTGACGTGTAGATGATTTATTTTTTACTTATAAATCAGAGTCTGGCACGGTCTTAAAAACGTTGAAACCGTCTGGCATTAATGGCTTAATATCACAAATAGTTTTCAGAAACAAATGTTATAAACAAAACTCATGTTATCAAAATTTAATTTTGTAATTTTTTCACCTGCATTGCCCTTACTCTCACAAGTAAACACAACATCTTCTGCCAGCCAGACCGTCAAATAAGGTTATATAAGTTTATTCAGATAATTAAGAGAAAATATTCACTAAATTATTTAAAAGTTAAGAGAGAATATTAAAAAAAGTTAATTCACTAAGGGGGTTAAATGCAGGTTCGAACGTTTTAGGTCATTTCACCATATCTCATCAGCAGTTTTAGATAGGAGCACAAAATTCAGGATAACAAATCTACTAGAAAAAATAGTGAAACACGTATTTCAGCGATTTTAGAAATTCAACTACTAAGGGGGTTAAATGGATTGTCAAACGTTTTAGGTCATTTCACCGTATCTCAGCAGCAGTTTCAGGTAGGAGCATGAAATTTAGGATAATAATTCTACTAAAGAATAATAGTTAAACACGTGTTTAAACCAATTTTAGAAATTATCCCACTAAAGGGGTTAAACAAAGGATATGAACTCGATTATGGAAGATTAGACGAATAAGACAACTACTGCTGATTTTTAATTAGATATTTTGCGTAAGACATTTTTAAAAGAAATTCATTTAATCAATTATAAAGCTGAGGGATTTAGCATGATTGCGTCAAAATAACATATGTTTTTTCTGAATGTCATTTTGACGGTTTATGGACGCGGATGCGTTATTGTGATCAGCGTATTTTTAGAATATTGAATTTTTACTTATGTTACCTGGTAGGCCAAGGTTAACTCGGGTGAAGCCTGGTGGTTCTGCTATATTAAAATTAATTTATTATTGTCATTATGTACATAAATAGAAAAACATTACTTATCACATTTTTACAAGCTTTTATTTAAAGTTTAAAATTTGTAAGTACTGCAGTTTTTTCTCACCTCCACTTCTATCCTATTTAGAATTATTTTAGAATATTATTTAGAATAATGTTTAATTACCTACCACCTACCCTGCATTGTAGTCGACACATTGTGCACCCACGCGAAGTCGGGACGGGCGGCTATTCATATATATATATATATATATATATATATATAGAGAGAGAGAGAGAGAGATACTTTTATCTAAAGCAAAGATCGTTGCTTTGGCAACAATTACGGCTTTATTGTGTATTGAAAGTAGACAAAGCACTACAAAAGCTGCAAACTCTCATAATAGGTGCTTTCTCTACCAGATTTAAATCGGCGTCTGGCAGTAATTTAGCAACCGAATTTCGGTCTGGCAAATTAATTATGGCTTATCTGATAGCCAAAGTATAACATACTAAAATTTCAGCTATGCTAAAATGACGTAAATTTGACACCTCATTTTGCCTATAAATGAGGGTCTGGCACGGTGTTGGCAACGTTAAAACGGTGCCAGACTAATATCACACTTAACTTAATATCACAAATAGTTAGCAGATTCAAGTTTTATAAACAAAATCCATGCTAAAATGACGTAATTTTATCACTTTTTTACCTGCATTGCCCCTCCCCCCACAGGTAAACGCAACCACTTCCACCAGCCAGACCGGCCGCATTCGTACTACACAATAAAGACGGAGAATATATAGAAAAATGAGCCATGCTAAAATCATGTGACGAAAACGTTGCTAGCTCTTAGACTATTAAGTAGAAGGCGATAAACTTATCATCGCTATAACGTCGAAATTCATTTAAAATTCCTAATCTATTACCGAAAAAGAAGAAAATATTTAAAATTTTCAGGAGAAAAATCCTAGAAAATTTATCTATTAATATAAGCTATTAAGGAAAGGACAAGCTGATGAATAACAGCAGAATGAAAAAGCAGAAGAAAGTGAAGATGAAGATGTTGAATCTCATCAGAAGAAAAGATAAAAAAGAACGAATAAAGGAATTCCTCCTAATAGGTTGTTATTAGCAGAATCGCTGAACCAAAAAGTTGAAAAGATGTTGAAGAAATAAAAATCTATACGAAACACAAAATTGGATAGAAGCTTCTAAAGATAAAAGGAAGTCTCTACATGAAAGTGATACCGGAATGTTAGGAATACATCTATTTGGAAAGAGAGTAACTGGATGTAAACGGGCATTGAAAGCAAAATACAGTTCCAAAGGATTTATAGAAAGTTATAAAGTAAGGTTTGTAGCCAAAGGTTTATCGCAAAAATTCGAAAATGACTACGATTAAATGTATGCCCCTTTAGTTGCTCGCACGACCAAAAGAGCAATTTCTCGAAGCAGCAGTTTACAAAAATCTTAGTGTCGAGCACACTGATATAAAAACTGATTTCTTTTAAGGTGATATTCAAGAAGATGTATAAATGTCTCAAACAGAAGGTTACGTAAGAGCTGGTGAAGAAGACACGTTATGTAGGCTCAACAAAGCTATTTATGGATTAAAACAACCCACAAGATAATGGCTTATAAAATTTGAAGAATTTTTAATGAAATGGGGTTCACGCAAAGTAAAATTGACCTATGTCTCTATAAAAAGATAAAAAATTAATATACTTGTACTTTATAGTATATGTGGATGATCTCTTGATAGCTGGAAAAGAAGACGATGCCAATGAAGTAATCAAACAACTTAGAAAAGAATTTGAAATAAAGAATCTTTGTGAAACAATTTGTTAATTAAAAATAAATATTAATAGAACAAATGAAGTTTCTTTTCTGATGAAAAGAACAAGATTCAAGAAATTGTTGAAAATTTTAATCTTAAAAGAAACTAATCCTACTAATACACCTATGGAATCTAACAATCTAAAAATAGACGGAAAAGAAAAACTCCTTCTAAATACTACAAAATTACGTAAAACATAGGGGTATTGATGCATGTGGCAACGATTAAAATACCAAATATATTCCTAGCAGTTAACATCTTAATCAGAAGAAACGAAAAAACAGGAGAAAGAAATTGGAAAGCACTAAAACTATACTTATAAGATATTTAAAAACTATAAAAGACACGAAGCTTGTACTAAATAAAAACAAGGATCTATTATAAACAATTTACGCAGATGCTGATCAGGTGTATCATAAATCTGATAGAAATTCCACCAGTGTAAATCAATAAATTTCCTATCTTTTGAAGTAATTCCAAACACTTGGAATTGCAAAGCCAAAACTGCATAGCAGTTTCATAGGCAGAAGTATTACTATGGGTCTGTAACATATGCCGTTCAAAAAAACTCAATATATCACCAATCTCCTAAATAATCGGGATTTCGAGATAAAATACCTGTCAACGTGCATCAAGACAACCAATTTTGTGTTAAAATGACCAATCAGATAAACATCGAGCAAGAACTAAACACACACAGACACACATATATATATATGTAATACCTTCGTATAAGACATCTTAACAAATATGTCATGATAAAAATAGAAAATACCACCCAAATAAAGAAATGACATTTAATTAATAAATGACAATTTTTTTTAATTTGGCGCGATTTGCGCTTGAGAAAGTGAGATTTGTTGCCAAGTGTATAAACAGCTATGAAACCAAACCTATTGAACTGTTATGCTTGTTTATATATGTATTTATATAATTGCTATTTTTATATACAATTTACTTCTGTTTGTATATAAAAATAGATAAATGGCTTCTTTTCTTTATATCAAATAAATTGTACAAATATTGAGCAAATTGATTGTGTATATGAAGCAGTGACTAGGTTGCCAGGAACTATGTTGTCCGATTTTTTTTTCTTACCAAGGTATATCGCCAAGACCCCTATACTGTAAAAGTACAAACAATTATTATACCTTTAAAATTAGCAAAAACAGAAAAGTGAAAATTGTATGTTATACACAATTTTTTTTTATTAGAAATTAAAATTGTTATTTATCACTTCATTTTTTTCTTAATTTTACGAGTGAACAAACTACTAAGTAGAAAAAATAAGTTTAAAACAGAAATAAGTTACGTGCTCAAAATAAAAATACCGAAACGAAGTCTTATAAGTCTTGTTCAAGGTAAAAAAAATTTCTACGGAAAAGATTTCGTTTAAAAAAGAATGTAAACGTCTTTAACCCCTTTTTTTTAAATGTAACTAAACTTAAGTATTTATTTACATCTGACAGATGTATACAAAATGTAGGTTAAAGTAAAATGGAAAAAGCATTAACAAGTGGTTTGTTTTGTGGCAAAATCGTAGATTTTAGTATTTGCGGTTTAAACAGAAAATGAATTAGTGCTTTGCTCTTTAATCAATATATGTATTATAAAGAATATTATAAGTAACTTTCACATACCTTTGAATTTTATTTGAGAGCTCCATTTGAGTAATCATATCAGTTAAAGTATTAAAAATTAATTTATTTAAATTATGCTGAAAATCTAAAAAAAAAAAAAAAATCTGAAATTTAATTCAACAGAGGTTTATTACGCTAAAAATAATGTGCGGTTTATTTTTTAAAAAATCTATGTTGTTTATAAGTAAAAAATAATAAATAAAAATTATAAATACATCTCATCCAGAAATAATGATTTACTTTGAATTTACAATAAAGTTTCATAATTTCTTTTTTCAAATAGAAAGTGTAATTGTGACTGATAAATAAATTTAAAACTATGAAAAAATTTATCATTCCAAGATAAATATTAGACACATTAAAAAAAGTTGAACTCACGAAAGGAAAAGTAATGTCTTTTGAGAATTATTACTGATCTGGATGCGAAAAGAAAAAAAACAAAATATTACTTACATGTTCAGAATATATGTTTGGTATGTACACTTACAATAAAAAGTGACTTCCAAATATTTTTTAGTAGTTTAGAAAAAAAGTCTTAAATTTAATATTCCTTTTACTAGAAAAATGAATCAAGAAAGAATTTTTTTGTGGAAATTTGGTTTTTGTAAAAGACGTTGAAGAAACTTATATGAAAAATTGTTTTGATATTTTCAGTCTGATATCAAAGACATAAGAATTTTTAATAAAGATTTCAAAAAATTCTTCTAGGATATTGAAAACATTTTTTAACCAATATATAAAAGAATGTATAAGCATTGTTTTTCTTTTATCAAAAAAATAATCTTTTCTGGCTCTGGCGGAAATAAAACCATGTCATTTATAACGGGCAAGGGAATACATTTTAATTACATTGAACTCACATTTGTGCAAGCCTGTTGTCTTTACGGTTAATAAATGGAATTTAGCTTTTGTCTGAAATTAAGTATAGTTTGCCAGTTTTATGCTAAAAAAAAATGTTTAATTTGGTAATTTTAGTAAAAATGTAAGTTCCTAAAAATACAAAAGATTAAATTACTCAGGACGAAACGAATATGCAAAAGAATTGTCGTATTTACATAAATTTATTTAAAGTAATCTCTCACTTTTCTTTGCGATAGTTGAAAAATTATCTTTTTACCACATCATTTTTAAAGTTTTGCGACACATTCGAAAATTTCAAGGATGAGGAGGGGGGGGGGGGTATTTCACTTTAACGTGTTTAAAAGTTCTCGTCGAAATTCATTTGTTATTTTATTTTATTAAATTATTTACACCCCTGTGCGTCATACGTGTGGCCAGTTTTAAGTTTTACAATTTTGTGGCATTGCTTTCGACGAAACCCATGGATAAAAGTAAACAATATAACTTTCAAATCTATATTTTAAAATTTAAACTTTCTTAGAAGCGGAATTCTTAAAACAAAAATTGTCTTTTCCCCCTGAATTTGTCTATTAGCTCACTGTGTTGCTGGTATCTTTCTGAGTTTTCACGATATTTGACTAGTCTTTTTATAAGAGTTACTCTATAGAATTGACTACCAAATCAAGAAAAAAAAAGCTTTGGTATAGTTCGCGCATGTGCAGTTATAAATTATTTCATACAAATGCCCATATATCACCAAATATTCAATATATTAATAATTTAATTAAATTTTTAATTGCAGTGTCTGTTCTTGAAGTCAAACATGTGCTTTACATACTCGAATTTTAAGAACGATTAGTCAAACATTTCAGTAGATATTCGACAAGCCGTGTAAAAAGCGAACGCGTCCGGTTACTGTCCCTTAATCTTTTGACTACAGTGTAGTATATAAACAACCACATGCTAAATCGCATAATCATACTAAGTAAGTCTCAATAAATCCATCACCTCTAAGTAATACCCAGAAAGTCCCAATTCTGCCGTATCACTCATAACATGTGAAACTTCAAGATTTAACATGAAAATATCAATCATTCAAGCATACAGAGTTAGATGTGCAACTTGACGTTTACATTGAATTGAAACAATCACATAGGCTTTTATAAGTCAAAGTAAAGAATATCCCCGTCACAGCCTTAGAGATAATTTCATTACATAATTCATTTTTTGAGCAAAAACTGAAATTTATGAAACGTTTTGGATATTTTCTATTGATTAAAATGTCTTTCCAAATATTTATGAGAAAATGTCTACTTTTGCTTTTATAGTAGGTTAACCTTATCTTATTTGAAACTTTATTTAATAATATTTTATGGTATTATTTATTAGTGTAGATTTAGATTTTTAAATTCATTTCCAAGTTTTGGTCAGACAATAACTACTGTTATAGTGGATTTGAAGCTTACTTTATTTGAGATTTCGAGTGATTCTTCCTCTTAACGTGTTAAACGTTAGCATTTCTAATGTTTTTCACATACTTGAAAAATTAAACTTCATTTAATTTATAGTTTTATGTAAGAAAGTGCTAATATATAAAACAGCAAGATAAAAACAAAAAATAACTTGCATTTCATTGAAGTAAATATTCTTAAGTTAGGAAATGAAAAATAAAGCGATTAATGATGATTAAATTATTTTTCCATTTCCTTCATTTTTCCACAACAATGAAATAATCTATACGTCAAAAAGTGCATTGTCACTTATAGAAATTTAATTTACCAATAACAATAATAGTTAAAAAAACGTATTACATATAAATCTAAGGTTCAAAAGATTTCATTATAAATTTAAGAAATTATTAAAATAAGTTCAGTAAAAACTACTAGCGAATTCTAATGGCTGGGGTTTTTAATATTATATAAGATAGAGATTTAGACAGATTTTTCGCTTTATCCTAAAAAGATTGATCAATCAGAAGCCTGTATTTTCCAAGATTTTCGAAAACAGTGAAAATTTAGCAAAAATGCAGTCTCCTAATTAGTTAATCTCTTTTCGAAAATAGAAAAAAGTCTACCTGATCCGTGCCTTAATGGCAACTATAATAGTATTAGCAGTTATGGTAACATCACTGTAAATGCAAAAGTTTCTTTAAAACGTAAGAATACAGTTTAATGAATGCATAAAACATTTTTGTTCAAGAGAATATATAAACATAAGTGCGACAATATAGACATATTTTAACTTAAAATTATTTTCTATTGTCTTTTATGGCTCTTCTAATTTGATATATTCTTTCAAATATATCAAACTACATGCGTATTCATTGTGCATCAAATAGTACATTTCTTTACGTTTCTTGTTATTAAAATACTGAATTAACTTTAACAATGTTTTTTTTATATCAAACGATGCGTAAGATATACTCTCTAGAAATACAATGTCCTTCTTTAAAAATTATAAAAAAACTTATTCAGAATAAATATTTAATTCAATAGAATCATTGTTTGAGAATGAGATATAGTTTCTCATATTATCACCTTTTTTAAATACTGTATGTACTTCATGAAACAATGATATTTAAAAGTACTTAAATTCTATAGGTAATTTGTAATTCTTTTATGTAATATGTAATATTTATATCTAAATCTATTCAGAAGTTTTTCGTTTTAAACGTTATAACAGAATAATAAAATAAAATTTTGTTTAAAGGACTAGTTTATTGGTGACTGTTAATGGAAATGTGAGAATATCTAGCGTATTTATATAATAGGTATAAAATTAAAACTGTTTTTAAATTTAAAATAATCGAAAAAATAGTTCATTTGTTTCATTCCGAAATTATTATTTCTTCACATCATTTTACTTGTTTTATATACTATAATTGTGAAACTTATTATGTTATAAGAGCAAATTTATTGAAGTTATTAAAAGAAAATGATCAGAATATCTAAGAATGGATTTTCGAAATGGACTGTTAATTACACTATATGGTCAAAACTCAAAAGTTACTGTATCAAGTTACACTTTCGATTTTAGCCGTTTTGTTTAATATCTAGAGAAATACTTGACGCATTCTTCTGCAACTTTAGAAATATAAAGAATGTGTTTCATCTCATATTTTTCAGCTAAGGTTTGATCACTAGGGCAATTAGGGGACCGACAAAAAAATCAATAGAAAAGTATTATTTTCGATTACACTGTAAAATAAATTGCCCGAGATCATCTTTTCCTGTTGCACGTTACACATAATTATGTGAGTTCTGTGCAATAATTGTGTTCATTTGGGTAAGAATAGCACGTATATTCAGGAAGATATAAAGGTTTATTTAAAACATTTAAGAAATTTCTGCAAGTTTTTTGTTTATCGCATGCAGGGTTTTCAACCAAATTAAAAGCCACTTTTAGGAAACGTGACAAAGTGCAGTAGAAACCACGTACTACAATTTAACTACAACTAAAATACAATAAAAAAGTGTTTATTTGTTTTCATGTGTAATCGAAAGACAACGTAATAAGCAGCATGAATAGGAAAACTCATAAATAGGATACCTGGAAAATATGAAACCATGGCAAAACTAGTTTTGCTTGATTAATTTTGTCGTACAATATTAAAACTTTTCTTTCTTGTTTTTGTACAATTTCACAAATGTATATTTTTTTAATTTCTTTAAAAATAAATAAATACATACAAAAATAAATAATATTCTAAATTAATTACAAGCTTCTTCCTAATCCACAATCAAATTTCAGTCAATTTTTGTCATTTCAAGCCTTTCTGGTCCCCTTAGAGTTTGTTTTTCATTTCAAGAAATATCTGAAAATAAAAATCCAATAACCTTTCATGAAATTGTTTAGGTGCTATTTTCTAAGAAAGTATTAAAGCTTTTTTTTTCTTTGTCTTTGTTGCGCAAGACATTCAAGTGTTATTACCGTGAAAATCACCCAAAGGATTTCAAAACCGTATTTTTTCATAGTTACATCGAGATATGTCTTATTACTCATTGAAAGGGTTTTCTCTTACTTAGAACTTTTGTTGAAGACATATTAAGATATGGAAAGAAAGTATATATCTCATATTTTTTTGTTATAAAACTTATAGAAGTATTCTTTCAAAACAAATGTCATATTCTTATAACATTAAATTTAGTAACTGATGCACAATTCTATGTAATGATGTATTTTGTTTTTAAAATGTTGAAAAATTTTAAACTAGTATTTATTTTAAATATTTAAGTAAAATAAACTTTTTTCAAAATATTTGCTGTCACAGCAGCTGTATAAAAATGTATTTTATCATTTGTATTTTAATTCAAGTTAATTAAAAAGAATAATTTCAATAATAATCATATTTTAAAATCAAACAATGTTCTGAATATTTTGTTTGTAGATTTAAAAATTATTTTAATTACAGTAAAATTGTATTACAAATATCACTTTAATTCGAATATAAAATGTGTGTATTCTATAAATAATTAATACAATTTTCCATTATAGTGTTTTCCTGAATAAACACATAGTTTGATATACCGGTTGCATCAAAATTCCTTGCAAAATTAATAATTACTTATTTAAAAATTAATTATAGAAGAACAAATGTTGATAAAAATTGAGTTTTGCACAAATGGTATCAGGGAGAAATGGGACTTTTATCTAAACTAATAAAAGAAAGTTTCGCTCTGTGTATCTGTGTGTCTATGTGTCTGTGTGTGTGTCTGTTGGCGATGGCTAGGAAAATCTGGCCCACCTAGAAGGCTGGAAATTTAGATTTAGGTAGTCCAAACCCTCTCCTGGTGCAACATTACTTCAGAATTTTAATATTTTAATTACTTTCTGAAATATTAATTAAAATGCACAAAGAACTCTCATTAAAATACGCTTTTATTCTCTTGGGTTGGTTGGTTCACTGGTTGGTTGCATCGATTCTTCACAGAAGTAATTAAATAAACCAGAGTAGCGATGCACAAATAAAGATTTCTAACTAAATAGTGTCAACATGGATTGAAGTTATTAGCGTAGAGGAGCCATGCGAATGTCACGCCACCTGTACATGACAAATTACACATACGTCCCACTGATTGAAATATTTTGCAGGCATACTTTTTCTTCATGACAATTAGTCGGGTTTAAGTTTTTTTTTACATGACATTTATTATTATGATGGAGATTGTTAATACAGAAAACTTTATTTAACAGATTTTTTTTTTTATATTTGCGGGAATTAAGAGGGACAAGGGTCTAATTACATTTAAGCTTCAAGGTGTATTTATAGAAAGCAGTTACCAGAATTTCCGAATAGTAGTGTAAAAGTAGTAAGCCAAATTTCAAATTAAGTTCCTAGCTTAACCACATGAATCAATCATTAAAGATGTATTGTGATCCTCCTAATTACTTATTTGCTGAATGCCACTTGAACAACCCCCCCCCCCCTTCCTCCCCTCCCGAACCGTCCTTCAAGGTTTTTTCTCTAACTCTGCTCCGTTTCCATATCTCAGCAACTATCTTTCCGATTTCAACGCAAGTGATTTCAAATATTATAATTAATTTAATAGTCACCATTTATAACATTAAACTAAATTTATGAGTAGCGGTTACCACTGTTTACGAATAACAGTTTAAGCCAAATTTGTAATTAAATTCAAAGCTTAAGGAAACGAACGAATTTTGAAAGATGCATAGTGGTCCTCCTAATTAGTTATTTGCTGAAGGCCACTTGAACACCCCCCCCCCCAACCCTCCCGGCCCGTCCTTCAAGGTTTTTTCTCTAACTCTGCTCCGTTTCCATATCTCAGCAACTATCTTTCCGATTTCAACGCAAGTGATTTCAAATATTATAATTAATTTAATAGTCACCATTTATAACATTAAACTAAATTTATGAGTAGCGGTTACCACTGTTTACGAATAACAGTTTAAGCCAAATTTGCAATTAAGTTCAAAGCTTAAGCAAACGAACGATTTTTGAAAGATGCATAGTGGTCCTCTTAATTAGTCATTTGCTGAAGGACACTTGAACAACCCCTCCCCCCCGGCACTCCTTTCAAGGTTTTTTTCTCTAACTATGCTCCGTTTTCATATCTCAACAACTATCTTTCCGATTTCAACACAAGTGATTCCAAACATTATAATTAACTTAAATGTCACTCTTTATAACATTAAACTAAATTTATGAGTAGCGGTTACCACTATTTCCGAATAATTGGGTAAGCCAAATTTGTAATTAAGTTCCTAGCTTAAGCAAACGAACGAATTTCGAAAGATGCATAGTGCTCCTCTTAATTAGTCATTTGCTGAAGGGTACTTGAACAACCCTCCCCCCCCTGGCCCCTCATTCAAGGTTTTTCTCTAACTATGCCCCGTTTCTATATATCGGCAACTATCTTTCCGATTTCAACGCAAGTGATTCCAAACATTATATTTAACTTAATAGTCACCCTTTATAACATTAAATTAAATTTATGAGTAGCGGTTACCACTATTTACAAATAAGAGTTTAAGCCAACTTTGTAATTAAGTTCCTAGCTTAACAAAACGAACGAATATTTATGCATGCATAGTGGGCCTCCTAATTAGTCATTTTCTGAAGGACACATCTTCGGCACCTCACTCAAGGTTATTTTCTCTAACTGTGCCTTATTGCAATAACTGGGCTAATAATGTTCCAATCTTCTCGAAACCAGCTCAATTTTGTAGTGCGCCTACTATACAGTAACGTAGGAAGCGGGGACCTGTCTCAGAAGTTCGTTCGGAAAGAGGTTTGTTTAGAACAGAATGCTCCCCTGGCGGTGGTCGGGGGAAATAAAAGATTTTCTAGAGCGTACGAGCATGCCTGGTATACGGTTCCGAAGCCATCGTAGACCGTGGCCAGAGTTCCGTTTTTTAAGAGATTTAAGTTTATTACAAGGGCTCGGGCAACGCCGGGCGGGTCAGCTAGTATTCAAATACATATTCAGTAAGACAGTCTATTTAGTTTAGAATGAATAAAAATAAATGCAAAAAAAAAAAAAAAAAAAAAAAAAAAGAAAAAGAAAGAAAGAAAGAAAGAAAAAAGAAAAAAAAGAAAAAAAAATCGTAAAATTATACAGGGTAGCCATTTTGGATATGGAAACAGTCTAAGTTGCTTATTAAGAGATGTAACCTCCCCCCCCCGCAAACCCCCCCCCTTCGCCCCCCAAAAAAATAAATAAAAAGGAGCTATGTCTCCCCGTCTAAATGGAGGGTTGGATCCGCCCTTGATTGTTGCTTCGGGACACATTTACTCATTTTTGCATGGATCGAGTCCGGCCAATAATGATCTCCATACGACTAATTTGTAAGTGGAAATTTTGGCCTTTGCAGACCTCTAAGAAGATTGGTTTAGGCTCGATTCGGCTCAGAAAAACGAAGTCTAGCCCAACCAAACCGAGTCTGCAGAAAAAAGTAAAGACCGGGAAGAGTAAACACCAGGCCCGACCGGGTCCGAACATACAGAATAAAGAAAGGCTCAGGCCCGGATGAAGTAAAGACCAGGCCCGGCCCGAGTTTTAAAAATAAAGTAAAGCCCGAGGCCGGCCCGGACCGAGCCTCCTAACTGATAATTGGACCGAGCCGGCCCGAAGTCTGGGCCGGGTTCGGGCTTCAGGCCAGGCCCGGGCCCGTGCAGACCTCTAGTACCGATAGCGAGTTCATTCTATGCATTGAAGTATTACCTCTATTTACCAAAGACAAATGTGACAGCTACCTTTAGTTGTTCCAACTTTTAAATTCAACATTTAATGCATTATGTCTTTACTTAAAAAGATACAAATCATGATATCACTATCATAACCAACATATTAATATCGAATCTCCGAAACTCGAAATCAAATTCAGTAATTCTTCACAAAGCTTCGAAATTTTATACATGAAAAACAACCGTTTTTTAGCTTTTCATATAATTCCCAAGTGAAAAAATTACGCCACCTTATCGGTTATTTTCAATTACACTCGATTACTAAGACAGAAAAATATTTTACTATCCCCCCTCCCTCCCAAAAAAGGATAAAAAATAAATAAATAAATAAAATAATATTATATTTTTTTTATTAATTTAAAACACTTCTCCATACCTTCACACTCCTCCACTAATCATTCCACACTTCATAACTTGCAAAGTAATCCACATATGTTTCTATGCTATGATGTTCCACATATGTTTCAACGCTATGAAAAAGTATTATTTATATATTTATAACAGAATAAGAATAACAAAAAATTACATTAAAAAATATAATCTTAAAATGATAGTTATGAATACAATTCTTTGTTCTTTAGTCTGTTTTGCATAATAAGATTTCCTACTGATTTTTCAACTGCAACTACCCATACAATCACAATCATCATCATCATCATCATCTGAACATCCTTCAATAAACCTACATATCCAGTGAGAAGCACTGGATGGACTTACAGGGGGTATGAAAAATGGATTATTCAATTATAATTTTTTTAGAAACACTGTAGATACTGTTGTCGTCCATATGCACAGTCATTACATAATGGACAGTACTCTTCCTCTCGGTTCGAGGCTATGAAAAACCAGCTGTTTGGGAAAACATTGAAAAAACGCTCCATTTGAAAGCATTATGCTGTTGACGAATTCGCTTATTACTTACCCATCATACGTAGTATAGGGTAAATCTTGTAATCGTTTTGAAAATCGAAAAAAAAAATTGACGGATTTACACGTTTCAGACACTGGAGATTCCGAAAAACATATTTTTAGAAAAAAAAAAATGCCGTCCGTCTGTGTGTCTGTGTGTCTGTAAACGCTCTATCTCCCGAAAAAATTGAGATAGAGACTTGAAATTTGGTATGTACTTAGTATGTAATAATGGGAAGAAGCCTATTGACTTTCAAAAACCTTGATTAACCGGATCTATTTTTTTCGGACTCTCGAAATATTCGTTCGGATAAAAGGTATATAAAAATTTTCGAAATTGTTTGTTTTAAGAAGTGAATATAAAATGCAATAAAAAAACAAATTTTGCATTAAGCATTAAGTCGATCGGATAATTAGTTGCCGAGATATTTGGAATCCTATTTTCCACACTCTTCGATTTTTCATGACCCTGTATTTCATCCAAATTTCAATTCAAAGATATATTTTAATTGGAAATGAGACGCTTAATCAGATGCAATAAACCGCTAGTTTAATAATAAAAGAAAGTAGATCCAAAATTCTCCGATAGAAGACGCTTATGAAAAAAAGCGTGAGGAAAAATATATTAAACACCAACGTTTAACACACAATATCATCGTACAATGGACAGACGCACGTTTCGTGAGTAACTTGGACTCATTTGCTCAGTGTCAAAGATTCAATTTCATGTCTTTGGGGGGGATACAATAGCGTTTAATTTTATTTTATTGACACTGAGGAAGTGAGTCCAAGTTACTCACGAAACGTGCGTTTGTCCACTGTACGATGATATTGTATGTTAAACGTTGGTGTTTTTAGAAGACGCTTAGCCGAATTATGAAGCTCTCGTATGTAAATGAAGCTTGCAATAAAATACAGTGAACAGGAAAAAATAACATGACAAAATCTTACAAGTTTCCGTATCCCCTGAGTTGAAATGGGCCCTTGCTTCGGTTGCTGATTCACCATTCACGTAAAAACTAGTAATGAACAGTGATTGATTTGGTAAAGATAGCATACTGGCGGCAACAAATTTCATTGCGGATTAATTCACATAAATCTATCATACATTGCATTTCAATGCATTCGATCCGTAACTTTTGGAACTGCAGCATAATTTTTCTTTCTGGTTTGTCTCTAATCCCATTCGTGCAAACCGCAATTGTTTATCCTCATTTGTTTCTTTTTAATTATATTTTAAAGCTGCAACTAACATTTGACTCACCCGGTACATTCATAGATATATAGAGTGCTTCAAACAAGATTGGGCAAATTTTATGAAGTGAAAAAGCATACTGCAACAAACTACTATTATTTAAGAAAACAGGATCGCAATCCATTTAATCAATCAAAAATACAGGACGTCTTACTTCTACATGAATTTTGTTCATAATTTTAACAAACTTTTAAACAAAGTTAACTAGTTTTTATTTTTATTTATTTATTTATTTTTAATGCGGTAGTATCACGTGCAAAATTGATGAAAATGCATAATAAAATAGTCAGTGAATCCACAATGTAATGCTACTTACATTCCGAATCATGAAGTTACTTGAAATATGGAATGTGAATAATGAATTTTTTTATTATCTGAAAAATGTAGTTTATACAGTCTGTACCAGATTATCTTGTCCAATGCTGTTTGAAGGTGTGTTGTCGATTGTGGCTATTTCTATAAATTCTCGCGATATCGTGATTTTTTAAAATAAAAAAAATACATCTTGTAAAAATTTTGTTTTAACATTACGTATTTATATAAATGTACTTGGGAAAGTGATAACTTTTGTATATTTCTGCAGTTAGATCCCAAGTATAGTTAGATCCAATATACTACACTCCACTATTCCTTACCTTTAATATCCAAATTGTGTCAGATAATAATGGAAATAGCCGTTGGACTGGAAATTATGTCTTCTTTATAGTTTATCATATATTCTAATACGAGCAAATCTTGTGTGTGGTTATATATATATATATATATATATATATGAAAATTTTATCTTAAAAACGGCTCTAACGATTTTGACGAAATTTTGTTTCCTACCGTTTTGGGGCACCAGAAAACCATCGGGATGGGTCACATGTTCGAGAAAATTCGATTAGTGGGTCATTTTGGGTCATTTTGGGTCATGGGGAAGCTAATTGTATCTAAAAAACGGTTCAAACGATTTTGACGAAATTTTGTATCTGACCATTTTCGGGCACGAGAAGACTATTGGGCTGGGTCACATGTTCCAGAACTTTCGATTAGTGGGTAATTTTGGGGTCAACGCGTGTCAAATTAATTTTATCTAAAAAACGGCTCTAACGATTTTGGATTAAATTTTGTGTCCTACGAGTTTCGAGCACGATAAAATCATTGGGCTAGGGCACATGTCCGAGAAAATTCGATTAGTGGGTCATTTCTGGGACATTGTGGGTCAAGATCTAAAAAGCGGCTCAATTTACACTAAATTTTGCATCTAATGGTTTTCGGGCACGAGAAGACTGTTGGGCTAGGTCACGTGTTCGAAAAAATTCAATTAGTGGGTCATTTTGGGTCATGGTCAAGCTAATTGTATCTAAAAAACGGTTCAAACGATTTTGACGAAATTTTGTATCCGACTATTTTCGGGCACAAGAAGACTATTGGGCTGGGTCACATGTTCGAGAACTTTCGATTAGTTGGTCATTTTGGGGTCAAAGCGGGTCAAATTAATTTTATCTAAAAAACGGCTCTAACGATTTTGATTAAATTTTGTATCCTACGAGTTTCGGGCACGCGAAAATCATTGGGCTAGGTCACATGTTCGAGAAAATTCGATTAGTGGGTTATGTCTGGGTCATAGTGGGTCAAGATCTAAAAAGCGGCTCAATTTACACTAAATTTTGCATCCATTATGGGTCAAGCTATTTTATCTTAAAAACGGCTCAGACTATTTACACTAAATTTTCCATCCTATGGTTTTCGGGCACTAGAAGACTATTCGGCTAAGTCACATTTTCGAGAAAATTCAATTAGTGGGTCATTTTGGTCATGGGTCATGATATTTGAACTCAAATTTAATTTTGACCGAGCATAGCTCGGTCTTCCCTGCTCGTGTTATACAAAATAAGCTTAGGGGTCGTCGTAGTGAAATTGTACGAAATTCTGAAAGTTGCCATACGAATACCTAATTTTGACAACATATTTGGCTTTTTCAGTAAGTTTTACCATAAGATACCAAACGAAAAGTCATTCGGTCAACTAGTTTCGAAATTATGATGGTTTAAAGTTTGGAACCTCTAATGTTTTATTCATTTGTAGTCGTTGCAAAACAGATTGCGGGTAATTTTTAAACCACAACTCATAAACTACTCGGTGGAATGAGCAATAATTTTGGATTCGCATATTTGAAGATTCTAAAAATTGATTTCTGCTAAGATAATCATAGATTACAATACATATTTTTTCTAAAATTAACCAAAAATGTATTTTTTAAAAATTAAATTTTGATAAAAATATGTTATAACCTATGAATTTTTTTACATAAACCTATTTCTAGAAGCTTCAAATATGTAAATCCAAAACCACAGCTCATTCCGTTAGCAGTTTTTGAGTTATGTCTATAAAGCTACCCGTAACAATGTTTTGCAAAGATCAGAAATGAATTTAACATTAGAGGTTCAATATATTATGTAAGATGATAACTGATGCAGTGCAATTTAAGGTCATTTTATGTCATTGCTAGATGTTTAATGTTTCGCATTTCACTGGGTTTAAAAATACTTGCAAGTCGTAATAGAGTTTTTTGTGGTTTTATTTTAGTTAAATTTATTATACAATAACGGTTATCCGTGTTAGCTAAAAAAAAAATCAAGGTTTTGGTATACACCAATGGTCTTTCCTTACTTTCAAAAGTAATGATTAGATGAAAACATTGATTTTCTTTGAAATGAATATAATTATAATAACAAAAATAATAATATTTTATTTTATTTGCTTAATTATTTTATTTCAATATTTCATTCTTCTTTTGAAAAGTTACAATAAAACAAAAATATAATTAAATTCCATATGGAAAAATGGAAAAAATAAGAACAGTAATAAGTTGTATGCATATAATTATATTTCTTAATTTAGATAGTATTTTGAAAGTATTTATGATGAAATTATGATTGTACTTTTTAATATTATGCAAAATAAAAAATAATTCTATTCAATGTGGAGTTGCCTCATTTTAAAAATCAACACATTTGAAATATCAATGTCAAAATAAATTACTAGTAACACATTTATACTGATAATAAAATATATTTATTGCGAATTGATTAAAAACATATATTGTATGTTAATTTGGAATAAGATTTAGCTTTAATTAATTTCTTTTCACAAAATGGAATTGCTACAATTTCGCAATCAACGACTCTATTGCAGAATAGCTTCGGTATCATTCAGCGTACCGTCATCAGTGCAAAGAATAATCGAATTTTTACTATATGTAGGGAGGGGAAGCGATTTCGAGGAATAGGTTTATTGACCAACAAAACTACAGGAAATTACAGGATACAGCCAAATAGGAAAATGTAAAAGGAAATGAACTTTTAATGTTTGAAAATGCTAGTAGAAATTAAGAAAATAAGATTTATAAAATATTTCCAACAATCTGACAATGGGGAATAGCATCAAATAGAAGTCAAAATTAAAATATTTTTATGATTTTTATAGATATGGAATACTTTAAGAAAGTTAAATTCAAGTATAGACGTGGGTTTAAAGATTGCTTTAGCTGAGCTAAAGTGGAACGTGGGGTTCATCTCCCAGCATTGTTATGCAATGGTCAATTTGTTAATTTATTGTTACTGAATATATTGCTTGTGTTCTTTAATTCGGCAATTTAAACCAGGCTTTACAGGCAAGCTGTATTTTCTTTAAACGATTTACTAACACTGTGTAATTTACTATATGATTAGTAAGGAAAAATCTCTAGTTGATTTTTCTACTCGACAAATTACTTTCTTTTCTGATTTAACTTTATTTCAAATCAATATCATTCAGAATAAAATGGATACTCAATCAGAAACTGGATTAATTTCAAATAACGCGAGAAATGCACGAAATGCCACATCGCTTACAAGTACTTTAAATAATAGTGCAGAATTATATTGTTCGATCCACGATAAGCAACTTACAGTCCCAAATACTACATGCCATCTGATATTTAATTTTACTGATATTGAAAAAATGTTACCTACTTTTGATGGCAGTTTTTTTATCAGAATATTGATAAATGGATTACTAATTTTTGTGATAACACTAGTTTGTTTAGTATTTCTTTGTTGTATAAATTTATATTTGCTAAAAGATCCTTAAGAGCAAAAGCCTAATTGTTGGTACAAACTGAATGTCATATTGATTCGTGAGGTAAATTTAAATAACTTCTCCTGTCAAAGTTTAGTTCATTACATAATTCTGCCGAGTTGCATGATATGTTAATTAAGAAAAAAATACAAGAGAATGAATATTTAGACGAATATTTTCTCATAATGAAACAGTTATACGCACGCGGTAACATTGAAGATTCTGCCCTAATGCAAAATAGTACTAATTGTATCCTGTCTTAAAATCAATTATATATGGATGGGAAAATATTTCAGACTTTAAACACAAGCTCAAAATTTATTGCGAAATTCGAACTGATTATGAAAACAAAAAGCTCTGTAAAGTTAAACCTCTTGTGTAAATAAAAAAAGAAGCCTTTTCTTCCTAAAATGGGCCTCCGTTATTTCAACTGTCGTCAAACCGGACACAAGGGTAAACAATATCATTTCGTTAATTCAGACTCGCAGTGAAAAGACATTGTTAAAATAGAGGGTATATCGTAAATTTCTTTCAGTTTCGAACCTTAAAAAATTCGGCCATTACAAAATAGATTCGGAAATACTACAATCAAAACGTTTAGTTTTTTCTCTACAGATATTATAAATGATAATTCTAGTCATAAAATTAATGTTTATATATTAGATTAATCCTTATCTTTTGAGTTTATCATTGGTGCTGATGTAATGCAGCAAAGTATTTTAACAAATTCTGTAAATGATATTAGTATGCAAAAAAATGGGAAAAAGGAAAATATGCCCGATATTAATTTGATTAATGTAACTCATGTATTAGATGAATCCAGTCTTGACTTATCTCTTAGTACTGACTAGCTGACCCACCCGGCGTTGCCCGGGTCCGTCAAAATAGCCTTAAATATACCTAATATTAGTGTTGAACAGCTTTATATTTTAAAACTAAAATCTTTCCAACAGAACTTAAGGTTGCGAAGGGGGGTACTGCCTTTGGCAACGTACACATTCAAATTGAATTTGTATTATTTTATTTTTTATTGATAATTCATCTAAATGAACCTAGAGTTGGGGACCCACTATTTTCGGAAGGATAGACCCGGCTTGCTACGCACACTCCTGTCTGTTTTGATTATATATTTTTTAACGAAAATCTTTCCAGAGGAACCTAATGTTGTTGGCCTTACTACCTTCGACAGCGTACACCCTCAGTTTACAAGATTTTGTATTCTTAAATGAAAATATATCAAACTGAACCTAAGGTTTGGGCTCCACTGCCTTCGGTAGCGTACACCGCGGGTACTACGCGTGCTCATGTCTGGCTTTGCAAACGAAGCTTGAATTTGTATAAATTTATATTTATTAAACGAAACCTTTCTTATTCAAAATTATTCTCCTCGAAAAAAAAAAACCTCACCTTTTATTTGAAAGACGAAACACCTGTTCATCCCTCCATCGCCGGTTGGTATATGTTGAAAAACAAATTTCCATGTGGTTAGAAAAAGGAATAATACGAAAACGTACTTCTATTTTTTCTTCCACTATCGTTCTTGTAAAAAAGACAGAAAGTGCATTTCGACTGTCTAAAAATTATCGCAAATTTAACTCTAAAACATATAAACAACGTTTTCCCTTCCCAGTAATTTAAGGTCATTTATTGATCAGTTCAATTTTGTTAAACTATTTAATTTCTTGATCTTAAAAATGCATTGTTTCATTTATAAGTAGGTAAAAATAGTAAAAAATATACGTCACACACTCCGGCCAATTTTAGTTCTTATTTATGAATTGTTGTCTCTCTGATTCACCATTAGTGTTTAAAATATATATTTACTAGTATTAAAAAATGCTCTAAAAAGCAACAAAAAAGGTTAATATGTTTAAGTATGAAAAAGGGTTGAACAAGTGCTTCTAATTGAACATGAGAAAGGAAAGGTTTCCTTCTTGGCTGCAGCTCACTGTCAATGCCAACTTTTGAAAAAAGCACTTTCACGCTTTTTCATATAAAAGAAATTTGCGGTACCGTAGTAAAACTTTCCATCGTGTTTTATATGTTAACTGCACTGTTCTACTGTTGTACTGTGAGTGCGTCTGCAATGCAACTTTGTACAGTGCACTGTATACCATTATTGCTCTACAGACTATACTAAATTGTACACACCTATTATACTTTTGAGCCTCAGTGCACGTCCGCACTGTTCTTTTGTACTTCCGTATTAAAGGTATATGCGTCTAATGTTCGTTTATAACTAACATATGATTGCTGTACTGCATATTGCATTGAGGAGCCACAGCCACTTGCATATAATTTCAACAATCAATGAATGTAATATACTGTCATGCGTGCATATGTGGAATGGTTCCTGTTCAGAGTGCTCCAACACTCTGCACTGTAATACAAATCAATTTTCTGCGCAGTTCTATACTGCGGGCATGCTTGGTGCATGAGTGTGATACGCTGCATGAACTAAGGTTTTTGGTACTATGTCGGCTTACATTCATATTTAATCAAGCTCCGTCTTTACTGGCTACGTCTTTACACTATACATTTTTATCGTAACTGTGAGTGATTTCATTTATACGGAAAAAGCACGAATATGATTTTTTCAAAAGTTGGCATTGACAGTGAGCTGCAGCCAAGAAGGAACCCCTTTCCTTTCTCATGCTCAATTAGAAGCACTTGTCCAACCCTTTTTCATACTTAAACATATTAACCTTTTTTGTTGCTTTTTAGAGCATTTTTTAATACTAATCATTTAAATTTTTCGATAAAAACTAAAGATTTCTTAATATCTTGAAAAGCAAAAAATTTGCTGCTGTCAAAATTTTATTGTTACATTGTTTTTACAACACTCGCCAAATCGTTGCTTGTTCATCGCCAAAATAGCATTTTTTCATCTTTATCTGCTCTCTCAAATGTCACGGGATCGTCAACATCAATAATTAAATGATGGTTTTCTATAGCTATCACATCTCATATAGAAACTGGATTCTATCATTGTCTCGGTCGTATCCATGGACTGTTTCTGCTGCACTGAAGTCGCCTGGTATAGGCTGAGTTGTTCTTTCAGTGTTATCTTTCTTTACTACTTTTCTTAGTCTTTCTTAAAATCTCTGAATGGGGTCGAATATTAGGTTCTGATAATTATACTAACGAACAGTTCAGTGATGATGCTATACAAATTGAGTTTTGATTTTGCATCGTTTTTTGGAGTATGAGACTGTTATTTAAGAGAGTTATGCCGCAATATATATATATATATTATGTATATAACACAATGTTCATTGTTAGCTCGCTGTATTCCAATTCGTATCAAAAGTTGTATGTACAAACACCACCAAACAGTTGTTTTACTTTGTTCAAAGGCAGTTTCTGAAATCAAAATTGGGCATTTACGGGTGCTAACTGCAATAAATCCCCAAACAAAATAATGTTTTTGCCACCAAAACTGTAATCTCGCTTGTTTTTACAACATTCGCCA
This sequence comes from Maratus michaelseni, assembly GCA_963931845.1. Lineage (NCBI taxonomy): Eukaryota > Metazoa > Arthropoda > Arachnida > Araneae > Salticidae > Maratus > Maratus michaelseni. The sequence continues at coordinate 185,856,477 of OZ007587.1, forward strand.
AATCGTAAGCTGATCATCGCCAGAGTAGCATTCGAAACCATACTACACTCATCGATAATTACTAAATCCAATGATTTCCATTGTTGCTTAAATAATTTCAAATCGTCAGAATTAAGCTTAAATTATTCTGCTTCATTCGTATGTTGTACAGGCAATTTGAAAAACGTGTTAATTGTACTTCTTCCAATGCTGAAGGCAGCAAATCCCGCTGGTGCTAGTACTGCAGCAGCATCATTATTGTGATTTACTTATTAAACGAACTTTCTGACTGAGTAATTAAATTAGAAAGCTTTTTCCTGTACCAGCAGCTCTGATTATAATCAGATATATAGGTGGAATAGACAGGGTCTTTCTTTTGTTCTTCTATGTGCTTTATAATTGATTCAAATATTTTCCGTTGGTCGGCATTCATTTTTTTTTGTTCAATTTATCTTCATTAATAACTATTTCTTGGTGAGTTTCTATGTTATCAAAATCTGCAGGTATCATATCAGTGTCTTCATTTGGTTCTTCGATATTTTCAAGCTGGTCGTGCAAATCACTTTCTTGTTGCAACTTTTAAGCCAAGTCGATTGCAGGTTGTAGTCGTTGTTTTGTTTCGCGACATTCTTCCATCTCTGGAAAAATTTTCACATTGTGCTCAAAGGATTCACGGTAGAGTTTAAATTCTCCCAATCGGTCTTCTTCGTTTCGCCATGGTTTAAACAACATCAGCAATGAATGATAGTGCAACTCAATTCCAGCGTCCATTTTCATGTTATGATAGAGCGTTTTCAAAACAACTGGTTTCAAACGTTTTCTGAACCAACTGAGGTTCTTTTTTAATTCGTAATATTCTAGAGACTTTGGTTTATTTCGTTCGTATTGGTACCTAGTAGCCAATTCGTATAAACACATGTTTTCCAATTTGTCATGTCGATTCGGGTAATAATCATGAATCATATTCCGACAGAAAATTTCAGTAGATCGTTCATCCTCTTTTGCCAATAAAACCAAATCATGGTGACTTTCAGCTTTCTTCGTTGGTCTTTTTTCATGCTAGTACAGTATTGCAGAGCATCCCATGAATAGAAACATTTATGGCCAAGAATTTTGTCTACGGTTTCGTAACTTCCAGTTTCTCGACTAAGCAAGTTTTATCTGGCAAAAGCGCGTAATCTGGCACCAAGACTTTTGTTTTCGTCAAAGGCCTTCCAAATCTCTTCACTACGACTTTTTTCCGGTTTGGTTATATAATGCGTAATGTAACGATTTAACATCAAACTAGGTTCTCCAACAAACTGGATGTCAATATTGGCGGCTCACATGAACAAAATAGCCTCATTGATCCAAGTTTATTTTTCTGATCGTTTCAAATCATATAACTTTGTAACATGGTTCCACCTTTTCGAGATAAAATGCAGTCTTTAACTGAATTTGAAGTTCAATGTTTCACCAAACCATACTTGAAAATTACGTGTAATAATATGCAGCCTGATTATGTCACATTATTCATGACCTGGCAGGCATACTGGCGGCAATAGAAAACGATGTAGTTGATATAAGTATTATCTACACAGATTGCTGGAGAACATATAAAACAGATGAACTGCGAAATGTTGTATATGATCATTTTACAGTAAATCACAAATATAATTTTAATGACCCTAACGTATGTCATACCCAAAATGTTGAGAGATTATTGGGCATTGCAAACTGGTGCAATAAAAGACTATAAAAATAAAAACTGGTGCAATAAAAATGCAACCCCAAACGCTGAAGGTCGCAAAAACCACATCAAACATTTATCGCCAATAAAAGTCCACTAAATCTATCGGCGCAGAATTTTCCCTTTTATTGTATAACATAGGGGAACTGTTCGTCATCATTTACAGTTTTATCTCATATAGTTCATATGGCGACGTCTTCATTCAAAAAATGAAATGTTTACTGCGATGCTAAAACACATTTGTAATTTTATGCCAGCAGTTTAATAAGAGTTTTATTTTATTACTTTATTGGAGAAGAATTCCATATCCTGCGCCGGTTGGCGTGATTGGCGAAAAAACACAAAATGTTGCCAAGAGGCAAAAGGGATCTGACGTCACATAGATAAAGTACATTCCAGTAGTTAAAAATGCAACCCCAAACGCTGAAGGTCGCAAAAACCACATCAAACATTTATCGCCAATAAAAGCCCACTAAATCTATCGGCGCAGAATTTTCCCTTTTATTGTATAACAATTATATGTTTTCTTTTTTTAATTATATATATGTGTTTTAATAAAATAGTGCTTAAAAGTCTGTAATTTTCAAACGTTATATTTTTTAAATGCTCACTTTCGTTTCAACATTGTTTTTTTTCTTTTCATATGTTTTGATTCACGGGAATTTCATTTTGCGCCAATCATTACGCTTGGCGACAATGGTTTTTGCATAACGGAAAAGTGCCGAAAAAATGATTTACATTCAATACATAAAAAATCACGATGTTTGGCACGGTTTGCATGACAACACGGTTTGTAGACAACAACTGCTTGGTCTGGGTTGAAATAATTGGCGCATTAGCAAACATTTTGGCATGGTGTTGGTATAACGAAAAAGTACCAAAATGAAAGATACAGCACAAGCTGTACAGGAACTTAATAACGACGACATTGAAAATTGCTTGCCACATATTTTACGTGAATTAGATGAAATTATGAGACGCAATTCTTTTACACAAGCATATAAAATGCTTAGTGAGTTTGAACGTGAATAGCAGGAGCATGTTAGGTGATACAGTTTTCCAATATATATATTTCTCATTGTCGATTAATAGTATATGAGTATATTTATCAATTATTTCAAATTTAATGTGAAAACCACGATTTCTACCCACCGTCCTATAACGGGAATTTACGCTAGTATGAAAATAAAAACAAATAAGCATGTTTGTCACGTTATTTATTTAATTTGAATGAATTCTGTTACATACATAATAATAATATTTATTTAAACTTTCGTGCAAACGCGCACGTTTGCTATGATAAAAAAAGAAAAGAAAAACCAATGTTCAACCGGAGCTTTACAACATAAATTCGATTTTCTCAGCAACCGTCAAACATACAAAGATAAAAATAAAATCTAAATTAAGTTTTACCAAGAGGAGAAAAATAAAACAAAAACGAAGTTAATCCACCCAGTGGAACGTTACTAGCAGTTTGTTGAACTTTGCGTCGTCATTTTTTCGTTTAAAGTTATATAAAAAACTACAGTAAGCTACAATAATTTTTTGAATGCTGTCATTTTATTCATCTCGTCGAGTTCTATCTTTCAAAACAAAAATCACTGTCGTATGTCAACTGGTTCGCCAGAAATTTCAGAAAAACGTTTGCATTTTCTATTTCTTAATCATATTATAGCAAACGCTACCGCGTTTACTATGATAATGTTTTTCGTAACTTCATTAATGAAAAATACTTATTATTTATCTAGATGACATCATAATTCCAGCTGCAACCGAAAGTGGGAGACTTCAAAAATTACAACGCGTCCTTACTACTGCATCTAATTATGGTCTGGAATTAGATATTAAGAAATGCTTCCTTTTACATCACGGAATAGAATTTTTAGGCTACCACATTAAAAATGGTCAACTCAATCCATCTCCTTTGAAAACTAAAGCTGTTTTAATTTTCCCAGAACCAAAAAAGAGATGTACCTCTGTTGGTTTGAATTCGTATATTCGAAAATTTGTCTAAGATTACTCCTTAAATACTCCATGTTGAAGCTTTAAGTAGAATTCCAGTATGCCTGTTAATCCATTATACAGTTTTACTTCCTAAATCATACAATCACAAGACACTGTCAAATACATACAGGGTGTTAAGGAAAAGTTTAAACAAAGCCATATGACAATTATCTTCTTAAAAATAATGTCCTTTATAAAGGTCACAACGGTCTAGAACTCATAGTTGTACCAGATGGCATGCAGTTAAACGTCAATAAACATGCTCATTACAAAGCTCATTCTGCTCGTAAACATTTTGGAGAAATTTTAATGATTTTCTTTTCTTCCCCAATATGTCGACTAAAATTGATAAGATAAGATTGTAGAGAACTGTGAAACATGTCTTTTGTAAAATTGCAAACGTAAGAAGCAAGAAGGCAAATGACACGCTTTTTGGATACTGTCAAAAAGAAAAGATATACCTCTGAAAACGTATCATATGTATCATCTAAGTCCTCTTGAAACAATTAATAATATTTATAAATGTATCATATGCATTACCAAGTACCTAGTGGCCAGTACCTAGTGCAATAGATTCATTTACTAAATTAGTACGCTGTATCATTGTCAAATTATTTCGTTTCTGGTGAAGTATCTAAATTACGCCATGAGAGTTATAAGCGTTCGGTGATAAGCGTTCTGCTTTTACAAGTAAAGGATTTCACAAATATTGTCAGGCAAAAAATATATCAAACTCATGAGACCTTTCCTTACGAATGCCAATGAAACAGAGAATTATCTGTATTGTAATTCCTGTACTTTCTAAAATGTCAGAGATGTGCACGACAAGTAGTTCAACCACGTCTCTAAAATTCTACAAATCATCAACTAAACCTATGACAGAAGTATAAAAAAAAGTTTGAATTATTATTTGGTACGAAAATGAAGCAGAAAGAGGATTTACAAATTATTGATCTTTTAAACAATGCAATAGAAGAGCAATTCCTAAACGATTGCGAAGATATTCACAAAGAAGCTAATATTGAAATTTAACAAGAAAATCGAAAGCAACATAATGTACGACGTAAAAATCCCCGAAACCACAGACTTGATGACCCTGTTGACAGGGCTTAAATTGTACCGGAGCCAACCGGAGCCTGGCACAGGTACTTCTCTGCTTTTAGTAAATATTTAAATATTGGTCGGAATTCACCGGGGCTGATAAATACTGGGCTCCGGAGCCCAGTGGAAGCGCTTCCAAAACAGCGAAGCCTAAATTACCCTTTCCTTTTCCTCCCATATCAAAGCTTTTGCATTCTTTTCTATCAAAACACTATATCTGATTTTCAAGGACTCATCACGAAAGACTGTTATACGGAAGGAATTGATTATGGTTGAAGATATGCACCTTTTATAGGAAATTAAAAAAACTGTGTTCGATTTTTCAGCATATAAATATTAATTTTTTAAATTTCATTCATTTTTCCTTAAAAATGCATAGCTGCGAACTATTCTTTTTTGTGTTAACACTATTTCCGAATCACAATCCTTATATTTTATTGAATCGCAGAATTCTGCGATTCATTAACATTAAAATTGGGCAATGATTGCTATTCAGCCGGAGTGATATTTAATAAGTAGAATAATTGACAGCTAAGTAAATGCAGATAGATGTATTTAAAATTTTTGTTTTGCTAAAGAAAAAAAAAATGCTTTAAATTTTACAAATACATATAATGTATGAAATATAAATATGCAGATTGGAGTGACGGTGGAGGGGCAAGCTACGGATATTAGTACTGCAGAATATTAGGACTCCGGCGCTTTTTTTTGTTAGAAATTAAGCCCTGCCTGTTGCTATTAAGAGACCTCAACAAGTACCAGGGCTAAAGTTGAAACAGAAGTTCTTAAGTTCTTATAAGAGTGACTAAAATCAAGTTCAACGACCCCTACGATGTTAAGAAAATTGCACCTCCCAAAAGACCGATGAACACTACCACCTGTGATGAGGATATGAAGCCGTGGCATCATGAAAATTAATTTTGTAATTTACTGAGCTAATTTTATTTTATTTTGTTTTTCTCTCTAGTGTACAGGGTGATCTTTTTTTAAAGTGACAGTGTTTGGAGCGCCCTGTAGCGCGATCTAATGTCCGATATGGCACCAAACTTGGTATTTCGACTAATCAAGACATGGGAAAAAGGATTCCGTGAAAAAATTAGTTCCTAAAATTGCTGCTAGGGCATTTTGTGGCGCTGCTGTAGCTTACAATAACGAGAATTAGCATAAAACACGGGTATCAAAGAAAAATGCAAATGTTGTGCGATGACAGCGCCAGTAATAGGGTCTATAAAAGCTAGTAGTAGACAGCTCCGACAAATAATCTCAGCTGAAGTAAACGAGCTCCAGTGGACATGCCTTTCACGTTACCGGAACGTGCGTTACTGGTGAAGCTGTATTATATGAATCAATGTGATGCATCCGCAGCTCTTTGGGAATTTCGAACCAGAAAAAAATTACGAAAGGGGCCTTTATCGCTGAATGGTCTTAAGAAAATGATTAAGAAGTTCGAGGAAACGGGGTCACTGACCATTCGCGCTGGGAGAGGACGTAAACAAGTGCCAGAACATGTAATAACTGATGTGGCAACTGCAATTGTCGAAGGATCGCAGGGAACCATTGCTGGTACTAGCAGCGCCCGGGATATAGTTCGACAATTGGACATGAATTATTCCATGGTATGGAGAGTTTTGCGGCGCGTTGGATTTTACCCCTACAAAATCAGCCTCTTGCACGAACTGAAACCAAGTGATTATGATAAGCGAGTGACATTCGCTCTATCGTTTCTTGCCAAGGTAGAAATTGGTGATGCTTTCCCATGGCACATTCTGTGGGGAGATGAGTGCCATTTTTATCTCAATGGGTCCGTAAACACAATAAAAATAGCCGAATTTGGGCTTCTGAGCATCCCTACACCGTGCGTAAAATCCCATTAAATTCCCTAAAAGTCACTGTTTGGTGTGGTTTCACAGCCGAATTCGTAATTGGGCCATTCTTTTTTGGGACCATCACTCCGACAGGACCCGAAACGTGCACCATAAATGCAGAAAGGTACCACGAAATGCTGCAAACGTTTGTTATTCCACAACTTCAGCAAAGAAACAGTCTCCAACAGACAATCTTTATGCAGGATGGTGCTCCGCCACACATTGGTAATAAGGTAAAGCAGCTGTTGCGCCAAACCTTCACTGATGATAGAGTCATAAGTCGGAGTTTTCCAGTTGCATTGCTGCCTCGTTCCCCTGACCTCACGCCATGCGATTTTTGGCTCTGGGGTTATTTGAGATCTTAAGTTTATGTTGGTGGAGTATCAAATTTGTCTATTCTAAAGGACAACATAACAAAGACAGTGCGGAATATTCGTCGTGATATGTCACGTACGGCTGTGGAGAACGTTGTGCACAGAATACACGATGTTATTTCTGAGAACGGTGCTCACATTGAAGGTGGTCTAATTCCTCACCGGGGAAGTTAATGTAGTAAATAAACATTAATAATTTAACTGTACGATGGTATGTGTTAGTATTTTTCTTTTCTCACATTTTATACATTGCAAAGCGCCACAAAATGCCCTAGCGGCGATTTTTGGAACTAATTTTTTCACAGAATCCTTTTTTCCATGTCTTGATTAGTCTATATACCAAGTTTGGTGCCATTTCGGCTATTAGATCGCGCTACAGGGCGCTCCAAACACTGTCACTTTAAAAAAGATCACCTTGTATTATGCAGTTTCCGACGCCAGTGACTCTGACGAACAATCTCTTGGCGTCACGAAGCTGAGACTGTTACGACAGATCTCTGTGATGTTTGTTCATATTATGTTTTTTAAGAATAGTTATTGTTTTTTCTTTTTCTTCTTCAGATTACTGACTCTGTTTTACTAACATGTTTCTGAGACTACTCTTGATGTCAGGATGACTGCGTATGGGCCGTGCTGCTGTACTTGAATCCAAATGTGTAGACGGTACAAGAGTCGCATACACATGAGATGAAACTTTCTTACCAGATTAAGGCGAGAACGAGCGCGAGTGGATAGTTTGCCGTCTATGTGGCTGCGGTTCTAAACATTTTCAAACTACTCAGAGATGATTAAGTATGCGATGTGCTATTACAGTTTAATTATGCGACATACGACGAATAGTTTTGTTTAAGTTCATCTCAACGACGCGACACCCAGCAGCATTTTTTTATCCATTTCTGTGTTTTGTCTCATTGTCCTGTGCTTGTCCTAATCCAATAAAAGTGTCCGTTTATAAATAACGGAGCGTTTCCATTTATGATAAGTTTACATTAGACGAGCGGTAGTTTCGAACCAAAACAATAAGTATAATAAAATACTAATTTCTTTTCGGCAAGTATAATAACCCGATTATAAGTCGTCGCTTAAAAAATATTTTTTTTCTTTCAAGATTTTCTTTTATGATGAATGGGTAATTAAGTTTTTTTCTTGGAAATATTTTTATATGGCTTATACAATTTGGAAATTACCAAGTAACAAACGCTATATGTGATTCAATTCTACCAAAGCGAATGCATATTTCATATTGTGTGATTTGCTCATATACTTTTATGGTATATTTATGATTTTGAAGTACCAAAATGGTTCTGTGACTAATTAACAAAGGTATTACACATGGAAACCTGCTTTCCAGACTCCTTCCTTCCTTACTAATTGCTGCTCGACATACATACTTCTGGTGTACATATATTGAATTGTGTGAATATTCTTCAACTCTATATATGTAATTAAAATTATCATTCGTATCTTTTACTTGAGATACCTTCCACGTATAATTTTCGTAATATATTTGTGAATTGCATCGCTAGAATTTTTTCTCCAAGAATTGCACTAAACGTGAAATGATGTTCGTCAATGGAAAAATGTCGAAATTTTTACAAATTGTTTTGAAATATTTATGATTTCTGTTTACCAGTCTGTTTACTAGTAATTGAGAAAGTTGATGTATTAATAAGTAATGATGTATTAATTTAGTAAATAAAGAAAATCATGAAAATATTTAATAACATTAAAATAATTTTTAATCTTTAAAATATTTATGGAACGAATTTTAATTATACTGTAAAATCTGCAAGATAAAAAGTTTTTTTCAAACGTCAAATATGTAACTTAATTAATTTTAAAAGCCAACATTTATCTAGTAAAAAATTTCGTTTTAGAAAATACAATTATTTTGAAATTATGATACATGCGAAATCTTATTAACATTTAGTTTCATCTGAGATCTACAAAATAGAAGTTTCAAAGAATTTCATTTATAAATGGATAAAAAATTTCAGTAATGTATTCAAATATATAACAATTCCAAACATCCAGAGATAGTATACTTCATAAATTCTTAAAAGGTTTTAAATAAAAACATAAAAACAGTAAAATGTATATATATATATATATATATTTATATATATATATATATATATATATATATATATATATATATATATATATATATATATATATTAACGTTTCAACTTCGCTAAAGCCTTTTTTTTAAAGGCAATTGAGAATTTTCTACAGTTGCATTCTCATTTTATCTTGAAATAAGTCTTCGGAAAACCCGAAATATGTATACAGTTTATACATAACTTTTTTAATGTAAGGATTTGAACACCATCGTTCACGTTTGAGCAACTCTGTGGTTACGAGTATAGAAATAATCATCAAAGTAAAAATAAAATAATGTGAGTTATCTGAGAGTGAACGTGAATAACGTGAACGATGGTGTTTCAAATCATTGATTATACATCGAGCAGCTGTTATAATTATTATTTTTTTGAAAAATTCTTCGGTGAAGTCGAAACATGCAAACAGTTTGTATATATATAATTCTTGTTTACTTTTTTGTGGTTTTTATTTAACACTTTTTAGCAATTAATGAATATATATGATCTATTCGTATAAATTTTCATTGTATATTATTGTATACAGTTGCATATAATTGTATAATTTCTTTTCTATTAACCAAAATAATGGTGGTTAAATGTGTAATTAATACTAATCTTAAGTAGCTAATAAATAATATTAAACATTTATGATAAAAACGGAAAATATCAACATTTCTGAATTTGTATCAGCATACCCTAGTCCAGTTTAGAAATTTATTTTTGTATTAAAAAATAAAGAGCACATGTGCTTCAAATAACATTAAAAAATAAAGTTCAACGGTATGTGAAACTAAAAATATTTTTGCGCAATCGGTTTAATATATGGTCTGTTTAAATTAATTTTTTAGCATCTCGGTCAAGTTTTCTAGTAAACAACACATGTTTAGTTTTATTCAGTAACAACAATTCAGCATCTCACTGGAGCAGAAATATTTTTAGAGATATTTTCTCCTTTTTCTTCCTGATAATATCTACGAATTAGGTATAACCATGTCCCAGAATCGTATTGGTAAAAATAACTTTGTGCTTTCTTTTTTCTTTATTCGTCACTCGTACGTCCTACATACATCAAACATTATTTGTTTTTACAAAGCAGTTAATTTTAATTTTTTTCACTCTGCAAAAGTAAATACTCTTTTCTACGTGAAAAAACAATGGACATTTTAATTAAGATTTCAACAACATATTTGTGCGAAAAAACATTTTCGTCTGTAATACTAATTAAAACTTTATTCCAACCACGGTATGAAATAAAAACGGCTCCATTTCTTGAAGTATTGGCATTTAAGCCAAAAATGAGTGAACATTTTTCAAGTCAGCAAGGGAAAATATCACACTAAAAAGTCCATCGGGTCTGTATCGCAAGAGAAGGTAGCTTCCCTATTCTTTGTTTTTCAGAATTCAGCTAATTTTACTTAAATACACGAAGTTAAATGCTTAGAACCCGATTATGGAATATTCCCAGTTTCCGTCAATATTAAATGTGAATGGTAATTTCAAAAGAATATAAAGCTATCGCCAAGTTGGCTTCAATGATGGCGATCTATTTTTGTCGTAAAATTTTGCAGTATTTCGCCCAGTATCGCCCAGATTGACGGGAGTTTGAGGCTAGCTGATATGACGATGTGAGATGGAACAATAACAACAACAATGAAAAAACTTTTTGCGAGAAGTCATGTTCAATAAAACTTATAAATTAAACCTGTTTTTTTAAGAATATCTTATTTTTAATCTGTTGTCTTTTTTTCCAAATTTTAGCCGCCTAGAATTTTAAACTGCTGCATCTCTGCCATTTTTTAAGATAGAGGCGAAGCAAATCTTTGTATCGCCTTTATTTATCCCGAATCTTTGTATCAAGGCAGAATATTTAACAGAAAGAACCATTTGGATTTCTGGTTTTTTTCGTACATCTTTCTGAATTTGAAATCTTTAAGTGGCCGACATTTTGAAACAAGACTGTGGATGACGCTCGATCGATGTCTTGGTAAGTTCTTTACACATACTCAGTCACATCTAAATCGGTATATATATATATCCACATTTGAATGAAGGGTGGTTTGGAGGTCTGAAAGTCATGATCGGTGAAAATGTACCGAAATTTTCTGGAATTGTTTTCCTTCGGACTGCTGCAATAGGCAGCTTCTTGCTTTTTTCAATGGAATCTACCTAAAAAAAGCTATACTTAAATGAGCTTAATTTATTTTGAAATAATTAAACAACCATCAAACATTAATTATGGTTAATTAAACATTTACAATTTTCTTATATTTAAATAAGCATTTGAATTTTTGTTAAATACATTAAAAAAGATTCATTTTCTATTAATATAATGGAGATTCTCTGATTATTATTATACAAATGTAGTTACATTTTTTAAACCGCATAATGTAAAATTATTAATTTACTGATTCATGAGATGTGACAGGTCTGCAACCCTATGATAGAAAATTTTTGATTGCATTTTCTGTTTCAACATTAAAAATACTTTATAAAACATTTATTGACTTATCTGTTCCGAAACCCGTGTAGATCTGTGATATCAAAATGCTTTCTATTATAATATTTTAATGTATCAAGGTTAAAACATAAATATTTATGTATTGAGAAAGCTAACAGTAAATGCTTATATTGTTTTTACACTAGTTTATATAACTTTAAACTTTCATATATTGCATTAAATATCACTTAAAATAACTTTTCACTTAGATTCTTATAATTTACTTTTGAACTAAATAATAAGTGGTTAAAATTATTTTGCAGAAATAAATTCAGTATATTAACAACTCGGATAACAACTTGTGTGGTCACTGTGGAACTGAAAGTAATCACAATTAGAAATAGTTATAAGAATTAGCATTAAACAGCATTTAGATAATAAAAATCTTAATAAGCTGAAAAAAATAATACTAAATTAATATGTAATTAAATTATTTCAGAATGTTACTGGTTAATTGAAGTCCCCCCCCCCCCCCCCCCACGTAAGCGCGGGTCCTCTGCAGCGCTAGGACTCGGATAATGGTCTGAGCCTCCTCCGTAGGCGGTGAAAGGACGTCCGTAGGCCAATCTCAGTTGCTCGAGCGAGACCCTTGCCTCACGTCGAAGTAGGTGACGCTGGACAAAGGCTAGCGAACGGTGGCCGGACCGTCTCCAAAACTTTATCCGAGGATTTTACGGTGGCGAGATCCGACTCTGTAGAGCGTGCTGCGTGGTGACTCTATTGTGACGCTGGTCAGTGGGAGACGCTGCGTGCAGCAGCCATCAGCGCTGTGCCAGCGCACTGTAAAAAAATTTCCGGAAGGTTCCGGAAAAAAATGGTGGCATTAAGATGCCACGGCTTTTTGCTGTTACGTTTCACAACAAAGTAGTGAAACATTCCAATTTTTCAGAAACATTCCGTAACATATACTCCGAAACCTTTCATATCAAAATACTAAAATATTTCAGCGTCACGATACGCTTTTTTCCGAAACCTTTCATATCAAAATGCTGAAACATTCCAACTTGGAATGTTTCACTACTTTGTTGTGAAACGTAACAGCCAAAAAAGCCGTGGCATCTTAATGCCACCACTTTTTTCCGGAACCTTCCAGAAATTTTTTTTACAGTGTGAAGATTTATTATGATTGCTGACTGTCCCTAATATTTTGTTTATTAATCGTTTCTCAGAAGTTTACAGCTGATTTCTTTTTTCGGAACCTTTCATATCAAAATACTGAAATGTTCGAGTTTCACAGAACGTCTTTTTTCGAATTTTTTTTTTTTTTTATTCTGAAAATATTATTTTTTATTTATCAGGTAACAAAATCGAAGCTGTACAACAAAAATATATTAATCGAAACTCATAACTAAACATATAAAAAATACTTGCTAAAACTGAATTCCGAGCTCGGATTTACGCGAGTAAATAAAGTGTAAAAATGTTAATTATATTTTTAAAAATGCAAACATTATTTTTATTCCTTTATTAAAATCTTAAGTTTTTAGAAAATATAAAATTTCCTTTTAATCAATTTTTTTCTGATTTAATAATTTACATCCTTGCTAGAACATTCGATAAGCAATACAAAAGATAAGTATAAAACGTGCAAAAACTTCTTTTATGTGTTAATTTTTTTTCCAAATTTTACATAATAAAATGAGAGAAATAGTACATTAAAATTATTTTACATCTATCATATGTTATAAATAGGAAAGGTGGGACATTAAAAATTCTAAAATTATTTCAACTGCCCTAGACACAAATTTATTAAAATCATTGTTTATAATTAATTAAATGAAAAAAAGACAATATATGGTTGTATCAACGGATAAGATTTTTGAAAACAATTTACATATAACATAGGCTTAATGATGTATTTAAAAGACATTTTAATTAATTTATAAATTAAAGAAAGTACCAAAACTGATTAACAAAATATATAATTTTTTTGAAAGATAACAAAAGGTGAACATGGACTTGATTTTATTACTTATTTAAAAAAATACATAAATAAATAAAGAAAGAAAAACGCTTGTAGCACCAACATTTTTTCTATGATTTCAAATGCATTAATCCTTTGAAGGGCACCGATATACAACATCAAAAGTACGATGTTTTACAACCAGTATTTTTCTATAATTTTTACGTGTAAAATCTCCAAAATATAAAAGCAAAAATTTCTATTCGAAAATACTTGTGGCAAATTTGTGAATTTTTAGTGTTTGCGCCATGTAAACGGCATCCATTATAGAGTTAAACAAGAACGGAAAATCATGCATCAGGCATAGATTATGAAACACTTTCCATTACATCTAGAAAACTGTAACGAAACTACACCGTTAAATGAGGTGAAAGAAGATATTAAATAGTTTAGGAAACATCTAACACATTTAAAAATCCAGTTTTAGCATTTACCTTCCAAATATTAGTCAAAAAAGTAGTTAAATTATATAGTGCAGCCCTGTATATCACCTATAGACTTGGATATATATACTACATAGAGTGTTAAAATTTAGTTCAGTTAAAAAATTCACATATAGCAATTTTCGCGAATCGATGGAAATGCACTCGAAATCTTTTGTACGTAATCTTTTGTACTAATCTTTTGTACATTATCTAAAGATTTTTGTACGCACCCCATATTAAGCTAAAATCTAATTAAGGTAAAAAATGCATAAGGCAACTTAAAACTCACTTCCAGCAGTTACCAACCATGAACGACAACATATCTTGTTCTTTGCTTAGCCCTGTATATGAATTTATTTATATTCCACAAACTTCTATTAGTATACTAAATATAGTTGAACAGGAAAAAAAATACCATTAAGCAATTTACTCTCATAGTTAGTAATACGTACGAATTCTTTTGTGTAGCCCTGTATATGATCAACAGAATATATACACACCACGTACTATGCAGACATTTAGTCAAACCTAAAAATCCAAACCAAAATTGAAAACACTTTTATCACTCATAGACTGTAATTATCGAACAAAGACTGTAACCGAATTCTTTTGTGTGTCCGTGTAAATGAACGATAAACTCAATGCACACCATGCTATTCAGTGAGCAATTTATAATGCATCTCAGTAATACATATAAATTTCATTATGTTTTAAATATTGAAACTAAATTACATTGCAAACGATTTTTTCCTGTAGAACCTTGTGTGACAGAATTATTTTGTGTGACCCTGTAAATGAATAACAAATGCTTTGTACACCCTATTTTAGAAAAAGCATGTTTTAGTGCGCTACATAATTGTATATCAATTTCATCATGTTTCGAATGGCGTAACATCATCAAAATGCACTTGAAATGATTTTTTTCCATTGACCGTAATGTAACTGAATACTTTTGATTGCCCCTGTACATAAACTATAAATTCTACACACTTCATTTTCAATAGGGATCATGCTATAGTAAGTGTCAACCACATACAAAAATTTCAGGTGAATCCGAGTATATTTACGGGAGTTAAAGTACGGACAGACTGCCAGACGACAGACAAACCGATGTCATAAACACATTTCAACTACGTTGGAAAGTGTTAAAAGGCTAAATTTCATGAAGCAATACAAAAATTATAAACACCGTTTGCGGCATATTTAAATATGCTTTATTTCATAAATTATTAAAAATATTAATTTTTAATAGCATAACTGAATTGGATTGTACTGCAATTTTATGAAATTTTTAAAATTAAATATGATGTTTATCTTAAAAAATGTATATATGTCACAATGTTTTTAACTTATTAATGCAATTCTCGTATTAAATAATAGGAAGCTTATTTCAAAAGAAAATTGAGAAACATTACTTATCTATACATTTTAATAAAAAGCATTTTCTCAATTGGCAGATACATTCAGTTTTTATTACAAAGAATAATTATTTCATAATTAGGCATTATAAAAAATAATCAATATACTTTTTTTTTATTCGGTGTCTTATTTAAGCAATTAAATTTTAAAGTTTCGTATTACTGATAAAATGAAAATTCAAATAATGAAGCATAAAAAGATTTAAATTAGCTACTTACTTTATCGGTTGATATCCAAACAAAGAATGGCATTTGTTCAGATTGCTTTTGTCTCTACTTACTTAGGCAGCTGTTTTTTTTATTCTTCTTTAGTTATCAAAATGGCTAATGGAACATAAATCATAAAGCACGCATGCGCAGAATGTAGTTTACGGAAAAGTTGAAACCTCTCAAAAATATTACACGAATTATTGCCGTAATTGAAGTGGGACATAAAGAAATTTCAAATTCCGGTAAAATATGCGAAATGTTTCAGGATAATTTCCTGAAACGTTCCGAAAATTTTTTACAGTGCGGTAGAGTGTAGTTACCGGCATGGAGCCCAGAGGGGCAAGTCCCATGGTCCGCAACCACCACGTCATCCGCTACAGCTGGAACAGTTGAGTGCCGACCTCAATGGTTGAGCAGCGCAGAAGGTACCCAACACCAAGTGGGGCTTCAGTCCGAAGGCGACCCCTCAGGTCACTGTGAAAGAAGCCAATCTTGGTGGGGGGAATCACCCGCTTTCTGAGTTGTTTGACTACGAGGAACCGGGCCGTTGGCTCACCGACTAACGCAGTTGCGATCAAGCCAAAACTCAGTACTCGGGTCGAAAACCAGTCCAGCAGGGCTATGCGTAATCGGAGCTTTCTGTGTCCGATGGTTGGATAAGCAGGAGTCACATAACTTTCTATCTACTAAACTTGACAGAGACCACTTCTTTAGCGTAATTGAAGGAGTTTTCCATGTCCTTCAGAGTCCGGTTGTAGGTTTAAAATAACTATCCGTTGATTCTAACATTTTATGTGTTTTTGTTTTGTGTTTGTGTTTGTGTTTGTGTTGTGCTGTTTTTACATGTGCATGATCCTCTCAATGGAGTCGATCGGGGACCACCTGCATTCTGATTATAGGGCTCACCGAATGCAAAGCCACCGAATCCAAAGGCGTGTCTATGCGTCAGGGACTGATTTTCTTCGTAGTCCCGGGTTGGCAAGACGCGCCTGCCGCTCACCGCGGCCGATGAACTAGTCGTTTCCTCCCACCCTAGGACTCGACGATCGGAAGCCGTAGCAAAGCAAGGGTCGTTGGGGATACTCGACACATGGCTGAGGACCCGGTACCCTTCATGCGGTTTCGGCTACGGAGCCTTCGGGGATCTCTAGCCATTCATAAGGTGTCTTCGTGGTGGTTTCCTCTGATTTTAGTATCCACCGCGTATCGTAACGACCTATGTCGTCACTTCATGGGTTCAATCGGACTGATGCGCAGGTGGTGGACCTCCGACCAGTCGCAATGATTACGGGAGGCCTCTCCTGCTCGAACGCGTTATATCGAACGCGCCTCGATCAGGATCTGAGGTCGAAGGTTGACGCGAGTGACGGGCGGCACTCTGGCGCCCGGCGGTACAGCTTAGTTTTATCATCTAGTTTCCGATGGGCCCCTCCGGCCGATTCCGACTCGGCCCCTTCAGTGGGGGAAATGACCGGAAGCCCGGCATTGCGAGATATTTTCCGTTGGGTAACTCCGAGTCGGCCCCTTCAGTGGGGAAGATGACCTGAAACCTGAATCTGCGAGACGTTCTTGCACACGATGGGGGCAGGAAACGGGTGAATCGCCAACTAAACGCGATGAGCCGGTGATAGAGGGGCGTCCGAAAAAGCCGTAGGTGCCGCAAGGATTCGGTGATGTCGGCCAACGAGTCTGGGGCCTCCTCCTCATAAGTGCAGGTTCTCTGCGAAGTGAGGACTAGACCAATGTTGGGAGGATTTTACATGTTGAATAAATCTTAAAAAGGTGTCCACGCCAAGCTTGGACGATAAATCACGGAAATGTTACTTTAAAATTCTATATTAGTTAGAATTTCTCCAAATTGTTTTAATAACAAAAATTTCCCTTTCTTTTGGCTCTAATATTTGGCAAGTGTATGCACATATCCGCACGTAGTCTTGTGCATGTTTCTTTTTTTTGTGTGTGTATACTCATACATGCGCGAAACTACGGGATTATACAACCAAATGGCCTCATTTAGAAAGCCCAGTTCGGCAGATAATTAATTATTTTGTTATAATTAGCTTTTTTATAATTCTATGGCAGTTGTAACCACATTAATCAATGCCAGATCGTTAAGAGTTTCTTAAATCATTACATTTGTGCTTTATAACATAATCGTAATAATGTCTATTTTTAAACGTGGGTCCTTTGATGAAAAAAAAAAGTTTCGGTTAGTCCTTAAATTCACACATCTAATTATGAACAACACTTTATAGTTAAAAAAAATAAAAATTACTTGTTATTTTACAAATAATAATACGATAGAACATATCGTCACTGCATTCCTAAATGCAGAATTGAAGTGAATCATCATAACTCTTCTACTATATATCAACTTAATTTTGTTTTAAAAGTTGAAACCCAAAACATTGAAATACATTACCCAGGAAAAGGCTTTTGAAATGACATCGATAACTTCCTGAAAATAAGTGCAAGGAGATATAACCATAACTCTAATGGTCATAGATTTATTTCTATAATCAAATTTTTGTTAACGAAAGTTCTTGAAAGAACATGACATTTTTATTACCTAGATTTTTTGTTATCATGAGAAAACCACTGAAGTCAATTTATATTTTATTTTTTAATTCGACTTATCTCATAAAAAGTATCATATTACGATATAAAAGTAAATTTACATTAGCTTCCGGCGCATTTTTTAATTCAGTTTTTAAAAAAGCAAGCAGGGAAGCTCAATATTTGTTAATTATTTTCCATCGGCTGTATGCTAAAGAGAATTATGTGTGTATATAAAAGTGGGTGTATGTACCACTGTGTAAAGAAATGTGATTTACACACAAAAAAAAAAAAAAAAGTAAATAAATAAATAAATAAATAAAAGTTTGTTTTATGTA
The DNA here is from genome assembly GCA_963931845.1 of Maratus michaelseni. NCBI lineage: Eukaryota > Metazoa > Arthropoda > Arachnida > Araneae > Salticidae > Maratus > Maratus michaelseni. Next base: position 185,875,038 of record OZ007587.1, read on the forward strand.
TTGTATCAGTACCAAATTGTAAATACAGTGGCCTCTCACTTATGCGCGATGTTCGGTGGTTGCTTTTTCGTACCACTGTTTTAAACAGTATAGAGGATTTTAGGGGGGGGGGGGAAGGAAAAGTTTTTATTTTTACATTTGAGTACGGGCGTTACTTTTTTGGGGGGGTTTCTGGTGATGAGGTCTGTTTGCCGTGTGTCGCGTGTGGGTGAGGGGCCACTGTATATAGTGTATTTCAAAATGTTATTGTGTGTAAATATAATTGTTTGAATTTTATATTGTAATTATATATTGTAATCATATTTAAAAATATATTATACCTCTAAAGGTTATTGTATACGTACTAATGCATTCAAAATGTACGACTACAAATAATTGTCATCATAATGTTAATCTCAAAATGCTATATAAATAACTAAAATTAAAGTTTATGTAAAATATCAATTATTGTAATAATTTTAACGTTCGCCCAGCCTTGTGGCAAAATTGGGTAACGTTTATACTTTGTAAAAATTGTAGTTTAACTTGTAATTATTGTAGCTAGCGCCGGATAGTAATATTTTTCCCTCCCTAGGCTTAGGGGTTCGTCCTGGCCATTAGCCAAAAGCTGGTCCCTAGGGTGGGCGCTGTCTGTCTGTCTGTGACATGCGAGAGCACTGAAAAACGCTTGATTTCTCCAGCAATTAAATATTGTGTTTTCATAAGAAAATAATTATAAAAATAATAAGATTTTTTCAGTCAAATGAACAGTTTTCTACGTCTTCATAGCTGTCAAATGTTTCCTTTCAAGTTAACATTTTTTTATGTACAGGTCATGTATATGCCTGCGAGTGTGTGTCCGAAAAAATAACTGTTTTGGGTAAATGAGACGTGTTAAAGGGTTATGCTTAATCTAGATACTATACACATATAATGGCGCAAAAATTTAAAAGTATGTAATAACAATAATACAATGATACACATACAATACATCAAAATCTAAAAAGGTGGATTAAACGTTGTGCCGTTATATTAAAAATAAATGTACAAAGTGAAATAGCACAAATTAAAATTATATATATTGGCAAACAGCTGTTTCGGAGCCCCTAAAGCTCCATCATCAGTGCCAATTCAAAAGATTAAAACCGATTTAAAATCCTAAGCCATGTCAATTTGCCCGAGTCTTTCGCACGCGCCAAGATGAAGTGGCGGTGACCTCTTCAAAAAAAAAAAAAAAACAGCGGAATCAGATTATTTTTTTCTGAATCCGCTGTTGTTTTCGAAGAAATCACCGCCATTTCATCTTGGCGCGTGCGAAAGACTCAGGCAAATTGACATGGCTTAGGATTTTATATCGGTTTTAATCTTTTGAATTGGCACTGATGATGGAGCTTTAGGGGCTCCGAAACAGCTGTTTGCCAGTATATATAATTTTAATTTGTGCTATTTCACGTTGTACATTTATTTTTAATACATCAAAATGATTGACCGCAATTTTGTTTTCTGAAATCCCACACCATGATTATTTTATGAAAGCTTTTCATAAGACAAATACAACACTACACTGTAGAAACAGACAAAGGTTTATTAATCTGCGAAAATATAATATAACCACCAACGGAAATATACAGTAACTTCTTCCCAGTTACCCACGATTCCGACAAGCGTTTTTTATCTTTTCAAACCTTAGAAACCAATATATCTTCAAGATTTAAAGAAGCATTTATAAAAAGAATGTTTCTTTTGCTGTCACTGATTTTCGGAAACGTTTCAGAGTAGTTTTTATAGTGTATAAATCAGTTTTTCAACCCAGAATATAGGTCGGATACTATCAATTCTTGAGTAAACATTTTCATGTTCAACAAACAAGTAATATAGGCAAACATGATAAATTAACAGCATTAACATTAACATTAAAATTAATATTATTTTCTTGCTCTTGCATGTTTAAATTCAAGTACACTGCCAAAAATGTTTAATTGAGAATTGATAGCCTCTCAAAACTCCGAAGAACCCGAATTCTGGGTTGAGAAACATTAAAAATACTCGTAATTTTTTTTTTCGAAAATCAGTTGCACTAAAAAAAATTGTTTTTATAAATGTTTCTTTATATTTCAAAAACAAATTGCTTTCTGAAGTTTTTAATGATAAGGAACGTTTTTCTTAATGATGGGTAACTCGGATGAAGTTATTGTATATTTTCGTTCGTGGTTATATTATATTATCGTAGATTAAGAAACATTTGGCTTTTTTTTAGTGTACGTAATTTATAGGAACAAAACAAATTATTATACACTTGTAACTTTTCATTTGACACTGTATTTCAGTACCAAGGACACAAACCTAAAGGGGTTGTAGGTCAAACTACAATAAACATTTTTTTAAATGGAAGAACAGGGTCACAATACAATTACTCAGCCAGCAATACACTGAATGTTTTACTCCAATTCGAATACACATTGTTCTTAATGTGAAGAATAATTAAGATAATTTAAAGAAATTTGCAGCAGACTTACTTTGCTTTGTTTTAAATGTAAGAATATATATATATAAGTGATGTAAATAGCCACCATCTGTATCCAAGTAGTGCTGAATTAAATAATGCTTACTTTGGATGTTACTTCACATTACATACAGTATCAGTGATCGAATTATTCTGCACTTCAATCACTTTTCGTGATGTCATTGTATTTCGCACAACGTAAGGTAAGTTTATTTACAATGTCATTAAATTACCTTTAATTATCGATTTGATTTGTATCAAAGTTTTAAATGCTTTTATATCTGGATGCCTATTATGTTCCAGAGCGCACATGGTATATACTCCTGCATGTTACATAACAGCAATCCTGCAAATATGCAACGCGTGCAGGATTTCTTCACAATCACTAAATGAAATGATATGACATTTTTATAACTTATAAATGAAATTATTATCTGTAGGATAAACTCATATTTTACAGATATTCTGGAAAAAGAAATTGTTAAACAATCTAGAAATACTCAATTTCTACATAATAATTTTGAAATTTTAATAATAAATTTTTGCTTATATAAATGTTTTAAGTTTAGCGAATACGAAATTGTACTTTAAAAAATTGTAATACTTAATGACGTTTAAAAATTTCAAAACTTTTCTTAAAGTGATTATAAAGAAATCCTGCACGCAATATACAAATGAGCAATTAAAACAAAGATGAAAGCATTTAAAACTTTTGAATAAAAGTAAAACATATAGAAATACGTTCATTCCATGAATTATAATTTTGAAATACAAAATGGCTGATATATAAATTTCACATCTAATATATTTAGAATATTTTGCTTAATATAAAAATTGAAAATTGTTTTTTTGAAGCGTTAAAGAAGTATGATACTCTTAAATGAACTCTTGTTATAAGAAAATTATCTAAATTTTGTAAACAACTTATTATCATATCAGTTTATAATAAATTTCCATCAAATAAAGAAGTTTTCGGTAGAAAAAAAAAATTAGTTAAGAATTTCATCATCTAAGTTTCGTCCGTCTGAAAATTTAAATGCGAACTAATTTCTTTCGGAATGGAGTTATTCCCCCTTAATCTTCATCTGGAACTATGCGTGATTATTTTGTAATTGCTACAAATGTAGTCCAAAAACGAAGTCTTCTTATTATCACTGAAATGCTCTCATGAGTTAAGAGAATAAACTGTTTTACATCTGCATAAACTATCGTGAAATTATATTAACAATATAAGCATTCAAATTGTTTACGATTTTAAATAAATATTAATGTATCGAAGTAACTTAGTCACATTACGGCATTTATATAATGTAACCGTAAAATAATATGTTTGTGAATTTAAACTGTTTTTTTTTTTTTTATAGTAATAAAAGTTATATAAATTGGAACAATAGACTTTAAGTAATACTTTTTCTTCTCAATTTTTATTTGTTTGGTGTACATACGTTGGAGACGTTGTCTTATAACAGCAGTTTTACAATTTCAATTCTTTAAAACAACAACGAAACAGTTAACAACAACAAAGAAAAAAAATCATGCATCACGTATAGATTATGGAACATTTTCTAACACTATCAAAAATTGTTACGAAACATCAATGTCTTTTTCACTGTATAAATAGCAGTATACTTTAACGTAGAAAAATATAATATAACAACTTACGAAAATATACAATAACCTCTTTCGATTTACCAACGATTCCGAAAAGCGTTCTTTATCTTTAAAAACCTCAGAAATCAATATAATTCGAGATTTAAAGAAGTATTTATATAAAAAAATATTAATAATGGTTTTTAGCATCTCATCAATTCTCATTAAACATTTTCAGCAGGGTAACTAAATTTATAGATGCAATCATCACAAAATTAATTTTAATGTTAATGTTGTTGCTGATATTAATCATGTTTGTCTGTAAAACATGTTTGTTGAGCATGAAAATGTTTATTTGAGAAGAGAAAGAATTAAAAAAAAACCTGTATTCTAGGTTGAGAAAACGGATTAATACACTATATAAATTACACAGTAAGGTTTCCGAAAAACAATGGCAGCGAAAGAAACTATGTTTTTATGAATGCTTCTTTAAATCGCAAAACAATATTGGTTTCTGAGGTTTCTAAAGATAAAGAATCCTTTTCGGAATCTTGCGTCACTCGGAATAGGTTAATGTATTTGTATTTTTACGTTTGTCTTTATATATTATAACAGCAGCCCGTCCCGGCTTCGTTCGGATGAACAATGTGTCGATCTTCTTAGAAAAATGTCTTACGCAAAATATCTAATCGAAAATCAGCAATAGTTTCCTTATTCCTCTAACCTTCCATAATCGGATTCATTGTCGATGTTGGCCACGAAATCGCTAAAATAGCTGAAATACGTGTTTAACTATTTTTTAACAGACTGGTTTAGCTGTATTTTATGAATTTCCTAGTTATAATTCAGTGTTATGATTTCATTGTTGTAACTATTGTTGCGACTTTATTTTTGTAACTGTATTGTTGCAAGATTCAATAATTTTTTTAACCTAAACTGCTGCTGCGATATAGCGAAAAACTTTCGACCCTCCCCCCCCCCATTCACCCACTTAGGGGGTGAATTTCAAAAATCGCTGAAATACGTGTTTAACTCTTAAGTAGATTTGTTAGTACATAGAAATTTCGCGCTCCTACCTAAAACTGCTTCTAAGATATGGCGAAATGACATAAAACTTTCGACACCCCCCCCCTTTTTAACACCCTTCGGCGGAGAATTTTCAAAAGTCCTTTCTTATTGCTTGCCTAGGTCATAACGGCAATATACTGTCCAAATTTTGTGATCCTGACTTTAGTCGCTTCAGCTGGGCGTTGATGAGTCAGTCAGTCAGGCGTTCTCTCTTTATATAATAGTATAGATTTAAGAAATATTTGTATTCTTTACAGCGTACGATAAAAGAAGATAACTAATTAAACAATTTAGAGAACACATAGCACAATAGAAAACCTATCTTCAGCAGTTACCGCCTATAGAGGTAAAATACTTGAATAATTTTGTGCAATCATGTGTATGCTTTATAGTTTTAATGATTAGTGGTGCCATGTATAACAAAAGCATTTTATTTTCGTGCTGCCTGGATCAACGGACAAACAATTGTTTCGAATACTGGTTATATTTTTATCTGCCTATGTGTGTATATGTGTCGGATGTTATATCGAGTTATCGGATGTCAAAAAATGAAGTGTATTAAGGCTATTGGTCAATAAGATCTCAAATTCCCCCCCCTGTAATGTTAAACCTGTGCGAGTGTAATGCATTCTTATTTTTATAATATCTCCTCAGGGAATTAATATTTTTAACTTGTTTTTTTCTGTTCCGTTCTTAAAGGATGTCTCCCCGTTTTAACACTTTCCAACATAGTTGAAAAATGCTTATGAATTCCGTTTGTTTGTCTGTCTGCCGTTTATCTGTGCTCTAACTCACGAAATATATTCGGATAGTCATGTAATTGATATATGTTATTGAGGATTACTATAGCATGTTCGGTATTGAAAATGAAGTGTGTAGCGTTTATAGTTTTTTTTACAAGGACACTCAAAAGAGTTCCGTTACATTAAGATATATGGGGAAAAGTCATCCGCTGCTTATTTTATGATGTTACACAATTTCAAACATATTAAAATTTATATATATCACTGAGATAGCTCACAAACAAGCGGCTTACTATAGAATATGGTGTTAATAGCACTTATAGTTCCTTTACAGGGACACTCAAATGAATTCCGTTAGATTACGGTCTATGTAAAAATCGTCTATGAAGAAAAATCGTTTGGAGTTTATTTTAATAATGTTTCACTAATTCAAACATTTTGAAATTGATATACAGTGGAGTCCCGATAATCCGAGTTGATCGGGACCGACTCCACCTCGGATTATACGGACTACATAATAGAATTGAAGAGAAAAATTCAATTTATTATATACACATAAAACAAAAAATAGAGAGATCAAATAGCGAAAAAATAACGAGTACACAGACTTGTAAATATAAAAACGTATTTTAAATAACAACTTATTTTAAATAACAACACACTTACTTGATTTAATTTTTCAGAAATGAATCTAAAGTTGTTTGTTTTTGAGCAGAAAGTCTCTTTTTTACTGCGTTGTCTCGCAAGACTTTCAAAAATAAAACGTCATGTAGTAAAGCATCTAGTTGCTGCTAAATATAGCGAAGGGTAACTTCTAACGCTGTCGTGCCTTCTGGATGCGAAATTATCTTCTCCGTTTCATCTTTTAAATCTTCAGTTTCATCAATTTCTTCTTCGTCGTTAATCATATGAATTATTGGATCGTCGGTAATTTCCTCTTCCTCATCACCGTAAAGCCATTCTTCGACGCAATCGTTTGTTACTTCTTCATAGCCGGGTAGCTTCAAAATTGCATTTTTAATTTCAAAATGTTCTTGATTTTCTATCTTTTTCTTTTTCTTACTGTTTGAGATGTCTTTAGTTGTCAAGATATTATGCCAGGTGTTCTTTATTGTCTCCAATTTAATTTCCACCCATTATTCAGCAAGCCAATACATAGCATTTTTGACATTAATTTTTTTGATTTGTTGAATCAAAGATTCAGTGTCTTCTTCCAAAACATGCGTAAGCATAATTTTTCGGTACTTCAATTTAGATAATTGATAAGCCACTGGTCCATAGGCTGAATAAGGCTAGTAACGTTCGCCGGTAAAAACATAGCTTTAATATTTCCACTTTTCAAATCTTCTTCTTCAGGAGGGGCATTATATATCGAGAGAAGTGCTTGACGAGGAAGCTTTTAGGTAGATTTAGTAAGAAATACTACCTATTACATTCTCACCTAAGTTGGAATTTTTGAATATCTTTCTTTGCTTTGTTTAAAGCCAGGAGCAGATTTTTCATTTCTGGAGACTAGGGATTTAGTAGGTAGTCGTTTAAAGTTCAACCCTGTTTCATTACAGTTGTACAATTTCTCTTCTGTGAGATTTTCTTTTATCATTAAATTGTTTAATTCAGTACGAAACTTATTTGCAGCCTAAAAATCCGCTGAAAGTTTGTCTCCGTAAATAGTCATCAGGCGAACTCCATACATTTTTTACCATCTGTTTAACCACCCAGTGCTGGCAGAAAAATTGACGGTTTCATTCATTTTTTGGCAGAAATATAGAATCCGTTAGAAGATACAAAGAGAATTGTGTTTATTTTTTTCTAAATGAGAATGAAATTAAAACAAATAATGAAAGAAAAACGAAGATTTAAAATAACATAAATAAATTTCGTACTATATAAAAAGTTAGAACAGCTTAGCTTTTTTTTTCTTTCTCCATTTGGTAACCTATCTATTTAACAATTTCTATTTACCTATCTATTTACCTATCTACTTACATTGTAAAATATTAACTGTATATTAAAATCATCTGAAATTATTCATTAACAGGAAATGAGGAAATGTAGAACATATATATATTTTTAATATTTGTAAATTTAAACTTTTAGAATATTTTTTCTTGTTATATTCTTTCAAGTAATTCAGGCAAAAATGTTTTTATTATTATTTTTTATTATTTTTTATTTATTTTTAGCCACCTTGGATTAAGCGGAGGTCGAAATAACAGGACTCGGATTAGCGGGACTCTACTGTAGTAGATTACTGAGGTGCATTGCAAGAGACTTACTATATAATATTGTATGTATAGCATTCATCGTTCATTTACAGGGACACACAAAAGAATTCGGTACTCTCTGTTAAAAATAATTGCTGGAAGTGCCTTTTCAGTTGCTGAACGCGTTTTTAAATTTAACTCATTTTTTGTCTATTATTTGGTGTGTATAAATTCTATAGAACATATACAGGGCACCACAAAATTCCTCGAGTACGTTTCCGTTTATTGACAAAAATTCCATAAGGGGGATTTTAAAATGTACTACGCTTTTCCTAACTGAACTGAAATTTAGCATTCTATGTAGTGTATGTAGAAATTTATACACCATATACAGGGCTGCACAAAATAATTCGGATATTTTACTCGGATATTGTTGTTAATTCCTGAAATTGGGTTTTTAAATATGTTTCAACGGTAGAGATTTGTAAAATTATTTTGGAAATGTTTGAAAGTGTTACATAATCTATGCTTGAGGCATGAGTTTTCGTTCTCGTTTTAGTTTTCAAAATATTTCTAAAATACATATTTAATTTATAATTGCATGTGTTAAAATCTTAGCGAAACTGGGTAAGATTTTAACACTTCACATAAAATTGCGTACATATTTTAGAAATATTTTCACAACTAACGAACAAAAAAGAAACATATTTTAGGAATAGTAACACAGATAAAAAAATAAATTAAAAACCTTAATCTCCTGAAGAGATATTGTAAAAATACGAATGCATTATACCTCCATAGATTCAACATTACCGAGAGGAATTTTAGATCTCACTGACCAATAGCTTGGGTTTAAGTTTTATGAAAATATTATTAATATTTAAGAAATTACATTATGCAATACTAATGGTACAATAGGCTTTCAAGGGGAAAAATGTCATTTACAAATCTTCTATTATTAGTACAATGTGGGCCCAAATAGATAAATATTGTAGAATTTCAAATTAAAATTTTGAAAGATATAATAAAAAATATAAAAGATGTATTAAAAAATATGCAATTAGTATCATATAATTCACATTAATTCACACTCAAGTTACACAACTAAAGTGAAAAAACGTGTGAAATTTGAAAAAAAAAATGTTTTTGAAAACTTTTTATTCTTTGGTATATTCTGTTCCCTTCTCTTATTTGATATGAAAAGTTTTAAAACAATTCCTGTCACTATTTAAACATAAGTAGACTGCACAGACATAAGTAATCACGTTACTCATAAGTAATAAGTATTGATACTAATTAAAATTAAACAATTATCAAGTATAAGTAATAATTCATTAGGTTAGACACAAAGTACAAGTTCAATTATCCAAGACGGCCTGCGTGCCTGTCAAGCAGCTTGAAACTTTGCTCCGCGGCCAGGCATTAACCCGTTTAGCTGGGCAATAACCCGACAGGTAGGGGCTTGGCAACGGTGTAAATAAGAAATAAGTAGACTTTGCATTTTTCACAAAATATGCAGTTATAAAGCAACATACTCTAATTTGCATCTTTTTAGGTGCGTTCGTAATTATATAAATACGTAGCACCTATAGTCGTCGTTTGGTCCGTCCGTCTGTCCCTCCGTCTGTCTGTCTGTCTGTCCGTCTGTCTGTCCGTCCGTCTGTCTGTCTGTCCGCATATAACAACTCAAAAACTACCCAACCAAATGGTTTGCAATTTAAAATATATTATCTTTGCAGAATTTTGTCGAGACATTTCAAATTTTATTAAAATCGAATCAAAACTTTAGGAGATATTAATAAAAATATTTATTAAGAAATTTGATTTTTTTTTAAATCGGTGTTTTTTCGTTATAGGAGCTTCCGATGGATGTTAAATCGTCAAGCGACCGATATACTTATTTTATTACAGAAATTAATCTGCAGACGATATAATTCATTTCACAGAATTAAAAATCATCAAGATCTGAATATTTATATAACTAGCTGATACATATATATCTGAATATTTATATAACTAGTTAAGATATTTGTATGAACAGTGTCATAAAATATATACTTAACTAGCTGTTTAACCCGTTCTACGCACGGGATATCATGAATTTAATTCTAAAACGTGCGTACGAACGCACCTCGTTTGTAACGTTTGACGTACAATTTCCAACTTGTTTGCACTTTACTTCGTTTATATGACGTTCATATTCGTTATCATCTGACCAGTATTATCATACCTTACATCTTCAAATGGGTGAAGTGATGGTTTAAAAAAATTTTTAGATGTTATGGTCGGTTAATTACTATAATCAATTTGATCTAAATGAACCTCTGGTCGCCATTCATCATCTGAATCTTCAAATTCTACATAAAAACTTGCAAGACTTTCAAATAAAGATAATAATTCATGCAAAGATAAATACTTTCCTTTCTGTCTTCCAAACTTTTGTGGATGTAAACTGTTATGCAATATATACAAGGGTGTCCATAATTAAACGACCCTACTTTAAAGTTGTCTACAGACGAAACTATTGGTCAGAAAGTTGTGAAATTTTGTGAAGGACATAATGAAGGAATGGGAATTTGTTTAGGCGAAAAAAAATTTAGTTCAAAATTTCGCCCCCCCAGATGGCGTTTTTGATGATTTAATTACACATTTAGCATACATTTACGACAGTTTACATATTTTATTGCAACAAAACATTTTCCACATGACGGCCATCGTTTTCAGCTACCATCTGGAATCGTAAGATAGCATGTTCCACAGTTGTATAATTATGTTGCCCGTAGTGCGTTCGGGAAAATGCTAAGAGCATGTCGTGAAAAAAAGTTTTGTTGAACATTTTTTGTTGAAATAAAAACTTGTAAACTATCGTAAGTTTATGATAAATGTGTAATTCATTAAAAACGCCATCTGTTGGCGAAATTTTGAACTACTTCTTTTTTCGCTTAAACAAATCCCCATTCCTTTATTATGTCCTTCACAAAATTTCACAACTTTCTGACCATTAGTTTCGGCTGTAGACAATTAATTATGGACACCCTGTATATCAATGCGTTGGGATTTTACTATATAAAAATGAGGATTTATTTGTTACATAAATAATAACCCGACCTAACAAATAACTATGGTAGGATTAATTTTTTTATAGGCTAATAATATTACATAACAATGTTATATGACAAAAAGAATGAGAAATATTTATATATAATAAAACTATTCACACTCAATTGCTACAAATCTCATTTTTAAAAATTAATACATACAACCTACATATTTTGGTAAAATTAATTCTTTTAAAGGCCATTGTACTATTACTAGTACACATATTCAAACATTAGTAAATCACAACATTTAACTGGTTTTGATTACAAAAATTACATCAAACATTAGCTACAATAACTTATTTTACGAAAATAATTTCAAACAATAATTCTAACTGTCTAGAATATCAATAATGTGAGCAAATACAAAAGAATTATCGGCTATAGGCGCATTCCAAGTTTCATCCATCTTGAATGAGTAATACTAGACATGTAGCGTCATATTTTGGTAAAAAAATTAAACGTGCGTTTTCAAAAGAAGTCTTTGAAATAGATCATGAGGCTTTTTGATAAAAAAAAATACTAACTGCTGAAAAAATACATTAGCTGAAAGATGATGTACTATTAGTAGTACACCAGACCAGAAAGTTAAAGAAATACAGTAGACCGTTAGAAAATGTATTGCGATTTCAGAATTATTTAATTTATGAGATTTCAAAATTGTTATTTATCAGCACACATTTAAAGCTTTTGAACATGGTTTAAAAGTGTTTATAACTTCGTTTTGTCTGTCTGCCGTCTGTCTGTCCGTTCGTGCTTTAACTTTCGTAAATATTACTGGGACTGCTATGTAATTGATATACGTTATTGAGATTTATTGTAGAATGTTCGATATTGAAATTGAAGAGTGTAGTATTTATTGTTCGTTTACAGGAATACACAAAAGCATCCCATTCTATTCTGGTCTATGGGGAAAAATCGTTTGTGGTGCATTTTAATGATATTACGATACTTCATACATAATGAAATCGATATGCATCACTGAGATAGACAATAATGTGATTTTCATAGAGTATAGAATACGTAGCATTAATAATTCGTTTACAAGGACGCGCAAAAGGGTATTATTCTATTATGATATCTGGGAAAAGAATGTGATGCATATAAATTCTATAAATCAGATACAGGGTTTTACGGAAGAATTCACACACATTAGAGGCTATGGACAGCATGTGCTGAAAATGGATTTTCAATGACGTTATGTGTTTTTTAAAATGTTTTTTTAGATATCTCATTTTATTGCATGATTTTTCGGTTTTTCTTTTATATACAATTGTTTTATTTCATGAACTTGCTACAATATTTCTACAAAAATAAATAAATAAATAAATAAAATTGGGTGCAATCATTTTCAAGTAAAATGCCGGGAATTTTGCCATTTAAATGATACTTGGACAATTCTGATAGTAAATTTATAGTATTCGAAAAACAAAAGTAAAACATTATCGATAGTTTTTTTTAAATGAAAAAAAAACTATCGATATTGTTTTATTTTTCGATAACTTATCGATAATGTTTTAATGTTTTACTTTGTTTTACTGATGTAAAGAAAGCTCACTAAAGTCTTGTTCCCCACAATTAACCTCAGAACAGCGACAACTATACTCATATCGGTCTCGAGGTAAAGTAAAGTGATTATGTGCACTGCTAACAGCGCAACTTAGCAGCAAACTATTAGGATTTAGCGTTTCTGACCCGAAAACGGAACGGGATACGGGGAAAAATCAATTACAAAGTTATAAAACGTCCTTAACTTGGTATAAAATTATGTTTCACATGTAAAAATAACTTTACTGAAAGCTATGAAAGTCAGCAAGATGCAGTTTATTTTAATAAGAAATTCAAATTGAATTTTCCGATTGTGTCTACCTTCGGTACACTTACAGAATACATGATGCATTGCTGCGATGGTGGACAAATTGAGCATATGCTTGACTTTATTTTCTTATTAAAATAAACTGTGCCTTGCTTACGGGTGTTATTTTCTTTAGTAAATGTACTTCTACCTTATAATCCCACAATTCCGCATGCAATTAGAAGATTTTTTAACCTCTTAACTCTCGCACCCGTGATATTCACGGGCTGTGTAGGATACTTTTTAAAAATTCAGATTGCTTAATTCCCACCAGTTTTTTAAACCAGTGCAATTGGCTTTATTCTCTCATTATTTTATCTGCTATTAAACAAGGTGAATATTTCTACTTCAAAAAAGTGGGGACAATCAAACAATCTGAATTTAAAAAAAAGTAGCCTACACTTATCGGGTGCGACCGTTAAGGGGTTAAGCCTGAGATTGGATATAAAAACATTACATTACTGGACATCTCATGAAGTTATTTTTACACGAAAGACAACATTTAGTACTAAATCGAGAATGTCTAAAATTTGTGATTGACGTTTTCGCGTGTGTTGTACCGTTTTCGAGGTAGGAACGCTAATTCTGCAGTTCACCTCTAGGTAGCATTAGAGTCCATATCTATACTCTATTATATCTGCACATCCTCTTTATGACTATACCTGTCGCCATTCTGAAGTTAATGAGAGTGTTTAGGACTTTAGTGGGCACACGGTATCATGAAATAGAAAACATAAAAGTGTTATATGGAATAAGAATGGAGTTAAACCATTTATTACTTACCCATCATACATAGTATAGGGTAAGTCTTGTAATCGTTTTGAAAATAGGAAAAAAAATTTGACGAATTTACACGCTTCAGACACTGGATATTGGAACATATTTTTAGAAAAAAAAATTGCCGTCCGTCTGTCTGTGTGTGTGTCTGTAAACGCTCTATCTCCCGAACAAATTGAGATAGAGACTTGAAATTTGGTATGTATTTAGTATGTAATAATGGGAAGAAGTTTATTAAATTTTTAGTAACCTCCATTATCTGGAACTATTTTTTTCGGACTCTCGAAATATTCGTTCTGATAAAAGGTGTATAAAAATTTTCGAAATTGTTTATTTTAAGAAGTGAATAGAAAAGACAATAAAAAACATAAATTTTGCATAAAGAATGAAGTTGATCAAATAATGAGTTGCCGAGATATTTGGAATCCTATTTTCCACACTCTTCGATTTTTCATGACCCTGCATTTCATTCAAATTTCACTTCAAATATATATTTTAATTGGATATGAGACGCTTAATCCGACGCAGTAAACCGTTACTTAATATGATTATCAATTTTGGAGTTATAAGGATGCTTCTTTTACGCAATTCAGTAATAGAGCATTTAAAGTTTTGGACGTCATCAAGCCACGATTTTATTCGAATTGCAATGCAATTTATAAATAGTTTACACATGTTTCATTTTCATATTTTATATTATGTATATCTATGATGGATAAGTATTACGGTGGCCCCCAACGACTAGTTTTACATTGTCATGCTTTTTATAAATGAGTTTTCTATGGTTATTCTTTTTATAAGTATTACATAAGACTTATTCAAAATAAACACGTCACTGTAAACTTTTCAAGCGTTTTATTTTAAAAAGCAGATGCCATTCGAGTTTCACAAAAAAAATCAAGTGATGCTCCCTTAGGTTAACGTGTATTTTCTATCATAAAGCCATTTAAAGGATTTGAATTTTGAGACATTGGATTTTTTTTCTTTTTAAAAGCATTCTCCTTTTATTATTATTATTTTATTCTGTTTGATCTCAAATATTATGAATATCCCATCTGAAGATTATATTTTGAATAAAAGGGATATTTGGATATCGCCGTGTTTTATTTTGTTTGAATTTGTTCGTTCTTTCCGTAAAAATGCAGGAAGTTTTCCGCAAATTTTATGGAATATGCCCGTATTGGTTTCAAAACAGTGCAACTTCCGAAAATGATGTTTACATGTTTGCGTATAACGGTCACTGTGTTTGGAATGCGACGTTTTTTATTGTTGTATATATGTACTTGTTTCACATTGTAAATATTTCTACAAATATTTTCTATAAATATCTACTATAAATATTTTTATACATATTTTTATTTTTTTTACTGAAACGCACAAATTTTAGAAATATTGGCTTTTAAATGGAAATATTTTCAGCGGAATGGTAATACTGGCCCTCCAATGAAACTATTTCCAATGATATGCCCATATTGGCTAAATTTTGGTTTTAAATACGAAATATTTCCAATAAAATAAAGTTTATGTCGCCATCCATATGTGTAACTATGTACATTAACCAATACACAATAATCTTTTTATTTCTCTTTCTCATTTTTTTTTCGATTAAAAAGTTGATATATTTTAAAGACATTAAAAAAAGTATAATTTATTTTTAAGTGGAAGGCTGTTGGAAATTACGTATTAAAGATTCCTTTTTATTTTTAGTTAAAACTAAAGTTCGATTTATATCGATCATAACGTAATTTATCTTAAACACTGTTTTTAAAATATATTTTTATTTTATATTTTTTTAAACATTCACTTTAACAGTATCATACACAAAAACTTTCAGCATATCTCAAATAAAATAATTTGTTAGAAAATTATTGTTTAAATTTATCTATCATATCTAAGTTATAATAATAATTTTTTTAACAGCTTGTAGTATAAATACTTTTGCTTAAGATAACTTTTATCTTTATTGAAATTGATACTACAGCACCCATACTCTCATTAATTTGAAAAAGTACATGTTTGAAAAAAAAATGTTTGTAGTCTTGAAAAATATCTTCCGAAACACTCCGATTCTTCTTCCGAAAAAATCATTACTCTTAATATATTAATTTACTCATAACAAGTTAAATTATTTTTTAGAAACTATCAAATAAAAAAGTCAGATATTTAAAATTATAGAAAGAATATTTGTAAAACATTCAGAATAATACTCAGTTAGAAAAAAATCTATCAACAGATGAAACGTTTCATATCTTTTCACAGTTTTTTTTGCTTATATAAGGCTCCTAAAATAAGTAACAATATTTGAAAAAACTGATAGTGTAGCCGTAGGCTGTGTGGTCATGTCCAAGAGCTGGAAAGCCGATTGATTGACACTAGTGATTTTATTAAAGACTTAAATGTTGAGCTTCTATTCAGTCCCATTGCTTGAAAAATGATTTTTTTATGGGGTTCTATAAAAGACATTTTAACGAAATGAAAATTATCTTAAGATACGGAAGATACTTGTTATAAAACGGAAATTTAAAAAGGAATATTTTCGAAAACACGGAAAATTTTGAAGAATTTGTGGATTTGTTTTCTCTTTTAAAATATGTAAGTAGTATTAGCGTCTTAGTACAATTCTTAGTACAGTTTCAAAAACTTTAACGGATTATTTGTTTTAACAGTGTTTTAATAACACTATAAATTTTAATGTATTTTTATTCTTTAAGGAAAACGTATATGCTGTAACTAAGACATGAATTCATTTAAAAGAATAATGAATTAAACATATAATAATGTAAATACACTTTAGTGATTTTTCATACACGCTTTTATTTAGCTGAAGGCGAATGTATTTGAGCGTTATTCACCTTGATATGCAGGGTGATTCCAAATTCATGGTACAAACTTTAAGGGTATACAAACTTTGAGGGTATTATACAATAAATCTTTTTAACATTAGGTTGGTGCAAGACACTGAAAAAAACATTTATTGGATAGGAAACCAGGGTCAAAAATTCATTTATTTAGTCAAAATTACAGGGCGTCTCACGACAATCTGAAGTCGCGTTTTCGTTCATAACTTTAACAGTAAGAGACTCATCTTTGTAGGAATCGTAAGCATATTGTAAGGATTTCATTAAAATATCTTCATTAGTTTTAAAGTTATGAACGAAAACAAGACTTCGGATTGGAGTGAGACACCCTGTATTTTTGACTATATAAATGGATTTCCGACCCTTCTTTTCTATACAAAAATTGTTTGTTACAGTGACCTGTACCAACCCTTAAAGTTTGTACCATGAATTTGGAATCACCGTGTATATTTCAAAGCAAGTACGTACTATAGATTAATAAGTTCGTTCTAATAACTTTTCGGAGTTTCCGAATACTTCTTCAAACGAATATTAATTCATAAATAAATGTAAAGCATTAATTATGACTTGAGTTTCACATTAAGAAGTTTAAAAGATTAATACATCACTGTTTAGTTTTATTATCAGATTATTTACCTCATATCACAAGAAGCTTTTGCACAGTATCATTACGACATTCACAATAATCTTTTCTAGTTTACGAATACTTTATAAAACTTTGACATGCAGCAAATGTTCTTAGAATTTATAATATCTTTTACAAAATCTGCATTTAATTTATGTTTTGTAAGCAAAATTTAATCTTTTAACCATATTTACTTTAAAATTTGATATTTTGTAGAATGACATGTAAGGGGATGAATTATTAATTTGTAATGGGCAACGTATATATAATGCCTATTAGTAACTAAAATGAAATTAGGGGATAACAAATTTTATGCTGTTTGGAAAAGTAAATAATTCAGTTTTATGATATTTGGTTAACAAATGTTCTGCCTGTAATATGAGAAACATAATAACAACAAAACATAATAGAACTGGATAAAAAAATGAGAGATGTAAATTAGTCCTTAAAAGGTCAAAACCTGAGGCATTTTTCTAAAATAGCTCATTTAAAAGGTAACAACAATTTGACGCTCTGGATTTTTACGCCTTTTTCGGAATTTTTTTAGAAATGCAAATTGTTTATAAAAATCGCTTTATACTAATGTATTGTATATATAATAAATTTGAAATTCTAATTTTTTAGTTGATGCATTAACAATTGGCGGCGTGATAGCAGATGGACAGTAGCTCTTCTAAAATAGAATTTCAAGCAGTGAGTATGATACCACATTGTACACTTAACGTAGAATAATGGCACAAAAAAATTTTAATCCAAAGGTTGGAGAAATATTTATCCGTTTTTAAAAACTATGCATTTTTAGTGAAATGACATCTAATCAGAATAAAATGGAATTTTCCAACAAACAAATTTCTTTAAAGTTACACAGAAAAAGGCGAAGTAACTGTTTCTTGAAAATATTCTATTTATTTCATTGGTAAAAATATGTCACTATTAAGTTGAAAGAAGCTTCAAGCGATTCATTGAAAATTGGTTCAGCTAAAATGCTCATCGATTTTTAAAATACTTAAAGTAAGTAAAGTAGTAAAGTAAGTAAGTTCTGAGTAAAACGCATTTAAAGTTTTCGATACTGTTTTACTAAACAGCATATACTCCATCTTCTGAAAGGTAGAAAAGGTCAATGACGCACACATAAAATGGTTTTAGGCCGGTAATAGCTCCAAAACTCCTCTTTCTTTGAAGATGCTGAGTGAGAACGTTAGCACGCTCTACTTCTATAGCTCAAAATTTGCCCTTTCATTTTCTAAATTGATTTGTAACTAGTAAAATATGGTATAATATTGTAAATACACTTTAGTAATTTTTCATACACACTTTTATTTAGCTGAAGGCGAATGCATTTGAACATCATTCACCTTGATACACAGAGTGCTTCCAAATTCAAGGTACAAACTTTAAGGGTATTGTACAATAAATGATTTTAACAGTATGTTGGTACAGGACACTGTAAAACACATTTATTGTATAGGAAACTAGGGTCGGAAATTCATTTACTGAGTCAAAATTACAGGGCGTCTCACTCTAATCTGAAGTCGCGTTTTCGTTCATAACTTTAACAGTAGTGAAGATATGTTAACAAAATTCGCAACAGACTCATCTTTATATGAATCGTAAGCTTATTTTAAGGATTTCGTTAAAATATCTTCACTACTGTTAAAGTTATGAACGAAAACGCGACTTCAGATTGGAGTGAGACGCCCTGTATTTTTGACTATGTAAATGGATTTCCGACCTGCTTTCCTATGCAAAAATTGTTTGTAACAGTGTCCTGTACCAACCCTTAAAGTTTGTACCATGAATTTGGAATCACCCTGTTTATTTCAAAGGAAATAAGTACTATAGATTAATATGTTGGTTCTAATAAATTTTAGGAGATTCCGAATACTGCCTTAAATGAATATTAATACATAAATTAATGTAAAGCATTAATTAGGACTTCAGTTTCACATTAAGAAGTTTAAAAGATTAATACATCCGTGTTTAATTTTATTATCAGATTATTTACATCATATCACAAGAAGCTTTTGCACAACAGCATTACGACATTCACAATAATCTTCTCTAGTTTGCGAATACTTTACAAAACTTTGACATGCAACAAATGTTCTTAGAATTTATAATGTATTTTACAAAATCTGTATTTAATTTATGTTTTGTAAGCAAAATTTAATCTTTTAACCATATTTACTTTAAAATTTTATATTTTCTAGAATGACATAAAAAGGGATGAATTAGTAATTTATAATGGGCAATGTATAATGCCTATTAGTAACTGAAGTGAGATTCGGAAGTAACAAATTTTATGTTGTTCGGAAAAGTAAATAATTCAGTTTTATGATATTTGGTTTACAAATGCTCTGTCTATAATATGAGGTATCTAATAACAACCTAATATAATAGCATTGGATAAAAAAAATGAAAGATGTAAATTAGTCCTTAAAAAGTCAAAACCAGAGGCATTATTTTTATAAAATAGCTCATTTAAAGCGTAACAACAATTTGACGCCCTGGAATTTTACTCCTTTTTCGGGAATTTTTTAGAAATGCAAATTGTTTATAAAAATCTGTTTGCACTAATGTATTGTATATATAATAAATTTGAAAATTATTATTTTTTAGTTGATGAAGAATTAGCGGCTTGATAGCAGATGGACAGTAGCGCTTCGAATATAAAAGTTATGTAAAACCAAACAGAACTCCTCCCATTTGACTTTGAAATAAATTCGATTTATTGTATGTTTAGTTCTTTTATATTCAATTATGACACATACAGGTGTCCTAGGAACATTTGCAAACTTTCAGGCGAAGGTTTCTTCCCATTAAACTTTATTTACTTCTCTAGCATCGCCAATAAATATGAGTGGCAAGTGGCATTAATATCTCCATTGTATTAGCAGTTCTTATCTACTTTCCGAAGAGAGTTATTGTGTTGGAGTGAAACAGGAATTGCTCTGTCTGAGAGACATTCGCCTGAGATGCAGAAACCGTTTCCTAATGAAATAGTGTGAGTTTTCCGAGGAGGAAGTGGAAACTTGTTTGATTTTCTTCCACTGGACAGAAGAGAAAAGTAAAGAAAATGCCCCAGAGACCGGCAATGGAGGAAAAGAGTAAGGAGTTGAAAGAGGAGCTCTCGAGAATCTCGAGAGAAATTGAATTTGTATTCAATTTTTGTATTAGTTGCAAGGTTAGTTCTTATGTGCAATTAGCACCAAAGTCAACACGCTACCACAGTTAAAGCCAACGTCACACTACTTTAATTCCTCCAGTTTCTACCCATTTGCTACATACGTTGCTGGTTAGAGTACAGCACTTGCAAATTTAATCTTTTCCATCTCTAGCTGCATTTCTAATTATTTTTTAACACTACGTCTTTTCCTTAAATACTTTTCGCTGATTTTGTTTTTATATTGTCTTGAAAGACCTTTGTTTTCTTCTATTTTTTGTTACGGCTTTTATATTTTCTGTCAATACTCTTTGTCAGTTTAAAACAAGCTAAGTGTAGTGAAATTAGAGAAATATTTTATAACTTAACAGTAAAATAAAGTATTGAGTAACATTAAATATTTAATAATAATGTGTTTTTAAAAAGATTTTCTAAAAATATCTTTTATTGCAGTGATTATTTTTAAATGGGAACATTTAAAATATACTTATAATGAAATTGGTCTGAAGGCAAGTGGTTGTTACAATAGTTAAAGCTTAAATTTGAAAAGAAACTAACTAAGCATTCATGCAGACAAACAACAGTAAAAATATTTCGTAATTCTTTCGGAAGAAATGCTGTTCAATATCGCCACTAAACTTAGCCTGTTAGAATGAAAACTAGTCTGAAAGCAAGTGGTTTTACAATAGCTAAAGCTTAAATCTGCAGAGAAACTAACTAAGCATTCATGCAGACAAACAACAGTAAAAATATTTCGTAATTCTTTCGGAAGAAATACTGTTCAATATCACCACTAAACTTAGCCTGTTAGAATGAAAACTAGTCTGAAAGCAAGTGGTTGTTACAATAGTTAAAGCTTAAATTTGAAGAGAAACTAACTAAGCATTCATGTAGACAAACAACAGTAAAAATATTTCGTAATTCTTTCGGAAGAAATGCTGTTCAATATCGCCACTAAACTTAGCCTGTTAGAATGAAAACTAGTCTGAAAGCAAGTGGTTTTACAATAGTTATAGCTGAAATCTGCAGAGAAACTAATTAAGCATTCATCCAGACAAACAACAGTAAAAATATTTCGTAATTCTTTCGGAAGAAATTCTGTTCAATATCGCCACTAAACTTAGCCTGTTAGAATGGAAATTTTACATGCTATGAAGCCATACAAAAGTTTCCAAACTCAAATGATGCAATAGTATGCAATTCAGTAAAATTTATTGAACTTAACCCACGATTATTAATTCACGATTTTTTATTTTCATGAGAAAATAATATACGTGGTTTCATTCATGAACTAGATCATGTTAAAAATAATTTTAAAAAATTTCTAAGTATAATATGTATATTTTTTTATCGCGTTCCATTTGTACTTCTATTATGTTCTATTAAGAATTACTATTTAAGAACTACTAAAATACAAAATCGATACTTACATTTCCTTAACACACAGTTTTTTCAACATATACATTTTTTTATTTTTTATAAATGATATTCTGTAAAAATGGTTTTATTTAATTTTGAATTCCCTTAAACAATCACCGCATAGCAATGAAGGATAACTTTGAACAAATTAGGTTGCTAAGTTGCAGCAAGGCTAGCATTTAGCAAAACCTAGCATTTTCATTTGTGTTAAAATGTTTCTACAGTGTTTGACACTTCAACGATACACGTTATTTATCTCTTCTTTTTACTTATTTAGTACTATGGGAAAATAGTATTGGTTGTTCCATATGTGGCATTGGGTCCACAGTAGGGTTAATTTTAGCAACCTCCACGTTCTAAATTGTGTTCCGAGTGGAACATAAAATACAGTTTTTTTTTTAAAATACAAAATTCATTATTCTTATAACACATTTATTTCTAAAGGGCACAACTTAAAAAATGTGATTTTTGACACATTAATATACGTTCATTACAAATATATTTTTTTATCTGTCATTAAAAGCATGGTTAATATCTTAAAAAATGACCGAAATAGAACAGTTTTATGTTACTGTTCCAGTTATTAATTTACAAAACTCCGTTGTCTAGAAATCTGCAGATAATTGGATGTAATGTGACTCATATTAAAAATAATGAGCTGTTTTCTACTCTAGATATAAAAATATATTATTATTTCCCAATCCTCCTTTTTAAACAATTTTGTTTCTATGCTTAAAAAAGTTTTTCACCTTTCCTGAAAAACTTCATTTCCCAAGTTGTGTCACTTTATAAATAAGCATGCGATATATATTTTAAAAAGAATTAAGCATGAAAAAAAACTTCTGATTACTTTTAAAGTAAAAGAAAAAATCTGAAGTAACTCCACTCAACTGCTTGAGCACTTCGTAGAATACCATGCATTCAGATAAATTCCTGCCTCAATAGAATCCCCTTGATTCGAACACTGAGCCTCTTGTTTTCAAACTGAAGACATTAGATCTTTGACACTAAGATTTGACTACATTGCTTCGGTATTTATCATTTAAATTCTGAGACATTTTCTTGTTGATTTTCTCCAGAATGGTCGCAAAATAGATTGAAAATGATTTAAAAGTTGATTAAAAACTAAACTCATAATTGATTTTTACGAAAATCTATACCATTCTTATAAAAGTAGTTTATAAGATACATGTCTTATATGACCTCAATCTAAAGTACCATTTAGATGCTATCGTGTTCACCCGATATGCATATAATGCGCCAAAAAAAAAAAAAAATCAGAAAGATGACTAAAATTTTTATTCTAATTGAATAAGAAAAAAAATGAAAACTGTTCTTTATAGTCGTGTAAAGTTCTGTATAATTGCATAAGGTTTATTTCCTAAAGTTTATTTGTTCGCAATCAAGCGTTAGTAAAATACTAACACAATAGTCAAAAAATGGAAAATTTCAAAATAATCGCCGAAATCGTGGCCGAAAACCAAAAACATCTGCTGGAGATGACAGGAAACTGAAGCGTATAGTTAAGAAAAACCGTTTTAAAAGATTTTTAACGGATTCTTACACCGAAAATGGAAAGAAGAAGGAGTTAAAGTTTCTACATCTACAACATTAAGACGTCTCCATAAATTTAAGTTTGAATCTCGTGTACCGAAAACAAAACCTCTCATGACTCCAAAACAAAAGCGTATAAGATTGAATTGGTGTAAATCAAGACGTTTATGGAGCAAAGAAGATTGGAAAAATATATTATTTAGTGATGAAAGTATGTTTTGTGCTTCATATGGTAATCAAGGTATTCGAGTTTGGAGAATGAAGAAAGAAGCATTTGATAAAGAATGCCTTAAACGTTCCGTAAAATTTGCGGCTAGTGTCATGGTTTGGGGTTGCATGAGTGTAGAAGGACCTGGAAAGTTATGCATCGTTTACGAAAAGGTTAACTATCAGATATATCAAGATATTTTAGAATATTGCATGATTCCATCATCAAAAGATTTATTTGAAGATAATTTCATCTTTCAACAAGATTTAGCGTCACCGCATACCTTGGTGTCAACTAAGAATTGGTTCCGCCAACGCAACATTAAGGTTTTTCCTTGGCCAACAAAATCACCAGACCTTAATCCCATCGAAAACTTATGGTTTATAAAGAAGAAAAAGCTCCAAGAAAATCCTCCTTCAAGTAAAACTGAGTTAGTGGCACGTATAAAGTCTATTTGGGCTAATATTGATAGAAATGTTTGTAAACACCTTGTATATAGTATACAAGATCAATTGTACGCTGTTGTGAAAGCTAAAGGGGATGCTACAAAATATTAACTACCATTTACTTCATATTCATAAGGTAATATTGTTGCGTAAAATAAAATATTCTGAACTAATCTAAATTTTATTCTAATATTTCGATGTGTTTCAGAAAGCTGTATGCCTAATTTATTGTACTGTATTTTATATTTTGTAAATCTTATCTAAACATTCCAGATTTAATTTATAAGAAATTTAATTGCATTTACTTAGTATCAAAAATAAATAAATGAAAAATAACTTTTTCTTATTACTTTTTCTCAAATATTCTAATATTTTGAATATGAGCTGTACTTATACATTGCTGAAAAATTACCCTTTATTTTAAGAAAATGAAGGAGTAAATCAAAATATACTGAAAAAATAATAGTTTTTTTATATACATACATAACTTTATACTGAGTTTTATATGAACATTTATACTGAACATTTTTATTTGATGGAGTTAGTTAGGTTGGCTTCTGAACAACTCATTTATTTGTATGGTTTCTTCGGTCCCTTTACATAATCAAGATGATTATTCCTTTTCCATTACAGTCGGGGATCTTTTCTCTCCTATACAGTTAAATATCCAATGGATCTTTATAAAAATAATAAAATACAGTTCCTAGAATATTCTGATGCAACACATACATCAACAAATTCAACATATCAATTTTATGTTAATCATAAACTGAAAAAATATTTTTTTTTGACAGATTTTAGTTTAGCGCCAAAATGCTCTATCTTACGGATAATCTGATCTTATGATTTATCAGTTATTATTATTTTTTTTTCTTTTCAAGTTTCATGATGATTAGGGAAATCTATTTTCAATTGTGGCAACTTTCCCAGGGGCTATTTTACATTATTAAAGCAAACTTATGGTCATTGTTGAGATAGAATAAGAAAATATTTCAGGCTTGAAAATTATTTAAAAATTCTTTAAATTAATTTGCAGTTTTCAAATAAAATTCAATCGAAAGCTAATTTTTTTCTAATCGATGATGTAAGAATTAAAATTCTACAATATAATAAAAAATTGAAATTTGTAGTATTTAGAAGTGATATAAGCACGATGGAAGCTAAAGTGATAGCGCCGTTTGTTGTCACAACGCTTATTCATTTCTAAAAATTGCCACTGTGTTTTGGTTTGCGTCCAAAAGTAGACTACCATTTTTTGACATCGAAAAAGAAATTCACAGTCAAAGAAATAGGACTTTGCCGCTAATAAAGAACTGTTAAATGAACTTATAATAAACCTACCAATGTAATCCCTATAAAATATTAGCCTTACATTGTTTATTCTAGCTAAAAATACAATTATTATTTCAAGTTTGTTTTTTTTAATTAACCATAACACTACTTCTAATAATTTTAATTTTCTTGATATCCAGTACTTTTGTGAATTTTTTATTAAAAATGAAATCTCCTAACCTATAATTTAAAAAAAAGTAATTGGTAACATGTAATCAAGGTATGCAATTAAGATGAAGCAACCAATAAAGGCTCCGGTTCTAATCTTTAAATTGAAAAATTGGAAAATCATTTAAAATTATGCCATGTTGACACAATCATATACATTTTTCTTTTTAGTTTTATCAATGTTAAAATGCACTTCAAGCTAAGCAAAATGTCATTTTCACCGGCGCAAACTTTTCACATGTATTTTGTATACGTTAGTTTCAGCCTTTTCAGCTGAGATTAATCTTCTTAAGCAGCAGAAACCATTGCCTAAATCTACTAAAATGATTTTATTAAGTATATTTTTAGATTCTGATTATAATTTTGCAAGTTGTTGGAGACTTTTAGCAAACACAAAACCATGACATTTGATTGCAAAAATCTAATACTGATTCCTAAAAATCATCCCTTGGTAGAAGCCATTATTCGTCACTTCCATTTTTATAGTTTGCATGCTGTTTCTGAACACGTCCTTTTCTTAATATGGCAAAAATGTTGGATACAAGGTAGAAAATCAACAGTAAAAAAGAAATTGAGAAAGCGTATTCGCTGTATTCACATATCTGCCCAACGCTTACTTAAATCATAGGTGACTTACCCTCATCAGGAGTTAACCATTGCAGATAGCATTCCAGCAAAAGGGGATTGACTTTGCCGGCTATATAAATACCAAATGCTGACACAAACGGAAATATGATGCTAATTTTTAAATCTTATATTTGTCTTTTATTTGCATGCGTACCAAAGTGACAGAACTAACCACAGATACATTTCTTTTATTTATACGGCACGCAGCGTTTCATATCATGTCGAGGCAGCCCAACAGATATTTTTCCGATAATGGAAAGATATTAGTAGGGGCAGTTTCTTATCTTGAAAGACTGTTCCAACTTCTCAAAGATTAAAAAAACTAAAACTTTTGTTCTCAAAGACAAATCCTCGAACATTTCATACTACCGTATGGTCCAAACTTTGGCAACTTATGGGAGACTTCCATAAAATTAGCCAAACGAGATCTAACTAAATCATGCTAAGATATTCTTATGACATTCGAAGAACTATTTACCACGCTGTGCCTTATTGAAGTATACATCAATTCTCGTCCACTTAGTACCCTCTCCACTGACCCTAATAATTTAAAAGCATCAACTCTAGGGCATTACCTTATTGGTGCTTCATTACTTGCATTACGTGACATTTCATCTAATGTTAATCCATGTATTAGTCTCTCTTCCAGGTGGAAGCTATACAAAAAGGTTCGTGACTATTTCTGGCAGCGGTGGACTAAAGACTATTTCCAAACGTTGTACCGACGACATAAATGGCAAAAGGGCAACCCCATTATCAGGACTAGTCAATTAGTCTTAGTCAAAGAACCTTCAATTCATCGAATTCAGTGGATTTTGGCACATATAGATCCTAGCATCATACACATATCATGGCATATATCCATCCGTCCATCCTAATTCTGGTGGTGTATTTAGAGTCGTAAATATCTGAAGTTACGAAGTTACGTTCAAGCAGTTCCATTCAACAGTTTGCAGCTTTACACTGAAGTAAACGTCGCCCTCCCCCTCCTTGGATGTTGAAGGAAAAGTTTAATTCTAATGATTCGGCATCTTCACCTGAAAAGTTATGTGACGATACATCAATATGTGTAGCGTAAAAGAGTGACGGGTGCCTGCAGATCGGAAGAAGTTAAAAAAATTCTTATTTTGCTTTTTAATAAAAGATGTGTATAAACTATTCTTCATTTAATTCATATTCTGCCGAAGCCATTTAGGTTCGAAGTTTAAATTCTATATTCAAGTCAAGTACGAGGATGATGACTGGATTGTTTTATTTAAAACTTTGAGTCTCAAATGAGCAATTTATATATGCTTTCTTCAAATCTTCTATTCTCAAATTTAATTTTTTTTCGATGACTTACGCATTTATTCGAAATTTAATATGCAGTCAAATAAGAAGTCTAATTAGAAGTCTCTAACTTAAAGCCACCATTGTCTGTTTGGTATGAAGTTTTTTCCATGTGTGTTGTGTAAAATAAATTACGTGTTCGTCTGATAATATGCGTATTATTTATGCCTGCTCGAGTCTCCTTTCTGGGGAGCTGGGGTAAGTAACAACTCATAAATTCTGGATATTTATTGCAAAGCTGATTCTTAAGGTAATCAGATTTTAAGTGACTATTTTGTGTGCAAGATTCCCTATTCAGGATGTATGCCAAATATAATCTCTTTATTGTTAATTATTTACACAATTCTGTAGTTTTATATCCATTAGGTATAGTTTAGAATGATAATGGGAGTTAGATTAGCTAGTGAAAGATTGTTTTTGTATTAAAACTATTTTCTAGGTTTTTTATAAGTTCATCTAACAAGAATTTACCGCAAATTTACCACCAGTTTTATAACCAAGAGATGTTTTCTGCCAAATACATCATATTTTTGCCAAAAAGCACTTATGATTGTCACCAACCATTGATGTGGATAACGACTGCGTAAAAAGAATCATTTAAATTTTTTTATATAAAACATGGGGATAAAAAATGGATATAAAACTGAGGATACGCCTGACAACATCGCATTCAAATAAAAAAAATTGCTTTTATAAATGAAAGTCCAAATTAATGCAGGAAAAAAAATCATAAAAATCCCATTTGAATACAAAATAATCCTATAATTTTATTATTTTCTTTAAATCCTGATTTTTTACAGACTTGTTTAAAAGTACTTCAGCCTACAGAGAATCCTCCTCACACCCATAATAGTATATGGAAAGAAGAGTTGAATAGCCTCACAAAATCAACCAATTTGGTACTTAATAAGTGTGAAAACATTTAACAAAAAACCATAACTGTTCGACAACATGGAGCAATTGGATACTGTATAATAATACATACATACGAAAAACTCAAAAATCAAATTGTCTCTGTTTTTATTTAACTTTTAGAAACAAAAAATAACAATTTTATGCGGAAATAAATAATAAGATTTTAATTTCATTAAGGCAGAAGAAAATACCGAGCTAAGCTCGGTCTCCCACGTACTTTCGGTTAAATTAGCAATACAATTTCGTCGCACATGAAGGACTTCAAAGATTTATGAATAAAATACTTTAAATATAGATATTTGCAGTAGAATATAATTAAATCATTTATTTTTTATTATTAAAATAGGAAAATATTTTTTCATTCATGAATTATGACCTTTATTTTAACATTATATTTTTCAGTTCACTGCATCAACAAGCTTCTAATTACACTTTTGTTCTTTGTTTTGTTAAAATATAATTAAAAATTATGTTTGTAGTTTTTCAAATAAAAAATTTAAAGCTATTTTTAGTTGATTTCAATTCAACGCTTAAACTTGCAAACATTCAGATGTACATCTCTAGATTTCAATAAATTTATTTCATTAATTTAAATCATGAAAATATTTCAAAGGAACGTTTAAAACACCGTGTACTTTAAAGAATTTACTGCAAACTAGAAACACAGAAAATAATTACTTTTTGATAAGGATAACTTTAAGCAATATCTTCTAGTTTACTTAGTACACTATAGTATCTTAGTATCTTAATATTTCATAGTCAGTAAGAAATAGTTATCTCTTCTGCAAAAATAGTTATTGATACATTATTATGAACTAGAGTTTAGGTAGGATATATGAGATGTACAATGATTTAACTGAAGAGTAAAAGAATTATTCTTTTTCTTTTTCTTATAAAACAGGGATATAGATGCTCTCTAAGATAATTGAAATAAAATTGGAACTTGCATTCACCTCCTAGAGCTGAACTTCTTACGCTGCTGATCTAAGTTTACCTAGAAAGAGAGAATCCCGTGCAATAAGTTACTAAAAACAGCGCCAATGCTAGCAACTTTAACGAAAAGAGCAAAAATCCATATTGTTTAAATTCGAAGCCTCTGACAGAGAATTCAAGCTATGTTTTACAAGTTCAGATTTTTATTTTGACCTATTATAGTTGTGTATCAAAAGAAAACATTACTCCGATTGCTTGCATGACCTTTTAAATTTCCAAGTAATTATAAAAGATGGACAGTACTTTTTAACACTTTCCAACATAGTTGAAAAGTGTTTATGAATTCAGTTTGTCTGTATGCCGTCTGTCTCTCTGCCTGTCTGTCCGTGCTCTAACTCGCGTAAATATATTAGGATTGTCGTGAAATTTATATATGTGATTGAAGTTTAGTATGTCATCATCGGTATCGAAAATGAAGTGTGTAGCACTTATAGTTTTTTTAAAGGGACACTCAAAAGAATTCCGTTACATTACGGTCTATGGGGAAAATCATTTGTGGTTTATTTTAATGATGCTACACAATTTCAAACACATTGAAATTGATATATATGACTGAGGTGTACTACAAAAGGGTTACTATAGAATATGATTTGCATAACACTTATAGTTTTTTTACAGGGACACTCAAAAGAATTCCGTTACATTACGGTCTATGGGAAAAACAGTTTGCAGTTTACATTAATAATGTTTCACTATTTCAAACATATTGAAATTGATATCTATCACCAAAGTGCATTATAAGAGGATTACTATAGAATATTGTGTGCATAGCATTCATTGTTCATTTACAGTGACACACAAAAGAATTCAACACGGTTTGTTTACAATAATTGCTGGAAGTGCGTTTTCAGTTGCTGAACGAGTTTTTAAATTTAACTCCTTTTTTTGTCGATTATTTGGTGTGTATAAATTGTATATATAATCATTTACAGGGCAACACAAAAAATCTCGAGTACATTTCCGTTTATTGACGGAACTTCCAAAGAGGAATGTTAGACTGTGCTATGCGTTTTCTAAGCGAACTAAAATTTAGCATTCTATGTAGTATATATACAAATCTATAGTTCATATACAGAGCTGCACAAAAGAATTCGGATATTTTTTCAGAATATTGCTGGTAATTCCTTAAATTACGTTTTAAATATGTTATGCATTTTTGTAATAGATCAATATTATCATCTTATATCAACATTATCATATTATATTATCTTAGATATCATCTTTCACCTTATTAAACGGTAAATATATTTAAATTTATTTTGGAAGAGTTGAAAAGTGTTACATAATCTGGGCTTAACGCAATTTTTTTTTGTTCTTGTTTAATAATACCAGAGAATCTGACCCGGAATCCCGCAGGGGCGCAGACGTTTAAGCTCGGCTCCCGTAAGATCACCGAAAGTGAAGCAGCATCGTCTATGGTCAGTGCTTAAGAGGGTGACAACCTCTCTCGACTGCGGCTGCTGTGGGACCGTGTACGTTAATGGGAGCTAGCGCACGTAAAAATCTGTTCGTGGCTACAATGTTCTCCAAGTTTGAAAACGATACCTCTGGGGGTGCCAATCCTAGTGCAGGTGTCTCATCTGGAATTGGTTCAAAATTAGGAGACCAGCTCTAGAAATCCAACCTCTCTTGAAGCCTTGGCACCCCTTCTTTCAGAGAAGTGTCGTGGCACTTTCTCTGACACGACAACAACAACAACATCTGACCCGGACTTCCCGAGTTACAAAACATACTGCTCGGTGTGCAGAATATAAGTGAAAACCATTTTTTTTTAACTGAAAATTCTAATGTATTTTTTACATTTAATATATTATTTTTGATGGAGCACTAACAATACCAAAAAGTATTTTTATAAGAAAAATATCAATTATGTATTCAAATAAAGTTTTGAAATTTATTAAATACAAATATAACTAGTTCAGTGATTGTTTCAGGTTAATATTCCATGACGAAATTAACACATCATAAATAAATAAACGAAATATTAATAAAATTCAAATTTAAGAAATATCTAATCGTACTACAAGCTTAAACAGTGAAATAATCAGAATCATAAAATCAGAATCATAAAGCAAAATTCCGAGAAATTGCCAAAGATTTTGCTACTTGCAGATGGCTTTATGATTCTGATTATTTCAGTGTTTAAGCTTGTAGTCCGATTAGATATTTGTTAAAATTAAATTTTATTAATATATATATTTTTTTTATTTACGATGCGTTAATTTCGTCATGGAATATTAGCCGGAAACAATAACTGAACTATTTATATTCGTTTGAATGAAAATGGGTTAATATTCCGTAATCAAGCTGCACGCAATAGAGATAGATTTTTTAGAAAATCATGATTGAAAATTATTCATAATGGAAAAATTAAAAGTATGTGATGTTTAGGAGTAAATAAATTTGCGAAAAAGGGGAAATTAATTGTTCACATTATCGCCACCATCGATAGGATGTCAGCATTACTCGAGACATATTTTAACTTTATAATATAGATTCATTAATAATGAGACAACATATAACAATTAGGCTACTATTTTTTAACATAATAAATGAAAATTGTCACACTACAAATGCATTATAATTACAAAGTGAAATGAAAACTGTCAGACAAATAAGGAATTCATACCAAATAAGTAATGTTAATTCCAGGAATGCAGGACCGAGTACGCAGTGTAATCAAAAGAAGTCGGAACCAAGATTTTAAGCGATAAAAAAAAAAAACCCTTGTAATTACAGACTCAAGTAGGATCTGTTGAGTATTTCAGGGAAACCATGCCTCTTTTGTTTCTGTCACATGCCAAAATTTGTCCCTAGTTTCTATTTAGGACAATACAGTAAAATTTGGTGCTCGTATGTACCACATACGTTCGATTGTCTGCACATTGTACAGAAGCATAATAAAGTGCCGTCTATCAATTTTTTTTTATTGTGTTACAAATTTCACCGACTTTTTCTCAAAGCGTGCTAATTAGGCAGAAAAAAAACGGTCATCTGAATGAAAACTGTAATTAAGAAAAAAATCTTATGCGACTGAGAATAACACATTGAAATCACTTTTCTACATAATCTGCCCCATGTTCAGTACATGTTCGCTAACGCTGACAATGTACCTGAAATCCTGAGGAGAACAGTTCTTTAGATTCGCTGCACAATCATATAGCACTAACGTGGGATTTTTTTCATCCGTAATTTTTTGGAGTTTTTTTCTGCATTTTCATATACAGTCTTATATAGAGTACACAGTACACAGTAAATCAGCTCTATAGTTAACATTTTGGTAACTGCAATTCTGTCTGGCGTCAAAACATGTTCTGTTATACACAGTCAGAGTTTGTGCGAACAGTTGCCACAACTTCTTCAGAACAAAGAGAGTCTTTCATTAATGTCAAAACATGTACGAGTCTTGTACTCTATTTGTATAATTGCTACTGTAAAAATCATGCATATCTGTAATTATCTTTTATTACTTACACATCAAACGTAGTATAGGGTAAGTCTTGTAATCGTTTTGAAAATCGAAAAAAAAAATTGACGGATTTGCACGTTTTAGACAGTGGAGATTCCGAAAAACATATTTTTAGAAAAAAAAATTTTGCCGTCCGTCTCTCTGTGTATGTGTCTGTAAACTCTCTGTCTCCCGAACAAATTGAGATAGAGATTTTAAATTTGGTATGTACTTAGTATGTAATAATGGAAAAAAGCTTATTGAATTTCAGTAACCTTGATTATCCGGAACTATTTTTTTCGGACTCTCAAAATATTCGTTCTGATAAAAAGTATATAAAAATTTTCGAAATTGTTTATTTTAAGGAGTAAACATAAAAGACAACAAAAAAGCATAAATTTTGCATAAATAATGAAGTAGATCGGATAATTAATTGCCGAGATATTTATAATCATATTTGCCACACTCTTCGATTTTTTATGACCCTCTGTATTTCATTCAAATTTCAATTCAAAGATATATTTTAATTGGAAATGAGACGATTAATACGACGCAGTAAACCGGTAGTTAGTATGATTATCAATTTTGTAGTTCTGAGGATGTTTCTTTTACGCAATTCAGTAGTAGAGTATTTAAAGTTTATGACGTCATCAAGCCACGATTTTATTCGAATTGCAATGCATTTTACAAATAGTTTACAAATAGTTTTATTTTCATATTTTATGTTATGCATATCCATGATGGGTAAGTATTACGGTGGCCGCCAACGATTAGTTCTACTTCGAATTTGAATACGCCTGTTAAAAATACAAAAGTAGCAGTTTTTTTCATCATATTTCAAGTGTGGCGGTTATCTTAGTACTATTACTACGGCTCTCCTGAGCTTTTCTGCCACCTATTGATTATTTCTTACACTATAACAAACAACACTGAAATTTTGCAGAAAATTAGTGTCACTTATCAATTTTTATTTCATATTTACGATTTTCATTTTACTGATTTACATACAAGACATCTTTTTGGAAATATATCGAACGAATAATCTTTTCTCTTTGCCTGATTTTGTCAGCACTATAAAAAATTATTAGCTAATTATTAGCTAATTATTAGTTCTACTTTCCAAATGAACACGTTGCAGTAAGCAGCATGCAGCAACATTTCAACATTCCAGAAAAATACCGAATTAAAAAGCAATATATAAAATTTCACTTGAATTTTTTTTGGTATGTCTCTTTGCTAATTAACTGCAACATGTATTTTGAGAGAGATTTTGAGATAAAAATGTGAAAACTGTAAAAATGACCTGCAATGAATTCTTATAAAAAATATTTAAATATTTCCCTATAATCTTTCCTAGTTATCTGTATACATTTTTCTCAAGACATTCATTAAAATATGTGTAAAAATAATTACTAATCCTCGCTAACCTACTATACAAGTCAGATTTCATATACCACAGTTATCATAGTTGTCTATGCATAATAACAAAATTAGAAATATGTTTTCGTTTCTAAAGCTAAAACAACTTTAAATCTTTGAAAATATGAATTGAATTAAAAGTAAGTTCGAATTCGATTTCAGAAACATCCCCCCCCCCCCTCCCCGCCATGAAAGAAATAGTTTTGCACTTATAATGTAATTAATAATGAACATTTATTCGAGTAAAAGCGATTGAAAAAGAAACATTTA
The DNA here is from genome assembly GCA_963931845.1 of Maratus michaelseni. Classification (NCBI taxonomy): domain Eukaryota; kingdom Metazoa; phylum Arthropoda; class Arachnida; order Araneae; family Salticidae; genus Maratus; species Maratus michaelseni. The sequence continues at coordinate 185,909,629 of OZ007587.1, forward strand.
GTTTACATATAAGATATAACGAAGTTCTTAAACCTCAACAGTATTCTTCCTGTTATTTAATGTAGCACCAGATTTGTTTTATATCAATGATTCATTTTAAGATATGTTTAGAAATCTAGATTAATAGTTCGAACTAAATTTAGAAAAGCTAAACATTACAGTCCATAAATTATCACTGGTTTCGAATTCAAATTTATTATGCCAGCACTACGCAAAAATGAATTATTAATATCCGTCATAAATTATTTAGGAATTTTGTAATAAATTATGTTCACGGGAAGATTAAAGATATCTGATATTCATGACATTATGAAGTTATAAAATATCTCTTGCAAGCAATAGTTAATTTTTTCTGTGTGTAAATATTAAAAAACAGGAAAATGCATAGTATTATTGCACAAATAGTACAAAGAAAGAAAAATCATGCGTCAAGAACAGATTATGGAACGCTTTCCAACACATTCAAAATACTGTAACAAAACATCATCGTTCAGTAAGATGAAAGATAATGTCTAAGTAAACAAGGTGAAAGTCAAACTGGGCGAGGAGGTCTGCCTTTCAGCTTAAGCTCTACTAGCCCCACCCAGTGAATCTAAAATGTCTAAGTAAACAAGATCACCCAGCCGGAGCACCAACCTGTGAGGGTTTGCGGGGAAAAACCTCCGGCGGTAGATTCCCCTTCACCACCCAGCAAAAACACAGCTCAAAGACGAACCCGAACAAGGGTTGATGGGATTATCAAAACAAAACAACAACACCCCACCGACTTAGTGAGAAAACACTGTTTCACGCAGGGAACTAGAAAAAGTAACGAAGCGAACCGAAAACAGAATTCTACTAAAGATAAATTACAAACTAAGAAATATAAGAGGCTCTAAAGACAGATTGGTTACATCTGTCACACTAATACTAATTCTAAAGCTAAAAAAAAAAATATACAATTACATAGCTTCCCATACAAGGCAATTAGTGTTAAAATACAATAACCAATTATAAAGCTACTGAAATCACAAAATTTCCAGCAAAACAAAAAGAAAAACAATAAAAATACAGAGCATCTCACCACGGAGAGTTACAGTATATAACAGATAAAACTTGAGGTGTGAGCAGATAACTTCTACCCATATACATACACAACTGAAAATGCAAAAGTCAATGTAGATCAACAGAATTTACAACATCCAGTTTGATATAGTAGAGTTCATTACTGCAGAAACCAAGCTATTAAATGAGGTCTCTTTATATATATTAAAAAAAAAAAAAAATACTGATCAGCCAGTTACTGACCGCGATCCAATGTAAGCACCGATGCTTACAAGATAGCAACAATAGTTCACAACTGTAGTTAAAGTAGCAGCCAGAATTGAATGTCAATGTTATTTAACAAGTAAAGTCCAGATTTGCCACAAAAGTCAATTACAGGTATTAAATCCAGCATTAAAATCACACTGAAAAATATGAAACAGGAAATGGGAATAAAAACATCAAAGAATCATTCACAGTTAACGTTCCAAACCATATCAGCAAACCGACTGCAAGAGTGACAGCTGAAGAAGAGCCAACTCAGTAAATCAATACTTTAACTAAAGAGTAGTCGCACGACTTTAACCAAGTAGAAACATTATCACTGCAATTTGCAAGGATTTAAAGAAAAAAAAAGTAACACTGAAAAGCAATGACAACTAATTAGTCTTGGAAAACTGAAGAACAGGTGCATAAAAGAGAGCAGGCCAACGCATTACAAAAGCTCATTCTATCAAGTAGTGGAGGTAAATAAGTAAAGTCCACCATGTCCATAGTCATAAAAACTTTGGCACTAAGCCTGGTACGCATTAATAAGTGTAAATAATGAAGGATACTACATGTAATGACTTACACTGCAACTTCACTACAACTTGTTGAAAAAGAATATTAGCTGAAAGAACATTGATATCTGAACAAGCTTGGTAGACTGTATCAAAAGTGTATAAAAGACAACAGTCTGTATTCTAATAAAGCACTGCTCCATTATAGAGCAAAGATAAACAGGAAAATCATACTTGAACGCCGCTTTAGCAAAGCCTTTACAAAGTAAAACTAACTCTATGAACTCGATAATGATTAACGTACAAAAGTTGGAATTGGCAACGTCCCAATTCGCAACTAACTTATACTTCATAAACATTAGTTACAGCATGACTCAATTAAAACTTATATCTAATAAAAGAATATAAATCATTCAACTTATTATAGTTTGAAGTCAGACGAGCAAAATATTGAGGATTTAAGATGACATTTTTTAAGTTCCACCCTACAGACTTATCTCTGTCAAAAGTGAAGTGTTCTGGCATTAAAGAGCATTTACCAAAAATGAAATGAAAAACATCTCCTTTCTTGCCACAGTCACAGAGGTCATTTCTACGTTTTCCTATTTTATAGAGGAAACTTGGAAAACTGCCATGACCAGAAAGATAATAAACTAAAATTTGTTTTCTACAGATGAATTCAGTGTTAACCTTCTTTAAGACATTGTAGGTATCCCTGCCATCCGCTGAGGCTATCCAAGACTGCTGCCAGGTATCAATCAATTTATCCCGATAATACGATTTCAGCAAAGAGACTGGATATAAAATTTCAAGTAATGGAGCATTAGAGTCATCAGAAGTGGCCCGCTTTGCTAAATCATCTGCCCTTTCATTACCATGTAACCCGGCGTGGGCCTTTATCCATCCAATATAGATTTGTCTGCTACCAGCGGCCAGAAACTTTTTATAGATAGAGTGTTCTAATTGATTGCTGGGAAAAGCCCTAAATATTGATTTAACAGAGGAACTACTATCCAAATAGATACGAACTGAGTTATGAACTGAATTTACAAACCATTGTAACGCATTATCCAAGGCCGTTAACTCAGCCTGATAAACAGAATTCAGACTTCTTAATTTCACTTGATGATCATATATGTAATCGCCCTTGTGAAAGACTGTAAAGGCCAAACCCACGCCATTGTTCATCTTCGAGCCATCCGTGAAAATTATAGGATCAAACGAAAAAGGAAATTTATCAATTACTGGATCCAGCTGGTAGACGTTCCTTATGTTCAGATATTCAGTAAAGTCAAAGGTATGCATTCGTGGCATAAAATCCGTATTCTTCAACGTAGTGTCACCAATTTTAATACTACTCGTGCCTTGCATAAATGTGAGTTTCTCTGCCTTATTTTTCAAATTATAATAAATAGGAGGTATACCAGATAGTACACAAAACGCTTCAGTTGATGTTGATCTATAAGGTTTTAAAATCGACAGTAGGCCCATACGTTGGCACGAACTCAGTCTTTTCTTAGCTGGGATATGTAAATCATTAATCCATACTTCGTAACCATATGAGATCTGTTTTTCAATAACACCAATGTACCATAATTTTAGATAGTGCGCTTCCAAACCTCTATGACGACATCCAACCTTCTTCATGTTAATAGTAAACTCTTGAATCCTTTCTAAGTAAACAATTTGGAAAACGCATAACGGATTTCTAAACCCAATTTTCGCGATTATCATCTATAGTTGGAACAATATCCGAATTCTATGGTGCAGCCCTGTATATGATCTTTAGTTTTGTACATAAAGGGTGGTCATGAAAAAAAATTCTACGATGTATGAATTCCTAGCGGCCTAACCGCTCAAGAAATCAAAAGGAAATTTCAGATATAGTTATTTGAAAGTATGCGCTCGAGATTATGATGATTTAAAACAATAGAGCTCTCACGGTTACGATTATAGAGAAAAAAGTTCGAAATTTTAAAATGGAAACACCGACATGTTTTTTCCAGCGCAGATTAATCAGTGCATTGAAAAACCATAAGTGGTGTTGGAACGTTACACGTATGAGGAACATTGCTGGAGTAGAACATTTGCAAAGAAGAGTATTGTAAAGCACCAATGACAACAAAGGAGAGAAGAGGAAAAAAACTTTTATTGGAATTAGCAGTTTGCAACGTGCCCACTTTCGCAGACGATAACGCATTGCATGCGAGAGATTGTTGACAACAATGACGAACGTAACATCGTAGGAGAAATCTGTATAACTTCATGTTTTATGGCATCTTTCAATTCTGGCAAATATCTTGGATATGATGTTGTACACCTTCAATTTCGGATAACCCAGAACCAGAAATCCATCGGAGTTGGCTCTGGGGATCACTGTGTCCCCGAAACTGCAAAGTTATGGGAGATGACTCTATCACCAAAGTGCTGTTGCAGCACTTGCCGAACACATGTGGCGACGTGTGGAGAAACACCATCTTGCATCCATATGTCATTAACGACATTTCGCTGCTGCAATTCTAAATTTAATTTTGCAACATCGTTGTATACCGAACACATATGATGGAGCACATTTTCATACATCTGGAAGTGACATGTTTGAGGAAGTACTGACCGATAACAAATGTGCTTGCGATGCTGCACCACACAGCCACTTTAGGTTCGTATAAAGCCGTTGGTGCCGCATCGTGAGGATTTTCGTCAGCCCATTGAACGCAGTTCTTGAAGTTTACATTCCCAGTTAAGGACAATGTGACTATCCTTCCATAATATCCGTAGCGGTCACCTGCATCATATCTGATGAGGAAATAATTCGCAAAGTCGAAACGCTATTGCTCGCCTCCAGGTTTCAACATCTGGACGCGCTGGAATTGATAGAAAAACATACACAGAACAGAGCGCAGAATCTTGAGACTGTGGATTTCGGTACATCCAAATTGCGGGCAACACTTCTTGTAGTATGAAAAGGACCTGGAGTAATTGTATTATGCACTTCCGCAACAGCTTCAACAGAACAGATCGTCGCCCGGATCGCAGTTTATTACATTTGCATCCAGTTTCTTAATTTCTTTTTTACCAAATCATGTACAGGTTTTACGGAACATGGGCCTTGTCGTAGCTTATGATTTCGCCGATAAACTCGCACTGCTTCGGCAGCATTTTCCCCATTCAGATAAAACAGCTTTATCAATTCACGCCGTTGTTTCCCAGTAAGTATAATCTTGTTGCCACAAACACCTTATTGAAGAAATAATATTCCACTTTGCTTAATAAAGGTTTTCCACACGCAATGCTTTGCACATTGTGTTGTGCGATTGGTTCTTCTACTATCTATGGCTGGGGATTATGCAAAGTGCTTCAATACACCTCCTCTCTGTGTTATCATTGGACATTTACATTGCTCTTATTTGCAAAAGTTTCACGCCGGCAATTTCCGTCATACATGTATCGTTCCAACGCCATTTATGGTTTTTCAAAGCGCTGATGAATCTGCGCAGGAAAAAGTATGTGTTGCCGTTCGAAAATTTCGAATTTTTTCACTGTAACCGTACTTGTGAAAGATCTATTCTTCTAAATCATTACGATCTCGCTTGTTGAAAGCTACACAAACACCACATCAGAAAAAATATTTTTATTATGTACTTATAAAATATAAACTTCTAAGAATATAAATATATAAAGCTGAACAATAAGAGATTCGGTTTTCTGAAGGCTTAAAAGTACACAGTTCAAAATGCAAGAGATGAATGCTTTGATGTAAGTTTATTAATTAATTTTTGAAAATTTTTAGATAACTCGAAAACAAAGAAGATTCAGAGATATTGCTTTAATAACAATATAAATAAAATGTTAATTTGAAATTATAAATTGTCTAATACAGAATTATTGAATACAAAACCATAAATATTATAGTCAGATAAAAGTTAGTGTCTCTATGGCTCCAATTCTAAATATTAAGGTCAACAATTTAGTGTCGTATAATGAAACTAGAGATTGGATTACTTTTATTTTTCAATAAATAGCAAACATCTAAACAATTTATTTATTTGCTTCCTAACTGTTTTTATGCAAATAATAAAACAAATAGAAATAAAGAAAAAAACAGTAATAAAATAAATTTTGACATTTACAGTTACCATAAAAAAATGTCTTACTTCGTTAGAAATTATATTAATTTAACTATAATAGAATAAATAAATACGTTTTAAACTATATTATTATAACAATAATGACTAGTATGCTGTGGGGATCATAAAGCTTTTTTTCCATGCCATGCTAATATATTAATTTATAATATTATCAACGATTACGAATATAGTACATTTCTTCCAATTTAACACCAAGTTACAGTGATCAGTTAATTAAATAAGAACAGAACAACAGCGCCTCCAATAGCGGACTAAATTTTAAAATTAGATCAACATATACATTATTAATCAGTAAACTTGTATTTAAAATTCGATGCACTCCTGCATAGTATAAATTAAGATACAGCTAAAAGGTTCACCGCAAAAAAGTATAGGGCTAATATTCCGTAACCGGATCCACAGTCAAAAGTTGGTACAAAAATGAGCAAAACTGGCAACAATATAGTTAACAGTACTTCAAATTACGCTTGTTAAATTGATGTTTCAATTGATTATGTACCCTATTACAAATCTTTCTTGAAGCATAACATACCATCGCATCCTACTAAGTAAACAAAGTCGAAATTAAATCAGCCGAAATTAAATCAATCGAAATTAAATATTTTATGTCAATGTCTATAAGGATGTGTAGTTTGATGAAATCCCATGCATTAGTTCTTGAGGTATAGCTATAGCAGAAACCGTGGAAAAACGTAGCATAGAAATGCCAACTCTTACGTGGTATACAGCCAAACCTAATCAGCATATAAGGTCGTGGTTTAACAGAATATGAAGTTTGATGGAATTCTGTGCGTTATTGCTTGTGTTATAGCTATTATAGATATCGTGAAAAATGCAGTATAGCAGCGCTACATGTTGTGTGATATACACTCAAACCTAATCAGGACCAATTTATGGCCAATAGTTGGAATCTGAAGTTTAATGAAATTCTGTGCATTAGTTCTTCAGATAGAGCTGCCATAAATTGTCATAATTTTAGATTCCAATTGTTTCTTCTTATGTTTTTAAAAGAAAGTGACAATAAGGAATTATAGTTAACTAAAAGGAAATTGCTTCTTAGCAATTGCTGGTTTTAATTATATGCATATTTATACTTTTAAATCTAATAATTCTTTATTCTAGAATCTTTTTTTTTTTTAGTTCCACGAGAAACGAAATAATACTTTTAAATAAGAAATATTTAGATAAAAGACATCTATACTTACACTGATGTGGTAAAAAGAAAGATATCTTTCGTAATTCTAATTAAGCGAACTGAAAAATATCTATTGTTTTCTTTTTTTCTTGAATAATTAATCTAATTATTTTTTTTTCAAAAGATTGAAAGTCAAATCTTTAATTAGTTTATGAATGCTATTTGTTGAAGTTTAAAATGTACACGATTTTTATTGAAAGTTCTCTAGATTGCAATATGTTTTAGGGAATTTAAGAATGTTTTAAGAAATGTCCTATAGTTTTTATTCACATATATTGCATTTTTTAAAACATAATCTAAAAAAAAGTATTTTTAAATATACTTTAGAGGTCAAAAAGATGAATGTAATAGCTTTTTTTTATTTTCGTCAAAAGGAGTTGTTAAGTAATGAATTCAAAATTGTTCTCTGATTCCCTGCATCAATTAATGAAGTTAAATTTATTGAACAAAGTTTAATTGTTTTAAAAATTAAATTTTAAGTAAGTACCGTAAGACGAGGTTGCTTTGTGACACATGCTCTAGTTTTCGTATTTCGAATCTCACACCCTGTTCGCGATGGCAGGAAAGGAAAAAGCAGTTCCACCTTATAGTACGGTATGCCGTATCACCTAGTGACCATTGTCCGAATCTCCAACATCTCGCTTTTTCTCTCTGGTCAATGTATCGTTCAAACCTGCTTCTGCGTTGTTGTCTCGGAATCCGGACACTTTGTGTGGTGAAGCCTAAAGCCTATAAGAACCAGCTAACACAGATCAATATTCTTTGTTGTTAATACATCAGCTAGATAACATAAGAAAAATGTAGACACTTGATGGGGTTTTGTGACACATCGATACTGTCACTAAGCAATTCTATCTCAACGAACATCCAAAAATATCAACTATTTTTGGACCAAGACCGATCATGAACTTATTGATATGTGATTTAATAACTAGGAAAATACGTTGGAAGATGTCTCGCTCGAGAACCAATGGAATAATGACTAGACGAATTTGGTGAACGACTGTGGAACTAAGAATGTGATCATTCGAAGAGGAACGAAATATCCTGAACTGATTCGAAACTAATCTAAAACTTGTACTTCAATCATGGTATACGGTAGCGCTATGGGGACCTAGCAATACAATTTACGTCAACTAGAAAACTGATAAATTGTGGCCCACTTGGACCGAGAACGAACAATAGGGAGAGCAAAATACAATCGAGCAACCACCAAGTTTGGAACAGCCACTAACGTGGTTCAACCACCAAATTTTTAAGGACTTATTTATATCACTTATACTTCCTATTCTGAAAAGGAAAAACAATCCTTAGGCAATCATGGGGAACCGAATGAAATTTTGCATGAATAGAACGAGGTTTTATTTATCATCGACCCACCAACGGCAGTGGGCAACCGAGGGCTGTTTGCAATCAAAGACGTAGATTAAGCTGCTAAACATTTTTAAACATTGTTTAAATAAAAGTTTTAATAAGCGTGTTATTGTCTAAATTTGTGAAAGTAACTTTTTATCTTGCATTTTAACATGAAAACACACTTGTCTCAAAGTAACCCCACCCGATGGGGTAACTTTGTGAAATCTTTAAACCTAAATTTCTGATTTAATATTAAAGATTTAGATTGACGCAGTGCGTCGTTATGTAGGGAAATGTTATACCAATGTTGAGCAACAGTCAGTTTTAGTTTACTAGTAAAACAGAACAGCTGGTGTGAGAAAACCCCCAAAGTGTTACAAATGTGTTGAAAAATGTGTTACCTTACGGTAACACAAAAGTTTACTTGTAATTAACTGTATTTATACGTGACTAATCGTTATGAACTTTTGCCATAGGACGAAGAAAGGAAAATACGTGGAGCAGTATTAAATTACGATAATTAATATTTTTGTGTTTACTGTCACCTCGATTTAAACAGCAAATATCAGTTTTTACAGGCATACATTTTTTTCATAACTTCAACTTTGTTTACATTTTCGTAATCAATTTTCAATGTTTTGTAAATTTTTACTGTATAAAAATATTTCAGTATTTGTTTATTTGTAAAATTTACTATCATCCCAGCAGGCATTTCAGTAGTTTGCTTATTCTTTGTTTATATTTTTCTGCATATCTGACTTTTAAAGAAATGCAGGAATTTATCTTACTTTAAAGTGTTTGTAAGAAGTAAATATTTTCTCGTCTACTTTCCCAGTGCTATCATCAACACAGAAAAACAAGATTTACTTAATGTTCCTTTCTTAGTCTAAACTCAAAAATACATTGAATATTATCATATTATTCATGAGATAAGATCATCAAAACGTTTTGTTAATATACCAATGCGTTTTATCTCAGTAAAATGTATTTTTAGAATACGGAAACTTGTTGTAACGTATTTGATTGCAGACGTTAAGATTTTGAAAATATGTTATCAAATTACACATAAAATTATATCATGATATTTTAAAGCACTAAAGAACTCTGCGCGCTACGGGCTACGCTTTCCACCCCCTTCTAGACTTCCCAGACTCTAAAAGCACACAAATTTGTTCTGTTTTAAATAGATTACCCGATTATGGAAGGTTGAAGAATGATTATCAAGGCCAGAGGCGACCTTCTGTAATCGAAGTGCCATTCATTTCCATTTGACTGGAGAAAGTTTTGGTACCAAGGCCTCAACAAGCAATGTCGCGACAACTGACGGCTGTTTTCATGAATCTTCAACTAACATGAATTACACATATGAAAATCAGCTTGTATAAAACGGTTCGGTAAAAACTGTAGCTGCTACTTCTTTTCACTCTAGAAGAAAAGTTTTCTTTCAGACACTATAAGAAAATTATTTTAAATATAACGCTTTAAATATATAGTTTTAAATATGATGTAATTTTCACTATTAAACGCTTTTCGAAGTTTTCGTTCTTTTTTTATATTCACGTGCAAATATATTTTGAAATTGTAAAGTGTTTGGAAGTATTATTATTTGTGTTTTTTTAAATCTTGCAACAGTAGATTAAAACGGCATTTTTAACACATTCCAACCAAGTTGAAAAGTGTTTATGATTTCGGTTTGTCTGCCGTCTGGCTGTGCTCTAACTCGCGTAAATATACTCGGATTGCCCTGAAATTTTTGTATGTTATTGTCATTTACTATAGCATGTTCCCTATTTCAGTTGAAGTGCATAGCACTTATAGTTTTTTTTACAGGGATAGTCAAAAGTATTCCGTTACATTACAGTCAATAGGAAATAATCGTTTCAACTGCATTTTGATGATGCTACGTCATTTAAAACATAATGAAATTGATATACAATTACGAAGCGCATTAAAACAAGCTTTTTGTAGAATATGGGGTGCAAAGCATTTGTTATTAATTTGCAGGGTCAAACCAAATAATTTTGTTACACATTGCTCTCTTGAAAGTTTGGTGTGCAATGCGCTTATTTACAGGGACACACAAAAGATATCGGATACAGTACATGTCAAATATTTACAGTCTATATGTGATAAGTGCGTTTTCAACTTAGGTTTGCGTTTTTAAGTTTAACTCAATTTTTTCATAGTGCGTTTGTGTTTATAAACTCGGTTGATAATATACACGGCATACATGTGACAGCAACCGGTTGCTGCATCGACGTCACCGTTTTTAGCATTTTCTGTTAAGGACAGTTCTCTTGTTCATTAACAAGGGTAAATTCCGCGTCTCTCTCAAAGGGAATGAATACAAGATAATCTGTAAGTATTACAGACTATGGGAGTGAATTGCTTAAGGGTAGTTTTTAATTGTGTTACGCATTTTTCTGCTCAACTATATTCAGTAGACTAATAGAAGTTTGTGGAATATAAATACATTCATATACAGGGCTACGCAAAGAAAATAATGCATTGCCGTTTACGGTTGGTAATTGCTGCGAGTGAGTTTTAAGTTGCCTTTTAGCTTAATAGGTGGTGTGTACAAAAGTCTTAAGATAATATACAGGGCTGTACTTAAGATTTCGAGTGCATTTGCATCGATTGGCAAAAATTGCTAAATGTGAATATTCTAACTGAACTAAATTTTATCATGCTATATATCTACATCTATGGATCATATACAGGGTTGCAGAAAATAATTCGACTACTTTTTAGAGACTGGAAGGTAATATCGAAAACTGCATTTTTCAATGTGTTATATATTTTCTAAACTGTTTACTTACATATCTACTTTCAACTTATTTAACGGTGAAGTTTCGTTACAGTTTTCTGGCTCTGTTGGAAAATGTTTCATAATCTATGCTTGACGCATGGTTTTTGTTCTTGTTAAAATATGAATATAATCTTTATTCAAGAAATTGAGAAAATTTTGTAAACAAAACGAAAATTTAGACAAATTTAAAAAATGGCTGGACATCGCACACATCAATCTAATCAAGTATTTGCCTGAAAAAGACGGTTAAATTGCTATGCACAGTTTTAGATCTTATAAAACTTATGTAACTGAACTATGTGAACCGATTTAAACGTTGAGTAGTGCTTAAAATAAATCTTCGATTTAAAAATTGCCTACTTCAACGTATTTATCATACACATCACTATAAATCTACCGGTTTTTATGTTTTTATATGCAATTATTTTTACAGGATATGCCTAGAAAGTGAAACAGTCAGCATCAATTCAATTATGATAGCAGCAGCAGCAGCAGCAGCATTAGTTAGCTTTTTTAGAATAGAGAGAAATATTTAACCAGTTCTATATATATTTCTTTATAACAATTTTATATAAAGGGGGAGCAAAATAAAACTAGCCTAGAAAATTTTTATACTACAGATGTGGAATTGACCCTTGTTAATGAACAGAACTGCCCTTAACAGAAAATGCTAAAAACGGTGACGTCCATGCAACTCATTACATTTGAGTGAACGAGATGTGCAGACGTGATTAAGGATTAGTTAAAACACATATTAATTTTTTAGGTGCTCAGCATATATTATGTCTCTAATCAATTAATAAAAAATGGATCAATATAGGGAATGACATAAATTTAAAGAAGCAAAGAAAACAACAGTGTTTATCTGAAAATACGAAATATGAATGCTTCATTACATACACTACATCCTTTAACTTTTTTTATAACAGATAATTAAACTTACAATAACTAAGATAGGTATTTTATTATTTACCATTAAATAAATTTGCGAAATAGTGTAAATTTTGAGAAAAGTGGTTAAATTTTCCTCCTTTCATACATTTAACTAAGCATTGTATATTTGTCCTTTGGGGAAATACCATTCATCGAAATAGAAGAAAATTCTTTATTTGCTTTCTAAATCACCGCCTTGCATAAAATAAATCAACATCAAACAAACCTTCATGTTTTGAAAATAAAGGTAGCAAGTTTTATAGTATAAAACAACTAAACAGCTTTGTTTGAATAAATTAACAGAAATGGAAGTGTTAGTAATGAATGCATTAGTAAAGTAAATGTTTATTTTAGTACAGGAAAAGCTACTTTTTTGGTTTGTGGTAAATAATTTTTGAAAGAATAATTTTAAAAATGTTATAAAGGTTTACATAATATAACATTAAAAATATGTATCTAATAAACATTGATGGAAATGAGTTTCTTTTTTTTTTTTTTTTTTTTTTTTTTTTTTTGAGAGAGAGAGACATTTGTTCTGTCTGTTACGTGTGTCAGAAACCATTTCTTCTATTATCATTTCCCCTTTTTACTTTCTTCTATCTAAAATAGAAGCAAAATAGAAACAAAAAAAAAATTAGATTAGTTTCTTCTATCTAAAGTAGAAGACAGTATTGTAATCGCAATTTTTTTCACTTCCGGATTTTGACGGATTTACACGTTTTAGGGTTCGGAGATTCCGAAAAACATGTTTTTACAAAAGGACTGCCTGTCCATTTGTCCTTTGTATCATCGAAAAATGTATGAAGTTATGCCCAGAATTGAACCAAATTTCATTTATAGGTTTTTGGCTATGATCAGCAGGTATCACTTGAATTTGGGGATATTCCGACGAAAGGGAGAGCTGTGACAGCCGTTTAAAGATTTCAAATTAAAAAAGAAGTACAAAAAATTAGAAATCCTAAATGTTTATTCCGTTAAATGTTCGACCTTGATCCAAAGATTCCGGAGCTGCCGACATATTGAAACAAGACAGCAGGATTCCTCCATAAAAATGTTTAATTTATGAGTTTTAGTGAAAATGCTTATTCGCAAGTTTTCTTTGACTGTTGTAACCATTGTTCCAACTCATCAAGCAGGGCGGTCGCTCTGCCAAGCCAAGCTTAAAAAAAAACGCCACACAAACAACGCCAAGAACTGGACTAAAGAACGCTACTGCTTACTTACAGAAAGCAACTTCGCAATGTTAAATCGACAAAACATGCCAGATTAAAATATCAGATATCAAATAAACCAAGCGTCGCAGGAAAAAATAAACGAAAACTGGAAGAATCTAATGAATAATTTTTTCTATTTAAGACCAAAATCAACTTACTGTCCCGTGTCATTTTATCTGTCAGCCATGATAAAAGTTCTACACCTATAAAAGTGTGAGTTTTAATTGAAAACAAAGCTAAAGCTGATATGGATGTAGATACGGGCTCCGGAATTTCTGCGGTACCTGTAAATCGTTTTCGGAGAATTTTTCCGAATAATAAAATTTTCCATTGGACGTTCAATTGCGAACTGCAACGGTGAGGTATTTACACCTGTGGGGTATGTAACAGTAGATGTTTCTTATGCAAATATTACTAAAAAGATTAAATTGTATTTAATTAAGGAAGATAATTTCCCACTTTTATTTGGCAGAGACGGGGTAGATGCATTTAATTTGTTTCTCACTAATTTTAAATCTGTGTATGTCAATGAAATTGCAAATTCTACTGATAAATTGAAAGCATTATTAAATGATGTTTCTGATTTATTTTCGGATAAAGTAGGCAAATAAAATGTTTGAAAGTAGAACTTTATCTAGAAAAAGGTTCTACGCCCATATTTTGTAAGGCTAGAACAGTTACTTATGCTCTACGTAATGCAGTAAATAATGAAATTCAAAGGTTACAGGATGAGGGTATTATTAAACCTGTCACCAGTAGTAAGTGGGCAACTCCTATAGTTCAAGTGGTAAAACCAAATGGTAAAATACGTCTATGCGGAGATTTTAAAGTTACAGTAAATAACTTTTGAAGGTGGAAAAATAACCTTTACCTAGGGTAGAGGACATGTTAGTTACTTTAGGTGGTGGTTTACATTTTACGAAAATAGATTTAAATCAAGCTTATCTTCAGTTACCTGTAGACGAAAAATCACAGGAATTGTTAACTATAAATACTCCGAAGAGCTCATTTGAATTTTTAAAGTTACCAATGGGTCTTGCTAGCTCTCCAGTAATTTGGCAATGATCTATTGAACAAATATTAAGTGGTATTGATGGTGTCACTGTGTTAATTGATGATATTGGTGTTACAGTGGAAACGGATGAAATTCATTTAACAAGGCTAAAACAAGTCTTAGAAAGATTACGTGAATATAATATTAGGATAAATAAAGATAAATCAATTTTTCTGGCTGTTCATATTACATATTGTGGTTATAAAATTGATAAGCAAGGTATTCATAAAACGCAAGATAAAATTGAAGCTATTGTCAACGCTCCTAGACCAATTAATGTGTCACAAGTTAAAGCTTTTTTAGGCTTAGTCACATATTATTCTAAATTTGTACCAAATTTATCTACAATTCCTCATCCTTTAAATCAATTGCTCAAAAAGAATGTAAAATTTATATGGTCTCCTGTTTGTGAACAAGCATTTAAAAATATAAAAAATGAAATTATTTCAGAAAGAGTTCTTACTCATTTCAACCCTAAATTGCCTTTAGTGTTAGCAACAGATGCTTCTCCATATGGTATCTCTGCAGTTCTTTTGCATGTGATGCCAGATAACGTGGAAAAACCAATTGGTTTTGTGTCCAGAATACTTACTAATGCAGAAAAAAAGTATAGCCAGGTGGATAAGGAAGCACTAGCTATTATCTTTGGAGTAAAGAAATTTTTTCAATATTTATATAGTAATAGGTTTACTTTATTTACAGATAGCAAACCACTCGTGTCCATATTTTCTCCAAATAAAAGTATTCCTGTTCTTTCAGCTGCTCGGATGCAAAGATATGCATTATACTTACAAGCGTTTAAATATGATATTCACTATAAGAAAACATCCGAACATGGAAATGTCGATGCTCTTTCACGACTTCCATTACGTAGTGAAGATTTACCCCCACAATTAAATTCAAGTAATGTAATTGATGAATCTGAATTTTTTCAAATTAACCAAATTTCTACGTTGCCTCTAAACGCCAAATCAATTGCTGTAGCTACAAAATCTAATCCTTTATTACGTCAACTTTTTCATCATTTAATTTCTGGTTCTCCAATTCTTAAAAATTTACTTTTTGGTGGCAAACAAGAAGAATTTACTCTTCAACATAGTTGTATTTTAAAAGGATGTAAAGTAATTATCCCAGAAGTTCATCGCAAACAAATTTTACGTGATTTGCACTTTGGACATTTCGGTATAAAGAGACATGCGCCGCAGGCCCCCCGATGCGGGACGCACCGCACACATTCGACCACCGTTCCCAGGTCCTGAGAGACCTTTACTGCGCCAGTAGCTTTGCCTCGCTACGGCGCTACGGCCGGCCAGAGAGCCGCACCTCACTGCGGACCCTCTAACCTAGTACCCACAGTTCGATGACATAGGTCGCTAGGACAGTAACCCCACTCTGGGGAAACTCCCCACAGGACGAACCCGTGGCAAATTGACGAAGGCCACCCGCCGACCCCGACGCCGAAACCCCATTTGGGGAAACGTTTCTGGGTCGTCGTGCTGCCGCGACAACTTTTGCTTTCCCACAGAGGTCGAACGTTGACATGTTATATAAACAAACAACTAGCCTCTTCCTCCGTGAGGTTCACATATCATACACTACTACATATATATAACTACTACAAATAAATACAACTACACATATATCATTATAAAGTGAGCAGTCCTTCTCCAAGGAGATACCCGCGAGGCATCGAGATCCAAGCGACACGGTATCCCTTGGGAGGTCACGCTCAGAAATTACATGTAACACAACTACATATATATCACTACAAAAAGCAGTCCTTCTCCAAGGAGATACCCGCTAGGCATCGAGATCCAAGCGACACGGTATCCCTTGGGAGGTCACGCTCAAAATGGAGAAGAAAGATCCACTACCGGACTCTGAGGGACGTGGACCCCCTCAAGCGCGCTAAAGGAGCGGACCCGGCAGATTTAATAGTCACTCAGCGAAGGAGATCCTACGAGAGATCGATGCCTGCTTACGAGACAAGTCTCAAGCCTGCGTACTTACACCTCCGCCTCTCGCACCGCGGGGACTACGGGCGAACGGCGGTGCGTTCAACTGCGGTCTTTCACCGCGAAGAGCTCGGTAATTGCGGCCAGCTCTCCGGCGACCAAGGTTTCGATCTAATGTACGCATTAGGAGCCGGTGAATTATCAGCCGAACTCCTTTCCTTGCGTAGCCGTCTAGGCAGAGATCGCATGGCGTTCGCGTCCTAAAGTCGCGGGGAAAGTACTTTTCCCGAACAGACTTCCAGAGCTCACACCGAAAAAGCACGTGGCTTATGTTACTTACCCCAACTCCACAAAAACATGTAGAGTTCTGGTAAAAGAAACGAGCCTGATGGTCACCGAAGGTGCCGTGTCCCGTGAAGACCTGATTTATATAAAAATCGCCCTGCAGTCGGCGGACGCCGACGCGTGGGAAAGACTCATACGCCCTGCGGCCAGTCTCAGATCGGTCCCATCTCTCCTGCCATTTGGACAAAACTCGTCCAAAAAGGTCTTTCTTGGCTTGGCGGCGCGTGACCAGAATCACTACATCGACGGACTGTCGTGTCGTGGCTTCTTTTGCCAATATGTCCGCCCTTTCATTAAAAATGTGACCGACATGAGCCCGGACCCAGTGCATGTGAACCTCAATTCCTGTTGTCCCAATCAGGTCCCTAATCTCGGCTATGGCCCTGTGCTGAGGCACAAGTCCGTGAAGCGCCTGAAGCGCCGACCTCGAGTCTGAGAAGACGTCGAGTTCCCCGAGACCTCTCAGGTGGGCATGGGTGATTGCTTCCTTGATCGCATGAACCTCGGCCGCAAACACTTCCGCACCATCTGAGAGACGGAACTGGCTCTCCACTACTACTTGGTCTCCTGACACAGCAAGGAACGCACAACCTACTGTACCGTCCTCTTGCTTGGATCCGTCCGTGTAATAAGAACACGGTGTCCGCGGAGTCAAATCCGCGGTCCACCGGACCCGCCAGAGATCCTCTAGTCTGGGAGTGGGCCTCCAGAGGTCGACCGACTCGGAGTCTAATCCGGTACCGTCAACGCTCTTCTTCCATCGGACAAGGGACGTATAGTCCCTGTTGCTATGCACGCAAGTCAAGGGGAACAATCCCTGACAAAACCTGCAGATCATCCGTGGAGGTTGTCGAGTAACATTTTGTTACACAGAGGAGTAGGTTCCTCTGCATGCTGAGCATCCTGTTTGCTATCACTACCTTGCTGGAGTAATACCAAATAGATGCGCGTAAAGAATAATTATTTCCGCTACGACTGAATAAAGCATCTTGCGAAGCTTCGGTCTCAGACCCCAGTTGGCAGCTGCGAGTCGGCTCATCTTATTCAACACCTTAAGGGGTCTCAGGAGTCTTAATTTTTCTCCGAAGACGCAAGTTTGCATCATGTCACATTTTATTTTCTATCTGATTTCATAGAACACACATTAAAATAAAAATTTTACCACTAATAGGTCAACATCTGCTTGATTTTACATAATTATTTCAATGTTGTACAATTCATATTTAATTATTTAAAAAAAGTTTAAATTAAAAAAATAAAGCAAAAAAAAACTTTTTTGACTGGTATCCACTGCGCGCAAGGTTGTAGAAAAGATATTACTTCAAAAATAACAAACAAAGCGGATAATGATGTAAAATTGATGTATCTTGAACTTATACTTCAATTTCAAGAAAATAAAAATTTAATTTTTCTTAAATTTAAATTTAAACTGTAAAATATTTAAAAAATTCACTTTTTTGTTGAAAAATGCAAATTTAAAAATAAATCGAATTCTTAATTGCTTGAAATTGAAGTATAAGTTCAAGATACATCAATTTTACATCATTATCAGTTTTGTTTGTTATTTTTGAAGCAATATTTTCTCTACAACCTTGCGCGCAGTAATACCAGGCAAACAAGTTTTTTTGCCTTTTTTTAAAATTTAAACTTTTTTTAAATAATTAAATATGAATTGTACAGTATTGAAATAATTATGTTAAATCAAGCAGATATTGACCTATTAGTGGTAAAAAATTTATTTTAATGTGTGTTCTATGAAATCAGATATAAAATAAAATGTGACATGATGCAAACTTGCATCTTCGGAGGAAAAGTAAGACTCCTGAGACCCCTTAAATGCTTTCTCCTGGACCGCAGTCAGGTGAGGCATCCAACTTAGGTGGGAATCGATTATGACGCCCAAGTACAGAATCTGCCGTTTCCAGCGAATTCTGCTCCCTTCCATGAGGATGGGAATAGATGGGGCATGTTTTAATTTGCCCGCGGGCTTCACAATCGTGTAACCGCACTTCTCAAAGCTGAAAGTGAGACTGCATTCTGTCGCCCAGGCGTGGATCTCTGAAAGAACCGGTCCTAGCAACTCCGCAAATCTCATTGCAGCCCGTCGTCGTGCGGCCACAAAGACGTCATCGGCGAAAACCAAGACAACATAGGTTTCGTCTTTCTCGTCTGGGAGCCGTCTCAACAGAAATTCAATGACCACCAACCACAAGTAGGGTCCGAGACACGAGCCTTGGGGTACTCCCACATTGAAATAGTGATCCCCATCATCTGACAGGAGGACAGACCTATCCCATAAGTAGTCGTCTATCAACCCAAGGAGCCAGGGTTCGACGCCCAATTCCTCGAGGAATCGGAGCACATCTGTACGTCGAACACTGTTGAACGCTGACTTGATATCAAGCGTGAGAAGACACGTGAAATCTCCACGGCTCTTCGAAACAGCTATGTACTCCATCACTCTATGGAGCGCATCGACCGTACAGACATTCTTTCGAAAACCGTACTGCCGTGCATCAAGCAAACCTTTGGACTCCAAATACAGTACCAGGCGTGTTGCGCACATTTTGTCTAATACCTTCCCAAAGGTCGGTAAGAGACAAATTGGGCGGTAGGTCGCCGGGTCACTACGCTTCTTCCCTTGGACATTTCGGTATAGTAAAAATGAAGTCCTTAGCTCGCAGTTTTGTTTGGTGGCCAGGAATTGACCAAGATATTGAAAATCTTGCACGAAATTGCACTACTTGAGTCAATTTAAAAAATAATCCTCCTAAGGTAGATACTCATCATTGGGAATGGCCTACATCTCCTTGGCAAAGAATTCACATAGATTATTTTGGTCCTGTGATGGGTAAGATGCTTTTGCTTGGGGCTGATGCTCATAGCAAATGGCCTGAAGTTTTTATTGTTCCTAATACAACGTCAGAACATACAATTACTTGTCTTTCTTCTCTTTTTGCCAGATACGGGTATCCTATATCTCTGGTATCTGATAATGCAAAACAATTTACTTCTGAAGAATTTGAGACATTTTTGAAGAATCATGGGGTTAAAGATAGGTTTAGTGCTCCATACCATCCAGCTACAAATGGTCAGGCAGAGAGATATGTACAAATTCTCAAACGAGGGTTAAAAGCCTTATCTTCTGAAGCTGGTATTTTACAGATGAAAATAAATAACTTTCTTTTACAATATAGACAGATGCCTCATGTTACTACGGGGGAAAGTCCTGCATCTCTATTTCTAAAGAGGAATATTAGAACGAAAATAGATTTGGTACTTCCAAACGTTACAAATTTTGTGCATGATAAACAAAATGCGAGAAAGGCCAATTCTAAAGTAAAAGAATTTCAAATTAACCAGAAAGTGGCTGTAAGAAATTATACTCCAGAAGTCAAGTGGAAAATTGGTTGCATTATTGCAAGAGAGTTCAAGTTGCATTATAGAATTCAAGTTGGTTCGAATATTTGGAAAAGGCATGTTGATCAGATAACTAATGTCGGTTCGAAGATACATCTAACTAATGATTCAAATTCTGAAGAGAGTGGTACAGAAAGTCACAAAAGTGATAATGCAGTTGTTAATCAAAGTGATTCTCAGCTAATGCCTCCTAGCGTCCCAGATTTTCAACCAGCTGACTCTGTTGTCCCATCTACTCCAAATCCTCAACGAGATGATTGTGTTGTCCCAGCTCCTCCAAATCCTAAACCAGATGACTTTGTCCTCCCAAATACTCCAAGTCCTGCTCCAGTGGACTCTAAAGTGATCCCTTCAGTTCCAAAAACCATGGTGCCCAATACTTCTATTGATGATGCTAAAGATACTTTAATTAACTCTTCTTCTTCCCAACAGGTACCTAGAAGATCCACCAGGAAAAGAAAAGCTCCCTGTAAATTTCAAAATTATGGAGGGGAGAGTATGTGGTGTTTAGTTGGAAATGTAATTAATAGATGGCAGCACCACAGCGAACTACGTCACCTACTGGTATTAAGTTTTGTTTACTGTAAAAATGTATCTGTTACGTGTGTTATGTTTGATGTACGTGGTTGTGATTTAAATGTAAATTAAACGTCTTTAAAGTCCACCTCGAGTAATTAATAATGATGTTGCTTCAATTACTTTAATATACTTATTTAATATATAATAGAAATGATAAAGTGTTTTGAAAGGAATATTAAACGACACCCTTTGTGCATTCTTCGATCACACTTACCCACTTGCTTTTTAATACCCCGCAGTATTAACTGTCAAATAACATATAACATAAATTTATTTAAAAAATAACCACCTAAATATGTTGCAAGCTTAAAAGGATAGACATTTAATTTTACAGTTTACATATAATCCTTTTAAAACAAACCATGTTTATAACAATGAAATTAAATTGGCGCCAGGCCTCTCCGAATAAAATACCCAAATTGGTGACATACACATTCATGGAACTTTCCCCGGGATGGCTATAATGGAAATCTGTAGGGCGAAAAAAATTAGACTTTACATTTAGGTTAGCCAAGCGCAAATCTTGCCAATCGCATTTTTTTTCCTCGCCAATAGCAGCTTTTATTTTTTGCGTGTGTAAATTAGAAACAATGCTTTGATATTGTAATAAAATGTATCGGTTTATGGTATTATTATTTTTTATGAAAATGTATGGCATGTAATCCAGATATATGTATAAATGTATGTGTTTTAAATATAGGTAATATATGTATGTGGTTGGTTCCTATTTGAGACCACCATTTGGCGAAATCTTGCCAAATCGTCGATAGTGAGCCAGATGTAGCTCTTTTATTGTTGGAAAGGCTGAGCTATGATATTTTTTGTGCTGACGCGTTTGTTACGTATGAAGTATTTGTTACGTCATCAATTACGTATTCGATGTTTATTTGTATTTTAATTATGTTTAATGATTTATTAGTTATTTAAAACATTTTTTTAATATAATTAAATAACACTTACGATATTAAAAGTCACGATATTAAAAGAAAAAAAGCATTGAAAAAATTTCATCATCTGCTTGTTTATTTAAAACATTTTTTTATATAATTAAATAACACTTACGTCATTAAATGGATATGTCATGATATTAAAAGGAAAAAAGCATTGAAAAAATTTCATCATCTGCTTGTTTATTTAAAGCCTGATTTTTTCTTCTTTTTTATTATGTTTGCGAGTGGTTATAGACCGGGAGCCGGCGGCACAGATAATCACCTCATCGAGTTCACGGATGAAATTCTAGAATATGTTAAATCTTGATTCGCATATTAAAACGCAATCGGTTTGCCAAGTCATATCTTGGTGGAAAACACCAGAAAACCCGATTTTAGTGGCTGACTCGTAGGTTTACCATTGTGTTTTCCTGCTCTCAGTCCTCCATGTTTTCATACCTTTTGGTGCAGGAAAACACAATGGTAAACCTACGAGTCAGCCGCTAAAATCAGGTTTTCAGGTGTTTTCCACCAAGATATGACTTGGCAGACCGATTGCGTTTTAATATGCGAATCAAGATTTAACTAATCCTAGAATTTCCTCCGTGAACTCGATGAGATGATTGTCTGTGCTGCCGGCTCCCGGTCTATTACTCTTGTTACTTTAGAACAGTATAAAAATTAATTGACTGCAGTTTTTATGGAAGTCTCATGTTCACGAAGCGATCATACATGTGGTATAGTGATCGCCGCATTTACAAATTTTGTGTATTTTGTTATCGCTATACAACGAGGTTGCTGCATCCAGAGATGTCTTTTTTCGGTTTCATGTTCGCGAAGCGATCATACGTGCGGTACAGTGATCGCGGCAATAACGAATTTCGTGTATTTTTTGGGATTCCGATATCACGAGGTTGCTGTTTCCAGTGATGTTTTTTTACGGTTTCATGTTCGCGAAGCGATCATACGTGCGGTACAGTAATCGCGGAATTAACAAATTTCGTGTTTTTGGGGGGGGATTCCGATACGACGAGGTTGCTGTATCCAGTGATGTTTTTTTTTTTTTTTTTGGTTTCGTGTTCGCGAAGCGATCATACATGCGATACAGTGATCGGGGCATTAACGAATTTCGTGTATTTTCGTTTTTTCAACTTCACATTAATCGTTAACTTTTATGTAATATCGATGAAATGTGTATAAAAACGTTGTTTTTTACTGCTCATATTATCTTTTTTATATGTATCTTATTAAATTTGTCAAATAAAATATTTTATTTCACTCATAAATGCAGTATCTAAAAAAATTAACTGTGTATGGTTTAATTTAATAATTCTGTATCTAAATTATCATTCTTTTGCCCAAATTGTTTTGAACGAATAAAATTTTACATTCGTTACATTGTTACTCTCGTATAAATGCAATCTATTTTTAAGTGACTTTTTATCGCTAAATCCATTACTTTTCCTATGTGTAACTATTTAAAAATTAAGAATGGCAACAGTTTACCACTTGCTTATTGTGGGTTACAATATGATAAATGTAAGTAAACAATTTAGAAATCGCCAATGTGGCATCATTTTTAAAAAGCGCCAAATAGTGACTTGAAATAGGATTATGCCTATGTATATTCAGTGAAATTACTGAAAAGATTAGATTTTAAATGAAATGAATACAATACGAATAATGTCGATGGGAAGAATATTTAGCTACTTATCACCTTTCGCCCAGATGATGTGAAATGTTATTTGTTTGTTATAAGGGCCTTGGTGATTTTTTACATTCCGTTCAATTTAGGGTTTAGAAAGTGAGATTTGCTGCCAAACAATATAAACAGCTATAAAAACAAACCGGTTAAAACTTTTATGCTTGTTAATATATCTATTTATTAAAAATGTCACTAATTACATGTATTAGATAAATTACTTCTGTTCGTATATAAAATTTTTAAAAGGCTTCTTTATGTTAAACAAATTGTATACATATTAAGATAAAAGAACAGATTTGCCAGACGCACCGGAGTTGGCGTGGTTTTTGTTTTGCGCCATTTTGCCGAGAAAACACAGTTTTTGAATATCTGTTAGGTCTAGCGTGCGAAAGCAGCATGTTAGTTTTATTGGTACTTCTCTATTATAAAGTCGACCACTTTTCATAACAAAAAAACTATCGCCAAACTATAACGTCAAATAAACTTGAGAACGTTGCCATTGGAATATCAAAATAAATAAATAAATAAAATATAAGAATTTAAGGACACAATTGTTACTTTAATTAATGAAATAACTAATAAATCAGTAAAACATAATGAAAAATACACGCAAATGTCGAATTAAAACCACTTGATGACATAACAAACACGTATAATGCTTCTGACATCAAGTAAGTGGTACTGCATTTTTAGCGTTTAATCTTACAGTTTGGCGATATTTTTTTGTTATGAAAAGTGGTCGACGGGATAATAGAGAAGTACCGTATATACACATATACAATCATATACATATATACGTGTACACACATATATATGTATGACATATAATATATATGTCTGTATATATATCACTGGCGCCCAGCTAACATAAAAGTACCTTTTTTATATATCTATCGTTTTAAATCAAATTAAACATTGTGCGGGTTTTATAATAAAATAATTTCCGTGTGTTTGTAATAAAAATTTTGCGCTTTATAATAAAACAAACTTTTTCATAATAAAGTAAAACTAACATGCTGTTTTATCAAGCTAGGCCTAACGGGGTTTTCTCACCTAAATGGCTCAAAAAGTGGTACACCTAATAATAGCTCACCTAAATGGCACCTAGACACCAACCCCGGTGCATCTGCGACAGCTGTTCCAAAATCACTTCCTTGGCGTGGATCGTGATGGCGGAAGATTAGCCTATAGATGTATAAATATGTTATACTAATTTAATTGTTACAAAATTATTTTCTGGACGTGGATCTAGAGTACGGAAGATTAATTGGCACTTCCTTGTTATAGCGGCACCCTCAATTACAATTATACCAAAGTCACAGTTACGATTTCGCCAAGATGAAAGCTCTTATATATACCATATACACTTCTCATGCGTTATACATACATATATATATATATATATATATATATATATATACACGTCATATATAACTGACATTTACGTCTTGTATGTCATATATATGTCCTATACATCTTATATACATGTCATATACATACGTCATATATACATCATTTATAACTTTAAGATAGTCTATACATCATAACATCATATGTCTTATGCGTCATATAACATGGCGACACATCGTTGGGGGCCGCTATAATTAGGAAGTATCGATAAATCTACAAATTCATAATTATATTCTATGTTATCAATAATTATTACAGAATCATTTCTTCTTTCATTTCACTTTATATTGTGAGACAAAATATTGACAGAAATAATACTGAAAATGAAATTATTGTGAAATGTGTCTACAGTTCTGTAACTTTATTTTTCTTCTCTAGGCAATCTTGATTTCGTCTTTTTAGATGGCTTAGTCATTCTGTAAACTTTTGGAAGTTCGTCATCAGCATACCAACGATCTGAGAAGTACACCAATCGGATTCTCGAATTGGCGTAGATGTGCATAGCAAGGAATTCCACGAAGTCTGTGTTATAAGCCCGTCTTGTAAAAGATGGCAAATCTATCTGGATTTTATTCCAACCTTCATCCAGGGCAAGAGGCAAATGGCAAAGCAATGGATTTATTGTAGTTGAAGACTTGCAGTTACTGGCTCGAATCCTCCTTTTCATCATACTGCTGTCCAACACTTCAAATTCAAAACAGAAGGGAAGCTTCAAGTACTTGACTATCATGGTCAGATGAGGAAGTTTTATACCAAGTACTACCCTCGGATCTTGTGGAAGCGATATGTAAGTTGTACAAAACTGAATAGCTGTAATTTCTATTACCAGAGTTTCAGCGTCTTCATCTGTTATTCTCTTGAAGCAGCCTTTTCCATTAGAGGACCAAACAGCAAGCGGATTCAGCCCACTGCCGCATAGGATAGGAATTAGTCCTGCTTGATATTTATTTCTAAACATCTGTATCGCCTGAAATTTTATCGAAAATTTTGCTTAATCTTTTCATAATAAATTGTTGCTATTAAATTATTGCACAAATATGGAAACTTAGATAACTGTAATGCAGTTATAATTCTGAAGATTTCATTTGTTTTTTGGATTTATTTACACTAAAAATTCTGTAATACTGTAGCTCGTCGAATGCGTGATGATAAATATTAGTCACGGGCAGTTGAGAATTTTGTATGAATTTACAAGTTTTTTTCTAATCTAACAAAGCTACGCATAGCACGAGAGAAGCAATTTTATCAAACAGAATGACTCCATGACACCTATCTCAGTAAAATAATAAAAATTCATTAATAAATGTTCTTTTTTTTACACAAACATCTTTTTAAAAATTAAAGTACCTTTTATAGCCAAACATATAGTCATTTTAACTGGTGAAAATTTAAATTTGTAACAATCTTTAATATTTATTTAAATGGTATTAAAAAAACTGTGAAAATTGTATTAGTTTGACATGAAATTGCGTAATTTTAATTTTACCATGACAACGAAAGTTTCCGGCCTTGACCCTAGTGTAAAACATTGGCGAAAATGACGACAATTTCACGCAATTATAGTAAAATTTTAAAATTTTATGAAAGCAAAAGTGTAAATGGTATATGAAATGGATTCTACCATTCCGACATTACAGCATATAATGTTTTTCATGAAAATTACGTCACTTTGGGATGCGGAAATATTTCTCAATTTAAATACGATTATAGTCGAATATTTAGCAAATTGTGCTGATTGCAACAATGTGCACATTTAATAAAAACATTTTCTTCATTAAGTTCAAAATTACATAACTTCTTTGTTTTTTTACTTTAAGGATGACTATACTATTATAGAGTAGTCATAAAAAATTTCCTATGTACTGTGAGCCCCGGAAGAGTGTACTGTTTAAGGAACACGAATGACATTTGTGATGTATGTATTTTATGGTATCCGCTCAAGAGTGCCGCAACCTGGGAACATTAAAAAAAAAAATCAAATATCTACACCTCCCCCTTCTTTTTTTAGGGTTTCGTTCATCTCACGAAACCCTATTATGCCCGATCCGTTGTCTGTCCGTCACAGAGCCATTCTCAGAAACTATGTAACTTACAGAGTTGAAACTTTGTGTATATCTAGCCGAATACCAGCTATGAAGCTCAAAATATTAAAATTTGAAAAAATCGTATTATTTTAATAAATAGAGATAATAAAACCAAAATTCTAACAGGCTTTTCCTAATAAATTTAAACATTTTTCTTTAAATCAGTAGCCAAAAATTAAATATCCACAATGAAATTCTTTCGACAATAATAATTTTTTTATTGAACGATTTCCACGTGAAAAATTAAAATGAAATAAAAAGTTTCACCAATTGAAAAAAAAATATTAATATGAAATAAAAATGATTGGCGTCATAGTGGTTATAAAGCGGAAATTTTCAGAGATTTCTCAATATTACAAGGAGTATGAGTATTCTAGGCGCTGTAGTATGAGTATGTGTATGTACACAAAGAAGATTAATATCACGTCATTAGAGAATTAAAAAGAAAATCTGACGTCATATTGGAAGTTTAACTAATTTTTCAAGTGTTTGAGAATAATACAAAGCGAGTATCAATATGAGTAATAGAGAATAGTAAATATATGAGTTTGAGAAACATATTGAATCATGATAAAAATCCGATTATGGAAATATTCGCATATTTTAAAATTTTGAAGGTGTACAACATATTTAATTTTGAAATAATTTTTTTAAATATCGCATTTAGGCCGCATGACAGGTATTATTCTTCGCCCACTATCGGGCAAGTTTAGAAATTCGAAAAAACGAAAAAATAGACCGTTAAATTTTTACATTATAAAAAACATGAATTTTTTTTTGTTGTTGTTGCTAAATGAAATTTATTTGGATTTATTAAAGAAAGGATAAAGTGTTTTGAAAGAAATATTAAACGAAACCCTTTGAGCGATCTTCGATCACACTTATCCACTTGTTTACATTTTGCATTGTAAAAAACACATAAATAGCAATAGTTCAAGCTCTAAAAGTGTCGAATGAAGACACAAGCTAAACAAAGCGAGTTATTCCACGTGACCGGCATTAACACTTTGCTAATGCTCTCATCTAAAGCCGCCTATAAAGTACTTTATAGGCTGTTTTTTACTCATTTCCCGTAACTTTACCTTTATTAGTCGTTAAGATTACCCGATCTCACTTCAATGTACTTTTGATTCAGTGGATATTTAAAAGTTAAGTTCTACATATCGAATTAGCAAAATTAGCCTGACATAACAGGTACCATTGAATGCCAGGTTCCGCCTATTTCTGTTGTTATGAAAGATATTTTATTGTAGTTTACAATCTCTGCATACAATATCTAATTGTCTGTGAAGGAGGCCCTGTGGGAATATTGTAATTTGAATCAAATATTTTTATTTTTACAGTTTGTTTTCTTAATTAAGATTCGCTACAAATAACTGGTGAACCGAGTAGCTACAGTCAAGAATGTAGCTCCTATGTATAGCACAACGGGTAGGAAATTGGATATTGACAAAATGCCCGCATTTTTACTTCATAAACAGATGGATCACACTATACGAGGGAAAGTCGTTAAGTAAGTCACAAAATATAATTAAATAATAACTTACAATGATATTCACTTCAAATCTATTTTTATTTCTCAACATATTCTCCACCAATATTTATGCACTTATATCACCGTTTTATCAGTGCCCCAACACCAGCTGCATAACATTCTTTGGGTTTCTGTCTCAGCAACATTAGGACTTCAAGTCAAAACTTTTCATCATCTGTGAACATCATCTTGCTTCCAAGATGGTTTTTTAATGGACTAAACAGATGAAAATCGCTTGGGGCTAAGTCGAAGCTGTATGTTGAAGAAGTTGACAACCAAACTTTTGAATTGTCTCCTGTGTTCAACTTCAAGTCCCAATGTGGCTGAGACAGCAACCCAGACTTGTTTAATATATTTTTATATCATTTAGTAGGATTGAATAGATAATGCCACTGAACACAGGATAATTTTCACTATCGAAGACTACCTTCGGGCAGCCGAAAATCTGGATCGACTGAGTGGACAATCCAAGTTCAGTTTTAAGTCAAAATTGGCCTCATCATACAGTAAACAACCCATTTTTAAAGGTTTCTAAGACTTTTCTTATGCCTCTAGCAACTCAATGTTGACAATCTTCCTCCAGAGGATGATTATCCAAACTGAGGTTCTTGTCATGAATTTGTTCATTAAGATGATCATTAAGTTAAACAAAATTCTTTTGTGCTATGAACATGTCACGTTTATTTTAACTAATTGCTTTTAATACTTACTGAAAATTAGACATTTAGTCTTG
The DNA here is from genome assembly GCA_963931845.1 of Maratus michaelseni. NCBI lineage: Eukaryota > Metazoa > Arthropoda > Arachnida > Araneae > Salticidae > Maratus > Maratus michaelseni. The sequence goes on from OZ007587.1 coordinate 185,938,837, forward strand.
TTGAAATTTGTGTTACTCTGTTGCAGCACTACTGAACAGAGATATTGAATTTACATACTATGGTGTCTAGTGTATTAGATGGCATATAAGTATTATATAAGTACTAGATGTATATATATAAGTATTAGATGGCAGCACCACAGCCGGTTATTCTGTCACCTATCGGTAAAAACGTTGTTTACTGTAAAAAATGTATCTGTTGTAGTTCGTTAGTGTTCGATGTACGTGTTTGTGATAGTATGTAAATTAAAGTTCTTTAAAGTCCACCTCGACTAATTAATAAAGATGCTGATTCATTTACTTTACTTTAAGTATATAATATAGAATATTATGATGACGATGAAAATCAAGTTTCTTACCGGAATTAAAATAAGAAGAAATTCCAATCCGATCAGCAAAATGGCTACAATTTCGGTTTTACATCTACAAGCGTATCCTGTTGTAATGTTCAAAATAAGTGCGTCATTTCGAGGGTGGTAAGTGCTGAAATTTTTTTTTCTTCTCTGCAATAAATAAAAGGTAATAAATAATGTTTGCAAATTTTAAAGAATTTAACGATTCAATTGAATCGTTCCAATCATATGTTAAGAGGTTGGAACAGAGTTTTTTATTACATGATGTTGAAGAAAGAAAAAGGTACCCGCCATTATTTCATGTATGGGGCCTAAATTGTATAATTTGCTGTCAGATTTAACATTTCCGAAAAATCCTGAAGCACTGAAATATGAGGAAATAGTTGATATTCTGTTAAAGCACTTAAGCCCCGCCCCTAATAAATTTTGTTCTAGAATTAAATTCCGTAATTCTTATCAAAATGAAAACGAATCGGTACAAGATTTTGTTTCAAAATTAAAGAAGTTAACTACGTTCTGTGCTTTTGCTGGTGAAACACTTAATGAAAATTAGTTAGAACAATTTTTACGCGGTTTAAAAAATGAAAGTATCCAAAGTAAATTACTCTCACAAATAGATGATTTAACTTTTGAGAAAGCTATTGAAAAAGCAATTATTTTGCAAAATAACGAACATAATATTTCTGAATTGAAAAACAAGAATGGAAATGTTAATAAATTGGCATATTCTAAAAATGTTCAACCGAATAAAATTTCAAATAATTTCCAGAAACCGAAAATAAACAATGTAAATTAGGGGAATTTTGAAGTAAATAAAAATAAATTACAATGTTATAGATGTGGAAATCCTTCTCATCTTGCCAATAAGTGTAAGCATATCAATACTATTTGTAAAATTTGTAAAAAAAGAGGCCACCTTGGTAAAGTATGTAAAAGTAGTTCTCAGAAACAAACAAATGTATTGCAGACGGTTGATATTTTATCAGTGAGTCATGATAAAAGTTCTACACCTATAAAAGTGTGTGTTTTAATTGAAAACAAAGCTAAAGCTGAAATGGAGGTAGACACGGGCTCCGGAATTTCTGCGGTACCTGTAAATCGTTTTCAGAGAATTTTTCCGAATAATAAAATTTTTCCACCAGACGTTCAGTTGAGAACGGCAACGGGTGAGGTGTTTACTCCTGTGGGGTATGTAACAGTAGATGTTTCTTATGCAAATATTACTAAAAATCTTAAATTGTATTTGTTTAAAGAATATAATTTTCCACTTTTATTTGGCAGAGACTGGGTAGCTGCATTTAATTTGTTTCCTACTAACTTTAAATATGTGTATGTCAATGAAATTGCAAATTCTACTGATAAATTAAGAGCATTATTAAATGATTTTTTCATTTATTTTCGGATAAAGTAGGGGGAATAAAAGGTTTGAAAGCAGAACTTTATCTAGAAAAAGGTTCTACCCCCATATTTTGTAAGGCTAGAACAGTCACGTATGCTCTACGTAATGCAGTAAATGATGAAATCCAAAGGTTACAGGTTGAGGGTATTATTAAACCTGTCACCAGTAGTAAGTGGACAACTCCTATAGTTCCAGTGGTAAAACCAAATGGGAAAATACGTTTATGCGGGGATTTTAAAGTTACAGTAAATAAATTTTTGAAGGTGGAAAAATATCCTTTACCTAGGGTAGAGGACATGTTAGCTACTTTAGGTGGTGGTTAAGATTTTACGAAAATAGATTTAAATCAAGCTTATCTTCAGTTACCTGTAGACGAAAAATCACAGGAATTGTTAACTATAAATACTCCGAAGGGCTTATTTCAATTTTTAAAGTTACCAATGGGTCTTACTAACTCTCCATCAATTTGGCGAAGATCGATTGAACAAATATTAAGTGGTATTGAGGGTGTCACTATGTTCATTGATGATATTGGTGTTACGGGGGAAACGGATGAAATTCATTTAACAAGGCTAAAACAAGTCTTAGAAAGATTACGTGAATATAATATTAGGATAAATAAAGATAAATCCATTTTTCTGGCTGACCATATTACATATTGTGGTTATACAATTGATAAGCAAGGTATTCATAAAACGCAGGATAAAATTGAGGCTATTGGCAATGCTCCTAGACCAATTAATGTGTCACAAGTTAAAGCTTTTTTAGGCTTAGTCACATATTATTCTAAATTTGTACCAAATTTATCTACAATTGCTCATCCTTTAAATCACTTGCTCAAGAAGAATGTAAAATTTATTTGGTCTCCTGTTTGTGAACAAGCATTTAAAAAAATAAAAAATGAAATTATTTCAGAAAGAGTTCTTACTCATTTCAACCCTAAATTGCCTTTAGTGTTAGCAACAGATGCTTCTCCATATGGTATCTCTGCAGTTCTTTCGCATGTGATGCCAGATAACGTGGAAAAACCAATTGGTTTTGTGTCCAGAACGCTTACGAATGCAAAAAAAAATATAGCCAGGTGGATAAGGAAGCACTAGCTATTATCTTTGGAGTAAAGAAATTTTGTCAATATTTATATGGTAATAGGTTTACTTTATTTACAGATAGCAAACCACTCGTGTCCATAATTTCTCCAAATAAAAGTATTCCTGTTCTTTCAGCTGCTAGGATGCAAAGATATGCATTATACTTACAAACGTTTAAATATGATATTCGGTATAAGAAAACATCCGAACATGGAAATGTCGATGCTCTTTCACGACTTCCATTACGTAGTGAAGATTTACCCCCACAATTAAATTCAAGTAATGTAATTGATGAATCTGATTTTTTTCAAATTAACCAAATTTCTACATTGCCTTTAAACGCCAAATCAATTGCTGTAGCTACAAAATCTGATCCTTTATTACGTCAACTTTTTCATCATCTAATTTCTGGTTCTCCAACTCCTAAAAATTTACTTTTTGGTGGCAAACAAGAAGAATTTACTCTTCAACATAGTTGTATTTTAAAAGGATGTAGAGTAATTATCCCTGAAGTTCACCGTAAACAGATTTTACGTGATTTGCACTATGGACATTTCGGTATAGTGAAAATGAAGTCCTTAGCTCGCAGTTTTGTTTGGTGGCTAGGGATTGACCAAGATATTGAAGATCTTGCACGAAATTGCACTACTTGTGTCAATTTAAAAAAATAATCCTCCTAAGGTAGATACTCATCATCGGGAATGGCCTACAGCTCCATGGCAAAGAATTCACATAGATTATTTTGGTCCTGTAATGGGTAAAATGCTTTTGCTTGTGGTTGATGCTCATAGCAAATGGCCTGATGTTTTTATTGTACCTAATACAACTTCAGAACATACAATTACTTGTCTTTCTTCTCTTTTTGCTAGATACGGGTATCCTATATCTCTGGTATCTGATAACGCAAAACAATTTACTTCTGAAGAATTTGAGACATTTTTGAAGAATCATGGGGTTAAACATAGGTTTAGTTCTCCATACCATCCAGCTACAAATGGTCAGGCAGAGAGATATGTGCAAATTCTTAAAAAAGGTTTAAAAGCCTTATCTTCAGAATCTGGTACTTTACAGATGAAATAAATAACTTTGTTTTACAATATAGAAAGATGCCTCATGTTACTACGGGGAAAAGTCCTGCATCTCTATTTCTAAAACTAAATATAAGAACGAAAATAGATTTGATAATTCCAAGCGTTACAAATTTTGTGCATGATAAACAAAATGCGAGAAAGGCCAATTCTAAAGTAAAAGAATTTCAAATCAACCAGAAAGTGGCTGTAAGAAATTATACTCCAGAAGCCAAGTGGAAAATTGGTCGCATTATTGCAAGAGAGGGCAAGTTGCATTATAGAATTCAAGTTGGTTCGAATATTTGGAAAAGGCATGTTGATCAGATAACTAATGTCGGTTCGAAGATACATCTAACTAATGATTCAAATTCTGAAGAGAGTGGTACAGAAAGTCACAAAAGTGATAATGCAGTTGTTAATCAACGTGATTCGCAGCTAATGCCTCCTAGTACTCCAGATCCTCGACCAACTGACTCAGTTGTCTTATCTGCTCCAAATCCTCAACTAGATGACTCTGTTGTTCCATCTACTCTAAATCCTCAACCAGATGACTCTGTTGTCCCATCTGCTCCAAGTCCTAAACCAGATGACTGTGTCCTCCCAAATACTCCAAGTCCTGCTCCAGTAGACTCTAAAGTGAAATCCATGGTGCCCAATACTTCTAGTGATCATGCTACAGATACTTTAAATACTAATTCTTCTTCTTCCCTACAGGTACCTAGAAAATCCACCAGGAAAAGAAAAGCTCCCACCATGTTTTCAAATTAAGGAGGGGAGACTTATGGTGTCTAGTGTCTAATATAAGTACTAGATGGCAGCACCACAGTCGGTTATTCTGTCACCTATCGGTAAAAACTTTGCTTACTGTAAAAAAATGTATCTGTTGTAGTTCGTTAGTGTTCGATGTACGTGTTTGTGATAGTATGCAAATTAAAGTTCTTTAAAGTCCACCTCGACTAATTAATAATGATACTGATTCATTTACTTTACTTTAAGTATATATTATAGAATACATACAACCGTGCCATTTACTAGTCATGGATCACAAATACTTGAATATCAACATTGTGATTTCGCCATTAAAATGTTTTTAAAACTGCTTGATTTTTACGAAAGTTCCAATTTTGAGTCAACTTCTCTTGCCATAAAGAAGTCATCATTTGTGTTACATGCTATTAATGAAAAAGTTTTAAATGTTATTGCATGCATTATTACACAGGGTGTCCTTTCTTGTCATTGTCCCATAGCTAATTACTAAACCGTTAGTTTTAGATCTATAATTCAAGTTTGAATAATGTTTGAAATAATATTCTTCATCATATAAAAATCCATTTACTCCATTTACTCAAAATAGAGTTTTCTTTTTTTACAAAGTTACGAAATTTAAATTTTTTGTACGCTCCGTGAATCCTGCAAGTTACATCTGGGAAGATCTTTTTCCATGCTTTAAAATTACAACATGCTCTAACAATTTAACAGTAAAACAGCAAAAAATCCATTTTTGTACGACCAAAACTTGATATTTTGAATTTTATGAATTTTCAGCTTTTTCGGACACTAAAAACACATTTTTCTGTTTTAGTGCCAGAAAATTCGAAAATTCCTAAAATCCAAAGTGCCATAAGTCGGTAAGTTTCGGTGACATAAGAATAGAACTTTGGATGTTTTACTTGTTGGAATTTGCAGAAATGTTTTCTAAATATAACTTATTAGAGCAAGAACGGTATAAAATTTTCAATTTCGTAACCTTTTAAAAATTAACTATTTGATATAGACAGATTTCCATGTTATAAAAAGACAGCATTTGCAATTTTTTCGAAATTAGAACGTTAGTAGCCAAAGACAAGTTTAATATATTTTATCTTTCTTCTATCTATAACAGAATAAAGTATTGCAATCCAAACATTTTACGGCTTCTGTTTTCGACGGATTTACGCATGTTAGGGGTTATAGATCCCGAAAAACTTGTTTTCCCAAAATGTCTGTTTGTCCGTCCTCATTGTATGTTCGAAAAGTATATGAACATATGCATAGAATTGAACCAAATATTGTTATATGTTTCTGACTATTGCCTGCAGATCCCAGATAAATTTGAAGCGATGTGATAACGATTTCTTTGCGATTTTCTTGATTTTTCGTAGTTGTGTTGTACTTGGCTGTTCGTGTAGTGAAGGGTTCTTCGTATCCATGTAACCGGTGATTCGCAAGCAGCTAACGTACAACAGAATGACGAAAAATATTGATTTTATTGTCGCTGTGATAGCGAATTTTGAAGTATTAACATGTATGAGATAGAAGAAATGTTTGGCATTGGCACATCCGCCTAGCTATATCTTTTCGTAGGATTGAAAATATTGTGTTTTATGTCACTGACCACAGGGATAATTTTAATCATCGAAGACTACATTCGAACAGCCGAAAATCTGGATACCTTTAAAACTAACAGTTTAGGAATTACTTATTGCCCAATAATAAGAAGCGATATGGTTTATATAATATGTGTAGACTAATATAGAGGTCATTTAATCTAACTCTTGAGGCTGCAAGCGAAATTGTTCCCAATAAAAATTCTAAATATAAATTCGACACTTCATTTATTTTCTCATATTAACCATGCATTTGTTTTAAAAAAAATTCTTAACAGTCCTTTATTACATGCTTTTACGTCATTATCTATTTAAATAATTACCGGTCTCCATATGCATCACGTTGATTTTTAATAATTTCATAGTTGAAAGTGTTTACGCATTCGATTTGTCTATCTGTCTATCCGTCCGAATGGCTTTTTGCTCTATAATATACTTAGATAGCGCCAAAATTGATATATGCTATTGAGTATTACTACTATTCCGGCATCGATATTTCATTCACAGGCAACAGAAACAAATTGGATATATTATGCTGTACAAGTGATTATTTTTTAAACATACTTTAATGCTATTATACTACTTCAAAAACTAGGAAATTTGTGTGCAATATTCTTATGCACTACAATCTGTATCCAATAGAAAATTACTGGCTTACAATAATTAATGTTCATTTACAGGGAGTCGCAAAAAGAATTCGCTTACAATGCTGTTTTTTGATAATAATTGTTTAAAGTTAATTTTAATGATACAACACAATTTTTCTACATAATGAAAATAACATATAATTGAGGCGCGTGGTAGCATCTTTTCTATAGAAAATGGTGCCTGTAATATTTAATGTTCTGTTCTGAGGCAATGCTATTTTTTTATGTTCTCATATTAACCATATTCCAGAATTTTACGAATATTTTTATTTATATTTTTTCCAACTTTATATTTATTATTTTGTAAATTATGTTTAGTTTAAAATTCATATATTACTGTTTAGCTTTAAAACGAAATGTTCTTCATCAATAGCACATGATGCACATTTACAGAATTTGTGGAATGAGAAGCTTAAATACTCTTCTACTAAGTGAAAAAATGATATCAGTGCCCGGAAAAGTTTAAATACTAAAAAGAGAATTCTCACTGACAAAAAATGAATTCAAATCCTTTTATATGAAAAATCTGAGAAAAGTTTTATTTAGCTTTATCTTTCCTTTTTTTCAAACAGTTCAAAATAAACACTCATAGGATTAAAAATTAATTTCAGTAAAAGGATTTTCAGTTTTATACTTTTTTCCCTATATTTTAAAAAAAAATACATCATTCTATTCACCTGTAAATGTGTAGATAATATGAGATAACATGTTTTGCCTGAAGGTTCCTTTGGTAATTTTTAGACATAAGCCTGTATAAACTAGACCAAAATATCAAGAAAAGTTTTTTTTTAGTCAAACGAATATTTATTTTGTATCACGCTTTTAAACGTATTATTATAAGCTTACCTTTTTTCTGAAATTGCAGCAATGTTTATTTTTTATGAGTACTTTATACATTTTATAGTACTAACTAAAAAGATGCAAATGTGTAATCTGCATCAAATAAAAATATTTTATGCTATTTAAAAACATGTTAGCTTTGCTTTACATATTATATTTGTTTTCCTAGTTAAAAACAAAGTATAATACACATTTTGATGACGAATACATATAAATTATAGATATCGAAATGGCAATAGCAGTCGAACGAGGGATAATGAAAACATCATAGGAGCATTTTTTAAAAAACACTTTTTGTATTAAAAGTATAGTCTACATAGTACACAGAATTACTGAAATTTATATCTAAAGGCATATGCCAGATCACTGAATTAAAATCTGAAAAAAATATCGAATTTGGTTAATAATGCAGTTCCATAACTATCTCCCGTTAATCATGTTAAAAGTCCATACTTTCAGAGTAAAAAGTAAGACTAGATATCTAAAAATAATACTATTAAAGTAAAAGATTTTTCCTTCATACAATTCTAATTGGGTCGTAAATGTATTTTGCAGGGTGATGTGAAATGTCAGGGTACAGTATATACAACTGTTATGCAAGAAAATATTTCTATAGCCATAATGCTAAGAATTTTGAATATAAATTGCCTAGATAGAGTGTAACTGTATTTAAAAGATCCCACCACCCGTTGCTACTGATTATTTAATTTAATTTAATTTTTACGAATTCAAGTCGAAAATCCAAATGCATCATTCATGTTCCATTACATAATATCTCCCACTGAAACAATACATTATTTTCAGTAAATATTCAATAATTATGCCGCAAGACAAAATGAATGAAACAGCGTAATGTGAATACAAATGTTAGCCACAAATAATCGTAGAGAATGGAGGCTCATTTGCTAAACCTGGAAGAAATTAACAAGTAACAATTTTAGCTCTACAAATAGCATACTACGAAGCTATAATTTGAAGTTTTTAAATCATCATTATACTAACTTACTCGCTGTCAAATAATCCGATTATTCTTGCTTTGACAAATAATAGTCGTATATTATAATACGAGCAAATATTGTGTGTATACAAGCAAATTTTATCTAAAAACCGACTCAAATGATTTTCACTAAATTTTGTATCCTACCTTTTGGGGTACGAGAAGAAAAACGGGCTAGGTCACATGTTCCAGAAAATTGGATTCGTGGATCATTTTGGGATCATTACTGTCGATGCATTTCAATGGGAATGAAAGTTGAAAAAGTTATTAAGTTGTTGAATAGTTGGCAGTAAACGAAGTCGCAAAAATGGCAACATTTAACCAAATCAGATGATATTTGGCGGGAAAATGACTTCAAGATTACCAACGCTAAAACACATGCTTGGCGCCAAATTTTTTCGAAAAAATTGGTTTTCAGAATCAGAAGGAATTTCCACGAAATTGACAGTAAGAGCCGAAATACATGATCAACTAATCAGAGTCCGTAGAACGTCCTCGAACAATAGAGACGTTGTTCCGTACAACAACGCATACCTGCTGAACAAATACAACTGTCAGCTGTTATATCAAGTTGAACACAAAACTAATTTTAACCGACCGTAGCTGGGTCTTCCCAGCTGGTAATTATAATAACAATAAATGAAATGTGACTTCCTCACATGTAATCTAGATCAGTCTCAGTAATTTGGTTTGTGTGCATTGTAGGAGTTTTTTTTCTGGAATTTTTCAAATAAGTGCTTGGTGCCAACATGTTCACAGCTACAATCACCGACACGAAATTTGTTAAGTTCGTTGCAAAGCTTTACTGTACAATATTCTCCTTATTCACCAATAATTCTAAAACTAGTCTAATAGCAAATTAATATTAATTATACTTAAAGCTAACCTGCTTTTTAGTTTTTCGTGCAAAAATGCTATTTATACGCATGCGCGAGCATTCAGCTAATCAGCTAGAGGCTTTTACTATCTTCAGACGCGATGTTCCAGCCAATGAGGTGAAGGCTTTTTCCTCTCTCTAGAAGCGTATGTGTTCCATTTGGTTGTTCGGTTGTTGAAACTTTATAGATTTCTTTTATTAAGGTATTTTTTCATTTATTCGTATTTATTTTCTTTTTAAGTCGTATGTATTTTACTACTTTGAATTTTTTATAACTAACACTTTTTTTTGAGAGAGAGAGAGAGATTTCGTGGCACGAAATTCCGCGAATCGTTTCCGATGTAAACAAACTAATTTTAAACTTTTAATATGTAATTCTGTGTGATATGATTAAATTCAGGTTTTCTCAGCGACGATCACAGTATTTTTACCAAATAATTTTTGTATTAATCAAGCTTTTTTGGTTATTAAGCATAGCTAACACGAAAGAAAACTTTGTTATTTTAAGATTTTGATGTTAATTATTTGCGTACATTTATAAGACGAGTTTCACTGAATAATTCAAGAAAAAAGAAATCTCATCATTATACATATTTAGTTATGCATTATTAATTATTTACTTGGCCTTTACTTTTAATATTTCAAACTTACAGTTGAATGTAACTATTAAAACATTTGAAATACTGTATTCGTAAAATGAAATTTCAGCTTAAACACTCGACAATTACTTTTAGTTATGCATTATTAATTATTTACTTGGCCTTTACTTTTAATATTTCAAACTTACAGCTAAATGTAATTATTAAAACATTTGAAATACTGTATTCGTAAAATGAAATTTCAGCTTAAACACTCGACAATTACTTTTAGGTTAAATTCAGGTTTTCTCAGTGACGATCACAGTATTTTTACCAAATAATTAAAAGTACTACATGCATGCATCTATCTATCTATATTAGAAATTGTGCAGGTTTCTGGTTCTGTTTTGTTTACATATTTTAAACAAAAATTTCAATTTAATAATGCACTGAAAATTATAATGAATGCTTACAATTAAACACAACAACACAAAACAAAAAAAATCAGAAAAACACATTATTTCCCCGATTTCCCACAACTAATCAATAAATTTCATGATATTTTATTGCGATTTTAAACCATGAACTTTAGTACTTTTCTGTTATACGGACACTATGCCAAAATGTATGTATGTATGTAAATGTATGTATGTATGTTTGGCGACAATGGTGTACGTATAACGGAAAAGTGCCTGAATTATTATTTATATATATATATATAAAATATAAACATAATTGGCGACACAGCAAGTTTTCTCGATTTCTACCTGTCTCTCTAACCACATTGTTAACAAAACAAAAAATTCACGAAAAACACATTATTTCCCCGATATTTTCCCACAACTAATCAATAAATTTCATGATATTTTATTGTGATTTTAAACCATGAACTTTAGTACTTTTCTGTTATACGGATACTATGCCAAAATGTATGTATGTATGTATGTTTGGCGACAATGGTGTCCGTATAACGGAAAAGTGCCTGAATTATTATTTTTTTTTATATATATAAAATATAAACATAATTGGCGACACAGCAAGTTTTCTGGATGTGAAAGGCGGAGATGAATTTCATTCATTCAATGACCGTTTTAAAAGTTTCAAGTTTGGATTGAGTGCACCTGAACATAAAAACCGATACCTATTTCTATGTTCATGATTGAGTTATTTGGATATCTTTTCGTATAGCACAGAAAATCATTTCTCCCGCTTTCATAATACAGATAAATTCTGGTGTATTTTTTTTTCTTCTTTTTATATCACAAGTACTTTTCTACTTTAAATTTTTTAATTGTCGAGTTTTTAAGCTGAAATTTCATTTTTCGAATGCAGTATTTCAAATGTTTTAATAATTACATTCAGCTGTAAGTTTGAAATATTTAAAATATTAAAAGTAAAGGTCAAGTAAATAATTAATAATGCATAACTAAATATGTATAATGATCAGAATGACATATTAAAATGTGTACAGAATGACATGAAAATTTTAAAACACTGAAATTTTGCACTTGCAACTTAATTGTAAATTTCATTGTTTACATTGGAAACGATTTGTGGATTTTAAGAATTTGCTGAACTTCGTGTCACCAAATTACTAAATCTCTCTCTCTCACTCTCCAAAAAAAAAAAAAAAGGGTTAGTTTAAAAAAATTCAAAGTAGCAAAATACATACAACACAAAAAGAAAATAAATACGGTAAAATGAAAAAATTACTTTAATAATAGAAATCCATAAATTTTCAACAACGACATCAAACGAACGTATCTCATCTTTCGTTTGTGATAAGGAACGCTCCTTTGGCCCCCTCCACTCATTGGCTGAATTGTAAAGGGCAAAATTGGGGGACAAAATGACTACAGCATTTCTGAGAAAAGAAAAAATCAGAATATTCACAGAAAATAATTATTTTTGTTGCAAGTTGGGTTAACTGTCTTTATGGTTCGAGTCGATTTCAGACTGAGTGTAGATTTCTGCAAGTTGGATTTGGGTTAACCCGATTTTTCAAAAGTTAGTTCAAGTTCAGTATATTATTTCAGATTAAAACTATACCTATCAGGGCTTGAATTTCAGGGCGGGATTCGCGCGGAAAATTTTGAAATCCCGCCCAAAAAAGATCATGAGCGGGAGCCTCCCGCCCAAAAAATTTCAGCATTTTTGGAGAAATTTGCATTATTTAATTTACCTGCAACCGAACGATAAATTTCGTGATTTTTTTTCCCCGCAACCGATTGACGGACTTTGTGTTTTTTCCGCGACTGATCGACGAACTTTGTGGTTTTTTCCGTGACAGATCAACGAACTTTGAGTTTTTTCTGCGACAGATCGACGAACATTGCGTTTTTTAAGCGACTGATCGACGAACCTTGTGTTTTTTGGGGACATATCGACGAACTTTGCGTTTATTCCGCAATCGATCGACGAAATTTTTCTTTCTTCCCTGACTGATCGACGAACTTTGCATTTATTCCGCAATCGATCGATGAAATTTGCTTTTTTCCGCAACTGATCGACGAACTTTGATTTTTTTCCGCGACAGATCAACGAACGTTGCATTTTTTTCTGCGACTGATCAACGAACTTTGCGTTTTTTCTGCGACAGATAGACGAACATTGCGTTTTTTAAGCGACTGATCGACGAACCTTGCGTTTTTTGGGGACAGATCGACGAACTTTGTGTTTATTCTGCAATCGATCGACGAAATTTGCTTTTTTCCCACGACTGATCAACGAACTTTGCGTTTTTTGGTGACAGATCGACCAACTTAGCGTTTTTTCCTCGACAGATTGATGAACTTTGCGTCTTTTCCACGATCGATCGGTGAATCTCAATCAAGTAAAATCTAAAGTCAGAAATTTATTTAACAACCTAATTGTTAAGGGTCCCTAACACATTTAATGGAACTTGAAAAATACACTGCATATATAAAACTTAACTTTCTTCCCTTTTTTATAATAAAAATAAACATTTTACATAATCATTCTCAGTTGACTTAATTTTTTCAATGGTATTTTGTCATGTCTGCATTAATGTAATTCTTTAAATAGCACGTAAAAGAATAGTGGGGTTTAAAGATTTTTTTTCTCCCTCCCAAACATTACAACTCCCCTCCATTTAAAAATGTTGGTAGGGAGACTCCCGTCTTTGGAAAAATTGAATTTCAAGCCCTGCCTATAATATGTTTGTGTGTATTGAGGTTTGTATAGATGTTTGTGTGTGTGCTGTTTTTAATACAGACAGTTTCATTTTTCACACGAACCTTTCAAAAAATTCACATTCTTTGCGCAATCCTTTAACAAAATTCGCATTTTTTTTTCGTGATTCTTTAATGAAATTCGCAATTTTTTCTGTATCTTTTTTTTGTCGAGATTCATAATTTTTTCAGCTATCTTATGATGTAATTCGTGTTTTTTTTTCAGCGATAAGTTGACGAAATTTGTGTTTTTTCTGCGATTTTTTTTTCACGAAATTTGCGTTATTTTCCACGATTCTTTTATGAAATTTGCGTTTTTCTGTGATCCTTAGACGAAATTTTCTTTTTTCGCAATGCTTTGATAATAATCACATTTTCTCTGCTGCCTTTTGATAAGATTCATGAATTTTCAGCAATCCTTCGATGAAATTCGCGGTTTTTCAGCAATCTTTGAAGAAATTCGCATTTTTCTCGCGATACTTTAACGAAATGTGCGTTTTCCAGCGATTTTTTGATAAAATACATTTTATTCCGCAATTTTTAGACGAAGTTTGGCAAGAAAGCGCTATCTTTGGCAGAAATTTCCTGTTTTGCGATTCTTTGACAAAATTTGCTCATCTTTTGTGTAAATCGCGTTTTTCTGTGGCCTTTTAACAAAATTCACGTTTTACATGATCCTTTGATGAAATTAGTGTTTTTCCCGTGATCATTTGACGAAATCTAGGATTTTTTTCCCCGAGAAGATTGATTATATGTTTTTAGTCTGCAGGTGCCCTAAAAAGTTTGTGACGCCTGTCGCTGCATTGCACGCATTCTGCCACGGTGTATCAAACAAACAAAATTCATCCTAAAGAATTATTGTTTCGTTTCTGGAAATGAACAACCGTCAACTCATTGGCTGAATTATAAAGGGTGAAATGTGTAGGCACTGAGTATCATCTATACTATTAATGTCGGTAAACGTCTGTCTGTGTGTGTGTTGTTGTGTCTGGCGTCTGTAAGCACAAAATTTTGCATGCAGACGACGGACATAAGTGCTTTTGGTATAAAAAAATTCGTAAGTGGAGTTTTTAAAATTTACAACATTTTGCGGGAGAAGAGGGGTGCGAACGAATTTAAAAAATGAGTCCGCATCAATAATTATGGCGGCGGGGGGGAGTATGTTTTGCCTACACGGGGCGGAGACTTTTCTTTGTTGACACCACTCATATGATATATCGTTCGAAAGGCCTGTGACTGCCTTTTCATGTTATGCATCTGTGTGGTCCATCCCCCCCCCCGCCAATTGGGGCACTTTTCTAAATTTTGCACATACCACTCATGTTATATATCGTTAGAAAGGTCTGTGACCGCTTAATCATATTATGCATCTCCGGTGTCCATCCCCCCACTTTGGCCCCCCAAGGGGGTACTTTTGTAAATTTTGCACAATCCCTTCATGTTACGTATTGTTGGAAAGGTCTTTGACTGCTTATTCATGTTATGCATCTCCGGGGTCCATCCCGCCACTTCCCCCCCTTAAGGGGGGCAATTTTCTAAATTTTGTTGACACCCCTCATGTCATATATTGTTGGAAAGGTCTGTGACCGCTTAATGATATTATGCATCTCCAATGTCCATCTCCCCACTTTGCCCCCCCCCTCCCCCAAGGGGGTACTTTTCTAAATTTTGCAGACAACCCTCATGTCATATATCGTTGGAAAGGTCTGTGACTGCTTAATCATATGCATATCTCTGATGTCCATCTCCCCGCTATGCCCCCCCCCCCCCAAAGAGGTACCCCAACAAACACGAGATTTTTGGCCACATGTCGTAATCGTTGTGGCCAAAAAAGTTTGCGGCAATTTGTATCCAGCCATTAATGTATTTCAACTGACGCGCCCGCACACCGGATGTCTATCGCCAAATCGTTAACGGGCAAATGGCGGGGAAACTTAATGCAATTTCAGTGCCCAATAGCGAATGAAAGTACGTTTGCGGCAAATATATACAAATCTATCATCGTTTAAAAGTCAGTGGCCCAGTATAATCTTCTCGACATTTTTATTATAAGAAATAAAAAGTATTTTTACTTCACATTTTATAAGATTATTTTCGTTATTTTAAACCGGGATTTATGTGACACGATAAAATATGCTGCATTTAAATATTTTATGCAATAAAAAATACACAAAAAGTACCCTTCTTTAATTCAAAGAGTTTTTATGTGAAAAAAAAAATCATAAAAATAGTTAATGTTTTGGCTTTGAAAGTATGCATTAATATATTTAAATGAATATTTTCTGTGAGCACCTAGAATGAAAATGAATATTGCAATCTTTAGACACACATATTATATAAACATATTAAAAAAAATAATGATAAATAGGAATTTATTTTCAATTTGAATTATATATTTCAATTTCAATGAAAAAATATTTGTCAAAAGAAATAAATGCCCCTTTGCCAAAAAGCAGTTACTGTTAAGGGAAAAAAAAAAAAAAACATTTTTTTTATTTTTTTTTTTTGGGGGGGGGGGTGATTTTATATTATCTGTATATTATCTATAAATCAGTTTCAAAAAATAAGTTATTTTCATTTTTTGAAACACTCAAAATTTAGATTTAAAAGAAAAAATATCCTAAATGGCAGTAATAGCAAATGCCCCCCCCCCATAAATGGGAATTTATTTCCAATTTGAAAAATATAGTTCAATTTCAATAAAAAAATATTTGTCAAAAGAAATAAATGCCACTTTGCCAAAAAGCAGTTACTGTTAAAGGAAAACAGAAAAAAAAAATCTTTTTTTTTTTTTTTTTTTTTTTTTTTTTTTTTGTGGGAAGGGGGGGGGGGGCTGATTTTATATTATCTATAAATCAGTTCCAAAAAATAAGTTATTTTCATATTTAAAAGAAAAAATATCCTAAATAGCAATAATAGCAAGCAAACCCCCCCCCCCCCCCCCCCGACTCTTTTCACAGAAACACTCAATTAGAAACATTACATTAACATCACAGAAACATTAAATTAATCCAGGCTTGCCGGCAAATACAAGGAGGGAAAGATGAAACAAAGATTTCCCTTTTCCGACACATTTTTTTCCCAGTGGGTATTTTTGTAAATATATTTTTAAATGTTTTCAAATTTGTAATAATAAGCATTTAGAAATTTCCACTTTTAAACTTATTTAATATTGTATAAGAAATTTTAAAGATAAAAAAACCTTGGAAAAATAATTCTATTGAAAGATAGTGTTTTTAGAAAGGAATACATTTTCTTGTTTCTGCGGGCTGGTAGGGATTTTGTATGTTAGCAGCGTCATGATGGCAGCGTGGTGAGCAAAGTCTGTTTACAAAGTTTTGAAGCAAGCCTCCCTATTCCTGGCGTCGTCATCATATTCTTTTGAGGATTTTGATTTACAAATTAGGTAAGATTATTTTTCTATATTATTCCAAGAGTTAGTTAAAAATTAGTTTTCATCATTCTCAGGGACAGATTTAAGTTCAAGATAAAGAAAGCTGAGAAAAAGCATCAGCAATTTTGTAAAATTAACTGCATTGCTTTGCTTATGTTACTTACTTCTACAGAAGTGTATAAAAAAAAGTTATTTACTGATTTATCTCTGCCCTGAATATGCTATTAATAAGTTGATTGTAATTATATATATGCCAGGAGTCAGGGTATAATGTGCCGGTAATGAACACTCCCAGAAGTTTTGGGTTTATAAAAAAATAACCAATAAAAATTCAGCTTTTTTTCGTAAATCTCCGTTGCTTGTTTTATAATCTGCTTTATTGCTGACAATCTTAAACTCGTCAGGAAGCCGAAAATAATATTTCACAGTTTCAGTAAAAAATTTACTTCATAAGTTAAGATCTGGTTTTAATTAACTAATATATATATTCTGTATTTTCTGACGATAATGGCATGTTTTTGTTTTGATTGTAATAGAAAACTTCGAATTTTATGTACTAATGACCATTTGCAAAATTTCACTTAGTTTTAAGATGTTAATAAATTAGGTAATTTGTTTATAATTCATTAATGGGATTCTTAATTAATCATGGTAATGGTGCCTAAAATGTTTTGGTTTAACCGAATAGCTAAGTAATCTGATTAATTTTTAAATTCCACTTAGAGTGTAATAGGAACACAACTTGGTACTTTTCTGTTATACCAACACATGCCAAAATATATGCTAATTTGCCATTTATTTCAATCCTGACAGTGTAAAGAATTGTTTATTGCAAACCATACCAAACATTCTAATTGGGCTATTTATTGAACGTTAATCTTTTATCATTAATATTATTTAATCATAACCTCACAAAACATCTTAACTTGCTACTTTTCATATAGAAAATATTTATTAAATTATAACTTGCATTTATTATTGACACTGAAATGGATTTTACCATTTGGCTGTTACATGAGGATGTAGAAGCAGCAATAAAATTGTTTTAGGACTTTAAAGATGCATAAAAAAAGTTTATCAAAAAAAAAAACAATAAACGTCTTCATTCAAAATATGAAATGTTTACTGCAATCATACATATGTGTGTATTTATATATATACATGTCATCACTGGTGCCCGGCTAACTGAAAAGTAAAAAAAAAAAAGTATCAATTATCTTCTTTAATTACTTTCCTGGAATTATAATTTATCTCCATCTTTTATATTATGTTCTGCAGTGTTTTTCTTTTTCAGTACCGTAATTTCAGTAAAAAGTGCTATAGTGCATATGCGTTTAAAAATTTAAAACAGTCTAAGTGCACAGTACTTCTGCTGTGCAGCTGATTCGGTATTTTTTTTTTCTCCCCATAGTATAGGTGCAGATTCCCAAAATCTGTAAGGGGCCAGTGGCTCCTAAACCCAGAAAATCCAGTGGCCACATTGTGAAACAAACGCATAAAAACTATAGCATTTATATGGCTATATGGGGTTTATTGTCTACTATTAAAGCTTAAAAGTAATAAACAGTATATTTTAAATTAATTTACACAAAACTTAAATAAATAAATGATTTATTTTTTCTTCATTAAAATTGGGCAACAGGATTTTATAGAATCTTCCATCCATAATTGTATACAGTTTATAGGAATGAATATTTGTAATGTAAGGCCCCATATAAACGATTCTCTAATTTTTTTGTTCTATAGATAAATCCCCCCCCCCCCGACCAAAGGGTTTTTCATAGCTGAAAATAAATGCCCAACATGGGCATTTGCATCAAAAAGTATCTCTATAAAAATCAAAAGAAAAAATACATATGAAAAAATATTGAGAAGATTTATTTTATTTTAAGATTTAGATTTTAATAAAATTGAACAATTTTTGACATTCAGGGATAATTAAGAAGAAAACAGAAAACTTGTTGATCTGCGAAAATGTAGTATCCATGCTTAATCATGATTTTGAATTATGGACAACAGAAAAAAATAAAAAAGCGGTAAATATAGCAGAAAACGTGCGAAATTGACTTAAAAAATGTGGAAATCTGACAGTCGCTGGAAAAAGGGCGTTCCTGTAAGACACTTAGACATAGGCCATAGGCGACTTAGACATGGAAAGTTAGGGGCCAAAGAAAAAAATACAGTCGCCACGTGGCGACTGGCGACCGTGTATCTGCACCTATACCCCATAGAAATATTTAGAAAAGATGCCATTTTTCCTTCTTCATCAACTGGCCAAAATGGCTTGCCACGAGTCTTCTCCATAACCTACCATAGAAACTTAGCCTTCCCCATTCTCAAAAAGACCATTGGATTGCATATTTTTATGCCATTTCATCCATTTTAATTCATGAAATGCAAAATATATTACATACTGTATTTCATGTTTTAAATCATGAATGAATTTTAATGTGTAACTCCCCATTCACACAATAAAATTTATTTGACCAAAGGATATTTCATGCAGGCGATATCTCATTGATAATGAGAAAGAGTAAACATTATGAGGGGCTTGTTAAAAGTCCTAAGAAAGGATAAAAGTATCACTGGATAGTAGAAGTGAAGAATATCCCCTTTTTTATGGAAATAACTTACCAATCCTAACTTACAGAAAATCAGTTTGATACGTTAAAATAAATGTATTAAATGCAAATTATTATGTGTGTATGTGCATGCTGAAATAAGTTTTAATTTAAAAGAAGAAAAAATGATTCACTGGCGTCAGTTATATACATTAATCAGTTTCAGTTAACTTTTTGTTTTTAAATTTCTAGTTGAAAATGATAAATGCTTAATGTTGCAACCTATTACAATTTATTTTCATATTTTTAAGGAGACTACGGTGACAGCCGAGATAATGTTGAGCCATGCTTCTAAGAACACCGTTTGACAGAATGCCAAGCCGATTCCATTCATACTGTTGGTTGTCCCCGGCAACAGAAGCTGAAGTCATTGCTCTTTATCTTAGGCAGCATACGGACTTCTCCATTTTCAACATAGACTAGCCATTTTCACCCATGTACAGTTCGCTCCAAGTTTCTATCAAGCGTGGTGCATCAGTAGATGGTGTTTAGAGAAGATTCTTGTGCAGCTTAAACTCATTTGGCATTCAAGCAAAGGTAAGTTTTCAATTTGCTCAGTTTATAATGCAAGGCTTTTATCTTGGGGCCCATTTTGAGAAAAGTAAAAGTTATTTGTGTGAAAATGATTCCAGATTTTCCCCCAGGTTTAAAAAAGGGCAGGGTGCTGCTGGTGAGAAAAGGGCACTTTTTGGATTCTTGAGAGCACTTTTCAGATTTTTAAGGGCACATTTTTAATTGTTAAAGGTATTATTTTGGTTTTTAAAGCCACTTTCAATATTTAAAAATCAGGACACTCTTTTTAAGACAACACTGAGTCAGTTTTTACTATGAAAGCAAATTTTTTAATGCAAAAAGGAGAAAGGGCACTTTTTGTACTGTGGGGCAAGCAGGGACGCGCCGACCCAGTGTGCAATGTGTGCAGCGCTCACAGGCGCCGAAGTATAGTAAAGGTGCCAAAGATTTCAGTTGAGGAAAAAAATATTTCAAAAAGAAAAAAATACTTAATTTAATTATACTATTACAACTCCTTGACATCTATTATGTATTAGTACGCACATACAATCCATTTTAAACAGATTTTTATGCTTTATTCAAATATTCAATCTATTGTAATTGTATCATTATTTTCTCCAGGACACTGATTTTTTCCGTTTTATGCAGGATTCTGATGCAAACAGGTTCCATTTTCTCACTTTTTACTGTATTTTGAATTCTATTTACATACCTGTCAACCTTTTTTAATTTTTTAATCAAATACCAATATTTTGAACCTGAAATTTTACTTAATAAATGAAATCAGATAAGCATCCTATAGAAACAAGACGTGTTTTATTAAATTTTTCTTGTTCAAAATGCGTTTATTTGACTTAAAAAAAAAAAAAAAAGGTTTGCAGCTATGTATTTATACTGAGGGATATGGATGTAGAGCGCCCACTGAAGTTCGGCACACAGGCGTTGGATGCTACTAGCGTGTCCCTGAGGGCAAGAAGGGTGCTAATTCTTTTTATGAGGGGCAAAAAGGGTGCTATTTTGTAAACCAAAGGGCAGGCAGGGTGCAGCACCCTTCTGAAACTGTCTGGGGGAAACTCTGATTCTTTTTTTTTTTTTTTTTGTAAAAGATAACATTTTGTAATGAATATGAAATTTAGTTACTCAAATTTGAACCAAACGTTTATTGATAACTTCTTTAAGTCCTTCTGTTAAAGTTTTCGTTTCAATTTGTTTGCAAACTACACATTTTGAAACATAACAAAATAAAAATTAACAATGAAGAGTATGTTTTTATAGAATGGAATTTTGTGAATTGCCCCTTTTCGATGATCTTGGGGAAATCAGAGCTGAAACCTTAGTATAACAGTAATTGTAGAGGCCGCTATAACAAGAAACTAGCAAAAAAGGGTATCGGCTTTACAGTTACTTTTCATTTTTTCATAATGTACAGCTAAAATGCTATTTTATCTGTGCTCGCAGTGAAAACATTTTTTCTGAGGCAGGCTAAATTTACAACAATAAAAGAAATGCCCATTTAATTATTAATTTTTTTAATTGCATTTATTGTATTTTCTGAAATCATAGTCTTTTCCAACAGTTTTAAAAATGACTTTTTTTTTTTTTTTAATATAATTTTAAAACTAAACTTTAATTTTGCATGAGATTTTTTCCTTATCTTTTTCTATGTTTTATAGATAAATTTTTTATGTTCCGAGTAAATAGTTCTTATGAATTATGGCATATATTATACATTTATATTCAAATAACTTTTTATAGATCACTTATAAATTAATTTGTCTTTAAATATGCTTAAAAAATGAAATTCTTGCAACTACTCGGCTGCAATTTGGCTGATTAACGAGTATATACCAAGTACTTGGTACAGCTCTAGTTTCTCATAAGCATGACTGATTTCTCCATTTTCATAGAAAATCAATGTTTAAAAATGATAAGCTGTGTGTTTTAGAGATTAATACAAAAATGTGGAGAGATCATGATACAAATATAAAAAGCGAGAAGAGGGCTAAAATAAGATGCATGTTTAATATATAATATTAATATACCAATATATTCATAGTAATTGAAACTTAAGTTTAATTGTTGACTCCAGTTGAACATTAAAATAATTATTCATTATATACATTGCCACTGTTTATCTGGTGTTCCCAATTTTACCAAGTATTTTTTTAAATCTTGCACATGATCATGTACTGATACTATTAGCTCTGTTTTTCACTTGAGTGTGTGTGCAGTAATGTTTGCTTCAGTTTGCCTAGTTTTGATATTATAGTGCAGATTTTTTAACATGTGCAGGGTAAGGTGTGTTTGAATTCAAAATTCATTATATAATACAAAAGAAAGAAAACTGACAGGAAAAATAGTAAATAAAAGGTTTTTTTGTTTTACTTTAATAAAATTTTGTATTATGCACATCACATACTTAAATTTTTCTGGCGAGTTTCAACTTTCATAACATAATTTTTGAAAGTAAGTTTTTCAAAATGATTTATTAATGTTGTTTAAAAGGAGTTCCTTATTTCTATCTCTTGTGTGAGTTTCATAAAGTTTTTACTGTGTTTTATATATGGGAAAATATAATTAAGTCATTGTTAACTTTGATTTAAATCTTTTAAGACAAAAGTATTCTTGTCACCTTGATTTAAAATTAATCACAAAGGAATATATAAAATGAGTATGAGTATAAATTATATGTTTCATAAAGAAGTTATTTAATTCATGTAATTTATAGAATTGAAGAATACTCAATATACCATTAAAACTATAATAAAAAAGCTGTTAACTGATATCTTTTAAGTGACCAAAAAATCATTTTTTAAACTTAAGGTATTTTGAAAATATTCTTATGTTTTGCCCAAAATATTTTGCAAATGTAAGATTCTGGAGAGGGGTTGAAAGCTCAAATCCATGTTTTATAAATTTTTGATTTAAATCAAATATCAAGTAATAAACATGTGGATTTTTACATTGCTAACTAAGCGTAAAACCAACAGAGTGAAAAATGTCCAAGTCTGGAAGCTTAGTTACGCTTAGTTAGCAGTGTAAAAATTTGCATGTTTATTATTCAGTAATTTCATGTGAATTTCATTGCTGAAAATTAATTGAAAAAATAATTAAAATTACTCAAATATCAAGTTTTTACAATAAAATAACTGTGGTATATAATAATTTTTTTATGCTGAAAAGAACTTTTCCTAGTATTTGTATTTAGTATCCATTGTGTAATTTTCATTCATTAACCCCTTAATCGTCGCACCTTTTAAGTGTAGGCCACTTTTAAAAAAATCAGATTGTGTTGATTACCACCAGTTTTTTAAGTAGAAATGTTCATCTTATTTAATAGACAGATAAAATAATGCAAGAATAAAGCCAATAACACTATTTTAAAAAACTGGTGGGCATCAAACAATCTGAATAAAACAGGCATAATCTACGCTGCCCGTGAATGTCTCGGGCACGACGATTAAGGGGTTAAAAAAATTGTATATGTGAAAAAAACATTTAACAAATATCACAATTTCAGGCTTATACATGTTTAAAAATAAAATTTATCTATATCTACCAGTGCGGCGTTTGATAATTGGAAGGTGTGGTTACATTAATGGGTCATGGGAGTGTTCAGCATTGGCCGAGGACTCGGTTTCCCTTATAGGATCCCGGCTATGGAGCCGTTGTTCACTTCTGGCATTCCGCCCAAGTGTGTTGTGGTGGTGTCCTCTGAGTTTGGGCTCCACCGTATCATTGCAGCGACCTCTGTCGTCATTCATTTGGGAAAGGGTGATGAAGCGTAGGAGGCTTAGACCCCCACTTCTCCCCTGACCGAAGAGCACCACCTTAGAGGTGTCCAGGTAAACCGGCCCTTTTTGGTTATAGGCTCACGAGAGCCTGGAATCGGCAGTGAAATAAGACTGCCTTCGGTAGCCGTAGCTTATCATATCTACCAATGCGGCGTATACGAAGCATTCGTGATTTTGTTTTTCCTTGAAAAAAATCCAGTCATTTAATGTTGTTGAGTGAACAACCGAAAACAATATTAAATTGCTTTTTTCATGGGTCTGCAATAATAATCACTCAAAATATGTTGGGCCCCAAAGCAGAATATTTAGCAATGTTCTGCAACGAATCTTCAGCTGATCAAAAATATTCTGTGGGAATTTAAAAAAAACAAAAACAGGGAGATGTCCTTGTATATATAGGAGTGCAATTTCATCTTTTATAGAAATGCAAACGACGTTTTATAAAGCACTGACACATACATACCAAAGACACGTTATTTTGGGTTAAGATATATTTTTTAAACTATCGCATTGACAAACAGTTTACAGTTCTGTCAACAGGGCTTGAATTTCAGGGCAGGATTCGCGCCAAAAATTTTGAAATCCCGCCCAAAAAATTTCAGCATTTTTGGAGAAATTTGCATTATTTAATTTACCTGCAACCGAACGATAAATTTCGTGATTTTTTTCCCGCAACCGATTGACGAACTTTGTGTTTTTTCCGCGACTGATCGACGAACTTTGATTTTCCGTGACAGATCAATGAACTTTGTGTTTTTCCGTGACAGATCAACGAACTTCGTGTTTTTCCGCGACTGATCGACGAACTTTGCATTTTTTAAGCAACTGATCAACGAATGTTGCATTTTTATCCGCGACAGATCAACGAACTTGGGTTTTTTGGGGACAGATCGACGAACTTTGAGTTTATTCCGCAATCGATCGACGAAATTTGCTTTTTTCCGCAACTGATTGACGAACTTTGAGTTTTTTGGTGACAGATCGACAAACTTTGCATTTTTTCCGCAACAGATCAAAGAACGTTGCATTTTTTTCCGCGACTGATCAACAAACTTTGCGTTTTTCTGCGACAGATAGACGAACATTGTGTTTTTTAAGCGACTGATCGACGAACCTTGCGTTTTTTTGGGGACAGATCGACGAACTTTGTGTTTATTCTGCAATCGATCGACGAACTTTGCGTTTTTTGGTGACTGATCGACGAACTTTGCATTTTTCCCGCAACAGATCGACGAACTTTGCGTTTTTTCCACGACTGATCGACGAACTTTGCATTTTTTCGCGATCGATCGATGAACTTTGCGTCTTTTCCGCGATCGATCGGTGAATCTCAATCAAGTAAAATCTAAAGTCAGAAATTTATTTAACAACCTAATTGTTAAGGGTCCCTAACACATTTAATGGAACTTGAAAAATACACTGCATATATAAAACTTAACTTACTTCCCTTTTTTATAATAAAAATAAACATTTTACATAATCATTCTCAGTTGACTTAATTTTTTCAATGGTATTTTGTCATGTCTGCATTAATGTAATTCTTTAAATAGCACGTAAAATAATAGTGGGGTTTAAAGATTTTTTTTTTCTCCCTAACAAACATTACAACTCCCCTCCATTTAAAAATGTTGGTAGGGAGACTCCATTCCTTGGAAAAATTGAATTTCAAGCCCTGGTCAATAACTTTACAAAAGATATTTTGAGATATCACCTTTATGGAGAAAAAGTCTTTGGAAATTTGCTCCATACATAGTTATAAGTCCAGCTTTTAGAGCTTTTCTAACAGATTTATATCCAGGCGGAGGCCCATGTGCTTTTCTTTTGGTACTGAATACATGTCATTAGTAATATATGTTGTCGCAACTTCACTGTACATGAGATTTAAAATTTTTTATTAGTAATGAATATAGTGTTAACTCTAGAACTAAAGGGTAGCCGGAGGGAAATATTTTTAAAAAGGTCACACTGTTCTCTAAAAGAGCACTCTTGCATCCTGTTCAAAAGATATATTTTGAACTGGTTTGTTTATTATCCCCACTTATCAATAGAATTTTGCGATATTTTCCCGTGACCAATTGACTAATTTTGCGACCGACTGACAAATGGGATTTTTTTTTCACGACCAATTAACAAATTTCACAATATATGAGATTTTCCACTTGATCGACTGGCGAATTTCATCATTTTTCCTCGCAACCGATCAATATAGGTGAAAACTGGGAAATCGGATTAGTAGCCAATTGCCAATAGACTCGGTTTCATTAATGGCCACTTTTTAAAGTACTGACTAATGTTTCAAATTTTCTAGATAAAGTATACTCATCATATAGAAACATATTTTTGTATAAATCAGTTTTATACCAGCGAAGTGCTCATGATAAGAATAGGGAAAAAGTCAAAATTCAGGAAAATTTTCTAAAAATCGGAAAGTCTATTATCACATTAATTTTTTTAGAATATGATCATGGATTATTTGTCAGGGGTGATTGTGTTCCAGGTATGTACCGGAATTGCAGTATTTTTTTCTTTTTCAATACCAGAATGCCTTTTTTTTTCGTATAGATCGGTTGTAGGGAAAAAAATCTCAAAATTCGTCAGTCGGTCGAAAAAAAAAACCCCGTAAATTTTGTCAGTTAGACGCGGGAAGAATATCACAATGATCGTCAATCGGTTGCAGGAGAATATAGCTAAATTTGTTAATCAATTGCTGAAAAAAATCTTGAAGTCTGGAAATTCTTTAGTCGGTCGCATGAAAAACTCCTGCAAATTTCGCTAGTAAGCTGCAGGGAAAAAACACGTAAATCTGCTGATTGGTCACAAGAAAAAACTGAACAATTAGCCAATTGATAGCAGGAAAAAAAAGCATGAAATTTGTCAATCGGGTAGCACGGAATATTTTAGAAATTTGTCAGTCAATCATAAGAAAAAAAATCATGAAATTCTTCTGTCGTTTATGAGGTGAAACTTGTCAGTTGATCAGGGGGAAAAATCGTGCAATTCGTTGATCCATCATGGAACAAACCTGCAAAATTTGCCAGTTGGTCAAGTGTGAAATTATCATGAAATTAGATAGTCAGGGGTGAAAAAAATTGTGCTATTCGTCAAACAAATGGGGGGGGGGGGCGAAATCGCAAAGTTCTTAACACATTCTTGGTAAAAAAAAAAAGTCGTAAAATTCGTCAGTTGGTCAAGGATTATAATGGAATGTGTAACTGGGAAGTGACCGCGTAGGGGTGGCAATCAATGACAATTTTTTAATCGCCACTTTTACAACTTTAATTGTCACATGGCGAGTGGCAATTAAAGTTTCGCAATTTTCCACGACTTATTGAAGAATTTTGCGATTTTTTTCCTGTGACTGATTGAAGAATTCTGTGATTTTCCTCTCTATAGACTGACGAATTTCACAATTTTTAGATTTTTCCCTTGATTGACAGGCACATTTCGTAATTTTTTCTTGCTACCGATGAACGATTTTTGTGATTTATTTACCGTGTCTGGTTGAAGAATTTCTCGATTTTTTCTGACAATCCACTGACGAATTTCATATATATTTTTTTTCTCAAGCACCTGAAGAATTTAAAGTTTTTTTTTTCATGATTGACTAACAAATTTCGTGATTTTTTTCCGTGACTGATTGTAGAATTTTGTGAATTTTTTTTTTCTTCGGCAATCCATTGACTAAGTTTAAGATTTTTTACCACAATCGGCTGACAAATTTGGCGATATCTTTTAAACGGCCAAAAAATCATTTTATAAACTTTTTCATATTAAAATTTAGTTAGTAATATTTTAACAAAACTGTATTCAAAAAGTTATCATTAAAAAAAATCTTAGTCTGTTACCAATTGCATAGGAATTGTTCATTTTTAATAAAATCCTTTTATTCAAAACTGTTATTTTACAGTTTTTTAAAACAGTTTAGCAGAGTTTCATGAAATGCAAACATCTTGTACAATGGGTCCATCAAATTACTGGAAATTTTGATGCTTCAGCTCATGTGCTTAAAAAATGTTTGCTTTAAATGTTTTAATATTTGTTTCAAGAGTGATGATTCAGTTTTGTGATTATTGTAATTGTGACACCTCTGGAAATATAGTGAATCTAATCTGGACCTACATTTAATAAAAATTAAATTAATTTAAATTTATGAAATACAACATTTAATAGAAAAAGATTGTTTGAATATTTTTTAATGTTTTGCTGAAATGTGTCAAATAATTTTTGTTAACGGGGTTTTTAACTTTCGTAAACTTTGACAATACTTAAGATTACACAGATTTATGCTAAATAATTTTTTTTAATTTAATGGTATGTATCTAGAAGAGGAGGGGAGAGGGTGATAAAATTATTTGATCTTGTGACCTCTAAATTAAGGATTTTTTTTTTTTAATATGCCGTCATATAAATTAATTTGGATTTTGATTATATGTATAATTTTTAACAAATTAAAAATAAAGCAGGTTCTTTAGAGAAAGGGACCTTCTTTAATACTTTCTTTGACCCTTTTTTTTAAGAAACTTTAAAAATGATATTTCAACTTAAGGTATTTTTAAAACATTCTTATGTTTTGCCCAAAATATTTTGCTAAAGATGTAAGATTCTGGAGAGGAGCTGAAAGCTCAAATCCATGTTTTTAAAATTTCTTTTAAATCAAATATCAAGTAATAAAAATATGGATTTTTTCATTGCTTAACTAAGCGTAAAACCGACTGCGGTAAATTTATTATTAGTTGTTGCATACTTTACCATTCCAGATATATGGACTTTCATAGAGAAAGGTAATCAGCACCACACAGTTTATTATAAAATTCCATTAAAAATTCATAATTATCAAATAATTATTTAAATGTAAATTAATGATTATCAAATTTAATTTTTTTTATTAATATTTTAAAGAAATTATCAAAGTCAATAATGGTTATCTTAATAAGTACTGCTTTCGATATTATATTTTTGTTATTCAAAGAATCTGTGTGAAAGGGGGGGGGCATACACATCTGTGCCCAGAGCCCCCAAATTTCTAAATCGGTCCCTGGTCACGAAAGAACATTTATTTTTCTTAGAACGCTGTATTGAAATTTGTGAGAAAAGGGGACTAATTTGTGTTCCAGAATTTTTTTTTTTTTTTTTTTTTTTTTTTTTTTTTTTTTTTTTTTTTTTGGAGATAGTAAATATTAAGATATTTTTTAGTAAATTGTTTTAAAGAAAAATGTTCCTGAAATAAATGGCTATTTTTTAGTTAGGCAGCATAGAAATGCATGAAAAAACTTCAGTGTGCAAATTGATCTCAAGGAAATGTCTTTTGGAATAATAAATATTTTTTAAAACAAAATTTTTGGGTAAAAAAAAAAAAAAAATATATCAAATATCAAAATCTGTACATTATAAGCTTTATAGGATCAAAAACTATATATAGCAATTTAACCATTTTTTGCCGGCACATACTTAACTATTGTAGTGTGCAAAGTTCAATAATTTTTTTTTAATTCGACAAATTTTGTAGAGTTTGTAGGATCTTTTATTCAGAATTTCATTAGCTGAATACAGTTTTAATTCATAGTTTGAACTGGCCGATTTTTTTTTTTGCCAAATTTTAAAAAGGCCTAATAATAAAATTTACAAATACTTTTTAACAGAAAAATGTTTATATGTAAATATTAAAATAGAAAGAAGACTTTAAAATAATTAAGCTATTACTTACGAAAAGCACTAAAAAGCCCTTTTCATAAAAAAGTGCCCATTTTTTCAGCTGAAGTGTCTTTTGAAGGAGCACCCTGCCCTTTTTCATTCTGAGGGAAACACTATGGCATAATATTTTTTTCATTCTGAAAAGAACTTTTCCTGTAGTATTTGTATTTAGTATCCAAAACATAATTGTGTAATTATTCATTAAAAATTTGTATAATTGAAAAAAAAAATATTTGTAACAAAAAAAGATAAAGAAAATCATTTAATGTTGTCGAGTGAACAACCAAAAACAATATTAAAAAATGCTTTTTTCATGGGTCGGCAATAATAATCATTCAAAATATGTTAAGTATTCAGTGGCAGACGTGTTACCCTTCTGGGAAACAAAAACCGTATGTAAAATGCCATTGTTTTATGAGTGATGATATCAGATTTATAGCTTGGAGGTACACAATGTATTTTCCTACTTTACGAAGCCATTTTCAAGTAAAAGTTATATGTGAAAAAATAAAGAACTGCTGGTTTCTAGCAATGCAAATTCTAGAACATTTCCCAAAGTGGGCAATTCGACTTTTATGAAATGAAAGAAAGAGCACCCATAGCTCATTCAAGATGATAATTTGATGCTATGCATCATATGTAAAGAATTTGAATTTATATATTTGAAGTTATTCAAAAGAATTTATAAAAAGCCTGTTTTTATTTTGTTTTAGAGATTAACACAGAGATAAAGTGTTTAATATACAGTGTAACTCCAGATGTACGTTTCCCTCAGTTGTACGTTTCCCTCAGTTGTACGTTTCCCTCAGTTGTACGTTTCCCTCAGTTGTACATTTCCCTCAGTTATACGTTTCCCTCAGTCAGGGTTCTTAAATGCCTGGGTTTTTTTCAGAAAAAACCCAACCCACTGGGTTTTATCAGGGTTTTTTGGGTTTTATCAGAGTTTTTTAAGTTTTATCAGAGTTTAAGTTAGAGGTGGTTCAGAATGTTTGAAAAAAATGTACTTACTACTAAGTACAGTTTAAAGTAACTATTTGATTACAAAAATATATAAATGAATGACAATCAAAATTATGTTTTGCTTTTAGATAAATTGATTATTAGTAATAGTTTTAACAATGAAATTATAGAAGTACTATACTAATACCAGTGCTGAATCAGACTATTATACTTTTACTTAGTTTTTATTATTAGTTTTAAACTAATATTTTGTTAAGGATAAAGTATCTTTATTCATTTTAATTGAAGTGATTGCCTATATATAATAAATATTTTCTGTAGAAAAAATTCATTCTGAAACATATTGATTAATGATGGATTGCAATTTTTTTTTTTTTTTTTTTTTTTTTTTTTTTTTGAGTTGTTTGTATTCCAAAATTTCCTCAGCCCGAGGTAAATAGGAAATTTAGGTTTTCCTTTAGTTTATGTTGTTATTGAATTAAGTTGGGTGGTAGTTTATATTTAATTCAGCAAAATTTTTGCAATTGAAACTGGATATAAGAAAATTCGCAGAAATGGGGAAAAAAATATTTGCTGTAAAGTATTTTTTATTATAACTAATTAATAGAATATACCAAATAATTCTACATGTCTACATCATTAAATTAAGATTCTAAGCATATGTGGTATTTTGTTATGAGTTCAACTGTAGGATTATACATCAAAGTATTTTTTTTAATGGGAAAAAAATTAGTTTTTGTGTTTGTGATAGTTACATATACTTATAGAAAATTAAGTTACAGGTATTTGTTTTAAAAATTGTCATTGGAAGAATTAAGACTTTTTTCCCTTGTGGTGGTTGGTGATAAACTTTACTACTGGTGTACTGACATTAAGAAATATATTACCTATATAATTTAAAGTTGAAATTTTGGGTTTTTTGGGTTGGGATAAATCATAACAACCCTGCCCTCAGTTATACGTTTCAACTCAGCGGTCCCGGGCGCTTGCTATTAAAAATTAGCTGAGTTATACATTTTGAGTTACACATTTCCCTCAGTTATATGTTACGTTTTTGCGTCCTCGGACAAAATTTTGCCTCATTTATACATTTTGTAACCGGAAACACCGACGACGCGTCGGATGAGTCTGATTTGAAAGATCCCTCTCAAACTTCGGGGCTGCTCTGAGGGCTTTTGAAAAGCTGTTCGACAGTAGTAAAAGCAGTAACGATAACAGGGCTGCATTGTTAACCAAAATGCAAAGTTTGCTGTTCAATGTCAGCTCTGCCGAAAAGAAACAATCGAGGATTCGTGATTATTTCAACAAGATTCAGTAAACTACTGAAATGTGTTTTGATAAATGATTTACATGTCAAGGCGATTTCAATGATCTCTTTTAAGTACTCTATGTGTATTAAAAATATTTCTATTAAAGCTTTTATGATATATTAATTTTATGTACCTCTTTTCTACTCTGTTCCATTTCCAAAAATTTATGTCATGGATGAATTAATACTTATGAAACTTCCGTTTTTGTTATAAAAGGTAACTGAAACACCTCAGTGGAACAAAATTTTTGCAATATATTAAAAAAAAAAATTTGGTAGACCATAGATTGAGTTGTACGTTTTACTGAGTTATACGTTTTGTTGTCCGGTCCCGGGCAAAACGTATAACTGGAGTTCCACTGTATACAGCACCTCCCCCCCCCCTGCTCTTAACACATAAAAATAGAAACAATATTATTGTTAGCATGGGTGCAAAAAGAAATAAAAGAATATGATATAACATAAAATTGCCTCCATGAAATGCAGTTTCGTACCTAGAAGGGGGGGGGGGGGAAAGGTGTCATTCGACAACCCTGAAATATAGGTATACTGCAATAAAATAGTTTCATGGTGTACAAATAACTTAAACTACAAAGCTTTTTGTAAATAGTTTTTTTAAATTATAATTTCTGTTCCGATTATATTTATAAATGGCTGATTAATAAGTGGTGTTTTTAAAGTAAGGCATTTAAATTTTGTTTTGTAAAATTTATTTTTTGTTTTTCAGAAGAAGAAGAATAAAAATCTGGAAAGAAAAAAGTTCTATGAAGATGACTGTAGATTTTCAGCTGTCCTTTCTCAACTTAAATTAAGAAACATCAGAAATTTAATTGTAACAGGATTAAATTTTCTTGTAAAATATTTCTGATAAATTTTGAGCATCTTGTAAATACATAAATAAATAAATGCTTTTTTGGTTGGTTTGTTTTACATTTGTGAAAAATAAAATTTATATGAAAAAAAATACCAGTTCTATTGTTTATATATATATATTTATTTATTTATGCAAGTGATGTTAAAAAGGATGTACTATATATATTTTCCTCTTCTTTCTTGTTCTAAGAACATTCTCCCTTCTTTTTACAGGTTAAGATATAATTCAATAAAAATGTTTTATGTAGGCTAAATTTTTAAAAACTGACAGCCTGATAAACTGTTTATACTAATTTGTTGGTTGATTATAAATTAGCATTGCTTGGAGATCAGGTATTAAAAATAATTTGCTGTATAAAAACTTCTGAATATTTTAATAAAAATTTTGCCATAATCTTATTAAAAGTTGAGATTAAAATTTTAATGCACATAATATTGTATAAATCAGTTTGAAATTTTGTTAGTCAAAAGGTCACATACCTCCTGCTGGAAAGAAAAATATTTTAAAGATTTCTTTATTGGTAATAGATTAAAAAAATAATAATAATTCAGTACTCATTACTTGCTAATCTTTAAAAAATAAAAACAATGATATATTATTATTTATGAGCAATGTTTTAGTCCATTAAAAAGAAAAAAAATGTATGAATGGCGAACTTGCCATGTTCTAGAAGATCTACTGCCACTACTGTTTTGAAAAAATATTAAACTAATATTAAAATTCTTAAATTCCAATGATCAGTAATGTCAACATTTTACCAATTTTATAAAATAAAATTCCTGGATTTTTGTTTTTATTTTATTTTCCAGCTGGATAATTGGAAGAAACATCCCCGTAAGAAATTGTATTATAAAAGCACCAGTGGACCCGTGCGAAGATTTCACACTGCAGTCTAATACTTTTTAGCAATATCTAATACTCTTTAGATGCAGGTTTAAACTTCTAAAGGAAAATTAATGACTGAAACTATCTTTAAACAACGTTAGTCGAGCCAGAATATCATCTCCTTTATTCCATCACAGTTACAGTAAAAACTGATCGAGCATAGCAAAGACAATATATATATATAGCTAATTAACTGCTTTAGAGGATGACATCATCTGTTTCGGAAAAAAACATGGGACAAAGAAAAATAAATTGAGCATTTCAATTTGGCTTTTTAGTCATAAAATAAACGCATGCAACAACTATGTCCCACTTTATCTTTTTTGTAGTATTTATTTTTTTATAATAATTTTCAGCATTATATAATGTGGTATTGTATTTTTGTGGCAACACTAATTTAAGGAAAACCTTGCATTTCTTTTAGGAAAACAATGCGGATTTAATTTTTAATTAACAGCAATTTTTAATCAAAAAATGTTTTGCCGAAATGTAAGTGCACTATACAGAAGCTGGTTCAAAATCCTTTCTTATGGCATCTCATTCAGTGTTGTGCATTTTGTATTTTCTGAGAAAAGGGGATGTTGACAACAGAAATAATATATACTAGTGGGCCTGTGTGAAGATTTTACGCTGCAGTCTAATATTTTTTAGATGCATGTTTGAACTTCTAAAAAAAAAAAAAATAAAGCCAGAATATAATCCCATTTATTCCACCAAAGTTACAGTAAAAACTGACCGAAAATAGCAATATATATATATATATATATATATATATTGTATTTTAACTGCATTAGAGGGTGACATAATATGTTTCGGAAAAAAAAAAAAAAAAAGGGATAAAGAAAAATAAATTGAGCATTTGAATTCAAATTTTGCTTTTTTATCATAAATATAAAATAAACCCATGCAGCAACTATGTCCACTTCATCTTTATTGAATTTTTTTTTTATAATCATTGTTGCAGAATTTAATTTTTGTGGCAACAGTAATTTGAGGTAATCATTTCATTTCTGAAAACAATGCCTATTTAATTTTCAGTTACTTGCAATTTTAACCAAAATACGTGTTTTAAAGAAATGTGAGTGTACTATGTCAGAAGTCGCTTAAAAATCATTTCATATGGTATCTCATTTAACATTGTGTTTTTTATTTGCTTTGAAAAAGGGCTGGACGATCCACCTGGTGAATTAGCTTGAAGAAACATGAGTTGAAACTATTTAAAAATTTACTCCTTTGAATAGAATGGTTAAACCTATAATTTAATTAAAAATTGAAGAAAATAAGTTTTTTTCCTTATTCTCGCCATCATTGGTAATTTAACGTTCAATATATATTTTACACCTTGTGTTATCAACCTTTTTTTATTAATTACAAATATGGCTTTTGCAACTTTTTCAGAATAATATTAAAAACTAAATCATAACCATATGGCATTTTATTCCGATCTAATGAGATGAGTAGATAAGGCCAATTTTTGCCTCCATTGGGACACTTTTTTTTTTTTTTGCTTGCAGATTGAAAATATGCTATACAAGATCTGAAACACTTTCGATTTTATTTATTTTGACCTTTTTAATATAGGGTGCTTATAACACCATTGTAGTTTTTAACTGAAAAATATAATAAAGTGAAACATGTATGTATAAAAGTCAGGCTGGTGTTATGAGCTCTTGTTAAAAAAAAATATTCAAATAGATTATTATTTTTTTTTTTTTTCAAATTTTGAATTTTAGAGTTTTCAGACAAAAATTAGGGACCAGTAAATTTAGATTCTGAAGTTCAAAATATCTTTTAAAAAAAAAAGAAAAAATTGTCCCTGCCAAAGGAGTAAAAATGGGCCTTTCTTGCTCAACTTTACTTTTTTGAGGACCATAAAAAGTATAATTCTGGCCAGCTTCCATCATGATATCCAATAGTGGCATGAATATGGCTAGCTTTGGGCTATCATTCATTAATGTTGCCCATTGATGGCGAGAAAGTGGTTAGCTTTCGGCATGCATTCTTTAATGATTACCATTGATGGCAACAAAGTGGCTAGCTTTCGGCTTGCATTCATTAATGATGCCCATTAATGGCAACGAAATGGCTAGCTTTCGGCATGCATTCTTTAATGATTACCATTGATGGCAACAAAGTGACTAGCTTTCGGCTTGCATTCATTAATGATTCCCATTGATGGCAACGAAGTGGCTAGCTTTCGGCATGCATTCATTAATAATTCCCATTGATGGCAACAAAGTGGCTCTCTCTTTCGGCATGCATTCATTAATGATGCCCATTGATGGCAACAAAGTGGTTAGCTTTCGGCTTGCATACGTTAATAATGCCCATTGATGGCAACAAAGTGACTAGCTTTCGGCTTGCATTCATTAATGATTCCCATTGATGGCAACAAAGTGGCTCTCTTTCGGCATGCATTCATTAATGATGCCCATTGATGGCAACAAAGTGGTTAACTTTCGGTTTGCATACATTAATTATGCCCATTGATGGCAACAAAGTGGTTAGCTTTCGGCTTGCATTCATTAATGATGCTTATTGATGGCAACAAAGTGGCTAGCTTAAGGCTAGTTTACATTTATGATGTCCAATAAATTAACATTTATGGCCAGCTTTGGGATAGCTTTTATTCTTAACAAACGCAGGTGGCATGGCTGTGGCGATCTTCTGGCTAGATTTTATTCACGATGATCGTTAATGGCCAAACTGTGGCTAGTTTTCATTAATAATTGCCACTTAAAGTATAATTGTGGCCAGTTTTAGGCTATCTGTCAGTTATGATTAACCACTTGTGGCACAGTTATGGGCATCTTAATGTAGTTATGGCCAATTCTATTGCGGCCTCATTGTGGCCGGCGTGACAGTTTTTTTAAGTTGCCGTAACGGCAAACGATAGCGGCCCCTCATCTCCTAGTTTGGGCCAAAGCTAACGTAGCCATCAGCGGCCCGCAAGTTCTGTGTTAGTTGGGACGTTTCTAAATTTTGCACACAACCCTCATGTTATATATCGTTGGAAAGGTCTGTGACCACTTAATCATATTATGCATGTTCCGTGTCCATCCCCTACTTTACCCCCCCCCAAGGGGGTACTTTTTAAAATTTTGCACACACCCCTCATGTTACATATCGTTTGAAAGGTCTTTCACTGCTTATTCATGTTATGCATCTCCTTGGTCCATCCCGCCATTTCCCCCTCCCCAAGGGGGCACTTACCATTTACTTGCACAACAGCGCTAAATGTGTCAGATGAAAGAAATTCCGCGAGTACATGTGCCAGTGAAACTTAGCCAATTGCTGTTCTTCAACCTAGCTTTAATTCAAAGTGGGTTTTTTATTTATTTGAATTATTCTGCAAAAGTTTCAAACATTTTAAAGCAGCTATGAATTTTATTTTTATGGTACTATCAAGTTTTTTGCCGTCAAATTTTGATGGGTTCCATCTAGTATTAATTATATTGGGGCCTAATATTGCCCCATTGTTTCATACACTGAAAATATTTCCACAGAAAATCATAATTGGTCAAATATTGTCTTTAAATTCAAAATATTTGCAATAAAATGCATCTGTTAGAGAAATGTTGGCTTTGCACTGGAAATATTTTCTATGGAATGGCAAAATATTTCTTACCAATGATTGTGTGCTTTGGCAAAATATACACATCCCAATATTAGGGCAATTCCACAATTGGTCAAGATAAAGCCAATATTGTTTCTTTACTACGGTGCTCTTACAGCAACCACAGTACGTGTGAAGGGTAGTCATATTTCACTTTATGTAAAAATAATAAAATTTTGTTCAGTTTAAAAACGTATCATGGCACCCAAAACTATTTCAATCAATAATCATCCATAAATGGTAATATGTCTTAATTATTTTATGCTGATCTGTATAAGTTTTGCACACACACACTACATAACATAATAAAATTTAGTTACGCTAGAAACTGCATACTGTAGAAACGTACTTCATGAAATAAATCCTTTAGGACGGTAATGCATTCGAAGATATGAGTGATACCCTTTATAAGGCCTACACATGCCATTTAAATAAAGAACATGCTGCAGTTTAACATAATAAGGGTTTTAAAAGTTCCTTACCTCAAAAGGAAAAAACGAAACCTTTATAGGATCGCTTTGCCTGTCATGACAATATTTTAGATGAACGGCTGAAGGTACTGTTGAAGTACACTACTTGATACTTGTTACTTGATTTACTCTCAAAACCTATAGTACTCTAAAGGTTTTGATAGTAAAACCTATAGTATCTTATAGGTTTTGAGACTAAAACCTATAGCATACTTCCCTTTGATCTAGAATCTTGAAGGAATGTTTTATAGCACACAGGAAGGTCTTATACCACATGTAAAGAAAAAAAACCCGAAAATCATTTATTTATAATTAATTCTATGTTGATTTATTACGTGATCGGTATTACCGATTATGTAAATTCATGAGTTTATCACGTAATAAATCGACATAGAATTACAAATTAATGATTTTCGGATTTTACCTTTACATGTCCTTGCTTCGGGCCATATTTTCAGGTTCTTTGTCAAAAGGAGGTAAAACCTATAGATATTTACCTTTTACCTGGAATCTTGAAATTTGACACAAAGGAAGGTCTTATAGTACATGTAAAGAAAAAAAAAAAAAATCATTAATTTATAATTCTATGTCGATTTATTACGTGCACAACTCGTGAATTTCCATAACCGGGACTAACGTCAAATTCCTCCATAAATGGATTTATATATTTTGAATATTTCTAAAGAAACTAGTATTTACTACGCCAATCTGACATAACGGAGCGCAACCCCCACTTTGGTGCGAATATTACAAGATTTTTTTTTTTTTTTCATTTGGAAAAATGATGCGGGAATATTTCGAATATCTTATGTTTTGTGATTACTTAAAAAAAAACACTATTATTCATTTTCCTTTCTTTTATAAAAATATGAATTAACTAGGGGGCCTACCCCCTGCGAGCTACGCTCGCCAACCCCCGCTCAGACTTCGAGGCCTCTAAAAACATGACAGCGTGCTTTATTTTAAAAATATTGGTAAATCTGTAATTGGGTTGCCATGCTTTTAACGTTTTAATGGGGCATTTTTTGATTATCATGGCCTCATACACAGCTGCTGCGACAACTGACGACTGTTTTCGGTTTTGATAAGTAAAATCAATTACAGCTTGTATAAAATGGATAGGTTTAAATTGTGGCTACCTCTCGGACTTTTATAACAACGATCTGTATTATATTCTTCCTTTGCGTTTAAGGATGAGAAAAATTCCATCTGCTTGTGAATAACATTAAGAATCACGGTATTAAAAAGAACTATGTTATATTTATTTTAATTAATATGTATATTCATGTTATTTTAAATATGTAAATTATTTATTTTAATTAATATGTATATACGAATTTTCTAATAATTATTTATCATACAAAACTAATTAAATATTTTGTGCATGCATGCCTGCATTTATTCGGCATCAATTGATGAGATATTTAAACAAATTTGCTATCCGCAATAATTTTACACCATGTTATGTCACTTGAATATTGTCCATAAGAAAATCGGCTACTTTTTCCAGTATAGGATTCCTTGCTTTTAGGTTTGGCGTAATTCGAGCTTCAAAAAGGGATAGATTCGTTAATATACATAGATTTGTTGCTAAATATTATGAAAACAAACCCAATGAACTTTTGGTGCTTTTCTATTATAGGGGTCTTGACGCTTTTTTAAAAAGCTTGGCGGAAAAAACCAAGCAGGATATTTTATTCTCCTTCCGTTCAGTTGGGCAATTATTATTTTATATATTCGTTTCAAATAACCGAATTAGTGATTTTATAAATTCGTTTACTTAAATTTTACAAAAAAATAACAAAATGTTACCAATAAATAATAATTACTATTAATTCCTTTTCCCCCCTTTCTTTTGCGTTTACATAAATGACGTCATTTGGACGAATTCATTCAAAATATTTTCAGTTTAAAAATTAAATGAAATGCTGACAGACGATTGAATCCTGACGATAGAAATGTGATTTTTTTCAAATTTTCCTGAAAAACACAATTTAATCACAATCTTGTCTTCGTTATCGATTGAAATAAAAGATAAATTCAATTTCAATTTGAAAATTACGAATAAAAATAAATCCATAATCCCTATCGGGATCCTTTTCAATTTTTTCCCCTTTTTTGTCACAAAAAAACTGAGTAATTAGTTGCCATCTTTACAGAAATGTCATTAAAATTAGAAAAAAAATAATATCGCGAAAACTAATTCCAATTTGAAAATTCTATTACCAGTTTTGACATCCGCGGATTTTTATGGACAATTGGTATTAATTTCACCATCAAGCGTTTAATATTTTATTAAAAATAGCCCTGAAACATAATCAGTCGTTTAATCAGTCGTTTCATAAAATCGTTTCATGAATTCGTTTCATAAAATCGTTTCACAAATTCGTTTCATTAGGATTTTATATATATAGGGTAGAAGTAAAAATGCTTGAATTAGTTGGTCACACTTGACTATAAAAATTCGAAAAGAAATTGGATTGCAGTATTTTACGGAGAGTTGTTAAATTTTAAAACTATTTATCTAATTTAAAACTTATTAAAAAACATCATGAAACAAGTAATTTTGGGAGAAAAGGAATGCTAAAAATAAAAATACTGATTATTAAATTCCTACTATTAGCTCACACTCTCTCTATATATATCTTGTTGGAATTTTCAATCGTTAATAAAATATTTTCTATTCATCCATTCAAGTTCAAATAATTTTTTTAAAACTTGTATTGCTGTTAATACAGTTTTTTCAAATATTAATTCATTAATTAAATTAAATTAATTTTAATTTTATATTTCATTTCTGTTCAAAAGTATAGACTCACTCCATATTTATAGTCTCAGCTTCACACGTAAAAAGATAATGGGGCTGTTCACGGACGAACATCAGGCGGCTCGCGGGCGAAGGAGACTATAAATGTGGAGTGAGTCTATACTTTTGAACAGAAATGAAATATAAAACTAAAATTAAATAATAAAATTTAATTAATTAATTAATATTTGAAAAAACAGTATTATCGCTAACTGTAACATCGCTATGGCACTTTATTGTGAA
This sequence comes from Maratus michaelseni, assembly GCA_963931845.1. Lineage (NCBI taxonomy): Eukaryota > Metazoa > Arthropoda > Arachnida > Araneae > Salticidae > Maratus > Maratus michaelseni. Next base: position 185,979,419 of record OZ007587.1, read on the forward strand.
GTTTGGTAATTTTTTAAATTCAATATTTGAAAAACGGCATAATCATTAGATTTTAAATTTATATCAAGAAAAATACAATTTTTTTACCTTTCTAACGCAATTTGTCTAACATTTTTGTGAGAAATACTTTTCGAGCTATTAATTTTTGGTATTTTAGCTATTTATTTTTTATTTAATTTTTAATACATTTCAAAAATTTTTCTTATGTAAGATATTTAGCAGGATATAAATTTAGGAATAAATACCGTCAGTGGCGAAGCGTGTAGATCGCTGGAAAAAAAATTCTATTTGACCTAAGTAGGAATTGACTTTGAAAAAAGTTTTTATATTACTTGTTTTTATCATTTATTCTTCCAATTTTCAAAAGTGGGTATTTTTCTTATATACTTCGCCATCATCTTAAAACTAAGAGCATTGAAAAAGTTTTATTTTTAAACAATGGTTTAGTTTTAGTAAAATTTGTTTCTGCATTCCACAATGTTATTGAAAAAGTTAGTTAATGGATCTTTCGATTTAAATTCACACTTAACCCCACATTCAGTGATTGATAAATATATTATGCATATGAATTTGTGTTAGCAAGTGATAAATTTACTTGAAAGTATGCATTTTCATTTAAAATAATCGAGTTGCTCCACAGACGGTGTAATATTTCAACTTGTGACATTTTGAATCGTAAGGAGTTTTGAATCTCAGGATATTGAAAGAAACGAAGGATTTGTCAACTTTCAGATATAACTATTGTAGGTATGTTCTTTATTTCTGTTGACAATGAGTAAAAGGCAGGGATGCGTGAATATAATTGTAGGATATATTGGAGCATAGTTATGCTATCCTTCACTTATTTTGTTAAGGGTAACGGGACAATACAATTATATGCTACTTTATCAACCATGTCCATTGAAATACTTTAAAGAAAGCAAAAGTAAAATGAGAATTAACTATTCTTGAACGTTTGTTGTTAGCTATTGTAATTCTAATTTAAAGCTATCATTTTTTGACTAGAAACTAAACGACATTTTAAACTGTAAGGAAACAAATAGGAAATGAAAAAAATTACCTAAATAAAAATTTCCCAAAGTTATTAAAAATTGTCCTCCTCCAATGTAAACTGGAAAAAGAAAGAAAAATCATGCGTCAAGTATAGTTTATGAAGTACTTTTAAACTCTTTCACGATACTGTAACAAAACCTAATCGTTTAATAAAATGAAAGATAATGTCTTTTAACAATTTAGAAAACATGTAACTCACTTTTGAAAATCCATTTTCAGTAATTACCTTCTATAGTCCAAAAAATATCCGAATTCTTTTGTAGAACCCTGTATATCATCTCTATATTTGTATACAGGGTGTTCTAGAAAGGACTCCCCAACTTTGAAATGACATAACTTCGAAACAGTGAGAGATAGAAATGTGAAACAAGTTGAATGTTAGACAGATAGGTCTGGAATTTTTTATACATCAATTTAAAAAAATAGTTCCAATATTGGACACGAGAGGGCGCTGCAATCACAAAGCTGTGTCTTTGAAAAAGTTCCTGAAAGTAAGCTCTTTGAACTGAGATAAAAATCATATTACAATGGTTTCGATATGGTTACCTTTTTCAGAAACAACATGACGCAACCTAAAGGTAAAGTTCGAAATCACTTGTTGTAATACTTCTATTGAAATTGATGCACATGCCTCACAGATGAATTGTTTAAGCTGTTCCAACGTTTGGGGATTCTTAGAATAAACAGCGTCTTTCAAGTAACCCCACAAAAAGAAATCGCATGGATTCAGATCCGGGGAATATGGTGGCCAATCCATACCAATACCTGTCACTTTGAGATAATTTAAAGCAATGACTCTCTCACTGAACTCTCTCACCTCGAGGAACTCAAACACTGCAGTAGTACGGTGCGGTCGGGCCCCATTATGCATAAACCATGAAATCTCTGGTGCATCCTCTAGAGCTTGAAATGTTCCAATAAACTGCTGTAAAATTTCAATATATCGAGATGCGGTAATCATTTTCCTCCTGAAAAAGGACCCAATGATTCCTTTACTGGACAGTCCTGCCCACAATGTAATTTTTGCTGAGTGCAGTGCTTTCGAAAGACCCACAAACGGGTTTTCAGTGCCCCATATGCGCCAGTTTTGTTTGTTCACATATCCCTCTAAATGAAAATGGGCCTCATCGGTGAACCATACATGACCGACATCAATCTTATTTTCATCAATCATCTGCAGTAACTCATTTGCAAAAACTTATCTTTGTTGTAGAGCTGTATTTGTGATCGCTTGATGCACTGTAAAACATTTGGTGTAACGTTACTCCATAAAACTGGAGGCAGCATTGCTGCCTCCAGTTTTACGGTGGTATTTAACTGATATAACTGGTGTAACATTACACAGCTATTGTGTAAGTTTACACCATAATATTGTGGAACATATCACAATTTCTGTGTAAGGTTACACCACAATTGCGCGTAAGGTTACACCATAATTGCGTGTAAGCTTTCACAGTAATTGTGTGTAAGGTTACACCACAATTGCGTGTAAGCTTCCACAGTAATTGTGTGTAAGGTTACACCACAATTGCGTGTAAGCTTTCACAGTAATTGTGTGTAAGGTTACACCACAATTGTGTGTAAGGTTACATCACAATTGCGTGTATGCTTTCACAGTAATTGTGGTGTAACCTTACACACAATTACTGTGAAAGCTTACACACAATTGTGGTGTAACCTTACACACAATTACTGTGAAAGCTTACACGCAATTGTGGTGTAACGTTACACAGAAATTGTGATATGTTTCACAATATTATGGTGTAAACTTACACAAGAGCTGTGTAATGTTACACCAGTTATATCAGTTAAATACCACCGTAAGATTGGAGGCAGCAATGCTGCCTCCAGTTTTATGGAGTAACGTTACACCAAATGTTTCAGTGAATACTGAGAATCCATTTTAGGCAGTATTTAATATCCAATTTGGTTATACACCCAATATGAATACCACTAAGTACCCATTTTGGCCATGCTAACACCTATTTTGCACAATCTTAAATATCTATTTTAGAACACATGAATACTCAATTTGGGCGCCTTTAAATACCTGTTTTAGGATGAATTCAACATCCAATTTTGATAAATTTAAATACCTTTCTTGACACATTTAGTGCCTATTATTTTTAACATTGCACAATCATCCAAAATGCTGGATACAGTATTTATGAATTTATTTTAAATGTTTATTAGTGTACAGCTTCATAACTTATTGCTTTTATTAAAACATTACAGTAAAATTTTAAAGTTAAAATCGTACCTCCAAAAATTATTCATATTTGAAATATAAGACAATTAGCTCAATTTCGATGAGATTCCAATAATAAATAGCTGAATAATTTTCTCAGCAACTTCTGGAATTTTCTCAATATTTAGAATCCTTCTTCTCGGGATCTTGATTTGAAACAAAATTATGACTTTCTTATGAGATAAACTACCAAATTAAATGTGTTATGACACCAGCTTTTATGATTTCTTTCATTTGTCATATTAAAAGAAAATTAAGATACAGATTTGTACTAATTTTTGTCTCTCATTTTTTAAATTTCTTAGAATATTGATAGAATATTATTCTTACCACAAGCAATAGATTTGCTTTTAACATTAGAAAGATCAATTGGGGTTACTTTGACTACTATGTCGAATAGGGAAATCATAATTGTTATTTATCACGTACATAGTTTTGTGATATTTTATATATGAATATAATATTCAGGCCTTGTGTCGATGCTTAAAATGCTTATAAACCCACATTTAAATGGAATAGAGTTGATAAAGACTATATCTTTTAAAGACTATAGTACCCCACGTTTACTCAAATATTATTTTCAAGTAATTATATTTTATTCTTGCTGACTATTACATTTAATCTTCAAATCTTTGTTTAAACAGATTTTAATAATTTAATAATTATTCTTAAAAAATATGAAAAAAATACAGTAAAATATATTAGGTACATTAGGAAATTTTATTGTCTAAACATTTATATTCAGCTATTGTGTATTTAGCATAGCTTAAAAAAAAAAAAAAAAAAAAAAAAAAAAAAAAAAAAAAAGTGAACTCATGCAAGAATTTTGCACTGCAATCTAAACTTTTTATTTATAGATTTAAACTTCTAATGAAACAAAACCATAGTGGTACAGATGTCACGGATGCACCGGGGTTTCTTTTTGGCACCAAAATGTTGATTTTTTGCTTGGTGTGGTAACCTGGTGACTTTTGCATCATATGACAACATGGTATTTTATAACAAAATGAAATGTGTATGTAAATAAATTTAAAATAATTACTAAATAAAATTAAATACACGTGTATTAAAAATAATGTGTTTTAAATAAAACTGTGTAATAATAAAATTAAATGTGCGTGTTTTAAAATAAAATTATAATACAATTTTATAGGCTGTCTAACAATTATTCGAAAATGAGATTTTCTTCCCAAAATAGCACCACAAAAAATTTTTAAGCAACCCTGGAGCGTCTGCGATATCTATTCCATAAGATTAGTCAAGCCAGAATATCAACTCATTCCATCAAACTTACAAAAAAGCATGCGCGAGAAAAACAAAATAATCGTAAACTGCATTAGATGACATCATTCGCTTAAAAAAGGTACAACATGGACAATCTATGGTATTTTTTTCTCCTAAACATTGAAATTCGAATTTTGCTTTTTTATCATAAATATAAAATAAACATGTGCAGAGATGTCACACTTTATAAAAATATAAATAGTATAAAAAAGATAATCATTGTGAGTGTGATATACTCCGGAATTTAATTTTTGTGGCAAGACAATTTGAAGAAAACCTATCGTTTCATTTATGAAAACAATGCCAATTTAATTTTTAATTAACAGCAATTTTTAATCAAGAAAGATGTTTTAGGAAAATGTAAGTGTATATGTCAGAAGCTGCTTTTAAAACCTTTTGAATGATACTTCATTCATTGTTCTGCGCTTCGTAAATTCATAGAAAAAGGGATGTTGACAACAGAAATAATATATATGATTGCCATGGATCACCACTTTGTTAAATTTACTTGTGATCATGCTTAAATTAAACTTAGGAAGTTTTAATGGTCATACAATATTAAATTTGGGGCCACTTAATCAGACATTTTTCAAGACAAACAAATATTAACACAGATTTATAACTATTACTTATAAATATAAAATGTTGTATTTGATATTTAATTATTTAAAGGGAGTGGAGAAAAATTTAACTTGATAATGGCAATGAAAAAAAGTAATATGAAATCGTAAATAACTGCTAAACTCCACAGTACATAATACAATTAACACATAAGGTTTAAAAACTACATGATGATTTAAAATTTGATAAAAAAAAAATATTAACACTTGCTTAATATTCTTGACTTGTAGTTCTTGGCGCAGTACAGACAATATTCAAAACAAAAAGCATAAAAGCAAATATGGTGCTCATAATTTGCTTTATGCCACACAAATGTAGGAATGCTGTTAACAGCTAAATTATACTCTTAAAACTGTGTCTCTGATATAAAAGGTACATTTGGAATGTTTGCGCCCCTGAATATTCAGAGACACATTTGCCTTTGAGATTAAGAGGCACATTGTGCCTTTCAATTTATATGATAGTGCTTCTTATGTAAAAATATATTCTGTGCCTCTAAAGATGGTGGTACATGTTTTTATTGTACATCTCATTTCCAATATAACCCAAGTCAATAAATTAATACTTATACAGGGTGTCCCTCTTAATTATTTTTTTTTTCTTTTATGACAAAACTAACAGAATTAGGATACTTTGAATTTTATGAATATTCAGTGTTTACAGGTTCTAAAAACAAAGACTCTTGTATAGAAAAATACTGAAAATTAAAAGAATAGAAAAAGTCAGTAGGATTTTGCCGTAAAGGAAAGAATTTTGTTTTTACTTGTAAAGAAATGAAGGAAAATTTTCTACATATAACTCTAGAATGCAAGGAGCACACAAAAAATTTAAATTTTTAATGTTTAAAAAAAAAAAAAAAGAAGTATTTAATAAAAGTAAAGTTTTTAATATGATAAAGAACATTTTGAAACATTTTTGCAATTAGAAATATACTTTTAAAGCTGCTTAAGAACTTGGTATGGGATAACAATAAGAGGAACAGCTTGAATAAAAGAAATTAGACATATAAATAACAAAAGTAAAAAATCTTATGATATACATTTATTTTCACAACTTTACATTTATAAAACTTTTTTTTCTTTTAGATTACAAATTAATGTTTTCCAGTTTAAGATTTAATCAAAAAATAAGTTTAAGAGGTTATATCTTAACATCTTATTTTTACTCTTCTATCATAAAAAATCCCTTTATATCAACCATCTACTTAAATTAAATAATTTTCATACCTCATTTTATTAACTCTCTCTCTCTCTTTCAGTTGGAAATATTCATTATATGGCGTGTAAATAAATACATTTTATAATTATACATTTACAGTAAACTCTGTCTACCGCAGAAAGATTTTCAAGTCCCAGTGAATTTATAGACGTAGAGTAAACTTTGCTGAAGGTAAAATAATATGACGGAAAATGTTCTTAGTCCTAATTAATTTCACATTAGACAGAAGAGAAGGTTACAGTATTTAATACTATTTCTCCCGTCGTCAAATGATAACTTACAAAGTTTTGATTTGTTTATTTTATACATAATTTTTAAAGCTAAGAAGCATAAAAATAATTCATCAACATATTAAAAATGATTTGTGGTTGATTTAATCTAAAAAAAAAGGGTGGGGGGGGGGATATAAAACATAACAGTGAATTGGTGTATCAGTGGTCACATTTAATAAATTTGTGCTGGATGTCAAATAGTTTATATATATATATATATATATACTCCCAGCATTTAATGTTTATTTTACCATTTTGTCCCATGTTTTCTTTTATCCTTCAAAAATTATATCAAAAGAGAGAACATAAAAATTATTGTCATTACTGATGCCTAAGAGCTTAAATACTTTAAAAGAAATAAAACACAATAGATGGGAAAATAAAAATATAAGACATATAAATAAAATATAATTTATTAAATTTACTGTAGATGCAATAAAATTTTAAATGCAATATAAAATCTAATAAAATAGTTGCACAGTCTAATTAAAAATTATATACAATTGGTCAAAACAGACGGCCATTTCAAAAAACTTGGAACAGGTCTCTTCTGTTGAGAAGTAGTATATTCACCCTAGGGAGAAATTTATAAGAAAATAATTAATATTTAATACTTGATCATATCTACAAATTCACACAAATTCTAATACCTGTTTTTAAAAAAATTCTATTACTAGAGTAAATTCCTGACTAAAATGTGTTCAGGTTGAGAGTCAAACTTGAAACCTTTACTTAAATTGACAACGCTCTGCCTATTGAGCTACCTGGACAGACAACTGTTGGCAATAACATCTGTTCTGAATTCAACAGAATAAACTACAGGTAATGGAACTTAATTAAAAATGGATGCTAACATAATCGCCAATCAGGTTATCTAAGTGAAATGTGTCTGCTGGCTATCGGCCCAGGTAGCTCAACACAGACAATTTATCCAAAGGTCTTGATTTCGACTCTCGGCCTGGACGTATTTTCACTCAGTTGGAAAAATGTCAATTCATATAATATTTTTATCAATCAGTTTGAGTTAAAAATTAGAGCCGTACCGAGTACTCTGTATATACTCTGTACTCGGCCAATTCCGAGTAGTTGCAAGAATTTCATTTTTTAAGCATATTTGAAGACAAATTAATTTATATGTGATCTATAAAAAGGTATTTGAATATAAATGTATAATATATGCCCTAATTCATAAAACTATTTACTCGGTACATAAAAATTTATCTATAAAACATAGCAAAAGGTAAGAACCCCCCCCCCCCCTGCAAAATTAATGTAAATTAAAGTTTAGTTTATATTTAAAAAAAAGAAAAAAGTCATTTTTAAAACTGTAGGAAAAGACTGATTTTGGATAAAGAAGCAGTGTGCAGAAACAGAAAATACAATAAATGCAATTAAAAAAAATAATACCGTATATACTCGTGTATAAGTCGACCCCCCCCCCCCCCAATTCTTACGCAAAATTTTGGAAAAAATTGAATTTTCGTGTAAAAGTCGAATCACATTTCTGGCAGTATGTTCAAAAATGATTTGTAATCCAGGATTTAAAGAAAAACCATTCATTAAATTAGTATTAGTATTTTTTTTTTTTTTTTTTTTACGTTTCTAATCAGACTTTTTTTTTTTTTTTTTTTTTTTTTTTTTTTTTTAATTCAACATTTTAAAATTGTATAATTATGTATAACTAAAGAAGCTTAAACTATTTTGAAAGCTATTCACATCAATTTAATGATTACTTACTTTTTTTTTCTTCTTAATCTATTCAAGCCTTATTTACAAGGTAAACAACTTCTTAAACTGCTAAAATATAGTACTTCTTTGTATTGTAGGACTTTTAGGAGAGAAATCTAGTAGCATTCTCAAGTTGAACTCTTTTTGAAAAGGTGATTAAAATGTTGAAAGGAATGCCCCTGTATTGAAGGGAATTCTATCCCAAGAGAAAATGAGTGCAGAACAATTACAGAAGCATTATTGTTGAGCTTTTTTTTTTATCAATCACCATTGTCTGCTTTTATCTGTCTCTCCAACCTAGACCCATATGTGATTAATTAAAAGACTTGCACATTCACCAACTATCTGCGAAAAACATATGACTCCGGTATTTCACTCCGCTATTTTTTTTTTTTTTCTACTTACTCGTGTATAAGTCGACCCGCCATTTTCAGCTCCCAAATTTTGTCTAAAATTCTTCGACTTATACATGAGTATATACGGTAATTAAATTTGCTGTATGACAAATTATGGTACAAAAACACTACAATCTTTCTACATTTTCAGGAGATAGGGCATTTCTTTTATTGATGTAAATTTGGCCTGCACTGCAAAAAATAATTGTTGATTTTACAGTATTAAAACTGGCACCTCAGCTGCCAGTATTATACCATAAAATTAACAGTATTAAACAGTAAAATAAGCAGTAATACGCTGCCGTGCAAGTAGTAATACGTTACCGCGCATGCACGATAGTGTATTACTGCTTGCACGGCAGCGTATTACTGCTTAGCTGGGATGCCAGTTTTATACTGTAAAACAACAATTTTTTTTTGCAGTGTGCTTCAGAAAAAATGGGTTCACTGCGAGCACTTATAAAATAGCATTTTAGCTGTACATTACAAACACACACAAAAGAGAAAAGAAAAGAAACTGTAAAGCCCCGCCCCCTTTTTTGATGTTTTCGTGTTATAGCGGCCTCCACAATTACAATTATGCCAAGGTTTCAGCTCTGATTTCGCCAAGATCATCGAAAAGCTTATATATGCATCATATATACACATATTATTCCAAACACCCATTATACGTCATTACATACATATTATTTACGTTTTATATGCCATATATATACATCCTATACAACTTATGCACATGTTATATGTATACATCATATATGTGTTATATATGACTAATAACTTGGCCATATACATCACAAAAGTAATGATTTAACGTAAAAATATATCATATTATGTCATACATGCTTTATAATTTGGCGATAAATCTTGGTCGCTTGGCGATTCATCCTCAGGGGCTGCTATTACACAAAAGTACCCAATTTTTTTAATCAAAAGAAAATAAGCTACTTTTAAAAAATATGAAACTTTTGCATTATTCAAAGGTATTGTTACAGCAAGCAAAAACCATTTTTGATAGACAGATTTCAGGTATCAAAATGACAAATGGGTAAAGTTGTGTTGAATAATCAGTTTTAATTTCATATTGGTTAATTGAACTTTTTATATATCAATTCTTTTTATATATATAAATTTTAAATAATGTTACTGTTTTAAAATTTTTGAATATACAAAAATTGTCTTTAAAAGGTCCACAATAAATAAAATTTCAAAAATTGAAGTTAATTTTATAAAATATGATTAAATTATATGCTCAAGATGCATGTTTATAAATAGGTATATATATATAAACACACACACACACACATAGAAGTGTTACCACTAAGCACACTTCATGTTCGAATCAGTGATTCTTTCTGAAACACAATTACTCGGTATTCACTCGGTACGCGGCCAAAGCACTACTCGGTACACCACTATTAAAAATAATAATATATAATAATGTATTGATATTGTTTTTGATGTATTATTGTTAGAAAATACATATTACAGCTTGATTTGAACCTTTAAGAAAAGTATCCAATTTCCATGAACTTCCATTAACATAAACATGTGAGCTAATTTAATAAGTAACAATCGAGAAACGTTGAAAAGTCAATTTTAATTTTGCAATACTAGGTTTTTCTTTAGGTTATGTATGTTACTTTATTTACCATTAATTTAATCTTTATAAATTTGATAATTTATAAGCTATTGTAATACAATTTGATTACTTTAAACTTAATTTTTTTTATTTATTATTTAGTTCAGGGTTGGTAAGTTTGTGCTGCAGGTGGAAAAAACTGCGGTAAAAACCGTCCTGGCAAAAAATCATAAATTAAAAAAATTATAAATGCATGTTTTATTTCTTTTACTTATCTTAAATTAACAATCACAGAATAGTAGTACAATGCATTATGATGGTAACTTAATATACTCTAAATAACTGAGAAATTATTAATTTCACCATAAAAAAAAAAAAAAAAAAAATTAATTGAAAAAAAGCTATTGTTAGTCTGATTTTTATGCTGCAATAAATTAACAATATTGCAAAATCTACAGAAATTATAAACACTTCTAGTTTTAAAATAAGATGTATCAACCTATCAATCAGCATAATGCAATAATTCAGAGATGCAAAATATAAGCAATAGTAGTGAGTACATGTATTAATATATTGTGTTCAAATAAGTGAAATCTTAAATTTCTTTTTAAAAATTAAATATTTTAATAACATAAGAAATTACACATTCAACATTAAGCGGCACTTTCATCACCATCATCATCATTACAAAATAATTATTTTTTCAGCATTCCATACCAAAAAACAAGTTCGGAAACATTACTTATTGTCAACCTATTTCGAATTTTTGAGTGGACAAAAGAGAAGTTGGAAAATATTCTGTCGATTGCAGCACTACTGGCTGGGCATTATAGGTGCATCCCAAATTTGGGTTTCCAAAATTTGGAAGGAGTCACTGGCTTCTAAACCCAAAAAATCCAGTGGCCACAATTGTAAAACAAACGCATAAAAACAATAGTGTTTAAATGGGTTTAAAAAAAAAAAAAAAACTCAGGAATTTAAAGTGTAAAGTAATTTATTTAATATAAATACATGTACAACAAAACTTGAATATTAATTAAATCTTAAATCATGTACAGTCAGTCAGAAGATAAAGTTGGGCAAGATACGGTTTTAAAAAAAAAATGTATAAGCTAAGCAATCATGATAGCGAGGAATATCAGAAAAACAATATTCTTATTTTGATTTTGCCAGACAAAAGTACATATGAAAGAAAATCTGAATTTGTAAGATTATTTCGCACTATAAAAATCAAAACACACTTCAAACATTTATTTATATATGCATATATATATATATATATATATATATGCATATATATATATATTTAAATCACAGTCTATGTAATTTATAGTGCCTAATTAGAATTATGAAGGTAGTGTCATGCAATGTAGCAACATGTAATATGTCACATATAACAATGCTAAACAAATATTTAACACAGACATATGCAAATCAATTTAAAAATACCATTGTTATTGCACTTCATGTAGCTCTTTCTGGCTGCATCAGTTTCTTGATTATGCAAAGAATTAAATATGCAGTCCCTCTTGAATTTCCTTCTCCATGAATGAAGCAACTTATATCCAGCTGAAAAAGATTAAATAATTTATCATTAGTTTTTAAAATAGTAAAGACACATGCTGAGCTATAAAGCCACAGAAAAAAACGCAATCTAATTTATGTTAAAATCTAATCCCTTATCTAATTTATGTTTATAAAAAAAAAAAGAGGTTGTGTAAAGCTAAAGTGGCCATTATTCAATGACTGATCATAAGTTACCTAGATTTTTAATTTCTAAATGTTTGTTTTTGTACATATGCAACACAAATGTTCTCTGAGTAATTAAATGAATTATAATATGAAACCAATATAATTAAACATTCTTTAAATCAATAACTTAAAAGAAGATGGTTTGTTATTTTCAATATTTACATATCTAATATCTTCAATTTTATTATGTTAAATTCAGTTCAATCATTTAGAACAATGTTTATGTTAAATTTTATTTTTATAAATTATAAAAAAGTCCCTGCACCCCTTCTTTTTTGAGCATGTTATTTCACGTTTGTAGCTGTAAGCCTAGCCTTAATCCTTAGTTTGTAGAATGTGCATTTGCAAGCAAAGAACAGGTAGCCTTTTTTCGGTACTTTTCGGTTAGCCGGGCACCAGTCATACATATACATGTATATATACACACACATATATATATATATATATATACACACTTATATGTATGAAAATATATTATATATATACTTACATATTTATTTATTTATATATATATATATATATATACACTTATATGTATGAAAATATATTATATATATACTTACATATATATTTATTTATTTATATATGTACATAAATCATTGGCACCCGGCTAACCGAAAATATATGTATATACACACACACATATATATATATATACACACTTATATGTATGAAAATATATTATATATATACTTACATATTTATTTATTTATATATATATATATATACACTTATATGTATGAAAATATATTATATATATACTTACATATATATTTATTTATTTATATATGTACATAAATCATTGGCACCCGGCTAACCGAAAAGTACCATTTTTTCTTTGTTTGGATTCTATTAAGCTGTACCTGCAATGGTAGGTGGGAAAGCTTAAAAAACCAATATAACAAGTTAATTTATACAGCTCATGGAGTTGCATTCCAGTTTCCAGACCATGCAGTTCAGCATCAATTGTGCGATATTTTCCAATTTTGGATTTATCCACTCCTAATTGCAAAACAAACTTGAAGAACAGAAAGCATCCAAACTAGTGTTTTGCTACAACATGTTGTTCCATAGAAAAAAAGACTTAGAATGAGACTAACATTAAAACAATATAAAAATCTGAATATTATTTATATAGGGTAATTTTATACAATAAATTATGCAAATATTTTCACAATGTACTTTCATTTTTAAAAATTAAAGTATTTAATAGTAGTTAGAAAGGGTCTATTTATATAAATCAATTCCATTCCCTCTAATCTCCAAAGTTTGGGATTAAAAGTCATGTAAATTATACAATTTTGAAGATTATTGTTAATTATTTGTTATTATTTCTCTTTTGCATATGTGTTACATTTAAATACACAAATCAAAATACACATTGACCAATGATTAGTTTTTATTTTATGAAACATTGATGTATTAGTTGTATATTTCAGTAATTTAGATTTCTGTTTGGAAATTGTATCTAGCAAGTAATGAAAAATATGACATTCCTTGTTCAGAAATGAAAGACTGCTTCGATAAAATTGAATACAGTAGACTCCCTAAAATCTGCACATCATTACAAATGAAAACAATGAAACTTACAGTTGAGATGTAGGGAAAAAATTCAGGATTTTTTAAATGATTATATCATTCCATGTACATTTTAATATGTAATTCTTATTAATTGGCTGAACATGCTTTCTCATCAAGGAAGTATAACTTTATTTCTGAAAAAAAAATTCAAGACAGTGCTGTTCTCAGTGGTGATTGTGATCTTTTTACCAAATAAATTAATGTATTAATCGAGAACTTTTGGATATTAAGTTTGCCTAAGCATGAAATAAAACTTTTATTTTATGATTTTTATGTAAATTATTAGTGTAACTTTATCAGGCAAGTTTCATTGAATAATTAAAAGAAAAAAAATCTCATCGTTATTATGCCTATTTTTAGTTATGTATTATTGTGTACTTGACCTTTACCTTTAAAATTTTAATCATGTTTTAAATTTTCTTACTTTACTTAATTATTTTAATATTTTACTTTATTGTAAGCATTCATTATAATTTACAGTGCATTATTACATTCAAATGACTGTTTAAAAAATGTAAACAAAACAGTGACCAGAAATCCGCAAAATTCTAAAATCTGCACAATCTTTGGTTTCAAGTTATGCAGATTTGAGGGAATCTACTGTACTATATATATTTTTAAACTGTTGATTTAATTATCGTTTAATTTATGGTTCCAGGAGAAGCAAGGATTAAACTGAAATTTTCATTGAATTAATGTTTAAAGAAATAGCAGTAACTTTCTGTAAAAAATGGTTTAAAAAAAGTTTCTTGCTGCCTTTTTTGTTTCAATATCTTTACTTTCAATTTTATTGTTTACATTTGAATATATATTTGATTTTTTATTTTAATTATATTAAAACAAATATATTATTCCAAGAAATTCTTATATTTATGAATCTTAAGATATGTTTAGTTTTGAAATTTTAAATAATAACAGGCTATAATAATTACGTTTACCAAATATTATTTGTTTCTTATTATGCTAAATAAAAAATGAGCACCCATTGCTGAAAAAAAGCAATGAACATTTTAATTTAGTTTTCAAAAACACATTTGTGCAACAAGACTTTTTATTTGTCACAGCAAATAAAATAGTAACTTGACCACTTTCTGTTTTTCAGCAACATCATTCGAGCCAAAACCAATCAGATTATTTGAAAACAAACTAGAGCAAATATCAGAGTTTCTCCCAGACAGTTTCAGAAGGGTGCTGCACCCTGCCTGCCCTTTTCTTTACAAAATAGCACCCTTCTTGCCCCTCATAAAATAATTAGCACCCTCCTTGGAAAGAACTAGATCTTTCGAAAGGCCTAGCGCATTTAAAATAAAAAAAAAAAAAAAAAAAAAAAAAAAAAAAAAAAAATTATGGTGTTTTTAAAGAAGTTATTTTAGTTCAAAATAATACCTTTTAACAATTAAAAAAAAGTGCCTTTAAGAATCCAAAAAGTGCCCTTAAGAATAAAATAGTGCCCTTTTCTCACCAGCAGCACCCTGCCTTTTTTTAAACCTGGGGGAAACTCTGCAAATATTAGGGGAGACTGGTACACAGTGGACCACTTTTTCAGTTAATTTTTTTTCTTCTCTGTAACAGGTAAACTGATCTGCATGAAAATATTTTTGAATATTCTTTAAACCTTTATACATTCAGCATAATTTTCTCAAAACGTAGTTTTCAATACATTTTTAATTTTTTTTTTTATATGCACCCATAAAGCGGACCGCCCACCCACCGGGGCACAGTGGACCGCTGTTAGGTATTATCTGAAATACAATATAAATCTATTTTTCATTAATCTAATTCTTTTTTATTTCCCCTTTGCCCGCAAAATAACATAATAATAATATAAATTTACAAGTAACATTTTGAAACAAAAACAAGAATAATTATATTTTGAAAATAATAACAGATTAATACAGGAACAATTGCAATTTAGTTGAAGTTATTACTTAAGTACAAAAAAAATCAGCACACATTAAAATTTGCAAATGAAATTCCAAAATACTTATGATTATGAGTAAGATTGAGCATGGAATTTTCCTGAAATACTTTTGGGTGAGGGAGCAACATTATAATATCCTTGACATCAACAGCAGATTCATCTACAGTTTCGGGGAAAATAAACTGATTTCCATTCAATTTGCATCTCATTTGCATTGAATTTTACTTGAATATAATTATCACCAATTAGACTACAGTTATATTTATCAAAGACAGTAAATACAAAACAAAATATTTCTTACTATGTTAAATAAATTGTTATTTTTATTTATTTACTTTATTTTACAGTTAAATACTACTTTAAAACAATATTTCTTAATAGAAAATAAGCAATTATTAAATATTTTGAACATTCTGCATTACAGGAGCAGAGTGGATTGTGGACCACTATGCCCCAGGAGTGGGTGGTACATTGTGCCTCATATTGAAGTTCAATAAATAATCATATTAATATTTGTTTATAGCTTTCTTTTAAACATATTAACTTTAAAGTTAAATAAAAAAGAAGTATCTGAGCTTTGCAAAAAGGCTGTTTTACCTTATTTATCTACAACCTTTAATTACTAAAAAAATAAAATATGATAATGAAAAATTTTATTTTTAGAAGCTCAGAACAACCCATCAGGATAAAATATTTCAATCTGAGCTAAACATATTTTCTGAAGGCCATAAATAATCAGTGCAGTGCTGTTGTCTATTAGGATAGAAGAGAAGCTTAAATTTTTTTTTAATAAATAAATAATTAGGGGGTAGTCCACTGTGTCCATAGGTCTAGTGTGTACCGGTCTCCCCTACACTAAATATGCAATACTTAGATAAGCTTCAATTAAATTGTAACAAGTAAACAAATTTTATTACAATTAAATAACCTTTAAAGATTTATGTTGCGATTAAATAAGAATTTTGTTAGATATTAAACAGATACATTTTATTTCTTAAAAAAATGGCAGTTCTCTGACCGTTATAGTACACAAGTACTATTTTATGTTCCACAAAATATCATCATGGTGATCCGCAGAACTAAAAATTATAAATTTACTGGTCTGTGAGATTCCAAAGGTTGGCGACCACTGATTTTAGATGACTGATTATTACAATAAAAAATTTAAATTTTGTGTGCTGCTGAAGGGGGGGGGAGGGGAGGGGGTAGATTTTCTTAAAAAAAAAAAAAAAAACAGACATCTGCAGAAGTGCGAAAGATTCAGAGCTCTTAACCTGAAAGGTATGTGTAGTGATAGTTTGCTACAAAAAATAGTTTTTCTCAACCACTGACCATAAGAAATAATGACAATCTGTGGCCAGGACAGGTCTTAAATGTTTGCTTATTCACCTCCGACCAAAAAAAAAAAAAAAAAAAAAAAAAAAAAATAATAATAATAATAATTTTAATTAAATTTATAGTAGCAATGAAACTAGTAAATCTGCAGATCAGTGGCCTCGAACGTTAATTCTACAATTTTTTTAAAAATTATTTTACTTATTATTTAAAAAATTCAATCCGCAGAAAAATTTCTTTTATATTTGTAATACTAATTACAACAAATAATATATCAAGTAGTTTCGGGGAATTTAACTGTTAAAAATAGTGGGAATTATACGAATCTATGTAAAACTATTCCAAAACTTTTTTTGTTCAGATTTTTTTTGTTATCACCCCCCCCCCCCCCACTCTCTCTCAATTTGACAACTGTAATTCCCTGATATTTAGTATTTTAAAACATCTATCTAAAATAATTAAAATACTGATATTGTGATAATCATTGATATCATAATTGGTAAATTTACTTTAATATAACTATTTTTTTTATTAGAATGTTTTCATTAAATTCTGGTACTAAATACAGTCATAAAAACAATTATATTTATTTTCTTTTTTGTGGGGTGTCAATTACTGGAATTTTGATATTTTTCTGTTATTTACAATTAAAGTTCGATTCATATTTTTTCTGTTATTTACAATTAAATTTTTATTTATAATAATAATGTACATTGGTCTTAAAACTTTAAAAATAAATTTTGTAAATGGCCGTGAGTATATAAAATTCAGTTACCAAAACAAACACATCCAAATTTTGAAAGAAAATATAGAATATATAAATTTATTAAGTGAAGCTAGCTCTTAGCATGTTCATTAAGATTTTCCCTGAAAAACAGTGGAACTTCGGAACATCCCCCCCTACCTCCCCATTCCCGGCGACACTTAAAAAAAAAAAAAAGTAGGTTTATTTGATGAGTTGACAAAGTTGTTTGGGTGAAAGTTTCAAGTTTACAAAAAAAAAATTAACCTACAAGAATAATCAAGAAAATGAATTACCGTCCACTTTCTCAAATAAGCATTTGTATAATTCACAAACATCTATGATCCACAGTTTATGTTGCAGAATAAATAAAGACGTCTTTTTCAAAACTCGCCTTATCCAAAATCATAAAAATTGTGTTTTCCCTAAAAGTCTGGTAATCAAGGGCCCGCCGCTTAGGACTTACATATAGGGGAAGCCCGACGTCACACAGGGGGGGGGGGGAGATATAACAAATTATTTGAAAACAATATATATATTATAAACAATATTATTTGAAAAGTATTTGATTAAGGAAAAAAAATAATCAGCCACATAATTTGTGGGCCCAGGGCCGAGGCCCGTGCATTAATCAGGCCCTTAAAATACTCTATATTTTGCATAAAAAATATTAAGAAAATGACAACTTACTTAATATTTAAGTTTCTTCCTGAAATGGCGACTAGTAACTTGCAACAGCGTCCTTTCCTTCACGTTATCGCATTTGTTTCTGCCTCGTTTCTTCATTTCCCGCCTGTCACGTGTGAGAATATTTATCATTGCGCATGCGTTTGGAATTTACGTCATCCGTTATTCCGGAGAACGGTATCTTCACACAGCACTGTGAAACGTTTCACCGGCGATGTGTGTTTTTAAATAATCAGAAGGGGTTACTCCAGAATTTGTGTAATGTTACACAGATAAACCATGGTAAACTTACACAAATGTTTTACAGTGTGGCACTGTATTTTATAGGGAAACAGCTTCAGGCCTTTTCGCATTATACTGTACTTAGTGGTGTTTGACAATCCTGCTTCAGCAGCGACTCGCCTTATGGATTTTCGAGGACAACGTCTAACAATTTCTTCGACTGCTTGCACATTTTCAGGTGTCATGGCTGATCGACTGCATCCCACATTTCCGCCTAAATCATCGGCCACACTACCGTCCGTTCAAACTTGTTGAATAAATTGCGAATTGTTTTCAAGTCTGGACCTTTTTTAACATTAATTTTTTTTTGAAAACTTCGCTTTGTCATCGTCGGACTTCAATTTAATCGATGGTATTCAAGTACAATAAAAATTCGTTGTTCCAAGGAATACGGCATGATATTCTTGAATTCCGAATTATTTTCTAATTCTATACAACTTTTTTACACGTGTCAGCAATGAAGCAGACGCACGAATGAAATTTCTGTACTTCTAAGTACCATTTAAAGTTCCATGTGCTTGTGCTGCCACCTATTATCCAATATTGGAACTATTTTTTTCAAATTCGTGTATAACAAATTCCAGACCTATCTGTTTAACATTCAACTTGTTTCACATTTCTATCTCTCACTGTTTCGAAGTTATGTCATTTCAAAGATGGGGAGTCCTTTCTAGAACACCCTGTATATACTGTTACATAATATATATACATATGTAATAGCACAGCATGCAAATATTTAGTTCAGTTAAGAAACGCATAATTTAGTTGAAAATTCCCATTCAGCAATTTTTTTTTTCAGTAAGTGGAAATGTACTCGAATTATTTTGTGCAGCCCTGTATATTATCTATAGAATTTATATACACCAAATAATATGCAAAAAATTACTTAAATTTAAAAACGCATACCACAATGGAAAACGAACTTCCAGCAGTTCTTGCTCATAGACTGTACTGTAATGGAATTTTTTGTGCATTCCTCTAAATGAACGGTAAGCGCATTACACACCATATTGTATACTAAGCATTTTGTGGTGCACCTCAGTGATGTATATCAATTTCAAAGCGTTTGAAATGGTATAACATCATTAAAATGCTACGCAAATTGTTTTGCCTCATTGAACATAATGTAACTAAATTCTTTAGAGTGCCCCTGTAAATGAGTTATAAATGCTACACACTTCATTTTTAATATCGAACATGCCAGGGTATACTTCAATACTCTATACCAATTACATGACAATCCGAGTATATTTACGCGAGTTAAAATATGGAAAGACAGACGTACAGACAGACGGCCCAATAAACCGAATTCATAAACACTTTTCAACTATCTTGGAAAGTGATCTAGAAAATGATGTAGGAAATTAAAAAGTACAAAAAATGGAAACGTCAAAGTCATTGAGGACCCTGTGTCATACCTTTCTACAAAATTAATAGGTTTTTAGGATTTTTGACAAAACTGCTGGTGGAACGATGGAACCTATTAATGGAAAGTAACATTTTTCCCATACGTATTTAGTATTATTTTGTGTTCCTATGTATGTTATAGAAAAATAAGTACTAATGCACCATTTTCAATAGAAAACATATCGCAGTGAACCTCTATATTCCATATACAATACATTTTGCGGCAATACAACCCTGTTTATTAAATTAGGAAGCGATTGGACAAACAAGAAAACCGAAAAAGCACAGACTGGCAGACAGGACAATCAGTGATTATAATGAACTAATAAAATTTAGTATTTCAATCTATGATCTTTTCTAATGTCATTTTTTAATTAATAATTCTTCGAACTACCTGTTATTTCAGACATTATTTTAATCTTTAAAACATATAGAAAGGCACTGTACATTCTTAAAAAAACATTTAAAAATACATGAAACCAGTCACACGCTAAAAGTTTAGCGTGTGGACTGGTTTTATGTATTTTTTAATGTGTTTTTAAGAATGTACAGTGCCTGTCTATATCTTTTACAGAGTAAAATAATGTCTGAAATAACAGGTAGTTCGAAGAATTATTAAGAAAATTTAGATTAAAAGTTAAAAATCCGCTTTAAAACATTTTAAGTTCAAATTAAAAGACAATGTAAAATGCTAATGTAAAATACTTGCTATTATTTCTTTCTTCTATCTTTACAAGAAGAAAGTATTGGATTCATGAAAATTTTCGACTTCCGGTTTCCGACGGATTTATACGTTTTAGAAGGTCCTGAACACGATTTGACTACTTTTAGAAAATGTCTGTCTGTCTGTCTGTCTGTCTGTCTGTCTGTATGTATGTATGTGACACAAATTTTGTGGGCGCTCTATCTCAAGAACTAATGCTCGGAATTTAATAAGACTTTAGATTCAGTTAGTCCCTAATATAAATTGGTGCTGATTAGTTTTTGGTAAAAATCGCCCGGCAGGTGGCGCTGCTATGCAGCATTTTTCGCGATTTTTGCAATAGCTCTATCTCAAGAACTAATGCTCGGAATTTAATAAAACTTTAGATTCAGTTAGTCCATGATATAAATTGGTGCTGATTAGTGTTTGGTAAAAATCGCCCGGCAGGTGGCGCTGCTATGCAGCATTTTTCGCGATTTCCGCAATAGATCTATTTCAAGAACTAATGCTCGGAATTTAATAAAACTTTATATTCAGTTAGTCTCTGATATTAATTGGTGCTGATTACTTTTTGGTAAAAATCGCCCAGCAGGTGGCGCTGCTATGCCGCATTTTTCGCGATTTTCACAATAGCTCTATCTCAAGAACTAATGCACGGAATTTAATAAAACTTGAGTTTCAGTTAGACCGTGATATAAATTGGTGCTGATTCTTTTTAGTGTATGCGAAACCTGTGTAGGATAGAAGAAAGTTTTGGGATTGACACATCCGACTAGTTTTCTTTTCTGTGAAAGAAAATTAAAAATATGTTATTTTTAAAAAAAAAGTTATTCACATTAAAGTCATTCCCAACATTTATTATTGAAATTAATTTATTATTGGTATTTACTTACAAACTCAGAAAAATCTATATATTTTTCTCTAAATTTGTGTAAAATTTTAAGATTAATTAATATTGTGTAGAAAATATTTTTGTTAATACATTTGCTAAAGAAAAATAAGAAAAATCATGTACCTCCTCAGATCTGGATTTTGAATAGACATTTAAGATCGAATTTAAGTTAACTTGCATGTACATGACATAATATGCTAGCCTAATAGTGTTGTCATTTTGTTTCATTGTTGTTTCTATTGTTGTTCTGAAAATGTGCCTTCAATGTTAGCCTTTAGAATTTTTTTAAAAAATAATTGAGGGCATAAAATTATTTCATTTTCATTGTTAGACTTTAACTATTTTCTTAAATTGATTGAGCGTTTTAAATTATTTAATTTTCGTTGTTTACCAAGCTATTATTACTGAATGTTTGTAAAAGGAATTGATGACACTTTTTTTCATTGTATTTGGAGCTAGCTAATACGCCTGGCGTTGCCCAGACTCGTTAAAAAAAATAGTACGAATAGCAAAAAACACTCTAAAAATCGCAGCACAAAACCGTTTCTTTCCACCACAAGGGACGCCAAATATATATCTTAATTAGTTATCAATATCTTAATTAGTTCATGTTAAGTTGAATGAACCAATTCCCGTTCAAAGTAGGGTCAAATAACCCGAGAAAATAAATCCCCTTCCACTGGAAATTAATATTCAGAAATGATGGTAATCAAGGGCTGAAATAATGATACTGAAGTTCATTTAGTATCTGGAGGACTTGCGAAGAATTTTAGAAAATATTTCGTTTGAATCGGACCAATATTAAATGTATTATATTTTCCACCGCTAGGGGATGCTCTATGCTCTAAACAAACCTCTTTCCGAACGAAACTCACATATTCCCGCTGTCTACGGCACCGTAGAGCAGTGGTGCCGCGCATGCACTGAAAATCTTTTAGTTCCACTTTACACTGACAGGGGGTGAAAACGCTATGTTTTAATTAGTTATCTATATCTTAATTAGTTCGGGTTAAGTTGAATGAAGCAATTCCCTTTGAAATCGGGCCCATACAACCCGAGAAAATGAACCCCCCCCCCACACACACACACACTTGGTGATTAATATTCAGAAATGGTGGTAACCAAGGGTTGAAAAAAGATACCGAAGTTTATTTAGTACCTGGGGGACCTGGGAAAGATGTTATAAAAGATTACGTTTGTCTCGGATCATTATTTAGAGAGTTCTGATTTTTTTTTTTTTTTTGGGGGGGGGGGCAATGGGAGAGGGGGGAGTTTCAATCAGAGCATTAACGCGATATTTAAACTTTGACGAGACCCCCCCCCCCCACACTGGACTCAAAATTAAACCAAGGACCTTTAACATTATCAATTATCGTTAACTTTTGAAACAGAAACAAAATGGCGCTATTTTTTTAATTCTATTCATTGTCAATTTTCTATTAGAAAAAATTACCGGCGTATTTTGTTGAAAATTAGCTTTTCTAAAATAAAAATGTATTTTGCGAAAATTATTTCAAATCCCTGCTTGAAATAATTTAAAAAAATGTAATTACCTTGTAATTTCTGATCTTTCGTATCGAAAAGGAAATGGATAGAGTTGCGCCGTTGCGCAAGTAAATGTAAGACGAAGCCGACCTTTCAGCAGCTGTTTTATTTCTTTCGAGAAAAAATTTTGAGATAAAAACATTGCATTTTCGGGAAGTTTTTAATGGGTTTTTCATTAATATCTCGAGTAATTAGTGACCAGTTTTTACGAAATTTGAAACAATGC
The DNA here is from genome assembly GCA_963931845.1 of Maratus michaelseni. Lineage (NCBI taxonomy): Eukaryota > Metazoa > Arthropoda > Arachnida > Araneae > Salticidae > Maratus > Maratus michaelseni. Next base: position 186,002,893 of record OZ007587.1, read on the forward strand.
ATAGAGGACAAGATTTACGATATTGCGCTAAAAGATTGGAACCGTATTTCTGTTACTAATGTGGAAAAATCGCTGTAAAACGTGAAAAAACTCTAAAAATCACATAAAAAATTAAATAAAAAATATATATTCAAAAATTCCAAAATCGGGCTCCGAGATTCCAAACTATACACAAAGAGGTACCTTCTAACCAAATTCTGTAGCTCTGTGTGCAGCGGTCTCTTCAGAACACAGCCGACAGACACACAGGCACACACGCACAGATACACAGATAAACTTCTATATTTATTATTATAGATTATATAATTTTCCAAATTATAAAACTGCTACTATCTGGGTGTTTTTTTTTTGTAATGATTAAAGTTTTTCTAGTGTTTAGATATTTTTACTTGGCCGAAGCAGATAAAAAAATTATATAAACTCTAATTTGAAAAAAAAAGTCCTTCCGGCCTGTACCGGGAGGAAAAGGTAGCTTTCCTATATCTTCGTTTTAAAATTTTAGCTAATGTTACACGAAAACAGCAAGTTAAAATGCAAAGAAAACGTTTACAAAAGATTCGTTAATACTGAATTTGAATAAGAAATTCGACTAATTATTGAGCAATAGCCAAATTGGCTTCATTTATGAAGACTTATTTTGGTCGCCAAGTTTGGCGAGAATTTGGCGCTAACAGATATGAATATATAGTTTTATGCGTATGATTGGAAAAATTATTACAACAATGAAAATTTTTGTAATGTGCTGTCTTGTTTCAAAATGTCAGCCACCCTAGAATTTCAAACTGCTCTATCTCAGCCATTTTTTAAGATAGAGGTGAACCAAAAAATGCTCTGGAATCCTCCTCCATTTGAACGGAGGGTGGTTTTGTGGTCTGGGGGGTCATGATCGGTGAAAATATATCGAAATTTTCCGGAACTGCAATCCCTCGAACGGCTGCAATAGGTAGCTTTATACTTTTTTGTATTGAAAGCTACCTCAAATTGTTCTGGTTTCTTTTTATATTCTTGAAAAACAGAAACGCATGAAAATATTTATGTTTAACAATAAAATTAACATTTTATACGATTTTGTTCAAACTATATTTTTTGATGCGTCGATCTGTACAAAGGAACACAACAAACACGTTTCGTAGAATTATTTAAAAATAAAATATAAATATGAGAATGATCTGAGCGTAGGATTTATTTACTCAGTATTGTATAGAAATCGAAAGTAACACAGTAAAGAAAAATGCATTACGTCTATAATCTTTATGGAGAAAGTTTCATAATTGGGTGTGTCTCCAATTGGGGTATTTCATTGAGGACGGCTTGGAACAAATTTTATTTCATAGTTGTAACCTGGTTTGTCAATTTTTAATGGTTAATTCTGAACTGTATTTACGTTGTGGTGTGTTATTTGACAGTTTACTGTGGGATATGGAAAAAGTGCAAAATTTTGTAAAACGGAGTAGTTCGTTGTTTTTGTTTGCTTCAGATATTTTTGTATAATTTATTTTGGTAAATTTAATTTATTTGTTGAATTTAAACATTTTCTTAAACATTCTGTAAATATGCAAACCTTTCTGTTTTTATTTAAAATTTTATATATCTAAGTATATTGGATATAACTACTTTAAAATTCTATTTTTTTATATATATAGGGGAGATGGGGGATGAATGGGACATTTTCGCAAAAATATTTATTTTAAATATTTTATATAAGTTATTATCAATATTATATATCACATGTTAAACTTTAAGTGTTTGACTACATCTTATGCACAATATTTGTTCAAGATTATTATTATACAGATATATAAATTAAATTTAAAAAAACGTTCTTCTATGTCCCAGTCATCCCCACAGCAGGGATGAATGGGACACAAACATTTTCCTCCCCGTATTCAATGTTAAGGAGTAAAAGCTGCACAAAAATGCCGCCTTGGCAAAAGCTGAGAGATTATAAATTGTAATATGATTTCCAGGATTATTTGTTAGTCAATGATCTTGGACTCATCTCAGATTTGCCTTAAAAGGCCCATAAATGGTGGACTGAAGACGATGGCTACAAAGAGGATGAAATGTTAAAAGAATAATTACCATAACGTATTAATTTATCAACCTATGTAATATTATTTAGTTAATAAAAAAATTTCAGTATCCTCTAGGGACGAATGAAGCAGTCCCATTCATCCCCATTTGAAATGTCCCAATCGTCCCCATGATGCATATATTCAATTGTCAGCTATTTTGTCTCAGAAATTATTTTGTCACAATGGTTAATATGCATTCATTTTAATTACCAATATTGAGCCTTTAAATAAAAAACTACAACATATCTTAATTGTTTATATTGCATAAGATATTTAAGTAACTTCAAATGTAAAAAAAATTACTTTTAAGCAGAGTTTTCAGGAAATGCAAATTTGAAGAAAACTGAAAACAGCCATGTGCTCTTGCTTTTGGTTCTGAAGCACACTATGGTAGTGAAATATATGAGGATAGGAAGCAACTAAAAAAAAATGTTCATTGCCTGAAATATTAAGAGCGTCCCATCCATCCCTTGTCCCATTCATCCCCTATCTTCCCTATTTTTTTTTTAACTTCGGATGCGGATTTCAAATAACTTTCCTCCATATTTATTCGACTTTAGATTCAAGAAAAGAGAAACGTGGTTTTCAAATCTTGCAGTATTTGAAACCACTGCGACCTCGTTGCTAACACCGCTCTTATTTGATGCCAACTTTGGCGACATTACCCGACCCGAATCCGACTCTCAACGGAAAGAAGTGCCAACTCGACCTGAACCGAACAGCGCGTCGGGATCGGGATCGGGATAGGGTAAAATTGGGTTTTCTGATCCGATGAACAATTCTAAGACTGTTTATTTAATTTCTATATTGTATAATTTTCAGTTTTGTAATATTTATAAATAGTTCACCAATGTGTTTTTACCGTTATGTATGCATGAGGACCGTACGCTTAACGTACAATTTTCAAAAGGAAAATCCTGATTTATGCCTCAAAACGTCGATAAACATTTGAATAAAATCTGATTAAAAACTTGACGAAACATTTCAAACAACATGTTCTTTTAGTTAATTGTAGATTCATCCAATGATAATCAGGTTCGAAGCGATATTGTTCTTTCAGCAATACACCACATAGGAAACTTAATTATCTGATGTTCTATTTCGTTTGATTCTTTTCCTCAAGTTAAATTTTAAGCCTGCTCATTAAGTACTGTTGTTTGCAGGATGTGTTGAACTAAAAGAAACTAGAATTTAATAGAGAAATTTTATTCCAGTTCTAAAGAATTGAAATTCAGCTCTAGAACACAATATTACCCAATTGTTTATCTATAAAGTACCGAATTTTCGAAACTATTGCTCAGTTTCCGATGCTAATTACGGAAATGTAAAACAGAAAAGAAAAGCATAATTCATGCACAGTTCATGACCCACTTAAAACAATAATTGTGTACATGTTAGATAAGGATTTTGTTCCTTCATTAAAAATACTTTTAAAAATATAAAACCTAAAAATACGAAAATAAAAAGCTAATTTGAAAAACAAATACACGTAATCTATATAGAAATTATGATTCGGTATAGAAATTATGAAACTTCGAAAATCATATTGAACATCTTTTAACAACATCGTAAAGAAACATAAAATGGTAAAATGAACATTTTCAATGACGAAATGATGTAATCCAGCATAGTATAATACACCTAAACCACATGACTTTATCGGAAGTTTTAGTTAGCGAACGCAGAAAAAAAGAACGGAAAGAAAGAAATAAACAAACTGATAAATTGAAATATTATTCACATTTCAAATAGCAAAATAAAATTTAACCAAATATGAAAACAGATAATGACATACAGTAAACACAAGTAATATAAAAATAATTTTTTTTAAGTCAATTCCTACTTAGGTCAAAAAGAAATTTTTTTCCAGCGATCTACACGCTTCGCCACTGACGGTATTTATACCTAAATTTATATCCTGCTAAATATCTTATATAAGAGAAATTTTTGAAATGTATTAAAAATTAAATAAAAAATAAATATCTAAAATACCAAAAATTAATAGCTCGAAAAGTATTTGTCACAAAATTTTTAGACAAATTGCATTAGAAAGGTATAAAATTGTATTTTTCTTGATATAAATTTCAAATCTAATGCTTATAACGTTTTTCAAATATTGAATTTCAAAAATTACCAAACTTCACAATGAAGTACCATAGCGAAACCTTCACGCGTAATAAGATAATGGGGCTGTTCACGGACGAAGATCAGGCGGCGCGCAGGCGAGGGAGACTAAAATATGGAGTGAGTCTATACTTTTGAACAGAAATGAAATATAAAACTAAAATTAATTAATTTAATTTAATTAATGAATTAATATTTGAAAAAACTGTATTAACATCAAGTGTCACCCACTACAAGTTTGAAAAAATGCATTTAAACTTGAGTGGGTGAATAAAAAGTATTTTATTAACGATTGAAAATTTGAACAAGATATATAAATATATAGAGAGTGTGAGCTAATAGTAGGAATTGAAAAACTTTAGATAGTAACAATCTGTAGATTGTAATGTATTTTAATTCTTTTGAGAGGTTTTCTAAACGTGATCATAAATGTTACGGTTACAGTTTTGATTCGAAAACTTGCTGATGCTGTCACGAACTTAAAAAATATATAGAAATTTCGTGGTAATTAATGGAATGTTTATTTACGAAAGATAGAGTGCGGACTTACAGGCAGAGGAATAGGCAATCATAAGCACTTTTCAACTATTATGGAAAATAAAAAATGTATACAAAATATCTCCGCATCAAAAAATTCTTTAAGATTAATATTATTTTTAAGCCTTTTAAGTAAGTTTATTAATGTATAATAATAAAATATATAGCTTGAATCGTTTAATTTAAATCACTGTTTAAAAAAAACTATAATTCACGTATATTTTTTTCTTGAATTTCACAGAAAAAGTCCCTTTTCACGACAATACGGTATTTTCCGTTAAAAAACAGAAAAATTCGTCATATTTCTTGAAAACAACGGAACGGACTTAGACGGAAGGGAACAACGGAGATATTCCGTCACCTGCTGCATATTTATTTTCAATGTTTAAAATATTGGCATGTTGCTGCACAGCAATGAGAAAACTAAACGAAAGAATCCTTCCTCTTTTGTGAGGTATGTATCGTGCTGTTGCATTACAACTGTATTGCTTTTTGTCATCAGGATCACAGACTATATTCTTTGACTGTGACCCGCACGATCTCGTAAACATAAGTTTGTTGTTTGTTCACCGTTCATAGTTTTAAATTGAATTTAAGTGATATTTTTATACTAATTTTGATTGTGATGTCTTAACTCTATAACGGAAAGTTACCGCTTCTTCAAACGGCGTTTTTCCTTCTTTTATCTCCCAAAACGGAAAATCTACTAACGAAACGGAAAAAGTCTGGCAACTTTGCTGCCAGTAATTTTAACGTGAATTCACGGACTTATTGCTAACAGTGTAGATATTATTGCAATCAGAATATCATAAACTAAAAATAAAATGGATTTTTATATTGATAATTTTAATAGAATGTGCAGCATTATATTAGTTTTTTTCTGTTAATCTGCTTCCCCCTCTTGCGAAAAATACTATTTTTTTATCCTTTGTGAAATATTTTAATTTACAACATTACTTTTTCATACTTCAGTATTTTAATTTGTGCGTTCGAAAAAAAAATATACATATATAAATTAACAAATACAAATACGTATATTTATTTATTTTCAGAAGGAGGTTATTACATGAAATCTATTACTTCATATTATCAAATTATTACTCATTGTTTTTCCTTGAAAATCTGTAATACAATCATTTATTTAATATTTTAAGAGCTTTTAAAAACAAAGCGTAACAGAGATAGAAATAGGAAACTGTATGTTGCAAATCGAATAAACTAGGAAAACATAGTTAAATTATGTTTATTTGTATCTTAGTATTGTTTCTTTAAATTATTTTGAATTAAGAAAAACAAAATATATCTTTTATGTAAGGATTTAAAAAATACAAGATAAATGTAATAATTTACTAATAACTTTTTTTCTGTTTAATCATGATATAAATATTAAGAAAAATAACAAAACAATAAAAAAATGAATTACATGAATAGGAATTTAAAATGTTTATGTGGTATATCAAATTTCCGAAAAAAATACAAAGATCATTAAGTACGAAATTGTAAAATATAATTTATTTTTCAAATAAGTCTGAATAAAGTATTTATACGCTAAAATCTAACAGTATTCTCATTTTATTTTTCTCATTTTATTTTTTCTTATCTTATCTTAACAGTAGGAATCTCTTGACACAGTTACAACGTAATTTTTCTATACGAAAATGCATGAAATTTGCAGAAAATACTGGTCAAATGCCTCTGAATTGAACAGTGTTTGTTTATATGGTGAATAGCATTTTGAGTTATAGTCTTTTGATTCCATAGTGTATTTAAATTTAAGAGAGAAAACAAGTGAAGCACGAGCAAATTATTGGTAGCTTTTGTAAATCTTTGGCTACAGTTAATGCCAGCCAAGTATTAATCGTTGCAAAAGAAACAGTCGTTGCTTTACATAAAAAAGAATACAGTTTGTCGAAAAAATATTTAATTTATGTAATTAATGTATCAATTAAGTGTATTATTTACCCATCATACGTAGTATAGGGTAAGTCTTGTAATCGTTTTGAAAATCGAAAAACTTTTTTTGACGGATTTACACGTTTCAGACACTGGAGATTCCGAAAAACATATTTTTAGAAAAAGAAATTGCCGTCGTCTGTCTGTCTGTGTGTGTGTCTGTGTTTGTGTCTCTATCTCCCGAACAAATTGAGACAGAGACTTGAAATTTGGTATGTACTTAGTATGTAATAATGGGAAGAAGCTTATTGAATTTCAGTAACCTCGATTATCCGGAACTACTTTTTTCAGACTCTAGAAATATTCGTTCTGATAAAAGGCATATAAAATTTTTCGAAAATGTTTCTTTTAAGGGGTGAATATAACAGAAATAAAAAAACATAAATTTTGCATAAAGAATGAAGTCGATCGGGTAATTATTTGCTGAGATATTTGTAATCCTATTTTTCACACTCTTCGATTTTTCATGACCCTATATTTCATATAAATTTCAGTTCAAAGATATATTTTAATTGGAAATGAGACGCTTAATCCGACGCAGTCAACCGTTAGTTAATATGATTATCAATTGTGGAGTTCTAAGGATGTTTCTTTTATACAATTCAGTAATACAGCATTTAAAGTTTATAACGTCATCAAGCCAGGATTTTATTCGAATTGCAAAGCATTTTATAAATAGTTTACACATGTTTTATTTTCATATTTTATATTATGTATATCCATGATGGGTAAGTATTACGGTGGTCCCCAACGACTAGTTTTACAATTTTGCTTAGTTAAATTATAAACGTTAACTATTTAAATCCAATTTGTTTTTTTTTTAAATATTTTTTAAACGAATATTTATTAATTCATTTTTATAAAATCGCCTAATAAGCGGAAAAAAGCGCAAAACTGAAACTCGTGGGGGATAAATTAGCAACCCTTATGTTTACTTAAATTCTGTCTTACTTTTGAATGAAAGATGACAATGATGATGAACTTATGTGCCTCTAAACTCAACATAAATCACGAAATATGCGAGCATGTTTTGAAAGGAAATTTGTCTTTAAAAGAAAAAGAAAAACTCTATTCGATTTCTTAGTATCTGAGTATGAACGCCTGAAAATATCATGTATTTATGAATAAAAATTACTTTCTGAATGTGTCAGAAACTAGCCATTTTGGACTTGACTTACACCTTTAAAGATTTTAATCTTTGCTTTGCCACTGAGCAATTCAAGTCAGCCCGACTCTCAGAGCTCTATTCGACACTCAACGAAAAAAGGTTAGCGCCAACCCGACGTAAAACTGCCCGATTCACAGGTAGAGTAGGTTTTGTGTAAAATCGGATTACCTAACGGATGCAAGATTTTTAAATCTCATTGTTGCCAATATCGCTAATTTTTACGCACAGTAAACAATGATGCATTAAAACTTTTGTCGTGTCCCTGATATGAATTATATAGCGACAATAGTTTAAACACGTAAAGTAGTACTACACAGTAGAAAAAAGACAATTTTTTCTTAATCTACAAAAATATAAGATGACTATGAATGAAAATATATAGTAACCATATCCGAGTTGCGCACGATTCTGAAAAGCATTTTTTATCATTGGAAACCTCAGAAATCATTCTTTTTTCGAGATATAAAGAATTATATATAAAAACAAAGTTTCTTTTGCTGCCACCGATTTTCGAAACGTTTCCTAGTAGTTTTTATCGTGCATTAATCGTTTTCTCAAATCGGAATATCGGTTTTTAAGATGCTATCAATTCCAAATGAACCATTTTCAGATGCGCAATTGAATTTATACATCCAAGAGTGATAAAGTAATATTAATTTAAATCTTAATATTAATCCTGTTAATTTATCATGTTTGTCTGTAAAACATGTTTGTTGAACATGAAAATGTCTATTTGAGAATTGATAGCATGCGAAAAATCTATGCTCGCTGTTGAAAAAACTGATTAATGCTCTATAAAATGTACTCGGAAATGTTTCCGATATTCAGTGGTAGACAAAAAAATATATATATAAATGTTTTGTTAAATCTCGAAAATATATTAGTTTCTGAGGTTTCTAATGATAAACAGCGCTTTTCAGATTCGTGGGGAATTCGGAAGAGGTTATTGTATATTTCTTTTCTTTGGTTATATTATATTTTTCTAGATTAAGTCATCAGTCATTTTTACAATGTACAGTAAATGTATATATATATACAAACGAATTGTATATAAAATATTTCTTTTGAAGTTGGTTAAAAATAGCAGGCCGTTTTACTTACCCATCATACGTAGTATAGGGTAAGTCTTGTAATCGTTTTGAAAATCGAAAATTTTTTTTTGACGGATTTACACGTTTCAGACACTGGAGATTCCGAAAAACATATTTTTAGAAAAAAAATTTTGCCGTCCGTCTGTGTGTCTGTATGTGTGTCTGTGTGTGTGTCTGTGTGTGTGTCTGTGTGTCTGTAAACGCTCTATCTCCCGAACAAATTGAGATAGAGACTTGCAATTTGGTATGTACTTAGTATGTAATAATGGGAAGAAGCCTATTTCATTTCAATAACCTCGATTAACCGGAACAATTTTTTTCGGACTCTCGAAATATTCGTTCTGATGAAAGGTATATAAAAATTTTCGAAATTGTTTATTTTAAGAAATGAATATAAAAGACAATAAAAAAACATAAATTTTGAATAAAGCATGAAGTCGATCGGATAATTAGTTGCTGAGATATTTGGAATCCTATTTTCCACACTCTTCGATTTTTCATGACCCTGTATTTCATCCAAATTTCACTTCAAAGATATATTTTAATTGGAAATTTGACGCTTAATCAGATGCAATAAACCGCTAGTTAATAGGATTATTATTTTTGGAGATATAAGGAAAAAACCTCTTTCAAGCAATTCAGTAATCGAGCCTTTAAAGTTTGTGACGTCATCAAGCCACGATTTTATTTGAATTGCAATGCATTTTATAAGTAGTTTACACATTTTTATTTTAATATTTTACATTATGCATATCCATGATGGGTAAGTATTACGGTGGCCCCCAACGACTAGTTTCAGTTAACTTGAATATATACCACCAATAAGATTAGGCGGTGGTATACAAATCCATTAGTTTTTATACAAAAAGTGTAAATTTAATGTCGGATTCTTGAAACATTTTTACTTTCTTCTATCTTTACAAGAAGAAAGTATTGGATTCATGAAAATTTTCGACTTCAGGTTTTCGATGGATTTATACGTTTTAGAAGGTTCTGAACACGATTTGACAGTTTTTTTGAAAATTTCTGTCTGTGAGTCTGTGACTCTGTCTGTCTGTCTGTCTGTAAGTGACACAAATTTTGTGGACACTCTTCTCAAGAACTAATGCACGAAATTTAATAAAACTTTATATTCCGTTAGTCCCTGATATATTTAAGTGTTTATTAGTTTTTGGTAAAAATCGTTCAATAGGTGGCGCTGCTATGCTGCATTTTTTGTGATTTTCGCAATAGCTCTATCTCAAGAACTAATGCACTTATTTTCATGAAACTTCAGAGTCGTTTAGACCTTGACATAAATAGACGCTGATTACATTTTGGTGTAGATATCCCTACAGGTGGCGCTGCTATGCTGTATTTTTCGCGATTTCCGCCATAGCTTTATTTCAAGAACTAATGCGCTTATTTTCATCAAACTTCAGTTTCATTTAGATCTTGACATAAATAGACGCTGATTACGTTTTTGTGTAGATATCCCAACGGGTGGCGCTGCTGTACCACTTTTTTCGTGATTTTTACGATAGCTATATTTCACGTACTAATGCACGGAATTTCATCAAACTTCAGATTCTGTTAGACCTTGACATATATAGATGCTGCTTACGTTTTGTTGTAAATAGCCCAACAGGTGGAAATTTGCTACTATGGAGGAAACTATGCTACTTTTTTCATTATTATAACGATAACTATATATCAAGAACTAATGCACGGATTTTCATCAAACTGCAGATTCAGTTAGACTTTCACATAAGTTGTTGTTGATTAGGTTTTGGTCTAAATTTCCCAACAGATGGCGCTGCTATGCTGCATTTTGCAGGATTTACACTCATTTTAGTGATAGTCATATCACAACAACTAATGCACGGAATTTAATAAAACTTGAGTTCAGTTAGTCCTTGATATAAATTGGTGCTGATTATTTTTAGTGTATGCGAAACCTGTGTGAGATAGAAGAAAGTTTTGGGATTGACACATCCGACTAGTTTGGGATGGTCTTTAAGTTGAATGAACGTGGTAACCAGAAAGTAAATTCCCGTTTTTGAGTATAATTAATAATAAGACTTTAACCAGAGGCCTGTGCGAAGATTTCGCACTGAAATCTAATAATTTTTAGGTATTTCTCTATTATCCCGCCGACCACTTTTCATAACAAAAAACTACCGCCAAATTGTAAAAAAAACTACTGCCAAATTGTAAAATTAAACGCCAAAAATGCAGTCCCATTTACTTGATGTCAGAATCATTATGCGTGTTTGTTACGTCATCTAGTGGTTTTACATTCGATATTTGCGTGTATTTTTCATTATGTTTTACTGATTTAGTAGTTATTTTATTAATTAAAATAACAATTGTGTCCTTAAATTCTTATCTAGACACACGGCAGTGTGTCAGCCAAGTTCCCAAAGCAAAAAAGTCGATACACGAACCATTTCGAGCTGTTTTCGCCAAATTTCGACACTCTACTACTGAAAATCTATTTGACCTACGTACTTGTAATTTTAAATGTGTAGTAAGGCTCCCTTAGTTATCCAGAATCCAAAATTTTTTTAATAACGCATAATTAGTTTCCGAGATAATGATATTTGAAAATGTCTGATAATTGATAATTTTACCAGTGACTCACTCACTCATCAAAAAGATTTCATATGTCTACTGCACTTACAGACTTAAAATTTGGTAAAAAGCTCGTTTGCACTACAAAAAATCGAAAAAAAATCCAAAAATTCTGAAAATCGATTAATTACCCACTTGGGGGTGCCCATTTTTACTTTAACGTTACGTCTATTAGGCGAGATTTTAATTTGCCAAAAAAAGCGCCAAATGTTGAATCCGGGCGGACCTTGCAGCAAAATATTTGACTATCAGCCATTTTGAGTTAATTTCAGAGAATTAATTTTTTGAGTAATGGTGCATAAAATTTACTTTTTGAGACACATTGTGAAAAAACAAAAACATCTTGAGAGAATACATATATCGCAATACGCATATATTTTGAGACATCCGCAGTTGAAATTCGCCTAATTCCAGAATTAAAAATGTAAACAAAAGAGAGTCATTCAAATGACTCAAATAAATGATGATGAAAAATGATTCAAATAAATATTGATCATGGATGATCTACCATGGGTCTAGGCAGTGTAGCTATGGCAAAATATTAGCTCATTTATTCCATCAAACTTACAGAAAGGCACGCGCGAGAGAAAAAAATAATAATAACCGTATTTTAATTGCATCGAAAAAAAACATGAGACAATCCATGGAGTCTTTCTCTCCTAAACAATGCAATTTCAAATTTGCTTTTTAATCATAAAATATAAAATAAACACGTGCGGAGATGTCACACTTTATCTCTTTTGTGCTAGTTATGTTAATATTTACGATTTATTGTGATCTAGACACACGGCAGTGTGTCAGCCAAGTTCCCAAAGCAAAAAAGTCGATACACCGGCTGTGAATATATTTACACGAACCATTTCGAGCTGTTTTCGCCAAATTTCGACACTCTACTACTGAAAATCTATTTGACCTACGTACTTGTAATTTTAAATGTGTAGTAAGGCTCCCTTAATTATCCAGAATCCAAAATTTTTTTAATAACGCATAATTAGTTTCTGAGATAATGATACTTGAAAATGTCTGATAATCGATAATTTTATCAGTGACTCACTCACTCATCAAAAAGATTTCATATATCTACTGCACTTACAGACTTAAAATTTGGTAAGAAGCTCGTTTACGCTATAAGAAATGGAAAAAAAATTCTGAAAATCGATTAATTACCCACTTGACAGTGTCCATTTTTACTTTAACGTTACGTCTATTAGGCGAAACTTTAATTTGCCAAAATAAGCGCCAAATGTTGAATCCGGGAAAAGTAATGCGCATGAACTGCGAGAGATGGCGCCAGTTTTTTAGTCTAGCGCAAAATAGGATGGTGGGCTAATTTTGGTTGGTAAAGTGATGAAGTGATTATTCTTTATTTAAAAAAAAAAGGCGTCTTTACAACGCCATACATTTTAAAATATAAGGAATAAAATTAAGTATAGTTGTATTAAAAAATACATAAAGTTTTTTTTTCCCAAATGTATTATAATACATTATTTATTATTCTTTCTTATTTATTATGTTAGCTACCATTTATTATTTTTACTAAAATAATGTTATTTACTATTTTTTTAAATGTTATGAATTTAATAAACATGTATTACATTTTATTTATTTATACAATGTTACTTGATAATGTTAAATTACAGTGTTTAAAAACATGATTGGCAACGATAAACAAGATTGGTACTTGGCAACAATTTTTGGCAATCTATCTCCTGGCCCGGATAATACACTCATGCACTTAGATATTAAATACTGACAACATTAAAGAAGTGAGTATAAAACATCACATATTTTTACTGAATGGTGTATACAAATTTAAAATTATGTACATACATTAATATTAAAAATATCGACGTTTCGACCACCATCTATGGTCATCTTCAGGAAAATTTTCTTATATTGCTTTTAAAGTTTCAAATGCGAAAAAACAATCCGCCCGTTGCCACAATATTATTGCCGTCCACAAAATAAAAATTAACAAGGGTAACACTCAACCATCGTACCAACCAACCATAAGTAGAAACGATGCAGAAGATTCTGCATCGTAATAATATTGTGGCAACGGGCGGATTGTTTTTCGCATTTGAAACTTTAAAAGCAATATAAGAAAATTTTCCTGAAGATGACCATAGATGGTGGTCGAAACGTCGATATTTTTAATATTAATGTATGTACATAATTTTAAATTTGTATACACCATTCAGTAAAAATATGTGATGTTTTATACTCACTTCTTTAATGTTGTAATATTTTATGGTGTAATGGTCCAGCATTTGTATTAAATACTGACTGTTAACATGAGTCGTACAATAGGATTGAAAGTAGGTGACACAGTCATTTTACACAAAGTGATTCCAATGCCTCCCGATGGAAGTTGTCTTTTCCATTCATTTGCCTTTTCACTATTTAATTCTGTTGATTTACAACAAACAAGTAGATTACGAGCGGAAATCGTTGACTATGTTTGTCGTAACTGGCAAGATTTGAGTGTATGGACATGCAATCAACACGGTGAACCTTACGATTCTGTTGAAGCATATCGTGTGAGTATGCTTAATTCGACAACTTATGGAGCTGTTTCGGAAGTAAAAGCGGCAGCAGATTTGTATTCCATAAGAATCGAAGTGTATCAGAATGGAAGTCTTTGTGGTTTGTTTGGTGAAGAGGGCCGTCCTACCAAACGTTTTCTCTTCTCTGGAGATCTATCGGTAGGACATTACGATGTTTGTCAACCATTGGCAGTTAACCTAAATATTCCTGAAGTGCAGGATGAGACCAGAGAACATTCTGGGAATGAAAACGTATTGCGAAAAGGGCGTCCACCAAAGCGTAAACTAGGTCGGCCCAAAACATCAGATAAATCCCGTGCTGAACAAGTGTGTGAAGCTAGTCAGCGTTACCGACAAAATCATCCCGAGGTTAATCAGAAATCTGTTAAGCGTTACACGGTCAAAAATCCGGAAGTGAATCAGAAAGCCGTAAAACGTTATACGGACAAAAATCCTGAGGTGCATCAAAAAGCCACAAAACGTTATAAAGAGAAAAATCCTGAGGTGCATCAAAAAGCCACAAAACGTTATAAAGAGAAAAATCCTGAGGTGGACCAAAAGGCTACTAACATTTATCAGTTAAAGAAAAAGTTATCGTACACAGACGGACAGAACGTAATTAATCAATTGACTGGTAAAATAAAAAACCGGTTGGAAGCAGAAAAAAATGTTAAGTGGGTTCTTCAACGTCGTAAAAATATGTTGGATAATTACTTTAATCTCTTTGAGCGCCTCCAAAAGAAAATAAATATAAGTGTTGAAAAAATGTGCAGTCTATCATCCGAAACAAACCTAAAAGACAAATTTACAATACTTGCAGGAGAATCTAAACATCTGAGTACTCAAGAACCTTACTACCATGAAAGTTCATATAAAGTATTAAGCTTAGAAAAAACCATTGCAATAAATGATGAGGGTCAAGCATATATATTTAATTTACAGGAAAATAAACAAAATGTATCTTGGACATGTGATCCAAAAGTATGTTTATTAGATGAAACAGTTCTACGAAAACTGTTAGATGCTTTCCAATATGTTATTTCTAAATCAGTCATAGATCTATTTACTTTTATATCGAACCAAGACCATGAATATTTTTATCAAATTAGAATACTCAACAATATAAAACCTCATTTTCCTAAAATAAGAACTATTGTTAGAGAACTCTACCAGTTAGCATTTTTTTGCAAAAATATAAATACAATAGATTTACACCTAAACAGCGTAAACGTAAAAAAGTTAAACGAATTAGGTGTCCCCTTTAATATCAGTAATGCCTACTGTGAAGTAAATGCAAACGAAATATTATTGAATGAAGATTTGATTATAGAAAAATATAAAAGTGCTTACAATAACATGAAGAAAAGATGTTCCGATGTGCCGATACACCACTGTATATCCTGTCACAGACTTCTATGTTTTCGTGACATGTCTACTATTAATAAATTAAGAAATTCTATTCAAACTGATGTATGGCAGAGATTGCAGCTCTTCAATGAATCTCATCGCATTGAGTCAAGTTCTTTTGTTTGTCATTTATGTTTAAAGAAAATAAGAGCTAATGAAGTACCTTTTAATTCTATTCTTAACAAGCTTTATTACAGCGATATACCTAAGCAAATTAGTAATCTCAACAACTATGAAAAAATGTTAATTCAACGGGCTAAGGCTTTTCAGGTTATAACTAACTTAATTCCTGTGGGAAACAAAAACATACCTAATAGGCAAATGATAAAAAAAATTAAAGGAAGGACGTTCCATTTGCCATTACCTGTAGAAACTACTCTAAAAAAGTTACCTAATCCCGAAGACCCATTAAACGCAAATCAAGAACTTTTCATACTTGTCAGGAGTACTCCTACTAAAAACAAAATCATGTGGCAAGACATAGTAAATATTAACAACATATACGACGCTTTAAAGTATCTAAAACTAAATAACATTCACTACTCAAATATTAATCTGCCGCAAAATCCTGCCAATTTGCTTGACCACCTGGACCAGAATCTTTGCCACAATATTGAAACTGCTGAAGATATTGAAGAATTAGAAAGTCCACACGCCATTCTCACTCAAGTAACAGAAGAAAAAGAAAGTATTTATGAAGCCTATACCATCTATCCATTGCATGAAAAGAAACAAAACAGTACAGCTACAGCTTTGTATCAAATGATCAAAGTTAACGCAGCACCACTTGATAACCGCAACAAGGAGATAGATACTTTATGTTTTCCTGACATATACAATGAAGGCAAATTTGGTCAGTTTTATCAACGAGAAAAAAATATTACAAGTGCAGAGTACATAAAGTCCCGTTTAATGTCACAAGATCCTAGATTCAGACTCAATCAGCAGTATTTATTTTACTTGTTAAATGACGCAAATCTAAGACAGCTGAACGCAGGCATATACTATAAATTAAATGTAACAAATCAAAATCAAAAACTGACAGCTCAAAAATATTTAGAGAAGTTGGAGAAGGATGAGCTTGAAGGAGATTTAATGGCAATATTTGGTCGATTACGGAATACGGAACAGTTCTGGAAAAAACCCAGAAGCGACGTTGTATGTATGACTCGTCATTACGGGCCAGCCACATGGTTCCTGACGATCAGTCCCTCAGAGTGGACGTGGACTGACCTTGCGGAGTACATCAAAGAAATAAATGGACCGGATGTAAAAAAGAAATCTGTAAACGAGTTAGTCTGTATGGATCCTGTTGCAGCATCACGATTTATCGATATTAAATTTAAATCAATGATCGAGTTTCTTACATCACCTGCAGCCCCTTTGGGTGAGATAATACACTATTTCTGGCGCCGTGAATATCAAGCGAGGGGTTTGCAGCACTTTCATCTTATGTTGTGGGTAAAAAATGCGCCAATACTACAAGAGTCAACAGTTGATGAGGTCGCAAGCTTTATCAGTAAATATGTTACGTGTGCTCTCCCCGATAAAAACATTTCACCAACATTGTACGAACGTGTAATCAAATACCAAACTCATAAACATAACTCATACTGCTTACGGAAGAAAAAAACCAAATCAGGATTCATAACTGTTTGTAGATTTGGTTTTCCTCGCCAGGTTACCGAATCCCTAACAATCAGAAATGTAACCGAATCAATAGCAGCGAGAAAAACGTTAACATCTAATAACAGGCTGTATAATATACCCCGTAAAGAAGAATCTCGCTACATCAACGATTATAACCCAGCTATACTTCTTGCTTGGAACGGCAATATGGACCTGCAATATGTAGGGGAAAAGACAGCTGTATTAAATTATTACATCACAAAATATACCACTAAAGGCGAAAAAAGTCACACAAGCGATACTTTTGACAACATTAATTCATCAAAATCTTTAGTTAGTAGGTTGTATAATGTAGGTCTCCGAGCTCATAACAACAGAGAATGCGGCGCGCTTGAAGCAAGTGATACACTCTTGGGCATATCTCTTTACGGCACCGACCCGAAGACCACAATAAGATGGCTCGATGTAAATATGCACCGTAACCGTCGAGTAAAAAATAAAAAAGATATTAACCAGCTAGAATCGGATTCCACCGATATATTTTTCGAATCTTGGGTTGATAATTATTATCCCCAACGCCCTCATGACTTAGAAAAAGTAAATTTATATGACTTTGCTCGATGGTATGACATAACTACAACCCCACCCCCTCTGGCAACAGCTGAGCAAATACATAAAATATCATCAAATAAATTTTTAAAGAAACGGCAGCGCCCATACTTATTAAATCATTACAATTATGATGTAAATAAGTATCCAGAAAAATACTATTTCTCTCTCTTATTGATGTTTTATCCGTGGAGGGATCTTTCTATACTTAAGTCAGGTCAAAGTACATACACAGAAGCTTTTAACCTATTAAAAAATGAAATGAAAGATGGATTAAATTACGGGGAAATACAAACAGAATTCCTTAATAATATACAGAAAGCTTTCGAAATGATTGAAGAAAAAGTAGCAGAGATTGAAAGCAACCGAGATAGAGATAATAATGAAGATGACGGTATAGAAAACCCATTAGATTTTGTACCTGTTGAAGCCCAAAATGCAATGGAAGATTTTCGGAATGCAGAAGAGTTGGTGTCGGAAGATGAACTTGAAAAAATGATCAAAAACCTCAATGTAGACCAAAAACGTATTTTTGATCAAATTTGTGACACATTGAAACACAACAAGAAAATTTTGCGATTATTTGTGAGTGGAACAGGGGGCACGGGGAAAAGCTATTTAATAAATACTGTCAAAAGTTGGGTTAAAAAACAATTAAATAAATTGGTTGCTGTAGCTGCACCAACAGGTATTGCTGCTTTTAACGTTAATGGTTTGACAATACACAGGCTTCTACAGCTTCCAGTGGAGCATGGAAATTGTCCAAAGTACACTTCTTTGGCAGATCAAGTCCTCAAAGTTTTAAGAAGTGATTTAAACGAGGTTATTCTTTTGATTATTGATGAGGTTTCTATGATATCAAATGTAACATTGATGAACATTCATCTCCGCTTAACGGAAATTTTCGACACGGGTGATATAGAAGATGGCTGGTTCAGCAGAATTAACATCGTGTTATTCGGTGATCTTCTCCAGCTGCCTCCAGTGAGACAACTTTCGCCGTTCGAAAACATCAAATCGTCATATGTCCAAAACTGTTTAGAATCGCTTAGCGCACCGAATTTATGGAAAAACTTATTTTCATATGATGAATTGATAATTAACATGAGACAGAAAAACGATCAACTGTTCGGCGAAATGTTGAACCGTTTTAGATTGGGTGTAATCACAAATCAAGATGTGAATGTCTTATCTGATCGACTCCTTAAATTAAAATCCGATAACCCAAAGGAAAGACTGGTGGAAATCATAAACCATTTTTCAGAAATGCCAAACAATACCATATGTTTGTTTGCAACTAAAAATATGTGTAACCAGTTCAATGATGTTATGTTGACAAGTATAAAACAACCAGATATCAAATTGAATGCAATAGATGAAATAGATTGCCCAAGATACTTGAACAAACGAGCCAGGGAAGTGTTAAAAAAAAACGAGGATGATTCTTCATTATCTGCCGGATTAGAAAATGTTATAACCATCAAAATAGGGGCACGTGTAATGTTACGTAGGAATATAGACGTTAGCAAAGGACTTGTAAACGGATCGATAGGGACAATAGAAAAAATACTTTGGGACGTCGACTGCAACAATAGTGCCAGAAAAATTAAAATTAAATTTCTTCATAATTTAACTTATGAATTAGAACGCATTAAGACTAAGTTTCAAATATTGGGTAATGCGTTTGTGCACCGGGAACAATTCCCTATTTGTCTAGCCTACGCTATTACCATACATAAATCACAAGGCCTTAGTCTTGACAACGCACTGCTCGACATCGGGTCTTCAATATTCAGTAAAGGACAAGCCTATGTAGCACTCTCTCGAGTCAAGACCTTGGAGGGTGTTCACCTTATAAATCTAGATCCTAGCCAAATAAAGTCCCAGGAAAGCTCCATCGTAGAATATAACCGCCTACGAACATTATATCGCCCTGATTTGACAAGGTTATTAATAAATAGGAAACGTGTGAAAAAAAACTCAGATAGTGAATGGGCAGTGCGCTATAACGTTTCAAACGTGCAAGAAAATATAGAAAATGATAGCGAAAAAAAACCAGTGCGTAAACGCAGGAAAAACGTGTGAGATTAATTAATATTAAATAATGGCAATTCAATATTAAGACTATTTATTTCAAAAAGGAAACACATACCTACTTACTTGACAAAAAGTAATGATATCCCATCAAAAACATACATGTGAAAAAAGGCCAAGTTCGTTAACGGTTTCGCTAATAAAAGAAGTGAGATCTAACTGGAAACCAAGTTCTTCCGAAGCTCCTTAAATCATAGCTCCTGTCATGCATACCGTTCTTCAATTGCTTAAAACGATTTGTTATATTATTTGCTACTCAATAGAGCGACTTGGCAAGTTTTCACCCACCAACTTTAATCTTTGAGTCCGAGTACAGTTTAGTCTAGTATGTCATTGGCAAAGATGTAGTCAATCAAGTATTCGAATAAGTATGTCGAAGTTCAGGTATTGATATGTTAAGGAAGTGATTAACTTAAAGTTCCGATCAATCAAGTAGAGAAATTTGAATAAGAGAAATCTTGCCAAGTCGCTCTATTGAGTAGCAAATAATATAACAAATCGTTTTAAGCAATTGAAGAACGGTATGCATGACAGGAGCTATGATTTAAGGAGCTTCGAAAGAACTTGGTTTCCAGTTAGATCTCACTTCTTTTATTAGCGAAACCGTTAACGAACTTGGCCTTTTTTCACATGTATGTTTTTGATGGGATATATATATACCAGAGGGCCCGTGCGAAGATTTCGCACTGAAATCTAATATTTTTTAGGTACTTCTCTATTAACCCGTCGACCACTTTTCATAACAAAAAACTACCGCCAAACTGTAAGATTAAACGCCAAAAATGCAGTCGCATTTACTTGATGTCAGAATCATTATGCGTGTTTGTTACGTCATCTAGTGGTATTACATTCGACATTTGCGTGTATTTTTCATTATGTTTTACTGATTTCGTAGTTATTTTATGAATTAAAATAACAATTGTGTCCTTAAATTCTTATATTTTATTTATTTTTTGATATTCCAATGGCAACGTTCTCCCGATTATTTGGCGATAGTTTTTTGTTATGAAAAGTGGTCGACGGGATAATAGAGAAGTATCATTTTTTATCAATATGTAATATTTATTAGATGCAGGTTTAAACTTCTAAAGAAAAAGCAAGGATAAAAATATCTGCAAACAACATTTAATTGTTAGTCAAGCCAGAATATTATCTAATTTATTCCATAAAAGTTAGACTAAAAACTGATCCAAGATTGCTAAAGGCACGCGCGAGAAAAAAAAAATAACAATCGTATTTTGACTGCATTAGAGGTTGACGTCATCCGCTTCGGAAAAACCATGGGTCTTAGAAATATAAATCTAAACATTTCAATTTCAATTTCGCTTTTTAATCATAATAAAATAAACCCGTGCGGTGTTTTTTATAATAATTGCTATGAGCATCATATAATGTGGTATTTTATTTTTTTGGCAACAATAATTTCAGGAAAACCTTTCATTTCTTTCATGAAAACAATGCCGATTTAATTTTTTATTTTCAGCAAATTTTAATCAAAAACATGTTTTAACGAATTGTTAAGCGGGCTATGTCAGAAGCCTGTTCTAAAACCTTTCATATGGTATCTCATTCGTTGTTCTGCGTTTCATATTTTCTGAGTAAAAGGGATGTTGACAGGAGAAATAATATATAAGGATTTTTTTTTTTTTTGATATTCCAATGGCAACGTTCTCCCGTTTATTTGGCGATAGTTTTTTGTTATGAAAAGTGGTCGACGGGATAATAGAGAAGTATCATTTTTTATCAATATGTAATATTTATTAGATGCAGGTTTAAACTTCTAAGGAAAAAGCAAGGATAAAAATATCTGCAAACAACATTTAGTTGTTAGTCAAGCCAGAATATCATCTAATTTATTCCATCAAAGTTAGACTAAACACTGATCCAAGATTGCAAAAGGCACGCGCGAGAAAAAAAATTAACAATCGTATTTTGACTGCATTAGAGGATGACGTCATCCGCTTCGGGAAAACCATGGGACTTAGAAATATAAATCTAAACATTTCAATTTCAATTTCGCTTTTTTCATTTCGCTATGAGCATCATATAATGTGGTATTTTATTTTTTTGGCAACAATAATTTCAGGAAAACCTTTCATTTCTTTTATGAAACAATGAGGATTAAATTTTTAATTTTCGGCAAATTTTAATCAAAAACATGTTTTAACGAATTGTTAAGTGGGCTATGTCAGAAGCCGGTTTTAAAATCTTTCATATGGTATCTCATTCGTTGTTCTGCGTTTCATATTTTCTTAGAAAAAGGGATGTTGACAGGAGAAATAATATATATGATGATTTGTGATGAATTTGTGACGAAAGATTTATCAAATTATTTTATACATGAATTTTGAGTTTTGTGTTGAATTCTACAAATAAATATTAGGAAACTTTATAGTGAACTCATAAAATTATATGTATTATTTTACTATTTTTACTTACAATAATTGTAACTTTCGTAGTCGCTACTTACCGTTGTATGTCCTAATTTATTCTTGACTGCTTTTAAGATAAACTTTGACACTTGTGTTACTTATTCTCTGCCGTTATTCCATTAATCAGATTAATATTTACTTACGAAAATATATTTAATTATTACGTATTATGTAATTATTAAGGATTATTTGCTTTTGCTCCTGATGTAGAACATTGCAGGTTCTTTCTCTTATTAGATAATATTCCTAGTACTTATTTCTTGTAGTTTTATTAATTACTGCTTTAAATTTAAGCACAAATGTCTTACGTTATAAAAAATAATATAGTATATTATAATATGACTATGGCCTGTATATATTCTTTTTGCTGTGAAAATGTTCTCATGATATAATGAATATGGTAGGTTTTCCTGAAACGTTATTTTAAGTTGAAAATTATAATTATATATATTAAAGTTCTTCAAATTAAAATTTAAAAAGTTCTGTTAACCACAAAAAATAACTAAATAATTGATAATTCCATAAATTCGAAAAAAATATTAAAGGAATACATAATATTTTTTTTTCACTTTTTTTTTGACTTTTTTCCCTGAAAATTTCTTACACTGACCAATTAGCATTCTCTCAGAACAACAAACAATAACATTATCAGTAAGTTTGTTTTCATTATTTTCAATCTTTGTGCTAAAATGTTACATATTGAATTTTTTTTTTTACATAACTATTTTTAAAAATGGGGAAATTATCAATTGTGAAGTTTTATGGAAGTTTTTCTATATTATAATAGAAATAGATTTTGTAGTTTTAAGTTGAAAACTTACTGAAATGATAAGTATATTTTTATGCTTTCTACTTATTTTCTTAAAGATCAAGGTATTAAGTTCAATAACTATCGTAAAAGTTTTGTCGTCAACAGGGAGTTATCACTTATCCAAATAGGATTAGTAAGCTCAACATTTTTTACGGTAGTTTTTGAGGATATTATTAATTGGTTTTTCTTATCTTCTACATGTCATTTTTTCTGAAATAAAGATAATTTAATCAAACATTAGTCGATTTCCAACGAAGGAGATTATACAATTGCAACGTTTGTATGTGTTTTGTTGTTGTTCTTATTTTAAATGCATTTCGATGCATAACTCTTGAACGGTTTTCCTATTTTGTTTTTGTTGGAAAGGTCTCGTTTTGCTGATGCTCCTATTTTGTTTTTGTTGGAAAGGTCTCGTTTTGCTGATGCTCCTGATGCTCCATTTCAATAACATTAGGTACTAAAATTGATGTATTTGTCTGTCTGTTTTCTTCTTTTCTCTTTTTTTTTTTTTTTTTTTGTAGGACTTTAACTTTCGTGAAAATTGAGCAATCTTCACGAATTTCGAGTATGGCATAAAGTACACAAAACTATTTTATGCTTTGAAAGTAGTCATCGTATCGTGCTTAGTTTCTTTTTTTTACATGGAAACATAAAAAGAATTATTATAGTATTGTTTACTGCGCGTTAAAATGCTATATTAGCAACAATTGAATTTAAAACGAATGTAGGATGAGTCTTGCCTCGGGTCGCGTAACCAGATATTACTCGAACCCGTTTCAACCCGCGGTTCGATTCGCGTTTTGGGTTGATTTCAGTTAGTATTTTCGAGTTCGTGTGGAGTATTATCCAAACCGTGCACAGCTGTAATGTGGATAATAATAAAATTTTGTCACGAAACAAAGTCGGTTTTACTTTTTTCTTAAAAATTATTTGTTTTATGTGCAGGTACCACTCAGAACTTTAAAATGGACAAAACATTATGTTACACATGTTTATTTTATTTATTGCCTCGTATAATACAAAATATCATTGACTCTATACATATAAATGAAAGTTCTGACTGGGGAGAACATCAACGCGCAGCCCAAACTACTGAACCTACAAACACGAAAACTGGAGAAAAGGATGTAGAGGCGCATTAAGAAGGGAATTTATAAAATTCCACCCCTAAGGCGGGGGGGGGGGGGTAAAAACGGCAACAAACTTTTAAAAAAATCCTTAAAAACCGGGTATTATAGTTATGTGACAAACAATAACTTATTTTACTGTATTTTTGTATGATGAATCGAATGGTACCAAGTACATTCTTCTAAGTCCGATAGTTCGTGAGATATTGCATACTTTTTCTAATTTGGTGATGTTTTTGGCGCCAAAACCTCAAAATTGTAACATTACAAATGATAATTTCTAAAAATGCACTTGTTTTTATAGCAACGGAAGAAATTCAAACTGTCAATAAAACGCGAGGGACTTCTTTTCATCGTTATAATATAATGTGGCGAAATCTGTTTCCGCAAATAGTTATCTATATTTATAAAAGAGTATGTCCTGACTAACTCCTAATCAACGCACAGCCAAAACTGCTGAACATAGAAACATGAAAATTGGTGACAAAATACTTCTTGGTATGTAGAGGCGCACTAAGAAAGGATTTTCAAAAACTTCACAACTAAAGGGGGGAAAAAGGGGGAAAACGTTCAAAAAATTACTTAAAAATCATATATTACACTTATATGACAAATGATAACATATTTTAATTTATTTTTCTACAGTAATGTATAACATATAATGTATAATGTATAACATATTTTAATGTATTTTGAATGGTACCAATTAAATACTCCTAAGTCAAATAGTTCGTGAGATATTCCACATTTTCTAATTTGGCGATGCCTTTGGTCTCAAAATATCAAAATTTCTAACAATACAAGTAATAATTTCTAAAAATACATCCGTTACTATAGCAATGGAAGAAATTAAAATTAAATATTTTTGTTATTTAATTCTTTTGTTTATTTTTACAGATAGAAACATTAACTGCTCAATTGGGAATTTAATATTATGCTTACGGATATTTATGTAATTGTGTATTATTATTATTATTTCCACAAATGGCACAGTTTAAAATAAAACGTGCTTGCTAAAATAAAGTTTCTATGGTCTGTTTAGTATTATATATTACTTCTTTAGGACTTTATTTGTTTTCAGTTTTCAGATATGTTTTCTCTTTTCTTTGAGTAGTTATTCAAACGATTTCGGGCTAATCTTCCGTAATCGGATACCTCGCCAATTGGCGTATTAGCTACAATGTTGTAAGCATCCTTTATGTTTGAAGCGAAACATCCATGATGAATTCTATTGCAGCAAATCATATCATCTACTATGAGTATAAAACGCATATTCACATTTTAATACGATTGTTCATGGTATTTTGGCAGGTTTTACACTGTTAATTGGGTAATGTTTTTAAACCGTTTTAGTGTATAACTATTCTACTGAACATAGAAACACGAAAATTGCGCAGAATACTTCTTAGGATGTAGATGCGCAATAAGAAAATATTTTCTAAAATTCCACACCTATGGGGGTAAAAATAGGAACAAACATTAAAAAAAAATTCCTTAAAAATCGGGTATTATAGTTATGTGTCAAATGATAACATATTTCAATGTATTTTCGTATGCTGAATCGAAAGGTACCAAATAAAATATTCTAAGCCCAACAATTCGTGAGATATTGCACGGTTTCGAAATTGGCGATGTCTTTGGCGATAAAACCTTAAAATTTATTGCAGTGATCGCCAAGTGATAATTTCTAAAATACATCCGTCATTGTTAAAGATCAAACAATACCTTGCAATTTATAAGATACTGGATAAGAAAACAAATTACCTGATATTTTGATTAGATTAAATCTCAATCTCATCAAAAAGTCACCTGTAAAAAATGCAGCCAAGTCTCGTAACTCATTTACCGTAAAAAGTACTGAGATCGTATAAAGCCAAGTTTAACTACCTTATTAACTCTGAAATTTCCATTCACAAATCATTCCTAGTCTCTACATCTTTAGTTAATTATTATTTTGTGACTTGGCAATTACGTAGCACGAGAATGTGATGTATATAATTAGTCTTAATCAAATAATACTATAACATATTAATGTGTAATAACTTCCCTGTGCGTATATAATTTGCCTTAATTAAATTATCCCATCCCATCCCATAACATACTAAGGTGTAATAACTTCCCTGTGCTGCGTAATTGCCAAGTCACAAAATAATAATTAACTATAGATGTAGAGACTAGGAGTGATTTGTGAATGAAAATTTCAGAGTTAATAAGATAGTTAAACTTGACTTTATATGATCTCAGTACTTTTTACGGTAAATGAGTTACGAGACTTGGCTGCATTTTTTACAGGTGACTTTTTGATGAGATTTAAATATACAGGTTAGACGTTTGTGCAAGGACGATTCCACAATTTTAAAAACTTTGATGGCACCGGAGAAATGTGAAAGCGAGCACAGAGAATGAAAGAGATGAAGATTACGCTGAGTAACTGGTGGATTTTTTCATCATCCTCCATGGCATGTTGCTTACATTTCATGGATTACATGTTTTTAAATCGAAATAACCCATTCTTCAAGCACTACGTATGTTTAAATTGCTTTCGAATATTTTATATTCTTTTATGTTAATTTTGCTACCAATGTTAATAATATGTATTTTTAAAACTCTTATAGCTAATATTTCATTACTCCAGAACATAGATTTTCTGAGGATATTTTATAAAGAAACATCATTTTCACATTATCACATCATTAGTATAATTACTGTTGGCTTGCATACTTCCATAGAAGCTCCATGATCATAATTTTATTTTTGTGCAGGTGGTCACGAGCGCTTATAAAGTAGAAATTTCTGGAATAAAATATTTCACTCAATTTTTAAAGTACTCTCATCTGGAATCTAAATTTGTCTCATGTTAATATATCGAAAATTTGATTTTTTGGAACAGTTTCATTGAATTTCTACTAAATTATAAACGCTTTTGCGAAAGAAGTTGAACATATATCGCAAGTAAGAAAAACATCGAGAGATATCGAAAAAGAAATTTTGAAAAACATTCGTCATCTTGGTCAAAATAGAGTTACTTCTTCTGTAGCCGATATTCTGCGATATTTTTCGTCCAAGCAACTCATGAATATGGCGAATTCGGAAAAAATCGTCCAATTGAATCGTAATAATGCTGTTGACAAAGGACTTCTGAAGAAGTTGGCTAATGAAAAGTACAAAGTCAATGAAACTGCAAGGCGCTGGAAATCACGTAGTAGAAGTCAAGACCCTGAAGAGCAAAGAGCCAAGCCTAAACGCAGGTCCAGATCCAGGAAGCGGTCTGGAAGTAGGAGACGTCGGCGTTCCAGCAGTGGCAGACGACGCAAGCGTTCCAGCAGCGGAAGAAGACGCAAGCGTTCCAGCAGCGGAAGAAGACGCAAGCGTTCCAGCAGCGGAAGAAGACGCAAGCGTTCCGCTTCCCGGCGACGACGATCAAGACGACGTACAAAAACACCTGAAGAACAGGATTAATTTCTTCAAGACGGCACCTCCGAAATTTGCAAAAGCTGATTTATCATAAACTCTATATGTTTAATTTGTATAAAAGTTAGATTAGTAAGATCATCGTGATAAAGCAATAAAAGTAAAAAAATTTATCTTGCCTGTTTTTTTATATCTATATCTATATATATAATACTTTTATCATTATAATGAATTTTTACTTTCTATTACTTGACTACAAATATTTCAATTCTGCCATGGTTTTAGTATTTTCCGGATTGATAATCAAACAGCTTTTGGTACTTTTATGCTTATCGGGTGCAAATCTCGCCTATAGCATTTCTTTTACTCGCCAGTATCAGCTTTTATTTTTTTCTATGAGTAAATAAGAAACAATGCTTTGATCAAGACCCTTTATCAGACTTCAGAAGTATGATAAGGGGGTCTTGGCTTTGATTTTGAAATAAAATGTCGGAAGAGTTCCATATCCTGCGCTGGTTGGCGCAATTAGCAAAAAAATCCAAAAGGCGTCAAAAGCGGTGACGTCACGTAGCTAAAGTCGAGGCTAACGAAAAAGACAGGCTACCGCGGTGCATTCCACTTATCCTTTTTTACAGACCGCTAGAGTGACGTATTGCTCTTTTCGTACATCTGAATTGGTGGATTCCAGCATCACGTGACTCCCGCGGTCTGTAAAAAAAGATACGCGTAAAGCACCGCGGTAGCCTTTCTTTTTCGTTAGCCTCGGCTAAAGTCCATTCCAGTAGTTAAAAAAGCAACCCCAAAGTCTGAAGATCGCAACAACCACATCAAACATTTATCGGCAAAAACAACTCGCCAGAAAAACAAGCACAGGATACGGAACTCTTCCCTAAAAGTTCTTGGTTTATGGTATTATTCCTTAGTTTTTTCTATATATATATATATATATATATATATTTATGAAATGGGTGAAAGTCTAGAAATGTATGTGTTAAATTAAAATTATATATTTTAAATAAAATGACTAAAATGTTTATATATGAAACAAAATGAGTGCAATACGAATGGTAGCAATGGGAACAATATTTGGCGATTTATCACTTGCGCCCGGTTAACATACCCAGCTTTTTTTAAATTCTCCCTTTTAAAAGAATACCATAGAAAGAATATGGTACTTTTCCATTTGCCGGGCGCAGGTGATAAATCCCCAAATATTGTTTCAATCACTATCATTGTCATTCACTAAGCCTAGTTATAATTGGATCCTACAATGTCTTTTATATAATGAGTAATTGACGCAAATAATAGAATAGTTTGAAAAAAAAAATCACCCCGAATCTTCACCCATAAAACCAAAATGGGTAGCAACACCACTTGACTTTCCGAACACTTTATAGAATCATTTGCATTCAGATACCAGCAAATTAAAAATAACTGAAAAAATATATAATTCATCATACGCAATTTTTTTTTACTAAAATACTTTAATTATAGATTATAGAGCTAATCTACCGTAATCACAGATCTGCAACCAAAGTTGGCGTCAGACATAAGCTGTACTTATACTAGCAACAATTAATTTCAAGTGTACGAGAATTATAACGATGATTACAATATTTTAATTAATTTTGCGCCAAACCACGCTCGCTAGCACTTGGTTGTGCATGACGGACATAACCCCAGTTACAGGCTAGTCTGTGGATCAAAAGATGCTTATTGTAATAAGTGCGTTTAAATGGGAATTTCGCCAAATTCTTTGATTAGTACTTGTTTGGCATTGTTTTTGACGATTTATTTTTGAAGCCAACTTCGGTAATATTTTGCAAATTATCGCCAATCTCAGCGAAAATTTTGACGCGGGCGTGTATGCATGTAACATGCAAATATTACTGTACATTTCTTTGAGAATTTCCCCTGTCAAAATAGTACTTAACAGTTACTTCTGGATACAAAATAGTTTATAAATGGTTGAAAAACAATTTATATGAGTCCGGAAAGTAAAAAGGCATAGATACAGAAATCTGGTTTAATTAAACTCCGCTAAATGTGCATATGCAACATGCATGTCACCTAGGAAATGCTACGGGGAAATCAAAAAGGGACCAGTTTAGTACCTATTTTAGCATATTTTAAAAGTATTTTGTTTGATTTTCTTAAATGTAAATATTTTTTTTCTTTCTACTTCAAAAAAGCTAATACATAAATTTGCATACGCTTTTATTTAGTAAAATATTTTTGGTAATTACGTATTATTATTACGCCAAGAGATAGATCGCCGAAAATGCTTGCCAAGTACCAATCTTGTTTATCGTTGCCAATCATGTTTTCAGACACAGTAATTTAACATTATCAAATAGCACTGTTAAAAATGGTAATTAATATAAAATAAATAAATAAATAAAATCCTCTTTAATATAAAGCTATGCGTTGCTGACGGCTGGGATTTTCGATAATCGTTGCCACAGATTAATCTCGGTAAATGAAACATTTGAAGTTGCTGAAAAAATGAATAGCTCGAAAAATATTTGTCAGAAAATTTTTATACAAACTTCGTTAGAAAGGCAAAAAATTGTATTTTTCTATATATAAATTTCAAATCTAATGATTATGCCGTTTTTCAAATATTGAATTTCAAAAATTACCAAATTTCACACTGGAGTACCATAGCGAAATCTTCACGCGTAAAAAGATACTGATAATGGCCATGTGTCCTTACCCTGACGTATGCTGGCTACAGCACGAGTCACAAATTATAGTAGCCTTACTATTCTGTTAAAATGTAAAAGTGAATTATGATGTCACGAGTGCATGATTTTTATTTAGTTTTAATATAATCATCTTAGAAACAAGGTTTCGGAATTGTTTCTTTGAATGGGACTAATAAATTGGCCAAAACTGTATATTATTAATTATTAAATTCCTACTATTAGCTCACACTCTCTCTATATAGATCTTGTTGGAATTTTCAATCGTTAATAAAACATTTTCTATTCATCCATTCAAGTTTAAATAAATTTTTTAAACTTGTACTGGATGACAGTTGATGTTAATACAGTTTTTTTCAAATATTAATTCATAAATTAAATTTAATTAATTAATTATAATTTTATATGGGAGAAAAAAATTTCTCCCATTGTTTTCATAAATGAAATGAAAGATTTATCTCAAATTAGTGATGCCAACAAAAAATAAAATACCTCAACGATGAATATAAAATAATGTTCAATAAAGATAACGTGGGACATTAATGCTGCACGGGTTTATTTTATATGTTTATGATTAAAAAGTAGGAATTGACTTAATTTTTTTTTATATTACTAGGGGGCTCTGCCCCCTGCTCGCTACGCTCACTAACCCCCGTTCTGATTTCACAGCCTCTTAAAACCTGGTAATGTATCCTGTTTTAAAAAGAGGATGATGATAATATCACGAACGGCGACTTTCTTCTGTAATCAGGTTATAATGCTTTTTCATTTAACTTGTTATAATGCTTTTTCATTTAATTCATCTTTTTTATTTTTAATATTCATGTGTAAACTCAATTTTTATGACGTAATTTTCTTTATTTCCTGCTTTCAACACGTTATCATTTAATTATTATTTTAAACTTTCATTATTGTTTTTAATAGTCTCGCGCAAATACATTTTTTATTTGAGATAAAACATAATCCTTTGCGATTATTTTGAAATTGGCAACAATATAAAAAATGACTTTTTCAATAAAAGATCTTTTACTCGGTTTTTAAGGATTTTTTGAGTTTTTATTGTCGGACCGTGATAATTTTTTTGATTTCTGAAAGCTTGTTATATTTCGCGTCTGGTGGTATGATTTTCGAATCCGTAGGATGGCTAGAAAAAAAGTAATAGCTCCTCAAAAAAGTCTCTAGTAAAAAAGCGATGAGAATAACCCGGAATATCTACGCAGAATTTGATTGGTCCATTTCTAAATCGTTTTTGGCTCAGTTCCAGATTACTTTTTTTTAATATAGAAGGAATTGTTTTGAGTTTAAAAGAGGAAAGGTGGGGGAGCGCTTTATATTATTTAGGTTTCCTCACTTTTGGTCAGAAATGAAAGTTTAATATATCAAAACGTCAGAAATTAAATCGACATTAAATCGGCAATAACTATAACGACTGTCCTTCAGTTCGTTTGGATAGATTTTCATTTAAAAATATAAAATCATTCAACATTGATTTTAGGTATTTTTAAGGTTATTATCACGGGTCCGGGAAACGCCTGGCATGTCAGCTAGTGTAATATATGTTTACATATATGTTTCATAACATTGTTAAAAATAGTAAATAAAATTATTTGGTACTTACGTATTATCCGGGCCAGGAGATTGATCGCCAAAAATGGTTGCCAAGTGCCAATATTGTTTATCGTTGCGAATCATGTTTTATATTATCATGTTTATACTAGATGACATGCTCGGCGTTGCCCGGACTCGTGATAATAACCTTAAAAATACCTAAAATAGTAGTATATGGGGCATACTATGGTACACTTTTTATACTCCACTAAATGCTAATTTTTAACGATTATTGTAAGATTTTTCATCAAAAATTTGTCAGTCTAAATATCGAATATTGTAACGATTATTCATCAAAAAGTTTGACTGATTCTTCAAAATGTGTGCATTTTTGAACAAATTTTAGAATATTACTATATAAAGATTTTTTATCAGTGTGGAACAAATTTTAGACAGATCCACTAAATGCTAATTTTTAACGATTATTGTAAGATTTTTCATCAAAAATTTGTTAGTCTAAAATATCGAATATTGTAAGATTTTCATCAAAAAGTTTGACTGATTCGTCAAAATGTGTGCATTTTTGAACAAATTTTAGAATGTTACTCTATAAAGATTTTTTATCAGTGTGGAACAATTTTTAGAGAGATCCAATGCTAATATTTAACGATCCAAAGGTTTAATTGTCGAACATTTTTTAGACATCCGAAGGTAATATTTAATGAGATCAAAAGGTTTGAGTGTTGTAACGATTATTGTAAGATTAAATAATCATGATTCGCCAAATGCTAATATCTATTGTAAGATCGACCAAATGATGATTATAAAATAATACCATGATAAAATCATTAATAAAAGACCTTTGAAAATCTTTATATCCTATGGAATCATAAATTAATGGATCATAAATTAAAAACAATTGCATTTAAAAAAACATACCTGAATCCCGCCCCTCAGCATTTCACTTCCACAACCAGGGTTTGAGATCTGAATCCCGCCTCTCAGCATTTCACTTCCACAACCAGGGTTTGAGATCTGAATCCCGCCTCTCAGCATTTCACAACCAGGGCTTGAGACCTGGCTACGGCTGCTTTAGCGGGCGTTTCCACCCTTTTTTCAATTTTTTTTGTCCTTTTTCAAAAGTTTTCTTTTTTTTTTTTTTACATTTTTCAAAAGGTTTTTATATTTTTTTTGTCATTTTTCAAAAGTTTTTTATATTTTTTTTGTCTTTCTGGAGAACTTTGACGTAGGCTAAACCGGGCTATTTATCTGAGGCTGCCAACAGCAGTAGAAATATTACTTTCGAAGTTTGAAATTTTTACTTCAGATTGAAATATAGATAATTCAACTGCTTTTAAATCTTCTAGTAAAGTTTTAATTCTAAATTTTAGTTTTCTTCTCCTTTCTTCTGATTTACGTTTTTTGCATTTTTCGCTGGCTAATTCTCTTTCTAATGCATTCGCTGAGGCTGATTCATTATATATAGTACTTAAAAAATCTTTAATTCTTTGATCAGTAGGATGCGTTTCGATTTGTTGCTGCTGTTGCTCCATGACAAATAACCCCTTTATCTCTATTCATTTTCTATTTATGTCCAGCGCAACGTCATCAATGCAACGTCAGAGCTTCTAGAATTTTCGATTAGAACGGACGCCGAGATGGATGCACGGCATGAAATCAAAAATTTTTTGGGACGCATTTCCGCTCTGTTTCCTGTAAATCGCGCTGCTGTTATACCTCTAATCAATCTTTGAATCTCTTATCAGAGTTCGAAGCGAAATTCAGTTAAGGCCTTGAATATATCGGTTTTATCGCATCTCCTCTTACGGAAATTAATTAAAGTCTTCCTGGGAGGCGTAAGTATTAAAAAATAGCAGGCAATTAAGAAATAAACAACCTTCCTCTAGGATAATATTGATAGGAATAAGAAAAGCAAAGAGCTGCGTTATATAATAAGTTATCAGCACCAATCCTAAAATCTTTAGTTGCATTAAAAGCTATAGAATAATATATAAGTCCAGGAATATAAATATCAAACCATTCTTTTGTTTCTGGTATTATATTCCAATTGTCATCACATCTATCCAAAAATAAACTCCAGGTTGAGAAAATTTAGAAGCTTGATTCATTTTGTATATTTTTGCGGTCAAAGCTAATTTTATCGTATCATTGAAACTATTAAATATAGTATAATTATTAGAGTTATCGATGCTATAATTTGTAATAACGGGGTCAAATTTGAAATAATGAAAGGTAGGCGAAAGAAAAATTAAACACTTATCACAAAATATTGTAACATTTATTTAGAAAAACATTTGACGTCAAATAAAAAATTGAAATGTTAATTAAAAACCGTAGATATATGATATCCATTCCCAGTCAACTTTATCTTCAAATTCTTTTAAAAAATCTTCGGATAGGGTCTGATGAAATGATATATAAAACCAGTCAACTTTATTTTGAAATTCTCTAATAAAATCTTCTGATAATTTTTCATTCTGTGATATACAATTCCAATCAAGTTTATCTTTAAATTTTCTTATAAATTCAATGGGTAATTTCATAATATTTTTACTTAAATGAAGATAAATTTTATTCATATATAATGAAATAAATGTATAAAATATTTTATTATGGGATAAATTGATAATTAAATGTTTATGTTTATGAATTATAATATCGTCTAATCTTTGAGGTGACACCATTTATTCAGAAACATTTTTTGAAAGACAATTTTTATAGTATAGACATCTGTACATAGAGCATCCAGGTCCTAATATTCTAACGCATCTCGGTACATCTAATATTTTTATAGGAATTCCCCATTCTTCAAAAGTACTTTTCAGAAAAACGCCTCCTTTAAAAGCAAATGTCCCACCGTATATCTGATGCAATTGTATGAAATAATCTTTTACTTTGTCACTACTGATCCATAAACCTTTATTGTCAGAATATCTTTTAAATCTTAAACCATGGACATCGTTAGTACATCTACGAACTATTCCAAGTTCTTGATCACTTAGTTCATAGTTAGGTGTAAATACAGAAATAGTTTCACCTATTTCCTGTTTTAAATGAACCCAGCTTATTTCTCTCGCTATAGATTTGAACGGAAGTATAAAACCTTGAACATTTATGATAAGGGTGACATCGTCCATTTATTATAAAACATTTTTTATAAATGAAGAATATAATCCTTCGGTTTAAAATCCAAAGGGTACAGTATCAAAGTTATCTAAAATTCTTCTTTTATCATATCCAAACATATATCTTTTATTCATTTTATTCACTTTAATATTTCTATCTTTTTGTATCTGAAATTGATTTATTTCTACGTCTATATGTTCAATTTCCCCAGTTATTGTTTTCATTCTTTCATCAAAATTGAGCTTAGTTTCGCTATCATAACTCATTTTAAATCCTTTTACTTTTCCTCTTACAGAATCATCGTTAAGAATATAACCATAATCTTTACTTGCTCCAGATATCCACGATTTCATATATTTATCTTCTCCTAATTCATCTGTCCATTCGCCTAACATACAACCAGCTTTTACTTTATTAGAACCATCATCGATATAAACAATACTATCTGTATCGTAATACATTACTTTATCTCCTAATTTATCAAGCATTTCATATAATCTTATGCTAGCCGAACTGGTTGTAAAAGCAGCTATATAAATATTCGTATTAAAGTTATTCTGGACATATTCATCTTTCATCTTATAATCCATTTGTACACAATCATCATTTAAAAATATCATATTCAAATCTTTAATGCGGTCGTTCAGTATAATTCTATAAAAGTCTGCCAATTCTATTACATTCTCTGTTTGTTTCATATTTTTTCTCTGTCCGAACTTACCCCACAAAGAGTTTAAACAAATTTTGGATATAAATCTCATTCCTGGGTTTTCTTTGATTTCTTCTAACGTTATGCCCAATTTTTTTTTCTACGCAGTCTTTATATTCTTTTTCAGTTTCGAAATTTTCAGACCATTTATCATCTGTTTCTAATTTGATTTTCAAAAACATTTTAACATAATCCTTAAATAATTTATTAGATTTTATTTCAAAATGCCAAACTTCATATATATTTAAAATCTTATAACCTTTTTCGATAGCCAGATTAACTTCGGTAGTTGTCCACGTACCAGTAAAACTTCTCTCTTCATCTGTATGATTACATTCTTTATTCCGTATTTCATAACATTTTTTACAGTGTTTCTTTTCGCATTTTATTGGTTTTGAACATAATTTACACAAACTAAATATTAATTTTTCTCCTTTATAAGGTAAAACAGGATGATATAGTTTTCTAGGTGGAAGTACTGTGCATTGTATCAAACCATACCAATTCTTATCATATTTTTCAGGATTATAAATCTTTATCGGATGACCAACAGGATAGTAATCAAAGTAATTCACTGTTGGATAAAGGGAACAAACATCAATATATCTACCTTTTTCGTTTTCTTTCATTTCGTATATTAATTTGGTAGGTTCACACCTACCTCCGCTGAATGTGTTTCTAGGATTTAAAGGTTCTACAAAATCTCTTTTCCATTCATTTTTCATATATTTTTTAATTTCTTTGTCACTATCAAAATCACATTCCCACATTTCAATCAATGCAAATCCTTTATCTTTTATTTTTTTATTTATTTTTTGAGTTCTTTCATACAAATCTTTCATACATATCTGATTTTGAAGATTGACAGTGGATTCTTTAAAACATCGAGGACAACCAAGCCAATGACATCCTTGAAACTGATAGACGGTATTATTATAAAAACCATCTACTTTATAAGTTTTATCACCTAATTTCAGTTTTTTCTCACCACCGTTTAAAGCATGTTGTATTTTGATATCGTGTTTTTTAGACAGATAGTCTAACCAAATGATCGATTTCTTACTGTATTGATCCTTTTGAATAAACTCCTCATCTATCGCTATTGTATCCTTTGGTGTGAATTTATCTCTGTATATAGCCATACAAACGCCAGCTAAAGTGACATATTTAAAAGGATCAATATTAGCAATGTTTATAAATAATCTCCGCAATTCTAAGCATCCTTTTCTTAAAATATCAACATCAGATCTACAATATTTTATAATTTCTTTTTGAAAATCAAATGTTTCGTTTTTTACCGATTTATACCATTTATCAAAAGTTTTTCTTTGATCTAAAGTCATAGTATCATAACTATAATAGTATTTTTCAGGATATTTTCCTACATAATTTTCATTTTGATCAGTGTTAAACAAATGGGGAAAATAACCTTTTGCCAATTCCGTTAATCCAAACGTTTTAGGAAATTTTCTAAACGGAATCAGTGTAAAATTAATAGAATCGATAAATCTTATATTATATTCGTTTGCTTGCATATATATGAGTTTATTTCCTTGATATATTGTAAACACTTTAATTTTATTTTTAAAGCAGTATTTAGCTAGAAATTGAAAATCGAATCCTTTTCCATAATGCGCTAATACTGTATAACCGCAATGTTTATTTTGAAATAACCATTTACAATATTCATTTTCATTCTGGAATATTTTTTCTTTTCCGTTAAAATCATGATTTATAACTAGATTGACTTGGTGATTTCCTGTCTCTTGATTCGTTTCAACATCAAAAAACATATATTTTTCTGTAAATCCTGATCTTTTACATTTTTCACACCATTTCTCTCTATTTTCTATATTTTTGGGACAAATGTTTTTACAAGCTCCTCCCTTAGATTCTTTCCTGCGTATATAACATTTATGATCTTCCATATCCCACTCTCTGCAGTTTTTACATTGTCTTTCTCCACATTTATGATATTTCGGTTCTCTTTCACTTCTGTTGATAATTCTTTTACATTTTAAACATTTCCACAGTGTTTTACAGACTGAGTGATTTTTATGATTTTCAAAGCAGTTTTTTCCTTTAAAAGATCTAAAACAATCATTACATTGAATATCATCGCCTTCGCAATTACTCTCTTTCCGTAAATATCTGTCGCATTTTAAAGAACATTTATGTTGATCACTTCTTTTATAACTGACTTTACAATAATCGCAATAATTGTTTTTTCCTAAAAATCCTGGAACCGTTGTAATGACATCAAAATGATTTATGTTTTTTAAAAGGTAAATACAATTAGATTTATAGGCGCCGCTGTATATTCTTTCGTTAAAATTTTCTCTACAAAATATAGTTATTTGAATATCTAAAAAATTTTCGAATTGTTTAACATTGTCTAAATCACATATTTCTAACGGAATATCACATATTTTATGCAATTTTTCTGCTAAATCTTTTTGTAATTTTCTACCTTTTTTTATATATGTTACTTCATTATCTGTAAGTTTTTGAAGATTCAATTTTTCGCACAAAATTTTACGATTTTTAATAGCTAGGGCTGTAATGATTGATCTGGCCAAACAGATATTATCGTCATTTTTAATTTGAATTATACTTTTTTTATCGACAACATCATTATCGTTCAGTAATTTCAATCGTTTACCGCCTTTGGGTAAATCAACGACAGTAAAAATAAATTCACAATCTTTAATATCCAACTCTTTGTATTCAATTTTATGTGTTAAAACATCTAAATAGGTGTCATAGGCTTCTTTAGTTGACATCATTTTAGGATGAAAAGGCTGAGTCAAATAGGGATTGAATACAATTATATCTACCTTTCCTTCAATTTTTCCAATTGCTCTCCTGAATAAATCTTTTAAGATACTATAATACTGGCCAGGTGTGAGTTTGTTTATTTGTCTTATTTTATAAACATGTCTATAGGTATTAAATTTTTTTACAAATTTTTTTTCTTTCTCAACAATTTCGTAATCGGGTCTAAACAGATTTTCCAAATTTGTTTGTAATTTTACTTTCTTTTCTGTCTTTTTAATCAATTTTTCATCTTTATATTTCAATCCGTAATAATCAAAGAGTTTCTTAAGTTTTGGCCTGTTTTTTGGTTCATTTATAAATTGTTTCAAATTTTCATTTAAATCGGGAAATAATTTCAGTTCTTTTTTTCTTCATTATTTTTTGGATTAAATTCTGCTGTGTTATTGTTAAATTTTAAATCAAAAGAATCGAATACTTTTTTCAATTTATTTCTTTTTTTAGGATTTTCGATAAACTTTTTCTTCATTTCATTTAAATAATCTGTTACATCTAGATTTAATAAATCTACTAAAACGTATTTATATTCCCCTGTATTTTTTACATATCTTATTATCAATCTAATTAATTCCTCTTTTTTACACCCCTTAGGCTGTTTTATATTTAAAAGTTTTACAGCGTGTCTCAATTTAGATATAGGTATTGATCTTAGAGATTCCTCCATTTATATAGAAGGAATTTTATCAATACTTTTTGCTACACATTTCTAATTAGCAGATCTATAAAAGAAAGTCTGTTAAAAATGAAACGTTAAAAGAAACTAAAGGTCCATTTCGGATTTAAATTTTGAAATCGGCAAAAAGATGTAGAAAATTTAAAAAAAGGTCTAAAAATTATAATATTAAAAAGCTGGAACAAACAGACTATGTCAGATCTTTTAAATGAAAATTTTAATGATGATATAAAATTGAATAATTTCTGAAAATGCAAAAATAAGATCGTTTACTCAAAAGGACTAATTGCTGTTCATTGAAAGAAATCTAAATTTTTTTCTACAGGTTCGCCATTCAATTTTAAACATTCGAATCGAAATCCGTTTTTATCTATTTCTGTTATTCTGACAAAAAATGGTTCGCTGTATTTACATACAGGGGTTATATGAACATTTGGATGAACATTAAAGGTATGATTCCAATCACACATTACATTTATTCTGTCAGTTGTACAATTACCTGTCAAAATCTTTGTACTTTTTGAATTGCCCATTTATTTAGAAAACAAATTTTAAAAATCACTGTCTTCTATTTTATCTTTAAATTCTAAATAAAATTTTTCTGATAAATTTTGACATTTGAATATAAAATTCCAATCCACTCTGTCTTGGAATTTTTCAATAAACGGTTCTGATAATCTTTGACATTCAGATATCCAATCACAATAGACTATGTCTTGGAACTTTTCTAAAAACGGTTCTGATAATCTTTGACATTCAGATATGACTTCCCAATCAACCCTGTCTTGGAATTTTTCGATAAACGGTTCTGATAATTTTTGGTTTTCAGATATATAAAACCAATCAACCCTGTCTTGGAATTTTTCGATAAATTGTTCAGATAAATTCTGATTTGCAGATATAAAATACCAATCCACTCTATCCTGGAATTTTTCGATAAATTGTTCAGATAAATTCTGATTTACAGATATAAAATACCAATCCACTCTATCCTGGAATTTTTCGATAAATGATTCTGATAGTTTTTGTTTTTCAGATATATTTTTCCAATATACTCTGTCTTGGAATTTGTCTATAAACGGTTCCGATAAAGTTTGATTTACAGATATCCAAAACCAATCGACTCTATCCTGGAATTTTTCGATAAATGATTCTGATAGTTTTTGTTTTTCAGACATTTCTCCCCAATCCACTCTGTCTTGGAACTTTTCGATAAACTGTTCCGATAAAGTTTGTTTTTCAGATATATAATACCATTCGACTCTGTCTTCGAACTTTTCGATAAACGGTTCTGAAAGTTTTTATTTTTCAGATATACATTCCCAATTAAGTTCATTTTTAAATTTTCTTATAAATTCAGTATGTAATTTGGTAATATTTTCACTTAGATATAACCAATCGATTTTATTTCTATATAATGAAATAAATGTATAAAATGTTTTATATTGGGATAAGCTGATAAATAAATCTTTATATTGATTAATTATAATATCGTCTAATCTTTGAGCCGACATCATTTATACAGAAGCAGTTTTATAAACACTTTTTTTATCATAGTTTTTTTATATTAAAATTGTATCCATAAAATATTTTTCATAGTTTTTTACATTAAAAATAGTCTACTTTACAACTTAAAATATTTTTATAGCTTATTTTGACGTTCGTTTGATATGATAATTGCTTTTTAAATGTCTCTTTTTATGAGCTAAAGTCTATGTTTTACCACATTCACAATCAATTCTTTTATTTTTAATAGCTAAATGACAACTTTTGCAATTAGTGTAATGTTCTGTTTTGCCGTAACGAAATCGAGTATAAAATTGGTCTAAAGGTTTAGTAAACTGACAATGCTTGCACAATTTAGACAGCTCCATTTATTAAGAAACAATTTTTAGAAAACTATTC
This sequence comes from Maratus michaelseni, assembly GCA_963931845.1. Taxonomy (NCBI): domain Eukaryota; kingdom Metazoa; phylum Arthropoda; class Arachnida; order Araneae; family Salticidae; genus Maratus; species Maratus michaelseni. The sequence goes on from OZ007587.1 coordinate 186,044,042, forward strand.
CATATGTCTTCGTTTTTCTTATTAAATTTCACTTTCAAATTATTGTCAATATTATAATAATCTAATATTTTCTTTATGAAATATAGGTAATTTATCGACTTTTTATAGTACACTAAATCCAAAAATTTAATAAACATTTCTTCAGCTTTATATGGAATATTTAACTTTAATTTCCATTTCAATGCATTAAAACGGCTCATTCTGGATTTACGTCTTTCGCTTAAAAATGCATCTATATTTTTATATGTAAAATAACAATCATTATCCGAATCGTACATTATTTCACATTTTTTCATCTGGTCATAAACTTTGATATATTTTTCAGGTATTTGACATTTGTTTTCTTTGTCAAAAGAACCCATTAAGCAAGATTCGGAATCATCTATTAAAACGTCTTTAAAAAAGTCACAATTCATTTATTTAAGCTTTTTTTTATGTAATGCATTCAAAACCCCGCATAGACGGGAAATTTTAGCGAATTTATTAAATTGACTTGATATCTTTTTCGTCAACCCAAGAGTTAAATTCGTCGGAATAATTTAACCACTTTACAAGACATTTATTGCCTTTCTTTTTTATTATTTTTTCAATTTTAAACACATTGTCTTTTTTATTATATTTAACTAATTCCGGTTCATAGTAAGTTCCTTTTATTTCGTTGCCGTTCAAATCTTTTATTCTATAAGTAATAGGATCTGTGTTTAATATTTCTGAAACGATAAAAATTTCTTCAGTAAAAGTAGGTTGGTATCCGCGGGTAAAAGCAGTCTGGTATTTCGACACTCTGATTCTGTCGCCGACCTTAAATTTCGGTTTTCTTATTATTTTTTCTTTGTATAAACTTTTATAAACTTCAGATTCGTTTTCTTCTCTACTCGCTTCGGTAGGTGTCATTTTGATAAATCTATGCTTGGAATTATTATAATTTTTAACTAATTGGTCCAAAACATCTATATATCTTTTAGTATTGTTTGCAGCTAGATAGGTTCTAATTTTTTTATTAATTGTTCTGTTAAATCGCTCGACTATAGAACATTTTATCTCAACATTTTCTGTTGTAAACCACTGAATATTATTATCTTTAAATAATTTTAAAGTCAATTTATTGACAAATTCGGTTCCTTTATCACTTTGTAATCTTTCAGGAATTCTTTCTTTAAATATCTTTTTAAATGCTTCAGTTACTTCTTCACCAGTTTTTCTTTTTATCGGAACAGCCCACGCATATTTACTAAATATATCTATCACTGTCAATAAGTAATTAGTTCCGTTATTATATTTACTAAAAGGTTTGATAAACAATAAATCTGCTTGCCATTGATCATCGATATGACTTACATAAATGCGTCTTCGTTTAAATTTACGAATTAAAGGCTTATGCCTTGTATAAACATCTTGGCTGTGTAAAAAATCTGTAATTTGCTTTTGACTGAAACCTGTTTTCCGTTTTAATTCATTGATTCCACAATAACCACTTTCAGGATGATAATATATTTTTTCTAAGTTTTTCCTAAAAAAACACTCTTTTTAGAACCACAATCTAGACAAATACCTTTCATCATTGACCTGTTATTTTTAGAAATTGCATCTTTAATATCTTTTGTTTCTGTATGGTTTTTACATTTCAAACAATAGATCTTTGTATTTCCCATACCGAAAGTTTTTTTAGCTTTAATAATCGGTTTTACAATCCCCCTTTCAATTCTTTCTCTAATCGTAGGATTTTGAATATTATCTAGTCCATCAATCATATTCTTATCGCATACTTCATTTCTACTTTTTGTATCTTTATTTTCTAAATAACATTTATCATGCTTATATGCAATTTCATCCACTCTGTTAACAGGTTTAGATGAATTTTTAAACGTTAAATCAGGATTTAATCGTGTTTTTCCCCATAATAACTGTGTACCGGGGCCGGTAAAATTATGACCAGGTAAATGCATTTCGAAAGGTAAATTACTAATGACTTTATTCAGAAGACCCGATCCAGTTTGTCCACATTTTAAACATCCACCTTTAAAATTACCTTTTTTAGTTAAAGACGTAACAACAAATTTTTTACTTTTACAACTCATTTATTAGACAGCAACAAGCTGACGCTTTCTAAGTAGAAAATTTATATCCATTCAACTGTACTTTTTTCACATACTTTTCGATTGGGAAGTATACTAAATTATTTATAAAATCTTGTTCTCTAACATACACTTCTTCTTCTGAAGTTTTTTTAGCTTTCAATAAATTTAACTGTTGTTTATAAAAATTATAACATTGCTTGTATTCTTCTTTTCGCTCCAAAATATTTAAAGATTTCTCAATGACTTCTACAATTCCAGCACTTAAACTCAAAGCAGCGAGGGGTATGAACGCAAAAGCTGATAATCCGGAAGCACTTAATATAAATTTGCTAACTGATAAAGAAATGCTTATCTTTTGATACAAATTGTAACTTTTCCGATAAATATATAATCTCTTTTCTAAATATTCTTCCATTTATATAGGTTCAAAATTTTTTCTGTATCTCATTTCAGAATTTACTAAATCTAGCATAAAGAAATTACCTTTACAAGAATTATATTTTTCTAGAAATTTTTCTTTTGTAGGATTTCCGTCTATTTCTCTGATTATCTGATTAATTTCCCTAGGCTGTAGCTTAAAAAATATGAAGTAATTACAATTTTTTCTAATATTTTTAGGAATTGAGTAATAAGACTGCGTTAAATAAATAATGGATGCATTTTTCTTTCTACCTCTTATAAACAAATCCTCTATAACTTTCTGGTCTTTTTCTGTAACACAATCGTCAAACACAACGAGATTTTTTTCTGAGGAATCTAGATCATCGACAGTAATAAATTCACTCAAATCTGAAGAAAATAGTACCTTCTTTTTATATTTATCATACTGTTTTAATAATTCCCTTTTTTTATCTTTACTTATTTCTTTACATTTTAAAATATCGTCTCTTTCAACATCTTTAAACAGTGTATAATCTTCTTGCAATTTAGAATACTTTTGCTCAGAAATGTCTTTTGCGCATAAATATAAAGCGTCGAAATCTAATCTTAAATTACTAGGATTCTCAAAATCATTTAATAAATTTAGTAGTAAATTCGTTTTTCCGCAACCTGATGCGCCAGTTACTAATAATCTAAAAGGATGTCTGGGTAAAAAAGGATGCTGTTTAGAGTCAGGTAATTCTTCTGGTTGTGTGTAATTTTTAATTTTAATCATTTATTAGACAGCGAAAAGCTGACGCTTTCTGATGTTAAATAAACGGCGAAGCTGTCGCTTCTAATTTACAGCTAGTAAAAAAGACGGCGAAGCTGTCGCTTCTAATTTACTGCTAGTAAAAATAGATGGCGGAGCTGTCGCTTCTAATTTGCTGTCACTAAAAATTTCAAATTATATAAATGATTAAAATAAACGATTTAGAAAAAGATCGAAATAAGAAACAAAAAGAAGAGTTAAAGAATGCTATAAAACTTGTCAAATTACAAGCAGCTATTAGAAAAAATAATGAAGAACAGCGTGATAGAAAACTAGGTATAGACAAAAGTTTAACTGAATTTCATAAACCTGTAACAAAAAAATTAGAAGAACAGGATCAAAGTAGAAGAGAAAATATTAAAGCTATCAACGATAAATTAGACGATTTAAATATATCTTTACAGCCTATTGCAGAATCATCTAGAATTATTCCTGATGCGATCGAAGATGTCAAAGAATTATATAAAGAACCACCACTTACTTATAATGTTAATCAAAATTTAGATCTAAAATATTTAAAATCTGTACAATTATACAAACCTTCGAAACTCCTAGACGATAAAGAAAAATTAGGTGAAATGTATGCAAAGGCTAAGCTGTTAAAAGAATCTTTATCGAGGCAAAAAGGCAACTTACAAAGTACAATTAATAGGGCTGTAAATCTTTCAGAGGAGGCAATAAAATCGAAAAAGGATGAATTAGATGCAGTTAAATATAACGAAGGGGAGCTACATAAATATCTGAATAGATAAACTACAATTCAAGGTAGTGAAGTAATGAAAGTCGGAAAAGGATTAGATTTATTATCTGAATTATTGGATAAAATATGTGAAGGTAGCAAGTCAAAAAAATTAAAAAATCAAGTCAAACTGCTAATAGACAAACTCATTAAAGCTAAAAAAATAACTAACGGAGATAAAGAACAATTATACAATCAATTTCTTCTTTAAAGATTTTACTCTCTAATAAATGAGTTATGTAAAAAAGAAGATTCATTTGAGTGACGGGCAGATTAGTAAATTGAAATCTGCTCTCAGAAAAAAAGAAGAACTGACACTGCAGATAGACAATTCTAAAACTCCCAATTATGAGATGTATTTAACCAAAACACAGATTAATCAGATTAGCAAAGGTAAAAGAATAAATATAAGCAAAACTCAATTAGATAAAAACGGTGGATTTTTACCCTTTTTAATTCCTATTTTAACATCACTAGGACTCGGTGCTGCGAGCGGGGCGGCGGGTTGGGGAACTAAAAAAATCCTCGATAAAATTTCGGGATCTGGAGTTTTTCAGCCTTGGGAAAACAAAGGATCTGGTCTTAAAAAAGGGCCAGCTTCCCTGTCTAAAAAAAAAAAATCCGATAACAAAATTAGGCATATCAGATAAAACGATTAAAGAAAATATGAAAGATGAAAAAGGATTTAGAGGTGTTTTCACTTCCGATTTACTTCCTAAAAAGATTGGAAATTTTGAAAGCGGGATTATTAATTTAGATATTTCAACAGGCCCTGGAACACACTGGGTTTGTTATTATAACGACCCGAAATATAATTATGTAGAATATTTCGATCCTTTCGGGGAATATATTTATAAAAATATTAAACTCAGAGAAAAATATATTCCTGAAAATATTATGAAATTTCTTAAACTTTCCAATAAAAAAGTCAATATAGCTCACAATGATAGTTTTTTACAAAAACCTACTTCTGTCAAATGTGGATTATTTTGTATGAAATATATAAAGGAAAGAAATAAAGGTAAATGTCCAGAATGTGTACTTAATTCATTTACTCAACAGCCTAGTGATTATAACGAAGAGCTTGTTTTTCATCTTTAAAGATTTTTTCTGTCTAATAAATGATCAAATTGAAGCCCAAAAGTCATGAAAAATCAGAGGATTTCACTGTTGAATTTCCAAAACCTCTTAAAATAAAAAAAATAGCATTGCAATCTTTTACTATGACAGTTTCATGGTTTAACATAACAGATAAAACTAATACGTTTGACGTGTATACAGATAAGAATAATGTTAAATCTATCACTATTCCTTACGGTAATAAAAATGTTGAAGATTTAAATATAGATGTGATGAAAGCGTTTGGTTCAGACGATCCTCCGGTAAAATTTGGTATAATACAATCTAGACTAAGAATGCTTATTAAATTAACTAAAGGTTGGAATATCGACTTAACAAAAAGCGATTTTCATAAGTTAATAGGCTTTGAAAAAAAGGTTTACGAAAGTTATGATGAAGAGACTGTAATAGAAGGTGAAAATATAGCAGATATAACAAACGGAAACGATATTATATATATTCATTGTGATGTAGTTAATGGATCTTTAATCAACCAGAATAATTCAGAAGTTATTTATTCTTTTACACCGCAGGATGTACCGGGTGTTATCATTTCGAAAGAATTCAATAATTTAATATATTATCCTGTGAATAGGGATTCAATTCGTAGAATAAGAATGAGAGTTACGAATCAAAATGGTGAATTAATTGATTTAAATAAAGGTTTAATTGAGTATAATTTTAGAGTCGTAGGTGAAAAAGAAGATTATGTTGAAAAAATATATCAATTGATATTAACTAAATTTTCTCAATAAATAAATGAATAAACACAGATTATATAGGAAAAGTAAAAGAATTCAAGGAAAAGGATTTTTTAAAGCTGAAAAAGTAGATTTGAATGACAGATTGACGGATGCTGACATATTGAAAGAAATATTTTCAAAAAAGATGAAAGGAACAGGTCTAAACATTCTTCCTAAATAAATGGAAAAAATTTATGATCTGAGAGATACTCGTTATTATTATAATAACGATATAAAAAGTAGCGAATTAAAAAAAATAAGATTACCTAGTACAAGCCATAATGACAAAAAAGAAAATACTACGTTTCATTTCGAAATTACAGATACCAATGATCCTATTTCATTATCGGAAAGTTATCTGGAGACAAAGTGGAAAATTGTAAAATCCAGTGGCGCATCTATAAATGATGATAATGTCGCCGCTGTATGTTCTATGAAAGGCGTAAAACTTCAGATAGGTAAACAAATAATTGAATCAGTTGGAGACTATCACTCCTACATTCTGCAGGTTAAGAGACTTAAGGATTATACCAGAGATTATTCAACATCAGAAGCCACAAATATAGGTTTTTATCCAGATACCAGCGATAGTGCCGATAGAAATAAAAGTTTACTTCAAGACGATGGTACCATTATTGCTACAACCCCTATAACCGATGTCGTCAATAAATTAAAAATTGTAAAAAATGAAAACTACAATAAAGGATTTAAAAAAAGATGGGAATTGTCGAAAAATAGCAATACAGTTACAACATGGACGCCTTTAAAGGAAATTTTTGATTTCGTCGCAGAATATAAAAAAGCCATTTCTGGTTTTATAATAAGACTGGAATTCCAAAGAGACGATAGCAGAAATATGATTTATACAGACGCTGCAAATCCAGATTATAAAGTAGAAATTGAAGACATAGCTCTTTGGGTGAGATACGTTGACTTTAAAAATGGTGCTGAGATTCTCTATAATGAGTTAAAATTATCTAATACGGATATAGAAATAAACTGGAATCAGTATGAAATTAACAGATCTAGTCCTATTAATAAATATAAAAGCGGTTCTGATTCTATATCTGCTACATCCGATGAAGTTTTAAGATTATTCGTAATACCGCAATATTTCGAAAGAAATGAAAATACTAAAAAAAATAATATGATATTTGATAACTTGGATATGATCGAATGTTGGTTGATGATTAACAGATCGCCGTTACCAGCTGAGAGATATACTATGGATTTTGGTAAAAAGGAATACAATAGATTATATGAATCTTTTCTGGAATCAGGTCTCAATAATCTAAACACAGAAACCGGTTGTATGGTCAATTACTCAGATTTCGGTAAATTATATCCCATAATTCATTTTGATTTGTCAAATCATGTAAACTATACCACTCTGGAAAATTTGAGAATAGAATTCAATTGGAAATTAGAAAACGAAACAACCAAAGAATATGTATTTTACTATATTTTAGAAGTAAGAAAGAAATGTATACTAAATATGAAAAAAAAAAAGAAATTACTATGATTAAAACGTTAGGAGAATAACATTTTTTAGTCTTTATAAATGGCTGTTTATTATCCGCCGTATGATAATCCTGTACGAAAAGGCCCTATCGGACCACCGGGTATAGGTTTTAAATTAACTGACGAAGGTCATTACGATATGGAAAATAAAATATTAAAAAATTCTTCAGATCCAATCGATGATTTAGATTTATCCACTAAACGTTTCGTTTTGAATAAAATAGAGAATAATCATTTTGAATTAAGAGATTTTATAGGAACAATTAATACTAATTATGACAGTAATTTTTTAACTTTCACAGAAAAAACGGGTGAGAGAATAAAAGAACTCGATGAAAATACTTTACATCTAATCGAAGGAAAAGCTTACGACGCTAAAGGAAAAAGAATAGGAAATGTCGCAGATCCAAAAGATGATAAAAATGTTATCAATAAACGCTATTTTCAGAGAAATGCGTTAATACTAGAAAACGATAAATTTGACGGAAAAAATAAAATAATTACGAATATTTCGGAACCCGAAAACGATACAGACGTAGTCAATAAAATATATGTAGACAGTAAAGATATCTGGGTTACTATAAAAGATGATTTTCAGACTTTTAAAACTGGAGGGTTTAAAAAAGTAAATTTCGATTTGATGAGTTCTAAATTATTGAATAAAGACATGCGATTATCTACAGATATGCATATGAAAATTTCTATATATTTAAAAGAAGTGATCATAGATCATTTTTATACTGATTTTATTATTGATAAACATTATGATACAGCGATACAACTACAAATCAATGATAAAATAATTTTAAAAGGGGGAATGAGAGATAGAGATTCAGCAAGTTGTTTTGCCTATGGAAAACGCAATGATATCATTACATTTTCAATATTGCCTGAGGGTGAATCAAACACTTTAAAACCTTATATACATATTGAAAAAATTTCCTTTTAAAATATGTTCATTATTAAATGGATATCAACTGGGACGAATTTTCTAAAACTAAAAATTTATCCGAAGATGTGCTACGAAATTTGAAAGATCAACTCAATTAGAAGTTAGTTTGTAGATATTCAGTATTATCCGAATCTTTTATGGAAGAACTCATAGATTATATTGAATGGAATGTTATATGCATTTTTCAAAAACTTTCAGAAGAATTTCTAGAAAAATATAAAGAAGAATTAGATTGGGATCTAGTTTCTAGAAATCAAAAGCTGTCTGAAGAATTTATATTAAAACATTCGAATTATATAAATTGGGTTGTTATATCTCAATATCAAACCTTAAGCGACGAATTTATTCAAACCTATCATGAAAAATTAGATTTACATAAAGTATCCATGTTTCAAAAACTTTCAGAAAACAGTATGTGCAAATTGGAAGAAGGACTAAATTGGTTGCAAATAGCCCGTTTTCAAACATTTGGTGAAAGGTTTTTAGAAAAAATATATGCATAGACTAGATTTTTGTAATCTGATTGAATATAAGTTTGATCAATTACCAGATAATTTTTATAACGATAACTGGAAAAAAATACTTTCCGTTCAACTGGGTGAATTAAATAGAAAATTTGGTCATTATTATGAAGAAGAAGAACCTCATAGAGAAAGATTAATGGATGAAATTTTCGAATTAAAAAATATTTTAATACGATTTATTAATGAATTGAGACTACTTTTGAATAAAGATGAAAAATAAAAATGTTTATAAAAATGCTTCTATATAAATGGAAGAATTCAACAGCCTCAGATCGTTCCCTCATAAGTTAAAAGATTTAGAGACAGGGAAATACAAACTGATTTCGTTGAAGAAAATTCAAACAAAATTTGGAAATATGACTATTGCGAGATTGGAAGTTAATGATGTAGAAAAAGATTATTTTCTTAAAAAGAGTCATGGAAAAATTTCTGAAAATGCAATAACAAAACTGAATAAAGGTGGTTATATTTTTCATTTTAAAGGAAAAAATAATGACGGCTATTATGATTATGAATTAGAAAAAGCTTAATCAAGCTGTTTGTTTTTCACTAAATATTACCATTTGGTGGATTTTATTTATTTCAAATCAAGATTATTTAATCTGTCGTCTTACAATAATCGGATTTCTCATTCAAATAGTCGACAGGCAAACTTTTTCATTAAAAATATTAAAATTTGTTCAAAAATGCACACATTTTGAAGAATCAGTCAAACTTTTTGATGAATAATCGTTGCAATATTCGATATTTAGACTGACAAATTTTTGATGAAAAATCTTACAATAATCGTTAAAAATTAGCATTTAGTGGATCTGTCTAAAATTTGTTCCACACTGATAAAAAATCTTTATATAGTAATATTCTAAAATTTGTTCAAAAATGCACACATTTTGAAGAATCAGTCAAACTTTTTGATGAATAATCGTTACAATATTCGACATTTAGACTGACAAATTTTTGATGAAAAATCTTACAATAATCGTTAAAAATTAGCATTTAGTGGAGTATAAAAAGTGTACCATAGTATGCCCCATATACTACTTAAAATCAATGTTGAAGGATTTTATATTTTAAAATGAAAATCCATCCAAACGAATTGAAGTACAGTAGTTACAGTTATTGCCGATTTAATGTCGATTAAATTTCTGACGTTTTGATATATTAAACTTTCAATTCTGACCAAAAGTTCCTGAGGAAACCTAAATAATATAAAGCGCTCCCCACCTTCTCTCTTTTAAACTCAAAATAATATATAGTATTGGCCAATTTATTAGTCTCATTCGAAAAAAAATTCCAAACCCTTGTTTCTAAGATGATTATATTAAAATTAAATAAAAATCATGCACTCGTGGCATCATAATTCACTTTTATATTTTAACAGAACTACTATATATAACTACTATAATTTGTGACTCGTGCTATAGCCAGTATACGTCAGGACACATTATCTTTTTACGTGTGAAGATTTCGATGTGGTACTCCATTGTGAAATTTGGTAATTTTTGAAATTCAATATTTAAAAAACGGCATAATCTTTAGATTTGAAATTTATATCAAGAAAAATACAATTTTTTACCTTTCTAACGAAGTTTGATTAACAATTTTCTGACAAATACTTTTCGAGCTATTAATTTTTTCAGCAACTTCAAATGTTTCATTTTCCGAGATTAATCTGTGGCAACGATTATCGAAAATCCCAGTCGTCAGCAACGCATAGCTTTTTATTAAAGAGGATAATCATGTTTTATAATCATATTCAAAACAGTAATTTAATATTATTAAATACACAACATCGTTAAAAATGGTAAATAAATGAATACATAAATAAAATGCGTAACGCACAATAGGAGATTTCAACTGCGCATGCGCGGGAATAATCTACTTTTTTTAGCAGGTGTCATAGGTCCAGATAGAATTATTATTTTTTTTAGATATTGCATTTATGTTTAAAATATAACTATTCTATTTGACGAATTTAAAACGATAAATATAAAAAATATAATATGAAAAGTAAGAAACAACGTTTATGAACACACTTCAGCAAAATTACATAAAAAGTTAACGATCAGTATAAACTTGAAAAAAAAAACACGAAATTCATTAATGCAACGACCACTGTACCGCTTGTATGATCGCTTCGCGAACATAAAAACAAAAAAAAATCACTGGATGCAGCAACCTTATTGTATTAGAATCCCCAAAAATACACAAAATTCGTTAATGACGCGATCACTGTACCGCATATATGATCGTTTCGCGAACATGAAAAAAAAAACATCATTGGATGCAGAAACCTAGTTGTATTGGGATCCTAGAAAGTATACGAAATTCTTCAATGCTGCGCTCACTATACCGCATATACGATCGCTTCGCAAACATAAAAAAAAATTAATGGATAAAGCAACCTCGTTGAATTAAAATCTCCAACGATACACGAAATTTGTTAATGCGACGATCACTGTACCGCATGTATGATCGCTTCGCGAACATGAAAACAAAGACAAACTTAACTGGATGCAGCAATCTTGTTGTATTGGAACCCCCAAAAACACGCGAAATTCGTTAATGCAACGACCACTTAACCTTATGTATGATCGCTTCGCGAACATAAAAACATAAAAAATTCACTGGATGCAGCATCCTTTTTGTATTGGAATCCCAAAAATACACGAAATTTGTTAATGCGTCGATCGCTGTACCGCATGTATGATCGCTTCACAAACTTGAAAAAAAGCATCACTGGATGCAGAAACCTCGTTGTATTGGGATCCTAAAAAGTACACGAAATTCGTTAATACGGCGATCCCTGATTTTTTTCGAATTTTTTTTGTCTAATTTTCCGGATTTTTTCATGTTTCCTTATTTTGTATCCTAAATACTACCTTTATTACAATTTTCAAGTTTCTAGCGCTACAAAATCGAATTATTTTCAAATTTTTGATCTTTTTCGATTTTTTTATTTTATTTTCGAAATTATTGTGTTTTAATTTTTTCTTTTTCTGTATCCTAAATGACTATATTACCTTTACGCTGAATTTTCAGTTTCTAAAGCTACTACAAGATCAATTCTTTTTCCATTTTTCAAATTTTCGAATTTTTTTCTCGATTTTTTAATTTTTCTTTTTTTTGTATCCTAAATACAACCTTTATTCCATATTTCAAGTTTCTAGCGCTACAAAATCGAATTATTTTCAAATTTTCGTTTTTTTTTTCGATTTTTTAATTTTATTTTCGAATTTATTGTGTTTAATATTTTTCTTTTTCTGTATAACACTACCTTTACGGTGAATTTTTACTTTCTAAAGCTACAAGATAAAAAAAAAAATTAAATTTTTCGAATTTTCCAGATTTTTTTAATTTTTTCTTTTCTTTTTTTTTATTTCTTTTTCTTTTTTTTTCTTTTTTTTTCTTTTTTTTCTTTCTTTCTTTTTTTTTCTTTTATTCAAAATTTTAGCTCTAAAAAATCGAATTATTTTCAAATTTTCGTTCTTTTTCGACTTTTTCGATTTTATTATTTTATTTTCGCTTTTTGTTGTGTTTTTATTTATTTTATTTTTTCTGAATCCCTTTGCCCAGATTTTCTGTTTCTAAAACTACGAGATCAAATTATTTTCAATTTCTCTTTGTTTTTTCGAATTTTGCTGATTTTTTTCTTTTTTCGAATTATTTGTATTTTTAAATTTTTCCTTAAATAGCATCCTAAATATTACCATTATTCCAAATTTCAAGTTTCTAGCGCTATAAAATCGAATTATTTTCAAATTTTCCTTATTTTTCCGATTTTATTTTCGAATTTTATTGTGTTTTTCATTTTACATTATTCCGAATCCTAAACACTAACTTTACGCCGAATTTTAAGTTTCTGAGACTTAAAAGATCAAATTATTTTCAATTTTTCAGACTGTTTAGAATTTTCGAATTTTGTTTTCGAATTTTCCGGACTTTTAAATTTTTCTTATTTTGTATCCTAAATACTAATATTCCGAATTCCAAGTTTCTAGCCCAACAAAATCTGATTATTTTCAAATTTTTGATTTTTCTTTTCGATTTTTTAATTTTATTTTCGATTTTTATTGTGTTTATGTTTTTTTTTCCTGAATTCTAAACACTACTTTTTTTACACCAAATTTTAAGTTTCTAAGACTACAAGATCGTATTATTTTCAATTTTCAATTTTGTTGGATTTGTTGAATTTTCGAATGATTTTTTTTTTCGAGTTTTCTTTATTTTATAATTTTTTTCTTTCTTTGTATCGTAAACACTACCTTTATTCCAAATTTCAAGTTTCTATGCCTACGGGATCCACCTAATATTTTTGATCACGCGTGAGTGAGTGAGTGAGTGACAAAAAATCGAAACTTTCAGTTCATATATCGTTTGCACTAGAAAAGACAGAAATGTGAAATTTTAAATTTTGGTCTTATTTGCCACATAATCTATATAAACGAAGTTTCAGTTTTTTGGGATTCACCAGCTCAAAGATATGGGGACGTCAAAAGTGCCCTGAGTTGCTTCCAGAAAGGAATGCTTACGGTTGTGCACTCTCGACTTGGCACAATGTCAGGAGGCACTGCCGTGCCTCCAGATACAAAATTGAAAATTCAAGAAAATTCCAACAAATCAATCTTTTTTAAATTTTTTTTTCGTTTTTTTCACTTTTTCGAATTTTTTGGATTTTTTTTTCTTTTTAATCCTAAGTACTACCAATATTCCAAATTTCAAGTTTCTAGTTCTACAAAATTGAATTATTTTCAAATTTTCGATGTTTTTCGATTTTTCCGATGTTTTAATTTTATATTCGGTTTTTATTGTGTTTTTTTTTTCTTATTCTGAATTCAAAACTCTTACCTTTACGTCGAATTTTAAGTTTCTAAGGTTAAAAGATCAAATTATTTTCATTTTTTCAAATTTTTCGAATTTTTGAATATTTTTTTTTCGAATTTTCTGGATTTTTTTTTTTTTTTTTTTTTTTTTTGTATCCTAAATACTACCTTTATTCTAAATTTCAAGTATCAAGCGCTATAAAATCGAATTATTTTCCAATTTTCGATGTTTTTCGATTTTTTAATTTTATTTTCGATTTTTATTGTGTTTTTAATTTTTTCTTATTCTGAATTCCAAACACTATCTTTACGCCGAATTTTAAATTTCTAAGGCTAAAAGATCAAATTATTTTCAGTTTTTCAGTTTTTTATTCGAATTTTTGAATTTTTTTTCGAATTTTCTGGATTTTTAAAATTTTTTCTTTTCTGTATCCTAAATACTACATTTATTCCAAATTTGAATTTTCTAGCGCAACAAAATCGGATTGTCTTCAAATGTTTGTTTGTTTTTCAATTTTTTCGATTTTTTAAATTTTGCTTTCGATTTTTTTGGTGTTTTTGATGTTTTTTTTTTCTGGATGCTAAACACTACCTCCACACCAAATCTTAAGTTTCTAAGACTACAAAATCGTATTATTTTCAATTTTCAATTTTGATGGAATTTGTTGAATTTTCGAATGTTTTTTTTTTTTCGAATTTTCGGGATTTAAAAATTTTTCCTTTCTTTGTATCCTAAACACTACCTTTTTTCCAAATGTCAAGTTTCTAGGGCTACGAGCTCTACCGAATCTTTTTGATGACGCGTGAATGAGTGAGTGAGTGAGTGAGTGACAAAAAATCGAATGTTTGAGTTCATATATCGTCTGAACTAGAAAAGACAGAAAGTTGTAATTTTAAATTTTGGTCTTATTTGCCACATTCTGTAGAAAAACGAAGTTCCAGACTTTTGGAAAACTCCAGCGCAGAGATATGAGGGGGTCAATGTTTGAGTTCATATATCGTCTGAACTAGAAAAGACAGAAAGTTGTAATTTTTAATTTTTGTTCTGTGTGCCAAATAGTCTAGAAAAACAAAGTTTGAAATTTTTGGGATACTCCAGCGCGGAGATATGGGGGGGGGGGGTCAAAAGTGCGCTGAGTTGCTTCCTGAAAAGGATGCTTACGGCCGTGCTTTTCGAAATTGGCGGAGGCACTGCCGTGCCTCCAGATAATGCCAGTTTTCGGGCACTCTTTTTTTTTAACGTTTTTTTGCTTCGGGAATTAGGAATTGGGAATTGAATATTATTCTTACGGATATTTATGTAATTGTAATTTTGAAATAAAATGTGATTGCTGAAATAAAGCTTCGATGGTCTGTACGGTTTCGATATTGCACATCTATACTTATAAAAGAGCATGTTCCGACTGGCTCATATTGAACACCGAGCCTAGGACATTGAAATTTGGCAGATATATTACTTACACAATGTAGGCACCCACTAAAAATAATTTTTGAAAATTTACAACATAAGGGGTTAAATGGAGGGTTAAAAATTTTAGCTCATTTCGTCTTTTCGCCATATCTCAACAGCAGTTGCAGGTAGGAGCATGAAATTCGGGATAACAAATCTACTAAAGAATAGTTAAATATGTATTTTAGGCTATTTTAGAAATTCAACCAGTAAAGGATTTAAATGGGGGGGGTCGAAAGTTTTCGGTGATTTCACCTTTTCGCCGTATCTCATCAGCAGTTTTAGGTAAGAGCGTGAAATTCAGGATAACAAATCTACTAAAATAATAGTTAAACACGTATTTCAGCGATGTTAGAAACTCAACCTCTACGGGGGTCGAAAGATTTAGGTGGGTTAGATGGGTAGTGTTAAATGGGGGGAGGTCAAAAGTTTTAGGTTATTTCGCCTTTTCGCCATGTCTCAGCAGCAGTTTTAGGTAAAAGCAAGAAATTCAGGATAACAAATCTACTAAAAGATAGTTAAACACGTATTTTACAGAATTTTAAAAATCAACCACTAGGGGGGTTAAATAGGGGATCAAATATTTAAGGTAATTTTGCCATATCTCAGTAGAAGTTGTTGGTAGGAGCGTGAAATTCAGAATAACAAATCTACTAAAAAAATAGTTCATTGTGTATTTCAGCGATTTCAGAAATTCAGCTACTAAAGGGGGGTTAAATGGGGATTAAATCGGGGTCGAATGTTTTATATAATTTTTCCATATCTCAGTAGAAGTTATAGGTAGGAGTATGAAATTCGGGATAAAAAATGTACCAAAAATAGTTAAATAGGTATTTCAGTGATTTTAGATATTAATCCACCAAGGGGGTGACATGGGGTGTCGAATGTTTTAGGTAATTGTGCCATATGTTAGCAGCGGTTTTAAGCAGGAGCGTGAAATTCAGCATTACAAATCTACTTAAAAATAGTTAAACATGTATTTCAGCGATTTTAGAGTGTACCTTTTTACTGATGCAAAACTTTCACGAAAGTCACAATTTTCTTCAATCTATCGTTAAAAATAGTGATTTTCCTCAATTTGCACACAAAAAAAGCAATTTTTGGTGATCAGTTACCAAAATTCGCAATTTTTATTGATTAGTCATTTAAAATTTTTGCTATTTTCGTCTCCCAGTCACAAAAAAAAAAAAAAATCCAAATTTTTAACAATCAGTTATAAAAAAGAAAATCTTTCGCAATTTTCGTCGATCAGTGAAGAAAAAATCAAGATTTCGTCCTTCAGTAATGCAAAAATTGCAATTTTTTAGCAGCTTGGTCAAAGGGTTCTGGTAAAATTACTTTTCTTTTAAATGTATACTTTTCAAACAAAAAAAATGTGTATGTAGTGTGCTATTTATGATAATAAAATGTATAGAAGAGGGAGTTATGGGTTTTTTCAGTTAGAATGCCAAGCAAAAGTGTCCTGAAATTGTCCTGAAATATCGAAAAGAGTATGTCCTGAAATATAATCTAGGGCTGGTACTACCCCTGTATGTCTCAGTATGAAATAAGAAAAAAATAAAATATATAAACAGTGAGGGGTGGGGGTAAAAATTGAAAAATATATATTAATAACAAGTGCTAAAAATTTTACAGTTATACTGTTAGGAAATGAAAGCTATGGATATCTTTGAAAAATAATTATATATATTTTTTTAAATGCTGCGATACATATTTTTTCTTTCTTCTTTAAAAATTTCTCACACAATGTATTTTTTTAGTACATTCTTTTTCAGATATCAATTTAGGATAATTTTGACTACTTAAAAGGACTTTTCACAAAAATTTTCCACCTCCAAACAGAACCTTTCACAAGTTTAATCATTTCAAAATAAAATCTGATCTGCCACAAAACAACTGAACTGGTCACAGAACATATTACTTAGCTTTTTCATGTGTAAAGGATAGACAGGAACCTGTATATAACGATAATTTCAAAATTTACAAAATTTACAAAATTATAACTAGAATTTTCACAAATATAAAAAAAAACTCTACAATTTCATAAAAACAGGACACTGCGAGAAAAATCTGGACAGACCCCTGATTTTTATTTCTAGATCATCAAATTTTAGTCATGTTAAAGAATTTAGCTCCAGGGTTTGAATGCTATTTTAAATAATAATTAAAATTGCAAATTTTAGCATACTTTATGAAAAATTGCAATATTGTTATAATTAAGCTTCAGATTTTTCCTAAAAATATTTTTTCATATAAATATATTTAATTCTTTAATAAAGATTTTTTTTTCATTTCTAAAACATTTATTGCCTTTTATAAAATTTTGTATATTAAGTATAAGTCTCCTAATAATATTTCCTAAGAAATTAACATTTTTAACTTCTTTTTTCTGTGTACAATTCTTACAGTATGTCTCTTTTCTTTTTGTTGTCAAAATATTTCTAAAATATACATTTAATTTTATCTGAAGTTTTAAAATATTACTTCGTTTTGCTAGGATTTTAACACATAAAATTATAAATAAAATATATATTTCAGAAATATTTTGACCACTACAATTGAGACATCTGTTAAGTAGAGTACAAAGAAAAAAAAAAGTTAAAAATATTTAATTCCTAAGAATAAAAATACAAAAAAAAAAAAATTATATAAAAAAAAAAAAAATTATAACCGCCACAGATAGGTTTAATATAAGTGTGGGGAATTTGAGATCTCACTTTCCCCTTTATGGGAGAAATATCGAACAGATAATAAAAACTGAAAAAATCAGTTTTGTAAAACGGAAAATAACCGTCCTGAAAACTGAAAATGTCAGTTTCTAAAACAGAACATTTCAATCCTAAAACTGAAAATTTCAGTTTCTAAAACAAAACATTTCAGTTACTAAAACGGAACTTTTCATTTTCGAAAAAGGAACTTTTCAGTTTCGAAAACGGAACTTTTCAGTTTCGAAAACGGAACTTCACAGTTTTGAAAACAAAAAAAACCACGAAAGTGAATGTCTGTGAAAAAACGGAAAAGTTACGGCAACTCTGCTGCCAGTACCTTTTCCATTTTTTCACAGGAGTTTTAATAAAAATTATAAAAAAAAAAAAAATTATAACCGCCACAGATAGGTTTAACATAAGTGTGGGGAATTTGAGATCTCACTTTCCCCTTTATGGGAGAAATATCGAACAGATAATCAAAACTGAAATAATCAGTTTTGTAAAACGGAAAATAACCGTCCTGAAAACTGAAAATGTCAGTTTCAGTTTCTAAAACTGAACGTTTCAATCCTAAAACTGAAAATTTCAGTTTCTAAAACAAAACATTTCAGTTCCTAAAACGGAACTTTTCAGTTTCGAAAAAGGAACTTTTCAGTTTCGAAAACGGAACTTTTCAGTTTCGAAAACGGAACGTTTCAATTTTGAAAACGAAAAAAAATCGCAGTTTCATTACATCTTTCATCAAAAATTGGCTGCTTTTAATACCTATGTTCATCGCTGCATAAAACATT
Source organism: Maratus michaelseni (assembly GCA_963931845.1). NCBI lineage: Eukaryota > Metazoa > Arthropoda > Arachnida > Araneae > Salticidae > Maratus > Maratus michaelseni. The sequence goes on from OZ007587.1 coordinate 186,062,682, forward strand.
TGTTCATCTGGGAGTTTACTCAAAGCAGAGTTAGACCACATTAAATCAATAGCCATTGACCGGGGTTATCCTGTTGAAATAGTTGATTAAAGTTCATAATAAACTAATTAAACGTACACATTCCAACGTTAGCAATGTTCGCAATGAAAATTTAATTATACTTCCATATTTTCCGAGAATAAGCCATCAAATATCTAGAATTTTGAAAAGATTCGACTTTAAAATAGTTTATGCACCATTTAACAAAATCAAATTTACAGATCTCAAGCATCCAATAGACAGATTTTCACATTGGGGAATTTATAAAATATCTTGCGAGTGTGATAAAATGTATATAGGTCAAACCAAGAGACCCCTTAAGGTTCGCTTAGGGGAATATAAAAACTATGTTAAAAATTGTGAAATTAAACGTTTTGCAATAGCTAACCATTGTGGGTCTGAAAATCACAGTTTTAATTTTTCAGAGGGTTCAATAATTCAGAAATGCTCATCTATTTACGACCTCTATGTTTGGGAGTCTTATCATAAGGGAAGAATTCAGGCAGCTTAGTTAATGATATGTCCAGTACACCAATTTTTTCAAATGTATGGCTACCTTTCATTTAATTCATTCTCATCGTATCCCCCCCTCTTCATTTTTCTCCTCCGTACAAAGTGTTTCAAACGTCTGGCTGCATTTCACTAAATTCATTCTCTTCGTTCCCCTCTTTATTCGTCTCCGTATTTAATCTCGCCCGGTCTGGCGGGACGATCCTATTGGACTCTCCGTCGCATGTGTTTTCTGACTCCGCTGTTGTTTTTGAAGAGGTCGCCGCCATTTCATTTTGGCGCGTGCGAAAGATGCAGGCGAATTGACATGGCTTAGGATTTTAAATCGGTTATAATCTTTTGAATTGCCACTGATGATGAAGCTTTAGGGGCTCCGAAACAGCTGTTTGCCAATTTATATATTTTTAATTTGTGCTATTTCACGTTGTACATTTATTTTTAATATGTTTAATGGTATGGGATACTTTGACTAAGGCTAACGCACAGGGAAGTTATTACACCTTAATATGTTATGGGATGGAATGGTATTATTTCATTAAGACTAATTATATACATCACATTATCGTGCTACGTAATTCCCAAGTCGCAAAATAATAATTAACTAAATATGTAGAGACTAGGAGTGATTTGTGAATGAAAATTTCAGAGTTAATAAGATAGTTAAACTTGGCTTTACACGATTTCAGAACTTTTTACCGTAAAAGAGTCAGTCACGAGACTTGGCTGTATTTTTTACAGGTGACGTTTTTGATGGGATTACACTTCTTTTTGTAAGTAATCCTCCTTTTCTTGATTTTGGGTTCTTTTTGGAGATCATCCACTGATTTTCGCTAATCCCACACTCTGTCCCTATTAGTTGCAGGTACCAAAAATTTGAAGCTTTAGTTTCGTTTGCTATGTCCTGCAGATAAAAAGAAGTTTCAGGTCCCTAGGTAAGCACGAAGTTATGGGAGGGGGGGTCAAAAGTACTGTCAATTGCTTCCAGAAAAGGTGCTATCCATCTGAGATATTACTCGAAGCCCTAGATACTTGATATTTAGCACAAAAGTACTGTTTAGTATAAAAAGAAAGACAAAATTAAAATTTCTGGAAATTTCCAATAAATCAAACTATAGTTTTCGATGTTTTTTTTTTCTTTTTTTGACTTTTTTTTTATTTCCGGATTTTTAAATTTTTTCTTAATTTGTATCCTAAACCCTACTTTTCTGCCAAATGTTAAACTTCTAGGACTACAAAATCGAATTATTTTCAAACTTTCGACTTTTTACAAATTTATTGATTTTTCGATTTTACTTCTAAGTTTCCTGATTGTCATTCCAATATAGTAATTCTTTGATCTGTCTTCTTACGATCATTTAGGTTCAATTTAGAGATAAATCAAGTGAATCTTACAGTCACCATGATTTTATTTAGAAAGGACTATTAAGCCATAACTAGCCAGTAATGTCGGGAAAGTAGTGGGCGCTGTGAAAATTTTTGTGGGGCTAACATCATTTAACACTCTCTATTTCATATGCAAATTAAATAGAGAAAAAAAAACCTGTCTATAAAGAAATTGCCCTTAACATAGCCAGTCTATAGCGGAACATTTCTATAGTTTTAGAACGTTTTTTGCTCTTGCACCCCCCTATGTTAGTGGCACCTATATAAAATATAGCCTATGGTGGAGCAGGGGTTGTCACCATCAATTTGCACCATTAATTTTGAAATCGGTTCTATAGTTCCAGAGATTCCACAGAAATTGTAATTTAGAATGTTTTTAGAACGCTTTTCACTCATTTCGCCTTTTAAATTTCATTTTTTAATATGTTCTTAGAGAGCATTTGCATCTTATAAGTAGCTACAATGCCAAATTTCAAATTTCTTGCTCCTTCAGTATACAAAAAATCGCAATTTTAGAACTTTTTTGCTCCTACACCCCCTGGGGTTAGTGGCACCGACATAAAATATAGCCTATGTTGGAGCAGGGTTGTCACCATCCCTTTTGAAATCGGTTCGGTAGTTCCAGAGATTACCCCCTACAAACAAACAAACAAACAATCTTTACTCCATTATAATATTAGTATAGACAACTGTAACCTACAACCTATCAACATCTGTAACCTACGCCGAATTTTAAGTTTCTAAAGCTTCAAAATCGATTTTTTTTTCAATTTTTCGAATTTTCCAAATTTTTTAATTTTTTTCTTTTTTTTTTGTATCCTAAATACTACCTTTATTCCAAATTTCAAGTTTCTAGCTCTAAAAAATCGAATTATTTTCAATTTTTCGGGGTTTTTTCGATTTTTTTTTTAAATTTTTAAATTTTATTTTCGATTTCTGTTGTGTTTTAGATTTTATCTTTTTCTAAATCCTAAACACTACCTTTACAACAAATTTTCAGTTTCTAAGACTACGAGATCAAATTATTTTATTTTATTTATTTTATTTTATTTTATTTATTTATTTTAAAATTTTGAATTTTTCGGATTTTTTTTTCGAATTTTCCATATTTTTAAATTTTTTTTCATTTAGTATCTTAAATATTACCTTTATTCCAAATTTCACGTTTCAAGCCCTATGAAATCGAATTGTTTTCAAATTTTCCTTATTTTTCGATTTATTTTATTTTATTTCGATTTTTGTTGTGTTTTTCATTTTATTTTATTCTGAATCCTAAACAGTATCTTTAAGCCGAATTTTAAGTTTCTAAGGCTTCAAATTATTTTCATTTTTCATTTTTTTTTTTTACTTTTGCGACTTTTCGATTTATTTTTCCGAATTTTTCGGATTTTTTTTTCGAATTTTCCATATTTTTTAATTTTTTTTCATTTAGTATCTTAAATATTACCTTTATTCCAAATTTCACGTTTCAAGCCCTATGAAATCGAATTGTTTTCAAATTTTCCTTATTTTTCGATTTATTTTATTTTATTTTCGATTTTTGTTGTGTTTTTCATTTTATTTTATTCTTAATCCTAAACAGTATCTTTAAGCCGAATTTTAAGTTTCTAAGGCTTCAAATTATTTTCATTTTTCATTTTTTTTTTTTTTACTTTTGCGACTTTTCGAATTATTTTTCCGAATTTTTCGGATTTTTTCATTTTTTCTTATTTTGTATCCCAAATACTACCTTTATTTCGAATTCCAAGTTTCTAGCGCAACAAAATCAGATTATTTAAATTTTCGATATTTTCAATTTTTTTATTTTATTTTCGATTATTATTGTGTTTTTTATGTTTTCTTTTTCTGAATTCTAAACACTACCTTCACACCAAATTTTAAGTTTCTAAGACGACAAGATCGTATTATTTTCAATTTTCAATTTTGTTGCAATTGGTTAAATTTTCAAATGGGTTTTTTTTTTGGAATTTTCCGGATTTTATAATTTTCCTTTGCTTGTATCCTAAACACTACCTTTATTCCAAATTTCATGTTTCTAGGGTTACAGGATCTACCTAATCTTTTTAATGACGCGTGAGTGAGGGAGTGACAAAAAATCGAAACTTTGAGTTCATATATCGTCTGCACTAGAAAAGACAGAAACGTGAAATTTTAAATTTTGGTCCTATTTGCCACATACTCTAGATAAACGAAGTTTAAGGTTTTTGAGATACACCAGCGCAAAGATATGGGGGGAGGGGGGTCAAAAGTGCCCTCAGTTGTTTTCAGAAAAGGAAGTTTACGGCTGTGCTTTCTGAACTTGGCGGAGGGACTGCCATGCCTCCAGATTCTATTTCACGTACATCAACCCTCTTTTATATGTTAAGATACCCATTAACGCTATTCTCAAATCCTTACTGCCTACTTTGAGAGACTTTTTTAAAATTCATTTATGTTCTGAAACGCACGCAAATGGTTTTTTTCTCACAAACAAGATAATCAATCTGTCTTTACCATCTTTTGGCAAAGATAAAAAATCTTTCAGAAAATACTGTAAAATTCGTCGTTTTGAAGAGAATTTCTGTACGCGTCGGAAAGGGGAAAAAAACCTGCCGTCCTGGGAAAACAATGCCTTATAAATCAAGTTGTAATTCATGTATCGTAAAATGAAAGAGGTTGTTCGATTACAAATCACTTTAATAATCAATTCTGCAAGTGTCGTGCTTTTATGTTTATGAATGAGTCAGAAAGTTTCGCGTTGTTGAGCAGAGAAAAATAGTTTTTCGAGAACCGCCTTAAAACAAAGTACGACAGTACGAAGAATTCCATTAATCATTTTCTTTAGAAATTTCTGTCAGTATCCTCTTAGAGGAAATGTAGTCCCTTAATAAAGGGATTTTTTACAGAGTGGTACTACGGAGTTGGTCCGTTGTAACAGGATTCAAATCTATTTAGAAAATTAAATGCTAAAAAATACCTTAAAAATGATCTATTCAAACATTAGTTTATCATTAAGTAAAGATGCTAAATGAAATTAATTATTGCTAATTTTCTAAGTTAATTAAACCAATATATTTATTCCCTTTATTTATACTCTTTCATTAAAATTACTCGAAATATTCAAATATTCCATAGTTAAGAGACTTATCCGCATATTGAATAGAGGAAATTTATTCTACCCAAAAGTGAATTATTGGATTAAGTACAATCCATTTTTACTAAACTATGTTAAGAATTTTTAAAAGTAGCATTTGAAATTTGTTTTTCTCATAGTAATAAGAGATTCTCATGTCGATTAAACAGATAATGCCTGATATTAAGTTTAATTATATTTATTTAATATGTGTCTTAATTTTTTTAGTTTTATTAAATCATCGCAGATTAATGGTTTTGTAGTTTAGTCTCCGTTATAAATACGAATAATATAAATGAATATTGTAAAAGTATAAATAAAGATAATATTACTTAAGCTTGTTAACCTAAATTCAACTGCAGCAACAATGTCTTTAAATCAAATGAAATTATTTGGGTAATATTAGACTTTATGACTGGATCAATAAAGTTCTTCATTACTTGCTACCTTGCTACTTCACACTCGACATCTTTTATGGGCCAATTGAATTTACGGTAATTTAATTTCCTTACATAATGTATTACATAATCACTTTCTTTAATACAATGTATCTGTCTCTTGCTTCCGAGGTACAAAGTTTTCAAGAAAATCTAAGCTAAAAAGTAATCGAATCATTAATTTCAGACAATGCAGAAATGTCATTTTAACAGGACTAAATGATAGAAAGTAAAATAAAAATAAAGCAATTAAGTTACTGAATTTCGGTAATTTCAGGAGATAAAAAATAAAAAGATTTTTGCTGTGTTTTAATACTAAAAACAAAACAAAACAAAAATATGTATAGATTTTCACAAATACATTTAAATAAGTCATTACACAGGTCGAGTTCGAGTAAAGCAACAAATGTTGTAAATCCTATTAACAAAAATAATAAAAAGAGCAATTTATAAAGCATTTCAAAAGTGTTTTTCTCTTCTATAATATACAGGGTATCGAAAAAGAATGCCGGGATTTTGGAACCTTTCAAAAAATTAATTTTTAAACATACGGAAATAATTCTTGTGTTGAAATGTAGTGAAAGAATGTGAGTTTTCTTCCGCTCACTAAATGGCGTGCAGCCTTGAATGAGAAGTTCCCAAACTCATGCATTGGACGAGATGGCCCAATTCCGTGGCCTCTACGAAGCCCCGACCTTACGCCTGTGGACTTCTTTTTCTACAGATACGTACAGTAAAGGAATTACTGATATCTGTCATTTGAAACGTCACTCGTAGCCATCAGAGATGATTTGCAGTACATGGAGGGAGATTAAATATCGTCTGGACGTCTGTCGAGCGACTAATTGTACACATATTGAAACGCATTAAAATTGATATAAAACTTGGTACTTTACATAATATTTTAATTATAAATTTATGTTCCTGTGTGTTTATTTATTTGCGTAATACAAATTTGAAATACCGGCATTCTTTTACGATGACCCTGTATAACAGAGTTTTCTAATAAAACTTTGGTAAATATTTTGGAGTTGAGCTGATTAAAATATCAGACCAGATGCTTTGATTAATAAGGTTAACTGGATGAATTATGCCTTCCAGGTTCGACCGGGATAGCTCAGTGGTAGAGCGTGGCGGCTTCAGCCAAGCGATCCCAGGTTCGAATCCTGGCCCGGACATTTTTCGTCCAGTTGGAAATTAAAAAAATACTTGTGTGATTACTTTACCAATTTGAAAATAATTTTGTTAAAAATAATCCTTTGTATTCACGTATCCAGCGTTTACTGGAGTTCCATTACCTGCGATCTTTTCTGTTGAGCTGATTAAAATATCAGACCAGATGCTTTGATCAATAAGGTTAACTGGATGAATTATGCCCTCCAGATTCGACCGGGATAGATCAGTGGTAGAGCGTGGCGGCTTCAGCCAAGCGATCCCAGGTTCGAATCCTGGCCCGGACATTTTTCGTCCAGTTGGAAATTAAAAAAATACTTGTGTGATTACTTTACCAATTTGAAAATAATTGTGTTAAAAATAATCCTTTGTATTCACGTATCCAGCGTTTACTGGAGTTCCATTACCTGCGATCTTTTCTGTTGAGCTGATTAAAATATCAGACCAGATGCTTTGATCAATAAGGTTAACTTGATGAATTATGTCCTCCAGATTCGACCGGGATATAGAGCGTGGCGGCTTCAGCCAAGCTATCCCAGGTTCGAATCCTGGCCCGGACATTTTTCGTCCAGTTGGAAATTAAAAAATTACTTGTGTGATTACTTTACCAATTTGAAAATAATTGTGTTAAAAATAATCCTTTGTATTCACGTATCCAGCGTTTACTGGAGTTCCATTACCTGCGATCTTTTCTGTTGAGCTGATTAAAATATCAGACCAGATGCTTTGATCAATAAGGTTAACTGGATGAATTATGCCCTCCAAATTCGACCGGGATAGCTCCGTGGTAGAGCGTGGCGGCTTCAGCCAAGCGATCACAGGTTCGAATCCTGGCCCGGACATTTTTCGTCCAGTTGGAAATTAAAAAAATACTTGTATGACTACTTTACCAATTTCAAAATAATTGTGTTAAAAATAATCCTTTGTATTCACGTATCCAGCGTTTACTGGAGATCCATTACCTGCGATCTTTTCTGTTGAGCTGATTAAAATATCAGACCAGATGCTTTGATCAATAAGGTTAACTTGATAAATTATGCCCTCCAGATTCGACCGGGATAGCTCAGTGGTAGAGCGTGGCGGCTTCAGCCAAGCGATCCCAGGTTCGAATCCTGGCCCGGACATTTTTCGTCCAGTTGGAAATTAAAAAAATACTTGTATTTTGGAGTTGTTCGATGTTCGTTACTAGTATGGTTTCAAGCCTCTATTATCTTTAGTTTTATGTCATATTATCATCCGCTTTTCCTTTTTCATGCAATATCTCATAATTTACATTTCTAATTTCAATTTTTAATTTATCTTAACTCATTTGGTTTTAAAGAACAGATATGCAGTTTTTTGTTTTGACTTTCTTGAAGAAATAGTAAAAATTTGATGAAAATTTAAAATGTAACATTTTTTTTAAATTATTGGTAGGATAATTCCATTAATATAACCTTATTTCTGACTATTTTAAACACTTTTACAACTTATATTGCCTACCAATCTCCATCAGGTTAAAAGCGAAAACGCATTTCAATCTTTTTGGGTTGGGTTGGGTTGGGTTGATTATTGACGGCCAATTATCTGCACTAGGGATATAGGCCCGGGGGGAGTGCCCCTTCGTGGGGGTCTTTCTAAGGGAACCTAATCCGTATTTACGCATGGATAAATCCACGGCTCGAAGAAAACCACGAAAACTCCGAACGATTAGGCCGACGGGCGCGATTGGGATCGAACCCAGCACCTCCCGTCTACCAGCTTCGAGAGCACTACCTCTCAGCCACTGGTGGGGCTCAATCTTTTTGGGATATCCTATATATAAGTCAGCCAATAACAGAAAATGTAAACGCCAGCAATAAGTTGTATTCTTCTTCTCTAAAATAATTTTATGTTTTAATTGATTAATGGTAGGTTAATTTCATTATTATATTTTATTTCTTACTATTTTAAACATTATTGCAATTTACATTATCTAGTAATCTCCAACAGGTAAAAAGTGAAAGCGCGTTTCAAGCTTTTTGGATATAGGTCAGCCAGTAGCACAATGCATACAAAAGCCAATGATAAATCATAAGTTGCTGTATTTCTCCCTCCAAATAGTTTTATGATATATTTTACATAGTATTGATGTATGGAATTATGATGCTATTCCATGTAAAATTCATTAAAATACGATAATGTTAGGAACATTTTCGTAATATTACCGTGCAGGTGTAAATATGTAAATGTTTGTGTTCAGCACCGATTAATTAATTTGGGGGTCATACATGCTTTTGTGGGGTTCACTAGAGCATTTTAAATACGTACTAATTATTTTATAAGTTTATTTTAAAGTTTTGGGTACACCAGGAGGGCCAGGACACGGGCATCGATAATTTGTGTAAATCAGTCACTAATATAACACATAGACGGCGAAACTATAACACGCGACAGAACATTTTCGGAACGTTAGTGATTGATGTTCTAAATCAAAATACAGTGAGATTACACTAAATACACGAATTTAGATTACCTCAAACTTGTATAAATTCGATTAATTGAAAATAGAAGAAATTGAAATGCAATTTATTTATTTCCAGTCTAATTTAATATGGACTCAAAAAATTATCGAAATAAGAGCAAATTCGAAGACTGTCAAAAAAGAAACATTATTAGTCGTTATAAATAAAAATTATAATTTAAAATTTAATTCTAGACATGTAGAGCTGTTTAAAGGATACTGGTACATATTTGGACATGTACACTATATTTCCAATGATGACCGGTCACTTGCGATTTTAGACGTTTTGTTAAATATCTGGAAAGATACATGAGGAATTATCCTGAAACTTCAGGAGTGTAAACAACATGATAAACGTCATATATTTCCGCGAAGATTTTTTCCCGAAACCCCATAAGGGGCCGTCAACAAATTGAAGAAAAGCGAATATATATTGGCTAACCCTGTAAAAACTAATATTGCAAAAGCATTCAAACTGTAGATTATGATTAAGTGGATTATTGTAATAATTTGGGTTCATTTGTATGAAGATAGCATGTATACTCTAAGAGAAATTCAGGTTTTTATAAAAACAGTCCCAAATTTTACCAAGTTTTTTGCTTATAATTTGCAGAGTTTTTAATATAAAAACAAGTTTTTTTCAGAAAGTATGACAAACAAAATTATACAAAGATTTACTAAATACAGAGGAGATTTACTAAATATTGTTTCACTGCGCATGCGCGAATTCAATCAAAATATACTGTACATAATATATTAGCTAAATATATAGACCAACTTTTATGAAAGTCTGAAAAACAAAGCTTGAAAATTCTGATAGTAATCGTCGATAGAATAAGCTCGAAATTCGCTGTTTCCAAAAGGAAGCTAAAACATGAGGGGTTGTATCAGAATGAGAGACACTTCATTTTTATTATGTCAACTTTGATAAGCTAGTACATTTGGATACAACCCCTCATCTTTTTGTTTCCTTTTGGGAACAGCGAAATTCGAGCTTATTCTATCGACGATTACTATCAGAATTTTCAAGCTATGTTTTTGAGACTTTCATAAAAGTTGTTCTATACATTTAGCTAATGTATTATGCACAGTATATTTTGATTGAATTCGCGCATGCACAGTGAAACAATATTTAGTAAACCTGCTCATTTTTCATACAATTTTTATTATTGTTTAATTCTGATTACAGGGTATTGTGTATAATTTTGTTTGTCATATTTTCTGAAAAAAACTTCTTTTTATATTAAAAACTCTGCAAATTATAAGCAAAAAACTTGGTAAAATTTGGGACTGTTTTTATAAAAACCTGAATTTCTCTTCGAGTATACACGCTATCTTCATACAAATGAACCCAAATTATTACAATAAGCCACTTAATCATAATCTGCAGTTTGAATGCTTTTGCAACATTAGTTTTTACAGGGTTATCCAAAAGATATTCGTTTTTCTTCAATTTGTTGACGGCCCCTTATGGGGTTTTGGAAAAAAAATCTTCGCGGAAATATATGACGTTTATTATGTTGTTTACACTCCTGAAGTTTCAGGATAATTCCTCATGTATCTTTCCAGATATTCAACAAAACGTCTAAAATCGCAAGTGACCGATCATCATTGGAAATACAGTGTATTTCTATACTTATGCCCGAGAATCATAATTTTCGGAAACGAATAATATGAAACTCAAGCAGAAGGAAGCCACTTGTCAGATGATTCTAGTTCAGTTTGCATTTTGATGAAAACAATTAAGTAGATCCTGATATCCATTAACCCTTAACTTCTGTGATAAAAAATCTACATTGAGTGGTCTCTGATACAGCTTGATCGAAGGATGAATAAAAGACTGGATTAACTTATAAGACACTGTTTCTGTTCTAAACTTTTCGAACAGGACTATTGTAATTAAAATTAACCTATTCAGAAGTCTCTAGCGATAGCACTAGTGCTCCAAACGAAACAAAATTTCCCTAGTAGTTGAACTAAAAATTACAAGTTAAATCGTAAAAACTGAAAATGCAGAGGTCTGTTAGATTGCTAAGAGCAATTGAACCACCAATTGGAAGAAGGGAATAAATCCAAAAAATAAAAATGGAGATAATTAAAAAAAAAAAAACTTTATAATCTTTTACTTTCAACTTATAGGCTCATGTGATATCAATGATAATGAAGAAAATATAAATCCTGATTTATTTAATAATAGAGCTTACTGAAATGTATAATATTCATTTATATATGTATATAATTATTTATCATACAAAATTAATTAAACATTTTGTGCATGCATGCCTGCATTTATTCGGCATCAATTGATGACATATTTAAACAAATTTGCTATCCGCGATAATTTTACACCTTGTTATGTCACTTGCATATTGTCCATAAGAAAATCGGGTACTTTTCCGGTATAGGATCCTTTGCTTTTAGGTTTGGCGTAATTCGAGCTTCGAAAAGGGATAGATTCGTTAATATACATAGATTTGTTGCCAAAAGTTATGAAAACAAACCCAATGAGCTTTTGGTGCTTTTCTATTATAGGGGTCTTGACGCTTTTTTTAAAAAAGCTTGGCGCAATTCGGGCTTCAGAAAGTGAGATTTGGTGCCAAATGACATTAACAGCCATGGAAACAAATTCGACGATTTTTTTGTTTATATGCGTATTTTAATTATTCGTATATTATTATTGTTTTTTCTATACAAATTACTTCTGATTATATATAAAATAGGATAAATGACATTTTACGCTAAACAAATTGTATAAATATTTTTTTGCTCCTTTCTTTTGCGTTTACATAAATGACGTCATTTGGACGAATTTATTCAAAACATTTTCAGTTTATAAATTAAATTAAATGCTGACAGACGATTAAATCCTGACAACGATAGAAATGTGATTTTTTTTTTTAATTTTCCTGAAAAACATAATTTAATCACAATCTTGTCTTCATTATCGATTGAAATAAAAGATAAATTCAATTTCAATTTGAAAATGACGAATAAAAAGAAATCAATAATCCCTATAGGGATCCTTTTCAATTTTTTCCCCTTTTTTGTCACAAAAAAAAAAAAAAACTGAGTAATTAGTTGCCATCATTACAGAAATGTCATTAAAATTAGAAAAAAATTAATATCTCGAAAACTAATTCCAATTTCAAAATTCTATTACCAGTTTAAACATCCGCGGATTTTTATGGACAATTGGTATTAATTTCACCATCAAGCGTTTAATATTTTATTAAAAATAGCCCTGAAACATAATCAGTCGTTTAATCAGTCGTTTCATAAAATCGTTTCATAAATTCGTTTCATAAAATCGTTTCACAAATTTGTTTCATTAGGATTTTATATATATAGGGTAGATGTAAATGTGTTGGATTTATTCCCTTCTTCCATTTTATCATATACTATATACAAAATAATTTGAAATAATAAACAATATAATGACAAAAACTATTTATTTATTAGAAAAAACGTAAGGACACTCTATTATTCGTCTACTTCTTCACTTTCGGATCTTGTAGTTAGCCAGGTCAGAATAATATCCTAAAAATCTTTGAATTCGTCAGGAATATATTGGATTATTTTTTGTATGTCGTTAATTTTTTTCTCATTTATGGGTATTTTAGTGACATATGCCGGGGTTTCTGGTATTTTCAGGTTTGTAGAAGGTTTTTGGAGCAAAAATGTAACTTTAATGAAACCATCGATAACTTCGGAACATGTCAAGTAACCTTTATGACTTGACCTATTACTCAAAGCTTCTATATTTCGAAATCTTGAATGTTGTTGCCTTGTCTAATGACTTATAGCTCTTCTTGAAACATCGCTGCCATGGGTTTTAAAATCAAGTATGTCGTTAGAAGTAATGGGTTTAACTGAAAAACCCCTGATTTTTGCTGCCAAAATAAGATTATTATATTCATTTGGAACATAAATTCTGTCCTTTCTCCTAATGAGTCTTTTAGCGGTCCCGAAATTTCTGCCACACTGTAAACTAGTCGTTGGGGGCCACCGTAATACTTACCCATCATGGATATGCATAATGTAAAATATTAAAATAAAAATGTGTAAACTACTTATAAAATGCATTGCAATTCAAACTAGTCGTTGGGGGCCACCGTAATACTTACCCATCATGGATATGCATAAAGTAAAATATTAAAATAAAAATGTGTAAACTACTTATAAAATGCATTGCAATTCAAATAAAATCGTGGCTTGATGACGTCACAAACTTTAAAGGCTCGATTACTGAATTGCTTGAAAGAGGTTTTTCCTTATAACTCCAAAAATAATAATCCTATTAACTAGCGGTTTATTGCATCTGATTAAGCGTCAAATTTCCAATTAAAATATATCTTTGAAGTGAAATTTGGATGAAATACAGGGTCATGAAAAATCGAAGAGTGTGGAAAATAGGATTCCAAATATCTCGGCAACTAATTATCCGATCGACTTCATGCTTTATTCAAAATTTATGTTTTTTTATTGTCTTTTATATTCATTTCTTAAAATAAACAATTTCGAAAATTTTTATATACCTTTCATCAGAACGAATATTTCGAGAGTCCGAAAAAAATTGTTCCGGTTAATCAAGGTTATTGGAATGAAATAGGCTTCTTCCCATTATTACATACTAAGTACATACCAAATTACAAGTCTCTATCTCAATTTTTTCGGGAGATAGAGCGTTTACAGACACACACACACACAGACACACAGACACACAGACGGACGGCAAAATTTTTTTTCTAAAAATATGTTTTTCGGAATCTCCAGTGTCTGAAACGTGTAAATCCGTCAAAAAAAATTTTTCGATTTTCAAAACGATTACAAGACTTACCCTATACTATGTATGATGGGTAAGTAATAAAATCGTGGCTTGATGACGTCACAAACTTTAAAGGCTCGATTACTGAATTGCTTGAAAGAGGTTTTTCCTTATAACTCCAAAAATAATAATCCTATTAACTAGCGGTTTATTGCATCTGATTAAGCGTCAAATTTCCAATTAAAATATATCTTTGAAGTGAAATTTGGATGAAATACAGGGTCATGAAAAATCGAAGAGTGTGGTAAATAGGATTCCAAATATCTCGGCAACTAATTATCCGATCGACTTCATGCTTTATTCAAAATTTATGTTTTTTTATTGTCTTTTATATTCATTTCTTAAAATAAACAATTTCGAAAATTTTTATACCTTTCATCAGAACGAATATTTCGAGAGTCCGAAAAAAATTGTTCCGGTTAATCGAGGTTATTGAAATGAAATAGGCTTCTTCCCATTATTACATACTAAGTACATACCAAATTGCAAGTCTCTATCTCAATTTTTTCGGGAGATAGAGCGTTTACAGACACACACACACACAGACACACAGACGGACGGCAAAATTTTTTTTCTAAAAATATGTTTTTCGGAATCTCCAGTGTCTGAAACGTGTAAATCCGTCAAAAAAAATTTTTCGATTTTCAAAACGATTACAAGACTTACCCTATACTACGTATGATGGGTAAGTAAAACGAATGGCCACGCACAGGTAAGTATTGATATATTTTCTCAAAAGGATTCATTGCAACAAGAGTGAGAAAGAATCTTATAAGGGTGTTATTTGCATTTTGTCCCCCGCAAGCATCGCTAAAAGCGTTCTTTGACAGAGGGATCCATTTTCTGTATAGTTTTCCACAATAAACTGCATGCTTCATCCATGCCCCGTTTAGCTTCACCCTCATGGTAAGTGTAGAAATCAACTGAGTTCGTCTTTAAGTCGTGAACACAAAACACATACAGCCACAGTTTTCTTAAATAAAACATCTCTTGAGCTGGGATCTTAGGAATGGGCAGATTTTGCATGTAATCAAATACAATGGCTCCCACCAATAGCAATGCGTTTTTGTTTATCGAAAAAAAAACAGGCAAAAAAGAAACACTATTTCTATAATCGTTGATAGTTGATAGTTGGAAGAAGGGAAGGATTTGTTTCCTTCTTCAAACTAACTATTTTTATGGCCGCATGAATCTATACGAAGGGAATGGTTTTTGTTCTTTTCTTCGAACTCACAATTAAGCGCTACGTCTAAAGAATAAAAAAGTGTAGAAAAATGAATGTGTCAAAAAGTGGCGTTTATTCCCTTCTTCCAATTGGTGGTTCAATTAAGGGTTAACGTGCTTCAAGATAATACAGCCAATGCTGCTAATACAGCAACTTGTCGGTTTCGGGTTTAATTTCTAAATTTGAAACAAATGGCTTTACCACCTTGAAAATGAAGCTAAAAAGAAGCTACAGCAGTGTGCCAAGAATACCATTTTCTGTAGAATAGGTTGTATGTATTTCATTGGTTTTCAAGGCGGTCATTGTTATTTTGATCTGGAATGTTTACCTTTTTATCTTGTAGTTACTGAATTGGTACTAAATAATATGTGATTTTTTCTCCACTTCATTTATGGTTCGTGCATAAATCACATGGTATTTCAGAAACCTAGCTGCAGAGAAATATGGTCACCGCAAAACGAAATAAGACTGTTTTTATATGCCAAAAATGCAAATTTTGAACAGCCATGACACTCTTATTGGTGATTTAGATGGTGATTTTAAAACTTGTTGATCGTTTGAGTTATTGTAAACATTCGGTAACTAGATTTGATTTTTTTAATTCTTTCATTTACATTCAACTAGGATAAATTTGATTTTTTTTAATTATTCTATTTACATTCAATTCATTTCCATTAGAGATAAAGTTCTGCTCATAAAAATAATGAAGTTGTCTTTTTTTTTCAGGAAGTAAAATGAAGAAAAACTTAGTAGAAATTGACTAATTGAAAAATATAGCAAAAGTGACCGAATCATCTTCTTTAACTATATATATTAAATTTAAAAAAAATATGTTTTATGAAATTTTAAATTTTAAAATTTTGAAAAAAGTGAAAAGAAAATCTGCTCAAAATTTAAAGAGGAAAGATAGCACTAATGACCGCGTGTTTTTAATTTTAATTTTTAACTTTACCACCACCATCACAATTTTATTTTGAAACAAGTTTGGACATATATATTTGGCATTCAAAATGAAAAAACAGTAATCGCATTTTTTTTTTTCATTACTTCCGAAACTGTAAACTCCAATACGCATATTACCCATATATTTTTAATTCTGGTATCATCGTAATTTTAATTCATTATTACTTTATTAAAAAATTACTTTATTAAAATTAGGGAGGGGGGCACGCTATGGTGACGTAAAATATATTTTGGAAAAATTTGGCGCTCATCTGTCGTGAAAAGGTTCGACATCTCTGTCTGTTATAAACAATATCTTCTCCTTAATTGTGGTATGATATGTTGCATTAAAACTGCATGAGATCCTTCGATCCTTTGGGGGGGGGAATAAATCTAATTTATGTTATTTATTTAGAAAAATACATAATATTAATAGTATTAAATACTATATTTCAACAAATAAATCATATTTATAGAGCAGATAAAAAAATTTCTCGCTAAAAATTCACATTGCCAATCGCTTCATTTGTCAAATACACTTTGTTCTTTCAAGATTTGGCTTATAATGTCGGAGTAGGCGGAACAAACATCACGCAATTTGACGAACTTGTTCAAAAATATTTCAGATTTATGAATTAAAACAAATATTTACAAAAATATAATTTTTTTTCGCAAAGCCATGCTGTTAGCAAAATTGTGAAAATTTTTAACTGCCATCGTTAAGAAATAATTGGTTAAAATCTGTGCTTCTTTTTCAGAATCATTTCTCGTAACTAAAGGGCAATAATTTTCTTTTTTTCATGCAAATATATTAAATTTGTTTTACCTCTTTGGTTGAATGTGAAACTAATAAAAACAAAACAAAACAAAAAAAAGCTACCTTAAATAAACTGATTTCTAAAGCTTAAATATATAAAAATATGTTTCTACTTAATTTTCAACTAAATTTCCAGCAGGACTGAAACTGCTGTAAATCAATAAGTACAGCGCAGTTTCAGTCCTGATGAAAATTTAATTGGAAATTTAGATATTATCCGATGCTGGGAATTTATTCGTTTCATGTACGCCACTGGGTGCGCTATACCGGGGTATCTGAGTTCGATCCCCAGTCTGGACACATTTTTCACTATGTTGGTTATGCGTTGTTTAGCAAAGTGAAAATTAATTCATATCCTTTGTCAGTATTATGTTTCTACTTTTTCGAATATTCTTGGAAATGCAATTTAAGCATGATACTGGTTTCACTATCTCTTCAAGTAAAAAGTAATTTTTCTTTCTTTTCAATTTTAATGAAAAAAAGATGTTAATAAAAATATAATGCTAATCCTTTTTATTTTTCCTTTTTCCTTCTTTTATCCAGAACATGAAGTAATTTAGTTACCAGCTTTGTAAAATTGTAATTAGCATGTACATAAAAATTGATATCTCAAACACTAATTTAAATTTCAAAAGCTATTATGACACTTGCAAATCCTTGCCAATAATGCGTTCTTTTGTAATTCTTGCGTTCGTTTAGACCTATTAATTGCTTTACTCTCTGAAGCATAGTTTCGAAATACAAACATACAGTCAGTTTTTACTTAGTTGTGTTGCAACTCAGTGTGTAGTATTTTTTTTTTTTTTTTTTTTTTTTTTTTTTTTTTTTTTTTTTTGTGAGATTTTCCTGATTTTTTGGAAAATAAAATAAACTAATTTTATACTAACTTAGAAAAAAAAAATGTAGCATTATTTTTATTGAATTTTTTATTATAAGCAAGAATACATATTCAAAATTTAAATTAATGGAAAATTACGAAAGTTACATTTTCAAATTACACGATTTTGATTCAGTTATTGTTGAATGCCTTTATATGAGAATGCCGACATACGGCAATAAAAATTAATTGGTTAATAGGAATTCGAACAAAAACTTGGCGAGCTTATCAACCAAGTTAATGTTCGTTTACTCGTTGGAGTAACTCGACCAGGCGAGTATTGTCAAATTCTGTAGTTGGTTCGTTCTGTAGTTGATTTGCTAGGGTTTGGACAAAAACATCCAGTCTGAACCTGTGCACGTGTTCAGGTTCCATGCTCAGAACTAGAGATGAAATCGGACTCTTTTTTTTTTTTCGAAGCACTAACCTGCCCGAGCCCGAAAATCCTTGTGTCATCAATTCCGAGTCCTTCCGAGCCAAATACCGAAAGTACGCAGTAGAAAAAAAAATCTGTTAACATTTTAAAATTGTTTCAACATTATTTTTTTTCATTTAAAAATCTCTTCTTATATAGAAATAAGTATTAATCCTAAATACTCCCTTACAACAACGTTTCGCGATTTTCATATCCGTGAAAATCTGTTAAAAATACCAAATGTGTTATTTATACCCAAACACTGGCAGAAATCTGCAAAATCATAATTATTATTCTTGTAAAGTATCATTGTGCAACTATAGTAGAGAGACGTGGGCTCTGTTTTCCAGTAATTCTTAAAAAAAAAAAAAAAAAAAAAAAAAAAAAAAAAAAAAAAAAAAAACGACTTCAAAAAGAAAGCGGGGATAGACAAGGAATACCTCGCAGCTTTTTTATGTTACTGACAGTGAACGTGCAAAAGTTTCAGAATCAGATAAAATATTCCTCCTTATATCTCATTAATAACAATTCAATTACCTTTCAATGTGATTTTTAAAGGATTGTAAAACACTTTAATAAACTTACACAACATTCTTGTTTCTTAAATAGCAAGTTTTTTTTTTCAATTTGTGAATAAATAAAATTGTCACTTTGAACCCGATGGTATAAAAATCGAGCCCGAGCTCGTGTCGGTCCCGGGCTCGGACTTGGTCTCCTGGACCCAGGCTGAGCCCGTCTCATCTCTATTTACGACGATATGTTTTATAAGCGTCAGTTCGTCTACATTGTAAAAGAAAAATTATAAAATGGTATTTCATACATTTCAATAACATTGAAGTTTCTCAGCATTTCGGTAATAATTATATAGTAAATATGTATGCAAGTCACATGAATATTATTTAATCTACATTTTTTAAAGAGAATGTAACCTAAAATTCATTAAATCTATTTATTCTCACAAAATGTAAGCCAAAAATAAATCACACGGCAAAAAATAAATCAAGCCAAAGATAAATAACTTTTAAACACATGTTAATCACTTCGAATTGCAGACCATTATACCATCTATTCAAACGGCTTTGATTCAAACTGAAAACATTTTTTTTTCTTTTTAGGTGCATTCGTAATTATATAAATACGTAGCACCTATTGTCGTCGCTTGGTCCGTCCGTCTGTCTGTCCGTCCGTCCACATATAACAACGCAAAAACTACCCAACCGAATGGTTTGCAATTTAAGATATATTATCTTTGCAGAATTTTGTCGAGACATTTCAAATTTTATTAAAATCGAATCAAAACTTTAGGAGATATTAATAAAAATATTTATTAAGAAATTTGAATTTTTTTTTTTTAAATCGGTGCTATCTTGTTATAGGAGCTTCCGAAGTTTAATCGTCAAGCGACCGATATACTTATTCTATTACAGAAATTAATCTGCAGACGATATCATTCATTTCACAGAATTAAAAATCATCAAGATCTAAATATTTATATAGCTAGCAACAGTACGAACGCACCTCATTTGTCACGTTTGACGTACAATTTCCAGCTTGTTTAATTTTATTGAGAAAATGGCAACAAAAAGTACAATAATCTTATTACATAGCTGCCAACTTTTACGCTTTTTTGTTACCACTAAAAATTAATAGAAATTTTTGCCTTATTGAATCACATGATTTCAGTGATATAATAAGTTAAAATTTACTATAAAATTTTAGTGGTAGGAAAAAAGCATAAAAGTTGGCAGGTATGTTATTAATTCCTTTTTCTTTTATCTTAAAATTGGAGTAATTTTGTTTCAACCATTATAGAAACGTCATTGAAAATTACAAAAATAAATAAATAAATAAATAAATAAATAAATAAATATTAAAATAGCTCGGAAACTAACTCAAATTTCAAATTCTCAAGAGTTATTATACCTCGAATCCATCAGAATAACTGGTGATAGTTTTAATCCCGCAGCGTTCCATATTCTTAACACGGGAGTAGTCGCGCCGGGTATGACATACCAAGAGTGAGTACGGTTTTTAAAATTGTCAACAATATTTTTCGGAAAGTAATCTTCAACTTACTTTATCGCAAAATTTGTAACAATTGTCTCTGACTAAATAAGGTGACGATTAGTATTTGTATTTATTGGTGACAAAGTAATGACCATTCGTACCCCGGGTATGCGCGATTTCTCCCGGGTAATTCTGAGAGTAATTCTGAAATAAAAACACACAGTCAGATTTTGATGAAAAATTTTCTGCATCCGAAAATCAATTTTTTTGTAAAGACAGGCCGTAATTTTTATTAATTTTTGCAAAAAACTGACCCAGACAAGGAAATGAAAGTAAAAAAAAAAAAAAAAACCTACATTTTGTTTCTATTTCTAAAGTTACCGATATTTGTTAATGTTAAAGGTCAATGGTTAAATTTTGACGGTTGTGAAAGGGAAGTTAGGTCATAATTTAAACACCGCATTAATGTTAAAGATCTGGCGCCTCCTAACGTTGGAAGGTGGAACTAATTTATTTTTGCAGCGCTTGTGCAGCACGTCTGCTATTCGGTGCCGGAGGTTCGTTTAGAATAAAATATGTCCCATAGTGGTGGAAGCTGGAACTAAAAGATTTTTCGGCGCGTCTGCTGCACGCCTGCTCTACGGTGCCGTAGGCAAAGAATGTCGTTCGGAAAGAAGTTTGTTTACAACAGAATAAGCTTTCTGGCGGTGAAAGGTAGAACTAAAAGATGTTTAATCTTTCTAGGTCCGTTTGGAAAAATCGACCAGCGAAGCGGACGTTGCCTGCTAGTTTTTTTTTTAATATACGAAATTTAAAAGTAAAACGTTAAAAAATCTAATTTTGTGCAACCAAAACTTGCTGAGTTATGATACTTAAAATTTCATAAATTTTCGGTGTTTTGCAGTACTGAAGACGCGATTTTCCATTTTTAGTGCCATGAAATGCTGATAATTCAGAAAATTCAATTTAACATTAGTCGTAGGAAAATAGGATTTTAACTGTTTTACTTAGAAGAGCATGGAGAAAGTACATTTAAAATATAATTTATACAACATAAGGACTGTAATTAAAATTTCGCAACTTTTAAAATAAATAAATAATGGATTTACATAAACGATCTAAACGGATTTCAACATTTTTGCGACTGGAACGATACCTAAAACTAACGGTTCAGGAATTAGCTATTGGTAAACTATAAGAAGCAACACCCTGTATTCTTGAAAAAAAAAAAATCCCTAAAGCTCAATATACATATTTTAAGTATATACTTGTTTATTCATTATACATTATTTGCAATTTTTTTTTTCAAATACTTAAACTATCAGTCGATATTTTCTATTAAGACAATTTACTATTCCCAAGAAAATCTCTTTTTCATTCAAATAAAACAGTTTAATATATTGGAAATTTACTATTTTCTATCATTTTTTTTTTCAACATTACAGAATGAATATTGGTTTTAAATTTTAGCTGACATTTTAGCGACACATTTTGTTTAAACTAGAAATTTGAATTATTAAAAAGTAATCAAAGTAGTACAGCATAGAGTCTGCGTCAGATCGGGTCGGGTTGGGTTGGGTTGATTATTGACGGCCAATTATCTACACTAGGGATATAGGCCCGGGGGGAGTGCCCTTCGTGGGGGTCTTTCTAAGGGAACCTAATCCGTATTTACGCATGGATAAATCCACGGCTCGAAGAAAACCACGAAAACTCCGAACGATTAGGCCGACGGGCGCGATTGGGATCGAACCCAGCACCTCCCGTCTACCAGCTTCGAGAGCACAACCTCTCAGCCACTAGATCGGGTCGGAATAATGCTAATTTGTTTCGTTGCGGGTCGGGTTCGGTTTGGTTTGACTTTAATTTTTACGGGTTTGAGTCGGGATTTGACTCTTGCGGTTCAGGTTCGGGTTGAGCCGATTTTACGAAACAATCTAGAATATTTTTTCAAATGAAAAAAACTATTATATGTGAACATTAATAAGCATATATATAAATATACACATATATCTGTTATTTTTTTAACATGAAAGATAAAACTAATATTAGAGATATAATTGTAGAATATTTTTACATAACTGTATTAATATTTGGTTTAATTATCTTCCCTTTCGGGTTCAGATGTACGAATTTTTTTGCCGGGTTTTGGGTTAACTTTAACCCTTTCGCGACGAGCGTCCTTTACAGAATTTTTAATCTTTTACCACCGGTTTTTCAAAACAGAAATTTTCGTCTAATTGAATAGCAGAAATGCCGTCATTAAATAAGGCAAAGCTTACATTACATTACAATAAAAAGTAACTGGTGGGAATAATCGAGGATTCTGAGTATCTTATGCGGCCGGCACGTATACGTGTCACT
This sequence comes from Maratus michaelseni, assembly GCA_963931845.1. Lineage (NCBI taxonomy): Eukaryota > Metazoa > Arthropoda > Arachnida > Araneae > Salticidae > Maratus > Maratus michaelseni. Next base: position 186,085,290 of record OZ007587.1, read on the forward strand.
CGTTCCCACGGGGTTAAATAGAATTTTCGAGTTCGTGTTAGGTTGGATATAACCCGACCGGGGAAGGACTCTAATATAGCGAAATCAGTAATCCTTATTTTGTATAATAATAAAATATTTTTTTTAATAAAAAAAAAAAAAAAAAAAAAATCATAGAAGGAAATATATAACAATTTAACTTAAGCTAACAAATATAAGGGACATAAAAAAATGTTTTAATTTTTTCATTCCTGTCTTAAACTGCAGATTTAGACGATCACTATTTCGTATTACAGGGCATTTTGCTTACTTTGGATCTGTTTATTTTTCATTATCAATACCAGATGACGCCACCAAACGTTCGATTTCAATATATATATAGGCCTACATTTCTCCCCATTTAATGGGCAAATAAAACGATTATAGAGCAATTGGTTATCTGCTTTCACCTTCAAGTGATAGTAGCAGACAGTATTTATCCAAGCAAAGATCAAAACATAGTTAAACCTTTTCATCCAAATTATGAATTCACGAAAATTTAACCTTGCACAGTATTGTTCTCGATATTTTTAAAAAAGTATGCGAGAAGATTTGCGCAATCGTGAATTTTAGAATGATTTTGTCTATTAAAATTAATAAACAAGGTGGTTATTTATAAGGGTTTATTTATTTTATGTGATCTTTACAATTCTACTGATATCATTTCTTTAAAATATAGTTTTTTGAACTTTATAGAATTGCAAAAAATGTATAAATAAAATGACCTGACCTAGAAAATTTTCAGATCTGAAACTCTCTACTCCATTCGTTTCAACAAAATGAAAATTGAACAGTTAAAATTGGAAAAGAAAGTAGCCATTAAAAAATATTTTTGCTTTGCACGATGAACAATGCTTTTAGAACACTGTAAAGTTAAATATCCATAACTCATACTAAAATTACGGCCAATTGAAATGTTAAATGAATATCTTAGTGTTTCTTTTAATTTCACATTAAATTACCGTTTGGACATAAAGGTTAAAACTGGCAGATTATGTTTTTTTAGAGACTTGGATAAGTACTGTCTTCTCTGATGCTATCACCTGAAGATGAGAGCAGATAATTAATTGCTCTCAAAACTATTATGAGGTTATTTACTCAGTCTATGGAGAAAAGAAGAAATCTAGCTCTCTCTCTATATTTTTTTTATCTCCAGTTAAGTGTGTTCTAAAAAAATATTTTCCTCCAGGGAAATTCCGTTACATATTTAAGGACTCTTATTTTAACGTAAAAGCATGGCTATTAAATTGATGACTATTGAAGTCAAATAGTTTTTAATTTTTTGATAAATGGATTACATCTTGAGTTATAAACGATTGTTGACTCATAACGACCTTTATCGAGCTGTCACGTCCAGAAATTCAGTTCAAAACGTCACTTCGAGAGCATTTTCTGAAAGATCTTTTGCCTTTTTCGATAAATGAAAAAAACAGTTCGAGTTCATTGTTTCTGAATAAGAGTACCTGCCAATTTTATGCGTTTACGAACAGAACTTAAATCAGGAATGTCTCAGAAAGTAGCCAGTTTTGATTGATTCAATTTTAATACTTTCTAGTCCAGAGCAATGCCTATAGATGGCAGCACTAACAGTATTTAAATTTTCAATTTTTCAGGAAGTTTAATCCTACATGTTTTTTCTGTAGGAATGAACTCAAGCTTTCGTTCGCTTAATATTACAAAAGTATGAAGAACATTGATATCTATTTGAAATTTCTTTCTAACTTTAATTATAGAGATAAAAATTAGTATTTATGTGAGAACTAAAGATTTTGTTAGCCCAAAAAGCATTAATTTTTTATTTTTTATGATTTTATATACGGAATAAACAAAAATCTCTATAAATTAAAATCTTGGAGACATCATTTATTATATTTATCTTTTTACTGTACATACTAGTAATAGCAATATTATCCAGTAGCGTAACTAAGGGGGTGCAAGGGGCAGGACCGTGCGAAGAGAAAACTGCGCCCGGGGCAAAGTTTCAATTTGGCGCCCCGATCCCCTTCATTTCCTCTCTTTGTGACAGATGTAAAAAAATTGATAAAGTGCAGAAACAGAAATAAATTCTATTGAATAAATAATTCGCGTTTATTTTAGAAATTTAAAAGGTTTAATTTTAATTCAGAAATTCCAAACAACTAAATAATATGAGAAAATTGCAATTATTTCTTAGAGAAATCATGATGTTTTGGGAATTCCTCGGAAAATGATTGACGACCAAAATATGAATAAATAAATAAATAAATAAAACTGTGGTTGGTAGTATAAATTTGGCGCCCTACAATTTCCGCGCCCGGGGCGAAAGCCCCCTTCGCCCCCTCTTCGCACAGCCCTGGCAAGGAGGGAAGCCGTTTGGGCGCCGCTGACAAGGGGCGCCAAATTGAGAGAGATTTTTAACTGAAATTATCTCGCATATTTTGCAATAAATTAAAAAAATTGACTTTGTGAATCTTTTCTTTGGTAAAATATTTTATTACATTCAAATAATGAAAGAAAAAGTTTTTGTAAATATTTCTATGCATGGCTCAACACACTTTGCACCTTACATGATTACGTACCTGATAGAAGGTGCAAAATGATTCAATGAGGGGTGCCAAATTGAGAGACTCTTTAAACTGAAATTACCTCGCATCATATTTTGACAATAAATAAGAATTGTTGAATTTTTTTGGCGTTTGTGTGTGAATGCTTTGAAAAAATTCGGCGAAAGTGGAGTGGGGGAGCGGAAAGATCCCTGGTTGGTTGATTTATGACGGCCGATTATCTGTTCGAGGGATATAGTCCCTAGGGAGAGTGCCCTCGGTGGAGGTCTTTCTAAGGGATCCTAACCCGTATTTACGGCAAGGTTCGAAGAAAACCACGGAAAACTCCGAACGGTTAGGTCGACGAGCGCGATAGGGGTTTGAAACCAATACCTGTCTACCAGCTTTGAGAGCAGAACCTCTCAGCCACTGGTAAGAAGGAGCAATTCATGAGTGCCAACTCTTCACTGTCTTGCCTCCAACTTATAAAACAAAGGGCCCTGTTGGCGTCTCATTTCTTATATCAAAAGAGCATTTCTTTACTTCTCTATTGATTTTCACGTTGATTTTTGTGTTCTTAGCATTCCATATGAATATTTTCGTGTAAAGGGGGCTTCGGTGAACCACTGCAAAATGGATTTAGCTGGACGAACTGTAAGCAGGGCCGCGTCGCGTGGGGCCCTGGCAAAGCAGATAGTGGGGTCCAACATATGCTGCAATATTGTACCAATAAAATTTATTTTTAAATTGCATACATCAAAGATTAATGTATAATATAGGTAATAAAATGATGGAAAATACCACTACTTTTACATTTAATCTGTATATATATATTTTTTTTTAATTTCGTAAAATCTTCTATCCTTTACGCTATTTTAAATAATGTATTTTTTTGTGTTTGCGGTTACTTTCAGGATCGTCAATTTATAAAGTCACCGATAATTATATGAATTTGCCTATAGGAAATAAAGTTAATACGCACTTTTTTCTCACGAAAGAACATTAAAAAAAAAAAAAATACTAGAGCAAAAATGTTATTTTATACACAAGAAATGTTATTTCAAATTGAATATAGAAGGTCGGGACCCCTAACAACACCCCAATTGGCTCAGGGCACTCAGCAGCCGCGGCGTTTGCCCGATGGTTCGCAGACACTGACTGTAAGTAAATATATTATTTTTTCTTTTAATTGGAAATTCCATATTTTCGTCGAATATGGCTTTCAAAAAACCCAAATAATAAAATGTGGGTGACCTACCCCCACATTTTCCCTTCTTAAACCATATAAAAATCGAAGCAGAACTTTTCAGTCTTGCTATTACGACCAGTACAAATGGCTGTATGGGAATGGAGAAAAATTTAAATTAGTATTCTCTTGGCTTTGTTCATTGTTAAATGCAAGTAAGAGTGCGGGATCTTTAGAAAGATTTGACGATTTAAAAAACCTTTCGCTAGAAGTATTAAGGCATGCAGCCTCCAAAGAAATGCTCATTTCATGTAAATGCCATCATCATGTAAATGCTCATTTCGCCTTGAACAAACAAAACAAACATTCGAAGTATCTGAATTATTAAATGATCTTTGAAAATTGTAGAAAATTAAATATAATGAAGAAATAAAAAAGAACAGAAATATTTTCTAAGTGCATTTTTATAAAAAAAAATGTGTTTGTTGTATTTAAAAAAGAGTAATCATAGGGAAATTTTTCAGATTTTTTTAAAAAATGGTTTTAAAAGTAACAAAATGTAAAAAAAAAAAAAAAAAAAAAAAAAAAAAAAAAAATCGAGCTGAGAGAAAATTAATTTAAAGATTGCAACTTGGAATTATTTAAAGGGAAATGGATGTAATAAAAAGCCTTTTTCACACATTTATAATCATCTCAGATATTTAGGTAATTTTACTAGCATATATTGCAGATGTCTAAATATATTTCGAAACAAAAAACTGGAAATTTGATATTTTTGTCATTTTTTGCAAAGAAGAGTACCTTAGTCCCCTTAAAGAGGAAGTGTGCATAAGTGTGGGTTTATATTTGAAAGGTCGATTTTTTCTTCTGTTATTTGAGTGACAGGCAGTGTTGTTTTCATGAATAATCAGTCTTCTAACGCAAATTACTTATTAATAATAAAAATTAAAAAGTATACTTTTTTAAATCACACTTTTATAAGTATCCCATGCTTATCTAAAAATCACACTTAATATTCCTTGACTGCAACTCATGTAGTTACAAAAAAAATCCGTTACAATACATTTGGCATGGGCCCCGATAATTGAAAATTTACCGATTTGATTTACGTTTGGTTGAAAATTCGAACTGAAGAATTTATTTATTTTTTAATTTTAATTCTCTGTTTCTTTTTAACACTTTCCAACCTAATTGAAAAGTGTTTATGACTTCGGTTTGTCTGGCCGTCTGTCCGTACTCTAACTCCCGTAAATATGCTCGGATTGCCCTGCAATTTTTATATGCTATTGTCGTTATCTATAGCATGTTCCCTATTTCCAATGAAGTGTGTAGCACTTATAGTTTTTTTTTACAGGGACACTCAAAAGAATTCCGTTACATTACGGTCTATGGAGAAAAATCATTTGCGGTTTATTTTAATGATGTTACACAATTTCAAATACATTGTAATTTATATATATCACTAAGGTGCATTACAAGAAGCTTAATACGGAATACGGTGAGATAGCACTTATAGTTATTTTACAGGGACAGTCAAAAGAATTCCGTTACATTACGTCTATGGAGAAAAATCGTTTGTGGTTTAATTAAATAATGTTTCACTATTTTAAACGCATTGGAATTTATATATATCACTAAGGTGCATTATAAGAGGCTTACTGCAGAATATTGTGTGTATAGCAGTTATCGTTCATTTACAGGGACACACAAAAGAATTCTCTACTGTCTGTTAAAAGTAATTCCTGGAAGTGCGTTTTATGTTGCTGAACGCGATTTGAAATTTAACTCACTTTTTGTCTATTACTTGGTGTGTATAAATTCTGTATTTCATATACAGGGCAGCACAAAAGTTCGCGAACACATTTCCGTTTATTGACAGAAACTCCAGAAGCAGAATTTTAAACTGCGCTACACGTTTCCTAACTAAACTCAAATTTAGCATCCTATGTAGCATATATATAAATCTATAGATCATATGGGCTGAAATAAAAGTATTCGGATAATTTTCCGAATATTGTATAGGTTGGAAATTCCTGAAATTACGTTTTTAAATATGTTATGCGTTTTCCAAATTGTTTACTTACATGTTATATTTCAGCTTATTAAATGGTAATGATTTGTAAAATTATTTTGGAAGCGTTGGAAAGTGTTACATAATCTATGCTTGACGCATGATTTTTCGTTCTTGTTTAAGATATGAGGACCCTAGAAGCCAAGGGATACAAGTGACAAAATTTCGATTTGAAGTAAATTGAGTTCAAAGTTTTGAGTCAATAGCTATTGACTAAAATAATTATAAAACTGTTGCTTATTTCATAGTGTTAACTCTTTTTGAAACTCTTATTTCAATAACTGTGTAAAGAAGATGGAGTACAATTTTTTTTAAATTTATAGTTAATCAATATTGCTAACGAGGGGTACAAGTTTCGAATGCTTAAGCAGCTGACTTCAAAGCGCAGCACATAATTAAAAAATCACTTATATTTTTTTGCGTACAAACAAATAGCCTTATTTCCAGATCGCCTGTGCACTTATATAAGTTTTTTTCAATTTTGTCACTCATACCTCATGGCTTCTGTGGTCCTCATATGTAATAGAAAAAAAAGTATTTTTGAAATTATATATTCATATCATTATTTTAAACTGTATATTCTAAACTGTTTTCTCAACGTATAATCGTAATTTATTTAATATTGATTTAAGGATATATTTTTTAAATTATTACTATTCCATTCTTTATTTTTATTTTCTGCATTTTAGTGTTTAAAATATTTCGTTGTTGCACTTTCACAGCCTGACGGGATATTTTGGCAAGCTTAGTTTGTTGCATAATTAATTCCATTGTTTTTGTAACTCATAACAATTGTAACCATAAAGATTATTTGGCGATTTATTGCCTGCGGGCAGCTAACTAAAAAATGCCTTAAAATTACTTTATTAATTTATAATTAGGTTCTTCAAATATTAAAATGCTGTCCTCGGAAATACACTTGCGTACATAATCTATATATTTAAAAGGGAAGGCCTTTTTTTTTGTCAAATCCACATAAAATCGTGCCCAATACGCATGCGTAAACTTAAATCTAGAACCTAACCAGTTTTAGACCACACTCAAATGCGAAAACGGTGGTCGAGTGGCATAAGGCGCATTTCTTCTCTGTTCCTATTATCATGTGGTTTCGATCCCCGCTAAGGACAGAATGATTTTTCTTACTTTATTGACAATAATTCATTTTAATAATGCCATATTTAATTCAGGGGGAAAAGTTATATAATTTTTTTTATTAGAATGTTTTATAATTAAGTAAAATTTAACATCCAAGAATATTTTGTTTTAATTACTAAATAAAAATTATTACAATTGAATCCATTTGGACACTACACTGTTAACTAGTATTTTAAAAACACAAATTGCACAAATTGTGCTTATTAGTTGCTAAAATCAGTGTAAAAATTGTTTTAAACTCATAAAAGAGCTAAAATCCTACATGTTTCGGCTTTAAACTTAAAGCCATCATCGGGGAAGAGGAACAACACAAACGACTACTGATCTTTTAATTTTCGACACGAGAAAATTGAAATCAACAGTATGGAAAAATTTAAATAAAATAAGCGGGCGCTCTCTGTTGCCAAAGAGCGAAAAACAAAACAATGAATTAACAAGGGGTTAAAAATGTATCCCATAGACTAGGTATGTTGAAAGAAAAGTTATCATTACAAATACAATCTTTTCTAATTTTGATTTCCATTGTTTTTGTAACTCATAACAATTGTAACCATAAAGATTATTTGGCGATTGGAATCATTGGAAATCAAAATTAGAAAAGATTGTATTTGTAATGATAACTTTTCTTTCAACATACCTAGTCTATGGGATACATTTTTAACCCCTTGTTAATTCATTGTTTTGTTTTTCGCTCTTTGGCAACAGAGAGCGCCCGCTTATTTTATTTAAATTTTTCCATACTGTTGATTTCAATTTTCTCGTGTCGAAAATTAAAAGATCAGTAGTCGTTTGTGTTGTTCCTCTTCCCCGATGATGGCTTTAAGTTTAAAGCCGAAACATGTAGGATTTTAGCTCTTTTATGAGTTTAAAACAATTTTTACACTGATTTTAGCAACTAATAAGCACAATTTGTGCAATTTGTGTTTTTAAAAATTATTAATCGTTACTTGCAAACAGCAAATTTTAAATTCGGGGTTTTAGAATCAGAACTGATAAAAAATAATTTAATGAAAGTTTTTAAAGTTCGTGTAGTTAAAAAACAAATTAAAAAAAATCAGAAATACTAAATATTGTAATTTTTCGAAAATATTGGGACTGTGGTAAATAAAATAAGAAAAGTATATGATTATTCTCCTTAAAAAAATGAAAAGAAAAGAAGAGAAAAAAGAAAGAAGCAAAAATAACCATGTATGAATTATAAAAAAAATCAAGCTGGATATACTTATAAAGGGTGTAATATGTTTCAAATTATTATTATTACTCTTTTTTAGTAATTGCATTTTCATTTCCTAAGCATATTCCCTTTTTAGCTCTACAATTGTAATTGATTAATATTCAATTAAAAACTCCATTGTTTTAAAATAGCTCTCTAAAATACGTGGAACAAAAAATTTACAAATTCCTTTAATTTTTCCAAAGGATACATGAGAATAAGACTTATGCTTTGAAAATTCGCAAAATAATCTGGATATTCTAGATTTCCTTACAGTTTGGAATTTGTTCTATATCTAGTTATTGCAGAATAGGGCTCAGTGTTCATGTGTTTGATTTTCTTATCTTGAAACAGATGGCGCCATTAATACTATCGGCAGTAATAACATCCTAAACGTGTTATATATTAAAACGAAAAGAGATTTCCGTCAAATTAATTTTTCACACGAATTTGCCCCATTTACGCTTGCGTAAACTTAAATCTAGAACCTAATCCGTTTTAGAGCACACTCAGATGCGAAAACGGTGGCCGAGGGGTATAAAGCGCTTTTCTTCTCTGTTCCGATTATTGTGTGGGTTCGATCCCTGCTATGGACAGAAGGATTTTTCTTATTTTATTTGAATTATTCTTCAAACATTTCAAACTGTTTAAAACAGCTATGAATTTTATTTTTATGGTACTGTCAAGTTGTTAGTCGTCAAGTTTTGACGGGTTCCATCTAGTTTATATAATTTTAGCCTATCAGGAAGTGAGTGAAAAATCAATTAAAAAATTCCATCTTTATACACAAAAACAAAGTTAAGTTTAAATTTATTGAGTAAAGAGTAAAGACACAAGTATAATACATGTATTCCAAATTTAAAGATAACGGTAATCATAGATAATTTTATAATTAAAATGTTTTATTAGATCTTTAGAAATATTTCTTTTAAAAAGAGCAAAACATTATAAAATTAAATTAAAATTCATTAAAGCTACCAATAAAAAGAAAACTACCCAGTTAAACTGAGGGCATTGAGCTCACAGGCTATTCACACTAATTGTATATTATACTCTTTATTTCAAAGAATTTGAAGTATGCCCCTCGAAAAATAAAGAAATCAACAATATATTAAGGGGGGTCTCATCCCCCTGTTACCCCACCTCATAGTTAACTAATGAACCCCTTAAACTAATCAGGGAAGTATCTAATTACAATGAATATATATACAAAATTTGAAGAAAATGGGATAATTCTGCATGAAAAACCCATTTATCTAAATTATGGGGGGTTAGCCCCCCGTTTCCCCCCTTTATGCTTAACCAATGAACCTCCAAAACTAATCAGGGAAGTGCCTTATCACAAGGAATCTATAAACAAAATTTAAAGTAAAACGGTTAGTTCTATCAAGAGTTATCGCGTTACGTACATACATACATACATACATACGTACGTACGTACATACAGAACCGGCGGGCACATAAGCTCTCAGGCTTTGATATCCTGTGAGCTAAAAACTGGTAGACCATATATCAAGTTTTTGCAGGTTTACTCTATTGAAATCAAATTCTTCGCTCTTTGTATCCAGGTTTTATTATAAGTCAGATATACATCAGACACTTTTTATGATACATTTTATCAGATACTTTTTATGGCTATTATATTTTTGCAGCCTCAATATTATTAGTCTCGTGGAAGGGAACCGATGTCACGCCGCTACTTTTACACAATAAGTTCATAAAGACTGTAAATAGTATTTTAAACTGTTTTTGAAACCAGGATTAACTATCATGAATGATTAAAAGAAAGAAAAAGAGACAGAAAATAACGAAATTTCATCTGAATGAACAAAAATATATCTCTCACTTTCTCTTTGGGCTAAACAAAGTAAAAATTTTACGGTAATTAAAATTTGCAAAAAGGGTGCACCATTATAAATTTTAAGATAAAGCTTTTATTAATATTATCCCTAGATGTCGACATTAGTCGACTCCCGCACTAAAAGGGTTAACTGTCAAATATGAAAGTGATATGGTTCATGTGAAGGAGTGTCTGTCCAGAACGAGGTGGAAAATTTACTTTTATTTATGATCAACCCATAGATAAAATGAAGTTATTGAGCATATTAAAAAATAATCTTAAATGAAGCGCCCAAAATATAGATTTAGGGCATTTTGTTTGAACTTTTATATTTCAACAAGATAACGACCCTAAGCATACAGCTAATATTTTCAAGTTATAATTATTGTGCAGTTGTAAAATGAAATCTTAATCTTCAGATATCAATGCTGTAAAAAATCATGTTCTCATTTATAAAAATTGTATGACAACATGATATTAATATGTAATAACTCCTCTATACCGACCCGATAATGATGGTGAGTGGTAGCGAGATCAGATCGTTGGCAAAGAGAAATTCTCGCATAAATTAGAAAATAGAATTTTATTGCATAACAATATTAATTCTAATAAAAATATGTACAAGATGTTATTACAGCATTTAATTATTTTTCGTGGGTCAATCGCTTATAAATTAATGTCCTCTTGACTCTAAGTGCAACTCAAACTAAAAAAAAAGTCTCAGAGAATTACAATCAGTCGCAACTTCCAGACAAAGTTCATACGGATCAAGGCCCGTCCGTTCCTTCTCTTTCGGAAAATCTACTAATTCTGGATGATTCAGAGTTTAAGAACTCTCACTCTGGCACGGGTCATGCTTTTCTCTCCACTGGGATTTACACCTGATACCTGCTGTATCAATCAAATAGAGGTCAGACCTCACTAGCGCTTCCACTGCGCTAAGTCCCGAAACTGACGTTCCTTCCTCCCTTTTCCAGAGAGTCACCACTCTCGTTCAGATCTATCCAAAAACTGTCCTCTCTAACTTTTTCATTCTCGCAGGGGATCTTTCCCTAGGGGCGGGGTTTTGGTCGAGGCGGAGCACTTAGAAACTCTCCAGCCTCTTAGTAGCCTTGAGATACGTCTCTTTCATTTATAATCAGTCCGTCATTGGACGTTCTAAGACAAAGGGCATAGTTTCGTGTGCAAACCTAAAAATCGTGTGCAGAGATCGCTTCCCTCGCAGAGGCTATCTTTCCCACGGTTTCGGCACAGATCACAGCAGAAGACCCCTTCTTGGGTATCAGCCTACCAATGCATCAGTGTCCGAACATTTCGCTGGTAGTACAATAGATATTCGGCATTTTGCCTTCCTTCAAAGATACGCTAGCGTGGGAAGGTATGTAGGAAAAGTTCCCTTCTAAGTGCTCTCACAGGAAAGTTTAGGATTACATACGCTGCACCTGAGTGTAGAGGCTCAATTCTCTACAGCACTCCCTCCTCAAATGATTCTTAAGGGTGAAACACTAAGAATCTCTAGGTGGCGGACAAAGAAATTCAAACTCAATTTACATCAGAGTGGCAAGAGATAAAACATACATGAATAAGATAATACTACTTTCATTTTCTTTTTGCGCGCTGTGATAAGTAATCATGAACATATAATGAAATAAAACACAGTGAAATAAAAAAATAAAAAACCTTAAAATAATTATATACAAAAGTTTAACAAGAAATCTCATTAAATTCGACTCAGACAATCAACATGCGGAATGTCTCTGCCTGGGCGATGAGAAATTGCATAATTATAAGGTTGCTGAGCCAAGGACCACCTTAACAATCTAGGATTATTTCCAGAATTTCTTTTTAGAAATACCAAGGGATTGTGATCCGTTTCGATAGAAAAGTTTTGTCCATCAATATAATGCCTTAATTTTTTTATCGCGAAAATAATTCCCGCACACTCTCTTTCAGTGGCGCAGAAACTTTTATCACTATCGGTAAATTTGCGGCTTAAATATATAATGGGGTGTTCTTCAGATCCCTCTCTTTGAGCCAAAACAACGCCAATACCTAAATCACTGGCATCAGTTTGTACTATGAACTCTTTCTGAAAATTAGGAGCGTATAGTACCGGTTCTTCCGTAAGTTTCGTTTTCAATGTCTCAAAGGCTTTTCCCATTTCGTCGCTCCATGCGATCTTTTCCTTTTTATTTTTCCCTTTAAGCGCTCTCGTCAATGGTTCTACAAACATTGCGTAATATTTTATGTAACGGGAATAATATCCAGCCATTCCCAAACATCTACGAATTTCAGTTTTCGATTTCGGAACCGGTAATTCCTTAATTGCCTTTACCTTTGCCTCAGCTGGCCTACGACGTCCCTCTCCTACAATATGCCCAAGATATTTTACTGTCTTCTGAGCGAACTTGCATTTCGCCAGTTTGATTTTGAGTTTCGCATCATTAACCCTTTTAAGTACAATTTCTAGATGACGTATATGGTCCTCCCAACTATCTGAAAAAATCGCCATATCATCTAGATACGGTAAACAGAACTTCTCAAGCCCTCTCAAAACTATATCCATAAATTTTGAGAACCTGTAGGAGGCATTCAAGAGTCCAAAAGCCATGACCAGAGGATAATAGGATCCAAAGCTTGTAACAAAAGCTGCTAATTTCTGAGCCCTCGGGGTCATTGGAATTTGCCAGTAGCCTATCGTTAGATCCAAAACCGTAATATACTTAGCACTAGAGACTTTTTCTACTCTTTCCTCAATATTGGGTAAAAGATAAAATTCTACTTTTGTGATGGCATTTAGTTTCCTGTAGTCTATACAGGGCCTCGGGTCCTTTCCTGGAGTTTCCACGAGAATAATTGGAGAGCTAAATTCAGATTCGCCCTCTACTATAAGATTTAATTCTAACATTCGCTTAATCTCTTTGCAAAGTATCTCCGTTTGTCTAGGCGACGTTCTATAGGGTCTCGAATGGACGGGTTTTAGTTCAGACAATTCTATGTCATGTTCGATTAGATCTGTACGTCCTGGGTCATTCGAAAATACAGTCCCATAACGATCCAATAAATTTTCCAATTGTCTCAATTGTTCGGAAGTGCATTTGGTTGTTAAATCACTCTCTCTTACGACTTCATCGAACTTATAAACTTCGGAATCGGCACAGGGAAAAACTATATCTAAATCTTGTTTATCCTCAACCTCATTTATCTCTCGCGTTAAAACATTTACCAACTCCACCCGCTTTTTATAAGGCTTTAGTAAATTCACGTGATAAATTTGGGATTTTTGTCGCCTCCCAGGAACATTCACAATATAATTGGTTTCCGAGATTTTCGATTCAATCCTTCCGGGTTCTATCCAGCTAACTGACATTTTATTAGGTTTACTGGTTGCCAAAACCAGTACCTTATCTCCCACGTTAAATTTTCTTTCAACAGCCTTTTTGTCAAACCAAAATTTCCTTTTTTCACGTTCTGCTGACATGTTTTCAACGGCTAAATCTTGACACCTTTTTAATCTGCTCGTGAGGTTAAACACATATTCCGTCACTAATTCATTTTCCTCCGCCTCTCCCATCCATTTTTCAAACAATAATGTTTCCGGGGTCCTCAAATTTTTTCCGTGCACTAGTGCAGCGGGGCTGAACCCAGTCGAATTATGCGGTACCGTCCGTAATGCTAACAATGCATAAGGCAAGTTTGCTTCCCAATTCGACCCGTTTTCTACACAAAGCACTTTCAAAAGCCTCTTAACCGTCCTGTGCCATCGTTCAACACTGTTACTTTCAGGTCGACACACACTTGAGTTTCCTATCTTAACTCCGAACTTTTTAAGAAAGGCGGTCGTTAAATCGCTAACAAAACTCCGGCCCAAGTCTGTCTGGATTTTCCTTGGAAATCCTAATCTACTGAATATTATCATTAGGGCTACGATAATGGTCTCAGACCTCATATCGGACACTGGTACAGCCTCGGGGTACTTTGATGCTAAACATACCGCAGTGACCATGTATTTATTCCCTTTGTTTGACTTAGGTAAGGGACCGACGAGATCACAGCTTAGCTTCGAAAATATTTCACCCACTATTGGTACTAGTTTAAGTGGCGCTTTCTTCTTTTCCCCTGCTTTTCCGATTCTTTGACACGGGTCACAAGTTTTGACAAACTCCTCAATTTCTTTTATCACATTAGGCCAAAAGAAATACCGCAATACTTTATCTTTAGTTTTCGTTTCCCCTAGGTGAGACGAAATTCCTTCATGACGTGCGCCTAATATATCAACTCGAAATTTCAAAGGAACAACCATCTGAGTTCTTTTGTTCCCGCGATTATCCTTCGTGTTTCTTATTATCAGAGAATTTCTTATTTCAAAGTGGGACATTTTAACTTCAGCCTTTTCTCTAATCTCCTTGAGAGATGGATCACTGTCTTGTTCCACTTTAAAATCCTCTCTCCCTATCTTTGCCAGATTCGTAAATCCGTCTTCAATTAACAATGGCAGTAAACCTTTATCTAAACTATCCAATTCGATGGGATCATCTGGGTCCTCACCCTTTTCTTTAGAATTCAACGTTTCTGTTTCACTGCACTCGTGAAAATTCCCCCCCTTCTCTTTCTTCCTCGGAAATCATAATCCGCTTATCTTCCAGATCTGGGGTTTGTTCAACAATTCTTCTCGTTTGAGCACGCGTTAAAACTGCATTCATCAATTTGGGTTTCCTCTTCGCTTGTTCTAACAACTTTTGAGTTTGATTACCCAACAAATAGAAATTCATGTCCGAATCTCTATTGTTTATTCCTGCCTTGGTTTCAATGACCCCCACACCTTCAATTTCTAAAGTGACCTCTGCTATAGGTAAACAGTATAATTTACTGTCGAGCGGAGTCTTAATCCATACGTGGTCTCCATTTAATTTATCTTGACTGACTAAGTCGTATGGGATTAAATAGAGGGCTGCATCTGAATCCCTCAAGGCAGTTGCCTGAACTCCATTCACTAATACTTTACTCAAATAAGGGGAGAAGGCTTCTTCAAGTGTCGGCTTAATAGTCAAGTGACTGACCAGCGCAGCCTCTTTCTTTTTAATTTCCGGACAATTTACTTTGTAGTGACCGCTTTGCAAACACGCGTAACACTTGACTTCCCGCCTTTTTTCGAATGCCTTTTCCCTCTCTTTATTATCATTTCGATCCCTCCAATTAAAGTTAGTCTCCGGATTTCTGTTACCGTTTCGCCCATTTTCAAAAGTCTTGGGTCTTTCAAATTTCTTCTCTAAAGGGAGTTTCGGATTCCACGTTTTTTTAGACGGACGCTTGATTGCCTCGTACGCATCTAAAAGCTTCACTAACTCTTCGGGGGTCTTTAATTTCCGCCCAGTTATTCATAAAATGTTCGCGCATTTCTGGAGACGCCCTCCGTTGGATCTGGTCCGTGACAAGCAAATTTTTCAATCCTTCAAAATCCGAAACTTGTAAGCATGACAGCCAACCTTCTAAAAAGCTATTAAGTTCGAAGATCAGGTCCTTCCAAACTGAATTAGGATTCCGCGGATGTTGACTAAATTTTTGTCGGTACGTCTCTGCATTCAAGCGATAGCGTTCTAACAATTTTTCTTTCACATATTGAAAATCATCAATTTTGTCTTCGGGTTCTCTCAAAATTAACTCTGCCATTCCCACAGGTAATAATGATAGTAAGTTCGTCACCAGCTCATCCGAATTTAGATTACATTTTTTTGCCTGTCTCTCGAATAAATTAAAAAACAACGAAATATCCGAATTCTTTTCATCAAAGCGATGCATAATTGTTTTTAGGGGTAAATGATTCGTTCTAACTGAGATGCTACTAGATGCGGTACTCCGGTCATCAGACTCTTGTGTCGCTTTTAATCTAGCTAACTCATGTTCGCGTTCTTTTTCTTCCTTATCTGCCAATAATTTATTTCCCCTGTCTTTTTCTAACAGTTTAATTTGCGCTAAGGCTAGCTCTTTATCAAATCCCTCTGACGACTCTATCTTTTTTATAATTTTCGGTACTGTATCATTCTCTTCTAAAATGACCTCAAATTCGTAAGCTAACGTTTGCAAATCAGCTTTCCTAAAATATTTAAGCTCCGACATTTTTAAAGTTTAAAATTAGAAATTATCTTTCCCACAAATATAAAACAATACAATAAGATTTAATGCTATTCCTACCAAGCGCGCTAAAATAATACTGAAATATACACTCATAAAAAGTACGCATAACAATAATATATAGGAAATATGCAACAAATAAAAATAAGCAACCCTATCCTATCGTCCACATTCACCTTGGTATTTGGTCAGAAAATACATATGGGATAAATTTTACACAAAACAACAATTTCAATTTCAAAAAGTACAGTAAAAATATTTAAATCGCAAAAGTCTTATTCAATTCCTTTTTCTTTTAATCAATGGTGGTCTTAATCTCTGCATCCACTCTTAAAAGATTTAGAATAATTCACAAAAAATATAAAATCAACTCTGTTATCTTAAAATATGATCTGCGTTCGATATTTTTTTTTTCAATGATCTCTCATTTATAGACTCAGCTAAAATTTTGTAACACTGCACAACTCTCAGTTTGCACCAATTTAATTCTACAATAACTTAATCTTAACTACAAAATTTGTCTATTAAATAAGTTACAGTTATATCGGAAACATATCTCATAATACTTCTTTATTTATTTTTCTACCGAAAAAAATTCTCAAAATATTTACTCTTACAAAAATAAACATGCAACTTTTTTTCTAAAGCCTACAGCACCTACACAAACACTAATAACAATTAAAGCCACTCTGAATATAAAAAGAGCTTACCTTCATTACTAAGAGTCTTTCAGGGCGTCAGAAGCACAGACTTTCACGGAATCACAGGAGCACAGACTTTCCCGGATTCACAGGAGCACAGACTTTCACGGATTCACAGGAGCACACACGTGGGTCTCTATCACACTTTTCGGATGGGGACTCTTCCGGATGGGGGAAAACTCTCCAGAATTCTTGGCAGATTTCTCTTTCTGATGCTGTGTTGATCCACAGGGACGTCTAAGGAGACTCAGGTCACAAGGAGACTCTTTCTTGGAGCACTTAGATGATTCAAATTACAGAGTTCACTCTTTGTCTTTAGAGAATGTCATTAATTTTTGCTAATTAATCCCTCACCGCAAGCCACCAGTTGTAATAACTCCTCTATACCGACCCGATAATGATGGTGAGTGGTAGCGAGATCAGATCGTTGGCAAAGAGAATTCTCGCATAAATTAGAAAATAGAATTTTATTGCATAACAATATTAATTCTAATAAAAATATGTACAAGATGTTATTACAGCATTTAATTATTTTTCGTGGGTCAATCGCTTATAAATTAATGTCCTCTTGACTCTAAGTGCAACTCAAACTACAAAAAAAGTCTCAGAGAATTACAGTCAATCGCAACTTCCAGACAAAGTTCATACGGATCAAGGCCCGTCCGTTCCTTCTCTTTCCGAAAATCTACTAATTCTCGATGATTCAGAGTTTAAGAACTCTCACTCTCGCACGGTTCGTGCTTTTCTCTTCACTGGGATTTACACCTGATACCTGCTGTATCAATCAAATAGAGGTCAGACCTCACTAGCGCTTCCACTGCGCTAAGTCCCGAAACTGACGTTCATTCCTCCCTTTTCCAGAGAGTCACCACTCTCGTTCAGATCTATCCAAAAACTGTCCTCTCTAACTTTTTCATTCTCGCAGGGGATCTTTCCCTAGGGGCGGGGTTTTGGTCGAGGCGGAGCACTTAGAAACTCTCCAGTCTCTTAGTAGCCTTGAGATACGTCTCTTTCATTTATAATCAGTCCGTCATTGGACGTTCTAAGACAAAGGGCATAGTTTCGTATGCAAACCTAAAAATCGTGTGCAGAGATCGCTTCCCTCGCAGAGGCTATCTTTCCCATGGTTTCGGCACAGATCAAAGCAGAAGACCCCTTCTTGGGTATCACCCTACCAATGCATCAGTGTCCGAACATTTCGCTGGTAGTACAATAGATATTCGGCATTTTGCCTTCCTTCAAAGATACGCTAGCGTGGGAAGGTATATAGGAAAAGTTCCCTTCTAAGTGCTCTCACAGGAAAGTTTAGGATGACATACGCTGCACCTGAGTGTAGAGACTCAATTCTCTACAAATAGCAGAGGAAGATTAAAAACATTTTTATAATGCAAATGGACTGAAATAATCCACCAAAACCACACAAACTTTTGTCAGCTTAATGCCACGCTTACAGATACCGTTTTGAATGCAGAATAACAAAGAACAAAATGTTAATTAATATATATATATATATATATATATATATTTTTTTTTTTAAGGAATTATATTCTTTTTTTAAGGAAGTGTATTCTATTTTCTGACTTCAAAACTTATAACTTCAACTTAAAAATTATGCTAACCGGAATATTTCTTTCTTGTTTTTAGCCTAATAAAATTTTTAATGTGTTTGTAAATGTTAAGAAGAAATAAGAATTTGATAGTTTTCCTTTTGGTGCTTGAAAAAGAGAGTGAGTAGTGTATACTCAATTTTGGGAACCCCTGTATATATAAATTTCTCTTCATAAAAGATAAAATTGATATTAGAGATATGCTTGTAATATTTTTTTTTCAATAATGAATTAAATTATGGATAACATTTTCTTTGATTTCAGGTTAAATTATTTTGGGTTTGGATCGGATTTCGGATTGACGAAAAACTTTTTGTTTGGTTGATATTTTCGGGTTGAGTCACCCCACCCGCCAAGTAAAAACTGCCGCCCCCCCCCTTTTTTTTTTCTTTTCCTCAGTTTAGCTTGATTTATACAAAATAAATAAAATCAAGCCCGCAAAAATTAACAATATTCCTTCACCAATGTCATCCTACAATTAAACTTCTTTTAAAATAATATTGCTTAGATAGTTAGGCAAAATTTATAAAATAGAACCTTTTTCAGCTAATACTTTAGTTATAAGTTAGTTAATACGTTAGTTAGTTTTCAGCTTATACGTTAGTTTATAAGTTTTACAGTTCATTTCAATCATTTTTTTCAAGATATGGAAACATTTTATTTTTGAATGGCCGTAAGGGACTATATTCTATTATTCTTCAAAAATATTTAAGAAAATCGTAACTATTAATATGAAAATTTATATAACTTTCTTTTAAAAAAAATAAAATTAGTTTATTTTATACTTAAATTTTCTTTATAATTTTCAGGTATGACTGTGGAAGTTTTTCCTGTAAGATCTTAATTATTTCTTTTATTATTTATGGATAAACCCTTAGCACATTTTCTTTTATATGTCTGTGCATAATTAAGAAAAGTATATACACTATACCTTTATTTCAGTTGCCATTTCAAAAACTGTATTAATTTTCTGAAAAACAAACAAACATTATTTAGAGTCTAATGACACTATGGTTTTGTTTTTATTGTAAACAATATGTAAATATAGGCTTTTATTTATTATTATTATTTTTATTATTTTACACAGAATGTACCATTGATACCAATTTTAATTAGCGATACATATCCTGTCTGTTATCTCTTACCCCGTGAACTCAAAATTTTCTTTGCTGCTTACTTAAATTGGCTGAAATTTTTTACCTTTTTTTCCCGGTGGCGTGATTTCTTTTTTTCTTTCTTTTAAGTCCATTGACGTGGATTCTAAGAAATTTCAGCCGGCACGCGGCGTATTTTGTCATAAATTTAGAATGTTCAAAAATATTTTACACTGAGATAGTAGATTATATCTATTATTATCTTGACTTTGCGATCTACCGAATCATATCATATATATTTTAAAGATACTTTCAATTCTGTAAAAGCCAAGTAAATGCATATTAATAAAGAATCAGTCTAAAGATTTTACCATTTTGGTTGGAAAAATTTAAATAGTGTTGCGCTTTGATAACAAACTTAGACACTAAATAGCATAGATTATTGGTAGTTGGGAATAAGTAGTTGGGAAATGGTAGGTACAGAGACACATCTAAATTGGAGTGTATCGGAACAGGACTCTGAGCGGCTAGCGATTGAACCATTGTTGGGCGATTAGAGGGAAATGATTCGTTGGCTAACAAAGGCGAACATTTAATACTGTGAGCCAAAAATTTGATCAATGTTGGCTATTTTGTGCAACTTGGGATATGAGTATCATCATATTCACATAAACATGCTTTTGTATGAGTCAAAAAATGAGATAAGGATTCAACGCGATCTAACGGATTTCATGTATTTTATTTCTTTTGTGAAGGTACTTTGATCTATGGAACTTGGAATGCATATGAATGAAGTATCAATCGAAAAAAAAATTAGGTTTAAAAAAATTAGATATTGATTTATTTTTAAACAAATCTACATATGAGTGTTCATAAACAGTGTTTTTATGGTAAAAGAGTAATGCATTTTCTAAAAAATATATATACTTCAGAAAATATTCAAATTCACACTAAAACACATACTAAAGTGCTAGAAAAACTGGTACAGACGATTAGTAGTTGCTAATTCCCCCATTTGAGGACACATCATGTTGCCCTGTCAGCGACTTTGTACACATATTAGCGGCCCTCCTGTGAAATTTTGGATATCAACTAAACACACACCAGACCATTATATCCCTCACCCCCCCCCCTCAGCAGCTGCGTTGAAAATTTAAAATTATAGAAGGAGCTCAAGTAATCATTTTTCAAATAAATTGAACACTTACGATTTTTCAATAAGTAATCAAATACATTTTCAGACGAATTAATATTTCAAACTCGTAATTAATGATATTATCACAAAATCAATATTTTAGCTGTTGTAAAAAGAAGAATTTAGATGCTAAATTCTAGAGAGTTGCTATTAGTAACTTAATGAAAAAGGGGGATGTTCAAGAGGGCAGAGTTTCCGTATAATAGAAAGCGTTAACACAAAATAAACAGTCCCTGAGCATTAATGCATGCAATCGTATTTCGTGTTACGATCCGCAAGAATTAAATCACTTAAAACTTCTTAGTAATACTAATATGAAAGAAATGAAACCACGGGTTGAGAGTTTCAAATGATAAATAAAACAAGTTTAAAATAAAAATGTGAATTACATAACTGACATTGAAGTCCTTGATCTGCAGATTTATACGTTAGAAATACAATTAATATTTAAAGTGATTCTTTATGTACAGAGTTTTTATTTTCAGAGATCGATTTGCAAATATTAAAAACAGAAAATAATAGCCTTTGAATCAGCTTATATAACGTATTTAAAAGTTTGTAAATAACATAAGAAGTTTGTTTTTATTTGAATGGGGAAGGTTTTGGGCCCCATGAATTCCTTTCTTTCCTACGGTCATGCCTAGGAGCTATCATAGTTCCCCAATAAAAAAAAAGTGGGGTTAATTAATCTTCATGGAACTACACAGACGACACAAGTGACTAGTTATATACTGATCAGCTGTATACTGTTAAGATATTATCTCCAAAAGCGGAGAAAAGCAAGAACTACAGACATATGTTCATTATAAAGACTTTTTTGAACTGTTGGCTAATTATATACTAGTCAGATATATAGTCCTATTATATTCTGTTAGCTTATACATACTGTTACCCTATTCTAATCTCGGAAAGCAAAAGAAAATAAGAACCACAGTATGAATTTATTAATTCTAAAGATGTTTGTGAATTAGTGGATAGTTATATACTAGTCAGCTCTATTATGTCAGCCTATTGTAATTTCGAAAAGCAAATAAAAATAAAAACCACAGATCCAACATGCTTGTTGTAAAGACTTTTGTGAATTGCTGGCTAGTTATATACTAGTCAGCTGTATACGCTTAGCTTATTATAATTTCCGAAAGCAGAGGAAAATAAGAGACAAACTGAACATGTTTATTGTAAAGACTTTTACGAATGGTTGACTATGAAAATATCCCACGCGATCGGACTATTTTCCTTATACGAACATTATTACTCTTTTAGTTCAGTGTAACTCTTAATCTTTAATAATGTAACACGCTATAAATAAGTGATTTTAATAATGTTTTAGATTATAGCATCTCTATGTAATCCAGTACTAAATGAATCTAATTCAGATTTTTAATTTAGTTCAAGGATTTAGAATAGGAATATTTCTTATGAAATAGATCATTGCGTCTTATGTGTCTTAGTTTGCTTATGCATAATGTTCATGCCGATGTTACGTTGGAGTACTGATGAATTAATGGAGACAAAACAAGGTAAGTGAAATCTTTTTCCTTACTTATGATGATTTTTATAAAATATTTACTAAATTCATGCACTTATTTAAATAAAAGTAAATAATTATTATTAAAAAAATACATCCACCTGCCCGATACAGTTGGAAACGTTACTCAGAAGACCGGGTTACTTCTTTATAGACGTCCAGCTGTGATGCTAAGCCCAATAAGGCTCCTATACATTAGCGTTCAAAAGTATTTGGCCACCTACCAGAAAACAAAATATTGTTGAAAATGTTGGGAATTTTTATTCATTTCGTTGACTAGCACAACTTTCCATAAAATGTAACTTGCATCGTGGTTGTAGTTCATTTTTTAAAAACATATTAATATCTGCATAGAATAAAGAAACTATCAATATATTACTTATTTATTTTTCGATTGCCTCGTTATGCAGCAGTTCTGCAAAATTTTCAAAAAATATTTCGCCTTCTAACATCCTAATTCATAATTTTATTCATTTATAATCACACGAATAAATTTTTTCTCACTAATGAGATTTCAAGCATTCTTGCAAAGTTTCAAAATATTTCATGCATAACTTTTTTCTTATATATATCTTTCTTGGAGTACTGATGAATTAATGGAGACAAAACAAGGTAAGTGAAATCTTTTTCCTTACTTATGATGATTTTTATAAAATATTTACTAAATTCATGCACTTATTTAAATAAAAGTAAATAATTATTATTAAAAAAAAATACTTCCACCTGCCCGATACAGTTGGAAACGCTACCCAGAAGACCGGGTTACTTCTTTCTAGACGTCGAGCTGTGATGCTAAGCCCAATCAGGCTCCTATACATTAGCGTTCAAAAGTATTTGGCCACCTACCAGAATACAAAATATTGTTCAAAATGTTGGGAATTTTTATTCATTTCGTTGACTAGCACAACTTTCCATAAAATGTAACTTGCATCGTGGTTGTAGTTCATTTTTTAAAAACATATTAATATCTGCATAGAATAAAGAAACTATCAATATATTACTTATTTATTTTTCGATTGCCTCATTATGCAGCAGTTCTGCAAAATTTTCAAAAAATATTTCGCTTTCTAACATCCTAATTCATAATTTTATTCATTTATAATCACACGAATAAATTTTTTCTCACTAATTAGATTTCAAGCATTCTTGCAAAGTTTCAAAATATTTCATGCATAACTTTTTTCTTATATATATCTTTCTTGGAGTACTGATGAATTAATGGAGACAAAACAAGGTAAGTGAAATCTTTTTCCTTACTTATGATGATTTTTATAAAATATTTACTAAATTCATGCACTTATTTAAATAAAAGTAAATAATTATTATTAAAAAAAAAATACTTCCACCTGCCCGATACAGTTGGAAACGCTACTCAGAAGACCGGGTTACTTCTTTCTAGAAGTCGAGCTGTGATGCTAAGCCCAATCAGGCACCTATACATTAGCGTTCAAAAGTATTTGGCCACCTACCAGAATACAAAATATTGTTGAAAATGTTGGGAATTTTTATTCATTTCGTTGACTAGCACAACTTTCCATAAAATGTAACTTGCATCGTGGTTGTAGTTCATTTTTTAAAAACATATTAATATCTGCATAGAATAAAGAAACTATCAATATATTACTTATTTATTTTTCGATTGCCTCATTATGCAGCAGTTCTGCAAAATTTTCAAAAAATATTTCGCTTTCTAACATCCTAATTCATAATTTTATTCATTTATAATCACACGAATAAATTTTTTCTCACTAATTAGATTTCAAGCATTCTTGCAAAGTTTCAAAATATTTCATGCATAACTTTTTTCTTATATATATCTTTCTTGGAGTACTGATGAATTAATGGAGACAAAACAAGGTAAACTTTTTCCTTACTTATGATGATTTTTATAAAATATTTACTAAATTCATGCACTTATTTAAATAAAAGTAAATAATTATTATTAAAAAAAAATACTTCCACCTGCCCGATACAGTTGGAAACGCTACTCAGAAGACCGGGTTACTTCTTTCTAGACGTCGAGCTGTGATGCTAAGTCCAATCAGGCTCCTATACATTAGCGTTCAAAAGTATTTGGCCACCTACCAGAAAACAAAATATTGTTGAAAATGTTGGGAATTTTTATTCATTTCGTTGACTAGCACAACTTTCCATAAAATGTAACTTGCATCGTGGTTGTAGTTCATTTTTTAAAAACATATTAATATCTGCATAGAATAAAGAAACTATCAATATATTACTTATTTATTTTTCGATTGCCTCATTATGCAGCAGTTCTGCAAAATTTTCAAAAAATATTTCGCCTTCTAACATCCTAATTCATAATTTTATTCATTTATAATCACACGAATAAATTTTTTCTCACTAATTAGATTTCAAGCATTCTTGCAAAGTTTCAAAATATTTCATGCATAACTTTTTTCTTATATGATAAGGAGGCAAATATGTTTGAGCAGAAGTATATATGTGTAGTGAAGTCATTATTGGGATTCGAGCTAGGTGTCGTACTTCCTATGTTTTGTGAAACCAAAGATGAGTAGGGGAGATGGGGAATGAATAGGACATTTTCACAAAAATGTTTATTTTAAATATTTTACTTAAGTTATTATCAATATTATATTTCACATTTTATACATTAAGTGTTTGACTACATCTTATGCACAATATTTATTCAATATTATTATTATATAGAAATATATTATGAAATTAAAAAACAATTCTTCTATGTCCAATCATCCCCACAGCAGGGATGAATGGGACACAAATATTTTCCTCCCTTTATTCAATTTTAAGGACTAAAAGCTGAAAAAAATGCCTTCTGGGCAAAAGCTGAGAGATTGTAAATTGTAATATGATCTCCAGAATTATTTGTTAGCCAATCATATTGGACTCATCTCAGCTTTACCTTAAAAGGCCCATAAAGGTAAGCATTCAATGGCTGGAAGATGATAACTACAATGAGGATGAAATGTTAAAAGAATAATTACCATAAATTATTAATTTATCAAACTATATAATATTATTTAGCTAATAAATATATTTTTCAGCATCCTCTAGGGATGAATGAGACAATCCCATTCATCCCATTTGAAATGTCCCAATCATCCCCATGATGCATATATTCAATTGTCAGCCATTTTGTCTCAAAAATTATTTTGTCACAATAGTTAATATTCATTCATTTTAATTACCAATAATGAGCCTTAAAATAAAAAAACTACAACATATCTTAATTGTTTATATTGCATAAGATATTTAAGTAACTTCAAATGTAAAAAACATTACTTTTAAGCAGAGTTTTCAGGAAATGATAATTTGAAGGCAACTGAAAACAGCCATGTGGTCTTGCTTTTGGTTCTGAAGCACACTATGGTAGTGAAATCTATGAGGATAGGAAGCAACTAAAAAAAGTTTATTGCCTGAAATATTGAGACCGTCCCAACCATCCCTTGTCCCATTCATCCCCCATCTCCCCTACATAATAACAAAGAGAAATGCAATGAAACAAGTGGCCGCAATGTTGCGTAGAAAGGTCAAAGACATGACTGTAGCATTCGTAGTGACTAGAGTGTGAAGTTCCATTAAATAACAGTATTCGTATGTTTTACTATTTTCGAATAATAATTTTCTCCTATTACAAATGACATCGATGAAAAACGTGGTATGTGTGCTAAATGTGATCGTGACTAATTTCTCCTTTCCATATAAGTAGGTGATATTATGCACTACGATGCCGCCGAAATCTTGGCAATTTAACACAACAAACACTACTGAGTTGTGGCACTGCTATCTTGCGACGGATCTGTGTGTCAGCTCTTGTTATACACCCATATTTTCCTGCGGCATTGTTGAACGTCTATCGCAAGAAAAATTTCTTGGCAGTAACTTGGCTTGATTCAACAACGTCATTTTATGGCCACAATGATGCCTAAAGGTGGTGATTGTCCAGAAATGTTGCAGTCAGGATGCAGATGAACATTTGCAGTGATCGTCCATGAAAATCTGAAGTTCAACATTAACCTCGAAATGCAATTAGCCATCTCATTCTGATCATCTATCATACCAAGTAAAAAAACTCTGAAATCTTTACCACTCTGTTTTTTCACGCCGCGAACAGCTCTGACAGTTATCGGGGTATATACAGGGTGTCCAAAAAGTCTGGAAACAGTCAAATAACTCGAGAAATATACATCGGATTGAAAAACGGCAAAATGCATGTTCAATATTTTTGAAAAATCTATTTAGGGATATGAAAGTTGCCTCCCCAACTTTGTCCCCCCTGGGGGAAAGGGGGGCAACTTTGAAATCTTAAATGATGACACCCCATTTTTTATTGCGGATTCTGATTCTACGGGAAAAAA
Organism: Maratus michaelseni; assembly: GCA_963931845.1. NCBI lineage: Eukaryota > Metazoa > Arthropoda > Arachnida > Araneae > Salticidae > Maratus > Maratus michaelseni. The sequence continues at coordinate 186,111,913 of OZ007587.1, forward strand.
TACGTAACTTTTGTATTGAACATTTTCTTCAAAACATTGTAGATGGCGCTGTAATCGAGTGCAATGCTGTGAGAATCGTTACCATTGCAATGTCTGGAAACGCTCGAATAACTCGAGAAATATACATCAGATTGAAAAACGGAAAAATACGTGTTTAATATTTTAGAAAAATGGCAACTTTGATATCCCTAAAAAGATTTTTCAAAACTATTGAACATGCATTTTTCCGTTTTTCAATACGATGTATATTTCTCGAGTTATTCGAGCGTTTCCAGACATTGCAATGGGAACGATCCTCACAGCATTGCACTCGATTACAGCGCCATCTACAATGTTTCGAAGAAAATGTTCAATACAAAAGTTACGCATTTTTTTTCCATAGAATCCAAATCTGCAATAAAAAATGGGGGTCATCATTTAAGATTTCAAAGTTGCCCCCTTTCCCCCCCGTTTGGGGCAAAGTTGGGGGGGCAACTTTCATATCCCTAAATAGATTTTTCAAAAATATTGAACATGCATTTTGCCGTTTTTCAATCCGATGTAAATTTCTCGAGTTATTTGACAGTTTTCAGACTTTTCGGACACCCTGTATACACTCTCAAAAATGAATACTCAGATTTCAAGAAATTTACTTCGTTTTTGACGAAACGGTTTCCTGGGAAATGCTCCGAGTAAATATTTCGTCAAATCGAGTAAATTTGCATTCTCAAAATTACGAAGAAATTAGTTTCGTCAAATTGTTTCTTTGAAAGTTCCGAAAAAAGGTTGATGCTGCCATCTATCGGAGTTTTTAGAAGCATCTTTAATTGACTAGGGGAAAAATAAGATCACTTCACAAGTCTTCAAACGCGCGACTTTTAGCTTGGCAGCCGAGCGCTCTTACGACTTAGCCAGCGGGACTTCGGAATTATTTGATTTTAAATGTATTTACGGGATGTTGATGTGCGTTTATATTTTTAGAAAGCAGATTGTATTTTTATCGGTGCTGTTATAATTTCTGCATGTTTTAATTAATAAGGCTAGATTATTATTATGGTTTTTCTATGGTTAATAAATAATTAGGATATGGCTTGATTAATATAATTTATTAGAGAAATTTCCTTTGTTCAATGAATGATTAAAATATGGTCTAGTTAATTTGTTGATCAGAAATAATTAATTTTGAAGTGCATATTTTGGAGGCGAGTTCATCAATTTTAGCGGATAAGATTACTGTTTATAGAGGGGAAGGGGTCAGTTATTACATATTTTAAATTTGATTGTTATATGAATATATTTCTTAAATAAAAAAGAGCTCCTAAAATTTTGATTTTTTTTTAACCATTGGGAAAATGTTGTTTGTTTCGGTCGAAAATGGACCGAATGATGTTCGCATTTTACTATTTTAACCGTTTTTAACGAAATTCTGTAACTTTGGAAGAATTTTTTAAGCATTTTTAACGAAATTCTGTAACTTTAGAAAAACTTATCTTTGAATAGGCAATAGAAATGCATAAAATCGTTACAAAAAGGATAGACGCAAGATATCAGATATGACAAATAAAGTAGAAATTTGGTACTTTCGTGTTATAGCGGCCCCCAAGGATGAAATATTTTTGTTTCTGTTTTCATTAATATATTGTAAATTTAGTACTTTTGTGTAATTTTTTTTGAACGATTTTGTAACAACAAAAATAATCTGGCCGGGAATCAGGAAACATTTTTGTCAAATATTTGTGATTTTTCATTTCATTAAAAATCACTTAATTTTGAGACGACGAAATGATTGTCAAAAACGTTGAAATATAGCTCAAGAATTGCGGAATCGTCAGAGGTTTTTTTTTTTTTTTTTTTTTTTTTTTTTTTTTTTTTTTCTTTGACAGCGAGGAAACATTTTCGTCAGATATTTGAGGATTCACGTTATGTCAAAAAACAACGTGACTCTGTGACGAAATGATTGTCAAAAATAACGAAATGAGGCCTAAGGATTGCGGAATCGTCAAAATTGAGTGTTTTATTTCTGAGAGTGTATCGCTTTATATATACGTACAGGCGGACACAATCGAACAAGAATGGGGAATTTCTCTTAAAAGCTTTCCGTCCAAAGTTTTGTAGTACCAGCCAGAAAGATGCAACATATAATCGAAAATTGTTATGACAAAATTAATGCGACAGTAAAAATAATTCTTTACTATAACGAATTTTTGTAGTAACATTAGAAAAGAAATTGTATACAATTAAAAAGGATATATAAAAGAGGAAAGTTCACATCAAGATAGAACTTGGTGCCGTGTTCAGATTGCTGCAATTAGGAGAAATGCTAAATAAGGCCAACGAATAAAATATACAAAATTATTTGGTATATTTTCTATCGTCTAAACTTTTTTAAAAACCGCTAAAATATTCGCTCACCTCGTCAAAAAAGAAAAAAAAATCCACTTGCGAGCGTCTAATATATTTATATAATCCCCCACCCTTCCAACCGCATATATTCATAGATGACGCTCGTCTGTCCCAATTTTCTGGCGCCCCACCAGTGGCTGAGAGGTTGTGCTCTCGAAGCTGGTAGACGGGAGGTGCTGGGTTCGATCCCAATCGCGCCCGTCGGCCTAATCGTTCGGAGTTTTCGTGGTTTTCTTCGAGCCGTGGATTTATCCATGCGTAAATACGGATTAGGTTCCCTTAGAAAGACCCCCACGAAGGGCACTCCCCCCGGGCCTATATCCCTAGTGTAGATAATTGGCCGTCAATAATCAACCCAACCCAACCCAATTTTCTGGCAATTCAGTGTAGTATATAAATATATGCAAGAGGAACGAACTGCGAATTTTTTGCTTAGGTTTACAAATTCTGAAAAATATAGTAAAATTTATGTTATTAAGTAAAATTAGTACGTCAATGTTAGAGAAATTTCCGAATAGATCACCAATAAAATAATTTTTCTACACTTTTTGTGTAAGAATAAATTATAAATAAAAGCATATTAAACATATTTCAACTACCAAATTTGTAGAACATTCACAAAAGAATCCAATTAGAATTAGAAATTTAAAGAAGCTCTTTTCTTTGTGTGTGTATTCTTGTTTGGTATATCTTTCATTTAATTTTGCTCAAGATATTTGCATTCTGTGAATAACAAGAGAAATATAACTACATAAACAGTAGCAGTCATTCTGAAGAAAATAAAACATTTTTAATAGCCTTCTCAGATGAATAAGGAAAGCAGGTCTGTTTTATTCATGTCTTTGAGTGGAAATTTGCTGTTCTCTTTTAATTACAGCATTTCTTTCCAAGTCATGTATAACATTTATCGCACTTTTATTACAGAAGAGGGAGGGAATTTAGATAATGACAAAAATATTCTATGCAAGCCTTGTTTAACCTTGAGTGAAATGTTTCTTTTTATTACATATACATAATGTATCAATAAAAAATAATCAACAGATCAACAGATAAAACTTCTGCGAGCATTTAACCATAAGACATGCTGTAATCGAATATGTAATACTGTTATTAAACACTGGAATAAGCGTATTAAAGGCAGGTTTTTCAGTCAGAATGGATCTACCTTAATATACAAAAACAAATAATTCATCAGTTACACATTTGTAACCATTTATAGGTATAATATTTTTATAGTTCAGAAGAATATGCATGTTTTCTATTTCTCCCATACTTTATTAGCAGATCTGTTAGTTTTTATCCTAAAAGATTTATTTCAGAATCGGAGCGTAATGTCGAATTTGGGTATTGCTGTGAATTGTTTTTTAATTTTTTACAATTTCAAAATGAAGTTAACGTCCTACTTTTATTTAATTCATATAAAATATAGAAGATTAAATTTCCAGTCGAATGGTACATTTGATGACTCTATGTGTCAATTTAGCGATTAAAATCTATGGAATGCAGTATTTTGTTTTCAACTGTACGTTACATTTCGAAAACAAAATAAAGTCGTAATTTTGCATGTTTTGCATATCAAATTAAAAACAAAAACACATTTCAAGCTACCAAATTATTAAAACAAAAATCGCAAAAGAATGCAATTAGAATTGGAAATTTAAAGAAGCTTTTTTTTATTTTACTCAAAATATTGGCGATCTGTTGATAATAAAAAGCAATATAACTACATAAACAGTAACAGTCATTCTGAATAAAATAAAATATATTTAATAGTCTTCTCAAATGAATAAGAAATGCAGATCTCTTTTATTCATGTCTTTCAGTGGAAATTCGCTTTTTTCTTTTAATTATAGTATTTCTTTCCAAGCAATGTATAACATTTATCGTACTTTTATTATGGAAGGGGGAGGGAATTTGGATAACGGCAAAATTATTCCATGCAATTATGTTTAACATCGAATAAAATATTACTTTTATTATATATACTTAATGTATCGATAAAAAAAGATTTATTTAAATCTACAGATGAAACGTCTTAATGCTTTTCATAATATGACATGGTATAATATACGGCAGTGTGTCAGCCAAGTTCTCAAAGCAAAAAAGTCGACACACCGGCAGTGGGTATATTTACACAAACCATTTCGAGCTGTTTTCGCCAAATTTCGACACTCTACTACTGAAAATCTATTTAACCTACGTACTTGTAATTTTAGATGTGTAGTAAGGCCCCCTTAATTATCCAGAATCCAAAATTTTATAAATAACGCATAATTAGTTTCCGAGATAATGATATTTGAAAATGTCTGATAATTGATAATTTTATCACTGACTCACTCACTCATCAAAAAGATTTCATATATCTACTGAACCTACAGACTTCAAATTTGGTACGAAGTTCGTTTACACTATAAGGAATTGAAAAAAAAAATCGGAAAAACGATTAATTATCCACATGGGGGTGTCCATTTTTACTTTAACGTTAGGTCTATTAGCGAAATTTTAATTTGCCAAAAAAAAAAAAAAAAAAAAAAAAAGAAAGAAAGCGCCAAATGTTGAATGTGGGCTGACCTTGCAGCAAAATCACCTGATTATCAGCCATTATTGGCTAATTTCAGAGAATTTTTTTTGAGTAATGGTGCATAAAATTTACCCTTTTAGACAAATTGTGAAAAAACAAAAACATCTTGAGAGAATACACATATGGAAATACGCATATATTTCGAGACATCCCGCTGTTGAAATTCGTCTAATCCCAGAATTAAAAATGTAAACAAAAGACAGTCATTCCTATGATTCAAATAAATATTGATGATTGATGTGTGGCTACCATGGGTATACGCAGCGTAGCTGTGTACAACCTTATCTCGGACTCTCAACGTCAGTGCTACGGGTACTCTATGGATTTCCGCTGCGGAGAAAGGTACTCTACTATTTGTTTGATATTATTTGGATAGCTTCGTCATTTTATTTGTAAATATGATTGATATGTTAATGAGTCTGTAATGGTAAAACATAAAATTATGTCAATATGATTATTGTTATTTCAGAAATAATAAAAATTTCGCGTATCAAAACAAACATTAAATACATCAGTATTAAAATACAGATTTTTGCCGCAAATTGACAGCCAAATATTTTGTTGTATGAAATTTAAATTAAATTCAATGTTGACTGGTGAATAAAATAGTCACTTCTTGGGTACTTATAGTATTAACCAGAGGACCCGTGCAAGGATTTCTCACTGCAATCCAAATTTTTTAGCATTGTAGTATTTTTTATATAGATTTAAACTTTAATAGAAACTTTAAGAATAAAAATACCTGTAAACTACATTTGTACAGATGTCGCAAACACACCGAGATTTGTTTTTGGCGCCAAAATGGCGATTCTTTGCCTGGCGGGGTAACCTGGTGACTTTTGCTTTGTATGGCAACTTGGTATTTTATAATAAAATGAAATGTGTATGTAAATAAAGTAAAATAATATAAAAATAATTAATAAATCAAATTAAAATATGTGTAATAAAAATAATGTGCTTGTTAAATAAAACTGTGTGTAATAATACAATTTAATGTGTGTGTTTTAAAGTAAAATTATAATACAATTTTATTATAAAATAAAACTAACATGTTTTCGCAAGCTAGGCCTAAGAGGTATTCGAAAATGGGATTTTCTCGCCAAAATAGCACCACAAATAATTTGTGCCAACCACGGTGCGTCTGCGATATCTATTCCTTAACATAAATTAGTCAAGCCAAAATATCAGCTCATTTATTCCACCAAACTTACAAAATGGCACGCGAGAAAAAAAATAACAATCGTATTTTAACTGCATCGAAAAAAAAAAAAAAAACATGGGACCATCTATGGTGTCTTTCTCTCCTAAACATTGCAATTTCAATTTTGCTTTTTAATCATAAAATATGAAATAAACTCGTGCAGAGATGTCACACTTTATCTCTTTTGTGCTATTTATTGTTTTATAATCATTGTTCAGCATGTTATAATCCAGAATTTTATTTTTGGGGCAACACTAATTTGAGGAAAATATAATTTATGAAAACAATGCCGATTTAATTTTCAATTATCAGTAAATTTTATACTATTTGTTTGATATTATTTGGATAGCTTCATTTTATTTGTAAATATGAATAGGACTGTTGATTTATATGTTAATGAGTCTGTAATGGTAAAACATAAAATTATGTCAATATGATTATTGTTATTTCAAAAATAATAAAAATTTCGAATCAATACATTTCGTTTCAAAACAAACATTAAATGCAGCAGTATTAAAATACAGATTTCTGCCGAAAATTGACAACCAAATATTTTGTTGTAGGAAATTTAAATTAAATTGAATGTTCCCTGGTGAATAAAATAGTCACCTGTAAACACATTAAAAAACATTAAGTAAAGTATTTAAGTATACTGTAACTGTACAAAAAGTTATGAAATCCCATCAAAAACATACATGTGAAAGAATGCTGAGTTCGTTAACGGTTTCGCTAATAAAAGAAATGAGATCTAACTGGAAACCAAGTTCTTTCGAAGCTCCTTAAATCATAGTTCCTGTCATGCATAACGTTCTTCAATTGCTTAAAATGATTTGTTATGTTATTTGCTACTCAATGGAGCGACTTGGCAAGTTTTCTCTTATTCAAATTTCTCAACTTGATTGATCTGAACTTAAAGTTAATCACATCCTTAACTTATCATTACCTTAACTTCGACATACTTATTCGAATACTTGATTGACTAGATCTTTTCCAATGACATACTAGACTAAATTGTACTCAGACTCGCAGATTAAAGTTGGTGGGGGGAAAACTTGCCAAGTCGCTCTATTCAGTAGCAAATAACATAAATCATTTTAAGCAATTGAAGAACGTTATGCATGACAGGAGCTATGATTTAAGGAGCTTTGAAAGAACTTGGTTTCCAGTTAGTTCTCACTTCTTTTATTAGCGAAACCGTTAACAAACTTGGCATGCTTTCACATGTATGTTTTTGAGTGGATAAAATATAACACCATTGTTTACAACGCTGAAATGATAGAGTTAAAAAAATTACTATTAAAACAAATAATTAATCAATAATATATTAGCAATCATTTATCGGAATGGGTTTGTAACATTTTTATAGCTTAAAAGTCTGGACGAGATACAAATGACTCGCACGAGTTTTCAAGTTCTTAAAAATAAAAAATTGCCGAAATGTAAAGTGGAGACTTACTACAAAGACGAAAAGGCGTCTGTCAGTATGTGCGTGTGTGTCGCAAAAAGTATCCAATGAGCTTGATATTTTGTATATATGTCGGTGAGGTACTCGAAATTGGCTTTATAGTTTTTTATTTAACATGGTTGATTTGTTAAAAAAATAAAATAGAACATTTTCTTTTCTGTTATGATGTTTTTCTATGGGAATTCAGACGATTTTTATATTTTATCATTCACTGAAATGAAAATATCACATTTGATTAATTGATTAAAATGTTATATTATAGATGCTAAATGTTTACCATAGAAGTTTTAAATTCATCAAATCAGTTTGAAATTTTGTTAAACGTTTCTTAGACATTCGCAATTGTCTGTATAATTTTTGGTGGAATTGTATTTATATGTTTGGAAAATATAAAACATTTTTCTTTATCACTTGTACAATTTTGAAATGATACTATTTCGTTGTTTTCTTCTTCGTTCATTTAACAGTTGCCTAGCAACTTAATGTCATAGCATTACAGAAAAGAAAAATTAAATAAAATCGAGTTACTTTGAAAGAAGCAAATTGAAATTACAAAATTTTTATTAACAAAAAGTTTATTTTCTTGTGATTGTGGCATGTTTTTCTATCGAAGTATATCAGTTTTTACATAAATAAGAATTCTTCTTTAAATACTATAGAATTATATCCAATTCTTTTAATCCCAAAGAAAATTTAAGAAAACTTTGGGCTACTATATTGTATCTCGTAAAAGGAGTTCACATAATGTGTCGTTACTATTTTTGTTACATGAGATTTTATTCAACTTCTGCAAAAGATGCAAATGTTTCGTTTTTGAAAGGTTATGTAAATATTGTTAAGATATAATATGTTGTCCAACGAGATGCTTATATTAATGAAATTACTGTGCAAACCGCATCCGTAGATATACTCGAATCTCAAAAAGGATACAATACTTGAAAATTGAAAACATAAAATTGAAGAAATAAAGAGGTGTTCGGGAGGGGGGTGGGGGAACCCTCTTGAGAAAGTGGATATTTTATCTATCTATCTATCTATCTATCTATCTATATATATATATATATATATATATATATATGTATATATACACAAAAAGATTTTATTAAGTTGATTTGCTCATTATTTTGAAGTTACATTCAAATGTCTTTTTGAAGTCAAGTGAAATTAATTAGATATAGTTTCTATGTTTTTTTGCCTAGTCGTATGAATGACAACACTTCTAATAGTGCTCATTCTGTTGACTTCAAATCTGTGAACCCATATTGTTTGTCAGATAATTTTGAAAAATGAAATTGGAAGTAGTTTATACGTTATATTATTAATTTTAAAAGAAAAGTAATTAATTAGATATAGTTTCTAATTTTTTTTTGCCTAGTCGTATAAATGACAACACTTCTAATAGTGCTCATTCTGTTGACTTCAAATCTGTGAACCCTTATTGTTTATCAGATAATTTTGAAAAATGAAATTGGAAGTAGTTTATACGTTATATTATTAATTAAAAAAAACTGAATTAATTAGATATAAGTTTCTATTTTTTTTGCCTAGCCGTATAAATGACAACACTTCTAATAGTGCTCATTCTGTTGACTTCAAATCTGTGAACCCATATTGTTTATCAGACAACTTCGAAAAATGAAATTGGAAGTAGTTTATACGTTATATTATTAATTTAAAAAAACGAAATTACCAAGAATCGGTAGATAGGTTAAACGTCTATAAAAAGAAGCCTCATCAGCACTATTTCTTTTCTGTTTAAAACATATTAGTTTGCCTATTTTCCAGGTTGAATGAAATAAATTTAGTTTCAATTCTAAATTAAATAGTGATAAAAGAAAATCGTGATTTTCGTAAAGTTTTAGTATTGTGACGACTGAAGGAAATTATGGCCTAGCCTGCCTTGTGAGTTGCTGGCCTGGAGTTGTCCAGTTTTGTCCATGACTTTTCCGCCTAGCTTCGGAGGTGGATCGCCGTGTAATCGAGTCGAAAGAACTTTTTCGATAGGCAAAGAGACTGTGAGAGATGTTGGTCGGCGAATAAAGAGAAGTGAACCGAGAAAGCTGTGAGATGCAGAGAGAGTTGGACGGACGATGTTGAAAGGAAAAGTGTGAGATATGTTTTTGGTAAAAAGTATGAAGCTTTGGTGCGCTGAGTCTTGCAGAGACTTGTAGTGGTTTTTAGATGTTTTTAAATTGTTCTGTTTTTTAACTTGTGTATCAACGCTGCCCAAATAAAGTGCTAGATGTTAATCATCATCTTGGATCACTGGATTTCGTCAACTCATTACAGTATTATCCTATAGTCAATGTTGTCGGTTTCTGGAGACTAGATCATTGTTTTATGACGAGGTTCAATATATGATTCAACTAAATTTTGGAAGTTATATTTTTGTATTTTATCATATGGATTAAAAGAGCGTGAGCACATTTGCATTTTAGCTTGAAGAAAAAAAAAGAAATGTGATGTAAAACACCTGATGAGCCAACAGGTAGAACATAATAATAAAAAACAAGTAATATAAAAATAATTTTTTTAAGTCAATTCCTACTTAGGTCAATAAAGAAAATTTTTATTTTAGTTACTTTTTATTAAATAATTACAATTAATATAAATATGTATATACATATGACAAAATCACAATATTAAGTGGCAAAATAGAAAGCGAATTTCTTTTGAGCATTTGAATTTGAATTTTGCTTTTTAATCATAAATATATAAAATAAACCCGTGCAGCATTAATGTCCCTCGTTATTTTTATTGAACATTTTTTTATAATCACCGTTACGGTATTTTATTTTTGTGGCATCACTAATTTGAGGAAAATCTTTCATTTCATTTATGAAAACAATGGGAGATTTTTTTTTCTCCCATATAAAACTAAAAGTAATTCATTTAATTTAATTAATGAATTAATATTTGAAAAAACTGTATTAACATCCTATGTCATCCACTACAAGTTAAAAAAAATGTACTTGAACTTGAGTGGAGGAATCCAAAGTATGTTATTAACGATTGAAAATTTGAATAAGATATATAAATATATAGAGAGTGTGAGCTAATAGTAGTAATTGAAAAAAGGCCGCTGTAGACGACTGTAACAACATACACAATAAAAAGCAAAGTAAACACATAAAAAAAAACCTGAACGATTTTACATGATGAGAAAATACCCGTGTGAAGATTAAAACTTTTAATTCAATTATCATGAAACACTGTTTTTTCATTAGTTTTGTCACGATAACTTTTGAAGAAATCAACGAATTTACATATCTTTCCTTTTCTATAAAAAAAAAGGAAGTTAAATTCTTTACAACCTATACCTGAAAAACAAACAAAAGATATTTTTTTAAGTTATAATAACAAAAAATTATGATCATTTTTTATGAATTTTAACCATTTTTATTGTGTTTGTTTATTTCAGGTGTAATTGAGAGACAATGTAATAAGCAGCACAAAAAAAAAAAAAAAAAAAAAAAAAAAAAAAAAAAAAAAAAAATTGGCGACTCAAACATATGGAGCCTGTACGGGAAAAATGTGGCAAACTAGTTTTGCCTAGTACAATGTTAAAACTTTTGCTATTGTTTTGTTTTCTACAATTAAACAAATATTTATTATTTCTATAAAATATAAATTGAAAATGTAAAAATAAGTAATAGGCTAAATTAAACAGAGGTTTTCTAATTCATGGTCTAACTTAAGTCAAATCACGTTATTTCAAATTTTCTGATACCTTAAGATAACCAGAGACGTCATTACTTAGAATATAAATACTGAGAGCATGTATTTCTTTTAATAATTTAACATAAAATATCTATTCAGAAACATATAGAAAACTATCCATAGACATTTTTTATACATATAAAGCACTTTTCTCTACATAAACAAATCATATAGTTAAAAACAGAGCATTTTAAAACTTTAGAACAAAACTCCATACATTTTTAAGGCAGTGTCAGTAAGGGATTAGCAAAAAAACATAAAATGACACATTACTCTAGTAATACAGAAAGGGAGGCCTTAAGAATTAAACATAATGTTAATACTTATGTTTAAAACATAAATAAAGCACTTTTGAAATCAAAAAGATTATTAATAGTTAAACAATAAATATTTTACTCATAACAATTTACCATTATTGAAATCCTATAGGAAGAAGTGACCACGATATCCATAAACACAACTAAGGAACCAAATGGCATAGAAACTTAAATGAGCACTAAAATTAAATGGAACAAATGGGGAAGAGAATGCAACATATTACGAGAGTCCCACGTCCCTGGTTTTCGTAAAAACTAATGACTAAATGGATCCATTAATAATCCGATCATCATGAATGGCGTCCGGAGCAGATTACCTAGATTCCAAATATCCGCATTGTTGAAGGACTTGTTCTACAGATTGAATTCTTGTATTGAGGACTTGTTTTACAGAAATGTTCATGAGCATTGACGATTGTCGCTTTTGCGCCTGCTGTCGCATACGGGCAAAAGTACAGATCACTGTTTATGTTGCAGTAAACTTACAACAAACAGTAACTTTCAGATTATACAAAGCAATCTCTTAAATCTCTTTATCTTAATCTCTTATGCTTATCTTTTATGCTCTTATGCTTATCTCTTATGTTTATCTCTTATGCTTATATCTTATGCTCTTGTGCTCTTATGCAATATCTTATGCTTAAATCTCTTAAATCTCTTTAATCATCTCATGACGATTTACAGAAGCCTAAATACAGCAACCCTTTTTAAAAATGGTATAATTAAGATGCAAATGCGTCTTTTCACTCCATAAGATGTTGCATAATGCGCCGATTTCTATACGAACTAGGGAACATCAACTGGGGTGCAAATCAGATTCTGCAACTTTCAAACAGTTGTTCAGTTCAGATGGTTTGTTATGTATAGGATTTTAGCATTCCATGCATGATTTTCCATGCTGGAGAATATGGCATATCCAGTTGTCTAGATTTTGATCAGAAGTGCTTTATCATAGCAAAAGTTTCAAGTTCAATTTCTTGTAATGGCTTACGTCCTCTCTGAAACACTTCTAAAGTTCAAAATTGTTCAAAACCCGAAAATTGTTTTGCCAAATCAGCGATTGTCATTAGACCTTTAGGTTTTTCTTTTAATTCTCGCTGTATAGTAAAAACTTTTTTTTTTTGTGTGTGTGTGTGTAATAAGATTTAATAAACAGCGCACGATAATGAAGCGAGCATTTTAACAAGAAAGCACGGTCAGAGCTGATAGAAGGAATGATGAGTGTTCGATGCAGTGATTGGTTTTACTCTTTGGCAAACTGGAAATGATGTTAGCAGCAGTAGACTCAAATTTGCATAGATCATGTTTAAAGTGCTTTTTTAAACAAAATTTAAAAATTTATAATTTATGTTTTTTACAATGAATTATGTTCTTAATTAATTCTTATGTTCTTCACATTTAAGATTCTATAATATGTTAGACCATCGTGGAAAACATTTTTTTTTCTATGCCTATTTCACCGCATAAATTCCAGTTGAATTTAAACAGTAGATTTTTTATAATTGAGCTCTACACAGTTTTTTTTTATTATTGACATTTTTAGCTAAAGGTTTGGCAAAAAAAGCTTTGTTGTGTTTAAAAAAAAAATAAAAAAAAAGAGTGAGATTTCTGTCTTTTGTTTGGCAATATTGCAGAAGTGAATTGAAATTCATATGAAGTTGAAAACTACGGCATTTTAAATAAATGTTAAAGAGCGAATAACTAACTTAAAAAAAATCTTATGATGAAAAATTGGCAATGATGACAAGAATAAATAGGAAAATGAAGACGTGGAAGGATAGGAGAAGCATAATATATGTCATTTTTACCGCACCTATGTTAAAGGACGAATAAGTGAAATTTAGTCTACTAATATTATATTTGTGCACTGCAAAAAAAAAAAAAAGTGTTGATTTTACAGTATAATACTGGCATCCCAGCTGCCAGTATTATACCAGTATATATTATACCAGTATTATACCGCGCATGCGCGGTAGCGTATTACTGCTTATTTTACTGTTTATTACTGTTAATTATACTGGCAGCTGGGATGCCAGTATTATACAGTAAAATCAACACATTTTTTGACTGAGAATTTACACACTGAGAATTTACAATGTTTTAATGGTACAAAGAATAGATAAACTCAATAATATTGCAATTGCAAATCTTTATTTTGTAAAACAAATCTGCCTTCATCTTCATTTTTTACTTTTTTGAAATATATTTCTATCGATATCTTTCACAGACATTTTTCTTTTGCAAAAATCTCTTTATCCTTCTTTCTTGGAAATGAAAAACGATAAAAATTTGAAAGCAATAAGTAACAAGTGGTCTAGAAGTCTGGTCGCAATATCCTTTCGCTATGACTTGTTGATAAATCATGGATAAAACTTAAAGCTATAATTTAAACTTATTTCTCACTTAATGCCATTTTTCAAATACCTATTTATACATACTTTTTTCAACATCTTGAAAAATGAGACATTTTGATTCTCTCTCTGTTCTCGAAAATTGATTATTGTTCGTAAACCTTTAAAGGCAGCAAATGGTTGGTTAGAAGACATGAACATTTTTTTTCTTTCTTTACTATTGATTTACCGTTATGGAGCTACTCGTATCCAAGAAAGAAAAGACGAAATAATAGTGGATAAAATGTCTATGTAGTTTTCGGGGATATAACGCTTTTCAAATTGAAAATTTAAAAATGTTATTATAGGTTATTGCAAAGAAAAATGTTATTAAATATTTATTTTTTTAATAGCTAAAATGTAAGGAAAAAAATGTTTACTTTAGAAAAAAAATAATTTAGCGAAAGATTTTCTATTTTTGTACTTATGTAAAAAGTAAGAGATTATTGTGAAAGATTGCAGCAACAAAAAAAGATGTAGGAGTGATTGAGACATGATGAGACAGAGATTTTGCATTTAATACTTTTATATTTTTAAAACTTTTGCAATAAAAGAAGTATTTCTCAAGAGATGCGAAGTAACTTTATTAATTTTTAAATATATATTTATTTAAAAGATAATCATTTTCTCTCGGTAGCTCCTAAAAAGAGCCAAAAAAGGTACAATCCATTTTGTCTCGTTTTGTCTCTTTTGCATATTTTGAGTCATTATTGTTCGTAAACCTTTAAAGGAAGCAAATGGTTGACTAGAAGATAACATCTTCTTATTATTTATTCACTATTATGTATAGCTTCTTTTTTTCAGAAAAGTAAAGGGGAAATATTAATAGTTAGAATTCCTATGTACTTTTCAGGGAATGTAACACTTTCCCATTTGACGATTTAAAAATTTTAGTAGAGATTTTGCATTTCATATGTTTGTATTTTTTAAAACAGTTGCAATGAGAGATAAGAATTACTTATCAGTAAATATGAAATATTCGTTTTTTATTATTGTTTATTTTGTTAACGTTTTTAAAAAAAATGTATTGAAAAATGTCAAAAAAGAACCTATATATAACGAAATAATATTTTAAATCAAAAAACAATCATAGTCTTGTTCCAATCTTGTTGCAATCATAGTCTAGAAAATAGGAGGTAATTCTCTTAAAAAGAGGGTAAGACTTAAACTGATAAGAGAGGGAACACCTGTCTAAAAAACAATTATTCATCGGTTACCTGCGATTTGGTTTTGACATGTTTTAATGAAAATATTTAAAAAATATACATATCACAAAATATGGCACAATTTTGTTCTTTCTTGTCATCTTTGGTTGTTTTAACAAATTATTATTCGTAAAATTTAAAGCAGCAAATAACTAGATAGAGGAGATGAATATATTTTTCTTTATTTCTGACACGATAATATGAAGTCCTTTGCACTAAGAAAAGTAAAAGAGGAGAATAATAATAGCGGTTAAAATTCCTATGTATAGCGTTAACCTAAAAATCCGTTAGTGGAAATTTAAATAATACATATGCTGGTAGAACAACTGAAAGAGACTTTTGAAAACCGTCAAATGCAATACTGGAATATTTTATGTTAGCTATTAAATCGGCGAGCCAACGGAGTTCAGAATAGTGTCCAGAAACGCTCACGCCTGTGTACACGATATTTCCCCCCGGATGAGTGTTGTTAAATTATCGAAATTTATTTTCAAGCATAAAAACTTTCAAATAAGTTAGAAGACCTCTTGAGAAATCTGATGTCACTACGCGTTATCGAAATCAACAATTAATCAAATAATGTAGAAATTTAGTAATGATCATGCTGAAACGCTAGTGTATAAAAATAAAAATCATAAATGTGTAATAAAAGTTCAATTTTATAAAATTATTACTTCACAACGAATGTCATCGTACAAAAAATACTAATTATAAAATACATTTTTATTTCCCCCTTTGAACTAAATTGTTACTAAATCCCTTCAGATTTTTAAATTCTCAGCCAATTTCTCAATCCAAATAGATTTTTAGATTACCCTTAACCAAATGTCCAAATGGAAATATATAATTAGTCTTATTTTAAACGTCTTTTTATTATGAATTAAGAAGGAAATTTTAATACTTACACGAAAAATCTATTTAATTTTCTTTAAAGTAATAACACTAAATTTCTTGTGTTTTAAATTTTGATTCTTCGTGTGTTTTTAATTTTAAATGCGTTGTAACCAAAGCAGTTTTATGGACTCAAAAATTGTATAATTATAAACTAATTATAGTATGGTAAATTAATAAGCTGAAATTTATTTATAATTTGACAATTTATATGTAATGCTTTCTGCGTTTGTGCTCTTTTTCAAGCATAGTACAAACAGCTTTTTATATTTATATTTTTCTGTACTTGCCTATAATTAAAGCATTCATTAAACAGCTGGAAAATAATCAGCCGTGGAGAAATCTTTTCATTTCCTAAAGGCATCTGGTGAATCATTCATTTTCATTTAACATTTCAGTGAATAAAATTGTTTTCTAAAAATAAAGTTATTTCAACCTTTCTGTTTTAGCTTTTTTACAAAGAAAATAAATTTGGATGATTACACATTTATTTTGAGATACATTTTATAAAAGCATTCTTTTATTGTTGTTTTTGTTTTATGGTAATCTAACTTTATTTGCTGAAATCCCTGAGAAGTAGTACCCGACCAAGCCAAAGAGAACGACTAGGGTCTGATATTCACTATTTCAGGCAATTGGATTTGGATGGATTGGATGACTAGACATTTATTTTGAGATTTATTTTATGGTAATCTAACTTTATTTGCTGAAATCCCTGTGAAGTAGGATCTGACCAAGCCAAAGAGAACGACTAGGGTCTGATATTCACTATTTCAGGCAATTGGATTTGGATGGATTGGATGACTAGACATTTATTTTGAGATTTATTTTATGGTAATCTAACTTTATTTGCTGAAATCCCTGTGAAGTAGGATCTGACCAAGCCAAAGAGAACGACTAGGGTCTGATATTCACTATTTCAGGCAATTGGATTTGGATGGATTGGATGACTAGACATTTATTTTGAGATTTATTTTATGGTAATCTAACTTTATTTGCTGAAATCCCTGTGAAGTAGGATCTGACCAAGCCAAAGAGAACGACTAGGGTCTGATATTCACTATTTCGGGCAATTAGATTTGGATGGATTCGATAGAAATTGGATTTGAATAATTAGACATTTATTTTGAGATATATTTAATAAAGGTATTCAGTGTAACAACCATAGTATACGCAAAAAATAATGAATATTTTATTATTTATGTTGTTTTATCTAACTTAATTATTTGTTGAAATCCCCGCGAAGTAGAAGCCAATCAAGACAAAGAGAACGACCAGGGTCTGGTATACACTCGCGCCTTCACTTTTCTATACTTAAACAAAAAATTAAACCCTTTCGATTCCTTAGAATACATATATGAATATATAAATACACATTTACATAAATATATTTTTGGTTTTAAAATTTATTCTACTCTAAAAGTACAAAATATTGATTAATAACACAGGAGAACAACAACAAAGAAAACTTTTCTCCGGCATTACATCTCTTTGGAGATTTTGATGAATACACTGTTAAAAATTTGCAGCAAACTGTCCAGTGATTCGACCGTTTTTATAGAAAACAGTTACGTAACCGTAATTTAACTCTATTCTGACCTTATTATAGCTCATATAAGGGTCGCAATAGAGTTAAATTATGGTTATGTAACATTTTTCTATAAAAATGGTTGAATGACCGGACAGTTTGCTGCAAATTTTTAACAGCGTACAAAAGTTTATAATTATGGAATATAAAGTAGTTAGTTGGAATGTCTCGGGTTCTTTTCTAAGGTGCCTTTTTTACACAGTCATTTTTACAGATTTCCTGAAAAATTGCTTTATTATATTGAAGAGCAGAGTGAATTGTTCCCCCAAGGTATCAGAATAATGGAGCAAAGGTAACCAAGGACCTTGCGATCGCCACATGATTGTTGAGTACTGTTACACATAACAAAGAGATTGTGCTGAGGAGAAGCATTCTGAAAAATCATACAGGAAATGGTTTTAATAGTATAATGTTAAATCTATATTTTTGCTTTTTAATGCCTGTTTCACTTAACATACAATGTTACAAAATATATAAAATAAAAATAAATAAGTCTTTACATATTTAATGTTACTTTTTTTGTATTTGCGCTATTATCGAATTGTTGGTTTATTTCAAAAACGACAGCCAATCCAGATTTTTTTTTTTTCGTATTCAGCAAATAAAAATTACTCGAAATCCGTTGTCCAACCCCATGCCGCAAAATCACTGTTCCCCGGTGTAATTAATGAAACGTCAAAATGATTTAAAATATCAGTTGTACAACAGTTTCATACCAGATATTAGGGGTTCTAAAATGCAGGAGTCCAGGGCCATGGTCTATTCAGCCCGTGCTTCTATCAGGAGTTTATGTGAGGATGTCTTGGAAATTTTTATTTGCAGTCCTGGAAAGAAAATGTAAACACCCTCTACTAAATCTGCCACTAATAATCGTAGAAAAATGAAATGAGTTGTAATCCATTTGGAACTTTTAGATGATTTTGATTTTTTCTTAGGGGGCTGTCACCATATTAAAATAAACACAAAATTTATTATCTTTACCCCCAACTTACTCTCAAGTTCGACGAAATAAATAAAAGTGACATCCTTCAATCAGCCTAAGTACAATTTTCCACAATATTTTTACATCCTTTTATTTAACTTAACTTGGTTTTTGTATGTAAATATGTAATTTTGTAATCAATTTTTCACCCGCTTACTGATGCTACACTTATATAAAATTGTGTACATACGTGTGTTTCCGATGACAATGCAACATTTTAATATTTTTAGAACTTAATTACAGATTTATAAATTAATTTTAATAAAGTCATTCTGTTAGCCGGACGCAATTGATAAATCGACAAATATTCTTTAGGGCTACAACTGATAAGGATTTACAACAAGCTAAAATAGGCCAATTGGCTGTGGAACTGCAATAACGAAATATTTTTAACACTAAAAAGCAGAAAATAAAATATAAATAACAATAATACAATATTGTAATATACTTTTTATGAATTAATAGTTTAATATTAGTCAAAATATAAGTTGAGAAAACAGTTTAGAAATTCTGAATAGATAGGTTAAATAAGGCTTTTTTCTTTATTCTTGATGAAATGTTAAAAAAACAAATTGACCAAAAAATTATACCTTTTTTTTTTATAAAGTCACTAGTTCACGTTTTCTACAAAGCGAGGAATTTTTCATAATCAAGGACCATACCAAATTAACGTATTGTTATAGAATCTTTTTTGGACCTACTACAAGAATCTACATGAAATATTGCAGCCATGAAATAAGGCATGATTTTTAAAATAAACCTTGAATGCTTATAAAAAAGCGGTTTTTTAACACTTTCCAACCTAGTTGAAAAGTGTTTATGACTTCGGTTTGTCTGCCGTATGGCCGTCAGCCGTCTGGCCGTGCTCTAACTCCCGTAAATATGCTCGGATTGCTCTGCAATTTTTATATGTTATTGTCGTTATCTATAGCATGTTCCCTATATCAACGGAAGTGTGTAGCACTTATAGTTTTTTTACAGGGACACTCAAAAGAATTCCGTTACAGTGCGGTCTATGGGGAAAAATCATTTGCGGTTTATTTAAATAATGTTTCACTATTTTAAACGCATTGAAACTTATTTATATTACTAAGGTGCATTAGAAGAAGCTTAATATGGAATAGGGTGTGCAGTGCATAGCACTTATAGTTACTTGACAGGGACAGTCAAAAGAATTCCGTTACATTACGTCTATAGAGAAAAATCTTCTGCGGTTCATTTAAATAATGTTTCACTATTTTAAACGCATTGAAATTTATATATATCACTAAGGTGCATGACAAGAGGCTTACTACAGAATATTGTGTGTATAGCAACCATCGTTCATTTACAAGGACACACAAAAGAATTCTCTACTGTCTGTTAACAATAATTCTTGGAAGTGCGTTTTAAGTTACTGAACGCGATTTTAATTTTAACTCGCTTTTTGTCTATTATGTGGTGTGTATAAATTCTGTAGATCATATACAGGGAAGCACAAAAGTTCGCGAAAAATTTCCGTTTATTGACAGAAACTCCAGACGGAGAATTTTAAACTGTGCTACGCGTTTCCTAACTGAACTAAAATTTAGCATCCTATGTAGTATATATACAAATCTATAGATCCTATACAGGGCTGAATAAAAGTATTTGGATATTTTTCCGAATATTGCATATGTTGGAAATTCTTGAAATTATGTTCTTAAATATGTTATGCGTTTTCCAAATTGTTTACTTAGATGTTATCTTTCAGCATATTAAACGGTAATCAGCTTATTAAACGATTTGTAAAATTATTTTGGAAGCGTTGGAAAGTGTTACATAATCTATGCTTGACACATGATTTTTCGTTCTTGTTAAAATTATTTTTAATTTTATACTTATTACGATTAGTTACGGAGTTATCAATTATTTTATAATTAGCCATATAAAAGTTTTCAATATTATAAAAAAATTGCTTTTATTTTGCAAGACCAGCAAGATTTTTAGATTTAAATGTTTAAATAGTAAATCTTTAAAAAGATTCCGAATGATATAATCATAATTTCAACAGATACAGATGAAAATATATAAAAATGTAATTTAATATTAGAGGGTTAAAAATTTATATAACTTTTCTTACTTGAATCACTTGGAATTTGGAATAGGGTATAAATGTTAGAATAAATATTTTTTTTCAAAATTGGGTATTGCTATTTACAGCTTATATTTCGGTTCGTATTTTAATGTATAGACGTTCCCCAAACCATAATTCATACATGCTATTTAATGGTATGTATTATTTCCAATTAATTGGTACCAGTAATATTTTTATGTAATGATTTATTGTAGAATTAGTGAGGTTAGTATTTATTCTAGACTTTAAATCTGGGTTATATAGTAAAGCTATTCTATAATGTGCATGCATGATTATTAAATATACGTTAGTAATAATAGCCTTCGTATAAGGAGAAATTAAATGCGTATTGAACAACGCACAATTCTGAAAAATTAGTCTATTTTTTATATTTTACATTTTGCTTTTTACCTAAAAGTTTGTAATTATTTTGACAGGATATTTTATTTTATATCATATTAATATAAATTAAAGTAAGAAAAAATCGTGATTTAATGTTGTCCTCCATATGGAATTTATCATGATGCATATGGATATGATATATGACATGCTGGGGTTTTGTAAGAGTCTATCAGTCTTACATATATCCAAATTATTCCGTCAACTGAGACTAAGGCATAAAATCCGGATAGACCCATCCACACGCACACAGCCACACACCCACACACATTATGTTTCTGTATGTGTATGTGTGTTTTATTTGAATAAATTAATTAGGCTCTTCTTTCATTTACATTGTTTCAAACCAGTAAGAATATTTAACTTTTTTCTAAAAATGTCTATGTATCAAACAGCTATATTCTTAAAATCTATTCCTTAAATAAATAAAAAACAATAACGAAAAATCATACGACAGGCACAGAGTATGAAGCATTGTTCAACATAAATGTAATATTATTAAGAAATTTCATTATTTTATACAATGCAGTGATGGAACAGTGTAGCAGAAGAGAATCAATTGACACCGCAAAATTTTATTAGTATTCTTCATCTAACTTCAAGACAGAATTTCTGAGATTTTAGAAGGCGAAGAATACTATAAAAATTTAGTGGTGATAATCGCTCAACTACTGCGCCACTGTTCCATCACTGACAATGCAATCGATCACAGTCTATTCTGTAACCGAATTCTTTTATGCGTCTCTGTAAATGAACGATAAATGCTACGCACTTCATAATCTATAGAAAACACGCTTCAGTTACATCATTGATCCTTTTTAATTTCGTCATGTTTGAAGTACATAACATCATTCAAAATACATCGCAATCGATTTTTCCCTATAAATCATAATGTAATGGAATTTTTTTTTTGTGTTTCCCTGTAAATTAACAATAAATACTACTTATTCTATACTCCTGACAAAACATGTCTTTCCCCCCTCAGTTATGCTTACAAATTTAATTATATTTAAAGTATTGTAACATCATTAAAATGCATTTCCACATAGACCATAATGTAACGGATTAATTTGAGTGTCTCTGTAAACGAACTATAAATACTACACTTTCCTTTTCAATACCGAACATTCTGTAGTAAACCTCAATAACATATGAAAATTACATGGTTACATGGTAACCCGAGTATATTTACGAGAGTTAGACTAATGTCAAACGAATGATTATTTCGACGCTCACGGTTTACGTAAGGATACTACAATCTGGGCTGACTCGCGCCGCCATTTAATTGCCCGTAGAAGAACGATTGGCGTACCGTAGGGTACCATCAGACGGCCAGACGGAGAGATGGACAGACAGACAGACAGACAAGCAAATTAAATTTATAAACACTTTTCAACTACGTTAAGAAAATTTTAAGAAAATTGCTCTCACACAGATATATTATTAAGAAATTATTTAAAATTGAATGTGCTTTACAAAGGAAAGTTATTAATTCTTTTGAATTGAGATAATTCCAAAAGAAAATCGAGTAACAAATTACGCGCTTTGTAACGTATAATTCATCAACGAAGTAACTTCTCAAAGAAGGCAACAGCGGCGCTGATCAATAAAAAATTCAATAAGTACATTTCTTGCAGTTTGCTGTTCATTATCCATGAAAGACTTTTGAACATTTATCAACTTCAAGCAAACTGAAAAGCATGAAAACTCTTGGTATTCAACAAATGGAATAATAAAAAAAAAAGTTACAAGTTACGGCAAAATGAGAAAGTTCTTTAAAGTGCATGGCCGTTTTTCTAAATGATTTATTAGCGTTTCGTAAGGAGATTATCATGTTAGATTTCTACACCACTTGTTACATATTATCGTTCTGTTTCTTTCTACGAATTTATGAATTTGTTTGAAGCATTTTTCTTCGAAAAAGTATATTAATGTAATTGACATGTAAGTTATGTGCTGTCGATTTCATTTTCATGTTGCCTGCTCTGCATTGTAATAAACTTACAAATGTTTTCTAATCTAACAAGCAGATTTACAAAAATGTAATATAACCATTTTCGAGTTACTCATGATAAGGAAAGGCGTTCTTTTATCTTCCGAAATTTCAGAAACAAACATATTTCCGAGATTTAAAGAAGCATTTCTAAAATAAATGTCTTTTGCCGTCAGTAAATTTTAGAAACCTTTATTAATAATTTTTACAACGTATTAACCAGATTTTTCAACCCGATATTAATACGAAATATCGGTTTCTTGGATAATATTAATTTCAAGTAAACATTTTCAGCTGCGTAACAGAATTTATACATGGAAGAGTAACAAAATAATAATGTTAATGTTAATGATGTTAATTTAGCATGCTGTTGAGCATGTTTGTTGTAGAAGAAAATGTTTTTTGAGAATTGATGCACTGCAAAAAAAAAAAAGTGTTGATTTTACAGTATAATACTGACACCCTAGCTTCCAATATTATATCATAAAATTAACAGTAATAAACAGTAAAATAAGCAGTAATACGCTACCTTGCATGCTGGGTAGTATATTACTGCTAATTTTACTGTTTATTACTGTTAATTTTACGGTATAATACTGGCAGCTGGGGTGCCAGTATTATACTGTAAAATCAACACTTTTTTCTTATAGTGTGGCATTCGAATAATCAATGATTCGTGTTGATACGGATTGAAAAAAACTGATTAATACACTATAAAAGCTACTCGAAAACATTTCTGAAAATTACGGGCAGCAAAAGAATTTTTTTTTCATCTCGCAAATCCTATTGTTTTCTGAGGTTTCTGAAGATACAGGAACGCTTTTCGGAGTAGTTGGTAACTCGGAAGAGAATATATTAAATTTTCGCAAATCTGTTTAGTGGACCAAGAAACGTGTCTCTTGTTTTTTACAGCGTAGTAGCAAACTTATATTGGATAAATTAATTCAATCAATAGATTGCAATCTTATACTGCGCTAATAATACATTTATCGGTAATATGTCCCATTAAATATCAATATTGGTCAAATATTGGTTCTAAGTTAAAGTTTTTTGCTATGAAACTCCAGTATTACAGACATTTTCCTATCCATGAGAAACATTGCCAATAAAGTGTTGAAATAGTTATTGTCATTATTTATGCAATATTAACAAAATAATGCTGCGGTATTTCCCTATAAATAGGCAGGTAAATACTATTTGTGTAATACTTTTTAATGGGGTTTCTGCAACATTATAATGGGGTTTAAATGATAAATTGATTTTATCAAACTAAATAAACAGCATAAACGCAAATAAAATTTTATTTTTGTAATACAAAAAATTGCATATTTACTGGATATAAAACAAGATAATGATATGACCGGAATAGTTTTCTAAATTATAAAAAGTGTAACATGTCAAATTTATTTCCTTTGTGTTTAATAATTTCAATGCAGCGTTGTGGCATGGAGTTTACAAGGTTCCGAACTTGTCGAAGTGACAAAACATGCCATGTGTCACAAATGGCAGATTTTAATTCTGTTTTTGAATTATATTAAACAATTTGACCCTTTTTCGGTAGTTATTGCACACTATAATACCCCAAACATTCTCCATTGTATTTAGGTCCGGGCTATTGGCCAGCCAATCAAGTGTGGGACTTCAAACCTTGCAGAGCGAACTGAGGCATTGTCTTGAGAAAAATATAGCTGTGGCAGGCAATTGTTTCACCCTGTTTCAATAAATGGCGTTCTAACACGGGAATATCGTATGCCTATTTTGTCGTACTTCTAGAAAAGCAATTCTGAGAATACTTTCTATTGAAAAAAGCCGCCTAAAACATTAAGAAGCTCCTAGCTAGTTTACATGTGGAAAATACATCCTTTTCCTTTTGAAGCCATGCTAATATGAGTGAATAGCATCCGGACTATCAAAATTAAACATTTTGTCATCTCTGAAAAAAAGTTTTGACTAATTCGTTTGTCCTTTCAGATGTTCTTCTGCAAACTGAATGGGGGCCTTTTTATAGGCGGATGTTAAAGGTAGGCATGGACGTGGTTTTACATATTTAAGGATTCCTAATTTTTTTTATTGATCTTCTTATAGTCAATACTGATGATGACGCCTTTATCTGGCTTCCAGGTTTCTTTGCTGACATTCTGTTGCTTGAGACCATGTGAGCAATCAAACTTTTGGATCATTTCAAAAGAATGCGGCCTTCCTGTAAATTTTTCCAGCATCATAAGTAGTTGGATTCTGTTATAAATTAAAAATGACCTTTGAACGTTTAATTTTATTATTAGCAATTATTTGTAGTGACATTCTGATGTTATTATAAACTAGAATTTGACCTTTTTCGAATTCAAAAAGCATTTTTCCTTTTCCTATCGTCAAAATGTTTTGCGAACTAAACAAATGTGATCAAAAATTCTTTAAAATGTTTTGCGGAATGATATGCAAAAATATCCACAAATCAGAAGCCACAGTTTCGAAATACTTACAACGTTCTTATCATTTTGCTCAAGCGTAAATTTAGCAAAATACACATTTTAAATCAAATTTTAAAAAATATTCATACAATGTTTGTAAACTATTGTTTTAATAATAATTGAAATGTCATATATTTAAATTCAATAGAAAGATTTGTGCAATTCCATGGCAAAAACGAATTGGTTTCATTGTTTTTGTGTTGTTCCTAACATTTTGCATACCCGCTTTATAATATAAGTAAATTAAAATTTTAAATGCATTTAATTTTTAAAACAGAAAAAAAATGTAGCCATTTATATATCGTTATAACTAAAATATTTTTAGACACTTTAACTATCTTATAACAATGCAATAATGAAAATTAATTTTAGTTTCCTTTATCAAGCGGAGGAGAACTTCCTTGTACTTTTAAGAAAACTTTCCAAACAAACTTCAACCAGTTTGTGCATAGATATTCATTAAACATAAATATTCATTTCTTGATGCTCTAAATTATGAAGAAGGATATAATCCATTGTTTAATAAACATTAATCACTGTTCTATTATTAATTTTCTGGAGTTAAAAGAAGTTATTTTTTCATTAGTAGGTTTACTTCTTTTATTCTAGAAACAGATACAGAGATAAAGTTTTGCTTGTATGAGGATTTGCAGATTTTTCTTGTGTTTTGCTGTTTATGTTTTTGTTTGTTTGTCTTATATTGTCTTCCCCTTCAGAGGTAAGGTAATCCACTGGGGCCTGTGACTATCTTAGTAGATCTTCACTTCCTTTGAGCTGTGGTAAAGTAACTACGGGTCGGAGAAACCTGACTTAAAGGCTAGGACCCGGCTTCCTTTTGGGTGTCCGGTTCCGAAGCTGTTGGGGGACTCCGGCTCGTCCCCAAGTGTGAATGTCGTGTTTTTCCAAGAGGGTGGGATCCACCACAAATCGCAGCGACCTATGTCGCCAATCTATTGGGAGAATAGGGGTGGTCAGCAGCTGGCGGCGCTCCCACCGACCGTAGAGCATACAGGAACTTTCCTGGCCGTGCTCAGTAAAAGTTCTCTAGATCTTGGAAACTGCAATTGACGTGCCTGACGGGCGCCCTTAGGCTCCTGGCGGCGAAGTTCAGTTTTACCTTCCGTCCGACTTCTTTCTGGAACTAATTTTCTTAAAACAGGAAAATTGGCTGAATGTTATTTTCGTAACATGCCACCGAAAATCTTCAAATGGTATGAACTGAACTAATTAATTTTTAGATGAGTTCGAGACTCTCGAAAGATTAATACATATTAATGTATCGTAATTTAAAATCTAGTGTTTTTGAAATTCTACCAAAATATGTATATGGTCTAAATGCTTATTAAATTAGAAATGACATAATGCATTTGCCTGCTTAATAGAAATCATTCAAAACATTAAGTAAGAAAACTCTTGGATTTTTACTTGAATAGATAGCTGCAGGCCACCGCCTTACACATGTGTTATCAAAATGGAATATCAAGGAAAGTGAACATCATTTTCTTATCCTTGATAAACTTTTAAGATGTTATATTTATATCACTTTTAATTATAAATGTATTCAGAGTTTAAACAAAACATATTAATATTTATCTATGAATAAAGAAAGATATAGATATATTTATTTTTAAAACGAAAATTTGCCATTATAAATATCGATCTGTAAAGCAGAAAAATCATTTGTGAAAATCAGTTAGATAGTTTAACTGACTGTAGCGTACCAAGTTCTGCACTCATACTGACATCATTTTTTGTTTATCCAACAATTTTCCATAATCTGATTTACTTCCTTGTTAAAGACAAATTAAACGATACCTCATTTGAGAAAACTCAGTATGAATGTTAAAAATCTCTTGTGGAATGAAATAAAATATGGATATCTCACTATCATCACAATGTAATTCATAACATTTATATTTTGAAATTTATAACCTTTTTCATTTTGTATTGTTAAGATAAATAAATTGATCCTTCTTTGGTGAAAGCTGGTTTCATAATTTAAATGTATTAAGGAATAAGTAAAATTTGGATATCTTATAATATCATATTGGAAATCTAAAGGTATTTTTCTTTCTTCTTGTATTTGCATTGTTAAGACAAACTTAATAAATCAATCAATAAACTAAAAATAAAGCTTAAAGAATATATGAAAAGTTATTTTATCAAGCAAACAGTTTTATTTCTTTGGTATTTTATAATTATTTATACCTTTTAAAAACTCTCTGTTGAAAAATTAGTCCAACGATAATTGTTTTAACATAGGTATCGTTAAGATATCGTTAATATAGGTGACATTAACATATTGTAAAAAACTGAAAAATTAAGTTAAAGATATCCTTAAATTAATTTAAATAAATTATTAAATTAATCTCCTTAAATAAGCCTAAGGAAAAAGTAAAAAATTATTAATGCTAACAATTTTATTTACTCATAACTTTATTTTATATTCCTTAAAACTGTTTGTCGAATGACTATTTTAACAATAATTATAGATATAAGAATTTACTAATGTGTCGTTACATTAACATGATGCAGTAAACGTTAAAATTTTTGAAAAGCTATTTTGAGAAACAATTTTATTTTCAGCATTTACATTCCTTATATACGATCTTTTGAAAAGCTATTTGAACGACAATTATAGGAATTGAAATCTACTGCTTTATTATGACATTAAAAAGTTGTAATAAACTTTAAAATAAAGTTTAGAAAAATATTAAATTGTATTTACACAAAAAGTTGATTTCTCCAGTATTTTATAATTATTTACATCGCTTAAAACATATCTTTCGAAAAACTATTTGAACGATAATTATAGACATCGTAATCTACTTTGTTATTATTAGAGTAACATTTTGCATTTAATTTTAAAGTAAAGCTTAAAGAAAATATGAAAAGCTATCTAAGCAAAAAGTTTTTTCTCCCTGCATTTTTATTTATTTATTTTCCTTAAAAACCATATGTTGAAAAATTATTTTAACCAATAATTACAGGTGTTTGAATCTACTGTTTTCCTGTTAGATTAACATGTTGAAATAAACTTAAAATATAACTTAATGCAAATGTACAAAAAAGTAACGAATTTAGCTTTTTTTTTCTCTTCGACTATTATCTATATATATATTACGCTATCGTACGTGGCACAGAAATCCTGATTATTTGTCGATTGTTTAATGGCAACACCAGAATGAAACGCATCTCATTGGTTACGTGCTGCCATCTACAGGAATAAAAGCGAAACAAACAATTATTTCAAATTGTAATTATAATTTGTCAACAATAACAATTAAATATATATATATATATATATATATATATATATATATTGTACATTTTCATTTGAAATATTGATTTTTGTAAGCATTTAATATTTATAATTTAAAAAATACAACTACCAATATAAAATTTAAAATGAAAACAAAGCAATGATTTTTAAAAAAGGATTTTTAGTAAAAAGGGAAAAGTAAGTGTAATAATTTTCCCTGACCGTTTCGTTTTTTAAACGTAACTGTTATACTTTTGAAATTTTAGCTCTTACTTAATTTTTTTACACGTTTTTAATGTAAATAAATATTATTCAGTCTTTTTTTTTTTATGAAGTCCACTCCACTGCTATATATTTTTCGATGACAGTCTGCCCGGACAACGCCGGGCGGGTCGGCTGGTATTATCTAAATCCTTTAAAAATATAACTCGAACAAATATTTAACAAATAATTAGATATATTAAAATATACTATTTTCTTGTTACACTTATGAGGTATGACAAATTTCGAATTTAAAAACATGAAAAGTTATTTACGCAAACAGTTTTATTTCCCCAGCCTTTTATAATTATTTACACCCTTAAAACTATCTGTTGAAAAACTATTGATCCAGACCCACTTCAATATGTAGGATTAACATTACAGCCTTAGTCTTTTATTATTTTTCTCTTAAAAGAAATCGCAGAAAAGGATATATATATATATAAATAAAAAGAATTCTTTTGAGAACGACACTTTTTCTAAAGCCGAAATATTAAAACTTTTTTTTCTTCTTTTAGGGAACATGGTTTAGCCTACTTTTCAATCCTTTCTTACTTTATTCTTTGGCAACATTATTCATTGCATCTACTCAAAGAAATTTCTTTCTGGCGCCAGCAAGTGTGAAACACTATAAATTAAAGCTTGTTTTTTCTTTCTTTCTTTCTTTCTTTTTTTTTTTTTTTTTTCAGAATGGGAATAAAAGATTCCAGCAGTTTGCAGAATTTTTGCAAAAAAACTTTTCTGTATGTGTAGAATATATGACTTTGAATGCCTGACAATTGTTGATCGTTCAGTATTGGTCAGTTAGTTATAAAATATATTTTTAAAGAAATAATGTCCGTCGATGATTCTTTTTCATAATGTGTTTTTCACTGAGCATAAAAAATGTGAACTTTACAACGTTAGAAAAAAAAATCTATTAAATATTGCACACATTATTTAAAAAGAAATCTTTTTTGCAGATTTTTGTTATTGCTTTTAGTACTGAAAATATTAATGTAGCTTTCTTTGTTTAGATTTATTTTAACAAGCTTGAATCATTGAATTTTTTTTTTATTTAAATGTAATAATATATTCTTACTTTCTTTCGGAAACATTAGGACAAAATATGTTCTGCTGATAAGTAATAATTGAATTTATGCCAATTGTTGAACAATTGTTGATCATATAGCGTTAGTTTGCTGGTTATAAAATAATTTTTTTAAGAAATAATGTTTGTTCATTGTTCTGTCGTTCTGTGTATAATATATTTTTGCTTAGCATACATATTGTGAACTTTGTGTGTATTTTAAAATATACCATAAAAATTATTTAAAAACAAATGTATAAAATATTGCATGCATTTTTAAAGAAAATATATTTTATAAATTTTGATATTGCATTCTAAACAATTTTTTTAAATAAAAGATTGACTTAAGTGCTTAAAACATTTCTTTGTTTTAATTTAACAAGGTTTGTATTCTTGAAATTCGCTAATTTTTTTCAGATATTATATTGTTAATTGTTTTGGGGGAAGAGTAAGATGAAGTATTGTCTCTTAATAATAATTGAAGTGCAAATGATTTTTTTTTTCTAATAGAAGCATATTTTCAAATAGGATTCCTTTGATTACATGCCATAAGTTTGGATGTTGTTAATAATTTTGGAGTGTTCAATCTGTTATTTATTATTTACATTGTTATTCTTTTCTTTGAGCATCTATCGTTGTCTGTTTAAAATTCTAAATATAAAAATGTGTCAGACAAAGACAAAAAAAATCTTATCAGGTTATTCTCGTATTTAGTAAATAACAATTTTTACTACTAAAAAGTGCTAATAATAACAATATTTAAATTATCCATGTATTATATTTGGAATAATAGTATGAAAAAATCATTGCTAGCCGGTATTTGCTAAATAGTATAAAATAATAATAATAATAATAATAATAATAATTACTTTGTCGCTACTTAGCTTAAACTATCAAATGTTAAAATCTCTACAAAAATGGTTTTAAAAATATTCCAATTTTTTTTTTTCAATATTTTACCCAGATAGTTTAATTTAAAGACTTTTTGAGAAATTTTTACTTTCGGGAATATGTTATTCACTAACAGCAACTTTATGTAAAATGATGGTGAATTTTTCACGGTTGACATGCTAGCTGCGAATTACAAAAGGGCTTATTGTCTAGTTTGTTTTCAGTTATATTTAGATTTTAGAAAAATAAAACTATAGAAACGGAGTCTATGACACATGGAGCCTATGTATATACACATACCTAACTTAAATGAAATTTTTTATGATTCCGGCAAAGATAATACAGTATATTTGTAAAGAACTGCATATCTGATAAAATGGAAACCTGTCTAAAACAAGGTTTTTACTGCCACTTGTGATTACATCTTATCAGGTTTTAGAACATATATTATTATTTTTAATTGCATTTATTTTAAATTTATAAATTATTTATGCAGTTGCTGTTTATTACCATAATCATTTTTTGAAAGAAAATTTCGCGAATTATTCAAACATATGTGGATATTCAATGGTTGGAGTATCATAGTTGAGATTTTTTCCCAACAGAGCGAAAATATGCTGGGACCAGGACTGTTCCACCAGGATTTTTTCGCTCTGTTGGAAAAAATCTCAACTATGATACTTCAACCATTGAATATAGTTTACCTAGTTGAATATACTTTCCTCTGTTCATTATGACATATGTGGATATTCATAAAGATGTAGCACATTTTTTTTTCTAATAATTACAGGTTTTTCTACTGCTTCTGATAAGTGGCATCAAAATATTATAATTCACCAGTGACTGAAAATCTATCATGTACATACATTTTTATTATGTAAAAGTGTTTTTTTATAATATTGTTTATTAGATAATTAAATTATCTATACTAGTAAAAAAAGTTTTTTCTGTGTATGCGTTTGTTGGCGATGACTATAGCAAAATTCACTGCTCTCACAGGTCTGAAAATTTCGATTACTCAGTCCAAGGCATGTCCTGATGCACCTGAGGCTCAGATTTGTAATATTTTGATAATTAGTCGAGCTATTAATTAAAAACTCATCAAAACTCATTTATTTCTTTGTGAGTAGACTAAAGCATTCGCGTATGCCCAGAACCCGATTTACGCATCGGGTGGGGGGAGGGGGGGGGATTGAAGAAGCGAATATGCGTTTTTTTTTGTGTCTGTTATTTCATAGTGTTAAATCCGTCTAAATCGTTAAAACTTTCCGGTACAATTAAAATTGAACGACATACTCAGTTCGGTAAAATATCATTGTTAACCTTTTTTAATTTATTTTTCAAAAAGGGTAGTTTTCCCGAAAGACGTTTTCTCCCTTATGTTAACGTCTCTCCAGGGCGCAGTTTTAAAGGTTTTGACAAACCAAAAATAAGCTCTAAAACGTAAAACATTCTTCTAATAAAATGTGAAATAAGATTTTAAAAATACGAATCTTAAACCTTTCAACAACACCGGCAAACGCAGATCACTTCCCAACCTCATAAAGAGGATCTTTTTCTATGGTAAAAGTAACTAAACGTCCGTATTTTGATACAATCTTTTTAGAGTATCTCAGTAGACAAGAATTACACCTACTACAAAATTTTTGAAACATTCGGACGTGCAGAGGTATTAAAAAATAAATAAAATCAGAGAAAAAAAAAGCGAAAAAGCGGGGTATTTCGACGTGGTTTGCTCTGCTTCGACTTATGTTTTCACTACTAAATATGTATGTTTTTTTCACAAAATTTTAAAGAGAGCTTGGATACAGTTATATTTATAACTGATTGAAATTTCGGAAGATGAGAACTATTTTTTATTATGTTAAAGGAGCCGATGCGAAAACAAACAAACAAACAAGCAAACAAAAAAGCGAGAAGAAAACATATTTCTTTTACAACTAGATAATATTTTGTCACGATATTTTACATGGGCTCTAAAACAGTTTTATTTATAACATATAAAGATTTCAAAGAGGCCGGACTGCAAGAACTTTTTTTTTAAAACTATAAAACAACCCTACTTGAAAAAAAAAAAAAACAAGAAAATGTCTTCTTACGAGGGCTTTTATCACTAATTATCAATATATTTTTTCGCAAATTTTTCATTTAAAAATATAATTTCGTACAAAATTGGGTTAAAGATATAAAATCATACAAACTTGAGGTTTGTTTAAATTTATTATCATGGGCACGGGCAACGCCGGGTGGGTCAGCTAGTTTAGTAAATAGGAAAATATATTCACTCATTGAAGTAAAATTAATCCTGTTTTATTTTTTAGAAAAGCTGAATTTAGTAATTTTCATACCTTGAGAACATATTTATGAAAAAGAAAAAAAATGAATTTTATCCCTCGTTGGCTCATGATTACTTTTTCTTTTCTGAAGTATTCAAATTCAGTTTATAAATTTTTCAACTAAATAACCCTTCCCATAATTTAAAATTCTTAAAGTTCTCCGAAAACTATTCTACTTTGAGAATTTGAAGATAAAAGTGAAATGATAATTAAATATTATGATAAGTGAAGTATTTGGTTGAAGCGTGGGCGTTATTTTTTCTAATTGAAAAATTCGCGCGGATATAAAACGCATTGGTAAAATGTTTCATATTATTTTAAAGAAAATTTTTTCTTTGCAAGTTACAATTTTTTGATTTTTTTAATTTTATTGATTTAAGTGTATTTTCAGATCATTAAAATGGACGGTCAAGTTGAAAAACTGAGCACGTTCTCCGCCATTTGTTTTTTTGCATTTAATTGATAGCATATTAATTAAAGTGTAATTCCGTCGAAGCTACTTGTGAGATTCGTACTCCGATGGAGAAAGAGCAATGCATCAAAGTTCCACAAGCAATTGGTTTTTGCGCTTCAAAAATGAGAATTTCGACCTCAAGAACTGATCACGAACTCGTGGACCAATTGAAATCGATGAAAACTGATTCTTCCCGAAAATTCACGTCAGACGACCGGTGTAGATAAATTGTGATTAAAAAGCTGTGGTGACCTTCACTCAATTGGCAAGGTTCAGACTATGAGAAAAACGCCCAGGAATTATTAATTCCTCAACCAGGTACTACGAAACTTGGAGTGCTTTACATTACGGTAGTGATTAACTTTCAACCACAGTAATTGTAGATTAGTAATTCGACTTCGCTTTAAGATAAAATACTCAATTTTTAACAGTCGGAGTCTCAAATAATGAATTATGAAAAATTTCACATTAATATTGATTTTGAACTTAACATCTGATGATTGATTGATTAAAATATGTAATAATAATACGAAATTTAGAAAGGATTCATCCATTAAGAGTGACTTATTGAATGATAATTAAAACAATAATAAGTTAAATACAATGAAACTTGGAATATATTACATTAGGGTAGTTATTAACTTTCAACCCCAGTAATTGTAGATTAGTAATTCTACTTCGCTTTAAGATAAGTACCTTTTGTAAAATTTTGTGTGCCATATAATGTGTTAAGAAAAATTTTACCTTAATATTCATTTTTCTTTTAATATCGGTAGATAGATTAAAAAATTTATATACTAATAATATAAAATTTAGAACGGATTCTTCAATTAAAGGCGTGATTTATTAAATGATAATTGAATGCAATAATAAGTTAAATACTATGAATCTTGGAATGTATTACATTAGGGTATGTTATTAACGTTGAATAAGAGTAATTGTAGATCAGTAATTTCCCTTTGCTTTTAAGATAAAGTACTCATTTTTTAACACTCTGAGTACCAGCTAATGAATTAAGGAAAATCCCCCCTTAATATTTATTTTCCTCTAAATATCTGATGATTATTTACATAATGTGTATAATAATAATATGAAATTTAGAAAGGATTCATCTATTAAAAGTGACTAATTAAATGAGTAGTTATAACCCATATTTTAAAATATTTACAACAATATGTTAAATTAATTAACACACAATATTATCGTTTGAAATATGTTAATTCTTATAAAAGTAAATGTATTGTGGTTATTATCTGTATTTTTTCTCTTACACATTTTTCAACATCACAAAAACGATAAATAGTTGAGAAAATATCCATTTTAAAAAACATCTAATTTCACAAAATACTTTCACAAAATATTTACGTATTTTCTAAATATCGTAAATATTTTTGCTTTGAAACTAAAAGTTTTTGTTATTAACAGACGTATTGTAGAGATGTTATATGAATTTTCTTTAATACGATTTTAAAATCTTGCCAGCGCTCGAAAAGTTAAGTAAGCGAATGCTTCATGAAATATATAAATCCCTTCATCGTACTGGGGATGAATATATACTTTTCAATTAAGATTAGGGTTTTCATTTGATATAAATAAATTATTCCTATAACGATAGAAAAAATACCTTTCAAATTACGTGTCTGCTTTAACTTTTTCATTAAGATGTTGAAGTAATGTAAACTATTTTCTATATTAATCCCGATCTTTTATTTTATTTCAAATATAAAAAAAAAAAAAAAAAAAAAAAAAAAAAAAAAAAAAAAAAAAAAAGAATTATTACAACGAATATGCAAACACTTAGAAATAATAAATTTCATTAATAACTAAAAGGTGTTAAATTAAAATTATGAAAACAGTAAAAAAGTTTTTTTATGTATAAACTCATGTTTCGACTTCACCGAACCTTTATTTCAAGATAAAGGAGAATGCAACTGTAGAATATTCTCATGTGTCTTGAAAAATGCTTCTTAGAAGTCTAGAACTGTAGACAGTTAATATATAAAACATTTTTTACTGCTTTATCGTTTTTATTTAACACCTTTTAGTAATTAATGAAGTACAGTACGCATTTTTTTATATTTTAAGAAGGTATTTTTTTTAAATTGTTGCTAAATTTATAAGGAAGAAAAGAAAATATGTGCTCTTAAGTTGCAGAAATATCACAGAATAATTTAAGTGTACTAATTAGTTTGAAACGCTTATCATTTAAAATTTGTCCTAAAATAAATTTTAGCTGGAATTTTTTAAATATCAAACATCAAATAGTTACAATATAAATTAAATAAATATTCAGATAATTTTATCAAATAAATTTTACAAGTAATTAAATTTCAGTAGCAGCCCACAACCAAAAGTGTGGTTTTGTTAGGACAGTAAACTATTAGTAGTTATCGACCCATCATAAAGGAAATGCGAATTAAGTATTCTAGCTTTAATTTTTTAATGAACCAGAGATATTAAAATATTCACTAAGATTAAAGAATAAAATCGGAAACAATCAGCTTTTCCAAAATCTTTTAATTTCCTAGAGGTATCTGTGGGTAATTTGTTTTCATTTAGCAATTCCGTGAATAAAAGTGTTATCTTTTATCCTTTTGTGTTATAAAGAGAATTAATTTGGTTGATTATTTACTTTCTTTAAAGTTTCGGAGTTTTAGAAGCTTGATTCCCATGAAACTATGCAGCGTTTAAAATAAAATGATTCTATATCGTTTTATTACAAATCATTATTTTATTACAATTTGTTTCACTTTTTGGCTCCAGCTGTTCTAGACATACGGGTGCTGAAAGAGCTAAGTACGACTGTGGAAATAATTATGCAAGTAAATACGATGATACATAACATTAATTCACAATAGAAATAGGAAAAGATTAATTCATATACTATACATCTACCCTATATATATAAAATCCTTATGTAACGAATTTGTGAAACGATTTTAAGTAACGATTTTGTGAAATGACAGATTAAATGAATAAAAAGACTGATTAAAACGGATATATGTTAAATGCGGGGTTCGTAGAACACTGATGGTAACTTAATTTTAGTATCTTGTTACAGCTATATACAGCATGTTTGTTCTTGAAGAGGGTGTTAATAGCCTTTCTAGTTATTTTACAGGGCAGCACAAAAGAATACGAATATATGAAACGAATATATGATAAATGTGGAATATGTAGAAGATTGACGGTAATGTAATTTAAGTAAGTTGCTGCAGTTAACTATAGCATATTTTGCCTTGAAGAAGAAGTATATAGCATTTATAGTTATTTTACAGAGCAGCACAAAATAATACGAATATATGTTAAATGCGAGATTTGTAGAACGCTCACGGTAATGTAATTTTAGTATCTTGCATACATATTATAAATATTTTATGTGTGTTTTGTTGAACAGCGTATCTATTAAAAGTATAATGACTATGATCAGTGAAATTTTAAAATATGTTGTGTTCTCTCAGAAAAACTTAATCGGGGGCAATTATAGAAAATATGGTCATGCGGGTCTTGATTTTTTAGCCTTGATTTTCTTTATTGCGTGCTTTATCAAATAAAATAAAATATTGACAAGGAGTTTTTGAAACAGGTATATTATAAATTAAATAAATATTCACAGAATTTCATGAGAAAAACTCTTACAAGAAATTACATTTTACTATCAGCTCACAGACAAAAGTATGAATATATTAGGACAGTATGATATACTTCATTTATTATTAATTGTGGATCCAACATAAACGAAATATATATTTTTTCAATGAATCTGGGATATTAGAATGTTCATTAAAATTGAAGAAGACGACTTCAATCTTAGAAATAATCACCCATTCAGAATTTTTTTAATTTCCTTGAGGCATATGTGGACCATTCGTTTACATTTATCCGTCAATAAAAGTGTTATTTTTACCCCTTTGTATTATAAAGAAGATAGTATAATTTGATTGATTATTAACTTTAAAGTTTCAGCGTTGTAGAAACGTGATTACCATGAAACTAAGCAGCGTTTAAAATAAAACGATTGTATATCCTTTTATTACAAATAATTATTTTATTATAATTCTTTTCATTTCATTCTCCAGCTATCCAGGCATGCGGGAGCCGAGGGAGCTAGGTACTAGATCCATTCAAATAATATTATATACAAGTAAATACGATAAATTTATAATATTACTTCACACCAAAAATAGGCAAAGAAATGGAGTAAATGAAATAAAATAGGAAACATTCATGTACAATTTATGTACATATATTTTTATAAATATTTTATCTATTTTTTGCTAAACAGTGTATCTACTAAAAGTAATGATTAGTGACATATTAAAATATGTTGTGTTTTCTCACGAATACCTAATCGGAAACAAACATAACAAATATGGTCACATGCGCCTTAATGTTTTAACCTTGATTTTTCTTTTTATTGCGTTCTTTATTGAATAAAATAAAATATAGGAAAACAGTTATATTATAAATTAAATAAATATTCACTGGATTCCGACGAATAAATTTTACAATTAATTAAATTTTTCTATCAGCCCACAGCTAAAAGTATGATTATGTTAGGACATTAGAATATACTAGTTCATATATTAGTAATTACTGACGCATCATAAACGAAATATATATATATTTTTTAATGAACCAGGGATATTAGAATGTTCATTAAGATTGAAGAAGACTTAGAAACAATCACCCATTCAGAAATCTTTTAATTTCCTAGAGGCATCTGTGGGCCATTCGTTTTCATTTAGCAATTCCGTGAATAAAAGTGTTATCTTTTATCCCTTTGTATTATAAAGAGAATTAATTCGGTTGATTATTTACTTTCTTTAAAGTTTTGGAGTTTTAGAAGCGTGATTCCCAAGAAATTAAGCAACGCATAAAATAAAAAGATTCTTTATCCGTATATTACTAATCATTATTTTATTATAATTTGTTGCGCTTCAGTTATTTTTAGTTGTGAATGTTTCAAAAAGGAAGATTCTATTTAAAGCAACCACGATAAGAATTCTATTTTCTAATTTAAGATGCAATTTCCAGTTGTATCTTACCTTAGAAATTACCGTTATTTGAAGTAGTATTGATCTATTTCAGAGAAAATCATATTTTTATTCGGCAAAATAAATAATATTTAACATTAATGAATAGATAAATAGATGCCTATAATGCGAGGCTATGAGAATTTATTACATTATTGTAAAAATATTTTTAAAATATGTAAATTATTTTTTTCTTTTTGCTGGGACAATTTACAGTTTTATTTTTCTGTTGAATTCTATCACATAAATAACTTTTTTCTTTAATTTACACGCAATAAAAATTTGTAAGAAAGACCTTTCAGTAACTTTCTT
The DNA here is from genome assembly GCA_963931845.1 of Maratus michaelseni. Lineage (NCBI taxonomy): Eukaryota > Metazoa > Arthropoda > Arachnida > Araneae > Salticidae > Maratus > Maratus michaelseni. The sequence goes on from OZ007587.1 coordinate 186,151,211, forward strand.
GCAAAGAAAGTGTACGAAATGTACAGGGTGCCCGAAAAGTTCCTTTATCTGTGGAGGAAATATTTTTAGGTTTAAAGTTCGTGGTTATCTTGATAAGACAGCCACGGGATATGAAAAGACTTTTCTCCAAAGTTTTCGGACACCCTGTAAGTGGAATTGCAGAGTGAGACTTGGATTATAGAAAGTTGGTAGATAAGGGGCTTCAAAACTGAAATCTTTATTGAATAAGGTTCATGCATGCAAGGGATATGACGGTTCAAACACGACATTATTTCTAACAAAAAGTACAGGAACCCTGCTAATCTCCAACATTAACAACCATAGCATATTCCCCTTCTACCCCTATTCACATCCTATTCAGCCCGATATTTATATTTCATACATAATTTACAAAATTTAAAGCAATTTTGTCTGCAGCAAAAATATTGTTATATATTTTTAAATATATCTAACATGCATTTATATACAGGGTGTCTCAAAAGTCCTTGACACAATTTAAAATTCAATAAAATATCAAGCAATTAGAGTATGAGAGTGCGGCTTGAACGAAAATGTTTGTTATGATCTGAAATTTTGTTTAAGCAAATAAAAAAAGTTTAAAAAATTTCTCATAGATGGCGCTGTTTCTGGAAAGTTATCGAATAGGTAGAATGCTTTTATGCATAACATTGGTGTAAGACGTACAATGCGTATGCACAGTTTTTGTCCAAACTATGGTAACCAACATTCCAGAAGTTAACAGTACTCATCAATTCATCCTCACTCATATAATCGAACTGAGGAGGGCGAGTATTTTTAAGTTCTGGAATGTGGGTTTGGGTTGCCAAAGTGTGGACAAAAACTTGCATACTTGCAAACTGTGCAATGTGGTGTATTTCACCATTGTTATGTATAAATGTATTCTACCTATTCGATAACTTTCCAGATGCAGCGCCATATATGAAAAATTTTTGGGACTTTTTTTTTTATTTGCTTAAGGCGGTATTCAAAAAAAAAATTTTTTTTTCCACGCTCAACAACTCAAAATTTTATGACACATTTTCAGACTCATTTTTAAAAGTAAAAACATGAAACTTAGCAACGTGATTTATGAAGAGATTTATAAGTGACCTGTGTTTTTATTTTTCGTTCAATTAATTAGAAATTGATTTACAAACAATTATTTTAACGGTAGGATAATTTTCTTTTGTTTCCAGCGCTATCGCTTCGGGAGATTCGATTCAAAATGCCCACTTAGACAGCATTTTTTGAAATATATTCTGCCTTTATCAAAAAATCGACCAATACGGACATTATAAAGTTTCTGAATAAGATAACCTGCCAATTGGATGCATTTTAGAGCAAAAATGAATTTAAAAATAAGTCACAAAATAAGCAGTTTGGATTTGAGTACATCCTTAAACAAAATTTCAGATCATAAGAAGCATTTTCGTCCAAACCGCATTCTCGTACGCCAATTGCTTGATCTTATATTGAATTTTAAAATGCGTCAAAGACTTTTGGGACAACCTGTATAACAATATCTAATGAATGAACAGCTAAAAAAAATATTTATAATCAGATATGGAGAGATTTAGAAAATTTTACTCGCCAAAGACTTTTTTTTTTTTTAAATCAACCAGCAAAATATAGCAATAAGTGCTGTTCCCATGGGCTTTAGTGCGCAGTATTTATAAGCTCCAGTAGGCTCTGGCTAATAGTATTTAAATAATCCCTAAATATAAAGAAGTACTGGAGCTTAGCTTTGGTAAACTCCAACGCAAATTAAGCACTGGTTTCAAAAGAAATGAAACACTATAATGTATACGTAGGAGCTATTGGATGCAATTGCAGGTCTGTAGCATATTGGTTGAATCAGTGTAAATAAACTATAACGTACAATATTGTATTTATTCTTTTTTTAGATCACAGGCTATCAAAGCCTGAGAGTTAATGTGCCCGCAGCTTCTGTACGTATGTAGGTATGTATGTATGTAACGTGATAACTCTTGATAGAACCGATTTGCTTAAAATTTTGTATATAGGTTCATTCTGATAAGGCGCTTAATAGATTAGTTTTTGGAGTTCATTGGTTAAGTATAAAGGGTGGAAACGGGGGGCTAATCCCCCCTTAATTTAGATAAATGGGTTTTTCATGCATAATTATCCGATTTGCTTCAAATTTTGTAAACAGGTTTATTCTGATAAGGCTCTTCCCTGATTAGTTTTGGGGGTTCATTGGTTAAGTATAAAGGTGGGGACATGGGGCTAATCCCCTCTTAATTTAGATAAACGGGTTTTTCATGCAAAATTACGCAGTTTGCTTCAAATATGGTTTACAGGTTTATTCTGATAAAGCGCTTCCCTGATTAGATTTGGAGGTTCATTGGTTAAGTATAAAGGGGGGAAACGGGGTGGGGCCAATCCCCCTCCTTAATTTAGCTAAATGTTTTTCATGCAGAATTATCCGATTTGCTTCAAATTTGGTATACAGGTTTATTGTCGATTTCTATATTTTTCGAGGGGCATTATTCTTTGAAATAAGAGTGTAATAATATACAATTAGTGTGAATTGCCTGTGAGCTTAATGCCATCAGTTTAACTGGGCACTTTTCCCCTTTTTTCAGTGTTTTTTCTGACAATCCTGCATTTTTTAAAATTCACTTTAACATAAGTATCTTGTTGTATAATATATTTTTTTGAAATTCAGTCTAAGATTATGGTAAGAAGGAATGGGTTACTTACATGCAATGAAAAGAGAATCTCATCTGATATCTATTACAGATAGGTATAAGCTGTATTTAATACTTTTTGAATCAGTACAGTTACTACAAGTGCTATCCCACTAGCAGTTCTACGTACTTTTCACCTCCTTATAATCAGTAGTTTCGGGAATTCTGATTTCTTTCTTTTAATTATGATGATTTCATTTACGAATATTTCCAAAGAAAGCTTCGATGAACTACGTATTTTTTACTTACAAATTAGTTTAGAAAAAAATTAAATAATGAATTCACACAAAATTTGAATTTTAGCATCAGAAGGTTCTTGTACAGTTTACTATGAAGTGAAATCATAAAGAAGAAAAAAAGGGGGTGGTTAATCTGTTATCTTCTTATTGGCTTACAGACTGGAAAAGAGATACTTATATCCCATTATATATATTTACGCTAGTGTTTGGATGTTATAGTGTTTGTAAGTTTATAGTGTTTATATATATTTACTCTAGTATGCGTTTTCATGTTGTCTACGTAACAACATGTATTGATATTATTTCCACGTAAATATGGGCATTTGTATAAATGTACATAAATACATTCTTTGCAGCATTTCCAAAGAAGTAAGATAGATCACAGCCCACGAAAGAGACATGAAGCGATATTCCAACCATCGTGACCGACACGTAATCAAGATAGGCTGGTTTCCACCAGCTATAGAACTGCCATGTGATCAAAGTAGGCTGAAAAGTCGACGAACTCGGTAGAATATCTTGCCCTGATGCATAATATTGATTAAGATTTATCTAAATCATTATCTAAATTAATAATTTATTGCTAAATCAAAAGATTAGTCTCAAATAATCCAACTGGAAAAAGTTGAAGCTTTGTAGTTTTTAAAATGAAACAACATATTGAAGCTAAAGTGTTCCAAAGGCAATTTTAAGCTTATAAAAAGACATGCTATCTTTGTCAAGTATCGCTTAGAATGTGAAAAACTAATTTTTCTTCATTGTATTCTCAATTGTTCTGCATAATTAGTATTGTTTTTCAAATTAGATTACATCTGTTTATTGACATCCAGAGACTATATTCTGATTGGTCAAGAGGATATTTTACACAAATTACTAGACGAGCATGATATTATTGCTAAATTAATGGTAAGCTTACTCATTTAGTACTCGTTTGGTACTCGACGATACTCGTTTGGAGTATCGTCAAGTTGAGTGTTGTAGGTTATCATATTTTGAACAAAAATTACTAATCTGAAGATGCGCACTTTGTAACGTTGCTGCTTCGATAAACAGAGGTGTCCTAGTTCAAATATTTAAAGTTTCGTGATTAAAATATATCCTAATAATAATAATAAATAGATTAAACATTAAAAATAAATTCGTTAGTGTAAAAACTAACGGTCGGGGATGACCAAATAAAAATCTCATTATGCTAGAAACTTTCAGCAATAACAGTAATGCTGGCATAATTTAAATAAAACACTCACAATTTTATCCTTTTTACAATCCTGAGAATATTTTCTTACATTTAAAGTAATTCATAGCCTACACATTATGTGATAATTACGTTACTTACGTAATAAATTAAATATTCTGTTATATTTAACACGCATGATCACAAATCATTATAAAAAAGTATCTGTCTTCGTTAAAAAATGTAATAAAGCAAAACATTTCTTTTCCATGGAAGTACATTCTACAAAAGAAAGTTTTAACACCAAAAAGGCGGGAACCTACTTACTTTTTAGGCATTTAGAAAACGTAAATTTTCTTTCAATATGTTTCTCTGACATAAAGACTTTTGCTAGAATTACATTAATAACTTTTAGTAGCTTTTACTTTTCTTATTTCTATTTTTCATTATCGCGATATAATTGTTAAAGGAAAGAGGAAATAACATGCATATATGCTATATTAAAAAAATATTACCACACTGCCATTTAAAAGCTCATGTAATTAGATTGATATTAAATTAAAGATTTTCGTGCTAACATGGGGCGGTATTTGTAACGAAAGTAAACGGTGAAAAGCTATGAAATATTTCCTTTTCTACTTTCATTAGTATACTATGAATCTTGCATTGTTAATCAATATGTTCTCTTTCGTGTTTTATAACAAATTTGTAACTCAATTAAGTGAATGAATGTATAAAAGATCTTAGGATTATTTTAAATTATATTTGCTAATTGAGATTCTGTATAAACTTATTGCAAGAAAAAATTATTTATAAGAGAATTTGATATTTTTAATGAAAAATAGGGCTTAAAACACTAAAATAAAGGATGTTGTATGAGTTTTTCATTTTTGTTATTTACTAAGTGTGTTTTTGTAGCTTCTTATGTTTTTTTTTTAAATTTGCAACAGAAAATGTTACAAGAACTTTAATACATATACTTCAACATTTTCTGGTTTAAAACAGATAAAATACTTATTAAAAATATGCTTAAAAAGTGATAAAATGAGACAGACATATGTATAATATATTAAGATCTTTCGAACACAAACGCATCTACTTTCAAGGGGGAAATGTTGACTGACAATAGAATTGTCGCTTCCACTGTGCTGTTACGTAACGGATTTTGAACAAGGGTTAGTCTATTAATGTGTAGGGGTGTATGAAAGTTCCGTGCGTTCAGGCGCTGGAGTCTTTAACATTTTCAAAATATTGAACCATATAAAATTGAAAATTGAAAATATCATTGAAAATATCAAAGACTCCAGCGTCTGAGTGCACGGCACTTTCATACACCCCTACAGATTAATAGACTAACCCTTGTTCAAAATATGTTGCGTAACAGCACAGTGGAAGCGACAAATCTATTGTCAGTCAACGTTTTCCCCTTGAAAATGGACGCGTTTATGTTCGAAAGATCTCGGGATTAAATACTATCTTATAATATCCCTATAATATATGTGTCACCTCTCATGTCAACAACCATTTCAAGTCTTATCTTGCAGCCTCTAATAACCTCAAGAACAGTGGCTGGTGGTATGTTTTCTAGCACTCCTTGAATTACTTGTCAGATTCATCTACATTTGACGGTGCATTTCGATAGCATTTATCCTTTAGATGTCCCCAAAGGAAATAATCACATGGATTGAGGTCAGTTTGGATTGAGGGAATACAGTGGCCTCTGAACATCATGTCCATATCGACTTTCGAAACTCATACCAATAATTCTGTCATGAAATTTTTCTTCAACGATGTCGTGGCTTTCGTGAGAACGGTGAGGAGTGCTCCATGCATAAATCATGGTTCACCCTTTTTGGGTCATGAAAGCAATGAATGGGTGTGTTCCATGTCATGTTCCTGATGCACTGAACAGTACATTTCTGAATTAACTGTATTTCTGAAACAGTATACTGCTAATGCTTCTTTTTAGTAAATGGCTATCCAGGCAGTCCTTTTTTGTGGGTGTAGGGGCATTTCAAGAGACTCATGGTGGTTTTTTTCGATATCAATACCGGTGTTGCTTATTAATGTGCCCGATCAGATGAAAGCGAGCATCATCATTAAATCAAAGGTGCGATATTTTGTTACCTCGCAATAGCCGAAGAAACTTTTCAGTGAAAATAAATCTCCTTTTCTTGGCATTTGCAGTCAACTTGTCACAATTTGTATGATAAAGATGCAGTTCATCTCTTGAGATCTGGCGAACACTTGCCTCAGAAATGCCAACCTCTTGAGAAAGTCTCGAACTTGACAGATACGGATTTTCATTAAGACGTTCATCCACTTGCTGGATATTTTAAGCGGTCTTTGCAGATCGTGGTCTTCTGGTTAAATTTTGCCTTATGATCGGCAACACTTTCCATCTCCTTAAGATTGGCGATTAAATTGTTTTATCGTTTACCTTGTTGCTGCGCTGTGTCTTCAACTTTGTGGCACTTTGTTTTCATGAGTGCACTATGAAGAAAATGATCCACCTGAAAAATAGTATTTCATGGGGATAAAAATTTGTTGCTCGAGTGTCAAAGCTTGGTTAGGTGTTTTTAGTCCATTTTGGTCCGATTGGCTGAAATTTGAAAACTGAATAACAATTTAACCCTACCTTTCACCTTAGAAACTATCCCATTTTCTGATAGTCTAAAATGTCAACTTTAAGTTGACATCAAAATTTTAAAAAATCAACTTTACGGTACACAATGTACGGTGCTTCAATTGATAAAACTATTTTTGGCCTACAATTTTCAAAAAAAAAAAAATTGAAAAACAGCAACGCTTCTTGGTCAAACTTTTACTTCCTTTACGCATGCATACTTTGAATTTTCGTTTAAAATGAACAACTTCTCTCACACCGCTCTAGTTTTCGCGCATGGGCGCAAAATCCGTGTGTGATTTCTTTTGACGGGCTCTGTATGTAAAAGAAGGCCCGGTTATATTTGCAAACATAAAATATCTATCTATAACACCATAACATTAGAAAAGTAGTGTATTTCAAATTATTTTTTAAAACTCAAAATTTGTTTTAGAACTTTGTAAGTTATATCTGAATTTTTCATTTAAAAAAGGAGTAACTAACGCTGCTGTCGCCGCCGTATGTGATCTTTTTTGTGATCGGAGGTCTTTCTCTTCTAATATTAAGAAAACTATTGCATATAAATATATGAAAATTGGTAGTTTTATACAGAAATATTCGATAAACACGCTAAAGCAGACGGTTTTCAAATCGAAGAATTATTCTAAGAGCTATTTAATGATGAAATCGATTAAGATAAAAAATACGAAAAAAAAAAAAAGTTTTTTCCCCTCTTGTTGCCAAATTTAAAACAGCGCAAATATAAATTTTTCATTTCAATTAGAAAATGTATTTTCACATGAATGTTAAAAAGAGGAAGAGAATTTGGTGAAAATTTCGTCAAATTTAAAACGTCTTATTTAAAACATTTTTCTTATAGAATCGTTAAAAAATTCCGGGAGACAACGATATTGTTTACTTAGCCATTTTATACAAACTGATTTATTTTTTATCTTATTTAATTAATCACGAAAAAAGCCATCGGCTGTCGCGACAGCAGTTGATTCAGCGTTAAGAACTGAAAATTCCAAAATCAAAGCGAAATGAATCGCAACTCGATTACAGACGATCACCACTGGTCATTTAATTATAATTAAATCTTCCTAAATACTTCTAAAACACAGCAAATTAGCGTGTTTTTAGAGCCTGTGGTGTCTAAATGGGGATTGGTGAGCGTAGCTTGAAGGGGGCAGAGCTCTCTAGCATTAAAAATTATTATTATTTTTAAAATTTCTTTTACAATAAACATATTATTTGCTGTGTTTACGTTTTAATTATAAATTATTAATTTGCGTGCAAATAAAAATCCGCGCACAAACATTTTTGTTATTAATTTATAGAGTAATTATTATTATTTATTTTAAATTTAATAATTTAAACCTTGTTTTGTTCGTGTACATAAATAAACAGCTTTCTAAATATTAAGTCGGATTTTAGCAAACTGAGCATAGCAGCAAAAATATGCTTTGTCTTATCATGCTTAATTTTAACACACATATATTAAATAAATTCTTACTCTAAATTGTCAGTGATCATTTAATATATAATTATGAAATTTTTATAAACTTGGAGCATAACATATTTAAATATCAAATTATGGTGATGAATGAAGAATCGTTAGTTTTCGAATATTTACTTTCCTTTTTATTTATTGTTTCATTGTTCTAATGTTAAATTTAAAAAAAAAAAAAACTCTGATTATGACTAATCTCTCGAAATCGGTCTTTAAAAAATCCGTTTGGATGAAAATAAGTTCTTTTTCACTGTTGATTTTCAGAAGGAACAAATTCATTTTGTTAAATATTTTAAATGTGTGAATGTTTTTAATATTCTGTTAGAAATTTGTTAATGCTGTGCATCTCATAGAAAAAAAAAGAGAAACATTAATTCAGATTTATAGAGAAATATTTATTATAAACATTTACACTATTATTCACATTGAACGCTAACACTGTTGCATTATTTAGATTCATAGGAAATGTAATTAAATTTTCAAAATGTTGACGCATTTCATTAAACCTATAAAAATACAATACTCTGCAGTTGAGTTCGCCCCACCAGTGGCTGAGAGGTTCTGCTCTCGAAGCTGGTAGACGGGAGGTGCTGGGTTCGATCCCAATCGCGCCCGTCGGCCTAATCGTTCGGAGTTTTCGTGGTTTTCTTCGAGCCGTGGATTTATCCATACGTAAATACGGGTTAGGTTCCCTTAGAAAGACCCCCACGAAGGGCACTCCTCCCGGGCCTATATCCCAAGTGTAGATCAAGTGTAGGCCGTCAATAATCAACTCAACTCAACTCAACTGCAGTTGAGTTCAATGGAATATTATTTCATCAACAGGGAAGTATTTAAAATTAATTATAAATAAAGCCTTTTTATGTTTTATCTGTAGCTGGACAGCCCGTACTAAACAAATGGGATAAAAAAAGCATAATTCAACTAAATGGAATGTTTTGTGCGCGTAAGAGCGCGTCGTAATTTTTAATAATAGTAAGTACGAAACAATAGTTAAATTAATAGTAAGTAGTTTTTGTAATAGTAATAATAGACATAATAGAAAAGCAATTCTATATATCAGTAGTGAAAACTGAATTTTAATTTCGATGGATTTTGTGTATAAAAGTGTAAGAAAAATCAAGTTTGTCGTAAAATTTACCACAGCTTGTACGCTGAAAGGCTAAAAAAAAAAAAATGAATACTTCTGCAAAAAACGCGCGAAAATGTACTAATAGTGCACAATTATTGTACGCAACGGTAGTCACAACGCTTTCAAACCGTTTAAGAGAGAAAAAAAACATGTTCTCACTATGAAGCCAGATTTATTATTATTATTATTTTTATTATTACTATTATTATTATTCAATAGAAACAATTGCATTTGAAAATTTCAGATTTTGAAAAAGTGCTGTTTTTTTTTGTTTTGAATCCTTCATCTGATTACATTACAAAGTGCTTAGATTTTATTTTCGTTTTGTAAGGAAAGTGTTCATTTTCGTTGAACATTCTGCATGAATATGCACGTGTCCTAAACTAATTCCGAGTGTATGAATGAACTTTTCTTCTATCAAGGTGCCTTAATTTTCAAAGTATCTATTGAGTTCTGCCAAAAAGTGAGTTTTAAAAAGAGCACATTTTACGTGAAAGTAGATTTAGCACGAAGTTTTTCAGAGGGGTGTTAAGTAATTGTAATCTTTGAGGGAGTACGTATTTGTAATGGACACATTGCTATCCTTAGTCTAGAATTATCTGCAGTGATTTATCACCGAATTGTAGTTATTTATTAGAGCTTTTAATAAAATTGATTTGGATTCACAGCATTAATTTGTTATAGAATTGAAGTATTGCATATTTTGAGTTTAATTCTGCGCTTAAAGGATTGAATGTGGCACTTAATGGAAGTTGAACATATTTTAATTTAGTCAAGACAAAGGATTAATTCTTGTATGATATAGAATTTAAAAGATTAAGGTTAGCGTGTCGTTCAATAAACATATTTATTCAGTTTTAATTTGTTTTTGGGATCAGTAAGTCAGGAGTCGCATCGGAGAGTGTAACTCTGACATAGTACAAACACCAAAGATTAAAAAAAAATATATTTTTAGAATATTTATTATATAAAAAAAAACAGAAAAAAAAACCTAAACCACTTGATGAAACTGGAATATCTTTGAAAGACACAATTTCCCCTTTCATATAAAAAATTCACAAGAAATTTGCGCATAATATATATATTTAACATTACAGTTTCTCATAAGCAGCTGTATTTATTTTGATGTAATAGGTTCATAAGTCAAGTGCCACTGACACTCAAAAACACAACAAGTAAATTAATTTTTTTTTAAAAATCTTTATAGCATTCTCCCCTTTTTAGTGAAACAGGTGAGCTTTTCTCGGGGCAATGGCACTAATTAATTTTCAGAAAGGGATTTTCCTGATTAGAGTTATCGAATAAAAAAAAATTACGATATCCAATTTAAAATGCTTCATTTGCTAAGAATGAAGCGCAGTGACATGTTCTAGCAAAGAAACATATGGTAGTTTAATGTAAAATATATGGCAAGTGTTTTTAAGGAAAATTAATAAAGGAAGAAACTGGTCATCTTTTATGATATGAAATATTAAGGTACTAGCAAGCTACGCCCGCTACGCTGGTCAATTTCTTTTAACGAACCTTTAATCAAACAAAATATTGACATTTCATAAATAACTTTTATATTTTAACAGAATAATAAGGCTACTATAATTTGTGACTCGTGCTATAGCCAATATACACGTCAGGACACGTCGCCCTTATTGTTATCTTTTTACGCATGAAGGTTTCGCTATGGTACTCCATTGGAAAATTTGGTAATTTTTGAAATTCAATATTTGAAAAACGGCATAATCATTAGATTTGAAATTTATATCAAGAAAAATACATATTTTTTACCTTTCAAACGCAGTTTGTCTAACAATTTTCTGACAAATACTTTTTGAGCTATCATTTTTTTCAGTAACTTCAAATGTTTCATTTTCCGAGATTAATCTGGTGCAACAATTAGCGAAAAACCCAGTCGTCAGCAACGCATAGTTTTTTATTAAAGAGGCTGTTGGAGCAGGGATTGTCACCACCAATTTGCCAAGATCACTTTTGAAATCGGTTCCGTGGTTCCAGAGATTCCATAGAAATTGTAATTTAGAATGACTTCAGAACGCTTTTCGCTCATTTCACCCATTTAAATTTCGATTTTTTAAAATTTATTCTTAGAGAGCATTTACATCTTATAAGTAACTACAATGCTAAATTTCAAATTTCTTGCCCCTTCAGTATAAAAAAGTCGCAATTTTCGAACATTTTTCGATCCTGCACCCCATTGATGTTAGTGGCACCGACATAAAATATAGCCTATGTTAGTATAGGGATTGCCCCATCAATTTGCCACCATTACTTTTGAAATCGGTTCTGTAGTTCCAGAGATTTCATAGAAATTGTAATTTAGACTGTTTTTAGAACGCTTTTCGCTCATTTCACCCTTTTAAATTTAAATTTCTTTTTTATTTTGTTCTTAGAGAGCATTTACATCTTATAAGTAACTACAATGACAAATTTCAAATTTCTAGCTCCTTCAGTATAAAAAATAAAAATAAAACTCCCCAGTTAAACTGAGGGCATTGAGTTCACAGGCTATTCACACTAATTGTATATTATACTCCTATATCCGAATTTGAAATAAGCCCTTCGAAAAATAAAGAAATAAACAATATATTAAGGGGGGGGGGTCATCCCCCCGTTACCCCCCCCCCCATAGTTAACTAATGAACCTCTTAAACTAATCAGGTAAATCTCTAATTACAATGAATATATATACAAAATTTGAAGAAAATCGGATAATTCTGCATGAAAAACCCATTTATATAAATTCAGGCGGGATTAGCCCCCTCCGTTCCCCCCTTTATACTTAACCAATCAATTGGGAAAACTAATCAGGGAAGCGTCTTAACCCAATGAACCTATAAACAAATTTTGAAGCAAATAGAATAATTCTGCATGAAAAACCCATTTATATAAATTAAGGGGGGATTATACCCCCGTTCCCCACCTTTATACTTAACCAATCAATCCCGAAAAACTAATCAGGGAAGGGCCTTAACACAGTGAACCTATAAACAAAATTTGAAGGAAAATGGAATAATTCTGCATGAAAACCCATTTATATAAAATAAGGGTGTATTAGCCCTCAGTTCCCCCCTTTATATTTAACCAATCAATCCCGAAAACTAATCAGGGATGCGCCTTAACACAGTGAACCTATAAATAAATTTTGAAGGAAATGGGATAATTCTGCATGAAAAACCCATTTATATAAATTAAGGGGAATATTATCCCCCCTTTCCCCCCTTTATACTTAACCAATCAATCCCGAAAACTAATCAGGGAAGCGTCTTAACACAGTGAACCTATAAACAAAATTTGAAGGAAAACGGAATAATTGTGCATGAAAAACCCATTTATATAAAATAAAGGTCGATATGCCCGCCGTTCCCTCCTTTATACTTAACCAATCAATCCCGAAAACTAATCAGGGAAACGCCTTAACACAGTGAACCTATAAACAAAATTTGAAGGAAATGGGATAATTCTGCATGAAAAACCCATTTATATAAATTAAGTGGGGGATTATCCCCCCGTTCCCCCCCCCCCTTATACTTAATCAATCAATCCCGAAAACTAATGAGGGAAGCGTCTTAACACAGTGAACCTTTAACCAAAATTTGAAGGAAATGGGATAATTCTGCATGAAAAACCCATTTATATAAATTAAGGGGGGGATTAGCCCCCCCCGTTCCCCCTTTATACTTAACCAATCAATCCCGAAAAACTAATCAGGGAAGCGCCTTAACACAGTGAACCTATAAAAAAAATTTGAAGGAAAACGGAATAATTCTGCTTGAAAAACCCATTTATATAAATTAAGGAGGGATTAGCCCCCCGTTTCCCCCTTTATACTTAACCAATCAATCCCGAAAAGTAATCAGGGAAGCGTTTTAACCCAATGAACCTATAAACAAAATTTGAAGGAAAACGGAATAATTCTGCATGAAAAACCCATTTATATAAATTAAGGGGGGGAATTAGCCCTCCGTTCCCCCCCTTTATACTTAACCAATCAATCCCGAAAACTAATCAGAGAAGTGCCTTAACACAGTGAACCTATAAACAAAATTTGAAGGAAAACGGATATTTCTATGAAGAGTTATCGCATTACGTACGTACATACATACATACAGAACCGGCTGGCAAGCTCTCAGGGCTTGATAGCCAGTTTGATAGCTAAAAAATCGCAATTTTAGAACGTTTTTTGCTCCTGCACCCCCTGGGGTTAGTGGCACCGACATAAAATATAGTCTATGTTGGAGCAGGGATTGTCACCATCAATTTGCCACCATCACTTTTGAAATCGGTTCGGTAGTTCCAGAGATTACCCCCTACAAACAAACAAACAAACAATCTTTACTCCTTTATAATATTAGTATAGATTACACCACGTTTAAAACTCATTTCTTTAAATATTGCAAAAACTAATATAATACTGATTGTTTTACATAATTTAGTTCTTAAAAACACATTACTAATTAAATTATTTTCATGAAAATTTCAATCTTTAGAATTTTAAGGAAAAGTAGTGCATTATTTGATAATTACCAAAAATGACCTCTAAAAAAATAACGATAGTCTATTTTTTTTTCAATAAATACATTATTTGGTGTATCAGTAATGTAATAAACTATACAATATAAGTCATAACATAAAACGTTTTATCCATATACCCATTCAATTTATCCCTTTGATGATATTTCATATATTTTATGTGTGTTAATATCTGTAAAATTGCAATAAATTCTCATATATTTAAACCGAGAGGTTTATATGTTTAAGGTATTTATTTATATATTTAACTGAGAGGTTAATATATTTATATATTAAAACACTCACAACATTACATAAATAGTAAGTAGTTAGTCTTAACATAAATATATTTCAGCTTATTCCGGAAAGCAGTTTTTGAGATATGCTTGAAAAACCACACGCACTGCAATTTGTTTTAAACACTTTCCAACTTAGTTGAAAAGTCTGGCTGTCGTCTGACCGTATGTCCGACTGTCCGTTCATCCGTGCTCTAACTCCCGTAAATATACTCGTGAGGCCCTGAAATTTCTGTATGTTATTTTCGTTTACTATAGCATGTTCCCTATTTCAACTGAAGTGTGTAGCACTTGTAGTTTTTTTACAGGGACAAGCCAAAATTATTATACATTACAGTCAATGGGAAATAATCATGTCACGTGCATTTTGATGATACTACGCCGTTTGAAACATCATAAAATTGATATACAATTATGCAGCGCACTAAAATATGCTTTTTCGAAAATATGGTGTTCAAAGCATTTATTATTCATTTACAGTGTCACACAAAATAATTCTGTCACACAATATTCTACGGGGAAAGATCGCTTGCAGTGTAATTTAATTGTTTCATTGTTTAAAACATAATGAAATTTATATGTATTACTGAGATGCACTATAAATTTTTCACCGAATAGTATGGTGTGCATTGCGTTTATCATTCATTCACACGGACTCGCAAAAGATTTCGGTTACAGTCTTTGTTCGATAATTATAGTCTATGTGAGATGAGTGCGTTTTCAACTTTGGTTTAGATTTTCAGGTTTGACTAAATGTTTGCATTTACACAAAAGAATTCGTAAGTATTACTAACTATGACAGTAAATTGCTTAAGAGCATTTTTAATTGTGTTACGCATTTCCTGCTGAGCTGTATTTAGTAGACTAATATAAGTTTGTGGAATAAAAATAAATTCATATACAGGGCTACGAATACAACAAGATACATTGTCGTTAATGATTGGTAATTGCTGAAAGTAAATTTTAAGTTACCTTATGCATTTTGTACCTAAATTAAATATTAGTTTAATATGTGGTGTGCACAAAAATCTTTATATAATATACACGGCTGGCTGTACAAAAGATTTCGAGAGCATTTCCATCAATTGATGAAAATTTCTAAAAGTGAATTTTCTAACTGAACTAATTTTTATCATGCTATGCAGTATATATCCAAACCTATAGCTCATATACAGGGCTGCACAAAATAATTTGACTACTTTTTTGACTATGAAAGATAAATGCTAACACTGGATTTTGAAATGCGTTTCCTAAGATGTTTACTACATATCTTCTTTCACCTCATTTAACGGCGAAGTTTCATTATAGTTTTCTGGATGTGTTGGAAAGTGTTTCATAATCTATGCTTGACGCATGGTTTTACGTTCTTGTTTTAGAATAGAGAGATTACAAAATTAAAATTTTGTATATGGTTTCCTTAAGACATAAAATAAAACAAATTTCATACTTTAAAAATCAAAGCTGATATTAGTGAAGTGGTAAATTTCGTGAATGTTAAGCATTTCGAGAACCATAACATCGTTTCAATCAAACTCCTATAAAATTATATAAAAGTTTTATATCTTGTAACATTGCAAAGTCGAGAATCGAATGGTAGATCTGTTCTCTCAAGAGATGCCAATTGGGCTGTTGAGGTAGTCAACTGTAGCATTTGTTTTTCTCTTGAATGTGTAAAGCTTTATAAATTACCAGTGTACTGTGGTTAAATTTCATTTAATTATATTCCACGAGAGGTATTAATTTGTTCTAAAAAAGTTTTAAACACTTTTCAATGAGCCACGAAAAATGACATAAGAATACATTTATCGTATTAAAATTTAAAGTACCATTTGTCGCCTTTTAAAATTCTTTGTGGTGAATTAATTAATCGCTGATAATTATTTTCTGCTGAAATAATAAATATGTAATAATTGCATGAATTGAATATTTTACGGAGCTAATGAAGGGATTCGACATTACGAAAAAATCATTTCCTAAATTTTGATCGTAATACGAGAGTCAAACTGAAATTTTTGTGAGACTGCTGATTTTTGCAAGTTAAACGAATAAAATCTTGATAGTGTTCAAAGAAGTTCTTTCTACCATCAATGCATTGTAATAGCGAATTTTACAAAGATTAAATGATTCAAGCCATCTATTTCTTAATATCGTTGAAAAACACGATTTTATAGCCTCATCTATCGCAAATTCGGAATGAAAATAACGTCCATGTATTTTTTTAGATAAAAAAATAGCGAAAAGTCACATATAGGAAGATCAGGAGAATAGGCTGGAAATTCTATTACTTTGATGTGTTTCGTTTCGAAAAATTTTATTGTCAATCTTTTTGAGTATGAAGGTGAAGCATGAATCTCTTAACATTCACTGCTTGAAAATTTTCTCGATGACTAATTCTGTATGAGTCAGCTGTAACTGCCTTGTGATCCTCTGGCTTTAATGCTTTTGCCAGTCTTGTTCTGAAGAAAGCGTCATGCATTACTTTTACATTGCGCACTGTCTTTCCAGTGTTGGTTTGTGTCATCTTTAATGAACTATACTTTACTTTCTTACAACTTACTACTTAAAAAACTATACTTTACGTAGTGGAACGTCATCAGACGGTATGTACGTTTCCTTACCCTTTCTCATTTTAGAAATATTGCGGTGTTCCCCATAGACATGTAATTTTAAACTTTCTTTAGTGACACCCCGAATTTTGGCTTTCTGTAAATTATGGGCGACCCAACTATAAAACAATTTTTTCATATGCTGATCTTCACGAATAGATTCATGTATAGCTGCCGATCAAACGTTAAATTCGTTCCGTCTATTTGGTAACTACACCTATTATCATTAACATTTTTTGCATGACCGACACATTTTCTAGGACTAAAGCTGACTTAGGTCTTTCTGTGTGTTCTTTGTCCTGAAGAAACTATCAACGTCTGTGAAATTCTGTAAACCATCTGAATACAGTGGCACGAGATTGAGATTTATTTTCATATGGTAATTGTAGACGTTGAGGACATTCTTCTTGATTTAGCCGCATTTTAAAATCCTATAAAATCATAGCGGGATAATGCTCTCTCGTCAACTCCATTTTTCTATCTTTCGAAATTTATTCTACGATAGCTACATTGAGATTGTTGCCAAAAGTAGTCTCTGGACATACAAAATTTCAAATTTACATACATGACCACTATTTTGTTTTGGTACTTAACGTATTCCCCTACCTCCATACTTCAAATTTTCTATAAATTGAAACAATTTTTACCGGTTAAAGAACTGCTTCAGCTTTAAGCAGGTATGTTTTCCTTAATTTTGACCACAATAACAATATTTCCCTATTAATATGAAAGTTTGTTTTGCGAAATATAACTTATAGGACAAAAAAAGTGCAAAAATTTAAAGTATTTTTTTTCAGAAACACATTACTGGAAAACAATAGCTTTTAATTAAATTTATTTCGTTTAAATTATTTTGTAATTAAATGTAAAGTGAGTTAATTTTTATTACAAATATGTTTTCAAATCCAAATTTATTCTTCGATGTCTTAGATATTTCTTCAAAAAATATCGAAAGAATGATGTAATTTGTAGAATTGTATGAGGGCATTCAGCCTCATAATATAACGTCACCACGTCAATGCTTCTCTATTGAAAATAAATTGTGTTTTCTAGGTTATTACTATGGCCGTCATTGAATTTTTATTCTGATATGTAAAAAAAAAAAAAAAATGATGAGTTTTTATTAAAAAAAGTTTATTTACACTGAAACATTCAAAAGGTTTTTTTTAGGGATTTACGAAAGAAATTCTAGGCTTCTGATATTTTCTCAGTAAAGCAATCTTTTTGTCATCAGATTCGTTCAAGATGCCCTTATACTCTTTTACCACAATTTTTTCGGTAGAAATTTATTTCACACAGTTAATTAATCTAGGTTGAAAGCTTAGAGACATTTATTATTGGATTTTTTGTAATATTTATAATAAAAATGCACATTAATCTATACATCAATTATATTAATCTGCCTAATGTTCTCTAATGTCTCCCCAATTTTCTCCCTTCTGTTTCGAACACTGTGATGTACTGAATGACATATAACTGTGTCAAAGATTGCCAATTTTCTTTAAATTCAACATTTCAACAACTTTTTGGTAGATTTTGTTCTATCAAGATACAAATTTTCTAAAAATTTAAAGAAATGTCTTTCCTAGAAACATCCATAACAACAACAGCAAAAAAAAAAAAAAAAAAAAAAAAAAAAAAAATAGAAACAAATGCTTTACACTTACGCACCGATGTTTGGCGACTTTTTGGTTGGCATGATTTTCAAGCCCGTGCCAAATCAATAACTTAATACAATTGCTAGATTGCCATTAATGGAAAAAATCCCCTTAATTTGGCGACTTTTTTCCTTTTTATAACCGATAAAAAAATTAAAAAAACTGTGCGTGAGTGTATGACATCATAGCCAAAAATTATTCTATACTTCAACGAATATTATCTAAATAACTTGAACAGAGGATGGTTAAATGGTTAGTTGCCACAAATAATATAATAGAATCACTTGTTAACTTTTAAAGTCCAATTAATGCTTAAAGTGATAAAAACATAACACGAAATGTTTAAAAATACCTTTTAATATAGATTACATGTTTCATTCTCTCTACCGGCGACATCTTTAGATCTAAATGTTAAATAAAATATTCTCGTATAGTTTTTTGAAAATGGTAAACATATTCCACGAGATCACATGTCCAAGGCAAGCAAGTGCTTAAATTGGTCAAACTGGAAAACATGAAAATTAAATACCTTTAATATAGATTACATATGTTTCATTCGCTCTACCGGCAACATCTTCAGATCTAAATCAACCGTGAATCAACAGAAATATATTTGCGAAAAGATAACATTTGCAACGAAGCCTTTTTTTTTTAATTACCCAAAATTTGGCACGCGACGATTCACAGATTGAAAAAGCAATAAAAATAAAAATAAATAACAATTTTCACGCTTCTTTCAGGTTTCCTTCAATTAGTGACATCGACGTATTTTCTGTTGATATTGTGCAGTATGGTGTTTGCAGAGCTATTAGTGAATTTTTTTCGTAGCCGCTTTTCTTAGGATCCAGAATACAATTAGAGTAGCTAATTTGTTTAGAGTAAGATCTTTACTTAACTTTACTGCCCAATAGAGATTTCTGGGGATAAGAACCAAGTCTGTAGAGCATAGATGTCAGTCCCGGTCCCATTTATGGAGGTTTATAAAAAATTACAAAATCCCGCCGGTAAGCGCGACAGAGGGTGGGGTAGTGACCAATAGATAAATGAATATAACGGAAACAATATTTGTAAAAAAGACAATAGTACAAAGTAATATCGCTGCCGGAGAATACAAAGCTCAGACCCGACAAAGGGCAGTGAATAAAGAGAAACCCGAGTCCCTGGCACACTGATGGATTAAGGTAGAAAGGTCACATAGAAATTTAAAGATGTTTTCGAGTACACGAGCTATAGTTTGGAAGATTTCTTGGTGTTAGCTTCCCCTTTTTTCGTTATTTTAATACCTGATCATTGAATTGATCGTCGTTAACTTAACCGCCCTGCCCCACGACCACAGATCTTTTAATAATGATTTTAAATAAATTGTTTTCTATTGTTAATTTCTGTCCATGGCTACACTTTACTAGTTGACGGGACCAAAGGTTTCGTCATAAAGTTTTAAAGGCTGTTTTGTAGAAAATACATAATATAAAAAAGTAAGTGATGTTTGGTTTCAAAAAATAAAATAATCTGTTACCTTGAATAATATGCCATTATTCAGTCACTAATGGATAATAATTACGTACGTATCGACGTATGTTAAGATGTGAGAAATTAACAAACCTTGCTGGAAAAGCTATGTGTTCCTTGCGTTTTTGTGGTGTGGTTTCATTGGTAGAAAGCAGATAACAGGAATAGGATCTGTCCTTAAAAAGTATAATTGTTGATATCATAATTTTTATATGAGACGACGTAATTAAAAATGATGTCAATAGTAGATATAAAATTATACCTTTTTCTAAATTGCGGGTTTTCAATGAATGAAATAATATCTTTAAAATGCAAAGCATGCATCTAACTTGTTGACACCTATGTTTCATAGTAGTATTGAACATAAACTTTGATCTGATTACCATAAATATCCTAATAAATCTAATGACCATTCATACCGCACTGAATTATTTAATACCAACATGACAGGTATAATTTGTTTTAAAAAATTAACAAAAAGGACATCAATAATAACTGAAAAATGCCATTAGTAAGGATCTTAGGGTTTATTTACAATCGATGTCAAAATTTGCAAAATATAATATTTATTTGTTCGAATTTATTTATAGTTTATTAAAACAGAAAAATTATTTTTATTTAATGCTGAATTAAATGGAAAATGCTAAAATGTTTTACTTTACAAACTTTTCTTTCTTTTATGTACACATTAAACACTTTTACAAAATGAAGATGATAGATGAGAATTATTGTAGTAATGTGGAGATGCATTAAATAGTAAACTGAATTACTGAAGAACATTAACTATACACAAATGATATAAATTATTAAAATTATGGAATCTTTATTAATTTTCCTCCCAAATTTGACGACAGTTATGATAAATCTTTATTTTTATCCTATCGGGGCTTCGTTTGCGGATACAAATAAATTTACCCTTAGAGAGTGTTAAAAGCTCTTTAATGTTAAATGAGAAAGAAAAAAAACTGTGGTCTTCTTTTACTCCTCAGGGATGAAATACACGGGATTTACTTGCGTGTCCAGAATCATTAATTACACTTGCCAAAATGAAATACTGCAGTTAATCCGTGATTTGTTCTTAAGAAAAAACATTTTTTTTTACTATTTTTTTATGTATATACATTGTGTAAAACAGAAGAAAAAAAGATAAAATTTTATAAAAATTTTTCCTGAAATAAATTCACAGTAATTTAAGTTTGTATTTTAACAAAATACACGCGTATTGAAACGTGCATACATTTCATCAAGGCATCACGTACCTTTAAATCGACGATAAAAATTTAAAAGTATGTTAAAATATAATATTAACTTATAATATTTTAGTTAACTTATAATATTTTAATCAAAATTTTCTGTTTAAACTAAAATTACAATAGAAAAGAAATCCAGCTATCGATTATATACCGCATGAGATACGTTCATTTTACGAATAATTATATTTAAAATTGTTCGAGCTTGATTTTACAAAACTCCCTAGTTAAATTGTCATGAAAATTTAACATTTTGTACAACATATAAATGTACACAAAATAACCCAAAACTTTAACCCGTCAGTTAATATTCATAAACTTTATGTTTGCTGATGTTTATTTTAATAATATTTCCGAATTTACACTTTTTACGATTTTTTTTTAAATTATTGAATGAATACCAGTTTTCTTTCTATAGCTAACAACAGCTAAGAATAGATTATTTTAACGATAAACGATTTATCTAGGAATTAAAAAAACATCTTATACTGTTATGTGAGTGATATCCTGCGGTGATGACAAATATGCAACTAATTTATGTAAAATTCATAAAATTAAATATATTAGATTTCTAGATTAAAAAAAAAAAAAAAAAAAAAAACTACAGAAGAGTAAGGTTATTCAAATACTCCTTTAAAATTTTCAACAAGTCAAATAATTTTTGAGATAACATATTTTAAAATTTGCATAACTTTTGACATTTTAAAGATACCCGACGCCTTAAAATCTTTTACGCCCGATTGCTTCCACCCTTTTTCTAGCCTACTTTTAAAATGCGTTGGAACTTCTGTAAAAAGTACAAGAAAACTATTTTCTAGTTTCTGAGAAATAGGTACTTTTTAACGGTAATGCACATTAACCCCCTTAATCGTCGTGCCCGAGACATTCACGGGCAACGTAGGTTACGCCTGTTATAATCAGATTGTTTGATTCCCACCAGTTTTTTAAAATAGTGTTATTAGATTTATTCTTGCATTACTTTATCTGTCTATTAAATCAAACGAACATTTCTACGTAAAAAAACTGGTGGTAATCAAGCAATCTAAATTTTGAAAAAGTAGCCTACACTTAAAGGGCGCGACGATTAAGGGGTTAAATAATTTCATCCCACCAAATATTTAATCAGTTTGCATTTATTAGTGAAGAATCTTTTTTGCATGAAGTGAATGGTAACTTTTATATTTCAAGGGATGCTGAAGAAGAATACGGCACTGAAAAGTTTCCATCACTGACAGATTTTGAAAAACTTTAAAAAATGATGTTAATTTTAAGATATTTAATTTAAATTAGGCAATATAACATATGTATTTGGTCATTTGATTTACAATTAAAATAAAATATTAAATGAACATATACATAACTGAAAAGTGAAAAGTGAAAAGTAAGATTACAAATTTGAAAAGTTTACAGTGCTAAATATTTTTTAGGGAAATTAAAGAAAAAATAATTATAAACATAAATGAAATTTACTATGAAAAATCATGAAATTCTGACCAACAAAATTACCAAAGTAATATTTGCTTCTACTCTTCTTTTACATATTCAATTTAGATCAATAAATCAAAATATGTGTTTGTAGATTAAAAGCAACTAAAATGATGATGTAATGTTATTGCAATACCCATATAGTGCAAAACTTTAAATCGAAATTTCTTAAAATTGTAAGTATGATAGAACATTTTTAACAACATTTTCATTTTAGCGCCTAAAATCTATAGTAACTTTAAAATCAATGTTTATTGAGAAACTTTAAAATGTCTGTAACACTTTTATATAAATTAGAGAGTTTATCATTTATATGTAACATTTCAGTTGAATACTAAAACAATTTCTAGGAATAAAAATTACATAGTTTAAATATTAAAACGCTATTCAAAAGTAACAATTCACAAAATTCCGAAATACCTTATTATTTCAGACACTTGAATGCAGATACTTCACTTTCGGGACAAATTCCGAAATAGAAAGTGATCGCATAAAATCACCTGCAACCAAAATCGGAAAAGTAAAATAGGACCCGGTTAGTTATCGACCTTCGTTGTCTTATGAAAAAAAGTATAGTTTAAAAATATTAAAATGCAAACAAGAAATTTTAAAAGAACACTACCATTGCTTTGGCATTAGCTTTCGATTGTCTTTACATTACAATACAAGCGAAATACTTTGTTTAAATAGACTAATGAGGAAATGGTGTGATGAATATCGATTACATGCTTAGAGATAGGACTAATTGTTTGATCGGAAAAAGCAAATTTACATCTTACAAGGAAACGAAAACTTAAAATGTTATGCGTGAAAAATGATGACTGAGTGTTAAATAACAGCCGTCAGACTGAAATTTATAGTCCTAAAATACAGCTACCCACTGCTAATTTTAAACATTGCTGGAAGTAGAATGCAAATCAGTAGTATAAGCAGACATGAAATACAATTAAACACGCCAGTTTACGCGGAAACCTTAGAATCACTTAAAACAAATTAAAATGTATAATTTTACTCAACCCTTTGAGGGGCGGTGGTATATATTATATACCACCTAATTTTAATCTGATTCAAACCGGAAAGTTTTAATTAAATTTTACTTTTTTAACTTTGACGAGAAAAAAGTTGAAAAATTGCTTATTCTTATTTTGAACTAAATTCTTTCCTAAATTCCGGTGGGAATTCAACGTTACAGGAGCACAAGTGCTTGCCCCTGAAAGGGTTAAAACATATCCCCCAAAGTGCACAAATTTTAAATAAATCTAATCTGGGCGTAGAATTTAATATAAATGAATAATATAAGCACACACTAAGTATAAATAAACACCTGAATTTCAGCAGAAAACTTAGAATAACTTAAAACAAAGCAAAATGAATAATTTTATAAAATATCAATATGCGATTTGATCGATCCCACTGTTACTTAACAGGTGACATTTAAAAGACACAAATAGATGTTAAAAGATGTATAAAATGTTTAAAAACTGTCCAAGTACTTTCGGCCGGCTACCGAAACCACCATCAGGGAGCGAAAATCTTCACTTTTTAAACATTTTTTAACATCTATTTGTGTCTTTTAAATGTCACCTGTTAAGTAACAGTGGGATTTATCAAATCTCATATTGATATTTTATGAATAAAATAAGATGAAATTTGCATTTTGCTCTATGTGTTCTGATGAATACTTTCATTTAACAATATTCCTATTTGCGTCAAAAGACACTTAAAAAGATTTTTATCTATGGTAATTTTATTTGTAGATTTTAAATTAAAACAAGCACAGATATTTTTTAATGCATTCATTGCGTGTTGGCAGCCTTATCAGCTACACAAACTACAAATAAAATAATTATAAATAAAAATATTAAAAAGTGTCATTTGACATTGGTAGAAGTAAGTTAAAACTTAACATTAGAAATTAAAAAAATCTCATTCAGTCAGTCAAATGCATACTAAATTATAGCGGATATCCCAGATTCATATCAAAGGACAATATATTTTAAAATAAATCTAAATTGGTCATAAAATGTACGGACGGCATTTTTTTGTTGTGAGAGCCTTAGCGTAACTCGATCTTAAGAAAGTACAATTTCTCGCCAAATATTATAAAAAAACAGGAAAGTAAAACGGCGACCAATGAAACTATTTCTATTAGTATAGCGCTTATTTGTGTTATGTATTTTGTACTATATTTTTATAAGTTTTATTTATGTATAAATTAAACAAATCGCATATTAATGTATCTATTACATGGTGCAAATATAAAACAAATTGTTTGTGCGTTGAATATAGATATAGTTATTCTATAAAAATATAACATTTTGAAGACGTTTTTAAAATACAATAAAGGTCGCCAGAAAGTGCTTTTGGAAATTTTGCTTTTCTTGCTTAGTTCAACTTTACCATTTTTTCTCTCAGACCAAGGCCCTATACCCCATAAGTACCAAATTTACTGTACATCAATAGCATAAGGCGTACACGAAATATAAATAAATGCCTCAACTTCAGCAGAAAACTCAGAATCACTTAAAAGAAAATTGATATACTGCTGGCCATAAAAAATGCTACACTATGAAGGAATGCAAATAACAGAATGATATTTATTGGACAAATACATTATAATGGGAAGGACAAGTAATTACATTTTCAGAAAATTTGGAGGTATAGATCCTGAGAAAACACTACCCAAAGCAGCCACCTCTTGCCGCAATAACAGCATTTATCTGCCTAGCCATGGAGTCGAACAGAGATTGGATGTCATGTATGGGTACATCAGTCCATGCAGCTTCAACACTATGCCACAGTTCATTAACCGTAGTGACGAGCGAGTGGTGGCGGGCCAGTCGCTCAGAAGCCATTGACAGGGCATTTTCAATCGGTGAGAAATCAGGAGAACGAGCCGGCCAGGGAAACAGTCGAACATGCTCTGTATCAAGGAAGGTCAGGATAGTACGAGCAACATGCGGTCGTGCATTGTCCTGCTAAAACGTAGAGTTGCGGTGACATCGAAGATAAGGCAGAACCGCGGGCCGTAACACATCAGAAATGTAACAGCTGCTGTTGAAATTGCCGGCAATGCGAACAAGAGGTTACCGAGACGTGTATCCAATGACACTTCATACCGTCACTCCAGGTGATATGACAGCATGACGATTCGAATGCAAGCTGGCAATGTGCGTTTTCCAGGATGCCGCCAAATATGGATGCTGGCATCATGATGCTGTATATGAAGCAGGAACGGCGTCTCACTTCGTCTTTGATGAATCCTGGCTTTGTATGCAGCATCATGATGCTAGCATCCATGTTTGGCAGCATCGTGGAAAACACACATTGTCAGCTTGCATTCGAACCGTCATACTGTCATATCACCTGGAGTGGCGGTATAAAGTGCCATTGGATACACGTATCGGTAACCTCTTGTTCGCATTGCCGGCAATTTCAACAGCAGCCGTTACATTTCTGATGTGTTACGGCCCGTGGTTCTGCCTTATCTTCGATGCCTCCGGAACTCTACGTTTTAGCAGGACAATGCACGACCGTATGTTGCTCGTACTATC
This sequence comes from Maratus michaelseni, assembly GCA_963931845.1. Classification (NCBI taxonomy): domain Eukaryota; kingdom Metazoa; phylum Arthropoda; class Arachnida; order Araneae; family Salticidae; genus Maratus; species Maratus michaelseni. The sequence goes on from OZ007587.1 coordinate 186,177,464, forward strand.
CTGACCTTCCTTGATACAGAACATGTTCGACTGTTGCCCTGGCCGGCTCCTTACCCTGATTTCTCACCAATTGAAAATGTCCTGTCAATGGCTTCTGAGCGACTGGCCCGCCACCACTCGCCCGTCACTACGTTTGATGAACTGTGGTATAGTGTAGAAGCTGCATGGACTTATGTACCCGTGCATGACATCCAATCTCTGTTCGACTCCATGCCTAGGCAGATAAATGCTGTTATTGCGGCAAGAGGTGGCTGCTTTGGGTACTGTTTTCTCAGGATCTATACCTCCAAATTTTCTGAAAATGTAATCATTTGTCTTTCCCATTATAATGTATTTGTCCAATAAATATCATTCTGTTATTTGCATTCCTTCATGGTATAGCATTTTTTATGGCCAGCAGTGTAATTTCATTTTAATATTCTAAAATGCATAATCCAACTTAATGCATGACTGTAAATTTTGTAGACGATAATATAATATAAATGTCATGGTACAATTATTAATACTCAGGAATATACGAGGGATGTTTTTTAAGTAAGGCCCATTTGACAATAAAAACCAAACGAAAGAAAAATTTCAAAAACCAAATTTATTTTCAGATTTTACATACATTTCTCTATTTTTCAACATAGGCTGCCGAGTTTGTTTAAACACTTATCATACCTTACAACTAGATTTTGAATACCCTCTTCATAGAAAATTGCCACCTGCTCCGATAACCAAGAGGTCACGGCTGTTTTTGCGTCTTCATCATCGTTGTAGTGGTTGTCGCCGAGATGATGTTTGAGATAGCGGAAAAGATGGAAATCGTTCGGCGCAAGGTCGGGGCTGTAGGGGGGGGGGTGGTCCAGAACGCCCCAGCCAAAAGAGTCCAATAAATCTTGGGTCTAAGCTGCGGTGTGAGGCCTTGCATTGTCTTGGAGTAACAAAAATTCCCTTTGTCAGCATGCCGCTTCTTTTGTTTTGAATCGCTCTGCGTAGCTTTCGCAGGGCTTAGCACGGGGCGCGCAATTCGATAACAATGAACATTTTAAAGACTCAGAACACACCGTACAGGTTACCTACGCAGATGCAACTGAGCACATTAGTTCCCAAGGAATGTCGGGACACGACGCAAGCAGTCGTTTCGGCGCGCGTGCCACCTATTAGTTCATACAGCAAAACGGCCGTTACTTAAAAAACACGCCTCGCACCTCTCGGTCACCAACTGGACAAATATGAATATATCCTGAATAGGTAAGAAATATTAATATTGGCAAACTATACTTTTGATGTATGGAAGATCTATTAACCAGTTAGTAGAAAAGTTTTGCTAGAAAAAAAAATATTTCTTTACTGGATCTTCGCCGGGTTTTACCAGAAAGTGTCTATGGAAACAGCTATGATCATAGGATGCATTGTTAAATACTGAAGTTGTCATTTGTCACTGGCATGTGCAAAATGTTATTAAAAATTACATTTTGCACAAAAGAAGGAAGTTACAATCACATGATTTGTAGAACGACTTTTTTTTTCTCCTGAAGGAATGTTAAAATTAGCGTCATTGCTCGCTATTACTGATTCGTTTGTATCGCAGTACTCGCTACATTGCATTTTTATAAAAGTAACCTATTACACTAAAAAATATGTGAAAAAATAGCAACTACCGTAGTTTCGCTATTTGTAACGCATTACTTCTGACCATTGAACATGGCGTATCACTTATAAATAGTTCAAAACCAGAAAAAAAATGTAAAATTACTTCAAACAGAATGCAAAACGCAGAAAAAAAGTTACTGAAACAGTATGAAATGCACCGCCGACGTTAATCATGATGCACTGCTTTACCATCTTTTGCATAAAAAAACTGATCTTTCCCCATTATAGTCAAAATTAGCTGTTTATACTTATGATCATTGAAGAGCATTTTTCTGGTGTAAAACTATTAAAGAAATATTTCAATTAATTTTTTTTTAAACGTTATCAGAAGAAAATTGATATAAAAATATTCTATTCTCTTGTACCATGCATCTCACTTTGTTATAGTATTCTTTAAACTATAGAGAGACTGTATGAAAGTATTTATCTCATTTAATACGCATTATGGACTCTGAGTCATTGTTGATTCTTTCAATTACACAAGAGCTGTAAAAAGATTTAATGATAACAATGAATGACGATATTAAGAATTATATTTTATGTGATTTAAAAGTATTATACTATAAATACAATATATAACTGTAATACAGTTGACGCACGTTAAATCGATCTCGTTGGGACAGAGAAAAGTGTTCGAATTATTCGTAGTTCGACTTTTTCATTGGAAAAAAAAGCATCTTTCTAATTCGGTGGAAGAAAAGCCGTTGGAGCAGCCTTTGCCATGCTTGTTTAAAACGATTTTTACGAGCCTGTTGTGTTCTGATTGGATGACATAGGTAATAATATTTTTATAACAGATTTTATAACAGCCAAGTTCTATGTTACCGCTCTGATAAATTAAGGCAATCTAAGTAGTACTTGTTCAAATTTTACGCAAATACTTACGTACAATCCAAAAACAGTTATAAACCAGCAGTAAACCATTGAATATGTTCAGAAAGATAAATAAATAATTTATTATTATCATTTCACTTTTTAAAAATGTGTTATCGGATATATATTACAAAGGGTCTTATCTTTCTAATTCGTTAAATAATATTAAATATCCCAAGACAAAAAAAAAATAATAAGCCACCAAAAAAGAAAAATAATAATAATGTTACGATAAACAGATTATTAATCCCAGAAAAATCCACTATTTACTCTAAGTAAGGAAGATAAAATTTTATGTTATGTCACAGAATATACAAAATAAAAAAAGGAACTTTTTTCATCTAAGGGAAAGTAAAAACATTGTTGATCCACTCTTTTATTTTTTCTAAAAAATTTTGCGAGGGAGGATATCTTTTTTTCTTCTTGGGTTTTTTGATCGACTCATTTTTTAAGGTAAAACTATAGAAGAGAAAAAAATAGTTTCTGGCGCCAAAGTACATTAAGGACAATAAATTAAAACTTTGATTTAGCGATACTTGGAGCATATTGTTGACATTTCTTATACAGTTTGGGGATAGAAGAAGTTGTCTGAAACATGTTGATTGAAGAATCTGTTGCATTATGCTGTAATCAAGATTTTATTTAAAGGTTTTTAAAATGACTAGTTAAATGTTTTTAGCTTAAATCTGTAGTTTTATTTTACAAAAAATAAATTATATTAAAACAAATTGAGAAGAATCAAAGTTTCTTCATCTTGGTGTATAAAATTTAAAAAGATGTCATGATTGATATATTTTATATATTTTATACATTTTTACAAATTATATAAAAGAAAAGTTAAGCAACGGCTGATTTTTAATGGAACGTAAGCAAAGTGTGTTTTTTATTTAAAAAAAAAAAACTTTAGTGCTATTTCTAGTTTCAATCTAGAAAATAGCTATTATAAGGACATGTCTATGAATGATTTCAACTCATTGTAGCTGTAGCTCTAGCTGCAGACGCACTTGGATGTATTTGCATCTAAAATATCTGTGATTATGCAAGCGATCTCAACGGCATGTTCAAGGCTAAAAATTGTTATATTTTTACAAATTATGTAAAATATAGTTAAGCAAAGGCTGATTTTTATTGCAACGTTTACGAAGTGTCTTTTTTATTAAAAAAACCCTTTAGGGCTACTCCCAGTTTGATACAAGAAAATAGCTATTTTAGGGATCTGTCTGTGAATGATTTCAGCTCATTGTAGCTGTAGACTCATTTGGATTTGTTTGCATCTAAAATATGAATGATTATGCAAGCGATCTCAGCGGTATGTACAAGGCTGGAAAATGTTCCATTTTTACAAATTGAGTAAAACAAAAGTTAATCAACGACTGTTTTTAAGGTAATTATGTTTTTTTTAATTTAAAAATAACTTTAATGCAACTCTCAATTTGACTCAAGAAAAGAGCTACTTTACGATATGTCTATGGACGACTTCAGTTCATTGTGGCTAGACTCATTTGTATTTGTCTGCATCCAAAATATCAGTGATTACACATACGACCTCAACAGCATGACCAAGGCTAAAAAATGTTACATTCTTTAAAAAATAAACAATACTCATAGTAAAATTAAATATGGAAATCTTCCATAGAAAAAATTTATAGGGAAAAGTTGTGTAAAACCGGGTACCTACCGGTTTTCTTTTGTAGAAAAAAGTCTAGACAGGCGGAAAAATTGGAACACTCCACAGAACTATTTGGGGACATGGGGGATATTGAAAACCCACACCTGAAGCCACAGGAAAAATGTTGTCTACTTGTGAGAAGGCGTTTTCTAGAACCATCTGAAACAGCTCCGAATTTTGGTTTAAAAGAAAAAAAACAGGTACTATTCAGAAATAAAGTTTCTACACTTCCAGTAACAAAAAGCTTTATTGTAATACATTTTGAATCAAACTTTAAAACATACATAATTTTTTTACATACATACATTTTTTTTCATGTTTTCACGCAATTTTTAATGCTATCATGTAATGGCTTTCTGAACTTCTACTTCTCTACGCTGCACTCTAAATTTACACAATCTTTGCAGACTGAACATAGTATCCATCCTTTACCACCTGTTAGGTGACAAAACAATTCATTGCAGAATTAAATGCAAAACTATGTGTACTCGATTTTGCCCAAACAGACGAACAAAAATCCACATGGTCGCTCTCCTGGATAGCTGGACATACACACTTCTACTTGGCTGTAGAAAATATGAAAAATGTGAAAGCTATAGAAAACAGTGGTTTACTTACCTAAATCGATCTGTCAGGCTAGATTTATTTGAAGAGCAGAAAAGACGGCGAAAAATTAAAACTTTTGATATTAATTCTTTTCTAAAGTACTGCACGGACACAAAGATTAACTCAATTTAAAAGCCGAAGGTACACTACTAGTGGACGGTAAGGGATGTAGTTAAGAAGGGTGCTGTCAACAGGGACGCACCCAACAGCGAGAAAACAGGGTACCCGATTTGACGCGCCTACCCTGTTTTACCCTACCCTCTTCTATATAAAACTGACATAAACATCCACAGTACTTTCGAATCGGAATTATCCCGAATTCCAAAAGCTTATTTTTTTTATTTGCTCTCGTTAGATTAAAAATATGTTTACGGGTAACAAAAACTTTGCACTCCCACAGAAAAATAAAAAGCGCACCGCATATACGCAGTATCTGTAGTAGTAACAGTCTGAAGTATGAATCAGTTTTTAAAATTATTCTATTTTCTGTTTAAATCTGCGATTTGCGCTCAAAGTTTCTCAATTATAAAAATAGTAAATTATTTTACATTGTGTTAAGGGGGCGACAACAATTTCGAAATTACGGTAAAACAGCTGACATTGATATATCTTTCTCTCAGAAAATGGAGAAGCGAAGTAATTTTAAGTTTTTAATAAATTTGGGGTATCTGAATCATTAATTGATCGTTCATTAAAAAATAAAAATAAAAATAAATACAATACTTATGTTAATCCCTTCGCGACGAGTGTTCATTACAGAATTTTTAATCTTTTACCATCGGATTTTCAAATAATGAATTCTTTTCCTAATTTAATCGCAGAAATGCTGCGGTTAAATAAGGTAAAATTTACTATTAAAAGTTACTGGTACGAATAATCAAGGATGTTGGACACATTTTGCATCACGCATACGAAGGGTGTTTAATTAAAAAGAAATAGATTTTTTGGTTTCGAAATTGCGTAACTATTAAAAGTTATAATTTTTCTTTCTTGTTGAACGACCAATTTATAGTGTACCTACTGCAAAAACTGTTAACAAAAATGTATTATAATCGATTCAGTAGCTCGCGAGAGAAAAGTGCATCAATATCACATAATTTGTATGAAAGATTTTTTATTTACAAAATCGCGTAGATATTGTTTCTTATTTCTATTCAGTGCAGAACGAACAATTCATAGCTTAGCTACCGCCAAAACTATTAAATAAATGCATTATAATCGATTCAGTAGCTCGCAATAAAAAAGTGCATCAATGTCAACTGTTTCATATACGATTATTTTTGTTTACAAAATCGCCTAGATATTGTGTTTTTTTATTTTTATTTCTTGCCGAACGACTTACTTAAAATTTAGCTACCATCCAAACTATTAAAATTTTTTATTATATTCGATACAAAAGCTTGCGAGGGAAAAAGTGCATCAATGTCAACTGTTTCATATGCGAATATTTTTGTTTACAGAATTGCGTAGATATTGTGTTTTTTACTTTTATTTCTCGACATACGATCAATTTATAATTTAGTAACTGCCAAAACTAGTAAAAAAAGAATCAAAATCGATCTTTCGATTCAAAAGCTCGCGAGATAAATGTACATCAATATGAGCTGTTTTATATGCGATTATTATTATTATTTTTTAATTTGCATAAATAATGTCTTTATTACTTTTATTTCTTGCTAAATGATCAATTTAAAGTTTCGCTTCTGCCAGAACTATTAAAAAAATATATATTTATATATTTGATTCAGTAGCTCGCGAGAAAAAAAAATACATCAATGCCTGCTGTTTTACACGTGATTTCGAAACGGTTATCACCACTTTAATAGATTTAAGCAGACTTTTTACCTTCAATTATTCCGCTCTCACTAACGTAATTTTATTACCATATCTGTTACAATCCTACAATGGTTGGTTCAGTTCCATAAGGATATTAAAATGATAATTCTACTAACTGACATATTAACATTTTATCTCGTGATTTACAAAATGTATAAAAAGTATATATTTAATTAAAATATTCTTTGTATCCTTACATATGTTGTAATATTACCTTTTTGTGGTTACCCATGTTTTTTGACTAATTAAGCACTCAAATTATAACTAACGATAAGAAAATAATAAACTTTATTCAGTTTAATATAAGATCACTTGTTTTTAAACTAATTTAAATCATCACTAAAATCACCACTTTAAACTAATTTAAATTATCACTAATTTAAAACTTAAAAATTCACTGTAATTTCAAACTGTCTTAGAAAACTAACTTTCTATCAGTTCAATGCTACCGTGCATGCGCGGTAGCTTTGAACAGCTTATTTTACTGTTTATTGCTGTTAATTTTATGGTATAATACTGACAGCTGGGGTGCTAGTATTATACTGTAAAATCAACAATTTTTTTTGCAGTGTAGTCGTAAAAAACCCAGGGGTATACGCTATAGGCAAAGGATATACGCCTAGAGTCATAAACGTTCATGGCTAGAGTATACGCTATAGCTTTATTTGAAAACAGATGGTATACTGAGCTTCTTAAAAGAGTCCAGAAGGTATACGTCGTATGCTTCCGTATAACCTCCACTACACCACTGAATTTGATACATATAACCTCTAACTTCCAAAGAATATTTTTTAAATAACGTTTTACATTATTATTTGATATTTTAATATTTATATGTTTGTTTTAAAAATTGAAATGCTTTGATTAAATTTTGATGCTCCATAAAATATCATAAAAATATAGAAAATATTAAACTAAATACAAGAAAGCTTTTTTTATTATTTTACTCTGTGGATATTTATAAAAAATGAATTTCAATTTACAATGGATGTGCTTTATCATTCTAATCCGGGAAATAACAATAAATATCTCGCGATAAAAAGACAATAAATTATTTTTAAAGCAGTTTTAAGATAAACAGATTATAAATCTGTGAAATCTCAACTACTTAAATAAAAAATAAAATGTTAAATACATAGAAAGATACATAAAAAATATAATAATATAAAGTATTTTTCTTTTTGACCTACTTTTGATTTTTTTTTTTTCAAAATTTTGCGCGGGAGGAGATATTTCTTTCTCTTTTATAGAATCATTTTTTGAAGCGAAATTGTAGTAGAAAAATATAAAGTTTCTGGCGCCAAAGAACACTGAAGACAATAAATTAAAACTTCACTTTAGCTATCCTTGGACCATATTGTTCAAATTTCTTATGTAATTTTGAAATAGGAGGAGTTAATAGAAACATTTATTGGGAGGAATCTGTTGCATTATTCTGTCAGCAGGATTTTATATAAATACATTTGAAATGAATAGTTAAATGTTTAAAGGAAGGTTTAATATCTCTGATAAAAAAAAAAAAAAAAAAAAAAACATAATTTTGGGGAGTTTCCTCTTCTTGAACTCGGGTAAACAGATCAATTCAGGGATTTTTGCAGTATATTTATTAAAAATTAGACAAGCTGCTCTATATTTTGCAATCAGATAGGTTTAAAGCTTTTGTTTTATGTAAAAATGTTTTCACAATGCCAATTTTCTACTAAACTGATAGGTAAATCGTCTTTCTTTCTTTCTTTCTTTCTTTTTTTTTTTTTTTTTTTTTGTAAAAATTTGTATTTTTTGCTGGAGAAACGAACAATGTGTATAATTTTCAATATTTAATATTATTTTATAATATAAAAAAAATAAAAATTACCGCCATTTTGTGTTTGAAAGCCTCTGAGTTCATATTTATATTCTAGTTCAAGAAAAAAAAATCTCCAAAAGATTTTTTTCGGGGTGGGGGTGAGTAAAGATAGTAAACCTTCCCGTAATTTTACGGCCAATGTTGCCAGTTGTGAGGGTTTTATTAAACATTTCGATATCTTGCTTGTTACCACTTTTTTGAAATAATAATATTCGGTTTATTTTTGCCTTTTTTAATCTGCAGTTAAGGCTAATATATTACTATTTCAAAACAATGTTAGCAATAAAGCAATCGAAACTTGAAAAAAAAAAAAAAAAAAAAAAAACGCCCAACTAGAAACGTTGGTAACGGTGGAATTTAAAAAGAGAAAAAAAAAAAATACGAATTGTGTTGAAGTTTAAAAAATAACAGTTCATTGTGATATACTTGGCGGAAAATTATATTTTCATACTTTTTGTAAAGATAAGTAATGAAAGTAACATGTCATAATATATTTCAAATAATTTTTTCTCAAAAAAGAAAAAAAAAGTTCCGCATTCTATGTTTAAAATGTTTAAATATTTTGGTGAAAATACCCAATATTGTTACGGGACAATTATGATACATACTACCAAAAATCTATGTGACAAATACGTATTTTAAACAAGAACGAAAAGTTATGCATCAGGCATCTATACTAATAAAATAAAGTTTCGCTCTGTGTGTCTGTGTGTGTGTCTGGTGGCGATGGTTAGGAAAATCTAGCCCACCTAGAAAACTGAAAATTTAGGTGTGGATAGTCCAAGGTCTGACCATATGCACCTGAGTCTCAGAATTTTAATATTTTGATAATTACTCAAGATATTAATTAGAATATCATTAAACATCGCATCGAAAATGCCAACTTTTTAATCAAAATGGCTAAAGAAGAGAACTGCTGCTGTGGATTAGCAAGCAGAAATGAACGAATTCGAAATTATTTTACTAATTAGCGAATTTTAAGATAACTAATTAAAATATCAATTTGAAAGTTTCTGAGCATATGTAAAAAAAGAAATTCTGCATCCGACTATTTGATTTTTAAAAAATTCGGCCGGTAATTTTTCTTAATTTATGCAAAAAACTGCCAGCGTCAGTGAAAAAAATCCCAGAAAGTTTCAGACAGGGATCTGCTTTCATTAAAACTGAATTACAAAGAGATTTGTTTCTCTGGCCGATCCCTTCATTTAGTTTGCGAAAATGAAAGGAAATAATTGGCAATTTTTACTAATGAACAAAAATTTAGATAACTAATTAAGATATAGATCTGAAATTGAGGATGGGAAGTGTTGTCATCTGCCGACTATTTTAGCGTAGCGTCTTCGTTATGTTCTAATTATCAGAAAAAAATAATTCCTTTTTTAATGATTGCGTTAATGTAGGTGAAGGTGGTTTTCTTGAATAAATTATTCGTTATATTTGCGGGTATGGGGAGGGAGGGGGTAAACGCCTTGCTCTGAGATTGTTATTATCCCGGCCCCGGGCAACGCCGGGCGGGTAGCTAGTATATTATAAAACACATTCCAACACTAACATAATATTATTAAGAAACTTCATTTTTTGATACAATGAAATGATATATCTAAAAAAGCAATTTCAATAACACATAAATTGAGTAAAAATCCATTTTCAGCATTGCTAACCATACACGGTAATCTGCGATTTCTTTCGTGGAGCTTGCATGTTATCTGTAGAATTTATGCTCACCATGTAATTTTCTAAAAAGTATGAAAGTTTTAAAATGTATATCACGGAGGAAAACACATTTCCAGCAATTATCGATTACAATAAAGTTCTATAACCGAATTCTTTTGTGTGTATCTGTAAATGAATGATGAATTCTACACACTCCACAATCTGTAGAAAACATGTTGTGGTACACGTCAGTGATATGTTTAACCCTCTAAGCGTGTGGAACGTAATATTCCGTTCACTAAGCTTGCTTGTTCACTAAGCACTACGTTTCACTGTAATATACGCAATGTTTAAGATAATATAATTCTATAGATTTAATGAATTTTCAAAACATTGAAGAATGATTAATAGTTTCGAGCGTTAAATTCATATTTGTAATTAAGTTTTACTTATAATGCTGAAAGAATAATATTTTTTTAGCATTTAAAACAAAATAAAGAGAAAACAACATTACAATTTTACCCTTTTTCAAAACGCTTAGAGGGTTAATTTCGTTTTATTTGAAGTACCATAACATCAATAAAATGCATCGCTGACGATATTTTCCCTTAGATCATAATGTAATAGAATTCTTTTATGCGTCCCTGTAAAGGAACTAAAAATGTTAATTACTCTATACTCCTGAGAAAGCATGTTGTAGTCCACCTCAGTGACGCATATCAATCAGATTAATTTTGAAGTATCATAACATCAGTTAAAGGCACCGCAAACGAATTTTCCCCGCAGACTACAATGTAACGAAATATTTTGTGTCTTCCTGTAAACGAATTATAAATACAACACACTTAATTTTCAATACCAAGCATTTTATAATAAACTTCAATAACATATGAAAATTTTTGACAATAGGAGTAGGGTAGACCGGGGCACATTTACGCGGATTTTTTTCAATGAATTTTCTAATTTTTATTTTTTAACTTAGGAAATTTTAGACATTGTGGTTTTATAAAGCAGTTAATAAAGTCAAAATTTGTGTATTCAGTTGCTGCCTTATTTGTGTTTTTAACCGTAAAAAAATTTTTTTTTAGGTCCAAGTCACTTGCGTAAACTTGCTCCGGGAACGGGGCACGTTTACGCATATTCTAAGTGAACCAAAGAGTAAGTGAAATAAATATTTAATCAAATTGAGATGTTTTATTTATAACTTAATAATGTCTTACCATCTGTAAAATAAAGAAAATTTATTACAGGCTGAACAGTCTATAAAATTAAAGCTGAACAGGCATGAAGACAGAACTATATGATTGTAAGCTATAAAAGACGAATCTTTTACTCAATTAAACATTAAATGATGATTTGCAAAACTAAATAGCCTGAAAATACTAAAAAGGTTTGAGACAGTACGGAGCAAAAAAGTTTCAGGGGCACGTTCACACAGTAAGAACGTGCGTAAAGGTGCCCCGATGTCAATGCGTAAACGTGCCCCGTCGCCATGTTTGGATTTATTTTTAACGTGCAACGAAAATTAATAACATTTCTGTTCATACAAATACAGTTCTCAAAAAAGGATAAAATTCTGCTAATGTTCATATATTTGTTTATCCTCTGCTCTACAAAGTATTATCAGTTCACAATAAGTTTCAATAAGTTCAACACAAAATTTACTCACCTTGACAGAAAACAGGTTATCCTTTACGCATGCTAGACCGAAGCTCGACTGACGCTCAAAAACTTGTGAGAATACCCACTAGAGAGAAGCATCAATCTGTTATGACTGGTGGCGCGCCAGTTGTAACTCGTTTCGGAAAAAAGTGCACTGCGTAAACGTGCCCCATGCGTAAACGTGCCCCGGTCTACCCTATATTTACTAGAGTTCCAGAGCGGACAGACCAGCATACGGACTGACAGACATACAAACCGAGCTCATAAACACTTTTTAGCTACGTTGAAAAGTGTTAAAAAGAGAAAGAACAGGCGAGAAGCCTAATGTTCATTAAAAATTCACTGGTTAAATACACTTTATTGTTAATTTGAGGACGTTAAGAAGCCAAAATTCCAAGACGCTTGCACAGATTTTTTTACGGTTTGTACAATATTGTCCCTTAGCGATATTGATAATTTTGAACAAAAATTTAATTTCATGGAAAATTTTAAATGGGGTAAATGGAGGAGGGGGAATTTTTACTAGTGTTAATTTTTAATTTTGAATAACGCTACTCTCACGTTTTATGGCAAATTCAAACACATGTAGAATTAGCTAAATTCACTATCTTTCGTTCCAATTTTTCAGCTTTTCTATTTGAGAAATAAAAAAGATCTCTTAAAAAAAATATATACGAGTACCCAATTATCCCTAACACTAATTTCTCCTCGTTTATCATTTTCGTTTAGAGTTTTAAAAAATTTCTTTTGAAAAAAAATCATTTAAAATAAATTATGACAGGTTATTTTCATTACTGAGCTTTAAATGAAGTATAAAAATACCCTTTCTGCAAGATATGTGGAAATGTAATTGATATTTTTGAATTTTAACAATTTGATTTAACACGAACACAAAAATTTATATTTTTATTCTTTTCAAAGTTCGCCTTTCGTTTAATGCCTTAAAACCATATATATTTCGCGACCAAAAGGCACTGAGATAGTTTAATATATATTTTAAAGTTAAACAAATTATAAATCCCAGAATTTCTCACTATTTGCTCTAGGAAAGAAAAATAAATCTTTAAATTCTATCACACAGTATATACAAAAATAAAATAATGTAAATTATTTTTCATCTAAGTCAACGCAAAAACATATTTGACCTACATTTTATTTTGTCCGACTTTTTATTCATTTATTTTTTGCGCAAGAGAAGATTTTTGTTTTTTTCATTTACTAATTTTTTTTTATAGTTTTTTTATAGTTTATTTTTTTTTATCGGAAAAAGGTTCTGATGCCAAAACACATTAAAGACAATAAATTAAAACTGCGTTCTAGAGATACTTGCAGCATAGAGTTCAAATTTCTTATTTAGTTTGGAAATAAAAGGAATTGTCAGAAACATGTTGATTGAGGAATCTGTTGCATTATTCTGTTAAGAGGATTTTATATTAGATGCAGGGGAATTAAAAAAGTGACTAGAGAAAATTAGTGAACACCGCAACTAATATACAGGGCGTCCCAGGATTATTGGGACAAACTTTAAGGGGAGGTAGGGGACATCACTAGGATTCAGATTTGCATAGCGACCCATGGTCGAAAACGTCATGGGAAAGTAGTATGACAGGTACAAGAAACGAAGAAACACAAGACTGAGATCATTTGAAACAATTTATTGGTCAAAGATATCACATGTGCTGTGATAGATGATCTGTGAAAATGTCCCAAAAGATGTTGAAAGTTTCCACCATTGCTAGCGATGCATGCATTACACCGTCGGACCATAGATTGGCGGACTCGCTCAAATACACCTGGATTTTGTTGGATATTCACAGCAGCACAGACGAGTAGATCTACCACATGCATATCCATCCACACAAAACTTTTCAGTGCACACCAAAGAAAGTAATCTATGCTGCTTAAATCAGGAGAGCGTGGTGGTCAGGGAAGCGGTCCACCACGGCCAATCCATCGGTGACCAAAACCTGATTCAAATGTTCCCGAACACATCTGCCATAATGGGGAGGTGCCCCATCATGTTGAAACCACATATGACGTCTGACATGTTGTGGCATAGTGTCAAGTAAGCTTGGAAGCACCTCTTTCAAAAAAATGCGATAATCTACAGAAGTTAGAGGTGCTCCAATGCTCTTGTGAACAACACCACCTAACGGCGAACGAAGCCATTTCCGACCATGGGTTGCTATGCAAATCTGAATCCTTGTGATGTCCCCTACCTCCCCTTAAAGTTTGTCCCAATAATCCTGGGACACCCTCAATATATCTATCTATTTTTTGTGTAGGAAACTAGGGTTACATCCATTTTATTCAGTCAAAAATATAGGGTGTCTCATTCGAATTCGGATTTTTTTCATACCTTTAACAATGATGAAGATATTTTAAAGAAATTTGAAACAAATTGATCTTTCTTTGTGCGAAATGTAATGATATCACGAAAAATGGTAGAAGTGGTAACCATCCTTATCCAAATGGCGCTTAACTAGACTCTCTATGTTTCGGAATGCCATTGACAATTTCTGTACATTCCCATTACTTTTTATGATATCATTGCACAAATGTTGAAAATTACTTTCAAATATCTTTATTTTAGTTATATTATGAATGATAGTTATGTTCGATTCCGGGTGAGATACCCTGGCGAAACGGGCGCCTGTATTTTTGAATTAATAAATGGATAACAGCTGTACTTACTTACACAAAATTTGTTTGTTTTGGCGTGCAAACCACCTTTTAAAGTTTGTCTGACTTTTCTTGAATCAACCTTTATATAATAAATATATATGTTTTTATTTTCTTTGTATTACAAGTTTTTTCCTCGGTTTAAAATACAAAAAGGATACGCGATAAAAGATTTTTACCAGAACTTTAGCAATTATGTTATAAGCAATCATATAAAATGCTCGGTTATTACTAAAATAAACAAAAAGTAAGATCAATAAAATTCGCATCTTCAGAGAAGTTTTTACAACTTAAAAAAAAAAAAAATTTGATCGTTAAACTCTTTTGCCATCGAGAAAAATAAGCAAAATACCACAAATCACTTATGTTTCACTTACCAAAATGCATTTCGCACAAAGCAAGTTAAGTCTGTGACATACCCCTTGGGGCTGTTCACTTGAAAGTAGGCTATGGAACAGATTTAACAAAACACAACAATATTTATAACAGTAAACATCACTTTAGTAGATAATATCACTATAAATGGAATCCCGTAGATTCTAAAATCCTTTTAACCATATTAGAAAGCTCAACTTTTTACCAAGTCAGCGTAAGCTCACAGTCGAAGACTCTATTCAAAATGCTAGTCGGAAATTCCGCTTGAAGTTAACACGTGGTTCAATTGCACGTGATAACTCACAGACCCAAAGGCAGGGTGTGTTCAAAATCCACAAAATTCATCTCTTTACCGCACTATATATAGCTACTACACAACCACAGTTACCTAATTAACATATTGCAAAAATATCCGTTACAGCGAGACTCCCGGAGATACATTTATGCACTTTGCGAAATTTAAAGAAATGACAGAATATGTCTCATTCACATGCACATGTTAGGATTCATTACACAAAGTTCGCATGCAAAATCTCAATATTGACTCGTCTACTAGACTTCTCTTATAAAACAGTAGCTAAGCACTCTGTTACAATTCTGTTGAAAATTGTTTTCAAATATCTTTATTTTACCTAAATTATGAACATTACTTATGTTCGAGTAGTAGTGACAGATCCTGCTTTTTTGAATGTTAAAATAGATTATGACCCTGGTTTCGTATTCAAAAATTGTTCGTTTAGGTGTGCATTACCACCTCTTAAAGTTTGTTTAATCTTTTTTCAATCACTCTGTCAAACTGAATTAAGTAATCAAATTTTTATATCACTCTATCAGTTGTTTTATTTAACGGAAGAAACCATTTTTATGTCTACAGAAAACAACGGAATGAAATACATTCGTCTTTCCGAAGGTGAAAAATAAAGCTAATTCAATCCACGATGTTTTTAACTTTCCAACCTAGTTGAAAAGTGTTTATGACTTCGGTTTGTCTGCCGTCTGCCGTCTGTCCGTGCTCTAACTCCTGTAAATATGCTCGGATTGCTCTGCAATTTTTATATGTTATTGTCGTTATCTATAGCATGTCCCCTATTTCAACTGAAGAGTGTAGCACTTATAGTTTTTTTACAGGGACACTCAAAAGAATTCCGTTGCATTACAATCTATGGGAAAAAATCATTTCCGGTTTATTTTAATGATGTTACATAATTTCAAATACATTGTAATTGATATATATCATTAAGGTGCATTACAAGAAACTTAATATGAAATAGGGTATGCATAGCACTTATAGTCATTTTACAGGGATAGTCAAAAGAATTCCGTTACATTACGTCTATGGAGAAAAATCGTTTGCGGTTTAATTAAATAATGTTTCACTATTTTAAACGCATTGAAATTTATAAATATCACTAAGGTGCATTACAAGAGGCTTACTACAGAATATTGTGTGTATAGCAGTCATCGTTCATTTACAGGGACACACAAAAGAATTCGCTACTGTCTGTTAACAATAATTCCTGGAAGTGCGTTTTAAGTTGCTGAACGCGATTTTCAATTGAACTCACTCTTTGTCTATTACTGGGTGTGTAGAAATTCAGTATTTCATATACAGGGCAGCATAAAAGTTCGAGAAAACATTTCCGTTTATTGACAGAAACTCCAGAAGGAGCATTTTTAACTGTGCTACGCGTTTCCTAACTAAACAAACATTTATCATCCTATGAAGTATATATACAAATCTATAGATCCTATACAGGCTGAATAAAAGTATCCGGATATTTTTCCGAATATTGTATATGTTGGAAATTCCTGAAATTACGTTTTTTAAATATGTTATGCGTTTTCCAAATTGTTTACTTAGATGTTATCTTTCAGCTTATTAAACGGTAATGATTTGTAAAATTATTTTGAGAGCGTTGGAAAGTGTTACATAATCTATGCTTGACGCATGATTTTTAGTTCTTGTTTATGCTTAAAACGGAAAAACAAGTTAAAGTGCCTGAAAGTTCAAAGTATTATAACGGGGTAAGTTTTGATCGTATAAGAATGGAATTTTTATTATTTTACTTGTTAGTGTATAGATAAATGTTTTCTAAATATAATTTGTAGGACCCTAAACCGTATAAAAATTTTAATTTCGTAACGTTTTAAACAATATCTATTTTGACGTAAATAGAATTTCATATGATGAAGTACAACATTTGAAACATTTTAGCAATCGAACTATACCCTTATATCTAACGGTTTAGAAAATAGCTATGAGTCAACAATAAATAACATAGAAAAACAAAAAAATTAGACCAGTCAAAAAGGACTACGAAAACATTATAATGTTGTAAAAATAACTACCGTGCAGTGATCTAGGATTAAAATGTAATACAGCTCGATATGCTAAATATTATGTTACTTGCTGTCCAGTAGTTTTAGTAAGTTTTTATAAAGGGGATTTCACTAGATTAGCTAATAAATTAGATATCCACAGATTAGGTATAGTACGATTTGTCTAAATGTGTAAAATAAACAAACAGTTTGAATCATTTTTAATAGCATTTAACATTTTCATCATAGCTATTTCGTCATGATTAGCCTGAATTTTATAAATTTATTGATTATATTAAAATTAATTATTTATATAATAGTATTACAAACTTTTTATTCGTTACTGTGAAACAGTATAAAGTCAAGTCGCAAACAATAATAAAATTTATAATGTCTTTGTTTCAAGACAAAATTAAAGACATCAAAAAAACAATTTTTTTGGGGGGGAGGGGGTTAATCATTGGCTAGTTTTGACCCTATTTCTAAATGTGGGATGCGTCCAGGGAGAAATTTTGTTGGGTAACAGGCTCGAATTATCATTTTCATGCAAGGAAAGCCCTCAAAACGTTGCAGAACTCACTTAGACTGCACTGGATTCGAATCTGCGAACTTCTCACTTTGTAAGCAACATCCTAACTACTAGGCTCATTGGGCTCTTTGTGTTTGAAAGAGTCTTCAGATCATTGCTATATTATTAAGTTCAGAAAATACCCATTTTAACTTTCATAAACGTTAATACTGGTGTAAAATTAAAACTGAAAGTAAAAGAATATTTTCCCCAAAAAAAGTTTAAACTGTAATTCTGCAAGCAAACAATGAACATGTAAAATATTATTTACAGAGTATTTAAAGAAGGATTTTCTAATTTTAAAATACAATTACTTATTAACTCTAATAAATATAATTATGAAATAAGTGACATGCTTATCAGATATAGCTCATAAATTTTATACAGAGTACAGGGTTCGCGCAAGAATGCGGCAACGCACGAGTCAAGCGATATTTCAATAAGATCCCATTCAAAAATACCTTAAATCACCTTGCGTGCTTTTCCGGCGCAGGTTGTGTACAGCTTACAAAAATAATGAAAGTGGAAAAAATGAAGAATTTCATCAGTCGATTACAAAAAGCTGTAATTTTCACGAATCGGCCACGAAAGTCAGAAATTTCGACAACTGAATTGAAATGCCATTTATAATTTCTTAACTTATTTAATGATTTATTTAAAATTTTTACAAACAATTTTCAATAATAAATAATTAAATGATGCATAGTACTTCATATACACTGCTCAAAACAATTAAAGGATATTGCAGTTTTAGGTGGATTTTGTATCTGGGAAACTTTTTAGCTGATTGATACATGGTCGACAGACATTGTAGGTTATATGAGAATAAATTACACATGTTTGGCAGGAAAAAAATGCATTTTATTGCGCATTTGTGTACAAAAGGAAAAAAACACAATTTGTGCATATGAGAAAAAAAGAATAAGAAAAGGTGTTTTCTTCAAAGAAAATCATTTTCAGTAGGGTTTATGGTTTCCACGGGCGACCAGCAACGTTGAACACCTTTGAGGCATGGACTCAATGAGGCTATTAATGACGAGTTGGGGTATTCTGCCCCACTCTTTCAGAAGAGCTCTTTCCAGTTCTTGGAGAGTTTGTGGGGGTTGTTGGCGGCCAGAAACTCGTCTTCCTAGAGCGTCCCAAACGTGCTCGATTGGATTCATGTCTGGAGAACACGCTGGCCATTCCATTCGAACGATTCTTTCCTCGAAAAGGAAATCCTCCACCTGGTTTGCACGATGTGGCCTGCAGTTATCGTTCATTAAAATGAAGTTATCTCCGATTGCTGCAGCGTAAGGGACTACAATAGGTCTGAGGATCTCATCCCTATATCGGCGACCAGTCAGAGCTCCATCTCGAATGATGTAGAGGTCAGTGCGCCCGTCAATGGAGATGCCACCATACACCAACACTCCTCCACCGCCAAATCTGACACTTTCGTGCACGAACGCAGGATTATTCCTACTGCCACGGTCCATCCAGATGAAAATACGCCTATTATCCGGATGCACAGAAAAACGGGACTCGTCAGAAAACAGAATATTGCTCCATTCATTTCTCCTCCAGTTGACATGCTCGGTTGCCCACAACCTGCGGTCGCGACGATGCCTTGATGTTAATCTAACACATACCATCGGTCGGCGAGCATACAGACCTACAGCATGGAGCCGGTTTCGGACAGTCTGAGTTGAAATCGTGGTGCCTGTAGCCGAGCGAAGGTGTTGTTGGAGAAGAGTAGCGTTCATGTTTCAGTGTCTCCGAGCTGTTAACGCTAAATACCGATCTTCATTGGGCGTTGTTGCCCGTCTACGACCTTGCCCTGGTCTTCGGCCTGCACATCCACTCTCCAAAAAACGGTTCCAGATCCTGGAAATGATACTTTGTGACACTCCAATGGCTTGCGCTACTTCGGCTTGAGTTTGGCCCCCTTCTAACCTACCAACAATTCTTCAAGCTTCTGAACTGTCAAATGACTTCGCTGAGACATCGTACTCATCGAAACAAAGCAATCACTGAATGCCGATCATCCTTGTCTTCATTCTCTTTTATCCAGTTGAAAGTCAAATTTCATTCGCTGCCGCTGAAGCGACGTTTTTGACGTCGAACTCAAAATTTGCATACTCCACAGTTTGAAAACCAGAAAAATTTGCATTTGTGATTCTCTTCTTCTATTTTCGGCAAAAAAAATTTCGTTTATATCTTTATTTTATATAAAACTTCAAATATCCTTTAATTGTTTTGAGCAGTGTACCATGAAACGTGTGATCTTAGTAACACAGTTAATGTTTACGCTGTTAAAAAGATGCAGCAAACTGTGGTGTCATTCAACCGTTTTTTATAGAAAAAGCTTACATAACCGTAATTTACCTCTATTCTGACCAACAGGAATGCTTCATAATGTGAACAATGTAACCGTTATATATAAAAATGATTAAATGACTGGAGAGTTTGCTGCAGATTTTTAACAGTGTAGTTTTCTAAAAAATGTAGGTCTATCACCTTGTCTTACATTTTGAAACATCGCAATACCATTTATAGATAAAATTTTAACTATACTTAACAGTTAGCGGTATAGAAAATTTATAAGGTGCCTGATAAAACTGTTACTTATTTCACCATTATTTCTTACAGTTAATGAATTATGCAATTTTAAAGTTAGGTAGGCTTTTATAAAACACCTCGCATAATGAAAGAATAGTGCTTAAGTTTTATTTCAATGAAAAATGTGAAGAGAGTTTATTAAATGTGCCGAGCTGTAAAAGTACTTTTAAAATAATTAAAATAAAAAATATATAATTTATCATGAAAATAAACCTTTTATTCGTGTTCACAAAAGAAGTTTCTATCATGCCTTTCTTTTGTTTATCTGAGTTTTATATATGAATCTGTTTTAACATATAATATTGCTGATTTATATGCAAAGCTTTCTCAATAAAATATGAAGGATTAAGTCATTAAAAGTGGATGAAGCAATACATTAAGAAGGTATAGAAATTTTATCAGGCGAATATCGCTTATTAATTAGTACAATTTATGAATAGATATACGGAAAGAAAGCTGCGTAAAAGCAGTGTAAACTATCTCAGTATGTAAAAGAAAATAAAAATTGTTTTTCCACATCATAAAGAAGAAACATTAAAAAATAGTGTACTTTAAAATATAGTATACTTAAAACTTAATTTAGTGTACTTTTTCTTAGAATTAGGTGTGTTTATTTTCAATGGCGTAGCAATTCAACAATTATAGGTAGGGTTCAGATAGTCACTTTTAAATAAATTTAAATGCAGTATTAGTTATGTACAATAGTTAATAAAATATTTATAAGAATAGTTAGTCGTTCAAATTGAGTATACTTGTCATTATCACAAAATCAATATTTTAATTATTTTAGATACTAGATATAAGATACCGTAAATTGAAGTTACTTAGACATTGGGTTGCTACAAAAAGTGTTTTAAATCAGTCATTGATATACTGTATTTAGCAAATGGATGTTAGTTACCAATACTCTACAAATTTAGAACTAATTATTAACTCAGTACACCCAGGACAAATTTAAAACATTTTTAATTGAGTACAAATTGTCACCTCATGGGTCAAAGTAACCAAAAGTTAGGGTACCGAATTGTAGAGAGTCACAATTATAAAAGTTAAACAAGAACGAAAAATCATGCGTCAAGCATAGATTATGTAACATTTTCCAATGTTTCCAAAATAATTTTACAAATCATACCGTTTAATAAGCTAAAAGGTAACATCTAAGTAAACAATTTGGAAAACGCATAACATATTTAAAAATATAATTTCAAGAATTTCCAACATATACAATATTTGGAAAAATATCCGAATACTTTTATTTAGTCCTGTATAGGATCTATAGATTTGTATATATACTACATAGGATGCTAAATTTTAGTTCAGTTAGGAAACGCGTAGCACAGTTTAAAATTCTCCGTCTGGAGTTTCTGTCAATAAACAGAAATGTGTTCGCGAACTTTTGTTCTTCCCTATATAGGATCTACAGATTTTATACACACCACGTAATAGACAGAAAGCGAGTTAAAATTAAAATCGCGTTCAGTAACTTAAAACGCACTTCCAGGAATTATTGTTAACAGACAGTAGCGAATTCTTTTGTGTGTCCCTGTAAATGAACGATGACTGCTATACACATAATATTCTGTAGTAAGCCTCTTGTCATGCACCTTAGTGATATATATAAATTTCAATGCGTTTAAAATAGTGAAACATTATTTAAATAAACCGCAGACGATTTTTCTCCATAGACGTAATGTAACGGAATTCTTTTGAGTGTCCCTGTAAAAAAAAAAAAAAAACTATAAGTGCTACACACTTCCGTTGAAATAGGGAACATGCTATAAATAACGACAACAACATATAAAAATTGCAGAGCAATCCGAGCATATTTACGGGAGTTAGAGCACGGGCAGACGGCCATCCGGCCAGACAAACCGAAGTCATAAACACTTTTCAACTAGGTTGGAAAGTGTTAAAAACGACGGGTCTCTGTCATCCCCCACCTTCCTGCTCTGATAGAATAAAACGTTTTCACAGAAAATAAACTGTTTTGGAGCATCAGTGCATATAACCAAATTTCGCATTACAGTTAGCAAGAGCTAAATCTACTGAAACTACTCAGCAATTTTAATATAGTCAACAAAAGTTTAAGGCCACTCGATGTTTACAATAACATTTAAGACCGGTCGTAGCGCATACGGGAGGCCTTCCTGGTCGTGCGCGTTATAAATGTCGCAATATACGAGATAAAATAGCATTCAACTAAATATCATCAGGAACTCAGTAGCGAGCGCTAATCTTTTTATACTTGAAAAAACAAATGGCAAGGAAAGTTTTTCAACTTACCTATTTCGGCGTAAGAGCAGGGTCAGGCACATCGAGACAGGTAATCCATAAGCACATGAAACTTGAGTATATCCATCTATAATAAGTGCACTAAAGTATTCTTTAATATTTCCTACATTATCTTAAGATAAAAATATAATTAGCAAATATTTCATAAACAAAATGCATGGTTTCGTATTGAAGTAAACTTATTAAATGGTTAAAATTAGTTTTAATAAGCATTAGATTTATCTATTACAAGAATGGAGGAGATTAACATTTTTGCTCCTCGTAAATATTTAGTTTTTACATTTTGACCCGTTCAGATCAAGAGAGAGATTAAAAGTGTCTTTTTATTAGTCCTTTAGAAGAAAGCAAAGTTCAGTTTTTGAGTGATGCAATTGTCTCTGGTTATTACAGGGGGAAAAACAGTCATGTCGTCAGCCGATGAGTTTTAGGATGATGCAAGATACACTTCCTATTGCGTTCTCGGTTGAAGGTTATTGATGTAACATATTTCTTTCTTAAATTGGGTGATTATTTATTGGGGTTTTCCAATATTCCCCCTTAATCGCCCAATGGTGGAAAGTTCTGGAGTTTTAGTTTCAGTCTGTTCCGCAGAAAATCAGGTTTAGGCTCGGGCTTGGTTAATATATCTGCTATCATCTCTTTACTTGGGTAATAGATTAGTTCTATAGTTTCTGATTCTTTCAGATGTTTTATTACATGATACTTTATGTCGATATGCTTGCATCTATTTGTATGTTTATCGGATTCTATCATTTTGATGCAAGATGTATTGTCCTCATGTAATTTGATAGGGAGTTTTTGTGGTAAATTTAAGTCTTCAAGAAATTTAATGATCCATACTATTTCTTGAGTAGCATTTGCGACAGAAATATACTCCGCTTCCGCAGACGATTGGGCTATGCAAGTCTGTCTTTTTGAATTCTACTGAATAGGATTTTTCCCTAGTAGGAAAATGTTGCCGCTAGTTGATTTTCTCGTTTTAACGTCACCTGCCCAGTCAGCATCAGAGTATGCTTCGAAGATTGGATCTGATTCGGTGCTTAAAATTAAGTTTAAATCTTTTGTTGAGTTCAAGTATCTTATAACTCGTTTTACAGCCTTCCAATCCCTTTCGGTGGCACTTTCACATTTCCTGCTTAATATATTAGGGGCTGTGGTAATGTCGGGTCTTGTTACGGTTGCCATGTAAAGTAACCCTCCAATGGCCTTTCTATATTGTGTATTGTTGGGCATTTGTTTGTCGTCGTTTTCAAGACGTAAGTACCCTGTATCCATTGGTGTACTATAGGGTTTGGATTCTTCAAGATTAAATTTTCTCGCAATTTCTTCAATTTTAGATTTTTGGTTCAGAGTAAATCCGTTTTCGATTTTGTCGATTTTAATTCCTAAATAATTGTTTACCTGTCCTAAATCATTTAATGTATATTGCGATTTTAGGCTTAGAATTATTTCTTCGATTTGTTTCTCTTTTCCAGCTATGGGAATATCGTCCACATACACAATTATGTAAACTGTGTTTTCCTCTACTCCGCGGGTGAATAACAATTATCTGCAGTACTTTGTGTAAAGTTTAACTCTTTTAGTGTTTTGCTTATTTTTGTGTGCCAGGCTCTTGCTGCCTGTTTAAGCCCGTAGATGGCTTTTGTCAATTTGCACACTTTATTGCGTTCGTTATAAACAACGTAACCTTCTGGTTGAGCCATATAAATCTCTTCTTCTAGATCGCCGTGTAAGAAAGCTGTCTTTATATCTAAATGTTTTACTTCTAACTTATGATACGCTGCTGCGGTCAGGAATGCTCTGATCGTAGTGTGTTACAACTGGGGCAAAGGTTTCGTCATAATTTTCTCCGTACTTTTATAAAAAACCTTTTGCTACCAATCTAGCTTTATACCGTTTTATTTTTCCCGTTTCGTCGTATTTAGCTTTATAATTCCATTTGGAACCAATTACTCTTTTTCCTTGCGGTAGATCTACCAGTATCCAAGTTTTATTTTCTTTTAGGGAGTTTATTTCGTCCTGTGTAGCGATTAGCCAGTTTTCTTTTCTTCCGGATTTTCTATTTCTAACATTTCTTTCCAACTTTTAGGTTCGTTTATCGGTTCATATTTGATGGTGTATACAAATCTATCAGGTGGAACACCTCTGTTTGTTCTTTGTGATCTACGAGGTTCGAGTGTTTGTTGTTGTTGTTGTTGTTTTTGTTGGGACGCGGTTGGTTCACAAGGAGTGGGTGCGATACTTATTACAATGTTACTTATATCGGTGGTTTTTAGTTGTTCATTTTTGCTTGATGTAATTTCGTTTGAATTTAAATTTACATCATTTTTAGCATTTAAGAACTTGTTTTCGACGAATTTGACTGATCGGGAAAGTATTACTCTTCCGTATTTCATGTAAATTCTATATGCCTTTGAGCGGTTGTCGTAACCAACGAAAGTTCCTTGTTCAGCTCTGCTGTCTAATTTTCCGCGTTTTGTCTTGTGTACGTAAGCGTAAGCTATACAGCCAAAGACTTTTAAATAGTGTATGTTTGGTTTTCGATTCAACCAAAGCTCATATGGAATTTTATCATTTGGTTTGGTTGGAAGCCGGTTTTTTAGATGGTTTGCAGTGCTTATAGCCTCTCCCCATAGCTCATGAGGTAAATTCGCTTCCAATAGCATGCTTCTTGTCATGTCTAACAGAGATCTGTCCTTACGCTCCGTAACGCCATTCTGGCTCGGTGATTCTGGAACTGTTAATTGGTGTTCAATTCCATTATTTTTAAGATATTGTTCCATTTCTGAGCTTGTATACTCACCTCCGTTATCGGATCTGATTGCGTTCGGCATTCTTCCAAATTTATTGTGTACTGTCGCGACATAGTCTTTTAATTTTTCAAACACTTTGCTCTTTTTAGACATTAAATACATTATGCAAAATCTTGAATAGTCGTCTGTGAATGTTACGAAATAGGTTTTTCCGCCTATTGTAGGTGTCTGAATCGGACCACAAACGTCGGAGTGTACTAATTCCAGTTTTCTCTTCGCTATGTATTCGGCCGATTTTGCATATGGGGTCTCGCTGGTTTTTGCTTCTATGCATACCTCACAAATACTTTCGTGTTTACAGTTGTCTAATTTAATTCCGTTCTTACTAATTGTTTGGACGTAATTGTTTTAATTGTTTGGTAATTTCGGTGACCCATCCTTCTGTGCCACGTTTCTATGCAGTTGGAGTTTTTACATGTGTGTGTAAGATTCGTGCAATTGGTAGTTTTGTTGTATACGAGTTGTATTTCATATAAATTATTTTTTAATATGCCTTCGAGGATCGTTTTATTTTTATAATTTATGTAGCAATGATTTTTCTCGAAAATTACTTCGCAACCATTCTTGGTTGCTTTACTTACGGATAAAAAGTTAGATTCTATTTCAGGGAGATTCTATTTCAGGATTCTATTTCATATGAGTGGGGCAATGAGCACAA
Source organism: Maratus michaelseni (assembly GCA_963931845.1). Lineage (NCBI taxonomy): Eukaryota > Metazoa > Arthropoda > Arachnida > Araneae > Salticidae > Maratus > Maratus michaelseni. Next base: position 186,203,555 of record OZ007587.1, read on the forward strand.
TAATAGTGCTGAAATATGGGAATCACTTATGTTTTTCCCGATGGCTGATAGTTTATCCACTAGTTCTAAAATTTTAGTTATATGGACTATCATATTCCCATTATCATTTAATTTAGTGCTATATAGTTTCCTTAATAAAAACAATATTTACTGGAGAGGTTTGATCGCTCATAAATTTCTTTAAGCGCGGTCCACGTCTCTCTTGCGCTGTTCAAGTGCTTGACGTGCACTATTTCATCATCTTCAATGCTGAGGTTCATTAAGGCTCTGGACTTTTTGTCCTTTATAATCCAATCAGCATAGGATTGTTCTGGGGGATTTTCTGTTGTACCTTCTAGCAATTCCTCTTTTATAAGCATCATCTCTATTTTAAAGCGCCAATTCGAATAATTTTGAGAATTTAATTTCTGAATTAATTGGCTATTACTAAAAGAAGGCATTTTTCAAACCTCGATGTTTTTTTTTTATTTTATTTTATTTTATTTATGTAATTATTTATTGCCTGCCTGCTTTGTTTTAAAAGATTTCATATCAGTCTAAATAATCATATTGTTGCAATATACGAGATAAAATAACATTCAACTAAATATCATCAGGAACTCAGTAGCGAGCGCTAATCTTTTAATACTTGAAAAAACAAATGGTAAGGAAAGTTTTTCAACTTACCTATTTCGGCGTAAGAGCAGGGTCAGGCACATCGAGACAGGTAATCCATAAGCACATGAAACTTGAGTATATCCATCCATAATAAGTGCACTAAAGTATTCTTTAATATTTCCTACATTATCTTAAGATAAAAATATAATTAGCAAATGTTTTATAAACAAAATGCATGGTTTCGTATTGAAGTAAACTTATTAAATGGTTAAAATTACTTTTAATAAGCATTAGATTTATCTATTACAAGAATGGAGGAGATTAACATTTTTGCTCCTCGTAAATATTTAGTTTTTACATTTTGACCCGTTCAGATCAAGAGAGAGATTAAAAGTGTTTTTTTATTAGTCCTTTAGAAGAAAGCAAAGTTCAGTTTTTGAGTGATGCAATTGTCTCTGGTTATTATAGGGGGGAAAAACAGTCATGTCGTCAGCCGATGAGTTTTAGGATGATGCAAGATACACTTCCTATTGCGTTATCGGTTGAAGGTTATTGATGTAACATATTTCTTTCTTAAATTGGATGATTATTTATTGGGGTTTTCCAATAATAAATCCCTCAGGACTTGGGTGCGACGGTTGACGTGCCTGACGGTTTCGACAGTTGACGTGCTTGAAGGGCGCCACGCTTTCATCTGGCGGCACAGCACAGTTTTTATAACATTTAAGACCACCTGCCATTCACGATGACAATCTAAATTCCTTGCTTAATCGGTTGGATACGGTCATCGGACTTGCAATTCTTCCTGCCACAAGCAAAGTAGTCTTTATATTCTTACAGGAACTCCTACGCGAATGCACAGAAATTTCTTCGTATAATATGGTCGTCTAGAAATGTTGCTCTTTGTTGACAAGATTGTTCTCTTGCAGTAAATATGCCATCTATTTCATGCTTCACTATGAGATTATTTATAGCAGTGTTGCTAACATCTAGTTTTAGATGGGATATTTACTGCAAGAAGACGATCAATTCGACCAACAGCAACAACATCTCGAGATGCCATATCATATGGTAAATAGCTGTGCGTTCCCAAAGGAGTTCCAGTAAGAAAATAAAGCCAGTTTTGCTTGCGGCAGAAAGAAATGTTAGCCTGGCAACCGTATTTAGGCGTTTAAGCAAGTAATATATACTGCCATCAAGAGTAGGGAGTGGTCTTAAATGTGTGATAAATATCGAGTGGTCTTATATTTTTATTGACTGTATGAAGGAATTTCCAATATTAAAAAAAATCACTTCAAAATTAAAAGATAACTTTGATAGTTGAAATATATTTCTAATATGCAGATACACATTAAAAATATAATCAATATTTATATTGCTCTTTTATGTGCAGAATGGGATCTATTTACAGGTGGATTATCAAGCATTCAAAGAGCGAAATATGAGGCAGCTCACATGACTTAAAAAAATGCGTCATTGAGAGCAAAAGTAGACTAACCCTAATTTTCATATTTTTCTGTTTTTGTCAAATAATTAATGTATTAGACGCATATTTAAGGTGCAAAAAAAGAATATCGAGAATAATAAAAGGAGAATTTAGGATAGTTCTTTTTTTTTCTCTTCAAATATGAGTTGCATACATAACTATACGACAGAAACAGAATATTTTTTAAGTGTGGGTTAGTCCACTTTTGCTCTTATTGCCTCAATTAGTTTCATTTGAATGAAGAGGCCTTGAGCCTCATGATCATAAATCCCTTTTCTATTCCCCTGTCTATTTCTCTATAACTGTGAGATTCGACTAAGAATTTAATGCACTGTTAGATTAATACTATTTTATGATTATGCTTTTTCAATTTTAATGCTTCTATTAATATATCAGTTGTATTTTCTATTATTAATCAACAAAATTCTTTAAAAATGAAACGCATAAATATACACATTTAAATTTATGTAGTTGTAAAAATGTTATAGATTGCATATTTTTTTTCCTTTAATTTTAACAAGCATACCTGTAATTCAAAAAATTCTTCAAATATATAAGATAATTATTTAAAAAAATATTATAAACTTGATAATTTTAGTATAATTAATAGATTGCATTTATTATATTTTATTTAGTTAATATAACTCCTAAAATATTAAAATAACTGCATGAGAAGTGAAAATTATAATACAATTTAACTTAATGAAATTTAATTTCAAGTTTTGTTTGATTTTTCAGAACAAATTTTTTCTAAGAAAAAACTACATAAAATGAAATCATACACAGCTGTATGGAAATCATGAAATAATTCTTAGAATACGGCTATGAATGGAGACACATCGCTTTTGTCTTTCATTAAAATTAATACGTTATATTTAGTATACTTTATTTATTTAATCTAATTCATGAAGATTGGAATCATTGTATGAAAAGTAAAAAAAGTGGAATTCAAAATAAATTGAGTTCGAAATTTGTTTAAATTTTTTGCAGAAAACTTTTTGCAATTTTTTTGCAAAAAGAAATTTATATTGCCGAAAGACATATGCAGCACTTTGGAAATGTTAAAATAATTCATGGAATACACCGATGGTACCTACTAGGGTAAAATTGAGGTAAAAACAAAGATTAGGATAAAAACTAACAAACTTGAGCTTTTTAGTGAATTTGAACTTTATCTTGGTCAGTTAAAGTTTCTAAAATAAATTCAAGTCCTCAGAATATTTTCAGATATCTCTGACATTCAAACATGGCAAGACAACTGAATGAAGTGAACGAAACACGTTTCGCAAATGAGAAAATTTGCTTATTGAAAAATATTACGATCAAATAAAACAATCTGTAAAATACAAATTTTAAAAACCTCAAAAATACAATTTTAAATCCCTAAGGTGCACCGCTTGTAAGGTGTTTGCACTAAACGGGTATTCCAACGACGCTAAACGAGAGTTACAGACTACAGAAAGTTATTGCAGTGGGATTTTGCATCAATCACATGGAGATGATTTTGTTAAACATCGACACGCACTTAAAATATTGCTCTATAAGAAATTGCCTTAGAAAAGAGCTTTTAAAGGGAAAGTGACCCTAATTGTCGTTCTCGTAAAAGGAAAGTCCTAAAAATCTTCCAGACCGCACCTTCCTTGTCCCAGTTTCAAACGAGATCCTTCACGGGTCGGGTACAACCATAACCGAACCCGAAAATTCTTCCTAAAGTCAACCCAGAATCGACAAAAAAATTCGCCAACCCGTGTCCGACACACTTCAGCCTGAAACTGACCCGAACCAGAAGTGAAAGGAAATTAATCCATATATAAATTACAATTATGCACAAGTTGTCTACAATGACATCTCTAATATTAGATTTTATACTTTTTATATAAAAATGAGCACATACATACACACTTATTAATATTCAAACATATGGTTTATTTTCCTTAAGAATTATTCAGGACTTCTTTTGAAAAGTCGGGCCAACTCCGACGTGAAAAAATCAAAACTCAACCCGGAACCAATTTTAACCCGAAACATTTAAAGACAACCCGACGTGAAACCAACCGCACTGAAAAAAATTGCGTCAACCCGACTCAACCCGAACCACGGATCGGGTCGTGCTCGGATAAAATCGCGTAACCTGACCCAATGCAGGATTCTATTTCGTACCCGAGAACAACGACTCAAGCTTCTCATTTTGTGGTCAATATTGTAACCCTTTGCGTCAATCGGAGCGTTAATATATGCAATTAAGAAAAACAGTGTTAATTCATTTTAAAATATTTTGTCAGTTGTAGGGTTTGTGAAATAAACGATTCAATTCACGAAAGACTGAAATAATTCTATGAGAAAAAGAAAATCTTATATAAAACAGAATTTAATTTCATATTTGATCTATTTTTTTACTGTAAACTCATTACTTTTTTAAAAAGAAATTCATGTTATAGAAAACATATGCAGCACTATGGAAATCATGAAATAATTCATATTATACGGCGGTGAATGGCGCCATATCTCTTTTTCTTTTTATCGCACTCAAACAAAATGTTTTGAAGTTTAATAAATCATTTAAAAATATTTTTGAGTGTAGAAGTAGGACAAAACTGTTTTTTTCATCAAAGATATTTCAAAGGAACATTTTATTTATTTTGAACAACATCGGAAGAAGAAATATTCTTTATTCTGTAAAGAGTTTGTTAGTTACATTTTCAGTGTGAATCATTTTTATTCATGTGCAAATAATTTCACTCCTGAATAGAAAAATAGAAGATTAAAAGTGTCACTAAATCTAGAAAAATGTATATCTAATCGAAATAAAATACACTTTTTAAGGACGCAAGATGACATCTTGACAGTGCGAGTGAAGAAGATTCAGCAGGATGTTTATAATCATGTAATTTATTTGTAAAGAAACGTAAAAGAAAAAAATCTGTCCTAAAATAGATGTATTTTAGATTATATATGACACAAAAAGTACTTGCTATTAACATAATTTCATTCAGTGTAACTATATAATATTTACTATGTCTATGAGTACAGATTAGTCAGGTACACGTTTCTAAAATACATGTACACAAGAAAGAGCAAACATGCGTCAAGCATAGATTATAAAACGTTTTCCAACACATTCAGAATACTGTATCAAAAAATCATCTTTTAATAATTTGAACGATAATGTTAAAATAAACAATTTCGAAAGAGCAATTTGAACAATTTGAAAACACAATTTTAGCAATCACCATGTACAGTCGGAAAAGTTTTCTAATTCTTTTCTGCATCCCTGTATATAATACATAGATTTCATATATACTGCATTATATGATAATTTTAGTTCAGTTAAGAAATGCATAGCACAGTTGAAAATTCCTCCTCAGCAATTCAAGTCAATAAACTGAAATGTACTCGAATTCTTTTGTGAAGCCCTATATATGATCTACAGAATTTATGCAGACCAAGTAATATGCAAAAACTTAGTTCAGCAATTATCGCTCATAGACGGTACTGTAACCGAATTCTTTTGAACCCCCGGTAAATGAACCATAAATGGTATGCATACCATATTCTACAGTAACGTTTTGTAGTGAAACCTCAGTAAAGTATGTCATTTTCGATATGTTTGAAACAGTATAACATCATTAAAATACATTGCAAACAATTTTTCCCCACACAACATAATATAATGGAATTATTTTGAGTTTCCCTGTAAACGAATTATAAATGTTGCATACTTCCTCTTCAATACAGAACATGCCATAGTAACCCCCAATAACATATATCAATTACATAACAATACGAACATATTTGCGTGAGCTAGAGCGCGGACAGACGTACAAACAGACGATCAGACATATGACCAGACAAACAGAATTCATAAACACCTTTGACCTATGTTGGAAAGAGTTAAAAACAAAAGAAATTTAAAAAATCTAATGTATTCTTGGAATAAAAATTTGTAGAAAACACATTACGTAAACCATCTACAACTATTTTTCTGAAGCAAGATATTTTTATTCGAAAGAGTGATGTAAACTGATTTATTATCGGTTTAGTAGATAACAGAAAATTATTTTGTCACAACCTTCGAGACGCAAAATACAAACTTAAGGAGTTGTACATAAATACAAACTTATAAAATAACTTCAACTAAATATAAGAATCATTTGTGTTAACTGCTGTTAAATTTAAAATTAAAATTACTAGATACGGTGCATTTATATATGTTTGTTTGAATTATTTTTTTCCCATTTTTACAAGAATAAATAGGTTGTACTTTTTTTTTATTTATACCACACGAGAAAAAGCTGATTACCTTTTCCTAATAAAAAGTAAGAATAAAAAATAAAGAAGACTTATAAGAATAAATTCATAGCGCAATTATCGAAAAGCAACACGGTTGGTAGTCTAAAATAACTTACAATGTAAACGTGTTTCTCTTAAGTTTGTTCTCAAATCCAAACTGGCTAATTTCTGACATATTTTTAATAAATTTTTGTTTGCAAACGTATCGAATTGTCAGATGAAATTATTAAGAAACTGTGTAATAGAGCTGGATTTTTTTCCTTTTTCGATAAAGGCAGCAGATTTATCCGAAAATGCTGTTAATGTTGGCGTTTTGAACCGAATTTCCGGATGTGAGACTGCAGGAAAAGAAACAAACTGCCGTCTTGAGACAACAATAGCATATAATTCTAGATGTAATCCATTTACTGGAAATGAGAAAAAACTGTTCGATTCAAATTACTTCAATATTCATGCCTTCAAGTACCATGCTTTTATGTTTAAAAATTAGTCAGAAAACGTGTCAGAAAGTTTCGCGCTGTTCAAAAAATGCTGTGAACAAATATATTTTTCAGAACCGCCTTAATATCTAATTGAGTTTTAATTCTTTCTGCTTTGTTGTATTTATCACAATTCGACCTTTCAAAGCATATACGTGCACAAAATATCTGAATGCATATAACGCATGCGCGCATAATACACAAAAAGTCAGGTCGATCACAATAGATGACATTTATCAACTGTTACGAACAAATGGACATCCACTTGATTTTGACGATATGCGATTAAGTTATATTAAATCATATATTGTTGATGCTTGACATTAAATTATTTAAAAAATAGTTATGTGAGATCTTAAAACATTCGGAAGAGTACACTCGGTGACTATTGTGGGCGTCTTTAATACACAAAATTCTTTGAAATTAACATCATATCTAATAAAACGTGTTCTTCTTAATATATAAAAAAACAGGACAGGTGCGAGTATATACTAGCACCCTATATACGTCTATATGTTTTACTCTCAAAACTTATAGGATACTTCCCGTTGCCTAGAGCCTTGAAACTATCCTATACCATTGAATACCATATATATTAAAATGGTCCTATACCACATGTAAAGAAAAAAAATCCGAAAATCCTTAATTTATGATTCTATGTCTATTTATTACGTGATTTTTCATAATCGGGATTTCTAAAAACTCTGTTTTAAAGGGTTACATACACATTACAAGGTCCATGCACATTATTTTTTTTAATTAATTTCAACTTGAGGGGATAGTGGACATTAAAAATCAAATTCTTCAATTTTCAATGGATTCATTTGGAAATAGGTAAACTAAAATAGTTATAATCAAAATTTTGTGTTAAAATAATAAAAAGTTTCAAAATTATTCATTTTTTTAATTTTTTAAATAACGAATAATTGTTATATTTTAAAATGTCCCATTCGCATTTCTTTTGCATAAAATATGACAATATTTATTTATAAGATACTTTTTATATATTACAATGGAAATTGGCAGGAATTGTAAAAGTTGGCTGAATGTATAAGCAGAAAAAAATATTTTTATAATTATGTTTGTTTTTTCAAAAAAAAAGTAGATATATATTTCTACATGCACATAAATTTTAACACTAAAATACCCCTCAAATGCAACTTTTTATGCTAACATTTTTTATTATCGTAATAAATTACAAAACAATCTTATAATTAGCAATGCGCATGGAACGTTTCAAAAGTTAGAAATGTGCTAAATTTTCAATTTTGAGAAAACAGCATTTTAAGTAAGAAAAATTGTATAAATATATAGAGTTTTTACAAATATAAAAGCTTATATCTCTGCGAAGAAGCGTCAGAATTGGAAAAATTCTTTTTACGTCAGATAAATTTGAGCATCTAGTTTCATAAGTCTCCAAATTAAAAATATCGATTTTTTTGACGAATTTCGTGATTTTGAAAGTCCAATGTCCCCTTGATATCCTCAGCCGTTCCTGAGGAAAACGATCTTGACAGACAGACGGACAACAAAGCGGACTATAAGGGTTCGGTTTTTACCTTTTGAGTTACGGAACCGTAAAAAAGATGAAATTTAATGAATCTGTAAACATTAGTGAATTTTTAGATGAATAAATTTCCAAAGAGTAAAATGTATCATAATATAGAAATTACAAAAAAAATAATAATAATAAATTAACTACACGTACAAAAAGTCTTTTAATTCGAAATTGTTTTCTAGGTACTTCAAGGAAAAAAGCCGGTATAATTCTTTCATTATAATAATTTTGCGGTTTTCAAAGTGCGGTGTTTTCCATTAATTCATTTAATCTATATAGCAGATTTAAAAAAAAAAAATCTTTGATATTTTTAAAATAGCACTTGATTATTACTTGTCTCTGAGTTTCGCAAATTTTACTAACGTCTCTGATTGTATATGAGACTTTATACATATTGAAAATATGTTATTATAAAAAATATATTAGAATACATTATATATTTATTATATTATATTATGTTTTATTATATATATACCATTCAAAGCATGATTCACCATCCCTCAGAATGCAAACAATATATTAAACAATTCAGTATATTTTGCTAATTTTTTTAGTATTTATTTAGTATATAATATATACTAAAATTTAAAATTAAATTTTAGATTCCAATCCCTTTTTTTCTAGTATGTATTTATACTTAATAATTCATATCTAACATTAAAACATAGTCACGTTTCAAACAGTCATTTTGACAGTTTTTAACGTACTTACATATCATAGAGCTGAATCAGCGTGAAATATTTATTCATATGTTGCAACGAAGCCAGAATAGAAATCAATCTGTAACAATGAGCAAGAGTGTATTTCCTACATTTATATATGCATCAAGGCCAAGGGGTAATCATGAAAATTTTCCAAATTATATTTCCTGGTGCTTCAACTTTAACCGTGACTGATATGTGTTAGTTTTTCGACGCCGAGATTCATTAGTTGCATGAAGTGTATACATAGGAATTCAAAGGGGAAAAAACGCAGTATATTATATGGATGGTTTACTTTGAGACTGACAAATAGGAAAAGCGCCTTATTTAAGAAGGATATAAGTTAACCCTCAATTACTTTATTTTCTTCTACTGTCATGGAAAAATTAGTTGATACCCCTTATGTGCGTAAAATTGGGGAAAATAATTTAAATATTTCACCAATGTATGTCTAAATTTTGAATTTTATAACTCGTGACACAAGTCTTCCAAAATGAAATTCATCTATTAAAAGCTGCGTGACAGATATGGAACACAGCCCATTCATAATTAGTAAGGAATACATATTCAACATATACCTTGTTTAACACTTTCCATCATAGGTGAAAAGTGTTTATGAACTCGGTTTTTCTGTCCGTCTGTTCGTATTCTAACTCCCGTAAATATGCTTGGATGATTTCTTTTCTAATCTTATTTATAAATAATCAAAAGTATAGGCTTAAACAAAAACGAAAAATCATGCCTCAGGGTTAGATTAGGTTAGATGTAATTGTTATGTGTAATTGGGGTTCACTTTAGAATGTTTTCTATTGAAAATGAATTGTTTAGAATTTATAGTTCGTTTATAGGATCACACAAATAATTATATTACATTGTGGTTTATGGGGAGAAATCATTTGCCGTGCAACTTATTTAAATTCCTTATTTAGATGTCTAATTTCATTGTATGAAAAAAGAAAATTTCTTAATAATGTTCTGTTAGTGTTGGAAATTCTTTCACAATTTAACCTTGATGCTTTATTTTTCGTTTTTGTTTAAGCTTATACTTTTGATTATTTATAAATAAGAGTAGAAAAGAAATCATACCTCTAACGCTTGATTCCTACTGATTATGTTATTGTAAAACAAGACCCAACAATTTATATGTCGCAATACCGTCGAATAGACATTATTGCTGTCTTTATATATAGGTCTAGTTACTCCTGACGTGAAACAAGACTCGTTTTGTGTAAAACCATGGCACGTGGACAAAGGTGTAGAATTTATCAGTATGTTCAGTCCCTGACTATCGCACGGGCACCCGGGGCACTTGCCCTGGGCACGAAAATTTTCACAATTTCATCTAAATTTCCATCACAATTGTGCCAACGTTTTTATTTCTTTTCGGACTTTTGTTTGCACTCAGTATCAGTTTGGTTTTATCATTTAATATCAGTAACATCATTAATAAGTAGACTTCTTATCATTATTTTCTAGTAATTGATGTACTGTATTTATCAAGTCATTCAATTTTATCACATTGCACATTTATTCGAAAAGTGACACAACTGAAAAAATGTGATATTTGAGATATTCTACGATAAAATTAAAAAATATATGTATCTCAAGTATGGTTAAAAGAACATTTCAATATATAATTGAAAAAAAAATATTTTTATTTCCGCAACCGTTTTTAAATTTTCCAGAAAACGTAATTTTTTGAGTTGACACTTTTCAAATAAACGTGCAATATGTTAAAAAAAAAAAAAAAAAAAAAAAAAAAAAAAAAACTAGTATCAGTAAATCAACCAATTTAAGGGGGCACGAAAACTTTAAAGTGCCCTGGGCACAAAAACTTGCTAATCGGGCCTGAGTATGTTACAGATATTATATATGGAAATAATTAAAGGCATTAAAGAGATGAATGAGTTTCAATTTGATCTTCCTTGAACGTAGTTTGGATAAATAATAAAACCCAAAAGTACACTCAGAACTCTAATTTTAGAAATAGAATTTTATGATAGAAAAATAGGGAAATATCTGAGATCAAAGCACTTATAATTAAAGTGCAGTCGTCAAGCATCCCCTTGTAAAAGAATGAGGTTGCGCAAGCTCATACAAACTTGTTATAGATGCTATTTAGACTACAAAAAATTGATTTTTCAAAGAAAGAAAAATAGGTGTAAAAAATGCTTTAATCCGTCTTATCACACGCGTTTTTATATATGTCTTCTCGAAAATGTGTGCTAAAATGCTTTCAAACTTACTCGGAAACCTAATAGTTTAAATATTCACTTCAAAGGTCAGAATAGCACAATAAATCCTTATTTTTAAAGTTAAATAAACATAAAAACATAGAAAACAATTTTAATGAGTTTTTCTTAGAAATTAGAATAAGAATTTACATTTACCGTTTTGCAAATTCCATTTATTTACATTACAATTTAAAATTTTGCTTTGAAATGTGTTTTAATGAGTTCATTTTACTATATAACAATTTACATTTATTAAATTTAATGTTACAATTTTGCAGTGTCATTTTACAACATGTTTCTCGTACTTTGAATTGTTTAAATTCACATAAATAGTGATAAATGATATTATAAATTCAAAAATACTTTAAACTACCACTTGCTTTTACCACATAATGAATCAGATAATTGAACTGCTATCACGCGATGCAGTAATTCTGCCTTAACAGTCTCATTTAAAAGAAAGTTTGTATACTGTTTGAAATTTCAAAAATTACCTCCTAAAGCAGGAAATTATCGGGTGCCTAAGTATGAAATATAGTATGCTGGATACATGTTAACAGTTGAATATGCAAATCGTATTTTTTTTAAAAAGAAGATCAATTATAAGTTAAACATTAAATTTTGTAGAAGTTAAGTAGTTTGTGGCTTGACTGTTTATCAGTTTTACTAAAAGAGAAGTTAATAATTGTCACGTTTCTACATTTGAAAACGTAAAAATGAACGTTATTTAGAAATCCACTTTCGGTTTCAAATTCTAGTTTTTGCATTTCAATGTGTTAAATTACGGAATTTTGATATTTTACTAATAATATTTCCTTCCGAGTAAATTGAACCAAATAATAATAAGGTATTATTTTCTAAATGTATTTGTTATTTTATACCTTTGACGACATATGCGGCGTCACGGATATTGAGGGTGAACAAAGATCGATTTTCTTATATTTTTTAAATGTAACATGGAAGACAGGGTAATTGGCGCATTCTTTTACAATGCCCAGCTTTCTAATACTCTGAAATTTGCTTTATAAAACAAACTGATAGACTGAGTGTAAAAAAGACTTTTTATTTTAAACGTTCTTTGTAAATGACAGAAAATATTTTTCTTTTATTTATTGTCTTAATTTTTTATCAGATCTTCAAATAAAATTTAAAACTATTTTACATTATTCTTCATTGACGTTAAGATGAGTAAAGGATTTTGTTGTTCGCAACGTCAGTATATAGATATATAAAGATAAATCCAGCGGTCGCTATGGTTACATTTTTCTCTACTACTATTTTCAAAAAATAACATTTGTTTTACATTTCTTTTGTAAATGTTGCATAAATCTATAAAGAAGTTTAGTATTTGAAAATAGTGGTAGCCAAAAACGTAATTGTGCCATACTTGGTTAAACTGCTTGAGAAAGGATTATTAATTTTTCTTTTTAAATTTAAAAGCAAAATATATGAAAATGCATTTTAAATATACTTTGTGATTTTTAATAATAGATATATCACTATTTCTCTTACAACTTGCTTCCACTTAAAGCAATGCAATAAAGAGTCTCAAAATAGATACATTTTTAATCTCGCAAAACTGGTATATTAGTGAGAATAAAACTTCAGGAGACTTGGTTTCTCAGCAGATATCATTTATTAATATAATCTGTGACATACAACCACCTTCAAAGTACTTCCCTTCTGCAGCTATGTATTTCTGCCAGAGGAAATAAGGTTGCTGAAGACATTCCTTGAACTCTTTGGACGAGATGGCTTTCGTTGCAGCCTCTCATTGTACACCTTCTGCAACATGTGCAACGTTGCTGCCGCTATTTTCTAAAAACGCTGGCAGAATTCGATATTCTCACAAAGTTCTTTAAATGGTCTTCTGCTTTCGACGTACGCGAGCGATTAACGTTTCATTTACACGCATTATCTGTAAAAACCCTGCACTGAGATGGCTCTTTCTTTGTCACATCTCACGTCACATATGTCTCTACGCCACTGTAAAATAGTTCCTTTCCCCTCCACGCCTGGTTGGAAATTTCAGAACTCCAAATTTTTGTTCTAGTATTATAACTATCATTTTAAATGATGCAATGGAAAAGAATAGAACTGTTTTAATTTGCGTTTGGCTCATTGTCAGATTTTTAGACTCATTTTATGGTAAGGTGCCATCTACATATTAAAATAAACGTTTAAAAATCCAATAGAAATACCATACCCAAATTTCGTATTTCTCTATTCTAAAAAAGCAACTAACGCTGCTGTTGTCCTAACTGAATTTATTATAACCTTTTCACTTTCCTGGTTTACCCTGCAAAAACTATTTCATATAAAAACGTGAAATCTGGTAGTTTTATAGAGAAATGCATGATAAAACGCTGAAGTTGGCTGTTTTAAAATCGGAGAATTTTTTAAGCGTAATTTAATGTTTAAATCGGTCAAGATACTGTTACATAACTTTTATAGGATCAAAAGCAGCTATGTATAGCAATTTAACCACCTTTTGCAGTCATATACTTGACTGTGATATGTAGTGTTCAATATACTTTTTAATTTGTCTCTTTTATAAAGTTTTTTTTTGATTCAAAATTTTATTTTCTGAATAGAGATTTAATTCATAGTTTGAAATAGCCGCTTTTTTTATTGCTTACAGGTTTTAAAAACCCCAAATAAAAAAATATTCAAACATTTTTCAATTGAAAAATGTATTTTCACGTGAATATTAAATAATAATAATAATAAAATTATTAAATTATTACGTGCAAAAATATTTAATGGTGAAAATTACGTCATTTTTAAAACGATATGGTATTTAAAAGGTACGATTTTCTTATAGCGCCTAAAATAAATCTTTTTTTCCTAGACGTGATAAAATTTGGAAAGACGGCAACATTTTTTACTTAACTATTTTATACAAGCTAATTTTCAAATGTGTCTTAGTTAATCAGTCGCAAAATAAGTCGTCAGCTGTCGTGAAAGCAGCGGATGCGGCCTTGGGAACCGAAAAATCCCCTCGTCAAAATGAAAGGAATGCTAGCCCGATTACAGAAGGTTGCCATTGATCGCGATGATAACATTCAATCTTCCGTAGCCGGGTAATCTTTTTGAAACAGAGCAAATTGACGTGTTTTTAGAGTCTCGTGGTCTGGACGGTGGTGGCGAGAATAACACAAAAATAATAATGAAAAATATATTTAGCTCAAAATTGCAAAGTACATATCCAAGTTAAAGAACAAAGCAAAAGTTAACTTCTACATAAAAATAATTGAACTACTTTTACAATGAAAGCTTCTATGTAATATTTTTCAGATTTGAAAGTTTAACAGGCCTGTTGTAAAAATTTATAGTTGCGTTAAATCTATTAAAAAACCATAATATAATGTCATTTTATACTTCGTTCAAGAAGTAGAAAACAAAACGTTGGTACGACACCAAATATTTTTATAATTTGGTGGACAGCGCGAAAAATACTTGTTAACTAAAATAAAATCATTAGCATATTTGAGAATTATTCATTTATCTACGTGCATAAAATACATAGAATCACCATATAAAATTATTCGTTCAAGGTTTTGAATAAGCAATTTTTTTTTCAATTGTATTTCTAAAGTTTTTGTCCCAATTAGGTTTAAACAAGATTAGCTATTAATCAGTTACTGTGATCTTAAAGGTACTTAAAAAAAGTCACACGTACTCACTGAAAAAAAAAAAAAAAAAAAAAAAAAAAAATATTGATTTTACAGTATGATACTGGCACCCCAGCTGACAGTATTATACAGTAAAATTAACAGTAATAAACAGTAAAATAAGCAGTAATACACTACCACGCATGCTTGGTAGTGTATTACTGCTTATTTTACAGCTCACAATCGTACAATTTCGTGGCATAAAAAAAGGGAAAAAATCATGGCAGATGTTTGCCCTTTTCTGAAAGCAGACAAGTCACTTAATTTCTTCAAACGAAATTTTGAAACTATCATGAGCGCTATAAATACCTAATGAGTTAATTACCATAAATTTATCAACAGTGGGAATCTTTGCGAAACAGCAGGCAGTGAAGAATGTAAATTACAATTATATGACGTTACTGCCCTTTCTCTAGTCTGCCCTTTCTGAAAGTTCGTTTTGGATAATTGAGTCATTGAAAGAGAACAGTTTTTATCAACAGGTCTCAGAAACTTTCATCGAATGAAATTATCATATTTTCTAACATTATATTGTTTTCAGTGGAAAAGAAGTTTAGTTGTTTTTATGTAGAAAAATACTTTTCTATTGTCCTTTAACTCAGTTAATTACATTGCAACTTTTAGCTACACTGAAAAAAAAAAAAGTTTATTTTACAGTATAATACTGCCACCCCATATTATACCGTAAAATGAACAGTCATAAACAGTAAAATAAGCAGCAATACACTGCCGCGCATGCGTGGTATATATTCCATTAATCTTTTTTCTCCGACCAAAAATTTAACTTCAAACCTTATCTTACAATGCTACAGGATGCACTCGGTACAATGATCACATAAGTTAAGTCCACTGATTTCCTTAATATCAGAATATTTCAAGAAAAAAAATCGTCTTCTAACAAAATGATTCTCCTACCCATTGAGAAAAAGAGAAAGAGAGAGAAGTAAAAAATTATCCAAATCCATTGGTAAGAAGTATCTTTCATAAATATTAGAATGTCCACCCACTTTTCCAGATATGATGCATGGTGATTTTTTTTTCATTATTAATGAGGAGCACTTGAATGCGATAGTTTACAATACATTAGCCAATCGTATCGAAGAGTCGAAACAGTGAATTACCGAAGGCTGAAATAATATTCCTACAACAACATTTACGACAGTCAGGAACGAACTTCTGTAACTACTCTCTTTCTGCCAAGAAGTTGACAGCAAGCAATTCTAGTTTGTTTTGGGTTAAGTTGGATAAGGTTTATCCTTTTTTACTTTCTCATATAAATTCAAAGTTAAATTTTAACTCATCTTAATTTCTAAGGATAAAAATTTTCTTCCCGTGCTGGGACATAAATGTTTTTATTGAAGATAACTTCTCAACAATATGCCACACAACCCACCACCCTCTTCTAATTCGAAATTTCAAAAATTGACACCCCTCCTGGAACGATTCCCCCACGCCCTCTAGCATAAAATTTTTTAAACAAACGAATTTTCTTTCGAATTTATTGAATGCATATTTCAGCTTTTTCCAAAATCCCAACCCATTTCCCTGATAAAAGGTGTATGGTGTTGGCGGTCCCTGTATATGTACAATAGTTGTATTATTCTACCTTTAAGAATTTTAAAAAATAAATTTTAAAAATTTCTTTTCTTATGTTAAAAAAGTAGAATCTCCACTTAACTGACTCTTATTAAAATTAATCTTCGGTTAAAATCAAGATATTTTATTTTAGTTACATTGCTTTGTAAAGGAAATTTCTATTTTGCCTTGACATTTTAAATCTAAAATCTAGTTATCCGTGAATCACGTCCCCATAAATATTTGAATTTCATTCTCTTAGTGGTCCATCACTGACTCAAACCATTAATGCCACCACGTTGAACTCTCCGCAAGACGCTACTGTCTGTTGAATGCCGCCACATAGATTTGGTCACTACAGTCACGTGAAAAAGTCATTTAAGCTCTCCCCCTCCACACCCGCCACTCTCTCAATCGTACAATTTCGTGGCATAAAAAAAGGGAAAAAATCATGGCAGATGTATCAGATAAGATTCCTGTTCCAGAAATATAGATAAAAACAAAATAGAAACATGATTGTCATAGCGAAGTAATGATACTTGCATAAGGGTGTGGTGTGTTACTGTAACACCCTTGCATAAATGTCCAACAGGGGACTCTGGAATTACAAAATGTCGCCTCTGACCCTTAACTGTAATCCGTTTTCGTCACTGACATGCCATAATGTCATTAGGTTGGACACAGGGACTTCAGTTTGGGTTTCGTCCTTCTTACATATGTCATTTGCGTTTTTTAGATCGGTATTCCTGTATGAATTTCCATAAAAAATGCATCAAAGTTTGTAGAGAGAGGAAATCGTATAAGCTCAAAAAAGCATTAATTGTGTGGGGTTGTCTGTGGAATTTCAATGAATGTTATGAAGCTTGGAAATAACAGTTAGTTTCATATACCTCCACTACTTTTAAAATAATTTTTTCTCCATTTAATATCATATTTAACATTTTATTCCTTTGATTGTTGCTAATAGTTACATTGCTATATTCCGTTTTCTCATTTTGTTATATCTTAAATTATTAACTATTTTTAACCGACTTCAAACAAAGGAGGTTATACAATTATATATATATATATATATATATATATATATATATATATATATATATATACTGGAATTATATGAACAAATAGACGATCAATAACAAAATATGAACTTTAATACAATCCTAGCCAATACTCTATAATACTTTACTCATAATTTCTCTTGAACTAATACACTTTTCGCCCAATATCTACAATATGGTTTTTTTCCAAAAAAACCAAATAGGCCTAACAGCGCCTTTACTGGCTACTTCCCCTTTAATGCTTGCTTCACAATAATAATTAGAAGACTGGCTCTTTTCCAATTTTGAAGATGTTCCAATCTTGATCTCGCGATCCAAAATATTTATAACTCGTGCATTTAAATCATGGGATAATAATAGTACTAGAGTGTCAGTTAATTTGATGGTCATTTACGTCATAAAGGAGATAAAGTGTTCAAACTGAAATCCTACAAATATTATATATATATATATATATATATATATATATGTATATATGTGTATGTGTGTGTATGTATGTGTGTATATGTATGTTATTTGTAAATTGTGGATCAAGAGCAATATTGTGGAATATTGCTCTTGATAACATGTTTCACAATATAACTTTTAATTTCCTTTTTGCATTGTAATTTCCTTCTATTTCTTTTTCTTTCTCTTTTTTATTAATCAGTGCATTTAGCAATATTCTCGAATCCTGTATATATGTATAGGAGGCTTTGTCATAAAAGTTCGACAGAAAACACATAATTAAAGTTGATATTAACTTATTCATTAATGCACAAACAAAACTATTAAAGCTTGACACTTGAAAGCTTGTGTATATATTCTTAACACATACTGAGGGTCTATTAAGAAAGGATATTTTTTTTTAATTCAACTTCTATGGGAGTTAAAAATGATGTTGAAAGTTTTTGGTCATTTCGCCATATCTCAGAAGCGTCGTTGTAGGTATAGAATGAAATGCAGCATAATAAATCTACTTAAACAGTGGTTAAACGTGTATTTCAGCGATTTTCGAAATGCAACCCTTAAGGGTATGAAAGGGGGTGTTAAAAACCATAAACAAGGTATTTTTCTGTAATCGAGACATCGGGCAATTTGTGAAATTTAACGATTTGGAGCAAAATGAACATTATTTTTGTAACCATTGTTGTCACTTTCATAATCTTCAAATTGCATTGTTGCGAGCATCGCTCATGTTTGTCGCCAAAATTGGCTATGGACCAAATTATAGAACATTACACAAATAAAAAATTGTTGGTGAATTTTTTCTGAGATACTTTGTGCAAGACATTTTTTCCAGGTAATTTTTTTTATTCTTATTTTTTTAAATTTTTTTTAATGTTTTTAAATTGTTTTTACGCTTTTTGCATTTTAGAGATTGGATTTCAATCTTTATACATAATCTAGTACATTGCCTTTTCTTCTCAAAAAGCATTTTATGGAAATAACGATTTACGATTTAAGTACTGATCGCCATATTAACGATTTATGGACTCTATGCGATCAGTACCCTGCTATAATTATTGCCATTTTAATGGTTTATATATGCAAAGTTCACATGGTCCCGATTTAGCGATTTTTATTTTAATGCTTTATAATATTATTTAATGTTTTTTAAAATAGTCATCGATCGTTTATATATATAATTTTTTTGCGAAAACACGTTAATATTTTTAATATTTGATCATTAAATGTAACAATTGATGTAAAATTAATAAATAATAAAATAGGATGCCACGAAATACACTATTTTCGGCCTAACCACTTTTGCTAAAATACATAAACTGATGAAATAGGCTGTATTATTTATGTATAACAAAAACTTATTATTTATTTATAACAAAAATTTATTATTTATTTATTTATTATAAATTTGTTCCTGCTTTCCTTCTAAGATTTCTATTGATATTTTACTTTATCATTTACTTTATTTTTATGGTAAGTTACCTTCATCCATTTATTATTTTTTATGATTAAATTTGTAATTTTATATACATGATAATAATATTTTTAACTTTCTGGGATGATTTTTCTGCTTAAAACAATGTATGCGGGAAACGTAAAAACACATTTTATATAAACTGCTAGTAGAAATTAGTTCTCGCACCGGAAATTTTGTAAAGAAAAAAGCATAAGATTATTATTATTATTATTTTTTTTTTTTTTTTTTTATATATATAGCATAAAAGTTATTTTTATAGCATAAAAGTTAAGAAAGCATAAGCCGTAATCCACGTGTACTTCCTCCCATTTGACTCTAAGCAGGTTTATACTGACTTTTGTACAAATAAATGTTGCACTCATTTTCAAAAATTGCCCTCCCATACAATATGTTATACAGTGTGGTATACAATGTGGTCCTCAGCAGGTCTCATTTTACTTTCCACTTATCTTCCGGAAAACTTCCGGATACAAAAGTTGTCACATTTTACATTAGTTGAGATTTTTCTGTTTCAAAATTGTATAACAATTTCTTGTTTTAAATATTGCCTGTGATGTATAGCTGATAACAATTTTAATTAAACTAGAATAATATACTTATCGAAAAATACCATTACCACCTTTTATAAAACAGATGTATCCGGCAATAGAATTAAAATATAAATGATATTGGTCATAATGACAAGTGAACATTAGAAACTACTTGCCAACGATATATCGTATACTTTGGAATAAGATATAATTACGCCCAAATTTATTAGAAAGCAATTTTTATGGGCTACTGCTTTTATTATTTTTAAAAAAAAGTCGGCATCAGAAAAACTATATGAAAATTAGGAAAATAAAAAATTACAAAAAATGAACTGCAATAGGGATATATTCATGTAATTTGACATAAGTATAGAAGTGAGCACCATGACAAAAATCAGTTGCATAAAATATATAAGATGAATTGTGTAGCTGCTTATATTTGCATTTATATATGATGGATTACAACATCTGATGATAAAATTTGAATATAACTTGTAAATATGATCTTTTTCAAGTTCTTGCAGGATTAAAATCAGAGTAAAGCTATAAGTAAAGTATTGAAATTTCTAGTATCTGGTGTGAAAAGATATATCAACTTTACAGTTTCATTATTTAATTGTATTCTCAGTTTTAAATCTCAATTATTTTTCTAAAGCTTCAGTGGTTGTAGAAAGAAATAAGAGAAAAAATTCAATTAATAAGAACAGAGTTTTCTTTTCGGAGGAAAAAAGGGAAAAAATGTTTTTGGTTACTAATCTTTCTGACAACCAAATTTTTTTCTTTCCTGGTCTGATCGTAACTTCAGTGGTTTCTGAGGAACGGACAATTTGTAATTTCACAAACTACCTACAGTCATTGCAGCGTAATGTTTTACATCATTTCGTTTGCTGTATAGTATTTTTCTGCACTTTAATTTTCATTTTAATCAAGTTTTTATCCAACAATTTTGTTGTTCCTCAATATTGGTTTAATTTATCTACTGAATAGATAAATAGGTAAGTAGATGATTGAGATTTTTCCATTGAGTTCATTCCTTTGAGTTTTATAAGTTACCTGCAATAATTATAGTTAATGTATAATTTTATAGAATCATAAAGAAAACAACGATAAAAAAATAATTACAGATTCAAATTTGCTGATACTTATATTTACATTTGATGGATTGCAGCCTCTTATTTTAATATTTGGTTATAATTTTTTTTGCACTGGGGGTACAGTAAAACTGCATGTAACCTATCGAAATTTCAAATATCTATTGTGTATATCCATATACGTTCTTCATTAAATCATTTGCTGTTTCATTTATTATCTAATCTTCCAGACAGTTTTAATATCCCCTAAATTTCACAATCTTCTTTCAATTTTGACGGAATATACAAGAAATTGTACAAAATATTATTCAATGTTAGCAAGTATTTTTTCACAGAAAAAATAGGAACAAAATATTTCAAAATCTGGTTACTAGTCTCAACGACTACCATTTTTTTCGCCTTTGTAGTCTAATCGTACTTTCAAAGTTCTTGGAATAACAGTCGACCAATGATTACGAATGTTGATGCAGGTTAAGAAATAGTGAAACGGTGAGAAAAAAAAAATTCTTTAGGATGTACAAAATTACAATTATTTTTTATTTCAATAATTTTTCATATTAAATTTCAATAATTGATGTTTTGACCTGTAAGCTTTTAATTTTTTTTAAATATTCACTATTAAAGTAATTGTTAGTTTAAGTCTCAGGATGACTATACAAAAAATATATAAATATATTTTGTCATCATCTTTAATCTGTTATGTGACTATATTCCCAATAGATATTGAAATATTGAAATTGAAAAATCGTTTAAAAATTAAATTTCCTCCACATTGGCTTAAACAAAATAACAGTTTTAACTGAAAGAGGGCTTGCCTTTTGAGGATTTAAATCATAAAACGGGAGAAGTACGATAAATAATAAAAATGACATTTTTTCTGTGCATAGTGCACATTTTAAATATGCATAAGAAATAGAGAAAGGATTCATTACTTCTACATATTGGCAGACGTATTTAAAATGACTGAAAATATTTAAAATAAGACAAGAAATAATAAATTCGGTTGCTGTAATTTAGTAAATTTTCATTCAAATTTGAAACATTGATTAACCTGTAACTGCAGGAATATTTTATAATGAACGCAAAAAGATTACATCTAGGTTGATTTCTAGTGTAGAGTACAGTCCCAAAAGATACCCCCCCCCCCACAACCCCACCACCACCAAATGATGGTCATTGCTACAATTGTAAGCCTCAGAGAAAAGGGAAAATAGATTTTCGATAGAAAATTATGTCGTCTTTAAATTTATGAAAAAAAAAAAAAAACTAAATTTTGGGGGATCTTTATACAGAAATTGTGCGAAATTTTAACCTTTTCAATACGAACACCTAATTTTGGCGGAATGAGCTGTTATTTTATATTCTCGTATTTGAAGCTTTTAGAAATATATTTCTGTTTAATATATATATATATATATATATATATATATATATATATATATATATATATATATAGTTTATAATTTCTCTTTTGTTTGTTTTTTTCGAAAAAGAATTATGAAAAATGCATTTTTTAAAATTATTTTTCGAACAAAATATCATTTGAAACTAGCAATTTTTTAACAGAAATATATTTTTACACTCTTCGAATATGTGAATTCAAAATTACAGATCATTCCAACGTATTTAAAATAACTGACAATATTTAAAATAACATAAGAAATATTAAATGCGGTTGCTGTAATTTAGTAAATTTTCATTCAAATGTGAAACATTGATTAACCTGCAAGAATATTTTGTAATGACCGCAAAAAGATTACCTTTAGGTTAATTTCTAGTGTAGAGTACAGCCCCGAAAGATACCCCACCCCCCCACCCCACCACCAAATGATGGACATTGCTACAATTGTAAGTCTCAGAGAAAAGGAAAAATAGATTTTCAATAGGAAATTATGTCGTCTTTGAATTTATTGAAAAAAAAAAAAAAACTAAATTTTGGGGGATCTTCAGACAGAAATTGTACGAAACTTCCATATCTTACAACTTCTCTCAGTGTAATTATATGCTTGAGAAATAAAATTAGACACATATGTAATACTTTTATTATATATAATCGACTAAAAAAGGAACAATACGAACACCTAATTTTGGCGGAATGAGCTGTTATTTTATATTCTCTTATTTGAAGCTTTTAGAAGTATATTTCTGTTTAAAATATATATATATATATAGTTTACAATTTCTATTTTTTTTTTCGAAAAAGAATTATGAAAAATGCATTTTTTGAAATTATTTTTCGAACAAAATATCATTTGAAACTAGCAATTTTTTAACAGAAATATATTTTTACAATCTTCAAATATGTGAATTCAAAATTACAGCTCATTCCGCCAAGTAGGTTTTGAGTTGCGCTTATAAAACTATCCGCATTGCAATCTGTTTTGCAGCGATTAAAAATGAATTTAACATTAAGTGTTGTAATATTTAAACTTTTCTAAGTTACCCTACTTACTTTTTGATACCCTATTGTAAAATTTACTGAAAATTCCGAGTATGATGTCAAAAATAGGTGTTCATATTGAAAATTTCAAAATTTGATACAACATCTGTATGAAGACGACCCTCTAAGATTATTTTTTAAAAATAAATTTAATAAATGGACAGAAGACATAATTGACAGTCGAATGGCCATTATCGTTCGGGGTGATTATTTTGCGGGGTACTGTACCTTGAAACACTGGTATAAAAATTAATTTTGTGACATTTTGTTTAAACTATTTTCATTTAAATTTACAAATTTTCTATATTATTTGTATAAGGGCTTAAAATTTAAAATAAATCTTTCAAAATTTCGTATTATTTTGATTATTATTTAATCTACACACCACAATATTTTATTTTTGATTCCAGTTTAGAGAGACTAGTTTGAAGTAGCCAATGTCCTCCATTGGGAACACAGTGTCCTCAATTGGACAGTGAAAGGCTAAAATAAAAATCTCTTCTCAATTAACTTTATAACAAGTTGCTTGAGATATTATCTTACGAAAAACTTAATTTTCTTTTAACCGCCTTTCTAATTCAACTTCCAAGTCACAGCAGTGATGTGAAGTTGTTTCAAAACTTGATGATTTATTTAAATTTTTTTACTATTAAAACTGATTGATATATATTGCTGAAAGACTGTAAGAAAAATTAAATATACATTTTTCGTGATCATGTATGAAGTACGGCATCTTTTAAAATCAACTTCACAATAAAAATTTGAGGAATCATGTTACGAAAAACTCAATTTCTTTTGAGCTATTTTTTTTTATTTTTAAAGTAACAACAGCGAGGCCTTTAGAATACTTAATAAATTATTTTTAAATATTTACTATAAAAATATTTTGGTTTACATTTTTGAATGACTGTGCGAAAATTCAAATAGATATATTTCGTCATTCTCTTTATAATACAACACTCTTTTCACTTCACAATAGTTTAGTTATTTGTGTATCATCTTACGAAAAACTGAATTTCTTTTGAACTGCATTTCTAATTCAATTTTCCAAGTCAAGTTATTACAATACTTGATATTTTGTCTTTTTTTATCCTTGTCAGTGTAATTTTTTACAACACTTCGCCAGCACAAAAGTGTCAAATTTTAGGCTATTTTTCATCCATTCTGTTACCGTCAAATTCTTTTTCGCCTCAGATTTATTGTATTTATTCATTAATATGCATTCAACGCTTCCTGTTATTTCACTTAAGAAGATATATTCTAAGTTTTTGCAGCGTTAAAAACATCAGTTTTTTATTTCCATTGTGCAAGGAATTCAATGAAATCTAATGATGAGAAAAAATGTTTGAAACACTTTGAGAAATTACCAAATGTTTCTGACACAACTTTACTCATGGTAGATGCTTTTGTTATAATGAATGTATTTTGAGTAACTTGTGGAAAAAATTGTATTTTAAAAAGTATATTTTTGTCTGGATATTTAAACTGTATTTAAAGTATTTTTTTATCAGCTGGATTACAGAAAACTGTATCAGTGATTTTAATTTCTACTAAATTATGAAGATAAAATACAGATTTGAAATAAATTTAAACATTTACTTTTTTAGGTATATTTCAAACGTTGTTGGCCTGTAATTTAATATGAAATCGCTTTTTTTTGTATCACTATAATTTTATAATAATCTTTTTTCTTATTTCATTGCAAACTTGTGCTGTAAAATAAAGCAAAGATTCTTATTAAAAATAACGGTATAAAAAAAGAGTAACTATGGCATCAATGTAAACACTAATATAATCGTGATCGATCAACAATTTTTTAAAGAAATAACAATGGATATAGTTACTACCAAACCATTAATATTTTAAAAATGCTTAACAATCGAAACTGGAATCCAAAAAGTGGAGCCTGATTTTTGAAGTACCTTTTTTGTTGCATAATGCATTCGAATAAACGGGAGATTTAGCTGTCATTTAGTACGTAAGTTATTTAACAAGTAAACAAAACTAAATATGCTTCAAATAATTTAACCTAGATATTACTATAACAACACAGTCAGTCAATATGTCGTCAATGTGAAGTAACGATTATCACCAGTAGTCACACTCACAACGATGACCAAAAAGTGGTACATTTAATTTCGTCACATTTTGACTTTCAGGTGACCGTCACTTTTTCAATTAACTATGAAGTTACTGTGTCCAATTTTTGGTTCATTAGCACCTCGTCACAAAATGGGACCTTCGACTTCAAAATGACGTGGATGTGAGTCATTTTCCATGTCACGTGACGGCAATGTGAAGAGTAAGAGTTGTAGTTGGGTTACCGTGCTTTCACATTTTGGTCACATTCGGGTCAAGTAGCTATTAGGATATATTTATATTCCTATTTTTTAAATTAGTGTATTAAGTATAAAAATCATCTAATATATTCAAATTACAACGTTTGCTGTTTTCGGATAAATTCAGTAACCATTCAATTGTGATTATTCAAGATTAAAGCACTAAAAATATTTTCTAAATTTTGTCACGACATATTACATTAACTCACAAAAAATTGACATATATACTCAAACTTTAATGAGTATCTGCGTTTTTTTTTTTTTTTTTTTTTTTTTTTTTTTTTTTTTTTTGTAAACCTATAAGTATTCGACATGGGTGCATCATTTTTTACTTTTTTCAATGTTTCTCGATGTGATTTTAAATTAATCAAACAAAAACTATATCATGCTATTATGTACACTTTTATTTCTTTTGAGATTCTATTATTTATATGAAGAATTTAGAAGATTTATCAACATTTTAAAAAATGAAAACAAAAATTCCTCACATGGGTCCCACCTAAGGGGTATTTGTGAACATGCTTGCCGCACATGTGAATAAAGCATTAGAAAACTATAATTATTTTCCAAAGTAACAGTATGTATTTACAATTCAATGCACAATAAGATATTATAAAATTTTGTCAACTATTCATATTTAAGTAAATATTTTACTTCAATTACAAAAACATTTTTTAATTAAAGAAACATCACTTACCCAGATGCATACGCAAGGTCCAAACTTTCAGTAGTTGTTCCTTTTAGAAAGCGAATTTTGTAATTTTCCTTATATATATATATATATATTTAATAGGAAGGCTCCGTTTAAATTGTGTTTTCGGTTTTCTCAATAGTATTTTTCGACTTTTCATGAAGTATTTAATGTATTAAATTCCTGCAGATTATCCTTTTTCCATAATTTGGGGGTATGGTCATTTACGATATTAAATACAATTATAGGCCAATTGTTTTGCATTTTTATAAGTCTATTTATATGGAACTATAAAACTTTTTTGAGATATTTTTCTACAACGATTTCCTGCTTTTGGTCAACACTTACCTAGCTGCTTACTTTCTATGGAATGTATTCTCTAATTCAATGGTTCGCAACCTTATTGATACGCGGA
The DNA here is from genome assembly GCA_963931845.1 of Maratus michaelseni. Lineage (NCBI taxonomy): Eukaryota > Metazoa > Arthropoda > Arachnida > Araneae > Salticidae > Maratus > Maratus michaelseni. The sequence continues at coordinate 186,230,640 of OZ007587.1, forward strand.
AACCTTTTTAGAAGGCATTTCTAATACGTAGCACCTCAGACATACTGTATCCATTAAAGTTGTTTAAAAGTATTTGCTGCGGAGCATAATAAGTAGCAGTAGTCTAAACGAATATGCATAGTCTCTGTAATGAAATTTATAGTTTGAAATTTCACCATAATGTTCAGTTTACTTTCAATTATCATCGCGACACATACCATTTTCTACACGTAAAAAAATTACAAAGTTCAAAGCCTTTAGATTTTACATTGTTATAGGACGAACAATAACGTATAAATGTTTAATGTGAAAGCTGTGGTTACATTGTTTTTAACAGTTTTCTGGTGAATATTTTAATTGCTAATAATTGCAATCCAAGGTCTGGTTCTGCATATAAGCGGCTTCTGTATTTTGTTTTGATGGCTTTTTAAGCAGAGAATCCACCTTCTGAGAGATATGCCGTTGAAAATGGCAGCAGAAATAATTTTTCTTCTTTGGACAACATTTTTAATTCAGCTGTTAAATGAAACAAAATCTCTGGTAGATTTTAGTATTGAAACAAGATTTGTAGCACGTTGTGAGATTTCAAATCAATGAAGACTTTGCATTCCGTTGAAGTTTAGCTGCGTAATTTAGTGTTGATCCTGAACACATTCAGAATCCATTAAAAGTTGTGAAGCACCTTCTTTTGAACTGTTGGAAAATAATTTTCAAACAAGTCTTTCGAAGTTTCGAGATGTCCCTGAACATTTATTTGCATTTGTCCTTGCAGCTCGATGTTATGCGCACTCAGAAAATATTTTAAGGAAAAAGCAATTAATATATTTTTTTTCATACACTCCAGCTAATGCATGTTTCCTCCTAGAAGAAGATACTAGCATTTGCTTAAAAATGTGACGGTTTTTCATTGTAATAATGCACCCGGTTTGTTTATTTTACAAAAATGTTTGCAAAATACGCTAATGTCCACAACCGGTTCTCATTTAAAACAATCATCAGTTGCGTTTTATGGTCCAACGAAAATGTCGCTACATCTATATGCAGATTCATCAAGTATGTCAATTATCTTCCCCAAGATAGCCTCTTATACTTTAGTATATAGCAGAGTGGTGACTGGTAGTGACTTTCTATATTTTCACACATTAGTTTGAAGAGTATGCTTTTAAGAGGTAGTTATTTTATATAGTTTATTATTCTGATGGTATTGTTCAACACTATCATATGTTCAGAAAGTATTTTTATCAAGGATAACGCGTTTTTCTGAAAAAAACGCAATGATTGATGCTATAGTTCTTTGTCTTATCTTTATTTTTGGCAATTTTCCACCATTGTAATCCACAATTGCCTGCGCACCATCAGTGCATACATCTGTACTTTTTCCCAGCGGAATTGCATTTGGTGATAAGAATTCATTCAAAAGATTTTATATATCACCCCCTGATCTGTTGGTTTGTAGTAATCTGCAAATAAGAAAATCCTAATAGCTTTGTAAGTATACATAACAGATAAATGCTATTAAAATTTCCAATCCAGCGATGTCAGTCGATTCATCCATTTGCACTACAAATTTAGAACATCTGAGGCGTCTTTTTTTCTTCTACATCAGCAAGCATATTGATTATTCATCAAACTATAGTGGTATTTGACAAAGAAATATTGAAGATTAAATTGGCGGATTTTTCAAATGGAAAATCCGTGACAATTTCGATTGTCAAAATTTAATAAGAGTAACTTCAATGGTATGAACTTCACCAACTCCAGCTACTCGGTATCTTTTTAGATTAGATGCATCCAATACTTTTTACATTATTTGTTTTAGCACATGTCAAATTTTTCTGTAAAAAAATCGTTGCAGTTCTTCTTGGAAAAATCAGGTTCTTTAACTTTAATTCGGGATATTTTCCCTAAAAATGACGTTGCAATAGCTGGAAACATGGATATGTTGGTTAACACTTTCTAATCTTTTCGCTAATCACAGAAAGAAACCGATGCTAGAGGAGAAGCGAAATTCAACTTGACAAATTTCCGTTAAAAATGAAATTTTTAGCTTTCTTATTTTGAATTTTCTTTTTGCCTCTCAATTTTTCACATATTGTGTGCGAGGAACATAACATATACCGATATTAGAAAATAATATTGTCATCGGAAATTTTGTATTTAAAGTAACAACAGTTGTGATCCAACTGCTACTGTATTGTATTACTGTATTACTGGGGGGGGGGGGGTGGCTCGAAAGCCAAAGCACCGCGACCAGAGGTCTATTGTAATTGTTGTTGTGATTTAATTAAATTCTTTTTTTTTTTAGTTCAAAGAATAAAGGTGAGCCACATTATAATTCATAATGTTCTAGTATACCCAGGTAATTGTTCTTTATTTTTTTTAAAGAACATATAACTTTAATTATTTTGAGCACGCAGAACTTATTTTCTATTTTTTGTTTCCTCAGAGGATTCTTGTGCTCAAAAAAATAACTTAGTTGATTAATATTTTTTTAAAAATTTTTATCCACTAATATATATAAATAACAACAAAATTACATAAAAAAAAAAGGAGACTTAATGAATATTGAAACAGTTTATTCATTTTTTTTGGCGAAAATAGTTATACTTTATCCTTAAAACTACGTTGTCAGAACAACACTAAAATGGTTAAGTAATATATATATATTTTATATATATAATACACCAGTTGTTTTATTCGTGTGACAAAAATAAATTCGTAAAAAAAGTATATTAATTCTATGTGAAACAAAAATAAGAACAAAAGACATTATACTTATCAGCACTTCTTGATATGAGAAATTTTTAACATGATATGCCAATATTATCTTGGCTACATCCAATTGGACCAACACATCTAAATTTTATTAGTTATGCCATCTCAAAGTTGATTTAATCATCGAAGGCCGACGAATTTGAGCATCTCTCTCCTTGAACATTCGACGAAAAAAAAGACACAATTATACTGTGCCTTTTGCTTATAGACCATATTTCCGATATATTATTTAAAACAGGTTTAAGTCTACATCATACTTATTTAATATACAAGCTGACAGAATATAATCGAAAAAAATTACGTATTTTATAATACACTTCATCTCCAACGAGAAAACCAAAAAGAACAACTCCGAAATTCAAAGGAAAATGTGAACCTATCATTGGCGCAAGGACAGGGTTGCCGTAACATGGAAAAACTCGCCAAACAGATGACAACTGCCAATACACGCACGGAAGCTTCATTGAGAAGATGTAAAAAAAATAAAGGAATGCCAACATAGGGCTAAATATATGCCAAAAGGAGGGTATAATTAAAATTTAAAACAAACGGGAAAAAATATGAATCTGATTTGTTAAAAATGAAATGAAATCAACCTGACGTCACAAAGACGAAATTGAAAATAAAGAATACTAAATAAACGTTTTGAAGCCGATGGGCTAAATAGGATAACCTAATCAAATAATAATTTTTAAACAAAAAGGAAAACTATGATTAAAGTCTGCCAGGCAAATAAAAAATAAATAAATAAAAGGAGAGAGAAGGGAAAACAAAAAATAAACTGCGCTATACGGAACCTGAATGTGGTAAAATTACCACACTCACCCACACCTCCACAAAAAAAATGGAGAAGGGGAAGTGCGAGGCACTAAAAGCACTTTCACAAGCCATTTTTTTTTTTTAATTGAGCCAGAGATGGATAGGGGCAGAATGAATGATGGAGTCCAAATACAGCATAAAATATCAAGAAAATAACATACCACAACATATTTGTATATATCCTGTATCATAATGAGAAAAAGAATAAAGTAATTGTACCCAATTTTATAAGTCATAAATTATGTAACATGTTGACAGAAACAATATTTGCTTTTACAATTACATAACTATGTCAAGTAAAACCAACTTATGCTCTTTCATTTCTGTCTATGCAAACACTATATAAAACTTATAACTATAATTTTTTTCTAAAAAGAAATCTAATATAATACACAATACATAATACAATAACAAAAACTCAACTTTTACCAACACATTTTTTTATGAAGATGTAGCTAATAGTTATTACACAAAAATCCAAAGTGAGATGGAATACCCTAATTTCACAATACACATTATCAATGTAAAAATATAAACAACAGTAAAATACACATTCAAACAATATAAAAGTTATAAATATTCACAAAATACCATAGTTAATTATTTTCAAAAAGTTTTTTGAATGAGTGGCCACTCTAGAGAAAAACCAATCTAACATAATTGGCAAAGTACTAAACAGACCTTATTCATAATACAACATTTGCCTAGGACTTTTAATTAAATGTCATTCAGGTCATAATATAATGTATATATATATACAAAAGAAAGCAATAAAGTTATGTACATACCATACATAATATACCATTAAGTTGTGCTTTCACAATTCCACTAGTAACATGATCCACTTGAGAAAACCATGTAAATTATAATAGGTGACAAACTGATATTGTTAAATATTTTTTAACAAAATAATTCACCCATACTTTTTTTTTTTTTTTTTTTTTAAACACAATAACTATGAGAATATTGCAAGAGTTAAATAGTAACATGTATTATATATTTTGATGGTGACCTATAGCAAGCAACATTATGTAAAGAAATGCAATAAATCAAAATGCTATTGTATTGTTATTACAATTTTAGCTTAAACATATTTTAAATATGAATTATATATTTCAAAAAGAAGAAAAGTTACAAATTTTTATTATTCAGAAAGTGCAAAATGCAGAGCTTGACATTATACAGTTAAGTGGGCTGTTGATGGATAATTAGAAGGAAAAAAAGAATACCTATACAGCAGGCAGTCCACATGTCTATGATAAGAGGAGTAAAGAGGCTTTCTGACCAGCAGAAAAAAATATATTTCTTATCAGTTCGATAGTGTTTAAGGCGCGCGATCAAACACTATCAGCAGGCATGACTGGACAACAGCTGAAAGAAAAAAAAAAGGTTAATAATACTGGAATTCATCACTGTGTGGCACAAATTTTGGTCGCTTAGGTCGTAGAGCATAAGAGGAGCTGGACTGTTGATTGGTAGAAGAGAAATTTTGAGATGTAGTTGCAGCTTGATTATTATTGTTACTGTCAGTTTGTGGAATTGCTTGTGTGGTATCTTGTAGTTTAGGAGCTCTAGGATGTAATTTTATTACTCGGTTGGTATGTATAAGGATAGGTGAGGAACGGCTGTCTTTTTGTGACACAATTTGCAGTAAAACAGGTGAAATTATCTTTTGCACTATGAATGGACCTTGAGGCTTTTTCTTGAATACATTAGGGAGTGTAATGAATACTGTGTCATTGACTTTTATATCTGAAAATTTGTGCTGTTGTCTAGACTTTTCATAGACTTTCTGACGATTTGTTTCATTATTGAGATAGGATTGATAATAAATTTTATCCAAGAGATCTGTTAATTTGTAGATGTCATGGGCGGTGTCAAGAATTTTCCAAGAGGGGTGACCTTTATAATTCATGTAAACATCATTAATTTCACGTCCAAAATGAATAAGATTAGGAGTGAATTTGGTGGCAGGATGTACTGTAGCATTGTATATTGATTGATGTATCTTGGCAGCAGTTTTGGTGTCAAAACCTTGTGAAGTCATAGTATTCAGTGATGATTTGATTTGAGAATTCACCCTCTCTGAAAGGCCATTTGCGGCTGGGTGGGCCACTGTGATGTGATTCAGCTTGATACCTAATGTTTTATTAAAAAACGAGAATATGTCACTAGTAAACTGGGATCCTTTGTCTGTCAATACTATATCAGGTCTACCATGGGTAGCAATGTAGTTTAAAAGAACATTGGTCACAGTTGGAGCAGAGATATTATTAAGAGTAGCCAATTCTAGATGACGAGAACAGTGGTCAATTATTGTTAGGACATTTGAGTGATTATTGAGAGGACCAACAATATCTAATGATATTTTTTGATTTGGAGCAGTTGGAACAGGAGCAGCCATAAATGGAGCAATTTTCTTCTTGCGATTTTTGTGAATAAGACATAGTTCACATGAATTAATATAATTCTGAGTATCAGCAATGATTGTTTTCCATGTGAAACGTTTTCGGAGGTTCTGTAAGGTTTTGTTTATTCCTGGATGAGTAATATGAGCAATGGTAAGTGCTTTGGGAATCAATGAGGTGGGTAAGACAGCACGATGCAGATCAATTTCTTCAGCAGGAAAAAAATTATTGTAGCAAAGAATATTGTTATTTGGATTGAGATAATAACCCTTGTGTTTCTGGAGATTAATATTTTGTTGTAAATCAAGTATTATTTTATTTAAATTTGAATCTTTGGTTTGTTCACTTGCTATTGTTGCATCTGAAATTTCTAATAATGGATCTTGAGCAGATGAGTTTGTCTGTGACAAGCAATTAATTTGGCACTTATCTTCATATTGCTGTGGTACTTTATCCAGCTTTGTGGGATGTGATTCTACTAGTGATTTGATTGATTGAAGTTGACCATCTATTTCATCGTGTAGATCATTTATATTCATCGTTACTGGTAGAACTTCTTCAGAATTTATAATTTCAGGATTAGATGTCAAGTCCTGTGTAGGTGGTTGAGCAGTTCTGCTAAGAAAGTCCGCTAATACATTTTCTTTGCCTGGTATATGAGCAAACGAAAAAGAAAATTGAGAGAGCTCCATGAGCCATCTGGTCGTGACATCTGCAGGAGAAGAAGAACTTTTGTAGTTGTCAAGTGGTTTAGCATCAGATAGAACGAGAAAATGTCTTCCAAAAAGGTAATACTTGAATGAGGTGATACCCTTGTATAATGCATACAATTCCAACTTTATGGCAGGGAATTTTTTTTCAGCATCAGACAAAGCCTTTGAAAAATATGAAATAGGTACCCTTAAATTATCTTGTTCCTGCATGAGGACAGCTGAAATCGCAGTTTGTGAAGCATCGGTATTAACAATAAATTCTTTATCCCAATTAGGTAGATTTAACACGGGCTTCTTAAAAAATAATGATTGTATTGTTTGAAAGGCATTTTCATGTACAGATTGCCAACTGAACTTAGTTTTTGGCTTTGTTAACTCGAGTAGAGGGCTAATTAGATCTGCAAAGTATGGAATAAGTGATCGATAAAATGAACATACACCAATGAAAGCTTTAACTTGTCGCTTGGTTTTGGGATGAGGAAAAGATGTAATTTTTATTATGTTGCTGGAAATAGGAAAAATTTTATGCTCTTGAATGTGGAAACCTAAAAAGTCTATGCTGGTATGAAAAAATGAGCATTTCTCAGGTGATAATGTTATGTTGTATTTGATGAATGTATCAAGAAGTAATTTTAAATTATGGATCATTTCTTCAAATGAGTTGGCTCCAACAATAATATCGTCTTGATAAGCATAAGCATCTACACCAGATAATTGAATTATCGTGTCAATAAGTTGCTGGAATGTAGACGCTGCTGTGCGTAAACCAAACATTAATCGCTTATAGGTAAAAACGCCAAATGGAGTTGTGAACGACATTTTATCTTGTAGCTCTTTGGGCATAGCTATTTGCCAATATGCAGAAGGGAGATCCAGCGTTGTAAAAAAATTCTTTTTAGACAATTGAACTAGTAAATTTGGAATTTTAGGTAAAGGATAGGTAGATGGAATAATTACAGCATTTAGTAGACGGAGGTCTAAGGCGAGTCTATATTTTTGAGGCTTTGATGGGTCTGACTTTTTTTTAACCAATAACATGGGACATGCCCAAGATGAATTGGAACGCTCAATGATATCAGCTTCTAACATCTCATTAATCTGTTTTAAGGCTTCTTCCTCTAATGCTTGTGGCACCGGAAATGGAAGAGATTTTATAGGATGCGAATTAAGTAGACTTATTTGTGGAATGACTAGGTCAGTATGACCAAGAGTACGCAGAGACTTCGAAAATGCTTGGGCTTTTCCACATAGCAAGGACAATAGAGTCTCTTTTTGTTTGCTATCAAGATGTTCTAATTTAAAGTCTGTAGGACTTAAATCATTTATTCTCATTTTTATAATGTCTTCTGATGGTTGGATTAAATTGCACATTTCATCAGCTTCATCATTAAAATCGTAAGGCTGAATATCTTTTTCATCAATATTTTCATATACACCCAAGACAGTTCCCTTGTTGAGGTGAAATGGTTTGTTTGAAATATTTTGTACTACAATCAGAAAAGAATTTTTTTTTATGGCTGATAAGGAATGGAGAGATTCCATAAATACAATATTACGGTTATTTAGTGTTGGAATAAACATGAAATGTTCCTCAGGTTGTGAAGAATATTGAGCTTGCATGTACATGCATGTGTTGGCTGGAATAGTTACTTTATGAAAGTTTGAAATTTTTAACTCATTTTGGGGGGCATTTGAACTTTCATGAACAATCCCAGAGCTGTCAATTTTTGTTTGCTGATGTTCACTAAAATCATTTACTGGTGCAGACATATTTATACTTTGAGGGTCCATAGTACAAGTAGAGGTATTAGGAACGTCATTTTTTTGACACATAAATACTTGTGCCTGATCCATATGAGAATCATTGGATATCTGGTGTTTGTTTACTAACGGAACAAGAATTTCTTTCAGTAGAATGGAATTAAAGGATGGTGTTATGGAAATACCATATTTACAAATAAAATCATAACCCAAAATGATATCAAAATTTCTATTACGTATGTTAGTAATATAAAATACATGATTGAAAAACAATTTGTCTATTTTGAAAGACAAACGAATACATCCAAAAAATTCAACTTGGGAGTTTATGGTCGAAATAGATACTTTTCGAGAGAGAAATTTATATTTTATAGTGGGTTTTAACATATTGAAATGTTGTTGATCAATTAAAGAAATAATAGACCCAGTGTCTAACAAAGAAATAACATTATGATGTTGTACATTTAAGGTAATACAAGGAAGAGAGTCATTGTAATTAAATGTGCTATAAATTACATAGTTTTCAATGGCATCACTATCATTTTGGGATTCAGCAACTAAAGTATTTGCGTTATCGACTTGAGAACAATTGCCAGAATTCGTAATATAATCATAAGTATTTTCATTTTGAAAAATAGTCTGTGATTCTGCATCTTTGAGCATACCATTTTTTGGTAAACATTGGTCATTTTTAAGTATGCTCTCAGAAGATAAAATTCCTTGAGAAGTAACTCTATATAATTGAGTTTTTGAGGTATTTTCTGGCAAATGTGAAGTATTGGAGGACAGAGTGCCAGATAGATCTGCCTCCTGCATTAGTTTAAACTCTTATCTTTAGAAAATCCATCATTATATTCATGAGTATTTTGTTGATTAGCTTGGTATTCATTAGCAGTATTTTGAAGCATGTTAACACCATTATGAGAGTTAGCCTGGTTCATATTTTGAACAAAATTTTTAAATTCAAAGCATGTTTTCATTAAGTGCCCCTGGCGTCCACAAAAAGCACATTGATTTACAGTCCTATGACGAAATGAATTACGAAGATTTCTTTTATAGAATGGTTTTTTAAACGTAATTTGGTTAACATTTTGTTTTGGATGATGTTTGCCATAGGAAGAGAAATTTCTATCACAAAATGACTTTCGTTTATTTTTAGTTTCAGAATGTTTATAATCAGATGCACCGGGATTAGGGAACGAATTATTTGAATGTTCCATATTATATACAGGTAAAGTGACAGGAACAGGGGTGGTTGGTGATTCAGTGAAGTTGTAAATATTTTGTAATTGTTCAGCTCTTGAAAGAGCATTAGTAAAGTCAGAAATACCTTCCTCTAATAATTTTACGTGAATATTTTTGGGTAAAGCATTCATAAAATATGTGAATTTCAAAATTTGGAGCGAAGCATCATCAACTGTTGGATGAGCTAACTTTAGATTCTTGTTTAATCGGTATGAGAAATTTCTAACTGATTCATTATGTTCCAATTTCATCTTATCTAATGAACGAAAGGCCAAATTTTTGTTCTCCTTTGAAGCGAAAAACTGGATAAATTCAGTTTTTATGTCTGCTAATTTTTTAGTTTGAGTATTAAATTGTGAATCTAAATAAAAATGAAGAGCAGGGCCAAGGAGTTTCGTTTTAAACAGTGCTAGCATTTCTTTTTCGCTATAATTGTTTAGCTGTTGAATGTCTTCAAGCTGGTCGAAAAAAAATTCGACAGTAGATGGATTACCATCAAATGGTTGAATATTCAGACTAATAGTGTTCTTGGATTTCGACATGTTGCAAAAAGTTTGTGAATTAAAACAGAAATATAGATAAAACACTCAGAATTTTTTTTTTTTAAACTTAGATTAATACCGGTTCTTACTTCCTATATGTATATTTATTAAGAACACAACTATATTCAAGAGCACAGCCTAAATAAACAAATTTTCTCTAAAAAAGAAAATATTGGAAGAACATTTTTCTATTAAAAAGCCACGCACAAAAAAAAAAAACGTAAAATGATCTTGAAATGGAAAATAATCCATGTTCCATCATCAATGAGAACAACTTTCATTTTCATTTAAAAAAAAAAATTCTTCAGTATTTGCACACAAATAATAATAATAATAAATCCTCTAAAGAAAGAGGCCAAGGCACCAAGTGTTGTGATTTAATTAAATTCTTTTTTTTTTTAGTTCAAAGAATAAAGGTGAGCCACATTATAATTCATAATGTTCTAGTATACCCAGGTAATTGTTCTTTATTTTTTTTAAAGAACATATAACTTTAATTATTTTGAGCACGCAGAACTTATTTTCTATTTTTTGTTTCCTCAGAGGATTCTTGTGCTCAAAAAAATAACTTAGTTGATTAATATTTTTTTTTAAATTTTTATCCACTAATATATATAAATAACAACAAAATTACATAAAAAAAAAGGAGACTTAATGAATATTGAAACAGTTTATTCATTTTTTTTGGCGAAAATAGTTATACTTTATCCTTAAAACTACGTTGTCAGAACAACACTAAAATGGTTAAGTAATATATATATATTTTATATATATAATACACCAGTTGTTTTATTCGTGTGACAAAAATAAATTCGTAAAAAAAGTATATTAATTCTATGTGAAACAAAAATAAGAACAAAAGACATTATACTTATCAGCACTTCTTGATATGAGAAATTTTTAACATGATATGCCAATATTATCTTGGCTACATCCAATTGGACCAACACATCTAAATTTTATTAGTTATGCCATCTCAAAGTTGATTTAATCATCGAAGGCCGACGAATTTGAGCATCTCTCTCCTTGAACATTCGACGAAAAAAAAGACACAATTATACTGTGCCTTTTGCTTATAGACCATATTTCCGATATATTATTTAAAACAGGTTTAAGTCTACATCATACTTATTTAATATACAAGCTGACAGAATATAATCGAAAAAAATTACGTATTTTATAATACACTTCATCTCCAACGAGAAAACCAAAAAGAACAACTCCGAAATTCAAAGGAAAATGTGAACCTATCATTGGCGCAAGGACAGGGTTGCCGTAACATGGAAAAACTCGCCAAACAGATGACAACTGCCAATACACGCACGGAAGCTTCATTGAGAAGATGTAAAAAAAATAAAGGAATGCCAACATAGGGCTAAATATATGCCAAAGGGAGGGTATAATTAAAATTTAAAACAAACGGAAAAAAATATGAATCTGATTTGTTAAAAATGAAATGAAATCAACCTGACGTCACAAAGACGAAATTGAAAATAAAGAATACTAAATAAACGTTTTGAAGCCGATGGGCTAAATAGGATAACCTAATCAAATAATAATTTTTAAACAAAAAGGAAAACTATGATTAAAGTCTGCCAGGCAAATAAAAAATAAATAAATAAAAGGAGAGAGAAGGGAAAACAAAAAATAAACTGCGCTATACGGAACCTGAATGTGGTAAAATTACCACAATTGTCCCCCCAGGTCTCCTAATTTTGAATCAATTCCAGATGAGAGACATGCATCTGGATTGGCACCCCCAGAGGTAACGCTTATATAGAACTTGGAGGACTTCAAATTGTATTTATTTTTCTGGAGCGCTGCGGTGCCTTTTGGGATCAACGGAGTATTGATTGGGAACCGTGTTGTTCTAATGGAATTGACACAATTATTTCATTGGGCTCAATGGTCATGCTGTGATACCTTGTCACTCTCTTAAAAAGCATACTGGATTCCAGCCCAAACGTTTCAACTGAAGTTTTGATACTTATCAACTGTTCATATCTGCCCCAAATGTTTTGTGCCCCATTCATTAACTTAAGCTTAACTTGCAAAATAAAATACTTTTAACTGGAATAAGAATACGTAGGGGAAAGTCGCCTAAAATAGGGACAGCTGGTCAAATGGGAACGTTAGAATTCTTACTGATAAGTGTCGCCATCTTAAGATCCTATATGTTACTATCATTCATGGTTGCCAATATGCTATTTTGAAATGTGCTACTAGCAAATTTCACTGATCTGTTATTCTCCACAAAGTTTTCAAATTTTCGCAGTTTTTCTTTCCGATTTTCGTCGTGGACTGTATTGAAACTGATCAAGTCATCTTTGAACATTCGAATTTGATAAGTACTGTAAATATTTATCTAGATTTAAGTAGCATTTTGACATATTGCTTGATAAATTATCTCACATCTATACAGGCTGACACCATATTTTTTAGCATACATCATTGTCTGCTAAAAAGGGGACATTAGCGGTCTTCCAAAACGGGGACATTCCCGGTTGTGAACACCACGGAATATGTTACTGTATGATTTTATTTTTGGACAAATCGGTGGTATTATGATTTGTATTAAGTTCTTTAATGATGTATAAACGTTTATTTGGGCATAATGCCTGATTATAAAGAATAAAAAAGAATTCTGAAAAAAGAGAAAATGACAAGATGAGAGGTAAAACTGTTATATTAACATCATCTCCTTATAAAGCAAAACTGGAAACTATAGAGCATGAGAAAATGAAAAAAAAACGAATAAAAAAAAGGGCATTATTCAAGAAACCCAATAATCCTGATCCCACAACTCCTAACACTCATAAACGGAAGAAAAAAATTGACGCATCAGTAATATCATCTAATGTGGAAGAAAATGATAATGTTGATGCTCGCATCTTCTGTAATAAACTGTATGTAAATTGAAAGGACAAAGAAGGGTGGATTCAGATTGGCAGCTGTAGAGGTTGGGCACATGAACTTGTTCAAGTGCTAAAGAAAGGGATGATAATTTCACGTGGAGCTTTTGTGAACGATTGATTTTTTTTTCTTTTACCAATAATAACAATGATACTTTTGTTTGTATTCTTTTTCTGTATTCATAACTTCATTTATTCTTTACCAAATAAATTTGTTTAATGAAATTTTGAATTAGGCTTAAATTTTATATTATTTCATACGAGTACCCCATTTTACCCAACCGGGGACTTCACACATTTTCCTGTCTAACCCAAAGATATTTTCCTACCAAACAGCCTTGAGTTCTGATGGTCTAGAAGTTACTATAAAAGTAAAATATCTTGCTCGATTTTTTTTTCAGTTATATATATTTTTTTTCGGTAGGCCAAAATACTTTAGAATCTCCATTTTGGAAAACTTTCCCCTATCCTATCAAAATCTTACCTTATTAATGTCTCCACACTTTGCAATAGTCATCTTTAACAAGAAAAAAATTCAGCTTGATTTTACTTTTGCACTTAAGTTGTTTTAGTTACAATACATCTCGTAAAACTAATAAACTCCTGTCATTGCAAAACAAATTGGGTAATTGCTTTACAATTTAGAACGACAGATAATATTACTACAAACTATTGACAATTTTGGAAAATTTTAAACTGAATTTAATGAGTAGAAATGTGCTCGTTCACATTTGAGCCATTTTTACATATGTCTCTTTTCCCTTACCAAGAAAAACAACATATACTGGTGTTTAATAAATCAAATTTAGAAAAAAAATTTGAGATTATAGTCGTAGCAAAAAACATGAATAACGATTTCATTTGCTATTTATTTTTTCTTATTTATTACTCAAAAATTTATAAATGTTAGACAGTATCAATAACTTGAGTGTATATAGATTCTGGGCTGTTTTTTAGACTAGTGCTGCCGGATTTTAGGATTTTTATTCAAAATATCCACTATATTTCTGTAACAATTTTCTTTGCCTTCTTTAATTGCCGAAATCTGCGATTCACCAATGCTCTACATGTAACGGTACTAACTAGTGAAAAAGTATACTCAGGACTATTTAAGTTTTTTTTTCTTATTTGGACCCAAAGAGCCTCCTCCAAAGTCGAAGTAACCGCGAGTTATGATATGGCTAAAGAACCATGTTTCCCGGCCAAAATTTTCTATAGACCTAACATACAAAAATCAAACCTCAAAATTAACTTTTTTATCGTTTTGAATGTAAGAGTACTAAAGGGATTCATTCATTTAAATGACCTTGGTCAATCAATATTCTCTAGCTCTTATAATCATGTGTTTATATTATAATCAGTTGATTGAAATAGAACGAAGGAAATGTAAAATTTGAAAATGCAGAAAAATTAAGTAATTATATTGGTAGTTCATAATCCATTACTTTTCATTTAAAAATACTTAATTCAACTATAATATAATTTTTATTGAGTCCACTTTTCTTTAGTTTTTAGTAAAATACTAATAATTCCGTTTACAAATGCCTTATCTGCGAAGAAAACTACAAATTTTAATTACCTTATTTATTAGAACTTTATGAACCATGTTTCACGGCTCACATTTTCGGGAGACCTACCATGCAAAAATCAAAACCTCAAAATTAACTTTTTTATCGTTTTAAATGTAAGAGGGATTCATTAATTTAAATGACTTTGCTCAATCAATATTCTCTTGCTATTGTAATCATTTGTTTATATTTTTACTCAGTTACTTAATTGAAATAGAAGGAAGGAAATTCAAAATAAAGAAAAAATAAGTAATTATATTGGTAGTTCATATTTCATTAATTCTCATTCAAGAATAATTAATTCACCTATAATATAACTTTTATTGAGTTTAATCACTCCACTTTTCTCGAATCTTTAGTAAAATATTCATATTTCAGTTTACAAATGTATTATCTGCGGAGAAAACTACAAATTTTAATTATCTTATTTATTAGATCTTTAAAAACGTTGTTTCACAGCTGATATTTCCTGGAGGTCAAACATACAGAAATCAAAACCTTAAAAGTAGCTTTTTTTTTATCGTTTTGAATGTAAGAGTACTAGAGGGATTCATTAATTTCAATGACTTTGCTCAATTAATATTCTCTTGCTATTGTAATCATTTGTTTACAGGGGCGCCATTTCAGAAATTTCTTGGCGGGGGGAGGCAAGCTTTTCTTTGACGGCAGTGGTATAACCAACGGTGGGGTTCGGCGGTGCTGTACCCCCCTCCAAACGAGAAACGTTTACTGAATCATGGATACAAAAGAAATAAAAACTTCGAATAGCGAAATTGCAAAAACTGATGAAAAATACCGTCTTAGCAGGTATATATTCCCGATATTGAATATGAAAGCTTTCCGTTATAGAGAGGTATTGTTACCTTTGTTAAAGATAGCCTCTAAGACTGTTAAAACATTCTTTCTATATTGCACCTCTTAAGAGCATAGGTGTGTTACAATAAAACTTGTCAAAACAAAACCTATTTATAACAGAATTCTTTTCAACAGGAAAAAAAGTTTCGAAGAAAAAGCACCACACAATATACAAAAGTATACACAATATACAATATAATATAAAAAAGACAGTGAACTGTCTAAAATGGAGGCTTTTTCCAGCCCTTTTCTACTAATTCTTTGCAAGGGCGCTATTTCAAGTGTTTCTTGCGAGGGAGGGGGGGGGTGTTTTAGGGGTACTGTTTGAAACAGCATGCGGAATTGCGCAAATTGCACACAAAATAAAAAAATTCCGCACAATAAAATAGTCTATGTGCAGGATTTTGCCCTCTTAACTTCTTTCACAGACCGGATTTTTTTTTTTTTTTTTTTTTTTTTTTTTTCGTGGAAGTGCACGATTTTTGTTTATTTATTTATATTTTTGCGAAATTATGCAAAATTAGCTAATTTGTCAATCGATCGCTGAAAAAAATAGAGAATTTTGCCAATTGAACTTAGAAAAAAATAGCTAATCAAGCAAATTGTTAACTGTAAAAATCGACGGAAAAAAACATTGCAGATTACAACATTCATTCGCAAAAAAAGTCAAATTTGTCCATCGGGAGCGGAAAAAATCGCAAATTTTGTCAGAAGATAAAAAAAAAAAAACGTGAATTTTGTATAACTATCACGGAAAAAAATCACGAATTTCGTCCATAGGTTCCCTTAACAAATCACGAATTCAGTCAAACAATCGCGCAAAAAAATCGAGAATTTCATTAAACGATTGCGAAAATAATCGCATATATTGTCAGTCACTTAAAAAAAAAATCTTGAATTTCAAAAAGCGATCGTAGAAAAGAGTCGCGAATTTCGTCAAAATGTATCAGAAAACAAATAACGAATTTCTTAAATCGGTCGCAAAAAAATATCTTGAGTTTTCACAAATGATAGCGGGAAAAATTCAATTTTGTCAATCAGTCGCAGAAAAAATCGCGACTTTTGGAAAATGATCAAATGAGTTTAATTACTCCACTTTTCTTTATTTTTTAGTACAATACTAATACTTGCGTTTTCAAGTACCTTATCTGCGAAGAAAACTACAAATTTTCATTATCTTATTTATTAGAACTTTATGAAGCATGGACATTTTCCGGAGACCTAACCCCAAAATCAAAACATCAAAATTAACTTTTCTTTAATCGTTTTGAATA
Source organism: Maratus michaelseni (assembly GCA_963931845.1). NCBI lineage: Eukaryota > Metazoa > Arthropoda > Arachnida > Araneae > Salticidae > Maratus > Maratus michaelseni. The sequence continues at coordinate 186,247,491 of OZ007587.1, forward strand.
TGAAAAAGTACTAGAGGGATTCATTTATTCAAATGACCTTATTCATTCAATATTCTCTTGCTATTGTAATCATTTGTTTATATTTTCACCCAGTTACTTAACTGAAAAAAAACGAAGGAAATGTGAAATTTCAAAATGAAGAAAAATTAAGTAATTATATTGGTAGTTCATATTGCATTAATTTTCATTTAAAAACAATTAATTAAACTATAATGTAATTTTTATCGAATTTAATTACACCACTTTTCTTTCTTTTTTTTTTTTAATTTTTTTTCTTTTTTCTTTTTCTTTTTATTATTATTTTTTTTAAATAAAATATTAATAATTCCATTTTCAAATGCTTTATCTACGAAGAAAACTACAAAGTTAAATTATCTTATTTATTAAACGGGATTCTTTTTCATTTTGATTTATGATTTCCTCGTTTAATTTACCGAGTTCGTATGCTAACTTTCTTGCACGCCATTTATCATTTCAGAATTTTTTTTTCATTTTCTCAGTAAGCATTATTAAGTGAAATTCATTATAAAGTAAGTTTTTTAAATCTCAAATATAACTAAAATTTAATTGCACAATTTTGAGTAGATGCCAGAAATTAAACTTTAAAAATGTACGAAATGTGTATTTCATTAGCATAGTAAAAAAAAAAGCATTTTAAAAAATAATATTTATTATTTTATTACAAAAAATAATTTTGTTTTAATCTATCGCACATTGAAACACTGAAATTTTATGGCTCGAAATAAAATTTAATTTATTATGTGAACGTTAGAATGCTATATAAATATGAATAACACAAGGAAATAATGTACAAATTTTCATTATTAAAAATTTATTTTTGCAATATTGTTGTAAAGTAAAAGATATTTATGCTGATGATGCAGATTATACATTGTATGAGAAAAGTATAAGCTTGTTTAATAGGCTAAAGATATTTATAACTTTTATAATATATTTAAGAAGCATTTTAATAACAAAAGTTTTAATTTTTAGACCGGTACATTGCTTTTGTGAGGAACAGTATTTGGCAATTATATGAAATATAATAAGAATATGGATGAATAGCAGACCAATTTCCTCAACACCTTCAGAGTGAATACTTGATTAAAAAAATGGTTTCTTTAAAACTACATTAATTTACGTGACTGATTTACATGAGGAAGCAGTACTGACATTGTAATATTGCAATCGTACTTTTAAGAAAGGACACAGTTGATTCAGACATCATTAAGGGTACACAGTTTCTGAAAAATTAAAAGAAAAAAAACAGATATTTGAAAAATAATATTACCTTTTATCGCAACTATATCCTTCATTCGCAATATAATAACTTTGAAAACTGTACATGCATTTATTTAAATTTTCTTAAGATTTAATTCCACAATCTAACATGGTTAAAGATTTTTTATTAATATTATTTTAAAACAGCCATATTAGTCTCAATGACGAAGCAGCACAGATAATCAAAATATTTTGTATTTAATTCTCGTTAAATGCAAATAAAGTAAAATACAGTTTTTTTTAAATTTTGTTATTGTTAACTAGTTTTGTTTGTTCACTTCAATTATTTCTAGGTATGGAATCTTTAGGGATACTTTGTAAATAAACTAAAAGTTTTTTTTTTCTTGGTGTCGGGAGGGAATTTTTTTTTAATTTATTTAATAAAATGCTAAATGGCATATTTTTTAGTACTTTTAATATAGTTGAAAAGTGCTTATGATGGAAATTGAAGTGTAAAGCATGTAAATGTCGTTTACAGGGACACACAAAATAATTCTTTTGCATTATGGTTTATTAGGAAAAATCGTTAGCAATGCATTCTTTTTACATTGTTTTTTAAGATACCCTATTTAATTGTATGAAAAATGAAAGGATCAGGATCCGTAAGCCGTGTTTTTGGCCCATGAAATAAGACTAAAATTCAATTTTGTTGTACTGACTTAATTATTTCACTTTTTAATATTAGAAGGTGTATCTTGTACGAGATTTCAACAATATTTTTTTGCATTTTGTTCGTTTTATTATAACTTACACAAGCTCAAAGTTCGTATTGTTCGTAGTTTTTGATGAAAAATACGCAATTTCTCCTAACTTTACCTCAATTTTTAATGTATTTTTTAATATTTTACTATGCGCGCAGCTTTGCAACACTTTTATTTTTACATATATTGTACATTTTGATGTATTTTATAACGTATGTAAAGAAGAAAGTGTTGCACGATTGCGCTCATATAAATAATTGAGGTAAAATCAGGAGAAATTGCGTATTTTTCATCAAAAACTGCGAATAATACGAACTTTGAGCTTGTGTAAGTCATATAAATCCAATCAAAATGCAAAACTATTGTTGAAATCGTACAGGATAAACCTTCTAATATTAAAAAGGGAAATAATTAAGTCAGTATAATAAAATCGAATTTTAGTCTATTTCATGGGCCAAAAACACGGCTTATGGACCCTGATCCTTTCTCAATACTATTCTGTTAGTGTTGGAAAGTGCTTCACAATCTTTGTCTGATGAATTATTTTGCGTTCTTGTTTCTTTTCTTTTGTAGTTTTATAAACATTTTTCTGTTCGATCACATTTAATTAGCTATTCTGTTGTATTACTATTTAGACGGCATATGCAAGCATTTTGCTATAAGTGCAGATATTATTTTAGGCAATTATTCATGTAAACATGGACAAATATCAAGATATTGTTATTTACAATAAAGTTTTGTTTCCTGACGTTGAACATGATATCACACGTTTCTTGCAATTTTTCTAAAAAAATGTATGAGCTGTAGTGGTATGATTCTTTGATTATTTTTAAGAACTCTATGGAAGAATTAATTCAGAGCTCTTCTAAAAGCTGTTTTTTGATAGTATACCTTCTTATTTATTTTATTTATTTATTTATTTATTTAATTTTTTTTTAAGGAAGAAGAAGTCATATTTTTAAAAACTATACACATTATGTTTTTTTCAATATCCAAGCTGTGTAGTGCATTGATTTTAAAATTGGTAAGCAATATATGCTATGGTCACTGAGCTCTATATATAACAGGAGTTCAGAATCAGCGGTCAGAAGCATGAAAGGCAAATGAAGCTTGCAAGGCAAAAGTAAAAAATAGTCTGCATTTTGTCAATGTCAGATATTAGTATTCTCATTTACTATTATCCTACGCTTATCTAATTAATAAATAATTCACTAATCATGTAAGGAAATGCGATAGAAAGCATGTTTTGCCATGAATGCGAACTAAAATTATCGACACTGTATCCTTCCGCGCTGACCGCTGGAAATCTTGTTGGGCATTAGGAAGACAGATCTCTTGTTATATTTGGAGCTCAGTGGCTATGGTATGCTTCCCGTCTAAGAATCAGTTAATGTTACATCAGAGCGACAGTAGATGTCAGCACTACTTCACGTCTGAGAGGACCTGTGAGACAGCTATCCAGGATTAGACGCGCAGTTGGCTAAGAAGTCACCTGACACGATGAAACTGTGAAAAGCTTCGAAAAATTTTCGTCAGGGTGCGTTCAGATCTTTGCTAATCAAGATAAATCAACGTGTATTAGGTTATTTTACTGTGGGCGTCTGTCTTAATATATGAAAGAGCGAATAATTTAGATGCAGACGAATTGTTTTTTGACTTGGTTAACCAATAAGTATTTTTTTTTTTTTTTTTTTTTTTTTACATAAAATATGATTTGCTAATCCATTTTTATGTAAATAGTTTTAAATAGTTTTCTCTACACTGATTAATATAAGTTTAAAATGAATAGATTGTCCTTTTATTTTCAATTCGACATACGCAAGTGCATATTCTTTCACATTGTATTATATAGCAATTCTCGGGTAAAATAGCGTATTAAAAAGCTCTTGCATTGTCTTAAAAAAAAAAAATTAAACTCTTATCTATAATTTTTGAAATATAAATGCATTCTTTTTTATTCTTTTTTATTTTTTTTTCTCGGAGACCTCTTATCTTAATAACATTCAAATCAATAGATTGTGGTGTGCAGCAAGTTCCTATCCTTTTTTGAAGTGATCGACGAACAATAGTTGATCCTTTTTCCGATAATTAGAAAAGAAAATGCGTGTATTTAGAAAGGGATTACGTGGTATCATTTCCGCTCACGTGGCGAAATAAACGTGAGATTAATACAGATGGATAGGAAGTCCAAAATTTCTCTTTTCCTCTAATTTCCTTGTTGCATTTCGATGTGCTGCGGTTATAAATAACGACTTTATTGCAAAATATATTGTTTGGTTTCCGATAAGCGCAATTTCGATGCACTTGCACTCGATGCATTTCCTTTTTTTTTTTTTTTTTTTTTTTTTTTATGTATGAAATTTATTTTATTTTTGCATACATTTTTAAAATAACATTTTTAACATAAATGTCTGTTTAGTAGATAAATAAAATTGAATTTTTGGATTGTAATTTTATCACTGTCATAAAAAATAAAAATCCTTAAAATAAAATAACAAAAAAGAAAAAAAAAAGAAAGAAAGAATCTGCGTTATTGGCAGATTGTTATGTACGAACTAGAGAAGCTGAAGATTAATAAACACTTTTTAGTTTTTAAATTATCTTCATACTTCAAGGATTTTTATCTCCATGCTTAATACTTTTTGCCCATTACTCCGATAATTAGATATACTATTATTTACATTTTGCATATACATACATACATATATATATATATATATATATATATATATATATATATATATATATATATATATATATATATATTACATGTATCAGTAGGTATGCCTCTTCATAGGTGCCAACCTCTCATTAATATTCCGTAATATGCGGGTTAATTTGACCCAGTTTAACAACGCTTAAAACCAGAAAATATATTGGATGAATCTTTATTTATTCAATTTCAGTTTTCTACGTGGAATTTATTTAATTTCATGTCTTAAAAAAAAAATTTCTGCGGCGAAACGTGTTAAACCTGGGTCCAATTAACCAGCATATTACGGAATATTAATGAGAGGTTGGTACCTATGCATCTTCTTAAGAGGCTCCCAAATTTCCTATTTTTCTTTATATTTGTAGTAAGGATAGAATAAGGACAACAGAGGCAGTTTTGTTACGGACCCCCATTAGCGGAACGCCACTGTACAATGAATACTACATATATACATGTTACCTGCAACAAAGCATAGAACCGCCACCTATAGGGCGTTGTACACCAAAATCTGGTCAGCGCTAATGTATGCCTAGGTCTAAGTAAATATATGAAACTTCATGAAATTCATGTATTAGTTTTTCAGTAACAACAATTTGTATAATACACAGAGAGACATCACCCCTAATATATTCAAATCGTTTTCAAGACATCCCACAACGTGTAAATCAACTGAAAATCGGAAGTCTAAAATATTCACGAAAATTGTACGTTCTTCTTATGAATATAGGGGAAATTATTTCTCAATTTAAATAAAAATAATCGCAGTTATGTGAGATAAAATAAACAGACAATATTTCAAAAATCTATGGGTTATATTTTATACTTTTATGCACGAAATTATTCGAATGATCTTTATGGGCAACAAATACACCCATTCCAAGAAATTTCCCATAACAATTGTTATTTAAAAAATATATATTGCTGGTCATTTCCATCAGAAATATATATTATGGCAATAAAAAATTCTTAAAGATTTTCATCATAACAGAAGAATTTTTTTTGAAGAAAGTTATTTTGTTTGATGAAATAACATTTCTACAAGTTGTATTGGATAACTTCCAAATATAGAATATCCTATACAGATATTCTAAAAAACTATAAATACATTTTTGCAAGTTATCTTCTGTCCTTCATTTCTGAACAAAAATGAAATGACATGGAAAATATGCATTTACTATAGCTATACATATTGCATTATGCATTTTAATGAATATTTTTTTTTAATCTCGTTTAAAATAAACTGTTTTTAGGTGCGTTCGTAATTATATAAATACGTAGCACCTATAGTCGTCTGGTCCGTCCGAACGTCCGCATATAACAGCGCAAAACTACCGAACCAAATAGTTTGAAATTTAATACATATTATAGTATTAAAATTTTGTTGGGCATTTCAAATTTATGAAAATCGAATCAAAACTTAAAAAGATGTTAATAAAAGTTTTCTTTATTCTATTAAATCCTATCGTACGTAATCTGTATAATAAAAGCGCAAGTCATGTGACTGGGGAAAACAAATACGGGCAATACAATTCTTTTTTCATATGCATGTGGCCATTTTTATTCAAAATTATTTTTTTGAATAAAATAGCATAAAAGTTGCATTTTTAGAAAGTTCATCGAAAAAAATTGTTTGTTTGAAAGATGAGTTACATTTTAAAATGTATAGATTCTGAGATAACTTCAGTGGAAATTAAGTTAACAGCCGTATATCTGAATCCATCAGAGTAAATAAACACAGGAGATTCGTTTATTATGAGTCATAAAAATATTAAACCATGGACGTAATCTTTCGCAAAGCAAGATCTCCATGGTGAATTTAACAGATGCTGTCTGGTGTAGAAAAAAATTCGCACTTGTAAACGTGGCATACGTAAAATGAAAAAAAAAACATGCTCATTTCGTTTATAGCAGACGATATAATTCATTTCACTGAAATAATAAGGATGATATTTTTACATTGTGAAACTAGTTATAAAAAGAACGCACCTCCTATGTCATGTTTAACGGACAATTTCCAACTTGTTTAAAAAGTATTTATCAATCGAAGCAAACTAACAAAACGAAAAACTTAACCATATCGGAATTTTAATCCTCTGATAAATTTAATAGTAAATATTTTGCCAATTTTATGAAATAAAATAATTTTGTTTTAGTTTTAGTGTCAGTTTTATACAGATGAGACAGCCATCCTAATTGGTTTATGGCTACAATAGCTGAAAAGAATAATCTGTTGAATGAAGTGACTGGGTCTAAAACAGTATAAAAGAAGTCCCTTTCAAACTTGAACGTAAAAGTATCTTCTAAAAAATTTTATTATAATTTATTATTTATTATTTTGAAATTGTTTATTACAATATTTAGGTTTACCTGAACTATTAAGCATATATTGTTGTTGCCAAACTTGGTAATTTTTATATCTTTAATTGTTGTTTAGCACTTTAATACTTTACTTCACTCAGAGAGAATGAAGGCACCATTTTGATTTTCATATATGTTTGAATTAGAGGTATAAGGATTTATAAAACATTAAAATAAAATTGGTACCTCAGTTCCGTAATACTTGAAAAATTTAAAAATAAGATATATATATATATATATATATATATATATAATCAAGATTAGGACGTACCAAAGTAAAATATAAAACTTTTAATGCTTGTTGATTAGAGAGTTCACTCCATATTGATAATATTGTTTCTAAAGCGTATAAAAAACTAAATTTCCTTAAGCGTAAAACTGAAGATTTCTCCAATCAACAAGCGTTAAAAGTTTTATAGTTTGCTTTGGTACGTTCTAATCGTGAATATTTCAGTCTCATTTGGGATCTTCACTATAATAATAAAATTAAAATTCTTGATCAAGTACAGTGTAAATTCACACGTTATTTGTTGTTTAAAAGTAACCATATATATTCTCATGATATTTCTTCTTCCATTCTACGTAGTATTTTTAATATTCCAAGTTTGAAATCTAGACGGGATCTTTTTTGTGTTTTATTTTTTTACAAGGTTATTAATAACATGATTTATTGCAGCAATATACTTAATTCTATTAATTTCAATGTACCAAAGAGATCTCTCAGATGTTATCAATTTTTTAAATTACCGTTTCTTAAATATAATTATGTTGGTAATTTCTCTTTATATAAATTTTACAGAATATTTAATGAATTCTCTGTGCATCTTGATATGTTTAATATATCCTTTTCTGCCTTCAGGGATAAATGTTCTGAACTTTTAATCTCTTAATTTGTGTTTGTATTCGTGTTGTATGTGATGTATTTGTGTATATGATATGTGTTTGTATGTATATATAATTTTTTTCTTATGATGTTTTTGCAACATTGTAAATGGATTCGTCTGTAGTGTGCATTTCAATAAATAAATAAATAAATAAATAAATATGTGTAGTAATTATTATTTATAATCCTACTGTTCCTTAAGTATTTACTGGACTTATAACTCTGAAATAAGTATAGTTCTTCAATCTAAGTTTAAACGGTCTTTATTACTTACTCAACTAAACAAAGACAACGATGAGATTATTCAATACTATAATGTATTTGTACAGATAAACTTCCATTCACCTAGATTTGCACTATAAATTCTATATTTTACATATATTGAATCATCCATCTTCATACATGGATACAAAACTATAGAACAAAAATCTATTTCTCGCTCACTTTTTAATCTATCATGAGTCTTGTAATAATTTTGCGATTTCACGTGTCTATTAATTAAATCATTGAGTTTGTATTATTGTGGCTATTGATGCATAAATGTGTATTATTTAATTTTATTATCCCATATATATATAAAACCTTTGTAAATAATAACCATTAAACCACATAAATAATGGACAATAGATATACCGATAATTACAATACAATACATAAATCAAGAAACTCAGATGCAGAAAAAACATATGATATTGTAAAGCAGTGGCCAAAATTGTGATAATCAATGTAAGAATTAACAGTATGCATCACAAAGTAAGTGATTAAGCAGCATTTGTACACAAAAATTTATTAAAAATGAAATATATTATATACTTGTTTATTTATTTATATACATTAATTTTTCAAAAGCAACATTCACATAATTTTGGTTATTGACAGATCAAGAAATTGTCAGTCACAATAACGGAGTGAATGAGAACTTTCTTACCACCAAAAATGTGAGAGGTTTTAAAATTTGCTAATGTCTGTTTGCCGATATTACTATTCAAAATGTGATATAACAGACCAAATTTTCGAGTGCTTCAAAACTGGAAAATGATGTAGTGAAAAGATCATTTATCAAAGTATACCTTCGAATTTGTATGATTTTATGTTTTCAAATGAAAATCTATCCAAACGAACATATAGTTGGAAGCCCCATTTTAACCCTAAATCTCCTTTTTTCTAAACCACGGCTTTACTCGAATAACAGCTAAAAGGAAAAGTTATTGCATTAAAATTTTAATGCTTTAGCGCAAAAATAATTGGTTCAAAGAGTATGCATCTATGTTAACTAAATGGATTTTTTTTTTCAATTTGATTATTTCCCCCCTAATAAAAATAATTTCTGAACACACTATATATTCGATCATTAACAAAAAGGTTAATATATTGAATTAAAATTTCAGAGCTATTGTCAAGAATTTAGTTTATTTTTTAATCAAAATGTGCCTAATGTTAACCCTATATAAAATATAAACATGTCGGTTAACGTAAGCTTAATTTGACTACGAGGAAATTTTTTTTAAATAATTAATATAAATATTTTTTAACGGATTGCACCTTTCAAAAGGAAAATTAACGCTAATTAAGAAGGTATGTGTTATTTTTTCATATTTTGATTAGAAACGCGAAAGCAAAATTTTAAGCATTGAAGAAAAAAAGAGAAAATTGTTTAAAGTGACTTTTGGGAAATAATTGATTTGAAAGAGCTAATATTAATATATTTTTAAACGGATACCACCGTTCGAAATAAAAATGAACTGTAGTATTTTTATTTTTTTTTTTATTTTGTGTTTTCATACTTCCGGAGTGTATGCAGATTTCAAACAATTTAGAAAATAGCGAAAACACCCGAAACGTTGATCAGAAAAGAATAATTTTTTGAAAAGGTTAATAGCCATATTTTTAAAACTAGATTGCACTGTCATAGAGAAAATGTACCCAGATTAAGCGAGTATTTTTTATGTATCCATATTTTTAATAGTTGAGATGATGCAAACTTGGAAACTGAGGGGGTAAAAACGAAAAACGACGTTTCGAAAATATTTGTTTTCAATCGATTAATATTCGTATCTTTTTTAATGTATTGCACTTTAGAAAGATAAAGGTACATTATTACGGTGGGTATTTTTTTTTTTTTTTTTTTGTATTTGACGCGTCGAGCCGATTTGAGTCGCAAAAAACTGGGAGGAAGGAAAGTACAATTTTCGACCGTCGGATCTTTCCGTCTTAGAATTCTTTGGAACTGCGCGCCGTGAAAAAACTGTTTCATAATAATAAAGAAAACTAACAGGTATTCCAAAACGCGGTTTTTCACCAAAAGGGCGCAGAAAAAAAAATCGCGCCATCCCCGGTGTGTCTGCAACATCTGTTCCAAAAATGTTTATGACTTCATGACTAAAATGTTTCTGCCGTCTGACCGCCTATCCGTGTTCTCATAAATACACTCGGAGTGCAGTGTAATTTTTATATGTTATTGACGTTTACTATAACATGATTGTTATTGTAAATCAAGTGTGTAGCACTTACAGAGACAGTCAAAAGTATTCCGTTACATTGCGGTCAATCGGAATAATCGTTTCAAGTGCTTTTTGATTTTGTTATATCATTTCAAACATAATGAAATTGATATGTATTTATTAAGTGCACTAAAACATGTTTTTGTAGAATATGGTGTGCAAAGCATTTATTATTCATTTACAGGGTCACACAAAACAATTATGTTACTTAATGTTCAATCGTTTGCAGTGTATTTTAATAATGTTACACTATTTCAAACATAGTAAAAGTTATGTGCATTACTGAGTTGTTTTCTGAAATGCATGGTATGCATTGCATTTATCGTTTATTTACAGGGATGCACAAAAGAAGTGTGAACGACTGTGAGCGATAATTGCTGGAAGAGGTTTTCAACTTTGGTTTGCGTTTTTAAGTGTAACTACATTTTTGCATAGCACGCGATGTGAATAAATTATGTTTATCATATACAGGGTTACACAATGGTGATATGGGAGATTATCTCGATAAACCTCATCGATGGATTGAATGTATCACGCACAATAAACATGCCATCTAAAAGCAGGTGGGGGAGACAAGATATACAGTTGTAAGGTGCACTAAGATTAAAAAGAGGGGCGTATTCCGAATTGCGTATATGCATATACAGAGTATGCAAGAGACCCGTAAATGTAATACGCAGGGGCAGGACCGTAACAAAGGTAGGGGCACAGTAGACTGAACTCCCCCTCCCTAGCCTTCCTGAGCCCTCTCTACTTCTCATGATTATTTAATACATTATTATATTTATTGTTTATAAAAATTTCGAACTTTTCATTGCAGTTTAAGATTGTCAAGATACAGAAATACAGAAAAAATGATGAACACTAATAAAAAATATTTTAGGTATTTTTTAAATTATTATTACATTTATGATAAATGAATTTTATATGTTAATAACATTTTGCAACCTCAAAAGGTATTTAGCACTAACGTAAGAACTAACTTGATCTTTCAATAAGGGATTAAAGATTTTTGGATTATATTATTTTAATTGTATGTTATTTTCTGGAATCTCTAAATCTTTAAAAGATATAGGAACATAATTTTAAGATGTAAACAACAGTGCTCCTGTAATATTCCTTTTAATTTTACAAAAAATTAATTGTTTTCAATTTATAATTTTTATATAAATTTTACATAATTTTTTTTCCTCGATACGCAGTAGTGGTTGCCTTCCACTTCTATTTACCGGGTGTCCAAAAATGACTGACTGATTTTAAAATTCAATAACTTGCAAACGGTGACAGATATTAAAAATTCTTGCAGGAGGGTTATGTATGATGTCAAGAGTTTTTGTTACTGTGATTCTTGATTTTAGTTCGAATTTCAAACAATAGATGGCGCTGACAGCGATTGGCGTTAAGCCGAGGCCGAAACTGACGCCACTCAGTATTGATGCATCGCCCCCTGAATACTAGAGGGCGGCTGTCTCAGGCGGATTTTTTTTTCAGCGTTTCAACAGTCCCTCGAACTTCACCACCAATAATTTCTGAAAGTTATCTTCGCCTAGTTTTTCTGTGATCAAATAAGTCAAAGAAAACCTTTAGATATTATTGGCGTTGAAGTTCGGGGGACCGTCCAAACGCTGAAAAAAAATCCTCCTGCGACAGCCGCCTTCTAGTATTCAGGGTGCGGTGCATCAATGCTGAGTGGCGTCAGTTTCTCCCTCGACTTAACGCCAATCGCTATCAGCGCCATCTATTGATTGAAATTCGAACTAAAATCAAGAATCACAGTAAAAAAGAAATCCTGACCTGATACATAACCCTCCTGCAAGAATTTTTTAAATATCTGTCAAGTTATTGAATTTTAAAATCCATCGGTCATTTTTGGAACACCTGGTAAGTTTGTTCTTTATTAAAGTGGATGAAAAGAAACACGTGAATTAGCCCCACCCAAAAAAACTTTACATCCCACTCTGGCTCTCTAGTTACGGCTCTGTGTAAGAGGGTAGGGCATCCCATATCTTTACCGGGCCTCTGAATTTCTGATGTGTACGTATCTGGATAGAAGTCCTGCCTTCATTTTCATGGGGATATGTAAAAGACAAGAATTCATACCTACGCTCTATTTTGATCTAATGCAGCTGTAACGGTGCATCACATCCAAATTTCACTGCACTATCCTCTTTAATAAAAAGCTACGCGTTGCTGACGACTGGCTTTTTCGATAATCGTTGACACATATTAATTTCGGAAAATGAAACATTTGAAGTTACTGAAAAACTTAATAGCTCGAAAAGTATTTGTAAGAAAATTGTTAGACAAACTGCGTTAGAATGGTAAAAAATTGTATTTTTCTTGATATAAATTTCAAATTTAATGATTATGCCATTTTTCAAGTATTGAATTTCAAAAATTACCAAATTTCACAATAGAGTACCCTAGCGAAACCTTTACGCATAAAAATATAATGATAACGGCAATGTGTTCTGACGTGTATACTGGCTATAGCACGAGTCACAATTTATAGTAGCCTTATTACTCTGTTAAAATATAAAATTAAATTATGATGTCACGAGTGCATGATTTTTATTTAATTCTCGACAAATACTAGATGCGCCATTTCTTTTTAGTATATAGATATTAAATGTAAAAATCTATTAAAATTTTAAGTAAAAAAAAATAGTTTTCAGCGATGTTCTGTAACCCGGGAAGCCCGAGTTCGATTTCCTAGTATTCAAATATCTTGGCTCGCGTTTGAGCAGAAATTGATTGTCGACTCGTTAACTAAAGGTGCACATATGTGTGACTTTGTCTAAAAAACTTGAAACATTCTCCTATAATAATTACCGTACAGGTAACATAAAATATCTTATAATAATGTTGTTTTACCGTGCTTTTTTTTATAGTAGTGAATAATTTTTTATGGATCATCCTGTATATAAGTTGTAAGTCGGTCACTGTAAATTCTAATGTTATCTGTTTAAATAGTAATAATAATAAGAGAATTTACGCATTAATTTGCAAATATCCTCTCACCGTTCCTAAAGATATAAACTCGTACTAGTGAAATGAGGTAGTGTCACGATAATGATAATAATAATAATAATTTTTACTATAAATGCTGGACGATTACACCATGAAATTTTACAACATTAAAGACGTGAGTATAAACATCACAAATTTTACTGAATGGTGTATACAACTTTAAAATTTTATACATACATTAAAATTAAAAATATCAACGTTTCGACCACCCTCTATGGTCATCCTCAGTAAATTTTTTTTATGTTGCTTTCAAAGTTTCAAATGTGAAAAACAACCCGTTCGTTGCCACATTATTATTGCTGTCCACAAATTAAAAAATTAACTAGGGTAACACTGAACCAATTGGTTGGTTGGTACGTTGGTTGAGTGTTATCCTAGTTAATTTTTTTTCAGTTTGTGGACAGCAATAATAATGTGGCTTCGGACGGATTGTTTTTCACATTTGAAACTTTGGAAGCAATATATTTTTTTTCCCTGAGGATGACCATAAAAGGTGGTCGAAACGTCGATAATTTTAATTTTAATGTATGTATAAAATTTTAAATTTGTATACACCATTCAGTAAAATTTATAATGTTTATACTCACGTCCATAATACTTACATTTAAAAAATTTTCCATGAACAAATTTATTTATAAATTCACTTACAGTATAATAGCCCATTTTAACTCTTTGCCATACATATTTTGAAGGGGGGAAATCCCGCAATACTTAATTAAAAATTCCCATTTCAAACATGAAAAAAAAAACTGTTTGAAGATAATCATTTAAAAGCGTAACAAAAAATACATTAACTGTCAAAATGTTTTCATAAGAATCGGAAGGATAGAATTAGTAAAGGGGAAAAAACTCATTTGGGCCACACTTCGCCATCCTGATTCCGATAAAAAAAAATATTTTTGAAAAATAAAATGTTGTGAAAAATAATATTAATAAAAAGAAATATTCATACGGTGGATGTTTTAATTAATTAAATATCGCGAGTCAAAGGAATTTATGATTTCATTTTAAATTTGTTCTTTTTCGCTGAGAAAATATCTTATTATTTTATTTGATGTCATGGTGGATAAAATATAAAATAAAGATTGAAGATAGGATTAATGAAAACTTTAATGTTATCTTCTGTGGGACGTTGTCTTATTGGATTCGAAGTTAAACCTGAATAACATGAACTGTAAATACATTTGAGTGTTTTTTGTGGTGATATTTAGTGAATAATTGTATTATTAATCCATTTAGACTAAAGAGAAAATTTATATATATATTTTTTGCTATTCTATTTGCATTTTGAATAGCTAAATGTTTCAGAAACCATGTTTTAAATAGTGATTTTCATGGAGTTTTTTCTTTCACTGTTTAATAAATGCAGATTTTACTCATGCATCCATACGTAAATCTATACATGGATATTTAAAAAAATGTGTAGAAGAAATCTTTTGATAGAGTGTTTCTCACTATTTGTTACTTTATCACCCAATAGAATTTTTTTTCATAGATTTAAACTTAATATTTGAAAATACTAATTTTATATAAAAAGTAAAATTATCAATCCTTGAATAAACCAAATCAAGCAGCCTTTTCGAGATAATTGTGTGGGCTAGTTCCTTTGTAAATTAGACCTTTTTTAAAACATTTTGTGAATGTTGGATTGGTAATTTTTTTTGAATATCATTGTTCTTTTATTAATTCGGAAAATCCTGGGGCTTAGCACTGATTAATCCTAGGAGTTCCAATTAAAAATAATCCGTGATCCCGAATCACAAGGCTATTCTTTAAACGCTCTTTCGTGAGAATTCGAACACTGGAACATGGATATTTATCGTGTTGTATTTGTTTCTAGAAAGCTAGTTACTGGAAATATCCCGATAATGTATTAATTCCTGTTTTAATGAATTAGAAGTAATTATTGAAAAGCGATAAAAATAACGTGCTTCCAAAGAAAAATGTCCGAGAAAAAATATGATAAATAATACTAACTGAGCACTAATAGCAGATTGTTAAAAAATCGTACAGCATTTATTTTCTAAACAAGACTAAATCTTGCTAATCCGCAAGAAAGATGACACAACTCAAAAATACTACATTTAAAGAGAGACAGAAAAAGATTGATATATTTTTATTGTAGCATAAAACTGTAGTACTTAGCTATGTACGCATCCGTAAAGGCGTACATAAAAGTGTAAAACCCTAATCCAAAACATCGAAGAGATAGGGAGGATTAATGATGTTGGTCAGTGAGATCTCAAATTTCCTCCGCTAATGTTAAACCTATGGGCATGTGATACACTCGTATTTTTTAAAATATCTTTTAAAGAAATTAAAATTTTTAACTTATTTTTTCTGTGTACTCTTTTTAAAGGATGTCTCCTTTTAGACGCGTTCATAATTATATAAATACGTAGCACCTATAGTCGTCGTCTGGTCCGTCCGTCCGTTTCTGCGTCCGCCTATAACAGCGCAAAAACTACCCAACCGAATGGTTTGAAATTTAATATATATGTAATCGTTGCAGAATTTTGTCAAGTCATTTCAAATTTTATGAAAATCGAATGAAAACTTAAAAATACATTAATAAAAGTTTTCTTTATTCTATTAAATCCTATCGAACGTAATCTGTATATAAAAGTACAGGTCATATGACCGAGAAAAACAAATACGACAAACCACTACTTTTTTCATATGCCAGGCGGCTATTTTTATTCAAAATTATTTTTTTGAATAAAATTGCATACAAGTTACATTTTTAGAAAAATCGTTCAAAGAAATTGTTTGCTTGAGATATGTGTTACATTGAAAAATATGTAGATTCTGAGATAACTTCAGTGGAAATTAGGTTAACAGCCGAATATCTCAATCCGTTGGAGTAAATAAGCACAGGAGTTTCGTTCATTATGAGCCATAA
This sequence comes from Maratus michaelseni, assembly GCA_963931845.1. Lineage (NCBI taxonomy): Eukaryota > Metazoa > Arthropoda > Arachnida > Araneae > Salticidae > Maratus > Maratus michaelseni. The sequence continues at coordinate 186,263,860 of OZ007587.1, forward strand.
AATTATTAAACCATGGAGTTAATCATTCGTAAAGCAAGATCTCCATGGTGAATTTTGCAGCGCTGTCTGGTGTAGAAAAAAAAATCGCATTTGTAAACGCGGCACGCATATTAAAAAAAAAAAAAAAGAAAAAAAAGAAAAAAAAAAAAAAACGCATGCTCATTACGCTCATAGCAAACGATATAATTCATTTCACTGAAATAATAAGGATGATTTTTTTACATTGTGAAAATAGTTATAAAACGAGCGCATCTCATTTGTCACGTTTTACGTTCAATTTCCACCTTGTTTTAGTTGTCAAAATATTTGTAAAATATATACTTAACTTTATGTGAAATGTTAAAGCTTTCCTCAGTTTTGCTAAAATGTTAACACATAAAATTACAAATTAAGTAGATATTTTAGAAATATTTTCACGACAACAACAACAAAAAAAAAGAAGACATCCTTTCAGAACGGTGCACAGAAAAAAATCAGTTAAAAATATTAATTTCTAACAGAAATATTTAAAAAATACAAATGTATTACTACAGGCTTATAGGTTTAACATTAGCGAGGATATTTTTTTTTACCACCTGCCGCTTTGACAAGAAAGGTCTCCTTAAAGAGCATACTCAAATTAGTTTGAAAAGAAAAATGCTAATGAATCTATTTATTTGACGAATTCCTTCTAATCTCATTCGTTTCCGTCTTTATTTCTCCTTTTGTTCGTCTAGGTTTGCTTACAGCTTGTATTGCTGACATGCAGTCCGACCGGATACTGTAATTTAGTCTTTTATTTTTAACCCATTCTGCAGCTTTTAGTATACCAGTTGTTCGGCTTGGAAAACGCTGTTACACTTCTTTAGTGGCACTTATCATGTTTTGATTATTTGTTCATTTTTGAATGCGACATATACCTAGCCAGCAGCTCCTGATTCCAATTTCGATCCATATGTTTATATGACTATGTCTTTTGAATCGTATCCTTATCCTGTGTCCTACTGTTTCTGCTGGGTGGTTTCGCCAAATGTTGATTCATAGTCCGTGTGATAGATAGTTTTATCGTGTATGTTTACTGTTTTTCCTAACCTAGATACCGTGCCGTAAGCCGCTTTGTATGTAACTTGGAGGTGAATTGGAATTAGACCTGAGAGGACCAGAAGTATCGCGATTGGGACTGTTCTGTAATCCTTGATTATGGCCAGTGCGAAGTGGCTCGGATAGCTAGATTAAATTTCAATGCTTTGTCTGTTCCAATTTTGCCACTAAATCGGGACCGTGTAGATTAGAGTTTTCTCCACTACTGTCCTATACCAAATTGTAATTATGTCAGGTTGTAAACCCCATCCCTTGAAGACCACTTGCCCCAGCATCCAGAATATTTTGGCCAACAGCCATAATTTAATTTAAATCCCCATTCTTTGCCCTTCTATAGTGGCAAAGTAACGCATACCGTAATCTAGCGATCTTCCAAATAACTACACTTATGACACTTTTCCTGCAGCAAGACGCACTTAAATCAGAACTTTTAGTGTAATAATACGCAAAATGAAGTTTCTGGGGTTGTGTCTCTTTAGATGCGGGTGAGCGATATATCGTTTGAACTATCCGGTTATGCATGTTGAAGCGTTTTTTCTATAAAGTTTAAATGGTTTTAAATGTAATTTTATATAAGTGGTCCTTCATTAATTACGTCGCACTTCAAGAAGAGTGGAAGGGGTCCACTAAGCTTGACACAATGCGTCAGTGGAAGGAGGAGGGATAATATATTGCGACGTCACATTTAAATTAGGAAAATTGATAGACATTATTTGCAATAAAAATAATAATGTTCATAAAATAATACATATTCTTACTCAAGTTATATGGCGTATATTTTCCAATTTTTCCTTGAATTGCAACAATTTGAAGTAAAAGCACGCAAGATTTTGATGGTTATTATGGTACTTATACAATTGATAATAGATCACATACAACTTTGTTTTTTTTTCTCCTGTTTTTCTATAAAATCAACTCTAAATGAGTATTTGCAAAAAGTGGGACGTGACAACTAGGGAAGATATCACATGAGTGTGATAACTTGTGAAACGGGGAATGGGGAATGTGAGATTAAAAAAGTCTCTAAATTTGTGTGACGTAATTAACGTAATAATAAAGTAATTTGAGTATCAAATATTTATTAATCATATAAAAATGCAGTTAAGAAAATTTGTAAAAATGTTACTCATTTATCGGGCAGTATATGTATATTTTATTTTTTATTTGCAGATAAAATACCGTAAAATTGGTTCATTTTTAAAAAAAATATCTCAGTTTATATGTTTATGAATGCAGAGATTTTACAAGTCTAAAAATGAAGAAAGTACCTGTTAAACCATGTCAACAAATACATTTTTTGTAGTTTTATTTTAATACCATGTTTTGAATAATTTAAGAGTTCCATACACATTTTCATCATTTTTTGAAAAGTAATTATATGCTTACATGTGAAAATTCTTTTCTAGACATATCTGATTGCGGTTTCATTCACTTTCAGGTCATACAAAATTTAACACACTCTCTCATTTGTTGCCATTTTCCTTTACATCCAGATGTTAGTTTTCCCGTGCATTTCGATGCAGTGTGTAACTTTTCTCTATTTGTGTCATGGCTACACACAGAAAATAATTTTCTTCTACAATTTTCCGCAGACAACGTTTAAAATATAAAAAGATTAATTTTATTTGTTATGTTTCGTTTCGTTTTTAAAAAAGCAATAATAATTGTTTACAAAGTATTTAAGTTGTAATAAGTTTCTTCTTCGTTTATTAAAAAATGAATTTTGATAAAGATTTTGTTCCGCTTTTTGTAAAAATATATTTTATTGTATTAAAAGGGTTGGTAATAACAAATTATAAAAATACTATAAGATAAAAACTAATAAATTTTTACTTTCAAATAAATTGATTTTACCGAATATTTAAAGATTCTTTAAATGACTTTTGAAAAGTTTTTTAGTTTTTCTTGTTGTATTTTTCTTAAGGTGATTCTCAAAAAAAAATTTTTTTTCCGCTTAACAACGCGAATTCTTCTGACACATTTTCTGGGTGGTTTTTAGGTAGCTTTCAATACAAAAAGTATAAAGTTACCTATTGCAGCCGTTCGGAGGAAAGCAGTTCCGGAAAATTTCGATATATTTTCACCGATCATGACCCCCAGACCCCAAAACCACCCTCCGTTCAAATGTTTATATATATAGATATATCCATATATATATATATATGTGGGAATTGAACTGTTTTCCTGCTTGAACTAAAACGACAGAGTCAAAGCCAATCAGCGACTTCATCTTGATATTGCGTCATATAATCTATGTTGAAGCATGCAAGCTCCAAACCAAGCTTTCAAAAGGAAGTCAAAAGAGGTGTTTTGGATTGAAGGGAAGCTTTGGCAGAGTCAATGAGGTTGGTGAGTTAAGACTGTCGTTTTTTGAACTATACTGAAGACGTCGACACTGAGATGTTTTATATTAAATAAGATGTAGTGCAGAAAATCCAGATGGTTCATTAATATTCATATTTTTACATGTATTTTTAACTTTCTTTGTAGTTAGTTTTATTAATATAGAGTTCGATTTTAACTTGATGTTTTCTAGTTTATTTGAAGTAAATTGAGTGAATTATTTATTGAGTTGGTGTCAGAGAAAACTAAACCCCATAAGTGGTGTCAGAAGTGGGATCGAATGAATGTTAACGCTCACTATTGAATAGATAGAGTTCTGAATTTTATGAGAGGAATGTACATTTAAAGTGATATTTTCGAACCTATTTTTATCATGTCAAGGTTAGTAGATATTCGAGAATTAGTTACATCGTTTGATTTTTGGCCATGAAGGTGATAGAAAAAATCGTTCCAGAATTAGAGACTTTACGGGTTTTCCGTTTGAAGTAAATAGTGATGAATATAATGGAAAAGTTCAAAAAATTAAAGATGAATTTTCGGTAAACGAACTAATTACCATTTGTAACGTGTTATGTATTGATAATTCTGGTACTTTCGATGATATAGTTGTCAGGGTTATTTCTTGCCTGTGTAATCTAAACGTATTGAGGTGAAAGATAATTTCCGAAGATAATGAAATTAGTGATGATGAAACTGAGCTAATAAAGGAGACCAAAAATAATGCTAGCATTGGTGCTGGTAATGTATCTTGCAATAAAATTAATGATATTGCTTCTGGTTCTGAAATAAATTATTCTGCTAGCAATAAAAATGAAATGACACAACGCTTAACCCCTGACTTTATTTTAAAACCATCTATTGGTATTAGTGATATTGAAAATATGATTGCAACATATAGTGGTAGTCAGTATGAAAGTATCGAAAAATGGATCGCTGATTTTGAGGACGTAATCTCTTTATTCAATTTAAGTGACTTGCATAAATTAATTTTAGCGAAACGCCGTATGACTGGTAAAGCTAAACTATTGATTGAGAGTGAAAGCAAATTGAATTCGTGGCACAGAGTGAAATCGTTACTCGTTTCTGAATTTGGTAAAGTTTGTAATTCTGCAGAAATGCATCAGTTGTTATGTAAAAGGAAGATGAGGGATTGCGAAACTCTTGATGAATATTTTTTAAATATGAAACGACTATGCTCTCGCGGAAATGTAGAGGATTCTGCTTTAATTCAGTATGTTATCGGTGGTATTAAAGACCCTGTTTTCAAGAAATCATTTTTATATGGTTGTAATGATATTAGCGAATTTAAGCAAAAGCTTAAAGTATATGAAAAAATAAAATCGGATGGCGAAAATGTTAAACCAGAGATTGGTGTTAAGCTAAAATCAAAACCCGAAATTGAATCTGTTAACAGGTCAAAGGTAGTAAAGGCTATTCGTTGCTTTAACTGCGGGGGGGAAAATCACAATAGCATTCACTGTAGAAACAAGGATAAAGGCCCTCTTTGCTTTTCGTGCAATTCGTATGGTCATAAATCGTTTGAATGCAGTAGGAGAAAGGATGTAAAGACATCAAATGATCGTTCTCAAATAAATATTGTAACGAATTTCAAGGATTTAATTCTTAAAGAGGTTAAATTGGATTCATTGAAGTTAACTTCATTAATTGATACAGGCAGCCAGAAAACGCTTCTAAAAAAGAGTGTTTATGATAATTTGAGGAATGTGTTCAAATTGGAAGCTACGGATACGTGTTTGACTGGTTTGGGGAAAACATTGATTAGGCCAGCAGGTTATTTCAAGGCAGAAATTGAGGTAGATGATTCGAAATTTGAAGTTGACATTTTTGTCGTTAACGACAGTTCGATTAATTTCGATTTAATTATTGGCATTGATGTTATTCATCAAGGTACTTTAACAATTTCTGGAGATGAAGTAAAAATGTGCAAAACCGAGGATAAATCAAGTAATTTTTTGGTTAATATAGTAAATATTTTAGATGAGCCTAAACTTGATTTTAGTTATGTCACTGATAAGGGCTTGCGTTCAGAATTGTCCTCCCTAATTGAAAGCTATGTGCCTACAAAATTAAAAAACGGTTGACGTTAAAATGCAAATTAACCTTACTGATGAAATTCCAATTTGTTCATCCCCTCGAAGATTACCTCTGTGTGAGAAAAAAATTGTTGAAACCCAGATTGAGGAGTGGCTAGCACAGGGAATTATTCGTAGAAGTTCTTCTGATTTTTCATCGCCGGTGGTTTTAGTTAAGAAAAAAGATGGTACAACGAGACTTTGCATTGACTACAGACGTCTTAATAAAAAGACTATACGCGAACACTTTCCATTGCCTGTCATAGATGATGTTATAGATCAACTACATTCGGCTGAGGTGTTCACAACAATCGATTTGAAAAATGGGTTTTTTCATGTAGAAGTTGAGGAAGGTTCTCGAAGGTACACTTCTTTTGTAACTCATAACGGCCAATTTGAATTTTTGAAGTGCCCGTTCGGATTGACCAATTCGCCAAGTGTATTTCAGAAATATATTTATAACGTGTTTCGAAGTTTGTTAAAGGACAATGTAGTGGTTATATACATGGATGATCTAATAATACCTTCTAAAAATGAAACTGAAGGCTTAGAAAAGCTTAAACTTGTTCTGCAGACCGCATCTGATTATGGATTAGAGTTAAATATTAAAAAGTGCATGTTCCTGAGGCGTGAAATTGATTTTTTGGGGTATAGAATTTTGAATGGAAAATTATATCCTTCTCCACTTAAAACAAAGGCAGTGATGAATTTTCCTGAACCAAAAAGTATCAAGGATATTCAAAGTTATTTGGGATTAACTGGATATTTTCGAAAGTTTATAAAGAATTACTCAGTTATCGCTAAACCACTCAGCGACATGTTGAGGAAAGATTCTAAATTTCGATTTGATATGGAAGAAAAGAAAGCCTTTAGTGAGCTTAAAAGTATTTTGTCTTCCGAGCCAGTTCTGTCAATATACAATCCCAAAAGTATAACTGAAATTCATTGTGATGCTAGTATTGATGGCTACGGAGCAGTATTAATGCAACAGTCCCCAGTAGATAATAAATTTCATCCTGTGTATTTTTCCAGTAAAAAAACAACTGAATCGGAGCGGAAGTGCACTAGTTACGAACTGGAAGTTTTGTCGGTGATAGAGGCCTTAAAGAAATTTAGAGTGTATGTATTAGGCATTCCATTTAAAATAGTTACCGATTGTAATGCATTTAAAATGACTATGGATAAAAAGGAGATGAGTACGAAAATTGCGAGATGGGCAATACTGTTATCTGATTTCGATTATGAACTAGAACATAGGCCAGGCATTAAAATGAAGCATGTTGATGCATTGAGTAGGAATCCTGTTTGTATGGTAGTTCAGGATAGTTTAACTTTAAAAATTGCTCAGGCTCAAGAGAATGATGATTATATTAAAACAATAAAAGAAATTTTGAAGGTAAGATGATTATTTAGTAAAAAATAACGTTCTTTATAAATGTGTTAACGGAAGTGATTTGTTGGTTGTCCCAGAGGAAATGCAAATGAATATAATCAAAGCTGTTCATGAAAGGGGTCATTATGCAGTTGTTCGAACAGAAAAGAACTTGGAAACTGATTTTTACATTCCTAGGGTAAAATTAAAGAGTGGTGATACCTATGATGTGAAAAGAATTGGAATTATAGGAGGTCCAATGATTACTAGTACTTGCGCTGAATACATGAAGCCATGGACTGATACTGGTGAAGTTTAGTTGAAGAAATCCTGATTGTGACATTATCCTAATTGTGACAGCAAAATGACACAGACTTGTTGATATATTTAGGAATAGTATGAATTGTGTTTTTTTCGTGAACGTTTTGTTAAAGAACTTTAGTTGCTGTTTTTATTTCTTTTGGTTAAAACGTATTACATATCAGTCACCTGAGGGCAGATGACAGTCAGTATGGCCGAATGTGGGAATTGAACTGTTTTCCTGCTTGAACTAAAACGACAGAGTCAAAGCCAATCAGCGACTTCATCTTGATATTGCGTCATATAATCTATGTTGAAGCATGCAAGCTCCAAACCAAGCTTTCAAAAGGAAGTCAAAAGAGGTGTTTTGGATCGAAGGGAAGCTTTGGCAGAGTCAATGAGGTTGGTGAGTTAAGACTGTCGTTTTTTGAACTATACTGAAGACGTCGACACTGAGATGTTTTAGATTAAATAAGATGTAGTGCAGAAAATCCAGATGGTTCATTAATATTCATATTTTTACATGTATTTTTAACTTTCTTTGTAGTTAGTTTTATTAATATAGAGTTCGATTTTAACTTGATGTTTTCTAGTTTATTTGAAGTAAATTGAGTGAATTATTTATTGAGTTGGTGTCAGAGAAAACTAAACCCCATATATATATATATATATATATATATATATATATATCTGACCTATGTCATACGATAACGCTCGTATTTATAAATCAATTTTGATGAAACTAATTGTGTGTATTAATCTAACCAATGTCTCGACCGAGTTCGTTGGCCAGCTTAGTCCGCCATTTTGTTTCAAGATGGCGGCCATTTAAAAATTTAAAACTAAAATAAATATACAAAAAATTTTAAAATTCAAATTTATTTTTTAATTACGTTTTAGGCTTTGATACAAGGATTCCAGAGCATTTTTTGTTTTACCTCTATCTTAAAAAATGGCTGAGATAGAGCAGTTTGAAATTGTAGGGTGGCTGACATTTTGAAACAAAACAGCACATTAACGCGATTACTCGCAAATTATTTTCTTTCATTGTTGTAATAATTTTCCCAATCATACGCATAAAACTATATATTCATATCCGTTAGCGCCAACATTGGCGACAAAATTGGCGACATTTGGCGAAGTATCGCCAAATTTGGCGACCAAAATAAGTCTTCATAAATGAAGCCAATTTGGCTATTGCTCAATAATTTGGCTAATTTCTTATTCAAATTCGGTATTAACGAATCTTTTGTAAACGTTTCTTTGCATTTTAACTTGCTGTTTTCGTGTAACATTAGCTAAAATTTTAAAACGAAGATATAGGAAAGCTACCTTTTCCTCCCGGTACAGGCCGGAAAGACTTTTAAATATTAAAGCTATTATAATTTCAGGAATGATTATTGAAGTGATTTGTAATCAAACATTACTATAAAAGAATTACATCTTCATAGAATCGATTATTCTATCAAGAAAACATTTTTTTTCCTTTCCTCTACTGTTGCGTATGTAAATTCGATTCAAGACATCACCTTCGACAGCATTTTCTTAAGCATCTTCTACCTCTGACAAAATTAAGGAAAAAAACAGTTCGATTAAATAGTTTCTTCATAAGAGCACATGTCACTTTTATATGTTTGCGAATAAACGTTAATTCAAAAATGTGTCAGAAATGTAGTCAGTTTGGATTTGAGAACAACCTCAACACTGCGTTAGTAGCATAAAGACATTTATTTAAATAAATTATTTCTCATTGTCACCGATCCAACTTTCTTATACCAAATACAGACATCGGTTTTTGTAGTTGACGTACGATACCAAACAAAAATTCTTCTTACACTAAGAAAAGAATGAATGCAAAGATGGGTATATAAATTGCTACATTAACACTGTGTTAATCGCATGTGTATCTCTGTGACACAAGCCGCCGTTTTTCTCTTGTAAGCTTAGAACGCATTAGCTGGCTCGAGAGCAACTGCCGTGGGTTGAAAAATTAATATCAACGGAAGAAAAGTGAAACACAGATTCCAAATCCACTTGATTTAAAACTTACAAGAGGAAAATAGCGGCTTGTATCATAGAGATACACATGCGATTAACACAGTGTTAATGCAGCAATTTATATACACATCTTTGCATTCATTCTTTTCTTAGTGTAAGAAGAATTTTTGTTTGGTATCGCACGTCTAATACAATAACCTATGTCTGTATTTGGTATAAGAAAGTTGAATCGGTGACAGTGGGAAATAATTTATTTAAATAAATGGCTTTATGTGCAGCAATGGCGTTATGTATTGAACTAAAACATTGTGTTTTAAAAGTAAATACTGAGGATAACAAAGATTAAACACCAGCAAAATAGTCTAGGAGTATTTTAAAGATTCTTGTATTTTGTGAGCGTTGCATATGAGACATTATATGATTCATACATCTTTTTTTCTTCCTAAAAAGATCCGATGTTTGAAATTGCTTAACTTTTTTTCTGTAGACTCGAGCCTGCATTCTTTGTGAAAATAACTGTGAAATTGCAATTTTGCTTAAAGGCATTTTTTGAAATTTATTTTGATTTAATAAACTATAGATTTTTTTTTTAATGTACTAGAAAGTTTTACAATTGTAATATTTTTAAAAATCTGTTTCTTTCATTCTAAACGGCATTTTCTCTTTTTGTGGAACCATAATTTGTGGCTTGTGGAACCATAATTTTAAAAGTGCGGTAGCTTAAATATTTGCATAAAAATGCTTGTAATAATTTGTTGGAAGAACTTTTAATTTTGGGATAATGTTGGTTAAGAAATATCAGCTTTTTCTTTTGAGAAATTGAATCGGGCTTGATTGCATTTACTTTTGTATACCGGCCAAACATTTAGCTTTTACGTCGTACTGAGCTCGGGCATGGATAATTTAGGACCGCGCAGATCTATATTTTAAACGAAGATCAGAATATAGGCTCCATATTAAGCCTACTATAGCGAATGTTTTTGTCCATTTAAATTGAATGTTTAAAATACCTAAAGCTCCAATCCCACGTGCTATCCTAAGATTGACAATATCTGATATTTTCTCGAAAACGGTTTTTTCGAGAGGAAAACTATCCAAAACACACTGAGTTACAGTATGCCTGTTATAACTTCGTGAATAACAAACATATCGCTGTTTTTATCTCCTACCGTAGGTATCAGCTGTAATCTCACCAACTAGAATGCTTTAAAAATAATTGTCTTAAGTTCTTGGGCTTTGCACAAATTTTTAAAAATCTTTATTAGTGGTTATTCGCCAAATATTTTGCGTGTTACTTACATTTGCGAGTTCCGTTCAGACTTGAAAATAACCCTACTTGAAGCGCGAATGAGCAAGAGAGAAGGAATAGTATATATTTCAGACCGTACGATATTACATGCAATTGAAACTCTAACATTCACGACGCGACGTAGCATGCGACATTCAGAAGCTAATGTTAAACCAATGGAAGCTTTCTCTAGTAAATTCTAGTTTTAATTGTAGTATTTTTTGTATGACTCTTTTTTGAATAGGATACATGAGGTCGAAGTCAAACGTGATATTTTTGTACTTTTTCGATTTTGCTTCAAGTTTCATCCTGAGAACACTCCAATTTCGAAATCAAATTGATTGGATGATTCCAAAATTGAAAATATCATCAGGGGGAAACTGCAACGAAAATCGAAAAAGATATCCTCAGATATCCTATTAAGAAAAGACGATATTGTAGAGAACTATTCCATTTAGAACTTAAAACTCGAAAACACTATAAAATGTTATGCTCACTAGGAATGAGGTAAGTGTTTTTAAGTATGCAATAAGAGAATTATTCTACGATCACCAATTAAAACATGATTGCATATATGTATATGTAAATATCTTTTGGCTGTAACGAAATCAGACAAATTTGCCACCGAAATGCTTTCTGAAAAGACTTTCTAAAGTTATAGTAGTGCAGAAATTTTTATTTGCGCAGACGGAACACGCTGAAAACATTACACATTCACAGCGATATGGGCACATGGAATCTATTCAGCACCGAGCTTCTCATCTTCGCAGTTAGCATGTGAACAACGAAGATGAATAGATCCTCATTTAGAAATAGACAAACAATATTTCTTAACAATATCCTCTATGATTCTTGAATCAGGGGAAACAAAATTTTTCTGATTTCAACATTTGATCTTGACAAGGAATCCATTTAGGACTGAGCTTCTGTCTTCGCGGTTAGCATTCATATAACGAAAAATAAATAGGAATAATTTTCAATTATACAAACAACATTTCTTAACATTATCGTCTATGATTCTTGAATCAAAGGAAATAAAATTTTGCTGATTTAGACATTTAATTTTCACAAGAAGTCGATTCAGCACTAAGCTTGTTATCTTCGCGGTCAGAATGCTAACAACAAAGTTGAATGGAAATCATTTAGAATTAGACAAACAAAATTTTTCTATATTATCCTCCATGATTTTTAATCAGATAAAATGTTTTTCCACATGTTACTTTTTTACGAGTAAAATTTAATTTTGACAAGTCAACAAATTACGGACGTGTTTTTTGTTTGTTTGCTTATATTCGTACATTTTTAAAAAATCTCTGTTGTCTAGCAAAAATCTAGCAGTTGTAATTTATCATACACTTTCGGTAGTCGTATAAATTGATCACATTTTCCTTAACATAACGTTAGAGCAAAGCTCGTGGATGGCATGTATGGTTTTGAAATGCATCAAGTAATAATTGTGTTATCACTAACATGAATTACAAATTTTATAGCTATTAATAACAAAGATATTACCAATAAAATATTGATTAAATTATAAAAAGTGACTGTAAAATGTATCGCCAGCATCCCTTCATATAAGCAGTTTCAGAAGATTTTTAATGAATTATTTGTACCTGCGTATTACAATGGACACTTTTTAAACACGTTCACAATCGAATATTTTGCTTTTAATGAAAATTATATCATGTTTAAACAAAAATATATCTGTACCCTGGTAGAATAAAAGGCCAATGGTCATTTTAGGTATTTTGAAAAAAGCTGTTTTAATTTTTAAAAATTTTATATATATATTTCTTTAAATTACTGTTGAAAAATAATTTTCTTGTGGAATACTAAAGAATAGACAGTGGTATTTTATTTGTTATAATATTTACCATTATTGAGAAATGTTGTGAACACAGAAAAAAATATTCGTGATCATTAATAAAAGAATCGGGTAATGTATTAAAAAAGGTCATCGAAATTTGTTTTCCTGTTGAATTAACACTGTTGTGAAATGTTTGGTGGACGCACACCATAAATAGCTATTTTAGACACTGGCCCTTTTGTACTGAGGTACTGTCATTCACGAAGAAAAGGCTCAAGAACCACCTCCATATTGAAATTGTAATACTTTAAAATTCTGAATACGAGACATAATTTTAATATTAATATTTGGATTTAAATTTTGCTTTCCGATACCAAACGGGACGTCATTCGGTCAAGAAATTCACGAGTTATAAAGATGTAAAGTTTTGAACTTCCAATGTTAAATTTATTTTTAATAATTGTAAAAAAAACTGTAATAAGGTGCGTTATTTTAAGCATAAATCAAAAACTACGGAATGAACTGAAATTTTGAATTTGCATATTTAAAGCTTCCATCAATTTCTGTTAAAATGTTACACATACCCACGGTATGTGTCTTCCTTTTGAGACATCGGACTGTATCGATATGTGTTTTTAAGAAAATAACTACCTATGTTTTTAATAATAACTGTTAATGTATGTATTTTATTGACAATACAAATAATTTTTTTAAAAAGGAAGTAATGTTATTTACTGATAATAGTAAGATGAAAAGATACATTTATGCCACTATTGCTTTTCAAAAAAAAAAACCATACTAATGCCTGAAGATTGGTAAACTAAAAATAAAATTTAAGAAACATGTCTTTTTTTTTTTAAAAGTGTGCCCTTTTTAAAATATTACATCATTTGGGAAATATTGAAAACGTTTTTAGGTGCGTTCGTAATTATATAAATACGTAGCACCTATAGTCGTCGTCTGGTCATGTCCGTCTGTTTGTCCGTCTGTCCACATATAACAGTGAAAAAAAAACTACCCAACCGAATGGTTTGAAATCTATATATATAAAAGAAAGTCCTTTCTGGCTAGATGATCAAAGCACAGCCAAAACAACTGAACCTACAAAGACGAAACTTGCAGGAAAAATACTTCTTAGTATGTAGAGGCGCACTAAGACCGGATTTTCAAAAACTCCACCCCTAAGGGGGGTAAAAAGGGGAACAAACTTTAAAAAAATTCCTTAAAAATCGGGTATTATAGTTACGTGACAAATGATAACATATTTTAATGTATTTTTGTATGCTGAATCGAATGGTATCAATTAAATACTCATAAGTCAAATAGTTCGTGAGATATGGCACATTTTTCTAATTTGGCGAAGTCTTTGACGTCAAAATCTAACAATTCTAATAATACAAGTGATAATTTCTAAAAATACGTCCGTTACTAGAGCAATGGAAGAAATTCAAATTAAATCTTTTTGTTTATTTTTGCAGATAGAAACATTAACTGCTCAATTGGGAATTGAATATTATTCTTACGGATATTTATGTAATTGTGTATTATTATTATTTCTACAAACGCCATTTAAAATAAAATGTGATTGCTAAAATAAAGGGTACATCTCAATTATACCGTGGACCACTTTTCATTAAAAAAAAATCTTCGCCAAACATGAACCTTAAATAAACAAATGGAAGAATGTTGCCATTGGTACATAAAAATAAATAAATAAATTCGGAAAAGCCCCACTCACCAAAGTGTGCAGTAAGTTTTAACACAAAAAAATTACAATATATTAATGAAAATAGAACAAGAAAATCTTGGATATTTATTTATTTACATTATTTTTCTTAATTAGCCTTTTCGACTGGTGAATAAATGTTTGTGACGTCAGTTGAAATTGATCTATTGCACTTAACTATGAAACGCAACATTTTTACAATGCATTTTCTCTTTTAATGTCATGGCACAGCCGTTTAAGGACGCAATTTTTATTTTAATTAACGAAATAACTAAAATATCAGAAAAACAAAATGAAAAATACAGGTAAATGTCGTATTAAAAACCGCTTCATGGCATAGCAAACACGTTTAATACTTCTGACGTCAAGTGAATGGGACTGCATTTTTGGCGTTAAATCTTATAGTTTGACGATAGTTTTTTTTATGAAAAGTGGTCTACGGGATAATGGAGAAGTACCAAATAAAGTGTCGAAGTTCTGATTAGTATTATGTATTACTTCTTTATTTGTTTTCAGTCTTCAGCCATGTTTCTCTTTTAATTTGGGTTGTTATTCATACGATTTCCGGCTAATTTTCTACAATCGGATACCTCGCCAATTGGCGTATTAGCCACAATGTTGAAAGCATCGTTTATGTTTGAAGCGAAATCTTCATGATGAATCCTGTTACAGAAAATCATATCATCTTCTACTATGAGTATAAACCGCATATTCACATTTTAATCAGGTAATGTTTTTAGAAAGGTTTTAACGCATAGCTATTCTACGTTGCTTTGTTATAGAGCTAAAGAGGAAAGCTCTAAAATTATGTGAACCCGATTATTAAAGATTACTTAAAAAAATTCTACTGAACAAATTTTAATGGAAGGGATTTTTCAGGTATGGTTAATGACCCTATAACATATCATTCTATGTTGCTTAGTGATGGAGCTAATGGGAAAGTGATTGGGAAAGGTGAATGCAATTATGAAAGATATATCTACTATGTATTTAAAATGCAAATTCGTATTTCATTCCGACCGTTTATAATTTGAGTTCTGCTGTACGGACTTTGGTGGTATTTACACTGTTAGTTAGGCAATTTTGTGGGGATGGTTGGTACTTCTCTGGAGCAAAGTTTTCGTCTGCGTTGTGTTTTCTGAAGCGAAAGTTTGACAACGAATCTAATTACAAAAATCATATCATAATCGTCTCTAATATTTATAAAACGCAAATTCTTATTCCATTCCGATCGGTTAACACTCAGGTTCTACCGAACAGATTTTCATATGATTTCACTGTTAGTTAGGTAATTTGTTTTAGAAAGGTTTTAAAATAAAGCACGTTGTTCTACATTGCTTATTTATAAAGCCACGAGAGGAAGTTATAGATAAAATTAGGTGAACCCGATTATGTAAGATTACCTTTTTTAAAGTTCTACTGAACGGATTTTGATGGGAGTTTTGCAGTGTGATAATATTTCAGGAATTGATTTTCTACATTGTTTAGTTATGGAGCTATGGGAGAAAGTTGTCAGTGGTGTAGTCCTAAAACAAACAGTGCATATACTCTACATACAGAGGACATATATTAAAAAGTATATATTATAGCTACGGACGGTGTACAGAATTTCGTCTTAAAAATTCCAGAAGGTTGACGGCGTATACCAGCATATACTTTCTACAAAATCCCTGAGAGTTCTATCAACAGGTGAAAATGATTGTGAAAAATACATTTATCTGTCTACTGTATATGTTTAATGCAAAGGGAATTTCGATCCTGCCACTTATACCTTGAATTATGCTGAATGGATTTTGCTGGAGCTTGCACTGTTAATTAGCTAAATTTTGAGGGGAAGTTTTAGTGCATAACATATCGTTCTATGTTGCTTAGTTAAAGAATTAGGGGGTGGGGGGCATTTCTATAATCAGTTGAACCCAATTATGAAACATTAGACTTTTTTAAAGATTCTGTTGAATGGATTTCTATGGAACTTGCATTGTTAATTTTCCAGGGATAGTTTTAGTATATTGCATTTCGTTATATCGTTCTTTAGGAAATCATACTGTAAATGATTAAATAAACGTGTTGGTCTTTAACAGCCTAAATTTCGTTTAACACATTAGAAAATATAACAGCGTAATGGCTTTCGTATCGTTTTACACCAATGCGGAAGGACATGAAGGTAAAAGTTCATGTTTCTATAAAACACACAATCGAATTTATCGATATATTTCGTTTGATTCAAGTTTTTTTGGAGAAACCAACCAGCGTAGCGAGTAAAGCCTGCTAGGTAATAATAATGGTTAATTTTATCTGCATATAAAATTCTATATTATGTAAAAGAAAGTCCTGACTTGGGAGATCATCAACGCACAGTCCAAACTACTGAAGCTTCAAACACGAAAATTGCGGGGGAAATACTTCTTAGGATGTAGAGGCGCAATAAGAAAGTTTTGCTAAAATTCCATCCCTAAAGGGGTTAAAATGGGAACAAACAATAACAGAATTTCCTTAAAATCGGGTTTTATATTTATTTGTCAAATGATAACATGTTTCAATGTATTTTTGCATGCTGAATCGAATGGTACCAAATAAAAATATTCTAACTCCAACAATTCGTGAGATATTGCACATTTTCGAATTTGGTGTTGACTTTAGCGGCAAAACCTTAAAATTTATTGCATTGATCTCCAAGTGATATTTTCTAAAATACATTCGCCATTGTTAAAGATCAAACAATACTTGGCGATTTATAAGATACTGGATAAGAAAAAAATCACTTGATATTTTGATTAGATGAAATCTCAATAATGCCAGTTTTCGGGCTCTTTGTTTTAACTTTTTTATTTGCTTCGGGAATTTGGAATTGAATATTATTCGGTATTTTTATGTTAGCTGGGTGCCAGTGATCCCCAAAAATTTTTTTTAACTCGCCAATCTTTTTTTTTCTAATCTTTTAACGTTAGCTAATAACAACTAGCCATTATTTTAACATTGCGATATAATATCTTAAAAAACTTATTTAAAATAACTAAAATATAATCATAATAAAATACATAAATACAAACATATCAATACAAATAAAATATCACGCAAAATGTTCCAATTCAAATGATGCCAATTGAAACAAGATTTGGTGAGTTTTTACTGGCGCCCAGCAATATAGAAGTACCTGTTATTTTTACGGATATTTATGTAATTGTGATTTTTAAGTAAAATATGCTTGCTGAAGTAAAGTTTTGAGGGTCTGTATGGTTTCGATATTGCACATTTTCTATAATTTGGTGATGCCTTCAGCGCCAACTCAGCAATATTTCTAACATTACAAGTTATAATTTCTAAAAATGCATCCATTACTATATCTTCTTTACTACCGCCACTGCAACATATCCAGGGAGTATCATCCTACCACTTCAAAGCACGGCACGAAGTGCAGGGTAACTGAGATCCGAGATCAACAGCCTTATTCCTGAAATAATCAATATGAGGATCATAATTAAAGCCAGACAAATGCTTAGTAGTCCAAGTCCAAGGCAATAATTTGATATGCGATCTCTTTTCATATACTCCTGTAGCTGTCTGACCAAAAGCGTACATTGTTGGATGAATGCAATTCACCGGTTTATTTAGTTTGATTCAAAATTCGTTTGGAGAAACCGACCAGCGTAGCGGGCGAAGTTTGCTAATTTAATATATAGTATAGTTGTAGAATTTTGTCGAGTCATTTCAAATTTTATGAAAATCGAGTCAAAACTTAAAAAGATTTTAATAAAAGTTTTCTTTATTCTATTAAATACTATCGTACGTAATCATATATATTATTTCTCCAGTCAACATCCCCTTTTCTCAGAAAATGTGAAACGCAGAACGACGAATGAGATGGCATATGAAAGGATTTTGCACTGGCTTATGACATAGCACACTTAACAATTCGTTAAAACATGTTTTTGATTAAAAATTGCTGAAAATTAATAATTAAATCGGCTTTGTTTTCATAAAAGAAATGAAAGGTTTTCTTCAAAGTATCGTTGCCACAAAAATAAAATACCACATTATATGATGCTCAGCAATTATTATGAAAAACACCGCATGGGTTTATTTTATATTTATGATTAAAAAGCGAAATTGAAATTGAAATGTTAAGATTTATATTTCTATGTCCCATTTTTTTCCGAAGCGGATGACGTCATCTTCTAATGCAGTTAAAATACGATTGTTAATTTTTTTTTCTCGCGCGTGCATTTTGCAATCTGGGATCAGTTTTTACTATAACTTTGATGGAATAAATTAGATGATATTCTTGCTTGACTAAAAACTAATTGTTGTTTGCAGATATTTTTATTCTTACTTTTTATTTAGATGTTTAAACATGCATCTAAGAAATATTACATATTGGTAAAAAATGGTACTTCTCTATTATCCCGTCGACCACTTTTCATAACAAAAAACTATCGCCAAATAAACGGGAGAACGTTGCCATTGTAATATCAAAATAAATAAATAAATAAAATGTAAGAATTTAAGGACACAATTGTTATTTTAACGAATGAAATAACTAATAAATCAGTAAAACATAATGAAAAATACACGCAATTTTCGCGTTAAAAACCACTTGATGACGTAACAAACACGTATAATGCTTCTGATATCAAGTAAATGGGACTGCATTTTTGGCGTTTAATCTTACAGTTTGGCGATAGTTTTTGTTATGAAAAGTGGTCGACGGGATAATAGAGCAGTACCTAAAAAATATTAGATTTCAGTGCGAAATCCTCGCACGGGCCCTCTGGTCTATATAATAAAAGCACAAGTCGAGTGACTGAGGAAAAATAATACGGGCAAACCACTTCTGTTTTCATATGCCAGGTGGCCATTTTTATTCAAAGTTATTTTTTCGAATAAAAGTGCATAAAAGTTACATTTTTAGAAAGATCGTTGAAAAAAATTGTTTTTTTTGAGAGATGAGTTACATAAAAAAATGTATAGATTCTGAGATAACTTTAATGGAAATTATGTTATGATTATGAGTCATTATGAGTCATAAAAATATTAAACCATGGACGTAATCATTCGCAAAGCAAGATCTCCATGGTGAATTTTACAGATGCTGTCTAGTGTAGAAAAACATTCGTATTTGTAAACGTGGCATACGTAATAATAATAAAAAAAAGGCATGCTCATTTCGCTCATAGCAGACGATATACAGTGGGACTTCCCTTTAACGAAGTCCCTATTTAACGAAGTTTTCTACTTAACAACATTTTTTTTAAAGAACCTTGACTTTGAACATCGTTAACATGTAAATTGATCTCCATATTACGAAAAACTTATTCTATATAACGAAGTTTATTGCACTTTCGTGCGTGTACAGCATTCACACGGAGATTTTGCTGTTGCGATGGGCGTATGAATTTATTTCAGCGGACTGTATGAAAATGAACACATTTGTATCATTTAATCAAAACACACATTTAATCACATTTTAATGAAAAAAGAAAAGCTACGCTTTGGTGTTTGTTTACTTTTCTTTGTTATGTGTTTTTCTTAAATAATATTCTAATTAAATTATTCTCATATCTACATTGCATAAAAAAGGACTGCCCGAATTAAAAAATATTTTTCAAATGTTTCTATTTTATGTGTACTTTCCATTTTATATGTGTTATGTGTTTACAAATGGTTATGTGTATTCAACTAATTGTCGTTTTCGTGCTAGAACTCTTCCTGCTTGGGTCGACAAGATCGAAGATCGAACTTTGACGTGTCACAAGACAAAACTCTCAAGCTAATGTCAACGCTCCTTGGGGGCGTTTCTTTTGAAAATTTTCCATTTTATGTGGATTATGTGTATACAAGTTTTATAAATTTCAGTTGGTTTCTATTTAACGAATATTCTCCATAACGAAGTGTTTAAGTGTAACGATGAGAATTCGTTAAAAGGAAGTTTCACTGTAATTCATTTCCCTGAAATAATAAGGATGATTTTTTTTACATTGTGAAATTAGTTATAAAACGAATGCACCTCCTATGTCACGTTTAACGTACAATTTCCAACTTGTTAATATTATAATATTTATCTTTAGAAAAATACCATTATTAAACATAGACAATCATTAAATTTCGTGATTGAAAATTAGACTCGAAACTGTATTCCTTTGTGGCAGTGTATATAACTTTATGAGAGCTTAAAACACACGATATGATTTAGGACAACCTTTTTCTTAACAAACCCCTCTTTTATGGTATCTCAATCTATCCAGTACAGACAAAATTGCTGCTTCCAAGTGATGACACACACACGGGCATTTCTCAGTAGCCCATACACTGCAAATTCCCAGCACACATTTGGAACACTTTGATTCAAAAAAAGTGTTCCAGTTACTTTATCCAGTACAGACAAAATTTCTGTTTCCAAGTGATGACACACACACGGGCATTTTCTCAGTAGCCCATACACTGCAAATTCCCAGTACACATTTGGAACACTTTGATTCAAAAGAATGTGTATTGAAATGTGTTTTGAATATGCTCCGCTATAATAGAAAATGTTCCGAAAGTGTTCTGCTCAGGATATTTGTTAAATCTAAACTTCGGAACACATTTGAGAATAGATTTGGAGCACATTTGGGCACACATGTGAAATCATCGCTTTCAAAAAGTGCGCTAGAAAGTGTGCTGAACAAAAGAAGTGTTCTCAGAAGTATTCTAAAAACTGTTCCAAAAAGATCACTTCAAAAGGTTCTAAAAAAGGTGACAAAATAAGTGGTCTGGAAAGTGTATAAAGATTTGCAGTGTATAGATGGACACATATTATCTATTAAATAGGTAAAAATAAATGTGTAAGAAAAAGATAAATAAAACAAAATTAATTTAAAATAAGTTTATTTCGTCTTAACCTTTTTAGGGGCAAAGTAACTCTGTTTGTAAAATGTTCAAGCGTAAAACGTATTTATCAGAAAAAATGCTTTTCTTCACTTACATTATAAAAGAAAAATTTTATTAGAAAATTTTAGGTGCTATTTGGCAGTTTGGAGATAATTAAGTTTTTGCGCCTTGCATACATTGCTCTTAAAAGGGTTAATGTTTACAGTATAATGTATTACATAATAATGTTTACAGAACTCTAAATATTCTAAAATTTTACTAGCATATTAATTAATATAGAAAATGTTTTTAGTATTTAAAAGAGTTTATGTTTCAGACATAACATCGTTTTAAAATAAATATTTCATATCTTTTTCCTCAGCGTAAATATTAGTGTTTCGTGTTCAAAAGCCACAATGTTTTCATTTAAAAAAAAAAACAGATCTTCGTATAAAATTTGGGATATTTATACATAAATTTATCACGAATAATGTTAAATTATTCGAGAAAATGTCCAAAGTACAACAAAGATTATAGTAATATCCATATACAAACTTTTACCGCAAGTCACAGCTGACTCATAAAGAAACTAAATTTGACTCTTTCTCTATTTTCGATTTCCTCATCATTTATTTATTCGCAATTCTTGAATCACTTTTACCGTAAATAAAACAATCACTATTTTTATGTATCAGTTATCGTTAATATTGCAAAGGCGGAATGTTACAAATCTCTCTCGATTCACTTCGGTGTATTTTCTACTTTTTTTAGTCCCTCCGATTTTTTTTTCCTAATGGAAAATGTGTGATATTCTTATCTATGGATCTGTGGTAAAAAAAGATAACTGTGCCATTTTATCTTTGCCCCCCGTTATGCGTGTATAAAAATAAAATGGGATAAAGTATACATTGGATGACATAATAAAAAATTTGAACACAGATTATTTATTATTATGCTTACTTCTTTGGGAAAAAATAGAAGGTCGAATGTTATAGAAGATGAGAAAAAGAATCATACAAGCGAATGTTGAATGCTGTTTTCGTTTTCGAATTCAAAATGTGAATTTCACGTATAAAAAGAAAATCAGTGCCGTATGTGACATCATATCTAAAAACATTTTTACGCAATAGTTTTTTTTTCTTTTTATGCTTCTTTTCAGAAAGCCTAAAATAAATTTATTTTTCAAACTAAATAAACTTTGACATACATTTGATTTTTTTTTATCTCGTTGGGAATTAGCACTATTTACAATAGTTTCTAATAAAATAGCAAGAATATAAATATATAATGTTAGCTGTGAAATATTATGCATGATATAGTGAATTTAATTTCAAATGCAAACTTAAATGCTTAATTTTAATTGAAGTAGATACACGCAATATTCTATTTCCAACAAATATAAATATAATATTGTCGAACTTGTTTAATAGGAACACGGCTAATATGAGGACATGGTTAAAACTAGCAATTTGAACGTTAGGAAGGTTCATCATTTAAACAATAGGGTGATTATAATTAAAGTCACACTTTCAAAATGCTGTAAAAAAGGAACCACTCATCAGAATGACTTCAAATTTTAACTGAATATATTGGAAGAAGAGGCAATCAATATGGCATAAGAAAGAAAAAGTTCTAAAGTATATCAATAGATGGTGCTGTAAGCGGCATAACGAAAGTGAATTCGGCTACAAGTGACATTTTTAATCGAAATACGACAGCTTGGGCATGAGTTGCACAGTAAACCAACCGTACTGTTCAATGTGCAAAAGTGTTTCGGTTGATTGACGGAAAAAAATGGCTTCCAAATCAGTCAACAGTTGTGGTACTGTTAGTGCAAAACCCATCCACGACGGCAATATCGTACCACATTGGATGTGAAAAATTAATTGTCCTTGTTAATTGTCCTTGGGCATAAACCGCATAAGAAGCACATAATAATTCGGTTTTTAATTGAACATGAGTGTCTTTTAATTTGAAAATAGTATGCCGCTTACAGCGCCATCTATTGATACACTTTGGAACATTTTTTTCCTATGCCATACCGTTCCCCCCTTCTTCCAGTATATTCAGTTCAAATTTGAAGTCATTCTGACCAGTGGTTCTTTTTTTACAGCATTTTGATAGTGGGACATTAATTATAATCACCCTGTATATTCAGATTTTGAAGCTTTTTACGAGATACAAAAGCAGAATCACTTTTAATACGAGCAAAACATCTCTTCGGTTTAATATGAATTTAGGCGAAATGTAGCGTAGAATCAAGAGAGAAATCCCTTTCTTATCGAACACCGTTCTCTCCTAGCGATGATATTTCTAGATTACGACTGCAAAATGTAATCATTTATCAGTTTTGACTGGCAGAATTTCAAACTTCAAGGAAATCCCAACTCAAGAAAATGCAAAAGAATGTTCTGTAACCTTAAAAGAATGAAAGAAAGAAGGTAGAGATAACTATGTTTCAAATACCATCACTTTGTAAGATTTGCAACTGAGACAAAGAAAGGAAAGAGAGCAGAACAAAATATTTATTTGTTTCTTTTTTTTAAATGCAGACTCTGTGCCATATTAACCAGCCTTTTCATTCTCTTATTGCAATATTAAAATGATAAGAATATGCTAAATCAATAGCTTTAAATTGCCGTGATTATTGCACTGTTTGTGGAGTTTTTCCGGGTAAAGGGGGGCGTGGCAAGTTGCATTACTTTACGTCGTTCATGTACTTTGGAATTACTTTGTTTTTAGAGGGTTTGACTTCAGTATTGCGCTCTTATTTAAAGAAAAGACCCGTCTAAGAAAATGACACAAAGGTAAAATTGAATATTTTATGTTAATTTTGTGGTATTAATTTAATTTTAGCATTCAAGTATTTAGAGTAGTGAATAGTAGTAATAAGTTCAATCATGTGTGTGCTTTTAAGATTTTTATATTCTTCACGGGTATTGCGGGTAACTGTTAGTACGAGGACTTTTATAATTCCCTTTTTTCTCGTATTAACCGAGTTTGACTCTGTTTCAATAAATTCCCTTCAACATATTAAAATATTAATCGCTTTGTTATTATACATAGAGGTAAAAAGTGCATGCATATCAGCTGTGTTGCACTTTATTTTCTGTGAGTAAACTGAATCAATCTCTACATTTTAATCTATCCACGAATATTAATATTTTTTTAAGCAAAAGTGTGAAATAGTTAAGCAAACAATATAATCGCTATTCCGTTCTACGAGTTACTTTAAAGAGTTTTATTTCTAAATTTAAATATTGACTAATGGCAAAGTATAAACCTTCCATCAGATATATACTTTGAGCATTACAACTTGTAAAGTCTAAACAACAAGTCTTTTTTATCTTAGAAAAATTCCAGCTCTATCTCTGACACACAATAAATTATGCAATTCTTTTTTGTATCAATACTAATTTACTGTTAATTCCCCTTCGAACTACAAGAATAACAAAATTTCATCTTCACACAAACATTAGTAAAACCATAAAAAAGAGAGATTTTCACCCATGATTGTGATAACACCATAGGCGTCTATTTGTTGAGATCCTTCCAATTACACACAAGAGGTTAATAAAGATTAATAATTGTGAGGAAATACTCCAGTATGTAAATACGAGGCGAGAGAAAAAAAAAATATTTTCAAGCTCTGCAAAATCAAAAAGTTATATCTCTTATCACACTGAGCCAGTTGACAAGCCTCATTTTTCATGCCTTCTTATCCTGATTATGTTTTGAGCACTTAATTAATCTAAGCGATGAAAACACTAAAAATTTAGATCCATAAAAAATGGGGCTTTTGGTCGACTTCACATTCGTCAACTGTGGAGCAACGGGGTGATGCATAGTTGTGGGGTTTTTAGAAGATTAACGACAAAATAATTAGATGTGTCCTCGCTTTGCCAGATTTGTTGTGTTTCATCGAAATAAAATATGATTTTAACAGGCTTTGCTGGATATTCCATGCGATTTCTTTAAATTTATTTTTAAGGCCCAGGTTAAAGTAGGTATCAGGATATTTATAAAACTAAACATGCATTCAGATTTCGCTTAGATAAAAATGAAGTCATAAATTTAAAGTATATTAAACTTTATTTTATGTTAAATTACAAATTTTTGTATTGTACTTATGACCTAAATAGCATCGTGACATGTATGTGACGTATATGTAAAAGTACCGTAACCCAAATGTAACTTCGCCTTATGATGAATTGTATGTGCATTGTTTTGTAGTCGTCTTGGGACGTGTGACTAGAAAATTGGTCACAGTGGCTTCACAGTGGTGTTACGAACTGACTTGTTGAGAGTCATAATGGGACGAAATAAAGAAGTTATATTTTGGTCGTCCTGACTTTGACCATTTGAGCCGATTTTGACATCAAAGTGATGTGACATTTAAGGGCTGTGACGTTAGGGAAATTATTTAAAAATACAGTTCATGTAATAATAACATGAATAGGAAGATCCCTACCATGGTAAATTGTAACTATTTCTCTCGTGTATCTATTGATCTGGATGCCTCATTTTTCATGCCTTCTTGTCCTGCTTAAGTTTTGAGCACTTACTTAATATAAGCGATGAAAACAAAAAAAATTTAGATCCATAAAAATGGACTTTTGGTCGACTTGATTTTCGTCAATAGTGAAGCACCGGGATGATGTACAGTTGTAGGGGTTTTAAAAGATTAACTGCACATTAATTAGATCTATGTTACATTTACCAGTTTTGCTGTACTTTATCGAAATAAAATACGATTTTAACAGGCTTTTCTGGATACTTTAGCTATTTCTTTAAATTTATTTTTAAGACATAGGTTAAAGAGGCAACAAGACATGTATAAAACTAAGTTTGCATGCGAAATTCCGTTACACAAAAATGAACTCATAAATTTAAAGTATCTATCTATATTATAAAGCACAAAGTATGCATCAGTAACACTAACGTTACGATGTTAATGAAAAATCTTAGAAATCCAACAATCCATTGCAATGTATAATAGCGAACGATATTATATTCGTATAAGGTAAAGCTAGGATAGTTTGCGCACAATTCAAAAGAATAGCAATAAAAAATCTAAATATTAATTTTTTGCTAAACTATCCATGAATAATTTGTACTTCCTTTGTTTTTTATGCTTTTCCATTGCTATTTTGTTGTTATGTTGCAATTTAATAGAACAGTTGTAATAAAACCAAGAAAGTTATTTTGCGCAATCTCTCCTTACAGGGTTGGTGTGATTGCGCACATGGGTAGGAGAGATTGTTACTAATAATAACTACAGTTAAATTGTTAACAATAATAATTACACTTAAATGACATTGCTGTAAGTTTTTTGTGAACAAATTTTATTGTATTGTGAGTGAATATTTCAACCAAATGCTTAAAGAATCAGAAAAAGGAAATAATTTTAAAACAGATTAAAAAATTTTAATAAAAAAAAAATAATAAAGAATCAGAAAAAGCAAGTCCAGATAAGATTACAAAATAAAATTATGTAACTTAATAACACGTTTAACTTAAAATTAGTCCATTTTCATTTTTCATTTATTTATGCAAATTTACCAATTAGCTGCGTAATCTCTCCTAGGATAGAAACTAATGGGAACAATACGTCATCTCTCCTAAGTAGCAGATGCGCAAACTCTCCAATTTCGGTAGGAGAGATTGTTCGGCCTTTTATTTAAACATGGCCGCTACTAAAACGAACCGTTGATGTTCACATTGTTAGTCTAGATTAGTAGCTTATGAGAAATCGTTTAAGTTTAAAATATTTTGCAGTATTGACATTGTCTGATGAATAGCTATGAAAATTCAAGCACTTACTTTGGGAAAACAAAACAAAATAGTAATACTTTACCTTAGACGCTCAAAGCAATCAACGTGCACTTTCAAGTAGACACTCCACTACTGTTATTGTACAACTACCTGGAGTCGCTGCTCTCTCACTCTACTCCTTCCCCCCGAACCTCTATGTGCGCAATCTCTCCGACCGCGCCATCTCTCCTGGCTGTACCTTATATTATATGGGTAAATTTAATAATAAATGTTGCAGTGTATAATTTTCAATAGTAAATCTAAAACAACACAAATAATGTAACTGAGCATTGCGCTTTCGGCTTGCTATTTTTTAAAGATGACTTTATTCGAATACGGATATTTCATAATACTAATTCATGCTCTTTACTTTATTCTACAAACCAAGATAACTGAATCAGTCTTTTATATTTTTTTTCTCAGAATAAAGTGAAAAAAATAATTGTTTTCTGTTTTAAAACTATCTCAGAGGAAAATATAAAAGTTTTTAACGAGTCATATGACTTTAGAAGTTTTGAATGTGAATTATTAATTACTGAGAAATTTAACAGTCTTCCTCTTAAGTCAATCATCAAGTTATACAATTATTTACGTAGCACAAATATTCACTAGTAAGAAAAGTATGATAAATGGGAAGTTCTGCACTGATAACTTATAAATAATCTTCGCCGTCAACAAATTGATGAGTAATTTCAGCATCAATTCACAAATCTTGCAACAAAGTGTGGAAAAAGTACATGAAATCTTTGGATACATTCTTTTATAAAAAAAAGCCTAATCATCAGTACATTTGAGTTATAATATAGATGAAAAGAAACATACAGAGGGCTATCTCAGATCCACTTCCATTTTTAAATCTTTTGCAAAAATAGTTTCATATACGCCACCATAAAATAGAAATTCAATAGCTTATAAAAAATATTTGTCATTTTTTATTCACATTATTTTTTTAGCAAGTGTGCTTAATTAGCAACAAAAAAAAGGTAATTTTTTATGATATCAAATTAGCTTTTGTTTAAAAATAAGCGCCTTTTTTATTTTTTATTTAGTGATTTTATTAATGTATTCATTTTGTAGAATGTTAATTCCAGTCAGTACAAAGAAATTAAACGAATTACTTTGAATAAAGTGTGTCTGAATATATTTTTGAAAGAAATAGTTTATTGTTGTCTTCAACGCATGTAACAAATCACAACGCCCGGAGATAATATACTTCATTAATTGCTAAAAGGTGTTAAATTAAAACTATAAAAACAGTAAAAAATGTTTTAGCATACTTCTTACATGTTTCTGCCCCATCGGAGCCATTTCCAAAATAAATAAGAATATTCTACAGTTGCAACGATTAGAAACGCCATCATTCAATTTTTGACGTACTCTCTTAGATTACGTACGTTATTTTATTTTATTTTTACTTGGATGTTTTTTGCATATTCGTAACCATGGAGTAATTCAACCCATAATTTTGATAAATTAATTGATGCTGCATCATTACATATGAAATTTTTACGTGTTACGAGTGTTATGGTGATATGGATCAAATGGGAGAATTTGTCCGTGATACGAAATTAAGAATAAAATGAGGACTTAATTTGATTATTCATGTTAACTATTTCACATTCAATGGTAGATATCTTAAACAGAATCATCGGGTCCCAATGGGATCCCTTATTTTTGGTTTATTAGCTGACTATACCCTTCACCCATTAGAAATTAAAGTTTTTAGTACATTTAACTGAACCCCCCCACACACACTTGGCTCAGATATGTTGATGATCTTTTCATAATTTGGAAGTATATTCTTGGAGAACTTAACATTTTTATAAATCATCTGAATTCAATGGATAATAACATTAAATTCACTGTTGAAAACAAACATAATAAAAATGTCCTATTCCTTGATGTAATGTTAATCAAATCAAATCAAAACACGTGGCAAACCAATCTACCATATCAAATAATGCATATGCAACATTTATGAATAGAATTTCAGCTTACAGAATTTTCATAAAACGAGCCTTTTTAGTATGTACTAAAAATAATTTGGATAAGGAATTGGATAATATTCGTAGAATTGTTTTTACTAATGGCTTAAACTGGAACAAATTAATAGATTAATTCTGGATATTGCCGATAATAAAAAATCTGAAAACAAATTTGATTCGCAAAAGTACAAACGTTTTACTCTTCCATGTTTTCCCAGCTTTTTTGAGAAATTAAAATGCAATCTTAAAAGTTTCAATATCTGCTTAATAGCCAAACACCCTCCGAATTAAAAAAAATATCATTTGCACCAAAATTGACGTAATTCATTTTGAAAATTATTCAGGTGTACATGAAATACAGTTCATTACAGAAAATGATCAAAGAATTACTATGTTGGAATGACTGGCAGGAAATATAGTTATAGAGAAAATGGGCACATAGCTGATATATAGTATAATAGAAAATCCACAACCTTTGCAAGATTATATCAAGAAGACACTATCCAACATCTACAGTTCCAATTTGGTCCCACCTCCGGGACCTCTCATGACCCAAAGTGGGTTTTAGACCTACCTATTGCTTTAACTGTTAACTCACTTTTCATCGTCTCTGTTTTTATCACCAATGTGTATGTGTACACAAAGAAAAGTAACTGTATCACAATTTGTATAGAGTATGCGTTTTATCTTCATCTAGTATGAAATTTCATAGATCTACTCATCGAATCAAGATCGTCATTGATCTAGTGCATTACGTCGTATTTTCATCTGGTGACGATATTCTATGAATCTAATTTTTATTTCATTATTGTGCTTTAAATCATCTTATTTATCAATGTGATCTTCTTTGTATTATTTAATTTACAAATATTATTTTCATTATATATTTCACCACCCCGTCCTCTGTCGCGCTTATCTGCGGGCTCAGCTTCGGCTGAATCATGTAATTTTTTTATACATCAATAAATAGGACCAAGACGGACATCTATGCTCATGGTTTCATAGCCTGAGCAGTCCTTCTCGGGCAGTAAAGTAAAGATACTCGCTAAATAAATGTGAATGAAAGGAAGAAAATTTTTCCTCCAATCTACACTATCTATTTATTATAAAAGAAACCTTATAGGTTAAAACACTTACGAATTCCATATGTAACGATGCAGTATCATTTAACTTACCCAAATTGTGGGTTGGATTAATCCATGGTTATTGATATGGAAATAAGTATTCAAGTAAAATTAAAATAAAATAACGTGCGCAGTCTGAGAGAGTATGGGAAAAATTGAATGTTGGCGCTTCAAATCCTTACATTATACATCGTGCATCGTCACATTCGTGCAAGACTATTCTTATTTGCTTTGATAATGGATTCTTTGTGGAACCGAAACATGTGAACAGTTTATTAAAACAAATTTTTACTGTTTTTATAGTCTTTGTTATATTCTGACTTAATTTTTTAAATATTTAAATATTTTAAAATGAATTTTTATCCCCTCAAAATTGTTTAATAGAAAGGAAATATGTACTTTAAATGAAGTACAAATGTGTAAAAAACTCTATTGGGATAAACAATAACAAACTTCTAAAATAGCTTAAACTATGTGAATCTGATATTTAAATAAAAAATATTAATAGTTGAAATTTTTAATACCAGAAGCAAAAAGGAAGCTGTAATTTATATTTTTGAAGCAAAAAACACGCAAAACACGCAAAACAGTTATATAGAAAATAAAAAGACCTAAGATAAAATAAAAGCTTGAGAAATAGGGAATACATTACAAAAAGTAACCGGACACTTTCAATTTTAGGCTTTTTGTATAATATCTAGATAAATACTTGACGAATGCTTCTGAAACTTAAAGGTTATAGAGATCATATGTTTGAACTTATATTTTCAGCGTAGGTTTGGTCACGAGGACAAACAAGAGATCAACAATTGAATATAAAATTAATATTTGAGTCCAATCCTATAAAATAGAATCCTCTAAATGATATGTAGCTGTAGCACATGACTATGAAGGTTATGTACAACATTTGTTGTCATTGTGTAAATATAGCACGTATATTCACGAAAATATAAAAAATCATATTGCAATTAGAATATAAATATATTTTGGAGAAATATATTAATATTTTTATAAAATAATACTTAACTGCAAATGTCAGAATGATAAATAAAGAAAAAAAACTTTTTTTGCATAATTTATTAGTAAACTATATAGAGCAACGCATATTAAAAGGCCAGTTGGATATAACGAAAATTCAAAAAGATATCGGCAATATAATGAGCTAGATTTCAGATAATTTCTATAGAAATAGCTGAATGATATGGGATTTTCCACAAATTGTCGTTTTTCATTATTTATTTTTTTAATATCCTTTTATATTGATATTTTAGCTCTCCTTGAAAAAGAACAATCAGAACAAATCCATTTCAACAAAACAAGAATTATCAAAATCGAAATAGCCGTTCAAAAGCTATACGTAGACATACATCAACATCAAATATCGCTTTATTGGAAATAAGTTAATAAAAAATAATAATTTGTAAAAAATCTCTTATAGTTCAGCTACTTTGATAAAGCGACTAAAATTCAGCTTACTATATCGACGACGTCTGTCTGAATTTCCATGTTATTCGACTAGTCCTTTTATATGAGTCGCCCTATATAGCTCACTTCTAAATTATGCAAAAAAAAAAAAAAAAAAAAAAAAAAAAAGATTTGTCATATCTTTAGGGCATACGCAGTTAAATAAGAATTCCACACCACCACATAGTTCATATTAATCTATTATTTAATATAATTATATTCTAATTGCAGCATGTTGTTTCTGTTTTACTATTAAAGCGGCGTTCTCCTGAAAGTGGCGTTAAATTTGGTTGAAAACGCTGCATGCTATAAACAACAAACATGTAAACATTTCATGAATTTTTCATAAAAACATTTATATTTCAATGAATATATATCCTATTTTCACACAAACGCACAAAGATGTTGCCCTGGATTCGCATAGTCATTCGCTACCTTTACGGTTCATTTCGAGCATTTTAATTTACAGGATGATCCCAATTATTATTTGTATCATTCAACCTCCTAGTTGCACTTATGACAAAACCTTCGCTAAAAAATACGATGTTAAACGTATATTCTCCCTATACCGTAAGTTACAGAAGAATTCCTTAAATATTTCTCTAGATAAAAAAATAAAATTCGACAGAACGTCTAAAATTGAAAGTGTCCGGTGTCGTTTGGCCATATAGTGTATAATAGCAAAAAAAGTCAGCATGAAAATTTATCGTACGTATGCAAAGTTTAATCAACTGATAAGACGGAATAGTTTTGCTTATTTAAGTAAATCAGATCACTTTGAAACTAAATGCAAAATACAATTTTTTGCTGATTATGACAAAACAAAAATGAAAAGTACATTCTTCCATAAAAAACAATAACTGCTGCTGCATAATAATTTTAATACACAGGAACCACTCAAAAGCTCTTCCATTATGAAAACTTTTGTAAAAATAGAACTTTGTATACGCTGTCTTAAAATAAAACTTCTTGAAAAATTATATATATAAATATCTATTTTTCACATTTAATGCGCTTTTTTTTATCATATATATATATATATATATATATATATATATATATATATATATATGATATATTTATTATTTGAGATATTGGCGCATTTAATTAGCATACAAAATTATAACTTTTTATAATATCAAATTAGGTTTTGTTTAAAAGTAAACGCTACTTTTTCCTATTGCCTTTTTTAGTGATTTTATTAATATATTCATTCACTTTGTTGAATATTTATCTTCACCAATACGACGAAAAAAAAGGTAATTACTTTCAATAAAATATACCTGAATATATTTTTCAAAAGCATTTTTTTATTGTTATCTTCCGTTCTAATATTTTTTGTAGATTATATAGTATTTTGAATTGAAATTTTAACTGTGAAAATTATTTGCTTAGTAAAAAAAAAAAAAAAAAGAAAGAAATATATAAGGTCGCCATAACTGAAATGGGAATATATTTAGAGACTAATTGTGAAAAACTCTGTTAGAATAAACTCAATGAAACTTAGCAACACGTTTTAGTTACACTGAGGTGGAAATTTGACATTTAAATTGCAATGTTAGTGATATAGGTAGTAATGGGGTGACTGAACTAATCGTTAATGAACCCACAGTAGTTGAGAAGTATTATATTCTATATAATAACGTATGGTTTTACTGTTTGCTTCGTAATAGCTATACATTAATTGGGACGTATGATCAACTTCTGTAGCGTGATTAATTAACTAATAGTTGTGGATGATCAACTACTAGAGGAAATTATTTTTTATACTTACAAGGGCCACTTTTGGTAAAACTCGCATCTAGCATTGAGGCCTAATGCATTTTATAACCCTGTTGGCCAAAGTTAGAGAAGAGATAAAATTTGTCAGCAAAAATCGTATTTATTGATTTTACAGCAGCATAAATTTCTCAAAATGCAATTTTTTTGGCCACTGATTGGACTATTAAAATAGAATTTATTTGAATAAAGAACTTTAAAATAAAAATTTGTTAACACTAGGAGCGCCAAGATTTCTCCCTCCCTAGAAGCGCCAACGGCAGTCAAATTGACTTCTCAATGAATTAAATGCATATCTTAAATTGTAAATGTTTTATACTACTTTATAATACTATTTATAATATTTTAATTACTTTTATTATCTCTTTTACGAACTACATCAAAGAACAACAGATTATTTTTTATAAAAAAATACATAATTTGTAATAAATTTCTACTTACTTCTAATAAAACACATTTTATTGCTATTCGTAATTTTTACACAGCACAACATTTTCAATGCTGAAAGTGCATTTTCCACGTACATAATAGGAACATCTTTTACATACATCACTTGTTTTGTTGTTGTTACAACAAACTTGTTTTGTTGTTGTTACAAGTCCAATCTGGCACTGACGTCTTTTTTTTTTTTTTTTTTTTTGAGAGTCTATTGCTAGTGTTGGAAATTTCCTGGGACAATTTTGAGCTTGTTTTTCTATTCAAATGAAGCTGTCTTAACTCTTCCGATAGTTGAAATAGTAAGCTATGTCTTGAAATATTTTTACCAGTCAATTCTCGGTAGATAACGTAGGCATTTGTTCCTGCTAAGTGCAGCACATTATAGAAAACATGGACTGGCCATTTACGTGAATCAGCCCGAACAGAATATTTTCGCGTCAACTGGCTAACGATATGAACACCACATTTGTTTTTGTTGTAGAACTCTACTGTTTGTGGCAGTTTCTTCTTATTTTGCAATTAAACATTTATATTTAGATGCAAGGTATTGAGTAGTGCGACATTTTTATTCCTTTTACCCTGATAGACCGTCAGAGTAGTTTCTCCATTCTAAAACCGTTTCATACAGTTGCGTTTTAGAATTCATTACTTCATGCGGAATTTTGATTCCATGTCTTCCTACTGTCGCCACAAAAATTGTTTCTTTCATTTTAAGTCTTTTAGCCAATGATAGTGAGGAAAAATATTCGTTCACTGTCACATTTCTATCATTATTCAGATAAGGGCTTAGAAGATGCATTAATGTATTTTCAGAAAATATTTCAGTTTCACTTATTGATTTATCTTTCCAAGTCATGGAAAAGCATTGCACATAAACTTCGAGTCTATATCAACTAGCATCCAAAATTTGATGCCGAATTTGTCTGCTTTATTCGGCATATACTGTATAAACTTACATCTGACTTTGGATGGAAATAACTGCGCATCCACAACTAGATTTTCTCCTGGCATATGGGAAACAGCACAGTTCTTTATACATTTATTCCAGATATCTGAAAACATAGGAAACTTATCAGTTTCTAAACGCTTAGTCCTAGTTGACTTCAAGTCAATCCTTAGATTTTTTATTTTATCTCGAAATCGATTGAGATACATTGTTTCTCGAGAAAAAAAGGATGATCTCGTGTATTATTCTACAGAAAATCTTAATCCATATCATTTGCAACCGTATGCGTCTCTTGCATAAATAATAGCAATAAAAGCATCAAGCTCATACAAAGATATTTCCGTGTTTTCTTCACTGTTCAAAACGGCCTCTGCTTCCGCGCATTTTTTTATATTGTGTAACATGGATTCATCCATAAACAACCTCCAAACACTAGACACACTGTCCCCAAAATTTTTTTTTCTTGTATATGCCATTGGACCCGGTATTTCTTTTAGAACATTCGGTGCTCCATATTTCCCACCTGTATTGTGT
This sequence comes from Maratus michaelseni, assembly GCA_963931845.1. Lineage (NCBI taxonomy): Eukaryota > Metazoa > Arthropoda > Arachnida > Araneae > Salticidae > Maratus > Maratus michaelseni. Next base: position 186,298,797 of record OZ007587.1, read on the forward strand.
AAAGTAGATGTCACAGTCCACGAGGTTGCATCTTTCGTGACGTATATATGTCCTTCCTTATGGTTTCGGATATGTTTTCTCTTTGAGATCCTCTCCCCTGTTCATTACTTATAAGTTATGTATCTTGATTTGAGTATTTGATCAGTTTTCAAATTGAAATATCTCAGTAGTTCAAAAATATGGCCTGGCACTTTCTTGCCACGACCCCCGCAATTATAGAATAAAAATATACTGGACCATCTCTCATCTTCTTCCAAATTTGAGAAAAAATAAAGTTTGTTAAACACCATCTTATATCAATATTTATCCAATATTTTCTAAAAATTATATGTGATTTTTAATCGATATTTCTTTTGCATAAAGGGAATATATCGGAATATACCGGAAATAAAAATATACCTGACCATCTCTCATCCTCTTCCAAATTTGAGAAAAAATAAAGTTTGTTATACATCATCTTATATTAATAGTTATGCAATATTTTCTAAAAATTATATGTCATTTTAATTCGATATTTCTTTTGTATAAAGATAATATAACGGAATATACCAGAAATAAAAATATACCGGACCATCTTTCATCCTCTTCCAAATTTGAAAAAAAATAAAGTTTGCTATACATCATCTTATATTAATAGTTATGCAATATTTTCTAAAAATTATGTGTCATTTTAATTCGATATTTCTTTTGTATAAAGATAATATAACGGAATATACCAGAAATAAAAATATACCGGACCATCTCTCATCCTCTTCCAAATTTGAGAAAAAATAAAGTTTGTTATACACCATTCTTATATTAACATTTATCCAATATTTTGTAAAAAATATATGTCATTTTTAATCGATATTTCTTTCGTCATTCATAAAAAAATTCTATGATAGGTGGTAGCGTGCTTAATTAGCAACAAAAAAGATCCTTTTTTATTATATCAAGTTAGTCTTTGTTTGAAAAAAAAACCTCTTTTTTTCTAAAGTCTTATTTAGTGATTTCATAAATATTTTCATTTTGATGAATGTTAATTTCCGCAAAAAAAAGGTAATTACTTTGAATAAAATGAAACTAATTTTATTTTTCAAACAAACTTTTTCATTGTCATTATTTGTCATAATATAATTTTAAGATTATATATATATATGTATATATATGTAGCAATAAACTTTTATTCTGTGATATTTTTTATTTAATAATAAATAAGAAAATATAATGCGGCCATAATTTAAGTAGAAATGTTTAAAGACAAACTGAAAAATAAATTTGTTGGGATGGACTCAAAGAAACTTGTTAAAATAAATTAGTTGAATTATACGGGTTTGATATTCAAATAATAAATATAATAGTTGCCACCAGAAGCCAAAGTGTCGCTAAAAAAAATAAGTTTAAGAAACTTATTTTTTGTAGTAAACTGACATAATGTATAAGCAGTAGTGAGTATAAATAAAATAGCAAAAGTAATGCAAATTCAGATGAAATTACCCGAATTTTAGTGAAGTTATTTTATTTATCATAAGGTTTGATTGATTTTAAAATTAAGATACTATTTTTCCTGACTGAGTTAAAAATTTAAAAGCACATTAAGTCTTGCAATACATTCTTCCATAAAAATATAAATGATTAAGTCACAATATAATAAATTATAACACCTTGTAATAATATATTTTTTATTTGTTTTAAATGCTAAAAGGTGTAAATTAACAACATAATATAAATTTAAATCACTTTTATTAGGTTGTTTTACATGTTACATGACTCGCAGTGAGTCGAAACATGTAAAACAAACTGATAAAAGTTATTTTAATTTGTATTATGTTGTTAATTTACACCTGTTAGCATTTAAAACAAATATATGATTAAGTCACGTTAGAGTTTAAATATAGATGCATATGTCCATCTCAAAACCTATTCCATTACAAAAACTTTCCAAAAGTGAAGTTCTGTATACACTATCTTAAACTAATTTTTCTTCAATAATTAATATATATATATATATATATATTTGTCATTTTCAATCCACATTTATTTTGTTGATTATATATATATAAATCTGACGTAGCAGTGTGCTTAATTAGCAACAAAAAATATTACCATTCTTTTTTATACCAAATTATTTTTTCTTAAAAAAAAAATCAATTTTTTTCTGTTGTGTTATTTAGTAAATTTGTTAAGGTAATTATTTTGTTGGATGTTCATTTCTGTCAATAGAAGGAAAACAGGTAATTTCTCTGAATAAAATACACCTGAATATAGTTTTTTTTTAAATTTCTTATCGTTATATTTTGTTATTATATTTTTTACGGTTATATATTTAGCAATCAAGTGTTACTTTGTCTTTTTTTTCTGTTTAATAATTAGAAGAAAAATGTAACATGGCTATAACTGAAATAGAAATGTTTAGAGATGAGCTTAAAACAATCTGCAGGTACAAAACACACAAAAAAATCTTAGACTATCCGGATTTAATATTTAAAAAATAATAACAATAATTTATTTTCAGAAATTCGAAACAGTCAAAATGATACTGTAAATTTCATTTTTGAAAACAAAAAACGAAGCAAGAGTACAGGATTTAAAAATATATAAATTAAGGTAACCAAAGGTCTCCCAATTAGCCGAAATTTGGAAACAATAATCACATAGACCTTACACTGTTAAAAATCGGCAGCAAAGTGTTCAGTTATTTGACCGTTTTTAAAGATAATGATTACTTGACCATATTAGTAAGCGTATCTGTCTATATTATTGACCATATTATTGACCATATTATGGTTAGAATAACGTTAAATTACCATTATGTAAACGTTTTGAATAAAAACGGTCGAATGTCTGGACAGTTTGCTGCAAACTTTTATACAAAAGAGTAAAATCCTTTAATAAAAAGAACCTTTATAATGTGAATTATTATCCAGTTAGTTGCTTTTAATTGTGTCAAAACGGGTGTTTCATTTAAAACAAAAATATCCCGATTACGCAAATAAACTAATAGCGATTATTGTGCTGATGTGGTTTCGCATTATGGAAGAAACCACATTAATCAATATTACCTTCACTTGTTGAAAAAAAAAATATTTTAAAACGTTTTGCATTTATTGTGAGTAGTTGTGTGTAAGTAACTACATGCATGGGGAATGTAATTTAAAAATGTAATGTTGTCACAAATGTAATTTAAAAATTAAAATGTTTTTATTAATCTTAACAATTCTCGATCGTAAATAAAATCTGCGAATAAGAGATTGATTTGTGTTTGTCATTTGATTAATTGGATACCGTGCATAATAATTACAAAATGCGTTATTCACATTAAATTTAAAATGTCATATAAAACCAAATACATAGCAACTATGCGTTTCATACGAAGACAAATTTACATGTATAAATTTTCATACAATGATATGGAATCTGACAGCATCCTTCTCTTTCACAAAATAAATAATGAAAATCATTTTCAGCTTGAATATAAATTTCACTTGAAGGCTTTTTTTTTTTACTTGATAGAGATTTTGAATAACTAATATATTCTCAAAGAGAACGTGACAATTTGCCTGCATAAGATTTCTAAAGGGCTAATAAAGGGTCGCATTTATCTAGAATTTAAAAAATAGGACTTTCAAAATTATATTCTCATAACAGAATGTGAGCGCTAACAGGTCAAGTACCTTTGAAAGCAAAAGTTTTAAAGGATGATATCTTAAAGATTATTATACCCTCTTGTACAAAACTTTAATTCTTCATGCCCCGATGGTACTTTAAAATGTCATTAAAAGAATTTGTTGTAAAATTCATGTATAACATATCGATTGACATGAATACAAAATAGGGTGGGTTATAAATATTTTACTTCATGATATTCTAAATACAGTATTAGTCGTACAAAACACAGATGTTTTTAAATCAATACTTTACTTTCCAATTATAAAGACTAGACGATCCAACCCGGTCTTTCCGCGTTAAACAGCATACTACTCGGTGTACTGAACATAGATGATTATAATGTTTAATTGAAAACTCTACAAGATTGTTTATATTTAATATATATTTTACATTCTACAATAACAACACTAAATAGCATTTTTAGATGAAAAATATCAACTATGTTTTCAAGTAAAGTTTAAAATTTATTAAAAACGGTAATTACGTAATTAATTAAGTCACTTGGCAACGACGAGTAAAAGTAATCATATGAAGGCTTCACATAATATCAATACATAAGTTATACCTTTTTCATTAAACAAAAGTGATTTTAAGAGACGTTTGTATTTAAAAAAATGCCCTTATGAATGATTGTCTGTATTATCTGAATTTCAGCGTACCCAAATTACGTTCAGAATACATTAATCCTGATATAATCGGAATTTTTATTGTAAAACGGAATAAATCGTTATAAAGTGTTAACAAAAGCACGTTATAACGAAACAATTTTCGGAACAATTTCGATTTCGTTATAAAGTGATTTGACTATATATAATATATTTATATGTAATGCGATTTTTACATTTTATAACTTTTCAAAATACTGTAAACACTATTTTAAACGAATAATTTCAGTAGAGTTATACACTGCGAAAAAAAGTGTTGATTTTACAGTATGCGAGGCAGCGTATTACTGCTTATTTTACTGTTTATTACTGTTAATACTGTTAATTTTACTGGCAGTTGGGGTGCTAGTATTATATTATAAAGTTAACAATTTTCTTTTGCATTGTAATTACTCCACAAAAGTCCTATAAGTACTGATTAAACTTACTAATTTTTATATATGAAATCTTTCTAAAATTTATTTAATGCTTGCTAAATAGAAAGCTCCTAGCAAATTTCTGAATTCAAAAATTCAGAAAAAATGCTTTGGGAGTTGAAATTTTATTAATTCAAAGTTTATGACAGTGAAATAAATATTTTACAACAACAACAACAACAACAAAAACCATACTTTTGAATTCTGCAATTTTAAGAAATGAAATATATTTAAATTTCATTTATTTTATTCACAAATAGGTGTCTTTTGTTTCAAGAATTGATGCACTGCGGCAAGATATTACTTTGCCGTATTAGATATTTTTTTTAATATTTAGATAAATGGTGTCTAATTAAAATGACCTACTGTTGAAATAAAACTCGAATTCTTCTAACGATAACAAATAAATATTTTATGAAACTGGAAAATTCGGAAATATTTGAGAAATATAAGTGAATATAAATTAAAAATATTAGTTGAATATTCATATTTTAAACATGTACAAAACATAAAACATTAACGGAAATGTGTCTAGCCATTTTCCCAAAATATGGCGCGCAATTTGCAAAATAATCATTTGAATTAAATTACTTTAAAAATTAATATTCCTTATGTTATATATGGCGGTAGTTAAAGTTCTCCCCATCACGTTTGTGCTTTTGCAAAATTTGTAATGATAATTTCTTTAAAATATAACAAATTAGCTAAATTTTAATATTAAAAAAAAATATTCAACTTTTTTTTGTTGATTTAACGATAACAGGTCTCTTAACAGGAAAATTCGATATATACTATATATACTATAAAACAAATTCCGTATATATACTGATGATTCAGTGTGAAATTTCTGTCTTTTAACGGAAACTTTCTATTTTAAGTGAAAATCGTAAATTTTTGCGGAATAAACAAAAAAATTCATATTTATCCTTATTTGTTTAATATTATAAACGGAAATTTTCCTACCAAAGACAGACAAACGGAACTTTACATTTCAATTGAGAGAAAACGGAAAATTTTCTCGTTAAATTTTCGTAATTGATGTCTTGGCCTATAACCAAGTTGCCGGTTGATGTCAAATGGTGCAGGTGACAGAGCATTTATAATAGAGAGTACCGAGGTTTTAATCCGGAGAAAGGCAAGGCGATAAAAAAACGTGTGTGGTAATATGCAATGCATATACCTGTTTCGTGTAAATATGCACTTGTATATAATCATTATATAGTATATATGTATAAATATATTTATATATATTATAATATTGCGCCATTGCTCACGTTTTTTTCTAAAACCAGAAGTTTCCGGTTTTGAATAGCGGAAAATGTCCCTCTTAAAAACGAAAAAATACAAGAACAGAAATTTTGTGAAATAACGGAGTGCATACGGCAACTTTGCTGCTAGTACAGTTTACAGTTTTTCACGGAATTAGTTTTTTAACGGTGCATGCAGATAGATGGAGATTTTTTAAACATTATTTTCGGAATTTATTAATTTCCTAGTGATATATAATTTGAATTATTCAAAAGTTGATACTCTATCTTACGGATTTTTTTTGCTTACTAATAGTTTTAATGTTATTGTTTGCTTAGGACATTTCAAGATTTTTTCCGGAAAGTTTTTAGAATTATAACTGTTTGAATATAGTTGTAACTGTGGGAATTCTGCGACTCTCTGTTATACTTAATAAATGTATGTAATAATTGAAAAAAAAATAATTACTTGCCATGTTTTCAGCGACTCTTTAAAAAGTTTATATGACCCTCGCTCCTGGGATGAAGGGGGGGGGGTGCGACTCGTACTTTAATAACAACTGTTCTAAATCAGTGTTTCTTTCTTATCTCATGGCACAAAACCGATCCCACGGTAGGGTTGCCACATTTATCTCTCAAACAGCATAAGATTTATATTGACAGCAGTTTCTTTTGATTTTATTGAACTAAACTACCGGCATTTTCTTCAATGTACAACTGAACTCTGTTTAATTTTCCAATCTTCTTTAATGAATTTTCCTTAAAAATAAATCATTAACTAATAGCTGTAATTGTTATTTTCCAACTTTGTTTGTATTACCTTATTCTAATAAAGCTGTTTAATTATTTTGCAGTCACATTTTTCTTTGCCAACAAAGTGCATCAAAACTGAAATTTTTGAAGCAAATTAAAAGGGCAAATGGCTAAAAATTCTTAAAGTTATTAATGTAAGATATTTTTACTTTCTTCCATCTATAATAGAAGAAAATATTGTAATCCAAAATTTTTTCGACTACCACTTTTCGATGGATTTACACGTTTTAGGGGTAAGAAATTCCGAAAAACATGTTTTTACAAAATGTCTGTCTGTCTGTCTATCCGTCCGTCCGTCTGTCTGCCCTCATGGTATCATTGAAAAGTGCATGAAGTTATGCTTCAAATTCAACTAAAAATTTTTCTATGTTTTTGACTATAGCCTGCAGGTTCCAGTTGAATTTGGGGATATTGCGCCTGGAGGAGACGCTGTGATAGCCATTTAAATATTTATATTTCAAAAAGTTGTACAAAAAAAATTAGAAATCCTAAAAACTTTTTACGTGAAATGTTGGGACTTGATACAAGGATTCAAGAGCATTTTATGTTTTGCCTCTATCTTAAAAAATGGCTGATATATAGCAGTTTGAAATTATAGGATAGCTGACATTTTGAAACAATACAGCAGGATTCCTGCATAAACGGAGTTTTAGTGAACATGGTTTCGCCAAATTTTCTTTTATTGTTGTAACCATCGTTTCAACACTTACATACTTAAAATTATAAATTTATATTCGCCAACAACTGGGGAAATATCGCCAAATTTGGCGACAAAAATACGTTGCCATATATGAAGCCAACTTGGCTATTTCTGTCTAATTTGGCGATATTCTCATTCAAATTCAATATTGACGAGAACTGGGAATGACTCTCGTGTAATCGAGTTACGCGCATTTTAGCTTCGTGTATTTTCAGTAGAATTAGCTAAAATCTCAAAACCAAGCAATAGGGAGGCTATCTTTTAATGCAGGTACAGTTCAGAAGAACTTTTCGTAGTTTAGTATATCGGTTGCTCGTATTTGCAAGAAACTGACGTACAACAGAATGACGAAAACTATTGATTTTTTTTTTTTTTTTAGCGGTGTGATAGCGAATTTTTAAGCATTATCTTGTATGAGGTAGAAGAAAGTTTTGGAATTGGCATATTCAACTAGTTTTAAGGAAGAAATCGTCGTACGAGAAAGGTTTAAGCGCACAACGTACAATAAGCTTTAAAAACGTACAATTTACGTGGAAAAGTACAATCTTCCAAATCTATCCCACGGCTATACTTCCACGGCCCACTACGATTAGGATGGCTGAAAAATACCAGAAAAAAGTATATCACCCTTTATATTAATTTAATAACACAAACAAAATCATTTACAATTAAGAGAAAACCATCAGATTGTAATATATATATTTTTAATTATTATTATTAGTTCTTTTCATTGCAATTATCTTCTACTTCTTACTTCTGTCAGTTTTTCCTCTTCGCTAATATACATAAATATTTGCTGATACGCACGTTTATTGCATGTAAGAAAGACATTTCTCTTCTCATACAGAGTTATTGTATCAATCACTCGTGGGCTGATGTATTTTTCAAAATTTGTGTATGAATATAATCTTTGTAATTTCTTTCAATAAGATTTTTACCCAGTTTACACTTTGTCACAATTCCGAACATCTTTACTGCATTGTAGAGAATTTTTTAAATAATACACCTTATCTTGATTTTTTTCTGATTTAATTTCACATTCACGACATAAATCTTCACAATTTTAAAACAAACTTGACAGTCACAAAACGTAAAGCTGATCGAAGTTCTGGTTTAGAACTAGTATTTTATAATGCTAATGCATTTGAATATAACCATCTTTTGGCAAACTAACTTCATATTAAATGTACATAAATAATAAAATAAAATCTTCAGCCAACTAATAGACGAAGATAAGAAATAAGAGCAGCATCTGTGCTCTGCTAATTTTCCAAACCCCACAAAACTGACTCAATCGTGTCAGAATTAAAAAACATTCCAAACATGTGCAGTGGCATAAGAATTCAAAGCTACACTGCAAATGTATTTTCTAATATAACCTTTTATTTTCTCAGAAAGCCTTATTTTCATCTGAATATATGAACAATGATCATAATTACTTTTTGAAGTATTTAAGTACTAAACCTCATTACATACTAAACCGCAGAATTTCGAATGTTGTGTAGAAATGATTTTTTTATTGTTAATTCGTAACATTAAGATCACGTGAGGTCCCTCTCATGGCGCACAACGGTTCAGAAAATTATTTCCTCAAAATTACATTGATGTATCCCCTTTTTTTTTTTCTTTTCACGATGAACATTTTCTATAAATACACGATGGACATTTCCTATTGTATACTTTTGAATGCATTTCTGCATTCAAAAGTATACAATAATTTGGATTTTGGAACCTTGTATTAGGCATAAGCGATTTAAACCAAGTTTTGTATTTAGAGCAAAATGACACATATATACAATTAAACTACATTTTAATGTGCATCTTGATTTAAATAAGCTTAATTTACTTTATCAGAATGAAAACAAATAATTTCTTAAAAGTTAACTTGTTGCATCCATTTTTTTTTATCTTATTTTGTTTTAATTCCTTTGTACTACGAAATGTACGAGAATTTGGAATTTCAAACATTTTGCTGCAATTTACATAAAACTTCCCATTTGTGAGTTCCAGGAATTGGAAAAAATAAATTCTGCATTTGTGTGATCGTCTGCTCATTTTATCTGCTAGCAGAAAGCCAATTTTTTTATTTCCTAATTACCTTGATGTATTCTTTTTTTTAAAAATTGTTTATAAAATATAAATATAAAAACGTACACCCTTATATTAAGTTCTCAGTGCTGGGCAAACTGAAAATTGAACGAAACAGCGCGGTGTTCTTCTGAAAGTAAAATATATTTCGATTTCTTCCAATCTTGAGCCACCTAATACAGATCTGTTGATGAATAATGTATCGGTCTATGATCTCCTAGTGGGAAAGATCACGTGTTGTGGTTGTTCCTTTCTTGTCAGTGATGCCATCACGTAAGCCAGACTCATCGCGTGATCGTCTGCCCATTTTATCTGCTATCAGAAAGCCAATTTTTTCCCCTTCATAATTACCTTGATGTATCCCATGTTTTTTTTTCTTTGTGCTTGACAAGATGAACATTTCCTTTATGAATCCTTTCCGCATTCAAAAATATATGATAATTTGGATTTTCGTACATTTTAATACATTAAACTAAGTTTTGTGTTTAGAGTAATGTGACACATGTAAACAGTTAAATACATTGTAATAGGCATTTTAATTTAAAAGTTTAAATTTATTGTTTCAGAAAAAATACAAATCATCATAATTAACTTGTGGTGGCTATTTATTTTTCTCATTTTGTATCCGAAACAATGAATATTTCTATAAGAAGTATTTTACATAAGGAAATACTCGAGAATTTTCAGATATTCGAACATTTTGTTTAACGTAAGCAATTTATATAAAAACAAATTCCATTTGTGTGCGTTATGGTATAGTTTACTTGATTCTTTATTTTTATTGGGGAGTCTTTTCGTAGATTGTGATTTAGAGTTCTACGTGTTCGATGATAATCCAGGTTCTTTATAATAACTCTTTGATACTATTTTTATGAAAAACTTGCAGCAATAAACACAAATAGAATATTAAAATCCAGTTGGTTTCATTTTCCATGACAGGCATGAAGATAGATGAATAGTAAAACAATATCAGAGAACAGACAGCAGTACCAGAAAGGGACCCAAACAGCACGAGTATTTATTTAGACCAAAGACAGAGAGCAAGTGATAATCAGTTGTTTGCTTCACTGCAATGTATCACGCCAAAAATGGAAATCCTACTCTATATTATAAACCTGAAAGATAACTCATTTTGTACAAATTTCGAATTCCAATCCAGCCAAGCAATTTATTAATTGGCGTAACTGAAATTTCAACTTACATATTCGAATGCAAGCGCTGAACATTGGGAATGTCTGTATTAAGAGGAAGAAGGAAAAGGAGTATACATGTGAGGCGCTTTTTTAACGTAAACAAAGAACTATAAACATTAAAAGGAATGCTAATTATTAACCGCAAAAGAAATGAAGAAAGTAAATGTATTTTTAAAAGGGATAGGATGTTTTAAATAATTATATCTGTAAAAGGGGAATTAAATTTTAATTGTGGGATAATAATGATATATGACGAATAGATAATTATATTATCATAATTGTCAGGAAGAGATAAAACTAAATGTCAAATTTATGAGATTATTAACTCCTTTTATCTGCTGTCAGAAGAACAATTTTTCGCTTCATAATTCGGGTAAATGCATTTTGGCCTATGTATGAATAGTGAGTCACTAATTTTTAAAGTTGAAAAATTAGCCTCCAATACATTCCTGTAAGATAATTAAAAGAAGTCTGATTTTCTAAAATCCAACGATGTTCGTTTTTCCATCACTTTTAAATATTAGATAACTTCGATTGTTACATAATTGAATAAAGGGGAAAATGTACTTTAGATAGAAATTTGTTTGAAAACTGTAGTTCAATTTAATGACTTTTTGCGACTTTTTAAATAATTTTAAACATGTGTTGTTGTTTCTTTATATATCTCAATTATAAACATTTTGTTTCCTTTTTGTGCTACACTAATGTAAAGTTGTTACTGGCAAAGTTACCATATTGAATTGGTTGTCAAGAGCAAAAAAAAAAGATTAATTATAAGATTAGATTAACCATAAGATACCGTACTATGCCTGTAAACTAAAATCTGCAACGAAATGACATATTTTTTTTTATTTGAACATAAAATTAAATTAAATTGAATTGGCTAAAAGATACGTTGCTTCAGAATATGCTCAGAATTGTATTTTAGTTTTTATGATTTTATTCTCAGTTTTTATGGAACGTCCTTGGAAAATAACGACAGCAATTCAATCGCGCGATCTAAAATTAAAAAAAAATATATTCCATGTATGTAAGAAAAAAGTATTCGATTAGTGAAAATTTTAGAATTTCGATTTCTTATGGATGCACACGTTTTGGAATGTATTTAATTATGTTTGATAATTTTTCAAAAAATTCTGCCTGTGTATTATGCACGTTTTTCTAGGCGCTGTAACTCAAGCGCTATTTGTACGGAATACTGTGAAACTTTATATTTAGTTTTGAACTTCACATAACTTGATGCTGAATAGCTTTTTTTTACATCACCGAATACTATGTTATGTTTTCAAAATTAGCATTTTAGCTACATCTCCGCTCCTATGAAATGGAGTAGCACCTAAACTTAATATGTGTAGTATGACAAACTATGCTCATTCAATTTTAGCTTTGATTGCTCAGCAGGAGGGGCTGCTATGCTCATCGTTTTGAGATGAACAATATATCTGTATCCCACTTTCTTTTGAGTACAAATGCTTCAAATTTTATGATTGTGGTTATTAAATAATTTTTTTCAACTTTGGTTTTGAATACACGACAGAAAACAACGCTGTTGTGCTCTTTTTTTTTTTGTTGTTCATCAACCACAGTATCATGTTAAATTCAAATAAATATACTGAAGGGGAACGTTGTAAGTATCGGACGCAAGCTATTTCGTATTTTCAAAAGAAAAAAAAGAAGTAAATTTGAATATTTTTTACTCTAATGAAAACTTTAACATGTTATTTCAATACATTAAAAAACTCATTTCCCTTAGAATCATCTTTATTGGGTTATCATTGATATTTTATAAACCGTACATTTTTACCTCTCTGGTCTCTGGAGGATAGTATTGGATATTGTGAGATGTTGAAATAACACCATTTTTGGATTTAGAAACAACTTATTATTACTACATGTATACATTGTTATACAAAACATTTTTTTAAAATTTAGACTTTACTTATCAGAGTAGAAAAATGAAAAGGCATTTCAGTAATTGAATATTGACACTTTTTATTTTTTTATAAAAACAAGTATCACACTCGTAATAAAAGCTGTTAAGCTCAAGACCCACACATTTTTCATTGGCCCAACCTTTGCAAATGTGAAAAGTTTCATTTCAAATGATACAATGGGCCAAATCATCCTCTTCCCGAAATTCTTCCTCAAAGTTCAACGACTTTCAATCTTTTGTTTAGAAAGGTCTTTCTGGGTTTTAGGACTAGACCTAACACTCTTCTCCTGTTCTTTATTTGTTGTGGACTTTACTTTTGTCCTTTTCACTTAAACTTCTTATTCAAATTTTAGTTTTCTTTTCATCCATTTTTTAATGTGACTTTCTTCCCTCATTTGTATCTTTGCTTCTGCGATTTGTTCTTTCTCTCTTTTCTTATTTTCAAGTTGAGTTTTAAACGGTGATTAGGTTAAAATTTCACTTTTTTCTGCACGAATTTATCGTGTTACGAATGTCATACTTGAAGTGCTTAGAAGAGGTATAATCTCTTCTAAAATCTGTTTCGATGAAATTTTTTTATAAAAAGTCTCAGGGCTGATTAAGCCTAGCACTGAGACGTTTTCTACTTCATGTTTATCTGCTTTATCATATGTTGCTGATGTTGAAGACTCATTCATGGCATTTGAGACAAGGGGTTTTGAGAGACTCGGTCTGGGTTCATTTTATATTTCGCTCTTGTTCAATGAAGGACCATAGTCTAAGTGTATCATCTAAGGTACTTTTAGGGATTTAATATCTTTCACTAGCTTCCCTGATTGCAATGTCACGAAGTTGGACTTTTTCTTTAGCATCCTTCATGTGATTTTGATACCACTTATGACGTATTTTCTCCATCCTAAAATAAATCGGAGAAGACCGTAAGAATTTAACTTTTTAAACAAATAAACTTTTGTCTAGTACAACCATCCAATCAGTTGTCCAATACAAGCCGAAAGCTGCACTCCGACTTTTTGACTAGCTATCACATGCGTATTGCCAGGTCTAGAGATATTTACAGCCTACAGTATAAAGCATAGTAACCCACACATCTAACAAAACACTAAAAACATTGTTATACATACTTTCATAAAAACTACGTGGCTTTAAAGTTTATCTTCGTATACTAGAAAACTCTCAAAAAACAAATAACTTACTACAACTTGCAAGCGCACAGAAACAGAAACAGAAACCTCCCACTCGTGGACAGACAACTTCTCGGCATAGGAACTATAGTCCACGAGGAGAAAATCTATATCTACCAGGAACCCCAGTATCCAAGGACCCGGAGTCCCCAGCAAGTTAAAAAAAAAACAATCACACGAGCTACCCAATATTGCTTATTGCTGGGTGAGCCCAAAGTTATTACATGTATATAAGTTCTATATGAATATACTGATAAGATTACATAATATTAACGATAAATATTTACAGATATTTACAATAATAATATTGTATTGAAAATTTTCAATTGTATTATGGTATTATGCACTAGTCTATTAAGTCTTTTAAAACATAGTTTTTAAAATCTATAGATCTAGAATTTTATATAGGTTATAATAAATCTTTGATATATGAAAAGTTTTTATTTAGGACATTATAGTTTTTATCTAACTTTTCGTAATTGGACGCGTCTAATAGCACACGTTGTAGGTTTCTCTTTAATGTTTTATTTTTATTGAAGTTAAAATGGTATTCCATAAGAGGGCAGTTACCGAAGATGTAGTGTATAGGAGTTCCAGGGTTTTTGTCACAAGGACATCTATCCGCGGTTCTTTTACCAATATTATATAAAAAGCTTGGGAAGCTTCCATGGGCACTAAGATAATATGCTGCTGATTTATGTGTTCAGCAGCATATTATCTTAGCGGTGTGTAAAATGGAAAATGTATGAAACACAATAAAATGTTTTGTTTTCTGTTGCTTCTCTGTCCTTATTTGTTGTTTTCACTATTCTTCTGAGTCTGTCTAGCGCCGGCGATTTTCGTGCTACGGTTACCGTTCCAACGCTTTTTATGGTTTTTCACTATGAAAATCACATTCCAATAAAAAAATGTAGGTGTTGCTAGTTGAAATTTTCGAAATTTTGTCACTGTAACCGTAACTGTTAGAATTTAACTGTTGTCTTTCATATGATTCTTGAGCGCATACCTCAAAATACTTTAACCCAAAGTTTCATTCAGTTTCTGTGAACGGTATGATAGTTAGGGGCTCATATATCGGGATAGTTTTTTTATAATCACCCTGTATACTACATAGTAGGGAAAAAATATGTTCAGTTAGGAAACACATAACATAGTTGAAAATTCTACTTCAACAGTTTCCGTAAATTAGCAGACATGAACTCTAATTTTTTGTGCAGCCCTATATATGATCTAGAAAATTTATACACATCGAGTAATATGCAAAATATTAATTAAATTTTAAAACGTATGGTTAAATTTAAAACGCACTTCCAGAAATTATTACTCAAAGAAAGTACTGTAACCAAATTCTTTAGACTGTAAATGAACGATACGTGCTATGAACACCATATTCTATAGTCAGCATCTTGTAGTATTCCTCAGTGATGCATATCAATTTCAATATATTTTAAATAGTGTAACATCATTAAAATACACTGCAAAAGATTTTTCCCCTTTGGCCATAGTGTAATGGAACAATTTTGAGTATTCCTGTAAACGAACGAAAAATGCTACACACTTCATTTTCAATACTGGACATTCCATGGCAATCCTCAATAACATATATCAATTACATGGCTATCCAGTTATATTTATATGAGTTAGAGGGTGGACAGACAGCCAGACGGCCAGAGAATCCGAATTCCTAAATACATTTCAACTGAGTTGAAAAATGTTAAAAAAGAAAGTTTTGCAGTAGCCACAGCATAACTTGTAAGCACATTACGTTACACCAATTTCTGATACATTTACACCAATATATTATCAAAATATTATTAAAATATCTATCGACCCATTTTATGTTTTCTAGCTTATTTGGGCGAAATGTAATTAATAAAATAAAAACTGATCATACAAATGGCGTGTGGGTTTTAATTATTATTTTTTAAATAGACCACATTTCAATGCAATTAATGTTTAATAAGGTTACATAAAGTTTGGGGCCCGTTGAAACCTGTCGTTGAAACCTGTATAACTCCTAGCTGCAACTTCCACAAAATTTAACGTTTTCTTTAACAGTAATATTCGCTTTATTTCATCACGGAAATCTGTGGTTAAATAACGCGCAGATTACTGTTTGGAATTAGCGACTACAAAAATTGTAGTTGTTGGCAACTATGAGATACATAGGTTACATCAGCATGTTTCGATGGGTCCGGTTTTTCGTGGTCCTTCCTGTATAAACACATAAGATAAGCACATGGAATTTTGTTTTTCGAAATTGAAATAACTTAATAATTCTACGAACTACCTGTGATTTCAGACATTATTTTAGTCCTTAAACATATAGACAGGCACTGTACATTCTTAAAAACATATCTAAAAACACATAAAACCAGTCCACACGTTAAAAGTTTCATAAAAGTAGAATATTTTCGCCTGTTGTCCCAGGCATCTTCAATACTGATGTTTCGTCTTTCGGCTCTGTCAGTCCAATTTTTCCGAAACTCCCCCTCTGTCCTTTCCTAACAGCATCTGGCGCCATCTGGTGTCAATTTTGGCGTGAGCTACGTCGTTGCAAGTTTTTGTATCTGATGTGTATATTTCTATTGCTTCTCTCTGTAATGCGTTGTTTAGATTATTGTAATTGGCTAATTTTTCAACATTATTAAAGTCTATTTTAATTGGGGATTTATTTTTTAATCTGGCTATTGCGGTGGTATAACAGGTGAAATAACAGGTAGTTCGAAGAATTATTAACTAAAAAATGACATTAGAAAAGATTATAGATTAAAATATTGAAATAACGTTTTATTATTTTACTGGTAAAAGCAGCATTTTTTAAAAATTTTATTTAAAAAAAATATTTCGATTTTCTTATAAGCTAATTACACTGCTCAACAAGGTACGTATCTGTTTGTCATGAAGTAAGTGTTAAAGAATTGAAGAAATGAGAGACATCCACAAATAAAAAGGGCGTAAAGAAACAAGTAACATTTTATTAAATAATTTTTCTTGGTTTATTTAGAGAAATATTTCTGGAATACACTGTACTTTTGTAATATAGTTAAAGATTCAAACGTCAAAAGAATATCTTGCCAAAAGCTTTAATTTGTATTTGAATATGGATTGAACTAAGTTGCTACAGTTATATCTACATGTTCGTACCATAAGAGTGCATGAAATCAAATATTTTCTTGTGTATGTTCTTTCAAAACTCCGTAATTTTCGAACTCCGTATCACATAGAGAAGTTGGAATAACAGAAAATGGTATATAGAATATAAACATATGGGAACTTCTTCTCCAGATGGCATTTCCATACATGGTATTCTTCTTCTACCAGTATCTCACATCAGGAATGGAGCTTTTGTATTTGCGGAGGGATACTTTCCATACGCGCTAGCACCTTTGCCTTTCATTTCCGACCATGCATTCTATGAGGAAAATTGTTTGTTTTGGTGCGTACCACCAACTCTAAAAGCTCTTTCCATCTTTTTTTAACTACCCTGTATGGAGACTTGTTTCACAAATCGCATATGAATACCACTTCCCACTTTTGAGTTACAAGCTGTCAAACATGGTGATTTTTGAAAATTTTGTAAATTTAAATGGCAAAAGGAAAAAGAGATAACAGCCTAATATTTCGTGAACCACATTCAGAAGAAATAATAATACATATAAAAATTTTATCCTGTTATTCTCTTTCCATTAATGAGATTTCATTTTGCAAAAAAAGCTGGCATTTTAATTAATATTTCAGTATATTTTAAAGTAGCACGACAATTACTTGATCTAATAAAAAAAGGTATGGATTTCGGATATTTTGAATTATTTTCTACCTCTATCAGTTGAACAAAAATGTGCAAGAATTTATAAACCTTTGAATTTTGTAAAACGTGCAAAATCACAGATTTTGGCACCCTCTACATAAAAAAAAATTTGAGATAAAAATTTTGTTACTTCCTGTTATAGCGGCCCCCACAATTACGATTATGCCAAGGTCGCCACCGAACTTCTATGCACATCATATATACACCAAATATATACATCATACATCATATATACACCATATATATACATCATACATCATATACATATATATATATATATATATATATACACCAATCACTCATATATACACCATATATGGCATATATGTCATATTCACTTTATATATGAGTAATATTTACATTTTATATGTCATATTCATGTCATATATACGACATATACAATATACATCTTCTACACATGCCATTTATTTCCTTCTTTTCTTCCTTTGTTTTTCATTTCATACCTTTTTTTTAATTTAATGCTAGATGGCAGCACTACTGATTTTCTTATTCCCTTTATTATTGTTTGCTATGACATAGTATTTCTTGTCTTGCATTTCGGACCAGCACATGGTTCATATATTTGAATCTGTTTTCGTCATCTCCTCTCTCTGTTTCCCTGGTGAGTTATGTCTATTTTTATTTAGCTTTTTATATATTATAGCTGAATTGTTCTTTATTTTGTGGATCTATTATTATTTTCTTTATTTTATGGATCTATTATTATTTTCACATTTTTGTGTGTTTTTATATGTTATAAGGATCTTAATATTGTTATTTTTAGGCTTAATGCTGACAATATTTGAAGAAATAACATATTTTAACTATGAATTATTGTTATGATGGTCCTCTGAAGATTCCATAAGATATTCATAGGTCTTCATATTTGCATTTTCATTTCATTATGTTTGATTTTTGTAGCGCATTTTCCTTTGATTTTTATACTATCACTTGTTTTGATTTTCATACTTATGATTTCATTATATATATATGCGTTATATGATTATAACTTGGCATATACGACCATAAAATGTCATATAATCATTTATGAATGTAACATCATATCTGTCACAGAACTTGGTGATACAACTCGGTTACTTGGCTATTAATCGTCGCGTGCCACTATAACAAGGATGTACAGAAAGTTTTTGCAAATGGATTTTAACTTATTTTCCATATAGGTTTCTTCATACAAAGCATGAGAAAAAACAAAAATGGTACGCCAACATATGTTTGTTGAAAGTCTGTGGAGTGATCCTGTAATGATATCATAATTGTTATAATAATGTCCATATAGAAAATAATTATAAGTAAAATATCTTAAAATGGGAGGGACATAGAAAACGCTTAACAACGTTTTATTTTTTATTGACCAACATTTTATAGAAAACGTTAAATGTAACAGAAAGTTCGTAATATTTGTTGAACAATGCAATTTTAATTAATTTATTTACTTTGATTTACATTAAAATGTTTTTCGATATAAATCTATCATTATATATACAGTAGCACTTCCCTTTAACGAAGTCCCTATTTAACGAAGTTTTCTACTTAAAGAAATTTTCTGCAGAACTTTGACTTTGAACACCATTAGCATGTAAATTAATCTCCATATTACGAAAAATATATTCTATATAACGAAGTTTATTCCACTTTTGTACGTGTAAGTCAAACTAAGAGGTTACTTGTGCGATGGATATATGCGAATTTATTTCAGCGGATTGTACGAAAATGAACACATTTAAATAATCTCCATTCTGCTTGGTGCTAAATAAAACATTTTTTTTTCACACTAAGAAAAACACTTGTTATCATTACTCTCTCAAGCAAAAACTCCAGCGCTAACAGCTGGGAGAAGTGAAAATCCCTTTTTTAGATTCAAAAATATAGAAGATGCACTGTCGTAATGGCGTCAGATGCATTGAAGCAAAAAATATCAATTAGAATCAGACAGTTACCATTCTGAACTTCCATTGCTCATAGACAATTGTTTTGTGCATCCACAAGAATGTGCTTCAAAATGCAAATCTAACGTCAAAGTTATTTTTGTTCCTGCTAATACAACTTCAAAACTTCAGCCATTAGTCTAAAGAATAATAAAAAATCTTGAAATACATTATCGAAACAGACAAAAAAAAAAGAAAATATAGTGAAAACATTAGTTTGAGAACCTGTGTATCAGAACTGATGAAAGCTTGAGCCAAAGCTTGAGAATGTGACGTGATTTCATCGAGCGTACACAACTGTTTTGTAAAAAAGACGCTTCATAATTGAAACTGAATCAAATGTTTCTGAATCCAATACCTGTTTGTCATATTTGAAGAAAAAATTAATGAATTTAAGTTGATTTCTATTTAACGAATTTTCTTCATAACGAAGTTTTTAGGTGTAACGATGAGACTTCGTTAAATGGAAGTTTCACTGTATATATAAACTGGAGCAAAATGAACAAACACACAGTTTTTAAAACTCCAGTATTTTATTTAGCATCAGTTCAAGCTATTTAATTTAAAAACATTTCTTTTTCAGAAACACATAAATTTTTCACTAGAGAAATAGAAAATAGTATGCTGTGGCTGTCATAAAACTTTCTTCCAGATTATTTAAATATATTTATTTAAATAACGTTTTTCTATACCATTTATGAAAGTGAAAGTATAGTGTTTTTCCTTGAATTGAACTCGAAGTGGTAGTGATTAGCGATTAAAAAAACAAAGTTCAACAGTTTCCCTTTTTGGGTGTTCGAAAATAAACTTGGACCAATATATATATATTAACTTCAAGTATAAAATTTAGTTCATTTCTACCCAACAGAAACTGTGATAGAGCTATAATGTTCAATGCAAAAAGTAGCATAGCAGCATCCCCTGTTGAGTGAACAGAGTCAAAATTGAACCAGCATAAGTTTTAATAAATATCTTGCAGATTCAGTTTGGTGAATTTCCGTCGCGTAGATGCCGATATATAGCTATTACGAAAATTCACAAAAGCACAGAAGAACAGCGGCTCCTGTTAATCGATATACATCCAAATATAATGAGAACCACTGTATTTCAAGGTAGCTGAATATAACGTTTGAGGAAATTTTATCCTATAAATGGTTGAGTTATACCTATCACGAAAAATTTGATAAAATGCAGCTTAACTGCGCCACATATGTAACCACTATATATACTATGTATATATGCCACTATGTATATGTGCCACTATATAAACCAAAACCTAAGTAGCACCCATATGTGCCAAGTCTTCTTGAATAGGACATTTTGGATCAAATTCTACTCCATAGATGGCGAGATATGGCTATCTTGAAAAAAGAGCATAGCAACGCCACCTTTTAGGCAATATACACCCAAACCTGATCAATACCAATTAGTGTAAAGTGCCTAACAGAATATTCAGTTTAATAAAATTCCGTGCAAAAGTTCTTAAGACACAAAATTTGTGTTAAGCACAGACAGTAAGACATTTTTCCAAAAATAGTTAAATTGTATTCAGGACATCCCACATCTTGTAAATCCATCAAAAAATAGATGTTGAAAATTTTCCCGACTCCAATACATTCTTCTCATACATATAGATGAAAGTAAAATTTAAAGAAAGCAAATTCTTCGCCGTGGTGTTTATTTTCCGACATCAATAAACCGAAGCTACAAGTTTTTAAATTAAGCAACTCATTTAATAAACAATCATCATTACATATTCAGAAATTGGTAGAATTGATAATTTCTTTAATTACGTGTTTATTTATTTTAAGATTATTTTAGTTTCAAGGATTCAATCACGTTTTTCCTCCCATCAACTAGTGAAATCGGAAAACCTCATTAATACTGCTTGATTACCCTCAATGATATTTAATATGAGAAGTTAATCTAAATATGCGAAATTAAAAATGCACATTAGAATTGATTATCATTTATCAAATCGAAAATTACAGAAATGATTAGGATGCTATTTAAATGAAGTTTGGAAAAAAATTATAGTGAGATTTTATGTAAATTGATTTTTAATTATTTATTTGGAAAAATTAAATTTGATTAACGAAACGTAGATAAGTGGCACGAAAAATACGTAATAAAACGTATATGGAAATGTTACTTTGTGAGAAATTATATAAATAGTGTACATTATAGCGTGTACATTATATTAGTATAGGGTGTAAGAAGAAAGATGGCCAAAAACTTAAGGGAGATAATACACGTGAAGACAACTTTTGCACAGGAAATACAAGAGTTTAAAACATAGTCTAAAAATTAACTTAGACTATGACTTAGACTTAGACTTACTAACTTATTTAATCAAAAATACACGGTGTCTCCCTCCTAGACGAACCCGAATATTCTTTCATAAATATTACAATATTAGAAAAAAAAATAATGATATTTTCATCAGAAAAGAAACCGGTGCGTCTTATTCTCTTGTGCATTATTTTCTGTGCATCACCTTTGTGATGACATCACCAGACGTTCTGTCACCACACCATATCGAACTAACAAAATTGAAGTAGATCAGTGGTTCTCAACGAGTGTGTCGCGTACGACAAGTGTGTCGCGAGTGTGACCCGTACGAGGACCTCAGGTGTGCTCAGGTGTGTTCAGATATGCCTCAAAAATTCTCAGTACAGTTTTGTCAAGATGTGAATTCACACAAGAATCATTACTTCAAAATACAACATTTTAAAATTGTGCATTAGATAAGAGATGTAGAGACTATGTAGGGAGGTTTTGTGCTTGAATACTCCTAAGACATAAAAGTGAGCTCACATATTCAGATAAATATATTACTTTCTGAGAAAAAAAAGTGATATTAGAAAATGCGGTAGAAATGTTCAAAATAGTAATAAAGAATAAACAGAATAAAAATCTTCTTGAAAAAAAATAAATATTTTATATTTATGCTCAGAAATTTTGAAAAGTAAATAAACCCTCGAGACACAATACCTCTTTATGAGATTAGAAATGTTTATTTATCCACAATGTGCTTGCGTGTCAGCAAACATTTATGTACATATCTATGAGAAAAAGTTAACAGAAATCAGACATAGAATATAATTGTAGTGAAAACAGTTAATAGTAATAAAAATAACAAAAACAATTAGTACACTCTGTCAGTTTTCTCTCAATTGCAAATATTGTTTGTTTGTGCTATTAAATGAATTACAAATTGGACACATTTCTTTTGAGTTTTTTTCTATCATCCTAATCGTAGTTTGCGCCCTGAATTGACTCTCTGATGAATGATGAATTCTGAAAATGAAAAGATGGCCAATGTAACCAAATGTGATAATGTAATTTTAAAAGCCATGTCGTAATGTTTTGCCAAGCAAGGCAAAATTTTGACAGAAATTTTTTTGAAACATTTTTCCAGATAAATGTAAATTAATTTGATATTAAATTATGATTTTTTTTAATTACGTCTTCTTTTAATTTTTTAACTGAAAATATGCTATGTCCGCAGATACTTTTTAAATTGATACAGGTCTGTTTATATTTTTAAAAAGTTGTGACATGTTTACATTTAGAACAATAAATGAAACAAGATTAAAAAAATCTTCTCTTCCTTTATCATTTGATTAACCACATTTGTTTCTACCCCTCCCATACTATCTCTTCCCTCATATACTCTAAATCCACGCAAGGTAATGGCATGTACGCTAAAGCTACGACATTCAAGATGTATACTAAAGCCACATATGCTATCGATACGATATCACGTAAAAGTCTCAGTCTTGTACGCTGTAAATATCTTTTTAAATGATCTATTTTTTCTACGTTCACAAACTTCTTTTTTAGGGATCGTACTCCTAAGGTTTTAAGATACAAATTTAATAATGCACTTCCAATAGAACTACCATGGTATCAGGTTTGCTGAATTGAAACATTAAGACTTGTGTAAGGAATTTCATCCGCAATTTCTTCAACTTATAAATTAAAAATGGTAATTCGAATTCCATTTAAATCGAAATCTATGTAGGCCATTCAAAATATGACGTATAAATTATGAAACGCGCATTTAATGTCTTCTCATTTAATATAAATCTTTTTATAATTGCCAGAAAATTCCAATAAATGATTATAAAATATGACAGTTAAATTCGAATTATTTTCTTTTTTATTACCTGGGGACATTAAATTTCTCGCGACTCAGGTTCATGTGATTACTTGCATAGGATGAATTCAGAGATTTTATGACTGAACTAGTAATTTGAAAGTGAAATAAGTTTAATGACCTTTATTGCAATGCCTACGGCAGGGATCATTTTCTTTGAAATTAAGTAGGTACGTGGGTTTTGAAAAACATTACAAAGTATTGAGGTATTTCAGCATGCATTCTATAATGAATAAACAAAATAGTTCTGACCTAAACATAAAAAATTATTTTTAAACGATGTATGTAATAATGTATGTTCATACAATGATTACACTTTCCTTATGACAGAATAATTTATAATCAAGAAGTATGGAAAGATTAAAAAAATAAGTGTAGAAGAAGAAACATTTGAAATATGTGAAGAAGCAGAAATATAACCATTTTAGTTTTTTTTTAATTTATCTTTAATTCCTCCTTTATTTTATTTTTTCTTAAGGGTGTATTCAAATCCAAACTGCTTATTTTGAGACACATTGTTAAATTCATTTTTGCTCTAAAATGCATTCAATTGGCAGGTTCTCTTATTCAGAAACTTTATAATGTCCGAAATTGGTCGATTGTTTGGTAAAGGCAGAATATATTTCAAAAATGCTGTCAAAGTGGACATTTTGAACCGAATTTCTCGAAGTAATAGCGCTGGAAACAAAAAAAAATGATCATACTGTGAAAATAATTGTTTGTAAATCAATTTCTAATTAATTGAACGAAAAATAAAAACATAGGTCTCTTATAAATCTCTTTATAAATCACCTCACCAAGTTTCACGTTTTTACTTTTAAAAATGAGTCTGAAAATGTGTCTCAAAATTTTGAGTTGTTGAGCGTGGTAAAATATTTTTTTGAATACCGCCTTAATCTGTAGCGTATACAGGGTGAATCTGATAAAAGTTTGGGAATTATCTATCATTTGTAAGATCTCGCTGAAACATTATATCAAATAACAAAAATATAATTCTAAGTTAAAAGATGAATACAAAAATAAAAATTAGATTGTTTTTCTTTCTGTGACTTCAATTCCAATCAGTTACTTCATGCACATCAACAGGGTGATTAGGAACTCTTGGGAAAAACTTAAAGAAGAGATAGAACATACCTAGACAAGGACAAAACAACTTACATTTCATGATCGTAAAAGAGTGAAACGCTACAGGGCGCTTTCTAATTGTGGAGAGAACCCTTTTTACTACACATCATCTTGTAAATGATTGCTGATTTTATTATGTAGAATATTGTTACTAACTAGAATGCTAATATGGATTAAAAATAGTGGTAGGAATCAAGAAATTCCAAAGTAATTAATTTTTCTTGACAAACAACTGAGCTCAAGAGAGGGGGGTGAAGAGGGAGGGATATTAAATTGGTCAAAATTTCAGTCAAATAAATTGAGGATGAATAAGAACTCGTGGTGAAAACTTCAAGGAACGATAGAACACATCTAATCAAGCAATTTTCGTTACAAAATGCATGGGCGTATCGCAAGCGGTGAATCGCTAAATGGCGCGGTCATTCCACATAAAATTTTAGTGTTTCACACATATCATCATTTCAACTGTGGGCGTGGGTTGATAAAAGGGTTCGGTGGTTTTATTAATCAGGAAAAGGCGAGTATGCATTTGATGTATGGTACTGGCGTTGGGAATGCTCTGGAGGTTCAAATTGTGTAGTAAACAGAGTACTATCCACAATCAGAAGGCGTCCTATGGCCCTTCACTGCTTGAGTTGCGACCATGCATTGTATGGTGTTTTGAAAATGTATATGGTGCTTGTATAGGTGTGTTCTGACCCTCCTTAAAGTTTTGCCCATGAGTTCAGATTCACACTCTATTTGTTAATTTTAGACGTGTTTCCAATTTTAAACAGTCATTTTGGAATTTTAGACGCATAAAATCTTAACTGGGAATATCATTAAATTCCGCTATGTTCATTTTTTAATGTAATTAAGATTGTTAATTTTTTGTTTAATTAATTATTTTACAGTTGAGATATTCATTAATAGACAAACTGAAAATGTCAGCTGCTCACATGTTAGCTGAGGCAGAAATTATTGCTCAGTTTTAAAATTTAATGTAACCAGTAATATAATGCAATTTAAACAATTAAAATGGAATAACTAAATATTAATATTTAAATATATATTTTGTTTTTGTCACGAAAGTAACTTATCACTTTTGCTTAATTTTATAACGCGCTTCATTTAACTCTTTCATAACTTTAAAATTTATAAATTTTATATATTATTATACACGCCACTAATTAAGTACCTTCTGAAAATGTAATAAATAAAAAAAAAATAAAAAAAAAAAGAGTCACAAAATTGGAAGTCCTTATAATAATTCTCGCATTTTATTTAATTAAAGAGTGTTTTTATTTTTTTTTAATGTAATAGTCTATTGAATAAAGTAGAAGGATAAAAAAATTTAAAAGAGATTGTTATCGATAAGTTATGTATCTAAATGCAGATTGTTGAGGCGTCGATTTAAATATTTAATATCTAATTATTGAGTTTGCATAGTAATTTATCATAATTTGTAGAATCAGAAACTGTAAAAGAAAACATAGCATTTTAATCCTTTGAAGGGCGGTGGTATGCAATTTAAATCACATAACTTTTATTCCAAATTGCAGAATAACACTCAGAATTTTTTAAATAAAACTTTTCTTTTATAATGTACATGAAGGAAATATTTTTTTTTTTTAATTCAAATCAATTTGTTCGTAAATTCTGGTAATATTTAATCATTTCAACATTTCAGAAACATATTTACTTTTCTCCTGAGAGGGTTAAATAGCATGTTTCAGATAACACTGTCCTTATTTAATTGTGTATTGGGATTATTTGTATCTTTCTTGGTTCGCCAAAAAAAAAAAATAATAAATAAATAAAATAAATAAATAAATAAATATGGACGCCTTACTTTTGGAGCTGTCTTCGTATTTACATACTATACTTGAGTTGCTATTTCATTTTTTTTGCGACTGAATATTAAAATTGTATACTTCTTTTGTGGATGTCAGTTTTGACACCGCTAGAAGTTTAGTGCGTCTCGAAATCATATCGCAGAAAAAATCTCGAAACCATGTTTTTCAAACTGGACGACCATTTTTATAGAGAACTATTCGACCTATTTCCTTCATTTTTTTAAAAAGAAAGGTAATCGTTTTTGCTTGAGCCAATAACACCAAAGAGTAACATTTTTATTGATTATTTTTTTTAAGCTCGCAAAAAAAAAAAAAAAAAAAAAAATGAAATTTTTTGTTTAAATGGCCGACCTTTTGTCAAAAATAAACTTTTAAAACTAAATGTTGGTATAATCTCTAGATAATTGAATGTCCTTTCTAAGTCTGCGACTAAATTTGTTTCAAATGCTTGTGAACGGAGAAAACGGTCGCCCGATTGGAAATTCACTGCGGGAACCTCCAGGTATACTCCCCTTCGTACAAGACGAAGTATTCATTATTTTTACATATATTAAAAAATTAAATATATATAAGTGAAATGTCAATAAATATAATACTAAACGTTTGAATATGTTATCTCTTTTCTTTGTAAACGAAAAAAAGAGTAAAAATCATGTGAATTTTAGACCAAAGAAGTAGGACCCCCCCCCCCCCCCTCACTCCAAGAAAAAGAAAGTTATCTATAATAATGATTTAATAAATGCTTTACTTTTCTATATAAAAGGTAATAAAATAAATCACCATTTTAAAATTCGAATTTTAAATGAAATTGTCAAGTTTTCTTTTTTTTTTTTTTTTAAATTCTAAAATTGATACTTAATTCCGAATCTGCCCCTGTTAAATTATTTTTCCATCCAAAAAGTATTCCAATGTGGTACAAAATTCTATTAAACTTTAAGTTAAAATCTGTAACGTTAATGTAACTTACATTTGATAGTGATTTCGGCTTCGTAAGAATGTTTCCCCGGGGACTGTGCGGGTCAGGACCACATATCAATCAAAATCTCTTAATCCTATCTAAAAGAAATTAACGCATAATTCCCCAATTTAGCCCCCGAGTCATTTAAATTAGAAGTTCAGCTTTTAAATTTTCCAACACGTTGCGAAGAGATAGTTTTTTGGTATAATGGATTATTAAAAAATATCTGACTCTCTAGACAAGTAATTGCTTTACAGGGGGGACAGGGATAGGGATGACCACCTCGGGAAACCCGGCGTTAGCCTTAGAGTTGTAGTGCAATCCCGAGGGGCAGACACAAATCTGCCACCCAGCGCAACCCCGCCAAGAGAGCAGTCCCAGTTAAAATGGCTTCCGAAGGAAGACCCATTTGACGATGACCCCACGACCCCCGAACAGCATGAGAGGTAAGCGGGCATCTCCGCACCGTCGGCTAAATTTATTACAAACATAAAATTGATTATTACAAATATAAAAATTAAAAACATTTAAGAATTAGTAATTAAAATATATAATAAAGAAAAGATTTAAGCCTATTTTTAACATAATAAATCCGTTGCTATGACATTTTTGTATTTACAATGTTCTGAATCTTACATCACAATGTTGTCATGCTGCTCAAGTCGTGAGAAAGTCAGTCTATGTTGATATAGTTCTATAGATCCTTTGTTGATATACCCCTCTGACCATTTCACAAATGGACCATTTCATTGTTATTTGAGTGGAACACTGATACTAAATTCGGTTCACAAGCACATGAACACTCACATCGTGTCACATATTTCACAAACTATGGACTTATCACTGATACTGAAGCACAACAATGAGAAGTCTGTTATAATACGATTTCATAACATGAATCACAAACACATATTTCACAAACTTTGAAACAAACACATATTTCACAAACTTTGAAACAAACACATATTTCACAAACTTTGAAACACAGATATTGAAACGCAAAAATTTTAAGAACTTCGTACCACAACATGAGGCACTTACTGCCTCATGTGTTACTTATTCTGCTGTTCAAAACACTGTCTTTGGTATTGTTTGTAGGTTAAGCATTTGCTTTCATAAGCATAATGTTGGAGGTCTAGTTGTTTGTCCATGCTGGAGTGTTCCTTATTCGCATTTAAACAATTAATGCAACATATCTTCGACGATTTACAATTCCTTGTATTGTGCGATCCAGCACACTTTGCACAGTTTTCTTCTTTCACACAATCTCTCGCTACGTGGCTGTAGCCTTGGCAACGATAGCAACGAGGCGTTTCTATATATTTCTGAATTCTGCATCTGTGAAAGCCTATGTAAAGTTGTTTTGTTTTCAGCTGATCAAAGTCACTCTGCATCATTTCAATAACTAGAGTAACTGTGTTCATGTTTTTATTGGAGTTTAGAATCTTTTTTAAAACATAATCTGGGTCTTCTGTTTTGAGTGCCCTAATAAAAATAATTTCTAACTAAAATATCCAAATGAAAAATGTCAGGTCCTAAATCAGGTCCTAAAATCGACTAAAAAAGGAAGGTGCTCAACCGGTTCCGATGAATTTTTTAGAAAGTAGGCTCATTCGACAAAGCATCTCGAAAAACGCTAAGGGGCGCCAGGTTTTGTTTCCCGAATTCAATGAAGGGACATACAAGAGTTATTTTTGTTGTTTAACTTTTCTTTCCCTCATAGCTTTTTATCAAGTTTGAAATTCTTCTAACAGTGTTATCGCAATTCGAACTTCTTATTTCTGATAAAATACTGATGTGTGAGGTAATAATAAAAACATCTGATAAATATTTAGGATAATAATAATTAATAATAATAGTAATAATAACAATAATAATAATAAATAATAATAATAATATGTGAGGATAAAATCTTTTTTGATGTATTCCTCCTTCGTTTCATAGTCTGTTACAAATCGTTTGTTCCAAAAAATATCATTAAACAACCTAAATTAGCATTGACTTCTATGTGTTTTCTTGTAACTTTGACATTGTATTTCTCCTCACAGAAGAATTTGAGAAATACAAGCAATCACACTTCTTACAAACTCGGTGAGTACTCTCGATTGACACCCATTTCATTCATTTTCATCCAAACCGGTTGAGTACCGTCTCTTGGAAGATAATTTACTAAAGCTACACAGGGCCGCATGACTACAAAATGAAAAATATAGTCACGAATATAGAAAGTGGCCAGAAATATCATTTCAGATTCTATATGTTTGAAAAAAAAATTCTAATGCTCAAAAATAATAATTTTTTCAGCCGATTTCTCTAAATAAGTACGTGAGAAATTTTTCTCTTTTTAGTGACACAGTTTCTTTCTTTTTTTCTAATTTATAGAACTGCGTAGGGTGAAAATTCAAACGATTCTTCTGGTTGTAAACTATCAGCGTTTGAAGTTATAAATAATAGTTTAAAAATGTTCAGAAGAAAAACTCAAGATTACGAACCATTTCTAAGAAACTCATGTTGCTGTCCTGTTTCTTTCGCTTTTTTAGATAAAATGAAATTAAATATCTCCTTTGTAATTTTTACTTAATTTACTAAAGCTGCATTGGCCACATGACTAAAAAATTAAAAATATCGTCACGAATATTGGATCAGACGAGAATATCATTTCAGCTTCTATATATTTGAAAAACTTTCTTTTCTAATATTCAAAAATAGTAATTGTTTCATCCGATTCCTCTAAATAAGAACACAAAAGACAATTTTTTTTCTCTTCTTAGCGACAGAGTTTCTTCCTTTTTAGATGCGTTCATAATTATCGAATCAAAACCTAAAAAGGTATTACCAAAAAATTTTATTAAGTAATTTGATTTTTTTTTTAAATCTGTTCTTCCTTGTTATAGCATCTTTCGAGGATTAATCGTCAAGTTATCTGACATGTATGACGTTATAGTCATATGTGACGTATATGATATTTTATAATCTCTATGATCAACTTATAGTCACATTCTGAATTCTATTAAATCCTATCATACGTAATTAATACGTGATATTCCATGACATGTAATGATTCTAGGTTACCATGGTGAATAAATCATATTTAGATTGGAGTCATATTATTTCTATATTACTTAATTTAAAAAATTACTAAAAATATACTAAAATTGTTTAATTGTAGCAATCGTATAATCTATCGACAGTTTTTTGGATAGGTGTTTCAGGAGAAATAGATTTTAAATGGAAAAAGAGACTAAATATGGATTTCAAGTTCTGAAATTTTTAAAGCTAGGCTTAAGTTTACCATTGGAATTTTCAGTAAATGTCAACGAAAGATAAAATGTTGCCAACTTAAAATGTACTTTTTTATTACAGAAATTAATCATATCATAATAATAGATGATAAAATTCATTTCACTGAAATAATAACAGTACGACGTCACGTTTGACGTACATTTTCCAACTTGTTTCTAATTTATAGAACTGCGTTCTGTGAAAATTCAACCTGTTCTTCTGATTGTAAACTATCAGCGTTTAATATTAAAATCAAAAGTTTTAAAATGTTCAGAAGAAAAATTCAAAATTACGAGCCATTTCTAGAAACACATGCTGCTGTTGTTTTTCTCTCGCTTTTCTATATAAAATAGAATAAAATAAAATTTCTCCCTTGTAATTTTTACTTAATTTTCTAAAGCTGCATTCGCCACAAATTAAAAAAAAATAAATATCGTCACGAATATCAAATGTGATGAGAATATCATTTCAGATTCTATATATTTGAAAATTTTTCTTTTCTAATACTCAAAAATAGTAATTGTTTCATCCGATTCCTCTAAATAAGAACATTAAAGATATTTTTTTCTCTCTTCTTAGCGGCACAGTTTTTTTTTTTTTTCTAATTTGTAGAACTACATTCGAAGAAAATTCAACTGGTTCTTCTGCCTCTAAACTATCAGCGTTTAAAGTTAAAATCAAAAGTTTTAAAAAGTTCAGAAGAAAAAGTCAAAACTGCGAGCCATTTCTAGAAACACATGTTGCTGTTCTTTTTCTTCCGCTTTTTTAGATAAAATAAAATAAAATAAGGAACGCTTTTTATATACAATTTCTTTTTAAAAAATCATTGACACAAAAAAGACATCAACCCCTCGTAAGAATATATTTTTGGCATCACAGATTCCGAAGTATCAGTAATTTGTTGATGGAAAATTTATGTCTAGAGATCACGTGTTTGGTGAAGGTATCACGTGCGATAGCTTCTCCTAAATGATGCCGTCACGTTCGGCAGACAAGATTCGTGATGAAATACATGTTTTGAAATTGAGGGCGGGATATATTTTCGAATGGAGAAGAATGGAAATTTGTGCTTAGATGTGATATGATGAGCGGGTCAAAGCATGTACACATACATGAATCGTAAGAAATTTTGTACATCTCATTTTCTCTCTCTAAATAGTGGAGTGGTGCATGCTAATCGTTAGATAAGCTAAGAATATATAATCATTAATAATATAACAGGTAATTAAAGTTAAGAATTTGGAATAAATTCACTTTTGAATAGAAATAAATATAGAAATTCAAATTTAATCTTTTAAAAATGAAAATATCATTTGCCGTGATTTAACATTGAACGTGTACTGGGACGAATCATTGTAAGGTAGAAAGAATCACCCGATTACAAAATTTAATATTTTTCATAATTACAAACAGAAAATTATAATTAATCTGTCATTGTAAAGGAAAAATGTTAATTTTTTATTTTGTAGCATTGTATCTTCATCAAAAGTTTACGTACCGTTCTTTTTTTGCCGAAAAATCAGTGAGTGGTATTACCTACCTCGATATGTTGGAAATTTGGCTTTTTCCTCAGTTGAAGGAAGATATGTAAAACTGCATTTTTCAACAAGATGGTGCACTACCCCACTGGCATTTGGACGTTCGTAAATTTCTAAACAGAGAACTACCCCACCATTGGATTGGTCGCAGTGCAGCCGATGATTTGGTCCTACACAGCTACGCTCCTAGGTCACCTGATTTAGCCCCTTGCGACTTCTTACTTTGGAAATATGTCAAAGATCTTGTGTTCATAAATCCTTTGCCTACAAGTTTGCCCGAACTTAAGCAACGCGTTTGTGATGCTTTACAAACAGTTAATAGTGAAACATTAAAACATATTTGGCAAAAATTGGCACATCGCAGTGATATTATACGGGTGACTACAGGAAGTCATATCAAACCCTTGTGAAAAAAAATTAACATTTTTGCTTTACAATGACATATTAATTATAATTTTCTAATTGTAATAATGAAAAATATTAAATTTTGAAACCGGATGATTCTGTCCTGATTACCCTGTATATTCTAATTATTTAAGAATGTTCTGAAATCCAAACCGACTATTTTGTGACACATTTTTTAATTCATTTTCTGTTCGCAAATGTATCAAATGCGCATGTGCATTTATTTAAAAACTACGTAAATAAACTGTTTTTTTCTTTTTCTTGGTAAAGGCAGAAGATTCTTTAGAAAATGCTCCCAAATGTGGTGTTTTGAACCAAATTTCCGAACACGATAACGCAGGAAAGGGAAACAGCTACCGTCCTGGGACAATAATCTCTTATAAGTGAAGAAGGTGTTCATTTATTGGAAAATAATAATAAAAAACTGTTCGATTACGAATAAGTTCAATAATTATACCTGCAAATATCATGCTTTTTTGTTTAAAATTGATTCAGAAGTGGTGTCAGAAATTTCTCGTTGTCGAGCGAGAAAAAATATTTTTTCGAGAACCACCTTAAGTGAGAATAATAAATTTACTAAATAACAAATAACTGAAATACGTCGTATTGTATTTTATAATTCATAACCATTATTAACTGCATTGGATTGCAATTGTTTAGGTTTGAGTTTGACGTTTGATTCTGCTTTCTTTTATTGAAAAAAAATTATTTTTTGGTAATACCAGACCTAACAGGTTGGTTTGAAACTCAAGGTATGAGTTATTATTAGAAGGTATAAGTTTCGAATTAAGGAAAATGTAATTTTGTGTTTTGATGTAATATGATGAGAAGCTCAAAGCATTTGCACCTACACATCCATGAAACGTAAGGAATTTTGTGCTATTTATTTTTTACTAAATAGTGGAAAGGATGTATGTTAATTTAAATACGATCTATTTTATTTCATAAGTAGCTGAATGAAGATATGCACTGCATGAAAGTCTTTTGATTTCGGGGAATAAAATCTTATTTTATACAATATCTAGATAAGATTTATAATATCAATTTTATTAAATGCGTTGTTATATGTAGGAAATAATATTTACTTTTTTGTTTACAGGAAAAATACAAAAATAACATTTCGAAAACCACTTGAATTTAATTCAATGAAACATTACCAGTTTTCAAAATGGAAATGCACGTTTTCAATGACATAATTTCACATTTTCAACTATGAAAAGGAAATAAATAAATAAACATATATATATCGATATATATTTATATACAACATACATACACACACACACATATATATATATAATTTTATTGAGTAAATGCCAGCAATAAAGATACAATAGCCCCCATTATTTTTTTTTTCTCTTTTTTCCCCTCTTTTTCGTTCTTCTCTACCACAAACTGGATTTATTAAAGAAACTTCATTAAAAATAAAAATAATAATTATATGTCTGAGGGTAATTAAATTTTCCAAATTTCAATTGATAATATCGTTGGATCTTTCGTAATAGTTGATGCTCGTTTCAGTCAGCTATTTATATCACATTCTCGGAAGTGAGGAAGTGAAATACATACGTACAAGAAGCTTTTAATATATAAGATTCATAAGTATTATTCAATGCACTTGCAAAAATACGATGTTCAATAGCATTAATTTTGTAGTAATTGGTGAGAGGTCGTTTTCATATATTAACACGACTTCGATCATTCTACAAAATAATCTCATAAAGCATAAATATAGGATAGTATAGTCTGCCTTAATTTATTGTTCCATAATACTGTTTAAAATGTCTCATTTAAAAATATTTATGTTAGATTAAAGAATTATCATCCTTTGTAGGAATACGAAGCTAAAAAAAATAATGTTTGCTCGAACAATGTTTCTACGTCAGTTCTTTCCCTAAGGCATTGGATTTCCAGATAAAGAGGCGATTTGATGATGTCAACTTGGACAAAAGTATGTCAAAATGCAAGTATCCAAAACTCAAAAAGGAGTCTATGATTTCCCTAGAGAGGAGTCATTCATTTATTGGATCTACACGACTCCCATTAGATATATGCGTAATCAACAAAAGTTATTCCTGTTGCAGCATACGTCCAAGACAAAACTTAAAACTTTTTGGAGACCCATATTAGGTTAAATATGCAATCTCGATGATTAGAAGTATGATTAAAGTTTACTTTTTGTGCAGAATGTTAAATGAGGAGTACGTAGGAGATGAATAAAAATATTTTGAAAATTTATTTTTTATTAGGTAAAATAGACAGTCAAAATTATTAATATGAATAAATATGAATGATTTTCCAGTCTTTATACCGAGAAGCGTGGGAAATTTTAATTTAAAATATTTTCATACTTATGATTTATCAGATTAAATACATATTTAGGATAATTAGAAATAGGAATAAATTTCAGTTTTTGCATAGACTATGATGTGTGGAGGTGGGGGGAGGGGGATTTTTAGATAAAATTTCCTGTGTTATGATTTCGGGAATTAAAGTAAATTGTTTTTTGTTTGTATGAATGAATGATATTATAATAAGAATGATCATTCTCATTGTAATATCATTATGCATTAATGCGATAAAGGTTGTTTTTTCGAAAAATAACTAGGGAATTGGATCCGGGCTTCCCGGTTTACAGAGCATAGGTGAAAACTATTTTTCTCTAACTCTACTATGTATTTTTTTGTATTTATTATATATTTTTATATTGTTCATTAACCGCACCAAAAAGCATTTTTATATTAAAAATATCATAATATATTCAAAAAAAGTTTTAATATTTACTGCAGCATTTTTGATTTTAAAATTTTCAACTGTTTAAGCTCATAGTTTGATTACATCTCTGTTAAATTTGTGTTTAATTTATATTATATTAATTTTTCTTTAATTATTTATTGATGAAGTTTTAATTTCGTTTTAGAATATTAGAAGGAAACAAATAATGAACTATTTGTATTGTTTTAAGTGGAAACGGATTAATCTTTCATAATCTGGCTGCACACAATGGAAAGTAATTTATGCTTGAAAATTATTTTAAAAACCCTAAACAATCAGTAAACTAAGATACAATTTTCAAGCAAATTATATTTGAAATAATTTTTCTCCCTTATTCGGCGGTGTAAAAATTTAAATTGTTCGATTACATATATGTTACGTATGTTTTTATTTTATTTTATTTATTTATTTATTGATGAAATGTTAATTTTGTTGTGGAAAATTATCCGGAGACCAAGGCTAAACTATTTACATTATTTCAAGTGCAAGTGGCTTATTATTCTTCCGTAATGAAACCTGCACGCGATGGGGATAGATTAAAAAAATTCCTGCTGGAAAATTATTTTAAAAACCACAATAAAGGAGTAAATTGCGGTACAATTTTCAAACAAATTGTATTTGAAAGTACAATTTTTTTTTTACCTATACTACGCTGTAAAAATTGAAAATGTTCCATGTTTTGAAGTTTAAAAAATTGCAGTAGCGGAAATTGCAAAACCGAAATTGAATCGCCAAGTGTTGCCAATCTAAAGAAATATGAATGAAAATTATTTTTAAAGTTATAATAAATCAGTCAATTAATATACAGTTTTCAAACAAATTGCATTTGGAAATGGATTTTTTTCACTATATAACGGTGTAAAAATTGAAAATGTGCGGTGTTTAGAAATTCAAATAGCAAAAATCGCAAAACCGAAATTTCTTCGTCAAGTGTTGCCATTCGCAAAATGACGTCAGCGTTGCGCAAGGGCACGTTTGTCTCTTATAATGTACATAGTTTAAGATTAAAAAGAGTAAATTAATGGTGTTTAAACTCCGAAAGTAGATTTTTAAAAAATGCACCGAACTCAGATAAGCATCATATATACAGTAGAGTGCCGATAATCCGAATTCCAATTATCCAAAATAACCTCTTTTTTGGTCTGAAAATCTTTTCAGGACGACCCTTGCATCAATGTGTGATAGGGACATTAAACCGACTTTATAAGAAACAAATGCCAAGAAAAGTCCTTTTATCAGAAGAAATGGAAAAGTCTGATTCCCAAATTGCTTAAAATGTTGATTTAAAAGATTTTTGTATGATGGCGGCAAATTCATGGAATCTAGGAAAATCTTCAACATTGAAGAAGTATTGTAATCAAATACTAAACAGAAAATAAGAGAAAACAGATAATGGATAAAATAAATTTGATATTGAAAATTAGGAATATGAAATTATGAAGAAGATGGGAAGAATTCTATGTTACGAAAAAAATTAAATTAACGAGTTGTAAAATAGTGATGTAGATGATCGGATATATCAGTTTTTAAATGATGATATGATTGTATTATCTATTCAAGGTGAATAAGAAATCGAGGAAATTGAAAACGAATGTTTTGAAAATGTTAAAGGCCCGTCACATAATGAAGCATTTGAATGTTTGGAAACACCTAAGAAATGATTGGAACGACAGGAGAATGCTGACCCTATTCAACTAATGTATTTAAGAAAAATTAGTGATATGGCAGCTTTGAATATCTTCTTTAAAGCTAAATCAATCCAAAGCTTTCTTTGATTATTATTAAAATTTTGCAGTTTTGAAAAAAATAATAAAGACAAGAATTTTTTTTTTTTTTTTTTTTTAATGACAAACAAAAATAAATAAAAAGGTAAAAAATAACACAAAATTTAAAAGAGATAAAAAATGACAAAATAATAATAATAATAATAATAATAATAATAATAATACAATTTTTAACACATACCGGCACTAACAGTTGCCAGTCCTAAGCCTGGTAAAAAGGTGAAGTAAAATTATGTACACGCAACAGATTTTTTTTTAATCTACCTATCCACTACTATATTTTTAAAAACATAGATTTGTTCAAAAAAAAAAAAAAAAAAAAAAAAAAAACTGTTGCAAGTAAAAAATACATTTTAACCATTTTGGCACAGTCAGGGACATTATTAAAATTTCCTATCCAATTATTCGAACTTTTGCTTATCCGAACTAGCGCCGGTCCCGACAGGTTCGGATAATCGGCGCTTGACTGTACATTATTTATATATACCTGTTGCGTGATAAATTCGTACCTTTAAAAATTCATTAAAAAGGGACAAATGATGCTAAAAAAAATACGGTCTGCACGAATAAGATTAGAGGAAGGTCGGATTTTTTTAATAACATAAAAAGTTGTGGCTCTATCGGTTATTTTTTGAACCACGCGAGTTCTTTATTACTTAAAAAATAAAATCTGATCTCACTCTATTCCCATTCGTGCAAACTGAAATTTTTTAGTGTGATTTGTTCATTTTTAATGGATTTTTGAAGTTTTATCAAATTTATGGTGCAATCGGTACTTTAGGGATTTATTAAGAAAAAAGTATGTATTTTTCCCAAGTGAAAAAATGACGCTGTCATCTTGATTTTAAAGAAAAATAAAAACTGAAAAGGGTTAGTTTTTTCAAGTATATGAAGAAAGGAATTGTACATAAAAAACACTTAATGTAGCAAAATTAATAATTCGAATTTTCTGCATACTTACGTCAAGACATTTTTTGTCAGCTAAAGCTTAAATAATCACTGTGAAAATATAAACAAGGCGAAGTTTACACCCAGAAAAAGGAATTGATTAAAACAACAAAACATGTTTTATTGAGTACATTTTGGTTGTTTCAAGCAAAATTTTTAGTTGAAGTAAAAAGTTGGTGTTGTTGCATTGACAAAAAAAAATATTGTTAACACTCTTACAAAATTTTAACAAAATTTCATCAATTTTACTTGAGTTAACAAAATCTATTTTTTTTAATTTTACCATAATTTTGTAATTTAAATTTGTAATTTATACAAAATTTAAATTGTTGTGTAGTAGCGATAACTCTCTCACGTAACTTGGTTTATTTGACTTATATAGCTATATAATTAAAGGATTAACATAATTTTTGGATAATTAAAACTTTTTTCATTGGCACGAACCATGATAGTTTTAAAAATCCCCCTATCCTATTTATTACATTCTTCTATCTTTACAAGAAGAAAGTATTGGAGTCATGAAAATTTTCAACTTCTGGTTTTTGAAGGATTTTAGAAGGTCCTGAACACAATTTGACTGTTTTTAGAAAATGACTGTCTATGACTCTGTCTGTCTGTATGTGACAAAAATTTTGTGGGCGCTCTATTTCAAAAATTAATGCACGGAATTTATTAAAACTTTATATTCAGTTACTTTCTGATATAAATTGGTGCTGAATAGTTTTTGGCGTAAATAGCGCAACAGGTGGCGCTGCTATGTTGCAAATTTCGCGATTTCTGCAATAGATTCACGATTTCTCAAGAACTAATGCACTGATTTACATCAAACTACAGATTGAGTTAGACCTTGACATAAATAAAAGCTGATTACGTTTTGGTGTAAATAGCCCAACAGGTGGCGCTGCCATGCTACTTTTTTCATGATTTTCACTATAAATAAATCTCAAGAACTAATGCACGGATTAATTTTTAATTCATTTTCAGCAGTGATTTACGCCTGTAACTCTTAAATAATAACCAGTGAATTTTTATCCTGCTTTTTTTCAAGCGTAAACCGACAGAGTGAAAAATGTCCCAAGCCGGGAATCGTACCCGGGTCCTCAGAATAGCGCTCTGAGGCCCCAGCATACGGCAACACAGTACGGTAATTTTCTGCAGTGAATTACGCCTGTAATCCTTGAATAATAACCAGTGAATTTTTATCCTGCTTTTAACAGGCGTAATTCACTGCTGAAAATGAATTAAAAATTAACTATATGTTGCCATATGCTGGGCTTTGTATTTTCGTCTCATGTTTGCCGCAGAAATTTGCATGCTAATGCAGGTTCTGTTTACCGAATAGGCCCGGGAAGCTCGTGCTTACCCAAAGAAATACAAAGGTACCCCAAAATTTATTTTTCAGATTAACTTTTTACAAAAAAAAAAAAAAAAAAATCAATCAGGGTAAAAAATGCACTTTTTCCTTACGAAATTTTTATCTAAGAAGCTCGCTCTTTCTAAATTGTTGTTTACTCGAAATTTTGATGGTAAAATTTCAAATTGTTGCAGCATACCAAAAATGGATTTAGTAAATAACAAAGCAATTGGTAGAGGGAGACCCCAGAGTAACGGCGGGCTTCCCCTACTTTTATGTCTTAAGCGGCCGCTGTGCTCATGATGACATTTCCATCTTGTGCTGCGTCCAACATATATAAGAATGAGAAATTTCCTGCTTGGATGCCGTTTCTTGTATCCCAGTGGTAGAGTCTCAGCGAGCTGTTCTGAGGACCCGAGATCGAGTCCCAGTTTAGGACATTGTTCAATCTGTCGGTTTACGCTTGAAAAAAAAACAGGATAAAAATTCAATTGTTATTATTCAAGGATTGCAGGCGTAATTCACTGCTGAAAATAAATTAAAAAACAGTTAAGTTTAGATTGGTTCTAATACAAAAAATAATTTTAAAGTAAATATTATAATTGTTTCTGTAAAATTATTTTTTTGTATTAGAACCAATCTAAACTTAACTGTTTTTTTAATTTATTTTCAGCAGTGAATTACGCCTGCAATCCTTGAATAATAACAATTGAATTTTTATCCTGCTTTTTTTAATATTATAATTGTTTCTGTAACATGTTTGAACCATATTAGCTCACCACTCTACCACCTCCACATCAAACTATATCATCACCTGCTTTCACCACCCGTACGTGGTCTCAGCGCATTTGGTGTGGCGCTCCTTGTCGCGTGGGGATCACATACGGGTCACTGCAATCACCTGGTGTAGTCGTACTCGAACTGTTACATCTGGTACAGTCGTACCCCCGAACTGCACATCACCCCCTTCACCTTGTCTGTCGCTGCCTGTCGCGTGGTGACGCTGGTCACAGCGACAGACTTTTGTTTTGTATAAATTTTTTCTCCTTTTTTTTTTTTTTTTTTTTTTTTTTTTTTTTTTTTTTTTTTTGTCTTTAGTTCCTGCCGCCTGTCGCGTGGGGCTTTGCCCGGCAGGATTTTGTACTGCCACGTTTAATCCCTGCGTGCCAGGGAGCTAGCCGGGGAAGACATTAAACGCTCAACGGCTGGGTTCGCCCTCAGCCGAGTGGTCTTCCTCAGGCATTAAAATTAAAATTAAAATTGTTTCTGTAACAAAAACCTTTTGTTGTTAGAACAAAGAAAATTCCTAAAATTACACAAAACAATTGTTCTTTAAACAAAAGTTTTTGTTGCCGAAACTAAAAAGAACTCTTAATTTCAAAGAAACATCATTTATATATTGCCTTAACAAGGGAAGTCAATGCGATGATAACACTGCTCGGTTTTTAAAGTAAGAAGAATAATTATATTAAAATTTAGCATAAGAATTAAATTACAACATATTTTTTTGCATATTAAAGATTTTTAAATTTGTAATACGTATGCTTGCGCTTTAAATTAATTTATAATTAATAAAATAAGGAATTATTTTGTAACGATTTTGGAATTTATACTAGTCAATAATGGATCCATTAAAAAAAATCTCTTTAACCCCTTAACTGTGGGGCTTTTTCGACACCATAAACTAAAAATAGGAACGATACACCACTTTTTCCGTACTAAAATATTTGTTTTATATAATCAAAAAAAATGTCTGATAATTAATAAAACGAAAATAACAATTAAAAATTAGCGGTGTCCAAAAGCTTTTAGTAACGAAACAAGCAAACTCTTATTGCCCGAACTGGGTTCGGGCAACACAGTTAAGGGGTTAAATAGTGAAAAATGTTTAATAATGGCTTAAAAATCAAATAAATTAAATTTAAATTTAAATATGTTAACATTATAACTAACGTACGATATTAAAATTTTTAATTGAGATTATTAAATTATAATTACAAGTATATTTATAAATCAAAAAATGAGAGAAACAAACGTAGCTCGTCCCGGTCTCGAGGATCAAAGAGCAGACACCATAACAACTGAGCTACGACCTACGCGGCAATTTCGTTACAAAGTAAGAATTTAAGTTGTGTTAAAATATTAAACCCCTTATTTCTCGAGAACTAAGGAACGTTGAATAAAATCCGTTGAACCTGGCACTAAGGGGCTTCTACCCTACAACATATATAAAAATAATCAAAATCTGTGTCCTATCTTGGTCCTCTTCTTGTTAGATTTCATAACTTTTAAAAAATATATCTATTTTGATACATTTGATTTACATATGACGAATAACAACATTTTAAATATTTTTGCAATTTTAATTACACCTTTAAAACTAACGGTTTATGAATTAACTATTGGTCAACGATAAGAATGAAGATCCTGTATATTCAGTAGCATTTTTTTTAATGAGCCTTTGAAAATAATTATATTTCAAGTCACTAACATTTATAAATTGGTGCTAAGTGCATGGAAGGTATCTAGAATCATTAAACCATTAATAGTGTGACATACTCCTCGGGGATGTTCACTAGAAACGAGACCATGAAACAGATTAAAACCAAACACAACTATTTAAATGTAACAGTAAATAAGGAAGTAGCAATAAAGCGGGTAAATTTAAATTCCGACGATCAAAAACAAGCTCAATTTTATGAAAGACTTGTAGTGGATTAGCAACTTGTCATAAAGGGAGCCGTTTGTTTTGATTTAGATCGTATTGTGAAAATAACATCTGTGTGCGTGCGGAGACATCTGTAGACTATTTTACTTTTGACGGATGCATGTGTCTTTTGGAATTTGTCAGTTTCTGGTACTTTTTTGCGGTTTTATACAAATTTTGGCGTTTTTGGTCAATCAGCAATGGTCTTTAAACTCAAGCATGGGTGTGTATCCTCGAATTTGTGATTGAATCTCTCCCTCGTGGGCTTTGAGAAACCAGTACTTGCCAGCGTCGATAGTTTGGTGTTCCTGAAGGTAAATTTTGTTCTGATTAGAAGCCTGTAGTAAGAATTAAGTTTATTTTGTTGTAGCAAATAAAGGTGTCCGGTTGGTGTACAAATAAAGGTGTACCATTACTATATAGGTAATATTTCAGCCGTAAGGAAGTTTTGTCAGTGTCTCCGCTTCACAGCTAAGTATTTCTCATGGATTAAAGGGAAGTTTGAAGTGTGACATTGTTCGCCCTTCCGGAAGTGTTCAGTTTAATCATTCATTTTATGCCAGTGCTTAGTGTATAGTGAGTTATATTTTCCTCAGTGAATTTATTTTCGAAAGTTTTCTGCAGTATAAACTAAATTCTGAGGTGAGATTGAACCATCGTCCTTGCCCTTAAAGTTTTAACTAAACATTTGTTTTATCTCATTTTCTGTCTTTTCACTGAGCTAGCCATGGTTAACCATGAACCCGTACGCCACAGACTGTGAAGAGTAAAGTCTTTTTCCAAAATTTATTAAGTTTAACTTGCTTAACTTGGCTCCAAATGACCTCCCCATCCACTCTACTAAGAAAATCTCTTTAGTAGATAATATCAGTATAAATGGAATACTGTGGATTCGATGTTGCTCTTTATTCGAAATAGAAAGCTAAAGTTCTTACCAAACTGTCGAAAACTCACAGCTGATGATTCTATCAAAATTGCTAGTCGGAATCCCCACTTTAAGTTGACCAATTGAAATTTCACGAGAGAGTTCCTAATCCTGAGGAAATCATGCGTTCCAAATTCATTGATCCCATCTCCTACAGAACTATATATACCTACACGAACAAATTTTACCTAATTAACAAATAATTGCAAAAATAACCGTGACAAACATATTCCCAGAGATACACATGCACATTGGGAAACTTAAACAAACAGCAGAACAGATCTCATTCATATACAAACGTTAGAATTCAGAACAACACGATCGCATGCAAAATGTCAAAATTCACTCGGCTACTAGAGTACACATATAAAAGAGTAGCTGGGCACTTTGCCCCAATATGAAGACCAGTATAACTCATTGTTTCGTAAAAAATCCTGTAGATAACACCAGAAAGAATTCTACAGCATTATATATATTAAAAATTTTAGTAACTGTTTTAAGAAGTTGTGTCTTACAACACTATAACATTAAAAATCTCAAATCTCAAATGTCAGGGGAATAAAAATTTCAAAATTATTCCTTCGTCAATATTAGCTAATCAGTCGTCTTATACTTGTAGAGGTTTCCCTTCAATCTTTATTAAAACAAATCATTTCCTCTTCAAAAACACAGACAATTTCAAATATGTTATACCATCTTCCAATAAAGAAAGGTTTTTTATCAAAAAATTACCCATACTTGCGTGATTCTAATCTGAACGGATATTTTTAGAATTTGACAGAAATCATTTTCTGCCTTAAGAGAAAAAGAATGTAGGGGGAAACTTTTTCTATCTTTTTTATAATTAATGAAAAAAAGTATTTTATTTGGCATACATTTGTTACTGAATGCCTTTGACATATGAAATTTAATTAATTTTTTTTTAAAAAAAGCTTTTGAAATTTAATTTTTTTTCTTTGTTTTGTATAGTGATCAATAATTTTATCTTGTTATTTTATTTTTCATTTGAAAGGAAAGAGATTTATTTTCAATAAAGGAGGAGAAGTATTCTTTAGTATTAACGATACCACGAATAATCTCTGAAAATGTAAGACAAAAAATACGATTATTTCCTTTATGATCAAAGAAGACAAAACCAATGATTAACCTTTTAAAAAAGCCATTGTCAGAGTTAAATGACATGTACACGAAATTAAATACCTGACGAAAGACGGCACAAAGACGGGGTCTTTCATCATGAGAAATTACTATATTGTTCTCACAAAAACCACATGGTAAAGCAGTTTCACACGTATTGATTTTTCTTTATTAGTAGATCCAATTTTCTCAAGATTCTCTTTTTGTTTTAAGAAATACTTTAAGTATGTATTTTATAGATCGTTTATAAATTGCTTTGAAGAGAAATAAATT
This sequence comes from Maratus michaelseni, assembly GCA_963931845.1. NCBI lineage: Eukaryota > Metazoa > Arthropoda > Arachnida > Araneae > Salticidae > Maratus > Maratus michaelseni. The sequence continues at coordinate 186,343,646 of OZ007587.1, forward strand.
TTTCAATTTAGGCTTTTTTGTATTCTCAATCAGCAGTAAATTAATAATAAACCAAGGGATGATTTTGTATTTTATTCAGAAGTTTGTATAATGTTCTAAATTAATCCTTAGAATCTAGTAGTATCCGTACTCCGCTGAAATGTATGAATTTTTATTCTGATAAAACACAAATAAAAAATAAGTGAATGTTTTTAGAATGTACATTTTGTAAAAAAAAAAAAAAAAGTTATGATTTTAAGATGCCACTGTGTCATTTTCACCAAAATGCTGTGAATTATTTGTATATTGTTTTTAAGACTACAAATAAATTCGTTTTGCATGAAATTCGTTGTACTGAAATTTAATGAATAAATGAATTAAATTTCATAAGAGTCGTTAGTATTTTGAGAAATACAATTCTTTGAAAATAATCGGATTTTATTCAGATAAACAGTCTATTTGAAAGTTACACGTAGCAAATATACGTAACAAATTTTACAGATCTATTCGTATTAATATAACTTTCACTACGAAATTTTACAAAATTCAGGAGAATTGTGTATATTTAGCTTTAAATAAACAATAATTTTATTAAATGATTTTCATTGCTACGGAAGGGCGAAGGGAAAATTGATCTATACGTACATTACTAGAACTCAGGTTTTTAGCTGGCAAACTTTACAGCAATATCTCCAAACGCGTGTAAATATTTTTTTATTTTCTTGAAAATATTTTCAAACATGCTTTTTAATCACATGCTTTATATTGCAGTGCTGAAAGATCAAACATGGGATTCATACAAATGACAATTATGCCATGCTATATAAGAAAAGTTATACTTTTAAATGTTTAATTTGAGATTTATCGTATTCAAGATATTTGTAGATGGTACTCGTCTGTAGACGATATGATTTCTGTATCATTTAATCAGGCTCTATGAAAAGACCAGTCCTGAATAAAAACGAGACTTTATTTCACTATGTATTATTCAAGGAATAATGCCTATAAATAGACGATATGGATTTCGTAGCATTTAACCAAATTCTATAAAAAGACTTCTCCAGGAGAAAATCTAGACTCTATTTCATTCAGTTTATTATTAAAGCAATAATAATGTCTGTAGGTTATATGGTTTTTGTATTTTGCAATCAGGCTCTATAAAAAGACTTGTCCAGAAGAAAATCTATACTTGGATACAAAAACTTGTTAAAAATTTTGCAGTTACCTGTGTATTTTTATGATTGTGTGAACACAAATGCACAAAACATACAGAAATATATCAACACGCGATTAAGATAAACGAATGCAATATATCTTGATAATGTAATCCATTTTGAAAAACTTAAAATTTCCCCTAAGATTTCCCTGGGCGTCTAAGGTCGTGCCCTGCATTTCGATAAAAATTCTTGGAAAACTAAGGTTAAATTAAATCTTTTTTCCTGTTTAGTGCTAAAATATCTTTCATATCCCTTCATTTTATATAAAACATAGTTTTGTTAAAATTATTTTTTTAGCCAATGTAATTTATATTTTTAGAGGCATACAACTGTTAAATCCTCAAAATATTGCATTTTTCAATAAACTTATATATAAAAGATCATTATGGTCTGACATTTTAAGCAGTAACATAAAAGTTCCATAATATAGCTAGTTATGACTAAAAATGTATCAAATGTTCAGAGTGGAAGCAGTGATTAAAAGGACAATTTAAAGTGGTTTATCTCAAAATGCTAAAAACATGCTTTTATTAAATTTCACGAATTATTTCTCTAACTACTTAATATTTTACATAAAAACTTCATAGATTTAAATATTATATCCATGTTTTAAGACGGAACAGGAAATTGCTTATTATTTCAGCCACAAAAGAAGAAGAAAGCGCGTAAATAAACTAAATATATAATATTTTCAACTTCGCTTTAAAGTGGAAATTTTCTAAAATATACGTAAATTTAGGTTCAGTTAAAAAAAAAAAAAGAAATATATATATATATATATAAGCTACAAATCCGTGAAGATTTCATATTAAAATATGTAATAGTTCAAGAGAAATCTTGTGCGCAAGTTAAAAGGAAAATACTTTTTTAACATTCTGAAGAAAACCTCTTTAAAAAAAAAAACTTTGTATCATTGCTTACAATGAAAACACCCGACACATTTTTATAGTAATAACTAGCTCGGCGTTGCTCGAGCCTGTGATAATAACCTTAAATAAACTTAAAATTTGTATGATTTTATATCTTTAACCCAATTTTGTATGAATATATATTTTTAAATGAAAAATTTGCCAAAAATATTGATATTTAGTCGTAAAAGTGCTCTTAAGAAGACATTTTCTTATTTTTTTGACATAAGGTCGTTTCATAATGTTTAAAAAAAAACTAGTTCCTATTGCTCGAACTTTTCGAAATTTCTTATCGGTTATAAATATAACGGTTTTGTAGCCCATGTAAAAATTTCATGAAAAAATATTGATATCCAGTTGTAAAAGAAATATGTTTCTTCTCTCTTTAGTTTTTCTTTTTAGCGTTATGTAACATAACAAAACAATACACATAACAAAATACATAACATAACAAAAAAAAAAAAAGTTCTTATCATCTTAACTCTGCAAAATTTTAAACGGTATTAAATATACGTAACTGTATTGAAGCCTTCATTAAAATTACGTGGAAAAATATGCATATTTAATAGTGAAAACATAAGCCAAAGCCGCGCCGAAACAGCCCGTGTTTTAGCGTTTTCATAAAAAATTTCTCCATTTTTTTTATCATTATTTTTATTTATTTATGTATTTTTTGTAAATACATTCAAAATGTTTTGTAAATACTCGTTCAAACATTTCGAAAATTTTGTGGGTGATGTAAATCTGGTCTGCCGACACGCTCTACAAAGATTGTGTTAAAATACAGACGTTTATGTGTTACTTTTAGCGTTAAAATGGTAGTTTCGGGAGGTGCGAAGTGACCTGCATTCACGAACATTTTCGAAAGGGTTAAAATTCGTATTTTTCAAAACCGATTTCACCGTCCACGAAAAGAGCATCTCAGCTTTAAATAGATATTTTTGTGAATTGGTACCTCTGAAATCGAAGCCTAGGGAAGCATCGCCGAAAGGTAGAAAAAGTCAATCGCAAAAGCGACCCTTTTTGATTTTTTTTATTGTTTTCAAAGGGTTAACTAAAATAATTTTTCAAACTGATTGAGGTATTGAAGACGTTAAAGTACGAAATATAAGAATATCTCTTCCTTTTTACTGAATCTCGAACGGTTCGGTCGATGGGCGTTAAAATATTCGCTCCTCCCCCCCCCCCAAAAAAAAACAGCATTTGAGTCCCCAATTCTATGTGCTCCAGAAAGGGACTGAGAATGCGCGTGTGCGCTTGCCGATTTTCAGGAAAAAGGAATGCATTTCCGATGAGTTTTTAATTAATATCTTGGCTAATTATTAAAGTTTAAAAACCTGATCCTCATGTGTATTCGGACTCTCCTTGGATTATCCTTATCCAAATTTTCAGATTTCTAGGCGCGTAAGATTTTGATGGCCATCGCCAACACACAAATAGCAAAACTTTCTTTTATTTTAGCATAATTGCACTAGTTTTTTTCTGTTGTTTTCCTTAAAATGCTCAGAAAATATTTCTTTTTCATGCGTATGCGTTTTCTAAAAAATTGAATTTTTGAAGATTCAACAGCCTTTTTTTATGTTCGATTAAAGTTATTCTTCCATTTCCACTGAACCACCAAACAAAATATGCAAAAGTAATTAAATTAGGAACTAGGTATTTTTGTTTCTTTATCACAGTTGAATATAAATAATTTATATGACAAACAATCATAATTCACTGCATTTGACATGTGAATTTAATTTATTGAAAATTGCGTTCATTGTCTACATATTAACATTTTTTTCTTTCGCTATTGATTTTTATTTTCCCAATATTCCAATATCCTTTTCCCATTTTATTAAGGATAGTTTCCTGTTTTTGAATTTTAAACTGGCAAATGGAATTCATTCGGCTGCATACATCAGTGCATTCAGTATCAATATCGCTTTCCATTAGTACATTTATTAGATCATTCAAATGTAAAATTTTAACATATGGGGACGAGTTTACTTATGTTTATACAAGGTGCTCCAAAAAATTGAAACGTGCTTTCAAAGAGTTACACTTTTTAAATTTTTATACGGTCCTTGAGTCCTATAAGTGTGATTTAGGAAAAAAATCTCGATGCTTTGACAAGAAATTCCATTCTTTTGCGACAAAACACACCTAATTATGACACTTTGAATTTTATGAAATTAATAAGCTTTCCTGCACTATAAAATCTTCTGTGCGATTTTAGTGCCGGAAAGCTCCAAAATTTCATAAAATTCAAAGTATCATAAATAGGTCAATTTTGGTCGTAGAAGAATGGAATTTCTTGTCAAAGCATTGAATTTTTTTTCCTTAAATCACACTTATAGGACTCAAGGACCGTATAAAAATTAAAAAAGTATAACTTTTTGAAAATTAACGACAGGACAATTTCATGAACATAATCTTATATCCTAACTTTTTTTAAACATTTTTTTCAATTTACATTGCATATGTGTCTCCAACAGATATGCTACCACGCATGCGCGGCAGCGTATTACTGCTTATTTTACTGTTTATTACTGTTAATTATACGGTATAATACTAGCAGCTGTGGTAACAGTAATATACTGTAAAATAAACTTTTTTTTTTTCAGTATAGTTTATAGGACCCAACAACCATACAAAAAGTTTAAAAAGTTTAACTTTTTGAAAATTAATGGCAGGTTTATTTCATCAAAATAATCTTTTTACTGTTATCCCTAATTGTTTTGAAGACTTTTGCAATTTCTGTTGCCTACGTATCTCGAATAGGTAAAGATTTAATGCGCGTTTAAATCTTTTTGGAACACTTTATATAAGTAGACAATAAAAAATAAACTAACTAACTCGTCTACTTTGTAGTTATGGAAGAATAATAAATCTTTGAAAGTGGAAAAAACAGCATGAAATAGTAATTTATATGTAACAGAAAGCCATTATTTGCTTTGATTGTCTTAGTGTTTTGAAGTTTTTGTTGATACCTTATTTCTGTCATTATTCACAAACCATCTCCAACAAACAGTTAGACGAATGAAAATTGTGATTAGGCAATGTTAAAAATAAAAAAGAGTAAGAACAACATCTAGCTTTATTTTATTTATTATTCTGTCAATAATAGAAGATTTCTACATACTGTATACTTTTATTTTGAAAATTTACATAACAATCAAACATAAAATTCAGTAGCTTTCTGATATTTAGAAAGTATGAAAGAAATTTTATCTCAATTTTGACCTTGATGAGATCTTATGAGAGAATGTTTTTTAATTACAACTGAGTGAAAAATGTTCTGGCTAAGAGTTGAATTTGGTTCCCTGGATACATACATGCTTTATAAATTGAGCTAACCCGGATATTTCTAGCAGGCATAATTTACAAAGATTTCACCAATATATGATTGCGATAAAGTTAATTACATATCCATAGTTTATGGATTTCCTAGGCCTGAAGTTTCTTCAGCTCAAGTTCGTCGTATTGCAAACTGAATGTTATTGCCAAAATGCTTTTTTTGTGAATTACATAGGTTAGAGTAATTCGGATCAGTTCAGTTAGTATAGAGTTGGCGCGTGAAGTCAGAGGTTCCAGATCCAATTTCTGTCGTTTACATTTTTTACTCAAGAAGTAAAATTTCCCGAATTAATGCCTTTTTTAGGTGTGTTCGTAATTATATAAATACGTAGCACCTATTGTCGTCGCTTGGTCCGTCCGTCTGTCTGTCCGTCCGTCCGTTCGTCTGTCTGTCCGTCCGTCCGCATATAACAACGCAAAAACTACCTAACCGAATGGTTTGAAATTTAAGATATATTATCTTTGCAGAATATTGTCGGGACATTTCAAATTTTATAAAAATCGAATCAAAACTTTAGGAGATATTAATAAAAATATTTATTAAGAAATTTGAATTTTTTTTAAAAAAATAGGTGCTTTCATTGTTATAGGAGCTTCCGAGGTTGAATCGTCAAGCGACCGAGATACTTATTTTATGACAGAAACTAGCTGTTACCCGTGACTTCGTTCACGTAACATTAAAAAAAGAATAAATGCATTAATTTAGTAAAACATTTCACTTGATAATTAACAACATATATAATTAACCAAAGCTTTATCACATTTTATAAGAGACCATACGGTATTTCTTTGCTATAGGGGCCTTGACATAACCCAGTCTTAAAAAAGTGAAATTTCATGCCAAATAATATATACAATCACGAAAATGAAACTGCAACTAATGAAAAAAGGAGGACCAATTAAAATCGTAAAAATCGAGTAATTCCTCTTCGTAAAACGAAAAACAACACTGGCAGAATTCTTCTATACAACAGTGCATTTTAGGTGGTATTTGGTGTAGAATTTGTATATGTGTGCATTGCTAAATGGGCATTATTGTATTGTTTATTTGCATAGACATATGTTATATATTTCTTACTACATTATCTTGTTTATGTATATATTAAATTAAGTGCTTCACGCTAAGTGGTGTAAATAGTGAACAAACTGCTTGTGGATTTTATACATTGATAGATATTTCACAATGATATAACAATCTGAGGCGATTCTAAAATGTAAATAAAGGTTGCTAGAAAGTACTTTAAATTCTGCCCAATAAATCGAGGTATTTAACCTCTATATTTTCTCTATCGCGTCAAGAACACTATAAGCAAATAAATACCGACGACACAAATCTGATGATCTAAATTTACATATTTTTGTTAGTATATATAGGATTATTTTGATTTATTTCATGCGCTTGAAATTTTTTACGTTTTCTCTAGGGTTAGGTGTCGAATAAATGTACTTTCTTGTTATTTTATTTTGCCATTTCTATTTATTCTATTTTCCATTCATTCCATTTATGGATACTAATTTAATTTACATATTCGTGTCAAAGAATATTCTGTAAAGTTATTATCAGTATTAGGATAGGATACGATTAGTGTTACGATTAGGAATAAAAATTGAACGACAATGGCATGACCAATTCAGGTTTAAAGTATGAACCAGGAAGTCTAGTTACATCATGAAGCAATAAGAAAATTAGAAAATTATCGTCTGATATTTTTTAATATGTTTTACAGTCATAGTTGACATCAAAGGTGAGCGGGGAAATGATCATCTAAAATACCATTAAGTGTTTACCACGCAAAAAACAAATCTGGTTACAACAATGTATTTAATTTTGCGCCAAATTTCACTTGATAAAAAAAAAAAAAAAAAAAAAAAAAAAAAAAAAGGCAAATTGACTATGGACCTAATTACAGACCCCTAACCTTCCTATTCTCGGAAATGTTCTACCTATATGTAAAAAAAAAAAAATCTACTATATAGCCACGCTTTCGCGTTTATAATGTTATGAATTGGCACGATTGGCTTGTTCAAGTTTACACAATTCGGCTGGAAGAAAAGATTCATTGCTTTTTGATGTCTTCTTTGCTTTTGCATTACGCGAATTTGTTGGTAAAATCGATTTTCTATTCGATAACATTGTTGTTTTTTAAGTTAAAAAAAATATTGTAATTTTACTTAAACATTGGTTTAAAATCTATGCAATTTTTCTTATCCTACAAGACTTTACAAAAATCTATTATGAAACAACTTTAAAAAAAGCTATATTTAAAAAAGACAACAAAGTTTTTCCTATTTTAAAACTAAAAGAAATGTAAAATTAAATTCCGGTTCGAAACGACGATTTACAAATGTGTTTCGATTGTGGGAAAATGATAGAGGAAAAATGCTGTTACTTCGACACAATCATATTAAATCTTTAGCTTTTATGAGAAAAGCAACTTTCTTTAAAAAAATATAGTTATTTTTATTAAGATTTTATGATTGTCGATACGGATAATTTTGCGATGCATATCATTGACATTTGCTATCCAATATATATATATATATATATATATATATATATTACTTTTTAAAATTTAAATTAAAAATATGGTATCTTTATGTTAGCCGTGTGCAGACTATAAATCGCCAACCTATCCCATCATTCGTATTGAATTCATTAAAAATATAAATCTTTCACTCATTTCATTTAAAACACAGAACTTTAATTTACAATACATACATTTAAAATACATATATTACGTACATTTAAAATAATTCCTTTCATGTGAAAAAGAAAAAGAAAAAAAAAAGAGAAATTAATCACAAATAATTTGATAACCCAAGATCATTTTATTTCAACATCAAAACAAATTTGTTTTATTTTTCTATATATGACATCATATTCGCTTGCTTTCCATACTTACTCGTATTTATGCACTTTGTATTATTATCAAATATTTGAAAACGCACGTTTTATGTCTAATATGACATCATTTCATATTCTGTTTAATTCTTAAATAATTCATTTCATTTTCATTTTTCACGTGGAAAATTTTCACTTGAAAATAAATTGTTGATTAAAAATTATTACTCAGGGGTTTATTTTATATTGGCAACGATAAAGTATTAGCAACGGTAAAATAAATTTAACCATTTTAAAAAAAGCTGCAAAACCGGGCCCTTTGGACCAAACCAACCAAACCAACCAACCATTTTAAAATATACGAAAAAATGTCCATTTATTCTGTATGAAAATAATGAAATTTTTAATTTTTAAGAAAAATATTGATATAAAATAAACAAAAACCAGCCTATATTCATTTGAGAGTTATAATCAACTTATATGCAAAGATACAGGATAATTAAATGCTCCATTTTGACGCTGGCTTCAGCCTAACATTTGCACATAATCAGATTTATAATATTATTAGGATTAATCTGCAGACGATAAAATTCATTTCGCAGAATAAAAAATAATCAGGATCTGAATATTTATATAACTAACTATAGTACGAACGCACCTCGTTTGTCACGTTTGACGTACAATTTCCAACTTGTTTAAATATGTAATGTTTTGACTAGATTTATTAGAAACAGTGTTCTAAAAGAATTGTTTTACTTCAAAGTAGCCTTAAAGTCTTGATGTGAATCAGAATTACTTTAGCAGTATAAATGACGAGCCTAAATCCATTTCTGTAATACCTTTGATCGAGCAAAATAAACCAAGCAATATCATAATAATTTTCAAAAGTAAATAACAACGATTTCCAAATAAGTATGTTTCAATCTCATTGATTTTACTGTCTCTTCCATATTTCAAATGCTTATTGTTTCATTTCAGCTTAACTCGAACTAATCCTATAAACAAAAACAAAAAATTATGCGTCAAGCATAGATTATGTAACACTTTCCAACGCTTCCAAAATAATTTTACAAATCATTACAGTTTAATAAGCTGAAATATATCATCTAAGTAAACAATTTGGAAAACGCATAACATATTTAAAAACGTAATTTCAGGAATTTCCAACATATATTTCCAACATATATTTCCAACATATATAATATACGGAAAAATATCCGAATACTTTTATGCAGCCCTGTATATGATCTATAGATTTGTATATATACTGCATATGATGCTAAATTTTAGTTTAGTTAGGAAACGCGTAGCACAGTTTAAAATTCTCCTTCTGGAGTTTCTGTTAATAAACGGAAATGTGTTCGCGAACTTTTGTGCTGCCCTGTATATGATCTACAGAGTTTAAACACACCAAGTAATAGACAAAAAGTGAGTTAAATTGAAAATCGCGTTCAGCAACTTAAAACGCACTTCCAGGAATTATTGTTAACAGACAGTAGAGAATTCTTTTGTGTGTCCCTGTAAATGAACGATGACTGCTATACACACAATATTCTGTAGTAGGCCTCTTCTAATGCACCTTAGTAATATATATAAATATCAATGCGTTTAAAATAGTGAAACATTATTTAATTAAACCGCAAACGATTTTTCTCCATAGACGTAATGTAACGGAATTATTTTGACTGTCCCTGTAAAGTTACTATAAGTGCTATGCACACCATATTCCATATTAAGCTTCTTGTAATGCACCTTAGTGATATATATCAATTACAATGTGTTTGAAATTGTTTAACACCATTAAAATAAACCGCAAATGATTTTTCCCCATAGACCGTAATGTAACGGAATTCTTTTGAGTGTCCCTGTAAAAAAACTATAAGTGCTACACACTTCAGTTGAAATAGGGAACATGCTATAGATAACGACAATAACATATAAATTGCAGAGCAATCTGAGCATATTTACGGGAGTTAGAGCACGGGCAGACGGCCAGACGGCCAGACAACCCGAAGTCATAAACACTTTTCAACTAGATTGGAAAGTGTTAAAAAGAGTAGCTTTGGCATAATTAAGTCAAGTTTGTCCAGAAAAGTCGGTCTTAATAAAGCAGCTGGCTTAAATAGACGTAAACATGAATTTTGTATTTTATATAAGCTTTCACCATGTATAAATAAGTGTGTATGAATAACAGTGTACTTCGTCTTATGATTATTTTTTCATGTAAAGTTACTGGTATCACATTCATTATGATTGTGTTTTGTATTAAAGGAATGGATGCCGGAGTAAAATCTTCAAATAAATAAATAAAAATAGTCTAATGTTTTCTACGCTTTCATGGTTATCTTGCGCAGCATTCAATTAAAAACCAAACTGCTCTATAAGTTCTATGTTCTAACAAATATTTCTTTCGAGACATTAAAATGCATTTTCCTGAAAGGTTTTTAATTGATGCTGATAGGCGTTGTAGAAAATTTAATAATCAAACTATCGACTTCCATTCTGGAGAGAAACTACATGAGACATGTACTTCACTGGAGAATCATTAAATTCATTTTTATTATTTCCTTTTTTTCCACAAAACTAGATTCTAGGGAATTTCTTTTAAAATTTTTGTTTCTAAAATTTCATTTTAAAATTTAAAAGTTAATAATATTTTTTTTCCGAAAAGGAATGCCTACAGTCAATTTAAATTAAGTTAATTCCTGAATTCAGTTTAAAAATTTTAATTTCTTATATATTTGTTTCAGGACCACAGCTGCCCAGCAACAGTACCCGCCCATCAAAAGGGAGAATACAAAACAGTTTCTTGTTCTAACCTCCTAAATAATCAGATTAAATTTGTTGTTTAAATTTGCCTAATTTAATAATGATTTCCATTTGAAAAGTAAACTATAATTTCCCCCAAAAAATCCTATAAAAATATTTGTAAGTTAAGGCTGCTCGTCAGTAAACTTCCCGATTCCCCTCACTAATGTTATTCATATGAGCATAGGATGCATTCGTATTTTTAAAATATCTCCTCGGGAAAATAATATTTTTAACTTCTGTTTCCTGTGTACTGTTCTTAAAGAATGTCTCTTTTTTTTATTAGTTATCAAAATATTTCTAAACTATGTGCTTAATTTATAATTTTAGGTGTTAAAATCTCAGCGAAACTGAATACGATTTTAACATTTCATATAAAATTAAGTATATATTTTAGAAAAAAATTGACAACTAAGAAAAAAAGAGACATTCTGTAAGAACAATACAGAGAAAGCAGAAGTTAAAAATATTAATTTTCCGAGGAGATATTTTAAAAATACGAATGCATCCTACGCCCATAGGAATATCATTAGCGAGGGGAATCGGGAAGTTTACTGACGAGCAGCCTTAACGGGCATTACACGGGCATGTCCCTTCCTTAAGATGGTCTTCCACAAAGATCATAGTATTAACAACTATCCGAACACATACTGTAAGGAAAGAATTATAATCATGATTTCTATGTATGTGTGTGTGAGAGAGAGAGAGTGAACACGATAGCTTACAAAAGCTCTCATTTGACAAATGAATGGTGCAGATGCAAAAGTCACATTATCCACTTTTTTAAGGTGTTGAGTTATTCGTATCACCGTGTTCGTCTTTTTAAGACGAATCGGACTGCAATAGTGATATGAACCATAAAAAACATATTAAGGTTGAAAAAAATGCTGAAAATCTGGTTTTGATGCGTAACTCACATTATCTAACATCTGTTTTGCAGCAAAACTCACACTCTCCAATTCATCCAATCAGGGAGGTACAGAAGTAAGTAGTACCGTAAAATGTTCCACTAAAAGTTTTAGTTTAATGACAGTGAAGAAGTTGAGCCATGTCTAATAGTAAAATTTTTGTACAAATTATTTTTAATAAATGGAATTTTTTGCGTTTTGATTTTTGTTGTTTAGTACCCTCCAAAATAACATAATAAAAACTCATGTTCAGATTTTTTTTTTAATTTATAGCTATTTTAGTTTATACCTAACATTATCCATAAAAGCTTACTGCAAAACTCACATTTTCCATATTTAAATATAAATTTTAGCTTTACCACAATTATTACAGGTTTAGGACTATGTGCAACTAGTTTTTATAACAACTAATATATCACAAAAAAAAATTGTGTTTATTAATAATAATCAGTTTTTTGCATTTCCTAAAAACTAGGTAAGTGGAGAGTGTGAATTTTGTATCTACACCCTTCAAATATGTTATAGACCATTGTTGCAAAAACCGTATGGATTTTCGTAAAAATCGGCCGTTGGATTTATCCCATTATTTACCCAAAGTATTTAATCCATTTTCAAAGCATTTTTCACCAATTTTACAGATAAAATCACCTAGAAAATGTAACTGAGTATAAATAATAAATATTTCGGGTATGTAATCAAGAATTAGCGCCGCTGAGGTAAAATCTCCAATTTCTAAACGGGAGATCCAACATACGAATCCAGCTTGTACTATTGTGTCAGGAATTTATAAAAATCCCCCCCCCCCCTATTTTTTTACTTTCTAACACAAATGTTCGAAAACTCGAGTGAAGTCACTTCAGATTTTCTTTTAGCATAGTGGCGAGCATGATTAGAGACAAAACACTACCAGCGCTCCCTATCGTTAATTAAACATAACGACGATGACAAAGTTTTTTTGTTCATATTTTGTGTATAAATAATTAGAAATATGGGTTATCTCAGAACTACAATTTGTTGACATTCTATTAACTGAAAATTACATTTACACTTTTAACTTTGAAATCTTACATTTTTGACTTTGCTATCTTACAAAAGATAAAGCTAATTCGCAACTAAATACAAATTGCAAACCGTACAGTTCCCTTAGTTATATCTAAAAGTTAATAAAAATATATGCAAAGCAGAATATATATGCACAGATAAGCATATAAATTCTGTGTTATCTATCGTTAATCAGACGTAATAACGCTTACATAGTTTGTTTTCTTACATATTTTCGTTATAATTCATTATAAATATGTGTTATGTAAGAACTGCAATTTTTTGACATTCTATTAAATGGACATTACATTTACACGTCCAACGTTGCTATCTTACACTTTTAACTTTGCTGCCTTATAAAAGCTAAAGCTATTATATATATATATATATATATATACACACTGAAAGAATAATTTGATTGTGTCACGTATAAATATTATAATGCGAGTATTAGTTATATTAGTAGCATTTATAAAGCATCTTACTTTGGAAATGACTTCAAAATAATAAATTTAAAGTTCTCACTCTAATTTGACATGGTGGTCATTAGAACTTCGATTTAGAAATAGCATGTGATATCGACAGAAAATTAATGTTTGTAAGATTGAACGAAACATTATACATATAAGCATTATTTGTGACTAATGATATTTTCGATAGTAATGGATATCAAATTACTCCAAAATTATCAATATTTGAAGACTTTATGTGATTTTATTAGATTAATGGATTAAGATAATTTAACGGTTTGTGCTGTGTGCCTTAAGTTATTGATTACTGTATAATTGTAGAGTGTTGCGAAAACTAGGCAATAAACGTTTAATCATCTGAAATTTATAAATCGATATAAACAGAAAGAAAAAACTTAAAATTCACGAGTTACTTAAAAAACACTATTTGATATAATTATACGAAATTTAAAGTGCATATCATATGGACACACACTCTAATTTTTTCTCAGCTCTAGGAGAATGATTAATAACTTGGTTTTAACTATATTGCTTTAAGTGGGCAAGAAAGGTTGCGGTAAATCTTATTTCAATATATATTTTTTTTTGGTATTATAATTACATATATTCCGAGTGTTTTTTTATACACTTTTATTTTATTCAACTTGTTTTTTGTACGTAAAGATGGAATATTATTCATCGAAAATCAAGGCATTTGTGTAGGTGAAACGCCCAAAGATTAAATGCCTCAAGCCATCTATTTCTTGGAATAGTAGAAATTTTTTAGCTTAATCAAACTTATCTTCGAAATGAAAACGATGCTCACGTATTTTTTTTTAGATTAAAAAATAGACAAAAATCTCACGTAGCAAGATAAGGAGAATAAAGTGGGTGTATAGTCACTTTGATGTTTTTCTTCAAGAAATTTAGCTGAAATCCTTGCTGAATGAGAAGAGGCATTGCCCTGATGGAGCATGAGTCCCTTAACCTCTTGGGGACGAGCGACACGTATACGTGACGCATAAGATGCTCAGAAACCTCGATTATTCCCCCAGTTATTTTTTATTGTAAGCTTTGCCTTATTAAATCTTAGCATTTCTGCGCTTCAATTAGGCGAAAATTTCTGTTTTGAAAAACCGGTGGTAAAAGATTAAAAATTCTGTAAAAGACGCTCGTCGCGAAGGGGTTAACATCCACTCCTTAAAGAATTTCTGAAAGATACTTATTTGAGTAACAGTTAGCTGTAACCGTATTCTGTCCCTCTAGCTTTATGGGATTGACCAGCTCTGTACTTCTAAACAACACGGCGTACATTACTTTTATCATTTCCCGTTGTATTTGCACCATTGATGATTTGGGGTCATCTTCAAAGACCCACACTTTACCTTCTTGACGTGTTGGAACGTCAAAAAAATTTTCATATAATAATAAAAGATAATGGAGTAAAAAAAAGCTTAGTAAAAATTTCGGCCAAGAAGAAGAATTAAAAAAAAACACTTATGACATCAATTTCTCTTCAAGCACCTAAAAGTATAATTTCTGTCACAGAAGGGAAGCAAGTCAAGAAATTACTTTCCGCTGGGAAAGTATTAAAAACAAATTTATTTCGAAGCAGATTCGCTAAGAATCCACAACGTTCCAAACGTTAAGTGCACGAATTTTCAATCGCTCTAAATCGGGAACCACCCGTTGCTTCCACTTGCTGTTTCAGTAAAAAATTTGATTCCTCTGTGACTGTCAGATTGTTTATCACTGTCCCCTGTATTGGATGGAGACAAATGTGCCGTCAAAGGGCTGGTCTGGCAATAATAACGCCGACCGAGAACTGTTTCAAAATTTAAAAAGTGTGAGATTTCATTTCTTATTAAAATGCTTATCTGCTAAGGATGAGAATTTTCAGCGATGCCATCATTTAGTTAAACTGCTATTTGTTAAATGGGTTTGAAGTTATTCATAGGTACACGGTAAGATAGACACATGATCACAGAAATTTATAGATACATACAGTTTGATAGACAGATTAGGAATCGGGGAGGTAATTTTTTTGTTACCTACTATTTCCAAGCAATAATGTCCGTTATAGATTTCGGTTAAATTCTTCTTGCATTTTGTTGAAATAATTTTCATGGTATATATTTCTTGCTAATGTTGTGGAACTCTAGCACGAAGCTAATCGTTTGGAAATGGTGGTAAACAAAGAGTAACCACGTCGAAAGATATACATATGTCAAATTTAAACACATAGGTAGATATTTTCTCTTAATATTAAATTTCTAGCAGTTTTTCTATCTAAAATTATATATAGTTCTACTCTTTTTGTTTTGTATTATTTTTAATCTATATAATAATATATATTACGCATATAAATATTTTAGTACTGAAATTTTTCTTGGAAAAAAAAAAGATCTCTCCGGCAACAACCTCTCCCCTCCCCTATAAAAGGAACAGATAATGGATTAGAAAAAAAGTTTTTAATAAACTTCAGCCTAGAAGAAGAATTAAAAAACATTTATGACATCAATTTCTCTTCAAGCACTTAAAAGTTTACTTTCTGTCACATGAGAGAAGCAAGTAGAGAAATTATTTTCCGCTGGGAAAGTATTAAAAACAAATTTATTTCGACACAGATTTGCTATCAATCAACAACGTCCCCAACGCTAAATGCATTAATTTTAAATATTTCTGAATCGGGACCCAACCGTTGCTTCCACTTGCTGCTTCGACAAAAATTTGAATCCCTCTGTGACTATGAGATAGTTTATCACTGTTCCTTGTATTGGTTGGTGACAAATGCGCAATCAAAGGCGTGCTCT
The DNA here is from genome assembly GCA_963931845.1 of Maratus michaelseni. Lineage (NCBI taxonomy): Eukaryota > Metazoa > Arthropoda > Arachnida > Araneae > Salticidae > Maratus > Maratus michaelseni. Next base: position 186,359,953 of record OZ007587.1, read on the forward strand.
GAAAGATTATGTGTTTGGTACTGTTATCACAGTATGAGATAAGTTACAAAATTTAAAAAGCATAGGTCGAGACTTTTATTTTTTATCAAAATGTTTATCAGCTACGTGTGGGAATTTTCAGTAAAGTCATCATTTATGTAAACTGCTATTAGTTAAATGGGTTTAAAGTTATTCATAGACACACAGTAAGATAAAACATGATCACAAAAGTTTATCGATACATAGAATTTGACAGAAAGATTAGGGTATTTGGTAATTACAATTTCAAACAATAATGTTCGTTACAGATTTTTCTTTCGAATTTCGTTGAGATAATCCTCGTGGTAGATATTTCTTTCGCATGTTGTAGAAAAAATTCCCACAAAAGTAATTGTTCCGAAATAGTGGTAATAAAAACTGACTACAGCGACCACTTAAAGATACATATATTTAAACAGATAGGTAGCTGTTTGCTCTTAATTTTAAATTGCTAAGACTTTCATATATCTAAAATTATGTACAATCCTCTTCTTATCCTTTCAGATTATTTTCATAATATACATACTACGCATATGAATTTTCTAGTACTGAAATTTGCTTGAAAAAAGTCTCTCCAGCAATCTGACTCCCCCACCCCCCATAAAAGACAGAGATAATGGAATATGTATTTTTTTTAAACTTCAGCTTAGAAGAAGAGTTAAAAAACATTTATGACACCAATTTCTCTTCAAGCACTTAAAAGTAGGAGGAGGGAAGAAAGTCGAAAAATTATTTTCCGCTGGGAAAGTATTAAAAACAAATTTATTTTGACACAGATTTGCTATCAATCAACAACATCCCCAATGTTAAATGCACGAATTTTCAATCTCTCTGAATCGGAAACAACCCGTTGCTTCCACTCGCTGTTTCGGCAAAAATTTTGATCCCCCTGTGACTGTCAGATAGTTTATCACTGTCCCCTCTCTCTGTTTCGGATGGTGACAAATGTGCCGTCAAAAACGTGCTCTGAATACTTACGCGTTTGGAACTGTTAACGTTGACTGAGAAAAGTTTCAAAATTTAAAAAGGATTGTGTGAGGTTTTATTTCTTATCAAACTGTTTATCAACTAAGTGTGAGAATTTACAGCAATGTCATGAGTTATCAAAACTGCTATTAGTTAAATGGGTTTGAAGTCATTTATAAATACGTATTGAAATAAACACATAATCGCAGAAACCGGTAGATACATAGCATTTGACAGAAAGATTAGCGATCGTTGTGGTCACTTTTTTGGCAACCAATATTTCCAAACAGTGTCTGCTATAGATTTCAGTTTCGAATTTTTCTGAGATAATCTTCGTGGTAGACATTTCTTTTGAATAGTGCATAAAACTACCACGAAGATAACTGATTGGAATTAGTGGTAACCAAGGTTATCGTTGACTTTTAATAAACTTTAGCATTTTGGCTAATCAGCAAAAGGAACTTTAGCGAAATGCCAAAAAATATTAGTAAATACATTTTCCGTGAAATATTCATTCTAAAATCTTTTTATAACCTCCAGTTCTTTATTCCACCTTTTACTTACCCATCATACTTAAAAAAAAAAAAAAAAAAAAAAAAAAAAAAAAGACGGATTTACACGTTTCAGACACTGGAGATTCCGAGAAACATATCTTTAGAAAAAACAAATTTGCCGTCCGTCTGTCTGTGTGTCTGTAAACGCTCTACCTCCCGAACAAAATGAGATGAAGACTTGAAATTTGGAATGTATACTTAGTATGTAATAATGGGAAGAAGCTTATTGAATTTCAGTAACCTCGATGATACGGAACAATTTTTTCGGACTCTCGAATTATTCGTTCTGATAAAAGGTATATAAAATTTTGAAATTGTTTATTTTAAGGGGTGAATATAAAAAACAATAAAAAACACAAATTTTGCATAAAGAATGAAGCCGATCGGATAATTAGTTGCCGAGATATTTGTAATCCTATTTTCCACACGCTTCGATTTTTCATGAACCTATATTTCATCCAAATTTCAATTCAAAGATATATTTTAATTGGAAATGAGACGATTAATCCGACGCAATAAACCGTTAGTTAATATGATTATCATTTTTGCAGTTAAAAGGATGTTTCTTTTACGCAATTCAGCAATAGAGCATTTAAAGTTTATGACGTCATTAAGCCTCGATTCTATTCGAATTGCAATGCATTTTATAAGTAGTTTACGCATGTTTTATTTTCATATTTTATATTATGCATATCCATGATGGGTAAGTATTAGGGCCCCCCCCCCCCCCAACGACTGGTTTAATTAGGTTTGGTACTTTGTGACAGGGCATCACTCGCACAGCCTTTGTTTTTGCTTTGGCTGATTGTAAAACGAAGTAATGTGGATCAATGCATCTATAAAAAGAGGGAAGAAACAGTCGAATCGCGAAAAACAGGGGTATCTTTGCTTATACAGAGATAGATGTTTGCTCTTAATTTTTAATTGATAACAATATTGCGTATCTAAAAAATAGAGATCAAGTGTTTTCTTATCATTCTGCATTATTTTAAAAATAGACGTAATCCATAAAAGAATAATTTAACACTGAAATTCTTTTGCATGAGCAAAAAGCTTTCCAGTAATGTTTCCCCACTCTCTCCTTCATAATAGGCAGTGATAATGGAATGAAGAAAAAGTTTTTAATCAACTTTTGCCTGAAAGAATAATTAAAAAATATTTATTACATCAACTACTCTTCTAGAACTTAAAGTATAATTTCCGTCACAGAAGGGAAGCAAGTCGAGAAATTCTTTTCATCTGAGAAAGTATTAAAAACAAATCTATTCCGACATAAATTCGCTAACAATCAACAACGTTCGCAACGTTAAATGCACTAATTTTCAATCTCTCTGCATCGGGAGCCACCCGTTGATTCCACTTGCTGTTTCAGCAAAAATTTTATCCCTCTGTGACTGTCAAATAGTTTATCACTGCCTCCTGTATCGGATGGTGACAAATGTGCCGTCAAAAGCGTGCTTTGAATGATTACGAATTTGGCACTGTTAACGTTGACCGAGAAAAGTTTTAAAATTTAAGGGGTAATATAGTTTGAGCTTTTACTTATTATCACCTTATTTATTAGAAAGTGGTCAGAATCTTTAGTAAGGTGCGCGTTTATTTCAACTGTTATTAGTTAATAGTTAATGGATTTCATGTAACTTTGAATTTTTTATATTAATTGAACTACATCTGTTATATTTTCGTATTCGTAAGATAAAATTGTAAAAAACACATTTTAAATCAAAATCTTTTTTTTTTCTTTTACAGATAAATCTATTTTTTATTTTATAGATTTATCAGCATTGACAAGATATAAAATTAGCAATTTTATATCCGTGTATCCCATATCGAAATAAAATGAGTACGTTTCATTGGTATAGGATGTTTTGAAATTAGGATTTGTAACTTTATAAAAAAATGTTTTTTAACTTTCTAGTTCCTGGTGCACCCTCCTTTGTGCGTTTACTTTTTGCTCCGTCATTCTTGAAAGTATAACTACGGGCAAGTTTAAGACATGTGTATCTTGGCCTTATCTTTCATTGCATCTTTAGGAAATAATAACGGTATTGACATCTGAACGACACTTGCTGTTATAACCTGATGCTTTTTATAACTTTCAAAACTTCTTCTTGCCCTCTTGACTAGCTTCACTTCGGCGTTGCCTAAGGTTTGCGTTTACCATGACATATAATTATGATGATTATTTTCCTTTTTTACGATTTATTATTAGTATAATAATTTTTAAAAAGCAGTGCATTGAAAGAAGGAAAATCATTGTATATCGCTATTTCTCGTAACTCATGGCACTTTAATAAGATAAGATGAGAATCTCATATGAAATGGGAGTAGTAAACATAAAAAATAATAAATATAGTGAAGAGTAACTGCTTAGCGAAGTTTGATGCAAACGTAACACAAAACTTTCAAGAGATAAAAAAATATTGCAAACACACATTATTGTTATTGTTGACTTGAAAAATTAATCCGACATTTTTTAAATGAAACAACACAGAAATTGGGAATCTGGTTGGTAGTTTCATGAAGTACAAACCTTTTCGTTTTGTATTATCCTTAGTTTTAACACTTTGATTAAATGTTTCATTTTAGTAAAGTCAGGTACCCGAGAACAGCCTTTATTTCACTATTTTCCTAATATTGTAGATAAAGAAATTGCTCAGTTCATAGGATAAGTTACTTCTATGGTTCATTTAGTCGGTGCTGCGATGCCATGGACTTGTACTTTCACTCCCATAAGGCATTTTGTTTTTAAAACACGGTGAAAACATTAATTTGATTGCTATGTTTTCGAAGATGTAAAGTTTTATGAATATGAAATGGAGGATAGCGTCTCTATATATTTCGACTTAAATATTGTATATCGCTTATACAAGATACGTATACAAGATGTACACTGATGTCCAGAAATTAAGGGGCAGTGACCAATTTCAGAGGTTTCGTCGAATATCTACTGAAACACGTGAGGATATGCCCGAAATGCCCTTGAACTTTGAGGATGTAAAGAACATGTTTGACTTCATGTTTTTCAGTGAAGATTTTGTCGCGAGGATAATTAGGGGGGGGGGCAATAATAGTTTTAATAATAAAATAATATTTTCGATCACTGAAGTAACAGAAAATGCTAAAAATGGTCTGTCACTGTAGCATATGACTATGTAGGTCCTGTTCAACATTTGTGTACATTTATGTAAGAGCACGTATATTTGTGAAGATGTTAATGTTTCTGTAAAAATTTCAAAAGTTTTTTTTTTTTTTTTTTTTTTTTTTTTTTTTTTTTTTTTTTAAATAGCATGCAGAGTTTTCAGCCGAATTTAACACCGCTTTCCAATATGGAATATGGTGTGCATACAACTTACAGTTCCTTTACAGGGACACTCAAAAACTTTCACTAAATTACGGTCTATGGGGAAAAATCGTTTGCGGTTCATTTTAATAATGTTTCAATATTTCCAACATACTGAAATTGATATATATCACTAAGGTGCATTACAAGAGGCTTATTATTGAATATTGTGTGTATAGCGTTAGTCGTTCATTTACAGGGGCACTCAAAAGAATTCGCTACTGTCTGTTAAATCTAATTACCGGAAGTGCGTTTGCAGTTGCTCAACGCGTTTCTAAATTTAACTTAATTTTTGTCTATTATTTGGTGTGTATAAATTATATAGATCATATACAGGACAGCACAAAAGTTCTCGAGTACATTTCCGTTTATTGACGGAAATTCCAGAAGGGGAATTTTAAACTGCGCTACGCGTTTCCTAACTGAACTGAAATTTACCATTCTGTGTAGCATATATACAAATCTATAGATCATACACAGGGCTGCACAAAATAATTCGGATATTTTTCCTAATATTGTTTATACTTCCGGAAATTGGGTTTCATTTGTTGTTTGTTGTCTATTACTTGGTGTGTATAAATGCTATAGATCATATACAGGGCAGCATAAAGTTCTCAAGTACATTTCCGTTTATTGACGTAAATTTCAGAAGGAAAATTTTAAACTGTGCTACACGTTTCCTAACTGAATTAAATTTTAGCATTCTATGTAGTATATATACAAATCTATAGATCATACACAAGGCTCACAAAAGAGTTAAATATATTTCGGAATGCTGTAAGTAATTCCTGAAATTGGGTTTGTTATGCGTTTAAATATGTTATACTTTTTCCAATTTTTTTATTTAGATATGATCGTTTACCTTATCAAACGGTAAAGATTTGTAAAATTATATTGAAAGTGTTGGAAAGTGTTACATAATCCATGCTTGATGCATGATTTTTCGTTCTTGTTAAAATAGTTAAAGGTCATTGCTTTATCTCATCCAGCAATGTTTTTACAGAAATGGACAAAACGTTTTGCAAATGCTTCATTTTCTTTACCGCTTATGTTTCGAAACAAAGATCAAACATAAAAATAATATTGTATTGCGAATATTAATAATCATTGGGTTACCTGTAAAAAAGGGTAATAAGTATTAGATATAATTAATTTTAAAATTAGAATTAAAACTTTAGTAATCGTACTTCTTGTTCAAACTTTACGACAATTTTTAGCATGCATTATATAAAATGCAATAAAAAATTAATTTACTTAAGTTATGGCAGAGATTTAAAAGATGTAAAAAACGTGTTAGCTATAAAAGATAAAATTTCGTAGTAATTAATTACTTATTTCTGATCTATTTCAACCATTTGACAGATAAAAGATTTGCTTATGTTTGTTATTTTTGTGAAAAATGTTAACAAGCTTGCCTAAGGAAGACTTCGTAAAGTGATTTAAATAGTCATGCATGACTCCAAGTGAAATTTCTTTAAAAATATAGATCCAATCTTTTCTTATTCACATTTATTTTGAAAATATTTCAGAATCAAAATGTTCTTTATTCACTTGTACAATATGAAATTCGAACAAACTGAGTAAGCTCCAATCTTAAAATATCCTACGATTATTCAATTCTCCCAAGGCTAAATATACATAAAACACTTGTAATTTTGTTTGTTTTTGTTTCGTATTCAAGATTACAAAAAAAAAAAAAAAAGCCACTTTGCACTTGTGCACATTTCTCTGCATAAACCCGCAGTAAACTCTTTCTGTAATTCGCACTTTCAACAGGGCCCACCAGTGAGCAATATTTTTGACTACCCACTTTTATGCATTTTGTCTAACAAGTTGAAAACATAGCTGTATCCACTTTTCTATTTCCCACAGGAGTCATTGAAATAATACGTTTCGACAAGCTACAAAAGAGGAAAAAATAAAACTTTAACTTTTCCTCTACAAAAGGAACATGAGCTATAAATATCGAAGTAATTATGCAATCGCTTCGGAGTTTAAAAAATGAGATCCCCAGGCTGCTATTCTTTTTTAGAGAGACTAAATTTATGTAGAACCGAATGACAGCATGGTAATTGCCGGCATTTTGTTTGGCGTTAGACGTATCTATTGTTGTTGTTTGGTGATACGTGCTGAGCGTGCTGAGTTGTATTCTTGCATCTATTTTCCAAGACAAAAGTCTGATGAATGGGACAATTTTTCTTTAGAATAAAGAAGAACTATAGGAGATACGTGTTAAAGAAGAAGAATTCGATTTTTATTTGTTGCTTTATATGCATGTTCGAAAGAAATAAAAGAAATTGCTCCATGTTTTGCTGAAAGTTATCTGCTATATGCTGTTAGCCTGAGCAAAATGATGGTGATAAATAATATAATCTGTGTTATACATTGATTCAGAAAAATAATTAAAAGAAAACAGGGAATATTGAAATAAATTATCTTTGTAATTTTTTTAAATCCTTTTTGTTCCGAACAATAAACTTAATTCTTCTAGGTGTTAATTTATTGAAATTTTGTCAAAAGAGTTTTTTCGCACTTGAAAAAGGTCTGGTAATGTATATTAAAGAATAATAAATGAACCTGAATTATTCATATTTCTTTATGATTATTAACGTATTTTGTTAGTTTTTGTTTGTTTCTGAGATTATCATGTTTAATTAATACGACAGTGCTAAATTGCTATGCTACTAAGGCAAGTTCTAATCGCCTTATATGTCATTTCAAAGTAAAGTAAAAAATAGTAAATGGAAAAGTTTTTTTCTGTTTTGATATTGCTACTCTTCTTTACTTCATATTCAGATAATATTAAAGCCAAAATATAAAAACTCGTCAAAAAATGAATTTTTTCAATCTGTAATCAAAACATGCCCGAACATTATCATTCAATTGGTAACAAAACTTGCAAATCTATTTTAGCAGGTTTGGAAGGTAAAGCAGTTGTATAGGAACATAGAATTTCATTGGCAATAACACGAAAACCGCAAACCTGTATTTTTGTTTTAGACAATTAAGAAATGAAATAAACTTGAAAATTAAAAATTAGAGATTGGAAAATAAAACAATTAAATAGTAAATGGTAATACAGATATTAAAATTTTTACATCTCACGTGAAAATAAATAGATAAAATGAAATAGGAAAAAAATCAAGATTGTTTCTCTATTTTTTTTATATATATGTTTCAATTGTATAACAGAATTCCTTACATGGGAAGTTGGTAATTTCCTCCAGCAATCCAACGTAAATAAAACATTTACGATTTTATTTTATTTTCTTCTTCTACATACATAAGAAGAATGCACTGAAATCATGAAAATTTTCGACTTCCTTTCTTTGATGGATTAACACGTTTTGGGATGATGCACTTAGCACAATTTGACAAATTTTGAAAAATATCTGTCTGTCTCTATGTATGTGACATAAATTTTGTGGGCGCTATGTCTCAAAAATTAATGCATAGAATTTTATCAAATTTTATATTCCAATAGAACTTGACAAAAAGTGGCGCTGATTAGGCTATATATCTCTCAACAGGTGGTGGTTTTATGCTGTATTTTTGACGATTTTCTTTATTACTATATCTCGGCACCATGGGATGGGATTTCATCAGATGCAGGGCTGCCACTGGCGACTATTTTTTAATTCTATTTCGCACCCCTTTCTCAAAACAATTTTTTTTACACACACTTTGAAAACATGTGCAAGAGAAATATTCTACAATATTTATATTTTTAAAATAGTGGTGCGAATAGAATATAAAAATAGTCGCCAATGGCAGCCCTGCAAATGTCACATTCAGTTAAAATTTCGAACGTATGAGGGCTGATGAGGTTTGGGTGTATACAGCCAAACAAATGGTACTACTATTTTCCGTTATACATGCTTTCCGTGATAGCTATATCTCCCCATCTATATGATGGAATTTGTTCAAATTTTAATTTAGTTAGACCTTGACATGGATTTGCACTGATTAGGTTTGGGTATATATTGCTTAACAGGTGGTGCTACTGTGCTGTACTTTCCATGATTTCTGTGACAGCTATACCTCAGCATCTATGGGATGGAATTTCACCAAATTTAATATGGCATATATTTATAAGAAATTATCTTGATTCAATTTTGGCTTTGTTCACTCAACAGAAGGCGCAAATGTGCTGTGTTTTGCACTGTATCCGTAATAGCTATATCTTGTCATCTATGAGATAGAATTTCACGAAAGTTAATATGTAAAATATTTATTTAAACATATGTTGATTCCATTTTTGCTTTATTCAATCAATAGAGACCTGCTATGCTTTTTTTTTGGTGATAAACATTATCGTTGTATTTCAGTTTCTATTGGCTAGAAAAGCACCAAATTTTATATTTGAAGTTATTATTTTAAAAATATATATGTTATTCCAATTTTGTACCTGAATGCCCAACAGAGGCGCTTTTAAAATGTGCTTTTTTACAATTAAAAAAATACACTATTCTTTATAATTGATGTTAAGTAACATCTGTATTTTATTTAAGATATTAGAATAACATACAAGAAAGATTTGTGATGACCACAACTTACCAGTTATTAAATGAAGTACACATGCAAATATGCAGTGGTTGATATTCATATTGCTGCATTATTAACTACATTCTATCTCTATGGTACAGGAAAAATTACTTTTTAATGCATAGTACATATTTTCATTACTATTATTTATTCCCATTATTCTTCTATCCTTTTCACTCAGATATATTTATTATTTTTAAAAATTTTAGTTTGTTAGGAAAAGGAAAATGCATCGTAATTCATGAATACTGGTTATCTTTCCATTTCTTTAAATCATTTTACTGCATTAATTTTGCTTTATGTAACTATCTTACATAAAAAGGGGGAAGGTAGAAGAAAAAAGCAACTTTCTCTCGTTCAAAAACTGTCCTGTTGGGAAATTTTATTAATGCTCCAGAGTGACTAAGTTTTGGATAATAAAAATAATATTTTAAACTTTAAATTTAATGATAAACATACCAAAACAGATGGCCTACTATATATTGCTTTGACATACGCTATAAGATAAACAATCTATACATCATGCATATCTATCTACATCTGCGCATGTACAGAATCACAGTACGTCTACTTAAAGGTGCGTAGAAATCTACATCTACATAGCCTCATCTATTATAGATTCAAATCTACATCAACATATACATGTTTATATCTTTCCATCTACATCTACATATCATCCTCTACACATTCACATCTACTCCATCATATACATGTTTATATCTATCCATCTAACATCTACATATCATTATCTACACATTCACATCTTCATCAACATATACACGTTTATATCTATCCATCTACACCTATATCAACATTTACATGTCTGTATCTACATATCTCAAGCCTGCATGAGCAGTCACAAGCAAAACAGAAAAGATAAAGGGGAAAAAAAGGAAACCAATTTAATTCATTTTTATAACGATACGGTTAAAATCAGGAATTTTCCACAATCGGAAATTATACCCTATATTTTTTCTTAATTCAACATTTTTCAACAAATGAAAAAAATATTAACTACTCTGTTGCTAAACAAAAAACAAACAAAAAAACTTACGATACGCAATACATACATGATTCACATACTAAGCTTAAAGGTTAGAATATCACATAAAAATTTTATAGGTTACTCATATTTCCTCTCATCAAAAAGTGACTAATTTTTCTTCTAGTGCAGAGAATAATACAAGACTGGCACTAAATATATATAATAATAAAATAAACCACAAAAAAGATGCCAGTTAATATTCAGCATGTATAAAGGAATATTCCATTCACTTTTCACTATAATTGTATTTCCATTATTGTTACATCCGTTCTATAATCTAATGTGATATACTGTCATTATAGTGCATTTTGCGTGATACTATATGAAAAATAACTATATTTTGTAGAGACACGTGATGAATATTGATACATAATCGTGAGCAGCAGAAAAGGAACTTTAATCCATCTTAAAATACCATTGTCGTAACTGGATATCTGATTCTACTTCAAAATTACTTTTTCCTGTTTATTAGCATTTCTATACAGGAAATTCTAGAAAGTAATCTTCGACTTGCTTAATTGCAAAATGATTACAATTTCTGCTTACTTTCAGCGTTTAAATCTGACAAAAATTACTACTCGTAAACAGTGGTGTCCAAAAGTATCCCTGCTATAAAATCCTCTATACGATAACAGTTACTTCAGGCGTAAATGAAAACTGTATTAATGTTCATTAAAATGTTTATATATGCGTCATATTGAAGCTGTACTTCGAATTGCGTTGGAACACAAAATGAATTACCTATTTATGCCTTTCCTATTTATTAGCAATTATCTTAAATTACCCCTACTTCTTAATTGGCTTCTTTCTTGTTGAATTAAGGGATGACTGCACTTAGTCTTTTATCAACTCCAGACGTTTATCAGTTACTATTAAAACCTGCCCAATAAAGTTTTTCATGTACTTTTTTATGCTTGCTTGCTAGTAATTATACACTAATTGAAACGTATGATCAACGCCTATATCATGGTTAATTAATTTATAGCCATGCCTCTCCTAGCGAAACGTGCTTTTTGAGACTTTTAATAGAACCAGCGTAGAGGAAAGACAACGCTTCGACACCGATCTGAAAGAGCGTACAGGAACGTGCTATACAAAATTTTATTTAACTTAGAAAAAGTACGGAAAAAAGGGAAATAGCTTTTTGACTGAAAATTATGTCTTCTTCCATTTTCATTTAGTAAAAATGTGCTTAAGATATCGTCTTCATACAGAAATTGTAACAAACTCTACAACTTTCAATACGAATACCTAAATTTGACAGTATATACTAGGTGCGCATCTAAGTTTCTGGGTTTTTTCTATCTATAAAAAATGGAAAAATTTAAGAGAAATGCAAAAAATGATTTATTCAAAGTATCGTCCCTCGCTAGCTACACATTTTTGCCATCTCTCTGGCAATGCATGAATACCGCGACGATAAAAAGACGTGTCTTTTGACCGAAAGCATTCATCCAACCAATTTTGCACTTCTTCGAAATTGGTCAAGTATAGCCCAGCCAAGCCATGGGCGATCGACCGGTACAAATGATAATCGGAAGGCGCCAGGTCTGGTTAATACAGCGGGTGTGGTAGCAAATCCCATTTCAGTGTTTTGATGGTGTCCTGGACGATAGAAGTGCGATGGCACGGAGCGTTGTCATGCTGCAATATCACTCGTTCGTGTCTCCTGCCCCATGCTGGCCGTTTTTCGAGCAATACATGGTTAAAATTATTCAGCTGTTGTCGGTAGCGATTCCCATTAACAGTTTATCCCAGTTTCAGCAGCTCATAGTACACGATACCTGTCTGGTCGCACCAAACGCAGAGCATTGTCTGTTTTCCGAAGCGATTTGGCCGTGCCTTCGGTGTTGATGCTTCGCCAGGTGAAAGCCACGATTTTTTGCATTTGGGATTCTCGAAATATATCCACTTTTCATCGCCAGTAACAATTCGATGCAGGAAACTCTTTCTATCATGCCGCAAAAGCAAAATTTCGAAGTGGCTTTTCGATTTTCCATCTGTCTCTCAGTCAACTCATGTGGCACCCATTTTCCTTCCTTTTGAATTTTTTCCATGGCATGTAAACGTTTGGAAATACCTTGGCGAGTCATGTTTAATGCCTCTGCTACTTGTTCTTGTGTTTGCGTATCATCTTCATCAAATAACGCTTGCAGATCGGCGTACTCAATTGTTTTTGGTTTTCCGGATCTCTCCTTGTCCTCAGTGTCGAAATCACCATTTCTGAAGCGTTTAAACCAATTTTCACAGGTAGTTTTCGATGGTGCATGTTCGCCGTAGGCCTCCTCAAATAAACGACGTGCTTCAGCTGCATTTTTTTTTCAAGTTAAAGCAGAAAAGCACAGATCCCGCAAATGCTGTTTATTTGGCACAAAACTCGTCATTTTCGTTGTTAGAAAAAATATTTTTGCGTTTCGACATTTGTTGTTATTACGACTGGTTATTGTTAATAGATATCCAAGCTATTAGAAAAACACAACTTTAGTCATGTATGTCGACTACACGGGCCATTAACGCTATCTATGTGTGAAACCCCGAAACTTAGTTGCGCACCTAGTATATTTTTTATTTTCGGTAAATTTTACCTTAGGACACCAGAGGGAAAGTTATTCGGAAAAATAGATTAGCAATTTTGAAGGTTTTAATTTTGGAACTCCTAATGTTAAATTCTTTTTTAATCGTTTCAGAACAGATTACAATGCGCGTAGTTTGTGAAAACTAGTGAAAAACTAGTTGACGGAATGAGCTGTACTTTTGGATTCGCATATTTAAAGGTTCTGAAATTTTTTTATTATAATTTTTGTAGGTTACAATTTATACTATTCTCGAAAATTAATTTCAAAATATGTATATTTTCGAAATAAATTTTTGAAAAACAAATGAACAGTGACCGATGATTTTTTTAACAGATATTGTTTTCTACAATCTTTAAATAAGTTAATCTAAAATTATAGTTCATCCTGACAAGAAGTTTGTAAGCTCTGCTTTAAACCTACCCGCAATGCAATCTACTTTGCAAAGTTTAATAATGTGCAAAATGATAATCTTTAGATAGCAGCAATACCAAATTGATGTCATTTTGTTTACGTTTTCGTACCAGTGAAATCGGAATTAATGCGTATTTGTATCGAATACGCATCGATTATATCGCCGATATACGACCGTAAGTTTAGGAATTTTCCTATCGGATCAACTGTACGGCATTCTTAAAGGTTCGAACAACAACAGTAAGAAAAAAATACATTTTTTCGTCATTTTAAACATTTCTGATCCCTTTAAAGTATTTTGCAAGACCCATAACTGCATTGCAAAAAAAAAAAAAAAAAAAAAAAAAATGTTGATTTTACAGTATAATACTGCCATTCCAGCTGCCAGTATTATACCGTAAAATTAACAGTAATAAACAGTAAAATAAAGATTAATACGCTGCCGCGCATGCGCGGCAGCGTTTTACTGCAAGCGGGTAAGCGTTTAAAGTCATAGTGATATGAGTCACAATGTCTTAAAAACTGAAAAACCAGGATTTTCTGTAGGTATACCACAGAATTCCAATATTGATTTCAGGGGGTGGCATGCGGGGGACATTCCTCACCCCTCCCTGCAGAATTGAAATGTCCCTCCCGGAAGTTTTGAGATGGTATGCTTTTAATGGTCAAAAAGTGCAATTTCCCCACCCCCGGAACACTGTAATGTCACACCTCCCGGAGCCGCAGAAATCCTTCCCGGAAAAAAAAGTCTGAATTCAACATTACGAATTCCAAAACCGTAAAATATCTTTGTGTGTTATCAACCGCCAATTTTAGGGAACTATCACTTATACCAGTCTTCCTATTAATAGACTGATATGTCTAGATGCTTTCCTAACGCTCGATGAACCTAACGCTATTTTTTAAATTATAATAGTGAATTAGAACAAAAACAAAAATTAAAAAAGTATTAAGTTTTTACTCATTATTTAATGTTGTGAATATTCCATCTCTTGATTTTTATTGTCCCGGGCAGTCACCCGACTTCATTAATCTTTTTGTCTATTATTCAATTTTAATGCATTTAGTTCAGTTTTTTCTAGCTACAAAACATTTTTACCCAAATTTATATATTGTTTTTGTATCAAATGACAAACCACATTTTCATTTCGCGCCACCTCCGCATGCCGTTCAGGCGCCCGGAGCACGTGCCCCATCTGCCCTCCATTAGTTTCGGTCTTGAGTGATCTCAACTCGGAAATATTGGATTTTTTTCATTCTCATCTCCTTTTTTTTTTTCCAATTAACTTTTGTGATATGTATGATGCATCAAAGTGAGGATTATCAAATCTTCAATGGAAAGACATATCAGCTTCGATAGAATGTTTCAATAGTAATGGACCACTTATGGAATTTGATTAGAGATGTTACTAAAACTGTCCATAAACTTAACAAAAAGAAAAAAAATGTTTTTTTTTAAAAATAATATTGAATAATTTAACATTTGAATTTTTTGCGCTTTAATTTTACTTATTTATTTTCATGTCACTGAAATCGGTTTTTTATTGTCAGAAATCGTAAAAACGTTAATTCCATAATCGTACTTATTGATCCCCAATTAATAAAAAATGAAACACTTATATAAAAGGATGGAAAAAAAATATTATCTTTGTATGTCCGAGTTATGCATTCCAAAATATGCAACTTCCGATTACATTACTGACGAATGTAACATCCTTACTTTTCATACTGCGCATTACTTTTATGTTTGAGCTTTTCATGTGAGCTATGATAACTAGATGGCGCCAAAGGCATTTCTTTTTCATTTACTTGACCGATCTCGGAGGATGGAGAGGAAAATAGGAATTGGCGATGCCTGTTGAACGCACTGGAATGCCAGGATTGTGGTGTCCGTAGCTCCGTGAAAGAATTCGTCCGCCCCTGTTCTGATCTGGCCTTTTATATGCCACTCAAAAAAGTCTCTTCCCCTCGATAGAGATGTTATTTATCTGCCTATCGAAGCATCACCTTATCTCTTTTTCCCGTTTCTTTTAAACCACGAAAACTAAGAAGGTCAAGCGTAGGATTTCTTTATCCTAGCTTTATCTTTAGCTTGCGTAAAATAACAAAACATTTCCAGAAATGGATAAAAAAGTTATGTAGATGGATTAAAAATATATATACTTTAATAGGTTTTCCAAATGCAGGAAATAGACTGACTGATGTTTTTTTTCTCCAAATAAATAAAAATGTTAAATTTGTTAAGCAGCAGAAGAAAAAAAAAAGAGGGGGGGAGGAGGTGTTACAAATGCCTAAATATAACGTTGTTATTTATCTACCCATTGAAGCGTCATCTTCTTCCCTTTCTTTTCCGCTTTTTTTTTAAACCACAAAAACTAAGAAAAACTAAGATCATGGGATTTCTTTTGGAAAAAGCTTGCGGAAAATAACTTTTTTCTCTTTTTTTTTTTTTTTTTTTTTTTTTCAGAGTAGAAATGGTTAAAAGAGTTAGGTTGCTGGATTAAAAAATACATTTTAATGTTTTCCAAATCCAAGTACTAGTTGACTGATTGATAGAGATAATATTTAGGTCAAGCGTGGGATTTCCTTAGAAGAAGCAGGGATAAAAGAGCAATGTAGATGAATTAAAAATAAAAAGACTTTAATAGATTTTTCCAAATGCAAGAAGTTGACTGATTACTTTTTTTCTAAATAAATAGGAATGCACAATTTGATGAGTGATAATTTTTTTTTATGTTATTTATCTCCCCACCGAAGTGTCATCTTTCTCCCTTTTTTTCCCGCTTCTTTTAAACCACAAACTAAGATGGATTCTTTTTTAAAAAGCTTGCATAAAATAACTTTTTTTCTCTTTTGTCAGAGTAGAAATGATTAAAAAAGTTACAACGACGGATTAGAAAATGCATTTTAATATGTTTTCCAAATCCAAGTAGTTGACTGATTGATATAGATGTTGTTTAGATCAAGCGTAGGATATTTTTTAGAAAAAGCTTAACTAAAATATTTTCAGAAATTGATAACAGAGTAATGTAGATTGAATAAAGAAATATACTTTAATAGGTTTTCCAAATCCCAGAAATTGTCTGACTGATATGTTTCCAAATAAATACAAATGCACAATTTGATGACTAGAAACTTATTTTAGCCTAAAAATAGATAGAGAATTTATGTAAATGGATGGAAAAATGAAAATTGATTAAAAATACTGTAACAGGTGTTTAAGTCTTACGCATTGACTGATCGAATTATTTTTAAATTATACAAACATTCATTTTGAGAAATAAAAATAATTCGCAGTGTAGAAAGGGATTAAGAGTTATCTAAATGGGTTAAACAATGTACTTTAATAGATATTTCAAATCCAAGTGGAAATGTAGATAGAGTAAAGACATATTGACTCGTGATTACGTTGAATGACTGTTTTATTTCCAAATTAACACAAACACAGAAATTGATGCGAAGCATATTTTTTAGTCTAGGTAAAAGATATACGTAAATGGATTATAAGAAAAAGAATGTAGACTTTAGAAGATTTTTAAGGTCCACGCTTTGATTGATCGGATTATTTTATAACTATACAAACATTCATTTTGAATAATAAATAAAAACTTTTTAGTGTAGAAATAAATAACGATTACAAAGATTGTGCTGGAAAATGGAATTTAGCAGGTTTTCAAATGCTAAATGTTGATAACTTCCAAAATGTATAGACTATCGTTCATGAATAAAAAATTTCCATTATGGAAATGGATACATAAGTTATGTAGATGGATTAGAAAAATATACTTTATTAGGTTTTCAAATCCAGAAAAATGACTCAGTGATTTATTTTGAAATAAATACAAACAGAAACACTCCCTTTGATGAGTAGCAAAATACTTTTAATCGGAAGATACATACTAGAAGATTTATGTAAATGGATTACAAAATATACTTTAATAGGTCTTTAAATCTTACATATTGACTGATTTTTCCTTAAAAATATACAAATGCATACTTTACTGAAAAAGAAAACTTTTTATTTTAGAAATGGAAAAATATTTATGTAAATAGATCAGAAAATGCATTACTATGTCTTCAAATGATGGAGGTTGACTGATTGATTAAATTTTCAAGAGTTCAACTCACTTGCTTTGATGAATTAGAGTTTAATTTTTTAGAAATTTTTAGAAATAAGTAAACGTAATATGTTGATAAATTTTAAAAACTTTAAAAAAAATGTATATGCTGCAAAAGACTGGAAAGGAAATTCAAAATTTCTTTTTTAAGAACATATTTTAACAACTGATTTAAGCATATCGAACTTTAAGCAAATTGATTATACTTCTTTTTAAATGGAATAAAGTAAATTTTAATTGTAGTTATATTGAAATATCTACTTAAAACAGTTAATTAGTAAAAAATGGGTGTGAAAATTTTAATGAGCTCAGTAACAAAACGGTTTCAATTTCTCTGCAAAAATACTTTTTTTTTTTTTAGGAAAAGCAAAACATTGTTTTGAAACAACCTTTTTAAGCTTAAAAAGTAAGTTTAATTTTTTAGCAACCATTTAATGAAAGAGAGAAAAAAAAACAAATGCATTGGAAATTTTTGTAAAAAATGGAAAAATTAAAATGTTTCATATCTTTCAAATTAATGCGTAAAATTTCCCAATAATTTATACAATTAATTTCGAAATTCTAATAAATATATTGGCAAATTTTCAAAGCGATAGGATTAAATTAAGATCTCCATTTCTTAAATCTAGCATTCATAAAATTTAACATTTACAATTATCCCAATGCGTAATTTTTTTTTCGGTGAATGTTAAAATTAAAAAATCGTCTGACTTCCTATTGAAAAGCATTATGACTAAAAACAATGTCCTATATTTTTCGAACGAATGAACCAAATTTAACCAAAAACTTTACAGCTAGTTCCGGGTACTTTGCCAACATATCCACCAAAAATCAACCTAATCGGATGATTTTTGCGGGAGTTATCGCGGAACAGATAAATAGACAAACCAACAGAGGAAAAAAAAAAGACAGACAGACAGAAACCAACAAGTTTTCGCGTTTCCACAGTGATCCATTACTGACGTTTCGACAAGTATATCCATAGATGTAAACCCTCCGTTTTTTTTCAAGTGAAAAAGCATACATGATACCATAAAAATGTGTTAATATAATTATTTCATAATGTCTATTTATTTCTAAGTATTTTACATTTTATTTGATTTATAAAGAACATTTTCTGTTTTAAACTGTATTTATTTGACTGAAGACTACCAGAATGTAGGAAGCTAAGCAGTAAACAATAGCCATACAAAAGAGAACCGTATAATTACAAACATATAAATTTAACAATAGATTTCACAAAAGGATTTAACTAAAAAATGATAGATTTAACTGAAAATAACAATAATATAGTGTGGCTCACTTTTTAGTGCAGAATACTATATATAAATTAAAGTATTTTATACTTTCTATCCTACTACTTTATATTTCTATGAACTAGTTTCAATTATTTTAATATTCCAGATAAAAAATGCATATCTAAAATCACTTGTTTTATCTTAACAATCTGTATATATTAAATTAAGAATTCATGCGTTAAATTTTCTTAGAAATATTTGTCATATAAATATGAACAATGACATCGGATTTCGTGTAAACTGTGTGCAGTGATATTCGGGGTAAAATTTGAAAAAAAAATTCTTGTACAATCTAGGAACGTAGTATGCTGATCACGTCTGAGTGTAGCTCTTCAAAAAGAACCAAAAAGAAACAATTCTCTTTTGGCCAGGGCCTTGTGCAAGCAATAAAACAAATAAAAAGCATAAAATATGATTTTCATTTTCGAGATTTTATCTAGTTAAGAACCAGGGAATAAAAATCATGATTGTTGATTATATTTCAGTGGTCGAACAATTCTCCATCAGGCAAAATAACCAATTCCTAAAATTTGCCTGTAATTTTTCTAGACACTGAGGACGACATAAGATACACGACGTCATACAAAATCCAATGTAACGTGACGGTAAATGCCAAAAATATTGGACATTATATTTTTTTAATCGAATCTCATTGAGAAAGATGTCAAAGGTCTTGTAGAGAATAGGATTTTGAAGGTAGTTTTAGATATACATCATGGGCATAGAGACCGGAAATAGTCTGCGATTCCACATTTCCAATTTGTTCCAAAATGATAATGATTTAGTTATAAATAGTAACAAATAATAATTTAGTTATAATTAATGATTTAGCTATAAATAATAACACGCATTCAATGAAATCGATATTAAAATGTAACTCGCTTGGTAATGTAGTCTACTATCTGTAAACTGTAGCATTTTGTGCTTTTTGTGCACAAAGATATCGGCCAATATCAAAATGTAATATCGGTTAACATCCAAATTTAAGAGTTTTTACGGCCTGTATCGGGAGTAAAAAGTAGCTTCCCTATTCTTTTAAGAATTCCGCAACTTTTATTTAAAAACCCGAAGCAAAAGTATGTTCATTCCAATTATCGAAGATTCAATCCTAGTTTTCATCAATACTGAATTTGATTGAGAATGCCGCTAAAATAGTCAACTATATCAAAGTTGACTTCCTTTATGACGATTTATTTTCGGTCGCCAAATTTGCCTACATTTTGCCAAGTATCGTCACGAACTTGATTCTGGCGGATATGGCTATGTAGTTTTAAGCATATGAGAGTGGTAAGAATGGTTACCACAATTAGAGTAAATTTGATAGAAACTACGCTTTCTAAATCTGATGAATACAACCTGATTATGGAAAAAGCCACCCAAAAGTTTGTAACTGCTATATCTCAGCCATTTCTTAAAATAGAGGTGAAACAGAAAATGGTCTGGAATATTTGTATCACTTAAAACAAAAACTTTTTTATTTTATTATTATTTTTTTTTTTTTGTACATTCCTAGTTTTTGTCAGTACTGAATTTTAATGGGGATTTCGATTAGTCAGTTATCACCAAGTCCACTTCTTTTAATACGACCTATTTTTGTTGTTAAATTGGGCGATATTCCTATAACCGCATTCTACACACAGCGAAGCACATAACCAGACTCCTCACCCGAAGGTTGTAGCTTTCAAAGGATTTGGATAGGATTCAATCCTAGACATTTTAATCCAAGTATAGTTCATTTTGGCGAAAATTTGACGCCGGTGAAGACTAAGGCTCCTATATAGGTTATAGGAGTTCTAGTGGAGACCGTTACGTACATACTTGTGCGCGCATGTGCATGTGCAAATATTTAAAAAATAACAATTTTTTTCTTTTAAATATGACGTCATTTTATTATATGACTATGTAGTTTTAAGTAGAGATCCTATACTACAGGCTGAAAACCAAGCTAAAATCGGTTAGCTTAACTCAGTGGTGAACAGCGAGTGACAGTGAGAGGGCGGCAAACCTTTGCTCTGATGGTAAACTAATGCTGAGCTGGGTTACAGCATGGCGGTTATTTTGGGCAACAAGTTAGATATGCGTCAAGCGAATGAGAGCAGCAACAATGGTTACAACAATGAAAGAAAATTTGAAAGAAGCCACGTTTGCTGAAACTCATACATTAAACCTTATTATTTGAAAATCCCTTAAATTTAATCCGCTGTCAAGTTTCGAAATAGTAGTCACACTAGAATTTCAAACTGTTATATCTCAGACTTGTTTTAAAGATAGGG
This sequence comes from Maratus michaelseni, assembly GCA_963931845.1. NCBI lineage: Eukaryota > Metazoa > Arthropoda > Arachnida > Araneae > Salticidae > Maratus > Maratus michaelseni. The sequence continues at coordinate 186,381,100 of OZ007587.1, forward strand.
AAATAAAAACTGCTCTGGCACCTTTGTATCACGGCCTAATACAGGGTGTCCATAATTAAACGACCCTACTTTAAAGTTGTCTACAGACGTAACTATTGGTCCGAAAGTTGTGACATTTTGCGAAGGACATAATGAAGGAATGGGAATTTGTTTAAGCGAAAAAAAAATTAGTTCAAAATTTCGCCGCCAGAGGGCGTTTTTAATGAATTACATTTTTAGCATACATTTATGATAGGTTAGAAATTTTATTATAACAAAATATGATGAATAAAACTTTTTTCGTGACATGTTTTTAGCATTTCCCAGAAAACACTGCATTCAACTGTCCAACATGCTATCTTACGATTCCAGACGGTAGCTGAAAATGATAGACGTCATGTGGAACATATTTTGTTGCAATAAAATATGTAAACTATCGTAAATTTATGGTAAATGTGCAATCCATTAAAAGACGCCCTTTGGCTGCGAAATTTTGAACTAAATTTTTTTTCGCTAAAACAAATTCCCATTCCTTCATTATGTCCTTCACAAAATTTCACAACTTTCTGACCATTAGTTTCGTCTGTAGACAAGTTAGGCAAAAAAGAAATGTAGAACTTTAATTTATTTGTGTATTTTTTTAATTTGAAATATTTAATTGGTTGTCATTTAGAAACAAATTGGTGGATCAAGCTGGACAACGAACTCAGTTGAGATCCTGGTCACCCCTGTACACATGATTGGTCTCATTCAAATTGATTTATAAATACGAGTGTATCGCATGACAAAAGTCAGATGTATATGTAATTCTCTCATACTCTGTCAAACGCTGTCATACTCCGTCGGTTCAAATTGTAATCGACATTTTTTTTTACGTTCTTTTAACATACATTTATTCAAATGTCATTTTTCATTATTAAGTTTGCTAGAAATTTTGCAAGAAATTTTAAGGATGTTAAGAAATTTTAAAATTTCCTATCTTACAAATCATGGGTCCCAGATGCACAAAACTGTGAAGAAAGTTTTAAAGATCCCTATTATCTTGAATTTTGCTTTGTAAGAAATTAAATATATATTTTTATTAATTTTATGTCATAAATATATGTTCTGTTCCTCAAATATTGAGCAATTACTTATGAGTTAACACGCACACAAATTAGCCGTATAATTATGTATTATATATAATAATACTATTATTATTACTTGGATGAATAATGTCTAATTTAAATGACCTATTATTTAAACAAAACTTGTATTTTGGCAATAATAAAACATAATTTTTTTTATAAACGACAGAAATTTGAAAGCATTTCAAAAAAGATAAATAAGCATCAATTTAATAATTTTATAAAATGATTTTTTTTCATATAAAAACAATATTACGTATAAAACACTTATTTAGTTTTTTGCTATATGCTAACCATGTTATAGGCTCTAGATTAATTATTTTAAGTAATTCTAGAGCAATATTTACAGTTTTTTTTATAAAGTTTTTATTTAGTGATGTATATACATTCTAAAATAAAATGTTTGTAAAGAAATTTTAATATACTAAGCTCTATAAAATTCTATGTATTAGGTTGATGCAAAAGTTCTGTCGTATTTTAATACATAATTTTAATACCTTCAATACCGGTAAAATTTTAATGCCTGATAATTTACCTATCAGTTCAAAGCATGCAGGTATAATAAAAGTATCAGGTATTAAAAAAATTAAAATTAGGTGTTAAAACTCGACAAACTTTTGCATTAACCAAATAAAATTGTCTAAATTTTTACGCCAATCTCTGTAGATTTCTAAATAAAATTTTTGTAAAGTATTATTTCTATATAAACAATTACATATTCCTACAGAAAAAAATTATTTATATAGGCATTTTCTTTCTGTGCAAAATTCACGGCAGATGGTTTCAGCACATACGTCTTGACGCAAACTTTATATATAACTGTGTATAATATATAACTATATAATATATAACTTTATATATACACTAGTGGGCAAAACTTAAGCTACAAACACAAAATGCTAATTTCTGAACACGTGAGTACTCAAAAGGAAATTCTATAAACAGCAAGTGTAGAAAATAGGTACTACCCTAACAGCCCAGCCAGCCAATGTGAAGTCTCCTTGACGTCACACGTGGTTACAAGTGTCACAGTCACTACGGTGAATCAAAATATGAGATCTTTCACCAGGTTCATTATTACTCTCAAATGATTGTTATCACTGAAAAATCACTGTGACTGTTGCTGCTTTGTGATGGGTTACCAGGTGATAATAGACCGAAGTCACCTTGTGATTCTCACGTGGCTATCATTTGAAAACTCAACTTTGAAGTAATTGTGAGCATTGCATTCTGATGAGTCACCAAATAATGTCGCAATGAAGCCGCATGGTCACTTTCAGATGACCTACACTCTACTCTGAAGTTACCATTGCATTCCTTTGTGAAAAGTGACCAGATGATTTCATTTTCTGTCACTTGGGAACTCATCTCAGAACATCTATTATGATGACTTTACAATGGAATCTCTAAATGACAGTCACATGAGAGTCACAAGGTGACTTAATTGTAAAGTCAACTGGTGACTCATCCAAAAGCAGCAGTCATGGTGACTTCTCAGTGGAGTAACCAAATGAGAGTATAAATGAGACGAATGAAAGATATTACATTTCGGCTCATTGTAGTAACTGTGAGAATTGTGACCATTTGTGATGTCAAGGAGACGTCACATCGAGTGGCGGTGCTGTTAGGGTAGTACATATTTTCTACACTTGCTGTTTATAGAATTTTCCTTTTGAGTACTTACGTGTTCAGAAATTAGAATTTTGTGTTTGCTGCTTAAGTTTTGCACACTAGTGTAGTAACTGCATATAAATGGGCAGTCTTTTAGAACCGTCCCTTCACTTCCTCAAGATTACAAACTTCGTCAGATATGCTGAATGTCAATGGATATCTTGATATGCCCGAAAAATGATATTGTCTTTATGAATGATGATAGATATCCCTGAATGTTGTAAAAGCAATATCACTTTATCGGCATTGGTCAGTATAGACTAGATATTAAAAAAAAAAATGCTTTAAACAATTAAGTTTCTAAAAAAATGCAAACTTATTAAATTTTACTTTTTTAAATACTATTTTGGTATTATAACGTTATAAGATATGCAAACAAATCTATTAAATGCTTTCTTTTATAAATTAATTTTAAGATATATCAGTGAATATCTGTAGATGATGTAAAATTGATGTGCAACATTCGAAATATTGGCCGATATCTTTGTGCTGCCTGAGTGGGCATTTATTTTTCTGTAAAAAAAATCTTAATATTTTATGCCCAAATCATGGCTTAGGTGTAAAAGAAATATCCATCTAAAATACTTTATACTATTTTATATTTATTAAACAATCTGTTTATCTTAAGAACTATCGCGTTCAATTTTCCCTCAAATATTTGTCTTATAAATATGAACAATGGCACCCAATTTCGTGTAAACTGTGTAAAATGTTATTCAGGACAAAATTTGAAAGAAAAAAAAAATCTTCTCTAATGTGGGAACCTAATATGCGAGTCACGTCCAAGTGTAGCTCTTCAAATGAAACCAAAAAGAGACGGGCTCTCTTTTACCTAGGGTATTGTACAAGAAATAAAATAAAATAAAAACATAAAATATGGTTTTCACTTTCTGTTTAAGAACTAGGATATATAAGAATCAGGATTGGTGAATGTGTTTTGAGGGAGGAGCAATTCACCAGCAGGTGAATAAGCAGGTAAAATAACCATTTCCTGAAATTTGGATCTGGTGAGGAACATGTTGCACGCAGCTTAACAGGTTGTGTCCGGTTTGCGTGATTCGTCCGAATTTTATGCATACGGCACAGGTGCATTCGGACACACCCCCACTGTGACACGCAAAAGCTTGATTTTAGTAAAAAGGATTTTCTTTATTGTTCATGAAAGAAAGAAAAAAATGGGATGAGCAGTGATTTTTTTCCCCATGTGGGTTTTTTAAATTACATTAACATGGATGTAATGATTTTTCTTTTCTTTGTCTAATATGTCATCTAAAGAAATTTTAGAATATCTGCAGATTGGTTGAAAGAGAAGGTGTATTCGATGACTGTTAATACAGAAATAAAACTAATATATTGTTTCTTATACCTAATATAGTATAAAGTTACACTTTTGGTAAATAAACTGCTGCTGTGTTTTTGGAAACTTTGATTTACGCGGCTTGTTTTTGAGAGCAAATTGTTGAATGAGAAATAAGATGTTACATAAGAAAAATATGTATTACATTATCAGGCTACAGTAAAGTTTTGAGATTTAATTAGAAAATCACTGTGAGCCAATATTTATTAACATAAAATTATTATTTTCATTAAGGAGCGGTTACCTTTCATGAAATATATATATATATATATATTTCGAATATTTATAGTGCGTAGAATAAGGTTATATAATGGTTAGGGGAAATTTTAAATGTTTAAGAAGTTACAGTCAATTGAAAGCACGCGCGGACCAACAGGTATATCGGACTCAGCGGGACACAGATGCATACGTGCTGATTTTTTTGCTTCGTATGTAACTAACTGTGAGTTGAAAATTTAACGATTAACTAAAAAAAAAAAAAAAAAAAAAAAAAAAAAAAAAAAAAATTCTTTAGTAAAACTTTAAACCCGTTTTCCTCTAAACGACATTTTTCAGCACGCCATGTAAAGAGCGTTTAAATGGTTCAGCCAATTAAAAAAAATAATTTTTTTTTTAAATAATGATCATGTATTTTGTGGGGCCATGAGCGTTTCATATGTAAAAAAAAATAAAAATAATAAAAATTAGGTCACGTTATAGAAGAAAAGGCGAACAAATGACTCTTTTTTTCAAACGACTACCATTTTACCAAATTTCGCCTCAATTTTACTGAAAGGAGGTTTATGTCCCCCCCCCCCCCAAAAAAAAAAAATTAAAAAAAAATTAATATGTTTTCTAAAAAATTATTTGAGTTTGTTTGTTTCAGATGACTTAGAGATGCTATTGCACTACACGGCACAGGGAGATCTGTGCACATCACAGCCATATACAGCTGACAATAATCTCCATCAATTTTAATAATTATTGTATAATGAATATATTGTTTATCGTAAAAAGTATGAGAGGGTAAATTTAATTTTTGTGTTACTTTAATCTTTCTCTGAAAAAAAAAAAAAAAAAAAAAAAATCCCGTAGTTGACCTACTTTTCTAGTTGATGAAGATAACCTCCCCTTAATGCGTTTTATTAAGTTGTTTATTTTTTAAAACAAATATTGGTTCAGCTTAAATACTTTTGCCACTTCAAAGTGGTGAATTTTCTAGTTATCTGGGCCCAAACTCGAATCGTCATTCTCTTTTCCAAGTTTTTTTTTTTTTTTTTTTTTTTTTTTAGAACTAGCTAATAGTTAGAATGGAGAATCAGGTTACTAAATAAATGGGAAATCTGTATTTAGTGGAACGTAAAACAGACAAGTAACACAGATAATTTTATAATTATTTTATAAACATCTGTACAAAATTTACGTTCTTTCGTGTAAATTTATTGACTGCAATAATTAATTTTTTACAGTGTATAATTTTAGAAAAGATATACACTGTACAAAAAAAAAAAAAAAAAAAAAGAAAAAAAAAGAAAAAAAATGTTTTTTTTAGTAATCTTGGAAAAAGTATAATGTAACCATGGACGAAAATATACAATAACCTCTTTCGAGTCACCCACATGATTCCGAAAAGCGTTCTTTGTCTTCAGAAACCTCAGAAACCAATATATTTTCGAGATTTAAAGAAGCCATTTATAAAAATGAAGTTTCTTTTGCTGCCACATATTTTCGGAAACGTTTCCAAGTAGATTTTTTAGTGTATTAAGCAGTTTTCACAAAACAGAATATAGATTTTTCGGAAGCTCTCCATCCTCAAGTAAACATTTTCATGTTCAACAAACATGTCTTCCAGACAAACATTATAAATTAACAACGTTAACATTAACATTAAAATTAACATTAATTTGTTACTCTTGCATACATAAATTCAATTATGCAGCTGAAAATATTTATTGAGAATTGATTGCATCTGAAAACCGATATTTCGGTTTGAAAAAACGGATTAATACACTTTAAAAACTACTCAGAAACGTTTCGAAAAATCAGTGACAGCAAAAATAACTTTGCCTTTATAAATTCTTCTCTAAAAATCGAAAATATAGTGGTTTCTGAAATTTTAAAAGATAATATCAATAAAAAAAAATATCGGAATCTTCGGTAACTCTGAAAATGTTATTCCATATTACTTAACCATCATACGTAGTATAGGGTAAATCTTGCAATCCTTTTAAAAATCGAAAAAAAATTTTTGACGGATTTACACGTTTCAGACACTAGAGATTCCGAAACACATATTTTTAGAAGAAAAAAAATTGCCGTCCGTCTGTCTGTGTGTATGTCTGTAAACGCTCTATCACCCGAACAAATTGAGATATTAGAGACTTGAAATTTGGTATGTACTTAGTATGTAATAATGGAAAGAAGCTTATTGAATTTCAGTAATCTCGATTATCCGGAACTATTTTTTTCGGACTCTTGAAATAATCGTTCTGATAAAAGGTACTTAAAAATTTTCGAAATTGTTTATTTTAAGGAGTGAATATAAAAGACAATAAAAAAAACACAAATTATGCATAAAGAATGAAGTCGATCGAATAAATAGTTGCCGGGATATTTGGAATCCTATTTTTCACACTCTTCGTTTTTTCGTGACCCTGTATTTCATTGAAATTGCAATTCAAAGATATATTTTAATTGGAAATGAGACGCTTAATCCGACGAACTAAACTGTTAGTTAATATGATTAACATTTTTGGAGTTATAAGGATGTTTCTTTTACGCAATTCAGTAATAGAGCCTTTAAAGTTTATGACGTCATCAAGCCGCGATCTTATTCGAATTCCAACGTATTTTATAAATAGTTTACACATGTTTTATTTTCATATTTTATATTATGCATATCCATGATGGGTAAGTATCACGGTGGCCCCCAACGACTAGTTTTCTTTCGTGATCATATTATATTTTCGTATATTCAGAAACATTTCTGTTTTTACAGTGTACTATATTTTTAATGAAATACGTTATACCTTCATTGATGAAAAAATAATAAATATGCGACAAAGAAACTTTAAAAATTCTGTTCCTAGTGTGTATTGTATATATCCAAACTCTGTTTTTTATTTGATGTAGTTCGTATACATACAAAAAAAAGAACAAGAAAGAAATAAAACTGTATTCCACACAACATATTCCACAAATGTGAAGCACGAATTCAAATCGAATTGAATCACAACAATCAGACACATTCAATTTGAACAATACTTTAAAATGCTGGCGATTTCTAACCGTAATATTAGTCGCGTGATTTCATTCATGACAAAAGAAATATATATATTTCTGATAACTCTTTTCTTTTGACCTCATCTTTATAAAGACGCATTGTTGGACATATCTCAAATAGAGTTCTCAGACCAGAAATTCAGCGAAAAGAAAATATATAAAATATGAGTATGGACTATTTCCCCCAGTAAACACTGCCTTGGATCAGCATTTTAGGCGTCTTTCTCAAATGCAATGCTATTTAATGAGAAAGTAGCACTCTAGTCACGTCTTAGGGTGACTCTTCAAAGAGAAAGAAGGGAGGGAGGGCACAGGGGGCCGCTTTTTATCCAAGGCCCTAGAATGACACAAAATTTTAAGAAAAATAAGAAAAAAAAAGAAAAGATGAAAAACGTTTGAATTCTAGACGCATAAAAAGTGGGATATAAAATCTAAAGCAGGGAGTGCGGGAGGAAAAATTCACCAGCAGGAAAAATAACTATTTCCTGAAATCCGGCCCTGGTGACGTACGTGTTGCACGCAGCTTAACAGGTTGCGTCCGGTTCGCGTGATTCAGTTGATTTTTATTCAGTGCCACACGAGGGCCGGACTCACCCGTTTGTGGCACGCGAAAGCTTTATTTGGGTAAAAGGCATTTTCTTCTGCTAAATGTAAATGGGAAATAGGATGAGCAGGGATTCTTTTTTTCCCTCGAGAATATTTTAATTTCATTAACGTGACACGTGAACAGATAAATGTTTGTCAGGGCAGTCTCAGGGGTATTTAGCAACAGAACGGCCACATGGCCAAATTTAACTCACGACATATTTACATACTTTAAATCAGAATTTGTATTTAATATATTTAACTTAAATATTTAATCTATTTCTGGTCTGGTATGAACTCGGTTTTTTAATTAAGAAATTGCTGGTTCAAAATATATTTATTTGGCCTCTGTGGATTTGACCGTTATGGCCGTTCTAGGTGTTAACAAAAAAAAATCTTTTGTTAACTTATTTCTGTGTGGTTCGTACTTGATTTATTTTATTAAGAAATTGCTAGTTCAAAATATGTTTAAGTGGTCTCGGTGGAATTGACCCTTATGGCCGTTCTAGGTGTTAACAAAAAATTCTTTTGTTAAGAGCTTTTAAATACTAATACAATACTAATTTTGAAAGTAACTTGTTGAATTTGTTAGAATGAATATTTATATGTTACGTATTGTTATACTAAATATTTCAATAGAGTTTCAGAACAGCATTTGTTCTTTACATGAATGGATTTTAAAGCATATATATATATATATATATATATATATATATATATATATATATATATATATATATATATATATACATATATATATATATATACATATATATATATATATATATATATATATATATATATATATATATATATATATATATATAATTATAATATCTATGAATTTCAAAAAACATATCAAGTTCTATTCTACTTAAATCTCCAAAGAGATAATCAATGATACTGTGTATACAGAATACCACATAGCTAATAATTAACATGTGCAAACATAATATTACCATAGCTGATGCTTCAATGGTAATTGGCCAAATTTTACTCATACCAAAAGAATATTGAAAAAAGAAATAGAGAGAAAGGGGAAAAAAAAAATATATAAATTGGAGTTGCAATTAAGTAAACACAAATGGATTAACAAATTAAATATGAACCATACACAATGGAAAATTGGACCACATGAGAATTAAATATGAATTGGACATGGAAAAACACATGCACATGTACTCATCAGCCTGGATGCACCCACATGTGTTTTAAATAATAATTCAGTGTTTCATAATTCTACTGGCATAATGCTAAGATCAGTAGAATCATCCAGGTACACTGAATTATTACCAGACAACAATTGGAAATATTAAAATTTGGAAATATTTAAATAGGAAATAAAAAACCATTAAGAAAATACAATATATTTCACTCACATCGATTATCCAAAAAACTGTAATTAACACCTCACTAAATTACCACGAGATAACAGTTTTGAAATAATAAAATTGGAAATATGAACGCGTAAAGTGTAGATAAAATATTTTACTCACAATAATTATACAGAATCCTTAAAATGTCACAACGTCTACATAATATTCACATCCACATGGCAATGCATCATACATGTTAACTAAGTCGAGTTGAGAGAAATGATTTGTAAGACAAGTTGAGAGCACACTTTTTTTAAAACACAACCCCATAAATGACACCCAATCACAAAATGATTCAAAAACACACAAAATAATTCTGGTTTTAATACACTTATAACAAATTTATATCCGTGAATATATATTACTCCATCCAATTTTAATTCCTGAAAGTAAAATTAATATACAATCAATAGCTCCCTCTATAGTTAAATTAAATATAATATTAACAATATTATCTACAACTACCTGAAAGGTAAAGTGTCGCCATCTATTGGTATTATAATAGTTCATAATTAATATTTAGTTAAATATCCACTTTATTAGTTACATACTCACTTCATTAGATTTATTTATATAAATAAACTTTAAAAAACAATACTAACTTGTAGTTTTACTTAAAATTCAAATAAAATATAATACTACTATATGAATAAATCTACACAGAATTAATTCAACTTGCACAGCATTTCAGATATTCTTAACAAGAATATATTATGTAAAAGAGATATTATTTTAATTCAAATTATTTTTGCTGCCAGCTGTGTTCATAAACAATTCAAAATATCTCAAAATTTATAATGTTGATAATTAATAGTATTACTACTGTTTTTCAATCAAATTAATGCAATGCAGTAATTAAAATACTTGTTAATTTTAATTATTCATAGACAAAAATAAAAACTATATATATTTATTTTTATATATATTGCAAATAGATATATATATATGAGTTATAATCACCAATGTTATCATTGTATAATTTAATTTGTTATTGTATAAGTTAATTTATAAATGTATGAAAACTGCACATCAATAATACCTTAAACAGAGGTGATCGGCAACGCACAATCACAACTATACAAAGTATAAATAATGTTCAATCAAATATTAAATTTCCTAATATGTTATAATTGTAATATGTATGTTATATTTGTAATTTTCTACATAAAGTGTATATAATGTTCAAACAAATATTAAATATTAAATTTCCTAATATGTTATAATTGTAATAATGTATGTTATAATTATTATTTTCTATATCTTTTGTTATATGTTATCGCACACTAAAACAATAATTTATTACATACCATGTTTATATTTAAATTATATAATAAATGTTATTTAAAAGAGTTGATGATTAAATTTATCATAAAAATAGGATATCCATATATTTTTGCTTGATCTCGAATATATCTAATATTTTTGTTTTTATTTATATCTGAGCATAAGTATTTTATACGATGTAGATAATTGATAATTATATTTTTATAAACAGATTTATGTAAACATGAAGCATAATTGGTAAAAATATTTACTTTAAATGGGAAATCAAATCTCTTATCATAAATATCAAAAATTAATTTATAATTATTAGTAATATTAATTTTTAAGTCAAGAAAGTTTATATTATTATTAATTAAATCATTTTCGCTTAATTTAAGCTGAGTAGGATAAAAATTGAGTGGTGATGTGCAATTTTTTTCATTGAAATAAAATATGATAATGTCATCAATATAGCGATAAAATACATAATCATTGTTCGGACTTATATTTCTTTCATAATAATATAAGTAAAGGTCAGAGAGAATACTAGATGCGGTTCCGCCCTGCGGAATTCCCTGGCATTGTTTATAGATAATATTGTCATATATAATGTAATTATTATGCAATGTAAAATTTAGTAAAGTTTTAAAAAAATTTACTGAAATATGTTCTTTTAATTTTAATTGAGATTTAAATTCTTTAAATAATATACACATTGTTTTATGTAAGTCTTTTATATCAATGTTATTAAATAAATCATTAAAATCCAATGTTTTTATGAATTTTACCGGATTGATATTATGTATTTTATTAATGAGTTGAAAACTATTTTTTAGGCAATGTTGGTTATTATGTTTTAGCGTTATATCATATATCTGCTTTAAAATATTAAGTAGTAAATTGCTTGCATTTTTATTATATGTGTTACAACCGATGGTAACAGTGCGAAATTTAATAGGATTTTTATGAAATTTTGGAATTATAACAAGATAAGGATAATTAAAATTATTACATTTGATTTTTAGTAATTTGTGATAATTTAATAATTTTCTGTTATTTATTTCAATATTTAATTTAGTTTTATTAAAAATATTACTTGTGTTGATTGCATTGTGAATTAACACTTTATAGTATTCTTTACAAATGATAGCATAATTATTTGGAGATTTATCTACATAAGTAATTATAAATTTGTTTTGTAATTCTGATATATGTTTATTTATGTTTTTAAAAGCTGCATGTGTAATATGATGATAATTTTTTATAATTTCATTTTTTAATTTATCAATTACAGAAAATCTCCATTCACTGAAATATTCGATTGGTTTATTGTAATCAACAGCAATTTTATATATAAACAAATCAATATCTTGAATAAACTGCAATATTATGGATTTGATATTACACTTATATGGAAGACGAAATTTTGTGCCATTATGCATTAAGTTTTGTAAAATAGGTTGTTCTACAATATTAAGATCACCAGTAATGATATGACCATGTGTTGTATTTATATACTTTTGATATTTTGGGTCATTACAATAACATGGGTAATTCTTTGAAGAGACCAAATTTTTTGCAAAAGAATTGTAATTAAAAATTTTACGTCCAAGTGTGCGATTATATTTATATGTCTTGTGAATGGTAAAATTTTTTATTGGAAAATTATTATTAATGTTGTTTATTATATTGTGTAAATTTATATTATTATATACATGATTGGAAAAATTTATAATTAATTGTGTATTATTAGTTTTATATTTAGGTTTATTAGAAAGACTTGTATTTAATAGGTTTGCTCTATAATGTAGAATATCATAAAAGATATCACAAAAATGTGGAGAATATTGATTCTTTTTAAATACCTTGAAATATTGGTTTATATATTTCTTTTTTATACTAAAAACATGTTTTCTTATAGCAAGCCAACAATAATCATTACAAAATTGTGCCTCAAGATTATCAAGCTCCTGTTGAATCACAATATCATCAGTGAATTTTTTGTTATTATGTTTACCTCTACCAGATCTAGAAGTTTTTTTTAAGTTTGAAAAATTTAATCCGGAATAAAGATTTTTATAATTTTCATATTTAGTTAAATCTGAAAATACAGGATGTGATTTTTTGTATACTAATTGATTTAATCCATAAGGATATGTAGTATTAAAATGTCTTATATATTTAGATTCTAGAAAAAGTCGTTCAGTAAAATTTTTTTGTATTTTAAGTATTTTAATAGTAATATTTTTAAAATCATGATTTTTGAAATGAGTATATTCAATATTATGAGTTGTTTGAAATTTAGAATTTTTATATTTATCAATATGAGAACGATGTAAATTTAGCCGCTTATGTAATTTTTGACAAGACTGTTATTCCATGTTACACGAATTGCATTTCAATGAATAGATTACATTGTATGCTTTGCAAAATTTTACCAAATTAAGATTGTTATTATTTGAAATCTGTGACTTATCAGCTAATGGACATGTAAGACAACGCTTAGATTCACACTCTCGAAAACATAGTACAGGCTTGGGACAATAGAATAGGTTATCTGATAACGATCCAGGAAGATCCCTAATAATCTTCCTGTACCGAGCATTAGTCCTGGATCCACCAAGGCCTAAATTGCCAGTATCTAACATTTTACTAATAACTGCCATATTTGTTTGATAGCAATAAAAATTGCAAGAAAATACATATTAAATATATCTATAACATATTTATGAATCAATCTTAATATTACTTGAATATCCATAAAAAAAAAAAAAATAATAAAAAATAAAAAAAAATAAAAAAAAATATTAAGATTGACAGTTTAATACTTGATTAAATATAATAAAGCTATATAATAAAACTATTTACATATATACATAAAGTCCCATTAAGCAAACTAACATCAAAAGACAACAATATAAAAACCCCTAGCAGTCATAAGTCAGTACAAAATTAATGTTGGTAAAAAAAAAAAAAAAAAAAAAATCATTAGAACCTGAATAAGATTTTATAAAGATGCCCTTGAAAATTCAATAGATAAACAAATGATACCAGGAAATAATAGTAATACTAAAATATTATTATTATTAAATTATTATTAAATACACCATTAAAAGCGCAATGCAGCTATAATAACTATGTATTTCAAACAGAAGTTAATCAAAGTGATTTGTGAGCCAATTAGGCTAAATTATGGTATCATATAAAAATCAATATTTTAACTAGCTAATTGTTGAAAAGAATATTGAAAAGAATATGTAAAAACCATTCCATACCAATTTGCGCAATGCAGCATAATTTTATAGAATGTTAAATAATTATAATATCTATGAATTTCAAAAAACATATCAAGTTCTATTCTACTTAAATCTCCAAAGAGATAATCAATGATACTGTGTATACAGAATACCACATAGCTAATAATTAACATGTGCAAACATAATATTACCATAGCTGATGCTTCAATGGTAATTGGCCAAATTTTACTCATACCAAAAGAATATTGAAAAAAGAAATAGAGAGAAAGGGGAAAAAAAAAAAATATATAAATTGGAGTTGCAATTAAGTAAACACAAATGGATTAACAAATTAAATATGAACCATACACAATGGAAAATTGGACCACATGAGAATTAAATATGAATTGGACATGGAAAAACACATGCACATGTACTCATCAGCCTGGATGCACCCACATGTGTTTTAAATAATAATTCAGTGTTTCATAATTCTACTGGCATAATGCTAAGATCAGTAGAATCATCCAGGTACACTGAATTATTACCAGACAACAATTGGAAATATTAAAATTTGGAAATATTTAAATAGGAAATAAAAAACCATTAAGAAAATACAATATATTTCACTCACATCGATTATCCAAAAAACTGTAATTAACACCTCACTAAATTACCACGAGATAACAGTTTTGAAATAATAAAATTGGAAATATGAACGCGTAAAGTGTAGATAAAATATTTTACTCACAATAATTATACAGAATCCTTAAAATGTCACAACGTCTACATAATATTCACATCCACATGGCAATGCATCATACATGTTAACTAAGTCGAGTTGAGAGAAATGATTTGTAAGACAAGTTGAGAGCACACTTTTTTTAAAACACAACCCCATAAATGACACCCAATCACAAAATGATTCAAAAACACACAAAATAATTCTGGTTTTAATACACTTATAACAAATTTATATCCGTGAATATATATTACTCCATCCAATTTTAATTCCTGAAAGTAAAATTAATATACAATCAATAGCTCCCTCTATAGTTAAATTAAATATAATATTAACAATATTATCTACAACTACCTGAAAGGTAAAGTGTCGCCATCTATTGGTATTATAATAGTTCATAATTAATATTTAGTTAAATATCCACTTTATTAGTTACATACTCACTTCATTAGATTTATTTATATAAATAAACTTTAAAAAACAATACTAACTTGTAGTTTTACTTAAAATTCAAATAAAATATAATACTACTATATGAATAAATCTACACAGAATTAATTCAACTTGCACAGCATTTCAGATATTCTTAACAAGAATATATTATGTAAAAGAGATATTATTTTAATTCAAATTATTTTTGCTGCCAGCTGTGTTAATCCACTGATATTATATACATTTATTAAATAATTAATGTTTTATTTTTACTACTACTTAAATATATATTAGACTTGTTTTTAAATAATTAATGTTTAATTTATACTACATTGTAAATATCTAATTAAATAATTCATAAACAATTCATATATATATATATATATATATATATATATATATATATCATTGTATAACACGCACCCCTTCATTAACTTCTTGAAAAAATTTAAGTTCATGGTGACCTGAAAGCATAGAATTAAAATCGTCCCTATTTTCCTATTTCCAAAAAGCCTTCAGGAGATATGCAGTATATAAAAATAAAATAAAGAATAATTCGTAGAATAATTAGTACGAGTATATAGGAAAAATGGGAAAATGCGACGCGAGGATTTGCGATATTGCGAAGCCTATATTTACATCTGAATGTACACAAAGCGTTTGGCATAGTACTTTGGTTTATTAAACTAATCATGTCCCCATTTCTTAGTTATTAATATAGTAGACTCAATTATTATGAATATATATATATATATATATATATATATATATATATATATATATATATATATATTAATCTTTCTTTTTATACCCAACGTATAACGCGCACCTGTAAATTGATGGATTTTCTTGTTTCAAAAGTGTGCATTATACACTGTAATATATATATATATATATATATATATATGTGTATTATATATATATATATATATACATACAGTGGTGGCCAAAAGTGTGGACATTTTTTGAAAGTTTCATGTTTTTCAACTTTGTGTGCTTGTAGAATATATTAATTTTCACTTAAATACAAACGTTTATATATCAAATTGAAGGTAATTTAATGTAGAATTTAATAATAACAACAGTATTACAATATCTGTATTACAAAAAAAGTTATGCAACTAATAGTAAGATCTATCTTAGATTTGCATTTTTTTAAGGTGATACTTACACAATCAGTACTTAGTAGGATAACCCTTATTTTTTAAGACAGCTTCACAGCGTCTTTTCATCGAGTGAACGAGTGTTTGGATTTCATCTTTCGTAATCACATGGTGCCAAGAATCAATTATAGCTTCGATTTTTTTCGTACAAGAATTTTCAAACGTCGCCACAAATTTTCAGTTGGATTGAGATCAGGGCTGTTTCCTGGCCAAGGTAATATATCAATGCCTTTATTTGGAAACCATGCTTTGCATACTTTTGCTGTGTGGCATGGAGCTGAATCCGGCTGAAAAATAAATGGTGCGTTGTTGGGGAAGAGATCCCTGATGGAAGGTATCAATTTTGGTTCCAGGACAGTTTCGATGTATTTTTTGGCATTCAGGATGCCATCAATCACTTGAATTCGGCCCACACCATCTGCAGGCATACATGCCCAAATCATAACATTTGTTGGTTTTTTTGTAGTTGCTTCAATGCAATCAGGATGAAGTGCTTCTCCTACTCTACTTCTCACGTATTTTCTACCATCACTACCAAAGAGCGATATTTTACTCTAATCGCTCCAGATTACTTGCTTCCATTGATTTTCTGACCATTTAATGTGTTCTTTTGCCCACTTAACTCGTGTTTCGCGTTGCTTTTGATTTAAATATGGTTTTTTTCCTAGGAATTCTAGCTTGTAGTCCAAATCCTGATATCCTTCTTCTTATTGTTCTTAAACTTACTGCAATACCCGCGGCATTCATTTCACATCTAATGGCATCTGATGAAATTTTTCTATCTTGAAGGCCGTTTAATTTTTCTATCGGCAGTAGCACTTGTGCATTTTTATCGGCTGATTTGACATTATTTTCCTCTGATTTCGTTTTTTCATAACGTAAACAGAACATTCGTACACCAGAACAAGTCACTGAACCACCAACTTGTCTTGCAATTTCAGCATAAGAGAGGCCATTTTCTCTCAATATGACAATTCAGCTTCTTTTTGTAGATGTCCAATGGACTTTACCCACGAGTGGCAACAGCGTACGCCTTTGCGGGTATATTCCCTCTGAAAAAGACTGTTTATTGGATGAAGGGGAAGCAGTGTTAAAATATTCTTCACGCCTATTGGTGTTTTTCTTCTATATACCCGCATCTGACGTGGCATGGGTAAAGTCCATTAGTTCTTCTTGTTGATGACATTGTTTAAAATTAGTTTAATTAAAAAAAGGACTTTAAATATTCAAAAACAGCAATACTCTATTTAATTGTACTAGTATGCATCATTCCGCAAAATATTTCCACAACATTAAGTCTTTTACCATCCAAATAACCTAAACTTTAGTTACAGACATTTGATTGGTCGTCAGAACAGTTTTTGTGATTGGCTAGTACGCTTTTATTACAAAACACGTCCTTATTCGAACGATTTGTGTTTGTTTGTTCTACTAAAATGAGCATAACTTTTTTTTTAATACAGATATTGTAATACTGTTTTTATTATTAAATTTTACATTAAATGACCTTCAATTTGATATATAAACGTTTGTATTTAAGGGAAAATTAATATATTCTACAAGCACACAAAGTTGAAAAACATGAAACTTTCAAAAAATGTCCAAACGTTTGGCCACCACTGTATATGGCGTATAACGTGCTCCGGCCCATAACGCGCATCTATGATTTAAGTCTATCTTTTCTAGTTTTTGGTGTATTTGCTGTATTACGCACACCTTCTTCTTGAAAAACTTTATGTTCATGAGGACCAGAAAGCATACGATTAAAATGATTTACGATATTACCTTTTTCTCAGAAATCCTTCATGAGATATGCAGCATAAAAATAAAATAAAGAACTTTAAAAAGTATAACAATTAATACGAACATATAGAAAATATGGGCAAATGCGATGCGAGGGCATACGATACTGCAAAGCCCATATATCCATCTGTATTTCCACAAATCATTTTGAATCGTACTTTGGTTGACTGAACTAATCATGTATGTATTTCTATTCATTAATATAGTAGATTATTATGCATATATTTTAAATTTTTTAAATTTTTCCTTTTTATACCCAACGTATAACGCGCACTTTTAAATTTTGATGATTTTTCTCGTTTTAAAAGTGCGCGCTATATTCCGGAATGTACGTTACACACACACACAACACAGACACATATATATATATATTGCAAATTTTTCTACTGAAAATCTATCAGTGAATCAGTGAATTGCTACACGTATTTATACATATATATACCTGTAGCAATTTCCTGATTCACTGATAGATTTTCATTAGTAAAATACATACTCGTGTGTAAATATATATATGCACTTGTAGCAATTTACTTTTGATGGAGAAAATTTATAGTAAATGTTGATCTCACTCATTTACTTTTAGTAGTAATACTACTCTGTAGACGAAGAATTCGGAAGGCTGTAGTTTTGTTTAAAGTTAAATTTTAATATATGATTGCGAGATCGCCATCCAACTAAAGCGTACGTAATCAGGTACTTAGTAAATATGCAGAATTAGATTTATATATATACTAGCTGACCCGCCCGGCGTTGCCCGAGCCCGTGTAATAAACTGAAATCATTTAAAAAACGAAACTCTGGCCAAGGTTTCCGATGGCTTCGACACTGTATACCGGGCACGCTCGCACGGTCCGGAAAATCTTTTATTTCCCCCTTCCACCTCCAGGGGAGCAACCTCTTTCGGAAAGAACCTTTGAGACAGGTTAACGTTGCCTGCGGTACTGTATAGTAGGCGTGCGACAAAATCGAGCTGGTTTCGAGAAGATGGGAACATTATAAGCCGAGTTATTGAAATAAGGCACAGTTAGAGAAAATAATCATGAGTGAGGTGCCAGGTGAAGGGGATGTTCATGTGTCCTTCAGAAAATGACTAATTAAGAGGACTACGATGCATCTTTAAAAATTCGTTCGTTTGGTTAAGCTAGAAACTTAATTACAAATTTGGCTTAAACTATTATTCGGAAATAGTGGTAGCCTCTACTCATAAATTTAGTTTAATGTTATAAAGGGTGTCTATTAAGTTAATTATAATGTTTGGAATCACTTGCGTTCAAATCGGAAAGATAGTTGCTGAGATATGGAAAAGGTGGCATAGTTAGGTAAAAAACCTTGAAGCAGGGGTCGGGGGGGGAGGGGATGTTCAAGTGCCGTTCAGCAAATGACTAATTAGGACAACCACTATGCATCTTTAAAAATTCGTTTGTTTGGTTAAGCTAGGAACTTAATTATGAAATTTGGCTTAAACTATTATTCAGAAATAGTGGTAACCGCTATTCATAAATTTACTTTAATGTTATAGAAGGTTACTATTGAGTTAATTATAATGTTTGGAATCAGTTGCGTAGAAATCGGAAATATAGTTGCGGAGATATGGAAACCGGAAATAGTTAGAGAAAACTTTGAAGGAGGGCCCTGGAGGGGGAGGGGGTGGCGAATGTTCAAGTGACCTTCAGCAAATAACTAATTAGGAGGATCACTATATACATCTTTAAAGATTGATTCATTTGGTTAAGCTAGGAACTTATTTTGAAATTTGGCTTAGGCTATAATTCGGAAATACTGGTAATTGCTTTTTAGAAATACACCTTGAAGCAATGAATGCTGAGTTTTACGATAATTTAGTAAAAATGGAACTAAATGGAGAAGTTCGGAACATTATTACTGAGATATTACTGAGAAACTGAGATTTAACATAACGGTATTCTGTATATAAAACAAAAATTAAACGCTCCGGATTAAAATTGTTAAATGTAATTAGACCCCTACCCCTCGCCATTCCCGCAAATATATAACAAACAATCTGTTAAATAGTTTTCTGTAATAGTAGTCTCTGTCATAATAATATATGTCCTGTTTTAAAAAAACCTTAAACCCAGATAATTATAATGAAGAAAAACGTGTCTGTAAATGTCTTAAACAGGTGGCGTTTATATAATTTGCCGTGAGTAGATGGCGCGGTTTTAGCATGGCTATATGCAGGTAACTGCAATCAATGTTGGCACGGTTTCGTTATAAGTCCTTATCTATGCATCGTTACTCTGATTTATTTAATGTGTTCTGAGAAGATATTCTACACAACCAACCAACCGATGAAAAAAGCGTATTTTTAATGAGAGTTCTTTGTACATTTTAATTAATATCTCAGAAAGTAATTAAAATATTAAAATTCTGACGCAATGTTGCACCAGGAGAGGGTTTGGACTACCTAAATCTAAATTTCCAGCCTTGTAGATGGGCAAGATTTTCCTAGCCATCGCCAACAGACACACAGACACACACACACACAGAGCGAAACTTTCTTTTATTAGTATAGATTAGATAATATATTTAAATACTAGCAAGCTACGCCCGCTACGCTGATCAATGTCTCTTAACGAACCTTTAATCAAACAAAATATTGATATTTCATAATTCACTTTTATATTTTAACAGAATAATAAGGCTACTATAATTTGTGACTTGTGCCATAGCCAATATACACGTCAGGACACGTCGCCCTTATCATTATCTTTTTATGCATGAAGATTTCGCTATGGTACTCCATTGTGAAATTTGTTAATTTTTGAAATTAAATATTTGAAAAATGGCATAATCATTAGATTTGAAATTTATATCAAGAAATATACAATTTTTTACCTTTCAAACGCAATTTGTCTAACAATTTTCCGACAAATACTTTCCGAGCTATTATTTTTTTCAGTAACATCAAATGTTTCATTTTCCGAGATTAATTTGTGGCAAAGATTAGCGAAAAACCCAGTCGTCAGCAAAGCGTAGCTTTATATTAAAGAGGATGTTGGAGCAGGAATTGTCACCATCACTTTTGAAATCCGTTCTGTAGTTCCAGAGATTCCATAGAAATTGCAATTTAGAATGATTTTAGAACGCTTTTCGCTCATTTCTCCCTTTTAAATTACGAATTTTTTTAAAATTCATTCTTAGAGAGCATTTACATCTTATAAGTAGCTTTTAGCTCATTTCTCCCTTTTAAATTACGAATTTTTTTTTAATTCATTCTTAGAGAGCATTTACATCTTATAAGTAACTACCATGCCAAATTTCAAATTTCTAGCTACTTCAGTATAAAAAAAATTGCAATTTTAGAACGTTTTTCGCTCTTGCACCCCCCCTGGGATTAGTGGCACCGACATAAAATATAGCCTATGTTGGAGAAGGGAGCGTCAGCATCAATTTGCCACCATCACTTTCGAAATAGGTTCTGTAGTTCCAGACATTCCATAGAAATTGTAATTTAGAATGTTTTTAGAACGCTTTTCGCTCATCTCACACCTTTTAAATTTCGAATTTTTTTAGAATTTGTTCTTAGAGAGCATTTACATCTTATAAGTAACTACCATGCCAAATTTCATGTTTCTAGTTCCTTCAGTATAAAAAAAATCGAAATTCTAGAACGTTTTTCGCTCCCGCACCCCCCTGGGTGTAGTGGAACCGACATAAAATATAGCCTATGTTAGAGCAGGGACTGTCACCATCAATTTGCCACCATCACTTTTGAAATCGCTTCAGTAGTTTCAGAGATTACCCCCTACAAACAAACAAACAAACAAACAAACAAAAAAACAATCTTTACTAATTTATTATATTAGTATAGATTTCATTTGTGTTCGAAAATTGAACCAAATACTTTAGGCAGCGTTAGAATAGAAAATTAAAAGTTTCAAGTTACAAGGATCGGTGATCATGAGAACTTACATGTCCGAAAAAATATAGTTCGTATTATTTTCTCGCCATTATTATTTTGTTTATTTTAAACAGGACATTTTCTAAATTTTTCTAAGAAGTAATTCTTTGGGGTCCAACTGATTCTGCATTTATTATCTGAAAATTTGAAAACTTCCATCATATGTATACCATATGCGGGCTCGCCCGTTTATGACACGCAAAAGCTTTATTTGAGTAAAAGTCATTTTCTTCTGCTAAATGTAAATGGGACATAGGATGTGCAGTGATTCTCCTTTTCCCTCAGGAATATTTTAATTTTATTAATGCGACACGTGAATAGATAAATGTTTGTTAGGCCAATCTCAAAAGTATTTAAATTAAAAAAAAATGTTATGTTGTTTTATTAAGGACTGGTAAAAGAGCCCCTTTAAAAAATAATTTGTTAAATTTGTTACACTGCAAACGAAGATTGTTGATTTTACGGTATAATACTGCCACCCCAGCAGCAAGTATTACACCATAAAATTAACAGTAGTAAACAGTAAAATAAGCTGTAATACACTGCTGTGCATGTGCGGTAGCGTAATACGGCTTATTTTACTGTTTATTTCTGTTAATTTTACGGTATAATACTGGCAGCTGGGATGCCAAAATTATACTGCAAAATCAATATATATTTTTTTTTTGCAGTGTAGATTGAACATCCACGTAATATATAGTTAATTACTTACAGTAAATGCCTAACTATTGCAATGTAATTTCAAAACAGCTTATATTTTATATATAAATGGATTAGAATGGATATTACATTTAGTTAAAAGGTAATCCTTTAATTTATAAAAAGAGTTCCATTTGTGTTGGCACATAGGACCAAATACTATAGGCGGGTTGCCATGACCTTTTTTACAGTATTACATATATAGCTTCCAACCATGCGTTTTTTTTAAACAAATGAAACCAGAAATTTTATAAAGTAAAATAAATTAATCAATAACTAGATAAAAATAATAACATTTCATAATTTTTTTTTTCTGGGTTGACATATGTTTTTTGAAAAGTAAAAATGGTAACGTGGCATCTATGGTATTAGAATTGAAAAATAAAATTAACTAGTCTTAAAAGTCAGTGATTGGGAGTTTTTACTGGTTTGAAAACATTATGACTATGACTCATTATCCGCTAGTTATATTTTGTGGTTTAGAAATTGAATTTTGATAGAAAGTACTTTTTACCAGTCTTAATATGATTGTATTAATTATCTAAAAATGAAATAACCGTCTTCATAAGTACTATATTATTGTAATATATTCTAGAAGATTTACATATAAAGATATAAAAAGCACAATGCAGTAAAAAATTGCATTACAAGACTTATAATTAAAAGTATATGGTAATTATAATTAAAGTCCCACTTTCAAAATGCTGTAAAAAATGAACCACTGCTCAGAATGACTTTAAATTGGAATTGAATATATTAGCAGAAAGGAGAAACGGTATGGTATAAGAAAGAAAAAGTTCCAAAGTTTATCAATAGATGGCGCTGTTAGCGGCATAACGAAAGAGGATTTGGCTACAAGTGGAATTTTTAATCGAAATACGACTGCTTTGGCATGAGTTGCACAGTAAACCAACCGTACTGCTCAATGTGCATGATTGTGTTTCGGTTGTTTGACGGAAAAAATTACTTCCAAATCAGTCAATAGTTGTGGTACTCTTAGTGGAAAGCCCATCCACCACGGCAAGATCGTACGACATTGGATGGGAAAAATCGGTTTTTAATTGTCCTTGGGCCAAAAAGCGCATAATGATTCGTTTTTTAACTGCGCATGAGTGTCATTTAATTTGCATAGTATGCCACTTACAGCGCCATCTATTGATACACTTTGGAACTTTTTTTCTTATGCCATACCGTTTCCCCCTTCTTCCAGTATATTCAGTTCAAATTTGAAGTCATTCTGACCAGTGGTTCCTTTTTTAAAGCATTTTGAAAGTGGGGCTTTAATTACAATCACCCTGTATGTTACCGTGGATAATTCCATTTATAACGGATGGATTGCAGCATTTAACTTTTATCTTTTAATTCTGCTTTTTTTTTTTGCCTCTGACAGAAGGCAGAGTGACAGAGTGAAATTTCTGGTAAGAAATGTTCGTCATAGAATAATAATAATAATAACAGTTTACGCTTACTGTTCCTCAACCCACCAACTTTTTTTCATTTCGTGGTTCGATAGATTTTTCAATGGCTTCGGATTGACAAGTCAGCAATGATTTCAAACACCGCATTTTTTCGACAAGAATTGTTTCATATTTAATGTTACCCCAAATACCACAAAATGGTAAGGCCAACGTTGGCTACTTGTTAACTAATTGTTGTTATTTTTTGGCCATTGTTTTTTCCTTTTCGTGGTTTGATAGTTTTTTCAATGCCCTTGGATTAACAAGTCAGCAATGATTTCAAACGCTGTTTTTTTTCGACAAGAATTGTTTCAAATTTAATGTTACCTCAAATACTACAAAATGGTAAGGCCAACGTTGGCTACTTGTTAACTAATTGTTGTTATTTTTTGGCCATTGTTTTTTCCTTTCGTGGTTTGATAGTTTTTTCAATGCCCTTGGATTAACAAGTCAGCAATGATTTCAAACGCTGTTTTTTTTCGACAAGAATTGTTTCAAATTTAATGTTACCTCAAATACTACAAAATGGTAAGGCCAACGTTGGCTACTTGTTAACTAATTGTTGTTATTTTTTGGCCATTGTTTTTTCCTTTCGTTGTTTGATAGTTTTTTCAATGCCCTTGGATTAACAAGTCAGCAATGATTTCAAACGTTGTTTTTTTTTCAACGAGAATTGTTTCAAATTTAATGTTACCTCAAATACTACAAAATGGTAGGGCCAATGTTGGCTACTTGTTGACTAATTGTTGTTCTTTGTTGGCCCACACTAAGAAATATCCTTCCTATCGTATTATTGGCCAGCGAACCATTTGTCAACATAGCCCCAACAGTGGTCAAACCATTAGGTTCTGAGAATCCTCCTTCAGATATGCTCCAAATTAGAGGGACTTCTGTACCCTACCATTTCCCAATGGTATCCACAATCTGCCAACAGTCTGTGCTACTTGGGGCTTTCTCTTACACATTTTCTTAGGATCAATATACACTATTAATTTAACTTCTTGAGTACGGTTAGAATACTGCTTGCTAATAAATAAAAAAATATTTTTATACAGAGGATTTTTAGAAATGTTTTGTAATAATAAACTTCTATGCCTGAACCCTTATTGAGAGCTGCGAATCTTCCTTAGGACTGGATTTAAACTTCGTGTATCTAAAGTTTTCTTTAAAAAGAGCTTTGACAATCGTTATGACTTAATTAGTGTTATCATATTAACATAAATTTGCCTTTAATCTCCAAATCACTTTAAATGAAATATTGTCTTTTAATTTTGCTTAAACATGTCTATGACAGAGTTCGAACTGATTTGTATAAGGAATACAAAATATCTATTTAGTTAAAATACATTTTTGTCTCTAAAAAAGTAATGTAAACAGGAAACATGTAAAAAAAAAATGGGAAACAGCCATTATTTTGATCTGAGAGAACACTTTAATTTTTTTAACACGATACGTGAATAGATATATGCTTGTCAGGGCACTCAGAGGAGTATTTGACAACAAAATAAGGTGTTAAATTCAAAATGTGACAATATTAAACGTGTTTCAGAAGTTTTGAAATATAAGAAAATTTCTTTTTAAAATATTTTTCTGAAGAATTACAATAAGTGCATTATGATATTTAATTTAATTTAGATGGAACCCGTCAAAACTTGACGCAAAAAAAATACTATAACAATATCAGTAAAATAAGCTTCTTTATTATTTATGAAGGGGTGCGTATAAAACAGTCTTTCAAATATTTTTTTCCCAGTCAAATACAGTACTATTTCCGATGCAAGCTCCAAACAAACAATCCGTAAATAAATGTGTAATGCAAATCAGTTCGACATTACCACCATATTCCCCACGGCAAGAAAAAAAATTCATGGACCTATGAAGTATATACAAATAGTATATTCCTACGTTCATATCATATTCAGTAAATAACAGAACATAGTAAATAAAGCACACATCTCCCCCCCCCCCTCTGTGATAATGCAACCTTATGAGCCCCTATGCGCATGTGCATTGCTTCTGCCCAAAAGCACCGTCAAAATTCGACGTTGAAAAAGTTTTAAAATGATTAAATTAAAAGTTTTAAAATGTCCTCTTTAATCATTTTTCTTTTCAAATCCATATCTTCTAAAACGCATCCATTGTTTTAAGCTAATCAATTTTTATGCAAGGATTAAGAAGTTTTTTTACAGTAATAAATCTATCTGCAGATGAGGGAGATTTTTAATGTTTTCAAGTGTAATTTATTTGTATGGTTTCTGCGGTTCCTTGACATAATCAGGATGATTATCCCTTTTCCATCACAGTCGGGGATATTTTCCCTCTTATACAGTTGGCAAATGTAAAAAAATAAAAAAATACAATTCCTAGCATATCCTGATATCTGATGGAACATATTCATCAACGAATTCAACATATCAATTTTATGTTCAACATAAACTAAAAATAGTCTTTTTTTCTTTTTTTTTTCTTTTTTTTCTGACAGATTTTTGTTTAGCGCCAAACTGTTCTATCTTATGGATAATCTGATCTTATGATTTATCACTTAAAAAAAAAAATATTATTCACTTTTTATGATGGTTAGGGAAATCTATTTTCAATTGTGGCAACTTTCCCAGGGGTTATTCTACATTATTGAAGCAAACTGGTGGTCATTGATAAGATAGAATTGAAAAACTTTTCATGCTTGAAAATTATTTAAAAGGTCGTTAAATTACGCGGCAGTTTTCAAATAAATTTCAATCGAAAGCTAATTTTTTTTCTAATGGATGATGTAAGAATTGAAATTGTAAAATGTAGTAAAAAATAGAAATTTGTAGTATTTAGAATTGATGTAAGCGCGATTAAAGCTAAAGCGATAGCGCCTTTGTTGTGACAATTGTTGTACATTTCTAAAAATTGCCACTGTATTTTGGCAGGCGTCCAAAAGTAGAAAAACATTTTTTGACATCGAAAGAGAAATTCACAGTGAAAGAAATAGGACTTTGCGCTAATAAGGAACTGTTAAATGAACTTATAATAAATCTACCAAAATAATTCCTATGAAATATTAGTCTTACATTGTTTATTCTATCTAAAAATACAATCATTATTTCAAGATTTTTTTCTACCATAACACTATTTTTAATAACTTTAAATTTCCCGAAATCCTTTACTTTTGTGATTTTTTTTACTAAAAAAGGAAATCTTCTATCCTATAATTTAAAAAAAAGCAATTGGTAACATGTAATGAAGGTATGCAATCAAGATGAAGAAATCAATGACGGCTCCAAATCTAATCTTTATAATTATGAATGCAAAAATCAGTAAAATTATGTCATGTTAACACAATCATATACATTTTTCTCTTTAGTTTTATCAATGTTAAAATGCATTTCAAGCTAAGCATAACGTCATTTTCACCGGCGCAAACTTTTCACACGTACTTCATATACCTTACATTAATGCTTAAACACAATGCACATAAATATAAATATATTTTGTATTTAATTGTAATGAAATAATGGCATCAACAAAGTTATAATGCATAATGATAAAATAAACCCAATGGACAATATTCCCGTGACGTCACAATAAATATGAATTTTTATTCGCTTATAAAACACGCGGATAAGTATTTTTACTGACATTTAACTTGCAAATTAATAAATTCGGCCTTAAAACCGCGTGCTTTTAATATTTATTATTTCTCTTTTATTCCACCACAGAGTTTAGAGAATAAACTCTGTGCTTCGCAACAGTAGGCGTTATCCGATTATGACGTCATTAGCAGAAGTAAAAGTTTAATTGAAAATTACGGTTAATTAATTAAATTTTCGAACAAACGAATGCACGATAACAAATCTGTGTCCAAATATCTTTCATTTAAAAAAAGAATGATGTAATTTGATGCCGTAGTTTGTTTTCACGGATTGTCGAAAGAAATCGCTTAGCGTTTTAAATATTTAGATAACAGTAAAAACTTAAATGACTGTATCGTATAAATTTAAGAAAATAGAACTAATGTTGCACCTAACCGATTAAAAATGTTTGGAAAAACGTGTAATGAGACAAAAAATATTAGTAATCATGTTCGAATTATTTGTGTCAAACTTTGTTAAAATACATTCGAACACAATATTGAAACTTCTTGCCAAATAAGGAGAAAATGATGCAGATATTTTAGAAAACTTTACGAATAAGGGCTAACAAATGTATATTTATACATTTTTTAAACGAGTTAAAGTCCGTATATGGTCTGGGAAAATCGAATATTCTGACAATTTTAATCATTAACAAAAGTTGAGGGGAGGGGGAATCTCGTGGCCATAACCATCTCCCATCTGTTACGTCTATAGTACATACTATAATGGGCTGGCGATTAAAGTTCAACAGCAAACAAACAATGGCAGCAAATGAGATGGAGCTGCACTATCTTCAACTGTTAGAACACTCAAACTAACGTATTAAAGTGGATTAAACTGTTTCCTTTTCTTTGATGAATAGCGACTAATTCAGATATCATGTTATATAAACAAAACTTGTAGTTTTTAAATAACAAAAATTAGATATTTCATAAGAGTTGGAAATTTTGAATCTTAAAAAAAAAACTTAAGCAAACATATGTTAATAATATTAAGTGAGAAATCGAAACTTTAGGTAATTTCATGCACATTCGTTGACTATGCGAGATGTTTTAAACACTATAGAAATCTTCATAGGCATTTTTACGAAATTGAGCGCATAAGCGGCAAAATGAGTATTTTGAATAAAATGATTAAAAAAATGATAATTCCTTATGCTATATATACTGAGAGCTGAAGTTTTCTTTAAAATAAGTTTTTCTCTAAGATAAAATTGTGAATATGATTTTGTTTAAAGTATTATATTCTAGCTGAAATTTAATATCAGTCACTAAAAAATCTTTTTTTCGTTTTTTGTAGTCAATTTAAAGATACCTTCTTATGAAAACTTCAGGTTTTCATAAGAAAGTTTGCTTCATTTTTCCCCTAACAATTTACGCAAAGCTAACAAAAAGGCATGCGATCAAAATATCTTAGTCAACGAGACATAACAAATTGCACACCATTAAAAGACCCAGCAACAATTAAATTATAACTCCCAACCAAAGCTTTTAGTTTTTTTTTCTTCTTTGCCGTTGTTATATTCCCGCAGTCGACTTCAAATACTCCTGACTACAAAGAATGGAAGCTAACAAGTACACTTTTTCTTCTTTGTTTTTTCGATTTTGTATCATGGCCCCAGGATGCTGTTTGTGAAATATACATATAAAAAGAAAAAGGAAAAAAAAAAACTTTTTTGTTCTAAATAAAATAATTTCATTAAGAGATTGAGGTGATTTTTCTTGTTGTTGTTTTTATGGATAACTGAATGTAGTCACAAAAAATGTAGAGCATATTGTCTGTGACATGCATCTAAATAGTTTCGGGGTAAATAGGTTTTTCATTTATCTTAGGATTTTATTTTTTTCCTTTACATAAAAATAAGATTTTAGATGAGCTCCCTATAACAAAGTCTCTTTAGAACTATAATTGATTATCATTAAAAAATTCTTTTAAGATTTTCTAAATGAAATGTGTAAAACTGAAAGAAACATACAACTCACAAATGATAGAAAAATTAATGAAGGCTTTACAAAAGTAGACATGTAACATGCAGGCTTTTTTAATTTTTTGTATAATATAGTTTCTTCATCAATTTTTACCAAGAGGTTGATTAACGGAGGGTCAAATTTCTGCCAGTAAACTATAATAGTATTTCTCGCCTTATTTAAGACAAAAATTCTGTATTTAAATAATTCGAAACTAAAATAATGCGGTAATGGGGTCCAAATTAAAAAAGTCTTTCCGGCCTGTACCGGGAGGAAAAGGTAGCTTTCCTACATCTTCGTTTTAAAATTTTTGCTAATGTTACACGAAAACAGCAAGTTAAAATGCAAAGAAACGTTTACAAAAGATTCGTTAATACTGAACTTGAATAAGAAATTCGCCAAATTATTGAGCAATAGCCAAATTGGCTTCATTTATGAAGACTTATTTTGGTCACCAAATTTGGCGATATTTCGCCAAATGTCACCAATTTTGCCAATTTTGTCGCCAATGTCGCCAATTTTGGTGCTAACGGATATGAATATATAGTTTTATGCGTATGATTGGGAAAATTATTACAACAATGAAAGAAAATAATTTGCGAGTAATCGCGTTAATGTGCTGTTTTGTTTCAAAATGTCAGCCACCCTAGAATTTCAAACTGCTCTATCTCAGCCATTTTTTAAGATAGAGGTAAACCAAAAAATGCTCTGGAATCCTTGTATCAAGGCCTAACACGTAATTAAAAAATAAATTAAAATTTTTAATTTTTTTGCACATTTATTTTAGTTTTAAATTTTTAAATGGCCGCCATCTTGAAACAAAATGGCGGACCAAGCTGGCCAACGAACTCGGTCGAGCCTCGGTGACCTTAATACACACAATTATTTTCATCAAAATCGATTTATAAATACGAACGTTATCGTATGACATAGGTCAGATATATATATAAATCAACATTTGAACGGAGGGTGGTTTTGGGGTCAGGGGGTCATGATCGGTGAAAATATATCGAAATTTTCCGGAACTGCTTTCCTCCGAACGGCTGCAATAGGTAGCTTTATACTTTTTTGTATTGAAAGCTACCTAAAAAAAAAAAATGTAGAACACCTTATATAATTTGAAACGGCAAATTATCGCAGAGAGATGCGAAAAGTAACGCTCGAGTAGGAATTGTGTTTACTTTCCGAAAGGTTTTGCAATAGGGTTCGTCTGCGTATTAAGATTAAACCAACTTTGAGATTTCAAATGACAACACATACTTTAGACACCATATCTGAGTTTCTTGGATCATGGAGAGCGGCAAAAGGTAGAGTCCTTATACTTTTTATTATTCTTCAACAGATGTGGAGCAGGTATCAGAGAGCTGATACCTTAATGTTGTCAGTAGCGAGTTATTGATATCAACATGATGAGGGAGGAAGAGGTGGTATACTAAAGGTAATGTATACTGAAATAAACCAGATAACTGGAATATACTTTCTGACGAAATAAAATAGAGTGCGCATAAGTTCCAGTGGCAACTTTGGTGGGAGTTTCTGAATATGTCGTTGTCCGTATGTAGAAGTTTAATGATGCTAAAAGCTATCAATTTCAGAATTTATTACACACATTTAGCTCTGAAAGTGCATGAAAATTTCTAACTCGCTTTAACCTTTTTTTCAGGCTAATACACACGTTTGTATTAAACTTTTTCCACGATTTTTTGTTACGCTTGAAGTGTATATACATTTTTTGAAGCAATCTGTATTTAAGTATATCAAAATGATAAAAAAAAATTAGAAGAAAATGACATCGGGAACAGCATAATTTTTCCTATTTACTGAGGCAAAATCGATATGCAGAATTGCACAAAGATGGTTGCATCTGGCAAAAAATGAGAAACTGATTTAATTTCTACGTGGCGTAAAAAATATATGTAAGGACTTTCGATGCTAGCAAAAGAAATAAAAATCTCAGTTAAAATACGATTCTATATCGGTATTTTTTTCCAACATGTCGCTCCATCTGTCTTTCATTTATTTTGACAATGATTTATGACTGAAAAAAAAAAGAATCTCAATTATTATTCCAAACCATAAATGTGTAATTTCTAGTATTATTCCTAATAATTAATCGGCTTTTAAGAGAAAAATAAAATTGATTTCAAGTGATTGTTCTTTAACTTAATACAATGATATATGCTTAGTGAATGCCAGTTTGCGGATTTTAGCGAGAGTGAATTGGTGCTTGGTGCTTTAGAATGTTTTTGTGGCAACTTTTTAGTGTTGTTGATATTCATTGTTAATCTCATTGATGTCTCTATCGCTCATTTTGACACGTAATTGCATATACTATATTTAAGTC
This sequence comes from Maratus michaelseni, assembly GCA_963931845.1. Classification (NCBI taxonomy): domain Eukaryota; kingdom Metazoa; phylum Arthropoda; class Arachnida; order Araneae; family Salticidae; genus Maratus; species Maratus michaelseni. The sequence continues at coordinate 186,413,104 of OZ007587.1, forward strand.
TTATACGTCTTTCTGCGAAAAAACTGCGCAAGATACGACGATTGTATTAAAAAAGTATAATAGTGCCTTAAAAAAATTTCAAAATTACATCTCTCGCGGTCAATTTTTACCAACGGTAGAGAGTGACTATAGAAAAAAAGACAAAAAAAAAAAAGAAAGAAAGAAAGACCAATCATGCGTTAAACATAGATTATGGAACACTTTCCAACACTTCCAGAATACTGCAAAGCTTCGCTATTTAATAAGGTAAAGAAGATACCTAAGTAAACATTTTAGAAAACGCATAACACATTTGTAAACCAGAGTTGAGCAATTACCACCCGTAGCCGGAAAAGTACTGTAATTCATTTGTGCAGCGCTGTATTTCATCTATTAATTTGTATATATTCTACATAGTATGCTAAAATTTAGTTTAGTAAGAAAACTCATAACTGAATGAAAATTCTCCTTCAGCAAATTCTATCAATAGACGTAAACATACGTGAATTCTTTTGAATAGCCCTGTATATTACCTACAGATACGCGCCACATATTAACCCCCTGACCTCCGAGCAAAAGGGCAAAATTGTAATGTTGTTTTCTGTGTATTTTTTTTAAATGCTAAAGAAACATGATATAAAAAACTTTATTAGGTATATGAATATAATACTTGAGACTATTAATCATTACTTAATGTTTTAAAACTACATTATATTTGTAGAATTATATTAATTTAAATAATGATAATATTGCTGTGAAGCCTGCAGCATAGTGAATGGATATATCAGTTCATGGCGGTAAGAAGGGCTAAAATTTAATTCAAGCTAAAATATGCTGAAAACAACTGAAACGTACTTCCAGAAATTTTCACCCATAAGCGGTCATGTATCCAATTCTATGCGTGCCCTTGTATACGATTTTATTTATATTCTAGAAACATGTATTTGTATACTAAATATAATTCAGCTTGAAAATGCGCAACTCAATTAAAAACCACCTTTAAGCAATTCACGCTCATACTTAGTAATACTTATGATGTTTTTTGTGTAATCCTGTATATGATAAATCACAAAGTTAGTTAAACTTAAAAATACATACCATTACTGAAAACGCACCTTCTGCAATTACCGCTAATACACATTATTTCGGATACAGTATTGTATCCAAAATCTTTTCTGTGACCCTATAAATGAACGATAAATGCTATGCACATCATATTCTACAACAAATATTTTGTAATAAACCTCATTAATGCGTATCAATTCCACTATATTAGAAATTGTGTAACATAATTAAAATACGCTGAAAACCATATTTCCCATAAATCATTATGTAAAGGAATTCTTTTGTATGACCTGGTAAATACCCTATATCCTAGAGAATGCTCATTGTAGTGTACTTCATAAAAACATATCTATTTCATTACGCTTTAAATAGTGTAATATCATTAAAATGCACTTGAAGCGATTTTTTCCCATTGACCGTGTGATTTAACGGAATATTTTGACTGTTCATTTAAACGAATTATACATACTACACACTTCATTTTCAATAGCGATCATGCTATAGTAGTCATAAATAACATATAAAAATTACACGTCGATCCTATTATATTTACTAGAGTTAGAGAACACGGAGAGATGGACAGAAAAAGCGAAGTCATAAACATTTTTCAATTATGTTGGAAAGTGTTAAAAACAGTCAGGTAGACAAAATCAACATTTTGTGATCCTGATAAAATTGGTAAGAGACCACGACCGAAACGGACACTTTGGAACAAAAAGGTAATTTTGGAAGTACATTGTAAAAGAAAAAAAAAATCTGTGAAAAAGCGGAAAATGTACTGTTTGCAAAACGAGCGTCTCTTCTCCATTTTTTCACAAAATTTCCGCTTTGGTATTCCGTTGTTTTCAAAATGGAAATTTTCCGCTATTGAAGACGGAAGTTTCTGTTTTTAGAAATAAGCATGAGCCCATTATTAGAAATAAAACTATATAATAATGATATATATTGGTGCACGTTTACATTTAACAGGTATTTGTATTGCACATTATCAGACCCGTTTTTTGTCGCCTTGCATTCCTCAAAATTCGAACTTCGGTACTTGGCATTATAGGATGAGTGCTTTGTCCTTTTCACCACCTGGCCACAACCAGCGACTTGGTTATGGACCACATCATCAATTACGAAAATTTAACTGGATATTTTCAGTTTTCTCTCAATTCAAAACGAACATTTTCGTTTTTAACATTTAACGAGTAAGAATTAAAAGAAAATTTTACTATTTCCACTCAAAATAAAATGTTCCCGTTAAAAAACGGAAATTTCACATAAAATCACACATATATACAGATTTTTTTCTTACAGTGTAGGAACATCTGTTTAAAGTTATGCTTTAGCATTTATTAAAAGGTATATACAAACGAATTGTATAAAAACGAATGAGTTTCATTTAATTCTTCTTCTGTTTCCTACATTGGTACACTGTCTGCTCAAAAGTATCCGGACAGTTTCGATTTTAGACATTTTGTAGAAAATCTAGGTAAATACGTGACGAATTGTTCTTGAACTTCAGGGATGCAAAGAACATGTTTGACTTCATCTTTCTTTGTGAAAATTTAGGTACGTGAGCAATTTACAGGATCAACAACAAATTGAAATTACGTCGGATTGCCAATTCCAAAATCTTCTTCTATCTCATATGTTAATACTTTAGAAAACGTATTTTTTTAATTATGTATTTTAAAATCCAAAAATTCAGCATAGCGGCATCACCTTTTATATGATTTACACAAAACATAGTCAGCACCAACTTATGTCAAGGTCAACAGAATATGAAGTTTGATGAAATTCCGTGCATTAATTCTTGAGATATGTCTATCGCTAAAATCGTGTAAATCCTGAAAAATGCAGCATAGCAGCACCACCTTCTGGGATAATCACACCAAAACTTAATCAGCAACAACTTGCGTCAACGTCTAGCAAAATGCGAAGTTTGATGAAAATCCGAGCTTTATATCTTAAGATAGAACTACTGCGGAAATAGTGCAAAATGTAGTATAGTAGCACCACCGTTAGCCGATTTACACCAAAAAAAATCAGCACCAATTTATATCAAGGTCTAACTAAATCTAAAGTTTTATTAAATTCCGTGCGTTTGTTCTTAAGATATGAAAAGACATTCTCTAAAATTGTGTAAATTTTGAAAAATACGGCATAGTAGCGTCACTTGCTTGGAAATTTACACCAAAACCTAATCAACAACAACTTATGTCAATGTTTAACTGAATCTGAAGTTTAATGAAATTCTGTGCATTGATTTTTAAGATATAGCTATCGTGGAAATCATTAAAAATGCAGCACAGCAGCGCCATCTGTTGGGATATTTAAATCAAAACGTAATACGTGTCTATTTATGTCAAGGTTTAACAGAATCTGAATTTGGATGGAATTATGTGCATTAGTTCTTGAGTTATAGCTTCTTGAAAATCGTGAAGACACCTGTTGGGCAATTTACATTAAAACCTAATCAGCGCCAATTTATATCGAGGTCTAACTGAATCTAAAGTTTTATTAAATTCCTTCATCAGTTCTTGAGATAGAGCGCCCACAAAATTTTTGTGACATGCAGATACACACACACAAACCGATAGACTCACAGACAGACATTTTCTAAAAACATTCAAATTGTGTTCAGGACCTTCTAAAACATACAAATCCTTCGAAAACCGGAAGTCCAAAGTTTTCATGAATCCAATACTTTCTCCTTGTAAAGATCGAAGAAAGTTAATGTGTGCTATCATACAGTATCAAAAAAAGCTCGAAATGATCTGTAGCAGTAGTACATAAATACTTATGTGTGTCCTAATCAAGATTTGTGGTCATTTGTGTAAGACTACTACGTATATTTATGATATATATAGGTTACTTTAAAGTATTCAAAAAATTTTCGCATTTATTTTGTTTGTAGCATGCAGGATTTTCAACCAAATATAACGCCACTTTCAGGAAACTTGGTAGGACACACATTAGGAACAATATACTGCATTTATAACATAAATATGTTAAATATTTGTTGCAATTGTTGCATTTGATAGAAATCTTTTATTCAAAATCTTTGCGCATGTGCGAAAGATAATTTTTATTTTCTTTTATAATTTAGTAGCCAATGGTATAGGGAAGCTCATAAAAAGGCCAGTCAAATATCGCGAAAATTCAGAGTTATCAGCGATATAGTCAGGTGATTTGAGTTGCTTTCAAAGCTGGATGATAAGGGATTTTTCTCATATTGTTTTTTTTATTAACTGACTTACAATAAAGGAGTATGTAGGAGAAAGTAGGGTAAAACCGGGTACCTAATGGTTTTCTTTTGTTGATAAAACTCTAGAAGTTCGAAATAATCGGAATACCCTGCCAAATTTTTGGGAACATCTGGGCTATTGAAAATCCATACCTGTTGCCACAGGGAAATCCTTCTCTATTTGGGAAACTGCGTTTTTAAGGACCATCTGAAACAGCTCCGAATTTCGGGTGGTGCGATAAAACTGGGTACTAATCAGAAATTAAGCTTTTGAACTTCCAGTAGCAAAAAGCTTTATTGTAATACATTTTGAATCAAAGTTTAAAACATATATACATTTTTCAAAGTCAGTGCAAAACCATCGTACGTGATTTTGGTCAAACAGACGACCGAAAAACAATATGGTCGTTCTTCTGGATAGCTGTACGTACACACTTCTATTTGGCATCAAAATATCGTGTGAAAGCTGCAAAAAAGAGTGGTTCATTTACCTAATTCGATCCATTAGACTGGATTTATTTGAAGAGCAGAAAATACTAGCCCGGACACAGAGATTAACTGACTTTTATAGCCGATGGCACACAGCTGGGGTACAATAAGGGATCTAGTTAACATGGGTGCTATCCACAGGGCAGCACCCATCAGCGAGAAAACAGGGTGCCCGGTGTGTCCTGCCTACCCGGTTTTACCCTACTCTCCCCTATTTAACGTATGTCGACGTAATTGAACGGATGCTTCGATTTTGATAATTCGTTTTGTTGTCGTTGTTGGAATGGGGTTTTGATAGTTCTTTCAAAGAGAACTAAAACCTCAATAACACATGATAATAATTAAAAAGAAAAAGACAAATGACAATTTGTGGAAAATCCATTGTTACCATCTACTTTTAGAAAGCAAATGAAAATCAGCTCTGTATATCACCAATAACTCTTTGAACTTTCACGATATTCGACTGGCCTTTTTATATGGTCTTATACTGAACTCTTTATTGTTTCTACTGTACTTTGTCAAGTTTTCTAAAAGTGGCTTTAAATTTTGTAGAAAACCCCTCATGCTACAAACAAAAACCTTCAGAAATGATCTTGAATTTTTTAAAGAAAACCTTCATATATCCATGAAGATTTGTGAGATATTTACGTAAATGAGCACAAATATTGTACAAGACCCAAATAGCCATGCGCTGCAGCTTCAGATCATTTTAAGAATTTTCTTATACAGAGTGATCGCAAACATTAATTGTTATATTCAAATTGTTGTCGGTCCTCTAAATGCTCATATAACTAAATCTTCGCTGAAAATTATGAGTTCAAATATGTTCCAGATATCCAGAAGTTCAAGAACAATTCTCCAGTTATGTTTTAGTTTTTCAACAAAACTTCTAAAATCGGGACTATCGAAAGTATATATTATCTATCCCACCAGCCTCCCTTTTTTTGTATTTCATTATTATTTTTTTAATATAAATTTACGCAATGAATTAATTTTGTCAGAGCAACACCCTCTCCCCCCCCCTTACTAGCATCTAGATTAAAATGATGTCAATATAACATTACAAATGAATTCTATTGTTACTAAATTTACGCTCATAGTGATATAAATATAAGTATAAAAGTAAGCTCGAAGTGTATCTATTTTGTGAAATAGCAACGTGCTATAGATAAATAATGCTCTCTCACAAAATATAGTTACTATAAATAATGAAATTAATAAGTGTGTTAAAGTAATCTGCATCCATATGAACAGGAAAATCAATTGATGTTGAAATTTTATAAATAATTCATTTATAATATTATGTAGTTTTAAAAGATTTATATTGTTATAAAAGTCTTTGAAATCCTATTTTTCATATTTTTTACACATTTAAGATCTTTGAGAATATCAGCCAATTCATAGCTGTTTTTTTTTATATATCATGTGTATCATCTATTTTAATTGTATGGGTGTATATTTGATTAAATATTTTTAATAGAAAATACCATAAGCCGTGTTTTTGTCCCAGGAAATAAGACTAAAATTCGATGTTGTTATACTGACTTAATTATTTCTTTTTTTGATATTAAAAGGTTTATCCTGTACGATTTCAACAATAGTTTTTGCATTTTGTTCGGATTTATATGACTTACACAAGCTCAATATATATCAACCTATAAGATGACATAATTTCTTCAGAATATTTGGATTTACCGGCAAGCTTCAAGCATTTAAACATTAGAGAAGGGCAAAATCTAATTGTCGACAAAATCTTTTACGGCAATATCGCAAACACCTTTCTAGTTAAAATCGGTCAAAATTACCAAAAACTTGTTTATTTCACCATCTTTCGAATAAGCCTACCATAAATCAAATTGGTTTACTACTTCAGGAGAAATTTAGCGTTTAATTTGAGATACATCGAAATCATCTGAAATCCGTCAGCATAGTATTTTAAATTTACAAATTTGGTATCATTACGCCCGACAAAATCCATTTGCAACCGCGAAATGCATCTTCGAGCTCATCACTCAAGCAATCGCCAGCCAGTCTGGAAAGATGAGTTTTGCCCTTGCAAGTGAATTTTGTTGGGCGTAATGATGCTTAACAATTTGGTTTGGAATGGCTGAAGATCGCTTGATAGGTCCACATGTGTTACAGGATCATCTGACAAGCGAAATATTTTGAAGTTTTTGGAACATCATCTGCCAGGATTACTTGCTGTAATTTCTGCACTCCAACGAGCGGAAATCATTTTCCAACACCATGGGGCCCCTGCATATTCTTCAACTACTGTTCGGTATTTCCTTACTGAGTAGTATCCACAGTGGATTGGTCGCATGTAGTTAATTTCTTGGCCGCCTGGATCGTCAGATCTATTGGAATACATGTACATCTGAAACTGCCAAGCGTTCGCCAAGCAGTCCAAGCCAAACATGTAAATTGAATCGCGTCTGGAAATATGAGTTTCGCCCTTGCAAACGGAGTTTGTTGGGTGTAATGATGCCTATTATGTAAATTTAACATGCCATTCTGAGTGATTTCAGTGATATATTTCAAATAAAATGTTAAATTTCTACTGAAGTAGAACAACGGTTTGGTTTATTGTACATTTATTTGTAAGCTGATAGAATGAACAAGCTTTTAGTAAATTTGGCTGATTGTAAGTAGAACAGTATTTGCGATATTACCGGTTAAAAGTTTTGGTGGCAACTTTATTTTGCGCTTCGACAATGTTTCAGCGCTTATAGCTCGCCGTTAAATCCAGATAACCTGATGGAAATGGTGTTATCTTATAGAAAATTTTCTGCTTCACCCTGTACAGTTACGAAATTCTTTTTGAATATTAGTAATTTGTTGAAAGAGATGTTTCGTATTGGTGGTAAGTAGATAAGAAATGTTGCGCCATACAGCAAGAGTTAGTTGTTCAATAACCAATAGTTTCCATTGATTAAAATATTTAATAGGTTTATTCTACTATATTTAAAGTTTATATATAAATTATTCAGTGTCATATGTAAACTGTTTTACAATGTTATTAATGTTGAATATAGAAGGAAACTAATATTTTGTTCCATAACCCATTAGTTTTTTCAATGAAAGATCATATACAATATTAAGTTTACCAGAGTTATTATATCTCCATGCTCAAAGTTAATCATTCTTCTAGAGAGATTCATTGCATTTACGTGAAAACAAATTACCTGCAGATGTAGCAGTAATTTTTATAAAAGAATTATAGTTAAAAATCTCTCTTCCTACAGTAATTAGATATTTAACAGTTCTTGAAATTTAAAGATTATTAATTGGAAAGTTACATTTTTTGTCATAAATTATAGAGTTAAGATGTTAAGATTAATTGTGTTAAAGTTATGATTTGAAAATGTGATAACCATCCGAGTGTTTTTGTGGTGAATTTTCATTTTTTTTTTTTTTTTTTTTACGTAAATTATTATTAAAGAATTTTACTCTTGTCATAATAAGGTCAAAATAAATATCAGAAAAATGTTTAGATAATGTCTTACTAAGGAATACATTTAAATACTACAGAAGATGTTTCTTTTTAATGATAAAGGTGCATTTACATATTCAGAGCCAGTTAAAATCAGTTAAATATATATTTTTTAAGAAGAAGATTTAATTGCTTAATTATTAATTTTTCGAAAACAATAAGTGAAGAAGACTTATCACGCTTATTTCGACTGGTTTTGTGATTTAAAGCATTGTTAAGTGTACGATAAATTGGAGAATAATCAGATATTTATTGTATTTTTCAGTATTAAGTCCATATAAGTAAATGGTGTTATAGTAAGTTATATATCATGATTCAAGGAATAGACATTCAGAGATATTTCTAAACATTTTAATAATGTCAATTGTGGTATTTTTAAAGTTATGTGTATGGAAATGCTGCATTTCAGCAGTAGATTGACGGTGTTTTGAATTAGGTTTGTGTTTATTAGATGTTGGTTATCGATGTTGGTTAACACGCATGCGTAGTGAGCCCGATGTTTGAACGATATGTTGCATTTTGCATAAATTACACTTGATTTTGTAAATAATGTTAAACGCTTTACAAAATGAAGAGAAATCATGATCTTAAATTATATGTGACTAAGAGAAGTTTTGCACCTAGCAGAGTAGCAGCTACGAAAAACTAATAGTGGAGGAGAAGAATACTATAGGGGACTGGATGGCGATCCAGGAACAGCCATATCATTGTTCCTGTATCGGACACAATACCGCATTTATGTATAGTATACTTGCCAGTAACGATAAATTTACTAAGAGCTACCACACTATGTTTAAAAGTACATAGCAAGAATAGCATGCACATTAAAGGAGAAATAACAAAACAAGTTGAGCGGAAAAAAATATAAAGTTATAATAGTATACAAATTATTAAAATAAAACAATATTCCTGATTAATAATGTACGATAAAAATGAATAATATAGGGATAAAATTTTATAGTTGTATAATCTTGATTAGATAAAAAAATTCTTTACAAAATGTACAGTGAAAATAGAACTGATCTCAGACAAATAGTTAGTAACCATGGAAAAACAACCTTTGTTGCAAAGATATCCAATGCAAGGAATCGCGAATGACACTTTTAGTATAAATTATTAAAAATTCTTTCAATAATCCAAATTAATAGGTTGAAACAACATCACTGAATTCAAATGTTGTGATGCAAATTTTGCATAGAAAAATATAGTAATTTGATGCAAAAAATATTGAAGTTATTTAATAAAATCTGAATTAACAAATGTGCCGATATTAAAATGAGACAATACCACAAGTATACGAAAAACCATATTAGCATTATTGAATATAATAAAACGAAATAAGAAAATAATTAATGTAGTAGAATGATGAGGAAAATTGCAATGTAAAACGGTAATACATGTGTGTGTACAAGCAATGAATTCTCTTTCCGTTTTGGACTTTAGAGTTCGAATTTAAATATAAATTTTCGAATTCATCGTGATCTGATACTTTGTCTATATCAATATTAAAATCTCTTCTTATTAGCGCACAAATATTGCTATAATAGTATTTATAATGAAGCTAAGTTATATGATATATTGAAAAGATATATTTGAAAGGGATCTTATTTTATGCTAAAAATGATTAATATTTATCATTTATAAATTTAAATAAAACATAGTCATTAAAGTTCAGATTTTAACAATTCAAAATTCTATGTATCAACTAGTTTCTACTGTCCTAAATTTGAGTTTAACGTAACTGTATATTTCAGCAACAAGTAGACGATCGAGGTACACGTTCATTAGTAAGTTTACGGTATCCTTGTACCCAAACTTTGATTACATTCCCATCGCAATGCATCACATTTTAGACAAGTTTGTTGTCAACAGTTTAATGAAAACCGATAAGAACGGGTACATGTGAACGCTAGAACAATGATATCAGACTAAATGTCTGACAAACGTCGAGAGGAAAAGGATCAATGCTATTCAATGTCCTATCATCATAAGCCGGTGAAGAGTTATGGGTTGTATTCCAAATAACTGAATATTTATCCTCTTGTAATTGGATCGATCATTAAAAGCTGTAAAATTTATTTATTTAGAAATAAAATAAGCGTATAATATCAGTTTTAAAGTCTAAGTATTATTAACATTGGTGCAGAACTTTATGAACTAAAAATTTTCTTTTAGTTTATATGCATTTTTAAATACATTTTTATGTTTTAAATATATTTTACTATTCTGAATGCAACAGTTCTTATACATCGATCATTATAAAACAAATCTCATGAATATTTCAGAAATAAAAATGATGTATGTATCTTACTATAAGTAATTCTTATATCTCTAAATTAAGATTATACAGATAAGATTATAAGAGGTAGAAATAGACGTAACAAAAATAAACAACTTTTGGAGAAATTATTAAATTTGAAAAAAGACTTAAACATTTTCTTAAACGTGATTTTTATACAAAGATTATACATTTTATGTATCTTTAAAGTAAGCATCTAGTTGCATTTGGATTTTTACATTCGTTTTAAAGGCAGTTTCAGTGAGTGTTTTACATTAGTAAAAGCTAATGGTAAAATTTTTTCAATGTAAAATAAATCTTGAAATTAATAAAAAAATTAATCATAACATCATTTAAAGTTTTTTTCCCTAAAATAGTTTATTTTTCTTGTCACTTGATTCAAATGCTATTTCACATTTTTACTTGATTAACTATTTTCATAGAAGTATTTCCTATTCAATTAAAACTGATTCATTATTCTCATCAAGCTTTTCAAACAAGATTTCACATAGTAACAATGGGATTTCATACTTTAAATGTAATATGAAGTACTATGGAAAGTCTATAAGTGGTAAGTTAGTCCCGTGACAAAATGTTATTGAATACTGCCAATTTATGTATAGTTATTTAGTATAGGTAAAATAGATCAAACATGTTGGAAATTGTACGTCAAACGTGATAAATGAGGTGCGTTCGTACTATGGCTAGTTATATAAATATTCAGATCTTGATGATTTTTAATTCTGTGAAATGAATTATATCGCCTGCAGATTAATTTCTGTAATAAAAGAAGTATCTCGGTCGCTTCACGATTAAACCTCGGAAGCTCATATAACAAGAAAAAACCGATTTAAAAAAAAAAAGAAATCTAATTTCTTAATAAATGTTTTTATTAATATTTTCTAAAGTTTTGATTCGATTTTCATAAAATTGGAAATGTCTCGACAAAATTCTGCAAAGATAATATATCTTAAATTTCAAACCATTCGGTTGGGTATAGTTTTTGCGTTGTTATATGTGGACGGACGGACAGACAGACGGACGGACCAGACGACGACTATAGGTGCTACGTATTTATGTAATTACGAACGCACCTAAAAATGAGTAAAATACAACAAATGATGGTCATTCAAGGAAATTCTGGACAAACTTCGTTTTGGCATTAGAAATGAAGATACGATGAGTCTTCCAAAAATAAAAATGTTTTGCTCTGATTTTTTTTTTTTTTTTTTTTTTTTTTTTTTTTTTTTGAGGTAAAAGGAGAAATGGGAGAGGTGAGGAAATCAATTTTTTTAAGTAGGTCAAGTGGGGTATCGTTAGTTAAGCATTTTTTATTTCTGAATCAACGCCACCATCCGCAAGTCTATATTCACAATACGATAATTTGTTGCAAAGTTATGCCAGGTTTTACAAATACAAAGTTGGCGATTTACCTCGGTGCAGTTTGCATAGGTTTTTACAAAAACAACTGATGGCAGTTCACAAAAATTTGGGAAGAACTTCGTTTTGGCACTAGAAAAGAAGATCCGATGAGTCCCCAAAAATAAAGTTGTTTTACAATGTTTAAGAAGCTAAAAGAGGGAGCATTTTAACTCAAACTCAGGGAGGATAATTCTAATTTTTTTAAGTAAGTAAAGTAGAGTATCGTTTGTAATCATTTTTTAAATTCTGAATCGAACGAAAAGACCCTCAAGTTGATATGATCATTTGTTGCAAAGTTACACAAGGTTTTATGAATACAAAGTCGAAAATTTTACCTCAGTGCAAGTTAATATAGGTTTTAACATGCCACCACCCCCCCCCCCCATTTACTCTCCAAAACACTGTAAAACAGCTTTAAATTTTGTGGAGACATCGGATCTTCATTTCTAGTGCCAAAACAAAGTTGTTCGCAAATTTTCGTGAATGGCTACCAGTTGTTGCTGAAAAAGCATATTTTACCGGCGCTGAAGTAAAATTTTCGACTTTGTATTTTTAAAACCTGGCGTAACAAGAAATTAACGTTTCTACCTATGGATTATGTCGTTCGATTTATAATTTAAAAAAAAAGATTACAAACGATACCCCACTTTACTTATTAAAAAAATTATCCCCCTGAATGCCCCCCCCCTTTGTTTCCCTCCCCTAAACACCGTAAAACAACTTTATTTTGGGGGGGGCCTCATCGGATCTTCTTTTCTAGTGCCAAAAACGAACTTCTTCCCAAACTTTCGTTAATGATGGCCATCGGTTGTTTCTATAAAAACCTACATTAACTGCACTAAGGTACAATCGTAGACTCTGTATTTGTAAAACCTGGTATAACTTTGTAACGAATCATTGTACCGATTTGCGGATGGTGTCGTTCCATTCAGAATTAAAAAATGGATAACTAACGATACCCCACTTGACCTGTTTTTTTTTTTAAATGATCACTGTCCCTGAGTTAAAGTTTTTCTCTATCACCCTCCCCCCCCAAAAAAAAACAAAAAAAAACAGTGTAGAACAACTTTATTTTTTGGGGACTCATCGAATCTTCAATTCTAGTGCCAAAAAGTTCTTTTCAAATTTTCGGGAATGGCCATCAGTTCTTTTAAAAAAACTCTATTTTACCTGTACTAATTGCAAAAAGAGGATTTATACGGTCAAACTAAAGCTAAATTTATTCGGTATTTAGAATTTTTGTAGTAGTTTTGCTTCAAAATTTCGTAACATACGGATTTTAGATTTGAAATATTCCTACTGCGGAATTAAAAAACAAGGAAAAATGATACGATTTGAAGGGAATTTAAAATAATTCAATCAATTCGATACTTCGGTTTAGCTTGTTTCCTTTTAACCAAGTTTTATTTAATATGACATTAATAAAAAATCCAATAATCCCTGTCTTTTTCCCTTTCATCCCACCATTACAGAAATGTTATTAAAAATAACAAAAAAAAAATCAATATTTGGTAAAATAATTCAAACTTTAAAATTCGGTTTGTTTATAGGACATCATCGAATCCCTGCAAATAACTGGTGTAAATTTCATCGCCCACCGTTCCAAATTCTAGGAAAAGGAGTTGTGAGATACAAACAGGCCGTCAGAGTTTAATATAATGAATACATCTTACTGCATTGTTAATTACTAAGACTAAAGGTGATTGCTGATAATTGAAGAGGGATACGAACACTGTGCGTTAATTGTTTCGAGATATCTGATAGAAACATTGCCCATCTTTTAATTAACTATCGCACAGCAAACTTAATGACAATAAAAAGAGTTTTAATTTGCCTTACTGGGTTAAAATGTCCAAATCGGAATTTGAATTCAGAACTTTGGCTTAAGCTGCCAACTGAGCTATCTTGGAAAAATCCGACAAACACAGATCACTCAGACAACTTTTTGTAATGACATTTGTTCTATTATCTAAAACAGCTCGATAGAATAAATCGCACGAAATGGAACATTAAGTGTTCGTTGGATACGTATAATTACACTTCATTGATTTAACACAATTATTCTGATTAGTCAATAAATCACACGAGTTGTAAATTTTCATCCGAGTTGAAACTGTCTAGGCCAAAATTTGAACCCTGGAACTTAAGGTCCAGGAACCCAGGACTTAAGCTGTGAAAGGTCTGCCAACTGAGCTATCCTGGACAAATCAGGGCGACACATTTACTTAGACAATCTTAATTGACAATGACATCTGGTCTGTTATTTGAAACAGCTGAATAGAATAAATAGCAGGGAATGGAACATCAAGTAAACGTTCGATACCTAATCACAATTCATTAATTTAACACAATTACTCTGATTGGTAAATAAATCATACGAATTGCAATTTTCCAACTGAAAAATCCCAGCCTGGACACTTTTTCACTTAGTTGGAAAATTTCAACTCGGTATGATTTATTTACCAATCATAATAATTGTAAATAATATAATACAATCACTTGTTAACTTTAAATTAAAGTCCAATAATGCTTAAAGTGATAAAAACATAACACGGGTATATTTAAAATACCTTTTTAATGTAGATAACATATGTTTCGTTCACAACTATCGGTGACATCTTCGGATCTTAATGATATATAATCTTAATGATATCTTAATGATATTGTATTTATGATTAGACTTTCATAATAATTGTGTTAAATTAATGAAGTTTATCCAAAGTGGCATAAATTTGTGCGCATTTTCTACTCGTATTTCAGCTAGATATGCATTTGCTTTATGCAGATTGAATATCGAGAATATTGTATTTCTCATTAAGATCCGAAGATGTCCCCGATAGTTGTGAACGAAACATATGTTATCTACATTAAAAAGGTATTTTAAATATATCCGTGTTATGTTTTTAACACTTTAAGCATTATTGGACTTTCATAATAATTGTGTTAAATTAATGAAGTTGATCCACAGTGGCATAAATTTGTGCGCATTTTCTACTCGTATTTCAGCTAGATATGCATTTGCTTTATGCAGATTGAATACACAGAGAATCAATACCAGCTCACGTCTCTCCAAGATCTCCGCGTTTTCTGAAGAAAACTTTTTTTTGTAATAATTTAACCGTTTAAGCGTGTGGAACGTAATATTCCGTTCACTAAGCTCCAGGTTTCACTGCAATATATGCAATGTTTAAGATAATATAACTCTATAGACTTAATGAAATTTCAAAACATTGAAGAATGATTAATACTCTCAAGGGTTACATTCATATTCGTAATTAAGTTTTATTTATAATGCTAAAAAATCATATTTTTTTAGCATTTAAAACAAAATGCACTGAAAACAACATTACAATTTTACCCTTTTTTAAAACGCTCAGAGGGTTAAACTTTGAACAACTTATCGCAAAGTAAAAAGTTAAAAAAAAATTTTTTTTGGTCATGATTTGTTTAGAGTTATAAGCAGAAATTCTTTGAGAAAATCTTTCGTTCAAAAATAAATAAATAAACTCTGTCAAAAGCGGTTTTCCAACTGAATATCCTTTGATAAAATTCCCTCTCGTTCAGAACAAAATAAGAAAGAAAAGTTGTGAAAAGCAGAATTTACAAATGAATATTCGAAATTAAAATGACTCTGTTATCTATTGGTTTATTTCGCAAGCATTATTGAAGTTTATAGGATTTTTATACGTGGATGTATATTCAGATGAGTTTGCTAAGAATGATGAGGTTGAAAATTTTGGTATAAAACATGGTTTCATATTATTTATTATTTATAGCTATTAATGCCTTTAAACTTAGATATTTATTTTATAATCACTCTGTATTTCAATTTTCCTATAGCATGTCTTATTTAAGCATTATATATACTAAAAATGTAGTAAGTTACTTTTAGAAAAATTACAGCCCATTTTCATCTACTATACATTTTCTTGGATAAAAAGAGAATTATTTCAAGCCATTAATTTACTTTCAGCCTTCACAGCAGTATTTCTTTTTATGAAAAATATATATATGCACAGCATTTGCTTCAAAACGAAACGAAGAGTTTGCAAAGAAAAAACACCAGACACCAGCAACAACAAAAAAACGCTAACATTGTCTTTGCTCTAAACATCATTTGAAGATTCACAACTAAAGTGAAAAATAAAATCTTCGGACAAAAAAAAAAGTAACGTTTTCTTCATAATGAATCCCTCACCCCCGGCAGACGGCTTAATTAACGTATTATTTCTTTTTACTCTACACCCGACTCCAGGGTTTGTGTCCATTATCCAAAAAAGATGGGCAGTTTCTACAACGTTTAACGGGCAGTGGACTGTGACGTCATTTGCTGACGTCACGGTTCCTGGATATTGTGCTTACTGTGCCAGAAAAACTGTATGATGACAACAAGGAATTTTCGTTTTTGTCCGTGTAAAAAACGGAAATATGACAGCAATAAGATACTTTTTATTTTACAAAAATAGATAAATCATGTCTCAAAAAACAACCCCTGTGGACTCAACATTTTTCATACAATTAATTTTACTGTCTAAATTAACTTATAATGCACTTGATGTGAATATAATGATAGTGGGATATATTTTTTTTTAATTAAGAGTCACTATCATGTAGCAGTTCGGGTGGACTACAAAAAAAAATTCAGCATTTTTATATAAGTTCTCAATTTAGCTATGATATTGGTATAAGGAAAACGGAAATACTGCAAAATTTCATAATTTTAAACGATGGATAAAAAGCAGCATGTTATGAGTTTGATTGATCAAATGTCCTTTTAGAAATTTTTTTAAGGAATATTTCATGCATTTTTGAAATTTCAGATCAGTGTTACTTATGTGGTTGGAAAACCAAATGGATAATTTTAATAAAAATATTTTATATTGTGACTGCTTGAACTTTTATAATTTTATATGAATATTTTAGCAAGCAAAATATTTTATGTAGGTAATTCGAAAAATAAGATGCATTTGGCGTTAGTTGGCGATATACTGTACTGAAAGTAAATTTGTTTAGCCTGGATTAAGAATGCATTATCGGGCTTTGTAAATATTTGTGTTGTTTCGGCGTATGTGTGGTGAATTGTTTGTAATAGTGCGTGATTGAAAATTATTCTTAAAATTGGAGGTACGAGGAACTGTACGCATTTTGTGTGTTAAATACTTGAATTGCCCGGACATTCATCGTGAAATTTACGCTATTTACGCATGCAATACTTTGCCTTGCAAATGTGCAAACAAATGGGCAACATTCTAGCTGCACCGCTTCTGAAAAATGGAGACGTAATCAAGCAGATTTGAGACATTCCAAGCTTAAAAATTTAATTTACCATGAACGTCTATGTAATTTAATCGTTTAACACACTAAAACCGCGTACAAGACCTCCAATCGCTAATTTTGAGGGAAAATCTAGTTGATGCGCCATTACGAACCGCCCAACAAAAACGTACGTAGGAACAACATAAAATAAATACTCTTCCTTACGTAGCTTCAGAATGTGATCAAACAAATTCAAATGCTGAGTGAATCTCATTAGTAAATATGGATGTATTTCAGTCATCGTATGGCTCTTTGTTTCCTAGTGAAAACCTTTGCATACATCCCCTAAAATATTCCGTAAATTAAATCTAAGATATATACTATTTAAAAAGTTGCGTTTGTTACAGGCATAAAATTAAAAAAAGAACTACATAGCAGTGCAAACAATGTCACGTGCTACTGCACGTACTGAGTTATTTTGAAAAACACCACGTTCTTCAGCATTATTAACAATTTTTTATATATATAATTTGAACTTAATTGTCTTATTTTTGGAATTTTTTAAATATTTTTCTTCTGCAATTTTATTGTTTTAAATTTATTTAAATATTACATAAGTTACTAATGAAGGATTCGTCAAATTCTCCTGCTTTTACATACTATCCAAGCACAGGAAAATTACAATATGCTATAGGTTTTCCAGTAATTTAGCACCCAAGGGATTAATATGGTCAGTGAACTAAAAGACAAACAGACACATAAATCTAACTCATTAATTCTATTCAAATGTCATAATGGATTCAAATGAAGCTCTGAAAACAATCTGGTAACAAATAACAAAAATATGAAAAATACAACATAAGTGTAATATAATACAGAAAATTTCATTTTCTTTCTTCCGGTATAAACAGGCATCAATAGAATACATGGCCCCTGAATATATGTAAGATATCTACACTAAAAGAAGAAGGGCCGACTAGTCTTTCTATTCAAAACATACGTTGCGTGATGTTATATTCTTACCACATCTCTTACAGTTTTTTTATTTTTTACATATTTATGACAGAAAATATTAAAAATAATAAAGTAATCAAAAATCAAAGAAAAAAATGAGCAAAAATGAAAATCGAGACCTCAGTTATTAGTCTTTAAAAAGCATTCTTAATTCTGAAATAATAACTCAATTTTCTATGCATTTATAACTTTTTTATTCTGTTAGCTTGCCTATGAATATATACAAAGAGAATCTTGTTTATTTGTTATGCCGCTAGCCTATATATAAAAAAAAAACAGATATTTTTTGACTCATTAAAATTTTTGAAAGAATAAAGAATATAACAATGTCTTTAAGCCACTGTGAGTTGCAATGAAAACAGTAAATAATAAAATCAACAATATTGTCTTTAAGTGCTCGTAACAGCCATAATAACAATAAAAATAAAAATACCTTTTCTTGAATAACCGGATATCAAGTATTTTTCAGTTGTTCTTTAACACTGTTATTTTCTTTTTTAAAATATAACGTCATCTCGTTTTAATATAATAAAGCTACAGAAAATCATGAGCAATTAAGTAACCTTCCATTTAATAATGATAATTAAGTACCATGCGAAAAATGACATGAAAAATTTTAAGCACTATCCCTTTCCTAACACAGGCTCGTTCAATCAACGGAGAAAAAAGAACAATTCTCTGAAGAATTCTCTACATAAGGCTAGCGAGAAAAATGATTTAAACTAATGGCTGACAAAGTTAAAAACAATGTTATAATACTGTACTAGCAAAATATAGAACTTTATGTGGGTTTTCTAAAAAGATATCTAACGGAATATAATTAGGCTTCTAATTAGTAAGTTTCTGCTTTATTGAGCAATAATTTTGAAGCAATTTCTTCTTCAAATTATATCTCTAATAAATGCATTTAACATTATGGCTCGTGTATATAAATAGAAGATTATATAGATTAAATAAGCCTTTCATTTATTTCAGATTTCAGTTATTTGAGATTTTCAGTTATCATGGAATGAAATAAATACTGTATTCTTAACGGTTTTACTAATTAATGAAACAAAAATTAACATTAAGTATAGTAATATATTTATAAATTTATTTAATTTTTAAAGGTTTCCGTAGCTAGGGTTAACAAAATAAGAATTTTCTATGAGAAGCTAAAAGCTTTGCCGTCAAAACTACAGAATGGATACATGACGAGATCATAACGAGATCATGACGAGATCATGACGAGATCATAATAGAAATCTGTGATGTGCTATGACAGGCATGGATGGCCATCGCGATAATCGGACCTTTAACTCCTAGATATCAGTGTAAAGTAAAGCTAGGAGTAAAGTAAAGCTAGAGTCTGCGCACAATTCAAAACAATAGCAATAAAAAATCTAAATGTTAATTTTTTGCTAAACTATCCATGAATAATTTTTACTTCAATTGTTTCTTATGCATTTTCATTGCTATTTTGTTGTTATGTTGCAATTTAATAGAACAGTTGTAATAAAACCAATAAAATTATTTTGCGCAATCTGTCCTTACAGGGTTGGTGTGATTGCGCACATGGGTAGGAGAGATTGTTACTAATAATAAATACAATTAAATTGTTAACAATAATAATTAAACTTAAATGACATTGCTGTAAGGTTTTTGTGAAGAAATATTATTGTATTAGGAGTGAATATTTTAACCTAATGATTAAAGAATCAGAAAAAGGAATTATTTTAAAAACGATTAAAAATTTTTAATTAAAGGAAAAAAAAATAAAGTATCAGAAAAAGCAAGTCCAGATAAGATTACAAAATAAACTTATGTTACTTAATAACACGTTTAACTTAAAATTAGTCCATTTTCATTTTTCATATTTTATGCAAATTTACCAATAAGTTGCGTAATCTCTCCTAGCATGGAAACTAATAGGAACAATGCGCCATCTCTCCTAAGTAGTTTTATAAATTTAGTTTTATAAAAAAAACTCTCCAATTTCGGTAGGAGAGATTGCGCGGCCTTTTATTTAAACATGGCCGCTACTAAAACGAACCGTTGATGTTCACATTGTTAGTCTAGGTTAGTAGCTTATGAGAAATCGTTTACGTTAAAAATATTTTGTACTATTGACATTGTATGGAAATTCTGATGAATAGCTATGAAAATTCAAGCACTTACTTTGGGAAAACAAAACAAAATAGCAATACTTTATCTTAGACGTTCAAAGCAATCAACGTGCACTTTCAAGTAGACACTCCACTACTGTTGTTGTACAACTACCTGGAGTCGCTGCGCGCTCACTCTACTCCTTCCTCCCGAACCTCTATGTGCGCAATATCTCCGACCGCGCCATCTCTCCTGGCTTTACCTTATGGAGTTTTGTTATTGATCATGTTTACAGTGCACCGCTTCAGAAATCACGAATACACTTGGGTTGATCGACGTGAACATGTGCACAACCATGTGATAAGAGATGATTTACTAATGGGACAGAGTAACGAAAGACAAGAACATTCAACATTTCTAAAAAAAGAAAAAAACTGTGATTATCTGTCTTATGATCAGGTGTATTCTTATGTTTGGCAATATATCACAACTCATAATACAACATTCTCTTACTCATCTAGTTCACAGTGTATATGTCGTAATCTAATTGCGAAATCTCCCCAGGCTGTTTGCAAAGAGCTGGGCTAATTATAGAATCATCTCCCTTTTCCAATCAGCCTGATGTTTTTAAGGCTTATTGCAAACAGCGTTATATTATTTGAAAAATGACAATTGCTTTTTCAATCAGACCGATTTTGACCAGCTGTTCGTCCAAATATCATGTTGTAACCGATCCGAATTTGAAAATTCCACCTCTCTAAGATATTTGCAATAAGCCTGAAAAACATCAGTCGGATTGGAGAAAGGGAGATGATTCTCCAATTAGCCCGGCTCTCCTACAGCATATTCATAACATCAGAAAACGGTATATTATAGAATTATGTGAAAACTCAACATCAGGCTGTTTATTTACAGGGATGTAAAATTTAAATGATCCGTTCACAGAATGCCTCACAACCATCCTATTTCAATCTAACAAAGTATGCGATGGTTTCCCATTTAGCCACTTTAATAACCATAACGGATTGGACGAAAAATAAATCAAACGTTGTCAAAATAGGTTCACTCATATATGTTCCGAAACTCTGTAAGCTCAACGAATAGGTTCTCCAAGATTTTGTAGGGTTTTCTATCGTGCATTAAATGGATGGCGTTAAGCGTATATTTGGAGTAGTGAGATCATGCCTTCCTATTGATTGAATTTGGCGAGCAATGAACGGAAGAACAACTCTTTCGACTTGAGAGCGGAAAAGTTGCGTAGAACAAATATGGTTTATTTCAGCAAGGTTAAGTGAGTTCTGCTGACTATAATGTTGTATGGGGTGGGTGAAATTGTGAGAAACTACCGTGTGCTACGGCAAAAAAATACATATAAATGTTGCTAAACAAGTAATAGGTCAGACAAAAAATAAAATGGAGGAGATTGGTGAGTTTAATGTTTTTAAATGACGAGAAAACTAATGTGAGGTTACATTATGGGATTTGGCATTGTATTTTTTACGTATTTACTAGCACATCTTCTAATGTTTAAGTCTGAATACATTTTCACTCACTTTGTGACATGACCTTTGGGGCTGACAACTTCAATGAAGGTCATGACACAGATTTAATAAAACGCAACAATTTATTTACAACAGCAAACAGGGATTTACTACCAGTGGAGTGGGTAGATTTAATTCTGATGATCTCAAATAAATTCGATTTAAGACAGATTGAGAGGGGGAAATCTTTTCATAAAACTTGTTAAATTATAACTCACTTAACTCGGCTCTCAATGTTCGTTATACATGTAATAAATCCATTTTAGAAGGTATTATAAACTATAAATGAAATCCCGTAGATACCGATGCTACTTTATTTGAAGTAGGAAGCTCAACTGGCGAACCAAATAGGCGAAAACTCACAACTGTTGACTCTATTGAAAACTGCTAGTTGGAAACTCCACTCGAAGGCAACAAGTAGCGCAAATCGCACAAGAGAACTAAATGACCACTAGGCAAGATCCGTTCAAAATCCGCCGAATTTATCTACTATCACACTATATACAGCTATTACACAACCACAGTTACCTAATTATGTTATTGTAAAAATAACCTTGATAACCAGATTTTTAGAGATACATATACACTTTGAGAAACTTTTTTTTTTAGACCGCTGACCCTACCTGCCAGGCTTTTGTCTAGCTTAACGAGTTGATACCTGGCAACGAAGCGAGGATTCGCCTGCTCTCCGCTTGGCAAAGATGTGTTTGTTAAATCTATAGACCGACGTGGCTTCAGTGCGTCTTGTTGTTTTAATTGCTTTTTCTTAGTTGACCGGTTGCTAATTGATTTTTGATGAGGCGGTTCAGCACTGCGCAGTGTAGCGAAGTCATGCCGGACGGATGTGAGATGCTGGGATATTTACTATTTCCTCGCTGCATCGCTCATCCATACGTCATGCCATCGCTACTCGAGTTGGTCCTTAGAACCTTACTTAGTTGGAATTTAGAACCTTGATCTGGTGACGAGACCGACAGAACAGATAGAATGACACATCCACGCATACATGTTAGTGGCTCAGGACGCCACGACCTCACGCAAAATCTTAAAACTCACTCGTCCATTAGAATACCGTTATAAAACAGGAGCTAGGTACTCTACCACAACTGCGGTATATGGCAAAGACAATTATTATGTTTCTTCTAATTTCAGGAACTTTTCAAGCCAATATTTTCCACAAATGAAAGATTAATTAAATTACAAATCTTTGTGAATTAGCTGGCGACAAGATTATTATGATGTTCGTTTTCAAAGAATATAAGTTTCGTAAAGTACTTTTATAAGACAATCGTTATAACAAAGTAATAATGTAATTAATATAACATGATAAAATTTCCTATTACAATATATTTTATATTCTTATATTCTTTATATATTCTATTTTATAAAGTGTGTCAAAGCAAAAGAAAAAAATAAATAGAAAAGAAAACATTTACAAAATATATATATTTAAAAAAAAAAGCATTATTAATTTATTTCTTATGCACCATAAAATGAATAAATAAAAATAAAAGAATAATTTTACTCACTTTACAAAAAAAAAAAAAAAAAAAAATCAGAATAACTTTTATTCCAACAATCAGAATACCACTAAAATAAGTAATCACATTTCTCTGGGGAAACACAATTAATTTCTTTTTAATTTAATAAGCAATTCCGTTTTGATACACAATGCATTTGTTTTGATTTATTTCACCGCAAATGATAAACGATGAAACCGTTTATGTTTTTGCTAAACACCCATCAAAATATTACCACAAATTACATGATATTTAAATTTTCATTTAAAACACAAGAGTAATATAAATTGATTTTTTTTTTCTTTAAAAAAACATTCCTCAGTATTTACATCGACCGTTAATTTACGGAAATGACTGATGATGCAATATCCTCAGCTATCAAGAGAAACTTAAAGCAAAAATATGAATTATTTTCTTTCCAGCAATAAATATCAAATACTTCTTTCTTAGCTGTTTGCTGCGGAAGTGAAGGGATAGAATGTGTAATAAATGGTAAATCATTTGAATATATGAATATGATAATGATGTTTGATGGCAAACCCTTGGTTTTCAGAGAGAGAGAAAGAGAAGAAGAAAAAAAAAATCTTCCAGGACTGCAAGAATTACATTTAAAGAAATGGGGGGGAAAAGTTAAATCATGGCGGAAAACCCAGCTATGAAGAAAAGACGAACGTGGAATCGTACTGGCCCAAAGGTAGAGGATAAATGATATATATTTTTCTTAATATTAAAAGCGGAATCTCGGGATTTTTAATGGAAATTCTTTGCCAAAAAACTGAAAACATTTTATACATGAATTGATTTGAAAATAATATTTCCTGAATAATTATATTCAATTCATTTTAAATTTAATAAATGACACTGAAGGGAGGGATTTAAGCTGGGGAATTAACTTGCATTTAATAGAATGTTTCAGTGCAAAGACACAAAGTATACCGTTTCTTTTCTTTAAATTTATTCTTCTGCTAACCAGGTAAACAGATACATACTTTTTTTTTTTTCAAATGATGAAATACTTTTGCGGTATTGATTGTTTAAAAGCATTTGTCTTAAATATTCATCAATAATATGTTGCTAAAAGAAATCTTTACGTATAGTTGTTCTATATATGTTATATTGTGATTTCTGTATTTAATTTGCTTCAGGTTAAGAAGAAATAAGAAATTTCAGAAACTAAAATGTTTCTCATTTCAACAAAATCGACTTTTATGAAATTTAATGTCATCAGAAGGTTTCATTTTTATTTTGAAAATTGTTTCATAAACCTTTAACACCAATTGTTTACTTTTTGCTTCATCTATATCCATATGGTTCTTAACCCTTTTGTTTCGATAATAATTTTTGAGAAACTTTGAATTTTAAACTTCTTTACTTTGTCATCATGTATATTATTTCTGTTGTCAACATCCCTTTTTCTATGCATTTACCAAACGCACAACAATGAATCAGGTGTCATTTGAAAGGTCTTTGAACCTGCCTTTGACATAGTACACTCACATTTCGTAAAGAATGTCTTTTGATTAAAAATTGCAGTTAATTAAAAATTAAATCAGCATTGTTTTCATAAATGAAATAAAATATTTTTCTCTAATCAATGTCGCCACAAAAATAAAATACTACATTATATCATGCTCAGCATGTATTTAAAAAAACATATAGCACAAAAAAGATAAAGTGTGATTTCTCCGCACTGACTTATTTAATATTTTTGATTAAAAAACAAAATTGAAATTGAAATGTTTAAAAGAAAAAGAAACCATCAATCGAGTGGTATTTCACGTGTATCCTAAAAGATATGCTTTGTTATTTTAGATTAAATTGTTATGTAGTCAATTTATTTTCATTTGTCCCATGGTTAACCCGAAGCGGATGACGTCATCTTCTAATGCAGTTAAAATACGATGGTTAATTTTATTTATTTTTCTTGCGCGTGCCTTATACTAACTTCGATCAGATTTTACTGTAACTTTGATGAAATAAATGAAATAATATTCTGGTTTGACTAATGTTGTTTGCAGATCTTTCTATCCTTAATTTTTCTTTAGAAGTTTAAACCTGCATCTAAAAAATATTAGATATTGCTAAAAAAATATTGGACTGCAATGCAAAATTCTTGCACGGGTCTACTGGTCTATTTTTAATGTTTTAAGGCATATTTGGCATTTATTGTACAGTAATTATTTCTTTTGGACTGCCAAAAGAATTTCTGAGTGGGAAACACACACAAGACAAATGACGCTCAGAAACGTATAGTCAAATGACATGAAAGTTCATAGGACAACTCCAAATCTTGTAATTACAGTTTATGCAAAAACAAAAAATTATACATAATAGTGGAGAGCTACAAATAATTAGCAAAATGAATTACTTTTTTCTTTTACATTCTTTGTATTTGACATAGGTGCATGGACAGGATTCGTGCTTTTTTAACTTTTGAATATCACTATTTAAAATAGAAATCTTGTCCTTATTTAATTGTAAACTTCTTTCATTAAACAACACAAATAATACTTTTCGAAATTAGTGGTACGAATCCTTAAAATTTATGTTGGAAGGAAATACTGCCAAGCAAAAAAATGGTTTAAGATAAATGAAAAGTTCCCGTAATTGTGAAGAACTATGAGATTACATTAAATGTTTGTAATTCTTTATTGCATATCACGAAGTTTTTCTGTAATTTTTTACAATGTAGTAATAGCGATATTTGAGGAAAATTTCATAACAAAAATTAACTTTTCTACTTATATTTTAACCCTTTAATTCTCCCTCCCGTGATATTTACGGGCTGTGTAGGTTACTATTTTTTTTATTATTATTATTCAGAGTGTTTGATTCCCATCAGCTTTGTAAAATAATATAAATAGCTTTATTCTCGGATTACTTTATGTTCTCGAATTACTTTATGCTATGATTACTTATGTGAGTATTTCTACTTTAAAAATTTGGTGCAAATCAAACAATATAAATAATAAAAAAAAAAACCTACAAAAAAAAAAAGCAATGGTTTAAGCACTATTATAATCAGCTTACGAATTCTTCTAAGAAAATTCTTTAATGAAAACTTTGATACTTATTAAGTATTAAAACTTTCAAAAGCTACAGTAATGAGTTTATTTCAACATGATTTGAGAACTATCTCTATCATGTTGATATCATGATATTATTTGATATCATTTGATATTATCTCTATCATGTCCTGTAATACAAAAATTAGATCAAATTGAGTACAAACCAGTGGACCCGTGAGAGGCTTTCAGATTCCTATTTTTGAGATTATCTGTTAATACGTTATTTGATTAATTTTTAATTAACTGCTATTTTTATTCAAACAACATGTTTTAATGAAATGTAAGTATACTAGTGCAAAAGCCTTTTAAGAAACTTTTCGAATGAAACCTCACTCATATTTGTGCGTTTTGTACGCGCATGGAAAAAGAGATGTTCGTATCAGAAATCTATGAAATATGATGATATATAATAATCCCTATATTCGATAAGTTATATTTACATAAAAAGTTTTAAGAAATTGTTTTACTTATTATTATTATTGTTTGTATATTTATTGTTGATTGTAAAACAAAATGAAATTCTTTTGATAAATGAAATATATTTTTCTTAACATCAAAAGCAGAATCTCTATGGAGTTGTAATGGACGGTGGAGTTGTAATGGATATTCTTTGCCAAAAAACGGAAAACTTTTATACATTAAATGATTTAAATGCAATATTTCATAAATATATTTATTCAATTTGTTTTATAGCATCTTGTTAACCGATCTTCATTGGGTACGAATGTCACGTTTAATATCATTATGATAACATTTATACAGTTAAAACATCATTGACAACATTATGTTTCTTTGATGCCAACCTTGCCTGTCGATCTAGTTACTGATTTTTTTTTTTAATGATGAATTCCTTTCTAAATATTGATTATTTGAGACCATTTATTTGGATATCATACAATGAAATTCTAAAGTACATTTGCAGTTAAATTTTAATATGAAGATATTTTTTATGCTTTTAAACTTTTTTATATTTAATTTTTATTTAAACGACAAATGTGGGTTATAAATTCTGCATAGTTCTAACCTTGAACGATCTGCTTAATTTGAGAAAAATACGCAAGGTAATCTGAAATTTAACATCATTACATGCTCATTCTGAAAAAAAAAAAATATATATACTTTATGTATAAAAACCTATGATAATTAAATTCATAACATCGTTTGGTTCGAGACCATATGCTTTCGATGAAAATGTTTTTTGCCAGTCATAAAGAAGGCAAGAGAGATTTTTGCACTTTACGGTACATTTATGTTATTGTCACATAATTTTTGAATGGCAGAAGAATAAACAAGCAAAACAACAGAGATGTAACACAAAAACTTTTAAATCTATCTGTACAGGTCCAAAGTTACCACTCACGCACTCTCACTGAAAGTATTGTTTTTAGTGCTTGCTGTCTGTCGGATGAATCTGTGTACTTCCGCGAAACGCTAGTTTTACTTCGTCAAAAGCGTTGGAGATGCAGTCTTCTTAAACCTCTTTGAAATAATATCACATATTATTGGAGTTTTCACACATTATATTTTTATATAATTATGCACATCCACATGAGAAGTAGCTTGAATATTTTTTTCAAAATTTTAGAGTATACGCTTATGGAGACTTTCCTTGTAAATTCCTTTTACTCGGTATATTCATTCATCATTCTGCTTTAACTTCATTCTGTTTTAAAATCATTTCTAAGTACTGTAAAACAATCCTTTAAATTAAAGTATTAACTGAAGATTGTATGTTGCCTCTCAAGTATACATTCTTTTTAATATTACGCTCGGTGCATATTTAAGGGCCTCGGTACTCTTCATTTTGTGAAAAAGGATCAAAATATCAATTTTCCAACTTTTTTGCTTGAAATGAATTTAGACACCCGTAGTATATTCTCACAAAGTTCCGCGTAGATACAATAATTTAAAATACGCGAAAAAGGATCTTAATAGCATCCATTTCCCTTTAAATAATTCAGAATGCAATCTTTCAATTAATTTTTCTCAGTATGTATTTTTTCAGTATACTATATGTTCCAAATGCTAAAACATATACTTTTCAATAGACTTACTATTTTTTATGGGTGATTCTGGCGATTTATATAATTAATGATCGAATTTTCAATAATGATTTTTTTAGTAAATAGCATAATTGCCAATATTCTGGTTTTCTAAAGTAAATCAAAACATACTTTGTACCAAAAAATTCCCTCAATAAATGAAATCATATAAGTAAAACATTGAGACAAGATACATTATTAGCAAAATATATTAAATACATTTTCTGGATCCATATATGATTTTTCGCTTAAAACAGAAAACGGAAGGTTGCACACCTATGAAATAATCAGTTTTACTGTATTTTTTACATATACCATGACATTTTATTTTATTTTTTCTTAATCAAATTAACTTTTTTTGGAAATATGATCTTACAGTTATAAAGCAAACTTGTAAAAAAAGGTATGCAGTAAAAAATGTTTGAAAAAGTTCAAAATTGTAGGTGAAGCGTGGTTTTAAAATATTTTAAATTAACTATATATATATACGAAGTAGGGTAAAAAAGGTCTAGGAATAAGTCAATTACAAGTTATTAAAAAAAAAGAAAAAGAATTTTACCTTATTGGCCTTCAAATTACTTTCCGCCTGCATCCACACACTTCTTCCAGTGTTCGTATAACTGTTCAAAACACTCTTTGGATCGATTTTTTGAGACATCCTTCAATAGCTCTGTCGCATTTTCGATCATCTCATCTGAATCCATAAAACGGTATCCCTTCAATTTCATTTTCAGCCGTGGAAACAGGTAAAGATCCGCTGGTGCTAGATTGGGAGAATAAGGAGGGTGTTCCAGACAGTGGCGCACCCAAGGAGGGGGCCAAGGGGCCCTGGCCCCCTCCAGAGGAAAAGGGAGAAAACACTTAAAATATCTAAAATATTTACAGAACCAAAGTTCGTTTTTTTGTGTGTGTGTGTGTAAAAAGTTCCCATAAAAGCACCCTAAAATACACGGGTCTTCCCGTGTTAGCATGCAGTTAAAAAAACACTTTTAAGGAGTTTTTCCCCAATCAATGCATGCTGCTTTAGAAAAAATGTATTTTATCGCGAGAATGAAAACAGAAATTTGCCAAGAAAGCGATCACCGCCAAAAAATGACACACTTTTCCAGTGCCTTATTTACGGCAGGGCATTCGGGGCACGGGGGCCCCAAATACTACTGAAGATTTTTCATTATTTGCCAAAATATGATGATGTTTTAACTATTAAAAAACAAAATTTATATGGAAAACTCTGTTTATTTATTTTTTTTTCATTTAAAAACATTATCACTTTTTTAACATTATTAACTTTATTAACATTATCACTTTTTAAGGGCTACATCACTCATGTGAAAACACCCTCTCGCTAATATTAATCTTATGGGAGAAATGTTTTAAAATATCTCATTTGCATTTCAATATATTTTAAATATTTTTTTTTCCATTGGATAGTTGACGTCGATCTCTACAAAGGCCGTTTTTTTACTTTTTCGATTTTGTTTACAAGTTTTTTTTTTTATTCGAATACAGTCACTTTAGTAACAGATTTTGAAAGATCGAAAAATTGTCAAATGTAATATAGTTTCGGTTTGGATCATTATAGTGCGAAATCCTCACTCGGTTCGGTTGCATCCTTATCAATTCCTTTTTATTTTACTTGGACTTAGTAGACTATACAGAGCTATACACGAGTATACAAAAATTCTCTGGTAAGTTATATTTCATATTATTAAAATTCCTATTTTTTTTAATATCTTGAATGAACGATTATAATCATGTGTTGAAACAAGCATTTATTTGTAGAATATGTAAGTAAATGAGATATACATTGAAACCTCATTAAGACGAACACGCTGAAGACTGTTCTCAAATCCAAAAGGGCTACTTTCAGACACATTTTTTTAAATTCATTTTTGTTCGGCAGGTATTCTTGTTCAGAAATTATGTAATCGAAAGACTTTTCCCTTTGTTCGTAAAGGCAAAAGATCTTTCAGAAAATAACGTCAATGTTGGCGTTTTGAACCGAATTTATGGAGCGTGGCGTGGACGCTTGAAAAGAGAAAAACGTGTCCTTAATTCGGTAAAATGTTTCTCAATTCTTGCTGATGAAACATGTGACCTGTGATTTCTACTATTGAGCATCTTTCCTTGTGGGTCAGGTATATAGATGAAGAGAATGACAGCAAAGTTTGTGAACAATTCTTACAATTTATTCCTGTAGCAAGCACTATAGGAAGGAACTCGTCCGACAAAATATTAGAAGAATTAAAGACATGCGGTATCGATTTGTCCTATTTACGTTGGGCAAGGTTATGATGGTGCCGCATAAATGAGCGAAATTTTAACGGTGTTCAGTCTCCAATATCAGCTATATATTCGAAAGCTAATTACGTGCATTGTGCCTCGCATAGTTAAATTTAGTAATTGTGAGTGCTGTATCTATCACAAAAATAAGAAACAACATCGGCATAATTGAAATGACACACAATTTTTTCAGTACTCCTAAGAGACAAGACGTCCTCCTCAACAATATTATTCAAACATTCACCGGAAAATTAATAAACAAAAACTACAAAAAGTTTATCAAACTATGTGGGTAGAACGCCATGAAGCCACCATGACCATGGTAGAATTATATGATGCACTGATTCATAGCATTGAAACAATCGCAACTTGAGAAGACAGAAACTCGTCTTCTAAGGCAAAACTTTTGAAAAATTCGTTATGCGAATTTGGTTTCCAAATTTCTTTATTTTGCTTACAGAATATATTTGCATACACTTTACCATTGCCTAAATTATTGCAAAAATGTGACAGTGACCTTTTAATTGCATTAAATTTAGTTGACGATGTTGTGGCTCAATTAAATACTATTCATAACGCCTCGGATATTTCTTTCAAGGATATTTATAATGAAGCTTGTGTGAAAGCCAATAAGTTTCAAGTTAACATTAAAATGACCAAGGACTGCATCAAAACAAACAAGGATCCAATGTTCCTGCTGATTCTATAGAAGAGTATTTTAGGAGAAATATTTTTATTCCATTTGTTGAACAAAGGTTGATTGAACTTAATGAACGTTTCGTTCGACACTGCAACATTTTGAATTTTATTTTTTATTTTTCTACCTAATGGAAAAGACGCTCCAACAGCAAGTAAAATAAAAGATTTTCCTCAATTGTGTGAATTTTATGCGCATAATTTGCTTTCTACAAATTCATAAATTTTGAACGCCAAATTCAAGTTGTGGTACAGAAAATTTGAAAAATCGCTTTCAATAACTCGATGCAAGAATACCATCGAAGCAGTTTCGAAATGTGGCAAAATGTTGTACCCCAACATCTACAAATTACTAAAAATATTTGAAACGCTTCCCGTTACAACCTGCATCAGCGAAAGGTAATTTTCAACCTTACACATTTTAAAAACTTACTTAAGATCCTCTATGACAGAATAAAGATTAAATGGGCTGGCTTTGTTATATAATACACAAAAAGATTAATGTAACTGCGGCTGAAATAATTCAAGAACTTTGTAAAAAAAAAAAAAAAAAAATAGATTTTATTGTGTAACAATATTTGTAATTGAATTAATTAAATAATTTTTTTTAATATCTGTTCAACTCGGCCCCATAGTCGGCTGAGCCAAGCGAGCAGTAGGGGCACCTGCCGTTTCAAAGACTTGAGGCAATGCCTTTGCAAGAATTAACTATGATGTCCCAAAAGGGAATTCAGGGAATTCATTATTAATTTATTAATTCCCATAACATTCTGACTGACGAGTTAAATTTAAATGAATCGTCCCAAAAATTTGCATCCACTAATTCATCTCATTAAGAATATTTTTCATATTTCCCTTAAACTACAATATGTCTGACAGTCAGATAGATATAAATAGGAAATTCTATAAATGTTTGTTTATGAGCTTTTTAAATATTTAATTTCTTCACTTTCAAAAAATTAGCAATTTTTTAAATTATTAATTAAATTAAATTTTAAGTATAATAATTTTCATTTTCTTTAAAATAAATAAATAATTATTAAATATTGAATTAACTACGTAATTTTATGATTAATTAGTGTCTCCTTGTGATTTCCTACTGCAATCACAACTACAGAAATTTTGCTCCCACTGATTTTATTTTGTTTATTTTGTTTGTGCAGTGCTCGGCCCCCTCCATGATAAAATCCTGGGTGCGCCACTGGTTCCAGAGTGGTAACACTGTGTCTGGTAAGGTAATTTTTCACAATAACAGCGCGATGATAGTGGAATATTATCGTGTAAAAGAAACCAATCATTTGTTGCCAATTTTTCTGGTCGTTTTCATCTGATTGCATCTCGTAGTCTTTATGAATCTCCGAGTAAATTTTTTTATTGACAGTTTGGCATTCACGTATAAATTCGTAGTGAATGACGCCCTCGTATTCGAAAAAAACCTCCAACATCACTTTCCTCGGCTTTTGTCCAAGCGAAATTTTTCATTCCTTGGTGATGTTTTTGCTGACTTTACGAAAACGCTTATGCCATCGTTTTCGTATGCTTTCTTCAGCATCTTGAGCGTCTCAGAAGGCAATTTTTCGAGCAAAACGCAGAATTTGATGTTTGGACGCTGCTCTAAAGACGACATTTCAAAATCCGACGAATGAAAAATTCGCTTTGTCAAAAATGATCTGCAGCTAACGCCAACAGTACCGGAAATGAATTCCAGATGCCTGTGTGTTTTCCTTATCAGTGCTGCCAGCCTCCGAAAAAGATATTTCTCCTCCAACGAACACCTGCGTGAATGTAGGCGACCATTCCGGGAATTTATTGACTCTACCTCGTATATATATATATTTTTTTTTTTTTTAAAGATATTTTTAAGATATAGCTATTTTTTAAGATAAAGCCAAAACAAAAAAATTTCGCAATCCTTGTAGCACGATCTACCACTTAACGGAAACGATTATTTCAATTTATAATTTTTTGTACATCTTTTTGAATTTTTTAAAATTTAAAAGTTTTTAACTGGCTGTCATTTTGAAACAAGATGGCGGATGAAGCTGGACAACGAACTCGAGACCTTGGCATGCCCCATACACATACTCAGTCACATCCAAATTGGTTCATAAATAATAGAGTTACAGCATGACAACTGTCAGATATATACAGGGTGTCCAAAAAGTCTGGAAATGGTCGAATAACTCGAGAAATATACATCGGACTGAAAAAAAAAATAAAAAATACATGTTCCATATTTTTGAAAATCTATTTAATGATATCAAAGTTATCCCCCCCAACTCTGCCCCCTTGCGGAAATTGGAAGGGGCCAACTTTGAAATCTTAAATGATAACCCTCCTGTTTTTGCAGATTCGGATTCTGCGGGGAAAAAATACGTAACTTTTGCATTGAAAATTTTCTTCGGAAAATTGTAGATGGCGCTGTAATCGAGTAAAATGCAGTGAGAATCGTTTCCATTGAAAAGTCTGGAAAAGGTGAAATAACTCGAGAAATATACATCAGATTGGAAAACGAAAAAAATGCACGTAAAATAGTTTTGAAAAATATATTTAGGGATATCAAAGTTGACCCTCCCCAACTCTGCCCTCCTGGGGTTGAAGGGGGGCAACTTTGACAACTTAAAGGGTATCCCCCCTTTTTATTGCTGATTCGGATTCTACGGGGAAAAATACGTAATTTTCGCATTTAACATTTTCTTCCAAAAATCGTAGATGTCACTGTAAACATAGTAAAATTAAAAAGTATGGAAACGGTTGAATAACTTGAGAAATATACATCGGATTGAAAAACGGAAAAATGCGTGTTCAATATTTTAGAAAAATCTTTTTATGGATATAAAAGTTGCCTCTTTTCTAAAATATTGAACACGTATTTTTCCGTTTTTCAATCCGATGTATATTTCTCGAATTATTCGACCGATCCCAGACTTTTGAAAGGAAACGATTATCTCGATTCCAGCGCCATCTACGATTTTCCAAAGACAATGTTAAATGCAAAAGTTACATATTTTTTCCCGTAGAACTTTTTACCATTTCAGAACCATTTAAGAACCGAAGAAACATTTAAGACTTCAAAGTTGCCCCCTTCCCCCGGGCAGAGTTGGGGGCAACTCTGATATCCCTAAATAGATTTTTCAAAAATATTGAACATGCATTTTTTCCTTTTTTCAGTCCGATGCATATTTCTCGAGTTATTTAACCGTTACCACACTTTTGAATGGAAACGATTCTCACTGCATTTTACTCGATTACAGCGCCATCTACAAAAGAAAATGTTCAATACAAAAGTTACGTATTTTTTCCCGTAGAATTCGAATCTGTAATAGAAAAGGGGGGTTAACAATTAAGATTTCAAAGTTGCCACCCCTCCCCCCCCCAGGGAGCAAAGTTGGGGGGACATCTTTGATATGAATTGATTTTTAAAAAATATGAACATGCATTTTCCCGTTTTTCAGTCCGATGTATATTTCTCGAGTTATTCGACCGTTTCCATACTTTTCGGACACCCTGTATATTTACAGGGTGTTTCACTACCAGACCGACAGATTTTGAGGGGTGATAGTAGACATGAAGAAAAACATTATTAAATAGGAAACTAAGGGTCCCAAACGTCTTCTGTAGGAGCTAGGGGCAATTAAAGTTTAAGGTCCAAAACTTCAAACGATGATAAAAAAAACGGAAAAAAGAATCGATTCGTTTGCGGTTTTCGCTAAAATAATTTTTCATATCACGATTTTCTTCAAAAAAATTTTTAAAGGTTATGTTCAAAAATTGTCGATAGAGTCGAATTGTCAGACGTTAGAGTAACGAACAACTACTTTTTACCGTTATTTTTTGTATGGGGTAAAAATTATTCTAAAGTTTAGACTTTAACTTAAATTTTAAGTACAAAATCGAAAACATTGAGATCGGGTAACTAGCAAAAATTGAACTCTGAACAGAGGAGGGGGGGAGGGGGGGGGAATTTCAAGCGCTCATAAACATTGAGCAAACTAATCTATTTTGTTGTGGTTTGCGTGTAGGTCATTCGCTTGGTAATTATTTTATTCAAAATGACGTACAGCTTTGGTGTCCTCATTTTTTGATAGCGGGCGCTTTCGACACATCTCCGACATTTCAATGATATTATTCCTGGGTGTTTTACTACCAGACCAACATACTTCCAGGAAGTGTTAGGGATGCAAAGACGACTCGGAATCACACAGGAATGCAACGTTGGAAATGCCTTTTTTACGAGTTAAGGTTAAAAGAAGCAGAGAAACAGCGACACGTTAATGTGACAGAAAACAGTTTATTTAAAGGTTTTACTACAAAAGATGTTCGAAATTACGACCAGAAGTAATTCGACAGCGGCGTCGCATGGAATTCCTCACGCTCTGGAAGATTCCTGGCACCTCTAATAGCTTTCACGCATCTACATAAATACGAGTCGCGAGGTCTTCAACTGAAGGTACGCAAGTCTCATACACCCAACTTTTCATTTGACCCCAGCAGAAGAAGTCCATACATAATAGCTCCGGAACGTCATTGGTATAATGTGGAGGAGCCCCATCGTGCTGGAACTACATAGAGCGGCGCAACGAAAGAGGAACATGTACTTCTTCCAGAAATTCCGACATAATTTGTTGTAGGAATATGAAGTATGCCCTTCCGTCCAAACGGCAGGGTAGAATGTATGGTCCAATAAGGTAGTCCCCAAGAATACCGGCCCAAACATTGATAGAAAAACGCCTTTGAGCTGCACGCGGTCTCGTACCATGGGGGTTCGCCAAAGCCCAAATATGGGCGTTATGTTTATTTAAGGCTCCCTCTGTTGTAAAATTTGCTTCATCCGTAAACAATACAGACGCCGCAAATGAGTTGTCTGCTGCAATCTGTTGCAAAGGCCTTATTCCTATGTGGATAATCTTCAGGGTTTAATTCTTGCACGATTTGCAGATGGTATGGGCTCATTTTGTTTTCCGATAGTATCCTCCAGACAGTGGTGTGCAAAAACCCCACCTGTTGGCTTATAGCACGAGTACTCGTGCTTGGATGGCCTTCTGGGATACTTAACACTTGTTCGTCATTGCTCGGTGTCCTTGTCGTTCGTTCTCGATTCATCTTAACTTTCGTTAAACACCCAGTCTCACGAAACCTCCTATTCACACTTGAAAATGTCGTATGATGGGATGCACGCCTATGCGGAAAAAGCTCCTTGTACAACCTCAGAGCGGCGTGTCCGTTACAGTCCGCAGTTCCATATACGAGCAACATGTCCACCAGTTCATCGTTCGAATACTCCATCCTACTACCTTTGGAACCGGTTCGCAAATGATCACTTCAGCGTTCAGCGTGATCGCTGTTCACGCGCCTTACCGTTCAGCGCCATCTACCGCAAGAAAACCGCAGCACCATCTACCGTCGCTCTCAAGCTTGCCGGACTACTTCTGGTCGTAATTTAAAACACCTTTTGTAGTAAAACCTTTAAATAAACTGTTTTCTATCACATTAACTTGTTGCTGTTTCTCTACTTCTTTCTGTTGCTTTTTTCTCTGCTTCTTTTAACCATAACTCTAAAAAAAGGCATTTCCAACGTTACATTCGTACGTGATTCCGAGTCGTCTTTGCATGTCTAACACTTCTTGGAAGTAAAACACCCAGGAGTAATGTTATTGAAATGCCGGAGATGTTTCGGAAGCGCCCTCTATAAAAAAAAATGAGGACACCAAAGCTGTATGTCATTTTGAATAAAATAATTACCAAGAGCTACACGCAAACCGCAACAAAATCGATTAGTTTGTTCAATGTTTATGAGCGTTTAAAATCCCCCCTCCCTCCCTCTGTTCACACTTCAATTTTCGCTAGCTCCCCGATCTCAATATTTTCGATTTTGGGTTTAAATTTAAGTTAAAGTCTAAACTTTAGAATAATTTTAACCCCATACAAAAAATAACGGTAAAAGCGAGATGTTCGTTACTCTAAAATCTAAAGCACCCTCTATCGACAAATTTTGAACTTAACCTTTAAAATTTATTTGAAGAAAATCGTGATATAAAGAATGATTGTAGCGAAAACCGCAAACGAATCGACCCTTTTTTCCGTTTTTTATCATCGTTTGAAGTTTTGGACCTTAAACTTCATTGGAACCTAGCTCCTACAGAAGACGTTTGCGCCCCATGGGTTCCTATTTAATAATGTTTGTCTTCATGTCTACTATCACCCCTTAAAGTTTGTCGATCTGGCAGTGAAACACCCTGTATATATATATATATATATATCTATGTAAAAGTTATATAAAAATTTTATTTCCTTCGCATATCCTTCGCATTTATTTCGCATTATTCATTTAAATTAATCTAACTAGTCATTATTTCCTTAATTCTTAATAATATTTATTCCTATTTAATGCCATTTTAAAAGTAATAACACGTATATTAATAATTATCTTATTCCAAATCTTAATCTAAAATTTTAAGTTCATTAGTAACTTTTATCAACTTCCCAATCTATAAAATTCTGAGAGACGCGTGTTGTCATTTCGAATGTTTTTAAAAAGCCATTTTTTAAGTCCATGATTTGCTTCGCGCGCTGGGTATTTTTCACTTTAAAATCAATGCACAGCTACGATGTGGATTCTTTCGTGTTAAATCTTCTCCCTCGCACCTCATTCGCTTAGCTTAAATTCGCCTACACTCATTGGATCGTGCGCTCGTTACATCGTTGTCAGTAACCCTACGCGCCGTGAACAAAATTCGCTAGCAAGCATTTGGAGAGCAGATTTTTGTCGTGTTTGGAAGTGCTGGCCAAATGGTTATCTGGTGTTTAACTGACTTCGAATTTCATAACAGCTCTTTAAGATCTATTAAATGATATAGTGAGCTATCGTCAAGCTTGTGGGCTATAAGTATACCTGATACTGTGGGAACTATCACTGGCATAGCTCCTGTTCATTAATAAACGATTTATCTGGAAATTGGCTGCTCCTTATTGATGAAACTCTTGTAGTGTCTCATCATTGTCTAATCTCCTCGCCATCATTCTTGATACCGACTGCAATCCTTCTACATCTTTAACAAACTGCCATTTTCTTGTGGAATATTAAATCATCTTCGTAAAAAGATCACACACACACACATATATATGTATATATATATATATATATATACAGGGTGAATCTAAACTCTTGGGCAAAACTTTAAGGGGTGATAGCAGATCATCAAGACACGGTCAGCACGGTCATCAAGACAAACAATATTAAATAGGAAACTAAGGGTCCCAAACGTCTTCCAAAGGAGATAGGCGCCATTAAAGTTTAGGGTCCAAAATTTCAAATAATTATAAAAAACGTAAAAATTGGTCGATTCGTTTGCGGTTTTCGCTAAAACTATTCTTTATGTCAGTATTTTCTTAAAAATAAATTTTAAAGATAAAGTTCAAAAAATTTCGATAGAGGGCGCTTTAGACTTTGGAGTAACGAAAAACTATTTTTTACCGTTATTTTTTGTATCTCGTTAAATGCTTTCAAAAGCTTAGACTTAAACTTCGATTTTGAGCTCAAAATCTGAATGGTTGGGAGTGATTAAGTAGCGCAAACTGAACAGCGTTCAGGAGTTGAAATTTGAAACACCTCCCTCCCCTCCCCTCCACTCCTGAACACAGTTCAGTTATTCCCGATCTTAATTTCGTAGACCAGGCAGAAACAATATGAGTTGTAATTTTCCAACTGGACGGAAAATGTTCGGGCAAGGAACCTGGGATCTCTTGAAGCTGCCATGCTCTACCAACTGAACTATCCCGGATGAATTTGGAGGGCATAATCCATCCAGTTCATGACGGGATAGCTCAGTTGGTAGAGCATGGCAGCTTCAGCCAAGAGATCGCAGGTTCGAATCCTGGCCCGGACATTTTTAATGCGGTTGGAAAATTACAACTTATATGATTTTTTTATCAAGTTGAATAATTGTGTTAAAATTA
This sequence comes from Maratus michaelseni, assembly GCA_963931845.1. NCBI lineage: Eukaryota > Metazoa > Arthropoda > Arachnida > Araneae > Salticidae > Maratus > Maratus michaelseni. The sequence continues at coordinate 186,452,526 of OZ007587.1, forward strand.
ATCCAGGGAGAAACTACTACTCTCTACACGTAAAATAAACGATAGAGTAATGAAAAAATAAACTAGAAAATTTATTCACAACAGACATGAGCAATTTCTCCGCGCAAAATAAAAAAAAAACAATTTGATGTATGCATGTAGTGCGCAATATGAATGAAGGTTGACACGTAGAAAATGATACACGCATGATGTTCGTGAGGAATCACAAAAACTGCTCGAAAGAGTGCCCACCAGCAACGATGCAGGCCTCACGCCGCCGGCGGAAGGAGTTGCCAACATTAGTGAATGCCCTGGGCATCTTCCGGATATCGCCTGCTATGACGGCAATCCTGGCAACCAGGTCCTCGTCGAAGTCCACGGTAAAAAATAGTTGTTCATTACTCCAAAATATAAAGCGCCATCTATCGGCATTTTTTAACTTTATCTTTACAATTTATTTTTAAAATAAATTTTGTATTTAATTTTGTCATCCCTCTATCGTTTATTTTACGTGTCGGGGGTAGTAGTTTCTGCCTGGTCTACGACACCAAGATCGGGAATAACTAAACTGCGTTCAAGGTGGGGGGGGGGGGTTCAAATTTCAACTCCTGAACACAGTTCAGTTTGCACTACTTAACCACTCCCAACGATTCAGATTTTGAGCTCAAAATTTAAGTTTAAGTCTAAACTTTTGAAAGCATTTAATCAGATACAAAAAATAACGGTAAGAAATAGTTGTTCGTTACTCCAAAGTTTAAAGCGCCCTCTATCGACATGTTTTGAACTTTTTTTTAAATTTATTTTTAAGAAAATACTGACATAAAGAATAGTTTTAGCGAAAACTGCAAACGATTCGACCAATTTTTTCGTTTTTTATAATTATTTGAATCTTTGGACCCTAAACTTTAATGGCGCCTATCTCCTTCGGAAGACGTTTGGGACCCTTAGTTTCCTATTTAATTTGTTTGTCTTGATGTTTACTATCACCCCTTAAAGTTTTGCCCAAGAGTTTAGATTGACCCTGTATATGTATAAATCATTATTTGAACAGAGAGTGGTTTTGTGGTCCATGATCGGTGAAAATATACAAAAGTTTTCTGGAATTGCTTTCCTCCGAACGGTTGCAATAGGTAGTTTTTTGTTATGAAAGATACCTAATAGATAGAAACAAACCTAATTTAGTGCACATTGTACTTTTATCTCTAGATTCCTGTAGTGAAAATTATTTGAATTTATTAGACGCTAATGGGGAGATATGTAATTATTATATTTAATCTGCGTTGGAATAGTGTATAAAATATTTAAAAATATAGAAATTAAAAATATACTCGTATATCTAAAAATAATAAAAAATACAAAAACTTATTCATATTCATTTAACTCTTTAAGCAAATGATTAAGTTTCAGGGAAAAGGCATTAATAAAGGGTACAACGTTTTAATAATTGTACTAAAAAATTGCGGCTATATTTCATTTTTGATTAAGATTCTACAAGTGTGCTATAACAATGTGTATGACTGGCAAACCAAAAAATTTATTAGTATAGAATGCACACTATCATGCATATTCTACACTGGGTCTTTAGTATTTCACTCATAAACATTGCGTGACCTGTCACAAAAATAATTATGTCTTCATATCTTGTTGCACTGTGAGTAAATAGACTGAACTGTAAATCATTGCATTAAATCTAATAATAATGGCAGTAGCAGTAAAAAAAAAAAAAAAAAAAAAAAAAAAAAAAAAAAAAGAGGAGACCTGAGATTTATGTTTTTGACATGCAAAAGATGAAAAAAATGGTTTAAACTTTTTTTTCCGTTGTTCAGAAAATGCATAAATAATATATATATATTGCTAAAGGCTCTGTAACAGTGAAATAGGTCACACTTTTTTTCCAACTCATTTACATGGTTGATTTCACAGGCGGTACTTTTTCATAGAAACTATGTAAACATATTTATCAAACTGACATTTTTGAAAATATTCCTAAAATATTGGAACAAACTTAGTTATTTAACACTGGTGGGGGAATTATTTTTTATAATCTGAATGTAGTGCCAGTATTTTCCTTAGGCCTGAAAACAGACCGGGTTTAGTTAGATAGAAGATTAAAATATTTAAAACCTATATAAAATTATAATACGGGAGTTATTTTGAAAGTAAGGTCCGTTACAAATTATTTATTTAAATCTCACGCGCTTCTAGCAAAGCGCATGCGTGAAGATTCCCGGCATCCCTTGCGCTACAGCAGGCGACAGTTGTGCACCTACAGTGTCAGGGCGTTGTTTCAGAGTAAGCAACGTGCTCAAGTCGACATGGTCTAGACATGTTTAAGCCGATTGATCATCACGCCGACCTTGAAAAACTCTCAGTAATCCGGTTTTTGACAGCAACGGACATTCATTGCCAGATGTGCGAGGCAAATGCAAAGCCACACACTGCTCCTCAAACACAATCATTCATCATATCTTTCAGTTGGTAGCAATTTCAGAATCTTCTATCCAGTCCTGACCTTGCACCGAGTGACTATCACCTCTTCCGATTTTTGAAATCGTTTCTCGAAGGTCATTCAACACGGACAAAGGAGTGGATCATCACAGACGACGGTATTCTACGTGGAAGAATTATAAAAATTATTGGAGACGACATTACAACGAATGTTTCAATAAACATAGAAACTATATCGAAAAGTAGAAAACGGAATGAATAATCTTGTAAAAAAAATAAATTTTCTAATTGTACATATATATATATATATATTTTAAATTGCTAACTGGACCTTACTTTAAAAATAACCCTCGTACTTAATAATTCTCTAAATTACGTACAAATATTGGCAAGTTAGGAAAAGTCAGCTTTAAAGGCATGTAGTATTATCCAACCGGTTAATAATGTAATTCAACTGAAATAGTAATAAAGAATTGTAAAACTAACTCGTACTGCTTTCAACCTATGCAGGTCATCGCAAAGGGCTTTCCTCTGATGAGCCGGTCGAAACGAGATCGTCCCACTCAGTCACGGCGCGCAGCGCCCCATTACTCGCCAAGGTATTTCCGCAGGTTCGGTCCCGGAGATACGAACCGTGCCATCCTCGCTACGGGCGGTTCTGCAGCCCACAAGAGCAACCAGAGACCCACAACTAGGCAGAGTTCTCTCCCACGGAATTGCTTTGCCCTGGGCCAACTAGAGACACCTACAAAGGTGCCCCTGTTTTACCACCCAGGGGTATAAAGAATTGTAGTCTCATCTTTCTGAATATCTTGTGCACGTAAAACATTTAAAGAACATTTATATCTTGTCTTTTGTTTTTTAACGAAATTACACGTAACATATAATTTATATTGAATGTTTAATTTTTATTTTCATCTTCATTTTATTTTTATTTGCACATATACTGTAAGGAAAGTATTGTAATCATAATGTGTTTGTCGGTGAACGAACACGATAGCGGCCAAACGTTGTTTTTGATTGCGCTCCCATTTAGCAAATATATTATAGACCACTGCCGCACAAACTGTATACATTTCCAAACAAATCAGACAACGTATTTCGGATCTAAACTATTTTTAAACCGTTTTGTTGCAATAGAAAATATAAGTATTCTTTTTATTAGCTCAATTATTCAATTAAATGTTTTCATTGTTCACACACACCTTAGGTCAATAAAACAATGATGTTTTAGCTGACTGATTTTAGTAATTTTTAATAAATAAAAGAAAGAAAAAATTACATTGAGTTTCATTAGTTATATTGAGTTTCATTCTGATAAAAGCCAATGGAAATTTAAGTGCTACATTTCGTTGTGAAAGAATATAGAAAACTAATATATGAAAATGAAAATTTGTCTGTCTGTCTGTGTGTCTGCACTTCTATACAAATCAACAGTTCGAAAGCCAGAATTGTGAAATGTTACGTGTAGGTGTATTAAAATACGGCCGAGGCAATTAAATTAATTCGGAATCGAAATAATGTATAATTAATTCTTAATTAATAAAAAACCAAAAATCTAACAGCCTTTTCCTATTAAATTTAAACATTTCTCGTTATAGCAGTTGCCAACAATTAAAAATTCACAATAAAATTCTTTTTACAATAATTAATTTTATATTGAAAGATTTCTACCTGAAAAATGAAAATGAAATAAAAAGTTTCAACAATTGAAAAAAAAAAAAAAAAGTATTAATATGACGTCATATTGGTAATAAAATGGAAATTTCCAAACATTTCTTAAAAATACAAGAAATATGAGTATGTGTATGTACAGAAAGCAGGTAAATATGATGTCATTAGAGAATTAAAAAGAAAATTAATATGACGTCATATTGGAAGTTTAACGGACTTTTTCAAATGCTTGAGAATCATACAAAGAGAGTAGCATCAATAGGAGTAAGAGATAAAGCAAGTAGGTATGACGTCAGCAGGTGAATATAACGTCATATGAGTTTGAGGAACGTATTGAATCAGGATAAAAACCCGATTATGGAAATATTGACATGTTTTAACATATTTAAGTTTTCTATACAACATGTTTAATTTTGAAATTGATTTTTCTACACAAACATTCTTAAAATCCGGGACAACGCCAAGTACTTCAGCTAGTATCTAATATTTAAAAGAACGTAAAACTTCCTTTAGCCTGGATATCAAAATTCAAGTTCAATATATATTTTTTTAATTTACAGACCTTAATTTTACAGCCTCAGCACGGGCGGAATGAAAATTGATAGAAAATTACGTCATGATTTTAGAAAAAAATTTCAGTTTTATAAATGAAAGTGCATGTATTCTTTTAAACATAGGTTATTTTTACCAATTAAAATATTTAACCTTAGTCAAATTAGGATCTCAGCTTTTATTTATTCTTATATTAACTGATACGTCCGGCGTTGACTGGTCCCGAAATAATAACCTTACATCTACCTAAAATCAGTGTTCAACTCACACATTTTTATATGGAAAGGATTTAGTGTTGGGGACCACGGTGCATTCGGCAGCGTACACCCAGCGTTTTTGTTACAGTTTTCTCAATGTGTTAAAAAATGTCTGATAATGTATGATTGACGCATGATTTTTGTTTCTTGTTTGTATGTTCCATCCGGAATACGAACAAATAAAGCTTTCACTTCTTCTGTTCGAAAAACCACGGATTCTTGGGACATGCGTTAGAAGTCCACTTTACGCCGATGAACCGTCGAAAATTGATGCACGCTCATTAAGTTTTTTAATTAATATTGGAATTGGCAGACACTCTGATAATAAAAAAGTTGGAATCTCTATTACGGAAGACCTCTCAAAATATTAGACCGATTTCATCTTATTGCAGACATTTACTACTTGCCAGTTCAGGAAAAATACTACGGATTTTAGTCATCTCCAGCGCAAGCGCTCGAGATGCAGTTAGTGATCGCGGAACGGGTGAACACTCGGATAATGGAAAAGTTGGAATCTCGAATTAGGAAAATCACCCAAATTATTGGACCTATTTCGACCAAACATGGCACACTTACTACTTTACCACTTGATAAAAAATACCGTGATACCTACCGCACGTGCTATGGGAAAGGTAAGAGCCTCTTTTAAAACGTAGCTGCATAAAATACGATCCAGATATTGATACATCACATATTACTCCGTAACTAGAATTCGAAATTTTACATGAAGGCTGTTTTCAGTATCCCGATGTTAATGAAGTAAGAACTTTAAAAAATTCGAATTTTAAATGGTAAAAGATGTGAAAAGACATCTAAAATGCTTCTAAAAGTCAGTTTTTATCTTAATTTCTGTAGAAATATTCAGTCTAGAAACTGGACGTTTGAAACGAAAGTTGTTATTAGCATTCAGATGCTCACTGAGGACAAATTACAAAATTTGAATGTTAAAGGGTAAAACAGGAAAAAAACATAAAAAAAAAATATTTAAAACAAAAAAGCGTTTTATCATAATATCTATTGAAATAATGTGACTAAAAACTTTATATTTGGCATGAACGTTGTCTGTAGTATTCAGATACCCATTAAGCAGGAACTTAATAAAATTAGAAAGGTTTAAAGTGATGAAACAGATTAAAAGTTTTTAAAATGCTTTAGAAAGTCGCGTTTTATCATAATTTCTATTAAAATAGAAGGTCTAGAAACTTAATATAAGGTAAAGCTAGGAGAGTCTGCGGACAATTCAAAAGAATAGCAATAAAAAAATTAAATATGAATTTTTTGCTAAACTACCCATGAATAATTTTTACTTCATTTGTTTTTTATGCATTTCCATTGCTATTTTGTTGTTATGTTGCAATTTAATAGAACAGTTGTAATAAAATCAAAAAAAGGTATTTTGCGCAATCTGTCCTTACAGGGTTGGTGTGATTGCGCACATGGGTAGGAGAGATTGTTACTATTAATATCTACATATAAATTGTTAAAAATAATAATTACACTTAAATGTCATTGTTGTAAGGTTTTTGTGAACAAATATTATTGTATTAGGAGTGAATATTTCAACCTAATGATTAAAGAATCAAAGAAAGAAAATAATTTTAAAAACGATTAAAAAATTTTAATTAAAGGAAAAAAATTAAAGAATCAGAAAAAACAAGTCCAGATAAGATTACAAAATAACATTAAGTTACTTGATAACAAGTTTAACTTAAAATTAGTCCATTTTCATTTTTCTTTTTTTTATGCTAATTTACCAATAAGCTGCGTAATCTCTCCCAGCATGGAAACAACTGGAAACGATGCGCCATCTTTCCTATGTATTAGATGCACAAACTCTTCAATTTCGGTAAGAGAGATTTTTATTTAAACATGGCCGCTACTAAAACGAACTATTGATGTTCACATTGTTAGTCTAGATTAGTAGCTTATGAGAAATCGTCTAAGTTTAAAATATTTTGTACTACTGACATTGTATAGAAATTCTAATGAATAGCTATGAAAATTCAAGCACTTACTTTGGGAAAACAAAACAAAATAGCAATGCTTTATCTTTGACGCTCAAAACAATCAACGTGCACTTTCAAGTAGACACTCCACTACTACTGCTGTATAACTACCTGGCGTCGCTGCGCGCTCAATCTACTCCTTCTCCCCGAACCTCTATGTGCGCAATTTCTCCGACCGCGCCATCTCTCCTGGCTTTACCTTAGGCCAAGAAGACTGTTATGAGCCATCATATACTCAATTAACACTAACTTAAATGAAATCAAATTTCAAAACGGTGAATCAGGTGGAAAGTAATTTAAAAATGATACTAAAAATCGAATTTATCATAATTTCTGTAGCAATATTGTGTCTAAAAATTTATATTTGACATTAAGGTTATCTTTAGTATTTAGATGCTTATTAAAAATGAACTTTACAAAATTGGAATTTTAAATGGTTAATTAGGTAAAAATCTTTCTAAAAAACTGCGTTTTATGATGATATTTGTAGAAATATTGCTCTAGAAATTTGATATTCGCAAGAAGATTGTTATTAGCATTTAGATGCGCACTAGGCAAGAACTTTACAAAATTCGAATTAAAAAGGTTTAAAAAAAGTGAAGAACTTCCAAAATACGCGTAATAATCATAATTTTTGAAGACATATTGGGCCTAAAACCTTGATATTAGGTTAGTTTCAGTATTGATATGCTTGCTAAGCAAAAATGTAATAGCAAAGTGCGAAAGTTATAGCGGTGAAACAGTTGAAAAACTCCTAAAAACTCTTGTGAAAGTCGCGTTTTATTATGACTTCTGTTGAGGTCTAAAAATTTAATACTGGGATTGAAGACTGTATTTAACAATAATAGTTGAGTTTTTTTTAAAAGAAAAATCGAATTTTAAAGAGGTGAAAATTCGTGTTTATCAGTTTTTCTGTAGAAATATTGGGTCTAAAAATTGATATTTGGCATGAAGATGAAGGTTGTCCTTAGTATCCAAATGCTCTCTAAAAATCACGTTTAATGAAGATTTTTGTATAAATATTGGTTCAAGAAATTTTAAAAGCAGTATATTACATCAAACTCAAAAATATACGAGCATATATTTTTAGAACATACGAAACATATATATATATATATATATATATATATATTTTTTTTTTTTTAAATCGAATTTTAAAGATGTGAAATACGAGTAAAATATTCTAAAATCATAGTTAAACAATAATTTCGGACGTTCCAAAACCAGAAAGGAAAGAAAACAAACTTTTTTAACACTTTCCAACATACTTGAAGATGATTTATGATTTCGGTTTGTCTGTCTGTCTGTTTATTTTTCCATTGAGATAATTAAAGCAATTAATTGTGGTAATTAGTTTAATTATGTGTGGGGTTTTAAGATTTTTATTATTTATGATTACGAGTAACGGTTAATACGAGGGCTTTTATAATTCCCTTGCTTCTCCGATTAACCGAATTTGACTATATATATGTTATTTATGTATGTGTGTATATATTTATCATTTCAAATGTATGCTTTTCATATGAAAATGTATTTAATAATTTATTTTGAAAAATTGAGTTAATCCATACTCGAACCGTAAGTGTCAAACCCCAACTCCCGAATTAATTGGAAGCAATTGGTCACAGAAAGAAAATAATTAGCGCCAACCCAATACGGTCCGAACAGTGGGTCGTGTCGGGATCTTGTAAAATGAGGTTACCCGACCCGATGTATGACGACACAAAGATTTTACATTTGACGTCTGTTTTTAAGCACCCAATTTATCTACCGTCTATTTTGCTAGAGATATAAGTTATTATCTCTTTACGATATGGTGTTGAAGATGATACTCTGCAATGAATAATCATGGGAGCGATCAAAAAAGAAGAAACCATACAGAACTTATACATGCAAGGTCATAAAATAAGAATGTGAAAATAGAGATGTGAAAACGTAATGCAGAAAAAACGTTAATATAAATCATATATGTAAATTTAATTGCTATAAAATGGATGAAGAGAACGAATGAGGGGGGTCGGGGCAAGAAAGTGCCACGCCACATTTTTCGTGAAATAAATTTAACACTGTAAAATGTTGCTTAATATTGTAAATTATAATACCCTACATATAGTTTGTTTCTAATGTCACTTGGTGGCAGCATAGTCTCAGGTGTCATTTTTGCCCCAGACATTTATGCCCCCAATGAAGATAGCTAATTTACAAAAAACGTAATAGTAATATCATTAAAATAGCGCCATATTGTTACTCAGAATATCTCAAATGTTACTAAGACATTGGCGAGAAAACTTTATGTTATATATCCTTATTTGAATATTTGATCAAATTTTCAAATTGAAATATCTCAAAAGTTCAAAAATGTGGCTTAGCACTTTCTTGACCCGACCCCTTCGAATATCAAAGGCACTAATTTGGATACCTCTAAAATGGCAAAAATTGTATTGTTCGAAGACTTCTAGAATTTTTTTAAATGGTGTATGGTAATATGGTCCTCTCGAACAAATAAGATTATTGTACATCTGTTTTCATGCATGCTAAAAAGTTATTGACGTGGGATTGTAGAATACTCTTCCGTTCTTCAAGAAGAACATCAGTAATCTCAAAATCTAAAAAAGGCAACGGAAACATTGATGAAGCTGCAATGTTTTGTATAATGTGTTCAATTGGACTTAAATCAAGAGTGCATGTCGACATAACATACAGGTTAAAATACATTTATGTTGTCACAAGTTTAAAAGGGAATATGAAACTATACATACAAACACGCACTCATTGGAGAAAATTTTTATCATTTTACTTTCTACAAAAGTATAGCAGAAAAAAAAATGCCCCATCTATATTATTCATTAAATTATTCCGGAGAAAAACAAAAATATTTATTCGATTGGGAAAAAAATGTCTTCTTTGAATTAGGTTAAAAAAAATTGCTTGGGGAGCCGCCTTCAAATTGAAATTTTAACAAACTTTGAAGTTTTTAGTACGAAAACCTAATTTTTATATATTTGGCTTGATATGACAAATGGAAAGTCATTCGATTGATTAGTTTAGAAATAATGCAGATGTCAAATTTTAAACTTCTAATGTTAAATTCATTTTTATTAGCTGCAAAACAACCTGAAATATGGGAAGTTTTTTAAACGTAACTCAAATTCTACTTGTCAGAATAAGGATAATTTTTAAATTAATATAGTTAAAAGTTCTAAAATCGATTTCTCTTAAAATTGTTATAGATTACAATACATCTATATTTTTAGAAAATTCATTTAATAATTTATATATTACCAAGCTTTGTTGCAAAAGTTTTAAATTAAAATATTATAAGACTTCTGAAAACGCACTGTTTTATTGAAACCTAGCGTTCATCAGGTCCTGCTCAAATGCACTGTAAAACAGAATGCATTCAATAATTTTTGTAGTTTCATAACGGTTTTTGGTAACTTCTTGTGTTTTTTAACAGTCGATCGAAATGCACTATCGAGCTGTTATCAAATATTCATTTTTCTTAGGAAATTAAATTTTATTATGGAATTTAAATATGATTATGAACATGTATGTTATTTTTTTATTTAGTTAGATCTGATAAAGCAGCTATACCGTAATTCACATGACTTGGATAATCATTGTGTTTTCCAAACACGAAACAGAGAAAACAAAGCAGACTGTTAATTAATTCGTATCCACAAATCCATGAACATTTCTGATATAGATTGAGTTTGAATTCCCTTTTAAAATCTACAGTTTTGTATTTCGTCAACTAGATCAGTTTAGCAATGATATTATTTACTTAAAAGGGGGTTGGTCAGTCAAATCTCAAATTCTTCACGCTAATGTTAAACCTATGGTAGTGGAATGCATTCTTATTTTTAAAATATCTGAGCAGTAAATTAATGTGTATGATTTTTTTTTCTGTGCACTCGTCTATATCTCTTTTTTTTAGTTGTTAAAATATTTTTAAAATAAATGCTTGATTTAATATTTTATGTGTTAAATTCGTACGAGCTCTGAGTATCATTTTATCACTTCAGATAAAATTAGGCATACATTTTAGAAACATTCTACAACTAAAATGAAAAATAGACATCCTTTCAGAAGATTATACAGAAAAACAATTCAAAAATATTAATTTCCTGGTAAGATATTTGAAAATAAGAATGCATTCCACTCCCATAGATTCAGCATTAGCGAGGGGAAATTGAGATCTGATTGACCAACCTTCTTAAGTAATTTAACTACAACTTTTCCCTTCCAGCGAAAATGTTGAAAAAAAATGCTATTACTTTAGTTCCGGAATACTCATTTTATTATGTGCCATCTTAACTGTTTACAACTAGTTTTTACATAGAGTAATAACTATAAAAGCAAAATGAATGAACGTATTAACAATTAGTTTAAAAAAACTAGCTGAACACTGCAAACCAAGGGAGAAATCGGGTGAACAAGAAAGAAACTGACAAAAATGTAATTTCCCGCAGATTAAAGGTTGTGCGAATGGAAGGCAGGGAGCTATGCGTTTCTCTCACATACTTCTTTCTACTTCCGTCCACATAAAGTTGTGTTGGAGAGAATTTCTTTCCTCGCACGTGCGATCTGTGAAAGACCGGAGGCTCTGGGTCAAAAACTTTCAAATTTTGCACTATTACAATAACGTTTTGTCCTTGTCATGTCTAAGAGGAAAGGTTTGATGAGTGAAAGAACCTCAGCCTGCAAATGGGAAAAAATTAGAAATGTGTCTTTAATTACTTTATTTGAATTGGTTATATACTTTTTTCATGTTTCTTTGGAAGTTCACATGCTCATGTGCGCCAATAGAGGAACCACCACTGAATGAGACCTGTTTATTTCGTCTGCATATCTTTCGGTCGTCAAATTGCCTTTTTTAATATTATAATATGAAAACTGAAACCTCCATCAATACCTCCATCAATTCCTGTCCCGATCATCAATACACCTTGGGTGTACTACGATCATGAGTTATTTGGAGTGTTTCTTTTTCTCCATTCCAGAACACGTCGGTTGTCATACCCCACACTGAATTAGTACGCGTCAGTGAAAATTACTTCACTCAAATCACTTTGGGTCCAATATCGATGTTCAATATCCCGTTTTTTTTGGCTGTATAGTGTATTGAGTACAAAGAAATCTCACCATTAATCTGTGTGCATTGAAGGCACATTGATGAAACCTACTTCGGACAGTTTGCCTCGTTGTCCTCTACTTGTAGCCAAAAGAAGCAGTCTTTGCACTTTGCACCTAAGTAGCATTGTCTATTCTACTTCAAAATGAACTGTTAGCATTATATGGATGGATGTTTTGCAGAAGGCCTACGTTAAAAATTTTAGAAAGTTGCATTTTTTGTTGGAAAAGAGCCTATGTGGAATGATGGGTGATTACTGAGTGCTAAATATTACAATTCCATAATATATAAGTTTGTTTACTTGAAATAAAAAATAAAAACAATAAATAAAAATTTATATTTTTACTTACTTAAATATCTAACTAGTTTTTTATTACTCGTCAATGCTCAGCATGAAGGCAAAAGTCGAGGGTAATTAAGATTGGATGAAGGGTCTATATTGTACTAGATGTTTCGCAAATCATTGACATTAATAATTTATATTTATTTCTCGAAATATTAGATTTGTAAAATAGGCACTTTTTCCAGACATCCATTCATATATTGTCGTCAGCTGTGGTAGCAGATGAGTGACCATGTTCTGGCTGATCTCTATCACACTTCATTCTTAGAATCCAGACTTTAGCAAGCAAATGACGCTTCTTATAACTCAAACATATTCTACTCAGGAACATCATTTAGGAAGGACATAGTAGGTTACATATTGCCCTCTGAGTTTCAGGGATCCTTTTATCATTATATGTTTCTTCACTTTCTTATTATTATTTGAATGCCTTTTAATTTGTTTTCACCAATATAACAATAATTCCATGCAAGTAAACTATAATAGTATAAATATTCCTTCGAAAATATGTATGAAAAATAAATGCGGAAAAAACAGTTCTTTCCAAGAGTGAAGAAATTCTGGATTTACTACGTCCATTTGTCCCTTATAAGTAAAATCTAAATAGATCATAAATCCACCACGCTCCTTTGTGACTCGGATTAACACAAATTTCAGTCTCTGGATTATATTCCAAGACAATGGTAAATTACGTTGTTATAGCATTTTCAAACAAAGTTTTCTCAAAAAACTTTGAACAATTGTATTTTATGACCCAAACAGTGAAAATAAGAAATCAAGATTTCAGCATTTATTTCATCTTTATATTTTCTGACGTCCCGACCGTTGATTTACATGTGAAGTCATTTGCTGTGGATTTCTGCTAAAATCTAAAAGATTGCTATTTCGATTTAGTTTAATTCTCAATAGATTTATTAGCTTTTTTCCTTCAAAATTATGTAAGTGAAAAAAATATTTCACCTCATAAAATATTTTTTCAGTTACTGTAAGTTAATAGTTTCTTTATAAAGAGCTTGCTATTTTCCTATGTTATGCCTCACTAACATTCACTGATTAGCTGCGAAAATTGTGCCTCTAATAAAAATTGTGTGTCGCCCTCTGACGACTCATAGTAATATAATTTTTTCAGCATTTGATCGTATCTTTTAACTAAATATTTCGGAACATCGCGTCGTAAGCTTTTAGAACTGCTTACAAAATTTTCTTTCGTAGGCAAATAATTCGATTTTTAAGATAACAGTGTCAGATTATAGTGTTGTTATACAAGGTGGACATAAATCAGTTGGGTAAAATGAAGGGTTTATTATGCGTAGTTATTGAGCATTGCTGTCAACATTTTGATTTTTTTAAGCCAAACATGCTTGGAAAAATATTTAATAAAGTACGTCTTTTCCTTATGTGATACATATTTGATTTTATTTGTTAAGCAAAATTTCTGGTACATAATATATTTATTTCGAAAAAAAATTGACAGCTGTGTACACTCTATTTCGCATTAAATATATAAATTGCCTTGTTGGTTTAGTATACAAAAATTATTTGGTTCATGTAAAAGTTTGTCCCGTTTTCGGTGCTAGTACATTGCAGAATCGATCGTCATCTTCTTTACACTTGGGAATTTTGATTTTGTTTGAAACAAGGAACTTCAGTGAATAAACGAGAAAAAATTATGGTGTTTCGCTTTGTTTATTAAATTTTGTTAAGCATTAAAATGGCAAAAAGTCAGGAGCAATTTTGACATATTATTATTTCTTTATTTCAGGAAAAGCAAAATGCGTCGCAGACTCAAAAGAAGATAAATGTTCTGTATGGTGAGATTAGCGCTGAGGATTCCACGCGTCGTAAGTGGTTCTGAAGGTTTGTGTCCACAATTTTAATCGTAACGGTGCACTACGCTCTGGCCAACTGATTGACTCTGATATCAATGAAATATTGACGATAAAATTCTTGGAATCAACAACAAGACAGCATCAAGACAATTGAATCAATTTGGAATGGTTAGCAAGACCGATGTATAGATGCGGCATGAGTTAACGGAGGAAAATTTGTTAGATCAAATTTCTGTTTGCTATTCTCCATTGAATTGTTTCCGTTTAAAAACAAGTGAGTGTAGCTGACGAAAAACGGATTGTGTTTAATAGTAATGCTAAAAGTAGGATATCATGGACTAAGCTCGCACATACTCCATCAGCTTGCGCAAATGTCAGGTAACATCCGAAGAAGCTTTTTCTGTGAATATGGTGGGACTAAAGGATATTCCTTCAGTGTAAGCTATTACAGCAAAATCAGACCATTAAATTGAAGAAATGTGGTTCATAATTAAGTGAATTACAAAACGTGATCGACCAGAATCTGCTTGAATCAGCCAACAGAGAGGTCATTGTGTTCCATCGGCAACATCGGATACCTTGGCTGCAAAGTTTTGATCCGTATACCATATTCTCCAGACATTGCGCGCTCCGATTATAATTTATTTAGAAAATCTCAACACAGCTTATATGGTAAAAACATTACTTTCTTGGAATTCTGGAAAAATCACTTAAATCAATTTTTTCACCTGAAATTTTGGTTATTCTATGAGTGCAGTGTTATGCAGCAACCACTGCGATAGAGAAAGCTTATCAAACAGAATGGCAAATACTATATTGATTAAATGTAATTTTTACTATATAAACTTTTTCTTCAATTTTATCAAGAAAGTAGGTAAAGTCTTTGCATCAATCTAATATCATCACCAGTTATAGTTCTGACAATCAGTTCAGATACACACTGTTTATAAATTATATAGAGCTATTGTAATAAATTTGCCCTCTCTCGTCGGGGAGACCATGCACCTCTTTGTTCAAATTCTTGGATTAAATTCAAATTTTCAATAAGATTTCTTTATAACCATTAAGACTTGTAAGTTGAAAATAAATATGGAAGTGAATAGTAACACGTAGATGTTCACTGAAAAGTATTTTTTAAAAATTGAAATCTGAAGGGGCTAAATGAGCTGAAAACATTATAAACACACGATTATTTTTGAAAAAAAAAATGAACGGTTAAAACTTAAAATTTAACATGTATGTTATTTTGAAAGCTTAGATGGTCAACACAGTTTTTAAACATTTGGCTATCAAATGAGTTGAATGGAAAGAAGACTGTAAAAATCGCATTTTTACGAATTTTTAACCAATTTTAAAATTGCATTACTGGAGCACAGAACTATTTTTTTTTTCAAAAATGTTTTGTTTGTACAATAGCCACGTCTTCGAAACCTCGAATGATAATGTTTCCGCAGTATTGTATTTTTAATTGAAACATTTACACAGAAATAAAGAAAATGAAGTATAATTTACAGAAAGAAAACATCAAAAGTATTGTCTACTATTTAACGTTATAAAGAGTTGTTTATTGCATCTATTTTTAACTATCGAAAGTGATATTTTTGCTTAATTAGTGCATTTATTCGTCTTTAAATTTTCCGTGACTCGTGGGTAACAGCTAGTTTAATAATAAAATTACGATATGTAAGCAAGTTTCATTATTTTAATAAGAAAATTATGTTAAATGTGATTAATATTTAAGTTATTCAAATTATATATATATATATATATATATATATATATATATATATATATATATATATATATATATATATATATATATTATGTAGGATATCATTTCAAACTAAATCGAAGATATTCTACAACTTTTTAATTGACGGTTTTCCCGTATCTTGTACCGTGTTCGAGATGGCAATGCAAACTCCCCAAGTTTCCGCTAGGGGGCGTTGCCAGATACCCTATCATGTAGCGCATATCAGGATAGAGAGCGCATACCCGTATTATAATATCTAAATATGACGTTTATGACTGTAGTTAACTCGACTCAGCAGTTATTTGAGTTGAAACTGAATTAAGGAATCACCTTGTACAATTAAGGCACTTATTTCTCAACAGGTTAAGATATCTTGTTATAAGACCTTAAATTTTTCTTGCATAATAATGCATTAACTTATGAACTGGTATTTTGGGGAATCATATTATAATATCTGAGCAAATATAATCTTTTAACTTCAGTGGCGAACCTCAGAGTGCTTTTCTTGAATTTAATAAGTGCATTTTTATACATTCAAACATGTAAACCTAAATTAAATTATTTTAATTTAGCTTTACATAAATCTCTCGGTTATCTCTTAGGTTATATAAATCTCTTGGTAACGTAGGTAGCATGTCTTGTTAATACAATACTTATTTACCATAAATATATATAACCTTAAGGTGCCTGACTACGTACGGAGCATTTTTTTTCCAAAAAAGCTACTTCATTATTTGTTTATCATATTTTTATTAAGAATATGACTAGAAACGGTGAAAAAAAGCAAAAAATATTTCATTCATTGAGGAAATTTTGGTAAATGGAAAATTTTGTGGTAAAATTTTGTGAAATTTGGCCCAATACGCAAAACACTCTACAGAAAATTCTACTGTATGTTTCTTAATTTTCTTTTTACACGTCATACATATGACATTGGTGAAGGCAATGAACTAAAATCTAAGAGATATTTGAAATGTTTCAAAATTTATAGTATATCGCACATTTTTACATGCTAATTTTCATAAAATTCATTGATGTCATTCCACGAAAACATCCATAAAACAAAAAATATTTATTCTAAAATTAAATCTTTAGTTCATTGCCGTCACAATAGTGTAAACAACATATACTTTAAATTTCATAGTGATATTCTAAAAACTTTTTGAGAAATCATGTTTTGCGTACGGAATTTTCTCCAAAAATTACATATTGCAAAAAATGTATTTAAAGTTTAGTTTTGTGTTTTACTACAAGAATTTACAAAGTAATATGCATCTAAACTTCACTGTTTTTATGAGCTATGCTCTTTTTTTTCAAGTACTGAGCCTTTGTTTGTTTCTAAAAGGCCATATATTTGCTTTCCCCTTCCCAGTTAGTACCTTTAAATAGTACTTCCGGTCCTTTAAACAGTACTTCCGGTCCTTTAAACAGTACTTCCGGTTTGAGTGGTAGTTGTTGAGTAGTTTTAAAACCACTGCAACTCTAGTTATATTAATCCTACAATAAAAATAAATACAGTTTTGGAAAGATAAAACGTTGGGCTTTAATAAAATGTAATAAAATCGTTTTGACAATTTTGGTCGAAAACCACTTTTTAAACGTAGTCAGATACCTTAAATCAATTGCAAATAACTACTAAATATTTATGAATAAAAAACACTAACAGGTTAACTAGGCCTATACTTAAGTGATGTTTCTTCCATTTTTATTTTTATTTTTCATAATTGGGAAATTTTTTATTAATCAAAGAAATTAAAGCAAATGTACTTGAAAAGTTTTTAAACGTGTTAAATTTTTAAAAGTTGCATCAATATTTTTGTTTGTAATTCCGAACCACTCAATTCAGTGTTTAACATACTGGCCACAAAATGAGCAGTTTGGGCCGAAGTTCTCGGTTTCGGAACCAGAGCGGTCTGGGCGGGATGACGGTGAAATGTTTTCAGAGTTTTTCTCATACAAAAACGATAATTTTGGTTACCTTCCAATCAACCCCAACCCCCCCAACCCCCTGAAACTATCTCTGTTATAGAAATATGGGCAAAACTGGCCGATGCTTAAAAAAATCCCATCCCATTACAATAACTAAACTATCATAATTGAAGAGCTTAGTGGAACAACACATTATATTATATTTTCACAAAAATTGTTTTTATTTTATGAATGAAGATGTTATGAGGTATTCTATCACATGTTAAAGCTGAAATATTAAAATTACAAATTTATTAGTATTTACTATTTTGATATTTAATAATTTAAATATTTTTAGTATTTTTTTACATTTGAAAATTGAATGTTAATAAGATTTTCTGAGTCAGTTTAGTAAAATCTGTTAAAATTTCAAACATATCCTACAAAAAAGAAAATAGATCAATAACATTTACAACAAAAATATTTTTACTTGTATTTTCTCAAAATTAAGTTTTTGATGCATAACATTTCATAATGCATAACATTCTTCCACTAAGCTTCAGAGCCTGACAAATGGAAGGGCACGCGGGGCACCCTCCCCCGTTTGATCCCCCCAAAGGCGTACGCAAGATTTTCGTTAAGGGGAAGCCAAATGGTAAATTCTGGACAAAAATTACCAAAAGTTCTATTTTTGTTTCAAAGATTTAGGGGCATGGACCTCTCTCCACCCCCTCTGCATGTGTACTACGCCCACCCCCCAAAGGCACTAACTACATCATCATAATGCCATCAATAAAAATGTATTGATTCACCCAAATGTATGTTGATACAATACAACGATTAAATTTTATACTGCTGTAAAAAATCTTATGATATTACGTCAATTAGCCATGAATGACAGAAAGACCTGTATTTACATTTCAGCGGCTCGCATGAGCCTTATATTCCTATAACTGAAAAAAGGTTTATTATCATCTCTTAATGTTGTGACCATCTTTTTTGTGATACCCTGTATGCAGTATATGCATAGTACCTGGTACGAAATTTATGTATACATACAATAGGTATGAAATTTAGTACTTCTCACTTCAGCATAATTCATTATTTTATGGATAAATAGAAGAGGGGCCAAAAGAATATTGTTTGCCTCAGGACCCTAAATTGCCTGAAGTCGGCTCTTCAATTAAGTCTCACGATTTATCTAGAATTAACGAAATTCTTGTGCTATTTAGGTTAAAATGATTGATTAAATTTTGCGACATTTGAAAGTATAAATAATTCTTAAAAAGAGTCTGTAGTATTTCAAATCTAAAACGAAAAATGAAGTGCAAAATTTATCCTGTAAAAGATATTTACTCGCATACATTAATGCCTTTTTTAACCAGCTGACTGTTTATCAAAAGAAAAGAAAAAGGGTGATAAATCTCAGATATCTGAAAAGTTAAATTTTAAGCGAATTTCATGGCGTGCCGCTTTCAAAAACATAGAAATAAAAGAAACATTTCATTAGGAAAATACAATATACTGGAGAAATTTGAACGCTTCCAAATATATGGTCGAATTCCCCTTCCCTATCCATTATACGATTCGTCTGAAATACTTAACGAACATTTTTAATTACACACCTCTTGCTGTAAGGGAGACTATTCTCACAGTTCTTGAGGCTATAAAAGACTCTCCTCTCGTCATTAACGTTTTTGACTGAATTAACAGAAAAATCCCTTTAAAAGAAACCGTTTAGTCAGATAAAATAGTTTCTCTTATTTAAAATGTTTATATCTAAGATGCAACAGTGGATCTATCATTAACAATGAAATCTTTTTGAGTCTTTTTTTTTTCCCTCTAAGGCTTAATGAATGGCAGAAAATTACCTTTTTTTTTCTCTTTCCCTATTCTCATTCCAGAGATATTTCCATTTTTGTTCTTTCTAATGTGAAATTTGGATCATTAACATATTTCGTTTTTCATGAAGAATAGAAATCTTTTTTTCCCTCCGCTTTGCTTCTATTCCCTGTGGTACTGAATCACAGCTCGTTTTCTTGTACTGTTTTTCTTTTCACTTTTCGAGCTGAAAGATTAACTTCGTTGTACAGCGGTGTCAGTGTTCTAGTATCTTGATAAAATATTCAGGATGGTTTTAACTTTTAAACTTCAGAATTCGCTTTAGCTTGGCAAGTGGTTCACCGAAACATTTTATGTGTATTTTTACATGCATTTTTAAAATAAGCGAAAGAAATAACAATATTGTTTGAAATTCTAATTTGTTTTCTTCAATGGCATTTGTTAACACTTGTTGTGTTTCATATCTCCAAAAGTCTGCTATGCGTCTCATATATATCCTCAAAAGTGCATTTTTCTAACTATAACTCGCGACCACAGGTGGTCCACGGGGACTCTCCTTGTGGTTCTCTTAAATTTAAAATATAAAAAATAAAATAAATAAATAAAGACTAAAATGAATTAGACTGTGTATCACATACTATAAGAGAAAATGCTGGTTGGGAAATTATACACTGTGTGTGAGTAAGATGGTCCGCAGAACAGTCGTACATAATAGTGATCACCACTTGAAAAAAAATTTGAAAATCGCTGATTTAGTGGATATGTCATGAATAATTTTTTTTAGTTCTTTTTTTTTTTTTTTTTGCCCCGCTAAGGTTTAATAAATGAAACAAATTTGTATTGTTTTCGCCAGTCTATTCGCATTCCAGAGACACAGTAAAACCTCCACACGAAGATGAAATCACAAAGAGCCGCACAAAAACCCTGCTTTAGACATGTTTCCTTTTAACAGGTTATAATTTTTTTCTATTAATTTCTCCGGCTTCACGAAACTTTCCGTTTAAAACTGAATTTTGCTATTTAGGTGTCGTTTTCACTAAGCTTACTGAATTTATATATTTGCTATTTTTAATAGGAAATTTAGATCATTATCGTATTTAGTTTTAATCAAGAACATATATATTTTTTGTTTCGTATTGCTTTTATTCCTTTCATTACTGAATCACAGCTTGTGCTGTTTTACTTTAAAATTTTTGAGCTGAAATATTAACGTAGTTTATGGCGGAGTCACTGTTCTAGTATATATTTTAAATATTCAAATTCATTTAACTTTAAAACTTCAGAATTCGCTTTAGCTTGGCAAATGGTTCACCAAAACATTTTATGAGAGTTTGTTTATACGTGTAGTGTTTTAAAAATAATCTAAAAGAATAACAATAATGTTTTTGGTTCTGCTTTGTTTCCTTTAGTGGCATTTGCTAATACTTGTTGTTTTTCATGCCTCCATAGTCTCCTATGCATCTAATACATCATATCCTCCAATATGCTTAGTGGATCTATTAATGCAGATTTAAATTTTTCTTCAGTTATTTTTTTCGGAAATGGATGGCAGAAAATTGCATTTTTGGGTATTCTAGAGGTACGGTAAGAAAACCTGCTAAGACGGAATAGCAAGGATTCACGAAAAATACCATTTTCTATTATCAGGTTCAAAGTGCGTTGTAAATGTATACTGGACTCATTTAATTGGGACCATGAAACTTTCCGTTTAATACAGGATTTTGTCATAGACTGGTTCTGTTTCCACAGGTGTTTCCATTTTTTGTTTTTTCTAATGAGAAACCTTGATTATTATAGTTCGTTTTTCATTAAAAAAAAAATCCCGTACTGCTTCTGTACCGTGTGGTACTGAAACATGTCTCGTTTTGTGTATTTTTTTTTTTTTTTTTTTTTTTTTTTTGCAATTGAAAGATTAATTTTGTTGTCTGGCAGATTCATTCTGGTGTTTCAGTTTTATCATCGTGGCAAAAAACAAATTTAAAATTAATAAATAAGTAGATTGAAATTTTGAATTATATTGGCAATTGATATGTCAAAATAATTTTGAGCTGAGCGGGCGAAGCTTTTATGCATTCACTCCAATGGTTTGTTTATGGCGCTTACGCTTCCTAAACTGTTCAGTCAATGACAATCAAATTCAGCAGAGTGATAGCAGCCATGGCCGACACAGTTCGCGTAAGAAACAAATATGACACAAATTGTGTCTTTGAGAACTAATTATAGATGATAAATGCCATAGACTTAGCCTTTAAAGCTTAAAATAAAATCCACACGTGCTGGCATAGGAGTCGAATTTTGAGATATAGACAGGAAAAATACTCAAGCCCACTTTAAGCACAGAGTTTGAAGCTCGTCAGAATTTTATTAATTAAATTTATATTTAGTATGAAAAGTAGAATTTTTGAAATGCTCGAAGACAAACTTTCTTTCGACATATCAGTGTCTGCTTGACGACATGAAATGTATGTTTGCAGATCGACTAGCTCAGATCAATTTTGTACAGGACCCACATGTGCCTCACCAATATATGTATGTTTGCAAGTGTTTTAAAAAAAATAACTTAACATAAAATCAAAATTATGTAAAATAATTTTGTTTTGCTTAATGGAATTTGATAACATCTGTCATTCTGGTATATCTTCAAAAGTCTCTATTAATATGTTCTAAAAGGCTTTTAAAATTGAATTATTTTATTTAATCATTTATTTATAAGATTAATTTTGTTTGAGGGAGTCACTGAAGTAGTTCCGTTCCAGTATCTTCATAAAAAAGTAATTTTAAATTCCAAACACAAAAACTGTCTGTAGCTGAGCGAGTGTTTTACCGAATTCTTTTTATCTGTATGTCTACATGAGTTTTTTAAACAAACTAAACGCAGGCCAATAGCATTTGAAATTATTTCTACAAATGTCAACACTTGTTGTTCTTTACATTTTTAATAATCTGAGTCCTATCCTGAAAAATGCTTATAATGTATAGCAAATTTATATAATTTTCTATTTATTTATTTATTTATTGCCTTGAATTATGAAATTCATTATATTATTTTTTCTTTCGTAAAAACACAGATATTTGCGTGAAACAAGTATTTTAATTATCTAACAAAAGGATATAATTTGAAAGAAAAATAATACTAAAGATGATTAAAGTATGAAATGTACCTAATTAAATCTCTTAAATTGTGAGAACTAAAGCTCAAAAACTGTCAGCAAAATTTCAAGAAGTTTTTTCGAGACCATGGGAATTAATATTTATGGGAATAATCAAATTACTTTAAAACAAATGCATACAGAACTTCTTCCAAATGAAAAACAAAAAACTGTTAACTTTTATTAGTTACTTTAATGTCTTGTGTTCCATAATAAGATAGTTAAACATCTGCAACACCAAGCTACACTTTTTTTCGCCTTTAAATATGTTATATGATGTAAAGTCTACAAGAATGTTCTTTACTGATAAAGCTGTTTTCACAATGCACTTGAAATTTTAAGAAAATTTGCCCGTGGAATGAATTTTCCCGAGGGGATTAATAAAACGTTTCAGAAATTTAAGAAACAACATATTTGACTCCATTTTACAGAAGTATATGCAAATGTGTTCAGATTCAAATAATAGAAGATCCAGTACTAAATATGGGAAGTAATGGAAATAGATGCCAAATTTCATCCTGCTCACACTAGTCCTCTCATCATGCAAAAACATTAGACCCACTAGTTTCCGCAATTCCGTTGATTTTATAGAGCATTATACATTTTTATATGATCATTTCACATTTCTATATGATCATCTCACATTTCTATATGATCATATTGTTCAGAAGCAATTATATATTGAAGTGACTCAACAAGAGACCCACCACATTTACAATCTTTGATAGATTGACTTTGAATGGGTGCGAAACATTCAATAAACGAATAATGCGCATTTTACCTTTCAATGACAAAATAAACATTTAAGAATTTCTCATTTGCATTACAAAAAATTCACATTTGTTTCAAGAAAGTTCATTACATTCTTGTAAGTCAACAGTTTTATGTTGAGCTTACACGTATGATACCACGCTTCTTCAAAGGACCCTGTGCCTTTGCTCTGTTGCATATAATCTGTCAAAATTAAATGTTGTGGCATTCCAACATTGCAAAGAAGCGATAATTTTGAACAAATTCAATCGTTGCGCTACTACACGCAGGTAATTAAATTTTTACTACACGTAGGTTAAAGCAAAGGGTAGTAGGTTAAATTTTTACTACAGGTAGGTTAAAGCAGCGTAGGTTAAGCAGAGGCAAAACTTTAAAAGATGGTAGAATACTGCAACAAACCCTTTTTATGCAAGCAATAGACAGAAATAGAACACATTTTTTTGGGGTGAAACAATCAACAACCACTGTTTTTCTACTGTTTGATTTCCGTGAATCCTAGAACCCGAAAAGGCAAGTTCTTTGTGGCTTAAATTCAGTATGTCAAAAAGAAATTGATAAGCACAAGATGGAAGCATAATATAAGCCTTTTTTATTTAATGTTGTTTTTCAGCAATTCATGGGTATAATAAAAAAGTAAAGTGTAATTTTGCAATCCCCCCTCACTCCAAGAAAATAAGTTTTCCATTTGCTATTCGTAAAATCCTATGTTTGTAATAAATAAAGTTAAATATTGTATTTTTACAATATAGTGTATTTTATTTAATAATATAAAAGATAAAACAGTTAATTAGAACTTGCTATAGATACTTCTATGCGTTTTTATAATTATGTTAAAGAATGTCAGTTGCGTGATGTTTGACCTTAATGTATTTGGTGATGTTTGACCCGGGCAAAATCTTCCGTTTTTCATTTAGTAATATTTAACACGGTTTAATAATACTGTTTAATAATTGAATTTTACTTTTTCAAAAATAATAATAATAAATTTACTTCAGAGCCGGTAAATAATACTTGAAGAAAAGAAGTCAAAATTGCATAAAGAGATATTATGATTTTTCTAAATCTGATTAAGAGGTGATTTCTCAAACTGTACTGAAAATAACTATCCGTTTGTCTTTAAATATTAAATCATTAGGCTTATAATTTAAATCTTGTTAATAATGTTAAAAATATTTGATAACACAAATTGTGTCGTTGCAGGGCCCTTGACTAGGCTAAAGCAGGACCATCGGCCTAGCCCCCTCTGGATAGACCGATGAAAACTTGAAAACTTGCTGAAAACTTACATAAAACTTTAGTTTGGAAAAGAAACCGCCTCATTTCTTGAGAATTGTATTAATAATAAGGATTAGTTGAAATTTTACTAAAGTGTTTCAAATAATGAAAAAAAATAACAATATTAGGTTTTGAAATAAATTGACCTACAGTGGCGGTCAAAAGTTTCCGGCCAGCATAGAATTTTTGGTTAATTTGTAAGTATACCCATACGAAGTGGAATCTCAAAGTAATATTTATACATTTTATTGACATAATAGTTAGGAACTTATTTATGGAATAACAAATAAATATTAATACATTTAACTGACAAAATTAAGTGCAAAGGAAAACGCATGTTCTCAAAAGTTTCTGGCCATCTTGACAAGTTTGGAAAAAATTATTTTTATAATAGAAAATAACAGTGATCAACAACATTTACAATTAGTATTTTGCCGTCATACCTTTAGCAATAGGTACTGCGGCGCAGCCACGTGGCATAGATTCAATGAACGGTTAAAGATCGTCTATGGTAGGTTTGTCACACTCTTCTTGCAATTTTTTGGAAAATTCTACTGAATTGGAATATTTATAATTCCACACATGTTTGTAAAGTTCGCTCTAAAGATTGTCTATTGGATTCAGATCAGGTGATTGGGCTGGCCATTTCAAAAGCGGAGCTATTTTGTGCGAAAGCCACTGCTTGACGAGATTGCATGTATGCTTTGGGTCGTTATCATGCTGAAAAAATTAGTTGCGGCTACAGATATCCTTATACATTGCACCATTCATCTTGCCTCGGATTTCAACTAACGGACCGACACCTTTTCCAAAAAATGCTCCACACAGCATAACTTGTCCTCCGCCATGCTTCATTGTAGGAATAATATATTTCGAATCATATCTTTTTTTTTTTTTGTCATCGGACGTAGTGTCTGCTATCACTCCCAAAAAGGTTGAACTTCGATTCATCGGAAAATAGTAATTTTTTTCCAGTTATAACTTGTCGAGTCTTTGTGCTCCTTGGCAAACGTCAGTCGGCCCTCTGTTTTTTTTTTTTTTTTTACGTGTGAAGGTTTTTTAACACTGACTCTTCCATAAAGTCCTACTTCACGTAAGCATCTTGACACGGTAGACCGACTTATTTCAGCAATATTTTCACTCCGTAAATCGCGAGATATTGCAACGGCATTTTTATGCAGGTCATCAACTGCTTTTCTCCTGATAATTCTGTCCACACGAATAGTCATTTTCCGGGTTCTCTTGGACCGTGGCACGTCCTGAAGGCCATGGACATCTTTATATATTTTATAAAATATCGTTCACAGAAGACTTTTCGTTCGATAACTTTGTCGCAATATCACGAGAGGTTTGGCCCTTTACCGACAAACAAATCACTCGTTTACAAACAATAATTGTTGAACTTTTAATTTTTGAATTTCAACTACGTTATTCAGGTTGATTAATTAACAAACACGGCCAAAAAACACTTATCGATAGGAAAAACTAACGAATGACGAATGGCCGGAAACTTTTGCACACGCGAATTTTGAATTACTCCCCTTTGTATACAGTGTCTTCAGTATCCAATCAAAATGATCACGTGGTCAGAGGTCATTTGCATATTCCTAACTTCTGGAGCAATAGCGCTTCATCTTCGCTGAAACGTTCTGACAAACAAATGAAAGAAACTAACTGGCCGGAAACTTTTGACCGCCACTGTATATGTACACTGCGTATCTTAAACAATGTGACATAAATAACAAAATGGGTAAACACAAAAATTTGAATAAAACAAATACATTACTTTTATAATTTTTCTATCAGATTAAATGTATTTAAAGCTTACGTTAAATTAAATTTCACATTTCAATTATAAATTTTAATTCTATACTTAAATGCTTTTTAAAACATAAAATAGTTATAAAAAATCTGTGTAAAATATATACGGTTCTTATCGCTATAAGAAAACCATTAAAACTTAATCTATATTTCAATTTAATTTTCAATCTAACTGCCGATTTATAAGTTAGATGATTAAATATATTTATATATATATACGACTAAATATATAAATAAATAAATAAGTAATGTTCCCCCCACATCTGTGTCAGAGTAGATGCATTAAATAAGACTGCATCCTCTAATGTTATCCTGCATAAAAAAGAAAAAAAAAGAAATGAAATTATTAAAACTTAGATGAAAGAAATATTTCCATTTTCAATCTATATCACGCCAGACAGATAAAAAATAATGGATCTGCCAGCAGGCCAAACGATAAAGCACATGAAAGTATTTTAATGTTACTCTATATCAAAGTTCGATAAGCATAACATTTTTGGAGAAGCGACTGCGAAATATTTATCTTTTAATATAGTAAATATATATCATCGAAAAGACACAAAGATATAGAAGATTTCTTAAATAAATAATGTCAGAATTTACTGCTTCAAAGATTGATTGCGTAAGGAAAAAAATAAAAGAGGAGAAAAAGAAGAAGAAAAACTATTTTCGATTTAATAAGCTTCCCAATACAGTCTAAGGCATGACTAAGTACTCATTCTAAACAAGCAGTGTTGAATAACATTTTCTAAATATTCTACGATAAATTGTCTTTAAAAACAACAAAAAAGTCCAATATCGGCGCAACAGCCATCTAGTTTCGAAGAACGGCTGAAGAAAACGCATGGCACAGCTGTTGCCACCGGTAGCATAAAAAAGGAGATATAAAAAAGAAAGAAAAGTAACGATAAAGGAGAAAATATATCGTGGAAAAAGAATGATTCTTCTTTGAAGAAGTTCTCATAAGTCCACCATTTTGTATCTGGCCATAAAAATCGCCTTTTAAGAATGATTTAGTGATTATTGAATGTTGTAAACAGATTAACGGGATCTATTGCAGTTTTAAGCGCTTCCATTTCTACAAATGTTTTTGATTGTTTTATTCGTTGTTAAAGATAGACGAAAAATACATATTTAAAGAAAATGACTGTTTAAAATTACGCCATTAAACAGAAATTGAAATAAAATTCCTTGAACATTTTACGATTGGATGAGCGTTATAATCGGATCCATATTTATACTATATAATATCATTTTATTGTAGAGAATTATTAAATCCGTTCTCAATAAACTAAAACTGATACCATGAATTTAAAATCAATACACATTACACCTAATGGTTCAAATATAAATTTAAACTGATAGATTAATAGTGTTAAAATATCTTTAAAAAAAAATTACTCTAAACTTATTGCAGAAAAATTCCATTGTGATTCGTTTAACATAAAATAAACTAACAAAAAAAAGTTAGATTACATTTTTTTATTAGTTGAAGATAAAGAACTCACACTATGTACACTATATGATCCGATACCACTAGTATTTTGCAAAACGGACTACTACTTTTGATCTTTATATTCTATTTTGAACATTGAATTTCTAGTCAATAAAAATGTTATAAGTATTTTTATCTCATGCAATAAAACACAACTTGAAACATTGCAATGCTACAAGTCATTTGATGTAAATAAAAATCTGTAAACAAATAAATGTAGAAGAGTTTCTTATTTATCTATCTTATAATGGTTGGTACATTTTGAAAATGAAATTTAAGTTCACTTCTTCAGTTGCTTTATTTAAAAATCCAGTTAATTTACATATTTTATAAATCTGAGCTATTTCTAATGACTGTTGTATCGACTCTCGAATATTTACAATGCGATAAGGCATCTAAAACGTTAAAATATTAGCCAATATATATGCTATTCTAGCAGCTAAAGTTTTAAATTAAGAGAGTATATATTTTATTCAAAAGTATTCAAAATAAGTTATTATTCTAATATTTAAGATATTACACTTGAAATAGCATATAATTTTAGCGAAAGAAAAGCAAGATTTTCTAATATTCAAAGATACCAGTTGATTCAAAAGCACATACAGTTCTCTCCACAAGTATTTAGCTGCAACAGTTATTCAGAACTTGAACTCAAAAATAGTTTCGTACTATGCTGGAGAGATTTTATAGCAATTTTCTCGCCAAAGTAGCACAATATGACAATTATAAAACAATCATAATGAACTGAGGAAAGTATATTTAACTAGGTAAATTGTATAATGTAAGTAGGTAAGTTTCCATGTTATTTTCAGATTCATCATGAACTTTGAACTTTGAAGGGGGGTGGGCTATGAGACCTATAGTGGCAGGGCTGTCGTCTCAAATGATCCAAACACGCAAAACAAGCAGGAAGAACAGGGAGTTAGAAACGATCTATGCTTCGCAAGAAATGAATAGCTGACCTACGAAAAACAGGGAGATCACAAAAGCAGCGAGAGAAATCAGCAAGAGTCTGAGGGTAGCTTCTCACATCTAAATGTTCCCAACAGGTCTGACGCTGGGAGCGGTACTTGCTACAATGGATTAGAATGTGTTCTAGAGAATCTGGAACCAGGCAGCTTCTACAAAGATCATCGTCAGCGAGACCAAAGCGACGGAGAAGGACAGGAGTAATGAGCATCTGGCAAAGGAGGCGCGTGATTAAAGTGTCATCCCGTCTACTGCCGGCCCAAAGGTGAGTATGCCGAATCGAGGGGATGTTACCATGAGACAAAGCATATTTGCTGGAGAGGAATTGGTGGGTGCTCAAACGATCAGTTCTCTGCTTATTATAATGCTTAAGATCTTCCGGTGAGACCCAGTTAAGCAAAACATCAGTAGCGTTGACACCTTTTGCAAAACGGTCTGCCTTTTCGTTTGGTGGAATGCCACGGTGACCCGGCACCCAGCAAAAGCAGATCTGAGGAATGAGAGAAACCATTCTCTGTATCTTATTGTGAAGCCATAGAATAACACTCGGCGACTTGAGGGAGACTGTTTGCAGTGCCGTAAGTACAGAAAGACTGTCCGTTAAAAGAATAACCGGGCCCACAAGAGGGAATAACTCATCCAAAGCTGTGCCAATAGCCAAAGCCTCAGCCGAGAAGATGGAATTTACCGGGGGGATTCTGCAACCAAAATGAGAGAAATCCGCGCAGCCTGCAATCGAGGTCCCCAAAGCAGACTTTGAAGCGTCAGTGGCCACAATGGACCATGGGTGACAGAAGTTCTGAATAAACTCATTGTAGAAGGAAACGATAGCAGTGTCAGCAAGCTCTTTGCACTGGAAAGGCAGATCATCTAAGTGAAATTGAACCAGCTCCTGTTGAGGAGGTAGAGGAACCTGGAGAGAGATCAAATGCTCAGGGTGGGCACTGACTTCGTCCATAATTGTCATGACATTGGGAATGTGATACGTAGTCTCATGTAAATTACAATCGTGGAACTCCCACAGTGGAGACAAACTGCCCAGAGAACTATGGCGGATCCAAAAATTAAAGGCCAGATCACCAATTCTATCACAGAGGGAGGGAACCCCTGCATGTTTTCGTAAGACTAGGATAGGGACCCACTTAGGGAGCCTCAAAGCCACACGAAGGGCCGCATTCTGCATAACCTCTAATCTTCTGAAAAAAGACTCCTTAGCTGAAGCGAGGACGGTAGCTCCATAGTCGATCATACTCCGAATGGAGGAGATTGCCAGCGTGAGTAGGTGAGACGACCGGGCACCATAGCGAGGATGAAAGAGCGCTTTTAAAATATTGACTTTAGGGAACACCTTCCTCCGCAAAAACTCACCGTGACGACGAAAGCCTCCCCAACGCGAAATGAAAAAACCAAGGAATTTAATTTCATCAGACCACTCGATGATGCCACCATTGATGCTAAACTCAAAGTCCACATCTCCCCGACGTCTAGAAAGATTAATAGCATGACATTTATCTGGACGGATAGTTAACTTCCAATACTCACACCACTGGACGATAAGCCGCAGAGCCTCTTGCAGCCTGACCCGACACGTCTCAAGGGATTCAGCAGAGCCATAAATAAAAATATCATCAGCGTAAATTAAATAGGTAATGCCAAGGCCATCCAATATTTCAAAAAAATCCGAAAGGAAAATAGTAAAAAGGTTAGGACTTAGGACAGCACCCTGTGGGACCCCCTTGCAGACGCAGTGAGGCGAAGAAAGAAGACCCCTCCAACACACCTTAATGGAACAGGTAGACAGAAACAACCAGCGGAGGATCAGCCCCGTCAGGCCAATTTGAGCACACTTTAGAATTAGCCCATCCACATAAATGCTGTCGTACGCCGCCTGTAAATCTAGAGAAAGTCCCAAGATGTATTTCTTTTCATTTTTTTGCTCTGGCTATATCTTTATGTAACATCAGGAGAGCCGTCTGACTATCCCGGAACGGCTGGAACCCAAGGTGCCTGTAACTAGGTGAATTATTATTAAGCAGGTGGTGATTGATACCTTTTACAATCATTCCAGTGCAACCAGCGGAGGATCAGCCCCGTCAGGCCAATTTGAGCACACTTTAGAATTAGCCCATCCACATAAATGCTGTCGTACGCCGCCTGTAAATCTAGAGAAAGTCCCAGGATGTATTTCTTTTCATTTTTCGCTCTGGCTATATCTTTATGTAACATCAGGAGAGCCGTCTGACTATACCGGAACGGCTGGAACCCAGGGTGCCTGTAACTAGGTGAATTATTATTAAGCAGGTGGTGACTGATGCGTTTTACAATCATTCTCTCACAAATTTTCCCCGTCACCGAAGTTTAGGCTATCGGACGGTATGAGGTAGCATCTTGTTTCAACTACCCCGGCTTCAAGATTGGAAGAATTATTGCCGTAGTCCAGTCCGAAGGAATATTGCCTTAGGTCCAAATGTCATTGTAGATACGGAGGAGAGTCAGTTGTGCAGTATCGTCCAGACCCTTAAAAAACCTCGCACTAATCTTATCTTCGCCTGGGGTAGTAACCTTGGTGCGCTTGATAGCCTCCCTCAGTTCAAACAGAGCAAAGGGTTTATTTAGCTGGCTGTCCGTCTCAGGGCCGTAGGTCAAAGGAAGCGGTTCATGATTGGAATCCCCACTGAAGGACTTGGCAAAAAACTCAGCCTGGGAATGGGCGTTAGTTATTAAGATGTTGTCGTGTGATAGGCAAAAGTGAGCCTGGAATGGAGTGCAAGAACGATTTTTAAACTTTTGAAAAACTTTGTGAAGGATACGGGAGTCTCTGGCATTTTTGCAGATGGAATCCCAATACTGCCGTTTTGCGTCCTTTATAACCTGCCGAAACTTAGCTGCCACCCTCCTGTACTTTATCCAGAAGGCCGAGGATACCAACTGACGAGACTTTCTCAAAAGAAATTTTTTCTGAAGGTATAAGTTGTTACATCTGGCGGACCACCAGGCAGGGAGACCCTTGGAAGGCACTTTACGGAGAAACTTATGGTTTCCCATAGAAGAGCGGACCACCTCGAAAAAGGAAGAATAATCCAGGTCTGGGCACATCACCACTTTCTCATTTACCTCCCTACAGATCCTGTGCCAAGAGAACAACGTATAACCAGAGGAAACAGGGGGGGAGAGGGACACCGAAATCGAAATGGGGAAATGATCGCTGTCAAAAAGCTCATCTTCGACCCGGACACAAGTACCAGCAAAGATGTCGGAGGAGGAGAGCGAAAGATCTATAAGGGAGCAGACCCCGCTGGGAGCCACATGAGTAGGAGAAGACAAGTTTAAGAGGCAGAAGGAGCTATCAGCCATCCAGTCAATAAAAGATTCGCTGGCAGGCGACACCACATGAGAACCCCACAACGGATGGTGTAAATTGAAGTCGCCGAGGAGAAGAGAAGGCCCCGACAAGCCGCGACTGACCTTTACCAAATCATCCACCACCTGACCGGAACAAGTGTACACGTTGATGATATTTAAGGAAAAATTATGATGATACAAGCGGATAGCCATGAATTCATTAACTGGTCACAGGGAGAGGGAGAACATGGGAAAAAAAAGGGGGTTGACAGCGATGGCAACGCTGCCACCTGGGCGACCGGGACGGTCCAGACGGTACAAAATTTTCCCCGGAATATGGCAAACCTTGTTTTCAGAAAGGAAGGTTTCTTGGAGCACCACGACATCCGCGTTGGAAAAGGGGGGACTGGAAAGCCAGACCAGCTTGTTAATAATACTTCCGCAGTTCCACTGTAAAACTTTTAAACTCATAAAACAGGACAGAAAAAACAAGGCGCAAGAACTGAGCACCTGCAAAAACCCACCACAACAAACCAGGCAGGCACGCACCATAGCACAACCAGTCTCCAACATACAGTTTTTTTTAAGTCCATAAACAGTTCATTTTTTTTTCTATTTAGAAGCACCACATGGATGAGATCGTTTCCGCCTTTCTGGCGAGGAATCACAGAATTTTGCGCACCAATTTGACAGAGTAAGGGTGAGGCTGTCAATGGCAACCTTCATTTCAGCAATGAGGGCCTGAGTCCTCTCATATTTCTCATTCGCATGGTCAACGATAACTTTTAGCATGGCGTTGGTCCGGTTTTCTAAAACTTTTTTCATGGTTTCAAATTCAGTGTTCTGAGAGCCTGTTATTTTAGCATACGATTTAGATTCAGATTTGCGGTAAAACATCCTTCTGGCTTCAGTAAAAGTTAGGAAATTTGAGCATTTATATCGTAGGAATTCGCTTTCCTTAATTCGGGCTGGGCATTGGTTAAAGTCAGACCGATGTTCTTCCCCACAATTTATACATTTGACAGGATCAATACATACTCCAGAGTGAGCCATTCCACAGGTGGCACAGAGTTGTTCGGATTTACACTTTGATACAGCATGGTTAAACTGAAAACATTTTGAGCATTGACGAGGACGGTCTACAAATTGCTTTATTGGTTGGATGTAGAACCAGATTTTGACTTCCAGCGGAAGGGAGATGCCTAACGTTGTTATTAGTACAGGAGAAACTTCGTTTCTGCTATCTTTCCTTAGAAATCTGCGTAGCTCAAGCAAGTGGAAATTATTGTTGCTTAATAGTTCCTGACCAACTTCCTCAAGAGGCATGTTAACCGGGATGTTAAACAATAGAAATTTGTTTGTTATGTTCTCCCATATGATTCTGGGTTTAACTTTTAGACCAAGAAAATTATCAATTTGACATATTTAGGTCGCACACAAAACATCAGACGTACTGATTATGATGCTGCCCGACCGTGTAAAACGTATGTTGTTTATCTGCTGGAAATGGACGACTTTTTTCTTTATTTCTGCCTGAACAGCACGAGGGTCTCTTTTTGGTAAAGCGGAGGACTCTATACTAGTTAGAAAAAAGTTAAATGCCTCACCGCCATTTTCAGCCGCCATATGCAGAAGCGAATCCATTGGTAGAGAAGTGCGAATCACGTTAGGGTTGTCATTAGGTGGCAAGAAGTAGCTATCGTCATTTTCCACCATATCTACGTTCACAGGCAAAGTTTCCGAAATGGGGTCAGAAACGATTTTAATTGTGGTGTTGGCCATAGCAAATTAGCAGGCGTTCCACTCAACTCCTTGAAAACGGAGCCAGAATAGACAAACACACAAGGCAGCAAATAGAAACTTGATACGCCATAGATAATAACAAAGGTTTAATACGCTTACCCCAGGGAAAGAGAAGCTTCAAGTAATTACAAAAAGCCCAGTAAAACCAGGCTAAAAGGAAAAACTAACAAACTAAAAGAAAACTTTACACAAATCAATAGGAAAACTTCGAGACGACAGCCCGCCGCGCTATACAGGTCAACGCCCCTCGCTAAACTGAGGAGCACGCACTGCTGCCATTACGACGTTCCGAAAAAACCGATTCATCATGTAAAATGCTATAGTTATAGCTCGGATGAATGAAATTAGCGCTGCAGTTCGCAGCCTTGTCCAACAAAAAACAGTGAAATATGCCAGCCCGGATATCGTTGGGATAGCTCAGTAGGGAGAGCGTTGGTACGGCAAACCAAAGTACCCAGGTTCGAGTCCTGGTCCCGGCATATTTTTGCTGTGTTGGAAAAATCTCAACTATGATACTCCAACCATTGGATATAATTATAAAACAAGTTATGCTAGTATTGAAGCACAAAAATCTAATCTTATATTCCTCTGCTTATTCGTTTTCGACAATTTCAAATATTAAGATAACATTCTTGGTGAACTAAGACACATATGAGAGCTAAAATTCG
Source organism: Maratus michaelseni (assembly GCA_963931845.1). Lineage (NCBI taxonomy): Eukaryota > Metazoa > Arthropoda > Arachnida > Araneae > Salticidae > Maratus > Maratus michaelseni. The sequence continues at coordinate 186,487,544 of OZ007587.1, forward strand.
ATTTAACAAGAAGCAAAAAGTATCTATCTCGAGACACTTTTTTCATATAATCTGAGTCAAGGGAGGCGAACCTATGGTATGCGTATATCAGATGACACGTGAAAAACTTAATTTGTTAAACATAATATAACTTAAATAAATTTATTTTTTAATGAAATAAAATTTGATTTAATACTTGAAAACAATTACAAATAATGCAGATTCTTTTGCATGAATTAACACATTAGAAAATTTTCTTTTACTATGATGCTGTGCAGCGTGTTCAACAGGAAATTATTAGTTTGTCTTTCTTATGTAAATTTAAAAAGCTATATTTCTTCAAATGAATTTCATAAAGTAACATTGCTATAAATTGATAAGTGGGCTAAACTTTATAGGTATATTAGAAAAAATAACAAAATATAAACAAGGTTTAAATCATTCTCCATCAAATGTACAACAGAAAAATTCCCATTAATAAATTATTAATATTTTTGTTATGGAGCTTGCATAATTATAAGTAGGAATTCAAAACTTTAAACTACTAAAATGATAATTGGTATTTTGCCTTAGTACAATATATGACACTTAAATGAATCACATTTCCGAATCAGAATTTCATTAAAGTAATATACGATACCCTATTATTACCCCGATTAATATTCTGAAAAATCACATTCTAATTTGTGTTCTTAGATTTTCAATGAATGAAATGACTGATTCTGTTAAACAATAAGTAGCATATTTTTTTAATGTAAAAGTCTGACACGTTATAATATTTTTTATATGTTACAATATTTTTTAAATGGTATTTTTTGTGAATTTTTTCCACGCGCACGTATAAAAGATTGGCCATCCCTGACTTAAGACATACCCAATAGAATATCTAAAAGAATTAGTTACATTATTTAATTTATTCACTCATTCATTTCATTCATTTGTTCTTTGCAATAAACCTTATGAGTAAAATTTGTTTAAAGCAATTCTAAATAAAAAAATAAATAAAAATAAAAAAAAACCTTGAAACAATCTGACATGTTTTTTGACGCATTTTTAAACATATATGCATGCTACTTGCAGGTATGATTATTGAAGTGATTTATAATCGAACAGTTCTTTTTTTCATTTTCCGATAAATGAATTTCATCTTGAGTTATAAGCGATTGTTGTATCAGAACTGCAGTTTTTCTTCTTTCCTGGACTGTGGAGTTCGGAAATTCGGTTCAAAACGCCAATTTTGACAGAATTTTCTGAAAAATCTTCAGTTTTTTATCGGAAACTGAAAAAAAAAAACAGTTCGATTACATAAATTCTTCACCTGCCAATTTGATATATAACAAAAATGAATTAAAAAATGTGTCAGAAAATAGCCAGTTTGGAAATTATCCTTAATATTTCACTTGAATTTCAATGTCATTTTAATAAACTTAGTAAGAAATCGCATATTGAACTATTTTATTAATTATATCCTAAAAGGTTGCATGTAATCATAATTGGTAAACGGCTATATAGGGTAAGGGTTCCAATAGTCGGCCCTCCCCCATTAAATGAAATGAAATGATTTATAAATAGTTTATTTTTTGTCCCAAATCAAATATTATAAATTAATAATGTGCAGCCATCTTTCACAAGTTTTCAGCCACCTGTAAAGATTTGTGAGTATTTTTTTGCATTACTAATCAGGACTTTTTTTCTGGTACACTGTACTTATTTTTTACATAAGTCACAAGTCTCAATACGCCATTTGTTCGGAGAATTATTTCTTGAGATATTTTGCACTTTAAAAATGCAGCTTTTTAATTCATCGCCTATTATTAATGACTAAGAATGTATTTAGCATTTATTATTGAATCATTGGTTATATTTTGCAGGGTAGAAAACTTGCTAATGTGGAATAGCACAATTAAATAAAATGAAATAAAATGAAAGTTCATGTCTATGGGCTAACACCAAACTTAATAATTGAGCTTTATGCAGTAAACAAAAACTGAGTGTAATAGTGGATACTTGCACACAATTGGCTAATTGAATTATTATTGCCTTTACATTCTACGTATCTCGCATATGGGAAAAGAAAAAAAACAAAAAAAAACAAGGTTTCTATTCTTTAAACTATGAATTCTACTACTTCCAAATACAAATATTAGCCTTATTTTACCGCAGATTTCTGTCTTTAAATAACGCAAATATTACTAAAATTATTTTAAATAGTAGTATAATGGTTGGGAAACCATTATACTACTCTTTAAAATAACACTTTAAACAACCGAAATCGAGAAAAAAATGCGATGTTAAATTTAGGTCTGGTCCTGCTGTTCAACATCGATTACGTGATCAACTTGGATATCTGAAACAGTTGAATGGGGTTTCACTTTCTTTCTTTGAAGGTAAATATTTTATTGGTTGTGTAATTCGAAATCACTCCTTGTAGAATGTCGTGAATTTCTCAAGTCATAAGCATATACATATGTTTAAGTTATACTCTGATATGAATTCTCGGTTCAATTACAAGTCAACATATAATTTACTTGTATGCATATCTATCCGAAATGAACTGTGTTCATCATTTGAAGCAATAACATAAACTCAAAGTCCACTATACTCATTATCTGTATCCTTTGCTGTTATATTAGTCACTTCTGAACCGATGGATATGTTTTTATCTACACTTCAGTAGGTAAGTCTAAGGGAAACTTTGAAGCTTATTTATTAGATTAAGACAGATATAAATTGTTTCTTGTATCTGTTTGTAATGTCAACACCCTTAAAGCATCTCTATCTGTTAGTCTTTTGTTACTGTTACTGTCGGTAACTTTCAGATTTATTGATTGAAATAACATCAGCAAAATGCGTCCCATCAATTGCTGATACATTAATGGTTTTCTCATGCATATTAAATTTGTCCAAATCACACATGATTCTTAATATACCATTTATTGGTTCCAACATAGATTATCATTTGAAGGTATTATTTTATATTTTCACAGTGCTAACACTATGATTTTAACAGCTGAAGTGGAAAAAATGCTATGTTAGACGTAGGTCTGGTCCTGACTTTTGTGTAAATTTTTGTTTATATGTAAATATTTTTAGAAAAACTTGAAATTTTTGTAATTTTTTTGTTAATTTTTTAAAATTTGGTAAAAACTTTGTAGAACTTTTTTTTAACTTTGTAAAAACTTTTTTTAACTTTGTAGAAACTTTTTTTAACTTTGTAAAAACTTTTTTTTAATTTGTAAAAACTTATTTTTATTTGTAAATATTTTTTTTTATTTGTAAAAACTTTTTTTTTGTAAAAAAAACTTTTTTTTTTTAAATTTGTAAAAACATTTAATTTTTTTTATTTGTAAAATAATTTTTTTAATGACTTCTATATAATTTTCATTAATCTGATGTATAGTATTATCAAAAGTTGATTTTCATATGTATGTGTGTAAACTGATATTCATTGGTGAAAATGTTGTTTTGTTGAACAAGTTATGATAAATCTCAAGTCTTACGTAAAGCAGAATTAGTTATTTACTGTCATATAGAAATTTCATGTTAAAAATCATACAATATATTTTAAGAATGAAATATGTTTTATAAAAATAAACACAGATATGTATAGATATTTTTTTATTATGGGTATTTAAACAATACATTGTGAATATTGTCTACATTTATATCAATTTCTCTTCAATACATTTTATCAATTATATCAATAAAATTCTTTACAACACTTTGGATTTTTCTTTACAAATTTCACTTTTTGGGTATCATATGTCAAATCTATAATGCTGCGTGAGTAGTTTGGGTAAATGTTCTAAAATTATAAATTTTATAATAGAATAATTTAATTCAGTGATTTAAGAACGTATCTTTTTCACTATGTAGACTTAATTTCTAGCTAGGGGTTATATATTATGTTCTATACAGTCAATTTTTCGAAGTATGCAATCTGATCTTTGACTGTTAAATTCTTCAAACTACTAGTTATTTTTTGAATATCCATCTTCAATATGATTTGGGATACTGTCTTCGGCAAGTTCAACATAACAGTCATATGTCTATTCAGTTTATTACGAATAATGAATATTTTTTCACACTTTTCACGCTGAAACAATTTTTTAACAGGATCTGTTTTCATATGAACTGATAGTCTACATTTTCTAGTAAAATATAATTCACGCTTTCTTGGAGATGATTTTTGACGATGATTACAAGTATATGGTTTTACACTAGTATGGATTTGTATATGTTCTTTTAAATTCCATTTATTTGAAAAGTATTTGTTACAAGTGGAACACATCTGCAAGAGAAATAAATGTATACATTTAGAATTCCTTCTAACACTATAGGCGAATAAACATCAAATTTTATAGAACACCTGATATAATATTTTATTGTAAATTCACTCTAATTATGTTTAATATATGTATTCTATATATCACATATAAGCACTCACATGTATATTATTATTTAATTCTATATGTGTTGACGACGAATAATCTGGGATATCCATTTCTGGTAAAGAGAGTTTCTGCTGTTTTGATTCATCTGGGTGTAACATCTATACAATAAAAGAAATATAATTATATACTTAGAAAATAATTAATAGATAAATAACCATTTATTGATGTTTTACAATGAAATAGTACAACTTACTTTATTCGTTAACAGAGAAATTGTTTCCTAACTGGGTTAAAATCAGGAAATTTACTGGAGCTACACATATACAGTCATTTTAATGCAAGAGTTTGACTTTGGGTATGAGAACCTCTGCATCACTTTTCAAAATTTTATATTATCATTAGTTAAATTGATCATGTGACAAAACTGCGCATGAGTACTTAATAAAAATAATCAGTATAATAAGCTTTATCATGGAATCTTGCTTAAATATGGTCTTATATTAAAATGGTTAGTATGGTCTTAATTCTGAAATATTAATTATTATATATATATGAAAGTAGCAGATATACACAACTTCAAATGTTAGAGGAAAAAGTTACTATACACGGAAGGTGTTAATTGGATATTCGCTAAATACAGTATAAAATTTGGTTTATGCGAGCTTAATAATAGCTTTGGTACAATTGTAGTTGAAATTTTCCTTATAGTGAAGTCTAGATTGTTATATTCTGAGAAGTGATAGCGGCAATGGTTGCAGTTAAACTTCTAATTTTTAAAAGTTTGTAAAAAATGGATAATTTTTGTAATTTTTTCAAACTTTAGTAAAACTTTTTTTCTATTTTGTAATTTTTTTTTTATTTTGTAATTATTTTTTTTTGTAATTTTTTTTGTAAAAACTTTTTTTCTTTCTTTTTTTTGTAATTTTTTTTTTTTTTTTTTGTGAAAACTTTTTTCTGTTTTTCATTTTGTAATTTTTTTTTTTTTGTAAATTTTTTTACCTTTGTGAAAACGTTTAATTTTTAAATTTTTGATTAATAGTTTTTGTGTTTGATACTTTTAGATACTTACAATTTATTATTTTCATTTAACTTATATTTAATTTCTACGATGTTCCTATGGTAAAAATTATGTGGGATATATAGTTGATAAGTGATAGAACATAAATTTTAACCTGAGATTTGAATTTTTGAATAGGAAATAACAGTTCAAATATTATTTTACCGGCGTTTATATTCAAATATTTTTCCGTTTCTGTGATATAAAATAGCTTGAAATCATTGAAATGGTGTATAAAATCACTAAATGCAGGCTAAAATTTGATATTTACTCGATAAATCCATAAATTTATATGTATATTTCTGAAAGAAATGTGTGAAATGCTATTATATCATCTAAGTTATCTTAAAAATAGGTATTTGAGAATATCTAAGTTCATGTTAAAATGTTGTCTAATATTTGGTAATATGTATCGTTTTCATAAACTAGGTTATTTGAAATAAAATGTTTAGATAAAATTAAAGTTTATATTCGTGTATATTCTGTTAAAATTGGAAAATTTAAAACAATAAGGTAGTATTTATATTCATTTATATAACAGTGTGAGGTACTAAACTCCATATGCGTAAGCAGTGTTCTACAAGTTCACATGGTTTCAAGTAAAAGCATAACTAAATGTAAATATCAATACTTATAACATAAATTTTAACTTGAGTTTCAAATCTTTCAATGGAAAATACAATTCAAATATTATTTACCCTCGTATATATTATTTACCCTGTATTCAATTATTTTTTCGTTTCTGTGACATGAAAATAGCTTGAAATCACTGAAATGGTGTAAAAAATCGCTAAGTGAATGCTAAAATTGGATATTTACTCGGTAAATCCATATTTTTATGTGTATATTTCTGAAAGAAATGGGTAAAATATTATATTACATCATCTAAGCTATGTTAAAACAGGTATGTGGTTTGAAAACAGTATGATTTAGTTGGAGTTTTCTTGTGTAAAATTGGGTATTCGGGTCACTTTTCCTTCAAAAGTCCTCTCTGAAAGCATTTCATTTATAAGTGTTTCTGTTTCTTTATATGGTAATGTGAGTAAAAAACATATGTGTGTCACCCATCTGTTGTTAAAAATATTTATTTGTCGAGGGGTAACTTCTTAAAGTGTGTTAAACTATTTATGCAAAGTAGATTTTTAGACACATCTACTTCAAAGTACAGTTTTGTATGTTAGAAGAATATCTCTGTAAAATTGTGTTGAAAATATATATTGAAAATAACTCAGTGATAAAGTTAACTTAGACTGTGCGTAAAAATTATTTGTTAGATTATATAATGTTAAAATATAAAGTAAGTCAATTCAAGTTTTATAGTAAAAATTAATTTTGTTGTTACATTTTCAAGAAATTGTGTATAAAACTTATAATAAATTCATATAATTTCTATTAAAGTAAGTTAAGAGTGAATATTTGCTATTTTCTAATAGCAGCGAAATATATATGTAATATAAGTGTACGTTTTCATTTTAAACTTTTGGTTGTTTGTTAATATATATAGATATTGATAACATAAAAAAAAAAAAATTGGTGTACCTTTTCTTCTCTTTCTACTGACTATAGTTGAGTAAACAAGTGACGTCACTTTATTCAAGCTTCCGAAAAGAGGGGAATGGGCTTGCACCTGTTCGATGTTACAAGTGAATGCATGCGTAAGAAAAGGTGTGTTGTTTACCTCATTTTATATTTAAATTCATGAAATATAAATAAATTTTGGAAGAATAATGCTTTAATTCTCTAATATACAGTTATATAAAACTAAAACGCTGACTAAAATTAAGTATGGTAAATTAAAACATAGAAAATCAATTACATTTAATTAATTCTTATAAAATTTCCAATATAATACTATCTAAATTTCAATATTTCTTTCTATTATGGTCATTTAAAGGATAAAATCCTACATGTTAGGGCCTTACAGTACAATCAAGTCTGAAAATTTTCGTAAAATTCATCTTTTTTCTTGAAAATTAGTATTTTTTTTAATAATTTTTAATATTGATTAAAGTGTTCAGCATTTAAAATTAATATATATGTTTAATCTTATCAGCTTATGATTTCATATCCTCAACTTATAGTTGAAAAATTCGTAAGAAATCAGATTTTTTCGTTAAAATTGATATTTTATTTTGCTGAATTATTATACTCATTAAGATGTCCATTGTTCAGAAACTATAATATAAGTTTAAAATCCATCTTATAGTTTGATATTCTCATCTTATAGTTGAAAAATTCATAAGAAATCAGCCTTTTCGCTAAAATTTGATATTTTTCCACTGTTTCGTGTAATTAGTAATACTCATTAAGATGTTCGTTATTCAAAATTAATATATATGTTTAATCTTCGGTTTATGATTTGGTATCCTCGTTTTATAATTGAAAAATTTGTAAGATCTCAGCTTTTTTCGTTAAAAATGGATATTTTGTCTAATTATCAGTACTCATTAATGTAATGATTGTTTAAAAACTAAAATGTAAGTTTAAATTTCTTCTTATAAGTTGATATCCTCGTCTTATAGTTGAAAAATTCTTAAGAAATCAGCTTTTTTCGTTAATATTTGTATTTTTTCATTGTTTCGCTTAATTAGTGATACTCATTAAGGTGTTTGTCATTCAAAATTAGTATATAAAATCAATATTCATCTTATAGTATGATAATTTTGTCCATTTAACCTCTTCTTAGAGCTCTTATTTTCACCCCTCCTGTTACAGTAGAAAAAACAACCCTTTTTTCACAATTTCCATTTTTTCCCTCTAGGGTGCGTTGCGGGGGCGATTGGAGGGTCGGTGCCTCGGGCCGGTGGCACGGTGCCTCAGTGCCTCCGGCTGTCCTTAAACTGTCCTTTTCCTACTACTCCTGTGAATTTTATGCGTTTGAAAGAAAAAGTAAGGGTGCATCAGAAAATAGACATTTTGAATATATCGGTAAATATAGATCAATGATAATAATATTTTTTTCTATTTTTGTAACCGGTTAAGGAAACTTTACAGACTGTATACTGATACGTTTAGGATTACGTTTACATTATGTTTATAATGTTCCGACATCGGATCTAAATCAATTTCATGTGTATATAAACGCATATGTCAGTTGCCATAGATACGATGTATATACATATAAAAGAATATTTCTTAATATATATGGCATATGTATAAAAACAGTTAAAGCTTTTGTATACATCTATTAAGGTTATTAATGTTGGTTTACTCGCAAAGTACACTTAAAACACATTTTAATTTAATAATTCTCTTGATAAAAATGATTTTTTTTTCATTTCAACTTAAAGCCACCATACCACTAAACGCTTTTAAAGAAATAAAAAGTCTTCCCAAACTCAGTCACGTGCATTTCAGAAGAAAAAAAGAAAAGTTTTTTTAAATGTTTTTTATATGTGTGTACAAAGGAAAAATAATTGTAAAAAAAAACTTTAATCGTTAAATAATAGATCGAATATAATAGTAATTTCTTTATTTTTATAACCGGTTACGAAAATTCTCTTTTCAAAATTATTTCCTGATTGTTGAACATCACGTTCAGATTATTCGGACAACGTATCTATGGCAGTTTCCGGTCAATTTCCTTTCACAATATAATAGTAACAAAAATATAAAAGCATATCTTTGAAAGAAAAGATAAAAAAATAAAAATGAAGAGCAATCGGAGTAAAGGAGACAACTCATCTGCAATCCTCCATTTTTCATCAGCCACTTTGTGGCCCCTGCCTTCCCCATACTCTTGCCTGAGAATTGTTTTTTTTTATTTGTTCTACTTCTGTTTCAAGTACAATAATGAATAAATGGTTTCAAAAAGGATTTCAATTTTATCTTGTATTGCTTAAAAACTTCCAGAATATTTGTCTTTTTTTTTTTATTGTCAAATTATTTTAGGTTCCTTTACCATATATTTATTCATATGATATAAAGAAAGGTATAGTGTGTTTCATTAAAATATAGTAACCAGATATAGTCAACTTGATATTTACCTCTTTAATTGAATTTTTGACAAATAACGAATTGCATTCCAATAAAAATTATCTAGAGATTTATGAACTGGGAGCTTATCATAAAATAAAATAACAGTGACTTTTATTTGATAAGAATAAGGTAAACTGCAAGGAAGTATGATATCTGACGGGTAGTTTATGTTACCCTTTCCAACATTACCATTATATGCAATTAAAGGCAAATAAAAAATATAAAAGAAGAATCAGAGTAAATGAGTAAATGAGGCAAGTCATCGGAAATCTTCCATTTTTCATCAGCCACTATGTGGCTTCTTTTATCGTCATGCTCTTTGTCTGAGAATTTTTATTTTTATCTTTCCTACACTGCTAAAAATTTGCAGCAAACTGTCCAGTCATTTGGCCGTTTTTAGAGAAAACGGTTACATAACCGTAATATAACTCTGTTCTGATCATATTATTGCCTTTATTATAGTAAGAATAGAGATAAATTACAGTTATGTAACCGTTTTCTATAAAAACAGTCGAAAGACTGGATAGTTTGTTGCAAATTTTTAACAGTGTACTTCTGTTTTCCAGTGGAATAGTTTCAAAATGTATCCCAATTTTATCTTGTATTGCGTGAAAAGTTACAGAATACTTAAAAATTTTTAAGTTTTCTTTGCCACATGTTTATTCTTTTGTCAACGACGAAGGTATAACGTGTTTCAGTATATATAGTTACTAGACATAGTCAGCTTGAATTATACATTTTTATTAGCATTTTATGCCAAGTATTATACTGATATTTTAATGGATAAAAATAAGGAAAATATGCAAGCGAAAGCGTTATCTGGCAAATAGTCTCTGTTACCCTTTTCAACATATCGAATATATGCTTTAAAGATAAAGATAAGTTAAAAAAAAAAAAAGAACAACAAAAGAAGAATTGGAGTAACAGAGACAAATCAACAACAATCTTCCATTTGTCATCAGCCACTTTGTGGCTCCTGCCTTCCTCGTGCTCCTTTTCTGAGAATCTTGTTTTTATTTTTTTTCCGCTTCTATTTCAAGTACAATTATGAATAAATAGTTTCAAAATGTATTCTAAATTTTATCTTGTATTGCGTGGAATGTTACAGAATACTTCACATTTCTTAAGGTTTCTTTGTCACATATTTATTATTCTGTCATCAACGAAGGTATAGCGCATTTTATTAAATTTATAGTACTCTGTAGAAAAAGACAAATGCTTCTTAATCTACGAAAATATAATATGACCACGAACAGAAATATACAATAACTTTTTCAAAGTTACCCAAGATTTAATTTTTTTTTATTGATGTATTATCTTTTGAAATTTCAGAAACCACTATATTTTCGAGATTTAGAGAATAATTTATAAAAACAAAGTTCTTTTTGCTGCCACTGATTTTCGGAAACGTTTCTGAGTAGTTTTATAGTGTTGTGCATTAATCCGTTTTTTCAAACCAAAATATCAGTTTTAAGATTCTATCAATTCTAAAGTAAATACTTTCAGCTGCATAGTTGAATTTATACATGCAAGAGTAACAAAATAATATTAGTTTTAATTTTAATATCAATGCTGTTAATTTATCATGTTTGCCTATAAAACATGTTTATCGAACATAAAAATGTGTACTTGATCATTGATAGCATCCGAAAAACCTATATTCCGGGTTGAGAAAACTGATTAATTCACAATAAAAACTACTCGAAAATGTTTCCGAAAATCAATGGCAGCAAAATAAACTTTGTTTTTATAAATGCTTCTTTAAATCTCAAAAACATATTGGCTTCAGAGGTTTCTAAAGATAAAGAACATCTTTCGGAATCGTGAGTAATCAGAAAGAGGTTATTGTATATTTTAGTTCTTGGTTATAGTATACTTTTGCAGATTAAGAAATATTTCTCTTTTTCTACGGTGTCACCAGACATAGTAGAAGGGAATTTTGCTTGTTTATTTATATTTTATGAAAAGGACTATTTGCACTCCAGTTGAAAGATTACATGCTGCGAGCATATTAACTGCGAGTTGATCTCAAAATAAAGTAATAGTGATTTTTTTTATTGATATTAATAAGCTAAATCTGCAAGAAAAAAACATAGTTTATATTACGCTTTTCGACATTATGAATATATGTATTAAAGATAAAGGAAGAAAGAAGAAGAAAAGAAGAAGAAAAGAAGAATCGGAATACCATTCATCAGCAATCCTCCAATTTTCATCAGTCAATTTTGGGCTTCTGTCTTCTTGATGCTCCTTGTCTGACAATTTTTGTTTTTCATTTTTCAAAGTTTTGTTTCAAGTACAATAATGTATAAGTAATTAAAAATGAATTTTAATTTTAAGTTGTATGTCTTGGAAAGTCAGATAATACTTATATTTTTATTTGCAGTCTTTTGTACTTTTTACGATTTTTAAGGGTTTTTTAACAAATGATTATCTTTATGATAGCATTGGCGATATACAGTTATACAGTTCATTGCATTACAAATGTTACTTAACCGAATATAGTCAGCTTAAATATTATTTCTTTATTTACATTTTATGCACAGTAATATTTGTAGTCGAGCTACAAATATACCTACAAATTTATTAACTGGGTACTTATCTTAAGACAAATAATCATAATTGTGGTCGTTAATTGATATGAATTGCAGGAAGATTAGTTTATGTTACCCTCTTTCAATATTATGAATATATTCAGTAAAGATAAATAGAAAAAAATATTAGAAAAGAAATATCGAAGTAAAGCAGACAACTCATCATCAATCCTCCATTTTTCACCAGTTACTTTAAACTATAATCCAATTCTATACTGCATTTCACGGAAAGTTACGAATTCTTATATTTTCAATTTTTAATCTTTATTTAATAGTATTTAAATATGAGACTATTGTCATGTTAATTTATGTTTATATTTATGTTAACTTTAGCATAAGTAGAACCTTGCATTAAAATAAAATATTATAATAGTTGTTACTAAAGGATGTGATTAACAGAAATATACTAGGAAAAAAGATGTCTGAGGCGTATCTTATCCCATTTTTACCGATATTACAGATTATATGATTAAATACAAAAAAGAAAGTGAGGTAACTGATGAAGATAAAAATAAGAAACTCGTAAAATAAAAGACTTAACTTTTAAATTGAGACAAAATTCTGAATATTCTGTTATCAAACAATTTCTTTGTGTACTCAAAACAGTCTTCATATGTGAAAAGTTTCTTTACACAAAAATTCAGTTTGTGTGCTATTAAAGGATATGATTAACAGAAATATCATAGGAAGAAATGTGTCTGACGCGTATTTTATCCCATTTTTCCCAATATTACAGATTATATGATTACATTCAAAAAGGAAGTGACGTAACTGATGAAAGCAAAAATAAGAAATTCGTAAAGTAAAAGACGTAACTTTTAAATTGAGACAAAATTCTGAATATTCTGTTATCAAACAATTTCTTTGTGTACTCAAAACAGTCTTCATATGTGAAAAGTTTCTTTACACAAAAATTCAGTTTGTGTGCTATTAAAGGATATGATTAACAGAAATATCATAAGAAGAAATGTGTCTGACGCGTATTTTATCCCATTTTTCCCAATATTACAGATTATATGATTACATTCAAAAAGGAAGTGACGTAACTGATGAAAGCAAAAATAAGAAATTCGTAAAGTAAAAGACGTAACTTTTAAATTGAGACAAAATTCTGAATATTCTGTTATCAAACAATTTCTTTGTGTACTCAAAACAGTCTACATATGTGAAAAGTTTCTTTACTCAAAAATTCAATTTGTGTGCCATTTAAAATATTACCTCCTGCCATATTTGACACAAATACAGTAGTTTACCGACGCGTACGGTTTACGATCTTAAATTACAATTTTAATCCTTAATAAATGGATCGAATGTTAGTGTATGAGCTGACAATTATCATTATGTTTGCATAAGAAAATTCATGTATAAGATTCTATGAAAAATTCTAAGTGTTGAGATTGCAGTTGTATACAAAAATTGATTTTAGCGATTGTTGTATTCCGCTTATTTCCATTTTAATGCAAAAGTACGGTTTGTAAACATTTCCAATAGACATAACGATACCACACGGTTTATTATTTAGACGATAACACGTTTATCAATTAAACGATACCACGTTTATCATTTAAACGATACCACGTTTGTCATTTAAACGGTATCAAGTTTATAATTTTTACAGGAAGTTTCTCACTCACGGAAGTTTATCAAAGCATACTTATTGCTTCACATGTTTGCACTTAATGGAAAATTTAAAATCAGCACGAAATTTAACATTATATATTTAATTTAAAGAAAGAAAATATAATTTTCTAATTAAACACTTCACAGTCTCTATTACATTCTTACCAGTTTAAAAAATGGATTAAACTTTAAAAAAAAGAAAAGAAACAAGAATTAGCGAATATAACATCTCGAAACTTCTAAGGGGTGAAAATATAAATAAACATGGACAGATTATGCTTGAAAAAATAATAAAATTTTCAACTCAAATAGTGGAGTGGGCACTCTTTTATTTAAAGAATAAATTGGGACATAGTTTAGAGCAGCAGTGTGGAAAAAATATTAAAGTGGAAAGAAATGTTTGCAAATGTTTCAATATACCTCTAGTTAAAATGAAATGATAAGTAACAGAAGATCACGTGGCTCTTAATTTATTTTTCTCTGTATAAAATTTTGCAATATAAGTCTTGTAATTTCACATCTAAAAGCAATACTTATTTATGTACAAAACATTTTCAACATACTTTTATAAACTTTTTTAATATAAAATTTTGAGAAATGCTACTTATTTTGGGGGAATTCTTCTTTTTCCTTACGCCTACACAAAGTACAAAACCTTCACTGCAAGAGTAGAAATAAAGAACTACTTTCAATCTTGACTCTGCTCTTCTAATGACAACTTGCCCCTTTCTTGAGCATGAAGAAGATGGATTTATTTCTGTAAAACAAGTGGCTGTCCTAAGATTGGTTGGTGGTAATATGATTAAATTCATGCATCAAGCTTTTACAACATAATTTCTTCTATTGTTACATGAAAAGTTATTTATACTCTTTGGGTAGGGAAAAAAATGGAAAATATTTTTTTCTATTCCAGTTTGAGCTTTATAATTACATCGTTCATAGCATAAACAGCACACAATTCGGTTTGTCTAATTCAAAGCAGTTTTACATACATGGCACAAAGCGCATTCAAATTAATACGGACCATACATTAATACGATTCTTTTTAACACTTTCGAAATTAATTGAAAGTCTGTCTGTCTGTCTGTCCATGCTCTAAATTTTCTAACTATATTTCGATTGCCGTGCCAATGATAAATTTATATTACAAAAATGTAAGATTTAAAAAATATTATATATTTATTATATTATTATTTTATGTACATATATCATAAAGCAATAATAAGGAATACATAACAGGATAGAAACTGCTTAGAGTGAATTTTCAACTGTGTTATGCATTTTCTAATAGAATTAAATGTCATCATTATTGTGTGGTGTGTATAAAAATCAATAGAATATATTTATGGCTACACAAATAAATTTGAACACATTACCGATTAAAGACAATAATTTCAGAAATTCGATTTTGAACTATATGTTATGCGTTTTGTTCTTTATCGTATAAAAAATTAAGTTGAATTAAAGCATTATGAAATGTTGGAAATTTTTAGAATCTTTGCGTGACGCTTGTTTTTTCTTTTATTTATTTATTTATTTTTGTTTATTTATAAAAATTAAAAAGAAGGAAAATCTTGCGAACAAATCTTGTGAAAACACTTGTTTCCCAGTAATTATGATTTTTTTAAAACAATCTTCAACAATTAGTATGGCAGTTCCGTCATTTTATGCACCTAATTTTGCTTATCGTGGAACAAAGCTCATTTTGTGAGAATCAATGCCAAATGGGTAAATATATAGCATTTATCGCGTTTTTATCTGGTATTACAAACTTAAAGCTGTTAAAAATTTCTGTAAAACACACACAAAAAATAAAAAAAGATTGTCGTTAAACTTAGATTAATTCTCAGTTAAAAAATATTTAATCAAGATTCTAGATCATTGGTTTATTCTTTTTTTAGAGATTAGCAGTAGAAATAAACGTTTGCACCAAACATTTTGTACAGAGAAAAACAGCGCATAATCCAACTCCTTTTAGCTTACAGGTATAATATAGTTTTTATATTTTTTTAGTTTTATAAACAATAATTTTCTAGCACACTGTTCGAAAAAATGTATGCTTGCTTGTGCTATACAATGTGCTGGTATAAAACAATAGAATGGGCTATATTATACTCACAGTATGAACATACATAATACATATTTTTTTCATATAAAATTACAAACTATTCAGTATTTTTATGCACGTAAATTAAGAGGGTCTTCGCTAAATTTACCGATTAATTTGTCTGCTTAACTTGGCTTTCAGCTCTGTGTAAATTTATATTAAGTAAATTATTAGTAAATTCTTCTTTATTTAACAGAAAAAAATGTAACAGTGTACACCAGTAAAAAAGGGGGTAAAATTTCATTTGGAATTAATAATATATTTATATACATACATTCAATTTTTTATATATATATATAAACGATAGCCCAAATATTGTACCATTTTAGCTTATTATAGCTCATACAAGGATGAAATCGTAGATGTTTTGTTGCAGAATCTATAGTAATTTGGGTTTGTAAATTATACTATAGATTTCACATTTCTTTTTTTTGTATAAATTATCATAACAGGAAATAGTTTAATCTTTTATCCTCCCCCCCCCACTTCCCCATTTGGGTATGATGACATTAATGCTGTCTATTAATTATGCTTGTGGTTTCCGTCTCTCTCTCTAAATATATATATTTAATTTAAATGACATTTTTGTATAATCTAGGAATGTTCATAAAGACATTTCATAAAACCTTATTCGTAATAACGAGACAAATGAATGAAAATTTGGCGATAAATTTCTGAAATAACTTTGTTTGATAAAAACTAACATTACATTTACTTAAAAAATATTTCACTTTACATTTAGTTTAATTTGCGTATTTTAAATGAACTTTTCATTTTTATTTTATTAAAATAAAATGTATTGCAGTTTTTACTAATCTTTTTTTTCCATAAGAACTTCCCTTCCTTGCTTTCGTGAACCAATTTCATATTATGAATTTAAAGATTCTGAAATGACGGGCTAAAATTAATGTAATATGTCTCATAAGAATTTATATTATTTACTTCATAATAAGAAGGGTAATTCCATTTATTATTTGTATAGTATTTTTATCAGCAAGGGATGACGTATGAATGACATATGCCTTCTCTGCATATCTTGTGATAATGTGTTTTTTTTTGTTTTGTTTTTATTGATTTTCATTAAGAATCCCTCCTTTGTTAGATGCATCTTAATCTTACTCTAGAAATCGTCATTTATTAGAATTTTATCAAATTATATTTATTTATTTATTTATCAGTATGAAGATAATCATTATTTAAAATATATGTATAAACAGCTTTGATTTTTTTTTTTTGTTGTTGTTTATTAGGATAACTTTGCTATGCGTAATATGTAACAGCACTGAGATATATAGGAATTTCCCTCTTATCTGTGTCCAATAGGTAATTCCTAAACCGTTAAAGGTTTTACTAAGAATTTACTAAGGTTCTACTAAGAATTTACTAAGGTTTTACTAAGGTTTTATTAAGGTTTGGCCTAAAAAGTTTACTTTCAATTGCAAAAATATTTTAAGAGTTGCTCTTCATCATCTTAGAAGCCGTTTACGTTAAAGTAGTAATTTGTGTAAAAGTTGCAAAATTTTAATTTTTATCCAGTTCCTGGATCTTATAAGTTACATTTGGAAAAGCACATTCCATGTTCTAACAAGTAAAACAGCAACAAAAATAATCTTGCAATTTTCTGTTAAAAAACCTACTCAGTTATGATATTTCAAATTTTATAAATTTTCAGGGTTTTTCGGTTCTAAAAATGCCTTTTTCCGTGTCGAAAACCACTAAAATTTGTATAATACAAAGTACCATAACTCATAAAGTTTTTTGTCGTACAAAAATTAATTTTAGAAATTATTTACTGGGAACCGATAAGCAAAGACACGCTAATATGTTATGGTGTTAAGATGAAAAGTTATTTTTTATCCGAGCCATTTTTTATTTTATGTTTATATATATTTAAATATATATATTTCCTTTATTTTATGCAGTTCTCTAATGATAACTTCTGGTGTGTTGAATTTTACCAAAGTAAGACTTCTATTGTTAAGAAATGAACATTTAAAACGAAACAAGACAAAAAAAGATTTTCCTGGTTACTTTGGTTACTTTCATACAGAAGTATAACAGTTGAGTTTGACATCCATAATTTTTTTCTCCTTGCATAAAATTTAAATAAAAATTTTTAGCATTCAATATATCGGCAGCAGATTATTTTGTACACCATAAAGAAGCACCATAGAAAACTTGATACTTTGTAAAAAATTTGACGATAAAGAAACTGAATATGTATAGATGGAAAAGAATGGGTGGTCAAAACATTTTCACAGATCACAATTTTTATCCCCGACCACGGAAATCCTCTTTTTAAAATTATTTCCTGATTGTTGGACACTGTTTATAGATTACTCGGACATCGTATCTATGGCAGCTTCCGGACAATTTCTCCCCGGTGTATGACAACAATAAAATATAAAAAACCGCCTTACACAGAAAAAAAAAGTACAAAGAAGGGCCGGCGTAAAGAGGACAAATCATCAAACATTCTCAACAATTTTTCATCAGCCACTTTGTGGCTCCTGCCTTCTTGATGCTGGGTATATTTTTTCTTTCTTTCTTTTTATTTTTAGTCTCTGTTCTTATTCCTAACATAATGGTGAATGAATAGCTTCTAAAAATCATGGAAGGTTATCCTTGGAATAGATGGATGCTAACAGACTATTCATTTTTATTTGATTGCATCTTGATATTCTCTTTCTTTACGGTCGATTTAGGATAGATAACCTTTACGTGTTACTAGCGACTAAGACAGAAATGTAAGCTGATGTTTGTTTATTGGGATATTCCAAAATAATGTTTTTTGCTTGAAACAGATTGAGGCCATGAAACTGAACAAAAACAAACAAACGAAAAACAGTTAAAATATATTTCTTAATAGCATTTCTGTTTTTTTTTTTTTCACAAAAAAGGCTCTTTACAGAGAGGTTAACCTAAAATTCACTATGAAATTTTTAAAAAAGGTAATCTAATGTAATATATTTCATGTTATGCTATTTTGATATTTATATAAATGCCATTTCTTTTGTATTTTATAAATATGTGTGTGTGTGTGTTTTCAGACTAAACTTTTGTAGAAAATTTTAAAAATTAAGAAAATAAAACATGAAGAACCCACATTATAAGAAAAAGATTTAAGAATAAAATTTACAAATAAAACAATGAAATTTTATTATTTGTTACTCTTAATTCATTAATGAAATTTGTTTATTGGGATATTCCAAAACAATGTTTTTTGCTTGAAACAGATTGAGGCCATGAAATTGAACAAAAACAAACAAACAAAAACAGTTAAAATATACTTCTTAATAGCATTTCTTTTTTTTTTTTCTTTTTTTTTACAAAAAAAGCTCTTTACACCGAGGTTAACCTAAAATTCACTATGAAATTTATAAAAAAGGTAATCTAATGTAATATCTTTCATGTTATGCTAGTTTGATATTTATATAAATGTCATTATTATTTTATAAATATATATATGTGTGTGTGTGTTTAGACTAAACTTTTGTACAAAATTTTGAAAATTAAGAAAATAAAACATGAAGAACCCACATTATAAGAAAACGATTTAAGAATAAAATTTACAAATAAAACAATGAAATTTTATTATTTGTTACTCTTAATTCATTAATGAAATTTTAGAACTTCATATATTTTCAATCCGAAATCATACCTTAATAACATTCCTTTGGATTTCAGTAATCGTAATAAATATCTTTAAAAAATAAATCAAATGTAACAAGAAAATCTTTACTAAATTTATATATAATTTGATGTAAATCTCTACAGACTAGTTATCTTTAAGATACATAAATGCAATGTAAAATTTACCTTGAGATATTTCATATTTTATGGAGTTGTTTCACATTAGTATCTGAATTTAGAAAAAAATATATATTAATGACAATTAAGTGTTAATTGCTTGGTATTCCGAATTTCTCATTTATTATTATTTTCTTTTGCTGTTTCAGATGTGTTCTACTTGTTTCGTTTATTTAGATGGTTGTATTTTATTGGAGCATACCCATATTTCGATAAAACCGCCTGCTTGTTTGAGACTGGCAGTGGGCCATGCATTTGTATTGCAATGTGGCATTGACCATGATCATGGATGTAGTATATCCATGGAATCACATCGATGAGAGATTACGAGATGTTACGAACATACAGATTAGACACCAGTGTGAAAATAAAGTTTGTGTAATGAAGTAATATTTCCAAAATATTTCATTGCTCAATATGATCACATTGAAATAAATATATATAAAGTCGATTTAGAATGTAGAAGAAGTTTCTTTATAGGTGCCTGATTTTCAAATTTACGAAAAAAAAAAAAAAAAAAAAAAAAAAAAAAAAAGCATGCCAAGACTGAAATAGAAACTGATATTTTTTCTGATATTCCAAAATCATATTTTTCCTGTCACTACTATGAGATCTTGAAACTAAAATGCAAGATACAATTAAAAAACAAATTGTATTTTTTTAAGTATTTTTAAACATTAATCTTTCTCAGTAGCCGTAAATGAAGTATTTTGAAAATAATAATTTTTAAAGCAAATGTAATCTAAAATTTTTAAAATAAAAAAACCTAATATGGAATATTATTATTTTAATTTTGCATTTATTTTAAAATTGTTCAAAAAATTCATTTATAATTTTACTTTTTCCTTGCCCAGATTTTATAACACAGATATCTTTCTGAGTAGTCTAGGTTACCAACTATCTTACCAACAATTCTTCACGAAACCTTTCAGAATTTGTTGAAACATTTTTTAAAAATCAAAAAAATGTAATTGTTACTTTGAGAAAAAGTGACAATAAGTTTACAGCTTACATATGTTATATATATTTAAGGTGTTGTTTAATCGAGTTACATTTATTCGAAAGTTGTTTTATTCAATTAAATGACTAATTCCAATACTCGGCAAAAGTAACAATATTTTTTGTTTTCATGACTTTACTCATAAAAGCGACTTATCCTATTAATAAGTGATCCATGTAAGTGGCGTGTCCTTTATTCCGAATTTATAAAATAACCTAAACGATTATTGAAAACTACGCATAATAATGCATCCTCTATATTTTTAATTATAGAAATCAAAATGATGATAACAGTTTCCAATTTTACGGAATGAGCAACACATAAAAAACTTGCGAAAAAAAAAAAAAAACTTCCCTATTATTTTATTTGATCCTTTCTTATGCGTGCTTCTAGCTTTTCTCTAATTACCAAGATAAATATCACTTGGTGATTCGTTTGAGAAAAATTGGCAATAAATTTTTAACGTAAATGTGTTACATACTATGTTTAAGGCGCCGAATAATGAATAGGTATTTTTATTCAATTAAATATATGATTTCAGGATTTCAGTGCTCGCCAAAATTAACAACATAACTTGCGTTCTGTTCTTATTGACCCGATTCATGAAAGCGGCTGATTTTGTTAACCGATGATCCGTATAAGCGGCATCATCTCTATTGCAAATTCATGAAATAACCTCAAAAGAATACTGAAAGCTACACACAAGAATGCATCCTCTATATTTTTATTAATAAAAGTCCTAATGATAATCACAGCCTTCAATTCTCCGGATGAGCTGCGCATTAAAAACGAGTGCCAAAAAAAAAAAAATAATAATAATAATAAAAAATAAATCTTTAGCACTAAAGGGTCATTTTCAAAGGCTCCAAATCCTTTTCTTTCATCCTTTTTTTGTGTTTCTATCTTTTGACAGCATAGGAAGTGAGGATAAAAGAAAATGGGGTCGTTCAGTTTTATTCTTCATGATTTTTTTGCTATCATCTGTAGCATCCCCTCATATTCTTTACTCCTGTATCAGAATTTAGAAGGGGTGGACTTTTCGCTGTTGGTTCGATATCTGTTTGGAGAATTGCCAGCCGTGGGGGTCCATGCAATTTTTCGAAATCTTTTTCTCACCAGGCAGAAAGACAACATGAGGCATTCAATTGAACCAAATGAATACCTACTTCCGACTTTCATAACCCAAGACCTTCTTGTCTTGAACTACATTTCATTGATGTTTAACAGTATAAAACAAGTAATATAAAAAAAAAAAAAAATTACGTCAATTCCTACTTTTTAATCATAAATATATAACATAAACCCGTGCAGCATTAATGTTCCACGTTATCTTTATTGAACCTTTTTTTATAATCATCGTTGCGGTTTTTTTTTTTTTGTTGGCATCACTCATTTGAGATAAATCTTTCATTTCATTTATGAAAACAATGGGAGAAATTTTTTTCTCCAATATAAAAATTAAAATTAATTAATTAAATTTAATTAATGAATTAATATTTGAAAAAACTGTATTAACATCAATTGTCATCCAGTACAAGTTTTAAAAAAATTATTTGAACTTGAATGGATGAATAGAAAATATTTTATTAACGATTGAAAATTCCAACAAGATATATATAGAGAGAGTGTGAGCTAATAGTAGGAATTTAATAAATTATAAACAGTTTTTCGATATTACAGGGGGGGGGGGCTCAAAACGCCCTGACACATTTCAAAATTTGATAGAAATATCAAGTAATGGGCGTAGCTGAATGCGATATGGACGAAAATGCTTCTCATGATCGAAAGTTGTGTTCAACCCCCCCCCCCCCCCAAAAAAAAAAAAAAAGTTCAAAAAATTTCCTTAGTAGACACTATACTTCCGAAAAAAGCATCTAGATCTCAAGTTAAGCAGCTATGGGTCATTTATTTTATAGAATCTACTATCATAATACAACGAGTGTACCCTTTGTATTTCAACCATGTCCAAATGGTACTCAATTTAATTCCTTGTGTTGAAATATATAGTAGACTGTAAAAAAATAAATATCCCACCTTGTATTTTGAATTTACATGGTACCTAATATTGATTAATATTTTCATATTCAATGTAATCTTAAATTGCTTTACTCAAAAATCAATGCACTGAAAAAAAAAAAGTTTTTTAGTATATACAGTGAAACTTCCATTTAACGAAGTCTCATCGTTACACTTAAAAACTTCGTTATGAAGGAAATTCGTTAAATAGAAATAAACTTAAATTCATGAAATTTTCTTTCTTATATGACAAACACGTATTGGATTCAGAAGCATTTGTTTAAATTTCAATTAAGAAGTCGTCTTTTACAAAACAGTTGTGCACGGTCAATGAAATCGCGTCACATTCCCAAGCTTTGGCTCAAACTTTCACCAGCTCTGATACACAGGTTCTCAAACTAATATTTTCACTACGTTGTCTTTTTTTTCTGTCTTTTTCGATAATGTACCTCAAGATTTTCTATTATTCCTTAGACTAATGGCTGAAGTTTACAAGTTCTATTGGCAGAAACAAAAATACCATTAATGTTTTTCGATTTGTATTCTGAAGAACATTCTTGTGGATATACAAACCAATTGTCTATCAGCAATGGAAGCTCAGAATGGTAAGTGTCTGATTCTAATTTATATTTTTTGCTTTTATGCATCTGACGCCATTGCGTCACTGCATCTTCTATATCACTGAATGTAAAAAGGTAATTTTGACAAAGTGCTGGAGTCTCGGTATGGGAGAGTAACGATAGCAAGTGTTTTTCTTAGTGTGAACAAATATTGTTTTATTTAGCACCAAGCAGAACGGAAATTAGTTAAATGTGTTCATTTCCATACAATCAGCTGAAATAAATTCGCATATCCACCACAACAGCAACCCCTTATTTTGTATTCTGTACATGTACAAAAGTGAAATAAACTTCGTTATATAGAATATATTTTTCGTAATATGGAGATCAATTTACATGCAAATGATGTTCAAAGTCAAAGTTCTGTAGAAAATTTCGATAAGTAGAAAAGTTCGTTAAATAGGGACTTCGTTAAAGGGAAGTTCCACTGTATATATATAAACGCAAATGGAATTTAAAAGTAACATCGTTGCTACTCAGTATGCATGTCCAGAAACCGTTTGGAGAATAAACAATTAAAAATTGAAGAAAAATAAACCAATACATTGCCAAGATTTACGGAAGCTTTCTAAAATAAAAGTGCCTCTTTGCTGCATGCAAAATTTGGCAATTTCTATTAATTTAAGGATTCCAGAATCATGGGTAACTATGAGTTTACACGAAATGTTAGTAAACCTTTTTTTTATATCAGTTAATTGTTTCTTCAATAACTAGGATCTCGAGAAGAAGAAAAATCAAAACTTGTGTGCTTCACTCACTTAAGTGTATGTAGGTAGTTGTACAACAGCAATAGTGGAGTGTCTACTTGAAAGTGCACGTTGATTGTTTTGAGCGTCTAAGATAAAGCATTGCTATTTTGTTTTGTTTTCCCAAAGTAAGTGCTTGAATTTTCATACCTATTCATCAGAATTTCTATACAATGTCAGTAGTACAAAATATTTTAAACTTAAACGTTTTCTCATAAGCTACTAAACTAGACTAACAATGTGAACATCAACGGATCGTTTTAGTAGCGGCCATGTTTAAATAAACGGCCGCGCAATCTCTCCTACCGAAATTGGAGAGTTTGTTCGGGTGCTACTTAGGAGAGAAGGCGCATTGTTCCCATTAGTTTCCATGCTAGGAGAGAGTACGCAGCTTATTGGTAAATTTGCATAAAAAATGAAAAATGAAAATGTACTAATTTTTAGTTAAACGTCTTATCAAGTCATTTAATGTTATTTTGTAATCTTATCTGGACTTGCTTTTTCTGATTCTTTATTTTTTCCCCTTAAATTAAAATTTTTTAATCGTTTTTAAAATTATTTCCTTTTTCTGATTCTTTAATCATTAGGTTGAAATATTCCCTCCTAATACAATAATATTTGTTCACAAAAACCTTACAACAATGTAATTTAAGTATATTTATTATTGTTAATAATTTAATTGTAGTTATTATTAGTAACAATCTCTCCTACCCATATGTGCAATCACACCAACCCTGTAAGGACAGATTGCGCAAAATAACTTTCTTGGTTTTATTACAACTGTTCTATTAAATTGCAACACAGCAACAAAATAGCAATGGAAACGTATAGAAAACAAATAAAGTAAAAATTATACATGGATAGTTTAGCAAGAAATTAATATTTAGATTTTTTATTGTTATTCTTTTGAATTGTGCGCAGACTCTCCTAGCTTTAACTTATATTAATTTCGTATGCATGGGCTTTTCCTCCCTCTACAGGAATCGAGTATAGCTTCTATCAATGACTGAATGTTTTGCAAAATACGTTAGATTCTAATTCATTTTTTTATATATAACAAATATGCACATGGACAAATAAGAAATAGTTGAAAAAACAAAGCGAAATCGAAAACACTTTTGAAGCACATTGGAGATTGGAAATAAAGGTTTCAAGTAAATAAAACAAGCCAATTTCAGATGCAAAATAAAATACAAAATATTAGTGGAAGATACCAATCACAAAATGTAAGTAGATGTATGATGTGTACGCATTTGTAAAAAAAGCTTAAATTAAGATTGGATAAACATGCTGATTTTTTGCGATAATGAACAACTTTCTGTACATTTTCGTATTTAATATTTAAAAAATTCTTTAAAACGCTCTCTGAAGACTCATTCCCGTTTCATAGTTTTTATTCTCTTTCTTAACCCTTTCAGGGGCAAAGTAATTTTGTTGCTTAAGTGCGGAAATGATTGAATGTCACCAAAAATTACAAACAAATTGATTTGGTTATAAATAAATGAATTTCTTCACGTACATTATAAAAGTAAATTGTACTCAAAAATTCTGGTGCAAATGTGGCAGTTGAGGATTAAAATTAGGTGTTATATACACTCAGGAACATTGAAAATAACGCACCAAGAAGGGAGCATCAGATTGAAATGAAATTTATTACACATAATGATACAGATGAGAGATCACTTGATCCCAAAATCAAGACAATTACAATGATCTCGCATTGATCTCGCAACATGATCTCGCATTGAGTTGATTAGACGTCTGATGTTGTAATGAGGTAGATGAGCCCACAAATTTTGAACAGCCATCTCCAAATCATGAACAGGGTAACACGGCGGAATCTGGCGTTTCAGCTGTTCGTACACATGCTCTATAGGGGAGAAGTACGGGAAGCTGGCCGGCCATGGAAGAGTCTGAACATGATGTAGGATGTCTTGAGCAATTCGAGCTGTATGCGTACGAGCATTATCTTGCTGGAAAATTGCTCTTGAAAGATCATTTAGGAAAGGTCCCAAGTGGGGTCGAAGAATGTCATCAACATAACGTTGGCTCGTTGATTTTCCCAGTACCACAATTAGAGGGGACCAGCTATCATAGGCTATGGCCCCGCAGACCATGGCGCCTGCTGTGCGGGCAGTGAGTCGCGCGACAGCGTTGATAGACTTGTACCTTTCACCAGGGCTCCACACCCGTACGCTGTTATCATCTGTCCCCAAAACGAACCGGGATTTATCACTAAATACCACGTTTTGCCAATCAATGGCATTCCACGTTGCTATGACTTGGCACCACAGTATAGAGAGTCGCCGATGTTTCGGTGTTAAAGGCAGTACACGAAAAGGGCACTTGGATTGCAAATTCGCTTCTGTAAGGCGTCTGGAAATGATTTATGAAACAACTGGCACCACTACATATGATTGTATAGTGGAACGAGTCACTGTGGGATCCACGAGCGCTTGCCACACGATCCTTCAATCCTGTCACTTCATCGTCTTATTGGTCGTCCCAGACCCGGTACGCCACACGTGGGTACTATCTCGTGTCCACTGCTCTTAATATGTTCTGACGGCACACTCCGAAAGATCGACCTGGCGAGCAACACGGCGCGTCGACCAGCTTGCGGTTTTCGAGCCGATTATGAGGCCCCTCTCAATCTCGCTTAACTGTGAGAAATGTCTTCTCACACATCTACCTGGGATTCTTCGCTTACTAAAGTCTTCTTACAGTCGGAATGTGATCGTCACTTTTATGAATCTTCCACTATAAAACTGTTTATATAGGGCCACCTCCTCATTGCAGCACCACTGTAGCGTGTGTGGTTATGTGCATTTCCACCAAACTTGGATCATTTGCATATCGGATCTCACTGTATTTATTTGAAAAGTTTCGCGATTGTACCGTGCTTTCTTCTTGGTGCGCTGTTTTCAGTGTTCCTGAGTGTATATAATGTACTATCACTCTTCGAAGTGTTAAGTAGCATTAATGAGTTTAATGTAAAAATGTATAATTACTTGCCCTTTTCTAATTTAAATGAAAAGTTATTTTCATTTCAATTAAAAAAGTAATTCTTTTCAATTTTAAACCCAAAAAATATTAAAGTCGAATTTTTTTGTTAAACGTGAAATTAACTTAGACGGTAGATGATTAAATACACTATATCTCTTTATAGGCACTAAAATACTTCCTCTAAATATTATTTTGTTACGCGATATTAAAAAGTAAGTAATATATTTTACACACATACAACATTTGTCTTTAATGTAAATTATTCGTCTTGTTTACAAGGATGAGAGGACGAGAAATAAAATATGTTTACTTTACGAGGAACTATTTATTAAATACAATTGCTGTAAGATGTTAAAATGTTTTTTTTTCATTTTAAATAAAAGCATTTAACTGTCCCGGCAATAAAAATTTTCCACTAGAGAAAAATTGACATAAAATATATCATAATTAAAACGTCTATTAACACATTTGCGGCCGCTGACGCGAATTCACGTCATTTGGATACCTGGAACTTTGCCTACAGACATTCTTTTTGCACATTCTTTGTTACATTATTCGCGAAAAATTTACACAATATTATTTTTTCCATCTACTATGTATACAAACACATTTATTAGGCACAACATCATCAATTGACGTGAATTTACGTCATTTGGATATTTGGAACTCCGTCTACAGACGTTCTTTTTGCACTTTATTTCTTACATTATTCGTGAAAAATATACAAAATATTATTTTTTTACAAGAAATGTGCTATGCATATAAACACATCGATTAGAGAAGCCTTATCAATTGATATGAATTCACCTCATTTTGTTATCTGGTACTTTCTTTTTGCACGTACGCTCTTTTTGCACATTATTTGTTACATAATTCGTGCAAAATATATACAATATTCGGTTTTTAAAATAAATGTACTATGCATATAAATCCATCAATTAGAAACAGGATAATCAATTGACTCGAATTCACGCCATTTCGATATCTGGAACTCCGCCTGACGTTATTTTTCCATATTATTTGTTACATTATTCGTGAAATACATGCGCAACATTCATGTTTTGCAATAAATGTACTATGCATATAAATACATCGATTACGAATAGCATCATCGTTATATACATCAATTTACAATATAAACAAGATTACAAATTTTTTTTAAAAATATTTCTGTTAAATAATGCAACATGCAGGTGTAACGTTCATATTCAAGGCTAACTGTTAAACATTAAGAAAACATGCGATAGCAAATGTGTTAATTTCAGATTTCGTTGAAACAGATTTGATTTGAAACAGATTTGATTCGTGAAACAGATTCACTTTGATTTGTCATGTTTAAAAGGCAGAGCTGAATTCACGAGCTATTTTTTTTAATGGATATTTCCCCAATATTATTTAGGTGGATCGCTTTTATACCGTTGAAAGTTGTGTAATAGAATATTTTACAGTAAACGTATTCCTTCATTTACAGGTTAAACAGCAAAATATTTATTTTTTATTTTATAACACTCTCGAACATAGTTGAAAAAAAAAAGGTACTTTTCGGTTAGCCGGGCGCCAGTGAAATATATAAATATAAATAAATATACTTATATATGTAGATACTTATAAGGATGTGTATGTATATAAGTATGTATATATTGTATGTTATATGTGTATTATAGCATAGTAGATGTGTATTACTATATATATATATATATATATATATATATATATATATATATATTTCACTGGCGCCAGGCTAACCGAAAAGTAACAAAAAATTTTATAAATTCGGTTTGTCTGGCCGTCTTGTCTCTATGAACAGATATTAAGGGTAAGGTACCCTTTAAAGTGTCCAAAATTCCATCTTTTTTGTATTAGCTTCTAGTTAAATATTATTCTTTAGGAACATTTTAAAATAAACCCCATGCAAAAATTCCCTTTAGAAGAGGAGTTATGTCTATAGCAGTCTGAGCTCTTTTATAGACCGGGAGGCGGCAGCACAGACAATCACCTCATCGAGTTCACGGCTGAAATTCCAGAATTAGTTAAAACTCGAATTGCATATTAAAACGCAATCGGTCTCCCAAGTCATATCTTGGTGGAAAACATCTTAAAACCCGATTTTAGCGGTTGACTCGTAGATTTACCATTGTGTTTTCCTGCACCCAAAGGCATGAAAACATGGAGGAATGGGTACGTATATACTGAGTTTGAATTTTCTTATTTTCTGTATATTTGTACTAGTTTACTTTCTAATGCTCTTCATTGAATTATCATTATTTAGCTGCACTGTAATTTTTAATATTGATCTATATATCGGATGAAACTTTCTTTACAAACAAGCGGGTACGCATAATCCGACAAATTTACTTAAAAATAGAAAGAAAAATACTTAAAATTAACTGTGATACATTAGACAAACTTTACTACATTTAAAACAGAAAGCCGAGTTCAACGGGTCAGTATACGATCTTTAAATCAGTTTGTCAATTTAATCACAAGATTTAAATCATTACAACTTTAGCATATAGAGCTATAAAGTACTGTAGAAATACTGAAATCTTTGATAGGGAAAATAATAAGATTTATCATACATTCTAATACGAGAAAATTTGGTGTGTGATTATATGTATGCAAATTTTATCTTAAAAACGGCTCTTAATGTTTTTGACGAAATTTTGTATACTTGGGGCACCAGTAAACCATTGGCATAGGTCACATGTTCGAGAAAATTCGATTAGTGGGTCATTTTTGGTCACCATGGGTCACGGTCAAGCTAATTGTATCTAAAAAAAGGGCTCAAACGATTTTGACTAAATTTTGTATCCTACCATTTTAGGACACGAGAAGACTATTGGGCTGGGTCACATGTTCAATAAAATCTGATTAGTGGGTCATTTTTGGGTCATTGTGGCTCAAGGTAATTTTATCTAAAAAACGACTCAGACTATTTTGACTAAATTTTATATCCTACTGATTTCGTTCACAAGAAGACAATTGGGCTTGGTCACATGTTCGAGAAAATTTGGTTAGTGGGTTATTTTGATCATGGGTCATGATATTTGAACTCAAAGCTAATTTTGACCGAGCATAGCTAGGTTTTCCCTGCTCGTCAGGATTTAAAGAATAACGGTTACCCAAACAACTTGTTTAGAAAATTTTTCGGGAATACTTTAAAATTGGTTAATTTATCTCCCCCCCCCCCCCATTTTCAACAGTTTAAACCTAACTATTTTGTTCGTTTACCATGAGATGTTTCTGAGAAAGTTTCATCTGTTTTGAAATCGTTTAAGATTGGAGTGTCTTATAAGCCATTAAATAAATTGACTTCTTTTTTAAATAGCCACAATTTCAAATATGACAAGACAAAACTAACAGGTGTTGTGTGTGGGATTCCGTGCAGAGATTGCACGAATGTATATATTTAAAGGTGAAACTGGACAATCTTTGGAGATTAGACTTAAGGAGCACATAAGCGCATTTAAGAATGGTAAATTAAATTCAAGATTAGTACAGCATGCCTTTGACACGAAGCATATCCCATCTTTCAGGAATTCATCAATTTTGAAGAGTAATTGCAGGGATTATCATTAAAGATTAGTTTTTGAAAGTTGGTTTGCTGGGTTACACTCGAAAATCTTGAATGAATCCAACGGTCAGCGAAACGACTATTTTATTTAATTTTTAAAATGTTTTTATGTATTTATTTTAATTTAAATGTATTAAATGTAGTAAAGTCTTTCTAATGTAACATAGCTAATTTTATATATAGATCTAATTCAGACGTTAAAATGTATGTATACCTTTAGAAAAATACAGTTTCAAATCGCAGGTGCGCGTTATATGGTGGAATATACGGTATATATAATTTATGAAAAATCAATCTATACACCGACAATCTATACAATAAATGCTCATAAATAATCTCACAATTTAAATACGACTACGACACTCTTTAGTGCAAAGACAGAAAGAAAAACGCGCTCTAAAATTCTCTAAAAGGGCTAAAAATAAAACATTCTAAACAATATCTTTTAGGTAGATTTCGTAAGAAATACTACCAATTACATTCTCACCTAAGTTGGAATTTTTGAGAATTTTTTGCAGATCTACGCCGATCATGACTCCCAGAACCCCGAACCACCCCCAGTTCAAAACTTTATCTATCTATCACTCTATGTCACTTTTTATGGACACGAGAACTGCAATAATTCTGCACAAATCTCTTCCAAACTGATACATAAAATCAAGGGGTATAAAATCTCGGTCAAGTTCGTTAATGGTAAAAATCGAACCAAGGGGGGAAAATGGGTAGGGGGCTTTTTTTGAAAACTGAAAAAAACCCATAATTTCTTAATTATGATACGTATCGAATCCGTTTAAAGTTATTATCATTTCTAGAAAAAGGACCAAAAATTTATGTATGACAGATTTTTGATATCATTAAAAACGTTATTAGGGGAGAAAAAAGGGGGGTTTAGAAGAAAAAATTCATAATTTCGTCAATTCAAAAGATATGAAATCCGTTTAAATTTATTATAAATCCTGTTAATATTATCTAAAACTTTTATACTGACAATTTTTTTGTAGGACCAATCCTTATACAAAAAAAAAAAAAAAAAAAAAAATCCTTGCCTGCTCCGCTTGCAAACAAGTTAGGTTTCGAATTGGGCGGTTTCAACTACCGCATCATGGCAAAAAGGTAATTTCTTCCGCAATTCCCAACAAACAGGCGACCCACGGTCTGCGTCTTCAAAATCTACCTGTGCCTGTAGGCCGAGCCGTCAGGGATTTTTGCTGTATATATTATTCACTGTTTCTTAAGAACATGTATAATTAAAATAAAATTTTCGTAAACGTTGTAAACTCAAAAAACTTGTAAACTTAAAAATATTGTACTCTGAGAACTCAGATTTTAAATGTAAATAAGATTACAGATTATCAACAATCATCTTTAAGCTAAATTATTTAAATTTTTTTATCATGATATAAAAAATTTCATGCCATAATGATTTAAGTTTAGAACATTTGTGACTTTCTGCAAAAAATTGAATAAAAACAAAATGCATGAATATATTTTTGTTTTTAACACTTTCCAAACCCGCATACGGATTGTCATGCAATTGATGTATGTTATTGAGGTTCACTATAACAAGTTCGGTATTGAAAATGAAGTGTAGCATTTATTCCTTTTTTGCAGGATACTCAAATGAATTCCTTTATATTACGGTCTATGAGGGAAAATAATTTGTGACATATTTTAATGATGTTACACAATTTCAAACATATTGAAGTTGATATATATCACTGAGGTGTACTACAAGAATCTTACTATAGAATATGGTGTGTACAGCACTTACAGTTCCTTTGCAGGGTCACTCAAAACAATTCTGTTACATAACGG
The DNA here is from genome assembly GCA_963931845.1 of Maratus michaelseni. Taxonomy (NCBI): domain Eukaryota; kingdom Metazoa; phylum Arthropoda; class Arachnida; order Araneae; family Salticidae; genus Maratus; species Maratus michaelseni. The sequence goes on from OZ007587.1 coordinate 186,519,860, forward strand.
TCTAATAGAGAAAAATCGTTTGCGGTTTATTTTAATACTGTTTCACTATTTGAAACATATTGAAATTGGTGTATATCACACAGGTGAGTTACAAAATGATTACTATAGAAAATTGTGTGTATAGCACTCATCGTTCATTTACAGACACACACAAAAGAATTTTCTGTACTTCCTGTTAACAAAAATTGCTGGAAGTGCGTATTCAGCTGCTGAACGCATTTCTAAATTTAACTCATTTATTATATATTACTTGGTTGTGTATAAATTCTATAGACACGGCAGTACAAAAGCTCTCGAGTATATTTTCGTTTATTTACGGAAATTACAGAAGGAGAATTTTAAACTGTGCTATGAGTTTCTTAACTGAACTAAAATTAAGCATTCTATATAGTATATATATATATATAAATCTATAGAGCATATACAGGGCTGCATAAAATAACTCTGATATTTTTCCAAATATTGTTGGTAATTCTTGAAATTGTGTTTTTAAATACATTATGCCTTTCATCTTATTAAACGCTAAAGATTTGTAAAAGTATTTTGGAAGTGTTCGAAATTGTTACATAATCTATGCTTGACACATGATTTTTCGTTCTTGTTTAGAAAAAAAAAGTGGCCGAAAAATAAAAAGTGTTTTTCTATAAACCAAATACAAAATGGAATTATGGGCATATATTAACCTTTTCGGATAAATATCTGTCTTTAAACAATATCGACAAAATTAGTTTTAGCTAAAAGAAAATTGAAAGTAGCTTTTCAAATGGCACAAATTATGGGTTACTGAAATTTAACGAATATGTCATTTATTGAAATTTAATTCATATAGATATTTTGAGCATTGTTAATATGACAAAATGCTATGGTAGAATATTGGGAGACATTTAAATAATGACTTACTAAAATTGTCTTAAATAGACATCATAACTTTCCAATATATTTTTTTTCTAAATTATGTATTTGTACAAGTAGCTCTTTAGTTTTGAATTTAAAAAACGAAATACATATTTAAAAGAAAAGTCTCAGCAATGCTGTATAGAGCTTTAAACAAACTTTTATTCTGTTTTATTACTAAATGCTGAAACATAAATGAAGTAATAATAGTGAATGTAATTATATTGTTTTATCGTTATTACATGCATATAATAGTAATTTTAAAGGCAAAATAATAGTAAATGTTACTTAGACACTAGACCCGAAAGAGTTAAAATGATTTTTTTTTAATTTAAAAATTATGCATTTAAATTTTTTTTTTTTTTTTTTTTTTAGATGAGGAGAATGTATAATACTTCTACTTCGTGAACTATTTTTTACCAGTCATTTTCGTAATATTTCTATAACATTTCCTTCAAAATATAAATTTTCATATCTGCATAAAACCAATCGGCAAAATATTGCGCATAAAATGTCTCAAAATTTAAATGCAGCACATTCTAATGCGACATGTCAGGGTTAGACACTCTCTAAAATACTCTCAAACAGCTAAAAGAAAATTTCCTAAGCAGCATTTTTTCGTGCCACTGTTATTTAAGAATATATATATATATATATATATATATATATAAATAAAATAAAAATTCTGGTAAAGACTGGAAAATAAAAACATTGAATTCGGAATATGCATCGAAGAATGATCTTTCGAACGTTCGGGCGGGCGGCAGGGGTCCGTGGACTTTGATGAATTATTCGATATCGCATTTTGAAATTGAACTTTCGCAAGCTCGCTTTCCCAAGCAATATATATCCAGATATAAATACATCTATGTATGTATATATCGCAAAATGCATTTTAAATCAAAAGTCGTTTCATTCAGACAATGTTTTTCAATACCGAAATTTTCCAAAGATATAAAATTTAGAACTATTTTTCTCTTGAGTGTTTCCTGGTGGTTTTTGTTTCCATTCTCGCAATAATTTTCGGAAAAACGAAAACGAAAACTTGTGATTGTAAAATCTGATTGGGGAAAACTTCATATATATGAGAATATCTGATTGAATTTTATGTGCTTTTGTGAATAAGGAATCTTATGATCTAGTAATATTCATGGAAGATGGTGTATATTTTCCACTTCAAATGCTGTGGGATTGTATATTACGTTATGCAAATTTTCCGGAATAAAATAATTCGCTTCTTCTTGTAACTCATTGTTTTGATGTAGTTTATGACAAAATTTGCATACTTATATTAAAGAAATGTATTTGCTTATTAAATTAAAGTATTATTTTTGTTATTCGTAGTATTTTCTCGAAGTTTGATAAATGTTGAAAGACAAGTTTTTGTGTTTTGAGTCAAGTTATTTATATTACAGGAAGAAACAGCCAAATGGCAGTTCTTGAAGATTATTAAAAGTTCCGATTAATACTTTTCTTTAAGGAAAATTGTATGAATTATTGCAGTTATTCAATGGGCAATATACGTAACAGTTTTACTTTATTTTCTCTTGAGATTATATGATTACAGTTTACTTTGCTCTGAAATGAATATGCACAATCATTTGTTTTATTGTATGGCATAAACATGATTTTACTACGTAGTATTGTGATTTTGGTTATTCCTCGCCATAGATTAACATATAAGAAAAGATCTTCTGTAAAATCTGTAATGGCACCATTAACTATCGTCTCTAATGACAAGGGGGGGAATTAAAAAGCTTCCGAAATTTACCTATGTATATGAAATTTGTTTATTCTCTACCCTTTTAAAATCTATTCTGTATTATTTTCGAGGCAGACGATTTTCTCTAAATTCACCGTTGGAAAGTTGACAAGGAGAAATTGTTTAATTCCCTCTTATAATTTTCATCACACATTGTTTCATTGATCACAAAAACTAATATATTTTTATGTTAATTTAAATTTGACTTCTTATTTTTGAATTACAGAAATGAATGGGGTCGAAGGGGATGCCACATTATCACCGTTGTAAGAAAACAGCAGTTGCCACGATGCATGTTGTTAACTTTTTGCGCCGTTTGAATATGTAGACAAAAGTCCAATTTTCAATAATTTTTAGAAATTAAATAAGGCAGTTAAGTCTGAGTAAGTAATAAGCATGATTTAAGCACCTCTCTGATAAATAGCTTGTCCTGTTTTTTTGTCAAAATGTAATTGGAAAACATTCTTATTTGCATATCCTGGTTAAAAGAACTAGTGCGGTTTACTGATATGTATTTTGTCACACACTGTGTCTTTTGGACTTCGGCTATCCCGGGCAAATAAAAGAAATCAATAAAAATGTCTTGTTAGTGATACAAAATCTAAAATCTAAAACTTTAAAAGTTACTAATGGAACAGATACTTAAAAGTAAAGAAGGAAACAATAATGTAAACACTGAGTAAAATTTAAAAAGAAAAATGGATTCAGAAAATGAAAGCAAATTATACGTAAAATCATAAGTTATCATGATATTGAAATGCTAAAAAATAATAAGGTAAAAAGAAAAAAAAGTGGAGAAAATCATATGAAACAGCTAAAAAAGGTTAAGGTAGAAAACAAAAAGAAATCATGTGAGAATGCTATGTTTTAACATAAAATGCACCGTGCACATGTATCAAAGCTTAATACATGAAACAAAATACACAAAATCCTGTATCGGAACTTTAATGCTTTTAAATGATCTCAAGAACATGAAGAGAAGGTCCAAATGTACCGATTTGAATGTCTGTAAATGGCAAAAAATGTGTTGTTTGAAAGTAATAGAGGAAATTTTCAATATGGTGTGTGGTCCCCCTGAAGAACTAACTATTTTGCGTACCTATTTTCGATAATTGGATGAAGTTGTTGATGATGCTTGAAAGCATTCTGTTTCAACCTTCTAGAATTAATATCTTCAAATTCCGGATTGTCAACGAAAGCATGGGTTTAGCTACAAAGCATCGTCCGAGTGTAAGTTAGATATGCTGGATCAGATTTAAATTAGTATATATAATATAAAATACTTGCGTAATAAGTAATAATCTATTGTCATGTGAAACTTCAAATATCTGGTGTATGAAAATAACATAAGTAATAGTACAAAGAATTTTCTGGTGACAAAACAGCAATAAGCTCTTAAATAACTGTATTAAAAATATATTAATAAAACGAGGAAAATCAAGTCACATTTAGAATGGAATTGTGTTTTACATCATTCTATAAACATTATTGGTTATTTATATACCACTATAATAATGACATAAGAATGATTGCAATGTAATAAAAAATTATGTAAAACTAGAATTCATTAAACAGGTTAATGTATGCCCACATATAAGCGAATACCCTTCGGTACCCTTAAATATTTATCTTCATTTTTCAGATATATTTTATTGAATTCTTATTTAAAGTTTTTATCTGCTGATCCTATTAATATACGCTCACAAATATATACCTGTAATATGCATATACCTATTTTCTAGAATCTGAAACAACATGTATTTATGTGCAGAATAATATACATAATATATATATATATATATCTACCGAATTCTTTTGAATAAAATTCTGTCACTCATTGAAAAAATTTTAACCGCAATTGAAGTGTATGCATTTTCTTCGGAGCAAAAAAAACAAAATGAAAGAGAAAGAAAAAATACCCTCCAAATGTTTTTATCTCACACCACAAGAGACATTAAAAGGGGGAAGAAGGGAGTAACACTGTCTCATCCTCTCCTTTTTATTCGTCACTGATTCTTTTAAATAAAATTACTTTTAAAATATTCTAGTAAAAAGAAGGACGTTTTGGCATTGGCACTTCAGTGATTTGTGATCCGCAAGGAACGGGTGATCGCCGTTGTGAAAGAAAATATAGGGGTAGAGGTTGAGTTTGAATTTATAATTCATTTTCTTTTCCCTTTTTTTTTTTCCTTTCCTTGAAAATGAAAATCGATGGCATGTGTATTCCGGGTAGGAAGGTGGGAAAGGTCTGTGAGTGAGAGGAAAATAAATGTTTTTTCGTGTTTGATGTACGATGCAGCTGTTGGTGGTGATGTATGTTAAACATTGACGAACTATATGAGTCTGAAAGAGTCCAGATATACACAAAAAGTATTTTATTTTGTGTACTGTTGCATGTTTTTTTTTTTTTTTTTTTTTTTTTTTTTTTTTTTTTTTTTTTAATAGCTAAAGATCTTTTAGTAAAAACCTGCAGTTTAATCATTTTAACCAGTTTCTTATGCAAAAACACAGTGAGCTGTAAAGGTTGCTTTTGTCATCTTCTTATATTTATTTTTTTATTTCTAAAAATTGCATACTTTGTTTTCTAATGCCTATGCAACTTTTATTTTAAAAAGAATAAACTTATACTTAATAAATGACTTGTGGGTATGCATTGCAATACAAATACGTAATCTCCAGAGCAACAGATGGTTAATAGTGTATACAAGTGGCCTTAAAAGTACCTTCTCAAAGGTACTTTTTGAAACAATTCTGTCGTTTTAAAAGAAGAGTGAGGGAAATATTATCATCACTAAGTCTTTTATGTGTTATTTATTCAAGAATTAGTAAACTCCTTACGGTGCTGTGACAAATCCTTCATTATTAGCATGTAGACAATGTAATTACGTAGGAGGTAAGAAATTCGTTATTTTTTTTAAATTTCATATATTTAAACCAAAAGCACAGTTGGTGTGTTTATATTATATACACAATATGCCTCAAATATTATACTGTGACTAAAACTCTCATAAAAAATTTTTTTGAAACTGTAATTAAGATGCTTAAAGTCAAAAAGAGAAACAAATATTGTCTGGAGAAAACTTTCGAAGACCAATCCACATTTTTACAGCTAATTTTGTTATGATAATTAAATGACAGTTATTCATTTTTAAGTATTTCTAGTGGATTCAAATTAAAATCCCCGGTCCCGGGTTCGAAACCGGAACTCGCTACGTTTGTTTTTCTCATTTTTTGTTTTATAAATATACTTGTAATTATTATTTAATAATCCTACTTAAAAATTATAATATTGTGCATTAATTATAATGTTAACCTACTTATTTTTTATTTGTAACTAAATCGCTGTATAAAACATCATTAAACAGTTATCGTTTTAATCACTTTTAAAATGTATTTCATATATGCTTTATCAATGCAATGATGTTGAACAATTGTGTCAATTCGTGAATTTAAAGAAACATCATTTATATATTGACTTAACAAGGGAAGTCAATGCGATGATAATACTACTCTGTTCTTAAAGTAAGAAGCATAATTATATTAAACTTTAGCAGAAGAATTAAATTACAACATTTTTTTTTTTTTTTTTTTTTTGCATATTAAAGATTTTTTAATCTGTAATACGTATCATTGCGCTTTGAATTAATTTATAATTAATAAAATAAGGCATGATTTTGGAATGATTTTGGAACTTATACTAGTCAAGAATGGATCCATTAAAAAAAATCTCTATAAATGATAAGAAATGTTTAATAATGGCTTAAAAATCAAATAAATTAAATTAAAATTTAAATATGTTAACATTATAATTAATGTAAGATATTAAAATTGAGATTATTAAATTATAATTACAAGTATATTTATAAAACAAAAAATGAGAAAAACAAACGTAGCTCGTCCCGGTCTACGAACCCAGGCCCGCGAACCAAAGGCCACACATTAGGCCATAACAACTAAGTTAAGACGAACGCAGTAATTGCGTTACAAAGTATTTAAGTTGGGTTAAAATATTAGACCCCCTATTTCTCGAGAACTAAGGAGTGTTGTATAAAATCCGTTGAACCTGAGACTAAGGGGCTTCTACCCTACAACATATATAAAAATAATCAAAATCTGTGATTACCAAGCTTGGTCCTCTCCTTGTTAGATTCGATAGAAGTGAAATTTTGTCTTAAATTTCAGACTATGAATTTACTCAAAGCTAAAGTACAAATATTGATGCCTTATGAAGTATCTGTATCTGTAAACGGATTTGGTTACCGTTTATACAATTGGGAAAAACATACTTTAATTTACAAGAAAACTTTTGTGTCATTTTCGGTATAAAGTAAATAATATAAGGTTCAAAACATCTACTTTGTGTGATATTCGCAACTATCCGTTGTAGAAATTGATTCCAAAAATGTCTTTGGAAGTCTCTGGAAGACTGAAATCACTGCAGTATGGAAAAAATAACACAAAAGTACATGAAATAAGCTGGTCATTTCATGTCAAATGGCCTAGGGTGTCCTGGCCGGGTGTCTCTGACGGGGTTCAAAGTAATGTCCCGATAACCTCACTTATTACTTGAACGAATAAAGCTAGAATAGTAGAACAAGTGTCTACTCAAGTCGTGTGAAAGTCGTTCGAGTCGCTTTCGATATATAGCAGAAATTTCAGTGCTGAGTTTGTTTTAATCTGCCAAAACGAACTTTCTTAAATTTGTGACCCAGGCAGATCGCTTCCTCGCGTCGAATTAGTATAAAAGACACGTTCCGTGTAAATAGTTTGAAGATTTTTCGATTTGTCGCAAGCATCATTTTCAGAGCTTAAATTTTGTTATTCTGTCGAAACTAATTTTCTTGAATTCGATACTTAGCTAGATAGTTTTTTCGTGCTCGATTTAGTATAGAAGGCAAGTTATGTGAAAAAAATTCCAGCCATTTTCGATATCATTCATAATCTGGAATATTGTTTGCTAGTTTAATATATATGATTAAACTTCTCCTCAATACGTGTCCTATTAATCCACGAAAATAGATTTTAAATATTATTGCCGAAACGTCAGTGAAGGCTTACTGTGGAGTCGTGAAAAGTTTTTGGTTTCCGTCTGTTTGTCTGTCTGTTCCGCGATAACTGCCGTAAAAAACGTCCGATTAGGTTGATTTTTGGTAGGTATGTTGGTGAAGTACCCGGAATGAGCTGTATAGTTTTTGATTACATTTGGTTCAATCGTTCGAAAAATATAGAACATTTCTTTTTTGGTCATAATGCTTTCATATGGGAATGCAGACGATTTTCAAATTTCATTTTTAACTGAAATGGAAATCGCATATTTGAATAATGGATTTCAATGTAAAATTATGGATGTTAATTTTCGATATCGAGGTTTTAAATATATCCAATAACTTTGAAAAATTGCCGATACATTTATTAGAATTTAGATATCAATTGTTTAAATTATTGGAAATTTTTTTGCATCTGTTCCGGAACTATAAAACTTTTATTTTCATATTTTTTACAAATTTTAAAATGCATTTCTTTTTACTTTGCTCTTTAATTTATCAGTTGCTTAGCAACGATATTTCAAAGAAGATCAAAATAATCATAATAAGTAAATCGCACTATTTTGCTCCAATAATTTATTAGCAAAATAAATTATTTTTGTATTCTATTGACATAAATAAAGAATTTATTTTAATACAAGTTTCTGTTTTTAATCTAAAAGTTACATGAATAAAAAGTTCATAAGAATTTCAGAATATCATTGCATAAACCGTGTTTAATTTAACGTTTCTAATTTCTGAAACCTCCAAAGAATTTTATATGCCTATAAATATGAACGCAATATAAAAATAAATAAATTTCGGATTGTAAAATGCTAAAAAATATGAAAAGTGAGATTAAAAAACAGTTACTTTCAGAGCTGACGTTGAGGCTCCTGATCTGCAGATTTACTAGTATACAAATAACATGAGATTTAAAAAGAATTTGTTCAATAAAAATGAATTATTAAATCAGTACTTCTTAGACTTTTTGTAAAATATTTATAACTAGCAAATCCACCTGGTGTTACCCGGGCACACAAAAAGGTACCGTTCATTCGTGGTTATTCTTTGATTTTGTGTTTTTCCATTTGAGCCACGTAGATAACGTAGATCGTAGGGAAACTGGAAAAAAATCGGAAAATATAAAAACGACCTCAAACAAAATTTTTTAAATAGCAAATATTCATAATATTTTAAACAAAAAGTACCTTTGGGAGCAGAAAAAAACATTCTATACGTGTTTTTTTTTTTTTTTTTTGTATTTTTTTTTTTTTTTTTTTTTTTTTTTTTTTTTTTTTTTTGTATTTTTATTACGGGCACGTGGATTAAAATTTGAAAATGCAGAAAAAAACATTCAAAAATATTTATTGAAATAGTAAACATTAATACTTTTTTAAACAAAAGTTACCATTACAACTTGGAAGGTACTACCTATACATAGGATTTATATATATATATATATAACTTCATCAGGATTACGATTCTAAAATGCATAAAAACAGTAAATGTGAAAACGAACTTCAGAAACTTTTTTTAGAAATAGTAAATAATTATATTTATCTTAATGAAAAGTACTATCAGTATCAAAAGTGTACCGTGAACACATACATATTTTTTATCTTTTTTTTTCTATAACTCTATAGGCTTCCAGGCGATTAAAATTTTAAAATGCAGAAAAAAACGGAACGTTTGCTACCTCTTTGTTTGAATAACCACGTTTTCCACGGACATGCGTGGAAGCGATGATACCGCGGGTAAACTGAGTAACTTGAGAGTCGTTCATTTGCATTCGATGAAAGTTTATAATTCATATTTCGGAAAATTGTAAAAAAACATATGCGCCTCAGGTGCATTGGAACGCGACCTACTTTATACCCAGCCGGGGCATGACGTTTAAAACGTCACATGAAGTGGATCATTTTTACATGGTGATTGGTGCAAAGCGGCGCTCCCACCGTTTTGCACCAATCGCCGTGTAAAAATGATCCACTTCATGTGACGTTTTAAACGTCATGCACCGGCCGTGTATAACGTAGGTCGCGATTGGGACCTGTTTTTGTCTCTATCCATATCAAACTTTGTAAACCGCTACGTGTGATGGATTTCCCTAGTCATAGCTAACAAACAGACAGACACGCAAATACCATTCTTTTCTTAATATAGATAAATTAATTAACAAATAACTTTATTTTTTTTTAAATTTTTAACTTCATATAAATAATAAAAATAAATATATTCAAGTTCTATCTGAATATTTGATATTTTTTTAGATGTAAAATTTTTCACTACACATCGTTCAACAGCATCAAAGCTATCCATATGGAAATATTCAGAGAATATCCATTAAAAAAAAACTTTTAGTTTCGGAAAATTCGCTGTACTTTATAACTACGGTATATGAAAGTATTCTCTGTGAATTATAAAATCTACTTTTAATAATAGACATATTAAAAATTTTTGGACAATTTTATTTTGATCTCTTTTGATTAGCATTCCGACGGAGTATAAAGGGTTAGAATAAATGTCTGAATTAAAAGAAAAACGTCATTCTAAAAGTGGTTCTCTATCAGTATATTCCTAACTACCTGAAATTTTCACGATTTATTTTCTATAACAATAACTTAATGTTTATTATCGAACTTGAATAATTTCAGAAACCTATACAAAAATATGGAATTAAAATAAGAGTAAATATGTTTAAAAAATTGTAAAAAAATTTTGTAGAATGAATGGTGAAATAACACAAAAATAATCATAACGTACACACTGATTGTGGTAAACTTTTGAAGATAGATGAGATATTGACTTTAGATAAATGTAAAAAGAAATTCTATGTAACACACATATTCCGGTACTGATACCCGAAAAATATGTTAGTACCAAAACACATTCATGCCAAGTCTGAAAAACCACATCACGACTAAATGATGATTTTGAATACGCCGTGGAAATAAGAGTTTTCATTTATGAATTTTTCATATATAATTTCTGAAAAAATTAGCCGATAGAAAGATATTGCTAAAAAGGGACAAGGTCCAAAATGCAGTTGAAAACAGTGAACATTGCAATAAATATTCTTTCAGTTTGGGTGTCAACTTATTTTTGCTGCAAATTACCAGCAATATCTATAGTATATTTAAATAAAATCTGAACCCTTATGGCCTAACTCTCATTGTAAAAGTTGCAAGGTAAAGCTATATGTCCCAATGTTCCTTGTTTATGACTTTCTACAATAGTGTTATAATTAAATTTTCTTGAAGGAATCATATACTTATTCTTTTTAAAATAAACTTTGACAATAACTCAATACGAACTTCTGTCGAAATATTTTTGTCTTAAACGAATGTATTTTATCACACTTATGTTGAAAATAAATTTTCATTGCTACATCTTGAAATGCATGTTAAATATAAGTTAAATTATGAATTAATTATTTTTCTGTAACTGTACATTTATGAAAGATGTATAGAATAACGAAATATTTCGATATCGTCATGTTTGATTCAGCAACAAAAGTTAATCTTTGATGCATATACTTTAATCTATCAAATAAGAATATAATACTTTATACATCTCTTTAAAGCATATTTTTAAAGGAAAGCCTGAAAGCTTATGAAACGTAATATAAAGTGTTATTTCTAAAATTGGAATAAAAATAGCAACCAAATTGATCTGTTTTAAAACATCAAATAGAAACAGCTTACAGGCAATCATAAAAATATCCCCATATTTGGAAAGAAGAAGAAAAGTATTTGATGGCAACAGGAAATAAAACCTTAATAACATACCATACTGAATCGTAATCGGAATTCAAGGTGCAACTTTGCTAACAGGTTCTGGTACGAAAATCCCACAGGAGTCTGTAAACTGTTGAAGAGGGATTTGGCAAACTCCTTCTTGCCATTTCGAAGAAACTGGGATCGGTGCCATAGAGATCTTACATTCTTCTTGCGTTCTCCTTAATACATGACCTCCTTCAGTGAAACTTACTATTTATGAAAAAATAAATAAAAAGAAACTTTGACAGAGACGTGATATGTTTTTTCTATTGCAAGAAATGTAAATATATGAAAAAAACTGTCAACAAAAGTATGATGTTTTTATTCGAGTAAATATGCTTTATTTAAAGTGCTTTTCAGTTCTTTTATGTTTTCGTATGTTTTTATGAAATAGCTGTGAATAGCAAATACGTAGTTACAGTTTGAATAAAACAAAGTTTCAGCCAAGCAATTTTCAATTGTTTATGTTTTCATAAGCGTTATTTTTTAAATGATGTATTACACAATGTGTTAGTTTTCGGATTGAGAAAAAAATGTATTGAATCTTTATGTTTTATTGGACTTTCATAATTAGGGAATTAACAAATCTCCTGTAAAAGATTTTGGATAAATATGAAAGAGAAAACAAAAACATGGTGTTTATCTCATAAGTATGAGTGTATGCGTTATCTAAAGTGTTTTTCTGTTCTTTTATGTCTCGTATGTTTATGCAATAGTAAACTGGATATGTAGTATATAAAGTACAGCTGGAAAAACATAAAGTTTTAACAGACAATATTCAATTCGAAATATTTTCATAATTTGAATAAAATATACCTTTAATTGATTAGCATATGTATGTTTTCGGATAGCAGAAATAAAATGTGCAGCTAATATTTATTAACCTTTCAGAATTTTCCAACGTATAAAAATTCTTAAATTTTACATTACCGAGAAAGACCCAAAAGTTACTTTGGGATTTATAAAATTTGACTTAATTAAAGTTACCTTTCATGTTTAGAATATGTATACTTTTGAGATTTACCATGCAAAAAGATTCATATTTAATGAAATGTTTTAAATGATATAAGTTTAAAAACATGGAAATACGTATTATTATTACACGAATAATAAACAAGAAAGAAAAATCACCCGTCAAGCATAGATTGTGAAACACTTTCCAACACATTTAAAATACTGCAACAAAACTTCGCCATTTACTGAGGTGAAAGATGGCGTCTAAGTAAACAATTTTGTAAACGCATAACACATTTTAAAATCCAATTTCTTCAATTACCATCAATAGACAGGAAAATATTCGAATTACTTTGTGAAGCCCTGTATATCATCTGCTGATTTGTATATATACTAAACAGTATGCTAAAATTTAGTTCAGTTATGAAGCGCATAATACATTTGAAAATTTCTGTTCAGTAATTATCACAATAAAATATAAAATATCCCAAAGTCATAGCGAGAATGAGAAATTAACTAGGCTCTAAATCCTATTATCTGTCAAGAAATTCGGTAAAAATACGGAAATTGTTTTGGCAATAAATAAATAAATAAATAAACGCGCTTTTTTTTTTTTTTTTTTTTTTTTTTTTTTTTTTTTTTTTTTTTTTTTACAGCGCACAACATTGCATGTATTTTCATTTTTTTCCTTTTCATTTTTATTATTTTATTTTATTTTATAATTATTTAAAATATTTTTATTATTTTATTTTATTTTATTTTATAATTATTTAAAATATTTTTATTATTTTATTTTATTTTATTTTATAATTATTTAAAATATTTTTATTATTTTATTTTATTTTATTTTATAATTATTTAAAATATTTTTATTATTTTATTTTATTTTATTTTATAATTATTTAAAATATTTTTATTATTTTATTTTATTTTATTTTATAATTATTTAAAATATTTTTATTATTTTATTTTATTTTATTTTATTTTATAATTATTTAAAATATTTTTATTATTTTATTTTATTTTATTTTATAATTATTTAAAATATTTTTATTATTTTATTTTATTTTATTTTATTTTATTTTATAATTATTTAAAATATTTTTATTATTTTATTTTATTTTATTTTATTTTATAATTATTTAAAATATTTTTATTATTTTATTTTATTTTATTTTATTTTATAATTATTTAAAATATTTTTATTATTTTATTTTATTTTATTTTATTTTATAATTATTTAAAATATTTTTATTATTTTATTTTATTTTATTTTATTTTATAATTATTTAAAATATTTTTATTATTTTATTTTATTTTATTTTATTTTATAATTATTTAAAATATTTTTATTATTTTATAATTTTTTTTAATTTTTTTTTTTTTTACTATTCTTTTGTATTTTCATACATTTTTGTTAAGTAGAAATAAAGGATAGTACATAAATAAAATAAGAATAAAATATAATCTCAGTCACATAAGAATTTTTTTTTTCCTATTTATAAAAATTAGATTTTCTCAAATATAAATTATTGTCCATATCTAGTTTTGAATAATGTTAAAGCGGTGTTTTAAATCTTTAATCTTTATTCATCTTTAACAAAAATAACATAAATATGTCCAAATTTCAATTGAAAGTATATTTATAAGTATTCATGTGATATTTAAATTACATCAATGTATGATGAAAGTTTTATACACTTTTAAGATTTCATTTATAATGATCAAAAAGTTAAAAAAGATCTTTTAAATAGTATATAAAAGAATTACCAGATTGTATCTTCACCGTTTATAGTTAGTTTTATAAAATAAAATTACGTTTGTTGTTCATTTTAATTTTAAAATTAAAAATATCCCGAATTCAGATTTTGAATAATTTTTATAGTTTAATATATATAAACAAATTTTAAGTATTTTGTATAGATTCTAAAATTATTGTAAATACACTTGAGTAATTATTACCACATAGATCTACTTAAGTATTTTAACAGTTGAAAAAAACTAAATAAAAAGAAAAATTGATAGAGACGTATTGTATTTTTTCTATTGCAAAAAATGTAAATATTCGAAGAAACTTTCAAAAACTGTATGTTATTTTTATTCGAATAATCGTGTTTTATTTCAAGTATTTTACTGTTCTTTTAAAATATCATATGTTTTTTGCGAAATAGCTTTGAAGAACAATGCATATTTGCTCTTGAATAAAATAACGCTTTAGCCATGCCCTACTTATTATTTGTTCAATTTTCCTAAACTCTTAATATCAAACATGTATTGCTTTAACACGGCAAATAAAATAACAGCTTTTTCACCGGGTGTAACAGATATAACGAGACACTGGTTTTAATAAGTAAAAGAAAAATACATGGTTGATTTAATGGAAAAACACGTTGCACAAAACCCTTTTGTAAAGGTAAAAACACGGTTACAACGAGGAAAATTTTAGAACCTCGCGCAGATGTTCCCGATTTTATCTGCGTTTCAGACACAAAGTCTGTTAATTCTAATTTGCATTACTCTTTTAATTAAATTGAGTGAAACATCCCCTCATTTATCAAAACATTATTTTTAAATGATGTAGTTTCTTTTAAATAAATCAAACGAATCTTTATATTTCACAATGCATTGAATTAATTAGAAAAAAAAATGGCATGTGGTGTAAATGTGCCTCCACTCACATCGAAATAAATCTTAAGGAAGTGTCCCATTAAAACATATTTAAATGAACAAATAAATTATATGTGTGATTTCTTAGATTAGTTTTAAGGCTTGTTATACTACTTATACATCTAGAATTAAAAGTCTTTTAAGGGAATGTGAAGTTACAATTTAGGAATTTAATTTCCCCCTGTGAATCAAAAAATGTAAATTGTATCTATCAATGGAACCATTCTGTAATTTATAATATTTTATGTGAGCATTTACTAATTTTCATATGTTTTTTCATCTGAAATCTTAAACTCGGTTATTGCGAAAAATCAGATATAATGAGAAAATGCCGTGGTTTCCTTCGTTCTCGTTATAACCGAATTCGATTGTAGTACAAAAATATGTTTTGCGTAAGTTCTACTGCTGGCGGCATACATATAACATAGAATCTGTAATGATCTTGTCATTATGGGTAAAAGGCAATAACAATAACAAGATCATTTATCTTTCGTGTTCAACATATTGTAGGAGAGAACTTAAAACTCTTGATGTGTAATTCTCGTTTTTTTATTTTATTGGATTCTTCATCAGCATAATTTTTATAGACAGCCATTTATTGAATTTACGTTTGATAAAATACACAATAAATTTTATTAGTAACATTTTATAGAATTTTTTAACAAATGTATTTTCGAGAAGTGTAGGCGTTCCAAATTTCACGTTATTATGATCCATACAACGTCTTTCCACATCTCTGGTAAATCAAGAAATTTTAATTTGACAAACATGTATTTTACTGAATGTGAAACAAGAAAAAAGGTTAGCAAAAGAATAATTTTTATAGGAATTTTTATTATCGAAAATATGGTCGGCGTTGCTGATTTCCTATAATTTCTCGGCCATTTAAAATTGTTTTAAAAAATAAAATACATAAATACTTATTAGTTTCTTCTCTCTGCATAATAGGAAAATATAGGATTTGGAAAAATATTCTAGTGTTGGTTTATAATAAATTTACATGGTTCTAGATATACTGGATTTGACTATTTTTGGATCTTTTCTGGAGTATGTCTGTATGTTACATATTTTTAAGTGCACTGTAATTCATGTGAAATTAGTTGGACCTTGACGACAACTCATACTGATTGGTTATGATGTATACGATTCAAAAGGAGACTCAACTTTGTTATGTTTTTCACTGTGTGCATGATAGCTATATTTTAATATCTATTGAATGGTATTTTACCAAACTAAATTTGTATGATGTTTATTATGTTGATTCGATTTTACTTTGATGATTCAACAGGGAGCTCTGCTATGATTTTTGCGCTAAATATTATAGATTTATCTCGGTTTCTATTGAGTAGAAATTCAACAAATCTTATATGTATATATTTTTTTTAATTTAAAATGTGTGTGTTGTTCTAAATTTTTTTCAATACCTGACAGCACTGTTTTATTATGCTTTTTAACACTTTCCAACATAGTTGAAAGTCTTTATGACTTCTGTTAGTCTATCTGCTTTTAGCCCATCTCTCCGTACTCTAATTATTTTAAATATATTCGTATTGCCATTAATTTATATATATTATTGAGGTTTACTATAGCATGATCACTATAAAAAATGAAGTAAGTAGTCATATTATAGTTTCTTTCCAGGGTTACTCGAAAGTATTACGTTACATTGCGGTCAATGGAGAAAAATCGTTTACAGTGCATTTTAATGATGTTACAATATTTCAAACATGATGAAAATGTTATGCATTTCTAATGTGCCCTAAAACATGCTTTCTGTAGCATGTAGACGACAAAGCATGAATTTATCAGTCATTTACAGTGTAACACAAAGGAATTCCCTTACATAATGGTCAAGGAGAAAAAAAATAGTTTGCAGTGTTTTTAATATTGTTAGAGTATTTCAAACATAATGAAATTGATATGTGTTACTGAGGTGCACTATAAGAGGCTTACTTTAAAATGTGGTGCGCGTATCATTTATCTTTTATTTAAAGGGACACACAAAATAATTCGGTTAGAGTCTATGAGCGATAATTTTTGTAAGTGCGTTTTCAGTTGTCGTATGCGTTTTTAAATTTAACTAAATGTTTGCTATAACATAGCGTATATAAATTCTATTTATCCTATGCAGGGATACACAAAAGTGTATTGCTGCTTTTAGGCGGGAATTACTCAAGGGTGATTTTTAATTGCATTTTAATGCTGAATTATATTTAGTTTACTAATATAAGTTTGTGAAATATAAATAAATTCACATACAGGGCTATGGAAATAACTGGATACATTGTCGTTTGTGTATAGTGATTGCTTGAAGTACGTTTCAGTTGCGTGTTATGCGTTTTTTACCTCAATTTTAGCTTAATATGTGGCATGTTTAAAATTCTGTACATAATATACTGGGCTGTACAACAGAATTCGAGTGCATTTTCGTCTATAGGCATAAATTGCTAAAAGTGATTTTTCACATATGCTACGCGTTTTCTAACTGAACTAAGCAAGTTATGTAGCTATGTAGCTGTCGAACTCGGGGACAGCAGACTTTAAAAGATGGCGCCCTTTGAAAGAAACTTTGGCGCCCTTTAAAATATTTCCTGTTTCTATTACTAGCTTTTTAAAAATAATAAAAATTCATTTTAAAATGCGATTTCCTTTAAAATCATTAGTGTTTGCATGTTTTTCTATTACAAGTTGCATAAGATTTTTTTTGGCTCCAGTAAATACTTAAAATAGCATCGTTCCCGCAGTACAGAAATATGCAGTGCCAAGTTTACTAAAATTTATGTTTTAATAGAATTTTTTTTTCGGGCGCCTCGTATTGTAGACATAACATGAGTATATTTTTCATCTAAGTGTATGCATCGTGACTAGTTTTATACACTGTTAAAAATCTGCAGGAACTGTCCAATCATGTGACCGTTTTTTATAGAAAGCGCTTATTTGGCATTAATTTGAAGCGCCCTCTTTTATGAAAATAGGGATAGATTTCTGTTATATAATCGTTGTTAATAAACACGGTCGAATGTCTGGAAAGTTTACTGCAAATTTTTAACAGTGTAGGGAAATACTACTGTTGTGACCATTTGAATAATAGCGCGTTTCACTGTTTATTAGAAGGTGAGTTGCTTACTACTTACTGAAATGTTGAATAAGGCTCCTTAGTAATATATATGCAAATCTATAGATCATATACAGGGGTTCACAAATTATATAGACTACTTTTATCACAATGATCGGTAATTGCTGAAAATGCGTTTTTAACTGTGCTATGTGTTTTCTAAACTGTTTCCTTACACATTTTTTTTTCACTTTTTATTTAAAGATGAAATTTCGTTACAGTTTTCTGGATATGTTGGAAAGTGTTTAATAATCTATATTTGAAGCAGGATTTTTTGTTATTTTTTTAATTCATAATTCATCGTAACTCATTGTTAAATTCGAAGATTTACACTGTATTTTATTTTCATAATTGTTAGTGTTTAGCTGTGTTTTAAATCAGTGAATTAGTATGTTTAGACGAAAGTCTTTTGATGGTCTCAGCAAACTAGTTTTTAATGGTCTTTTAGAACTAACTAATACTTAAAAACTCATGCTTTGTTTCTTATTATTATAGAAAATCATTTATGTTAAATGTTTAAGTATAAATAAACTGTCGAGAAGTATACAATGTTTATCGGAAATCTATGAAATTGTATCTTAGTTTTGTTTAGATTTTGCTGTGTTTTTATGAAAGTAATACGAATTATAGTAAATGGATATACTGGGATTTAAATAGCTATTGTGTATTTCAATTAAATTTATTTTTAACTTTACATGCATTTTTCTCAAAATTGTGCTTTTGTTACTTGCACGCATTTTAAAATTAATTTATTTGGAGACAGATTATTTATTTTGAACAGGTACATATATAATTATTATACCTACAATCTCTAGCTACTTTTTTGTCAATTAAACAATGTAAATTTCATTTATTGAGATTAGAATGTTTACTTAAATTCGATACTTATTATGCTTTAACACTATTTCCTCCGGTGTCATTATAAAATTTTGATTCACGGTTTATTATTTGTAATTTTTAAACTAAGACAATCATAAGTCTAGAATTCAGAATAGAAGAAAGAATTTATGGTTATTTTAATTAAAACATTAAAAGTAAAAATAAAATTGAAATAAAATAAACCATACATCAAATTCTTTAAAGGTACCATTTGACAAAGTTAGAAATAACGTAACATATAAAAACATGTAGCCTTCTGACAGTTTTTTTATATGCTAATAAAAATAGATTAAACTTTATATATAATGTCTTTACTTTAATGAAAACCTAAAATTGAAAATAAAAATTATTTTTTGTTGTTGTAAGGTTGCGCGCAAGAGAAGTATTGAAATTTTATTTGTTCAATATATGTTAAATAATTTCATTGTCTTTAATACAGTTTTTTCTATATTGAAATATTAATGGAGTATAAAAGTAAACCTGTAAAGAATCAATTCTTAAGAATTAGTTTTAATTGAATAAATATGAAGATAATTGTGTTACATGAAATATAGGTCAAAAATCTTGAAATTTTAGTATCATAAAACTGATAACTCCCCTTAAATTATTCAATGTTAAATAAAACTAATGTTTCAGAGCACTTTATGGATCTTGAAATACTACATATGACGTATTTTAACAAAAAATTGACAACTAGTTCATTGACATCTTCTGCAACATTCCACAATGAGATACAAGTATCTATACACACCGGAATATTTGACAGCAATTTATGACACAGATTAAATTGCGATATAATTAAACATACGTGACATGAATATTATTAAAAATGCTATTCTTAAACGTAAATATCAATACACTTGAAACTTTTGTCAATGAGGTTGATTTAGATATGTGATGGTATGCAAAATAGGGTGTTGCTTGATGCGGTAGCTATTTTATTATTTCGTAATGCCATTATTTATTGCATTCTTTTATATTAAGAATAAAGAAATAGTGGATTCGCAAAAAATTTCTACTTTCGTATATTTTTAATGGATTTACATGTTTCGGAATTTCCTGAATATCATTTGACTATTTTGGTACGAAGTCTGCCAATCAATCTGCCTGTCTGTATGTATGTTACACAAGTAATGTATTCCTGTAACTCAAGAACTATTGCACGAAATTTCATGAAACATCATATTTAGTTATAAACTAGAAAAAAATGCTGATCAGATTTCGGTGTGTATCGGCCAACAGGAGCGCTGCTATGGCAGGTTTTTCACGGCAAGCGTAATAACTATATCTTAGTATCTTTCGAATAGAACAGCACAAAATTTAATACAGTAAGATCCGTATTTTGATAACTTTGTTGAGCCAATTTCTGTTTAGATCACTCGATATTTATCGCTGGTACGCTATGCCATGCCTTTTTGAGATGAAAATTATATCTGTTCCTTAATTTCTATTAAGCAAAATTGCTTTAAAATTTACATTTAAGGTTATTAATAGTGAAAGACCAAAACAACATTTTTTTTTAGGCCGAAACTGAACAGAAGCCGAAATTAGTTCCATATCCGAGTTTCAGCAGAAAACGAAATCTTAAACGAAACTCTCTCTCAGATGACTAGGCTATTAATGTGTGCATGCATACTAAGACATTATTAATTATTCACACATGTACATGTCTGTCTACACACTTTATGCATATGCCTGTATGCGCGTGTTTTTGCTTTTTTAAAAGTCAAGACACTATTCAGCAGTTATTTTTTTTAATCAAAATCCACAAGCTTTTATAAATTATTAACTGTGCAATTACTCATAGAAAGAAAAAATTGTCCAAGGTTCCGGTTTCATCTAAAAAAATGTTCAAAATATGATGCTCTTAAAGAGCAATAGCGGAGTGATTCTTGGATGGTGGGAGAAAAAGTAGCAATTTTCAATTTTCAGTTATTATTACTTTAATAAAAATTAAACCATATATATGTTTCAATACGCATTCATACGAAAATGTTGAAGATATATGGTGTTGTAGATATTTTATACAAATTTTAATGCCGTTTTCTCTCATTTATGCGTGGTTGATTTGACCTATTTACACGAGCATAACCGACGGCGAAGCTGACACATAAGGGAACACATCTATTTTATAACAAATTAAAAAATAATAATATTTTACTTCTAGGACACAAATTCTGCATAATAAATCTTATAAATGATAAAACTCTTAAAGTACCTTTAAAAATTACCAATTATCTACTTAATTTATTGTAATTGTTTATTTACAAAACATAATACTATATGTAAAGATAATATTACCCTGAAGAAATATTATTTTCTGTACTTCCTACAAAAGTATGTCAATTAATGTTTACGAAGCAAGTCATAAATATTATTTACTTTCTCAGGCCGTTGTTACAGAATGTCATTTTCTAATTTATTAAAATACATAATTGCATTTGAAAATGGAACTTTTGCCATATATATATATATATATATATATATATATATATATATATATATATATATATATATATATATATATGTAAAGACCTATTTTTATTTCTCATGCTGAGGCATTGAAAAATGACATGTAAATGAGAGACGCTGATAATCTATCTAGATTCATATCAGTGAGAGGTTAAGGCAGTATTGAGATTTAAATAAAGAATTCATGTGAAGAATTTTGTAAAATATGTTAATTTTCTTCTATACGCAATATTATCGTAAACATAAAAAAATATATAACTATTTTCGCTTATTTTTCTAAAGCAATTAAAGCTCTTTTAACTAAGTTTTTTTGTGAAACACAAATATAACAGTATAAACAGTGGTAATAATGAGTAGTTTGTTTAGAAACTGTAATCGAGTAAACGTCTAGCTAGTAACAAAAGTTTTTTTTTTATACAGAAAGCTTTATCAGCAATATCTATAAATTTATTACGACATATAAAGTTTCATAAAACTACATGACCATTCATTGAAAGATGATTTTCTTCTTACAAAAATAAATGCCAATATCAAAAAGAATGCAGTTTTAAGAAAATATTTTTTAATTTTCAAAATTTTTTGGCATTTAGGTACGGTAGCACTTTCGTTAATATATTTTTGTCATGCGTAATCTTGTTTTGATTTTTATTATTACAAAGACTGACCAGTTATTGCTATTATTGACCGTTTTACCGTCTTAAGTACTGTTCGATTAACTAAACAAAAATGGCAGGGATGAAAAACATTTGAAGACAGTTTGTACAATACAAGGGTCCTTCTATAGGCATGTCCAGATGAGAATCGACTTCAGTTTCAATAGGAGCCGAAAGTTTGCCTGTTATTGCACTGAAAGAGAATATTCGGTAAAAAAGACCTAAAACTAAACATTCGTTCGGTCACTAGTTATTAATGTCGTTATATATGTTGCTGCAATTTATGCTTTCAGTATCTAATAAGGGTTGCTGTTTTCTGTTTTAACTTTAAAAGTGATTGCTGTAATTCAATATTAAATTTTAAAAATTACTTCATACTTCATATTTTAATTTTTGAGTGTGGAGTTGCGCAGTTTAAATTAATATCTTAGCTGAAACACGCACAATTTTATTATAAAACACACATAATTTTCTTATAAAATGCATATAATTCCTTATAAAAACACACATCCTTAATTTTATTTTTTATAAAACACCCACAAATTATTTTATTATAAAGCACATACAATGTTTAATTTATTATAAAACACACACATTGCCAAGAATACAACTGACTCAGCTATTAATACCAGAGAGCTTTGATTAATGCACACTAATTGTGAATTAAAATTGACCAAATTCACCGGTTTGCTACAAAAGGCAAAAAATCGCCATGTTGGCGAAAAAAAAAAAAAAAAAAAAAAAAAAAAAAAGTGCGTCTGCGACATCTACACCGAACTTTCGTAGCATCACAATATTGGGCCTATACCTTTATAATATCTATGATTTAGCAAATATTGGAATAGTTTTAGCTATGTTTTAGCTAACATTTAAAATTTTAACTAAGTTTGAAACCTACACCAAGATGTCTTGGTGTGGGTTTCCAAATATTGAGAATATTAGTGTACATCATTGCTCGAATATGACAGTGTTCATATTTTGTTAACAAATATATGTTTCTATTTCATTATCAATATTTCCGATGTTATGCAAATATTTCTTTAATAGAGGTATTCTTTTGGAAATATCTACAATGCAAAATCACTAGTTAGCCAATATTACAATTTCTTCGGAAGATTTTTGAAGAATTCAATAATGGCGACGTATTATGTCCGTCGATAACCAATAAGATCGATATCGCTTTCCTGTTTTAGAATCAGAAAATTAAAAAAAAAGTGTCATGCAATTAACGTTTTTGCTTTAAATGCAGGAATTAATTTCTGGGGATTTTTTTTTTTGTTTACTCGAATGTCGTTAAAATGGAATTATAAAACATCAGTCTGGGTAGTCAGAAGAATATATAAATATTTTTTTAAAATAAAAAAAAGAAAAGAAATGTACTAATATGTCTATCAATTAGTACTTGGAAAATAATTTCAAAACATTTTTTAAAGACACCAGTAAAAATATTAAAATGCTTATTATGCATTATAAATATTTATCTATTCTAACGATTCATTTCTTATATATATATATATGTATGTGTCTATTAACATTCAAAAAGACGCATGTTATCAAAGAGAAACTTTTTATACCTAATCTAACACGTAAAAAGAAGTAAGAAAAAAAATCAAAATTTACCAAATCTGCAATTTTGTCACGATGATAATCTCCGATATTATACAATGCAGGTTCCGCAAGAATAAAATAGAAAAAACATCCAAAAAATACCATAGACGCAAAAAAAAAGAGAACATTCTGAAACCATCAGCATTGGAGCAGAAACAAATGCCACGTGGCATAGTAATTAGAGTCTCTCCCCCTTTTGGCATCTTAAACGATGAGCGTAGTCCATGAATCTTTTATGCTTTCAAACATTTTTCAATACATTAAACCTCTGCAATATCATATGTAATGCTTTTTGGGGTCAGGAGCTTAATTTCGGGTAATTCTCCGCGTTCGTTTTTATTTCTCGGATAAATCAGGATAAATCAGCTGCTGAGGTTTTATTTCGGTAACTTTTTTATGAATCCTTGCATAGAATCATAATTATCTTTTGTAGTAGTTTGAGTTTAGTATTATTACTTAAAGACGTCTGTTTTCCAGTGGTGGGTTTTTATTTTCTGAAGTAAATGCAGCATTAAGTGCCGATGTTTTAAGTGACTGTGATATATCATGATCGATTGAAAACTGAGTGTTATTTGATGAAACATCACTGTTTTATTACGATAAATTACAATTATTTACTTTTGATATTTATTGAGAGATTTAGTTATTTTTATATTTATAAAACTCTCTCCTTTATTTTATTTCATCAATAATGTAAATCAGATACTGCCGTTTTATTTTACCCTTCTTTAATGCACTCTTATTTAGAGTCAAAATTATCTTTTTGCAGAAATCTGAGATTATTGTTTCTTTTAGTATTACTTCTTAAATACTTCTTTTTAAGTATACATGCACTGTTAAGTGACGATGTTTATTTTGGTTTCTTTTCATGAATCCTTGCACAGTATCTTAATTATCTTTTTGTAATAACCTGTTTAGTATTATTACTTATAGAGACGTCTGTTTTGAAGTGCCGATATTTTATGCGACTGTGATAAATCATGATCCATTATAAGATTAGTTTTATTTGGTAAAACTGTAACTTTTTATTCCAAAAAATAAAAATTAATAATATTTGTCATTTTACCGGGATATATAAGTTTTTTTATTGATAAAAACTCCTCTTTAATTATGTTTATTTATATTTTTCATGAAAATATAAATGAGCTGCTGACGTTGTATTTTATATCTTTTTTAAGTATTCTTGCATAGAATTACAATGATCTTTTTGCAGTAGTTTGAGTTTAATATTTATTACTTAAGGTATCCGACTACGTACGGAGACATTTTTTTTAAAAAAACTTTACTTTTGACACATTTTTTGGTATTTTTCAGTGTAATCTAACACAGAATAAAGAAAATAATAAAAAAATATAAAATATTTATGCAACTTTTAGAAATTTTGAAGAATTTTAGTCACTTTTTAGCATTTTTTTTATAAAAACGGCTCCGGTTTTAAAAACAAAAAAAATGCATATAACACAAATATTTTTTTAACATATGCATATTAGACACTCTTGACTGTAATGAACTAAAAACTAGTCAATATACGGAAATCTAAAAGAGATACAGCTGATTATATACAATTACATAGAAAATTTCAGTAATTTTACGTGTAATTCTTCATAAAAATAGCTATATATAAAAAAATAAGTCACAGAGCTAATTCTTTAATTCATTACACTCTAGACATTATCGAAAAGCTACACAAAAAATTGCCTGGTTATAGGATGATAAAATTTTGTGTTAGAGCAATAGTCGTTTACCTTTTCCGATGAAAATCGAATTTTTCCGAAAACGCATTTAAAGTCTTCATATGAGTTTAAAAGAACTTTTTTAATTAAATAAACACTTTAAAAACCACTAAATTTATAACTATAGCCTTCTGTTTGCTTATTTTACACATATTTCTATATTTTTATGCATTTAATTCTTTTTGGAGCATTTTCGAGTTTACTACGGTAAGTCGTTATGTTAATATTTATTGCTATCCGACAATTTAAAAAGACATTTTTTAAAAATAAACTGTAATTTTGGTATTGTTTTGGCCCTTTTAAGTACAATATAATACAAAATAAGAAAAATAATGAAAAATATAAAATATTTATGCAACTTTTAAAAATTTTGAAGAATTTTAGTCATTTTTTAGCATTTTTTTATAAAACCGGCTCCGGCTCTAAAAACAAAAAATAATGCATATAACACAAATATTTTTTTAACATATGCATATTAGACACTCTTGAGTGTAATGAACTAAAAACTAGCCAATATGCTGAAATCTAAAAGAGATACAGCTAATTATATACAATTACATAGAAAATTTCTGTAATTTTACATGTAATTCTTCATAAAAGTAGCTACATATTAACAAATTATTTACCTATAATCAATTCTTTACTTCATTACGCTCTAGACATTATCAAATAGCTACTCAAAAAATTTCATGGTTATAGAATAATAAAATTTTGAGTTAGAAAAATAATATTCAACTTTTCTTGATAAAAATCAAATTTTGAAGAAAATGCTAATAACTTGATAAAGTAGTAAAAAAAATAATAAACCCTTTGAGGCAGTGCTATAGATAAAGCTAAAATATAATATTAACTGTAAAAACTAAAAAACAGTTTAATAAACCTCAATTTTCGATCCACTTTCGGTTCAGATATCTCCACTTCCGGTATAAATTAACGACGTCAGCTGTTTTTTAAAGGTCTCTAATTTCATTTCTAATAGGCGTACAGGAAAAATGAAAACAGATTTAGAAACAGAAATGTTCATTCTATAAGAAAATCAAATAAAAAAAATTGCGATTTTTCATCGAAATTGACGTTTTAAACGTAGGCGGCTACCTTATAGACGTTTATTTTCTAACTTCTAAAGAAAGTGCCATATTAAGTGTCGATGATATAAGTGACTATGATAAATCATCTGAAAGTTCAGTTTTATTTGTTTATACTGAAACGTTTCGCTGAAAAAAAAATTATAATTATTTACTTTTGTCATTTTATTGGTACATTTATATAGGTATTTTTGTATTTATAAAAACTCATATTGTGTTTTTTTATTTTTTTTTTTTTTCATGAAAATATAAACTGACTTTTGATGCGCTCATTTAGCTCGTTTATGAATTCTTGCACAGAATAAAAAGTATATTTCTGTAGTATTCTGGGTTTAGTATTATTAATTAAAGACGTCTGTTTTTCAGTGGAAAATCAGACTTTTAATAAATTAAAAAACATATTAATATTACAAAATAAAATTTACTTTATGTATACATATATGTATACATATCTATATGTATTACATATGTTGACGTACAAAATATGCGTTTGAAATAATAAATCATCATGGGGTATACTTCGTATTAGGACCACATATCCTGGTGGAATTGTACATGTTTCATCTTAGAGGAGTTTTCTGTAATCTTACAAACCAACATTCTAGAAAAATTCTACTTTGACAATTATTGTTTTTACAATCCTTAGATTTAGTTATTTTAATGTTTTCAAAGTCTGAGATGTAATCGGTATCTATTAAGTGCACCCAGAAAAAAGTTTTGTTGAATCAACAAAAATTTGGTTAACTCAACAAAACTTTTCGTTTAAATATGGGTCAATGGAAATTTTGTTTGAATCAACAAAAAAATGTTCTGATTTAAATGTAACATTAATGTCAATGTTTGAAGTGAATGTAGTTAAAAAAAATATATTACACAAAATATACAAAAATATATAACAGTCTGAGTTTAGTATTATTGGTTTTCGTATTATTACTTAAAGATTTGCTTTTAAGTAGATGCAGTATAAAGTGTTAATGTTTTAAAAGAACGTTATGAATCCTGATAGATCGAAAGCTGATTTTAATTTGATCAAACTATACCCTTTTTATTAAACAGTTATAATTATTCACATTTGACACTTATTGTGATATTTAGCTATTTTTCTTTGTGAAAACCTTAATTTTTCTTTTTGATCGAAAATATAAATCCGCAGGGGATATCTTATTTTTGTTAATTTCGTGAACTTTTTTCACAGAATGAAAACTATTTTTATGTAACAGAGTTAACTTAGTACTATTACAAATAACTAAAAATATTACATCTGCATCAGAATTAAATATACATAGATATCTATTTAAAATCAGACTTTTAATAAACTAAAAAAACATATTAATATTACAAAATAAAATTTACTTTATGTATACGTGTATTATGTATACGTGTATACATATGTTTATGTATTACATATGTTCACGTACAAAATATGCGTTTGAAATAATAAATAATCTTCGTATTAGGACCACATATTCTGGTGGAATTGTGCATGTTTCATTTTAGAGGAGTTTTCTGTAATCTTACAAACCAACCTTCTAGAAAAATTCTACTTTGACAATTATTGTTTTTACAATTCTTATATTTAATTATTTTAATGTTTTCAAAGTCTCAGACGTAGTCGGTATCTATTGAGTGCACCTAGAAAAAAGTGTTGTTGAATCAATAAAAATTTGGTTAACCCAACAAAACTTTTCGTTTAAATATGGGTGAATGGAAATTTTGTTTGAATCAACAAAAAAAATATTCTTGACTTTTTTTACAATTCCAAAAAAAAAAAAAAAAAAAAAAAAAAAAAATGTATCGTCAGCAAAAAAAAAAGTTTTGTTAATTCAAGTAAAATGGTTAAATTTTACTTGAATTAACAAAATTCTTTTTGTTACATAGATATATGCTATGTGTTATTTTAAAAATCTCTTTTCTTTTTTCAACACGATATATTTTGTTTGTTTAAATAATAAAATATGTTATATTACGAACTTGTTTTGTTTATGCTACAAAAAACTTTTATTAAATGAACCAATCTAATATGTAATTTTAACTACTTTTTAATTCATTTTCAGCAGTGAATTAAGCCTGTAATCCTTGAATAATAACAAGTGAATTTTTATCCTGCTTTTTTTTTAGAGTAAAACGACAGAGTGAAAAATGCCCCAAGCCGGAACTCGAACCCGGGTTCTCATAACAGCGCTCTGAGGCTCTACCAATGTGCTACAAGGAACGATATCCCAACTCGGCATTCCTCACTCTTATATACGTCGGACCGGCTGCAACCGCAGCACAAGATGGAAATGTTATCAGGAGCAGGCAAATTTTTGCGGCAAACATGAGACGACAATACAAAGCCCAGCATAATAATGATGTTAAAAGAGTGATATAAGTCAACAAAAAGATAATACTAAGTGCCCAAAGTCTTTAAAATATGTCCTAGGTTAAAATAAGAAGAAAAAAAAGATAAACAATACATGGAGAATATGAGTTGGGGAGGGGCGGGAGGGTAGGGACATCCATATTGCCAGCATTTTTAACTGTAAAAATACTTTTTTTTTTTTCAGTGTAAAAATATCGATAAATGCGCTAGTTTTGGATATTGATCAGAAAAAACGTTTTTTGAAAGTACTTAAAGGAGATTGTAACTTTTTAAAAATAATTTTAATTCCTAGAAGGATAGGATATGAATACCCTTCGCAAATTGGGTCCTTTCTAAAGAATAATGTGCTATATAAAAATAAAAATGTGAATAATGTACTACACATATGTAAGAATCAAAATAGATTCATTTAAAATTGTAATTTTGAAAAAAAATTCTTTGCTTAATTGGTAATCTTCTCATAATTAAAAATTAATATAAAAGGTTAACAGTATTTAAAAAAATATACTTGGGAATATTGCACATGGCTTGCTGCAATACAAAATAAATTATGACAGTATAATGCAGACTGTTGTAATAGTCTTCCATAATTGGCAGCCATTTATTTTGCTTTGTAACTTGATTGTAAGTCTAAGTTTTAGCCTGCTGTCAAACAGCCAGTGTAAATAAGAGAAAAAAAAAACATATAAGATGTTTCGAGTGCCTTAAAAATGACAGCATTTTAGATGTTTCAAATGTCTAAAAAATGGCAGCTTTTTAAGACATTTCAAATGTTTTAAAAATGGTAGCATTTTAGATGTTTTGAATGTCTAAAAAATGGCGGCTTTTTTAGACATTTGAAGTGTTTTAAAAATGGCGTCTTTTTAAGACATATCAAGTGTTTTAAAAATGGCGGCGTTTTAAGACGTTTCCATTGTCTTAACTTCAGATGCAAACAGGTGTCTTAAAAAGTAAGACATTTTTTCCTCTTAAAATGTGACCATCCATTTAAGACACCTCTTTAACTGAATTTCAGACGTTTGTGTTTACAGTGCACTGGAAGCGATTTTTCTCCGTAGAACATTGTGTAACAGAATTCTTTTGTGAGACCCTGTAAATGTATTATAAATATTTTGTACCCCATATTTCAGAAAAAGCATGCTTTAGTGTGCATCCTAATTTTTTATCAGTTTCATCATGTTACAAATGGCGTAACATCATCAAAATGCACTTGAAACGATTTTTCACCATTTACTGTAAAGTACCAGAATACTTATGACTGTCATTGTAAATAAACTATAAATGCTACACTATTCATTTTCAGTAAGAATCATGCTATAGTAAACGTCAATAACATACAAAATTTTCAGGGCATTCTGAGTATATTTACGGGAGTTAGAGCACGGGTAAATGGACAGATGGACATACGGACAGACATCCAGACAAACCGATGTCGTAAACACTTTTCATCTAGTTTGGAAAGTGTTAAAAACAAATTGCAGTGTTGGCTGTTTTTCAAGCATAACTCAAAAACTGCTTTCCAGAATGAGCTGAAAGTTTGCATTCATATATTTGAAGCTCCTGGAAATCTATTTCTCTTAAAATTTTTATCAGATACATTATACTATTTAATTTGAATAGTAATTTCATAAATATGCATGTAAAATTAAAATTCCAGCTCACTCCGACAAGTGTTTGAGTAGTTCTTGCGTTATGCTTAAAAAACTACATGAATTGTAGATTGTTTTGCAAGTATTATAAATAAATTTATCAATGGCAATTCTAAATTTAAATTTTCATAATTTCTAAACTTATTTAACGTATGACTTTCTACTTGGTATCCGAAGTTAAAAGTTACCACAGAATCCAAATGTGGTGTCAAAATTGGGTGTTCGTATTGAATATTTCAAAGCTCGTTACAATTTTAATATGTTTACGCCCTTTAAGCTTTTTTTAACACTTTCCAACATAGTTGAAAAGTGTTTATGAATTCTTTGTCTGTCTGTTTGTCGTCAGTTCTAGCCCATATGCTAGCAAAAATACGGTACGACCCCATACATCGTCCTCCGCTAGGGTGTAACCCTTCATTTTACTCGTGTTTCGAAATTTTTAACCCACCAAAAAAGCGATTCTGTGATCATTATCTAACGTGCTACGTTCTACGGAACAGTAAGTAAAGTGTTATTGTGTTTTAAAGTCCATTATATCCTGTGCATTATAATGCTGTATTACTTTGTCCCGTAAAATTACGGGCTGCACAAAATGCTGGGCATGGATTTTGTTTTTTTTTAAGGGGTATGACTGGAATCTCTGCTGCTGGCATCTGCCCGTAATTTTACAGCAATTTTTTTCTGTGTGCAGATTTATTAAAATTTGACTCAGGATCGGATTTATAACAACAACAGTTTAAGAACTTATTTGGTATGTTTTTTTAATTTTTTTTTATCTTTATGATTTTTTATTATCTCCGTTTTTCTGTCATACATTTTAATTACTTTCTTATTATTTGTATTGCTTTGACTATATATATTTTTTTGCAATATTAGGTTTTAAGCAATATTTTAATAATCGGTCTTTTTCTTTAAGAATGAATTCTTATTTGAATTATTTGATAATACTTATCAAATGACGGGACATATAATTACATCATTAAAACTAATTAAATATGTAAAATAATTAAATATGTAAAATAATTAAATATGTAAAATAATTAAATATGTAAAAATTTTACATAGTCTATTTTAGCTACAGTGTCACTTATACTTGTCATCTCTATAAGCGACAAAAATATAATTTCCATCTGCAGTACAGTCACGACCATAATCGACCTTCTCCCACAATGTGAAGCCCATAAAAACCGGAAAAGGAGAAAAAACATTACAAAAAGCCGGTTAAAGGTTGGACGAGGATTGACTAAAACAACGAGATGAGTGTGAGAAAATATAGAATCATCAAAGCTCATGCGAAAAGTAAGGCCACAATGTCAGTCCAATTAGAGAAAATTTTCCAACTTTTTGTTTTTAAAACCTTGGCTTTCCAATAAAAACCTTGTAAAAATGTATGACGCATATTTTCATTAATAAGAATAAAATATAATAATAATAATTTATTTTGCAAATAAATGAACTGGATTTAAATTTAAGATACTTTTTGTTTTTACAGAAACAAATGTGTAATGCAATATTCCGAAACTCAGATGTATATCGAACATAAACAATATATAATTTTTATGATTAACGGTACTTATCTGTCGTTAAATGTGAAAGTTCTAAAATAGGAATAATATTAAGATTTTTTGTTGTACAAAAGGGTAATTATATATATATATATATATATATATATATATATATAAATCTACTTTAAAACAAAAAGAAGAAATTGTGCAAGGGAAGCAAAAAATTTTCTCTGGAAAGATACGAAAAAATCCACAGTGTTTGTCCTTTTTGCTAACTTTTAAAGTTTTTGTATTAATTGTAAAATGCTTCGTTTACAAATCTCTAAAGTTTCAGTCAGTTTTCAGCAGAACGAATGCACTTTATATGAAGCAGACAGTTCGCTATATTGCTTTTACAAAATTTTGCGTTCATAATTTTCTCTACTTGCCTTTAAAAAAAGTGGTATTTTATTAATTGTATTTTCTCATAAACAGGTCTTATCAATTACGATTTTGTTGTTGTTGTTATTTGGCAAAGAATTCTATGTATATTATAAAGGACAAACGTGTCCGTGCGTAACGCTAACGTCATTTTGCAAATTGCAACACTTGACGATTAAATTTCGGTTTTGCGATTTTTGCTACTGCAATTTTTTTAACTTCTAAACATCGCACATTTTCACTTTTTACAGCGTTATATTTTTAAAAAAAATCTAATTTCAAATGCAATTTGTTTGAAAACTGTATCGTAATTTACTCATTTATTATAGCATTTAAATTAAATTTCAAGCATGGTTTAAAAAAATCTACCTCTATCGCTTGCAGATGATTACAAAATAATAAACCGTTTACACTTTAAACAATATAAAAAGTTCAGCATTTGTTTTCAGCTAATATTCAATAACGAAATTAAAACTTTATTAAGTAATAAATAAAATAGTATTATTGGGAAGAGTTTGGGTTGTTAATTCCCTACAAGGTATCACAAGTTGTTAAAAGAGAAAGAAAAGTGGTTAGTACAATTTTGAAGAGCTTTGTTGCTTAATCGCCGCGTTGTGAAGACGATAAAATAAGCAAGCTCCGGTTCGATATTTTTAACGCTGATCTAGAATATCTGTGACCGCAAAATAATAATAATAAAAAAATTGCAAAAGGAAAGGGAATGCACTTAATGCATACAATTACAAAAAAAGAAAGAGAAAATAATTGAAAAAAGCATCCTAAAATTTTACAAACTAATAACTTTTTTATTTTTATTAAAAAGAAGATAATTAGGTTAAAATTGCTAAAAATGGTACTCGCGACTCTGAAAAAGAACAAAGACACAAAAATACATAATCTTAATAAACGTATAAATACAGTTTTTTTTTTAAATTAATTTAAGTACCTGAAATACCCAAATATTTTAGAAAACACACAAACTATTGTTTATAAAGAATTTCATAAAATCAAAATTACAGTTAAAATTCGTAATTTTATTCGTATGATTATGAGTTTGGAGAATAACAGATATTTTTTTTTTTGTACAAACACCATGGGACTACAAAAATCTTGGTTTATAGTTTTATATAACATTGACATTAATAACTACTTTTATGAGACATTGTGGAAGAGGTGAGAATAAAATTAAAAAGAAACTATTAAAGAATATGGGCACAATGTTGCCTTGAAAATTATTATTTAGATTTTGATAAAATAATAGTTTAAAAAAAATCGATAAATTTCAGAATAAAAGAATGAGGCCTAAAATTACTGTTACATAAAAATAAAAAAATTAAATTAAAATGGACCAGCCGGGCACGAGAATCTTATTCCTAAAAAAAATGGCTCACCCATACTGAAAGCTGAAGATAACTGCATTCAGGCGTTAGGGCTAGGTCGCCCCGACCCGAATCTACTCGATCCTTGGACGACTACATCAGAGATGTTGCACTGGTCACAAATTTAGGAAAAACTGAAGGCTTTTCAGAGGGGAGCTTACCTCCTCCACTGGGGGGCCTTTTTTTGCCGCCCCTCTCGTTCCTCAGAGATTGGCTGGGTCAATTTCTGAAGTGGTCACTCTCTGTAAAAGTGACATTGAGAATGCATACGTGACGCTATCATGAGGTCACCTTTCCCAAAACGACCCGTACCTTCCTTTGTACTCTGGTGAATATCAGGAGTTGATGTTGCTAGGATGAAAATTGCTAATACCCGCTGATCCAAAATAATAATGTGGAATAAAATTTAGAAAATTATATTAATGGAAAAATAAATAAAATATTGAAATTTAACTATTTAAATGCTTTAAAATGATATCCATATTTATGGATGGAAAATAAAAATTAAAGAAGATATTTAAAAAAAAACTTTAGAAAAAAAAACAAAGAAAACGATTGCTAAAATAAAAAAAAAAAACATTATTAATTACAATAAATTAAACTTAAATAAAGAAATCAAAAAATGTGCCATGTTGATTGTTTATCTCCAACAAGTATAAATAAAACACAAATTTAACAGTCATGTATTTGAAATAAGCGTTTAAAACCGTTGAAATTATCAGAATGAAAATAAACTGCTGTATATAACTACATTTTTAGCGATTTCTTCGGCTAATAACTTCTAGCATGAGACCAATACAAAATAACATCTTTGAATAAATTGCAAAATTTTATTTGAATATATAATTGACATATTTCATATAAAAATGCTCTTTGGTGTTATTAGGGAGCAATCTAAAAATATATATAAAATGTAAAAAAAAAAAGAATTCAAAGAAATGGTTTTCACCTATATTCTCTATCCCAGGAATCCCGGGTTGGATGACCCAGTATTTTTAAAGACCCAGTGGTGATCTATCTTTTTGCCAGACCTTTTGAATTGTTACAAGAAACGAAAATGAAAATGCTATTATGAAATTCGCATACCTACAAAACGTTGTTAACAAAAGTTTATATATATATTGGAATTTTTTTAATAAAATAAAAGATTATAGGTATATTTGTTGTATTTGATACGTATATAAATTTACTTAAAAAGTGCAATAAAAATACCCTTTTTTATAGGACACGTGAAATAAGAACAACTAGTCAACAACGTTGTAGTGAGAGGTGATATAACAGAGGTTACTGTAATTTTGATTTAAAAAATTCATATTAGTGCATTAAAGCAACAGTTTATAATTGATTTATTTAATTAAAGGAAGATAGTTGTTAATTAAATGCTATGTGTCATCTGTGACTTCGTTCCCGTAAAATTCAAAGATGATTCTATGCTTTAAACAAACAAAAATTCAGTAGTTAAAAATACCTATAGGGGCCGTCCATAAATGATGTCACGCTTGGAGGGGGGAGGGGGGTTCATGAAATTGTGACAGTTTGTGACAAGGGAGTTGGAGGGGGTAAGAAGAGGTGTGACATCACACATTTTGGTTAAAATAAAATCATTAAAATCAGCAGATTAAATTTTGAAGTTATTTTGAAATTACCAGAATTTGAGTGTATTTTTTAATCGGACTAAAACATCTTTCACTTATATTCCTTTCTTTAAAAAAAAATATAAATATTTTATTACTAATTGTATTACTTTATTGTATATTAATTATGTTTTTGTCGTAAACCATAATCTTATTTTATACAAAATGAAATACACGAATAATTTTTATTGTTATGCTCACAAATGTCATTAAAACTTACAGTTAAAGTTGAAAAATAAAATTTGAAACATGATCTATAACGTAGTGCTTTGTTTCTGAACTCCAAGTATATGTCTATGTAATATAGCGTGACATGTGACAAGGGGGGGGGGGTGTATGGTGAAGTGTGACACTTGTGACTAAGACTACACTTTGTGAAAAAGTGTGACATCATTTATGGACAGCCCCATAATCAACTAACCTTTTAGTGTCCATAAGGTACATCTTTATTTTAAACATAAGATAATTTCCAATTCTTTTATGAGGTTCAAATTTTATACGCTTTGTATGAGTGACCTGAGTAAAATTAATTTATTTTGTTTTATCTTTTCCTATTTTCTATTTATTGTATTCGTGTATATATACGGATATAGTCTATGTTTTCGAGTGAAATAATACTTTTTAAAGTGATAATGTTAGTAATTTGTTTAATAACATTTTCAGTTAAACGGTCACTTCGCACATGATTTTGTGGGTGATTAATGAAATTGTAAAAACAACATTCAACATTATATTTATATTCTAAAATTCCTCATATTTTGTTACAAATCGCATATCAATGATGAGTAAAAAATAATTTAAAACGTGATAAAGCATAAAACTTCAAATGTAAATTATAAAAGAACCCAAAAATGTCTTTATCCTATATTCGTGGTGCTTTCTTTTGCAGTGCCATAATTTTTAAAATAGTAGATAACTTAAAAAAATTGTCATACCCCAAAAACTCTCGAAGTCTAAATGCTTATTTGTTACGCAATAGATTTGCTTATCATTGTCAATCGCTGAAAAAATCTTCTCATTTATGACACAAGTTTCCCAATTATGAAAAAAAAAATGTCTTATATTAATTGTTGTATTGTCAGTTAGTATTATAGGAGTTTTAAAATTTGACAGGAATATTCTGTATTGAAGAACAATGAAAATAACTTGCAGAGATGTTATTAAAAATTTAGATATTTTGAAATTTTAAGGAATTATCAACTATCTATCTTGTCTAATGCAGCCAAAATGACCTATAAGTATCGAGAGATATGATAACCTATAAGTACCGGAAATTTTTAAGGACTTTTTTCTTACTCTTTTCATATTGCAATTATCCATAATCAACGTGCCGTTGAAAAGATGGAGACAGAATTTCCTGCTTAATTAGTGACATTGCTTCTTCTTTGAATTTCATGTATACGAATACACTGGTAACAGTAATTTCAAATTCCAATTAAGCGATTACAGATTTTGCATCATCGCAGTATATATATAAAGTTTTAGTTGAATCACGATTATGGAAGTTTGAACCGTGAAAGGATTTTAAACTTAATACTTGAGGACGAAAATGAATGTGGAAATTGTACCCCTTTTAAAATCGCAATTAAAATAATATTTTTTCTGAATGATTCATTTAAATAAAACGATATTTTAAACCAAATATAGGTTTATTAAAGATTAACTTTATTCACTTGAAAACGTTTTCTTCCACTTCATGAAGCATAAGCAAATATACATTTTTATTAATATTAAACTTCTCGGGACTTGGTACCCTTCAAACCGTCGAAAATGACGAAAATATTTTACCATTTTTTGCAAAAGATAAACTTTAGTACCTCTAGTATATTTTAGCTAAATTTTGAAACATTACGTCAATCATAAATGTAGTAAAAACACCTTTGTTTAAATTTTACATGCACTTTAAATGCTACGGTATATATACTATAACTTCAACAAAATGTTCACCTATACAACTATAACATCTGTAACTTAGAGGTATAGAAGCGGAAAAGATATTCAGTTAGTATTAAGAAAAATCGAATAGTTTTTGACAGAATTTTCTAAATATAAAATTTAAAAAAGATTTTTCACAGTGGGACCTTTTTTGAAAATGTTCTGTATTTAAAATGCTGCAGATTCAGCAATTTTTTTTCAAGTGACTTGATTATTTTTTATATATTCAGTATGATCTACTTAATAAAATTAGAGATAGATTTCGCAATATAGTAATAAGAAAAACAAAATAGAAATGTAACATAATCCGCGCTTTTTCCAATATTTTTCTTATATGTATCATAAACAAATTAAAAAAAGTTAAAATTATTTTTGTATTGAAGCTGTCACCACCGACAATGAATTTCTTGTGTCCGGAGGTCTTTCTAAGCTAATATTAGGAAAACTATTGCATATAAAAATATGAAAATTGGGTAGATTTATAGAGAAATATTTCATAAACAGATAGCTTTTAAATCGAAAAATTATTTTAAGAGATATTTAATAAAGTCGGTAAAAAAAAGTTATCTTAAAAATGTTTTATAGAAACAAAAACTATGCACAGGAATTGAAACATCTTTTATAAATTCAAGTTTTGTTTCAAATATTCCGCAATTTTATCAGTGAAATCTTTTCTAAATTTATTTTTAATTTGATAATTTAATTTGTGTTAAATTATTTTCCTTATCATTATTTACGTGTAAATGTTTTAATTTAAAATTTATACATTGTAGTCGAAATATTATTATTTGGCGTTTTGAAGATGTGGTAACTTTAAAGAAAAAATGGCAAATTTTTATTTAAAGTATCTATTAAATCTGTATACAAATAATAAATAATTGAGTTTTTATTTATTGAACTATTTGATTAAATGAAATAAAAAATGACCTACGACCTTTTATGATTTAATCTTGTTATTTGCATAGTTTCAAAGGTATTTATTCATTCGTTTTAATACAAATTTTCAAATTATTTCTGTAATGTTGGACATGAATTAAAATATATATTTGGCCATCTTTCATGAAGTGAAAGAAAACGTGGAAGGGGTTTTCAAGTGGAAGGTGTTAATCTTTACAAAACCTATCTAAGGTAAAAATCGTCATACTTAAAAGTTTCATTCAGAATTCAGAATGATTCATTCAAAACTTTTGTCTTTATATCAATATTTACAGAATATATTCCCTAAACTATTTGATAAAAAAAAATATATATACAAAATAGCCATTTTGAAATAATTTTTGAAAACCACATAATTATCAAAACCTGGAATTTGCCCTTTAAATATTGAAGTGATTCCAGAACACGCATAGCTAGGTGGTAATTAAGGCATGAATCAAAATGTTCATGAAACCGCTGATTTACCATCAGAATCCACAGATAAAACAATTCGTTTCAACTATAGAACTAGTTACAACTACTGAAACCCAAACTTCTCATATTATAGGCCTATCCTGGTATCCCATTGCAGCAGCTACATGCATTTGTCAACCGTCAACTTCTGGGGAGTATAATGTAACTCTCAGAAATACACCTACGAAAGTTTTGGAAAAGCTTTCACCCATTCCAAGTAGTTTAATGCCATCGAAATGAAAAAGGAAACAGGCTGCAATGAGTGTTAATGATCCACAAAATATACATGAAAAAAAGACTTAATTTGTGAGAATTTAAATAGTGTGTAAGAAGGAATAAGCTACAAAAAAAAGAAGCAAACAGCTGAAGATAAGATG
Source organism: Maratus michaelseni (assembly GCA_963931845.1). Taxonomy (NCBI): domain Eukaryota; kingdom Metazoa; phylum Arthropoda; class Arachnida; order Araneae; family Salticidae; genus Maratus; species Maratus michaelseni. Next base: position 186,559,138 of record OZ007587.1, read on the forward strand.
CTTGAAGAAAAATTGGGTTCCAAAAAAAGTGAAGGAAAGAAAACAAAAGGCAACGAAGATGATTGCACTGAATGTCTGGAACTGTACCAGGAGATAACTTTGACCAGTGATTGGCTCCAATGTATTACTTGTGGCAGATGGTTGCACGAAAGCTGTACTATTTACAGCAATAGGTGCATAAATTGTGGACGACAAAAACTTCGGTCAGCAAACAAGAAAACATTGAAACTGTGGAAATGAAAATGGACTAATTTTAAGTTAAAGATGTTATATTAAGTATCTTAATGTTATTTTGTAAACTTATCTGGGCTTGCTCATTCTGATTCTTTATATTTTTCTTTAATTAATTTTTTTTTATTGTTCTTAAAATTCTCTCCTTTTTCTGATCCTTTAATCATTAGGATGAAATATTCACTCCTAATACAATAATATTTGTTCACACAAACCTTACAACAATGTCATTTAAGTGTAATTATTATTGTTAAGAATTTAATTGTAGTTATTATTAATAACAATCTCTCCTACCCATGTGCGCAATCACATCAACCCTGTAAGGACAGATTGCGCAGAATAGCTTTTTTGGTTTTATTGCAGCTGTTCTATTAAATTATAGCATAACAACAAACTAGCAATGGAAATGCATAGAAAACAAATCTAGTCAAAATTATTCATGGATAGTTTAGCAAAAAATTAATATTTAGATTTGTTTTTATTATTCTGTTGATTTGTGCGCAGACTCTCCTACTTTTACCTTATATATATATATATATATATATAATACATGCTGATTTACCAGTCCACTCTCACTAAAACAGACAACAAGTAAGTAAAAAAAAATCTATTTTAATAATATGGGCGTTTTTACAGAATTGTAAATAAGTAGTGAATTTCGAAACAGTCACTTGAAACAGTTTTCAATTGTTTTTGTTTGTTTGTTGGTTTCAAAATTACTTTTTTTATGAAACTAGGGCAAAAACCCTTGTCTCTAATGCTTTATTCCCTCAAATTGTAGTTTTGTCAAAAAAAAAAAAAAAAAAAAAAAAAAAAAAAAGATAATTATTGTACCAGTGACACTGAGTAGACATAAGTTTAAAGGTGAAATTGCTACCGACGTGAACAAGGCTTATTGTTAGGGGAATATTTAGCATGTAATGGTATGCATCCGATATGATGCACTATGCATTAAATTGAAAATGCGTTGTTACATTTGTAATATGAAACAGAAATTTACCATTATTTTAAACTGGCAAAAAAGACAAACGTGTCCGCCATTAATGCTAGCTAGATGTAGCTACGTGCACTATCGCTTTTGTGTTCATTGTATATATATTCGCTTGTAAGTGTCAAATAATTCTTTTTTTTTTTTTTTTTTTTTTTTTTTTTTTGGCTCAACGAATACTACAAAAATACTTTAAAATAAAGTTTAGTTTTCCTAAAACTGTAACTTAAAATACAAATTTGTTCATGATTTTTAAAATAATTTTGTTTTGTGGTGTTTTAATCTATCAATATATAACGTAAAAATAAACATTTATTTTCAATAATAATGTAAAATAAAATTTCCAATACCATAAAATATATAGACGAAACTAAGAACAACTGTAAGGGTCAATACAGGATTGTCGAGACCAAAACTTTGCATAGTCAAGCTTGACGAGAGCATCTTCTGGTTCTGTTAAAAATACTTGAGCAATATTTTAAAACTCTGAGAAGCAGTAAATTTTATTGCGAAGATTCCCAATACTGTCTGAAATCATTGTTCGAATCACTTCCTTGTAAAGTCTGTACAAATTGCCCTTTTTATCGATATTTTATTTGAAGTAATTGTTTACAGAACTATTGATAATAAAATTTACTTCACTAAATTTACTTTAAAATTTCTGTAATTATATTGAGAATAATACAAAATGTTGAAATATTTTTTGTGTTTGTTTGTTTTCTTTGAATTTAATTATCAAATGTATGTCTTAACAAATTGTTTAATATTTAAATATTTAAAATTAAACTCATCAAGGAGATTAACTACTAATGTAGATTAATTTAATTTATATTTTTAGTGTAACCAAATTTAATCATAAATCTCTAGACAGATTATTCTTGACAGAAATTTTCCGCTTATTTTTATTTAATTCTAAATTCAATTTAAAAAGGATTTGTTTTTCAAACATATGTAGTACATATGTAAAACAATGATTCAAAATGAATTAAAAATCACGGTACTCACAAAATTATTGAAGATGCTGTTATATTTACAAAATTAAACAGACAGGACAACAGTTGATAAGACAGGTCGCAGACTGATACTACTCAAGTAACATGGAGCGCGTCATAGGAGATAAAAACAGGTTTGAAACAGGTTTCTTCTTTGTTTCAACCCGTTTCTTCTCCTAAGATGCGCTTCACGTTGCTTGAGTCGCTTCGGTGTCCGGCCTGCCTAAGACTATTAAAGTCACCCATTTCGAAAGCGAACGCAAAAGTTTCTTCTAAAAACCTTTCATTACACCTTTTTGGTTATTATTTCAATTGAACATTATATAATATTTCACTTCACTGCAATTATTAAACCGATCATCATTAAAAGATCATCTTTAAAAGACGAACTTGGCTCTTTATTTTTTCTTTTGGCTATTTTGTTTATTAACTTTAACATTTTGTTTATTTATGTCACACAAGGCGAACGAAGGTATAGCTTTCATTTGATTAATGTTTATGTTCGAGGTATAAAAATTTATAAAATATTAAAATAAAATTGGTACGCCGTTAGTTCGTCAATACTTAATTTTTTTTTTTTTCAAAGGCAACTTAATTTGTTCGTTTTAGAACAGTCAATCAGTAAATGTGTTTTTGAATATACAATCCGCTTTATTCATTAATAAATCTTTCGCATGTATGAGGGATAAAACTTAATCATTATTATTATCAACCAAGTTTGTCAGCAACAAATGATATCGTTACGAGTTGCAGTGAAATTAAATATTATATAATATTGAATAGATGTAATCAAATATAGAAAACATAATAAATATAATTAGATGAAACGTTAATGTTGAACTTCGATATTCCTCATTCTTCATATTATTCGAATGGGGCCATTTTCATAGTCTTATTGATTCTGGTCTTTTAATGTTAGAAAGCTCAAAAGAAATTAATTGCTTTATTCAAAAATATCTAAATAATATTTGAAAATTCTAAGAAATACAGTTTTTACAGAAATAAATTTGTCAAATGTGAATACAACTCGTTCTCAAAGGGTTCCGTACATTGAATTTATTAATTACTATTTATTAATTAATAAATTCCGACCACCCTAATTTTTCATAATTTTACTTTCACTAGATTCGGAAAAGGGGGGGGGGATTTTTTCAGTACTTTCGACGATAGCTCTGAAAATATAATACCTAAAATTAAAACAAATATGTTTTTGAGTTCGATGTTACGAGATCGTTCAAACAAAATCCTACACTATACATAAAAATACTTTTTTTTTCAAGCAACTTAATTAATATCTCGGCAAATTACCGAATTTTTTTTTCGAAAATCATTATCAAATATCCTTGAATGATTTTGCGTCGACAGATACATCGAGCGTCCGTTAACTCCTCCGCTGACCGCCCGAAAAGTAATGTTTGTGTGTAACAGAAATATGTATTTTTCTCAAAAACTATGTTACCTAGGAAAATTTCCATAGTTTTCCTGCAAGGTTTAAATAAACTTATACTACCCCTAATTTTTTCATAATTTTAATTTCAGTAGATTCGGAAATAGAGGGGGGGGGGGGACATATTTTTGCAGTGCATTTTTGACGATATCTCTATATACTATCTAATGTAACACCTAAAATTAAAACAAATATATTTATGAGTTCGGTATTGCGAGATCTTTCACACGATATACAAAAAGAAAAGTTTTTTTTCCCTTAAGTAACTTAATTAGCCCCCTAGATTTTTTCTGTTCATATTTGGGAAGGGTTAATAATCTGAAAGTATGTGGGGAAGAAGACTTTATAACTTTCCTAAACTTGAACTTTCCACGTCCCATAGTTTACGAGAAAAAGGGTTGTGATAGACGGACAGACAGACACAGGAGTGATCTTATAATGATTACGTTTTTACTTTTTAAGTACAGAACCCTAAAAAGAAAAAGATTTTGCATTCTGCATGGAAGCATCATTAGAATCATCTCCTTTCAACTTGTGTGAGAACTGCCTGTAACTATAACCTGTCAATATTTTATCACAGAAAATTCTTTACCAAACTAATGATAATAAAACTTGCATCAATATCTTTACTAATTTCCTATAATTTCATTGAGAGTAGTGTTTAAAAGATGAATTACTTTTTGTGTGTTTTGTGTTTTATTATTAATTATATGCCTTAACAAAGGAATATAATTGCTTTAAATTAATTAGTTCCACACATGTTTTCAGCTTATTAATGATTATTCTCTTTTCACCTTCAGATTTATTGATTTTCTTTCTTCAAAAAGTTAAATTTATAATTTCTAAGAACTTTTCTCTTTTTAATGTTGTTAATTCTTATGTAAAACTGGATGAACTTTTACCCGAAAAATACGCAAATACAACAGCAATGAATAACTGAATTTAACTTAGGTATTAGGATACTAGTTTTATGAATTTAAATGGAACAAAGAAATTTTTTCTAATACAATAACGGAATACCTTGCTTTGTCTTTTAAGTTATGGGAAAATAGAAAAGTACCACAGTTTAAATACGTGCTGTAATTTATTAGCTATATTAAATTGTATTAAACTGAATTTCAACTTAATGGTTTTTATTTTATTTTACAGTTGTTTATTTTGTTTATATAAATGTTCATATAACAAAACAACTAAAGACGGCACATAATGATTTCAATAGCCTAATTTGATTATTCAATAGTATTTCTGAATTTAAAAATCGTGATTGAATACTGAATATAGAAATTCAACAGAAACAGATAGATTTTAATTACCTTACCTATTTAATAGGGAAAAGTAAATAATGCTTCCGAATTAAATAAAATCTCACGGTAATGTTTGGAAAAGAATTAGTATTGCAGTATAAAGTTTATTTCGTATTACAAAAACAAATTATAAACAAATTACCTTTATATAAAGCATTAAAACAGAAAAATAAATTAAAGTACATTGCAAGATTTAAAAATTTCAATGTTTAAATATTTTATATTTGAATGGATTGATTATAAAATGCATTAGATAAAATTGTTAAAAGGCCGATATTTTCATATTAGTACATACAGTATTCGGAACTTTTTATTAAGATCTAATTTCTTCTAGATTATTTGTCTTTACTTTATTTTGTTTCATGTAGACATTTAGACAATATACTCGAATAAGAAAGAATTACTAGTTTTATCTCAATAAAGTGATTTTTAATGTATTCAATTTCTTTATATTTTAACGTATTATCAGTTTTGAACCATTCTTAGAAAAAACGTTTCCTTTCAACGTGTTAAAATTTATTTTGATAATGCCTTACAAAACTATAGCCAAGAAAATTTGCATCAATATCTGCAGTGCGTAGCTGTTAAATTCCTATAATTGTACTCAAAGTGGTGTGTAAGTTTATAAGTAAAATTAGTTTTTTAGGGTTTCGTTCATCTCACGAAACCCTATTACTTCCGATTCGTTGTCTGTTCGTCACAGAACCGGTTCTCAGAAACTATTTAACTTACAGGCATGAAATTTTGTCTACTTATAGCTGAATACCTGCTATGAAGTTCAAAATCATAATATTTGAAAAAATCGTATTTTAATACATAGAGATAAAAATCCACAAATATAACAGCCTTTTCCTATTAAATTTGAACGTTTTTCGTTATAGCAGTTGCCAACAATTAAAAATCCACAATAAAATTCTTTCTACAATAATTAATTTTCTATTGAAAGTTTTCCACCTGAAAAATGAAAATGAAATAAAAAGTTTCACCGATTGAAAGAAAAATGATTAATATGACGTCATATTGATAATAAAACGGAAACAACAATTTCAAACATTTCTCAATAATACTAGGAGTGTGAGTATGTGTAAATACAGAAGCACCTTAATATGACGTCATTAGAGAATTAAAAAGAAAATTAATCTGACGTCATAACGGATTTTTCAAATGTTTGAGAATAATACAAAGAGAGTATCAATATGAGTAACAGAGAATTGTAAATATATAAGTTTGAGGACCGTATTGAATCATGATAAAAACCCGATTATGGAAATATTGGCATATTTTAACATTTTGAAGGTCTCTATACAACATGTTTAATTTTGAAATTGATTTTTTTAATATCGCATTTAGTCCACATGACAGATATTATTATACAGAGTATAATAGCGGTATTCGCCCGCTATCGGGTCGGTTCAGATATTCGAAAAAACGAGAAAAATAGACCGGTAAATTTTTACTTTATAAAAAACATAACTTTTTTGGTTGTTGTTGCTAAATGATGGATTTATTAAAGAAAGGATAAAGTGTTTTGAGAGGAATATTAAACGAAACCCTTTGTGCGATCTTCGATCACACTCACTCGCTTGTTTTTTATTTTTTTATAAGGTAGGAATGGAGATTATTTTACAAGTTCAAGATTTATGCCTAAAATAAGCAAATAATTATATTAGGAAGTAATGAATAAAAGTAAAAAAAATTAAAGCATTTTTATAGGCATCCAGTGTTTATCTTAAAAATCACGAATAATTTCATGACTGCAATTCCTATTGTTCCGAAAAACATCAGTTACAATATTTAATTTCGCGTGTTCCTGATAATTGAAAATTCCCCGCTTTGATTTACGCCTGGTAGAAAGCACAAACTAGTAACTTTATAAGAAAAATTATACTTTTTTCTTTGTTTCTCCTTTCGAAAATGTTAAGAGGAAAGAAAAAAAGCCTTATTTAATCTATCTATCCAGGATTTCTAAGTTTTTTCATCGTATAATCATAATTTCATAAATAATAAACTATTAGTTGATAAAAGCTTTCTATAAAAATATATATTAACCTCTTTAATTTTTATTTATATAGTTTCTTTTTAAGGCCTGCGGCTTTGCGCTTGTGACTGGTGAAATGTGCCAAATAGTATATGTGTGTCTGCTAACACGAGATGAACATTATACGGCTACTGATAATTTAAATATTACTAAGTTAGTCACGTTCTCTTAAAATATCATTCTTGTATGAACATAAAATTAATGTGAGCAACAAAAATATTTGATTAAGCACTTAAATTATAAGAGAAAATCTTCATTCCAACCCATTTGCAACCAACCCTTTGAGACAAACGGATAAAATGTAGTCCATTTGTGAATTCCATCCATAACTTATCCTACAGTGAAAGTTTTTTTTTTTAATTGGTACGGTATTTTCTGAGATTACTTTCAACAAACAAATTAATTAACTGATACTACAAACAATAGAAAACATTATTTTTCAAGTAACTTAATTAGCCCCTTAAATTTTTGATAAACATGTTTGTGAATGGCTAATAATCCAAAAATATGTAGGTAAAAAAGGCTTTATAACTTTCCCAAGTTTGAACTTTCCACTTCCCATAGTTTACGAGAAAAAGGACTGTGACAGACAGACGGACAGACACAGAAGTGATCTTGTAATGGTCCCGTTTTTACTTTTTAAGTACGGAAGCTTAAAAATCGTAATTTTAAAATGTTTTCACTCTTTGGAGATCAAAAGAAGCCTATTAAAGCAGATATTGTCACCATTATTATACCGAAAGAATTTTTTAAATGGGTTTGATAGTTCCAGAGTAATAAGGATTTTCAAATGATTTCTGTTTATTTGAATCTTTTAAATTTTGAATTTTATTAACAGTTCTTAACGAGTATTAACGCTTTAGAAGTAACCACCATGTAAACTTGCAAGTTTTTAATCAAAAACAACTAGTTTGAAACAATTTAGGAATTTGGTTTTGAAAAAACTGTTATTAGCAAGCATTTGCGTTTAAAAAGTAATCCTCATTTAAAATATCAAATTTCCACCCCCAACAGTTTAAAAAAATCGTAATATTAGACCGTTTTTCATTCTTGTACCCCTTTGGTGGTAATGACCGACATAAACAGTAGTCTATATTGGAGCAGAGACTGACACCATCATTTTACCACCAGTATTTTTAAAACCAATTAGGTAGTTTCAGATTTCTACAAACAAATAAACAAACATTTTTTCTGAACAATATTAGTGTAGATTTGATTAAAATATTTATTGTTACAGTTTCACAGCCAGATGGGATATTTTAGCGATCGTGGTTTGACGCATAATAACTCCATTGTTCTTGTAACTCGTATACAGTTGTAATCACAAAGAATATTCGTCGATTAATCACTTGCGCCTGACTAATGAGAAAAGTGCATTAAAATTAATTTATTAATTTATAATTAACTTTTAAAAGTATTAATATGCTGTATTGTCATCGTAAACGTACCTGTGTACGTACCTTTTCATAAAATCTAGTGAAAATGAGTGAAAAATCGATTCTAAAATTCAATCTTTTCATACATGAACCAAGTCAAGATAAATAAAACTATGTAAAAAATATGGCATTTTACGTGCTCTTTGTATTTATATTATCAGATATACCCTTAACAAATTATTATAATTGTTTTAAGATAATTAATTCCACATAAGTTATCAACTTATTAATGATGATTCTCTTTTAATTTCATACCTTTAAGTTATTCATTTCTTCCCTTGTTATTCAAAAAGTTAAATTTATAATTTCTAAGATTGTATTTCTTTTCTTATCTAATTGTTGTTCATTCTCACGTAAAACTTGTTTTATGTAAAAAAGCTTTCTATTCTTAAAACAAATTCATCGATATTGAATAACTGAATATTATTTATGTGTTAAGATTCAAAATTTTTAAGGAATTTAACGGAAACAAAGAAATTATTTAAATATAACAATAGATATTTTATTCTTTGTTTCTTTTAGTTATTAGAAAATAAAATTCACTACGATTTAAATAATTGCTATCATTTATTATGTATATAAAATGGCATTGAAACAAATTTTAACTTGTTATTTTTGTTCAAATTGTCAAATGTTTATTTTGAGTTTGATTATATAAATGTTTATTCTTCAAACTATTTAAGAACTGTACTTAATGATTTTCACTGCATAATTTGATTATACATGAATATCTGCACTTTAAAAAAAAATCTTTATTGAATATTGAATGGAATAAATTCAATGAAAACATAAAAAATCTGGATAAATTTTAATTAATATCACTGATTTAATGGATGAAAGTGAATAATGATCGGTTCTAACAAAATAAGATTACGGACATTGCTTTGAAAAGAAAAATCACCCAGTTTTATTGAAAATTTCATTTTATATTAAATAAATAAAATCAGTATATTTCGATAAGCTGTTGAATTATCTAAAAATTATAATATATTGCGTAATTTTAAAATTGTAATGTTTCAGAAGGCGTTAATCTGAAAATATATTTTGCTAAAAGTATTAAAAAGTTAATATTTGTTATACTCGTACCTAAGACAATCATTTTTGTTTTTGTTTTTGTTATGGGAAGGTTTTTTTTTTTAATTTACTTAACTGTAATTTATTTTCATAAGGAAAGATCGATGATTTTCAACCTTTGTGCATCGTCACATTAATGTACCGTAAAAGAAACTTTGGTGTGCCTTGAAAAATTTTTTTTTTTTCGAAAATTATTAAAAAGTCAATATTTGTTATATTTGTACTTAAGGCATTAAAAATGTTTCGTTAAGGTACGTTTTTTATAATTTTTTTTATTTAAATTTATTTACACCAGTAAAGATAATGATTATCAAGATTTTCAACATCTGTGTATCATCACACTAATGTTTTCTGTGAAAGGACTTTAGGTGTGTCTTAAAAACATAATTTGCTATTAAGTTATTAAAAGTCAATATTTGCTATAATCGTACTTAAGGTATTCAAAACATTTGTTAGGTGATGAGTTTTTTAAAATTTATTTAACTCTAATTCATATTCACCAGTAAAGATCAACTACTTTCAACCTTCGTGCATCGTTACACTAATGTGCAGTAAAAAAATCTTAGATGTGCGATTTTTTTTTTCAATTACTAATAAAATTATTCTCTTTTATCTCATAGATGAATTTCTAAATGTTGCAAGAAAATAATACAATTGCATGTTTTATTCGTAACCTTTTGTGTGAAAGGATTTTTCAGTATTGAAAGATATAGAAAAAAATGCGTAAGGTTAGAATTTTTAGAAGAAGGTTTAAAAATATATCCGTTCCAAAGTACATTTCTTGAAAGTATCTCAACATTTTATAAACAAATCTTATTTTTTATTTTTTTAAATGCCATAGAACACACATTTTTTTTAGATAGTTACACATACATAGACAGTACTATAGACAATAGTGTAAATGCCCGTCTTAGGACAGTCTGTAGAAATCGTTGATTTGAAACAATTTTGATTTGATTTGATTTAATAGCCTAAGAGGGACTGCTCAGGCTGAAGAAGAAGACACCCACCCGGGACTCCCACGCAAAGTATAAGGAGTTAATGTCCCGGGGGAAAAAACCCCACTAGCACCCAGAGAAAACACCGCCGCAAGGACAAGTTCAGAAAATACGGACAATAATTTAAACATAATGCACATCTTCAACATATTTCAGAATGATACTGGCACATGCCAATAAAAACTAAGACTATAATAAAAAAAAACCTTAACTAAAGAATAACATTAATAATTCAAAAAAGTAAACAACTTTATAGTCAATTCTGGTTACAAATGACTGTTTAACCTACATTAAAACCTACATTATAACCTATATAACCCACATTATTATTATTTATTTTCTTTATTTTATTATGCTCAGGCTTGTAGAAGTCTGAGCATAGTGTCCCCCCTCCGGTCCCTTTTATTAAGGTCTTAAAAAAAATTACAATCTACAGCCGAAGCTGGACCCGCCGTTAAACGCGACAAGGAGCGGGATTGGATGTTTAAGACAAATACAAATTATGGTCAACGACCAGATCATATATAAGCAGGCCCTGCTAGGGAAGGACCCTTTTCGCGACAGTTAGCAGTAGGTAAGGTTAGAGAGTTCTGTCAGAAAAATATAAATATATTATAGGTACTATTCATCTACAATAGGAAAAACTGGCATGGCCGACGTAAGTTCAGGGCCTGATAAATGCATGGGCCTCTGAGATTTTAACAACAAATTTTTAATATGAAAATTACATTTCAAGCTAAGCATAACGTCAGTTTCACCAGCGCAAACTTTTCATACGTATTTAATATATGTACTTTTATGCTTAACCGCCATGAATTCAAATAAAAATATATTATCTGTATTATTGTAAAGAAAGAAAATGGCATCAATAAAGTTATAATGAATAACGATAAAATAAAGCCAATAGACGCTATTCTCGTCAAGTCACAATAAATATGAATATGTTTTACTTAAAACATTTATCTGCAAGAATGGAAGTAATCCATTGTTTGGATGGGTTCGCACCGGAATCAACACACTGTGTTTTATTATATTTTGTATTAAATGTAGATATGTTATTTTTTATTGTATTAAATGTAGATTATTAGATTATGTATATTATTCTGCAGTTTATGTACTATATTATATAGATTATTTTGGTAGATTATGTTGATTATGTAGATTATGTATATTATTTTGTATTGACTTAAATGTAGAATATTTGTTATTTTGTATTTTATTAAATGCATTTTTTTTATTTTGTGTTTTATAGATACAGTTTAACAGAAATTTGTATAGATAGTTACACATACATAGTTTCGATCACTTTTTTTATAAATGTATCTCACAGCTGAATTTCTAAATATTTCAAGAAAATAATACAATTGCTTATTTTCTTCATCATATTCTGTTGTAAATGATCGTTTTAATATGGAAGGTTATTGGAAAAAAAAAGAATAAAAAGATGCTAGAATTATTTGGTGAAGGTTTAAGAATATGTTCCAAAACATAGCTTAAAAAGGAGCGTCAGATAATAAGGAAATCACCTTCACTCAATAGATGGCGCTGACTTTCACATGGGCGAAAATCTTCTTTTTCTAGCAGCCCCATTTTCTTGGAAACGTCACTTCCTGTTTGAAGCCGATTCCGGGTAAACACAGACACGCTGTGCCAAGTAAATGTAAGTTAGAAGATTAGAGATTAGCTTTTGGCTACAGATCTGTATAGGGGATGGGTTTGGTTTTGGACTTTACTTTCTGGGGGACTCCGGAACAAGATGGTTTCCTTCGGGCCGGGACCGGGCGTGAAAATTTCAGCTCATGCAGACCTCCAGCGCGGTTTAAGCCAGTTTTTATTTTATTTATTTTTTTTTTTTATAGTTATCGATTAGTCAATTGTAATCTCATGTTATTGAGAGAAACACATGGTTTAGCTATAATTAAAAAGGGATTTTGTAATGTTACAGGAGGTAAATAGCTGCGCTAAATAACGCTTTTAAATTAAATGATCTAGATTAAGAATTTCCGCAATATTGATATGTTTTAATTATATTTCCTCAAATTTGGAGTTACATTGCTAATGTATTTAGCTATCCAAACAAATGGTTCAATTTCGGGGGAAAGCATTGTACATCAATATTTCTGCTTACCCATATCAGTAGAAACCCAGTAATCTGAACCGAAATTGAAAAAATAATAATAATTAAGATTAAGCGAAGCTTTGTAAGATAAATATAATTAAACAGAAAAAAATATTTAGAATTTTAAATATATGATAATTAACAGTAAATATATTTAATAAAATTTTATTACATAATGCATTTCTTTTATTTACTGACTTAAATTTTTTGCATATACATTTTATTTATTTAAGGCTGTTCTGAAATCTAAGCTGTGCACTTTCTAACACATTTTTTAATTAATTTTTATTCACAAACTTATTAAGAAACTATGTAATAATTTTTTTTTCCTTTTCCTGTAAAGGCAAAATATTTTCAAATAATGCTGTCAAAGTTGTCATTTTAAACTGAATTTTTGGACGCGACAGCGCAGGAAAGGAACAAATTGCCGTCCTGAGACAATAATCACTTATAGCTAAAGATGTAATTCCTTTATTTGAAAATAAAGAACTTTTCGATTCCAAATTATTTCAATAAACATGCTTGCAAGTATTATTCTTTTATGCTTAAAAAGGAATCAGAAAATCACTAGCAACAATACATTTATACTAACAGTACCATTTGATACACGTTAAAGCTACATCTACGATGTTTGCATAGCTGCCAACCTTTACGCTGTTTTCCTTCTACTATTTTTGAACATCAAAATCACCTTAAAGTGATAAAAAATTTAAAGCACAGTTTGATTTATTACACGAATTATATAAACTAAAAATAAATTACAAAATAACTGTGATAAGAGACCAAATTTTTTTTTTAATATTATATATATATATATATATATATATATACATATATATATATATATATATATATATATATATATATATATATATATATATATATGTATGTATGTATTGCTTGAGTTGCAATTATACCAAATTGCATGTATTTTAATGTTTTATATATGCTTTCATTTTAAGAATAAAAATTTATTTATGTAGTTTTTCATATTTTATCATACAATAAGTTATAATTTCTGACTTCCTCATACTTACATATGCTTTAAAATTTTACATTAGTTAATCATATGTATTGTTTCTGTTGCCAACATCCCTTTTTCTATGCATTTACAAAATGCACAAAAATGAATGAACTATCATTCAAAAGGTTTTTGAACCGGCTTCTGACATAGTATACTCACATTTCTTTAAAACATGTTTTTTGATTAAAAATTAAATCAGCATTGTTTTTTTCAGTGAAATGATTTTTTTTCTCTAATCATTGTCGCCACAAAAATAAAATACTACATTATAGCATGCTCAACAATAATTATATATAAAAAAAAAATAGCACAATAAAAAACAAAGCGGGACGCACGGGTTTATTTTATATTTATGATTAAAAAGCAAAATTCAAATTCAAATGTTTGAGGAAAAAGACACCATCGAATCGATCGATCGCAGCAGTGGTATTTTACATGTAGTCTAAAATGTATGCTATGTTATATTATATTAAATTCTATTTTATATGTGCTCATTTTTTTTTTTTTTGTCCGTGTTTTTCACAAAGCGGATGACGTCATCTTCTAATGAAGTTAAAATACGATTGTTATTTTTTTTCCCTCGTGCGTGGCTCTTGCTATCTTTGATCAGTTTTTATTTTAACTTTGATGGAATGAATGACATGATATTCTGGCTTGACTAATGTTGTTTGCAGATATTTTCGTCCTTAAATTTTCTTTAGAAGTTTAAGCCTGCATCTAAAAAACCCCCTGACGACTCGGCCTACAGGCACAGGTAGATTTCGAAGACGCAGACCGTGGGGCGCTTGTTTATAGAGAATTGCAGAAGAAATGACCTTTTTGTCATGATGCTGCAGTTGGGACCGTCCACTTCGAAATCTAAATGTGTTTGTAGGCGGAGCAGGCAGGGATTTTTTTGTTTTTATTTTTTATTTATTTTTTATTTTATTTATTTATTTTGCTGTAAGGGTTGGTTTTATAAAAAACTTGTCAGTATAAAAGTTTTAGATAATATTAAGAGGATTTATCATAAATTTCAGCGGATTTGATATCTTGTGAATAGACGAAATTATGAATTTTTTTCTTCTTAAACCCCTAGCTCCCCCCCCCCCCTCTCGGAGGCCATTTTTAATATCAAAAATCTACATAAATTTTCGGCCTTTTTACTAGAAGTAATAATAACTTTAAACGGATTCGATACGTATCCTAATTAAGAAGTTATGTTTTTTTTTCACAAAAAGGCCCCCCATTCTCTCTCCCCCCCCCCTGGTTCACTTTTGCCCATTCACGAACTGGACCGAGATTTCATGCCCCTTGATTTTATGTATCAGTTTGGAAGAGATTTGTATAGAATTAATAAAGTTATCGTGTCCATAAAAAAGTGATATAGACAGATAGATAGATCGATATAAAGTTTTGAATTGGTTTTTGGGTTCTGGGAGTCATGATCGGCGTAGATCTGCAAAAATTTTTCAGAAATTATAACATAGGGGAGAATGTAATAGGTAGTATTTCTTACGAAATCTACCTAAAATATTAGACTGCAGTGCGAAATCATCGCACAGGTGTACTGGTAAATTTATATTTGAAGGTTTGATATTTTTACAATTATTCCGTATGTATGCGTGAATATTGGTATTTTTTTCGTTTTCAGACCATCGGTGTCCTTTTATGGTATTTTTATGATGATGCCTGTATGTATTTGTATATGTGAGTGAACACAATAGCGTTTAAACTTTGCTTTGGATTGAGCTCCCATTTGGCGCATATGATATCAACTGTCGTAAGAACTGTACTCATTTTTATCGGACAACGTGTTTAGTGTTTGATCATTTTTTATTTATTTTGTGAAAAAGAAGACGATGTAAGGGTTCTTTTTTGACTCAGTTAAATAGTTTTATTGGTCACGCTCACTTTATGTTAATATTTTTATCTTTGCTATTAGGTTGATTTCGTAAGAGATCTACCTTACACTCTCCCCTATGTTGGAATTTCTGGAAAATTTTTGCAGATCTACACCTATCGTGAATCCCAAAACCACCCCCCAGTTCAAAACTTTATCTAACTATCTATCTATCTATATGTCACTTTTTTTTATGGACACGATAACTTTAATAATTCTGTACAAATCTCTTCCAAACGGATACATAAAATCAAGGGGCATAAAATCTCGGTCAAGTTCGTGAATGGGCAAAAGCGGGGGGGGGAGGGGCTTTTTGTGAAAAAGAACCCATCGAATCCGTTTAAAGTTATTATTACTTCTAGGAAAAGGGCCGAAAATTTATGTATGACAGATTTTTGATATCATTAAAAATAGCCTCAAGGGGGGGGGGGAAAGGGGGGTTTTGGAAGAAAAAAATTCATAACTTTGTCAATTCACAACATATCAAATCCACTTAAATTTATTATAAAGCCTCTTAATATTATCTACAACTTTTCTATTGAAAAGTTTTTTATTGGACCAACACTTACAGAATAAAAAAATAAAAAAAATTCTACCGGCTTCGCCTACTTGACACAAGTAGATTTCGAAGTGGGCGGTTTCAACTGCCGCATCATGGCAAAAGGTCATTTCTTCTGCAATTCCCAATAAACAGACGTTCCACGGTCTGCGTCTTCGAAATGTACCTGTGCCTGTAGGCCGAGCCGTCAGGGATTTTTTTTTAATACGTATTGTAGCAAGTTGCAACGGCGCAAGACGTCGGTTTATCTTTATAATACCTCCTCAATAATAGCAAAACAATCATCTGTATGGAAATAAAGGAAGAAACTCTTTAGACAATTCTAGACTTTTCTGTTCTGTGCATGAATTCTGGAGAATGATTATCTGCAATTTCCACCGCCGGCCCAGTTCCTAGTAAAAGTGGGGACATGATGTTATATCTCAATTCCCCCCGCGAACTAGCCTTTTCTGTATCTATAGTCCTGGGTCAGTAAATGTAATTCGACAAGGACATTCTTTCCATTGATCACACTATGGAGAATGACACGAGAAACAGAAAGAAAGAGAGAGGGATTGGACATATTGTATATACACATATACCGGAAGAAATCCTTTTGAACATTTTATTTTTACTTCCACTGTTTTGTAAAATGATACAACAGGAGCCGCTTTCCGGTAATTAGAGGTAGATATTTTATGAAAAGAATGAAATTGTTTGGAAACTAATGTTCCCGATATGAGTATTTCAAGAATACATGAATGGAAGAAAGAAACCACGTATATTTTACAGAAGTCAAAACAAAAAAAGATTTTAGGAACGAAGCTTATAAATCTTTATTCAGGGTCGTACAGAAGTAAATATATATATATATATATATATATATATATATTACTGAATTTGGGTATTCTAATCATTTGGTACTAAAAAATGGGGATAATACATTTGATAACCATTTGTTTATTTCAGTTGGAATATGAAAATTTTTAGATTTTGATGTTATGAATTGTTTTCTTTTTTTCTTCTTTAGTAATGATAAACAATATATATATATATATATTGCGAATTCCAATATATTTTATTTACAAATTCTTACATTTAACACAGTTAAAACATTTACGAAACATGAATAACATTTAGTAGGCATTTATATTGTTAAAATAGTTGACTTTGAGTAATATATGAAAAATATAACTGTAATTATATTTCAAAAACAATTTAACAGCTGTTGAATATTTCATATAGCTACCGTTTATCGAATATGTAGGACATGATTTTTTTTCTTTTTCACTTTTATATGAATCTCAGTGCAAGATCGATTTTTCAAAAAAATTGAAAGCAGTGACAGTGTGTAAAAAAATATTCAATGGAATAAAAAATACGTATGTTCATTACAGCAATTAAGATCAAGTAGAGCTAATTAAAAAAAAAAAAAAAATTGCTGTAAAACTATGCACAGTGTATATTAGATAAAAAATTAAACTCTATTAACTAGTGATTAAAATACATAAAAACTATTGCATTGAAGGATTCAAAAGAGCAGCCGATTATAAATAAGTAAAGCATTACAGTTTACACATTTTACGCAATTGGAAAATCTACAAAGAATTTATAATATGGGTTATACTTTGCAGTTTCATTCGAAATAAATGACAGTTTCTTTTGAGAATGAAAAAAGCATTGGAGGATTCAAGACAACAGCTGCTTATAAATAAATGAGACATCATAATACATTTTACACAATTCACGCAATTGTATAATCTATAAAAAGAATTTATAATGCAGGTTATACTTTACAGTTTCATTCGAAATACATATCCGTTTCCTTCGGAAATGAAAAATAAAAGTGTTGGAGAATTCAAGAGTGCAGCCAGTTATAAATAAATAAGACGTGATACAGTTTACACATTTTACGCAATTGAAAAATCTACAAAGAATTTATATAGGTTATATATTACAGTATCATTCGAAATAAATGTCCGTTAACTTCCAAAATGAAAAAAGTATTGGAGGATTCAAGAGATTAGCTGTTTATAACTAAATAAGACATAATACATTTTGCACATTTCACGCAATTGAATAATCTATACAAATAATTTATAATGTTGGTTATACTTTACAGTTTCATTCGAAATAAATGTCCATTTCCTTCGGCAATGAAAAAAAGTGTTGGAGATTGAAAAGTGCAGTCGATTATAAATAAATAAGACGTGATAACAGTTTACACATTTAAAAAATCTACAAGGAATTTATAACATAGGTTTTACTTTACAGTTTCACTCGAAATAAATGACAGTTTCTTTCGAGAATGAAAAAAGTATTGGAGGATGCAAGAGAGCAGCTGCTGATAAATAAGTGAGACAGAATATATTTTACAGATTTCACGCAATTGAATAATCTACAAAGAATTTATAATACATGTTATATTTTACAATTTCATTGATAAATATCAGCAATAATTTTTTAAGAAAAGAAAAATATATCTATAAAAAAAAATAATATATTCCTTACACACAGGATAAGTAACATATAAAATTCAAACTATTATCTCTTTTCAACATTCCTAAATTTAATGATTAACCCAAGTGTCAATAAGTAAAAATTTTATTCGGATAATTAAGGAATAAAATCATATTAAAATAAAAGTTTATTATTATTAGGTGCGTTCGTAATTATATAAATACGTAGCACCTATTGTCGTCGCTTGGTCCGTCCGTCTGTCTGTCCGTCCGTCCGTCTGTCCGTCCGTCCGCATATAACAACGCAAAAACTACACAACCGAATGGTTTGTAATTTAAGATATATATAAGATTATTAATTATAGATATTAAGATATATAATTTAAGATCTTTGCAGAATTTTGTCGCGACATTTCAATTTTTTTTTAAATCGAATCAAAACTTTAGGAGATATTAATAAAAATATTTATTAAGAAATTTGAATTAAAAGAAAAAAAAATCGGTGCTTTCTTGTTAGAGGAGCTTCCGAGGTTTAATCGTCAAGCGACCGAGATACTTATTTTATGACAGAAATTAATCTGCAGACGATATAATTCATTTCACAGAATTAAAAATCATCAAGATCTGAATATTTATATAACTAGCTATAGTACGAACGCACCGCATTTGTCACGTTTGACGTACAATTTCCAACTTGTTTATTTTGTTGGAAAAGTGACACTTAAGACGATATTAATGACAATATTCATGGAGATATTATAATTGGTGAAGATAGTAGTTAATAGTTATGACGATATTCATGAAATGACGATATTCACATAAAATAATGATTTTTTTAAAAAAGGTTTTTTTTTTTTTAAATTTATTTATTTATTTATTTATAAGCAATAATTCAACAAAAGCAAATGATATTAGTTTATAGAAACCAATTATGGTTTTACAAAAACAAAAATCGATTTTTAAATGTTTGTTTTCGAGTATACGAAATTTGTATTAATTTATTTTAATTCTTAGAGAGAGCCAAAGTTAAAAGTGTTATTTACAAGTATTAAGATTATAATCTTATTTAATAATTCAAAACATAGATTTTTTTTCTTCTTTTTTTTTAGTGTTAAGTTTACTTGTGAGAAAGTAATGTTCATAAAAATAGGAATAAAATTAAAAGTTAGAGGAAAAAGGAAAATTGAGGCAGTATTTGTGTTAAATATGAGGTAAAACTATTTTTAAATTTAGCCTTTTAATATTTTAACACTGGAACATTGGAATATTCAGCCGACCGAATATTCGGTATTCGGTTTACTTGGGTGCCGAATATTTGGTATTCTACCAAAATCACTATTCGGTGCATTCCTGAGATAGAATTGAAAATTTCAAGTATGGCACTTTTTAATGCAATTTACATTGTTTAGACGTTAAATTCTCTTTCACGCAAAAATTTACATTAATTTCTTTCAATTAAAAATTGTTTACATATGCAATGTCAATTAAAGGTAACAAGGAATAAAAACATTTTTTTTTTTTTTTTTTTTTTTTTTAAGGGAAAAGTTATACGACCAATTTATTTGAAAGGAAAAATCAATCAAACAAACAAAAATCGCCTTCTTCACTTTATTTTTAGAAAGTAAAACTTTCGCTAACAGAAAATTACCCATTTTGAAGATATTCTCCTGCGCAAACGTAGTGATATCAGAAATCTGAAATCTTCGGAGCGCAGAGCGTGGGGAGGGGCATGGTAATAAAATATCTATTTATATCTCCTTGGTCAACCAACAGTATGAGTATGTGGTGTCGACCAAGCTGATTTTTAGAAATGTGGAAGAATGTCCTTCTAGCATGGTATACTATGAATAAAATTGCTGCAGTAACAGCAAAAATGCTTGTTGAACGATATTTTTTATGTAATATCGTGTAAAAAGATACGCCTTATTAAATTTATAACATGATAATGATAATAATCAAAATATATAAAACGGACAGACACAGTCGCTTTGTAATTATTCAGTTTTATACAAATCGGACAACGTGTTTGAGACTAGACCATTTTAAAATCTTTTGGTGACAAAGAATATTGGTTTGGATGTTTTCTTTTTTGATTCAATTAATCAATTAAATAGTTTTATTGTTCACGCTCATCTTGTGTTAATATTTTTATACGTATTGTAGCAATTTGAAACTGCACAAGACGTCATTTTAAATTATTATTAATAATCCTTATATCTACTGAATAATAGCAAAATCACTCATTTATATGGAAATAAAGAAACGAATTTTTTAGACAGTTCCAACTGGAAATCTCTTTGTAAAGTCAACCCGAAATCCAGCTCACACGCGACAAAAATAATTTCATCAACACGAATCCTACCATAAAAAAAAAAAAATAAATAAAAATAAATAAATAATAGCATCAACCCGACCCGACTCAAGCTGTGGGCCGAGTCTACGGCGGTCTTTTGTATAAAGTATATAAAATCAAAGCAGAGCGGAATACAGCCCGGTGTACGCTGCCGAAGGCAGTGGGAATCCTGCTCTAAGTTTGTTTGGATAGATTTTCATTTGGAAATATAAAATCATACAATTCGAAGATGCGCGCTGTAGAAGGCAATAAGGTCCCAAGAATTAAGAACGTTTAGAAAGATTTTTGTTTAAAAAAATTTAAAATATTCAACATTGATTTTAGGTATATTTAAAGTTATTATCATGAGTACGGGCAATGCTGTCTGGGTCAGATAGTTCAAAATAATACATATTAAAAAATGAAACAATGAAAATATTATGGAAAAAATGAAGCAATGAAAGTAATGGAAAGTGGGCGAAATGAAGTAAATTTAAAACAAATACTGAGCACCCGACAAATTTAAACTCTTATAACTCGTGATCAAACTGTCACAGAGTGCTCAAATTTTGTGTGCGTGAACAAAGTGACATAGTTTTACAGGGGACATCGTCGGGTTTTTTTAACAGAAGCCCCTAAATTTTAGTACAGTGCAAATATAAGGGCTCAATAACCATAAACACTTATAACTCGGATCCAAATTGCCATTTATAATACACTAAAATATCGATATCAGAACTTTGATACAAAATTGACAGAGCCAGGGATTTCACGGTTGGTTTGTCTGTTGGCTGGCGGAAAGATGTTTATTTCAAAGTCGATACAATTTTTAATATGTAGATGGCTCCTCTCCCAAAATTGTATTTAAATTCGAAAAAATATACACAATTCGCAGTAGATCAGTACCTTTCGCATCACTCTGTGTAAATATCAAGATAAAAAGTATTAGGACGTTCTCTCTTTCTCTCTCTTTTTTAACGATTGTACATTATTACCAATTTACCACCCTCACCCCTAAATTTTAGTATAGTGCAAATATAAGGGCTCAATAACCATAAACACTTATAACTCGGATCCAAATTGCCATTTATAATACACTAAAATATCGATATCAGAACTTTGATACAAAATTGACAGAGCCAGGGATTTCACGGTTGGTTTGTCTGTTGGCTGGCGGAAAGATGTTTATTTCAAAGTCGATACAATTTTTAATATGTAGATGGCTCCTCTCCCAAAATTGTATTTAAATTCGAAAAAATATACACAATTCGCAGTAGATCAGTACCTTTCGCATCACTCTGTGTAAATATCAAGATAAAAAGTATTAGGACGTTCTCTCTTTCTCTCTCTTTTTTAACGATTGTACATTATTACCAATTTATCACCCTCACCCCTAAATTTTAGTATAGTGCAAATATAAGGGCTCAATAACCATAAACACTTATAACTCGGATCCAAATTGCCCCCCCCCCCCCAAAAAAAAAAAAAAAAAAAAAACCCTCAACATGAGACGGACAGAATGAATTCACCGCCCGTTTCAAATCTGCTGAAAAAAAGGAATAGACTGAGCCCGGTCCGAGTATTATGAAAGGAAATTGGTCCTAGTCTCTATAAACCTCTACTAAAATATACTACCCTCCCCCACACCCCCTAAAAAAACGTAATCTTTGCTACGAACTGTGTATGTCATGCGAGCGCAAGCTTTTTCTAAAGACGATTACGTTGTGAGAAGTAGTATTGCCAATTTAGAGGATTTTTTTAATGCAAAGAATCTACCAGAATTTCCGAAATAGATGTCTTCACTTTTTTTTTTTTTCACACATAATATCTGTCATTAAATAAAGCAAAAATAAGTTTCGCTTTCACAGATTCAATGAACATTCGTACAAAGCAAAGAAAAATTTCCTTTTACAGAAAGAAAACCAAATGACCACAAGTGTTTACAATATCCCCCCCCCCTCCCGTTCCCTTCCCTTTAAAAGGCAACGGTAGAGAAAAAAAAATCAAAAGTGATATCTGAGATCTCTTCCCAACGCACCCCTGCTTTGACTCACCGGACCGGAACTCTTTAGGGTTGCTAAAAATTTGAAAGAATTTTCTTTTTTTCTTTCAAGTATGGCAGATGAGAATAAAATTACTACAGAAAAGACAAAAAAGGCTTGTTGAACGATGTATTTTATATAGTATCGTGTAAAAAATACCCCTTATTAAATTTATAACAAGATAATGATGACAATTAACAAGAAAATATATAAAAACTAGCAGAAAAAGTAGTTTTGTCAGCTATGCGGAAAATCTACAGCACTGGTAGAGCCATCTGGTGGAATCTATTGGAAACAAATTGAAAGTTTTTAAATTTAAATTAAAAAAAGGGTAATTACATCTCACTTGTAAAATTTGTGTCATTTCAAAGAAATAAGTCATATCTATCACCAAAATTTTTTTTTAATAAATCCGTACAATAGTAAATGCGCAGCATTGATTTTAAAAATATAACATTAGCAATATAGGGAAAATATAAGTAATGATCACCCTTAACAAAGATGTCAAAAAATGCCAACTTTAGCTATCTTATTAAATGCTAAATTTCATTAAATAAAAATAATCTATTATATTAAAATTTTACTATCTGTTTGTTTTTTACAACTACCCCTCCTACAATATGGAACGCAGCATGATAAAATTAACACCGTTAATACGCATGGATTATTTCAAAATTGTTGTAGACATTTTATCAAAATATACCTTGTGCTCTTTATATTCTTTATTGGTTTAAGAATAATATATCTTAAGTATATCCTCCCATAAAAGTAAATAATAATAATAATTAATTGTTTTTTTTTTTTTTTTTTTTTTTTTACACATTACCCAACAAACACAAGATCTGTGGCCACCTTCTGTGAACATTAAGGCCAAAGAGACTTGGGGCCATTTGTACCCAGCCACCGTTGTATTTTAAATGACACACCACAACATCAGCTGACCACTGTTTCATTGATAACGGGCGAGCGAAAGTAAAAGTAATTGATTATCAGTATCCAGCAGCCATTGAAGATGGGTTTCTGGCAAGGGTATAAAAGCCTGGCATCAAATAAAAAGAAAAGGGCTAATGCCATGTATTTGATACATTAGTTATAAGATATAAAATATTTTTTCCTTCACTCTTTTCAACATAATTTTCGATATTTAAAATCTGTCATTAGATGAAAGTTTTAAATGTGATGCGAGATAATTTTTTTTTCTAACTTTTACGGATTTTTTATAAATTACAAGTAAAAGCGTCTTGAGTCTAAAATATGTATATGTACATAAATAATTTTTATAAGCACATTACAGTGAAATTGAATATATGTTAATTTCAATTCATATATTTTTTTAATTGCAAAGATAAATAGATAAAAAAATTAATAACAAACATATTACTACTTTTGCTACTTTTGTATACACCCCAATTACAGCTCCGTTTTCCTGTATTATAATGTTTTAAATTTGTTTTTAACATGAAATACGATTTCGAAAAAGAACTTTCCATGTAATGGTGATCAAATAATAATTGTTAAAAGAAATAAATACAAAATAAAAAAAATGGGTGTTTTTGTGAGAACTGAAAACTGTATCAAGTTGTTTAAAAAATCACACAGTATATCTTAATTTTCCATATGCCCTTTTAAACGATACGAAATTAATTGGAATAAACTGCACTGTTTAAGCATACTTACTATATAGATATGTAATAAAATTTGTAATGATAAATGTCAATTTATTGATATATTTATTTTCAGTTTTAACAGAAAAATATTCACCCATAAAGAACAAGTGAAAAGTATATGCTACCTTTGTATACACCCCCAATTACAGCTCCGTTTTCCCGTATTATAATATTTTAAATTTGTTTCTAACATGAAATACGATTGCGAAAAAGAACTTTCCATGTAATGGTGATCAAATAATAATTGTTAAAAGAAAATAAATACAAAAGGAAAAAAAATGGATGTTTTTTGTGAAAACTGAAAATTGTATCAAGTTGTTTAAAAAATCACACAGTATATCTTAATTTTTCTTATAAAAATATTTTCTTTTTCAAGTGACTTAAAAAAAAAAAAAAAAAAAAAAAAAGAATATCTATTATATCATATCGAATCATATATTCTGAAGAATATATGATTTAATAAAAAAAGTTATTTTTATTTATTGTACAAGGCATTGGCTCATAAAAGCCTCCCCCCCCCCTCCTCCCGAAACAAATTGTTTCAGTCACAAGTAAGCAAGTTTTTAGACCAGCAAGCGGCTCAAGGTCAAGCCGATTTCAGGGTTGCGATAAGAGAGAGGGGGACTTTTCCTGGAATTTCCTGCCTCTTTTTTGCTCTGTCATTCAGGTGTACGGTACGGAGTGTCATTTTGGGAAAGCAGATAGCAGTGAGCAGACGCTCCATTTCAATTTCGAATGTAGCATGAAAATATTCTGTCCATCTGTAAGTCTTATTTATGTTTATTCGTTACATGTTTATTAATTTCAATATAATCTGTTTTTGCATCATTTAGAATGTTTATATTTTACGTTTTAATAATACACAAGAATGCTTTAAACATATTTTCATTTTCGGTCGGCAAAATAGTGTAAAATTCAATTCAGTAGTTTATTATTATTATTGCGTAAATTATTTTTAAACATTATAAATATCTATCAATTTATTCTTTAAAATAGTTTGCCTAGCTTTAAATATAAGAAATATGGCTTTAAAAAGAAAATGATTTTGTTTTCTCCTTCTGGGTGAAGAAATTTACCAGTTTATACTCATGAAAAATTCAGTGACAGTAACAATGGAATAGAGTTTCTTACATTTTTTTAGTTGCTAAAAGGCGTAAAATTAACAGTAAAATAAATTTTATTAGACTGTTGACATGTTTCGGCTCCATCGGAGCCATTTTCAAAACAAATAAGAATATTCTACAATTGCACGTTCTTTGAAGTTATTATTTGAAGCGCCATCATTTAATTTTTAACTTCAAAAATAGTGCAATTGTACAATATTCTTATTTGTTTTGATAATGGCTCCAATGAATCGGAAACATATCAAGAGTCTAATAAAACTTATTTTACTCTTTATTTTATGCCTTTTAGCATTTAAAAAGGTATATTATTACACGGTGTTATAATTTATTATATTTTTAATGGAAAAGAGTGTAATAAAATTTAAGAAAAATGTTGTTGACATTTAAAATTACTGAAAATAATTCTCAGGGATTTTGTAAAGTTTGAAATAATGTATTTTTCTAAAGTTTGACTATTAAACTGTGAGAGAAAAATCTAAATGTTATGATGCAAATATATGTAATATGTTTCAGATTATATTGATTTAATAATACTTAAAAGAATAAACATAAATTACTGGTAACAGACTGTAAAAACCAGTAAGGGAAAAAAAAAAAAAAACATACATTAATTATCATTTGCCAAATATAAAATATATAACGTATCAGTTACTATAATACACATAAAGAAAAGATTATTTAAGCAACAATTCAAATTTTATTCTGGTAAAAAGAATGCTTTTTAGAAGTTTATTTAAACAATAAAGTGTTTTTGCGTGAAAAAAAGTACTAAGAATTATTTAGGTGCACTTTTCAAGAAAACTATAAGTTCAACTTACCTTGATTTTTTTTTTTTTTCAAAAATTTTCCAATACAGAATACTTGACGTAGTGAATTAATTTAGTTTATTTCTTTTAATTCTATACTTTTAAAATTTATATGAAATGCAATAATTTAAAAATAGCATATGATATAAATTTTTAAAATATATAATAGAAAAAATAAACAAATACTTAATTCACTATGTCAAACATTGTATTTTTAAAATTTTTGAAAAAAATCAAGGTAAGTGAATTTATAATTTTGTTGAAAAGTGTACTTAAATGATTATTAGTACTTTTTTCACGCAAAAACAATTTATCATTTGAATAAACTTCTAAAAAGTATTTTATTTTCTAAAATAAATTTTGATTTATGCCTAAATAACCTTTATTGGGTGACAGTGGCTGGGTTTTGGCTAGCTTACATTTATAAAAGACATAAAAGGCATTTTTATGGGCAGTTTTGGGCTGGATTTAATTCTTGAAAACCACAAATGGCGTTGCTACGGCAAGTTTGTGGCTAGCTTTTATTCATTATGATTTTTAATGGCCTAGCTATGGCAAGTTTCCATTAATAATTGCCATTTAAAGTATAATTGTGGCCAGTTTTAGGCTATCTATCATTTATGATTAACCGTTAGTGGCCTAATTATGGGGATCTTATTGTATTTCTGGCCAATTCTGTTGTGGGCTCATTGTGGCCAGCGTGACAGTTTTTTTAAGTTGCCATTACGGCCAATGATAGCGGCCCTCCATCTGACAGTTTGGGCCAAAGCTAACGTAGCCATCAGTGGCCCGAAAGTTCTGTGTTCGTTGGGTTATCAATAATTTAAATGTCTGAAGGTAATTTTACGGCAATTTCAAGTGTGGCTCAAAATTAAAAAAAAAAGGACTAAAGATAATGGCATAGATGAATTCAAAACTTTGTTTAATATGTGTTGTAGACATTTTAAATTGAAACTGTATTTGTATGGCTTTATGCTCCTATTTTTTTTCAATAGCATGAAATTAAAAATTTAATTTAATCGATTTTTTCGTATACAATTTTTTTTTCAACTTGTAAACCATACAATGCACATATGTTATTTCATGTGTTTTAAAAACTTCTTGGCGTATAGTTTGATTGTTCTAGATTCTTGATTAAGAGCAAAGACGTATTTCAGAATTTATCGTTATATAAAAATAAACCCTATCTTTATTGTATTCAGTAGTATTTATTAAAAAATAAATAAAAAATAAATCAAATACTTTTCGAGATGATGATAATGGGAGAATATTATTTTGCAGTACGAAATACATATTGGATAAAACAGGTGAAAGGAATAGCATTAAAAATAAAGCTATTTCTAATACCATTCGTAAAATTTTTTAAATTGGAATACATTCATTCCGTTTTAATTGAGAATATGATAAAACATTTTAATTATTATTTAATGATATTATACCATTCTGTGATATGCATCCGTTTATCTGAAAATGAAATAGAATTTATATTGTAATTTTTCACATTTGCTTTTTAATTGTAAAAGAGTAAAAATTTTCGTAATTCTTTAGCATCTAATTATTTTTGCTCGGTGAAGTCCATATATTTAATACTATTGTTTATTCTACTCCATTAAATTGATTGTTTCTAGATAAATCATTAATTTTTAAGCCTGTTGAAGCCTTGAGAATAAAAGAGATACTTAATAAAACCATTTTAAACGATAAATTTAATGAAAGTGTTGGTCGATTTTAATTAACGGTCTGATAATTTGTTTTAATGAACATTTCTTTCAAATGTAAAATCAAGAGCTAAATTAAACGCACTTGAGTGGCTTTTTCATTTGCTTTTACAAAGTAAAAATTTAAAAAACAAATTTCCACTAAACAGTTATTGAAGGCTTTTCATTTAATATTAAATTAGGGTATGGGTAATGAAATCGAAATTTGTCGCCTTTTTAAGTGATTTAATGAAAAGGAAAACATTAAAAATAAATTATTAATTTATTTGCACTTTGTAAAATCTAAAATGAAAATCAACTGGAAAGTATATTGCATTAAGTCAGAAAATGGGCATGAAATTATTACACATTGTATAATAAAGTATAATATAAAAATATTTACACATATATGAAAAATTTTAATATGTAAAATTTGAGTTATTACAAATATCCAATTAATAGGGTTATTACTTTTATTTCGGTTTCTTTAAAACTGAATTGCAAGTTTTTTTTTTTTTTTTTTTTTTTTTTTTTTTTTTTTTTTTTTTTTTTTTTTTTTTAATCTTAATCAAAAATAAAAACTTATTATTTTTCAAAGATAATAACATTACTCCCATAATTAACTAACATGCATAAATATTACCCTGTTCAAATTAGATATACAGTATACAGAATATAGAATGTAGAATTTAGAATGTGCATAGAATTACTGTTATGTAGCTTGTTGAAAGTTAATTTAGAGAAATAAAATTACGTAAGTAATAATAAGTTCTTAATTATTTTATATAAAGAGCGCATTACAGTTTAAAATTCTAGAAACTTGTACGAAAATTATTTCATTTGGAATCGATTGTAATAAATGTTTCTACAGGTAATGTGTTAATTAAATATTTAAAAATGATATTTCTAAGAAATAATTTTAATGTAACATTTTAAACTAAACAATCATTGTATTTAAGTTTTTCAACAGATAAGGAAAAGTGAAAAATAAAATATAAATTGTTTTATATATTAGATGCTAATTATTCTAATTACTCAGCGTCACGGTAAAAACGAACAAGATCTACAGAGATAGAAACCTTTCTCGTAGTACGTAGGAATGACCAAAGGGCCCTGCTTCAACTATCCTTAGCTTTTAGGTAAAATGTGAAAATATTCATGCCACATCCTACGTACCATGAAATAAACTTTAGTGAAAATATGAATATGATTAAATGCATCTGGCATATCACATGGCGTACAGAAGAAAAGATGCACCAAACGACAATGAAGTTTAATTGTGTTAATGTGTGTTGCTGTTTTAGATTTTTGTATTCCCATTTGACTGTGAAATTGTGCTTGTTTGAAGCTTCATGTTGGATAAATGTGTTCTTTTGTGCTTACATAGAATATGGCTATTTTTATTATAGTGGTAGGACGAAATTTGGTTTATTTGTTTCTAGATTATTTTTTTTTAGCCCTTTCCAAAATAGTTAAAAAGTGTTTATGAATTCGGTTTTTCTGTCCGTCTGTCCGCACTCTAATTCTTGAAAATATACTCAGATTGCCATGTAATTTTTATATGCTATTGAGGTTTACTATAGAATGTTCGGTAATGAAAATGAAGAGTGTAACACTTATAGTTCTTTTACAGGGACACACAAATTTTTCTGTTACATTATGGTCCATAGGGAAAAACCTACATTAGTACATTTTAATAATGTTATGATATTTCAAGCATAATGAGACATATATGAATCACTGAGGTGGACTACAACATGCTTTCTCAAGAGTATAAAATATGAATCATTTACAGTTCGTTTACAGAGACACATAAAAGAATTTCATTGCATTATGTTCTTTAGGGTAAAATAGTTTGCTGTGCATTTTAACAATGTTATAATACTTCAAATATAATGAAATTAAAAATGTGCAGTACAATGCGTTTTATCTGGATTATGGTGGGAGTAGAATTTATCGTTCCTTTACAGAGATGCAGAAAAGAATTCAATTTTACAGGACTGAATGTGATCGATAAATTGATCTCTGTGGTATGCATTTTTAAACTTATCTAATTTTCAGTGTATTAAGTCTTGAGTATAAATTTTATAGATCGTATACAGGGCTGCACGCAAGAATTCACATACATTACCGGATATAGACAGAAATTGCTGAAAATAGATTTTTACTGAGTTATGTGTTTTTAAATTGCTTATTTTAGAATCTCATTTCATTGTATAAAAAATGAAATTTCTGAATAATAGTCTAATAGTGTTGAAAAAGTTTTCATAATATATACCTCATGCATGATTTTTCGTTCTTGTTTTTCACTTCGTCTTGATTAGTAGACAAGTTTGTTAACAACTACATTGATTTATTCCAATTTTTAAATAGCTGCTCTGTTTATTTGGGTTTATTACTTGTACGTTTCTCATTTTTCGATTGTTCATTTTTTTAGAGTGTTTTGCTCTCTTTGTTCATTTTTAACTGTTGACTTGAATGCGTATTTTATTCAGTTTGTGTTTTTCATAGATGTTTGTACATTTTATGGTTCCCATTATGTTTTTACCGCTAGTTTTCATGTTGATCACCGGATGTGGAACACATTTGCAAATCTGTGTCGTTCAAATAAATATCTCTTAAGAAAAAAGGGACTGAAGTCTACAAACGTAAAAGAAGGATCTTTGCACAATTGTAGATTATAGTTTTTGAAAGGATTTTCTGATGTCGGTTATAAAAGAAATCCGTAAAAAGCTTACCATTAGAGTATTTTACATAACCATACAGCTTTTATATTGTAGAACTAAAACGAATAAAATTTGAACAGTAAATTCGAATTTTTATTTGAGGCATTTCAGTGTAGCAAAACAAACGTTTACTTCACAACATTTAATTCTATTTTTATAAATAAATCCTTTTTCGAAAATTTTAAAGAAAAAAATCTTTTTAAACAGGTAAATTCGTGATCAACTTTAAATATAGTGAAATTTAAAAATGTAATAAGTAAATAATAATATTGTATACATTTTGCCTTTATTTTTTAATTAAACTTTTGTCATTTAAAAATCAGTTTGAAGACATATTGACTTTGTGTAATCTGACATAAAAGATAAATTATTTTTGTAATATTATGTAGAATATTTGTATTATATTGCCTATGAAAATAAATATCTATAATA
The DNA here is from genome assembly GCA_963931845.1 of Maratus michaelseni. Lineage (NCBI taxonomy): Eukaryota > Metazoa > Arthropoda > Arachnida > Araneae > Salticidae > Maratus > Maratus michaelseni. Next base: position 186,590,494 of record OZ007587.1, read on the forward strand.
TTTCCTTATTTAATATTTTATAATATATGCATGTATGACAAAAATGCATCGTTTCGATTGTTCTTCTAAAAAATAATTCAAAGTTACATTCTTTAAAAATGGTTTACAGACTTAAAATACGTTTTTTAATCATTCTTTTTTTAAATGTTAATAAAAGTTATTTCGAATAACGCACTAGAATATTCCGCCCTTAAAACTGTTGATAGTTCTTAAAGCATAATATTTTCTTTTAGATACTTCTTTAAATTAAAATAACTGCATATGAAATAAATATTTACTAAATAGAATGATGCAGATACAAAAGCATTTAAATAATAAATCTAATAAAGGGTTTTATTTTAATTAACATTACAATAATCTGCTATCATGAAATATTTTCTTCAAAAAGGAATTTCAAAAATGAAATAAGTAGACTAATGTTATTTTTTACACACTACAAAACAATGACATAAGAAATGAATTTGTATCGATTTGTAGAAAAGGGCTTTTCATTTCATATTAAAATGACTTTCTGTAATGAAAAATGCAGTAAGTTGCTTTTCAAATAATTCCTTAAATGAAATCTCGAAGAATAATTAAAAATCTACATATTAAGTATTAGAGTACTCAAAAATTAAAAAATAGAAAGTCTTTGAGAAAATAAAGCAGTTCTTATAAAATTTTATGATATTTACTTAATATTTTTTCAAATTAATATGACATTGTGATAAGTTAAAGAAAACATTTTGTTCAAAAGCTTTATATCGAGCACATTACTAAATGGTGAAACCATTTTTTTTTCACTCTTCGATTAGAATTACACGTGAAACAGAAAGAGAAAGAAATATTAATTTATATTACTGAATGATTTCAAAACGTTTTTAATTTTTAATGATCATTTGAATTTTTATTAGAATAATAAAAAAAGCTTTCTGGTTTTTTAAAAAAAAAATTAAAGCCTATATTTATTCTGTGTAAAAGAATTTTTAAAATAATCTAATTTAGTATAAAAAAAAATTTGAACAATAAAATCATTGATATTTGAATGGTATTTTCATGAAAAGTTTACATAGTCCAAACTCTTGAAATTTTCAAAAACTTAAAAAAAAAAAAAAGTTCAACTGTAACATTTATCTTCTATAAATCTGTATACGTATAAATTATTATTGGGGAATTTTATTTGCTTGAAAAAAGCACAAACTTTTACGATATGTGAAGACTTTTAATTCAGAACTGCGGCGTTTAGTAGCAGAAGAACAAGTCAGAAATGTGTAATAGTAATACCAATATTTAAGACAATGTAGATACACTTTATATATAAAATATTGCTTCAGATAATTGAGTGTTTTAATACATTTTATGTTAAATAACAGCAAGATATACAGGGTGAATCTAAACTCTTGGGCAAAACTTTAAGGGGTGATAGTACACATCAAGACAAACAATATTAAATAGGAAACTAAGGGTCCCAAACGTCTTTCGAAGGAGATAGGCGGTATTAAAGTTTAAGGTCCAAAATTTCAAATGATTATAAAAAAAGTAAAAATTGGTCGATTCGTTTGCGGTTTTCGCTAAAACTATTCTTTATGTCAGTATTTTCTTAAAAATAAATTTTAAAGATACAGTTGAAAAAATGCCGATAGAGGGCGCTTTAGACTTTGGAGTAACGAAAAACTATTTTTTTACCGTTATTTTATGTATATCATTAAATGCTTTCAAAAGCTTAGACTTAAACTTAAATTTTGAGCTCAAAATCTGAATCGTTGAGAGTGGTTAAGTAGCGCAAACTGAACTGCATTCAGGAGTTGAAATTTGAAATACCCCCCCCTCCCCTACTCCTGAACACAGTTCAGTTATTCCCGATCTTGGTGTCGTAGACCAGGCAGAAACAATATGAGTTGTAATTTTCCAACTGGTCGAAAAATGTCCGTGCCAGCATTCGAACCTGGGATCTCTTGGCTGAAGCTGCCATGCTCTATCAACTGAGCTATCCCAGTTGAATCTGGAGGACATAATTCATACAGTTCATGCCCTCCAGATTCAACCGGGATAGCTCAGTTGGTAGAGCATGGCAGCTTCAGATAAAAGATCCCAGGTTCGAATCCTGGCCCGGACATTTTTCGTCCAGTTGGAAAATTACAACTCATGATTTCTTTACCAATTTGAATAATTGTGTTAAAATTAATCCATGCAGAAACTATTGACTCAACTGAGCTATCCCAGTTGAATCTGGAGGACATAATTCATACAGTTCATGCCCTCCAGATTCAACCGGGATAGCTCAGTTGGTAGAGCATGGCAGCTTCAGATAAAAGATCCCAGGTTCGAATCCTGGCCCGGACATTTTTCGTCCAGTTGGAAAATTACAACTCATGATTTCTTTACCAATTTGAATAATTGTGTTAAAATTAATCCATGCAGAAACTATTACCCCCTACGCGTAAAATAAACGATAGAGTAATGACAAAATTAAATAGAAAATTTATTTATAACAGACATGAGCAATTTCTCTGCGCAAAATAAAAGTAAACAATTTGATGTATGCATGTAGTGCGCAATATGAATGAAGGTTGACACGTAGAAAATGGTACACGCATGATGTTCGTGAGGAATCACAAAAACTGCTCGAAAGAGTGCCCACCAGCAACGATGCAGGCCTCACACCACCAGCGGAGAGAGTTGCGAACATTAGTGAATACCCCGGACATCGCCGGATATCGCCTGCTACGACGGCAATCGTCGCAACCAGGTCCTCGTTGGAGTCTTCGGTAAAAAATAGTTGTTCATTACTCCAAAGTCCTCTATCAGTATTTTTAAACTTTATCTTTAAAATTATTTTTTAAATAAATTTTTATTTAATTTTGTCATCCCTGTATCGTTTATTTTATGTGTAGGGGGTAGTGGTTTTTGCCTGGTCTACGACACCAAGATCGGGAATAACTGAACTGTGTTCAGGAGTGGTTCAAATTTCAACTCCTGAACACAATTCAGTTTGCGCTACTTAACTAATTCCAACGATTCAGATTTTGAGCTAAAAATTTAAGTTTAAATCTAAGCTTTTGAAAGCACTTAATCAGATACAAAAAATAACAAAAATAGTTATTCGTTACTCTAAAGTCTAAAGCGCCCTCTATCGGCATTTTTTTAACTTTATCCTTAAAATTTATTTTTAAGAAAATACTGACATAAAGAATAGTTTCAGCGAAAACCGCAAACGAATCGACCAATTTTTCCGTTTTCTATAATTATTTGAAATTTTGGACCCTAAACTTTAATGGCGCCTATCTCCTTCGGAAGACGTTTGGGACCCTTAGTTTCCTATTTAATATTGTTTGTCTTGATGTGTGCTATCACCCCTTAAAGTTTTGCCCAAGAGTTTAGATTCACCCTGTATAGTTTACAGAATTTCAAAGAAATATCATATTAACCATTAACGGTCTAATATTTCAAGTTTCTTACCTCTAGGTCCAAGGTAGCTTTCAGTTGAAGATAAATTATTAATAACTAATCTCTAGCGTTTTAATGCCACAATATACGTGGCATGGCACGTATTAGATCTAATGCTGAGTATATGAATGCGGTAAAAGTTATTTTAGATAATTAAAGTTATAGTTGGGCTGATAAAATCGGTTTTACCGCAATATACACGGCATTCGATCTTATATGTAAATGTGCCATACCGCTCTCATACAACAATGGACCGTAAAAGGTTAAACATAAACTAGCTGAAATATAAGGACATAAAATATTTTGTTCACAAAACATATCAATAACTAGAAAATTCTCCTTCTTTAATTATTTGTATAAGTTTTGATATCAGTTAAGGTTTCTTCGGAAATTTTACTTAATTTTATGAAATTCATTAAATTTGTTACACTACATATGTTTCGGTATTATGTACCGTAGATAGCATTATGCCCCACAAATTTTTCAATATGCTAAAATCTAGAAATTTAGCTAATTTCTGAAACGTTGTAACATAATTTGATCTGAGGCCGAAAAAATACTCGAAATATGTAGCTATTAGTGCAATGAAAGTAGATTGTAGACTCGTAAATCATGCCTTGTTCTTACTCTATAAATGCAATTTATTCGTTGAATATTTTAGAAACAAGACAAACAAGTTAAAATTTCTATCACAAAAATAAAGAAAATAAAGCTATATACTCAGCAGAGCACAAAGTTCGTCCAGTCAGTTAAATGCTGCTGACAGCTGGGTATCGGTTATCAATGAACTACATTTTCACTCTTTTATGGACGGTTTCGGATTATCGAAGTTCCTAGATAAGTATTTACGACTTATATATAGGTCAAGTAATCGAATTCGTCATAGAATTGCCCATACCACAGACTATATTTCCTTCCCACATATCTCCTTCCAATGTATTTATCCACGCCTTGTAACAGTAATAAGTACATTGAGCTTCATCCTGTTAGAAATGGAATTCCACATCATAGGTAACCAAGGTTGTCTCAGGTAAAAGATTTTCAGTTAATATGTTCAATTTCAGCAATCAAAGTAATATTTAGAATTTCATATACTTTTGAAACAAAAATATCTACTTCACGTCATTAATCGGTCACTAAAATTGACGCTTCTGTTTGCATTTCTTCGTGAATGTTGACAGTTTTATGAAAACAATTACTAGAAGTATTACGCAAAAGATTACTTTTTCGTACAGTTTAGTTTTTATTATTTTACCTTTACTCTCTTTTTATTGAATAGAAATTCGTCACATTTTAGTTTTCTCATATTGATTTGATGCATGATTTTGTTTTAAGCAAAAATACCAGAGGTTTTATGGATGCGAAAATATCCCACTATCTCTTTCTTTCTCTCTTTCTTTACATAACAATGTTACACTGAACGTGATTTGTAAAAATCAAACCTTGCACTTATTGTATAATCATACTTTAATTTCAAATATAATTTACAATATCTATGTAATTTCGAGTATGGGTTTTCAACAAACAATTCCCCGTTTGGAGAGAGGTTCCTATACTGGACGGTTGACTCTCCACGAGTGGGGGATCTCAATTCATTTTATTTAATTGAGATAAAAGTAGAAATACCTGAAATCATCCAGTTTATCCAATTTAAATATTAGTTACACGAAAAAACAAAATTATGCTATTTAGATTCAATGGTTGCGTATTTCTTCTCAAACTTCAATCGTAGTCAAAAGACTACGACTGCTCTGAAAGAGATGAATAGGCTACAAAATTTTCATAGTAACATTGGATTTTGTTCCAAAACGTTTTGTCAACTAGAACACGATGATTGCGATTTTCTTTTTATTTTGTAAGATAATCCTTATTTTAACAAACTTGGCCATAGTTACAGTTCTTCTTTTGATTGTGTATTCTTGTTTGCGTGACATTTTTAGTATTCTGTAGAATTCTTAAATATTTCTTATAAATTACAATCTTTTATCTTTCAAGTTCCTCTAAAATACTCTTTTCTGTTATTCATAAAACTTCTGTTGTAAATTTGTCTCAAATATATATTTATTATGAAGTATGCAATATACATGTAAAAATCAACAAAATCTTCATTATTAAAACATTCAAAATAGACTCAATTTTATTAAAAAGACACATTATATTCATTTTGCGAAAAACGACGAACATATCAATTTGCCAAATTTTTAATTAAGATTAATTTAGTCAGTGATCGTAGAGGTTTCCCTGGCATAGTGCTGTTTCAGTTAGAGCAATTTTCAATTAGTGCGAGAAAAAAAAAATTCAGATTCTCCCTCGATTAGCGCGGGTAAATTTTTTATGAATGTGCGAAGCACAAAATGGCGGATCATTTTTTTCCCAACAAGATGACGTCAAATTTTTGAAAATGAAGTTTTAAAAAAATGGTAAGAAAAGAAATATTAAAAAAAGTAGTCGAAGAAGATTTTCAAAAATTAGAATTTCTCAAACAGCATTTGATAGATATAGATCCAGACAGTAAAAGTATGCAAGTGCACCACAGATTAGAAAATAAAATTTTGTGTTATCGCAAGTTATATGCTAAAATTGAGAAAAAAAACTATACATTTGGCAATTGATAAGTTTTTGCTTAAATAAGTTAAAATATACTCTAGTTTAAAGTTACAATAAGTTTTAAATTAAATTATGTAAATTTTCAAAAATTAACCAAATTGTAAATAAGCTAACATAAATAACCTAAAAAGTTGCTGGAATGCTTTTTAACGTTTCTCGATTGTTATTTATTAAATTAGCTCACATGTTTATGTTAATGGAAGCTCATGAAAATCACATAAACTTTTATGTAAAATTTCAAATCAAGCTATAATATGTACTTTCTAATAATAATACATCATCAACAATATCGTAATATTTCGTAATATTAGTCATTGTCTGTTTATGTATATTGCGTTTTTGAGAAAGTTGGCTGTGGATCTATTGCTATTTTTCTCATTCAATGTATGTTTCGATAGGTACTTTCTAATAATATACATCATAAGCAATATCGTAGTATTTCGTAATATTAGTCATTGTCTGTTTATGTATATTACGTTTTTAAGAAAGTTGGCTGTGGATCTATTGTAATTTTTCTCATTCAATGTATGTTTCGATAGGTACTTTCTAATAATAATACATCATAAACAATATCGTAGTATTTCGTAATATTAGTCATTGTCTGTTTATGTATGTTGCGTTTTTGAGAAAGTTGGCTGTGGATCTATAGCAATTTTCCTTATTCAATGTAAGTTTCGATAACCAGATAACCAACTTTTTGCTTAAATAAGTTAAAATATACTCTAGTTTAAAGCTACAATAAGTTTTAAATTAAATTATGTAAATTTTCAAAAATTAACCAAATGGTAAATAAGTTAACATAAATAACCTAAAAAGTTATTGGAATGCTTTTTAATGTTTCTCGATTGTTATTTATTAAATTAGCTCACATGTTTATGTTAATGGAAGCTCATGAAAATCACATAAACTTTTATTTAAAATTTCAAATCAAGCTATAATATGTACTTTCTAATAACAATACATCATAAACAATATCGTAGTATTTCGTAATATTAGTCATTGTCTGTTTATGTATATTGCGTTTTTGAGAAAGTTGGCTGTGGATCTATTGCTATTTTTCTCATTCAATGTATGTTTCGATAGGTACTTTCTAATAATATACATCATAAGCAATATCGTAGTATTTCGTAATATTAGTCATTGTCTGTTTATGTATGTTGCGTTTTTGAGAAAGTTGGCTGTGGATCTATTGCAATTTTTCTTATTCAATGTATGTTTCGATAACCAGATAACCAACTTTTTGCTTAAATGAGTTAAAATATACGCTAGTTTAAAGCTACAATAAGTTTTAAATTAAATTATGTAAATTTTCGAAAATTAACCAAATGGTAAATAAGTTAACATAAATAACCTAAAAAGTTATTGGAATGCTTTTTAATGTTTCTCGATTGTTACTTATTAAATTAGCTCACATGTTTATGTTACTGGAAACTCATGAAAATCACATAAACTTTTATGTAAAATTTCAAATCAAGTTGTAATATGTTCTTTCTAATAATAATACATCATAAACAATATCATTTTTCGTATTTAGTAATATTAGTCATTGTCTGTTTATGTGTATTGCGTTTTTGAGAAAGTTGGCTGTGGATCTATTGCAATTTTTCTCATTCAATGTATGTTTCGATTTTGGTCGTAATAGCGCGGGATTAATCAAACGCACTAATTTAGGGAAAGCTATATACCTCACGAACTGTGTCAAGATCCGATAGTTAAAAATATGCGAAAAAGAAAGAACTTATATTGGATTCATTGTATTAGATCTATTTGAATTTAAATGATTCAGAGTTGCTAGCTTTAAATTCATTTTTCTCAGTTTATGTTTTTTTAATATATATCAGTATGATCAAAATGCTAAAACTTCAAAATATACCTTTCATTTGAGTAGATATTTTTATGGGCAATCCTTAAAGTGCATTCCATAAAAATAAGGATCCGATATTCAGTAATATAAATAGCTCGTCTTTTAAAAATAAAAAATAATAAGTAAATTGTCACTTTTTTGTATTTCTACAGTCGCTAATATGCCATGATAGTTTATTTATTTTTGCTTAAACTAATTAACTGTTAAGATATCTGCTGCTTACAGTTATAGAGTACACTTCGAATAAAAAAAATGGAAAAAGTTTCAAAAAGTCCAAAATTTTACATAAAGTGTGGTTTAAGATTTTGTGAAATAAAGAAAATATTTTTTTCTAATAATAATAATAATAATAATAATAATATGTATAATAATAAATAAATATAATAAAATACTCAAATTAGAAAAATAGTTCAAAGGGTACCAATTTCCGTTAACCGATGTTAAATTTAGTGAATTCGAGCGTACTGCTAACAATGTTTTCGAATGAAAATTTTTCATATAAAATAAAATTATTTTTACATACCATATTTTAAGCTATTTGGAACGAAGATATTTAGATATCAAATTACATAAATTTTGAGCTTCTTATTTGAAATTGAGTTTCATATTTTAATAAATATTTCCCGAAACAATAATTTTCTTACGATAATATTGTGTTTTAAGATATTACGAAAAAGGATAAACGCAATTGCTTAGGTTGCATATTTTAATAATTTTACTGTATGATATATGAACTATGAAATTAATATTTTAATTACAATCTATGAATATTTTAAGGTAATTCGGTTTTCATTTTCTTACACATGCATTGAAAATTTTACAATTATTTTTTCAAGTAGCTTTTCACAAATAGTTCGGAAATTATTAAAAAACTGGTTTAGGGAATCATATATGATTTTTAAAAACGTTTTTAAGGTAATACCAAATATAAGGCAATGTTTTCTTTTATTCTCAATGTTTTCTTGTGAAACTTATTTTATTTATTTTCAAGGGAAAAAAAAGTATTTATAAATTTTATTACAATGACAAGTAACTGTCATAATTTAACTTTCTCTTTTACAATAAAAAAACTAAGATAACCAACCTAGAATATCAAAATATAGGTGAAAATCTTTTTATTTTTTAATGAAAACTCTAATAGATCTTTCTTACGCTTAATATATTTTTTAGGTAGCCCACTAGCAACACCGATCAGCATTTCTATATGAAAAATATGCATAATGTAATCAAATAAAAATTTGAAAATTATTAAAAACAATATAATCGCATTAGTCACATGCCAGGAGAAACTGCCAAAGATTATACTACTTAAACAAGCCTTTTTGATTCTGATAATTTCAGTGGTTTAATTTCGTAGTTCAACTACATGTCTGTTAAATTTGTGTTTTATTCATATTGTTTTACTTATTTATTGATGAAATTTTAAATATTTGTGGAATATTAGCTGGGTGTAAATCCTTAACTATTTATATTATTTTAAGTAGAAATGGGTTGATATTTAGTAATTGGGCTTCATGCTATAAAGATATAAATATATTTAAATCATTTAGATAACTATTTTTAAAACCATAAAAAATCAGTAAATTGTGATACATGTTTCAAACAAATTGTATTTGAAAAAAAAAAATTATTTCTGTGTAAACATCGAAATTGTAAGATTTTTAAATGTAAAAACATAACAAGCTGGAGGAGTAAAATTTATTGACCAGGTGTCTCCATCGTCAAGATAACTTGAGCGTTAGGCACGGACATGTTTTTGCTTCATAACATAGATACAATTCTGAACCAGAAGTAAGTTTACCTTGCCTCGCACATATAAAAAAAACATAGTTGCATTAAAACATTTATAGGAACAGATATAGCAAATGTTGAACTACTTTTCAACATATTCTGTGAGGAATTGAGACGATTGTCATATCGTGGGATCAATGCATGTATTTCTGTGTCATCATCCACCACCTGGATTAAGAATCAGAGTCGCAACAGTTGTCTGCACCTCTTCATAACTTTGTAAATTCTAATTGAACAGTAATTATTTGTTATGAAAGTAACGATTGCCGGAAGCGATATCAGGACAATATAAATTATGGTCAAACACCTCCCAGAGGATCTCATGTACAATCTGTGTTGTACAATGAGTCACGCTGGTGGATAAGCATTATCATGGATAAACACAATACCTGCATTGATCATTCTGAGCCTTTTGTTCTGAATGGTCCGTTGCAATAATCGCATTGTTTACTCGTCGCATAGTGGCGAATTTCCGCGAAATCTTGTCGAAAATTTGAATATTTTTTCGGCTTTTCTGAGTCTTTTTTGAAAACAAGATAATAGTGAGACTAAAAAAGTAAAACACTAAATAACTGAGAGACCTGTATTTTATGAAACGTAGAGTTTACGAATGCCATATAGTAATTATGAAACACGGTGCAAAATTCAATTCATTTTATGCATTTATCGAGTAAAAGGATTAGATAATAAAACTGCCTTTTTTATAAACACAGCAAAAAGTAGCGTTTAAAATGAATCATACTGTGAAAGTTAACCGTTTTTTCCATACATTAATTTCACTGGATTCGGTAAGATTCAATGTTATATATATATATATATATATATATATAAAGATATGTAAAGAACCATGACTTGGCACATTTTGTGGTATATATATTTTTAAAAATTCTTAAATGCTTACGATCAAAACCTACTTATACATCTTTCCTAAAATACAATCCATCATAAAACACTAAAATTTATCGTCAGAAAAGATTAATATTTACTGTATCGTTTTGGATAATGCAGACATTAATTTTTAAAATGTTCAACACAATTGTCCTAAAAATTAAAATTACCAAAATTGTGATGCCTCTACTTTACGCAATAAAGATGATACAGACATATTTTAAGGACACTGGTGTAAGATTAAGGAAAGTTGTGCATGGAAAGAGTTTAACTTTTAATTCCCGGTATTTGACCAACATTTTTGGAAATTTGGTCACTGTGCGTTGCGCGCCTTGAAAAATACTAAGAGCCTCTACAATGTCTATACTAGGAGAGATCAAAAGTGCCACTTGTTCGATACCATAATCTCGTCCCGAATCTCGCGGGTATTTGCATTCGCTTTTCACAATGAATGGCCCATCATTTCTTGAGGGTATGAATAACCTTTTTTTTTCTGAACAAGCCTTGTCCAAAATGAGCAGTTATTGTCTAAAATAGTAGTATATCAACTACTTTGCATTGTATGATTTTAGATATTACTTTCAAAATACTCAAAAATAGATACATACGTATATGTATTTTTACAGGTTTATACCATTTTGAATCAGTATAATGTGTTTTTGAAAACTTTTATATAAACAGTATGACATTCATATACATGCATTTAAACAATTAGGACGTATAGCTAGATAAATATTTGAGCATATATTTAAAGATTGCCTTTTATAAATTGCTTTTAAATGCAAGTTTTGAAAATAAAAGTGTACAATATAAAAATTCTAAATACTTTTTAATACCTGAGTTTCATTAGATATCAAGATTTTTTCAAGATTTATTTATATAAACTATATTGTTATGGATGTTTCTGTTAATATTTTAACAATAATTTTCACTTATATTATGATAGTAAAACTAACGTTTTTCAAATAACCATCTATTATTCAAGGCAATTTGTTGGCGGATTTCCCATATCTCTCCTCATATCTATCACAATAATAGCCGTATAATATCAAATTTTCCAAAGGATCCTACTCTATCATGAAAAGCCTTTTCTTGACTTTTTCCCGAAGTCGATAAAGAATGCGGAGAAGTGTTTCTTCACTAATCCCTCCTCAACAGTTTCTTGACACCAGTGGGAATTCTTCAGTCAACAATGATGTACCCTCTGAATTTTGATCATTTTCTTCTGCGATCCATTTTGTTTGGTATTTTTACACCTGCCCTCGCTTGTTTCCGATGCTTTTCTTTTGTTTTCAGCTCATTCGAATTATTTTTTTCCAGGTGTTTCTATTGTTATCATTTTCGGTAACAAAAATATTTCCTTTCTAGATATTATTGTTTTTATTTTTAGTGTTATAATATTTCTCTCTGTCTCTAAAGTATTGGCAAAACTGAAACGAAAGAAGATGGTAATCTTGTACATTGCGAAATGGATGATTATTTTAAACCTGATTTATTTTTTTTTATCTTTGCTTCAGAATACATGTATTAAAAAGGAGATTTTAAACTATTAATATTTTTACCATTGAAAGCCTAAAAATTAATAATTTTATCCCTACCGTGAAATTTTCAAGTACATAAGGATAGATTTTATATAACAAAATGGCATAAATAATACCCTGTTTGTGTTGGAATCTATTACCCGGTTAATTCGTTACTGCAAAGTCCTTATTAATTAAATAACATCTGTCACAGAAGAGCCAACGCAGACGATCCGACACGCTAAGCATGATGCAGGATCATGCTTAGTGTCACTTGGCGTCAGGGCCCAAGATTTGCTTTGGTCTTTACACTTTAAAAAGTTGCTAATAAGATCCTGGATTTCTCTCCTGAGATCTGCTCTTTTGGCACCTGCTCTTGTTATCAGGTCAAACTTTATGATGCAATTTAGAGCAATTACTGAATACTTAAAAAGGGCATGAACAGAAATTGCTTTAGTATGGAATTTGCCAGAAAAAATTTCCGTATTATGAGAAAAATTGACAACCAATTTTTTGGCTTTTTCGAAGTGATTTTTTTTTTCTTATTCGAATGCAGTGGACAATGTAAAGCTTTGGATGATATACTTGATTCCACTGTTTGCATCAAAATATAATTATCAAGTATACAGAAAATATTCACTACTTAATAAAACCTAGTTTCTAACAGAAATAATAGAAATAGAGTGATATAAATTTCCCGCATCTTTAGAATTAAGTTTTCAATACAATTTTTCTCAAATCATAATATAATTTTAACATATTATTCAAACTAATTTGAACAAAATTTTTAAGTTTTAATAAAATTCCTTATAAACATATAAACATAAATATATAATTAATGTTATTGAAAGGCACCTTTGATTAAAACATATATCTGTTCACGTAGCTAACGAGTATTATTTTTTTCAAGAAAAAAGAACAGAATAGTCTACAAACTTCTATTAAAAAGATGGGATCCTATGATCGAAATATAACTGTTCTCCCCATCTCTACAAGTATCGAAGGACTTATATCTAAAATATTATGAATGGAACATTCGCATGCAGGAATTAATGATTAATTCGTGTTTTTTTTTTTTTTTTTTTTTTTTTTTTTTGTTTTTTTTAGAAAGTTGTGGGTACTTTTTATGTCATCGTAAATTTCAGCTGCGTAGGAATCTTTATAACATTTTAAAATAATCATTTGTAAGCAAGAATAATGATAAAGTAGGAAGTCTTAGAAAAGGTCTAACGTAGAATTTAGAGGTCGTGTATTTAGGTTATATTCACAGAGTATTCCATGTGGATCATACAAAAATATACATTTTAGACACTTGCAGCTACTGTTTTTTCAAAAGATAGATAATGCAGCTGAAAATTTCAGAAACATATGTATAATCAATAACGTTTAAAGTTAACTAACAGTTTGGGTGTGGTTTGCGCGGATTAAAATTTAAAATTTCAGCTTGCTACATTAATGATAAAATAGAAAAAAAAATTAACAAACTCTAAATTGAATATTTAGCAGATTTTACCAAAATCATTACAAGATCAGACCACAAATATTTAGTAAAACTAGGAAGAGTTTTTCGATATGATTTTTAGGTATCACACAATCTTCCGAAGAAAAGTTACATGGATCGATATACAGTGTGCAACTTGCTTCTAAAATAACAAAAAATGAATATGTCTTTAAAATAAAATAGAGATAAAAAGTGGATTATGTAAGACAAAATGCTGCAAACGAAAACGTGAAATCAACTCTCCCAGTCTCTTAAAAAGACAGTAAAGTCCAATATCCGAGAACATGAAATTATGATTTGTGTGTATTTCAATTACAAAGTTATTTTTTAATGTGATCTTTCTTTCATTATCTAGAGTGTCTCTTAGAAGATAGCTGCAGAGAATTTTTGTTTTATAAAAAAACACTGCAGAAAATTAAAACAAAACAAATACAAGTCATACTTGTATGTTTGATAAATTAAGTTGTCACAGAATTTACAGGAAATGTCCTCTCTGTGCTTCTAAACATAGCTGAAAAATCATTCCTGTACTTTCTTCTAAAATCAACTTTTACCAGTGTGCCAACTTTGTGTGTAGTTCAATTACAAAGTTATATTTTAATGTGATCTTTCTTTCATTATCTAGAGTGTCTCTTAGAAGATAGCTGCAGAGAATTTTTGTTTTATAAAAAAAACACTGCAGAAAATTAAAACAAAACAAATACAAGTCATACTTGTATGTTTGATAAATTAAGTTGTCACAGAATTTACAGGAAATGTCCTCTCTGTGCTTCTAAACATAGATGAAAAATCATTCCTGTACTTTCTTCTAAAATCAACTTTTACCAGTGTTACTTTGCAGTGAAACACCCTGTATAAGAAGATCAATTTTCATTTGTAATGCTCATGCCTGGAGAAATTGAAAATAAGGTTCGCACATTCGTGGATAATCTTTAAAAAATCAAACGACTCGTGTTCTATTACGACACTGTGAAGTTACATGCGTCCTTAATCACTCTAAAAAAGGACTACTTGATGTAGACTGGGATTTTTTAATGCATCTAATAGACAATGCTCTATCTAACATTTCATTATTTTGTTCTCTTTAAAATTCTTTAGTCGAAAGAGATTATTTGGATAACATGCTACTCGTAAGGCATTGTGACGTCATGGTGACCTCACAATGACGTCACACTGTGACTTCGTGACCGTCGTCATGACGTTAAGTGACGTCGATGTGAAGTCACTGTGACCTAAATGTGAAGTCGTTATGGCCGTTTTCAAGGCTTTCTGTGACCTCACAATGTGACTACTTTGTGAAGTCACCGTGCGACTTCAATGTGAAAAATGTGACGTATCTGCATCGGATAGGGTGACCAGATTTTACCCGAATCTTATTCGGATTGTTCGGATCGACATTTTCTTTTTGCTACAAGTTTGTGACATGTGTGATGACACTTCACCGGGTCGGGTGGCCAGATTTTGTCCGAATCCAACCCAGAAAGTTCGGATCGAGCTTTTTGGATTTTTTTGGCTACAGATTATATTTGGATTAGTGGTCGGGATAACATGCTAATGAAGATGCTCATAAAGATAATTTGATAACTTTTGTCTTGAGACAAACTCGCATCTATAGTGACAGAATTTTGAGACAGACTGAAATGTGGATAAAAGTTGGGGGGAAAGGACAGCTGATACTTTGGAATATAAATGTATATTCTTAAATTATTTTTATTTGCTTAAAATGCACGAAAGGAAATTTCAGAACTCTCCAAAAAATCCAATAATTATTTCTTTTCCTTATGTAATGACAGATCAAAATTTGCATCAAGTAAGATTTGTATTTCTAAAATTACTATGTAGTAAAACATTTCTTATCATTGAGTATATTAACAGTAAAATTTGAAGACAGATTTTCTGTTTGAATGTTTAGAAAAAGCGAAAGATTTGTGAGTCATATTTACAGGAATTGAGAATAAAAACAAGTGATGCACCAAACTAATTATGGATCTTCAATACCATCTATAAACTAGATAGCAGATAAATTTTAGCATGATGATTAGACATAAAATGAAAAGCAAAAAGTAACGAACTGTATTTTTTGCCTGTGAAAAATTATCAGACCAAAAAAAGCAGATAAAACTTATTTATTTAATCCTTATGTACTAGTAGTTACAAGGAACTTTTATCATGATACCCAAAACTTTTAGTTAAAAATAATCTAATGACATTCATTCTTAAATTTGAAATAGAAAGTTGAATATCCTTTAGTTTTGAGAATTGGAAATTTATCTTGTCTTCTATTGGCAAATGAAAACATCTTACGCCTCTAAAACGGTAATAAAATGTAAAATTCTTAGTAGAGTACACAGAGATTAAATAAAGTTCCGTTACTTGTAAATTATTTACAAATATTGGCTGTAAAGTATTCAAGTTTCAACTCACGATAATTTGAGCGAAAATAACCTACTAATAAAAAAGGGAAAGAAAACCATCATTCTTCTTTTAAATACATATTTTCTTAAATCTAAAAAAATACAACTATAAGTCCGAGAGCAATTGATTATAAATTCCTTTCATCAGATGAAGAAAAATACCCTTACACAAACACGTGTAGACGGGAACATTTATTATTTATTTTTCAGCTTTAATTCAAGTTCTATATTTTTTTTGTTTAATTTTTCTCAATTTCATTTCTTTTTCATTTCATTTACAATTATAGTTTCTTCATACTAAATTTGGTATTTTTTTCTTTCATAAAACTTTAGAAAATTTTATAGTTAAGAAATTATAAATAATACTGTTATAGCCTTCTCACGATAACTTGGCCAATGTCCTTGAAAGAGTTAGCGATCCTACGGGAAAAGAAAATTCCTAACACTCACAAATGGTGCAGGAAATGTATTGTTTAATTAAACACTAGATTGTGCTATTTGGCAATCGTGAGTGTCACCTTAATTAACGAATAAATGTATCTAAATTTGCGTTACCCATTGGTCAACTTATCTTGCACGATCTATAATAGTATCTAAAGAATTCGAAATCATGGAAATAATTCAATTTTTAACAGTTAAATATGCAATAAACACTTATTGTTAAAATTACTATATTTTATTGCATATTCAAATACACCATATATCATTTTAATTTAATACTCGAACGTACAGTATTTAATAGCATGCTTGATATAAGATTTAAACTTCTAGAAAATATCTCAACAAATTGCTATAGCTTCAAACAAATAACCACTCTAAAGATTTTAACTTCGCAGACACTTGTTGTCAGAATCAGGTTCAGTAACTCAGTAGATAATCAATAACGAGACAGCTTGGAACCAAGCATGTTTCAAATAATTAAACAGTCTGGATAACTGAACGTAAATTAATATGTATAATTTATAATTTTACTCAATTAATAATCGATTAAAATTTAGATGATTATTTAGCTTAAATTGGATAAATAATCACCTTCATCGTATTCGATTAATTTAAATCTACGGCAGCGACATTTTAAATTATTTTATTTCATTAAACGTTTAATTTTGCAACTGATACTGTTAAAACCATTTTCTGAAAACTTTTAATTTGAAAAAGCGTTTTATAATGCCAGTAAATTTATAAAAATGAACGCCATTTAATTGTATCCGAAAAGGAACTTTGTCATTTATGTTTTTACTTTTATGATATGTAAACTTTTTTTTTTTTACCATAAAACGTATTTTTGAAAACTTGAACTTTTTGTATTTTCATAGTAGATTCTCCTGTTCTATTTGTTAAATATCTATAGAAATTAGATGTATTATTAAATATTTATGTCTACGTTAATATTGATATTCTAAAAATCTCTAAAATTAAATATTAACCTTTAAACCCTTAATTATCGCGCCCGTGATAGTCACGGGCTGTGTAGTCTACCTTTTTTAAATTCAGATTTTTTGATTACCACCAGTTTTTTCAAATAGTGAAATTGGCTTTATTCTCGCATCATTTTATCAGCCATTAAATAAGGTGAATATTTCTACAGCAAAAAAGTGGTGGAAATCAAACAATTTCCATAAAAAAAGCAGTCTACACAAAAATATAGCGACGCTTAAGGGATTAAATAAGACACGGGCGGCTAGTAGTAGCATAAAAATCACGGTGACGTACTGTACGCGCCAAGGCATTTTAAAGACTAAATATCAACTTTTGATATTATTTTTTATTCCAATGTCTAGTAATTTTATAAACGTAATAAACATCAAATTTAGTAAAAAACACAATTTAACTAAGAAAGAAATTGAAATAAATTACACAAATAGACGGGCTGCGTATACTGTACGCCAGTGGTTTTACCAATTAAAAACTAGTCATCACAAAACTTTCTTCTATCAATCTAATAAAATAATTTAAATAACATACTCAATCAGTAACAATTATTATAATAATTTATCATTTCTCTGAATTTAGCATAGAATAACAGTGATCAGGGAATAAAAAAGAGTAAAAAAAAAAAAAAAAGCTCTGTATATAAAGCTTTATTTTCTTCCTTTTTAGGTGAGTTCGTAATTATATAAATACGTAGCATCTATTGTCGTCGTCTGGTCCGTCCGTCTGTCTGTTCGTCCGTCCGTCTGTCTGTCCGTCCGTCCGCATATAACAACGCAAAAACTACCCAACCGAATGGTTTGAAATTTAAGAAATATTATCTTTGCAGAATTTTGTCGAGACATTTCAAATTTTACAAAAATCGAATCAAAACTTTAGAAAATATTAATAAAAACATTTATTATTATTATTTTTATTCGGGTGCTTTCTTGTTATAGGAGCTTCCGAGGTTTAATCGTCAAGCGACCGAGATACTTATTTTATTGCAGAAATTAATCTGCAGACTATATAATTCATTTCACAGAACTAAAAATCATAAAGATCTGACTATTTATATAACTAGCTATAGTACGAATGCACCTCATCTGTCACGTTTGACGTACAATTCCCAACTTGTTTTAAATAAAAATAAACATTTTGCATAGTTATTGTATTAAAGTTGTTGATTTAAATTTTTTCAATGGTATTTTGTCATGTCTATATTAATGTAGTTCTTTAAATAGCACAAGTCCTGCTGTTTAGCATATTAGCTAAAATGCAAACAAACAAAAAATCTATTTTACAAAGTGCAACAAAAATTATTCACATTTAGAAACATTTTAAAGTGGAATATAAATTTTAGATTTTTTAGTCAAATTTAGAGTTTCGCCTGGCAAACAATTTTCTTAGAATTTTAGCTAAGATGCTAAAGAATATATGTTATATAAAAATTTATTTCCTTCGTATCCTTCCATTTTATTCGCATTAATATTTTAAAATTAATCTAATTTCTGTCATAGTCAGTATTTCCTTAATTCTTAATAATATCTATTCCTATTTAAAGTCCTTTTAAAAGTAAATATCCGTATATTAATAATTATTTTATTCCAAATCTTAATCTAAAATTTAAGATCATTCGTAGCTTTTATCGGTTTCCCAATCTATAAAATTCTGAGACGCGTTCTCATTTCGAATGTTTTTTAAAAGCCATTTTCTTTATATTATTATTATTATGCTAAATTTTTCGCGCGTTGGGGTAGTTTCACTCCAAAATTAATCCG
The DNA here is from genome assembly GCA_963931845.1 of Maratus michaelseni. Taxonomy (NCBI): domain Eukaryota; kingdom Metazoa; phylum Arthropoda; class Arachnida; order Araneae; family Salticidae; genus Maratus; species Maratus michaelseni. Next base: position 186,609,696 of record OZ007587.1, read on the forward strand.
CTACCAGGTTCGAATTCTGTACCGTCTTAGCTCCTCCTTCGCACCTCATTTGTTGGGCTGGAGCTAGCCTCTCACTCATTGGTTTGTACGCTCGTGACGTAAATTACTGTATGTCTCCGCTGAAGGAACAAAACCAGGTCGCATCGGTCGGAGCACTAGATTTTTGACGTTTTCGGAAGCTAAACAAATATGTGTCTGGTATTTGTATGACCGTAGAATATTCAACTGGCCCAGTAACATCTTAATTCAATGAAGTGAAGCAACGTTAGCCCGAGGGCTATAAGTTTTAGACCTTTGGGAATCGTTTATGTGTTGTTCGTCTTCTAATAAAATTATTTGTCTGGAGATTGGCTGGATTTATTGGAAAACTTTGGTGGAATCATTTCATTGCCTTCTACTTCGCCATACTTGCTAATATCGACTGCAACTTGCTATATCGTTGAAGGACTGCCATCTTTTCATCGAATATTATTCATCGTAATATCTCAACCTCGTCAAAATGCTACAAAAAGCCCGTTAGGATTCCATGAACTTGCGCTGAGCTATGCCAATGTCCTGATGGACAGATGAGCTGCGAATGTATTGCCGGCTACTGTTGTACATCTTCATAGCGAAGAGTGTGCGTCTAGTTCTCGCGAAGAGTATGTCGATTAGTTGTTCTTCTGATCGTCTGATAAACGGAGAAGCTGTGATATGTTGCTGAATGCGGTTGCTGTACATTTTTTATTGTGGTGTGTGCAACTGATTCTCACCAAAATATGCATCGAATTTTTCAAAAAGTGTTGGAATAATTTATCCCTGGAAACACCAGATGCAGACCAGTGTGAATGTTCTACAAAACAACATCTCAATAATGACGGAATGATCTAAATAATATTTTCTTTTACAGAAAAAAAAAAAGAAAATGGCTTTTAAAAAACATTCGAAATGAGAACGCGTCTCAGAATTTTATAGATTGGGAAACTGATAAAAGCTACGAATGATCTTAAATTTTAGATTAAGATTTGGAATAAAATAATTATTAATATACGGATATTTACTTTTAAAAGGACTTTAAATAGGAATAGATATTATTAAGAATTAAGGAAATACTGACTATGACAGAAATTAGATTAATTTTAAAATATTAATGCGAATAAAATGGAAGGATACGAAGGAAATAAATTTTTATATAACATATATATAGCTTTTCTTTAGAGTGTGCTGGTGGTGGGGGAGGTGCAATTCTTATTGTTAAGTACTTTGAGAAAACTTAAATCTGAAATTTCAAATTGATGTTACATAATTATTGCCCTTCAAATATTTAAATAAATATTAGAACTTTTTCACTTTTATAATTTGTTTTTCTGTTTTTGCTTTTTAGCAAACATTTTGCTCACACATTTTCGTAAAATTCGAAATACTTTCACAAAATGCAAAGAAATAATAAAAAAAAAATTACCCGCATTTTAAACCCTAGCCAAATATTAAATTCAAGCCATAAAATGTGAAAAAGGAAATGTTTGAAAATTACACAATGCACTTCACTCTTTGAAGATTATTTTTTATAAGGGTATTTAAGTAAAATGTTTTAAATTCTAGGAATACCAACACCATACCAAAATGTATGCTAATGCTTAATGTATAGTTATTTTAACCCTGACCTAGGATATGTGTTGCAAACTCTGCAAAACATTATTTTTTGAACGGGAATCTTTTTCTTTAAAATGAAATGTTTATTGTAATGCTAAAAGAGACATTTGCAAATTTTCTGCCTACAGTTTAAATCAAGAGTTATTTTAATACTAGTATATAACCACCATAAAAATGACGGAATGTTGATCTGTATTTCAACAAACAGCATGAAGATTTTATTATTGAAAGCTTTGCATTGTAGAAAAGTACATTTTAAAAATGATAAAAAATTTCTACAAATAGAAATGATGAGAATAATTTTTTTTAGTTAATATTCAATTTCTGAAACAGTTCAAAGATTGGACAAAATCTTCATATTAAAGCTTGACTCACTAATAGCTCATTGTTTGGTTACATAAGCAAAATTAAACGCAAATTCTCAAAATGGCTTAACAATGGCATAAAACATTAAAATTTTGTTAGTTTAAATAGTATAATGGAGCTCAACTTTAACATTTCTTGAAGAACAAAATTTTCCAGTAATGAAGAAACAAATATGTAGAAAAAGAGACAGAAAATTGCATGTTTAATGAACATTGGCTTCTTAATTCACAGTATAAAAACAGCTCATCAAAAAGGACAGAAAGAACAAAGTTTTCCAATAATGCAGAAACATTTAAAACATATACAACGATGAATACAGGTGGTACAGATGTCGCAGATGCACCTGGGTTTCTTTGTGGCGACAAAATAACGATATTTAGCCTGGCGTGGCCACCCGGCCATTTTAGCCAGTAGACAATAACTGAGTGAACTGTATTCTTGACAATGTGTGTGTTTTACAATAAATTAAACATTGTGTGTGTTTCATAATAAAATAATTTGTTTTGTGCTTATAATAAAAATTATGTATGTTTTATAATAAAATTTTGTGTGTGATATAATAAATTAAACATTGTGTGTTTTTTATAATAAAATAATTTGTGTGTGCTTATAATAAAAATTATGTGCGTTTTATAATAAAATTGTGTGTGTTTTATAATAAAATAAGTGTGTGTGTTTTATAAGAAAGAAATTGTGCGTTTTTATAAAAAAAATTGTGTGTGTTTTTTAATAAAATTGTGTGTATTTTATAATAATAAAATAATAAAACTAATAATAAAATAAAACTAATGCTGTTTTTTTCTGGCTGGATCTAATATGTATTCGAAAACGGGGTTTCTCATCAAAATAGCGCAAAACAAAGATCGGGGCCAACCTCGGTGCACCTGCGGCATCTGTTCCTACAGGTTATATATAATGATAGATAGGTTTGAGAAAAAATAATTATCGTTTTAGTGTAAAGTTCTGCATCGATATTAAACAAATGCTAAAAGTTAGCCTATCAAATAAGGCAGCAAATTGTATGGTTATAAATATAATGTAGTTTTTTACAAACATAATAACAAACATATTGTAAAGTTTAATATTTCAAAAATCTAGTATATAACCTCCGGTCAAAAATGACGCAACAAAAATGACTCAAAATGACAACTGAGAGCGATGCCAGTAGTAGCATAAAGCAGAATTATTTCAGCTTGTGAATATTATTAGTTTCTTATTCACAGTAGGAAAATAAAACTGCTTTAATTGAATTTCAGTAGTTTAAAGATTCCACTATAAAATGATTCTGTAAAGATTAAGAACGATAAATCTTCAAAATATTCTTTAGATCAACAAAGATGTTAAAACTGCCGTTGCCAATCAGCACAAATAATTTTGATCAATGAGTTTGAAAAGTGAATGATTGGTTGGTTGTATAGGGATTAATGGCACAAGGCTCCATTGGGGACAAGCTGCGCCAACTGAAAAGTCAATGACTCACCACACAGCAGTATTTGTTGCAAAAATAATAATAACTAGCAAACTGAAACACAATTTCTGAAGATTTCACAAAACATGGAAATTAAATATTCAATGCATTAAAGTTATTTTCTTATTTTAAAATATATTATATTGAAAATGAATGAATTTCAAAAATGAATGGCTCACCAAACCGTTTGTTTACACTATTTCTGAAAAAAGTGCTTACAGAAAAAATTGTTTACAGAAATGTTGATATACATGTTTTATATGAAAATATGCTGAACAGACATGATTTGAGGGAGAAGATATTATCATTTAGTTGTCATATGTTAGTATATATATATCTTTTCATTGTCTAATATGGCGTTTAGTTATGCTGACTGAAGAGAAACTGAGGTATTTTGGACAAAAAAATAAAGGGTAAATGCAGTTTTTTGCTTAAAGGGAAGATGCAGTTATTTTGTCCAAAAAAACCTTCAGTTTTTCTAAATGTTTTTTAAAGGATTTTCGCCGACATTTTTATCTGGGATAACGGAAAAATCACGCTTGCTAAATTGCCTCAATTGATTGTGAACAAGATTAGGAATCTTTTCCCAAGCATACAGTACATGCACCCCTCTTCTGATTGGTTCAAATCAAAATTGAATCAGCAACTATTTATGTCAAAATCTAACATAATATGAAGTTTGATGAAATTCCGTGTATTGTAATAAATAATACACTATAATCAGTTGCTAACTTTAAATTAATGTCCAATAATGCTTAAAGTGATAAAAATCATAACACAGAATATTTAAAATACCTTTTTGTAATGTAGATAACATATGTTTCATTCACAACTATCGGTGACATCTTCAGATTAAATGATAAATACAAAATTCTCGCATATTTGAAAATAGTAAAACATATACCACGAGATCGCATGTCCAAAGTTAGTAGGTGCTTAATTTTGCCAAAACTGCGAAAACGTGAAAAATTATTATTTATTTTTATTTTTATTGCTTTTCCATTTATCGATCATCGCGTGCCAAATTTTAGCTAATTCAAAGGAAACGGTTTCGTTACAAATGCAATCTTTTCGCAAATATATTTCTATAGATTCACGGATAATGGATGGTAAATAAGCTCTTGATTGAAAAATTATTTTACTATTATTGAAATCTATCTGCAACTGTTCCTTACTATATTGTCTGGCTAAAGCGGTGGTTCTTCTGTCATGTTTGATATCTGCCATATGTTCTTTTATTCTTGTTCTAAATTTTCTGTTTGTCATTCCTATATAGTACTGTATTGTTCCATCTGCTTTGGTGAATGGGATTTCATAAACACCGGAAAGTTGGTTAGGTTCTAGTGGGTCTGTTTTTCTACATACTATGTTTTTTAATTTTGTGGAAGGTTTTGCAGTAAGACAGATATTAAATTTTCTAAGTTTATATTTTAATCTTTCAAAGAATCCTGAAAAATATTGTAAAGTTGATATTTTTGAGTTTCGTTCATTAAAGGTTTTCTTCTTTTTATTATTCTCTATGCTCGTAATTAATTTATTGATGGTGCTGTCTTTGTATCCATTATTTCTTGCGATGTCACGTATTTTATTTATTTCATTATTTAATTGATTAGGGGTACAGACATTAAAAGCTCTTCTAAAAAAATGTCGAAAGGCAGAAACTTTATAGGAAAAAGGTGCTCGAACATTATTAGGAATAATGGATGGATTAGCTATTGGTTTTCTATATACCGTACGTTCAATTCCATGGTGGGTTTTGATTAGCAGCACATCCAAATAAGGGAGTGTGTTATTTTGTTCAATTGTCAAAGTGAATTTAATCATAGAATCAAGGCTATTGATCTGATCAAGAAAGCTATTAAGTGAGGTATCCATGTGTTGCCAAATTATGAAGATATCATCGACGTATCTGAGCCATGTATGAGGGGTATAATCTAATTTATTATAAATATCAGTTTCTAAAGGTCTTAATGTTCCGTGCATTAGTGCTTGAGATAAAACTATTTTGAAAATCGTTAAAAATTCAGCATGGCAGTGCCTCCCATTAGACAATATATACCAAAACGTCATCAGCATATATCTATGTCAAATTCTAATTTAATATGAAATTTAGAAGTTTCAAGGAATTATGTGCATTAGTTCTTGAGATACAGCTGTTTTTAAAATCTTGAAAAATGCAGCATAGCAGCGCAACCTTTTGGGCGATTTACACAAAAACCTAATCAGCACCAATCCATGTCAAGGTATAACTGAATATGAAGTTTCATTAAATTCCGTCCTGTAGTTCGTGGTTTGGAGCTCCAACAAAGTTTGTGTCTCATACAGACAAACACAGAGACAGACTCACGGACAGATATTTTTTAAACACAGTCAAATCGTGTTCGGGACCTTCTAAAATGTACAAATCCGTCGAACACTGAAATCGAAAACTTTCACGAATCCAATACTTTCTTCTTGTATAAAGATGGAAGTAATGATGAAACAGAGCAGACAAAATTGAGAACTTCAACTTTAAACATGCAGATGAATTCGCAGCTGTTTTTTCACCGAGTTGTGCATTCAGTATGCTGTCCATGTTTTTAAAGGTTAAAATAAATATTGAATTAATACACTGATTTACATTAAGTCTAATCAAATACACCATATATTATTTTAATTTAATACGCGAACGTAAATCTTTTAATAGCTCAAGTTTCTCAAAATTGTCTTAACAACAAATTGCTATCGCTTCAAACAAATAACCGCAAAAAAGATTTTAACTTCACAAACACTTGTTGTCAGAGACAGGTTTTATTAACTCAGTAGTTAATCGATAAGCTTGACAGCTTGGAAGCAACCTTGTTCCAAATAATTAAATAGTCTGGATAACTGAATTTAAATTAATATGTATAATTTATAATTTAAAGTTTTAATCAACTAATAATCGAATAACTTTCGTTGATTATTTAGCTTAAATTGGATAAATAATCTCCTTAGTTTTATTTGATTAATCTAAGTCTATGGTAACGACATTTTAAAGTATTTCATTTAATTTGAAAACGCTGTTTATATATATACACTGATGTACAGAAATTAAGGGGCAATGGCCTATTTCAGACGTTTCGCCGAACATCTACTGATATTCGTGAGGAAATGTGCAAAATGCTCTTGAACTTTGAGGATGTAAAAAACATGTTTGACTTCATGTTTAGTGAAGATTTTGTCTCGAGAACAATTGGTAGGGGGGGGGCAATAATAATTTTAATAATAAAATAATAAACTAATAATAAAATAATATTTTCGATCACCCAAGTCACAGAAAAGGCTAAAAATAATCTGTCACTGTAGGAAATGACTATGTAGGTCCTGTTCAACATTTGTGTGCATTTGTTTGTTGCTCGTGTAAGCATAGCACGTATATTCGTGAAGATGTTAACGTTTCTGTAAAAAATTCAAAAGGTCTGTTTTTTATAGCATGCAGAGTTTTCAGCCAAATTTAACATCGCTTTCCAAACACTTAAAAAGAAATTGTAGAAATATCAATTAAAATATTAATATATTGAATATTTGATGAGAGATGGGTATTGGTATGAAATAAATTTTAACTGCGCATGCACGAATTACGGAAAATATTTTTTGTCATGATTTGATAGTCGATACTATAGAGCAACTCGTATAAAAAAAACTAGTCAAATATCGTGAAAACTCAAAAATTTACAGTCAATACAGTGAACTAATTGATAAATTGGGGGAAAAAATCCCCTAGGATTACATGGGATTTCCTCCCCAATTTATCAATTAGCTTACTGTATTGCCTGTAACTTTTTGAGTTTTCATGATATTTGACTGGTCATTTTATATGAGTTGCCCTATAGTATTGACTATCAAATCATGACAAAATATCCTTGCTGTATTACGCGCATACGCAGTTAAAATTTATTTATACAAATACCCATACCTCATCAAATATTTAACGTATTAATATTTTAATTGGAGTATACTATTTCTATAATTTTTGACAAGTTTTCGGAAAGCAGTGTTAAATTCGGTTGAGAACTCTGCATGCTATAAAAATAAATTGAATTTTTCACAGAAACGTTAACATCTTCATGAATATAACGTGCTATTCTTACACAAATGCACACAAATGTTGAACAGGATCTACATATATTATTTTCTACAGTGACAGACCATTTTTAGCAATTTCTGTTACTTGGGAGATTGACAATATTATTTTATTATTTTATTATTATTACCCCCCTTCTTTATATCCTCAAAGTTCAAAGACAATTCGAGCATTTCCTCACGAGTTTCAGTAGATATTCGACGAAACGTCTGAAATTGGTCACTGTCCCTTAATTTCTGGACATCAGTGTATATATATATATATATATATATACGGTCGAATCGAATCGGGTTAAGACGCGTTTCAAAGGACTGGACAAATGTCGCATATTAAGCGGGACCGCGTATTAACTATGATTGCATAGTGTTTCACTAACTGCATTTATTTACATACCAAATCGTCTAAATGAACTTTAGAGCTTTCGTTTATATATTTAATACGAAAATTGTCTTTTACGCTTAAAATTTAACTGAATTCAAGTTTAACTCATTGTTTGAAATCCCATAAAATCCTATGGGATTTCCTCCTCAATTAATCAATTATTGCTGTAACTTTTTGAGTTTTCACGATATTTCACTGGTCTTTTTATATGAGTTGCCCTATACTATTGACTATCAAATCATGTCAAAAAATCTTCGCTATAGTTCGCGCATGCGCAGTTAAAATTTATTTCATACAAATATCCATATCTGATCAAATAATCAACATATTAATATTTTAATTGCAGTATACTATTTTTATAATTTTTTCTCAAGTTTTTGGAAAGCGGTGTTAAATTCGGTTGAAAACTCTTCATGCTATTAAAAAAAAACCTTTTAGAATTTTCCCAGAAACGTTAACATCTTCACGAATATACATGCTATGCTTACACAAAAGCCCACAAATGTTGAACAGGACCTACATAGTCATTTTCTACAGTGACAGACCATTTTTTAACAATTTCTGTTACTCGGGTGATCGAAAATATTATTTTATTCTTAAAATTATTATTGCTCCCCCCCTAACTGTCCTCACGACAAAACCTTCACTGAAAAACATGAAGTCAAACATGTTCTTTACATTCTCAAAGTTAAAGGGCATTTCGGGCATTTCCTCACGAGTTTCACTAGATATTCGACAAAACGTCTGAAATTGGTCACTGCCCCTTAATTTCTAGACATCAGTGTATTTAGAATACGAAAAGGAATTTTAACTTTATGCCAATTTTGATTAAGAGGTTCGTCAAAAATCTAAAAATAAATATAAGTAATAATTCTAACATAAAATTAATGAATAACTTTATGTCTAAGAGAGATAGATCTCTCTAAAGCAATAATAAAATAGCAGTTTAGGCAGATACTCGCCTATATTCTGAAAACCATTATTTATGTCGCTCCTTTTCCGGTAAGCTACATAATTCTTTTAGGTTTACGGCTATCCTCCTCATACAAAGCTGGTATTTTCAAATACAATCAGAATATAATTTTCATTTCTTCATATCTACAATTGTAAATTTTGTTATTTAGATATCAATTAACAAGACATTTTTATTTTTAAATTGTCTGTGAAGAAAGCGTGCCCGTATGTGAATACAGCTTCACACTGTATGATTTTAACCCCTTTTCAGCCACTGTAATAATGACAAAATTACTTGAGTCAAAAATATAGATCTCATTAAATAACAACATTCAGCGACCAAATAAGTACCTAATTGTCTTGAAATGAAATTAAAATGCATCCTATGATCGATTGTTTATTCATTCATCTTTCAGCTAACGTTCACAACAGTAAAATTACTGTAATATAACCATAAACAATAACAGCAACATTACATAAATAAACAGCATATATACAGCCACTTTTCTTTTATTCTCCAACAAAACGCGCACTTTGAGATTTCAAAAGATAGTTTCATATTTTCATACAAAAACAAAATTCATAATATTGTATTCTGACGTTTTGCGGATAAAAATAAATGCAATAAAATAAAACAAGAACGAAAAATCATGCGTCAAGCATAAATTATGTAACACTTTCCAACGATTCCAAAATAATTTTACAAATCATTACCGTTTAATAAGCTGAAAGATAACATCTAAGTAAACAATTTGGAAAACGCATAACACATTTAAAAACGTAATTTCAGGAATTTCCAACATATACAATATTCGGAAAATTATCCGAATACTTTTACTCAGCCCTGTATAGGATCTATAGATTTGTATATATACTACATAGGATGCTAAATTTTAGTTTAGTTTGGAAACGCGTAGCACAGTTTAAAATTCTACTTCTGGTGTTTCTGTCAATAAACGGAAATGTGTTCGCAAAATTTTGTGCTGCCCTGTATATGAAATATAGAATTTATACACACCAAGTAATAGACAAAAAGTGAGTTAAATTTAAAATCGCGTTCAGCAACTTAAAACAAAGCACACTTCCAGGAATTATTTTTAACAGACAATAGAGAATTCTTTTGTGTGTCCCTGTAAATGAACGATGACTGCTATACGCACACTATTCTGTAGTAAGCCTCTTGTAATGCACCTTAGTGATGTATATAAATTTCAATGCGTTTGAAATAGTGAAACATTATTTAATTAAACCGCAACCGATTTTTCTCCATAGACGTAATGTAACGGAATTCTTTTGACTGTCCCTGTAAAGTAACTATAAGTGCTATGCACACCCTATTCCATATTAAGCTTCTTGTAATGCACCTTAGTGATATATATCAATTTCAATGTCTTTGAAATTGTGTAACATCATTAAAATAAACCGCAAATGATTTTTCCCCATAGACCGTAATGTAACGAAATTCTTTTGAGTGTCCCTGTAAAAAAAACTATAAGTGCTACACACTTCACTTGAAATAGGGAACATGCTATAGATAACGACAATAACATATAAAAATTGCAGGTCAATCCGAGCATATTTACGGGAGTTAGAGCACGGCCAGACGGCAGACGGCAGACAAACCGAAGTCATAAACACTTTTCAACTAGGTTGGAAACGGTTAATAATCCAAGAAGCATTTTTCTCTAGACCTCAGTACTTGGTAAATGTCGATTGCTTATCAGTTGTATATATGATGAACAGGCATAGTTAAAAAATAAATAATTAACTACTTCACTTTAGTTTGGATTAAAATGCATATCTCAATTGATTAGTTCTTCCCATTTTTTTTTGCAGTTAAAAGAAGATAGCAAAAAAACAGGCATAATCAAAAGCCGAATTAAAGCAAGTAATATAAAAATAATTTTTTTAAAGTCAATTCCTACTTAGGTCAAAAAGAAAAAAATTTCCAGCGATCTACACGCTTCGCCACTGACGGTATTTATTCCTAAATTTATATCCTGCTAAATATCTTATATAAGAGAAAATTTTGAAATGTATTAAAAATAAATAGCTAAAATACCAAAAATGAATAGCTCGAAAAGTATTTCTCACAAAATTGTTAGACAAACTTCGTTAGAAAGTTAGAAAATTGTATTTTTCTCGAGATAAATTTCATATTTATTGATTATGCCGTTTTTCAAATATTGAATTAAAAAATTCCCAAACTTCACAATAAAGTACCATAGCGAAACATTCACGCGTAAAAAGATAATGGGGCTGTTCACAGACCGGGTCAGACCGGGTTATCAGGCGGCGCGCGGGCGAAGGAGACTAAAATATGGAGTCTATACTTTTGAACAGAAATGAAATGGAGTGAGTCTATATTTTTGAACAGAAATGAAATATAAAACAAAAATTAATTTAATTAATGACTTAATATTTGAAAAAACTGTATTAACATCCAATGTCATCCACTACAAGTTTAAAAAAATGTATTTGAACTTGAGTGGAGGAATCCAAAGTATGTTATTAACGATTGAAAATTTGAACAAGATATATAAATATATAGAGGGTGTGAGCTAATAGTAGGAATTGAAAAAAAAATACATAACGTTGATCTGGCGTAAATAAATAGCATACAAATACATTCCTATAACCCTCAAACTTAAAACACGCACCAAGTGATTTCAAAAGTGTTCTATACTGAAAGAGTTTCCTAGCAATATATTTTGTCGTTCCGTGGATATATATATGTTGTATTCTATTATTTTTTTAGCTCCATCCAACAGTTGAAGAAAAAATATGGCAATCACATCAAAAATTAATGGAGTTGTATTATGCAGATGAACCAGTAGTAGCCAAGTAAATGTAGATAGAAGAAAAAAGAGACACGGTTGCACTCTAATCTGTTTTAAAATCAATAATGTTAAATTCTGCGGGAATTCTCTGTTTACATAACAATAATCTTAATAAATCTCCATATTAAAGAACAACATTATTTTTATTAGACACCAATTCGACGGCAAAATCCCTCCCTCTTCTCTCTGTGAGTTCGTTTTAAGGCAGGAGCACGCAAGCAGAATTTCCTAACACGTGACCTACTTTAACCAATGCATGTTCAACATTTGCCGCACATTATCATTTATCTGTAAATTAATATTGAAGAAATAAGCCTCTCCGATGTTTCTGGCGGGAAAAGAATTTTCTAGAACATTACAAAAATTAAAAAACACGGGAAATTAATATAATAATTTTCGGCTTTTGCGAATTGAAAATATATGTTTCTCGATAACAGAACAAATTAAAAGAATGATTTTTTAGACTATTAGGAAATAGAAAAATGAATTTACACAGATTAAAAGAAATAACAAAGATTTAAATACGGGAATAAATAGAAAATATTTAATATAATAAAAAATTTAAGAAAATTGTTTTTTAAGGAGAAATATTCTTATAAAATGTCATTTTTACATTTTATTTGTTGGTAACTAAAAATGAATTTAAGTAGATTAGGATAAAAAATGTTTTAAAATACGGACAGTAATGCATATTTTTAAGAAAGGGAATATTTTAATAAACCAGGGTTGTAAATGAAATAGTAATAGAAGGTTTTTTTTATACAATAAATTTAATAGGGTATTGAATTTTAAATTTTGTAATATGTATATGTAACAGAAGAGAAAAATCTAATGGAAAGGTAAGCTACAAAAATATGAAAATGGAATGCAGTACTTTTAAATCTAAGCCTTTTTATCTAATTCTTAGAACTTAATAAAGTCTAACTACAGATCCATTATTTAATCAGTAATGCATTACCTGATTTATTGGAGTATTAAGAACCTACATAATTTACTAAATCACTAAAGTTGGAGTTAAAATGCGTCTCCTAATTAATTAGTCTGCCATCTTTTAAGTAACGTAGACAGTAAGAAAAAACTGTAACAAGATCAAGATCCAAAAACAACAACATAACAATTTAGTGTAAATAAATAGCACACAACCACTTTCCTTTTATCCTCATACACAAAACACGACATAGAGATTTTAAAAGACAGTTTCATACTAAAAGAGTTTCTTAATATTGTATTACGCTGTTCTGCGGATAAAGATATATGCAACAGAGGAGAAAAAAATATATAAGGGGAAAGTACGCTACAAAAACACGAAATTGGAACTGGCGTGGTACTTCTTAATCTAAGTGAAACAGCAATACGAAAAAGATGGACAGAACACGATAAAAATAAAACCGTAAGAAAAATAAAGGATTTTTCCTGAACTACTTTTACTTAAGTGCAGAACAATGACACACAGGCATAGGAAAATACAAAGTTGAAAAAGAAAAAAAAAACCCTAAAAGACAACCCAATTCTGAAAGTAAATTAAAGACATGTATCATTCCCCGAAACTTGCTACACAGAATCTGTAATTGAACCGCTTTGCAAAAAGGAGAACTGTAAAATAAAAGTAAAAAAGAACAAAAAAATGAGTAACAGACATTGCTTAAAATAATTCTGTTCTTCTCTCCCCCATTTAGGAGAAGGCATATAAGTGAAGAAAGATACCAATACGCAGTAGAATAATTAAGTTTCCTTTGAAGGGGAAAAAAGGACATGATAAACGCTAAGTGGAGGGTATTTAACTTATACTGATTTTGTTATCATTTCTTTTAGAAGTTATATTGTATTAGATGAGATACTTGAAAGATCAGATGTCATGGATCAAACTAGATAATTAACTAAACAATTAATTATATGGCAATCAGTAGAAAGACCGTATTCCTATTTAATCTTATTTGTACTAAGTATGTAAGTTTATTCTGATTATTATAATTTCATTGATTTATTTTTTGTTTCAATTAGAAAAAAGAACTTTTGCAAATCCTTCTTTTTTAAAAATTATGTTGCTCATAGATGCTTCTTTTTTTAATGTGTGGTCTTTATTTTTGAGGAAATTTAAATATGAAAGATAATAGGTTTTGAATATGTTATTAAATGAACCTTTTTATACAATGAAAATTCAGTTTAATTTTTTTTCAAAATTAGGAAGTAATTGAAATATAATTAGTACATATTTTACTTGAAATTTTTAATCACATCATTTTAATCAAAATTTTTACACATTTTTTACTGCTCTTAAAAAATGAATATCTAAGCTATGCATGAAATGTTATGTAAGTAGCATGCTTATCTTTTAGTATAGAATGTTAGCAGTTTTTCATGCATAGAAATTTTCCATTTTCAAAATATAATTTTTTTTATTTCTCCATAATTTTATCAGATTACAAACCTTTTTGATGTCCTGGATTCACAAATGTTGAGATTATCTATCTATCATGTAAATATTTTCAGGAAACCCACACAGAAGATCTAGAAGAGTGACTTCGAAAATGAAAAATAAATACAGGGACGCCCAGATGGTAATTAAAAAAAGTCCTATAGATGGTGTTAGATATGAATGATATAGGTCAAACGTCGTGCACATAATCTACATAGTGGACAACTTTCGATGTGTGCGTTTTGTTCATAAGCGAAAGCTTTGTTGTCAGAACAAAATTGCCGCCACTGATGCAGGGAATGGCCTAAAATCAGTGTAGTTAGAATGCTACATCTTAGGTAGCTTCTCATATGGCATGCAATATTATCATATGTTCTTCTCATATGGCAAGCAATACCATCATATGTTCTCTAAAAATAGGTCCAATAACACTTTGAGATGATACTGCATCACATATGAGAAATATTCTCATCTCATATGGATGCTTCAAACTACAGTGATTGCAGATCATTCTCTGGCCCATTAGCTGGAACTCTGTTTGTTCAGTGAACAGACAAAAACAAAATTCACGAATCAATGTGTGAAATATATTAATGTGTGAATATTTTAAACTATATGTGGAAGCTACAATGGTCCTAACCATGGTCCTAATTAAACCTTAAAGTAAAAGTTTATGGTAGTGCAAAATTTTGCCTGGAAAAAGGTTTTTTATTAAAACTCATGCTTAATTTAACTAACAAGAAACAGTTTACTTGTTTACACATATCACGAAATAATTGGAAATTTTTGTGACAGTTTCATAATGTCCACACTCTAAAATTGGATCGAATTGTTTCGAAGTTCTTAAAAATCCTTCTTGAAAATTTAAAGACTTCTAGAATAAAAATTCAGTTATTTTCTTTTTACATATCTAAAGAGCATAATCAATTGTAGCACACGTAAACACATAATGCATACGAATTTTCTAAATATTTACAAACACTACTTTTCCCTTTATCTGAAAATATTATTTGAGAATAGTAATGAAATTCCAGATGTACGTTTCATATAATTATTGAATCGTAAACTTTAGGTTTATATTTAATGTCTTCAGTGTTAATAAACTCTAAGATAAAATATGAAAAATTGTTTAAATTTACTGAGAAAATTGAACTCCATGAAAAATGTAATAATACGGTCACTATAACTAAACATACTTCCGAGTTTCCGAAATTAAATTTTATCTGTCAAATTAAAAGTCCACCCTATTTTTCAATTCAATTTTCAAAATTAAATTGCATCACTGCTCCAAACTTTCAGAAAGTTCATCCATTATTAAGACTTCAAAAGTACTTTGTGTGAGTTTTGAAAATGCTTATACTTTCTTCTCAACTGAATCTTTCTCTAGGAATTTTCAGCTTTTCTAGATGAGTCTGTTATTTACTACAATAAATTATCATCTTATGATAAAAATGTTATTAGATAGAACTACGAATGTCCAGTTGGAGAAAGTGAATACAAACGCAAAGTATTCTGCGACAAACCTCAAACAATTAAAATGTGTATCGGCGAAACTTATTTCAAATTCTTCAACTCTTTGCTTTTAATTATATGGAATTTCTGGACAGTCTGGTGTTTATTTGTATCCAAGTGGTGAAAATTATAGAAACTTACTTGAAGAATTGGTAGTTTCTGAAAAGTTTACCATATTCATATAAAATTATTTAAAAGTTGCATTCGGCTCTTTGCATTCAGCACAAAAGTCCTGCATCTTTAATAAAATTCATTATTACAGAATAAAGAACAATATTTGCATTATAAAACTATTGTTATTGCAATTTTTGAAAAAAAAATATCACATTGCCTTTAAATTGTAGAGAATTAAAATACGATTTATTGTTTGCTATTCGAAACGTAACTTTAAAAGTACAATAATTATTATTTTTTAATTAAGTATCTGTTGACTTCTTGTTCACTGATTTTCCAACATGAAGATAAAGATAAGAAGTATAGATGGAATATATATTTCTATATTTTTTATAAAAAATTTATATTTTTTAAAAAGTTAAATAAAATACAATTGACATATCGCAATACTGAAATGCTAAATACTGCTATATGATAATATCAATAGTTAATCAATCAGTTACAATTAGATAAACCAAGCAATCCAACCCGATTTATTCGGGTTACAAATGTTCAATATACGGCCCATTGTACAGAACGTAGATAAAAATCGTTTTTAATTGAAAACGCTAATATATTTTTTTAACTTAGTATAATTTATTAAATTGCCCAACAACTTCACTAAAAAAACATTTTTGGTGCTTTCGTACTAGCCGCATGGCAGTAGTCAATCTCGAAACATTTAACTATTCATAACTTCTATTGTGATTCTGATTATTTCAGTGTTTAAGCGTAAAGTTGTCTTAAATATCTGTCAAATTCGTGTTTTATTTATTAATTTGTGAAGTTTTAATTTCGTTTGGAAATTTAGTTATGAATATTACACGGAAAGAAACAACTGCTAAATTATTTACACTATTTTAAGTTCAAACAGCTTAATCTAGCACGGAAATGTAAAAATATTCACACTTGACCTTTTTTTTAACCATAAAAAAATAGTAAATTGATATACAGTTTTCAAATAGATTGCACTTGAAAGTATATTTCTTTTTCTATTCGGCGGCGTAAAAATTAAAATTGTGCGATGTTTAGAAATTAAAATTTTTTTATTAAAACGAAATTTATTGGTCAGGTTTTTGCCACTGAAAATACAACGTCAGCGTTATTCACGGATATTTTTTTGCTTTATAACATGGGTTTGCATCTATTCGCTACAGTTCTTTGTGTTGGCCAGGCAGTTTTCTTATGTCAATGGAATTTTTTGCAAATAAACACTTGCGGTACTTTTGGGACATAAAATATCTATAAAAATACTTAATAGCCATTAATTTTATTTAACTAAAGATGTCATTTGTTTGGTTACGTCATATTAGTAATTAGATTATATGACTTCTAGATTCAAAATTAAAATTCTCTCTGAACCAAATTATCACAATTCAAAATCTTAAACTTATGAACAGCTGAGAAATTCTAGGACTAGCCAACTTAATAAGCCATACTTACTGACATGTGCAAATATGTATTTTTATCTGTGTTCCTATTCATGTACGCGTAGCAGACAAATATTTAATTCTGACAAGGAGACCGCCAAACATGATGCGCACAGATTTTGATGATTTTAAAGTATGTTGTTGGGATCATAACCCTAACTATTCAGGTTAAAGGTTTCCTTCAAATGGGCTTTAGGTTTCGAGAAATTTCGGGTTAAAGTTCAGCATGCATTTCAAATGCCATTACTTTGCGGTCCTGGAGTGGTCTCAGTGGTACCGTGGTAGCTTTCGCGATTTGAGTGCCGCAGATGGGTGTTCTGTCCTCTCCTGTGACTTTTAACAAATTTTATATATTTGTCGCGTTATAAGTTACATGCAGAATTATGAATTCCACATCTTTGAAATTTTTGATATTTTCCTAATAAATTCCATTTACATTTTCGAATATTGCGTGAAAATTTATAGTTTTTGGGCAATTTTTATTCGAATATTTCTGCTGACGAAAATCCAAACTAATTTATGTCTTGATATCTCGTCTTTTTAAAATGATTATTGTTTACATTTATGTATATTTACTTATTTATTTATTGTATTTATGAAATAATACTTTTTTTTTAATTTACATTTTCTATTTAAAAAAAATTTAAATGATTAAGAAAAAATTAACAAAATAATATATCGTTTTAATATTTGATTTGTTCTAAATATATTGAAATATGTTAACTGCTGAAATACTAAAAAAATTATCATCACCGACATCGACATTTTTAGTTTATTAAATATGGAACTAATTGTGTTATACCTATCGCAAAAATATTCTAAACAAATTTCGAATTAAAAATCGCCCTTAAATAATTGTTTTAACAATATTGGAAGAGTGTATAAATTAGCATATTATATATTCTTTAAATACTTAAATTGTGATAAATATATTTAAAAATGCATTAAATTTGAAAAAGAAATTATTTCAAACGTGGTATTTGTCTGCAAAGGAAGCGAAGCGAAATTGATAAAAAGAAAATTTTATTTATTCTGATATTACCGTAAAAGTCGCTGCAGACGATTTTTTTTTTTTCAGATATTTTTATATGTATTGTAATTTACAAACGATTTTTCCTTTTTAGTTGAATTTTTCTGTATGGCATCGACTTGTTAGACTGAAAAAAAAATTAATTGTAATACATTATTTTTTATTTGTGCAAATCAAAAATGACGGTGAGTTTGAACTTTACAGTTAAATGTATTTTTAAATAACATAAAAAATATATATATAACTGGCTAAAGCTTAGATATAATCGTTATTGCTTTAATATTTTATTACTCCTTTCAAGATATGTTTTTGGAATCCGTTAGTTTGGAATTTCGTCAATAGAAATAAAAATTTCAAAACTGCACAAAAAAAAAAAAAAAAAAAAAAAAAAAAAACACGTAAATTTTTACGAAATATTCGAAAATGTAAATGAAATTTATTAGGAAAATATCAAAAAGTTCAAAGATGCAGAATTCATAATTCTGCATACAACTTATAACGCGACAAACATATAATTTTTTTTTAAAAAGGTAAAAGTCACAGGAGAGGACAGAACACCCATCTGCGGCTCTCAAATCGCGAACGTAACCACGGAACCACTGAGACCTTATCCAGGATTGCGAAGTAATGGCATTTGAAAGGCATGCTTAACTTTAAAATGAAATTTCTCGAATACTAAAGCCCATTTGAAGGAAACCTTTGACCTGAATAATTAGGGGTATGATCCCTACAACATACTTTAAAATCATCAAAATCTGTGCGCATCATGTTTGGCGGTCTCCTTGTGAGTAAGAGAGACAGTCTATCAACGCAATTTTTCACGATAGAAGAACATATGTAACATAATCATTTTACATAAGGAGCGACTATTTTCATTTTTTAATCTGAATTAAATTAAGAAAAGCAGTAATAATTTATAAATTTGTCTGTCATCTTCATAAAAGAAAATTGGTATATTTGAAAGTACTCTTCAAAAACAAGAAGATTTTTTTATCTCCAAAATTTACCAATATAATTAAACATAAGAAAGTTATTATCACACTGTCAGTCGACAAATAAATGAAAAATTATTCAGGAGTAAAGAAATTCCCCATTTTCCTCCATATTATCTTCATGAAAATATAATAATTTTATTGATTTTTTTTTCAAGTTTATATTTCAGTATACTTTAACCAATAATCTTAAATGGTTTTGTCAAGAGGTAACTTAATTTTTTCTATGCTTTTAAATCGTTCAAAAAACATTTATGTACAATTGAATACTACAATTTGCGCAAAATAATAACTTTTAAAGAACAAAAGTTCTGAAAATTTATATATACAAATGTATTTCAAATTTGATTGTTTGCTTCAGCTTAACATAATCCGCGTTACAATAACTTTCTATTAACAATTTTGCTTCATATTAATATTTCATTATAGATAGGTCATACTATTGAGTATACTATACTGCATTAGTTTGAGAATTATAAAACCGTTCAAAAGCACACCATTAACAGAAATTATATTAAAAAAAAAAACATATGTATTCAAGTATTGATAAAACAACAAAAGAAAACTACGACATACATGATTTTTTTTTTATGACTAAAAAATTTACGCACATTTATATGTTAATTAATTATGAAATGTTTTAAAACACTTAGCCCGTAAAGAAACGTTGTATTTCTTGTAGAGTCAATCACTGTAATTTCACCTTTTTTTTAAATATAAAAAATTGCGACTGGTGAATAACAAAAAAAATTAGTATTAAAAACATTATAATTTTCAACAATAGTTTTATACTTATCAACAATATTACATCAAAGAAAAAATTACTTTAAAATACTTTACATTTCTGCCGAATTAGACAGGGAATAGATTCAAATAATACTTTTTTTTAATTAGTCGTATTAATAATAAGTAAACTAGTCTTTCATATAAATTATCGTTATAGTTTTATAAAGATTATAGTAAAATTTATATTTCTTGCAAGTTAAATTATTGATAGCTACTTATTTTCAGATCGTATAAACGCAATGTATGTTTTAAATACAATTTTTCTATTCTTGAAAACATGAAATAATTCTTTACTTATAAATTAGAAGTTAAAAAATGTTTTCAGTTAGGAAAAAAAATATTTTTATGAAGAAAATTTTCAGAAATAAAAAATAACTATTGCAGCTTTCACATTGTTAATGTGAGTTTTGCACCACATACACAGGCATTTTTCTTAATAAATTACTCATGTTACTTTTTTAACAAGTAAGTTTCAAGGGGAAGGGGGGATGGCTCACTTCAAAAGATTGTTTCTGAACTTATTTCATTGATTTTACATCTTGAAAGTTAGTTGGTATATTTTAGTGAGAGTGTTTTTGCACAACATTAGTCTTTTTCTGGCAGCTCTTCATTGTTATAAAAAATACTTTTCAATCCCATTGTTGCTAATATTGCTCATTTTGACGCTCAGATATGATTATATATTAATTTTGTATGTTCCCCGTATATAAAAAAATATCATACAATGATATTTTTTAAAAACTTAAACTAGTATTCTTTATTTTCAAAATATTTGGAAACTTCGAGGCGATTGGCCAATTATTTACAAAAATTCCTGACTATAAAGTAAAAAGGAAAAGTAACGGACAAGCAGACAAAAATATTACTTTTGGATATCAGTACTTTTGGATCGGAGTTCGGAATTATCGAATCGGAAGTGCGTTCAAACATTTTGCGCGGACATACATAAAAAAAAATATATATATATATATATACAAAGGAATTGTATAACCTCTTTTGTTTGGAGTAGGCTAAAAAATGTCACAAAATATTTATATAACCTCCTTTATTGGAAGTAGGTTTAAAAAAAAAAGTATTTTAAAATTATTTATGGATGTACCTATATATATGTATATATTAAAAAAAACGGACAAGTAGACAAAAACACCACTGTTAGATTATGATGAAATTTATAATGAGACAACCATCAAAAAGAGCACTTTCCACCAAAAAAGACTTATCGAAGTCGGAGTTGCGAAATATCAAATCGGAAGTGCGTTCAAAAATTTTACCTGGACATATATAAAAAGGGCACAAAATATTTTTTTTTTTTTAGTGTGTTAAAATAAAACTAATTTCTTTTTCATTATTATTTAATAGTGTATATTTACAAATTTCTCGTGCATTAGATATTTTAAAAGCCAATAATTTTTGCTTATAAAAATAAATATGCAAGAGTGTCCTTCAGAGTTTAAGCATATTACATGTATGGTTTTATATTATAATATAAAACACCATTTAAAAAACCATTACAATATGAAAAAAAATAATGCATAGTGAAAGAAACATGTGAAGAATCTTTAAAAAAAAAACGTTTAACAGACGTTTTGCATACTTAAATTTGCTTACTTAAATGCCATTTTACGCAACTAATTTACATTTCCGTTCATTATCTTGGTCATAAATCAATTGAGTTTTTTCATTATTTGCTTATTCATTATGTTTATCATAAATTACCATTTTTATATGTATTGAATTTACAGCTTATAGCTCTTAATACTAGTTTTTTTTTAATCAAACGCTATACGTTTGAAGATATGCAAGCTTCTGTAAGCTCTTCTTCTTATTTATTTATTTAAGCGTTCCTAATTCGTCTCATTTCAAGAATACTCGAGATGATCACTGTCAAATTGATCAGGATTTTCCTCGGCTAATTGAGTTTCAGCCTGAAACTATGTCTAAGAAAGATTATGTTACAAACATTGCAATTTTTTATATGAAAATATATGTGCAAGTGTGTCGCTCAGACTGTAAACATATTAAATTTTAATTTATATTATAATATATAATATAAAATATAATAAATATTATTAAATAATATAAATTAAAGCCACATTACATTGTTAAAATAAAACGTAAACAGCCATAAACGAAAACGATTTGGAAATTTTTCATTTACTGAAATGTTGTCATTATAAGCAAGAAAGTCATAATTCACAAAACTTTGCAGTTTTTTTTTTTTTTTTTTTTTTTTTTGTTAATCGTCAATATTTTTCCATACAAATTTTCATATTATGCTCTTTATAACATTTTAAAATTTACAGGCTATTTCATTAATGATTTTATTATTTATCTACGTAAGTGCTCCAATTTCATCTTATTACAAGAATACTCTAGACGTCTTGACGATCATTGACGAATTAACCATTATTACATATATGCCGAATTTAGAGCTTGTAACTTTTAAACCTTCTTTTTTAATTAATTCAAAAGATATTTATCTAAGGCTATGTAAACTTCTGTAAGCTGTTTTTATTATTTATTTACTTAAGAGTTCCCATCTCATCTCATTTTAAAAAAACTTGAGATGATCACTGTTGAATTGACCATGATTTTCCACGGCTAATTATTTCAACGTGAAACTGCGTTTTAGAAAGAAAGAATTTTATATTAGTTAAAAAGATTACAATTTTTTATGTAAAAATAAATGTGCCAGTGTGCTGCTCAGAGTGCAACCAAAATAAATTTGCTTTATCTATTTATTTATTGAATTTTAATTATTATTATTAGCAGTAGTAATTAGTTATTAAGTTGATTATAATTATTATTTATTATAATCATAATTATTTGTTGTATTTAATAATTATTTGCAGTAATAATAATAATAGTTTATTATAATTATTAAATTAATTTTAATTATTAAATTGGAATATAAAGTGCAATATAAGAAAATACAATGTAAAAACACAGTTAAGGTTAAATGTCAACAGCCATAAAAGAAAACGTTTCAGAAAATTTTCATTTACTGAAATGTTGCTATTGTAAACAGAAAGTTTACAGTATATGAACATTTATATATTTTTTATTATAATTTTTTATACATAAATTTTCATCACTTACATTTAATACTAAATTATTAAAAGTACAAGCTATTTTAGTAATGCTTTACTTTAACGTACCCATTTCATCTTATTGCAAGAATACTCTGGATGATTACTGTCGAATTGACAATGATTTTTCTCTGCTAAGTTAGTTTGATGATGAAACTATATTTGAGAATGAATTTTATATTAGCTAATTACAAATATTACAATTATTTTTAATTAAAACAAATATGCAGTTGTGTCATTTAGAATTTAAGTATATCAAATATGGCTTTATGATATAATATAATATGAAATGAATACTATAGCATTAAATAAATTAAAACCATGCACATAGTTTAAAAATATATAAACAGATATAAATGAAAAAAGTATGTTGCCACAATATTGCACTAGTATAAGCAAAAATATAAGCAGGCAGCAATAATGTTGCTAATATAGGCAACAAATTCAGAATTTTGAAAACTTTATAATTTCTTTATATTGCCACATTTTTTAATATATTAAATATACATCTTATATTTTTATATTAATTTTTTTAAATGCAAAAACTATTTCAGTAATGCTTTTATTAATGACACTGTCTTATTTTTAATATGGATTTTTTTGTCGTCAAAATATATTAATAGGTCATTTTTGGATGGTTTCCAAAAAATCGGATGCAATTTTTACCGTTCATACACCACTTCTAAATATTTCATAATTTCACTTATTGCATCGCCCAGTAGAAAAAACATCTACCTTCAATTGAAAGACGTTTGAAAACCGTAGCTGAATTGAGTGACATTTTATCACTTTTAAATATTTTTAAACCGGGATTTTTATAAAAATCTATCTCAACAATGAACATTCGTTTGCTAGAATAATGTAAAGTAACTAGTGACAGAGTTTAATGTAAAGTAACTAGTCACATAGTTTAATGTAAAGTAACTAGTGACAGAGTTACGACAGTTATTGACTGCTTAGAGGAACAGATTAAACAGAAATAAATGCAGATTAACTGTAAGAAACCACACTTTGGCGCTAAACTGAAATCTGTCAACGAAAAGGCAGATTTTTATTTTATGTTGAACATATAACTATTATTAAATTAAGTTAAATTGTTTAAAAGATACGTTGAATCAAAATATTATTAGTATATTTTATTTATTTTTGTATTGAGTTATATTTTATTTATTTTTGTATATATTAAATTTACATCTTAAAAATTTTTATACTATTTTTTTTTCTTAAATTCAGAACCCATTTCCGTAATGCTTTTATTATTTATTTACTTAAAGCGTTCCCATTTCATCTCATTTCAAGAATACTCGAGATGATCACTGTCGAATTGACCATGATTTTCCTCGGCTAATTAAGTTTGGGCATGAAACTGCCTCGAAATCAACAGAAAATATATACTTGCAGTGTTTCCAGTTTCGGTTGATAATATGTTACGTGTTGTACCCGCTCTTAAGAATTAATGAAGCTGTTTAAACAACTCTCTTCTCACACCGTAGGAGCAAATGAGTACGCGACAAACTTTGCGAATATATATGCCAAGCAAATATGAAGCAAACCTAATCAAGGATTCTGCTCAAGATGACGAAGGACCTGGAAATGTCGAAAATTCGTTTACCTGTAACTACTCTCACGTAGGGAGAATGGAAACCACTTTTAAAATTTTGAAACTCATTTGCTCTTACCCGCTTCGTCCAACTTGTTGTACATTAGTAATCAGCATTTTCTAAATTAGCAGCGCAGACGACTCTAAGTGGATTTCTGCAGCCGTATCGTTCGTCCGGTATCTGAAAAGGGGTGAGGGAAAGTATGGTCATGCTGATTTGTACCAGGAATAGAAATTTTCGTTTTGATGACAATTATGTTTTACACGGCAGGGTAATAATAAATTTTCATAATACCAGTGGAAGTTTGAAAGGTAAATTCGATTAAAATTCCCGTATTCTTCTGATCTGAACGACACAAAAGACATGAAATACTTCACATTTTCAAATTTTTAATATAGCGCTTAAAATTTATACGTTTTTGTTCTTTCGTCATATACAAATCGCTAATACAGAGTCATTAAGTTGTATACAAACAATGCCACGCATATGTTTGTAAATCTGTCTTACAGTTTTCCTCTTCTTTTTTCTTTTTTGTATTTAGGTAATTTTTTTTAAATAAAATCTATTAAAGCTAGAGTTTAAAATCATGCTTTTAAAGGCAATTTGTTTCTTTTAAGCTATCTATAATTACGAATGTAAGTATACTATTACAGAATATATACTAAAGCACATTATTTTCTGTAGTTTCCAAAATGTTTCAGCAACTATTTTTAATTAATCGGTTTTTGAAAAAACAAATAAAAAATGCTCATTATTATTAAATTATATATATTTTATCTGCATGGAAAGTTAAAAAGTTATCTGTAATATAATTTTAAAAGGCCTGCATAGCCAATCTAAAGTCATAGACATTAAAACAGAAGAACGAAAAAAATATATATGCATCCAGGAAGTACTTTTTATATTACATATAATATAAAATACATCTGCTATATATATCTGATTTGAATTAGGAAAGGAACTTGCGTATCTATTTATAAATAAATTACGTGTTCATTCTATATCTGCTACGTTCACATTCCCGAGATGTAATTTATGCGCTTTATGTATATTTAATTCATATCAGTTCAAATAAAAAAATGCGCTGACATAAATAAGAAAAATATTAAAAAACATTATTTATTTAAGTCTATTAATAATATGTTACACTTATTAATTGTTGATCGTTAAGGAAAAATATTTTGATTTTATATCATTGCTAATATTTATAAACACATATCTAATCTTTAGAACAAAAGAAATTTTTACGTGTTACAAAATCACTTTATGTATCTGAAAATTTGTGAGGGAAAGTATTGTCATGCTGATTTTTACTAAAATAAGAAATTTTCATTTCGATGACAATTTATGTTTTACACGGCTGGATAACAATATTTTTTTTTATAATATAGCGTATGATTGATATGTAGAATTGATTAAAATTTTCATATTCTTCTGATCTTAAAATCTATGCCATTTAATATCCGTTTAAATAAAGAAATGCATCGATAATAAAATAAGGTAATATATATATATGTATTGACGTTATTTATAAAATGCTAAATTAGTTTAATGTTAATGTTGCTGACAAATATTTTGATTTTAATTAAAAATTAATAAGCGTGTGTCAAAAAATGTTATGTAAAGAAAAAAATATTTGCATGTTAGTTAAACGCTAAGTAAACGCATTCGAAGAAAATAGTTATGTTTTTTTTATATTATTTTTTATATTATTATTTGTGTTATTGTATAAACATTTATTTGAGAGCACAGATTATATATAATATGCAATCGTGTTTGCCTTATTCACCCTTTTTTGTAATTCAAATTTCATTTGAATAACTGGATCCAAAATTTATTTTACTTAAATTGGGGAATATAAGTACTATATTACTTCGAAAATATAAAGTTCCATCTTTGATTTTTTTTGTTTTTTAAGAAATTCCATTTCACGTACAGAAAGATAATATAAGTTTCGCGTACTTTGAAGTCATTGTACGGTTCAGACTTTGTTTTGCGTCAAAAGTTGCTTTAGCATACGAAAGTAAATATTTTTTTCCCTCCAAATTCAAGTATAGTTTCGAGAGCATATAATTATCAGTTCTCATCATCAGGTGATAGTAGCAGAGATTAATAATGCCGTGAAAGATAAGGACATGTTCAACATTGTCTCCTTGCTGGGATAACTCCTCTCTGCTACTATCATCTGATGTTGAGAATTGATAATTTGAAATAATAATTGTATTTTTTTAATTATTATATGGAGATAAAAGAAGATTTACTTCCATACATTTTCTGTCTTCAATGAATATACTCTCGTTACCGTAGTATTTTGCGCAGAAAAGATAATAAAAGAATGTCCTTCGAAACATTTTGTAGCATCTTTATTTTTCTGTTCTTACATTTATAGACTTCAATAATAAAAAAAAAACGTTGTAGATGAGCTGGGTACCTAGCTCGTGAATAAAGTAGATTTCAAACAAAAAATTTAAACTTCCTCATTTTTGTAGTAAATATTATACTCTCTAAAAAAATTAAACAAAATTATACAGGGTTTTCGGATACCACCACAGAAACTTTGCAGAAGGAGAATCCTCGTTCTGAATCCATGAAACGTGTCCAAAGAACCACGCTTCTAAAACGCAGTTTTCGAGAAAATAGCGAAAGAAAAAAAGCATGACGTCACATCCAGAGCACCGAAAATAAGCTTTACTCGACAGCAAGAAATTCCGAGCCCAATGAAAAACAAGATTTAAATAATAATAATAATAAAATACTATAAAACATGAAAATTGTACCCCATAAGCTTCTGAAAAAAGGAACAATTTAAAAAGAGAGCAGCGGTAGGCATGTGTCTAATATACAACAGAACAGCCGCGACCATCCAGTTCGCTTTAAAAGACGGCAACTTCAAACTATAGGCAAGTTTTGAATAGTGATAATGTATTTCGTTCGTGAGTTTTATGATATGTACTTTTCTTTCTGTCAGTGCATTGGTAACGCATTACACACTGCTAGGGAGTATGTGATGTCATACTTTTCTTTCGCATTTTTTCGAAAGCTATGCGTCGTCGAGGTATGGTTCTTATGACAAATTTTATGTTTGCATGGCGAAGATTCTGTTTCTGCAGAGTTTGTTGCGGTAGTATGCGAACACACCGTATAATCACTTGCTTATGCAATCTACTCTCGAATAACGCTAAGAATTTCAGTGCATTGCTTTGAATTTTCTTTCATTAAACAATTCATAAACTTAAGGTGAAGTTTTCGACATGAAATAATTCTCCGAACAAGAATTAAATGTTAAATGAAAAAAGAAGTTGTGTGAAAAATTTCAGTTTTAAAAAATAAAATAATAAAAATAAAATTGTATTGTAATCACTTAAATAATTATTGCATCAAAGACTTCCTCCAATGATAACACTTCAGCCAGTTTTTTAAAACAAATCTATGAGCGAAAAAGTAAAACCTCGTCATTTTTATATCGCTTCTTTCAGCCTTCTCCTGCTAATTATTCTCCGAGCTCCAATAAAAAACATTTGATGCATAACCCTAATTATAGTGATAATAAGATTCAACATTTAAAGGACATTTGTTAAACATCCCCTACTTTTTCTCGACCTCTCTGTAAGGTCTGCAATTAGTTAAATCAACGGAAAAATAAAAATTGTTGACAAAATATTGTACTGGAGTAATTGGTTGCAAATTTGAAATTTTATACGAGTATAAATAGATCTCATTTTTAATAAATGAATGTTGTCTTAAAACTTAAATTCCTTTATTTTTTTAAATAGATGAGTAAAGTTTCAGCACATCAGTTTTTCAAGAGTATGTTCCACATAGATATTTGTGTACTTGTGTGTGCGTTTTTATATTTAATATCTATTGAAGAAAATTTTATTATTTTTTTATATTTATTTAATGATTTTTTTGAGAGAGTGAAACTTTAACTCTTTTTTTTCTAAATAATTAAATAGTTAAAATATAAAACATAAAAAATTTATTTCTCATTTTTGATGAAAGAAATATTTCTCCAGTTGTTTAAAACGCGTATATTTAGGTGATGCATGGTAATGTTATGTAAATTTCATGTGATATAATAAATCGTATACAAGTCAAAGAAAATAAAACAAAGGACAACTTTGAAGTCAGAATTTTAATACGCAAAAAAAGTATTATCTTTTAAATCATAAATAAATTGGTCCAGTGCGACTATAACTCGCGCTCAAAGGGCTCCTAACATTAGATTTATTAATTACTGTTTATCAATAATTAAACTACTACTACCCCTAATTTTTTCATAATTTTAGTTTCAATAAATTCAAAAATAGGAGGGTGGGGGTACATTTTTCCAGTATAGTTTCGACGATATCTCTGAAAATATAATACCTAAAATTTAAACAAATGTATTTTTGAGTTCGTTGTTACAGGATCTTTCGAACGATATCCTACACGAATTTTAAAAAGAATTTTTTCAAGTAAATTAATATCTCGGCTAATTATCTACAATTTTTTTTCGAAAATCGTTTTCAGATATCCATGGATGATTCTGCGTCGATAGATAACTCGAGCGCCCATCAACTCCCTCGCTGACCGTCCGAAAATTAAAGTTTGTGTGTAACGGCAAAATGCGTTTTTCTCAAAAACTATGCTACCTAGGGAAATCGCTGTAGTTTTCCTGCATGGTTTAAATAAACTGCTATTTTTTCGTATAACCCTAAAATAAACCCTATTTTTTCGTAAGTTTAGTTTTAATAGATTCGGAAATAGAGGGGGGGGAGCATATTTTTGCAGTGCATTTTCAACGATATCTCCGAAAATATAATACCTAAAATTAAAACAGATATATTATTGAGTTCCGTATTACGAGATCTTTCACACGATACCAAACACGATATACAAAAAGAAAACTTTTTTTACAAGTAACTTAATTAGCCCCCTAAATTTTTCCTAAGCGTATTTGTGATTGGCTAATAATCTGAAAATATGGAGGTAAAAAAGCTTTATAACTTTCCCAAGTCTGAGCTTTCTACGTCCCATTAGTCTACGAGAAAAAGGGAAGTAACAGACGGACGAACAGACACAGAAGTGATCTTATAATGGTTCCGTTTTAAAAGTGCGGAACTCTAAAAAAGAGTTAACATAAATAAAATTCTTAATTTCTTACAATTATAACAAAGAAAACCGAATTTCTAACAAACTGTCAATTTTATCTATGTTCGAATTAAACTAAGATGTTCAATGCGTTACTCTGAATTTTCCTTCATTAAACCATTTCATGCAAGTTGAGATGAAGATTTTGACATAAAATAATAACCCAAACAAACGTTAAAGGCAAAATAAAAACAGTTGTAAGAAATATTTCAGTTCTTAAAAATGACACCTATTGAATATAGCAATCAATTAAGTAATTATTTTGATAAAGATTTCATCCAATGATAACACTTCAGACAGTTTTTAAAGAAACAAATCTGAGCCCCAAAAAGTGAAATCTTGTCGTTTTTATATCGTTTCTTTCAGCCTTCTCCTGCTAATTATTCTCCGAGCTCCGATAAAAAACGTTTGATGTATAACCTTAATTATAGTGATAATAAGATTCAGCATTTAAAGGACATTTGTTAAACACCCCTTACTTTTTCTCGATCTCTCTATAAGGTTTGCAATTAGTAAATGAACGAAACAAGAAAAATTTTGTGAGAAAATATTGTGTTGGGGAAAATTGATACAAATTTTAAATTTCACGCGCGTGTAAATAGATCTCATTTTTAATAAATGGACATTTTTTAAAACTAAAATGACTCTATTTTTTAAACTCGCCGAGTACAACTTCAGTGCATCAGTTTTTCAATATTTAATAATTCTTTTTGAGTAAATAACATTTTTTTATTTCTTTAATTTATGACCTTTTTAATTGAATGAAACTTCAAAAAAATTTTAATTATGAAATAATTAAAATCTAAGAAATCAAATTTTTATTTCTAATTTTGAATTAAAGAAATATTTCTCCTGTTCTTTAAAACTTGTATGTTTAAGTGATACGTGGTAATGTGATTTAAATTTCATGCAATAAGGTATCCTATGTAAGTCAAAGAAAATGAAATAAGAGACAATTTGTTTTATTATATATTTAATTATATATTATAAAATAAGAGACAAAAAACGCGCAAGCTAATGTTAAGTCTATGGGAAGGTTCTTGGCAGATTTCTCGCTCGCTTTTTAATATTTTTAAATGATGTTTTTTGCATAGGATAGATGAGGTGGATCTCTAACGTTGTTAGTTTTTATTTTTTCGATTTTGGTTCCAGATTTTTTATATAAGGGTACTTTTACTTTCAGAACTGGTTCCAACCGGTTCCAAAAATGAAAATGTCCGCTTATAAAAAAAACTGTAATCAAATCAAAAAAGTTAAAACTAACAACGTTAGAGATCGTCCCCAGTTGCAAAAAAAAAAAAAAATCATTTCAAAGTATTAAAATGCGAGCGAGAAATCGCGCAAGAACCTTCCCATAGACTTAACATTAGCTTGAGCGTTTCTTCGCGTCACTAGGGAAGGCTCTTAACCAATTTATGTAAGTTGAGATAGAGTTTTCGACATGAAATAATTTCCTAAACAAACATAAAAACAAAATAAAAACAGTTGGGTGAAACATTTCAGTTTTTAAAAATGAAATATATTGTGTATACCAATCCCTCAACCCTCCTACTACCATGGGTTCACCTATGACCCCAGAGCAACCTTACCATACAACTGTAAAAAATGTATCAGTTTTAACATTTTAAAGAAAATTGAATTTGTTCATTTTATGCTTAACATTTGACTCATATAAAGGAAATTAATAAAATCGGTACATTTTATTTTTAATTTAAGATTTATCCACTAAATACCACTGGGGTCACCTGTGATCCCAATACAAAAAAAATATATATATTAGATCAAATTTTGAACACAACATTTTATATTATTTCACATTAAACACATTTTTGTAACAAAAAAAAAAAATAAGGTTTATAATCTAGTTATAATATTGCACGTAACAAAATTAAAATCTTAGCAGGGTCACATATAACTTCAGTGGTAATAAACGAAAGAAAAAAAAGTTGGTATTTTATATTATTTTACAGTATTACGTTATTTTATTTTTTTTTATATTATTTTATATTAAAACACGTTTTTTGTAACAAAATGAATAAATTTAAGGTTTATAATCATTTAGGTTATAATGTTACATGAAACAAAATAAAAATCTTTGTGGGGTCACATATGACACTAGTGATACACAACGACAGAAAAAAAAAAGTTTGTAGTAGGTTAAATAATTATTGTGATAAAAATTCATCCAATAATAAAACTTCAGGCAGTTTCTTTTTTTTTTTTTTTTTTTTTTTTTTTTTTTTTTTTTTTTTTTTTAAAGCAAATCTGAGAGCCAAAAAGTGAACCCTCGTCATTTTTCGAATCGCTTCTTTCACTCTTCTCCTGCTAATTAATCTCCGAGCTCCAATAAAAAACGCTTGATGCATAACCCTAATTATAGTAATAATAAGATTAAACATTTAAAGGACATTTGTTAAACATCCACTACTTTTCTGTACCTCTCTATAAGATCTGCAATTAGCCAATCAACGAAAAAAAAAAAAAAAAACTCGTGGGCTAAATAATCTGTTAGAGTAAATGGCTGCAAATTTCAGATTTTCACTCAGTGTAAATAGATCACATATTTCATTACTGGGTGGCTTCTTTAAAGCTGAAATTCTATTACATTTAAAACTCAGTGTGCACTTAAAAAAAATATCTCTTAATGTATGAAAATATAATATAGCAATGGACTAAAATATACAAAAACATCTTCCGGGTTACCCGCTATTTCGAAAAGCGTTCTTTATCTTTAGAAACGTCATAAACAACTATATTTTCGAGATTTAAAGGAGTATTTATAAAAACTTTTTGGCTGCCACCGATTTTCGGACACTATGCCGAGTAATCTTTTATTGTATATTAATCAGTTTTTTGATTCCGGAACATCGGTTTTTGAGTTGCTATCCATTTTATTTAAAACATTCTCAGCTGCGTAATTTAATTTATAAATGCAAGAGTAACAAAATAATATTAATTTTAATGTTAATGTTAATTCAGTTAATGTATCATGCTTGAATGTAAAACATGTCTGTTGACCATGAAAATGTTTACTTGCGAATTGATAGCATTCGGAAAATCTGTATTTCTGTTGAGAAAACGGATTAATACACTATAAAAACTGCTTGGAAACCTTTCCAAAAATAAGTGGCAGCAAGAAAAACTTATTTTAATAAATGTTTTTTTAAATCTCGAAAGTATATAGGTTTTTGAGATTTCTAATGATAAAGAACTTTTTTTCGGAATTATGGGTAACTTCGGAAAAAGTTACTGCATATTTTCGTTCGGGGTTATATTATGTTTTACTATTAAAAAACATTTGTCTTTTTGTTTACAGTGTAAAGAACATGTGTACGTCCACGTTTCAAAATTATACGACTCGTAGATGTTTGTTACTTTTTAATACAGTGGGTGATCGGTTAACGAACTTAATCCGTTCCAAAAGAAAGTTCGCTAACCGAATCGTTCGTTACCGATCATAGATTTAGTATAGATTTGTATGGGAATTCAATTAATTCGTTCTTAAAAGCTAAATAATATATAAAAATTAATAATAAATTCTCCCTAAATTTATTTAAATGTAATAATAATAAAACACGCATTGCATACATACAGTGTTGTCCTTCATTCAGTCATGCTGTTTTAAAGTTTGTGAGGCATTAAATATTTGACAAAAGCTTATTTTTTCTTTCTGGAGTTTTCAATCTTCCTATTTTAATACTGCTAATATACGTCCGTATTTAATATGGACAGATCACAGTTTCGTGGCTACGTACTTAAAATAAATCATACAAGTTTATTACTTTGACCTATCAAAAACTTCATTAGTTTTCTAAAAGATTGTGTTTACTGCAGAGCCCGATAATGCTCCAGTGGAGCCTAGAGCCTGTTAATAATTTAGAAACTAAATTTCAGTTAAAATAATTAACTTACAATTAAAAATACTTCTTTAAAAAGGGACACAAAGTATAAAAATTAATGTTTTTGTATTCTTCATTCTAATCTGAGGGCCCTAAAATATAGGTGCTGGAGCCCCAGGTGCCCTTGAATAAATTAGGCCATAAGTATACAACTGTTAAAATGTTCTCTAAGTCGATAATAGTAGATGCATTTAAATACAGCTCTGCAAATCTGAAACACAGCATTTCTTCTTCTTGGCTTTGTTTTGTGTTCGTTAACCGAACCGTTATCGAACATAAAAATCTCTCGCGAAAGTGTTCGTTAACCGACCTGTTCGTAAACCGAACAGTTCGTTAACCGATCACCCACTGTATATGGTTATTACCTAATATATGGTATATGTAATGTAAGGTTAATACTTAATATATGGTATTTAAATATGACATGGATGTAATATATGGTTACAAGGGAAAGCTTTAATAAGATTTATTTTTGAAATTCAATAAAATTAAATTAAAATTAAAATTAAATTAAATTAAATTAAATATTTAATAGGGTGATTTTGTTTTCTTTTTTCTTATAATACTAGCGCCTCGTCACGGCTTCGCTCGGACGGACAATGTGTCACTTCCTTCGAAAATGTCTTACACAAAATATCTAATCAAAAATCAGCAATAGTTGTCTTAATCGTCTAATCTTCCATAATCGATTTCATTGCCGATGTTGGCGATGAAATCGCTAAAATAGCTAAAATACGTGTTTAACTATTTTTAGCTGACGTGTTTAGTTGTATTTTGTGTATTTCATTCTTATAATTTCATTGTTATATTTTCATTGTTGTGACTATTGTTGCGACTTTATTTATGTAACTGTATTGTTGCAAGATTCATTCTTTTTTTACCTAACCAGCTCCATTTCTAAAATTGCTAAAATACATGTTTAAAAATTTTTTTTAGTAGATTTGTTTTTCTGATTTTCGCGCTCCTACCTAAAACTGCTGCTGAGATATGGCGAAATTACCTAAAACTTTCGCCTCCCCCTTTAACTCCTTTTTTGGGAGGGGGGGGGGGTATTTTCAAAGTCCTTTCTTATTGCTTGTCTAGGTCATAACAGCAATCTACTGTCCGAATTTCGTGATCATAACTTTAGTCGTTTCAGCTGGGCGTTGATGAGTCAGTCAGTCAGCCAGTCAAGCGTTCTCTCTTCATATATAATACTATAAATAACTAACATATAATAGGTAAAATGCTTATTACGAATCATTGACAATTATTTTCCTGCCCATGAATCGATGCATATTTAAGGTGGCGACAAGAGTTGAGAAAACACATTAAAAACCGTTGACGTCGATGTACTTTTTACTGAGAAACTTTTGAAGTGATTTCAATACGTCGTTTTTAATAGTTTTGATTTGATAGTAGATAAATTATACATTAATCATTTGGCAAGAAAAATAAATAATAATTAAAATAGTTGTGTAAATCACAAACACACTTTTTAGCTCATAGGCTATCAAAGCCTGAGAGCTAATGTGCCCGCCGGTTCTGCATGTGTACGTATAAGACGCGATAACTCTTGACAGAAATAACCGTTTTGCTTCAAATTTTGTTTATAGGTTCATTGTGATAAAGCGCTTCCCTGATTAGTTTTGGGGGGTTCATTGGTTAATAATAAAGGGGGATACGGGGGGCGAATCCCCCCTTTAATTTAGATAAATGAGTTTTTCATGCAGAATTATCCGTTTTTCTTCAAATTTTGTATATAGGTTCATTCTGATAAGGCGCTTCCCTGATTAGTTTTAGGGGTTCCTTGGTTAAATATAAAGGGGTATACGGGGGGCGGATCCCCCTCCCTCAATTTAGATAAATGGGTTTTTCCTGCAGAATTATCCGATTTTCTTCAAAGTTTGTATATAGGTTCATTGTGATAAAACGCTTCTCTGATTAGCTATGGGAGTTCATAGGTTAATTATAAGGGGGGAACGGGGGTGAGCCCCCATTAATATATTGTCGATTTGTTTACTTTTCAAGGAGCTTATTTCAAATTCTTCGAAATAAGAGTATAATATACAATTAGTGTGAATAGCCTGTGAGCTCAGTGCCCTCAGTTTAACGGGGAAGTTTTCTTTTTTTTATTATTATTAATAACTACTACATTTTTCTTCTAATTTGAGAAAGATGTGCAGTCGGCCCAAAAATAATCATACTCCAAACATTTTACTCTCCTAATTTTCAAAGAAAAATTAACGGACATAGCAATTCGACTGGAATTTATGTTTTACCAATTACGTTTTTTTAATTAGAAAAAAGTATAAGTGGTTGTCTCCATACTGAAATTGTACCAAACTCTGAAATTTTACATGCGAACACATGGTTTTCACATCATAGTTGAATTTTGCGGTACATTTTACCTTCGGATACGAAAAGGAAAGGCTTTCGGTCAGTTTATGAATAATGAAAATATAAAATTTGGAATTCCTAATAAAATTCACT
Source organism: Maratus michaelseni (assembly GCA_963931845.1). Lineage (NCBI taxonomy): Eukaryota > Metazoa > Arthropoda > Arachnida > Araneae > Salticidae > Maratus > Maratus michaelseni. Next base: position 186,645,955 of record OZ007587.1, read on the forward strand.
TGTAATGGTTGCAAAACAGGTAGCAAGCAACACTGGTAATTTTTTAAGCATAAATCAAAAACTACTTGGTAAAATTAGCAATAACTTTTCATTTGCTGGATTTAACTGTTTCAATCTTATAGAAATCAAGTCTTTAAACTTATTTCTTTACATAAATTGGATGTCGAATGACTAGCTCCGATTTTATCTGGGACAATTTTGATGATTAAAATGCATGGACAAATGAATTTTATTTTGATGGACTGTGCATCAAGTTCAGCTGTTTTACAATTTGAGTTCAAAACTATTCTCGCTCACTTAAACAGTGCATGGTAAATTATGCAAACTGCAATATTGATCAATTATTAATTTTGTTGTAGTATGTAAATCAGCTCAAAATATTTCGCTTATCCTGTTAGAGAAAAATCATTTGCTCTTAATTAATGTGAAAACTATTTTTTTGCCTATTTTAATAAACAAAAATTAATTAAGTAACACTTATTTTTAAATATACCGAAACACCATCTGCAATTTTTTTTATTATTATTTAGAGATCAGAATAAAAACGCGGCAGTTTTATTTATGGTTTAATCAGATTGAATCCTCTTGTTTGTCTAATTAAGCTTCCCTGTGAAACTTTTTTGTTTGTTTGTTCTAATTATACATTGATTGTGTTTTGTGTACAAGTTATCTATAATCCATGATGTTTCATTGCACATATCATTAAAAAAAAATAAAAAATAGGAATTGTTACAAGCAATGCAATAAGGAATTTTTTTCTCTAAATTTAGCATTAGGTATGTTTTAAACTTGTTAATAAAATTAGCATCAATTTCTAATGAAACTAGCAGCGCAATAACTAAATTCTAACTTTAAAAATATTTTAAAACTAATTTATTTATTATATTCTAATTGTTTTCCTATTCATTTTAAACTAGCATATACTAGAGTAATACTTATTTTATTTGTAATACAGGATTTTAAATTGGCCATATTCAAGTTTATACATGTACACTAAATTGTTTCAGAAATTATAGTTTTCCACAATAGCTATAATCTTGATATTATCTACTTTAATATACATTCCATTAAACTATTTTATCAGCTCTTATTTTATAGAACAATCGCACTACGTTTAAATAGCAAATTTGGGGCAAATATCACAAAAAAGTTTTATTGTTTTATTCGAAAAAATGTATAATTTGCTATACAAAACAGTTTTTGTTTCCTTTGTACGATCATGGAAAGTTTATTTATATTTAGCTGTTTTTGCTTTTGCTTTAAAACCAAACTTATGTGTTTAAATAACTCGAAACTAGTGTTTAAAAATACTGTAAAAACTGTAAAGCAATACTATAAAATTACGAACTTAAACTATCAACTGTCTTGACCATAAACGATTTTTAAAGCAAACTTCAATTTACAAAACCACCAACATACACTGTACATCACATTATTCCCTAAAGCACATTCAACAGTCAAGAAAACTAAAAGAAAAATGGTATGTTATCATTAAATTCAAACCTTTTGAAGAAACAATCTATTCTAACGGACATTTACTTTTGAATTTCCAAACATTTTACATGATTCAACACGCCACATCAGAATTTGTGCCGAATAATTCCAGAACAGTTCTACATCATCCATCTTCGGAGTCCGGTTGTCCAGGATTTCAATTTTGTCCGATGAAATTGATTTTTAAATTCACCATCTAACGTGGTTTCCTCCGCCTGGTTATTTTATTCAACCATACAGGTCGACTATTGTTTATTTTGGGTACAAATCATGCTTAAACAAATGATTTTCCTTAAAATAAAAGTTTCGATTCTGAATTTTTTTTGTCTCAAGAGAAATTTTTTATACCATTATATTTTTTTAAGATATTTACCGCAAACAAGATGTAAGCATTCATCAAGGATTTAAGGAAGTATATATATACACAGTCCTTTGAATTTATAATTTTCATAGAAGAGTAATATTTTTCTTCTGAAATAATTTAAAATATTCATTTCTCAATTCTAAACATTGAAAAGAATGACATTTATGATGCATAATAAATATATCTAGTATAATTTATTGTAATCATTAAATATAATCAAGTATAACTAAAAAAAATAATAATGTTCAGTACTAAGCAAGACTGAATTCTGTGCTGTATGTTTCAGACAATAGCTGCAGTTACATGTTTGCCGCTAAACAAATTACTTCTGCGTTTCATATTGTACAGGGTTATTCTAAATGATGGACCCATTTTCAAAAAAATGTATTTATTAAAGTACAAATCCAAAATGAACAATCTTTATACTAATGAAAAGAGGAAGTTTCAAAAAAAATTTAAGACATTATAAATGTTCAATGTGTCTACCGTTTTCTGCACGGCAAACATCTACGCGATAGCCAAACTCGTCCCACACTCGAGAAAACGTATCTGCTGAGTGCACGGCTTTCAAAGCAGTGATGGTTCCAGATGCGACCGGTAGAGGTCGCGCGGCAATAGGCCACTGTGAGCTGAGTGCACTGCTGCCGTGCACTTAGTAACAGCAGATACGCTTTCTCGTGTGTGGGACGAGTTTGGCTATCGCGTAGGTATCTGCCGTGCAGTAAACGGTGGCCGCATTGAACATTTATAATGTCTTGAAAAAACTTTGAAACTTTCTCTTTTCATTGGTATAAAGACTGTTCATTTTGGATTTGTACTTTAATAAATACAATTTTTTGAAAATGGGTCCATCATTTAGAATACCCCGTATGATGTAGTGGGGTAACGTTTAAAAAAAAGTGTAAGTCACATAATTGTAATAAAAATGGTCGGTTCTCTAGGCCATATATCTTTTTAAAACCAAACTTAAATTAAGAAAACAACCGACATATGCTGTACATCGCATTATTTACTCAAAGCACAATATACACTCAATAAAGATCTTTTTTAAAAAATGATTTTTTCATTAAATTCAATATTTCAACAATACATTTTATCAGAATCATATATTTTGAATTTCCAAAACATTTTACATGATTCAAGGCTCCATATCTGATTATAATAAAAATTATCAATTACCCTAATGTGCGTCAGTTTAAATAAGTTATATTCCAGAAAACATAACTGAAAATTAAATTTCTGTTGGATAGAATCAGTATCTCAATTTAAATAAATTTTTATTTCTTTTAAAATTATTTTAAGACCTATGGATAGGATATTTTACAGACTAATGATGATATTTGTATAATTATGCTGTGAAATTATACAACAGCAGTGTAAAGAGAGATTTTATTTTAATAGAATCAATCTAGACAATAGATAATAATAAAAAATATCGATTGTCTTGACCATGGTGCGCACAGTTTTGCCACAAATGTATAAAACAATTTTTCTCCTTATTTAATTGCTGAAAAATATTACAAATTATGCCATCAAGCGATAATGAAAACGGCAATTTAAATATTAAATAGAAATTTTCTAACAGAACATGTGGTACCAGACCTCTTGAAAATTCCCAAGGAGTGTACGCATCTTGTAGATCTTCCTAAAATTAATCATTTACTTTTGAATTTCCAAACCATTTCACATGATTCAACACGCAGTTTCGCCGAATAATTCCAGAACAACTCCCGAACATCATCCAATTCCGAAGTCTGAATGTCCAGGATTTAAATGTTGTCCAATAAATTGTTTTGTAAATTCACCAGCCAACGTCGATATACCCGTCCAGATATTTTATTCAGCTATACCGGTCTAGTGTTGTTTATTTTGGTACAAACCGTGCTTAAACAAATGTATTTTCTTTAAGATGAACTTTACGATTCAGAAAATTTTTATTTAGTCTCGATAAAATTCTTATATTTCTAAGTTTTTACGATATTTACAGCAAACAAAATGTAAGAATTCAGTTCTGAGAAAGTATTCATACATAAATTTTTAGACTTCTGATTTTCTTAGAAGTGTAATTTTTTTCCTTCTAAAAGAAGTAAAAATATACATTTCTCCACTCTTAAAATAGAAGAAACTGACATTTATAATGTAAAATAAATATAAAAAGTATTATTAAATATATATATATGTATATAAACATAAATGTTCCCCTCTAAGTAATGTTACATGATTCAAAAATGTAGCTAAAAATATGTTCTATGTCTCCAAACAAATTGTTATGGATTTCAATTTTGTCCGATAAAATTATCTTTTAAATTTCACCAGCCAACTTGTATTCTTTCAGCCGGATATTTTATTCTGTCGTTCCGGTCTAGTATTATTTATTATGAGTACAAATCGTGCTTAAATAAATGGTTTTCTAGATGAAAGTTACGATTCAGAGAAATTTTAGTCTCGATAAAATTTTTATATCTCTAAGTTTTTACGATATTTACAGTAAAAAAAATTTAAGAATTCTGTTCTAAGAAACTATTCAAACATAAATTTTCATATTTCTGATTTTCTTAGAAGTGTAATTTTTTCCTTCTAAAAGAAGTAAAAATACACTTTTCTCCATCTTGAAGTAGAAGAAACTGGCATTTATAATGTAAAATAAATACAAAAATTATTATAAAATAAAAAAAAACACATTAAATGTTCCACACTAAGTAATAATGAGATAAATGCTACAGAAAATGGTTCAGAAGTTAGCTGAAAATATTTTCTGTGTTCTCGAAGGAACTACTGTCGGGTTTCATGTTACATGGTTTAATATGATACACTTCAAACTAAATAAAGTAAATATTTTATTAAAAATTATCAGCACTCTAGGCCATGCATCTTTTTAAAAATCAATCTTCAATTTAGAAAAAAAACATCGACATATACTGCACATAACATTATCCGCCCAAGCACATTCAGCAGTCATGAAGGCAAAAATAAAGCACGGGATGTTATCATAAAAATCAAATCTTTTGAAGGAACAATCCATTCTTCCGAAATCATTTACTTTGGAATTTCGCGAACATTTTACATGATTCAACACGCCATAGCAAAACTTGCGCCGAATAATTCCAGAACTACATTGGAACATCATCCATTTTCGGAGTCCGGCTGTCCGAGATTTCAATTTTGTCAGATGAAATTGATTTTTAAATTCGCCAGCCAACGTGGTTTCCTCCGTCCGGATATTTTATTTGGCCATGCTGGTCTGCTATTGTTTATTTTGGGTATAAACCGTGCTTAAACAAATGGTTTTCTTTAAAATGAAAGTTTACGACTCAGAAAAATTTTATTTCTTTGCGAAAACTTTTTTATATCCCCATATTTTTACGATATTTACAGCAAACAAATTGTAAGTATTCTTGTATGGTTTGAGAAAGTATACGTACATTTGGAATTTCTGATTTTTTGAAGAGTATCCTTTCCTTTTGAAATATATTCACAAAAAGTTCTCTTATCACTCAGTAGATTGAATGATATCACTTATAATTCATATAATTTATATGCATTATCATTTATAATGTATATTAAAAACAGGGTAATCCAAACGACATACAAAAAATAAAAAATGAATAATTCGAAAGAAATAGACATTAGTACGCTTCAGCTATCACACAAATACGCAGAAAAACATGCGATATTTTATTCAAAGAAAAAACATATTTCCAAAATATCTGCATTTGTCACCGATAATTAGAACTTTATTGCATCCAAAGCTGCTGCCTTTCTCTGTTTATCATGTGACAGAAATTACAAAATAAATATTCTTCGATTCTCTGCAGACTCTTGCCACGTCTCAAAGCTATTATCACAATTGGAATTCGACAAACTGAGCATCTTATAAACCTTGTAGTGTAGCGAAATATTATGCGCCGTTGTATAAATTGCTGACACACCTAAAAAGCCACTTGTTGATGGCAAGTGTAATTAAACTGGTACTAAATTTTTATTTATAAGGTCGATGAACGAAAGGCAGCCATAGTTAATATTTGAGGATTTGTTATAATTTTCTAGTTGTGTGTATGTGGCTGATTTTTTTTTTTTTTTTTTTTTTTGTAAAATTTTACATTTATCTCTTACACAAATCAAGTACACTTTTCTTTGTAAAATAAAATGTAATTACTTTTATAATACAATTTCAAAATTGTAGCTTGTGGGCCACCTTTGGCGCATAGTGTTCCAAAGGTTTCCCATGTGTTGAAATCACTTTTAAAATGTGAAACAATACTCGGCAAACTATTTTGCTTCCTATTATGCTCTGGTGATCCTTTCTTTCTTTTGATATCTTTCGATTTTTTCTTCTTAATCCTTTTATCTTATGACACGAAAATACCTTGAAACACTTTCTGTGCACGGTAGTTCAGGGATTTTCTTCTGGGACTTACTGACTTCTTTTGAGTGATCGCTGGTGTTAACAATAAATGATAATAAGTTTTTTAAATATTTATGTAGAAATTTGAAAATCACCCTTCCTACACTGATTTCTACATTTGTTTTCCTGAGGTGGCCACCATTGGAACATGCGTATGGTCGTCATTTGCACGACGTAAAAGTATTAATCTGAAAAATTTCTTAGAACTGAAATAAATGTTTTTAAAGAGAAAGAGATAAGCTTTCAGAAAACGTATTATAATTCAAAGTTCTAAAAGTTTAAGGACGTGTGAATTAAAATATATTCTTACCTGTAAATTAGAATGACTACTCCTCAAAAGTGAAATCACTGCTTAAAATTTACGATGATCAAGGTGCGATCTCTTTAAATTCAGCCATGTGCACTGCAAATAGATGATTGATAATGCAGTAGCACCATTTTGTGATTAAAAATTAAATTAATTCTACTTTTGAGTGGTGGGCTATCTTAGAAACACTGGCCACCTTTGGTTCACCGACCTTATATATATTAACATCTAAGTGTAGAATCCGCTAGTTCATAAAATAAGTAGGTATTTTATGAATTACATTTCTTAATCAGTTGAAGTGTATACAATTTTTGGCATTCAACGATTTAACTAGTTATTTTATAGTATTACGATTGCTTAACCGTTAACGTTTTAAATTTGATAGTTCAGCGGTGTTTGAATCTTTTGCGGAAGGTTTTACAATACGTTTTGAGCTAGTTATATCTAGTTATGTCTGGTTTGCAATCAGTATGTATGATATATTTCCTAACCTTCTTAGGATATTGCTAACTGTCATTCGGAGTCCATATTTTGTAGATAGTTAATATCCATTGACAAGATTTAGTGGTATATTTGTGTTAACCATTTTTCATTTCGAATTATTAACAAATATTTTTGAAACCTTTTTTAAACAATGAGTTCTGTAGGAGTTAGAGGTCATCTGTCAAATAAAACAAGCGTAATGCAAGAGCAGTTTGAATCTTTGTTAAATAAGCGTGAGACGTAAAAAAAGTTAACTGCTATTCTTATTTTTGAAAAGATTTTAAGTTTGATACACCTCATCTGAAAAATGCTAAAATCGCACACAAAAAGTTCTACATGACTATTTGTTACTTCAGCTTTATAATTTTACTGAGGTTCGGAGAATAAAAATATTTTTTGTGCAGATGACAGATCCAAAACCTGATATCGTATTTTATTGTTCTGCAATTCGCTATTTGATATTTCAAATGAAACGTATATATCTATTGGACATAACGGTAGAAAGTACATGATAAAAGAACTCAATTATCCACATAAAACAAATATTGCTCAGAATAATATAAAGCTATTTTTAAATGTTTGTGAATCATTTCATGACTTGCCCATAGTCGTTTTGCATCTCAATTCAAGATGTCAAGTAGACTTTATAGATTTCAAATCGCAACCTCATGAAAGTATAATTTTATTTTAGTTTACCAAGACCAGTTTATGAAGTTTGACATTTTAACATTTCTTAAAACAAAGAGGGCAAAAGAAGTCGCCACACAGTTGCTTTTTTTATTATTATTATCTGGTGCTTTTTGCATACTGAAGTTCTATAACAGCAAAGGATTCTGTAATATAGACGACTTGAAAATAACTTGCTTCCTATCCATGTGTCATGCTCAGAAGCCTGGTACTTGGATGGCATAATTGTACATAAGGTCTGCAAGTTGTGTCTAATGGAAATGAATATCAAGAAAGAAAGACAAACAGATAAAGAATGTTTGGAAACTCCGACTAAGAAAATGAAATTAACATTTAATAAATTTCATTCTAAAGTATCTCTAGGCGTTACATTCCACGAGTACCTACAAATGTCTACATGAGGCCTACAGATGTTTACAGAAGCCTACAGATGCTTACAGAGGTCTACAGATGCTTACAAAGGTCTACAGATGCTTACAGAGGCCTACTGATGCTTACAGAGGCGTACGGAAGCCTCACATTCCTGCACCTGAAATTTACAGGAGAAAACAGGCGATCTCTTCCTTGTTGGCCGACCCACTGGGTTTAAAGCGGGGAATATCCCCAAAGACTAGGATGAAGGACCTATCTATTTCCAGCTAACCCAGTTATGGACTAGTTAGGAAAGAGTCCCAATTTATTAAAGCTTCTAATAAAACAATTTTGCATTGATTTGCAGTGACATTACAGTTTGGAAATTTACATATAGAATTTTGAATGTCATGATTCCAAAGATATAAATTTTAAATCATCAACATTAACATTTTTTTTTTTAAAATATACATGAAATAATAAATCAGTTCATTAAGTTATTCATTTAGCTTTAATTTTCAGTTTAAATTTTATATAACAGAATCTGATTGTATCATTGCATAGATAAGAAATTATTCTTAAGGTTGTTAAAGATATCTCCTTTTAGAAGGAAAAATAATCGGGTGTTTAAAGAGGAAAACTCCTCATCTCTTCTTTTATACTAACTGAGAAATTCGTGTATTATAAGAAATACTTCTATGAAAATTCTTCATTAATATGATCCTACATATATAATCTAGCTCAAATGCTATTAGATGTTTGAATGCTTTATAACTGACTTAACGGCGATCATAGTATGTTCAAAATGGAATGATTATTTTAATAGCCCTATGAATGTATTATTAAATATATAGATAAATAATATGTATGATAAGAAATGAATTATTATGCTTGGGTTTGGAATCTTCACTAATATCGGACTTTTAAGTGATATCGAGTGGTTGTGTTTAGGATTTGTTAGTGCTGTATTACGTAGTAAATAGGTAAATATAAGTGAATGATTTTTTCTCCTTAATCTGTGAAAAAATAGTAACTATTGAGTATTTTATAGTTGAAATGCAGTATCTTGATTAAAATTGGGATTTTTTATTAATTACAGAATGTTTTCGTATAATGATATTGATTGACTATATTTAAAATTATATTTCATTAGTGGATAATTTTGATAAACATAACGTAAAGGTGTACCTACATCACCACATTCACAGTTTTCAATATCATGTTTATTTATTTTAAATAAAAATGTTGGGAAGCTTCCATGACCCAGTAAAGAAAAAAAAAGTACTAAGTACTACTGTATCAATGATTTTAAAGTTTCTATTTACCTTTGGTATGAAGTTAAGTTTATAACGTCCTATGTCACTATTATTCCAAATATTTTGCTATGAATCAAATTTAATTTAATTATATTATTTAAAAATGATAAAGAATAAGCGATTTTAACATTATAGTATTAATTTGAGTTTTCAAGCAAGGTTTTTTTTTTTTTTTTTTTTTTTTTTTTTTTTTTTTTTTTTGCCAAGTTATCTGTTCTTTCATTAACTATTTTTCACCTGTGTATTTTTATCTATATTAAATATATATATAATTGAATACTATCAGATTTTTTTAATAAGTTAATGTTAATTGTGTTTGTTGTGTGTAGTTTATAAAGAGAATATATTACAGAATTACTAACAGAGTAAATATTGATATCAGTTAAGTTCATTTTTGTGGACCAAAATATTGCGTCTGCAATAGTTAAAGCTCCTGCCTGAAATATGGAATTGTTTTCTTCTAATTCTACTGAGTAGTCATAAATGAAATTATTATTGTCTTATTGTAAATTGAAAAACACAACCATTTTCTATTCTTGGACCGTCTTTATATATTTCATATTGGTTAGGTTTATGTAAATATTTTGATGATTTTTCACATATTTTTAGAACATTAATATTTATAATATTACCTGTTGATGAATATAATTAAATTGAGATAGTTGTTTTAAAAAATCCTTATGGTTGAATTTTATTTAATTGTGTTCCATATAACATTGATCATTAATGAGTTTAAATTTTTGTGATGATTGGGCAAAAACCGTTCTTATTGGTGGTATTGTTATTAATACTAGAAGTTAATTTGTGGATGGTGATTTATACGATTTAGCTATTATTAAACTGTCGTTCTTTGTATAAAGTTTAATTTTCTAATTACTTGGTAATTTAGGTCTTCATACCGGATTTGACTACCATATTTGAGTTTAAAGAGAATTCTTAATTTAAAGTTCTTTAGTTTAAAGAAAACATTAATAGAACTGTTCCGTACCAGAATTTTAATACTTTTCTTTTTATTCCCCAATATTCATTTCTGACTTTGAAAATACTTCTGTTATAGTTTGATATTTTTTCTTTGAGATATCTTATATGTGCAAATCAATTTAGTTTAGAGTCGAAAATTAAGCCTATATATTTTAATTTTGAATATTTCAATACTATTATTCTATTATTTGAAAGTTGGATGTCATTTATCGCACGTATACCGCCCAAAATGTATTGCTTATGTTTAAGAATCTTAAACCTTGAGTAATTATAAATTCTATGTTGATGTGAATCTAGGTATTAATTCATTAGCATTATATTCCGTTGTTGTATCGTGTTTCCTGTTACTAATATTACAAAATCATCTGCGAATGCATAAATATTCTTTGCATATTCAGACATGTAGTTTAAAATAGAATTTGCCATTAACCATAGTGTTGGTCCTAAACATAACCCTTGTGATTAACCCTTGTGAATATTTGTGTATGTTACATCGGTGTCTTAATTAAAAAATACAGTTCTGTCTTTAATAAATGATCGTAAGTTATCGTTGACATAATCTTCTATATATACTTTGATAATTTCTTCTAGTAAGATATTCCAGGATATACTGTCGAATCCATCGTCTATGCCAAATGATAAAAGACTACTTGTACAATTGTAGTAAATATTTAATATATATATATATATATATATATATATATATATATATATATATATATATATATATATATATATATATATATGTTTTGTGGTGCTTTTTCCTATTCTAAAACTGTACCGATTGTTATTATATGGATTATTTGTTACTATAATGTATGTACGTATTTTTTTCAATATTCATTCATAGATTTTTCCTAACATTGGTAAAAGACATATTGGATGATAACCTTTGCAACTTTCGAATTTTTATTTTCTTTATGAAAAAATATGACTTGTGCTATTTTCCATGGTTTCGGAAGAATGATAAATCCAGACATTAAGTAAAAAGTAATTTTAATATATTATAGAAATTTGTGTAAATATTTTTAATAATTCTAATGACAATGAAATTAAAACCAGTTGCTTTATTTAGGTTTTGTAGTGATATTGCATATTGTAGTTCCCTTTTGGATATTTTGGGAAGAAGGGGGGGGGGGGTCTGTCGGTCTGTGTGTACTTCATATGTATAATTTTTGTTAATGTCAGGAATGTCCTCTTCAATATTAAAGCATGTGTTTAGGAGTTTTTCATAAACTATACCATATGTTCTATTAATACTGACAAAGGAAGACGAACACTAGATCAATTTTAGCTATTGTCATCGGAGAAAAAAAACACGATGGATCTTTCCGGTTAGAAACAATGAATGTCTGAATCAGACAATAGCTGTACTCTTGGTCTTAGTTTCGTGTATGTGGGCAATAATTAATTTATATTGTTCCGAATATCAGTTGCAACAGTTGAAAGTACCACCTCTGGACAATGACTTGAAAATTGTTCGTGAAAAACACAGTGTGATAATAGAAACCATGTCTGTTTAAAAAATGCAATGTAACTGTAAGTGATATCACAGCAATTCTAGTTCAATCTATACTAATCAAAGAACTTTCGCTCTGTTAATCCGTGTGTGTATCTTTATGTGTGTCGGCGATGGCTAGCAAATTCTAGCGCACCTAGAAGTCTGAAATTCTCTGTAAGGATATTCCAAAGCATGTCCTGATGCATCTGAAGCTCAGGCTCTTTATAATTTGATAATTAGCCGAGATATTAATTAAAAACTAATATATTTCTTTACGAGCCAGTAAAATCGCTCGCGCATGCCCAGAACCCGTTTTAGGCATCTGGAGGAAATGAAGAAAAGAACACACGTTTTATTATCCTTTCTTGTGTTTATTTCGTTGTTTTAATTCGACCTAAATCAACAAAACTTCTCGGTACAGTTAAAATTGGAAGACATATTCAGAAAGATCGTGCTGCTACATCTCAAATGCCGCAATCAATTCAAAAATATATCGTTGGTAACTCATTGAAAAAAAAAATTCAAAAAATGTCGTTTAGCCAATGAACGTTTTCCCCTTACGGCAATGCCCCTTGAGCCACAATTTTTGAGTTACTGACAAACTAAACATATGCTTTTAACGCTACTAAAGGTGCTGAAGGTGCAATCAGTTTAAAAAAAAAAAAATTTTAACCCTTTCTGAAACATCGGCGAATGCAAGTCACTCCGAGCCTTACAAACTATATTTTGTCTACGCTAAAAGTAACTAAACGTTCATATTTTGATGAAACCTTTTTAGACCAGATTTACATGGTGTATACAATTTTTGAAACATTCAGACGTGCAGAAATATTTAAAAAATAATAAAATCTGAGCAATTTTCGAAAACAAAATGCGAAAAAGCAGGATGTTTAGGCAAGGCGTCGTTCTACTTCGATTCATGTTTTTACTACTAACATGCATATTTTTTTACGAAAGTTTAAAGAGAGCTTGGCTACAGTTATATTTATAACCAATTAAAATTTCAGAGAGTTCGGTAGATGAGAACTATTTTTTTACTGTTATGTTAAAAGAGCTGATGTTTTAAACAAACAAAAATGAGCAAGAAGAAAACATATTTACTTTACTAGATAACAATATTATTTCACGAGTTTTTTACACGGACTGTAAAAACGTTATATTTATAACGGATAAAAATTCCAGAGAGTTCGGACAACAAAAACTAAAAAAAAAAATAAAAAAAAAAAAAAAACCTATGAAACGGCCGTACATGATAAAAACAAGAAAATGTCTTACGGGCGCTTTTATCACTAAATATCAATATATTTTCGTGAATTTTTCTTTTAAAAATATAATTTAATACTAAATCTGGTTAAATATATAAATTCATATAAAATCTGGTTAAATATATAAATTCATATAAACTTGAGATTTATTTAAATTTATTATCACGGGCCCGGCAAATCCGGGCGGGTAAGCTAGTTAAATAATAAATAATAAAATAAATACATTTGTATATAGTATTTGTATTTTATTTTATTTTATTTTATTTTCTTGGAAGGTGGGAGGATGAACTCTTTAAAAAATTTTAAGCAGTATGAAATTTTTTTTTACAAGGAGACCAAGTATTGTTTTTCTTCAATTTAATATGTTTGTTGTATTAACTATTATTTATATTTTAGTCTTGGATAAGGTTTTTGTAATAATCTTTAGGCAAAATAAGCTTTTTTACAAGCAGGCCTAGGTGTCAAATCCTTTAAATAATCATAAAATGTAACATTTTTAATTAAGTTAAATAAACACATCTATTACATTAATTCTTTAATTTTTTTTTATTACTGTTCAACTATGCTAGCTGTAAGACTAACTACTTACCACCAGTTAATTTGTAAAACAACTAATTATTTCGTAGAATAATTAGAAATACAGGGTGATTTTTATTTTAAGTTGTGAAAGTAAAACCCTATAACAAAAGAACCAGTGATCCAAATGACCTAAAATTTCACCAGTATGCTCCCAAAGCAATGGAGATTTTTTTGGCGCGGTTAAAAAAACTTAAAATCGCACCGACAGATGGCGATGTAAGTGCAGTAAAGTCGGGAGACGAACTTGAACTCGGCACACGCACATTGGCGATAAAAACGTGAAGTACGCACATCTCGTGTTCATTATTCTACGGAAATCCTCGCAATGACTGTGCCATTGACGGACCGCACGTTGTTAGTGAAACTGTATTATCAGAATAATGACAGCGCAGAAACTGCTCTTAGGAGATTTAGGACGCTTAAGAATTTAAGAAAAAGTCCAATAACGACAGAGGGTCTACGGAAGATGGTTTCTAAAAGTACGGTCAATTGTTTTCCTCCCACAGACAATATTCTTTGTTTCTGCTACCTTACAGCGCCATCTGTCGGTGCGATTTTAAGGGTTTTTTTAACCATGCCAAAAAAATCCCCATTGCTTTGGGAGCATACTGGTGAAATTTTAGGTCATTTGGATCAGTGGTTCTTTTGTTATAGTGTTTTACTTTCACAACTTTAAAAAGAATCACCTTGTAGTTTGAAATGGTGTATTCATTTTACACTCTAAGGGATTCAATCAGGTAATTCATGAAATACCTAGTTTTTTTTAATCAAATAACTGAATGATACATTTTAACGGTACGTTAGAAAAAAAAGGAAAAAAGAGATTTTCTGTTCGTTTTTGTGAAAACGGCGTCGTGCTATCTTTATAGATACCAAAGGATCCATCCCGGGCTTCCCGAGTAACAGAACATACTGCTCGATGTCCAAAACAAAAGTGAAAAACTTTGTTTTATTATTAAAAGCTGTTTAGATTTTTCGCACTTAATATGTATTTCTTAGTTTGCCCACAAAAAGTTTTTTTTTTTATATGAAAATATCACTTATGTTTTCAATTAAAGTTTTGAATTTTATTAAAAATGATATTTTTGTATATTTTTGCCAGGTTTAAAACTTTGACCAAAGAAATCCTCAAAGATTTAGCTTATGATTATTTAAAGCATTTTTGATTTTGATTATATTATTTCAGTGTTTAAGCACGTAGTTCGATTGCATATCTGTTAAATCTGATGTTTCATTTATGATACTTATTTTATTTGTTTATTTAGTAATAAAGTGTTAATTTCGTTATGGAATATTATCCAGAAGCAAATGGGTGAATTATTCATATTATTTTAAATGCAATGGGATAATTCTTTCGTAATCGAGCTGCACAAAACAGAAAAAATATTTTTAAAGAAATTCATGTTTGAAAATTAGTTTAAAACCATAAAACATCAGTAAATTGACAGAGAGTTTTCAAACAAATTGCATTCGAAACTACATTTTTTTCAATTTTCGACGGTGTAAAAATTGAAATTTTGCGATGTCTGAAATTTAATAAATTTCTGATA
Source organism: Maratus michaelseni (assembly GCA_963931845.1). Classification (NCBI taxonomy): domain Eukaryota; kingdom Metazoa; phylum Arthropoda; class Arachnida; order Araneae; family Salticidae; genus Maratus; species Maratus michaelseni. The sequence continues at coordinate 186,661,238 of OZ007587.1, forward strand.
AAAAAAAATTTCACTGCTCAGATCAGCGATTCCCAACCTTTAGTACGTTGTGGGCCAGTTGAGAGTTTGTGAAAATAATACAGGTAATGGCGGAAATCACAACAATGGTTCAACTGAAAATACATAAACTAATTGGATAGTTTTGGATTACAAAGATAGTGCCACGAGTAACTCCAATATGTTATTCTCAAAATGAGGGAAATGCCCACTAGACCTAGTAATACAATGATAATTGAATGTCACTAGCTTCGCCACTTTTAATCATATTGCATGACAACTTATGTTTTCTCCATCTTCACAAAAATTGAAGAGATCGTAAAATCAATGATATATAATCAGTGATATCAGTGATATGTAATCAGTGATATAAGTGATAAAGGATTAGGTTGTTGTCTTTCTGAAATACAAGGGTTGTCGAAAGATCATTTTCGTCTGCTTGCCGCTGCTACTGACTTAAGATTATATCTGTTTTTAAAAAACTCAGCTACATGAAATATGCTCAAGGATTCCCACTGTGAGTTACTGTTTGACTACTCTTATACTTCATGATGCAAAATTCTTATAAACTTTTATCGTAAGTTATTTCAAAATCATTTTAATGCTATATTGACGCTAAGCTAATATCATAAAAAGTAAAAATAATATTAAAATGTAAGATAAAAAATAAAAAATGTTAGAAATAGCAATGTAATGACTCGAATTATTGTTTAGCTCTGGTAAGAAGATTAATTTAAAAAAAAGAAAAAGAAAAGAAAGCAAGCAAGTTTGCTTTATGTGAGTGAGTAGGGGCGTGTTTATTAAAAAGCTAGTACGTACTTGTAAATGAAAAGCATAAGCAAGTGGTACATGAAAGAAAAAGGTTGGGAACCGCTGGCTTAGGTTGTTGCCACCATCGATAGATTGTCAGCGTCACTCACGGACATATTTTTGCTTTATAATATAGATATTGTTCATATTATTGAATTTTATCTCTTCTATAACTTTTTGATCATACAATATAAAAAGCTATATGAAATTTTAAAATATTAAAAAACGTTACGTTATTGCTTTAAATAAAATATTTTCATCAACTAATTTTTTAAATCCACTTTTCCCATTCTAATTGAATTTCTAAATTGAAAATCTGTGTGCAGGTTTATACTACTGGATTTGATCCCTACACTGTAAAAAAAAGACAGGTTTCTTAATCTATGAAAGAATAATATAATCACGAACGCAAATATAAAATAACATCTTCCGAGTTACCTGCGATTCTGAAAAGCTCGACGTACGATCCAAAAATTCGGGGACTGCGACCATTCCTGACGACGAAAGCAAGTACCCAAAGTTAAATCGCTTGAAATGTATTCTCCCAACCCTCCCCTACCTGCCCAGGTTGGTTTAGCCCATGTCATGTGACCGAACCGCACGCGCAGCTGTTATCTTCCGAAGTTAGTTACCTTTACTCCGCGACGTAAGAAAGGTGGCTTTTCTTGAACAGCACTGCAACATTAAATTCTGTCAACGCTTAGGTAAAACACCAATGGAGACGTTGGGAGACTTTGGACTCACCAAGATCGCAAAAATTCCGGCAGGATCGGAGCAAAGGGAAAGTAATGATGGAGGTATTTTTTTATTCTCAAGGAATTGTGCATTCAGAATTTATTCCCGAAGGCTGAACAGTTAACAAGGAGCATTATTTATGCATGCCATTTGAGGGAATCCATTTTTCGTAAACGGCCTAAGTTCTGGCAGAGTGGCGACTGGTATCTTCTGAATGACAACGCACCATCACATCGATCCCAATTGGTAAAACAGTTCCTCGTCGAAACGCGTACTAATGTTCTTCCATATCCCTCCTATTCACCGGACTTAGCTCTGTGTGACTTTTACCTGTTCCCATCAATGAAAACCCATTTACTGGGACGCAGTTTTGTGTCATCGGATGAGGTGAAAACAGCATCGCAGGAAGCTTTACGGGAGGTTGCGAAAAATGGCTTTCAGCAGTACTTCCAGAAGTTATACGAACGCTGGCAGAAGTGTATCGCCGCCCAAGGGGACTACTTTGAAGGTGGATGTGCTTCGGTTCTGTGAACTATTCAGGGTAAAGTATTTTACACCTTGTCCCTGAACTTTTGGATCATACCTCGTATATTTAAAAACTTTAAAAACAAATATATTTTTTGTATTATTTATTTTATTAAAAATTTAAGTGCTAACTCCTACACGTTTAATGCATCGGAAAGCGAGAAGGTCTGGGCTCGGACTCTGAGTACGTCGGACGACCGCTGCGGCTTCGAGCTTATTTTTAGAATCTGTAGCTTTGTCTATAGGTTTATAGTATTCGATTGGATTCCTACACTGTAAAAAAATGTTTCTTAGTCTATGAAAAAAATAACATAACCACGAACGAAAATATACAATAACCTCTTCTGGGTTGCCTACGATTCTGAAAAGCGCTACACATATTTAGAAACCTTAAAACGAATAAATTTTCGAGATTTAAAGAAACATTTATAAAAAGTTTCTTTTGCTGCCACTGATTTTCGGAAACAATTCCGAGTAGTTTTTATATTGCATTATTCAATTTTCTCACCACCGAATGATGCTATCAATTCGGAGGCTATCAATTCTTATGTAAACATTTTCATGTTCAACAAACATATGTTTCACAGACAAACACGACAAATTAACAGCGTACACATTCACATTAAAATTAATATTATTTTGATATTCTTGCATACATAATTTCTTTTACTCAGCTGAAAATATTTAATTGAGTATTTATAGCATCATAAAAACCTATATTCTGATTTGAGAAAACTATTTACTACAACATAAAACTTTTCGGAAACGTTTCAAAAATCAGTGGCAGAAGAAAAGTTTGTTTTATATATGCTTCTTTTAAATTTTAGAATGTATTTGTTTTTGATGTTTTCTAAAGATGAACACTTTTCAGAACAATGGATAACTCGGAAGAGGGTTTTTTTTTATGTTCATGGTTATGTTGTATTTGTGTAGTTTTAGAAAAATTTGTCTTTGTTTACAGTCTAGAAGCAATAAATTACAGTTTCGTTATTCTTAAACTATTTCATCGTAGTTTGTAAAAATATACACGATTTATACTCAAAGCCAAATATATATTTTGACTGATAGACATCTGACATACAGTGGCTTGACTATGACACTTGGCTTAGATTACTTTAAAACAACAAATATGTTTTTATGTGAATATGTCTTATAAGTTGTATTATCGTGATAACACTTTTTTTTGCTTAGTTATCCATTAACATCATGCAAGATATATATAATTCAAATGATTAACTATTTATTATGTGCAAAAAGTATAAGTGTTCCTGCTACGATATTTTGAAATTATTAAACAGCAACATTTTTTAAGTGGTACAGGTTCACATATCTTGACCTATGGTGAGAAAAAGGCAAACAGAGTATATCTATTATTGAAACATTTCTGAAGAATTACAATTGTGAAAAATAAATGGTAGTAAAAACAGCAATAAAATATTAATTTTTGTAAACATTATAATGATAGATAAAAATTTTTGAAACATAAATTATAAAAGAACTTGAATTAATTTCATACAAGTTTAAACCTAATATTTGTGTATATCGCTAATATCTTGAATTCAGTAAGCTTACGAAATTCCATACATCTACATGTTGTATTAAAGCACGAGAGGACATCACTTGTGGAGTTAAACCTAAATGCTTCTGACTGCGCCGTATGTTTGGAACAAAGAGGCTAACAGGAGAACTGATGATGATTGAACATTTCATAACGTATTATAGTGTTCCCGTCTGTCTATTATTGAACAATAGGATTTCAGCAGTTGCAACCACTGAATGACCATTCAACATTGAATCATCCCTGAGACATAGCTGGGCAGTGGAAATGAGGCAAATCACTATTTGTGATACGTTAAACCATGAGCATTGTGTTAAAGATAGGTGTTCAGATTTTCTGAGAGAAATGTTAAGGGCAATTAAAGCAATAATGTTGTAAAATATTCGATATACAGATGGGGATATTACAAGATTTCATATTTTTATACCTAATATTTTCCTCAATATTATGTGGAATATAATAAATGTTATCCTCATCTTTTGTACTTTATATATTTTACTGCAAAAATTTATCGAAGTACGGAATGTAAAAAGTTTGCTTTTGAAGGTATCGTGTCTTTATTTTATTTTTTTTTTCTTTCCTAGAAAAAAATATTTTTCTGTTAAAATTTTTTTAAGTAACTACCTAAATAATATAAATTAAGGTTTGATGAACTCTAATGAATTTCTAATTTACTGAAATCTAATGAATATAGTTATTTTGCGTAATATTAATCCCTTCAAGAACAATCTCATACATAAATTTTATATAACGCTTTTTTTGTCACTTTTTTTTAGTTTTATTTATTTAATCACGGAAATGCCCTAATTAAAAGAGGCAAATATTACTTTTTAATACTGATACCAAACACAATTGCTGCATGCACATTTTGAAGATGCGTATATACACCCATGGTCCCGAAGGGGACAATGGGCTACGGAAAAATTTTCGATGACGTCTGGAAAATTTATTGCAACAAGTTTAAATAGACAAAACACTTTCTAGTTTTTGTAACCATAAATTCACTAGTCAACAGCCATTTTGTATCTGATTTGTAATAAACATTTTTTTTTAATGTATTTGCACTTAGAATCCGAATCTGCCATCAGAAATTTTCTATCACGTAAGGGTTTTACAAAATTTTAGATTGTAATTTTTACATATATATTGAAATACGTGGTGAAATGTAAATTATAATTTACATTTTATGGTCAAATAAAGAGGAAATAAATGACTATCTTTGTTACAACCTTTATTTGGATGCATTCTGCTGTAAAAGTAACTATCAAAACATTCACCAGAGTGCAGTGTAGCGATGGGAGAAAGTTGGGAACTTTGATATGTGGCATTGACACGTCTCGTGTTGAATCGCGTTTGTATTCGTTAAGACTTCGTGAGTAATTTAAAGGTGGAGTTGATTTCCGATGAATGACATCACAGAATTTAATGTTCGCTGAATAGCAACATGGTGCATTACGTAATAAGCTTCGACTGTATATTTGATGTGTTGTTTATGTTCTTGCTCTAAGATTTTTTTTACGTAAAACGAAACTGTCTGTTTGCTATTTTTCGGTTATTTTTTTTAAATTTGTAATATTATTTTGTATAATTATTTTTTTTCCCATGTGTATTAAGTAAAGACATTTTTGTATTGTTTTGTCGCAGTAAGTATAGCATTAAATAATGGCAACTGCTAAGCCTCGTGGCTGTGCAAACAGCCCAGATAACTTTTGTTACATGTATGCTAAGTTTACTCCGAAGATTCAAAGAAAGGCAATAACTGCCTTAATTAAGAAGACATGTAAACTGTATTTTGACAGTCCTCTTGGTGATCAGGATAAACCCTGGGCACCTCATATTACTTGCATAGCCTGTGCAACTACACTCTAACAGAATAGTTGTAAGGAAAACGTCGCAGTCGAGCCATGTCGTTTGGTGTTCCAATGGTGTGGCGTAAGTCAAGAGATCACTTAACGGACTGTTACTTTTGTCTTACTAATATTACAGGATGTTCAAGTAAAAATAAGCATAGTGTCGATTAGCCGACGTAACTTCAGCACTTAAACCTGTGCCTCATGGGGGAGGGTTATTTGTTCCTGACACTCACATGAAAAGTACTAATTCAGGATCGTCATTAGAGGAAACTAAGTCAGAATCTGCACAATCAGGGGAAAAGTATATTTCTGAATCGCATGAGAAATTGCCTCACCTCATACAACAAAAGGAATTGAACGATTTAGTAGGTGACTTAAAATTTTCTAAAAAACAGACAGAATTCTTATTTCTAAAAAGGTGGATTAAACTTTGTGCCGTTATATTAAAAATAAATGTACAACGTGAAATAGCACAAATTAAAAATGTATAAAATTGGCAAACAGCTGTTTCTGAACCCCTAAAGCTCCATCATCAGTGCCAATACAAAAGATTAAAACCGTTTTAAAATCCTAAGTCATGTCAAATTGCTTGCGTCTTTCGCACGCGCCAAGATGAAGTGGCGCGAACTCTTCAAATGTGCTACTTCACGTTGTACATTTATTTTTAATATGTTTAATATTTTTAAAATAATTCTTATTTTCTAGATTGAAACAATGGAATCTACTAGGTGAAGGTACAAATATTTCATTTCAAAAGAAGACATAGATCTTTAGGTGCATTTTTTAAAATGAAAAATTCAATGTGTGTGTGTGTGTGTGTGTGTGCACAGATGTAAATGGTTTAATGATAGAGTTGAGTGTTCCTTATGATTCCAACAAATGGAGTATTTTTATAGATTCCTCGAAAGCTAGCCTGAAATTAGTGCTTTCGCATAATAGCAACAAACTACCATCAGTACCTTTTGACTCATGGAGTGAGCGTGAAAGAAACTTACGAAAATATGGCTCTACTGCTGGTAGCAGTGAAATATAAACATATTCGGTGGCAGATTTGCTGTGATTTAAAAGTAGTGGGTTAGTTCTTTTAGGTTTATACAGCAAGTTTACGAAAATCTGTTGTGTTTGGTACCTATGAGACAACCGAGATACAAACAACCACTAGAAATTTAAACAATGGCCTATGAGGTAATCATACGTTCTTTGCGAGAAAAATGTCAAAAATACCCCATTGGTTGAGTAAAATCATTTTGCCTTTCCTTCATATGGAGTTGGGATTGATGAAAAACTTTGTGCTTTGGGTTAATTTATGCTCTTGATAAAAATGACCTCGGCTTTAAGCAATTGCGGGAACGGTTTCCAAAATTTAGTGAAGCAAAGGTGAAGGAAGATATTTTTGTTGAACCACAAATCGGAAAATTGTTGAAAGACCCGACTTTCTATGCTAAGCTCACGAATCTGGAGCTAGGTACTTGGATGTCTTTCAGAGACATTGTTCACGGTTTTTTTTTTTTTGGTAACAAAAAAGACGATGGGTATGATTTTATTTCGACTAGTCTACTGCACAATACAAGAATATGGGATGTAAAATGCCAATGTGTAAAGACTAAATGTGGCAGTGTTCAAAAGGAAACAGGCTGTTCTAACGACGAATACAAGTTTAATAAGACGACGTACAGATGACATAAAGATGACAAGGACAGGTACATTACACGACATGTAATAAACATCAAGGATTAATCATATTTTTCAATATTAATGACCGATAACATTTGCGGCCATTTTCATAACCTATTCTGGTTTCTCATATGACAGACGACGTTCTTAGCCGCTGACATTTCAAGTTCTACTGCCGCGCTCTTTTATTTTTCCAGAAGGGGACGCTACTAGAGCAAGAAAAGGCATGCGCAGTCCTCACACAATGAAAATTAATTTTTTGCACTCCCACCTAGATATTTTTCCAGAAAACTTGGGTGTTATGAGTGACAAACAGGGTGAACACTTTCACAAAGACATCCTTACAATAAAACATCGTTATCAAGGACGCTGGGACCCTGCAATGATGGCGATGACTGTTGGTTTCTGTTTAGGGAGAATTATCCGATATCTTACAAAAGGAAAGTACTGTCATCAAGAAATATATCATCCTATTTTGAAAAATACATTGTTAATATCAATATTATGGCTTATTGTGCAATAATTTCGTGCTCGTATTTGTTCATTGTTTTCCGTTAAGTAATCGAAAAAACATTTTTACTGATGAATATTATGTTTTGTTTGTATTTCGAACGGTCATTTTTTGTCAAATATTGACTTTACATAACTGTTGTGTACCTAATAAATGAGACTTTATTTAGATAATCTGATTATTCCAGGGAATTCGGCACAATAAATTCAACCCTAAAATTTGTTATAAGACAGATGCAGAAAACAAGTTAAAATTTGTGTTATTGATTCGGACAAGTAGGCCTTATTTTTAAATTGAAAGAATGAAACACATGTTTAATATAAACATTTTTTTTTCATTTTATCATTAAACTTGGAGATCCAATTCCGGCTTCCCAGGTTACAGAACATAACTGAAAACCATATTTTATTGAAAATTATAATAGATTGTTTACATATAACATGCTTTTTTAGATTGCGCATTAGCAACACCAAAAACATTTTTATATAAATAATATCAATAATACATTCAAAGAAAGTTTTGAAATTAAAAACATTACTTTCGTATTAACTGCATGCCAGGAGTTGATATCCGAAGAATCGCCAAAGATCGCTATTTATATAAGCGTTTTTGATTATGACAATTTTAGTGGTTTAAGAGCATAGTACATTTAGATGTCTGTTAGATTTGTGTTTATTTTATATTATTTTACTTATTTATTGATGAAGTTTTAATTTCGATATGGAACATTAACCAGACACAATTGTTAAATTATAGTTTTAAGTGCAAACTGGTTCATCTTTCGTTTTCGGTGTGCTTGTGGTAGAGATAGATTTTTCAAAAAAAAAAAAAAAATCGCGCTTGAAAATTATTTTAAAAAAAGAGTAAAATTAGATACAGTTTAAAATCAGTTTCGTGTAAAAGAACATATTTTTTCCTACTCGATGGTGTAAAAATAAAAAAATGCATATTTAGAAGTTTAAAAAAAAAAGGCAGTAAAAGCGAAATTTGTGGGTCATGTGTTGCCATCTCCAATATGACGTCAGCGATACTCACAGGCATTTTTTTTTATATAATGTAGATGCCGAATCATAAATGAAGTAATCACAGTAGAAGGAAATTTACTATCGTTAATACATGCAGATAATAATAAAAGTAATTGTAAGCACAAAATAATAGTAAATGTATATATATATCCTATTATTGGGATGCCAAACCCGAAAGGATTAAAATTTTTTGTATTTAAATTAATTCGTATCAAAAAAATGTATTCAAGTTTAACATATTAAAGACATTTTATAGAAAAACGTTGCATGGATAATAGATTTGATAATGCATTTGCCTTAAAAATAAACTACTCTGATATTTTATAGCTTATGCACATCCAAAGGCGCATAAAAATTTAGTATTAAAATATGGGTTTTATTTTTTTTTACTATAGAATCTCCTTTAACCCTCTGAAAGTCCAGCAAAAGGGTTAATTGTAATGGTTTCTGCTGGTAAGTTCTGGGCCTCCTAATTGGAGATGGTTACTAATGCCCAATTACATAAACTCCCTACATTAGTTAAAGGAAGCACGGGTTAATGCTTCTTCCGGAAACGCTGGGTGTTGGATTATCAGGTTAAAGGTGTGATCGTGGCTTCTGGACGTCGGTGAAAATTTATAATGATCCCATAAAAGTTACCCATATTATTGAATTAAATTAACTACTCTAGTAAAAAAAAAAGATCAGATTATTACGTTGTGATTATTTACGCCGCCCTACGTCTTATGAAGCCGGACTAGATAAAGTATATAAATCCCTAACCTCTCATAAATTATAAACTAGTCCTCCTGATAAACCAACTAAAATTAATAAACAATTAAATTAAAGAAAAAGAAGAAAAACACTACTCGATGACATATGAGGGTTAACCCATATAAATTAAATACAAAGAGTTAAAAGTAAACGAAAAAACATTTATTTACATATCTATTTACAAAGACATAAAAAATAAAAAACAAACATCCCTAACAGAATGTTAAATTTTAAGTATAAAAAATAAGATGAAACAATTGAATACTCATTAAAAGAGTTAGTGAGTCTTTTTCCGACTCGCACTACCGCACTTACGTGCATTAATTATATTTCAGAGAAGGAACAATTTCTCTACATTTACTAAAGTACCTCTACCAGTATTTATTTATTATTATACACATTCAATATGAGGGAATAGTAAATTACAGATACCTGTACCTTCAGAGTACTTCTGGTCTGCATTGTTAGCAATAGTCTACCTCCACGGGATAGGCAAAGATCATCTGTTAGGTCATTCTTTTGTCTTTTGTCGCCACTACACCATTTTTGGAACTATCTTCGTTTTTACACACTATCAGCACTCTACTCTTTCTTTTTAGATGTTACTTCCTCGGACAGGACGTCAGGCACTGGTCCTCTTCCAGATTTTCTCTTGGGGCTCACTTTTTTCTTTTCCCTCGTCACTAGGCCGTCTATTGGCTCCAGTGGTTTTGTAAAGACGTCTCCGCCCTCCTCTCTTATTGGTTTTGCTAAATGTTATTCAGGACCACCTAGATGGGGTCCTAAATTGTAAATTTGCTATGCACTTCCAAACAGCTATAAATTTTTCAGCTCGTAAATTTTTTCTCCGTAAAAGATGTCCTTGTTAGATCGCAGACCAGTGTCTCCGAAAGTAATAAAACTACTCTGGGTGGTCGTTTCTATTTTCCCATACGAAAAAGAAACTATGTACACTAATAAAATAAACACTCCACAGAAATTCCTGGTTATACAATATATGTACATAAAAAATACATATTAAAAAAATAAAAGTATATAAAATAAATAGTCCACAGAAATTCCTGGTTATACAATATATATACATGAAAAATACCTATTAAAACAACAAAAGTAAACTAATTTAGTCAGAAATTGGGAGGTGGCTCATATCTGACCACCATCCTCCCCCCCAAACAGAGAGCTGAACGGCTCACGTCAGCTGTCAGGAACGCACTATGAAATTCAGTCCATTGTGTAGACCCATAGGACAGTCTCCATCCTCCGAAAGACCGGAAGAGATCCTAAAAAGTTTGTAAGAAATGTCTCTGTAACACTGGGCAGAGAAGAGCACACAGAAAAGTTTTTTTTCCAGAATTGTCTCTATAAAACTGAGCAAAGACGAGAACACAGAAAAGTTTTTTTTGAGTTGTCTCTTATAAAACTTGGCAGAGACGAGCACACAGGAAAGTTTTCAAGAGTTGTCTCTATAAACTGAGCAGAGACGAGCATACAGAAAAGTTTTTTTTTTTTTTTTGAATCTGTAGGTGGGACCACAGAACGGTTTGTCTGTCGACCAGATTTACAGTCGCTTGTGAAAGTTTTTCAAGAGTCGAAGACAGGTGAACACATTCACGTACCCTATTCCCCTCTGTGTATAACCAATTTTGAAATAATCACTTTTAAAAATTAGCCAAAATCCATACAAAGCAAACGCAATTTTGAACTAAACTTTTAAAGTCTAAAAGCCTCAACACATAGAACAATATACGGCTGGCACATACTTTTACATTGGAATCTTATCAGTCATGACTTAATATACACCAAATACACAAAAAATTATACATATATACAAGGACGTGATACCCAGAAAGAGTTTGTACTGCATAACCTTCTATACATTGTAACATTTAAAAGAAAAGTGAAAATCCACCTAATACATTAACGCTAAGTATATGAACACGTACACACATTACACCAAAATTTCGTTCATATATTAGAGAAAAAAAAATGTATTGTATGATAAAAATTACATTTATGAAATATATACATGTCCTACCGAGAGAATGTTCCCTTCTCTCCCACTTTAATATTATTTAAAAATTTTCTTTTTAAATTATCACCTAAGTGAAAAACACAAGAGAAATACATGTTAACTCTAGTTCACTTAATTATATGACCGCAATCAAGAGTAACGACTTCAAAATCCAGCGGGAATAGTCTACACATGGCAACGAAATCGACCACCTGAAGTCATGCTCTCCATCCTCTCCCAAGTGGAGGAAGGATCCGTGGAGAAAAAAGAGAAAAAAATCTCGCTCTATCTTCGCTAACGAGGAAAAAGAAGAAACACATCGGAGACTCTGCGCCCCCCTTCTTGCCTAGCAACCGCTTGACCGGGAGTCGTGTGAAATCGCTAATCGACTCAACACCCCCTCTATCCCATCGATAATGAGTTGCTCCAACCCTTGCTAGAAGAGGAAATGACCACTTGGCGCCAGCTTCCGTCTGAAAATTTTGTCATCTCATCCTGTGAAAGACGTCGGATCGCCGCAAAATAAAAGGTACGTTACCATTTTGCCTTTATAAATTATCCTTTAGTCGTAAAACCTTTGAATAAATTTTCCCAAACTCTTGTCTAGAAAGAGCCCTAAACTTAACTCTAACCGTACCAAAATTTTGAGACAATTACTGCAAAAATAACCGACTTTACGAATAGAATTTATGTGAAATGCTATCCAAATTTCTTTCTTTCGTTACAGGGGACTCACCGGCTACCGTGAAATCTCCTTGACTCGTTACAGAAGAAGAAGAAATCACATTTTGGCGTGGTCGGACTGTTGGTAACTATAGCTAATGGTACAATTTTATTTACAGCTGTAAAATTTAATACTTCTGTCTGAATGTACGGAACGCATTTTGCTGCCATTCCCAAAATACTCCTTCCCGAAATTTAAAGCGTATGCTTCCCCTGCCTAGAGAAGAATTACTGCGAACAAGGAAAAAAAAAGTATTGGAAACGGAAAGGTCCCATAAATATGGCCAAGAAGAAAGAGAAAGGAAAAAAAATATATTATTATCTCTCGATACTGACCCGCAAGAAAATGGATGAAAAAGGCTGTAGAAACCTGCTGTAACCGTAGGAAACAAAAAGGAAAAGAAAAAAAAAGAAAAGAACAAATCGACCTAAGAAAAACAATTATTATTATTATTATTATTATTATTATATACATATATTTTTTAATTTTCTTACAATACTGTTAAAATAGGTGAGGGGGAAAAAAACCCAATAGTATACAAAACTCCGAATTTCTAGAATATAAATTTATAAATACCTACTTAATAGAGAATAAAAAAGAAAAACAACGACTGAATGTTAATTCTTTGTATAAATTATTCTTCTTGAGTATTCTCTGTGCTAGTTTGAGGCAAATTAATTTTAACTTTTGGTTGCCAGAAATGGCTTATGTGGCGCTTAATTTTCTTAGCATGGGGTTCAATCATATGTTGAACCAAATAATTATTGTTTCTAAAAATCCTTACCACTTCATAAGGCCCTTCCCATGTTGATTCCAAAGCCCCCGGTTTTATAACTTTTTTTAGATAAACCTGATCGCTATGCTGTAATGTTTTGACTTTTTCAAAATCTTTGTTGACGTATTCACTCATAACGCGTTCCTGGTTGGCCAAGGACAGTTTTTGTATCTCTTTCATGTGTTTGATACGCTGTTTCACATAAGCTTGGGTGCATTTTTCATCGGAAGTATTCAGCGCTGTAAAATGATTCGATACCTCCCGTGCAAAAAACAGCATTGCAGGCGTGTACCCTGTGGCCCGATTTATTGAGGTATTGTAAGCCAATTTATAAAACGGTAAACGAATATCCCACTCTGCCGTTTTGTCACACATACTTTTTAAAGATGACTTTAACAATTTGTGACTCGCCTCCACAATTCCATTTGAATTAGGTTTGTAACAGCTTGTAAAATGTCTCTCTATGTTCAGTGCTTTTAAATACTGGCAATAAACGTCACTCCTATAATAGGGCCCGTTGTCCGTCGTAATTAATTTAGGTATCCCGAAAGAGCTAAAATAGTTATTTAGAGCATTCAAAATTGTCTGCGCTTCTACTCCACGTAGAGGTATGGCCTCTAGGTACCTCGACGTCGAATCAATTATAGTTAGAATGAAGGAGTTTTTTTTAAATGTCGTATGCAATTTGCCTACTATATCACAATGTAGGGCTGTCCCTATTGGGGCATCCTTAATAACCTTTTGAATAGGTACTTTAATAGCTTGGTGTTGCTTATTTTTGTTGCATGGGATACAACTTGTACAATAGCTCCTTATATCTTTGTACATCCTATACCAAAAGAAACGAGACTTTACAGTTTCGTATGTTTTCGGGAACCCGAAATGACTTTTATGCGCCTCTTGTATAATTTCAAAAACCAAACTATTAGGAGCAATGAGGAGTTGTTTGTCCTTATATTTCTGTTTTAAAATTAGTGCATTATTCTCATTTAATTCAAATTTTCGAGTAATTTTGTTTTGTTTATTCTTTTCTATCTTCTTAATGATTATGCTAAGTTTTGCGTCTTTACGTTGCTCGACTTTCACATTCTCTTCCGAGAGATTAACATTTACTTTGAACAAATTATTATGAATTTTGGTTTGAGCCGAAATATTATTTATGTTGCGAGAGATGTAATCTGCCGGATTCTTCACACCCTCAATAAATTCAATTGAGTAATCAAAATCACTAAGCCTCATCAGCCATCTAGCGACAATGTCACTTTGATGTTCCAATTTTAAAGGGTGAGTGAGAGCTTTTGAATCAGTGAGTACTGTAAACTTCCTTCCTAGCAGGATATTTTTAAAATATTGAACAGCATCGTGGATTGCCAAAAGTTCATATTTAATGCTAGGGTATCTCTTCTCAGACTCTTTTAGCTTTCTCCCATAAAACTCTATTGGAATATGTTCCTCGCCTTCCTTCTGTGTTAAGACCGCAGACAAGGCGACTTTTGAAGCGTCCGTGATAAGAAAAAATTCCTTTTCGAAATTTGGGGGTTTTAATGTAGGATTGTCAATAATTGCTTTCTGAATGGCACAGAATGCTGCTTCTGTTTCGTCCGTCCATCTAAACTTAACTTTGTCTTTCGTAAGCTCGATCAAGGGGTCAACAATGTCAGAGTAGTGATGAATTAACGTTCTGAAATAATTAGAAAGACCCAAAAGCGACTTAACTCCTTTTTTGTTCTTCGGTCTAGCTAATTTCTGTATTTTCTCCACATTTTTGGTTGATGGGGAGTACCCATTCTGATTAACCTTAAACCCCAAGAATTCAATTTCTTCTTTACAAACCTGCATTTTGCTGGGTTCTATCGTTAAATTATTCTCTATGAGTGCCTGTAAAACTTCTTTTACTAGCTGAGTCATACGTTCAACGGAATTCGCGGAAACAATGACATCGTCAATAAAATATCCGACTTCCTCCTTGTTAAAATGTCCGAATACTTTATCCATTAATTCGGCGAAAATTGTGGGACTTAATTTTAAACCGAAATTTAGCCTTACTGGGGCGTATTTTCCGTCTTCTGTAATGAAAGCCAATTTATCTCTATCTTCCGGGCGTAAATTTATTTGAAAAAAAGCACTATGCAAGTCTAACACAGTGTAAAATTTTTTTCCGCTTATTTTTTGTAAAAGTTCTTTGATATCCGGTATAGCATATGGGTATGCCTCTAAGATTTCGTTTAGCAAACGATAATCCACCGCCATCCTATATTTAGGTTTCTGTTTATCTAAAGACTTCTTTTTTACAAACAATACCGGGAAAGCATAATGAGAATTGCTTTTTTCGATAATATTCGCTTCCAGTAATTTTTTTATTTCCTCTTGTGCATATTCTCGCACCGTATGAGGAGTCTTATAGGGCTTACACTGTATAGGGTAGTCGTGATGTAATTTTATCTTTGGGACGACCAGAGAAGAACTACCCAAAGTTTTATACGATTTTGAGAAAGCCTGGGCGTGTTCTATTAGTACGGTTTCCATCTGTAATTTTATCTCCTCGGATAAATGAGCTAAATCAAAATCCTCTTTACTAAGTTCTGCCTCTCTAAGACTGCGTACTTCCTCGATGGTCAGGTTGTTTACCTGGTATAACGAACCCTGTTCCACATCGTCTAACTCCTTTCCCGACTTTGCATCGAATTGTGTAGTAATTCTACCCAAATTTGCATTTGCCTGTATGACTACTTTTTTATCTGATACATTCTTTAAAATTATATTTATTGTTTTACTCTTCGTTACCTGGTGTATTGAGTCTTCGCATGTAAATCCCCTTTTTATTCTATCTGGCTCGAATAAGATATCATTTTCTGGGTCTAACTCTTCCGAAAAAGTTAAGGTGACAATTTTTTCGCCCCCCGGTGGTAAAAATACTCTTCTCGTTGCTCTAGCGACAATCAACTTATTTTCCTTAGTTTTTTTCCTACCATTGTCCATATTATTTTTTTGCTGTTTATTGTTTTTCTGCGTGCTCGAGGCGTTTATCTGGCACCCCTTTTCCTCGTCTTCTTCCTCATCTATTGTAATTGTAGTGTTTTTTATTCTTAAACAATTTTGTTTTAAATCAAGCACCATCCTATTATTTTTTAAAAAATCGTAACCGAGTAGCATGTTGTAATTTCCGCTAAAATTGTTACTCGTGACATAAAATGTACCCGAAGTAAATACATTATTTAGTTTGAATGATATTTTAATACACTGTTTAAATGGAATATTTACTCCATTAAAGGATCTTATACGAATTCTATTTCCTAAAAATTTCATTTTAACCTGTTTTTCTTTTAAAATATCAAATAAATCACATGAAATTAGAGACACCGCTCCGCCGCTGTCCAAAAGACCCTCTACATTAACCCCTTCGATTTTAAATTTAATAATAGGAAGGTTATTACTATCTGCGCCCTTTACGCTAGCAATCACTCGCGTATCCGGGGATCTGTTACGGGGCTTTTCGACCTCTCTCTCGCTATCTACAGACCCCCTTTTCCATTTCCCGGGTGAAAACCTTTCTTTTGATATTTTCCATTTTTCCGATAATTATTTCCTGCATTACTGCTCCCCTCATTTCTTCTGTTTTGTTGACTTTCGTAATTTTGGGTGTTAGGGAAATTTGTATTCTGAACTTGAAAATTCCCCCCAAAATTCGGGTAATTAGCGCCCGTACGTTGAACAAAATTATTCTGAGGTGAGAAACCATTATAAGGATAAGGATTTGTAGTAAATTGAGGCCCTGGAGCCGGTGGCAGCGAATGAAATGTGGAATTAGGATTATAATTTGGCATGAAGCCATACCCTTGAAAATTATCCGTAAAATTTGAAGGGTGAGCCTCCGGAAAATCTACCTGTTTGAACTTAGGAAAATTCGTTCGAAAATTCTGTTTATACTCAGATTGCTTAGAAAATTTATATCGACAATTTTGTGTCGTGTGGTTGCTGCGTTTGCAGATCTCACAGTACTTGTCTTTAACAAAAGTACTTTTTTCGACTTTATATCGTTGCGCTAACTTTAAACTTTCCAATTCTAACTGCAACTTAGCCATACTCTCGGCTTGCAATTGATTTTGCTTAATTAGGCTTTGACACAACTCCGCGGTCCCATCCTTACTTACGTTGTTTACCTCTGCAAAATTTGTAGAGTTAATTGCGGCTTCCATAATTAACGCTGCTTCCGTTGCCTCAGAGAAAGATTTTACCGCACGCTTTCGAATTTCAAAAGAAATATCGGTTTTGACTGCATCCATAAACTTATGCAATTTCATAAGTTCGAAAAGTTTTTTCGCGTCATTCTTATTTGATAATCCAGAAATTTCAAAAAACTTCGCTGCTTCTATATTAAAACGAAGAATAAAATCACTTATCGACTCCGTTGGACCCTGTTTTAATTTTGAAAAATTCTCGTGGGCTTCACCAAAGGAAAGTTTGGAGCCGAAAGCATTCAGAAGTTTTTCTTTAAATTTTTCATAATTAGTTTCGGTATGTAGCTCCGCATCTGATATTAGTTTCTCGCGAGCTAAGCCGGTTAGTTTAGATTTTAGGATAATTAATTTGGCTTCCACAGGAATTGCTGCTTGTACAGCCGCTTCATCAAATTGAGTAACGTAGAAATTTATATCATTTTCCCGTTTTGCATCAAAAGCGGGGATACAATTTAGTAAATTGTCCATTTTAGGGGTATTATTATCCGTATTTAGAACTTGAGAATTTTGAAGTCGTGTTCTTGCTTTATACAAAAAAACTGTTAAACTCCGTAGAAGAACGCTTATTTCTCTTAAATTTGCTACCCATAAAATTTGTACACAAAATTTATATTGATCAAATTTCAAGGCTTTACGCATATAAATAGCTTCTACAAATTTCAAGAAATACAAATACACAAAATACTTATGATACCGAAAAAATCTTTCATAGTAGTAATTTCACTTTTGCACCTAGCAATCTGTACTACAGAAATATTATTTAGAATAATATATAAATACAGAAATATTACCTAAATTATTTGTTTTGTGTGCCAAGCACTACATTACACTACCTGTTTTATTATTTGTCATTTCCTTTACTATTTGTAAAAACACTTGTAAACAGAAATTATTATTATTATTTTTTTTTTCAAAATAGCATAATTACCCCCAATTTGTAGTACTGCGATCACAAACTTATCTATTTACTTAACATATTTTATTTATGAAAAATATATATATGTATATAAGTATCATTTGTACTACTCAGTAATTTTCAATAAATATTGTCATGACTGTGGAACTATGTGCCAGCTATACTTGACATAGAAAATGAGAGAAATTGTCCTTAAAAAAAATTATTTAATTTATTTATTTATGTTAAAAAAAAACTAAAATCAAGAATTTTAGACATCGAGTAGATAAAATAATAGTTAAATTTTGAAACATATAAAAAAAATTACTTTAAATACAGTATTAAAATTATAATCTAAGAATATTCATAATAATAATAATAATCATAATACTAGTAATAATAATAATAGAAAAAAAAACCCGTATTGTAACCATAACATTAATGAAAATAATAACCTAGGCTTTAAAGTTGGCAAAGGTCACGTCACCATACAATTCCCGGGGCTAATGCTGGTAAGTTCTGGGCCTCCTAATTGGAGATGGTTACTAATGCCCAATTACATAAACTCCCTACATTAGTTAAAGGAAGCACGGGTTAATGCTTCTTCCGGAAACGCTGGGTGTTGGATTATCAGGTTAAAGGTGTGATCGTGGCTTCTGGACGTCGGTGAAAATTTATAATGATCCCATAAAAGTTACCCATATTATTGAATTAAATTAACTACTCTAGTAAAAAAAAAAGATCAGATTATTACGTTGTGATTATTTACGCCGCCCTACGTCTTATGAAGCCGGACTAGATAAAGTATATAAATCCCTAACCTCTCATAAATTATAAACTAGTCCTCCTGATAAACCAACTAAAATTAATAAACAATTAAATTAAAGAAAAAGAAGAAAAACACTACTCGATGACATATGAGGGTTAACCCATATAAATTAAATACAAAGAGTTAAAAGTAAACGAAAAAACATTTATTTACATATCTATTTACAAAGACATAAAAAATAAAAAACAAACATCCCTAACAGAATGTTAAATTTTAAGTATAAAAAATAAGATGAAACAATTGAATACTCATTAAAAGAGTTAGTGAGTCTTTTTCCGACTCGCACTACCGCACTTACGTGCATTAATTATATTTCAGAGAAGGAACAATTTCTCTACATTTACTAAAGTACCTCTACCAGTATTTATTTATTATTATACACATTCAATATGAGGGAATAGTAAATTACAGATACCTGTACCTTCAGAGTACTTCTGGTCTGCATTGTTAGCAATAGTCTACCTCCACGGGATAGGCAAAGATCATCTGTTAGGTCATTCTTTTGTCTTTTGTCGCCACTACACCATTTTTGGAACTATCTTCGTTTTTACACACTATCAGCACTCTACTCTTTCTGTTTAGATGTTACTTCCTCGGACAGGACGTCAGGTACTGGTCCTCTTCCAGATTTTCTCTTGGGGCTCACTTTTTTCTTTTCCCTCGTCACTGGGCCGTCTATTGGCTCCAGTGGTTTTGTAAAGACGTCTCCGCCCTCCTCTCTTATTGGTTTTGCTAAATGTTATTCAGGACCACCTAGATGGGGTCCTAAATTGTAAATTTGCTATGCACTTCCAAACAGCTATAAATTTTTCAGCTCGTAAATTTTTTCTCCGTAAAAGATGTCCTTGTTAGATCGCAGACCAGTGTCTCCGAAAGTAATAAAACTACTCTGGGTGGTCGTTTCTATTTTCCCATACGAAAAAGAAACTATGTACACTAATAAAATAAACACTCCACAGAAATTCCTGGTTATACAATATATATACATAAAAAATACATATTAAAAAAATAAAAGTATATAAAATAAATAGTCCACAGAAATTCCTGGTTATACAATATATATACATGAAAAATACCTATTAAAACAATAAAAGTAAACTAATTTAGTCAGAAATTGGGAGGTGGCTCATATCTGACCACCAGTTTCTCTGTATTTTATTTTAAAGGCTAATAAAAAGAATTTGTTCCAAAATTACATTAAAAACTTAATTTATATATATGAATGTAAACCTTGAGGATATCAATCATTACCCAATGTATTAAAACAGCATTATATTTGTAGAATTAATATTAATTAAAAAATTAGTTGTATTGCAGTGAAACCTGGAGCTTAGTGAACATATTAACACGGGCTTGTCAGTGAGAGGGTTAAAAAGGTTTATTTTAAATTACTTGCATTAGAAACTGTTATAACACTGTAAAAAAATCTGTTAATTTTACAGAAAAGCAAACTGACAACCAGGACACCGCCAGTCAAAAACTGTGTAGTTTACGGAAGTGTTTGTATTTATTATAAACTTCCTGTTATTTTAACAGATTTTGCCCGTAATTACGTAAGAGATACAGATTATGTCTGTAAAGTAAGCAGTTTTTTACTGGCATCTTGAGTAACAGTTTTTTTCTGTAAAATCAACGTTTTGTTTTTGTTTTTACAGTGCAGCTGTGTCAAATTGTAATGTAAAATCATGGTTCCTCAGTGTTAAAAGATACAAGATGAGAAAATATTTCCTAGCTTAAAAATGTATGCAAATGTTACATGAAATTGTATTTAGAAGATACAATATGAGAAAATATTTCCTAGCTTAAAAATGTATGCAAATGTTACATGAAATTGTATTTATTTTATATTTCTTAAAATAAAATAATATTTAAATTAGAATATTGCAAAATTATTTGTCTCGCAATTATGGAATAAATTCTGGTACTCAATAAAAGACAATATTGTTTACATTTAAGCCCAGTGTAACTATTAATATTCAATTAAAAGAAAGATATAAATATGCCAAACTATGTTCTGTTAGTTTTTATAGATTTTTTTTTTATTTATCAAAATATCCAAAGCGTTCATTTAGTTTTAGATTGAAAATTAAACTTACCAAAAAACACGAACGAATAGTTTTTAATAATCTTCAAAATGACGAAACATGTGGTATTGTATGTGATGGCGTTCGACCATCACGTGTGCCATTTTCGTATAGTGGAGTATATAATCTCAGGTTCGAAAACATTTTTTCACTGGCAGAAAAGGTCGATTTTTTAAAAGTGAACTAATTCTATTCCGTGCTCGACAAAATCTTTATTTTTTAGGCAATGTTGGAGTAATAAAATACAGATGAGCTACGAGTCAAAGGATTAGCAGCAAAAGAATATTCAAAAAGACATAATTGCTTTTCATTCAATCGATACTAAGGGGAGCGCATGACCTCTTGTCACCGTAACAGTTACATAACTAACTAAATTTTTATCTAAACAATATCGCCAACACAAATACTGGCGAAACAAATAGATTCCCAACTAAACGTACGGGTAAAAGACGTTAGATAGAAAATAACTGGAAAAATTTAAATTGAGTGCGCAGAAAGTGAAAACAAACATCACCCTTGGCGAAACGAACATGCCAAGTACGACAACCCTATAAGGAGCCACCATGTCTAGCGACACCTCTGTGCTATTACTTAAAATACCGTTTTTATTTAAATAAAAACAGATAACCGAAATAAAAATGAATATCAAAGGTGAAGAAGTATAAAATTTAATTGTTAAACTGTAACGAAAAAAAAAAAGAAAATAAATGATATTTTTAAAGTAGTATATTAATTATGTCTTATTAGTAGGTTTTATTTATTAAAAATTTAGGAAGACGCACTCAATAAAGAAATAAAAAATAAATGCTTTTTTCTTTTATTTTTTTAAATACAGTTTAAATGGGGAATTATTAATTTTGAAACATTTTAAAATGAAAAAGGAAATAAAATATGTGATTGCATCACATATTATCACTCAAAAAACCGCAAAAAAAAAAAAAAAAAAAAAATATTTAATTGAATTTTGAAAAAAAATTTGCATTTTTTTTTTATATTTAAATTGTTGGGAATCTATGTACAATACACTAGCACAATAAACAATTATACACTAAAATAAATGAATATTCGTAATACTATAGAAGTTATATGACATAAAGAACATTTATTTTATATTGTATTCTATACGTAAGAGAATACCAAAATTTGAATATCATTTGATGTGATGCCTAAGTCTTTTTTTTTTCAGTCTTTTCAAACAGTTCAATGTGTTGCCTAGGTCTTTTTTATAAGTCTTTTAAAACAGTTCAATGTGTTGCCTAGGTCTTTTTTATGTCTTTTAAAACAGTTCAATGTGTTGCCTAGGTCTTTTATAAGTCTTTTAAAACAGTTCAATGTGTACAAACCAATATTTATTTAATATATGTAGTCATCTTTTCAAGTGAAAGCGCTTATAAAAAAAATTTTCTTCTGCAGAAGCAATTTTTTTAAAGATGACATATTTTCTCTTATTTGTTGAAACTGTTCATAGTTCTTATAGATGTTGCTTAAAAATATTTGCAACTTGATTTATAGTTATCATAACAGTCCAATAGTCTGTTTTGAACACAGAATGGAATAAGTGCTTAATTTGCTATAAGTACATAAGCACTTTTTTTTATAATGTAGGATGGAAATATAATGTAATATTAAAAAATCCAATATTTATTCTATGCGCAAAGAAATTACCAAATAGTAACATTTATTAGTATTAGACAATGTTTAGAAAGTATAATTAATGCAATTCCAATAAAGTGCAGAGAAAACTTGCATAAGTATATTATAAAATGAAAGCATTAAAATATTACAGTAATTAACTGATAGATATTTGTGACAAGAAAACAAAATATAAAACCAAATTTGTATACTGCATAAGTAATCTTATACACCATAAACTGTACCAGATAGTAAATTAGTAAAAGATTGAATATATATAGCATACAATCAAACATAGTTCTATGTCCAGGCCAGTTGACATAAAACATGTGGTATTACATTTATTTTCTTTTTCTAAGATTATATCTGGATATTATATTATAAGGAGTGTTGTTATTATTATCTTGCTGATAATTATTGTTATTATTAGTACTTGAATTATTGTTAAAATAAAATGAAAAAGGAAATAAAACATGTGATTGCATCACAATTATTTTTAAAAAATGCCCTTACTGCACACATAAAAATTTAATATTTTTTACACCTAAACATTTAATTCAAACTTTTCGAGATGGTGATTTGATATAGAAAATTAAAAATCACCAACTAGCTATAACATTCCGATTTCATAGTAGTATTATCTTCAGGCAAAAAACATTAGAGGTACAAGACAAGTCTGACAACACAAGTGTGATAATGATAAATAGCAAAAAAAGAAATATTAATAAATAAATAAAAATAATATTAAATAATATTAAACATTACAACAGTGTTTTTCACATTATTTATTCAAATTGATACAAATATATTTATACAAATAAATGTAATATTTTGATGTTTTCTATTATGATGTAAAATAATTAGTCTTGTTCTAGATGCATGCGATAAAAGTAATAGAAAATAAAGTATGTAACCAAAAGTATATACCATTTAAAAAACTAAAAGTTAATTTTTCGGTTAAAAAAATTAGTAAACATACATATATCTTCATCAGAGTTCTATATTTTAGTTGATAAAGAATAAATATAAAAATAAAATATCAGAAATAATGCTTTGGAAGTTCAAAGAGTTGCATTTTTTACTGAAACAAAAAATAATATATAATCTATGGAAATTTTAAACTCGTAATGAAATATTCTTTTTAAACCTGAACTTTTTTTATCGTTCATTTATAAAAAGTCTCCCCATGAAGCAAATTTTCTACTTAAATTTTTAAGTTTATGGTGTTTATTTGAAGTCCTCCTCTGAATTATTCTTAGAACTGGCGCTGAATTTACATGATCTATGTAAAGAAAAATAATAAACATCATGTGTAATATTCAACAAGTTCTTGTAATGTAAAAAAAAAAAAAAAAAAAAAAAAAAAAAAAATTACTTTAAATGCTTAATAAGGAAACAATCTTTAATATCTCCATCAACTCCACATCGGAAAATCATTACAGAAAAACGCGTTTCACTTTTAGCTGCTCTTTAGTCATCGAAACTGCGTATCTCTTTCACTGATCGAAATTCAATGATGGAAGTTATTTGGCTCAAATAAGCCCTACGGAGCTGTGATCGGACGGTTCCGAATTTCTAAAAGGTCTTTATTTATATATTGATCAAAGCCAATAAAATAGTCCGTATAAACCTATAAAAATATGTATAAAAATATTTATAAAATAGACATTGTCTTTAGTATTGAGATTCTTTTACGTAAAAACAAAACAAAACAAAAACCATTATTAACATTTTGTATTTGTTATTTTGTTTTGCACATTATCGATAGGAATAGTTGCTTCAGATTAAAATTATTTTTTTTACCCATATTTGGGTTACTCACTTTTTAAGTATGCAGAGAATAGATCATTATTTGTAAACTACTTAATTATTAATTGGTAATCTCTAAGCATATTAAGAACATACATTCATTTTATTTCATGCATTTATGATGACGTAATTGCTATTGAATGGTCACTTTTCACAATGTTTCTATTGTAAAATTTCGTTTGCAACTTTGTCATTCTATCTGATAACATAACTATTCGTACATGATTATAAACCATAAATTTGTACCCGACTAACTTAATAAGAAGTTCATTGAAAAATAACCGAAAAAAACCAGAAAAATTTCTTAAATTGAGAAATAGACAGAAAAATTTTAGAAAATATTATACGTTATCATTACTGAACGATCACGAGGACCTCTTTTAAATACCAAAGTTGTATTTTATATTTTGTATACAGTTTTTCCTCCTATTTATTGTATAAAATCTGTACAAGAAATTTTTTTATTAGCATCTGTATAGTATTATGTCATCGCGATTCAATATAATTATTCTAATATTTTCCCCCTCTTAGATCTAGATAGTAATATTTGAATACAAGCTTATAAGTTGGTGCAGACAGGTTTTTTTTTTCTTGAAATATTCTTTGAGCTATTGCTGAATTTACATGAGTTACGTATAGAAAACAATGGATTTCAACATGTGTAACATTCAACAAGTTCTTATAACTGAAAAAATCAACATTACAATAAATGCTTAATAAGAAAGCTATCTTTAATCTTTCCATCAATTCCACATCGGAAAATCATTACAGAAAAACGCGTTTCACTTTTAGCTGCTCTTTAGTCATCAAAACTGCGTATCTCTTTCACTGATCGAAATTCAATGATGGAAGTTATTTGGCTCAAATAAGCCTTACGGAGCTGTGATCGGACGGATCTGAATTTCTAAAAGGTCTCTATTTATATATTGATCAAAGCCAACAAAATAGTAAGCATAAAAATCTGAAAATATGTATAAAAAAAAATTCATAAAATGGACATTGTTTTTAGTATTGACATTCTTTTAAGCAAAAATAAAAAAGCAGTATTTTTTTAGTACATTTTCGATATGAATACTTGCTTCAGATTAAAACCCTTTTCTGCCCATCTTTGGGATAGTCACTTTTTAAGCATGTGGATAATAAATCCTTGTTTTTAAACTACTTAATTATATTAATTAAAATTGGTAACCTATAAACACTGTAATTACATACATTCAGTGTATATCATGTATTTCTGATGTAATTGGTATTAAATGGTCACTTTCCATCATGTTTTAGTTATAAAATTACAGTTATAAGTTATACAATATAGTTACAATAATAGTTACAAGTTAATGTTATATTAATGACAATAATTTGTAACTTTTAATACAACATTCCCAGTAATTTCTATATTTTCGTTAAAAAAAAAAAAATGTTATTTCTTGAATGAGTCTTGTGTTAAACGTATTACTTGGACACGAATATATTGTTTTTCACCATGTTCTTAAAATCAAACAGATAGTAAAAAATGCAAAAGAATTTTTTACAATAGATAAGTTGGTGATTTAGACATTCAATATAAATTAAGCGCATAAAATGCACAAATAATACAATTTTATCTAAAATTACTAAATAGTTATAAAAAAAAAATCTAATGAAAAGAAACAATATGAAAATAAGCTAAGAACCAGATTTATACTAAATGATAACCGTAAACGTTGTCTGAATACTAATTAATTATTACGCACAACGTAATTATTACGTACGTGTAGTTAACAATTCGTAATTTACGCTTCACGTAGTTACTAATGATTAATAAAAAATACCAGAGGGCCCGTGCGAGGATTTCGCACTGAAATCTAATATTTTTTAGGTACTTCTCTATTATGCTGTCGACCACTTTTCATAACAAAAAACTATCGCCAAATTGTAAGATTAAACGCTAAAAATGCAATCCCATTTACTTGATGTCAGAAGCATTATACGTGTTTGTTACTTCAAGTGGTTTTTAATTCGACATTTGCGTGTATTTTTCATTATGTATTACTGGTTTATTAGTTATTTCATTAATTAAAATAACAATTGTGTCCTTACATTCTTATATTTTATTTGTTAATTTTGATATTCCAATGGCAACGCTCTCCCGTTTATTTGGCGATAGTTTTTTGTTATGAAAAGTGGTCGACGGGATAAAAGAGAAGTACCATTTTTTATCAATATGTAATAGTTATTAGATGCAGGTTTAAACTTCTAAAGAAAAAGCAAGGATAAAAATATCTGTAAACAACATTTAGTTGTTAGTCAATCCAGAATATCATCTAATTTATTCCATCAAAGTTAGAGTAAAAACTGATCCAAGATTGCTAAAGGCAAGCGCGAGAAAAAAAAATTAACAATCGTATTTTAACAGTGCATTAGAGGATGACGTCATCCGCTTCGGGAAAAACATGGGACATAGAAATATAAATCTAAACATTTCAATTTAAATTTCGTTTTTTAATCATAAATATAAAATAAACCCGTGCGGTGTTTTTTTATAATAATTGCTGAGCATCATTTAATGTGGTATTTTATTTTTTTGGCAACAATGTTTTGAGAAAACCTTTCATTTCATTTAGGAAAACAATGCCGATTTAATTTTTAATTATCAGCAATTTTTGATCGAAAACATGTTTTAACGAAATGTTAAGTGTGCTTTGTCAGAAGCGTTTTCAAAATCCTTTCATATGCTATCTCATTCGTCGTTCTGCGTTTCGTATTTTCAGAAAAAAGGGATGTTGACAGGAGAAATAATATATACCACAGGGCCCGTGCGAGGATTTCGCACTGAAATCTAATATTTTTTAGGTACTTCTCTATTATCCCGTCGACCACTTTTCATAACAAAAAACTACCGCCAAACTATAAGATTGAACGCCAAAAATGCAGTCCCATTTACTTGATGTCAAAATCATTATGCGTATTTGTTACGTCATCTAGTTGTTTTACATTCGACATTTGCGTGTATTTTTCATTATGTTTTACTGATAAAGTAGTTATTTTATTAATTAAAATAACAATTGTGTCCTTAAATTCTTATATTTTATTTATTTATTTTGATATCCCAATGGCAACGTTCTCCAATTTATTTGGCGATAGTTTTTTGTTATGAAAAGTGGTCGACGGGATAATAGAGAAGTATCATTTTTTATCAATATGTAATAGTTATTAGATACAGGTTTAAACTTCTAAAGAAAAAGCAAGGATAAAAATATCTGCAAACAACATTTAGTTGTTAGTCAAGCCAGAATATCATCTAATTTATTCCATCAAAGACTAAAAACTGATCCAAGATTGCTAAAGGCACGCGCGAGAAAAAAAAAAAAAATTAACAATCGTATTTTGACTGCATTAGAGGATGACCTCATCCGCTTCGGGCAAAACATGGGACTTGGAAATATAAATCTAAACATTTCAATTTCAGTTTCGCTTTTTAATCATAAGTATAAAATAAACCCATGCGGTGTTTTTTATAATAATTGCTGAGCATCATATAATGTGGTATTTTATTTTTTTGGCAACAATAATTTCAGGAAAACCTTCCATTTTTTTAATGAAAACAATGCCGATTTAATTTTTAATTTTCAGCAAATTTTAATCGAAAACATGTTTTAACGAATTGTTAAGGGGGCTATGTCAGAAGCCGGTTCAAAAACCTTTCATATGGTATCTCATTCGTTGTTCTGAGTTTCATATTTTCTGAGAAAAAGGGATGTTGACAGGAGAAATAATATATAAGGATTATCGAAAAAATGATAGAAAATATTAAAAAAATGTATTTAAACGATAAGAATTTTTACTCAAATTTTCCGGATATTGTGATATTTTAAATATCTTTATAGGATTTTTTTTTTATTATTTATTAACACAGTATTGCATATAAAATTATTTTATCTGTCTCTATATAGTATTATGTCATCTCAAATCAATAAATCAGCTATAAATGCATTTCCCTTCTAAATTTATATGATAATGCGAATACCCTCTTATAATTAAACTTGTGAGATAAGATTTTATTTGTTTTCCTGGAATTCCTATAGTTATAAAGATTTGGAATTATTTTCAAATATGATCATGATATTATATTTAAAATCCTTTCTATCATACACTACATATTGTTTTTATCCAGTAGGTATTTTCTTCAAAAGTTTTAAACATGTATACATAGAAATGGATATATAGGCTATCATTTCTATGTATCACATTACAATTAATTGTTATGAAATTCAACAATATACAGTAAAACCTATAAATAACAGACACATCAGTAGTCACGGGATTTGTCCGCTATTGAGGGATAAAAATGTACAATTACATAGATATTCGGAATCGAAAAAGAGCCCACTGTTTGGAAGTGTCAGTTATGAATGTTAGTTGATTGAAACTGTATTAGAAAATTTTAGGTAAAAATTCATTAAACTTTTGCTAAAGTAAAACACATTTACCTTAGAAATGATTTAAAATAATAAAATTTCTAAGATTTAAGATGTTTTGAAAGGAACAAAATAACTCGGCTGTTTATGAAAGCCAAATAAAATAATATTTTAACAAAGATCCGTTAAAAATAAACTAGTAAACGTTTGATTTAATCTACCGCATAGCTTTTATCAGGGGCAATTTTTGGAGTGTGGTGGAGGAGGAGCAATGTTTTCTTTGAGGAGGGGAAGATTTCTTTTGATCTTGTTAAAAACAGCCGAAAAGCAATTGGCACAATTTTGTTCTTACATATATTTTTAATTTTTTCCAAATTACTCAATAATGCTAAATGTGTCTCAATTTGAGAATGTTATAACAGCAAGGCCTTAGAAAAATTATTGATAATTATTAAATTATGTGCTTTAAGTGTTTATTTAATAATAATGTTTTTATTTTAGTCAAATCTGACAAGTTATTTTAGTTTTTGAATAATTTCAGAAAATATTTTTGAGTCTGAACTGTGATGATATATTCATTTTTGAAAATATCTATTTCCTTGAGGGGCACGATTGCTCCACCCTCCTCTAACCTATCCCAAATGGTTTTCATGTTTTTTTCACAAGCTTTATATTTTAAAAGATAATAACTTATTTTGCCATCATTATATTATTTCCTCTTAGCTAAATTGCTTACATTTACACTATGAAATGCTTTGTTACATTTCTACAAAAGCTTTCATTTGCTAAGAAGACAACATCTCTCAGCCTGTAAAATATATACATTTGAGAAACAATTTTTAATTAAACTAGTCGTTGGGGGTCACCGTAATACTTACCCATCATGGGTATGCATAATGTAAAATATTAAAATAAAAATGTGTAAACTACTTATAAAAGTCATTCAATTCAAATAAAATCGTGGCTTGATGACGTCATAAACTTTAAAGGTTTTTCCTTATAACTCCAAAAATAATCATCCTATTAACTAGCGGTTTATTGCATCTGATTAAGCGTCAAATTTCCAATTAAAATATATCTTTAAAGTGAAATTTGAATGAAATACAGGGTCATGAAAAATCGAAGAGTGTGCAAAATAGGATTCCAAATATCTCGGCAACTAATTATCCGATCGACTTCATGCTTTATGTAAAATTTATGTTTTTTTATTCTCTTTTATATTCATTTCTTAAAATAAACAATTTCGAAAATTTTTATATACCTTTTATCAGAACGAATATTTTGAGAGTCCGAAAAAAATACTTCCGGTTAATCGAGGTTATTGAAATGAAATAGGCTTCTTCCCATTATTACATACTAAGTACATACCAAATTGCAAGTCTCTATCTCAATTTTTTCGGGAGATAGAGCGTTTACAGACACACACACAGACACACACACAGACACACAGACGGACGGCAAAATTTTTTTTTCTAAAAATATGTTTTTCGGAATCTCCAGTGTCTGAAACGTGTAAATCCGTCAAAAAAAATTTTTCGATTTTCAAAACGATTACAAGACTTACCCTATACTACGTATGATGGGTAAGTAAAAACAATGCAGCAAATTCTAAATTTCAGTTTAAAAAAATAAGAAAGAATTCCGACCCTGTCAATTCTGTCTCAAACCTTCTGCTTGTGCGTATATCAATCAACACGTATAAGTTCAACAAGTCCATATTAACGAGAGGTTCATTTCTTAATATTTAGTTTTGAAAAGAAAACAATCTTCTAAAACTCCTTCAAATCGAAAAATCATTACAGTTAAACGCGTTCCTCCACTCAGACTTCAAGAATGCATATCACTTTTACTGATCGAAATCCGATGATGGAAGTTATTTCGACTCAAATAACCCATCCCTAGGAATAATCGGCAATATCCAGTCTGCCGCGTCTTCGAATAATTCCCCAATTACGAATCGATCAAAACCGGAGAAAGCAACAGCTATTGAGAAAAAAAAAAGATCGGTAAAGAGTTTGTCGGTAAATCCGTAAAAGATACGTTACCTTCTACGTTCAGATATTTCTCCATCGCAACGAAGATTACAGAAAAATTGAAATAAAAATCGATGGGGAATTTTTATTACCATTATTATTATTTCTCGGGGGTGAAGCAAATTGCTTCAGAAAACATGCCCGCGGAGATTGAGTAGCAACTCCAATTGGAAAATTTGTTTTGTTTCCTGGAGGCGTCTACTACCTTTGGACAACCATCAGAAGCGATGCGCCAGCTTGTTATCGAAATAGAAGTGCTTTGACATTAAGCCGATATTCAATGAGGTGGAGAGGGACACAAGCATATAAATTGATATACGTTTCCTGAAAGTTCCCCCTCTCCCCCCACACCCCTTTGTTATTCGTTTCTGTTTAAAAGGTTTTGTTAAAGCGACTCAATTCAGATAGAGAAGAAAATGCGACTTGAGGGATTGATTCGAATCGACTGCTCGGAAAATAGCATTTCCTATTGAAAATTCTTAAAATGAAACATTTTGAAACAAAAATTTCCTTTGATATCAGTTGATGTAATTAAAAAGAGTATAAACGAGATGAAAGGAGAAATATGTAATTGGGAATTAAGATTGATAAATCATTTTATTTTGTAAAGCTAGAATCTATTGTATGCTGGTGATGGTATTAATTAATATTTCTTTTATGAATACTGGATTTCTTTGGGTAAATTTGATGCAAGTTTATGTTATCTGAAATTCTAATTTCACATTTCTTTGTCCAACTTTCAATTAGTTAGAATTTCTTCAAATTCCTAATTTCATATTCTCTGTTTAACATGTATCTTTATCATTTTCAAAGAGTTGGAACGTATTTGTTGTCTAGAACTGATCAAAAAGCGTTTGAATAAACAAGTGTATATCAGTCATTATATAAGTTCTTTAATAATTAACAACCAGATATTTAAAAAGTATCTTTCTCGGTTAAATAATGAAAACTGTCATACGAATGAAAGAAAAACATTAGTGTAAAATTTTTGAACATTCGCATATTAAAAAACAACAACCTTAGTTTACTTTTCTTTATGTTTAATTTTTTTTTAATATTACCATTATAGATGTAAAAGATGCTACCTTATTTGAGTAGACCTGAGGAGATATATTTACTATTTATTACTTGGTAAGTTATATTAAAAGGAACATGTTACAGTTTTCCGACGATAACTTTTCCGCTGACCTTAAAAGTGTTCGCGGTGCTACGGGGGAATGAAATAAATTTGCAAACAGGCTCAAGTACTACAGAAAATGAGTTGTTTAATTAAATACTAAATTTATATAGTTGCTAATATTGATTTTCCTCTTAATTAACGAATAGATTCGTCTAAGTTTGCTTTACCCATTGGCCATTTTAAAGTTGGGAGACAATACAAAATACATGGTCTGATTCAAAAGTTCCATAAATGCATTTAGTGTAACTAATCTGAAGATCAAATAAACAAGTTTGAACTAGAAATTTTGCTTAATAAATGAAGTCATAGGTCACAAAGCAAACGTATGAGTTACATTTTATTACATAAAATTTCTAATTCTAAATAAGTTTATTTGGCATATAAACAAAAGCTGAAGTTTATGTTAGGCAGCTAAGCTATTACGTGAGATTTTGCATCGGTCCACGTACATAAGGCAATATATTTCTACATCCGGATGGCTCCAAATTTCAGGTAAAGACAGAATCATCCTATAATGTAGACTTCAGGTTTTGTGTCTTCAACCTTTATGCTTGAATGTCGTTTTACCTCCACAAATTCTGTAAGGTAATTTTAGCCTTATTTAATCGTGAAG
This sequence comes from Maratus michaelseni, assembly GCA_963931845.1. Lineage (NCBI taxonomy): Eukaryota > Metazoa > Arthropoda > Arachnida > Araneae > Salticidae > Maratus > Maratus michaelseni. The sequence continues at coordinate 186,693,896 of OZ007587.1, forward strand.
TTTCTGTCATTAACTTTTTCTGTTCTAAAATAGTGGTAGTTTAACGGCCAGCGTTCAGTAGATCGAAAACCCCTAATTTACTTCATGGCACTTTGCTAAGAAAAGATGATTTTTGCATTTGAATCCCGTCATACACTGACACAAAATGTCACGTGAACACACGAAGACTTTCTTAACGGCTTTGATAAAGATAGAAAATGTAGTCCAAAAACTCCATACGTTTTCAATCAGCATAATCCAAATTTACCTTCATAAAAATTTTAATCGAAAGTAAGACTTTTATGAAGTCTTAGCTTCTCTTTATCATAATACGCGGCAAAAATGAATAGTAAGTATGATGCTATTCCTTCATTTAAAGGTTTTTCCGACTTTTTCAAACTACTGAGGGGAAAATTCCGAGAGCCCTTTTTATTATCCCTCATTTAGAATTCAGAAAATATAATACATAATTCGAATCTTCCATGATATGACGATATGACTACGATCTATTTTTCAAATACGTGGTCTGCCTTTTAAATGCGTTTCCATAATGCATCCCCATTCTTAAATCTCCCTAACCCGAAATCCCGCGCATCTCTGTGACGGAGGTTCTCTGAAGGATGGTTGGAAGAGTTTTCTCTCGTGACAGAATTACTGTCACACGACAGTTACCATGTGACTGACGATCTCGGGGTGGCAGAAAATGGACTCCATTAATCTACTTTGGGTCACGTGGCTGCTTTATAATTACTGTCACGTGCTCGAGGTCGGAGTTTTGCCTGCATCCTTTGATTCTCCCCGTTTCCCTGGCATCCGCGAAAAGATAAGGTGCATAAAGGTCAGAGAAACTGTTTGATGTCTCTTTCGCGCGTCGCTGGAGAGCTTGAAGAGTTAAATGGCCCCTAGAGACTGTGAACTAGAGAAGGGAGGATGCAGGGTACAAGTGCGGCCAAGGTAAAGAAGACGTGATGGAGTCATGCATTTTGTCTCATTCTTGAGATTTAATTACATATAAGGAAATGTTTGTTGTTTGATGTCTAGACATTTCCTTTTCAGTAAAGAAGAAAAAAAATTACAAACAAACAGCTTTAAAAATTTTTATACAAAATCTTAGAAGCAAAACAACACTTTGCCAATATTTTCTTGGAATGGCTATATTTTGGTTATAGTACTTTGACCAGTATTAGCATGAAATATTATCTGAATATTGGGATGTTTACATTTTAACAATATTGGCAAGAAATATTCTGCCATGCGGATGTATAAAACCAATATTTTTCCAATAATAGAATTTTATTACAAAAATTTTCAATGAAAGTCAATACTTCCGTAATAGCAACAATTTATTCCAAATATTCTGAACGTAAAGCCAATATTTCTTCAATATTGTCATTTCACTGCAAATATTTCCGATGTAAACCAATAATTATTCAATGGTGGTATTTCAATAAAAGAATTTCCAATTAATGCAATATTGGGGCACGATGTGACTAATATAATCAATTGCTTTTGCACTAGGGAAAGGAAACAATGTAGTTTGATGAAAAAAAAATATTTTAAATGTTAGGCATTTTTTGTTGGTTCCTTTAAAATGAATAGATAAACTTAATGGTTTATACACTCTCCCGCATACAAACAAATACACATCTACCCTATATATATAAAATCCTAATGAAACGAATTTGTGAAACGATTTTATGAAACGAATTTATGAAACGATTTTATGAAACGACTGATTAAATGACTGATTATGTTTCAGGGCTATTTTTAATAAAATATTAAACGCTTGATGGTGAAATTAATACAAATTGTCCATAAAAATCCGCGGATGTCAAAACTGGTAATAGAATTTTGAAATTGGAATTAGATTTCGAGATATTAATTTTTTTCTAATTTTAATGACACTTCTGTAATGATGGCAACTAATTACTCAGTTTTTTTGTGACAAAAAAGGGAAAAAAAGTGAAAAGGATCCCGTCAGGGATTATTGACTTCTTTTTATTCGTCATTTTCAAATTGAAATTGAATTTATCTTTTATTTCAATCGATAATGAAGACAAGATTGTGATTAAATTATGTTTTTCAGGAAAATTTGAAAAAAAAATCACATTTCTATTGTCAAGATTGAATCGTCTGTCAGCATTTAATATAATTTATAAACTGAAAATATTTTGAATAAATTCGTCCAAATGACGTCAATTATGTAAATGCAAAAGAAAGGGGGGAAAAGGAATTATTAGTAATTATTATTTATTGATATCATTTTGTTATTTTTTTGTAAAATTTAATTAAACGAATTTATAAAATCACTAATTCGGATATTTGAAACGGATATATAAAATAACAATTGCCCAACTGAACGGAAGGAAAATAAAATATCCTGCTTGGTTTTTTTCGAAAAGACCCCTATAATAGAAAAGCACCAAAAGTTCATTGGGTTTGTTTTCATAGCTTTTGGCAACAAATCTATGTATATTAACGAATCTATCCCTTTTTGAAGCTCGAATTACGCCAAACCTAGAAGCAAAGGATCCTATACTGGAAAAGTACCCGATTTTCTTATGGACAATATTCAAGTGACATAACATGGTGTAAAATTATCGCGGATAACAAATTTGCTTAAATATCTCATCAATTGATGCCGAATAAATGAAGGCATGCATGCACAAAATATTTAATTAATTTTGTATGATAAATAATTATTAGAAAATTCGTATATACATATTAATTAAAATAAATAATTTACATATTTAAAATAACATGAAAATATGCAGGATGGTGCACTAAAATTGAGAGAAAATTATAACATGTTACTGAAAATGTCTATAACATAGTACTTTTCAATACCGTGGTTCTTAATGTTATTCACAAGCAGATGGAATTTTTCTCATCCTTAAACGCAAAGGAAGAATAGAATACAGATTGTTGTTATAAAAGTCCGAGAAGTAGCCACAATTTAAACCTAACCATTTTATACAAGTTGGTTTTCAAGTTGTAATTGATTTTACTTATCAATCCCAAAAAAAGTCGGAAGTTGTCGCAACAGCTGTGTATGAGGCCATGATAATCAAAAAATGCCCCATTAAAACGTTAAAAGCATGGCAACCCAATTACAGATTTACTAATATTTTTAAAATAAAGCACGCTGTCATGTTTTTAGAGGCCTCGAAGTCTGAGCGGGGGTTGGCGAGCGTAGCTCGCAGGGGGTAGACCCCCTAGTATAATATAAAAATAATCGCCAGTGGCAGCCCTGCATTGTATATGCTTGCTTTGATGAGAAAAATCTTGTGTCTTAACTGGACCATTCTCGATAATTCAGCTCCTACGCAGGGGCGCCATTTCAGAACTTTCTTGGGGGGGGGGGGGCAAAGTTTTTTTTGAGGTAGTGGCATAGCCAAGGGTGGAGTTCGGGGGGCTGCATCCCCCCCCCCTCCATCGCAACCTCTCCGAACGAGAAACGTTTACTGAATACTGAATCATATGTACAGAGACAGCAATACTTCTAATACGAAATCTCAAGTGACTTCTGAAAAATTCCGTTTTAGACAGATTTTCGTCTTAGCAAGTACAATTTTAAAATAGTATGAAAGTTTTCAATTATAGGCAGGTACCATTTTTTTTCAGGTATTCTTTAAGACTGTTAAAACCTCCTTTCTATAAAGTACTTCTGAAGATCATAGGAGCATTACTACAGTGAAACGTGTCTAAAAGCGAAACCTGTCTATGACATAATTCTTTCTGAAACGGGCAAAAAAAATCCAGTTTCGACGAAAAAACGCCATACAATTATACTTGCTAAGATTGAGACCTGTCTAAGATGAAGCTTTTTTCCAGTCCTTTTCAATTCCTTCTTTGCAGGATTTACTGCAGGGGCGCCATTTCATGAGTTTCTTGGGGAGGGGAGGGGGGGAACAAAGTTTTTTTTTAGAGACATGGGTTGAAATATCGTGCAGGATTGCCCAAATCGTGCACAAAATAGAAATAGGCCCCCACAATAAAAAATGAAGTGTGTGATTTTGCCTTTTCATCTTAACTTTTTTCACAAACATGTGATTCTTCAGCGAATATATTTTTAGCTCACAGGCTATCAAAGCCTGAGACGTAACGCGATAACTCTTGATAGAAATAACCGTTTTGCTTCAAACCTTGTTTTTAGGTTCATTGTGATAAGGGGCTTCCCTGATTAGTTTTGCGGGTTCATTGATTAAGTACAAAAGGGGGAAACGAGGGGGAGAACCCCCCTTAATATAGATAAATGGTTTTTTCATGCAGAATTATCCGATTTTCTTCAAATTTTGTATATAGGTTTCTTTTGATAATGCGCTTCTGTGAATAGTTTTGGGGGTTCATTGGTTAAGTATAAAGGGGGAAAGAGGGGATACCCCCCTCCCCTTAATTTAGATAAATGAGTTTTTCATACAGAATTATCCGATTTTCTTCAAATTTTGTATATGGGTTCATTGTGATAAAGCGCTTCTCTGAATAGTTTTTGGGGTTCATTGCTTAAGTATAAAGGGATAAAAGAGGGGGCTAATCCCCCCTTAATTTAGATAAATGAGTTTTTCATGCAGAATTATCCGATTTTCTTCAAATTTTGTATATATATTCATTGTAATTAGAGGCTTCTCTGATTAGTTTGAGGGGTTCATTAGTTAACTATGAGGGGTGTAATGGGGGGATGCCCCTCTCCCCTTGATATATTGTCGATTTCTTTATTTTTGAGGGGCTTATTTAAAATTCTTTGAAATAAGAGTATAATATACAATTAGAGTGAATAGCCTGTGAGCTCAATGCCCTCAGTTTAACTGGGCAGTTTTCTTTTTATTAATTTTAGTGGTAGTCCACGAATTTTTCTTCTTTTTTACGCAACAGCAATTCGTCAACCGGTTGCGATAAACATCGCGAAGTTTAAAAATTGGAATTAGAAAAAATAGTTAATTTGGCAAAATTGGTCGCGGAAAATTTTTTTTTCAAACGACCGTGGAAAAATATTGCGAATTTCGCCAAAGATCACTGAAACAAATAGAGATTTTCGTCAATCGGTCGCGGGAAAAAAATCGCGAATTTAGTATAACTATTGCAAAAAAAAATATCGCTAAATTCGTCAAAAGATTGAACAAACAAAAAAACACGAATTTAGTCAAACAATCGCGCAAAAAAGGGGAATTTCGTCAAAGATCGCGCAAAAAAATATCTACTTTTGGCAGTCGGTTGCGGAAAATGACTTCCGAATTTCAACAAACGATCGTAGAAAAGAGTCGCGAATTGCGTCAAAAGATTGCGACAACAAATAGCGAATTTCGTCGATCAGTTGCCAAAAAAAAAATAATGTCGTGAATTTCGACAAATGGTGGAAAAAAATTCGTCAACAATCGGGATTTCGTCAAAGATTGCGCAAAAAAACAGCAATTTTTGTCTGTCGGTTGCGGTAAAAGACTCTCGAATTTCAACAAACGATCGTAGAAAAGAGTCGCGAATTTCGTTCAAAGATGTCGAAAACAAATAGCGAATTTCGTCGATCAGTTGTAAAAAAATGTCGCGAATTTAGACAAATGGTCGAAAAAACAGTTCCATCAATAATTCACAGAAAATAGCGAATTTTGGAAAATTATCACAAAAAAAAAATGAAACAATCACGAAAAAAAGTCGTGAAATTCAATCGGTCACGAGATAATCAGCACACGAACACCATCAAGAAGTTACGAAATTTGCAAATGTTGTAATCCATAGGTATAAGAAAATTTTCATTAATGATTTTCTGTCAGAAAACATTTTCCGCAATCATTTTCTGCCTTCCTCTTCAGACTATGATCTAAATTCCATACAATTCAGAAATCTGCAAAACCCTTGGTCTCAGCTCCCTTGATCCTGCATTGGGTGGGGTAACACGACCCAATCTGCAGTACGGATCGAGCCGTGTTGACGCGGCTTATTTTCGTTGCGGGTCAGGTTGACTTGGAACATTTGACTACGGTTGGGATATATATGTCCCAGTGGTCTATTTTTCATTCTATTAGTACGACTTTTTGAAATCTGTCTTATATTAGATTACACTTATATTAGGATATGCTCAAGAGAAATCTGTCACAAGGATTTTTTTTGGAAATTATTGAACGATTGAATGCAAAATTAGTAGTCAATCCTGGCCCGTTATCAAAGGGTTAATTGTTTCGGGTTCAAGTTGGGTTTTCATTATTTTGAGTCGGGTTCGTGTTGCCCGAATTTTCAAAGAAATTCTAAATACTTTCAGATGAAAAAAAATATTTTTTTCTATTTAAAAGATAAAATTGTTATTAGATATATAATTGTAGTCTACTTTTCCAAATCATATGGAAATATGGATTAATTTTCTTTCATTTCGGGTGGAGTTGCGGTCAATGAAAATTGTTTGGACGTTTCCGGCTTTACTGGAAATTACAGTCTTGCATCGGCTACCCGAAATGCATTTCGTTTTGAGTTTGGTAATTTTTTTTTTTTTTTTTGTGTGTGTGTCGAGTAAACTTTATACGCTTCTGGTTATGTTTTGACTCTTTCGAATCGGGTTCGAGATGAACCGATTATACAAAAAAGGGTTCTGAAAATTTTTCAAATGAAAAAACTATAGTATATTTGAATATTAATGGTTGTATATATGTGTTATTTTTTGTGCATAAGCAGTAAACTTGTAGATTACTTTTCCATAAATGTATTAAAATGTCATTCATTTTCTTTCACTTCGAGTTCAGGTATGAATATTTTGGATTCGGTTTGAAGTCTGTTGGGTTAAAGTCAGGATTCGGGTCGGTTACAACCAAATATCGACAGGACTCTAGTATTATATATTTTGTTTTGATATTCCCCGTCAGATACATAAATTAAAGAGTTAGAAAATTTAGAAAAGGGGATGTTTCTTGCCCTCAACAAGTTCAAATATTGATATTGAAAAGCAAGGGAAAAAAAAACAGTTAGTTTCATGATGTTTTGTTATTTTGATTATAATTACTTTTACACTAAAAGTAATCATCTGAAATAGATTAAAAGTATATTCAAATCTGTTTTTTTTTTTTTTTTTTTTTTACTGTTGTAAAATATTTCTGGTTCGAAAATTTTAATGTCAGACTATAGATATTTTTAAATATACCTACTTTTTCATTGAACTTGTTTCATCAATGTGCTTTTAATTGAGAATTTCTGACACCCAGAGTTTAAATATCCAATCATTTCGATTAATAGTCAAATTTTAATTGCTTAATAAGCGTATAGCCAACCTAGTGAAAAGTACCCAAGCCGGGACTCGAACTCGGGTCATCAAATTAGCTCACTGACGTTCTACCAACTGAACCACTTTGGAACGACACTCAGCCTGGAACTTTTTCACCATAACATGTTGGCAAGGCTGCAAACGCAGCACAAGCTGGAATATTTTCCGTGAGCCGCCAACCCTGGGGCAAACACGAAATCAAAGAAAATCCAGCATCGACAATTGAATAAAAACTAGGTTAAACGAGGTAACTGTTAAACTAGGTTGGCTATACGCCTATTAAGCAATTAAAATTTGAATATTATGAATGCATGGCGTGAGATATTTTCTCTGGAAAAATTTACAAGTATTAAAAATATATATATATGAATTCATTTCGATTAATTTTAATATTTCAAAATTTTGTTCAGTATTTTGCAGATAAGAAATATTAACAGACAAAAAATCTTGTAGTAAAATGACCAGTGTCAAATAAAATAGATTTTCATTAATTTGTTTGCAACAGAAACACAAACCATGAATGATAAATTATTAGTTCATTTTCTACCATATAAAAACAAGATTATTGGTTTTTTTTTTTTGTTTTTTTTTTTTTTTTTAAAGAGAACTTTCGGGGGTGAGTCTGTTTATATAAATTATGCAACACTACTGAGTTTAGAAAATTGAACGTCATTTTAAACAACTAGCAGGCTACGCGAGCTTTGCTGGGCGATTTTTCCAAACAACAAACCTAGAATTTTTTTTAGTTCCACTTTCCACCGCCAGGGGGTTCATTCTGTTCTAAACAAACCCCTTTCGAAACGGACGTCCGCAGCGGGTCCCCGATACCTATGGCATCGTATAGCAGCCGTGCAAAACAAATTCGTTCTACCTTCCACCGCCAGGGAATCTATATACTTTTTAAATTAACACGATATTCAAATTACGACCGAAATACCCCTCCTCCCCCAATTCAGAAAAATTAACCAGTGACCTTTAACATTAACAAATATCGGTAATTTTTGAAACCGAAACAAAATACCGCGTTTTTTGGTTTGACTTCGCACATTATTTTCTTTCCTTTTCAGAATGTAGCTAGTTTTTTGAAAAATAAAAATAAAATAAAAAAATAAAAATACCGGCTGAATTTAAAAAAAAAAAAAAAAAAAAGAAAAAAGAAAAAGGATTTTTGGATGCAGAAAATTTTTCTACATAACTGTGGTGAGTTTTAAATCGATACCTCAAATTGATTTCTTAATATTTGCAAATTAGTAGGAAAAAAAACTGGATGCCATCGGCAAAAGAAAATAACCACTTTTTCTCCGCCACGTACCTTAGCGTTTTATATATATGGATAGTATTTTGTTGTGACCTATTAAAATACTTTCCCTATTGTAGTAGCAATTATAAAATAAGAATCTAATCAAAGCTTATGTCAAAAACATATTTGACGTTAACATATTTTATGTTATTAAATAAAGTAAATTTTAAGAAAGTTATACATCATAGAAAGTTCATAGCACGTAGGACGTTCATAGGTAAGGTAATTCAGACCTTTCTCCCATTTCATACACCAGGGAGACATTGTTGAGTGCCGGTAAGGAATTTTCCTTTCCGGAACCTTTACACAACAGAAAATGTGAAAATTTACAGCGAATTTACCACTGCGTGTTAGGACATTCTGGTATCTTTTTTATGAGACTTTTCAACATGTTGAAACATTTATTTTGATATCGATTCCGAATACTTTCACATCCTTAACTATTAAACATGTCAATAAATTAAAACCAACAGAAAATTAAATTAAATATAAAAACATTTATATTAATGTAGAAAAGTATTTATGCTGTAATATATTCAATAATGTTGTAATACAAACAGTTCTATAAATTCTAAAAAATAGACAGACAGACGCATTGAGAAAATAAATCAAATGTAAAAACCTTTTTATTTAACGCTTATATAACGCTTATATTAATTATATAACTTAGTCACCTTTATGTTAACGTTACTTTACATAATATTTCAGTAGAATATATACACTGAATTTATACTTTTTAGCGATTCCCTTACTCTACTGAATATCATTAATATGCATCAATATATTTTGTATTATTTAACTGTTTCCGCCTAATTAATCATTAATAAATTAACTTATATTTATTATTCTGTACTGTGTCATAGAATTTATTTATTTATTTATTTTATACATAACTTTAATATTAATTTACAATTTAATTGATATCTTCTCCTAACCCTTAATTATTTATTTTTCTATTTTTACATTAATTTTATCAATTTATGAACTTAAATTGCGTTAAATTATTTTACTTGCAAGATTTATTCCCTTATTTGAATAAATTATGTTATTTCCATAATCGTAATTTCTCTTACCAGATGACGAGCACTATAATTGATCTTGTTCAACTATTTTATCGTTTTGTCATTTCATTTAAACTTCTGTGATTCCTTAGTTTGCAATCTTCATGAATCGTTCCTCTGTAATTTTATTCTTATCCTGAGTTAGTCAATGTTTTTGTCAAAATGTGCAGTTTTGTCAAATCATGCATGGCCTTTTTGGGATTTTTCACGAGGAAATGTTTCCTCAATTGCATATTTGGATGTCATATTTCATTAATCTTTTTTCTGTTTTTTTAATGTACGATTGCCGGAATCTTATTCTTTTTTAACTTATAATAGCCTGTGCAAAGATGAAATCGTACTTTTTTTTAAGGAACCTATGGTAATTTGGGCTTGAAGATTCTGTCGTTGTTCCACAAATATTTCAATACCTTTCATTTTCATTTATATTTTCTTGATTTTTTTTTTCTGTATATTATTCATAACAGGTGTGAGTTCATTTTTCAGTTTTTTTTTAAATTTTTATTCCCACCCGTTTGTGAATTATGTACCTGTGTTGTCTTATAATGGTTATATATGAGTCGTCCATTTGAGAAACTTGTTATATCCAAAGCATGATATTTTGCAGGAAACCAAAAATATTTTTACAATCCTAAAAAATTAGGTACTATTTCGTTTTTCGAGTTATATTTTTATATTATTTTTTTTTTACAATTTCATAAAACTACTGCAACAAATATTATAATTTCAATTTATTTACAAAATAGAAAATATATATTTGACATAGGAGTTTTGGAACTGAATAATGAACATGAGTTTTGGAACTGAATAATGAACATAATGAGTTTTGGAACTAAATAATGAACATAATGAGTTTTGGAACTAAATAATGAACATAATGAGTTTTGGAACTGAATAATGAACATAATGAGTTTTGGAACTGAATAATGAACATAATGAGTTTTGGAACATGTTCCCAAACACCTTATGTATATTTCACTTCATTCAATAAAAATACTAACAAAATCAAATTGCGAAAGACAAGAGTTTTACAAAACTCTTTTATAATCTAATAAAACATTCTAGGCCTAGGCCAAAAAACTGTTAACATTTTTTAACAAGTATTAAACCCCCAAAATATTTTCTTGTTCAAAAGGTATGTCATCCGCATCTTCAGAAGCTATAACGTGTTTCTGGCCACTGTAAAATAACTTCTTGATCAATATAATTTTTTTTGTAAAACTGGAGGTTTGGAGTCTCATATCTCACTCAGGTCCTTAGTACTTTTGAAGAAGAGATGCCATGTCATTCAATTTCTCAGACTTTACAATTACACTTTTACTAGGACTTCCCTCAAAGGGATTAGTCTGAGTGATATTGCAGAGAACATAGGGTTAACAATTACAATATAAAGAGAAAAAGAGCAAATTAAATGATAGAATTACAAAATATCATATATAAATTCATTTACACTGTTAAAAAAATAGAAAAGAAGTACCGTTCATCAGATGTGTTGTCATATTTTTTTTTAACGTGTGGCAAAGAATCTCATTTTCTTATGCGCGTATTGCGCAAAACTTAAAAAAAAAAAAAAAAAAAAAAAAAAAAAAAAACGCCGGATCTTTTAAAACGCCAAGCTTTTTAAAGTAATTGGATTTGCAGCCAATAGATTATTCTATCAAGCGTGGCTTAACGCAAATTTAATTTCATTGTTGCACCTTTTTTTGTATGTGAAATTAAAATTTTTCTTCCTTGATTATATATCTTTCATTTGTATAACTGTTTATAGAAACTCTTACACTTCAAACCACATTGATAGCATGCTTTGCTACAAACCAGATTGCAAAACTATAGTCTAAATTACTATTAAAGTATACAAAAAATCTTTCGATGACTTCTGTAAAATAACTTTTACATTAAACCATCCATATCGGCAAAATTGAAAAATTATATATATTTCAAAGTTAAGCTTAACAGATACTTCTTGATTATTCTCTAGGAGGCTCTGCCCCCTGCGCCTTTACTGCGCCAATCCGCAGACTTTTCTTTTGCCTGTCTGTCTGTCTCTCCACAATCTGTCTGTTTCCCTATCCGTTCTTCTACCCGTCTCTCTAACCGATTGTCTTATCTCTCTACACGTCTCTCTACCTGTCTCTATATTTCTCTACCGGTCTCTCTACCCGCCAATCTATTTCTCTAACCGTCTGTCTGTCCGTCTAACTACTTGTATGTCTAGCCGTGTCTCTATCCACTTCGCTACCCATTTGTCTATCTGTCTCACAAGTTGTCTATCGGTCTCTCTACCCGTCTGGCTATACGCCTCTCTACCCATCTTCTTACCCATCTCCGTACCCATCTACTGTCTCTCTACTCGTCTGTATACCCGTCTCACTATCCGTCTGTTTTTGTACCCGACTCTTTACCCGTCTCGCTACCAATCTCATTACCCGTCAGTCAACTCTCTCTGTACTCATCTCTATACTCGTCTCTTTATCTACCACGCTACGCGTCTCGCAACCTTTCTCGCTACATTGCTGTCTACCGGTGTCTCTACCCGTCTCGTGACCCATCTCGCTACCCCTCTGTCAACCCTCTTTTTACCTTTCTCTCTAGCCGTCTGTCTATTCGTTTCGCTACCCGTCAGCCTACCTATTTCGCTACTCGTCTCGCTACCCATCTCACTACCCGTCTGTCTACCCGTTTGTTTACTCGTCTTTCTACCTCTCGCCACCTCTTCCCAATATTTAAACAATTCATTTAATATACAGAAGCCGTTTATCAGTTATTAAATGCAAACAGAAGTAATTAAATGCAAACAATGCAAACAGATTAAATGCAAACAGAAGTGTAATCAGATGCAATTTTTTTTTAAATACATACATAAATCTGAATAATAATTCATCAGTTTTGTGTTCATAGTTGTTTATATCATTTGACAGTAAATCTCAACTTCTTAAACCTGAATTGTCTCAAACTTTAAAAAAAAAAACCACAAGGTCTGTATAACTGCAAATTATCCTGAAAGCTATATTAGCTACATGTTATTAAGTTAAGTGAAAGTTTCGTTATCGCGTTTGCAGCCAATTGCTTATGTCAGAAGGCGTGGCTTAACGCCATTTTAAATTCATCACTGTAACTTTCTTCTCTTTTTTTTGGAGGGGGGGGGGGGGTTAAATATATACATTTAAATTAAAACTTTTGCCTCCATGCCATTAGTGTTGTTTGTATTATTAACTAATACCTTGTAGACCGAGCTTCATTTGAAACAAATGTAAAAGACTTCTTCTACAGCTTTTTTTAGGAGAAACTTTCGTAATTGGGCCCAAAGCCAATCGGAGCATTTAATATCATTATTGTAACTCTTATAGAGTTAAAACAATATTGTTGCTAGCTTTACTCTTGTTTGAGACCAGCCTTGCCTGTGTATCTGAATGGGGAAAAGTTTCGTATCCAATGTCGGTTGGCGAAAAAAAATTAAATGGTGCCAAAAGGTAGTTTTAGCATCTTACAAAATTTTTCAAGAGAGCGGTAAAACATGTTTTTCAAATATTTACAAACATACGTTTATTAAAGCATGTTTTTGCACCATCTTAAAAATTTAAGCACGATGCTAAAATAAAATTTTATCGCTATATTCGATATTTTAATAAGTAATGAAAATACATAAACAAACTTATTTAACAAACCTAAGAGGCATTTTTGTGATAAATAATTGTTATTGTCAGGGGGGTAAATTGTAAACAATTAATAAACGGCTAGTAAATAATAAATAGCATTTAAAATCTAAAAATGGAGAAGTGGTCCGTATAAATATGCAAAACATAATATTATACGCTTGATATATGTAAATCTTTTTTTTTTTTATATATTTCCGAAGGCACAGATAATAAGGTAAAAATCTCTTTTCCAAATGCCATTACAATACATATATATATATATATATATACAAAATAGAAAAATATCTGCAAAAATATATATTTACATAATACTACATCTGCAAAAAAATAAGATTTAGAAAAAGTAAGCCAAATCCTGCAGATTCCAACAATCATATCGAAAAACTTATCACCAAAAAAGAACTCGCCAAATCTTACGGCACAGGAGATGGATTTTTCCCTCTGAATGCAGAATATTAGTTTTTTTTCTTGTACGATGGGTGATTATAATATAATTGTTTCATTTCACATACTACATACCGTTTGATATATTGGTACTTTTATGTTATCCTGGCAAAAGAATAAAGAAAAAAAAAAAGAAATAATGCCATAAATTCGAAACCTTTTATTTAAACACCAAAGAATTTTTTTTTTTAATTTACACACGCGAAATAAAAAAAGCTGCTATTGCTGAGATTTGCGCCAAATATCTAATACCAAGTCTACCAAGTTATTGCGGTGTTTTTCTTTCAAACAGAAAAAAATCCAGATTAATTTTCGATTTCTACTAAATTGAAATATATTTTATTGTGCTGAATATTAGTGCGTGCATATTTTTTTGCTCCATGTACTCCATGAACTTTTAAATTCCAATTGTCTACGAAAATCTCCCGCCGGTGAAAATGACGTACGCACAAAATTTTAGTGACGTATGTACTTTAATTGTGTTTTTTTATCTATTTTTTTAATATAATTTCCAAACGGTTTGACATTTATCCTTGGTAATAAATAGACGTCGTGGTCACCTTTATAGGTACCTGCTGTAAAAATTTTAACGAAATCCGTTAAATATTTTTTGAGTTATGCTTGACGAAAGGTTTTAATATCCATCGTAGCTATATATGGGGCAAAGTAATAGTGCGCTGTGTATGAGTCTTCGTTGCACTCAGACAATTAATGGGTTGCGGTTTAGTTTCTTTCTGGAATTTGCCTTTTTTGCATGTACTCTGTGAAATACCAATATTCAGGTTGTAGCCAGTCTCGCCTTACACTTTAATAGTTCTCTAGTGTTTGTCAGGATAATTTTTTTTGCTGGGTATAAACTTAAAGTGCCAATTTCCTGAAGTTATGGCAGTCCTTATCACAATAGGATTTTTCCTATGTTTTGGAATGCCCAATGCGGCTGTTTTCTAGTCATTTACTTCCATATTTGCACCGAATTTAAGAAAAGTTCCCATACTGTTAAAATTTTCATCATACACTTGAGGATTTACAATGATTGGTTTGGACCTAACTTGTCTTTCAATACTGCCTAAAGTACGATACGTGAGAATATTAAAATGGCCATCAACACTGAAGAGGAATGATTGTTTTACTGCTGCTGGGACATTTTAAAAGAAAACTAGTAAGGTTGAATTGTTTTGATTATAATGACAAATGGATTTGATTGACTAAGTAAACATTGAAAGATAATTGGACATAACGACTTTTGGTCCAGTAATTGGATGGTGGGCATAGCGAACTATGGAACTGTTGGTTGGTGCTGTGGACGTGACGAGTTCTGGAGCTGAACCTAGTTTTTAACTTGATTTTCAGGTGGAAAATAACGACTTCTGTTTGACTTCTGAAATGTGTGCATATGACCAAAATTTCTATCAACATACAAAAAAAAATAATAATATGTATATATATTTTTTTTACATAACGAGTTTCGGAACTGTGCAACTCACACACATATATATATATAGGTGTGTGTGTGTGTATTTAGCTGAGTAAAGCAATCGTCCTATTTATATATATTCTAAATTTTCCTAACATAATAATTTGAGGTTGTTTTTATTATTTAATTACTTTATATCATTAGTGATAATATCTTAATATTACATGTCTTCTAGAATATATTCATACTTCTCATTTTGTTCAAGAAACAAAACACATTCTCTGTGACTCCCCTACACGTTATTAAAGTATTCCTCTTCGCAACACCATTTTCTCGTAATTAAAAACCAGGTTCATAAGAATATACTCCATGTTTTTGCTGTCCAAACACAATCCGCCCTGCACTTAAAAATACACCGCACTAATTTCTTTTTTCCCTAGACAAACACGTATTATGCAGCTGCATATATTCGATAATGCTAGAGAGGGTGTTTCATTTTTTTTCTTTATTCTTTTTCAACACCAGTTGTTTGATCTTTTCCTGATATATAAGAAGCAAAAGCAAAGTTTCTGGGGTTTGGTGTTTGCTGGACAAATATCAGTTATTCAGCTTTATGAAATAGCTTTGCACATTTTGTGTTGAATTATTTTCAGAATGAATTGTGATATTGCGTAAAATATGGAAACTAATATTCGCTTATTTCGGGTCTTTTCATTCGTTTTTTATCTATTTTCATGTTTTATGCATTGTTATATCTGAATTTCGCGCAAACCCAGATATATTTCAAAGTTAAATATATTGAAGTGACATACTGTCACCTAAATAAATTCGCAAATCAAAATAGTCAAATCAATAGCCAGATCAATATTTTATTACGATGAAAAATATAATTATCTGATGAGTGGGACGTATTATATAACGTAAATTTAAATGTAATGAAAATTAAACTAAGATTTTTAAGATTTTTTTTTTAATTAATCATTCAATTACTTAATATCCTGAAGCACGACGTATCCAAATTCAAGCCAAACCTGGGGTTTTGTTAATAAATTTTACTGAATATATCTAAAGAAAATTTTAATGAAGAAAATCTAACAAAACATTTTTACAGATTACCGTAATTTGAAATGCACTACACAGTACAAATCACACAGTACTACACAGTACAAATCAGAACGCCATAATATTTCATTCAGAGACATCGGACGTACCGGCGGCTATTTTCCAAAATCATGCAGCGTTGAACCCGATGCTGTTTAGATGCGATTGGCGACTACTTCGTGCACGTGTTATGGTATCAGTGTTTTCATATAACGCGAAATACTTTTGTTGAAAGTTTCATTAAAAGTGCTAATTTTTTGCAATTATTAACAAAAACTGACTTTTAGTATAGAGTTTGACACCTGTACATATTCTACTATGCTAGAGAGGGTGTTTCCTTTTTCCTTTATTCTTTTTCAACATCATCAAAAGAACATTGTTTGATATTTTTTAAATATATAAGAACCAAAAGCACACTTGCTGGGGTTTGGTATTTGCAGAAAAGATATCAGTTATTCAGCTTTATGAAATAGCTTTTCGCAATTTGTGTTGAATTATTTTCGAACTAAAATTGTGATATTGCGTAAAATACAGAAGCTGACATTTTATTGCTTCGTATTGTTAAATAAATGTTACGTTCATAATAATAATAATAATAATAACAATAATAAATATTTATCCGTTATGATTTTTCGGGGTACCGATTTAAAAAGCATCTCCCCCCCCTTTTTCTAAACTTTTTAATTTTTTTTCGTTTAATAGTTGTTTTATGTGTTTGATATTTTTAGATAGTTACAATTATTTAGTCTTAAATAATTATTTTAATTGATGTATTTGTATTTAGTGGTCAATTTCAAGTATAGCGTTATTTAATGGTAAAATTTAATGTATAGTATTTAATTTTCTGTACTGTTTTATAGTATTTGATGCTTCTGAGGAATGCATAAACGATAAATGTTAGAATATCTTGGTAAAATGATGTTGGAAATATATAACACAGATTTCTCTGTGATTAATTAATTTGCTGGTATATAGTAAAGTTAATTTAGACTGTAGGTAAAAATAGTTGTTAAACTGCGCAATGTTAAAGCATAAAGAAGATGAATTCAATTTTTATGTGGATAAATAGCATGGTAAAAAAAAATTTTTGCTGTTATATTTTCAAGAAATTATGTGTAAACGGTGTAATTGTCCTACATGTAAACAGGGGTTTCCTTATAGGGAGTTAATTTAATTGCTCTTAAAAGTTCGCTTAAAAGTAACCTAAAAGTGAATAGTTACTATTTCTAATAGCAATGAATAATTTACGAGGGAAAGTCATTAAGGAAGTCACAAAATATAATTAAATAATAAAATACAATGATATTCACTTAAAAACTATTTTTATTTCTCGACATATTTTCCACCAATATTTATGCACTTGTATCACCGTTTTATCAGTGCCCCAACACCAGCTACGTAACATTCTTTGGGTTGCTGTCTCAGCCAAATTAGGACTTCAAGTTGAACCTTTTCATCATCTGTGAACATCACCTTGCTTCCAAGATGGTTTTTTAGTGGGCTAAACAGATGAAAATCGCTTGGGGCTAAGTCGAAGCTGTATGGTGGATGTTGACGAAGTTACCAACCAAACTTTTGAATTGTCCCCTGTGTTCAACTTGAAGTCCTAATGTGGCTGAGACAGCAACCCAAAGAATGTTATGCAGCTGGTGTTGGGGCACTGATAAAACGGTGATATAAGTGCATACATATTGGTGGAGAATATGTTGAGAAATAAAAATCGTTTTGAAGTGAATATCATTGTAAGTTATTATTTCATTATCTTTTGTGACTTACTTAATGACTTTCCCTCCTACAATACGTTTGTGATTTTTCTTTTTCGAGCTGAAACCAGCGATATTATATTCAAATTAGCCCCTATTCAGGGATTGTAAATTCTTACAAAACATCTGACGTCATCATAGAATGGGGCTATCACTTTCCCTTCAACGGTAGCTTGTGAATTTGAAAAAGAAAACACGCTTGTGGTAGGATTTACTCAGAATATGTCATTAAAGTAAAATTTTCGGCGGTGAGTATGGAATTGGTTTACTTGTATATTTGAAAAAGTAAAGCTAAATGGCTGGTAAAAGAAAATTTTTAATCTGATCATGCGAAATATTGAAAGTTATTTAATATAAAATCGCTAAATAATATATAAAATTTAAAAGAGTATATCAATTAGGAAAAATACTTAATTGTTAAATAGTAATGGCAAAACATTGAAAAATTTCAGCCTAAATAATACAAAATTATGATTGAAAGATGTGAAAACATAGAAAAATCAATTAATTCGTTAAAATTCTGCTATAAAATTATCTAAATTTGAGTATTTTCTGTATTGTAGGGGTTAAAAGTTATACAAACTATCATCTTGCAAGATAATGAAACATGAAAACTTGTGTAAAAATTGATAAAATTCGTCTTTTTTCCGCCAAGTGGCGCTGAAATCGGCGTTGGTGAAGACATTTTCAAATAATTTTGTCTTTCCAGTAAAAATGATTTTAAAATGTGCCGTTTCTAGCTATTAATTAGATTAAAAATTAATTTGTTTTGCTTAAAAAATAATTTGTTTCGATTGATTATTAATAATTCTTCGGGTGTGCATCGCCTAAGGATATTAAAATTATACAAACTAGTGGTCTATAGTACAATCAAACCTTAACTACGTGTGTAAAATTCATTTAAAATCATCTTTTTCCCTTAAAAATTGATATTTTCCCTTTGGTTTGCTTAATTATTAATATTAATTAATGCGTTGGTTGTTCAAAATTTAAATATAATTTAAATTTTCATCCTACAGGTTGATAACCTCATGTTATAGTTGAAAAGTTTTTAAAAAATCAGGTTTTTCCTTTAAAAATCGATATTTTCCTCTGCGTTGTTTAATTATTAATTCTAATTAAAATAATGGTTGTTAAAAAATTTAAATACAACTTTAATTTTCTTCTTCTAGCTTGATACCTCATCTTACAGTTAAAAATCCTCTTTTTTACTTAAAAAGCGCCATTTTTCTCGCGAAGGGGCATCCGAATCTGCTTTGGAGGGTATACGAGCGGACGGGAGTTGGTCCGGGTGGTGGTGTTGCGGGAGGCAGAGGGACGGTGCACCCGTCACCCGCCTGCTGAGCCCGTACTCTCATTTTCTCACTACTAATATCAGATATTCAGAAAATATAAAAATAAAGTAAATAAATAAATAAATATAAATACTTTTTTGAAGGCAAATAACTCCCAGATCATAGCGTTTACATCAGTGTCAAAATTGAGGAAACCTCTTTATACAGATTCGTCTTAAAGCTGTTCACAAATCCAAACTGACTTCTTTCTGACACATTTTGGAATTAATTTTGTCAAAAAACTCATTGAACATTTTAAAATTTAATTTTGTCAATTGGCAGGTTCTCTCATTCAGAAACTATGTAATCGAACAGATTTTTTCTGTTTTTCGATAACGGTTGAAGATCTTTTAGAAAATAGTATCAAGTTGACAATTTGAACCGAATTTCTGGATGCGACAGCGTGGAAGAAGAAAAAAAAACTTCCTTCTTAATACAGCAATCGCTTCTAACTCAAAATGTAATTCGTTTATCAAACAGTTAAACAACTGTGCGATTTCAAATCACTTCAATAATCATAAACGTAAGTGACATGCTTTCACATTTAAAAATAAGTCTATAAGTGTGCCAGAAAATTTCGTGTGCGGGAAATTTTTTATTTATTTATATATTTTTATTTTTTTTAGAACCGCCTTAATTCAGAATTAGAAAATTCAACGTTTTAAATCATATCATTTAGCAACAAAGATCTTAGATCAAGCTAAAAAATATACAAAAACTGGAAAATATATTAGTCTATGTTTTTACCATGAAAGTAAAATTTACGCTTCACGTAAAATGTTCATGACAGATTTTTATATACTGAGATAGATTGTAGACTCCAATTAAATACATAATTTTTGTAAGCCATCATGAAATAAAAAAAATTATACTCATATTTGAGTTGTCAATATATTATTAAAAATGAATTCTAGTATTTCAGTTAATTGAAGATTAGTTAAAAAATGAAAATAACTTTCATCAACTCAAATATTAAAATAATTTTAATTCTATTTAATCTACATCGAAACTGAGCAGACATCTAGTTATTTAAGAATTAGGCTTTAAAATAACAGTTCTCGAACTTTTTAACTTACATAATTTTTCTATTTAAATCTTGTATCACGTTTAAAAAAATTATATATATATATATATATATATATATATATATATATATATATATATATAAACGGAAAAATATGACAGTTTTTTGGGGGTTTTTTACGTTAAAAGTATGCTAGATAAGTTTTTAACTGGCATTAATTACGTAAATTCGGTGCTTTTATATCAAAACAGAAAAAAAAAGAAAAGGAAAGGAAAATAACCGTAAAGAACTTCCACTTCAACTACAACTTCAACTAAGAAAAATAAAGCATCTTCTATGAATATTTTGTAACTTATCAGTTGTATTTTAAAATTATAAAATATCTTTCATTGAGTAAAATATAAAAGTAAGTTGAATACTTATAAAATCTACATGGAAAAGTAAACATATTGTTTTGTATACATTCGCATTGAGTAACAATTAGAAAATTCACGAACATTTTAAATTCCTTCATTTTTCTACTAAGATCTTGTATCACATTGAAACTTTTAAAAATACAATGTACGTCTATCTTTTTTTTTCACGATGAAAATATACTTTAATTTACACATCACTTAAAATGTGCATGACAGATTATTACAAATTGAGATAAATTGTTAACACGCATTAAATACATAAATGCTGTGCTATTATGAAACAAAAAAGAAAAAAGAAGAAAAGAAAGAAAAAACGTTTCAGATCATATTTTAGCTGTCACATTATGGAAAGATAATCTCATTTGAATCTCTGTGATGGTCATACATAGTTGTCGCATCAACCTACAGAATAAAATCTGGAGAAGAAAAATAACAAATTTGTAAATAAAAAAAAAAAAAACTTCAACTTCAACTAAGAAAAATAAATCACCTTCCAAGAACCTTTTGCAACTGATCATTTGTGTTCAAGCGCTCAATTAATTTCTGCTTGACAGCTAGATCTTATTTTTTTTTCTCTTGTTTTGATATTTTTGTTTCTTACAGAGTTCCTTTTTTCTCCAAGAGATCTGGGTTCTTCTTCTATATCTATTTATTTTGGGGTCGCATGCATTCCCTAGCGTTTTGTGCGATTGTCAAGGGGCGGCGAATCGATAAATGACTCCTTCAAGACGACTAACAGGTAGTTTTCTTCCGGCTAAATGCCACATTAAAAAAATGCCGGCATTAACTGCCGATGTGGGGGCGGAGACAAATTTCAAAGCGCTCTTTAATTTCTTAATAACAAGCAATCTTGATTTTAGTATTATTCTTTTAATCTTTAATAGAAGTTGATATCAGGAAATCGATGTATTTTAAAATATATTGATTATATTTCGATAATTTGAAAATCTTTTGTATATGAGGAGTTACAGATATTACGGACGAACTCCCAAAACACGTTTCGGGAAACAGCAGTTTAAAATAATATTTATCATTATCGTCATTTTGTATTCTAAAGCCAATTTCAGAGAATTGGAGGCGAAATTGACTCTTGTAAGAGATTGCACTAGTTACAGCAGTTTTCCGTGTTACTTTTTTTTAAAAAAATCGACCTTTGGAGAAATCGCCCCTTATATCCACATTGCCGCACATGTTATTTAGCATAATTTAATATATGAGACGTGACGGATATTACGAATGAATTCACAAAAATTGTTTCGGAAACGACAGTTTAAAATATACATTTGTCATTACTGTCATTTTGTATTCTAAAGCAAATTTCAGAGTATTAGAGGCAAACTGGACTCTTGTAAGATATTGCACAAGTTACCACAGTCTTCCGTGATGTTTAAAAAATCCACCTTTGGGGAGCTCGCACCTCATATCTGCATCGCCTCACATATTATTTAGCATAATTTATTTATAAATGTATGAGACATTACAGATAATACCGGCGAACTCGCAAAAAACGTTTCGGAAACGGCAGTTATCATTATAGTCATTTTGTATTCTAAAGCAAATTTCAGAGTATTGGATGCGAACATCACTCTTGTAAGAGATTACACTGCAGTTACTACAGTCTTCCGCGTTATGCTTTAAAAAATCAATCTATGGACAAAGTGCTATCTCAGATGACACAGTTCGAAGGTGGCTTGAGAAGTTTAAGCTTGGAAATTTCAGCTTCGAAGTTGATGCTCACTCTGGACGACCATCATGTGTAAAGGAGAATTCTTGAAAGAAGCTATCTCTGAATATCCACGTTACACGGTTTAGGAGCTATCACACAGACTAATATTCCAAAAAGTACAGTGGATGATCATTTGATAGTTTCTTTTAAGAGGTCCTCCTTTACACATGATAATGGTCGTACGGAGTGGACGGGCTGAAACTTCTCAAACCACTTTCAAACTGTGTGATCTGAAACAGTACTTTGTCCATATACAGGACAAATATCACGAGCAGTCTGACTAGCATTTTTACCTTTCTCACTAGAGAGGTTAAACGTAACATATTATGCACGTGGCAGAAATATTGGCAAGATTCAGATACTGGACGCCTTACATATGATATTTTTAAAAAGGTTAATCCTGATTTTGTTTGTTCTAAACAAGTAATTTTGTATTTTATTACTGGCCACGGGAGCTTCCCCTCGTACCTTTATAAAATAAAAAAGAGAAATAATGATCGTTGTGAATGTGGCGCTTGTGGTAATGTCCAACATTATCTATTTGGCAGATGCCCCATAATGAAGTTCCATTTTGATTTTCAAAAAAATTATACTTTAAGTCAAAACATCATTAGAGTTCTTTTTTCACAAAACAATTACAGAAAACTTAGTGAAAATTATAACATATTAAATGCAAATTTCTCCTTTATTAGATACAGGTTCTAGAAGTTTAGAACTAGTTTATTCAGCATCCAGTATGTTAATTATAGGTTTTGAATAGTGGACTTTTGGACTTTCCTGCATAATAGTGTCTTGATGCTAATTTTTGTACCAAAGCATATTGTACTTCTTCATGTTTGTTAAAGTGCTAAGAACGTTATAATGAGTTTGTGCATTTCGGACTAGTGTTATTTTATTAGTTACAGCATAGTTTTAGAGAGTTTGTGTATTTTAGGATTCAGTTTGTGTTTTTAGGATTTTAGTTAGTTTAATTTAGTATTTTGTTATATATATGTGCATGTATGTGTATGTATATGTGTGTGTGTGTTTGTGTGTATGTATGTGTGTTTATGTGTGTATATATATATTTTTTTTATTTCTTTCCTTCTTTCTTTCTTTCTTTTTTTTTTTTTCTTTTTTTTTTTTTTTTTTGGAATTTACTGTGAACGTATTCTGTATTTGTGATTGTTGTTCTTGGCCGATTTCGGCGTCTGGGTTTTTGCTGTATAGAGGTGGGGGTTTTACCGCCTGGACATTAGTCCATATGCCTACCGACTGGCGTCCAAGTTGGGTGTCCTAGCATTTTTACCTTTCTTGAAATAAAAAAAGCATAATATGAAGAAAATGTACTTTTTGGTTTCCCATTCTTTGCACTTACTGAAACAAAAATTATGCCAGAACACAAACGAGAATTATGCAGCGGAAGCAGAAAAGAACGAATGTACATATCTGGGTCATTCTCAAGGCCACTCTTTATCAGCAGTAGCAAAATATAACTAGACGAAACCGGGATTCGATTTGAAAAACCGCAGAACTTTCCGGATGAACCAATACACTTATCATTATTGTCATTTTGTAATGTAACGTAAATTTCAAAGTATTAGAGGCAAACTTGGCTCTTGTAAGAGATTGCACCAGTTACTACAGTTATGTTATGTTTCTTTAAAAAAATTGACATTTGGGGAACTCGCCCCTTATATCCGCGTGGCCTCACATGTTATTTAGCATAATTTCTATATAACAATCAAAATAATTTATCTGACCTTGGTATACATTTTAGGTAGATTTCGTAAGAAACACTACCTATTACATTCTCCCCGAAGTTGGAATTTTTGAAAAAATTTTGCTGATCTACGCCGATTATGACTCTCAGAACCCAAAATCACCCCAGTTCAAAACTTTATCTATTTATATATGTCACTTTTTTATGGACACGATAACTCCCATAATTCTGCACAAATCTCTTCCAAACTGATACATAAAATCAAGGGGCATAAAATCTCGGTCAAGTTCGTTAATGGGCAAAATCGAACTAGGGGGGGGGGAATGGAGGGGCTTTTTGTGAAAACAGAAAAAAAACTAATTTCTTAATTATGATACGTATCAATTCTGTTTAAAGTTATTATTACTTCTAGGAAAAGGGCCGAAAATTTATGTATGACAGATTTTTGATATCATTAAAAATGGGCCCCAAGGGGGGGGGAGAAAGGGGTTTTTAGAAGAAAAAAATTCATAACTTCGTCAATTCAGAAGATATCAAATCCGCTTAGATTTATTATAAATCCTCTTAATATTATCTAAAACTTTTATATTGACAAGTATTTTACAGGACCAACCCTTATAGCAGAAAAAAAAATTAAAAACAAAAAAAAATCCCTGTCGACTTCGCCTGCAAACAAGTTAGGTTTTGAAATGGGCACTTCCAAATGCCGCATCACGGCCAAAAGGTCATTTCTTCCCAATCCCCAACAAACAGTCGTCTCCAAACAACCTCGTCAACAAACAGTCGTCTGCGTCTCCAAAATCTACCTGTGCCTGTAGGCCGAGCCGTCAGTGATTCTTTTTATTAACCAAATTCTAACAGGAAATTTAAATAGTGACATTAATTATAATCATGATTAGATAAGTAAATAAAACAGTAAAGAAGAAATAATTGCTTACTATTCATTTAGTAGATAGTTGTATTAAGTTTACATATGGATAATATAAAGGCATAAGTCGAAAAATTTATCCTGCCACAATTTTTTCAAAAAATGATTTATTTTAGGGATAAAGAAGATCTAAGATAATCTATCATATGAAAATTCAAAGATGATACTTATTCTTGAAAGCATGAAACTTTAGTTTTTAATATTTACATTTTCTTGTATTTAATAATATAAATCTTAATACTATTTGGTACTTTTCGGTTAGCCGGGCGCCAGTGATATATGTACATATATAAATACATATGTATATACATATATGTATATATATACATACATATCTGTATATATATGTCTATGTATATATATGTATATGTAGATATGTGTATATATATGTGTGTGTATATATATACATGCATGTATATCACTGGCGCCCGGCTAACCGAAAAGTACCTAATATTTCATAATACTAATAATGAAATGTCAGTGAGTTTTACTGAGGTAGTTAAGTACCAATTGTCATTATCGTCAAGGGGTAGAAAATCAATAAATGACTCATTCAAGACTATTAACAGGTATCCTTCGAACTAAATGCCACATTTGAAAAATATTTCCATTAACTGCCGACGTAGAGGCGGGTGCAATCTTCAAAGTGCTCATTAATTTTTCAGTAACAAGAAAACTTTATTTTATTATTTTATTTAAAATTTTTTTTAAAAAATTATATTAGAAATTCCACGTATTCAAAGATATATAGATACATGTTTTCAAAGTTTGACAAACTCGCGAATATGTTATTTACCATAATTTTCTTTTAAGTATCAAAATATATAAATATGTATTTTTTTACTTTGCCGATGGTGTACATATTTTTCGATTAAAAAAAGTTTTCTTAACGAGAAATATCAATAACCACATTAATAATAATAATGAAATTATCGTAAAAAAAAAAAAAAAAAAAAAAAAAAAAAGAAATTAAATTTTTAATAAATTTTTTGTCTTTTGTTTACATTTTAAGGGGTCCAAAATTTTAAATAAGATATGTTAAACGACACGAATTAATAAGTGAGCAAGAAAAATATAATTGCGTATTTATCTGTCGCAAATCATCAGTGATTTGAAACATTTTAATAAAATATTGCGCAGTTTTCAAGTATTTTGTTATGATAATACGGGTGCTTTTTGCGCCATTCGTAAATAACCCTTTCTCTATTTTTTAAAAACTATTCATTGATAATCTTTGGTTAATTTCATTTCATTTTTTTGTCTTTTTTATTATTTTTTTATCAAACACTTTTAAACACTTTAAGAAAAGTTTCAGTTTTTAGTTTATAATTTTTCAGGGAGATATTATAACGCACCTTGTAATAATAAAAAAAAAAGAGAAACAACATAACATCTGTATTGTTAAAAAAGTTCATTATGCAGTTACAGAATGATGAAAAAAAAAAGGAATTTTTAAAAAGTAATTTATGAACGGGTAAATATTTATTAATGAGATTCCATACCTAAGCAATTTATTCTGAAAATAACATCTATATTAAAGTGTTTGGATCATGTTTCAATAAAGCAAAATTATTACAGATAATAAAAGGCCTTAATAAATTAATATATATATATACTTTTTAAATAACAATTTTAAAATTAATTTCTTTTCCAATTTTAGTATTTCAGGCTAGAGTGTTTTATCTTAAACTCAGGTTACTTTGTTCTACAAACCTAAGTATAAGATTGTTTATACAAAGATTAGAAAAGAAGAAAAAAAAATAATTGGATGTATATGGAATAAGCCAATGAAAATCGCATATATTTCAGTTCAGAAAACAAAAATTTCAAAGATATAAAGAACTCTATATTTATTTATTTATAATAGAATCTAGTGATGCATTAAAAAATATGTCAGACAATTTGCTCAATTATTGTGGAAGCCTTAGCATTTTGATTACATGGAATATATGAAAAGAAATGAACTGAGAAAAATGAGTTTAGATATTTCATTTACAAAAAAGTTATATTAAGGAGAGATACGTAAAATTAAACATATTTTATTTACTATCTACCAGATCGTCAAGAAATTTGAGACAATATTATAGAGATGCTAAGGTTCATTTTAGGATAAAAATCGGAAATTTAACATTTTCGTCATTTTTTGTCCAAATGAGAGGTACTTACACGCCTTTTAAACCATTAAAATTTGAAATATTATGAATGCAAGGCGTGAGAAATTTTCTATAGAAAAATCTCCAAGTACTAAAATAGACAGTGAGAAGTGCCAGGCTGGGTATCGTTCCAAGTGGTTCAGTTGGTAGAAGGTCAGTGCGCTATACTGATGACCCTTGTTCGAGTCCCGGCTTGGATACTTTTTCACTCTGTTGGCTATACGCCTTTTAAGCAATTAAAATTTGAAATATTATGAATGCCAGGCATGAGAAATTTTCTATGAAAAATTTCCAAGTACTAAAATTGATTTATTCAATCATCGATGCTGGATTATCTTTAGTTTCGTGTTTGCCCCAGGGTCGGTGGCTCACAGAAGAATATTCCATCTTGTGCTGCGATTGTAGCCTTGCCAACATGTGATAGTGAGAAGTGCCAGGCAGGGTATCGTTCCAAGTGGTTCAGTTGGTAGAACGTCGGTGCGCTATACTGATGACCCCAGCTTTGATGAAGTCCCGGCTTGGATACTTTTTTACTATGTTGGCTATACGCCTTTTAAGCAATTAAAATTTGAAATATTATGAGAGGTACTCAGTTTTCTTAAAATTTTATAATGTAAATATAAGCTATAAACTTTGTATAAAACTATAAAAATCATCCCTCCCATTTAAATGTGATTAGATAAATATCCTGTGTACCGCAATTAACATTTACAAAGCCTCACGCTGCCGCTATTTAGAATTTGTAAACGGTCCCTTTATTAAACCGACTTCCTCTTTTTTCCCTCAAGGAATATTGTGCGCGTTAAGAGAGCAGTGTGACATTTCTAATTCCTCTTTTTAAAATCTATTTCTTTTGTTCTTCTAAGCATTCTATCCGATTTATCTAAATATATTTATTTTTCTTTCCTTAATTTTTTGGCAGCGTTTTTCACCTCTTTGCTCATTTCCGTGCTTTTTTGGTTTTTTATAAAGACTTTAAAATTCGGAGATTCGGGAGAAGAAAATCATGAGATTTTCAAAGCCCACTTGAACGTATCAAGAGATGCCCTGCGGAAAGGGCTGGTTAGAAAATTAACATTGATATAGTATTCAATTTAAATTGTAAATTCTTTTATGAAGTTCTTTAATATATCAGCATCTGATAAGAAATATTTGAATTTTTAAATATTGTTTTTAAAGTATGTACTGCCGCAAATGAGTGTTCTTTAAGAAAGCTAAATATTTTCTTCGGGAATTTTCTAACAAGTTTAAGTGATGCATTTTTTTTCTTCTGAAAAATGAAAAAAGAATGTTCTAATGATATTATTTTTAAATAATAATATTCTTTATTCTGGTGATTTTATTTAATAAAAACTGAAAAGGATAAGATCATTTTCTGTGTTTGATGAAATATTTTATATGATTTATTTACTTTGGATTTCTATTTGTTAAACATTAGATATGTTTTTCCAATATTTGCCCATTGATGCTCTTAAAGCACGAAGTCGTGTCAAAAAGCACAATGCATAAGTAGTCCAAAAAGGCATTCGTATACTTTAAATATGTTTAAATTTAACATGCAGTACAAAAGTAAAGTAATTAATTTATGAAATATTTTAAGGAACCGTAAATATTTTTACAAATTGTATATTCAGTATTTTTAAAGTATATATGAGTAGGTAAGATTATGAAGCAAAAATTAATAAATAAATAAAAATTAGAAAATTAAGAAAAAAATCGAAAAAAAATTAAATTAAATTAATCTCCATGTGATTATGCTATATCTCTCTCTCTTTTCATAATATTTCTCAAGCTAGCTTAGGCTCTTTATTTCCATTTATATTTATATTAGTAATGCTCATGTAGAAATAATATTTACGTCTATTAAATAAATCAAGGTATTATATATGTATTAAAAATCTATGTCTACAACGTAATAATATGCTAGTGTAATGAAGGTAAATTATTGAAATAAAATATGTACGCTAAACTTTTATGGATGTTTTAACAAAACATATTCTCAAAAGTTATTTTCAAAATGTATCTAATTTTCTTTTTGTTTAATTTTTTGACAGCGTTTTTCACCTTTTGTCTCTTATAGTATTCGTCTAATGTTTAAAATAAAATTATTTATTTCTGTATTAGATTCAGGGAAAGAAAATTATGATATTGTTTAATGATTACAGGAACTTATTAGATACCCTGCGGAAAAGGCTAGTTAGCAAATTAATATTGATTTATTAGTAATCGCCTAATGTTTAAAATAATTTTTTTTTCTTTTTTTTTTTTAGATTCAGGAAAAGAAAATTAAGAGATTATTTAATGCTTACATGAAGTTTAATTTTTTGACAGCATCTTTCACCTTTCTCCCCTTATAGTTCTCGTCTAGTGTCGAAAATAAAATTTATTAAAATTATAAGTCCTTTTATATCAGCATGTGAAAAGAAATATTTTATTTATTTTATTTTATTTATAATCATTTATTTATAATCATTTATTTATTTCTGCAAATAAGTATAAGTGTATTTTTTCGGTGTTCATTGCAAGCTTGTGTTGTACGATTGATGAAAAAAACACTCTAATCCTAATATTACTATACATTTTCAAACTTTCGCTTATTGATAGGATATTTTGCACTTTTCAATTTCTTTAGATTTTTGTTTTAGACACTTTAAACATATTCTTTCATTGCGTACTGAAATAAGGATCAATCGATACTCCTAAATAAAATATCGATATATCTAAAATTAAATGTGTTCGTAATCTCAAAATATAATGGAATGTTATAAGCACAACCAAACTTAAAAACAGTGCGAATGTAAAGCAATTAATTAATCAAATACATTTAGAAACGATAGAATAATTTTTTTATTAGCCCATTATTTAATAAAATATATGTCGAATATTTTGAAATACACATAAATGGGTATGAATATAGTGAAAAAGATCAAAAGGAAAAAAATTGAAGAAAAATAAATTGTCACGTAAATATGAGGTTTTACTTCTTAATAATACTCACGGCAACTTATATTATATATGTTAAATTTCTTTTATATTTTATGATTGTCATAAATAATGCTTATAAAGAAATCATAAGTACCGTAAGACGGGAATACTTTGTGACACATTTTGTTTTGTTTTCTCACACCAGCCGATCTGTTTTATTAGTAACCCAAAACTGACTGTTGTTGAACATTGATATATCCTTTTCCTACATAACGACGCACTGCGTCAATCTAAATCTTTAATATCAACTGAGAAATTTAGGTTTAAAGATTTCACAAAATTACCTCATCAGGTTACCCCAGGGGTTACTTTGTGACAAGTCTGTTTTTGCCTTGACATGCAAGATAAAAAGTTTCTTTCACAAAGTTAGACAAGACCACGTTTATTAAAACTTTTATTTAAACAATGTTTACAAATTTTTGGCAGCGTAATCTACGGCTTTGAACGCAAAAAGTCCTCGGTTGTCCATTACCGTTGGTGGGTCGATGATGAATAAAACCTCGTTCCTTTCATACACAATTTCATTCAGTCCTCGATGATTGCCTTTGGACCGCCTTTCCTTTTCAGAATAAGAAGTATAAGCGATATAAATCAGCCCTCAAAATCTTGGTGGTTGAACCAAGTTGGTGGTTGTTCCAAACTTGGTGGTTGTTCGATTGTATCTTGCTCCCTAATTGTCCGTTTTCGGTCCAAATAGACCAAAATTTATCAGTTTTCTAGTTAATGTAAATTAGTACTACGTCCCCCGTAGCACTTCTGCATGCCATGATTGAAGTATAAGCATTAGACTAGTTCTGAATCAGTTCAGTATATTTTGCTTTTCTTTTAGTGATCACATTTTTACTTGCAGAGTCGTCCACCAAATTCATCTCGTCACTATTTCATTGGTTCTCGGGCGAGACAGCCTCCAACTTTTTTTCCTAGTTAGCAAAGCACATGCCAATAAGTTCATGATCGGTATTGGTAAAACTGTAGCTGATATTTTTGGGCGTTCGTTAAAAGAGGATTGCTTTGTGACAATATCGATGTGTCACAAAGCAACCCCACCGAATGGCTATATTTTGCTTATGTTATCATACCTCAGATAAACATAATTTGACAAAGGTTATACCACTCCGCAGTCTAACTGATGTATTAACAACAAAGAATATTTATCTGTGTTAGCTGGTTCCCATAGGTGTTAGGCTTCAGCATTCAGCTCGTATTCCGAGATAACAACGCAGAAGCGAGCTGTTGGAGCTTCGGTCAATGGTCGTTAGGTGGCACAGCGCACAATACTATAAGGTGGCAATGCTTTTTCCTTTTCTGCCATCGCGAGCAGGGCATGAGATTCAAAATAGGAAAACTAGACCATGTGTCACAAAGTAATCCCTACAGTCACAAAGTAACTCCGTCTTATGGTATGTCATGTAAGCAAATTAAAATGCGATAATTTCAAAATCTACCTATACAGCGTAATATTATTCAATTGCAATAAACTAAACGTAAATGAAAAGGAAATCACAGAATATAAAACGTAGTTTATAATTTTTTTGAATGTTTTAGTTAAACATATTTGAAGTATTTTCTCTCAAAATTTATTTAAATATATTTAACTTTCTTATTTTAATTTTCTGTCAGCTTTTTCACCTCTAGTCCTATTTCCATTCTCTTTTGGTTTTTATAAAGATTTAAACTTTTAAGATTCGAGAGAACGAGATTTTTCAAAGCCCTCTTCAATGAACCAATGGACGTCTTGCGAAAAGATCTGTTTCGAAAATTAACAATGATACAATATGCAATTTAAAGTGTGAGCTCTTTTATGTAGTTCCTTAATATAAGGATTTAATAAGAAATATCTGAATTTTCATATATTACCTCAAAATAAATACTTTTTAAAATAGCGAAAACTTTCATGAATCTTATAAAAATTTTAATTGATCAACTCTTTTTTTTTTTGAAATTGTGGAAATTGTAAAAATAACATTCTAAAATATTATTCTCATACTGATATTTTGAAAATTTTCGCTTAAATAATGAAATATTTTAACTAACTTCACTTCTTTAAATTTTTGTTTGATAAACATTAAATATGTTTTTAATTATAAATCATCGTTACTCTTTAAAAAAAAGAAGAAAAAGTAAATAACGTTCTGATGTCAAAATGCAAAATAACATCAGTGGTCGTAGAAGACTTACGAGACATTATACAATACAAATACAATATGAATATAAAGTAATAAATTCATAAATTACTTTAAGAATCCACTAAAACATTATTCAGTATTTTGAGGGCCAACATGGATGATAAATAATATGGAGCAAAAATAAATAAATAAATAAATAAATAAAAATTGGAAAATATTGAAAAAACGACATTTTTTTAAAAAAATCTGAAATTAGTCAGAAATTAGATCGGAAATTAGAAATTGTATTTTTTTCCAATATTTCTCGCTCTTCTTATAATTTTTCATTTCTATTGCTTTTATGATTTTCACCAGTATTGTTCATGAGTATATCATAAAAATGTGTTTAAAATAAATAAAATATTGTATACTAGGGTGCTCTACTCCTCCTCACTGTCGCTTCCCAATATTTTATGTTGGTACGTTTAAAAGTTATCTTTCCCGGGCAATTTCGATAAAATATTCTTAGTTCAGCTTATTTTATATTTATATTTCCATAAAAAAATTAAAAAAAAATGAAGCCAAACTACAGGTACATCTATTTCAAAATCTTGCACTCTCCCCAGATCTCTTTTTGCCAGCGTCCATGTCTGTATTTCATCTAATTACTTTATTGATAAATGCTTTTTTAGGGTTTAGTATTTTTTTTTTAAATACAGTCGTAATAAATACCAGAAAATGTTTCAAAATTTAACAAGCCCTCTTTTTAAAACTACAGATTTATGTCTACTTTATGCGATTCCCTCATTCACACATAAAATTTTTAAATACACACATCTAAATGGGATTGTCTTTTTTTTATACAAGTTAATATAAACTATGAATTTATTTTTTTAATCGGTAAGCCCAATCCATTGAGCTTACGACTTGAAATAAAATACTTTATGTTTTCATTCTTTTAAAATTTCTTTGAAAATACAGCATAGAATTCTTTTTAAAGAAAAAGAAAATAAAAGATATGAACTTTTGAAAAGCCAAAGGATTGCAAGGAAGTAAAAAAAGAAGTAGCAATAAAGTGTGCAACCATGGAGGCACTCACTGTTCAACAAAGTAATTGACCACTTAAGAAGAAAAAAGCTTAAAAAATAAATAAATAAAAGTCAAGACCTTAAAGGATTAGAAGTTCTAATTAAAAAGAAGAAATTGGATTGTGAATTGCGATCGTTCTAAACGCATCTTTTAGATGTTTTTAACTTCTTTTTTTATGTAGATAAAATAACGAGCAACAGTGGTGGCTTTTTTTCTGAAGCTTCATTTCCACTTAAATTTAGTAATCATTTCAAGTTTTCAGTAGAAAAACGCACTCTTTTTTTTTCCCAAACGGATATAATGTAAACGTAAATAAACTGAAACATTATTAAAATTGAAAATTAAGGGAATAATTTAGTTAAATGGTATTTTATATATTCTTTGGAAACGAAAGAATTACTTTGTTGAATGCATTATTTTTCTGCAAAATAAGAAAGAAACATTTAATTTGAGAATGAATTAAAGTTTAAGTAATAATCGACATTGACTGATTAAAAAGATGGTGTATAGTTGGATTATATTTTAAATGTAAATTAGAGAAACAATGAAACCTTTATTTTTATATATTTAGGCCGATACATTTACAAAAACTAATTTTATGAAAAAATGTGTGCTGATTTGCTGAAAGCATAAGATCCTCTTCCAATAAATGTAGCTGCCTTTTCTCATCTATATGTCCGGAAAATCAAGCATGCGCGCACTCGTGGACGAGAAGTGATAGTCTATATAATATTTTTACAAATATTATTTTCATGTAATTTTATTTTGAATTTATTTGTAGCTTCGGTATCTTTGGAATGTGAACACGGTACTTTTCATTTTTGAAATATGTAATTTCTATGTCTCAAATTCAAAATCGTTGATATTATCTTACTGTTTGCTTTATTTCTTTTCTTAATATTTCACTAATATATTGGTTAATTTTTATTTCCTTGATGATATTTTACGAATAAATGTTTTCACCTCATAGCCTTAAATTGTTTTATTTTAATTTGATTTTAACGACGTATTATCAAACCATGAGGTAAGAAATGAAATGTTTAGTGTGTAAAAAAAAGGATTCAGATCAGTCTATGCTGTTATTCTTTTCTTTTTTTTGTTAGATTGATATTTCATGAAAATTTTTAATTCTTACTCAGATGTGAAGAAGAATCATTAGAAAAAATGGAATTTGTATTTTTGTTACAAATTGTGTAAAAAATGTATAACATTTAAAATCCAAACTAGGAATGACAGTTTGCATCTTAAAAAAGTTATTATCTTTGATGTATACAGCGCTACCTACTTTCTAATCGGGCCTTAAAACACATTTTTTTATAGAACCTTTGAGTTTGTTGAAACGATCAAAATCATCACCATTTTCAAAGTACCAAAAGTCAAATAATATGGATGTAAGATTTTTTTTCTTCTTTCTGCCTAAAGCATATATTCTTAAGTATATTATACGAAAAAATAAATGTTGTATCTACAAAAATAATATTTTAATTTTAATTTAAAAAATTCATATCACTAATATGCGAATGAAAATCATTAAGTGCTGCGCGCATCTCAAAGTTGGAAATTATGGATGTAGAAAACAATTTTTGAAAAATAGAATCATAACACACTTACCTCTAACTCAAAACCAAAATATACATAAAAAGCATTGTTTAAAATTTAATTTTAACACAAAAATTTAAAAAAAGTTTTATTTTTTAAATGCAAAAAAGAAAAAACCAATATATGTACGAGGGCATTTCGAAAAGTAAAGATACAATGGCTCGCATTCCTTAAAAAAAAACATTTATTTAGAAAACGTAAGTTACATCTTATTAACTGGATTATTTATTATTTTTCGACATAATCACCCCCGTTATCCAAACATTTGTTAAGTCGGGGCACAAGCTTTTGTATCCCACAGTCATAGAAGGTTTCCGCCTGTTGTCGGAACCACATTTCAACTTCATCTTTGAACTCATCATCGTCGTGGAATTGTCATTGACACTTCCTGTATGATCTGATGCAATTCTTTCAATTTTAGACGTCTATTCGCACGAATTGCTTCCTCCGTTTTCTGAAGAAGGGCATCAGAGATCACAGATGGCCGACCTGTTCTTTGTTCGTCATGAGCATCGGTCCTACCTTCAGAGAAACGACGACACCATTTCGTTACATTTTGTCGATTCATAATGTTCCCATAAACAGAAACAATTTCTTTGTGAATATCCGCTGGTAGCCGACCTCTTGAATGAAGAAAACGTATGACGGAGCGCACTTCACATTTGGCGGGATTCTGAGTCGGCGGAACCATTTTAAACACGACTTACTCCAACCAAAATCAACGATGAAATACCGAACGACCGCGAGGAGAAAGCTAATGGTTCAAGGTTAATACCTGTGTTGCCAACTTGCTTGCCAAAACTTTTCTTTCCCTCCGGCGTACGGTGTATCTTTACTTTTTGAAATGCCCTCGTATTTCTTTTATAATTTTTTTATAGCATGTACACTATGAAGAAACGCACGCGTGGTTAAATTTTTATAGCTGTAGTTTATTTAGTTTGAACGCAGTGCACGCAAAGTCAATATTTACTAATCTGAGAGACTCAACTTAAAGTTTCAATATCCACTTAAAGTTTTCATGTAAAGCCTATAAATGATTATACATTCAAGAAATTTTGAAAGAGCTTTTTTGGATATTGCTAAGAAATAATTAAAGATTCTGAATAAACCTAAAAACTGAAAATCGATTTTTTGACAGTTTAAAGGTTCTGTGCCCCCTTAAGAAAATTATTTATTTTGGTACACACTTTTAGTATTCTTGTATTTCCTGCATTGTTTGAACTTAAGCTTTCTAAACTTAATATATAAATGTCTTTTCCACTGATGTTTTACTATAAACTAAGCTTGTTTTTTCTTAAAGATAAAACTTTAAACATTTACTTTATATTGTTTTGTATTGAATAGAAAATTCTGTAAATATTTTTTCGAAAGCAAATATTTATTTATTCCTAATTCCAAAAAAATTCTGTTAAAAAAAAAAAATAAATAAATAAATAAATAAAAATTTCATGTCAACCGATGTACGTGGATACTGTGAAATTTTAATGCACCAAAATTAAAAATCATTTTAAATTTAAATACTCATGACTTTTTCACAAATTCACATTTATTTTAGTTGCGAATGAAAATGGAGAGTATGCTGCAGGTATTTTTTTTTTTCAACGTCCAGGCCTTCAGATATAGTCATGTTAAGAACAAACAGTATTATTTCGTCTTCTAAAAAAACAAAAAAAAGAAATATAATGAGTCAAGCATGGATTATGAAACACTTTCCAACGCATTCAGAATACTGTAACTAAATTTCACCGTTTAATAAGGTGAAAAATGATGTCAAAATAAACAATTCAGAAAATGCACAACACATTTGAAAACACAATTTCTGAAATTGCCATCTATAATCAGAAAAATATCTAAATTTTTGGCGTAGCCCTGTGTATGTCTAAAGCTTTGCATATATTCTACATAGTATACACAAATTTAATTCAGTTAGGAAACGACTAACACAGCTGAAAATTATCCTTCAGCAATTTCCAGCAATAAGTGGAACTATGCTCTAATTCTTTTGTGTATTCCTGAATATAATAATTTATACACGCCAAGTAATATGAAAAAAAAATTATTTAAATTTAAAAACTCATATCACAATTGAAAATGCACTTCCAGGAATTATTGCTGGGTTAGACAGCAAGTTCTGTAACCGAATTTGTTTGGGTATACTTGTAAATTAACGATAAATACTATGCACGCCACATTCTATAGTGATCATATATTCTAATGCACTTTAGTGATGTACATCAATTTCAGTGTGCTTGAAATAGAGCAATATAATTAAATTATGCACGATTTCTACCTGTAGACCATAAAGTAACGGTATTCTTTCGAGTATCCCTGTAACCGACCTATAAATGCTATACCCTTCATTTTTAATACCGAACATGCCATGGTAAACCAACTGCATGACAATGCGACAGACAGACAAATCGAATTCACAAGTATTTTTCAACTATGTTGGAAAGTGCTAAAAACGAAAATTTCTTGCGTATGTACGTATTGTGTCCGTTTCTTCTCATTTCTCCATATTACTTCAAAAAACATAATGGATAGAGAATGTCAAAGAAATATTTACGTGATAGAAAGTAAAAATATATGCACTTACAAAATAGTCTGGAGCAGGGCTTAATTTCTAAGAAAAAAGTACCGGAGCCCTAATATTCTGCAGTACTAACACCCGTAGCGTAACTCGCCCTCCACCGTCACTCCAATTTGCATATTTATATTTCATACATTATTTTCAAAATTTAAAGCATTGTTTTTTTATTTAGCAAAATAAAAATTTTAAATACATCTACCAGCGTATACTTAGCTATCAACTATTCCACTTTTTAGTTATTACTACTTCCAAATAGAAAACTTTCCCTAATCTTAATGTTAATTAATCGCAGGTTAAAATTCTGCGATTAAATAAGCGCAGGATTATGATTCAGAAATAGTGTTAACAGAAAAAATGGATAGTTCACAGCTATGTAGAATAGAAAAAGACTATTTCTGTTTGCTCTTTATTCTGAACAAAATAGCTTTAAAATGATTTGAAATGGAAATAAATAAATTTGTGAATTTAAAACAGACTGAGCTCGAGACTGCCCAAGCCCTAAGACTGATATAAAAATCGAGCCTGTTTCATCTTCATCCCTTACGTGAGCGACACATTACGTCCCTTATAAATGTTTTGATACAAAAAAAAAAGGCAAAAGAATGGAAATGGGTGGGAAAAGAAAGGGTAATTTAGTATTCATTTTTCGGAAGCGTTATTGCACTGGACTCCGAAGCGCAGTGTTTATGAGCTCGGGTGAATTCTGCAAATATTTAAATATTTACTAAAAACAGAGAAGTACCGGAGCTGAGCTCCGGTTGGCTCCGGCGCAAATTAAGCCCTGGTCTGGAGGCGACAACAGTTGTGAAATCTAACTTAAAACAGCTGACACTTGTGAATCTATTTCTTGACAGCTACTGACGTGATTTCGATAATAAAAAAATTCCCATTACATAAATTATAACTTGATCGTTCAGCAATAAATAAAAGAATAAAATAAAATAATTACGCTGTAAAGAAAGTCAAATGTTTCTTAATCGACGAAAATATAATATAACAACGAGCGAAAATATACAATAATCTCTTCCGAGTTACGCATGATTCTGAAAGGCGTTTTTTATAATTAAAAACTCCAGAATCCAATATATTTTCGATATTTTAAAATGCATTTATTAAAAGAATGTTTCTTTTGCTGTAACTGGTTTTCGGAAACGCTTCCAAATAGTTTTTGTAGTGCATTAATCAGTTTTCTCAAAACGGAAACCTTTTTTTCTTTTTTAGGATGATATAATTTCTCAATTAAACATTTTCAGCAATGTGATTAAATTTATACATGCAAAAGTGACAAAATAGTATTAATTAATCTTACTGTTAATGCTGTTACTTTATCATTTTTGTGTGTGAAACATGCTTGTGGAACATGAAAATATTTAAATGAGTTTAGTGTCTAAAAGACCAATGTTCCGGGATGCGAAAATTGATTAATATACTTTAATAAAAAGAAAAGTGCCCAGTTAAACTGATGGCATTGAGCTCACAGGCTATTCACACTAATTGCATATTATAGTCTTATTTCAAAGAATAATGCCCCTCGAAAAATAGAGAAATCGACAACATATTAAGAGGGGATTAGATCCCGGTTCCCCCTCTTTATACTTAACCAATGAACACCCAAAACTAATCAGGGAAGCGCCTTATCACAATGAACCTATATACAAAATTTGAAGCAAATCGGGTAATTGTGCAGGAAAAAAAAACATTTATCTAAATTAAGGGGGTGGATTAGCCCCGTTTCCCCCCTTTATACTTAACCAATGAACCCCCAAAACTAACCAGGGAAGCGCCTTATCACAGTGAACCTATATACAAAATTTGAAGCAAATCGAATAATTGTGCATGAAAAACCCATTTATCTAAATTAAGGTTGGGTATTAGCCCCCGTTTCCCCCCTCTATTATTATCCAATGAACCCCAAAAACTAATCAGGGAAGTGCCTTATCACAATGAACCTACAAACAAAATTTGAAGCAAAACGGATATTTCTATCAAAAGTTATCGCGTTACGTACATACTTCATACAGAACCGGCGGGCACATTAGCTCTCAGGCTTTGACAGCCTGTGAGCTAAAAACCAGTCCGAAACGTTTCAGAAAATCAGACTCAGTAAAGAAAATGTTTTTAAAAATGCTTCTTTAAATCTCGAAAATATGTTAGTGTCTGAGATTTCTAAAGATAAAGAACGTTTTTCGTAATCATGGGTAATTCGGAAGAAGTTATTGTATATTTTCATTCATGGTTACATCGTATTTTCTTATATTAAGGAACATTTGTATTTTTTTACAGTGTACGAGATTTTGCAAATAAAATATATATTTTTTAAATTAATATATCTATTGGATTTTTTATTTTAAGTTTTTTTCTTTTTATTTTAAGTTTTTTAACGATGAATTTACACTTTAGCTACTGCCAAAACTATCGAAAAAAGGATGTTAGATTTTTGTTTTTTTATCTCTATATATTAAAATAATACTATTTTTGAAATTTTGTGATTTTGAGCTTCATAATAGGTATTTAACTATAAGTACACAAAATTTCATGACTGTAAGTTACATAGTTTTTGAGAACCGGAATCACTTCAGTAGTTCCCAGGAAAACGTTACAAAAATATGTGCTGTTTTACATGTGATTTATGAACTGTTTTCGCAACCATAAAGCTTATAAGACCCACTAATATTAGTTTCAAATCTTAAAGCGTGTAAATTTTTCTAGCTATTTCTAGCTTTTCTAGCTAGCTTTTCTATTATAAAATAAATAATATATGCATTAATGAAATAGCTTTTATCAAACAAACTCAATTTACCGCCAACGAAATTTGAATCAAAAACAAAATTTCAAATATAAATTGGGTGCAAAATGCATAACTTCCATTAATCAAATGCAAAGCTAATTTTACTCGAAGTAAAATAAAATGATTCCAGGAGAAATTTATTTGGCATATAAAAGTTTTATTATCCATGCATGTCCAAGTGAATCTCAACTACTCATAATGAAATATGAAAAGTAAAAATTGTAAAATACCCATATTAAATAAATAGCTTCTTTTATTCACTTGGACATCAATCTTTTTGCAAATTCAGCAATCCCTTCATCGTAAACATTCAAAATTCCTCTTTTAAATTCAACACTTTATGATCTTGAGTGCAGTAAAAAAGGAAAAAGTGCCACGGCATCATTGTTCTAAAACCGTCGATAATATTACTCAAAAGCCAGTAAAAAAAATGGAACGCCAATTGATAACGTTTCATTGTAGGATGAATTCTGAAAGTTTTATTCATATTTCATTTTAAGAATCATAATATATAGGATTGTTGCTCGTGCCTATCCTTTACAAATAAAGTCATCTCCCTTTTTTTTTTCTTTGACTCCTGTTGGAAGCAAGACAAACTGTTGTTGCCAATAATAAAATTTAAAAACAGAAAAAAAAGTTTTATATATATTTTTATGATGGATCGTGGACTGAGACAATCTTTGAAATTGTCTGAGATAAACTGAAAATGCAATTTATGAATTGCTGTCTTCCATTTTACTTTAAAATAATAAAAAAAAAATGGGAAAGAGCAAAGGATGTTTGAGATATGTTGAAAAAAAAAACACAAAAACATTCTTAAGATTTTTGTTAAATTAAAGAGGATTGACTTTGACTTGGTTTGGGGATTTTAGAACTAATATTTTATCATGAGAGCTTGAAGGCTGCGTTTTATGACTTGTGCATAGAATGATACATGGCTGTAATTTTATTTTATGCTTAAACTTTTAAGTTTTTCTATGATTACAATTTAAGAGAAATATTCGTTTAGTAGCTATTAACTGTTTCTGGGCAATATTTACTTTTATGTACATTCAAGTGTTTGAGTAAAGTCTTTACGAATCAACACAGAAAACTTTTTTTTTCTTAATTCCAGGCATTACTGTAATATTTACAGAGTAACCTAACTACTACGTACAGACAATTATTAAAAAGCAGTGACCAGTAAACTTTGATATTCTTCATTGAAGATCTCACTTCAATGGATGACTTGAATTCATGCAACGAAGTTATTCTCACTGGAGAATAATATATGAAGTCGGGAATGTTTTTATTACGTTTCTGTATTTTCGTTCAAAAGATTACCAATAGATGGAGATGCACTGTTTAAAGTGTCATGCTGCTCGAAATAATCTTCCGATTTCAAAACACAAACATATTTTTCGCGAGTAAAATCTTAATTACGTTTGATCCACTTTTATATGTTAGTTTGACCGTTCTAACAGTTTGAGACAGTACAGAGACTATGGGTGATGTATGGAACTAAAAGAAGGAAGCTTAGTAAAAGAATTCCCGACTTTACGAATTAATCTCGTACAAGTATAACTTCAATAGCTGTCATCTTTTAATTGTTATTGAATTTTTAAATCCGTCAGCTCATTTTTGGAGACATTGTACATGTACAACATTGTACAACATTGTACAACACTGTACAACAACATACAAAATTATTCTAATAATTCTAAAGTTGAATTTTTAAAAACTTAATTATTCATAAACGTACGTTTCAAATGATCCAAATTATTGATAAAATTTTCGTGAGATAATGCTCCAATGTTGGTTTTGTTTCAAATAGAAGTTTTAAGTATGTTTTCAGTAGCTCAATGAGTTAAATTCTGAAATAATAAAGTTGTGCTTAATATTAAGTTGAAAATGTGTGGCATTTAGCAATACATTTATTCCATGATATGACCACCATTGGCGACTATTTTTGTTATATTGTCTGCCACTATTTCCAAACAAAAATATTGATGGTAGATTTTAACTAATAATCGAGGTATTTAGAAATATTGCTATAAAAAGAAATTTAAAAATTTAGTCGCCAGTGGTAAACCTACCATGACTAGGAGCAAATTTTGCATGCAAAAATTATTAAATAAATATCTATAATATGAATAATAAGAAAAATAAATATGTATCTAATAAATATAATAAAACTATATAGTAAAATTACTATATATATGTGGCATTCGGCACACTTTATATAATACTTAAGAAATTTGCAATCTAAACAAGAGATATGAGAAAAAAAAAAACATGATATAATTTTTAAAACTTAGTTATAACAGAAAAAATTGCTTACTAATGATCCGTTAAATTTATATCGTTTGTGTCTTACACTCTCCGAAGACATGCTTCGTGTCATCTCTGATAAAACTTAATCTTTCCAATCTAAGAAAATTACATGCATGTTGCAAAGATCAACAGGACAATCTAGGACACAACGAGGTGGCTATTGATAAAGTTTCGAAAATTAATCAAAAGTGGCAAAAGAACCTGTAAAAGATAATTATTAGAAACAGTGTGTCTTTTGGGAAAAAAAAGGAGGGAAGAGAGGATTAAGAAAACATTCTTAGTCAGCGAAACATACTTCTTTTTTTTTCAACTTAGATAAACGTAAAAAAAAAAAAAAAAAAAAAAAAAATTCAAATACTTTTTAGTTTTTCAAATTTATCTTTACAATATATTTTTGACATACTTATTTAAAATATTTTAATTTATTATTCTTTTGATTTTAATAGACTTTAAAATTTAGTGACATTTTATTTCTTATTATTTAAATCGATTGATTATATGTAGTAGAAGTAGAATTATATGTAGAATTATATGATGTAGAAAAATATGTGTAGTAAATATGTGTAGTAGTACCTTATTTAAGTCTTTTAAAAAAAAGGGGGGGGCAATCCAGGCTTCCACGGTTACAGAGTACTGGTATACAGCCTGGTGTACAAAATATAGATGAAAATCACTTTTAAAAGTCAAATCTAATTGATTTTTTACATTTAATGTAATTTTTTTAAATAGCCAATAATCAAAACCAAACAAAACATTTTTATATGAAAAATATCAATTAAAAAGTA
Organism: Maratus michaelseni; assembly: GCA_963931845.1. Lineage (NCBI taxonomy): Eukaryota > Metazoa > Arthropoda > Arachnida > Araneae > Salticidae > Maratus > Maratus michaelseni. The sequence goes on from OZ007587.1 coordinate 186,737,391, forward strand.
AAATTTTAAAATTTATTAAAAGCGATGCATTTGCAATTCCTGCATGCCAAGTACAAAACCGAGGAAATCGTCTTTGATTTGGCTACTTACAGCAGCTTTATTTATTCTGATTTTTTTAATTTTTAAGCATATAGTTCGAATACATATCTGTTAAATTCGTGTTTTATCTATACTATATTATTTATTTATTTATTGATGAAGTTTTACTTTCGATATGGAGTAGTAGCCAAAAACAAATGCTAAAAACATGCTTGAAAATTAATTAAAAAAACATAAAAAATCAGTAAATGGAAATGTAGTTTTCCAAAAAGTTGTATTTGAAAAATTTTCTCCCACTATTCGACGATGTAAAATTTATATTGTACAATGTTTAGAAGTTAATAAATTTCAGATGAAAATAAAATTGATTGTTTAGATCGTTACCACCATCGATATGGTGGTAACGATACGATATGAGTTACTCCCGGACATGTTTTATCTTTATAATATGGATATGTTAGTCATATGACTATTTTAATACTAATGAGTGAAGACAGTATATGATTTTTGGCCCAATATTTCTGAATAAGACTAATAGAAAGAAATGAGGATAAAAATCTCATAGTACGATTAAAAATTATAATACTTTCTCATTTTAATCTTACCACTTGTTTTTGTTATTTTCATTCTCTTTACTTTGACTTTAATTGCCATTAAACAATGCAACTGGATTTGGACAAAAAATGAGATTTTATTTATATTAAAAGCAATTATTTTGATTTATATTGTTAATAGTTATATTTAATAATTAATTAAGCAATTTCTAATTAAAAAAACAACAAAAAGAACATTAAATAGGGAAAACGGGAAATTGGTTCAACAGGTTTATTTGCATCGATTTCATCTTTAATATCTTTCAGATAATTACTAAGAGACATTAAATATTCAGTCACTCTTTATGATTTACATTTTTTGCCAGTCATATATTTTTTGTTTTCAATCTAATAAATTGACTTCTGGTCTATTTTCCAAGCAAAACTATTGTTGTAACATGCACGATAGAGAAAGATAATCTACGGACATTTTTGCGGGATTTTTATAAACCGTAAGTATAAGCATAGACTACGAATAAATTTTATTTCTGCAAAAATAAAATTGTAATAGCGTAAGTTTTTTTTTTTACACCACTTGACAGTTTTCTTAAGTTTCAAATTTGTACTTTTAAATAAGCAATAAATTGGTGGTTATATTTTAAATCTTTCCGAAAATATATATGCATGATTAATTATTTTTTAATCCTGTAGAAACGACGCTTTTTCAATATCTAAGTGCACGATAAATAAGATAATTAATCTAAGCGTTAAAAAAGTCAATGCTTGATTGCAAATAGGAAGATACTTCAAAATATACCTCAAGAAGAAATGAAATTTTGCTAATATTTTTATGGTTTGATTGAAGTAAGGTGAACAAAGTTAGAAAAATGTTTCAATTTTAAAGGTATAAAACTTTCAAATTTATAAATTTTTAAGCTTTACTTTTAAAAATATCATATATTTATCAACTTTTAGGTAGCTTTCAATACAAAAAAGTATAAAGCTACCTATTGCAGCCGTTCGGAGGAAAGCAGTTCCGGAAAATTTCGATATATTTTCACCGATCATGACCCCCAGACACCAAAACCACCCTCCGTTCAAATGTTGATTTATATATATAGATATATCCATATATATATATATATATATCAATTTTCCATTGTGTATGGTTCATATTTAATTTGTTAATCCATTTGTGTTTACTTTTCTTTTTTTAATATTCTTTTGGTATGAGTAAAATTTGGCCAATTACCATTGAAGCATCAGCTATGGTAATATTATGTTTGCACATGTTAATTATTAGCTATGTGGTATTCTGTATACACAGTATCATTGATTATCTCTTTGGAGATTTAAGTAGAATAGAACTTGATATGTTTTTTGAAATTCATAGATATTATAATTATATATATGTATATATATATATATCTGACCTATGTCATACGATAACGCTCGTATTTATAAATCGATTTTGATGAAACTAATTATGTGTATTAAGGTCACCAATGTCTCGACCGAGTTCGTTGGCCAGCTTGGTCCGCCATTTTGTTTCAAGATGGCGGCCATTTAAAAATTTAAAACTAAAATAAATATACAAAAAATTTAAAAATTCAAATTTATTTTTTAATTACGTGTTAGGCCTTGATACAAGGATTCTAGAGCATTTTTTGGTTTACCTCTATCTTAAAAAATGGCTGAGATAGAGCAGTTTGAAATTCTAGGAAGGCTGACATTTTGAAACAAAACAGCACATTAACGGGATTACTCGCAAATTATTTTCTTTCAATGTTGTAATAATTTTCCGAATCATACGCATAAAACTATATATTCATATCCGTTAGCGCCAAAATTGGCGACATTGGTGCCAAAATTGGCAACATTTGTAACATTTGGCGAAATATCGCCAAATTTGGCGACCCAAATAAGTCTTTATAAATGAAGCCAATTTGGCTATTGCTCAATAATTTGGCGAAATTCTTATTCAAATTCAGTATTAACGAATCTTTTGTAAACGTTTCTTTTCATTTTAACTTGCTGTTTTCGTGTAACATTAGCTAAAATTTTAAAACGAAGATATAGGAAAGCTACCTTTTCCTCCCGGTACAGGCCGGAAGGACTTTTTAAAACAAAATGTTTGTTAATTCATAAAGTGCAAGTTTACGTGAAATGCATCCTTAAAATTCCGGGACGTTTGATCACCTTAATTAACAATTGAATCCTAAAAGATAAATAATTGCAAATCCATTAAAAAATTCCGTTTTAACTATAAACTTCATATTTAACAGCTATTTAAATTTTTAAAAGGTAAAAAAAATACAATGCATATACACATGAAACATGTTGTGGAATGTCACAATAGATGTGCAATGCTTAGATGTATCTAATTGGTTCCAACAAAGAAAAAACAATTTTCTACTATAAAGAAGAAACTTTGAAACATAGTCTAAAGAAAGTAATTAAACTTTCTCCGAATCAATTTATAATTTTTGCTTGTTCTTGTTCTGCCTATTATGGCCAATTAAAAACCGAAATATAAAAAAAAAACAGCTCGGAGTCATAATTAACGTAAGTGCTACGTCAAATAACAAGGGTGTGTTCAACAGGAGGCTAGAATTTAGATATCCATTCCTTATGCGATTGAATGTTTGTATCTACCTGGTTAGCATTGTTCTGATTGGCTCTTCAGATTCAGATATTATACTGACTTTTAATGTTTTGGAAGCGGCGATCGATTGAATCACGAAACATGTATTTCTGATGCACAGAATTTAATTACAACATAATTTAATGAGGATTCTGAATAAATTAAAAAATGCGTACATAAATAATTTACGTACAGTTATCAAATATCTTTTCCAATTGCTACAAACAAAATAAATCGAAAAATTGTTTTTTAACACATAATGGGTACAACATAATGGGTATGTCACTATTGTTTGTGCAAGGGTTTGTACCTTGGTATTTTTTTATCATATACCCGATCTCAAACGTATATATGTGCGCTTCGCACCCATGAGAGCAACAAATAAATCACTGGATGCAACAACCTCACCGAGTAGCTATCTCAAAAATGCAAAATTCGTTATAACTGCAATCACTAATGCATGTATAAGCAGTTTACGCCCATGAATAAAAACAAAATCACTGGATGTAGCTATCTAGTCGTGTAGCGATCTCACAAATGCTTGAAATTTGTTACAGCCGGGATCACTAACGCATGTATGAGCATTTCACGATTATGAAAACAAAAAAGAATCATTGGATGCAGGAACCTCGCTGTGCAGCAATCTCTAAAATGTGTGAAATTCGTTAAGGCTTCTATCTCTATAACGCGTATATGAGCGATTCGCACCCATTAAATAAAAGAAAACATAAAAAACATATGTGGATTCTGCTGAAATGTTGTGTTGAAATATCGAAAATTAGAACATTCGTTAAACCCGTAATCACTATAACGAATATAACAAAAAATTCTCATTACATAAATTTTAATATTGTTCCATATTATTTTTTTAAACTAAATTAAATAGTTTCCGATTTTTCAAAATTTTCGCTGCTTGGATCCGATTTGGTGTCTACAGAATTCGAAACAATTCACATACCACGTAGCTACTGTGCACTTACAACAAAATTTTAATTAATCGATCACCGCTTCTAAGACATTAAAAGTCTATATGGTCTAGATATCTGAATCTGAAGAGCTAATCAGAACACTGCTAATCAGTTAGATGCCAACATCCAATCACAGAAAGAATGGATATCTGTATTCTAGCCGCCTTATACGTTCACTTCTTTTAATCTCCTCGCTTTAATAAAATATGGAGTTTGTATACACGTGTGGATATGCAGGCTATCTTTTTAATTCCTTATTCTAAACCGTTAGTTTTAGAGGCCTAATTCCAGTTGCAAAAATGTGTTATATGTTCTCCTTCATCATATAAAAACCCATTTACGACAAAATAACTAATTTTAAAAAATTGCTGAATTAAAATTTTTATACGGTCCTTGTGTTCTGTAAGCTATATTTAGAAAATGTTTATCCGTGTTTCAAATGGTTATAACAAGCTAAACAGTAAAAATTCCATTCTTCTACGATTAAATGTTCCCGAGTTATTACATATTGAATTTATGAATTTTTGACTTTTTGCACTAAGCACGAGAAAACGCGTTTATAGAACCACAAAAAGCTAAAATAATTAGGTAAGTATTGGTCGTACAAAAAATGATACTTTTGCTGTTTACTTCTAAGAGAGTGGAGAAAGTTTTTCTGAATATAACTGATAGGATTCAATGACCCTTTCAAAAAATAAATTACGTAACTAAACTTTCGTCAAAAACTTAATATTTCAACGTAAATGGATTTTCATATGATGTTGAACAACATTCGAAACCTTTTTGTAACTGGAACTATACCTCTGGGTTTAGGAATCATCTATTGGTCAATAAGACGCGGCCTTCCAGTTTATTTTACGCGTCCCTGCAGTTAGCACACATAATTAAAAAATATATATTTAATAATACTATAGATAAGATATTATTATTAAATATATTATAAATAAGATATTTTATAAAGAGCTCGTGATTGTCTTTAATATTTGATACAATAAAAAATAAATTTAAACAGACAGTTGCACACAGCATGATTAAAAATTTAACTGCAATATATTTTCTGAATTTATCATCTTATTTACAAAAGCTTTTCAGCATTTTAAATTCAATATGTAAATCTGAAATAGTATTTAGTAGATTGAAAATTTCAAAAATAAATTTGGGCTTGCCTGACAAACGAAAATCTTTAAAATCTGGGAATTTTGTTGAAAAAGATTGTGTACTTTTCATGTTGAAATAATTACTCGTTCTTATGTTGTAGTTATTACATACTGCAAACGTTTGCACAGATTCATATTAGTAATAATTTCAAATATTTTTAAATACCTAATTTTAGTTAAAAATTAATAATCACGTATTGATAAATAGCATATATTCGTAATTCATTATAATATAGTAGAAGTGTGACTGCAGAAATATACGTTCGACTCTAGCTTGGAACATATTTCTCTACCCAATTTTAACTCGCAGACAAATTTTAGTGGTTATCACTGCTCTACACTGTTAAAAATTTGTAGCAAACTGTCCAGTCATTCGACCGTTTTTATAGAAAACGGTTATATAACCGTAATTTAACTCTATTCTGCCCATAACATGGGCAATAATGTGGTCAGAATAGAGTTAAATAACGGTTAAGTAACCGTTTTCTATAAAAACGGTCGAATGACTGGACAGTTTGCTGCAAATTTTTAACAGTGTATGTAGATGAAACACCTTTACGTTTATGATTTTTATAAAGTATTGCTAGTACTGCTTTGATAATATTGGTGATAAGTTTGATACTTATAAGACACTTTCTTTATGTGATGGTCTCATTGTAGAAATTCTTCTTGTTTCCCTCCTGCCTTAATTGATTTAGACTATTTCAGACAATTATATATGAATCTGCAAGTGTACTCAGTAGTTCCTATTTGTTTAATATTCAACACCATAATTCTTATAGGAATAAATGGCAACTAAAGCAGGTTTTAACTTTGATGTGAACTAGTTGCTTACTTTCTATGACACAAGTTTCATTCTGCTACTCAACTTATACACTGTGAAAACTTTGTGCTGGATTGAACCAACCTTTTGGTTCAAACAGAGCTAAACATATTACGATATTTCACAATCTTATGATTGCAGCCACTGCAGCACCAACAGTTTGTTCGACCCGGCACAAAACTTTTAACAGTGTTGTACAACGGGCAACAGATTCTACTTTAGAATAACAAATAGGCAAACTAAAAAGTTAATTAATGTTGAGTTCTTACTGATATTTTTAGTGTGCTAAATTGTTCCATTCGTTTCTTTTTGTGCAGGATCCTTTTTGCCAAATTCCATAACAGAGATGGTTTTGGCAGATTTTTGTTTGTGTTTGGCAGTAAGGAACTTCAAATTGTAGTTTTGTAATCAATCTATATCGATAAGTTCAGCAGTAGTATTATAATCAGTGGAGAAGTAAATATTGTCATCCAACACCATTTCTCATCCTCATGGTCTCCTCTTTTCGGTTTTGCTCATCAGCGTGGTTAATTGATAAGTTTTGACTGCAAATAATAGCTAGCGTTGCAAGACTCAATGTCTGTTTTTATTGCCTCATTCAAATAATATCATTTCTTTAATAAATATAGTCTTTATTAGAAAAATAAGTTCACCCCCATTTATTCGCAGATCAGTTACAATAAGATGAGAACAACGGTATAATTATATATGGAATAATATATTCTTTTAGAACTTGAAAGCAATTTTTCAAATAGGGCTCATCTACATATTAAATATTTCATAAACATCGATTATATCCACTTTCATACCTTTTCAGTTCCTTGGATCCAAGCAGCTCTAAAACGTACAGTTTATGTACTTTTTCTTAAATCTTCGCGAGCTACAAGATATCAGACTTTGAGGATGCTAATGTGTAATCCACGCGACAAAGTTTAATTTATATTTTCCTCAAAAGGCATTCATATGATTTTTTTATGAGATACAATGAATTGACTCAAACCTATTCCATGCATTTTGGCATTCTTCATTCAAACAAACATTTTTAATTATGAAAATTATCAATAAATTCACATTTCAAAAAATAGGAATAATGACCTGCATTAATTTTTACATAAACATCTCGTCCAAAACATGACTGTGCTTTTACAAATTATTCCTATCATTAGTTTTCGAGATATAGAGAAATTTTAATTTTCGACGGTCTAAGGGGTGTCCGTCATATATTATCTAAGTATGCGCAGAAAAGAAAATCTTAATCCCTTATCGGAAAATTTTTTTGCAGAATTTTCTTTTATACAAAGTGAATTTATTTTATATTTAACATTTCTGCATAATTTTTCTGTTAACTAATTCACTGCTTTCGGTACGTTTCCTAGTAAAATCTTAATTTTATTTCTTGAAATTTATGGAAAAACTTCTTACACATTTTCTTTTATAAATCTAAGCAGACTTACAAAACATGTACATAAAGTATATTATAACCAAGATGTTTTAATCCAAGGAACTAAAATAATATGTCAAAAGTGGTTGTTATTATTAGAAAAATCAAAGCTGTTACAATTTTTAACAAGTAGACGACTCCTATTTAAAAACATTTGTTCATATTCATAAAGAAGATACAATTCCCAGCATTTCGCTTTTTTCTGAGTTAATTTAATAACAAAATAATTCTGACGATTCTGTTTTTTTTTTCTGTACATCAGTTTTAAACAATTTACATAGTGACTCATACTTTTTCTATCAATTTCATGTTCATTGTTGTTTTTTTTTCCCTATTTTCCCAATAAAAGTGAAAAAAACTGGATAAAAGCAAATTTATTTCAAAGCTTTTATTGCATAAAATGAGCAGAAAATACAGAAAACTCTAGTTATTGCTTTATTATCATTGGTAAATGTATATATAAGTAATTATTTTATAGATTTGTTAGTTGATCCACATTAATTCAAAATTGTTTACAATTCATTCAAATTAGTCACATACAATTTAAAATTAAATGCAATGAATTATACATACTATAAATAACTAAGAGAATTCATTTACTTTTGATGATTATCAATTCATTTAAATTAGCAGCGAAATTAATTTGTCTGACTAATCAGTTTCTGAAAAAGCATTGATTTGTCTTTAATTTATCTTGATGCTAATTATAAATGCACAAAATTTGTTAAAGAGTTCAACACAAAATTTTTTCAAGTGTGCTTTCGAAAAATAAAAGAGCTGTTAAATTACGAAAGAGTGATCATGTTTCATTTACTTTAAATAACTCGTATTTATCTTAAGAGCTTTTTGATTTTTATTATGAGCATAATAAGCAATTATTACAAAAGGAATTATAAAATTTGTAATAGTTATTAACAATGTTTTAAATCCAGAAAATATTATTATCTAAGAAATGCTGAAAAATTAAATAATTTGATACTTTAATAAGACTGAGAAATTATTAATGAATATTTTCAGTTTGATTAATATTTTTTTTCCAAAAATATATCTAAAGCAAAAAATGCTTTTTTCTTTTTTGTCTTATTTTTTAAAATTTATTCACTTTATTTTCTTTTAAAATAATTTTCAAATTGTTTAAGTCGCATGAGAAGTAAATTTTTTAAAATGTGATAAATCTTAATTATATATATATATATATAATTAAATTGATTACCATCTGCTTTTCCACTAGAATTTTTCATTAATTCTTCTGAGCAAATACTTCTGCTTACTTCAATAATATCGAAATGTATTTCTGCATGATTCTTCAAGTATTTTATTATCTTACCTCAATTCTATTCTTAAAATGACATAAACGTCACCAGAAAAATAATGTTTCTCTTTGTAAAATTAGTTTTTCAACGATAATTTCGAATTTTGCTTAACTTTGCATTGTCAGCAAACCTCATTCAGCGTAACATCTATAGACAGAAAAGAATAGTACACCGCCTCTTCAAACTATTATTTTCCGAACCATTGGTAGAAACCTAGTCTTTGGATGGAAATGAAAAAAAAAATTACAAGTTACCAGATTAAGTAAGAAAACTTAACAATTGGATATATGACTAGTTTTTACCAATTAAAAGAATGATTTTATAAATTAATAATTCATTTCGGATGAAATTAAGCACTTCAGCCTAAAGCATATAGATAAATTTGTTCAATACAAAAAAGGCATCTTGAAAATAGGTTATTGGTAATCATAGATTACAAGAATTACGGATTATTCGAAATTATTAGAGTGTTTCTTATGATACAATTTCTTTGGCTTTTTTAACCGGCTTTCTTCCATTTATTTTTCTATGATACCATTACTTCACTTGCTATTGTCACTTTGAGATTACTTTTTTTTTTTTTTTTAACCATAAATTTTCTAAATGGATATTTCTTTATGAATTTTTCTGCATTATATGGCATGATTATTTGTCTACTGATTTTTGAGAATATTTAAACAACATGTACTCTAACATTGTTATCCTCCCATAGGGTTAATATCTAATAATTTCGATATAGCATAATCTCAGGAAAATTTGCTTTTTTTTTAATAAAATTGTACGCAGTAGAACTTTTATTTTCAGTAGATCCTATTTAGAAGAGAATAAATTGTTTGATTTACTTCTCAAACGGATAAAGACAAATTAAATTATTTATAAATACAGTACCAATTATACATTATTCTGTCAAGAAGCTTTAATGTCAACAATCACAAATAAAATTGTTATATAACTACATTTAGTTTTTTTTTTCTAGAATTTCCTTTGCAAATATTTTGTGTTACTGTTGCTCTAAATGTGATAGTATTATATTTATAATTAACTTTAAAATTAGTTTTTATCTTAAATATAAGCCTAAATGCAACATATTATCTACAAAAAATTGCCTAATCGAAAAGATATAAATAAATATCTCACTACATTCTCTGTTTAAAATAGTTACAAAATACTATCTTCCCTTCATCTTCTACAGATGTATCCATTATTGCATATTACAGTATATTATAATATGGCCGTTGAAGAAAGATAAAAAACTTTAGCATTTCAAGTTTCACCTGTTCTTCATATTATTGCTTTATGATACACTTATTGCTCTAGATCTATTATTGCTCTTTGTACAAAGTTTTAAATAGTATTGCTACTTTAAGCTGCAGCAAAAGGCATCTAGCAACTATATGTTACAATGAAATATCAGAGATTACAATACAGTTTAAAAGATCAAATATATTTTTACATAAGCAAGCCTAATAATTCAGGCTAGAAAATTAAAATTACTTACAATGATGCACCTTATAATCAACAGACGCTTAGTTTGAACTAAGAATATACAGTATATTTACATGTCTATTTTCATTTGTTAATATTTCACAAAATTATTGCTTTACGATATCATTATTTCATGCATTACACATACATGAGATAAAACATTCTTAAATGAAAACATCAAAAAATGGTACTTCCATACCTTTTTCTTTTTTTCTCCTAAAATAATTATGTAAATCTTACTACTCGATATAAGTGAAAGTAAAATATTCCTAAAGTATCCTTATTATATTGAGTTAAGAATAATTTACTTTTGAACTAGTTTACGTATCACAGTATAGTGCAAAAGTTGTACAAAAATAACTTTTAAGTGCATTTTTTATATAAAAGAATGATCAAAGATCGAAATTAAAGATTTATTATATTTTTTATTCATAAACATTTAAAAAACGGATCATTTAACGTAAAACAATTGAGATTTAAATTTAATTAATTTAGAGCTTAAAATATTCCTGACAATTTCATATAAATTTTACATTTAAAAGTAGTTATTTTTTTATATCTAAATTCGAATTAAACAGATAAACATAATTTAATTTACTATACTTCGAAAAAATTAAACACTCACTCATATTTACATATACTATAATTAAGAATGAACTGTATTATTATTTAAATTTAATTATGTAGTTTCTAAAATAAATGCTGAGAAAGAAAACTAGTTTCAATTTCTTTTTTCTAGTTTGATTATAGTTCTTAAATGGTTTATTTTTACAAATTCGTTGGTAATAGTATAATAATAAAAAACTCACTCTGTTTAATAAATAAATATAAATAAGTATACATTATGAATAAACCGAAACAATAATATACATTTACACAAAGTATCACAAAAGAGCACAAAAAATGTATTAACAAAATATACCATTACATAAACAAATAAGTAATTTATAATTTAGACAACAAACTCGAAATAACAAATTTATAAAAAGGATAAAAAATACATAAAAACTTTCGAAAAATATCACAAAATAAAATAGTTAAATTATTATCAAATGATAAAAATTGCATCATATGTATTCGATAAAAATAATAAGTATAGAATAACAAAATTTTATTTGTTTGGAAATCATGTAAATATCGCTAGAACCCAAGTAATGTTAATGATAAAACAAATAGTTGTTAGTTTAACTTTTAAAATAAGATATAAAAATGGTGTAGTTCTTGATTATTATATTTATATCTGTACAAATCAACCGTTTTAATAGAGATTAATTCGGTAGGGATCAAAGTTAAATAAATTTTTCCAACAGAGTTAAAAGTATCTAGTCCAGAATTCATACCGTAGGATCTAGATACTTTTCACGCTGGGAAAATTTATTCAACTTTGACTTCAACCTAATGAGTTATTTTACGGATTTCGATTTTCACAATTTCTTACACAGACCTAGATTTTGGATATTTTGAATTGGTCAGAGATATAGCTTTTTGTCCAAGTACAAAATATCAGTATTAAGGGAATAATTTAAGGGAAAATTAATGTATATATATATATATATATATATATATATACATTGATTTTCCCTTAAATTAATTAAAAAAAACTTATTTGTCGTTGTTAAGGTATTACTCTTTATCTTATAGAAATGTTTCTATCAGTTTTTTTTCTATCTTTTTATCTATCAGTCACTTTTATAATTTTTTAATCTTTTTCTGATTTCAACAAAAATTTCATTTCCATTTACTGCAAATGATTTTTGAGCCATAAAATGTTTTTGAAGCTTAAATTTCTGAATTAGATAGTTTAAATAAAATATTATCTAAGTAAAGTTATTTTATATAGACACATTTCTTACTTTTTCTTACAAAATATTTAAAACAAATTCTAAGAAATTTTCTTATCAAATGTTTGATCGAATGAGCAAAACACAGCCATTTAAGTGCATGTTTTATCCAAATCTGCAGTGAAAATTTTACCTTAAACACTGCCAATAACAAAGAACGGCAGCGTTTATATAACACAATGTATGAATATCATTTAATTCTCTTTTGATAAATGTCTTCCCCCAAGTATTTTTACAGGAAGAAAAGAAATACATAAAGATATTTTAAACAGAAAATTCAGATTATTTATATAAATATTTATATAAATTATTTATATAATTTCAACTATTCTAAAATTTAATCAAAAAAAAATAAATACAGTATTGATTTCATGGACTTAAATAGCAGTTAAATGACTAGAATAAAAACATCGCAGAAAAATTAGCAACTTATGAACTCTCAAAATAAACATCTAGTAATTATTATAACATTATGATAAACAAGTTCCATTTTCACAAATATATATTTAAAAAATAAAAACACTTTACAACATGTGTATTGGTAAATGACTAATTGTATGATAAAATCATTGATTAATTTGATTCTTCAACTTCATTCTAAATTTTCACAATCCAAATTACTATAGTCGTGAAATACTACTTAACTAAATACTCGAGATATTCACAATAGTATTGCATAAGGTGCCCGGCTATATGACTCATTTAGTATCATTAGTCATGTAACAAGTATTATCTTTTGAATGCGGTATCAATCACTAAAACAGTTTGGAATATATAGAAACAGTACTTACGTATCATACGAATTCCACTAATTTTGATAGCTAAATAATGTTTCGCAAATTTTTCAAAGACATTATAACAATGTTAACCAATTTTATTTTATTTTATTAATTTATTTATCTTGCAGTATGAATGTAACATACCTAAGAAAATATAATATCGTACATAATATAATAACGTTACGGGTGTTTTTGGTTTCCATTAGGTTTTAATTGTATCTAATATGCTATAAAATGTATGATTTTTTTTTTTCAATTTTTTTTTCTTTTTTTTTTTTTTTTTTTTTTTTTTTTTTTTTTTTAAGTTGCTTCTTAAAGAAAATATTTTTTCCATTCTAAATTAAATAAGTGATTTTATTCAGATTTGCACATGAACATTCAATTATTTATGCTATTTTTCAAATAACTAAAGAGTTTCTAAAATGTCTCAATTGATCTGCTTTTTCTTCGTTTTGTAATGCAATTCCTTAAATGTACTACTCGAGTTCAAAACTACTTCGCACATCACGTATGCTTCTCAATATCTTTTTGAAACAAGATATTCCCAACAAATCAAATCAGAAAATCTGAAGAAATAATAATAATGTAAAAAAAAAAAAAAAAAAAAAGTGAACTGAGGAATTCTGAATGCCCTGTATAATAATATTATATTAATTAGTAAAAAATTACACACATTATGATTTTACAATTCAAACTTAGAGATAAAATATATTGGAGCCAATATAATACATAAGTACTGAGAAAATGACTAGTATTACAAGCATAGAAAAATTAAGAAACATTATAGTCAACGTGGTTTAAAGCTCACATTTTGTTCTTATGTACATAAATATTTCGAACAAAAAAAATTAAAAGGAACTAATTACAGCAAAGCTTTGAATAACTTTGTACATATAAAAGTTTTCATTTCACAAGTATTTACATAACATTTTTCTTTAAGCTTCCTTATTTGCATAGATTTTATTTTATTTATCAGCATTTTATTAAATAAAAATAGACAAAAACTATGAATCGTATGTGTGCAAGAAAACAAAATAACAATAAAAAATTAATTAAATAGTTAAAAAATAGAAACATTAACAAAATAAAGTATTTATAGAGTAAATGTCGATTTTTTTTCTTAACCGATTTATTTACAAGGGTTTATTTATTTGTTTTATATATTTACATATGAGTATTAAATAAATATATTAATTTTGACGTTTGTATGCCTTGCTTAAAACACAAGAATTACAATCTGTTATTACAGCAATGAAAATCTAATAACTGTTAAAAAACTAAGTTTTCTAAAAATTATACTTTAAATATTTATTTCTTTGATTTTCTATCGACTATGTACCTATTCTATGAAAAATCTTGCATATAAAAAACTGAAGCTTTCTTCGTTGTTAACATACATACTTTGTAAGTATTTGCTAGTTTTCTCTTTTTGAATCTTTATTAGGAGAAAAAAAGCAGAGACTTTTTTCAGTGTAACAATATAAAGGAATGTCTTGTATTATTGCTTTATTTATTCAACAAGTGGATGAAACATAAGAATTTTCGCATGCAAAAGCCATGCAATTATATCATCCTAGATAAAAAAATCATGATACTTATCTGTTTTGTAAGATAGTTCTATCATGCTTTAAATGCAACGCCAGGAATGAAAAAGCAGGAATGTAAAAACAGGAATGAAAAATTGTTTAAATAATCAGTATTTGTAATAATATAAAATCCATATTGATAAGCAATTTTAAAAACAAAACTTTCCAGTTTTGAGCAAACAAAGTACACATTATTAATTTTTCTCTCTATATATTTTTTAATGAATGATATTTTTGAGGGTGATATTGATAATAAGTGTAAAGGATAGTAAATTGGGGAGGAGGCATGTCTTCAAATTGAAAACAAAAATGTTGGTTTCACGAAATAAACATCTACTATCCTCATAGATAAAATTTGTTTGCAGAATATCTGATTTATATTTATGTTTCTTGCGAAGTTAAAATAAAGCAAATATTTTCTCATTTCATTTAGAGATATAAATAATTTTAATTTATTTTAAAGAAAAACGGTGCTTAAGTATATAGCATTAATTCTTTCATGTAGATAGATTTATTTTTTCCTCTAGGACGATATACCGCATGACATAAGCATCCATGAAGGTCACGATTTGTTATATGAACAAGTACAGGAGATAAATCAGCCAAGTCTTAAGAGGACGTTCTACAGAAACTTATTTTCCCATTTTTGAACACGAAATTTCATTTTAACTTGTGAGAAATTTTGATACTTACGTATTATCCGTGCCCTGAAGATAGATCGCCAAAAATGGTTTTCAATTGCCAAGCTTTTTTATGGTTGCCAATCACGTTCAAAATAGTAATTTAACATTGTTAAAAGTGGTAAATAATATAAAAAAAATTATCAAATAAATAAATAATATAAAAATAAACTCAAATCAAATAAATAAATAATATAAAAATAAACTCAAATCAAATAAATAAATAATATAAAAATAAACTCAAATCAAATAAATAAATAATAAAAAACTACAAACTATAATATAAAAAATATAATATAAACTACAATAAATAAATAAAATATATTGTTGTCACGAAATAAGCGTTACTGTAATTAGTATTATTGGTGCCATTGTTGGCCCAGTTGAATGTTCAAAGCACGGATAATACGTAAGTACCAAATTTTAATTAGGTAATTATTCTTTACCTAACATAATTATCATATACGATTTTCAACATCAAAAAAGTCGATGTCCGATCTCGTCGTAGTGCATTTTTTTTCTTTTTTTTAGAAATGCCTCTTTCAATTTAAATATTAAAAAAACGCTATAAGCTTTAAAATTATACTTAAAGAGAATTTTCTATAATCTTAAACATACTTAAAAATTTAAGATTTTAAAAACGCAATACGTGAACATCTGACGACTATGTCCTGAGTGTGGGAACCATGTTTTTATATTTATATTGGGTAATGAGTAATTAAGTATTTGCTTTCTCATAGCTTAAAATAGAATTTCATGATTAGAGAGTGTCAGTAAAAAGTCCTCTTAAGGTGTTTGTGTTGTTCCGATTTCCAATAAGTCAGAAGAGTTATCGCTATTGTCAAATACATGTTGACACTTGCCGTCGATGGCAGAGTCTTTGGTACCCTCCTTAAAGCAGGAGGATTCATAGTGCTTGTTGAGGTAGGATTTTAGGGCAAAAGTCTTATTACAACGGGCACATGCATAATGCTTAAAGGCAGAATGTGTCTGCATGTGAGCGCGGAGATTTGACCTGTCGGCAAAGGCCTTGCCACAGTGTGCGCATCCGAAAGGCTTTTCACCTGTGTGGGATCGCATATGCCCCTGCAACAACCACGGTCTTGAAAAGGCTTTACCACATACACCACACTTATGGCTCAGATTGTGCGTGAGTAGATGCATCGCCAGAGCAGGCATACTTACATACACTTTACCACAGGTTTCACACTTTTTGGCTTGTTGTGAATCCGTGCTACGGTGAGTCTGCTTGTGACGTGACAAGTTCGAAGAAGTTGCATAATGTTTACCACATTCCCCACACGTGTAACGCGGTCTATCGTGATTTGCAAGAGTGTCTTCTTGTTTGCTGTTTTTTCGTCGTCGTGAACGACCATCAGTTATGAAGAAGGCTTCATAGGTGTAACCGACAGTTACACCGTTTGGAGATGCTGGGACAGGAGATGAACTGGAGTCCAGGTTATTGTTGTAGACGAAATGTGTTCTGGCGTCGTCGCTACTGATATCACTGGCACTAGCGTCGCTGAGGCTACCTGAAGGGCTGGGACCGGACCTTTCGAGTGCAACCACATGTTGGTTTGAAACTTGTACGGGACAGGTCTCTGCTTCACCTGCCGTTTG
Organism: Maratus michaelseni; assembly: GCA_963931845.1. Classification (NCBI taxonomy): domain Eukaryota; kingdom Metazoa; phylum Arthropoda; class Arachnida; order Araneae; family Salticidae; genus Maratus; species Maratus michaelseni. Next base: position 186,754,300 of record OZ007587.1, read on the forward strand.
GATTTCGATACCTCCAACAACGTCGTCACCCACGACTTTGTCGATGTATACGTAATCTCTAGAGGACTCTGGGGATGATAAATCGTAGACATACCCTGAAATTAAAGAAATGATTAAAATTAAATATGGCAAAATATCTGAAAGGTATTTGCATACAAGCTTACTATATGTTTTATATTTCAATATATCGAGAAAAAAACCAAAGATGGCATAATTCTGCCTTAATTATTTTTTGAATTATATTACAACTATCAATAATAAAGACGTTTTACATTTGTTATTTTGAAATAAAAATGTGCGCTGATTTCATTTATTTTAAATTCATCAATGATATATAAAAATATAAAATGTTACATAAATTTGAAGCAAACATTTATGTAATAATTTCTATTATATGAAAGTCATCTGTTTCTTTATTTAGATTCAATTAATTTTTTTAATATATTTGATTTTTAATAAATTCCTTTAAAGTAAATATCTATGATAATTTGTTTAAATATTATAGTTTCTCAATAAATATTAAAAAGTTACTATTTTAAAACTTCAAAATCGCAGCATTCCTTTTTTTTCTATTTATTTACCAAATACGTGATGCATATATCACACTTGGAACTCTACTGATTTTGAAAGACTGTGAATTCCGCTTTCACCTCTCTTAAGACACTTTCAAAAATTTACTAATCCTTCCGCATTTGTGGCTGATACATAGAGAAAAGCTCAATAACTAGGAAGGAAACTGTTTTTAAAAGATGTGAAGAATCTACTAAACTTATTGCAAAAGTTTTAAACAAGAGTCTGTAAATGGATTAATTATTGTAATGGAGGACTTTAAGTATTGGCGACTATATGCTAGGTGATTACTGAATGATTTTGTTTTTAATTAACAGTCACCCGAATAAATTTTTAGATTGTGGTGCAGCAATTGTATTTAATGATATAGTTCGAGTGCGATTTGCTTGAAATAAAAACATGCAAATAAATATAAATTTTCATTTATAGTAATTTAGATTTTTCACACACTTTTGCTTAGGCCATTAACCTCCAAAACTATGAAGTAGGGATCTTCAACTATTTTGTTGAAAGTTGTTTGCCACCCTGAATTCTGAAAGGATTTCTTCTCAACGAATTTCTTCTCTTTACTTAATCGCAAACTTTCTGCCATTGAATAAGACAATTTATTTTATTTTAAAATAATTTGCTTGGTAGTTCCATTTTCATACGCGTTTAGTTTAACTGTTGCGTCAATGTGCCACGAGTGGGTAATGGGTTTTAAAAAAAAAAAAAGAAAAACTTTGTTGCGAAAGCTCTAAATTTATGTACATTTTCGTTTAGTTCGCGAGACAATTAAGATTTTACTTCTCAAAATATCATTTATTTTGTAAAATCTGCATAAACGTAAGAATAAGTAGCCAATTGTAATCCAGTAATACACACAAAAATCATTAAAAATGTAATTAAATTCAAACATTTACTTAGATGGTCTGTATAATGAAACATTTAATTAAAACTAAGATAAAAATAAGTTGAAAATATATAATTAATGTTATTAATATATCACAAGTAATATACAAGTAATAATAAATGTATCACAAGTAATATTTTCTATTCGTGATTATTTAAACCGTTTGTCATTCTGGTTAATATTACAGTTAAAATATTGCTTTATTTCAAAATGTTAAAAGTCAACACGCCTTCTTTTTCTAGCTATTTCTGTGGTACGCACTACAGAACCCACTACTTATTTTAGGAGGTTGTAAAATCCACTTTTACCTCTCTTAAGACACTTTCAAAAACTTGCTAATCCTTCAGCGTCTGTGGCTGATTGTCGGGGAAAAAGGCACTTATTCCGATTCCCGTGGATTGAAGGGGAAATGTTTTTAAAAGACTTGAAGAATTTACTTAACTCGTCTCAAAAGTTTTAAACAAGAACCTGTAAATGGTTTAATTATTGCAACTTTATGTATTGGCGATAATATGCCAGGTAGATTAATGAAGTATTTGTTTTAATAAGCAATCACATGAAGTAGCATTTGTATTATGTTGCAATAATTCTATTTAATGCTATAAGGAATATATTTGTTTAAAATAAAATAATGCAAGAAACCTATTTAATGGTTTATATATATATATATATATATATATATATATATATATATATATATATATATATATATATATAGAGAGAGAGAGAGAGAGAGAGAGAGAGAGAGAGAGTGAGAGATGTATATTATTCTCTTTATTTAAGAATTTTAAAACTCGAGATTTATATACATTTTCGTTTAATTTGGGAATTATTTGTTGTTTTATTGCAAAAAGGTGAATTAATGTAAGCATAAATTATAAATATAAAAAAACATTATTGAAATTAATTCTTTGTAAGCACACATACACGCATCTTTCTTTCTCTCCTTCTCTATCCCACTCCATTTCCCCCACTCTCTCTCCCCTATCGGTCTCTTTATATACATATATACATATATTTGTTGTTTTATTGCAAAAAGGTGAATTAATGTAAGCATAAATTAGAAATATAAAAAACATTATTGAAATTAATTCTTTGTAAGCACACACACACGCATCTTTCTTTCTCTCCTTCTCTATCCCACTCCATTTCCCCCACTCTCTCTCCCCTATCGGTCTCTTTATATACATATATACATATATATATGAGTGAAATGTACTACCAACTGATGATTATGCATGGTCACATGTCGTTTTACGAATTTTATTTTACTGTCATTTGATATCTAAATTCCATTTTTTTATTCAAATATCTGATTAAGTTTATTTATTTTATTTATCTGGCATCTTTTATCATTTTATATATTTATTTTTTTCTGCTTTTTATCCTTTAAAACTATTACGTATGTATTACTACATGAAATCTCTAAATTGAAGTTTCGGTAATTTGTTGTTTGAATTTGTTAATTATTTATTAACTTAATAGCATTCTATATACACTAAATACTTGTCATCTTTAAATTGGAGATTTTGTCAGATTTTGATGATAGAACTTGTTTGATGTATTTTGATTTCAAAATTTATATATATATATATATATATATATATATATATATATATATATATATATTACACATTTTATAATTATTACATATTTTATATTGGACTATTTGGCTATTACACATTTTATAATGGACTGTGATATGATACTTTTATATGCAAATTAATGTAGTTATATTTACATATTCATTAATTAATTTATATGAATTTATATTCATTACTAGTAAGGATGTTTTTGATATATTGTATTTACATTAATGCCTATGGTGGACAATATCATATTAACTTCTAATATAATGTATACTTTTCTAAAATGTTAATATAATACATGTATTATTTTTTATTAAATGCTCTACCCTAACCACTTATATCAAGTGTATTTAATTTTTAATTTTGTATGCAGAAACCTTATATGTTACTAATTCACTTCAATATTTAATTAATATTAATTTTAAATCCTTAGTATCTTAATTCAATTATTTAGTACTTTAATTTTAATTTAATTTAATTTATGTGATGTTGCATTTTTGGCACAGCTATTTAATAGTGGCTATGTCATTTCAAAGTACATATATTTTTATGTTGCATTAATCATTAATTATTAATTTTTCCATCTTCCATCTTATTTTTAACATAGAGTTATTCATTAATACATCCATTACTTTAATGTAACTGGATAATCTATTTATTATTTAATTTCATTTATTTATTATTTAACTAATTTATATCATCTTTAGATAGTATTTGATTTAATTTTTAAACATTAATTTTCCTCCACTGCTATTTTCATTCATCGTATATTCACTTTTTCCCTCATAGATGGCAGCACCAGTGTTTGTGTTTCTTTACAATAATATTCATATTATTCTAAAACCTATTTTGGCAACATGTTAAATCATTTGCTAATACTAATTTTGGCAACATGTACAGTTTTTTTGCAATTCATTCACTCTGACTTGATTTGCTCATATATCTGTTTCATGAAGTGCACCAATATCTTTTTTAATCCAAATGGATTTCGCACTTTATGACTCTATTTCAAGTTTTAATCTGTTTATTATGGGTAAGATTTCTTTCCTTTTTAATATTGTATTTATTTTTTATCTTTAAGATTTTTTCACAGGTTTTATTCATTGTTTATGAGTAGGTAGTCCCAAAATCATATTCTTTAGCAATGTTATGGTTAATATGATGATGAAACCACTAATTTTATTTGTGGTATTTAGGCATTTGGGACTTGATAATTCTGTCTAAATTCCACAAATTTCATTTCATTCATTCAATTTCATTTATTCAATTTTTAATTTAATTTCTTCTTCTTTTAAATATGTTTTTGGTATCTATATTCAGAGTGTTCGGGAATACTTTCATTGTCAACTAATTATTACATACTAAATCATTATTTCATAGTTTAAGTTGGTGTTATGGTAATGTTTCATTTATGGTTATATATATATATATATATATATATGTCTGTGTGTGTGTGTGTGTGTGTGTGTGTGTACAGATATGGGTATGTGGATAGCAGGTATGGGTATGGGTATGCGATCTATATATCTATCTATGGCAAGTATTTAGTGTATATAGAATGTTTTTAAGTTAATAAATAAATCACAAAGAGATTTTTCATACAATAACTTCATTAATGGAATAATTTTTCTCTTCGTGTATATTTGAACATTCTGTGATTCGATTAAATACTGTATTTCATAAAGAAATAATACATTATTTTTAAATATTCAAAGCTAACATGTATCCTTTTTTTCTTAGTATTTCTCGGGTATGTGGTGGAGAAAACACTCTTGACCAACTACTTATTTTCAGAGGCTGTAAAATTCGTTTCCACCTCTCTTAAGACACTTTCAGAAACTTACTAATCCTTCAGCGTTCATGTCTGATATTCACAGAAAAGCGCACTTTACTCCGATTCTTGCGGAAGGAAAGGGAAATGTTCTTAAAAGGAGTGAAGAATTTACTGAACTCATCTCAAAAGTTTTAAAGAAGAACGTGTAAATGGATTAATTATTGCAATGGAGAACTTTAAGTATTGGTAATTATGTCTCAGGTAGAATAGTGAACTTTTGAAAATAAACAATTGTACTTTTTTAAGCTTGCATTATTCTTCGATTATTAGTGTTTTTTAAATTAAAATTCACATTTTTCGTTAAAATTAAATAATGCAAGAAAGTTTTTTTTTTTTTTTTTTTTTGTGGTAAAGATTAACAGTTAAAATATTTCTTAAGAGGACTCTGTACTTTTCATTTTGCGAAGAGACGAGGAAATTTTGATGAAGTTATAGAAAGATTTAATTAAAAATGCGTGATTTTTCTTTTTTAATATACCTCATCCATATCCTGTTAAATGAGTCAGAGTTAAAATCGTTAAGGGGTAATTTTTCTCTGTTTGAGTTTTTTTTTAATATGCACTATGAAAAAAAAAAAAAAAAAAAAGCTTATTCAATCTATGAAATTATAATATAGCCACGCACAAAAATATACAATAACATCTTCCAAGTTTTCCATGATTCTAAAAAGCTTTCTTTATATTTAGAAAACTAAGAAATCAATATATTTTTGATATTTAAAGAGACATTGATAAAAATAAAGTTTCTTTTGCTGCCAATGACTTACGGAAATGTTTCCGAGTAGTTTTAATGGTCATTAAACAGTTCTCTCAAATTTGAATATCAATTTTTCGTATGCTATCAATTATCAATTAAACATTTTCAACTGAGTAATTGAGTTTATACATGCAAGAGTAACAAAATAATATTAATTTTAATGCTGAAGTTAATATTTTTAATTATCATGTTTCCTATATAACGGGTTTGTTGAACATGAAAATGCTTAATTGAGAATTGATAGCATACAAAAAACCTATATTCCGGCTTGAGAAAACTGATTAATACACTATAGAAACTAGTCGTAAACGTTTCCGAAAATCACTGGCAGCAAAAGAAATTGTGTTTTTGTAAATACTTCTTTAGATTTCGAAAATATATTGACGTCTAGGATTTCTAAAGATAAAAAATGCCTTTGAGAATCGTCAGTAGCTCAGAAGAAGTAATTGAAAATTTTCGTTCGTGGTTATATTATACTTTGTTAGATTAAGAAACATGTGTATCGGTGTATCCAAAATCCTAAAACTTCAATACATGCTTCTTACTTGAGTTCATTTGCTAAGGAACTTTATTTTCGTGCATTTTACAAAATTAAAGATAAACTGATTATAATATAACATGTTTAATTTAAAATAATTAAATAAACAGTCATCGTTAGTGTATCTTTACACACATTATGACATTTTGTTGTTTTCTCTCAAGTTAAGGAAATTTTCGAAAGTGAGATCCTTAAAATTATAGACAACATATCTATGAGTAGTATAGAAAAAGCTATTGCAAAATATTAATATCGGTCGGAGAAAAGAGTTTTAAAATTTCCGTTAAAGTTATTAAAAATTTAAATTTTTCAATGAGTTTTTCCAATGGAATTGTTAATTCTCTAGATAAAATATTTTTTCTTTATACAATCATTTCATAATAAGTATTATAAAATAATTACATTTAGAACAAATGTTACTGATTCTCCTTAAGTAAGTATCTCTTAAAATAGATAATTCTTGAAAATTATCGAAGTTTTTTTTTTTTTTTTTTTTTTTTTTACTTTCTATTTAGATCTATTTTATTATCCAAGATAATAGTTTATTTCCAAAGATTACTTATGGCAGGCCAATTGCAAAATAGGAATTTATTTGGTACATTTTTATGAAGAATGACCAAAAAATTTTAATTTAAAAATTATATAATTTCAAACATTTGTCACACTTGTACTAAAGTAAATTTTAATACCGATTCCACGAAGTTAGATTTAATTAGAAATGTTATCATTTTGTTAAATATCGGAAATATTCAAAGGATTCTCAGCACCTCGCGGATGTCAGCGTTATTTATCGATTATTAATCATTCAACAATAATTATCCTCTTTATAATTCATGCATATTTAAATATATTTCCATCCAGATATTTTATTCATTAACATTTAACCAATTTCTTTCCCGGATACATTTAAAATAAAAATTCTGCTGTTTAAAAGACTTTTATTTAATGTATTCATTAAATAAAAATTCTGCTGTTTAAAAGACTTTTATTGTCCAGGTCAATGAGTGGAGTTACTATACCACAAGATGTTGATATTTTAAAAGCATCTTGTCTTGTAGATGTTTGTTCTTTATTTTTCAGGCATATTTTATTATTTTAAAAATATTTTATAAATCATCAGTAGACATTAAAACCGTACAGTTAAAATATGCATTAAAAGAAGTTAACTCTCTGATTTTATTTTAAAGATCTCAGATAGTTTTTTTTTTCTTTTGTTCCATTTTTCCCCAGATCCTACATTATATACACACTATAACACATTACGATTAACACATTAATGTAACACATTATGATTATACATTAAGTATAAAAAGGCAAAGCAAAAATCGCTTTATAAAGCAATTTCAAACTCATAAAAAAATTGTGTCGATTCAACAGAATAGCGTATGTTTATGTGGTAATATTTTAACCCTTTCCGGCACAGTGGTCCGACTCCGGGCACACCGAAGTTTAATTCCAAACTTGCATTCGACACCAAGAATATTTAATAAAATTTTGCTTCTACAATGAAAGCTTAAAATAAGGAGTTCTTATTTTCCAAAAAAGTCGTTTGAAATTCCGGTGTCAGTCGGTAATTTCTCATTTTACGAACAAACTTTGTGTGTGCTGGAAAGGGTTTAAATATTAATGAAAGAATCATTTTTTACGAAAAATATACAGAAATTCTATCCAATTAAATAAACATGAAAACGTCATGATTCGGAAATCAATTTTTTTTTTCGACCATTTATGAAAATGCTACTATTTGTCCCATACACTTACAAGAGATTAATAGCATGTGTAATCATGTCCCACTTTGCAATTTTCTGAGAAATATCTTATTCTGTACTAGAAAAAAAAAAACGCATATTTTGGGCTGAGCAACAAAGTGCCTTTACCGTACAAGCGATTACTGCCCAATTATTATGCAGCCCATGCATTGCTGTATTAATCACTTCCCCTTTTACCCCCATGCATGTGCGAAAGAGCTTGTCGAATTAATAGCTCTCCTTTCTCTTTCTCTCTATACTCCAATAGAGAGATAGAGTAGGAACACAGAGAAAGCTCTAGCAACGCTTGGTTTAGCTCAGTGGAACAGAACAGATTTCGTCATTGTAGAATGGTTCACTTCACTTGTAGCAGGTCTGTCTATCTTTCTATACACAATGAAATGGTAACTGGGTCTATTTTTGGGGGTGTAAAGGCCACATGTGATTCATTGTTTGAAATAGGCAGTTTGTTACAACATTCATAAAATGTTTGAGTAATATAATAGGTTTCATACAGCGGAATTTCGATGAACGTGAGTCGAATTTAGAAATCCTTATTTGGATAAGGCATTTTCGTTAAAATGGTTTGGGATCGCAACGATTTGTATAATTTATTCTTTTGCATACGTCATTTAATAGGAAATATTGATGTTCTGGAAAAAGGCGAAAATGTTTAAATCCAGAATATTTATGTTCTTCCAACTGATATTTTATTTACAGGAATGCGATATTTTCCACCAAAAATTATATTGTACAAAGAAAAAAAAAAAGATCTGATGTATCCCAAATGATTTTTGTTTTTATAAAATCCATTTTTATATGAATAATAAACTATTAAATTCATAGAAAATTTAAGTTATTGGTGCCTAAATGGTAAAATAATAAGGCATTGATAAGCATAAAATAGAGCATGAAAAAAAAATAATAATTTGCGTAAGGAGCAGAAAATACCATAGAAGTTTATTTATAGTTTAACGTAATATAAGAGAGATGTATACCTTCTGTGGCATTTAAACGTTTAACTTAATAAAGAGACTGCTTAAATTACTTTCGTATTCATATGATTTATTTTGTGATTAAAAGGGAGACTTAATTTCACGTTGGCATATGTTTATGAGTTTAGTTATTTTCTTATTATAAAACACAAACCAATATATAAATTTATTAATAATTATTAGACGCTGATTTAAATCGGAGGAAAAATGTCGATATCTGTTTTTACTCTGTAAGAATTCACTTTTTTTTTATATCAAAACGGTACTGAATTACAAATTTTTTAAAAACATTTTTAAATCATAAAATCATCAGTTATTCCACAATTTGAATTTTAAAATAATATTCAAATCATAAATAAGCGTAGGAAATCCATGTGAATACCAAATGCAATACGTAAAATTAAAAAAAAATTCGAAAAGCATAAATTCTACAGTGCCTCGACCTCGAGAGCCTTTGAAATTGTAGGCATTGAACTAAAGTTGTCATTCCAATCTTTCATTTCTCTTAAACTCTTATTTCTCTCTGAAAATAAAAGTAAAGTTGCTTTTAAACCAGTTTACGTAAATAAATCATCATTTTTTATTGTATTTGATAATTTATATTCAAATTACATACAGAATTACCTTACTTATATATGCCAAATGTCATTCAAGTACATATAAAGCAAGTAAATAAAAACAAGGGAAAATATATAAAAATTTGCTGAACAAAGTTAATTTTTTTCTAAAAGTTCTGTGAATTTTCTGAAAAGATTATTTTCCATGTACAGGAATTCTACTTATGTCTCAGACACATCTATTTGTGAATATCTATATGTGTACCAAATTTTATAATTCATGTAATCACAAAGCTATTATGATTACATGCACCTACTGAAACCATGTATGCAATTTTGTTTATTTTTTTAAAAAGCATCATTTCTTAACAATTATTCTGATACTTTGAATTTGTCGTGATGTTCTGGTCATACAACAGTGAAAAAACTGGTTTTTGAAAATTGTATTTCAAAATAAACATAGTAGATTTCGTATCTTACACATTCTCAACAAAACGATCATGCAAAGTAATAACAGTTTTTTCTTGATAGGATTAAAATATTCAGTTTCCATCTGTATAATAAAGAGTGTACACTGATTGTATGTACTTGTATAGTATACACTGATAATATACACTGATAGTATTTACTTGTAGGTCCCGACTTAGTTTATTTCCAAAATGTAAAATATTTAAAAATTAAAAATGTAATGAAACTTTTACATTATAATAACAATTCATTTAGAATTTAATACATTTTAAAATAACTTTTGAAGCTACACATTTAACATTTATCATTTTATCGGAATTATATCGTTTTAGTGTTTTGAGGTTTAAAATGACATTTCTTTTATTTCTTCTTTTGGATGACAATAATATCTGTAATAAAATGAAATATTTTAAAAAACTGGTACTTACAAAATTTAATTGCGTAAATTTCTACTATTAAACATTCAAATTTTCTTCATTATCTCTTCATTTTAATAAATACGAATGGCATATTAAATAGGAATACAAGAGCACAAATGGTAATTATTATCTATTTAGAGTCTATTACACATAACTTATCTACATCTTGCAGCTATAAAATCTATGATTTAAAGGTTTCACATTATCAGGGAATTTAAAAATTTAGCGAAAAAATGTGTGTAAAAAATAATTTTCATACTAACATCTAATGTTTAGATAATGTGGAAAAATACATTAAATGTTTCAAGGAACTATTATATACTTTAAAATTTTTATAAAAGATACTGTTTGAATGAAACTTTTATACTAAAAACACAGGCATTACCAAATCCCGATCATAAATGTTGGATGTATTCTTTACTGTACGCGAGCTTCTGTATCATACTCCTTCATTAAGATTTTATAACTTTATTTTTTCTTTTCCTTAGTAAATTATTCGCAGTCCAAAAGGATTTTATAAAAAAAAAAGTTCATTAGCCATTCTCAGAGAAACCTGCATTTCCGAAGTCAGTTCTATGGGCATGCTAGAATTGTCTATATGATGCCAGGTAAATTAAGGCAAATAAAAGTAAAAATTAAGCATACATTAAAAAAAAATGTTTTGGTGCCGTTCATACGGACCTTAGCAATAGAAGAAAATTATTCACAAGTACTTTTTGGCAACATATTCACAGTTTCTTACACCCAAGCAATTTAAACAATCCATTTAATATATAGGTATGGTAGTAGGGTAAAACCGGGTACCCTGTTTTCTCGCTGATGGGTGCTGCTCTGTGTAGAGTACCCATCTTAACAACATCCCTTAGTGTCTCCTAGCAATGTATTATCGGCTTTTGAAATCAGTCAATCTCTGTGTCCGCTATTGGAAAGAAATTCATCTCAAAAGTTTAAAATTTTCGCCATCTTTTCTGCTCTTAAAATAAATTCAGCCTGAAGGATTGATTTAGGTAAGTAAACCAATGTTTTCTACATCTTTTACGCGATATTTTGATCTCAAGTAGAAGTGTGTACGTCCAGCTCTCCAGGAGAAAGACCATGTTGATTTTTGGTCGTCTATTGGGGCAAAATCGGGTACACATGGTTTTGCATCGAATTCTGCAATTAATTGTTTCTTCACTCAACAAGTTCACAACAAGAGCCCCGATGTCATCAAACAGTTTTGTGGGGTGTTGCAATGTTTGCTTCCTTCTAGACGTTTTTTAACAAAGGAAAAATGTTAGGTAACAGGTTTTGTCCTACTTTCTCCTATTTTTTTGGCAACATGTTTACAGCTTCTTATACTCAAGCAATTTAAATAATTAATTTAATATATAAATTTACAGACATTTATCTAATATATAACAAACAGGAGTAATATATAGAATGCAGCAAAACATGTTAGTGAGTAAGGTTGACATCATATAGACGGTGGTAATGATCTGGGATCAATTTTGTTTTTATCGCAAAATTATTAACTTCTAAACATTGCACAATTTCAACTTTGCAAAATCGAACATGGAAAAGTTGTATATCCAAATGCAATTTGTTTGAAAACTGTACCTCAATTTACTGAGTTCTTATGATTTTTAAAATAATTTTCAAACATGATTTTGTTTAAAATTTACTCTATCGCACGCAGCCCGATTAAGAAATGTTTGCCCTGAAAACAATATAAATAGTTCAGCATTTGTATCCGGATAGTATTCATAACGAAATTAAAAGTTAGAAATAAATAACTAAATAAAATAAAACACAAATTTTATAGAATTGTAATCGAACTTAGAGCTTACACACAGAAATAACTAGAAAAAAAAAAGTTTCTATAAAGAGTGAAATTGTTGGCGATTTTTTTGGTTATTAACAGCTGGCATACTAAGAAAAATACATTAAATGTAAAAATATTTTACAGTTTCAAATTAAAAATGGATTTCAACTACGTTCTATACACCTGGCAGTATGTTCTGTAACCCGAGAGCCCGTGTTGGATTCTCTGGTTTATCTATTACCTTTTTAATACATACGTAAATAAACATAATAGTTTATCATTTGTTTTTCAGAGCTGTTATCATTTGGCAGCAAATTTCACTTTCTTAAGTCCGAACTGTCCCATCGATACTTTAAAAAACGCTAAAGCCCTTTATAATAAAGAAGTACCAATTTTTAATTGCATTCAACTTATCTAACACCATTGCTAGTATTCCTGAAAACTAATTTGGGACAATAAAAATTTTCCTGTCCACGGACCTTTTTGGCATCTCTATAGAATAATACGTATCTGAAAAAAAAAAATAATAACACTTCAATAATGAATATTGCTAAATTTAACTAGTCGGTTGTGCCAATCCCAAAACTTCCTTCTATCTCAATCATGTTAATACTTCAAAATTCGATATCAAATCGTTATTAAAATCAATATTTGTCGTCATTCTGTTGTACGTCAGCTGCTTGCAAATCGTCGGGTTACCTGGATGCGATTAGCCGATGTATACTAAACTACGAAAAAGTCATTCTGGCCTGCACCGGCAGGAACAGATAGCCTCCCTATTCCTTGGTTTTAAGATTTTAGCTAATTTTACTGGAAAACACGAAGGTAAAATGCGTGGGTCCGATTAAAGAAGATTCATTCACAGTTCTTGTCAATATTGAATTCCATTGAGACTATCACCAAATTAGTCCGCTTTAGCCAAGTTGGCTTCATTCATGGCAACCTATTTTTTTTCGCCAAGTGTCGCCAAGCTTGGTGAGAATTTGAAGTTGGCGAATATAAATATATAGTGTTAAGCATATAAGAATTGGAACAATGGTTACAACAATGAAAGAAAATTTGCCGAAATCATGTTGATTAAAACTCATAAATTAAACCCATTTATAGATGAATTCTGCTGTCTTGTTTGAAAATGTTAACCACTCTAAAATTTCAAACTGCTGTATCTCAGCCATTTTTTAAGATAGAGGCAAAACAAAAATTGCTCTTGAAATCTTGGATCAAGACCAAACATTTAACTGAAAAAAAAATTAGAATTTGTAATTTTTTTTTTTTGTTTTCTACATCTTTTTAAACTTGAAATCTTTAAATGACTATCACAGCACCCCTTCCTGCGGAATATCACCAAATTCAACTAAGACCTGAATGCCATGGTCAGAAACATATACAAAAAATTTGGTTCAATTCTCTGCATAACTTCAAACAATTTTCGATGATACAATAATAAAAATGGAACAAAAGTCGCTATTGCAACGCCCCCTGTCGTCGCAATATCTCCAACTTTCAGTGGGACTTGCTTAGCATAGCCGAAAACATAGAAAAAAAATTTGGTTCAATTCTCTGAATAACTGCATACACTTTTCGATGATACAATGAGACAGACAGACGGACAGACTTTTGTAAAGACATGTTTTTCGGAATCTCTGACCCCTAAAACATGTAAATCCGTCGAAAAATTTTCGATTACAATACTTTCTTCTATTATAGATAGAAGAAAATAAAAATTGACGTCGTCAGTGGATAATATAGAAATCGCAAAAAAATTATATGTAATTTTTTTAAAGGAAACATATTTTAAGCAGAATTTGAACAGGTAATTTTCAACAGAATAATGTGTAAAATTCAAAACCCTTATTTGCCAATAACATTACGCAATTTGTTGTCTTACATTCTGAACATATCTGAAATATATGATGATATATTATATATGAAGTATCACGACCCAATTCTCTGAAAGGTTTATTTACGTTGCTGTGTCATATTGATTGATCTCCATATTTATTTACTTTCCATCAATTAAATTATTATACGATGGGCGTATAAAAAGAGAATCTCCATCTTTCGAATCGTATATGATAGCACAGGTTGGTTTATGCATCAATTCTAACACCTATGTCAATAAATAGTCTTTATCTATAACTTCATTTTTGAACTGCCCTGTACATCTATTCCTATCTTCAATTGGGGCAAGAATTTTAGGCATATTACATATGAAAGTCTTCCCAAAAATATTCCTTTGTCACACTACTGATTGAAGTGACAAATGCTTACAACCATTTTGTTCTTCCTTTTCAGAAAAATAAAGGAAAACATTTATATTTTGACTGCATTAAACCATTAGGAAATTAAAATATTAAAAAACAGTTAAGATTTTAAAAATATATTGAATCTATACAATCTTTTGTAATTAAATTTGTATTTTAAAGGGTTCGCATTACATAAACTAAAAAATAAATAATAATAAAAAAATGCGCAAAATTTGAAACACAAACGCAGCTTACTGTCTGCAAAAGTAATTTTCATTACAATGTATGGTGTTTACAAAAGCTATATTAAATAATTTATAACATTTTTGCATATTTGAAAATGGTGGAAAGAGATGCTGTAATAGTAAAACATTTAACACTCTTAATATCATTAGCGCTGATGAATCTCGATCTTGAATATTAAGCATACACTTTATTGCACCCTATTCCTTTCCATTTTATAAATTTCAATTTTTTTCTTGACAGATTGTTCTCAATCAAGTGGTCTTTATAAAAAACAGTTTAAATAATTCTTACTAAATTATATAAAAATTAGCATGTTTGGACAAATCGTCCTTGTCACAAGATAATATAGAGCACATTAATAATAATTAATAGTAATTCATTATATAATAACAATAATATCAATGTCTGTATATTAAAAAATATATTTAATATAAGATAATTTTCATTATAATGATTGGTAAGTTGCAATACATTTTTCCACTAATATATTGAAACTTGAATCAAGATCCATTTCCTGTGAAGCCACATTGTTCATCTTTCGAATGCATTACATATTTATTTACTGTCTATCCATTCAATCAATATGTTATAAGCGCATAAAAGATAATAAAAAAGAATCTCCTCCCTTTCAAATCGGACAGCTACTAATTCATTTCAAAGTCAAGAACAAACGTGGTACAATAACGCAGAACGGCTCATGCTTCAATTCTTGCACCCTATGCCTATATGCATCATTTCACTCTTGTAACATGTCTGACATGTACTGGCGTATTATTGTAAATGCAACTTATATATTGTACAATACATGTACTATTATACAATTATTATACAGTTATTATACAACTTATATTATTATACGATACATGTGATTGTTATACAATATTATCACTAAAATATGATTTTCCAGGTATAAGATATTAGTTAATTTTCAAGAGAATTATGTGTAAGTTACAAATCATTTAAATTCCAATGATATTTTGCAACTTACACATCATTGTGATACATTGAACACATCTTGAATGTGAAGAATCAAGATCCATTTTCTGTAAGGCCACTTTGTTCGTATTGAATGCATTCCATATTTATTTACTTTCCATCTATTCAATTAATATGTCATGGGCATATAAAAATAAAATAAAAAAAAAGAACCTCCACCCTTTCAAATCGGACAGCTACTAGTTCATTTCTATGCCAAGAACAAACGTGATACGATAACGCAGAACGGCTCACGCATCAATTCCTGCACCCATGTCCATCGCTACCCCTTCATGCATCAGTTCACATTCGAAGCACCCCTGCCTTCTTCCCCCGTATCTTCTATTTTGGCAAACCCCAGTTCTCTTCATGGTTGGAGAGTTTTATTAAGAATTGAATTTAATCTAACAAGTTAGTAGACCACGATAGCTAGAATTCTGAAACGGAGGAGGCGGAGGGGGAGATTTTTCGGTTTATCGATATTTTAAACAAAATGAGATGGTATTTTAGCTTGTTGCATATATTGAAAAGTTATAAATAACTTTTAATTCTAAAAATTTTTCTTTGTTTATAACAGTCGGATTTTTTTTTTTTTTTATAAATAAATAGAATTTCTGAAAGGTTATCAATAACGAAAAGTAACTTAAAATATAATTGAATAGATTTTATTAATCATCTATGAAATCAATATAAATGTTTAAATTGATATATATACATATATATAGCTTGTTGCATATATTACGAAGTTATGACTAACTTTTAATTATCAATTTTTTTTCATTATAATCGTCGAAAAAAAATTATAATTGAATATAAAAGTAACTTAAAATGTACAATTGAATAGATTATATAAATCATCTATGAAATCAATATAAATCATTAAATTAATATATATATATATTAAATATTTTAATTTAGTAAGTTAGAAGTAAGTTAAAAGACAGCAATAAGGTACAAACCTACAGAAAGTTAGACGATTACAACAAGTGAGGAACAAAAAGCTAGGATTCTCAATGAAAGGGGAATATTCAATTCATCAATATTTTAAGCAAAACCAGATGTTGTCTTCGCTTATTGCATGTCTTAAAAAGTTATAAATAACTTTTGATTATCAAAAAATTCTTTAGTTTATAACTGACAGTATAAACGACAAAAATTTTTCTAAATAAATAGCATTTCCGAATTGTTATCAATAAATAAAATTCACAAAGATACAAATAAATATAAATACATTGCTTAAAGGTGCGTAAAACATAATAAAATCATTTAAAAACACATTAAAATCCTTTTAAAACCAAAACGTTTTCAACCGAAACTTACTCGGCCTTCATCAGTGAAAAAACTAACCATTTTCAAAAACTTATCTAATAATTGGTTTTTTCACTGATGAAGGCCGAGTAAGCTTCGGTTGAAAACGTTTTGGGTTTTTTAAAAGGACTTTAATGTTCTTTTAAATGATTTTATTATGTTTTACGCACCTTTAAGCAATGTATTTACATTTATTTGTATCTTTGTGAATTTTATTTATGAATCAAGGTGAATTTTACACCGAAATTTTAACATTTTATTGAATGTTATCAATAATATATAAGCTGAAATAAAGATTCGTAACTGAAACGCAGCATATTAGCTTGTGTATATAAAATTCAGAGAACGTATCTTACCACAACTGAAAATAATTCTTAAGTGAGAGGATATCAAATTCAATAGCAAAAACTGTATGAAAAATAGAAAAATAAATAGCACTTAAGTTTTCGGTGGATTGTGTGCGCAATTGAAATTCGCGATTTTTTTTTTTATTAAAGTCATACAGAGTTTATTGTAAATTTTTTTAAAGCATAACTCTTAAGGAAACTCTTAAGGAAATTAAGGAACACTTTTGATGTCTTCTTCAAGTTAATTGGAGAAAGTTCTGTAATCGGGTTTACAGTTAATTGGTGTATTGTACCGAGCGTAAATGACGCAAATTTAATTTCATTGCCTGTTTTTTTATGTGTTTTTTGTTTGTGCGCATGTGTACATGCAAAAAACACTGACACTTGAATTTAAACATTTGTCTGCACGTTTCTATAACTGCTGTTTGTAAAATTAAATAAACCATGTTTATATAATTTACTTTTGAATATAAACATTTGAATCCATCTTTATGCCACAGATCTCATACACTTGAAATCACATTGTTGCCAGCATGTTTGTCTTCAAGCTTTGATTGATTTAAACCCTATTACTGAACTTCAGCCAGTTAATTTTTAATAAATGATCAATATTGAAGAAGGGGTCAAATAACAGATCAGTCATTTTTTTTACACGTGAGTAGCCGACATATTTTAGTACAAGTGACAGTTCGTTTCCATCAATGTCCACAACTTCTTTATCAAGTTTAAATTTCTGTGATGTATGAATTCTTATGACATCACAGGATTGCCCATAGGGTTTACATTAGAACTTTGGCCTTCAATTGCTCAGACCACAGATAGAATTTTGAAATTCGGCCATTTTATTACTTCTGACTTAATAAGATCTATGTTTAGGGTAAATTACATTGCAATTGGTCATTGTATTCATAAAATTGTATCCATTGAATTGTCAAATTGGGGTAGATACATAGGAAGCTTTTCTTGTCTTCGGCTCGTTCAGCTTAAAAAAAAGTAGCACAAAATAGTTAATAGTTTCTATAAACCATCTATAAAGCCAGTATAAATCACTGACACCTTCACTCCCATGCATGCCGTACACTGCGCACGTCATGGTTTAATTGTATATAAAAAATCTAAGTGTAGGGGATAAATAATAAATTTATATTAAATATTTGAATTTCCTTATAAGTTTGAGGGAGGGGGGTATTTATATTTTAAACAATATAAGAAAGTTTTTCAGCTTGTTGCATATTTTGCAAAATTATAAACAACGTTTAATTCTCAAAAAATTTCAGTCAAATTATAACTGTTGCCAAAAATGTATTCAAAATAAATAGCCTTTCTGAAATGTTAGGAATCATAAAAATAATAACAATAATTTATAATTTGATTTAACCTTTAATGAACGACTGCCACCATATTCGTGACATCCATTGTTTATTGCCTAAATGTGTTTTTTCCAATTACTGTTAGTTTTCACCAATTTTTCTGACAAACCAATTTTGCATTACTTAATTGCTGAAATTTTGAGATTGGATAATACGAAATTTTTGGAGCAAAAATACTTGTGTCTAATTTCTTCTTTTTTCTCTGAAGACACCTTCAATTTCAGAACCATTTCGAAATTGAAAGTGTCGTCCTTAATCCTTTCAAGGGCAAAGTACTTCTGTTGCTAAAATATTGAAATGATTGAATGACACCAGTATTTACGGACAAATTTATTTGAAAATAACTGAAAGCTTTTCTTCATGTACATTATTAAAGCAAAATTATTTTCCAAAATTCTGGTGCCAGTGTAAAATTTGGGTATTAAAATTAAGCGGGATATATTATATTATTTCCCATATCCCACTGATCTTCGTATACCACCCGAAGGCCGATATATTATATCCCACCGCCCTTCAAGGGGTTAAAACAAAATAAAGCAAATACTATTATATGAGACTTTCTTTAAATAAAAACGATACTGTCCTTTGTTATCCCCTTTCATTATTTAAATTTGCTGTTATTATAGACATCTTTTTAATGAGTTCTTCCTACTGTACATTTCAAAGAAACGGAAAATTCAAAATTGTTTCGTAATCAGGATAATATATACCATCATTTAAAACGCATTTTAACCTTTCGATGACAGCTAAAAAGAAGATAATTACGTTTAATTCATCTGAGTCGTAGAAGCAATAGGTCTGATTTTATTGCTTTTAGAACAATGTCCCGCAATTTTGAAAGTATTTTAATTGCGTTTCGAAGAGTTTAATTATAAATCAAGAAGGATGTTACAGTGGTTCGGTACAAGCATCCCTCTCCTTTGCCCATCTTCTCAGTGGGACGATTTGGACTCGAAAGGAAATTCTTCTAACACGTGTCCCAGCAGTAAATTAAATAAACTGTTGACATTTCTGTAATTAGGGGTAGAAAATAATGATTCTGGCATCAGTATCTAATAGCGGAACCAATTTGTGGCTATTTTTGTTTACCATCAATATACATTTTGAGAAAACTCTTCGCTTCAGGAAACCTAATTTAAAAGTTTTAATTCTAAAGTTAATTTTCTGGAAATACGTTTAGTTAGATTATTATTATTAATTAAGAAAACAAAGAAAGTCATGTTTTTAAATGAAAAATTCTAATATAGTATTTATTGGTATAATTTTGAGCCGTTACTCTATAGATTTATCACAATCCTTACATTTGTTAAATTTCGTGTAAATTTTTCCTTCAAAATATGTGATATTTAAAGTCGATAAAGTAAAGTTTCATATTAATCAAAAACTTTTTTCTTTCTCTTTGCCCGGCCAGGCCTACTCAACACAGTGGTTAGCATGCTGTTCATCAAATGATTAGTTTGGGCCGACGTTTACGGGTTCGAAAGCAGCGGGCATACGTTTAGTTAGATAATTATTATTAATTAAGAAAACAAAGAAAGTCATGTTTTTAAAGGAAAAATTCTAATATAGTATTTATTGGTATAATTTTGAACCGTTACTCTATAGCTTTATCACAATCCTTACATTTGTCAAATTTCGTGTAAATTTTTCATTCAAAATATGTGATATTTAAAGTTGATAAAGTAAAGTTTCATATTAATCAAAAACTTTTTTCTTTCTCTTTGCCCGGCCAGGCCAACTCAACACAGTGGTTAGCATGCTGGTCATCAAATGATTAGTTTGGGCCGACGTTTACGGGTTCGAAAGCAGCGGGCATACGTTTAGTTAGATAATTATTATTAATTAAGAAAACAAAGAACGTCATGTTTTTAAATGAAAAATTCTAATATAGCATTGATTGGTATAATTTTGAACCGTTACTCTATAGCTTTATCACAATCCTTACATTTGTTAAATTTCGTGTAAATTTTTCATTCAAAATATGTGATATTTAAAGTTGATAAAGTAAAGTTTCATATTAATCAAAAACTTTTTTCTTTCTCTTTGCCCGGCCAGGCCAACTCAACACAGTGGTTAGCATGCTGGTCATCAAATGATTAGTTTGGGCTGACGTTTACGGGTTCGAAAGCAGCGGGGTGTGGGCTGTGCAGATTCAGATTCAACCAAGCAGGGAGGCCTACCATATGACTTTAGCCTGTGCAAGCCCTGCTTGGCAAGTTTATTTATAAGAAAAATACATATTTGATAAAGCAGCCCTCATGCGGACATATATATGATATGGACTTTACAGTGCAGTTTTGATTATTTACAATATATAAAAAATTACTATAAAGTGATGAAGTTTTTGACCTATGTATGCTATTCGATGATGAAGATAGTCTATAATGTTATATACAATGATGGAGAAAATTTTTGGATTATTTACAGTTCGTGGTTGGGAGTGAGAAATGTTTTTCGCGAGCTCGAATATGTGTATTTCTGTTTTCTCCTAAGACTTGATGGGAGTTTGCTGATAAGAGTTTGTGGTCTGGGAGGTAAAAGTTTTTAAAGAGCTAAAAGATGAGTTTTTCAGACAAGCTTTTGGGCTGGAAGCTGAGTTTTTGCACAGATGGTTGGTTGAGGTATGTGGCTGCTGTTCCTAACATGGCTGGTGGATACTATAGGGCAATGTTCCGAACTAGCTTTCAGGTCTCAATTTCACCAACTATTTGTGGTGGAGGCATCTGGATTAGATGATGCTGGTTCCTTTCTAGAATGTTCATACAACTATTTTATTTAGGAGGTCTGGTCGCTTCAACAGGTAGGCGAACCAGTGTGAAAGGGATATTGTTGATGACTTGCGTGCAAGGATTTTAGGGTTTTCCTTAAACTAGAACCAAAATTAGGGTCACTTTCCCTACAAATGTCCTCCCTGAAAGGATCCTACCTATAGCCATATGGGCAAAACTGGCTTAATAACCCTTTTAAACCGCCATTATTATTATTGTTATTATTATTTTTTTTTTGATAGAATGGATGAAAGTTTTTTATGCACAATATCTCTTTATGAGAAGCAACATATATTCATGCACTATTACATACATTTACAGAAAAAATATGAAAATTAAGAACGATGTTACAGAGGTTTGGAACAGGCAACTTTCCCCTTTGCCCATCCTCTCAGTAGGATGATTTGGAACTTGAAAGGAAATTCTTCTGCCACATGTCCCAGCAATAAATTAAATAAATTGTTGACATTTCTGTGCTTAGGGATAAAAAATAATGATCCTGGAATCAGCAGAACGAAAGATCTAGTTTTGGGGATATTTTTATTTATCATCAACATAAGTTTTGAGAAAACTATTCGCTTCACGAAACCTAAGCTAAAATCTTTAATTTTAAAGTTAACTTTTTCGTAAATACGTTTATTTGAATCAATGTTACTTATTCAAAAAACAAAATGTGTCCTGTTTATTACTGATAAAGTTTTAATTTAAATAAATATTAGTGATTGGGTAAAACTTAATACGATAATTTATGTGTCATTGTTCTGTTTCAGAGAACTAAATTAGAAGACCGTAAAAAATCTATTTCATTACAAAGGGAGAGGAGGAAGTCCAAAAAAGCCCATGCGTGTTTAGACAGAGAAATTGTAATATCTATTTTGCTCATCTTTTTATAAGACGAATAAATTGTCCAACAAACCAAAACGGAAAACTTACTAAATAAAGCTAAAATAAATTGTTGTACTATTAAAAACATACTTTGGAACCGATTTAAAAAAATAATTTCTTTCTTATTAAATAAAGTCAGAGATGCTGACAACTACATATCATTCGTAATCAATAGGATTTCTTTCGCTTAAAATCAAAAGCATACTTCAATTTTTAATGAACGTATTTGCAGTTTTTGAAATAAAAGATAAAAACAATAAAACCTGATAAGACGAAATGGCAAGGGATCCAAAAAACTTTTCGTTTCAGAAAGCTATCAGCTGCTTACACCGTTTGCCATCATACTACTATAGGTTTTTCACCAGTACCACGAAATTTTCTGCAGTGTGAAAACTTTTATTACAAGATAAAAGAAAACAAGAAACGAAAAACGGTGTAAAAGTCGTTCTATGACCTCAAATAAATTATTTATAAACATTGATAAATATAACAAAGTTTGCTTAATGACTTCCAACAAAAAATACTTCATTACACATACATTTATTATTATTACATATAATGTTTAAAAAATATGTGTCACTGTTTTCTTTTGATGATGTTTTCAAAATTGTGAGTATGTGCTACAATTTATTTTACTACACCGAACAATAAATTATCGTTTATTCTAATTAAACAAACAGTAAAAAAAAAAACGTTTAAAATATTCTCCGCGCATTACACAAAATTTAAATGAGACGTCTAAAGAAGATCCTCAACAGTAATTCCGTTTATAAAATCCCCGGCGTAAATCTCTTTCCTCCGTGTCCGTGTTTATCTTTATTTATCGAGTTTAAATCTCAAAACATCGAAGTCGTGTCATCTCCCCTTCCGAAATTTTCTCATCGACACTATATTCTGGTTCTCGCCCGGTACGATCCTTATACTCCTCTCTGGAGCAAGCAAAATGGGCTTCGACGTTCTCCTTTTTTATAAATGACGTTGCAGCACAGTCAAAGGCGTGACATTCGACTTGGAGTGGTGATCAATCTCGCCTTTTTTTTTCCCTTACTATTTTTTTCCTCACTCTTTTTTTGCCCATGCCTTTTTTTCTCTGCCATCTCTCAAATACAACCTGTGGAGGAATCGAGAAAAAAAAAAATCCAATGGAAATTATTGATCATCGGCCAGGCTTCTTGGGCCTTCTGCCAGAAGTCGGCGTAGGGATTTCTTGATGACTTTTCGCTTCTTTGCCTCAAATTGACTAACGGCTTCTCTTTTTTTTATCATTTTTTCCCTGAGCCTTGTGTGTGTGTGTGTGTGTATTGGCAATGCAATACGGCAAGTCAGGCATTAATGTTATTATGTAGACTCGCTCAGGACTGGCTCTGCTTCCAGTCAGAAATTGTGTTCTTTTCAGGAGAAAAGAACGATTGCCGATTTTCGACCACTTATTCGCGCCAGACTACCAAATAAAAGGAGCAAAAAAAAAAAAAGGAAGAAAAGAGGCGCACGAGAGAAAAAGACGATGTTTTACTGTGGTACCAGCTTTCCCCAAAATGGAAATCTTCATTACATAGATTGGGTTTGAGATTGCTTCTCATGTTCCTTCGATGTATGGTATAATTAAATAATCTTGTAGTTGGATGTTTCCTGATTCAATGATTTGTTTTTATTTATCATTAATGGATAGATTTAACACACATTGTAAACAATTGTAGATCTAAAGAATATTAAATGTGTGAAGTTAAATCATAGTATATATTTGTGTAATAATTGCGCAAATTAAAATGTACTTAGATAACTTCTTTTCGCATTTACCTTTTATTCATTTTGGAGAACTCTGTACATTGGTAAAAGTCTTTTTTTTTTATTTTATCATTAATACTATAAATATATAAATGTCAAAATATAGAAAATTTATACATTTTCTTTTTCCAATGATGAAAAATTAGAAGGATTATCAGCCAATTCTAAAAAATAAATTTTCGAGCATTAAATATAACGCATAAATAATTGCGCTATAATTATCCCTTAAAAATATTTTTAATATTTCTGTCATTTTTTTAAATATTTAATTTAATAACACATTAAAAGATTTTGAAAATTTAGAAAACTTTATTACATTTACTCATGTACATATAATATGATGAGTGTCCAGAATGAGACTCTTCAACTTTAAAATTCAATAATTGACTAACTGTAGTAAATATAAAGATGCAGTAAATAATACGTTTATCAGGTCGCATATAAATTTTGTATACAGCAATTATAAAATGGTTCGAATTTTCGCCAATAGATGGTACTGTTCAGTATCAATTTATTTCCTTGTTATTGTGTTTTATAATTTCTATTCTGTTTTGTGGTCTTGGATATTGATTTAATTTATGTTTTCGTGTAAAAGAGTATTGTTTAAAGTAAGTATGATAGTAAATATTTTTAAGGAAATTTGTTAATTAACAGGTCACTTCAGATACGACTTTGTGGTGTTTAAAGTCATCAAAAAATCAACATGCAATATTTCTATTTCAAAACACGCCACATTTTGTATCAAATGGAAGATATATGCTATTTAAAAATAAAAATTAAATGAAGACATTAAGCATAAAAGTTAAAAAATAAATCATAAAATAAAATATATATTTGCCGTTCATACATTTATTGCATTTTTATTTCACAGTAGCATATTTTTCACGTGTGTAGATCTACCAAAAATAAATACATATGGTATTTATGACTCTAATGACTCTCAAAGCCTAAATGCTTATTTGTTAAGCAATATAGTCGCTTACTGCATTCAATCGCATAAAATAATAATAATAATAATAATCTGTTATTTATGAAAACAGCACCCCGATTATGGATAAACATTGTCATATCGATTGTCCTGTTGTAATTTAGCATTACAGAAGATACGAAATTTGTCATGAATATATTCCAATGAAGGACAAAGTATTCTTATCTTCAAATATAATTTGAATTATTTGAAAATTAAAAGGAATTATAAGTTATCCCGTCTCATGTACCGTTGTACCGATAAATGATAAATATCAAAATATGATAACCAATTAATACAGGTATTTGAATTGGCTTGTCCCTTGCAGTTTTTCATAATCAGAGTGTCATTAAACAAATAGGACGGTTGGATTTCTTGCTTAATTAATATTATTGGCTTTTCTTTTAATTTCACGTGAAAGATAAACCCTAGTCTCCAATTAAAATTAAGCTCTCATATATTTTACATTAAAATATTATATTTATTACGTTTTAGTGAAATCAGGATTGTAGAAGATTGTACGTTAAAAGGGTGTTAAACTTATGTATTTGTGGACGATAAATTCTATGGAAATTATGCCACTTTCTTTAAGTTGCACTAAAATACTTATTTTTCCTGAATAAAATCGGAGCATGATTTAAAACATGAGGACACTTTCATCATTGAAAGTTTTTTGTATGGAGCAATCCTCGTTTGCTTAAAAAAATTATTTCACTTCATGAATCAGTTACAAATATGCATTTCTATTTCATTCAAACATGAAAGAGTTTTAAAATGTAGCTTTTATGGCAGCATTTATAAAAAGAAAAACGTTTTTTAAGCCTAAATAAATATAGTCTTGATTTTAAAAAAATGGAAGGTAATTGAAAATTTATGTTTTATAAATGTAAATGCACTTGTGATGTCATGTTCTCATGTAAAAGCCATGCATTAAAAATTTGTAATTTAGTGACTGCTTATTGAAATTTCAATTTGATCTGAAAGTGTGGCAACAGGAAAGAAAATGAAGCTAATTCCTACCGAAGGTGTCTAATAATAATGATAAAAATTAAATTAAATATTTCAAACAGTTGTAAAAAATAATAAATTATCAAAATATGATTAAAATTAATATTATCTGCTTATGATAATGTTACTTTTGAATGTGAAAACTTTTATGTATGTTAATATTCAACTTCTTTGTATTGTTAAAAAATATTTGAAAATGCTTTTTTTTTCCAAATATGACGTCTCTTTTCCCCGCAGCGAAATCTCTTTTTAATAATATAATTCTAGTTAATTTATTTTTCCTGAGAATCATGACGTCAATTTTGATGTAAAACTCTCTTCTGAATGTAACTGATTTTCATGCACAATAATCAGTATTGTTAAAAAAATGTATTTAAGTTTTTTGTTTCAAATATAGCGCCATATTTATCTGCTTTCTTGTTTATTGATATTTATACTTTTGTATTATAAAAAAATAACTTGAAAATGTCCATTTTATTTCAAATATGACGTCATTTTTTTTCAACCGAAATCAATTTTTAATAACATAATTTTTGTTCATTTTTTCCTCTGTTAATCATGGCTTCATATTCGACAGAAAACCTCTTTTGTACGTAACCGATATCCATGCTTCATGTTTGAGTAAAAATATTCCAATTTTTCCTTTCAAATTTGACATTATGATAATCAACTTTTTAATTCTTAAAATTTTTTATTTTATTTTCATTATTCTTTTGAAAATGTTTAATGGAAATTTATTACTGTGGAAAAATTATTATTTCGGGTTTTGAAAATTTGGCAAAAAAAAAAAAAAATAAATAAAAAAAATAAAAAACAGTAAAATTTTACATGAAAAATGTCGATTGATTATCTAAGAAAATAATGAAATTTTTAGTTATTAAAAGCAAAATTTATTAAAGTAAATAAATAATAGTATTAAATTCCCCATTTTGATTTTGATTTCATCATAACATTCACACACACTTTCATGTTTACATTATTATTATTATTTAATTTATAATTGAAGTATAATGTTTCTACTGTATTTTATCAAGTTATCTTAAGGGGTGGAAAATTTGGTGGAAAACCCTGCATGTTATAATAAAAAATATGTGTTTTTTTTTCTTTCATTTTTAAAAGAACGTTATATTTTTATGAATATACGTTCTATTCTTATACAAATGTATACACACGTCATACAGGGCCTAGATAAATATTTGTTACAGCTGCAGATCATTCCAAGCATTTTATTATAGAGGGAAATTGCATATACTATTTTTCTTATTCAATTTCTTGCATGTCTTTTTAATATCCTCGTGATAAAATCTTCACTGTGAAACCTGAGGTCAACCCTGTATATACGAGTTCAAGTATAATTTGTCATGTATTTCTCTATATCTCAGACAAAACGTCTAAAATAGAATGAATCTGGATAATTATGACCAGATAGTGTCATTTGGATATGAAATTAAAACGGCAGTAAAAAATATAATAATTACAAAAACTTTGAAAGATACAGATCAAAAAGTAATTTTATATTTAGTAAATAAAAATCATATATATTATTTCTCCTGTCAACATCCCTTTTTCTAAGAAAATATGAAACGCAGAACAACGAATGAGATACCATATGAAAGGTTTTAGAACCGGCTTCTGACATAGCCCACTTAACAATTCGTTAAAACATGTTTTTGATTAAAATTTGCTGAAAATTAAAAAATTAAATCGGCATTGTTTCATAAAAGAAACGAAAGGTTTTCCTGAAATTATTGTTGCCAAAAAAATAAAATACCACATTATATGATGCTCAGCAATTATTATAAAAAACACCACACGGGTTTATTTTATACTTATGATTAAAAAGCGAAATTGAAATTGAAATGTTTAGATTTATATTTCTACGTCCCATGTTTTTCCCGAAGCGGATGACGTCATCCTCAAAATACGATTGTTTATTTTTTTTTCTCGCGCGTGCCTTTAGCAATCTTGGATCAGTTTTTAGTCTAACTTTGATGTAATAAATTATATGATATTCTGGCTTGACTAACAACTAAATGTTGTTTGCAGATATTTTTATCCTTGCTTTTTCTTTAGAAGTTTAAACCTGCATCTAATAAATATTACATATTGATAAAAAATGATACTTCTCTATTATCCCGTCTACCACTTTTCATAACAAAAACTATCGCCAAATAAACGGGAGAACTTTGTCATTGGAATATCAAAAAAATAAATAAATAAATAAAATATAAGAATTTAAGGACACAACTGTTATTTTAATTAATAAAATAACTACTAAATCAGTAAAACATAATGAAAAATTCACGCAAATGTCGAATTAAAACCACTAGATGACGTAACAAACACGCATAATGATTCTGACATCAAGTAAATGGGACTGCATTTTTGGCGTTTAATCTTACAGTTTGGCGATAGTTTTTTGTTATGAAAAGTGGTCGACGGGATAATAGAGAAGTACCTAAAAAATATTAGATTTCAGTGCGAATCCTCGCACGGGACCTCTGGTATAAAAATATATATCAATATATATATATTGATATATATTTTTGTGAAATATTTACAATGATGAAGCGGACACATTAGCAAAATTGAAATGCATAGCATACACAAAAAATAAAAATTAATAAAAATTAATAAACTGCTCATCAGATACCCTTGCACGAATCCATACTTTATTCTGTATTCGAATCAGAATACACAATAAAGTTGAACAGTGTGCAACACTTGTATTTGTATGCCTTAGTGGTACGAAAAAAAAAGTTTTAAAACACTTTACTGAAATGGCTCTAATTACTATATATCGTTTTAAAATTTAAAACAAATATCTTAAAGTTAAATTTTCATAGCAAAAATGATAGATTAATAAAGATATGAAAAAGTATATCATATTTAAACAGAAGTTCATTATAGCAAATTTATGAATAACCATTAAATGTGCAATGTAATAGAAATCAAAAGTTAATTTCCGTATGAAACAGTTACAGCCGTCTAAAATCTTAAACCGGTTCAATATAATGCAAACCATTTATTAAACATTTTAAAATACAATTGTGGAAATTTCTTACAAGTTTCAAAATCTGTGAAGTGATGCACAGAAACATATTAATAAGACTTTTCTCATTGCAACAGTAGACGATGGAATGACCTACAAACTGTATTAATATTGCTACGCTTTGTTTCAAGTAGAAGAAATCAGTCCTTTTGCACATATACAGTTTATTTTATTACAAACACCCCCACAAAAAATACATATAATTGTGCTATATTTTTCTTTGATTGTGTTACATTACCAAAAAAAAAAAAAAAGATTTTTTTTTTTTTTTTTTTTTTTTTTTTGGGGGGGGGGGGGGATTTTCAAGTACTTTATGGAAGTTCTCGACATTAGTGTCATTCAAATGCATTGAATAAATTATTTATAGAAATATTACAATTTTTTGAATAAAAGTTTTAAGCAAGCGAATAAATAGGTACCATAATCATTATGAATATCATAATAATTAATAATAAAGTAAAAGTAACCTTTTTATGAGGATATTCCACATTGTAAGGCCAAAAACTGGGCATTTTTGAGATTTTTTTTTTCTCATTGAAGAAAATATTAAATGAAACCGATTTTTTTACTTCATTAAACAAGTGAATTTTTGTCTATTTGCACAAGTTTTTGACTGCGAAATTTATTTATTTTTTAAATGTGGCGGTATTCTTGTCTTAAAAAGCGTATGCTCAGCGTCCAACACTGCTCAACAATCGTAAAGTAATTTTAAACACAGAAACAATATGGGTTAAAAAAGTCAATTAAATTTGCCATGCCATGGGCATATTTACAGAGAAATTAACTTAGAGAAAACAAAACAGAGTTTGTTCGAAAACACAAAAACAATTTGGGTTATAAAAGCCAATTAAATTTGCGGCGCCATGGGCCTATTTACAGGGAAATTAATTTACAGAAAACAAAATAGAGCTTGTTCAAAAATCGATTTCGTGTTTTTTCTTCAACATTAAAATCTTTGAATAAATATTTAACAGTTAATTATTTTTTAAAAATTAAATAGGTTCAATGAACCCAAAAAACGATTATCTTTAAATCTCGACCAATATTTTGACAATCGTTTGATCTGTTCGAACACCGCGAGTTGAAAAATATGGTTTAAAGAAACCATGCGAAGAAAAACACCTGCTTTTTAACAGGCATGCGGTTCTGTTCAAAAAGCTCCGTAAATAATTTGAATGTTCCAAAATTATTTCAGGTACATATTCACACTTCATAGATGCAAACAATGTAAAAAGAAAAATGAAAATAATTTTTTTGGAGTCTAACAAAGCAGTAATCCTCTTAAAACAAAACCATATGATATTTGAAAAATATCATTAAATATGTACTTCCCTGTTAATATTTTTTGATGCATTTAGGTTTTATCGATTTTGGAATATTCTATACCTTGGCAAAATCGGGTTTTTAAAAGATTTTTAACTATATATATTTATTATCAAAAATTGAAACAGGTAAAAACCATACTTTTGTTTTAATGTTAAACAAAAAAAGCAAATAAATAACAAAAGTTTTGGTAGAAATATTGAAAATTTCTAACAAACTTTTAATCATATATATCTTGATAGTATTAAGGTAGATAATTTCAGAACTGCTTTTAGAAAAACGGTAAAAATTTGTTTCATTGATAAATTTTGATCGACATAAGTACTTCACAATTGCCATTAGCTTTTTATGTAAACTGGGATGGTAAGTTCTGACAAAAAGTTTAAATTTCATTAGAAATGTTTCAGCAGAAATAGTATTTTTTATTATTAAATATTAATATAAAAAAAATATTTAAAACTGTTTTTATAACTTCATTAACTTTAAGTAATTAGATATCTGTTAAATTTACAGAAAGAACCTGTCAAGTAAAAAAAAAAAACTGTTTATTTTATGAGGAAAAAAAATCTATATTTATTAGAAATTTATTATTTTAATAGATTTTGCAGGTAAAATATAGAGTTTACAGAATTTATTTTTCGTAAAACAAATTGTTTTTACTGCGTGTTGACTGTCGAAGTTATCTGTAAAATAAACGTTTTTTCCAATGCCGTTATAAGCAAATATATTTAATATTCTTATATAATTATTATGTATATTATATAATAATTGTTATATAAATATGTATATTCTTATATACTTATTATGAATATTCTTATGTATAGTTAATTTTCATATAAAAAGGTTTAATTATTTCAAAACTTGAATTGTTTTAATCGATGCTTTATTGGTGATTACATATTTTAAGAAATGTTTAGAAATTAATAAAACTTGTTTTTATACTTTCAGAAAAAGTATAAATCTTTCATAATAACAAAAACGTACTTAAACATATATTTTAAAGAAAAACGCAAGAGTTATTTTTTAAATTTTTAATCCACAAAATGCGGCTTTAATAGGATTATAATTAAACGCACATTTGAAATTTAATGAGGAAAGATTTATATGCATGCATTACAATTCAGAATCAATTTAAGGAAAAAATTGCGATTTGATGAAGAGGTGTGCCACATTTCTTTTTTATGCTGTTATTATTTTTTTTTTTAATTTTAGTTTACTTTACACGAACTGAAACAGGAATTACCATTTTACGCAACAAAAAATAGCAGCCCCCTGAACATTTCAGTTAGAAAATAATACTTAAAACTTAAGTATAAACACTTATCGTTCTAGCTACTCAGTCCGCGGTGCAATTAGAAAAATATTAGTGCTGCACTAAGTGTAAAAAAAACACCCCTAACTTTTCTCCCTAGCATGAGAGTCGGGCAAGAGGAGATGTAAATATGTACTCATAATAATAAATATAATGGAGCAAAATTATGTGCATAATAAACACGCATTTCAATTTGGGCTGCCAGCCATATGTCTTGGAATGAAGCATGGGTGACTAGAAAACTTACTTAAGAACAGAACTAAAATAGCTTTACTCTTTGAAAGAATAAGCATAAAATGTGAGTCAGAAAGAGCAATTTAGAGTGGTGTTTTTTCCTTGGTTACATTTACGAGTGGCACGTTTTAAATCATTGTATGCTTAGACGACCTTTATTTATAACGCATAAGCATATAACTTCCTGTAAATTTGAAAGAAGGTTTGGTGCTTATGTTAATGAATTTAAAGTAGTGGCATTATAAAAAATCTTAAAGTTTACCAAATTTTAATTACGTGGTTTTATTTAGTCTTGTCTTCGTTATTGTGGATCAATCTGTAAAATTTTGAAGAGTTTATCCCAGACATATGCTAAAAATTTGGATCTAAAGCAGTTGTTTTTATTTTTTGTTTAGAGTTCATAGATCAGAAAAAAATAAAAGTTTATTTTAAGAGCACAATTAAAAAAAGCCTTACTATTGAAAGAATAAACATAAAATATGATCCACAAATATAAATTAAGAGTGGAATTTTTTTCCTTGCCTACATTTTTAATGTAGACGGTAATATGAACATTGATATGACGGTGATATGAATATTAAACGGTCATTATTTGCAGCGCATAAAAATATTTTTATGTACCTTCGAATGATTAATGCTGCTTTTCAGATTGATGCATCAATGCCTTCCAATATCAGTTTTACATTAGTAAATATTTCCCATAGTAAGACAATTAGTAAAATATTTGACTAATACTAGTGTACTATAAGGGTATTTTGCTCATAAGCGGGTAAGAAGGATACCTCCTAGATTAGATCTACTTTTAACCCTTTCCGCCCGTCAAACTTCTCCAAAATAGACCCCATTTGTTTCTTCCTTGCGAGACATTTTGGTATTTGTATGACGTTCAGGATTCAAATTTACTGGTTCAATAATTAATTTTCATCTGAAGACTAAGTATGTCATTTTAAACATAGGTTATTTACCAAATTTTAATGTACTTTGACACATTTTTAATTTATTTGAGTTCATTGAAAAAATGTGCTCTTAAAACCTTCCTGATTTATGTATATATATTACTTCATTATTGTGATATTAAGATATGAAAAAGTAGGATATGGTTACAAACACTTCTTATCGAAAAAACGAATACAGAGTTTTTCATACTAATGATGCTAAATAATATGTATTTCTGACGTTATATGATGCAATTGAGACAAAATTTGTTTCAGACAAAAATTAATTACAGAACCATTATGTTCACACTGTTAAAAATTTTGAGCAAACTGTCCAGTCATTTGACCGTTTTTATAGAAAACGATTGCATAATCGTAATATAACTCTATTTTGACCATATTATTGCATATATTATTGCAAAAATAGAGTTAAATTATGGTTATGTAACCGTTTTCTGTAAAAACGGTCGAATGACTGTACAGTTTGCTGCAAAATTTTAACAGTGCATATCCTATATTTATCAGAACAATCAAGAAAAATGTCTTCTCGTGAGTTAAAAAAGAATATTATCTATCCATTTTTATTAATTTACATTTTTTTTATTAAACACAATTTTCTTTAACTTTGAACGAATAAGAATACTTTCTACAACAAGTAATAAGTTTCTTAACTGTGTTCTAAATCCAGCACTAGACATAAGATAAATTAATATGAAATATATTGCTGCCTGCAAAACATAAGTAAATATTATCACACGTCATTTTCTTTGACAATCCTTACACAGAGATTTGATGAACTCCGCAGAGAAAGAATTAGCGATACTGAACACTCAATCATCTTCAACTTGTTGATCTACAGTTGATATGAAGAACAAGTTTTAGGTTCTTCTAGAAGTACTTTTGGTGATTTGTTCTATACAGAGAATAAGATAATGATATTAAGAGGAAAATAGTTCTTTTGTGATTTTTCTAGTTAACGTTTCCAACATTTCGGATCTTTTCAGAAAATTAGATAAGAATATTTTCTTGTAATTGTTTAGAAAAAGTTTCGTGTAAATATTTCTTGAAATACTGATATTAGGT
Source organism: Maratus michaelseni (assembly GCA_963931845.1). Lineage (NCBI taxonomy): Eukaryota > Metazoa > Arthropoda > Arachnida > Araneae > Salticidae > Maratus > Maratus michaelseni. Next base: position 186,788,314 of record OZ007587.1, read on the forward strand.
CATAATGAACAGAGGAAAGTATATTCAACTAGGTAAATTATATCCAATGGTTGGAGTATCATAGTTGAGATTTTTCCAACGGTGCAAAAATATGCCGGGACCAGGACTCCAACCTGAGTACTTTAGTGGTTCGAGTCCTGGTCCCGGCATATTTTCGCTTTGTTGGAAAAATCTCAACTATGATACTCCAACCGTTGGATATAATTTACCTAATTGAATATACTTTCCTCTGTTCATTATGATCTAATTACATGGTATACAGGAGTTTCCGTGCTATTTCAGATTCATCATGTAAAATGCTATAGTTATATCTCGGATGAATGAAATTAGCGCTGCAATTCACAGCCTTGTTCAACAAATAAGTGTGAAATATGCCAGCCAGGATATCGTCGGGATAGCTCAGTAGGGAGAGCGTTGGTACGGCAAACAAAACTACCCAGGTTCGAGTCCTGGTTCCGGCATATTTTCGCTCTGTTGGAAAAATCTCAACTATGATACTCCAACCATTGGATATATTTAGATTAGTTTTAGAGTTCTCATAAAAAAAGCACCTATCCAAATTTTAAAATTTTCAGAAAGAGGAAATAAAATCTTCCGGGATTAGCAGAACAAACAAAGTTTCCCATTTCATGACGATGACATGGCGTTTGTTTAGTTAAGTTCATTTTCGTGATTCTTTGAAGCGTTGTTGGGAAGTCTTCAGTTTAAAGATGCGTCCAATAATTCTAATATTTCCGTAATATTGGCAATGGTTTGTAATTAATTGCATATTAATAACGAAATCCTTGCAACATCGCTGTTACATCCTTGATAATTATTATACTATGGCAATAAATAAAATTTTGATCAAAGTTTGGCTAAGATTATTTTATTATTAATAACTTTGGTCTTGTCAGAACTCAAAAATTATATTTACTTTGCAATTTTCTTTCGCTTTGAATAAATAAATATACTTTCTAAAATGAATAATAAATTTATAGACAGAGCTTTAGGTTTAGCACTAGATCTAAGATAAATGATATAAAGTACATTGCTGCCTATGGAAACATAAGTAAACATTAACACGCGTCATTTTTTTACAGTCCTTAAACAGAGATTTGATGAACTCCGCAAAGTAAGAATGAGCAATACTAAGCACTCGGTTATCTTCAACTTGTTGATCTACAGCTGATGAAAAGAAGTTTTAGGTTCTTCTGAAGGTATTTTAGGGGATTTGTTCTCTACAGAGAATAAGATAATGATACAAAAGGGAAATAGCTTTTTTTTTTCTTTTCTTGCGTCATTTACCCTTTTCTAATTAAAGCATCGTAAGTGACTGGTGTTCTTTAAGAAATTAGATGAGAATATTCTCTAATAATGGTTCAGAAAATGTTTCATGTAATTTTATAGCAAAATATTTAGATTAATTAAAGAATTCCCACGCACAAAAAAAAGAAAAAGAAAATAAGAAAGAAAAAACAAAAAACACTTGTCCAAAATTTTAAAATTTCATAAAAGGTTAAAAAATTCTTGAAACACGTATTTCTATAAAACAAAACAAAAATCTCTCATCTCATGACGACGTCATCGATTGTTAGTTTAGTTAAACTGTTTCAATGTATTGCAAATACTTCCACTATCAACAATATTGCGTTGAAAGTTCATTTCTGGAATTTTGCCAAGTGCTGCGTTTGCTAGGAAAACTTCATTTTAAAAATGCTGTCAATAATTCCGATAATTCCATAATATTGGCATAGAATTGTAAATATTTCCATATTAATATCAATGTTCTAACAATATCGGTATTAAATCTTTAATCATTCTAATACTAAAGTAATAAATGTGCATTTAATAAGTTTTGGCCAAGATGAGATTGATAGTAAGAACTTTAAGTCCGTGAGCAAACAAATAAAAAGAAAACTGCCCAGTTAAACTGATGGCATTGAGCTCACAGGTTATTCACACTAATTGTATATTATACTCGTATTTCAAAGAATTTGAAGTAAGCCCCTTGAAAAATAAAGAAATCGACAATATATTAAGGGGGGTTATCCCCCCGTTACCCCCTCATAGTTAACTAATGAACCTCTTAAACTAATCAGGGAAGCCTCTTATTACAATGAATATATATATACAAAATTTGAAGAAAATCGGATAATGCTGCTTGAAAAACCCATTTATATAAATTAAGGGGGGATTGGCCCCCCATCCCCCCCTTTATACTTAACCAATCAATCCCGAAAACTAATCAGGGAAGCGTCTTAACCCAATGAACTTATAAACAAATTTTGAAGCAAATGAGATAATTCTGCATGAAAAACCCATTTATATAAATTAAGGGGGGGATTACCCCCCGTTCCCTCCCTTTATACTTAACCAATCAATCCCGAAAACTAATCAGGGAAGCGCCTTAACACAGTGAACCTATAAACAAAATTTGAAGGAAAACGGAATAATTCTGCAGGAAAAACCCATTTATATAAATTAAGGGGGATTAGCCCCCGTCCCCCCCCCTTTATACTTAACCAATCAATCCCAACAAAAACTAATCAGGGAAGCCTCTTATTACAATGAATATATATATACAAAATTTGAAGAAAATCGGATAATGCTGCATGAAAAACCCATTTATCTAAATTAAGGGGGATTAGCCCCCCCCCCTTCCCCTTTATACTTAACCAATGAACCCCCAAAACTATTCAGAGAAGCGCATTATCACAATGAACCTATATACAAAATTTGAAGAAAATCGGATAATTCTGCTTGAAAAACCCATTTATATAAATTAAGGCGGGATTGGCCCCCGTCCCCCCCTTTATACTTAACCAATCAATCCCGAAAACGAATCAGGGAAGCGTCTTAACCCAATGAACCTATAAACAAATTTTGAAGCAAATGGGATAATTCTGCATGAAAAACCCATTTATATAAATTAAGGGGGGGGTTAGCACCCCCCGTTCCCCACCCCTTTATACTTAACCAATCAATCCCGAAAACTAATCAGGGAAGCGTCTTAACTCAATGAACATATAAACAAATTTTGAAGCAAATGGGATAATTCTGCATGAAAAACCCATTTATATAAATTAAGGGGGGATTAGCCCCCCCCGTTCCCCCCTTTTATACTTAATCAGTCAATCCCGAAAACTAATCAGGGAAGCATCTTAACCCAATGAACTTATAAACAAATTTTGAAGCAAATGAGATAATTCTGCATGAAAAACCCATTTATATAAATTAAGGGGGGGATTAGCCCCCCGTCCCCCCCCTTCATACTCAAACAATCAATACCGAAAACTAATCAAGGAAGCGCCTTAACACAGTGAACCTATAAACAAAATTTGAAGGAAAAAGGAATAATTCTGCAGGGAAAACCCATTTATATAAATTAAGGGGGGGACTAGCCCCCCCGTCCCCCCCCCTTTATACTTAACCAATCAATCCCAAAAACTAATCAGGGAAGCGCCTTAACGCAGTGAACCTATAAACAAAATTTGAAGGAAAACGGAATAATTCTGCATGAAAAACCCATTTATATAAATTGAGGGGGGGATTAGCCCCCCCATTCCCCCCCTTTATACTTAACCAATCAATCCCGAAAACAAATCAGGGAATCGCCTTAACACAGTGAACCTATAAATAAAATTTGAAGGAAAACGGAATAATTCTGTATTAAAACCCCATTTATATAAATTAGGGGGGGGGTTAGCCCCCCTGTTCCCCCCTTTATATTTAACCAATCAATCCCGAAAACTAATCAGGGAAGCGCCTTAACACAGTCAACCTATAAACAAAATTTGAAGGAAAACGGAATAATTCTGTATTAACACCCTATTTATATAAATTTGGGGGGTTTTAGCCCCCCCTGTTCCCCCCTTTATATTTAACCAATCAATCCCGAAAACTAATCAGGGAAGCGCCTTAACACAGTCAACCTATAAACAAAATTTGAAGGAAAACGGAATAATTCTGTATTAAAACCCTATTTATATAAATTTGGGGGGATTAGCCCCCCCCCCCCTGTTTCCCCCTTTATATTTAACCAATCAATCCCGAAAACTAATCAGGGAAGCGCCTTAACACAGTCAACCTATAAACAAAATTTGAAGGAAATCGGATATTTCTATGAAGAGTTATCGCGTTACGTACGTACATACGTACATACATACATACATACATATATACAGAACCGGCGGGCACATAAGCTCTCAGGCTTTGATAGCCTGTGAGCTAAAAAGTGATTTACTTTCCTTATTTATGGATATTTTCTTTTACTTTAAACGAACAAGACTATACTTTCTACAGCAACCAATAAGATTCTTGACTCTACTCTAAATCCAGCAACAACATTTTCATAATATTGGCAAAGAATTCTGTATATTTTCATAGAAATATAAATGTTACCACAATATTGATATTAAATCTTTAATAGTTCTAATACTAGAGTAATAAATGTTCTTTTAATAATGTTTACTCCAGATCAGTTTATTATTAAGACACTTGAGCTTGTGATGAAGCAAAAATTTGGTTTACGTTCCTTATTTAATTATATTTTATTTTACTTCAAACGAATAAGACTATACTTTCTGCAGCAGTCAATATAATATTAATATTAATATTACCACAATAATAATTATATTACTCGAGTAATAAATGTTCTTTTAATAATGTTTACTCAAGATTAGTTTATTACTAAGACGTTTAAGCTTGTGAGCAAACAAACATTTGTTTTTTTTTCCTTATTTAATGGTATTTTCTTTCACTTTGAATGAATAAAAATACTTTCTACAACAAACAATCAGTTTCTTGACTGCGCTCTAAATCCGACACTAGACATATTATAAATTAATATGAAATATATTGTTGCTTGCGAAACATAAGTAAACGTTAACACACGTCATTTTCTTTGACAATCCTTAGACAGAGATTTGATGAACTCCGAAAAGTAAGAATTTGCGATGCTGAATATGCTATGTTCTTCAACTTGTTGATCTACAGCAAGTTTTAGCTTCTTCTGGAGATATGATATTTTAGACAATTTGTTCTCAACAGAGAATAAGATAAAGATATTAAGATATTTTTTTTCTTCTTGCTTCTGTTATTTTTCAAGTTAACGTTTCCTAGATTTCTAATATTTTGTTTCATGAAATTTGATGAGAATATTTTTATTAATTGTAGAAAAATGTTTCATGTAATTTTATTGCAGAAAATTTAGATTAGTTCAAGAGTTCCCATAAGAAATACTTATACAAAATTCAAAATTTTCCGAACGAGGAAAAAACATCTTTTCTTGACTGGCGTTATTTTTATAGAGCAAACAAACTTTCTCAACTCATGACGTTGATATGGCGTGTTTGCTTACTTAAAGAGTTTCAATCTATTTTGAGCACCATCTACACAACAATATTGAACTCTAAATTCATTTTCGCGATTTTTCGAAGTGTTGTTTTAGTGAGGAAGCTTACAAGTTAAATATACTTTCAATTATTCCAATATCTCCACAACATTGGAAATGATTTGTAAAAATTTGCTTGTTAATAGCAGCATCGCTATTGCAACTTTCGTTTTTTTAACAAAAGCAGGACTTTTTCTAAAATCATGAAGATGAATTTACAGCGGAATATTATTCTGTACGGTACTTACATAGTTTTGAAACCGTTTAAATAAACAAACAATCCATGACCTCACCATGAGATGAAGAAGTTTTGGTTATCTAATAGAAACAAAGCTGTCGAGAGAGGGTTTTTTTTCTACTTTGGAAAACTTTAATTGTAGACAAATGTAGTTTTGTTGAAAACCCTTCAATATTAAAATGATACTAATATTTCACAAAATACTTTCCTTAAGCAATTTTTGAACCATTACTAAAGAGTTTTCTCATCTAATATCCAGAAGAAATTTTTAAATTTAAATACTAAGGTGGTATTAAACTGGTATTTAACTAGCAAAGTAGCAGAAATAAAAATAAAAATAAAAATAAAATATTTTCTTTTTAATATCATTATCATATACTTCGTTTAAAAAAAAAAAAAAAAAAAAAAAAAAAAAAGAGAGATGACGTGTGTTAATGTTTATTTATGTTTTTTAGGCAGCAATATATTCCATATTGTTTTTCCTGGATCGCTTTAAACTGAAGGCTTTCCAACAAAAACAACACTTCGAAGAATCACGAAAATGAACTGAAAACACAATATTATTATTAATGTTGATATTCACAATATAGTGAAACTGTTAAACTACACAAACACTCTACGTAGTAGTAATGAAGTAATAAAATATTATTTGATCCATATAAATAATACTAGTGCAGAAAGGATTTTTACCTTCTTTCTGAAAAATTTAAAAAAATCGATATTCTTTTTTCGGAACTCTTCAACTAATCTAAATATTTCAACATATAATTAAATTGAATTTTTTCTAAAAAGTTACTGGACATTTTTTTAAATCTAATTTTCTCTAAAAAAAAAATCAGAATTCTAGGAAACTTTCACTAGAAGAGTCATAAAAGCAAGAAGAAAAATTTAAAAAAACTAATTTCCTCTTAATATCTTTATCTTATCCTCTGTAGAGAGCAAATCACCTAAAACACCTCCAGAAGAACCTAAAACTTGTTCTTCACATCCGTTGTAGATCAACAAGTTGAAGGTAACAGACTGTTCAGTATCGCTAATTCTTACTCTGGGTACTTCATCAAATCTCTGTATAAGGATTGTCAGAAAAAAATGACGTGTGTTAAAGTTTACTTATGTTTCGCAGCTAGCATTATATTGCTCCAAATCCACTAATACCGATATTTTCGTAACAATGGCAATAATTAGCAAATATCTGCATATAGTATTAATATCCCTGTAATATCGAGATTGCATCTTAAACAATTCCTATACTGGGGAATGTATTACAATTTTGATATAATCTTAGACCGAGATTATTTAGCAAGAATATTAAACTCGTAAGCACACAAGATTTTCTTATTCTATACAATTTTCTTACGGTTAAAAAATAATTACTGCGACAGCTAAGTTTCTCGCGTTAGACATATGATAAGTTAATATGAAATATATTGCTGCTAACGAAATATAAGTAAACATTAACACATGACATTTTCTTTGACTATCCTTACACAGGATTTGATGAACTCCTCAGAGTAAGAATTAGCGATACTGAACATCTATTATCTTCAACTTGTTGATCTACAGTCTACGCAGCTGATGTGAAGACGTTTTGGGTTCTTCTGAAGGTATTTTAAGTGATTTGTTCTCTATAGAGAATAAGATACTGATACTAAGAAAATATTTCTTTATGTTTTTTTTTTTCTTTCTTTCTTCTGTTACTTTTCTAGTTAACGTTTTCTAGATTTATGATGCCATTTAAAATATCCGATGAGAAAAATCTCCAGAAATGGTTCGCAAAAATTTTCATAGAACAATTCTGGTATAAAACTATTTTTTTCTGCCGTTCTATTTATATTTTTGAAATATTAAAACACAATTTCAATGATAAAGTTTAATAAAAAAAGTTTTTTTTTTTTTACTTTATAATAATATCAATTTTACATTGATTTAAAAGCTAGAAAAAAGAGTGGATTTGAAATACTTCAAATTTTATAAGTATAAAGCATAAAAGGTCTAAAGAAATTTTTAATATACTTTAATATTTGTTAAACTGTAATTAATATGTTTTCTTTAATTTATATTAGCATTGCTATGTGATAAAGAAAATAGTATTATTATTTTCCAAATTAAAGACTGCTAAAAATTGCTTGCGTATAAAATTTATATATATTACAACTACTATTTTATAAATTTGTGTTAAATATGAAAAGGTACTCATTAACAAATTTGTTTTAATTTATACCTTAATCTTCAATTTAGTGTTAGACAAATTAGAAATTTAGACGATTAGGAAAAACATTACAAAAAAAGTTTTACAACTATTTTCAATTAAAAAATAATAATTAAAAAAATAAAAAATAATGAAAAAAAAGCAAACGAAAAAAAAAAACGATAAGATATAAATTCGCAATAAATTAAACTTCCACACATGGTTATTGCATATCGGAGTTCATATCTAAATTGATAAACCAATTTTAGAAGAAAGAAAGTGAATGTGGTCTGTTCAACGCTTTTTATTTTAATATTAAGTAACTTTTTCAACGATGAGTTTTAAATGTAAAAAACATTTTCCAAATATTTTCAATCATAAAAATTGATCAAATATAGAAATCGCTCAAAAATAAGTTAAAAATGAGAAAAAAAAATCACAATGATTTAACATTGAGAAATAAATTCACAATGAGTTAACAATGAGAAATAAATTACCAATGAGTTACCATTTTTTATCATTCAACTGTTATTCATAACAGAGTTAATATTATGAATGTGAAACCAGGATTGCAGGAATGGAAATTAATGGGCTATGTAAAATACTTTTTTTACATTTTTATTGCATTTCGATATTTTTTACATATTTATTACATCTAAAAAAAATAAAATAAATAAAGGCATAACACATTTTAAGCGATTACCTTTATCACAAATTTTCAATTATGTATTAATGGAACCAACAGATAAAAGCTAAAAAAATAGATACAAAAATAGATAAAACTGAGAAATAAATTAATAATCAACTAAGAGTCTAAGTTCTTTATGCTAGGTTTCATAGCCTGATTAAGAAGCTAGATTTACAAGAACGAAATAGATATGGTCAATTAAACTCAGAATGGTGGAATGCCTTCGCTGGAGAAAAATAACATCATAAACGACATTTTCATACATAATATTGAAAAAAAAAACGTAATTGCAACAAACACACGTAATTTTTCTCTGTCATTTCGTTCCATCGTTCAGTATTTAGCGACGATGATCTGTAACTCCTTACTCAACATTTTTTTTATTTTAAAATTCAATTAAAAAAATTATTAAATAAATAACTGTACCCCAAAAATATATTTTACACATATTTTGCAAATTATAATTACTACGAAATACAGAGAATCTAACTCAAGTATCACAGGTAAATAAATTCATCAATGAACTAAGAATTATTTTATTATCCGAATGGCATTTTTTATTGTAATTCATAGCATGAAAGAGAAACAAGTTTTTTCAGGAAAGAATGCAAGCATGATTTGTAATATATTTATTCAATATTTTTGTTTTCAAATTTAATTAATTTTTTTAAGCAATTAAGATTATAATAAGTATATAATCATGTACAAATAAATACATAGTATTTGAATAATTCAGTAAATATTAAAAATATACTAATAAGAATCGTTGAAAAATTCAAAATGAACTAACAACTACTAAGTCTTCTAAGTCTTCAACTTCTAAGTCTTGATTTATACTAGAGTTTCTATTATGAATAAGAAAACAGTTTTACACGAACGAAACCATGTATGTTCTGCAGCATGATTATTCAACATTTATTATTTTATAATTCAATAATATTTACAAACGATTAATTTTAGACAAAAAATTAATAGTTCATACATTTACGGTTATATAATTATTCGGAGATTCAGAAACGCACCCTTCCAAAAAACAATGATTTATCATTGTTTTTTGGAATTTAGTTATTGATTTGGAATTTTATTATTGAACTACTAATTTTCTAATCCTTGAATTTTGTGTTACATTGCCATACATATTATCCCTAACAAGTAAGATCACCTTAAAGCGCATTCTCAAAAAATTATGAAAAAAATATTAAAGAACCTAGGTATAAATGCAATAAAATTACAATCACATTTAGCTGCGGAATCGTGATAAGTTTCTCAGAATAAAATTAAACTCTTTTAGTTTTATTGCCAAAACCGAATTTGGCAAACATTAAGTTGGTTTGATTTACAAGCCAAAATTTGAGAAATGCTTGAGAATGTAATGATTTCTACTCTATTTTTTAAAAGAATAAATTTTGGATTTCTTTGAATTAAAATGTTAGTAGTAATATAGCTTTTGTATGTTTAAATAATAAAAGCAAGTTAAGATGACCTTCAAACTCTTAACTTTCGATTAGAGTGTAATTTTATTTTTCTTCTCATTTATGGTCATAGCTGTGCATATCGGAATAAACATGCATATTATTCATAAAATTTATCATAACAAAGCAGACTGATAAATTTACAGAAAAACAAATTAAATTAATTCCATATCATGACTAATTAAAACAACATGAAAGTTCTAAACACATTAACGTATACGTCAAATTTGATGATATTTCTAAAGGGTTGGTTGTCGAAAATGTCCATGTAATCCCATTGCTTTCTTCATGATCTTCGTCCGTGTTATACTAAAACGTGAATTAAAGTACCAGCCTTGAATAAACATGGTTACAAAAATAGTTCTTTTTTTTTTTTAAATCTCCCCTTTTTTATTTTTATGTTTTAAAATTTTCATTCTTCTATGCTTTTGCACTGAAATAAAATATTATTTTAAATAAGATTAAATAAAACATATTTCTTTATCAAAATATTCTACTATTATTATTATAATTGTATGTCTGATCGGATTGGTAATTTACTATTATCATTAAACATTGGAAGTCCTTTTTTTTTCTTTAGAAAATACGTCCCTAATAGAGCAATGTTTTTCTAAATATTTAAAAAGTCATTATGTTTTAAATAAGGTCATAAAGAGATTCCGCCCTAAAATTTTTATAAGTAATTTTTATTATGTATCTACTTGTAGAGTACCTTCCGTAGTATTTTTTTTTCAACTTTCCCAGTAAGAGTTTATGGAGCCCTTCCTTGTAAGAAATCCGTTTTACAGGAATAACTGTATACATATATTAATCAATAACATTTTTATATAAATAATTTTAGGCAAAAAAAATATAGTTTTCATATGTTTTCAAATTTAAAATAATAGAAAATTTAGAAAAAGAAGGCAAATAAGTTAATAATGAGAAGAAAATTCATAATGCATAAACAATTTCTCATTCTTCGAAAGTTGTTTTATACTAGAGTTCATGATTAAGAAACCAGCTTTACAGGAACGAAAGCAAAAATGTTCTTTAAAATGCTAATTTTAGCCGATTCGTTTAAAAATTCAATAACATTTTTAAATAGTTAATATTAGGTTAAAAAAATACAATTTAAACATATTTTAAATTTACAATAATAACAGAGCTGTCACAAGTGACAAATTTTCTTTTTAAATTATTGTGTCTACCAAAAACATAAGCTTCTAATTTTAAAGTAGATTATAAATTTTTAGATATAAAATATTTCAAATTTCATCATTTTTTAAATAAGGTCATAAGGAGATTTGCTCTAAAATTTTTATAACTATGCACATCTACTTGTGGAGTATCTTCAGTATTTTTATATATATATATATAACTTTCCTAGTACAAGTTTATTGAGACCTGTAAGAAATCAGTTTTACAAGAATAACTGTGTTCTTTTTCTTTTTTAATCAATAGCATATTTATATAAATAATTTTAGGCAAAAAATATAGTTTTGAGATATTTTCATATTTAAAATAATGGGAAATTCTGAAAAGGAGGCAAATAAGTTAATAATGAGAAGAAAATTCATAATGCAAAAACAATTTCTAATCCCTCGAAAGTTGTTTTATACTAGAGTTCATATTATGACTAAGAAACCAGTTTTGCAGGAACGAAAGCGAATATGTTCTTTAAAATGCTAATTTTAGCTGATTCGTTTCAAAATTCAATAACACTTTTTAAAAGTTAATTTTAGGTAAAAAAACAAAAACAATTTAAACATATTTTTAATTTACAATAATAATAGGGTGTGCCACAGGTAACAATTTTACTTTTAAGTTATTGTGTCTACCAAAATTTTAAACTTTTAATCTTCAAAGTAGATTATAAATTTTTACATATAAAATATTTAAATTTTCATTATTTTTAAAATAAGGTTATAAGGAGATTCCGCTCTAAAATTTACATCTACTTGTGGAGTATCTTCAGTTTTTTTTTTTTTTTTTTTTTTTTTTTTTTTACTTTCCCAGTATGAGTTTATAGAGACCTTCCTTGTAAAAAATCAGTTTTACAGGAATAACTGTATTAATTTTATTTATTTATTTATTTATTTATTTATTATTAATAACATTTTTATATAAATAATTTTCAGCAAAATATATAGTTTCATATATTTTCAAATTTAAACTAATAGGAAATTTTGAAAAAGGAGGCAAATAAGTTAATAATGAGAAGAAAATTCATAATGCAAAAACAATTTCTAATCCTTCGACAGTTGTTTTATACTAGAGTTCATATCATGACTAAGAAACCAGTTTTACAGGAACGAAAGCGAATATGTTCTTTAAAATGCTAATTTTAGCCGATTCGCTTCAAAATTCAATAACATTTTTAAAAAGTTAATTTTAGGTAAAAAAAAGTACAATTTAAACATATTTTAAATTTACAATAATAATAGGGCTGCCACTGGTAATAATTTTTCTTTTAAATTATTGTGTCTACCAAAATTTTAAACTTCTAATCTTCAAAGTAGATTATAAATTTTTAGATATAAAATATTTAAAATTTCATTATTTATTAAATAAGGTCATAAGGCGACTCCGCTGTGAATTTTTTATAATTATGTACATCTACTTGTGGAGTATCTTCAGTTTTTTTTTTTTTTTTTTTTTTTCTCTTTCCAGTATGAGTTTATTGAGACCTTCTTTGTAAGAAATCAGTTTTACAGGAATAACTGTGTTAATTTTTTTTTTAATTTATTTATTTGTTATTATTTTTTTATTAATAACATTTTTATATAAATATTTTTCAGCAAAATATATAGTTTCATATATTTTCAAATTTAAACTAATAGGAAATTTTGAAAAAAGGAGGCAAATAAATTAATAATGAGAAGAAAATTCATAATGCAAAAACAATTTCTAATCCTTCGAAAGTTGTTTTATACTTGAGTTCATATCATGACTAAGAAACCTGTTTTACAGGAACGAAAGCGAATATGTTCTTTAAATTGCTAATTTTATCTGATTCGTTTCAAAATTCAATAACATTTTTAAAAAGTTTATTTTAGGTAAAAAAAAAAAAAAATACAATTTAATAATACGGCTGTCACTAGTAACAAATTTCTTTTAAAATTATTGTGTCTATCAAAAACTTAAACTTCTAATTTTTAAAGTAGATTATAAATTTTTAGATATAAAATATTTAAAATTTCATTATTTTTTAAATAAGGTCATAAAGAGATTCTCCCTAAAATTTTTATAATTATGTACATCTACTTGTGGAGTATCTTCAGTATTTTTTTTTTTTAACTTTCCCAGTATGAGTTTATTGAGACCTTCCTTGTAAGAAATCAGTTTTACAAGAACAACTGTGTTCCTTTTTTTTTTCTTTTTTAATCAATAGCATATTTATATAAATAATTTTAGCCAAAAAATATAGTTTTCAGATATTTTCAAACTTAAAATAATAGGAAATTCAGAAAAAGAAGGTAAATGAGTTAAAATTGAGAAGAAAATTGATAATGCATAAACAATTTCTAATCCTACGAAAGTTGTTTTATACTAGAGTTCATATTATGACTAAGAAAGCAGTTTTGCAGGAACGAAAGCGAATATGTTGTTTAAAATGCTAATTTTAGCTGATTCGTTTCAAAATTCAATAACACTTTTTAAAAGTTAATTTAAGGTAAAAAAACAAAAACAATTTAAACATATTTTTAATTTACAATAATAATAGGGTGTGCCACAGGTAACAATTTTTCTTTTAAATTATTGTGTCTACCAAAATTTTAAACTTCTAATCTTCAAAGTAGATTATAAATTTTTGAATATAAAATATGTAAATTTTCATTATTATTAAAATAAGGTCATAAGGAGATTCCGCTCTAAAATTTTTACAATTATGTACATCTACTTGTGGAGTATCTTCAGTTTTTTTTTTTTTTTTTTTTTTTTTTTTTTTACTTTCCCGGTATGAGTTTATTGAGACCTTCCTTGTAAAAAATCAGTTTTACAGGAATAACTGTGTTAATTTTATTTATTTATTTATTTACTTATTTATTATTAATAACATTTTTATATAAATAATTTTCAGCAAAATATATAGTTTCATATATTTTCAAAGTTAAACTAATAGGAAATTTTGAAAAAGGAGGCAAATAAGTTAATAATGAGAAGAAAATTCATAATGCAAAAACAATTTCTAATCCTTCGACAGTTGTTTTATACTAGAGTTCATATCATGACTAAAAAACCAGTTTTACAGGAACGAAAGCGAATATGTTCTTTAAAATGCTAATTTTAGCCGATTCGCTTCAGAATTCAATAACATTTTTAAAAAGTTAATTTTAGGTAAAAAAAAGTACAATTTAAACATATTTTTAATTTACAATAATAATAGGGCTGCCACTGGTAACAATTTTTCTTTTAAATTATTGTGTCTACCAAAATTTTAAACTTCTAATCTTCAAAGTAGATTATAAATTTTTAGATATAAAATATTTAAAATTTCATTATTTTTTAAATAAGGTCATAAGGCGATTCCGCTGTAAATTTTTTATAATTATGTACATCTACTTGTGGAGTATCTTCAGTTTTTTTTTTTTTTTTTACTTTCTCAGTATGAGTTTATTGAGACCTTCTTTGTAAGAAATCAGTTTTACAGGAATAACTGTGTTAATTTTTTTAAAATTTATTTATTTATTATTATTTTTTTATTAATAACATTTTTATATAAATAATTTTCAGCAAAATATATAGTTTCATATATTTTCAAATTTAAACTAATAGGAAATTTTGAAAAAAGGAGGCAAATAAGTTAATAATGAGAAGAAAATTCATAATGCAAAAACAATTTCTAATCCTTCGACAGTTGTTTTATACTAGAGTTCATATCATGACTAAAAAACCAGTTTTACAGGAACGAAAGCGAATATGTTCTGTAAAATGCTAATTTTAGCCGATTCGCTTCAGAATTCAATAACATTTTTAAAAAGTTAATTTTAGGTAAAAAAAAGTACAATTTAAACATATTTTTAATTTACAATAATAATAGGGCTGCCACTGGTAACAATTTTTCTTTTAAATTATTGTGTCTACCAAAATTTTAAACTTCTAATCTTCAAAGTAGATTATAAATTTTTAGATATAAAATATTTAAAATTTCATTATTTTTTAAATAAGGTCATAAGGCGATTCCGCTGTAAATTTTTTATAATTATGTACATCTACTTGTGGAGTATCTTCAGTTTTTTTTTTTTTTTTTACTTTCTCAGTATGAGTTTATTGAGACCTTCTTTGTAAGAAATCAGTTTTACAGGAATAACTGTGTTAATTTTTTTAAAATTTATTTATTTATTATTATTTTTTTATTAATAACATTTTTATATAAATAATTTTCAGCAAAATATATAGTTTCATATATTTTCAAATTTAAACTAATAGGAAATTTTGAAAAAAGGAGGCAAATAAATTAATAATGAGAAGAAAATTCATAATGCAAAAACAATTTCTAATCCTTCGAAAGTTGTTTTATACTTGAGTTCATATCATGACTAAGAGACCTGTTTTACAGGAACGAAAGAGAATATGTTCTTTAAAATGCTAATTTTAGCTGATTCGTTTCAAAATTCAATAACATTTTTAAAAAGTTTATTTTAGGTA
Source organism: Maratus michaelseni (assembly GCA_963931845.1). NCBI lineage: Eukaryota > Metazoa > Arthropoda > Arachnida > Araneae > Salticidae > Maratus > Maratus michaelseni. The sequence continues at coordinate 186,803,905 of OZ007587.1, forward strand.
AAAAAAAAAAAAAATAATAATAATAATAAAATAGAATTTAATAATACGGCTGTCACTAGTAACAAATTTCTTTTAAAATTATTGTGTCTATCAAAAACTTAAACTTCTAATTTTTAAAGTAGATTATAAATTTTTAGATATAAAATATTTAAAATTTCATTATTTTTTAAATAAGGTCATAAAGAGTTTCTCCCTAAAATTTTTATAATTATGTACATCTACTTGTGGAGTATCTTCAGTATTTTTTTTTTTTTAACTTTCCCAGAATGAGTTTATTGAGACCTTCCTTGTAAGAAATCAGTTTTACAAGAACAACTGTGTTCCTTTTTTTTTTCTTTTTTAATCAATAGCATATTTATATAAATAATTTTAGCCAAAAAATATAGTTTTCAGATATTTTCAAACTTAAAATAATAGGAAATTCAGAAAAAGAAGGTAAATGAGTTAAAATTGAGAAGAAAATTCATAATGCAAAAACAATTTCTAATCCTTCGAAAGTTGTTTTATACTAGAGTTCATATCATGACTAAGAAACCAGTTTTACAGGAACGAAAGCGAATATGTTCTTTAAAATGCTTATTTTAACCGATTCGTGTAAAAATTCAATAACATTTTTAAAAAGTTAATTTTAGGTTAAAAAAAATACAATTTAAACATATTTTTAATTTACAATAATAATAGGGCTGTCACTGGTAACAATTTTTCTTTTTAATTATTGTGTCAACCACAAATTTTAACTTCTAATTTTCAAAGTAGATTATAAATTGTTAGTTATAAAATATTTAAAATTTCATTATTTTTTAAATAAGGTCATAAGGAGATTCCGCCCTAAAATTTTTATAATTATGTATATCTACATTTAGTGTATCTTCAGTATTTTTTTTTAACTTTCCCAGCATGAGTTTATGGAGACCTTCCTTGTAAGAAATCAGATTTACAGAAATAACTGTGTTCATTTTTTTTAATTAATATAATTTTTATATAAATAATTTTAGGCAAAAACACTGTTTTCATATATTTTCAAATTTAAAATAATAGGAATTGCAGAAAAAGAAGGCAAATAATTTAATAATGAGAAGAAAATTCATAATGCATAAACAATTTCTAATCCTTCGAAAGTTGTTTTATACCTGAGTTAATATCATGACTAAGAAACCAGTTTTACAGGAACGAAAGCGAATATGTTCTTTAAAATGCTTATTTTAGCCGATTCGTATCAAAATTGAATAACATTTTTAAAAAGTTAATTTTAGGTAAAAATAATGCAATTTAAACGTATTTTAAATTTACAATAATAATAGGGCTGTCACTGATAACAGTTTTTCTTTTAAATTAGTGTGCCTACCAAAAATTTAAACTTCTAATCTTCAAAGTAGATTATAAATTTTTAGATATAAAACATTTTAAATTTCATTTAAAAAAAATATGGTCATAAGGAGTTTTCTAACTAAAATTTTTATTTATTTATTTATTTTTACTTGCAGTATTAGTTTATGGAGACCTTCCTTGTAAGAAATCACTTTTACAAGAATAACTGTGTTCATTTTTTTTTTCAATCAATAACATTTTTATGTAAGTAATTTTAGGCAAAAAATATAGTTTTCATATATTTTCAAATTTAAAATAATAGGAAATTCAGAAAAGAAGGCAAATAAGTTAATAATGAGAAGAAAATTCATAATGCATAAACAATTTCTAATCCTTCGAAAGTTGTTTTATACTAGAGTTCATATCATGACTAAGAAACCAGTTTTACAGGAACGAAAGCGAATATGTTCTTTAAAATGCTTATTTTAACCGATTCGTGTAAAAATTCAATAACATTTTTAAAAAGTTAATTTTAGGTTAAAAAAAAATACAATTTAAACATATTTTTAATTTACAATAATAATAGGGCTGTCACTGGTAACAATTTTTCTTTTTAATTATTGTGTCAACCACAAATTTTAACTTCTAATTTTCAAAGTAGATTATAAATTGTTAGTTATAAAATATTTAAAATTTCATTATTTTTTAAATAAGGTCATAAGGAGATTCCGCCCTAAAATTTTTATAATTATGTATATCTACATTTAGTGTATCTTCAGTATTTTTTTTTAACTTTCCCAGCATGAGTTTATGGAGACCTTCCTTGTAAGAAATCAGATTTACAGAAATAACTGTGTTCATTTTTTTTAATTAATATAATTTTTATATAAATAATTTTAGGCAAAAACACTGTTTTCATATATTTTCAAATTTAAAATAATAGGAATTGCAGAAAAAGAAGGCAAATAATTTAATAATGAGAAGAAAATTCATAATGCATAAACAATTTCTAATCCTTCGAAAGTTGTTTTATACCTGAGTTAATATCATGACTAAGAAACCAGTTTTACAGGAACGAAAGCGAATATGTTCTTTAAAATGCTTATTTTAGCCGATTCGTATCAAAAGTGAATAACATTTTTAAAAAGTTAATTTTAGGTAAAAATAATGCAATTTAAACGTATTTTAAATTTACAATAATAATAGGGCTGTCACTGATAACAGTTTTTCTTTTAAATTAGTGTGCCTACCAAAAATTTAAACTTCTAATCTTCAAAGTAGATTATAAATTTTTAGATATAAAACATTTTAAATTTCATTTAAAAAAAATATGGTCATAAGGAGTTTTCTAACTAAAATTTTTATTTATTTATTTATTTTTACTTGCAGTATTAGTTTATGGAGACCTTCCTTGTAAGAAATCACTTTTACAAGAATAACTGTGTTCATTTTTTTTTCAATCAATAACATTTTTATGTAAGTAATTTTAGGCAAAAAATATAGTTTTCATATATTTTCAAATTTAAAATAATAGGAAATTCATAAAAGAAGGCAAATAAGTTAATAATGAGAAGAAAATTCATAATGCATAAACAATTTCTAATCCTTCGAAAGTTGTTTTATACCAGAGTTAATTTCATGACTAAGAAACCAGTTTTGCAGGAACGGAAGCGAATATGTTCTTTAAAATGCTTATTTTAACTGATTCGTTTCAAAATTCAATAACATTTTTAAAAAGTCAATTTTAGATTTTTAAAAAAAGTACATTTTAAACATATTTCAAATTTACGATAATAATAGGGCTGTCACTGGTAACAATTTTTCTTTTAGATTATTGTGTCTACCAAAGATTTTAACTTCTAATCTTCAAAGTAGATTATACATTTTTAGAAATAAAAGTAGGAAAAATAATTAAAAAACTAATCGCTAATGCAATCACTGTAATAGGAAATGTTGTAAAAGAAAAATAAAAAAAATTAATAATGTGAGGAAAACCACAATGAACAAACGATTTCTACGCTGAAAAAAAAAAAAAAAAAAAAAAAAAAAAAGTTGATTTTACAGTATAATACTAGCCTTCCAGCTGCCTGTATCATACCGTAAAATTAACAGTAATAAACAGTAAAATAAGCAGTAATACACTGCCGCGCATTCGTGGCAGTGTATTAATGCTTATTTTACAGTTTATTACTGTTAATTTTACGGTATAATACTGGCAGTTGGGATACTAGTGTTATACTGTAAGATCAATTTTTTTCCCTGTGCAATGCTTCGAAGGTTGCTATTTTCAGAACGCAAAGTGCAAGGAAAATATTGCAGTAAATATCTGTGTGTGTGTGAGAGAGAGAACACGATAGCTCCCAAATGGTAATTTCTATTGTGCTCCCGTTTGGCGAATATGTCATAGACCACTGCCATAATAACTGTATATATTAGCATAAAAATCAGCTAACGGTTTAGGTATTTAATTCATTTTTAAATTATTTTGAAATTGCGACCTATTCTATAAGGGAAAACACCAAATAAATGATAAATGCTGAGTGCAATCAGCATTAGTAGCGCAGAAGTAACATCTCCCGTTTCAAAGTAGAAGATCCAGTATTTGAATTCAGACAATTCCATTGTTTCAGAGATTTAAAAAAAAGAAAAAAAAATTTAATTTGTTGGTCACCTGCGACAGTTTTCGGAAAGACCAGTGGAGCCAGTCTAGCCTTAAAAAAAAAATAATAAAAAAAAATAAAAATAAAAAAATACTGCATTACGTATTATAACTAAGAAACCAGTTTTTCAGGAATGAAAGGAAATATGTTGGTTAATTTTCAATATTTGTTATTTTTAAATACTGAATCACTTTTATTAAACCTAACGTTTGAAAAAAATTTCAATTTTATACTTATTAAAACAATTTAAAAGTATTAAAAAAGTATACAAAAATTCATTAAAGAACTACCTAACTTTTCTAAGCATTCGAAAGTTGTTTTATATTAGATTACATAATATGAGTATGAAACCAGTTTATTAGGTACGAAAGGGAATATGTTGGTTAATTTTCAGCATCTATTATTTTAAAATACCATAACACATTTATTACGCTTAACTTTCGTGAAAAAAAAAGTTTAAAAATTTTTAAAAAATATATATATATTTAAATGTATAATTATTAGAAGAAGTAAAAATGATTAAAAAATATATATAAATTCATTAAAGAACTAACTTTTTCTAATCCTTCGAAAGTTATACAAGTTTACATATTTTTACTGAGAAACCAATTTTACAGGAAGGAAAACGAATAATATGATATGCTTATTCGATATTTATTATTTTAAAATTAAGTAACTTTTTATCAATGATTAGCTTTAGACCAAAAAGGGATATTTCCAATATTTTCAATTATATAATTTATAGGAAATGCAGAATTTTTTAAGTTAACAATCATAAATAAATTGCTTTAATGAACTAATAAATTTCTTATTCTTCGAAGGTTGTATTATACTATATTTCGTATAATCACTAAGAAAACAGCTTTACAGGAAAGTAATATAATAAATTCTGCAGCATACTTATAAAACATGTAACAGATTAAAATTCAATAATGTTTTAATTTATTAACCTTAAAGTAAAAATACAGTTGTCATATATTTTTAATTTTACAAGGAACAGCAGAAAAGTAAAAAATAAGTTAGTAATTATACAAGAAAACTCATGATTAAACAACATTTTCAAAGTAAAATTTCGATAAATTTTTTTTAATTTAAAAATTCAATAATATTTGTAAATTATTAACTTTAAACTAAAATTACCGTTTTAACATATTTTGAAATTTACAAAAATAGGAATTTAGTAAAAGATAAAAAATAAAATTAAGAAGAAGCAAAATAATAACGAGCTAAATAATTCAAATCTTTTGTAGTATGTTTTATAAAAGAGTCCATATTATCATTTAATCTATTATTAAAGTAATGAAAGCTAATATGTTCTACAGCATACTTATTAAATATTTTATCATTTTAAAATTCAATAACGTTTTAAGAAATTAACATTAGACTAAAAATGCACTTTTCACATATTGTAATAATAGAAACACCATAAAAAAAAAAAATCGCTGAAAATTCATAGCGAAATAACCTTTTCTAATTTTACGAAGATATATATATATATATATATATATATATATATATTAAATACAAAACCTCTTAAAAAAGATTGATTTTAGCCTAAAAATACAATTTTAACATATGTTACATTTTGAAATTATAAGAAATTGAGTAAAACATTACAAAAAGACAGTAACTAATGAGAAGCAAACACATAATAAAAAAACCTACTCTAGTTCTCAGAAGGTTGTTTTACACAATAATTCATATTATGACTACGAAACCAATTTTACAGGAACGAAAGCGAATATAAAACGATTATTCATCATTTTTTATTTCAAATTCAATAACACTTTTGTATAATTAATTTTAGGCTAAAAATACAGTTTTCGCATTTTCACTATTTAAAATGATAAGAACTACAGTATAAGATTTTAAAAAGGCAATTAACTAGTGAAATGAAAACACATAAAGAATAGTTTTCTAATCGCCACAAAATTTCTTTATACCAGAGTTCACATTAACACTAAGAAACCATTTTCACAGGAACGAAAGCAAATTATCTTAATTTTTTACTTTAAATTCAATTAAATTTATAAATGATTGCTTATTACTTATAAACTAAAAATACAATTTTAACAGTTCCTCAGAACTAGACTTCATATTATGACTAAACTTTATGAAAAAGACGGTAACTAATGAAAAGCAAGTTCGTAATAAACAAAACTTTTCTAATCCTCAGAAGGTTGCTTTAAACTAGAATTCATATTATGAACAAGGGACCATTTTTACATGAATGAAAGCTAATGTAACACATTTATTCATAGATTAAATGAATTTATATTAATTTTAGGATAAAAATTAAACTGTAACATCTTTTAATTTAAAATAATCAGAAATACGGTAAAAGATAAGAAAAAGACAAAAACAAATGAGAAGCAAATAATGAACAAATGTTTTGTAATCCACGGATGGCTGTTTTGTACTGGAATTCATATTACGACTGGGAAATACATTTTACGCGAAAGAAGACTAATATAAAACAATTATGTATGAATTTTATGTTAAAATTACATAACACTTTAAAATTATTAATTTTAGGCTAAAAGTGCAATTTTTACATTTCCAAATTTAAAATAATAAGAAATACAGTAAACAATTAGAAAAATACCATAACTAAAGTGAATCAAACGCATAAGGAACAAACCTTTTCAAATCCTGAGAAGGTTTCTTTATACCAGAGTTCATATTGCGACTAAGAAACCCTTTTTACAAGAACGAAAGCGAATGTAACACGATTATACCTCATGTATTGTTTTAAAATTCAATAATTCATTTCTAAAATTTAAAATAATAAGAGATACTATATATATAAAATATCACAAAAAGGCAATACCTAATGAAAAGAAAACTCATAAAGACAACTTTTCTAAACATCAGAAGGTTTCTTTATGCCAGAGTTCATATTTTGATTAAGAAATCATTTTTAAAGTAACGAAAGCGAAAATAAAACGAATATTCTTCATTTTTTACTTTAAATTCAATAACATTTGTAAATGACTTTGTACTAATTTTAGACTGAAAATGCTATTTAAAAAGTTTTCATTTTAAAATAATAAGAGATACTGTAAAATGAAAATACTTTAACTAATGAGAAGGAAACTCTTGATGATCATTTATTTTTCTAATTCTCAGAAGGTTGCTTTACATAAGAAGGTTTCAGTGCATATTATGACTAAACTTTATGAAAAACACAGTAAAAAATGAAAAGCAAGTTCATAATAAACAAGATTTATCTAATCCTCAGAAACTTACTTTATTTTAAAGTTTATATTATGACTAAGGAACCATTTTTCCTTGATTGAAAATGAATATAACACAATTATACATTGATTAAATGAATTCCTTTTAATTTCAAGCTAACATTCAATATTAACATCTATCAATTTAAAATATTAAGAACTAGGAAAATAAAACTAAAAAAATACATCAACTAATGAGAAGGAAACTCTTAATGAACGATTTTTTTCTAATCCTCATAAGGTCGTTTCACGCTAGAGAGCATTTTATGACTAAGGAACCACTTTTACAAGAAAGAAACGAATACAATACCATTATTTATCCTTTTTTACTCTAAAATTCTATAACATTTATAAATGAATGCCTATTAATTTTAGGCTGAAAAACAATTTTAACATATTTCAATTTAAAATAATATGAAATACAGTAAAAAATTAGAAAAAGACCAAAGCTAAATAAAAGATAACTCATAATGAAAAAAAAAAAAAAAAAAAAAAAAAAAAAACTTGTCTTCAGAAGGAAGTGTTAAGCGGTTATCCTGAGAAGGAAGCGTTATGCTACAGTTCATGTTATGACTGAGAAAGCACTTTTACAGGAACGAAAGCGAATATAACATAATTATTCAGCCTTTTTTAATTCATTTTTTTTGTTATCAAATTTATTGGTCATTTAAATTGAATACCATTTTTAAATAATTAATTTTAAGCTAAAAATACAACTAAGGTTTTTTCAATTTAAAATTATGACAAATACAATAAAAGATTAGGAAATGAAAATGGCAAATAAGAAGCAAACTCATAATGAACAAAGCTTTTCTAATCCACAGAAGGTTGATTTATACTAAAGTTCATATTATGACTAAAAAAACCACTTTTTCTGGAAAGAAAGCGAATATAAGATTATTTTTTATTTTTATTTCAAAATTCATCAACAATTTTAAATGACTAATTTTAGGCTAAAAACATTTTAACATATTTGCAATTTAAAATGCTAAGAAATATAGCAAATAATTATAAAAATGCAGCAACTAGTGGACAATAAATTCAGTATGAACTAAACTGTTCTAATCCATAGAAAGCTGCTTTGTATTAGAATTCGTATTACAACTAAGGAACCATTTTTACAGGAACAGATGCGAATGTAGCTGAATTATTCTTTACTTTTTATTTCAAAATTCGATAACATTTTTAAATGCTCACTTTTAGGCTAAAAATACATTTTTAACGTGTTTTCAATTTAAAATACTAAGAAATATAATAAAATATTGTAGAAATAAAGTAACTAATGAAAAGAAAACTCACAGAGAAATCAATTCTAATTGTCTGACGGTTATTTTATAAAAGACTTCATATTATGACTAAGAAACCATTGTTATAGGAACAAAATCGAATATAACACGATTATTCATCTTTTTAATTTTAAAATTCAATAACATTTTTAAATGATTAATTATAGGCTAAAAATACAACTATTATATTTTTATAATTTAAAATAATGAGAGATACATCATAAGATTAGAAACTGACAGAAATTTATGAATAGAAAACTCATAAAGGAAACAATTTTAATCGTCCGACGGTTGCTTTATAAAAGACTTCATATTATGAGTAAGAAACCATTTTTACAGGAACGAAATCAACTATAACAGGATTATTCATTTTTTTCTAATTTTAAAATTCAATAATATTTTAAAATGATTAGTTATAGGCTACAATAGGATTCGTACACTTTACCACAATTTTTAATAGAATTTTTTGCCTTATTTAAATGCAGAAAATTATTACAAATACTGTAATTAAACGAGGCATCTACAATTCCTGCTATTTAAATGTTAAATAGAAGAATTCTATTGAAAAGTTGTGGTAAAAGCGTACGAACCCTGTAAAAATACAATTTTTATATATTTTTATAATTTAAAATAATACGAAATACATTATGAGATTAGAAACAGACAAAAACTAATAAAAAGAAAACTCATAAAGAAAACAATTCTAATCGTCCGACAGTTGCTTTATAAAAGACTTCATTTTATGAGTACGAAACCATTTTTACAGAAACGAAAGGGAATATAACACATATTTTACCTAAAATTTATTTACATTTATAAACGAATACCTATTAGTTTTAAGCTAAAAATACAATTAACAGTTTTCTATTTTAAATAATAAGAAATGCTGTAAATTATAACAGATTATTACTATTAATATAACACAATTATTAATCATTTCTTATTTTAAGTTTTTGTTATTAAATTTATTAGTCATTTAAATTCAATAACATTTTTAAATGACTAATTTTAAGCTAAAAATACAACCAACAGTTTGAAAGTTTAAAATGATCATAAATATAATAAAAAATATGAAAGAAACAGTTACCATAATAAACAAAACTTTTCTAATCTACATAAGATTGTTTTATACTAGAGTCTGTATTATCTAAGAAATTATTTTTACAGGAACGAAATTGAATATAAAAGGATTATTCTTTATTTTTTATTTCAAAATTCAATATAACTTATAAATTGTTAATTTTTGGCTAAAAATATATTTTTATCGTATTTTAGATTCAAATAATAAGAAATATAGTAAAATATTTTAAAAACACAGTAACTGATGAGAAGCAATCTCATAATGAACTAATCTTCTCTAATCCCGAAAAGGTTGCTTTATACTAGAGTTCATATTATGACTAAGAAGCCAGTTCTATAGGCACGAAAGCGAAAATATAACAAGATTATTCACAGTTATTTTTTCAATATTTTTAAATGGTTAATTTTAAGCTAAAAATCTAACACAAAAAGAAAATTCTGTATCTTATTATTATTATTTTTTTTTAATCAGAACGCAAACTCATAATTAACTAGCCATTTTGAATCTTTCGAAAGTTGTTTTATTGTCGAATTCATATTATGATTAAGAAAACAGTATTACAAGAACGAACGGTTACTGTATTACGAATATCTTCTTATAATTTTATTTGGTTTAGTCAATATTTGTAATTGATAATTCCGTAATGTTTGTACGCTATTAACTGTAGAGGATAGTTACATTTATCACATATTTTCATTTCGATAATTATTGGAAAATGCAGAAAAGTTAAACATAGTTGGAGACATAGTTGAGAAATACTACCATAGTAAATAAACTAATTCTTATGCTTCAAAAGTTGTTTTACACCATTCTTATATCATGGTAAGAAAAAGGTTTACCGGAGAGAAATGTAATATGTTCTGTCAAATTTTTAATTTAAAATCCAATATTGTTTTTACGATACTAACATTAAAACATTGTTTTACATTAGAGTTTATATCATCATTAAGAAACAAATATTACAGGTAAAAAAGCGAATGTATTTTGTAGCAACATACTTTTTTAAATGGAATTATAATAAAGATAACTGTTTAAATAAAAGGAGAAAATAATATGCGGATGCATTTTTCTTTCGAATAAGTTTAAAGGGAAAATCTCGGTTTGGAAAAGCAGTATGTCCCTTACATTTTTTTTTTAACGTAAAAACATTTTTACTTTTAAAATAGAAATCAATATTTCTCCCTATTATATGACATTTAAATTTATCATCTGCGTTATATCAATAATCAGGTTACAGGGAAAATATGTCATATTTCATAAATAATGTCTTCCTTTATCTCAAAAGTTACAAACTATTAAAACTTTGGGTTTTCTTAAAACAGCGTAAGTGATAATTTCTCTGTTGAAATGTACTTAAAAAATCATTATTAATTTCAAAAGAGAATTTAAAAAATATAATAATAAATAAATAAATAAAAAGTATTACCTTATTGCAGATTTTTTTTTTGCTCACCATATTAATAAAGTTCAATGAATACTTGCTAATTTTTAATGCATTTTATACTAAATACTCCATTTTTATACAATATCCCCAAATTTACAGACGCATGTCTCTTATTTATATGCTTATACATATACAGCAGGTCGTTCACACTTTATGGAAATGAATTTCAAAGTTAATTTCTACACATAAATGACATATTCTTTGCAATAATTTCACTTTGTTGGATAACCTTGACTTTTGGCTATAGCTCTGGTTCGAAATTTCTATGATAATAGAATTTTCTTGTTACAGTCATGTCAGTTTTTCCTCATACTTCTTCTAAAACTATGTAAAGTCTTTTCAATGTTCGAGAAGTCATTTAAACAATTCAAATGCAGAAGAAGGCGATTAATGAAGAGGGTGGGGGGTGCGTCAGGAGATTTTATATGCATTTCTTCAATTAAGACACAATTTATTTCCGTTTGGGATTCTTTCTTTGCTAAATATGCGTCAGTTGAGTTATGGAAAAGCGTCTGGGAGACTTTCTTCATATGAAGCTCAATTCCTGTCTTTTTCATAAAAAGTTTAAATTTTTTCTTCAAAAATGTGTGGCTTTAAAAATATTTTACTGATAATAAAGTGAAATCATCTTAGCTTTACTAAATTTTTTACTTTTAATTTAATTTCATAACAAAATTCAGCAGCAATCACATTTCTTTTTTCCTCTACATTCACAAACCTATTTCTATTTTTTTTCTATTAAATGATAAAATTGCTCTTCTTTAAATACACTCACTTAAATAATGCCATGTTTCATCCAGTGTTAAGATGAATTTTTATTTATCACCACCTATGTGTTTATTAAAGTGAGCGTTAAAAAGCGTTATCCACAACACGTTGGAAATCTTTGGAAAGTTTTCCAAGAGGTTTGGAAAAAAAATATATAACTGTAGAAAGAGAAAAATGGACTATGACGGAAATTTTGATCCAGCATTATATAGGGCTATACAGTAGAGTAGAATTGTCACGAAGAATATGGCATATATGTTCAGAAATTAATTGTGAAAATCGTTTCCATAAAGTGTGAACTTTATCTTATATACTTACATCCATTTTGAGGATATTCTCTGATCTAAACTGGCTACTTTTTGACACATTTATTTTTGTTCCCAAAGGCATAGAATTGGCAAGTGATCTTATTCATAAACTATGTAATCGAACAGATGTTTTCATTTTTCGGTAACGGCAAAAGATTTTCAAAAAATGCTATCAGAGTTAGCATTTTGAGCCGAATTTCTGCACGCGACAAGGTGGGTGTGGAAAAAGAACTGCCTTCTTAATACAACAATCGCTTGTAACTGAAGAAGTAATTCGTTTATTAAAAAATTAAATATCTGTTTGAATACAAATAACTTTAGTAATGATGTCTGCGAGTGCATGCTTTTACGTTTAAAATTGAGTCTGTAAATGTGTCAGAAAATTTTGCTTTGTTGAGTAAGGAAAAATATTTTTTGAGACATACTTAAAAACATACACACATTTATATACAACAATCACAATAAACACAATAGATATAATAACACTTTTTTCAAAATACGAATGCCATTATGTCTAATGAGCAATTTTCCCTAATCTCAATTCATTACACAAAAAGCTCTAAAAAAGCGTTTTCAAAACCATAATGAAAGTATTGTTATCATAAATAAAATGAGGTTTTTTATGAGCGATACATAGCAATATGCAACTTCGTTGCTTAAAATATTGTAAACTATTTATAATTCTGTATATGATCATATCAAAATCCTGTTCATAATATTGTATATAGCCATTTATATAATCGTGTATATAGTCATGTATATCTTATCTTAACATAGTATGAAACAAAGTCGCTTTTTCTGTCCCTATATCCCTATGTACGCTTAAATCTTTAAAACTACGCAACGGATTTTGATGCGGTTTATTTTAATAGAGAGAGTGATTCAAGAGGAAGGTTTATATGTATAATAACATCCATTAAATAGTGGAGAAATACTGTTATTTTTTAGGTTTAAGTCGCTTTTTCTGTCCCTATATCCCTATGTACGCTTAAATCTTTAAAACTACGCAACGGATTTTGATGCGGTTTTTTTTAATAGATAGAGTGATTCAAGAGGAAGGTTTATATGTATAATAACATCCATTAAATAGTGGAGAAATACTGTTATTTTTGAGGTTTAAGTCGCTTTTTCTGTCCCTATATCCCTATGTACGCTTAAATCTTTAAAACTACGCAACGGATTTTGATGCGTTTTTTTTTAATAGATAGAGTGATTCAAGAGGAAGGTTTATATGTATAATAACATCCATTAAATAGTGGAGAAATACTGTTATTTTTGAGGTTTAAGTCGCTTTTTCTGTCCCTATATCCCTATGTACGCTTAAATCTTTAAAACTACGCAACGGATTTTGATGCGGGTTTTTTTTAATAGATAGAGTGATTCAAGAGGAAGGTTTATATGTATAATAACATCCATTAAATAGTGGAGAAATACTGTTATTTTTGAGGTTTTTAATGTGATGTCGTAAATAATTTCATTTTTTCCGCTTATACATTGCAAACGCAGGCTGAACCCTACAAGATTTATCAAAATAATGTACTAATTATTGTACACATTAAAACGGTCTACAGAAAACACAAAGAGATGAAGGTTTTCAAGGTTAACCCGAAGCAAAGCGAGGGAGGGCCGCTAGTAATCATATAAAAATAAGATTCATTTTGAATGATAAAAGATTCCGCTACAAATAAAAAAAATTCTCGATTTATCTTTTATCATAAACAGAACTGAAAAATGTTTTATTACATTCGTATTTCTATCTTCCCATCTAAACCTTTTCTATGCATTAATCCCCCTAGAAGCGATGCGACAGGTGTCATACCTGATCGAAAGACTCCCTGTGGGCTCCTTTCAATTAGATGTAATGACCCATCAACTACCTGTAACTTTAACTTTCATCTAAGATATCAAATTATAGAAAAGTTCTTATGAAAAGAATTGATGTTGCATAGATTATTTTACTAAATGCAAAGTTTCAAAAAGCGCTAAAAGAATACATATAAATAAATATATTCATTTTTTATTACATTTTTACCTAAAAACCATAGTACATAACTTATTTAGCTATTCACAAAATAACCTATTTTTAAATATAATAATTTTGTGATGAACCCGCATCTTAGAAAATATGTGTCTAAATGTTTTTTTTCTTCTACGAAGATGTGAATTACGTTTGAACTAAATACTCTTCGAAACTATACAGATTTCATAAGAGATTTGTTATTTTTATTACCATCATTTCACTATATATCAAATTTTGTTATAAAGATGACTATTAGAGTTCCTTTTAAAATTTTATCAGAAAATTTGATGAAAATAGTTAAAGTATGTACATGATGTCACATAAATTTATGATTTAACATTTAAAAAAAATGCAATTGTAAAAAAAGATAATTCCAAACTGCATTTACAGAAAAATAATCATTTTATCTTTTCATAAATGTAAAAAACAACTCTGAAGTAAGTAATTTTTTTTTATCTAAGTTTCTTATCGTAGAAAATAGTTTTAATTTTGATCATTAAAGAAACTTTTTAAAATATATTATCAATTTAAAAGAATATAAAATTTTCTACAATCATAAAAAAAATGGCCAAAAGAACTGGTGAAAGCAGTAAACGTATGTGTTTACTGTCATACAAATTTATGATTTAAGATTCGAAAATTATAATAGCATAAAAAGATCTATTTTACTCTAATATAATCAAAATTGTAATCATTTCCTATATTTCAAATATAATTGATATATACGATAAGCGAAATGACTTTCCTATTCACTAATAGTAACTCATGTTTACATAAATCTGTATAAGTTAATATCTTAGCAAACTTTGTTTACAGAATTAATAATCTTTAAAAATATCTGGTGTTTTTGCGAATGTAGGCATCAGGACTGCGTATGTGCCTTTAAATCCAATTAAGACTCTTTTGGGTAACTACAAGCATAGATATTCAAGATTTGACCTCACAGGTATAGTTTACCGAATTCCTTGCAAGGGTTGCGGATCCAGCTACATAGGCGAGACTGGACGATCCTTAAATGTGAGGTTGAAGGAACATAGGGATTCGTTTAATAGAGGCACTCTAACCTCGAAATTGGTTGTGCATGCTTTGGATTTTGATCATGTGCCTGATTTTCAGAACGCGCAAATTGCCTGCTTAAAATGTTGCGTGTACAGCAGTCGTATCTTCCTGAAGGGTTGGATGACAGTTTTAGCTGAATCTCCTATTAACGAGGCTGCACAGATTCCTGCAGAGTATAATGTTTTAACTAAACTGTGACTTTAACTGTTTTTCTTGTTTTGGTTCTGGTGTCTTGGCAATTGTGTTTCGAAGTACTGATGAGGTGTACGAAAGTGCACGAAACGTCTATTTTATAATTTTAATTGTTTTTATGCGTTTTTAAATAAATAAAGTCTGTAGCTGAATTTATTTTAGTGATTGTTAATAATCTTTGTTCAAATAAATATAAGGTAAAAAATTTAAAATCAGTATATAAATCAATATTACACATTTAGTTTTTTTTCCTTGATTTATTTTTCCACAAACAGACACACACACACACACACACACACACACACAAATTATAATTTAAAAAAAACTGCTTAAAAATGGAGGTTAGTTTACTGTTAAGCAGGTACATTCTTATGAATGATTATGGAGTTGGGGTGGTGTTGTCTGGTGGACTTAAGGTAAGTTTAGTTATGTACGGCTGCATTCCTTTGAATGATTATGGAGGTGGAGTTATCTTGCATGGGTTAATTAATATAGTTACCTTATTTAATTATACTCTTAAAAAATGAAGTGAAGTTTAAGTTGCTGGTTATTTGTTTCTAGTGGCTAGTACATGATGTGTTATATATTAACAATGGTTATGGCATGGTATAGTAATATCCATGAATTGTAGGTTGTTAAATTTAATACATATATACCGCCTATCAATAGATATAAATCTATATTTAAAGTTAATTACAGTGCTAGTCTTATATTATTTTATGTCGTACTAAAGATTAATTGGTCGGTTTGTTATGATGTATGGATATGTTTATATTTAATATTATACATCAATATAAAAATTTAATTTATTTTTATATCAATTTATCTTTAATATTAAGAATTAAAATTAATTGGATAAATTTTATTTATTTATCTTACATAATTTATAATATTACAATATATAGGTTGCATTTTTTAATAATTATTATAAAATTTATTTTTACATTCAAATTGTCATATTACAGTTATGTGATACAATTTAATTAGCGTGAAAAACATATATATAATTTTCATGCATTCCCTCTTGGTTCAAATTGGCCTATTATATTTAATCTTATTCAATTTTTTTATCTGCTTTTACTTATGGTTATAATATTAATTATGATCTATTATTTTTTTAATTAAAATTCAAATATTTTTAAAAGATACATGCATACTAAATATATTTTTAAATATTTTTGCATAGTTGGAAGCAGTACCAAAAGAAAAATTATCTTTTAAATAATGTTTACATTAATATTTATAGTTATCTAAATTTTACGTAGATGTTTACAATATTATTCTTATATTATATTAAATTATGTTTAATTAAATATTAATTGGTGGGTTTGTGTGTTGTTGTAGGAATATACTTATAAATATTATTAACTATAAATAATTATATTAACTTAAGGGGTCTCAGGAGTCTTACTTTTCCTCCGAAGATGCAAGTTTGCATCATGTCACATTTTATTTTATTTCTGATTTCATATAACACACAATAAAATGAAATTTTTACCACTAATAGGTCAATATCTGCTTGATATTACATAATTATTTCAATGTTGTACAATTCATATTTAATTATTTAAAAAAAGTTTAAACTTTTAAAAAAAGTAAAAAAACTTTTTCGCATGGCATCCACTGCGCGCAAGATTGTGAAAAAAATATTGCTTCAAAAATAACAAACAAAACTAATAATGATGTAAAATGTATGTATCTTGAAGTTATACTTCAATTTCAAGCAATTAAATATTTTTTTTTTTTAATTGGCATTTTTTTCAACAAAAAATGAAATTTTTAAACATTTTACAAATTAAATGTAAATTAAAAAATAAATAAATTTTTAATTGCTTGAAAGTGAAGTATAAGTTCAAGAGACATCCATTTTACATCGTTATCAGTTTTGTTTATTATTTTTGAAGCAATATTTTTTCTACAACCTTGCGCGCAGTGGATATTAGGGGAGAATTTTTTTTTATTATTATTTTTTAATTTAAACCTTTATAAATAATTAAATATGAATTGTACAACATTGAAATAATTATGTTAAATCAAGCAGATATTGTCCTATTAGTGGTAAAAATTTCATTTTATTGTGTGTTATGTGAAATCCGAAATAAAATAAAATGTGACATGTTGCAAACTTGCATCTTCGGAGGAAAAGTAAGACTCCTGAGACCCCTTAATTTTTTATATCAATTGGTCATTCATTAAAAGCATTAATATTAATTCATTAATTAACATATTATTTTACATCATTTATAATCTTATAATTTTTAGACTGCATTAATAAATTATTATATGTTTTATTTCTTGCTTCAATTTGACAAATTAGTTGTAATGTAATCACTTTAATTAAAATATCACAAATAAATATAAATTTTAGCATTTCCTTTCGTTTTAAAATTGACTTATTATATTTAACTCTATTCAGTTTTATTCTCTACATTTTAATATATTTTTAAGTAAGAATTATTATTATATTACATTTCTTGCATTTTAATTATATATTTTTTATTATAGATGGCGTTAGCAGTTTAAAACAAATGTTTTTAAATGTATCAACACTTCCTATCCTTAATCGATTTGAACTAAAGTACCGTATCGTTTAATGAAATAATATATATTTGTAATAATTTTAATTTAACTATTTATTATTATAATTTTCTTTTAAATAAATTTATTAATATTACTACCATTATCTTTAGCTTTTAAACACAATAATTTTTATTTTTGAATTTGTGAAAATCGTTGATCTATTTTTGACGGTAACTTTCAACTGCCACAGTAGATACATGTGCTATTTACACGTTTTGTTAACACGTTGAAAAAATGTTCTTGAAATGGTACCTTATGATTCTTTATATTTCATTTTGTTTCTTAATTTTTCAATAAATCTCTTCGTCTTCGTGTATATTCATAATATTCCATTACACCTATTATCTTTAGATATTTAATATCTGTTCATTTTTATTCATTTTTTTTAATTGTTTGAATGTGATTGATCGGACAATTTGATTGAATAAAATTTGGCTCAGGCCTATTCATTCAAACATAAATTAATTACGTTTTACTTATATTTGTGGAATATTGCCCTTGATAGAGTGTTCCACGATATAAGTTTCAATTTGCTTCTTGTCATTTTTTCGTCGTATGTTCATTGTTTTTTTTTTTGTTTTTTTTTTCATATAACTTTATTATTTTTTATTTATATTTAATTTTGAGAATCTCACATTTTTGGATATATTTCTTTGTATTTTATTACAATTATCGGTTCTTATATTGTCGATTATTTATGTGGTTTGATGGTTATTATTCACAAAAAAATTATTATATATATATATATATATATATATATATATATATATATATAACCGTTAAAAGACAACACTGAAACTTCATGCACAAATCAGAGAATAAATTTGAAATATGAATACATATCTGTTAGAATAATATCCAGAAAATGTAGAGGAAAAAAATATATATTACTAAGATAAGAAAAAACAAAGGGACTGTAGTGGAATCGTCAGAATGAAGTTACTAAAGATTCCATAAATATGTACGATTTCATCCTTGTACAAACTATAAGCTAAAATAATACAATATTTGGGCTATCGCGCATTATAAGACAAGAAAATGAATGAAATTAAAAGAAGACAAATTTTGTATTGAGGAAATGTTCTCATAAATAGCCCAGTAAAGGCATGCATGATTTCCAAAATAGCAACTGTTACCAAAAAGAATTACAAAATCAGTAGATGAATTAAATATTAAACAAATGAGTCACAGATATTCAATCTCCATGAGTTCATCACATAAGTTATCACAGGAGCTTAAAAATCCAGATATAACCAGATAGAAAAAGTGCTGCCGTCTATTAGCAGCACAAAAATGGAAAATGAGATTTATTCAAAGCAGGTGCATAAATCTGACAATTTAATTTTTGTACCTAAATAAGTTAATAAATTAAGGACATTAATGTATATAATAAATTAAAAGTTAAGAGGTATGAAAATATATTAATTAAATGAATTAATAATATAATTATGTATATAATATAATAAAATTAATTTAAATACATGAATAAATTCTATGACAATGCAAAATAATGTCATGTTTTTTTTAAATATTTAATAAATAAATAAATAGTGATAATAATTAAAGGGGTGAAGGAAACAATTAAATAAGACAAATATATAGTTATATGAAAGTAAGATTATTGAGGAAGTGATTTTGATATGACATTCTCCAACGCAAGAAGTTAATTAAATATCAATAAATGAAATACTGCATAAAATAGTTTATATGAAATGTTAAAATATAAGTAGTGTGCTAAATCAACTAAAGAATAACAAGTAATGACTGGATGCATTATGAATCAATAACCCCCCCCCCCCACCTCTCTCTCTCTCTCTCTCTCTCTCTCTCTCTATATATATATATATATATATATATATATATATATATATATATATATATATATATATATATAAATTAACCATTGCGCTTTAATTTATCCATATTCTCCATACTCTAACATACACCCACCCAACCGTTCTATTGTATTTTTTAATTTTGTTATTTTATTTTACATTTTTTGTAATATAAAATTAAGCAATGAGTTAATCAGTTTATTTTTCCCAACCAGCACGTCCTTCCTCTATAATCTAAGATTTACCCACTCATCCGTCCTGTAGATTAGATCATGGACAAGCTAATCATATATTCAATCTGGGCGAATAATGTCCGGGACAGGTTTCGAACCAGGGATATCTTGGCTGAAGCTGCCAATGCTTTGCCAACTGAGCTATCCCGGATGAATCTGGGGGACCTAATTCACCCAGCTAGCCTTATTGATCATAGCATCTGGTTTGGTATCTGAATCAGCTCAACAGAATAAATCGCATGTAATTGAACTCCGGTAAACGCTGGGTACGTAATTACACTATCTTAATTTTAACACAATTTTTCAAATTGGTAAAGATGATCATATGATTTATTTACCAGTTTAAATAATAGTGTTAAAATCAATCTAGTGTAATCATATATTGTTTGGTATCATCAATCTTTCAAATATGTTTATGATTCTAAATAAACTATCATTATCCGGTAGGTTTTATTTATTAAGATTATATATATATTACTATAAAAATTAATGTAAATTCATAATTATATATATATATATATATATATATATATATATATATATACATATATATATTCTTTTTTTTCTTTAAGGAAAAAAAAAACTTCTATAAATATATTACCTAAAAACAGCTTACTTTTAAACAATATATATATTTCTCTTCAAATATAGAAATTTATCTTTTATCTTTTTAAAAAAATGTATGAAAAAGGCTTATTTCTTTCTTTGTTCCTATCGCTTGATCTAAACCTTTTCCCATGCATTAATCCCCATAGAAGTGATCCGACAGGTGTCATACCTGATCCAAAGACTCCCTGTTGTGTCTTCTTCCCAATTAGATTTAATGACCCGTCAACTCTCTGCTATTTTGGCCTTCACCTAAGATGACAAAACACGGAAGATACGTATAAAAAAGTATCGCCGCGGCAGGGATTATTATATCGAATACGAAGTTTCAGAAAGAGCTGAAATAATACATACAAGTATACTCATTTTTGTATTTATTACATTTATATCTAAAAATTAAAATAAAGAATTTATTTTACAATTGATAGAAAACTTATATTTTCAAATACAATTCGCACATTTACAACGCGTTACATTTGCACATTTGAATATTCAATATTTTTAATAACATTTTTATTGTTGCCATTATATATATATACCAAAAACTTGCAGCCTATTTTATCGGCATATTTTGCCTTTCACAAGGACAAGAACAACGATGTGCTATTTACTATGCCGAATGTTTATAAAATATATGTCTAATTGTGTGTTTCTATTTTTTTTTTTTTTTTTTTTTTTTTTTTTTTAGAATAGATTACGTTGAAAAAAAAACATAATTTTATAATATTTTTGTTTTATAAATATGACTATAATATATATATATATATATACAGTAAAACCTCTAAATAACGGACACCTCGGGAGCACAGAAATTGTCCGCTATTCGGAGGTGTCCGCTATTGGGAAAACTTCAGAGATCCACAAAATCGCTAAGAAATGCTTAACGTTTCATTAATTGACTTTTATATGTCCGATAACTTCTATTATATGATAAATCAGAAATTAAAATTACTTTTTTAAGCAATAAAATTCAAATGAAATTGTACATACATTTTTCCATTGTTTATTACATTCTTAACTAAAAAATATGTTACAAAAGTTTGCTTTTGCTTGCTATTACATCTATAGTTAGTGTTTCTATGCGACGTTTTAATGCTGTCAGTAGTTTTAATCCTTCTGAATCATCTTTTTTTGGAAAAAGAAAAAAATATGTGTGACTGCTCACTGTGTTTTGCCGCTTCTTGGAAATTCTCGATATTGCAGGAAACATCCCCTGGTTTCAGTATCTGATTCATATCACTAATAGAGTCATTTTTGTCGAAGATTATGAAGAAATATAATCGCCTACATCAACTGATTCTGTTTCAATAGGTCATCATCAATGTTGATGGACATTTCGGCATTTCTTCACTCCTGATCCATTTCATTAATTCACTTATTGCGATAGTTCTTCATATCTATCTGAAATAAGTGTTTCATTTTCTTTTAATATAAAGCCTGCTTTTCTGAAACATTGTCGTACGCATTCCGGTTATATGTTTTTTACAGCTGAAGAAATTCGAATTTGAAAGCATCGGAAACATTAACTAATTTTAGGCTGTTCTCTAGTATATTCATAGAATAAAACTTCCAAAGAATATGGCTTAATAAAAGCTTTCTCTACCAGGCTTTACAATTATGTACAACGTCATGATCAAGGGGCTGGCATACGGAATTGTCTTTTTTTTCTTTCTTTTTTTTTGGGGGGGGGGGGGATGACACAGTTTTAACATTGTCCAATTTAAAATGTTTTGTATGAGAAGTTGCACTGTCTAAAATCAAGATAAATTTTCTTTGTTTTTTCATCTTATTATCAAAGGAAGTTAACCATTTAATCACTAAAAAACTGGTTTTCACGCTTTTTTATTCGCTCTATAACACCAAATTTTTTAAATTGGATGTTCTTTGAGAAAAACTTGGGTTTCAGAGATTTTTGAACTATAAGAGGAATTTAAAATTCCCCTAATACATTGCAACATAATAAAATAGTGATTCGCTCTTTTGTCATTTTTTCGCAGCTACAGCCATCTTTTTTAAAGCACAAAGTCTTATTCGAAAAAATTCTGAAAAAGAGTCCGCTTTCCTCGGTATTAAAAATGTTTCTCCCCTCATAACCTTCATAAATTGATTGCAGTTATTCATTCCAATCCTCCACTTTTTTCAGAGCTACAGATTTTGCTTCACATATTGTTTTGAAAGAGATGTTGTGCCGAGACAGATAAACTTTTCCAGTCATCGATCCAAACCCTTAAAATCATGTAATCTGTGTTCTTTGGCGACTTTTAAAGCCTTTTCCTGAATCAGAGGCCCACTGATAGGATTTTTTTTTAACGAAGTGAAGTAAACCAATTCATAAATATAGAATTAATTTCAATGGGATCAGTATACCTCGATTTCACATTTTTGGTGTTATCGTTAGAGTTAATCCACAAATTCTTTATTTCGTAAAATCTTTCCTACTTGTGTTTTAGCTATTTTAAAACATTCGGCAAGTATCCGTAAACTCTATTTCTGTTTTTCAGATTCACTTACATTTACAATTTCAAATTTTTCTTTTAAAGTTAATCGCTTTCGTTTTGAGGTCATTCTCGAAACATTAATCACGAACAAGACACTAAATTCAGAATACGCAGAACTCAATATATTCAGAAAACGATAAAAATGGTTTTAATATATTTTGAAGCTTTGAATATTGTATGTCAATTAAATCTGAAAAATCAAACAGTAATCGATACAAAATACATAGGAATTTGGGGGATTCCTCAGGCCATTGGGGATTTTCCAGAGACCACCCCCTACATTTATCTGTGGTAAAAAAATTTGTGACATATTGCCTTAATAAATTTCGAGGCTTTTTCATTTTTTTTTTCATTTTCTTTCTCGTTAAAAAATCATTTTTCATCCTTGATCGCCAAAACTACTGTCCGCTATTCGGAACGTCCGCTATTCAGAGGTTAAACATACAAAAATTTAGATTTTGGGAGTGGGGATTTGAAAAGTGTCCGTTAAATAGAGGTGTCCGCTATTCGGGAGTGTCCGTTATGGAGGTTTTACTGTATATATATATATATATATATATATATATATATATATATATATACATATATTTCTGTATGTATAAGTTTATCGGAAAAATTAGTGAAAACTGTAAAAGTATGTGCATACTGTAATACATAAATGTATTAGTTAACTAAAAAAAAAAAAAAAAAACTTGTAATGGCAATCAAAATAAATCACTCTATTTTTATTAAATTTTTCAAAATTTGATTCAATTCATATATAGTAAAAACAATTATTATATAAATGTTATTCTAAATTATTTATTTTTTTCCTTTTATTTATTTATTTATTTTTTAAAAATAGTTTCCCTTTCGATATGATCATAAATAAATAAATAAATAACAAATTAAAAACTTTTAAAAACATATTATCTAAAAACAACTCACTTTCAAACAATATAAATTTCTCCACAAACGTAGAATTTCTATTATCTTAATATATATATATATATATGGAAAAGGCTTCTTTCTTTCTTTCTCTCGTCCAATCTAAACCTTTTCCATGCACTAATCCCCCTAGAAGCGATGCGACAGGTGTCATACCTGATCCGAAGACTCCCTGTCGGGTCTTCTCCCAATTAGATTTAATGACCCGTCAACTCTCTGCTATTTTGGCCTTCACCTAAGATGTCAAAATACGGGAGATACGTATAAAAAAGGATAGTACGAAGAAAGGCCGCGGCAGAAATTATTTTATCGAATATGAAGTTTTACAAAGAGATTAAAGAATATATATAATTACGCTAATCTTACCTTTCGTTAAATATTTTTTATAGCTTCTATATCTGAAATTTATGACAAATAAAATAGTTATTTAATGCTACCTTGTCAGTATTATTTTTTTAAATAAGTAACTTATGCTTAAAATTTGAGTCTGCAATACATCATATATTCTAATACGAGCAAATCTTGTGTGTGGTTATATATATATATATATATATATATATATATTTGTAAATATTTTACTAAATTTTGCACATAGAATAAACAATCTTTGTTCTAATAATTTTAAAACTCAAAATTTAAAACTTATTCTTCAACATGCAGTAGAATATGGCTATCCCTTTTATTTAGTTAAGTCAATTTTACGAATATAAATTTTGCTTTCATTGGGGTTTATATGTTTGCACATTCTATTTGTTAAAACACTTACATTTTGATTACTGATATATTTGGCTAAAGAATGAATTCCTTTATGTGAGAGATGAGTGGGAATATTTAGGTTAAATATCTTTTATTAATTAAAAAATTTAAATAGTAAATTCTAATTTTTTTTTCTTTTCTAGGGAGAGAACTTTAAATATAATATTGTTCCAATAAGTGCGTTGCCATATTGGAGATTTAATGTTTTTTTTTTCCCTTGCCAGGTAGAGAACATTTAACAATTTAGTTAAATGCTTTTTTATTTTTTATTTTTTGCAAGATATTAGATTCAATACGTGAGGTTAACATATTGGAAATGTTTGGTTATTTTTAGCTATCAGTGTGTGAAATCTAATTTTATTTTTCAGAATAAATAATATTTAGCAAGATGTTAGTTCCATTAAGTGTGTGTAGCCATTTTGGTATTTCTTTTAAACTTGCATTGTTATTTATAAAATGAAAATCTAATTTTATTTTTCAGGGTTAATAAAATTTTGCAAGGTGTTAGTTCCAATAAGTGCATGTAGTCATATTGGTAAATCTTTTAAGCTTGCATATAATTATTTATAAAATGAAAATTTAATTTGACTTCTACAATAATATTTTAGATTTTATGGGATTATTTATGTTTTGAAATTATTTAAATGTTGACATATGTAAAAATAAATAGATAAAATAATTTTATACTGAAAATTTACTTAATCAAAATAATTAATAGTTATTTAGATATTGTTTTAATCTTTAACTAGATGGCAGCACCATATAATGATTTTAAAAAAACTATTACTATTATTCTTTAGTATTATTTTTTAGTTATTGTTTATTATAAAACCAGATGGCAGCACCATATAAATTTTCACAATTTTTTTTTCTCTTTTAACTGAAAACTTGGAATACAAGTGAAATTTTTAAATATTCCAATAATATAATATATATATTAAAATTATTTAAGTTAAAAAATATTTTTAGTAAATGAATTTATAGTTTTTATATTATTTATTTGTATTTTTATATTTTAAATTAGAAATAGTTAAAATCACAATGGTTAAATTAATAAATGCTACTTTTAGAAAATTAACTGTAATTTTAACTTGTACGTTTGAATTCACTTATTCACTTTACCATGTGCTTAGCACAAAACATTTTTGGCTTCGGATTCTGGACAAATTTATGTTGTAATGTATAGATTTTCTTTGTCCTCCTTTGTATTTATTTGTTTATAAATGGATTTATTTTCTTCCGTTTGATTTGTAGTGTTCTATTTTCAAAGGTATCCTTTTTTTTTTTTTTTTTTTTTTTCCAATTTCTTTCCAATGATTGTTAGGGCTTGGAATTGTCACAAAATTTTGGCTTTAAGCTTGTGACAGTTACAGAAAACAATCATTCCTTGCTTATAATGTGGTTTCCCAGCCCTTGAAAAAGTAAATTACATTATAAGCTTGCATTTGTGTTTTTTTTTTTTTTACTTATGTTTCACTTTTTGAATAAATACTTCATTTGTTAGGACTATGTTTTATAATGTGTAATTTGACATAGCTATTTGGGATAATAATTTCATTGCATTTGGTCAGTTATTTCTGTTTCAATGGTTAATTTTTGCAATAAGTTTATATATATATATATATATATATATATGCAGATTTTATCTTAAAAACGGCTCTAACGATTTTGACGAAATTTTGTATCCTACCGTTTTGGAGCACCAGAAAACCATTGGGCTAGGTCACATGTTCGAGAAAATTCGATTAGTGGGTCATTTAGGGTCATTTTGTGTCATGGTCAAGCTAATTGTATCTAAAAAACGGTTCAAACGATTTTGACGAAATTTTGTATCCGACCATTTTCGGGCACAAGAAGACTATTGGGCTGGGTCACATGTTCGAGAACTTTCGA
This sequence comes from Maratus michaelseni, assembly GCA_963931845.1. Classification (NCBI taxonomy): domain Eukaryota; kingdom Metazoa; phylum Arthropoda; class Arachnida; order Araneae; family Salticidae; genus Maratus; species Maratus michaelseni. The sequence goes on from OZ007587.1 coordinate 186,830,595, forward strand.
TTAGTGGGTCATTTGTGGGTCAACGCGGGTCAAATTAATTTTATCTAAAAAACGGCTCTAACGATTTCTATTAAATTTTGTGTCCTACGAGTTTCGAGCACGATAAAATCATTGGGCTAGGCCACATGTCAGAGAAAATTCGATTAGTGGGTCATTTCTGGGTCATTGTGGGTCAAGATCTAAAAAGAGGCTCAATTTACACTTAATTTTGTATCCAATGGTTTTCGGGCACGAGAAGACTGTTGGGCTAGGTCACATGTTCGAGAAAATTCAATTAGTGGGTCATTTTGGGTCATGGTGAAGCTAATTGTATCTAAAAAACAGTTCAAACGATTTTGACGAAATTTTGTATCCGACTATTTTCGGGCACGAGAAGACTATTGGGCTGGGTCACATGTTCGAGAACTTTCGATTAGTGGGTCATTTTTGGATCAAAGCGGGTCAAATTAATTTTATCTAAACAACGGCTCTAACGATTTTGATTAAATTTTGTATCCTACGAGTTTCGGGCACGCGAAAATCATTGGGCTAGGTCACATGTTCGAGAAAATTCGATTAGTGGGTCATTTCTGGGTCATTGTGGGTCAAGATCTAAAAAGCGGCTAAATTTGCACTAAATTTTGCATCCAATGGTTTTCGAGCACGCGAAGACTGTTGGGCTAGGTCACATGTTCGAGAAAATTCAATTAGTGGGTCATTTTGGTCAGGGGTCATTATGGGTCAAGCTATTTTATCTTAAAAACGGCTCAGACTAATTACACTAAATTTTGCATCCTATGGTTTTCGGGCACGAGAAGACTGTTGGGCTAAGTCACATGTTCGAGAAAATTCAATTAGTGGGCCATTTTGGTCATGGGTCATGATATTTGAACTCAAATTTAATATTGACCGAGCATAGCTCGGTCTTCCCTGCTCGTATTATATAATTAAATTCACGTAAATCATGAGAAATATACATTTAATTACTCTGAAAATATTTCATGCGTGTGTTATGGGTTCCATATCTATATTTTTTTTTTTACAAATAAATTAATTATTTAATTATAAACTTTTAAATACAACACACCTTCAGTTAGCCAGGCTTTATTCTTGCTCTGCATTTATGTAATTGCGCTAATTTTACTTTCCTATACATTGATCTTATGACTTTCTTGTCTAAACTATATAACAAGTTAGATAATTTAATTAAAATTCCGTTATTAATTAAACATTAATCACACATTTGTTACGCTTTATTCCGCTATGCATTACGATAAGGTCAATATGCCTGAATGTGATGACTCATAAATGCAACACAGTTCTTATACCTAAAGTCTTAACGCAAAAATCGTATATAGGTGTGATATAATCAAAAATCCGTATTTCTGGAACAAAACGCAAAACGTGTTGCAGCATTTAAAGTGTTTATCCTAGGAGAATTTTCCATTTCAATACACAACATTAATTATCAAATTCCAACAACAATTCGTAAATGAAAGAAAAAGTCCGAAATAGAGTTCACAATTTCGGTTGTTATCTTTTATTGTCAAATAACCCCACCGCCTTGAACATCTGTTTCATCTACCAGAAGTGAAAGCTGGAAAGAATAACCATGGTGAACTAGAGTTGTTCTAAAATATTAGTCCCATTTTGCTGTTTGATATTTTAATAGACCTATTAGCGACGAATTGGATCCTTCAAATGCGGGGAGGCTTTTAGCAGATGTTTCAAAGTAAGTTTATGTGGTACTTTCACATATTAAAATATAATGATATTTAAAAGCAGAAATTGTTATAAAATGAACTTTGTTCGATTACTATCCAGCTCATGTACCCCCACTAAGATGCTTTAGCTCAGGTCCTAAAAGAGGAAATGAATAAGAGAAACGTAAGTGTAGCTCGTAAAAAAAGTTACTGGTATCAAAAAGAAACGATGAAGTATTGATGAAGAGTGAAAAGCAAGAAGGAAAAAATAGAAACAAGTGCTATTCAGGATGCTTTTTCACTTCCAACCAGTAATTTATTTACCCGAAAATGATTTTTCTGTTGGAAGCATTCATTATAGCTTAGCTAATAAAATGCTAATTGAAGAGTTTAATGATAATATTAAGGTTGGCTAGAGCGGTGTGATATAACATTTTATGAACTGGACAAAATTAACCCTCTCACTGACACGCCCGTGTTAATATACGTTCACTAAGTTCCAGGTTTTACTGCAATACAAGCATTATTTAAATTAATGTAATTCTACGGACGTAATGCAGTTTTAATGCATTGAGTAATGATCAGAATTCTCAAGGATTATATTCATATATATATAATTAAGTTTTTTATATAATTTTAGAGTAATCATCTTTTTTAGCATTTAAAATAAAATACAGAGAAAACAACATTACAATTCTGACAATTTTGCCATTTTGCTGGATAGTCAGAAGGTTAAAGAAGTTATATTGCCGCAGTTGATAAATTCTAAAAACAACTACAGGGTTCTAGAAATTGCTAAGTAACAAAATTTGTTTTAAAAAAAAATGTGGAAACCATATCGTAATAAATATTGCTTTGTTAAAATTATCGCGGTATTGGTCACCCATTAGTTGCATCTTGTTCAGTAATTGGTCTGAATATTTGAAGTATTACTGTGAAATTATTCATTAGCTAATTATAATACAGTATTAAGTATATAACAACTAAATTAATAAAATTAATATGAATGATATACATAAAATGCATTGTCACATTTAGGTGCTTTGGCCTTCTCATTTCTGTTTTAACTACTCTAAATGCAACAAAAATGACCTAAATCTGCTAATACTGTATTTTGGTTTAGATTACAGATAATGATTCAGTATATTCAAAACAAATTGGTTTAAAATTAAAAATATAACGCTCAATCTTTTTCTACTTATATTTGACATTTTAAATTTAATAAAATGCTATGACGTTCTCTAAATGTGACACGCATCAGAAACTGCGTCACATTTAGGCACGGACCTTATATCATTAAATATTGTTTTAAAAAATCTATCGATTTTAAAATATACTTGTATAACAGATAAATTATAAGTAATTTCATTGATTCTAAGGGATATTGGTTGATGTATACGATAATATAAAAAAAAATTAGGGAAAAAAGTTATGCAGAGAAAGATTTTTGATAATTTTTATAATGAAGCTACATTTGGCTATCATATTAAAACAATTAATCTGTTGTTAATTTCTGTGGTGAATGATAATGCAGAAATTTATTTTAAAAATCTATTGAATAACATAAACTGTCTATTGTAAACAACTTTTTTGATACAATTTGTAAAATTTTGCTGTTATCTACTTATAATAAAATCCGAAGGCAAGAAGTGTCTGTAACCATTCCGGGCGGAACCACTCTGGTCTGCGAATCGACCGTAGTTAAACGCCATGTTAGGCTTAATGGTAACATATGTCAGCTAAATGATAATATCTTCTACTTGAAATCATATCTATTCAGCATATTTTTCTATAAAACATGTATATCATATCCTATTATAATGTTTTAAGTTCTTAATTACAAATCCAGATTAAACATCGGAATCCCAGATATAAACAAACGAACACTGTTGCCATTCAAAATCACAAATTCAAATGAATCATAAATAAACGACTCCTTGAAAGCTTCATAAAAAAATACAGTTTAACATATGATTCTATTCTTAAAACATTTGTAAACGCATATTAAAGCTTTTAAATATTTTAATTTTGTTTAAAACCTTCAAAAACTATTTCATATAAAACATGTATATCAACATTTCTGTAAACACATTTTTTTTTTTCAGAAATAGCGGGGATTTTTTCCGTACGGATGCTTTGCGGTGATCGATATTGGCGCCATCTACCGGCGGATTTTGAAATAATAAAATCCTAATATTATGAGAATCACTAAAAAATACAGTTTAACATAGGATTCTACTCTTAAAATATTTGTAAAAGCATATTAAAGCTTTTTAATATTTTAATTTTGATTAAAACCTTCAAAAACTATTTCATATAAAACATGTATATCAACATTTCTGTAAACAATTTTTCCTGTAAACACTTTTTTTTCAGAAATAGCGGTGATTTCTTTCGTGATTTCAAACTATTTCAGAAATTTAATATTGAGTAAATAGATATCCTCATCATTTTTATTTGTAGAAATCATTTGTCATTTTTAAAATTCCCTTTTCCACAATAGAAAACTTTCAATAATCAAATCTTCATGCTGTTTGTTTGTATGAAGTCTTATGAAAATGGAACGCAGATCCACAAGCCGTCATTTTTGACGGGGGTTATATACTAGTTATATATAATCACTGAGACATTTTGTGCCAAAAATAAGTTTCATAAAAATGTTCTTCGAAGTACCCCATCATAAGAATTTTATTTTCACTTGTTTTAGCAATCTCGTGCATTGTTCTAAATTAATGTAGTTTTTACTATACAAATTTATAAACTAGCAGATGTAATATTGATCACATTCCTTTATCTATATATATTTGTGCGTTATATAAATCCGCATCTATTTATTATTCCTCTAAATAAATTCATAAAATTTAATGAAATAGGCATAAAATGACTGGATAAAGATACCTAAAAGACCTAAAGATAAAAACTATACAAACTGAAGAGCATAAATACGAACTAAAACAGATTCCATAGTTAGTGCATATAAACTTTCGTGTTAAAGTTTTACTGAATATATGTCAAGTAAGGTAATCGAGAGGCAATGCGTACAACGCTGCTAATATGGCTACATGGCGGTTTAACACTCAGACCGCTCTATTTTTTTTTTTTTTGATCCTCTTGACCAATATGTAATCGATCAGTACATCCTCGATTATAACATATTACAAAACACCATGTATTTGAAATATGTAGTAAATTTATCATTTTCATTTTCATCCTTTAACTGTGGAATTTAAAAATAAAATTGCTTCAAAAATTGTGTATTACATAAATTTTTCGTCTAATGTCTTGTCTGTGGAAATCGCGGATTAAGCGGTAAGAGGGTTAAGAGTTAGTTCCAATGTTTACCAACCTACACATAGCTCCACCTTGATAATGAAGCTAAAAAAAAGCTGCGGCCGCGTGGCTAGCGGGATTTGTTAAATAATCTTTCCTTTTGGAAGAGATTATCCGTATTTTGTTCTATTCCAGGATGATCTTTGTTATTTAATCTGGTAAGTTTACCTTCTTTTCGCGTAGTTACAGAATGGGAAAAATGTAATACACTGTTGAATCTGATAGGTTTTTATTGATTTTCAGTGATATGGGATTTTTTTTTTCAAATCACTTACGGTTTGTGGACGAATAGCAAGAGTTTTAAAAACCTAGCTGCAGAGAAATAGGGTCACTACGAACGAAGGGAGACAAAATTATTTTTATGTGTCAACATTACAAACTTTGAACAGCCATTACATTTTTATGTCACTTTTATTGAGAATTTAGGTAGTGGTTTCAAATTTTTGACAATTTATATTTTTGTGAACATTTTGGAATATTTAATTTGATATTTTGGAATTATTTTATTTACATTCGATTAATTTTATCTCATTTGCCTCATTAGCGTGTATGCCAGGAAGTTCTATTTTATTTAGAAATTCGGAATTCGTCACAGAAAATCTGAATACAAATTATTGCTTTATTTAATGGCAGACATTTCGTGATTTCATAAAGTAAAAATTCTTTCAGAATTTCCGGTATACATTTAGAATTTCTGAATAAAAAACAAATTCCTAAAATGCACGCATATATGCGGTAAGGATTCAAATGGGTAAATATATTGCAAAATTTTAAATTAAAAAGTGAAAAACAAAAGTTTAAAAAAAAAATCAAAATTTAACAGAAAAGATAGCTCTAACAATCGCATGTTTTTATTTTTATTTATTTTTTAATCTTTATCACTACCATCAAAATGTTAGAATGCAATAAGAGAGTTAGAATGCAATAATATATATATATATATATATATATATATATATATAAAGGTAAATATTAAAGAGAGTCGTGGCCGTTAAAACATTAAGCAAAATTTCTAAAATCGTCATTTGTGAACTCATTTTATTTACCTCCAAATGAGACTGTTCGTTAATTACGGATATCAATTTATTTATTTGTCTAAATAATGTAACTTTAATTTACTTTTTTGTTATTATTAAAGTATTTTTTTAAATGGCTTGTCTGAATTATTAGTTTTATAAATTTTAAAAATATTGCGATACAGAAAAAAAAAATACATTACTTAAGTAAAATCCATCCCGATTCAAAAAATATTTTCTCGCAAACAAAAATAAGAGCTTTAATAAATGAAACACTGTTAAAGTACACACATTGCTAAATGATGCATTACTTTAAAAGATATAAAATTAAATTAAAAACTTTGTTTATGTAATTATATATATTTTAAAGTAATACTTCATTTAGCAATGTGTGTGTATTTTAACATTCTTTCATCTACTAAAATTTTATACTGTGTAAACGTTCAAGACTTTTTGATAAAAATAAGAGCATAAGGATAAAAAAACAACATACAGTTAAATCACTGCAGATTGACGCATATCTCTATACATTTTATACATCAGTATCTGTATAAACGCAATTACTTGTTTTACTTGCATAAAAAGAACTTAAGAAAATAGTATCTAAAATATTATAGAAGTACTGATTTAAAATGTATTTATACACAAGTACTTTGATAAATGCAGAGAGACGATTCTATAAGCACAATTACCTGTTTACTTGCATAAAGCCAATTAAGAAAACAAGTGACTTGTATTGTCCTAAATTTTTTAAATAATTCTGTACATTTTCATAAAAACAAAGCTTACTTTTTTTAAATATAAAATCAAACTAGACTCAAAATATATTTTTCTCGCAAGCAAAAATAAAAACACAGAAAATAAAAAATAAAATATTCAAGTAAAACACGGGAGATTTGTAGAAAACATGGACATATCTATGCGTTTATACATCTATATACGAGTGTGTGTGTGTATGTTACATTTCTGAATAATTCAAACAAGTTGCACTTCCTGAAATTCAGTTGCCTTTAGTGGTCGGGGCTTCAAAGTAATGTTATGTCTTACCCTCTGACGTCACAAGCCAAGTGAATAAAATAAGACTTGTGGCCCCATGAAGAAAACGCAAATGGTTACACTGCATTCCCCAGTAGAATTCAACATGCATTTGAATAAGGTTTCTGTGTAGCGAATAAATGTGTTGTTTTGACTCTTATTATATTCGCTGGCGGGTTTTTTTCTACGCTATACCACGGTATACCACCCACGGGCTCCAGTTACGCCGTGAAATAAAAGAAGGATGGCTCAAATGGGATCTATGATGATGCGATTTTGATGAAAGTGGATTTGAGGAGAGGCCCGTTTTTTCATTCTCTTCTTTTTTCCGACGAAAATTTTTATATCCCGTGCATTTTGGCTCGGTCTCGTTCAGCGTCAAAATATATTTTATGTGACATTATTTTATACACTGAATAAAATAGCGAAATATATATAAAAAATATTTTTTAATTTTGTTAATCAATAAAATATATTTTATTTAGAAGGCATAGAAATAATTCAGAATAAAGACTCAGTATTTTCTTTTTCGATTAATTTTTTGGTAATTTTTGTTTTCACGCATAGAAAAATGAAATAGTTGTGTTGCATTATCCGGTAGAATTACACACTCATTTGAATAACTCTTTGGTGTAGCAAATAAATGTGTTGTTTTAACTCTTGTTATATTTGCTAGAACTTTTTTTTATGTTTTCAATATCATGGTATATTACCCACTGGATCCAGTTACGTCAGGAAATAAAAGAAGGATTGTTCAAACGAGATTTATGATGATGTGATTTTGATGAAAATGGATTTCAAGAGATACCCGTTTTTTCATTCTCTGTTTTTACTTTTTCGTAAACATTATTTATAACCCATGCATTTTAGCTCACTCGTTTCAAAATATATTCTATATATAAAATATATTACAGAAATAGAATGATAAAATAATTTTTAATTGTGTTGTTCGTAATAAAAACAAAAGGACTGTTATTATGCAACTTATCATGTGTTGATTGGTAGAAGAAAATATTATTTTGTTAAGATTTTATTTCTATTTTACATATGGTGTCAAGTCCTTGCCGAATTCTATACACATTTCAATAAACCGCAAATATGGCAAATAAATGTGTTGGTTTGATTCTTATTCTATTTTTATTATATTTACAGGTTCATATTTTTTCTTTACAATACCACGTTATACCACCCACGGGCTCCAGTTACCCCATCAAATAAAAAGAGGATGGCTCAAATGGGATCTATGATGATGCGATTTTGCTGAAAGTGGATTTGAAGAGACGCCCGTTTTTTCATTCTCTTTTTTTCGGACGAAAATTTTTATATCCCATGCATTCTACTTCACTCGCTCAGCGTCAAAATGTATTTTTGAGGCATTATTTTATGCATAAAGTATAATAGAGAAATAAAATGATAAAATAATGCTTTTTTTTGTTGTGTTGTTCATGATTAACATGAAAAAATTCTATTGTTAAGCAGTTTATAATATCTTGATCAATAAAGGAATATATTATCTTACTAAGAAAGTACAGAATGTGTTCCGATATAAGACTCCAAGTCGATTTTATTTTTTCTGTCAAATTTTGTTAGTCTATTCTAAACGAAGAAAATACATGCGAGAGTTATGCAGCATTTCTCAAGTGAATTTAGCATTCATTTGAATAAGGCTTCAGTGTAGCGAATAAATGTGTTGTTTTGACTCTTATTATATTCGAGGACTCTGTTTTTTTTTCTATACAGTACCACAATATACCACTCACGAGATCCAGTTAAGCCAAGAAGGATGGCTCAAATGGGATCTATGATGATGCGATTTTGATGAAAGTGGATTGAAAGAAAGACCCGATTTTGTATTCTCCTTTTTTTCGACAAAAATTTTAATAGCCCATGCATTTTAGCCCACTAGCTCCGCGTCAAAATATATGCTATATGACACATTATTTTGCGGATAAAGTATAATAGAGAAATAGAGTGATAAAATAGTTTCTTCTTGTTTTTTATGTTTAAAACAAACAAAAAATAAAAGTTGTTGTTAAGCAGCATATAATATATTGATCGGTAAAAGAAAATAATATTTTATTAAAAGTATATTAAAAGAATTTATAAACAAACTCAGGTTTTTCTTCTTTTGGGTTATTTTTCGTTATTACTGTTATTTTTGTACAGGTAGAAAACTCAAACTGCTATACAGCATTTCTGATTAATTAATCATGAATTTGAATAAGACTTCAGCAAAGAAAATATATGTGTCGATTCAGGCTTGCTGGGTTGGCCTTCTTCATTCTTCAGAAATTCCAAATTCATTCCGGAAATTTTGGAAGAATAATTTTTACGATATGTATCCACGAAATGTCTGTTATTAAGTAAAGCAAAAAATTACTACTCGTAATGTCTGTTATCAATTCGGAATTTCTGGATTTTACAAAAGGACAAACTGTGTTGTTCTAACTTGCATTATATTCTATGGATCTTTTCTTTTCAATAGCACGGTATACCACTTTTGGACTCAAGGTACGCCATAAAACAAAAGAAGGACGGCTCAAATGAGATCTATGATGATGCAATTTTGATGAAACTGGATTTCAAGAAAGATCCGTTTTTCTTTCATTTTTTTGACAGAAAACGTTAGATCCAATATTCCTTGTAAATCACTCGCTTGTGCATGAAAGTGAATTTCATTGAACTGCATTTAATATGTGAAATGTAATGAAGAAATAACAAAATAAAAAATGATGAAGACATTCACAATTAAAATAACTGTTATTAAGAAGAATAAGTATGTTTGTTGATTGATATATATATATATTTTATCTTATCATGAATGTATCGGATGCATTTGGGAAAAAGTCTTGCCTATTTACCATCAATTTCAGTTTTTAGGTAATATTTTATTTTTATTTAAATATTACATTTTTTTTAGTCTAATATACTTCATGTTATACAAGAGAACAATCATATTATTTTGGATATTAATATGGTGACTGAAAGGACATTAAATATATGAAATAATATGTATGCTTGTGTGAAATATAGAGGAATTGGGGGGGGGGGATTTATCTGGCTAGAGCCTAACTGATGTCGGACTTAATATTTACGCTGTTGGATTAAATTATTTTTATAAAATCATTAATCCAAATTCGTATTGCATTCCCCAAGTTTATATTAATTTTAATGAATCTGTTTTATATCAATGAAGTCAAAAATGTAAAATAATTACCTATGCACTTCAAATTGTGTTTTAAGAACGGCCCTGATTTAGCTGATGTATAGTATGATAAATATATAGTCATATTTGTTAATGTTCGTGCCGAATTTCGGAACTGATAAGTGATCGATTTTAAGAATTCTTTGTACTCGAAGAAATATTTTTAAAAATGATCTACAGAAAGCTTTTCTACATTTGTTATTTAGACACTACGCTAAAAAAGAATCGTTTCTGATTCCTGCTTAAAACGGAAACAAATAAATAAATGTTGCTCTCAAAATAATCTACAAATTGAATCAAACGTTTCCACCGTATGTCTTCGTCTCGCATGAGATCCTATTTGAAAGAAGAACGTTTACGACGGACTCTTCTGCTTGACTTATAGTAAAATACTAATTTAAACGCTAAATATAATAAAATTATAAAAATATTTTTTCCCGATCTAACAAGAAAGAAAAATCAGACATCAAGCATAGTTTATAAAACACTTTCCAATCAGATTCAGAATACTATAACAAAACACCCTGTATAAAAATTGTAACAATTTCAATTCTTTGGTAAATTTAACCTTCAGATACAAAAAAAAAGTCTTTTTTTTTATTTTTTTTTTTTTTATTTATTTATTTTTATTTTATTTATTTATTTATTTTTTTAAATAGGAATTGTGCAGGTTTAAAGATTGAAGCTTTTAATGTTAAATTCATTTTTAATCATTGCAAAAAAAAAATCACATGCAGGTGTTATTTTAAGCATAAGCACTACTCTCAAACACTACTTGGCGGAGTGACCGGTACTTTTGTATTCCCATATTTGAAGAGCCCCACCAGTGGCTGAGAGGTTGTGCTCTCGAAGCTGGTAGACGGGAGGTGCTGGGTTCGATCCCAATCGCGCCCGTCGGCCTAATCGCTCGGAGTTTTCGTGGTTTTCTTTCGAGCCGTGGATTTTCTCCATGCGTAAATACGGATTAGGTTCCCTTAGAAAGACCCCCACGAAGGGCACTCCCCCCGGGCCTATATCCCTAGTGTCGATAATTGGCCGTCAATAATCAACCCAACCCAACCCAACCCAACCCATATTTGAAGCTTCTATAAATTGATAGTTTAAAAATCTTTTCTTTTTAATAATTCCGAAAAAAAATGCATATTTTAAAGTTATTTTCCGAAAAAAAAAATATGAATTTATATACGAAAATTAATTTCTAAGTTCTGCAAATATAGGAATCCAAAGTTGCGTCTCATTCGGCCTAGTAAATTTTGAGTTATTCTTAAAAACTACCCGCATTACAATCTGTTTTGGAACGATAAAAAATGTATTTAAGATTAAGAATTCCAAAATTTAATTCTGCATAATTCCTAAAGTACTTGACCCGTTTGGTATCCGGAGGTAAAGTTTTTTACCGAAGAATTCAAATGTTATGTCAGAATTATAGGTGTTAGCATTAAGTTTTGTAAAGTTTTGTACATCTTATATATTAGCAAAATTTAAATATAGCATTAATTAGCAGACACTGTTATACGAATCGATTGATAGCAGTCATATTTTTATATAATGATTTGTATCAGAGTTAGTAGGGGAAATCACTTTTTTTCCCACGATTGTACTATTACTGACTATACTTAAATTTACTATGTATATAAGATATGTGCAATTACTGATTTTAAAAAAGAAAATCCTTTTTTATTATCGATTTACCGATACAAAAAAGTTTGACATAAACAAGTTTTAAGTGATATCGGTGTATATACAATTGCAAAATCTAAACTAAAAGTAGATTTTTGTTACTTCAAATCATAAAAAAACCACTTTACGGAAAATGTTTTATTTCCATATTTCCGTTTTAATGTGTAAGGGGCTGAAATTTTAGGTCTCAGTTACCGCATTGTGGGAAGTTAGGTGATTTTCTTTAAGACATGTTTTCAAATTATAAAAGTTTTCAAGTTTAAAATTATTTAAAATGTATGGGTAGTGTACATTTAATTTGCTTTCATTTGTAATTGAAATTCAGAAATTTTCGTTGTCGCTACAATTTTTTTTATTCAGTTTGTTTACTTGACCTGTTTTTATTTTAGTTCTAGTTATAAATTTTAACTATGAATAATTATAATAACTTATTTCTATGTATAGTTAACAATTAATCAATGACAAGTAAGCTATTGAATGTCTAAATAATATTATTAATTGATTAATTACTGGATTCTCTGTGCTTAAAAACTTTAATTATAAAAAGTTAAGTGTTTTTAAAATGTTTCTCTTTAAAGATATAATTTTGATTTACTCTTTTCTTATATAAAAGGGCTTAGTTTTAAATTTGTATTTCAAGTTGTTTTCCCTCAGTATTTTTACATAAAGAAATCTACAAAAATAACCAAAATATATTGTAATTGCTGTATTTAGGCAGCATTTTTTTACAATTCCTTTTTAACAAATATAAATTAAAAAATATAAAAAACAAAGAGCGAAATGTACTTGAGAGTTTTAATTTTACTACTAATTCTTACTTATTATTATTAGTTAAGAGAGAGTTTATAATTAATCATGCTAATTTGTTTCCATCATTAAACAGAAAGGGCAGTACAGTTTCATTAATACCCATTTTAATAATGATACATATTTAAAGATAAGAGCGATTTTTAATGACGTTAAAGCGGCATAAAGATAAGAGCGGCAGCGATTTTTAATAATGTAATAATACTACATTAAAATTGTTGAAGAAACGTCATGTCTAATTCCATACAATTTCAGATTCCTGTATGCCTAAAGTTAATTTATTTTTCATATTTAGCGCATCTTAGAATGAGTCATTCCACGATTTAAATCGTCGTCAGTTTCTATAAGATGATACGCAGTAATGTGGTCTTACAACTATAAATAAACATCATTCGCAGTTTATCCTCAGCAGGTCTATATAAATTTTATCTGTAGTTTTTTTTTTTCTGTGTGTGTAATATACGCATTAGATATATATATATTACAGAAGTCTTAACTATACAAAGTTTCTTTAATACTGATTTTTCAACCTGTAACATGCTTCGAGCAACATAATTTGAACCTATCTACAGGTTCCGCATATAGATAATTTTAAACAATTTATTTTTTCTTAACATAAACAGGTTTGTAGTTTACTTATTATTTTCATTGTTTGTTTGTCATCAAATGGTTTTAATTAGCTGAATCACTGCTACACCATTTAATCGATATAACATTTTTTTTTTTAAATAAATAAAGAAATTATTTTTAGTCTCAGCAACAAAGTGAAAGGTAATTACATTTCTTAGATTTAAAAGCACATCATCTGTTTTCACGAAGTTGTTTCAGTACCTGTATTTTGCAACCATGAACCTGTTACACTACCCATTGAGCGTTTAGTAGACCAATATAATTGTAATTTTCAGAACATTTTCTTACATTGTATGATGATAAACATAATTTCTGTTGCATGCATTTTTAGAAATGTCTTATTATGTCACTGTTTTTTCAAAACTCATTCTTATCTTCTTCATCTATTTAAATAGTTTGAGCTCCTTATTATGAAGAGCTTTCTACAATTCCTCATAAAACTATTTTATTCAATTTTTCTCCTCTTGGAATCAACAGGATTAGTATTTGTTTAAGGTTTTTAATGTTTGTTTTTCGTGCAACGGTTTCCATTGGCTGAAATACATCTACATCATCTTATCTAATCTTATATAACAAAATGTGTTGTTAAAAAAATGGAAGTTACTGTCTTAGTAATCGACAGTAAACATGACCTTAAAAATGCTAAATTTTGAATGAATTTTTTTTTTCTTCAAGCAAATGAATACTAAATTGTAATAATGATCTTATCAAAATATTTACTCTAGTATGTGCGTATCGAAAATGGCACTGATTAAATGAAATGAGACAAAAAATAGATCAATATACTGTTATCTTAAAGGAAGAATTTATAATTAATCACATAAATACTCTTCCATCTTTAAAAAGAATTGCGATATCTGTATTATAAAGCAAAAAAAATGTTTGTACATAACGCTGACGTTATATTGAGGGTGGCAACACCTGACCAATAAATTTCGCTTTTACTTAAATTCTTTTAACTTCTAAACATCGGACAATTTAAATTTTTACACCGCCGAATAGGAGGAAAATGTTCTTTCAGATTAATTTTGCTTGAAATCTGCATCTCAATGTAATGGTTTTTTGTGGTTTTTAAAATAATTTTCAAGCATGATTTTCTTTTAATCTATCGCCATCGCATGCCAACCAATTACAAAAGATTAATCGGTTTGCAGTTAAAACAATATAAATAGTTCAGCATTTGTTTTCCGCTAATATTTCATAACGAAATTAAAACTTAATAAAATAATATAAATAAAACACAAATTAACTGGCATATTACCGAACTACGTACTTAAACTACTTAAATTACCAGAACCAAAAGGCTGCTTGCTATAACTTGCAAAATATTTGATGTTGGTAATATTTGATGACCATTTCTTCGGCAATTACCTCTTGGCATGCGGCTAATACGAAAGTATCGATTTTAATAAATTTCATAACTTTATTTGAATATATAATTGATATTTTCCATATGAATACCTGTAAAAAGCTTCTCATTAAATAGCTCAAAATGAAAATGCTTTTTAGTGTTTTAGGGGATAATCTACAAAATATATTAAATATAAAAATCTGTCAGTGTTTTCAATTTTTTTTTTTAATGGCTTTCACCAACATTCTGTAATCCTGGAAGCCCGGGTTGGATCCCCTAGTGTTTGCAATGCCCATGCTCCGAACGATGCATACTTAAAAATCAGAGATAAGATAGCGACATTTAACAAAATATTGACGTGAATTGAAAATAATTGATCGAACACATAAATCTAATCACATTAAATTTTAATCATTGTTCTATACTACAAAATATAGATAACTTTTTGTACTTATCGCAGGTGGATAATATGAATCATTTTTTTAAATTGTTATTAAAAATGTTAGAATCATTTTTACTCTATTTCCATGTGTCAACAACAAAATGAAAAGTAATTTCATCTCTCTGATTTAACGTTCACATTTTTGAGTTTTAGAAAGCTATCTCAATTGCTACATTTTACAGGTCTGAATCCGCATCAGTATCCATATGAATCAATAAAATTACATAAATGTAATTTGTAGGTTTTGTCTTTGGGAATAAACATGTTTTATAATGCATGTTTTTTTTATACATCTTTTCAGTATGTTATTTATTCAAAATGTATTTTTTTCAGCTTTTCATATATTTTGAGCTATTTAATGAGAAGCTTTTTACAGGTATTATATATAAATATTTATTTTTAATTATTATCTTAAAAGCAACAAGATTATTGTTTATTTAATATTTTTACAATTTGTTTTTCGTGCGTAGGTTTTAATTGGCTAAAATACTGCTACACCTTCTTATCTATATAATAAAATGCATGGTTAAAAATAATGGAAATTACTGTCTTAATAATTGACATTAAGCATGGTCTTAAAAACGCTAAAACGAACAATTTTTAATGAATGTCTTTTTTGTTTAAGCAAATGAATGAAAAATACTAATAAAGAGATTAAGTAAATAACTCAGATATACGTGCATCGAAAATGGCATTGATTAAAAAGAATGTGGCAAAAATTAATAATAAATAAATAAAAAGGATCAATATACTGTTATTTTAAAGAGAAAGTTTATAATTAATCATATTAATATGCTTTCAAAATTAAACAGAATTGTGAAATGTTTGTAATGGCCATTCTTTGGATGATACATGCTTTAAGATAAGAAAGCTATTTTTGATAAAATATTAACGTGATCTCTAAAAAATTTACCAAATACCCAAATCTAATTACATTAAATTTAAAGCATTTTCCTATATGACAAAATGAAAAAAAAATTTCCTAATTGTCGTTTATAGATGATATGAATCATTCCACATTCTTAAAAATTGATAATAAAATGTTAGAATCATTTTTACTCTATTTCCATGTGTCAACCACAAATTGAGAAGTAATTGCACATCTTTGGATTTTATAAAGCTGCAATAGCTACATTTAACAGCTATGAATCTGCATCAGTATCCATACAGTATTCAATAACTTTGTATAAATGTAATTTGTAGGTTTTGTCTTTGGGAATAAACATGTTTTATTATGTATTTTTTAAACATCTTTTTCTGTATGTTATTTATTCAAAATGTATTCTTTTTAGGTGCGTTCGTAATTATATAAATACGTAGCACCTATAGTCGTCGTTTGGTCCGTCCGTCTGTCCGTCCGTCTGTCTGTCTGTCTGTCTGTCCGTCTGTCTGTCCGTCCGTCTGTCTGTCTGTCCGCATATAACAACGCAAAAACTACCCAACCAAATGGTTTGCAATTTAAAATATATTATCTTTGCAGAATTTTGTCGAGACATTTCAAATTTTATTAAAATCGAATCAAAAACTTTAGGAGATATTAATAAAAATATTTATTAAGAAATTTGATTTTTTTTTTTTTTAAATCGGTGCTTTTTTGTTATAGGAGCTTCCGAAGTTTAATCGTCAAGCGACCGAGATGCTTATTTTATGACAGAAATTAATCTGCAGACGATATAATTCATTTCACAGAATAAAAAATCATCAAGATCTGAATATTTATGTAACTAGCTGATACATATATATCTGAATATTTATATAACTAGTTAAGATATTTGTATGAACAGTGTCATAAAATATATACTTAACTAGCTGTTTAACCCGTTCTACGCACGGGATATCATGAATTTAATTCTAAAACGTGCGTACGAACGCACCTCGTTTGTAACGTTTGACGTACTATTTCCAACTTGTTTTCTTCTGTTGTTCATATATTTTGAGCTCTTCAATGGGAAGCTTTTTATAGATATTATATGTAAATATCTAATTTTATATTTTTTCTTAAAATCAACAGGATTAGTGTTTGCTTAATATTTTAACAATTTGTTTTTCGTGCATAGATTTTAATTGTCTGAAATACTGCTACATCATCTTATCTATATAATAAAATGCGTTGTTTAAAATAATGGAAATTACTGTCTTAGTAATCGACATTAAGTATGGTCTTAAAAACGCTAAAACGAACAATTTTTAATGAATGCCTTTTTTTTCCCTAAGCAAATGAATACGAAATCCTAATAATGAGCTTAACTAAATATTTACTCAGATATACGCGCATCGAAAATGGCACTGATTAAATGAAATGTGGCAAAAAAAAATGGATCAATATACTGTTATTTTAAAGAGAAAGTTTATAATTAATCATATTAATATGCTTCCATCATTAAACAGAATTGTGAAATCTCTGTAATGCCCATTTTTCTGATGATACATATTTAAAGATGAGAGATAAGGCAGCGATTTTTAATAAAATAATAATATTACTTCGAAATAATCGACCAAACGCCTATGTTTAATAATCTTTAATTCATTAGACTGAAGCATAATTATAGTGAATATACATTATGAATAATTAGATTTTTTAAAAAATACGCTATTCATAGTAATTTTATGTAGACGATTTCTCCAAGTTAATGGGCTCACATAAAAAGTGTTTTAAGCAACGAAGGTAATTGAAATTTGGAAATTAACGTTGATTGAGAATATCTGTAGGATTGAAGAAAAGATTATAATAATAAAATTCACCGAATGAACTTCATTCAAACAAAAACACATGTTTTGAGTTGTTAAAAAAATATTAAAATTTTTTAGGGAATACAATTATTAATTGCATCGATAATTATTAATAATATAGTACACAAAATTTTTCGTGTACCTATGAATACGTTAATTTTAAGCCAATGTAAACAAATTCGAAAATAATTAAGATAAATTTAATATGTAAACATGTTGCGTCTCCTTGCGTGTGATTATCCGCATTGACAAAAAAAAAAAAAAAAAAAAAAAAGAAAAAAAGAAATAGCAATTTTACGGTATAATACTGGCAACTGGGATGCCAGTATTATACTGTAAAATCAACACTTTTTTTCAGTTTAAACATCATTTCCGAGAGTTTTAGTTCAAGCATCCGTTTCATTCTTTAAATTAAAAAAATATGAGCACGCAAACTAACTATATTCGGTGGATTTAAGTAAATGACACATCTCTTAAAATTTCAGCAAACTTTAATTTTTGTCATTTGGTTAGCTACTTTTTATTTTTAAACATAAAAATCCTTTTTCCACAGAAAAAATTAATCGGAGTTGAAAGTGTTAAATAATTTTATAATATGGAAAATATAAGCTAATAATTCTATTTACGAAAATGGCTTTTTCAGATCTGCGTGAAAATGACCACCATTTAATATGATAAGAAAATGCATATATTTCCATATTATTCTTGTAAGTTTCATTAAGATATTTTTTGAAGTAAATTCAAAAATGATTTCGCATCATTAATTAACTTTATTAAACACCATATCGGATGCAATTGATAATTGAGGACTTTGGATTTTGATAATTTATTTTTAAAAAATAACAATAAAATAAATGGTTGGCTGTGTTGCGCATTTGCATTCGAAGACTAAAAACACGGGATCCAAACTAAATCCAAACCATACTACAACTGAATTTAGTAACTTTCAGCTAACAACAAGTGGCGTGAATACTAGATAAGATGATAGGCTTTAATATATATATATATATATATATATATATATATATATATATATATATAGTGATGCTACATTTATAATTTTATTACCATATTGCGTTGTAAGGCAGTAGAAAATATAAACATATGGCTTTTCATTTGTGTTTGTCTAACAGCTAAACAGCGAAATAACTATAATAATAATAATAAAAAGCGATCATTTTATTCAGTTGGTCTATAGCAAATATGTCCAACGCGGCACTCGCCCTTTCAAGGATTTTTTGGTGCCTTATTGAATGTTTCCTGTCACTAACTTTTTAAAAGAATAAAAATTAATTTTAAGGGACACAATAGGGTCACAATAATTAAAACTGTTTTAAAACATTACTTGTTTTATCATCTGTGTGATGTAATTTGTTAAAATATAATTTAATAATTTTATTTCTTTTAAATAAGAACTATTCAATATTATATTAAAAATAAACTTTCGTAAATTCTTTTCCTGAAGTTATAAATATAACATTAAAAATTTCTCAATTAGGATTGCAATAGGATATTACATATGGATGTATCTTAACAGAATTTTCTTTATTAAAAGATCTTAAAATTGGCTCTAAAAATACACTATTTTTTTAAGTGTTTAAAATCTTCGAAATTTGATATTATTCCTTTGATACTCAACATTGTAAATTTGATTTCTGTAACGTATGAAATTTTTTCAAATAACATATTGTTCCGGCTTATATTATGGTATTTTATGGTAGTGGACAACTTAACAGAAATAAGTTATTTGCCTTAAAACCTTTCCTTAAACTTTCCTTTAACTTTTGCCTTAAAAATGATGTGAAATATTGTGTAAACTGCATGGAATGAAAACTACTTTAATTAACATTATAATAATGATATTGTTCAATCATAATTTTATATAAAAGTAAATTCACATTTAATTTTTTTAAGCTTTACACCTATAAAATAATAAATGCTATTCAAATACTGTGAATGCATTGTTAAGCGCAAACATATTCTACGTTAAACATTTTTTTCACTTAAAAAAAAAAAAAAGACTTTGGTTTGTTTATCTATCATTGAATCTTTCTGTTTATATTAAGAAAAGTTTGGGATTACATCAAAATGAAAAAATATATATTTTTCAAAATTTGCTCATACACTGCAAAATAAAATTGTTGATTTTACGGTACAATACTGGATGCTGGGATGCCAATATTATACAGTAAAATTAACTTTTTTTTTTCCACCTGAGAATAGTTATTTAAACATTTTCTTACTAGTGTTTCCCACGGAGACAGAAAAATCTAAATACATTATCATTTACGTATATTGTTGTTGGAAATATAATTCAATGATTTTATTCAAAAACGATAACAAAATTGATCATATTACTTACACACTGCAAAACAAAATTGTTGATTTTATGGTATAATACTGGCTTCCGCATCCGCGGTAGCGTATTACTGCTTATTTTACTGTTTTTTTACTGTTAATTTTACGGTATAATACTGGCAGTTGGAGTTCAGTATTATACCGTAAAATCTTTTTTTTTTTTTTTTGTGTATAAGTTCTTTCAAAATCTGAGGTACACATGTTTCTGTGTTTTATTGAATTTTTTTTTAATTTATTGACGTATTTTATTGAATAAATTTGGCCTTTTGTGAATTTCTATTTATAAAAGTTTCCGTTCCTTTTAAATTTTATGAAATATTGGTAAGACATTAACGTTGTATGCAAGATTTTAAAATCAGTTTTTTAAAACAATATATATATATATATATTTGTTTAACTTGCTCTAAATTTAGAATAAATACTGCTAATTCTATACAAAAATTTAAAGTGTATGACAATTATTGTTTTTATTACGTTAAACGTGGTCCATGTTTAAGTTTAGCGTATAATTTTCTCTTATAGTCATTTTGTTTTACACTATTTTATAATGGATTATGTCAAACCAATTTTTAAGTACACAGTGAAAGAATCTGTGAAAGCATCTAAATTTAAGTAATTGTAAATATTTAAGAGATATGTTGAAAAAATATGTATTAGTTATGAAGTATATATTTACACTTGCTTATATAAGTAATGGAAATATAAATTAAAGATATAAAAATAAAAGCACATATTGTAAAACGAAGTACAGACTTTAAAGCTGTTTGCGCAAATAGAACAGTATGTTTTACATTTGTTTAACGTTTAACTGATTAAATACATACGCATTTCCGTAAAATATGAAAATACTTATCATCTCTCATTTTTTTTCTACACATACAATATATAATAAGTTTCAAAAGATACATTTATTTGAATTTATTAAATATTATATGAATATAATTTTTATTCAGAGTTTATAGCACTTAAAATAAAATTAATATAATATCAATTAATTATTTCATAATAATACAAAATAACACTAATGCCAAATAAATTATAGTTAAAACACAAATTCAAATTTTATATAAATGGGGAAAAGCTTTAAAAATCATATCAATACTGCACTTAAAAAATTCAAAACCAGTAGGAAAATAAATTTAAAGTTAAATAAATTAAAATAACAGCATTCATCGAGTAAAAATGTGGCTTCAGCGTAAAAATTTACTGCGAATGTTTTTAATAGAATACTGTCTTAAGGTTTTCCCCCAAAATAATCCCCTTTTTTTATGAATATGTACCTTATGTGCTAGTAATCATATTGATAAAATAGTATAACGTTTTAAATAATTAAAGAGTGAGTTTTTTAAACATGTAATTTTAATTAATTTTTTTTCGTTTCATATAACATTATTTAGTTACACTTATGTTTCAATTTGCATCGTTTCAAAACATTGGTAACAAAATAAAAATAACAATACCAAAAGATTGTGCAAATGAATATGCTCGTACGGTAAGTGTCAAAATTTACAGATACTATTTTCTGAAAAGGAGTAAAAATAAAAAGAATAATTTGTAAAAGTTATACATAAATTTGGACGCAAATTTCACGAGATCGTTTACACACGTATTTGACTGTGAGATAAAAAAAAAAAAAAGAAATATATGTTAAAACCTATTTAATACAAGCTATACATGTTATTTTACACTTATTTGTTTTACAAACCATCAACAGAAAATAATTATTGAGCAGATGTAATAAAATGTTTGCATTTTTGAGTGCTTACTTCTTAGAAATCACACGCTTTTGAATGTTAAATTTAAATCTTGTTAGATTTTTTTTTCAGTGTTCAATAAGTATAGTTATTTAAATGTTACTCAAATAAATTTATGATATTTTTTTTAGAAATAACAAAGTTTATAAACTTTGTTAAAATATCCGTTTAAATGGCCGTCGATATAATATGCCGAAAAACTCTTTAGAAATAAAATAGAGAATAAATTGAACTACTGCATTAAATAGAAAAATATTTCATCGGATTACATTTCTTCATTAATTTATATTGTTTAAATTTCAATTAAAAGTTACCCCTATTTCTTATCTTGCATTAATTAAAAGCTCATATAATGCACATTTTATATTTTCTATAAATAGATTGTATACATATTAAAAAGAAATAAAACAGCTCAACACTTACTCTCTCTATTTCTCTCTATGTCTTATTTAATTAAAAGTTCATATAATGCACATTTTATATTTTCTATAAATACATATTTATACACATTTAAAAGAAATAAAACAGCGCAACACTTACTCTCTCTATTTCTCTCTATACACATACACATACATATATACAGAGCGAGAGAGTGATAAAGAGTTTTCTAATATTATATGGCAAAATAAAAGAGTATTTATTTGTTATCAAACATATTAAATCCTCAAATGACATTTGATTTTACATCGCATTTTAATAGATAATATAAAATTACTTTGTAAAAAAAAAAATAATAAATAAATAAACATGTACGCAATATTTCAGAAACTGAGTAAGCAATTTTTAATTTAACAAATTTAATTTAAACTATTGTTTTAGGTAAAAACACAGAAAAACTATTTCCTTCCTTTTGTGTAAACGTAATTTCTATTGTTTGGTTTGTTTTTAATATTAAATGGGGTTATTTTTAGTAATGTAGTTTCAAAATATTTTATATTAAATAATCCAAAAGAAGTTGAAAAATAATTTTGAGTTAATTGAATTATTGTTTAATGTATTAATGTTGTATGTATATATATATATATATATATATATATATATACATACATATTTACTTTATGATTATGAATTACATATAAATGCAATGAAACACATTTTAAAATAACTTTTTCATAAAATGCGAAAAAAATTATAAGAATTTGGTCAATAAATCTGAGCATCATTCTCCACGAAATATAAACTAGAATTCTTAAAGAATTACCAAACTCATGACAAAAATTGTACAACAAGTGGTTAAGAATATGTATAAGAATGATACATACATAGCATATATTTGAACACCAAGAGTGCATAAGTTTGAAAAGTTAACAAATAAATGTTTGAAAGACAAAATTACTTTCCCTATAGGCGATCCATAATAACTGGAATTAGTAACTTTATAATAGCATTACCTAAATTTATCTATAGTTATTTTAATTCACAGCAATTAAATAGTGAATATTAATTAATTTTTTTCGATCTTTATAGTTTAATTCAGGAAAATAATTCTTGGATAAAAAAGGAATATATTAGAAAATAAAATTATTAGTAACTGCTAATTCAAATTTCTGCTTTATCTTAATAGGCTTTACAAACCAATAATCTTTATATTTTACTCAATTTTTAAATTAAGTTCAGAAACATAATGAAGATTGCGCCTTATATATTATGCATTCGCGGAGACATGAGTGATTAAACCTTATAAGATCTATTCTAATTTTAAAAAGAAAATTATAACTTGAAGAAGGTAATTAGTTAATAAGTAAAAAGTAAAAAGTAACATTCATTATTATTCATAATTGGAAAATTATTCGTAATTAGGAAATTGATTTCAATCCGTTGCAGATGTTGCCTCTCGTTATTGATGAAAACTGTTGACACTGATGAAAACTGTTGCGCATTCAGTAATTAGAATTCACAAAATCTAATTTCAAGCGATTAATTCTTAAAATCAAGTAACTAACTGCAAGGTTAATTAATAATCAATAGCACGTGGGAGAATATCACTTACCGTTCGTGTATCGGACGGTGAGGCAGTGATGCTGGGGCGACACAGAGGGGGCCGTGGCCCCTTCAGAGGGGCTCGAGGGTTCCCGGTAGGTCCACCGATTGCCATGGTCCACGGGGTACTTTGCTTTCTTCACCAGAAAAGACTTCGGCATGATGGCCACATTAGGCTACGGCAATACGCCCTCCTCCGCTGCGGAAGCCGCCCGGGGTTGTAACGGCATTGCCGGGGCGCGAAACTTCGAACTCTGGAAAATTTCGATGGAAGTAGCCCGTGGAGTGGCCTAGTGGCGTGCGCAGATGTGAGAAGATCCAGGGGGGTGTGCGAGTGATAACTGCTCTCCGGAGAGAGGGGTAGAATGGGATGAGGGGAGCATTGGGGATGGGGGAAGATTGTACTGTTCGGTGGCGCCCTCTATTTTAAAGATTCCGTCAGTGCGGAGAGGATCGTGTTGAAAAAAAAAATAATCAGACGTCTAAATGTGTCAGTAACGATTGCGTTCAATTCAATAACGATCTGATCTCATTACATATATTGCCATAGAATTATTTTTTATAGAAGATTAACTTCATACTTTTTATCTTCTAACTGCTTTTATTTAAATTTTGCCTCTAAAATTTTGAATGAATACTCCCGAGTAGCATATATCTGTACATGTTCATTAAATAACCTATCAAAATCCAACCTAAAATATGCGTTAATTAATAATTGAACAAGTCGTTTCTTTTATATACAAATTTTTATAATTTTTTTTGAGGAAAATGTTTTTTAAGTTTAAGAGAAAGAGCGGTTTACAATTCATAATGCAGAGTTTTGAAAAATAAATCAATATAATATAAGAAATACAGCTCAGCAAGATAATTAAGGGGATATTTTAAAGATTTTGTCAATCCACAGACAGATCATTCGAAAATTCACAATCTTTTAAATGTGTATCTATTAAATAACACGGAGAAAAATGTTAACATGTGTTTTATTAATAACTAGCTGAGCCGCTCGGCGTTGCCCTGATCCGTGATAATAAATTTAAACAAACCTCAAGTTCATATGATTTTATATCTTTAACCCGATTTTGTATAAAATGATATTTTAAAATAAAAAAAATGCAAAATTATTGACATTTAGTAGTAAAAGTGCTCGTAAGAACTTTTCTTGTTTTGTTTTGTTTATTTGTTTTAGAAGTAGGGTCGTTTAACAGTTTTTTTTTTTAAGTTCTTCTTGTCTGAACTTTTTAGAATTTTTATTGGTTATAAATATAACGGTAAAATAAATATGTTTTCTTCTCACATTTATTTATTTATTCGGCTCCTTTAACATAACAATAAAAAATAGTTCTCATCTCCCGAACTCTCAGAAAATTCAATCGGTTATAAATATAACTGTATCTGAAGTCTCTTTAAAATTTCGTCTAAAAATATGCATATTTAGTAGTGAAAACGTGAGTCGAAGCACAGCAAAACCACGCTAAAACACTTTGCTTTTTTTTTTAAATTTAATTTTAAGTTTTTATTGTTTTAAAATACTTCTACAAATCCGAATGTTTTGAAAATTTTGTAGGTGATGTAAATCTGGTCTTCCGAGATGTTCTAAAAAAATTGTGTCGAAAGTATGGACATTTAGTTACTTTTAGCGCAGAAAAATATCGTCTCCGTGAGGCGCGAAGTGACCTGCACTTGCTGGTGTTTTTGAAAGGGTTAAAACTCGTATTTTTTAAAACTGATTGCAAATTGATTAGAAGAAGGTTTCAGCTTTAAGAGTTTATTGTTGGTTTATCGGTACCTCCAAGGGGGAAAACGTCCTTGAGAAAAATAACCCTTTTTGAGTTAACAACGATATTTTCTCGAATTGATTGAAGCATTTGAGACGTAAGGAGTACGATCTTTCCGAATATTTCTTCCGATTTTAAACTTACCAAACGGTTTGGCCGATTTACGTTAAAACAAAACTAAGAAAAATTAATAAATACTGTAAAAGCACTTATTGTCGCGAGCCGTAATTTTCGCGAAAATGAAAACATCGGTGATTTCGCGAATTTTATATGAACAGAACCGAAAGTTGAAAAATCGCGAAACTACCTAAACAGAACCCCTTTTGCATAAAGCATTTTAAGAAACTTCCTTTTGTCCGAAAAGTTCGTCCCCCTCCCCTTACCCCATCGCTCTAAAAACAACACGTGGGCACACAAAACAAACTAAATGCTGTTCCCCCTGACATATTCGTTAACTTCGATCAAACAAACGCAAAGTTTGTGCCTACATCTGAATACACATTGGAAGAACATGGTTCAAAACAAGTGTCCATATTCGGCATGGAAGATAAAAGAGAGATGACTCTTTTGTTAGCATGTTCCCTTTCTGGAAGCCTACTGCCACCACAATTGTTGTACACTAGAAAAACAACAAATTGTCATCCGAAGTTTACATTTCTCGCGGATTGGGATGTGTGGCACACCGATTCGCACTGGAGTGATACTGACACAATGATTCGATACATCGAGAATATTTTTGTACCTTATTGCGACAAGAAGAGGGAGCTTCTCGGACTAGTTCCAGAACAACCTGGTGTAGCATTGTTCGACGTTTTTAAGGTACACCAAGATCCTCTTTTTCTGGCTGAACTAGAGAAGAGGAATATTATTCCAGTTTTTGTGCTCGCTTCCTGCACAGGCAGCTCCAGCCTTTGGACTTAACTGTAAACGGCGAGTTCAAGCGTTTGCTCAAGAATGAGTTTATTGAGTGGTATTCTAATGAGCTTAAATTTCTAGAGGGAAAAGAATCTGTGGACCTACGAATATCACGACTGAAACCGATTCACGCTTCTTGGCTTGTGCGCACATTTAACGGTGTTGAAGCCAAACATGAAATTTGAATGGTTTCAAAGAAGATGGTATAAATATTGTAAGTGAATGAGCTGCATTCTATTAGTTGTATTATTAGTTTTATTCAAGAAATAGTTGTATATATTCAAGAAATTTTTATACTTATTTCTTATTTAAGTAACTGTAATCATTAAAGTTTGGATAAGTGAAAAATTTCTGATGTTTTGTTATTATTTGAGACGAAAAAAAAAAATATTTCGCGAGGCTTAAATTTTTGCGATTATAACGGGCTCGCGAAAATAAGTGCTTTTACAATAAATAAAAACGTGCGTTCGGTTCTTCATTTCCTCCCGATGTGTAAATAGGGTTCTGGGCATGTGCGAGCTCTTTTGCTGACTCGGAAAGAAATATAGGAGTTTTTGATGAGTTTTTAATTAATACCTCGGCTAATTATAAAAAAACTTGTGACCATCAGGTGTATCAGAACCTGCCTTGGACTATCCTCACCCAAATTTTCAGACTACTAGGTGCGGTAGATTTTGCTAACCATCGCCAACAAACAAACAGACACACACAAACACTAAGCGAAACTTTCTTTTATTAATATAGATTGAAAATGGAAGTAAAATTATTAAATACTGTTTTAAACTTTCTGAATGAAATATTTATCAAGTTTAAGGTAAAAGATGTATAGTTGACAGTATGGAGTTACCAAAAACATTTGTTGTTATTATTTTTATTAAATGTAAAATTTTAATCGAAAGTGAAACACTTCAGTGGCCATTTAGATTTCGAAAAGGCTTTAGTCATTCGATTTAATAAATATTCTATAATATTTAAAATAGATTTGTTGAAGTTTTCCAAATACTGCCGGACGAAAAAAATGCGCTTCCAATGTCTCTATACTTATTACCAATTATTAAAGAACAAATATTAAATTCAATTTAAATGTATCTACAGCCATAACAACTATTTAAGAAATGTAATCATTTTTTAAAGTTTATTATGGTCATTTCATAATTAATTCCTTTCCTACCCTAGTTTCTCTATGAACAATTATTCCTTTTCTTTTAAAAAGTTTGAACTATTTTCCCTGGGATATAAAATACGAATAAAATTAGACTTTATTAAATACACCGTGGGATTTGAGGCGAGCAAACACAAAATAACCTTTATTTATATTTTTGTTTATTGAAAAATATTGGCCATTTTTTTTCTATTAAAGTAAACAAAAGATAGTGAAGTACTTAATATTTTCAGAGGGCAGTAAAGACGAAATTTTTACTTGCACAACTATACATGTTGTTTGATTGTCACACTGTGTACTGCATTTTCCAAGAAATATATTTTCTAATTCCTGTTTATACCATAAATTAATATGCATAATTAGATCAAACATGTTGATTTGTTTGAACAGTTTAATGCATAAACATGATAAATATACATATATTTTTTTCTTCTTAAATTATGTTTCGTATGTTATATAATAATAAGAATCATAAGCTGGACATAAAAAAGGAGAAGAAAGAAACAGGGAGGAGAAAGACCTTTCATTTTCGGTAGTCGGTGTTAAGATAAAATAATAAATGAAAGGGGTATTTATCGGCTATCACGGCTCACATTTTCTCGGCGACATTCTTGGTGGTAAAGCAAACTCCTTTTATATTGGGTATTTCTGTTTAATATCGTGATATGAGTTTTTCGGTAAGAGGTCATAGACTTTTAAAATGTCGAAAAGTTAAAAAAAAAAGACCATTTTTGTTATTTTATACCTTAAAAAGTATACATTACAAAAACACAATTTTTAAAGGTGGTAATAGATACACGTTTCTTCTTTCATTTCATATTTTTTAAGATCTTAATGTTAAAAATTAGTTGTTATATGGTTTTTTTTTTAATTTTTAAAGCAAAAAATTGGAATCACAGGTTGTGCGCATGATTACAAAATAATTTCTGCATGTAAAACAAAATTTTGGTACATAATTATACTGACCTATTTAACCTTGTGCTTACAATAAACCTAAAAATGTGTTTATTTATAGCATTTTTATGCTTTTAAAACAAAACTATATCTTGTTTATATAAAAGTTTCAAATGCTTAGCAAGATAACACCAAGAAAAAAATGTTTTTTCAACAGAAAAGGATGAAAACTTAGGTTCACTTCATAGAGCTTACCATAAACCATTTATCCTGAAAATTTCATGAAAAAAGTATCGAAAAGTTTTTTTAACTGCCTTGCGCTCTATTCCGCAAAATCACATTTTGAGAAAAATGACTTTAAAGTTCTCGCTTTGAAAATATTTCAGATTTAACAATTATTAAGAGTGTCATTAATTTTATTTTAAAGTGTTCAGAAATGAACACCTTAAAATAAAGTTAATATATATATATATTGAAATTCAAAGATATTATAATTATATATATATATATATATATATATATATTATTCAATGTATATCTCTTTAATATATATATATTTTTTTAAAAGTGAATGTTTTAAAGGTTTAACTACTTAATTATCTGTAATCAGGGACTTCTTCTCATACAAATTATTTTTAGGTAGATTTCGTAAGAAATACTACTTATTGCATTCTCCCCTAAGTTGGAATTTCTGAACATTTTTGCAAATCTACACCGATCATGACTGCTAGAACCCAAAACCACCCCCAGTTCAAATTTTATCTATCTATCTATCTATCTCTCTATATCACTCTTTATGGACACGATAACTTCTATAATTCTGCACAAATCTCTTCCAAACTGATACATAAAATCTCGGTCAAGTTCGTTAATGGGCAAAATCGAGCCAAGAGGAGGGGAAGGAGGAAAAAACATAACTTCTTAATTATGATACGTATCGAATATGTTTAAAGTTATTATTACTTCTAGGAAAATGGACAAAAAATTATGTATGACGGATTTTTGATTTCATTAAAAATGCCCCAAAGGGAGGAGGGAAGTAGGTGTTTAAGAAGAAAAAAATACATAACTTCGTCAATTCACAAGATATCAAATCCGCTTAAATTTATGATAAATTTTCTTAATATTATCTACAACTTTTATAATGACAAGTTTTCTATAGAACCAACTCTTACAGCAAAAAAAAAAAAATAAATAAATAAATAAATAAATAAATAAATAAATAAATAAACAAAAAAAAAACATCCCTGCTGGCTCCGCCTTCAGGCACAGGTATATTTCGAAGTGGGCAGTCCCAATTGCCGCATCATGGCAAATAGGTCTTTCTTCTGTAATTCTCAATAAACAGGCGCCCCACAATCTGTGTCTTCGAAAACCGTCGAACCGTCAGGGATTTTTTCTATTAAATACTAAAGTTTAATTTCGAAAATGATATCTATTCTTGTATATAAAACGTTAGAGTGTCTGTTGATTAGAATGTCATTCAGAAAACACCTATTTCTGAGTTCATTTGACTATTTAGACAATATACAATTAAAAAAACCATTTAAATAAATATTTGTCTGTCTGTTTGTCCGGAATAGGCTCAGAAATGGTTGCATAACAAACACTAAACTTATCAATGGCAGAGAGAGAAAGTTTCTGACTATAATCTACAATAAGTAGCATTCCGACATCTAAAATAGTTTCTTGAGAAAACAGGAAATGAACAGGAGAATCAATCAACCAATAAACCGCTTTTTCGATGCTCAAAAACTCGGGAACTAATTGACTGAATTCATCAATCAACTAATTGATCAATGATATTGAAGGGTCTAACTAAGCGTAATTAAATCATAATTCTGGCTACAATCTGTAGCCTTCTGATAGCTGAAATAGTTTTTGAGAAAACAGAGAAAAACCGTGAGAATCAATCAATCAATCAATCTTTTAGAGCTAAAAAATTGAGAACTAATTTATCAACTTTTAGCAATGCTACGGCGATTGAAAAGCCGAATTAAGATTTATAAATGATATTTCTGGCTGCAATCAAGAGTTTGTCGCATTCTAATATCTAAAATAGTTTCTGAGAAAACAGGGAAAAACCGGGAGAATCAATCTTTCAATGCTCGAGAACTAATCGATTAATTATAAGAAATCTTACGGCGATTTAAAGGATTAAGAAGATTTATAAATGATTTGGATAATTAAGTTTTATAAATTATCATAATTACATTTTTAGATTATTGCTTATACATTTTAATTAAAAAACAGGATTGGTTAAGTATTTTTTCCAAAAATTCCAAAGATATTTGAAACTAGAAATGCAAAACAACGGGTTGCTATACATAGCTAGTTTTTAACTTAAACCCCAATCAACGCATATACATTAAACTTTGATGTTCCTTCAAAAACTATCATAATTGATTCTACCGATCTAAAATAATATAAAAATTATAAGATAATAAATTAATGTAACAAGAAAAAAATTCATATAATATACAAGGTGTCATTTCTTATCGTTGACCAAGTGCTAATTCTTAAACCGTTAGTTTTAGAGGCGTAATTCCAGTTGCAAAAATGTTTCAAAAGTTGTTGTTCATCGTATAAAAATCCATTTGTGTCAAAATAGTTATTTTATTTTTAAGTTGCGAAATGAAAATTTTGTTACAGTTCCTGTGTCCTATAAGCTTTAAGTTTTCTATTCAGATTTATTAATTATTTCATTAACAGTTGACTTGAGGAGGTTATTTCCATATTAAAATTCAATCATTATATCCAGTATTTATAATTTTAAAATTTTCAGTATTTCAATAATGTACTGGAAAACTTTATGAAAAGTTTTCCGCACACAGGAACAAAACTAAAATTCTACTTAAATGTAAAAAATAGTTAATTATGTGATGTACCCTTGCGGGCCGTCAACTTGAAAAGGATCCATGACACAAAATTTAAGTCACAACATTTCTTTTACAACAATAAATAAATGTGGATGGCATTAGTGTGTGTAGTTTTAATTTAACGATTATTGAAATTAACCTTGAATCACATAAAGAATGAGAGGAAATGTTTTCCCCAAGAAATTCCCTAAATTTAAACACCAGTTATCATTGAGCGGAACCTAAGTTAAGATCATTTCAGCTCGGTAAATATTGGTTCTAAAAACGCTAAATATCTCACTATAGCAGCCATTTAAAATACTATAATAGCACCACTAAAGGGAACTCCGTGGATTTCACTACTCTTTTATTTGAGTACCAAATTTCAACTTGCTACCGCGCAGATAAACTCACTGTCTAAGATTCTACTCCAAGGGTAGCTCAACGGAAAACTTTCGCGTTGCACAGCACATTGAAAAACGACGTTGCATGAATCTAGTCTTGATTACCACTCAGGGCGAGATGTGACAAAATTCACTGAATCTCACTCCTACTGCTGTATATATATAGCAGCTAGACGACCACAGATACTTAATTATCATATCGTTGCACAAATCACCGCGAAAATCCGATTCCCGGAATTCAGACGCACTGTGCGAAATTTAAAGATATGAGAGAATAGGTAGCTCATTCGCGTACAAATTCAAAACATCACGATAGTACGCAAAACTCAAAATCTACTTGGCCATAGACTACCTTCATAAGAGAGTAGCTAGGAGCTTTTGCTACAATTACAATTATATCAAATATTTTCCTTGATTAATTCTCAACCCCGTATCACGATGTTTTTAATGGTTGAACACATTCAGAGAGTAAAGTTACAATTTTGTATGTTCTTATAAGGAAGGGTTTATGAATCACTGTAAAACAAAACAAATGTTTCTTAATCTACAAAAATATAATATAACCACGAACTAAAATGC
This sequence comes from Maratus michaelseni, assembly GCA_963931845.1. NCBI lineage: Eukaryota > Metazoa > Arthropoda > Arachnida > Araneae > Salticidae > Maratus > Maratus michaelseni. Next base: position 186,863,182 of record OZ007587.1, read on the forward strand.
TCAATTACCGCTACCGAGTTACTCACGATTCTGAAAAGCGTTAATTTATCATTAGAAACCTCATAAAATAAAATATTTTCGAGATTTAAAGACGAATTTATAAAAACAAAGTTCATTTTGCTGGTACTGATTTTCAAAAACATTTCGAATAGTTTTTACAGTGTATAAACCAGTTTTCTCAAACCAGAATATTAGTTTTAAGGTACTATTAATTTTCAATCAAACATTGTCAGCTGAGTAATTGAATTTATACATGCAAAAAGAACAAAATAGTAATTTTTAATGCTAATATTAACGTTGTTAACTTATCATGTTTGTTGAAAATGAAAATGCTTACATGAGAATTGAAAGCATCGTAGAATGTATATTCCGGGTTGAGAAAACAGGTTAATACATTCTAAAAACTCCTCGGAAACGTTTCCGAATATCTGTGATAGCAAAATAAGTGTTTTTTTTTTTTTTTTTTTTTTTTTTTTTTATAAATGCTTCTTAAAATCTTGAAAACACATTGGTTTTTGAGGTTTCTAAAAATAAAGAATGCTTTTTGGAATCGTGGGTAAATCTGGAGAGGTTATTGAATATTTTCGTTTGTTGTTGTATTATATTTTCCTAGATTAAGAAAATTTGTCTTTTTGTACGGTGCAGTGAATCAAATGCCGTAAAACATTTCATACTTACGTTTTTAAGTAGCACTTTTAAGTAAATGTCATTAAAATAATAATATTATTATAAGGAATTTAAATAAAATATTTAAAATTAATTTAATATTAGATTGCCAAAATTTTAAATAATTTTAATTATAAAATCTTTTATCCGAATGACTTAAAGCACGATATCTGAGTGTAAATTTAAACACAGAATAAAACTATTATGTCAAAGTAGAATGTTGCATTTGAATAGTTAATAGTTAGAATAAATTTTAATAGGTAAACGGTTTCCAAAATCTAATTCATTCATAGCGTTTAATACTAGACATTATTCACAATTATTGATACTGATGTGATTTTAAAAGATAATTTTCGGAAACAATTATAGAGCATGTTTAATTTTCTTTAAAAGACTGTACATACAACCATATGTACTTTTACATTTTTATATCTTGTTACTTATTTTGTTTAATGCACGACAAACTATTTGATATTTCATTAAATTATGACATTTTTTCATTATTTACTTAAATATGCAGAAGCGATAACAAACAAACAATTAATTTAAATTTGTCATTCGAAACATCAGATTCGAGCAGAATAATTTGACCTATGATTTAGGCAACATTAAAGTATAAACTTGCAGATTAAATCAATGAGGCATTTTATATTGGTAGAAATTTGTGAAGATGGGAAATAAAAATAAATAAATCCTAGGGTGATTATTTAATTACATGTTCTTAAACTATAAAATAGGTCAATAACATTGCAGAATTCGCATATTATGCATAAATTGATCTACAATCATTGAAAGAAGAAAGTAAAGACCCCTTAATAATTCTGAAATAAAATAATAGAGAAAAAAAAACCTAATATCAGAGTTAATTGGATATAGCTTCTGCTTTTAATTGATATTTTAAAGTTCTTATTAGGGAAATATCTCCATATTAAAATAAACAAAAGCTTTAATAGCAATCCTTAAATCTCACACAATAAATAAAAAAAAGTACGCACTTCATCTATCCTAAATACAAATTTTCACGGTATCTCTGCGATTGATTTCAAAATCATTAACTATTTTATAAAGAGATGATTTTAAGGGGTTCTCTCCAAATTGAAATCTAATACTTACATCATATCTTCAATACTACAATAAATTATTATTATTATGGCAATTGGATTAAAATTTTTGCACGATTTTCTGCACACGGAGCAAAAGAAAAGGATAATTATATTTAAAGAAGTATTAATATATAAGTAAGTAAAATTTGTCAATATTTCATCTCTTACATCTTCACTTACACCTATATTATGAATGGATTTTTAAAGATAAATAAAAAAAAAGCTACTCAGAGTTATGGTTAAAAAAAAATTATTTGCACAGGAAAAACTTAATAATAATAAAATATATATATATTTACAGGATCAGAATCACAATCGTTTTAAATGTTAATTTCAAAATTACCTCTTTATTATAACTATTATTTCTGCTGTCAACATCCCTTTTTCTAAGAAAATACAAAGAGCAGAACGATAAATGAGATATCATATGAAAGGATTTTGAACAGGCTTCTGACATAGTTCACTTACATTTCGTTAAAACATGTTTTTAGATTAAAAATTACAGTTAATTGAAAATTAAAATTTGCATTGTTTTCATAAATGAAATGAAAGGTTTTTCTCAAATCAGTGTTGCCATGAAAATAAAATACCGTATTATTTCGTGCCCAACAATGGTTACAAAATAATAATAATAATATGAATAATAACAATAAAGATAAAGTGGTACATTGTTGCTGCACGTGTTTATTTTATATTTACGATTAAAAAGCAAAATTGAAATTCAAATGCTAAATTTATTTTCTTATGTCCCATGCTTTTTTTTTTTCTCCTGAAAGAGATGATGCCATCCTCTAATGCAGTTAAAATACAATTGATTTTTTTTTCTTTTGCTATTTTCAATCAGTTTTTAGCATAACTTTTATGTAATAATAAATTAGATGACGTTCTTACTTAACTAATGTTGTTTGCAGATATTTTTAGTTGTTAATTTTCCGTTAGAAAATTAAACTTGCATCTAAAAGTTTTAGATATTGCTAAAAAATATTAAACTGAAGTGCGAAATCTTCGCACGGGTCCACTGGCATCATTGAATTAGGATAATTATATATTCCAGATATATATCTCTGATATTTTCAAATAGTATATCTTTATTTAAACAATCATCATGTTAAAATTAACATTTTAGAAAATATAAATAAAAATTTGGGAAAAATTGGTGTGACATTAGAGGGTTAAAATCATGAAAGATTCTGATTAAAAAATTTTCGGTCCAATTTCTTGAAATTTGGTATCTTTTTGTAAATTTAAAAGAGGTTAAAAGTATTTTATCAAAATCAGGTATTGTTAAGAAAAGTTTAATATTCCCTCAAATTTTAATATATAGAGGCCACATAAGGCTTAATTCATTTACACCGTTTAAACATAGACGTTGTTCCTAATTAATTGTTAACGGTATCTTTTTTATATGATGATTTTAGGCAGAAGTCGGGAAGCATTTTTTTTTCTTCTCAGGAGTTTATATTTTTTGCCCTTTTCTTCTCTACAAAATGTATACGCTTATAAGTGTTTTTACTTTTAATTTGGTAACGTTGAAAACAGACAAAAATAAATATAGTGTAATATTCTTTATTCAGTTTCGTACTAATTTACTCATAATTGGACAATGAATCTAAGAAAATGTACTACTATTTTTATTACAAGAGTTGAAAAGACGTTGGACGATTAACAGACGAAATAGAATTAAAAGTTGCGTATGACGCGTTAGTCATAGCAAATATTATAACGTCTTACAGATTGAATGAGTTAGTTGTTCGTATATATATAGGTGTTTTTGCATGTGTACGAGCATAGGAATAGATAATTGAATTTTTTTCTTAAATGTATTATGTGAACAACCTCCATATGCGCATGCTAGGCAATATATAGTATAATTTTGTTAGGTGAAGCAGGACGGTACGTTGTAGATTTGCAAAAATAAGAAGAGAATTATTATTTAATTAATTATTTATTATTTCACGGTGTACTGGGAAAAAGTAAATCACATTGTAAAAGATTTTTAAGAAGTCATGGAAATTTAACTACATTATTTGTACCATAGCGTAAAAACTCATCATTTATTATTTCAATTTAAAACAGTTAAACGTTTTATATGATACAATTTTCAAAAATTTAATTATTTTAGATGAAAAATTAATAAACTGAAATAAGAAATTGACATATTTTCTATGCTATATGTTGTATAATCTATAGTTCTATGATATGTATTTTCTAGATTTGAAGCCACAATTCACTTTTAATTATATTTCTTAGCCGATTACTGTTTACGGTAATATATATTAAGTGTGTTATTCACTCCGAATCTTCCCCCACATGCCCTTTTTCTGTTTTAATCAACGAATCACAAGAAAAAAAATCAGTGTAAACAAATCAGTAGTTATGTATCACAGTATTGATGATATTGCTTTATCAGTTAGGGCTGCGGAGTCGGGCCTATTTTGGGGCAAAAGAGTTGGAGTCCGACTCCGACTCCAGCTTGTTTTTTAGACAATTTTAAGTGAAATTAAACCAATTCTATGTAATTTTAAATTTATAAACTGAATTATTATTTTTATATTTGGACGATATAGACAAGGAAACTCAGGTTAAACAGGCCTAATATACTGTCCCGTGTACAGCATACTTGAAAACTGTTTTGAATTGAAATCTCTAGTTTATATTTAGTATATAGTCCTTTCTATAGGTTTTTTGGGGGGTTTGCGGAACCCAGGGTAATGCGAAAATTGGAAATTTTTCCCTTTTTTTTCTTGTTTTCCTCAGATTTTTCAAGTCTGTGGGACCAGGAGTAATGCTGGAATTGTAAATTTTCTCCACTTTTTTTTCGTGTGCATAGAACCCCCCCCCCCACCCCCCCCCCCCCCCCCCCACCCAAAGACAAAAAAAAAGTGAAATTGTAATTTTGTTTTCCCTGAGTCTGCAGTACTCAAAATAATGATGAAATAGTGAAATTTCTGTTATTCCTTTTGATATTCAGGTCTTACAGACCCGAAATAAAGCCAAAATTTTAAAATTAATGCAGGAAATATAAAATTTTCATCTTTATTTTTCTTGCATTCTCTCAGACTTTTTCGTGTTCTGGAGACCCCAAACGATGCTTTGAATTGTAAAATTTTTGTCTCCTATTTTTTGGGTCTGCAGGAATAGATATAAAACCAAAATTAAACATCCTTTCACCTATATTTTGGTATAATATATGTTTGATTTGGCATAAAATATTTTGGTTATCGTCTTAAAATGATATACCAACATAGTATATGTTGTTTGGATTCATCTGATAGATCTTTGTATGTGTTGGTCAAAGTAAATTTTGGAGATTTATTAGATTTCAACTGTTGTTTCTATCTACTAGCTTAAAGTTTAACTTTTCGATTGCAATTTATATAAATATTTTACATGCAGTTTTTGCAGAGTTTTGACATAATTAAATTTTACCACACATAAAATTTAATGCATATTGTGTTTTTGTGTGAGTGCATGTGCATAGAGTATCTGGGAGGAGGAGGGGGGGGGGGTGTTCAAAATATTTTTAGTCTTGACCAGAGCCAATTAATACAGGGGAAAAGTTCCACAGGCATTTTATAAGAATATTTTTGCCTTATTTAAAATAAAAAATCTGCATTTTAAAAAAGGTGAAACTTTTTATACTAAAACAATGTCGGAAGTTTGCCGCTGCAGTAAATGAGTCCTAGTCTTGACTACCTATCACAGCTTACACCCGTAATTCATCCAAAAAAATGAAACGTGAAGAAAAAATTATCGGTTGATATGTACATTATATGCTTCAAGGTCAAACAGGAATGTAACAGCAGGTTGCAGTGTTGCCAGTTGAGGGTTTTTTAAAAATTCAGATTGCTTGATTGCTGCCACTTTTTTTAAATAGTAATATTTCCTTTATTTAAGGACATTTAATAAAGCGACTATTACTGTTTCAAAACAAATGACAGCAATGAAGCAATCTAAATAATAGGAATCAACAGGCAAAACTAGCAATATCAACAAAAGTGGCAGGAGGAATGGAACAATGGTGAAACTGGACGGTACACATGCCAACTCTTACCGTCGGTCTCTGAGAATTTGTTACTACATGACAGAAACATATACATCTTCACGACAAATCATGGCCCATTTCCTTCGTACCTACATCTTTTGACAAATCTCCTTCTCTATTATGCGTACGTGGACATCGTGGAGTAGCATTACATTATTTTCTGAACTGCACTCTAATGTCAACATATCATATTAGAAAGCCTACCACAATTCCCTTGTGCAGTTGGTTCCAATATGTTCTAACGCAAACCAATCTCCTTCATAATATAACAGACTGTTTTAAACTGGTAGAAAATTACCAACTATTGTTTCAAAATGCAGCAGATGCTGCTTCTATAGCAGCTTAGTGATTTTGGTGACTCTCTGTACTTTAATTTAGACCTATATTGTAACTAATTTGATATCCTTATATTGTTTCTGTTTTGTATTTGTTTATATTTGTAGAAATATTTTAAAGATGGGCCGACTTTCTTCGGGGGTTTGCCCGGGCCCTGTCTCTTGGTTAGGGTCCTTGGATAGTGGGTATCCACGCTGAGCGGCGCTTTTAGAGCTTTAGCCAATCGGTAGGCCACCCCACTCAGCTGAACCTGAAATTGTGTACCATGTGTTCGTTTCAAGTGTCAGTTACTAGAAAATCTCTTTCTTGATTGTTGGCTTCTTGACATTCAGAAACTCTTTCGTTCCCACCTCCTGTCGAGTACAGAATAAGAGATAAGAAAGCAAAGACATTCTGTGGTGCATCCTTCATTACTATTGTTAAAGCCCATTAGGGATCCACACACTATATTCCTCTGTGGGTAGTCTGGCTGCCTGTCATGTAGAACATTGCAAAAGATAAAGTCTATGTCTTCGTCCATGTGTTTTCGGTGTGCGCACGAGCATAGGGTTCGCATTAGCTAGCGACGGTGGCTCGGGAATTTCATGGCTACTAAACGCAAATGTTTTTCTGTTGTAGAAAAGGCATCCATTATCTAAATATAAAAAACGTTTCATGGGACTAAAGTCCAATTTACGAAACACCTTGGAATAGCTCCGCCAAGTTTGCAAACGACATTGAAACAGCAAGAAGTGATGGTAATGAAATCGGGGAAATTAGGAGAATCTGCTAAAAAGGGAAAGATTTTGAAGACTTCGCCATATGACAAATACGAAAAGGTTCTGTTGAGTGATTCATGCAAGTTTTCTCATGTAATGTTCCTATCAATGGAACGATTGGGAAAGAAAAAGCGTTAGAAATTTCATCCCGTCTTGGCCTCAAATATTTCACCACCTTTAATTGAGGGATAGATATGTTAAAAAAAATACACAATTTAACATACAAATCACTTTGCGAATAATCTGCGAGTATTGATCCTGTGATGATTCAAGAATGGAAAGAGAACACTTTGCTATCTTTAATAGAAAATTACGCGCCAAAAGACGTTTTTAACGCTAATGAAACTTTCCACCTTTTTCTCATTTCTACGTGATAAAAATTTAAACATGAAAAGAGAATTATTCAATATTGGAAAAATGCCGAAAATGCCGTTAACTATCTTGCTATGTATTAAAACAGACGGGAGTGAAAAACTAACACCGGTAGCTACCGGTAAAAGTAAAAAAACCACGGTGTTTTAAAAAATGTGAGGAGTCTAGCAACTTGTTCCGATGCAAACAAAAAGTCTTTGATGATAATAGTTATTATTATTTTTTAATGACATAAGTTTTTCAGAACAAGTGAGTGTGTGTTTACATTTCCTTTAAATTACAAATTTTGGAATAATTTTCCCCTTTCACGAAATTTACGTTTTCCCGTGTCGTACTTTTTTTTTAACCGGCTCAGATGAAAAACATAAAATCCAGGTTCTATTGTATATATATACATATATGCATGTTTGTGTGTGTTTTGCACAATACAACTAGTCACAAGTTTCTACCAGAATTCAATTAGATGAAAATAATGAACAAAAACGAAAAATCATGCGTCAAGCATAGATTATGTAACACTTCCCAAAACTTCCAAAATAATTTTACAAATCTATACCGCTAAATAAGGTGAAAGGTGATATGTAAGTAAGTAATTTGGAGAATGCATAACATATTTAAAAACCCAATTTCCGGAATTATCAATAATATTCGGAAAAATATCCGAATGCTTTTGTGCATCCCTGTATTTGATCTATAGATTTAGATTTGTACGTATACTACATAGAATGCTAAATTTTAGTTCAGTTAAGAAACTTGTAGCACAGTCTAAAATTTCCTTTCTGAAATTTCTATCAATAAACGTAAATGCACTGGAGAACTTTTGTGGTGTCCTGTATATGTTCTATAGAATTTATACACACCAAGTAATACACAAGAAATGAGTTAAATTTAAAAATGCGTTCAGCAACTGAAAACGCATCCCAGCAATTATTGTTGACAGACAGTCCCGAATTACTTTGTGTTTCCCTGTACATGAACGATGCATGCTATACACACAATATTCTAAAGTAAGACTCTTCCAATGCACCTTAATGATATATATCAATTTCAATATGTTTGAGATAGTGAAACGTTATTAAAATAATCTGCAAAGGATTTTTCCCGATAGACTGTAATGTAAGGCATTCTTTTGAGTGTCCCTGTATAAAAACTGTAAGTGCAACACACTTCATTTTCAATACCGAACATTCCATAGTAAACCTCAATAACATATATCAATTGCATGACAATCCAAATATATTTACTCTAGTTAAAGCACGGAAAGACAGACATACAAACTGAATTCCTAAACAGTTTTCAACTATGTTACAAAGTGTTAATAAAAAGAAGCTATAATATTTGAATGTTTATATGGAAGTGCTAAAATACCGAAAAGACTAGTATTTGTTACTTTAAACAATGTATATATATACATTTGATTAATGTTGCATTCCTTAAATTCATAATTTCAAATTTTAGCATACATAATTAAGTAATTTGTGAACTGTTTGTTATGCAGTTGATATATTTTTCTTCAAATATATACTTGCGGATGAGAGGATACACGATTTTATTTTGCAAATAAAATGCATTTTAAGATGACAAAGTTGCATATTTGAACATAAGTCAATGAAAAAATTTCCCTCCATTGTAGACTACTATCTACTTCAAACCATTTAATTTCTGAAAAGAAAAAAAAAACATGAAAAACATAATATTACAATGAATAATTCACTCTTGTACTTGCAATAAATTGTCTCAATCGTCTAAATATACTGCTCTAAAAGAAAAAAAAAAGATACAAACAGTTTTTTGTTTGTCTAACCTATAAACATATTAGTATAAATACATGAAATTATGTACATAAGTTCCTCAAACTGCGTGATATCACATTGCAACATAACAAGATGAAAAGAATGTAAAACTTCTCAGTAGATAAAACAAGAAAGTAAAATCATGCACCAAACACAGATTATGAAACACTTTCCAACACTTCCAGAATACTTAACAGACCTTCGATGTTCAATAAGGTAAATAAGATACCTAAGTAAACATTTTAGAAGCGCGAAATAGATTTGAAACCAGATTTCAGCAATTACAGGCCATAGCCAGAAAAGTACACTAATTCTTTTGTGCAGCCCTGTATATAATCTACAGGTTTGTATAAATACTCTATATAGTATGTTACAATTTAGTTTAGTAAGAAAACACATAACACAGTTGAAAATTCACCTTCAGTAGTTTCTATCAATAGTCCGAAACATATTTGTATTCATTTGTACAGCCCTGTATATTACATTAAAGTTTTATACACCCACATATTTAGCTAAATTTAATTCAGGCAAAAACACGCTGTAAACTACTGAAATCACACTTCCAGAAATTATTATACATACACGGTCATGCATCCAGTTCTTTGCGTGGTACTGTACATGGTTTTATTTATTTTCAACAAACATCTCTTAATGTAGTACTAAATATAGTTCACGTTTAAAATGCATAACTCCATTACAAAAAGAACCCTTAAGCAATTTACACTGATACGCAGTAATGCTTACGAATTCTTTTGTGTAGCCCCTGTATAGGATCTATAGCATTTATACATACCACATAGTACGCAAAATTTAGTTAAACGAATGCCTAACTAAAAGTGCACTCCCAGCACTTATCGCTTATAGACAATACATCGAATACAGTACTGCAGTCGAAATCATTTATGTGTCCCTGTAAATGAACGATAAATGTTATGCACACCCTATTTACAACAGATATTTTGTAGTAAACCTAAATAATGTATATCAATCTCATTGTATTTGAAATAGTGTAACGTAATTAAAATACTCTGCAAACAGTTTTCCTCCGTAGACCGTTATGTAACTGAATACTTTTGTGTGGTCCTGTAAATGAATGAGAAATGCTTTACGCTTCATATTCTACAGAAAGCATATTTTAGTTTGAGTTTCCCTGTAAACTAATTATAAGTGCTACATGTACCATATAGTAAGCATTTTGTAGTGCACTTCAGCGATGTATATCAATTTCAATACATTTAAAATAGCGTAACATCACTAAAATGCACTGCAAAGGATGTTACCGCATACATCATAATGTAACGGTACTCTTTTGAGCGCTCCTGTACGCGGAATATAAGTGCTACATACTCCATTTTCAATACTGAATACACCATAGTAAACCTCAATAACCTATATCAATTGCATGACAATCCGAGTATATTTACGCGAGTTAGAACACAGACAGACGGGAGACAGACGGACTGACAGGCAGACTGACAGACAGAGAAACCGAATTCATAAACACTTTTCAACTATGTTGGAAAGTGTTTAAAAGGGTCAAAACGTCATGCATCATATCCCAGGGCCCGCCGGCTAATATGGTTTGTAGCCACCTCGCACAGCTATACAGATACAACTTGCTGTTGATGAGTTGTGAAGTTGTTGATGACATCTCATAGCACAAAATCCCACTAATCTAAAAGCGGAAATTTTAAGACCTGGGGTGTTTTGGGAAGGCTTCCCAAACATGATTAATAGGATTAAGGTTTCGGCGACATTGCGGACTAATCCATATGATGAATACAGTCTCTTTCAAGAAAATCATGGACAAGTTGTGCTCTGTATAGCCTCTCATTAACGTGCATAGGCAAATGCCTTTAAAATTATCAAAAGCACAAGGGGTTTTCGAACCTCATGTGAGAATTTGACGGGTCGTTTACACCACCCTTTCAGGCTTCATTTTATTTACGATAATGCGAGGGCATAAAACATAACATTATGATTTCTTTAAGATAGAGGATATTCGTCGTATGGATTGTCTCTCAAAGTCATTGGATTTTAATATAAAAAATGTTCCGAATGCTCTACGAAGATAGCGACATGACATTATCAACCTTTCAGACCCCTCTAAGACACAAAAACCTCTGCTTATTGTTGAGTGGGATTTGTTGCACAAGCTGACATCAACAATTACGTTAATAGTCTGACGTGTTTAGTTTTATGACCTGTATAGTTGTGCGGTGTGGCAATACTCCGTATTAGACAACCTGTTCTGAAAATGTCAATCATGTTTGCCCACTTTTGATCATCTGTATATATTATAAAAGTTTGATTTTATTTTCATGTTGTTCCGTTTCTGTATTATGTCTCTTAGTATGAGGCATATGTGTTTCGTATCAAATTTCATATTTTTCAATTAATTTTTTATAAGTTAGACAAAACATACTTTATCTTGACTTTTGAAGGCAAGTGTATTATAGTGTATGAAGGCAAGTGTAAGATAATTATGGACTTAAGTAATAAATAATAAAAAATAAACGCATTATAAACGGATTAGATACAAAATAAATTTGAATCGCACAAAAGCAACATATGAATGCAAATTAAATATTCTCTTGCTTATTATAACTTAAACAAATATACTTTTTTAAAACCCTATATTATAAGTTTTACAAAGTACCTTTATCTAACAGATAAATTTAGCCGCTTTTATTACCGTCTTGTCTGATTCTGAAGAGATGATCCCAGTTATACAAAATCACAAGCGTAGTTAAAAATTTTCCTCTTCCCACTTCTTTTTTTTTTCCAATTTTTTTATATTAGGGTGCAAATTTCTTAAAAAATCTCTTTGTATTCCAGTTACACATGGCCTCATTCTTTGGTTTATTATTTCATCCAATTTCTAAAAGATAAAAAAATAATAAGAATAATAATTCTAAAATGTTACTATATTCCTACTTGCTCTCAACTGTCTAAATCTTAAAAAAATTTAATTTTTTTTTTAAATCTCTAGTTTCAAGGAATTTTTAAAGATTTTTTAAAAAAAATTTTAAAGCAAGTACAGAGTACAATGGTACATAATAAATAAAATAAAATAAAAAACGCGTTGCAAATGAAGCATTTAAAAGCAAAATAAATTAGAATCGCACAATCAACGCATGAATGCAAAAAAAAAAAAAGAAATATTATCTTGCTTTTTATAACTTACTTTTTTCTAATACTTTTCGCCGTATAAGTTTTATGAAATATCTTTATCTAACAGATAAATTCAAACCGCATTCATTACCTTCGTGTCTGCTTCTGAAGAGACTTACTGATGATCTCAGTTATACAAACGCACGAGCGTAGTTAAAACTTTTCTCTTCTCACTTCTTTTCCTCCGAATTCTTCCATTAGGGCGCAGGAATCTTAACATTTCTCTTTGTGTCCCAGTTACACAGGACCTCATCCTTCGGTTCATTAACGAAAAGCTCTCTCTGTGTGGCTCATTGATTGCGCCCCAGTAATGACAAACATCCCCCACCCCCTAATCGTTCTAAAGGAAAAATTGTCTGCCAAGGAAAGAACGGGAATACTGCACGAGACTTTTCATTCGATCGATCGTTTGCAGCACACTCCCACAAGTGCCGAAGATCGCAGGTGTCCCAGACACCTGTTTCACACCTTGCTAATAAACACAACTAGGGTGGAATGGCACCCTCCCTTGTATTTCTTTCTCAGATGATGAAAGGATTGGGAGAATTCTGGGTTATTTTGCAAGAATGTTTTACTAAAATGGAATCATTTGGGAATGACGGTTTGTTAACATGTTCCATTTTATTTATTGGAAGAACGCTTACATTCAGATATAAATGATGCGTTCGAATCATGAAAAATGTTATTGGTTTGCTATTAATTACCGCTGAGGTGAATATATCTTTTGTAAAAGTCACATGCAACAAGCGTGTTATTATCAAGTTTTCTCTTCAATATTTTCTCCTAGGCTGAAAGTACTATTTATCAAAGTTTGAATTTTAGGTTGCGTTCGTGGGACTCATTGTTGAAATATTTTATTACATTTTGCTATATTTGTATACATGTAAACTTTCTACATTTTATATATTTTTTCTTTGTAAAATATGTGAAGGGATGATTTTCTAAATATATTTCGTTCAATTTTTAATGACGGATAGGAATCATTAAATATGTTATTACCAGTTCTCTATTAATTAGTTGCAAGGCGAGAAATCCCCTGTAAATGCCACATATCTCAAACGTGTTATTATAAATTGTGTCTTCCCTATTTACACTTAGAACTATTTAACAGAATTTTAGTAGGATCTGTAGACGTTTTCTAGAAGCGTATAATTAGGATTTGATAGTTTGTTTATAAATGCAAATATACATTTTTTTTCTTTCCAAAAACAAACATTTAAAGATAAGATTTAGAAAAATGTTATATTTTATTTTATTAGAGAAAATGTATTCATCCTATACTTATTTCTTAAAGATTTCACATAATCACTACTTTTAAATGTGAATGGTGCATTTGAATTAAGGATTTGATAATAACTACCACTAAGTCTGACTGTAAATGCATTCTTTGTAAAAGTCACATGGAACAAAGAGTGTTATCAAGTTTTTCTTAGGCTAAAAATGCTATTTATCAGATTTAAAATTTTTCATTGTGTCCGTGGACTCTTTGTAGAAACATTTTATTGCATTTTGCTATTTTCAATAAATGTAAACTTCTAAAACTTCATGTATATATTTTTTTAAATTAATGAATAAGGCGATTTCCTAAATACAGGGTGTTTCCTTAACCCTTTTTATCCTGACGGTACTTATAAATGCCATTTTAATAAAACACCTATATATTCGTAATATGACTGTTTTTCCTAACGGTATGCACAATGGCACAAAGAGTGTATTTCTGACAGCAGGCAGGAGATGGCAAATTCAAGCACATATCCTCTTTCTTTGCATTGTAGGGATTTTACATTTGCCACGCTACATTCGAAATCCATTTTGCAATAGAATTGACATGCATGTTGTTCTTCATTTGAGTAATTTTAGTGGTTTATTACAGGTTATTTAGTACTATTATTTTCTATTGTTTTCTATACTCTACAGGTGAACATTTCCTATATTTTATTTGAAGTTTATTATTTGAAATTTACTATTTTATTTTATATCATAGGGTAAAAAATTTATGGTGGTTGCAGTTGCATAATTAACCACTAAAACACTATAAAAATTATTTTCCTCTTTCCTATGTTTATTCTGCACCAAAACTTATCCAATGATGCAAAAATACAATTAAAAAGTAGCTGGAAAATTATTTCAGGATATAAAGGGTTAATTCCGTTTTTGCTCTAATAACTGGGTAGACCAACCAGCTACAACGATGAATGTGCTGTGTGAATATATGAAAATGAGTATTCGCTGTACGGTGGTAGCGCCTTCAAGCAACAGTCGGTTGAGTTAGCGTTCCAATAAGAAAAACTTTCAAGGTTGGGGGAAAAGGCGATTACAGATTTGCAGAGTGCTCACGATACATATAAAAATAACTTTATTAGAAGTTTTGAAATGTAATTTTCTTTATATCCAGTTACCAGCTGAAATGAAACCAGTAACTGCATGCACAAATGTTGCATTATAAAACAGATGTACCTTTACTAGTAAAATTAAGACATGTAAGCAAGATACAAGTTAATAACATATGCAAGATTCATTGATGCCAGTGGTGGACACATTGAGCATACTTAACTTGATTTTCTTATTAAAATAAACTGTACGTTGCTTACATGTATTGGCTCTTAGTTGCAGTTATAAATGTACATCTGTTTTATAATGTCACACTTATGCATACACTTAGAAGGAAGGTCTTCTTAAAGCGCATACTCAGAATATTTTGGAAACAGGCTAATGGAACTACTCATGTACGTAATGAAGGATCAGTCATATTTAGTTGCGTAATCCCAGTAGAATATCTGTAAAAAAATAAAATATTTTCGACTATTTGGCGCAAACAGACGCGATTTGGCGCGTAACACTTTTTTCTCGCCAAATGCAAGCGATTTTAATGTATTTGAACATTCTTGGTTAAATGAGTGTTTAAATGCGTAGAGTACTTTCTGAATTTAAACTTATACGATTAAATAGTTTATTATTTTTTCTATAAGCTTATATAATATATATAACTAGTTATATATTGCTGATTTACACGGTTTTACCGGCAGGATAAGATAAGTTTTAAGTGCATTTGAACAGTAATTCTCCGATTAAGAGCGCTCTGATTAATACATTTCGATATTGAATAAGTCGTTGTTTTCAAGGCAACAGTACTTTTATCTTGTTGTCTCGAACACTTACAATACCGAAGTCAAATTGACAATGCTCAGAATCGGACATTAATTTTGAGTTTGAAGCATTTTTAATCAATTTAAATTTTGTTCTAAACCATAGAATACGATCGTTAATTTTCTTTATATATACATATAAATATATATGGCAAAACAGTGGTTATAAAAGTGTATTTAAGTTAAACTAGTTCCGTATAAAGAGTAGAAAAAGTTTTTCCTAAAACAGTATTTATTATAACATCGTTTATTTAAAAATTATTATTTCATTGTGTCGCCAACCAGCGATAAATCGCCAAAAACACGAAATTTTCATAATCCTTTTACGGACGTTATATCGAGGTTCCGCAGCAATTATTTTTATGAACGTACATATCTTCATGATTAGAATATTCTGTAATTTTTTCGAAACTTTCTGAGTATACGCTTATGCAGACCTTCCTTATTAGTGGTATATTTAAGGTGGTGACGGGATATAAATTTATTTTTTATGTAAAACGTCATTTCATACTAAATCGAGACGTTTTGCAAGGCTGTAATTTACTTTTTTCCGTATCTGGTACCGTTCTCAAGATACCAACACTAATCCCAGGAATTGCCGTTAGGGGACACAGTCAAGTACCTCATCGTACAGTGCATAAACGTTTTACTAATTCTAGACACCACGTTTGTGGTTGTAGCTAACTATCTTTATATCTATCTTTGAATCTATCTTTATATTTCGTTCTATTTTTTATGATAAAATGAATCATGAGATACGTTCATATCTTTCAAGTAATAATAGGCGATTAATTCTTTGTAAAAGTCACATGCAGTAAGAAATTTTATGAAGTTTATTATCACATTTGGATAATTTGTATCAATGAAAAATTACAATAAGTTTTCTCCTTCGAAAAACAAAAATTTGAAGTTAAAATTTTATTGATGTAAGGTTTTGTAAACATGCCCTGCTTTATTTTATTGAAAAAAATTATACGGTATTCATATATATCTATCAATCTATATATATATTTAAAGGCATCAATTGATACATAATATTCAGATATAGGGTGATTCCAAATAAATGATAGGGTGATTCATCCTGTGATTCCTGATTACAGAGTGAGTTGCAAGAGGCATACTCCTGTGCGTCCTGATTTTGAGAATGCAATTTTTGTATATTTTTCATGACTGGATAATACAAAGGGCATTCCATAAAAACTGAGAGTTATTTTTTTTTACGTAGTAACAACACCGCGAAACTAAAAAATAAAACTGCAGGCGATTTTTTTAAACTGTTAACTGTACGTTTATAAATACTAGGGCATCCAACCCGGTCTTCCCGGGAAAGAAAATATAGGTTAAAACCATTCTTTTTTTTTTTTTTTTTCAATCTCTAATTTTTTACATTTAATAATTTTTAGATTGGCTCCTAACAACACCAATGAGCACTTTTATATGAAATATGTCAATTATATATTCAAATAAAATTTTGAAATTTATTAAAAGCGGTAATTTCGTATTGGCCTCGTGCCAGAAGTTAATTATAAAAAACTCGCTAAAAAATTTGTTATCTACAGCAGTTCTTTTGATTTCTGATAATTTCAGAGGTTTTAAGCGCTTATTTCAATTACATGTTTGTTAAATTTGTGTTTTATTTATAATATTTTATTTATTGCTTAATGAGGTTTTAATTTCGTTACTGAATATTAGCCGGAAACAAAGTCTGAACTTTTTATATTTTTTAAAGTGCAAATGGATTAATATTTTATAATCGTCTGCATGCGATAGAGATAGATCTTTTAAAAAATCATTCTTGAAATTTAATTTAAATGGTATAATAAATGAGAATTTTGCGATACAGTTTTCAAACAAAATGAATTTGAAAATAGATTTTTTTCCCCTACATAACGGTGTAAAAATTGAAAATATGCGATGTTTATAAATTTAAACAAGAACGAAAAATCATGCGTCAAGCATAGATTATGTAACACTTTCCAACGCTTCCAAAATAATTTTACAAATCATTACCGTTTAATAAGCTGAAAGATAACATCTAAGTAAACCATTTGGAAAACGCATAACATATTTAAAAACGTCATTTCAGGAATTTCCAACGTATACAATATTCGGAAAATTATCCTAATACTTTTATTCAGCCCTGTATAGGATCTATAGATTTGTATATATACTACATAGGATGCTAAATATTAGTTTAGTTTGGAAACGCGTAGCACAGTTTAAAATTCTACTTCTGTAGTTTCTGTCAATAAACGGAAATGTGTTCGCAAACTTTTGTGCTGCCCTGTATATGAAATACAGAATTTATACACACCAAGTAATAGACAAAAAGTGAGTTAAATTTAAAATCGCGTTCAGAAACTTAAAACAAAACGCACTTCCAGGAATTATTTTTAACAGACAGTAGAAAATTCTTTTGTGTGTCCCTGTAAATGAACGATGTTTGCTATACACACTCTATGCTGTAGTAAGCCTCTTGTAATGCACCTTAGTGATATATATAAATTTCAATGCGTTTAAAATAGTGAAACATTATTTAATTAAACCGCAAACGATTTTTCTCCATAGACGTAATGTAACGGAATTCTTTTGGCTGTCCCTGTAAAGTAACTGTAAGTGCTATGCACACCCTATTCCATATTAAGCTTCTTGTAATGCACCTTAGTGATATATATCAATTACAATGTCTTTGAATTTGCGTAACATTATTAAAATAACCCGCAAATGCTTTTTCCCCATAGACCGTAATGTAACAGAATTCTTTTGAGTGACCCTGTAAAAAAAACTATAAGGGCTATATACTTCAGTTGAAATAGAGAACATGCTATAGATAACGACAATAACATATAAAAATTGCAGGGCAATCCGAGCATATTTACGGGAGTTAGAGCACGGACAGACGGCAGAGGGCAGACGGCCAGACGGCCATACGGCAGACAAACCGAAGTCATAAACATTTTTCAACTAGGTTGGAAAGTGTTAAAAATTGCAATAGAAAAAATCACAAAACCGAAATTGAAATTTCATCGTTAAGTGTTGCCATTCTCAAAATGACGTCAGCGTTATGCACGGACATGGTTGTCCTTTATAATATATATTCTAAACGAAGCAGACTATTCTATTTTCTTAGTTTCGTGCTTATTTAAAGAATTGTTTTAAATTGCCCTACAGAAATGGAGGTGAGTGATTCAGAGTTAAACAAAATTCGGTGTGCCATTTTGCTATCGTTTGGACGAAACATCTGCATAAATAGTTAATTTAATGAAAGAAGTTTACTAAGACAACAGTCCCAAGAGTCAGCTGGATGGGGAGGCCTACCAAATGGCTTAAGCACTCACAAACCCCATCCAGAAGAGCTGGTCTCTTAATTTTGAAACAATTCAAGATGAGAGACCTGCAACAGTTTACTAAGACAAATGTTTTGGTGAGTCTACGATTTTTAGATGGCATGGTGATTTTTAAAAAAAAGGACGTTTGTCTGCAGAACTGGCTCCTAAGCCTTGCTGACCAGAAAGTGTTGTGAATGATCGAAATATTAACACTGTGTGAGAAATCTACCAAAAAAATCGGCGAATTACATGTGAGGAGATAGGGGCATCAACTAACATTTCGAAAACGTCAATATTTTGCATTCTATGCATCAATCTACAGCTTGTTTGTTCCAGATGGGTCTCTCATCACCTTACTAAAGAACAAATGCAAAGAAGAATTCACCAAAGTTGTGAGTGGAAACAAACGCTTCAAAGTGATCCGAATTTTCTAAAGACTGTATTAACAGATGATGAAACTTGGCTACATCATTTTGATCCCCTTACCAATTTCGCAACAAGTATTGGAAAGACACTGATTCGCCTCCTCCGAAAAAAATCCGACAAACCAAATCTCCTGGAAAGGTCATGATGATTATTTTGTTTGATCATAAAGGTGTAATCTATCAGAATGCTGTGCCTCCAAAAACTACTGTGAATGGTGAATATTATGTTTCAGTTTTGAAAATTTGGCGACAACACATATGTCAACAAAACGTCATGAACTGGTAGGGAATTGGACATTACATCACGACAATGCTCCCCTGCATGTCGCTATTTCTGTTCAGCAATATCTTAGTAAGTGCAATATTAAAATCATTTCACATCCCCCTTACAGTCCAGATCTTTCATCATGTGATTTCTGGCTGTTTCAGACGTTGAAAGAGAATCTCCGTGGTAGAAAATTTAATACAGATTCTGAAGTTATTTCAGGAATCTTTGCAGCAGCTTCCAGAAAAAGGCTTCTCTACTTGTTTTGAAAAGTGGGTTGAACGATGGGAACATTGCATATCATCTGAGGTAAGGTATTTGGAAAAATAATGATGTATTTTTTGCTGTAAATATATTTCCTGATTTTTTTTTATTTTACTCTCAGTTTTTATGGAACGCCCTTTCTATTATAAAATATTTTACATGAATTTATTGATAAGAGTCAGAACAATATTTCATAAAACTTCTAACAAATGAAAACAATCACAAAATTGATTATTTATCCCAATATTATTTCTAGTTTATTTATTTACAGCAGTGCACTTTAATTTTAACATGCTCCAGTTTCGTGTTTGTCTACTACTAAACATGTATGTCGATGACATGCAAAATTCACAAAATCATAACTGCATATTGAAGTTATGATAACATCTAGTGATGAGAAGAATATATATATTTTTTTTTTTTACTAATATATTAAAATATTTTAAAGTATCCTTGTGATGAGAAGAATATTTTCCTTTTATTTTTTTCCTCAATATATTATATCCCTGTTTGGGATATTCAATTATATGATGTATTATTTTCTGATAAGTATCGGTTATTTCACTTCATCTTCCATTACGAGATTTTATGTAATAAATTTTAATTAGTTTTTTTAAGATTCTGTACTTATTATACACAGTATTTTCTACTTTTAAAGTAGAATTAGATTTAAAAAAATATATATATTTATCTAAATAGGTATCTATGCGCTCATATACCTATTCTAGGAAATTGAATATGAATCTAATTATGTTTAATTAATGCAAGATGGTATAAGAAGAGAGCTGCAATTGAAATCAAGCATTGCGCCTCGCGTTAGCTATCGCGGACGGTATTTGTAACATATTCAAATAAAGAATGGCTGTAATGTTTGCCTCAGTGTAGAAAAAAGCACTGAAACTTTGCTTTTGAAAAATCAAAGAAATGTTTATAATAGATGATTTTTCATGTCTAAGAAGTATAACATAGGACACATACAAAGTATGCAAACAAAGGTTTTGACTTTTCTCCTGCATTCTATTATATGTTTTCTTTCTACATTTTTCTTTCTCCATTTTACAACGTATTTATTGTCATTTGTAACTGAGGTAATCATTTTAAAGTAATCTGTATAAATTATGAATCTAAATTATTGATTTGCAATTAATTTAAACTAACAAGTGAACCCCTTTTGGTGCAGCTCACACCTAGCATTTAGACCTGGTGCATTTTAAAGTCCTATATTACAAAGTTCAATAGTCGATAAATTTTTTTCTGTTAAAATCATATTTTTTGGTTTTACAGCGGCATAACTTTCTGAAAATGTAGTTTTCGAGACCACTTATCGGACTTTTAACAAAGAAATTTTTTTAAAAGAAGCAGTTTAAAATACAAATTAGTCAATAATAAGTATAAAATATTGGAAAAAGTTTAAAAATTTCTTCAATAACTTACGAATTTGGTTTTGAAAACATACAACATTATAATTGCACTTTTGGCACGGCGAAATTGGCTTTATTTGTTACCGTAGAATTTTTCTCGCCAACCCTGGACAAATGTCATAGTCGTCTGTTGTGTGTGAATAGTAGTTTAGATTCGTAGCACCATATTTGATTACTTAACTCGCTTTTGGCGTAAAATTAACAATTAAAAATCTAATAATAAAACGCAAAAGTATAAAAATAAATATAAAATATGATTTTAACAGAGAAATTTTATCGGTTCTCTAACTTTTATGTATAAGGCTACAAAATGCTCCAGGTCTCAATGGTCTCTTTGGTGCGAGCTGCACCAAAAGTGGTTCCCTTGTAAGATTGAGATGAATACATCCTTTCTAAAAGTCACTTGAAACAAAGTTTCCTCTTCAATATTTACAATCAAAATGAAAATACTGTTCTTTAGAGCTTAAATTTTTCGTCGTATCCGTAGAGTTTCTGTAATAACATCTTACTCTCTTTTACAGTTTGTTAAAATATAAACTTAAAATTTCTTTTCTATGAAAATGAAAGTATAAGGAACCAAAACAAGTTTTTGTTCGGAATATATTAGAAGTTTTCAATGTTTATATATATATACATATGCTTAAAAGTTATTTTACATATTCAAATGAAATATGTATAGCGGATTATGTTATATAGTGATATACAAATCAACAAGTGGTATATATCAATCGACTAATAGTTCGTTCAGATATTTCTTTGCAGTATAAAATTACAACATACCAATGCATATAATTGTGGGGTCATATATGCTGCAAATGATGTCTAAAATATAGGTTTTCAATCTACGTTGACTTAAAATTTAAAAATGAATTGTATAGCATCTTGCTTACGGGAAAATATAATATTCGTTAAAACATGTTTGTATTGACTGTGTGACACTTTTTAATTTGATAATAAAAGGACATGAAGCACATAACATAACTGGTAGCACAATAGCAAAGAATCTCTGTTGAAGAATCTTGCCTTATTTTTAGACTAAAGAATGGTTAGTTAACACTTTAAAGGAGGTAAACGAATGCGAAGGTGTATATTATCATTATACACTAATTGCAAAATCACAGATTTATAGATAAGTTTATAAAAATACAAGAAGTATTATTTATTATTTAAACAACTCATTAAACTTATTTGAATTTTCTAGTGGTTAACATTTCATTAATCAACTGCTTAGTTGAACCTTATTGATTTCTAAGAGAATGTGAATATATTTTTGCTCCAAAACCACGTACCCTTTTTATCTTCACCACAGGCAACTCTTAGTAAGCAATTTTATGATTGGTAATTCCGTACATTGCCCCTTGCTCAAATCACCCTTTGCTCAAATGTTGATTTACACATACAAATATATATATATATATATATATATATATTGGTACAGATATATATATTGATAAATTGATACAGATGTAACAAACGCTCCGGGGATTCTTTTTGGCGCCAAAATGGCGATTTTTTGCCTAGCGGGGTAACATCTGGTGACGGGGTGACTTCTGCTTTGTATGGCAATTTGGTATTTTATAATAAAATGAAATATGTATGTAAATCAATTAAAAATAAAATAATAGAAAAATAATTAATAAATAAAATTAAAATATGTGTAATAAAAATGTGTGTGTTAAATAAAACTGTGTGTAATAATAAAATTAAATGTGTGTATTTTAAAGTAAAATTATAATAAAATTTTATTATAAAAAAAAAACTAACATGTTTTCGCAAGCTAGCCCTAACAGGTATTCGAAAATGGGGTTTTCTCGCCAAAATAGCATCACAAAAGAATTGTGCCAACCCCGTTGCACCTGCTATATCTGTTTCTAACATTAATTAGTCAAGCCAGAATATCAGCTCATTTATTCCATCAAACTTACAAAAAGGCACTCGCAAGAAAAAAAAAATAACAATCGTATTTTAACTGCATTAAAAGAGAACATGGGACAATCCACGGGGTCATTTTCTCCTAAACATTGCAATTTCAATTTTACTTTTTAATCATGAATCTATACTAATATTATAAAGGAGTAAAGATTGTTTTTTTGTTTGTTTGTTTGTTTGTAGGGGGTAATCTCTGGAACTACCGAACCGATTTCAAAAGTGATGGTGGCAAATTGATGGTGACAACCCCTGCTCCAACATAGGCTATATTTTATGTCGGTACCACTACCCCAGGGGGGTGCAGGAGCGAAAAACGTTCTAAAATTGCGATCTTTTCTATACTGAAGCAGCTAGAAATTTGAAATTTGGCGTTGTAGTTACTTATAAGATGTAAATGCTCTCTAAGAATAAAAAAAAAAAAATCGAAATTTAAAAGGGTGAAATGAGCGAAAAGCGTTCTAAAAACATTCTAAATTACAATTTCTATGGAATCTCTAGAACTGCAGAACCGATTTGAAATTTGACGTTGTAGTTACTTATAAGATGTAAATGCTCTCTAAGAACAAAATAAAAAAAATCGAAATTTAAAAGGGTGAAATGAGCGAAAAGCGTTCTAAAAACATTCTAAATTACAATTTCTATGGAATCTCTAGAACTACCCAACCGATTTGAAATTTGGCGTTGTAGTTACTTATAAGATGTAAATGCTCTCTAAGAACAAAATAAAAAAAAATTCGAAATTTAAAAGGGTGAAATGAGCAAAAAGCGTTCTAAAAACATTCTAAATTACAATTTCTATGGAATCTCCAGAACTACCGAACCGATTTGAAATTTGGCGTTGTAGTTACTTATAAGATGTAAATGCTCTTTAAGAACAAAATAAAACAAAAATTCGAAATTTAAAAGGTTGAAAGGAGCGAAAAGCGTTCTAAAAACATTCTAAATTACAATTTCTATGGAATCTCGGAATCTCTGGAACTACCGAACCGATTTGAAATTTGGCGTTGTAGTTACTTATAAGATGTAAATGCTCTCTAAGAACAAAATAAAAAAAAATCGAAATTTAAAAGTGTGAAATGAGCGAAAGGCGTTCTAAAAACGTTCTAAATTACAATTTCTATGGAATCTCTAGAACAACCGAACCGATTTGAAATTTGGCGTTGTAGTTACTTATAAGATGTAAATGCTCTTTAAGAACAAAATAAAACAAAAATTCGAAATTTAAAAGGTTTAAATGAGCGAAAAGCGTTCTAAAAACATTCTAAATTACAATTTCTATGGAATCTCCAGAACTACCGAACCGATTTGGAATTTGACGTTGTAGTTACTTATAAGATGTAAATGCTCTCTAAGAACAAAATAATAAAAAAATCGAAATTTAAAAGGGTGAAATGAGCGAAAAGCGTTCTAAAAACATTCTGAATTACAATTTCTATGGAATCTCTAGAACTACCCAACCGATTTGAAATTTGGCGTTGTAGTTACTTATAAGATGTAAATGCTCTCTAAGAACAAAATAAAAAAAAATCGAAATTTAAAAGGGTGAAATGAGCAAAAAGCGTTCTAAAAACATTCTAAATTACAATTTCTATGGAATCTCCAGAACTACCGAACCGATTTGAAATTTGGCGTTGTAGTTACTTATAAGATGTAAATGCTCTCTAAGAATAAAATAAAAAAAAATTCGAAATTTAAAAGGGTGAAAGGAGCGAAAAGCTTTCTAAAAACATTCTAAATTACAATTTCTATGGAATCTCTAGAACTACCGAACCGATTTGAAATTTGGCGTTGTAGTTACTTATAAGATGTAAATGCTCTCTAAGAACAAAATAAAAAAAAATCGAAATTTAAAAGGGTGAAATGAGCGAAAAGCGTTCTAAAAACGTTCTAAATTACAATTTCTATGGAATCTCTAGAACATCCGAACCGATTTGAAATTTGGCGTTGTAGTTACTTATAAGATGTAAATGCTCTTTAAGAACAAAATAAAACAAAAATTCGAAATTTAAAAAGGTGAAATGAGCGAAAAGCGGTCTAAAAACAATCTAAATTACAATTTCTATGGAATCTCCAGAACTACCGAACCGATTTGAAATTTGGCGTTGTAGTTACTTATAAGATGTAAATGCTCTCTAAGAACAAAATAAAAAAAAAATCGAAATTTAAAAGGGTGAAATGAGCGAAAACCGTTCTAAATTACAATCTCTATGGAATCTCTAGAACTACCGAACCGATTTGAAATTTGGCGTTGTAGTTACTTATAAGATGTAAATGCTCTCTAAGAACAAAATAAAACAAAAATTCGAAATTTAAAAGAGTGAAATGAGCGAAAAGCGTTCTAAAAACATTCTAAATTACAATTTCTATGGAATCTCCAGAACTACCCAACCGATTTGAAATTTGGCGTTGTAGTTACTTATAAGATGTAAATGCTCTCTAAGAACAAAATAAAAAAAAATCGAAATTTTAAAGGGTGAAATGAGCGAAAAGCGTTCTAAATTACAATTTCTATGGAATCTCTAGAACTACCGAACCGATTTGAAATTTGGTGTTGTAGTTACTTATAAGATGTAAATGCTCTCTCAGAACAAAATAAAAAAAAAATCGAAATTTAAAAGTGTGAAATGTGCGAAAAGCGTTCTAAAAACATTCTAAATTACAATTTCTATGGAGTCTCTAGAACTACGAACCGATTTGAACTTTGGCGTAGTAGTTACTTATAAGATGTAAAGCTCTCTAAGAACAAAAAAAAAAATAAATCGAAATTTAAAAGGGTGAAATGAGCGAAAAGCGTTCTAAAAACATTCTAAATTACAATTTCTATGGAATCTCTAGAACTACCGAACCGATTTCAAAAGTGATGGTGGCAAATTGATGGTGACAACCCCTGCTCCAACATAGGCTATATTTTATGTCGGTGTCACAAACCCAGGGGGGGGGTGCAGGAGCGAAAAGCGTTCTAAAATTGAGATCTTTTTTATAATGAAAGAGCTAGAAATTTGAAATTTGGCGTTGTAGTTACTTATAACATGTAAATGCTCTCTAAGAACAAAATAAAAAAAATGCGAAATTTAAAAGGGTGAAATGAGCGAAAAGCGTTCTAAAAACATTCTAAATTACAATTTCTATGGAATCTCTAGAACTACCGAACCGATTTTAAAAGCGATGGTGGCAAATTGATAGTGACAACACCTGCTTCAACATAGGCTATATTTTATGTCGGTGTCACAAACCCCAGTTGGGGTGCAAGAGCGAAAAACGTTCTAAAATTGCGATTTTTTTATACTGAAGGAGCTAGAAATTTGAAATTTGGCATTGTAGTTACTTATAAGATGTAAATGCTCTCTAAAAACAAAATAAAAAAAAATTCGAAATTTAAAAGGGTCAAATGAGCGAAAAGCGTTCTAAAAACATTCTAAATTACAATTTCTATGGAATCTCTAGAACTACCGAACCGATTTCAAAAGTTATGGTGGCAAATTGGTGGTGACAATCCCTGCTCCAACAGCTTATTTAATAAAAAACTATGCGTTTCTGACGACTGGGTTTTTCGCTAATTGTTGCCACAGATTAATCTCGGAAAATGAAACATTTGAAGTTACTGAAAAAAAATTGCAGCTCGAAAAGTATTTGTCAGAAAATTGTTAGGCAAACTGCGTTTGAAAGGTAAAAAATTGTATTTTTCTTGATATAAATTTGAAATCTAATGATTATGCCATTTTTCAAATATTGAATTTGAAAAATTACCAAATTTCACAATGGAGTATCATAGTGAAATCTTCATGCGTAAAAAGATAATGATAAGGGCGACGTGTCCTGGCGTGTATATTGTCTATAGCACGAGTCACAAATTATAGTAGCCTTATTATTCTGTTAAAATATAAAAGTGAATTATGAAATGTCAATATTTTGTTGGTTTAAAAGTTCGTTATAAGAAATTGACCAGCGTAGCGGGCGTAGCCTGCTAGTATAAAATAAACAGGAGCGGAGATGTCACACTTTATATTTTTTGTGCTATCAGAGTTGAGCGTGATATAATCCGGAATTTTATTTTTGTGGCAACATTAATTTGAGGAGAACCTTTTATTTCATTTATGAAATCAATGCCGATTTAATTTTTAATTATCAGCAAATTTTAATCAAAAAACATGTTTTAAGAAAATGTATTTGTACTATGTCAGAAGTCTGTTCAAAATCCTTTCATATTTTATCTCATTCGTCGTTATTCGTTTCGTATTTTCTTAGAAAAAGGGATGTTGACATTAGAAATAATATATACGATTTTTTATTTACGTGTTACGCCTTTATACAAGGATTCCGAAGCATTTTTTGTTGTCTCTCTATCTTAAAAAACGACTGAGATATAGCAGCTTGAAATTCTATGGTGGCTGACATTTTGAAACAAGACAGCAGATTACAAAATACAGCAAATTATTATCTTTCATTGTTGTAATAATTTTCCCAGTCATACGCGTAAAACTA
This sequence comes from Maratus michaelseni, assembly GCA_963931845.1. Classification (NCBI taxonomy): domain Eukaryota; kingdom Metazoa; phylum Arthropoda; class Arachnida; order Araneae; family Salticidae; genus Maratus; species Maratus michaelseni. Next base: position 186,890,690 of record OZ007587.1, read on the forward strand.
TATATTCGTATCCGTTTTAGCGTCAATGTCTTGCCAAGCTTGGCGACATTCGACGAAACATAGCCAAATTTGGCGACCAAAAATAAGTCTCCATAAAGGAAGCCTACTTGGCTATAGCTGACTAATTTGGCGAATTTCTTATTCAAATTCAATTTTAAAGAATCTTCTATAATCGAGTTCTTTACATTTTAGCTTGGTGTTTTTCAGTAATATTAGCTTAAATCTTAAAACGAAAATATAATGAAAGCTACCTTTTCCTCCCGGTACAGGCCGTAAAGACTTTTTTAATCTCTCTAAAAAATCTAGATCTATAAAGGAAAAAATTCCCCACAAAGTTAAATATTAGTAAAATAATTATTTCATTAATTCACACGAATTTTGCATCTTGAAAAAAATCCAAACTTCTGCGGTTTACATGATTTGTTTATTCTTATTGCTTTTATAATTTTATTTATTATTGCAGTTATTTACTAATGCTTTTGTTTCTTGCGAGAAATAAAAGCAGCTGTGATTTTTAAATATAATTTTTTTACTTGCGAAACTTTAAAGAAAACGATTGATCTTAGAATAAATATTTTTAAATTAATGGATATATATTTTTAATCTCAACTTTAGATTAGAATTAATGGTAAAAGTTCAATAGGATAAGGTTAGATTAAAAGTAAAAAAAAAAAAAAATACACACGGAATACTCAGTGAATTTAGATCCAAAATATTTTTAATTCTTTTTTTTTTCAATATATTGCGTTCTAATGCTTTATTCGGATATCAGTCACTAAAGTGTTGAGAAAAATACGGATGATTTTAATGATTTATTTTTTATCTATATGATTTTTTTTCATGAAAATTTAAAAAAGTGCCATTCTTATTAATATTTTTATATTGGATATTCGTTCAATAATTTGAATCACTTCCAGTGTTTTTACTGATTTTTAGAAGTTTTCATCCATTTTCAATCTTAGCTGAATTCTAAATTTGTGCACTTTGAAAAAAAGATATAAAAGGCAATTTTTTTATGATGTTCAGTACACTTATCCTCATAAGTCTGAAATTTGTGGCAATTTTTAAATTAATTTTTCTACTTGATGGTTCTATTTCTAAACATCGGACTGCAAAAGGTTAATAAAACTGCTTGAGGGGGGGGGGGGCGACTTTAAAATATTTCTCAAAAGAATATTTTCTCCACATAACAATTCGAATCATTCTGGCACATTCAGGTAATCATTTTTATACGAAACAACATTGAATTTTCAGGAGTGATTATTCAAGTGATTTTGAATCGAAAAGAGTCTTTCATTTTCTAATAAATATATTAGATCTTTAGTTATATTTAATGGACTTTATTCGCATGACTTCGTAGGCCATACCTGGCGTATTTTACCTCACTTATTTGGCGTATCAGAATTCCGCAAATACCTCCAGAAGACAAATCTTATATCCTCGACCCGTGTTACGTGCATAAAGTTAAACCGCAATTTGGGAAATTTAGCGAATGTTCTGGGAAACAGAACGACATTTTGAACTGATATTATAAAATAATATATACCTACTACTACTACAATGAATTTCTTTGCGGTATTTGTAACAAAAACTAGTAATAATACTAATTTTTCATAGAGAACTACGCTAATATTCAAATGTAAATAACGCCAACAGACCAACTTTAGCCTCGACCCCAGGTCGCGTGCATGAAGTTCATTATTTCCCGATGATAACTTGCCGTACTAACACGCTTTGAAAATCGTTTCAAAACGTTCCCATCCACATTTTTCGAAAGAATCTTTGCATCTATAGAAAAATAGAAAACGCTATAAGATTTATTAGTGTTTGAATCTGATGATTTTATTTACGAATAAAAAATGTGATTTTGAATGTGTCAGCAAATGGACAATTTTTAGTCAAAAAAAAGCCTTAAGCATAAAATTTAGTATTTTGACACCATTAAATTAAAATTATATATTTCCTTCTTTCTTTACAAGAAGAAAGTATTGGATTCATGAAAAATTCGATTTCCGGTTTTTAGCGGATTTATATATTTTAGAAGGTTTTGAACATGACTTGACTGTTAGTATAAAATGTCTGTCTGTCTGTTTGTATGTGACACAAATCTTGTGGGCGCTCTATCTCAAGCACTAATACATGGGATTTCATCCAACGTCATATTCTGTTAACCCTGACATAAAAAAACGCTGATTAGGTTTGGGTGTAAATCGTTCAAAAGGTACTGAAAGCTATATCTTAAGAACTAATGCAAGTAATTTCCCCAAACTTCATATTATGGTAGACCTTGACATAACCAGATCTTTTTTAAGTGTGGATGTATACCGCCTAACAGGTGTCGCTACTATGCTCTTTTTTTCATGATTTCCGCGATAGCTATATCTCAAGAACGAATAGATTAGGTTTGGTAGATTTTGTAAATCGTTCAAAATGTACTGAAAGCTATATCTTAAGAACTAATGCACATAATTTCACAAGAGTTATTCTGGTAAATCTTGACATAACTAGATCTTTATTAAGTGTGGATGTATACCGCCTGACAGGTGTCGCTACTTTGCTCTGTTTTTCATGATTTCTGCGATAACTATATCTCAAGAACGAATAGATTGTCATTTAATTTTGGTTTCAGACGATTTGATTTATATAGAAGAAAGGTTTCTGATGGCCACAATATACGAGTTTATATAGTTTTCCTTTTCATATATGCTAGTCATTAATAAGTAAGTTCAGACGAAAGCGAGGTCCTTATTATAAATATATATAATGCTGATAATATATCACGGTAAATATACCGCCTGGCTATGGCATATAAACGGATCGATTCATTGTCATCGGAAGCTACAAGTGACAAAGACGTCGGCAACATCTGTTCAACAAGTCTTGCTGGAAATATTTGTGTACAGAAAGCTTTCACACTTGTTAACTGCAGAACGGAAAAATACGGGGAGAATCTGAACAAGTTTTAGGCGACAAAATTGGTGGGTATTGTGAAATTTCACACTCAAGTATAAGAAATAATAATAATAATAATAATTTTGATTACATTAATGCGCGAATTTGTTAAGCATTTTTTTTTTTTATGACGTATGAATAGGTAACCGGTTATAATTAAAAATCCGCAAAAGTTAAATCTACATAAATATTTTTATTAAACGAAAAAATAAAGCAAACAACACAATTAAATTATAATATTAAACCAATACTAATCATAAATCACTTTAACGCATTTCAACAGCTCCATTTCTGTGAATAAATCTATTTTTTTTAAATTTTTGGTGTCGATGCAAATCTCTGAATAAGCTTTAAATCGATTTGGTTTAGATAATATCTAATTCTATTAATAAGCCGGTTAATATTTTTTGCTTTCTCAGATTTTGCATAAACTTTTTGCTTTTAAATTGATGAAAAATGCTTTCGCTTCTGGAACAGTAGTTGGATTGTTATTTTTTAAAAAATAATTAACTCCTGATGCACATAATTTACTACTTTTTTCGCATAATGGAAACTTTCAAAATCTGGACCAAAAATATAATTTCCTTGATAATATGCTCTAATATGAAGAATTAAACATTTTTTAATGGATTCAATGCAATAACTAACCTGATTTACTGCTAAATTTGACTCTCGTATGTATGGTTGACTCATTCTTTTTGGCCCCTGCTTCTAAATGGTTTTTTTTTTCATTGCGTTTTTTATATTTGAAGAAGTATCCAACAAATTTGAGGTATAAAATCGATTATCATCATATTATTAATCAATGTGAAAGAATAATATACGATTCATTGTCGAGAATCGAGTATATTTTTTATAATTTGCGATAAATTTGTCTACACATTGCTTTTTGCTGCTAGCTGTTGTGTTTCATTTCTTTGAGGAAAGAGTTTCTTCTTCAGGCAATTTCAGAATATTTGATTTCTTAAGAACATAATTAATCACAGCATGAGAACATTTATACTTTATTTGTAGCTTGACTCTGAGAAATTCCGTCTTTGTGGTCAAAATCGCTTTTCAACACTTCAGTTTTCTTAGGAATGGGGATTTTTGTGCCACTTCTAGAACCAGGTTGGCGTAAAGCAGGCAAATCTTTCCAAAAAGTCTCAATATGTCACAAATAATCCGCTGAAGAATTTTTTTCTCCATAAAATTCGTCAGAGTAAACGATTTACTTGATGTGATAATTTCACCATAGAATGTGTGTACTCTCGATCAGAGATTTTCTTCTTTACGTTGTGATATCCTGAGTTCAATTGTCATCTTTGGAAGCAGACAATAGTTTCTTAACAGAAAAGAGGTCCTTTTGTTAACGGATTACAAGACAGACAATCTTATTCAAGTTTTATCTGTTTCACCCTGAAAGTAATCCCCAGCCTGTGAAATAAGAATTTCTACGACTTGTGGCAATATTTGAAATCTACTGAACTGTGCAGAACTTTCTTATACATTCATGATGTCATGAAGAACCAATCAGAATATAATTCTTTCTTACTATTATTGTTCTTGGAGAAGAAGGGGGTGTGGCTAGAAGGACAGACACAGAGAAAACTTGCAGCAGTGTGGGAGGAGTCTTGCAGCACTCTGGAGGGGGAAAAAAGATGGTCTTATGAACTGCGAGTATGATCAGATTAGATCTGTGTAGTGGTTAAAACGAAGCGCGTTTTGAACGCGTGAGATGGCCCATGCTGATTTTGTAAATGATTGACTGAAATGATTGACAGAAATTTAATATTAGCGTTCTAATAAAGAATTTTAGGATTCAAAAGATGTATGATCTTGGATTTTATAATAGATATATAATTGAATATTTCTAGAACTGTGGCCACGGCACAATAACGTGCTATATTTTTGTGTAAAGAAAAGTAAAATAAGTACATAATATATGGATAGAAAAGTAAGTACACCGAGATACAAATAATAACAAGAATCTCCTACCTGTGAAATAAGAATTTCTACGACTTGTAGCAATATTTGAAATCTACTGGACTTTGTAGAACGTTCTTATACATTCATGATGTCAAGAACCAATCAGAATAGAAGTCTTCCATACTACTTTCTGGGAGAAAAAGAGGGTTTGACTAGACGGACAGACACAGAGAGAACTTTCAGCAGTGTGGAGGGGAAAAAAAGACGGTTTTATGAACTGTGAGTATGATCAGATTAGATCTGTGTAGTGGTTAAAACGAAGCGCGTTTTGAACGCGTGAGATGGCCCATGCTGATTTTGTAAATGATTGACTGAAATGATTGGCAAATTTAATATTAGCGTTCTAATAAAGAATTTTAGGATTCAAAAGATGTATGATCTTGGATTTTATAATAGATATATAATTGAATATTTCTAGAACTGTGGCCACGGCACAATAACGTGCTATATTTTTGTGTAAAGAAAAGTAAAATAAGTACATAATATATGGATAGAAAAGTAAGTACACCGAGATACAAATAATAACAAGAATCTCCTACCTGTGAAATAAGAATTTCTACGACTTGTAGCAATATTTGAAATCTACTGGACTTTGTAGAACGTTCTTATACATTCATGATGTCAAGAACCAATCAGAATAGAAGTCTTCCATACTACTTTCTGGGAGAAAAAGAGGGTTTGACTAGACGGACAGACACAGAGAGAACTTTCAGCAGTGTGGAGGGGAAAAAAAGACGGTTTTATGAACTGTGAGTATGATCAGATTAGATCTGTGTAGTGGTTAAAACGAAGCGCGTTTTGAACGCGTGAGATGGCCCATGCTGATTTTGTAAATGATTGACTGAAATGATTGGCAAATTTAATATTAGCGTTCTAATAAAGAATTTTAGGATTCAAAAGATGTATGATCTTGGATTTTATAATAGATATATAACTGAATATTTCTAGAACTGTGGCCACGGCACAATAACGTGCTATATTTTTGTGTAAAGAAAAGTAAAATAAGTACATGAATATATGGATAGAAAAGTAAGTACACCGAGATACAAATAATAACAAGAATCTCCTACCTGTGAAATAAGAATTTCTACGACTTGTAGCAATATTTTAAATCTACTGGACCTTGTAGAACTTTCTTATACATTCATGATGTCATGAAGAACCAATCAGAATAGAAGTCTTCCTTACTACTTTCTGGGAGAAAAAGGGGGTTTGGCTAGACGGACAGACACAGAGAGAACTTGCAGCAGTGTGGGAAGAGTCTTGCAGCAGTGTGGAGGGGGAAAAAAGACGGTCTTATGAACTGTGAGTATGATCAGATTAGATCTGTGTAGTGGTTAAAACGAAGCGCGTTTTGAACGCATGAGATGGCCCATGCTGATTTTGTAAATGATTGACTGAAATGATTGGCAAATTTAATATTAGCGTTCTAATAAAGAATTTTAGGATTCAAAAGATGTATGATCTCGGATTTTATAATAGATATATAACTGAACATTTCTAGTACTGTGGCCACGTCACAATAACGTGCTATATTTTTCTGTAAAGAAAAGTAAAATAAGGACATGAATATATAGATAGAAAAGTAAGTACACCGAGATACAAATAATAACAAGCGACTCAGTTGTTCCATAATTTTGTTCTGAAACATTTTTAGTTTAGTAGTGATTTTTATTTGTCACTCGTTTCATTTGAGATTCAATTTTGAAAGACCTTATTCGCATTTGCTGCCATTTTTTTATATTTGGTAACATTGATACAAAGAGGTTTTTCTCAAAAGAATTATTTGTAAGTTTCGTTTATTCTTAAAGTGTCTACTACGTTTCTTCTACAAGCTCCATTAGGAAATATTAAATCATATTTTCATGCAAAATTGAATGTATACATTTATGGATGTTTATAAGTGTTTTCGAATTAATCAGTAAAACTCTGTTTTAGACTACGTTCTACTAAAATTTTTGTGCAACGAGTATTTGTAATTCTGCCATATATTCTTTTTCAAATAATAAAGTGATTTATTAAAAAAGGTAGGTAAGATATTTCTTCTTCGTTTGTATCTTTAATGATGTATACTTTATTATTGTTATGTCTCATGAGATAAGAAACTATTATTATAAATAAAATAGTAACAAAAAAACAAATACCTTTATTTTCAGGAAAGACAGTGAAACGGTAACAATAGATTTGAATTAACTAAATGCAAAAATGTCTAATATTTTCAGTTGGAACACTTAACCTCTTAACACTTTAATGACATTGGTAAGATTCTACCAAACATGACGAAAATCCAACACAATTACTTTTCATCTATCATTGGTTAGCATAAACTTGGAGATTACAAAATACATATTTTTAGTGATAATTTGGCTCAAATAACTAAGAAAGCTGTATTTGATAAAATATTTCACTTATCTGGAAAAACTTCTTTTTTGTACAGAGCCACGAAAAGTAAGTTTGTAACAAGTATGATGCCATGCATGCCATTTGTATTTATCTTATAAATTCTTCTATTATTGTGTAGTATAGTTCTTAGAAATCAAATAATGTTTGACACTTAAAGGGCTATCTTATTTCTGTTTAAACCCAACCTTAATTAATTCAGTCGCCTTTGCCATTGTAGAGAAACCTTTTGGTATTAATCCATAATGAAACAATGAGTATAATAATTGTCATTGTAACACATAGTTTACTACAATAATCAAATACTAATTCAATTATTCAAAAACCCTCATTTGAAATGATGCTGGATTTGTTTGTCCTTGTAGAATATTTACGTCTGGTGGGATGGTCACTGCATGGAAAATATTTTATAAATATTTGAGATAGTTAATGGAACCAGCAAATGGTAATATAATATGTGCAGTGATATGATGTCAAATTTTAATTGAGAAAATACGGCTATCGATCTTAATCATTTACAAGTCAAATGCATCTTCAAGTATGTTTTTTAATACTTTTTTTTCCATATTTTGCTTTATAATGCTTCAGTTTAAAGATATCAGTCAGTAATATAGGCAAGAAGAAAATTGTGTATGATTTTTATGATGTTCCTAATTTGCAGCATTGGTCATTTCTAATGATTCTTTATACACTGAATTAAAAAATGGAAAGTAGTTATGAGTAGGTTAAAGAATAAGCAATATAGTAAGCCATGAAATATTTTTATTTTTATATTTAAACACATATATGAACTAATTTGGACATGAAAAAATTTAAATAATAAATTTTTTTGAATAAAAAATCGGAAAATTTACATTTATATCTGAATGCAATGGGATATTAGAAAGCAATTTTTTTAACGCCTTTGCAAGCTAAACTTGAGTCTACAGGCCAATGTCTATAACTATGGGCATGAAACGAGACAAGGGACTTCATTATTTAAAGAAATAACTGTTACTCGTACTACCCGTGATGATAATAAAAATCTTAAAAACGCACTCATATTAAACTAATTACTACTATTAATTTCTCTAACTATATCTCAGTGCTAAAATTAATTTAATATGTTAAAGTTAACATGAAATAATCAGTATTAGCTTTGTGAATGTCATTTCCTTTAGACATGTCTTTTCTTTAGACAAAATCACTGTACTAATGACAACGTACTGTACGTACACTGCAAGGAAAAAAATGATTTTACAGTATAATACTGGCATCCCAGCTGCCAGTATTATACCGTGAAAGTAACAGTTATAAACAGTAAAATAAGCAGTAATACGCTGCCGCGCATGCGCGGCAGCATATGTTTTTTTTCCAGTACTCTTAATTTGTTGGAAAATGTTCATTAATCTATGCTTGACGCATAATTTTTCTTTATTGTTTTCTTCCAAGTCTGTTTAAAATAATGCTATTTAATATATTTTTTCTAAATCCAATTTACTTAGATCCGTTAGCTCTAATGTATTAATCATCTCATGCATGGAAAACCTTACAGGAGGTTGCACTGAAAACGACCCCAAACGAACTGTGTATGTATTATTCTTACCTTTGTATTACATTCAAACTACACAATAACGATCGAAAATGTTTGTGGAATACACAAATAGATAGCAGAGCCATTTACTTGTTAAATATTCAGTTGAAAAATATGTTTTTGAAAATTTGTTTTCCTTTCTACACGACAGAATTTTTTTTAAATAATTTCTGCTTATATAAAAAAAAAAACACGGTAAACATGTTTTTACACTCTTTTATTTAACTCAACTTAATTCTTGCATGTAAAGATGGAATTTTGTAATGGATTTTTTCACTCACTTCCTGATAGTATAGAACACCGGTTCCCAATCTGGGGTACGTGGTGGGCCTGTTGGGGGTATGTGAAAATAATATAAGTAATGGCGAAAATCACAAAACTGAAAATACACAACCAACTGAAAATACATCCAACTGAAAATACATAAAGAAAGTGGAGAGTTTTGGATTACAAAGATAGTGTCATAAGTAACTCCAATATGTTATTCTCAAAATGAGGGAAAATGTCCACTAGACCTAGTAATTCATTGACAATTTAATGTCACTAGCTTCGCCACTTTTAATCATATTGCATGACTACTATGTTTTTTTTTTCCATCTTCACAAAAATTGAAGAGATCCAAGAACTCGATGATAAAGCATTAAGATAACTGTTGCCTTCAAGGATTCTCATTGTGAACCATGTTTGACTACTTGTGTAGCATGATGCAAAATTTTTATAAACTTTTATCGTAAGTTGTTTAAAAATATCATGTAATATCATGTAGTAATGTTGATGTTAAGTTAATATTATAAAAAGTAAAATTAGTTTTAAAATGTCAGATAAAAAAATAAAATGTTAGAAATATCAATGCGATTTGACTCGATTTATTGTTTAGCTCTGATAAGAAGATAATAAAATATAATAATAAATATATAAAATATAATAATAATAATAATAATAATAATAATAACTCAGCATGTTTTCGTTATGTGAGTGAGTAGAGGCGTGTTTATAGAAAAGGGGGTACTTCTAAATGAAATGCATAAGCAAGGGGTACATGAAAGAAAAAAAGGTTGGGAAACGCTAGTGTAGAATATTACAAATTATGTACACAGGTGTGTTTTCGATGACAATACAACATTTTAATATTTTGATAATTTAATTATAAATTAATAAATTAATTTTAAGGCAATTTTCCGTTTAACGGGCGCAAGGGATAAATCGCCAAATATTCTTTATGGTTACAACTACATAGGAGTTGCAAAAACAATGGAGTTAATCATGCGCCAAACCACGCTCATCAAAATATGCCAGCTGTCTGTAAAACTGCAATAACCCAATATTTTAAACATTAAAAAGAAGAAAATATAAACAAATTTAAAAAGTGAAATATATTTTTAAAAAATATTCTTTTATGAATTAATAATTTAATATTAATTAAATTTTGACTATATTTTGAGAAAACAAATCAGAAATCCTGAATAGGTAGATAATGCTTTTCTATCCTGTTGCCTTATCTAAAAACAGAGACACAGCAAAAATTACACATATTTAAAAATATATTGACTAATTCATGCTTTCTACCAAGCATAAAAACACAGGGAAATTTTCTATAATCGGGTCCCACGCTAAATTAATGTATTGTAACGAAATTTTCTTAGAAAAACATGAATTGCAGTCATAAAATTAGGCTCGATTTTTAAAATAAACATTGAATGCTTATTAAAGAAGGAGTTTTCTTTTTCAAAACATTTTTACTTTTTGCTTATTATACTTTTTACTTGCGTTAAAGTATCCAAACTGAACTTCTTTTAATGTGTCTATCAAGTTATCAGTTTGCCATTTATATTCCAAATATTTTCTTATCACAAGTTTAAATTATCAGAAGTAACTATTTAATAACTCTTAATAATAATTATAAAAAAAAATAGTGTGCTTGTAAACGTTCTTTTAGGGTCATGTTGTAATTTTGCAATAAATCAACAATTTTAAAAAAATAACATTACTTTTTCTTTTCTTTTTTTTAATTTCTTCTTCCTTTATTTTTAAATTAATTTTAAGTGCAAAATTTGTTTTTCACCAGCTTAAAAAATAATTCTGGTGTGGAAGAGTTAACATGTAGACGCAGTTGTTGATTAAAGTTCTGTAATATAGATTCCTATAAAGAAAGCAACATGTCTGGTGATATCGCATCTACGGAAAAATTCTGATAGCAAACAGCTGTTGTCGACACCTACAGAACGTGCAGCAAAGGATCACAAATAATCAATAAATGATGGGTGAGACCTCTCTGGATTTTTCATTTCATCATAATATTTAATGTCTTATTATAAGAAATTATAATATGATAAACGTTCAAAGTATTTAAGTATTAATTATTTTGTAGGACTTGTTAAATCTTGCATTATAGATCTATTTTTCAAATTATTCAAAAACTCTCTCTGAAAATAATTGCTAATTTGATTTTTTAATCCGTCCTTATAGAATATCTATGGAACGTAGTTAAATGTAGGTTAAAGTATAAGCAATATAGTGAGGCATGAAAAATATTTATTTTTATATTTAAACTAATTGGGACATTAAAAGTTCTAAATAATAATTATTTTAATAAAAAAAAATTATAATTATTCGTTATTTTAAAATTATAATTATATCGGCATACAATGAAATACTGGAAAGAAAACTAAATGTAATTTTTTAAAATTTATTTCCTTACTATTCTTGCAACAACAGAACAATGTCTATAACTGGGAACATAGAATATAATAAATTTTGGGATGTTTTTCAACTTTATATATATATTTTTTAAATTGTACACTGTGAAAAAATGGCATAAAATTCATTATTATTATTATTTTATTATTTTTATTATTTATTCATTTATTTATTTATTTTTATTATGGTTATTTCATAAAATCAAGTCGTCTTAACTGCTATTATTTTTTTCAATTAAATAGGAATGAAATTTAATTTTTTAATGCATTTTCAATTCGATATTCCCAAATGAGGAAATTTGTCTATAAAATATTAATATGATATCGATATATCGTGGAACGAAAGTTAGAGCACGAAGCCATACTAGCATACAAACAGACATACTACCCTAGATGTAAATAATAAAATGCAGACGGGACTACTGAGAAATAAACCTTTCCAAACACACATACCCGTACAAAATTATCAAGATTGCTTTGTGAATTCGGACGTTTTGTTTTGTTATTCTCACTTACCAATCATACTTATCTTCCATTGCTTGACTCACCTCGAGGATTAGGCTAAGAATTATATCTATCGTAATGAAAGAAAAAGGAAACTTTTAGCGAACATGTTTTGTAAAATAAGTTTTATTTGAATATAATTTAGTAATACAGTAATCCCTTAACATTCGCGAGGGTTACGTTCGAGGAAAACTTCACGAATGTCAAATCCGCGAATGTTGAGTGTATCTCTCTGCACTAAAAAAAGGAGTTGCGTTCAATAAATTTTTCCTTAAAGTGGCACAACATTTCAAAGGACAAAAGATATGTTTATTAACAATACGTTATGCATAACATATATATGTGGAAAGTGGAGGTATACGCAAATATTCAGGAACATAAAATTTTTTTATGAAAGATAATTCTAATTAACTGTCTAGAGAAATAATTATGGATAAAATATCATAGGTTTTTGTATAAAGTAATTTCTATTCTCTTTGTTCGCAAAGAGATGATAATGTACGATATTTAAATACAGCTAAGGGCTTCAGAAATACTTTTATTTTCTATCTAGGTGCAGCTTCAGCTCCATCTGTACGATAGCCTGCACATTTTAAATTAATAGATTGAAGATGCTGTTACCTTACCACTCCTAATATCAACATCGCAATAAATATTCTGCTGCTGTTATTATTTTGCTTTCTTACAACACTCGCTCCTTTTTCAGTTGACAACTAAAAACTGATTTGTAAATAGATACCAAGAAAACACAGGGAAAATAATCTTTATCCACTATAAATTCTGAAAAAGAAGGAAATACTTAAAAAAAATCGCGAATAATCAAGTCAGATTTTTGCGAATATTAAGTTTTTCCGCATTTTCATATTCGCGAATAGTCAAAACTCGCGAATGTTAAAACCGCGAATGTTGAGGGATTACTGTATTTGCTATTTAAACATCTGTTACTTAATATTTTGTGTAAAGGGTAATTTTAAAATATCAAGTATATATTTTTTACTATTTATCATGTAAACTATATGGATTTTTTTAATTTTTGAAACATCCTCTTTTGAAAGCTAAGTAGGAATTTCGTCTGAATAATTATTAGAACAACTCCAAAAACTCTGATCAATTCTGAAGGAAGACAAAATCTAATTTCTATAAGATTTTTTTTTTGCTCTGCCGCTGATAGATTAAAATGAAATAGAAGTACATTTTTTAAGGCTTTTGTTTCTTTTTTTCTTTCTTTCTTTCTTTCTTTTTTTTTTTTTTTTTTTTTTGGAAGTTTAAACATTGAACAAACGCAACTTTTCCATTGTACCCAATTCTACTTTTCTTAGCCCATGAGTAATTTAAATGACAAAGGGTCTTATCGATAATTTCATATCAGAAAAGTATATCGTTCATGTACAAAGGGTCTGATTGAATAATATTGTTCTTCATTGAAAAATACAATTTTTTTTCGACCATTGACCATAGTATATGAAAAAGTATTTCATGATCATTTCAACATGCTATTGTTACAAAGTTTGAACTCCAAATTATGTGAACATTTTTTCCTCATATGACTTCAAAATGTCAATTTTCCTTTGAATTAAAATTTAATCATAAATTTAAAGTTAATATCAAATTTATGTTTGTACATCAGAACATTGTTTAAACACCGATTTGAAATTGAAAAAAATTCAACCAGGTCAGAGAATATAATTTAGAACTAAATCTCCATCACAAGTTACTCATGCATCTGAAACAAACTTTAAAAAAAAAGATAATTTTTAGAATGTACACAGGAGTACGAAAATTTGCAAGTACACGGAAAATCATAATAAGTACTGTGATTTAGAGGTATGCATGGGCTGGACGGGCTGGAGTAAATTTTGATTAAACTTATGGCTGGGCTAGGGTCGGACTTATTTTTAATCATAAGATTCGCGCTTGATGAAGCATACATTTTCTTCTGTAGACTCGGGTCAGGTTGGGCCTGCACTTCATTCTTTCAGGGCCAGTAATTTATTTTTGTAAAACTATTTTTAATATTGTACATTTGTTAACAAAATCTTTGTTAATTTATTTTAGCTTATTAAATTAAAGATACATGTCTTTAAATCTCTTTTTCTTTTCTTTATACCTGAGTTTCATGATTTTTTTCTTCCTAAACTACATTAATATTTTTACTTAATCTTCATTTGAATATAATCGATCATTAATCTTGTTATTCCATATTTCATGATTTGCAAACATATATTCTGAAAATGTCTGCATTTTAAAATTTTTGCAAAAATATACATACAACATTCATTGAAAAGTATGTTGATTGCAACTTTAGGTAGACTACGATATATCGTCAATTTTTGTAAAAATTGAGTCGGTTCCAGCTAGGTCGGGCTTGTTTGCATTCATTTTTTGCATCAGCATGGAGGTCCTGAAAATTGCCGCCCGATTATTACAATTGCCAAAAGTAAATATGTAAATAAATAAACCTTTGAAGCAAATATTTCGTGAAAATAAGATCACAAAATAAAATCCCTATCTAATTTTATGGAAGTCAAATAGAATTTAGAAGAAGCTAAATTACAGAGGTAACAAATCAAAATTAAAAATAATCCATAAATGACAAAATTATTGAATTTAGTTTAAGAAATTTAACAGCATTTAAAACAAATAAAATATGTGCATATATATTTCTGGAACATCCTGTAACTTTTGCAGTTCGAATTTATTTTTCTCAAATTATTTAGTATATGTCGGTGGAAAATACAGATTGTTTCATATTAATGTGAGAAATTTTAATCTATATTCGTATACCACCGCATCATAACTGTGGAGTAATACATCATTCTACAGGTGTCAGAGACTGAGTGTCAGAGGCACTTGTTAGCGTTGAAGCAGGAATTCATTTTGGGGAATATGAAAGTTCCCTGACGCATCCGTCACAAGTGTGTCTTTTCCGGCTATTATGTTGTGACAGGTGTCAATATGCATGAGACACTGCTTTCAGATGCTGCGAAAGGCAGCAAAATATTTCTAACCGGTATTGAGTTAATCTTTGGCTTTTATATATGATACGATGAATAATATTTATGAATAAGCATTTATGATAATACTTTGTTTTTGGACATTTCTTCTATTAGTATGCAATAGCATATTATGACTGTTTTAAATGGCATTAGAAGGATGTTCTTTATGAAAATAGATTAAACGATATTTTTGTTCAGTCAACTAAGTGCAACTCAAATATCATAAACAAAAAAATGATCCGTTGGTATTATAATTGTAAAATGTAACTATAAATAGTAAATGAAGATGTTCTTATTTCAAACGTTTTTTTCTAATCAGCGCGTTTATTGAATTGATGGAAATGTCTCTGCATAGGGAAGAGTCGTACATAGTGAGACAGAGTGGGTTTTTATAAAGCAGTTTGTGTCTATACCGCTTGATGTGAGACTATTCAGTGATTCTTTGTTTGGAATGTTTGCTGACCAAATTTCTAGCGCAGATAGTTGGTCTTTTCGAAGATACGAAATGAAACTATACATTTTTGGACAGAGTGAGACGTAGAAAGTTACTAATTGAACTCTGTTAAAGATAATGTATCTTCAGTCTAAATGTATATCTTATTTAAGTTTAAATCTTATATCTATGCTGTACTATTTCTCTAGTGATTTCTTCGGACTTAACTGGAGTAAAGCCGATGGAGAAGATATGATATTTTTTCAATAAATCGAATTATTGTAAGCGTAAAACTGTCTAGCATTGCAATTTTATTTATTCTATAGTGAATAATATGCATTATATTCTTCTTTAATATGTTTTTATGTCCTTGAAGCATGGGCGCTTACAAATAGAAGATAATTTTCTGATCTTAGCACCACATAACAACTACAAACTACAATTTATTTATTTATCACTATTTGGACCTTTTAAAATTTTTATAATGTGACCGTTGATATATAGATGCTCAGAAATCGCTTCACAATCATGTCATAAGTCAGATTGCTGACTGTGTCTGCGAAACTCATAAAAAATCAGCACTGTCTCACTCTGTCCTAGGTGTGGAACATAATGAGACGAGTTCTAACGATATTCAAAGTGATTTTCTTCTTTTTTATATTCACGTGTAGTACGGACTGCCTCGAAAGTTTAAGGACAACAAGAAAATATTATTTATTAAATAACTATACAAAATTAATCAAAAACATGTTATTTCCTTATTATAGTCTGTAAAATTATTCAAACAAATCATAAAAAACAATTAAAAAATCATAATTTTGATTAAAAAAAATTAAGTCTGTAACTGTACAGTGAGTGTCTCACACGTTTAGGAACAGTAAAAAAAGTACTTTTACCTGATGCTATTAATTAATAGTATTTTCCTGGTTTCAAACAACTTTAAAAAATTGTGTTTTCATTGAATCAATTAGTTTCTAAAATACTATTGGTGGCTGACAATACCATGCTTTTATAATGGACACTTTTAGTTCTTTAGCAGAGTCACATTGCTTTCCCTTCTTATATGCTTCAGGGATTAAAATATTCCAAATATTATCAATTAGGTTTAATTCAGGTAATAAAGTTGGCCAATCAAAAACGTTAACATTTCGGAATGAAAGCCACTCTTTCTTACTATGCGAGTTGTGTATTGAAGACTTGTTGTGCTGAAATCTCCATTCAGGGCTCCCTAAGATGTTGCCAATTAATAATAAATGCTGCTGCAGTGTCTCTTGATACTTTGTTGAATTTTGTTTTCCATGCAGAATTGTCAGGCAGGTCTGGCCATTAAAGCCAATCGCCCCCCAAACCATCAGAGACTTTGTCTTGTCGTCTACTGTAAAAAGCATGTGGCTATACGATGAGGTCACGCTAGTAACAATTCCAGCCATCAGGAACATCCAGATTCCATTTCTTTTCGTCTCTGAATAATACAGTGAGCAACCTTTTCCCGTATGGCATGCACTTTCGGGCATAATGGATACTGGTCTTTTTATAGTGTGATTTTATGCTTGCAGTCTCTTATACGTCTCTTATTTTTAAATTACCTTCTGAACATATTTTGTTTTGACACCAAACTTTCAGTATTTTTAACAGTCTGAACACTTGGCACACGTGGATGCCCGCAACTTGATTTTCGATCGAAGTAATTATATCTAGCAAGCACTCTGTATATCCCTCACTTTGAACGGATTAATGCATTTTGGGGTGTCCTAAAAGTGTCTGTCTGTAAAACACAAATTTTATGACGGTTGTAACTGAAAACTAATGCAAAGAATTTCATCAAACTTCATGTTTATTCAGAATTTAAAACAGACTTGTACTGATTAAATTTTGGTGAATATTGCATAAAGATAGTGCTGTTATGCCTTGGTTTTTACGAGTTGCGTGATTGCTATATCTAAGCACCTGTTTCATGGAATCACACCAAACCTAATATGTAAGATTCTTATTATGAAAAACTATATTGAATCGATTTTTGTTTGGATCACTTAACAAGAGGTGCTGGTAAACTAATGCTTTTTGCAATTAATATTATGGCTGTTCCTCAGATTATATTCCGTAGAAATGCACCAAATTTTATGTTTATGGTTATTAAGTAAAAAGGTATATGTTGATTCATATGTTCTGGCTTCTGCATAGTACATCTGCATGTACAGAAAAATTCAATATACACTCTCAAAAAAATCCGTGAATTGAACAAATTTTTCTGCTGTTTTCTTTTTTTTCGTTAAAACACAAAAATTTCCGCTTTGATTTGTTTCGCTTCTCCCAAAATACGGGAAACTTACCAATCTAATATAAAATATACCTGAAATTCTCCAATCTAAGTCTGCAATTTCTTCAAGCCACAGGGGTGTACCGGCAACTGTGCTGCGTGTTACTTTTTTGTTTTACAAACGGAATTTTTCCGTATGTGTTTTTTTCCTTCAAAACACGAAAAATTCAAGAAACAAACGTCAAATTTTTCTGAAATTTCCCAGTCACAAGACAGAAATTTCTTCAAATAACAGAAAAATCTCTTCCAATCATAGGGATTTTCCGGCAACTTGTTGTCTGTATTTTTTATGTTTTTTGACGAAATTTATTTTGAGAGTTTATGTCCTATTCATAATTGGATATGAAGTATAACCATATATGTCCCACTTAATTTTAATACCTAAATGCCACATTGACACCAGAATTTTGGAAGAAAATTTTGCTTTTATATTTTACGTAAAGAAAAGCTGTTACTTATTTTTAAATAAGATTGTTTGTAAATTCTGGTGTTAACATTTAACAACAGAAGTACGTATTCTTGCCACTGAAAGAGTTAAAGGGATCGATAATTGCTGGAAGTTATCCTCTGTGGTATGAATTTTTAAAATGATGTAATTTTGAGTGCATTGGGTGGTGGGTATAAATTCTATAGATCGCACACAGAACTACACGAAAAATTTGCAAACATAACTGGATATGGACAGAAATTGATGAAAATAGGTTTTTACAAAGTTATGTGTTTGCATAAGTTGCTTATTTAAGTATCTAATTTCAATCTAGGTAAAAATGAAATTTAGTGTTGGTAAGTGTTTCATAATCTATGCCTGATGCTTGATTTTTCGTTCGTTTTTATGCATAGCACGATCAATGCCTTTCTGGCATTGATTGTAGCCAAATCATTCCAAAAGATGCCAATTTGCATATGCTTTTAATATTTACTTGCTTTCTTTCTTACTTCTAAATAGAATATAGAAGAAAATTTTGTGAGTACAATATTTGTGCTTACTTTACTTTTACTAGAATAAACACTAAATATTTAACCGTATCTAATAATCAAGGAATAAATAATAACGTGTGTAAACAATATGAATTGTAACATTTTTAAAAAAAAATCAAGTCGTAATAAAAATTATAAGTATACAATTAATGATGGTTTAAAAAAAAAATCATTTCTCAAAATTCTTCCATAAACGGTGAAAATCAAACTTAATTTTAATTTAAATAAACATTTTTGGGGTAATGTAAACAATTTAGTAAATTCAAAGTGGTTTATAAAACGATCTGAAACTTATCCAATAAGTTCCCTATTATTTGGCAAAAAAATATTCATTACATGAAACAATAAAAAAGAGAAGGGTAAAAATGACTAAAAAAAATAGCTACACACGCGATTTATTGGGGGAAGTCACGTGATGTAAGTGGCCACGTGTCAACATGCATTAGCTCGCCAATACTTTCTCACGTTATTCTGTATGTGGGTGGAATCTCGTATGCCAGTGCCAACTGTTATCTAATGAAGCCTGGGAAAGAAAGAGCAAGCATTAAATATGGTTTTTGCGTCAAATGACAATATGTTAAGGGTCAGTTAGTTTTTTCAGCAATTTAATACATATATGAAAAGTATCAAAATATAAATCACTGCTAGTTGTGCTATTAGATTTTTAAGGGTGTATTCAAATTCAAACTGCTTATTTTGAGACACCATTTTTAAAATCATTTTTGCTCTAAAATGCATCCAATTGGCAGGTTCTCTTATTCAGAAATTTTATAATGTCCGTATTTTCTCAATTTTTTGATAAAGGCAGAATATATTTCAAAAAATGCTGTCAAAGTGGACATTTTGAACCGAATTACTCGAAGCAGTAGCGGTGGAAACAAAAAAAAAAAAAAAATTATCGTACTGTGAAAATAATTGTTTGTAAATCAATTTCTAATTAATTGAACGAAAAATAAAAACATGGGTCCCTTATAAATCTTTATATAAATCACGCCGCCAAGTTTCATGTTTTTACTTTTAAAAATGAGTCTGAAAATGTGTCTCAAAATTTTGAGTTGTTGAGCGTGGAAATTTTTTTTTTAATACCGCCTTAAATTACACAGGCCATTAATGATTTCTTCGAGCCATGGATTTATCCATGCGTAAATATGGGTTAGGTTATCTAAAGAAAGAAGATATGTATCGTGGGGTTTCTTACCCTTAGAAAGACCCCCCACGAGGGGTGCTCCCCCCGGGCCTATATCCCAGGTGTAAATAATTGGCCGTCAATAATCAACTCAACCCAACCCTAAGAGAAACGTTTATCATTTATTGAAACAATTTTGTGATGCTAAAATCATGTTCGGTCTTAAAAAGTCAGTATCATGTAGTATTGTTAGGTCAACCGATTTACGTGAATCGTCTCAATTTTCAGGAATTCCAAGGCCTGTCCCGCGGAATCAATACGCTGGACGCCAAAAGTCCCAATATGTCACAATGAGCCATTTCTTTTACTACTGTTTGACTTGCGCCATACTATTTGGGTGTCTTCAAGTAGGTCTAAAATTGTAAAATCTCAAAAAAATATTGAGACTTGTTACTTCATGATGACTCCGTAGACTTTAATGTGAAATTTTGGACAGATTTTTCATAAAACTATATTTTCAAGCGAGTTCGAAATATGATTTTAAAGAATTAAAAAATGTATTCATGATAAAGTGCGTACAGAATTTTTTCATCTTTCCTGCTTGGAAACACTATTTTTCGGACTCAATTTTAAAATCTTTTTCATTTCTGCATACATAAAATTTTAAGGTATTCCTTTTCAAATGATAAAAGATTAATTAATCTATTTATTTATCTATTTTAGTTACAATACATCTTTAATTATTGCCGATTACTGTCTTATATCACATTTTCATGATAGTCAAGTTCCGAAAATGAGTTTTAAAACTGCAATTTCGATAGTATGTTCTGAACAAAAATTTACTAGATGAAAAAAAGTTAGGAAAAATGAATTTGTATTTGAGAAACTTATTAAATAAAACTGCAGCTATCCAGATTAGAATTTCTTATCTAAAATTCATATTGTAGCAAAATTTAATTTCGTTTATTACAGTGTTTTTAATTAGTAGAAAAACTAATTACTGCTTGAGTGAAATGTTTAACTTTGTATAGCTGTACAGTCTTTTGTTACAGCCAGCAATACCAGTGTAATATGCTCTTAAATATAACATTATGTTTCATCTGTGAAGTGTTGGCATGCAATATTGTTATGTATTTCAATGACTTGTTATGTTTAATTAATTTATTTTTGTGTTCCTTAAGGATTGTTTAATCTATATTATAAAGCAAACACAAGTCGATGAGTAACGCTGGCGTCATATTGACGGTGGCAACACCTGACCAATAAATTTCGCTTTTACTGCAATTTTTTTAATTTCTAAAAACCCCACAATTTCAATTTTTGTACCATCGAATAAGAAAAAAAAAATACATTCTTTCAAATGCACGTTGCTTGAAAACTGTTTGTCAATTTGCTGAATTTTTATGGTTTTAAAAATAATTTTCAAGCATGATTTTTAAAAATCTATCTCTATCCCGTGGAGGCCGATAAAGAAAAATAAACCCGTTACCACTTAAAACGATGTAAATAGACCAGTATTTGTTTCCGATTAATATTCAAAAACGAAATCAAAATTTCATCAATTCATAAATAACATAAACAAAACACAGATTTAACAGATATGTAATCGAACTGCGTGCTTAAACCACTGAAAATATCAGAATCAAAAAGGCTCCTGTAAGTGACGAAATCTTTGGCGATTTCTTCATCTATTAACCTCTGGCATGAGAATAATACAAAAGTATCGATTTTAATAAATTTCAAAACTTTATTTGAATACATTATTGATATTTTTCATATAAATTCCTTTTGGGGTTGTTAGTAGGCAATCTGAAAAAATATATTAACTTTAAAAAAAATCTATTAGAGTTTTCAATTAAAAAAATACTTTTCACCTATTTTCTGTGATCCGGGAAGCTCGGGATAAATTCCCTAGTTTACATAAAATTATTACATTCATACATTGATTTATAATTTAGGTTCTGACGTATTTAAGTGCTGTTATGCCACTTTTTAAACACCTCTGTCCGGCTATTTGTAGAGCTGGAGCTGCCAGTATCACTATCGTGTCACTTTCACCCCTTTGTAAGGGTCATTTTGTATTTTCATATTTATGCATTCATCTATATACAGTGTGTATACCGGGTGATTCAAAATAAAGGTTATAACGATTATTTCTAAAGCAGTTTATGATCAAACATACTTTCAATAACTAACAAAATGTATTGAAATCCAATATACCTTTTACATACGGCATTTCCTTTAAAAAAAGGCTGTACATGTATTAAAATAAGAAATTTATTTTTTTTTATATACGGACATCTTGTTTATAACTTATATTTAGCAAACTATTAACTTAAGTCTAAGAAAAACACAAAAAAAATATTTTACACAAAAATTTACCGACTTATCATACTTTGAATTTTAGGAATTATTGGTGTTTTCTGTTCTAAAAACGAAAATACTCCTTTATAATGCCAAATGCGGAAAACATTCAAAATACATAAAATTCAAATTATTGTAACTCTATAAAATTCTGTGACAAGATAATTGTTTTATGTATTTTTTAAAATTATAGCAACATTTTCCTAAAAATAAGTTATCTTAAAAGTGGCCCTTAAAAAAAATTAAATTTCCCTATTTAATACATACCGTATAGCCTCTTTTTAAACAAATGTCTGGCTTAAAAAGGCTATACGTGATTTGAATATATTTTGATTGGAAGAATGCTTCTATCATTTGCGTTTAAGAGATAATAGCTCAATAATAATAATAATAAGATAATACATATTTTACATATTAAACTATCCATAAGGGAAATGCGGGACGATTCAGAAGTTATGGGATAAAGTTTAAAGTGCGTTAGATTAAGCTACAATAAAGATTTTTTGTGTAAGAGTCGTAATCCATTTATTTCGTCAAACATACAGGGTGTTTCTCTCCGAATACAACCCAGATTTTCACTCATAATTTCAACAATAGTAAATATTATAATAATATTTTCAACAGACATTTTTGTTTCTTTTAGTTAGTGAGAAGTGATGATATCATAAGTACTGTGAAAGCCCAGAATTCCCGTCGAAACAACAATGAGCATGTAGTATTATCACTATATGAAATAGTACATCTTTAAAATGCATGCATATTTTGAAATCGGTATCTCAAAATAAATTAAAAACATCCACTTCTAATAATATTAAGAGAAAAAGTCAAAAACATGTTACCTACTGTTATTTTATTCCAGATTTAAACATCGTGCATTATGACTAATCTGATGTATGAGCAAGTACGTGGCATCCACATGGAGCCAACAGTAGCGCAGCGTTCAGCGTCCCAATGTGTTCATCACTCTCAGTACTCCTTCACTGCGGTCATCCGGATGGAAAACGATGATTTATAGCATGATTTGTAGTGGTCCTTTGTGAAACTCCTGCAAGAGTCACGTCTTAAGAAAATGTCGGGGTACTATCATATTAACACAATGACATACCGCACTGATGCAAGAAATTTTCATGCAAATAAGATTGTAAGGGATCGACTACTCTCGTCACGTGAGTAGGCGATGTTTGAATGAGATCGTAATTTTTTGTCCAATCACCGGCCATGTGCGTATAAGTTTTATCAATGCTCTCTTTCTCTAACATTCGACGGATGTCTGAATCTCGGAAATTGTGAGTCGCTGTGTTCTTTCAGTTATGCAAATTTTTGGGAGCTGGTCAATCGATACTGTGGAGTATATAAGCAGTGAATTTTCGTTTCAGAAGGGAGCTCAGAGGAGCTGGGGAGAACAGACTTAGCTTGGGAGACTTAGTATTGAGATTTAGATTGAGACTTATATAGATTTAGATTTAGCCTCGAGACTTCGCATCGAGTCTTGAGATTGATAGTTAGCCTCGAAATTTAAGTTATGATGTCAGAGAACATCTTTTGAGTTTCACTGCTTTCGTGTTCAAGAGATTGTTAAACTATTGTTTGTATAGGTCAACATTGTTGTATCAATGTTCTATGAATATTTTATGTATATATTATGTATATATTATTGTATTGTTCTACATGTTTCATTTGAGTTATGAATTGATAGTTTCTGGGGTTTTTTTACACGCGCCGCGGCTAGGCGTGCACGTGTTTGGCGGTCAAGCAGTTGTCCTTGACACGCGTGTTCTATCTTAGACTTTACTAACATTTAATGAATCTAACTTTCTTTCTTCGGTCGTTGTTCGTGTTCGTTTTCGGTTCAGTTTTTGGTGTTGGGTTTTCGTAAGTTGTGAAGTTTTGAAGGTGTTGTTAGTATTTCACAGTTATGATGTAAATTTTATGTACTGTAAAAATATATGTAGCTAACAAAGTTTGTTCCAGGAGATAAAAACGATCTTAATACAGATACTCCATTTATATAAGTTTTTTTATTTTAGTTTCCAAGAAGTAGAGTTATGTCATGAAGATTTCGTAATGTATATTTCAAATTTTATATTTTAAGATATTGTTTTACTTTCGCAGCGCTTCATAGCTGTTAGTATGTGCCCCATGTAATCTGAGCGAGAATCTACGCTAAATTTTGGGGTGTGAGTCTTTGGCATAATTGGGAATTGTAAGTTTGAAAAAGGTACTTTATTTGATAGGCAATTTGAATTTGCACTTTTTTCGGCACCTTGGGGAATTTGAGGTAAAACTGCGTACTGATTTTGGCAATCTTTGAATTTTTTGAGGAAAATTTTATGAGAATATTTTGGTAGTACTTCATATTTAAAGAATGTTGTGTAGAAAGTTTCTTTATCGATTTGACCAGTTTGTTTCGTGATGGGTTAAAAGTACAAAATTTTACATTTCGACTCTAAATTTAATTTACCCATGACCTGTTGTGTTTTTTTGGCTCGAAATTTTTTTTAAAGAAAAAGACGCTGGTCTGCATTTCAACCACCGCTTTTTCTTTCACAATTTCCGGGGGGGGGGGGGTGGGGATTGTAAGGGATCGACTGCTCTCGTCACGTGAGTAGGCGATGTTTGAATGAGATCGTAATGTTTTGTCCGATAACCGGCCATGTGCGTATAAGTTTTATCAATGCTCTCTTTCTCTAACATTCGACGTATGTCTGAATCTCGGAAATTGTGAGTCGCTGTGTTCTTTCAGTTATGCAAATTTTTGGGAGCTGGTCAATCGATACTGTGGAGTATATAAGTAGTGAATTTTCGTTTCAGAAGGGAGCTCAGAGGAGCTGGGGAGAGCAGACTTAGCTTGGGAGACTTAGTATTGAGATTTAGATTGAGAGTTAGATAGATTTAGATTTAGCCTCGAGACTTCGCATCGAGTCTTGAGATTGATAATTAGCCTTAGCATTTATAGTTAAGTTTCATGCTGCTGTTAAGTTGATTTAAGCCTGAATCAGTGCTTATTAAGTCTGAAATATAAAATTGTTGCATCGTGAATTTGTACCTGAATAGTTTAATTCCAATTATTATATAGTTTTGATTTCTTAAGCAGCTACAAGTCGATAGCAAAAGTCTTTCTTTTTTGTTAATTTTGAAGAAAATCAAGTGGAGCTCTCTCAACTTCCCTACCTATTTGGTTTTAATAAACTGGTTTTGGTTTTAAACTAGACTTGTTTTTCGTCTCCTGCTCTACCGCACGGCCTGACAAACAAAGATGGCCGTCACAAGATAAGCTTTATACATCTATGAGTATTTTCCGTGAACATGCTGTTTTAATTCGTGACATACCTGCAGGTATACCAGTAGGTCCTGAACTTAATACAAACAAACAACAACAAAAAAAAAACCTTCACTTTAATCTATAATCACTCTTTGTGTTATGAAAACCGAATACAATGTGTGCCACAAATCTGTGCATATTTCACAAATTCATAGAAAAATGTAAAATTTCTCAGTGTTTTTTGCATTGTTATCCTTATCAACAAGTACGATATTTTGTTTCAAAAAAAAAAAAAAAAAAAGTTTAATAGTTCTTTGAACTGTTTTCTTACCACAACATGATAACCATTTTACAAGGCGTATGATGCAAATCGTACTCCGATACGACTTTGTTACTTTTTTTATGAGATTTTTAAATGTGAACGGACGTTTTGGACTTTTTGAGCTATTTTTCATCAAAACGTATAATTATTTGACAGGGCGTATGGTGCAAATCGTACTCCGATACGATGATGTTAATTTATTTTTCAGTTTTTGAAATGCCAACGGACGTATTGGGCTTTTTGAACTATTTTTTGCCACAAAAGTATAATCATTTGACAACGCTTGTTATGCTACGAAAAGACGGTGTTAATTTTTTGATTTTTTTCAATGTAAATAGACATATGGGGATATTTGACCAACTTTTGTAACAAAATTATATCCATTTGACAAAACTTATGGTGCAAATCGTACTCTGATACGACAATTTGATATTTTTTTATGAGTTTTTGAAATGGGAATGGACATATAAGACGTTTTGATATTTTTTTCACGAAAAATTACACTCTTTATGATTCAAACCACTCCGCGATACGACAGTTTGCTAAATGTTTAGGAATTTTTGAAATCTAAACTTATATTCCTTTTTAAACTTTTTTAGGGCACGAGAAATCTTATCCTTTTGAACAGTCCTATAGTGCACTCCAATATGACAATTTGTTAATTTTTGTATGAATTTTTCAAATGTGAAAGGTCTTATGAGTTTCCCGATATTTTTATTCTTTTTATTTTTCTGATAAAACACCACATAAATCATTATTCACTTTTCACAACTTATGTAGCAGACTTGATTTTTGTAACATATATGAGATTTAGATTAAAATTACTAAGGTTATTACATCAAATATAAGATCTTCTATTGAGGAAGACATCTTTTAAGAGATTCCACCCATAGCAATATGAACAAAATCGTCTATTGTCTATGGAATATTTGCCATTTCACATTAGAAATCCTTGTTTTCCTATTACAGTAATTTTAGTTATTCTTCTAAACTCTGAAGACATTTTTAGCTACAAAACATTTTTTTTTAATCGCCAAAAGTTCGATTTTGATAGTTTTGAAGTAGATTATGGGAAAGAATTCACGAAAGATTAAAATCAATATTTTAAACAAAAATCTAAAATATTTTTATATTGTGATGTAGAAAAATACGAAGGCTTTTACAAAGCATTATTCACACTTCTTCCGGACTTTTGTGTAAACAGCAGAAATCATTTTGTATTTCATTATACTTTTCTCATTTACTTTTTAAGTACGTTCGTAATTATATAAATACGTAGCACCTATAGTAGTCGTCTGGTCCGTCTGTCCGCATATAATAGCGCAAAAACTACCCATCTGAATGGTTTGAAATTTAATATATATATAATCGTTCCAGAATTTTGTCCAGTCATTTCAAATTTTATGAAAATCGAATCAAAACTTTAAAAGATATTAATAAAAGTTTTCTTCATTCTATTAAATCCTATTATACGTAATTAATTCAATGATATCCCATGAAAGGTAATGATTCTAAGTTGTCATGCTGATTGCGTCATATTTAAGAGGGAGTCGTATTATTTCCTTATTACCGAATTTAAAAACCGAATTTGTATACTAAAATTGTTTAATTAAAGAAATTATATAATCTTTCTACAGTTTTTTGGATAGATTTTTCCGGAGAAAAAAGATATCAAATGGAAAATGAGTCTAAATAGGGATTTCAAGTTATTGAAATTTTCAGTAAATGTCAACAAAAGATAAAATGTTACAAATTTAATGTACTTATTTTATTACGGAAATAAATCACATTATAATAACAGACGACATAATTCATTTCATTGAAATAATAACGATGATTTTTTTACATTGTATTGTACTGGATATTTGCGCATAGTATAATTTTAATGTAACAGAATTGTCATTAATTGTTTGTAAATGTGTATTGAAACTTAATTTTATAAAATAAAATTAATATCTATACTATGAAAATCTGCACATAAAATAAATTTTGTATTCATGCATATTTGCACAAGAGTGCAACAGCTATTACACCAAGATCTGAATATTTATAAAACTAGTTATAGTACGAACGCACCTCATTTGTCACGTTTGACGTACAATTTCCAGTTTATTAATATTGGTATCTTTACTGTTACAAATATTTGCTAAATAATTTTATATCTAGGCAAAGTTTTATCTGTTAAAGGTTTATTCAGAGAAATATATTTTTATAAATTAAAAAAATACTGTTCTTCGAAATTTTAATTAAATTTGGTGTTCAATAACTTAAATAATTTTTTTTAAACTTTTACTTGTATTTATTCTAGTCTCTTTGTTCCCTGTGTAATTTATGATATCTGATTTTTCTTCTTCCTTATCTTCATTGTTTATAGAGTACCATTATACATTTTGTCCTAAATAGGCTTAAATTCAAAAGATGTTCTTAGCTACTAAACTATCTGAGTTTAAATAATCATTCGGAAAGTTTCATTAGAAATTCTGATCAATATTTTAAACAAATTTTTAAAATCTATTCTTTCATTCTATAATAAAGAAACTTGAAAGAAAAAATATTTAAAAACAGACTTATTCAAAAGAAATAGCAGAAAACATTATTCACATCCCTCCCTGATCTCTGTATTCACAGCTTACACCGTCTCTTGCTGTTAGCTTTAGCATATATCTGCGAAAATCTTTGCTTCCAGATATCATGGAAGTAAAAGATTTTCCCAAAGCCAAAGACTATAGTTGTTTGAATAAACCAGAGAAAGGGGACTTGATGGCTTACAGAATCGAACTGTTGATACCAGCAGTCCCACTCCAATATCGACTTTCTTCGATGCTGGTCTTTCTTTTTTCCATCGATATCTGAGTCCAATATCTCAGGAAAGAATAGAGAAGTCCGGTGGGGGCACCTGAACTGAAAGTGGCACTTCATTTTCTATGCTTTCGTGGCGTGGATTTGCCTCCCTTTGTCTGATTTTTTTCTTTTTTTCATTTTTGTCCATAGTCACATCTCTTAGACATGAAAATGGAAGAAGGCTTTTACTGAAGATTTCTAAATAAAAACTTATTGCAAACAAACATTATGTTATTATGCTCGAATACTTACCTCAACATTTCATCTTCATGTATAGCTAGCAGTTATAATAATAGTGTTAAACTTTTAAAAATCAGTTTAAAAAATATATTTTTCGTGAAGTTTACTTTAGTCTTTTAGCCTTTATGAAAATAGAAGTAGATATTTACTAAAGATTTCTTAATAAAAATTTATTCTGAAGAAACATTGTGTTTGTATGGTCAAATACTGATCTCAACATTTCTTCTTGATATACAGCTAACATTTATGATAGTGGTTAACTTTTAAAAACACCTCTGAAAATTTAATGTGCTCGTAGCGTTTACTTTAGCATTTAGCCTTCGTGAAAATGGAAGTAGAGATTTACTAAAGATTTCTGAATAAAAACTTATTGTGGTCAAACATTGTGCTCTACTTCTCGCATACTCATTTCAACATTTCTGCTTGATATAGAGCTAAGAGTTATTTATGATAACGTTAAAAATTTTTAAAAGCACTCTAGAAAATTTTTTACTCGTGACGTTTATTTTAGCTTTTATGAAAAGCGCCAAGATTTATAGAATGCCAGTAATTCGTTTGGTTCGATACGGTTTTGGAAAAAAAAAAAGAATCGCCAAGCAACTTGCCGAGCTTTCTGTTATTGTCAAATTAATGTTTGTTGATTTGTCTCACTCATCTAATCGAACTCATGAAAGCGAATATTGTTAAGTTCAGGAATGTGGGTTGCAATAGTTTGGACAAAAACTGTGCATACGCACTGTGTGTCTTTCGCCACTGTTTTGTAATAAAGGTATGCTACCTTTTCGGTAGCTTTGCAAAAGTAACGCCATCTATGAGAAATTTTTGAAACTAACTCTTTCATTTTTTTAAAGAAAATTTTCGATCACAATAAGCATTTTCGACTAAACCGTACCCTCGTACGTCAATTGCTTAATTTTTTATTCAATTTTAAAATGTGTCAAGGAATTTTTTGACACCCTGTACATGATATCCTTACACAAATATTGTGAAAGGCCTATAGGCCTTATATAATATTTTATTACAGCTTCAGATTACTTCGATCTTTTTATGATATTTCGTATATTATTTTTCTTATTCAATTTATTGTTAATCCCCTAATTATCCTTTTGATTAAATCTTCACTGGAAAATGTGTTAAAACATTTTGCTTTCAACCACGAAGTTCAAAAACAATTCGTCAAGTATATATATATATATATATATATATATTCGTCAAAATATCTAAAATAGAAAAATTCCGGGGCCTATTGGAAAACAGTATATTATATATATATATATTTTTCAAATTTAATAACAAACGGCAATTTTTAAAAAGTAAACTTTTTATATACTTTATAAATAACACAATTCAGACAGTTTTATAAAAAATTACTCATAGTAGCTGGGTTACGTAGTTTTCGCCTTCAAAACCTACTGCAACTCTACTATGAAGAGCAGATATGCATTCGCACTGATAGCAAGAGACATCATTTTAAAAGGGCAGTTCTTATTATTGTATTATTATTTGCTAAATATTTTAACTCAATTTTCACAATATATTAATAACTATAAGTAAAAAAATTGTAACATTGAAAGTATATCTTGAAAATATTTATGAAAAATGAATGCAGCAAAAATACTTCATTTAGGCAGAAATCTGAATTTATTATGTGCAGAGAAAGGATTTTGCCGCCTCCAAACAAATCTTTTCTCAAAACTGTTTTGAGTAAGTAATTTTGAATAAGTAAAAAAAAAAAAAAAAAAAAAAAAAAAAAAAACGAAAGTAAAGAAAAGAGAGAAAGAGGACAGATGTCCAAGCGGCTTATAAATTCAAAAAATGAAAATTTTCACATTCAATTTTTCTGACATATTAGGTGATGATAGATGCTACTGAGGTAGAATATGTAAATTAACAATAATCAGTAGCTTTGAAGTTAACGTATTTATTTATGGAGAATTTTTCCAAAAAAATGTAATTTGTCTTAACAAATGTTGGAGTAAAAGCAATTTGTAAATTAATAATCATGAAGAAATATTCTAAAGGAAATAAAACGGAAATGCAAAATAGTAAAAGCAACACCAGCTTTTAATACGGATATTACACACCCTCACATGATCATTTTTACAACAGGCCGCAGAAATAAATAACAAACAGACAAGTAAGTAATAAGTAGTTTTTTTGAATGACATTAAAACATTTTGCGTAAGAAAGATATTTTGATATCATTTAATAAAAAATAAATAAAATCTTTAACATATTAAACTACATAAACATAAGAAGTGATTCAACTTGTTTTTAGTGTGTCCTGTAAGATGTAAAATATGAATTTCATTTTAATAATATGTTTATTCGTATAAACGGTTATTTACTTCATACGCATTAACAGAAACCATATCTTCTCGTTCTACCTAAACACTAAACGCGCAGAAGAAAACCGTCTCATATTTTATCCAAAAAATAAACTCAATAGAAATTTTCTAAATCCGAGACTTATGCTGGCTCGGTTGACGATATCAGGGCGCATGCGCAAATATCTACTGCCCTGAAATCGTAAAGTTCGGATTTAGAGAATGGCTTCTTTTTTTGCGATAAACTGCAGCAGATTATATTTTTTGCCTCTAGCGCTATTGCCAGTGTTATTGGTTTTCTATGGTGATTCGGACAAATCCTAAAGAATTGCTTAAAACCTTTTCCCCCGTCTCGAATACAGCATTTTTCCCCCTTCTGAAACAGCATTGAATGCAAGCGTCGAAAATTTTTGGCTTACATTAGAAATAGCCTCTGGATTTATAAAAAAGAAGAAAAATCGAAGGAGTATGATGCTCATATTGCTTCAAAGAGAAGATAAGCTATTAAAAGATTGCAACTTCAAAGTCAAAATATAATCTTGTAATTCACGTGTTTAATCAAATTAAAACCTAATGTATCGTTATTGAATATTCTTAAAATTGCGTGGGAAAATATTTTGTATCTTTAATAAAATATTTCAACTGCATAAGTAAAGAAGAAGTTTAGAAGAGAGTAGGGTAAGCTCGTTTGTATTTAAAGCCTATTTGTGATAGGATTCAGGACATTACAGATAAGCTATTTTCTAAGAATAGTTAAATATAATTTAAAATTACAATTCAATACCTGGTGTCAGATATTCAAAAATTTTTGTGACTGGATTTTTATTGAGATTAATTTCTGTTAACTTACGTTAACGCAATTTTCAGTTGAATTTCCTCTGTCTTGTCTTTTTCAAAGACATTTAATGAAAAGTTGCATATCATCTAGAAAAGCATATCATCTAGAAAAGCATATCATTTAGAGGAATATGCAAATATGTCCAAGTGGAAAATATACTAATTAACCACTAATAATGAAATACCCATAAAAAAAACTTTCCTGAAGCCGTTATAGTATCAGTATGAAATAGATCGTTCATTCTTTCACAGTCTCTACTGATCGTAAAAAGACATTACAGTAAATTTCGTTCACAGTTGCAAATATTTTTTCCATTCCCCTAGCAATGTACAGAAAATATCTGTAGCATTTTGGCCTAATAGTGTGGTCTTGCAAAGACCACACCCAGCGTATTACGTACACGTGTGGTCCTTGTTTTAAGCTCATTGAATAAATTTGAAACGGAATCAGATGATAGGTCGCTGCATTTCCTCCTTCTTCCTAGGTATTTGCAAATGTGGTAGTTTGAACTATGATCTGGAAATAGAGCTTTTAAATCATTCGTTCTATATTTTGAGCCTCAATGTAGCTATCGATAAGTAGATGACTGTTTTTTCTATATCTTCAAGGTATTTCTAAAGGTGTTAGTTAGAATTCTAGAGATATAGGTTTTCAATCATTCGTTCTATATTTTGTACCTCAATATTCAATATGTCCAGGATAATGAAAAATCTTTATAATCTATTAAGATAAAGTCATTATTTGTTTCAGCATATAATCCCACATATAGATAAAGAATATCTCTCAACAGTCAGATTTTCTCAATTCAAGATATGCTAGTAACCATACGGAGACGTTCTAGCCCAAACTTCGATTCCTCTCTTCTATAATTGAGCATTTTAATAATACTAAAGTATCACTGTAACACTGAGTTTCTGATACATTTTTCTATTCTGTTTCATATATGATCGAAAACACTATCCAAAAATAAACCGGAACTTGTTTGTAAACAGTTCGACTTTCATTGTTATTTAGTCCAGGTAATGTATTGTATTGCTCAACTTAATTCAGTACTTCTTTGCCAGCCCTAAGAAAATAAATAAAAAAGTGGTCCTTTTGGATACAGACCGTGAACCATCTTCTCATCTTTGATGCCGATTTTTCTTGTCACTGTTGCAAAAAATGTGCAGTAAATCTAAAACTTCTTTGAAACTGACTTTATTATTGTAACTAATCTCAAGATCTTTTAATCATATTGCAAGAAACATTCAGTGGTCTAGCAGTATCAGCTTATTATAAACTCTTTGCTACAATTACGGTGATTTCACTTCTGAACAATTTATTTAAAGGATTTTCCTTTCTCATAAGCAGCAATATTATGAGAACAAAATTGAAAGGTCCATAAGCATAAATAAGATACACGCACAATTCAGAAAAATTTGATATTTATCGTTCTGTTTTACTGTATATTTGATAAGTTATTTTTTAAGAAAAAGTTCAGGGATATTTTTTGTTTTAAATAAAGTTATTTATGATCAGTCATATAAACCAAAATTTTTAAATTCATTTTCATTCTTCTAACAGTAAAGGTCAAAAGTTAAGTAGTGCTATTAACTTTGGAGGCCGGTATAGCTGCTTCAAAGTGGTTAGCAAAAAATGTCCCACTGGGAGCGAAGCTGTTATGCGTTTACTCCAATGGTTTCGTTATGACGCTACTGCTCTTAAACAGTTTGATCTATGACAATCAAATGCAGAATAGTGATAGCTACCGTGACCAAATGGTTCGCAAAAAAAAAATCTGAAAAAAAAAATCGTTTCCTTGAGGAATAGTTGAGAGGCCCTCTGCAATAACAAAGCATGTGGGAAATGGAGTTTTCGGCTACAAAGCTTTTAAATTTACTTTCAACATTTTAATTTAGAATATAACTTCTTTGCATGTATTCGTATTAAGAAGAGTTTTCTAACATCTTTCCTTTGCTTACGATTTTAAAATTTATATTTTATTTTTATGCTGAATAATACATTACATAAATCTAAAAATTGAGAATCAAGATAACTCTACTTACTTCGTTATTGCATAGGTTCCTTCAATTATAGATAGCACATGCCATAGACTTAATGCGAGCGAGACTTTTTATATAATTTAGAATGTGAGAGGTGCCAATGTCCGCATCTTCTATCGTATATGTGTCTAATTTTAAAATGTAGGTAGAATATTTATGACCGCTTTAAGAATAGTGTTTCACAGTCTAAGAAGTACTTCTCAGACAAAGACATCAAGTCTGTAGAGCATAGATGTCCCACTAGTACGTTTTATTAAGCTTTATAAATAATACAATTTTCAGCTGGTGCTGAACCCGCTAGCAATTGTGACAGGGGGTGAAAGACGTCAAAATATTATGCCCAAATTACAGGTATTGAAAAGTTAAGATTTTAAAATGTTAGAAGAGAAACTTTCTTTCAATAGCTAAAGTAATTTTAATGTTCATTTCAACATTAGAAGAAAATTAACTTAAATTTTCATCGAAAAATCAATATGTCATACAATGTACGCCCGCATACGCATCCCTATTTTGCTCTGTATCAAGAGTTACAGGCAAATATATTGAAAAAGAAATAAAAACAGCCCTAATCGTTCCCATCGTGTCAACGAAATAATAATAAATGACATTCATCTTGAATACATCAGGTTTACACTCGGAAATGTGAAGGGTTCCACATGTAACGTGATTAGTTACTCTATATGATGATGGTTTTTCATTGACCCTTTATTTTCAGACGATGTGTCTTACACTTTTCAAATCGTCGGACAGTGTTCAATTGTTGATCAGTATGTAGTCAGCTTGTTTACATAATATTTTGACGAATGATTCAGCTGCTGAAATCACTTTCAGAGGCCAATCAAATGTCTCTAACTAAGATTTCTAACGGCGTTTCTCAGTTATTTATGTTTCGCTGGTCAGACTAAGATTTCATTGACACTGGTGGCCAGAAACGGAAAAATCGCCTGAACTTACGTTGATCCTCAATACTTTCCCATTCAACGACTGCGGAAGCTTCAGAGAGTTTTTCGTTTCTGAGCACCAAGTTCATCCCCACTGTAACTGTCCGGTAACTTTAGTATCCCCTCTAATCTTTAATTTTTAGTACGTATTAGTTAAGCAGTTTTTATTTGAAATTTTTAACTTAAATTAAGCTTTTCAGCACCTCCACAGCTAAGTTAGTAATAGTTATAAACATTATATAATTAGTTATATTTAGTTAGTATATAACTATTTGTCCCTCCCCTCCCATCTTTAAATTTATCTAAGTTATATAAATTATTATATGTATTAAATTATATATAGATAATAAATAGCCGCAGGTCCATAATTTAGTGCCTTAATTTAGTAAATCATGCATATAATGTTCCCCCTAGGAATAAGCAATTCTGTAGAATATTTAGTTCAGTTAAAATAATCATACGGTAGAACTATAGGTAAATTAAGACAAACAAACAAGTAAATTAATAGTACTTAAAATCTAAAGGTAGCACTTAGTTTCTAGATTGTGTGTTATAAAATGTCTAAACCGTCTAACCCCATTCCTTTTCAGACATGGCGATTATGTACGCTAATGGCGCCTGGTGCATGTAAAATCCACCGTGGATGTTAAGTCCTCCAAGTTCCCTGTGAATTACATTTCTGGCGGTGCTTAGTCAGGTGAAGGTCTCGTCACCAGATCAAGATTCTAAATTACGTGACCAACAAGAGTAGCGATGGCATGACGTAGGGGTGAGCGATGTAGCGGGGAATTAGTAAATATCCCGGCATCTCACATCCGTCCGGCATGAATTCGCTACACTGTGCAGTGCTGAACTGTCTCATCCAACATCAATTAGCAACCGGCCAACTAAGAAAAAGCTAATAAGGCAATAGGACGTACTGAAGCCACGTCGACCTATAGATTTATCAAACAAATTTTCGCCACGCGGAGATCAGGCGAATCCTCGCCCCATTGCCAGTCATCAACCCGTTAAGCTGGGCAAAAGCCTGGCAGGTAGAGGCCTGGTCAGCGGTCGAAAAAAAATATATTATTTACAAGTTTTTATTTAATTTAACTTGGTTCCTATACTTAAATATTTTAATCGATTTTTCACTTACTTCCTGAAGTGCTAGAGTTCTAGATATTATGTACAGTGGTTTATTTCCCATTTTCAAAACTTAATTTTTAATTAAATAGATTAATTTTAAATAAATTTTGACTGTACATTGATAAAAGAATTTCGAAAGTCTAGATATTTTTAATAATTTTCAGGCATGAATTTTGTTTTCTAATCTGTTACCTCGTGATTCAACAATAAATATTTGTTTGTTACAATAATGTAAAGTAACATTCGCAGTAATATAAAAAGGCTTTTGTTCTGCCATATTGACATATCTTAAAAGGAAAAAGAAAAAAATTTAAATATTTTTATGACAATCAATTAATTATAAACCTTATATATATGTCTTTTACATGGTAATACGACTTCATATGAAGAATACGGATTTTCATTTATAAAACATGAATTTTAAATTCGGCGTATGACTACTTTTTGCTACCCTAATGAAAGCGCATTTTTAGAAAAACATGCGGGTTCCTACATAGCAGTCAGGGTACGTATCGAGGAATTTAGGCTCCTACTAGACGCTATGGTATCGGCACTAAAAACTAAATAATTTACATAGTTGCATGTTCTATCAGAGTCCATTCATCTATATTTTCTTCAAATCCAGAAAAGAAACAATAAAAAGGTTTTGTTGACAACACATTTCAATTTGTGAATATGAACATTTAAAAATACAGCGTTTAAGTAACTATTTTTTCATAAACTTGCATGAAATATCAAATAAATGGGAAATTTATCTCGTATTGAAGTTGAGGTACAGTTACCAATTAATACTACTTTACCGTTATACACATGGAGTTTAAACAAAATTCAAATTAATAAGCAATTATTTTAATTATAACAAATATATTGAAATTTTTAGTGAATTATTATTGTTGATATTTTCTATAAAAGGTAGAGAAATATTCATTTTTAATAATATATTTTTTTATTATAAAACATAAACTAACGCAAAAACACGTGATGTACATGACATATATATGAACAACCTACACATGATATATGAAATTTAATATAAACAGACGATAATATATTTTTTTCAGAATAGGTGATTATTTCTGCAATATGATTTCCACGTTTGATTTTCAAATCTAGAATATTTAATTTACTAGTTCTGTCGAATTTTTTGGTTCATGCAATATCTCGCATTTTATCAGCTAAAATTTTACTGAATGGAATAACTTTAATATAAATGGCTGATAATATCCAACTCAGACTTAAGTCATAATTTTTCTAATTTAACTTTGAAAGTGGACATCAGATATAGATCTGTAATTATACTTGCAGCTACATTGGAAACTTCCAGATCTGCAACGTTTCCATACAGCGATAGTGTAACTAAAGGAACCTTGGCATCTATTGTCGGAAATTGAAACGGCTATGTTCTGAAAAGGCAAGCGAGGGAATTAGACATCCTTTTAAACAAGATCGGCAATTTATTCGCATAAAGGAAGAGAATTTAAGACCATTACCGTAAATGGGGCTCCCACCCCCTCTTTTCATTCTGTTACTTTCCCGGCGCAGCTTTCGCCTAGTGATCCACGATACAAACACTTGCGCGCCTCTGCTGATTAGTTTTAAATGTTTTAAAGTTACCTTTTGTCTCGAAAATGCGTAGAAGCCTTGGATAAGAGTGCCAAACAAGGCTTTCCAAAATTGGCGCGTTATGACATCAATAAAGCTTTAAGATAGATCAATTAAGTATTTTAAGTAACAACAGCTTTCACTTTGAATAACATCTATATGTAACTAAGGTGGCAAAACTTTATCACGATTTTATAACAGTGCATTTTTAAAGTTTTCATACAATTAAATTTTATAATTTATTAAACTTTATGTGTGTATATATATAACATACTAGCGCGAAGTTTCGCGCGCTTTGCTGGTCAGTTTTTCCCAAACGAACCTCAAATTGAACGAACCTAGGGTAGGGGACACTGCCTGGAGGCATTCTACAGCGTCCACCATAGTGGGCTACGTCTTCTCCGGTCTCGAATCAAATGAACCTTGAATTACTGTGGGTTTTTTTTTTTTTTTTAACTAGATTAAATTCAAAAATTCAGTATCGCCATTCACATCGCTATAGGAACCGGTTTCCCATTCTCCCAACCTGAATTTAATCATGCTAATAGCAAACATTATCGGAGAGTTATTTCCATTAAAGACAAAAAAAATTGTCAGGAAAACGTCGCAGAACGCGGAGAAACGCTAAAAAAAAACCTGTTGCAAATCTCATTATAACCATTTTATTAATAATTAGAGCTATTACCAATAAAAGCAGTAAAATGAATTTAATTATGTATAATGATTAACACAGCTTATATCAGAGGTCGATTCAGGCAAAAATTAGGGTCCTTCAAAAAATTCTATTTAATAAAAAGAGCCTTTTCACAAAATTTAATTTAATGTAAAGAGACCGTTCTCAAAATTTTATTTCACAAAAAGAATCCTTAAAGCAAAATTCAATTACAAAAATGTAAACTCATCATAAACTTATCTTGGTAAAATTTCACAAGCATATTTTCTAAACAAAGAATTTGCTCAAGAAAGAAAAATGTTAGAAACAGGTTTTTAAAAATGCTAATAATAATTTCATAATTTGCAGAATTCGGCCTTTCACTGTAAAAAAATTTTTGTCATAAAAAAAAAAAAAACTTGTTCCAATTTTTATATCTTAAAATAATATGTTTTACATTTTGTAGATAGTGCCATCAAATTGTCGCGAGAATGATTTTTCGAAAATTTCGTTAAAAAATTAACAGTTGGGAATTAAAAAGGCCTAAAGAGGGAACTAATCGCAGCTGTCTGTACAGGTGTCATATAAACACATAACACTAATTTCACATGAAATCTGAAATTGTGCGAAAAGAAAAAAAATAATACTTATGTACAAATTAAAAATACATGTAATGCAATAGGCTTGAACACAGAGTTCAGAGAATAAATAGAGATGAAATGTTTACGCTTGGCGTGACGTTGAAAATGCAACCCTACAGTCGGATGAATCGGAAGTTAGCAGTATTTTTTTAATGAACCGTCAAAGAATCGTTCATTTGATAGTTTCTTGATTTGGAACTTGTGTTTCTGAATTGCAACAGTGTTCATTTGTTTATATCGCTAATCTGCTGTTGGTAACTGCTTATTTTTAATTTAGAGCTTAAAACATTATAATTGTTTAGTTTTTGAAGGTTTTAGAGAAAATTAAGAAGAAAATATGTGATACAATGTAGATTAAAAAAGGCAATTGTTCGATTTATAATACGGCATCGGAATGCCTAACATTGCCGCAATTTGTTTTTTTTGTTTTTTCTTTTTCGAGGATGGGCGCGTCCCGGTATCGTCACATTAGCGTATTATATAAATAGATGTAATACTGTTTTAAAATCAAAAACTATATCGTGAGTTTTTCCCATAATCTAACTTTTAGTAGTTGTTTATAGAGGCCTATGCACCCAACTACATATATCATATGGCTACATTCATGCATGCTTAAGTAAATGGCAACAATGCCACATTTTCATAACACTATATATCTATAATTCAATGGCACTTCAGTGTATAACAGCATTATATATTTGGAAATTGATAAAAGTTTAGTCATATGCACTTTTAAGAAGTCAAACAGTTGTAAATGTCGTTATATTCCACCTAAAAATTAAGTTAAAAACTAGTTGCAGTTCCAGAACTAACCAATTATACAACACCAACAGTTCCATACTTCGTTATGTCCGCCAACCAATTACTGGACCAAAAATCGTTATATCCTGTTGACATTCTCTATTTACTTAGTCAATCAGTTCCTGTTATCGTTATGTGCAAAACAACTCAGCTTTACTAGTTTTCTTTAAAAATGCCCCACCAGTAGTAAAAAAATCATTCTATTGTTCCCTGTTGTTGGTCATTCGGATATTCCCTTATATCGTATTTTTGACAGGATTAAGAGAAGTTTGGTCCAAATAAATTATTGTAAATCTCAAGGGTATGATGAAATTTTTAACAATGTGGGAACTGTTCTTAAATTAGGTACAAATATGGAAGTACATGACTAGAAAACAATCCTATTGGTGATTCCAAAACATGGAAAAAAACCCTGCTGTGCCAGGGACTGCAACAACATCAGGAAACTGACCCTTTCACTTTATGTCCAGCTAGAAACGTGTCCAACAAAGCACTAGAAAACAGTTAAAATGTAAGGAGAGACTGGTTAAAACTTGAATATTGGTACTATAGCAAAAAAGGTAAATCCTAGAAAGAAATTATACCACAACCAATTAATAAAGGTGTCATTCTAAATGCTGAGAAATTGAATGACCTGACGCCTCTTATTCAAAAGTACTATGTATGACCCTGGGTGGTATATGTAGCCAAACCTCCAGTTTTACAAAAACAAATTATGGATCAATCAGTTTTACAACGATCAGGAATACGTCATAGCAGCGGAAGATGTTGGTGACGTATACCTTTTGAACAGAAAAATATTTCGGGTGTTTAACACTTGTTAAAAAACTAATTTCTTTTACAGTGTTTTTTTTTTTTTTTGGCCTAGGCCTAGAGTGTTTTTTTAG
This sequence comes from Maratus michaelseni, assembly GCA_963931845.1. NCBI lineage: Eukaryota > Metazoa > Arthropoda > Arachnida > Araneae > Salticidae > Maratus > Maratus michaelseni. The sequence continues at coordinate 186,931,521 of OZ007587.1, forward strand.
ATAAAGAATTTTGCAAAACTGTTGATTTTGTAACTTGATTTTGTTAGTATTTTTATTGAATGGTGGGAAATGGTTGGAACATGTTCCAAAACTCATGTCCGTTATTCAGTTCCAAAACTCATTATGCCAAACATATGTTTTTTTTAATTTTGTAAATAAACTAAAACTGTAATATTTTGGTCGTAGTCTTACGAAATTGTTAAAAAATAATATGAAAATATAAATTGAAAATATGCCTACATTTTTAAGATTGTAAAAAGTTTGTTTCGCTTCCTGCAAAATTTCAGGATTTAGACATAACGAGTTTTGGAAATGGACGACCCAAGTGTTGTTTTCTATTACTATTGCACAAACTGACGAAAATTCCACAAACTTGTCCATTCATAGTTCTCCCACACCATTTTTTTTTCTTTTATTTTCGAGGGGGTGGGGGGGAATGATTTCTATTAAATTAAAAGTGCTATTTAATTTATCTTCAAATACCTATTGAGTTTCTACTTTTGCAGATTTTTTTCTTCTTTTTAAATCAGAGCAAATTAACATGTTTTTAGAGACCGTGGGGTCTGAACGGGACTAGCGAGTGTAGTTCTTGGGTGGCAGAGTCCCCCAGTTTTTAAGAAAAATATAACTTATACATATAAAATATAACTATAAATGGTGGCCATCTTCCACTCGTGTCTTCAGTTCTTTAAGGAAATCTTTACAATATTTTACAATCCTTACTTAAATACTTTTTCTACGTAATGTTAACAATACTGATAAAATGAAATTGCTCACATCATTTGGTTGATACAACTCAAAACTGTCGAAATGAAGAAACATTCACAAGTACCAGATATCAAGATATTAACGGTGTCCGCAAGAATTGACAAGTCCGATATCTTTTCTTAAAAACTATCATTATGTTTTTAACTTTAAAAGTAAAAATAATGCAATTTTAATAATATATTAATTACTTTATCGCTTAGCCTTTAAAAAACGTTTAGTAGATATGTGTTAAATTCTAAATTATTTAACATATTCAAAGGGCCTCCGATTTTATTATTATTATTATTATATAATTAAGGGGTAATACCACTTTGACGCTCTGAAATTTACGCTTTTTTGAGAAATTTTTTAAGAAAATTCGGAATGTTTATAAAAATTCATTTGCAATAATTTATTAAAGTAGAAAATTGTATTTTTCATACATATTTCAAAATGACGGCTTGACAGCTGTTGGGCAGGAGCGCTTCGAAAGAAGAATGTCAAGCGGTGGTCGTGATAACTTCTCATATTCTGACCTAGAACAGTTAAACAGCTTTTTAGTCCAAAAGCTAGTGAAATATTTAGCCTTTATTATATATATATATATATATATATATATATATATATATATATATATATATATATATATACTTCATATTTTCAGTTTTTGTGGCCAATTACAATTGAAGAAATTGCTATGGTAAAATTATGATTGCACTTGTTAATTTATTAACTATGTGGTATTCTGTCTACACTTTATTACTAATTATCTCTTAGGAGATTTAATTAGAAAGTTACAAGAACTTGATATGTTTTTTGAAATTCAAAGATATTATAATTATATATATATATATATATATATATATATGCATTTTTAGTAAAATGGCATTAATTCAAAGTAAAATGTAACTTTTAAACCACAAATTCCGTTACTTAAAGTTACACAGAAAGGCGAGATATAACTTTTTAAAAAACTCCTACGTATTTAACTAGAAAAATATGTGGCAGCTAATTTTCAAAATGATCTGAGTTGAATGACTGAAAATTGGCAGAGCTGGAGTGCCACCGATATTGAAAATGCCTTTCTGAAAAAAACTTGCTTAAAGTTTTCGTTACTGTTTATCACGCTGTGGCGCGCTTTACTTCTATAGCTTCAAAATTGTCCTTTTACATTTGATATCGAATTTTAATTGATAAAATATCATTTCCATCTATATAAAGAGGGCGATACATTTCAAAAGAGAAATGTTTCGAAATTTTGAACAATCAAATTGGTGTTAGCTCTTAAGTCACCGAAAAAATAGTTAGAAAAATTATGTGTACAATTAGTATTAAACCTGAATGTTTTACGCAAAGTTTAATTCAATGAAATTGAGATTAAATAACTCTGGTAAATAAGTTTATTCTACGAATAGGTAAAAGGTACAATCAATATTCGAAAAAAAAGTGTGTTGTATCTAATCGTCTAATCTATTTCCAACAAAGATTTTTCCCCCTTCATTCCCCCACCCCACTTTTTTATATATACCCAAGTATAGTTTTTGAATGTATGCAATAATTCTTCATTTTTTTTTTTTTATTCATTTATTTATTTTTTTGGAAAAGACTTGTTTTGGTAGCAGTCCTGAATAGATTCCATTAGGATCCGAAATTATTTGTCTTTCGGTCTTCTTCTCCCTTTTTTTTTTTTTTTTTTTTTTTTTTTGTCTCTAATTTTTGAAAAAATTGACCTATCTTCATGAAATTAAAATATGTAATGAAGGTACACAGTACTACATAATCGTCGCAAGTACTAAATAATCGTGTATAGTTTTTTATTTATTTATTTGTTTATTTATTATTATTATTTTACAGGGACATCATCATCATCACAGGGACATCATACTAAATAATCGTGTATAGTTTTTTAATTATTCATTTGTTTATTTATTATTATTATTTTACAGGGACATCATCATCTACTGCACGTCAATATGAGCGATATTAGCAACAAAATGATTTAAAGCAAATATGGACAATAGTAAAGATTTGCCAATCTATTCTACTTAAATACGTCAAAAAACGAACAATAACTAAATACTACTGCAATAAGCTAAAAAAATACTTACTTGTGGTCGTTTTTCTTTATTTATTTCAATTACTTGTTGATTTTCAGGGTTTCAAATTTTACAGTTAAGTATTTTTACAAGCCGTGAGAAACATTTTCTTGCATAGAAAATAAGATATAAGTGGAATATACATAATTTTTATTGCAAAGTTTGTGCATAAGACAATGGTAAACAATGGTGGACCAATTTTTAATGACAGTATCGTGTTACAAAAAATTGTAAAAATAAATTGTATTAAAAAAACTTATATATAAAATGAAATTGTCCTTTTTGTATTAATCTATTTGAAATATTTAGCATTATACTCCATTTTGCTTTATTTAAAAAAAAATTGGTGTACGTAGTGGGATATTTTAACAACAATAAAAAAAAATCACACAAGACTGATTTAGAAAACGTTGAATAATTTTCTATAAACTTAACAAGCACATGGGGGATTTTAATTACACATTTAATCCATGATTAATTCTGTTGTTTCGCTACAGGTTCAAATTTATCTATAGTCATTTATTTATAAATTACAGACTTTCATAAATGAGAAATCGAATTTAACATTAATGTCCCTGTCATCATGCACGCCATTACTCCAGCTGCTCTCTTTTATGATTAATAATCAACGCCTCATCCCTTGCTCATCCCATTGTCCTGTAATGAAAATTAATGCAAAATCAACTCAACAACTAGTTGCTCCTCTTTTGGCGTCATTTTCTCATCGCCAAAAACAAAGCCCTTCTAAAATTACGGCAGCCTCCCTCTCCAGGCACTGATGGTTGTATTGAAAACGGGTCTATCCGGCAATTCATGCATAGTAATTAAATGGAGAGACTGTTTTTGGCTTTTCGGCCGCGCTTCATTAACGCTAATTGTATTCATTACTAGATCCCTAATCACTGGCCCAAATCACCCACCCCCTGCGCCAAAAGAGTTAAATAGTCATCACCCTCTCTTGGAGGATGCGCTGGCTGAGGAATTAGTCTTGCAGACGTGCTTGGAAAGCTGATGCTTCCATCCAAAGGAGACTGTGGTCGGATATAAGGATAAGAAGAGAAAAAATGCTATACTTACGCGATAGTTACAACCTAAGAGGTTTTAAATTTTAGGCAGTGAGCATTTAATTTCAAATCCTTGGATTCCTCGAAAAGTAAATCTGCTTTTTAAATTAAATTCGCTTTCTTTTTTTTCTATCACTCCTGATAATTGCAATTTTAAAGGATCGAAAATTCTGACAGTTTAATGTATTCTCAAATCCAAATGTGTTACTTTCTGCCACAATGTTTTAATTCATTTTTGTTCGCAAACTTTTCACATTCGCAGGTATACTTATAAAGAAATTATGTAATTAAACTGTTTTTTTTTTTTTTTGGTAAAAGCCGATTTTTTTTTTCAGAAAATACTGGCAAAGTTGGTATTTTGAAATAAATTTTCAAACGCGACAATGCACACTGAAAAAAAAAAAAGACAAATGTTTCTTAATCTACAAAACATCAAATAACCACAAACGAATATATACTATAACCTCTTCCAAGTTATCCATTATTCCAAAAAATGTTCTTTGTCTTTAGAAACTACAGAAACCAACATACCAACATATTTTCAAGATTTAAACAAGTATTTATAAAAGCAAAGTTCCTTTTGTTGCCACTGATATTTGGAAACGTTTCCGACTAGTTTTCATACTACTTTAATCAGTTTTATCATAACGGAATATCGGTTTTAAGGATGGTATGAATTCTTAATTAAAATTTTTTCACTGCGTAACTTAATTTATACAAACAAAAGTAACAAAATAATATGAATTTAATGTTGCTATTATTGATGTTAATTTATCATACTTGTCTGTAAAATATGTTTGTTTAACAAAAAATGTTTACTTGAGAATCCACAGCATCATAAAAATGTATATTCCGTGTTGGGAAAACTGATTAATACACTATAAAAAGTACTCGTAAAGGTACTAAACTCAGTGGTAGCAAAATAAACTTTGTTTTTAGAAATGTTTCTTTAAATCTCGAAAATAAAATATTTTCCGAGGTTTCTAAAGGTAAAGAATGCTTTTCGGAATCGTGAGTAACTCGAAAGAGGTTATTGTATATTTTTGTTAGTGGTTATATTATATTTTCCTAGATTAAGAAACATTCGTCTTTTTTAACAGCTCAGGAAAGGAAAAAATTGCCATCCTGAGGCAACAATCGTTTATAACTCAAGATGTAACTCATTTATCGAGAAATGAAAGAGAACTGTTCTATTGCAAATCACTTCAATAATCATGCCTGCAAGTATCATACTTTTATGTTTAAAAGTAAACCAGAAAATGTGTCAGAAATTTTCGAAATGTTATGCGATAAATAATATTTTTTTGAGAACCGCTTTAAAGGAGCAACAACATTTTCAAAATCTTATGAAAAACAGCTGATATTGAAGTGCTTTTTAACTCTGGAATAGTTACGGAATTTTGCAAGCAAAAATTTTTAGAGTTATTTTTTTTCTTAATTAACGTTATTAAAAAGGAAGGGAGAAAAAGGATCGAAATATAGCTAATTATAATACCAAAAGGATTAAAACATATACTGAAATCGCGTCAGTAGTTTGCAAGGAAAAGATAAGTCAATATCAGTGGGGTTTTTTCATAGAATTAAGGGACTGATGTTGCTTTTGTAATAGGTTCAAAATCAAATTCATTTTGAGCATCAGGGCTTGATTACCGTAAGACTTCCATCCCGGACATGGTAAGAACCTTGGCAAAGGTAATTAAAATGTTCCATAGAGTTTTCCATAAAGTTTTTACGAAAACAATTCACTTATTTTTTTTTAAATGTCATACCTTCTACTTTTAATGCAAGTAATTACTCATAGATGTAATTTCTTATATAGTACTTCTTCATGGTACATTTTTGTTTCTTTACAAGCAATTTGATTCTCAAGTTTGTTTGGAAATTTCTTGTGAAATTAGGAAAATTACGTAATAAAGTTAGGATAAACAAGTTTAGTTCAATAGACATTTATTTGTAAGTATCAAATTCTTGACATTACCTTGCACTGCAATTGCACCTACAGTTGTATTCCTCGAGTGGTAAATCTGCTTTTTAAATTAGACTCGTGATCATAAATTCCGGATAATGACAGGAAATTTTCGATTTTTGACGTTTGTTAAATATCTACAGTTAATGCTTGACTAATTATCCTTGAAATTCGGGGATGAAAAGAACATGTTTGACCTTATATTTTTCAACGAAGATTTAGTCATGAGGGCAATTACGGGTCAATAATGTATTGAATAGGTAAATAATTGCGATCACCCTGCAACAGAAAATGCTCGAAATGGTCTGTTATTATAGAAAATGACAATGTTGCCCCAGTACATAAATGATAAGCATTTGTGTAAAAACAGAGTACACATTTTCGAGAATATATAAACGTTTCTATAAAACTCTTTTTTTTTTCCATTTGCTTATAGCATGCAACGTTTTCAACCAAACTAACGCTATTTTCCTAAAACTTCATAATGGACAGTAGAGACGCGATAATGCAACTAAAAAAAATAATTAATTGAATATATTGATGAGATGTAAGCTTTTAAGATATTTAACTGTACATGCGGAATGATCTCAAAAACGTTTTTTAATAATTTGACAATCGACTATATTGGGTAGCTTAGATAAAAATTCCAATGGAATATCGTGGATATTCAGAAAGATATCGGCAATATCGTGAGCTGATTGACAATTTGTCAAAATAATCCAGATACTTTTGTGAAGCAATCGAATCGAATGAAATTCAGCTCACTCTATCGCCAATATATTTCTGAATACTACTGGATTTTTTTAATATAAGTTGCCCTATATACCTGACTACCAAATTGTGAAAAAAAAATGTTTTGCTATTGGCCGCGTATGAAATTTTTAAAATTATATTCTACAAATGTTGTTATCTCATCAAATATTCAATATATTCAGTTTTTAATTGCAGTATAATGTTTCTGCTGCGCTTTGTCAAATTTTAGAAAAGTGGCGTTATATTTAGTTTAAAAAAACTCTACATGCTACAAACAAAAAGCATTTGAAAAATTCATCTAAAATTGTTCAAAATGTAATTCTCAAGATTTTGTGAATATTAAAATGTCAGTATATTTTTTAATAATCGAAATTTATTTTTCTATTTCGTCTTAGGAAAATTAAATCAGACAGTGTTCTTAAAAAAATACTCACATATATTTCGCCGGGAATACGCGAGTAAAGACAAATTCTGAAAAACACCTGTTCGATGCGTTTTTATATTGAAACAATCTCTGTAATGTGAATAAGAAACAAAATGTCTATGATAGCATTTTTCTGCAATTTAGACATTTCGGTGTCCGAAAATGATTTTCTGCACGCAAGGATGTGACATATTCAGGGAGACATATTGCATGATATCTAAAATTACTTCTGTTTCATTCTAAAATCATCATTTTTTCTTCTTTTTTTTTTTACTTTTTGATTAGTTAACGTAAATTCCTGTAACATCTAGATGTATGATCTCAGCATCAGAAGTATAGACGGAATATCTATACTTTTTTCTAATTTTCAGTGAATATATTTCATGCAACGAAGATTTACTATTACATTATCTTAGTCCTTGAAATATGATGGCCAGAAAAATTAAACATAAATTAAAAAGCATCTTTTATCACTATATATACTAAAAAATAAATTAAAAGTATCAAAAACATACAATAAAAATATTGCACAGTCATTCTAAAGAGTGTTATAATTTTCCTAAAAATTTTACGTTGTTCGAAATTTAGAAAAAAATATTTTTTCGATAATTCCTATCTCTATTTAGTTCACGGGATAGCATTATTTCTATTTAGGTAGTTATGGTAGTTAGGTAGTTATTTAACAAGTGTAGAATACTATCACATTCATTCAGTACTATTTCTTATAGAAATTATTTTAATTATCCTATTTATTTTTATTTAATTATTTTCATGAACTTAAACAATTTAAAAAGACATAACGTATGCGTTGTCTTTTTCTAGAGTTGTAGGAAGTGTTATTAAACGCATCACAGACATCTCGAATTTTGTCTATAATAGATATTAGTTACTTTATTTTTCATGTGATTAAAAAATAAATTTTTATAACAAGAAATTGTACGCTGTGGTTAGATTGGATTAATTGAATGTTTTTGCATACATTATTTTCAAATTCTCTTAAAATAAATTTCTTCTTATTTCTCTTGAGAATCAATGTGAAAAATAATTTGAAATTAGTTGTTCACTTGCTTCAATATAGCAATTAATAAAAACCAATAGATGATGAACGAATTAGATGGGTTAAATTTCCTTATTTGACTAATAAGTAATGGAAAGAATCTCGGCTGTAAATTTAAAGTAAATTGAGCAGAGTTTTCAATAACACCCTGAGTTTAATAAACTTTTTATTAATATATTTAAGGAACTCTAATCGACGATCTGGCTAGTTCACAACCACATTTATAACAGACATGCGGGATAGCATTATTTTCTATTTAGGTAGTACCACACGTGTAGAATACTATCACATTCATAACTAGTTATCATCCCAATAGGGTTTTTTTTTTTCAATTTCTTTAAATGAATCGGGATAGAAAAGCATAAATAAAACTAACAAAATTATTGACCCGGTTGAAGAACAGACTTAATATCATGTAAACAAAAATAACAAATAATTTTAAGAAAAAATAATTTAAAAAACCTTCAATGAATTGTTTTTTATCTTCGTGTTTTTGTGACAACCCTGTGTAGCCATTCACAATAGAGGCTTGCAAAGGTTAGAATACGAAATTTCTATTAGAAGTCAACCAAAAATCCGACTCTATTCCAATATACTTCAACTCGCAACTCCAAATAAAGGAAAATTAATCCACATTTTAATGTAATTATGATAAAGGAGACACTATGAAACTTGAAGATACATTGTGATATATTGTAAAATTGCCTTTCCTTTCAACACCATCCGAATTGGGTGTTTAGAGACAGTCAGCCTTTCGTAGATTAAAATATTCAGAATAGTCATTAACTTCTAACTTCGTAAAATATGAGCAATACAGGCAGTTTATGAAGGACTATCAGGCACTAGGACATATGGAACCTATTCCTCAATCAGAGTCCGATAAAAAGGAAGCATATTACCTCCCTCATGTTGGTGTTTTAAAAGATACTAGTAGCACTACTAGATTACTTGGTTACTAGATTACTACTTACTTACTAGATTACTACTAGATTTTGCACTACAAAAATACGTGTAGTTTTTTATGCCTCATCTAATTTTGTTACCACTCTATTTTCCCTCGACGATTTATTTATGGTAAGTCCACGAGCACAGCAAGGCCTGTATCAATTCTACTTCGCCTCAGAATTTTTCTAGTTACAGTTCGTGCCGAGGTAGAAAGAATGTTTCGTCAAGTTAAAGTCAATCTTGGTGATGTAAAATGGCAGGAAATTCATTGGAAAAATATTCCAGAAGATCCAGTATTTGAATTTTGGCTGCTCGTAGTCACAAATAGGACAGCTTACGCTCTATTTCTTTCTACAAGAGCAATACAACAATTTGTTTTAGACGAAAAGCATAATTAATCGTTAGACTCCCATGCTACTTTGAATGCTCTTATATGAGTTGCAAGAGTGTTGTCGTTGCCTTAATTTATAGTTAAAATGTCTGCAATATCCAAATTATCCGTGTATGTGCATGTGTTCTTAGATTTATAAGAAATAGCCATCTATGTGCTTTCAGTATTTCGGTTTATTTAATATCAAGAAAGCTTTATTGTACAGTTATCCGTACAGTGAGTTTGGTTTAAAAATCTGAGTTTCCATCTGAACTGAAATGTATTGCAAAAATAAAATCACTAACACAGGATAGCAAATTTGTTCTTTTGAATGTGTTTCTGTATACTATGGTATCATTCATGTAGGAGGTAAAATATCAAACCATTCATACGTATTCTATGATCAAAAGCATCCAATACTGTTGCCAAAGAATCACGAGTTTATTATCAAACTTATAATATATTATCATGTAACTAATCTTCTCATCTCACACATTATCATTAATACGACAAGAAGTTTTGCTTCGAAGATGAACTTCGAGTAGTTCGCAAATAACTTAGAAAGTGTCTAAAATGCCTTCAACTAAACTGGCTGCGGCTCAATTAATGGAAGATTTTTCTAATATTTGAATTATGAAAATTCGTGTTTTCGACATAGTGGAATTGGATTATGCTGGTCCTTTCTATAATAAATGTGCTCATAAAAGATCTGTCACCAAATTGAAGTCTTGTATTTTACTTTTCATCTGCGCAGCAACAAAGACAGTACACCTTGAGTTGGTGTCCGAAGTCTCTACTGCATGTTTCCTGCTGAGTTGCGCCGATTTATATAGAGAAGTGCTGTCCAGGTAGAATCCTTTCTGATAACGGTTCCAAGAATAAAGTATCTTAATCCAGGCACCTTAAAAAATTATTCATGTTGTGTCGAGATGAAAAAGTGCAAAATTTCAGATTTATTAAGGGCATTGAGTGGTCCTTTATTCCTCCATACACACATCATTTTAGAGGTGTGTGAGAAGCAGCAGTTAAAAGTGATAAATGCATGTTAACGAAAATGTTTAACTCTGCACTCATTAATTTCGAAGAGATTTGCGCCCTTTTCTGAAATAGTTGCTTATTTAAATTCCAGACATATCACTGCATTAACGTCTGATTCAGCTTATTTCCTGGTTTGCAGTCCTATTCATCGATTTCCAGAACCATGACAACCAAGTAAATCCTTGTGTCTTAACGAAAAGTGGCGTCTCATACAGAAACTTCTTCAGCAATTCTGGGAACATTGATCCAAGAAATATTTGCATGAATTACAACCTCATTCCAAATGGTGTAAAGAAAGACCTAATCTCAATATGAGAGATCAAGACTCATCCATGTGAACTATGTAGCACCACTTCAGAGGACACATGGTCGCATTATAGAACTTTTTCCTGGAACTGACCAGAAGGTTTATGTTCTAAGAACTAAGATTACATATATATACATATTATGCAAGTACACAATGCAAGTAAATACACCTTATTAGGTTTCAAGAAGATCGGTAAGTTAGATTTTTAATGATTCAATTCCCTTATTAACTTTATAATTGCTTTAGTATAGTGAAGATGGAGCTGCGTCGCAGGTGGTAAAAATATCCCTATGACTAAGAAAGAGTTCCCTTGAGTAATGAAAATTTTTCGCTTGGATATGTGTGTTCAGGCATATTGTTGTAATATTCAAAGGTGATTTACTTTCTTCTATCTATAATAGAAGAAAGCAAATCGAAATTATTTTCGACTTCTGGTTTTCGACGCATTTACACGTTTTAGGAGTCCGATATCGCGGAACACACGTTTTTACAAAATATCTGTCTGTCTGTGCGTGTGTCCTCTTTGTATCACCGAAAAGTGTATGAAGTTTGCATAGAAAAGAAACAAACTTCATATAAGTTTTTTGGCAGTGGCCCACAGGCACCATTTAAAAATGGGATATTCTCCCGGAAGATGGCGCTGTGATAGTGATTTTTGTGCCATTTGTCTCGTATCATCAAAAAATGTACGAAGTTACGCATAGAATTGAACTAAACTTCATATGTATATTTCCGACTAAGGCCGTTAAGTTCCAATTTAAATAAGGGATATTCCCCCGGAAGGGAGAGCTCTGATAGCGATTTTGTTTAATTTTTCTTTTGTTTCATCATCGGAAACTGTATAAAGTTATGTACAGAACTGAACCAAACTTGATATATATGTTTTTGACTATGAACGTCAATTCCCAGTTGAAAATCGGGATATTCCCCCAGAATGGTCGTTGTGATAGTGACTGCGATTTTCTTGATTTTACTTACCGATCATACGTAGTACTGGGTAAGTCTTGTAATCGTTTTGAAAATCGATTTTTTTTTGACGGATTTACACGTTTCAGACACTGGAGATTCCGAAAAACATATTTTTAGAAAAAAAAAATTGCCGTGTGTCTGTATGTCTGTGTGTTTGTAAACGCTCTATCTCCCGAACAAATTGAGATAGACACTTGAAATTTGGTATGTACTTAGTATGTAACAATGGGAAGAAGCTTATTGAATTTCAGTAATTTCGATTAACCGGAACTATTTTTTTCGGACTCTCGAAATATTCGTTCTGATAAAAGGTATATAAAAATTTTCGAAATTGTTTATTTTAAGGAATGAATATAAAATACAAAATAAAAACATAAATTTTGCATACAGCATGAAGTCGATCGGATAATGAGTTGCCGAGATATTTGTAATCCTATTTTCCACACTCTTCGATTTTTCATGACCCTGTATTTCATTCAAATTTCAATTCAAAGATATATTTTAATTGGAAATGAGACGCTTAATCAGATGCAATAAACCGCTAGTTAATAGGATTATTGTTTTTGGAGTTATATAGATGCTTCTTTTCGCAATTCAGTAATCGAGCCTTTAAAGTTTATGACGTCATCAAGCCACGATTTTATTCGAATTGTAATGCATTTTATAAGAAGTTTACACTTGTTTTATTTTACTATTTTACATTATGCATACCCATGATGGGTAAGTATTACGGTGGCCCCCAACTACTAGTTTCGTAGTTGTGTTGTATATTTTGTGTTCGTGCAGCGAAGGGTACTTCGTATTCTGGTAACCCGGCGATTTGCAAGTAGCTGACAAACTACAAAACTACAAAAAAATGTTGATTTTATTGAAAAGTATGATCGAGATTAACTGGTATTTACTCCGATTAATAAATGAAGAAGAAATTCAAGATGAAAATCAAAGTCGATGTAGTTGTGTTTTGTACTGGATGCTCGTGCATCAACTCACCACTTCGCCATCTTGTTAATTTCTAAATTGCATTATTTAAAAAAATACGCTTTTTGAAGTATTATCGTGTATGAAATAGAAGAAATTTTTGGCTATTGGCACATCCGAATAGTTCAATAAAATAAACAGAAATTCACCAGGAAAATTATAGTAATGTGTTCAGAGAAAACCCACACATATACAGTTTATCATTGTGCGATTATTCATTAAACTTTATGTTTTTTAAATGGTCGTCTTATCGTATAATCTATTTTACTTATGGACACGTCAAAAATTTTAATATTTCATCGTCTACTGTTCGTCAGAATGACCTATATGGGCAACTTTATGAGATAACATTTATGGAAATTAATTTTTCATATGATGAAAGGAGATACAATACTGGACAGAAAACCCGAAATCCTCCAGATCGGTTATATTCTGGATTTCTGATTCTGTCGGATTTCAGATATTTATAAAAATTTCACAATTTCAATTTGAAATAAACGTATGTTTGAAATACAGATAATAAACAACTGGAAACTTACAAACCATCTTCATCTGCAATGAAAAAAAAAAAAAGGAAATCTCTTGTTTTTTATCCAAATAACATTTTTCAAAGAAAAAAAAAATACAAATTTATTTACATAATTTACATAAAGAAAAAAATACATTGCTAATTAATTCTTCTTAAATGAGGGAGTTAGAATGACAGTGGAGTAAGTCAATATTTAGTAATTTGAAAAATGAAGGGTTTTGTGAAATTTGCCGTATTGCCGTTAAGTGGTCCAACTTGTTTTGCCCTCTAGCGACTCCATAAGTGAACTATGACTTATTTGACTGTTACACTGAACAGAAAATAATATACAGTCAGTGAAAATATTGTTATCTCGAAACCCCTTCAAATATATCTGTTAATTTTAATCCTCTTGGACTCTGTATCCTTGCATTATTTGTGTTAAAAATTAGTCAGATGTGGCAATCCCAAAACTTTTTGCTATCACATACATGTTAATAACTCCAAAATTCGCTGTCACATCGCCAATAAAATCACATTTTTTGTCATCCTGTTGCACATCAGCTGCTTGCGAATCGTCGCGTCGGCTGCTGGCAAATCGTCTCGTACCACGAAGGGTAAGTCCTTCGGGCCCAGCAGCAGCTCGTCAGAGTGTTCACAATCACTCTACAACCAGTATTTTAATAAACTAAAGTTTTCATTCTTTAATCGCCGAACATTTCAAGATCAGATAAAGTCAAATTTAGTATTGGAAAATACTGTTTATAAAGTGAACGTGAACCCCCTGATGAGCCGCTACTGCTCGGACCTGTACCGGCACTAAAAGATAGCCTTCCTATTCCTTGGTTTTAAGATGTCAGCTAATTTTACTGGAAAACACGAAGCTAAAATGCGTGGAACCCGATTACAGAAAATTCAATCCCAGTTCTCGTCAATATTAAATTTGAATGAGAATTTCGCCAAATTAGTCAGCTGTATCCATGTTGGCTTCATTTGTGGCAACCTATTTTTGGCGCCGAATTTGGCGATATTTTGCCACGTGTCGTCAAGCTTGGCGAGAATTTTATACTGGCGAATATGAATATATAGTGTTAAGCAGATAAGAGGGAACGATGGTTACAACAATGAAAGAAAATTTGCCAGAAACAATGTTTACTAAAACTCATAAATTAAACCCTTATCGAGGAATTCTGCTGTCTTGTTTCAAAATGTCAGCCACCCTAAAATTTTAAATTGCTATATCTCAGCCATTTTTAGGGTTCCGTACTTAAAAAGTAAAAGCGGAACCGTTATAAAATCACTCCTGTGTCTGTCTGAGCCCTTTTTCTCGTAAACTATGAACGTGGAAAGTTCAAACTAGGGAAAGTTATAAAGCATTTTTACCCACATATTTTCAGATTACTATAGCCAATCACAAATATGTTTAAGAAAAATTTAGGGGTATAATTAAGTTACTTGAAAACGAGTTTTATTTTTGTATATCGTGTGAGGTATCGTGTGAAAGATTTCGTAATACCGAACTCAAAAATATATTTGCTTTAATTTTAGGTATTATATTTTCAGGGATATCGTCGAAAATGCACTGCAAAAATATGATACACCCCCCCCCCCCTCACCACCCTCTATTTCAGAATCTAATGAAACTAAAATTATCAAAAACAATTAGGGGTAGTAGGAGTTTATTTAAACCTTGCAGGAAAACTATAGCGATTTTCCTAGGAATTAGTGTTTTTGAGAAAAACGCATTTTTCCGTTACACACAAACTTTAATTTTAGGGCGGTCAGTGGGGGAGTTGAGTGGCGCTCGAGGTATTTATCAACGCAGAGTCATCTAAGAATGCTTGATAATGATTTTCGAAAACAATTGTCGTTAATTAGCCGATATATTAATTAAGTTACTCAAAAAAATTATTTTTATGTATCGTGTAGTATATCGTTCGAAAGATCTCGTAATACCAAACTCAAAAATACATGTGTTTTAATTTTAGGTATTATATTTTCAGAGATATCGTCGAAAGTATACTTGAAAAATATGTCCCCCTCTCCTATTTCCGAATCTATTGAAACTAAAATTATGAAAAACTTAGGGGTAGTAGGATTTTATTAATTAATAAATAGCAATTAATAAATTTATCGTACGGAAACCTGCGCGAGTTTTTAATTAGCTGGAGAAGCATAACACAACTAAAATTACCTCTTCATTATTTATCGACCATACTCAAGGTTGTGCAGCACTGTATATGAAATTATTTGTATTATTATTTGCACAATGTAGTAAAATTTAGTTCAACTGCAAATACAAATTAAAATGCATTTTCAGCAATTACTGTCCGTCTAGAGTAATTAAATTTTTTGACAAGCCCTGCATACGGTTTACAGAATTTGGATACACAACATATTAGATAATGACAGTATAAGATCACTAATTATAATTAAAATATAGTTAAAATGCTTAAGTGATACAAATAGAAACAACAAAAGGTTTATACAAAAAACCTTTTAATGATCGACATACGTTTCAACGCTCATACTTCATATATTCAAGTTTTCAAGTTTATTTTCAAAAATTTGCGAGAATATTTTTGTTTATCGTTATATATCTTGAAAATGGAGCCGTATGAGCGTTGAAACGTATGCCGATCATTAAAAGGTTTCTTGTATAAACCTTTTCTTGTTTCTATTTGTAGCACTTAAGCATTTTAACTATATTTTAATCACAACATATTAATTTAAATTTTTAGAAGTTTATGCAATTTTTTTTTGTTTGCATGTCAAATCAAAATAAATGCAATAAATCTATAATAGTAATATAAAATATAATTGTTATTATCTATTGCTAAACTAAATGATACAACTGTTTAAAAAACAAATAAAAAGTTAGAAGTTAGAAGTCGAATGAAATTTTTTTTAAAGTGTAACATAACTGAAAACGTGCTTTTGTGTGGCTTGTAAAACTTAATTAAATCTTACATACCCTATTTTTTGTATGGAAGTTGTTATCGTGCACCTCAGTGATATATATAAATTTCATAAAGCACACTTCAACTAATTATTTTCTACAGACAGTGATGTAGTTGAGTTTTTTGTCTGCCCTGTAAATTAACAATAAATGATATGCACACAATTTTCTTTATGAAACAACTTGTATTTATATCACCCATGCATATTAATTTCTTAATGTTTGAAATGATCGTTACAATGTACTTCAAATAATTTTCGTCCATAGAGAATAATGTATCCGAATTCTTTCCATTGCCCCGGTAAACGAACTTTAAATACTGCACACTTCATTTTCAGTAGGGTTTAAGCTATAGTACATCTCAATCAAAAGTCTTTTGAACTTTATTTACGAAAGTTAGAGAAAAGCCAAATGGCTAGATAAATAAATAGGTAGATCAACAAACGGGACTTAATAATACACACTTTTTGCGACTTTGTTCGAAAGTGTTAAAAATTGCTATAATTACAAAAAAAAAAAAAAAAAAAAAAACTTCAGAATGTAGGTACTTTTTGGTTATACTGAAGTTAAATTTTAAAATATTTAAGTTAATTTTTGAAAATAAAAATTCCTCTCGGTCTCCCCTTGAGAGTATTTTCATAGTAAATTTCATAGCAGTGTTTCTTGCTCTCACAACGTGATATTACCCACTGACAGGCAAATTCTTCCCTCATTAATATAGAAAAATATGGATTTATGATTTCCAGAATCATTCTATGTCTGCATCTTAATCTGGAGTATCTTCATGGTAAATTTCATAGCAGTGTTTCTTGCCCTCACAATGTGATATTGCCCACAGACAAGCAAATTCTTCCCCTCATTAATACAGAATTATATGGATTTATAATTTTCAGAATCATTATATGTCTGCATCTGCATCTGGAGTATCTTCATGGTAGATTTCATAGTAGTGTTTCTTGTCCTCACAACGTGATATTACCCACATACAGGCAAATTCTTCCTCTCAATAATATAGAATTATAGGGATTTATAATTTCAAGAATCATTTTATGCCTGCATCTGCAACTGTACCATAAAACAAAAAACAGATTTTGTTTTTTATTTATTTAATGTGTCTATTACAATAGCATGTTTTTATTTTATATGGCAAAAGCCACTTCAATCGATATATTTTCTTTTTCATACAGAATTATGTTTTAGTAGCTTATGCGATCATTTTTTTTTTTGCAAAACATATGAAAAAATACAATTTATAAAAACTACAATATATTTCATCTAGTGTTAAACTTAGTGATAGAATCGTTTAAAAAACAAATACAAAATATGGGATAAATATATAAATAATCATATCATTCTTGAAGAAACAATATGGCGTACTCGTGATCTGTACAGCATATTTATTCTTGTCTCCTTACATTTTTCTAATATCCTTAATATCACGAATATCTTCCTTGGTATAAATCACGTGACTGAAACTGTCAAGTTTACAAGTACACCAGGAACGTGTTATCAGAAGCCAATATCTGAAATTTTGTTTAAACTCCTCTAAAGCATTTCAGTGATTACTATGAAAAATTTATTTTTTTTTAGTTGCATATGAAGCAGATGTATTAAAAAAGTCACAGTTTTCAGCATAATTATTATTAGACGCTCACTTGAATTTAATTAATGGCTTACGACGATATATTTAAGCCTGGCATCTACAAGTCCTGGACTGAAGCCATAATTAAAGAAAAGAAAGTAAGCCTTGTTTTTAAATGATAGATTTTAATTACATATTAACGTTCGGTGTTTTATTTATGGTTTTCTTGTGTTGCTTCTATAAAATATACATACAACGCATCGTAATTATCTTTTTTTTAATCTGATAAGTATAGAGTATTGCCATGTTTTTCTGTAGCAAGTATCTGATTACAATTTTCAATGTAATAACATTGTTTCGTATTGCAATTAGGAAGTTTTATCAATGATTATGCAAAATAAAGAAAAAGAAGGATTCGTGTTACATAAATTATGATACAATTAGCTAGCTAACACTACTAGATTCTTCAGTTTATTTATTTTTAATAATCTTTTAACGCTTTCCAATTTTTTGTTGTCATGATAAATTTTTCTCGCTGCGTTAAAATATAAATAATTACTTTTCACGAGAGTTTATTTCTTCTTAAATGAAAGTGCTGTAGAAAGTATAGAAAGTATAGGATATTTAAAATTAAAAACTGAATAAAAATACTCTGTTTCCCCCATTCTACCCTATTCTCAAGACAAAGGGGAGAATTAAGAATGTGAGCTGAGTGTCACATACATGTAGGAAAATTTCTGATGTTGCATTGTGGTTGTTGAACTATCAAACTGATTTCGACAAACGAATTAATGTTGGACTTGTCATGATTTTATTGTATCCTACTATATATGATAAAGTAGCCTTCGTCATGATACTGAAGAAGTAACAGAGTATATAATGTCACAAAGAATGGGGATAATACTCGATAGTTCAGATGTCGCAGACTCACTGGTGTATCTTTTTGGCGCCAAAATGGCTGTTTTTGCCTGTCGTGGCAGCTCGGCGATATTGGTAAGATTTTGCTTTGTATGGCAACCCAGTAGAACAGATTGTGTGTGTGTGTGTTTTTATTATTAAACGAGAGTGTTTTATAATAAATCAACCATTGTGTTTTACAATAAAATTGTGTGTGTTTAATAATAAATTGTCTGTTTTATAAAAAATTTGCGTATTCTTTTATAATTAGATAAATTGTTCCATAATAAAATAGAACTAACATGCTGTTTTCACACCCTAACGGATATTCTAAAAAGAAGTTTTCTCGCCAAAATGGCACAAAAGAAATTGCGCCATCCCCGGTGTGTCTGCAACATCTCTTCCAAATCCACCCCCACCCTCATTTCCCCCAACAAAAAAAATGGTCATAACAAAGTATTTAATTTTTGTACTACTCTGTTATCCCGTCGACCACTTTTCATAACAAAAAACTATCGACAAACTGTAAGATTAAACGCCAAAAATGCAGTCCCATGTACTTGATGTCAGAAGCATTATACGTGTTTGTTATGTCATCAAGTGGTTTTAATTCGACATTTGCGTGAATTTTTCATTGTGTTTTGCTGATTTCTTAGTTATTTCATTAATTAAAATAACAATTGTGTCCTTAAATTCTTATATTTTATTTATTTATTTATTTTAATATTCCAATGGCAACGTTCTCCCGTTTATTTGGCGTTACAGTTTGGCGATAGTTTTTTGTTATGAAAAGTGGTCGACGGGATAATAGAGGAGAACCAAAAAGGCATTGTCAAAATAGACTGGCAATGCAAAATTGCGAAATTGCTAATAATTTTTCGATTGCGTAGAATTTATGTGTATGAAGGCATATAAACTGTATATCTGGAAGGCATATAAACTGTATGCTGGAGGTATGTCTCTGGCAGTGAACTACCTGTAATGTACATTAAGATAGTATCACCTTATCATGTCTGTTTCCACCCCGCCCCCTGCCGCGTTTTCTGGCGGGTTCAGCTCCAGCTGAATTATGTAATTTTTTTAAAGACCTTAATAAAGGGACCGGGAGGGACATCTATGCTCTACAGATCTGGTTCCCAGTCTGAGCAGTCCCTCTTAGGCATTCAAACTGTATATCTCTGTAATCATATTTACAAAACCTGTTACTTAATGTCCTTGTCGGAGGATTTTTTTTTTTTTTTAAATCTTCCATCTGATATTTTCACATCGGGTGTTTACCATACTAAAATTTTATAACATGATGGGTCCTATGAATATGTCACAGTTTTAGAGTTGTATGATTCAACATCAGAAATTGATATGAAAATATAAATACTAATTAGGAAATAATAACCTAATCATTATTATTGTTTTCAGTGTAGTAGGATTAAGAACAGATGTAACTATTAGTTTCGCAATCTAAATTGTAGCATGTGATCTGCTATTTCAGTTTTAGAATTAGTTATATTGATTAATAATTTTGGCTGTTTTTCAGCATCTGACGAAATAAGGAGCGAAGGAGGTGGTGATTTGGCAAAAGATAATATTTTGGTAATGCTGCCAAGTAAAGGCCAGGATAGCAGATGCTTTTGAGATGTTATTGCTGTTTTCTAAAAACAATACTATTAAATATCTATCTATCATTAAAAAAAATAATAATGATATTGATAAAGAAGCGTAGTTTTTTATTTATTGACCATTTTCTGTACAAATTAAATACATTTTTGAAATTCTTCCAGATTGTAATTACACAACAAAATACAAAATTTTCGCTTTTTTTTTTTTTTTTTTTTTTTTTTTTTTTTACTATTTTATAATATGAATTTTTAGTTTCATTTTTTTCCACTTTATGTTTCTTATATGAGAAGAGTATATTAGATAAAAAGCCTTATTTCTTTCACTGAGAACTTTTCTGTTGTCCTCAAAAAATCGTAGTACACTTTTGACGGCTGCCGTTAAACCAGTTGCTGTTTCGAGAAATGTATAATGGTGGTTGCAACGACCCGCCCTAAGGATTTAGGTTTTCTTGCGCATACTTTTAAATAGCGCATAATTTAAATTTTATATCATCGAATAAGGACAGAAATGTACTTTCGAATGAAAGTTGTTTGAAAACGGTAGCTCAATTTAGAAATTTTTGTGACATTTAAATGATTTTCAATGATGAATTTTTTTAAACTTCTCTAAAATGGACATTTATTTGATGCAATAATGTAAAATAACTATTGGCAGGATTACCGGAATTGACAGTTGATTGCCTAGAGAAAATTTAAATTAAAAGAAAACGCAGATTAACTTAACCGATTAACCATAAGATGAGACCACTATGACATTATTATCTGTCAATAAAAAGGCAGATTTTCAAACCATGGGAACTTTTCAGGTGAAATAAAGAAAAATTCAATAATATGGTCATCAAAGTAACGGAGCTCTGAACATTCATACCCATAAATCATTAAAAAGACAATCACAAAAAAATGGCGTTACATTGACGCATCATATTAAAATCCTTGAGCTTTATAAGTGCGACTGCAAATCTTTGTTGCTTGAAATTGAAAAATATACGATTTCTTTGATAATACGAAAAAAAAAAAGTGTAAAAAATTCAATCAAATGGCGTAGCATTTAGTGAAATTCTATTTCGTATATCATTATTACTGGCTGTATACATGCTTTGTAATCATGATAAATATATATATATATGTAGAAATATTCATAGATTTTTGTATTTTTAGGTCCGTTTTCACTATTTTCAAACCTATTCTATATGTATGTGTCTATGTATACGTGTATGTTAGATTTTTGACATCTGGTCCCCAGAGTCTGTTTTGGCATTTCGATTATGTTATTGTGTATGAGAGAGTAAAGACGATTGCACACAAACTATGCTTTCGATTGAGCCTCCGTTTGGTGGATATGTTACAGGCCACTGTCGAAAGAACTTTATTCTTATGTCGATGCAACAGCTATGTTTCGTCATATTTAGTAAAAAAAAAATTGTTTTATTATTATTTAAAAGCAAAGAAAACAAATTACAGAGAGTAAAAGCATAGGGAAATTTAAACGTTGCATGTTGTTGAGGAACGATGGCGAAATATCTACTGTTAAAGCTACTTAAAACTCCCATTAGCATGACTATTTAAATTTAATTTCAATATTTATTTTAATTAAAAAGTCTTAATTTCAAAACGGGCGGAATCAAAATTTATTGAATATTACGCCATATATATTTTTTTTTTAAATACTGTTTGAGCTTTGTACGAAGGTTGCTATTTATACTTCTGTCCTAGTAATGAAAAAACAAATATTTATGATCGACATTGGATTTATTGTTTTTCAAAGTATTCTCCATAAAGATCAATTCACTTTTGCATGCGTTTGAACTAATTTTCGAAACAGTGTTTCCACTCCGATGGATGTAACTCCAAAACATGCGTTTTGAATGCATCAACCGCTTCTTTTGGTGTCGAAAATCGTTGCCCTCGTAATTTATTTTTGATGTGTGGGAATAAAAAAAAGTCATTGGATGCCAAATCAGGGCTGTACGGCGGATGACCCATCATCCTTTACAGAAATTATTTTGTTTGAGCCGATGTTTGAGAGCTCGCATTGCCATGATGAAGAATTATTATTCGCCTGTTCTTTTGCATTTTTCGAATTTCTCCGGAGACCAAACAAATGGTCGTGTACCATTCAGAATTGACTGTCCTGCGTTGCTTTAACGCCCCTGTCGCCACGTGACCGGTAATGGCGAAGAAACAGGCAACCATTTGCTTCGATGTGCTTCTTCCTCGAACAACTTTTGGTGGATTTGGCTCATCTTGGAAGACCCATACAGTCAATTGCTGTTTTGTTTCCGGCTCATATGCATAGAATCATGATTCTTCACCTGTTTAGATGTTATACACAGCTTTTTATGAACCTTGAACGTATTTTTCACCATTTCCTTGCACCAATCGACACGAGCCTTCTTTTGAGCGTTTGTCAAATTATGCGGGATCCAACGCGAACATTTTTTTTTACTCCCAAATGTTCATGAAATATGTTATTGATGCTTGTCATACTAATATCCAAAAATCCCTCAAGCTCACGGTATGTCACATGACGATCTTGCTTTATCAGTTCACGCACAGCATCGATATTTTCTGGCAAAACAACCCATTTTGGACGACCTTCACCGAATGCCTTCTTTGAGCGAACATCGACCACGATTGAATTCGTTATACCAGTTTTTAGAGTTTCGTTCATCTCACGAAACCCTATTACTCCCGCTTGTTGTCTGTCCGTCACAGAGCCATTATCAGAAACTATGTAACTTACAGAGTTGAAACTTTGTGTATATCTAGCTGAATAGCAGCTATGAAGCTCAAAATATTAAAATTTGAAAAAATCGTATTATTTTAATAAATAGAGATAAAAAACCAAAATTCTAACAGCCTTTTCCTATTAAATTTAAACATTTTTCGTTAAAGCAGTTGCCAAAAATTAAAAATCTACAATGAAATTCTTTCTAAAATAATTAATTTTCTATTGAACGATTTCCATGTGAAAAATGAAAATGAAATAAAAAGTTTCATCAATTGAAAAAAATATTAATATGAAATAAAAATGATTGACGTCATAGTGGTAATAAAACGGAAATTTTCAAAGATTTCTCAATAATACAAGGAGTATGAGTATGTGTATGTACACAAAGCAGATTAATATCACGACATTAGAGAATTAAAAAGAAAATCTGACGTCATGTTGGAAGTTTAACGAATTTTTTAAATGTTTGAGAACAATACAAAGCGAGTATCAATATGAGCAATAGAGAATATTAAATATATGAGTTTGAGAAACATATTAAATCATGATAAAAATCCGATTATGGAAATATTCGCATATTTTAAAATTTTGAAGGTGTACAACATGTTTAATTTTGAAATTTTTTTTTTATATCGCATTTAGCCCGCATGACAGATATTATTATGACAGAATATAATAGCGGGCTTCGCCCTCTATCGGGCTGGTTTAGATATTCGAAAAAAAGAAAAAATAGACCGGTAATTTTTTACTTTATAAAAAACATGACCTTTTTTTTTTGTTGCTAAATGAAATTTATTTGGATTTATTAAAGAAAGGATAAAGTGTTTTGAAAGGAATACTTAACGAAACCCTTTGAGCGATCTTCCATCACACTTACCCACTTGTTTACAGTGCTGTAGGATGGTGCTTTATCGCTGTATAAAGAATCACGTTCATGGAAGCACTCTTGTCTTGACAATCCACGTCGAAAGTCATGAAAAATAATCGCACGAGAATGTTCACGAGTCAATTCCATTTTTTGCACAAGATGAATTTTTCAATTTACTGTAAATAACACAAATCAAGCTAAAATGGCAAATCATTCTGAAGAATTTATGGTAAAAACTAGCTGACCCGCCCGGCGTTGCCCGAGCCCTTGTAATGAACTTAAATCTCTTAAAAAACGGAACTCTGGCCACGGTCTACGATGGCTTCGGAACCGTATACCAGGCATGCTCGTACGCTCTAGAAAATCTTTTATTTCCCCCTACCACCGCCAGGGGAGCATTCTGTTCTAAACAAACCTCTTTCCGAACGAACTTCTGAGACAGGTCCCCGCTGCCTACGTTACTGTATAGTAGACGCACTACAAATTTGAGCTGGTTTCGAGAAGATTGGAACATTATTAGCCCAGTTATTGCAATAAGGCACAGTTAGAGAAAATAACCTTGAGTGAGGTGCCGAAGGGAGGAGATGTTCGAGTGTCCTTCAGAAAATGACTAATTAGGAGGCCCACTATGCATGCATAAATATTCGTTCGTTTTGTTAAGCTAGGAACTTAATTACAAAGTTGGCTTAAACTCTTATTTGTAAATAGTGGTAACCGCTACTCATAAATTTAATTTAATGTTATAAAGGGTGACTATTAAGTTAAATATAATGTTTGGAATCACTTGCGTTGAAATCGGAAAGATAGTTGCTGATATATAGAAACGGGGCATAGTTAGAGAAAAACCTTGAATGAGGGGCCGGGGGGGGGAGGGTTGTTCAAGTACCCTTCAGCAAATGACTAATTAAGAGGAGCACAATGCATCTTTCGAAATTCGTTCGTTTGCTTAAGCTAGGAACTTAATTACAAATTTGGCTTACCCAATTATTCGGAAATAGTGGTAACCGCTACTCATAAATTTAGTTTAATGTTATAAAGAGTGACATTTAAGTTAATTATAATGTTTGGAATCACTTGTGTTGAAATCGGAAAGATAGTTGCTGAGATATGAAAACGGAGCATAGTTAGAGAAAAAAACCTTGAAAGGAGTGCCGGGGGGGGGGGGGAGGGGTTTTTCAAGTGTCCGTCAGCAAATGACTAATTAGGAGGATCACTATGCATCTTTCAAAAATCGTTCGTTTGCTTAAGCTTTGAACTTAATTGCAAATTTGGCTTAAACTATTATTCGTAAATAGTGGTAACAGCTACTCATAATTTTAGTTTAATGTTATAAAGAGTGACAATTAAGTTAATTATAATGTTTGGAATCACTTGTGTTGAAATCGGAAAGATAGTTGCTGAGATATGGAAACGGAGCATAGTTAGAGAAAAAAACTTGAAGGACGGGCCGGGATGGGTGGGGGGGTGGGGGTGGTTCAAGTGGCCTTCAGCAAATAACTAATTAGGAGGACCACTATGCATCTTTCAAAATTCGTTCGTTTCCTTAAGCTTTGAATTTAATTACAAATTTGGCTTAAACTGTTATTCGTAAATAGTGGTAACCGCTACTCATAAATTTAATTTAATGTTATAAAGAGTGACTATTAAGTTAAATATAATGTTTGGAATCACTTGCGTTGAAATCGGAAAGATAGTTGCTGATATATAGAAACGGGGCATAGTTAGAGAAAAACCTTGAATGAGGGGCCGGGGGGGGAGGGTTGTTCAAGTACCCTTCAGCAAATGACTAATTAAGAGGAGCACAATGCATCTTTCGAAATTCGTTCGTTTGCTTAAGCTAGGAACTTAATCACAAATTTGGCTTACCCAATTATTCGGAAATAGTGGTAACCGCTACTCATAAATTTAGTTTAATGTTATAAAGAGTGACATTTAAGTTAATTATAATGTTTGGAATCACTTGTGCTGAAATCGGAAAGATAGTTGCTGAGATATGAAAACGGAGCATAGTTAGAGAAAAAACCTTGAAGGACGGGCCGGGAGGGGTGGGAAAGGGGGGGTTGTTCAAGTGGCCTTCAGCAAATAACTAATTAGGAGGACCACTATGCATCTTTCAAAATTCGTTCGTTTCCTTAAGCTTTGAATTTAATTACAAATTTGGCTTAAACTGTTATTCGTAAATAGTGGTAACCGCTACTCATAAATTTAGTTTAATGTTATAAATGGTGACTATTAAATTAATTATAATGTTTGAAATCACTTGCGTTGAAATCGGAAAGATAGTTGCTGAGATATAGAAACGGAGCAGAGTTAGAGAAAAAACCTTGAAGGACGGTCCGGAGGGGGGGGGGGGGGGGTTCAAGTGGCCTTCAGCAAATAACTAATTAGGAGGATCACAATACATCTTTAATGATTGATTTATTTGATTAAGCTAGGAACTTAATTTGAAATTTGGCTTACTACTTTTACACAACTATTCGGAAATTCTGGTAACTGCTTTCTAGAAATACACCTTGAAGCTTAAATGCAATTAGACTCTTGTCCCTCTTAATTCCCGCAAATATAAAAAAGAATCTGTTAAATAAAGTTTTCTGTATTAACAATCTCCATCATAATAATAAATGTCATGTAAAAAAAAACTTAAACCCGACTAATAGTCATGAAAAAAAAATATGCCTGCAAAATATTTCAATCAGTGGGACGTATGTGTAATTTGTCATGTACAGGTGGCGTGACATTCGCATGGCTCCTCTACGCTAATAACTTCAATCCATTTTGACACTATTTAGTTAGAAATCCTTATTTGTGCATCACTACTCTGGTTTATTTAATTACTTCTGTGAAGAATCGATGCAACCAACCAGTGAACCAACCAACCCAAGAGAATAAAAGCGTATTTTTAATGAGAGTTCTTTGTGCATTTTAATTAATATTTCAGAAAGTAATTAAAATATTAAAATTCTGAAGTAATGTTGCACCAGGAGAGGGTTTGGACTACCTAAATCTTAATTTCCAGCCTTCTAGGTGGGCCAGATTTTCCTAGCCATCGCCAACAGAGACACACACAGACACACAGACACACAGAGCGAAACGAAACTTTCTTTTATTAGTTTAGATATCAAACTTTCAATTGAAATCGACTGCGGTCGCCTAGTAACACTTCCTGTTGCCAAGGCCAGAAATATAAATAGCAACCCCCGTATGACTGAAAGTGACGTTTTCTTTAGAATATAAGATCATTTACACAAAAGCAAACACTTCCACTTTGTAATATTAGGATGTAAGTTTTTATTTCATTTTATATTATTATTTATACTAGATAGATTGAGCCCGTCAAAACTTGACGGAAAAAAATTACTACAACAACATCAGTAAAATAAGCTTCTTTATTATTTAAGAGGGGGAGAGTACGGTTTACCATTACGTTTACCATTTATTACTTACAGTTTTCCGTTTATTTACATGTTTTATAGGTACATTTTTTAATAACCTGAATTAACCTATATTATTCACAACTAAAAAGAAATGGCGCATCTAGTATTTGTCGAGAATTAAATAAAGATCATGCACTCGTGACATCATAATTCACTTTTATGTTTTAACAGAATAATAAGGACTATAATTTGTTACTCGTGCTATTATAACCATTATACACACGTCAAGACACATTGCCATGTGAAGGTTTCGCTATGGTACTCCATTATGAAATTTGGTAATTTTTGAAATTCAATATTTGAAAAACGGTATAAACATTAGATTTGAAATTTATATAATGAAAAATACAATTTTTTACCTATTTAACGCAGTTTGTCTAACAATTTTGTGATAAATACTTTTCGAGCTATTTATTTTTTCAGTAACTTCAAATGTTTCATTTTCCGAGATTAACCTGTGGCAACGATTAGCGAAAAACCCAGACGTCAGCAACGCGTAACTTTTTATTAACGAGGATGGCTGTGACTTTTCATAAACATGAATTTTACTGTAGACTGAAAGAATTAGCCGTGTGTGGCAAAAAAATTAAAAAAATTACAGCTGCCATGTTTTACATCCGAGCCCTTCATTTCCTAAAACGGCTAGAGTGACAATTATTTCCTGTTGGAACAATAAAACATCTAGGCTGTGGTGTTAGATTTTTCACTGAGAAACTATATAGGAAAGGTGTTAAAATAGTATTTATGAAAAAAATCACTAACTGAATTTTACATAGAAAACTGAGATGACATTGTCGTTATATAATGCAAATAAATAAAATAACATTTAGAGAAACAAAAAATTCCCCAAATATACCGATTTTCGTAACATTGCCGTATACTTGGAGAAAATTTAAAAGTAGAGAAGCGAATTAGAGATGAATGGAATATTTGGTAACTTTTTTGTTGCTTTATACATTAATGCTCACCGTATATGTTACAGTGTAAATAAAATATCGTAATTATGATGAAAACTCGATTATGAAAATGTTGGTAGAATTTTACATTATGAGGTTCCCTGAATCCCTTTTCATTGTTCTTACAATGATTTCATATGCATGTGTGTGTGTTGTGTATGCGTGTATATTCAAATTTTTTTCACGTTTTCAGATATCCACAGTCCGTTTTTGGTAGTTTTTCGATGATATCGCTATGTATGTATCGGTGTGAGTAAGCACGATAGCCTCCAAACTATGCTCTCGATTGAGCTTCAATTTGGTGAACATGTTAGAAGCCACTCTCGCAAGAACAGTATACAATTTCGACAAAATAGTCCTACAGGTTTAACGTCTATACTTTTATTCAACCATTTTTTAACCATTCTGTGACGATAACTGATAAAGATTTTCTCATGTTTAGATTAAATTATTTTAATTTCTTACTTTCGTCGTATGTGGAAACAACAACCATATTTCACGGTATGTGGTTTAATTTAGAAAATCTTTTTTCTTAATTTTTTATTTACTAGCAGTAAAATATGTTTATTTTGTAAGAAAAAAAAATTTTTGCTAAATAAAAGCATATAGAATTTTATGTGTCTAGTTTGTTGAAGAAGAAAGAAAAAATATATACATTAACAACAACAAAAAAATACTTTGACAAAATATGCTAAAATATACTAAAATGGTCCCTCTTTGGTAAAAAAGGGTGTCGTAATTCACATGCACGTGTAACTAACTGTTACCAGATTGATCATGCTTGATACCAGCTTTGGTTGTGAATCTGATTCTGGAATATTAAGCTGTATAATTCCAATTAATTTAATAGAAGAAATTGCATATGTTGCATTACATATGTTTTCAGTTATTTTTCGATTACCTGGTATCTGAATGGAAGTAATTCTATAAAGTGTACGGAAATTAAAGTAGAGTCACTCCAGCTTTATTCATTTATTAACTATTGGGAAAATGGTTGTTGATTTCGGTTGAGAAGGGACCAAATGATGTTCGCATTTTACAATTTTAACCGTTTTTAACGAAATTCTGTAACTTTAGAAGAATTTTTTAAGCGTTTTTAACAAAATTCTGTAACTTTAGAAGAATTTTTCTTTGAATAGGCAATAGAAATGCATAAAATCGTTACAAAAATGTTAAAGTTACAAAAAAGGATAGATGCAAATTATCAGATATGAAAATAAAGTAGAAATTTGGTACTTTCGTGTTATAGCGGCCCCCAAGGATGAAAGATTTTTGTTTCTGTTTTCATTAATATATTGAAAATTTGGTACTTTCGTGTTATAGCAGCCCCCAAGGATGAATTTCCCAGCGACCAAGATTTATCGCCATATTATAAAGTATGTTATGACATTGTAATAATATATGATATATATGTAACATTTCTTGACGTATGTGGCCAAGTTATAGTCATATATGATGCATATATCATGTATATATCTGACATGTGCATATGATGTGCGACACATAAGACGACACATAAGACGTAAATAATATGTGTATAATGAAGTATATGGCACATGTACGATGTTTGGAATACATATATGCGTGTATAGGATGCAGTTATAAGCTTAGCGATAATCTTGGCGAAATCATAACTGCAACCTTAGCATATTCATAATTGTGGGGCCGCTATAACACGAAAGTACGGTAATTTATTTTATTTATTTATTTTTTATTTATTTATTTATTTTACTTTCAGAACATTTTCCCAATGGCTATTGTAATTTGTTAAATTATATTTTTTATTTATTTATTTATTTTAATTTGCTAATGATGACTTTACATTCTTTACCTACAGATTCGGATGAAATGGAACGCTGACTATGAAGCTAAACAGAAAGAGCTATCTTTAGAAAAAGGAGCCAAAGATGAGGTTTCTGAAGTTCCTTGTACGTGTAAGGACAAGCAGTTCCCTTCTTCAGACACTGGAACCAAGATGGACTGGCCAAGAGAGAGTGCTACGGGCACAAATACCTTGATTCGAGTTTTGGAAACGCCTTCATCTATGATATTTCCACCACCAGTCGTGAGAAGTATTCTGTATGAAGGTAAAATATAAAGTAAAGAGTAACACAAAATTCTAATTATCTAGAAATTTTGGGGGTACTTATTGGTTATCACAGCTCATACTTTCTCGGCGATTTTATTGTCGCGATTTTATTGTCGAGAAAAGAAGTATTTGTGGTAGCTTAGAAAGCAGCGTGATATTTTTACTTCAAATTTTAGCGTCATTGATTTTTACAGCTCATACTTTCTCGGCGATTTTATTGTCGAGAAAAGAAGTATTTGTGGTAGCTTAGAAAGCAGCGTGATATTTTTACTTCAAATTTTAGCGTCATTGATTTTTACTTTCTTCTATCTATAATAGAAGAAAGTATTGTAGTCGAAATTATTTTCGACTTACGGTTTTCGGCGGATTTACAAGTTTTAGGGGTCAGAGCTTCCAAAAAACATGTTTTTACAAAATGTCTGTTTGTCCGTCTGTCTGTCCTCATTGTATCATCAAAAAGTATATGAAGTTCTGATTCAAATTGAACGAATTTTTTCCCCTGTGTTTTTGGCTATGGTCAGCAGGTCCCACTTGATTTTGCGGATATTCCGACTAAAAGAGGCGCTGCATTAGCAATTTTTGTTTTTCCTTTTTCACTATTGTATCATCGAAAAGTGTATGAAGTTATATAGATTATTGGACCAAATTTTTTGTATATGTTTTTGACTAAGGTCTGCAGGTCCCAGTTGAATTTGGGGATATTGCGCCTGGAGGGGCAGCTATGATAGCCATTTAAAGGTTTCAAATTCAAAAATAAGTAAAAAAAGTCCTTTCGGCCTGTACCGGGAGGAAAAGGTAGCTTTCCTATATCTTCGTTTGAAAATTGTAACTAATGTTACATGAAAACAGCAAGTTAAAATGCAAAGAAAATGTTTACAAAAGATTCGTTAATACTGAATTTGAATAAGAAATTCGCCAAATTATTGAGCAATAGTCATATTGGCTTCATTTATGAAGACTTATTTTGGTCGCCAAATTTGGCGATATTTCGCCAAATGTCGCCAAGTTTGGCGAGAATTTGGCGCTAACGGATATGAATAGATAGTTTTATGTGTATGATGATTGGGAAAATTATTACAACAATGAAAATTTTTGTAATGTGCTGTCTTGTTTCAAAACGTCAGCCACCCTATAATTTCAAACTGCTCTATCTCAGCCATTTTTTAAGATAGAGGTAAACCAAAAAATGCTCTGGAATCCTCGTATCAAGGCCTAACACTTAAGCAAAAAATAAATTTGAATTTTTAATTTTTATGTATATTTATTTTAGTTTTAAATTTTTAAATGGCCGCCATCTTGAAACAAAATGGCGGACCAAGCTGGCCAACGAACTCGGTCGAGACATTGGTGAGCTTAATACACACAATTAGTTTCATAAAAATTGATTTATAAATACGAGCGTTATCGTATGACATAGGTCAGATATATATATATATATATATATGGAGATATATATATATATATATATATATATATATATATATATATCAACATTTGAACGGAGGGTGGTTTTGGGGTCTGGGGGTCATGATTGGTGAAAATATATCAGAATTTTCCGGAACTGCTTTCCTCCGAACGGCTGCAATAGGTAGCTTTATACTTTTTTGTATTGAAAGCTACCTAAAAAACAAGAAATCCTAAAATTAAAAATGAAGATTCTGGACTCAACTGTGGCAGAAATGGAGGCAAGCAACTAACCAATCAAGCATTCTGAAGGAAAATTTTTAGTGTCAAACGAAAATAAGAACGAAGAATCATGCGTCAAGCATAAATTATATAACACTTTCAAACACTTCCAAAAATACTTTTACAAATCTTTACCGTTTAATAATGTAAAATACGATATCTGGTCATACTATATTTCTGCTGTCAACATCCCTTTTTCTAAGCAAATACAAAACGCAGAACGATAAATGAGATATCATATGAAAGGATTTAGAACAGGCTTCTGACATAGCACACTTAACATTTCGTTAAAACATGTTTTCACTTACCCATCATACGTAGTATAGGGTAAATCTTGTAACCGTTTTGAAAATCAAAAAAAAAAATTTGACGGATTTACACGTTTCAGACACTGCAGATTCCGAAAAACATATTTTTAGAAAAAAAAAAATTGCCTTCCGTCAGTCTGTGTGCCTATAAACGTTCTATCTCCCGAACAAATTGAGGTAGATACTTGAAATTTGGTATGTATTTAGTATGTAATAATGAGAAGAAACTTATTGAATTTCAGTAACCTCGATTATCCGGAACAATTTTTTTCGGACTCTCGAAATATTCGTTCTGATAAAAGATATATAAAAATTTTCGAAATTGTTTATTTTAAGGAGCAAATATAAAAGACAATAAAAAAAACAAATTTTGCATGAAAAATGAAGTCTATCGGATAATGAGTTGCCGAGATATTTGTAATCCTATTTCCACACTCTTTGATTTTTCATGACCCTGTATTTCATTCGAATTTCAATTCAAAGATATATTTTAAATACCACAACAATGGTAATATAAAATTTTTTATAAAATATATTTTTTTTTAATATCGCATTTAGTCCACATGACAGATATTATTATGACAGAGTATAACAGCGGGTATTTGTACTATAACAGCGGGTATAAATGTATTTGGATTTATTAAAGAAAAGATAAAGTGTTTTGAAAGGAATATTAAACGAAACCCTTTGTGCGATCTTCGATCACACTTACCCACTTGTTTTTTTTTCTGCTCGTGCATTTTGCTATCTTGGATCAGTTTTTACTGTAACTTTGATGGAATAAATCAGATGATATTCTGGCTTCACTAATGTTGTTTGCAGATATTTTTATTCTTAATTTTTCTTTAAAAGTTTAAACCTGCATCTCAATAATATTAGATATTGCTAAAAATATTAGACTGCAGTGCGAAATCCTCACACGGGTCTACTGGTATACATTATTTCTGTTGTCAACATCCCTTTTTCTAAGCAAATACAAAACGCAGAATGATAAATGAGATACTATATGAAAGGATTTTGAACCGGCTCCTGACATAGTACACTTACCTTTCGTTAAAACATGTTTTTTGATTAAAAAATGCATTTACTAAAAAAAATAAATCAGCATTGTTTCCATAAATGAAATGAAAGGTTTTTTTCTCAAATCAATTTTGCCACAAAAATAAAATACTGATTTATATACTGCTCAATAATAATTATAAAAATAATTGTAAAATAAAGATAAAGTGGGACATTTATGCTGTACGGGTTTGTTTTAAATTTATGATGAAAATGCAAAATTTAAATCCAATGCTTAATTTATTTTTCTTTGACCCATGTTTTTTTTTTTTTTTTTTTTTTTTTTTTTCCGAAACAGATGATGTCATCCTCTAATATGGTTAAAATACGATTGATATACTTCTCTTTTGCCGTCGCTATCTGCGATCAGTTTTTACAGTAAATTTGATGGAATAAATGAGGTGATATTCTGTCTTGACTAATAATGTTTGCAGATATTCTTAATTCTATTTTTTTTTATAATTTTAAACCTGCATCTAAAAAGTATTAGACTTCAGTGCGAAATCTTCGCTCGCGTCCACTGGTTTATTTATATTCAACTAAAGGCTAATGCTAGTATTTGCTGGTTAAAAATTTCTTTTGAAAATAAGAAAAAAAAAAAAAGTGGACTTTAAAGTTTAATTTGCAGAAATTCAACATCAGTCAATGTTGAGAAGACTGCTTACACAAAAACATTTACACTGGTAAATTAGCTTCACTTTTGCACAACTGGCATTCATAATTTAAAGCAATCCGACAAAATTAAATGTCAGAGAGTCACACAAATCTTCGCATTTAACCCCTTGCTACATTTTGTTCTCGTAGCATACGAGTTTTCCAGTCCATAAGCTGCATTTCATGCTTTCAAAGCAAGTTGGCGCTCAAATATTTATGGCAGTTTATTCCGGGATAATCTCTCAATCTGTCATCGGCTCCACTCCCGAGGGTGTTTTATAACGTGTGTAAGTTCCGTTACAGGAGTTAATAACTGAAAACACACATTTGCTTTGCATCTCGTCTGGGCTATCAGTATGGTTTAATTAATTTATTTAGAGTGAAAAGCACTTGCTTATTTTAAATGCAGAAAAAGTAAGTATTAGTTTTTGTTCACGTAGCATTAATTTTATTGTTTATTTTTTATTTTTTAATGGCTGAATATTATCTGGAACAACAATAAATAGTAAAAATTACACATAAATAACTTTCAAATATTTTGTTATAAATTGAAAACTTTAAATGTCATCCAGTATAGTGAAATTCTTCATACTTTTGAGGAAGATCATATTGAGTTTTAAAAAATTCATTTTTTGGAATTTTTACCATTAAAGTCTTAATATATTCCAAATCCATAGAAAAAAAAATTAAAAGTTCCAATTAGAGCAGACGTTCTCGCTATAAACGTCTGACGACCCAAACAATATTTTCCAGTGTAAAATTAATTTAAGATTTATCTTTATGAAAACAGTAATTTTTATTTTTTGCAATACACGCAATCTACTAAAAATACTTATGATCATAAAAACTTGAAATTTTGTATTTTACTAATCTGTATGTGTACCTTTATATTGAATTTAAATTTAGTCTGAACTTTGTCATGGAAAATTGTGTAGTGAAAAATTAACTCTAACATTTTTTGGTAAATTTAATGAATATGATTATTAAAGTATTTATTTATGATAAATATTTTTAATATACATTTAAATATTGGTTCAAAGTAAAATGAACCAGAATGAGGAAAAATATATCAAATATCATAATTCTTATCTGCAATAAATTATTTAAAATCGTGCTCTTCTAAAAAACTAATTTTGTCATCATTGTTAATCCAGATATAAATTCCTTCATTCATAGAAAGTTACATAAACCTCTTTATCTTGCAACAGGTTGAGTAATAACAAACAACATACAATAATTATTTTCTTTTTTTTGAAAATTATGTTTCTAGGTCCCTACAATCTTTGAGTAAGGTGCAATGTTCAAATTTTCAATGTAATAGTCTAACTTTTGCCATTGCTTCAGATATTGCCTTTCAAATTTCCCAATTGAAATTGAAATTTATCAGACAAAATGTGGTTATAGAAGATTCTACGGTTGAACAAAATGGGCAAATAGTAGTAATATAGTGATTGAGCAGATTTCTTTTTCATTAGCCTCGATTTTTTGCCAAATGACGAGTTAGCAGCAAATAGTCACTGTTTTTTTTTAACCGTATTTCACAAAACATTGCAAAGCGTACGCTCATTTGTGACTCTAAGAGTTCTTTGAGATTATTCTGAAACACAGTAGAATAACAAGCAAAAGTCGAAATCGGTAAACATACTTAATTCTGTATATTTTTTAAGTAGCATGTTAAAAATTCCGAGAATTTAAAAAATGTATAATACTACAAAAACGCGTTTCCAATAATAGCCGGCTACAGACGTTGGAGATGAGACTGGCTCAGCCCGAGTCCGTGAGCCCATTCGGCCTATCCCGGGCCTGTAAGCTCTACACGGGCTCGATCTCGACTTTTATACAAGTCTTTGGGCTCGGGCTCAAAGTGACAATTTTATTTATTCACAAATTGAAAAAATGGAAAAAAAAAACTTGCTATTTGAGAAAAAAAATGTATTTAGTTTATAAGAAGCTATTGGGAGAATATAAGAAGAAATATTCTGATGGCATATAAGGAGAAATATCTTATTATGATACCTTTGCACGGTCAGTGTTAATAACAAAAGGGAGCCATGGGATATACCTTGTGTAATATCCAGAATTACATGAATTAGTAGAACAGAACTCATGTCTTTCTGCCATATTGGTACGATGATATTTTAAAAGAATAAGAATTGCGACTTTTACAGATTTCTGCCAGTGGTTGGGTATAAATTTCCTATTTTAAATAGATAACAGCTAATAACAACTTTTCTACAGATTTTCAAGGACATGAAAATCATGAAACATTGTCATGATGGAACATTTAGAATTAATACGTATTTCTATGTAAGAAGTGATTTTTAAATTAAAAATAATTAATCTTAAAACAATTTTAAAACGTTATTAATAATTTTCTACTGAATACTTTTGGTATAGGGATCAGGCTCTGATGATAAAAAATGTTTCGAGGTCGGGCTTGTTCGGATTTCAAATCGTCGAACTCGGGCTATGATAAAAGAGTCCGAAATCACTACTAATAAACGGTGGAGGTACGAATATTCTGTTTGACTCTTTCAAAGACTTGTAAATGCTGTGGCCATCATCTTCAGTAAGAATATGCCGTTTTTTAACATCAGTAATATTCATAAATTTCGTTAAATTGGAAATTAGTTTAATCACATTAAAACGAAATTCTAACAATTATCCTTCATAGACGGTCATGCATTCAAATTCAGTGTTGTACGCTAATACACATATACTTGACTGACTATATCTGCGCCGATAGGTACGTAAAAAGTAACGTTTATGTCACAGACGCAGTACATAAAACTATAATTTTAAATATGAAAATGGTGTTTAATAAAATCGGTGCTGTTGTATTAAGAAAAATAAAAGTTAAATAGTTTTTAAAAAGCACTATTTTTTATAGGCATTTATTGCTTATCTAAAAATCATCACTGGAATTACTACGATTGCAAGATATTTTCGTTAGAATACGTTGATTTAGCGTGGGCTCCGATTTTTGAAAATGTACCACTTTGATTTATGTTTAATAAAAAAGCAATACTATAAAATTTAGTAAAAAAAATATGATTTTTATTCTGTTTCTCTTTAAAATGTGGCATACTCTGGCGAGCGTGGTTTGGTGCATAATTAGCTCCATTGTTGTTGTAATTATACAGATGTAATCATAAAGATTATTTGGCGAATTATCACCTGCATCAGGCTACTGGAAAAATTTTCTTAAAATTAACTTATAAATTTCTAACTAAGTTAAAAAAATATTAAAATATTGGGTACTTTTCCAGTAATAGGGGTATTGGTATTTTTTTAAAAAGCTTGGGACAATTCGACCTTCAGAAAGTAAGATTTGTCGCCAAATGATATAAACAGCTGTGAAAACAAACCTGATGATCTTTTATGCTTGTTTATACATGTATTTATATATAAATAAACATTTTATTTATAAATATTATTATTTTCTTTTTTTTAAACAATTTATTTCTATTTGCATATAAAAATAGATAAATGGCTTCTTTATATTAAATGAATTGTATAAATATTGAAACAAATTGCTTGCGTACATAAAAAGTTGAATAGGTTGCCGGAAAATATGCATGAGAAATTTCCTTCTCTCGTCAAGCCTATTTTCTCTGTCTCTCCAAGGCCTCCAAGGTCTCTGTACTGGAAACGCACCAAATATTGTATTGTCATTGTGAGTGAAACTTTGACTATATAAAATTCCATCTTTACATATATAAACGAAGTTGGGTTAAAGAAAATAGTGTGTAATAAAAGATGTTTAAATTAAAAAATATGTATACCTTATTTAAAAGTTTAGGCTTTAAACCTTTTAAGTACAAAGGTAACTTAAGTATAAGATATGTCAATCAATCAGTTTTCATTTACTCCGGATTTTTCCAACAAAAGAGGATTACGTACCCTTTGAACTATTATTTATTTATTTATTTATTTTAGTATTTTATTGATATTTTTGACAAATTATTAAACAGCTTTACGGAAAAAAAAATTTAGTCAAGAAAAAACTAATTTCTTATGGTAAAAGTTTAGAAAAATAATTAAAATAATTAAAAAAAAAACATATATATATATATATTTAAACCTTACTTGTCTTACAAATTTTAGCCTTTTTGCAACAATTTTCTTCCATACTCTCAATTTCTTTTCTTTTCTCTTCTCTTCTCTTCTCTTACAACTTTGCTCTATAACTGCAGGCATCAAGTTTCCAAAAAGTTAATAGGTTAAAAAAATATATATATATAATATATATCATTAAATTTGTAAAAATAGTGCAAAAAAGACTATTTGACTCAATTTTTTTTTTTTAAAATAACCTTTTTATATTATTGCAAATCCGATCCTTTTAATTTCTTTTAAACACACTTTAAAAAACATTAATAATAATTTTTAAAAAAAATCACAAAAGTTGAGAAATATATGTAGCAGTTGTAGCATTTTCCCCGAACTGATAAAAATTAATTTGAAAATTGTAACTCTGAAACATTTAAAAGAAAATGGATGCAGTAAAATGTATTTTTCACTATTTATTAATTATGTATCTTTACGTAACTTCGCCAGAACGTACTACGAATGTCTAAATACATTTTAAGCAAAAAATTGATACATTCATAATCGCCAATTTTCGCCAAAAGAAAAGTAGAGAGTCACTTTAAATTTAAACCACAGTTACATTTCAGTCATTTTGCATTATATATCAACATATATACTAAAATATTTTTTAAGAAATGGCCTATCTTATGGTAAGAATCTTTTCAGTGCCTTTTGAAATGGGATCGTACAATCAGATAGGCTACCTATCATCATGAAGGGTTACCAAATAAATTTTTTTTAACAAAGATTGAGACACTATAACGCATTTTAAAGGTGATCTTATTTTTTCACCCCTTTTATTTAATTCAAAACTAGATGGAACCCGTCAAAACTTGACGGCAAACAATTTGATATGAATTACAAATTTTATATAAATATTGCTCGGGCATGGGACAAAAACTTTAGATATGTTTAAAATCAGTGTTGATTTCTGAAAATTTTCTCAGCGCAGAATTTCTGCAGCTATATGTAAAAAATCTAATTCATAAAGTGTGAAAATACAAATTATTATCACTTGCGATACACCCAAGAGGTGTAGTGAACACTTTATTAACCTTTCAGCGGCTATATGCGGTAAAAAGTTTTAGACAAAAATTGTTTTTCAAAAACTTTCCGGTACTTTTCCGCTATACGGACACCATGCCAAAATGTATGCTAATGCATAATGTATGTAAATGTATGTATGCAAATGTATGTATTAAATGGATATAAATGTATGCTTGGCGACAATGGTGTCCGTATAACGGAAAAGTACCAAACTTTCTCTTACAAACAGTATTGAAAATCAATTTTTACTATTTATATATATAAAAGTGCATATTTTCAACTGATGTAGTATGGGAAGAGTTTTATATTCTGTGCTGGTTGGCGCGATTGACCACAAAAATCCAAAGTAGCGCCAAAAGTTGTGTGACGTCACGTAGATTAAGTTTATTTCGGTAGTTAAAAAAGTAACCCCAAAGACTGAAAATCGCAACAATCACATCAAACACTTGTCGCCAAAATCAACTCGCCAAAAAAATCAGCACAGGATACGGAAATCCTCCCTAAAAGATTTTCTTACAATTATTTTTCTTAGAAAATGTAAAATAAGCAGTTTTTAGGCTTATGCTATATGAATTATTTTCACTGTACATAAATGTGTTACAAAAAATGGTACTTTTCTATTATCCCGTCGACCATTTTTCATAACAAAAAACTATCGCCAAACTGTAACGCCAAATAAACGGGAGAATGTTGCCATTGGAATATCAAAATAAATAAATAAATAAAATATAAGAATTTAAGGACACAATTGTTATTTTAATTAATAAAATAACTACTAAATCAGTAAAACGTAATGAAAAATACACGAAAATGTCGAATTAAAAACCACTTGATGACATAACAAACACGTATAATGCTTCTGACATCAAGTAAATGGGACTGCATTTTTGGCGTTTAATCTGACAGTTTGGCGATAGTTTTTTGTTATGAAAAGAGGTCGACGGGATAATAGAGAAGTACCCCAAAAATATATATAATTTTTACTGTTAAAAATTTAGTATGACTCTCAGAATTTTCAAAGAAGTTTTTCTTGCTTAATTAAACGCCATTGAGGCATGAGGCATATTTCCAAGATCAACAAAAAAGCGAAAAAAAATATATATATCCAATATGGTACTTTTATGTTAGCTGGGCGCCAGTGATAACTCGCCAAATCTTGTTTGAATTGGTATCGTTTGAATTGCAACTCTTTCAAATCAATGATTTCAATTTTGATTTCAATTCAATTCTTGAGATTTTGTTATTTGTATTGATGTGTTTGTGGTGGCACAGATATCATATATGCACCACATTGGAGTGATCCCCCCCTCCCCCCCCGCCACCAATCTGGCGAAAACTTTGTTTTTGAATATTAACGTTATAACGTTATTTTATTTTTATATTGAAATTAAAAAAATCACGTGCTATTACTGCATGCTATTTGTAACTAATATTCAAAAACAAAGTTTTCGCCAATTTGGCGGGGGAAGAAATCGCGCCAATGGGGTGCTTATATGACATCTGTGCCTTTGTGAAGTATATTTCATCATGATTATATTTTATCTATTTTTAAGTAAGTTTTTGAAGACATTATATTGCAATGTTAAAATATTGGTTATTTGTTATTAGTTAATGTTAAAAGATTGGCGAGAAAAAAAGGGTTGGCGATATTAAAAAAATTTGGGTGATCACTGGCGCTTGGCTAACATAAAAGTACCCAAAATACATATATTGAGACATTTCAGTATCCATTTCAATGTTATGAAAAAACATTGGAGTTTTTTTTTTTTGTAGTTTTTTTAGTAGTTTTTTTTCTTAATGGGACGACGGGATAATGAACGGAATTTCTACAGGATAATGAGATGTACCAGAATATTTTACTGCATTTTATACTTATATTAAGAAATACATATTTTTAAGATTTGCTGAATCACTTATTTGTTCACTTTTTCATGCATTATATTATTGAATGTTGTTAGTTCTCTGATACTTTGAAATATCCCCTACTTATATAAAAATTGCGTGTGTTTTCTGTGGTGTTTCGCATAAACGTTGTAAAATTCA
Source organism: Maratus michaelseni (assembly GCA_963931845.1). NCBI lineage: Eukaryota > Metazoa > Arthropoda > Arachnida > Araneae > Salticidae > Maratus > Maratus michaelseni. The sequence goes on from OZ007587.1 coordinate 186,972,764, forward strand.
GATTATTAGATTTTATCCAACTTTGCTGTCATAACTGCTAATAAAGCAGTCATTTTTGGCGATTTTTTCTGTTACCTGTAAAATGTTTGTTTTTGGTACAGCCCGAACTAAAAAAAATTTGGGTACTTTTCCGTTATACGGACACTTTTGTAGCCAAGCATACATTTACATACATTGGTACTTCTCTATTATCCCGTCGACCACTTTTCATAACAAAAACTATTGTCAAACTGTAACGCCAAATAAACGGGAGAACGTTGCCATTGGAATATCAAAATAATTAAATAAATAAAATATAAGAATTTAAGGACACAATTATTATTTTAATTAATGAAATAACTAATAAATCAGTAAAACATAATTAAAAATACACGCAAATGTCGAATTAAAAACCACTTGATGACATAACAAACACGTATAATGCTTTTGACAACAAGGAAATGGGACTGCAGTTTTGGCGTTTAATTTTACAGTTTGGCGATAGTTTTTTTGCTATGAAAAGTGGTCGACGGGATAATAGAGATGTACCCATACATTTCATACATACATTTACATGTATGGTATGGTGTCCCTATAACGGAAAAGTACCAAAATTTGCGATCGATCAAATAATTAAATTTTGTTAAGCATTATATTTTCTTATTTTTAATCTGAGAAAGAAACAATAACCATGGTTTTAATTAATTTTGCAATATGCGGTGAAATCAAAACGATTTTTGCTTTGTATGGCAACCTGATGTTTTATAATAAAATTGAATATGTGTGTAAATAAATAAAATAAAATAGGTACTTTTATGTTAGCTTGGACATCAGGCATAACTCTCTAAATTTTGTTTCAATTGGAATCATTTAAATTGCAACATTTTACGTGAGATTTGTTATTTATATTGATATGTATATGTTTAGATATTTTATTATGATTATGTTGTAGCTAATTTTAAGTAAGTTTTTTTAAGATTTTATATTACAATGTTAAAATATTACCTAGTTGATATTAGCTAATGTCAAAAGATTGGCAAACCACAGAGTTCAGAGATTAAACTCCATGCCTTGCAAAAATGGGAGTTGCCGACTTTATGACGTCATAAGCAAAAGTAAAAGTTTATTTGAAAATTACGACTAATTAATTAAATTTTCGAACAAACGAATGCACGATAACAAATCTGTGTCCAAATATCTTTCATTTAAAAAAAGAATGGTGTAATTTGATGCAGTAGATTGTTCTCACGGATTGTCGAAAGAAATCGCTTAGCGTTTTAAATATATAGATTTTTTAGGTATGTAAAGGTGGAATTTTGTAATCGATTTTTATCTCACTTCCTGATAGGCTAGAATTACATTAAAAAAATGTATAGTTGTTCTTCTGATGACACTATCACATTTTAATACTTTTAGAACTTAATTATAAATTAATCAACTACTTTTAAGGCATTTTCCCGCTAGCTCGCCTCACGTGATAAATCATCCAATATTCTTCAGGGTTACAATTATACTGTACAAGTAACATCAATAATGAATGTAATGATTCGCCAAACCACAGTCACCAGAATTTGTCAAATGGCTACGAAACTGCAGAAATGAATCATTTTGAACGCTAAAAGTATGAAATAAAATATAAATAAAAAATAAAGGGCATAATATTTTTAAAATATGCTTTAATCAATTCATTGTTTAATATTAATTAAATTACGATTATGCGTTGAGAAATCAATTTAAAAAAAAATAGTTTAAATAATGTTTCATTTTTTCTTTCCTGTTGCAATATCTTATAAAGGAAACTGAGCAAAAATTGTATATATTTTTAATAAATTCACTTGCTTATGCTTTTTACCGAGAGTAAAATTATCAGCAAATTTGTCATAATGGAGTTGGGTGCCCATGCTAAATTAATGTGCAGAGTGCGTCATAAATTCGTGCAGATTTAAAAAAAATCATAATAAAAGAAGTAATGCTCGGAAAAAATTTCGGTTTGCGCAAACATGATCAGAGGGACATTGGATTTTTTAACATGTACAATAAAAAATGATTTCAAAAGTAACCGAAAGCGGGCTCTCACGCGTCATACTGAGACGTTTAATGCAAGTAGGCTAGCAATAAAACACCTGGCTGGAAAAGGATTCGTCATTAGATCTCGGCAGCATGCTATCCTTACTATATGGAGCGTTGGTGGTTAAATTTTTCTACAAGAATGGTGAATCCGCAACAATTGCATTGCGAAAGTTTCGCACGTAGAAATTACTGAAGGCGCAAAGAAGCCCTACTTCATGGAATAGGATATTGAATTTAGTACGACGTTTTGAGGAAACGAGGAGTTTGGAGGTTCGTCCGCGAAGTGTTTGCCTGATTTGTCTAAAAAGTCTCAATATGACGTATGAGCGCCCTCTTTTAGTTACTTTTGTAATCATTTCTTTTTATACACGAAAAAAAAAAATCTAATATCGCTCTGATCATATTCGCGCAAACCGAAAAATTTCCCGAGCATTACTTCTTTTATGATTTTTGTAAGTTTGCACGAATTGATGACAGACCCTTTATTCTAACGGTAATTTTTTAGGGAAAAACAATAATTGCATACAAGAAATGAGGCGTGGTTTTGAAGATAAATATTGTATAACAGAATGTTTAAAAAAAAACTATTTTTACTCTTATACTTGATTTTAGTATTATTTTTCAATATGATACAGTTTAAGTATTTTTTATTGACTACATATTTTTCAAACGATTTGTTTTATTGTGATATTTAAAAATATAATATTTTCTTTAGGTATTAGTCGAGATGGTAAGGGAAGAGCAGGTTACTTGAAAAGACGTTCGCAGTTAGATCCAGAGAAAAGATTCCGCTCTCAACTTTGTACAAACTGGGTGTACGGCTGGAACCATGGAAAAGAAGATGAGTTTTGTTGTAAAGATTATAAGAACTGTGATATTAAAAAAGTTGCATTTGGGTTTAATTGATCATGGACATGTAATGTCATTCAGTCAGATCTTTGAATTTCAATAATAATAAAAACAAAACAACCCAATGATTGCTTATTTTAGATTTTTTTTTCTTTTGAAAAATATTTTGAATCCTTTTGTTACAAATGATGACAGTGATTTGTATTAATAATTTTCTCAAAGTACAAAATGATTGGCAATTCATTGGTGATCGAATAACAAAGTAAAACGAACGAAACAGTAAATATTTATATTAAGTACATATTAGGCATATAATAGAGATATTGAAGTAATAAAAATAACGTCATTCAGTAAGATATTTGAATTTTAATAATAATAAAAACAAAACAACCAATTGTTTGCTTATTTTATATATGTTTTTTTTTTCCTTTGAAAATATTTTGAACCCTTTTGTTGTAAATGATGACAGTTATTTGTATTAATAATTTTTTCAAAGTAAAAAATGATTGGCAATTCATTGGTAATAGAATAACTAAGTAAAACGAATTAAACAGTAGTTATTTCTATTAAGTGCATATGAAGCATGTAATAGTGTTACTGAATTAATAGAAATTCTTGAGAAATATATAAAATATAAATAATATATTAAATAATATAATTAATAATACGATAAAATATCATTCTATATGATTTTTTATTAAAATATATATGAACTGCCAAGACCAATACTTTAAAATATTAAATTAATATAAAAATAAGTGTATGCATCCATATGGAAAACTATCCAAATTAAATTATAATAGATTTAAGCATTTGCCTTTCTGGTGATATTGCAAACAACTTGTGTATGAATAATTACCTCATACATATGTACTTGAAATTTTACATGATTTTATTTCTTTCAAACAACAATTAAACATTGTTACAAAAAATATAAGCCACTCATTGTTCCACCATAATTTTAAGATTACGATAGCTTATGAAGGATTTAAATTTAGTTTTCTTTTAAATGTCAAATGAAAACTTTTAAAATATGTCTCTTCATCAGATTTTCTTTACACAGCAGAGTAGCAATATTTCAAAAAGCTTAAATTTTAAAATAAAATTTAACAGTACTTACTAATCTTGTAGTTAACTCTGATGGATCTGACAAAAATGTACCGGGTGTTTTTCTTTTTTTTTCTTTTTTTTTTTCATATTTTAAGAATTTTATCTTTGTGATATATTCCTTCGATTTCTGCAATAGCTATATGCTATCTGAATTGCATTGTGAAAAAGCGCCACCTTGTGGTGAGTTCCGTCACAGCTAGTTTTGCTTACTTATAAAAAAAAAAAGAAAAGAAAAAGAAAGTCATTCTATATAACCGAGCCTTGTTTAAGTTAATTATTAAATACTAGCTGTTACACGTGACTTCGTTCACGTATCATTAAAAGAAGAATAAATGCATTAATTAAGCAAAATAGTTCGTTCCCGATAATTAGAAACGTAAATAATTAACTAACTCTTTATCACATTCCATAGGAGACAGTACAGTATTTCTATGTTATAGAGGCCTCGACATAACTAAATTTTAAAAAAGTGAAATTTTGTGACAAATAATCACGAAAAGGAAACTGCAACCAATGAAAAAAGGCGGGCCAAATAAAGTCGTGGAAATCGGCAAATTGTGTAAAAACATATGTCAAGTTTACCTGGTAAACCATTTTACTTTTAACGCCTTTGTGAAACGTTTTAATAGCCATCCTTCAAAGGTAATGGAAATAGTATATTACTTTTCATTCAATTCAATTCTTGTGAATAGGGAGCAATTTTAGACCTAAATGCAAGGAGCTTCAATTTGACTCCTTGATTTAATCTATAACTGAAAAAAAATCTTTATTTCTAAATGAAAATATGTTGACAGACGAATTTTGTTCTCCAGAATAAATTGTTCATGAAGTTTGAATAGGTGAAAATACGTTTTTATTTTTCAAAAATTTTACTGTAATCAAGATTTTTTTCCACCATCTATTCAAACTGAAAATAAATTCTTTTTTTCAGTTTTAATGAGAAAAAAAATATATTAATCCATTTTATTTCTTCTTTTTTATACACAAAATTGGAATAATTTAGTTGCCATTTTTAGAGAAACTTCATTAAAATTTACAAAAAAAAAAAAAGAAACAAAAAAAATCTTGGCATTTAATTTAATTTTTTAATATTCTGAGAGTTTATGACATCCTCGGATCAATGATAGCCGGTGTTAAGTAAATCGCGTTGCGTTTGACAATCTGAAAGGAGTAGTTGCGAAATACGAACAGGCAGTCAGATTTTAATATAATAGATTTGTATTTATTTTTCTTTTCCTAATAACCATGGTGTGGTTTTTGGCAAAAAACTCTCATCTATATGTAACTGATATTCATGCTTAATAATCGGTATAAATAAAAAAAATATTTAAATTTTTCGTTTTAAACATGGCGTGAAACTCATCTAATTTTTTAATTTACCGATCCTTGTATTTATTAAAGTAAGGAATTGTTTCACGCTCCTTGTAAAACACATTTGAAAATTTCCGTTTTATTTTAAATATGACGTCACTTTTTCCTCAGAGAAATCACTTTTTTTAATGGCATAATTCTTGTTTATTTTCTTTTTCTTACAATCAGGACGTAAATTTTAGCGGAAAACTCGCATTTGTATGTAACTGGTATTCAAGCTAATTATTAATCAGTACCGATAAAAAATATTTCAGATTTTCATCTTAAATATTACGTCCATTATCTATCTACTTTCATTATACACATTGATATTCGTGCTCTTTGTATTATTACGAATATTTGAAAATACATGTTTTATTTATGACGTCGTATTTGTCCAAGCCGAGGAGGATCTTTTCATAGTTCCATGGTCCAAGCGAAATCTATTTTTAATAATATAATTATTGTTCATTTTTCCTTCTAATTATAACGCCGTTTTTGACAGAAAAAGATCTTTTTAATGTAACCGATATTCATACTTCATGTATAATAACAAATACTCCATATTTTTGTTTCAAATATCACGGAAATTCATCTTCTTTTGAATTATTTTTAATTTTCAGTTTTCACGTGAAAATCGTTCAATTGAAAATTAATTGTTGAGGAAAAATTATTTTTCCATGTTTTTATTTATTGGCAACGATCAAAGCCCTAGCAACGATAAAGTAAAATGGTTAAATTGTATGGAAAATGTCCATTTATTCCCTATGAAAATAATGAAAATTTTAATTATTAAAGAAACTATTTGAATAAAATAAATAAAATCTAGCCTATGTTCAAAAGAGAGTTATAATCAACCTATATGCAAAAATACAGGAACATTAAATGCTCCATTTTGACGCTGGCTTCAGCCTAACATTTGCACACAATCAGATTTATAATATTATTAGGATTAGCTACATCTATACCGAATGCAAAAAAGATTGGCATAAAAAGGGAAAAATACATTTATGACGAATGTTTAAATCATAATAGCTGAATAACATACATAAAGAAGGAACATTTAAGTATCTGGCAAAATTTCAGTTTGTAATTTTGGGGAAATGCACATTATGAGCCAAGAAATGTGATATGAATTTTTAAAAAATCATATATATAAAGAATAGTATTTTATTTGAAACAAAGTTTTGTTTGAGAAAAGGGAAGTTGAAAAAAAAATATATATAAAAGCAAGACGGAGTGAAAAATATAGTGATGTGCATAAACAGATAATTTTGAATGGTTTCATTAAAAATATATATACACTTAAAATACTACAAAAATTGAATATCTCATACTTTTCTCATTTTGAAAAGTCCATACTATCATACATAATTCTCTTTCCTAGACATATAAAAATGTCAATTATATTTTCAGCCAATATCAATACTGTACGAATAATCCGGTTAATATTGAAGTTCTATCTATATACCGCAATCACATGGAAGTCAGTCATAAGAATATTATACCATAATTATTTAAAGTTAGTCACGCAGGTAATTCCAAATTCAAATCCTAAATAAAGTGCAAGCCAAAAATTTATTTACAAATGAAATATCAGAAATTCGATGCTTATGTTTTCTAAAACAATTATTTGCTTAATGTGTTGTAACGATTCTCTAAATTATTTAAAAGACGCTTGTACATCTTAGAGCGCATAAGGTTTATTTTACCAGAATAATTTAAATCCTTGACCAGGCATTAAAAATTCAAATCATAAGTAGACTCCAACATTGAGTCAGATAACCCCATTTTAACTGCACCGTTGGTCGGGTCGCATTTAATTTATTCCGATGCGGGTCGGGATGACTAATTACTTCTTGCTCAGGTCGGTTTTGAGTTGGGTGTAAACTCTTGCGAGTTGATTTAGTAGTAACACGATCTTTAAAAGAAAGTCCACAATAATTTTCCATATGATAAAATATGTATTGTATATGAATTACTATTATACGTATAATATAGGTGGCCATAGTTAAGCTTTGAGGATTTTTTATTATTTTCTAGTTCGGTGTGTGCGGCTGAATTTTTGTTTGTAAAACTTTACACTTATCTCTAACACACATCAAGTATACTTTTCTTTGTAAAATAAAATTTAATTCTATAATACAATTTTAAAATTGTAGCTTGTGGGCCACCTTTGGCGCATAGTGTTCCAAAGGTGGCCCATGTATTGAAATCACTTTTAAAATGTGAAAAAATACTCGGCAAACTATTTTGCTTACTATTCTTCTCTGATGATCCTTTCTTTTGATATTTTTTGAGTTTTTCTTCTTAATCTTTTTATCTTATGACACAAAAGACCTTGAAGCACTTTTTGTGCACAGTAGTTCAGGGATTTTCTTCTCGGAGAATTCTTTTGAATGTTCTCTGGTGTTAACAATAAATGGTAATAGCTTTTTTCTGATATTTATGTAAAAATTTTGAAAACCATCTTTACTACACTGATTTCCACATTTGTTTTCTAAGGTGGCTACCTTGGGAACAAGCATATGGTCGCCATTTGCACGACGTAAAAGTATTAATCTGATAAATTTCTTAGAATTGAAGTAAATGCGGTTAAAGAGAAAGAAATAAGCTTTCAGAAAACGTATCATAACTCAAATTTCTAAGAATTTAAACACGTGTAACTCAAAATATCGTCTTACCTGGAAATTAGAACGACTACTCCTCAAAAGTGAAATCACTGCATAAAATGTCGGATGATCGAGGTGATCTCTTTAAATTCAGCCACGTGAACAGCAGATAAATGATTGGCAATGCAATAGCACCATTTTGTGATTAAAACTTAAATTATTTCTATTTTTGAGGTGTGGGCTACCTTAAAAATACTGGTCGCCTTTGGTTCACCGAACTCATTTATTTTTCAACATAAACTATAAAATTGATATTACAAGTAAAATGATAACCTGCTTTTAACACTTTCCAATCTAGTTGAAAAGTGTTTATGGCTTTGGTTTGTCTGGCCGTCTGCCGTATGTCCGTCTGCCGTATGTCCGTGCTCTAACTCCCGTAAATATGCTCAGATTGCTCTGAAATTTTTATATGTTATTGTCGTTTATCAATAGCATGTTCCCTATTTCAACTGAAGTGTGTAGCACTTATAGTTTTTTTACAGGGATAGTCAAAAGTATTCCGTTACATTACAGTCAATGGGGAATAATCGGTTCAAGCGCATTTTGATGACGCTACGTCATTTAAAACATAATGAAATCGATATATAATTATGAAGCGCATTAAAACATGCTTTTTGTAGAATATGGGAAGCAAAGCATTTATTATTCATTTACAGGGTCAAACAAAATAATTCTTTTACACATTGCTCTATGGGAAAAAATCGTCTGCAGTGTAATTTAGTGATATTTCACTATTTCAAACATAATGAAAATTATATGCATTACTGAGGTGCACTATAAATTGCTCTCTTGTGTGCATTGCGTTTATTTACAGGGACACACAAGAGATATTGGTTACAGTACATGTGCGATATTTACAGTCTATATGTGATAAGTGCGTTTTCAACTTTGGTTTTAATTTTTAACTTTTTTTTCACAGTACGTGTGTGTTTATAAACTCGGTTGACCATGTACAGGGCTACACAAGAAAATTCGTAAGTACTACAGACTATGGGAGTGAATTGCTTAAGGGTAGTTTTTAATTGTGTTTACGCATTTTCCAGCTGAACTATATTTAGTAGACTAATAGAAGTTTGTGGAATATAAATAAATTCATATATAGGGCTACGAAAAAAGATACATTGTCGTTTACGTTTGTAATTGCTGCGAGTGAGTTTTAAGTTGCCTTTTAGCCTAATAGGTGGTGGGTACAAAAGTCTTCAGATAATATACTGGGCTGTACAAAAAATTTCGACTGCATTTCCATCGATTGGCAAAAATTGCTAAATGTGAATATTCTAACTGAACTAAATTTTATCATACTATATATCCATAACTATTGATCATATACAGGGCTACACAAAATAATTCGACTAGTTTTTTGACACTGGAAGGTAATTTTGAAAACTGTATTCTTCAATGTGTTATGTGTTTTCTAAACTTTTTACTAACATATCTTCTTTCACCTTATTTAACGGTGAAGTTTCGTAAAAATTTTCTGGCTGTGTTGGAAAGTGTTTCATAATCTATGCTTGACACATGATTTTTCGTTTTTGTTTCTTAATTGTGTTATTGTTTTTCATTTTTTAAGAATTATTATTTTGTTTTTCCTTTCTAATTTTTTCGGGTTCGCTACAAATTTCTTGTCAACGAAATTTTTTTTGTCAAAATTTTTTTGTCTGATTTTTGTTTATTTTTAAATAGAAGTTTTGGATTCGGGCCTGGTATAAACCGACTCGTGCAGAACTCTAATCATAAGTAAAAGTTGCGAGTTAAAAATTTCTTTAACAAAATATTTCGATTATACACACACACACATACACACATATATATATATATATATATATATATATATATATATATATATATGTGTGTGTGTGTGTGTACATAATAGAAATACTTTATATATTTTATACATTAAACAATTACTCACTTAATTTTTGAAATGCTTCACGAAATTATTTGAAAGAAGTTTCTACAATCGACAAAATGAAAAGAAATAAATAACTTACCATACATTTTAACCATCAAATTGCCCCCCCCCCAAAAAAAAAAAAATTGAAAAAGTCATTTAACTGGAAATTATGTCTTCTTTCAGATGATGTTTTTTAAAAAAAACATCTAAAAGCACCATATAAAACTTGCATCAAAGTTTGAAATTTTCTATTTGAACACCTAACTTTTACATCATTTTGAAATTTTTTGAGGTTCTACTCGTGTCTGAGAAGTACTGCTCTCAAAGCTGGTGGATGGAAGGTGTGGGGTTCGAACCCTATCGCGCCCGCCGCTTAATCTTTTGGAGTTTTCTGTTTCTGTTTTCGAAACTTGGGTATCCTTGCGTAAATAGCGGTTAGGTTCCCTTAGAAAGGCCCTCACGCATGGCACCCCCCCCCCCTCTTCGGCCTATATCCTTTGCGTACATAGTAACCGTAATAAGCAACGCCTTGAATTTTTCGGTAAGTTTTACTTTAATGTACGAAACCAGGAGTCATCCACTGAAGGAATTAGGAATTATTGTGACTTAAAGTTTGGAACTCCTAAGGTTAAATTGATTTGTAATCGTTGCAAAACAGGTTGCAATGCGGATAGTTTTTAAACCCTTACTCAAAAATTACTTGGGGGAATGAACTCAGATTTTGGATTCGCGTATTTATTGCGTCTAGATATAATACAATTAATGATACTTTTTTTTATAGGTTATGATTCATATTATTTTTGAAAATTAATTTCAAAATATTTGAATTTTGAATTTAATATTCGAAAAAAAAAACATGAATATATTTGAAAAATATGAATATATATACCTAAGATTTTTGTAAAAGAGATAGATTTGTAAAAGCTTCAAATATGCGAATCCAAAATTACAACTCATTCTTGATGTAAACAGTTTTTGAGTTATGCTTAAAAAACTATCGACATTGAAGGTTGTTTTGCAACTAATTAAAAGTAAATTGAACATTAGGAGCACAAAAATTTTAAACGCCATAATTTCTAAACTACTTCACTGGAAGATTTCACATTTTGTATCCTAAAGTGAAATGTGCTCAAAAATCCAAATAAGATGTCAAGATTATGCTTTCGTATTGTAATTTTCAGAGTTTGATACAATGTCTATATGGACGATGATACAATTGTTTGATACAATTTCCGAAATGCATATATATATATATATATTTTTTTTTTTTTTTTTTTTTTAACGTGCATTTACAGAAGACATAATTTTCTGTCAAATGGTTATTTGCGTTTGTTTCCTGAGACAATTTGGCGAAGAAAATGCATTTGATATTCTCCCGCTGTTTTATTATTATTATTATTATTATTATTATTATTATTTTATTTATTTATTTTTTTGCCAACTATAATTTGAATGTATATCAGACTATTATGATATACTAGATTAATTTTGGCACAATTATTCAAATTGGTAAAGAAATCATATGAGATGTAATTTTCCCAAATGGGCGAAAAAGTCCGGTCCAGGATTTGAACCCGGGATCCTTTGGCTGAAGCTACCAATGGACTATCAACTGAACAGTCCCGGCCGAATATGGCTGGACTAATTCACCTTCTTAACCTTACCTTAATGATTATAGCATCTTGTCTGATATCTGAATCAGCACAACAGAATAAATCACAAGTAATAATTTACGTTACATCTCATATGAATTAATTTACATCTCATATAATTTCTTTACCGATTTGAATAACTGTGTCAAAATTAATCTAGTGTAATCACGTTTCCAGTGTTTACTGGAAGTCCCATTAGCCCCAGCCATAGTCGCCCGGGATTGCTCAGTTGATAGAGCATTCGCAGCTTCAGCCAAGTGATTCCGGATTCGATTCTTGGATCGGACATTTTCTCCCAGTTGGGGAGATTACATCTCATACTACGATATAATCATGTAAATACTCAGCAACGCAGAAAATTCCAAATCATACGGCGCGAGTTAAAAATTTCTTTAAATACAAGATAGATTATATATATATTTTTTATAATAATTATCATATTTTCTAATGTTTTTCTATTTCTTTTTTAAAGACGCTTGTACTTCTGATGGGTGCAATATTATTATGCCAAAATGATTTAAATCCATTGGCCAAAATGGGCCAAGCCAAAAAAAATAAAAATAAAAATAAAAAAATAAAATACGTAAAGCGTGAGGTTTTAAAAATAATTATTCGTTTAACTCGCTCAGGCATGAATTATTTTTAAATAGATGTAAAAAAAAGTATTTTGCATTTAAAATAAATTTTTAAATGTGTTATTGAGAATAGATAATGTTTTTTTTTTTAATCTTACATTTATAACAAAATTAAAAAACAAATCTCATGTGGGATTTATAAGCAATAAAATAATATTATAAATAATTATTAAATAGTTTTAACAAATTATTTAAGCTTTGTATACATTAACACAAAGTTTAAAGTAAAGAAACATTTTTGCACATATTCCTTTTTTAGATCCAAGAGTAGAAATTCTGTGATAAAATTTTCTCTTATGAGGAACAGAAACAAATTTGCCAAATAGTGTTTTTTAACAGAATATGCAAGAAGAAATGGGTTTTGTCATCTATAGCTGTATTACACAAACATTATTGAACTTTATATGAAGTTCATATATAACAAAGGAATAAAAATGAAATCAGTACAGTTCTCTGAAGTTTGTTTTACACTACATCCTCATCTGAGGCAAGGCCGTAACCAGCCGAAAAGTCAGAGATGAAGAGGGAGGAGCTATGAATTTTTTCGGTAGAGCTATAATTGAAAGCATATCTTTTTTTCTTCTAATTTAATGATAAATAAATATAGATAGAAGTAGAAGGCAAGTGGCGAAATTTTCTCTTATGTAGAATAGAAACAAATTTGTCGATTGTGTATTTTTCAATAGATTATTCGAGAAGAAAATATTTGTATCATATATTTTAGTATTTTAAAAGCATTATTGAACTCCATATGAGGTTTATATGTAAGAAGGGAATAAAAATGAAATATGTAGAGTTCTCTGAGGTTTTTTTTTTTTTTTAACAGTACAATCTTATATGAGGCAGTGGTAAAACCAGCCAACAAAGTCAGAAGGGAGTGGGGGAGGGCTGTGAAATGTTTTGGTGGAGCTAATTTAAAACATATATTTTTCCTCTAACTTAATGATAAATAAATATATACAGAAGTAGAGGGCAAGTGATCAAATTATCTTTGATGCAGAATAGAAACAAATTTGTTGGAGGTGTATTTTTTTGTTAAACAAATTTTGTTCGGGGTGTTATAAACAATTATGTAATATAGATGATATTATTATTAAAAGATTATAATGTCTGGAGCGGGGATCAAGAAGTTGTTACATAAGGAAGTGTGCTCTTCCCACCCAGCCCCCATATGGTTACGGCCATGATATGAAGCGATCATTAATGATAAAAATAAATGTTCTCATGTTTTACCAAATTGTTTAGAAGACATTTCCCTTCTAGTGAGCCTTTGGCAAACAAATTCTCTTTATATCCCTGCTTATAAACTCTAATCTATCTATGCATTCTCATATTAAATTCACATCACGAAAAACAACTCAGGTGGTGCACTTTTTAAAAATCAAAGCATATTTTCATTCCATTCATAACAATCACAAAACATACACCACCGTCAAAATCCATCCAAAACGCTATGTACTACATTGATTACAACCCAATCAGTAGATACTAATCTCTCATCCACGATTGGCGTTAACTAGCTCGCGTGCAGCCGATTTCCTGACACGCCCGCCCCCACAAATTCAGCCCCCTATCTCCGTAACCCTGGGTGGGGTGGTTGAAACATTTTCCGGGGGAGATGACGCACGGCAGAGAGGCAAGGAAGCGTCTGAGTCACGAGGAAAATTTCGTATCAGCTCACCGTCATGCGGTCTTTGCGATCAACACGTAGGCAACAGCTGTTTGGGAATGGAACGGGTGGTGTAGCTTGTGATAGCACGAAAACCTGAAGCTCAAATTTCATATCATAAAAGAGTGGGATTTTTCTTTTGCGTTGTAATAAATTGGATTGTGAAAAATGAAAAAGCACCAACTTTATTCAAAACTGTTAGAGTTCCCTTCTTTTCTTCCCCTCTCAAATTATATTTGTAGAATCCTTCGGGGGAATACGGAACTGCTACGTAAGCGAAAATTAAGAGGAAAAAAAAATGAGTAGATTTAGAAAATAGTCTTCAGAAATTGGTAGGGTATATGTAGAATTATATATTTATTCAAACATTATATTAAAATTGAGACTGTTCAGTAACAAATTGGATGGGTATTTTAAGAGATTTTTTTAATTAATAAAATATACATGGAATTCCCTCTAGTGTCTGTTTTGCGTGGGGGAAAAGATTAAATAAATTTTAAGATTTTTTATATTGCTCCTTGTACCTGCAACTTCAGTGAGAAAAGGTCGCGTAGTAAAGTCTTAAACAGCTTCGGGGTCAGATATCGATGGTCTCAAAAAGCTCCAATTAAAAGCATCTAAAGCAACACTTATCCACCTACCTAATCTTGGAAAACTTATCAAAAATTAGCAATATTTATGTGGGCTCTTATATAATATTTATGTATGTTATGGGTATCTTCATTAGGTTTATAAAATTTAATGGTTGCATGGAAAACAACTGTACCACCAGATGAACTTATAGACACTATAAGCATCGGTACATAAACGGTATCTTATAAGACTCATAATAAAATCTTGGTATGGGAGGGAGGGTATTTTAATTCCAAAATATCAGTTGATGGACTGAACAGATTCCCACTGCAGGGTAATGCCATCTTTCGACTAACAGAAAACTGAGACAATGTGGAAGTATCAAGTACGTATGAAAAAGTTATTTACATAAATGCTATAATGTGATCATAATGAAGAGAGGAAAGTTTTTCCACTAGGTAAATCATATTCAATGGTTGAAGTATCATAGTTGAGGTTTATTCCAACAGAGCAAAAAATGTCTGGGCCAAGACATTTTTCGCTATGTTGGAATAAACCTCAACTATGATACTCCAACCATTCAATATAATATAATGTGTTTTGTTGTGTCGGTATCGCAATAAAAAGAGGGATCCTGGCAAACATATTCCTGAATCGTAACTGAGTGAGGTTGAGCAATAACATTACGTTTTACAAAAAATTGTTTATCGAATCTCTTAACCATAAAATTCTTTGTGTCTGTTTTGTCGAATAGCTGAAACTTAAAGTGCATCATTTTGTGTAAGCACACAGGCTCCACATTTAGATGGCTGATTTTAAAGGTTAACAAGTGTATGTGGAAAATTTTACTTGTGATTTTAACTAATTTAAAAGTTACTGAATATCACTGACGATTCTTTTTTTTTTCCAAGTTCAAGCCACACAATCTTGTTAATAAACGGTACATTAAGCAGCGATAATAAAGAAGTGACTTGTAATGAAAGCCAAGCAAAAATTCTACATTAGTCACGCAAAGACACTCACAAGATAATGTTTAACCAAGGGTTGCATTCATTTCGAATTTCTCGTTTGCTTATCAATATTTTTAAACAATTTTCTTTTTTGTATGTACATAGGATGGTTGAGGTCAATCTCTAACCTGGTCTTTTTTTACTTACATTTAAAAATATTGAAATGCAAACGAGAAAATTTAAAAGAACACTGCACTTGGTTTAATATTAGCTTGCGAATGCAGTCGCATAACTAGTGTAGTCTCTTAATGAAAAAATAATGGTCTAATTTTCTTTTTAATGCTTAAAATTCGTCTGTCAGGAGTTTTCACTGTTTGTTCCTGATTTCCAAAATTCATAGCTTTTTATTATTTGTTACTACAAGTTTTAAGTTCATTGAAAATAAAGTCAGATTTTTAAAAGAATCTAATACTTCTTTGAAAAAACTCTTTTTATCATAACCCGGATAGCTAATCTCTGCTAATCTCACCTGATGATGAGAGCAGATAATTTTTCACGAAACTGTAGTCGTAGTTTGTTAGCATTATATGGAGAAAAATAGACGATTGTATTCATCATTTATAAATTCAGATTACTCATATAAACTCCTAAATGTTCTCTATTTTTTCAACTGATTTTCTAATAATTTAGCACTATATTAGAAAATAAATGGTTGTTTTTATAGTTTTTGTATATTCATAATATTTACTTGCATGCCATGGTTTAAAACTCATATATGGCAAAGACTAGAAGAAGACTTTAGCTTGAATACGCTGTATGTAATTTTTTTCATATTTATAAAACTTCATTTTTTTTTAAATAAGGCAATATCTCTTTTATTGTAGCAATACAAATAACACACTGTTTACAATTCTTTGATAAAAATGCAGAATTATGAAAAATTTTGTATAATGCAACATAATTCTTCAACTATCAAACCGGTGTTATAAATGAAGTAGTTACACAATTCTTTACTTTTTATATTGGTGCATTTTAGTTTTATGGCATTTAAAAATTATTTGAGACTATAATAATTTAAATATAACTGAAGTGTTTTGTAATGTTATTTTAAAGATCCATGTACTTGAATAAAGTTCGACGTTACCTCAATTTTATAGCCATTATTCATGCAGAATTTTTCCGCATCTCCCATTAGGAAATATTGAACAAATTAAAATACGTAATCGTTTTGTGAATATTTTACATAATGCAAAAGGTATTAACCACAATTGTAAAATTTTGTACGAACAAAATGACTTGGATTGTTATAACTATTTTAATGAAAAGAGCAATTCGTAAAAATAGTTTTTGTAATCTCCCTCTATATGAAGGTTCAAGAATTTCGACCTGTATTGTTCTAGTTTAAATCGGGTCTTGGTAGGAATAGATGTTAAAAATGAATTTAGCTGTAAATAAATATCCACAAAATTATAATTAAGCATAGCTATAGTCTTTACCAAATTAGATTATTTTTTATTTCAGTAAGCATAACTCATATTTACGCATGAATATGTTACATCTCTTTTAAATATACAACGCATTGATTACAATTCAACTATGAATGGATTTCACATTTATCATTAATACAGATTTTTTTAGCATATATCGTTAGGGAAAAAAATGAAGCAAATTTAAAAATTAGAAGTAACCATCGTGTGAACATTGCAAAACCCTCAAAACCATTTGTTTCGTGCACGTGTGCCATTGTGCTTCTTCGCGCGCGTGTGAATCTATCCACAAAAAACTGTATCACATATCTAAAAAAGGAAAAATAAAAAATTGTAATCACATGTCTGTGCCATGTGTATTGTGCGAGCAAGTATACGTGGGGGGGCTGTCCTCAGAAATAGGAAGTGGTGGGGTAGTGAAGTAGAATTGATCAGAATCGGGGGGATTTTTTGAGATTTCTGCAAAAGTGCGATTGAAGGATTAAAATTGACAGACGAGAGTTTTAGTTGATGAATGAGCCTGTAACAAAGCTCAGTACGACAACTGATAATTATCTAATAGGAGAAGAAGGGGCGATGATGATACTGGGGAAGAGAAAGAATTGGTAACGGTTAAATCACCACGTTTGTAAGCGAGGGATTTGAGAAACTGAGGATATTTTTTGCGGAACGAATTTTATTTCTGAAAGTGATCTCGCTTGACAAGAAGGGTAAGCTATTGAGAGACATTAAACCTTGGTTACAAAAGCCATTTTTTCTTTGGTTTATATCTAATTATAGCAGGGTGACAAGAATTTATCTGACACAGATAAGATGCTGTTGGTATACAGTGAAGAACTTCAGACGCTTGGATTTACCTCTATTCGCTACATTTTCCTCTTAGTGTGCACATTTTCACTTTTTTCTCTGTATTCTTCTTTTATTGTGTTTATATATTTTTTTTTTCGTTCTCTTTTATATTCAAAAGAAGAAAGTAAATTTGCGGAAGTTTTGATGGTTTTACGCGTTTGATGTCCTGAATGAGATTTCACTATTATTCGATCAATGTTTTTCTATCTCTCTGTGTGTGTGTGTTCGTGTTGCACAAATTTTGTGGGCACTTTCATTTAAAAACTATTGCATGAATTTCGATAAAATTTCAGAATTAGGTGCACCTTTACGTAAATTTGTGCTGATTACAATTAAATTTGTGTTTTTTTATATTCTCCTATAGTCATGAAAAGAAAGTACTGGATTCGTGGAAATTTTCAACTTTTGATTTTTGATGGGTTTATGTGTTTTGGAACGCTCAGAATACGAAATGACTATTTTTGGATCGCTGTATTGCTGCCTGCCAAAAGCTGATGCGATGATTTCCATGAAACTTCATACTTAATTACACCTTGACGTAAATTGGTGTTCATTAGATTTTGCTGTATCTAGTTCAACATCTGACACTCTGTGGTTAAATCACTGCTTCTGCAAGCGAGAAATGTGTTTTGCAGAGCAAAATTTTATCCTTGAAAGTGGTGTATTTTCACAAGAAGAGTAAATTATTGGGAGACATTAAATCTTGGTTCTGAAAGCCTTCATTTGTTGGTTTATATCTAATTATAGCAGATTGATAGGGATTTATCTGATATAGATAAGATGTGATTGGTGTATAGTGAGAAACCAGATGCTTGTCTTCACATCTATTTGTACATTTTCCTCTTAGTGTACACATTTTCACTGCTTTACTATTCCCTTTATTGTGCTTTTACTTTTATTTATTTATTCTTTTATTCATTCTCTTTTTTTCACATTCCTTTATACTCATAAGAAAAAAGTACTGTGTTCTTGGAAATTTTCAATTTTCGGTCTTTGATGGGCTTACACTTTTTGGAATGTCCTGAATACGATTTCAATATTTTTGGACTGTGTGTTTGGACTGTCTTTTTGTCTGTGTGTGTATTTTTACAGGCGTTGTAATGCAAAAACTAAAGCATTTTTTTTTTGTTTATATCTAATTACAGCAGGATGATAGGAATTTATCTGGTACTATAGCTGAAAAACAATCCAATGCGTAGCATGTACATTATATGACATTTCCAGTTTTTGATGAAAAATTAATATTTTCTTCTGCGCTAAAAAAATATTTATTATAATAGTTTTAAATATCTTATTATAAGTAAGAAATTATATTCATAATGTAGTTTAAATAAAAATTACGAAGATTACATTTTGCAAATTACGTGGTTTTAATGCAATTATATTGCTATTATTATTATGCTATATTATAATTATATTATAGTGCTTTTATAAAACAATACCGACATGCAGATAAAGAAATTATTTGTCGAGAGGAATTTGGATAAAAATTTGTCGTTACTGACATTGTATCTTCCAATCTGAGTGTGGCCATGGGCGTAATGTCACACCTTTCTTATATGGAAAGTCTAAATTATTCTAGAATGTTGCTCAGTGCGCCATTTCATTGATGTTATTTCAAAAGTGACAATAGTTCTCGAAACATTTCTTGCTTTGAAAAATTTCGAAACCAAATTTTGCATTTATGCATATAAAAATATTTAAATTTTAAGAATTAAAATATACATTTCATATTAAATATGATGTTTCTTTCATCGAGTAAATCATTTTCCCTTTACAATCATGGAGGTCAATCTTAACAAAAAAAATATATATATATATATATATATATATATATATAATAAAAAATAAATCTATAATATAGTAGACAGCGAAGCGCATGCGCGGTAGCGTATTACTGCTTGCGCGGCAGCGTATTACTGCTTATTTTACTGTTTAATACTGTTAATTTTACGGTATAATACTGGTAGCTGGGGTGCCAGTTTTATACTGTAAAATCAACAATTATTTTTTGCAGTGTATTATGAGCTGCTACCACCCAACCAAGCGATTGATTCGACCAAGTAGCAGAAAGGGGGGCACAGTGGGACACAGGGCCTTTTTCCTACCATTCAAATACTCAACAATTAGAAAAGTATGCATCATTTAGTTAACCTGTATGGCAACACTGTGTAAACTAGTCTCAGTCCATTTCATTTTGTAGGGCAGTTACAGCCATTTTTGTTTTTACTATCACTGCTGGAAAAATCAGGTAAATTTTACTTTCTTGGATTTGAGCAATAAAATATCATCCAATAGTGAACATCATTGCATTAATTTAAAGCTTAAACTTTCTTCATTAGATGTGTGCAGTGTTCTTAATTCTAATAATGAATTTTGTGCAACTTTTGACTTTGGATTTACTCCTTGGGGGTACAGTGGGACATGTTGATTAGTGGGACACGTCCCACTGTACCCCAATGTAAATATATTTTAGACTATCACAATTTGAAATTCAATTATTCATGTAAAGTGATTTTATTTAAACACAGTATTTTTATTATGTTTAGATGGCATTTAAAATGTGCATTTAACAGCCTATTAACCTGTTGCTACTATTATATTATTACTGTTAAATGTTTTTTTTTTAATGAATTGTTATTTAAACACATTATTATGAATATTTTTGTCTGTTTTGGAAGAATTGAAAAGCAAAATAAAGGTAAAAAGAAGTATTCTTCTAATGTTTCGAAATGATAACAAAAAAAAAAAAAATTGTAAATAAAAATGTATGGGAAAGCAGTTCTTCAGAAGACGAAGATTGGAAGCTCTCTTCAAGTGATAGTGTTTCAGACGATGAGATGGAAGAAAGATAAAATATTTTTGAGGATGAAATGGAAGAAAGAGAAAGCGTTTCTATTAGTATTGGAGATTTTGTATTAGTCAAAGTGTGTGGGAAAAGGAAAGGAGCCATGTTGTTATTATGTTGCAGAAATCACAAATAAAAGTGAAATTGACTTTGAAGTGAAGTATATGAAAAGACTTTTGCCAGCATACAATTTTGTATTTGATGATGAGACATATTCAGCTGTTCTTGCTGACATTGAAATGAAATTATCAAAACCAATGGCTTGCGGAGGGACTGAAAGAACAATGACACATTTATTATTTCCTGTAGACTTCCAAGGTTATTTACTCCATGATAAAATGAACTTTTGAGAAATTTTTGTTATCCTTTAATGTTTAATTTGATGTTACTTTATTATTTTCAATTCATCATACATTATTTTGCAACTCTTAAATGTGCTCCATTATTATAACTATTTTTAAGTCATCATTTGAAAATAGCTTTCATATCTTCTATGTTCAATATCTAAACCTGTATTTAATAATAATAAATGTGTTGTGATAATATAGCTAATTTTGTATGTGGCTTACTCACCATCCAACTGTACCCCATTACCTGTCCCACTGTGCCCCGCCAGGGGGCACAATGGGACATCTTGTGTACCTTTTGAAAATTAATTTTTTTTTAAAGAATAAAATAAGTATAAATTATGAAAAAAATTACAATGAAAGCTAAAAGTTGCCAAAATATTGCTCTGTATTCATTTTATTTTTTTTTAATTAAAAGGGAAGAAATTATAATAAAACAAGTGAAAATTGTCCCACTGTGCCCCCCTCTCCCCTACTGCTTACAACTGGAAAAATTAAAGTGAGCAGTCGACCAGAAGTGGCACGAATTGACAAACAGAAAGGGCGTTGTATTCCACAACGACAACGCCAGACCGCACGTTTCTGTGATGACCCGGGAAAAATTATTGCAGCTTGAGTGGGATGTTTTGATGCACCCACCGTATATTCCGGATCCTGCACCTTCAGATTATTACTTGTATTTTTTTTTAATATTTTGCGTTTGAAATTTAGTCGATTTTCGCTACGGATTTAGGCATAGACCGAATCTAACAGCTCCATATTATACACCTTATCATATCACTGATTACTACGGAGAAAATAGCATAATTATTCACTTTAATTTTTTTAATTGTGCAGGTAGCGGTGAGTTCTTAGAATGATTTAAAGTTTCAAATTTGTACTTTTTCTAAAATCAGTATGGCAAATCTTTCTGTAACATTCACAAACTGTTTTTCTTCTCTTTTAAAAATTTTAGATTTTAACATAAAAAAGTGTAAAAATCAAATAGTGCATTTTATCTATCTAATATATGTATATATATATATATATATATATATATATATATATATATATATATAATTGGACTGTCTGTCTGCGATTATCAGACAAACACATATTTTTAAGTTCATTTTCGATTGTTTAAAGGACGTGACGGGAAGTTAAAAATAACATTTAATAAAATTTTTGTATGTCCGTCTGTCTGTTTGTCCGAAATAGGCTCAGAAACAGTTGCTTAATAAGCACTAAACTTATCATGGGCAGATAAAGAATATTTCTGGATACAATCTGTTGTTTGTCGAATTTTGATATCTAAAATAGTTTTCAAGAAAACAGCAAGAATCAGCCAATCTTCCAACACTCAAAAACTCGAAAACTAATTGATCATTTATAGGAAATCTTACGGTGAGTGAAAAGTCTAATTAAAATTTATAAATGATAATAGTTACATTTTTAGCTTTTAACTTATGCATTTAAAATAAAAAATTGGATTGGTAAGTATAAGGAACTAATGTTCCATAAACGGGTCAAAAGCAAAGGTTTGAATCATTTCTAAACAAAGAAGTGATTACTTAGTATACCATTATATCTTTGTCTCACAATTATTAACACTATTAATTAGTAAGGTAAAATAGCTAATATTTATCGTACCCACATCCCAAGTTAGCATCAATTATAAATAAGGAAATAATCAGCTAGGGTGCTAGGACACCCAACCTGGACGCCAGCCGGTAGGCATATGGACTAATGTCCAGATGGTAAAACCCCCACCTCTATACAGCAAAAACCCAGACGCCGAAATCGGCCAAGAACAACAATCACAAATACAGAATACGTTCACAGTAAATTCAAAAAAAAAAAAAAAATAAATAAATAAATAAATAAATAAATAAATAAATAAATACACACATATACACACATACATACACACAAACACACACACACATATACATATACATACATACACATATATATAACAAAATACTAAATTAAACTAACTAAAATCCTAAAAACACAAACTGAATCCTAAAATACACAAACTCTCTAAAACTATGCTGTAACTAATAAAATAACACTAGTCAGAAATGCACAAACTCATTATAACGTTCTTAGCACTTTAACAAACATGAAGAAGTACAATATGCTTTGGTACAAAAATTAGCATCAAGACACTATTATGCAGGAAAGTCCAAAAGTCCACTATTCAAAAGCTATGATTAACATACTGGATGCTGAATAAACTAGCTCTAAACTTCTAGAACCTGTATCTAATAAAGGAGAAATTTGCATTTAATATGTTATAATTTTCACTAAGTTTTCTGTAATTGTTTTGTGAAAAAAGAACTCTAATGATGTTTTGACTTAAAGTAAATTTTTTTGAAAATCAAAATGGAACTTCATTATGGGGCATCTGCCAAATAGATAATGTTTGACATCACCACAAGCGCCACATTCACAATGATCATTATTTCTCTTTTTTATTTTATAAAGGTACGAGGGGAAGCTCCTGTGGCCAGTAATAAAATACAAAATTACTTGTTTAGAACAAACAAAATCAGGATTAACCTTTTTAAAAATATCATATGTAAGGCGTCCAGTATCTGAATCTTGCCAATGTTTCTGCCACGTGCATAATATGTTACGTTTAACCTCTCTAGTGAGAAGAGATATTGGAAATGGAATCCTTGCCACAAGGTCAGCATTGCCAGATGTAATGACACTCTTGGCTAATGTATCTGCCCTTTCATTACCGTAAAGGCCGACATGCGCTTTTATCCATCCCAAGTGTAGGATCTTATCCTCATTATCATATAACAAATTAAAAATATCACATATAATTTGATTTTTTGGAAAAACACGATTCAGCACTAAAACAGAAGACAGACTGTCTGTATACAGGATAGCCTCTTTATAATCTGAGTTCACGTACCATTTAATTGCGTGCAGAATTGCCAATAGTTTGGCCTGAAATATTGAGTTAAACCGATGCATATGTATACTGAAGTCAAAAATGAAGTCATTCTTGAATGACACTGTAAATGCAGCCGAAATTCCTTCCAACATATTTGAACCATCAGTATAAATTATTATGTTAGCCGATTCAGGGACTATGTTCGTTACAGCTGGAACAAAAAAGAGATTTTTTAATTGGTTAAAGATAGGGAAATCAAATGTCTTCAAATTTTTCATCATATCAGCATTTACAACTACAACATCTTCAATTTTCATTTGACCATTACCATTCATAACATCGTATTTTTTTACTATTTTGTTGTAGTGTTATGTAAAGCGGTGACACACCTGTGACAATGCATAAAGCATCCGTTGAGACGGTTCTGTATGCTCTTACAATTGAGAAAAGGGCCAGTCTTTGGCAGGAGCTTAGTCTTCGCAATCCATGAGATTTTAAATCCCTGATCCAAACTTCCCAACCGTAGCATATTCTTTTTTCAAGTACAGCATAATACCATATCTTCCGCAAAGAGGCATTTAATCCACGATCTCGACATCCGGTTTTCTTTATATCCATTACAAAATTCCTTATATTATCTCTGACATAATCTAAATGAGTTAGCCAGTTAAACCTAGAATCCAGAACAAATCCTAGATATTTGATATTATCTTCCACCGGAATTGATCTATTGTTAAGTTTGAAAATTGGTCTTCTGCTTTCCAAACAAAAACGACCGAACATCATTGATACACACTTTTGAGCACTAAGAGATAACTGCAAAATATCACAGATACCTGCGAATAAATTTATAATATAATTCATTCTGTCTTCCAATCCTCTACGAGTGTCAGCTGCCTCGAAAATGACGAAATCATCGGCGTACGAGATAATATAATCTGCATTAGTCTTATATCTTTTCAAGATAATATCTGCAATGATCAACCACAATAACGGGCCAATGCATGAACCCTGAGAGCAGCCCTGGGACAGCCTAAACCATCTAACGCCATTAGTGAAACGAAACCCAATATAACGGTTTGAAATATAATTTTTCAAAATGCTCTTTAAATAAATAGGAATAGGCAAATTATCAATTATATTTGAGATGGTACTCCAACTAACATTATCAAATGCACCCTCTATGTCTAACGAGGTCATTGCACAATATTTCTTATTACTTAATAATTGATTAACATTGGATTTTAATTTCTGCAGAGCTGTAATAGTTGAACGACCCTCTCTAAATCCGTGTTGATCCGGGTCAAAATAATTTTCTATCTCAAGAGGGATTGTTACTCGCATCTTAATAATTCGCTCAAGCACTTTACCCAGGATTGACAAAAGTGTAATAGGTCGATAGGCTCTAGGAGACGATGGGTCTTTGTTCCTTTTTCTAAAGAATACAACATAGCCTCGCTTCCATATATTCGGAAAATGCCCAAGGGCCAGACACTTATTAAAAATCGCCTTTAGTAACTCTGGGAAGTATTTAAAAATATTCTTTGTCACTAGCGCATCTATTCCGTCGGGTCCAGGAGCTTTATTTATTGATTGTTTATCCATGGCGAATTTAATTTCTCTGTGAGAAACTTTAACGAATGTGTGATCAGTTTCCATATCAACATCCGCTATAAATTCGTGAATCTGCACTGGAACTCTGTCCGTTCCAAAATGTTCCCTCATCAAATCCTCTGCAACATTATCATAAGTATGAAATACTTCGGACTCTTCCAAGACGGTAAATATCAAATCGGTATGACGTAAGGATTTCTTTGATATATATTTGTATAAATTGTTAAAGGACTCGTTCGTTCTTTCACAGTATCTCAGCCAAGATTCTTTTTAAGCTTTTCTTACTATCTTTTTTATAATTATTCCGTCGAAGAACATATAGATCTCTGTATTCCACCACGTCCAGGTTACGAGTCCAACGTTTGTATAGCGCATTAACACGATTCCTTTCAGCACGTAAGTCTTGCGTGTACCAAATAATCTTTGGCTTGTAAGAGATATTTCCCTTGCGAAAACATCTGTCTAATGTATCTGTAAGTATTTGTTGAAAGCTCACCATCCAATCATCGAGCTCCTTTGAACTACGAATTCTTAAAAGATCATCCATCCAAGTTCTTTTATACGTTGCGAGAATTTGATTAAATCTACGAAAACTCTTATTTTTAGTTTTGTAACGTGTATTTTCAATAATTGCAGGCTCAAAATCTAATTTAAAATGGATGTATTTGTGATCGCTAAAAGAAAATTTGTTAACATCTACATGCTAGTTGGTTACATGATGAATTATCTCAAGACCCCCAAAGTTAAATCTGGTCTTCCCTTCAAGCTACCTTGAGTAAAAGTATGAGGTACATCAATATCATTTAATATACTCAAATTCGTAATTGCAAGATGTTCTAGAAGAGCTTCAGTTCGTTCATTCTCTCGACTATAACCCAGGTCAATCAAAGGCACGTTGAAATCTCCACTTACGATTACGTTTCCCATATCCGGAAAAACGTTATTCCAATCCTGGAAGTCTTTATCTATGTCTCCCGAGGGAGGCGAGTACTGTGACCCAATAAAAATCACACCTTTAGAGACCTTTATCGAAACGAAAACACTATTATCTAGAACTAAATTTTGCAATGCAGTATAATCCCTGTTAGTAATAAATATAGCAGCAGAGTTATTAATAGAAAAATAAGAGGGCCAATACTGAGGAATGCCAGAGGCAGAGCCATTGAAAAAATAAGGATCCTGGGCAAGGACTATATCGACACCCTCATCCAGAACATACTGACCAAGATTATCGTTTGCTTCTTTACAATGATGAAGGTTAATTTGCAACACATTAATACCAGAACAATGAACCACGTTTGAAGCGGCGCCCTTAGCTCCGCGAGGGAATTGCCTTTAATCTAACCTGCTTGTAGGTAGGACAATCGGGAGAGTCAGCCCTGTGTTCACAATCGGCCTGTGAGTTCTCAAAATAGCAGTTATAACAACGCACTTGTTCCGATTTGCACTCTTTGATAACGTGGTCTCCAGAACACCTTACACAATGAACTTCACCCTTACACACGTTCGCAAAGTGGCCAAAGGCCTGACATTTGTAGCATCGAGTGATGGAAACTAATTCCACCACTCGATAGCGATCAAAATCTATGCAGATTCTTTTATTCTGCAACAAGTATTCTTTACAGTTGTTATCCACATCAATCAACCAGTTAGATCTATTATTCTTTGTTTTCATTTTCTTTATTATTCGAATATCCAACCCAGATTTATCATATATTTCTTGAAGTATTTCCTTGGCCCCTTGGTCCATATGTGGTTCTCTCAGTTTAACAGACATTCTTTTCGCCATGCTCCCCTCAGGAATCACATCCTCCAGCGCTTTTCGTACAGCATTCTCAACCTCTGCCTCCAACACGTCTGGGTCAACACTGAGGATCAGCAAGCGTTGCCGTCTACGCAAAGGAGCATTCACCCTAACTTTATTCCTCAATGATTCCGCTGCACTCAATACCTCAGTTAATTGCTCTGTTTCATACTTGTTCCGCATCTTTAAAATCACTTGTTTACTCTTGGTTACTATCACGTCTCTAGGCAAAGGGGTCACATTAACATCACGACAAATGTTTCTGATATTTTTCTTTATCTCATCAACGTCCTGTGTGTCATCGGCCATACTTACTATCACAGGGAAGTCCTCCTTCTTTTCAACAGCTGCGCTTTCATTACTCTCGCCAATCACGTCACGTGAGCCCTCCGATTTTCTTGTTATTCGCTGCGCCAGTTCCTCCAACATCTGTCGATTACCTTTCGATTCTTCCAGTTGGGTCTCCAGAACAATATTCCTCTTATACACCTCCAGTGACTTAACCACTAAGTAGTCTAAAATTCGTTTCGAAGCTGCACAAACTGCTCAGCTAGGGTGCTATAAAATGTTTGCTTAATAATAATAATTATAATTTAAAAAAAAAAAACTGTTTTCAACAATATATTTCATTTTGTGCCAAATTTATTTTTCTAAAATATGTCAATTGGTAGTCGTCACGATTACGGAAGATCTATAAATAATAATTTTATATCGATCAAACGTGAACAGGGAAAAACGTGGCATTTAATACAGACGATCAGATCGAAGTGGATTCAAGTCTACTCATTTCACTGAATGTTATCTATCTTCTAGACGTTATTCCGTATACCTATGCTGATGATAGAAACAAATAAAGACATACAAAATCATTAGTTTCCCGATTGTTATGCCAAGTTTCTTGAATGAAGATACATTTTGCCATGGGTTTGAGCATCATTTCCTATCTCAGATGTCATTTGCGGGCAACATATAAATGATTTTAAGATTGTTCTCCAGAATCCTAAAAGTGGAATGATTTAGTGGATGAAAATGGCATCATGTTTAATATGAATCACGTATTTCAGCTCTCAAAACTGATAAATATTTGTGTGCGTAAAAATGATATCATTTTCATACCATCTGTTTCGAAATTCTTTAAAAGAGAAAATGTGTTCACAAATGCTGTAACTTCCAAAAACAACGTCATTAAAATCCCCCACTGAGAAAGGTTTTACTATAATTTAGAGCGTAATTATAAGGTAGAGGTGACATACGCACAGGGCGAAGACTCAGATTGAAAGATACAATCGCAAGCTCCACAAGGTTTCATCCATAAACCTCTCGACCAATGAACTTTTTGTTTTTTATTTACCCGTGTATGTCACAATTTTTTATTAAAGGCACTCTACTATAATTACACAAAAATCACATAATTTTGAAAAGGTAACTTTCGTAATGTTCAGTTAAATTACATTTTAAATATAATTTCTTATTTATAAGAACAAATTTAATAAAACTATTATTATACCTTTTTTATGTTAAAGATAATTAGATATATTTTCCTCAACAAATCTTAAAATGTCATACAATGTGATATCACTTCATGAATTCTTGAAACAAAATTTAAATAATAATAAGTCATTTCAGGAGTAATATGATTCATAAAAATATGATTTATATTATTTCATAAATAGATGAACTTAGATTAAACAAAATGATATGGAACTAAATAAATTTCTGGATCCAATGGGAGTACGATTAAAATAATTTATTAAAAAGTAATATCAAATAGAACGTTTACACTGTCAACAAGAACATTTGAAAAAAGTATAACTTCATACGCTATAGTTAATAAAATGAACAGGAGATACATTCCGGCTTTCTTAACTGAGCCAAGAAAACAATACTATTTTATGAAGTTTAACAAGATAATTAATTGTCTGAGTGCAACGAAGACTCATACACAGCGCAGTATTACTTTGCCCCATATATAGCTACGATGGATATTAAAACCTTTCGTCAAGCATAACTCATAAAATATTTAACGGATTTCGTTCAAATTTTTACAGCAGGTACCTATAAAGGTGACAACGTCGTCTATTTATTACCAAGAATAAATGTCAAACCGTTTGGAAGTTATATTAAAAAAATAGATAAAAAAAGCACAATTAAAGTACATACGTCACTAAATTTTGTGCGTACGTCATTTTCACCGGCGGGAGATTTTCGTAGACAATCGGAATTGAAAAGTTCATGGAATACATGGAGCAAAAAAATATGGAAGCAGTAATATTCAGCACAATAAAATATATTTCAATTTAATAAAAATGGAAAGTTAATCTGGAATTTTTTCTGTTTGAAAAGTATTAGAGATTAGTAAGAGTAGTATTAGTATTAGAGATTTGGCGTAAATCACACCATTAGCAGCTTTTTTTTTTCGCGTGTGTATGTTAGGAACAAATCTTTGATGTTTAAATAAAAGGTTTCGATTTGTGGCATTATTTCTTATTTTCTTTTCCTTTTTAGTATTTTAAATGGAATTAGTGAAAGGCGTGTATTTTGAATTAAATGAGTGACAGACGTGTATTTTTAACGTATGTATTTCAAATGAAATCAGTGAAAGATTTATATTTAAATGAAATGAATGCAATATGAAGATGTTATGAGAAAAATATTTGGCGATTTATCAACTGCGCCAAGTTAACATAAAAGTACCAATACATATGTGGGTACTTCTCTATTATCCCGTCGACCACTTTTCATAACAAAAAACTATCGCCAAATAAACGGGAGAACGTTGTCATTGAAATATCAAAATACATAAATAAATAAAATATAAGAATTTAAGGACACAATTGTTATTTTAATGAATGAAATAACTAATAAATCAGTAAAACATAATGATAAATACACGCAAATGTCGCGTTAAAAACCACTTGATGACGTAACAAACACGTATAATGCTTCTGATATCAAGTAAATGGGACTGCATTTTTGGCGTTTAATCTAACAGTTTGGCGATAGTTTTTTGTTATGAAAAGTGGTCGACGGGATAATAGAGCAGTACCTCTATGTGAAATGAAACAAGGCACAGATGTCATATACGCACCACGTTGGCGCGATTTTTCCCTCCACCAGCTTGGGGAAAACTTTGTTTTTGAATATTAGTTACAAATAGTGTGACAAATAGTACACGTGATTTTTTATTTCAATATAAAAATAAAATAACGTAATAAATGAAACAGCTTCTATTATTTTAAAAAAGGAAATAAAAATAAATAAATAATAGTTTGATATAAATAAAGGCGCGGATGTCATATACGCACCACATTGGCGCGATTGCAACAAAATGGCAATTTTATTCCTCACATGGTAACCCGGTTATTTTGTTTCAATTGTTGTTTATTAACTTTTATTTTTTATTTTAATTCTATAAATTGTTTTTATTATATATATCAATATTTATTTATATCAAACTATCATTTATTTATTTTTATTTCCCATTTTTGAATAATAGGAGCTATTTCATTTATTACGTTATTTTATTTTTATATTGAAATAAAAAATTACATGCTATTATTGTATGGTATTTGTAACTAATATTCAAAAACAAAGTTTTCGCCAAATTGGCGGGGGAAAAATCGCGCCAATCTGGTGCTTATATGACATCTGTGCCTAAATTAATATTGATATACATATAAAAATAATCTATAGAATTAAAATAAAAAATAAAAGTAAACAAACACAACAAACAGTTTTCGCCAAAGGGGCGGGGGAAAAATCGCGCCAACGTGGTGAGTATATGGCATCTGTGGCGGGATTTTTACCCTTTTATCTGTGCTTTCGGAAATATATAAAAATTAAAAAATTCTTATATCACGTGTATAATGTTTTGCATTTTTATACGGACCACTTCTCCATTTTAAGATTTTAAATGCTATTTATATCAGATATTTCTTTCTTGAGATTCCCACAAGTTTTTTCCGGTAATTTTTTTAGTTCGCTTATTAATTGTTTACAATTTGCCCCCCTGACAATAACAATTATTTATCACAAAAAATGGGTACTTCTCTATTATCCCGTCGACCACTTTTCATAACAAAAAACTATCGCCAAACTGTAACGCTAAATAAACGGGAGAACGTTGCCATTGAAATATCAAAATAAATAAAATATAAGAATTTAAGGACACAATTGTTACTTTAATGAATGAAATAACTAATAAATCAGTAAAACATAATGAAAAATACACGCAAATGTCGAATTAAAAACCACTTGATGGCATAACAAATACGTATAATGCTTCTGGCATCAAGTAAATGGGACTGTATTTTTGACGTTTAATCTTAGTTTGGCGATAGTTTTTTGTTATGAAAAGTGGTCGACGGGATAATTGAGAAGTACCCAAAAATGGCTTAGTTTTGTTAAATTTGTTTGTTATGTATTTTCATTTCTTATTAAAATATCGAAATTGGCAATAAAATTTTATTTTAGCACCGTACTTAATTTTTTAAAATGGCTCAAAAACATGGTTTAATAAACGTATATTTGTAAATATTTTAAAAAACATGTTTTTCCGCTCTCTAGAAAAATTTGTAAGATTCTACAACTGCCTTTGGCACCAACCAGTACATGATACGGAACTTTTCCCTATTCAGATACACAGAAGAGGTTGGTCACAAACAAGAGTAATGCTAGCAACAATATTGTTTTAACTCTATAAGAGTTAGAAACAATAATGATATTAAATTCCCCGATTAGCTTAGGGCCCGATTACGGAACTTTCTCCTAGAAAAAAAAAACTGTAGAAGTCTTTTACATTTGTTTCGAATGAAGCTCGATCAACAAAGTATTAATTGATAATACAAACAACACTAATATTAACATGGGGGCAAAAGTTTGAATTTAAGTGTATATATTTGGAACCCTCCCCCCCCCCCCAACCACCCACCAAAAAAAGAAAAAGAAAGTTACAGAAATGAATTTAAAATGGCGTGAAGCCACCCTTTCTGACATAAGAAATTGGCTGCGAACCCGACTTCGAAACTTTCACTTAACTTAATAACATGTATCTAATAGCCCTGAGGACAATTCCCCTTCCCAGTTATACGGACCTTGGGGCTTTTTTAAAAAGCTTGACGCAGTTCGGGTTGAAGAAGTTGAGATTTACTGTCAAATGACATAAACTACTATGAAAATAAAACTGGTGAATTATTATGCTGGTTTATGTATGTATTTAAAAAAATTGCATCTGATTACACTCTTTAGATAAATTACTCCTGTTTGCATTTAATAACAGATAAACGGCTTCCGTTTACTAAATTGTTTAAATATTGGGAATAGTTGGCGAGATATAGATAGACGTGTAAACAAACGGGTAGACAGACGGGTAGAGAGACGGATAGCGACAGAGATAAGCTAACGGGTAGCGAAACGAATAGACAGACGGGTAGCGAGGCAGGTGAAAAAAAGGGTTGACAGAGGGGTAGTGAGATAGGTAGGGAGACGGGTAGCGTGGTGGACAGTACACCGAGTACAGAGACGAGTACAGAGACGACTTGACAGACGGGTAGAGAGAGGGGTATATAGACAGACAGACGTGTTGATAGACGAGTAGTGTAACGGGAAGCGAGACAGGTAGAGACACGATTAAAGAGTCGGGTAGAAAGACAGACGGATACTGAGACGGGTATACAGAAGAGTAGAGAGACAGTAGACAGATGAGTTCGGAGAGAGACACAGCTAAGACATACGAGTAGTTAGACTGGTAGACACGTTTGTAGCAAAGCATGTTATCAATGTGGTTTGAAGTATACGAGTTTCTATAAATAGTTATACAAATAAACAAAGGAAATTTTTTTAATTCAAATATTAAATATTTGATTTAATATTTCAATATTTAATATTTTATTTTTTAATATTTTATTTAGATATTTGTCACAAAGAAAATGTTGCAAAAATTAAATTAAATTTGCGTTAAACTACGCTTGCTAAAATACGCTATTGGCTGCAAATCTGATTATGTGACTTTAAAAATATCGTTTTAAAAGATCCGGCGTTTTTTTTTTTAAAGTTTTGAGCAATTCCCGCTTAAGAAAATGAGATTATTTGCCAAATGTTATAAAAAAATGCATATGAAAACATAACAGTATATGAATTTATATATGATATTTTGTAATTATATCATTTAATTTGCTATTTTCATATGTTGTATCTTTATCTATCTCTTGTCTATCATATGCTGTATACTCACTTAGATTCTTGTTGATATCTTCTTTATATCGCAATTGTTAACTTTATGTTCTCAGCAATATCACTCAGACTAATCCCTTTGAGGGAAGTCCTAGTTTTAACTACAATAATTAGCTTCACACACTATAACAAGTTAATAGAAATTCAAGTTTCAAAAATATCTTCCGAAGGATTCATGTTATGATGTTCAAAAAAACATTATTTTTGATTCAAGAACTACAATGACAAAACTCAGACTGAACAAAAAAGAGAAGTCTACGGCGTCGATAGCAATCCGTGTCAGGAGCAGGCAATATGTCAACACACAATGTGTATGCAACATATCAGGTTACTATGCAGCTATTTTTCTTATAAATTTTATATATCTCGAATTATAGTCGATTGCTACTAGATGATTACCATTCTGTCATCGCCGTATTCCGAAAATCGGCTCAAAACACCACTTGTATACATAATACAGTGACCTCTCACTTATACGCAATACACGGAAATTATTTTTCAGCACCAGTTTTTTTTAAGGTGATTTTTGCCTTATTAAATCGCAGAATTTTTAAATCGAATTTTACTGTTTTAAAGTAGTGGTATGAAAAAGTAATTACTGAACATCGCGTATAAGTGAGAGGTCACTGTAGTTATTTTTAAGGTAAACAGGATACTTTGTTTGATTCCTTGGTGTAATTAACAATATCTGAAATATTTATGTGTTTACCGATAAAAATATTTCCTGAATGTTTTTAAGTTTATATTTGAGAACAGTTCTCGAACACAAATGAAAATAACTAATTGAACTCATACATATTTAGAAACCATGTTTTAAAAAGAAACGTGATCTCTGAAATAGCCTCTCTTTTTTTTTTAGAAAAGTAAATAAAACTAATTCGTTAAAGAGCTGCAAAAAGACACAATGCTTTAAAAAACCTTTATCATTTTTCTAAATTTGACGTATCTATAATTTCAGGATTGCCATGAATGTATATATTGCATTATTTCAGCAAATAATGCAGATAAATTCAAACGCTGACGCTATTTCTTTCTTTGTGTATTTGGTCAAGCATAGCAACAGTTTCTCTTTCGGCTGTATACAATATGCGAAAATAAGGAAAAAGAAAACACGATATTGTCTACTGATCCTTGGGATTTATTCGGAGTCCTAACCTTACATTTTTCCTATTTTTCGAAAATGACTTGTTATAAGAATGAAAAAGAGGCAAAAAGGAGGAAAAATACCATGACACGTGACGTGATCATTCAGATGCTATTTTGAAATATAAAATTTCCTATAGGAATGAAAAATAATCATGATTGCAGTTGTATTCTTTCTTTAAGTATTTTATTTTTCCTATGGTCCACAGACTTTACAATATTTTACAAACCAAGATGAAATAAATACGCCTTCTAATAATTTCAGCAATATAAATGTAAATTAATGCAGAATCATTAGATTTTTAAAATTTTAAACATTTTACTACTTAGAAAAGGTGGATTTAACTTTGTGCCGTTATATTAAAAATAAGTGAACAACGTGAAATAGCACAAATAAAAATATATAAAATGGAAAACAGCTTTTTCGGAGCCCCTAAAGCTCCATCATCAGTGCCAATTCAAAAGATTAAAACCGATTCAAAAGTTTAAGCCAGTTTAAGCCATGTGCTTGCGTCTCTCGCACGCGTCCAAGATTGAATGGCG
Source organism: Maratus michaelseni (assembly GCA_963931845.1). Lineage (NCBI taxonomy): Eukaryota > Metazoa > Arthropoda > Arachnida > Araneae > Salticidae > Maratus > Maratus michaelseni. The sequence goes on from OZ007587.1 coordinate 187,007,923, forward strand.
GCGACCTTTTCAAAAACAACAGGTGCCCAGCCAGAGCGGACGAGTTTAAGTACGGAGGAGTAAAAGAGGGGGAAACGAAGAGAATGAATTAAATGAAAGATAGCCAGACATTTGAAAAGTTTGGTGTACTGGACATATCATTAACTAAGTTACCTGAATTCTTCCATATATGATAAGCCTCCCAAAAATCAAGGTCGTAAATAGATGGGAATTTCTGAATTATTTCTGCTCCGTACTTAAACTCGCCCGGTCTGGCCGGGTGCTCCTATTGGTTCCTGCGTCACATGTGTTTCCTGACCCCGCTGTTGTTTTTGAAAAGGTCGCCGCTATTCAATCTTGGACGCGTGCAAGAGACGCAAGCATATGGCTTAAAGAGGCTCAAACTTTTACATGGCTTAAACTTTTGAATCAGTTTTAATCTTTTGAATTGGCACTGATGATGGTGCTTTGGGGGCTCCGAAACAGCTTTTTGCCATTTTATATATTTTTATTTGTGCTATTTCATTTATTTTTTAACGTTTTACTACTGTTTAAAAAAAAGCATTACCCCCTAATAATTCTATTACAAATTATCCTTATCCTATAAAAACCTCACAAATACCGATAGATTAGTACTAACGTCTACTAATTAATGCTATACTTACATTTTTCTTACGGAGTCGTCTACATATAAAATCTGTACCAAACTTGAAAATGTTCAATACTAATACCAAATCTTGACATCATATTTGGATTTTTCGGTAATATTTACTTTCGGATACCAAACGTCAAGTAGTTTACAAATTCATGTAGTTTAAAAGTTTCGAACTCCTAACGATTAATTCATTTTTAATCGTTGTAAAAGATATTGCAGTGCAGGTAGATTTTTCTTACCATAATCTAAAAACAACTTGGTAGTATATGAACTGTAGTTTTGGATTTCTATGTTTGAAGCTTTTAGAAATCGATTTCTTTTAAAAAATTCATAGGTTACAACTCTTTTTTTTCTTCTCGAATTTAATTTAGAAACAATATATATATTGCGAAATTAATTTTCGAACACAATATGAAATATAACCTATGATTTTTTTAAAACAGAAATCGATTTCTAGAAGCTTCAATTATGCGAATCCAAATATACAGCTCTCTCCGGCAAGTAGTTTATGAGTTATGCTTTAAAAACTACCAGCAACGCAATCGGTTTTGCAACGATTAAAAATGAATTTAACATTAGAAGTTCCAAACATCATAATTCCTAAACTACTTGACCGAATGACTTTCCGTATATACGAAGTTAAAATTGACCGAAGAATCTAAATATAGTGCCAAAATTAGTATTGAATTTTTTAAAGTTTGTTACAATTTTGATATGTAGATGACCCACTAAGCAAAATTTGGTACCAGTTACACTTTTATACGATGATTTGTGACAGAGTTAGCAGGAGATGTTGTTTGTTTTGTCCCAGGATTGTACATACGCAAAACAAATGGTGATTCCACTTCATCTAAATAAAGATGACTTGAAAGAAATGATATTTAAAAGAATTTCAATTACCAGTTTATCCGTTAGGGAGGCAGGAAAAGAAATACACAAAAGAAACATCGTTCTTTTAATTTCACAGAGAAAGAAAAATACAATAGAATAGCTTCTTTATGTATTCACGAATTTTCTCGTATTCGTATTTTGATGAGATAAAATATTTATACAAGAAATACTTAATAAACATTTAAAAATTAGATTTGTATATCATTTTATATCATTTAAAGTTTTATAAAATACATGTTTGTCTACTTTGAAATCATTTACAAATAAATAGTGTATAGAACATACTTCTATTTTCTTCTCTTTAAAGCATTATCTTAAAAAGATGAAGAGGGGAAAAAAGAAAAGAAAAATAGAGAACATCAAGAAGTAAATCCTTTCGATACATTGTTCTGACCAAAAACCTTTATTGTCAAAATAAGCAGTGGGGGAAAAGTGCGGGGAAAAGAGCATTATTCCTTATAACTTATTTCATCAGATAATAAGGGCTGCATTTCTAAGGGCGTCTCCTCAGATAGGTAATCCCCCAATAGCTTTCTTTTGCTGAATATGTGTTATTATTGGTCATGGAGAAGGATTAGTCTCAATATATAAGTCTCTGTTTGTTGCACCAGTTGATCTTTTGTATTATGAGGATTCTTATAGCATTAGATATCGTTCGCGGTTTCTATCTTTTTAAATGGTATAAGAAATAATGCCATAAGATTGTTATGAAAAATTTGAAACGGGGAAACTCTATCGAAAAAAAAAAGTAATAAAAATGCAAATAATATAGATTCGTATGGTAACATTTTATAATCTATACTCTGAGCGATGTATTATGTAAGTATATTTGTTTATCAGTTGAATAAATGGAGTAAATGGAATTTCAGCGTGTCAGTTATTGGAAGATGTAAATGTGAAATTGCGGAAAATAAGAGGGAAATACTCAAAAGCTGGTTTCTTTAAAAACTATAGGCGTGAATGCTGATGATTCGGGATTTTTTTTAAGGAAAATATTTGGCTTTTAGGTTTCAAAATCAAAATTTCAATTTTACGCATATTTTAGACGTAAACACTAAATTTTGTTTAAAATAAATTTGGACAATTTTTCCAGAAGGATTTTTGTTAAGTGTTTATTTGAATATTGTTTTTAAAGAAAAAAATAAAGCATAATGTTATAATATTTCGTAGATAATGAATACGTATTATATTAGAAAAACCTGCATTTAAACAAACCGAAAACGGTACTTGTTTATTAAAGGGACTTATAGATAGAGTAAATGACCTTGATAAGAGAGAGAAGGAAAATTTTCATACCTATTTTCTGGCAACCTATTCACTGTTTCATACGCACAAGCAATATTTAAAATACATGTATAAACAAGTATAAAAGTTCATTATGTTTGTTTTCATAGATGTTTATATCGTTTAGCAAGAAATCTTCCTTTTTGAATACCGAATTCAGCCAAGTTAAAAAACAAGTGAGTAAGTGTGATCCGAGATCGCACAAAGGGTTTCCTTTAATAGTCCTTTCAATTTCTTTTTCTTCATTTTCTTTTAATTAATTAATCCAAATAAATTTCATTTTCCATTTAAAATATATATATATGTATATCAGTTTTTTTATAATATAATTTTTTATTCGAATTTCTAAAATAGAATAGGATTTTTCGTATATGTACCACTTTTCAAATCCCTATCTTATACAGTTTTAAAAATTTGAACATGCATTAAAATTTGTGAATGACGCATTTAATTATAATCAGCATTGTTTATTTTTTTATTTTATCTTTCGCATTCGAAAGTAAAATAAACATTTTTTTTTTTTTTTTTTTTTTTTTTTTTTTTTGGTAAAATAAAAAGTTACAGGTCATTTTTCTTTTGATTTTTGCAAATTTTTAATCGGCATGTGATTTAGCATATAAATACAAAATCTCAAAGACGTATGTTATACAGTTTAAAAAAAATTATATATACTTTAAAATCTCCCAGTACCGGAAATTTTATCTGCGGTTAAAATCTTTGTTCCATCTCATCTGGTATCGATTGTCTGCAACCTGCACAAGTGTATAAAAAAAAAAATCATTTTTCACTTGAAAAAATAAATTTTTAATTAATATCTTTGGAAATTACAGTCCTATGTTTGTTTTTTTAAAATAAAAGATAGTTGTATTTAGCATTTAAATCTATGCATATATGTGTAAATTTCAAATAGGTAAATGCAGAATTTTAAATAATTTTATAGAGCCCGAAATAACCGTACTTGGTTGCGCTTTTTCTCACATTGAAGGTGAAATTGATAGCCTCTCTCGAGGTCGTGGTAAAAGAAGATCAGGACGGGGAATCGTCTGGACGGAGAGTATAGCGAGAATGTACTTTTTAAAGTTTCTGTTTAATTTTTAATGAGTTAATTAATATCTCCGCTAATTATCGACATATTCAATATTTTATTTTTTGTCGTTTGACAGGAGGTATTCAGCTGTAAGGACACAAAATTTCAAGTCTCTAATTTATACATTTTTCGAGTACCAATGCTGTGACGAACAGACAGAGAAGTGAGACGAATAGGGTTTCGTGATATGAACGAAACCCTAAATAAAAACGCCAAGGCTCCTATAACAAACAAATACCCCGAAAACATATAAAGAGTGGATTTCATAAATATTCACAAATTTCTATTTTCACTTTATCAACATTTTTTGGTAGAAGAGAAGGTCCAAATACTGGATAGTAGATGTTCTGAGGACTGAGCGCAGCGCAGCCTAGCGGCGATAGGCAGAGTTTGTGCCTTTAATTGCGAGAAGAAAGGCACGAGCAGTCCGTCGTTGAAGTCTATGAACTTATATTTCTTGTTTATAATTTTACATGATGTTGAAACTAATATTTAAAAAAAAAGTTTTTAATAAATGTGCATGAATAATTGGATTTTTGCTATGTTAGATTCATAATTTTTTTTAAAGAAATGTTATCTATTTTGAGGGAAATTTAAAATGAAAATTAAAAAATATATATTAAAATAATTATTCGGGGAAATAAAGAGAAGTATCAAACAGTTTGTTTAGTTACCTTGTCAAAACATTTTGTTTACACGAATCCCTGAAAAATAAATTATTAAATTACAAACAGTTTACTATAAATATATTTATTAAGTTTCGTCTTCCTTTCAATTTAATTAATTTAAAAGTTAGGAGGAAGAAAATATTAAATCAGCCCTGTAAATTAATTTAAAATGTAATGGATTACATTAAGCAGAATCTCTGAAATCAATTAGTGTTTATCTTAAAGGTTTCACCTTAAAAAAATTCTTTTTTTATATTCCAAAACTGAAAGCGCTAACAAATGACTAAAAATTTAAATTCTCATTCGCAGATGTTCTAATGAATGGCCCCGTTTGAATCCATCGAAAGCGTATTTTGATCGTTATCGTAGTTCTCATTAGTTGGGTTTCAAATAAGCGATATAAGCGTCGTTATATTCATTGCAATTTCACATTTAATATTTTTGATCATTTAACGTTTTCTTACCTTGTCAAAACATTTTGTTTACATAAGTCGCTGAAAAAGAAATCATTAAATTACAAACAGTTTACTACAAATATATTTATTAAGTTTCATCTTCCTTTGAATTTAATTAATTATAAAGTTAGAGGAAGAAAATATTAAATCAGCCATGTAATTTAATTTAAAATGTAATGGATTACATTAAGCAGAATCTCTGAAATAAATTAGTGTTTATCTTAAAGGTTTTACCTTAAAAAAATTCTTTTTTATATTCCAAAACTGCAAGCGCTAACAAATGACTAAAAATTTAAATTCTCATTCGCAGATGTTCTAATGAATAGCCCCGTTTGAATCCATCGAAAGCGTATTTTGATCGTTATCGTAGTTCTCATTAGTTGGATTTCAAATACGCAATATAAGCGTCGTTACATTCATTGCAATTTCACATTTACTATGTTTTATCATTTAACGTTTTATTACCTTGTCAAAACATTTTGTTTAGACAGGGGTCGCTGAAAAAGAAATCATTAAATTACAAACAGTTTACTATAAAAATATATTTATTACGTTTAATCTTCCTTTCAATTTAAATAATTTAAAAGTTAAGAGGAAGAAAATATTAAATCAGCCCTGTAAATTAATTTAAAATGTAATGAATTACATTAAGCAGAATCTCTAAAATAAATTAGTGTTTATCTTAAAAGGTTTATCTTAAAAAAATTCTTTTTTATATTCCAAAACTGCAGGCGCTAACAAATGACTAAAAATTTAAATTCTCATTCGCAGATGTTCTAATGAATGGCCTCGTTTGAATCCATCGAAAGCGTATTTTGATCGCTATCGTAGTTCTCATTAGTTGGATTTCAAATACGCAATATAAGCGTCGTTACATTCATTACAATTTCACATTTACTATTTTTTATCATTTAACGTTTTATTACCTTGTCAAAACATTTTGTTTAGACAGGAGTCGCTGAAAAAGAAATCATTAAATTACAAACAGTTTACTATAAAAATATATTTATTACGTTTCATCTTCCTTTCAATTTAATTAATTTAAAAGTTAAGAGGAAGAAAATATTAAATCAGCCATGTAAATTAATTTAAAATGTAATGAATTACATTAAGCAAAATCTCTAAAATAAATTAGTGTTTATCTTAAAGGTTTTACCTTAAAAAAATTCTTTTTTATATTCCAAAACTGCAGGCGCTAACAAATGACTAAAAATTTAAATTCTCAATCGCAGATGTTCTAATGAATGGCCTCGTTTGAATCCATCGAAAGCGTATTTTGATCGTTATCGTAGTTCTCATTAGTTGGGTTTCAAATAAGCGATATAAGCGTCGTTACATTCATTACAATTTCACATTTAATTTTTATCATTTAACGTTTTATTGTAACGGCTTATTACAGTTCCTAAACTAGAAAACTTCCCCAGTTAGTTGTCTAAGAACGGGAGAGAAAATGAATAAACTATCAAATATAAAACATATTTGATGTGACCCCATGTTTGATGAAAACCCTGTGACATTGTATTTTGAGTGTAATTTTCTTAAAAATTTAAATAACTAAAAGACATTTCATAAACTGAAGAATGTATTCTAATTTCATAATAATAATATTAAAATATATAAAAACAGTAATAATATAATAATATAAAACATAATAATAATATAAAACATAAAACGTTACTGTCTGTGTACCTATCAGCTGTATTCTGCATAGATGCTAATGCGCAGAACTACCAAATTTCGCACTCAAATATATCTAAACTAGAACTGACATACCTCGTAACGCAATTTTTTAAACCTTTAATGATATTTTTAAAGTATAATTTTATTTTTTTCTATTTATCTTTCACTAGCAAGTTTTACTGCCATGTTAAAAAACAACGAATAACTCAACAATATATTCCAAATATATCCAATAGGCATAAATAATAGATGACAAAGAAAATAGTTGTATGTTTAAAATGTAAAGAATCTCTGAAAATAATTCTTGTAACAAGTGTGTTAAGCATTATTCTAAACATGTATGTATTGCTGGTGTCCTAATAACAATGATGTACAGTTAGTATAAATAAAAAAAGAAAAATATATTCCCCATTAAATTCAATTACCAAATTGTCATAGAGAAAAACGAAAACATGTCTTAGAAAAATACTTAGGAGGAATCTTCATAGAGAAATTGTACCGAACTCTCAAATTTTCGATACGAACAGACAATTTCTATTTGAATTTTCAAAACATTTTACACTAGGATATCGAAGTCATTCGGTCAAATAGTTTAAGAATTATAAAGGTTTAAAGTTCGGAACTTGTAATGAACTCAAACACTGTTTGTCAGAATGATCTGCAATTTAGATTCGCATAGTGAAAGCTTCTAAAAACATTCCTGTTAAAAAAATCGTACGTTACAATAACTGATTTATCCGAAAATTAATTTTGGAAATATACATATTTTATAAGTGATTTTCGAAAAAATATATAAATTATAATCTGTAAATTTTTTAACTAAAATCAAGCTTTAAATATGAAAATCCGAAATTACAATTCATTCCAACAAGTGATTTTGAGCTACGCTTTAAAAATTATCTGCATTTTTATATGTTTTCCAACGATTAACATTACGAGTTCCAAATTTTAAACCTCCATAATTTCTAAACTATTCTACCGTATGACTTCCCGTTTGGTATCTTAATTCAAAACTTTCTGAAAAATCCAAATACCATGTCAAAATGGGGTATTCGTATTGCAAATATCAGAGTTTGGTACAATTTCTGTAGGAAGACGACCCCCTAAAACTTTTTTAAAAATATAAATAAAAAAAGGGAAATTTCTAATCGAATGGCTATTTTCGTTTTTCCCTGTGACAATTTGGCGATTGGATTTCATGGGGAATATCACATTTTTTATACTGACCGTATCTAAATTTCTTACTAATGTCATTAATTATAATGAAAATATTTAGAACGAAATCTGTTTATGAAAAATAGTTTTCACAATTTCTTCAACTTCATTATAAGCGGTTACTACCGCATTAGTAAGAAAAAATTACTTTTAGCAGACGAAGATAAGAAATAATTGTGAGTTTTTCGGAAGTATATGATAATCAATGCGTATAAGGTAATTTTATACTTCGATATATTTTACTTCATTTCTTTCGTATTTTTTAACCTAAAATGCCCGAAAATCGATATATTTGTTAGAAGAAAAGAAGTAATCAATTCTATAGCTACATCAATAAACTATAAATTAAAACGTTTTAATTACAAATAAAATGATAAGAATAAAACGCTGTGAAAAATTCGCGGTAGCAAAATAATTAAATCTCCCAATGACTAACTGTTTTCTCTTTAACTTTTTTTTTCGGTTCACAAACCGATTCTTATCGCACCTATGGGTAGTAATTTATCGAGCTTTAAATTACGTTTAAAGCCTCCATAAAACTCAACAAGCTTTTTTTTTATTCCCAGAATCTGTATTTATTGCCACATCCAGTCCATTGATAATGAATATAGCTTTCGGAAAGATTTATAAAAATATTTTTTAAGCATTTTCAAATTAGTTTGTGCACTGCCCCGTGCTACATGTTATGAAGTGATAAACGCCACTAGAGGTCTCATTCTTTTGTTTTCTGCTCGGGTGGTTAAAAGTACGGGCTTATGGGTTTTACATCTGTGTAAATGAGGCTGAAATAGCTCTTAAGATAGCAGAAGGCTGCATATCAACAGGCGATAATTTCGTGGCATTAGCACTGGCGGAGCATATGTTCTCACTTTGAACTAGTGCTTAAAAATCTGTACTGTAATTTTGGACTTGGAGAGTATTTACTGATAATTTAGAGACTTAAAAATAAAAAGGGTTGCCATAGTTACGTTTAATTGAGACATTAACAATATGATAAAAGATTTTGGAAAAGATAAAAAAAAAGCTGCTTTTCCGATTTGCCAAGCCACATGATAAGAAACGAAATTAATTTTTTATTGTCTGTTTTAGTTTTGTTAATATTTATTGAAACATGTACAGTGTCTCACATAAGTGATGGGACACTTGTGCTTTACAAAAGGAAACTAATCAAATAAATTAAAAAAAACATGTACACATTTTTTTGTGGGTGTGTTTCATACTTAAATTTAGTAAAGATTATTACATAACATACATTTTGTCAAAATATTAAAATATTAATTTAATAAAAATACAAATGTTTAGAACGGAGCAAAAAATAGCTCACATAAGTGATGGGACACCATTATATATGCAACAAAAATCGTCTGAAATAAGCAATAAAAATATTTTTTGGGGTTTTATTTCTACTTAAAAGCAATTGGCAATAATTTATAAAATCGTCTGCAGTATTTCTCTCCAGTGTGTTTTGGAATTTTTGTGTTTTTTAGCTCTGTGTAGCCATGGATGCTAAACGAAAAGAAACTTCGCCTGAAATTCGAAAATTAGTTATTAATTTGCATATTGAACGTGGAAAATCTATTAGAATAACTGCTGAAACAGTTAACTTGAGTCGTTCAACAGTTTTCTACGATATAAAAAGAATCCTATGATTCAGGATAAAAGAAGACCTGGCCGACCATCAAAGCTATCCAATGGAATAAAGCGAATTATCGTTCGAAATATTAAAAAAATCCAAGAATTAGTGCTTCAAAAGTTGCTGCTGATTTACAAGCATTATATGGAATAATTGTTAATCCTGAGACTATTAGAAGGGTAATTCGATCTGCTGGATATCACGGTAGAGTAGCCAGGAAAAAATTCTTCGTAAGTGAAAAGAATAGAAAACTCAGACTAGCTTTCGCAAAATCCAACATAAATAAGAATTCTGATTACTAGAATAAAGTTATATTTGCTGATGAGAGTAAATTTAATATATTTGGTTCTGACGGTAGAATCTTGGTGTGGAGAAAACCCAGGGAAGAATTTCGCAAACAGAACTTGGTACCAACAGTAAAACATGGTGGAGGAGGAGTTATGGTATGGGGGTGAATGTCGTCCGCTGGAGTTGGTAATCTTGTTTTTATTGACAGTATAATGGATCAGTACAAGTATATTGATATTTTAAAGCAAAATTTGAAATCTTCAGCACGAAAATTGAACCTTCATAACGATTTTAAATTCTACCAGGACAATGACCCCAAGCACACTGCTCTGAACGTTAGACTCTGGCTGCTATATAACTGTCCTGAAATAATAAAAACACCACCACAATCTCCAGACTTAAATCCCATAGAGAATATTTGGCAAGAATTGGAATCAAGAATTCGCAAACACACCATTTCTTCAAAACAACAACTAAAATCGGTGCTTCAAGAAGAATGGGGTAAAATCACTCCAGAAATCACAAAAAAATTAGTCGAATCCATCCCAAAAAGATTAAATCATGTCTTAAAAGTAAAAGGAAATCCAACAAAATATTAAAACCTTTTAAAAAGTAAAATTTTTGGATAAATATTTGATGGAAAAGTAAGTGTCCCATCACTTATGTGAGCCATTTTTTGCTCCGTTCTGAACAATTGTATTTTTACTAAATTAATATTTTAATCTTTTGACAAAATGTATGTTATGTAATAATTGTTACTAACTTTAAATATGAAACACACCCAAAAAATTTTTGCACATGTTTGTTTATTTATTTTATTGCAGTTTCTTTTTATGAAGCACAAGTGTCCCATCACTTTTGTGAGACACTGTATATCTTATGAATATTAGAAAAAAATAGTTTAATGACATTATATTAAAAAGGATGAAACAGATACAGTGTCTCACATAAGTGATGGGACACTTGTGCTTTACAAAAGGAAACTAATCAAATAAATTAAAAAAACATGTACACATTTTTTTGTGGGTGTGTTTCATACTTAAATTTAGTAAAGATTATTACATGACATACATTTTGTCAAAATATTAAAATATTAATTTAATAAAAATACAAATGTTTAGAACGGAGCAAAAAATAGCTCACATAAGTGATGGGACACCATTATATATGCAACAAAAATCGCCTGAAATAAGCAATAAAAATATTTTTTGGGGTTTTATTTTTACTTAAAAGCAATTGGCAATAATTGATAAAATCGTCTGCAGTATTTCTCTCCAGTTTGTTTTGGAATTTTTGTGTTTTTTAGCTCTGTGTAGCCATGAATGCTAAACGAAAAGAAACTTCGCCTGAAATTCGAAAATTAGTTATTCATTTGCATATTGAACGTGGAAAATCTATTAGAAAAACTGCTGAAACAGTTAACTTGAGTCGTTCAACAGTTTTCAATATCATTAAACGATATAAAAAGAATCATATGATTCAGGATAAAAGAAGACCTGGCTGACCATCAAAGCTATCCAATGGAATAAAGCGAATTATCGTTCTAAATATTAAAAAAAATCCAAGAATTAGTGCTTCAAAAGTTGCTGCTGATTTACAAGCATTATATGGAATAATTGTTAATCCTGAAACTATTAGAAGGGTAATTCGATCTGCTGGATATCACGGTAGAGTAGCCAGGAAAAAATTCTTCGTAAGTGAAAAGAATAGAAAACTCAGACTAGCTTTCGCAAAATCCAACATAAATAAGAATTCTGATTACTGGAATAAAGTTATATTTGCTGATGAGAGTAAATTTAATATATTTGGTTCTGACGGTAGAATCTTGGTGTGGAGAAAACCCAGGGAAGAACTTCGCAAACAGAACTTGGTACCAACAGTAAAACATGGTGGAGGAGGAGTTATGGTATGGGGGTGTATGTCGTCCGCTGGAGTTGGTAATCTTGTTTTTATTGACAGTATAATGGATCAGTACAAGTATATTGATATTTTAAAGCAAAATTTGAAATCTTCAGCACGAAAATTGAACCTTCATAACGATTTTAAATTCTACCAGGACAATGACCCCAAGCACACTGCTCTGAACGTTAGACTCTGGCTGCTATATAACTGTCCTGAAATAATAAAAACACCACCACAATCTCCAGACTTAAATCCCATAGAGAATATTTGGCAAGAATTGGAATCAAGAATTCGCAAACACACCATTTCTTCAAAACAACAACTAAAATCGGTGCTTCAAGAAGAATGGGGTAAAATCACTCCAGAAATCACAAAAAAATTAGTCGAATCCATCCCAAAAAGATTAAATCATGTCTTAAAAGTAAAAGGAAATCCAACAAAATATTAAAACCTTTTAAAAAGTAAAATTTTTGGATAAATATTTGATGGAAAAGTAAGTGTCCCATCACTTATGTGAGCCATTTTTTGCTCCGTTCTGAACAATTGTATTTTTACTAAATTAATATTTTAATCTTTTGACAAAATGTATGTTATGTAATAATTGTTACTAACTTTAAATATGAAACACACCCAAAAAATTTTTGCACATGTTTGTTTATTTATTTTATTGCAGTTTCTTTTTATGAAGCACAAGTGTCCCATCACTTTTGTGAGACACTGTATATCTTATGAATATTAGAAAAAAAATAGTTTAATGACATTATATTAAAAAGGATGAAACAGATTAGAATGAACTTTTTGAAGGATATTACAACACTATCAGTTTCCTATAAACAGTAGGCTAGATGTAGATTAAATGTTCTACATTAACACCATAAAAGTAAAAAACCTTCATTCGCTAAGATTAACTTGCATTTCAATAAAATAGTGGTTAAATCAAAGAAAACTCTTGCACTATTGAAATGTTTTCAACTCGATTTCGAATCCTCATATGGAAAATACAAATAATAATAATAATAATAATAATAATAATAATAATAATAATTTTAACACGTTTAATTACCACATTTCCCAGCAAGTGAAACTATAAACGTAAATAAAAGTTGTGTTTAACATCAGTTTGACTAAATAAATTCATTCAAAGGATGTGAGTTTAAATTGCGTAGTTATGCTAATTTTCAATCAGAGACGAAATGGAAATTCTATAACCAGGTTTGGACATATATTTCTAAACGTTTTTAATAGTATCTATATCTTTTTTATGTTAAAGTCATTTAGGCAAAAAAATGCTTCATGAAGGGTAATGTATTTACATTTATCTCCAGCTAAATGATTTTTATACAGAACTCTACAAAATGTCTTGCGTTGAAACACATGCCTTGGCAAAATACGATGAACGTTATTTTTATTTTGCTATTTTAAACTATAAATCTTGGTTTATTATTTTGTTCACTGGTAGCTACAGTTGTATTTAAAGACTTTGTAATTTATTTCTGCGTCGGCGGATTTCCTCATGTTACCAGCGATTTCACTTTAGAAACATTCGAAATAGTACAAACCTATACCATATTCGGTATTCATTTGTAGTCTTTTTTTTTTTTTTTTTCACGTAAAAGTATTGATTGTCGAGATTTCACTTTCTGGTTAATATTTTCCCTTATTTTGTTTGCACTTAGAAATTTTTATACCATTCGTTTCACTTTTTTTTCTATTTTTTAATAATGGAAATGTATAATGTATTTCTCCTCGGGGAGCGGGAAAAGGTATCCTCCGATCCTGAGTTCGTTTACTCGCGCCATTTCAAAAGAAGAATAAAATTGAAAGTCTCAGACGATAATTTTATTTTCAAATAATAAGCTGTTACCAGAAAGTTTTCCCCTAAAATATTTACATTTTTAAAATTCTTTATTGAAATCATTCTAAAAATGTGTAGAAACCCTCTGTATTTACTTTTATTATTTTACTAAAAATAATAAGAAACTTCCAAAACAATATTATGTATTTATTACTATAAGTATTCTTGTAACTGTTTTATGAAAAGATCTATAATCACCGATTTAATGTCAGTTTTAATTAATGAATCCTTTGTGAGTTTCATATTATTAACATATAATTTTTCAAATATATCTTCGTACAAAAAGGAAAAATTAATGAGTTAAAATTTTTCGCGATTCACAGTTTAGGGCAAAAACAGTTATACATTAAATGTTTATTTTATTAAACTATATATACACCGCATTCCATCGTTTACCACATAAATCCAAAATGGTATCATTTAGTTTCGCTGCTATAATCCTTGACAATACCATAATATCCTTTAAAACATATAAGAAAAAGAGATTCTGGAAAACAGAATCTACACTAAGAACAATCACTAATAGGCTCTAAAATACATTAATCCTCCGAAATATATTTCAAAAACATCTCCAAAAACTCTTACCTCTACCACATTCGGCATTATTTTTTACAAAAAAAAAAAAAAAAAAAAAAAAAAAAGATAAAGATAAAGATAAAGTAAAGGATAGTAGACGGGAAAAAAAAGGATAATTCTCCTTGACCATCGATTTCAGTAGCTTAGAAAAAAAAAATTGAAATAAAAGATAAAAATAAAAAGAAGGAGATAGAAAACTCAAACTTAACGGAGAAGCATCGTTGGAAATGTTTGGTAGTAGATATCCCAGTGCAACAAGGGGATTATTCCACCAAATTAGTTGTCTTGGGGCTAGACGGACCCTATGGGCCCCATGGGAACCCTGAACTCTCTTTAAGACGCCTTGGCGAAAAGGGTTGCCATGTTCGACATTCTGTTTCAACTCCCGTTTCTTCGGAGGTGTTGAAAATTGATTAAGGAATTTAATTCCGTGTATTTCTATGTGCTTTACTTATCGGATGCTTTGGGAAAATGTTTGTTTTCATACAGAAAAATAAAAATATACATGATTATAATTTTGCTATTAATATAGATTTTTATTATATTGATTATATAATTATTGAAATAAAAAAAATAATTTGTAATTATCTACTAAAAAATTCAAAGGTAATAATTTAAACTTTAGCTATGCTCCTTATTAATATGACTAGGATTTCCAGTGTATGTCACTATATATTATTAATTTATATATTGTATATTTATTTTATATACTTTTCTTTTAATTATTTTCTTCAAATTAATTACATTCTAGGTTGCAACACATTTTGTTTTATGTTTTTCTCAAATAATTTTTTTTTTCACTCTTGAGAATTTCTTTTCATCTTTTTACTTTCTTCTATCTTTACAAAAAGAAAGTATTGGATTCATGAAAATTTTCGACTTCCGGTTTTTAACGGATTTATACGTTTTAGAAGGTCCTGAATACGATTTGACTATTTTTAGAAAATGTCTGTCTGTGACTCTGTCTGTCTGTATGTGACAAAATTTTTGTGGGCGCTCTATCTCAAGAACTAATGCTCGGAATTTAATAAAACTTTATATTCAGTTAGTCCCTGGTATAAATTGGTGCTGATTAGTTTTTGGTAAAAATCGCCCAGCAGGTGGCGCTGCTATGCAGCATTTTTCGCGATTTTCGCAATAGCTCTATCTCAAGAACTAATGCTCGGAATTTAATAAAACTTTATATTCAGTTATTCCCTAATATAAATTGGTGCTGATTAGTTTTTGGTAAAAATCGCCCGGCAGGTGGCGCTGCTATGCAGCATTTTGTAAGATTTACACGATTTCAGCGATAGTCATATCTCAAGAAATAATGCACGGAATTTAATATAACTTGAGTTTCAGTTAGACCTTGATTTAAATTGCTGCTGATTCTTTTTAGTGTATGCGAAACGTGTGTGAGATAGAAAAAAGTTTTGGTATTGACACATCCGACTAGTTAGTAATAGATGCCAAATTTTGCTGGTTTTTTTTTTTCCAATTTTTTAATAAATATATTTTATTTCAGCTTCCTTCTTCATTTCCTATCCAGTAAATTCGGATATTTTTACTTTCTTGTCTATGTCTTTATTACACGTTGCAACTTTTATGCCCAAAAATTAGTAAACAGATGGCATTCTTTTAGACAATTTATTAGCAGAAATTTTGCACAATGTGTACATCTTCAATTCTCTTCTGTTGATAAAAGCGGTCTAAGTGTGTACCTTTTCTCCACCTTTGTACGATGTGATATGTGCGACCTAATTTATGATACAGTATTCTATACTTCTTCTAACTTCTTTATATGATATGGTTTTTAGTCTTTCATGATTTTAGATTGTCTATAATTCCAATATTCCAATGTTAATTTTAACATGTTATATATTTCCTTATACATACGAGGGTGAGTCAATAAGTAATGCCTCCATTGCTCTAAACTTTATTTCTTTCACAGCTACTGGACTATGTATGCATGAAATTATAGAGGTTTACTTACTCTACTTATATTAGTATTTTCCTTTTTATATTGACTGGTTAGAACCATGGATCTGAAGATAAAAGAAAGAGTCGTCACTGAATTTCTGGCAAAAGAAGGTTGTGCACCTAAGGAAATCCATAATTGCTTGAAGAATGTTTATGGGGACGTTCAGTGCTTGAGCAACATTCTGAACTGTAACGCGTCTGTGCTCGAATCAATTCATCAGCACGTTCTCGATTTGCATCTGTGACTGATGTTGTCGGCCTGCCGCTTCTCGGTTTATCTGCAATTTCTGTTTCTCAGTTTCCAAACTTTTTTACCCAATGCCGCACATTGCTGATGTCCATTACAGCTTTCACATAAACATTCTTCAAGTAGGTGCACAACCTTCTTTTGCCAGATGTTCAATAACGACTCTTTCTTTTAGCTTCAGATCCATGGTTCTAATCAGTCAACCTGAAAAGGAAAATACTACTAATACAAGTAGAGTAAGGTTACCTCTATAATATGTCCATCTATAGATAGTCCAGCAGCTGTGAAATAAATAATAGAGCAATGGGGGCATTACTTATTGACTCACTCTCGTATAGTATATGTTCGTGTAAAAAATAGGAAGATAATTTAAATTTTAAGTCAATAAGTAAAGAAAACAGAAAATGAAAGTAATAAAATCTCTTTAAACACTTATGTTGATATCCGAGAAAACGCCTATGAGTGCACATGCTATTCATTAAAATACCATGCCCTACTTCTTTGGATATCGAAGTCCCGACTTTATAAATTTAAACCCAAAAGCAGACGAAATCCCCACGAATGCATGAAAAATATAAATAACATAAATGCACTCATAAACAGTAAAAATATGCTCACACACAAAGCGACGGATTGCAGATTTTTCGGGGTCTAGAAATCGGTCCATCTTTGTCATATCTGGGAAAAATCGTTTTCATGCAATACCTGGTATTCGCACAGGTGGAAAAGCTGCCAAAAAGTGAAATGAAACATGAACATATTAAAAATATTATGTGGTATGCGAAATGAAACAATTTATTATTTTATACCAGCTCTTCGCACGTGTAAAATGGTTAATTTCCCGTAATCGGATCCGTAGCCAAGATTGGCGTTAAACAAGACAACAGTATACAATTTTAACTGTATGAGAATAACAATATTTGTTACAAAAGTGAAATCAATTTTTCCCCAAACCCATCACAATTAGCTTTGAATTCGATTACAAAATTTTCTCCAAACAAAGAATTGAAGAAAGTGTGTAAAATCTACAAGAATTGACAGCAACTGAAATATTATATTATTAAATGAGCATTTATTCTACATACAGTAAACTCTGTCTAAGACGGATTTTGTATAAGACGGAAATCTGTCTAACTTGGCAAGTCCGGCAGAGAGATTTTCCATATTGAAAGCGGAATACTGTTAACGACAGAAATTTTTCTGGGTCCTGATAAATACCGCCTTAGAAGAGTTTACTGCATTTTTTTATCTGTTAATTTTTCTACTATATTATTAAGTGTATGGTTTATTTTGAATAAATTTCTGTTATTTCCATTTTATTGTAATTTCTCTTACTAGATAGCAGCACTATAATGGATCTTATTTAATTATTTATGGTTTCATCATGATGTTTATGTGTTCTTGTGACTCCGTGGTTAAATCCAGTCTAATCGAAACGTTCCTGTGTAATTTTATACTTATCCTGAATAGTTAAAATGTTTTGGCAACATATGCAGTTATGCTGATTACATGTCTGCCTGGGAATCATGCGGATTAGATTACTTCATTTACACATTTTTTTTTGTTACATTTCATTCGCGCATTTATGTTTTTTATTTATTTATTTATTTATTTATTTTAATTTTACGATTGTACAAATCTTGTGCCTTTTTAGCTTATTGGCAAAGATGAAATATATATATATATATATATATATAAAACCATTTTAAGATAGCATAGAATTCATCATACGCAAAAATTCGCCAATTGATGGAAATGCACTCGAAATCCTTTGTACAGCCCTATATATTATCTAAAGACTTTTGTACACACCATATATCAAGCTAAAAGGTAAAAAACGCACAATTCAGCTTAAAACTCACTCCCAGCAATTACCAACCGTAAACGACAATGTATCTTGTTCTTCGCGTAGCCCAGTATATGAATTTACTTATATTCTACAAACTTCTATTAGTCTACTAAATATAATTCAGCAGGAAAATGCGTAACCCAATTAAACACTACAGGTAAGCAATTCACTCCCATAATTCTTACGAATTCCCTTGTGTAGCCCTGTATATGATCAATCGAATTTGTACACACCACGTTCTATAAAAAAAATTAGTTAAACGTATAAATCCAAACGCAGTTGAAAACGCACTTATCACACATAGACTGTGTAATTATCGCACGTATACTGTAACCGATATCTTTTGTGTGTCCTTGTAAATGAACGATAAATGCAATGCACATCATACTTTTAAACGGGCAATTTATAGTGCACCTGAGCAATGCATATAATTTTTATGATGTTTGAAATACGGAAACATCGTTAAATGACACTACGAACGATATTTCCCCGTAGAACAATGTGTAACAGAATGCTTTTTGTTTGACCCTGTAAATAAATAATAAATGCTTTGCACCCCATATTCTACTCAAAGCATGTTTTAATGTACTTCATAATTATATATCAATGTTATCATGTTTCAAATGGCGTAGCATCATCAAAATGCACTCGAAACGATTATTTCTCATTGACTGTAATATAACGGAATACTTTTGACTGTCTCTGTAAAAAAACTACAAATGCTATACACTTCATTTTCAATAGGGAACTTGCTATAGTAAACGACAATAACATAAAAAAATTTCAGGGCAATCCGAGTATATTTTCGTGAGTTAGAGCACGACCAGACGGCCGACAAACTGAAGTCATAAACACTTTTCAACTAGGTTAGAAAGTGTTAAAAATACTAGAAAGTTATTGTTTGCTTAATCCGGTTGTAATACGAAATCTTCCAAACGTATTAAAAATTCTTCCTCAGCCTATTGCCATATGAGTAGTACGCAAAATAACTACGTTCGTTGATTTCGGCAGATGACGTGCTCCTTAAATAGCAGTATACTTTAATTTTTGTGATGTGCATGACTCATTTTATTACTATTAACGTAAAAGTACTTTTTTCACAAAATTGAAAAAATAAAAAAGAAATTTGAGAAAAAAAAAGAGGTAATTCTGGAAAAAATAAATTTTCTACTTTGTACATTTTTTAAACAGTTAAAGTATCTGAAATATGCCCTCAAAACCTTTTTTTATTCCATCCGATATTTAAGTCGTGACAACCAGTTTAACGGACCGGTGTCACTCTGACAAAAAGGCTGATCAAAAACTTTAATAGCAGTTTTCTTGAAACTAGTGTTTTTGAATCGATGTACCATTTCATGCTTAAACCGTTCAAGCTAAAGACCCGTTTTGTTTTTTGCAAATTAAATTAGATATATATATTTTTTTAATTCAAAATCAAACCTTCAAAAAATTACAAGATTTAATAATTTTCATTGTTTAAACAATTTTGAAATAAAAAAAATTAATGCTAAAAATTTACCCCCAACTTCAAATAACCGTCATTTTGGAAAATTTTGATTTATCTTATCGATTTAAGTCTTAGCATCCAACTAATTTAATATAGTTTAAGAATCTGTGTGATTTGCGTATATCTGTTTCAGTTGATTATTAAGAGTGTAATCACGTACACCGATGATTTACTGTGCAAGACGTTCGTAGTAAAATTTGGAAGATTTTGGATTGATTAAAATATCAACATATGACAATATTCACACATTTAGACAAAATTACAATAAATTCAATTCCATAAATCATTATTGTTTATATGCATTAGGTAATAAGTATTAATTTAAAAAGGTAATAAGTATAATGTTAAATAAGGTAATAATTTTAAGATTACATACTTATATAAAGAAATAAAACATTAAAATGTTTTTAAAAATTATATTGTGTATACAAATTTAAAGTAAGTATAAGAAATTCCCCCATTATTAAGAAATTCATTTTTTAAATATTTATATAAATACAGTTTTATTGTTTTACAAATTACTTTTAACATATAAAAAAAAAAAATGAGAATGTAACCAAAAGCATAACAAATGCCAATACGAGAGATCTATCGCCAAATCTCATCTTATCGGTCCGTCAAAATTGGCTAGCCCTCTATAAAAAGTCCAAACAGGGCTGGAGAGGTGGTCTGGCATAAAAAGAAGGGCTCGGCGATGCGACAGGTGTTTATGTTATTCTCCAGGGATCACCAAACAAGGACCTGTATCTGCGTCCTCTCTAGGGAAATTCCGATCGCCCTTCATCGTTTTCTATCGCTTTTTCTAGCGAGATTCGGATATTTTCTACTTACCTTTACTATCTCAAAGGTCCAGTAAAACTGAAGAGAAATATTTGTGTTTTGGTCTTATATATTCTAGACTAGCTGTGGCCTCAGTATTTTAACAACCTGTTTCATCGAGAAATAATTTTAACTGTTTGAGATCCGATTAGGAGTCATACATTTATTGCGCCACGCAAATTTTGTGTTGCTTTTTTTTACCCCTTCTTCTCTCTATGTCACATGTTGCAGCACACGAAAGATATCCGCCGCCTACCGTGTTGTGACGTCACGTTTTCTGCAACCATTAATTTAGAGCTAATATTATACAAAAAAAATAAAAATAAAAAATAAATAAATAAATAAATAAATAAATAAAGTTATATACCGTCTATTACGTATACATATATATATTATACAACCCTTAAGATCTTGTGTGCCATCATTCCAAGCTGTTAAAATTCAAAGAACAAAAAGAAAAATCATGCAACAAGCCTTAGATTGGGAAACACTTTCCAACCCATTCGAAATATTGCAACAAAACTTCCCGGTTTAATAAGGTGAAATATGATATTTAAGTAAACAAATTGGAAAAAAAAAAGAACGAAAAACACATCCGAAAACCCATTTTCAGCAATTACCATCTATAGTCGGAGAAGTATTCAAATTATTTTGTGAAGCCCTGTATATGATATATATATTTGTACATATACCACATAGTGTGCTAACGTTTAGTTCAATTAGGAAACGCATAACATAGTTGAAAATTTCTCTTCAGCAATTTCTGCCAATAAACGAAAACGAATTATTTTATGCAACCCTGTATATGCATAGAATTTATATACACCAAGTAATGTGCAAAATATTAGTAAAATTTAAAAACGCATACCACAACCGAAAACGCACTTCCAGCAATAATCGATCATAAACAGTACTGTAACCAAATTATTTTGTGTGTCTCTGTAAATGTACGATAAATGCTATACATATTATATTCTATAGCAAGCATCTTGTGGTGCACCCCACTGATGAATATCAGTTTCAATATGTTTGAAATAGTGTAACATTATAAAATATATTGCAAATGATTTTTCCTCATAGACCATAATGAAACGGAATTCTTTTGAGTGTTCCTGTAAACCAATTATAAATGCTACACTCTTCATT
Organism: Maratus michaelseni; assembly: GCA_963931845.1. Lineage (NCBI taxonomy): Eukaryota > Metazoa > Arthropoda > Arachnida > Araneae > Salticidae > Maratus > Maratus michaelseni. Next base: position 187,029,621 of record OZ007587.1, read on the forward strand.
TTCAATGTCGACCATGCCATACTCTCTCAGAAATACTTCCTTGAAATCACGGAAATTTTCCTGGCAGCATTGCTGCCGGCATATTTCCGTTATTTGAAGAATTTCCGTTTATTTTTTTATCTGTTACAGGAGAGAAATTTTCCGTTAGTTGAAGAACGTCGGTTTTAAAAAAATATCTTTCTCTTTGTGCTGCCATCTATATACTATTACGGAAGTATTTATTATTTAATACATTTTAAGAATATTATTTTCCAAAATTGAAAGTAACCTCAGAAAGTGTAAGTTTTACTTTTTTCTTAAAAGTTACTTATTTAGAGTTTGTTACTTACACTTCAAACTGCTTAGATAGATTTTCAAAAAACATCTTCAGTCTTAAATAGTTTACTTACTTCGTTACTTCATAGTTACTCCCATTCTTTGACTGTAAAACATTGACTTACAGAAATGTTGTGGAAAATAAAAAGTGAGTAAACATATTTTTTACTAAAAAGGTAATAATTAAGTGAAATGGGTAGCGTACTCTCACTTGATATGAGTCAAACTTTTACTTGCTATTATAAAAACTGCGGATCAATTTTTGGCGCGTGCTCTGAGTATAATCATTTATAATAATAATATTCATTTTAACAATAATATTGTTTCATTGGTAAAGATTTCAATCTTTGGCTTACAAATTGTCAGAAAATGAACTGAACGTTTTTAAAATTTCATAACAAATAGACGATGTCAGCTGTGAAAGTTATTCTTGTAGGAGAGTAATGTATGAAGTTAGTAATTTCTTTACTTCATTGTAAAAAATATCCGTAAAAATACAGGAAATTTTCCGCTGAATTTTATGAAATAGTTTTATTTTTCTGAAAACAGCACAATTTCCGTAACTGACATTTCGAGAATACAAATCCATAAAAATGCAGAAAGTTTTAATTAAATTTAATGGAAGTTTTCAGTATTTCTTTCAAAAGGGTACAATGTCCGTATATCTTTCAGAGCAGTGCAATTTCCGTAAATGTCGTTTAGAAGTTTGCGTACAGAAATCGCTTTGTTGAAATACGAATTAAGATTGTTGTATATACTAGAGTTCTTCACGGACCCAGATCTGTCCCGGCCCAACCCTCTGTCATTAGACTCGGGCCGAACCTGGAGCTCATTCTAATCGGGGCCGTGTCTGGACGATAAAATTTTGTGAAAATAATAGTGATATTTATATTTTATAATGAAATCTTTAGAAATTTATTTTATTTTTATAAGTCACAGAAAAGTTTTTTTTTCTTTATTGCGCTTCAAAATTATGATTCTTTTCACTGACCTTTTAAAATTTTATTTTAACTTTTTTAACGTGAGGCAATATTAGATTATTTAAGGTTTCATAAAATAATATCGCTGCAAATTATCGGTATGTAAATTGGTATTAAACTAAACTGATTTGGTAAATTTATGAATTAAACTAAAATTTATTATTTTATAAATTATAATTTCGAGAAGTTCATAATTTTTTCTTTCAATTTATACAAAAATAGTAAATAATTTTTTATAATTTTATAAATTTTATAATTGTTTATAATTTTATAAATTAAACCAAATTAATTTAAACTAAATTAATAAATCCAAATTCAAACTTGCATATCACAAGGTCATTAATTTCAAAACTGTCTCTAAAAATCTATTTATTTGCTTTAATATTTTTAAAACTATTCATTTTAACAGAACTGCACACAAAGTCTCTTAGCATAGCTCAAATATCATAACTTAATTTATTATGAAATTGTTGTTTATTTACATAAGATTTTTTAAATAAGCGAGCGATAAAGAAAATTTATTTTAATAACATGCAATAAATACTTCTGTTTAAGATAATTACTATTTTTTATGTGGTTGATTGTTGATATATAGAGCATCAGACAAAAAAATTTGAAAAAGTATATGTTCGAAAAAAGAAAATGTTGATGCTCTTAATAATAATATATATATCGCAAAAACAAATAATTATTATTCTTAATGCAATGTTTTACGCATATAATACATAAAAAGTTAAAATTTATCTTTTATAAGATGTCAAATAATAAAGTAAAATATTTAAAATTATAGAAAGAAAATACCAAAAAATTTGGAACTCAGTTGGAAAAATTTCCTCTACCAATGAAACCCTCAAGATTTTGCATCATAAAAAGCATCTAAACCAATTAACAAAATTTGAGAGTGCGACGTGCCTAATCGCGGCTGAGTGGTCAAGCCGACGGCTCAGTAAGCGGAAGTTTCGAATACCCCTCGCGGCAAGTGTTGGTTGAAAATTCACTTTAAAAAACATATATATATAAAATATGTCTCCATTTGTTATAAGGTTGCCCTTAAGAATTAGTTTCTTTTTCTTTTTTGTCCTATAAAGATTATTATAACAACATAAAAATTTCTAAAAAATACGGATGATATCTGTTATAAAACCGAAATTTAAAAACGGATATTTCAGAAAACACGGAAAATTTCCTGGAATTTACGAAAATAGTACTCGTGTCCCGATTGACAGTACAATTTCCGTATTGTAATGGAATTTTTTCACAGTTTAAGCTTCCTTTTAAAGTTCCAAATATAACTGATAGATGAAACTTCACTCTCAAACTGCAATAATATTACTCAGAATAACCCTGCAATTTCAAAGCTCAAATCATTTTTTTAAGATTTATTGACTAAACAGAATGAAGGTTAAAAAATATGAGTGGACTTTGATCCATTTTTATACTTTAGTTCAAACACTCTAACAGTTTTAGACATCGCAGTGCCAATCTGCATTGTCATATTTGGAACCAAACCAAGGAAGCACAATAAAGAAATTTTTAACATTGCACATTAAACTCTTACAAGAATGACTCCAATGTCACCGTTTACTTATTATTGAATTTTAGAAACATTCTGTTCATTTTTGGACACTCTGTCATAACACAATGGATTTTTTTTTTTTTTTTTCGCACCTCAAAAATTGCAAGTGCATTAAAATTGATTTAAAAAGAAAAAAAAATCTTGAAAACAGTAAAATATTTTATTTTTACAACAAAACTACACAAAACATATTATTATGCAGTGTCAGTACTTTTTCTTCCTACACTTGAAGATTTTGCAACATCATATGCATGACAATAGTACTTTCATAGAACTTAATTAATTTTCATTGGATACAAGAGTGAAATTGACTTTGAAACTCTCCATTTTGATCTATTGATAAATGATTAAGATATATTTATATATCAGAGACGATTAAATTTGGCTTTAAGGTTAGATTCAACACTCTGCTGTTAAGTCCTTTTTTAATTACACTGAAAAAACATATAAATAAATAAACAAAAAATAAATAGACCCATATTTTTTCATTAATAACAATCGAGCATTTTCTCTTTTAAATTGTCAGTAGGTATGAAAGGTACGTTCAACGTTATACATACAGCACGATGCAAGGTCGGCACCGGTATGTTCGTACGAGAGTGAACATAGCTTTCATTAATAAAGAATTTTAAATAAAAGAACTTTGAAAATTTTTCAGGCATTTTAGAGATTTTGGAATAACTTTCAAATTTTGCAATGTTGTTGTAAATTTTGCTACTTTGAATATTTCTTTAGAACTTTTAACACACATACTATTAATTCTAACGCCATTATTTATAAGGCCAATATAGTTTCAAAAGATCAATTTACTGTTATTTAAATAGAATGAAATTAAACTCATTATAATAAAATGCATAAAGCTTGCGTTACTAAAGTATAGATTGCAGATAAAAAAAAAAAAAAAAAAAAAAAAAAAAAAAGTCATACATTCCAATAAATTCCCAAACTTAAAGAATCTACCTTTGTTATCTTTTGATTCAAAAGAATTTAATCACCTGGTAGCATCTAACTCTTTCAGTAACCCTCTAACCTCAATCAAAATTCTTACTTTACCTAAATACTTTAAATCATCTCTATCCCAATGTACATACTTAGCATCGCAAAAAAAAAGATTAAAAAAAAAAACCTGTAGCCCTCCATACATTGCTAAACTTGAGTAGCTAATTGACGACCACCTCCACTTGTATTCATATAAAAAGAAAATAACCACCCTTATCTCACCCCATGGGGGGCGATCCCTCACAATAAATAAGTAAAAAATCATCTCTGGATTTGCATAGGACCCTTATCGGAATCCTGCCACAATGCCAAGGAAGTCATTGTTCCAACCAACAATACGTAGTAACAATGGGGCATTGATTACGAGGCTAGAGTTTTCTGGCTGCCTGCCGTGATCTAACTATTACGTAGTAGGGTTACTGTAACTTTGATAGGGCAAAGAATAAATACTTCGCCAAATAAAAGTGCCAAACAAAGGGAAAACCTTACGTAGAGGTGGATTCAATGCAGATACATTTTAATTAGATTAAATAGGATCTGATAGATAGTAGTTAAAAAATGATAGTTAAACTCCATAAAATGATTAAAATTTTAAAAAAATGCACTTTTGTATTTTATAATTTAAGCATGTGTTTTTTTATTTTGCTGGATTATTTTCAATGAATCTGAATTCACCTGTTGATTCACGCAATCAGTTGATTATTTTTTAAAGAACAATTCTAAATACTTTCAAGGAATTAAAAAGCTATATTTGTCTGGAGATATGTAGAGGAACGAAAGTTCCTCTACATATTCATTGTTATGGTAGATTTGAAAGAATATAAAATTTTAGTACATGGTTGACACGAATTTCGTGATATATATATCTGGAAACTCTTTAAAAAATATATTTATTCTTCTATGTCTGTTAGTTCAAAAATATTATTGCCTATACGTTTGTGAAAGAAATTATTTTACTATTTATAAAGACAAAGTTTTACATTATTTGAAATTAATGATGTTTTGTTCAAGTTTTAATAGAAATTTATCACACTACAATGATGGCTGCTTGAAAAACGCCCGACTGTATACATTCTAGGAAAAATAGAAGCCAGAACGGCAAGAATTTAACGCTAAAATACACCGCGCGTAGATTATGATGCGCTTTCCAATTATAATGCACGTGCAATCTTTGTGCATTCTAGTAAAATAACTACTAAATGTTAAACATTTTATTTTCAGTGTGAGACACTATGTAATCAACATAAATATCATGCTTCACTATGTTTTATTTATGAACATTTTAAAAGCATAGGTGGAGAAACCGGCAAGCAAAGTGAAAGTTACTAACGGAATCCGATTATAATTACATTAAAAATATCAGTTACAATAGTTTAAAATTTTGCAGCTATTTAAATAATGAATCTTCATTTAAATCTCTAAACAATAATCTTCTATAAACGGGAATGTATCCAAATTCTTTTGTGTGTGCTTATAAAAGACGAAACTTTAAATGCTGCACGCACCAATTTTATTAGAATATGTGCTGTAAGGTATCATACTAGCGTACATAAACTTTGTGGTTATTCAAGCTTTTCATTTAAACTTATAGCGAAAATTTACAGAAACATGGACGAGTAGACGAACAATTAAACAGAACAAGAGGCACAACCACAATTCAACTACATTTAAAAGTGCTAAAAATTAAAAAATATATATTTTTTAAAGATTATTTTGTTCTAAGTGGTTTATCCTTTAACCGTTTTCCAAAAATTATACTAATCATTTATTTTTGTGGAATTTAAATCTGCTCTTAAAGCAGGACACAATGAAAAAATGTAAAACAAATCTCCGCTAAGATTTTCAATTGAATCAACTTGTATTAAAACAAACAAATACATTTTCAAGTTAAAGGAAAAGAAAGTTTCGATAGATTATGATATTTTATAAGTTTAAAACTAACTGATCTCTCAGCGTTGCTGAGGTAAAAGATAATAACTTTAAATATGCTTAAAATCAGTGTTGACATTTTTCTCCGGACAATTTTGTCCTGCAGCCTACCCCCCGGAGGGGTACACAGTAGAGATTCGGTCCAAGCGTTAAATTTAAAAAAAGGGGGGGGGGGCTAGCAACGAAATTATTTTTGCTTTCCGGTGGCTGTGAGAAATCGATAATGTAACAATAAAAATAAACAATTAAAAATATCTTTGTAAGAAAAGGAAAACTAACCTAAAAATTTCGACTACTGTAATGCACATGACGTAATCAAATCACTTATCTCTCACATACGAATAAATACCGTTGATATAATAACAGGCTTTTAGGCGATGAAAGACCTTTACTGTGCAGTCTTAGTTACTCCTCTCTCGGAACTGCATTTCTGAAATTTTATATTTTCTTAAACGTTTTAAAAAATCATATGTATTCAAATTATTATTATGACTTTTTTGTAATTTTTAACCGAGTCCTGAATGTCTGTTTCATACACGTGTATAGTATGGATAAGGTATCGAATACATATCAGAGCATTAAAACAAATTCTCTTTCGGCGAAATGAAGATAAAAAATAAAAATCGCGAAAACTTCAAAAATCGCTGTATTCAAATAAACTTTACTGGAAAGAGGACAAAATTTACTGTATGGGACAAAAATTGAATTTTGATTGTTTTATGAGTGAGTCAAAATCGCCGGCGAGCTTGGATGATAGAGGAAATATGCATAAAATAACAAATAATCAAATCTGAGTCATTATGGGCTTGTCTTCGTCTATCCGGAACTAAATTTGCAGAGCTCAATGTCGGGTAGGTTTCCCTAGACATCGTAAACACACACACAGAGAGAGGGAGATATAAACACCTTTCTTTTATTAACATAGATTAAATAATGCATAGTAAAATTGTTATATTTTTACTTTTAAAATGACTTTAACATTCCTAAATTCAGAATGTGCTGTTCTGTAAGATTTTTCTCTAAAATGTAATCATTGTATTGCATTAACTGAAAAAGATACTTTAAATATTTTCCAATTTTAATAAGCTATCCAGGTCACGATATGTGGTATTTATCATTGTTTATCATTTCATAATTCAAATGCATACAGTTAATTACAAAAACCTTTTTTTCTAAAAAAAACACATGTGTTTCTTCATAGAAACGTTCATAAATTTGGTTCAAACAGGAATTTTCCTTTCATTTAAAGGAACAATGTCTTTTTTCTTTTCTTTTTAAATTGATTTACATTTCTACTCATTACAAAAAGTTGTTATTGTTACAGATATATATTTTCCTTTTTAACTAAAAAAGACGCGCAAATATTATTGTAACTATGTAACCGGTAACTATGCCTATCTATCTCCCTATTCTTTGAATGTACTAATTACAATAATTTTTCAAACAGCACGTGCTAAATACTCCTGAGAAGAAATCATAAATTCGGTCTAAACAAGAATACTTTTCTGGTACTTAAATAAAGAATGTATCTTTTTACAATTGATTTATATTACTATTCATTTAAAAAAAATTATTACAGTTGCAGATGAATATTTTTATACTGAACCAAATCAAATATAATTGGGACAATATATTGATCTTGTCAGTGTCTGGGTGAGTTCGTCAACTAAGTATGTGTAACTCTTATAATTTGTATACAGGGACACACAGACATGGAAAACATGCAAAATCTGTCATCACCATAACGTCTGAAATACTGAACTAATTAAAATATAATTTTGACAGTTTGTGACCGAAAAATTATTTAAAAATTTTCAAATGAAGTAATAAATTTATTTTTTTTTAAGCTGGATACTTTTTCAGTTTTTAGAAATTTGATTAAATTCCTCTCTTTTAGTTTTCTTATGTTTCTCATTGCAGTGACATCATTTCAAATGAGGTTGCGGGAAAGCGATCGACCCTTCCCATAAATATAAAAAAAAAATATAACTAGAAAATTTTTGAAGCTGTTAATTTTCATTTATATAGAACTGAGCGAACCATGATTATGCTGAAGCTCTTATTACCTCTGCTAGCAACCCTTGCATCTAAAAATCAGCGCAATTAAAAATTTTACTTACATTTTTTTTTTTTTGATAGACTTTTCAATCCTTTGTAAACTTTGCCAAAGTTCTTATGCGATGTAAAATATCCAAATTAAAAAAAAATAACACATAAAATCTTTATATTCTTAGTGGATTTGTTGTTGCTGCTGTTGTTCCTCAATTTATTAAAACATGATTATGCTGAAGCTCTTATTACCTCTGCTAGCACACTGTATTTAAAAATCAGCGCAGTTAAAAATTTGACTTAAAATGCTTTTTTGATCTAAAATATTTTGATTCTTAAAATGCGGATTTGTTGTTGTTCCTCAATTTATTAAACCATGATTATGCTGAAACTCTTTCTTAAAACCTTTTGATTCTTAAAATGCGGATTTGTTGTTATTGCTGTTGTTGTTGTTTCTCAATTTATTAAACATGATTATGCTGAAGCTCTTATTACCTCTGCTAGCACACTGCATTTAAAAATCAGCGCAATTAAAAATTTGACTTAAAATGCTTTTTTGATAGATTTTTCAATCCTTTGTAAACTTTGCCAAAGATCTTATGCGATGTAAAATATCCAAATTTTAGAAAATAACACATAAAATCTTTATATTCTTAGCGGATTTGTTGTTGTTGTTGTTGTTCCTCAATTTATTAAATCATGATTATGCTGAAGCTCTTTCTTAAAATCTTTTGATTCTTAAAATGCGGATTCGTTTTGTTGTTGTTGTTCCTCAATTTATTAAACCATGATTGTGCTGAAGCTCTCATTACCTCTGCTAGCACAGTGCATTTAAAAATCAGCGCAATTAAAAATTTGACTTAAAATGCTTTTTCGAAAGACTTTTCAATCCTTTGTAAACTTTTCCAAAGCTCTTATGTGATGTAAAATATCCAAATTTAAAAAAAAATAACACATAAAATCTTTATATTCTTGGCGGATTTGTTGTTTTTGTTGTTGTTGTTGTTCCTCAATTTATTAAAACATGATTATGCTGAAGCTGTTATTACCTCTGCTAGCACACTGTATTTAAAAATCAGCGCAGTTAAAAATTTGACTTAAAATACTTTTTTGATCTAAAATATTTTGATTCTTAAAATGCGGATTTGTTGTTGTTCCTCAATTTATCAAACCATGATTATGCTGAAACTCTGTCTTAAAACCTTTTGATTCTTAAAATGCGGATTTGTTGTTATTGCTGTTGTTGTTGTTTCTCAATTTATTAAACATGATTATGCTGAAGCTCTTATTACCTCTGCCAGTACACTGCATTTAAAAATCAGCGCAATTAAAAATGTGACTTAAAATGCTTTTTTGGTAGACTTTTCAATCCTTTGTAAATTTTACCAAAGTTCTTATGCGATGTAACATATCCAAATTTTAAAAAAATAACATATAAAATCTTTATATTCTTAGCGGATTTGTTGTTGTTGTTGTTGTTGTTGTTCCTCAATTTATTTACATTATCTCTTCCTGCTTACTACTATAACGATTTGATCGCTGACGACTATTCAACAAGTGTCAGGTTCGATTCAGTTCAGATTTCGATGTTCGCAGTGGGTTAGATATAACTTTAAATGAAGGTCACAATCTGTTTAATCCTAGTGGGCAACAGATTACAGTAGCGTCCCAGACCAACTATCATCTTACATTATCTAACAAAAGTTTTATGTCTTATGGACAATTGTTTCTGGAAACTGGAAAATGGCATAGTTAGTACATAACTTATACATTACTTCAAAGTCAAATTTATAGATTATATTTTTCTATTACAGTGAGACAATAAATTTATCTTTTATACCTGTTTGAGATGTATTTGCAACATAATACGGCTTAGCGATGTAATGGCTGATAAAACGTTTGGCAAGTCCTTCCTTTACTATTGACCCCCCCCCCCCCTACTCCCATGAAAAAAATACTCTAGTTACGCCCATGACGTCAAAGGTTATAAAATATTTTCGAGCTAAATTATATTCCTAACCTTAAGGTTTCGTCAAAACTATTATATAAAAAAAAAACGAAAGCAACATCAAAAAACAAAACATACATCGCCAAAGAAGCACTAAATGTCCTGTTATTGCATCAATAAGCTACTCCAACCTCTCACAACCCACTCGGAGAGCATTGGGGCTAAGCCAACACGCAGAGAGAGAGGAGTTCTGTTGATTTAGTATGGCAGTCAGGAAGGGTACACTGTTGACTTCCTGCACAGTAGCCTCGTTAGACCCCCCTCCGAGCCCTCTGCTTACCTTTTTCAGACCTCATTGAACGTAATCGATGACTTCACTTAGCTTTACTTTGCCCTCGTCCCTGTTTTTTGCTATTTTTCTAAGCTGTTTTCTAAAATAAGACCTGTAAAAAAGCTTGGAGAATTATTAGAACTGCCAATGGATCTGAGATTAAAAGAAACGTTTAATTTTAGGTTAAGAATTGATTAAAAAAAAGCATTATATAGCAACTGAGTCCAAATAAACTAACTTTTTTTTTGTCGAAAATTCCCCAAGAGCTTTTTTTCTCTCCAACTAATCGAGAAGTTATTTATTCGGTTCATTATCAGAGTTTTGTACAAGAGTAAAACTTGCTAAGGTGAGACCCTTAGCGACTGTAGGGGGAAAAACCCCATTTTAGACAATTTTTCTTTCATCTTAGCAAGTACAGCATCTGTTACAAATGTATTGATTCGCATCAGGGACCTTGAAATTTCCAGCTTAACATTTTATGCACCTACAGTACTTTACAGTACCATTAAAAGAAACCTGTTCTAAAATTCATTTAACACATCTATTGACTGTAATGCAAGTTAGCATGAGTTCTAGACACTTTAATTTATAATGTTACAAAAGGTTTATTCATTGTATAAAGCAAAAATATTTTTAGATATATATTTTAGTTTTTCAATTGTAACTGCTCAAATTTTTAACGTCGAAAAAATTTTCAGTTAAAAGTTTCAGTTCTGAAAAAATTGTATGTTTATATGTAATTACTTTTGTAGATTTACTAATTCTATAAAATCCTAAAAACAAAATCCTGAAGAAATGATTTGGGTAGAGTTGTAAATAGTCTACAAAATCTCAGTAAATTCTGATTTAGTTAATTACATTTTAATAAATGTAAAATTTCTAAATTTTATTTAATGATTGCGGAAATCTACTAACATATTTTTAAATTTTCAGAAAAAATGCTTTGGAAGGCGAAATTTTTATTAATTAATAATTTGGTACGAAAAGGGTTAAAGCTTAATTCCGTTTTCAAGGATTTTACAGTAAATGAATCTGACATTTGAGGCTACTTCAGTTTACGCGAAAACACCCGCTCGCTAATGTTAATCCTTAGAGGGAAATGTTTTAAGATATCTCGTTGCATTTCAATATTTTTAAATTTTTATTATTATTATTATTATTTGCATTGGTTAGCTGAGGTCGATCTCCATACAGGTCCTTTTCTACTTTTTCGATTTTGATTACAAATTTTTTTATTAAGATACTTTCACTTTCGGAAGCGGTTTCAAAAGTTAAAGTATCCTCAATAAAAAAAAAACTACAACTAAAATCGAAAAAATTAAAAATTGCCTGCATAGAAATCGGCCTCAGCTATCCAATGCTGAAAAAAAAATAAACATTTATAAATATTGAAATGCGAACGAGATATCTTAAAATGTTTCTCTCATAGGATTAACATTAGCGAGCGGGTGTTTTCACGTGAGTGTAGTAACCTCTTAATCCATATAAATGATGATATTTTAAGTTAGAAAAGTGCTTAAAAAGAGTATTCTAGAGTTAATTAGTAGAGCAGGATACAGATAAACTGCCTTATTATATTAGTACATTTGTTAAATGTTACTTCATTTATTTATTTCCTGAAATACTAAGTAAGCATCGGGACAATAAATCTGAAATGTTTCGTTTCCAACATAGTTGAAAAGTGTTTATGCATTCGGTTTGTCTGTCTGTCTGTCCCTGCTCTAACTCGCGTAAATATATTCTGATGGCCATGCAATTGATATATGTTATTGAGAGGTACTATGGCATGTTCGGTATTGAAAATGAAGTGTGTAGCACTTACAGTTTTTTTACAGGGACACTCAAAATAATTCCGTTACATTATGGTCTATAGGAGAAACTAATTTGCGATTTATTTTAATGATGTTACACAATTTCAAATATATTGAAATCGATATATAGCACTCAGATTCACTACAAGAGGCTTACTATAGAATAGATAGGGTGTGCATGGCACTTATAGTTCCTGTACAGGGACACTCAAAAGAATTCCGTTACATTTTACGGTCTATGGCGAAAAATCGTTTGCGTTTTTTTTTTAATGTTTCACTATTTCAAATATGTTGAAATTGATATATATCGATTGTATCACTAACGTGGATTACAAGAGGCTTACTATAGAATATTGGGTGTATAGAATTCGTCGTTCATTTACAGGGACACACAAAAGAATTCGGTAGAGTCTGTTAACAATAATTGCTAGAAGTGCGTTTTCAGTTGCTTAACGTTTAAGTGCCAAGCCGTGATTTGAAGAAATCCCGTATCATCGTTTCAAACTCTTATTCTAGCAAGGGCTCACTGGTCTTACGGTAAAACACTTGGCTCAAGGCACTAACGCGTCCCTAGTTCGTGCCCCAATGTCAGTCAGAAAATATTCTTGAAGTATATCAAATATTAAATACTCCCTTAATAGTCAGCACAAAGAGAGATGTAATTTTTTTAAAACCGAAGTCATTCATAACGCGAAGTTACCGCTTCTTCAAATGGAGTTTTTCCTTCTTTTATCTCTCAAAACGAAAAAAACTACTAACGGAACGAAAAAAATCCGGCAACTTTGCTGCCAGTAGTTTTACCGTGAATTAACGGATTTATTTTTTAAAGTGTGGCATGTTCATTATTGAATATGAAGTATGTAGCGTTTATACTTAATTTATAGGGACACTCAAAAAAATTCCGTTACATTACGGTCTATGGGGAAAAAGTCGTTTGCAGTGTATTCCAATGATGTTATACTATTTTAAATATATTGAAATTGATCTGTATCACCAAGGTGCACTAAAAGAGCTTACTATCGAGCGTGGTGTGCATAGCATTCATAGTTCATTTACAGGCATACACAAAATAATTCGGTTATAATACACGATTTAAGAAGAATGATTACTGGAAGTGCGTTTTATGTTCTTATACGCGTTTTTAAATTAAACTAAGTTTTTGCCTATTACTTGGTGAGCGTAAATTCTGTAGATAATATACAGGACAGCCCAAAAAATGTCGAATACGCTTCCGTTCATTAACGGAAACTACCGAAGGAGAATATACAACTGCGCTATGCGTTTCCTAACTGAAATAAATTATAGAATACTGTGTAGTATATATAGAATACTATATCATATACAGGGATGCACAAAAGAATTCGGATACTTTTCCGTCTATTGACGGTAATTGCTGACATTGGGTTTTCAATTTTTTTAAAGTTTTTCAAATTGTTCAGTTAGACATCACGTTTCACCTTATTAAACGGTGAAGTTTTGTCAAAGCATTCTGGAAGTGTTGGAAAGAGTTTCATAATCTATGCTTGGCGAATGATTTTTCGCTCTTGTTCTTTCTAAACTGTGTTCTACACCTGTATAGTTTGGAGAAATATTAGAACTGTTAATGAATCTGAGATTAAAATAAACGCTTAAAGATTGGTTAAAAGTTCAATATAAGTCAGTAAAGGGTCTTACTCAGGGACTCTGAATCTACGTACGATGTAACTCCCAGGGATTTTGTAAATAAATACCAATTAGGAAATTAATACAAATGGCTAAAACAAACTTTTGACAAGTGTCCCAAACGCTTCCGAGTCACACGTATGGAAATTGAAGTAAAGTGTCTAGGATGTGTCTCCACCAGAGTAGCAATTCTAAACCTCAAATCAAAAACCAAACATTATATTTTAGGAAATAAAACGCAAGCTCTGATAAATGAAAAATTAAAAACGAAACAAAAAGTGGAAATTGACTAAATGAACTAACGCATTTTTTAGGCCGAATAGATAAAATAATTTTTAATTTATTACCTCAGCTTTCCAATGTTTTAAATCGATACTAAATCTTTATAAATGACATTAAGTTATCAAGTTGACAAAAAATGAACATTAAAGTAAATTCATAGAGCGGAATACAGATTAATTGAATACTCACTGAAGTGAACGCATTTAAATGAAAATGTTTACACAATATCTGGCATTAATTTAGAACTTTCAAAACTCAAAAATACCTCTTAAAAGTAACGAAGTGCTTTTTTGAGATTAAATTTAACGTAAACAATTACTTCACTTAACTTTGCTTTTTACTCTTCATTTTTCTTTTCTTTTGGTCACTTCTTTCTTAATTTGTTTTTTCCTCTTCTATGTTTTTTACTGGGCCTGTATAGCTTGGAACTTCCCATGAATCTGAGATTAAAAGGAAACGTTTTATTACTTACCCATCATACGTAGTATAAGGTAAGTCTTGTCATCGTTTTGAAAATCGAAAAAAAAAAATGACGGATTTACACGTTTCAGACACTGGAGATTCCAAAAAACAATTTTTTAGAAAAAAAAATGTCATCCGACTGTCTGTGCGCGTGTCTGTGTGTTTGTAAACCCTCTATCTCCCGAACAAATTGAGATAGACAGTTGAAATTTGGTATGTACTTAGTATATAATAATGGGAAGAAGCTTATTGAATTTCAGTAACCTCGATTATCTGGAACTATTTTTTTTATGGACTCTCGAAATATTCCTTCTAATAAAAAGTGTATAAAATTTTTCGAAATTGTTTATTTTAAGGAATGAATATAAAAGACAATAAAAAAACATAAATTTTGCATAAAAATGAAGTCGATCGGATAATGAGTTGCCGAGATATTTGTAATCCTATTTCCACACTCTTCGATTTTTCATGACCCTGTATTTCCAAATTTCAATTCAAAAATATATTTTAATTGGAAATCAGACACTTCATCCGACGCAGTAAACCGTTAGTTAATACGATTATCAATTTTGGAGATATAGAGCATTTTAAAGTTTATGACGTCATTAATCAACGATTTTATTCGAATTGCAATGAATTTAATAAATAGTTTAAACATGTTTTATTTTCATGTTTTATATTATGCATATCCATGATGGGTAAGTATGACGCTTGCGCCCAACCACTAGTTTTTGGTTAACAATTGATTAAAAAAAGTAAAAAGAAAATTTATTCAACAATTTAATTCCATATGAACTAATACACTTTCTCGTGAGAAACTTATAAAGGTATTTTTTAGAACTGGCCTTAACCCTTAACTGCTGTGATAGAAATTACCGCAAAACTACTGTGAGCGGTCTGTGACACCGCTCGATCGGAAGCTAAATAAAAGGCTCGATTAATTCATAGGATACTGTTTCTGTACTAAACCTATTGTACAGGACTTTTATAATTAAAATTCACCTATTCAAAAGTCTCTAGCGATAGTACTAGGGCTCCAAAGGAAACGAAATTTCACTATTATCTCTAGTTAAATTGGAAATTACAACTTAAAAAACTAGTCGTTGGGGGGGGGGGCACCGTAATACTTACCCATCATGGATATGCATAATATAAAATATGAAAAGAAAACATGTGTAAACTATTTATAAAATGCATTGCAATTCGAATAAAATCGTGGCTTGATGACGTCCTAAACGTTAAATGCTCTATTACTGAATTGCGTAAAAGAAATATCCTTATAACTCCATAATTGATAATCATATTAACTAACGGCTTACTGCGTCAGATGAAGCGTCTCATTTACAATTGAAATATATCTTTGAATTGAAATTTGAATGAAATACGGGGTCATAAAAAATCGAAGAGTATGGAAAGTATGATTACAAATAACTCGCCAATTAATTATCCGATCGACTTCATTCTTTATGCAAAATTTATGTTTTTTTTATTGTCTTTCATATTCATTCCTTAAAATAAACAATTTCGAAAAATTTTATATACCTTTTATCAGAACGAATATTTCGAGAGTCGGAAAATTATAGTCCCGGATAATCGAGGTTATTGAAATTCAATAAGTTTGTTCCCATTATTACATACTAAATACATACCAAATTTCAAGTCTCTATTTCAATTTGTTCGGGAGATAGATCCTTTACAGATACACACACAGATACACAGACAGACGGACGGCAATTTTTTTTTTTCTAAGAATATGTTTTTCGGAATCTCCAGTGTCTGAAACGTGTAAATCCGTCATTTTTTTTGTTCGATTTTCAAAACGATTACAAGACTTACCCTATACTACGTATGATGAGTAAGTAATAAATGGACAAGAGCAAAATAAAACCGAGATAAACCATCGTTAATTTCTAAATTTTTCTGAAATAAATCACTTTATTACTTATCGATTTCTTAAGTAAATTTGAATAATTTGGGAAACATTTAATTAACCCTTAAATGCTGTTAACTGTGTCACAGACCACTGTTTTTTTAATTTTCACAGTTTAAGGTGAGCTGATTTCTAGACCTGTGGAAATTAGAGAAATATTCGAGCTGCATGAGAGAGCAGCAGAAAAAATATTTCTGAAGTGTTCGAGTTTAACGCAGACTACATAAAATAACTCTTTTAAAATGCATTTAATCCCTTCATAAATAATGAAGTGATTTTATTTTTATGTTAAACTGGACATAAACAGTGATATATTTTAGTTTTACATTTTTTTGTGCTTGGTCTTTTTTTTTTTCTTTTTTTTTAAAAAAAAAGATCTTTTAGCTTTCTAAATATATTCAGTTCGCAAAATTTTGTTACAAATTTAAAAATTCATAACAATTAACAAAATGTATTGTAGAGTGGTTTGACAAAACTTGTCAAAGCGGTGGATTTTTTGTGGCTAAAAATAAAATAATTCGAACTTTCTTTGACATGATGTTTGCTGCAAAAATTTCGACCATTTGCCAAGTTTTATGGGGTAAACCACGCACCAACAAGACAATTTCTTATTTTTTTTTAAATGTTAATGGATTTATGAGAATTTTTGAATTGTTTTTAACATTTTCCAACGTAGTTGAAAAGTGTTTATGAATTCGGTTTGCCTGTCTGTCTGTCTCTCCGACATCTAACTCGCGTAAATATACTCCGATTGCCATGAAATTGATAGATGATATGCAAGTGTACTATGGCATGTTAGGTATTGAAAGTGAAGTGTATAGCATTAATGATTTGTTTACAGGGACACCCAAAAGAATTTCATTACATTACGACCTATGAGGAAAAATCGTTTTAATGATTTAACATAATGCATTTAATGATTTAACACTATTTTAGATATATTGATATTCAAATACATCACTGAGGTGCACTACCAGATGCGTACTATGGAATAGGGTGTAAATACAAGTCATCGTTCACATACATCATCGTACCATTCATCGTTAATAACCTACATCTGTTGTGATACACAAAAGTTTTATTATATATACACAAGGTGTCCGAAAAGTCTGGAAACGGTCAAATAACTCGAGAAATATACATCGGATTGAAAAACGGCAAAATGCATGTTCAATATTTTTGAAAAATCTATTTAGGGATATGAAAGTTGCCTCCCGGCCCAATTCTCCCCCCCCCCGCCCCTGTGGGGGGAGGGGGGGGGGTAAGAGGGACAACTTTGAAATCTTAAATGATGATCCCCATTTTTTATTGCAGATTCGGATTCTACGGGAAAAAATACGTAACTTTTGCATTAAACATTTTCTTCGAAACATTGTAATCGAGTGCAATGCGGTAAGAATCGTTACCATTGCAATGTCTGGAAACGCTCGAATAAATCGAGAAATATACATCAGATTGAAAAACCGAAAAATACGTATTTAATATTTTAGAAAAATGGTAACTTTGATATCCCTAAATAGATTTTTCAAAACTATTGAACATGCATTTTTCCGTTTTTCAATTCGATGTATATTTCTCGAGTTATTCGAGCGTTTCCAGACATTGCAACGGTAACGATTCTCACAGCATTGCACTCGATTACAGCGCCATCTACAATGTTTCGAAGAAAATGTTCAGTGCAAAAGTTACGCATTTTTTCCCGTAGAATCTGAATCTGCAATAAAAAAGGGTTCATCATTTAAGATTTCAAAGTTTCCCCCCTTGGGGGCAAAGTTGGGGGGGGGAGCAACTTTCATATCCCTAAATAGATTTTTCAAAAATATTGAACCTGCATTTTGTCGTTTTTCAATCCGATATATATTTCTCGAGTTATTTGACCGTTTCCAGACTTTTCGGACACCCTGTATATATATATATATATATATATATATATATATATATATATATATATATATATATATATATATATATATATATATATATATGTGTGTGTGTGTGTGTGTGTGTGTGTGTATTATGATACACAAAAGTTTGATTATATATATATATATACATATTATATCAGGGCATGAAATTTCAGTTGAAATGGTACTCGCCAAACTAAAATTTTTGCTCGCCACTATTTTGCATTCATTCAGACAGCAACGTTGGCCACCACGCTGCCCAGAAAATGAATTATTTCTGGCAAACTAAATTTAAATTGACCATTCTTAGAAGGAACTGTCTGTTAAATCCAGAATATTTTACATTAAGGCAAAATATGAGAAATTTTCAAAAATGTTAACTGATATAGTGTGAAGAAATTTCTGGTAACCAAAATCATAAAAGAATGTAGAAATTGAAAAATTGCTTGAGGATGCACGTGTTCGCTTTCAATATTTGTGAGCGCATCTTTATCGCATTTTTCGTTTGATGTATTAATTACCTTTAGTAAAAAAGAACTCTGTATTATTGCTTTGCCTTTTGTCCATGGCAATAAATAAAAAAATAAACTAAAAAGCCATTTTAATTACCGCCAACTACCACAGAATCAAGAAAAACTCTAAATCAAAAGAAACAAAGAATTTGGAAGAAAACGAATAATTTTTACTGTGTTTCGGTGGCGAAACAGGATTCACTTCGCGAAGGAGTGCAGAGCAATCAGATTCGGTCTCGGAAGCGAAAAACGTGGCCTTGGCGCTTGCACGGTGCGAAAGTGCGGGGACGATTGCAGACGGAGGTAATTCGTTCCTCCTTAGGAGAGAAATGGAAGTGACGCCGCATTTTTTCAACTTTTAGAAGACAAATGCCGTCGCTTGATTTTAAAACACTTCCGCGTGTCGCTGTATTAAGGCACGATATTCTGAGCGTATATAGTTCGATTTGAAGTACAACATTTTAAAAGGCGAAACGTACTCGCCAACTTTAAATATTTACTCGCCAATGGCGAGCTGGTGAGCGGAAATTTCGCGCCCTGTATTATATATATATATAGTACCAATTCCTTTGATAAACCTTATTGTGTACTGTGCGGGAGGTGGATACATTTAAAAACACAATAAACATTATATCTGTTGTTAGCGTTCTGCATTTTTTAATAATAATTAAATAAAAAAATTTCATTCGAATTCTCGATGCTTGATATTTCCTAACAATAGACGCAAATTAATTCCTTCAGGTTATAAGTTGAGCATAAGATTCAGAAAAAAAACACCACAAAACTAATTTTTTAAAAATCACAAGATGGATTTAAGAAAAAAAAAACACAAAGCTATCAACTTAAGTAATGCATTCGGTGCATACAAAATTAATTACTACATAAAAATTCTCTTTGTTTTCAGTATTTTCTACGGATTTATAATAAGTAAACGGTAACTCCAAACTCTAATTTTGATTTCGTATTTTGTAAATATATGGATTTTTTTCTTCATATTATAGTTTAGTGTTAGACTATTAATTTTTTATACAGACAAGAAAAAAAAAAGAAAAAAAAGAAAAAAAAAGAAAAGAAGGAAAATAGAAAGCACAAAGCAATCCAACTAAATGGTGTTTTCTGTATAGATAAATATTAAAACCGCAATAATCTTTCTTGCTGGAGTCAATATTCTTGATTCTTTCTCATTTATAACCAAATGATAACTTCTACTTAGTATTCTCACCTCCTGATATTTCGTAAATATTACCGGCAGGCGCAATTTAATTTCTTCATATTATAAGTTCCTCAGCAGATTACTAATTTCACAAAAAAACCCGGAAAACTATCAAATTAAATAACCTCCCAAGCAGAAAATTACATAATATAAAAAAAATATATATGTATCATAAAACTGCCGATATTCCAGCACTGAATATAAAGTTATTAGCACTTCCCTCTCTTCCCCATACCCATTGGAGGGTATTTTTCAATAAGTCGCCGTCTCATTACTCACACTTCTTGATCAACACGTGATCATTAACTATACTAACTACCTATATCTTGTAAACGCATGGCCTTTTTTTTCCACGAGGGACCAAAGTAAGAAATAATGAGTGCGATTTTTTTCCCTGGAAAAACTGGAATCAATTATTCAAAGGCAAACGACCGTCGAAAAAAGAAGCAGAAAATCGCCGTTGATTAATGTAACGACCGGTACTTAATTAAATTTAATTATCGGCAAAGTAGAAATCGCCTCATCAATTTCATTAAAAACGTTTTTAGGCATTTGTCTTTTTGCAACTTTTTTTCGGTTTTTCTTGTTACTGCAAAGCACGATTTGGCGTCTCCCAGCACTAATTACAGTAATTACAATCAAATACCGGCCTAAGAGTTGGAAGTTTACCCAAAAGTTTTGACACCAGGCTGAAAAGTAATTAGTTCCTCCAACAAAGAAAGACACACTACTGCAAAAGCACCATTTGGAAAAACCTTCGCGAAACAAGAATTAGAAAAGGAAAGGAAAAAATTAACAAAAAATAGAAACTAGACATTTTTAAGATGAGTTGGGAAGATGTATAGAATGAAATGACGCGTGAGTTATTTTCCGTTCATGTTCTCCACCAAAAATTTGCGCAAAAAGGAAAAAAAAAGTACAAAAAGAAAAAGTTTTTCGGACAAAGGATTTGCAGTGTCATTGGGAGTAGAAACGCTGTTTCAAATTCTTTTTTAGTTAGGCATAAAATATGCTGTAATTTTTTTTTATGTTTCTTTCCAGTCTTTACAATAAGAAACAGACCAAGTAAATAACTTTTAATGTGACATCGATGTTCTTGAAGATGAATGGATAAAATTTGTACAAATTAGAAAAGTAAACGATTTTTTTTTGTTACATAGTTTTGCGTAATGCCAGTTATTTATGTTTTTATTTTCTTTCTTTTTTTATCCCGGCGGTAAATGCTTTCGTTAACCAAACAGAGTAATAATTTAAGGAAGTTGTAAAAAAAAAAAAAAAAAAAAGTAGCAAAAGTTGAAACTACGTGTTTATTGATTACCAATTACGGTAATTTTATTTTTCTTATTTAACAACTTTTTTGTCACATATAAAGAACGGTTGAGTAGTTTTCGTGAACAATTTTTAATTGAAAAAGCAATAAGGGATGAAACAGTTATTAAAAACTAGAAAACTTTCTTTTGTGCATGAGAATTTATTATAATTCAATAATGTTAATGATATTTGGAAGGTACCATGCAGTTTATTATTTATTTCTTAGTTTTACAGAGTTCATCAAAAATCTTACATCATAGAACCAACAAGGCATATAGAATTTTTAATTATGATGTTATGTCAATAATTTATGTTCAATATTTCACTTAGTATACATCTTCTGGTAGGTAATTGTAATTTAACATCAAACATTTACATATCTCAATGTAATAAATTATAACACCTTATAATAATATATTTCTTTTAAATGCTAAAAGGTTGTAAATTAACAACATAATACAAATTAAACTAACTTTTATTAGGTTGTTTGACTTGTTTCAACTCATTCCGAGTCATTTTCAAAAACCACAGCCCTATCAAGATTAAATCAAGAAGAAACCATCAAAATAAATTTCAATGAAAGTAAAATTATTTTTCCCTCCAATCTATACTATCCATCCATAATAATAGAAACCATAGAGATACTAACACGCAAAAATACAATATGTAACGATACGGCATCTTTTAACTTACCGAAATTGTGACTCGAATTACTCCATGGTTAGAGATATGAAAATAAACAACCAAGTAAAAATAAAAGAAAACGTGCTTAATTTTTAAAAAAGTGCATGAAAATTAAATGATAGCATTTTAAATAACTTCAAAGCCCGCGCAATTATGGAATATTCTCATTTGTTTTTGAAAATGACTCATACTGAGACGAAACATGTCAAACAACCTAATAAAAGTTATTTTAATTTGTATTATGTTGTCAATTTACACATTTTAGCATTTAAAAGAAATATATCTCAATCGGTTATAAAGTTATAGTACACAAATTGTGATAGTATTAATAGCGATGTACAATTGTGGTAAAAACATCAAATGACAATATGATATTAATTGTAATATATTAATTTTTCTACATATCGAATTCAGTCACAGATATATTTAATTTTATATTACACATCCAGCCTTCTAATGCTTTAGTTCAAAGATATTAGTAATTAAAATGTAGAGAAAAAAATTACAAATGACTTTTATTCAATTACGGACATTGACCACTTTTAATTGTACACTTTAAAATGGAATCACAAATAAAAGAAACTGATGAGTAAATTAAATAATAAGCAAAGTAAATAAACATTTGGGAATTTAAGCACATATATGAATAAGGTAGAAAATTTTTATAATTAAAAAAAAATTAATTATAGTTTAACTTGTATTTTATGGTACCCTGTAAAAGAACCTGAAAATGTTTTTTTTTTTTTTTTTTTTTTAGGATTTTGTTCATCTCACGAAACCCTATTACTCCCGTTTCGTTGTCTGTCTGTTACAGAGTCGATTCTCAGAAACTACAGAACTCGCAGACATGAAAATTTGTGTACTTATAGCTGAATATCTACTATGAAGCTCAAAATCATAAAATTAAAAAAAAATCGTATTATTTTAATATATAGAGATAAAAAACCGAAATTCTAACAGCCCTTTCCTATTAAATTTAAACATTTTTCGTTATAGCAGTTGCCAAAAATTAAAAATCCACAATAAAATTCTTTCTACAGTAATTAACTTTCTATTGCAATAATTTCCACGTGAAAAATAAAAATGAAATAACAAGTTTCACCAATTGAAAAAAAGCTTAATATGACGTCATATTGGTAATAAAACAGAAATTTTCAAACATTTCTCAATAATACAAGGAGTATGAGTATGTGTAAATGCAGAAAGCAGCTTCATATGACGTCATTAAAGAATTAAAAAGAAAATTAATCTGACGTCATATTGGAAGTTTAACGGATTTTTCAAATGTTTGAGAATAATACAAAGAGAGTATCAACATGAGTAATAGGGAATAGTAAAGATATGAGTTTGAGGAACGTATTGAATCATGGTAAAAACCCGATTATTGCAATATTGGTCTATTTTAACATTTTGAAGGTCTCTATACAACATGTTTAATTTTGAAATTGATTTTTTTAAATATCGCATTTAGTCCACATGACAGATATTATTATAACAGAATATAATAGCAGGCTTTGCCCGCTATCGAACCGGTTCAGATTATGAAAAAACGAGAAAAATAGACCGGTAAATTTTTACTTTATATAAAACATGGCCTTTTTTTTTTAATGAATTTTATTTGGATTTATTAAAGAAAGGATAAAGTGTTTTGAAAGGAATATTAAATGAAACCCTTTGTGCGATCTTCGATCACACTTACCCACTTGTTTTTTCTTACTGAAAGCTCTCTTTGGCTTTACAGGCTTTAATTGGAAACATGAAAGCTTAAACGAATTTCAGCGTTGAATTTCTTATTTTTTATGATCTGTTAATAGTATCAATCATTTTGAGTACGTATAATTATTTTTTGAAATATTGGATCGTGTTTAATTTTTTTAAATGTATTTTTAAATTACGCACTGAGCATAACTTATAATATATATATATATATATATATATATATATATATATATATATATTTGTGCATTTCCCCTTTCATGATAAAAACATAATTTACATCTCAAAAGATCAGTTATAATCAGGACCTGATTAAAAAATTCATAAACGCTTTTAAACTACGTTGGAAAGTGTTAAAAATATGCTTGACTAAATATGTATTCTAAGACATTGGGAATATTTATTTTCTGTGACAGTATAGACAAGGGGAGTTCCGGCGAATAAATACCAGGCCCTGGGCCTCTTTTATCTTGATCGAGACTTAGGTTATAATTACAATTGTTTTCGTCAATATATGATGAAAATTTAATTTTTAAACTATTTTCAATTCTATATTCCTAATCAGGAACCTGTTAAAGAGCAATGCAGTACATTGGTCATCTACTGAAGATTTTTTAAAACTGAGAAATGATCTTTGCTCTACCAGTTTCACTTTGGTACATTCCAGAAATGGAAAATCAGTTCTGATTTGGAGGTAAAGCGTTTTAGTTTTCTAACATAACGTATCCGCTAGCCAAAATATTGAAGATTTTGAAAGTTTTGAAATTTCAATAAAATGTCATATCAGACGGTATTTTGCGATTTTAAAACTATAAATAAATATTGCCAGTATCGAAAATATGAAGCTTAAATCCTGATATCAAATGATGAAATACTCTTGAACAATATCGCAAATAGAACATCTTGAATATAGTAAGTTGGTGTTTCAACTATACATAAAAACTAGTCAATCATACCTAGGCGTCTTTCTTAAAAACTTATAGAAGATGGATAATTTGCAATATCTTTTTCATTTCACTTCCCAATTCTGAGCATAAGACAAGTGGTTATGCATAAAATGCATCCATTTCTGAAAGGTTTATTACAAATTATATACAGTAGTACTATTTTTTTCTAATTTAAAATAATGCAAAATGTATGTTGCAGTTGATAAATATATTCTATAGAAGAAACAAAAGTGTTTTTTTTCACAATCAAAAAAGAAAAAGTCAAATAATGTTGTACTAAGTTGGAAAAAATGTAATGATTTTTTCGAAAAATAATTAAAAATCACTTATAAATAATTATTAGCTCTAAACACAGCAGAAAATCTTGGCCACAAATCAGACGAAAATGGCAGTAAAAGTGACTTCTTCAAGAGTCATTTATTGTAAATAAATTGTATATATTTATTAATTCTAAACATCAGAAAACATTGATCACAAATCAGATATAATAGCAATAAAAGATATTTCTCCAAAAGTCACTCGTCAAAAATTAGTTAAAAACATTCGTTCATTTTCAATAGCAGAAAACGCTGATCAAAAATCAGATAAAAATGGCGGTGAAAGAGACTCTTTCAAAAGCCGTTCACTGTAAACCAATTATAAATATTTATTAATTCTAAACAGATTAAAATACTGATCACAAATCAGATAAAATAGCAATTAAGATATTTCTTCAAAAGCCACTCATCACAAATCAGTTATAAATATTCATTCATTCTAAACAGCAGAAAATGTCGATCATAAATGAGACAAAATGGCAGTTAAAATACTTCTTTAACACCATAAATCAATTATAAGTTAACTTTACCAATAGTGGGCAGTTTCAGAACATTTTTTACCTATATTTACTGTACCGTTCCTAGTTTTGGTTACTGCGACAACAGCAAGTGTGTTCGATATCTCAATTAACTCTGTCTCCAGACCACTGTGCTACAAACTTTGCAGCTTTAAACAATTTTCTACACAATATTATTTTTCTTTGAAGAGCTTAAAGTGCGCCAATAGTGCACACGCCAGTAGAGGACACATATGTTCGTTTCCTGTAGTGGATAAATTGGAATTCGTACAAAAAAAGTAAAATAAAGAACGGAACAGCAGAAAATATATATCTATTAACAAAAAATGTGTTTTTATTACATTATTGGGTTAATACAATGAAATAAATAACAAACTTGTATCAAAAGAGATTCTAAAATACTTAACAACTTAGTATCGCACATTTAAATAAAATAGAAATTTTAATCACAGCATTTTATTGCGATAAAATCTTAATGCGTAAATGTAATTTTAACCACAGCTTTTTTTAGTAACTTTACAAAAGGCTTAGACTAGACTAATCACAGCTTTGAATACTAAGCCTACACGCTGACTCGAAAAATGTCAGTTGTCGTCTGTCGTAGGTGCATTTTTCTTACCTTTGGAACGGCCATATGTGTTTGGCTATTTATCACTATATCCAAACAACAATCTTTGCTCCTTTTTTTACAATTAAATAAGGCGAAGAAAATACATTCGGAAATAATAATTTTGGAAAAGTAAATGGTTTTGTTCCCTGAATTTTTAGGATTTAGGAAAAATAGTGTCTGTTTGGCATAAAAAAATTTTCTTGAACCTCCAACTATACAGTGAAGGCTCATTTGTGATAATCAACTGGGGATCTGATCAACAATTTCAAAAGATTTTCTTGATTGATATAACTCTTGTTGCTGCTAAATTCTGTGCTATTTGACACAAAATTGTCGGATTCCGTCACAAAAATTCATTAAACCATTTGCAACTTGGTCGGATACCTACAAAATAGGTTCACTTCTATTCAGTTCCTTTCCCAGCTGTTTCAGAGTGTCCGCCATGTCATCCCTTATCACCATTATTCCAGATTTTGACAGACCTGTCCAATGCTTGATATGTCGCGTTATCAGTAGTGGAGACCTGTAGGACATGCATCAGGTTGGTGCAAAATTAAAATATAAACACAATAAATGATTTTTGTAGACGATAAATGTAGACACAAAAAAAAAAAGAAAAAAAAAGAAAAAGAAAACAAAAATTGACTACCTTATTCCAAACTACAAGAAATTACATTAAGATAACTGCACGGTCACTTTCCAACCTAGTTGAAAAGTGTTTATGACTTCGGTTAGTCTGGTCGTATGGCCGTCTGGCCGTGCTCTAACTCCCGTAAATATGCTCGGATTGCCTTGCATATTTTATATGTTATTGTCGTTATCTATACAGTAGTCGTTATCTATACAGTCTACAGTAGTACTATTTTTTCTAATTTAAAATAATGCAAAATGTATGTTGCAGTTGATAAATATATTCTATAGAAGAAACAAAAGTGTTTTTTTTTTTCACAATCAAAAAAGAAAAAGTCAAATAATGTTGTACTAAGTTGGAAAAAATGTAATGATTTTTTTCGAAAAATAATTAAAAATCACTTATAAATAATTATTAGTTCTAAACACAGCAGAAAATCTTGGCCACAAATCAGACGAAAATGGCAGTAAAAGTGACTTCTTCAAGAGTCATTTATTGTAAATAAATTGTATATATTTATTAATTCTAAACATCAGAAAACATTGATCTCAAATCAGATATAATAGCAATAAAAGATATTTCTCCAAAAGTCACTCGTCAAAAATTAGTTTAAAACATTCGTTCATTTTCAATAGCAGAAAACGCTGATCAAAAATCAGATAAAAATGGCGGTGAAAGAGACTCTTTCAAAAGCCGTTCACTGTAAACCAATTATAAATATTTATTAATTCTAAACAGATTAAAATACTGATCACAAATCAGATAAAATAGCAATTAAGATATTTCTTCAAAAGCCACTCATCACAAATCAGTTATAAATATTCATTCATTCTAAACAGCAGAAAATGTCGATCATAAATGAGACAAAATGGCAGTTAAAATACTTCTTTAACACCATAAATCAATTATAAGTTAACTTTACCAATAGTGGGCAGTTTCAGAACATTTTTCACCTATATTTACTGTACCGTTCCTAGTTTTGGTTACTGCGACAACAGCAAGTGTGTTCGATATCTCAATTAACTCTGTCTCCAGACCACTGTGCTACAAACTTTGCAGCTTTAAACAAATTTCTACACAATATTATTTTTCTTTGAAGAGCTTAAAGTGCGCCAATAGTGGACACGCCAGTAGAGGACACATATGTTCGTTTCCTGTAGTGGATAAATTGGAATTCGTACAAAAAAAGTAAAATAAAGAACGGAACAGCAGAAAATATAATATTTATTAACAAAAAATGTGTTTTTATTACATTATTGGGTTAATACAGTGAAATAAATAACAAACTTGTATCAAAAGAGATTCTAAAATACTTAACAACTTAGTATCGCACATTTAAATAAAATAGAAATTTTAATCACATCATTTTATTGCGATAAAATCTTAATGCGTAAATGGAATTTTAACCACAGCTTTTTTTAGTAACTTTACAAAAGGCTTAGACTAGACTAATCACAGCTTTGAATACTAAGCCTACACGCTGACTCGAAAAATGTCAGTTGTCGTCTGTCGTAGGTGCATTTTTCTTACCTTTGGAACGGCCATATGTGTTTGGCTATTTATCACTATATCCAAACAACAATCTTTGCTCCTTTTTTTACAATTAAATAAGGCGAAGAAAATACATTCGGAAATAATAATTTTGGAAAAGTAAATGGTTTTGTTCCCTGAATTTTTAGGATTTAGGAAAAATAGTGTCTGTTTGGCATAAAAAATTTTTCTTGAACCTCCAAGTGAAGGCTCATTTGTGATAATCAACTGGGGATCTGATCAACAATTTCAACAGATTTTCTTGATTGATATAACTCTTGTTGCTGCTAAATTCTGTGCTATTTGACACAAAATTGTCGGATTCCGTCACAAAAAATCATTAAACCATTTGCAACTTGGTCGGATACCTACAAAATAGGTTCACTTCTATTCAGTTCCTTTCCCAGCTGTTTCAGAGTGTCCGCCATGTCATCCATTATCACCAGGATTCCAGATTTTGACAGACCTGTCCAATGCTTGATATGTCACGTTATCAGTAGTGGAGACCTGTAGGACATGCATCAGGTTGGTGCAAAATTAAAATATAAACACAATAAATGATTTTTGCAGACGATAAATGTAGACACAAAAAAAAAAAGAAAAAAAAGAAAAAGAAAACAAAAATTGACTACCTTATTCCAAACTACAAGAAATTACATTAAGATAACTGCACGGTCACTTTCCAACCTAGTTGAAAAGTGTTTATGACTTCGGTTTGTCTGGTCGTATGGCCGTCTGGCCGTGCTCTAACTCCCGTAAGTATGCTCGGATTGCCTTGCAATTTTTATATGTTATTGTCGTTATCTATAGCATGTTCCCTATTTCAACTGAAGTGTGCACTTATAGTTTTTTTACAGGGACACTCAAAAGAATTCCGTTACATTACGGTCTATGGGAAAAAATCATTTGCGGTTTATTTTAATGATGTTACACAATTTCAAATACATTGTAATTGATATCTACTATATTATTAATGTTCGAAAACGACGCCTCTCTGTCTGCCTATTGTTTCTGTCTGTAACTCAACATTTTTTTCTCACAGACGGAATAGAGAGGCGCTAAAGGTATCAAAACACGCAGAAAAATTCGAGAATTCTGTTCTTTCAGGTTTCGAAATAATCCGCCGGTAATTAGAAAAAGATATTAATTAAAAACATTAACAGTCAAAAGAAATCCGTTACATTACATCTATGGAGAAAAATCGTTGCGGTTTAATTAAATAATGTTTCACTGTTTTAAACGCATTGAAATTTATATATATCACTAAGGTGCATTACAAGAGCCTTACTACAGAAAATTGTGTGTATAGCAGTCATCGTTCATTTACAAGAACACACAAAAGAATTCTCTACTGTCTGTTAACAATAATTCCTGGAAGTGCGTTTTAAGTTGCTGAACGCAATTTTAAATTTAACTCACTTCTTCTCTATTACTTGGTGTGTATAAATTACATAGATCATATACAGAACAACACAAAAGTTCGCGAACACATTTCCGTTCATTGACAGAATTTCCAGAAGGAGAATTTTAAACTGGGCTACGCGTTTCCAAACTAAACTAAAATTTAGCATCCTATGTAGTATATATACAAATCTATAGATCATATACAGGGCTGAATAAAAGTATTCGGATTTTTTTCCGAATATTGTATATGTTGGAAATTTCTGAAATTACGTTTTTCAATATGTTATGCGTTTTCCAAATTGTTTACTTAGATGTAATCTTTCAGCTTATTAAACGGTAATGATTTGTAAAATTATTTTGGAAGCGATGGAAAGTGTTACATAATCTATGCTTGACGCATGATTTTTCGTTCTTCTTTTTTTGCATTTAGTTGAAATGGAACTGATGGGTTGAATTCCCTTTAGTAAGAGGTGCAACACTATAGAGGATTGCATCAGTAAACGCGCAAGATGCGTGCACTTCTGAGTGACTTTCAAAGCCTTTTTTTTTTTTTTTTTTTTTAAATTTAAAAGTGACCATTACTGGTACAATATCCGCTGCTGCTGCCGTTACCTTAAATATTTATAAATTCTAAACCACAGAAAATGTTGATCACAAATCAATTAAAGCACCCATCAAAAATACTTCTTCAAAAGTCATTTTTACCAGAAATCCACGAAAATTTCTGCAGTAACAATCTGTAATGAAACTTTTGATGAAAAGTACAGAATTAATTAATGAAGTGTAATATTATCTTGTATATTAACAAGTCCAGAAGTTGTTAACTCCATGCGAGTTCATAAACGTCATGTGGCCAACTAACTTGTTTGATCCAACCT
The DNA here is from genome assembly GCA_963931845.1 of Maratus michaelseni. Lineage (NCBI taxonomy): Eukaryota > Metazoa > Arthropoda > Arachnida > Araneae > Salticidae > Maratus > Maratus michaelseni. The sequence continues at coordinate 187,060,070 of OZ007587.1, forward strand.
TTTGATCATGTTTTTGTTGAGATTTCTTTCGAATTAGAAATTTTGGTTGGCAAATATTTAAAATTATGCTGTGTGGCTTTAATTTTAGACAATGATATTAATGGAGATAATTAAAATTTTGTTCTTCAGATTGTTGACTTTGTAGTTACAATCAGAAATTTTACACGAAAGTTTAATTAATGTAAAGGCATTATTTATACATGTCCTATGGAAAGGCATTGTTCATACACGGCTATCCCAATAGACTAAAATAAATTGGAAATAAAATGTTTTAAATACTGCAACGATATTTTTAAATTAAATCGCTACAGTTAGACACAATGTATATAAAATTATTCCAACTTTAGCTTACTGATAATATATTAAAAGCTATGACAAATATTAAAAGAAATTTGATTAACAAGAAGATGCACTAAAACATCGCATCAAAATAATACATCTGAATTTAAGTTAATTAAATCTAAATCTAAAACGTAAATTTAATATCGCTTTCTATGAAAAATAGTAATAACAAATCAGTTATATAATAACCTTAAAAATGTAGTATAATTTTGAATAATATTTGTAATAATTATTTGAAATAATTTGTTAAAAATAAATATAATCAATAAAATTAGTATAATCAATAAAAAAAACGGCTTCTTTAAAAATTAATTGAAAATCAATTCAAAAGCTTCTATTATTCAAAAAAGGAGAAAATACTTATGTATTCTACGAGAGGAAATCAAACAAAGATGCAACCAAAAAGTCATTTCCACCGCAAATCCACCAAGGTTTCCGCATCAACATTCTGTCATGAAACTTTTGACGAAAAGTGATAACTAATAGCGTGGGATTAGTGCGTGTATTAACAAGTCCGGAGTTTGTTTAATCTCTGAGTTCATAAACGTCACGCGGCCAATTAACTCGTTTAATCCATCCTTCCGGCCACTTTTAGGTTGAGATTTTGTACGAATCAGAAATTCCGGTTGCTAAGGATTTAAAATGATACTGTGTGACAGTGACATGGGTTGTGTGAGTTCAGATTTGATGTCTGATAGTAATTTTATTATGCGGAAGGGAGAGCTTCTGTTGGTTTGGTAGGAATTGTGGGTATTTAGAATCAATAGGGAAAGGTTTTAGTTTAAAGCAATATCTTTAATGGAAATTGCTGTAATATTTATACAGTTGAAATCATTTTAAGGAATTTTTTAAAGAAAAATATAGAAATAGAAAAGCTGAAATGTGAGTATTTATGTAGATTGCTATAAATTGTGGATATTTATTTTGAGTTGGGAAAAGCATTGGGGTTAAATCTATGATTAAAATTTTAATATAATTTAAAAAAATACTGTTATGAATAATAGAAATATAAAAGCAATGAAATCTGGAGTGAATGCTTAGGCAGTTTTTTCTAAATCGTGGTTAATTGGTATAATTATCATAAGGCTTTGGGTTTAGAGAAGAATTTTAAAGGAAAATTGTTGGGTTTTTTAATGGTTGGCTTTTTTAAAACAATCAAATTCGTTTATTGAAAATTGCTTTTGCGAAAATGCAGAAAAACAAATGCAATAAAATTTAGTGATGGCTTCTGAAGGTTTGTTAGAGGATGAAGATATTAATTATCAGTAAGAGAAGTTCGGCTATAATTTAAAGCATTATTATTATTATTTTTATATAAAAATGAGTGAAATCCGATAAAATTAAAAGTGTTTTGATGAAAACCTTTTAAAAACTAAAATCGAAATGTAAAAAGAAACCACTAAAATTTTAAAAAATCTTTTTTGTTGATTTGGTAGAGACAGTATATCCGCAGTAAGTAAATTAAATATTTAAATAGTGGAGTCGTACAAGGCTTCCGCATTGCGATGTTTGACATTATTTTCTGATGTATTTTTTCATTAATTTTTAAACAACTGCAGTTTTTAACCAAATAATATGTTTTAACGAAATGTAAGTGTACTATATGTCAAAAGCCTCTTCAAAAATGTTTCGTATCACTCAAAAACTTTTTGTACCTCATTCATCGTTGTAAGTTTTATATGTGCATAGAAAAAGAGACTATGATATAAGAAATAATATACATGATTATTCATTGTGTTTAATTAATTCTAGTTATTTTAGTAAAAATGGTTTTAATAAAAATATGAAAATACAAAATAATTGAAAGTGAAGAAAATCCTTCTAATGATTTTGCATAAATTGTGAGTACTTATCATCATTAGAAGATTATATTGTAGGTAGGGAGCTTTACAGGTTTTTTTAATTGTAACATTTGAAATTTTCACACATTTAAAACAAATTTAATTCAACGTGTTATTTCGCAAATACACCTATGCTCGTAAAATAAGGATAATGACAGGACGCATTCGATTTTAGACGTTTGTCGAATATCTACAGATATACACGACGAATCGTTCTAAAACTTCGGAAATGTAAATAATGTGCTTGACCTCATATTTTTCAATGAAGATTTATTCACGAAAATAATCAGAAGGCCAACAATACATTTAATAGAAACATAATATTTCCTATCATCATATTTGCTATCATCCTGTAACAGAAAATGCTCGAAATGGTCTCTCGCTGTAGCAAATGGTTTTGTGGTCACTGTGCAATGTTTGCAAGCATTTGTGTAAGAATAACTCGTATATTCGTAAACGTAAAATCGTTTCTGTTAAATAATATATATATTTTTTTGGTTTATAGCATACATAGTTTTGAACCAAACGAAAACATGAGGAAACTTGAGGAAGTACAGTAGAAACATTTTATTTCAATTAAAAACTGAATATCTTCTATACTAATAAAAGAAAGTTTCGCTCTGTGTGTCTGTGTGTGTGTCATTGTGTCTGTTGGCGATGGCTAGGAAAATCTAGCCCACCTAGAAGTCTTGAAATTTAGGTGTGGATAGTCCAAGGTCTGGTCATGTGCACTGAGCCTCAGAATTTTAATATTTTGATAATTAGCCTAGATATTAATTAGATTCTCATTAACCATCGCTTCTAAAATGTCATCTTTTAAATCAAAATGACGAAAGAAATGAACCGGCGCATTGGATTTGCACCCGGAAATGAACGAATTCGAAATTATTTTACTAATTAGCTAATTTCAAGAAAACTAATTGAGATATCAATTTGAAAAGTTCTGAGCATAAATAAAAAAATATTCTGTATCTGACTATGTGATTTTTGAAAAATTCGGTTGGTAATTTTTTTTTAATTTATGCAAAAAACTGATCAAAAATACGCTTTTTTTCTTTTGGGTTGGTTGCATCGATTCTTCACAGAAGTAATTAAATAAACCAGAGTAGCGATGCATAAATATGGATTGAAGCGAATGTCGCGCCACCTGCACATGACAAATTACACATACGTCCCCATGATTGAAATATTTTTCACATTTTTCTTCATGACAATTAGTCGGGTTTAGGTTTTTTTTTTTTTTTTTTTTTTTTTTTTTTTTTTTTTTTTTTACATGACATTTATTATTATGATGGAGATTGTTAATACAGAAAACTTTATTTAGCAGATTCTTTTTTATATTTGCGGGAATGAAGAGGGGCAAAGGTCTAATTACATTTAAGCTACAAGGTGTATTTCTAGAAAGCAGTTACCAGAATTTCCGAATAATAGTCTAAGCCAAATTTCAAATTAAGTTCCTAGCTCAACCAAATGAATCAATCTTTAAAGATGTATTGTGATCCTCCTAATTAGTTATTTGCTGAAGGTCACTTGAACAACCCCCTCCCCCCCTTCCGGCCTGTCCTTCAAGGTTTTTTCTCTAACTTTGCTCCGTTTCCATATCTCAGCAACTATCTTTCCGATTTCAACGCAAGTGATTTCAAACATTATAATTAATTTAATAGTCACCATTTATAACATTAAACTAAATTTATGAGTAGCGGTTACCACTATTTACGAATAACAGTTTAAGCCAAATTTGTAGTTACGTTCCTAGCTTAAGCAAACGAACGAATTTTGAAAGATGCATAGTGGTCCTTCTAATTAGTCATTTGCAGAAGGATACTTGAACAACCCCTCCCCCCTCCCCCGGCCCTCCTTTCAAGGTTTTTTTTCTCTAACTATGCTCCGTTTTCATATCTCAGCAACTATCTTTCCGATTTCAACACAAGTGATTTCAAACATTATAATTAACTTATTAGTCACTCTTTATAACATTAAACTAAATTTATGAGTAGCGGTTACCACTATTTACGAATAATTGGATAAGCCAAATTTGTAATTAAGTTCCTAGCTTAAGCAAACGAACGAATTTCGAAAGATGCATAGTGCTCTTCTTAATTAGTCATTTGCTGAAGGGTACTTGAACAACCCTCCCCCCCCCGGCATCTTCTCCAAGGTGTTTCTCTAACTATGCCCCGTTTCTATATATCAGCAACTATTTTTCCGATTTCAACGCAAGTGATTCCAAACATTATGTTTAACTTAATAGTCACCCGTTATAACATTAAATTAAATTTATTAGTAGCGGTTACCACTATTTACAAATAAGAGTTTAAGCCAACTTTGTAATTAAGTGTCTTATTGCAATAACTGGGCTAATAATGTTCCAATCTTCTCGAAACCAGCTCAATTTTGCAGTGCGTCTACTATACAGTAACGTAGGCAGCGGGGACCTGTCTCAGAAGTTCGTTCGGAAAGAAGTTTGTTTAGAACAGAATTCTTCCCTGGCGGTGGTAGGGGGAAATAAAAGATTTTCTAGAGCGTACGAGCATGCCAGGTATACAGTTCTGAAGCCATCGTAGACCGTGGCCAGAGTTCCGTTTTTTAAGAGATTTAAGTTTATTACAAGGGCTCGGGCAACGCCGGGCGGGTCAGCTAGTATACTAATAAAAGGAAGTTTCGCTCTGTGTGTGTGTCTGTGTGTCTGTGTGTCTGTTGGCGATGGCTAGGAAAATCCAGCCCACCCAGAAGGCTGCAAATTTAGATATAGGTAGTCCAAACGCTCTCCTGGTGCACCATTACGTCAGAATTTTAATATTTTGAAAATTAAAGTAGTTATTAATTAAAAACTGATCAAAGATCACAAATAAAAACGTCATTATTCAAAAGCTAGCTGGCGCATGTGCAGAAACCAATATCCGTATCTTCCGGAATAGAAGAAAGAAAGCACAACACATCCCGTTTTTGTTTTACGTTTTTCTAAATTCGCCATGGGCAAACGGTTAGAAATACGAAAAAACCGTCTACATATTCTGAAAGAAAATACTTTTACGTCTCAAACGATCTGATTGGTTTTAAAAAAATTTACATTTAACCCTTTCAAAAAAAAATAATCAAAAAGCATCGAATTCATGTTTTTTATTTTCTCCCGTTTTCCGAGCCTTGTATCCACCGAAATACAAAAAATACGAAAAAACGAAGGTCACCAAATTAAAGAACTGACTTTGCCCTTTCCAAAGCCTCCTTTGGTTTTAAAAAATACAAAAATTAACCCTTCTAAAAAGTATATTTTCTGTATGCCGTTTTGTGATTTTTGCGATTTTGGCAATTTTTAAAAATTCGCATCGGCGATTCAGAGAAAGGTACGAAAAACTAAAAATACCAGACAATATCTACATTTATTTCTTTTTCGACATCTGTATTTGTTTTTGAAAAATACAAATATTAACTCTTCAAAAAAATTCGTGCGCAGGACTCTCTTTTGCGAATTCCGATTTTATGTGATATATAAAATCTGGCATCGGCTTTCTAAAATAACCAAACAAAAATCAAACACACCTAAAGACATCTACGTTCTGTCGGATTTAGGCAGAAACCTTTATTTTAAAAATAAAATCAAGTTAACCCTTTCGAAAACGTTTTTTACCGTAAGTCAATTTCGCTTTTTTAACTATTTCCCCTATCTTTAAATATCCGAATTGGCGTTTATAAACAAGATACGAAAAACTAAAAATACCTCAACTAATCTACATCCCTTTGTTTTTTAAAATCTGGTATCCGTTTTGAAAATTTTTAATTTTAACCATCCAAAAAAAATCCTTTCCAAAACTCACTCACGCGATTTTCGTTTTTCGGTCCAGGTTTAAAAATCAGCATCGACTCAGGAAATGTGAGTACGAACAAACAGTAGACTCCAGATCATAGACGCGTTCATTTTCTTCAAAACGCATGATTGGGTTTTAAAAAATATCTACATTAACCCTTTAGAAACCGATCGATTACGTAACCAACTTTCGCGATTTCCGCTATTTTGGCAATGTTTACCCGTGGTTAAATTTCAATTCTACTAGGAAATTTGGTTGGGTCGAGTGCTCTGAAAAGGCCTCTTCCAGAACAGACTGCGCCCCCTGGCGGTGGAAGGTGGAACTATGGACCCAATTACGACGGGGTTTGGTTTAAGTTTCGTATAGAACAGATTATTAATATTTTTGGCCCGTGCAACGCCGGGCGGGTTAGCTAGTATTAAATATTTTAAGAGATGTGAGCATTTGTATTAAATAAACTTTACATGCGCATGCGCAAACGATTTTTCCTAATTTGGTAATCAACTTCATAGGAAAACTTAAGCTATAAATGCCAGTGAGTGGAATATCGTAAAAATACAGGAAAAATCGGCGATACAGTGAGCTGATTGCCAATTAGTGGAAATTCTTTATCCTTCAATTATTTTTAGATAACAAACTGAAATTCAGCTTAATATATGACCGCTACCTTTCTGATTTTTCGCTCTATTCAACTGGATTTTTATAACAGACAAAATACTGAAATACTATAATGAATATTTTTCTGTTGTTTGAAGTTTGAATCTTTGCATGACGGTTATACAGCGCCTAAGTGTGGACGATACTGAAAAGAACAGCTGAAAATTATTTTTTATTGTAATTGTCCCACACATACACATAAAGCTACTACATTATTCTGGTAGGATTTTACACGTACCTATGCACTTACTCCTAAAACGTACTTAACAAAACTTTAATTTATCCCAATGAAACGTATTTAGCAGATTTTCGAGTATTTTTTCCATATATTTAAGTTAACTATGAAGTAACATCCATAAATCACACTGAAAAAGTATGACAATAACAAGTTCAGCTTCTTTAGTCTTTTAATATAGTACATATACTTAACACTTAATTAAGTATTGTTACTATAATTGCCATTATTTTATTAAATTAGTATTATTATATTTTATTATATTAATATTATTAAAATTATTTGTAATTGATCCTATTTAATAGTATAATTTATTTCGGCTAAATACATTCTGATACACGGATTCAACTGTAAGTATTATTAATTGCTACATCTAGGAAGATTTTCTTATCTGGCATGAATATACTTTTCAGTTTATTTCAAAACGCAGAGCAAAAAATTAATTTTAATATTTTCACTTTGACTTCTATATAAGGCATAATATAATAAATAATTTTCATGAACTAGATACAGATAATTACCAATTATCCGATATTCTGGGTATATGGAATATGTCGGATAATTGAAATTCATTTTTACATTATTATTCAACTGAAATATTTCAACACCATTGTATATTTCGTGTAAAAAATAACGTTATAACTTTTATTGCACAACAATCATGTCAACTTTTTTAAATTAGGGATCTAATAATTTTTAACACTTTTAAATTAAAATAGAATAGCACAACATTTGGAAGCAAGGAAAAATCTTATTTCCAATAAACCAAAAAATAAAACAGCAATAAAAAGCAATATAAAAGCATTGGTCCATGTCTAGTTATAATTTTACCATTTCTCCAGTCATTTATATCAGCGATAGCAGACAAAATTACATACTAAATGAGAAAAATTTTCATATGGAGCTGAATAAATTTTGTGAATTCAATAATTTAATTTCTTGTTTCGCTGGAACAAAATTATTCGAACAATAAACTTCATCTCATATCGAACACTTTATCAAATTGGAAAGCAGAAAAATTTAACGGAATTTAAATTACACCACATTCAAATATGGGTGCTAATAACGACCAGTAGGAAAATAAAAAACTCATTTCTTCCACGGATTTTTTTATTCTAAACACCCTATTTAATCTTGTACTTTTTAAGTGTGGAAAAAAATATTGATATTTTGTAATTCCTTTTCTCCTTTTCGTGTCTTCAAAAACGAATATCAGAGAAATAATGGATACAATTTCGAAAAATCAGTGGTTTGTTTCATAAAATTTCGATACCCAGCCTATTGTAAATTTAATTAGACTCGCGGAGATACTTTTAAAAGAAGAAATGTGAGATTAGAAAATACTTCAGAAAGTACGCATGCAGAAAAATTAAAACTCGGGTGACAAAATCTTCGTTTGTATTTCGACATGAGTATCTTAGATATTTTTTTCCTCTTGAACTTTTTATTCTTTCATTTATTATTTTTCAAAATTCACGAATTAAATTACTTGCGATAGAGAATATCTTCCATCGCTCGTTCCAGTCAAGGGCGTCGACTAATTATGGTGTTGGGGCAACGACGACATATAAAATAATAATAATAATGAAAAAATAAATTCTGTCTTCAAAAAAGTCTGCGGGTCGATATATAATTACACAATGGTGAGAGATCTTTAAAAACTTTGGATTGCGAAAAAAAAATGTGCATCAACGAACTTTTTTAAAAATATGAAATATTGTTTAATTTTAGTTTTTACAGTCAAGTTTTGCCTTTTTAAAGATTACTTTGTTCTCATATGTTGAAGAGGGTAACAAAAGTTAATGCGCTGAAACCTAATAACAGGTAATTAAAAAAGCTTCTATATATAAAAAAAAAGTCAAATTTAAAATGTCACTCTTACAGGCAGTCAGATATTTATTTTTATTTATTTTCCAACAAAAAGAAAATTGTTTTGCGTTTGTAATTGTAATGTAAATAAAACGAAATATATTTGATTAAAAAAAAAATGTGTTCTAGGATTTGAAATTAGCTGTCGCATTAAGATGGAATAAAAAACAAACACGCACACACACTCACAAAAGAATGTACATGATAATTATACTTTTGGTAAAGTAAAAGTTGCATCAATATTTATTTGTAATTATAAAAATAAGTTATAGTTTTTTTTTGAAGAAGCGTTATTGACGGATTCAAATTTACACTCTAAAGTAGTTTAATATATATATATTTTATGTATAAATACATTTAATTTTAATTTTAAAAGATACATTTTGCCTCGTTTCATGCATTAATGTAATCTGCAAATGAGGGAGAATTTTTAATATTTTTGACAACCTCTATTTAAATTTCGTGACATTTTTCTTTGTGTCCTTTCCATAATCGTGTTGCTGGTTAATTTTCTATTATCAGAGTTTCTTTTCGTCCTAAGGAATTTAATGTAAAATACATCTATCTATATCGTAAAATAAAAACATGTCCGTCAGTAATGTCGACGTCATATCGACAGTAACGAGGTTAACGAAAAAGACAGGTTGCCGTGGTACCGGTCTCTTTTTTCAGACCACCTGAGTCACGTGATGCTTGAATGGACGAATTCATTTCAAACGACGAATGCAGAAAAGAGCATAACGTGACTCTAGCGGTCTAATGCGAAAGGTAATTCGGCAGCCAGTCTCATTCGTTAACCCGGACAGTAACGTAAAATATAAGTTTTCGAATGCCAACAATTCTCAACTAAACATTTTCCTTTTCAACAAACATGTTTTACAGACATTTTATGATAAAGTAACTGCATTAACATTAATATTAAAATTAATATTATTTTGTTACTCTTCCATACATAAATTTAGTCACGCAGCTGAAAATGTTTAATTGAGAATTGATAACACCCTAAAAAAACAATATTTTGGTTGTAGAAAATTGATTAATGCACTATAAAAACTACTCAGAAACGTTTCCGAAAAATAGTGGGAGCAAAAAAAATTTCGGTTTTATAAATGCTTCTTTAAACCTCGAAAATATATTGGTTTCTTTTCTTCTAAATATAAAGAACACTTTTCGGAATTTTGGGTAACTCGGAAAAGGTTATTTTATATTTTTGTACTTGATTATATTATATTTTCTTATATTAAGAAACATGTCTATTTTTACAGTGAACGTATAAAAATCGATCAATGTTCACTCAGTTATTAATCTTCATTTTATACGTGTTGCAACTCGAATAAAATAAGTTTGTATTTTTAAATTGTAAAGCTATTTTCAAGGATTCTTACAGTTTGAGAAAGTACTGAACCATCTTTTGGTGATATTTGATACTTAACAAGGAAACATACTAAAGAAATTCCCCACTTCTCCCACAAAAAAAAAACTTTACTACCAGTCACCATTTCCTATTAACCTCTTAATAAACGACAGTCCATTTTAGGAATTCGGTGACTGGTAAAATTTAACTTTCATTCACAGTCATGAAAAATTATTTTGATTTTATAAGATACATCAGACCACTCATCACTCTTGTTACAAAATTGCAAGTTGTAACAGAAATAAAGTTCAATATACAACTTCCTTTTGAAGATATTCTGTTGTAAAATTAAGATTAAAACGAGAGAAATACCATTCGTTACACGCGTTGATTATGGAATTATTTCCAACTGTATCAGTAGATGTTTTAAATAGGTTATTTTAAATTGATTTATTTATTACAAAAGTGTATATTTACTGTATGTCCAACTATATAAATGTTCTTTCTAATTGTCTGGTAAAAATAATCCTTCACTGATAAGTTTTTCTCAAAATTCCCCACCCCTGTATATATTCTACAATTCGCTGTAACCCCTTAGAATATTTAATTTTAGAAATATACACAGGTGCATATACATTATCACTATAAATTTTAGTAAAGTTGTACGATTTTGTTACCAAAACATAGTTCTTAGATTAGTCTTTTCGGTAAAATCAGTGTTGTCTTTGTATCAAAATGTTTAAAGATCTGTCAATAAAATCACCCTATCTTCATGAAAAGATTATTTGCATTTATGTGTATTGTAGTAAAATACCTTCATATACAAAAGAAAAAAACCATGCGCCATGCATATAGATTATGGAACACTTTAGAATAGTGAAAGCATGCAATTTGTTTCACATCTTACGAAAACATATAGTTTGAAAATATTACGTCACAGTAATAAACACTAACACAATGGAACTTTAATATAAAAAAATGGACATATAATAATGATAACTTTTAAAAACCAATAATATGCTCAAATGTGCTAGCAGTTATTTAATACTACAATGCACAATATTTTTATTTTCGAACAAAACAAATATGTGTTTTCAGTTTTAATGCAGATCGGTGGAAAAATAACACAATAAACAAAGAATAAATATTTTTGTAAAAAAATAGTTTTTATTGCATTGTATATGTATTTTTATTGCGTTCAACCATGTATTATCACTAGTATTTGGCATTAAAAATACACAGAAAGATATTTGAATTTATTTAGCACACAAATTTTGGTGCAGCAAAGCTTATATTATCTAGCAATTTACAAATTTACTAAAATATTTCTACATTGTTTGACTTTTCTACGATACACGTTATACATCGCTGCCTTGCGGTTATTTAGTAGTAGACAATATTATTAGTTTTTCCACATTTGGCAACGGGCGCAAAGTAATAGTATGGGTATCTATGAAATATAATTTAATCTTATACTTTTATTCTTTATTTTATAAAATAAGATTTTATATTTTTAGTCATCGTGGTTGCTTATCAACTGCTTTACACAAAAAGATCTTTTCGCACTACAATTTTTAGGATAAATTCCTTATTGTTAGCTGCTTGAACAATATAAATATCTTAACATAATACAATTAAAATAAATTCAATCTGACAAATTCAGTTATCTATATTAATAAAAGAAAGTTTCGCTCTGTATGCCTGTCTGTCTGTTGGCGATGGCTAGGAAAATCTGCCGTAAGCAAAGGTATGACAATTTGTATGATGGTAGTCTAAAACAGGTCCTGATGCACCCGAGGCTCAGATTTTTATTTTTTCTATAATTAGCCGATATATTAATTAAAAACTCATCAAATAGTGATTTTTTTTTAAAAAATGGGTGGAGGCGTGTGCCGCGCATTCTCGGTTCCTGCTTTTCTGAGCGCGTAGAACTGTTTTGTTTTACCAATTTGCCTTAACATCTATCGGCCGAACCGTTCGTGATACTGTAAAAAAGAACACATTCTCATATTTCGCATTTTTACGCCTCAAACGCTACAATCAGTTTTTAAAAAGATTGTTGTTAACTCTTTGAAAAAAGTTTTTCAAAAAAAGGTCGTTTTCGCGATTGACTTTTTCTTTCTTTCGGGTACGTCCCCCTAGCGCTCGATTTCAGAGATACCAATTCACAAAACATAAACCTATTTAAAGCAGATACCTTCTTCTTTTCGTCGATGTAATTGGTTTTCAAAAATATGTTTTTTAACCCTTTCAAAATATGTGACAACAAGTCACTTCGCGCCTCCCACAGATAACATTTTTTCTACGCTAAAACATAATAAACGTCCGTATTTCGACACAATCTTTTTACAGCATCTCGACAAACCATATTTAAATCACCTACAAAAATTTCGAAACCTTCGGAAGAGTAGAAATATTTTTAAATATAATAAATATCTGAGAAATTTTCGATGAAAACGGCAGAAAGGGGGCTGTTTCGTAGCGGCTTCGGCTCAAGTTTTCACAACTAAATGTGCATATTTTCCACGAAATTTTAAAGAGAGCTTGGATACAGTTATATTTGTAACCGATTAAAATTTTAGAGCATTCGGACGATGAGAACTATTTCTTTTTTTATATTAGATAAACTAGATAACATTATTTTTTTATGAAATTTTTACGCGGGCTGCAAAACCGTTATATTTATAACCGATAAAAAGTTTAAAGAACTCGGACAATAGGAACTATTTTTTTATAAACCATGAAAGGACTCTACATGAAAAAACAAGAAATGTCTTCTCACGAGAGCTTTCATTACTAAATATCAATATTTTTTCGTGAATTTTCTTTAAAAAATATATATTCATGCGCAATTGCATTAAAGATATAAAATTATACAATTCTGAGGTTTATGTAAGGTTATATCACGGGTCCGGGCAACGCAGGACGGGTCAGCTAGTTTTGTATAAAATAAAGTATTCCATTTCTCCCAGAATTGTTAGTCAAGTATTTCTAAATGAAAGTTTTAAGAAAAAACATGATGTCAGTTTGCAATTGAAATGATTAATACTTACTATTATCTACCTGCAAGAATATAAACAAATGAAGCGTCAAAAGGAAAATGGATGATAATCATATATAGTTATAGTTGATAGTTATATTGTTGTTCTTTCTTTTGTGAAGCTCGGGTTTCATCGTTCTTTCTCCCTTCTACCTATCTTAAAATGTGTTTTTTTTTTAAAGGACTTTCATTGTTTTTCCCCATTTGTACCTGTCTTCAACTGTGTTTTTCAAAGGATAATATTTCTTTTTGCCTCGGTCCATGAATGCCAAACGATAGTAGACTTCTGACCTTAATGGATCACAATGTCATCTCAAATTTCTCAAAAGCTTTTTTTCCCTTTGACTCTTCGTATAAGATATAATAAGTAATGAAAAAAAAATTAAATTAAATTAATTTCTGAATTTAATGTCATTTATTGGAGAATATAGCATTCTATTTTCTATTAGATTTGTATGTCAACAGTATCTCTTAATAAATGTTTTAAGCAAAAACACCGTGCCGCTCTCTTATGGAAATGGTAAAACCCTTACTGCTGTTTCCATCAACAAGTATACACGTATAACACCCCAAGCAAAGAAAAATTTAAATAAATTTTGTACTATAAATTTATGTTACTTTGTAGAAAATAAAGCATTTCATTTTCTTCATTTTTTACAACACCAATATCTCTGCAAAGATTTTAAGCAAAAAGACCATGTCGCTCTGCCATCGTAAGGATAAATTCCGTAGTGTTATCTGCTATCAGTTTGATCGAATGTTATCCATCACCAAACGGTAAATGGCAAATCTGGTAGAGAGAGAGAAAGAAGGGGATATCAAGAGGATATGGACCCACCTCCTTTATTCTAAAAATCCCCTTGGTCATAATCGATTTTTCTAAAACCATGTCAGAGGTGTTATAGCGGGGAATGCTGATCAAACCCCCTCCCCCTTCAGCACTTTAGGAGAAGAAGGTTCCGTAGACTAAAAAAGGGTTATGTGGAAAAATGCTGAAACTCGCTAGAAGTGCTTAGAAACATTTTCTGAAAAAATGAAAAGAAAAGAAAAAAAAGAGCTGAAATTCACATAAGGAATAACTGGAGAATAAAAGTTAGGATTTTGTAAGTATGTTATCTGAGGGTTATGAAAGAAACACAAGGAAAGTCTTTTTATTATACGAAGACAAACGAATAGATTTTCTAATTATTTTCAATTGCATTTATTGTAATAGGAATTTATGCATTGTTTTAATTTATATCTGGGGCTGTTCATAAATGATGTCACACTTTTTTTCAATATTTTTTATCCCCCTCCCCCCTTAGTCACAAAGTGTCACACATCACCATACCCCCTCCCCCTCTCCCCCCTCTCCTTGTCACATGTCACGCTATATTGCATAGGCATATACTTGGAGTTCAGAAACAAAGCACTACGTTATAGATCATGTTTCAAATTTTATTTTTCAACTTTAACTATAAATTTTAATGACATTTGTGAGCATAACAATAAAAATTATTCATGTATTTATATTGTATATAATAAGATTAAGGTTTACGACAAAAACATAATTGATATACAATAAAGTAATACAATTAATAATAAAATATTTATATTTTTTTTTGAAAAGAAAGGAACATAAGTGAAAACAAATCGCGTGAAAGTTGTTTTAGTCCGATTAAAAAATACACTCAAATTCTGGTAATTTCAAAATAACTTCAAAATTTAATCTGCTGATTTGTGATGTCACACTTCTGCAGTGATATCACACTTCTTCTTACCCCCCCCCCAACCCCCTTGTCACAAACTGTCACAATTTCATGACCCCCCTCCAAGCTTGACATCATTCATGGACGGCCCGGCCCCTCTATGCATTTTCTTTTAAATTTTCGATTTCACAAATACCTTGGGATATTTTTTGCATGTATTTTTTTAAAACTACTTTATTTACCAGTGGCTGAGCCAGGAGTTTCATCTGGGAGATGGTTTGAAGCATTATTAATCATAAAATGAAAAGTTTCGTTGGGTTAAATGTCCATAAAGTAGGGTTTAATAAACATGTGACACATACAACCTGTGTAATGAAAAGCACAAACAACCATAATAAATTTAGCATTTGTATGTTTAAAAATTTCATAAAAGTGCATTTTCTCCAATCTTCAGAGGGGGAAAAAAGAAAAGTCCTTCCGGCCTGTACTGGGAGGAAAAGGTAGCTTCCCTATATCTTCGTTAATACTGAATTTGAATAAGAAATTTGCCCAATTAATAGCCTATAGTAAAGTTGGCTTCATTTATTAAACCTTATTTTGGTCACCAAATTTGGCGATATTTCACCAAGTGTCGCCAAGTTTGGCGAGAATTTGGCGTTAACGGATATGAATATATAGTTGTATGCGTATGATTGGGAAAATGATTACAACAATGAAAAATAATAATTTGTGAGAAATCGCGTTCACTAAAACTCATAAATTAATCGTTGTTTTCGTAATGTGCTGTCTTGTTTCAAAATGTCAGCCACCCTAGAATTTCAAACTGCTCTATCTCAGCCATTTTTTAAGATAGAGGTAAAACAAAAAATGCTCCGGAATCCTTGTATCAAGGCCTAACACGCAAGTATAAAATAAATTTGAATTTTTAACTTTTTTTGTATATTTATTTTAGTTTTAAATCTTTTAGTGGCCGCCATTTTGAAACAAGATGGTGAACCAAGCTGGCCAACGAACTCGGTCGAGACATTGGTGAGCTTAATACACACAATTAGTTTCATCCAAATTGATTTATAAATGCGAGTGCTATCGCATGACATAGATCAGATATAATTTGTATATATATAAATCAACATTTGAACGGAGGGTGGTTTTGGGGTCTGGGGGTCATGATCGGTGAAAATATACCAAAATTTTCCGGAATTCCTTTCCTTCAAACGGCTGCAATAGGTAGCTTTATACTTTTTTGTATTGAAAGCTACCTAAAAGAAGGAGAAAGAGTAGTGACAGTAACATACGCACTACTTTGATGCTATTGCTCCTAACTTTTTCTTTCATCAATTTTGTGTTGAAATAGAGGTACGTCTTACGAAACAATGAAACAGTTAAATGGTAAAAAAATTATTTCGTCTATGCTTTAAGTATAAAATATTTTTTTGACTTTTATTTTTGCACATCATATTTTTATCTTAACACATGACGTTATGTATGCATTGTATCAGTTTTTAAATGCTCTGGGAGTGGTTTTAACACAAAACACCCACCTCCTCCCTTTCACTGTAGTAGTGGATGTACCACTTTTTTTCTTCAAGATTTATATCTTCATTTCTTTTTTAAATTTTTTTACTAGATAGAGAAAAAAAAATAAGAAAAGAAAAGAGGAAAACAAAAAGAGAAAAAAATAGGATAATGGTCTGAAACTTGAAGAGTAAAAGTTAAATATTTTTAAGCATGTTATCACTGAAGTTTACGAAAGAGGTATTTTTTTGTTGTCCTGCGGATTTTGAATATAAACATTTCTGAATAGAATTAAAATTCGTCTAAATAAATCGCAGAGTTCTGCGATTAAAAAAGGCGAAGATTACGATACGGAAATAGTGGTATTCAAAATACTTAATCCTTGGTACCTATATTTTAAGACCGACAGTCATATTCACGATCATGTTCAATCACATTTTTTTCTTGCTTTGTTCTTCGCTATAGGACTACATCTTGGTATTGTCACTTACTAACGCCGTTTTTACTTTCTTCTATTTTTTTTAAAGTATTCCTGAAAAATTTTATCTTCCGGTTTTTCACGATTTTATGCGTTTTAGAGGGTCCTGAACACGATTTGACTTTTTATAAAATGTCTGCCCGTGATCCTGTCTGTGTGTCTGTCTGTATGTCATACAAATTTTGTAGGCAGTATATTTCAAGAACTAATGCACGGAATTTAATCACACTTCAGATTCAGTTAAGTCTTGACATAAATTGGGGCTGATTAGATTTTGGTATAAATCACCCAACAGGTGGCGATGATATGTTATATTTTGCACAATTTTCCGCGGTAGTTTTATCTCAAGAACTAATGCACGGAATTTTATTGAACTTTATATTCCATTAGACCATGAAATAAACAGATCCTTATTTGGTTATATATACCGCCCAACCAGGTCGCTGATGCTACGCTCTGTCTTTCACGATATTTTCGATAAATATAGTTTCTCAAGAACGAATCGATTGTCATTTAATTTTGGTTGCAGACGATTTATTTAGAAGAAAGTTTTGTGATGGCTACAACAGACTATCAATAAGCAACAAATTTTCTGTAACCTTTGGGTAGAAATGGAAAAATAAAACTATATAAATTTTGTTTACACCTGTGAGGTTAATTTAAGGGGCACTTTTTCAACAAATAAAATCATTTTGAAAGTTTTTTGACTTATGTAGTTTTGAAATGTTCAGTTTTACTGATTTTGTATTACCTTATTATTGCAAAAAGAATACCCACTGATTTTAAAAATACAATAACAAAACAAGAATAAAAGCTTCTTTATTGGCAGATTTTATTTACGCAACTGAGTGGTTAAGATAAAATAATTGTTTTCCAAGTAATAATAGCTTCAAAAGTACTTTGAAGCTTTTTTGTTTATATATATATATATATATATATATATATATATATATATATAAACAGGATAAGCAAAGTTAACTGAAAATGTAATATGGATAAATATGTGAAAATTAATAAAGAAAAACGGATAGAATTTTTTTTTAAAAAGAAAGAAAAATACTTTGAAATTTGCTATTCTGTTTATTCCACTAAAAAACCATCTTGGAAGCAAGATGATGTTCACAGATGGTGAAAAGGTTCAACTTGAAGTCCTAATGTGACTGAGATAGACATAGAAAAAAGAAATATAAGATTATTCCTTCTTTATGGAGACAGACAGCAACCTAAAGAATGCTATGCAGCTGCTGTTGCGCTGTTGGGGCACTGCTAAAACAGTGATATAAGTGCATACATATTGGTAGAGAATATGTTGAGAAATAAAAATAGTTTTGAAGTGAATATAATTGTAAGTTATTATTTAATTATCTTTTGTGACTTACTTAATGACTTTCCCTAGTAAATAACCTTCAACGACCGTGATGAATTTTATTGGTTATGCTGTATTGATAGTTACTGAAAATATAATAATCATAACTAAAACAATTCAATAAACTAAAATGTATCAATGATTGCTTCAAAAGTATTTTGGAGCATTTTTTGGATATAAAAACAGGATAAGCAAGGTTAACTGAAATTGCATTATTTATTTATGTCGAACTTAATAAAGAAAACTCCATAGAATATTTTTTTAAGAAATGGAAGACAAATACTTTGAAATTTTGCAATTTCGTATCTCATTTCTATGAAAAAGCCTTTGATGACCGTGATAAAACTTTTTTGGTTATGCTGGTTTGATAATACAGAAAATATAATAATCATAGTTAAAACAATTCAGTAAAATAAAATGTATCAATGATTGTTTCAAAATTACTTTGAAGCTTTGTGGGGATATAAACAAGCAGGGTACCTAAAATTAACTGAAAATATGATGTTAGTAAATGTCTTTCACTAAATAAAATACGTAAAATTGAAAAAGAAGAAAAACTGGCCGAAAAAATTTCAAAATTGCAAATACATATATCATTTTCTTTAACTCCTTGAAGAGGGGTGGTATATTATACTTAATTTTTATTCCAAAATTCCAATCGGCACACAGGACTGTTTAATAACAAAAATTGCTTTTCATAAGGTATGTGAAGAAAAGTAACTTATTTCTTTTCAAAGAAATTTTATCGTAAATTCTGGTGATATTCAGTTATTTCAACATTTTAGTAACATAATTACTTTGCTCCTGAAAGTATTAAACGGCCTTCACTGATCATTCTGGAACAATGATTACGATGTTCTGGCAGAGGATACTGAAAATAGGACAATCATATCTAAATCAATACAGCAAAACAGAACGTGTCAAGTAATGATTGCTTCAAAACTCTTATGAAGCTCCTTCGGGTATACAGAATCAGAGTAAGCAAAGTTAACTGAAAATGCAATATTCATAAATCTGTCACTCTAAATAATGTAAAATTCATATAATAATATAGTAACTTAAAAAATAAACTGTTAGAAAAATGCTTCAAAATTTGTAATTTTATAATCCATTTGTTTAAATGACATTTAACGATCGTGATGGTATTTTTTTAAATACAAAATTTGAATACATTGTTAAAATAGAATTGTGTGCCTTTTATTCTTTTATGTTCACGGAATTGATAGAAACCTTTTAAATATTAAGTTGGATTCCATATATTTCTAGAAAGCTATTCATACATTGAAAAAGCGCACACAGAAAGTGGCGGAAACAGAATTCGGAGATGTAAAAAATGTGAAGACCAGAATCTGACAACTTTATTGGGTACGTGATGAATGGGGGTAGCTGTTCCTGCCATTTCTGCTTTTCGCTAAGCTGCATGCAAATAGAAAAATCTTTTTTATTTTCACCTGCACGAGAAAATTGCATCTGGGGCATTGGAATGCTTAACCTTTGTAGGATATTCCAACTGAAAAGCATTCTTTTTGCTGCTTGTATCTTTTTCTACGACATCAAATTGTTGCGCATCTAATATCCTTTAATTTATTAGAATGTTGATTTTTTTTTTAAACTATTGTCAAACGAGTGTACTGTAACGTATAACGCGTACTTTGAAACAAGAAATTTGGTCAAATTTTACAGGTGCGTGTTATACGCATGATTTAAAATGAAGCTTAAAAATGAAGCATATGAATTGAGATTTCTATATTAATGAATATGAGAAGAAAACTTTATTATTTGAATGAACGAGTGTAGGGGAAAGTCGGGCAAAGTGGTCACTCTAAGGTTTTGTGATTTTTTGTTACCCCTTAAAATACATATACATAATTGACAATTTGCATTGAACTAGAGTGACTACTTAGAAATGTAAGGGTATTTATAATTTTTACGAAATAATAAAGTGGAAGTGAGAATTTGTTTTTGTTTTTTTTTTTTTCAAAAAAAAAAGTCAAAATGACCATTTTGCCCGTCTAGGTCGGGCAAAGTGGTCACTCCATGGCCACTTTGCCCAACAGGTGTAAAAAGATTGAAAACACTATTTAAATGATTTGAAAATTTGTATTGTCATAACAAATCGTATGAAACATAATGAAAGATTGAAAATGGTATAAAAATCCAATAAGAGTTTGACGAATCCATATAAAAAATCATAAATCAGAATAAAACACTGCATTTTTCTCAAATGAACTCCATTTTATTTTCTTCGCGAAGTGAACAGGCCTCATGAGCCCAGAGGTGACAAACATTGCACCTGATCCAATCTTCATCACTTGATCCAATCAAACGGCCACTACCCTGACCACTTTGACCGTTGTAGATAGAGTATATCTGTGGTATAATAAGTATATTGTTGTTGTACATTGAGATACAAGGTTATTTCTAACCAGCACATCAGCATGCCATACGACTGGTAAATAGCCCATTAATCACATTTAGATTTCCCGACTAGATAACTTACCTGAAATAATGCGGAATTTATATTGCATTAGGCAAACTTTCTCATAAAAAAAATGAAAATGTAACGTAAAAAAAATACAAAGAGAATTAAAGACTCTATTTTACAGCCATTTTGGGGACCCCTCTAAAATTTTAGAGGGAAAGCTCGTATATCATGTCGAGGAAACACATCGAAAAAACGAATCGAGGACATACAATGAATTTTATAACGAGTCTAAATTCATAAAATTTTTGAACTGTTGAACCCGTTTAATATAATTTATTATTAAAATCATATCCGGCCTAATGCCATATATTTTCAATATTCGAAGTCAATATCAATACTTCTTTCGCGTAAAAATCTGCCATAACATAATGCAATACATATTTTTAAATAATTTCCCTTTTGCATATAATGTTTATATGAAATTTAGAATGAAGAAAAGCGAAGGCTGTGAAAAATTGCTAGTAGACAGACTTCTCGTTGTTTATAATGTATTAAATAAAAGATGTGTCACATGTATGAACATACTTGACGTTTCTTACTTTTTTAGAATAGCAAAATACTTTGAATGATAATTTGCATATTTTGGCAAACTGTAAATTTCATGTCAATACAGTGATATTATGACGCAGTTCATTATTTAAGTATAATGCCCGAGTTAAACTGTATTATAAAGTTTAATAAAATTAAGTATGTTCAATAATTGCTACAATTACAATCCGCTTATTGAAATAATTTTTCTTATCAAAATTCCTATTTCAATAAAAAGGTTAGAACATGTATTTTATATTGAAGCTTTTTTTAACTATGCACAAAACAATGATCTTGAAATATACTTTCATTTCAAGAGTTGATTATGAAATGGTAGTATTTGATTAAAACGTAACAGTATTAAAATACTATCTGAAACGAATTGGAAAATCGCAATCTCAAAATCTCCCTAGCATTTCTTCGCTGAAGACTTTTCCTAAGAAGTCCACCATGTAATCTTCTTATGTCTAAAAAAATTATTAGACACATCGAATGTATGGATCAATAGTGCATATAACAGAAGAATTTAGCATTTGTTTACTAAATTAAATTTGATGGAAATGAGTGTTTAAGTACCGCTAAATTATGAGCTTTTACTTCGAATAAATAATTTTATAAACTAAGCATTTAAAAATTCCATGTATTAAATTTGTTTTCTGACTATACCCTGCAACCTGTCCTCATTAGTATCACCATATGATACTGTAACTTATTTTATTCTAATTATTATTCACTAACTGTCAGAGATATTTCAGTGCGATTACATATTGTGTTATGTGAAAAAAAAAAAGTAGCACATTTAAAAACTTTTTTTGTAACCCTGGAATCTCTTTTTATTGACACAATAAAATTTCACTTTTGGAATGAAACGTAATTCGCCTTTCTGTAAAATTTATGACATTAATCTGACTGATACATCTGTCAAAAAAGTACTTTTAAAATTAGAGATAGCCTTCATATAAATGCTTGCTGTTCTTACTTTATTGAGGGTATACTTTTGTTTTACTTTACTCAAGTTACAAGTTTTGCTGAGAGAAGTTATCGCGTGAATATTTATACATATGCGTAATTGAATTAAATTTAAGAATATTTATAATAAAATGGTGTTATATTTTTAATACATAAAGTTAAAAGGTAAAAAAAACGAAAAAAGTAAATATTACACTGTGTTATCTATTACACCTTTAAGAAAATATCATTATAATCTTAATTTATAAAGTTTAATTATTAGATTAAATAATCTTTTTAATAAAAAAGAAAAAAAAATAGTGAATTTTTATAATATTTTGTATTTTTGGAACAAATAAATCTAAGTTACTTAATATCAATAGAGATGATTTAAAAAGCGTAAATGTGCTATTAAACACTTATTAGTCTGAATAGATGTGTTTCTACGATTTGTCTCCTGTTACTGATAGACGGATAACTACTCACAACTCCTTATCATTAGTATATAATTACCTGATAATCACTCTTAAGTAAACTTATATTTTAGTTGCAAACTTAAAAGCTGTAACAATCATGACATTTTTTTCAGAGCTTACTATTTTTAAAATCAGTTTACAACAACTTACAATAGTAATTAAAAAAAAGTAATTTATTTTTGAATTAGAAAACATAGAAATGTACTTTAGAAATGTTTAGTTACAGTTTGTAGTAAAACAGATTTTACTATAACGCAATATTTTACTTCTCTTCTGAACAATTATGATACCACATTCTTTCACGTATATCATAAGTTTCATAAGATATATTTTCTTAAAACTATTTATAAATCCTATGTACTCTCAGAAAAATGCAATTAAATATATCAAATCTATCTTGATAAATAGTTGTAGAGATAATTTTGTGTTTGACAAGTTTAATAACATTATTTTTTTTTTAATAAATTTTATTTTTTAATCTCAATTTGTTCTATATAAAAAATTATCTAATATGTGGAATACATCTTACTAATTGATGTTTAGAAAATATTTTGTATGTGATAAGCTTCATTGCATTGTTTTTCTAAAATACTAAAAATAAATCTCTCATTCTTTTACATAAAAACTGTTAAATACATGAAATAAATCTTTGTAATGGTTTTGCAGAAATATTTTTAACTTTCACAAAACGACACTAAGAGAAATTTATATAAATTCCAAAACATTCCCCGTAGAATAAAATGGCTCTTAAAAAATAGAATAAGGAATAAAGAAAACACGGAAGGAATGGTAAAACTTCCCAGGAATCTTTTGTATTTTATAGATCGGCAGAGGATTTAAAAGAAAACGTATGGGCCAAGTAAAGGTCCTTTGGGAGCCCCTAGCTGTCAAATTCATTTACTTAAGTGAACACAAGTCTATCGATTGCTACCTGTTGGGTCTTTTTGGGACCAGATATTTTTATTTAAAGTATTCGAGGTTTTTTTTTTCGCTACAAACAGAATGTCTCGTCTTTCTTGGAAAAAAATAATGTTAGATGATTGTGTCTGTTCTTCTAAGGTAAATGTTTCAACAATAATTTTTAATTTAATATTCATAAATAGACGATGTTTTAAATAATAATATATTAAATAAATTAAATGCTTTCTGAAGTTGCTGTTCATATATTAAACAAAATTTTCAAAATGTATAGTAGATAAAGGAAATTATTTAGGTTTTAATAAGTAAAAGCAAGTAAATCAATTACTACCTGTTCTTTTTAACACTTCCCAACATATTTGTAAAGTGTTTATGAATTTAGCTTGTCTGTCCATCTCTCTGTCTGTCTGCCCGTCCGTCTGTATGTCTGTCCGTCTGTATGCCTGTCCGTCTGTCCGTGCTGTGACTCACGTAAATAAAGTCGGATTGTCAGGTAATTGATATAAGTTACTTAGGTTTACCTTTGCAAATTGAAAATGAAGTGTGTAACATTTATAGTTCGTTTACAGACGCACCCAAAAAATGCCGTTGCATCATGGTCTATGGGGAAAAATCGTTTTCAGTGTATTTTAATGTTGTTACACTGTTTCAAACATATTGAAATCGATATACATCCCTGAGTTGCACTACAAGATGCTTAATATGGAATATAGTGTTCATAGCATTTATAATTCATTTACAGGGACACACTAAATAGTGCGGTTACAGTATTGTCTATGAGCAATAATTGCAGGAAATACGTTTTCAAATGAGGTATGCGTTTTTAAATTTAACTAGATTTTTTGCATATAAATTGGTGTGTAAAAAATATGTCGATCATATACAGGGCTGCACAAAAGAATTCAAGTATATTTCCGCTTGTTGATGGAAATTGCTGAAGGAGAATATTCAACCGTATTATGTGTTTCTTAACTGAACCAAATTTTGGCATACATGTAGAAATCTATAGATCATATACGGGTCTGTATAAAAGAATTCGGATATTTTTTTAACTTTAGATAGTAATTACTGGAATTGGGTTTTCAAATATGCTATGCGGTTTCCAAAACCTCTATTTCTTGTAATGACACTCTAAGTTCTAGTAAAACTTTGCTCATTATCTGATTACAAAGACATTATTTTCAAAGGTAACAACGTTTGTCAAAACATATTGTTTTTTAATAAATTTCGAAACTGGTATAACAACATGTTTACGCATACAAATATATTTCAGTTTTAAGAATAAAAATACATAATTCATATTAAATATGATGTCATCTTAATCTAGAAAATCATTTCACTTTTATAATCTTGGAGAACAAGTTTAAACAACATCTATAGATATAGTATGCAATGACATCCAGTAGTGGAATTCGTGTACAAGCCCTGAACAAAACGGTATCTCCATTCAAGTAACTTGGAATAATAATCGGACACCTAATTATGTTATATGTATTCATTTGTTTGTATCATCAGTATCGGTATAGCGTCTTAAAGAGCGATAGTGCGAGAACAATGATTGGGCTCGAATCCGCTTCGATCGTATTGTATGTATTAAACGCCAAGTTTCTCCTTCCCGCTATTTGAGATCTGTTACTTAACCAATATTTCTTTTATTTTTTTTTCGGTGGGGTCCTCCATGATCACGGTGCATTTCCCGTAGCTTCCCGTATTCGGGATACGCATTTTTACTTTCATTTCTAGCTCACATATGGTTGAATCTGATTTCTGTCATTTATACCGCATCCTAACAAAACAATGATGTAATTTAGATATTGAATTTCGTGGGATTTAAAGTTGAAAATCTCCCTTTACCCTTCATAATTTAAATCCATTATTACCACAATCTGAGTCCATTGCCAATTAACAATCGCTTCCATCACATTAATGGTTTCAATAAAACTTAGAAACATAACAAGATTATCAATATAATGCATCTGAATATACACTTAAGCAGACATGCGTAATATAAAACATTAGATACATGTAATATAAATACTAAACAATCTAAAAATTGTATAAGCACATAATTTTTTGCCCAAATATAGGAACAAAATTGTTATTTTTTTTTTCGTTCTAAAAAATAAAAATTTAACCTCGCCATCTCTTAAAAAAAATAAAACTGTTGGATTAGCTTCTATTTTTTCTGTCTTATTCAATATTTGAACACGAGATTTAAAATATCATGATCATAAATGAATACCGTTTTAAATAATATACTGAAAGACCGAATAATTATAAAAAATCATATATTCTAATACGAGCAAATCTTGTGGGTATATATATATATATATATATATATATATGCAAAAATTATCTTTAAAACGGCTCTAACGATTTTGACGAAATTTCGTATCCTACCGTTTTGGGGCACCAGAAAAACATTGGGCTAGGTCACATGCTCGAGAAAATTCTATTAGTGGGTCATTTTGGGTCATTTTGGGTCATGGTCAAGCTAATTGTATCTAAAATACGGTTCAAACGATTTTGACGAAATTTTGTATCCGACCATTTTAGAGCATGAGAAGTCAATTGGGCTGGGTCACATGTTCGAGAACTTTCGATTAGTGGGTCATTTTTCGGTCAACGCGGGTCAAATTAATTTTATCTAAAAAACGGCTCTAACGATTTTGATTAAATTTTGTGTCCTACGAGTTTCGAGCACGATAAAAGCATTGGGCTAGGTCGCATGTCCGAGAAAATTCGATTAGTGGGTCATTTCTGGGTCATTGTGGGTCAAGATCTAAAAAGCGGCTCAATTTACACTAAATTTTGCATTCAATGGTTTCCGGGCACGAGGAGACTCTTGGGCTAGGTCACATGTTCGAGAAAATTCAATTAGTGGGTCATTTTGGGTCATGGTCAAGCTAATTGTATCTAAAAAACGGTCCAAACGATTTTGACGAAATTTTGTATCCGACTATTTTCGGGCACGAGAAGACTATTGAGCTGGGTCACATGTTCGAGAACTTTCGATTAGGGGGTCATTTTGGGGTCATTTTGGGGTCAAAGCGGGTCAAATTAATTTTATCTAAAAAACGGCTCGAACGATTTTGATTAAATTTTGTATTTTACGAGTTTCGGGCACGCGAAAATCATTAGACTAGGTCACATGTCCGAAAAAATTCGATTAGTGGGTCATTTCTGGGTCATTGTGGGTCAATATCTAAAAAGCGGCTCAATTTACACTAAATTTTGCATCCTATGGTTTTCCGGCACGAGAAGACTGTTGGGCTAAGTCACATGTTCGAGAAAATTCAATTAGTGGATCATTTTGGTCATGGGTCATGATATTTGAACTCAAATTTAATTTTGACCGAGCATAGCTCGGTCTTCCCTGCTCGTATATATAAACTGAATAAAAAAATTAAAATGTTTGAAGAAAGTTAGCGGAGTTTTATGAAGATTTGTGTTTTTTGAAACCTTTTATATTAAGTTTTCCACGTTTTCCTTTTTTCACTGCCTTAATTTTTCGGTTTGTTTGATTTTTTCTTTTTCTAGATGATATTTAAATGGCATTTAAATGATGCTAAATATATGTAGTTATTTTTTTTCGACTTACTCTTTAAACACACGGCGACACAGTCAGTTTATAAGTAACATAAAGGCAGAGCGGCGCATTCTATGCGATATCGGCTTTTAAAGTCTAAATAGCAACTTTCATCCTTGTTTAATCCAATGTCTAGTAGTAGGAGGAAAATAATAAACATAAAATTGTAAAAAAAAAAAAAAAAAACTATTTTAATTAGAATTAATACGGACGGTTTGTAGGTTATAAAGACACAGATGGGGTAATCCATACGTCAACACCTTTTCATGTCTAACTATAAACGCTTTTGCTGCGAAAGAAGAATACTGTCTAATGTCTAGTAATAGTATAATAGCAATCGATATCACGTCACATTTATGTAAAAAAAAAGTTTAATTAAGAAAGAAAATAAAATATGTAACACAAATACATGGACAGCATATTCCGTACACTCTTTAATAAAAATAATGAAGCAGTGCAGTAAAAATTGCGAACTTTATTTACTAGTTGAACACTAAAGGGATTTCGTGTGTAGGGTAAATGAAGCGCAAATGTTATTCAAGTGCTTACTTTAGAATTCACAATTGTTGTTTGACTGAGTGGCGCATTCTGTACGCCGCCCGTGTCTTCAAAGATATAAATAACTAAAAATTCAATAGTAAAACAAAACTCTCTGCATTGATTTGCTAATAAGTATCTAAACACCGTTAAGTTATTTAACCGATATCGAGCCAGAGTTTCCTTCAATTAAAAGCAATATAGTCTTCTAAAGCAAGTTGATAAGAAGCCCGGTGCTGGCATATTTCAGATGCCAAGAAATTTACCACATGCAATTAACCATTTCATAAAGAATTGTGTTTTTAAAATATAAAATTCTAAATAAATGTAATTAAAGCTTGTGGCTTTACAGAGATATTAGATCTGTTAATTTCAAAATTCTGTAATGAAAAAATCATTTTATTCACCGTCATATTTTTACCATACTAAAACGACTGCTAACTATTCCATATTGTTAGAAATATCTTAAAAGATCTTAAAGTATGTGCTTTCTGTAAAATACAGAGTGCGTAGCATTTAGCGTTCATTTAAAAATATATACAAAATAATTTGGTTACATTCTGGTCTATAAGATGTGGGGGGGATCGTTTGCGGTATCTTTTAATGTTATTAGACTACTTCAAATATAATGATATTTATATACGTTACTACAGTATGCTTTCTGTTAAATACAGAGAGCGTAGCATTTAACGTTCATTTAAAAATATATACAAAGTAATTTGGTTAAATTATGGTAATTTCTGGAAGTGCGTTTTCATTTGTTGTATACGTTTCAAAGTTTAACTAAATTGTAGTTTATTATGTGGTGTGTATAAATTTCATAGACTGTATACAGGGCTCCAGAAAAGAGTTCTCAAACATTACCGTCTACGGGCATGAACCTTTAAAATATAATTGTCTTTCGGACTCAGTCAGAAGAGTAGGTGGATTTCTTTGTTTTATTTAAAGATAAAATATCTAGGATGAGTTCGTTAATCAAAAAGATTCAATAATTCGTTCGAAAATAACAACTCTTTGAATATCTAAATAACATTAAAGTCAATGGAACTGTATTTTTAGATAATTATTATTACTTGTTAAATTTCTTCGATTTCAATAATAATAATAATAATAATAATAATAATAATAATTAGGAGTTGTTTCCATTGGTAGAGGAGACATTCTAATTGCATTTTGTTGGTATTCATTAAACGGTTTGAGTTGTAATCTCGTTTAAACATCGAAAATATATTTATAGCTTAGTATCATCATATGTTATAATCTTTTGTCATCACAATTACATCCAAAATACTGAACCGATTCGAGCCGTATATGAACTGTGGGCTGCTCTTGGTAATATCGTGGATGGTTTATTAATCAAGAAGCTCCCATAACTCGAACATCCCTTTGAAAATCCGAAAAACATTACAGTCAATGGGACTATACTTTCAGTTCACTATTAATACATGTTAAAATTTTTCTATTTCAATAAAATTTTTAGAAGTTGTTTACATTGTTAGGAGAAACATATTAAAAAAAAAAAAATCAATGGAATTTGAAGAATGGTTTGCTTTTGAACCGCGTTTGAACGTTAGAAATATATTACAGTCTGTGGGCGATTTTTAAACTATGATTTCAACAAAGTTTTAAAATTTTGATACAATTGCTTTATATTTGATGTACGTACCTAAATTTGACTTATAAACCTAGAGAAAAGAAAGAAAGAAAGAGAAAGAAAGAGAAAGAAAGAGCGAGAAAGAAAGAAAGAAAAAAGAAAGAGAGAGAGAGATTAGCCTACTTTTCTCATTGAGCCGGTATAATTGTCTTATATCTGATGTATGTACCTCAAAAAGAAAGAAAGAGAGACAGAAAGAGAGAGAGCAAAAGAGAGAGAAAGAGACAAATCAGCCTACTTTTCCGATTGCAGATAGCACTTGTTTTTACTTTATAATCACTGCTCTCTTACCATAATAAGAAAAAGCGAACTCAATTCTAACAATATTTTTTATTTACCAGACATATGTAAAAATTCATTGAATCCATAATGTAATTCTTTCAATTTTCTTAGGAAATAAAATTGCTACGCATATATATATTCCTACAAAACAAAGATTTGTCGTCAGAAGGGAAAAATGGTACTCTATTCTACATTCATTCTATCGTTTTCATTTATTTTCTGATAGAAAACATCCTTTAATAAACATGGCACAAATAATAGATGAAAAATTTAGGTTAATCAAAAAATAAATTTCCATGTTAAGAATGTACATAAATTTCAATCTTACATTTTTGTTCGTATTCTCTTTACCTCATAATTATATACTTTTTGATTTTTTAGTTATTTTCTACCTACAAGCGTATGATGAACATAAAATTATTGGTCATTTAGCACAAAAAAGTAATTATTTTAAACTATTAATTATTATTTTTTTAAAGTATAATATTATTTAAGGTTAAATTCTTAAAACTGATAATTAAGAAAAAAAATTTTGTTTTACGCTGCATTCAACATATACTACATTATATTATACGCAATACTTTACACTTTAAAAATATATTTAAAGTATAAAAATATATTTTAAGTACTCTCATTTGTATAAATTTAAGAGAAAAAAAAAAGAATGTTACTGTAATTTCCGGCTTATAATCCACGGATCAAATAATCCTGTTTCGACCCAGAAATTTCATTTAATAATTGAAGTCAAATATTTACAACGATATAGTAGGTTACATTTTATAAAATAAAATTTATGAGTCGAAACATGATTGTTTGCGGATTATAACCCGATAATTAAGATACTATTAAACTTTTTTTTTAATGATTTAAAATCACAGTTCTCCTGCCATAATAAGAAAAAAACTCAGTTCTAAGAATAATTTTTTATTTCCTTGGCACATATACAATGCGTTGAATCCGTAATGGAATTCTTTAAGTTTTTTCATGAAGTGAAATACTACGCAACTATATAGTAAACAAAGAATTGTCATCAAAAGGGAGGAAATATACACTATTTCACATTCATTCTATCATTTTCATGTATTTTCTGTTAGAAAAACTTTTTTTAATAAGCATGGTATAAATAAGAGATGAAAATTTTAGTTAATTAAAAAATATTAACTTTCCATGTTAAAACTGCACACACATAAGTTTCTTTCTATCCAGTATTTTTCTTAATCATTTTTCTTCGTTATTTTTTTCTTTGTTTTCTGTTTACACACGTATGATAAACTTAAAATACAAATCATCTATCGCAAATAAGAAATTATTTTAAGCTCTTAATTAAATTTTGCTCTTCTAAATGTATTACGTTTTAAAAATTGATATATTAAAAAATAAATTCTGCGATTACTGGGTATTTAAAATATACTACATTATAACAGTAGGGAATTTCTCAAACTTTAAAAATATATTTAGGCTAAGTCATTTGTTCAGAGAAAACAACAATTGATAATACTAGTAAATCTACAGATCAGGAGCCTCAACGTCAGCTCTGAAAATCATTGTTTTTTAATATCACTTTTCATATTTAGCATCTTACAATCCGAAATTTAATTTTTTTGTATACATAGTATTTATAGTCATATAAAACACTTCGAAGGTTTTCAAAAATTAGAAGCGTTAAATTAAACACGGTTTATGCACTGATATTCTGAAATTCTTATAAACCTTATTCATGAAATTTTTTGGATAAAAAGTACATTTCTTCAGGGGGGCTCTGCCTCCCTAAACCCCTTGATACATTGAATCTTGATACATTTATATTCGTGATTTCCTATTGATTGTGTGAATGATTATAGTATATATTGGATTTCGTTTTATACTGTGGTTTTATTAGGATAAGCAACAGTTAGGAAAATATTTTCATGTTATCCTAATGCCCAAATAGCAATATTTATTTACCTTCCAACCCGAAACACTTGCATCTGATGGATAAGTTGAATAATATATCTTGTACAAAAGCAACTTATGAAAATGTAAACTGAATCTACTATATTTCACTTATATCTATTTTAGAAATCTAGTGTAATTACAATTTTTGTTTCGGAAAAACAGTTTTGATGATCATTCTATAATATTTAGGTATGCACAGAAAAAAATAAAACCCAATTTGGGTCGAAAGATTCTTAGGTATGAGACCAAATTGGGTCATGCCTGTTTTGGTTACCACTGTGTATCCCTTTTGGGCACTGTTAAATACCCATTTTCAAAAAAACAATTTTTTTTTTTGAAAATGGGTATTTAACAGTGCCCAAAATGGATACACAGTGGTAACCAAAACAGGCATGACCCAATTTGGGCTCATACCTAAGAATCTTTCAACCCAAATTGGGCTTTATTTTTTTCTGTGTGAGATCTTATTTAAGTACATCCTGATCTACTCGATGGAAATAGCATACTAAAATCACCTCCCCCCCCAAAAAAAAATATATATATTAGTCATATTTGGAGACTTTTAAACCTATTGGGTAATCATTCATAATCGTGTGTACTGCCAATTCAACAGACAGACAGACAGAAACCAAAAACTTTTCGGGTCTCCACAGTGAACCTCAACTGACGTTTCGGCAATTATCTATTGAGCTGGTTTATTGATTTTATTTTAAAATCCCTGATCTTTTGCCATAATAAGGAAATACAAACTCAATTCTAGGAACTTTTTTTTTTTTTAGTTGGCAGACAGACATAAAAAACATCGAATCCCCAATGTAATTCCTTGGTTTTCTTATGAAGTGAAATTACTAGGCAAATATATTCGTACAAAACAAAGATTTGTCATCAGAGAGGGGAAAAAAGTTACCCTCTCCCACATTCATTCTATCGTTTTCATTTATTTTCGGATAGAAAAACGTCCTTTAATAAGCATGGCAGAAATAAAAGATGAAAACTTTGTGCTAATTCAAAAAATAAATTTCCATGTTAAAAATACACATAAATTTCTATCCGATATTTATTGTTTCTTATTCTCCTTTCTTTTTCCTTTTTTTTTTTCTTTACAAAATATTCTTGGTTTTATTTTTATAAGAACACTAGCATTCTGACTATTTTTCGTGGAGGATAAAAAAAGGAAAGTGTATGTTTAATGTATAATTCACTTTAATTAAAATATGTAAACTTCTTAGTATTGCAGAAACAAAGTTATATGAGAATGGATTTTTACAACAATGAAAAAATTAAAATGTTGAAATATTTATTCGTTTTACACCACACCTTATAAATTTTGGCTGATTATGTATTTTTTTTTTCCATTTTCATATAGAATTCTTTTCACATGTTGTTGGTTAAAGATGTATAATTGAAATTTTCGAAGATTCATACAATTATTTGATACTTGGTAACATGTTTTAAAAAATTAAATGACTGAAATAACGTTAGAGGTTTGAAACAAATTTTATTGCAAAGTAAATTTGTTTTTCTATATGAGTAAAAAATAAACGAATTTTATAGATATTAGAACGGAATTTTACAATAATGGAAAAATTAAATTGTTGAAACATTTATTCATTTTTCACCACGCCTGATAAATTTTGGCTGAAAATTTTTTATTACAAAATTATTTTCATATGTTGTTGGTTAAAGAGTTATAATTGAAATTTTTGAAGATTCATACGATTATTTGATACTTAGTAACATGTTTTAGAAAATTAAATGACGAAAATTACGTTAGAGATTTGAAACAAATTTTATTGCAAAATATAATTTTTGTTCAATATGAGTAAAAAACAAACGATTTTTACACATATCAGAACGGATTTTTACAATAATAAAAAATTTAAATGATGAAAAATTCATTGATTTTTCACCACGCCACATACATTTTGACTGATTATTATTATTTTTTTTTCTGTTTTACAAATTAATTTTCAAATGTTGTTCGATAAAGAGGTATAATCGAAATTTTCGGAATATTCGTACAACTATTTGATACTTGATAACATTTTTTAGAAAATTAAATTACCTAAATTACCTTAGAGATTTGAAACAAATTTTATTGCAAAGTGCAATTTTTGTTCAATATGAGTAAAATACAAACGATTTTTATACACATCAGAACGGATTTTTACAATAATAAAAAATTTAAATGATGAAAAATTTATTGATTTTTCACCACGCCACTTACATTTTGACTGATTATTATTTTCTTTTCTGTTTTACAAATTAATTTTCAAATGTTGTTCGATAAAGAGGTATAATCGAAAATTTCGGAATATTCGTACAACTATTTGATACTTGATAACATTTTTTAGAAAATTAAATTACCTTAGAGATTTGAAACAAATTTTATTGCAAAGTGCAATTTTTGTTCTATGTGAGGAATAAACAAACGGTATTTACATATAAGAATGGATGTTTACAATAATAGGGAAATTAAAATGGTGAACATTTTATTCATTTTTCACCACACCATATAAAGTTTCGCTGATTGTTATTATTATTTTTTTTTACAGAATTATTTTCACATATTATTGATTAAAGAGTCATAATTCAAAATTTCCAAAGATTCATACAAGTATTTGATACTTGATAACATCTTTTTGAAAATATAAATTACATAAATTATGTTAGAGATTTGAAACAAATTTTATTCCAAAATATAATTTTTGTTCTATATGAAGAAAAAACAAACGATATTTACATATAAGAATGGATTTTTACAATATTGGGCAAATTAAAATGTTGAAAAATTTATTCATTTTTCACCACACGTTACAATTTTCTGATTATTATTTTTTTAATTATTTTCACAGGTTGTTTGTTAAAGAGATATATAACTGAAATTTTCGGAAGATTCATGCAGCTATTGAATAATTGATAACATCTTTCAGAAAATTAAATTATTTAAATTACGTTAGAGATTTGAAACAAATGTTATTGTGAAATATATATTTTGTTCTATATTACGTTGCAACAATTCTGCATATTTAGAAGAGATGTCATGTGTATCGTAAAGAAGTATAATTGACGATTTCTGAAAATTACATACAACTATTTAATACTTGAAAACTATAAAAAAAAAAGAAAAAAAAGAAAAAGAAAAGAAAAAAACGAAAAAAAAAAAAACGTTAACTAAGTCAAAAATGTTTTATTCTAACGTGTAATTTCTTCTCTGCATAAGAAGATTCAACAATTGTAATTTTACATACTTAGAAACAATGATATGGGTGTGCTAAAAAAACAGGACGAAATCACTAACATTCAAATTAAAAGTATAACCTAATACTCTATAAATTTAAATCTAATTTTTAGAAAAAATGAGTTATTTTTGGAAGGTTTGGTTCTAAAATAACTTTCTGATAAATTTCGTAAACAGTAGGACAACCAATTACACCTCTATGCTCTATTAAAGCAGACAAAGTTTGTTAAACTTCTGCAATTAGATATTTCCACGCCATGCGTACATTTTGGAATAATTTTGGATAAAACATATTGTAATTATTTCTGTATATAATATATGTATCATTGTATATGAATTTGAAAAATTGACCATTTGACTTTTTATAATAACTAACACTGATGTCGAAATTTTGGTCTTTCCTATAGCTTTTCTTAGCATTCTAATCTGTATCATTAACAGTGCATTTAAGATTGCTGCATATTAAAATATTTTTTTAAAAACTAAGGTATGATAGCTTGAATCTATGGAGAAATGCATGAACACTTTCAGGTCTAAAAACCCTCATTGTATAATCTAATATATAAAAATGAAAATTTGTCTGTCTGTCTGCACTTCTATAAAAATCAACAGTTTGGAAGCCAGAATTGTGAAATGTTACGTATTAATTATTTTGTTACGTATTAATACGTATTACTTAGGTGTATTAAAATACGGCCGATGTAACTAAAGTAATCCGGAATCGAAATAAAGTATAGTTATATTTTAATTAATAAAAAACCAAAAATATAACAGCCTTTTCCTATCAAATTTAAACATTTTTCGTTAACAATTAAAAATCCACAATAAAATTCTTTCTACAATAATTAATCTTCTATTGAAAGATTTCCACGTGAAAAGTGAAAGTGAATTAAAAAGTTTCAACAGTTGTAAAAAAAGATCAATATGACGTCATATTGGTAATATAACATATAACGGAAATTTTCAAACATTTCTCAATAATACAAAGAGTATGAGTATGTGTAAGTAAAGAAAGCAAGTTAATATGACGTCATTAGAGAATTAAAAAGAAATTTAATATGACGTCATATTGAAAGTTTAAAGGACTTTTTGAAATGTTTGAGAATCATACAAAGATAGTATCAATATGAGTAATAGAGAAAGCAAGTAGATATGACATTAGCAGGTGAATATAACGTCATATGGGTTTGAGGAACGTGTTGAATCATGATAAAAATCAGATTATGGAAATATTGACATATTTTAACAGTTTGAAGTTTTCTATACAACATGTTCAATTTTGAAATTGGTTTTTTTACACAAAGATTCTTAAAATCCCGGACAACGCCGGTTACTTCAGCTAGTTAAATATATAAATGAGACTGAAATTATGTATATAAAAAAAAATTAAGAAATAGAAATATATATGAGAATGCTTAAAATGTATGTACATATTTAATAAAGAAATTTATTCACTCGATTAACTTCAGTTTCCTCTTGGTATATCTGGCATGTTTATTAACTGAATGTTTTCAATCGCAAAACAAATGAAAATGATAGAAATGGGGGGATGAGAAGGGAATAGTTTATTCTATATTTCTTTCGATCATTTTGTTTTGTGGGTGTGCTTTAAATGGTAATTCCATTTAAAAGAGAACATGAAAAATTATGCAGTGTGTTGAATGTATTGCCTTGTTGTTCCCCTGGAATAAAGGAGAATTTATTTGCATTTCCGGGGAAAGTCTGGACTTTTAACATTTGTCCATGATTAAAAACAAATTGATTGTGAATATTTCGAAAAAGAATGAACTGTTACAATGGATTATTTTTTCTATATTATGCACACACACACACACATAAAAAAAAAAAAAAAAAAAAGAGAGAGAGAGAGAGAGAGAGAGATGTGCAGCATAACTACATTTTATTTTTTTCCCCATTTGCATTGAGGAAGAACTGAACTAAAATCAAAATTGCAGTGATGAAATCAAAGTTTCTAATGAACTGATTCAAAAAGTCATGAGCATTGTACAATAAAACTGATCAATATTTTCCAATTCCCCATTTCTCTCCTAACATTTATATAATCAGAAGTTGTTACAATTTGTAAGCCATTGTCACACATATCTTTTTAATTTTTAAATGTTCAGTAAAAGACAATGGATTTCTGTTTATTAAATGCTCGAAGAAGCAAAGAAAAAAAGAAGAAGAAGACAACACCGTGATAGTATTTATCTCATATTTATCAACTGGCCAGTTTTAAGATTTTCAATGCAGAAAATTACATAAAATTTTTATTCTATACCTATTGTATTAAACATTATCTTCTTTTCACAGATCGTGAAAAATATCTAAGTAAAATGAGCTTTAAAATAGTAATAAAAGTAAAAATAGTCTTTTTAAAAGCGCATTTTGATAAGCTTTCAATATTTATCTGAAAACTCACATCTAATTTCATGACTAAAATAAATGTTGTTCCAAAAAAATTTCGTTATGATACGTTAAAGTGGCTTGAGGCCTATAACGAAAAATTTGCCTCTGTTTCTTCTTTAATGTATGGCAAAAAGAAAGAAAAAAATGTTATTGAAACTATCTATTCAGGATTTCTAAATTGTTTTATCACCGTATAAATATAAATTAATGAAAATTACACTATTGATCAAAGCTTATTTTTGTAACTCATTACTCTTTAATTTTAAATTTTATTTCCTACATTTATGAGTTTAAAATAGTTTGTATTTGCAGTCTCATAGCCAGTTGACATAATTTGGCGAGCATGGTTTGGCGCATAATTAACTACATTGTATTTGGAACTGTTATCATAGTTGTAAACGTAAAGAACATTTGGCAATTTATCACCTGTGTCCAGCTAACGAAAAATGTCTTACAATTAATTTATTAATCTATATTTAAGTTATAAAAATATTAAAATGTTGTATTGCCATTAGAAATATACCTTTGTACATTTTCTTTTTAATTTTAACATATCTGGGAGTGAGTGACAAATCGATTACAAAATTTCATCGCTACGTACAGAAAACAAGTTCTTTTATAAGCATTCAATGTTTATCCTAAAGATCACCCCTAACTTCATGACTGCAATTCATATTGTTCCAAAATATTTCAGTTACAATACGTTAATTTGGCGTGGACACCGATTATGTAAAATTAACCGCTTGGACTTACGTTTGGTAGAAAGTGAAAACTAGTGAATTAATTTTTTTTTGTCTCTGCCTCTGTTTAAATATGTGGCAACATGAAAGAAAAACATTAATTAAACTGTCTAGAACAGTAACAGTCTAACTGTCAGAACTTTCGAAATTGTTTTCGCAACGTATAATCATAATTGAATTAATATTAAAGTATTAATTTTAAAAAAAGGTATCTTAAGAAAATTTTGACCTTTATTGTTTTATAATCACAGTCAGTTGACATATTTTAGTGAGCGTAGTTCCACGCATAATTAACTCATAATTAACTCTAAATTGTTGTTGTAACTCCTGTACAATTGTAACCATAAAGAAAAGTTGTTGATTTATCACCAGACCCACCTAACAGAAAAATGCCTTAAATTAATTTATTAATTTATAATTAAGTTCTAAAAGTATTAAAATATTGTATTTTCATCAGAAAAATACCTGTGTACACAATTTTTATAATTCTAGCATATCAGGAAGGTCATGTAAAATCAATTACAAAATTCCATTTGCACATACATCAAACAAGTTAAGTTAAACTAGTCGGTTGTGCCAATCCCAAAACTTTCTTCTATCTCACACAGGACACAAAAATCGAATCAGCACCAATTTATATCAAGGTCTAACTGAATCTAAAGTTTTATTAAATTTTGTGCATTAGTTCTTGAGATATGACTATCGCTAAAATCGTGTAAATCCTTAAAAATGCAACAGAGAAGCCCCACCTGTTGGAAGATTTACACCAAACCCTAATCAACAGCAACTTATGTCAACGTCTAACTGAATCTGAAGTTTGATGAAAATCCGTTCATCAGTTCTTGAGATATAGTTATCGTGAAAATAAGGGAAAAAGTAACATAGCAGCGTCACCGTTGGGCTATTTACACCAAAACGTGATCAGCATCTATTTATGTCAAAGTCTAACAGAAATTGAAGTTTCATAAAAGTTGCATTAGTTCTTGAGATAGAGCTATTGCAGAAATCGCGAGAAATGCAGCATAGAAGTGCCACCTGTTGGGCAATTTACACCAATAAATTGTCAGCACCAATTTATATCAGGGACTAACTGAATGTAAAGTTTTATTAACTTACGTGAATTAGTTCTTGAGATAGAGCGCCCACAATATTTTTGTCACATACATACAGACAGACTCACAGAGTCATATACTCACAGACAGACAATTTCAAAAAACAGTCAAATCTTGTTCAGGACCTTCTAAAACGTAAAAATCCATCAAAAACCGGATGTCAAAAATTTTCATGCATCCAATACTTTCTTCTTGTAAAGATAGAAGAAATTAATAAAAAAAAGAGTGTAAAACCGTGAAAATTTTAGTATAATTAAAATGAAAAATCATTCTCAAAAGGCAGATTGTTCCATTTAGCCGTACCCTCTCTTGTCATGTGCTTGTATGTAAGTTATACTTTCTTCTATCTTTACAACAAGAAATTATTGGATTCATGAAAAATTTCGACACGGTTATCGAAGGATTTATACGCTTTAGAAGGTACTGAACACGATTTGACTGTTTTTAGAAAATGTTTGTCTGTGAGTATCTCTGTCTGTCTGTCTGCATTTGACAAAAAGTTTGTTGTCGCACTATCTCAAGAACTAATGCAACGAATTTAATAAAACTTCAGTTAGACCTTGATATAATAATGGTGCTGATTACGTTTTGGTGTAAATAGTCCAACAGGTGACGCTGCTATGCTGCATTTTTCATGATCATCACGATAGCTATATCGCAAGAACTAATGCACAGAAATTCATCAAACTTCATAATTAGTTAGACGTTGACATAAGTCTTTGTTGATTAGGTTTTGGTGCAACTCTCCAAAGAGGTGGTGCTGCTATGCTACAGTTTTCAGTATTTACACGATTTTAGCGATAGTCATATCTCAAGAACTAATACACGGAATTTATTAAAATTTAGATTCAGTTAGACCTTGATATAAATTGGTGCTTATTCGTTTTTGATATAAATCGCACAACAGGTGGCTCTACTATGCTGCATTTTTCGATTTACACGATTTTAGCCGTAGTCATATCTCAAGAACTAATGCATGGAATTTAACAAAACATCAGATTCAGTTAGAGCTTGATATAAATTGGTGATGATTCGTTTTTCAAGTAAATTACCCAACAGGTGGCACTATTATGCTTTATTTTTCATGATTTTTACGATAGCTATATCTCAAGAACTAATGCACGGATTTTCATCAAATTTCAGATTCAATTAGACGTTGGCATAAGTTTTTGCTGATTAGGTTTTGGTGTAAATAGACTAAAGAGTGACGCTGCTGTGCTGCATCTTTCAGGATTTACACGATTTTAGACATAGTCATATCACAAGAATTACTAATGCTCGGAATTTCGTCAAAATTCACTTTCTGTTAGACCTTGACATAAGATGCTGCTGATTAGGTGTTAATGTAAATCATGTAGGCAGTGCTGCTATGCTTCATTTTTGGATTCTAAAATGCAAATAAAAGAAAATACGCTGTTTGAAGTATTAACATGTTTGAGGTAGAAGAAAGTTTCAGGATTGGCACATCCGACTACTTTTTAGCTCACAGGTTATCAAAGCTCGAGAGCTAATGTGTCCGCTGGTTCTGTATGTATGTATGTACATAAAGCGATACCTCTTGATAGAAATAACCGTTTTGCTTCAAATTTTGTTTATAGGTTCATTGTGATAAGGCGCTTCCCTGATTAGTTTTTGGAGTTCATTGCTTAAGTGTAAAGGGGGAAAAGGGGGCTAATCCCCCTTAATTTAGATAAATGGGTTTTTCATGCAGAATTATCCAATTTTCTTCAAATTTTGTATATAGGTTCATTGTGATAAGGCCCTTTCCGTATTAGTTTTGGGGGTTCATTAGTTAAGTATAAAGGGAGTAACGGGGGATAATCCGCCTCCACCCTCAATTTAGATAAATGGGTTTTTTATGCAGAATTATCTGATTTACTTCAAATTTTGTATATAGGTTCATTGTGGTAAGACGCTTCCTTGATTAGTTTTGGGGGTTCATTGGTTAAGTTTAAAGGGGGATACGGGGGCTAGTCCCCCCTTAATTTAGATAAATGGTTATTAATTAATTTTGGTTGCAGACAATTTCATTTACATGGAAGAAAGTGTCGTGATGTCCATAACATACTAGATTAATGCGCATACTGAAAGAAATTAAATCAAAATAGCATAGCTCAAGTCAAAGATAATAAAGAACTAACTCAAAAAGAATAATTAATACTGCACAATGCGACTCTACACTTTTTTTATTGAAAAACTTTTCTAATGTTTTCAATATTCATTAAAATATCTTAGCCATTGGTTTCACATATCTTTTGCAATCTTTTGCATTTTTAAGAGGAAACTTAAAGACTTGAAAAGTACACTGTGACACACATAACACTATGTGAAAATTACGCATAACTCTGAGATAACATTTATCTATCTATAAACTGGTTTGTTTTAAGGTTTGTGTTTAATTTTAGCTTTTCAGAAAATTATTTTAAATGTTCTTTTTTACTTTTTTCTACAATCAAAAGAGGAAATTATGGATTCATAAAAAAATTCGATTTCCGGGTTTCAGCGGATTTATAAATTTTAGAAGGTCTAGAACACGATTTGACAGTTTTAGGAAATGTCTGTCTGTCTTTCTCTCTCTCTCTGTTTGTGTGAGTGTCTGTAAGTGACAAAAACTTTGTAAACCCTCTATCTTAAAAGATAATGCATGGATTTTTATCAAATTTTAGATTCAGTTGACGTTGATATAAGTTGTTGCTGATTAGGTTTTGGTGTAAATAACCCAGCAGCTGTCGCTGCTAATCTGAATTTTTTAGG
Source organism: Maratus michaelseni (assembly GCA_963931845.1). Lineage (NCBI taxonomy): Eukaryota > Metazoa > Arthropoda > Arachnida > Araneae > Salticidae > Maratus > Maratus michaelseni. The sequence continues at coordinate 187,101,869 of OZ007587.1, forward strand.
ATTTACACGATTTTAGCGATAGTCAAGAACTAATGCACGGAATTTTGTCAAACTTCATATTCTGTGAGATCTTGACAAAATTTGATGCTGATTAGGCTTTTGTGTAAATCATATAACAGGTGGCGCTGCTATGCTGAATTTTTGGATTCAAAAAGGCACAATTAAAAAAATTACGCTTTCTGAAATATTAACATGTATGAGGTAGAAGAACGTTTTGGGATTGGCAGTCCAACTAGTTTTCTTATTATTTGTGATCTTTCTTCTGTGGCTCATAAAACAGATGTTGGGAAATAATTATTAATGTCTATGGCAACACCAAGTTTGTCTTGCCAGTTTGGCATCGTTATCTTCTGTTGTCACTTGGAATGTATGCTGTGCCGGTGTTTCGGTTAAGATGTTCTGAAGTATACTGGTCCAGAAATTTTTACCTAAATGTCCTTCTATTGTAAATAAATTATTTTATTCTTATATTGTCACTTAGTTGATATTTAAAAACTCAACATGTTAGCCGAGAGCGGTTGCGAATCAGGCTAGTGATTAAGAACAACTAGAAGTAACGTAAAAACGAAAGTCCTGTAAAATTAGAATCGTAAAAAAAGAAAACAAAATGTCTAATATGGATGAAGATGTTTCTCACGTTGAAAAGCTTCGTGACTCAAGTTCATTCGAGCTCTGGAAATTTCAAATAAGCATAATATTCAAATCAAATTCTTAGCATACGTTGTAAATGGAATTGAAAAAAAAAAGAAGGCCAAGCGGCAGATGTTAAGTTGTAGGAAAAGAAAGACGCTAAAGCTCAACAGATAATTGTAACAACTATAGATAAGAAAGTAATGATGCATATTTTGAACTGCGGTAATTCACATGATATGTATAAGAAATTATGTGTTATTTTTGAAAGAGATACAGAGCAAAAAAAGTGTAACTTATTACAAGATTTTTTTAACTACACTTTTAGTACAGAAACCGATATCGCTACACATATAAGCAGATTAGAAAACATTGCTTTTAAACTGAAGGCCCTTAATAAACAAATTGATAATGAAATGGTTATATCTAAAATGTTATAGATACTTCCAGAACAGTATAAGCATTTTAGAAGTGCATGGGACTCTACTAACACAGAAGAAAAAACCTTAGAGAATTTAAGAGCAAGATTATTGAATGCAGAGTCGTGTATAAGAAATGCAAAAAAGAATGAAAAGCCAGTTGCTTTCAAAATATTGGAGAAAAGATGTTTCAAATGTAACAGTTCTGATCATTTGGCAAGATCATGTGGCAAAAGTAACTAGTCGGATGTGACAATCCCAAAACTTTCTTCTATCTCACACAGGTTTCGCATACACTAAAAACAATTAGCACCAAATTATATCAGAGACTAACTGAATATAAAGTTTTATTAAATTCCGTGCATTAGTTCTTCAGATAGAGCTATTGCGGAAATCGTGAAAAATGCTGCATAGCAGCACTACCTGCTGGGCGATTTTTACCAAAAACTAATCAGCACCAAGTTATATTAGAGACTAACTGAATATAAAGTTTTATTAAATTACGAACATTAGTTCTTGAGATAGAGCTATTGCGGAAATCGCAAAAAATGCTGCATAGCAGCGCCACCTGCTGGGCGATTTTTACCAAAAACTAATCAGCACCAAGTTATATTAGAGACTAACTGAATATAAAGTTTTATTAAATTACGAACATTAGTTCTTGAGATAGAGCTATTTCGGAAATCGCAAAAAATGCTGCATAGCAGCGCCACCTTCTGGGCGATTTTTACCAAAAACTAATCAGCACCAATTTATATCAGGTACTAACTGAATATAAAGTTTTATTAGACTCCGAGCATTAGTTCTTGAGATAGAGCTATTGCGTAAATCGCGAAAAATGCTGCATAGCAGCGCTACCTGCTGGGCGATTTTTACCAAAAACTAATCAGCACCAATTTATATCAAGGACTAACTGAATATAAAGTTTTATTAAATTCTGAGCATTAGTTCTTGAGATAGAGCGTCCACAAAATTTTAGTCACATACATACAGACAGACAGACAGACAGAGTCACAGACAGACATTTTCTAAAAATAGTCAAATCGTGTTCAGGACCTTCTAAAACGTATAAATCAGTCGAAAACCGGAAGTCGAAAATTTTCATGAATCCAATACTTTCTTCTTGTAAAGATAGAAGAAAGTAAAACCCCCCAAAAAACTGTTAAAGAACAGAGATCTTTTAAATGTGACAGCAAATTTCATTTGGCTAAAGATTCTAATAAAGGTAAAAATAATCATCCTCGGTGCAGCATTTGTAAGAAAGATAATCAATCTGAAAAAGACTTATTTTCGTAAAAATGGAAAACCAGCAGTTGCCTTTCTTGCTCAAGAATCTAGAGATACGTGTTTAGTTAATAAATTTGAGGTAGATTCAGGATCTTCTTCCCATATGGTAAATAATAAAATAATGCTGAAAAATCCTGTGAAGATTTCTACTGAAATTGAATTAGCAAAGAAATCTGAAGTAATGAAAGATGAGTGTTTTGGTAGAATAGAAACTGATAGTTGCACATTACAAAATGTACTCTATGTTCCACAGCTGAATAAAAACCTATTATCTGTTAATGCAATTACAGAAAATAATGGAGAGCTAAAATTTATTAAAGATAAAGTAGAAATTCCAAAAGATGGAGAAATTGTTTTGGAGGGATATAAAAACAATAAAGGACGGTACGAAATAGATTTAAATCCACAAAATGAGATTTGATTTGTGAGCAGAAAAATCCAACTTTGTGGCATCAAAAACTTGGGCACTTAAGTAGTAAATATATAAAAATATTATTGAAAAATTCAAACGGCATAGCTCTAAAAGATGACTACATTAAAATGACAGAAGATCCTTGTGACATTTGTCTTAGAGCCAAACAGACTAGATTTCCATTTAAATTGCAAAGAACAAGAGCAACTATACCATTAGAGCTGATCCATACCGATGTTTGTGGCCCAATAGAGGTGAGTATATGGGATAGAAAAAGGTATTTCTTAACATGTTTGGATTATTATACTCACTTTGTCATGGTCTTTCTATTAGAGATCAAGTTTGAAGTTGCAGATGTTCTTAAACAACATATTGAAGAAGTCGAAGATAAGTGGTCACTCCATGTCTCGAGGAGAATATGTTTCTCATAAGTTAGTTAACTGGTGCAAATATAAAGGGATTGTTTTGGATTATAGCATTCCACATACACCACAGCTTAAATGAAAAGTGGAATGTCTGAATCGAACACTCTTTGAAAAAGTCCGAGCTCTAATTTTTGATTCAGGAATCGAGAAAGAAATGTGGGGTGAAGCATTGCGAACTGCAGCCTATCTCCTTTACAGAAGCCCAACAGAGTCTGTAAGTGTTACTCCCGCTGAAATGTGGTTCCAAAAGAAACCAGATTTGTCAAGATTACAAATATTTGGTAGTGTAGCTTATTCTAAAATACTTGGTCGGCTGAAGAAAATGGATAGTTGAAGTAACAGGCTCCTCTTTTTTTGGATATGCTGAAAATGGCTACAGATTATGGGATCCAAGAACTAAGAAAATACAGATTTCAAGGGATGTGATATTAATTGACACCAAAAATGATAAACCGAATGATTTGATATCATCATTCAACTACTTTGATTTTCAAGATGACAGTAGTGAAGATAAGGAAAATCCTGACAACATAAAACAAACAACATCAGAAGATAAAAACATTTAAGAATATGGACGAGGATAAAGAATAAAGAAACCTCCTGTTTACCTTGGTGATTATGATTTGCTGACATACGAAGAGGCCATTAATGGAGATGATAAAGAATTGTGGAAAGAAGCTATAGAGGATGAAAAGAAAGTCTTAGAAAAAAATGAAACTTGGCAAGTGGTTGACAGAAATGCGGTAAAAAAATAAGAAGACATTGAGTAACAAATGGATGTTTAAAATTAAAGATAATGGCAAGTACAAAACCCGTTTGGTTGTGAGAGGTTGGTCTTGATTATGAAGAAACTTATAGTCCAGTAGTAAGCATTATTCCATTGAGAAATTTGGCATAAAAACAGCCTTTTTCTATGGGAAATTGGACGAAGAAATTTACATGAGTATGCCAGAAGGATATGATGATAGATCTAAGGTATGTAAACTTCAAAAATCATTGTATGGTTTAAAGCAAACACCTGTAAAATGGAACAAAAGATTAACAGATTTTTTGAGGGAAAGTTGTTTTGTACAAACTAAATGTGAGCAGTGCATTTTCATAACTGAAGACAAGGGCATAATATTAGCTATTTATGTAGATGACGGAATTTTAATTGGATGTGATCACACAAGATTGACTGATTTTCTTGAGAAATTAAAAAAGGAATTTGATGTAACTTGTGAAGAACCACATTCATTTCTGGGTATGAATTTAGAACTAAACGGCGACACACTAAAAATCCATCAAAAACCATATTCAAAACAAGTATTAGAGAGATTTCGAGTGTTAGATACAAAGGCAACAAATACACCTGTGTTACAAAATAGAACAGTCAACTGTGTTCAAGATAAAGAAAGAGAGTCTTATCGAGAAGCTATTGGTAGTCTTCGTTATTTATCATGTAGAACAAGACCTGATTCGTCCTTCGCTGTTGCTTATGGATGTCGCCATGTAGAAAATTCATCTGTCTGTGATATTTCTAATCTCAAAAGAACTTTAAGATATTTAAAGGGAAACAAGGACTTGGGTGCAGTGTATACAACAAGTGGCAGCAACACAGAATTGATAGCCTATCGTGATGCAGACTATGCTGGTGATCCTGACACTCGTAGAAGTACCACTGGATATGTAATATACTTTTGTGGTGGTCCAGTAAGTTGGAACTCGAGAAAACAGCCTATAGTGGCTACATCAAGTACTGAAGCAGATTATATTGCAGCGGCTGAATGTTCTATTGAACTAATTTATCTCAAACTTTAATTGAGGAAATTACAAATCATAAAATTTCTATAACTTCAAATGTAGATAACCAGGGTGTGATAAATATAATTAAAAATGCGGTTGTAAGTAAAAGAAGTAAACATATTTATGTGCGATTTTATTTTATAAAAGAGAAAGTGGATGAGGTTTTAATTAATATAAAATATTGCCCAACCAATATTTAAATTGCTGATGTATTTACTAAGGCACTGTGACCATACAAGTTTGAAAAATTTAAAGCTAAATTGGTAATGTAATATGTTTGTTTGAATTTAAAATTTACTAGGTTTGTATGCATATATTACTGTACTTTACTTAAATTCATATGATTATTTTGTAGGTGTAAAAAAAAAGCAAAAAATACATTTCTTTTGATTTAAATGTAATACTTTATATCGGTAAATGTGTATGACTTTAAGGGAGTGTTTTAATTGAATTAATAATTAAGGGAGTGTGTTGGGAAATAATTATTAATGTCTATGGCAACACCAAGTTTTTCTTGCCAGTTTGGCAACGTTATGTTCTGTTGTCACTTGGAATGTAAAAAGTAAAAACGATGTGTAGTTGCTGTGCCGGTGTTTTGGTTAAGATGTTCTGAAGTATACTGCTTCAGAAAATTTTACCTAAATGTTCTTCTATTGTAAATAAACTATTTTATTCTTATATAGTCACTTAGTTGATATTTAAAAACTCAACAACAGAGCTAAACTGTTAATGTAGTTTAATGATGAGATTCTCAATATGGAAATTGATCGCTTTAGCCGTGCTCTTATTAAAGGAGTTCAATTGTATTTTAAAACCATTTTTCCATTGATTAATATGGGAAATAATCTTCGTTAAATATTTAAACTTATAAATCAGTAAAAAATCGTATATAAAAATTTAAGAAAGAGAAACAAATCAGAAAATGCCCACTAATTTATGTACATATTTAATAAATAAATTTATTCACTCGATTAGCATGAATTTCCTCTTCTTCGTATGTCTGGCATGTTTATTAACTGAACATTTTCAATCGAAAAAAAAGAAATAAATAAAAGAAAATGATAAAAATGTGGGGAGGAGAGAATAGTCTCTTCTTTTTATTTTAGTCGTTGCGTGGGTGTATTTTGAATGGCAATTCCATTTAAAAGAGAATGTGAAAAATTATGCAGCGTGTTGAATGCATTGCCTTGTCCTTTTTGTGTGACATAGGAAGGATTTATTTGTATTTCGAGGAAAGTTACAACTTTTAATATTTGTCCATGGTTAAGAAAAAAATGACTGCAAATATTTTTATAAAGAATGGGCCTCTAGAATGAACAGGGACGTCCTTATGCATTCGAAGGCTTTGGACTAGACTGATTTTGGTGGGTCTCTTACAAATTAATTGACACTCACTTATTTATTTTTTAAAGATACTGAACTGTGAAAAAATATGATTATCTTCTGTGTTTATAAAATGAAATCTATTGATACCCACATTTACATTATTTTATATCTACGGATAAGATACTTAAGATAATTTTTTGTAGTTACTGATGATGATAATACTAACTGTAATAATAAAACAAATTTTAATTGCTACTGCTCATCCTGGGTATTCCCATGGATTCTAAATAAAATAATAATATAACAATCATATAATAATCCCATAATTTTAATTTTAAATATTATTTTATTAGGATTTTCTGTTCCTTACGAACCCTCCATTTGAAAGTTTATTTTTGCCATGACGTAATTTCCGACAGAGAAAATTTTCCTGTATCTACCGTTATTCATGCTCCATGTATCATTTAAAAAAAATGCACAGTTTGTTTAAAAATTTCTATGATTTCCACCACCAAAAAATTTCTTACGCAATAATTTATTTTTTTAATTTTTAAGTTATCTTTAATTTTCAATATTTGCATGTGGACCGTAAAAAAAAAAAGAAAATCCGGGAAAACACGTAAAATGTACTGGCAGCAAATTTGCCGTCTATTGTCTGTTTTTTCTCCAAAACTTTCGATTTGATAATTCCAAGTTTCCAATATAGAAATTGTTCGCTCATGAAGACGGAAATTTTTGTTTTTGTAAATAAATACGAGCAAAAGTGTAATATTAAAATATATCTATGTTAGAATTATACCAAGTGCATCATAAAGTTCATTGAAAATTTAAAAATTCATTAAAAATAAACAAATGATGCTAAAAAATTGCAGTTTGCAGGAATTGAGATTAGAAAAAGATTGGTGTTTTGTTTAATAACAAAAGAAATTACTTCAAAAATTACAGATATATGACTTTGCATACATAATATGAAGCTGATTTATGCAAATCAGGCAGTCAATAAAACCTCTCAATGCACACAGATTCTTCATTCGATGCCAGCAGTATGCTATCGTTCCCAGATCAAGCGTTGTTGGTTAAACTTTTTTTAATAACGGGGAATCATCAACTGGCGTATTGCGAAAATTCCGCATGGCAAAAATCACTGAAGACGAGAAAAGAGCCTGTTTCATGGGCTGAGATACTGAAGCTCGTCAGAAGCATCGCAGAAATGGATCTTTTACTATAAGCCTAATTTGCATATACCTGCTTCATATTATGCATACCTGCGGCATATATAGGTAATTTTCTAACCACAACTTTTTTTGTTATATATAAAAAAAAAAAAAATCCGATCTCCCTCTAATCCCATTCCTGCAAACCGAAATTTTTTAGCATCATTTGTTTCTTTTTAATGATTTTTTAAATATTTATTGAACTTATAGCACACACGGTATATGCAGATGTATATTTATACGGAACATGTATTTGTATTGCATTTTAACATATTCGTTTTTATCGCCTTGCCTTCTTCAGGATTCGAACTTCGGTACTCGCCATTAGAGAACAAATGCTCTGTCCCCTTCTTCCTTTGGCGACATCCAATGATTTGGTTATATGCCAATACATCAATTACAAAAATTTAACTGGATATTTTCCGTTTTCTCGCAAGTGAAAAATAACATTTTCGTTTGTCTGTATTAGAAGGAACATTTTTGTGTTTTACATTAACGAGTAAGGATAAAAAGAAGAAAAACCCGTTTATTCCGGGAAAATGTACGATTTCAATTCAAAATGAAATGCTTCCGTTAAAAGACAGAAATTTCACATAAAATCAATCATATATATACAGATTTTCCCTTTTTTTTTACAGTGTATATATACATTTCAATTGAAAATTGTTACATTATTGTAAAAAATAATATTATGTTTGAAAGTATTAGAAATTCTAAAGGGGGCAGCTCAACGATGTTAAGAAAGTTGTAGAGCGCATTGCACATCCCCCTTCCTCCACCGGGATGTTCCACGACACGCAGAGGTTCGCTGGTGTGACCTGAGCATTCGACGAGAGATTGAAAGTGTTTATCCTTGTTCTAAGATCAGGTGTTGTTGGTTAAACTCTTTTACAATAACAGGGCATCAGCAACTGGCGCATTACGAAAATTCCGCATGGTAAAAATGACTGAAATTTTCTGAAATTTACAAAGAAATATTTTAGGTACTTTAAGAGGAATGAAAATTTGAAAGCGGATGTTGTCCGGACACGCCCTATGGACGCTTAAAAAAAATTCAAAAAAATAGCCAAATTCAAAAGAAAATGTTTAGGTACTGCACGCTACAATCTAGTAACGCCTGCAAATGATGGTCAATATTCTACGTTTAGGTTTTGGAGTATCTTGGCAAACTCAGAACTGAATAGCACATAAAATAATTCATCGATTTAAAAACAGTTTTCTTCATTTTTATGGTACTTTTATGTATAAAACTACTAATTATCATTTAATATTATTATTTTTTTTTTTATTTTATTTATTTATTTATTTTGTCTGTGCAATATATTTTCAAGCATAAGTCCAGAAAGTGGAAAGAACACGGTACATTCAAACCCGCAAACGGCGACAATAGTTAGTAACTTTTTTAGAACAGAGTAGTGATTCCCAACCTGGGGTACGCGAATCCCTAAGAGATATATGGAGGACGTATATGTGAAGAGGAGTGGGATGTAAGCGAAAATTCCAATTGTAATTGCGACAAACGCAAAACATAAAATTGAAAATGCGAAAATAAAAAAAAATGTTGTAGAATTTTCGTTTACAAAGAGAGACTCGTTTTGAAGTCAGAGTCTCGCAAAATGAAGAAAAAATGCCTAAACCTAATAATTTGTTGCTCGTTTATTGCCATTACCTCCACCCACTCTTAATAATAGTCGCAATATTGAATGTGTCCCCCGTTTTTCATTTATCGCTTTTTTTTTTCTAGTAATGCTAGCAATATCCATAAAATAAAAAAAAATAAAAAAAATAAAAAACAAATTATTGAATCTGAGTTTCTGGTGTCGACGTTTTTATTTAAAACCCATTTGAAAGCAGGTCATCATTTTAGTATTTGTCTGGGCAGCTTAAAGTCAATGACGCGTATTAACGTGTAGTTAATTGTTCCTTTTTTGCTAGTTCTCAATTTGAAATATTTAGCTGATATTCAGTGTTTTGGGTAAAGTTATGTTGAAATCGTGTTCTGGTTTAAAATGAATAAGTGGTTAAAACTGGAACTATTAAGAGAACTGCATTTAACATTAGTAAGTAACATTACAATATTAATAACGAACGTAAACAACAAAAACAAAAATAACAAATTGAGACGGGGTTTATTTAAGACGGGGTATGCATACATGAATAGTCTAACCAATGGGTACATGAGAGAAAAAAGTTGGGAAGCGTTGGAATGCAGAGATATATTAATGTTAAAAAGATGTATGATAACTGACGTTCAGTGTATCCAGAGATCTAGTTGATTCGGGACACTGGTTCAGTTCTCCTCTTTACCACCTGTAAGGAAAGTGCAGATTACACTGCAAAAAAAATTGTTGATTTTACAGTATAATACTAGCATCCCAGCTGCCAGTATTATACCGTAAAATTAACAGTATAATAAACAGTATAATAAGCAGTAATACGCTACCGCGCATGCATATAACTGCTGTTAATTTCATCGTTCATCATTCAAGAGGAAGAGTTGATAAATACAAACAGACAAGCGGATTTTAATATAATATATTCATAAAAAGTAATTTAAGTTCTTAGCTTGTTTCTTAATGTCTTTTCTCTCATATGTTTGGGATTATTAAATAACTTCGCCAAGAATGTCACCACGCTTGTCAAATGTCACTACGCCAAAAATGTCACTACGAATTTACTACGCTTGATTCAAAATGGAACACAAAGATTTAATAAACATAAAGTTCTTAAAAAATAAAGCAGCAGATAGTTAAGCGATAAACTAACACAGTTCAAAATGGCCTTATGTCCAATTTACAGAAATTATATTATAGAGAAGTGTTGATACACTCTCTTATCAAATATCAACCATACACCTATTCTAAACTGGCCGTCTCGTGGGGAGCATCTAGCGTTTGTTGTATTCACTGTATGTCTTGTCAGTTGTACAGATTGTAAGTATATTGTATGACGTATGTTTTGTCAGTTGTTGTAAGTAAATATATTTATACATAACATTTAAATGTATATATTCTTAGATGTATGTAAGTAAGTATGTAAGATGGATTTATGCAAGATGGATGCATGTAAGGATATAGGTAACATATTAAGTCTGGAACACAAAGTCGGAAAGTGAAATCTAGAGTAAAATGGCCTTATGTCCAATTTACAGAAATTATATTATAGAGAAGTGCTGATACACTCTCTTATCAAATATCAACCATACACCTATTCTAAACTGGCCGTCTCGTGGGGAGCATCTATGCATTATTCTTTTTTAAAACTCAACTAATACTGTTCTAATCATACAATTCTCTCCTCGTTTTTTTTTCTTCATCGGAATTGAGGTGTTGCATATTCATCTCACATATATTTTCCCATTGCAAAATCGCATGCTTCAAGCTATCGATTATATCAAAAGAACTTTTATAAAATCTTGCAAAAAAGAAGAAAAAAAAATCATGGTACAATTATAGAACGCTTCAATTGCAAAATAGTCTAAAATTTGAATGTAAATTTATTAAGCTTTACTTGAATTAGGAATGTGAAATATTTGTAAATCAGATGATTCCTCATTAACGGCATAGTAGCTAATGTAAATTTGTTGAGCAAGCGTTTGTTGTATTCACTGTATGTCTTGTCAGTTGTACAGATTGTAAGTATATTGTATGACGTATGTTTTGTCAGTTGTTGTAAGTAAATATATTTATACATAACATTTAAATGTATATATTCTTAGATGTATGTAAGTAAGTATGTAAGATGGATTTATGCAAGATGGATGCATGTAAGGATATAGGTAACATATTAAGTCTGGAACACAAAGTCGGAAAGTGAAATCTAGAGGTAATTATTATAATTAATAGGTATTTTATTAAAAGGCGAAGGTAATTATTATTACCTTCGCCACACTAGCTTATAAATAAAATTTGCTAGTAAAACAAGTTTTTTTTTTCGCTATTTAATTTGTTTGTCTGCTCACTTCAAAAAACTCAATCGTAGAGAATGCTGCAAGTTTTTCTAGATTTCATTTAATGTTTTTATGATATATGGTTAATAAAACAAACATTTTATATACATCTTGAATGAATAGATTGCGATCGACAAAATAGTTGAATAACCCTTCATTTTCCTCTAATCAAACGTTTTTCTCGATTAGACGCGAGAAGAATCTAAAAGAAAATTTAACTTTATAACGTGAATTTAAAATCTACAATAGCTAAATAAACGGATTAAAGTTTAAAAAAAAATCCAAAATGGAATGAAACGACATAAAAATAAAGATTTTTAAATAATCTTGCACAATACTATGTATAGGTAAATAAAAAGATCACAATGAAAAAGAAAATGAACAATTCCCTATAAATTTATGCACATATTTAGCTAAGAAATCCGCTTCAGTTGCTTAACATGCGCATTTTTCCTTTTGTTTGTCCCATGTTTATTAAGTGTGTGCTGTCATTTGTAGAAAACAAATAAAAAGAAATTGTGCGAGGATTCGTTTAAGTTTTTTATCCGTCCCCCTTATTTCATTGTTGCTTGAGTCGTTTGCAGCACTAATACCGTTAAAAAGCACCATACATGAAGTGTAGAATAAATAAGGAGAATCAGTTTAAGCCTGATTGGAGTGCATTGTAATTGCGAATCGTTCTTTTTATTTTTATTTTTTCAAGTTAGATTAAATATTTAAATAGTTATATTTATTGAAGTTCGCACCGTCAGTAAAATTTGTTGTACCTGTTACATTCATTTTTCTATACAACTCAACTCACATGAATGTGATAATCATAAATGCATAAAGTTAAAATATTGTAAAAAATGTTACAATTGAGATACTAAATAAATTTGTAAAGAAACCAGGCGTTTAAGTACATAGACTATTTATTAACAGAAACTTTTAAAGATTTTTCTGGTACTTTTGATAAGCTAATAGTAGGGATGATAAATAAAGAGTAAGTGATACTCTTAGAAAAAAAAAAATATGAATACTCGTTGATATAAGCAAAATTATTATTATTGTTGAAAATAAGCTTCGCAAAAAGTTAAATATTTGAGAAACTTAGATGTATTTATGATTACGCAGTTCGTGGAATCAGCCATGTAAAAGAATTGATGCAGAGACATATGCATAAACTAATAACTGTTTATTAAATCTTTTGAATATGAAATGGCTTCTGGTCACCATCTATACCACAGTTAGAAACTTTTTTTTTTACTATTTAAGGCGCATTTGGATTCTTTTTAGCTATCTTCGTGGGCACAATCCCCCTCTCCTACACAGACATACACTATTTATATGTGCATATTGCAGAATCATACACAATTTTTGATATGCAGATGTTAGACGCATAATTTATAACAATTTCATGAGCAAATGGCAGCAAGCATTCTTCACAGTTTTATAATTTGTATTGATAAATGATGCACAATATAAAACAATGCGTAAAACAGTTCTTTCCAGTGTGACCGAGTCATTCAATATTCATTTCATGGCAAATTTTATTTTAAGAAAAAAGTGTATATGTAAGATTTTTTTGTTTTTTTTTCGAACAAAACCAATACGTATTAATTATAGACATACAATTATATAACAAATATGTATTTGTTAATATGAAGTTATGGACAGAGCTGCCACTGGGAGCTATATTTTTATTATTTTTCCCACCACTATTTCTAAAAAATAATAATAGCCCTCGAAAGCTAGTAGAAATAAACCAAGAAGATTAGGATTTTGAAATAGCGATAGACAAACTAATAATAATATAAAAAAGTAGTCGTCTGTGGGAGCCCTGGTATGGAGGATTAGTGAACGCTTAAATATGGGTCGGTATATTGAAGGGTGAGCGCATGGTCTACACAAATTACCTTTAAAATACACATAACTTCTTAAACAAGGAACATTCAATTTGTAATACATACAAATTTTATTAAAAGAATAAATATAAAATAAAATAATTTTAAATAAAAAAATAATCTACAAAAACTTTCCAGTTAATTTCTAAGATTTTATTTTCTGTGAATGAAAACAGTTACAGGATACAGTCCCATTAAACCATCGAAAAGTAAAATATTCCACATTACGAAAACAAACTGTAGGAATGATCTCTATAAACACATAACCATTTTTTGACAATGTTTATTATTTTTATGTAAAAAATTAATGCAGGGCATAATTTATATTTTTAAATATTAATTTATTAACATAAAAATATGGTTTAAATTTTTTAAAAAATGCCTAGATTTCGATTGATTCATTGTATATCATTAAAAATGAAACATTTCTAGCATATTATTATTTTTATTTTTTTAGAAGAACGAATTAAAGTTTGTAACGTAGATTTAACATTAGAATCCTCACAGTTTGACCTCTTTGAACTCTATGAAGATTTAGGAAGGAAGGCAGAAACTATGTACTTTTTGGGGCAGATTTGATCCAAGGAATTAAAATATAGTGTCAAATATAGCAATTGCTTAGTGCCATAATCATTTTTGTATCAGGATTTGTGGCAGAATTAGTGTATATACATATGTGGAACAGAATATTATACATATCTATTACAGACTTCATTTTTCTATGAAATGTCTCATAGGAAGTTTATATAAATGGCCTATGACTGCTAGAGTGTTTGTAACCGTGGTGAAGTTTTATATCGTTGGTTGTCCCAATCTCATTTTTTGACCTTCAATTAAAGATGAAGCTTTGATGTAAATTTTAATGTAAAATGGCTTTTTCATCTGCCTGAAAATATTGGAACTATTCAAAAAGCTTTATTTTACATCCATAAATAACATCGATGATGATGCAATTTTAACAATGTCTGAGTTGTAAAAGAAAAGAAATATGCATAAAAATGTATTTCTATGCACAGTGTACTTTTGATTTTAACAATACATTAGAAATTGATTTTAAAACATATCGAAATTAGAAAAAAAGTATTAAAAAAATTCGCTTAATTATTCATCCAAATAGAAAACTTACGGTTTAGAGAAACAGATATTTTGCATAACAATAAAGTAAATAAAAACAGATGTTAGAAACTTTATCATCAGACGTATTGTTTTTAATCTTCCATTTATTTCTGAGACAAAAGAGCCAGCTAAATCTGTTTTATTTGTATTTGCATTCCATTTAACTTCCCATGTGCAACGGCTGATGTTCAATGCATTTAAATTAGTCGATATTGGTTTCTTTTGTTGGTTTCATTACAGTTTGTGAGTCCTTGCATTAATTTGTTTCTCTTTTTCTAAACAGCTTCGTTAATCCATATTTAATTTTCGGTTGCTATGTAAAATGTTATACGTTTTTTGTTTAAAATTCTGCATTAGATACTAATAAAACGTAATAGAAAATATTGTTGATGCAAAAATGAGTAACTGATATCCGCGTAGTAGAAAAATGAGATACTCTTGCATTCAGTCTGCAGATAATTTGAAGAAGAGTATTTATTTAATTATCTACGTGAAATAATGTTAATAATTGCGGTACACCACTCGCCGGGTTATATAAATTAATACAGCACTAGAAAAAACCTATAAGAGATGCACTTTAGCTAAAATTTTGTATTCAGTCTAGATATTATTTTCGGAACACTATTGCCTTAATTATTTAAGGGAAATAGTCTAGATATTATTTTCGGAACACTATTGCCTTAATTATTTAAGTGAAATAGTCTAGATATTATTTTCGGAACATTATTTCCTTAATTATTTAAGTGAAATAATGCCATTTTATACATTAGATGGCATACACCAGAACAAAAATTCTTGGGTGAAAGAAACTATCCCAAGACCAGAAAACTGCGAGAGAGTCGGACTAATGAGATTTTATATTATGTTTACAGATCAGATAGCCTACTTTAATAGAGGTATTTATTTAATGATTAACGTAAAATAATGTCCACTAAATGATTCGATGACATAAAGTACACCCCCAAAAAGGATTTTTCTGCTTTATTTTTCTCCCGAGACAGTTTCGTTAAACCCAAAAACCGTTACGGGGATGATCTATATATACCAGTGAAACTATTCAGAAATAAGTTCGAGAAACAGTCCTCAGAGATTTTGTATTCAGTATACAAATTAGATTCGGGACAGTATTGGTTTAATTAAATATGTGAAATATTTCATTTAACTTATTGTCTGACATATAGAAGTAAGTATTCGTGGAGTCTTGTCTCTTCCAGAAAGAATTCGTGATTATAAAAACTAACCCGGGAGTATAAAAACGCACAAAAGACGGACCTAGGAGATTTTTTATTCAATCTACAGATCAGCAAGTCTTCTTTCTGAGCAGTATTTATTTAATTATTTATATAATATAATGTTAACTAAATTATTCCTTGGTGTATAGAGCCCACTCGTAACGGTTTATGTGTTTAACGAAATTATATCAGGAGTAGAAAAACGCATATGAATTCAACATTACGGGATATTTTTATCCAGTCTGAGTGAGTCTACATTTTGAGCAGTATTAATTTTATTATTGGCATAAATTAATGTCAAATAAATTATTTGATGCCATAAGGAACACTTCCGTAATGGTTTTTGGGTTTAACGAAATTATCCCGGAAGTAGAAAAACGTACGAGAGACGAAGTTAGATTTTGTATGAAATCTGCTGATTATTTTCAAAGTATTTTTATTTAATTATTTATGTGAAATAAGGTCAACTAAATTAATCGCTGGCATTATGGTACATGCCAGTAAGAGTTCTTCGGTTAACGAAACTATCCCGTGAGTAGAAAAACGTACGAGAGATAAACGTAGATATTTTGTATTGAGTTATGTATGTTTCGAGAACAGAATTTGTAGAATAGAAGTTGTAGACTAATGCAATTATTGCCATTTTAATACATCCAAAAGAGTTGATATAATTTATAATGCAAAGTACGAAAACTTTTAAAGTATTTCATTATTAATTATCGTTAACAGGATGTTTTCTAAATAACAATATATAGTGAAAATTATTGTGTTCAATAAAAAGACGATAACATTAACTTTTATCAAGCATGTTGAAAATTAGCCTTTAAGTTAAATTGATTGAAAATAAAGATTTTTACATCATTTTAATACTGGCTCAGTTTATCCATTAAAGAAATATTTTCTACTTTTATTTGTTCTGCTACTTTTATTAATTGTTCAACTCAGATTAAAGTTGCTTTGATATACGCAATAAGAGAAAAAAAAATGTAGTTAGCAGAAATCAAACAAAGAACAACAAAGAGCAAAAAATCGAAAGCGCAACATGTGCACCTGTTCGCTGTGTTATGCATTGTATTTTTTATCCGAAAAAAAAAAATCTCTGTCTTATTCACAATAAAAGTCAATAGTCCAAGTTGTTCTTTTCTGGAGAGCACGGAATAGGAAAAAATAGTACTTGAAGAAAACGATAGGGAATTTCTTTTTTTTTTTCACTTCTTTTTTCCTCGTATATTTTTCTTCGTTTCTTTTATATTTTTCTATACTTCCCTGGAGAACTTGACATTTTCCCCTTCCACAAAGCTCTTACATTTTCCTTTTTTCCTTTTTTTCAGAAAAGTTTCGATTTCGCTGGCTCTGTCTCTCTCTGACTTAAAGCATTCGCCATCCTGCGCCTTTACTGATGCATTTTTTATCATACACTGCCACTAATATGTGCATGTATGATTCTTCATGTGCAATTTTTGTATGAATTTAGGGTAGTAGTGCATTTGCTATTGAACAAGGGTTATTTTTCCGCTTTTGTTCCATATAAAACTAAAAGTGAACGCAAAAAATATTTTGCGATTTTCTAAATAGAAGTAATTGTAATTTTCTAAATAAAATCCAGAAAAAAATGACGAGCTTAGTACAGTGGTTTCAAATGTGGGACGTACACCCCATAAGGGGGCAATTACAAATTTGTTATTTACCTATTTTCTGTCAGTTTTTTTCCTTGGAAAGATAGTATAATATAGATTAAAAAAGAAGTAATAAATTCAAACTTCATAAAAAAAAAAAAAAAAAAAAAAAAAAAATTCAAAAAGTTTACATTTAAAAGTACAAAATATTTGAATATGTAACATAATTATGGAAAAGTTAACAATAAATTTACTTTATTTTATATTTAAGATATCTAAGTTTTTCTGGTTTTAATTGTAAGATTGAATTTTGCACAGGTTTTTCGATTTCTTATTGAATGATCCTGGTATTTCTGTGATATGTCCCATAAAGAAACTTTTGCACTTTACCTTAAACCACATAAGGTCTAAAACTGACTATCCCTACCCATTTAATCTACAAAAAAATATTTGAAATATCTAAAAACGGTAATACCAATCTTATAAAATTAATGAATCCCCAAATGGGCATCACAGAAGAAATAGGTAAATGGCAATTTTTTTATTGTTCTAATGCAGACCAACAGTGCCAGAAAACGCGAAATATTCGTAAAATTCAAAGTATCATAATTTGGTTGGTTTTTGTTGTAAAAGTGGGGAGTTTTTTTCTGATTTACTTGATAGATTTTTTTAAATATAACTTATTAAACCCTGGCACCGTATATAAGTTTAAATTTTGCACTTTAAAAACATAACTATTTTGACGTAAATGATTTTTCATATAATGAAGAACAACATTAGAAACATTTTTGCATTTGGAAGTATACCTCTAAAATTAACGGTTTACAAATTAACTATTTGTCAACGATGAGGATAAACACCTTGTTACATTATGTCAGATACGTTTAAATTTTTTTAAATTAGACTATACATGACGTTCAATTGGCGAATACGTGGGAGGGAAAGCGCGCTAACAGAGAAGTGAATTATGAATAGAAAATATATATATATATATAGTTTCAAATGCAAATTGTTTGAAAACTGCTTCTGAATTTAATGAGTTTTTAGGATTTTTAAGATAATTTTCGAGCATGATTTAAAAAAAAAATAAATCTAACAGATTAAAATAACTCGACTGCAGAAGATTGGCACGTTTGCGCTTAAAGCAATGTAAATATTTAAGCATTTGTTTCCAGCTTATAATCCGTAACAAAATTAGAACTTTAATACGCGTAAAATATAATATAACCAGAATAATCAGAATATTAAAGAAAAAAAAAGTTGATATAAATAATGAAATCTTCGGCTAATAACAGCTTCCATAAGGCTAATAAGAAATAATATCGTTTTAGCAAATTAAAAAACTTTATTATTTAAATGTATATTTAATATTTTTAATATGAAATTTCTTTTAGTCTAAATGGCGGGCAATCTAAAGAAATATATTAAATATAATAATTCTTTTAGAATCTTTAATTAAAAATTATTTTCCCCTACGATCTGTATACCGGGTAGTACACTATTGAAAAAGACAAATGTTTCTTAATATACGAAAATATAATACAACCGCGAACGAAAATATACAATAACCTCTTCCGAGATACCCACGATTCCGAAACCGTTCTTTATCTTTAGAAAACACAAAAACCAATATGAGTTCGAGATTTAAAGAATCATTTATAAAAACAGTAAGTTTAGTAATAAAAGTAATAAAAATTATAAAAGTTTTTTTGCTGCCACGGATTTTTGGAAAGGTTACCGATATTTTTTTAATAATGTATCAATAACTTTTCTTAACTCGGAATATGTGTTATTAGGATACTATAAATTCTTACTCAAACATTTACAGCAACGTAACTGATTTTATACATGCGATAGTAACAAAATCATATTAAATTTAATGTTAATGTTAAAGCTGTAATAATTTATCATGTTTGTCTGCAAAATATGTTTGTTGAAAAGTTAAATGTTTACTTGAGTATGGATAGCACTCGAAAAATCTATATTTTGGGTTGAAGAAACTGATTAATACAATAAATACAATAAAAACTACTCGAAAACATTTCTGAAAATCATTGGCAGCAAAAGAAAATTTGATTTTTTTTTTATAAATGTTTCTTTTAATCACGGAAATATATTGGTTTCTGAGATTTCTAAAGATAAAGGACGGTTTTGGAATCGTGGGTAACTCGGAAGAAGTTATTGTATATTTCCGTTCGTGGTTATGTTATATTTTCCTAGAATAAGAAGTATTTGTCTTTTTTACAGTGTATGTTCTGTACACGCTGTAAAAAATGACAAATGTTTCTTAATCTACGAAAATAAAATATAATCACGAATACATTTACAATATAAACTCATCCTTGCTAACCATGATTCTGAAAAGTGTCTCTTTATCTTTAGAAACCTCAGACATCAATGGCATTTCGCGATTTAAAGAATCATTTATAAAAACAAAATTTCTCTTTCTGCCCGTAATTTTCCGAAACGTTTACGAGTAGCTTTTAAAGTGTATTAATCAGTTTTCTAAGCCCGAAATATAGTTTTTTCCGATGCTATCAATTCTCAAGTAAACATTTTCATGTTCAACAAGTATGTTTAACTTACAAACATGCAAAATTAACAGCGTTAACATTAACATTAAAATTAAAATTAAGGTTATTTCTTTACTCTTTCATGTATAAATTATCTTATGCAGCTGAAAAAAATTACTTGAGAATTGATGACATTCGAAAAACAGGTATTCCAGGCTGAGGATACTGATTAATACACTATAAAAATTATTCGGAAACATTTCTGAAAAATACGGGCAGCAAAAATACTTTGCTTTTATAAATAATTCTATAAATTTTGGAAATATATTGTTTTCTGGGGATTCAAAAGGCAATAGAACACGCTTTTCGGAATTTCGGATAACTCATAATATTATATTATATTTTCGTTCGTGGTTATAGTATATTTTCATAAAATAAGAAATATTGGTCATTTTTTTACAGTGCAGGGTTGGGTCCCCTGAATTAATTAATTTTTAAAATTTTAATTAAATGTTAATAAGGTTTCTTTATATAATTCATTGTCACCGATTAACATTTTTAACATATTCTACCAAAAATAAAATTAGTCTCAATGAAATTTGCAACAATAAACTTCACTTCCATTTTTTTGAAATTTAATTTTTGTTTCATAACATCTTTTTCCTCTAAGCTCTTCAAATATTTTATTATTATTTTCTTTAGATTGCGTAATATACGCATCTGTAATGGCAAACCAATATTTCTCATACTGCTTTTAAAGAGGCTCAATAGTATATGAATTAACATATAAACATAAAAATAATTACTTATTTGAAAATTAGTGCAATATGTAGCTAAATGAGAACTACTAGTTGTTTATTTTAAAACAAAAGTACACATGGAGTTTAATTGAATTATTGGACTTTTAAATGATGTATTCAATTTGTGTGTGTGTGTGTGTGTGTGTGTGTGCAATTTGTATGTAATATATGATTGTAAATAAAAAAGGAAAAAAATCTTTTGATTTTGACTTCAACAGAGATGGGCTGCACATATGTACAAACAAAATAACTTTATATTAATAAACAGATAACTTTATTCACACGAGGCATCCGATTAAAAATAATAGGTTAAAAGTTTTCTTAAATGTTTATATTTTCTAATAAAGTATCATAGAATCAGCAACTGTTACATTCGCTTTAAATTGTAGCTTCACTCAAATGCAATTGAATGAGAGTATTACGCCAAACATTTATTTTTTAATTACTGATTTTTTTAACAGTTACTCTGAAACAATCTCTTTGTACAGGAATAGCATTTGAGCAATACCTTTCTAATTTTTTTTTCAAAAGCAAAACATTTCTGGAGATTTGTCAATTGGAATTACTTTACTGGTACCATAAATGATTTATTGCACAACTTGACATTTTCAATAATGAGTATGGTGTCCAATTTTGTAAATTTCACATGTTAAATATATATATAGTAATAGTAAGTGAAAATTTCCTTTTGTTTTATTTCTTAAATTGGATTTATTTTTACCGGTTTTTATGTTTGAGATATTATTTATTTTGTTTTTCTATTGGTTTTTGATATGGCATTTTTCTTATATGGATTTTAGAATTGATCCTCTCTTAATTTTACAATATTTTTATATGAGGTGTCGTAGTTGATCAGCTATTTGAATATAGTAATTTCTACTTTATAGCTTACTATATTAAACAAGAACGAAAAATCATGCGTCAAGCATAGATTATGTAACACTTTCCAACGCTTCCAAAATAATTTTACAAATCATACCGTTTAATAAGCTGAAAGATAACATCTAAGTAAACAATTTGGAAAACGTACAATATATTTAAAAACGTAATTTCAGGAATTTCCAATATATATTTCCAACATATACAATATTCGGAAAAATATCCGAATACTTTTATTCAGCCCTGTATATGATCTATAGATTTGTATACATACTGCATAGGATGCTAAATTTTAGTTCAGTTAGGAAACGCGTAGCACAGTTTAAAATTCTCCTTCTGGAATTTCTGTCAATAAACGGAAATGTGTTCGCGAACTTTTGTGCTGCCCTGTATAGGATCTACAGAATTTATACACACCACGTAATAGACAAAAAGGGAGTTAAATTTAAAATTGCGTTCAGTAACTTAAAATTCACTTCCAGGATTTATTGTTAACAGACAGTAGAGAATTCTTTTGTGTGTCCCTGTAAATGAACGATGACTGCTATAAACACAATATTCTGTAGTAAGCCTCTTGTAATGCACCTTAGTGATATATATAAATTTCAATGCGTTTAAAATAGTGAAACATTATTTAAATAAACCGCAGACGATTTTTCTCCATAGACGTAATGAATCGGAACTGTTTTGACTGTCCCTGTAAAGTAACTATAAGTGCTATGCACACCCTATTCCATATTAAGCTTCTTGTAACGCACCTTAGTGATATATATCAATTACAATGTGTTTGAAATTGCGTAACATCATTAAAATAAACCGCAAATGATTTTTCCCCATAGATCGTAATGTAACGGAATTCTTTTGAGTGTCCCTGTAAAAAAACTATAAGTGCTACACACTTCCGTTGAAATAGGGAGCATGCTATAGATAACAACAATAACATATAAAAATTGCAGAGCAATCCGAGCATATTTATGGGAGTTAGAGCACGGACAGACGGCAGACAGCCAGACGGCCAGACCGCCATATGGCAGACAAACCGAAGTCATAAACACTTTTCAACTAGGTTGGAAAGTGTTAAAAAGAAATAATTTGTGACTTACTTATATTGTGGAATATTGACCTTGATGAAGTATTTCCATTTTCTCTTTGTAATGTTATTACCTTTTATTTTTAAATTTTTTCGAAAACACACCCTCCTTTTTTAGCTCACAGGCTACCAAAGCCTGAGAGCTAATGTGCCCGCCCGTTCTGTATGTATGTATGTATGTATGTATGTATGTATGCATGTATGTATGTACGTATGTATGTACATAACGCGATAACTCTTGATAGAAATAACCGTTTTGCTTAAAACTTTGTTTATAGGTTCAATTTGATAAGGCGCTTCCCTGATTAGTTTTGGGGGTTCATTGGTTAAGTATAAAAGGGGGGAATGGGGTGCTAATCCCCCTTAATTTAGATAAATGGGTTTTTCATGCAGAATTATCCAATTTTCTTCAAATTTTGTATATAGGTTCATTGTGATAATGCGCTTCTCTGAATAGTTTTGGGGGTTCATTGGTAAAGTATAAAGGAGGATAGGGGGGAGGGCTAATCCCCTCTTAATTTAGATAAATGGGTTTTTCATGCAGAATTATTCGATTTTCTTCAAATTTTGTATATATATTCATTATAATTAGAGGCTTTCCTGATTAGTTTAAGGGGTTCATTAGTTAACAATGAGGGGGGGGGAGGTAACCGCCCCTTAATATATTGTCGATTACTTTATTTTTCGAGGGGCTTATTTCAAATTCTTTGAAATAAGAGAATAATATACAATTAGCGTGAATAGCTTGTGAGCTCAATGCCCTCAGTTTAACTGGGCAGTTTTCTTTTTATTTTAATCAATATGCATTTAGAAATTTTTGATATATATATTCTATCGTATTCTAATAATTGGTTATTTTCTATTGTGGCGACTATCATGTGATTTCATAGTTATATTAATTCCAAAAAGCTTTATTATATACATATATAAACATTGTCGTTCTTGAAGTTTTGGTTTAAGTCAATCTTCTATCAATATATCAAAATACGGAATGATATATTAGATCTTAGTATGAGTTTTATAAATGTTAGCTAACAGTTCTACTAAAGAGTTGTTGGCGTCGCACAAATGCGAAATTTTCTAAAACCCGGAAAAAAATTTATACTCTTTTAAAGCGCAACTTTGAATAATTGTATATCATTGTCCTTAAAATCTGTTTAATTCAACTTTGTTGCATAAAGTAAAGGCATTACAGTTTATTTTAGCTCATGCCATCACAATGTTGAATATTTTGTAAATAATATCCATTATTCAAAATGATACACCGAAAAATAAATTTTTATAAAGGTACATTTTAATGTTTCATGATGGTATGTGTTTTTCGGAAAGATGTATCGGTTGATTTTGATAGTAAGTATTTATGAATTTTTAAAAAGCCTCCACAGAATGACCAATTTCGCATTTCTTTAAATATATTAATTGAAAAAGTTTTACATTCAACCAAATTTACTCGAGTTAATAAATGAGAGAATAGTTTGTAACCTTATATTTACAACAAACTTCATTTTAATTGCTAATTTTTGTTATTTTCAGAAAAACTTTCTTTTATTTTTTAATTATATTTGACTCAATAAATGCACAAAAGGCTTCAATTTTTCACTGAAGTTTACAAAATTACACTGGAACCTGTGAACTCTACGTTTAACAAAATACAGATACCCTAGTTATTTAGTAACACATTTTCCCGTCCTGACTTGTTACTTTCTTCTATCTATAATAGAAGAAAGTATTGTAATCGAAATTTTTTTCGACTTCCAGTTTTCGACGGATTTACACGTTTTAGGGGTCATAGATTCCAAAAAACATGTTTTTACAAAATGTCTGTCTGTCCATCTGTCCGTCCTCATTGTATCATCGAAAAGTGTATGAAGTTATGCTTCAAATTGAACCCATTTTTTTTCTATGTTTTTGGCTATGGCAAGCAAGTCCTACATGAATTTGGAGATATTTCGACGAAAGGGGGCGCTGCAATCGCGATTTTTGTTTCATTTTCATTATTGTATCATCGAAAAGTGTATGAAGTTACGCAGATAATTGAGGCAAATATTTTGTATATGTTTTTTACTATAGCCTGCAGGTCCCAGTTGAATTTGGGAATATTTCAACGAAAGGGGGCGCGGCGATCGAAATTTTTGTTCCTTTTTCACTATCGTATCATTGAAAAGTGTATGAAGTTATGCAGATAATTGAACTATTTTTTTTTCTATGTTTATGACTATAGTCTGCAGGTCCCAGTTGAATTTGGAGATATTTCGACGAAAGGGGGCGCTGCAATCGCGATTTTTGTTCAATTTTCACTATTGTATCATCGAAAAGTGTATGAAGTTATGCAGATAATTGAGCCAAATATTTTGTATATGTTTTTTACTATAGCCTGCAGGTCCCGGTTGAATTTGGGAATATTTCGACGAAAGGGGGGCGCTGCGATCGCGATTTTTGTTCTTTTTTCACTATTGTATCATCGAAAAGTGTATGAATTTATGCAGATAATTGAACTAAATTTTTTTCTATGTTTATGACTATAGTCTGCAGGTCCCAGTTGAATTTGGAGACATTTCGACGAAAGGGGCGCAGCGATCGCGATTTTTGTTCCATTTTCACTATTGTATCATCGAAAAGTGCATGACACAGTTACACAGATAACTGAACCAAATATTTTGCTTATGTTTTTTACAATAGCCTGCAGGTCCCAGTTGAATTTTTGAATATTGCGCCTGGAGGGAGCGCTGCGATAGTCATTTAAAGATTTCAGTTTCAAAAAGTCGTACAAAAAATTTAGAAATCCTAAAAACTTTTTGTGTTAAATGTTTGGCCTAGATCCAAGGATTCCAGAACATTTTTTGTTTTGCCTCTATCCTAAAAAATCGCTGAGGTATAGCAGTTTGAAATTATAGGGTGGCCAACATTTTAAAACAATATAGCGGGATTCCTCCATAAATGGGTTTAATTTATGAGCTCTAGTGAACATGATTTCGTCAAATTTTCTTTCATTGTTGTAACCAAATTTTCAACACTTTCATGCTTAACACTGTATATTTCTATCAACCAACGTCAAATTCTCGCCAAGCTTGGCGGCAATTGGTGAAATATCGCCAAATTTGGCGACAAAAATACGTTGCCATATATGAAGCCAACTTGGCTATGTCTGTCTAATTTGGCGATATTCTGATTCAAATTCAATATTGACGTGAATTGAGAATGACTCTTCTGTAATTGGGTTTCATGCATTTTAGTTTCGTGTATTTTCAATAGAATTATCTAAAACGTCAAAACCAAGCAATAGGCAGGCTATTTTTTACTACCAGTACAGGTCAGTAAGACTTTTCATAGTTTAGTATAATATATCGGGTGATCGCATCCAGGTAACCCGACGATTCGCAAGCAGCTGACGAACAACAAAATGACGAAAAATATTGAAGCATTTACATGTATGAGATAGAAGAAAGTTTTGGGATTGGCATATCCGACTAGCTTGTTCTCGAAGCGAACTCAGAAGAGTAAAAACCGATTAGAGATTGACCAAGAAATCAAGAAAATAGTGCCAGTGCGTCATGTACAGGTTAGACGTAAAGAACTGCATAATGTCCACATATTTGTTTTCTCGCAAACTGTACGGTTGCTGTGTAATCTAATACCATGGGACGCTACTGTGACGTTACATTGGTCGAAAACACAGCGGCAACAAAAATGTGATTTGTTTAATTCCACACATTTTAAATTTAAGATTACCACTATTTTTAAAATTCACTGTAAAGTCCACATGGCCAAATTGTAAGTCATTTACAACTCGTCAGTTACATATCTGTGTCACAGTGACTTTGAAATGGTGCATCTTTCTTGTCATATAACGACAATAAGAGTTGCATTTTGGTCACAGAGCTATTAAGGTAAGGTTTTCTTTCTTTGGGAATATAATGTTTGTGCGTAAAGTAGAACTTGAATCATCTTAATTTATGAAAATATATTAAAAAAACAACAACAATAGGAATAGGAAAACAATAGTACGAGTATAACAACACTGCATTCTGCAGAGTTATTCAAGCAACAAGTATTCAACATGACCTGAACCGTAATCTCTCAAAAACACTTCCTTCAAAACACGGAAATATCACTGGCAGCACTGCTGCCTGACGATTTCCGTCATTTGAAGATTTTCCGTTTATTTTTTCTCTGTTATAGAAGTGAAATTTTCCGTTATTTCTAGAATTTCAGTATATTTTTATCTCTGTTACATGAGGGAAATTTTCCGTTATTTGAAGAAAGTCGGTTTTAAAAAACTGTCTTCCTCTTTGTGCTGTGCATCTATGGACTGTTGCGGAAGTATTCATTATTTAATACATTTTAAGAATGTTTCCTGTCTCACCTGAGGATGGAACTAGGAACCTGCCGGTCTGCAGTCAAGTATGTTACCGATACGGCCAGTGGGCACTTGCTTGAAGAAGAGCTTGGAGTGATGATAGAGTTTTCTTCAAATGGCGGCATTGGTCTTTAAAAATTTGGAGTTTAGAAAGCTGGTAAATTGGAAATTAATTGCGGGGAGATTTTGTCGTTATGAGAAGACGGTTGGGTTTTAACAATTTATTATTAATAGAGGATAAAAATATGAATTATATATATTCTTAATTCTATTGTTAGACGTAAAATATGGATAGTATTTTTAATTAAATTCGAGAAGTAATTTTTGCTTTTTTAAATAAAATCGATTTCTTTTTCAAGTATTACACAGTTTTTTTAAAGGTGTTCGGTTCGAGGAAATGTGTTCAATGTTTTAGAATATATTTTAATTTCGAATGTTTTTTTTTTTATAAATTAAAAAAAAATAAATTGCGAATAATTTTAAATAAGTGAGAAAATTTATTTGTTACTTTTTTAAATTCGAAAGTATTATTTTTGTTTGTTTCTTTTTTTGAGTAGAACCGATTTTTTTTTCAACTATTATATATATATTAATCTGTTTGTTTAAAATATATATTAAATGCGATTTTTTTTATAACTTTTTAAAAAATAAATTGAAAATAATTTGAAATGAATGAGGAAATTATTTATTACTTTTTTAAATTCGAAAGAACAATTTTTTTTCTTTAATAAATTCGAAATAATAATTTATTGAATTTTTAGTTTTTCATTTTTAAAATAAATTCAAACTTTAGTATTAATAGAGCCAATACGCATGCGCGCAGGGAATAAACGGACATTTTCTCTCTTCTTCAGACTTTCAAGAAGAATTCACGGAAAAAGCATGTTTCTAGGAGAAGGGAAATTATTTGTTGAAAAAAAAAGGAATTATTTAATGTATAAAGACGGATTTTTCTGACAGTGTACGGCATGGAACAACAAAGGTGAGTCACAAGATTTGCAACAGATGAGAACAAGTATGTCTGGATGGAATCTACATGCTGCCTTGCTATGTGGCATCTTCATTCTGACAATGTGAAGAGAGATTACCAGTGCGTAAGTGACTCTGCATAGCTCCACATCTGAAAATCTATCAGAATCTGGTCTGATGACAATGGGTATCACTTGATCTTACAGCATCAGTATGTACTCGGTCTTCATAAAAAATATATCCGAAGTAGAATGTCTTCGTTGAATTGGCAAACTGATGTGGTGCACCATTGTGCATGAAACTGCATACAACACTATCTTTCCTACAATGCGGGACAACATATAAACATAAAAAGATGCCATTAAGCATCCACCGTGCTTCTTTTTCAGTCCAATAATTGGCAATGATTTCCAAAAAAGAAAAAAACCGACAACGAAAAAGGTGGTGAAATCATGCCAAACTGTCACATACGGAAAAAACAGTGGCATCGTTATGAACTCATGGGATTCAACGTCACCTATGCTTATGCGCCATGTTGTGTATCTATATGCGGCAAAGTTAGCTTCATGCGTCCAAAGTTATTAAACTGTAGTTTTCGTTCCGTTTACGTACCAAATTGTTCAATTTCATAGGTAATAATTCATGAAGTGACTGCAATTTGTACAGATGGAAAGGCCAAATTCTACGCTTATTTTGTTACAAGTATTTTTGAACAGTAAATTTCGTCTTATTTAGTCACAGAAAGTTTAGGAATAAATAAGGCATATTTAACTTTTCAACAATAGCGATAACAAAATAACGTAAAAGCTGGCAGCTATTCAAATGCAGTGCCCCATAAAATATATATCAAATAGAAGGTCAGAAAGTCCCAGATTATTTAAAAAAACATGAGCGCGAGGCTGTCGAAACTCCGTGGATGATTGGGATGCGATATTCTCCATGACATTTTGTACTACAGTGACGACTTCTCTGTCAACGGAAGTCTTCCGATTCGTAGATGATCTTCCAAACAATCTACTTCATCGAAGCGTCTGGCAAACTTAAGTATCCCAGGACATGAAATAGGCCCTTTTCTCATGATAGCTCTTTTAGCATGTTAAACTATCGCAATGCACAGATTTCTTATTAACCCTTATGAAAAGAGTTTAACCAACCAAATTGGATATGGTAACGACAGTATACTGCTGGCATCAAATGAAAAATCCACTTACATCCAGGTATTTTATTGTTTCCTGATTTGTATAAATCTTATACACACTTATTTGTATAAATCTTATACACACTGATATCATTTGAATAGTTCGTAGTTTTGTTCTCATCAAATTCGGGGCAGTAAAATGGCCTCTGGAGGCCTCTGAAGTGGTTAATTTATTTTTTACTAACCCAATATATGTATATTTGTGTGCGTGTGTGTGTACACAGCGAGAAATAAAGAAAATATATAATGACAATAAGTAAAAAAATAACTTTGGTGGCAATTTAGGAAACAGCTATAATAAGATATGGAAAAATAAACGTTACTTAAATGCCACTCACACCTGTTCTGGAAAGGTTTTCTTTAATGCAACATGCTTAATTGTTGGACTGTCTTAGAAAGGCAGTTCTATCTAAGGTGTTCTTTCTACAGGCACAGTAAAAAGTCTGTAGACTGCAGAGTGTAGATTTTCTGCGAATTCAGGTTATTAATTGCTGCTTTCTCCACGCCCTACCTCAACCAATTTCTCCTTAAATGCTAAAAGAAAAAAAGCTTTCATTTGCTTTGTACGAAAACTATATTAATAACATAGTCAACTTAGTTCGCCAAAAATCAATTATGAGGCCAAAATCCGGAATCTATGAGTGTAAAATCGATAGACTAAAGAAGTGAACAGACGTCAGCCAATGCTAGTAATTTCCGGAAATACACTATGCTACCGATCACATCCGGGGACTTTCGAAGAAACAAAATGACAACCCCCTTCTCCGAGAGCAAAACTAACAATAATGTCGAATCATCGGTTTTTGCCTTACTACAGTTTTATACTTTTTTATTCTCTCTCGTTTTTTCTGTATTGACTAGCGGATTATTCCCTCTCTCTCCCACTAGTTCAGTATTGTGTTATTCGGTATGTGTGAGTGTGTATGTGTGTTTTGTTGGCTTTTCACATGTTGCTCTACGGTGAAAGTAAACGTCTGCAACGGGAGTCAATATTGATGAAAAGGGGTGATGATGCTGTCGCCGAAAAGACACGCGGAAAAATATCAATTCGCATTTAAGAGAAAGGAAGAAACGATAATTCCAAGTTATTTTGTGTAGATAAATATTTTTTTCATGTCAAAAAGGTTTAAAAAAATGGTGGTTGCTTGAGTAAAAGTTGACATTTTTTACTTGATAATACAAATTCGGGATGTAAGAAATCTACTCTCTAAGATATTTTAAAGAAATTTTTAACAGTGTTTCAAAGTTATTATCGAGAATAAAATTGTTGTGAATGTAAGAAGAAGAAGAAGAAAACATCTTTAGCACACAGATGGGAGGGGAGGCACATGAGAGAATATACTCTTAAAAAATTCGTACGCATTTTTATTCACTTGAAAATTTTATTCACACGTAAATTTTATTCACTTGAAAAATATTGTATGAAGAATGATCATATCAACCTGAAATACTATGTTTAAATTATGAAAAAATAAGTTACATAGGCGCTGGCAAGAGGGAAGCGTGGGAGCAGTGGAGGGACATATCTTTCCTCCATGTATTTTGAAAATTAATTAATTAAATTTTCTTTATCTCTGATGATTTTTAAAATATAGTAAAAAAAATCGTATGTTAAGTAAGTAAATACTAAAAGAAAGAACAACTGGAAATGTCTTCCTAAACTCCCCATGGATAACAGATTTAAATTCTGTTTTTCTATTTACGTTCATGGGTTTCGAATTTACTTTAAACAGGTGTTTACGAAAAAAAAAGAATGTATAGCTTCAATTCTCCATATTCAAAAATGGTGGTAGAAATTTATTATTGAATATCCAATATTTCTTAATTTTTCTGTTTTACTTTTTATGTTGATATGTTTCAATACTGTCTCACATTAGGAATCGCTATCAAACAAATTTTAGTTTACCCTATTTTATGTTTATATTCTTCATTTTAAAAAAAGTCCGTGCTTCGAACTACAGCCACATCTCTTTCAAAATCTAGCACTTCCCTGAAATTTTTTAACACCGTCGCCCATGTTATGTTATAAAAACTAATTATGACAATTAATAAAGATAATTTTACTTTCAATTATTCTCGAGTTATTTGAATTTTAGTCACAAATCGCCTCACAATTCTATTCTCGGTTTACTGAATTCAGGGTTCAGTGGGTTTACGTGTAACGAAAATGTGGAACTTAAAAACAGACTGTCAGTACTGCACAATGAAAACTGTACAGCTATGCTTTAACTTTTCAGAAGTTTCCTTGCACTGCAACGACATTTCGGATTGCTTACAAGATCTTGACCACCGTTTAGGTACATTATGCCAAGGAGAGGTTTTTATTTGTTTCAAGTATTGTTATTAAATATCCTGTAAGAATTTCAGACATTTTAATGAAGTTGTGAACTTTTTTATGTGGAATCTTTAAGTTGTTTACCGCCAAGTTGTGACACGTAAAATATTATTAATATAATACATTAATTATTACTGTGCCTGAATCCTGTCACTTTTCACAATCTATCTTAAAATATGCCCAAATATAATTGAAGACATAAATGTAAGTAGGTGTTATATAACAGAAATTAAATTTCGATGACATTGAAGTAAAAGCTATTCGTTGTATTTATTTTACATTTATTTTTATTATTATTAGTTTACTAGCAGTTGTTTAAAATGTTAAAAGGTGGTACAAAACACTCTTAGATTTTTTAAACATTAAACTATTAAGTATTAAAAATTACAATTATTTAAATCAGGAGGCCCAGCCGGGTTCTAATTTTATATATTTAAAATAATAAAGTTTTTAAATTTATTAAAAAAGGTATTGATTTCTTATTAGTCGTATGCTAGTAGTTAATCGCCAAAGAAATTGTCAAAAATTTCATTATTTATAGAAACTTTTTTAATTCTGATTACATCAATATTAAACCGCGTATGTTCGATTAAAAATCGTTAAACTTGTGTTTATCTACATTTTAGCGAAGTTTTAATTTTGTTATGGAATATTAGCCGGAAACAAATGCTGAACCATATACATAGTTTCAAGTATAAAAGTGATAATCTTCTTAACCGAGTTATTTTAATTGCGTAACTTATTAAAAAAAAATCATGATTGAAAATTATTTTTAAAATTATAAAAACAATAAATTGAAAAACAGTTTTTAAACCAAATGCATCTGAAAATATTTTTTCCCTTTTATTCGACAGTGCAAAAATTTAAATTATGCGACATTTATAAGTAATTGAATTTGTGAAAAAAGGGAAATGGCTGTTTAGATCATTGCTACCGTTGAAATGACGTCTACAATATTCACGTTAAATTTCCTCGGCCCTTCATTTTGGGCGCATAAATAACTAGTATGTTGTGGCCATCATAAAACTTTCTTCGATATAAATCAAATCGTCTGATGTAACAACAATTAAATGACAATCTATTCGCTCTTGAGATATAACTATCGCGGAAATATTCAAAAACAAACCGTAGAAGTGACACCTGTTGTGCGGTATACATCTAAACCTACTAAGGATCTATTAATATCAAAGTCTATCAGAATATGAAGTTCGATGGAATTCTGTGCATTACTTCTTTAGATATAGCTGTCACTGTAATCGTGAAAAATGCAGCATAGCAGCGCCACCTCTTGGGCGATTTACACCACAACCTAATCAGCACCAATTTATGTCAAGGTTTAACTTAATCTGAAATTTGATTAAATTCCGTTCATTAATTCTCGAGAGAGTGCTCATATTATTTTTGTTACATACAGACAGACTCACAGACAGACATTTTCTAAAAAGAGTCAAATTGTGCTTAGTACCGTCGAAAACCGAAAGTTGAAAACTTTCACAAATCCAATATTTTTTTTTTTTTTTTTGAAGATAGATGAAAGTAAAAATATAAATAAATATATTGTTAAATCTATTTTTTTTTTATTCACCTCGATGAAATACTTACGATTGTCCCCTAGTCATTCGGAAGTCCCTTACCGAATGATTTCCTGTGGTATAGATAGGTAAGATTTACTGAAAAATTCAAATATTATGTCAAAATTTAATCTTAGTATTAAAAGGGTTCATGTTTGGTACAATTTCTATGTATAAATGAACCCCTAAGCAAAATTTAAGTATATTATGAATTAATGGACGTTAGTACTAATCGATTGGTACAAGTCACTTTTTATACGATGATTTGCTGCAAAGTTAGAGCGTTTTCTTT
The DNA here is from genome assembly GCA_963931845.1 of Maratus michaelseni. NCBI lineage: Eukaryota > Metazoa > Arthropoda > Arachnida > Araneae > Salticidae > Maratus > Maratus michaelseni. The sequence goes on from OZ007587.1 coordinate 187,135,167, forward strand.
CTTTCTTTCTTTTTTTTCTTTTTTTTTTTTTTTTTTTTCCAGAACAGTATATATATATAATATAAAGCAAATATTTGCCTGTCAGTAACACTGGCAGCATAACGGCATACCGATGGTGGCAACTATGTGGTAACAATTGCATATAAGAGTTGCAACAATGGAGTGAATTATGCTACACCTATATTCGCTTCTAAATATGGTGTAATTTCTGTTTTACTCCATCGAATAGAACAAAAGATGTACTATTAAATAAATATATTTGAAAACTGTTTCTCAATTTACTGATTTTTTCAATATGTAGAAAATAATTTTCATACATAATTTTGTTAAATCTATTTTCATGTGACTCAACAATAAAAATTTGCTCGCTATTATAATATAAAATGAGATTTGCAGTATTATAATGAAAAATGTAAAATAAAGGAGTACATAGCAGCGTTATTACAATTGGCAATTGATTTAAATAAATTTCTGAAGTTCAGAAGGTGTTCGTATATTTTTTAAACGATTTTTATGGTGCATACAGAACTATTTTACAAAAAAATGTTTTTTATTTTAAATGTTCAACTTGGTAATCGTTAACCTTTCTACAGCATAATTTACTTGACATAAAGACTTTTGTAGTTTTGGAAGAGGTATTTTGGGCCATTCCTTTTGAATAGCATTCCAAAGTGCACTGTTAGACAAATATTTTTTTAGGGAAGGTTTTAGTATATAACATATTGTTCTACTTTGAGTAGTTACATAATTAGAATGGAAAGTTCTGTTATTTTGGACGAAAAGGTTACCTTGGTAATTTTTTGGCGACCATTAGCGTTGGTGAAAGAAATGAAACGGCTATATCTATTAGAAAATAATTCAAACACCTCGAAAAATAAAAATAAAAACTGTTACTAATTATATTTAAAAAATTATAATAAAAACAGGAAAAAGAAAAAAAAGAAGTTTATATTACAGATAATTTTATAAAACGAAAATATTTCATTTAAACATGAAATGGAATGTTCGTAATGCTTAAACATTATTCAGTGTATAATATTGCAATTGAAACAATATTTGATGATTTATCTTTTGCGCCAGGTTAAAAAAAAATGCATCTGAAAATTTGATTAGATAAAATCTAAGTAACATTATTATTATTATTATTATTATTTTAATAATTTCATTTATATTTTTATCTAACTCCTCCATCATGTGGCTTACAGAAGAAACTAGCAGATGTAACTATAAAAATGACCGTACTTGTGACTTGTGAGTTACATAATTTTTCTTCTTCGATTTTGATTTTACTTTTGTTTACAAACAATTTGATTTTAAACAAAAAAGGCATAAGCATGACATCCGTTTGAGCGATTGTCACATTAATTGTGTTTTTTTCAAGTGTGCGACAGCATTTTTGGAGTAATGTTTTATATTAAAATGTAAATTATATAAATTGCAGTTAATACTATATAAATGGAGTCAAATATTTAAATTTTAGTGTAAATGTTCTAAACACACTAAAATGTAAACGACTCTGTTCTAAATTCTAAACACACATTTTAATAAAATATTCACCATTCATTTCTTTTTAGTTTTCTTTGCATATCTATTCTTCTTTTTGAAGGTTTAAAAAATATATTGGACTAATATTCCGTAATCGGGTCAGCCGCCAATCGGAGTATTTACTATATTGTTAGAAATTTCTTTTATATTTGAAGGGGACTCTCGACGGTGCATCCGATTGCAAGAGATTACACAAAATTTGTACTTAGCTTTTAGTAAATTTATTGTTTTTCATTATGAAGCAAACGGACAAAAGAAGATTTGCTATCACATATTTTTCATCTGCAGTTATTTTACTATCACTAAAAAAGAAATACTTGCAATGTACGAAAATAACTTCGAAATGCCAATGGTGGCCAATGGAACAATACTTGTTGATTTATTATTTTAGCCTAGAAAAGAAGAGAAGTACCTGAAATTCAGATTAGATAAAATTTCGATCATTATAAAGCAATTTAGGCTGACGCACAGACCTAGCCGCTAAACTTAGTGACAAATTAACGATTATGTTCATTATAGGTTTATGTAGACAACAGATTGAAAAATAATAATGTAATCTTGAAAACAAAAGAAATAGCAAGCCTATTTATTTTCCCATGTTAGTATGTTCATTAGAGAAATTTAAAAAAATCTTCGGTTCAAGTAATCATGAAAAAGATTATTACTAAATTTCTTGCATAACTAACTTTATTTATCATTCTCAAGGAGTTTTATTGGTGAAATATCTATAATTCAGTCAAGAGCATTTTGAAATTATTTAATGGAAAGTAGCTTGGCGAGTAATTAAATTCGTTTGTAGCTAACTCTGGTGCATTTGCAACCATAACGTTACAAACACTTGTAATGTTTGGCTTCAAATTTGGCTCTGGACCCGATTACGTAAATTAGGAAGACTTTATTTGATGAAGATGGGAGGATAATTTTTCTACCAGAATCAGTTATTGAAGTTTTTTTCCAGGTTAATGGGTATATGATTGCAACTGGTATATAAAATGAAAAAGCGGTAAAAATGTCATTATTTTAATTTTATTCAAAAAATTCAGATTTAAAAATTCACTTTTTATGATTCGCATTTCTTTTAAGTATGAAAATAAAACACTGTTCTTTATGTGCAAATATTTTATAACATTTTTTACTGTATTTACTTTGCTGGAATCCAAAGATAGAAAACTGTAATAGACATCCAGAAGATGACGCATATTACGAAATATAATGTAACGTAGATTGAGATTATATTTAAGCAACCAGAACCACAGAAAGCTGAGACGCCCGGAGTTCAAGATTTAACAAACGAAAATTAATAATCTGAACATTATTTAAGTTCAATGGTAAATCTATGCAATAAATGTAATGCTCTCCTTTTAAGTAGTGCGTTGACTAAAGAGCATTTTAATTTCTGTTGGTTATACCGGCCACATTTCTCTGCCAAACTCTACTATAAATGATCAAACAAAAGATTTGCTTCTTAATATCCCAAATTTTGTCTAATGCATAAGATAATATAACAGCGCAATGGCTTTTGCATTGTCTTCAGCAATGCGGAAGGACTTTCCAGAAAAAGTCCATATTTCTTTAAAATACAAGTTCGAATTCACCATTTCGTTTGATTCAAGGTTCATTTAAAAAATAAACCAGCGTTTCCAGTATAGCCTGCTAGTAATAGCAATAGAACACAAAATTAACAGATCTGTTACAGTATCTGTTGTCATGCAGCTAATACGAAAATATCGCTTTTATTAAATTTTAAAACTTTATTAGTTGAATACAAAATTGATATTTTTCGTATGAAAATGCCTTTTGGTAATGTTAATGAACAATTTAAAAATATATATTAAATGTAAAATGTCTATTTGAGTTTTCAATAAAAAAAAAAAAAATGCTTTTCACTTACATTCTGTAACCCAAGAAGCCCGGGTTGGATTCCCTAGTTTTATTTAATAATATATTTTTTTAAAAGAAAAAGTCGCTTTTTTTCTTTCTTTTAGAAAAATCACTTCTAAAATTTTTATAACATGTTGAAGACAGTCGGCATTCAGTGAAAATTTCAAAGAATCTCTATCTAGCTGAAAACAAAATAGAAAGAAAAAAAATTAGAGGTATCCATCACGACTCTTTTTATTGTCCCTTTTTCATAAAATTTACGGTTATTACTGCAGTTGCAGATTCAGCTCCATTAAAGAATAGACGGGATTTATCACGTGACGAATAGAACGCTGTATATTCCATTCCCCTACTCCCTCGACTTGAATGCTGTGTGATATACGGCGTAACTTGCCATCCCTCTACACTTGGCCATCTTCTTTATGCATTGTACAGAAAAATGTCCGACTAAAAATTCGACAGGATTTTATATTCGAATGAAGAACTTGTTGGTGCTAGTATAATCCGGATACTTTTTTTTCGATAAAAAATTATGATATTGTCAATTGCATTAACACTATTTCCATTAATGTGAAATTATACTTTTTATGATTTTGGTTTATGGTTATTTTATGCGTATGTTTCTAATTAAAAAAACATCACAAATAATTTTTTATACGCTGAATGCTTGGCTTAGTTTAAAAATTACAAATAAAATAACCATAAATCAAGATATTAAAAAAAAAAGAAAAATCATGCATCAAGCATGGATTATGAAACACTTTCCAAAACATTCAGAGTAGTGCAACAAAACTTTTCACAGTTTAATAAGGTGAAAGATGATGTCTAAGTAAACAATTTAGAAAACTCATAACAGATTGAAAACCAAATTTCAGTGGTTCTACAGTAGAAAATTATTCGAATTCTTATGTGCATCTCTGTATATGATCTACAGTTTGGATGTATACTACATAGTATGAAAATTTTTGTTCTGTTATAAAATACATAATATAGTTGAAAATTCCTCTTTAGCAATTCCCGTCAATAAAATGAAATGTAATCGAATTCTTTAGTGCAACTTTGTATTTGATCTATAGAATTTATATGCACGAAGCAATATAAAAAAAAATGAGTTACATTTAAAACGCATACCACGACTGAAAATGCACTTCCAGAGATTATCTCTCATAGACATTAGTCTAAGCCAATTCTTTTGTGAGTCCCTGTAAATGAACCATATTTTACAGTAAGCATGTTGTAGTGCACCTCATTGCTGTATATATGTTTCAATATGTTTGAAATAGTATAACATTATTAAACTCATTTCAAACAAATTTTCCCCATAGACCATAATGTAATCGGATTCATTTGAGGTTCCCTGTAAACGAACTATGAATTCTAAACAGTACACTTTCAATACCGAACATGCCCTAGTAAATATCAATTACATCTACCAATTACATGGTAATCCGAGTGTATTTATGCGAGTTAGAGCACGGACAGACGGACAGGCAAACTGAAGTCTTAAACACATTTCAACAATGTTGGAAAGTGTTAGAAAGGTCCATTTGACACCAGCAGAAATAGTGTTAATTAATTTAATTTTAAATAATTAAACGAAGTTTTCCAATAACAGGTAAACGAAGACGGCTTTTGAAGTTAGTTTTGCAGGAGAGTAATATGTAATGTCAAGACTTGTTACTGCACTTGCTTGTTTCTGATCCAAATTTAACCGATAGATGGTGCTGCACTGTCTCAAACTATTATACTTCTCAAATAAAGCCTGCATATTGGTGGTGTTTAAACTAAATCAAGGGAACATAGTACAGGAATTATCGACTTTTTGCTTCAATACCTGTCCCGTTTAATTGTTATTGAATTTTTTAAAAAAAATTTCAATCTATATAGATACACTGCCTGACAATTGCTAAGGAACAGACATATTTTTCGCCATAACTAATGATAGCTATCATTTAAAGAAATGAAGTTTAGTAGATATTTAACATTGATTCTTATGTATCTTTATTATGCAAAATTGATACAGATATTATCACATGGTAAAGCAATATGCGCAAAAGAACAAAATATGTTTCTGGCAGAATTTTTCAACAGTTACTAAAAAGGCTTGTTCCACCCCAAAAAAAGAAACACATATGAGTCGGTGAGTGTGGGGTATGGCTTCCTCCGACACTGATTCACATTTTGCATCATTTGTGCTTGCTGTTCACTGAACAGTTGAGGAAAACTCAGGACATTCTGTCTCAGTAGTTTCACAGGGCGATTTTCAGTTCCTGAACGCTCCGAGAGGAGTTTTGTCTTTGAGCAATGCGTCTACCGATTGCATCAGTTTTATGGTCTATCAGTTATTACTATCAGTTTTATGGACATTCTGGTGATTGGAATAGATTTCTCTCTCTTTCCACACTAGCTGGTGCCTAGAATCACTGTTTATACTGTAGCGGGAATCATTAGAGAACATGATTCTGGGCCAATGTTTCTGACCCCAACGAATATGCTCCTTACACTGATCTGTATATCCCAGCTACATATATTATATTTAAAAGTGACAGTTTGTATTTCACAACTCCTCCTCCTGAAATATGGAACGCAACATGATGCAATTAACATCAGTTATCCGGATGAATCCGATGATATAATATAAGCTTTCATAATTTTAAAATTTGAGTTAGACTCCGAGATATTAATATTTGTATAAGTTTTAACGAATTTTCTCTAAAGATGGAAACTAAGGGCGCGTCCAGTCGCAACTAACCAAAGTGACCAATGTAACCGCTCTCTTACGTCACGGTATGTAACCGGTGTCTAACCAGTCCACTGATACACTGAACGGAACTAACCAGCCTCCGCAGCGCCATCTGTAGGAACGCTGTCGTAGTTAGCATTGTTTATGTTTGCTTCGTATCTTCTGCGGTCTGCGGCACGTAAGCCATCAGAAATATAAGAAATTATAAAAAAAATTACAATCAAGAGGATGTAATTAATAGTATCTTACACATATGTAGTTTTGTTTGTTATTTTTCACCCTTGTATTAGTATGCATGTAAAGAACCAATAGATCTTTAAAATCTAATTGTTCACATTGATTTATTTTCGTAATATTTCCTAAATGCATTGTTTTTAAAATTCAAATTTTGGATAATTCACACATTAGTTTAAGTTAACAAGTGTCTACTGTACTTATTGGTACTTTGTTTTATGAAATTTTAAATATAAGTTCAGGGTTCATTCTAACAAATATTTGTGTACATAATAGAAACTTATTTACTTAAGGCTAAAAATTTTAAAATTGATTATAACAGCAGAAATTAGGGAATTGTAGATCATTAATATACAAAAAAAATAAAATAAAACGGTGACTCAGAAACAGGGTAGAAAAATGCAGAAAGATAAGATACACCACCACAGCTGGCCAACATTGTAAGAAATAGAAATAAATAAACTTGATTAAAAAGAAACTAGGAAACAGAAAAATGTTTCATAACTCAGAATTTACTGTTGAGATACAGGAAGTTACAAAAATGTTTTTCTTGTTCAATAAACAATTTCTTATAAAGTCCAACAGCTTATGAAATATTACAGCTCAAGACCTTGTTTACAATTTGGAAAAAAAGGGAGGTGGGGAATAAGCTAATCTGTATCTATTTAAAGGTAATTATCAGGGTATGCCAATTTAAATTAAATTGATTAAAATCAAGATTTAAGTAGCTCTGCCATTTAAAAAAATCCTTGATTAAAATCAATATTGAAATTTTATTCTTTTGAAATACGTAATTTTGGTTATTGTTGTGTTGTGGTGAAGCTCACAAAACTCAATCGAAGTCAGCTATTGCGCATCACAAATATATAAATCACAAAGCATTAAGAAAAAGCAACTGCAATGCTTCAAACTATGTTTCATTTCACATTCCTATGCTTTTCTCGGCATAATCTTAAGTTGCATCTCTATTACAAATAAAATTTTGAATTCACCCATAAATTCATTTCATCTATATTAATAAAAGAAAGTTTCACTCTGTGTGTGTGTGTTTGTCTGCGATGGATAGCAAAATCTAGCCCACCTAGAACGTCTGAAAATTTAGGTGTCGATAGTCCAAGGTCTGGCCATGTGCACCTGAGTCTCAGAATTTTAATAGTTTGATAATTACCCAAGATATTAGATTCTCACTAACCATTGTTTTTAAAATGATACCTTTTAAATCAAAATGGCTAAAGAAAAGAACAGGCGCATTGGATTTGCAAGCAGAAATGAACAAATTCAAAATTATTTTACTAATTAGCGAATTTTATGAAAACTAATTGAGATATCAATTTGAAAATTGATATGTAAAAAAATGCATATGTAAAATAAAAAAAAAATCTGCATCTGACTATGTGATTTTTGAAAAATTCAGTCGGTAATTTTTCTTAATTTATGCAAAAGTCTACCGGCGCCAGTGAAAACAATCCGAGAAAGTTTCAGACAGGGATCTGCTTTCATTAAAAATTGAACTACAAAGAGATCTGTTTCTCTGGCCGATCCCTCCATTTAGTTTGCAAAAATGAAAGGAAATAATTGCCAATTTTTACTAATAAACAAAAATTTAGGTTAATAATTAAGATATAGATTTGAAATTGGGGTCGGGAAGGGCTATCTGACGTAGCGTCTTCGTATGTTCTAATTATCAGAAAAATGTAATTCTTTTTTTAATGATTGCATTAATGTAGGTGACGGTGGTTTTCTTGAACAAATAATTCATTATATTTGCGGGTACGGGGAAGGAGGAGGTTAACGCCTTTCTCGGAGATTGTAATTATCTCGGGCCCGGGCAACACCGGGCGGGTTAGCTAGTGGTTTAATAATAATAAAAAAAAATTATGTATAATTCCAAAGTCACAGAACAATTTTATTGTAGCTTCTTCATCATCAAGGTAACTGCCGAATAGTAAAATCCATTTCAGTGTTGACAATAATTGTAAGTTAACTTAATAAATATTTTCATTTAAAAAAATAGCAAATTAAGATATTTTGCAAAGTTGTGATTCAGGGTTGTAGTGGGTAGCTGGCAGGGTACCCACCCGGGCTGGGTTTAAAAAAAGAACCCAGGTCTTTCACAACCCTGCTATGATTAAATAGTAATTAAAAAATTATTCATGGTCAAAAAATAACAAATCGTAACATTTGGCATAGTTTGCAATAAAAATCTGCAGTTAACTGTCAGCAATCTGTCAGTTTTAAAATAAATGATGCATTAACATACATTTTGACCTGGTGTTGGTATAACGGAAAAGTACCATCATATTTTTTTGGTTAGAAATTGAAAGTGTAATTTTGGAGCTATAGAAGTTTGAGTGTGCCACATCCAGTAAACAGTAATGAAAACTTTATTTAAATGCAATGTTTTTTTTTTTTTTTTTTTCAGAACAGTATTTTCAATCTGTTTTCGAGTAATCTTTTAACTTTATGCGTAATTACATTTGTAAAAATTTTGTAATTATTTCAAAATTTTAATATGGTGTTAAGGTACACTGCACACTACTTGACATTCTTAAAATAGTTATATTGTGTGTATTTTTTTTACGGTGACATCCCAAATCATCGTCTGCTTGAGTCAAAATAATAGATATTGTCAACAATGAGATTTAATACGAGCATGGATTAAATTCCAGAAATTCAACCCAATCTGCAATTTGGGCCAGGAGATAATACAGGATTGCCACAGAAACATGAAGGGAAAAAGGATCTCTCTAAGTAGGGATGCACCTAATAGTGATTTTGACCGAATAGCGAATAATTCAGCCCACAGGTGAACCGAATACTAAATATTCAACCAGTCGAATAGTAACCATTTGGCTGAATACCGAATATTCAGCTGGCCGAGTAGTAACTATTCAGCCGAATACTTATTTAATAATAATAATTATAGTAAAAATAAATATTTCAGAGTTTAAAATAATTTTACATCATATTTAACACAAACAAATTTTGATGAATAAAACCTTTTCACAATTAAACTTTACAAAAAAAAAAAAATATATATATATATACATTCTTCGAACTATATTTTAAGAAGGATAGTCTTAATTTTTTTTTAAAATGTAACTCCAAGACTTCTTTTGTAACTAAAACAAATGAAAAAAATTTCTTATATTTTAAAACAAATATTTTAAAATCAAAAAGAAATTTTGAAGGAATTCTTTTAGTCATATAATGTTTATTTGGCAGGAAATATATATATATATGTATTCAAATCGTGGCAACTTAACAAGAATGGTTCTGAATGTAAATACCAGAGAGCCTAAAGTCAAATGATGTCTAAAGTGAACGATTTTTTTCAGATGTTGGAAATGTACAGGGTAATCCTAAAATTCATTAAAATCTTTCAAGGAAGATAATGCAGTCAAGACAAAAAATTTTTGCATAGGAAACCAGCATCACAATCCATTTATTCAATCAAAAATACAGGGTGTTTCACTACAAGGTGAACTCAAATTTTCATTTACAACTTTAACAATAATGAATATATTTTAGTTAGATTTTGATCATATTAACTTTGCTTTGTATGAAATGTGAAGAAATCAGTGGGAAGTGATGGAATTTTAGCCAGTGATACAGTACATGTACTGTCAGTTGCATTTTAAATTATGGAATATCTAGCTTAGTATCATTGCACTGCAATGGTGGCAATTTCTAGCACTTTTCATATTTCACAGAAAGCAAAGTTTTAAAAAGCTGATGTTTTAAAATATTGTTACAATATCTTCATTATTATTAAAGTTAAATCAAACTGCAAGTTCGACGTTGAATGAGATACACTGTATTTTTCAATAATTCTATTTCTTAATTTTCTTGAATATATTTATTGACTTGTTAAAAATAAAAGTTACCAATGGTTTTAAAAATTATTTTTAAAAATGTTTTCTTTAAGTATTTGGTTTGGCCGAATATCTTGATATTTAGCCAAACCGAATAATTTGATATTCAGCAAACCGAATAGTTTGGTATTTGGACGAAGCGAATATTCGGTAATATGACCAAATATTCTGTGCATCCTTATCCTTAAGTACATTTAATTTATTAAAAATCACTTGTGTTTCCAATTAGAACTTGTAGGGTTGAACATAGTATTTAAATGAGCAAAGCAGATAGAAAATAAGAGAAAAAGAAGAGAGGGAGAGAAGATGCAAAAATCCTTAAAAATTTTAATAACTAAAAAAAAAAAACAATTCAAGATCATAAGAAATAGCTGAAAAAGAAGACACTGAAAAACCGTGCATCATGTACAGAATCGTAAACTTATAAAAAGTTTTTTAGGCAATATTTTTTTAGCTTAGAAGTGCAATCTAATGCACGACCGATACGGTACTGTGCACCAGACTGTCCCACTTAGCTATTGCCTTTATTTTAAAATCTACATAGGCTCTTGATGGTCTTGCTTCTTCCTGTGTCTCACACCGTCCTCAATTAATATGTCATAAAATAGTTTTTCCATCAATAAGTCTTCCTTTTGCAGCAACTCTCCTCTGGTAATAAGTTTCTTGTCTGGGTAAATACTCCATAGGGATTATACTTCTTTTTCAGCTGCATGCCTCCACTTATTTTTTGATTTGCAAGGTACATGATTTTTGAACTGCAAGAAATAAAAGTACAAGTGCAAGATATTTTATAAACAGTAAAAAAGTGGTAAGTTAGAAATGCATATTTTTCAAGCAGAAAAAAAATATTTATAAATACATATTCTAAAAAGATGAAAGAATATTAATTCGCTAGTTGACCCACCTGGGAGCACATCCCAAGTACTATAATAATAACCCGAAATATATTGTTATGAATTTTGTATATATCTGTAAATATTCCATTTGTTTAAATTTATTTTATTTTATCATTGTGAAAATTGCGGTATTATTAATGTATTTCCTATTGAGCATCATGTAATTCAATGCTAAGGGCCTCAGATGGTTTGCAAGGAAAACAACCTTACACCCTCATCTTTATAATGGAAGTCTATGGAGAAATCGCCAAGGAATGGGTTTATCGCCAAGTTGGCGATGGTTTTGGCGACTTATTTTTGTCGCCAAATTTGGTGATATATCGCCAAATGTCGCCAAGTTGGCGACGGATTTGGCGACTTTTTGTGCAACCACACCCCCCTTATACCTATACATTGGGATCCTTTCTTGCTTGGGTTCTCTATCGAAAGTTAAAGCACTTTCTGGTAATTTCTAGCATCTGAAGGCTCTGGAATAATCTGGAAAGATCTCTGAAACCTATATAAGGACCTCCATCAGTTCAGTTAGTTAGTTGTCTGTCAACTGCGATTGAATTCATACGAGAGGCTTTGCATTGAGAACTGTGTTTCTCGGATCACATTTTGTCATTTGATTTTTTGTCATTGATACGTCGTATTGAACGCATTGTTTCTGTGTGAAATTTTGCTGCGCTTTTATTGGATTTGAAGATTACTGAATATCTTGTAATTTTCAGAAGATATTTGTGATCGTATTGCACTGTTTATAGTGAATAAAGCCTTTTTATTGTTCTTATATATTGGCATCAGTCCTTTCGAACCCCGAGCTCACAACAATATATAAAATAAGTCTTGAATTCAGACATTTTCCTCTGGGAGAGATTCCTACAGTTACAGGAGAAGGAAGGGGACACTAGCATCCCGGGGGGGGATATTGCCCTTCCTCTGGAGTAATTAAAATTGATACTTTTAACATGTATCTTTCTGTATGCATGTATTAAAAAAATATATCAACCCTCCTGTTACATTTTAAGGATCACAATCTACCTTTCATATCATAGCTATTTCCACATAGTTATTTGTTGGGGCCCTTGCTTTTGAAAAAAAATGAGATTGCATCATCTCAATACTAGGTAAATCAAAGATTATTTCCATATTTATAAAAATAAATACAGGCAATTAAAAAAAAAAACATGAAAAATGTTCTGGAACATCAACAAAAAAGCAATTTTATGATATCAAACACGTGTTATTTCTATCGGATTGCAAACCATTTGATAAGATTTTACAACATAACATGGCAATATACATCAAAAGTTCATTTAACTTTCTTGTTCTTCTTCATAAGCTTTAAAAAATAATTCATCCATTTACACGATCCATTTTCTTCTGGAATATTCCACATCTTTTCTTTCTCACAATGTTGCATGGCTCTATACAGTTCCATCAAAATCTTCCACAATTATTTTCCAACAGAGAACCCTAAATGATAGCTACTTTGTTATTAACAAAACTACACATCTAGGAGTCTCTGCTAAATCATGCAGAAAATTAAACTGCCCCTTCCATCATCCAAAGATAGCATCTTCACTTAGTCAAAATTGTGTGCAAGGTAGAAATTCCTTTACAGGCTGACCGAGAAAAAATTGCATGAACTATCATTGTTTGGGGGGGGGGGAGGGGGGGACTTAAAACTTTACATAGTCAGACTGAAAATAAATGTAAAATTATCCTCATATAGCTACTTATAAATAAGAAAAGCATCCGGACAAACCATTGGGTTAAATAAATTCTCAAGATACATTAAAAAAAAAAAGCAGCACAAATGGGTTTATACATTATATAGTTTTAATCAAAAGCATTTAATAACATACAATCTGATGCAGTGTATTATACTAATGTAACAAAAAACTAATAATTTACAGAAGATTTCTATTTATTTTAATCCTATAAAGCTGACATTAAACATCATCACTGTTCAGTCATACACCTGTTTAAAACAGCAAACAGTTTGATAGTGTACTCAAGAAAATGTCAATGCGTTACATTAGTTTTCAAAAGCGAACAAATACCAAACAGTATTAATAATTAACGAATGTATGCATATTAAATATATTCTATCCATGTACATATAATTATATGCGAGCATTTCATTAGAATAGTTCGAAAGTTGTAAACATTTCCAAAATAAAAGGAAAAAACAAATACTGAAAATTTAGCAATCATTGTAAAAAATAAAATTATGAATCTTACCTGCTACGGGCTCCTGTAAATTTTTAATTCCTATCACCTGATGTCTATCAGCCATAGTAATATATAGCCAAAAGTCGTTTAATGATATACATATGAAAATCATATTTTTAAGCGTGGCAGACTAAATCATAAAAAAAATCATTCAAGAATACATAATTTACTTCTGATCATAAGCAGATAATAAAATGTTAATTTGCACGTAGTTATATTACACCGTATTATGTGTAGAAAATAATATATTATTATGAATTACTAGCTTGGCGAGAACTGTTTGTTTCTCTCATCGAGCGTTGCCAATTCGATTTAAATAAATTTTCATGTAACCGATCACGTGACCCTTCTAACCAAGAAAATTTCCCGGTTAGTTCGGTTCCTCACCGGTGACTTTGGTCACTTTCGCTGAACGACACTGGTTGCTGATCGGTCAGCAGTACTGAACGCTTTGGTAAGTAACCGATCTCACCGGTCACTAACCAGGTTACATACTGGACGCGCTCTAAATTACTTCATTTGTGTGAAAAAAGAGACATAATGGGTTATCGTCTGCTACCCAAAATGAAAAACAAATATCTTTATTTATTTTATTTTTTATTATTGTTTGAATAAATTGATTTCAATATTTTAGTTTACATGCTCTTTTTTTTTTTTTAAATGTAGTGTAAACAATATTTATATATTTTACTTTCGCATTTACTAATATTAATATCAAAAAGCTGAAAGGTTTTAATATTATGAAATCATATTTTCCTAATTTGTCTAAAATGTAAATGAATGGACTGTTATAGAACATGACATAAGAAATTTAATAAAATTAATACTAGAAATATTTTTAAAATGTAGAATTAAATTAGATTTCTCTTGTTTCCGAAAATCGAATTATTTCATGCGATATAAATGCAACACATCAGGTTGCTACGACAGCTTAGTTTTATATGTAAACAAGAACGAAAAATTATGTGACAAACATAAATTATGTAACACTTTCCAACACTTCCAAAATAATTTTACAAATCTTTGCCGTTAATAAGGTGAAATGTGATAGCTAAGTAAACAAGGTCAAGGTAAAACCGGGTGGGGAGGCCTACCATTCGGCTCAAGCTCAACTAGCCCCGCCCAGCAGTAGTGTTTACTATTACAAAATTACACAGGGTGCTGCCCACATTCGGGCAAGCGCATTACTAAATTCACTAAAATTCCGTGTTTCTAAATATAACAATAATGCTCCATTACAAATCAATTCTTTCACGTTTCAAATCACGGTTCAATATTCTGTACAATTGATATGCAATACTTAATAAATACGATATTTGATACTTAATGCTTGGTGATATTTAACTTTAAATAAAGATGCTAAATTCAATACTAATTGCGATACATAAGTTATAAAAACCATTGTACTGAGATTTAAGACCGAATTGTTTATAGACCACGTGCCTATGAAATGTTGCCTAATTACAAGTCAATGAAAAGATAATTAACAAAATGTTGATTTTCTTAAATGAGTGAATCACTAAGTTAAATAGAATACTTAGTTATACTAAAATAATTAAACACAAATACTGATTCAATAATAGTTCAGTGTAGACAGTATAATAAAAAATGCCAAATAAAAAAATAAATCAATTAGCTAGTATTAAAAAAATAAAATAATAGGAGATCATAAAATGTAAAAATGTTGCGAAATGCCACACCTGAACACTTAAAATTTTTAGATTTGAAATTGTTTATAGTTAACACTTGTAAATATGCTGTATCTTGGACAGACAAAACAGTAGTAAAATTGCTAATTAAATAAAAAGCTTTAATGCAAGATAAAAAGTACACGAAGCTCCAGTTAAGCAAGAATAGAACTAGCGAATAATGAAATAACCACAATAAAACAAAATAATTCAAGATAAAACTGAAAATTTAAGCATGCTGAAGTGGAACAAAAGAAAATAAATGTTGTCCAAGATATAGTAGGAAGACAAATACGAAAATACTAATATACTTTATGTATCGCCCCAGAGTAGACAGAGGGACGAAATAAAAGTAAATAAGTAAAAAGTGTAATTATTGTAAAGTAAATACATAATTTAAAATTAGAAGGAAATAAATGTTACTCTAGGACGATAAACAAATAAACATGAAAATAGGACAAAATGCATTTTTTACACTTGATGGACTTTCACGAAGCTACACTCTAAAATTGGAAGGAGTGAGAAGTTGACTCTTTGGAAGAGTGAGAGGCATTTTCACTCTTTTAGGAGTGAATTTTATAAATATGCACTCTTTAAAGAGTGGAACTTTCCACTCTCTAGAAAAGAGTGAAATATCTCACTCCGTTGTCGAGAGTGACTGTTCACTCCGTTGACAAGAGTGAAATATTTCACTCCGTTGAAGAGTGAGGAAAAACAATTTTTTCCAATAAAATCACAAGATGGCGCCAGCTCACGGATGAGAATCCGAGTAATCTCCGTTATCGAAACGAAACACCTAAAATGAAATCCTTTACATATAGTAGCATGATTTTAAAAAAAACTGAAAAAGGCATTGAAATAATAAATGAATCGATAGAATTATGGACAGGAAATATATTTTATGCTTTACAAATTGCAGGATTTGCCAATGCTAAGAAAAGTGCAGGGAAAACAAATATTTGAAGTAAATTTATGCATAGCTGCAACAAAATTTTGCTTCTATTTTATAAACAGAAATTTAATATCTCTGAATGCTAATTATTTTCCTCTTTATTTAAATAACCTATTCTACATATTTTATATCATTTCTAACCTCTTTATGAATATAAACAAAATATAACTATACAGATTAAATTTTCTATTATTTTTAGCACGTTTGAAATTAAACATAAGAGAAATGAAAAACGTTGCATTTAATCACTGATTTTATAACATTTATTATAGAAAAAAAAAAGAGTATAAATGTGTCGGAAATAATCTTAGGAAAAATTTAACAGCTATAATTTAAGAAAAAAAAAAACGTTTTTTACCCTGACTGAAATTTCCCCCCTGAAAATTAGTTTTGAAAAGTAAATTTGGGGCCCATTTGTATTTCAGTGAGTAAACTTCGGCTTCACGGGCCTATTTGGTAAACAGGCCCTGGGCCTCGGACAATCTTAATCGGGCTGTAATTATGGAAACATTATTAGCAAGAAAAAAATGAATGAATAAATAAATAACTGCTTTGTTGTAACGGAATTTTTGTCATAGCGGAAATGTACAGACGTTCGCACATTTTTTAGACGATTTCGGCGTTGTTGTTTTTAACTTTAAAATATGAATATTGCTTTCTGAAATAATCTGTAGGATAATCTTGTTTCTTGATTCTAATTCTGCATAATGCTTTCGATGGATATCGATGGATGTTTTCGATGTAAGATAAATTTGCGATAGTCATAAATCCTTACTTGAAACTTCGTTTTCCGCCTTGAAATGGGCTCTTTTTTTCCCTGTTTTTTTTTTCATCTGGTATCTTTTTACTATGTATATGTACTGATTTTTGGAATAGCACTTTCCAATCAATTGTTATGTTTATTTCGCACTAAAAAGTTTATTATGCGCTTTGCAATCATTTTAGACTGTGGAATTAGCATACTTCTGTTCGAAAGAAGAAGAAAAAAAAAACGCAAACGCATCTTCCCATTCACAGCTTTTTTAGCATGCGCAATCTTGAAATAAGAATAAATTTGAAAGTATCAGACGATAATAGAAATTACACATAATAAGTTGTTGTCAGAATTTTTTCCTCTAAAATAATTCCATTTTTTTAAATAATTTATCAAATTTGTCTAAAAAATTTGCGAACAGTCTCTGTATTATATGATACAAAAAGAAGGTTTCAGTTTCTTATTTACACAGTTGAGAAACACCGTAAATATTTATGATTTCTACACAAATTTAATAAGTGTGTTCGAATATCACAAAAGAAACAAAGCTAAAATAATGTAATAAGAGCTTTTTTAATTGTAAGCGGCTGTAGCAAGCTGTAAGTACCAGTTCTCGTCCGAACGCAGAAGTCAAGCAGCAACGAGCTCGGTTACTACTTGGGAGGGTGACCGGCTTCGAACAAGCGTGTGTAAAAATGAGTTTCTCTTTTTTATTCAAGAATTTTAGTCACTCCTGAAAGAGTGACTATTTACTCCTATCAGGGGTGAAAAAACTCACTCCTGAAAGAGTGAGTATTCACTCTTTCAGGGAGTCAAGAATTTCACTTTTTCCGAGAGTGAATAGTCACTCTAAAGAGGTTGGGCAAATTTTGACTCTGCGATAGAGTGAATATCCACTCCTCCGGAGTGAATAGTCACTCTTTCTTATTTAGAGTGTACCAAGGAATAATGTTCTAATAAAGTCTTTCACTGTCTTTTAACATACAAATTTTTAAAACAGTACTTTGTAACTATATTATCATCGAAAGCACATAATATATTAATTGATGCCTTGTTGAGGAGAATATCCCCTCAATTTGAAGATTTCACAGCGGAAGACTTTACATTTAGAGCTGGAGGCCTGGAGGCCTGGTGGTCCATTGTTAACCGTTGAAAGTCTCTTTCTTTTGAATGCAAGTTATTGTATCTTATACAGTTAATACAATGATAACAGTCAGGGTTATGTTGAAGTTTACATTGATTGTTTTTCATGAGTTTCTGCACAATGTGCACATCTTAAAGAGTTGTCTGAGGAGCATCTAGATGTCATGTGGTCAAAGCGCTGACACCTGAAGCATCTTTGTAGATAAACAATTTGGAAAACACATAATATATTTAAAATCCATTTTCAGGAATTACTAACAATATTCGGAAAAATATCCGAATTCTTTTGTGCAGCCCTGTAAATGATCTATAGATTTGTATATAAATTCAGTTAGGAAACGTGTAGAGCAGTTTAAAATACCAGTTCCGGAATTTCCGTCAATAAACGTACTCGAGAACCTTTGTGCTGCCCTGTATATGATTTATAAAATTTATACTCACCAAGTAATAGACAAATAATGAGTTAAATTTAAAAACGCGTTCAGCAATTAAAAATGCACTTCCAGCAATTATCGTTAACAATAGTACCGAATTCTTTTGTGCATTCCTGTAAATGAACGATGAATGCTATACACACAATATTCTATCGTAAACCTCTCATAATTCACCTCAGTGGTACATATAAATTCCAATATGTTTGAAATAGTGAAACAATATTAAAATAAACCGCAAACGATTTTTCTCCATGCGCCGTAATTTAGAGGAATTCTTTTGAGTGTTCCTGTAAAGGAACTATAAGTGCTATGCACACCTTATCCTATAGTAAACCTCAGTGATATATATCAATTTCAAAATTCTGTATGTTCAAAAAGTTCAAAATTCTGTAACAGCATTAAAATAAACCGCAAATAATTTATCCCCATAGACCGTAATGTAAAGGAATTATTTTGAATGTCTCTGTAAAATAAAAAGAAAAAAACCATAAGTGCTACACACTTCATATTCAATACCGAACATGCCATAGTAAACCTCAATAACATATGTCAATTGCATTACAATCTGTACATATTTACGCAAGTAAGAGCATGGGAAGACAGACGGCAGACAGATAGACAGACAAATAGACAGACAGACAAACCGAATTCATAAACAATGTTCAACTGTTGGAAAGTGTTACAAAGGAAAATGTACTGAAATTAATGCATTGCAATGCACGATTATACAACATTTATCTTGGTTTGTTATATATTGTCGTACATTTAAAACACATGCTGAAATTAATGGTAGAAATAAATGCATCGAGCATCAATTTTGAGGTAATTTCTAATCATTCGCAGCATTTGAATAAAACTGCAAATGTTGGACTAGTTTTTCTTTCGATTAAAAAAATATTCTTCGTAATACCATTATTATGGGCGAAACAATTTTAATAATTAACATTATTGTGCATTGATACATCGGTGATGTGTTTTTAAATGACAAAAATTGACTATAATTTATAAATCTGAATGAATCGAAATAGTAAATAAATTATTTTTTTTTAAATTTTAATCTTATAGTATTTAAAAATTCATTAATATAAAACATGTGATAAAAGAAAAAATGTTTCATTTTAACCAAATTTCTTTACATCGAAAGTTATGCGTATTTCTGCCAATTGACACTGTAAAAATTTTTTCGGAAGGTTCCGGAAAAAAGTGGTGGCATTAAGATGCCACGGCTTTTTGCGGTTACGTTTCAGAACAAAGTAGTGAAACATTCCAATTTTCAATAATCAATGTACTTTCTTTATTCAGTGTCTTATTTAAGCAAAAGTTTCGTATTACAGATAAAATGAAAATTTAAATAATGAAGCATAAAAATATTTAAATTAGCTACTTACTTTATCGGTTGATATCCAAACAAAGAATGACATTTGTTCAGATTGCATTTGTCTCTAAGTTCCTAGGCAGCTGTTTTTTTATTCTTCTCTAGTTATCAAAATGGCTAATGGAACATAAAACATGAAGTACGCATGCGCAGAATGTAGTTTACGGAAAAGTTGAAACCTCCAAACGCAATACACGAATTATTGCCGTAATTGGATAATTTCCTGAAACTTTCCAAAAATTTTTTACAGTGTACTATTAAATACTAATTCTAATTTTCATGCGCTTTCCACACACTTTTTCTTTCAAATGCTGTGCGCTGGAATTGGACAGTCTATGCATTTCTATAATACTGACAGTGTTTTTAAAATGTTTTACCGCACTCAGCAATTGCAACTTTCTGGCGCATTCACTGACACACTTTTATACATAAATGCATGAAATTAAATTTGTAAACATGACTATTGAAGAAATTTGAAATAAAAATATTTGGAATTTTCAATAAATGTATTCTATCTTGAGTTGTAATAAATTGTTTTCTGAAGAAAACCTTTCCGTGTCTGTAACATACCGAAAATCGACCTAAAATGTCAAATTTGGCAGTATAAAAGTTTTTTCTTTATCAAAAGATGGAAAATTCTATTTGATTTTTTGGTTCCTGAAGAAGAACAGCTACATGTTCTGTCATTGAAACTTCATGGATATAACAGAAAGCAGCCAGTTTGGATTTGAGCGCTTGAACAATTTTTTATTGTTTTAAAAAATAAAGTTTTATTTCCCATAAAATGCTTTATATATATATATATATATATGTGTAATATAACTTCTGTGCAATCGGTTGTTGACATGATTCATCGCTCTCTAGTTGTCAAGAAAACATTCCACACGGGGTATCTATAATGAAGACTTTATTTAAACCCAATTCATCATTCGATGCTAAGCATTTAGCAGCATACCTTCCGATCCGCAAGCCAGTAGACTTTTCTTTTTAAAAAAAACCGCTAGTGAAATTTTTTATTAGCATGATATTAAGTAATTTGCAATCGCTGATGTTAAAAATAGTAAAGGATCGATGAATCTGTCGCCTTTCCCAGTAAAATAACTCTTGGAAAATTATCCGTAAAGGAAATATTTTTATTATTCCAATCGACAGTTCACAGAAGCATATCATTCTCCACAAGCTAAGAATCCATTATGTTGCAATAATGTTAGCTACGGCATCTTACTGGTTCATAACTCTTCGGTAATAATCAATCGTAATCTACATCATTAAACAATTTAAAAAAGAGATTCTATACCATTAATCGAGATGTTACTTCCTGATGACATACATAGATGTTAGAAGCTCAAAACAACACAAAATTCTATTTCTGACATCATGCGAGAGACATTAAATACTTGGCGCGCATGCCTACAATACCTGCAATGCGGCAGACGCACTCAGCGAATGAAAAATATTAAAGAGGTGACAAGAGGTGAAAGAAAAACAGGCGTGCTGCGTTCTCTCCGCAAACGTGAAAAGCAACTTTTAGAACAAAGAAAAAAGAAATGGCAAATAAAATGAGATTCACAGAACAGATAATTTATTAAGGAAAGGAAAATCATAAAGGCATTTAAGATTAAAATAAAAATGAAAAAACCTTGAAAGCTAGACATGTTGACTCCGAAAAAAAATAAAAGAATACGTGAATTGTTTTAAATATGATTTTGAAATGAAAAATAAATGGTATCATACGCTTTTAGATGATTGGAATGTTGGATAAAATGGAAGTATTATTGGAATATTTTAAAGACAGGTGAAAATAAATGTTATCATACGATAATTAAATAAACTAGGTTCAGAAATGTTATATTAGATGGGAGAAATTTATAGAATATTTTCAAAATATGGCGGAATTTTTAATTTCGTTATATATATAGTTATTTTTTTTATTAATATATTAATAATATATAACATAGGCGCAATTATAGTATTTCTTTTCGTGACTTTCTTTTCTATGACAAGTGTGTCTGATTCCCTTCCACCTCCCCCCCAAACACACATACACACCTATTACCCTTCAAAAAGTATAATATTAAATCTTTTTAGTGATAAATAAATCTACGTGGAATAGAATACCTACATCTCTTTTAATTTTAAAAATATAAGGATAAAAATATTTCATATAAGCAAGTTATCTTCTAAAATAAAAGCGTAAGTCATGTGACTGTCATCAACAGTTCCGGGATGGCCGTTTCACTTTTCATATGCCAGGCGGCCATTTTTATTCAAAATTATTTTTTCGAATAAAACTGCATAAAAGTTACATTTTAAGAAAGATCGTTCAAAATAAATTAATATGTGAGAGATGACTTACGTTCAATTATGTATATATTCTGCAATAACTTCAGTCGAAATAAGGTTCGCAGTTCAAATTCTCTATTCATGAAAGTAAACAAAAAAAAAATTGATTCGTCGTGAACATTTAAAATATTAAATCATGGAGGTAATCATTCGCAAAGCAAGTTCTCCTCGAATGAATTTTTGGACCGCTGCCTCGCGTCAAAAAAATAATTCGCACCAGTAAAGTTTACCCTAATTATGTGCTATACAACTTAACTTCCTTCCGGACCTTTTCTTGACGTAAATTGAACTCATGTAATAATATTTAATGAATCAGATTTTTAGCATTTTTAAAATCGCTAATACAGCATTTATTTATCGCGTGTGCAAATTAGAAACGATACTTTGATTTTGAAATCGAATGTTTTGATTTATGATATTATTTCTTATTTATTTATTTATTTTCTATTTAAATGAAAAGTGTGAAGTATTTTAAATTTATGAGCATTTTAGATTAAATTTAAGTATTTTAAATGAAATGAGTGACAGGTTTATTATTTAAAATTAAATTAATGTATTACGAATGATGGTGATGGGAACAATATTTGGCGATTTATCATATGCTCCCGGCTAACAGAAATACTCTTAATTAAAAAAGGAAATAATAATAAATAAATGATAGTTTGATGTAAATAAATATTGATATACATATCAAAAATATAGAACTTAAAAAAAAATAAAAGTAAATAAACAACAATTTCCATAACAAAGTTTTCGCGAAATTGGCGGGGGGGGGGGGGGAAATCGCGCCAACGTGCGTATGTGACACCTGTGCCCAAAAAAATTTGCGAAATGCTACCATGATCGCAAAAGTTCATGATCTGTCTATTAGAATCTTCTGATTTGACGAAGGATTAAGGGAAAATTAAATTATGAATAAATGTAACTTGTTGCAATGTTTAACATACATTTAAGGGAGACCAAACTGGTCGCCAGTGGCGGCTAGTGTATATATATGCACAATGTGTAGAGACTCAAAAAAGTCGTATATCGAAACTATTAACTACTAAGAATATATATACACGCAGAAAATAAACGAATCAGTCAACATAAAAAAAAATGCAGCAATGTATTCTTCTATTTACAAAAGAGACAAACAAAAGGAACAACAACAACAACAACAAAACACGAACTATATACACATGCTCCTTTCCCTCTCCCCGCTCTTAATCATCCTGGCAAAAGTGAAAATTTAAAGAGAATTATTTTTCTTTATGCGAAATTTGATAATATCGAGACAAGTGCTAGAAATATCCCCTTTCCGTGCCTAAACAGCACGAACAGTATACGAACTCCACATTGAAAATAGTTGCTAGTATTTATGATATCACTAATTTAATTAGTGTGCTTTTCCAGCAGTTTTTGTGATGTTAAAATTTTTAGTGAAATTATAATTATATAAACATTGATTATAATTATATAAATATTGATTTTAATTATATAAATATTGATTTTAATTATATAAATATTGGTTTTAATTATATAAATCTTCAGTATTATTGACCATTTAATAGAAAATTCTTCAGCTTTTTTTTTTTCCAAATAAAATTATTGAGACATTTTTCAGTAAACTTTCATAAATATTAATAAATGATTAAACTGAAAAGTAGGTAATTTGCAGGCATTACTAAAAGTGTTTTAGAATTGAATCGAATGTCTAGTTTTTCAACAAATGTATTACATCTTAAGTTATAAGCGATTGCTGTATTATAAACTCCTATGTTGAGCTGTATTGTCAAGAAATTTGTCTCAAACGCAAACTTTGACAAGATTTTATGAAATTTCCTTTGCGCTTATCGAAAAATTGAATGTCACGTAATTTATTTCTTTTCTTTTTCTTAAAAAAAAAAAAAAAAAAAAAAAAAAAAAAAAAAAGGCAGTTAAATTTAAGCATCTAATATTGTGAAATAATAAGTGTAAATATTTTATAATAAAGTAAAATTCATTGCACTTATTTTTAATAACTGCAACAACATATTTCATTTAAACAACTTCAATGTTTCAATTATACTCAATGAGACTTTTAATACACATATTTTTACATGTTTTTATTTAACTTGGCTTTTTTAATGTATATAAACACAGAACAATTTTAATCAATTTGCTACTTACTTCATGTTGTGCTATAGAGTCCTAGAAGTTGTGTACAACTGTATGTTCCTAGTGACAAATGAATATTTTCATATTTTCAGAACATTATTATCAATCAATAGATTAATTTTAATTAATTTTTGATAAAACGTTCAGAAAGTTAGTAATTTTAAGGCACGATTTTTTAAAATATATTAAAAAGGGAGTAAAAAATAAACGTATTTTTTTTGTTTCATTAATATAAAGTAACATTTGTAGTAACATAAAAATGATTTTATTTTATTTTCCCTTGCCATACCTTAATAAGAAACTGAATTAGTGCTTTAGTAACCCAAAATTATTCTTATAACAATCCCTTAATTTTGAAGCTTTAATATAATTATTTTAACATAGGAATGCGACATCATTTAAAAACCCTGAATTTTCACTTATAATACACGGATTTCAAATTTCTGGTATTTCTACTTTTAAGTACACTAATATTATACTATATTTTTAAAAACAATTTTTATTTTTATTTGAGTTATATAAAACCATTTTGCCAGTCGTGAATTGCACATCTTTACAATCATGGTGAACAGCAATAACTCAACAAAGATGTCTTTCTTCTAAAAAAGTAGAATTCACAGAGAATATTCTTCATACATCTTTCTTTTTCTTTAGAAACAAAAAAGCGTTGAAAGCAAAAAACTGCAAATTAAATACAGCTTGTAAATCAAATATCTTTATTTTTTTCATTCCCAGAGGTATATAAAAACATGTAAGTTATACATCAGTGGTTAGCAAACATTATATAAAAATGGGGATGGTATTATTTATTTTTCTGCCAAAAAAAGTTTTAGAAAGTAATTCGATAAATTAATATTAACATATTTACGGAACAAGATTTGTATTTCATAAAAACAATTCTGAAAAAATATCTTATTAGATTTTCTGCAATGATGCCGCCATAAGGAATCAGTAAAATGTAAGTAAAATTAGTATGTTGATATGGTTCAGATTCAGGTTAAATACTTTTTTGAATACGACAATCCTATTCTTAAATTCATATTTAATACTTGGAAATTTTTCCAGAGAAATTTTCTCACGCCTTGCATTCATAATATTCAAATTTTATTTGCTTAATAGGCGTATAGCCAACATAGAGAAAAAGTACCCAAGCCGGGACTCGAACCCGGGTCATCAGATTAGCGCACTGATGTTATATGAATTTATTCAACTGTCGATGCTGGATTCTCTTTGTTTTCGTGTTTGCCCCAGGGTTGGTGGCTCACGGAAAATATTCCATCTTGTGCTGCGTTTGTAGCCTTGCCAACATGTTATGGTGAAAAAAGTTCCGAGCTGAGTACCGTACCCAAGTGGTTCAGTTGGTAGAACATCAGTGCGCTAATCTGATGACCCGGGTTCGAGTCCCGGCTTGGGTACTTTTTCTCTATGTTGGCTATACGCCTATTAAGCAAATAAAATTTGAATATTAATCCTATTCTTTATTTATTTTTTTAATTGAGGTGTAAATGGCACAGGTTTCTAAAATTAAAGTCTCATTGTAATAAAAAATGTGTTACGATAAAAATCATCAAAATTAATATCGGGAGTATTATTTATAAAAGTACTATAGAAATGAGCGTAAGTAACATTTAGAAATGGGGATTTGATTTTTAAAAGAACAAAATAATCTTCTTCTTCATTTAATAAGCTAAAATAGTGCTATACAGGTTCCAGTTTTGGCGTAAAAAAAAGGCAAATGTAAAACAAAACTAACTTTATGTACGGCATAAAATCTGAGACGCGGGTACTCTAACACGTGGGATACGGCTAAATAGTACAAGTTAAACGTGTTCAAAGTAGTTACTTTCAACATTAATGTACTTTTATAGGCGAATTTTTGAAGGATCAATGCTTTAGTCCTCGGAATCGATACAGAAAAAAAAAATATTAACCCGAAATTGTAAATGAAAATAATGTCAATGTAAATTTTGATTCAAATTAAAATATAGCCAAAAGTTATACGTAACCAGATCAGGACATAAGGGTGGAAATTCTGTCCTTTTAATGTTTTTTTTTTTCAAGAAATTCATTCCATTGCCAATTTTGCTGCATGAAAAGGAGCATTATCATAGTGGACCATGAGTTCACTATCATCCACTTCCAGAAGACACTTAGTTGTATACCATTTAGCTGTAAGTGCCTTCTGTCTTTCTGGCTGTATGGTTTTGATTAGTCTCAGTATTTCTGAGGAAAACAGCATTGATTACTTTTTCATTTCCTCTTGCATTTGCACTATTGTTTGTTTGGAGTCGTCTCCTAACACACATACTTTGTTTTTTTTTTGACGTTTGCAACATAAAAAAAAAAATATAATAAACTTTTACAAAAAAAAAAAAAATATTAACCGACTTAAAAAAAAGCACTAAAAAGTATTAAATAATTCTTTAAAATTCTCTAATGACAAAATGTTATCCATTAACCACGAATCTGATATCATGTGTCGGAATAAAAATGATAAATTTAATATGTACAGTTTAATACCCACCAAACATGGATTTTCGAGAGAATATATTTTACAAGAGATGAATATACAGACTTATGATTCAGTTTACGAATACATACATATAAAAAACAATCAATTACTTTTTGAAGTCGGTGCCAAACTACCTTAAGTTTAGTAAGAATTGCGAATACATTGTACCTAGTATCTACTAATTTATCGATTGGGGTTGTTTGGCACCGACTTCAAAAAGTAATTGATTGCTTTTCATATGTATATATTCGTAAACTGAATCATAAGTCTGTATATTCATCTCTTGTAAAATATATTCTCTCGAAAATCCATGTTTGGTGGGTATTAAACTGTACATATTAAATTTATCATTTTTATTCCGACACATGATATCAGATTTGTGGTTAATGGATAACATTTTGTCATTAGAGAATTTTAAAGAATTATTTAATACTTTTTAGTGCTTTTTTTTAAGTCGGTTAATATTTTTTTTGTAAAAGTTTATTTTATTTCGTACTTTTTAGTTATTAATACAGTAATAGACAATTATCTTGATTTCAACATCTGCTGAATAAATAAGTAATTTGTAATAGAAATTATAATTTACCAAAATTATCCATTAAATAAATATTTTTTAATAAAATCTTTGACAGAATCAAATTCTTGTCAATCTGGACGACAACTGGAGAAATATTGCCAAATTTGGCGATCACAATATGTTGCCCTAAATGAAGCCAACGTGGTTATAGTTGACTAATTTGACGAAATTCTCATTCAGATTGACGAGAATTGGGAATGAATCTTCTGTAATTGGGTTCCACGCATTTTTTAATTTTGAAAATTTTTTAACAACAAAATTGTTCTAATCATCAGAATTTGACGAAATTTAAATGGGACCACCAGGGTGTCTTACATTTTTAAACAAATATATATATATATCAAAATCGGTGCACATTTACGAAAGTTATGCGTGAACAGGACTAAAACATACATACATACATACATTGGGTCAAATTATTAACATCCTCCTTTTCTCACCTTCTTCTATCTAAATAGAAAAAAGTATTGTGATCAAAATTTTTTCAACTTCCGGTTTTCGACGGATTTATATGTTTTAGGAGTCAAAGATTCCGAAAAACATGTTTCTACAAAATATCTGTCTGTCCGTGTGTGCCCTCTTTGTATCAATGAAAAGTGTGTCAAGTTATAAAGCAACCTAGAATTGAACGAAATTTCATTTATAGGTTTTTGGCTGCGACCAGCAGGTCCCACTTGAATTTGCGGATATTCTGCCGAAAGCGGGCGCTGTGATAACGATTTTTGTTCCATTTAAATTATTGTATCATCGAAAAGTGTATTAGGTTATCCACAGTACTGAACCAAATTTTGTGTATGTGTTTTTTACTATGGCCTGCAGGTCCCAGTTGAATTTGGGGATATTCGGCAAGAAGGAGGCGCTATGATAGACACTTAAAGATTTCAAATTCAAAAAGATGTACAAAGTCATTAAAAATATTAGAAATCCTAAAGGTTTTTTTCAATTGAATGTTCAGCCTTGATCCAAGGATACCGGAACAATTTTTGTTTTGCCTCTACCTTAAAAATGCCTGAGATATAGCATTTTGAAATTTTAGAATGGCTGACATTTTGAAACAAGACAGAAGGATTCCTCCATAAACGGTTTTAATTTAAGAGTTTTAGTGAACATGCTATCTCGCAAGTTTTATTTCATTGTTGTAACCATCGTTCTAACTCTCACATTCTCAACACTGTATATTCATGTTCGCCAGCATTAAATTCTCTCCAAGCTAGGCAATATTTGGCGAAATATCAACAAATTTGGTAATATTCACGCGCAAGTATATTTTTTATAACGTATTTTTCTACATTTACTGCTTTTAACACGTGATCATTAAATTATTGTTTTAAAGTTTTATTTCTGTTTTTGATAGTCACGTGTAAATACGTTTTTTAATTGAAAGGGAATATTATTATGTGCGCTATTTTACAAATTGGCAACAATTAAAATAATGGACTTTTTGAAATATAAATTAAATTATCAAAATAATGGAAATTTGAATAAAATAATTTGTTCTAATGATCAGATTTTGACGAAATTGAAATGGGACCACCTTGGACCCTTACTCTTTCAAACAAAATAAAAATTATCAAAATCGATGCACATTTACAAGAGTTATGCGTGAACAACATAATACATACATACGGGTCGAATTGATAACCTCCTCCTTTTTTTAAGTCGGTTAAAAAAACAAAAAAAAAAACAGTATTTATGTTGTATCACTAGTTATGATTTTAGAAATAATACGGTGCCCGTCAAAATAAAGTAATTTTATGAGTCTTTTTTAGCTAATTCTGATACGCTACATTTTTTGGTATTCTGTTAAAAACTCATTTTTTGGTATTCTGTAAACTCATGTATAGTTGCGATCAAAAGTTAAGTTCCTTCTAAATCATTAGATAAATACAGCAGTTATTTATCATCGATTACCATTTATCGTAATTCCGACACATTTTCGTAGATTACAAAGGGCATCCTGTGTGTTTTTCATACAGGAGAAAGTTTTGACCACTACGAAATTCTTTAAACAATCTAAATACAGTGGCGCGAGATGGAGATTAATTCCCATATGTTAAATGTATATTTTGAAGACATTTTTCTTGCTTTAATCTTGTGGCCGACCCTTCGAGCCCGTCGCCTCAATAAGTAGCCATGATACGAAAATAGTTAACAATAACAAAGATTTATTTAACATCAATAAGAGATAAAGGTGCAGTGGAATAGTTAAACTGAACTATCAAAGATCAATTTAAAGCTCAAGTAACGGACTGAATGAAATTTAGTAAAGTCAATTTCTTACTTACGTGAAAGGGCTACTCTACCAATTCGCAGAAAACGAAGAAAAATTTCACTTCCGATTCATAGAAACTCTATAAACACTATATATCATGCTATTTGCCCAATACTGAAATAGCACTAAAATAAAATCTAGTGCGCTCGAACTTCATTTTATTTTAAACACTAAATGCTAACGCTATATCACTAGACACATTCCTCAGCTGTAGAATCAAAATCTAAACTCAATTGAAGACGAACGTCACTGATGCTGAGAGGAGGCTTGACAAAAATTCATAAACTGTATCGAAGATGCAGAAAGGGAACAAGACATTTCTACTCGCAATTTGGGGAATAACGAGTGTCATCAAAGTGCAGGACGAATAAACCATTTTCACCTTTTGATCCGAGGCTAACGAAAAAGAAAGGCTATCGCGGTTCTTTACGCGTATCTTTTTGTACAGACCGCGGAAGTCACGTGATGCTCGAATGCAAAAAAACAGGTGTACGAAAAGAGCATCACGTCCCTCTAGCGGTCTGTAAAAAACGATAAATGGAATGCACCGCGGTAGCCTGTCTTTTTCGTTAACCTCGTTTTGATCTAGCAAACGTAAGCAGCGCAAACTGTTCGGTTGTCGCTGTGGAGTCACGGAAATTGTTGGGAAATGGAATATTGTTTTATCAACAATGAATCTACAAAATCCTTTTAATTTTGGAGAGTTGTTGGCATCAGCCAAATGCAATATCGTTGGGACACAAGCTGCAACTTTAACTGTGCAGTGAAGTGCTGTATAATTTTTGGACAATCGACGACATCGTACAAAATGCACGAGAAATATCTGACTCATTCTTACTATTTGACACCTATCAACGCAATTAAGGTTTCTTCTATCCATCACCATCCAATTACTGCCATTTATTTTATCTATGTGCTAGTGAATTCCATTTCAGTATTGTTTTAGATAAGCTTGAAAACTGCTTATATTTAAATGTAAATATATTTAGAAAGTTGAATCGTTAATATTCAATTTTGTTTATTAATTTTCAGATTCCTTCACATTCAAATAATGAGGAGCAGATTTCGTGTAGATTTTTCTATTTCAACTGTAAAATTCGAATTCGCATTGTTCAATAAGTGTGTTTGTCCTTCTTAAAATGAGAGGTTTTATTTTTGTTGGAGAAAGCTGATAGAACTTTGCTTGTAAATATAATTTGTTCAATAGCGACAAGCAAAATGGACAATTGTAACCGTTGGGCAACTGTAGTACTCTAAAATTCGTCACCATTACCCCATACATTTTCTGTCTCTTGGGAATTTATTGGCAAAGCGCGATTACGTAACGTTAGCATGTTGAACTTTTCACAGCAAAATGCAATCGAGTAAACAAAATGTTAGCAAAATATGGATTATTAAATTTTTTATCTAATTTATTTGTTTTTCTTATAATCACAAAATTTGTTATAATTGTAAGCTATAAAAAAATTTCATAAGGGCCTATGCAACAAATATTCATTATTATTTCCTTTGCTTCAAAAGGCCGAATTTCGTTTACAGCGCCGTGTAAAATATGAATAAAAAATATTATTCAATTACAGAGACTCATTATCTGAATTGCTTTACTTATACTTAATGCTCTTTTTGTCCAAAAATAGATCCTTTGTCAGCCTTTTTGGACACTGGTCATAAAAATGTTAACAATTTTTACTTAAAAAATGCCTATTACAATCATCTAATTAGTACCTATACCAAGTTTAGTTACATTTAGCCTGGCAGATTTTTTTACATATGAAATTTATACCGTCATTTTAACTATATTCATTTCGGATATTCAAATACTCTCTTTTAAATTACATTTTCTATTACAGAAATATAGATAATTTCAAATGGGAAACATTACCATAAATATGTTTTATCAGTAACTTTACATTTTATGAAACATTTGCAAATTTTATAAACAGAGTTGAAAAGTTATCTCTGCGTGAACCATCTCTTTAGAATTTACAAATACCTCTTAAAAAATAAAATTTTAAATCTAGATATAGAGAAAAACATTTTATTTATCTTTAAATATTTTTTTTTACAAATACTCTTTAAATAGTCTCTGTAAGATAAAATGTCAAACTTTTATGTTCTTAGGTTCATTAGAAAAGCTGACGTATGTTAAGGAGCCTATATGTATACGGAGAGATAAAAATAAATGGGATAAATGAAAACTACAATTAAATTTAAAAGTATATTATTAGCGGATTCATTTCCAACAAATGAATATTTGTTAGAATAGCATGTAGGGAATTCTATGGAAGAGAACTTTCGTTTAAATAAACAAACAGACGGTTGACAATGGGGACTTTGCATCTTTTCTATGTTTTAGGTCTCATCTTTTGAATTTAACATGCAATTAAAAAAAAAGCCTCTTCATTAAAACTAATCGAAGATATTTCACCAATATGGGAAACAATCACTATTTTGTTATAATTTCAAAGTTAGCTGTGCAAAATAGATTGATTTTAATTTTCTCATCTATCTACTATTTAGCAATATTTAAATTTCATATATGAATAAAAAAAATTATTTGATACAGATACTCTCAAATGTAATTCGAGTCGAAAACAAATAAATTTTTTAAACTAAGTTACTTATTTTCATTTTCACAAAATATTTTGCTAATAATTTATCTGAAGTGTGATAAATTGGATTTTTGTAAATAGTTAAACATCTAAAACAGAAAATTTCCTTATCAATTCAGAACAATTTTTCTATTTTAAAACCTTTACTAAAGTAAAGTAAAAAATTTGTTACATGGTTTTCTTTCTCGATTCATTGGTTTTTCAATTACATCAATAAAATTATTAGAAATTTAAAACATGAAAACATTAATATTTCCTTCTTTTATAGAAAATTACCTTTAGAATGGTAAGTATCATTTTACTGAAGGGGCGAAATATTCGTTATGTTAAACTGCAATATGTTATTCGTATTGTTTAAAAGCCTACCCTAGTCACGCGAAAAAACACGTAAAGTAATTTTAAATGAATGGCAGCGTTCTTTTCATATTGCTCGTTTACATTTCAATATTTTAAAATGATATTTTTTGCATAGAATAGCTGGGATTGAACTCTAACAGGGTATTATGCTTACTTTTTCGATTTTAGTTCCATATTTCCTTTATGCTGCCACTTTCTATTCCAGAATTGCGTTTCCGAAAGTGAAAGTATCCTCCTTAAAAAAAAAAAAAAAAAAAAAAAAAAAAAACTGCAAAGGAAATCGAAAAATTAAAAATGTACCCGGTTAGAGATTAACCTCAGATATCTAATGAGAAAAATATCATTTACAAATATTGAAATGCCAACGGTGAATCTGCAAAAAAACGCTACCATTGGTTTACCATTAGCTTGCGAGTGTTCCCGAGTGAATGGAGTAGGCTTTTAAAATAAATTTAATAAATCCATTTCATGAGATAATTCCACCAATAACACAGCCACTCCTTGTGACGTCATTATGAAGCTACAATCATCACATATGATCACAGTCACAACGATAACCAAAATGTGACTGTTTTATAAGATTTTACACCCCATGTCTCGCAGGTGATAGTCACATTTGGAAAATCTCTCTGAAATATTTGTGACCGATTCTAGCCATTTTGATAGGGTCACAAAATGGTATCTTTCGATGTCCCAGTGATTGCCGCATCACGAGGCGACCATAACAGCAATAAGAGTTGAATTTTGATCACTGTGCTTTTAGGATCATCTTGAGTAATATATCAATATGACTTTTTCTCTACGATTGTCTGTTTGAAAGCATAAATCTGAATGAAAGACCACTTTATAAGTCTAAGTGAAAACTAAGTGAAAGCAAACAAACAAACAAAAACAAAAACACAATTTTTCCACTCATCATAACCAAATAAACATTCCATTAACTTAGGAAGAAATAAGGCAGGAGGAATGATAAAAACTTCCCTCTGAAGTCTAGTAATAACAGCATCAAATAAAATCGTTCTGCTATTGCTCGGAGCTTTAGGGGCTATTAGACCATAGTATGCATTTTCCAGGTGTACATCTATTTTCCTCTATACAGTGAAGGCTCAATTCAACGTAAAATATATCTTTATATCTTTAAATGCTTAAAATTCTCAATTTTAACCTGCACAGACTTGTTTTTAATGCTTAAACTGTTTTAAACAAAGCCACTTCTTTAGATTATTATATTTTCTGTCTATTTGAAATAAAAATGTTTTCTAGCGGAGACATTTTATAGAAATACAATCTTATAAGTAAATAAAAGGGGAAAAGATAAAAATAAACAGGAAACACTAATTGTTTACGCATCATAACCAAATAAAAACACCACCAACTTGGTAAGGGATGTAAGAAGATCAATGATACAAACACACCATTAAAGTATAATAATAACAATAACAAATAAAAATCGTCCTGTTGCTCAGAACTTTCCGAATCACTAGACCATAGATGCATCTTCCTTGGAGATCCATTCTACCCTATATAGTGAAGGCGGAATTCAACAGTGGATATAGCTTCATACTCAAGGATTTAAATGCTTAGCATTCTCAATGCTAAACTGCGTACTTTTGTTCTTATTCTTTAATCTGAATTCAATAAATCCTTTCCTTTAGATTACTCATCATAAGTAACATATTAATGTTCCATAAATAAAGTAAAATATTTTTAAACTCCCAAGACTATTTTTAAACAAAAGTCTGAGTCTAGTGAAGACAGTTTATAGGAAGACAACCATATAAGTCAAACCTAAGGGGAAACAGAAAATAAACTGAAAACGCTATTTGTTCACACATCATAACCAAATAAACATCCCACCAACTTCAGAAGGGATGGGGGAGGAACAATGATAAAAACTTCCCACTAAAGTCTAATAATAACAACATCAAATAAAAATCGTTCTCCTGTTGCTCGAAACTTTCCGGACCACTAGACCATAGTATGCATCTTCCTGGGAGATCCATTCTCCTGTATAGAGTGAAGGCTGAATTCAATGAAGGATGTAGACGAAGCCCTGAATCGTGAATCTCATAATTTGATCAACGGATAAAGATCCGATTCCTAGAGCGGTGGGGAAGGATGACTGACATCGATTCTCTGATTCCCTCTCTTTTCTTATTTTGGCCACAGCATCAAGCGACGCGTTCTGATCATGTAGCAAATTAAGTTTCGTAGATTGCTGGCTCTTTTATTGTGACTGTGTAAAGGCCCCTGTCGCTTTTAAGCGGCGCAGGGACAGTACTTTTCTAACACACTGACGGGACTTCCCCGATAATTGAAGCATTGTGTGATACAGGACATTTGAAATGAAAAGCATTCGATAAGGAATTATTTAAGTCAAGATAAATGTTTAAAAAATATATTTCCTTTAAGTCTTAGTACTAGAGTAATTTTTAAGCTTAAAATTTTTATTTATTGTTATTGAAAATTTTTAAAGTATTATTATGTGATGAATATATACATTTACCAGAATACACAACTATTAAAATTAAGATAAATACAAAATATATATATATATATTATTTTTGATAAATTAATAGTTATAACTTCAAATCTTTTTATGAAAATTTTGTTAACACTATCACAATAAATGGCATGCTATTTTCGGTAAATTAACGGTTGCAGGTTACGAATACGAAGTTAATGACACCAATACTTTATATATGTGTTCGTGTGTATGCATGCATATTTGTAAGTTGTGATTGTGCAGAAAGTTAAATTTCGTTGATTGCTGGCTTTTTTTTTATTGTGACTTTATAAAGACCCCCGTCACTTTTAAGCGATGCAGTGACAGTACTTTTCTATTACATTTATGATTTTTTTGATAATTGATGTTTTGTATGGTACAGGATGTTTAAAATGTGTGCAACGAGCGACATCCAAATAGAAAATAATATAAATGTTAAAAAAAAAGTATTCTTCTACAATTTTAATATTACTATAATTCTAGTATTAAAACTACAATATTAATTCTAATTCAGTATTAATAGGTATTTTTTAAAGCAGTTGTGAATTGTTATACAGGATGTTTGAATGACATATGACAAGGAATTATTTAAATTAAAGTAAATGTTAAAATAAAACAAAAATCCCTCCTTTGAATTTTAATACTACAGTACTTATTAAGTTAAAAAAATCATTTAATGTTAATGGATATTTTTTGGAGCATTTTGAGATACAGGGCATTTGAAAAGAACAGCATTCAATAACAAATTATTTAAATTAAGATAAACGTGAGAAAAATATTTTACCTGCAGTTTTAACATTACAATAATTCGTAATTTTTACAGTTTTATTTAATGTTAATGAAAGTTATTTTAAGAACTTGTCATACGAGATATTTGAAATAAACATTCGACAAAGAATTATTTAAGTTATTATAAATATTTCAAAAAATAAAAATCATTCCTTTCAGTTTTAATACTGCAGTAGTTCTTAGGTTTAAAGATTTTATTAAATATTAACGGATAATTTTTGCAGCATTTTGTGATACAGGGTTTTCGAAATGAACGGCATTCGATAAGGAGTTACTAATCGGATCTTAATATTCAGATTTTGGAACAATAGCTGTTGCACTCTTATGCAGAAATGCACGAATACAAAATTTATTTTATTTGCCAATTTTCATATTACGAGGGTGGTTCTTCGCCTGACAGTGTAAGCACAAGAATTTTGACATAATTTCATATTAATTTTCAATGTAGTCCCCTTGCAACGTAATACATTTAAGACACATTCTTGTGTACTAATCCTTTATAGCAGCCCTGTACGGGGGTAGTTCGAAAAATTCTCGGCCTGACAAAGAAAATACAAGATTTTTGACATTATTTCATTTTATTTTTCAACTGGCAACACAATACATTTCAAAAGACCCTTGAGAAATGTTCATTCTTTGGCGTTTTTGGTCGATGTTCAACAAATACAGCATTCATCGAGCGAAAGGCTTTTTCATACCTAAAACAACGTGCAAAATGTAGTGAATACGGTCTATTGAGATTTTTGCAATGTCGGCAAGTTCAAGTATCTTCAATCAGAGAACATTCAATGCGGCATTGGGAATTTTTAAGACGATTTCTTCGGTAGTAGCAGTTTTTGGGTGTCCTGAGCGTCCATCATCGTGAATTGATTTCCTACCATGTTTAAATTCAGCAGCCAACTTTTCATCTTCGAATATGAAGGACAAGAATCCTTTAAGATGGAATGTAACTCTTTTTGTATGTCCGTGGGTGTTAAACCTTTTTTAACAAAGTATTTTATGACAGCTCGAATTTCAGTTGTTCCCATTTTTCAAAAATGTCAAAACTTGTTTACTCTACTTTTTCACCCAGCAATTACCAATAAAGTCACACGTCTGAAACTCGGCAGCATCTATACTATAGTTATTCATATACACTTAGTTATTCATCATGTATGGAATCTCTGAAAATATCATAAATTTAAGATAATTATTAATGTATGATATATACTAGCACAAATGTCAAACTAAATAAGACAAATATATTTTATAATACGCCATTGATTCTTCCCTAAATGTATTACAATATAGCGATAAGAGTAATAATATATTACTCTGATAATATTTCGTTCATTTTCATTATTTTTACTTAGAAAATCAGCAATTACACGAAGCGGAGATTGCGGCATTTGCATACAACAAATATATAGGTCGATCACTTATTCTTTACACCTATTCCTGCTTCTCATAAAAAAATATATAAATATATTCTAAATTTATTTTAAATCTATTAATTGTAGTTTCTATTTAACCGAAGAAGAGCTAGACTATTAATGTCTGCTTTAGCAGTGCAAAATTTTGAAATAATTGTTATTATCTTTCTTTTTAACACTTTCCAACATAATTGAAAAGTGTTTATGAAAACGGTTTGTCTGTCTGTCCGTCTCTCTGTCTGTCTTTCCGTGCTCTAACTCTCATAAATATATTAGGATTGTCATGAAATTTTTACACATTATTGAATTTTACTATAGAAGGTTCGGTATTGAAAATGAAGTGTGTAGCATTAATAGTTCATATACAGAGACACACACAAG
The DNA here is from genome assembly GCA_963931845.1 of Maratus michaelseni. Taxonomy (NCBI): domain Eukaryota; kingdom Metazoa; phylum Arthropoda; class Arachnida; order Araneae; family Salticidae; genus Maratus; species Maratus michaelseni. The sequence continues at coordinate 187,172,807 of OZ007587.1, forward strand.
AATACCGTTACATTATGGGGAAAAATCGTTTGCGGCGCATTTTATTGATATTACGATATTTCAAACATAATGAAATTGATATATATTACTGAGGTGGACTACAGCATGCTTTTATCGGAGTGTACAAGTCGTAGCATTTATGGTTCAATTACAGGAACGTACAAAACAAGTCCTTTACACTATGTTATGTGGGGAAAAATCGCTTGTGGAGCATTTTGAACATGTTATGGCACTTGAAACATAATGAAATTTAAAAATATCACTAAGGTTCAATACAACTTATTTTTTTATAGATTATGGAGTGCGTAGGATTTATCGTTCATGTACAGAGAATTCGGTTAAACAACTGACTATGATCGATAATTGCTAGACGTGCTCTTTCCGCTGTGATATACAATTTTATGTAATTTTTAGTGTATTACGTGTTGTTTACAAATTCTGTAGATCATATACAGGGTTGCACGAAATATTTCGAATATGGACAGCAATTGCTGAAAAATGATTTTTACTGAGTTATGTATTTTTTAAATCGCTTATTTAGATATTTCATTTAATCACATGAAAAAAATTAAATTTCTTAGTAATATTCTGATAGTGTTGGAAAGTGTTTCATAATCAATGACGGATGCATCATTTTTCGTTCTTATTTCATATTAACATAGTTGAAATAAATTACAATTTCTGAATTCGGTAAAACAGGAGAAAAATATAGACCTTAATGTAAATGAATAAAGCGAATAATGACCTTAGAAAGAAAAAGAGTGCACAACTGGTTATATAAAACTTCATTTATTAATCTAGTAAACATGATAAAAAAAAATTTAATTAGTTAATTTATATATTTTCAAAAAGAAAATTATCCAAATTGTCATTGGTGCAAAAAATAGTGCATTGATTCATACCTAAACAGGCAATTAAACACAAGGAAATCATACATGGATACACTTATATAAATTTCATATTACGACTTATAAATAATAACAAACTGAATATAAACTGTCCTCCTGTTGCTCACAAGTTTCCAGGCCATTGAAGCAAAGCATGCACCTTACACAAAGAGCCATTCCAACTCTGGTAACGGATACGAACTGGATTCAATGAAGTGAATAAGCAGAATCCCTGAATCGTGAATATCGTAATCTGATCAGCAGACAAATATCTGATTCAAAAAAGGGGAGGCAAATTCTTCTTCTTTTTTTCTTTTTTTTTAATCACTTTTTACAACTTTTATGTACAGTATAATCAGTGACATTTCAGTTTTTCTAAAATCTTCTAATTTTAATAAGATATATTATTTTCAAGCCAATCAAAGCACATTTACGAAAGCTAAAGAGCAAACAGACAGGCGGATAGACAGACAAAATAACCGAAACCATAAACACTTTTCAATGATGTTGCAAAATGTTAAAAACTGTATTAATATTTTTTTATTTGAGGTATATAACTTATTTTTTTTATAAGTGTAGCACTATTTAATGCTAAGTTGGCAGTAATTGTTTGTTCAGATAATAATTAATTTCTTTTCATCATTTTTGCTTAAATAAGAATGAAAACTGTAATCGGTATCTCATTTCCATACTTTCTAGAAGTATATGTAAATAAATAAGCCTAAGGAAAGCATAAATGAATGTACCTATGTAAGTTTCGTATTACGGTTTAATAATGATAGCATCAGTTAAAAAGAGGAAAAAAAATGTCCTCCTGTTGCTCACAAGTTTCCAAGCCATTGAAGCAAAGCAAGCACCTTCCAGGGAGAGTCATTCCAACTCTGGTAACGAATACGAACTGGAATCAATGAAGTGGATAAGCAGTATTCTGGAATCATGAATATCGTAATCTGATCAGCAGACACATAACTGATTCAAAGGGGGGCATTTCTTTCTTTTTTTTCTTTCTTACATTAATTTTATTACTTTCCATAACTTTTATGTGACACAATTATAATCATGTTATCAATGAATTTTGATTATTTGCATAGCTAAGCAAAGTTGAAGTAGTATTTCCTTAATACTCCTGAAGTGCTTAAAAATGATAATTTTCGAAAAAATGTAATTTTTATAGCTGTGTTGATCACCATAATTATGATTACTATAACGAAAAAGAAAGGGAGATTTAAAATTATTTATTTTAAAATCATTCTTTTTTTTTCCAAGAACTTTTAAATGATTAAGAACTTACTACGGTATAACAAGGATTTAACGATGCCTGATTAAACGATTTTCACAATTTAACTATAAACGTTCAAGTTTGGATTTATCTATATTTATTTCTATGTTGAATGATCTTCGTTTTAACGATAGTATTCCTCTATTTAACGGTAATTTTGATGTATTTTAAACGCTTTTTATAATTAGATGAATTGTTTCTACTCTCTGTTGTTTATCTGTCGACCGATGTATGACGATGAAGAGTTTGGTTTAGAAAAATTGGAAACATAAATTTAGTATCTCATTTCTAGCCAGAATTTTTCATTTATAGATAATTTGGCTCATCAAAAGTAAAATACAATTAAATATTTGTGATAGGTATTTTTTTTTTAGAATTTAATAACCATCAATTATGCAGTTTTAACTTTTAGGTAGTTACAAAAAAACTACCTATTGCAGTCGTTCGGCGGAAAGCAATTCCCAAATATTTTGGTATATGTTCACCAATCATAACCCCCAGACCTCCAAACCACCCTCCGTTCAAATGTTGATTTATATATATATATAAATCATCCCTTAATAATCATCCATATATATATATAAATTCATATATATATACCATATTTTATATATAATATATATATAAAATATATATATTATATATATATATATATATATATATATAAAATATATATATTATATATATATATATATATATATATATAACTTTAAGTAAAATTTAACCATTGAAACATAAGAAACTGACCACATACACTGAAATCCCGATACCAAAGAGCCCTGTCAATTTACAAATTAAAATTGTAGTCCTAATAAAAGTAACATTATTAATTCAAATTAAGAAGAAGAAAAAAAAAATTAAATAAATAGAAAATAAGGAATGAAATATAAACCACACGAGTATATACACAAATAAAAGCTTATAAAGTAATTTACTTTTTCAAGGGCAAGAAAATCACATTTATAAGCAAAGAACGATTGTTTTCTGTATATGACACCAGCTTTTGCTAAATATAGTGCCATATCTTGCCCGAACAATCGCTGAAACAATCTTGTTTCAAAATGGCAGCAAGTTAATTAAAAAAAATTGTTTTTTTTTTCAAAAAGATGTATAAAAAAATATAAACTGAAAAGTTGTTTCCATTAAATGTTAGATCGTGATACAAGGATTTTGTAACATTTTTTGTTTTGGCTTTATCTTAAAAAATGGCAGAGAATTTCTAGTGTGGCTGACATTTTGAAACAATCTGATTTTTGTAATGCTTTAATTCTCATGCTGAAATTTGCATTCAAATTCAGTATTAACGAAAAACGGGATTGGATTTTCTATAATAGGTTCCATGCAATTTAGCTTCGGGTGTGAATGAGTAAAATGACTTGAATTTTTAAAAACATGACTATAAAAGCTACTCTTTCCTCATGGTACAGAGCGGAAGGACTTTTTTAACGTGTTTCCGAATTTAACGATAACCTCGATTTAATGAAGATTTCAAGATTCCCTTTGCAATCGTTAAATCGAGGTTCCACTATATGTCAATTTCTTGATTCGGTAATCTTATTATGAGTAAAATTTCATAAATTTTTAAGATTTTTTTTTATTGCAATATGTTGTTAGGGAATATCCTTCATCATCCAGCAACTATAACGTATCATTTTCGATTAAGTAAAGGAATAAGCAAACTAGTTTAATCGTGAATATCGTATCTAGAAAGAGATAAATATCTAATTCAAAAAAGTACGGATTGCAGTAAAAGTCCAATATCAGGAGTACAGTTGATAACGATAAATCTGCTATTACGAGTCAGTTACAATGCAGTTATTCACTGTAAAACATTTGGTGTAACGTTACTCCATAAAACTGGAGGCAGCATAGCTGCCTCCAGTCTTACGGTGGTATTTAACTGATATAAGTGGTGTAACATAACACATGTTACACCAGTAACATGTGTAACATTACCACCGTAAGACTGGAGGCAGCAAGCTGCCTCCAGTTTTATGGAGTAACGTTACACAAATGTTTTACAGTGACGAATCGAAACTTTCGTACTCTTAATTAAGAGTACGAAAGTTTCGATTTCCTTTTTGTTTTCGGCGAACATCGGTTTTTGTGAAAAAAACAAAACAAAAAAAGAAACAGCCGAGCATATGGTAAAAATCTTAAATAAATGCGACTTCTTTTATTTTAAATAATAAGCTCAGTGAGTTACAGTTTTAACATTTTCCAACGTAGTTGCAAAATGTTTATGAATTCGATTTGTCTGTCTCTCTATCCGCCTGTCCGTCTCATATATATACTTGTATTGCCATATAAATTTTATATGTTAAGGAGGTTCACTATATAATGTTTGCTATTGAAAATGAAGTATACCATTTATAGTTCGGTTAGATGAACAGTGAAAATTACATAACGGTCAAAGGTGAATTTCGTTTGTGATGCATTTTATTTATGTTATACGATATTTCAAACATAATGAGATTCATATGCGTCACAGAGGTGGACTACAACATGTTATTTCAGGAGCATAGAGCAAGTAGCATTTAAATAATTACATTACATTACGATGTATGGGATCTCACATTCATATGCGCTTTTTTTAATGTCCAAACAAGAAGGTCTGGAAAATAATGCTTTATATTTCTGGCATAAGATCTACTAGGAGTCACCTTTCTTGCGTTAAGTACGTACAAACTGAACACTTGGCAAAATTTATGAGTGAGTTTTTCTCACTGAGAAAGAAAGAATTTCCTTTTCAGGAGTTTATCCCTAAAAATATCGTAAAAAATTAGTTTGTGCAGATGGTTCTTTTAAAATTAATAGAAGCAACGATAACAAATTAAATATATGCAGCATCTAAGTGTAAAAACAAATACATAGAGGAACTTTGGTTATTATGGAATACTATTTACATTTGGGGCAATACAACATCCCGATTTTATTTAATACCCAAAAACCGAATACAATTACAAACTTAAACTAGCTGTGAATAGTTTTTACACACAAAAATTATTTTACGAAATTTCCTCACTTGCTAACAAATAATAATAATAATAAACGGATTTTTTGATATTGTGAGATAGTAGGGAAATATGGAATAGGGGGTTAAAAATGAAGAAAACGAATAAAATGTAACAAAAAACAGATATAGTATCGAGAGAACAGGATCAAAATATAGTGTCTATGTAGTGAACCAATATACTTCAGTTCATACTTCAGATTTGCACATACCACAAATATAAGGATCTGTCTTTGCATCACTATAATCATGGAATTATTATGAAATATTGGCATTCCATATAGTCCCACACCGGTGGTTTTGGAAAAAATTACTCTATGTATATTGGTGTGAATCGCGAGCTAAAAAACGAGTACTACATCATTAACGTTAGTATTTCGGTGTACATTATGCTTAATTTCAATGTAAAAATATTACTTCTAATGAATTAAAAATATTTAAAAATTATCTCCTGAAACTTTCCAAAGACGAAAAACAAATATTTATTCACACAACGCGCCCTGACGCCGACCGACGAACTGCACGTAATGGGGGGAGGGGAGGCATTCTGGAAACGTTTTTAAGTAGTTTATGATATTGCCGATTGGATTCAGCCCTTTAACAAACAGAAACCTTAGTATTCCATATTACCCGGCTATTCCATAGTACCCGAAGTTCCTCTATATCAGGGACGGATAACCTATGTCTCGCGTGCCATAGGGGGCACGTGGCAGAATATTTTCGGCACGGAATTGAATGAGATTCTAAATCAAAATCCCACAAAATACACGAATTTACACTAACCGAGTCTGTTTAAATTACATTGGTTGGAAATTGAAGAAACTGAAATGCAACTTAATGAATTCCAATGTTGTTCAATATCGGCTTAAGATCTAAAAAATAATAATAAAGGATTTAAAAACTATCCAGAAAGAAAGATAACGAAGGCCTGTTTTTCTAAAAAGCACATGAAGCACTAGTTGCCGCTCTAAGATTTGTAAAAGCCCCCCAAATAACTGTAAAATTCCCATTTTTATTTAATTTTGTACCTTACGTTTTAAAACTTCTTTTTGCGGAAAGGAAAATTCGCGTAATGCAAGACAAAATCAACACTGCTTCAGGAATGGTGGAAAATCTCCCTGCTACATATTTTTAAATTTCTACTGGAGTAAGAATAATTGAAACTGAAAATAGCTATTTGCCACTCCCTTTCTAAGACTGGATGTGAGATTTCTTAAAGCAACATATTTTAACTACTTCTTTGAAATCAAGATAAAAGTTAAATATTAAGCATTTTGAAAAACTCTTTGTGTAAACATTTTACTGTATGAATGATTATAAAATTATTAATAAATAAATGCCTTAATTTTTTTATTATAAAATGGAATAAAAAATGATTAAGTCATACTTTTGCTTTTACTGAAAAAAAATGCACATTCCCGTATGTGCTTAAGAAAAAGTGTCTCTAGGTATGTGTGTTTATGAATACTTCATATTTGTGTATTATGTATATAATTAGTGGCTTAAAATTTCATTTGAGACAGTTTTGTTTTTGGCCGAAGATTGTTTTCGTTTTGTTTTAAACTAAAAACCTTGTTTTTGTCTATCACTAAATATAATGTATTTACATTCGCTTATAAATAGAAATAAATTATAACGACAATTTATGCATTGATGTTATAACAATCTTTTACCTTGCTTTCTTCTTTAATTATTTTATCACGTTCCACAACTTTCGCAATATAACCACATAAAGGATAATTCTGATGATTTGTACAAAGTTGGAAAAAATATGTATTAGGACTCTGTCGTGTAAAGTAAAAGATATATTGAGAGAAAGTGAGATGAGAAAGAGAAGATTACATTTTTTATATTTTATTCACAAAATTAACCCCTAAAGCTTCTCTTAAATAAATTACGAGTTTTAATTCAAATACATCAGGTTTTCGTATAAAAAATTTTGTGTGTAGTAAACCACACGTTTTTACTGAATGGTGTATAAATATTTATGTAAAATTAAACTTTAAAATTACATCATATTGACGTTTTGGTCAACTTCTATGACCATCTTCAGAATATGATGTTAAGTAACAAATACACTTATAAACAAAAGACCTCCATCTTTAAATATTAGTAAAAATGTGTGGTTTACTATACACAAATTTTTTTATACGATAATGTTTTGATGGTGCAACGGTCCGGCTCAATCATTGATATCAGGTTTTGTTAACCAGATAATAACATAAAAATAATATCATTCAGCGAAAATTATTGTATTAATTAAACTTGGTGATTATGAATATTTTCTAGTGGATCCGATATATTTGTTTCAACTTTAAAATTTAAAACACACTTTTTTACTGAATTCATGAAATTACAAACAAAAAACTGTATTATTATACTGTAAAAATCAGCAATACAAGATTGTCTGCAATTTCATTCTTTTTCACTATTATTCATTATAATTATCATGACAGAGATTTTGTTTTACCTAGCAAAAATGTAACATTATTTAAGCTGAAATTTTCTCTCCATTTGTGTTATTCGACTCAGGCGTCTTTAGAAAGCGTCTGACAATTATATCACTATATTTCACTGGCATTCATTCTGCAATATATTACTCAAGTTTCATCATATTCAGGCAATATTTCTATTTATTTTTGACACATTGCAGGAATTAGACAATGTGATTTATTACAAAAAGATAAACCATTACAAAATAAAATTTCATAAAAGTAAATATAAACTTTAAATGTTTCGTTACATGGCGTATTTCATATTTTAAAATATTAAAAAATACATCGTTATATTGAGTTGCATTTCTATTCTACTACTAACGCAGTAGAACAATACATATGAAAATTTCTTTTTTCCTTTCATTTTTATTGCGGAATTTAAAAAGTTTCTATCCAGGCACGTTAAACATCATAATCCATTCTCAGTTTTTATTTTGCTTGCTTTGCTCTCCATGTTATTGAGCTTGCAAAATCATTCACTATTTAACGTCTGGAGGTGTCAAATTTACGATCAGCTCCCGCGCCTCTAATATTCTATATCACCAGTTGAAGCCAAAAGGATATGGCTCCCGCACCGAAAACTCCTCGACACAAAGACAACAAAATAAATATTAACGCTTTTCTCTATTTTCTAATTTGCATACTTGTTGCAGCATAAAAACGGAGAAACTCCGTTTGCCTAAGTGGGCATAACTGAAGTGGGTTGGAGAATATTGTTTGAAGAGCTGCTGGTGGTAACAGCTTAAAGCAGTAAAAGTAAAGCTGATTTTTCTCCAGAGAGCACGCGTGTACTTAAATTATTGAATAAAGGAGCAAATGCATTTTTTTTCCCTTTTGTTTCATTCTAGTAACGAACTGAAAATTGCTTCAGGATATTTTTAAATTACTTTGAAGCTATTAGAATTTTGATGCAGGCAATATAAGAAAATTTTACTTTACATCCAAAAGTAAAACATGTCGCCTACAGACCATAATCCAGCGGGGGAGGAGGGTAAGAGTTTGGATCAGAGATGTGCCTGTAGTCCGCTGACAAGGCTGCGTTCTTTAAAATGCAGAATATAAACATGGAATAGTATAAACTACAACAAAAATTCTAGCCACAGCCCTTGGTGCAAGACAAATTTTAAACATATCGACATAAAAGCTACAGGAATATAACAAATATATTAAAACTCCAAAAATAAGCTTCTAACGGTTTTTTCTAATATGAAGTATTTAAACGGTTCATTATTTTTTTTCATAAGGTTAGAGATTAATTTTTTTAAATCCTCTGAGAAGTTTAAATTTTATTAATTTTTATTTAGCTTCATGAGGGAAATTTTTTTAAGTTAATTAAATTTGTAAAATCAAGTACGGGCAATTGCTCTGTCTCGCATTGTCCTCTCGAGTGTCCACTCCATGTAGTAAAACCAGTTCAAAATTCTCTAATTTTAAATACATATTTAATTTAAGCAAGTTAGTACAAATAAACACGTAATGAAAATAAATACTGGATTTTACCCCATGACGTCACGTAGATATGTCAACAGAGGCGGTATAGAAATCAGAATTAAATCCCGTAATAATATATAATTGAAGTACTATCATACACACACACACACATATATAGTATATATAATTCAACTTTTGTTAATAATAACCATCAAATCACATAAATAATCGACAATATAAGAACCTATTATTACAATACAATACAAAGACATACATCCAAATATGTGAGTTTGTGAAAATGAAATAAATAGGAAAAATAAATAAAGTTATGTGAAGAAAAAAAGGTACTTACGTATTATTCATGCCAGTTTTAAGCCAACTGCGCCAGGCATGGAGCCAATATTACTAATTATAGTAACCCTTATATATATTTTTTTCTTGCTACATGGTACATGCCTGGGAATAATCTATAATATATTTCTTATTTACTATGCTATTACCATTTATTAATTTTATTAAAATAATGTTATTTGCTATTTTTAACAATGTTATAAATTTAATAAACATATATTACATTTATTTATTTTATATTAATTAACATTTTTAACAATGTTATTTGATAATGTTAAATTACTGCATTTGAAAACATGTTTGACAACGATAAACAAGATTGGTACTTGGTAATCATTTTTAGCGATCAATCTCCTGGCACGGATAATACGTAAGTACCGAAAAAAATCTAAAGTGCAAAAGGTGAAAATATGGTAAGAATCAAATTGACAATTATATTGTGGCACACTTTATCAAGGTAAATATTCCACAAATATAAGTAAAACGTAACTGATTTATGTTTGAGTAAATAAGCCTGTGCCAAATTTCCTTTACTCAAATTGCCCAATTAGCTACAAACCAACAAGAAAAGAAAATTAAATAAAAATGAACAAATATTGAATAACTCAAAATAGTAGGTGTAAAAACAATTGTTAGGGAACATTATGAATATACAAAATAAGATTTATTGAAAAAATGATAAAACAAAATGAAATATACAGAATCAAAACGAACCCATTCAATAATGTTTTTCATCGTTTTAACTAAATGTTGTAAAGAGCACGTGTAACTACTTTGTCAGTTAAAAGTTACAGCTAAATAAATATAAACGATTTTAACAAATTGAAAAATAAAACTTATATTCGTTAAAAACTAAAGATAATGATAATACTATTAATACATTTATTTAAAAACTAAAGAGAATAATAATAATATTAATGATAATAATAATATATAAATATAACATCGATTAAATATTTTCTTTCTCAGAAAATTTGCATGCATAATTTTGGGAGCATAAACGTATACCTTCCTGGCAGTCTTTTGTGGTCGGGGTTCACCGACGACGGTGAATATGAGCGTTGGTCGTCCAACTTTCCACATAGAACAATTGCTCGATGGGGCTGAGAGGGCGCGATGCCGCTTCGGTTGTGGATGTATTAAATTACCCGTCCCCTGTACCCGGTATTTGATGTCTTTTACTTATTATTCTTTTAAATATTTTTGACGTAGTATTCCGTAGTCGATTTGCCTGCTAGGCAGTCTTCAGTAGTCGGAGTTCATGGACGGCTTCAAATATAGGTGCCGGTCGACCAATGCCCAATAGTCAATGAATATGCACTCTAAAAAATTCGTAAAAATATGTAAATTGTTCTGGAAATTGCATTGCCAGTGCGATTCCCGTATTTTTCAGGAAAAAATAAATCCAAAGAAACTCATTTCGTGAACGTTTCAGAAAGTAGTCGTTATGATTTGTGAATGTACTTTTGAGACAGGTAACATTTATAAAAGTCTAACTAAATTGTCTTTTCATGAAATAATCAAATTCCGTAAAAACACAAAATTTGTATTGTCAATTTAATTCTTCTGGAAATACAATACATGATAATACTGTGCATTTTTACAGAATTCATTACAGCGTGTTTTGAGAATCTAATTTGATTAAAAACGTTTATTGATAAACAATTTAAAATAAAAATGAAATTACATTACATAATCACAGAATAAGATCACTAATTATAATTAAAATATAGATAAAAATGCTTAAGTGATACAAATAGAAACAACAAAAGGCTTATAAGAACCTTTTTAATGTTCGACATACGTTTCAACGCTCATAACGGCGCCATTTTCAAGATATGTAACGATAAACAAAATTATTCTCGCAAATTTTTGAAAATAAACTTGAAAACATGAATCACGAGATCATATATGTAAAAAAACAGATGTTTTTTAGTTTTAAAGAAAGCAATAACGAAATATTAATTTTCAAGTTTACAGTTGGCTATTTCAAGCACCTGTTTATTTACATATATGATCTCGTGATTCATGTTTTCAAGTTTACAGTTGGCTACTTCAAGAACCAATTTATTTACATATATGATCTCGTGATTCATGTTTTCAAGTTTACAGTTGGCTACTTCAAGCACCTGTTTATTTACATATATAATCTCGTGATTCATGTTTTCAAGTTTATTTTCAAAAATTTGCGAGAATACTTTTGTTTATCGTTATATATCTTGAAAATGGCGCCGTTATGAGCGTTGAAACGTATGTCGATCATTAAAAAGGTTTTTATAAGTCTTTTGTTGTTTCTATTTGTATCACTTAAACATTTTTATCTATATTTTAATTGAAATCAGATTGTTTATTATTGCACGTCGCAGATACCTTTTTTCGCATCCTAATACATATATGCCACAAATACATCAACAATGACATGAATAAGTGATCACCCATTTTCAATTGAAAATGACTTTTCTTTACTATTGCGAATGAACCATTTGAATGCGCTGAACACGCAAATCCTTTTGTCCCTTAAATCCCTGCGTCCTGGTACCATAACATTACAATAATTACGTTCGACTCGCTTACTTAATATTCCGAGAAACGCACTACAATTGATTGAAATTAAAGTTAGAAATCTTCGGTAAGGTGGAAGGGGTGTTCATCTAAAAACTTTAATAAATGTAACAAAATGTCTCTTAAAGATAGCCTGTAAAATCGAATTTCAAATCAAGAAATTTATTCCTGAATAAATGCTTCGTAAATTCGTTACAATTTCTCGTTGGATTTCAGAAAGTTTATTGTCTTGTAGCCGTAATTTGCAGATTTTAATTGAAATAGAAATGTTTAAATATATATATATATATATTTTTTTTTTTACAAAGTGAACTTTTTGAAGCCTTTTTTCTATTTTTTTGACAATGAGAAACGTATTTGTTCCAGAAATCATTTCTTAAATTACGCTCCAATATGCTGCCTGAAACGCCACTTTTCAAAGTAAATGAGAGACTAAGTGAAGATCAAATTGGGAGGGAGGTCTACCTTTTGGCTTAAGGTCAACTAGCACCGCCCAGCAGGTTTGTTTACTTAATTATACTGAGCATTACTAAATTATACATTGTGATATTGAGCAATAATTATACTATGTAATGCTGAAATACAAATTCTGAAAATACAAGATTCCAAAATTACAAATTCTGAAAATACAATTTACCAATCCAACTGAGCAATACTAAATACTACTATGTGATACTGAGCAATAATACAACCACGTAATAATATTGTAAGATGCTGAAGTAGATAATAATAATAGATAGACGCAAGAACTAAATGAACAATAATGAATGAATAATAATACTAGAGTAAACAATGATAAATTATGCTAAAAATACTAAATGACACTGTATGATGTCATTAAGAATAACTAAATTGTTAAGGTTAGAATTTATGTAGTGTATAAAAGTCCTTATGCATATTAAAAGTGCACTTCATCCTCAACCTGAACTAAGTCCTATGAGAGACAATTTGACAGTTTGAAATTTAGTAATTTGTTTTAATCTTTCTTTTTGTTTCTGCTGACGATGAAATCAGAAAACGGAATTTAAGATTATCCAGAATTCCAAATACAAAATTCAAGGCAAGGTTAGAAAAAACTACAAGAAACGATTTTTGTACATGGAATTAAGGTTTATTTAATTTATATAGTCAAAAATACAGGACATCTCCTCCAACCCGAATCTAAATTTTTGTTCATAACTTCAAAACTATAAAATATATTCATTTTAGAGAAGTTTGCTGCAAGACTTACCGTCCTTTGTGTAAAATGAACAATCTAATGAAAAGTGGTGGAAGTGGCTATCATCCGTATATAAATTCTATCTAATGTCAATTGGCTTCTCAAGGCCATTCGGCTTTCCTACGTCATTCCTTCGTTGTCAGGGAGTAGATTGGCCAGTCAGCCAAATGCAATGTTTCCATAGTTATTCACCTAAATTAGGGACCGAAAACAGTCCTTGAAAGGCAATTGAAATTACACGACATTCTCATCATTAGACAAGGAAGTGCTTCCATTTATTTGTAGGCGAACGATTCGTAGGCGCAAGTACTTTTATCCCTGAAATCCAGTACAATAATTACGTTCTACTTCTTCACTTAATACTCTGGTAAGCACCCAGAAACAGGTTGAAATTAAAGTTTAAATCTTATGTAACATGCAGAAAATACTCATTTAGAAACTTTAATAAATTTAATAAAATGTCCCATAAATGCAGCTGCCAAATCCGATTTTCGAATAAGAGAATTGTTGACATGATATATATACTACGAGTTAAGTTTCGCAATTTTTTGCATATTGAACCACTTCTTGTCCTTTAGACTTACATTAATCTTAATTAATATCCAAATGTTTAAAATGTTTAGACTTATCTTAATCTTAATTAATATCCAAATGTTTAAATTATTTAGACTTATCTTAATCTTAATTAATATCCAAATGTTTAAATTATTTAGACTTATCTTAATCTTAATTAATATCCAAATGTTTAAATTATTTAGACTTATCTTAATCTTAATTAATATCCAAATGTTTAAATTATTTTAGCATTTCCAAAATAAACTTTTTAAAGCAGCGTGTTTATTTATTTAAAATCAAATTTAATTATAAAATTTCAGAATAAAATAGAATTGTATTTTGTATGACCAGAATAGGTTTTTAGTTTGCAAAACATATGAAAAAAAAAACATTTTCCAACTTATTAAAAAAAGTATTTTAATCATCCATTCATTCACTTTTCATAAAGATGTGTTTTAGTTAATAATCGCCGATCCCGCTATAGAACTAAAGATTAATATATATATATATATATTTAAAATTTCTCAATTTAATTATTTATTTTTCTTAAATTAATTATATTTTTCTAATACAAATTGTTATTTAAAATCTTCTATTAATTGGTCATCAACGGAAACACCCAGTAGACGATGGATTTAGTATCCAGTAATAGGCTACAATATACTGGGACCTATTACCAATACTACTGTGCACCGAGTAAATCAACTAACAGAAAGTGACCGAATTTCCCATCTCTACCGTATACGAAATCCTTTTGTCCTCTAAATCCAGTCTTCAAGTACTGTAACATTACAATAATTGCTTTCTACTCACTTGCTTCATATTCTGAGGTAATTTTGCCTTATATTGAAATTAAGTAGAAATATTGGGTATAGCCGCGGGAATACTCATTGAAAAGCTTCAATTAATTTTATTTTCCTGGAAAACAGCTGACACACAATTAAGTTTTTAATTTAAAGAAATATATTTAATTACGCAATAAGTGTTCTGGATAAATTTTACAGTTTCTTATGGAATGCATTTCTTTTGGCCTGTAGACGTAATCTCTGTTATTAATTGAAATCCAAATGCTTAAGGCGGTTCTCGAAAAAAAAATTTCCCTACTTAACAAAGCGAATCTTTCTAATACATTTAAGTAAAAGTATGGCACTTGCAAGCATTATTATTGAAAAGATTTGTAATCCAATATATATGCTTTTCAATTTTCGATAAATGAATTACATCTTGAATTATGAGCAACAATTGTAGTCTCGTGAAGGCATTTTTTATAGTTTTCCCATACTATTGGGTCCGGAAATAAGGTTTAAAACGAAAACTTTGATAGCATTTTCTGGAAAGATCTTCTGCTTTTATTGGAAAAGGGAGAAATTTGGTCGATTGTATACTTTCTGAATAAGAGCACCTGCCAGTTTCATGCGTTTGGGGACAAATGTAAATTCAGAAACACGTTAGAAAGCAGCCAGTTTAAATTTAAGAACAACATGAAATAAATAATTCTTCATTTTCAAACAAACTACTATTCCCTTACATACTGGCATTGACAAGAAAACACATTTTGATGTGTAATTTTTTTTTTCAACGTAAATTTCTTTTAATTCGATAAACTTAGTCCAACGTTTTTCTATCTTTTGTATCACCTCTAAACAATACGATCTCTCCAACTGTTCAAAATAGCTGTTTGTTTCAACAATCACCTCATTGTTAGAGTAATTTTTTTTTTCCGCCGAGACATTTTTTTAATATTTAGAAATAGAAAATGATCGTTTGGTGTTAAATCTGACTAATATGGTGTACTTGAAACAGTTCTTAACCTAACTAATGGGATTTTGCAATGGCGACGATACAAGTGCGCACGCGTGCATTGTCTTGATAAAAGATCATTTTTTTTCTACGCCTTTCTTTCACAGCATGGATCCAATCAAACGATCCAATAAGTTAGCATAATACTCCGCATTATTATTTTTTCCCTTTTCAAGGTAATCGACGCGAATTATGCCGCGTGCATCCCAAAACACTGTAGCCATGACTTTATTCGTCGATAAAGTCACTTTAGCTTTCTTTGATGCAGGTTCGCCATGGAAAACCTACTGTTTGGACTATTTTTTGGTCTCTTGTGTGCTGTGATGAATCCATTGTTTCGTCAACAGTTATGAATCGACGCCAAAAATCATTCGAATTGCGCTTTAACATTATTAAGCATTTTTTTAAAGTTGACACACATGTGTGTTAATTGTCACTTGCGAGCAATCACGGCACCTATCTTGAGGAAAGCTTTCTCATATCCAAATGAATTGTTAAAATATTCTGCACCTGTTAAATTGACAAGTCCATTGTCTCAGCAATCTCACGAATTTTCACTCTTTGATAGTTTATCACGATGCCGTGAATTTTTTTAATCATTTCTGATGTGGTAACCGCAATTGGACGACCTGGACGTTTTTCATCGAAAATGCTTGTACGGCCAAGTTTGAATTTTGCTGTCCAATATTTTATGGGTGAAAATGAAGGTGCAGAATCACCATAAACTTCGCTGAGTTCGCTTTAATCTCATCATGCGTTTTCTTTTTCAATAACAGGTTTTTCATAATTGCTCGATATTGAGTTTTTTCCATTGTTGTAAAATCACAAAAGTTGTTCTATTCAAATGGCTTCCAGTCACAAACTAAACCACGCAGTGTCTTCACAGTTTGCCAGGTTTGTTATGAAAGTTTATATTTACGGAAAATGTTATTTTTTAAATATTAGTAGCGTGATCGCTGGCCAAGGCCAGGTATTTATCATACAATCTTCGTACCATCTAGCTCCATTTTAGAAGGAATTTGTAGCGTAGAAGTAGGAAAAACAAGTAAAAACCAAAAATGAAAATTTGATGAAAAATAAAATTGTTATGCAAGTTCAACTTTTCTATATTGTTGTTAATTATTTTATTTCGTTTCGAGAGCAGTATTCTGATCCTAATTTTTTAATGTATAGTTTTTAATTTTTTTATAATTTTTAATATTTTCGTCTTGTACAGTGAAGATCCCGCTCTATCCCGCAACGTAGTTGATAAATTCCTCTTCTGTAGGCATTTGAGGAGTGAGAAACGTTGGAATTACATGTGCCCATATACGATTTTGGTAGTTAGCGGCATTTGATTGAATAAAAATCTGCGTAAAAAGAAAAAAAAAAAAGAAAAGAAAAAGAAAAAAAAAACATTCTTTTGCACCAACCTCATTAAAAAAAATAAAAAAATAAATTTGTACTAAAATTTGAGATTTTTCAATTAAAAATGGATAAAATTAACAAAAATTTAAAATTGGGAATTTACTCGATAGACATGGAAAACCACTTTGTCAATGTCAATGTCAAAAAAAAAAAAAAAAAAAAAAAAAAAGCCTTTTTTCACAGTGGGAGTAGTGTCCGATAACATTTCTTTCTTAATTCTGTTGTTGGTCATTGTCTTTGTGTTTTTGGTGACTAAAGTTGTTTTTGCTTTTTTTTTCAATTAACCAGAAATTTGAGTGGCAACGGATGATAAAACCCATATTATTTTTTGTCTAGTCATGTGAAATTAAGTTCAAGGATAAGATTGCGACATTAAAGTGCATTTCGAAAAAAAAAAAAAAAAAAAAAAAAACCTTGGATTGTTTTTGAAATGACCTATTCATAATCATATAATATGCAATGAATTAGCCTCTTTTAAATTACCTAAAATCTGGCACGAGGTCTTGTTCAATTTTTTAAAAAAGCATTAAGGAAATATTAATTTTCACGTTTGCAGTTGAATATTTTTAAGCACTTGCTTTTAGCACACATATGATCTCGTTTTTCAAGTTTATTTTCAGAAATTTTTGCGAGAGTTGTTTGTTTATCTTGTAGATCTTGATAATGGCACCGTTTGTGCGTTCTAAACACGTCGAACATTATATTAAGATGTTTTTATAAGACTTTTTGTGTTCTACTTTTATCACTTAAGCATTTAAATTTCACTTTAATGACCCATTCAATTCTCATTTAGCTAAATTTTAAACAACTTTCTAGCGATCATACTTCACTGCCCCACAAACAGTATTATGTAACATTACATTAGATTTCATAACACATTTCTGATATATCATAGATTTTGAAATAGATTTTTAACATCGAAACATTTTTTTCGATTAATTATTAAGTGCATTTTCTCTCTGTTTCGAAATAGCAACATGTCCCATTCGTTCTCCCTTTTAAGGTCAATTATTCTGTCAAACGTAGAGCCAGCTCGCCTTAAATCTTCCTTTCAGCGGACCCCATTACATCGTAATTATAACGTCCAACTGAAGCTCACGCAATTTAGGAAAGGACCCATTCTCGATTGAAATTAAAGTCCCATAATATCTTGCCGTAAATTTACCAGTCTCAGTGTATGCACATTGGATATCAATCAACAAAGTAGGAATTCAGTTCAATTACTTAGTTTTATTTATATATACAGTTTTATTTCTGAAATTGGATTTATAATTAATGAATTTTTTATGTTTTCTATTGAATAAGAGATAATATTTATTTTGTTTTTGTATTTGTTTATTATTATGACACATTCTTATATGGATTTCAAGATTGATACACTCTTAATTTTCGAATATTTTCATATGAGGTGTCACAGTTGATCGGAAAATTTGAATATAGTAATTTCTGCTTAATCGTATAACTTTCCATTTTCTTTTTGTACTGTTATTACCTTCTGTTGTTGGATTTTTTTTCTCCTCATTTTTTTAAAAATCAGTACTTTCAGCAATATTGGAGATATATTTTCTATCGTAAATTAATTATTAGTTAATTTATATTACGTCGATTATCATGTGATGTAATATATATAGTAAAGTGATGTGCATAGGTAATAACCCAACAAGGTATTTATTTTTTGAATATATATCCGGGTATTTAACCAAATCTGGGGTAAATACCGAAAAATTAGGTATTTTCATATTTCCCTGTAAAAAATCATAATTCTGAAAATTTCTTGTAATCATAAGGATTCATGGGGCACAGTAGAACATCCCTTCAAATAAATAGCAGTAGTATTATAAAGAATATTTTCAATCTTAAATCACATAACTAAAGGAGAATTTATTCATTGTGATGTTTTTAGCTACGAAAAGTAACATTTTGTTGCTTTACAATTTTAGGTATTTTGTTAATAAACATTAGAAGTAAAGTGGAAAAAATAGTTCAAGTTGAAAGTTAAGGCACCCATTTATTGTTAAATCGATGCAAAATATGCCTTTTATATAAAATAAAATATTACAGAATAATTCTTATTCAATGTCTTCATGGTGTTCATTGGGTCACCTCAAAAAGGGTTACAGTAGACCACTCTTTTATACTGATTTAATAGTGAAGTTTTCAATGAAAAAACTTAAACAGATCAACGTTAACTGTTTTCATTTAAAATAAAAACTGATGTTAATAATATGTTTAGAATATAGTATATTTTGTTCTTTTATTTAACATTTAAAATAAGAGAAAATAGTGCAATTACTTCTGCGCAGTTTGAATATGTTGAAGAATGTGGCTAAAAATTCATATTAAATCGAGAATATTTTATTAAGAAAATTTTTTTTTAAAGAACATAAGCTAAACTTAGATGTGTATATTTTGCATATGCTATAACTGAAGTAATCAGGCTGTTGGAAAAAAAATTCTTAAAAATGGTTTATTTACATTGTCAGGTCCTTGGCACCTATAGGCTTAAAAACTATTGTTATGGAACTATGGTGATTATTATCTTATTATTATCTTATTGTGTGTGTATCTTTTGTGTACTGTGAGGCTTTTCAGTACTGGAATCTTAAACCGAAGGGTAGCGAGTTGAATACAATGGAAGAAGTATGTCCTTTGTGATGTGGTCTTCCATAGATAAGAAAGAGATTGCACCCATTATTTAGGAAGACAGACCCTTGGAAACAGAACCCCGTAGACAGAAAGGTGCTCTGGAGAATGACCAGAGAGGAAGTTAGTTCGAACGCAGGACTGGAGCGTGTAGGTTGGGTGTTCTGAGAGCAGCTCTGGGCACGTGTGTGGAACGAGATCTCTCGAAAGGAAGAGATACAGCGTGTGTGAGATTAATAGAAATCTCGGTTCTGTGTGAATGAACGTAGCCTAACGGTACACAGAGAATAGTTTTCTGTAATTATTTTGATTTAATATTAAACCGGATAATTTACATCCGACTTTAAGTGTAAATATTGTTAATAAAGGGTTAGTTTAAGTATAATTGAAAGAGTTAGGTTTTTCTTGAAACGTTCTTCATCACGTATCGTGCCCGATATCACGTATTCATATCGGTGGTGGCAGCATATCAAAAGACAGGATTATATTTCGAAGTCGTGAGGACGGAGAAGTGAAATCCGACAATGGTGGCAGCGGTGGGATCTGAATCACCGAAGACCAGTGCCAGTTAGCCGTGTTACAGAGAGTTTACGCCGGATCGCCTAGCGGAAGTGTTCGTGCCCTATCGTCGTAGACCAGTGCCAGATAGCCGGGTTACAGAGAGCTTGTAACGGATCGCCCAGCGGAAGTGTCTGTGCCCTATCGTCGTAGACCAGTGCCAGTTAGCCGTATTACAGTCAGTTTACGCCGGATCGCCTAGCGGAAGTGTGTGTGCCCTATCATCGTAGACCAGTGCCAGCTAGCCTATCGTTATTACAGTGAAGTGAACTAGTGGTGGTGCTGTGTGTAGTGTGTTTGTGCATAGTGAAGCAAGGTACAGTGACTGTTGCCCGAGAGTGCAAGATTTACCCTGTGGAAAAGTAAGCAGAGAATTGCCCTAGCGAATAAAGTACGAGGTAAGGTGTTTTGATAATTTTACTCTACTGACATTCTCGAACCTACTGTTTTTTATTGTGTATAATTGATGATAATTTAAGTTAATGTTGGGGTTAATTTATGATAATTTATGTGCAATATAATAATGGAGCTAAATCAAATGAGATATTAACAGCCATTTTACACTATTGTTTTAAGAAAAGGATCTTATATTAATTACTAGAGGTGATTTTCTATTTTTTTTTTTACGGATAGGATTAATGATTAAAATTAATGCATTGTGTTAATAGTTGGAAGGAATAATTGAAATTTCTTAAATTGAAATTATTATTAAAGTAATATTTAAATTAAGTGATATTGTTTGTTTTAAGTTTGAAATATTGATAGTAAATGAGGAAAGCAAATTTGTGTAGAATTTAAATTAAATTGAAATAACCTTCAAGGAAGAACTGAAGGCCTAGGAAAAAAAGTGCTGTGATTTACTTTTTAATGTGAGAACTAATTTTGAAATTGAAATATTTTATTGAGATTAAATTTAGGAATTTATGTGTATTTCATGCAAATTTTTGTTAGGTGGATATCTTTATGTAGTGATTGGCATCAGTGTTTTATTCAAATTGCAACGTATCAGTATTATTGTGTAAATTGTATTTTATTATTTAATTGTATAAATTTAAAATCTGTATTACATAATAATCAAATTGAAATTATTGTTACTGTGTTATTGGAAGCAAATTGTGGGGTACCATTGTTAAAGGAAATTTATCATTTTATTATTACTTATTTGAAATATGTTAAATAGCATAATATGTGGAGGTAATTTATGAAGATAGGATTGGAGGTAGTAGTAATTTGATATTGTGCTTAAGTATTATTGTAGGGTGGTAATAATTATCGGTAGAAGGTATGGCTTTCTTACTAAAAATAAAAAGGGTGGATCTTCAGGCGATATGTGAAGAGTTAGGGATTGAAGTCTCGGAAGATGATACCAGGTTTAAGCTTAAGAAAAAGATAGTGGAGAGCGACGAATATGAAGAGGGGGCCGTTATGGAATTATCTAGCACTATTGTTACAGAACGGTTAGAACAAGAAGCGTTAGTAGTAGAACGGGAAAAGTTAGAAAGGGAGGAAAAGTTACAACGAGAAAAGTTAGAAAGGGAGGAAAATTTAAAGTTACAAAGAGAAAAGTTAGAAAGGGAGGAGAGGTTAGAACGGGAAAAGTTAGAAAGGGAGTTAGACCGTGAGAAGTTAGATACAGAGTTAGACCGTGAGAAGTTAGATAGAGAGTTAGACCGTGAGAAGTTAGATAGAGAAGAAAGGGCTGAAAAATTGAGATTGGAACATGAGTTAGAGTTGGAAAGGATAAAGATTCAAAGTTCGGCAAATAACTCTAATGGGACTAGAGAATCTAATCATGAGAGTAGCCTAGAGAAATTGATTAAAAGCGTTAAAACTTTGTCTATCAAGGTTCCAGAAGGGACTGAGGGATGGAATCTCTTTTTTAGCAGTTTAGAACGGGCATTCCAAACAAAAAATGTACCGGAAACCCAGCAGGCCGAAATTCTGCTAAATATGTTAGGAGATAAGGCCGATAACTTGCTAATATACACTACTAGGGAACAAATTGAGAGTTATGAGAAATTAAAGGAATTAATTCTAAGGGAACACGAGCCGACACCAAAGGCGTGTTTGGAAAACTTTAAGAAGGCTAGAAGGAATCAAAATGAAACTCATGTATTATTTGTATCGCGTTTAATAGCAACGTGGGAAAATTATTGTAAGATTAGAGGTGCAGATACGTATGAGAAGGTTAATCAGTTAATTGTCACGGATAAGTTGTTAAATACTTTAGATGAAGAAACCGCGACGCATGTTGGATTAACTCAGCACAGTAATTGGTTAGAAGTTTCTAAAATTGCTAAGGAATGTGATAATTTGTTTGACGCTAAACAAAAATCTTATGCGGTAACTTATAACTTAAGAAAGGTATGTCAATAATGAAGTTTCTAGAAGGACAAAAGATGAGGGATTTAGTAGTAATTGGAGACAAAATGGGAATAATGAAGTTAGTCCCTTTTTGGGTAGAAAACCGGAATATAAGAAACCTAATGATACGACGCCTATCTGTTTCAAGTGTGGTCAACGAGGTCATGTACAGCGATTTTGTACAAAAGGAAATAATGAGGGGAGTAATCAAATTAATAACCGGCAAGAACCAAGGGCTAGTATCAATAATGTCTCTGCGGAGAATTAGAGAATTACCAAGGGGAGCGAGTATGGCAAGAATCGGAGCAAAAGGGAATTGGAGAACTAAAGTTATTGGAGAGAAGTTAAATAAACTCGAGAAAGTGGAAGTTAGTGTAAATGGGAAGATAACCAAATGATTAGTGGATTCTGGTTGCCAAATTAGCGTCGTTCATAAAGATTTAGTACCAGCAGAGAAACTAAGAGGGGCTGGTAGCATCTATTTACAAGGGATATTTGGTAAGGCAGTCAAATCGCCGTTAATTCAATTACCTTTAGCTATTCCAAAACGCGGTCAAACTGATGTAATTCATCAGAATGTACTTTGCGCAATAATTGATAATAGTAAGGAACAGGTTATTTTACATCCTGACGTGGCTAATGAATTGTCAGGGTTAAACAACGAGAAATCATTAAGAGAATCGGTAGAAAGGGAATGTAAGGAAGATAGTAGGAATAAAGTGAAGGAAGGGGAAAAGATTGGAAATGATAATAATAACCGTTATGTCGGAGAAACGAGGTCGGTAAATTTGCAAAGTCAGGAGAAGGAAAAAGCCGAGGTAGCGAAAAGTAAGGTTAATCAAGTTATGGAAAGTAGTTTAAATGTATTTCAGGAATCCCAAATGAATTGTAAAGATTTAGAGAAAGCTTGGGAGTTAGCTGAAAATGAGAGAGAGTCTTATTATATTGTGAATGGGATGTTATATCATAAAGAGAAATTAGGAGACGAAACGGTAGCTCAATTAGTAATACCTAAAATTAGAAGGGAGGAAATTCTAAAACTAGCGCATACCTCCTTATATGGAGAACATCACGCGGTTAAGAAAATGTTTGAAAGAATCAAGCATTCATTTTATTGGGAAAATATGGCAGAGGAATCTAAAACGTTTTGCGAATCATGTGTAGAATGTCGTTTAACGAGGGAAATGAATGAAAGTCATAGGGAGAAAGAGGAAACAGGTCAACCTGCATATATAATTGAGTTAGTGGACGGAAGTAAGAAACGGGTGTATCAAAATGAAATGAGGGAATTTGTGGCTAAAAATAAAGTAGTCGATATTGTTTTTGATAGTGACGGGGTGTGTGAAAACCGTGGGAAATCTCTTTTGTTAGATAGAGAACAACCGGGAGTTAAAGACATAAATGGATTCGAAATAAAAGGGTTAACCAATATTCAAGTTGGGGACATAAAATCAACCTCAAGGAAAAATAAGGAATTATTTATGGGTCCTATCCAACTGGTAGAAATGGAGAAAAACCGGATTGGTCGTAAACCGGAGAGGGTTAAGATGAAACAAAAATTGTACAATGTTATCATCACGTACAAAGAGGACTGGGAAAGGCAAGTGCCTGATTGGTTAGAGGAAGATTTAATTGGAACATCAGAGGCAGAAGTTAGCCATTCAAGCGGGTGCATTGCGAAAAGGGATGTACCAATTAAGTTAACGAGGAAGGACTGGAAGAAAAAAGTAGTACCGCCTCCAGTAATATCAGCCTAAGGACTGACATTGAAATGACATAATACTAGTGTAACTTTATTTTTTTTTGTGTATTTATAATTGTATTTGTATCATGTGTTTATAACAGTGTATTAGCATATTGTGTAATTTTTTTTTGGTATTTCTCACATTAGTATATGGTTCATTAGAGATGTCAGTAGGTAATTTTCAGACACCTTGAAATATTTATTTAATTATAGTAATGAAGAAACCTATCAAGGAACTGTTGAACTCTTCTCAGACATTACATAGTTTGAGGAAAATTAGCCCCTAAAAGGCATATTTTCGGCTAAGGTGGGGGGTGTCAGGTCCCTGGCACCTATAGGCTTAAAAACTATTGTTATTTAACTATGTTGATTATTATCTTATTATTATCTTATTGTGTGTGTATCTTTTGTGTACTGTGAGGCTTTTCAGTACTGGAATCTTAATCCGAAGGGTAGCGAGTTGAATACAATGGAAGAAGTATGTCCTTTGTGATGTGGTCTTCCATAGATAAAAAAGAGATTGCACCCATTATTTAGGAAGACAGACCCTTGGAAACTGAGCAGGAGCCCCGTAGACAGAAAGGTGCTCTGGAGAATGACCAGAGAGGAAGTTAGTTCGAACGCAGGACTGGAGCGTGTAGGTTGGGTGTTCAGAGAGCAGCTCTGGGCACGTGTGTGGAATGAGATCTCTCGAAAGGAAGAGATATAGCGTGTGTGAGATTAATAGAAATCTCGGTTCTGAGTGAATGAACGTAGCCTAAGGGTACACAGAGAATAGTTTTCTGTAATTATTTTGATTTAATATTAAACCGGATAATTTATATCCGAGTTTAAGTGTTAATATTGTTAATAAAGGGTTAGTTTAAGTATAATTGAAAGAGTTAGGTTTTTCTTGAATATACATCACGTATCGTGTCCGATATCACGTATTCATATCGGTGGTGGCAGCATATCAAAAGACCGGATTATATTTCGAAGTCGTGTGGACGGAGAAGTGAAATCCGACATACATATTATTTAAAACATGCTAAATAATTGTTATTTAAACTTAAATAGTTATGTAAAATCTTCTTAAATATATGTATCCATATAATGACATTCTGTACAAAAATTCTTTTAAATGCCTTTATTCATATGAAATGAATCCACTGCGTTCTGTACAATTTAATATATTTAAAAATATGGCTAAAAATGTCTAATAAAGTACTTTTACATTTAACTAGTTTTTTATATTTTAATTTGTCTTTCATCTTTCATATATTGGTGTGCTTGATATGGTGTCCCACTGTACCCCAGAAAAGCCTATTTACGCTTTGCTAAATATTTTCCTTTAAAACACTTAAAATTTATACTTTGAGAATATCAACAAATGAAGGTAAGGTATATTGAAGAATTTTTTTCATGTAAATTGATCTTTAAATTTTAGAAGACTAACAAAAAATCAAACATGGCCCAGTGTGCTCCATCTTGTTCTATGTGAAATTGCTTCAAATATGAGAGCAGCTTTCAAATTAATTAAAGAAAAAATTAATTAAAAGAGATTTTTTTTATATTTCACTGCAACACAATTTTTTGTGTTTATAGCGTCCCCTGGAGGGCAATAGGGTAACTAAATTTAAATAAAATTGATTTTTCGTTTTTTTTAATATAAATTTTCAGAATGGGCTTCCGCTATGGTGAAATGTATGTTTCAATAAAAATTTTCGCATGATAGTTTTTTTACGCTAGTAACGCCCGTGGTGGGAAATATTATAACTATTATAACTTTACAATGGATTTTTTTAGGTTTTCTCATATAACAACCGTACTCCAATGTAAAATTAGGTAACACAGATTAAACAAAATTTCCTTTAAATATAAATAAAACTGACTTTTTTATGATTTACTGTATTACAGCAATACTGATGTTAAAACTAAGTAGTGCAGATTCAAATCCGTTTTCTTTTCCATTTATAGGGTCCCCTAGAGGAAAATAGGGTAATTAAAATTAAATAAATTTGATATTTTATGTTATTTTTTCTTACAAATCTCCAGAATAAGTTTTTGCCACTGTCAAAGAAACTTTGATAAAAAAATGTCATCTGATAGGTTAGTTTACATTAGTTGCAGCACTGGAGGGGGGGGGGATTCCATAACTAAAGCTTTAATATGTTTTTACTGTATGTGTCTCATATAACACCTATAATTCCAAGATAAAATTATGGAACACAGACATTTTATTTAAAACATGGTAGATATTTTTTATTTAAACTTAAGTAGTTATGTAAAATCTTGTTAAATATATATATATATATATATATATGGAACACAGACATTTTATTTAAAACATGGTAGATATTTTTTATTTAAACTTAAGTAGTTATGTAAAATCTTGTTAAATATATATATATATATATATATATATATATGGAACACAGACATTTTATTTAAAACATGGTAGATATTTTTTATTTAAACTTAAGTAGTTATGTAAAATCTTGTTAAATATATATATATATATATATATATATAGTTAGTTATATATATATGTTATGTTAGTTATATATATGTTAGTTATATATATAGTTATATATAAATGTTAATGTTAGTTATATATATATATATATATAACTAACATGTTTTTTTTTCTTTTTTTGCGTTTATACTGTTTTCTGAGAGGGAATAAGGTAATATATATTTTTTAAATTACCCTTTTTTTATGTTTTTTATATAAATTTTCATAATGCGCTTCTGCCTCAGCTAAGTTTATGTTTTATTAAATTTTTTCGCATCATAGATTTTATTTATACTGGTAGCGCTCCTGGTGGAAAAATGCATAGCTAAAAATTAAAATGGATTTTTTTTCTCATATGGAAACAATACTCTAAGTTAAAATTAGGTAATACAAAATCAACATTATTTTTTGTGGCATTTATAGCGTCTCCTGGCCATAAATAGGAAACAGAATTTAAATCAAACCTGATTTGATGTTTTTTTAACACTAATTCTTCATAATAATCTTCTAGCGCGTCAATTTTATGCTTTAATAAAAAACAAATGTGCATAAGTTTTATTACGCTGGTAGCGCTTCTGGTGTGAAATTGCATAACTAAAATTTTAAAATGGATTTTTTTAATGTAATTTCAGGTAGCAACAATACTCCAATTTAAAATTAGACACTTCAATTTAAACTCAACTTTCCTTAACGCCAATAACTCTACCTATAGATAAATATATTAACCAAATTTAAATTAAAGTGGGGTTTTTTGTGTATGTTTAACTCTAGGACGGCCGTGCTGAAGATAAAAGTAGGTAGTACAGATTCAACACAATTTTCCTTTTCGTTTATTGCGACCACTTTAGGAAAATAAGTTATCTACATTCAACTAAAATGTTTTTCTTTCTTTCTTTTCTTTTTAATGTATGAAGACATTTACGGTGACTACTTTTTATATAAACTTATTTTTTAGTACAAACAACATTTTAAATTATGAATATCTAAATGAATAGAACTTAAATATTCATCACGGACTATCAACTAAGTTGGTTGTTTAGTAAGTTGTTATTTGTTTTATGTGTGAACATAAAACACAAAACGTAAGGTATATGGAATTAATCTGTCTGCCAGCCTGTCTATCATAGTACACAATTTAAATTTCTGAAGGTGCTCTTAATCCAAGAAATTTTAAGTAGTTTTCATGGTGGATTAAAATGTGTTTCCACCAATGGATGAATTACGAAAAAAATTGTACAGAGCAAGTCTGCTTGCAATCCGGAGGTTGACGCACGAAAGACGCAGGGGTCAGAGCTTCTAGTTTAAAAATAAAAATACATACATACAAAATAAATAAACATAAGCAACGACCAAAAATATTAGTTAGTTCGGAAAAACTTAGTTAGTTACTTAATTTAAAAAAATGATGAATGTTTTTTAATCCACAAAAATATAATATAACCATTAACGAAAATGCACAATAAACCCTTCTGAGTTACCCACGATTTAAAAAAGCGTTCTTTATCTTTAGAAACATCAGAAATTTATTTCTACTTTCAATCTATTTTCAAGATTTAAACATTTATAAAAACAAAATTTCTTTTCCTGCCACTGATTTTCGGAAACGTTTTCGAGTAGTTATTATATAACATTAATAAGTTTTCTAGAACCAAATTATCGATTTTTATATGCTATCAATTCTCAATAAAACATTTTCTGCTGCTTATTGAATTTATAGATGCAAGAGTAACAAAATAATATTAATTTCAATATTAGTGTTAATGCTGTTAATTTATCATGTTTGTCTGTAAAACATGTTTGTTGAACATGAAAATGCTTACTTGAGAATGGATAACATCCAAAATGTCTATATTCCGGGTTGAGAAAACTGATTAATACACTATAAAAACTACTCTAAAACGTTTCCAAAAATCAGTGGTAGCAAAAGAAACTTTGATTGTCTAAATGCTTCTTTAAATCTAAAAAATATATTAATTTCTAAATTTTCTAAAGATAAAGAAGGTTTTTTGGAATCATGGGTAACTCGGAAGAAGTTATTGTATATTTTCGATCGTGGTTATGTTATACTTTCCTAGATTAAGAAGCATTTGACTTTTTTTACAACGTGCGTACTTCTTCATGATACAGGATTCGTAAAACAATACAAATAGTAAATGGGATATCAGACGCCTAGTTAACAGGAAAAAACGTTTTAGATATATGCGGAATTTGATTTCATAAATTTAACTCGAGGGCTTAACGTCAATTGAATCAAGTGAAAGAAAAGTTTTAATAACTTTTCATATGCTTAGTTTTGTTAATTAGATAGTTCGGCATATAGTTATTCTTTTTTAGTCTTTATTTCATATAAATAGTTTCAACATTTTCTTCCTTATATTTCCTATTATCAGTTCAGAAGGGGGCTTCACAATACAGAGGAATATACCGGGTGCGTCATAAAATTGTTAAAACTTTAAAAATTCATTAAAAATAAACAAGTGATGCTAAAAAATTGCAGTTTGCAGGAATGGGATTACAGGAAGATCTTTTTTTTTTTTTTAATAACACAAAAAATTTTGGTTTAAAAATTATCGATAGATGGCGCTGCGATGCATATTATGAAGCAGATTTATGCAAATCAGGCTGTCAAT
Organism: Maratus michaelseni; assembly: GCA_963931845.1. NCBI lineage: Eukaryota > Metazoa > Arthropoda > Arachnida > Araneae > Salticidae > Maratus > Maratus michaelseni. The sequence goes on from OZ007587.1 coordinate 187,202,239, forward strand.
AAAACCCCTCAATGCACGCAGATTCTTCATTCGATGCTAGAAGCATGATAGTGTTGCCAGATCAAGCACTGTTGGTTAAAATGTTTTACAAGAACGGGGAATGAGCAACTGGTGCATTGCGAAAATTCAGCTCGGCAAAATGATTGAAGACAAGAAAAAAGCCTGTTTCCTGTGCTGTGATACTGAAGCTTGTCAGAAGGTTCGCAGAAATGGATCTTTTACTATAAGCCTAATTTGCATACATCTGCTTCATATTATGCATGCCCAGCGCCATCTATCGTAATTTGATTCCACAACTTTTAATACTTTGCAGAATATAAATACTTCTTGAAAAATTACCTAGAATCATTTATCCCCTCCCCCTCTCTCTCTGTCTGTATCCCCTCTGATATCTTTATTTTTTAATTTCCATGAACATTTAAAATATTTTTTATTATCAGGATTTGTAGGATGGTATTAAGTTTTTCTAATAATATAACTTTTCTAAGCATTAAATAAGCAATATATATTAACATACTCGTTACAATTTACCTTTCTTTAGTAGTTTAATGCTTAGAAAAGTTAAACAAGATATCAGGGGGGAAGACAGAGAGAGAGAGTGGGGGGGGGGGGGGGGGATAAATGATTCTAGGTAATTTTTCAAGAAGTATTTATATTCTTATTGAAAACATATTAATTTAGATATCCACAAACCTTAAAAGTGAAAAAGTACTTTATATGTGTGTAAAAGTTTGAAACATAAAATAAAATTAAATAATTATACTTAAGATGTTAACGAAATGTTTACATATATCATTTAGTTACTACTTAGAATTTGTAAAACAATACGAAATGAAATTTTTTCCAAAATCTTAAAGAAAATCCCACAAACCCAGTCAAAAGAAAAGCATTTTAGATGTTTGTGAACTCTAAATTCATAAATTTAACTCGAGAGGTTGCATGTGGATAATTCTTTATTAATATCTTCCCCATATTCTTAATTTCTATGTCGAATATTATTTCAAAATTGTAGACGCGCATAACATGATAAACTTTACTTGATTCCTAATATATATAAAAATTTAACAACCTATAACAATTTTTAATCTAAAATATATATATATATATATATATATATATGTACTAATGCCAGGTTAGTTTCAACGAATAGGTTAATATACATTATTTAGTAAATATTTATACAAAATTTTATTATTATAGAGATCCCGAATATTATCCATCAAACCCCGATAAATAATAAGCAAAGTTTGGTGTTTTCATTGAATAACGCGTATGCATATGATTATATAAAATACCCTTGTTTAGGACTCTATAGTGATATCTCTAAAACCTTAAAACGTAAAAAATTGTTTTAGATGAATGTAGAATTTGAAAATGTAAAATAAAATAAAATAATCGCATATAAGATTTTAACAAAAATATATGCATACATACTTCAATTATCATTTAGAATTTGTAAAACAATATGAAATAGTACTCTTTTAGAATGTTAAATGAAATCCCACAAATCCAGTTAAAGGAAAAGCGTTTTAGATGTTTGTGGAATTTGATTTCATAAATTTAACTCGAGGGCTTAACGTCAATCGAATCAAGTGAAAGGGAAGTTCGAGGTGAATAAGCGAAATTGTTACCGATAGAACACGTTCTTCGAATTCCGTTTTTGTCGGTGATTTACGATCAAGGCGAAAAAACTCTTGCAGGGAGACTGATGATCGGTGAAAAACAGTCCAAAGATACTCGAATATTAAACACTTATTGGAATTTTTTATTTCAATCTGTTTTAAGACTGTTTCATTTTAAAGGAATTCTGAATTTTGTGACAAGAATACTTTGAAAGAAACTTTATACTTTTTGCACATTTTACAAAAATTGAGATAATATATATCTTTTAAGTTGTTTGAAAAAATGATTGCGCACGCAGCATAAAATATGCATGACTTTTTAAATTCGTTTTAAAAATTCCTCAATAAAGTTTATAGTTAAGCAATCTTAAGTCACGAAATCTAAGTTTGAGTTATGCTTTTGTTTAAAATTATCTTATATAAATAGCCTAACATAGTACAATATTTCAGTATGAAGTTTAAAAAAAAAGGCTCTCTTATTTTGTTTATTTTTGTTACATTATCAACTATCAACTTTCAACCATGCAACAGAATTAAAAGTTTAATATGTATTGGTATTATTGTTTTATATAAGAAAAGTGTGTATGCATTGCATTTAAATATCATGGGCTATTAAAATTTTTTATAATGTATTTCTTATTTTTATTTTAATACTTTTTAAATGACAATATATGAAGAAAGAAAAGCCATGCGTTACGCATAGTTTATTAAATACTTTCGAACATTACTATAAATACTGTTATAAAATCATCTACTTTTGGTACTGCGAGACATATCACAATTTATAAGGCCCAATTCACAATAATTGCTTGATATACAGTCGTTAACAAATGTTTAAGACCAAGCGGTGTTTATAACAGCATTTGAGACCAGTTGCTATGTGCGATGACAATCCAAAATCCTTACTTAAAAGTCTAGATACGGTCATCAGGCTTACATTTCTTATTGCCACAAGCAATGTTTGTTTTTATTTTGTTATAAAATCTCTTAGACGAACGTACAGCTATTCGCCATATGATATGGTCGTTTCGTGACGTTGCTTCTCTTAGTTGACCTGATCTTTCTCTTGCAGTCGATATTTCCCTTCATCTATTTCATGCTTCACCGTGGCATTGTGTACAGTAGTTTTGCTTACATTTAGTTTTGGATGTTATATTTACTGTAAGGGACGACATCAGGTCGACCAACAGAAATAACGCCTCAAGACGATTATATCATACGACGAATAGCTGTGCTTTCGCCTAGGAATTCCTGTAAGAAAATGAAGGCAACTTTACTTGCGGCAGGAAGAAATATAAGCCGATTACCATATCTAAGCGTTTAAGCAATGAATTTGGATTATCAACGCGAATAGCAAATTGTTTTAAATGTTGTCATATACAAATAATTGCCTTAAAATTTTGTTAATGACTGTAATAAGGAGAATAAAACACATCTATGTCTCAAAGCTAAGTCTCGAAACAAGCATGCATTTAATAAGGGAAAATTCCTATAAAGAATGGAACAGTTCGTGACAACAGTTCTGCAAACAACGGCTTGCCAATTAACTCACAATCTCCAACAAGCAATCGTACATTTATACCATTGTTTTATTGGAAAAATTATTGTGATTTTGTCACAGTTATTCTGGATAATACTAGATAATTTAGACCAAAGTAATTTTTACGAAAATAATAAAACCCACCTTAACTCATGTATCATTTTCCCTTAACCCATTTTAATTATATATCGTTATTTCACGCTTTTGCGCAATTTATTGAGAGTGGCACAAAAGATTTTCTTTGTGTGTGTGTGTGTGTGTGTGTGTGTGGTAACCATTCATTTATACCAATATTAGTTTTTATTCCCACTGCTGTCTATAACGCCATTTTGAAACTAATTCACTACCCGATATCAAACTTTTTTACGTTTCTCTATATTCAAATATGCACGATACGACGTCTGTCTTTAAAAAAGGTATAGCAATACGGTGTATTTCAACAACATAATCAAACTTCGTGGCGACTAGCCAATTTTTACAAAAAATAGAGACTAGAAAATGGATAAAAAGACAAAACAAGTCCTACCGGCTCAGTCAGAAGAATAAATTTATTTCTTTAATTTTTTTTAAGGTACTACATGAACCAGATTTATTACAAATTAAACAAATTGGTCCCACTTCTTCTAAGTTGTCTAATTTGGTGAGAAAGATAATTTCCAAGGAATGTTTAAAGTAGTCTTATCAAATGTAATTGAATATAATGTAAATTGAATATTGAATGTAATGAATGGGTATGGGGCAATTATATCAAAAATCGTATTCAAATTATTGTGGATGGCTCTGCATAGGAGCTATTCACTGTTAAAAATAATCTGAAATTCACGAGTAATTTTTTTCATGAATTTCACAGAAAAAGTCCCTTTTCACGACAAAAAGGCATTTTCCGTTAAAAGCAGAAAATTTACTCATATTTCCTGAAAAAAAAAAAAAAAAAAAAAAAAAAACGAAACGGACGGAGCTGAAAGCAGCCAACGGAGATATTTCGTTATTTGCTGCATATTTATTTTCAATGTTTCAAAAACTGACATGTTGCTGCACAGAAAAACTAAAAATTCAATAAATTAAAATTTCGAGTTTATTTAAAACAACACCATCAAAATAGTGCTTTCGAGTTTAAAAAAGCAACAATTAATTTTTCCATTCTTTTAAAATCATTTGCAATTCATTTTTTTAAGTTATAAGAAAGTATTCGCACTTAAAATATATTCTAAACAAACAGATTAATATATATATATATAGAGTGTGATTCATAAATATCGAAACAATAGGCTATCTCTTTAAATATTTCTCCTAGACACATACTTCCAGTTGCAAAGTTTCATAAAAAAAGGTGCAAAATTTGATGAGATAAGTTTCAACTCCATGGGGGGGGGGGGGGGTCTATTTGAGAAAATGCAAAAATTAAATTTTTATACAGCCCCCGTAGGATAAAATTTCCAATTAGGAAATTTTTCCTTAACCATTCCTGAATTAAACAAGAAAAAAATCCATCTTGATATCTGCAAAACTCAGGGAGATATGTCCGTTTTAATAATTCGTGAGGTTTCAAGGGATCAGACACAATTTGAAATGCGTGTAATTCAAGAAACAATGTTACTGTAAGGTGTCCACGAAATATTTTATTTATTTATTTATCGAGTTATAATTTTGAATTTATTGTGATGATTAGCCATATAATTTGTAAACAGAATCACATCATAAAAATTGTTAAAAAAAAAAAAAAAAAAAAAAAAAAAAAAAAAAAAAAAAAAAGAGTAATTTAAAATTGTTATAACTCGAAATATTTTTTGTCGAATTGAATTATTTTCCTTTAATGAAACAGAAATATATAAGTTTTAATTTTCATTCAGCATTTTGAAAAATATTAATTAAAAAAAATATTTAAAATTGCAATTTAAAAAAAAAAAAAGAAAAGAAAAAGATGCAACTTACTTTAAACAAATCATATTTTCAAAAGTAAATAATTTTTTTTCAAATTTGCCAAATTAAAATTTAAGTAAAATATTTAAAAAGCTATGTTACTAGTTTGAGCTATTTATAGAGGTTATTGACTTATATAAATTTAAAGATGAGAAATGCTGAAAAACACTTATGATGCCGAAAAATGCATTTAAGTTTTAAACAAAGATTGGGTCCTAATAGAGCGTTTAAATGCTTTTTAAAAGCTTCCAGGTGAATAAGTAACTCCTTCCTGTAGCTTCAATTTCTGATTACGATAGTTTGGCTCTCGGGTATAGATATTAAATTTGTTTAACGCATACCCTAGTCTCTCATACAAATCTGGTAAACAGCGAAATTTACAAAATTTAAGTTTATTATAGATATAAATTTCTTTTATGTACTTTATGTTTCAGGTCGGGTTTATCGATATGATGTGAAAGAAAACCATTTTCATGGGCGTTGGTTGCACTTAATTTTATTTAATTCATTATCTAGACAGGTGTCTGTGCATATTTTAGATTTCTGCACAAGCCGAAATTTGTACCAAAAATTACCATTTATCTTAAGATACAATTAAGATTATTTTAAAGAATACTACATACATATTTATAAGAAAATTTTGATTACTATGTTTTCGCATGACAAAAACATAGCTGCTAAACCTCCCACTAATCCTCCGTAATATGTAGAATAATTTGAATCAGTTAACCCCTTTAAAACTAGAAATTGTTTAATGAATCTTTGACTTATTTAATTTAAATGTTTTAAGTCGAATCATTACTACATTTAATTGAATTTCTTAAAAGAGTTTCTGGTTCGAACGTATTGAACCTGGGTCAAATAAACATACTTATAACGGAAGATTAGTGAGAGCTTGGCATCTATTAAAAAAATACGCAAAAGCAACGTTAATGATTATTTATAATTATTAGACTGCTATATTCGAATAAAAATTTATTTTAAAAAACAATGTCGTTTGGAATAAATGAAAAATAGGTTTAAAAACATCATAACTTTTGAAACTGTATAAAAAAAAAAGATTTTTGAAAATATTTCTGTGTAATTTATAAAATATTATTTCCAATTATTCCGTTAACAGAAGTTTCATTATAGCTATTACTATTTTTATAAAACTTATTGCCTTCTCGACACGTCCTAAGAACCATAAAGACACGGGCCGGCACGGTCCGGCCAGCGGGCGGTGCCGATTATGACCCTGGGACCAATCTCGGCCTCATTGCAGACCTCTAGCATACTTCTCAAGCAAGTTTAACGTAAAAATCTATACGCTAATATTTTATATCTAAAAGTTAAGGCATTGTCTTAGATCGACTTTTAATAATGTGTAAATGTATGATCGATCCCTAACTTGCATTACAAATGAACTGATATCGCGTCTCTCAGAGGTATGCTTAAATGGTGTAAGTCACGAATTTTGGATTTTAATATCTCTGTGAATTTTGCAGATATAAAGATGGCATTTTTTTTGTTCAATTCAGGACTGGATAAGGAATAATTTACTAATTGGAAATTTTATCCTACGGGGGCCGTATAAAAATTTAATTTTTGTATTTTCTCAAATAGACCCCCCATGGAGTTGCAACTTATCTCATCAAATTTTGCACCTTTTTTTATGAAAATTTGCAATTGGAAGTATGTGCCTAGGTGCAATATTTAAGGAGATAGCCTATTGTTTCGATATTTATGAATCACACTGTATATGTGTATATATACACTACTGGCCATTAAAATTACTACACCAAGAAGGCGCCAAGCTACAGACGTGAAATTTAAACGACAGAAAGAAAGTTCTGTGATATGCAAATGATTAGCTTTTCAGCTCTTTTAGACAAAGCAGGCGTCGGTAGCGACACCTACAATTTGTTTAAACGAGGAAATTGTTCAGTCGGTTTCTCATACACAAATTGCATTTGAATGTTGTTGCCTGGTGAAAAGTTGTTGTGATGCCTGGTGTAAAAAGGAGAAATGCGTAACAGCACGTTTCTGACTTTGATAAAGGTCGAATTGTAGCCTTCCGGGATTGCGGTTTATCGTATCGCAGTATTACTGCTCGCGTCGGTCGAGATCCAATGACTGTTCGCAGAATATGGAATCGATGGGTTCAGGACGGTAATACGGAACGTTGTGCGGCATCTCAACTGCCCCCTATCACTAGCAGCCGAGAAGACAGGCATGTTATCTGCATGACCGTAAGGGATCGTACAGCCACGTCACGAGCCCTGAGTCAAGAAATGGGGTCGTTTGTAAGACAACAAGTGTCTGCATAAACAGTTCGACGAGTTTTGAAGCAGCATGTACATGCCATCCAATCTCTGTTTGACTCAATGCCCAGGCGTTTAAGTGTTGTTATTACTGCCAGAGGTGGTTATTCTGGGTACAGATTTCTCAGGATCTATGCACCCAAATTTCTTTAAAATTTAATCACTTGTTATTTCTAGTATAACATATTTGTCCAAAAAATATCATTTTGTTATCTGCATTACTTCCTGGTGTAGCAATTGTAATGCCCGATAGTATATATATATATATAATAGTTAAATTAAGTGAAAAAATTGATTTTATTCAAAAAAGCAACAAACAAAAATAATGCTTTCGAATTAAAAAAAAAATAACAAATAATTTTTTCATTCCTTTAAATTTATTCGCAATTTATTTTTTAAAGTTATAAAAAACACTCGCTCTGAAAATATGAACACATTTAAAAAATACATAATAGTTGATTAAAAATCGGTTTTCTCAAAAAAGCAAAAAAATGTTATCGAATTTAATTCAAAATATAATATTTATATTTTACATCTAACAATCAAATTAAGAATATATATAATTCATGTTTTTATCCTCCATTAATACTATAGTTTTCACAACCATCATCTCATTACGAAATATCCCCGTAATTAACTTCAAAATTACCAATTTTCTAAACCCCAAATTGTTCAAGTCCCAAGATGCGATTTGAAGAAATTCCGTATCATCGTTTCCAACCCTTAAACTAGCAAGGACCCGCTGGTCTTACGGTAAAACACTCGGCTCAAGGCACTAACGTCCCCAGTTCGATCCTCAGGTCTGCCAGAAAATTTTCTTGAAGTATATCATATATTAAATACTCCCATAATTATCAACAGATGTCAGCACAAAGAGAGATGTAGTTATATTTAAAACCGAGTTTATTCATAACGGAAAGTTACTTATTCTTCAAACGGAGTTTTACCTTCTTTTATCTCTCAAAACGGAAAATGTACTAACGGAACGGAAAAAGTCCTGCAACTTTGCTGCCAGTAGTTTTACTGTGAATTAACGGATTTATGTTTAACAGTGTTGATCATATAACATGCTACACTTGTTTTGCTTTAAATGCACATAAGGAAGAAACCGTCCATAATCGGCAATGCATCTGAATTCTTTTGATCGTCCCTGTATATGAACAATAGATTTTACACGAAACGCAACATTTTAGAATTTTGTTCTGCTGAAAAACTCGTACAGCCCTCGCCAAAATTATAAGTACACTAAAAAATGTTAGCAATCCTAAACTTTATGCAATAAGTAATTAATAAACATTATGTATTATGTATTTATAATCCAAAGAGAACTAACTCTCACGCTCATTTTTATTAAAAATAATAAAAAGAACATTTTAAAAATATGAATTATTAAAATAAAATAATGGTTATACATATAAGGACAATGTTTATAAGTTTGAACAGATACAAATTTAATAAGAAATGCTATCACTTTTATATTGCCTCATCAATATAACCAATTCAGCCATACGATTCGACATGCTTGGAATAAGATAGGATAATTATGATGTGGATATAGCTTCTCAAGGGTTACAAATACTTTCTGAAGCTCTGTAATGAATGAATGTTACTTAACATTTACGTATAAAAAGTTCACCGTTGACCACAATTAATTTTGTTATAATGTTTGTATTGTTCGATCAAGGTAGCCAATCAAATAGTGGAATATTGTAATCTTTGGGGCATGCCACGATGCATTACCTTGTGGAAAAATGAATTTTTTCTGTCCTAAAAGCAGCCATATGCCTCAATTTGTGCTTCTAAAATACGAGTGTACACTTTTAAGTTCATTTTCTTCGAAAAAACAACTTGATTAGTCTCTACTTAAAGTGACATAGCATCCCAAACTGTAACTTGTCCTTCTTTAATTTGACGTTTCCATGCAACGTTCGTCCCCAAATTATGCCAGTATAAACGTATAACTTTCGGCCTATTAAGATAAAACCTATTTCTATTCATCCGAAGTTTATATTGGCACAATTTGTGTGGGGATAGAAACGTTGCATGGAATCGGCGAAATAAAGAAGGTACACAGATGGTTCGGGGTGTCGTGTGAGCTCAAATTCAGACTGATCAAGTTATTGCTCCCGAAAATCTTAAATGTGTACATCGGAATTTTAGAAGAACAAATTTTGGGATAGAGTTGCTTTTAAGAGGGTAAAGATTCATTTCCCAACAAGAGAATGCATCAAGCCCTGACACAAAAGCTACAGCTTAAATGATAAAAATTATCCCATTATTTGATTTGCCACCCCGACCGCACGATTTGACCATTATAAAAAATACCTGGGACAATGGTGAACGTTTTTTTGTGTAATTGAGAAACAATATTCATACATTACAGATCTTGAGTAAGTCATTCACAATCCTTGGGCAGCTATACTATATCTACAACTTAACTATCGAAACTTGTACCAAGCATGTCGAATCGTATGGCTGAGTGTCTCCAAAATAAAAGTGGTTACATTTCTCATTAAATTTTTATCTATTCGAACATATATGCAGTGTCTTTATAATTATGACCTTTAAAAATTGTAATATTTTTCTTCATTTCGTATACTTTTTAAATATATATTAGTTTTTTAATAAAATTTAGCAAGTACTCTCTTTGGATTATAAATACATATTCAAAAATGTTTATAAATACTTAAAACTGTATAAAATTTACATTTTTTATTGTCTTTATAATTTTAGCCAGTATAAACAAACAAAGAGCTTCTAGCAGTTATCACCCATTAGAGATTAATACATATGGATTCTCTTCCGCAATCCTTGAAAAAAGAGCCTATAAATATTCTCTGCATCCTATAGTATACATTCATAATATAATTTCCTAAAGTATACATGCCATAGTGATCCTTAAATATTCTATATTAATTTTATGGTGTGTTCGAAAGAAAAAGAAACATTTACTGTAGCGGCCATATAGCCGTAATTGGCTTTTCATTTGGGCGCAACATATACATTCGTTATAGATTGTATAATACAAGCTGTCGTAGCAACACGATGTGTTGTATTTGCACAGCATGAAAACTTTCGATTAAAAAAAAATCTAATTTAATTTTACATTTAGAAAATATTTATAATATCAAATTTCTTAAATTTCTTATTATAAGCAAGAAATTGTGTATACAATGTAAATGAACTGAAACTCACGAAACTTACATTTTACAGGTTACGTGATTTTTATGCAATTATAGTAGAATGCTTTTATAAGAAAATGGCGAAATATGAACAATACATTTCCATTGGTAGAGAGGACTGTGAATAAATAATCGAAATGGTTGCCATTATTAATAAGCTAATGTTTGTTTATCTGTCTAACTCGTCTAAATGAATTCGTCCTGGCGAATATCGCCAAGTTCTGCTGTGTGAGTTGCTATGGTTTGGTCAAAAACTTTAAGCTGAGTATATGACCCTGTGCATTATGTTCAGATTTCACGCTCAAAATTCCATGTTTCTATATTTTATAAAATAATAAAGAAAGAACGTATACTGAAAAATTTAAATCGATTTATTCAAACAAAACAAACATAAAGATATTTGTACACCATTTCGGATAGCAGACGATGTTTCATTGTTTGACTTTTTCTTTCCACAAAAACGGAGTACTTTAGTTGCGATCTCTAAAGAAATTTCATTTAAAGTTACAAAAAAAAATCTGGGAAACTAATTCATATTTTCAAATTCTGAGAGCTTATATGATATCCTCGGATACATGCGGAACACTGTAATTAATTTCAACGTGCTACATTGAATATTCTAGGAAGGTAGTTGTGAAATACAAACAGAGAGTCTGATTTTATTATAATAAATTATTAAAATACGCTTAAAGCTATTTTTGCCAACATAATGTGATGTATTGAAATTCATTTGTGAGTTCCTGTAAACAAACGATAAATGTTAAACTGTGAAGAAACGATAAATGTTTTACAGGTTATATTTTCTAGTGAATTTCGATAAAGGATATAATTTTTTTTATGACTGAAGTATTATAAATGTCATTAAAAAGTTTAAAATAATTATATAGGTCGTCCTGTATTCGAATTCTTTGGTATTACCCTTTAAAACAAATATAAATATGTACTGTTACCTACAGGAAGTGGATCATCTTAATAAAGTATATCAGTTTCGATATGTTTGATTAATATAACGTCATTAAAATGGACTTTATAAATTTACTGCGTAATGATAGTAGTGTAGGCGAACTGTTTTGTGAAATATATATAGGGTGTATCTGAATTGATGGTCAGAGCTGTAAAGGATGTTAATACATGTCAAGACAAGCAAATGCAACTTTTGTATAGGAAACCAGGGACGCAATCCACTTAGTAAATCAAAAATATAGGGAGTCTCACACCAAACCAAATCCACAATTTCACAATAAGAAAATATTTTAGCAATACCTTCAACATTGTTATTTTGTTTTCTGTGAAACGGCATGAAAACATAAAAATGTGTTCGAAACAGGAATCCCCCATGTCCAAGCAACACTGAGCTAGACGCTTCAAAACTCGGAATGTAGCTGACAATGCATACGATCTCACTAATTCATTTACAGTAAAATTCCAACAATCCCTCGATGCCACACTGTAAAAAATGTTGGTCAACAATTACGGTATATATACTGGCAACTTTGTGACCAGTATATATATACCGTAATTTAACTGGACGATATATGTACCGTAAAATATCTAAAGTATATGTACCGGTGCACTACCCCCTCTCCTCAGGCCTGCATGCATTACGTAACAAGAGCAAGACGAGGCTAACGAAAAAAACAGGCTACCGCGGTACATTCCACTTATCTTTTTTTACAGACCGCTAGAGTGACGTGATGCTCTTTTTGTACACCTGCATTGGTGCATTCAAGCATCACGTGACTCCCGCGGTCTGTAAAAAAATATATACAAGTAAAGCACCGCGGTAGCCTTTCTTTTTCGTTAGTCTCGAGCAAGAGCATCACTTCAGGGGTTGCCGTACACCGAAGCGGGGCTACCAGCTTTTTCCTTACTCAAAAATAATTATTTTACGGTATAAATAGCGATATTTTACTGAAAAACAACCATTTTACAGTATAAATACCGTTTATCATCGAAATGGCACATGTACAGTTTTTTTTAACGCTTAAAATACCTTAGAAATACGGTACTCATACCGTAAATAGTGAAAACGGTACAAGTACCGTTAATTTACATTACATCTACTGAAATTTTGCGAAATTTTTTTTTACAGTGCACGACATTTCACAGACGAGAAAGTTATTGTGTCGAAGATATCATTAACATATTTTCATTAACATGCTGATGAGGATCTAAATGATATATCAATATTTTTATGGAAGATTTTTACAACTCAAAAAATGTAATTTTTAGGATGACATATAAATACAAATGATAATACTTCTTACTTCTTATTATCATATGTAAACTAATCAGAAGTCACCACACTTTTAAAAATCCGCAGCAAACTGTTCAGTCATTCAGCCATTTTTTCTAAATAACGGTTACTGGAATAATGAAGCGTTCTAGTTGGTCAGAATATAGCAAAACTTACAGTTGTCTAATCGTTTCCTATAAAAATGATTAAATGACAGTCTGTTGCAGATTTTTAACAGTGTACATTACCGCTAAATGGAAGTAGCATCGTTATAGAAACAGCCAAAACTATAAATCCATTATGGGAAGATCGGCAGTTCTTAGTTGATTTGCTAGCGGGACTGTCTTTTCTGGTCTTAATTTTATAGAAAGTAGACCATAATACAAAAAGTGTCGGTAAACTACCACGAAAATGTGAAAGTGATTTTGTGAAAGAATGTCATAATAAGTATAATAGTAAAATTATTATTTTTTAAAACACTCTTTTATAAGCATTCAATGTTTATCTTAAGAAACAAACCTAATATCATGACTGCAATTCATGTTTTGCATAAAAAATAAAAATAAGTTACAATACGTTAATTTGGCGCAAGCCCCGATTATGGAAAATTCAACGCTTTGATCTATGCTTAGCAGAGAACACAAACTAGTGAATTTATTTAAAAATATATAATTTTTGCTCTGTTTCATTTTTAACAGACGGCAACAGGAAAGAAGAAAATGTTATTAAAACTATCTATTCAGGACTTCTAAACTGTTTTCTCAAGGAATAATTATAATTTAATTCGTATTAAACTAATAATTGACTAATGCGTATTTTTAAAAAATGTATTACGTACTTTATTTTTTTTAATTTATATTTTCTAATTTTTAGTGTTTAAAATATTTCGTTTTTGCAATGCACAATATTCAAAAAAGAAAAATGTATTATACTATGTTAAAACCTAATAGCCTAAACCTCATTTGTATTTTTTTTTATAAAGTTGCCGAGTAGGGCTTGTAGAGCTCAAGCCATATGGTAGGTTCCCCTGCTTGGTTGAATCTGAAATCTGCTAAAGGAAAAATGCCTTAAAATTAATTTATTAATTTATAATTAAGTTATAAAAATATTAAAATGTTGTATTGTCATCGGAAACATCTGTGTACATAATTTTTAAATTCTAGCATATCAGGAAGCGAATGAAAAATAGATAACAAAATTCCATCTTTACATACAAAAACAAGGTTAAGTAAAATAAAATATTCGAAAAATGATTGCGTCGTTAAAGAAAAAAAAAATAATCTGGGCTGATTTTGCTGCAATTTATAGTCTTAGAATGTAAAATCTGTATTATGTGAAAAAAAAAAAAATAACTTCGTGATTCTTTCGAATAAAGAAAATCACAAGTAGTTGGCAATTATAAATATTTTACCATTTGATTTAAACTCATATTATAAGCTAGCTATATTACTTCATTTCAATAATAATATTATAAATATTTAATTTTTATGTTTCTAATTTTTATGAACGTGTAAATTGGCATTAAATATTTAAACATTCATATTGAAAATTGTTAAATTTTGAGATTTGTCCTTCTTCTATAAAGGTAACTAAGGGAAAGTAGGGTAAAACAGGATACCTAACGGTTTTCCTTTTTTTTTTTTTGAGAAAAGTCTAGAAGGGCGGGAAAATCGGAACACCCCACAGAAGTGTTTGGAGACATCTGGGCTATTGAAAAACAACACCTGTTGGCACAGGAAAATTCTTCTCTACATGGAAAAAGGCATTTTCTAGGACTCCTGAAACATCTCCGAATTTTGGTGGTAGGGTAAAACCCGGTATTAATCAGAAATTAAGTTTTTGCGCTTCCAGTTACAAAAAGCTTTATTATAATAAATTTAGATTCGAATTTTAAAACATATATACATTTTTTAAGGTCAATAACTAATTTTTCAGGTTTTCAAGTACATTTTAATGTTGTCATGTAATGGCTTTCTCAGTTTTTACTTTTCGTATCCGCTGCATCCATCATGTGTCCACTCTTTGAAGACTGAATATTGTATTCATCCTTAACCACCTGTTGAGTGACGAAACGATTTATTGCAAAATTCAATCCAAAATCATGAGTACCTGGTTTAGCACCAAAAGACGACCAAAAATGACGACCAACGTTGTCTTTCTCCTGTATAGCTGGAGGTACAAACTTCTACTTGGCATCAAAATGTTGTGTGAAAGCTATGAAAAACAATGGTGTACTTACCTAAAGCAATTCGTCTAGCTAGATTTATTTAAAAAGCAGAGAAAACTGCCAAAAATCAAAACTTTTGAAGTGGATTTCTTTCCAATAATCACTGCACAGACACACTCACTTCAAAAGCCGATGGCACACTTCTAGCGGAGGCTAAGAGATGTAGTTAAGACGGGTGCTGTCAACAGGGCAGCAGCACCCATCAGCGAGAAAACAGGTACCCGGTTTGATCCTACTCTCCCCTATATATTAATTTCGTATCAGTCCAAGCATAAAGTTAAAATGCGGGCAGTCGGACAAGCATACGATCTTAAGTCATAAATACTTTAATAAATTTTAGAAAATGAGTAAAATTTATGAGTCTTATCCAGAACCTAACAAAATATTTCTAATATATTGCTATTGAATGTTGTAGTGTAAAATTTCAAATAAAAATAACCTTGAATACACTTACATTACAAGATATTTACAGTAGAATTAAAATTCATCTTCAGGAAATATACCTTCTAGCAAAAGCGAAACGGATAATATTAATCTCTTATTCAAAGCTGCGACTTATAGTACAGGTAAAATAAGGGTTTTGTTAAACAACTGTTGGTCATTCCCCAAAATTTGGGAGAAACTTCGTTTTTGCACTAGAAAAGAAGATCCGATGAGTCCCCAAAAAATAAAGTTGTTTTACGGTGTTTAGGGAGGGGGAGGGGCCATTTTAACTCAAGGGGAGATAATTAAATTGTTTTTAATAAAGTGGGGTATCTTTGTAATCATTTTTTTAAATTCTGAACCGAACCACACCTTCTGCAAGTCGATACGATCTTTTGTTGCAAAGTTATGCCAGATTTTAGGAATACAAAGTAGAAAAATTTATTTCAATGCAGGTAAAATATTATGTTCTTTCAGGAACAACTGGCGGCCATTCACTTTGGAACAACTTTGTTTTGGCACTAGAAATAAAAATCCGATAAGTACCCAAAAATTAAAATATTTTTCTTGTGTTTTGGAGGGTAAAAGGGGGGAGGCATTTTAATTACCTGCACTGAAGTAAAATTTTCGACTTTGGATTACTAAAACCAAGTGTAACTTTGCAACAAAAGATCGTATCAACTTGTGCTGTGGTTCGATTCAAAATTAAAAAATACACACTAAACTGTACCCCACTGGACCTATATAAAAGAGGTTGAATTCTTCACCCCTGAATTAAGATGCCCCCTTTTCCAATCCTTGAATATCCTATAAAACAACATTAATTTTTGGGACACATCCGATTTTCTTTTCTGGTGCCAAAACGAAATTCTGTCCAAATTTTCCTGAAGCGCCATCAGTTGTTTCTGTAAAAACCTATATTAACTGCACCGAAGTAAATTGTCGACTTTGTATTTGTGAAACCTGTTGTAACTTTGTAACGAATCATCGTATCGACTTGCGGATGGTGTCGTTCGATTCAGAATTAAAAAATACATAACTAATGACAGCCCACTCGATCTACTTAAAAAAATGGATCTCCCCTTCCCAGAGTTAAAATTTCCCCCTCCCCCTCCCCAAAAAAACAGGATAAAACAACTTTATTTTTGGGGAACTCATCCGATCTTCTTTTCTAGCGCCAAAACGAAGTTCGGTCCAAATTTTCGTGAATGACCATCAGTTGTTTCTGTAAAAACCTATATTAACTGCACCGAAGTAAATTGTCAACTTTGAATTTGTAAAACCTGGCTAACTTTGTAACGAATCATCGTATCGACTTGCGGATGGTGTCGTACGATTCAGAATTTAAAAATGCATGACTAACGATAGCCCACTTGATCCCCTTACAAAAATGGATCCCCCGTCCCCTCCTTCCCCCCCAAAAAAAATAACAGGATAAAACAATTTTATTTTGGGGGGGGGGGGGGGGACTCATCTGATCTTGATTTTAAGTACCAAAACGAGGTTCTTCTCAAATTACGTGAATGGCCATCAGTAGTTGTATTTTACTCAATTTTTGATCCATTTTACCTGTACTATTAAGCAACTTTTCACAGCTCTTGGCCATGTTTAAACACACACGTTTTAATCCATGGATGTTCGAGCGGCAACTGATCCAACATTTAGCCGAGTAAAACAAAAACACGTGTTTACATATCAAAGTGAGACCTTGGCTAGAGAGGTAACTCCGAATCACACTGAATCTCACATAACTGTGAACCAATCACATAGCTCTTATTTTAGAATTTGTTCTACTGTCTGGCTGCTGTTGAAGTTATTAACCGCAACGAGCGTCCCGTCACTCGCACAATTTTTAATATTTTTCCACCAGTAATTTTAAATAAAAATCTTTCATAAAATTAATCCCAGAAGTTTTGTGATTAAATAAAGGTGAAACTTCGGTTAAAAATTATTAGTAGGAAAAATCAAGGTTTGTACTTAACATTTACGTCAATTATACGCAACGCTCGTCCCGAAGGACTTAACGGTGAGAATATGTATTTCTTATACTATCTATGGAGATTTGTTGAATAAAATCCTTTAGTGAGGTATGTTATAGCTTTGAAATCGACCGATATCATTTTTTCATTATGACCAAATTCTAAAAGTTTCTCGCATGTATTTTTGCCATAAAAATATTTTTATTGGCATCTGTGAATAATAATTAGAATTGATTGTCAAGCAGAGAGATCAACCTTCGCAAAAAGTTTGGAAATTAATGATTTTGATGGCAAAATTTGATGTGAAATATTTACTTGGAAAAATCCAGAAAACATTTTAACTCGTTATCAAATCATAAACTCAAACATTAAAAAAAAAGAAAAAGAAAACTAATTTTAGTTTTTTACAATTACTTTAAAAAATTGCACATAAAATAACTGTAGCATAAGTGTAACAAATACGATTTTTAGAATTAAAATTACTCTCTTAAAAAAAACCTGATTACTCTTAAAAAGTAGATAAAAGAAAGGATTTTTTCATATCTTTTAAAACAACGTCTTACTTAAATGCGACGCTAGTTAAATTTTAACAGTGAATGAAATTTAACACAATTGAAATGTTTCGCTTAAAATTGCTTTCGGAAACCTACTTCTCGTACAAAATATATTTTAAAATATATTAAAATATAAATTAAGACGTTCAGATTCGAAACGGGGTCGCTAGCGCGGTCAGAAATTTCTGGAACGTTTCCGCTTGTAAATTTCCGGTAATGACCTAATAAAACAAACGCTAGAAATAGGTCCGGAATGCTTTAACGACTATTTTATGGTAAGGCACGTGCTTGGAATTCCGTTTGTCATCGAAATTTATGAATGCAAACGGAGTGTAAGGAAGAAGCGTTCAGAAGGACGTAAATCTCTAGGTATTCCCATAAATCACTTCCATATTTGTGTTTACAAATTTTTTTAAATTTAAATTCAGACCAATTGGCAATAATGAATAAAAAAACGCATGGTTCTGAAATCGAATAATAGAGTTTTCTTTCTAAATTATGCGGGTAATATTGCAATATCTTAGATATAAAACGAGCGTAAAAAAGTAAACACCCACTTTTCAAATAATAAAAGTTTCATCATAACTTTATAATTCACGTTTATTATAAAGATAAAATACAAAATTAACTAGTTGTTTAGTAAGATGTTAATACCTTTTAAAAATTAAACAAAAAGAAAATCAGCAAGAAATAGTTCAATTTAAGCTAAAAGTATATGAATTTTTACTCGTCAAAGGTAAGTAAACGGGAAATGCGGATAACAAAAATTAAGTGTTTTTGATAAGAAAGAGAATTATTCTTATCGATTTTTACTGGGACTGTTGTCATTTTCACTATAACATATTATTTACTTTTCTACACATACATACTTCAGCAGATTTTTTGTTAAATCAGGCGAAATTTTAGACTATTCTAACATTACGTTTTCTTCTACTCTTTTTCATTTGAAGTGGTTCTTTGATGAAATTTTTTATCGATGTATGGCACAACTGTTCCCTAGGGTTAAGTTTTGGGGGCTGTTTTAGAAAATCTAAAGGATTAGGCGTTCTTTATAGTAGCCATTTCTTCATTCTGTTCAATGAATGCTTAGGATCGTTTTTTGGAAGACCGAGTTTCCTGACAAACCCAACTTTTCAATGCTTGAGAGAACATTTTCACTCAAAATGGTTAAGTAATACATTTTATACATTGGCCATTTGATGAAAACTAGATTTCTCGGACCTATTACTGTCTTACATCTTTAGGTCAAAATCATTTTTTTTAATGCCACATTTTTAGCTGTTTTTTTTTATGCCAAAAAATTTTAATTTGCTTCCATGACTTATGAAATGTATTTCTAAAAATGTATACTTATGTTAAGCTTTTTTGAAGAAACGCAGACGCTTTTGTTATTTTCTGTAGAAATTTATACTTTCTTACGATGTGTTTCCAGATAAGCCACATTTTGGAAGAGCTATTCTTATATACTTATACTTACTGCCTTTTCTGATGTATGCAAGATATCGTAAGAATTTTTGACAACACTTGAATCTGAATTCTCGAAATACAGCTCTCACTTCAAAATTACTCAGCTGGTTTTTGATCTTCGTGTCCGCTGAAAATATTTAATGTACTTATATTTAGCGTAATTTTCAATAATCTTCTGTACTAAATTTAACCTTATTAGTGTTTTCTCTCAAATTTAGTCCTAACTTCCACATGTTTCCTTATGGGAAATCTCTTAAATTTTACTAAAAATAATAAGAACAAAGTTCAAAAAGTATTATTAGATTGAAATTAACTTATTTTAAAATTCTTTAAAAGTAAAAGAGTACATTGATTGAAATTAAAAAAATTATAAGGGAAATGAGTTGCCAATGTTTACTTTCTTTTTACTCGTAAAAATCAATGTATTTTCAGATAAACGAAATTATTTCTTGATATATTTTGTTTTTGTTAAATGTTTATTAGGAATTAGACTCTTATTGAATAACCAACTATTTCTATCCCACACAACACACTAGCATCTCTGGACTATAGTATGTGTATCCGTCGCATAGCAATATTGCGATGTCCCACTGATAATTTCAGAGATGTTCTCAGGATGTACAAATGTCTGGATCCAGGAACGTCGTATTATAACGTCCGAAATACATTGCACAGAACATCTATGAGTCGTCGCACTAGAACGCTTACGATTTTGTACTGTGATGTCTATGATACAATACTTTGCATTTACAGTACATTTCACTAGTACACACGTGGTATGCCGGTACCGACCAAACCTACGTAAAAACCCACTATAAAGACTTAGTTTGAAGTCCACTTATGATAGGGATGAGGAACCCACATCCCGATTTTTACAAACACTTCCGAATAGCAAAATCATCATATTTTATCGCAGAATGTATATCATTAAATAAGGCTAAACTTACTATTCTGAAATAGTGATGACAGTTGGCTTGTTGGCATGCTGGTTGACCACTCCTGCTCTATAACATTTTTATTGTTCTATTTTGCTGTAAGTAAAAAACATACATTAATTTTAGCTTTCGGGGTCCTATTTATAAGTAGAGCCAGGACGGATGTGCGATGTGTCCATATGGAAATCAGATCTTGATATAGTATATCACATTGAACAAGCGCTGTTAATATTTTTATATGGATAATGTTAGAAAATAAACTGATTTCGAAATGATTTAATGTAATATTGTTGCAATGTAACTACAATTATTACAATGCAGCAGTTATAAGCATTTAAAGAAGTTTTAAAATAAAACAATATATAGCTCTTGATTGTTTAAGAGAGCAAGCCAAATTAATTGATGACTGTTCGTTGTAGTTTTTAGTTAATATCTCTGCACACATGAGATTGTTTAAATTCTATGCATTTAAAATTTAAAAAGACGCTGTAAATTTGACAACAGCTTTAAGTTACTCAAACTATGCCGTAAGAAAAAACGAAGGATATCACAGCAAAATCTGCTAGCAATTCTAACACCATAGTTTCTGCTGTAAATTAACGGCAAAGATTCCGACAAATCTCATTTTTTCTTTGTATAATTTCAGCAAAAATAATTCTAATTATGCAAATTTTTACAGTAAAAAATATTGGCACCCAAATTAACAGCAGATTTTGCGATGATTTTCCCGGTCCATTCTTTCTTTCTCTTATTACAGTACAGTTTTTGTTCTAATATTTTTCTTTACAGATATTTAATATTCTGGAATAAGTGTAACTTGTCGATTAGAATTATTTTGTTTATTCAGTAGCATTAGATTATTCAGGATTTCGATTATTAATTTATTTCACTCTTTAGAAGTTATTTAAAGGTTATTTTGTGATTTAATTTTGGGTTTCAGTAAGCTAATTCAGTAATGATGGTTTCTTTCAGTCTAAGCAAATTTGAACAAACGCAAAACATTTTTTGTATTAGTATTGTGTTACTTCCTTTAATTTTTTCATACGTAATATTTTCTTTAATTTTTTCATAATTTTTTCAATATTTAATGTTAACATCATTATTCATACTATTCAGTATTCATATTTTATTGACACTTTGTTACTGTTGAGTAACTTAATACTCTATTAAAGCGATTTAGAGCGGCTAAAATTTCTACCTCAAAATCAAAACGAGGCATCTAAAGTTGTTTCGACTCATGTTATAATCCTTCGTCTTGCCCTTTATTAGGATTTTAATGCCAGTCTGAAATTCAAATTATTTCGCAGGAATTAATTATGGTAGTGTTTCAAATCAATTTGAGTTTTGAGGGAACTTAAATATTTTGGATACGAATGGTTATTATTAGGCAACTGAAGCAAATTACAGTTAGTTTTAAGCAGGCTAAAATCTAATGCAACAGGATTAAGATTGGATTCCACTTTTGATTTGTAGCAGAGGCAACAGTAACCCAGAACTTCACAACACAGGATTATGCGACGTTTGAAGAGGATGGCAATTAATTTAGAGATTCAACTGGTTTAGAAACTTTGAATCTCATTTATTTTCAAAACTATTTGCAAACATAAATGTAATATTTATGAAAGTTTTCAAACGAGTGTCTTTATGTTTTTAAATACTTGTTTGCAGTAAAATAAAAACTATCTGCCTTCAGCAAATAACTTAAGCTTTCAAATTTTAAATTACTTTCCTTCTTAAACGGTATTTATAATATATATTATAACGTTCTTGTTTTTAAAAGTATTTCAATAATAAAGTTCTATTTAACTTGGAAAAATTAACTGTGTTCAGTCCAAAAGTGTTTTTGTATGTTTGCTATGTTATTTATATAATTTTAAATGTATTGCTTCATCTCAGTATCCTGATTATTAAATCTCAAGTTTAATTATTTTATAGTTTATTATTTTAAAATATACAGAAATTTCAAGTGTATGAAACTTTTTTATTTCTAAACGCCATTGAACAGGATTTCAAACAATGGTTTGACCTCTCTTTTATTCCATTCTTAATATCAGGGGAAAATTGAAAAGATTTCTCGGAGTAATAACTTTAGAAAAAATGTTAATTCTGAGGTAACTTAAATGTGTCGAATCCATATTGTAACTCAGGATTTGAACTAGTTTGGATAATATTTTGAATACGAATGGTTATTATTAGGCAACTGCAGCAAGTTAGAGTTTATTTTAAGCACACAAGTATTATTTAATTTCAGTATCCTTGTTATAAAATTACAAGTGAAATAGTGTTAATCGACATAAGAATTTATTAAAAGGATTTCAATTGTATAAAACTAATACTTCAAAATAATGACCCCAAGATCTTTCGTTTGATGTTATAATCCTATGTCATTCGCTTTATTAATATTTTAGTACTGGGTTTTAATTTAAACTATTTCACAGGAAATAGTTATGTCAATGTTTCGTAGCTATGCGAATTCTGGGAAAGCTTAAATGTTTTATCGGACAATAAAATAAATTATGGTTTGCTTTGAGTTGTCTAAAATGAAATGAAACAGCAGTGAGATTGAATTTTAATTTTGATTTGTACCAGAACAAACAGTAACCGGAACAATATAAGATTATATTATAAGATTATATTTGACAATAATGTCAGTTAATCTAGAAAAGCAACTGGTTTAGAAATTTCTAATTCGTTTATTTAAATATTATTTACAAATGTACCTGTATATTTTTGTCTTCAAAAAGATGTTAATGTTTTGATTTTAATTAATTAATAAACAACATGTCAGCTTATTTAATTAACAGCAACATTAAGCTTATTTCTTTTATATTTTTACTTTCTTCTATATTCGTCTTCTAGTCTGATATCCTATCCTAATCTATATCTATACTATTATATAAAGAGGAAACGGCGACTGACTGACTGACTGACTCATCAACGCCCAGCCGAAACTACTAAACTCAGGGTCAAGCAATTTGGACTGTAGATTGCTGTTATGGCCTAGGCAAGCAATAAGAAGGGATTATTGAAACTTCCCCCCCGAAGGGGTTCGAATGTTTTAGGTCATTTAGCTATATCTCAGCAGCAGTTATAGGTAGAAGCTTGAAATTCCAGAAAACAAATCTACTAAAAAAAATGATTAAACACCTATTTCAGCGATTTTAGAAATTCCTCCCAGAAGGGGGTTACAGGGGGGTGGTCGAATGTTTTAGGTCATTTCGCCATATCTCAGCAGCAGTTATAGGTAGGAGCTTGAAATTCCAGAAAAGAAACCTACTAAAAAAATGATTAAACACCTATTTCAACGATTTTAGAAATTCCCCCCAGAAGGGGGTTAAAGGGGGGTGGTCGAATGTTTTAGGTCATTTCGCCATATCTCAGCTGCAGTTATAGGTAGGAGAGCGTAAATCAGGAAAATAAATCTACTAAAAAAATGATTAAACATACATTTCAACGATTTTAGAAATTCGCCACCCGAGGGCTTAAAGGGGAGGTGGTCGAATGTTTTAGGTCATTTCGCCATATCTCAGCAGCAGTTATAGGTAGCAACGCGAAAATCAGGAAAACAAATCTACTAAAATAATGATTAAACATGTATTTTAGTGATTTTAGAAATCCCCCCCCCCCCGAAGGGGTTAAAGGAGGGGTGGTCGAATGTTTTAGGTCATTTTGCCGTATCTCAGCTGCAATTTTAGTTAAGAGCACAAAAAACAGGAAAACAAGTCTACTAAAAACATGATTAAACATGTATTTCAGCGATTTTATAATTTCCCCTCCCGGAGGGGGTTAAAGGGTGGTGATCGAATGTTTTAGGTCATTTCGCCATATCTCAGCAGCAGTTATAGATAGGAGCGCGAAAAGCAGGAAAATAAATCTACTAAAAAAATGATTAAACACGTATTTCAACGATTTTAGAAATTCCCCTCTGAAGGTGGTTAAAGGGGTGGTCAAATGTTTTGGGTCATTTCGCCATATCTCAGCAGCAGTTTTATGTAGGAGCGCGAAATTAAGGAAAACAAATCTACTAAATAATTGGTTAAACACGTATTTCAGCGATTTTAGAAATCCCCCCCCCCCCCCAAAGGGGGTTAAAAGGGGGTCGAATGTTTTAGATCATTTTGTCATATCTCAGCAGCAGTTTTAGTTAAGAGCGCGAAAATCAGGAAAACAAATCTACTAAAAAATGAATAAAACACATATTTCAGCAATTTTGGAAATTCCCCCCAGAAGGTGGTCAAATGGGGGGGGGGTGGAATTTTTTAGGTAATTTCGCCATATCTCAGCTTTTATGTAGGAGGGCGAAATTCATTAAAACAGATCTACTAAAAAATTGGTTAAACACGTATTTCGGCGTTTTTGGAAATTCCCCCCAGAAGGTGGCTAAAGGTGTATTCAAAAGTTTTGGGTCATTTCGCCTTATCTCAGCAGCAGATTTAGGTAGGAGCGTGAAATTCAGGAAAACACATCTACTAAAAAATGGATAAACACGCATTTCAGTGACTTTAGAATTTCCCTCCGAAGGGTTTTAAAGGGGGTGGTTTCGAAAATTTTAGGACATTTCGCCATATCTCAGCAGCTGTTTTATGTAGGTGCACGAAAATCAGGAAAACAAATCTACTAAACAAATGATTAAACACGTATTTCAGTGAATTTAGAAATACCCCCCCCCCCCCCCCCCCGAAGGTGGTTAAAGAAGAATTCGAAAGTTTTAGGCCATTTCGCTATATCTCAGCAACAGTTTTTGGTTGGAGCGCGAAATTCAGGAAAACAAATGTACTAAAAAATTACATTTTCTACCCGTGCAAAGCCGGGACGGGCCGCTAGTAATATTATAAATATAATTGTGGGTGTGAATTTTTGGTTAAAATAAACGTCTAAACGGAGGATTTAATGGCCCTCTATCTTTGCATATAGATGGATTATCTATACTATTATATAAAGAGGAAACGGTGACTGACTCATCAAAGCCCAGCCGAAACTACTAAAGTCAGGGTCACGAAATTTGGACTGTAGATTTCTGTTATGGCCTAGGCAAGCAATAAGACGGGATTTTTGAAAATCCCCCCCCCCCCCCGAAGAGGGTTAAAGGGGGGTGGTCGAATGTTTTAGGTCATTTCGCCATATCTCAGCAGCAGTTACAACTAGGAGCGCGAAAATCGGGAAAACAAATCTACTAAAAAATGATTAAACACGTATTTCAATGAATTTGGAAATTCCGCCAAGAAGGGGGGTGAAAGGGGGTGGTCGAATGTTTTAGGGCATTTCGCCATATCTGAGCAGCAGTTACAGGTAGGAGCGCGAAAATCAGGAAAACAAATCTACTAAAAATGATTAAACACGTATTTCAACGATTTAGAAATCCCCCCCCCACGAGGGGTTAAAGGGGGGTGGTTGAATGTTTTAGGTAATTTCGCCGTATCTCAGCAGCAGTTATAGGTAGAAGCGCGAAAATCAGGAAAACAAATCTACTAAAAAATGATTAACCCCCTATTTAAGAGATTTTAGAAATTTCCCCCAGAAAGGTGTTAAAGGGGGGGGTCGAATGTTTTAGGTCATTTCGCCATATCTCAGCAGCAGTTATAGGTAAGAGCGCGAAAATCAGGAAAACAAATCTACTAAAAACAAGAACGAAAAATCATGCGTCAAGCATAGATTATGTAGCACTTTCCAACGCTTCTAAAATAATTTTACAAATCATTACCGTTTAATAAGCTGAAAGATGACATCTAAGTAAACAATTTGGAAAACGCATAACATATTTAAAAACGTAATTTCAGGAATTTTCAATATATACAATATTCGGAAAAATATCCGAATAATTTTATGTAGCCCTGTATATGATCTATAGATTTGTGTATATACATAGGATGCTAAATTTTAGTTTAGTTAGGAAACGCGTAGCACAGTTTAAATTCTCCTTCTGGAGTTTCTGTCAATAAACGGAAATGTGTTCGCGAACTTTTGTGCTGTCCTGTATAGGATCTACAGAATTTATACACACCACGTAATAGACAAAAAGCTAGTTAAGATTAAAATCGCATTCAGTAACTTAAAACGCACTTCCAGGAATTATTGTTAACAGACAGTAGAGAATTCTTTTGTGTGTCCCTGTAAATGAACGATGACTGCTTTACACACACTATTCTGTAGTAAGCCTCTTGTAATGCACCTTAGTAATATATATAAACTTCAATGCGTTTAAAATAGTGGAACATTATTTAAATAAGCCGCAGACGATTTTTCTCCATAGACGTAATGTAACGGAATTATTTTGACTGTCCCTGTAATGTAACTCTAAGTGCTATACACCTACTATCCCATATTAAGCTTCTTCTAATGCATCTTAGTGATCTATATAAATTTCAATGCGTTTACAATAGTGAAACATTTTTAAAATAAACCGCAAATGATTTTTCCCCATAGACCGCAATGTAACGGAATTCTTTTGAGTGTCCCTGTAAGAAAACTATATGTGCTACACACTTCAGTTGAAATAGGGAACGTGCCCTAGATAACGACAATAACATATAAAAATTGCAGAGCAATCCGAGCATATTTACGCGAGTTAGAGCACGGACAGACGGCCAGACGGCCATACGGCCATCCGGCCAGACAAACCGAAGTCATAAGCCCTTTTCAACTAGGTTGGAAAGTGCTAAAAATGATTAAACATGTATTTCAGCGATTTTGGAAATTCCCCTCCCGGAGGGGGTTAAAGGGGGGATCGAATGTGTTAGGTTATTTCGCCATATCTAAGCAGCAGTTATAGGTAGGAGGGCGAAAATCAGCAAAACAATCTACTAAAAAAATGATTAAACACGTATTTCAAGGATTTTAGAAATTCCCCCCTGAAGGTGGTTAAAGGGGGTAGTCGAATGTTTTAGGTCATTTCGCCATATCTCAGCAGCAGTTTTATGTAAGAACACGAATTAAGGAAAACAAATCTACTAAAAAAATTGGTTAAACATGTATTTCAGCGATTTTAGAAATTTCCCTCCAAAGGAGATTACAATGGGGTCGAATGTTTTAGATCATTTCGTCATATCTCAGCAGCAGTTTTAGTTAGGAGCGCGCGAAAATCAGAAAAACAAATCTACTAAAAAATGAATAAAACACGTATTTCAGAAATTTTGGAAATTCCCTCCAGAAGGTGGTTAAAGGGGGGGGGGGGTCGAATTTTTTAGGTCATTTCGCCATATCTTAGCTTTTATGTAGGAGGGCGAAATTAATTAAAACAAATCTACTAAAAAATTGGTTAAACACGTATATCGGCGATTTTGGAACTTCCCCCCAGGAGGTGGTTAAAGGTTATTCAAAAGTTTTGGGTCATTTCGCCGTATCTCAGCAGCAGATTTAGGTAGGAGCGTGAAATTCAGGAAAACACATTCTACATGAACACATATAGCTGCTATGTCCTTCCATGGGCATTGTATTATTTATTAGTTTCAATATGTACATAAACAGAAAAATTTATTTATCACATTTTTACAAGCTTTTAATTTTAAAAATTTCTAAGTACTGCAATTTTGTGTCACTCCTACTTTTATCCAATTTAGAATAACTTTGTTAAAGTAACTACACTTCTCTACCCTACATTGTAGTCAACACATTGTCTACCCGTACAAAGCCGGGACGGGCCGCTAGTAACCCATAAATGTAATATCTCTCTATATTAAAAAAAGTAACCACCGCAGCAGCAGCCGCAGCAGCCTCTGTCAATAAAGATTTTGTGCCTTGAAGTCTTTCTGGACTAGCCAGAAAACTATTGCAAATAAAAATTTAAAAATTGGTGGTTTTATAAAGAAATGTTCGATAAACACGCTGAAGTAGACAGTTTTTAAATTTTAAATATTTAATATTAAAGTTGGTCAAAATAATTTTCTTATAAAAGTTTTATAGAAACGAAAACTATGCACAGGAATTTAACCATAATTTGTAAGGATATAGTTGACAAAGTTGTGGTGTGCAGACTGCAATCATTTTTTCAATTTGACTCATTTTTTGAGGTTATATTTCAATTTTTTATTCAAAATTTTCATTATTTTGAAAAAGATTTACTTCATATTTCATAAAATCCATTATTTGAATTGTTGCCAATTTGTAAAGTAGCGCACGTAATAATATTTACTTTCAATTAAGAAATGTATTAACACGTGACTATTAAAAACAGAAATAAAACTTTAAAATAATAATTAAATGATCACGTGTTAAAAGCAGTAAATGTAGAAAATTGCACTTGCGCGTGAATATTAAAAATATAAATAATTAAATTATCACGTGTTTTCAAAGCATTAAGCAGGGTAAAATTAATCTATTTCGACAAAATATTTTACCTATTATTGCAAATTTTAAAACAGCGTAATTAATAATATTTCCCTTCAATAAAAAACTATATTTTTAAGTTTAATAATTACGTTTAAATCAACGAAATAACTAATAAATTGTTAAAATATAATTAAAAATACAGATACATGTTGAATTAAAGATCACTCGATGACATAACTAAATCGCGTAACACATCTGATGTCAATTGAATGCGACGCTACAGCTATGCACTTTTGTCTGTAAATCCTATATTTTGGCGACAGTTCTTTTCTTTTATAGAAAGTAGTAAACAGGATAATGGAGAAGTACCCAATTTTCTATAGCATCGTTATAAAACTTCCCGATGCAGCGACATTGCTTACTTAACCATTTTGCAAAAGTTTATTTTCAAATGTTTAATTAATCTTATTTTATAAATCACGAAAACAGTTAGCTGTTTCGACAGCAGTTGATGCGGCCTTAAAATCTCTCAGTCAACGGAAAATGAATGGAAATCCGATTACAGCAGATATTCAGTGGTCGTTTAATTATAGGGTGCTTCTCTATTATCCCGTCGACCACTTTTCATAACAAAAAACTATCGCCAAACTGCAAGATTAAACGCCAAAAATGCAGTCCCATTGACTTGATGTCAGAAGCATTATACGTGTTTTTTATGTTATTAAGTAGTTTTTAATTCGACATTCGCGTGTATTTTTCATTATGTTTTACTGATTTATTAGTTATTTCAATCATTAAAATAACAATTGTGTCCTTAAATTCTTATATTTTATTTATTTATTTATTTTGATATTCCAATGGCAACATTCTCCCGTTTATTTGGCGTTACAGTTTGGCGATAGTTTTTTGTTATGAAAAGTGGTCGACGGGATAATAGAGAAGTACCAATTATATAATTCAATCTTCCGTAATCGTGTTAGAGTTGATCAAATCAGAGTGTTTTTAAAGTTTGCGGTGTCAGAACGGTGGTTGGCGAGCGTAGCTCGTAGGGGGCAGAGCCCCCTAGTTTATGAAAGTTTTCAAACGAGTGTTTTTATGTTTTTAAATAGTTGTTTGTAGTAAAATAATAATATAAATGATCATAGACTAGACTTTTTTTTTCTTAATAATTAAAAATTTTATTATTTTCATAGAGAATCAATAAATATTTTTCAAGTAAAACTTAATTAACCATTTTACGTTACTAAGCATTACCGTTGCCAATAAATAGAAAACTTAGAATAATAATTTTTCCACAACAATTATTTTTCCAAAGAACGATTTCCATGTAAAAATTGAAAATTCAAAAGAAGGTGAATTGCCATGATATTTCACAGAAAATACGGAGTATTTGTTATTATACCTGAAGTATGAATATATGTTACGTTGCTAAGACACTTTCTGTCAAAGACTGCGTTATAATTAGAAGGAAAAATTAAAAATAATTATATTATTAACAAAAGACTTCGCTTGGACCATGAAACTATGAAAAGGATCCTCCTTGGCTTGGACAAATGTGACGTCATAAATAAAACATGTATTTTCAAATATTCGTAATAGTACAAGAAGCATGAATATCAGTGTCTAATGAAAGTAGATAATATAATGGACGTCATATTTAAGATTGAAAAGTGAAATATTTTTTTATTGATACTGATTAATAATAAGCTTGAATATCAGTTACATACTGATGTTAGTTTTCTGCTAAAATTTACGTCATGAGTGCCAAGAAAAGAAAATTAACGAGAATTACATCATTAAAAAGAGATTTCTCTCTAGGAAAAGTGACGTCATATTTGAAATAAAACCGGAATTTTCAAATATGTTTTAAAAGGAGCGTAAATCAATTCCGTACATTAATAATACAAGGATCAGCGAGTATAGAAAATAGATGAGTTTCACGCCATATTTAAAACGAAAAATTTAAATGTTTTTTTATCTACACTGATTATTAAGCATGAGTATCAGTTATATACAGATGAGCGTTTTCTGCTACAAATTACATCATAATTTTAAGAAAAGAAAAATGAATACGAATCTATTATATTAAAATTTGACTGTCTGTTTGTATTTCGCAACTATTCCTCTTAGACTATCAAACGCAACGCGATTTACTTAACATCGGTCATCATTGATCCGCGGATGTCACACAAATTCTCAGATTTAAAAGAAAAATGAATTAGATTCCGAGATATTAATTGTGTTTTGTATATTTTAACGAATTTCTCTAAAAATGACAAGTATATTACTCCATATTTGTGATAAAAAAGGAGAAATAAAACAGATCAATATATTTTTTACGCCATTTTCTCATTAAAACTGAACATAGTTTATTTTTAATTTGAATAGATGGTGAAAACAAAATCTTGATTTTAGTAAATTATCCGAAAAATAAAAACATATTTTCCCATATTCAAACTTCGTGAATCAATTTATTCTGCAGAACAAAAATAGTCTGTCAACATATTGCCATTTTTAAAACAAGATTTGTTTCAGCTATACTTTAAACCAAGGAGGCAGAATAGAATTTAAGGAAAAAGCATATACTATTTCCAATTAATTGTTTTTGAAGGATGGCTGTTAAAAGTTTAACAAAGGCGTTAAAAGTAAAATGGTTTATCAGATAAAATTGACATTTGTTTTTACCCAATTCGTCGATTTCAATGATTTCATTTGGCCCTCCTTTTTGCAATTGTTGCATTTTCATTTTCGCGATTGTTTGGCGCAAAATTTCCCTTTTTTAAGACTGAGTTATGTCAAGGTCCCTGTAACAAAGAAATATTGTCTCCTATGAAATGTGGTAAAGAGTTAGTTAATTATTTACGTTTTTAATTATCGGGAGTGAAATATATTGCTTAATTAATGCATTTACTCTTCTTTAATGTTGCGTGAACGAAGTCACGGGTAGCAGCTAGTAGATATATATATTTTGAGGTGTCTTGAATATGATTTGATTATTTTTAGACCAGTGACTATCTGTCTTTTTTTTTTTTTACATTAATTTTATAGGCGCCGCAACTCAAGAACTAAGGCACTTCTATGAACTGATTCTATGAAACTTCATATTATTTCAACCTTGACACAAAATGGTGATGATTAGAGTTTGGTGTATATCCTTAAATAGGTGGCGCTGTTATACAGTACTTTTCTGGATGTGCCTGATAGCTTTATTTTAGCATCTATGCGAAGCAATTCCACTAAACTAACTATACAAGATTCTTATTATGAAGAAACATGCTGATTCAATTTTGGTTTTGATCATTTACTGCTGTGCTTTTTGAGATGAATATTTACCTCAGTTTTTACTGTGTGGAAGTGCGCTAAATTGCATATTTGAAATTATTATTAGAAATATATAACTTGATACAATTTTGACTTTGAACACCACCACGGAGCATTGTTACATTATACTTTTTTTAAAAATAATCCTTGTAATTGCATATTAAATTGAAATAAATGTTCTAAACTTCATACTCATAACTTAATTGTGTATGTATACGCTAGATTAAGTTTGATATAGTAATATTTGAAGCTCGACAAAACCTGGACGGGACATGAGGCAAAGATTCAGTTCGGGACCAGCATGATATTTTTGTGCTATATTTGCAATAATTTTATTTAATTAAAAAAATGATTTTTAGCTATGTGGGCCTCTGTTAGAAGTTGGGTCGCGGAGATACTGTTCCATTTACCCTTGTGATAATAAGGCGATGCAATAGCCGTGAAAACTGAATCCTGATTCAAACGGAAACCTATACGGTCTTGCTTAAATTGATGGAATGCAGTTTTAATGCATGGTTCACTATTTTTATGACGAATTTTACCGGCGATTTTTAACGATTACGTCAGATTCAGTCTCTACTGATTTTGCTGTAGAAAACTCGACTTACTTTACACAATACCTGAAATAACACAAGAGCACTATTTAAATTAATATGTTAGACTGCTATAGAAGAAGTATTTATGATCGCTTTATATGTATAGGAATCGCTAACACAGTATAACAATTCATCAAGTTTTCGATACTTAATTAAGTTAAATGCAATTAATTAAAAATTAAAACATATTACTAATGGAATTTTTAAGTTGTTTCCCGTCAAATCTTGACGGGTACTATCTAGTAATATAATATTTAAATATTTTTTTCTAATTTCCTTTCTTTGAAAAATAAACTTATTTTTAAAAAAATGAATGTATGTTTGAAGTTTAATAAGTCTTCTTTCTTTTCTTTTATTACTTAGTTATTTTTTTTATTTTTTATTTTTTATTTATTTTTTAACAAAAGTTAAAAATTGGCACAGTAATTCGCTCAGTCTTCTACATTGGATTCGTTATTTGTTATATGATTATTTAATCATCATTTTAAAATAATAAGTTTATTGTCTTCTTATGTTCTTTAAGCTGTAATTTTATATTACGTTATAAACAATAATCTAGAACTATTTGTTATGGAAATATTTATGAGTGAAAATATTTTTTATGCAGACGAACTAAAAAATAGTATTAATAGATTGTTGGTTTCAGTAAGACTTTTAAAATTTTTATCATGTGGTAGAAAAATAAACAACATTTCTTAATTTGAAAATTTATTTTTCAAAAACTAAAATTTATATTAATTTTTTTCTCATTGTTAAAGATTTAATCATAAATAAATCGATATTTTTGGTAGGCGTGCTATATTTACGAGAAAATACTTTTTCTATACTTTCCTTTATTTCTTTAAAATTAGTGTTATTCAGTTATTTTTGTTATAATTATCTGTATAACTAAATCATTAATATTAATTTTTGTTAAATTACATTTCAGTTTAATTTGGCAATTATGTCTTGCATTTGATTTAATACGACGGCGTGTAATATTTGAGCTAGTTTTTGAAATGCCAGTTTGTCGGCAGGCGTGGTGAACCCTGCAAGCGAATGCTAAAAGGGTGAAAGTTTTATGAATGTGACACCTCAACTTTTCGAAGTTCTAAAACTTCTAAATTTTCAGACTATGATAGGATATGCAACAACATTTTGTTGCGATGTTGAATTTTAAGTAAGTAATGAAGAAAAAATTCACTTTAAGACATGCTTTCAAAAAAAAAAAAAAAAAAAAAAAAAATCTATCTATCTATATATTTGTCTTACGTGGCGCGGAAATAAGGCTGAATTTCTAGCTTATTGTAGGCAACAACCGTAGTTTCCAGAGCTCAGACCAATGAAAAGACTAGATTGTGTTAGATAGATCAGCCCCGCCTCCAATATGGCGGTCAGTGTCAAAGCAGTGAAAATCAAGCTAACAAATATTAAAAGTAAAATAACATGTACGTAATCCAAAGCGTCTGAGATTATTCCTCCTTTTAATTATGAGTAATATTGCTAATTTCAAATGAATTCTCAACTCTTATTTAGAATTTATTTATGAATTTCACTCACATGAAAAACAGGAGAAAAGTAAAAATATCAACTGTCTAGGTTGCACCTGCTGCCATCTGTTGCAGAAATCTATAATCAATTAGAATAGTAAAATGTCGAACGAAATTTAAACAATCATTGATGATAAACTATCTTACTATTACGTAGTTTTTTTTTTTTTTTTTTTTTTTTTTTTTTTTTTTTAATGAATAAGCCGTGCTGTACAATATTATAGGTGCAATAAGTTTTAAACAAATTATGTTTCCAAGATCCTTTATTCATAGTATTTAAATGATTTATAGGCTCATTACTAGCTCTAACTAAATGCATTTTTAGTTGTGTTTTCAACGGAGTTCAATTACTTTTTTACATTGAAAAAATTTCATATGTTCAAATGATTTATGGTAGTACTTATTCAGGCTAGAATTACTGCAAAAATAAAAAGGGGAGAGCGAGCGAAGCGAGCTGGGACCGCATAGCGGTCTCAATTTAAATTGCTTCGCAATTCACGGGGGGTTGGCGAGCGTTAGCGAGTAGGGGGCTGAGCCCCCTAGTATATATATATTTCGCTTACGTAGCGTGAAAAATAAGACTGAATTTGTAGCTTGCCGTTTGGCAACAACCGTACTAGCATAAAATTAGTTTGCCTTATTACATTCCACCAATCAGAAGCGTAATTTCACCGCTAAAACTTGCGTAATATTTAAAAAAAAGATTTCAAAGGTTTTCATAAAATATAAACATTAAAATGATTGCGTTTAATTATACACTAATCTCGGAAGAGCAGAATATAAATTATTTATTGAGAAATAATATTAAGTATTCTGTGTAAATAAAATAAAAGTAAATAATCTATAATAGTAAGTAATATGTATAGCGAAATGTTTTCGATGATGAAAATGGCGTCATTCGGAAAACAAAATATGCATGTTCATCGTTCATCCATGAATACAAAATATTTTACTATAATTGTGTCAGTGATGACGTCATATTCACTGACTCTTATTCCTGCACCTAAATAGACTGAACTTTTACTATTTATTTAAAGATCTTGGTATGCACAAAATAAAATATTTCTGTAAATTGCATAATTTTCAATTAATTAAAATAAATATTTAATGAAACGCAGTAATTATAAAACAATTGCTCATATGACGCTCTAATCTCGTGAGGAATGAATGGTTCTGTTGGTGAAAAGGATATCATATTTGAAAAAAACGATGCATTCTTATGTGAACTACAAAAGTATCATGGCTCACGGCAGAATTGTTTCAAACAATCAACCGATTTCTGGATAGGTTTTCTATTGTGTGAAGAACCTCCAAGAAAAACGTAGCAACATCCAGGAAATACATAGCAACGGTTTGTTAGGAACTCCCAATGACGTCATGAACTTTAGAGTCTAATATAAAACTAAAATATTTTAGTAAAATTTTCTCATTATGACATCATATTCACTAGCCTTTATTTTTAATTCAGAAAAGGAAATTCAATCGAAATGAATTTAAAAAAAATCAAATCGAATTTAAGATGTGCTGTACAATATTATAGGTAAATGAGTTTTAAATTAATTGTGTTTACAAGGTATTTTGAGTTAATTAATTTAAATTTGCAAAAATTTGCAATTTTCGCAATGTTAAAACGATTTATGCCCATTGCACCAACTAAATGCATTTCTAATTGTGTTTCCAACGAAGTTTTCAATTACTTTTTTTACATGTAAAATATATCTAAATTTCATATGTTAAAATGATTTATAATAATACTCATTCTGGCTAGAGTTGCTGCAAAACGTGGCAAATGAGCGAAGCGTGTTTTTACAGTTTAGCGGTTTCAATGTAAATTGCCTAGCAATTCACGGCGGTTTGCGAGCGTTAGCGAACAGGCGGCAGAGCCACCTAGTATATATATATAGTATATATCTTTCTGCATTAAAAAAATCATTTTTTTAAAAATTGTTACTAATTTTACAAATATTTATAAGTTACTTTCAAATTGTATTTATGCATCGATTGACATGTGAAAAACTCGGGTGTAAAACACGGTAACAGATATTTTACATTTTGTTTCTAATTTTAATGTAAAATTATTGAATGAAACAGTAAACTGGCTCAAACAGGAGTTTCAGAAAACTTATTAATAAACTTTAAAAAAAGCTCGGAAACGTTTCCGAAAGTCGGTGGCATTAAAAGAAACTTTGTTTTTATAAATGCTTCTGTAAATCTTGAAAATATATTTGTTTTTAAGTATATCCAATATAGCTCGAATATATATATATATATATATTTGTGCCTAAAGGTAATAAACACTTTGATAATTTTGGGTAACTCGAATTAAGTTAATGTATATTTTCGTTCGTGGTTATATTGTATTTTCGTCCATGAAGAAACATTAGTCTCTTTTTACAATGTACCTTGTTTTACGTCAGACACCTTCATATATTGTACAAAACGGTGTATGTATTTTGGATATTGGAAGTATTAGAGCTTAAGTTTTGAAGTATCGAATATAGCGAAAAAGAAGGCCGATAATATTGTAATTTGCTTTGAGATTTAAAAGAAAGAAAAAAAACAACAAATGATAAATTAATTTCACGCACATTTTAAAAATGTATATATATTAGAAAACACAAGAAATATGAAATTCCTATGTTGTTTATGAATAAGATATGACTAAAACTATAATTAGGAATTGTATATTAGGTAAAGTCATGTAAGAATGCATTATAACGCCTATTTTTTAAAATTGATTTATTAACTAAACATAAGTTAATTTTACAAGCTAAAATTAGATAGCTTTCCAATACCATGTATTAACACTGAAAGAGTATTGCTTGAACTAAAGTTTTTTTTTTTTTTTTTTTTTTTTTTTTTTTTTTTTTTTTTAAAGCTGTAAAAGTATTGTCACAGCAATAAGAGAGCTTCATCACAGAAAATAAAAACGTTTGAATCGATCAGTATTCTTATATTTTAGCTACTATATAATCGTATAAAATACACCAAGAAGTATGTAAAAAAGATTTTCTGGAAACAATTAAAAATATATATACATTAAAATTCACTGATTGACATTTGTAATGTAAGAACACATAATATATGCTTGCAAAACTTCTATTATTTTTCGTGCATCCGTGATATCGTGATGCTGCATTTACTACTGACAATTTTCAACCTATAAAACATTTTTCACAACAATAAGACAGCTTCAACGGAGAACTGCATTTTTTGACATTCATAATGCTTAGCTTTAGAAAGAACACAGCTTTCCAGTACCCTGTATTAACAGTGATAAAATGTTCCTTAAACTGAATTAGTTTCTTTTTTTTCATTAATTTCACAGAAATAAGAGAGCTTCATCAGAGAAAATAATAACTTGTGCATCGAACATTATTATTATTTTTTAACTATGTAATCTTATAAAATACACGAAGAAGTAAGATAAAAATAGTTTCTGAAAACAATTTTTTAATTACATACACTAAAATACACTTGTTTGCATTTGTAATGTAAAACTGCATAATATATGCTTGCAAAAATTCTATTATTTTTCGTGGTTCCGTGATATCATGGTGTTTGAACTGCAATTACTACTGACATTTTTCCACCTGTAAAACAACTTTCACAACAATAAGACAGCTTCAACGGAGAAATGAATTTTCTGACATTCATAATGCTTAAGGGGATTTGAGGGGTCAATATTTCATTTTCTTTATATATAAACATGTGTTCATGAATTATTTTCATGAAATGTGTTTATATAAATATTTCTTTAAAGATTATTTTTCAAATAAAAAGTTTTAATACACATAAAATACATCTTTTGAATAAATTAGTTGAAATTGAACTGTGTTTTGAAAAAATTATAATATTCATATATACCCTGTAATTACTTGTACTATAAAGTTACTTGTACTTCCAAGTGATCATAGGTTTGAACCCTTAAAATCAATTTTTTAACAAAGGTTCTCCTTAACATATAAAATACATTTTCTGAATGTCACACTATTTAGTTAAAATGATTTTTGATTGAAAGGATATGTCTAGTACCATGATTAAATTCGATCTTGTAACAAGATTTGAAAATATTAGGCGATACAGATGTCTCCTAACATCTTTATTATTATTACTAGCAGATCTGTCCGGCGTTGCCCGGTCACGTAAAATAATACTACGAAAATCGAAATCACTCTAAAAATCGGCCCTTCCTCTAGTAACTCTTTGTCTTACAGAAATTAAATAGAGAGATGGACCCGAAGTGGAAATAAATTTAACACCACCTCCTCAAATGTCTAACTCATTTGATTTAAAACTGGTCAGTCTTTGGTCAAAAATTTAAAAAACGTTACCATTTGATTTTTACAAAATTTGCATTTTCGGAATCAGAAAAATAAACTGTGAGTTTCGATTCAAATAATCCAATACTTTTCTTAAAACTCGAGGATGAGTAAAAATGAAACTTTTTCGTTGTCTAGGATTATCAAATAGGTAACTTTCTTTTACGGTTTCAATAAAAATAGCCATTTTTGGCGCACGCGCAGGAAATTTTTTAGTTTCACTGCCAGGGGATGCATTTTGTTCTAAACAAATTATCCGACACGTGTCCCCGCTGCCTACGATACCATGTATAGAAGACGTGCTAGGCACGCACTGCAAAATCTTTTAGTTCCAGTTTCTACCACAAGGTGGATCATTCTGTTCTAAATAAACCTATATACGAACGAAACTCCGGCACTCGTTCCTAATTCTTACGGCACCGTGTAGAAGGCGTGCCTCTGTTAGTTCCACTTTCCACCGCCAGGGAGTACCAAATATATGTCATAAATAATTAGCTATATCTTAATTAGTTCATGTTAAGTTGAATGAACCGATTCCCGTTGAAATCGAACCCATAGAACTCGAGAAAATAAATCACCCCCCCACCCCCTGGATATTAATATTCAAAAATGGTGGTAACCAAAGTCCAAAAATGATACCGAAGTTCATTTAGTACCTGGGAGGCCTCGGAAGAATGTCAGAAAAGATTTCGTTTGAATCTGACCAAGATTAAATGCAAAATATTTTAGTTACATTTTCCACCGCCAGCGGGTGCACACTGATCTAAAGAAACCTCTTTCCGAACGAAACTCCGGCACGTGTCCCCACTGCTTATGACAAAGTATAGAAGTTGTTCTGTGCACGCGCAGAAAATCTTTTAGTTCCGCTTTAAACCACTAGAGTGCGCCAAATCTATGGGTTAATTAGTTATCTATATCTTAATTAGTTCATGTTAAGTTGAATGAATCAATTGTTGAAATCGGGCCCTTTGTTTGAATCGGACAAACTTTAAATGCATAATTTTTTAGTTTCACTTCCCACCGCTAGGGGGAGCACTCAGTTCTAAATTAAACTCTTTCTGGTCGAAGCTCCGGCACGTGGCCGTGCTGCCTACGACACCGTATAGCAGGCGTGCTGCGCACGCGCAGAAAATCTTTTAGTTCCATTTTCTACCGCCAGGTGGCGCCCAATCTGTATCTTATTTAGTTATCTATATCTTAATTAGTTCGTGTTAAGTTGAATGAACTAATTCTCATTGAAATTGGGCTCATTGAACCCGAGAAAATACCCCTGCCTGGTCATTAATTTTCAGAAATAGTAGTAACCAAGGGCTGAAATAATGATACCGAAGTTTATCTAGTACCTGGGGACCTGAGAAAAGGTTTCGCTTGAATCGGACTAATAATTAATTAATTCTGATTTTGGAGACAGGGGGGAGGGGAAGGAGGGAGTTTTGATCAGAGCATTAACGCGATATTTAAACTACAACCAAACACTCACTTCCCCCTCCCCACAGAATTAAACCAACGACGTTAAAAAATTAGGAATTATCATTAACTTTTGAAACAGAAACAAAATTACCTTTTTTTATACATACAAAAATAGTAAGTTATTGATGTTAATTTCTGAAATTAAATACATAAATGACGTATACATGATAAAACTCTAAAAATCGCATAAACAAATCGCAAAAATTCACAACTCGCTGTTCGAATTGCAAGTAGCTGACGACCTTTTCATCTGCCAATCACAAATGCCCGGTTGACTTCGACATGTGCCTACAATTATATCAGCTACCATACCAACTGCCCTCCAATGGCGTTTGACTTGTAGTGGGCGATTTGTGACGTCATTTGAAATAAAAAACGATGCAAAACATGAAAAAAAAAATGTTAAAAAACGCATAAAAAATGAAATTAAAAGGAAAAAATCTAATAAAAAATCGTGATAATAAATAATCCACCTTTCCCTTTTAATATTAAGATTTTTTATCTGTAAAGAATTATCAACTTTCTCCAAGCATGGCCTACTATAATATATATATACGGCCCGCTCATTTCGCCAAAAACCGCCGAAAAAGTGAAGCCGGATTCAACTTCAAACCCTGAACCATTTCATTGAACCACGTGGTCTTTGTTTACATTTAAACCCTGCCCAGATAACGGCTCGTATTTTATTAACGGCTTTTATTTCGATCATTATCTAAGTTTGAGATACATTAATCTTATTTTCAAATAAACGAATTAAATAGTTATACTATTCAATTTCACTCTATAAATATATTTTTGTTAAGATTGTTGCATTTTATAGCTACATTAACAAATGTGAATTTTTAAGGTTTGCTAGATTCTTATTTGTTTATAATTGCATGCGATACTTTAACACTATTTCTACCGTTGTCAAATGTTACATTTTTAAAGTTTTTGTTTATGTTTATTTTGCTTGTAGTTTTTGAATAAGCTTTAAAAAAAGGGGGGTCTTCAATGTATTAAAAATTATTTGTAATTGTTTCAATGAAAAATCATAAATCGAAATCTTTTAAAATGTGCCATTTGACACCTGTAGTGTGTGCGATTATTGAGCAGTATAAAAATTAAAACACACTTCAAACATTTGTTTTTCTGTAAGAAAAATCTCATCAAAAAGTCACTTGTAAAAAATGCAGCCAAGTCTCGTAACTCATTTACCGTAAAAAGTACTGAGATCGTATAAAGCCAAGTTTAACTATCTTATTAACTCTGAAATTTTCATTCACAAAATCACTCCTAGTCTCTACATCTTTAGTTAATTATTATTTTGTGACTTGGCAATTACTTAGCACGAGAATGTGATGTACATAGTTTGTCTTAATCAAATAATACTATAACATATTAAGGTGTAATAACTTCCCTGTGCGTATATAATTTGCTTTAGTTAAATTATCCCATCCCATCCCATAACATAGTAAGGTGTAATAACTTCCCTGTGCTGCGTAATTGCCAAGTCACAAATTAATAATTAACTAAAGATGTAGAGACTAAGAGTGATTTTGTGAATGAAAATTTCAGAGTTAATAAGATAGTTAAACTTGGCTTTATACGATCTCAGTACTTTTTACGGTAAATGAGTTACGAGACTTGGCTGCATTTTTTACAAGTGACTTTTTGATGAGATTTCACTTCTTTTTGTAAGTAACCCTCCTTTTCTTGATTTTGGGTTCTTTTTGGAGATCATCCACTGATTTTCGCTAAGCTCACACTCTGTCCCTATTATTTACAGGTATCAAAAAATTGAAGCTTTAGTTTCGTTTGCAAAGTACTGTAGATAAAAAGAGATTTCAGGTTCCTAGGCAAGCACTAAATTATGGGAGGGGGAGTGCCAAAAGTACTCTCAATTGCTTCCAGGATAGGCGCAATGCATCTGAGATATAACTCGCAGCCCTAGATACTTGATATTTAACATAAAAGAACTTTTTAGTATAAAAAGAAAGCCAAAATTAAAATTTCCGGAAATTTCCAATAAATCAAACTATATTCCTTTTTTCGATGGTTCTTTTTCGTTTTTTTTTAGACTTTTTTTTATTATTTACGGATTTTTTAATTTTTCCTTACTTTGTGTACAAAAACCTGCCTTTCTGCCAAATGTCAATCTTCTAGGACTACAAAATCGAATTATTTTCAAATTTTCGACTTTTTATGAATTTATTGATTTTTCGATTTTAATTCTAAGTTACCTGATTGTCATGCCAATATAGTAATTCTTTGATCCGTCTTCTTAGGATCATTTAGGTTCAATTTAGAGATAAATCAAGTGAATCTTAGAGTCACCATGATTTTATTTAGAAAGGACTATCAAGCCATTACCAGCCAGTAATGTCGGGAGGGTAGGGGGAGCTGTGAAAATTTTTGTGGGGCTAACATCATTTAACAATCCATATTTCATATGTGAAGTAAATAGAGTACAACATGTGAAAGAAAACAAACCTGTCTATAAAGAAATCGCCTATATCGTAGCCAGTCTATAGCGGAACTTTTCTATAACGAAATTCGTAAACGAAAGAAAAGAAAACCATAATCCGGGGGAAATAACATAAAACAATTAGGGGCGTTGTACTAGCTAATAGGACAATTATCTTATAACTAATGTTTCTAGCAGTACAAAATCAAATTGTTTTCGAATTTTCGATTTCTTAAACATATTTCGATTTTTCGATTTTATTTTCGAATTTTTTAATTGTTCCTTTTATTGAATAGTAAATACTACCTTTACACCAAGTTTTAAGTTTCTAAGACTACAAGATAAAAATATTTTCAATTTTTGATTTTTTCGCAATTTTTTTTATAATTTTCTGGATTTTATAATTTTTTCTTATTTTGGATCCTTTATTACAAATTTTAAGTTTCCAGAGCTACAAAAATCGAATTATTTTAAAATTTCCGATCTTTTTATTTTATTTTCGAATTTTATTGCGTTTTTATTTTAACTTATTCTGAATCCTAAACACTATCTTTACCGCGAATTTTAAGTTTCTAAGGCCAAAAGATCAAATTATTTAATTTTTTTTCAAATTTTTTCGAATTTTTCGAATTTTTGATTTTTTTTCGAGTTTTCTGGATTTTTTAATTTTTCCTTATTTTGCATTCTAAATACTACCTTTATTCCGAA
Source organism: Maratus michaelseni (assembly GCA_963931845.1). NCBI lineage: Eukaryota > Metazoa > Arthropoda > Arachnida > Araneae > Salticidae > Maratus > Maratus michaelseni. The sequence goes on from OZ007587.1 coordinate 187,245,284, forward strand.
TTCCAAGTTTCTAGCGCAACAAAATTGTATTATTTGAAATTTTTCGATTTTTTTCGATTTTTCGATTTTATTTTCAATTTTTTTTTGTGTGTTTTTGATGTTTTATTTTTCTGAATTCTAAACACTACCTTCACACCAAATTTTAAGTTTTTAAGACTACAAGATCGTGTTATTTTCAAATTTCAATTTTGTTCGATTTTTTTTGAATTTTCGAATGTTTTTTTTTTTTTTTAATTTTCCGGATTTTATATTTTTTCCTTTCTTTGTATCCGAAATGCTAGCTTTATTCCAAATTTTCAGTTTCTGTGGCTGTGGGATATACCCAATCTTTTTGATGACGCGAGAGTGAGTGAGTGTGTGAGTGACAAAAAATCGAAACTTTGAGTTCATATATCGTCTGCACTAATTTATGGGTATTTTTGAATTATCCATATTTTTTAATTTTTCCTTGTTTAGTATCTAATATTACCTATATTCCAAATTTCAAGTTTCTAGCGCTATGAAATCGAATTATTTTCAAATTTTCCTTATTTTTCGATTTTTTTGTTTTATTTTCGAATTTTATTTGGTTTTTTATTTTAACTTATTCTGAATCCTAAACACTATCTTTACTGCGAATTTTAAGTTTCTAAGGCTAAAAGATCAAATTATTTTAATTATTTCAATTTTTTTCGAATTTTTCGAATTTTTGAATTTTTTTTTCGAATTTTCCGGAATTTTTAATTTTTCCTTATTTTGCATCCTAAATACTACCTTTATTCCGAATTCCAAGTTTCTAGCGCAACAAAATCGGATTATTTGAAATTTTTTGATTTTTTTCGATTTTCGATTTTTTCAATTTTGCTTTCGATTTTTTTGGTGTTTTTGATGTTTTCTTTTTCTGGATGATAAACACTACCTTCACACCGAATCTTAAGTTCCTAAGACTACAAGATCGTATTATTTTCAATTTTCAATTTTGATGGAATTTGTTGAATTTTCGAATTTTCCGGATTTTATAATTTTTCCTTTCTTTGTATCCTAGACACTACCTTTTTTCCAAATGTCAAGTTTCTAGGGCTACGGGATCTACCTAATCTTTTTGATGACGCCTGAACGAGTGAGTGAGTGAGTGAGTGACAAAAAATCGAATGTTTGAGTTCATATATCGTCTGACCTAGAAAAGATAGCAAGTTTTAATTTTAAATTTTGGTCGGTCCTATGTGCCAAATACTCTAGAAAAACGAAGTTTCAAATTTTTGGGATACTCCAGCGCGGAGATATGAGGGGGTCAAAAGTGCCCTGAGTTGCTTCCAGAAAAGTATGCTTACGGCTGCCCTCTCTCGACTTGGCGGAGGCACTGCCGTGCCTCCAGATCTAAAACAAACTATCCCCATCCTGTGGGATTTGTTTTTCAATGTTTTACTTTATTTAATGCAAAACATAGATTGCATCCGACAACTCATAAAAAAGTCCTCCGGCCTGTACCGGCAGGAAAAGGTAGCTTTCCTATATCTTCGTTTTAAAATTTTAGCTAATGTTACTCGAAAACAGCAAGTTAAAATACAAAGAAACCGTTTACAAAAGATTCGTTTACACTGAATTTGAATAAGAAATTCGCCAAATTATTGAGCTATAGCCAAGTTGGCTTCATTTATGAAGACTTATTTTTGTCGCCAAATTTGGCGAGATTTCGCCAATTGTCGCCAAGTTTGGCGAGAATTTGGCGCTAATGGATATGAATATATAGTTTTATGCGTATGATTGGGAAAATAATTACAACAATGAAAGAAAATAATTTGCGAGAAATCGCGTTCACTAAAACTTATAAATTTATATTAAAATCATTAAAATTACAGACATTACAATACACTTTCATAAAACATTAAAAACATATTAAAATTGGACGTTTCGGATTTACATGGAAAATCCCTCTTCAACAACAACATTTCACTTAGCGTAAATCATAGTTCAAAAATATCAACAAATAGAAAATGCAACGTATCAAAATTTCGAAGTCAAAGTTACAGTTACAATAACACGGAGTATTCATTCGGGATTGCACCTGCTTGACCATTATTGACCATAAATGTATCGTTGGTTTTTTGTAATGTGCTGTTTTGTTTCAAAATGTCAGCCACCCTAGAATTTCAAACTGCTCTATCTCAGCCAATTTTTAAGATAGAAATAAAACAAAAAATGCTCTGGAATCCTTGTATCAAGTCCTAACACCTAATTAAAAAATAAACTTGATTTTTTAACTTTTTTGTATATTTATTTTAGTTTTAAAATTTTCCGTGGCCGCCATCTTGAAACAAGATGGCGGACCAAGCTGGCCAACGAACTCGGTCGAGGCATTGGTGAGCTTAATACACACAATTAGTTTCATCCGAATTAATTTATAAATACGAGCGTTATCGTATCAAATTATTTTCATTTTTTCAATTTTTTTCGAATTTTTTTATTTTTTTTCGAATTTTCTGGATTTTTTTAATTTTCCTTTTTCTGTATCCTAAATACTACCTTTATTCCTAATTGGAATTTTCTAGCGCAACAAAATCGGATTGTCTTCAAATTTTCGGTTTTTTTCAATTTCTTCGATTTTTTCAATTTTGCTTTCGATTTTTTTGGTGTTTTTGATGTTTTCTTTTTCTGGATGTTAAACACTACCTTCACACCAAATCTGAAGTTTTCAAGACTACAAGATCGTATTATTTTCAATTTTCAATTTTGATGGAATTTGTTGAATTTTCGAATGTTTTTTTTTTCGAATTTTCCGGATTTTATAATTTTTCCTTTCTTTGTATCCTAAACACTACCTTTTCTCCAAATGTCAAGTTTCTGGGGCTACGGGATCTACCCAATCTTTTTGATGACGCGTGAACGAGTGAGTAAGAAGTGACAAAAAATCGAATGTTTGAGTTCATATATCGCCTGAACTAGAAAAGACAGAAAGTTGTAATTTTAAATTTTGGTCCTGTGGGCCAAATACTCTCTATAATTGAAGTTAAAAATTTTTGGGATACTCCAGCGCGGAGATATGGGGGGGTCAAAAGTGCCCTGAGTTGCTTCCAGAAAAGTATGCTTACGGCTGTCCTCTCTCGACTTGGCGGAGGCACTGCCGTGCCTCCAGATATCTATAAAAAAAATCATCACGGACATTATGTTAATTCTGTTACGAAGAACATTAGCTACACGAATATATAGTTTGATGTTTTAAGCAGATCATTCTACAATGTTCTTAAAATAAGTAATAATAAAATTGATTGTGTTTTGGTCTTAATATTTCTTTCTGACTATGTTTAAAAAAAGTATAGATATTGGTTTTGCTTATAATTAAACCAGATTGTCCTTCAGAAAAATATTTATTACACAAAATTACGATAAATTAAGAATTTAACCCATAAAAATGTTATCATTTATTCGTAAAGGAACAGATATGTTACACTCGCGCATCGATCTTTGTCGACTTTTCGATTGGCGCGATTTTCAAGTCCGCGCCAAACCAGTAACTTAATACAATTGCCAGATTACCACTAAAGGAAAAAATCCCTAAAATTTGGCGACGTTTTTCCTTTTTATAACCGATTTAAAAAAAAAAAAAAAAGGAAACGATAGTTTTTCGCCGTTATTTCCAACACTGCAGCTACGATCACTTCGAGATTTACAATTATTAACGCAACAATTTACCATATTTTCACTTGCAATACTATTTTAATAATCAAAAAATGAACAGTTATTGGAATTCGCTGTCATTTCTAAGCTTGACTGGAATGTTAGAAGAATTGTAAACGTAACCACGGCGACGTGACGTATTTTGGTGTTTGTTTACATTTCAACCCTGCCCAGGTTGTTTCAGTTACGGTCAAAGTCAATTTTCAATTTTGGGCAGGGTATCAGAGTCCTCTGGCGGGAGGCTTCATACATTAATCTCGATTGAATATGCCTGTAGATCTAGTCTGCCTTGCTCCAAGCTAAAAAGAGAAAAAAAAATGACGATTCTGATCGCATCTGAAGGCTGAAATGGAAGCGCAACCACCGAACCAATCAAGCATTCTGGCAAAATTTCTTAATGTCGAAGGAAAAAAAATCGCCAATTATTCAAAAATCGCTGTACGAATTTCACATAAACTTTATTGAAAAGAGAATAAAATTTACTATAATGGGCTATAAGATTGGAACCGGATTCCCCTTATAAATGAAGAAAAATTGCAGCGAAACGTCAAAAAACACTAAAATTCGCATATTTAAAATCACGATTTTTTATCTGTAAAGAATTATCAACTTTCTTCAAGCTAAAAAGAGAAAAAAAATAACGATTCTGATCGTATCTGATGCTGTAATGGAAGCGCAACCACCGAACCAATCAAGCATTCTGGCAAAATTTTTTAGTGTCGAAGGAAAAAAAATCGCCAAAAATTCAAAAATCGCTATACGAATTTTGCATTAACTTTATTGAAAAGAGAATAAAATTTACTATATTGGGCTAAAAGATTGGAACCGGACTCCTCTTATTAATGTGAAAAAATCGCATAAAACACTAAAAATCGCATAAAAAAATTAATTAAAAAAATCTATTCAAAAATTCTAAAATCTGGCTTCGAGGTGCAAAACTACATGCATAGAGGTACCTTTCCACCAAATTTTGTAGCTCTGCGTGCAGCGGTCTCTTCAAAACACGACGGACAAACACACACACACACACACAAACTTGCTTCTTTATTATAGTTGGAGATGGAGATAACTATAAGATTCCTGGGTCACAGAACATAGTTGAAACTCTAACAGATATTTTAGATTTAATATATAATTTTAGATTACCCACTATCAGCACCATAATGGATTTTTGTATGAAAAATATCAGTTATTCAGTTTTAAAATTTATTAAAAGCGATACTTTCGTAATGGCCGCATGCCAGGAGTTAATAGCCGAAGAAATTGCCATAGATTTTGCTACATACAGCAGCCTTTTGCATTCTGATAATTTCAGTGTTTTAAGCGCGTAGTTCGATTATTTGTCTGTTAGATTTGTGTTTTATTTATATTATTTTGTTTATTTATGGATGAAGTTTTTTTTTTATTTTTTATGAAATATCATCCGAAAAAAAAAATTCTGAATTACTTTAATTGTTTTAAATGCAAACAGATTAATTTTTCGTAATCGGGCTGAACGCAATAGAGGTAAATAAAAAAAAAAATCATGCTTGAAAATAATTTTAATATCCATTAAAAGCAGTAAATTAATATACAGTTTTCAAACTAATTGCATTTGAAAGAAGATTTTCTTTTCTATTCGACTGAGTAAAAATTGAAATTGTGCGATGTTTAGAAGTTAAAAATATATATTTGTCATGTGTTGCTGTATTAATTTTACCACATTCAAGTTCCGTATAGCGCAATTTATTTTTTTAGACTTGTGAAAACACAACTTAATGGTACATTATGTATGGTATCTACATAACTTTCTTGCTTTCCTTTATATATATATATATGTATATATATATTATATTATATTATGACCTGAATGACATTTAATTAAAAGTCCTAGGCAAATGTTATATTATGAATAAGGTCTGTTTAGTACTTTGCCAATTCTGTTAGATTGGTTTTTCTCTAGAGTGGCCACTCATTCAAAAACTTTTTGAAAATGATTAACTATGGTATTTTATAAATAGTTATAACTTTTGTATTGTTTGAATGTGTATTTTACTTTTGTTTATATTTTTGCATTGATAATGTGTATTGTGAAATTAGGTTATTACATCTCACTTTGGATTTTTGTGTAATAACTATTAGCTACATCTTCATAAAAATGTGTTGGTAAAAGTTGAGTTTTTGTTATTGTATTATGTATTGTGTATTATTCTAGATTTCTTTTTAGTAAAAATTTATAGTTATAAGTTTTATATAGTGTTTGCATAGACAGAAATGAAAGAGCATAAATTAGTTTTACTTAACAGTTATGTAATTGTAAAAGCAAATATTGTTTCTGTCAACATGTTACATAATCTATGACTTATAAAATTGTGTACAATTACTTTATTCTTTTTCTCATTATGATATTTATATGTTATGATACAGGATATATACAAATATGTTGTGGTATGTTATTTTCTTGATATTTCATGCTGTATTTGGACTCCATCATTCATTCTGCCCTATCCTTCTCTGGCTCAATTTAAAAAAAAAAAATGGCTTGTGCAAGTGCTTTGAGTGCCTCGCACTTCCCCTTCTCCATTTTTTTTGTGGAGGTGTGGGTGAGTGTGGTAATTTTACCACATTCAAGTTCCGTATAGCGCAATTTATTTTTTTAGACTTGTGAAAACACAACTTAATGGTACATTATGTATGGTATCTACATAACTTTCTTGCTTTCCTTTATATATATATATATATGTATATATATATTATATTATATTATGACCTGAATGACATTTAATTAAAAGTCCTAGGCAAATGTTATATTATGAATAAGGTCTGTTTAGTACTTTGCCAATTCTGTTAGATTGGTTTTTCTCTAGAGTGGCCACTCATTCAAAAACTTTTTGAAAATGATTAACCATGGTATTTTATAAATAGTTATAACTTTTGTATTGTTTGAATGTGTATTTTACTTTTGTTTATATTTTTGCATTGATAATGTGTATTGTGAAATTAGGTTATTACATCTCACTTTGGATTTTTGTGTAATAACTATTAGCTACATCTTCATAAAAATGTGTTGGTAAAAGTTGAGTTTTTGTTATTGTATTATGTATTGTGTATTATTCTAGATTTCTTTTTAGTAAAAATTTATAGTTATAAGTTTTATATAGTGTTTGCATAGACAGAAATGAAAGAGCATAAATTGGTTTTACTTAACAGTTATGTAATTGTAAAAGCAAATATTGTTTCTGTCAACATGTTACATAATCTATGACTTATAAAATTGTGTACAATTACTTTATTCTTTTTCTCATTATGATATTTATATGTTATGATACAGGATATATACAAATATGTTGTGGTATGTTATTTTCTTGATATTTCATGCTGTATTTGGACTCCATCATTCATTCTGCCCCTATCCTTCTCTGGCTCAATTTAAAAAAAAAAAATGGCTTGTGCAAGTGCTTTGAGTGCCTCACACTTCCCCTTCTCCATTTTTTTTGTGGAGGTGTGGGTGAGTGTGGTAATTTTACCACATTCAAGTTCCGTATAGCGCAATTTATTTTTTTGTTTTCCCTTCTCTCTCCTTTTATTTTTATTTTTTTTTTATTTGCCTGGCAGACTTTAATCATAGTTTTCCTTTTTGTCTAAAATTATTAGTTGATTAAGTTATCCTTTTTAGCCCATCGGCTTCAAAACGTTTATTTAGGTTTTTTTTAATTTCAATTTTGTCTTTGTGACGTCAGGTTGATTTCATTTCATTTTTAACAAATCAGATTCATATTTTTTTCCGTTTACTTTAAATTTTAATTATACCCTCCCTTTGGCATATATTTAGCCCTATGTTGGCATTCCGTTATTTTTATTTTTTCATCTTGTCAATGAAGTTTCGATTCGTGTAATGGAAGTTCTCATCTGTTTGGCGAGTTTTTTCATGTTACGGCAACCCTGTCCTTGCGCCAAAGATTGGTTCACATTATTTTTTTTTTTTTTTTTTTTTTTTTTTTTTAATTTCGGAGTTGTTCTTCGGCTTGCTGGTTGGAGATGGAGTGTATTATAAAATACGAAATTTTTTATGTCATAGATGCATCATATATATATTAGATTATCTTGTGTCAGCTTGTATATTATAATAAGTATGATGTGGACCTCAACCTGGTTAATTTTGTCTTGTTTGTCGAATTTTCAAGAAAAAAAAAATGCTTAAATTCATCAACTTTCCACTGGTCAGCTATGAGATGCAATGATTAATAAAATTTGGATGTGTTGCTCCAGTTGGATTGGATATAGTCAAAATAATATTGGCATATAATGTTAAAAATTCTCACAATTTGTATTAAGAAAATAGTAGTAGCAACATGAAGATTATTGATAAGTATAATTTTTCTTGTTCTTATTTGGTTTTACATAGAATTGATATACCTTTTTTTTTAAAAAAAGTTAAATCTGTTTCTGTCACACGAATAAAGCAATTGGTGTATTATATATAAAATATATATTTTACTTAACATTTTTCTTGTTATTCAGTGAACATATTTTTGAGGATAAATTTATCTATTTTCGTCAAAAGAAAAATAAACTGTTCCTATAGTTAATTAAGTCTCCTTCCTTTTTTTATAATTTGTTGTTATTTGTATATATATATAAGTGGACAAGAATTTAAAAAATATATATTAATCATCTAAGTTATTTTTGAGCATAGAATCCTCTGAAGAAACAAAAATAGAAAATATATTCTGTGTGCTCAAATAATTAAAGATATATGTTCTTAAAAAAAATAATAATAAAGAACAGATACCTGGGTATACTAGAACATTATGAATTATAATGCAGCTCACCTTTACTCTTAACTTAAAGAAAGAATTTAAATCACAATAGTTGCCACCGTCAATCTGACGTCAGCGTTATTCAAGGACCCTTTTTTTTTCTTTGCTTTATAATATAGATCCAGTAAAAAGTCGTATCAATAAAAAAAATAAAAATATATATACGCAGTTGAATTTAAATCAAGGCCTTTTATATATGCTTCCTATTCCGTTCTTCTTTGTGAATCCTAACTTCAAAAATTTCACGCAATTACGTTTTTAAAAATTTCATAGTAGGGACTTAAGGCAAATTTTTAACTATATTAACATCACAAATAATGTTGCCTCATTAAAAAAATCTAATAAATTATTTTTCTAACACATCAATTGCTTTTTAAGCATTTCTGAAACAGTATGAAACCTGTTTTTGCAGTTAATCAAGGTTTAATTATTTTTTTCTTTTTTGCCACTTTTTGCCATTTTACAAAATTTTTCTTCCATCCATATTTTAGCAAAATTAAAAGGAAAAGGAGACGTTGGAAATATTTCCTGCTCTATGTGCTGATCTATCAATGAGGGTTTGTCATTTATCAGTCAAGTGCAGGACAATATTAGCACTCCCTACGAATAATTTTGTAATGTAGTACACTAAAAAGAAAAAACAAGTTGGAAATTGTACGTCAAACGTGACAAATGAGGTGCGTTCGTACTATAGCTAGTTATATAAATATTCAGATCTTGATGACTTTTAATTCTGTGAAATGAATTATATCGCCTGTAGATTAATTTCTGTCATAAAATAAGTATCTCGGTCGCTTGACAATTAAACCTCGGAAGCTCCTCTAACAAGAAAGCACCGATTTAAAAAAAAAAATCAAATTTCTTAACAAATATTTTTATTAATATCTCCTAAAGTTTTGATTCGATTTTTAAAAAATTTGAAATGTCTCGACAAAATTCTGCAAAGATAATATATCTTAAATTCCAAACCATTCGGTTGGGTAGTTTTTGCGTTGTTATATGCGGACGGACGGACAGACAGACGGACGAACGGACGGACGGACAGACAGACGGACGGACCAAGCGACGACAATAGGTGCTACTTATTTATATAATTACGAACGCACCTAAAAAGGGTTGATTTTACAGTATAAACAGTAATTACAGTAATAAACAGTGAAATAAGCAGTAATACGCTTATTTCTAATAGAGAATATATATTTTTTTTATATTTATGAATTTTTAACAATCGCATTATTAATTAATAATCAATATTTAAACAATAGTTCGATACAAAATATTCATGCAGTCTATGTTTGGGCTTTTGTAATGTGTATATAAAAGCAAAATAATAAAATATACAGGGTGATTATAATTAAAGTTGCACTTTCAAAAGGTTGTAAAAAAAGAAACTCGGACTGATCAGAATGGCCTGATATTTCATCTGAATATACGTGAGGCAATGGGAATTTGTTTTGCGAAAGAAAAAAAAAAGTTCAAAAGTGGACCGATAAATGGCGCTGTACAAGAAATAAGATGTGAATTAAAAAATCCCTGACGGCTCGGCCTACAGGCACAGGTAGATTTCGAAGACGCAGACAGTGGGGCACATGTTTTTTGGAATTTGCGGAAGAAATGATTTTTTTGCCATGATTCCGCAGTTGGGACCACCCACTTCAAAATCTAACTTGTTTGCAGGCGGAGCCGGCAGGGTATTTTTTTTTGTTTTTAATTTTTGTTGCTATAAGGATTGGTCCTATAAAAAACTTGTCAATATAAAATTTTTAGATAATATTAAGAGGATTTATAATAAATGTAAGCGGATTTAATATCTTGTGAATTGACTAAGTTATGAATTTTTTCTTCTAAAACCCACCTCCCCCCCCCTTTGGGGCAATTTTTAATCATATAAAAAATATGTCATACATAAATTTTTGGCCCTTTACCTAGAAGTAGTAATAACTTTAAACGGATTCGATACTTATCATAATTAAGAAGTTATGGGTTTTTTTCTGTTTTCACAAAAAGCCCCCACCCCTTTTCCTTGGTTCGATTTTGCCCATTAACGAACTTGACCGAGATTTTATGCCGCTTGATTTTATGTATCCGTTTGGAAGAGATTTGTGCAGAATTATTGAAGTTATCGTGTCCATAAAAAAGTGACATAGACAGATAGATAGATAGATAGATAAAGTTTTGAACTGTGGGTGGTTTTGGGTTCTGGGAGTCATAATCGGCGTACTGCAAAAAATTTTCAAAATTTCCAACATAGGGGAGAATGTAATAGGTAGTATTTCTTACGAAATCTACCTAACAGCGTGACATGCATTACATTACACTTGTGATAAAAAGGCGGGGAACATGCAGTTCCTGCTATTCTGCGTCTGAGAAGATAGTCGTGACTCATGACTGTATAATTGAAGAATCGGGCTCTGCTTGTGAAGCTTTTTTATAAGAAAGGTGACTGTGCGGCAATTGCATTGAAGAAATTGTGAACATTAAAAGGTTTAAGAAGCGGCTCTGGCCCGATGACTGACAAAGAGTGCCACAACAGCACATCACATCTTTTAATTAACATCTTATGACGAATACAGCGCCGTCTATCGGTAACTTTTGAACTTTTTTCTTTCGCAAAACAAAATCTTCTTGATCAAGCAGGGCGGTCGCTCTGCCAAGCCAAGCTTTAAAAAAACGCCACACAAACAACGCCAAGAACTGGACTAAAGAAGGCTACTGCTTACTTACAGAAAGCAACTTCGCAATGTTAAATCGACGAAACATGCCAGATTAAAATATCAGATATCAAATAAACCAAGCGTTCAAACAACCTACAGGCCTTATTATTGGGCAGAATAAAAAAAGGATTGTATTTTTGGACAAGTAATTACGTAATCTATGTGCTTTTATAAAATCCAGTGTAAAAAAAAATATTTTCTATCCTTAATTAGCAAAAAACTGTTAATTAACTTGACGATTAAAAAATTATGCCAAAACAGAAATAAAACCCGTCAACGACCATGTACCATATGTATTATAATAGCACACATCAGTTACAGGTTATAACCACATCAAATTTCATCTGCAAGTCAGACATTTTCTTCTGAAGATATTTTAAAAAAAATAAAACTTCATAATTTTAAGAACACACATTTTATCAGACAATTAAATATGACTGCAAACTGTGGCAGATGACTGTTTCCGACATGAATAAGTATGAGAAATTGCCAGTCTAGGTTATCGGTCTGGGTGACTTAGTCGCAGAGTGCCAGCACGGTACGCATAAGGTCCCAGGTTCGAATCCTGGCCCAGGTCAATTTTTCACTCATGTTTGTTCAGTGTATTTAATTGTCTGGTAAAATGCGTGTTCTTGTAATATTCTAAAATAAAGTAATCAGACGTAGTGTTTATGCTTTAAAAAATATTTTAAATATATAATTTACGTTTTTAGAAAGATCTTTAAAAATAAATTAGTTTTTGAGGGAAGATATACCTTCTAAAATGTATACATTAAGAGTTATCGGCATTTAAAATTTCTTTCCAAAGCTAAACAAAATTTTTGAAATGAATTAAATGTGATTCATTTATTTCTAAAAAAAAAAAAAAAAAAAAAAAAAAAACATGGAAAAGGACAGGCATTTCGTTCGCAGGAATACCTTTCACGTCATTTTCCTATAAATTAATGAAATCCAGTTGTTAAATTATTTTTGTTTTAGAAGTGAAATTTCCATTTAAATTTATTGTAACAGTACAATGTTTAATTGAATAAAATAATGTAAATCTAAGAAATTGATAAGAAATTTCAAACATGCACAGGGCAACGCAAAAAATAAATAAATAAACAAAAAATAAATAAATAGATAAATAAATAAATAAATAAATATAAATCAGCTTTCAGAAATTCTAAAAATTGTTCATAACTCTTAATTACAAGCTAAAGGAGGGTTTATTTCTATATTATTCTATATATAATAGTAATTTCAGCAAATATATTAAATTCCAATGTGATTTGTTTTAAACTTTAAGACAGTTTATAACACATGATAAAAAATGTATAAAAAAGAATGGCGCGTCACATTTCGGGGAGGGGATAGGGAGGGGCGTAAACAAAATTAGGAAGTATAATAAGGCTATCTGTTTGAAATTTTACGATATTTTATAACACATAATTTAAATTTTAAAAATAAAGCCGCGTCAAAAATTATCGGGAGTGGTGGAGCGCGTTTTGCCTACACAAGGTGGGAGGGGGGGGTGCACTTTTCTAAATTTTAACGATATCCGTCTTGTCACATATCGTTACAAAGGGCTGTGACCACTTATTCATGTTATGCACCACAGGTGTCACCCCCACATTTTGTGACCCCCCCCCGACACGACCGCTTATTCATATTATGTATGTTCGGGGTCCATCCTCCCACTTTCACCCCTCCCCCTAAAGAGGGCACTTTTCTAAATTTTGCCGACACCTCTCATGTGATATATCGTTGGAAAGGTCTGTGAACGCTTAATCATATTATGCAGGGGGAGGGGGGTATTTTCTAAATTTTGCACGTACCCGTCATGTGATACATCGTTGGAAAGGTCTGTGGCAGCTTAATCCTATTATGCATCTCCGGTGTTTCATACCCCCACTTTGCCCCCCAAACGCGATTAGCTTTCACCACCAGGGGGCGCTTTCCTATCTCTGTTTCTATGGGTCGGATCACGACGGCGTATGGCTCATTCGAGTCGACATCGATAGAGATTTCCGATTTTAATTCGTTTTTTCACCCCCAGGGGGCACTTTCCTATCTCTGGTTCTATGGGCTGAAAACACCCAGCTGGAGATCCTACCATGAGGTTTGAGGATATGAAATCTCCGGCGGGAAAAACCCCACTGCCACCCAGCGAGACCCCAGACAAGGGAAAAGGCCCGACCAACGGGCAATTATTAAATACAATTCAGTTACAACAGATTCCTCTACAATGAGGCAACTATTGGCAATGACAATTTCAAAGCCACTAAAAATAAAACGAATATTACTAACTAAAACAAATAAATACAATGTTTAATGAAGTAATAGTTACAACTGTCAGTCTAACCTAGACTACAAACTAGCATAAACTTAAAATAATAAATTCACTATTACATACAATAGACCAATATTAATGACTGCACCACTCGGAGCAGTCCATGAAGTTAAGTAATGGCTGTACTTATTTAGATCAGTCCATACTAAAAAAAAAATGTTTCACCAAATAAGCTGTAAAAATGAAAGTACTGGATTTACATGTCAAATTAGTCCACATGATATGAATAGGTTATGGCTGCACTCAATTATGTTCGTCCATTCAATTCATCTTGAAAATAAGCAATTCACCATGAAAAGCGAAGAAAAATAGAAGCATTAAATTAAATGCCAAATTAGAACACAGAATATAAATGGCTGTACTTGACTAGATCAGTCCATTATAAAATAGTATGGTAAGTAACAGTCTATAAAAAAATAAATAAGTCACCAAGAAAAGCCAATGAATAGTACTAGGCTGAACCACACGGAACAGTCCAACAAGTCATCAGAATTGATCTTCTGTATAAATAATCTGAAATAACCCACAGTTGATCAAAATAACATTCAATTGGCTGTACTGTATTAGATTAGTCCATTCAATTCACAATAGAATAAAAATAAGTGATGGCTGTACTTATGTAGATCAGTCCATTCAAATGTCATTAAAATTAGCAATCAGTCCATTAAAAATTAATATTCCACCACAAAAAGTAAAATAGTAATACTAATGACTGAACTCAACAAGATTAATTTAAGCAATTTACTTCTATATGGATTGAAACAAAGCAAAGACTGTGTCACTCGAAACAGTTCAACAATCCAACAGAGGAGTACTCTATATAAATGAACTACCCAGAACTCACAACAAATCAGAATACACTGAAAATGAAAGCTGATTAAATGAAGGCTGTACTTAAAAAGATCAGTCCATTCAATGAGCCGTTAAGACAAATAATTCATAATACAGAACCAATTAAGTTATTCCGATGACTAAAATGTATTCCACTGTATTTGATATTTTTTGAAATTAGAGTCTTGAACGTATGATGGAGAACTTTTCGTTAAGAACATTGTAATTGTCCGCAAGTCTTCTGTAGTAAGTTGGTGAAAACAGGATCTTTTGTAAATTTTCCCGTAAAGTTAAATTTCTATCAAAATGAAAATGATGGGGCATAATTTTACATTTACCAAAAATGTAATGAATTGGAGTCCCTCGAGAGCCACAAGGACATCTATCACTGTTTAGTTTTCCAATTTTGTATAAAAAGCTTGGAAAGCTTCCGTGGCCGGAAATAAAATAGATGATTAAACGATGTGTACATACAAAATCTATGTCAACTTTATTAAGAACTTCATATGTGTCTCTTCCTTTATCAGATGTTGACCAATATTCCTGCCAGTCTGTCAGTAACTTATTTTTAAAATGTCTATTAACCAAAGACACAGGATGTAGAACATCTATATATTCATCAAACTGATTATCCAACAGAACCGATTTTGCTAGCTGGTCTGCTCGTTCATTTCCGTCAATACCTGCATGTGCTTTAATCCAAGCAATTTGGATGAATTTTTCTGGGTTTTGATGTAATAAACCATAAATGTCAAAAATAATCTTATTAGTTGGGAATATATTTTCTAAAGATGAAACAGAAGAGCTACTGTCAGTATATAATATCATTTTATAGTATGCTGATTGCATGAACCATCTGAGTGCTAAG
Organism: Maratus michaelseni; assembly: GCA_963931845.1. Classification (NCBI taxonomy): domain Eukaryota; kingdom Metazoa; phylum Arthropoda; class Arachnida; order Araneae; family Salticidae; genus Maratus; species Maratus michaelseni. Next base: position 187,260,482 of record OZ007587.1, read on the forward strand.
TATATTGCCAATAGTTCGGCCTGATAGATTGTATTAGACTTATTAATACGAGCTTTATAACTGTGAATATACGATCCGTTTAAAAAGATCGTAAAGGCAGAAGAGACCCCTAACTTCATTTTCGAACCGTCGGTGTATGCCTGGGGATTCGGTGAGAATGAAACAGTTTCCCAAACCGGATTAATAATCGCCAAATTTGTAATTTTGTTGTAAAAGGGGCAGACAGAGATTTTCAATTTCTGCATTAAATTATCTCTTGAATATATCACCTCGTCAATTATTATACTATTATTTCCATTTATAACTCCATACCTGCCACATTGATTCTGTAATTCCAAATGGATAGGAGGAATTCCTGCTAGGGTGCATAAATCATCTGTAGAAACTGTTCTGTAAGATTTGATAACAAATAATAAGCCAATTCTCTGGCAGGAACTGAGACGTTTTAAAGCCGAGACTTTTAAATCCTCGAACCAAACTCTGCGGCCATATGTTATTACTGTTTCTGTAACTGCTTTGTACCAAATTTTTCCAAAACCGGCTTGAAGACCCCTATCACCAAAGCCTGTTCGTTTAACACCTACAGCAAACTCTCTAACCCTTTCTCTAATAATATATAAATGAAGTAGCCAGTTGAATCTGGAATCCAATGTTAGACCAAGGTATTTTATGTTATTCTGAACAGAGATACTCTCACCCCGAAGTCTGAAAATCGGATGTCTTCTATCTAAGGTATTTTTCCCAAATAACATTGAAACTGACTTTGTTGTACTATTTGTCAGTCTTTGTCTTTCACAAATATTTGCAAATTGATCCAGACTGGTGTTCATATTATTTTCCAATTCTGACCTATTATTACCCTCGGCAAAGATCACAAAATCGTCCGCATACGAAATAATGAACTCCGAGTGATTCCTATAATTCTTCAATACTTGGTCCGAAACCAAAATCCACAGCAATGGGCCGAGACACGATCCTTGAGGCCAGCCTTTCGACAGGGAAAACCAGGTGCTGTCCCTTACAAATTGGAAGCCGATCTGTCGATGACTGATATAATTTTTCAAGGATAACTTAAGGTAAGGATGAATTGGTAGTCTATATATGACATCTGCCAGGGTAAACCAATCTAGAGCATCAAATGCCACCTCGATATCTAGTGAGGACATAGCACAGTATTTACTTCGTCTTAATAACTCCCTTACCATACTTTTTAGTTGTAACACCGCTGTTTCTGTACTTCTGTTTGCACGAAATCCATGTTGAGCAGTGTCAAAAAAATCATTATATTCTAAATTTATGACAATTCTTGTGTTCAAAATTCTTTCAAAAATTTTGCCCAGCACAGGTAATAATGTAATAGGTCTGTATGCTCTGGGAGTACGAGGGTCTTTGTTACGCTTCCTAAAGAACAAAACCAAGCCCTTTTTCCAACATCTTGGAAAATGTGCTACATATAGACATCTATTGAACAAAGGCAAAATAATCCATGAAAATTTCTTGCATACGTTTTTAATTATAATTGGATCTAATAAATCATATCCGGGGGCTTTATTTAATGCTTGTCTAGACAGTGCATATTTCAGCTCTCTTTTATTAATCGGTGTGAAGTCAATAGTTGGAATAAAACTATGGTTCGATACAAATTCGTGGATTTGAGAAGGTTGTTTGGCCACATCAAAATGTGCCTCCATGAGGGAGTGGGCCACATCGTCATAAGAATCGAAGACAGTATTATTTTCTACCGTTGTGAAAATCATTTCATCCTGCTCCAAAGTCTTACCAGATATGTATTTAAAAAGTCCTCCAAAAGGATCTATAGTTGTCTCACAATAACGCATCCATGAGTTTCTCTTTGCAATCTTGACCTTTTTCTTTTAACAGACTCTTGCCTTGATATAATTTTTCGACAAGGCTTGGACATTCTGGGACAAGGCTTGTGCCTTGTCCCAGCGCTGACACGCTATGTACGTATTCCATTTTTATTCATTTCATGGATAAGTCAGTGATATTTTTAACGGAGGATAACAAGTATTATAACAAGCCACATTTAGTATGTTGTTTTTAAGAGTGTAATTAGTTTAATTGAGAAACCTACTGGTATTTCTGGTTCTATGGGCTGGATCACGATGGGGTTTAGCTCATTCGACTCGACATATCTATAGCCTTAACGATTTCAGTGCCTGAGGTTCATACAGAACCGATTGCGCTACATGGTGGTGGAAGATGGAACTTGAGCGTGCGCAGCACGACTGCTATACGGTGCCGAAGGCAGCGGGGACCCGTGTCGGAGGTTCGTTTGGTTAGAGGTTTATACTATTCGATGTGCAAATTAAGGGATTATCCGTTTCCGAAGGCAGCGGGGAACCAGGTCGGAGGTTCGTTCGGTTCGAGGTTTATTTTATTCGAGGTTTTACAAGATTCGAGGCCCCGATGTAAATTAGGGGCCCGCTAGTGCTAATAATAAAAGAGCGTGATATCACGTTTGATTTCAAATGCAGCGCTGACACGCTATGTACGTATTCCATTTTTATTCATTTCATTGATAAGTCAGTGATATTTTTAACGCAGGATAACAAGTATTATAACAAGCCACATTTAGTATGTTGTTTTTAAGAGTGTAATTAGTTTAATTGAAAAACCTACTGGTATTTCTAGTTAACCCTTTAAACAATGACTGAAAGTAAAATGTAATTTTGAATTTTTTCTCATGTTTAGTTTATTTAAATTATGTTTAATCTATTTAAAAATAAAGAAATGATATCTACAAAAACAACTTTTCAAAAAAAAAAAAAAAAAAAAAAAAAGTTGTGGCTAAAAAATGGTGTGATGTCAAATTTCCAAGCTATTATATTACTTATTTAACTTTTTTCCATTAAATGAGTTATCATGTATATAAGTCGAGTGCCTACGTATATGTTAATAGAAATCGTTTTCTCCTGTACTAAATACATCCTAACGAGTTTCTGAAAATTCAATTTTTTTCATATTATGCATGATGGTCTTGGCGGCCATCTTTCCATATTTCTAAGCACCCAAATTTCTAAAGTAAAAGCGTAATATGTTTGCAATGTAATATGTTTATAACAATTTCGAACTTAACTACGGACAGATAAATTAGATAAGACTGATATTTTGAGAAATTGATTTTTACTAGTTTGAAATTATTAATTACTCTAACAAATAAATCCTAAGATGAATCTTTAAGATAAGTCATCATTACCTTAAGACACAATTTTCAGAGCATACAAGTCTATAAATGAAACGCTTAAAATATTTGCTTAAATAACAATTTTGAACTTCGGATTTTAACTACGGATTTGGGTGCTTAGAATTTTGTGAATAATGTGCAAAGATGACCGCCAAGCCCATCATGCATAATTTGAAAAAAAATTGAATTTTCAGAAACTCGTTAGGATGTATTTAGTACAAGAGAAAACGATTTCTATTAACATATACGTAGGCACTCGACTTATATATATGATAACTTATTTAATGGAAAAAAGTTAAATAAGTAATATAATAGCTTGGAAATTTGACATCACACCATTTTTTAGCCACAACTTTTTTTTTTTTTTTTTTACGCTTGGCTTTTTTTACTTTTGAAAAGTTGTTTTTGTAGATTCATGTATACTCAGATGAAATATCAGGTCATTCTGATCAGTGGTTCTTTTTTTACAGCATTTTGAAAGAAGAAATTTAATTATAATTACCCAGTATATTATTCTACTAGTACTTATGATTAAATAATCTATGTTTCTCTTTGCTAAAAATTTGTTCAATTTTCAGTAATTTATCTTTATCCAACCATTGGTTCAGAGTTTATAAAAAACTAGCTGTTACCCGTGACTTCGTTCACGCAACATTAAAAGAAGAATAAATACATTAATTAAGCAAAATATTTTACTCCCAATAATTAAAAACGTTAATAATTAACTAACTATTTATCACATTTCATTGGAGACAATACGGTATTTATTATTATAGGGACCTTGACATAACTCAGTCTTAAAAAAGTGAAATTTTGTGCCAAATAATCGCGAAAATGAAATTGCAACCAATGCAAAAAGGAGGGCCAAATAAAATCGTGGAAATAGACGAATTGGGTAAAAACAAATGTCAATTTTACCTGATAAACAATTTTACTTTTAACGCCTTTGTGAAACGTTTTAACAGCCATCCTTCAAAAAAAAAAAAAAAAAACATTAATTAGAAATAGTATATGCTTTTTCTTTAAATTCAATTCTGCCTCCTTGGTTTAATATATAGTTGAAACAAATCTTGTTTTCTAAATGACAGTATATTGGCAGGCAATTTTTGTTCTCCAGAATAAATTGATTCATGAAGTTTGAATATGTGAAAATATGTTTGTATTTTTCGGATAATTTACTGAAATCAAGATTTTGTTTTCACCATCTATTCAAAGTGAAAATAAATTCTGTTTTTCAGTTTTAATGAGAAAATGGTGTAAAAAATATACTGATCTGTTTTATTTCTCCTTTTTTATACACAAATATGGAGTAAGTTACTTTCCATTTTTAGAGAAACTTCGTTAAAAAAAATGGCATTTAATTTAATTTTTTTTAATTCTGAGAGTTTGTGTGACATCCTCGGATCAATTATAACCGGTATTCGCTAAACCAGTAGTAAACTAACCGGTAGTAAATCGCGTTGCGTTCGATAGTCTAGGAGTAGTTGCGAAATACAAACAAACGGTCAGATTTTAATATAATAGATTCGTGTTCATTTTCCTTTTCTTAAAATTATGATGCGATTTTTAGCAGAAAACTCGGATACTCATGCGGAACGAAATAACGGATACTCATGCTTAATAATCAGTATAGATAACAAAACATTTAAATTTTTCGTTATAAATATGGCGTGAAACTCATCTACTTTCTATACTTATTGATCCTTGTATTATTAATGTAAGGAATTGATTCACACTCATTTTAAAATATATTGGAAAATTCCCGTTTTATTTCAAATAGGACGTCTCCTTTTTCCCCAGAGAAATCCTTTTTTAATGACATGATTCTTGTTAATTTTATTTTCCAGGCAATTAATTTCAATACTGGCATAGGGAAAATTATGTTACTTTAACGAAATAATATTAAATCTTTAGGTTTTATCAACAAAAATGGAACTATTAACATTTGTCATTTTTTTTTAGGTAATCGAGTTATTTCTTTTAGTTTTAAGAATGAGAAATCACTATTTCTCGCGATCCATCATGACGTCATTTACGACATGGATAATTTTGCGGAGCATATTATTGACATTTTCTAACCATTTTCTTTTGAAACTTCTTTTTACTTTTTAAAAATTTAAATAAAAAATACGGTATAGTTAGTTATATTAGCCGGTAAAACGGCAAGTATTGTTACCATACAAAAGAAAAAAAAAAAAGAAAAAAAGTGAAGAAAAAGCCCAAGATTTATTTTATTTTATTTTATTTCACCAATCAAAGCATATCCGCTTTATTTTCAATAAATGACGTCATATTCGCCTGTTTCCTATGGTTACGCATATTGAAACCTTGTATTATTATCAAAAACTAAAAAAAGTACGTTTTATTTCTAATAATATTATTTAATCTTCTTCTTAATTCTTTAATTTTTTTAATTTCATTTTCATTTTTTCCCGTGAAAATTTTTCAATTGAAACTAAATTGTTGAGTAAAAATTATTTTTTCGGGTTTTGAATTAGATTTGGCAACGATAAAGTATTAGCAACGGTAAAGTAAATTTAACCATTTTAAAATGTACGAAACAATGTCCATTTATTCTCAATGAAAATAACGAAATTTTGAATTATTAAGAAAATATTTGAATAAAATTAACAAAACCCAGCCTATGTTCATATGAGGGTTATAATCAGCCTATATGCAAAGATACAGGATCATTAAATGCTCCATTTTGACACTGGCTTCAGCCTAACATTTGCACACAATCAGATTTATAATATTATTAGGATTAACCTTCTACGTTTTACTTACAAGCTGAAATAAAATTTGTAATATGATTATGTACTGCCTTTTAACCTTAAAAAATTAAATTCTATTTCAATATTTAGATGATCTCCTATAACAAAATAAACTATGTTTCATTACAGTGATTTTTTTTCAGGCATAAAGAGAATATTCTTTTTTTTTCTTACACTCTTTTATTTAGTCTAATTTGTTTTTTGTATGTAAACATGAAATTTTGTAGTTTTTTTTTTCACTCATTTTCTGATATGATAGAATTATATATATAAAGCAAATACACAGCAGTGTTTTCGATGATAACATAAAATTTTAACATTTCAAAAGTAAAACTATAGAATTATAAAATATTTTAAAGCATTTCACTAGCCTACCGCAGGTGATAAATCGCCAAATATTCTTTATGTTTATAACTGTTTACTACCAGTTACAAAAACAATGGAGTTAATTATGTGTCAAATCACGCTCGCCAAAATAAGCTAACGTACTGCGAAACTGCAACAACAAAAGATTTTAAACAGTAAAAAGTAGAAAGTTATAATAAAAAAATAAAGAGTAATTAAACAAAATACCCTTTTAATTATTAATAGTTTAATATTAATTAAATTATCAGAAAACAATTTAGAAATACTGAATAGATAGATTAAATAATGTTTTTTTTTTCTTTCCTGTTGCCCTATCTTAAAATATAAACTGAACAAAAATTATAATTTTCCCAATAAATTCAAGAATTCGCATTTTTTATCAAGCGTCGAATTTTCAATAATCGAGGCCCATGCCAAATTAACGTATTTTAACGGAAATATTTTCAAACAACAAGAACTTCAATCATTAAATTAGGAGTAATTTTTAAGATAAATATTGAACGCTAATAAAAAAGTGATTTTTTTTAAACCTAATTTTAGTTTTATTTCCTTACAATAATTTGAATTAATATTATAGTTCATGTTTAGATTTCTCTTATACTATGCGTAACAGAATGTTTTAAAAAACTATAAAGAATCTTATATTATTTGTCTCTAAATAGTATTCATTTAAATTTTGGGCTTTTTAAAAAAAGAACAAAAATGGAAAGAGAGGCAGCATTCCTCTTTATAAGATAATACGTGTATGAAAAAAAAAATTATCTTTGTACGATACAGTTTCGTTTCCTTAATAATATTTTTCTTGCTATCATCAAACAATAACACAACTAATATCTTTATTTTGTAACAACCAGCGTAAGAATTTCTGAAAAAAAATTTAATAGAAAATAATATTCAGGAAAATGTCCCTGTACTCATGTAGGCTATATATATATATACGGAAAATCACTTTCATAGTTAAAAAAATACCAGAACAGTAGATTTATGTACTGAATATGCGCATAATTTTTCCGGAAAGTAATTTTATTTATTGTTCTACACATACTAATATTTCTTACTGTTTACAGTTGGCAGTGTGTGATCCGACTTGAAATATCTTTATTGCTGTGAAGAATAATTTTGATATTAAGTAGTTGAAACATTAATAATTATAACACTTTTCCTTTTTTAGAATTAAATATACCGTGCCAAATCTATGTTTTACCCAAATAAACATCATAAAAAGAAATCTTAATGGTTTAAACTTCATTTTTTGTCTCTTTTAAAGAGTAGTTTTAAAATATCAATAGAGTCCAGAAAAATGGTGTTTTTGTCAGAAATAACAAAAAAGTGAAATCTTAAAATATCATGACCCATATTTTAAAATTCAGTTCACAGTCAATAATTACATTTTTCATTACTTCTTTGTTCATTTCTTTATAAATCAGATATCAGAAATTTTTTTTTCCTAAATAGATGGGAGACAATTGTGTGAAGATTTTAATTCAATAAATGGAGTATTTTAACAGAATTTGTCTCTCTGTGATAGCTACTACCCTTACGTTTTTTTCTTCAGGTCAAGTAAACATATTTCGAACCAGAAATTTTACTTAATAAATGAAATTAAATAATTACTACGTATAAACAAGATACTAGCGGATAGGGACAGCTTAATGCAATAATGTTAAAACCGACTGCTTTTTGAGAATTGAGTGCGCATGCGTGGACTAGAGAGTAGCATAACTATATGGGTAAAAAAAAAATCCCTAGCCGACTTCGGAACGTTGTTTTGTTGATGTTCGTTTCCTTAGTACTTAACCATAAAATTATTTATTTGATTTTGATATTACTGCCATAAAGAACTATGGAGAGTTTTCAGCTAACATGTGTGAAATTTTATACATTATAAAGCACTGTAAAGTAAAATTTTAATCAGGAGATAGCCCACACTTATCGTATTAAAATGAGTTATTTTACAATAATAGAAATAAATTTGTAATTGTTATTAATATCAAAATTTACTTTTATTAAAAATATTCCATTTATCATGAAAAACATAAAGCAACCAATAAGCATTTAAAATTAAAAAAAAAATTTGAAAAAATCTGAAAAACAATATTTAAATAAGTATTTTTTATTTTAACAATAAGTATTAAACTGAAATTGTTATTAATGTCAAAATTTACCTATTATCATGAAAAACATATTGCAACCTACAAAACATATTTAAATAAAATCTGATGAAAGCGTGGGATTCGAACTCAAACTATCTAAGTGCAAGATCAGCTCCCTAACCATTCACCCACCAAGGACACAACCAAATAGCAACAAAATATTAATAAAAAACAATGTTCCGAAGTCGGCTAGGGATTTTTTTATTTTTTTTTCCCATATCGTTATGTTACCCTCTAGTTCACGCATACGCATTGAATTCTCAAAAGGCAGTCGAAGTTTTAACATTATTGCATTAAGCTGTCCATATCCGCTACTAAACAAGATGCATCTTATTACTTGATCTGATTCAAAATATGTTTATTTGAGTTGAAAAAAGGGCATTTAACAACTAAGAATCATATGTCAGTTGAACTTCCTATAATAACCCATGGTACTACGATAAAACTGTTATTGTTTCTTTCAGTGGGCTATGTTGAAATACTCTGATTATTAAATCGTATCCAGGTTATCACACTCGCCTAATATCCTCTCCTCTATTGTGACGTCACACGTTGGTAAATTTTATTTACAATCAATTTTGATTAAAACAACACTGCAATTATTACTTTTTAACACTGTCTAACATAGTTGAAAAGTGTTAATGAATTCGGATTGTCTGTCTGTTTGTCATCTGTCCGTGCTCTAATTCGCGGAAATATACGTAAATATACTCGGATTGCTGTGCAATTGATATATGTTATTGTGCTTTACTATTGCGTGTTCGGTATTAAAAATGAAGTGTGTAGCATTTGTAGTTTTTTTACAGGGACACTAAAAATAATTCCGTTATATTACCGTCTATATAGGAAAATCGACTGCGGTGTTTTTTAATGATGTTGCAGTATTTCAAACATATTGAAATCGATTGTATATCACTTGCATAACAGTCATCATTCCTTTACAGGGACACAAAAAAAGAATTCGGTTACTGTACTATCTATGAACAATAATTTCTGGAGGTGCATTTTCATTTGGGGTTCACGTTTTTAAATGCAATTAGTTTTTTGCATACAGTAACTCCAAGAGAGTCGCTGCATCCGGGATAGATGCCGCACCCCTTGTATTTCTTGTAATTATAGATAGATGAAAGTCAAACGCACAGTATAGGTGCGCAATGAGATTACTTTAACCAGTGTATAGCGTGAATCCCAATGCGATGTTTACTTGTAGCTGTACAATCCTTACTTTGAGGTAGCGCATGATTTCACTATCCAAACTTTTAAACACATTATGCTTAAATACATTTTATACGCTAATTACTAAATGCATGTACGATTTCGAAGTCAAAACTAAGTGTAGCGTTTGCATAGAGTACAGTGTGTGTGGTTACAGCATTTTCCTTTGCAAGAGTAGGCAACTGCGATGTGCTACGTCTGTATCGTACAAAATGGGATACATGCCGAACTGCTCATCCGGTATACATGCCGCAGTTCCTTTTGTACGGGATGCCGCGATTAATAAAGTTCTCTTCATCAGATATTGATGAATTTTCAAACAGTATGAAGTTTACTACACTTAAGGAGAAGAAGAGAAAAATAAAAAGTAAAAAGGCGAAGAAAGATGCATTTCAAGATGATAATAATGAAAAGTTGGATCACACATGTGGCGCAACATTCTTTGCAATGAATGTGTAGAAAATTACTCCAAAACTAAGAGGAAGTGTGATTGGCTTCGTTGCATCATGTGTCAAATGTGGTTACATGAAGACAGTACTATTTTCAACACTTTTTGTGTAGATTGCGGTCGACAAAACAGGCCTATTAACAAATAAAACAATGTAAACACTATTTTACTTTTTCTTTTTCTCTCTCTAATGCACTGATGTAACATTGTTGCTGAAATAACAATTAAAATCCACTTTTTAAATATTAAGCAGATAATTTTAGTAGTGAACAAAGTAGGCAGACTAATATTGATTTGAACCTACTAGTACGTTTCATTGTACTCATTTAGCTTCTTTTTGTCCTTACATAGTTAATTATAATCCAGATATGAATATTTCTTTGAATATTTTTTATTACTTACCCATCATACGTAGTATAGGGTAAGTCTTGTAATCGTTTTGAAAATCGAAAAAAAAAATTGACGGATTTACACGTTTCAGACACTGGAGATTCCGAAAAACATATTTTTAGAAAAAAAATTTTGCCGTCCGTCTGTGTGTCTGTGTGTCTGGATGTCTCTGTGTCTGTGTGTCTGTAAACGCTCTATCTCCCGAAAAAATTGAGATAGAGACTTGCAATTTGGTATGTACTTAGTATGTAATAATGGGAAGAAGCCTATTTCATTTCAATAACCTCGATTAACCGGAACAATTTTTTTCGGACTCTCGAAATATTCGTTCTGATAAAAGGTATATAAAAATTTTCGAAATTGTTTATTTTAAGAAATGAACATAAAAGACAATAAAAAAACATAAATTTTGCATAAAACATGAAGTCGATCGGATAATGAGTTGCCAAAATATTTGGAATCCTATTTGCCACACTCTTCGATTTTTCATGACCCTGTATTTCATCCAAATTGCACTTCAAAGATATATTTTAATTGGAAATTTGGCGCTTAATCAGATGCAATAAACCGCTAGTTAATAGGATTATTATTTTTGGAGTTATAAGGAAAAACCTCTTTCAAGCAATTCAGTAATCGAGCCTTAAAATTTATGACGTCATCCAGCCACGATATTATTTGAATTGCAATGCATTTTATAAGTAGTTTACACATTTTTATTTTAATATTTTACATTATGCATATCCATGATGGGTAAGTATTACGGTGGCCCCCAACGACTAGTTTATAATTTCATTTTGTTCTTACGAGACAAGCGTGGCATAACACCATCACAGGTGCGGCGTCTGACCCTGAATGTATGGATGACACGCCGCTGTGTAATGTTTTTAAAAAAAATGTTAAAAAATATGAATTATTTTTTATTATTTTTTGTCGCAGTACACATGTCTATATTAAACATTAAATAGCATAGCATGATTTTATTTTATTTTATGTGCACCATGGGAGTTTATGCACAAATTCAAAAAAATAGGCGGAATCTCACCCGGAATTACTCTTTTACATGTTGTGTATAATTTCTATAGATCATATACAGGGTTCCACAAAGATATCGAGTACAGTTCCATTTATTGAAGGAAATTGTTAAAGGGGAATTTACAACTATGCTATAAGTTTCGGTATTGAAAAAAAATTAGCATTCTATGCAGTACATTCTTACAAATCTATAGAGCGTGTACAGTCCTGCACAAAATAACTCGGAGGTTGTTTCAACTATTGATGGTAAATGCTGAAATTGTGTTTTCACATATGTTATGAGTTTTCTAAATTGTTTACGTACCTATGATATTTCACCTTATTAATCTGTGAAATTTTATTACAGTAGCCTGAATGTGTTGGAAAGTTTTTCGCAATCCATGCTTGATGCATGGTTTTTCGTTCATGTTTTAATGTACTGCTTCTTATCTACTGAAGTAACTACCATAAAACTGTCAAACATTTACTTCAAGCTGTTGCAATTCAAAGGAAAAGTATATCCAACACTACCTCAGTAAAAATACGTATTTTAATAAATTTAACTTGTATTGTTTAAAAACAATGTCTACCTAATTAATTTCATATTTTAGGTGTAACATCACAACATGTTAAACCATCCCTTTCTCGCTGGCACAATGTGTCATATTTTGTGGACACCCCCTTTCCCCATCTTTTGACGTGTGTCGTAATTAATCGACGACCACTTGATGCATATTATACAGAGTGTCTCAAAAGTTTTTTTAAGCGCTTTAATTGTTTATCTGCTGGTCAAACAAGTAAGCGGTATAAACTGCAAAAATGTTCCAAATAATGTAACAAATAAGATTATGTTAATGAAATAGTCCTCCCATTGAATTCCAAAATTTTATATGACCCCCCTTGTAAACAAAATTAATCAATAAAAATGTTTTATCTTCCGCTAAAGCACGATAACTACAATTAAACTGCATACCGTATCTTTAACACCACCTGAATAATGAAAAAGAAAAAAAAAAGCTGATATATATCCATCAATTTTTCATACCATTTAAAAAGCTATTTCATCAGTAGAAATTGGCATCTTTTTACTGATATGTAAAAAGAAGAATGCAATCACCAATTGATGATCGCATTCTTCAGACCAAAAATATGTTAACTAGAAGGAAACCATTGCATCACAAATACATACATATAAAGCATCTCACAGGCATATATTATGTAAAGAGTCTAATGCTTTTTTAAATCATAGAAACAGAATTAAACAAGCGGATAAGTGTGATCGAATATCGCACAAAGGGTTTCGTTTAATATTCCTGTCTTTAATAAATCAAAAAAAAATTTCATTTTCAAAAAAAAAAAAAAAAAAAAAAAAAAAAAAAAAGTCATGTTTTTTATAAAGTAAAAATTTACCGGTCTATTATTCTCGTTTTTTCGAAAATCTGAACCGGTCCGATAGTGGGCTAGGCCCGTTATTATACTCAGTCATAAAATGTGCATCTGTAAGGTGACTAAATGCGATATTAAAAAAAATCAATTTCAAAATTAAACATGTTGTATAGAGACCTTCAAAATGTTAAAATATGCCAATATTTCCATAATTGGGTTTTTATCATGATTCAATACATTCCTCAAATTCATACGACAGTACAATCACTTGCTGACGTCCTATCTACTTGCTTTCCCTATTACTCGTATTGATACTCTCTTTGTATTATTCTCAAACATTTGAAAAAGTCCGTTAAACTTCCAATATGACGTACACAAAAGTTTTATCGAAAAAATATGTAGCTACATCAAAATAATATTTTGTTACATCATCATAACTTTTCATAAAAATGAGAAAGTCTTTATTGACCTATACAAAATAAAATTACGGAAGTCGTTCTAGAAGCTTATTATGTTCTTAAAACGTGGGGATGTTTTGATATCTTTTTTTGGGGTAAATTTTTCCATAGCGTCTTTCTGACCAAAGAGTATATCTTCTTCAGTAGTGATAAATTTTAATTTCGAGAAACCTCTTTAAAAAAATGCTACATACCCATCATCTTTAGGGTATTAAACCTTTCTTACATAGAAACTGAATGCGCCATTGGTTTCACCATACCCTTTGACAACGAAGAAGTCTCTAAGACGGTTAAACGTCTCAGGCGCTTCAGGACTATTGAGAATTTTAATGTCAACTTCTCACTCAGATACTGTTAAAAGTACAAACACTTTGTCACTACCTGGGTAAGAACATTCGATGTAATCTTTGAAAGGTTTTCATTTCATTAATCTGGCCTTCATTTTTTGGGAGTCTTTTCGTCTTTAAATATTCTGGAAATAGGAGCACAAAATATACAGTGTGCTTATTTACCACACGCATTGAAATTCGGTGACACCACAACAAGAATGCATAGTTTACACGTACTATTTTAACAAAAATGAAAGACACATAATATTGTGTATCATTAAATAGGCCTGCACTAAACAAAATATTACTGATTCTTAAACTACATTAACAGTATTACTTACCCATCATACGTAGTATAGGGTAAATCTTGTAATCGTTTTGAAAATCGAAAAAATTTTTTGTCGGTTTTACACGTTTCAGACACTGGAGATTCCGAAAAACATGTTTTTAGAAAAAAAAAATTGCCGTCCGTCTGTCTGTCTGTCTGTGTGTGTGTCTGTAAACGCTCTATCTCCCGAACAAATTGAGACAGAGACTTGAAATTTGGTATGTACTTAGTATGTAATAATGGGAAGAAGCTTATGGAATTTCAGTAATCTCGATTGTCCGGAACTATTTTTTTCGGACCTTCGAAATATTCATTCTGATAAAAGGTATATAAAATTTTTCGAAATTGTTTATTTTAAGGAAGGATTATAAAATACAATAAAAAAACATAAATTTTGCATCAAGAATGAAGTCAATCGGATAATTAGTTGTCGAGATATTTGTAAATTATATTTTCTTCACTCTTCGATTTTTCCTGACCCTGTATTTCATTCAAATTTCAATTCAAATATATATTTTAATTGGAAATGAGACGCTTAAACCGACGCATCAAATCGTTGCTTAATATGATTATCAGTTTTGGAATTATAGAGCATTTAAAGTTTATGACGTCATCAAGCCACGATTTTATTCGAATTGAAATGCATTTTATAAATAGTTTAGACATGTTTTATTTTCATATTTTATATTATGCATATCCATGAGGGGTAAGATTACGGTAGCCCCCCAAAAACTAGTTTTTGTACTTAAAGGAGATATTTTGGAGCTGTCAAATATCTGATTGTTTTTGTCCTCTCATGATGTTCTGTTCATTTTCATTCCACTGTTCTCATTCACCTCATTTTATGGTACTTATCCTTAAATGTAAGTGCTGGGTGAAAGTCAAAATATGAATTATTGAAAATATATCCAAGAAGACTGAAACAAATACTGTAGGAATTTTCAATGTTTCGTGTATTTAAATAATATTTTCACGATCTGTGATATATTTGATATATTTAAACATGGTCTTTATTTCGCAAGAAAACGTAATGGAAACTATTTGTGTTTTTTTTATATATTTTTTTACCCATCAGATTTAATGGTCTTCCAACAATTTCGCTTATAAAATTGTAAATATATATATATATATATATATATATATATATATATATAATAACAATAATAAATTTGAATAAAAAAGTTACAAGTTAATTGAAGAATAAAATTGTATTTTACGTAAAATAATAAAAATACCGAAAAAGGTAATCCAAAGGGTCTCAAAAGAATATTAAAGGATTTTTTTTTTGGTTAATATTTCTTGGACAGTGTAAAACTGCAGCTGTTCTAAAAAAGATTAAAGTAAAGAATGTACAACCTAGTGCCTAGAGTGTTTATCAACGAAAAATTTATGATAGAGGTCCTTTGCTCCTTGTTGAATCGATGCCAAATTGTATTTTTCAACGTAATGCATTAGAAATTAAAAATAATGGCATTTCTATAAACTTTTTTATTTAGCAAACAGAAATGATAGAACTCCTCTTTTGAAAGTGGGAAACAATTTACATAATTTCATATATTTTTACATTCAGGTACTCCAATTTTAAAATTATGAGAAATGTTATTTTAAACGCACTGAAATAGATACAATAATTAAGTGTAAAACATAACCACTTATTGATCAAGGAATGATATCATAAAAATTAAATATTAGCGGTAGATATTGTTAATGTTATGAAACAAGCACGCAAAAAAATCTCAATATACAGGGTGTCCAAAAATCTGGATACGGTCGAATAACTCGAAAAATACACATCGGATTGAAAAACGGAAAATATGTGTTCAATATTTCTGAAAAATCTATTAGGGATATCAAAGTTACCCCCAACTCTTCCCTTTCAGGAAAAAGGGGGGGGGACTTTTAAATCTTAAATTATAACCCCTTTTTTTCATTGCAGACTCGGATTCTACGGGAAAAAATATGTAACTTTTGCATTTAACATTTTCTTCCGAAAATCGTAGATGGCGCTGTAATCGAATAAAATACAGTGAGAATCGTTTCGAATGAAAAGTCTGAAAACGGTCGTATGCATTTTTTCATTTTTCAATTCGATGTATATTTCTTGAGTCATTCGACCGTTTCTAGACTTTTCAATGGAAACGATTCTCACTGCATTTAATTCGATGACAGTGCCATTTACGATTTCCCGAAGAAAATGTTAAATATAAAAGTTACGTAAAAATGCGTAACTTTTGTATTTAACATTTTCTGTAGAATCCCGTAGAATCCTAATCTGCAATGAAAAAAAAGGGGGGAGGGGTACTTTGATATGCCTAAATAGATTTTACAAAAATATTGAACACATATTTTCCGTTTTTTAATCCGATGTATATTTCTTGAGTTATTCGACTGTTTCCAGACTTTTCGGACACCCTATGTATAATCTTCTTTAAGAGGTATACCTGAATTCTTAAAAATTCTTAAATTCCATAAAACATTCCATAAACACTTTACATGTTTGGATGTATCTGTAGCTAAAACTAAAAAACAAAATAAGATCAAATTGTATAGTTAGACTTTTGAAGTAATATATTTAATATTAAGAGTTATATGATAACTGTAAGAAATCAATTAATAAGATATATATAGAGATAGTCGATTTGTGTGATAACAAAACGAAAAGGATACACAAAAAATCCAAAATTAAAGTGTTTTTAATAGAGTGGATAAATTCTACCAAACATTATAGCTAAATCTAATCATTACAACTTTTAAGAAAAGAAACATATTTATGAAAGTAGAATGATAAACACAGTTTATGAACACAACATCTTAAAATTTGTTTTGTATATCCGTTTTCAGCGTATTTCAGAGATACGTTAAATTAGAGCGGTGAAATATCGCTTGAATCAATACACGTAAAAACCAGGAACAACTTAGCTTTTCTATATTTATGTACTTCAATTGGTTAAAAAGAAGACTCGCTCGGGAAAATAATATATGTAAATTCCCTTTGTTTGGAGTGGTACGTGATGCGTATTGTAATAAAATACTACTGTTGATTCTTCTATGCTGCATTGTAAATATGATGCTTGATGTCTTAATAGCAGATGTTAGGTTTGAGTCGCTTGTAATAGTTGATTTCAATAGCTCAAAAATACTTTATTTAGTTTCTCTTTCTTTCCCTCTCTCTCTCTCTCTCTCGCTAGGTATATATTTATATATCTATATCTATATCTTCTCTCTCTCTCTCTCTCTCTCTCTCTCTCTCTCTCTCTCTCTATATATATATATATATATATATATATATATGTGTGTGTGTGTGTGTGTGTATTAAATGAGCAAGCAATTTTAGTTGATTACGGATGATCTCGAAAACGGATGGAACGATTTTCATGAAATTTTCCTTCTACACTAAATCAAGCACGAGAGAACGATCTAGATAGGTCCCGAATTCAAGAAAATTTTGACAGGTTAAAACAAATTCAGCACTTAAAGTGTTGCTTGCTAAACGTCGAAAACAGCATGAACGATTTTCACAAAACTTGCCTACAATACTAAGTCAAGCATGAGAAAACGATCTAGATAGGTCATCAATTCGAGAAATTTCATGTTGACAGGATAAAACAAGCTCAGTACGGAAAAATATGCTATAAATTAAAGCCAATTCTACAATATTCATGAAATAAGCCCTATTCGAATACGAGAAAGACATTCAATTAAGCATCGACTTAAAAAAATTCGTTTTGATAGGTTTGAACTATTTCTTTTATAATTAATCTTCCATAATCGAAATTGGTCATAACTATTGGTCATCGATCATGAATACAATTAGGGATGATCTCAAAGGCGGCATAATGGTTTGCCTGTTAACTAAATCCAGCACAAGAAAATGTCTAGCTAGGTGTATCTTGAAAGCTGAAAGAAAGATAAACGTATTTACATTATATGTGAATAACAACGTTCTTTAACTGAAGCCCATTGCTGGTATCCATGACAGAAATTGATTTGATTTGACTGCCTAAGAGAGACTGCTCAGACGAGGAAACCAAGTCTGTAGAGCATGGTGTCTTTATTGAGGTTTCAAAAAAGTACAGCATTCAGCCGGAGCTGAACCCACCAGATAACGCGACAATGGGCGGCAATTCCATATGCAAGAATGAAAAAAAAACTGGGTCTAAGGAGATGGATACAGACTAGGACAAATGCCGGCCCTGCCAGGGAATGCCTTTACGTGACAGAGGCCAGTGATCGGTGTGGAAAGGTGAAGAGAATTTACAAGCCAAAACTCCTGAGTATGGATGCAGAACTGACTAGTGAAAAAAATGTTCGTGCATTATAAGCGCTGAAGTAGGAACTGGTCACAGGGAAAGTGTTCGTGAGCGGCCAAAATTGTTAGTAAGTTGACTGCGTCCACGTCGCACCGTGGCTGCGGTTGTAGAGTAAGAAAGTTACCCGGCAATGGGTGACCCCAGTGGGGATGGGCAGGGTAAGGTGGTGCAAGGTGTTAGTTGGCTATGAAATGCAGATTCTGACTGAGGCCGCTTGTAGGAAGAGCAGACGACGTTTAGTCTTTGACGTTTAATGGTGTAATGGTGCTTGTAGCTGGAACAGTCCTTAGATAATGCCGTGTGGTCGATTGCAAAGGTCGTGCGTTGGAAATTGTTGTGGTTTTTAGAACAGTCCTTATCTGACGCCGTGTGGTCGGTTGCAAAGGTCGTGCGTTAAGAATTGCTGTGGTTTTTGGAACAATAATAAGCTGCATTGCAGTGTGTACCTGGATTGGAATTGCTGCAGTTATCACATTTTGTCATGTTATCATGTTGTAAATACTTAGTAGTATGGCCGAAGACTTGGCATTTTTTGCAACGAAGTGAAAACGTGAATAGGTGGATAAATCAACTTTGTCCATAGATAGAAGCCTCCTGTAGGATCAACTTTTTGGCTTGTTGTGTTGGGAGGAGGATAATACAGTTTGTGGCGTCATGAATTTTTGCTGGGGAGGATCTTAAGACTTGAATTGTGTCGATATGAGTATTGAGGAGTATTGAGATGCAGTCTGTCAGGAAAGCTGGTGTGATACTGGTGGGGAAATTAATGAGATGGTTTTTTGCTGCGGACCCTCTTGTTTTCTATCTTGAAGAGTTATGGATAGGTCTTTACTTAGATCTTTTGGAAGGGCAGGCACTCTTCCTTGAACCTGCTATTTATCTCAAGATGGGTGGTCTTGGCTTTAATTCTTTGTACTGCTGCAGAGGGGTAACTGATCCCGTTTTATTGGACATTCTTAATTGTTCGGCCCAAAGGAAAGCGTACGCGATGTATAGGAAGGATAGAGACTGTTATATTGTATGAACTGAATTCGGCCCTAGTTTGGCCCTAATAAATGTTTGCTTAGGTTGTGAGCTCTTTGTCGGGCCCGAGTAGTGTGGAGAAAACGAGACCTCTGCAGGAGATGGGGGTTGGCTGCTGTTTGCCGTCCAGGGGTACCATATGCAGCACCAAGTATTCTTGGATGGACGATTGGATAGTAGTTGGCACAAATTTTGAGTTATTAAAAATGTAGTGAACTACAATCAAAGCAATAAAATAAAAATTTCCATATAACCTTGTAAAATTATCACCTTTGTTATTTTTTCATATATTTTTTGTCTGTTACTTTTTAAAAATAACTGTAAAATTTCAGAAAAGTCTCATATATTCAAACCGAGAGTTCATTACATTCACGACATGACATAAAATTGTAGACGACGTGTTTTGTATAAATATAAACATAATTTTTGGAGATAGAATTTCTCCATAAAAATCATGTTTTTTCCAAATAAAAACATTTAAAATTTTTATTTTAAATGTCTTCTAGATGTATTCCCCTCAAATTCTTAAAAATCTCTCTATAATTAAATACTGCTCTTTTACATTGCGATTTCATTTCATTTTTAATGCCCTTTTAACAGTTACCTTCGAGTACTAAATACACACTTTGGGTTTAAGAGTTGACTCAAAAACTTCCACAACTACACTTTCACTAATCGTACTAAGAAAACAAAAACTGTTTTGTATTGCTAATCGTACAATCTTTTAAACATAAGAATAAAAATAATTTCTGATATTTGCCCAAAATTGGGTATTTAAAAGTAGCAACTATGATCTCCAACAAATATTTGTACAATTTTTATCCATTGAACAAAGTTTAATACTTACACAATAAATTTTGTCAATGTAATCTCCATAACTAAACGAATGTAGAAAAATAAAATTGATAATTATAAATTTATCTCCTGATGCTAAATGTATTGCTACTTTTTTTTAAAACATTACTTTATAATCTTAAATTTACGAATATATAAAAATTAGTAGCGAAAATGTAAATTCATTTTCTAAAATACAATTTCTTTTAAAACTTCTAAATAATATATTTATATACTTTCTTTCTCAGTGATTTCAACGTCGAACATTGGTACATTTTCCACATCATTCTCCGACATTATTTATATAAATTTATTTTTTCCCCTTTATAACTTCCTCACTCTCTACTCCAATTTATTAAGTTAACGTCCTCTCTGCCTACGGGGCCCAATCGACGACAAAACCAGATGCTTTGCCTTTACTTAATTCGAAGAAGAAAATAAAAGGGAAACAAAAAAATAAAAACGAAAGATATGAAAAGAAATAAACAGAATACAGGATGCCATATAGTGTCCCAAAAATAAGTGGAATAAAAATAAAATGAAAACATAAGAGGGTGTAGTAGTAGCGACTATCTTGAGGCTATGTCCAACAAGACTTGTTACGTGATCAGCACTTGCCCCCGACAGGTGATATTGCGCCCTGGCAACGGAGGGAAAACTCTCCGCGTCCACCCTGACACCTGCGCCTTCCGCGCTGAGATTGCGGTGGGTCAGGGTTGCTAATATAAAATATTTATCACTCATTTGGCATAATGATGAACTACGTATAACGTTTTTTTAATTCTAAGGAATGTATGTTTGTGAATATTCGTGTGTATCGCAATTCTGCACCAAGCCATGTATCTATAATACTCATGACTGTGTTTTCTGCTGCGAGGTGTTGAATTCAGACTTTTTTTTTTACGGCGGGGGATTTCTTCAACTCTGGGAGACAATGAGAATTTGTCAAGGCCAATTATAATGCGTCATGTGAAACCAGGCATAAAATGTCCCACTATTTTCGAAATTGAAAAAGTATCCTTTCCCGGGAGTACTTCAGTATCTACGCAAATACTTATGATGCATTTTTGCTTTCAGTTTCTTAAGATTAAATTGCGCTTTAAACATTTTAGATTGTTTACGAAGTCGAATATGCTTAGATGAAGATACCTTCTTTTTGGTAATTCGCCTATCTATTGTGAACAGTTTTATTTTATTAGACTATCTAGTATGAACTTACATATTAAGTAACAAAATTGTATGAAATTAAAAAATATTGCTCTCTGTCGTATAGGGTGGTTTTCCTGCAATAACTTATTACTGAGAAGTAATTTCGATGTTCAGTGTTTAGAGTCGAAAAGTTGTTTTATATCTGTCTGTAAGTATGTGTGTATGTCCCACGATAACTGCAAGAATTTGCTTTAGATTAGGAAATTAGGTAGATATCTTGTCCAGGTATTCTCAATTAGCTGTATAGTTTTTAGTTCAATTTGGTTGATTTATTTGGGAAATATAGGGCATTTTCTTTGCTGTCTTAACGCTTTTCTATCTAATTTCAGGCAATTATCAAGTTTTATGATTCATTGAAAATAAAATGGTGCACTTGGATAATTGAAATATTAAATTATGGATGCTAAATTTTCAATTTGATGCTTTTAACTTAATCCGATGGCTTGAATTTTCTTCAACATTTGCCAGACATTTGAAATTGGACGGGTACCTGTTAATGAATTTGTATTACTGAATATATATATATATATATAATAAATAAATACAATTTGAATTGTACCATAGTTGAAGATCGCGTTAAGATATACAACATCAATATGTATAGTCAACAGTGCAAATATTGGTAATCTTTCCTATTTTAGACAGCTAAAATTCGGATATTCCATCAGTTTTTGTAAATGATAAAAATTTATAGGTGTGTTTACTTTCGTTGTTAGTGCAATTCTGCAAATTTTTTAATGAAGAATAAAGCAAGAAATTCTTCTAGATGCAGCAGAAGGCTTTACATAAATAGTATGAAGGTGAGAGAATTCAAAATATGTAAAAGCTATCATTTGATCTTTGATAAATATTTCCCTACCATACAAAGCCAAACTAAATTTAACGTTTTTTTTCAAATTTGCATTAATATTTGTAAGCGACCACTTAGGTTTTATTTGTCAGAGATTCAGACTACGCAAAAGTGGAAAACTGATTTTTGATGATCTTGATACTTACTCTGTCTTAAAGATCGTTCGGTACGAAATTATTTTATGAATAATTCTGAATTTACTTTATGAATGTACTTATACGAATCATAGCTCCAAGATCAACACGAAAGATAATTTTATTTTTTGTTAATTTAACACATTTCTAGTTGGTTTATTGTTTTATTCAGGAGAAAATCTTTCTAATCATAAAACAGTGATTTAAAAAAATAAAAGAATTAATGGATTTTGTGTGTTTTTAGTGCACTTAATCATGTTTTATTTAGTTTAAAAGGGTCTAAAAGGCGAATCTAATACTTTTTGCTAAAGAAGTAATAATACAAATAAAGTAAGTAAATTTTCCTAAGCAGCATGAATATTGTCATTTTTTTTTTCATTATTTTCCTTTCACTTTTAAAAGATTTCATTAAGCATAAAAAATATAAATACAAATATTTTTAAAGGAATTGTAAAGTATTTTGCATGAAATCGTACAAGACTTTGTAATGTCAAAATAACTTCAAGACGACGTTGCACATAGTTTACTGATGTTCTATGACATTCCGCGATTCGATTGTGGTAGTTTGATGGTTTTTAATATGATGTCTGACCTTATTCAAACCATATATTGCTTCCAAGTGGGTAATACATGTCACTTTAGTAATGAGTTTTCGATACTAAGGTTGAGATACGTAAGTTTGGATACATAAAGGTTTGGATAAAAATATATTATTCAAAATCGCATATAGCTTACAAGGAAACATGACAATGGCCCCCATACATCACTTGAGTAAAGAGTTTTATTTACAAAGGTTTAAGTACATAGTTTTGTATACATAAAGATTTCGATGAATAGGTTTGGATAGATAAAGGTTTAGAAATATAGGTTTGTCGGTTGTTAATCTGATTTCTCTTACTTAAAAAAATACATTTCTTCTATGTGGGTACATATAACTTGGGTAACGAGATTTGATCGTAAACAGTACAATTTAGATGATGTTGATTTGGTAACAAAATAACTAAGAAAAAACACAAATAACAAAATACTTTTATGACTAAAATAGCAAAAAGCACGACTCTTGAACTGTTTTTAACAATAATTATTAAAATAATTTTCTAACATACAAAATTCCTATAAATTAAATTAAAAAAAAAAAACATTAACTTTTTTGTGATGTATTTTACTGTTTAGTGACGACACAGGATCGAAAAGTTTTACCCGCCTGACATTCCTTGATACCACAGAAATGCCACAATTGAGACTGTGACAACGTTGCATTAACATTGCGTTGTTTTAACGTTGCATTGACATAACTCATAACATATCTGCTTGTTCCATACAGATGGTGTACTGCTTTAACAATTTTTAGTAAAAGAGATAATATATTTTTTTTCCTTTTAAATTATGTCTAAGTATAATTTTTGAATGGATGGTCCGATTTTGATAATTACTTTCTTATTGGAAAGGGCTCGTTTTTATAATTATTTCGTATAAACTTCCTCAGGATTTTGACATGAACAATGCCTTATAGAAACGAAATTTGAACAGTAAGCTAAAGTAAACTATACTAATTTTTATCTTAAAAATAGCCGTCGTCATGTCATATATTGTTTTTTTTTTTTTTTTTTTTTTTTTTTTTTTTTTTTTTTTTTTTTAAGTATACACATGTCAAAAACTTTAATATTTGATCATCTACTGCGCATTATAATCAGTGATAATAGCAACAATGTGATTTAAAGTGAATGCGGAAAACAATAAAGAAACTGCTCAAAAATCGTTCTATTGTGCCGAAACATTCTCTCTAAAATTGGCTAATTGACGTGCAATAAGTAAATAATAGAAAAAGAAATCAAATCACGTGAATTTTTTTGCATAACTGTAAGCAAGTTGTGGGTTAAGAAACAAATTACTTGAAGTTTGTTATACGCTTAAAAAATAAGAGAACAATATTCCACTTATTTAAAAAAAAAAAAAAAAAAAAAAAAAAAAAATACGGTCAATTTTAAATCAGCAAATATTTTAGAGAACGAAAACCATGACAAGAATTCGTCGCTAATAATTAGCTCTCTCAGTCTATTACATTGTGGAGAAATCTTCCCAACTTGGCGACAATCTGGCAACCCTGAGCACCCGATCGTCCACTTGCAGTCCATCCCTGGAGGATTACTAGATTTAATCACGGGAAGGGACAACAGAAAAGAAATTGCCCCGCAGCAAAAATCTACCCAAGGACAGATAAAACTCCAGTTTTAAAAGAGGCTTACTGATTGTCACTTTTTTCTGATAAATTGCCCGAAACTTGTTTCCTCCTCAAAGCCTGTTTGTAGGCTTAAGATTCCGTTTCAGCAATTTTAAAACAAGAAAAAAAAAATCTCCTCATATGATTGCTTGTCTTGATGTGCTTGAAGAACATTTCTTTGTTTGAATTTTACACCTTCAATTATTTTTTCACGGGAAAAATTATAACTACTAATATTTTTTAATTATTTACTAGATGGAACCCATCAAAACTTGACGGCATTCATCTTTATGGTAGCATAGAAGAAAAGTTCATATCTGCTTTAAAAATTTTTACAGAATAGTTCTTAGTAATAATTCAAATAAATAAAAAACTTCCTCCTGTTACATCCAGGCTGGGGACCCGCAATCGGCAGAGTTACACTCACAGCTTTTCTCTCATTTCTCTAATCTGACACTTTTGCATTAACAGGCATCGATAAATTGTACACGATTGTCATTATCCAACATTGGTGTGCGCAAAATGCATTCATATACACTACGTGCTTTTCCACCTACTGATTCAATAATTATTTTTTCTTTATAGTGTATATAAATGCATTTTGTGAGCAATCAATGTCAAATAATGATAATCGTTATACGATTTATTAGTGTTGTGTCAGTAAATAGAAATGCATTCTTAAGTAATTTGTATTAACGTGCATACAGATATGATTCATTCCATGCATAAATAAATGTACTAAAATTATTTTACGGCACACTACATTAAAAGTTTTGTGAAGATTTGGCCATTTTTGAATCTTTAGAGTGCTTTTGCATTAACTTATCCGACACCGATAAATCGTAAATGATTGTTATTATTTACAACCGATTTCATCCAAAATGCATTCATAACGACAAAATTATCATCTAAATCAGTTGGTGGAAAAGCACGTACTGAATATAAATAAATTCCACGTGCACCGATGTCGGATAATGACAATCGTGTATAATTTATCGGTGTTGTGTCGCTGTCGTTATCTGCCACCGACTGTACACCAAATGCATTCATGACGATGCATTCATAATCTATGACGGCAAAATAGTTATTGAGTCGGTTGTTGGAAAAGCACATAGTATCTAATCATTAAAATCATCATTAATCTAATCATTATAATTTTGTTTTAACACAAAATTTTTGTTTGTTGTTTTAATTTTATTTTTGTTGTCACATTAATTAAAATGTTCTTTGTATTTTTTAATGATGCTTAAAGCAAAAAGAATACATTTTTACAACTACTCGGTATTGGCCGATTACATAGTCAAAATGTAGCCTAATACCGAGTATACGGTACACCTGTAAGTCATATTCACAAAAAATACAACTAACTCTAATTCACAAAAAGTACAACCAGTCACAAAAAAAAAAAAAAAAAAAAAAAAAAAAAAAATTATAAAAACACCAGAATGTAACTCTTATAAACATTTTATTAAAACATTAAAAAAGTTAAATTTAAATTTTTCTAAGTGGAAGTAAACCCTTTCAGCTGAAAAAACTCCCAAAAATTGGAGCCTTCTCACCTGAGGGCAGGAGCGGAGGGAGGAGATTACAGTACTTTTCTGTTATACCTACACCATTGTCGCCAAACGTAGTATTTTTTTTAATGATGCTTATAGAATCATTACTTAAAACAAAAAGAAAATAAATTTTTAGAAGAAATCAGTATTTCAGTAAGTACATAGTCAAAAATTGGCCGTATACAGATTACTTGCTACACCTGTAATTCATATTTACAAAAGTACAATTACTCTCTAATTAACAAAAAGTACAACTAATCAAAAACAGTTAAATTGTTATAACACTAGAATTTAGTTTTATAAAAATTTAAATAAAACATTTGAAAAATGAAATTACAACTTCCCCAAATGGAAATAAATATCTTCGAAAAAAAGAATTCGAGCATTCTCATCTCTAGGCGGCACGGGGAGGAGAGGTATTACGATACTTTTTTGTTATACCACCCACAACCATTGTTGTCAAACGTAGCCCTTTTTTTCAATGATGCTTAAAGCAAAAATAAATTAAATTTTTGGAACTACTCGGTGTTGGGCAAGCACACAGTCAAAATCTGGCCGATTACCGAGTACACGGTACAACTGTAATTCATATTCACTAAAACTACAACCAACTTTCTAACTTAGAAAAAAGTACAACTAATAAGAAAAATTTACATTGATAAAAACACCAGAATGTAGATATTATAAAAACTAAAATAAAATATTTAAAAAACAAAAGTTTAACATTTCCAAGGGTAATAAACCCCCTCGGTGAAAAAAAAAAAAAAAATCGAGCATTTTCATCTGTAGGCAGGCGAGAGGAGAAGGGCATTACGGTACTTTTCTGTTATACCAACAACGTTTTTGCCAAACGTTGTATTTTTTTTTTTTTTTTTTTTTTTTGCATCGGTGCTTAAAACAAAACTAAATTTTTATTACTACTCGGTATTGACTAAGAACATAGTCAAAATTTGGCCGAATAACGAGTACTAGGTACACTTGTAAGTCATTTTCATAAAAAGTACAACTAACTCTCTAATTCCCGAAAAGTACAAATAGGTCTCTAATTCACAAAAAGTACAACTAATTAAAAATAAAAGCTAAATTGATAAATCACTTGAATGTACCTTATATAAAAATTTAAATAAAACATTTAAAAAATGAAATGTTAACTTTTTCAAGTAGAGATAAACGCCTTTACCCCTTCTTCCAAAGAAAAAAAAATCGAGCATTCTCATCTGTGGGCAGGCGCGTAGGGGGGGGGGGGGATACATTACGAAACCTTTTCTGTTATACCAACACCATTGTTCGAGTAATGATTTTCTGTACCATACAAACATACTGACACTGGACTAAATAAATAATTTCCATCCGTTACAATTTCGCATATATTATAAGGTTTTAAATCCGAATGACTTAATCAATGGAAATGGTCTATATAAGCTTAAATAACAAATGAAGTAGTTAAAGTAGTCTAGAACTCGGGAAATAAGTGAGACAATACAGATATATACAGAAAAAACTAACTGATCATACTATAAACAATTCATCCGGTACAATTTCGTGACTATTACCAGATGCTAATATCGGAGAATTAAAAAAAAAATGATTAACTATATCAAAGTAAAAGTTTGAAATGAACACGCAGCAAATCCAGAATAAATAATGATGAAATGAAAAACACACCTAATATTTTAATTACTTCCAAAACAACATCCATGCCTGTAGCGCAAATATGGATGAATGATGCGTCATAAGAATCACCGATTCATATCGGCAGAGAACAACACCCTCCTAAAATGGTTACTGCGCATGCTTTGGCCAAAAGAGCTTGTAGTCTCGAAAGAGTTGACGCATTCGCAAATATGTCGATTCCGTGCTGAACTTAAAATTTTACCTTTGCGTTTTAATATATACTATGATATACTATTCATCCTGCACATTTCAAACTATAATATTTAAAAATATTTTTATAGTTGGTACAATGGAATGTTAAAAAAAATATATATCTTATGAGTTCATCATATAAAAATATTTACTGCTTCGGAATTAATGACCTACAGAAATTCACCTTTATTAGACAATACATGAATAAATATGCGTACTGTGACTTGATAATTTAGAAAATATATTAATTAATTCAAGATGGAGGCCTTTGTTTTTTTTGGACTCTAATAATATAAATTCACATCATAATCCTGAAGATGGTCGTAGATGTCGACTGAAACGTCGATTTTAAGTTTTTAATGTTTGTATAAGTTTTAACTATACATAGATGTTTATATACTACATAGTAAAAGTGAGATTTATTTTTCACAAAACATTTTTGCTATAAATATTTTTTTTGAAATGTATTCCATTTAATACTGATACTGAATACTTAAACAATACTTGAATTACCGAAATATCTCAAACGATGGATAGAAAAAAAAAAACATTTCTTTAAATCTGGCAAAAGACCTTGCGAATATGTATGTTTCAAAGCCGGTATAGCCCAAAAATTTTATTTTAATTGAAAATATACAATTGATTTAACTACATTTCTTAACAAGTTGACCAACTATTACCGCTCATTTATCAAAATATTTTAATTTTTGAATACTTTAATATTTTTTCCTCTTTGTGTAAGGCTTTTAGTAAAATATTTCTAGAGATTTTCCGTTGCATTTTTGCCTGGTGATATAGCCAGAAAATTCATAACTTAGGATTCTTACCCAAAAATTGTACCAAAGTACTATTTGTCATACAGAATTGATCCTGTTGAAACATCCAAAAGATTCTATTTGTATTATCGCCAAATTATTCCAAAATAATTTATGTGATGTCCTCGTGCAAAAAAATACTCTACTCAAAAACAAGGTTTATATTTTTGTTGAAACTTAATGCTGTCTGTCACCACCTGTTTGTGAAATTAAGATTTCCTTCCTTTCTTGAAAAGTGAGATTAAAAAGTAAAAACTTAATGCGAATTTCGAAAAAAAAAATGAAAATGTAAAAAAAAAAAAATGGTTACACTTTTTTCTAACAGATGATCCTGCCAAAAGTTTTATACCTAATTTGAAATATTTGGTAAATGTATTAACCAAATTTCTAACCCATAGGATTATGTTTGCGTCTAGTGCAGGCATATCAAGTCTCTACAATGGGTTTTAACTGACGTTTTGGCACAAAAATTGTCAGGAAAATTGAAAACCTAATTTATTTTCTACAAACAACAATGTTCAAATGTGTTTAATGTTGTCTTCAAACAATGTTTAAAAAAATGTTTCATATAGATGAAAACATAAGCATTTGTATAAATTTTATTTATATTTTTCAATGGTTACCAAACAATTAACACTCAGTAACAAAATTGAGGCGAAATATTTTAAATCCAAGTATAATTCATCATTCAAAAACATGCAATCAACATGGATTACTCATAGGATATATTAATAACTAAGGACACAATTTTAGTTTCTTAAAAGCAGAAATTTATAAATCTAGTGACTTTAAGATAGTTTTTGAGCCAAGTGTTTATGACTTACAATATGAAAATGTTTCAAATACAGCATTATGAATGACAGAAAATCAATGAAATCTAAATGAATCACTTGTATGAAGTAGAAGAAGGTGGCATTTCCTAGCTTGTGAAGTGAATCGTACAAATGTTACTTTACATACATTACAGCGCGAATTTCGCCTAACTGGCCAGTTAGCGAGAAATTTATTTTACTTTTTGGTAATTTGTTGATGGTGACACTTCGCTATGCATCGCCAAGCTTAGCAACAAATATGTGTGTGTCTATGTTTGTATATGTATACAGATACGCAAGTACTTCTGTACATAAGAAATCACCTACCCGGTTGACCAATCTATTAGCTAAGCAGACCCCAAAGCCGGGACTTTCTGTACGTAAGTAAATCACGCAACAGATTATTACATTTCTCCAATTTTTATGTTTAAACATCATTACGTCATCGTTAATAATTTTTATGTAACAAGACACCAGCGTTATTTACGGACACGTTTATACTTATAGTATAGATAGTATCTACATTTTTACTGTGTTTCTGAAAAGTGCAACACGTAAAAAATAAATTCCTTCCCAATATTTATTGCTCAACTATAATTAACAATTATTTAAATATTTAAAATCATGTTTTCTTCAGAAGAAAAATAAAATATGAAAAAGATAAGAATCTTACATGCAGAGATCTTCAAATACAATGAAAATAGGATAGGTTTCAAATCAATCTATATATTACAAAGTCTTTTATAGATTCTACTATAAATTTGATATAATACTTTCCAGAGATGAAAACGTAACATTAGGATTTATGGAAACTGTTTATACTCTTTTTATAAATTGAGATTGTGCTAAAAAGGAAATAGTTTAATTTATTTGTAAGTCCGTTAACCGACGGTATTGCAAATCCGGCAGGTGTACAGTGAATGAAACTTCCATTGTACACCTAAGTCGGTACAACTTAGTTACCGACTTAGTAACTTAGCATGGTTACTAATGCCAAGTACACCTAAGCATTGTATACCTAAGATAAACAAAGTCGAAGCAGTTTTAACTATCTCATTAAATATGAGTTGCATATGAAACCCCATACCTGTGATT
The DNA here is from genome assembly GCA_963931845.1 of Maratus michaelseni. Taxonomy (NCBI): domain Eukaryota; kingdom Metazoa; phylum Arthropoda; class Arachnida; order Araneae; family Salticidae; genus Maratus; species Maratus michaelseni. Next base: position 187,291,273 of record OZ007587.1, read on the forward strand.
TAAACAAAGTGTTATCTATTACAACAAATCCATGAAAGCATCACATCAATCATTTATATAGTCTGTATCTGCATTTTCCCAATTCTTTTAGAATGTTAAACACGCAAGAAATAATTTTGCCCCTAATACAGACTCTTAAATATAATGAATTATTCTTAAAATATATAAAATAAAGTTTACTACTTTGAAAAATATGAAAAAAGTTAGCAATGTTATATGCAGCAGTTTTCAAATATAATAAAATTAAGATAAGCTTCAGATCAATGTACACTTTGTAAATGCTATCACAGAGATGAAAATATAATATCAGGAATTTATACACATTGTATGTATTTTTTTATGCATAAATTGTAATTGTGATTAAGGGAAAATAGCTTAATTCATTTGTAACCCTAATTTACCGCTGGCGGTATTGAAAATCAGGCACGTATAACAATGAATGAAACTTTTATTTACAAACTCGAAACAATTTAATAAACCTCATTAAACATGATTTGCATATGGAAGCATCTTCATTAACAAATCTTTTAGAAAAAATACCGAGTACTAGAAATCATCATCCCCTTCTGTAATTCCCAATACAAATGCAACAAGGCCACATTGTTGGTGGAATTTCTTGCTTATTATGTCATGTTTTTGGTACCACTCTCGACTTTGAATATTCCCAATGGATATCACAAAGCCAAACTCCCTCCGTCCAAGGCAATTATTTTTAGCAAAAACAAACTTCATTAAACGTTTCAGAAGAATAGTATAAATGAATTAATTCGATATAGGGTCAACTTTTTCCGCACTGTTTGACAGGGAGCATTTCTTAATTAGTGGTTCTACTAATTAACTTATGTTCGAAAGTGCTAGCGTAGAGGGTATGGAGGAGTTTGGGACTAGCCTTCCGTGAAATCATCTTCCTTCCCTAGTGGCTGTGGGAAAAATAATGAACCAATAAATATAAAAGTTCGAGACCGAAATTTTTAAATTTTTAGTGGAGACTTTTTTTTAATTGGGCGTCCCACTCTCCAACTTAAATTAGCTCCGGCGGAAATGACAACAATATAAAGATTGAGATGAGAATTGCAGACCTGTTGAGGGTTGAATCCGGAGGGGTGGAAATAGTGCATAAAAGTTTTGAGTACTTTGTAAAGATAGATGCAATAATAAAATACAATGATAAAGAATCTCCTTTAAATTGTATTTTTTTAGCAGTGTTAAAATTGGATAATGAGGACAGAATATTTAGCCGGCAGGTAGACTTTTTTCATATTTTTTTGAGGTGATTATTTGTTAAGAAACTTTGATGACGGCAACTTTATCTCGACTAATAATTGGTTTTTTGAAGATGTGGGTATGTTATTAAAATAGAAGCATGAAAACTAATGATTGTTGAATATTAAAATGTATTTAATTTCAGAAAATGTAGATTAAAATGAGACGTGCTAATGTTTTCTAATATTTTTCTAATGGCAGCATCATTCGTGTTTGCATTTTCATTATCGTAACTGTGTAAATTATTTTGATTTGAAAAAAAAAAAAAATTAAATTCTTTTGAAGTCGGTCTATTTTATGTGATAAAAATAAATTTGACCTAAATAATTTATGATTCCTGCAATACATTAATTCGCCATATTCAGAGAAAATAACTTTAAATACAGATCATAATGTAGAATTATATTTTATATTCTTTTTATGTTATTCATTTATTTAATATCCAATTATTTAATAATACATAGCTAATAATTCAATATTTTATAATCCTTAACTACTTTTATCTTGTCCACGAAACTGATGGTGTGATTTTGGGGTTATGCGTTATTCACAATTATTTAAAAATAAATAAGTATTTTTTAAATGTAATCACTTGAAATACATTGATGCATTTAAAATTACTAACAAGATTCTTTTTCACGATTTTTTTTTATGGTGCCATCTTTTAAGCGATTTAGAAGTTATTATTTTTTTGTCCACGGACATGACAATTTTTTGTGACCCTTTTCTTGTGTTTTTTATCAAATAAAACTATAAAAATAATTTTTTTTTTTTTTTCAGAATTTAATCTGCGATTTGGTTTATAATGCACTGAATGAAAAAATAATGTATGAGTTTTAAATCAACTTTGACCAGTAAGTGGTACAATTTAAAGCTGTGACGGGCTATGGGCATCATTTGTCAGACTCTGTTGATACATTATTTATATGAAAAATAAAATTATTTACTATTTTACATACATTGTTCGTTTATACCAAGCCACATTTCCATTGTAACATGTTTTTGATTTGCAACTACTTTTTAAATTACTTTTTAAATAAATATTTTACCATTTTCATTTTGTACGTTTCAAGGAAAATAACTCTAAAATTCCAACAATCTATTTGTATTAATTAAAATAAAATATTTATCATGCATGATTTAAAATTTTGTAGCAAAATGGAATTGTGAAATGTAATCAATGCATTATTAAATCATTGCATACTTTGTAACGATAGATACAAGGATTAAATTCAATGAAAAATAATGTATTTTAAATTGTATATTTTCTAATAAATCTGAATAATGATGACAGAATATTTAGCCACATATAGATATTGTTTTATTTAATTTTGTATACTTGATTATTTGTTGGCGGCAACGGTTGAAACTTTGATGATAGAAATTTTATCTCAACTAATAACACAGGTCTCTACAATGACTTTTCTCTTTAAGGTGCAGACAGCTGGTGTCTCTTTTTATGCTGATATTCATAAAAATACTCAAACATTTCTATCACGTATAGTTTCGACACAAATTTAGAACATCTGACTGGTTGGTAAATTAAACGTTTACTCATTAAAACATAAAAATTTCAAATAGATAAATTTAAAAAAAAATTAGTCATAAAGACATCAGACACCACTAAACATCATAGCAGACTACTACTGGTTGCTTCCAAAAGAAGTTGTCGCTAGCAGTTCACAGGGAAAAAGAGTTTTAAAGAGAGCTGCGAGGGAACATCTTCTTCAGAGGTAAACAAAAAAAAACACTGACTGGTTGGTAAATTAAAAGTTTAGTCATTAATACATCAGAATTTGTAGTAGAAAATAGACAAATTTAGCTATACTGATGTCAGACATAAGATCATACACACGCTAGATCATAGCACAATGCTGCTGGTTGTTGCCTAAGAAGCTGACGCAAGGAGTACACAGGTCAAAAAGTTCTAAAAAGAGGGGAAGGGTTGCATCTTTCCTCGATGTGAAGAAAAAACACTTATTGATTAGTAACAAAATTGTTGAAACATTAATATATCATAATTTCTATTATATAAATTACAAATTTAGACATAAAGACATCAGACACCACTAAACATCATAGCAGACTACCGCTGGTTGCTTCCAAAAGAAGTTGCCGCTAGCAGTTCACAAGGAAAAATGTTCTAAAAAGAGAGAAAGAGTGTGATGCATCTTCTTCCGATATGAAAAAAAATACTGACTGTCTGTAAATTAAAAGTTTGGTCATTAATACTTGAGAATTTTTAATAGATAAATTATAAATTTAACTATACAGATATCGGACGCCAATAAACATCATAACAAACTACTGCTGTTTGTTGACGAAGAAGAAGTCTCAAGCAGTACACAGGGCAAAAAGTTCTAAAAAAAGGGAAGGAGTGGGGTTGCTTCTTCCTTCTATCCGAGGAAAAATCATTTTGGTGATTTTCTAATTTGTGATAGCTATGACAAACAGATTCAAATTATTTGTTTCACAGAAGTTTTCGGACGCTGCTGGTTCTTCTGTGGGACTTTCTTAGATCTTCATTTCCACTCTAAAGCGAAAGCTGGGTTCCCGGGGCGGTCATACCTTGTCATCCCTTGTGGGAAAGCTCTGTGTGATAAGGGAAAAAACTTTAGTATTTTTAAACTCAGTTCATTAAAACACATTAGAACTACTCAAAACGGTTAAAAAATTATTTTGTAGGCCTGTTTTCAGAAGTTGTCGGTATGTTGTAAAAAAAAAATAATGAGTGCTGAATATTAAAGTGTTTTTAATTTCAGGAACTGGTACATTAAAGTAAGCGCAATTACATTTTTAAAGATTTTTCTAAAATGAGAATTATTCATTTTCAGATATTCGTAATTGTTGTATGTATGTAAAATAATAGTTTAATTTTTTTTTAAAGATTTGAAATTAGTTAATTTTTTTATTTTTTTTTAAATGTTTTAAAACAAGTTCTATGTTTAACTATTTCTAAATTATATAATGCATTTCGTTTTTAAACTGTATCAGATGTTTAGCAAAAATATTTAAATTTAGAATATAACAGATATTTTTAAGTATAAGCTTGGATAACTCTTCAGCTGCATGGCAGAATTTATACATGCAAGAGTAACAAAATCGTGTTAATCTTAATATTAATGTTAATGGTGTTAATTTAGCATGTTTGTCTGTTGAATATGAAAACACTTACTTGAAATTGATTAGCGTCCGAAAAACCGATATTTCGTGTTAAGAAAATTGATTAACACACTGTAATAAAAAAAATGCCCAGTTAAACTGGTGGCATTAAGCTCACAGGCTATTCATACTAATTGTATATTATACTTTTATTTCACAGAATAATGCCCTCGAAAAATAAAGAAATTGACAATAAATTAAAGGAGGATTAGCCCTTCGTTCCCACCCTTTATATTTAACCAATGAACCCCCAAAACTAATCAGGGAAAAACCTTATCACAGTGAACCTGTATACCAATTTTGAAGCAAATCGGATAATACTGCATGAAAAACTCATTTATCTACATTAAGGGGGAATTTGCCCCCCTCCCCATTCACCCCTTTATACTTAACTAATGAGCAGCAAAAACTAACCAGGGAAGCGCCTTATCAGAATGAACGTATATACAAATTTGAAGCAAATCGGATATTTCTATCAAGAGTTATCGCGTTACGTACAAACGTACATGCATACGTACGTACTTACAGAAACTGGGGTACATTAGCTCTCAGGCTTTGATAACCTGTGAGTTAAAAAATACTCGGAAAAGGTTCAGATTTTCTCTTTGTGAACTGGGCAGCAAAATAAACGTTTATTTCATTACGTTAAATCTCGGTATTCTTTTTGATTTCGGAAGATAAAAGAACTCTTTTTTGGAATCGTAAACCAACGTGCTATGTAGAGCGTTTATTCAGAAATTCTGAATTCTCACCAGAAAGTTTGATTAGTTTCTGTTACTTTATATATTATTGGTTATTTCGTAAATAACATATAATAAAATTGCTATTAAAATTTTTCTGGTCTGAATTAGGAATTTTCGAATAAAAAATCAGCCAGATTTAGCGTCCTATATATAGGACGATGGTAAAATATGGGTTAGCACCATATTAAAAGATCGTGAAGATTTGTCTTTTTTTCTCGAAAGTTTTTGCTTATAAAGTCGAAATAAGCTTAAAAACAGACACACAAACAAACGTATTTTTCTTAGATTAAGGATATTCAAACAGGACCATCTGCAGAATGAGACCTTTCCGACAAAGGTCGTCAACCACTTTCCTAACGATCCATTTTCTTTCTCCCATGAAGTCTATATAAAACGTATTTTGTACTCATTGATAGTAAATACTGGTTTGATAGATAAAAGGAGAAGGCTCTCAGTCTAATAAAAGTACTTTCGTTTGCGGTACCGAGTTCGACTCCCGGTCACTCCATTGCACACACATAGTATGCCGTTCCCGGCTGCATTCTCATAGTCCTGTGAAGCAAGTCACCTTGTGTATGGATTTCATAAAAATGACTAAAGTATGCAAAACGAAGAAATTATTAACAACCCTTGCATGTGTTCAAAGATTATATTGTAAAAAAGATCATTTGAGACAACATACATAGTAGCTAAAAGTTTCGAAATAATCTCCTCTAAATGTCTAAATAGTTTTTTTTTTTTTTACTTGCACTGGTGAAGGCATTATTTTTGGGTATTAGATTCCTTCTTTGTAGCCTTGATAGAGAAAAATATACACAAGCGAATTCTACAAACTCTGTTGTTGACAGTCGGTTAAAAAGATAACTTGGAGATTCTCGCGTTATCTATTTTTGCGACAGATTTCATCTAAGTGATACAAGACCAACGTCATAAGTAATACGCATCATGAATATTTAAACTCGACACAGTTTAAGTAAACATAATTAGATTTTTTTAAAATTAATTAATCAATTTTGTAGTTACGTGATTTTGTTTACAAATAATAGCTGTGGCAAACTCATTTCCTAATGCATTACTGTAAGGGAAATCTTTAGCAAAAGGTATAGAAATCATAAAAGTCCAAAATATTATACTGGGAAATTTTAAATTGCCAATACATGTAACAAGAAGAAAAATAATTGATTAAAAATGACTTTAACTTTGAATGGCAAGGGAAACATTTAATATTGATTTATATGTTCGTATAAAACCTTAGAAAGTGATACATGGAACGTTCCAATTCATTTACAATAGGAGCGAGCATTTACAATAGCTCGAAATTTAAAGGGATGCAGAAACAAAAAATGTTATAAAATTGCCATTTTTGTGATGCTGCTGTGCTAGAAACTTGAAATTTGGCATGGTGGTTATTTTTAATATTTCAGTGCTCGCTAAAAAGGGTTTCTAAAAACATTCGAAATTTAAAGGGGTGAAATGGGCACAGGAAGTGTTTTAAAAACCTTCTAAACTATGAATTATCCGAAATTGTTAGTGATAGAACCTTGATATTTTACATGGCAGTTACTTTAGAGGCATAAATAATCTACAGAACAGTTTTCAAAAAATTAGAAATTCTAAAGTAGAAAAGGAAAAAAATATACAGCAGGTATGCAGGAACAAAATAAGATCGAAAATTGCGATTTATGTGATATAGTTGTTATAGAAGCTTGGAATATAGCATCGTGGTTACTTTCAAGAGTCAAATTCCCGGCCCGAACGTGGAACAGTATAACGAAAAAGAATACATTTATGAATAAAACTGAAAAAATACCATTCGAAATAACGTAATACAAAATCACTTTATCTATTCTGTAACAATTTTTATGAGACTGATCTTTTAAGAGTTTACAGAGCTTTCAAATTCATTCACAAATTCTTCCATTTTTGATTAAAAAACCGACAAAAGTGAGTATTCTTTCATTATGCACTTTAATATTTTAAAAGCTCTGTAACATATTATTAATGTAGCAAGTTATAAATTCTATACATAAATCTAGTCATACACATAAATAGATTTAATTGGATATCAGGATGAAATATTTTAGTCTTTTATTAGTCGCTAGCAAAACCCGCAGCTTTGCACGCGTAATTGTGCAAATATGCCTAAGTGGTATTCGTGTACTTGTTTTTATTAGAGGAAATTAAACTGCTACGGAAAATAAAAAATTACTAATTAAGCCACATTTTGAATAAACTTCATTCTTATAGTGCATTTGGAGAACATAAGACTTAAATGAATGTGAAAAACTAAAATTAATTCCAAATAAATGGTAATTTAGAATGTATTTTGAATGATTTTTTCGGTCATTTCATTTTACATTTTTAATTCCTAATTTTATAGCAACCGTTCTTAGCGAGCACTTATATCTTCAAAGTAACCACTGTGCTATACTTCAAGCTTCCAGTTATCCAAGCTTCTCTAAAGACTATATCACAGAAATCGCCAATTTCGAACGTATTTTATTCCCGCACACTTTAGAATTTCTAAATTTTTAAAAATTGTTCTGCGGATGGATTTATGTTTCTAAAGTAACAGCCATGCAATATTTCAAGGTTCTATCACTAAAAATGTCAGATAATTCATAATTTAGAAAGTTTTTAGAACGTTTTCTGTGCTCATTTCACCCTTTTACATTTCGAATGCTCGAAAATAAACCATTTTTAGCGAGCACCGAAATCTTAAAAATAACCACCATACCGAATTTCAAATTTCTAGTACAGCAGCATCACAAAAATCGCAATTTTAGAACATCTTTTGCTTCTGCACCCTTTTAAATTTCGAATTTTGTAAAAACTGTTTTGTGCGAGCATTTATGTCTTAAAAATAAGAGACGTAAAATTTAAAGTTTCCATCCCTAACAATTCAGAATAAACCGTAATTTAGAACGTTTTCCATTGATTTCACACTTTTAAATTTCGACTTTTTAATCCACTATGTTTATACTGTTCACCTGCAACTTAAAAGTAACCATTATACTACATTTCAAGTTTCTACCCCGAATAAACGAAACAAAATCGTAATTTAGAACGTGTCTAGGACGTTTTCCACTCATTTCACCTTTTTAAATTTGGAATTCTTTAGAAACCATTCTTAGCGAGCGTTTACATGTTAAAAGTAACCACCATGCCAAATCCGCTCGGGAAGATAAGTATCGGGAAGATAAATATGAGTAAAACTGAGCAATTAACAACAAGTCTAAAAACTGATACTTTATTGGATTGTATAAATATAAAACTGCTGACGAATTCAAATACCTTGTATCTGTCATTCATCAAAATGGATTATGCCATAGAGATGTAGAGAAGAGAATTGGAGAAGGCAGAAAAGCAATTACAATGTTGAATTCTATTTTGTGGAGTAGTAATATTCTCCCCCAAAATAGACGACTAATTTATAGTGCAATCGTGCAAAGCAATGTACTGTATGTTTAGGAGACAGGGATCTTAAATACCTCCCTAAAAATGAAACTTGTTTCTACAGAAATGTACTTCTTGCAAATAGCAGCAACATCGTCGAGGCTGAAAAAATTGCAAAAATTCAATAATGCATGAAATTGTGGCAGTCAAACAGATGTTGTACTGGCGGTCGAACATAACAAGCTTCGATGATATGGGAATAATTCGCAGAATGAAAAAAGAACGTTTTCAAAAAATCCTTGTGTCCGGAAGGGAGACAAAGGAGGAGCAGACCAAGAATGACTTGGAAAAATACTATGGAAGAGTGATTGAAGGCTTTTAAATTAAGTGAAATTATTTCTCGAAACAGGAACAAATGGAGAAGAACTCACAAAAATACTCTTATTACTCGAGAAAAGCCACTGATTAGTGTAATTTCCTAAATATCATGATGATAAATTTATTTTGATTCAGATATTGTAAAATATTGTAACTAGTGTTTCTAAAAGAAAAAAACAACTACGTAATGACGTAGTATTTGTTTAGAACATCAAATGATCTAAAACATTGCAGCCCGGTTTCGGTAGCATTAAAATTACCGTCACCAGTTCAAAAATAATAATGTAATTTTGATCAACTATATGATCGAGGAGCATAAAAAATACATAGTTTTATCGTCCAGTAGGAGTGCTTTAACCCCTTCGCGACGAGCGTACTTTACAGAATTGTTAATCTTTTACCACCGGTTTTTCAAAACAGAAATTTGCGCCTAATTGAATCGCGGAAATGCTATGATTAAATAAGGCAAAGCTTACAATAAAAATTAACTGGTGGGAATAATGAATGATTCGGAGCATCTTATGTGTCACGTATACGTGTCGCTCGTCCCCAACGTGTTAAAGAAAACAGAAATCGCCAATAGAATCACACTATAAGAAGAGAGACAGACAGTACGAAAATAAAAGGCAAACGTTCTTAATTTCCAACTGTTACATTATACTAACTGTCTCTCTTCTTTCTGTATATTTTAATATGCTTTATTTGTTAAAATATTATAAAATGGTGCAAAAACACACCATCAGAAAATTAGATGTAACAAGATAGAGATAAAACACAAAAACAATAGTACGACTTGCATCAATTCATTCTAAAATAATAATAATAATAATAATAAAAACATGGAAATTCAAATTGTAATTATTTATAAAATATTTCAAGCACTTAGCATGTACAGTCACGGTGCATTTTCTGCAAAGAGTCAAAAAGTATAATTTCAATTTTTTTATTTTTTTTTTCAACGTAAAGAATTGTGACTGGCAATCATAAACATTTAATCAGTTTAATCGAACTTTCTAGATTTCTCGAAAAAAAAAAATGTTGCTGATTCAAATTTTCGTCCACGTTTACGCAAGGAATTAGTTAAATATTGTATTTAGTTAAAATATTTTATAATTTTTTAAAATTAATTATATCATACTGAATACTAAAGAAATAATGCAAAATTGATTTTGTTTTAAATACATACTTCTTGACATGCTTCTTCGGATTTGAAACATTTAAAACAATCTACACTGAAAAAAAAAAAATGTTGTTTTTACAGTGTAATACTGGCATCCCAGCTGCCAGTATTATACCGTAAAATCAACAGTAATAAACAGTAATAATAAACAGCATGCGCGGCAGCGTATTACTGCTTATTTTACTGTTGATTGCTGTTGATTTTACGATCTAATACTGGCAGATTGGATGCCAGTATTACACTGTAGAATCAAAAAAAATTTTCAGTGTAAATATTAATTAAAATGTTAATTTTTCTGCACAACATCTTAAATTAATATCTTAAATTATTTATATCAATGTAAATTAATATGAAAGCATGTATCATGATTTTTTTTTCTCAAAATTTACCAGCTATTTCCTTGTTATCAGATATTTTTTTATATTTTAAATGTTCAAGATAATATTCATTAAAATATATATATATATATATATATATATATATATATATATATATATATATATATATATATGAGAACTTTAATTTATTTATCATATATTATTTTAATGAACGCAATCAGAAAGAACAAATAATGTCATTACTTTCAAATAACTCACAACATTATTTTCTTTCTGTCGTCACATCTATCTATTATGAAATGTCATGAACTTTTAATTATGAAAATACTTGGTTACACGACGCTTCTCAAAACAACTTATAACATGTATTAAACAAATCTAACAAGAAGATTCTTTATATTTTCTTTTGTTATCATATATTTTAATTGTATAAGATATTATTAATATACCGTGACTAAATCGCTGAAAGAACACGTTTGATAACTTTAATTTATGCATCATATTTTGTTTTTAAAAAAAGCAATCAGGTAGAGAAAAAGTAATCTCATTGCTTTAAAATAAATCATTCCATTTTTATCCCTGTCACAGCTGTCACATAAAATGCCATGAAATTTTATTTATGCAAATAAATATATGCGCACCGTTACTCATAACAATTTACAAAATATATTAAAAAAATCCCACAACATATTGTTAATGAACCAAATAGCTGAAAAAAAATTACTTATAACAATTAAAATAAATAATCTTGTTTTTTTTACTTTTATATAAAACCTTCTGACTTCAATTACTTTTATGAATATAAAAATAATATGAAAACATAAACCTTGAATTTTTATTAAAGTTTACAAACTTATATTTCTCCGTAATACTTTTTCATATTTTAATTGCAGAAGATATTAATTTTCCGTGACTAAATCCCTAAAAGACCATGTTTGAGAACTTTAACTTATTTATCATATGTTGTTTTAAAGAAAGCAATCAAAAAGAGAAGAAAATGTATACCAAAATTTACCACCTTATATTTGTCTTTTATCAGATATTACTTAATATTTTAACTGTCCAAGATATTACTAATTTCCCGTAACTAAATTTCTAAAAGAATATATTTGAGAACTTTAATTTATTCATCATATGTTGTTTTAAATAAAGCAATCAGAAAGAGAAAAAAAAAAAGAATGTCATTACTTTCAAATAAATCACTGCATTTTTCTCTCTGTCACAGCTGTCTAATATGAAATGCCATGAAATTTTAATTATGCAAATACATGGATACACACCGTTACTCATAACAACTTACAACATGTATTAAAGAAATCTCACAACAGGTCTTTAATAAGCCAAATAGCTAGAAAAAATAAATTACTCGAAACAATTAAGCTAAATAATCTTGATTTCCTCTCTTAAATAGAATTTTCTGCCTTTCAATTTATTTATTTTTTTTTTTTCGCATCTTCCCGCAAGGCGCCCACCGCCTTTAAAAGGTTTCAAGTAAAATAAATCTCGTTGTGGATTGGAGGGATAAAATTTAAAATACAAAGAGAAAAAAAGATACTAGAGGTGGCAACACACACTGGGACTCTCCCCAGAGTCGTTGAATAATACATGAGTCTTAAACTTTTTAATCACATTTATAGCTTCCATTGAAAGGCTCCCTATCGTACAAGTGGAATTAACATCTTTACTAAAAGCTCACCGGTTAGGGAAAGCCGAGATCTCGGGGTTGTTACAGCCTTGGCTACAATGGGGTAAATGTCGCCAAATGGATGTTCATTGCTTTTGAAATGAGTTGCTTTAAATGAAAAGCATGACACTGCATAATGAATAGAGATAAATGTAACTCGAATAAAGGTAAGATCAGATAAATTATTCTAAAAATTATATAAGATCTGTCATTAAGCCAACAGTGGTACAGATCTAATGTTTAAATTAAAGTTTTATTCAATAATGCGTTGTACAGTTCTTGAAAAAAAAAGTGATCAACCCCTACTAACTCTACCACAAATCCTCGTATAAAAATATGACTGATATCAATAGATTAGTAACAATATTTACTAATTAATGCTTTATTTAAATTTGCCTAGGTTATCGTCTTCATTTAAAAATTGGAACACATTTTTTTTTTGTGTCTAACATTTAATTTTGATATCACTTTTGAATTATTTTTACGTTTTACTTTTGTATACCAAATAGGAAGTCATTCGGTCGAATAGTTTGGAAATTATGCAATTTTAAAGTTTGGAACTCCTAATTTTAAATTCATGTTTAATCGTTTTAAAACAGATTGGAATGTGGATAGTTTTTTTAAATATAACTCAAAAAATACTTGGCGGATTAAAATGTAATTTTGAGTTCGCATATTCGATCAAAGCTCCTAGAAATCAAAGCTCCTCTATTAAAAAAATTATAGGTTACAATTCCCATTTTTTTTAATCAAAAAATATTTTCGGAATATGTATTTTCTAAAACTAATTAAAAAATATATATGATTTTTGACCTATAAAGTATTTAACAGAAATCCATTTCTAGAAGCTTCAAATATGCGAATACAAAATTACAGCTCATTTCGTCAGGTAGTTTTTGAGTTATGCTTAAAAAACTATTTACATTGCAATCTGTTTTGCAATTATTAAAAAAAAAAAGAGTTATAAACCGCTCCTCCAGCGACAAAGAGGTTCTGCTACCAAAGCTACGAGGCAGGTGCTGGGTTCGATCCCATACCGTGTTTGTTGGACTAACCGTTTGGAGTTTTCTCTAATTTTCTTTGAACTTGCATAGTGCTGCGTAAATATGTGTTAAGTTCCTTAGAAAGACTCCCACGGAGGGAATCCCCTTCGGCTTATACATTTGGGCTAAATAATTGGCCGCAACAAAAACCACCATCACCACGAAACTTTATACCTGAATAATTCTTAAACTACTTAGCCGAATAACTTCCTGTTAGGTTTACGAAGGTAAAATTTACCTAAAAATCAAAATTACTGATGTCAAAATTTGTTGTAAGTACTAAATATTTTAAGGTTTGTCACGATTTTTGGTACATGTAGTCAATTCCCTAAGCAAAATTTAAGTGCAGCATAAATTAATTGACATTATTGCAAATCAATTGGTACTAGTCGCAGTTTTATAGTATGGTTTGTGACAGAGTTATTAGAGGGTGATCATTTTTTTTCTTTGCCTGCATGACAGTACATAATCTAAAAGAAAACTTTTTTTCCCAAGTGATATACATTATTGGATAAATATTTTTTAAGTGCAATAAAAACGAAACCGAAATATAGAAAACGATGTTTGTCATTAATAGAAGAAAATTTCATTTGAAAATTCAAAGTTGTTTAGCATCTGCAAAAAAATATACGAAGTTTGGGTGTTTCAATGATCACCATTTTGGTTTTTTAAAAGAGTAATGGAGTGTTTTTAGTCCAATGTCCAATTACAGTCAAAATGTTGTTTTAAACACAACTGGCATTTTTTTATTATATTATGAACATATATTATATGATTATATTCTTTAAATCATTTCGAGATTCCTTTATTGCTTTCATAATGATTTGCTTCAAATAAAAAAACATCCCGCTGCATAATGAATAGAGATAAAGGTAAGTTGCATGAAGGTAAATGCAGCTAAATGATTCTGAAAAAAAAAAGATATAAGAGCATTTATTAGGTTTTCAGTATACAATGTTACTGTTTAAAATCAATTTTTATTTAATAATACATTGTATATAATCTAAAAAGTATATATAGTTTGTATAGTTTTTTCTTTAAAGCATGGTTTTATTAGTGTATTTAAAAGTACAATATGTCGTAATTAAATTTCATATTTTATAAACGTAAATTCATGTTTTTATATGGCGTCAAATTTCCTCCATGTAAAACCCATGTAAATTTACATACATGAACCAACTTAAATTAAATAAAAGCGTATAACAATACTTTTTTTCATCGTGATATATATTATTGAAAAATTATTTTCTTAAATACATTAAAACTAAAACCAAAATATAGAAACTATTTTATGTAATCAGAAATAGAAAACTTCATTTGTAAAATTCGTCTTGACAGTTTAACAGCTATTTCTAAAATATACAGAATTTAGGTGTCATTGACTACTATTTTGGATTTTTGAAAAGAATAAAGAATTTTTTTTAATTCAATAGATGAATCAAAAAGTAATGCCTCTAGTGCTCTAAATTTTCTTCTTTCACAGCTACTGGACTATCTATGCATTATATTATAAAGGTAACCTTACTCTACTTATATAGCATTTTCCTTTTCAGACTGACTGGTTGGAACTGTGGATCTGAAGCTAAAAAAATAAGCAGTCATTGAATTTCTGGCAAAAGAATGTTATACACCTAAGGGAATGCATAATCGCTTGGAGAATGTTTATGGGGAATCTGTAATGGACGTCAGCAATGTGCGGCGTTGGGTGACAAAGTTTGGAAACTGAAAAACGGAAATTGCAGATAAACCGAGAAGCGGCTGGCCGACAACATCAGTCACAGATGCAAATGGAGAACGTTCTGGTGAATGGATTCGAGGAGACAGAAACGTTACAGTTCAGAATGTTGCTGATGCATGGAACGTCTCGTATGTCCAAGGAATAATTGCTGACTTAGGATATCACAAAGTTTGTGGTAAGTGAGCTCCCAAACAATTGACTGATGATAATCGGAGGAGGCAAGTGGAATTTTGTCAAGAGCTCCTGGATGCATTTGAAGCGGTGCAACAGGACTTCTTCAACAATGTGGGCACTGGAGATGAGACCTGGAATACCTGTATGACCCGGAGAGTAAAGTCCAATCGAAGGAATGACACCACAGTGATTCTCCACGTCCCAAACAACTCCAAGTCTACCAGATCAACACAATTTAACAAGTGTTTTGGGACACACAGGGTGTTATTCTTGTTGATTTTCTGCCACCTTGTGCCTTTTTTAAGTATTGAATGATTTCAAGTAATTTTATTGAGATTATACAAAACAGTTGACTTTTAAACCACTTATCATAGAAACATTTTCTAATTACAAAAAGTACACAAACTAAATATAGTTTTTAGATATGGTTTTTGTTTTAGAAGGAGCTGAATCGATACATATTAAAACACAAAGTTTAATTTCTTATACGGCCTTCTTTTCTTATAACATATGTTGAGAAAAAATTATTTTTCCTCTAAGAAGAACAATAGAAAAAACACAGTTCGTTTACGACCACAACTTACCGAGTTATGATGCTTCGAATTTTATGAATGTTCGGTATTTTTTAATTAAACGGTAAAAGTGAGCTGCGCCGCAGACGCCCATTATGGGGCGCACCGCGCGTAGGTGACCACCGGACCCAAGTCCTAGGACACGCGTCTTGGCAAGATCGCAATCAAATTAAATTATATCGAAAAATATTGAAAAAAAAATGAAGTCACATATGGTTTCCTAAATGATAAAATTGTCACAAAATGTCGAATTAGACTAAACTATCTTGAGAAAAAATATTACCAAAATTTCAATCAAAAATGCTTGAAAAACTGCATACTTTTGTAAAAATATTATCTAATATATTTTGTAAATATTTCTATTTCTGCCAATTAGCATTGTTTTTGCGATATAGTTTTCTCTATTATTTCAAACTAAAATAATTTACTTACTTAAATATGCATTTTACCTCCGATCGGAGAATGGGCAAAATGTTACTTTTAATTTCATGAACGTAATCATTCAACTAATATCGCCATTTTATAGAGTTATTACGATGAATCTTTCACATCGTTTAATGCTGTTAGTCTGTAGCATCTATAATATTAAAGTCCATAAACCAGTGTTCAATTTCTGCTTTAAATAGATAATAAGTGTAAAACTACACTCAAACCACGATATTAAATTCTAATTAATGTGTCACCAACTAACTGTTTAGTCAAGTAAATTCAGAGAGAATAATCACTAATTTAACAACTATCTAATCAATTACATTCGCTATAAAGTTCCATTAAACCGAGCTAACTTCTTGAAACAAATTTGAGAAACTAAAATCTTTATAAATTTATTTTTTGAAATATAGCTACATTTATCTCACTTTTGAAAGTGGTCAATTCTCTACAGAGATCTAAAATAAAATCACACTGCTCAAATACTAACTAGATGAAAAAAAAAGTTCAATCTGAAGCTATCTGTAAAAGTAAACCTAAAACTAAATAGGATTGGTTAGTGGTTCTCATGATTTATGCCACACGTGCCCCTTGAAGAATTACGTATATCTGACATATCCTCTACAATGTTTTTTTACTTGTAAGAATCATTAATATGAAAATGAAAACAAAAAAATAAAAAACAAAAACAAAAAAAATTAAGTCATATGTTACTTAGGCCAACAAAGAAAATTTTTACTTTAGTTACTTTTTATTAAAAAATTACAATTAATATAAATATGCATAAACATATGACAGAATCACAATATTAAGTGGCAAAATAGAAAGCGAATTTCCTTGCAAATTTTCATTTTCCTTTCTATATATAGTGTTGGACTATTATTTTTGTTTGTTACTATTTATTTTTATATTATTTGGTTGGCCTAAGTAGGAATTGACTTTAAAATTTTTTCAAATTTATATCCTGCTAAATACATTACATAAGAGAATTTTTTTTCTCCCATATAAAACTAAAATTAATTAATTTAATTTAATTAATGAATTAATATTTGAAAAAACTGTATTAACATCAAGTGTCAACCACTACAAGTTTAAAAAAATTATTTGAACTTGAGTGGATGAATAAAAAAGTATTTTATTAACGATTGAAAATTTGAACAAGATATATAAATATATATAGGGAGAGTCTGAACTAATACTAGGAATTGAAAAACAAAAAGAAAAGAAAAGAAAAGAATGCATATAAGTAAACGTAACTTATTTTATATGTGATGTAAACTATACAGATAGCATATTTTTAATGTGGTATTATTTACCCTTGTACGTGTATTGAATGCTTGGTGTTAGTTTGCTAAAGTGGAGTACTAAATCATTCTTAATCTTGTGTTTTTATATATTTTGTTTTAAAACAGTTAATGAGAAAAACATTCTTCACTAACCTATTTAATTTAAGATCTCCGTATGTTGGTTTTCGAATTGACTCGCTGTGTACTCCCCTAGAATAGCAAGAAAATGAATTGTATTAACAATTTTAAAACTAATATTAAAGTTTATTTAATTTTTTAGAAAATTCAAAAGGCTTGCGCTCTAAACCGAAGTTGTTAAAAGACCTGCTGAGTGAGTTATTGAATGATAAAGAAATGTGCATGTCCTTGAAAACAGAACTTTCACTAAATTGTAAAAATTCATTTTCGTTAAATTTTTTAAATTTTCAAAAAGTATAATATTTTACGTTCGTGTTTGAAGAACAATTTTACTTCAACTTTGTATGCATTTTTACATAAAAAAAAGATAACGACACACTAGTTACGACGAGTGTCATTCAACTTTTCTCTAATCCGACATTTTCTGTAATCTAGCACACCCCTAAACTGATATGGGCCGAATTAATGAGAAAGTATTTGTATTTTCTTTTATAAATATGCATATTTCTGCATGATTTAGTGCATGTTAAATAAAGGAAACGTAAGGAAATGTTTTGTTAAATTCTGAAGCAATAATTTACTTACATGACTTACTGATGTTCAATGTTGACCCCGATAAAGAGAGGTAAAAAAATATCTTTCTATGTAATCTGATAAGTGCAGAATGGGTAAGAATGTACCGGGTAGGCCAAAAATCCTTGAGGTAAAATTAGGCGAAATTGCGCATTTTTCATCAATAACTACGAATAATACGAACTTTGAGCTTGAATAAGTTATATAAATCCGAACAAAATACAAAAAAATATTGTTGAAATCGTACAGGATAAACCTTCTAATATTAAAAAGTGAAATAATTAAGTCAGTATAACAAAATCGAATTTTAGTCTTATTTCATGGGCCAAAAATACGGCTTATGGACCTTGATCCTTTTTGGAAGTAATTTCTTTATTTGCTATAAATAAAACTTTCGATCATGAATTTTTTTTCGCCCAAATCGCCCTGTCGTACGTCGAATGCTTGAATTTTAAAATGTGTTAAGGGGTTTTGGCTAACCCTGTATTTGTATTTACATAACTTTTATTTAACTTAACTTGGTTCATGTATGTAAATATAGAATATTGTAATATATTGTTCACTCACTTCTACATATGCTGGAGTTCTAGAAATGATGTACGTGTGTGTGTTCTCGGAGACAACACAATATTTTTATATTTTTAGAAATTAAATACCAATTAATAGATTAATTTTAATAAAATTTTGATTATACATTGAGAAAATAATTTAGAATTCCTAAATAGCATATATAATTTTCTGGCATGACTTTTTAAAAAATTTTTACCAAGTAACTCAACAATAAATATTTGTTTGTTACGATAGTATAAATCACCATATGCTACAATATAAAAATTCTTTTTTCAACTACCAGTTCTTAAAAAGAAACTGGGGAAAAATTAAAACATATTTTTAAAATACCATTAATTTTAAAACCTTTAACCATTTTAGACACAAGGTACAAAAATGTGAACCTCTATTATTTTCCTCATAAAATCTAATTTTTTTTTAATTTACATTTAGACATCACTTCTATATAGCTGGATGTTTTTCCTTAAAAACAAAATCAATAAATGACAGCATCAATGCTGATTCTCACATGAAATAAATATTATTTTCATCTGAGTTTGCAAAATGCCTTCAAGAGAGTGTGGCTAATAAAGTAAGTAATTTTCATAATTAATTAACTTTAATATTTAACAATAAAAAAATTCAGGATTTGTATATCATTCACTCGTTTAAAGCCTTTAAATTTATGATGGTGTGAATTTAGGTTAGTGATAATTAAATGGAAATTTTATGGGAGCAGTAAAATTAGATTCATATTTGTAAACCTAAATTAGAAGTTCTCTAAAGATTCAGTTTCAGAAAATGGCTTTTTTCTGTTATCTATGATGTGTCATTTTGTTTGTGCAACATCAATGAATGAGTATTTGTAGCATTAATTTTGATTCAGGTTTCAAGAGGATATATGATTTTTACATGGGGACGCGACGTCATATAGAGAACGGGAATTTGAAATGATAAAATATGAATTTAAAATTAGATTTATTTATACTAAACAAACTTTAAGAATAAACTAATAAAAGTGTGCTTTAAAAAGTATTTTTTTTAACTTTTTCCCCTGTAAAAGTGAAATAATTCTGTATGGTTTCGCTTGCACTATATAAAGAGAACATAAAGAAGTATTTTGTTATTTTATGAAAGCACTAACTCAGTCACGCATCTTATTGACATTGAACATTGATCGCAATAAAAATACAGATAATATTGGTCCTTCTAAATATAATCTAGCATACACCAATCCTGATATGTACTGAATTAGTGAGAATGTATTTGTTGCCCCTTTATACATCAGATATGTCTGTATGGTTTCGCGTATATTAAATAAACAAAACATAAAAAAATATTTTGTTAAATTATGTAAGAAATAACTCAGTCACACAACTTACTGATATTGAAGATTGATCACAATAAAACAAAAAGGTCCCTCTGTGTAATCTAGCACACCCCTAATCTTAAATGTCCCGAATGATTAAGAATGTATCTGTATTTTCCTTTGTATATCAAATTTTCCTGTATAATTCCGTGTGTGTTAAATAAAGCAAATATAAAGATATATATATTTTTTTAATTAGCAATAATTCAATCAAATGGAAGCAATAGTTCAATCGCAATACAGATGTTGAACTTTCAGTACATTAAAAAATTGTATGTATACTAAATGTTTGTTTAAAGGCTATCTGTGCTAAAAAGAGTTAGAAAATTTATGATTGTAACAATTAAATAAATCGAAATGCAGAAAAATATCTTAAAAGTTCTAGTATTTCAATGGCAAGAAAAATAAGTGTATTAGGGTTTATTCAAAAATGCTGTTTACATGAAATAAAATTATTTGGATCATTTTACATTTATAACCGTTTTAAATTAAAATTAACACTTTTTACATGCAATATAGGTATATTTTCACAAATATTTTAGAATAAAATTTTGTAAAAGTTGTAAAACTAACATCAATTTTCAATGTGTAAATAATTATGCATTCAATGCATAATTTCTGTCCATGAATATTATCGCATATATTTTTTATAGGATCATGATTTTTTGTGATTTCTGTGTTATGCAGTTAACGTTTTTATGACTTCTATCTGAAATATTTTACCTAACATATTTAGTAAAATTCAACTAAAGTTTTATTATTTTGAGAAATATATGAATATTTTTTAGGTGCTGTTTTACTTTTAAATTGCTAAATTGCGTAGAATTTACTTGAATGAAAAAATTATGCTTTAACCAAATAGTTTACTATTAACCTTATTTTTAATAAACAAATTTCGCTTTAGAATTACTCTGGTTTTGTTTCTTTCATCAGCTCATTATTTTCATGGTAAATTATTTTTAACGCAATGACTTAGTCTATCAAAGAAATTCACTGTCATTTTTTTAAAGAACAGAATTCATTTTTTTAAATTACTTCTCACATTCGTTTGAAAATAATATTTCTGCAAAAAGATAATAAATGCAGTGCTACATGACTTATATTTCAGTTAACTGGATAATCAAACATGGTCAAGTGGATAAGAAACCTCCCAGATTTTACTTCCCCAATGTGCTTGGTACCCATTTTATCGATTCTGAAGGGATGAATTGTTGACTGAACCTTGACCGTACCGTTGGCAAACATTGCACCGACAGTGTGGCTACCAATACTCTCTACAGAAATCAAATTTCCATTCTTCTATGAAAGGGTAGAAAAATGAGAGAAATAGTACTGTCTGGTGCAGATCATGCCACTGCATACCTCTTAGATACATGGTATATTTAAGGTGACCACATTTAAAAAATCTCTCAACTTCAAAGTTGTCAAAACTTGTTATAACTCTTTAAACGTTACCCTTTTTAAAAACAACCTACAACATATAAACATACATATATACACGCGTACTCTGATAAACAAAATATACACTGTGGTACCCGAAAATTAAATAATAAATTAGCATATACAATGGTTGGAATATCATAGTTGATTTATCCCAACAGAGCGAAAAATGCCGGGACAAGGACTCGAACTTGGGTACTTTGACATGCCGTGCCAACGCTCTTCCTACTGAGCTATCCCAGCGATATCCTAGCTAGAGTAGGAAAAGCGTAGGCATGGCAAGCCAAAGTACCCAGGTTCAAGTCCTTGTCCCGGCATTTTTAGCTCTGTTGGAATAAATTAACCATGATACTCCTACCATTGTATAAAATTTACCTAGTTGAAAAAACTTTCCTCTGTTTATTATAAATAAATTAATGTTTTTTTTTTTTTTTTTTTTTTTTTTTTTTCAGTTGAAAAGTGAAATTGTTGCGAATGTAAAACAATATGAATGCATTAAAGTGTCATAAAATTTAATAAATTAACAAAACAGTGTGATTTGTTCATTTAACAAATTAACAAAACAGTATGTTTTGCTATGTTGTTAATTTGTTCTAACTTATTCATATATGCGAACATTTCGGCATTTTTCTGGAGTTTGACATAAACCAAAGATGTTTTAAACAAGAAAATGTATTTAAGGAAATGTGTTTTTGTTTCTGTGTGGTATTGGTATTATATATATTGTTTTTAATAAAATTTCTGTCACAAA
Organism: Maratus michaelseni; assembly: GCA_963931845.1. Taxonomy (NCBI): domain Eukaryota; kingdom Metazoa; phylum Arthropoda; class Arachnida; order Araneae; family Salticidae; genus Maratus; species Maratus michaelseni. The sequence goes on from OZ007587.1 coordinate 187,313,479, forward strand.
AAAGTTTGATTGAGTCAAACTCTAGAAGAATATCGAAATTTTGACATCTATGCTTATAACTTTTAAAAAGTAATTTAATATCCACTTCCATATAAAATATCCTAAATTGGTATTCAAACGAGCTTAGATTATCTATGAAATGATTAAGAATCTTTAATGATTTGCTCCATATATGGGTGTTATTAATGAATATTGCATTATTTTATAATTTAAAATATGTAAAACCACCATACCCCTGATAAAAAAGTGTTTTGTATGATTCAAGAGTTAAATTTGTTGATATTTTTCAATAAACCTTTTGAAATTATCAAACCTAAGAAATATACACTGGTGTGATAAAAGGCTCTAACCATTCATAATGATTTACATAAGCGATAATTTAACTTATCAATTAAAAGAAACTTTACATACTAATTAATTCTTAAGCATGTATTTCAAAGAGGATTTTGTGTTTATCAATACGTGTATCTATGTATGTAGTTTTTTTTTTTAAATTTAAAACTAAAGTTTCAAAGTTATAAATTTAAAAATTTTAGCAGCTTTGAAGTTGAAACTTTTTTTTAATTTGGTCACTTTACGTACATGTATATATCGGATATATATATTGCATAATCTTTACTGGTTTACGATTTCTGTTAACACCACTGCTCTTTTCGGACTTGAGGGTGTAATGAGAAAATTTGATTCCTGCACGAAGTGCTCATAGCCACGCTACAGGTTCGAGGTTTGCTCCTCGGTTTGGGCAAGGTTTACTCAATCATTCACCACTTATAAATCGATAAAATGAATACCAAGTGTGCTTGGAGCACTAAACTCTGAATGTTCCGCGTCAGACTGACCACTTAACCGAAACATATGCGATATAGTGACAAAGGCCATTAATCACAAAATCGAAATTGCTCACCTCAGGTCATGATCTTACGTGGTTTGCAACACTGTGTAGTTTAATTTAGTTTAGTTTTTATTATGTATGTATGAATGTATGTATGTTCGAATATTGGATATTTGAGACCCATTAAATTAACGATTTGAACAAATAAGGTGTCTTTAAAATCGCTCTTTTATAGATGTCATGTAGTATAGTCAAGTTTTTTCAAAATAACTTTAATCAATTACATCTAATCTAATAAAAGTATGTGAAAGAAACGTGAGAAAATCTTCGTAGTCACTTTCTAATTATTTGAACAAATATTGCTCAATGCAAGTAATTTTAATAAACGTTTAAAATATTTTGTAAACTAAGGAATTGAAAAATTTTAAATTATGCCAAATATATTGTAAAAACTTACTACTGCATCTTCAAACAAAAGAACGTTTTCCACTGTGATCAGTCGCAAAATTTAATTTTTTTTATAAATTTGAATATTTAAGGAATTTATTTTTATATAAAATGTTGCCCAAATCACTGTGCGTTTCTCTAAAAAGTTTCTCCGTCTTAAGATTAATCTTAGCCGTTCTTGCCAAACGATAAGAATTGCCGCCAAGTTTGGCACTGCTATCCCTACCTGATGGAACACAGTGGAAGAGGTTTTTCAGACTTTTATACTCGAGTCCCTCCTGTCTTTCTCTTCCCTTTATCCTTCTATTCATTCATTGCAGGAGCTGGTAATTCAGTCCGGTGTCGACTCTATTCATTTCACGGTCCGTCGCCTGTAGAAGTGAAGTGAAGTCAAGATATTCTAAGATACCGCCTGGGGAATAGCACTTCGACTTCTACTAAGTCTAAAGCGCCTCTCTTTAAAAGAAGAAGAAAAAAGTCTTTTCCCGAGCTCTTATTGGTCAGTTTCGAAAAAAGGATAGGAGGAAAAAAATACACAGCTTCGCTTATTTGCATGCAGTTGGTGGGTGTAAGTCCTAGATGTATTCCCCGCAGATGTGGCCAAAGCTTTTAATAAATCGAGTTTTTCAGTAGCCACTTGTATGTTTGGTAAAAAAAGACACTAAAAAGGGAAGAACATGCATATGCAGTGAATTACTTCCCTAGCATAAGAGATGTTTTGCTTGTTTTCACTAAAAGGAGACTCACGCTTCCTATAATATGCAAATATGCGGTTGTACTACAGACTTGGCAATTACTAAACAGGCATTCGTTCTGTTCGTACTCGCAGTTGCTTCAGAAAATGGGTCTTGTAAATGTACAAGAGTTATAAAAAGGACCGTATTAGTCATGGGGAAAGTTGCATGCATATTTAAAATTTGTCGAAATGTAAAAGTTATTAGTTTTTCCCATCCCCAAAATTCATTAAATTGGTTATAAATATTTACAACATATATATAGACGCTTAGGGAAGAAATGCAGTTTTCTGAATCGCAAAATTGAATAAGGTAGTAAAAATTTTAATGGAATTTTAAAGTAAAATATTTTAGATTAATAAAACTAGTTATGAGTATAGAGAATTCAGGAACATATACGGTATTCTCATGATATTAAAGCTCTGAAATGCATATATGTATACTAGTTTATATAAATATACTTTATAGGAATATCAATATAGTCATTATATCTGATAGTATTATGGATAAAGAATAGAATTTAAATGCTCGTCCTAAAAGGGCTTTTAAATTCAAAATATTTTCATGTCCTTTCTTAGTTTATTTCTTCGTTTCATGTCAATGAAATAAATTTCATGTGCTTATCATGCTGTACTTCATTATAGAAGGAACAGTATATTAATAACATAAAATTCTAAACAACATATAAAGATGAAATACGGTATACAACCAACTATCAGGCCTAAGGTGTCAAAAAGGCTGACCGAACACGACACAGTTCTACTACTCTACCAGATTTCAAAGACAAATATCCCACCTTTTCCATATCATTAATTCACACTTTTTATGGAAAAACCTACTTATATTCATATTTTCTTGACTTCTTAGTAAAGATGGCGTTTTATATTTTTTTGTTTTTTACTGTTCTATACGTTTTACTAATTTATTACAGAAAAAGGAAATCGAAGAATGAAAATATTGCACTCGTTTTAGGATAAACTTTATAATGTTTAACTTAATTGCAGGAAACATAATATCATATACACTGCACGTGCACAGTACAAATACAATACATAAAATTTTTAAACACTCAAAACAATAACATAAAATGTAAGACTAATTTTAAAAAAAGTTTAAACTTATTTCACTCTGTTTATTGATAAATGATTGCACAAATAATTGCACAAATGCGATCATTTCTTGCATTTGTGCAATCATGCTGTACTACTGGTTGTTTAAAGATAGACATGTTTATGCCTGAAATAACAGTTGCGAATACAAAGTCGAAAATTTTACTTCAGTGCAGGTAAAAATAAGCTTCCCCCCCCTGAATTAAAATGCCCCCCCTTTTACCCCTCAAAACACGGTAAAACAACTTTCATTTTTAGGTAGTCGTCGAATCTTCATTCCTAGTGCCAAAAGAAAGTTGTTTCCAAAATTTCGAGAAAGCCTATCAGTTGTTCCTGTAAAATCCTATATTAACTGCATTGAAATAAAATTGTAGCCTTTGTATTTATAAAACCTGGTGTAACTTTATAACGAAACATCGTATCGACTTGCGTATGGTGTAGTTCGATTCAGAATTTTAAAAAAATAGTAAACGATGCCCCACTTGACCTATTTAAACAAGAACGAAAAATCATGCGTCAAGGATAGATTATGTAACACTTCCAACGCTTCCAAAATAATTTTACAAATCATACCGTTTAATAAGCTGAAAGATAACATCTAAGTAAACAATTTGGAAAACGCATAACATATTTAAAAACATAATTTCAGGAATTTCCAACGTATACAATATTCGGAAAAATATCCGAATACTTTTATTCAGCCCTGTATATGATCTATAGATTTGTATATATGCTACATAGGATGCTAAATTTTAGTTCAGTTAAGAAACGCATAGCACAGTTTAAAATTCTCCTTCTGGAGTTTCTGTCAATAAACGGAAATGTGTTCGCGAACTTTTGTGCTTCCCTGTATAGGATCTATAGAATTTATACACACCACGTAATAAACAAAAAGTGAGTTAAATTTAAATTCGCGTTCAGTAATTTAAAACGCACTTCCAGGAATTATTGTTAACAGACATTAGAGAATTCTTTTGTGTGTCCCTGTAAATGAACGATGACTGCTATACACACAATATTCTGTGGTAAGCATCTTGTAATGCACCTTAGTGATATATATATATAAATTTCAATGTGTTTAAAATAGTGAAACATTATTTAAATAAACCGCAGACGATTTTTCTCCATAGACGTAATGTAACGGAATTCTTTTGACTGTCCCTGTAAATTAACTATAAGTGCTATGCACACCCTATTCCATATTAAGCTTTTTGTAATACACCTTAGTGATATTTATCAATTACAATGTGTTTGCAATTGTGTAACATCATTAAAATAAACCGCAAAAGATTTTTCCCCATAGACCGTAATGTAACGGAATTCTTTTGAGTGTCCCTGTAAAAAAACTATAAGTGCTACACACTTCAGTTGAAATAGGGAACGTGCTATAGATAACGACAATAACATATAAAAATTGCAAGGCAATCCGAGCATATTTACGGGAGTTAGAGCACGGACAGACGGCAGACGGCTAGACGGCAGACGACAGACGGCAGACGGCCAGACAAACCGAAGTCATAAACACTTTTCAACTAGGTTGGAAAGTGTTAAAAAGATTGAATTCTCCCCCTCCCTGTACTAAAATGCCCCCCTTTTACCACCTAAAATACGGTAAAACCACTTTAATTTTGAGGGACTCGTCGGATCTTTTTTTCTAGTGTCAAAACAAAGTTCTTCAAAAATTTTCGTGAATGGTCATCAGTTGTTTCTGTAAAAACCTATATTAACTGCACTGAGGTAAACCGTCGACTTTGTATTTGTAAAACCTGGCGTAACTTTGTAACGAAACATCGTATCTACTTGCGAATGGTGTAGTTCGATTCAGAATTTAAAAAAAATAGTAAACGATGCCCCACTTGACCCATTTAAAAAAGATTGAATTCTCCCCCTCCCTCTATTAAAATGCCCCCTTTTACCACCTAAAACACGGTAAAACCGCTTTAATTTTGAGGGACTCACCGGATCTTTTCTTCTAGTGTCAAAACAAAGTTCTTCAAAAATTTTCGTGAATGGTCATCAGTTGTTTCTGTAAAAACCTATATTAACTGCACTGAGGTAAACCGTCGACTTTGTATTTGTAAAACCTGGCGTAACTTTGTAACGAATCATCGTATCGACTTGCGGATGGTGTAGTTCGATTCAGAATTTAAAGAAAAAATAGTAAACGATGCTCCACTTGACCCATTTAAAAAAGATTGAATTCTCCCCCTCCCTTTATTAAAATGCCCCCCTTTTACCACATAAAACACGGTAAAACCACTTTAATTTTGAGGGACTCATCGGATCTTTTTTTCTAGTGTCAAAACAAAGTTCTTCAAAAATTTTCGTGAACGGTCATCAGTTGTTTCTGTAAAAACCTATATTAACTGCACTGAGGTAAATCGTCGACTTTGTATTTGTAAAACCTGGTCTATAAACTTTGTAACAAATCATCGTATCGACTTACGGATGGTCTCGTTCGATTCATAATTAAAAAATACATAACTAACGATACCCCATTTCACCTACTTAAAACAATTGATCCTTCCCCCTTCCTGAGTTAAATTTTTCCCGTTTTCCCTCCAAAAAAACAGGGAAAACAACTTTATTTTTTGGGGACTCACCGAAATTTCATTTCTAGTGCCAAAACGAAGTTCTTCCCAAAATTTCTTGAATGGCCATTAGTGGTTGTATTTTACCCAATTCTTGATCTATTTTACTTGTACTATTACTTTATATTTTTAAAATAGTCATAGTATCGTGTACAGATTTTTTTTTACAGGGTCACATAAAAGAATTTTAATATAGCATATTCTATTGTGTATAAATGAGCAATATTGACAACGATGGAATTTAAAATTAATGTGAATTAAAGCCTTGCATCGAGTCGGGTATCCCAATTTTGTTTGAACCGAACCCGACTCGAAAAATGGGTCGGGTCGTGTTGGCGCTGTTTTTATTTAGGGTTGATTTATTTCAAATAGATCTTTCGGGTTTGGATCGACTATAAGCAACCCATGCAAGACTCTAATGTGGATAACATTAAAAGTTTGCCCCCAAAATACGAAGGTAAAAAACAATTCTTGAAGTAGGTCGTAACTTTATTTTCTTAAAAATTATTTGTTTCAGTACCATATTATTCAAATATGTATAAAATTCACTTAACCATGGAAATTTTAAATAGCATATTTTAGGCACGCACAGACAATCCTCGTATGTCCGAAATCTAAGAAAGTGGTAGAAAGCACTTATTCTACAGTTAACTCTTAACTTTCTTCCCAGCTTGAACTTGATATGCAGGAACGGATTTTCAGGTCGTATCACATGAATAGTTCATAAGTATACAAGCCACGGCGTGGATCGGCTAACGTGGCACTATAAGTAGAAAAGAAGCTTCAAAAAGGGTCCACTTACCCTCAACAAGGGAGAAAAAGAGAACCATGCTGACCATACATAGTAGATGGAAGCATTTAAGTTTAGTGTTATCCCGTGTCATTTGAGAAAACGGATTGTTATTTGAAAGATGGAAAGAATACAAACTAAAGAGAAATTTTAAGCGAATACTTTCCATTGGAGGTGCTTGAATACTTACAATTTTTTTTTCAAATATCTATCTACCTATAAACGTGCCAAAATTCTATTTAAAGTTATAGCAAGCAGTCTGTTTTTAAATAACGTGTTTTAAATAACGTAAACAAAATATTTATTTTAAACAAGTTGGAAATTGTACGTCAAACGTGACAAAAGAGGTGCGTTCGTATTATAGCTAGTTATAATAAATATTCAGATCTTGATGACTTTTAATTCTGTGAAATGAATTATATCGTCTGCAGATTAATTTTTGTAATAAAATAAGTATCTCGGTCGCTTGACGAATAAATCTCGGAAGCTCCTGTAACAAGAAAGCACCGATTGTTTTTTTAATTCAAATTTTTTAATAAATATTTTTATTAATATCTGCTAAAGTTTTGATTCGATTTTCATAAAATTTGAAATATCCCGACAAAATTCTGCAAAGATAATATATCTTAAATTTCAAACCATTCGGTTGGGTAGTTTTTGCGTTGTTATATGCGGAAGGACGGACCAGACGACGACAATAGGTGCTACATATTTATATAATTATGAACGCACCTAAAAAGGATAATATATTGTGATAACAAATGATGGAAAATGTGTCAAGCCTCCGATGAACAAAATCAAAGGAGAGAATTGAAGATCTTATTGGATGAACATGTTATGTTACATTTTCTCAAAAATTGTTTACTTTTTATCGATGAATGTTTTATGAGGTAATCTATCATATGGTAAAGCAAAAATTCCAATATTCTAATTTGTCCAAAATATCTCAGACATTATTTATAAATATTTTATACCAGTGGACCCGTGCAAGGATTTCGCACTGCAGTCCAAAAATATTTAGCAATATCGATTGTTTTTTAGATTCAGGTTTAAACTTCTAAAGAAAAATTAAGGATTAAAAATATCTGAAAATAACATTAGCCAAGCCAGAATATCGTCTCATTTATTCCATCAAAGTTACAGTAAAAACTGACTAAAGATAGCAAAAAGCACGCGCCAGGAAAAAAAAATAACCATCGTATTTTAAATGCATTAGAAGATGACGTTATCCGCTTCTTGAAAAACATGAAAAAAAGAAAAATAAATTGAATGCATTTAAAATACCATTTAATCTAATATAACAGAGCATACCTTTTACTCTATACGTGAAATACAACTGCTTCAATCGATCGATGGTATATTTTTCTTATAAATATTTCAATTTCAATTTTGATTTTTAAGCATAAAAAAAAGAAACACTTGCGGAAAAATCACACATTATCTTATTTGTACTATTTATTTATTTATTTATTTATTTATTTTATAATCATTGTTGATCATTATATATTGCGGTATTTTATTTTTGTGGCAACACAAATTTGAGAAATACCTTTCATTTCATTTATGAAAACAATACTAATTTCATTTTTAATTTAACAGCAATTTTTAATCAAAAAATATGTTTTAACGAAATGTGAATGTACTATGTCAGAAGCCGTTTGAAAAACTTTTCGAATGATACCTCATTCATTGTTGTGTGTTTCGTAAATTCATAGAAAAAGGGATGTTGACAACAGAAATAATATATTTAATGTTTAATAATTGAAATAATATTAATAATATTTAATATTTTGTAAATATATAATAAAAAGCTTCCCTGGGAGACTTCGGGACGACCTTTTCACATCTTAAATATATGCTACCAAAAAGAAAATAAATCAATAAAATTTACAATTCTTTTCAGTTTTCACGATTTATATTTTTGTTGCATAAAATATTTTTCAAATTAAGCTCTTTAATTCTTTTAAAATAATTTTTAATAAAATATTATTTCGTTTCCCTTCTCGTCTATCAAAAAGTTGTTTCTTTGAACTAAGCAAAGCTATTTATGTAACTTTCCTTTTTCAACACACTATTATGATACTAACAAGCATAATGCAAGAAACGTGTTTTTACCATGTTATTAACCTGAAGTGTGTTTAGATTCTATACTTTCATAATAAATAAAGTCGTCTGATGTCTCACCTTCAAAGCTATCTAGTTTATAGCATTTTAATTACTCCACAAGTTCCCCAGAATTTTCAACTTCTCGTCTATCAAAAAGTTGTTTCTTTAAACTAAGCAAAGCTATTTATGTAACTTTCCTTTTTCCGCACACCATTATGATACTAACAAACATAACGCAAGAAACTTGTTTTTACCATGTTATTAACCTGAAGTGTGTTTGGATTCTATACTTTCTTAATAAATAAAGTCGACTGATGTCTCACCTTCAAATCTATCTAGTTTATTGCATTTTAATTACTCCACAAGTTCCCCAGAATTTTCAACTTCTCGTCTATCAAAAAGTTGTTTCTTTAAAAAGCTATTTATGTAACTTTCCTTTTTCCGCACACCATTATGATACTAACAAACATAACGCAAGAAACTTGTTTTTACCATGTTATTAAACTGAAGTGGGTTTGGATTCTATACTTTCTTAATAAATAAAGTCGACTGATGTCTCACCTTCAAAGCTATCTAGTTTATAGCATTTTAATTACTCCACAAGTTCCCCAGAATTTTCAACTTCTCGTCTATCAAAAAGTTGTTTCTTTAAACTATGCAAAGCTATTTATGTAACTTTTCTTTTTCCGCACACTATTATGATACTAACAAACATAACGCAAGAAACGTGTTTTTACCATGTTATTAACCTGAAGTGTGTTTAGATTCTATACTTTCTTAATAAATAAAGTCGTCTGATGTCTCACCTTCAAAGCTATCTAGTTTATAGCATTTTAATTACTCCACAAGTTCCCGAGAATTTTCAACTTCTCGTCTATCAAAAAGTTGTTTCTTTAAACTAAGCAAAGCTATTTATGTAACTTTCCTTTTTCCGCACACCATTATGATACTAACAAACATAACGCAAGAAACTTGTTTTTACCATGTTATTAACCTGAAGTGTGTTTAGATTCTATACTTTCATAATAAATAAAGTCGTCTGATGTCTCACCTTCAAAGCTATCTAGTTTATAGCATTTTAATTACTCCACAAGTTCCCCAGAATTTTCAACTTCTCGTCTATCAAAAAGTTGTTTCTTTAAACTAAGCAAAGCTATTTATGTAACTTTCCTTTTTCCGCACACCATTATGATACTAACAAACATAACGCAAGAAACTTGTTTTTACCATGTTGATAACCTGAAGTGTGTTTAGATTCTATACTTTCTTAATAAATAAAGTCGTCTGATGTCTCACCTTCAAAGCTATCTAGTTTATAGCATTTTAATTACTCCACAAGTTCCCCAGAATTTTCAACTTCTCGTCTATCAAAAATTTGTTTCTTTAAACTAAGCAAAGCTATTTATGTAACTTTTCTTTTTCCGCTCACCATTATGATACTAACAAACATAACGCAAGAAACGTGTTTTTACCATGTTATTAACCTGAAGTGTGTTTAGATTCTATACTTTCTTAATAAATAAAGTCGTCTGATGTCTCACCTTCAAAGCTATCTAGTTTATAGCATTTTAATTACTCCACAAGTTCCCTAGAACTTTCAACTTCTCGTCTATCAAAAAGTTGTTTCTTTAAACTAAGCAAAGCTATTTATGTAACTTTCCTTTTTCCGCACACCATTATGATACTAACAAACATAACGCAAGAAACTTGTTTTTACCATGTTATTAACCTGAAGTGTGTTTGGATTCTATACTTTCTTAATGAATAAAGTCGACTGATGTCTCACCTGTAAACCTATGTAGTTTATAGCATTTTAATTACACCACAGTTCCCCAGAATTTTCATCGTTAGCGGAAGGTACAAATACCAGGTGGTTATAATATAAGTATCTCTATTTGGACCTGTCTGTAGCTCGAAGGAATAACCCGAATGAAACCAAAATCGATACACTTACTAGTCGAGAAGGGAGAAGAAGAATGGAACAATTAAAAAAAATAATTGTAATAATCGTCAATAATTGACGCTTTTGAGTGTGAAATGTAATGTGTAATATTGTGTACCATGGAGGTGTCGCAAACCTCAATGACTGTACTGCATATCACGACATGTGCGGCACCGCCATCGTTTCCCTGAGTGGCAGCATTTCTTATTTTCTTGATTAGGGCTTCAATCTCAGTCTCAGCTAACAAAATATATTCTAAATTACATCGTTCTACAAAATCGTGTCGTTTGAAGATTTAAGACCCTAATTTCAGAGTGGCAGAACACTTCCTTCAATAAACATTTGCGTCATAAAAGTACATTTTATCACATTACTGAGAATGTTTTTGTAACTGCGTCAAAATGACGTAATGTTTCAATGGCTTTTTCCTCCGCCAGCATTAAATATAGGGCATCTAGTCTAATTCTAGAGCTCATGAATTAAAACTCTTTGAAAATGATATCATTGAGACGCAATTATAAAAAGAATATATCAGTTTTCTGAATTGAAATCCAAGCATAACTATAGATTGTTTGAAATGAGCTACGAAAGATAAAATATTGTTGTAATTGAATAAATGCAAATTGTTGAGCATGCAGAAAACACATCCTCCAAAAATATGACATTGTACGTGTTTCAGAGCAAAAATTAATATAATTGGTTGGGGAAACACGGTAGAGTCATTTTATGTTTTAAGCTTGAGGTAAGTACCTCATAAAAGAATGTATTTTTTGAAAAAGTACTGTTTTTATTTTCCCCTATACTTTAGTGAGATTATTAGAAACAAAGCAATTGCTACATAATTTTATACGAATTGTAATTTTTTTCAACTGGGTGAAAAAGGTTCCAGGCTGAATTTCGAACCCAGGACTTTAGCTTTGGCTGCCAATGCTGTTCCTTACTAAGCTATCCTGGACAAATCCTGCGGACACATTTCACTCAGACACGCTTTTGACAATTAGATCTTAGTTTCGTGAAGCAGTCCACAGGATTTGTCCATGGTAGCTTAGTTGGAAAAGCATTGACAGCTAAAGCCAAGTTCCTGTGTTCGATACCGGAATGAACACTTTTCACTCAGTCTGAAAAATTACAATTCGTATGATTTCTTTGCCAATCAGTATGATTTTGTTAAAACAATTAAATGCTATATAAATAGTTTAAAAACTTAGGTGTATCAAGATTATGGAAGATTGTTCATTAATAACACTGTGTTTGCTAATATTTTAAGTTAGTGAAAAGCGTTGTAGTAAATTATTAATTGCTTAATATTGTATGTAATGTTTGTATTGTATATAGTGTAAATTGTATGTATCGTCAGTTTTATGTATGCCTGTTTGTATTGGATATAGTGTAAATTGTATGTATCGTCAGTTTTATGTATGCCTGTTTGTATTGTACATTGGATATGTTATTATACGATAGATATATCTTCTAAGAAGGATATATGTAAATAAAGATGTAAATAAAGATCTATGTTAGTATAGTAATGTATGAAGTTTTCATTATGAAGATAATACTTATTAAAATGTGGATGTAATTTTTAATTTAAGAAATATTTTTTGATCTAAGCTGATTTAATTTGTAATTAATATTTTTCAAAGAGGAAATTTTTGTTGTATTGTTTGTTTTTAGTGCTCATCTTCATATCCCAATATTTCTCACTATATGAGAGAAAAAAAAAAACACATACCTTCAATAACACAAAAATATAATTAAAAGAAATCTATAAAATATATTTTTTTTAAGTGAGCCAAAAATATGTTTTATTAGGTCAGGTTTTAATCAAAATAAAAACTGTAAATTTCTTTGAAAAAATACAAACAAATATTAACATATTTTTAAAAATACGCAGGAATTTAAAATAAAAATTCATATTCTACTAAAGAAAAATTTCATAGTCAGCCAAACTTACCCATTTCACTAGCGTAAGCATAAAGCGAATCCACTTAAATAAAATCTAATATGCACATTTGTAACATAATGCTCTTAGTTTCAGTTTTATCTGTAACGTATGGAACTTGAAAGTAGTAAAACTAAAATCGTTTTTTCATTCATGTGTTTCTATAAAATTTCACAAAATTTAATCTCACAACATAAACAAAACGTTCAAATATTTCCTCACTTTGTAACTATTATGAAAAGGAAAATTAAAATGTAAAATAAAATTTCAATACATATTATTTTTCAATATAAATATAATTTAAATATGTTGCATAGCTTCGCAATTCCCTCACTTAGTAAATAATTCTAAACACTATTTTTTACTTTTATCCAGTGATTATTAAATTAAGGTAGAGATAGTTTTCTGCGTCTAACTTACGAAGAATTTGATATAATTTATTAATTATAATATTCATTAAAATTGTAAATTACTTATCGTGAAGTATATACATATTAATTTGTCCTTTTCTACGTTATAATCTACTTATATATGCAAAGCTTTAATGGCAGTAATTCAGTCATTTAGAAAATTTTTGTTTGACTCGTTACTATATTGATGACGTCATTTGAGAAATTCAATGCTATTGGCTGTGTTTGGACCCATCATTTTTTCCTCCTTACAGTTTTATTGATAACATAACATTTTTGATAGATTTCTGCAGTTTTGAATAACATCAAATGCACTTCATCTTCATGAAAATGTTTTTATTTTTCTTCACAAAAATACAATTTCATGTTTTTTTTTTTTTTTTTTTTTTTTTTTTATCCTGGGTTTTAAACCTTTATTTAAATACATACATACATACATACATATTTAAAATAATACTGTATATCATTTGGTGGTGTGTGTATGTGCCAGCGCGCGTGCGTGTGTGCGCATGTGACTTTTTTTCTTAAAATTAAAACTATTTTTAATGGAGTTGTTATTCTGCTTTTTGCAAATCGAAAACTTGGAAATTGCAAAATAAAGAAGAAAAAGCAAATAATTCTGAATAATTGTTTCAAATAAATTAGTTTAGATCTAATTAAAATTTTAAAATAGTGGTTCGGAATAAATTCTGTTGGCTCAAAACATTTAGCAATATCAATAAAATGTGTATAATGCCAAATAAATAAATAAATGAAAAAGTCTTGAAAAGTGTTACAAAATGTATATATATTATCACTTAATTATTAATATATTAAAATATTATTTTTATATATGTAAATGTACATTAGTTTTTTAATAAAATTGTTAGTTTGACAATTCTGTATGATTAACAATGTAATGCAATGAAAAAAATGTTAATATACATAAATAATAGTAAATAATAATAATAAATAATAATTAATAATAATTAATAATGATAAATAATGATAAATAAAAATGGATAAAATAGTAATAACAAATGAATATATAAAATTTAATAATATATATAAGAAAAAATAATTTTAGATGTAATTTTCAAGATGAATTTTAAACTATCTCTCCTCATTTGATTGTTATTTACCCTTTAGCTTTTGACTTCAGGGCTAAACTCTAAAAAGGAAATATATATTAACCTATTTCGTACAAGTATTGGAAAATGGAGAAAATTCTGGCAACCCTTCTACACTAAAGACTAGTTTGGGTCATCTCGTTTTACCTTCACTAGATATTAAATAAAAGCATTATCTGACGGCGCACAAGCGAAATAGTGCCATTTCAGAATGTGGGTTCTCCTTTGTTTCTGCGATTCAATCATTATAAATGTTCCGCTAAGACCTTTGATGCTTTTCTGAGCTTCAAATTTTTGAAGACGAGAGCAAAAATCCAGAATGGCAACCCTTCTACGCTAAAGACTATTTCTTGGCACTTCGTTTTACCTTCATAAGATATTAAATAAAAGTATTATCTGGCGTCGCCAGACAATGCTTTTATTTAATAATTGCAAATGTATTACAAATTAAAAGAATTACGGTATTTGAAAAAAGTAATATAAAACAAAAAGTAATGCATAATAATAATAATAATAATAATAGTAACATCCATGTTTAGAGACTAGGTTTTTAATTTTTGCAATCTTTTAACACTTTCCAACATAATTGAAAAGAGTGTATGAATTCGGTTTGTCTGGCCATCTCGTCGTGTTCTATTCTACCTCGTGTAAATATAATAGGATGGTCATGTAATTGATATATGTTATTGAGGCTTACTATAGAACTTTCGGTATTAAAATACATGTAGCATTTATAGTTAGTTTACAGGGTCACGCACAAGATTTGTGTCCCATTACGATCTATGGGGTGCATTGATTGGGGATATTGGGGTGCATTTTATTGATGTTGCGTTATTTCAAAAGTAATGAAATTGATATACATCATTGAGATAGACTACAACAGGCTTTCTCAGAAGCATAGAATGAGTAGAATTTATAGTTCGTTTACAAGGACGTACAAAAGGATTCCATTTCATTATGATATATGGGGAAACAATAATTTGCGGTGCATTTCAGTGATCTATGATACTTCAAACGTAACGAAATCACTGCATGTGGGCTGCGTATTTTCTATATATTATAGCCCGCATAGCATTAATTGTTCATTTATTAGACACAAACAAATTAGGTTAATCTGACTAAGATTGGTAATTGATGGAAGTGCGTTTTCTTCTATGCTATGCATTTTTAAAGTGATCTAATATTGAGTGTATTTGATCTATAGATCTCATACATAGCTACACGAAAGATTTAGCACACATTACCAGATATCGACAACAGTTGCTGAAAATAGATTTTTTTTTTTTTTTCTTATTTAAATACCTCATTTCATTCAACGAAAAACTGCAAATTTTTAATAATATCATGTTAGCGTTGGAAAGTGTTTCATAATTTATACTGGATGCGTGATTTTTCTTTCTTGTTTTTTCTTTGTGTCTATGTCCCGCTTATTATATAGGGGTAGCACAAAGTCTTTCTCTGCTTACAAAACGTTAGCACAAAATACACATTGAGAATATTAATGTGAGAATATTAATGAATTATGATTTCATAAGATCACATGTATAATGAAAGCAGGTACTTTAAAATGGTCACCTGTAAACGTTAAAATTATTTTATCTGTATTGCTTTTTTAATCTGTAAATAATTTCACGCCAAATTTTAGGTATCTCAAAAGAAGCTGTTTCTTTACATATGTTCTCGCTGCGCATATAGATTTATATTGATTCTCGGATAATGGATGGGAAATAAAATTTTGATGGATAAATTATTTTACTATTCTTTAAATTAATTTGCAAAGGCTCCATGCTATGTAGTCTAGCTAAAGCTGTAGTTCCTTTGAAGTATTTGTCAATCCTATATAATATTCCAATGTTCAATCTGCTTTGGTGAGCGGAACTTCGTCATCAAGATTTCATTTCACATCCATTATCCGAGGATCAATAGAAATCTATATTGTGCAGTAAGAACTTATGCAATGAATCAGCCTCCTTTGGGTTACTTAAAATTTGGCGCGAGATTATTTATAAATTAAAAAAGTAATAAAGATAAAATAATTTTTACGTTTACAGTTGATCATTTTAAAGCACCTGCTTTCATTATACATATGATCTCATGGTTTTTGTTTATAAAGTTCATTTTCAAAAAAATTTGCGAAAATAGCTTATTTATCATTATTGATCTTGAAAATGTGGCCGATTGAGCGTAGGAAACTTGTTGATCTGTTTATTAAAAGATAGTTATAAGCATTTTTTATGTACTGTTATCCCTTTAAGTCTATATATTTCTACTTTAATGATAATAAGACACTTTCTTATATAATTATGTAAAAATTACATATCACACTGAGAAAAATGACACTTTCAAATATGATTAAATAGATGTTTTCATTTTGTTATGAAACTTTTGTCTCAAATATAACGACACAGTGCTTTCAATTCTGAAATACCAGAAATACTCAGAATATTGAAACATTGGACATACTCACAACTGAGAACATATAGGTCAGTTCATACTCATTTTTGAAACATTGGCATACTCAATAATGATTACAATCAGTTCAAACTCATTTTTGAAACATGGAAACACCCACAAATGAGCACATAGAAATCAGTTCACACTCATTTTTGAAACATGGACATACGGCACATGAGCACATGATGTTTTATTCTTGAGTGTGTGCATGTTTTCAGAAACGAGAATTTATACATGTTTCAAACTTGAGTAATTTTGATTTGGAGCCATTTTGACAATGCGACATACTCAGATTTGAGTATTTTTGCTCAGTTTTGAAAATGTCGTTTTTAGAGTGCACTCAATTAGTTTATTGAATGCTTTTACAGGTTATTTTTCATTTTCTTTCATTTTTTTTTTTTTTTTACCTTTCCTAATTTGATTGACAACTTTATATTTATTTGATAAATTTGAAACAAAAATTTAGAAAAAACTCTGGTTAAAATTTAATTTAATTTTTTAATAATAAACAAAATTTTTGTAAGTGCAAATTTATCAAAAAAGTTCTTCAATAATAACTGCAATCTTATGCACAATATAAATATTTTATATATGTACTATATAAACAGTACATTTAAAAAAGTAATGTATTTACTCCTTTTTTTCATTTAAAATTCAGTCTAAGTCACTCAAGTCATTAGTGATTAATTGAAATTTACTTATCACTCAATTAATTCGCTAGGCATTTTTATGTATCCTTTTTATATTATTTTTCATCTGAAGTTTCTTTCCTCATTTGTGACCCAGTACACATACCACAGTTTCGAGAAAAACTCCCCGCTTCCGTTTTAGAAGGGAGTTCGCTTATGGTTGCTACTTCCGGTAAATTGACCGGATGTAGTCACGTGAAAACCTTCTTTTACCCAATCCTTTTTAATCGGCCGCCCGTGCCTTGAATTGGTTACGACGTCAGCCTTCTCCGTCCATATGCTATTTTGTCAAGCTTTAATGTCCCTTTATTTTTTTGTACCTTTCATCATTCTTTGATATTCAGTCTGCGATTTTTTATGTTCGCGGGAAGACCTTGAGATACTAAAAAACTCAGTATTATGTTCTAAATTATATAATGGGAATGATATGGGAAGTCAATAAAATAAATTAACTGCACGACAATTTCTCTTGCTACAGAGATAATATTCCAAAATAAAATGAGATGTATTATAATTTCTATTCACGACATATACATTACAAAAAATAGCAGTAACGGGGGCAGCCATTTTTTTTATTCAGATTTTTATATGAATTATATGTATGGCATAATAAATGTCATAGGGCAGAAGTTTTGGAACACTGTTGAGTTCAATGGATAGATTTGGAATATCTTTAGTATTCCGGAATGTTTAAAAAATATCGTAAACAGCTCTTTAACGTAGTATCGTAGTGGCTCTTTAATGATTGTACATTACAATCAAGAATATTATTGAATTTAGATATGCATACGCCTAAAAAATAAAATTAAAAAAACAAAAACAAAAAAAAAACATTGTTACCTTCCTAAAAAATGATAAGTTTTTCATTTTCCATTTATTTTTTTTAATCACGTGTACTAAAGGAATTTACTGAGCTGTGCCGTCGATGTCTGTAAATATTGTTTTACCCTTCATTGAGTATATATGCAGTGAAGTCCACAGATTCGAAAAAGCCAAGTAGCTGTTAAATTGATCGTAGAAATAAGAAACTGATAATTATTGGTCATATATATTATAAGTATATCAAATATATAGCTATTATTTAAAATGTAAGGTTTATTCTAATTTAAAAAAAATATTAATAATTTTAACAAATTGTCCCCTTGGAGTGCAGTTTGCAACATACGGTTTGTAACGAAGCCAGATTTTTACCGGCAATAGAAAATAAGAATTTTAACACTAAACATATCGGGACTATTACTCAAGTTTCATAAAAATATTTTAGACCAGAATTTTTATCTAAAACTACCTATTTTTTAAATTTTATTTATTTATCTGTAATTTATATTTTATTTATTTTATAAAGAAATTTCTGGTTCGAATCAAAATATTTTCATTTGGTACCGAAAATGACCGAATGTTGGCATATTTAATGTTAAAAAATCCCGTAAGTATTTTCAAAATTTAAAAATTCATAAATAATTAAGAAACACTTGTATCAAAGTGCATTTTGCACCATAAAATGTAGAAAATCGTAGAATCGTTGATTTTTTTTTTTATTACGAAAATTTTGATTTTTATTCTGAAATCTTACGGTGTAAACTGCACTCTGATGAGACAAGTGTCAATTTTTATGATTTTTTTTTTAAATATCAACGGATTTATACGGCATCCTATATTTACACTATTATGCATAAACTTTTTATATATTAAGCATAGAGTTAAAAAAATCATAATATTAGTATAGTAGATCTAATGTTTCTACGATAATTATTTAAAATATTTACAAAATTAATTATGTGATATAAGTGTTATTTTATGCAAAATCTTTAAAATCACCGTCTGGCATTCTGAGGTAAATGAATAACAGTTATATATTTAAAAAATGGACGATGTTTTTAAAAGGTTTTTGCATAAATTAGCATGCATATTCACGTAAATAATTTTGTAAATAGTTTAACTAATTATCGAAAAAGCATGACATTTGCTATACTAATATTCATGACCAATAATAATGAGTCTCAAATTTGTGCTATTAAATAAGAAGGTTTTTGCATGACCTCGATTTATGGAATTAATTGTTTAACTATATTAAATAATCGATGTAGAAGTCTGATGCATTAATATATGAGACCAATAATAACGAGTTTCGCAATTCTATGATCATGTTTATTTGGTTTTCGTCATCTGCGCATTTGACTGCATGTATGCTCAACTAAAGGTAAAACTACATTTACAGGCATCGGTGCCACAGCTAACTGAAGTCACTTTAGTATCTTTGATTTAAAAATATGTGTTATGAACAAAGAAAGGTAAAACGACATTTATAGGCATCGGCGGCACAGCTAAATGCAATCCTTTAGTATCTTTGATTTAAAAAATATGCGTTATTCTAAATAAAAGGTAAAACAACAATTACAAGCATCGGCGGCACAGCTGAATGAAGTTCTTTAGCATCTGTGATTTAGAAAGTAAGTGTTTGCTCAACGAAAGGAAAAACAATATTTACAGGCATCTGCAGCGCATCTGAATAAAATTATTTAGTATCTGCGATTGAAAAAATATGTGTTAGTTAAAAATTTTGGATTTTTTAGATGAGGGTCGCAGGCAATTTTTGTTTAATGTTTTGAGGAAGTGTTGTTTTTGATTTCAGGCATGAAGTAAAAGGCTTTTAAACAGTACTTTTAAACAACAGCAGCACCAGAATTTTCCCGACAGGGGGATTTGGTGAATTAATTGTAATAAATACAAGGTTTGATAATACATGTCAAGACAAACATTTTTTATATAGGATACCAGCATAGCAATCTGTCTTATTTAATGAAAAATACAGCATACACAGCTGTAAATCTTCCGCTTTATTCAAGTCAATTAAACATATTCTGAACCAGAAAATCTACTATCAAAAGTAGATGACGATGCATACTGTGTCACGGACCGAATTACAGTGCAATTTCTACGCTTCCCTCTATGTTATGACATTCCAAAGTAAGCAAAGTTATTCTGTTGCATGTTTATCGTTAAAATTAAAAATAGCTTATGGGAAATAAGGTTACATTATCTTCATTACTGTAACAATTATAAATGGAAATCCGGTTGCGACTTACCTTCATACTTGTCAACCATCTGATATTTTTTA
The DNA here is from genome assembly GCA_963931845.1 of Maratus michaelseni. Classification (NCBI taxonomy): domain Eukaryota; kingdom Metazoa; phylum Arthropoda; class Arachnida; order Araneae; family Salticidae; genus Maratus; species Maratus michaelseni. The sequence continues at coordinate 187,333,749 of OZ007587.1, forward strand.
TCAAATAAACATGTTTTGTAGCAGAAAATTTATGTAATAGAATGTGTCTTATTTCTACGTGGTACTTATTCGATTACAATTATTGAGTAACATTAAAACAGGTATTTATTTGCTAATGTTTGTATATTTACTGTTTATTCTCCATATTACCAATTTACACTCAGACATTATCTAAAAACATGGTTAAATGTTCACTTAAAAACGTCCCACATTATCAAAAATGTAAAAAAGTTTCAAATAAAAACTGCCACCATTGTACAATAGCGCTTTCACTCTGGCTAGTAGGGCTGGGCGATATATCGATAAAATCGATAAAACCGATATAAAATGCATATCGTGATACCGATATCAAAAAATCCTACCCAACGGTATATCGGAAATATCATAAATCTGACGAAAACCATGAAAACCATGATATTAAAAGCGCTTCCTCCACTTCGAGTATTCATGAATTGACGGTGTGAATTTTCCCAGCCTAAACCATGATATCAGACAGCAGCGGTCCGTGGGATACCGTATTCATGAATACTAACGGTGTGAGTTCTCGCAGCCGAAATGACTTTTGAAAAGGAGAAAGGGTGATTTGTTTGGTGTGTATGAGACGGCTGGGATACCGTATTCATGAATACTAACGGTGTGCGTTCTCGCAGCGGAAAAGGTTTTTGAAAAGGGGAAAGGGTAATTATTCGGTGTTTATGAGACTGGTAATAAATATCGTATAGTCTTGTTTACGGTTTCGCCAGCAACCACTGACAGTAGATGATATATCTACTCGCATGCTATGCGGTGTAGATGAATATTTGCTCTTTGTTGTTGAATAATGTGTGAATTAGGCCGATGGAAAGAAAGAAAGTATTTTATTTGTAACAGTGGATTTAATGGGACACATGAATAAAGAATAATTCAGACATGTTTTTATTTGTTCTTTACAATTATTATTTTATGAAAAAAATTATTAATTTCTTAGTAGTATTCATTAATGTAAATTCTAGGGCAAAGAAGGATTTTTAAAAATGCAGATATTTTTACTTCTATACCGTGAGTTTTTTCTTTCCAGAATTTATTTTAAAAATCGCGTTCGCGTGATATATGTGAATATTTGGTATCTGACTGTCTCTGTATATATGACCATTGGTCACTGCCCAAAAATTGTTTGGTGGAAATTTTGCATTTAAATTTTTTAAAACCATTAAGCATTCTTATGTTTTATTTGAAAACGGTGGAAATGAATATTATGCAAAGTCTTTAATTTTAATAAAATAAATATATTGAAATGTTTCTTCCTTATTTTTATCATATTTACACCCCCCCCCCCCCTTCTTCTTCACAAATGAGATATTAAAAAACAATTTACGCGAAGGCGCTGCAAAAAAAAAATTATATATATATTTATTTTTTCATAATTATAGGTTGTAAAATATTAATGTACTGTCGGGTAAAAAATAATGGAACATGCTGATTATTCATTTTTTAATTATTTTTCATACTTCCATCCATTTTTAAGATTTTCTTCGTGCTTTTTTCCATTATCTTGAAACATGTGCTTGATGACTATATAATACTCTAATCAGTCTTGAATTCAAACATTTTTCTCTGGGAGGTATTTCGGAGGTTCGGGATGGCAGGTGGTGGTGGGGGGGGGGGGGATATCATAGGCGCCGGTGAGGGAGGACAATTAATTGCCCCTCCCTAAATTTTGAAATTTAAATCTTTAAATCTTTAAATTTTTATGTTGAAAAAAAATTAATTTACTTATGCCCAAGTAACATGATTAATTATGCACTACCGGAAGAAAGAACTATGAAATTTTGTTCACGGGAGATCTGCCCCGCTGAAACTCCCATGGAACAAAGTTTTTATTTTTTAAATTTTGAGTTTATGTGTTGAAAAATTATCCCCTCTGACGAAAAAGAAATGCAAATATATATATATATATATATATATATATATATATATGTGTGTGTTAAATTTCTGTATTTCATGTTGGGGGCTAGCAGAACAACTGTTTTAATATCTTATACCTCCCTGTGTATCGTCAGCGTCCATGGTATTATGGTATTCAGAGTGTGTAGGGGGGGGGGGAGGTTGCACTTTCGGGACATTAAATAACCGAAAATGTGGAAACTCTAGGGGCTCAGTGTCACCCCTGAATTCCTCACTGACTGTAATGCGAAAGTAAAACAAATTCTGTTTAAATATTTAACGTGATAGATAATGTTTCTCTGAAGTGTTTATTTCAGTTATTTGGGATTTTGACTATATCAGTACAGGAGATTGCTGATTGTTTTAATGTAATATATACTGTTAAATTTATTATATTATAAATTGAGCGGAGGAGGGTGTGAAGTGAATCACTAATTACAACGAACAAACCAAAAATATTTGTTTGAATTGTTGTAATAATCAGTCTCATTACTTTGTTAGAGATTTCGCAAGCAGCTAAAATTTCATAAAGCGCAAATTGGCAAATAATTTAGTAAAACTTATTTTATATTATTTAAAGAATTTTTTCATGCAAGTAATGCTCTCTAAAAGATGTTATATATAGAAATTGTTCTCATAATGGAATATGGTGGTATTTAAAATTTCCATTTTTGGTGCCAGATGCGATTTTACTAGCCCTGGTCTCTTGAAGGCAAAATTTTTATTCATTGCCAAGAATGATAGCTTTTAAATATATCTATCAGTTTTAACCATATATTTTGTCTATTTCAAGCAAGTATAATTTTAGCAACTCAAGCGGTCGCCCTAATTCGCTTTCGTCTAAAGCCAACCATATTGTGGAAATACGAGTAAAACTGATTTTTTATTCTTTCTTTCTTCTTCTCAAAATATTCTTTTATTTATTCTGTATATTTAGTTTTAATATCACGATATATCGTCATATCGCGATATTTAGCTGACGATATATTGAAATTGAGATATCGCCCAGGTTTACTGCCTAGAGCATCACCAGTTGTTGAACAACTTTTAACCATGTTTTTAGATAATGTCTGAATGTAAATGGGTAATATGGAGAATAAATAGTTTTGAGTAACAGTTCTGGTGGAAAATACATTTTTTTGATGTGAAAAAAATCGGAAGTTTGGTAGTTATGTACACTGTAATTTTCACTACATAAGTAAATTTTTATCCTGATTTCCTTTACAAAAATTATTTTCTTATATGATTTATCATCCCTTACAGTTGAAACTGATATGCTCAAGAACAGCTAAATTATTTTAATAGTAACTACTTAAAACAATACCGGAAAACTAACAACTCCAAATGTAAGAGAAAGTTTTCCAAAAACAAAAAATTAATTTTGACAATAAACAACAAAGTTTAAACTTGTCCAGAAACAGCAGAAATTTTTATTCTTGGCTCTTCTCTGGTAAAGAAGTCGTTCTTCAATACAAAATATATAGCAACACTGTAACTCAACATCATGATCTGAAAAATCTAATTACACTAGTCAACAAATTTTAACTTTTATTCTGTATCTCGCTTGTAAATGGGTGCATTCAGTTTATTCTAGGTCCAGATTTTCACAATCACGTCACATTTATTAGATTAGCAGTTAGGTAAAATCAACAGTGAAATATGTGACAAAAATCAACCGTTTGAAATACAAACAAAAATAATATTCATCAGTAACCCAACATCATGATCTAAAAAATCTAATTACACTAGTCAACAAATTTTAACTTTTATTCTGCATCTCGCTTGTAAATGGGTGCATTCAGTTTATTCTAGGGCCAGATTTTCACAATCACATCACATTTATTAGATACTTAGCAGATATGTAAAATCAGCAGTGAAATATTTGACAAAAATCAACCGTTTGAAATACAAACAAAACATAATATTCATCAGTTAAAATGTTTTCTTGATTACTTAATAAAAAACTATGAACTAATACGAGCTCGAAACTGCTGCGCAATAACCAATAATGTTAATATTAACAGTGTTTTTTTTAAAAATAGGATTATGTCTTTCTTTATGTCATCTCGTAATCTTCTTAATGCAACCAAATAAAGGTTTCAGCTTTCGTAGTCATTCATTTCCTCATTATTTGTGACCACAATATGTAAATTATAATTTACATTTTATCACGTATTTTACCACATAGTATGTAAGATTTGCATTCTAAAACTTCGTAAAATCTTTGCGTGATAGAAAAATTCTGATAGCAAATTCGGCTTCTACATGCAAAAATACATTAATTTATTTCACTATAAATCAGATACAAAATGGCTGTTGACTAGTATTACTTGCCAATGAAACAAAATTCTATAATACGTACACAAAGCACACGAAGCGATGTTCCGAGAGAATTTATTTAACAGACACAATCCAGTGCTATAAAATTTACATTAATTTGGATCTTCAGAAGTCAGCAAATAATTTTTATTATATTAAAACATTTGAAGTTTTTCAGGGAATATTATTGAGGCATAACGTAGAAAAATAGTAAGTGTTAAGCTCTTTACAAAGAAAATACTAGCGAAAATTGAGGGGTGGGGGAAATATTTCATGAGATAAAATATTTTTATATTTATGGCACATAATTTCGAAAAACTTAATTAATAAATTTATAATAACTAAAATAAATAAAATAGCAATTAGTAGTTGCCAACAGAAATGACGAGAAGACTTTACATGGAAATCAGCGTTCGTGACGTCAGATACAAACAGAGAAGCAGATAGCCTATTTATTTTTTCTAACGGAAGCTACCTAAATTGCATTTGAAAATTAATAATTTTTTCCGCTTTTAGGTAGCTTTCATTATAAAAAGCTACCTATTTTAGCCGTTCAGAAGAAAACAGTTCAAAAAAATTTTGGTATATTTTCACCGATCAGGATCACCAGACCCCAAAACCACCATCCGTTCAAATGTTGATTTATATATATAAATATATATACCTATATATACATATATGTATCTGGCATTTGTCATGCTGTAACTCTCTTATTTATGAACCGATTTGGATGTGACTGAGTATGTGCATAGGACATACCAAGGTCTCGACCGAGTTCGTTGGTCAGCTTCATCCGCCATCTTGTTTCATAATGTCGGCCAGTTAAAATCTTTAAATTTTTAAAAATTCAAAAAGATGTACACAAAAATTCTAAATTTAAAACAATGTTTTCATTAAGTGGTAGAACGTGATACAAGGATTCTGGCGCATGTTTTGTTTTGACTCCATCTTAAAAAATGGCTGAGATATGGCAGTTTGAAATTCTAGGGTGGCTGAGATTTTGAAACAATCTTATATTTGTTATGCTGTAACTCTCGTATTTATGAACCGATATGAATGTGACTGATCATGTGTACAGAACATACCAAGGTCTCTACCGAGTTCGTTGGCCAGCTTCATCCGCCATCTTGTTTCAAAATGGTCACCAGTTACAAATTTTTAAATTTTTAAAAATTCAAAACAATCTTCAAAAAATTATAATTTGAAAACAATGTTTCCGTTAAGTGTTAGAACGTGATACAAGGATAACGGATCCTTTTTTTGTTTTGTCTTTATTTTTAAAAAAAATGGCTAAAATATGGCAGTTTGAAATTCTAAAGGAGCTGACATTTTGAAACAATCTGATTTTTGTTATACTGAAATTCGCATTCAAATTGAGTATTAACTGAAACTGGGATTGAACATTCGATAATCGGGCTTCAACCATTTATCTTCGTGTATTTGAGTAAAATGAGTAGAATTTTTAAAAACATGGACTAGGAAAGCTATCTTTTCCTCCCGGTACAGGCCGGAAGGACTCTTTTTTTTATTTTTTCATTTTATGCTAACTTTTATATTTTATCAAAACCTTTCAAATGTTTTCATATTACGCTCTTTTATTCAACTTAAGTTTGTTTGAAGATGAAATTTTTAATTGATTTTTCATTCACTTCATGATATGCTAGAATTATAAAAACTATGCACACAGGTATCATTCTAATGATAATGCAACATTTTAATATTTTCATAACTTAATTAATAATTAATAAATTAATTTTAAGGCATTTTTGCATTATCGGGACGCACGATCTCTAAATAGTCTTTAAGGTTCCAAATGTATATTAGTTACAACAAAAATGTTATTTTTGTGCCGTATCCTGTCATTGGCTGTGAAACTGCAACAATGATATACACTGCTCAAAACAATTAAAGGATATTTAAAGTTTTATATAAAATAAAGATATAAACGAAATTTTTTTTGCCGAAAATAGAAGAAGAGAATCACAAATGCAAATTTTTCTGGTTTTCAAACTGTGGAGTATGCAAATTTTGAGTTCGACGTCAAAAACGTCGCTTCAGCGGCAACGAATGAAATTTGACTTTCAACTGGATAAAAGAGAATGAAGACAAGGATGATCGGCATTCAGTGATTGCTTTGTTTCGATGAGTACGATGTCTCAGCGAAGTCATTTGACAGATTCAGAAGCTTGGAGAATTGTTGGTAGGTTAGAAGGGGGCCAAACTCAAGCCGAAGTAGCGCAAGCCATTGGAGTGTCACAAAGTGTCATTTCCAGGATCTGGAACCGTTTTTTGGAGAGTGGATGTGCAGGCCGAAGACCAGGGCAAGGTCGTAGACGGGCAACAACGCCAATGAAGATCGGAATTTAGCGTTAACAGCTCGGAGACACCGAAACATGAACCCTACTCTTCTCCAACAACACCTTCGCTCGGCTACAGGCACCACGATTTCAACTCAGACTGTCCGAAACCGGCTCCATGCTGTAGGTCTGTATGCTCGCCGACCGATGGTATGTGTTAGATTAACATCAAGGCATCGTCGCGACCGCAGGGAGTGGGCAACCGAGCATGTCAACTGGAGGAGAAATGAATGGAGCAATATTCTGTTTTCTGACGAGTCCCGTTTTTCTGTGCATCCGGATAATAGGCGTATTTGCATCTGGAGGGACCGTGGCAGTAGGAATAATCCTGCGTTCGTGCACGAAAGTGTCAGATTTGGCGGTGGAGGATTGTTGGTGTATGGTGGCATCTCCATTGACGGGCGCACTGACCTCTACATCATTCGAGATGGAGCTCTGACTGGTCGCCGATATAGGGATGAGATCCTCAGACCTATTGTAGTCCCTTACGCTGCAGCAATCGGAGATAACTCCATTTTAATGGACGATAACTGCAGGCCACATCGTGCAAATCTGGTGGAGGATTTCCTTTTCGAGGAAGGAATCGTTCGAATGGAATGGCCAGCGTGTTCTCCAGACATGAATCCAATCGAGCACGTTTGGGACGCTTTAGGAAGACAAGTTTCTGGCCGCCAAAAACCCCCACAAACTCTCCAAGAACTGGAAAGAGCTCTTCTGGAAGAGTGGGGCAGAATACCCCAACTCGTCATTAATAGCCTCATTGAGTCCATGCCTCAAAGGTGTTCAACGTTGCTGGCCGCCCGTGGAAACCATACACCCTACTGAAAATGATTTTCTTTGAAGAAAACACCTTTTCTTATTCTTTTTTTCTCATATGCACAAATTGTGTTTTTTTCCTTTTGTACACAAATGCGCAATAAAATGCATTTTTTTCTGCCAAACATGTGTAATTTATTCTCATATAACCTACTATGTCTGTCGACCATGTATCAATCAGCTAAAAAGTTTCCCAGATACAAAATCCACCTAAAACTGCAATATCCTTTAATTGTTTTGAGCAGTGTATTTTAAACACTAAAAAGTAGAAATTAAAACATAAACAACAACAACAACAACAAAAATTAAGAGTGTAATATATATTTTTTTAAATACCAGGGGTCCTGCATCCTTCGCGATACGCTCGCCAACCGCTGTCCAGACCCGGTAGGCTCTCGGAACACGCTAATTTGACCTGCTTTAAAAAGGTTTCTCTATTACAGAAAATTTAACTATATTAAGTGTTTAACTTTTGTAATCGGGTTGCCATCGATTTCCCTTTGACTGTGGAATTTTTTGATTTCCAAGCCCACAACCACAGCTGTCGGCTGTCTTCGTGATTAAACAAGTAAGATAAATCGCACATTTGAAAATCAGATTGTAAAAATTATTGCTGCGTCTTCGAAATTTATAACGATGCTATGGACAATATTCTTCTTTTGTATTCGAGACTAAAAAAATAGTGTATTTGGGAATAACCGCGCCATTGAAAAGAATATAGAAAATTTGAAGTATATAGAGAATTTGCGCTTATATTTTATCTTTATCTCAAAAGTATAGGTTACAGATGAATTCCTTTCGCTATTTTAATACAATTTCATGGGTATTTTTCCTTTTATTTGTAAAATTAAAATTGTTAATTTTATTTAATAAGTACTATATTTAAATTTTCTGATATGTATTTATCGAATAGTAATTCGTACAAAATAAATCTAAAGTACTTTACGCATACATTTACCTGTATTTATGATGCATCAAGTGATGAAATATGTAAACAGAAGAGCTCGTACCCAAACTTCTTTTACGCCACTTGATTTCCACTGTGATCTCACATGAATATTATTCATAAGAAAAAAGTTTTAAAATATGACGTAATTTGAAACATTAATTACTTTTCGCACGTAATATAGTTTAATTATTTTAAAGTTTTCTCTGATTTTTAATCTTCACCTGTAAATACATTTTTAAATTGAAAATCCGTTGTAAATACTATCATTTAGGCTTTTTAAAGTCTGGCAAGAATAAGTAAAAACTGGTTATTTTAAACTACGAATCTCCATTCAGATCAAGAAATTTTGATTAATAAAATTGAATAAAACTTACAAAATTAGACAAATTTAAAAAATGATTGCACACTGAACACCACAATCTAGAGAAGACAGACCTGCAAAAGATGGTTAAATTGCTATGAATAGTTTTTGATACTATAAAACTTCTTAAACTGAACTACTGGAACCTATTTCAACATCAAATAGCACTTAAAAGAATTCTTTGATTTAAAAACTGTCTGTTACAGAGTATTTATCACACATTTTTCTATAAAACTACCAGTTTTCATTCTTTTGTATGGAATTTTTTTTTCTATTAGCCGAGAAATGGTAAAGGTCATAATAAAATTAATTATGGCAGGATGGACGGCGGCGGCTCAGCATTAGTTACTTTTTAGGTGCGTTCGTAATTATATAAATACGTAGCACCTATTGTCGTCGCTTGGTCCGTCCGTCTGTCTGTCTGTCCGTCCGTCCGCATATAACAACGCTAAAACTACCCAACCGAATGATTTGAAATTTAAGATATATTATCTTTGCAGAATTTTGTCGAGACATTTCAAATTTTATAAAAATCTAATCAAAACTTTAGGAGATATTAATAAAAACATTTATTAAGAAATCTGAATTAAAAAAAAAATTAGGTGCTTTCTTGTGATAGGAGTTTCCGAGGTTGAATCGTCAAGCGACCGAGATACTTATTTTATTACAGAAATTAATCTGCAGACGATATAATTCATTTCGCAGAATAAAAAATCATCAAGATCTGAATATTTATATAACTAGCTATAGTACGAACGCACCTCATTTGTCACGTTTGACGTACAATTTCCAACTTGTTAGTATATATATATGAGATTTTATTTTAGTATTTTTGCTGCACAAAATATCTTACATGGTTACAACTTCATTAACTTGTCTTAAACAACACTGTGCAACACTATGCAACAGTGTGCACAACTCAGGATTCAGCATATTGAAACGAAAAAAAAATCATTAAATGTCTTCGTTTTTAGGTGCGTTCGTAATTATACAAATACGTACCAGCTACAGTCGTCGTCTAGTCCGCCCGTGTCTGTTTGTGCGCATATAACGGCGCAAAAACTACCCAACCGAATGGTTTGAAATTTAATATATATATATAATCGTTGCATACTTTTGTCGAGTCATTTCAACTTTTATGAAAGTCGAATCTAAACTTAAAAATATATTAATAAAAGTTTTCTTCATTCTATTAAACACTATCATACGTAATTAATTCAATGATATCCCATAATAGATAATGATTCTAGGTTGTCATGGTGTCATTTACGTCATATTTAAGATGGAATCATATGATTTCCGTATTACTGAATTTAAAAACCGAATTTGTATGCTAAAATTATTTAATTATAGCAATCATATAATCTACCGACAGTTTTTTATGGATGTTTTCGGAGAAATAGATATTAAATGGAAAAATAGTCTAAATAGGGATTTCAAGCTTTGAAATTTTCAAAGCTAAGCTTAAGTTTCCCATTGGAAATTTCAGTAAATGTCATCAAAAGATGAAATGGGGGCCAACTTAAAATGTACTTATTTTATTAGGAAAATTAATCATATCATAATAACAGACGATATAAATATCTATAACACTAGTTATAGTACGAACGCAGCTCATTTGTCCCTTTTGACGTAAAATTTCCGTTTTACTGAATTCAAAAACCGAATTTGTATGCTAAAATTATTTAACTATAGCAATCATATAATCTACCGACAGTTTTTTATAGATGTTTTCGGAAAAATAGATATTAAATGGAAAAATAGTCTAAATATGGTTTTCAAGTTCTGAAATTTTCAGTAAATGTCATTAAAAGATAAAATGTGACCAACTTAAAATGTACTTATTTTATTAGGGAAATTAATCATATCATAATAACAGACGATATAAATATTTATAAAACTAGTTATAGTACGAACGCACCTCATTTGTCTCTTTTTGACGTAAAATTTCCAATTTGTTATCGTTGTAAATGATTACTAGCCAATTATTCATATTTAGGTCAATTAAATGTTCTTTTTTAATTATTAAATATATATATATATGCATACGTTTCTGTTTACATATATTTTAAGAACAATGTTTTTTATGCATTTACATAATTATATATCCTACATTAATCTACAGGATGGCACCTTATTATAGGCTATACTTGCATCCTTTTAAATTAATATGCCAATATGTATTCAATATTAATTTAACATCTGTATACTCTATTTTTAATTTTTTATCACCGTTTATTTTTTTTTCCTGAAAAGAATTTTTGCCTAATTGAGTGTAGAAATTCTTTAATTAAATAAAGCAAAATTTTCAATTAAAAATTACCGGTAGGAATAATAAAGGGTTATGTGGACTTTATGCGTCACGTATACGTGACACTCGTCGCGAAGGGATTGAAAATAATTTTAAATGCAAAAAACATTTCTGCTGCAGTTTACCCTATAGAAAAAATGCACATGTGAACAACGTCCATTTTATCTAATTAACATCAGATAAAAAATCATATAAAAATGCCCTTTCAATAATAAAAAATGCCCTTCCCCCCCCCCTCCTCTCAACTAAATCTATTACATGTTGTGACACAAATAAACTATCTTTACATCAAATAGTTAGAAAATTATTAACATTAATATTCAAATAAGATTTTCTCTAGATTTGTTATAAAACTTTTTATACAAATCCTGTTGATATCCGTGTAATAAACATAAACCACTTTTATATACAAAGTAAAAAGCTGTTATTAATAATAAAAAAATGTATTCTTCTTGAATTAACATTAGCTAATCAGATTGACATTACTTAATGACAAAACGTAATTGGTTTAATGTGAAAAAAAATATATATGCTTTATGTGTCTTGATAAATAAATATAATTTCTTCTTAGAGTGGCATTACTAAGTAACTTAAAAACAAATATTATAGCTGAGCAAAAGTCAGTTGCTTCTGCTAATGAATTCAAGGGAAAACCAATTTGTGGCGCGAATCAATATTTAATACTATACATACTAATTAGTAGCAAAAAGCGAAACTTATTATCTAAAATTATCTGTTTTTGTTGAAAGACAGAATGAATACAATCAGCAAGTGCTAAGTTCTTCTTAAAAAGATATTCTGTTCTAATTAACTTAATTGTATTGGATTTTATTTCAAAAAGATCTTATTTACTTGTTCATCATTGATCTTTATAAAAAGTTTAAATAAATAAATTGCAAGGTAATGGTATATTATTCAGTTTTGATTATATCTCCTTTGATGAGGTTTTTAAAAATTATAACATAAAAACATACAGAATTCGGCATTATTACAAGCAGATCTTTCTTTTGTAATGTCGGCAAAAAATATTTTTTAAATGCGAAAATTTGTTAACTTTCGATGAATTTTTGAAATGTGAACGAACTTAAGAGACACCCTGTAGCTATTAATTTTTCTTAGAAAATTGTAATCGATATATAAGATAGTCCTGACTGAAGATATAATCAACACACAGCCCAAACTACTGAACCGACAGACATGAAAATTGGAGGGGGAATACTTCTTAGGATGTAGGCGAGCACTAAGAAAGGATTTTATAAAATTCCAAAAGACGAACAAACTTCAAACAATTTCCATAATAATCGAGTATTAGACTTGTGTGTCAAATTATAACATAATAACATATTTATAATGTATTTTTGTATGCTGAATCGAATGATACCAAAAAATTTTTCTAAGTCTAGTTAGTAAGATATTTCACCTTTTCCAATTTGGCGATGTCTTTGGCGCCAAAACATTAAAATTATAATAATCAAGTGATAATTTCTATACAACGGAAGAAATTCAAATTAAATCTTTTTGACAATGAATTCTTTTGGTTAAAGAATTGAAATGGCTATATCCGTTAGGGGAAAAAATACAAACCCGCCGTAAAAAAAAAGTGTTATTGATTTTATTTAAAATGCAAAGAAAATAGTTATAATGAGAAATAATATTATAAAACGAAAATATTTAATTTAAATATGAACACAATTTTAATATCAATTTAATTTAAATATCTTTGCATGGTTTAAAAAACTTTTATTGTCAAATACTGGAATTGAAACAATATTTGGCGGTTTATCGTTTGCTCCTGGATAAGAAGAAAAAATTGGTACTTTTATGTTAGCCGCGCGCATGTCGCGCCAACAACATTTTTAGGGTTTCCTTCATCTCACGAAACCCTATTACTCCCGTTTCGTTGTCTTTCCGTCACAGAGCCGGTTCTCAGAAACTATATAACTTATAGACATGAAAATTTGTGTACTTATAGCTGAATACCTACTATGAAGCTCAAAATCATAAAATTGGAAAACATCGTATTATTTTAATGTATAGAGCTAAAAAAACCAAAAATCTAACAGCCTTTACCTATTAAATTTAAACATTTTTCGTTATAGCAGTTGCCAACAATTAAAAATCCACAATAAAACTCTATCTACAGTAATTAATTTTCTATTGAAAGATTTCCACGTGAAAAATGAAATTGAAATAAAAAGTTTCACCAATTGGAAAAAAAGATTAATGTGACATCATATTGGTAATAAACGAAAAATATCAAACATTTCTCAATAATACAATTAGTATGAGTATGCGTAAATACAGAAAGCAGCTTAATATGACGTCATTAGAGAATTAAAAAGAAAATTATTCTGACGTCATATTGGAAGTCTAACGGATTTTTGAAATGTTTGAGAATAATACAAGGAGAGTATCAATATGAGTAAGAGAATAGTAAATGTATGAGTTTGAGGAACATATTGAGTCATGACAAAAATCCGATTATGGAAATATTGACATATTTTAACATTTTGAAGGTCTCTGCAAGATATTTAATTTTGAAATTGATTTTTTTTTTAATATCGCATTTAGTCCACATGACAGATATTATTATAACAGACAATTGGGCCGGTTCAGATATTCGAAAAAAACGAGAAAAATAGACAGGTAAATTTTTACTTTATAAAAAACATGACTTTTTTTAAATTTTTTTTTTAAATGAAATTTATTTGGATTGATTAAAGAAAGGATAAAGTGTTTTGAAAGGAATATTAAAAAGGAATATTAAACGAAACCCTTTGTGCGATCTTCGATCACACTTACCCACTTGTTTAAATTGCCAATAGCAGCATTTACATTTCGCGTGTATAAATTATAAGCAATTTTTTTATGTTGAAATAAACTATTTTGGTTTATGATTTTATTTTCTAATTTTTTCTTCTTTTAATATTTTAAATTAAATTAGTAAAAGGCATGTATTTTAAATTTCATGCATTTTAAATGAAATGAGTGAAATGCATGTATTTTAAATGAAATGAGTGAAATATTTATATTTTAAAGGAAGATAATGCCATATGAATATGGTATGGAAACAGTAATTTATAACGTGCGCCCGGCTAACATAAAAGGTACATGAAATTTTGATTAGATAAAATCCCAATGATGCCAGTTTTTAGTTTCAAGTTTCTTTTTTCTTTCTTTCTTTTCTTTTCTTTTCTTTTCTTTTCTTTTCCTTTTTTTTTACAAAATATTATAGTTTTTTTTTAATTATTATTTTACGTATTGTGCCATTTTTACATATAGAAACATTAAATGCTTCAGTAATTAGGAATTAAAGATTATTCTTTCGGAGATTTTTGTAATTATGTATTAACTAGCAGACTTCACCCGCTACGCTAGTCGGTTTCTCAAAAACAATCTTGAAATGAATGAAATTATCGGCGAATTTGATCTTGTATTTTAAGCCAATGTGGACATTTATTCGGATTATCCTTCCAGAGTGCTGAAAAGGATACAAACGCCTATGCGCTATTATATTTTCTATTTTATCAGACGAAATTTAGGCTAAAAAAGTACTTAGTTGATCATTTATAGTAGGATTTGGTAAAGAACGATAGAACGATATGCAATATACTAAAACAATCCCTGAACATCTTTTATCTAACAAGCCTCATCAAAATCCATAGAACTTTTTTTAAAAGGCTAATGTTTTATAACCGGATTCACCTGATTATAGAAAATTTCCCCCATAATTCTAGAGCTAAGCAACGTAGAACGATATATTATATACTAAAACCTTCCCTGAAAAATAATCTATATAACAGTGTAAACCACACCAAAATCCATTTAACAGAATCATTTTAAAAGGGCTAAACTTTACATAAACTGATTCATCTGACACATAATTCTGTAACTAAATAACGTAGATCGCAAATACATCGCAAATTTGCATTTCAATTCCATTGTTTATAATATTTTGATAGGATTTACAATGCCACGTAGAAATGGTTTTAATGTATAACATATCATTTTATGTTACTTTGTTATAGAGCTATTGGAAAAGTGATAGGTAATAGTGAATGCAATTATGAAATATATATCTACTACAAATATATGAAATGTAAATTTGTATTACATCCTGGCAGCTTATAATTTGAGTTCTGCTGGACGTATTTTGATGGTACTTACCCTGTTAGTTAGGTAATGTTTTGTGAAGGGTTGGTACTTCTCTGTAGCGAAGTTTTCTTCTGTGTTGTTTTTCTAAAGCGAAAGCTTGACAACGAATCCGATTACCGGAAGTCACATTATCATTTACAATATATATAAAACGCAAATTCGTATATTATTACGATTGTTTATAACTAAGGTTCAGACAGATATTTACTGTTAGTTAGGTAATTTGTTTTATAAATGTTTTAATGTAAAACACATCGTTCTACGTTGCTTAGTTATTGAGCGACGGGAGAAGATTGGTTTGTTGTATAGGGTTAATGGCACAAAATCCTTTTAGGTACATGCTGTGCCAAGAGCTACCGCAGAAAGTTATAAAATTAGGTGAACTCGATTATGGAAGATTATCTTTTATTTAAAGTTATACTGAACGGTTTTTGATGGGACTTGCACAGTTAGTTGGATATTATGTCAGAGATTGTTTCAATATTTAATGTATAATTCTACATTATTTAGTTATGGAGATATTTGGGAGTGTTCTCTGTGGTGTAGTCGTAAAAAAAAAAAAAAAAAAAAACAGAGGGTCCTACTAGAGGGTACATACTAGAGAATATATGTGACATAGCTATGAAGGGTGTGCAGAATTTCTTTAAAAATTTAGATGATATATGGTGTATTTCCCCACTACATCCCTGAAAGTTTTATAATTAGGTTAATACGATTATGAGATATATATTTAATTATTTACTGTCTGCTATATATATGAAAGGTACTTATCGGTTAGCCGGGTGCCAGTGATATATGTACATAGATAAATATAATGTATATACATATATAAATATATATGTATATGCATACATACATACACACACACACACACACACATATATATATATATATATATATATATACATATATACACACATACACACACACACACACACACACATATATATATATATATATATATATATATATATATATATACATAACAAAATTTAAAATTTATCACGATACGCTAAATTATTTTTATCCCATCCTATTCTAAAATACTCAATAATATTTATTTCCTCCGTTTATTAATGTATTTTAACTATATTTTATTCCAAAAACCTCACATCTAAATTCAATATTTTAACTGTAGTTAGTTCAGTAAATGGCGTCTTTATCTTTAAATTATAAAAACTTCCTAATATTCACCTTCTAAAAAAACCCGCTTTATTTCCTTTTTATTTTTCTAAATTCCTAAAAAGGCTGTATTTATTTTAAAAATTTCAGATATTAAAAGTAACTCTCAAAATCATAAAATCTTTTTCTTTTATTAAAATGTAAAACATTTTATTTTAATTCCATTCTGGCTTTGATCCAAGTTCGATAAACCATTTTTATTATTTTCTTTTTTTCTTTTCGTGAAAGTAAAAATCATTCCATATTCTCAAACCAGTAACTAACGATAATCAGTTAGCTTAAAACACTCTGGGTCACAACTATTTTATGGAACATTATAGAATATTCTCGTTGCTTCTTTCGCGCCATTCCTTAGCGGAAACCACTTTACTTCAATATTATGGCGTGTTTCGCATAGAATCCCAGTTCTCGATTGGCGCACGAGCCGTCACGTGACCCATGTATTCCTACTCTTCCTGAAATGTTATACCACCGCTCTTCGCTTCGGAAAGGATTGGAAAGAGGACGCTAGATCGGTGTTTGGTTTGTTAAGTTGGTAATCAAATCGAATCTCTGCCTGGTATTGGGGAAGCGACCAATAGTCTTTTCTGATACTATTTCGGAATGAATATTTTAAAAAGCTAACCATCATGCTTCTGCTGTAATGGGAACCCTAGAATTATTATAACCTACATAAAATGCAAGATCTATAGATTTTAAAAACTATGTTTTAAAAGACTTAATAGACTAGTGCATAATACAATTGAAAATTTTCAGTACAATATTATTATTGTAAATATCTGTAAATTTTTATCTTTAATATTACGTAATCTTATCAGTATATTCATATAGAACTTATATAAATGTAATAACTTTGGGCTCACACAGCAATAAGCAATATTGGGTAGCTCGTGTGATTTTTTTTTCTTTTTTTTAACTTGCTGGGGATTCCGGGTCCTTGGACACTGGGGTTCCTGGTAGATATATGTTTTCCCCTCGTGGACTACAGTTCCTATGCCGAGAGGTTGGCTGTTCACGAGTGGGAGGTTTCTGTTTCTGTTCTGTCATCGAAAGTAAAAAGATGACTCGTGCAAACCAGATCTGCACCTGATGTCGTTTTAAGCTTCTAAATAAAAGCTTGTTTGTGTTCTAGGATGAAGTTTCTTTTTATGCATATGCACACAGGCCATCTACGGTGGATAGTACGACTGCCACAAATCCTAGCGCAGAAACTTCCTCTGTTGACTTCTAAAAAGAACATCTAATATTGAAAATACATTTATTAAAAAATGGTATTTCTGCTACACAAGTCATCTCGGCCCTTAAAATCACCACATATACATATATATATATATATATTTGCGTGTACATATATCATTGACGCCCGGCTAGCTGAAAAGTACTATATTAAATGCAAAGAGAAATTTCGTTTCGGGTAACTTGAGTTCTGCTGAATGGATGTTGATGGGACTTGCACTGATAATTAGATAATTTTTCCGGGACAATTTCAGTATATAACAATGATTTATTTCCCTACATTGTTTAACTTTGCTTAGTTCAACAATCTCTATAATCAAGATAATGAAAGATTAGGCTTTTTGAGAAGATTCCACTGAACAGATTTTGAAGAGACTTTCATTAACAATTTACCAGGGATTGTTTTAGTGTATTGCATACTGTTCTGTCGTTTGCTATCAAATCATACTGTAAATGATCAAATAAAATTGTCTGTAAATTAAAGTCCAAGACTGCTTAAAGTGATAAAACATAACACGGAATATTTAAAATACCTTTTTAATGTAGATAACATATGTTTCGTTCACAACTATCGGTGACATCTTCGGATCTTAATGATAAATACAATATTCTCGCATATTTTTGAAATAGTAAACATATACCACGAGATCACATGTCCAAATCTAGCAGGTGCTTATATTGGCCGAACCGGGAAACGTGAAAAATTATTATTTGTTTATATTTTTATTGCTTTTTCAATCTATCGATCATCGCGTGCCAAATTTTAGCTAATTCAAAGGAAGCGGTTTCGTTGCAAATGCAATCTTTTCGCAAATATATTTCTATGGATTCACGGATAATGTATGGGAAATAAACTCTTGATTGAAAAATTATTTTACTATTCTTGAAATCAATCTGCAACTGCTCCTTTCTATACTGTCTGGCTAAAGCGGTGTTTCTTCTGTCATGTTTGATATCTGCCATGTATTCTTTTATTCTTGTTTTAAATTTTCTGTTTGTCATTCCTATATAGTATTGTATTGTTCCATCTGCCTTGGTGAATGGGATTTCATAAACACTGGAAAGTTGGTTGGATTCTAGTGGGTCTGTTTTTCTACATACTATGTTTTTAAATTTTCTGGAAGGTTTTGCAATAAGGCATATATTAAATTTTCTAAGTTTATATTTTAATCTTTCAAAGAATCCTGGAAAATGTTGTAAAGTTGATATTCTTGAGTTTTGTTCATTAAAAGTTTTCTTCTTTTTATTATTATCTATGCTCATAATTAATTTATTGATGGTGCTGTCTTTGTATCCGTTTTTTCTTGCGATGTCACGTATTTTATTTATTTCATTATTTAATTGATTAGGGGTACAGACATTAAAGGCGCTTCTAATAAAATGTCGAAAAGCAGAAAATTTATAGGAAAAAGGTGCTTGAGCGTTATTAGGAATAATGGATTGATTAGTTATTGGTTTTCTATATACCGACGTTCAATTCCATGGTGGGTTTTGATTAACAGCACATCCAAATAAGGGAGTGTGTTATTTTTATTAACCAATCCATTATTTTTAATAACGCTCAAGCACCTTTTTCCTATAAAGTTTCTGCCTTTCGACATTTTATAAAAAAAAAAATCCCACTCACCAAGGCAGATGGAACAATACAATACTATATAAGAATGACAAACAGAAAATTTAAAACAAGAATAAAAGAACACATGGCAGATATCAAACATGACAGAAGAACCACCGCTTTAGCCAGACAATATAGAAAGATGCAGTTGCAGATTGATTTCAAGAATAGTAAAATAAGTTTTCAATCAAGAGCTTATTTCCTATCCATTATCCGTGAATCCGTAGAAATATATTTGCGAAAAGATTGCATTTGCAACGAAAGCGCTTCCTTTGAATTAGCTAAAATTTGGCACGCGATGATCGATAGATTGAAAAAGCAATAAAAATAAAAACAAATAATAATTTTTCACGTTTCCCAGTTTTGGCCAATTTAAGCACCTGCTAGCCTTGGACATGCGATCTCGTGGTATAAGTTTACTATTTCAAAAATATGCGAGAATATTGTATTTATCATTAAGATCCGAAGATGTCACCGATAGTTGTGAACGAAACTTATGTTATCTACATTAAAAAGGTATCTTAAATATTCCGTGTTATGTTTTATCACTTTAAGCAGTATTGGACTTTAATTTAAAGTTAACAAGTGATTCTATTATATTATTTATAAAATTGTCTGTTCTTAGTAACCCAAATTTTGTCTGACACATTAGAAAATATTATAGCACAGTGGCGTTTGTATCATTTTGAATTATGCGGAAGGACCTTCCAGGTAATGAATTGTTCATATTGCTTTAAAACACAAGATGAAATTCACCAATATATATCGCTTGATTCAAGGTTTGTTTAGAGAAATCGACCAGCGTAGCGGGGCGAAGCCTGCTAGTATGCGTATAAATTAGCATTTTGGAAACAAGTGCAACGCTTTTTTGTGTGTTATATTTCTAATTTCTGAATGCCCTCTGTCATGTCACACTTATCTGATTGTCATGTCACACTCATTGTCATTGATCTTATGTCACACTTATCTAGACATATCACGGTTGACACAATTTAAAAAGTAACCACTGTATTACTTACTTCATGTCCTTAATTTAGATAGCTGATTGAATCATTAAACAAAATATGGAAGTAGTGAAGTAGCACTACTTTTAACAAGTTAATTCCATTTTCGATAAAGTAGTTGTTTTTGTTTGCAAAAAAAAAAAAAAAAAAAAAAAAAAAAAAATTAGTTTTTGCCAGCCATTGACTACAAACTAGGACATATGTAAACAATCTGCACATTAAATACTTAGAAAAGTAAAAACTCATTAATATTTATTTCCCTAGATTGATGATAAATATTTGTATGTCTTATCCTGTTGATATCCACGTAATGATCAGAGAGAACCTTTATATCCGTAATAAAAAGCTTCAGTTATTAATAAAACATTTTTTCTTTTCTTGAATTAATATTAGATACTCACGTTGACATTTCTTAATGACAAAATGTAATTGATTTAATGTGCAAAAAATAGGCTTTTTGTGTCTCCATAAATAAATGTTTTCTCCTTTGGCTGGCAGTACTAAATAACTTAAAAACAAATATTATAGTAAAGCAAAAATCAGCTGTCTCTGCTAACAAATTTAAAAAAACTATTTGTGGCGTGAATCAATATTTGATATTATACATACTAATTAGTAGCAAAAAAATGAAACTTATTAGATAAAATTATGTACTTTTTGTTACAAGCTAGAATGGATACAATGAGCAACTGTTAAGCTCGTCTTCAAAAAGTTATTCGGTTCTAATTAACTTAATTGTATTGGATTTTATGTTAAAATTATCTTATTTACTTGTTCACCATTGATCTTTCAAAAAAGGCAAAATATATAAACGGCACGGTATGGGTATATTACACATTTTTGTCTTTGATATGCATTTTAAAAATTATAGCATAAAATTATGCAGAATGTGACATTCATACAGTCATCTTTTTCTAAATTGTACATTTCTATGAAAATCTGGGACATGACAAAAATAAAATAGCTATTCACTGAAAATACAGTTGAAGTTCCAGTATTTACTGTAATAAATCTTGCATGACGAATGTATTATGAAAACATTTACAATATTCCTAAAATATAACTTGAAATTCAAATGGTATATATGTAATTGAATATATCCAAATTATTTTGTATGAGCTTGTAAACGAACTATGAATGATATGCATGTTATTTCATATGGAACTATCTATATAAATAGTTCAAGGCTATTCGAATCTATTCTCGAAGAGACAATTAAAAAACTACTCAATTAAACCTTTTCAATTATGATATGTAAATTGCTTTCAGCTTGAAACCATATACATTATTAAAATACGCATCAAGGAATAATATCCACCCATAAACCAATGGTATATCCAAATTATTTTGTGAGGATTTATATAAGAGCTACAGCTGCTAAAACATCGCAAAGCAGTTTCAAACTTTGCTCAACTAGGAAACATATAACAGCATTAAAATAAATGTCAAACTCTAACTAATCATATAAGGGCAAATTGCAAAATAGCGCCCACTAAGAACAATTCATAATTTTAGAAATTATGACTGAGCTAAAAATACCCAGGAAATCAAATTAAGTCAACTCTATTCCTTACAATCAGAAACAACTATCGTATCTGGGAAGAGTTAATTGCCCTTATTTCTGACCGAGCGAAAATGAAAGTAACCCAATTTTTTCGAATGTTGAAAAAGGGTTTCGAATTCCCCGCCCCTTCTTAAATTTACGATTCATACATTATTTGAAGTGGGGAACATTTGGAAACGACGAGATAGCTTTCACAGTGAAAATTATTCTCATCAAAATTTAATTATTTCTTCTGGTGCTTTTCAAATTGCTGTTTTTCTCTTGTGATGTTTTGTTTATGATTACTTGCGAGGAGATTCTATACAAAGAAAAATTTGTATGCTGTGACCATAACAAAAAATTTCTTCACCGAAATCATCGGAAAACCAAAATTAAATGACAATGTATTCGCTCCGGAGATATAGCTGTTGCGAAAGTAGTGAAAAATCTAGCATATCAGCGACATCTGTTGGGCTGTATACACCCAAACCCAACTCAGCGTCTATTTATGTCAAGGTCTAACAGAATATGAAATTTGATGAAATTCCGCGCATTAGTTCTTGAGATATAGCTATCAAAGAAATCCAGATAAGGGCAGCATAGCAGCGTCACCTGTTGGGAGATTTACACCAAACCTAGTCAGCACCAATTTATGTCAAGGTCTAATTGAATCTGAAGTTTGATTAAATTTCGTGCATTAGTTCTTGAGATAAAGCTCCCCAAAAAATTTTTGTCACGTACATTGTGCCTCACATACAGACATTTTCAAAAAGCAGTCTAATCGTGTTTTGGACCTTCTAAAACATATAAATCCGTCGAAAACCTATAGTCGAATTCTTTTACAAATCCAATACTTATTTCTTCCAGTAAAGACAGAAGAAAGTAAAAATCAAGTAGACGTTTAGACTATGGTGGAAGTTTTGATTGTAAAAAATCTTCCATGACTGTTTTCCTAACGTCTCTTTTGGTTGACCATTTGATTGTGGGATTTCAGGGGGGCGAATTTAGAAATTTTAGGGGAGTCAGATTTAGGATTAGAAGTATTAAAAACATGTTGGCTGCTACTGGCCAAACGATGCGTTTCACAGACCATGAAATAATTGAACTTCAGAGGTGCTTCTTGATTGTTTCTTCTGCTTTTTTTATAACATCTCTTTTGGCAGACCATTTGCTTGTGGTATTTGAGGATGGCCAATTTTCAAATTAAAAGAAGTCTAATATAGGATTAGAAGTATGAAAAAGATGTCGGCTGCTGCTGGCCAAATGATTTACCTCACAGGCCATGAAGGATTTGATTGTTTCTTTTTTTTTTAATCTTTTTGTTGACCATTAGCTTTTGGGATTTGAGAGGGTGAATTTTGAGAAAGTTGAATTTAGAATTAGAAGTACTGAAAGGATGTAAGCAGCTACTAGAAAAATTATGTACGTACCTCATATGCCATGAAGGATTTGAACATCAGAAAAATTCTCCATGTAGTAGTATCAATTCTTTAATTCTAAAAAAACAAGCCTTGAAACATCAAGAATAACATTTGGATTTTAAATTAAAACTATAACGAGTTTCTACTAAAATTAATTATGAAAAATACTGTACTAAAAGGCAGCGTTTACTTTCTATCCCCTGCAGACGCTCAATTAAGAAACATAGAAGTATCTCATAAGCTTCTCAAGAGGTAGCAACAATGTCTACAAAAGTGGGATGAATTTAGGAGATGAGACGGATTTTTAGCACTTTATGTTAACACTGACATCCTTGATGACATGGTAATTACTCAAATATTTTCATGCGGGAATTACTATATAACTAATCATGCTTGCTCTACTAAGAGTACTTTTTCGTCCAGTTGTTGTATACTGTCATCATATTTTTTCATTTTAAATCGAAAAAAATATTCAAATTTGTAGTTATTTCTGTTAAATCTCAGATGGCAAGTATTCTGAAACTTTCAATCAGTTGGAATTAATTTTTCTCTTTTTTGAAGTCTGAGCAAATGTTACAATCAGATGCGTGCCGCATCTGTTGCTTGTCAGAAAAAAAGGATATTGTATGGAATTTCAAAAAAGTGTTTTGTCGGTTTTAAAAGAAAACCATTTTTTCTTTGACAAGAACAAATATCCACCTCGATATCGTTCAGAACAAGGAAATAATCCATAGAATGGAGTTTTTTCTGTTATCACCCTAAAGTAAAGCAGACTAATTTCCACCAGCTGGGAGAATTATGACGCATGTCATCAAAGATTTCAGGAAAATATTAATGTGTTTAAATATATTTTCAATTATAAGTAAAGTATATATCCTTTCATTATGCAAGAACTAGAGGAAAATAATTTCTGGAAAAGCAAGTAAAAACTTGTTTTTCTTCTTTTATTTATTTTTTATTTACTTTATTTTTTACAATAATAGCAACTCTCGTTCCTACTTTGATACTTGCATTTCAGAAAGCAGTTAATAGAATTAAATTAATTACCCCATGGTCCACATTTTGGAATTTTAGACAACATCCCTATGCTGAATAGTTTCCTATTTTTAAAGCCGAAGCGATTGTGTAGTCAAAACATCATCGTTTAAGATAGAGTTGTAATCGCATTTCATTTTAATAGCACTTAATGAATTTGGGTACAAAGAGGCTATAACAAGATTAAATCATCTTTGTAAAATTTACATAGAGGAAAGTATTGAAAATTTTTTTAATCATTTGAATTCTGATTGTACCTTTAGGCATGAACTCTTCAACAACCGTTTTAAGGGTTCAAAGTATGTTTATAATTACCTTTTTAATTTGTTTGTAATAATAGTACGATTCTGTTAAATTGCTCTAAGAAATATTTTAAATATCTTTTTTTCTAAATTTGACTGCATTTCAGAACAAAAGTGCAATCCAAACAGTAAATACTTACAGATCCTCACCTCTAAAAATTATGGTAATAAATGCCGTGAAAGTTATCTGATGTGTCTATCGCATGTAAAGAGTACTACGTAAGTAATTACAATTAATTATTTTACCGAGGTTAAAACTATAAGTGACACATATTATGCTATCAATTTGCGAGTAATAAAAATACGAATTAAATTTTTTTAAACCTAGAATTTTAATGTATTTGTCATGGTAAAACGCCTATTTGCATACAGGAAGTAGCAATAAGTGAATTGATGCTCTTTTCAACCGCTACTTCTTATCTTTAAAACTCAAAAATGCTTAAACAGGTTTTTTTTTTTTATTATTGTGGAAATTGATACATAGATAGAAATCCTTTTAAGTGCAATAAATGATTCGTACTATACAGAAGTTGTCAAAAAATGAAAGCAACACTTAAGTGAGCAAACGTACTTAAATGAGAAAATATTGAGAAATACCTTTGAATTTCAAGTAAATTATACCTAGAGCTTTTATTTGGACGAGAACTTATGGACCATTCCTCGCAACCAGCAAATAAAGTGCAATGTGATGTTTAACCTTTGATTAAAAATTTTGCAATATGATTTTCATAAAGATCACTTACAGTTACTTATTTTATATGGTGTATTCATATTATAGGATTGCTTATAGTTACCTATACGAATTTTTATCATACCTTACCTAATTTCTGGAGAGGTACAAGACATTCTATACTAATATACTAATAATGTTAAATAAAGAATTTTTAATGTCTTTTGCAAAATTTGTTTTAAATATAAATTTTATTTTTTTAAATCAAATGTATGTTTAATGCTGTGCTAAGGTGAATTAAAAAACATTTCTTTAACTCTAAAAACTTAAAAAATATCATGTAGGATGCATAATTGAAATGCAAATTTGCTAACCATATACAAATTGTAAAAAATATATATAATAATAGAAATTTTCATTTAAGAAATTTAAGAAATTTTATGAAATTTAAGAAATTTTATTTTAGTAAATACTAGCTTATACAAATGAAAATTTTATGTTCATATGGGCAACAGTTCTTAAATAAGGCCTATCGAAGACTTAAAAATCACATTTTGAGAATAATGCATTTTTTCGTCCCTGAAAAAGGCAGAGTCTAAGATTCATGATGAAATTAAAACATAATTTCAAATTTTCTAATTATTGTAGAGAAAAGGAAAAGCTACTCAGAGAAATCGAAACATAATAAACTCAAGCGGATAGTTCGAATGTTTTTGTGTTACGACACTTATTATATAGGATTCACGTATTGTAGGGCATTAAATATACAGTGTGTTTCTAAATGAATATCAGGGTTTTAACGCTTTGTAGTATCTATTATAGAAAACTTAAAATTATACTTAATACATAAAATGAAAGAGCAACTCAAACAGTTTTACCTACAAGCTTACAAGTGTTCAATGTGAACACCTTTCGTCACACGGCACACATCAAGTCGATAGCTCAGTTCTTCCCAAACGCCACTCTACGCTCCCCCGATCTGACGCCATGTGATTTCTACCTTTTGGGATTCATAAAGGATTGAGTGTATATGCCTCCCCTACCAGCTGACCTACCCAACCTAAGAAACAGAATTGAGACAGCTGTTGCAACAATTACCCCACAAACACTAATTAACGTTTGGGAAGAACTGAGCTATCGACTTCATGTGTGCTGTGTGACGAAAAGTGTTCACAATGAACACTTGTAAGCTCGTAGGTAAAACTAATTGAGTTGCTTTTTCATTTTATGTATTAATTATAATTTTAAGTTGTATGTAATAATTACTACCAAGCGTTAAAACCCCGATATTCATTTAGAAACACCATGTATTACTGCGAATGTGTAGTGTTTGTCTTAACAAGAGGTTCAGTATATCGGATGGTAATAGATAAAGGTATAAGGATTGAGATCTTTAAAAATCAAAACTTGGGTTACAGAAGATAAAACACCCACACATATGCACTAAATTCTAATCATCCTTCTATAAGCATTCCCCAGATAAGTGAATCAATATATCACAATCCCAGTTTATATCATCGAAAATCTATTTCCTTGATCACTTTAATAAGAAGAATTCCATTCTTAGGTTTTGATTCAACAGTCATTACACTTTACACGTAAGTCAGCCTTCTCTAAAACTTAGTTCAGAACAAGAATATAACTTTCGTTTCTTTAATAAATGAATTCTTCAATGATTCACCGGTATGTTGAAAAAATAGTAATAAAACATTTTTTTTCATAGGAAGCAATGCATTTCTAATTATTCCCACATCATTTCACAGTTATGTTGTTATTCCGTTCGAACTTTCGATGTATGAATTTTCAGATTGTGAAAACTATGTTCTTAAATAAAGAGAAGGAGGAGGAAAAATAGAAAAATAGAAATTACAACTGAAAAGGAGTAAAGGGGTATGATAAAAAAAAAATTGGGTTCCGACACTCTTTAAATGGGATTTACAAGTAACAAGTATGCTGTGAATGTGCAGTTACTGTTTTAACAACAGGTGCAATATTTCGGTTGGTAATGGATGTAGCATAAAACTGTATTGATTAATGTTCAAAACTTAGATTACTGAAGATAAATACACACAAATGCAGAAAATGCTAATCATCATTCTATAACATATATAATAATAGAATTTCATTCCAGTAAATACTAGCTTATACAAATGAAAATTTTATGTTCATATGGACAACAGTTCTTAAATAAGGCCTATCGAAGACTTAAAAATCTCCGATATTCAACATTCCATCCATAACTGAATCAATATAGCACAATCACAGTTTATATCATCGGAAATCTATTTCCTCGATCACTTTAATAAGCAGAATTCCATTCTTAGGCTTTGATTCCAAAGTCATTACATGTTACACGTAAGTCAGACTTGTCTAAAAGCTCAGTTTACAACGAGAATATAACTTTCATTTGCTTCATAAATAAATTCTTCATCGATTCACCGGTATGTTGCAAATAAAATAATAAAACTTTTTTTTTCATAGGAAGCAGTGCATTTCTAATTATTCCGCATCGCTTCACAGTTACTGTTGTTATTCCGTTCGAACTTTCGATTTATGAATTTTCAGATTGCGAAAGCTGTGTTCTTAAACAAAGAGAAAGAATAGAAAAAAATAAATCACAATTGAAAAGGAGTAAAGGAGTATGTTAAAAAAAGAGGGGGGGGGGGGGTGGCGCACGTTTATTCGCTACATTTATTAAAATCGAAGAATTTTCGTCTCGCATAAGTAAACAAAAGCGATTTGTGCATTTTTATCCTTTTGTGGAGTGGAATAGAGCGAGGGCAATCATCTGTCGATGGGAAAAAAAACAATCGATGCATTTACCCTTAGATGTGGTAAATTACCTATTTATTTAAAAGAAAGCTGTGATCAATCGAATATCCATTAATTACCCCTTCACACAGGGTTTCCCTTTGCGACCAGGGGCTGAGCACAAATGAAAGGCGATGATTGTTTTCTTTTTGAGGTATAATTAATCTTTTGGACTATTATATCCAGATTGTTGCCTACAAAAATGGGAAATGCTGGATTATTAAAAGACGTACTTCATTAAATAAATCAAGAAAAAATATCAGAGTTCTGTATGATGTATCAAATCAAACTTTCATTCTATGAATGCAAAGAATTTGTAAATAACTCAAATATATCATAGAAATTTAAAAATCTTTTGTAATCCCTTAAAACAAAGCATAACTTAATTAAAAGACTAATGTATTATTTCTAAATAATACCATTGTTTCTCTTCATGTGTGAAGAAGATTTATATAAATAAGCTGTATTTTATTCTTTGTGTAGTATGTTTTATGCACAGAGAGATATATTTTAATAAATGACGCTTTTAAATTATCGTGAACACAGAAAAGGCTACTTAATTTAATAGCTATTTTTTTCCCTCTAGATTTAAAATGGATGTCAGCAAGACCTATTAAATCCAGAAACTATAGGGAGAGTTCCTGAATCCACTAAATTTGAGACATTCATGCATTATGAGAGGTATGTGTTGAATTTTTTAATTAAATTTTGGCCTCTACTGATTGTAATCAATAATTTGTACTGTTAGAGTATGATGAGCTTAAAAATATATTGAATTAAATATGTATATAATAATATTCATCATTTTATGATATATATTCTTCAGAATTATATTCCTCAGTTATTGAAAATGTTTAATTGTTTGGTTTGGTGTAGGAAGAGGGGGGGGGCGGAGATGAGTACTAATAAATACCCGATTCATGGATCACCTTTGGCTTGATCTCGCACTGTGTGTCAGGTGTTTGATAGTTCTTGTTTCTTTTCAAAAACTACATTTCGTATGTAATGTCATAAATATTAATAGAATAATTGATGGCAACTATACCTGTCCCATTTCTCTTTTTCTAAATGTTCTAAAAAAAACACAGAGTTTCTTCCCAAATTTAAGCATATTGTTGAGATAAAACGCAGAAATTTAATGCCTTAGGTACAATTTCAGTTCATTTGAAATAAGTTTTTACAACGCCTACTCAAAATTCTCATTATCAATAATATAGTAACTATAAAAAGGACGTGCTTGTTATGAAATGTCAGTATGTTGCTGTGGAGGATAATAATATATTTTATCTTTTGAAGATGACCATCATATCGCACATAATTTTTTAATAGGGTCTTATAAAAATTTTAACGGATTTTAATTGTCTCAAATATCCATTCTTTCCATAAACTTTATTATTAATCAAATATTTTTTACGTTTAAAGGAACCAATTGTTTTTATGAAAAAAAACCTGTTTTAAACTGGTATTTGAGATTACAGTTATTTTCTCTCAAATTTTTTAAGTGTACTATAGTCATTTTTACATGAATTGATATCCCATATGTGCAAAAGTTATGTCAGAAAATTAATCACAGTACACTATTTACTATTTCCAAAATCTGAATTAGAAAAATGGACGGTGTGGCAAAAGCTGCATAAAATACATACAAAACAGCAAAAAGACAAAATTGTTTGACCATAAAAATACATAGTTGTAAATATAAAAATTACAATCCAGCTATCAAATACTTATTTGGAATTTAACAAACGGATACCAAAAATAATAGAAAGGAAAAGAAGAATAGCTCACCAATTTTTGTCACTTGTCATTTTGAATTGATTGTAGCAAAAAAAAAATAAATAAATAAAAATCGAAATTAATATGACTATAAAATATAGATAAATTGAACTAAAAACGTCCAAAGCATTTTACAACTTTAGTATAAGTTGTTTAGTTATGTGTATAAGAAAAACGTATATTAGAATTTATGACTCACTATACTTACTTCTTCGCTATTTATTACCATTAAAATGTCTTTCTCAAAATAGAGAAATCTACAATAAAAAAATGTTTCTCTCCTGTATTCTCAAAGAATCAACCGGTCGTACCTCGGGGATCTCCAACTGAACATGATACAAAGTTTTTTGTAAATTAAGCTTCGACTATTAAAAACGATTGAAAGACACTTGATACTACTTGTATAAATGCTTTTCATTATACACTTGTAAAATTTTCAGCCATAAAATACATGTTCTGAATTTTATAATATGATAGTAGAAATATTACAAAAGCGAAAAACGACCCATATTTTTTTATTGTTCAGCATCTTTAATTATTGAAATAAAAACGAAACAGCAATATAAATTATTCTGAAAATTCATCAAAATCATTTTATAATTACAACCGAAGAAACATTGAGATTAGATTTTATAACTCAAATAACTGCTTAAATTTCCGTTTTAATCTCTGTTGCCATTAAAATTTCTGTGTAAATCTCGTTCTCTTAGCCACTAAGCTGTTGCTCTCCTTTAATTCTTAATGAATCAACGAGTCCTCTTTGGGAACCCCTGGTTGAACAGGATGCAATGATTTGATCAGTAATTTTCGATGCAGATTAGGTTGGTGAGGTAGTTAACTTCTTTATAAGGTATCAGAATAATTCCAAATATCTTGAACAATCAATTTTATTGAATTGCAGCCTAGACTCTTGGTTCTCAATCTTTTTTGCCTCTGTCCCGCCTAAGCATTTAAAAATCACGATGACCTTTCCCTTGTAATGCATAATTCTTATTTTTTAAAAGTGAATCCTTTCTCCCATGGAGGAAGCTTAAAGAGCATTAATAATGACAAACCATTTCATAATTTGTTTGTTTGCCAAACACAAAAAATTTTGTCCCAAATATACTTGAAACATAATTCTATAAATGCAACAAAATCACACATTTTTGTCTTTATAACTAGAAGGGTTTTGTTGTTCTTTGTCGACATACCTCAGTTTGAAACACAAGTCTTGAAACACAGGGTCTCCATCTGTATCTTAAAAAAAGTCTTCAAGAGACTCTCACATTTGAAATTAAATTTGAAAACATTGATATGTTTTATAATTAATTTTAGTAATTCATTACGAACAAGTGAAAAATTTTTTACACTACGGTCTCACTATGAGAAACAGAATACACGCGTGTTTCTGTATTATCATCGACTGTCTGTGCTGTTAGGGTAGTACCAATTCTCTACATTTGCTGTTTATAGAATTTCCTTTTGAGTACTCACGTATTCAGAAATTAGCATTTTGTGTTTGTTGCTTAAGTTTTGCACTCTGGTGTACTTTCTAAGAAGTACTTTCTAATTGTTACATAGTTGTCAACATTTTGAGTTTTTAAAATCAAATAAACCCAATTTGGACAAGTTTTTTTTTCTGAATAAGCTAAATTGTATAAGTACCAGATTGAAATGAGGCACAATATTAAAATATTTTATTAAATAAATTTTATGGTGCGTTGTATGCGTTTTTGACTTGGAAAAAAAACCCCGAAAGATTGCCAGCTATGTAGTTACTATATTTTACACAGCTTAATACGTACATGTATGCTACCCCCATATTTTAAAATCCAAATAAACATAAATTCCAGTAATTTGAGTTAATTAATTTCGAGCTATTAAATTTGTACTTGGCTGTTGGGAAGCCATGATCTAAAATCGTTTGTGGGAAAATGTGGCATGTGGATAAGAAAAGATTCGCCATCCTTGCCCTAGACATTAAAAAAAAAAGACATGCAGACAAGCATACTTTTTATGATCAAATTTATACGAGACCACAACCAAAGCGACCCATATCTAACAAAGAAAGATTCATAAAAATATAAGAAAGTATAAAAAAGTTATGCACGATCATACACAAAAAAAAATTATCTATAATATACACAAACGAATTATATAATCTCCTTTCTGGAGTCGGTTAATAACTATCTACCTTTTTTTCATTACTTATGTTACCATTAAAATTTCGTTCTCAATATGCAGAAATTCCCTTCTCTTAGACACTGTCTCTAAGCTGTTGCTCTCTTTTATTCCTAATGAATCAACGGGTCATACCTTGGGGACCCCCGACTGAACATGACGCAAGGTTTTTGATCATTAATTTTCGATGCAGATTAGGTCGAAGGGGTAATCAACTTCCTCGTAAGGTGTCGAAAGAATTTCAAATATCTTGAATATTCCAAAATGCCCCCCGGGCGGTCAAATATTGGACCGAAAGTAATTTTTTCCCCAAAATTTGTGTTTTTGCTTTCTTTCTCATTTCTCCCGTGTTACATATTGACTGGTTTGTTTACGCTCTGGGGGCCCCAGGGTTGATAGCGGGAGTTCACAACATCGTGCCTTGTACCGTGATTTGAATTTAATTTCGATGTGGAATTTTCGCGAGTCATTAGTTGAATTTTATTCGAATGCGCTGTAAGTCTACTGTTTTTGAAAATCGATTTCTGGGGTATCGCCAAATGATAGGGTTTTTCTTTTATTATACGGGTGACGATAGTTTGTCAAAAAATTATATAAAATGATTTAAATTTCGATTTCAGTTTTTTTAAATTAATGATAGATGAATATTGTATAATAATATATTGAATGGAAAAATATAACAAAATAAGTCATTATACATGGCATTAATCAAAAAGCAATTATTTCCCATTAATTTTGTTGGGTAGTAAATTTTAATGCGTTTATCGTAATTTTTAGATATCATGCATTTTTTACAAAATTATTTAAATTTCGATAACTTAATTAATGACTGATAAATAAATAATAGTTATATTTTCCCGTAAAAAGTTTTGTTTTTAGTAAAATAAAAGTTATTATGCATAATTTTCTTCAAAATGCAGTATTCACCTACAATATTTCTCTGATCAATGAAAGTTATAAATTCTGAAAAGTCAAAATGGCGCCATTTTTATCATCCTGCCTATTAAAAAAAAAAAAAAAAAAGCCTAAATTTTAAATTCGAAATTGAACATCCTTATAGTGAAAGTCTTACTGAAATTTATTCATTAATTTTATTATGATAGACAAACAGACAAGAAAACAGACAGTTTTATATAATAGCACGATTTATTGCCAGAATAAGATAACATTGTTTTTAACACAAATTCTTTGCAGTATAACTCAAGGGATGTAATTTATGAAACTTGCGCTTTTTGTGTTTTCAGTTAGCTGAAAATTAAACTTGCTGAAACATCAATTTTGTGTTTAAGTGATTAAAAAATTTGGAGGCTTCCCAGGAAATATCACACACCTAAATGTAAATTCTTTATCTAAAGCTTTTTTTTCAACACAGAACTTATAAAATTTTTATTAAAAATTTAATTTTGAATAATATATCTCCAATTTTTAAAAATAAATATTTCCATAGGTTTAAAATAATTCGTTTTTAACATTTTTGAATTTGAAGCTGTTTATTAGAGATAATAATTAGTGTCGCTATGTATGTAAGGTACTGAAGAGATTTTTACTTAGGATAAGCGCAACGACTCAGCTGTAAAATTTTTATGTCAGAACTCATTTATAAATAAGTGTTTTCTTAAATTAAAAAAAATACAATTTTCATTTCCATGACAATTTATTATTCTACTTAAAAAGGACATTAAATATTTTGTAAATTCGTAAATGCTTACCCATATTAATTAGTTCCAAAACATTTACGTCATTGAATTTTTAAAAATATATAAATAATTATTTTTAATTCGTATTAATTTTTATAGGTCTTCATCTGGATTTCCATAAAAACCAAAAGAAAAAGCTACTTGGTGAAAAAAAAAATATATTGGGAATTATGATAGAAGAATTTTTCCCGTACAAGAGTGCTATTAAAATTAGTTTATAAACCGAAGACTTAATTTAAAATTTTGCCTAAAAGTATTCAACACACATTTATTATTCCTTCAATTTAAATTTTTATTTTTTTATTTTTTAAGAAATGCTTTTTTGCATTTGCAAAACACCTGATAACATTTATCGCTTATGCATGTCTTAACAAAACTTAAACTATTATTCAATACAACACCTCGAAATCATTGCTACAATTTATGTAAGCAAATAAAAAAAATCATTAAATTTATTTCATCATATTATCAATTTTTTTAAAAACAAAAGCACCCTGAACCACTTTCCTATTTCACAATTTTCCAGAAACAAATCTAAACACTTAGGCAAATAAAAGCAACGTTTAACGAGAAACTTTCCTTTAACAAAAAGGCAACAATTAAAATCTCACTCCCCACAAAATACTTCTGAATTTAATTTTAAAATACCTCCTCTTCGAAAACTAATGAAAAAAATTGTTTGCATCCGCTTTCAATTTTCCTTAATCTGAGACTATAGAAACCTAATTTTCCGCTCATTTCTCCTACTGATTGAAATTTCCTAAGCAGCATCTTTTTCACTTAGTGAGAGAGAGAGAGAGAATAAAAAAAGGCACCGTACAAACACTGCATGCAGTATAATTTTTTACCCACCCTCTCTATTTTTCACTGCCTCTGTAACATTGCATTTCTCAAAAATAAATTTCCTTTTCCAGTCAATTAGCAAGAAATATTATTCTTCTTCCTTCGATTATAAGATTAATTAGTATTTATAGCTTGAGCTTTTGCAGAGAAGTTTCGCGCTACGGCAGGGAGTAGGGAGTAAAGGGGGTGTCCCCAATCAAGGCAAACGAAGTGCCGCCTTGCAATTAGCGCGGGCATTCATTAAATTTATTACCATAATCATTTTTCAACACGTCGTTTTTGAACCCTCGTAGGGTATTTGATAGCACATCTTTTGCAAGCTTCTGTAAGGTGACGCAATTATGATTATACCAAGATGTTTTTTTTCCTCCTTCTTCGTATTTTTTGTTCCCAATAGTATGCCAGTGATTTTATTAATTATAACGAGAAAAGCTTATTTTTCTGTGATGAAAAGAGAATTATTCGATGACAAAAGACGCAGGAGTTATAATCAGTAAAATGAAACGATCTTGGGAAAAAAAAAGGTTATGCATTAATTTATTCAATACAACTTGTGCTGGACATATTTTTTGTTTTGAACACTGTCTATATTACTAATAAGTCTTTAAATTTTACAGAACTTTGTTAATTTAACGTGAGGGTTCACTCAAGAATAAAACGTATGTGTTTTATGTATGGATGTAATGCTGCTATTACATAATTATTGACATTGCATTTTTATATTTGAAACGAAATTGCAATACTACAAAAAATATCAGCTGTACATGGAGAATATCGGCAATTAAATTGAGAAAAATGTCTTGCCAATATTGGCACAAAATAAACATTTCAATGTTTGGGCAGTATTTTAAACCAATGTTACTAATATTAGTCAAGATCTAGCAAAATTATTACCAGTATAAACAATGTTCGTAATATGTAATTTTGCAACAAGGTAAATTGCAGTTTTCATTGATATGTGCATGAGATATTTATACTTCAATTTTCTAATTAGTTGCTTAAGTCACTATTCATCGGATGTGATAATGTTCAGTTTGGTTTTCCGAACATTCCTGCCACATTGGGTTTAGGTAAACTTGGTTTTCAAATAATATATAAATTGAGATGATGTCCGACGGTGTACAATTTTCTGCTGTCCCCTTCTTGTCTTTTAAAATTATTATCTTATGCTCGTATTCACGATCTACCTAAATTGTCACAATTACGCGAAAGCATCGATCAAACACTCAGATGCAGTTTATCATTAATCTGATTGGATCTGATCACGGTCGAAGTCAAGTTAATACCACTGGAGCCTTAATTAATTACAGTAAATACATTCAAGCATTCGAAATAGATTATCGCGCTTAACTGGAAGTTAAGATGGATGGTGAATAGAAACGTTTGTAATTTTTAATACTCGTTTTTGAACTCTCCCGAGGCCGGCGAAAAAGAAAGGCTGACGCACTGCGTCATACGTGGGCCACTTTTGGAACCTCTTGAGTCACGTGGTGATGTTTTCGTGATGCAGGTGCTAGAAAAGCACGAATGTAGATGCACGAAAATGATATAACGTGACTCAAGCGATCCGAAGGAAGACGAACTTCGTTGGTGTTCGATGTACGTGCTTGTGATAGTATGTAAATTAAAGTTCTTTAAAGTCCACCTCGACTAATTAATAATGATGCTGATTCATTTACTTTACTTTAAGTATATAATATAGAATATTATGGCGACGAGGATGGGATATCAAGTTTCTTACCGGAATTCAAATTACAAGAAATTCCACCTGATTCGCAAAATGGCGAAACTTCGTGTTTTGCATCTACAAGAGAATATGCTGTATTAATATTTTGAATGCGTACATCATTTCGAGGGTGGTAAGTGCTGACATTTTTTTTTCTTCTCTGCAATAAATAAAAGTTCATAATGTTTGCTAATTTTAAGGAATACAATGATTCCATTGAAACGTTCCAATCATATGTTAAGAGGTTGGAACAGAGTTTTTTATTACATGATGTTGAAGAAAAAAAAGGTACCCGCCATTATTTCATGTATGGGACCTAAATTGTATAATTTGCTGTCAGATTTAACATTTCCGAAAAATCCTGAAGCACTGAAATATGAGGAAATAGTTGATATTCTGTTAAAACACTTAAGCCCTGCCCCTAATAAATTTTGTTCTAGAATTAAATTCCGTAATTCTTATCAAAATGAAAACGAATCGATACAAGATTTTGTTTCAAAATTAAAGAAGTTAACCACGTTCTGTGCTTTTACTGGTGAAACACTTAAATTACTCTCACAAATAGGTGATTTAACTTTTGAGAAAGCTACTGAAAAAGCAATTATTTTGCAAAATAACGAACATGATATTTCTGAATTGAAAAACAAAAATGTAAATGTTAATAAATTGGCATATTCTAAAAATGTTCAACCGAATAAAATTTCAAATAATTTCCAGAAACCGAAAATAAACAATGTAAATAAGGGGAATTTTGATATAAATAAAAATAAATTACAATGTTACCGATGTGGAAATCCATTACATCTTGCCAATAAGTGT
Source organism: Maratus michaelseni (assembly GCA_963931845.1). Classification (NCBI taxonomy): domain Eukaryota; kingdom Metazoa; phylum Arthropoda; class Arachnida; order Araneae; family Salticidae; genus Maratus; species Maratus michaelseni. The sequence continues at coordinate 187,370,783 of OZ007587.1, forward strand.
AAGCATATCAATACTATTTGCAAAATTTGTAAAAAAAGAGTCCACCTTGGTAAAGTATGTAAAAGTAGTTCTCAGAAACAAACAAATGTATTGCAGACTGTTGATATTTTATCCGTGAGTCATGATAAAAGTTCTACACTTATAAAAGTGTGGGTTTTAATTGAAAACAAAGCTAAAGCTGAAATGGAGGTAGACACTGGCTCCGGAATTTCCGCGGTACCTGTAAATCGTTTTCGGAGAATTTTTCCGAATAATAAAATTTTTCCACCAGACGTCCAGTTGAGAACGGCAACGGGTGAGGTTTTACACCTGTGGGGTATGTAACAGTAGATGTTTCTTATGCAAATATTACTAAACAGCTTAAATTGTATTTAATTAAAGAAGATAATTTCCCACTTTTATTTGGCAGAGACTGGGTAGCTGCATTTAATTTGTTTCCTGCTAACTTTAAATCTGTGTATGTCAATGAAATTGCAAATTCTACTGATAAATTAAAAGTATTATTAAATGATTTTTCTGATTTATTTTCGGATAAAGTAGGGGAAATAAAAGGTTTGAAAGCAGAACTTTATCTAGAAAAAGGTTCTACGCCCATATTTTGTAAGGCTAGAACAGTCACGTATGCTCTACGTAATGCAGTAAATGATGAAATCCAAAGGTTACAGGATGAGGGTATTATTAAACCTGTCACCAGTAGTAAGTGGGCAACTCCTATAGTTCCAGTGGAAAACCAAATGGGAAAATACGTTTATGCGGAGATTTTAAAGTTACAGTAAATAAATTTTTGAAGGTGGAAAAATATCCTTTACCTGGTGTAGAGGACATGTTAGCTACTTTAGTGGTGGTTTACATTTTACGAAAATAGATTTAAATCAAGCTTATCTTCAGTTACCTGTAGACGAAAAATCACAGGAATTGTTAACTATAAATACTTCGAAGGGCTTATTTCAATTTTTAAAGTTACCAATGGGTCTTACTAGCTCTCCAGCAATTTGGCAAAGATCGATTGAACAAATATTAAGTGGTATTGATGGTGTCACTGTGTTCATTGATGATATTGGTGTTACATGGGAAACGAATGAAATTCATTTAAAAAGACTAAAACAAGTCCTAGAAAGATTACGTGAATATAATATTAGGATAAATAAAGATAAATCAATTTTTCTGGCTGACCATATTACATATTGTGGTTATAAAATTGATAAGCAAGGTATTCATAAAACGCAAGATAAAATTGAAGCTATTGTCAATGCTCCTAGACCAATTAATGTGTCACAAGTTAAAGCTTTTTTAGGCTTAGTCACATATTATTCTAAATTTGTACCAAATTTATCTACAATTGCTCATCCTTTAAATCAATTGCTTAAAAAGAATGTAAAATTTATTTGGTCTCCTGTTTGTGAACAAGCATTTAAAAATATAAAAAATGAAATTATTTCAGAAAGAGTTCTTACTCATTTCAACCCTGAATTGCCTTTAGTGTTAGCAACAGATGCGTCTCCATATGGTATCTCTGCAGTTCTTTCGCATATGATGCCAGATAACGTGGAAAAACCAATTGGTTTTGTGTCCAGAACGCTTACGAATGCAGAAAAAAAGTATAGCCAGTTGGATAAGGAAGCACTAGCTATTATTTTTGGAGTAAAGAAATTTTTTCAATATTTATATGGTAATAGGTTTACTTTATTTACAGATAGCAAACCACTCGTGTCCATATTTTCTCCAAATAAAAGTATTCCTGTTCTTTCAGCTGCTCGGATGCAAAGATATGCATTATACTTACAAGCGTTTAAATATGATATTCGCTATAAGAAAACATCCGAACATGGAAATGTCGATGCTCTTTCACGACTTCCATTACGTAGTGAAGATTTACCCCCACAATTAAATTCAATTAATGTAATTGATGAATCTGAATTTTTTCAAATTAACCAAATTTCTACATTGCCTTTAAACGCCAAATCAATTGCTGTAGCTACAAAATCTGATCCTTTATTACGTCAACTTTTTCATCATCTAATATCGGGTTCTCCAATTCCTAAAAATTTACTTTTTGGTGGCAAACAAGAAGAATTTACTCTTCAACATAGTTGTATTTTAAAAGGATGTAGAGTAATTATCCCAGAAGTTCACCGTAAACAAATTTTACGTGATTTGCACTATGGACATTTTGGTATAGTGAAAATGAAGTCCTTAGCTCGCAGTTTTGTTTGGTGGCCAGGGATTGACCAAAATATTGAAGATCTTGCACGAAATTGCACTACTTGTGTCAATTTAAAAAATAATCCTCCTAAGGTAGATACTCATCATTGGGAATAGCCTACAGCTCCATGGCAAAGAATTCACATAGATTATTTTGGTCCTGTGATGGGTAAAATGCTTTTACTTGTGGTTGATGCTCATAGCAAATGGCCTGAAGTTTTTATTGTCCCTAATACAACGTCAGAACATACAATTACTTGTCATTCTTCTCTTTTTGCTAGATACGGGTATCCTATATCTCTGGTATCTGATAACGCAAAACAATTTACTTCTGAAGAATTTGAGACATTTTTGAAGAATCATGGGGTTAAACATAGGTTTAGTGCTCCATACCATCCAGCTACAAATGGTCAAGCAGAGAGATATGTGCAGATTCTTAAAAAAGGGTTAAAAGCCTTATCTTCAGAATCTGGTACTTTACAGATGAAAATAAATAACTTTCTTTTACAATATAGAAAGATGCCTCATGTTACTACGGGGGAAAGTCCTGAATCTCTATTTCTAAAGAGAAATATAAGAACGAAAATAGATTTGATAATTCCAAGCGTTACAAATTTTGTGCATGATAAACAAAATGCGAGAAAGGCCAATTCTAAAGTAAAAGAATTTCAAATCAACCAGAAAGTGGCTGTGAGAAATTATACTCCAGAAGCCAAGTGGAAAATTGGTCGCATTATTGCAAGAGAGGGCAAGTTGCATTATAGAATTCAAGTTGGTTCGAATATTTGGAAAAGGCATGTTGATCAGATAACTAATGTCGGTTTAAAGATACATCTAACTAATGATTCAAATTCTGAAGAGAGTGGTACAGAAAGTCACAAAAGTGATAATGCTCCAAATCCTCAACCAGATGACTCTGTTGTGTCATCTACTCCAAATCCTAAACCAGATGACTGTGTCCTCCCAAATACTCCAAGTCCGGCTCCAGTAGACTCTAAAGGGATATCTTCAGCTCCAAAACCCTTGGTGTCCAATACTTCTAGTGATCATGCTACAGATACTTTAAATACTAATTCTTCTTCTTCCCTACTGGTACCTAGAAGATCCACCAGGAAAAGAAAAGCTCCCACCATGTTTCCAAATTAAGGAGGGGAGACTTATGGTGTCTAGTGTCTAATATAACTACTAGATGGCAGCACCACAGCCGGTTATTCTGTCACCTATCGGTAAAAACTTTGTTTACTGTAAAAAAATGTATCTGTTGTATGTCGTTGGTGTTCGATGTACGTGTTTGTGATAGTATGTAAATTAAAGTTCTTTGAAGTCCACCTCGACTAATTAATAATGATGCTGATTCATTTACTTTACTTTAAGTATATAATATAGAATAGTAGAGATTAACCTCAGGCATCCAATGTTCCTGGTGAGATGCCGCACATTTTTTTTAAATTTGTGTACAAAATAAAATGGTGCGCACAAACAAAAAAAAATCATGATGTGCTATTTAATGTTAAATATACAATATGTGCACTACGACAAAAAATATATATTTATATAATATAATAAATATATATTTTAAAAACTTTTCTAAACCATTACACTGCGGCGCGTCACATGTACATTCAGGGTGAGACGCCGCACTTGTGTGGGAGGTATGCCGCGCTTATCACAAGAACAGAATGAAATTATAAATAAAAAATATTCAAACAAACATTCACGAAACGCACTTACAGGTTCAAATCAATGTTAGTCTGCCTACTTTGTTCATTACTAAACATATCTACTTATTTTTCAAAGACTGGATTTTAATTGTTATTTCAGCAACAACGTAACATCAGTGTATAAGAGAGGAAAAAGAAAAAAAAAGAGTATTTACATTGTTTTATTTGTTAATAGGCCTGATTTTTCGTACGCAATCTACACAAAGTGTGTCGGAAATAGTACAGTCTTCATGTAATCACATTTGACACATGATGCAACGAAGCCAGTCACACTTCATCTTAGTGTTAGAGTAGTTTTCTGCACATTCCTTGTAAAGAAGGTCTGAGTCACATGTGTGATCCAACTTTTCATTATTATCATCTTGACATGCATCTTTCTTTGCCTCCTTACTTTTTATTTTTCCCTTTTTCTCCTTAGGTGTAGTAAACTTCATACTGTTTGAACATTCATCAATGTCTGATGAACTGAATTTTATTAATCGCGGCATCAAGTGCAAAAGAAACTGCGGCTGTATACCGGATGAGCAGTGAGGAATGTATTCCATTTTGAACGGTACAGACGTCCACATCACAGTTGCCTGCCCTCGCAAAGGAAAAATGCTGTAACCATACACACAGTACTCCATACAGACGCTACAATTAGTTTTGACTTTGAAATCGTGCATGCATTTAGTAATTTGCGTATAAAAAGTATTTAAGCATAACGTGCTTAAAAGTATAGATAGTGAAATCATGCCCTTACCTCAAAATAAGGATTTTACAGCTACAAATAAACATCGAAACACTGGTTAAAGTAATCTCATTGCGCACCTATATTGTGCGTCTGACTTTTATCTATAGACTAGTATATAAAACTTGTCAAAAATAACAGATAACTGATCTGCGCTGCATTTTAATAAGACTTCATACAAACAAACAGCATGAAGATTTCATTATTAAAAGGTATGTATTATAGAAAAGTACATTTTAAAAATGACAAAGGATTTCTACAAATACAAATGATAAGTATTTCTTTTTTACTCAATATTAAACTTTTGAAATAGTTCAACGATTGTACAAAACATTCAAATTAAATATTAAAAAATAATCCATGTGCGAAAGTTTTTTGTAAAAAAAGTGTTATCAATGAGTTTCTAAAGAGCTTGACTCACCACATAGTTCATTTTTTGATTATATGTATAAGCAAAATTAAATATAAATTACTCGGTACTACTTATTCCTTATATTTTAAGTACGTTTCATAAGAAAAAATTTTTTTATTTACGATGGAAACAAAATTTCAAAATTTGTTTGTATTATCTGCTGGTAGATGGCGCCAAAATATTTTAAAAAAAGCGTAATATAATACTGGATCGATCACCGCAAAGCGTTCCTACGAAAGCTGTCACCGCTATTTCTGAAAAAAGTGTTTACAGAAAAAAATGATTACAGAAATGTTGATATAGAGGTTTTATATGAAAATATGCTGAACAGACATGATTTGAGGGAGAAGAAATTATCGTTTATTTGTCATATGTTAGCATATGTTTTTCATTAAGCCTAACATGGCGTTTCGCTACGCTCGGGTTCGCCATGGAAGGATGACATGGAAGTAGCATCTCGAACTAGCAGTGTTCGCATCTCCGACTCGGTCTACAATATACAGGGTTGTTATAATTAAAGTTCGCCTATTCAGAAGGCTCTAGAGCCGGTTCTATGGCTCCACACGAAACAAAATTTCACTAGTACGTAGTTGAAGAGATGAGCTCTGCGAAAATCGAAAAAAAAAGTTAGATAAAATTTTCGTCAATAGGTGGCGCTGCACCAATATTTAAGCCGATATTTGCAGATTCCTTTATTTTGTAAAAAACAAAATACAGGACATTTTATTTCACAGTTGGTAAAAGTAAACTTTTTCAGATTCGTTTTATCAATTTCGGTCAATCCAGATGAAACTCACAAAATCACAAAATTTCACCCAACGCTTGAAAAAGATCACATTTCATTCAAATTTTCGACGAACGACGTCAAAGTGACGTCGCAACTTCAAAAGCTTGAAATACCCTTTTAACCACCTGACGATTTAAAACTTGTTGATAAAGTGTGTCTGTGATTTCTTTGACACTGGAACAGTTGATTGTTTCTGAAAAGCATTTGAATCTACGCTTTGTGGAGAATGGTAACTTTAAAAGAAAAGGCACTTCTTGTAAACTTATTTTATCAAAATAACAGTAACGCAGCTGCAGCTCTTCGAGAATTCCGGAAACTAAAAGATGTTACACGTGGACCAATGTCGGATCGTTGAGTTCACAAAATGATTAAAAAGTCCGAGGAAACAGGAAAACTCGACATTCTTCCTGGCAGAGGACGAAAAAAGGTAGACATTTCTAGCATTGAAGATATTGCTTCTACTGCCGTGGATTTAGCAAGCCAGTCATCATTTGGTAATGCAAGTGTGCCAGCTGTTGCGAATGAAGTCGATATGCCGATTTCCACTGTGAGAAAAGTGATGCGTCAAATTTTGCGCTACTATCCATACAAGATGCAGAGGGTGCAACAACTAATACAGGGTGATACCGAAATTCGGCTATCATTTTCACTACAGTTTCTTGCACGAATGAATGTAGACAATTCTTGGTCCTGGAATATTCTATGGAGTGATGAAGCGCATTTTTATTTAAACGGACAAGTGAACACGCACAATTGTCGAATTTGGGCGAAAGAGAATCCTAATGTTGTCCAAGAAGTTCCATTCCATGCAGCTAAAGTGACGATGTGGTGCGGTTTCACAGCTACGTTTATGATAGGGCCATATGTTTTTGAGGAACTATCATCCACAGGACCCATTACAAGTTCCGTAAATGGGAGAAGCTATCTCAATATGTTGTCAAATTTTCTTATTCCCGAGCTGCTACAGCGAGGCTGCTTTCAAAATATCGTGTTTGTGCAAGACGGTGCACCACCGCACATTACTAGAGCAGTTCGGACTTTCTTAACAAGCCATTTTACAGAAGTTCGCACCATAAGTCGTTATTTTCAAACAGTCTGGCAACCACGATCGCCTGATCTATCACTATGCGATTTTTGGTTGTGGAGATTTTTGTAAGATTCTGTATCTAAAGACAGATGTCAGACAATCTCTGATCTGAAAGACAGTATTAGACTTCATATTCGCTCAATCTCACAGGACAGTTTACGCAATGCTGTAGAAAGCACAATTCTGAGAATGGAATGCGTTATTGAAAATGGTGGAGGATTCATTGAGCATGCGTAATGTTATTCTTAGTTATTTCCTCGCTGCCGAGCGACATGTTTTATTTTTATTGATGCAGTTACATCACATGAAATTATATTCATTTTTCTGTATTGTTTGGAGTCATATGTCAGGCTCTAGAGCTGTCTGATTAGGTGAACTTTAATTATAACAATTCACAGTTCGTCGAAGTTTGTTGAAACTTTTAAATTTGTGTGCTTCGTCTGGATTGACTGAAATTGATATAATGAATCTGCAAACATCGCCTTAAATATTGGCGCAGCGCCACCTATTGACAAAAATTTTATCTAATTTTTTTTTTCGATTTTCGCAGAGTGCATCTCATCAACTACGTACTAGTGAAATTTTGTTTTGTGTGGAGCCATAGAACCGGCTCTAGAGCCTTCTGAATAGGCGAACTTTAATTATAACAACCCTGTATATTGTAGACCGAGTCGGAGATGCGAAAACTGCTAGTTCGAGATGCTACTTCCATGTCATCCTTCCATGGCGAACCCGAGCGTAGCGAAACGCCATGTTAGGCTTAATGAAAAACATATGCTAACATATGACAACTAAACGATGATTTCTTCTCCCTCAAATCATGTCTGTTCAGCATATTTTCATATAAAGCCTCTATATCAACATTTCTGTAATCATTTTTTTCTGTAAACATTTTTTTCAGAAATAGCGGTGACAGCTTTCATAGGAACGCTTTGCGGTGATCGATCCAGTATTATATTACGCTTTTTAAAAAATATTTTGGCGCCATCTACCAGCAGATAATACAAACAAATTTTGAAATTTTGTTCCCATCGTAAATAAAAAAAAAATTCTTATGAAACGTAATTAAAATATAAGGAATAAGTAGTACCGAGTAATTTATATTTAATTTTGCTTATACATATAATCAAAAAATGAACTATGTGGTGAGTCAAGCTCTTTAGAAACTCATTGATAACACTTTTTTACAAAAAACTTTCGCACATGGATTATTTTTTAATGTTTAATAGATTGAATGTTTTGTACAATCGTTGAACTATTTCAAAAATTTAATACTGAGTAAAAAAGAAATCCTTATCATTTGTATTTGTAGAAATCCTTTGTCATTTTTAAAATGTTCTTTTCTATAATACATACCTTTTAATAATGAAATCTTCATGCTGTTTGTTTGTATGAAGTCTTATTGAAATGCAGCGCAGATCAGTTATCTGTTATTTTTGACAAGTTTTATATATTAGTCTATAGATAAAAGTCAGACGCACAATATAGGTGCGCAATGAGATTACTTTAACCAGTGTTTCGATGTTTATTTGTAGCTGTAAAATCCTTATTTTGAGGTAAGGGCATGATTTCACTATCTATACTTTTAAGCACGTTATGCTTAAATACTTTTTATACGCAAATTACTAAATGCATGCACGATTTCAAAGTCAAAACTAATTGTAGCGTCTGTATGGAGTACTGTGTGTATGGTTACAGTATTTTTCCTTTGCGAGGGCAGGCAACTGTGATGTGGACGTCTGTACCGTTCAAAATGGAATACATGCCTCACTGCTCATCCGGTATACAGCCGCAGTTTCTTTTGCACTTGATGCCGCGATTAATAAAATTCAGTTCATCATACATTGCTGAATGTTCAAACAGTATGAAGTTTACTACACCTAAGGAGAAAAAGGGAAAAATAAAAAGTAAGGAGGCAAAGAAAGATGCATGTCAAGATGATAATAATGAAAAGTTGGATCACACATGTGACTCAGAACTTCTTTACAAGGAATGTGCAGAAAACTACTCTAACACTAAGATGAAGTGTGACTGGCTTCGTTGCATCATGTGTCAAATGTGGTTACATGAAGACTGTACTATTTCCGACACACTTTGTGTAGATTGCGTACGAAAAATCAGGCCTATTAACAAATAAAACAATGTAAATACTCTTTTTTTTTCTTTTTCCTCTCTTATACACTGATGTTACGTTGTTGCTGAAATAACAATTAAAATCCAGTCTTTGAAAAATAAGTAGATATGTTTAGTAATGAACAAAGTAGGCATACTAACATTGATTTATGTTTGAGAATGGTTAGAAAAACTTTCTTGCCTTCGGATTTTATTATAAGTAGATAATTGCAAGAAATACAATGGGTGCAGCATATATCCCGGATGCGGCGACTCTCCCGGAGTTACCCTATTTGAAAATATCGAAATGCTACAAGAACCTTTCTACAGGTTTGGCATTACCTTGCGAGTGCCCTCGCGTGACTGAAGAAGCCCCAAGAGTTGTCGTCATGCATTTTTAGGTAATAGATTTCGTAAGAAATACTACCTATTTCATTCTCACCGAAGTTGGAATTTTTGAAAAATTTTTGCAGACCTAAGTCGATCATGACTCTCAGAACCCAACCCCCCCCCCCAGTTCAAAACTTTACCTATCTATCTATCTATCTATGTATATATCTATCTATCTATGTCACTTTTTTATGGACACGATAACTGCAATACTTTTGCACAAATCTCTACCAAACTGATACATAAAATCAAGAAGCATAAAATCTCGATCAGATTCGTTAATGGGCAAAATCGAAATAAGAGGGGGGGGGGGAATGGTGGTGGGCTTTTTGTGAAAACAGAGAAAAAACTCATAATTTCTTAATTATGATACGTATCAAAGCCGCTTAAAGTTATTATCACTTCTAGAACAAAGGCCGAAAATTTATGCATGACAGATTTTTAATGTCATTAAAAATGGCCCCAAGGGAGGGGGAGGGGGTTTTAGAAGAAAAAAACTCATAACATCGTCAATTCAAAAGATATCAAATCCGCTTAAATTTATTATAAATCCTCTTAATATTATCTAAAACTTTTATATTGACAAGTTTTTTATAGGACCAACCCTTATAGCAAAAAAAAATTTAAAACAAAAAAAACATCCCTACTGGCTCCGCTTGCAAACAAGTTAGGTTTCGAAGTGGGTGGTTCCGACTACAGCATCATGGCAAAAAAGTCATTTCTTCTGCAATTCCCATTAAACAGGCTCCCCACGGTCTGCGACTTCGCAATCTACCTGTGCCTGTAGGCCGAGCCGTCAGGGATTTTTCACTACCATCCGTGAAAATTTATAATAATATTATAATAAAATTATAATAATCATAAGGAGAAGTGGCAGTTTTGATGCTTTAATTCGGAAAATTCTCTTTCTATAATAAACTTTTAACAGAGTACAGACTAACAATATAGTAACAGTAAGTAGAATAACAGTACAATATAATAGCAAGAGCAGAGGTCTTGTGTGGTGACGAAACGATTGAAACTTTATTAACATACGTGCGTTATGCCAGTTAATTAACCACATAATATTAATAGATGGTTACTCGCCCTAAAAATTCTCAATGAAACATAGCCTCTAGCGTCAAATTCTTGCCAAGCTGGGCGACACTTAACGAAATATTGCCAAATTCGGCGACAAAAATACCCTGTTTATGTGGACGTCATAAAGATGCATATGTATTATGTATTGTATGTGTGATGCATATGCTTAGTATATATATATATATGCATAGTATATATATATATATCAAATAAAATCCCATGTGTGTACGTACATTATATAAAGTTTATTAACATCATTAAAATGCACTTAAAGAAATAACAACGCATAAATGGCACTGAAATTTTGCCAGATTGACTAGAGTGCTATTGCGATTAGAATACCGACATTTATAATAAAAAATTTTTTAAGGAAGTAAAAGATAGAAAGACGGACAGATAAATTAAAAGATCTGCCTTACCAACATTTTCGGAAAATCATATAAAAATTTCATTCTGCCTGAAACCATGTAACACCTTCAAACTCAGGCTAATTTTCTGTAATCTGAAACCAGGTTTGCTAAAACTCACAAATTAAACTCGATTTAAAAAAAATCTGCTGTCTTGTTTAATTTAAAAGGTACGTACACGCTTTGGAATTTTCAACGAGCTCCATTTGTCCTAAGTGACAAAACTTCAGCAAATATTTTTCAATTAATTCGTTGTTGTTGTTGTTGTTTTTTGTTGTTGTTTGTTTGTTTTTGACAAAATTCTGCACATTATCATCACTGCTTAAGTCAAATTCTCGCTAAACTTGGCGATAACCGACTAATTTTTCAAAATTCAAATTCAAATTCAGTAGTGACAAAAACTAGGAATCTTCTATAATCGGGTTCCGTGAATTTTAGCTCCTTGTATTTGAGTAAAATTAGTTGAATTCTTAAAAACAAGGAAGAGGAAAGCTACCTTTACCTCCCGGTACAAATCGGAAATACTTTTTTTTTCGTTTTGAAGAAGAGGGCGTAGAATATCATCTGCAACCGGGCGCCAAAAAAACGTAGCTTCATTCCTATATAATATAATTCCTATATCCTATATAATACATATGTCGATCTTTGTATTAAAAGGTTTTTATAAGCCTTTTTGTGTTTCTCTTTGTATCACTAAAGCATTTTATCTATATTAGTGATCTTATTATGTGATTACGTATTATCTTTTTATTATATATTTTTAGGTACATTTCGTAAAAAATACTACCTATTACATTCTCCCCTATGTTGGAATTTCTGAAAAATTTTGCAGATCTACGCCGAAATTCAACAATGTTGGACACTGAAACAAAGCAATTTTTTCAACAATGCTTTCCATTCACTGTACAACAATGTAAGCGACATTACTTTTACTGCATTAAAGAATCTGCCATTGTTGAATTCACAGAAATTCTACAATGGTGGACACTAAAAAAAAGCATTTTTTTCAACAATGCATTCGATCCACTGTACAACAATAGAAGCAACATGACTTTTATTGTATTAAAAAATCACTGCGATTTTATGTGGATTTTTTACTTGCGAGCTTAAAAAAACATTTTGAACGATATAAAAATATTTTAGTTGAGATTATTTTCTTCTGTTGAATGTATTTTTCAATAGTTAATGCTTGGATATAGAAAATAAATTACAATGGTAGGAAATTTAGATAAAAAATCAATCATCCAATACCTTGAACAAAATGGGTTAAAGTTTGTATGATGTCTCGGATCAGGAGGCTTCACGGATGCGATCTCCGTTCTTACTCCTTCCAAAGAAGAAGTGGCTATCAAAATAGTACGAAAAGAAAAAATATGGGAAATTGGAGACAAATTTTGGCCAATTTTCCAACACCACACTCGCTTCAAGTAACTGAAGTTCGATCAATAGAATTGCAAGCTGTATTTCATGCTTATCATGGCTAAATTTCTTGGTTTTGCTGTTCACGAAAAAGAATTCAAAAAAGATCCCTATGATTTGAATAGAATCAAAAAGTGGTTACGCCAAGTGTTATCCGCACAAGATCATCTTCATAGCTCCGGATTGTGTCACTTGGATATCAAGAGTTACAATGTGCTCATTGATGCCGAGGGCAATGCAAAGTTATGCGACTTTTCAGGATTGAATTTCACCAAATACGCTATCGAGTGATTTTGCTTGCCTGAAATTTACCGCCCTCCCGAATGTTTTACACCGGACGTTGCCAATAACGTAAGAGGCCAGAATTTTGATCTTTGGACATTCGGTCTTTTAGCTTTGAATATATTGACGGAGCATGACTTTCTAAAGAAGATGAATCGTATTAAAAAGTTTAACCCTGGCTGGATGGCGCAGGTGGGGTCAGTTTTGGAAGAAACGCTGAAAGAAGCCAATTTCAAATACCTGATGAGAAAAACAATGAAAACAATGCCAAATGTTCGTCTGTCCGAGAGCGACGTTCACCTAGGTCTACATTTCATAAAATTCATTCTGAAGATTCGACCGGATGCATCTAGAGCCAGAAAGCACCCCTTCTGGAAGATGGGCACGAACCCGTTCTTGAAAGATCGGAATGAATGTTTGTCCAAGAATTCCAATGCCATGAATCCTTTTAAAAAGACAGAAAATCAGTACAACCTGAAGAGTCAAGGCGACTTTCAAGCAACGAAAGTCACAGCTGAATCTTCAAAACAGACGCAAGTTGCAGCAACTGTAGTTTGCTCTATACATGCAGAGCCACTTCCATTTGTTCAATATGAAATACTTCGAGAAGAAACGGATGTTTCCGACACAGCACCCTGTGTAGTACAGAACGATACCACGAAAAATAAGGAAAAAGGAAATTTTTTTTCGGAAAGAACGTTAAAAAATGGTTTAGTAAACAGTTCAACAGAGAGTTTAAATAAAAATCGAAATATGTCAGCTTCCTGACTTCTCACCTAAAACCTAATTACACAATAGCTATTATACCAATGGCGATTCAATAGACGTTACAGCAAGATGTAGAACCATCTTGACAATAGCATATCCAATAACTGGCATCCTCCTAGCCGGACGGAGGTTTATCAAAATTGAAAGAGTTTACAACCTGTTATTGTATGCATCGTATTAATTCAAAATTATCCTTCTGCAGACTGGATAACTTCAAACTCATATTGTATTCGGCGACCAAATAAATCTCTTGTTCGGCCTAATTATCTGTGTTATTATTACATTGATGTTAAGTTTGCGTTCATTTATTTTGTTATTTTTTTCTGTGAATTCAAATTATTATCTTTTTAAAATATACATAAAAGTGATACACATAGTAACACAAAAAGACTTATAAAAATATTTGGTACTTCTCTATTATCCCGTCGACCACTTTTCATAACAAAAAACTATCGCCAAACTGTAATATTAAACGCCAAAAATGCAGTCCCATTTACTGGATGTCAGAAGCATTATAAGTGTTTGTTATGTCATTAAGTGGTTTTTAATTCGACATTTGCGTGTATGTTTCATTATGTTTTACTGATTTATTAGTTATTTCATTAATTAAAATAACAATTGTGTCCTTAAACTCTTATATTTTATTTATTTATTTATTTTGATATTCCAATGGCAACGTTCTCCCGTTTATTTGGTGTTGCAGTTTGGCGATAGCTTTTTGTTATGAAAAGTGGTCGACGGGATAATAGAGAAGTACCTAAATATTTTAATATGAAGATCAACATAAATTTCAACGCTCAAATGGCGACATTATCAAAATATACAACGATAAACAATATATTCTCGCAATTTTTTTCAAAATAAACTTGAAAACCATAAATCACGAGATCATATACTACTGTGGGCAAAAAATAGTAAGACTTTGATCATAATTTTAAAATTCTTAATTTATTCTTCCAAATCTATTTCGTCCCACTCAAAGTAATCCCCTCTGGCCCCAATACACTTGTGCCAACGTTTCTTCCAATCCTCGAAACTGTTGTTAAAGTCAATTTCCGGAATAGCCTTCAATGCGCGTAGCGATTCACGTTTAATGTCTTCAATTGACTCAAAATGGTTTCCCCGGACCAGTCGTTTGAGTTTGCTGAATAGCCAGAAGTCACACGGAGCTAAATCAGGCGAATACGGTGGTTGCGGCACGATATTGTTTGAAAATTTGGCGAAAAACTCACGAAGAATTAATGCAGTATGCGACGGTGCATTATCGGTGCATCTTTCAAAATGGTTTTCACTGATCCTTCCGATATTCCAACGATGCCAGTAAGGTCTCTGACTGTTAATAGTCGATTCTCAAGCACCAATTCCTTGATTTTATTGACGTGTTGATCATCAGTTGATGTTGATGGCCGTCCTGGACGTGGTTCGTCGTCAACGCGTTCTCGACCTTCTTTGAATAATTTGTACCAATCAAAAACACTTGCTCGCGACAAACAATTATCACCGAAGGCCTTTTGCAACATTCTGAACGTTTCGACACCAGAAATTTGATTCCGCACACAAAATTTAATGGAACTTCTTATTTCACTCATTGTAAAAATCGCCGAATGCACATTTTGTACTTCAGAAAGACAAGCGTATACTAAACACTAATGATTATTTTGATGTGACATTTGGCGCAGATGTCACTGACAGTCATACCAACCTAGAAAAAAAATATTTCGACGAATGGGTTTTCGCGCGAAATTTAAATTAAAAAGTCTTACTATTTTTTGCCCACAGTAGTATGTGATAAAGCAGGTGCTTAAAATCGTCAACTATAAACGTGAAAATTAATATTTCCTTATTGCTTTTTAACACTTTCCAACCTAGTTGAAAAGTGTTTATGACTTCGGTTTGTCTGGCCGTCTGGCCGTCTGCCGTCTGGCCGTCTGGCCGTCTGCCGTCTGGCCGTCTGGCCGTCTGCCGTCTGCCGTCTGCCGTCTGTCCGTGCTCTAACTCCCGTAAATATGCTCGGATTGCCCTGCAAATTTTATATGTTATAATCGTTATCTATAGCATGTTCCCTATTTCAACGGAAGTGTGTAGCACTTATAGTTTTTTTACAGGGACACTCAAAAGAATTCCGTTACATTGCGGTCTATGGGGAAAAATCATTTGCGGTTTATTTAAATAATGTTTCAATACTTTAAACGCATTGAAATTTATATATATCACTAAGGTGCATTAGAAGAAGCTTAATATGGAATAGGGTGTGCATAGCACTTATACTTACTTTACAGGGACAGTCAAAAGAATTCCGTTACATTACGTCTATGGAGAAAAATCGTCTGCGGTTTATTTAAATAATGTTTCACTATTTTAAACGCATTGAAATTTATATAAGGTTCATTACAAGAGACTTACTACAGAATATTGTGTGTATAGCAGTCATCGTTCATTTACAGGGACACACAAAAGAATTCTCTACTGTATGTTAACAATAATTCCTGGAAGTGCGTTTTAAGTTACTGAATGCGATTTTAATTTTAAATCGCTTTTTGTATATTACGTGGTGTGTATAAATTCTGTAGATCCTATACAGGGAAGTATAAAAGTTCGGGAACACATTTCCGTATTATTTAACTCCAGACTGAGAATTTTAAACTGTGCTACGTGTTTCCTAACTGAACTAAAATTTAGCATCCTATGTAGTATATATACAAATCTATAGATCATATACAGGGCTGAATAAAGTATTCGGATTACTTAGATGTTATCTTTTAGCTTATAAAAGAGTATGATTCGTAAAATTATTTTGGAAGCGTTGGAAAGTGTTACATAATCTATGCTTGATGCATGATTTTTCGTTCTTGTTTTAAACTGAAAAGTACCTCGTGCAAAATTTTAGGTAATTCAAATGAAGCGGTTTCATTGCAAATGTTCACGTTACGCATGTAGATTTTATTGATTCACGGATAATAGATGGGTAAAAAATTCTTGATGGATAAATTATTTTACTATTTTTAAAATCAATTTTTAAACTCTCGGTTCAATGTAGCCTTTTCAATGATGTAGTATATTATTCATATTTGATATCTGCCATTTGCTCTTTTAATCTTGTTTTAAACTTTCTAAGTTGCCATTCCTATATAATATAATTCCTATCTATACTAATAAAAGAAAGTTTCGCTCTGTGTGTGTGTGTGTGTGTGTGTGTTTGTTTGTCTGTTGGCGATGGCTAGAAAAATTTAGCGCACCTAGAAGTCTGTAAATTTAGATTTAGGTAGTCCAAACTCTCTCCTGGTATACCTGAGCGTCAGAATTTTAATATTTTAATTACTTTCTGAAATATTAATTAAAATGCACAAAGAACTCTCATTAAAAATACGCTTTTATTCTCTTGGGTTGGTTGGTTCACTGGTTGGATGCATCGATTCTTCACAGAAGTAATTAAATAAACCAGAGTAGCGATGCATAAATAAGGATTTCTAACTAAATAGTGTCAGTATGGATTGAAGTTATTTGCGAAGAGAATCCATGCGATTGTCGCGCCACCTGTACATGACAAATTACACATATGTCCCACTGATTGAAATATTTTCCTGGCACATTTTTCTTCATGACAATTAGTCGGGTTTAAGTTTTTTTTTTTTTTTTTTTTACATGACATTTATTATTATGATGGAGATTGTTAAAACATAAAACTTTATTTAACAGATTCTTTTTTATATTTGCGGGAATGGGAGGGGCAAGGGTGTAATTCTAGAAAGCAGTTACCAGAATTTCCGAATAATAGTGTAAGCCAAATTTCAAATTAAGTTCCTAGCTTAACCAAATGAATCAATCATTAAAGATGTATTGTGATCCTCCTAATTAGTTATTTGCTGAAGGCCACTTGAACAACCCCCCCCCCCCTCCCGGCCCATCCTTCAAGGTTTTTTCTCTAACTCTGCTCCGTTTCCATATCTCAGCAACTATCTTTCCGATTTCAACGCAAGTGATTTCAAACATTATAATTAATTTAATAGTCACCCCTTATAACATTAAACTAAATGTATAAGTAGCGGTTACCACTATTTACGAATAACAGTTTAAGCCAAATTTGTAATTAAGTTCCTAGCTTAAGCAAACGAACGAATTTTGAAAGATGCATAGTGGTCCTCCTAATTAGTCATTTGCTGAAAGGCACTTGAACATCCCCTCCCCCCGGGACCTCCTTCAAGGTTTTTTCTCTAACTATGCTCCGTTTCCATATCTCAGCAACTATTTTTCCGATTTCAACGCAAGTGGTTCCAAACATTATAATTAACTTAATAGTCACTCTTTATAACATTAAACTAAATTTATGAGTAGCGGTTACCACTATTTCCGAATAATAGTTTAAGCCAAATTTGTAATTAAGTCCAAAGCTTAAGCAAACGAACGAATTTTGAAAGATGCATAGTGGTCCTCCTAATTAGTCATTTGCTGAAGGGCACTTTAACATCCCCTCCCACCTCCTCCCCCCGCCCCCCCCGGGACCTCCTTCAAGGTTTTTTCTCTAACTATGCTCCGTTTCCATATCTCAGCAACTATCTTTCCAATTTCAAACAAGTGATTCCAAACATTATAATTAACTTAATTGTCACTCTTTATAACATTAAACTAAATTTATGAGTAGCGGTTACCACTATTTACGAATAATAGTTTAAGCCAAATTTGTAATTAAGTCCAAAGCTTAAGCAAACGAACGAATTTTGAAAGATGCATAGTGGTCCTCCTAATTAGTCATTTGCTGAAGGGCACTTGAACATCCCCTCCACCCCGGGACCTCCTTCAAGGTTTTTTCTCTAACTATGCTCCGTTTCCTTTTTTCTCTAACTATGCTCCGTTTCCATATCTCAGCAACTATCTTTCCAATTTCAACGCAAGTGATTTCAAATATTATAATTAATTTAATAGTCACCCCTTATAACATTAAACTAAATTTATGAGTAGCGGTTACCACTATTTACGAATAACAGTTCAAGCCAAATTTGTAATTAAGTTCCTAGCTTAAGCAAACGAACGAATTTTGAAAGATTCATAGTGGTCCTCCTAATTAGTCAATTAGTCATTTGCTGAAGGGCACTTGAACATCGCCTCCCCCCTCCCCCCCCCCCTCTCCCCCCCCCGGGACCTCCTTCAAGGTTTTTTCTCTAACTATGCTCAGTTTCCATATCTCAGCAACTATTTTTCCGATTTCAACGCAAGTGATTCCAAACATTATAATTAACTTAATAGTCACTCTTTATAACATTAAACTAAATTTATGAGTAGCGGTTACCACTATTTCCGAATAATAGTTTAAGCCAAATTTGTAATTACGTTCCTAGCTTAAGCAAACGAACGAATTTTGAAAGATGCATAGTGGTCCTCCTAATTAGTCATTTGCTGAATAGCACTTGAACATCCCCTCCCCCCGCCTCCCCCCGCCCCCCCGGGACCTCCTTCAAGGTTTTTTCTCTAACTATGCTCCGTTTCCATATCTCAGCAACTATCTTTCCAATTTCAAACAAGTGATTCCAAACATTATAATTAATTTAATTGTCACTCTTTATAACATTAAACTAAAATTATGAGTAGCGGTTACCACTATTTACGAATAATAGTTTAAGCCAAATTTGTAATTAAACTCAAAGCTTAAGCAAACGAACGAATTTTGAAAGATACATAGTGGTCCTCCTAATTAGTCATTTGCTGAAGGACACTTGAACATCCCCCCTGGCACTCCCTTCAAGGTTTTTTTCTCTAACTATGCTCCGTTTTCATATCTCAGCAACTATCTTTCCGATTTCAACACAAGTGATTCCAAACATTATAATTAACTTAAATGTGACTCTTTATAACATTAAACTAAATTTATGAGTAGCGGTTACCACTATTTACGAATAATAGTTTAAGCCAAATTTGTAATTAAGTCCAAAGCTTAAGCAAACGAACGAATTTTGAAAGATGCATAGTGCTCCTCCTAATTAGTCATTTGCTGAAGGGCACTTGAACATCCCCTCCACCCCGGGACCTCCTTCAAGGTTTTTTCTCTAACTATGCTCCGTTTCCTTTTTCTCTAACTATGCTCCGTTTCCTTTTTCTCTAACTATGCTCCGTTTCCATATCTCAGCAACTATTTTTCCGATTTCAACGCAAGTGATTCCAAACATTATAATTGACTTAATAGTCACTCTTTATAACATTAAACTAAATTTATGAGTAGCGGTTACCACTATTTCCGTATAATTGGGTAAACCAAATTTGTAATTAAGTTCCTAGCTTAAGCAAACGAACGAATTTCGAAAGATGCATAGTGCTCCTCTTAATTAGTCATTTGCTGAAGGGTACTTGAACAACCCCCCCCCCCCCGCCCCTCCTTCAAGGTTTTTCTCTAACTATGCCCCGCTTCTATATATCAGCAACTATCTTTCCAATTTCAACGCAAGTGATTCCAACCATTATATTTACCTTAATAGTCACCCTTTATAACATTAAATTAAATTTATGAGTAGCGGTTACCACTACTTACAAATAAGAGTTTAAGCGACTTTGTAATTAAGTTCCTAGCTTAACAAAACGAACGAATTTTTATGCATGCATAGTGGGCCTCCTAATTAGTCATTTTTTGAAGGACACTCGAACATCCCCTCCCTTCGGCACCTCACTCAAGGTTATTTTCTCTAACTGTGCCTTATTGCAATAACTGGGCTAATAATGTTCCAATCTTCTCGAAACCAACTCAATTTTGTAGTGCGCCTACTATACGATAACGTAGGCAGCGGGGACCTGTCTCAGAAGTTCGTTCGGAAAGAGGTTTGTTTAGAATAGAATGCTCCCCTGACGGTGGTAGGGGGAAATAAAAGATATTCTAGAGCGTACGAGCATGCCGGGTATACGGTTCCGAAGCCATCGTAGACCGTGGCCAGAGTTCCGTTTTTTAAGAGATTTAAGTTTATTTCAAGGGCTCGGGCAACTCCGGGCAGGTTAGCTAGTATCCTATATAATACATATGTCGATCTTTGTATTAAAAGGTTTTTATAAGCCTGTTTGTGTTTCTCTTTGTATCACTAAAGCATTTTATCTATATTAGTGATCTTATTATGTGATTAAGTATTATCTTTTTATTATATATTTTTAGGTACATTTCGTAAAAAATACTACCTATTACATTCTCCCCTATGTTGGAATTTCTGAAAAGATTTTGCAGATCTACGCCGATTATGACTCCCAGAACCCAAAACCACCCACAGTTCAAAACTTTACATATCTATCTATCTATCTGTCTATGTCACTTTTTTATGGACACGATAACTTCAATAATTCTGCAAAAATCTCTTCCAAACTGATACATAAAATCAAGGGGCATAGAATCTCGGTCAAGTTCGTTAATGGGCAAAATCGAACTAAGAAGAGGGGAAATGAGGGGGGGGGGTCTTTTTGTGAAAACAGAAAACACCCCATAACTTCTTAACGTATGGAATCCTTTTAAAGTTATTATTACTTCTAGAAAAAAGGCCGGAAATTTATGCATGATAGATTTTTAATATCATTAAAAATGGCCCCAAGGGGGGTAAAAGGGGGGGGGGGGGGGTTAGAAGAAAAAGTTCATAACTTCGTCAATTCACAAGATATTAAATTCGCTTGAATTTATTATAAATCCTCTTAATATTATCTACAACCTTTATATTGACAAGTTTTTTATAGGACCAACCCTTATAGCAAAAAAAAAAAAAAAAAATTAAAAACAAAAAAATATCCCTACCGGCTCCGCTTGCAAACAAGTTAGTTTTTGAAGTGGGTGGTTCCGACTACAGAAGTATGCTAAAAAGTGTTCCAAAAAGTGCGCTTCAAAGTTTTCTAAAAAAGGACAAAATAAGTGTTCTAAAAAGTGTTCTGAAAATGTATAAAGATTTGCAGTGTATAATGTTTTTGCAATTTTTGTTTCTGAAAACAGTTTTAGTGGTTAGACTATAATATTTAGATGCAAGATCTTACAATACATTCTAATCTACTCGATAGCAATAACATACTAAAAACACCTAAAAATAGGCATATTTGGGTGTTTTTACTGCTTGATTGTAGGCATTTTTACTTTTTTGAAAAACATATGGTAAAACTTTTTCGTATCCGCTTTTTCTAAATGGCTTTGAAACACTTTTTACAATGAAGAATTTAGCAGTTAGAAATATTTTGGTGTATCATCGAATTCTCCACAACTGAATCTTCTGCTAATTGTGCATATGTGAGAGCACTACTGATAAGAAATTGTACTAAACTGAATTTATTTGCAGTATTTTGGAAAAAAGGTTTTCAATCTGACGGAAGTTCTGTTGAATAACTTGAAATGATGATTATTTGATAGATTGATCTTTACTGTCGCAAAAATGATTACAAATATTTTATGGATATTTTAACATATCTGTCAAATACAATATCAACCCATTTTACATGGCGTGAGAATATCAGCTTTATGCTTTTAAAAATGCTTCTACAAGCACCGAATGTACTTAAATTTTTTAGTTGCATTCGATGCACAAGTTCCATACCATCTACTACATAATTTTTTCAGAATTCAATGCGAAAAGGTCTTGCTAAGAGTTCATTTTACACTGGATCATAGTTGGAAAATATTAGAACATTTTCTTTTACTTGATAATGCTTTTCTATGGTTATTCAGACGATTTTCAAACTTTACCATTCATTGAATAGAAAATGGTGCAATTGTATAAATGATTTAAATGTTAAATTATGGATGCTAAAATTTCCCAACGGGGGTCTTAAATTATTTTGATTAATTTGAAATTTTGTAATACATTTTTAAGACTTTTTAAATTAGGTGTATAAATTTTGATGATATTTTATATATCTGTTCGAAAAATATGGAGCATTTTTTGTCTTATCGCTTTACATATATGACACGATAATTATTTCATTTACTTTCTTTTTCTTATCACAAAACCATGTTTGCTAAAATAGTCAATTGGCAATAAAAACAATTATGAATGGTTAACTAACAGGTTTAAAAGTCTCCAAATATGCCTATTTTTAGATGACTTTAGTATGCTATTGCTATCGAGTAGATTGGGATGTTTAATTTTGATAAGTTCTTACATCTAAAAATTATAATATGACCACCACGACTGTCTTTACGAAAAAAAGAATTGTAAAAGCATTAGATCTTTAAATTACCTTAAATTATAGTAAATTCAGTTTACTTTTCCATAAGTAACATTTTTATGTACGATCTTGTTCAACTTCTCCATCAGATACACATTTTGCTATTTGGAAATTAGGATAACATAAAATCATTGTCCAAACTGATGCTCGCAGTGTAAAATGAAATACTATCATGATTCCAACAATCATGATATGCACTATCATTAGGAAGTTTCAAAAGTAAAATTAATGAGACAATGGGGATTCAGAGCACCCCTCAAGAAATGTATCTTTTTTAAAAAATTACTAGAATAAGCAGTTTATCATAATAATTTGCTTAAAACCGCTTTTATTGTGATTTTTCTAATTCCTGGAAGCTTCGAACAATCTTATATGCTTATATATATAACATTTAAATTTTGGATTGTAGGATATTAAATATCATGCAAAGTGAGACTAAAAAACAATCATATGCAGAGGTGACGTTGAGGCTTCTGATCTGCAGATTTACTAGTAAAGAATAAAAATATTTTTTTAATTTACCTTTGTTGTAATGTAATGTAATAACCTATAATTACTAATTTTTATTAAAATAATTAATAACAGTCGTTTAAAATAAATAATAAAAGACTTTACAGAACGCGCCCATTACTTGAGGAGGGGTAATAAAAAACAATTGGACCGTAAAATGAACTGGCAACATCCAGAATATTAATCTTTGGGTTCTTCTGAACTTATATCAATTGAGAAAATGCGGCAGGTTATTAAATATCATGCAAAGTGAGACTGAAAAACAATGACATGCAGATGTGACGTTGAGGCTTCTGATCTGCAGATTTACTAGTAAATAATTAAAATATTTTTAACTTTACCTTTGTTGTTATGTAATGTAATAACCTATAATTACTAATTTTTATTAAAATAATTAATAACTGTCGTTTAAAATAGACATGGAAGGAAATATTGGCATATTTTAACATTTTGAAGACATGTTTAGTTATGAAATTGATTTTTTTAAATATCGCATTTAGTCTACATGACAGATATTATTATGACAGAGTGTAATATCGGGCTTCGCTTGCTATCGTACCGGTTCAGATTTTTGAATAAACGAGAAAAATAGACCAGTATTTTTTTAGAAAATTGTTGACAGAAGCATAAAATAATCTTGGATGAATTGTCTCGGATGGTCAAAACTCACACTAAGCCACTGATACAGTATTGTTTTTCTACTTGAAATTAGCTTTAATCTAATCCTATCTAATTTCAATATAATTTCTTCTTGAAGTTATATATTTCTTGCCCTACAACGAAATTAGCGGATACCCTTTTCGCAAATAAAGCAAGAAAATAAAGAACAAAATACGCGAGTAAGACCGTCTATATCCACAGAAACATGTTATTGAAAATTATCAGTAAAAAGTTTTTAATCTTTAGAAAAACATTCTAATTTTTCTTCATGCGTACACATTTGCCATAAATCGTGGACTAAACAGTCTATTTTTGTGTGAAATCATTTGAAAATATTTTACCAAAATGGAAATAAACAGTATATCATTTCTTTTTCAATGCATATCTGATGTTCTTTAAACAGGATGATTCAGAACAATTGTTCAGTAATTTCCAAGGAGGTAAAGTGCACTATGATAAAACAACTTTTATATGACAGTCGCAATTCATTTATTAAGTAAGAGAACCTAGCCGGCATCTGTGCACCGTTTAAGTAGGTTCGAAGAAAACTACATAAAACTCTAATCGGTTAGGACACAGAGTGTGATGGGTTCGAATCCAGCAGCTCCCGTCTACCAGCTTCGAGAACAGAACCTCTCAGTCACCGGTGGGGCACTTATTCACTAAAAATTACAAGATGTCTCATTTCAATCGAAATTGAGATTTTTATTCTTAACTTTAACAAAAATGAGGGTATTTTAAAGAATTTTAACAGACTTATCTTCTATGAATTGCAATAAGATTACGAAAATTGCTGTTAGAAAACAATAATTCAGTAAGTAACACCGCATGTAATGTAAACTACATTGCGAAACACGAAGCATCTATTTCAATGGATTTCGGATACAGATGGTGGTTACTTCAACCGCTTCTCATGACATCATTACATTTTACACAAATGAAGGCATGTCTGCTGCAATTGTTGTTGAAATATCTTCATTACTGTTAAGATTATGAACAAAAATTGTAGTCAGACACACTATATTTTTGATTGAATAAATGTATTTTTACCCCAGTTTCCTATACATGATTTGGCCGTAGTGCGCTCTATCTCTCTGTAAATTATTGGACAATTTTTCTGAATCACCCATTATAGGTGAATATATTCCCACATTATTAAAACAAACAATTTCAAAATTCTTCTTCTTGTTTTTCTTTTTATTCATTTTATTGAATATTTTTTCTTGAAACTGCCCATGTCTTGTCATATTGGAAATTTTGCAAGTCTTTTACAAACTTACAAGAGATAAGGTTTTTGTGATAAATAAAGCATGTATTTAGCAATCAATTGTTACCTTCTAAAACAAGGTATGGTAACTTATTTGGCCTCGTAGAAAGTTTTGATTTTTTTTTACTGTCGTTGTTGTTCTTCTTCAAACAAATCGCAAGTCTTTCGCAAACTTTTCACAAGAAAATCTCTCAATAAGCAGATCTAAGTTCTTTATAGCGTTCAATGTATTTCTATATTATTAGTTTTCCTTTCCGATTTTTTGTATTTTTTATTTACACTTTTAATATATTCCTTCTTGAAACTGTCCATGTCTTACTGCAGAGGAATTTTTCAAGTCGCTCACAAACTTGGCTAAAAAGAAATAAAACGCCTTTATGATAAATAAAGCATGTGTTTCATGACTAAGTGTTACCTGTTGAAAAAATATATGATTACTCATTTTGAATTGTTAAACGTTTTGCTTATCAAACAAATATCAAGTAATTCGCAATCACAAGCTTTTTAATGTGCAGATCTAATGTTTTTATATATCATAATATATTCCACCATTAATAGTTTTCATTCTTGACTTCTTCATTTTTCTATTCACACTAATGTATTCCGTCTTGAAACTGTCCACTACTTGTCATATGAAGAATATCGCAAGTCTGCTTTTCCCAAATAAAACAAGGAGACAAGCAACAAAATATGTGAATGACACTATCTATACCCATAGACAACCCATCACAGAAAATTAACAATAGCGCCGCGCGCGGCAGACACTATTGATTACATCCTCCCTGGCAGAAATCACTTTCATAGCTGCGGATAGATAAAATGATTGCCCGGAATTGTCTCACTGGCTTACTAGGAAGTGAAAAAAAAATGTGAATGTTGGATTGAAAGCTAAGCACTAGGCTGAACGGTATGAGAAATATAACAAGTGATTTATGATCTATACGTCGCGGAGTTACATATCGAATCGCCATTTATTACAATCTATCAAAGATCTCTGTTGCTTCGGAATGGTGTTTATGTTTCATGAGATGCCTTCGAGGGGGTCAGAGAGAGGGTGGTAGGGATTTATAGAAGGCTGACGGACGACTGGATGAGAAACTCTGCGGGACTATGCATTCTCTTAGGAATTTTCGGAAGACAGCATATTAAAATTTATATCAGTGTTTTTGTCAAGCCTGTGAAATGTTGTCATAGAATTTTTCAATGTAGCCGTAAGAAATATTGGCTGTCAAGGGAAATATTTATAGTGAAGCCGCGACTCAAACTTTGGATTACACTCAGAGTAATATTTTTCACTTAAAAATATTTTACACAGTTTCAATTACTGATCTTAAAGCAAAACAATCTCGCTGAAATTTTACTTCATTTAATTAAATTCTAAAACCATAATTATCAATTTTGAAGCAAAGTCAATAAAATAAATCCACTTTCTAGCCATAATAAAAAGCATAATTTGTTGTGAAATATGCCTGGAAAAAATTGTTAAGTTAGTAAAAAAGCAAAAAAAAAACAGTTACCTCTGAATGTATACATATGTAACAACTACGAAAATGTAACAACTACATAAAATATGTAAAACTACATAAAAGAGTCCTTAGAGCGACACTACATTTATTTTGAGAATAATCTAGAAAGAACAAGAATCTGCTGGAGCAGATAAACGCTATTACTTAAAGAATCACAGCGTTATACACCAGAAATTTTAGAATCAAATATTCAGAAACACAAACCTAAAATACCTTATAAAACAGCTTCACAGATATAATAAAAATTGAGTTTAAATTCTCAAATTCAACTAGTTCATTATCGACAGACTTCCCTTTTGCATACCTGGGATTATAAACATTCGCTGCAGCGATGCCGAATTGTCTGGCACTTTCTTGTAAATCCTTCTCCTTGAACTTCCTCCGAAGCTACGCCCACATAAGTTAAGCTCAACTGCTTAATGGACGTGGTAATTTTCATTAAGGCCAGTTGACACTGGTCAAATATACTCTCTTTACCTAACCTTCGTTCTACCTAAAACAGAAGCATTTTTGATAATACGGGATTCGTATGCTTCTACCACAATTTTTAATGGAATCTTTCTATTGAAATATTTAAATAGCAGAAATTTTAGACACTCATTTGATTGCAGGGTTTGTGATACGTTTCTGCATTGAAATGAGGCAAAAATTCTATTAAAAATATTTGGTAAAAGCGTACAAACCCTGTAATAGTATTTTTAAGGCATGCAATGTTGCATTCACTTCGTTCTGCCTACCAATAAGAAATTAAGCTCTCAAATCTGCAAATACGCACTTTAACCAAAAATCTATATTTGTAAAAGAGCATGTCCCGACTGACTCATAATCAACTCCGAGCCTCAACCGTTAGTCCTAGGACAATGAAATTTGGCAGACATGTTAGTTACACAATGTAGGCACCCACTAAGAAAGGATTTTTGAAAATTCACACAATAAGGGCGTTAAATGGGGGTTGAAAGTTTAAGTTCTTTGTCTTTTCGCCATATCTCAGCAGCAGTTGTAGATAGGAGCATGAAATTTGTTATAACAAATCTACTAAAGAATAGTTAAACATGCATTTCAGGCAATTTTAAAAATTCAGCCTCTAAGAGGGTTAAATGGGGGATCGAATGTTTTCGGTGATTTCACCTTTTCGCCATATCTCATCAGCCGTATTTAGTAAGAGCGTGAAATTCATGAAAACAAATCTACTAAAAAATAGTTAAACACATATTTCAGCGATTTTAGAAATTCAACCACTAAAGGGGTTAAATGGGCGGTCGATAGTCTTAATTCATTTCGCCTTTTTGCCATATCTCAACAGCAGTTTTAGTTAAAAACGTGAAATTCAGGATAACAAATCTACTAAAAAAATAGTTAAATATGTATTTCAGCAATTTTAGAAACTCTGAGACTAAGGGGGGGGGATAAATAGGGGGTCGAACATTTCAGGTCATTTTGCCATATCTCAGTAGAAATTATAGGTAGGAGTGTGAAATTAACAAATCTACTAAAAAAATAGTTAAACATGTATTTTAGTGATTTTAGAAATTGAGACACTAAGGGGGGGGGGAGGGGTTAAATGGAGGTCGAATGTTTTATGTCATTTTGCCATATCTCAGTAGAATTTAGAGGAAGGAGCATGTAATTCAGGATAAAAAATGTACTAAAAAAATAGTTAAATAGGTATTTCAAAGATTTTAGATATTAATCCACCAAGGGTGTTACATGGGGGGTCGAAAGTTTTAGGTAATTTTGCCATATCTTAGCAGCAGTTTTAAGTAGGAGCGTGAAATTCAGCATTACAAATCTACTAAAAAAATAGTTAAACACGTATTTCATCGATTTTAGAGCTAGCCCGTTCGTGGGCAACATCAGCTATGACCACGATCATGAAAGATTAGACGAATAACATAACTATTGCGGATTTTTTATTATATATTTTGCGTAGCATAGTTCCAAAAAATAAGTTTTTTTTACATTTTATAAATTTTGTTTTTGTTAATATTTTGTTTTTGAGCTTTTCTTTTTTTAGCGATCGGATTTAAATTTGTATACAAAATATTATACATTCCCTCCTCTTTTCAAAATAAGTTTTTTGGAAGTAAAGATTTGCGATTTAAATACTGATCACCATATTTATGGGCTCGGGTATGCACAAGGCTTCTTTATATAGTAATAGCAGTATAATCAGTTTATAAGCGTGCAACCCAATGCCCTGTTAAATTGATTTCATTTTAATGATTTTATGCATGCAACGATTTATGCATTCAAAATAACTGAACCACGTTACAGTGATCGCTGCATTAACAATATATGGCTGAGAAATACGCAGGGCCCGTTATTTCGATCACCGCATTAACAATTTATGGGCATGAAGCCACAGTGCCCATTTACAATGATCGCCATGTACCTTAGGCAATCCCATTTCTATTTATTTTATCTGGAAGCTTTCCGCTCACCCTAGATAATGACAGGCAGGAACCAGCAGTACTTTGTCAGGGCTCTCGAGAAAAAAAAAATATTAATGTCGCGAAATATTTATTTACGAGCTTTTTTTTATATGTTTATTAGTTATTTTCGTATAGTTTAAAATAAAATATTTTATTTACATTTTTCTGTTTGCATGTAAAATATATTTTCTAGGCCCCAATCGACGTCAAGGCAGTACGCTGCAGAATGTATCTGGGCTCCACTCGGAAGCGACTGGCTAGTATTGTTATATATAGATCTTTCTTAAAGATTCTAGCATGACTTATTTTTCAGTACTAAATTTAGATAATTAATCTAACGATGCTGAAAATAAAGTAGTTAATCTTAAAGAATGTAATAAAAGGAGCTCATATGTTATTTATTGAATTTTTGTGAGTTAAATAGAAAAAATTAAATAGCTGCAAATGTTTAGGCATGTAATTTTTGTAAACTTTAACCGATAATTATAATAACCCATAATCAGTTCTAAATGCCTTATTTTAAAGTCAGAGATGCAGTAATATTGTTATTTAACCACTTATCACTATTGACCTTCGAGTATTAATATATATCTAAAGGTGTCCAAAAAGTGTTAATATTAAAAGTAAAATAGATACCTGCACAGAAAAAAATAAAACCCAATTTGAGTCGAAAGATTCTTAGGTATGTGCCCAAATTGGGCCATGCATGTTTTGGTTACCACTGTGTATCCATTTTGGGCACTGTTAAATACCCATTTTCAAAAAAAAAAAAATTGAAAATGGGTTTTTAACAGTGCTCAAAATGGATACACAGTGGTAACCAAAACAGGCATGACCCAATTTGGGCGAATACCTAAGAATCTTTCGACCCAAATTGGGTTTTATTTTTTTCTGTGTGGGTTATCAATCCTCTGAACGTTTCCTGCATTTTTATAAAAATGCTTATGAAGTTTAAGTTAAGTTAAATTTTCTTTCGTTATTTGATGCTATAGCATGTTTCATATCCCTTCATCTCAATAAAATATAGTTAATGAAACATAATTCTGTAAAAATATATGTCTTTCTACAGCCAATTTAATCTGTTTTCAGAAAAGGAAAATGCTGGCAATACGCTTATAAGGAATAGCAAAAAAGGAAAAAACTTTATTCTTGAAAATTTCTATAACTTTGCTAATATTATGAAGAAATAGATGATAAAAATTTTAAATTATAAACGTTCATATTATAAATATGATAATAAATTTATTAAAGAGGTGATAAAAACACACAAAAAGGCTAAACAGGTTATATGACATAAATTACTACATTATCACATCAAAACCTGAGATAATAGCTTACAAAAATCACGAATGATAATACATATGCAGTTGAGCTTAAACAAAATATAATCGATGCTTTTAACAATATTATTGATGAAGAACTCCAAAATATTTACAGAAGCATTATTAAAAGAGCTCAATTATGTGCTGTTATTAAACGAGGGAAAACACAATCAAAAAAATTTGTGAAATGCTTTCTTTCCAATTATAATTTTAGCATTTTAAACTACACTTATGTCTTTATATGTTCTGTATATGTAACACTTTAGTTTATTGTACATGGTGTTTCATGAAGGACCCCTAACTTTGTAAATAAATAACTCGGAAACGGTGATAGATAGAAGCCTGAAACTAGTGGTACGTTTATTACAAAAAAACATAAGAATCTGATACAGAAACCTCAAAAATTTAGTTAAAAATGGAGCCGATAGATAGCGTTGCAGGCAGCATTACGGATCCCTATAAAGTGAGCTCAGACGCCCAGAACTATCAGTCGTTAAAGATTTCGCCTTTGAAACGTGATCGCTGTTAGCATATAGTGAAAGAAATTCCGGAAGTGACACTGAAGGACATTGTTTACCGCAAAAATCCTTTAACACGTGACGAACTGGAGCCGGCTATTTGTCAAGTTTGATTTCCGGTAACATACTACAGAGAGTCACTGACAATTTCATTCTTAATTTGCGACATGTGTGTTGTGTGAAAGGTACACATTATGACCCGCTTTTGATGTGATACAACCCGCTTATGGTTATGCCACCTGCAGCGCCACCAATCGGCACAGTTTGTTACTAAAATTTTGAGGTTTCTGTATCAGATTTTGATGGGGTTTTTTTAATAAACATACCACTTGTTTCATGTTTCTATCTATCACCGTTTCCGAATTATTTATTTTTAAAAATAGAAGTCTTTCGTGAAACACCCTATACTTAGGATGAGGCTTTTTTATCCATTTTAACATATTCCAGATAGAAAAAAATGCCATCTTCAATTTATGAACAGCCCTTATTATTAGAGATGAAATAGTATTTTAAATGGTACAAAAAAGTTGTATAAGTCATCTTTTTTTCTTTTATTGTAATTTACCTAATTTTAATGATAAAGGATACAGTTTTAATTTTAATGATAAAGTTTTGTGAAATGACTTATTTGTTCAAGGAAAATATTCTTTTTTTCTAATTGACCAATTTGGTCTAGGGCAGCGATGACGAACCTTCTTACACGCGAGTGCCAAAAATTTGCAAAAAATATCCATCAACATCTATAAGGTGCCAAACTTTTACATAAAAAAATATTGCAGCATGTGTTAGCTATACAGTAGAACTCCAATTATCCGAACTCCGACTATCCGAATCGCCGATTATCCGAATCGCTTTCAGAATTTCAGAAAAAAATTAAGACGGAAACGTACTGCGATTCGCAAAATAATAATTCTGTCTACGCGCTCTATTATCCTTCCCTCCGCGAATCTAGTGTACGCGCAACGCGAACATTATTGGGGTGATGAGTTACCTTCTCATAGTGCAGTTCGATTATTGGCTGTCGTCCGTCGACAGGTGGCCGGCCCGGCCGGCGCACCTGGGTTTCAAATTCTAAATAATGATGAACTTATTGAAAGTGTGAGCGAAGAAAGTGTCGAAGAAGAGGATGACCTTAATGTCGAAGTTTAAGCAAACACGGGACCATCAGCGAAGCATTTGCCGGCCTTGAAACTGCGTTGAAGTGGATGGAGCGTCAGCCTGAGTGTGACCACATGCAACTTCTCACTGTCAAGCGGATACGCGACTTGGCTGCCCGAAAACAGATGAAGACTGTCAAACAGCTTACTTTGACCGAGACGTTCAGCAAGCAATGACTTTCATTTACAGTACGGTACTTACATACTGTACTAATGTACAGCACTTGTAAGTACGCTTAACGTGTAAAAGTGTTACCTTTTCATTTAATTAATTAAAATATCTTTTTCTTTTAAAATAGTTTTTTCTCCCATTTTCAACATACCTACAGTAATTAATTAAAATAGACCCCTTTTTCGGAAAATATCCAATTATCCGATTTTTTGATTATCCGAATGGGGTCCGGTCCCAATTGATTCGGATAATTGGAGTTCTACTGTACCCGAAATTCAGGATAACAGAATACTTCGCTTCCACGCATTAAATAACTAAGAACAAAAATCAAAGTAAGACTTTTCTATATACTGGAATCACCATTGATTTAATGAAGTTTTAGATCAGGAAATATGGTTAATTTAAGTAGCACGTACTGTAACAAGGCAAAAAATAAAAAATGAAATACAATTTTTAAATTTAGTAAGTTCCAACTTATTATTAATGCAATATCAAAAGTATAAAAATCTAAGTTCATAAAAATATATTAACAGTTTATTAAAGATATATTTAATTATATGTTCGATGTTGAATGTTTTATTTTTGTTATATTTAGTAATATGCACAGAAAAATTAGATACATTTGTCTTATAATTGCAGTGACTACCATATGAAATTAATTTGTCAGAATAAGGCTTTATGAATTCATATAGACAGGCAAAATAGTTACAGAAAAAAGAATATATTCTAACGCTTTAATTCATGAAAATAATAATAATAATAATAATAATAAATAATTTCATTATTCGTAATAGTTCGTATTTATTAAATAAAATTTTATTTATTATGGCAAGTAGAAAAATGAATTTTATTTACATAATGATTATTATATTTTAATTTTTCGAGGGCCAGTGAAAATGTCATAGGTGCTATTGGTTCCCCCTCCCTAACCTAAGGAGTCGTATAAAATTTAAAAGGTGAATTGTTTTGAAAATTAATGGGAGAATTATTGTACATACACACACACACGCACACACACACACACACACACACACATATATATATATATATATATATATATCTGTGTGTGTATTCATTAATTTAACATATAATATTCTTTCTTGATCTTTTATCAGAATGTTTTTTCAATATCATACACTGGTATATAAGACTATTTTTAATATCGCTTGAAACATTCAAGAATTTTTAAACATACCTGATATTTGTATTTCATTAGTAGTTTAGGATTATTGCAAAACATAAGTAATATTTTGCTTATGTACTTACTGATTAGAATATTTTTATTTTTCTGCATGAAACGATCGGCATAATTTTAATTGAATTTGTTTCTATAAATATATTTTTTTCCCTCATTATTAGATTTATTTCTTCGTAGTAAACTATAGTTAATGATTTCGTTGCTAAAAGCTATACAACAGATAAAAGCTTAAAAACATTTAAAACAGGTAAATCTATTAACGAAAAATAATTTTGAAGGAATTTGAGGATAAACACATTAATTCTACGGAAATACAAAATTTCATGTTTTGTAAACAAAGACCTATTATTCAGCGAGCAAATTTATCATAACCAACACATATTTATTAATGAAAAGGTTTCTGAACTTATAAAACTTTAAACCGATATCAGATATAACTAGAAAGCTCTTGCCTTTCTCTAATATGGATCAAACATCCGAAATGCAAGCAAACCTGACAGGAAACGTACGCCTATCCATACAAAACCATAAAATTGGAAAATTATGGTAGATGCTGAAGCTTTAAACAAACAACACACAGTATCTTTGTCTGATATCTTTCCGGTGAGAATCGGTCCATTGTGACTTTTGAATATCGATAGTGAATATCACAAACGATGAAAGTTTTGCGATACTACATTCAGAGATAATCTGCCTTGATAATTGAAATTTTATATTTAAAGAATTTATTCCGAAAATCCAATAATTTCGCAAGTCTGTGTTCATGTTTGAACCGTATAAAAGTTTGCTAATGATAAAATATCGCATGTGTTGCTAATGGCTGTTAAGGGATTTTGAAAGACATGGATAATGTAGCATATGGTCGGTTAGTGATGCTTTTTGATACTTACGACAAGCATGCGTTTAGTTTGGAAGTTGTATGAAATTATTCATAAAACTGAAAAATATATCAAACTTTAAAGCATACATTTGATGAGTAGGAGTGATAGTGATAATTTTATTTAAAATTTTATTGTGAATTAATTAATAACACGACTAGATTTAAAGAAGCAACGGTAGCTGCGAAATTGTAGGTAAAACATCTGGTATTGATATATTTTTCTAGGGAAGCACTGAAGCATTTTCACAATTAAAAAAACTAGTCGGATGTGCCAATCCCAAAACTTTCTTCTGTCTCACACAGGTTTCTCATACACTAAAAAGAATCAGCACAAATTTATATCAAGGTCTAACTGAATCTAAAGTTTAATTAAATTCCGTGCATTAGTTCTTGGGATAGGACTATTACTAAAATCGTGTAAATCCTGCAAAATGCAGCATAGCAGCACCACCTGTTCGGAGATTTAGACCAAAACCTAATCAACAACAACTTATGTCAACGTCTAACTGAATCTCAAGTTTGGTGAAAATCTGTGCATTAGTTCTTGAGATAGAGTTATCGTGATAATAATGAAAAAAGTAGCATAGCAGCGCCACCTGTTGGGCAATGTATACCAAAAAGTAAGCAGCATCTGTTTATGTCAAGGTCTAACAGAACCTGAAGTTTGATGAAATTTCGTACATTAGTTCTTGAGATATAGCTATCGCAAAAATCGAGAAAAAAGTGGTATAGCAGCGCCACCTGTGGGGATATCTACACCAAAACAAAATCAGCGTCTATATATGTCAAGGTCTAACTGAACCTGAAGTTTGGTGAAAATAAGTGCATTCGTTCTTGAGATAGCGCTATTGCGGAAATCGCAAAAAATGCAGCATAGCAGCGCCACCTGTCGGACGATTTTCACCAAAACTAATCAGCACCAATTTGTATCAGGAACTAACTGAATATAAAGTTTTATTAAATTTCGTGCATTAATTCTTGAGATAGAGCGCCCACAAAATTTTTGTCACATACAGATAGACAGACAGACTCACAGACTCACAGACAGACATTTTCTAAAAGCAGTCAAATCGTGTTCAGGACCTTCTAAAACGTATAAATCCGTCGAAAACCGGAAGTCGAAAATTTTCATAAATCCAATACTTTCTTCTTGTAAAGATAGAAGAAAGTAAAAATAGCTATGACTGTAGCTAAACAAATAAACTGATTGCTCGGCAACAAATAAAAAATTGCAAATATTACATTAATTTAAAAAAAAATTAAGTTTGTTGTCGTTTTTTGCGGAATAGTGTAACTATAGTATTTTCTACTTTTATCTCTTGTCAAAAGATCTTTTTATGGTTTAGACACTGCCAGAACTATTTAAATTTTTTTTTTAAAAACCCTCTAGTAGTTTTAGCAGAAAAGGTAGATCACTGTCAGCTGTTTTACGTTTTTATTTTGTTTGTTTCTTTGCGAAATCCCATTTTGGCGATAAAAGGGTTACATTAGGAACCAATGCAGGAAATTTTTCTTCATTGGAATTTTACTGCGTTTAAGAAAAGCAAAAATCAATAGCCTTACTTTCTTCAATAATAAATTAAAAAAAAATTCCATACATATATATGGAGGTATTATGTATACATCTCTATAATAAAACTGTAAGTCATGTGACTGACCTCAACAGTTCCGGGATGCCGCATCGCTTTTTCATATGCCAAGCGGCCATTTTTATTCAAAATTATTTTTTCGAATAAACTGCATAAAAGTTACATTTTAAGAAAGATCGTTCAAAATAAATTAATATTTGAGAGATGACTTGCGTTCAATTATGTATATATTCTGCAATAACTTCAGTCGAAAGATTCGCAGTTCAAATTCTCTATTCATAAAAGTAAACAAAAAAACGATTGATTCGTCGTGAACATTTAAAATATTAAATCATGGAGGTAATCATTCGCAAAGCAAGTTCTCCGCGAATGAATTTTTGGACCGCTGCCTCGCGTCAAAAAAATAATTCGCACCAGTGAGACAATCAAAGTTTACCATAATTATGTGCTATACAACTCAACTTTCGGACCTTTTCTTGACGTAAATTGAACTCATGTAATAATATTTAATGAATCAGATTTTTAGCATTTTTAAAATCGCTAATACAGCTTTTATTTATCGCGTGTACAAATTAGAAATGATACTTTGATTTTGAAATCAAATGTTTTGATTTATGATATTATTTCTTATTTCTTTATTTATTTTCTCTTTTAAATGAAAAGTGTGAAGTATTTTAAATTTATGTAATATAAGCATTTTAGATTAAAGTTAAGTATTTTAAATGAAATGAGTGACAGGTTTATAATTTAAAATTAAATTAATTGTAGTATGAATGACGGTGATGGGAACGATATTTGGCGAATTATCATCTGCTCCCGGCTAACAAAAATACTCATAATTAAAAAAAAGAATAAAAATAAATAAATGATAGTTTGTTGTAAATAAATATTGATATACATATCAAAAATAATTTATAGAATTAAAATAAAAAATAAAAGTAAATAAACAACAATTTCCATAACAAAGTTTTCGCTAAATTGGCGGGGGAGGGGGGGGGGGGGGGAATCGCGCCAACGTGCGTATGTGACATTTGTGCCCAAAAAATATGCGAAATGCTACCATGATTGCAAAAGTTCATGATTTGTCTATTAGAATCTTCCGATTTGGCGAAGGATTAAGGGAAAATTAAATTATGAATAAATGTAACGTGTTGCAATGTTTAACATACATTTAAGGGAGACCAAACTGGTCGCCAGTGGCGGCTAGTTTATAATACTTTTGAAATCAAACAAGTTCTATCATCGAAATCAATCTCCAATTTATATATATATATTTGAATTTATTAATGTAAGTCTGTTTCATACAGGGTTATAAAATATAAGATTGGGTGGATAAAATATAAAATAGATATTCTATAATAAAATATAAAGTTCTCATTTTTGGCAAAAAGAGGACTAATTTTTAAAAATTTGAACAAAAAATTAAAGATTGTTGTGCGAATATGTAAGTTTTATTGAAAAGAAGGTAAAATTTTCTATATTAATAAATATATTGATTTTCGGTTGCTTTTGGTGGGGCAGAATCATTGACGAACATGGAAGATGCGATGAATTCAATAAAAAATTGAATAAAAAGTAACAAAAATTCGTCATGGACTTCATTTTTAATGCCATAGCTTTAACGTTAAAAAAAAGTACTACCTTTATATAATTTCCAAATCCATTTTTTTTTCTTTCCTGTTGCTACAAAAAGACACTGTGAATTGACAATGTATACTGCTGCTGATGTCATATTGATGACGCAACAACCTGAATAATAAAGTTTTGCTTTTTTTGAAAACTTATTAACTTCTGAACATCGCACAATTTAAATTTTTACACCGTCGAATAGGAAAAATATGAGTAGCGGCTTTTTCAAACTGTGACGCTGAATGGAGCGGATTCGTCCATTTAGAAAAGGGATATCGGAAGGGGAGAATTAACGTCTAGTCTAGCTCATTGGATTTTATTATGTGTTTCTGACATGTTAATAATTAATATATCTCTAATGTGAATAATTAATGTATAATTAGAATTAATAAATTATAAATAATATATAATTAGAATTAATAAATTATAAATAAAATAGAATTATAATTAATAAATTATAATTAATATATAATTATAATTAATAAATTATAATTATAATTAATAAATTGTAATTAATATATAATTATAATTAATAAATATTAAATTTAATCATTTTTTATGTAACTGACATGTAACAGCCATCACGTGTTTCTGCTCATTTATCTTCGAAATGCGATGGCTAATATAGGTTGGTTATTTCTTGTGATAGTTCATTTACTCGCATATGGCTTGTTTTCTTCTTAATTATTGTTCAACTGATCATGGCTCAGACCGAACCATGGTTAATGTTTCTTCACATCTCGGAATTACTCAAACAATTTATCAATGATTGCAACATTAAAGAATTTCGTATATTTTGGGGGGATTCCAGTACAACGAGGTTGCTGCATCCAGTGATGTTTTTGTTTTTCATTTTTGCGAAGCAATAATACATGTAGTACAGTGATCGCGGCATTAAGGAACTTCCTGTACTTTTTGGGATTCCAATACAACGAGGCTGCTGCAAGCAGCGATGTTTTCATTTTTGTTTTCATGTTCGTGAAGCGATCATACAGGGTGTTTCACAAAGGACCCCTAACTTTAAAAATCAATAACCCGGAAACGGTGATAGGGAGAAACATGAAACCAGTAGTATGTTTATTAAAAAAATCGTAAGAATCTTTTACATAAATCTCAAAATTTAGTTTAAAATAGCGCCGATAGATGGCGCTGCTATAAGTAGGCGTATCAAAAGTTATTCAAAAGGTGCACCTTTTACACAACAGACTTATCGCAAACGAAGAATGAAATTGTCATTGACTCTCTGCTGTATGTCACCGGTCTGTTTGTTGAAATTTTTTGAAAAGCTCACGAATTGTTTTCTCATCTGGGCTTTTTGCGACTTGAAATCGCGTTTGAAAACTTCTCCTTGAGGCAGTAGGACTCTGATTTAATCGGTGTTACTCCAATACAATAAACACACGTTCCTCCACGGTATACATCATACTTTTGGAAGTATTTTCACTACAAGCTAATAGCGGTCAGATTTCAATGGCGAAATCATCAACGGCAAGTCTTTCTATGCTTCTGAACTCTCTGTAGAAGGATTCTTAACGCTCTCAGGGCCATCTGTTGGTACTATTTTTAACTAAATTTTGAGATTGATGTATAAAATTCTTACGATTTTTTTATTAAACATACCATTGGTTTCATGTTTCTATCTATAACCGTTTCCGGGTTATTGATTTTTAAAGTTAGGGGTCCTTTGTGAAACACCCTGTACATGCGGTACAGTAATCACGGCTTCAACGAATTCCGTGTACTTTTTGAGATTCCAATACAACGAGGTTGCTGCATCCAGTGATTTTTTTTGTTACGGTTTCCATGTTCATGAAGCATCATACATGCGGCACAGTGATCGCGGCATCAACGAATTTCGTGTACTTTTTGGGATTCCAATACAACGAGGTTACCGCATCCAGTGATTTTTTGTTTTGTTTCAGAAGCAATCATGCATGCAGTACAGTGATAGCGGCATCAACGAATTTAGTGTACTTTTTGGGATTCCAATACAACAAGGTTGCCGAATCCAGTGATTGTTTCGTTTTTAAGTTCGGGAAGTGATCATACATCAGGTACAGTGATCGCGACATTAACGAATTAAGTGTCTTCATTTTTCTTTTCAACTTTGCATTGATCGTTAACCTTTTATGTAATTTTGCTCAAATGTGTATAGATACGTTGTTTCTTACTGCTCGTATTACCTTTTTTATATCTATCTTATTAAATTAGTCAAATAAAATATTTATATTCTATTCATAAATGCAATATCTAAAAATAAACAATTTAGAAATTGCCAATATGGCATCTTTTTAAAAATAAACGCCAAATGGTTGAATGAATTAGGATTATGTCTTTTATCATAAAATTTATTATTAAAATATCAAATAAAATTTTGTTTTTTATCTTATTTTCAATATAAAACATTAATGTTTTGTTTATTTTAAAACGTCGTGCGATAAATGCTCTTTAGACTATAGGGGCCGTTGCCGTAGACTTATAAAACCTTCCTATAATTATGACCTCTGCTAAAAAAAAAGTAAATTATTTCCAGGTATGCGCAATTGATATTTCCCATTGGGCACTTTTATTAACACTTTCCAACATAGTTGAAAAGTGTTTATGACTTTGGTTTGTCTGGCCGTCTGTCGTCTGTCCGTGCTCTAACTCCCGTAAATATGCTCGGATTGTCCTGCAATTTTTATTTGTTATTGTCGTTATCTATAGTATGTTCCCTATTTCAACTGAAGTGTGTAGCACTTATAGTTTTTTTACAGGGACACTCAAAAGAATTCCGTTACATTACGGTCTATGGAGAAAAATCGTTTTGCGGTTTAATTAAATAATGTTTCACTATTTTAAACGCATTGAAATTTATATATATCACTAAGGTGCATTACAAGAGGCTTACTGCAGAATATTGTGTGTATAGCAGTCATTGTTCATTTACAGGGACACACAAAAGAATTCTCTACTGTCTGTTAACAATAATTCCTGGAAGTGCGTTTTAAGTTGCTGAACGCGATTTTAAATTTAACTCACTTTTTGTCTATTACTTGGTGTGTATAAATTCTGTAGATCATATACAGGGCAGCACAAAAGTTCGCGAACACATTTCGTTTATTGACAGAAACTCCAGAAGGAGAATTTTAAACTGTGCTACGCGTTTCCTAACTAAACTAAAACCAGAGGGCCCGTGCGAAGATTTCGCACTGAAATCTAATATTTTTTTTAGGTACTTCTCTATTAACCCGTTGACCGCTTTTCATAACAAAAAACTACCGCAAACTGTAAGATTAAACGCCAAAAATGCAGTCCCGTTTACTTGATGTCAGAATCATTATGCGTGTTTGTTACGTCATCTAGTGGTATTACATTCGACATTTGCGTGTATTTTTCATTATGTTTTACTGATTTAGTAGTTATTTTATTAATTAAAATAACAATTGTGTCCTTAAATTCTTATATTTTATTTATTTTTTGATATTCCAATGACAACGTTCTCTCGTTTATTTGGCGATAGTTTTTTGTTATGAAAAGTGTTCGACGGGATAATAGAGAAGTATCATTTTTTATCAATATGTAATATTTATTAGATGCAGGTTTAAACTTCTAAAGAAAAAGCAAGGATAAAAATATCTGCAATCAACATTTAGTTGTTAGTCAAGCCAGAACATCATCTAATTTATTCCATCAAAATTAGACTAAAAACTGATTCAAGATTGCTAAAGGCACGCGTGAGAAAAAAAAATTAACAATCGTATTTTGACTGCATTAGAGGATGACGTCATCCGCTTCGGGAAAACCATGGGACTTTGAAATATAAATATAAACATTTCAATTTCAATTTCGCTTTTTAATCATAAGTACAGCGCCTAGAATACATACTGTGGAAACCGGCAAATGATGTAATGCTTTAAAAAGTGCTAAAAAGTTGTAGCCTATAAATGTGCAACGGTGCTCCTACGAAGCCTACGATAATGTTGCAGCCAGAGACAAAAAAAATGCGTATCACGTTTTTTAGCCATGCTTTCATAATTTAAAAAAAAACTTATAAAAATCACTAAGTCAGAGGAGAAAATGATATAATTTAAGTATTTAAAATACTTACCACCAGCCGAAACATTCTAGTACAATGTCAAGAGCTAGCAGATGGCGCTGCGAACCCATCCTAATATTTTCAGCAACGTTGTACATTTATTGGATACAATTTTTTAGTACTATTTTGTAGCCGGTTTCCACACTATGTATTCTAGGCGCTGTATCATAAGTATAAAATAAACCCGTGCGGTGTTTTTTATAATAATTGCTATGAGCATCATATAATGTGATATTTTATTTTTTTGGCAACAATAATTTCAGGAAAACCTTTCATTTCTTTCATGAAAACAATGCCGATTTATTTTTTTAATTTCAGCAAATTTTAATCAAAAACATGTTTTAACGAATTGTTAAGTGGGCTATGTCAGAAGCCTGTTCTAAAACCTTTCATATGGTATCTCATTCGTTGTTCTGCGTTTCATATTTTCTGAATAAAAGGGATGTTGACAGGAGAAATAATATATAAGGATTTAGCATCCTATGTAGTATATATACAAATCTATAGATCATATACAGGGATGAATAAAGGTATTCGGATATTTTTCAGAGTATTGTATATGTTGGAAATTCCTGAAATTACGTTTTTAAATATGTTATGCGTTTTCCAAATTGTTTACTTATATGTTATCTTTCAGCTTATTAAACGGTAATGATTTTTAAAATTATTTTGGAAGCGTTGGAAAGTGTTACATAATCTATGCTTGACGCATGGTTTTCCATTCTTGTTGGTTATAAAATAACTTTCAAGGATGATTTTTTAAAGGAATATCCATTTCTATCAAGTGCAACACGCTTACGAAACATTGACACCTTTGTACTTAAAACAAATAAATATTTCAGTATTTATTTCTGGCTAATAATCCATAACGAAATTAAAACTTCATAATAAATAAATAAAAGAATAATATTAATAAAACACAAATTTAGCAGATATGTAATTGAACTGCGCGCTTGAATACTGAAAAAATCAAAATCAAAAAAATTTCTTTAAATAGTGAAATCATTGGCGATCTTTCTTTTCCCAAACAAAACTCTATGACTGAGTTTTGTTTGGGAAGAGAAAGATCCCGATTGTAAGTGTTCAGAAAATGATGTCATTTCCATGTAATCATTGTAGATTGAGTTTTAATGAGAAAATGTTTCCTTTTAAAAATATTGCCTTGCGAAATAGAATTTCACTAAATGCTACGACATTTGGTTGAATGTTTTAGATTTTTTTGGTATTGTCAAAGAAATCGTATATTTTTCTGTTATACGTGCATTCGGACATTCTCACTTTCAACGCTGACAGATTTTACTATGATTGCGTTAATGCAACGTCATTTTTTCTGATTGTCTTTTTAACGATTTATGGTTGGTTGGTTGTATAGGGTTTAATGGTACGAAGTCCACATTTGGACATGCTGCGCCAAACAATAGTTTAAAAAATAAACAAGTACATATGTACAATAAAGAAAAAACAATTAGCATATATACATATCAGATAACAAACATACAAAGATGATATATAAAAGCCATAATAAACTTACCTGGATGGGGTCCATCCAGATTAAAAATTACAAGATATGATATTAAAAATTTATTTAGAACAATGCAAAGAGAATAATGGTAAACATGAGATGCAAAAAATTATAAATATGATGGTAAAATCCTACCTGTTTTAAAAACATGAAAACATTTTCATTGGGATTTTCTCCAAAGTCTTTGCAGTTAAAATCCGTGCAGATTGTAAAATAAAGATTAAAAACAAAGTATACAATGTCCGAATAATACAGCATAAAAACAGGTTTATTTAAAACACAGATTATTTAAAAAAATGTCAAACCACATAGGCTCAAATTCTTCAAAAACTGTATTTTCTTCATCTGCATCCGAGTCATAAACTGTATGAATCTGTTTCCATAGCCTCTTCCACATAGAGACGCAGCTGCTTGTAATTCTTCATATTAACTGAAGATGGGCTAAGACTTGATTTCTTGTTTTTCTTCTTCACTGTTTTCTACTGTGAAGAGGCTTCAGCTGAGGTTCTTCTTTTTGAGCACTTTTTTTGTTTTGTTTTTCTTTCTGTGTTGGGGAAACAATTTTCCAAATTTGCAATTTCTCTGCAAAAAGAGCAGAAGTTTGCTTTGACTCATGTTCAATTGGTATTTCAGACTGACTTGAAGGTTTTTTGTGACCGACGATTAGGATATTCTATTTTAATAGTTTCCGATGATGGTGGCCAACGTTCCAGTGAAGGATTAGCCTTCCAAGTTGTGGCAGACTGTACATTATGAGTTTTTTCTTTATAACGCTGAATGCTTCAGGGGAATCATTTGGTAAAAAGATAAATAAGTTCGGGGGCTTATTTCAGGCTTATAGGGGCTTTACGGATTTTGAATGATGCTTGAGTACACTAGAGTAAGAAATTCCGACAGATGGAG
This sequence comes from Maratus michaelseni, assembly GCA_963931845.1. Lineage (NCBI taxonomy): Eukaryota > Metazoa > Arthropoda > Arachnida > Araneae > Salticidae > Maratus > Maratus michaelseni. The sequence goes on from OZ007587.1 coordinate 187,414,708, forward strand.
TTCTGGATTCAACAATTTTGCAAGCTTCAAAGTAAGAAAATTTCTGAGTAATTGTAACAGCAACAATTTCTTTTTCACTGATCCATTTTGGACAAGAGCAGGAGTATGCTGCATGGTCATCTTTACAGTTTGCACAGCTTTCAGCTTTATTACAAGAGTTACTTTCATGGCCTTCTTCTGAACATCGTGCACATGTAACAGAACCACGACATGTAGTTTTACTGTGGCCATAACGTTGGCAGTTAAAACATAGAAGAGGGTTGGGTATATAAGTCCGGACAGGGCAGCTGAGGTATGTACGCTTTAATTATAGTTGGTAGAGTAGGGCTATTGAAAGTCAGAATAATGTGCTTCTAGAGGAAGAACTTGCTCATTCCGATGGATAGTGATACGGCGTACATCTATAACATTTTGATCTTCTAAATTTTGTAACAGTTCTTTTGGAATTAATTTTATCTTACTAAACAATATATATATAGGGGAGATGGGGGATGAATGGGACAAGGGATGGATGGGACGTTCTCAATATTTCAGGCAATAAACTTTTTTTTTAGTTGCTTCCTATCCTCATAGATTTTACTACCATAGTGTGCTTCAGAACCAAAAGCAATACCACATGGCTGTTTTCAGTTGTCTCCAAATTATCAGTTCCTGGAAACTCTGTTTAAAAGTAAATCTTTTTACATTTGAAGTTACTTAAATATCTTAAGCAATATAAGCAATTAAAATATGTTGTAATTTTTTATTTCAAGGCTCAATATTGGTAATTAAAATGAATGAATATTAACCATTGTGACAAAGTAATTTTTTAGGCAAAATGACTGACATTTGAATATATGCATCATGGGGATGATTGGAACATTTCAAATGGGATGAATGGGATTGTCTCATCCATTCCTAGAAGATGCTGAAAAATATATTTATTAACTAAATAATATTATATAGTTTGATAAATTAATAATTTATGGTAATTATTCTTTTAACATTTCATCCTCATTGTAGTTATCGTCTGCAGCCATTGAATGCTTCCATTTATGAGCCTTTAAAGGTAAAGCTGAGAAGAGTCCAATATGATTGGCTAACAAATAATTCTGGAGATCATATTACAATGTAATATGCTTTTTCCCAGGAGGCATTTTTTTCAGCTTTTAGTCCTTAACATTGAATAAAGGGAGGAAAATATTTGTGTCCCATTCATCCCTGCTGTGTGGATGATTGGGACATAGAAGAATTGTTTTGTAATTTCATAATATATTTCTGTATAATAATAATTTTGAATAAATCGTGTGCATAAGATGTAGTCAAACACTTAATGTATGAAATGTTATATATAATATTGATAATAACTTAAATAAAATATTTAAAATAAACATTTTTGTGAAAATGTCCCATTCATCCCCCATCTCCCCTATATGTTGTTTGATATATTACGGTGCAGCATTGCTTTTCCGATAATTTTTCATAAAAAGAAAAAGTGACAGAGTCACAAGAAAATTAAAGTCAAGAAATGGAACTAGGATAAAAATCAGAAAAACTGTGTAGCATCTCGTTATATCACGCTTCGTTACATAGTATTTTCAAATATCTCTCTCTTTTTCATGTCTCGCTTCCCATCTCCACAAACAAAAAATAAATTTTCTGTCTCAAACGCACTTTCAAGTAACTTTATCCACAATTGTATTACAAAAATACCTTTATTGTTATTTTTATTAAGAAAGTTATAGTTGTGTGGATATAGTAAAATTTTGGAGACAAATACATATCATGTACTTGAAAATTATCATTCTGTTTATTCCTTTCACAGGTAAAGTATTATTATTTGTAAAATGCTTAAATGACTTAATGATACCAGAATTTGCAATCAAATTTATTTTAATATAAGTAAAAGATTTTCTTCACGTTCTTAATAACAGGAAAATTTCCATACCAAAATTCTGGTGCAAATGTGGTATTTATGGATTAAAATTAAGTGGTCCAAAAATGAACCACCGCCTTCAAGGGTAAAATTTTATTCCCTGCTGTTATATCGCGCTTTTTCTTCCTTTATTGCATGCTCGATATAACAAAAGGCTACAGTATAACAAAACAAAGCAAAAATGAGCAAGAAATATAACACATTGTGAAAATATCTATTAATATTTTATGGGACAAACAGATATTACAAATATTCATTATTTCATATTTTTAAATCAAGTAATAAAATAGTTTTGACAATTTCTTTTCAAAATTATAATATAAATATTAGATCTTCACACAATAATTATCAAATCTTAGTAGAAAATTGGAAAATTTCTTGGAAAAATTGAAAAAAGCTTTACAGTTAAAGAAAATATTGATAGACATTGAATTTGTCTGCTTTTGCTTTTATATTTTTATACAATTCCAGCTCTTTGTGTTATAAAAGGTTCTCTTGTATTTTTTGTGCAAAGCAAATTTGGTTGTTCTTCACCCTGTGGTCTTGAACAAGTATCGCAAACTGTACACTTTCCGAAATACAGCCTGAAAAAAATATATATGCTATTATTTATCTTGCATAAATTAAGGTAAAAAAAAAGAAAAAGAAAAAAAGGAACAGCAATGATAATTCCAATATCATTTTCCCTCATTAAAATTATTTGCATAATACTCGCTATTCATTTTGAAAAGTGTAATAAGATAAAACAGAATTAGGACATTTATACGTTAGATATATGACTCAAAAAAAAATTCATTGTTACACATGATATTCCTTATTTTGCTCTTTTAATTATTGTATGCAGTACACTAAATTTATTAAATTATACTTTTTCATATAATTGCAATAATTTTTTTCCACAAACAATTTCTTTTTAAGTTACCTTACAACGTTAAAATAACCGAATTTTGGTAAACATCACGGAATTTTTTTTAATGCTTTTATTTGAAGTGAATATATGAATTTATATGAGTGTACAATAACATATCCAAAACGGGTTTTGTATTTTTCGTAGGACCATTGAGAGAGTAGTTACGGCTTATTTTTATTTCAGTTTCACCACGGAAGTGTATATATAAGCAAGCGGGAAAGAGTAATTTCAGTGATCTTGCGAAAAAAATTAATTTTTATAATTTATATTCAGGAAGATATAACATGCAAATCTGAAAAAATTTAAGATCTTTTCATTATTATTTCTTATAAATTTGGGGAAATAAAACATTAAATGCGTTTTCTGGAAAACAGGATTTTTATGAACAATCAGTTACGAAAAACTTTCTATCCCTTTAGACAACGGTTATATTTATATACAAACGATCGCCTACACTGCAAAAAAAGTGTTGATTTTACAGTATAATACTAGCACCCCAGCTGCTAGTATTATATCGTAAAATTAACAGTAATAAACAGTAAAATAAGCAGTAATACGCTGCCGCACACACTGGCAGCTGGGGTGCCAGTATTATACTATAAAATCAACACTTTTTTTCTTGCAGTGTACAATTTATGTGTTTTTGCGAGTATAGTGAAGAATCGGTTTAAATATCTGATAATTTCCTGAAATTTTACAGATAATATTATATTAACAAACATAAAATATATGTATGAAAATCACCGAAATGGTAATTTAACTCCTGTATGCGCTACGAGTGGGTGAGCGCCGCAACATGCTGTCCACTTAGAAGTCACCTCCACAGAACACTTGGAGAGACGCTGGAGTCTCTCGACAGCTTCGGAGCTGGAACCCAAAAGAGGGAACCGTGCCCTAGGACGTATGCTGGGCGTCCCCAACGACTCTTGCTGTACCACAACTTCCGAACATCGAGTCCTATGGAGGTTAGAAACGACTGGCCTCATTTCCTGCGGCGAGGAGGAGCGGCCTCTCGTCAGCCTGGGATGTCTAGGAAAGGCATCCCTGAACACATAGACACGTCCTGGCTTAGGTTGTCTCAGCGTGACCTCCTAAATATTTCCCTCCGGCAAACCCCAACTGCAGAAGACCGTTGGTCGACTCAATAGGAGATCATTTGGAAACACGTATAAAATAAACACACAAAAACACAACAAATCTTAGACAACAGCGGAAAGTTACGTTAGGCACCACTGTCGGACTCTGAAGAGCATGGAAAGATCCTTTAAAACCGCCGGAGAGTTACTAGCTTGAAAGTTAGTTCTAAGATTCCTGCTGATCCAACTGTCCGATGCAGAAAGCTCCGACTACGCAAAGACATGCTGGATTGGTTTACGAAACGGGGTTCGAGTTTTGGCTTGATCGCCGCAGCATTAGTCGACGAGCCACCGGTCCGGTTTCTCGTGGTCCGACAGTCCAGGGAGGGCGTTATCCCCTCCAAAGATGTGATACGATCCGCAGTGACCTCAGCTACTGTGTAAGTAGTCTACTAAAAACACGAACCACACTTGGTACGAACGGGCACTCCCATTTCTGACCGCCCTTGAGGTCGACACACAACTACTCCAACTGCAGCAAGTGACGTGGTGGACGAGGACCATGCAGTCCATCAGCTAAACGCCGGTATCTACGCTCTGCCGCTGGCCAGTACCAAGGGTTGCTTCACACCACCTCATGCACTGACTAGACGTCACAACAGAGCATCACGCACCTTGCTCTTTGGAGTCCGATCTCGCCTCCGTTATCGCCTTGGATAAATTGCGAAAAACTATCCTACCAGTCTGTTGCTCAGCGTCACCAACTCGACCCGAGGAATCCCGGTCATGCAACTGAGATTAGCCTGTGGGGCGTCCTTACACCACTTAGGGGGAGGCCCCCAGCATTGGCCGAGTCCCAACGCCGCAGAAAACCTGCGCTTATGGGAGGGGAGGCCCAGACTCGGTGGCCCACGTCACCGAATCTTTGTGGCACTTCCGGCTTTTTTGGATGCCCCCCCCTACGACAAGGGCATCTCATTGAGGTGGCGGTTGATCCGTTTCCCTGCCCCCGTCGTGTCGCAGAACATCTCGCAATGCCGGGCATCTTCCCCACTTATGTACTTTATGTATACACAACCCGGCGGGTTCCGCCGGGTTGTGAAGAGGAAAGCTAAAAGTTAGCTTTTTCTTTAGATATAGATACTATATCTATGAACATGTACATATCTACATTTATACCACATCAAATTATGTACTAATATATAAATATCTCTACAACTGTTTTTAATATTACAACTATATAACATTAACTATGACGTTATACAGTAGAAAGGAAAAAGAGGAAGGGCTATAGGTTACTGTAATTTATATTATGGGAGTAATTGTTTCTATGGTGTATCTTCCTTGCCCGGATAATACGTAAGTATCATATTTTTTTTTAGTATTCTTAATATTCTGATATGATTATACCTGATTATTTAGGCATCTCTAAAAGAATGTTCAAATTAATCGACAAGAATTTTGCCATGACTGTATCTAAGAATGTAATTTAAAAACTGGAAGCAAAATTGCTATTGTGGATACTGACATTCTTCTTGAAAGACAACGCAGTTGGAAGTTAATTAAACAATCATAGACAAATTTATAGAAGAACACAGTATTAGTTTGGCCTTGAAAGCTTTTAAGGCTGTGAACCGACCAAATTCTCTGACAAGAATAATAAATTATTTCTTCAGGCTGCTCTTTTATTTCCAAAGATCTGTGATCAGTTGTAATCTTTATCTTTTGTATTGCTCTTTAAAGTTTTCGAAGCAATGAACTTAAAATTAACAAACAAAATACTCTTTAAGGTATATGATGAACATCTCGTGAACCTTTTCCCATCATAGTCAGGGACCAGGCACCAGCAATATCATCAAAGTCGCCAGTTAACCACAATAAAGAAATTCCACTTTGTCGCAATAGCCTGTTAGCACTTTTAAAGAAGAAGGGAGTGGGGGAAGGGGATAAATGATGAGAAAACAAGGGAATTGGGCAATTTAATAATGCAAAATGCAATGATATGGAAATAATCAAAATAAATTATGTAACAGTCTTACAACAATACAATAATTTACAACAGCCCTTAATATGTTCAATGACAATATCACTAATCACCTTTAAAAAGTGCCAAAGAAACGACAATCTGTGTCATTGTTGGATGTTTTCTTAAACTTCACTCACCTAATGGACAAATCTAATGGTCAATTAATTTTGTATAAGATAAAATGGAAAACTGATTCTATTAAAAGAATGTTTTTTTTTGTTTTTTGGCTCACGAACCACAAATATAAACGAATTAAAATGAATCGTAAGTCTAGTTACACCTGTACCTTTTTTAAAACATAAAGAAAAAAAAATTAAATTTCGTTAAAAATCCAATTATTCTTAGAGTAAATAAATAAATAAGTAATGCGAGTTTTCATAAAATATAAATAATCCAATAAATGAAAGAAATGAGATCACAAGTGAACTAAATTACTTGACCTTGTTAATAAAATTACGAAATTAATAAAAAATAATAATGATAATCTAAACAACAGAATCACATAAACTCGAATAGCTTACTTTTCATCTCGTAATGGATGGGAAGTTTTAAAATCGTGTTTGTAGCTCGTGGTATAAGAAGGACAGACTGGTTTCATCAAATCTGGAGGCAAATCAGCCAATTTTTTGTTATCTCTTTTCTCGGGTACGCAACATGTCCGCTTCCACCAGTATCGAGATTCGCCGGAATCTCCTTTTTCACAAAGTGTGAAATTTTCTCCTGTGGTGTGGAACGATGGTTGACAAAGATGGCCGTCACCGTGAATCTGACACTGTGGTGGTAAATGTGCAACGTCGCACTCATGAAGATGCACCCTGTGGAGGTCTTTATCACATTCATCACATGAAGAATGGTACGTGTGCTTATCGCCAGTAGATGTCTTTCTCCAAGAGCAGTATTCTTCAGCTAATTGCTGACATGGATCTCTAGTGGATAAAATGTTCAATTAATGTTAAATTAGGTATTCCAATTTAATTCAATATTCCAATCGTGGACTATTTTTAAAGCTATTTTTTGGTGATTCAAATGTTTTGTAAATTGTTTTATTTAAATGGTTTGGAAAATAATGCAGAACATGAACAAAAGTACATTTTACACAATCATTCGTAAAGTGAGACAATTCAAAATTTCATTGATCACAACTTAAAAAACGTGAATTTCAGATAATACTAGAAAATACCAAAAATACTTTCTGATCTGTCATAAAAAGTACATTTAAGAGATGAAAAATTAACTACAAAATTTCATCTTTACATACATGATCTAAGTTAAGTTGAATAAAAGCGTATTTTTAAATATATATATATATATATATATATTACACTCTTTATTTTAGGCACTTTCCTAATAAAAAGTAGAAGCTACCTATTTCAGCAGTTCGGAGGAAAACAATTCCGGTAAATTTCGGATATATTTTCACCGATCATGACCTTCAGACTCCAAAATCACTCCCCGTTCAAATATTGATTTATATATATACATATATATATATCTAATTTTTGTAATGCGAAAGCATTTGTATTTATGAATCTATTTGAATGTGTACAGGACTTACCAAGATCTAGAAAGAGTTTGTTGAACAGCTTCAATGGCTATCTTGTTTCAAAATGGTGGCCTCTTAAAGATTTCAAATTAAAAAAAAATATACAAAAAAAGTAGAAATCCAAAAAAGTTTTTTTAAAGTGTTTGGCCTTGATATATGTATTCCGGAGCTTTTTTTTTTTTTTTTTTTGGTCTCAGTCTTATAAAATGGCTGAGTTACAGAAGTTTAACATCCTAGGTTGTGCAAAATTTTGAAACAAGAAAACAGATTAAAAATAAAATAAAAAAAAACTTTTTAAAACCATTTAACGTATACCTTAAAAATCACGCCTGATGACTGCAATTCATGTAGTTAAAAAAATAACAGTTACAGTACGTTAATTTGGTGTGTGAGCCCCTATTATTAAAAAATCACCGCGGCGATTTGATTTACGCTTGGTAGGAGGCGTGAACAGTTGAATTTATTAAAATAAATTATATTTTTTGCTCTGTCTCCTTTTTAAGATATAGCAACAAAAAATGAGAAAAAGCATTATTTAAACTGACTATTCAGGATTTCTAAATTGTTTTCTCAGCGTATATTCATAATTTAACTAATATTAAACTGTTAAATGGTAAAATAATATTTTTTATGAAAAAAACATCTTTATTTTTTATTTCTATTTTCCACTATTTATCGTTTATAATATTTTGTTATTGTAGTTTCAGAGCCATTCAGCATATTTTAGCGAGAATGATTTGGCGCAAAATTAACTACATTGTTTTTATTACTCGTAAACTGTTGCAACCATAAAGAATATTTGGCGATTCATCCCTTGAGGCCGTTTAACGGAAAAATATCTTAAAATAAATTTATTATTTTATAATTAAGTTTTAAATATAGGAAAACGTTGTGTTGTTATCGGAAACACACCTGTGTATACACTTTTTATACTTCTATTATATCAAGAAGTGATAGAGAAATCCATTGCGAAATTTCATCTTTACATACATAAACCAAGTTAAGATAAATAAAAGAGTGTTAAAGTAAAAGTCATTGGTTAAAAGAGCCAGTGAATATGAGAATATTCTAGTCCGGTAATTATATTTTGCCATTTGAAATACGATATTTTTTGTATAATGTACTTGAAAGAAACTTCTGAAGTAGCCCCACTTGATTTTCCGAACTTTGATGTACGTGAGCAAAATTTACTACCAAACAAAAAAAAAAAAAAAAAAAAAAAAAAAAAAGAGAGCGACGAAATTTTATTACAATATTTTCTTACACTGTTTGTTCAAAAAGTAAAAATGTAGGTTTAACTGACCCCGTATTCACTGTTCAAAAGACAGACACCAATATAGCAGTATAAAAGCTTCAAAATTGAAAAGAAAGTATACAAAATTATTAACTTTAAAATCTATATAATCTGATACTGTGGCATACGTAGATAATAAAATGCAGTGGGGAAGAAAGTTACAACATAAAATAAATAATTATAAATTTATTGCTACTGATAAATAAATTTGCATCTAATATTATGATGGACTGCAATATTTCGCTAGAACATTCTAAGATTGTTCGTTTGATTGTAGCCAGAGGGAATCTGCAGTTAAGGAATCAGAATTTCTTAGCCCTGGTATATCTACATGGTATCCAAAAGTAGACCGATGGCTTTTAAAATCAATAAAAAAGTAAGCAGTCACAGCTATTGAAGTTATCCCTGCAGAACAGTAATGTGTGGGGTGAGGAATGTGTCTTTGCTACATTTCTTTGTTTTAGTTCAAAATATCACAGATAGATGACATTACACTGTCTCATTCTATAACAATGCTTAAAATAACGTTGCAATTTCAAATCTAAATGGTTTCTTGGTGCTTTAGCAGATAAACAGAATGAAGAGTAAAAATTAGGTGAACTTTGATCCATCTTTATACGTTACATTTATTTATTTACAGTTTGAGATAGCGCAGCGTCACTATAGGTAATATTTTTAACTAAATAAACAAGGCAATAAGGTAAAAGACAGTAAAAATATTCCTTGAGTCACAGATATCTCGCAACAATTACTTCAATAGCTGCCACCAATTACCAGACATTCAATTTTAAAACAGCCAGTCAATGTTTGAAGATCTTGTAGAATACATACAACAATTGAGTTGCAGATCATTGATTAGCTTTAGGCAGTTATAGTACCACCTAAATTCACAAACTCACTTTCAGATTCAATGGAAGCGCAAAGAATTGATTTCCAAATCTTATTGTGAGGCTTCTAATGCTTTTTAGGTGCGTTCGTAATTATATAAATACGTAGCACCTATAGTCATCGTCTGATCCGTCCGTCCGTCTGTCCGCATATAACAGCGCAAAAACTACCCAACCAAATGGTTTCGAATTTAAGATATATTATTTTTGCAGAATTTTGTCGAGACATTTCAAATTTTATGAAAATCGAATAAAAACTTTAGAAGATATTAATAAAAATATTTATTAAGAAATTTGAATTTTAAAAAAAAATCTATGCTTTCTTGTTTTAGTAGCTTCCGAAGTTTAAATGGTCAAGCGACCAAGATACTTGTTTTATTTCAGAAATTAATCTGCAGACGATATAATTCATTTCACAGAATTAAAAATCATCAAGATCTGAATATTTATATAACTAGCTATAGTACGAACGCAGCTCGTTTGTCGCGTTTGACGTACAATTTTCAACTTGTTAGCTTTTGCAGAAAGAAAAATAAAAATATTTTGTCCACTGGCTTTGGAAATCTCGCGGACTAGTGAAATTGCTTTCTACGTGCTTAAATTTTTTCAATGGTCTCAGACGAACGGATCACCAAGAATTTTGAACGCTGGTTAAAAAGCCTGCAGTCACCTTTTTTGCAAATCTGTAAAAATTATAATTCGGTAAAATAAATTATTAAAGTATTTTTATAAATTAAAATCTAAATACAAAGTTTATGGAAGGATGCTTACATTTTTTCTCGCTGAGGAGCCAAGTAGACTGGTTTTCTTTCCGCATACGCAATAGGAGGAGGCTGATAATCACACTGATAAGTGGTTTCACAAAGACTCGGAACATCCAGGTGACGCCACCGATCTACTATATTTGGATGCCATGGTGGAACTATTCTAAATATTGAATAAATTTTTAACTTTTATTAATTGTATACTCTTAACTGTAATTTGTAACGTGCGTAAAAATTTTAGTTTGATAAAAATTAATCGGAAAATATTATTGTTTTTAATAAGTCATTCAGTAAGCTGAAAAATTGCAACAAATCGCAGTATCATATATATTATTTCTCCTGTCAACATCCCCTTTTCTAAGAAAATACGAAACGCAGAACGACGAATGAGATAGCATATGAAAGGATTTTGAACAGGCTTCTGACATAGCACACTTAACATTTCGTTAAAACATGTTTTAGGTAGCTTTCAATACAAAAAAGTATAAAGCTACCTATTGCAGCCGTTCGGAGGAAAGCAGTTCCGGAAAATTTTGATATATTTTCACCGATCATGACCCCCAGACCCCAAAACCACCCTCCGTTCAAATGTTGATTATATATATATATATATATATATATATATATATATATATATATATATATATATATATATATATATATCCATATATATATATATATACAGGGTGATTCATAAAAGATGGGCAGAACTTTAAGGGGTTATAGTACACTTAAAGACAAATAATATTAAATAGGAGACTAAGGGTCCCAGACGTATTCCCAAGGAGATAGGGGGCATTAAAGTTTAGGGTCCGAAATTTCAAATGATTATAAAACATGGAAAAATTGGTCGATTCGTTTGCGGTTTTTGCAAAAAATTTTCTTTATGCCAGTATTTTCTTGAAATAAAATTTTAAAGTTCAATTTCAAAAAATGCCGATAGGGGGCGCTTTAGACTTTGGAGTAACAAACAACTATTTTTTAACGTTATTTTTTGTATTTCTTTAAATGATTTCGAAAGCTTAGACTTAAACTTAAATTTTGATCTAAAAATCTGAGTCCTAACGAGTAGTTAAGTAGCGTAAACTGAAATTTGAAATTTGAAACCCTTCTCCCCCCAGAACAAAAATCAGTTATTCCCGATCTTTGTGTCGTAGATTAGGCTCTAACTACTGCCGCGTTTTGCTAAAATTATTCTTTATGTCAGTATTTTCTTGAAAATAAATTTTAAAGAAAATTTTCAAAAAATTCCGATAGAGGGCGCTTTAGACTTTGGAGTAACGAACAACTATTTTATACCGTTATTTTTTGTGTCTCATTAAATGCTTTCTAAAGCTTAGACTTAAACTTAAATTTTCAGCTCAAAATCTGAATCGCTGAGCGTGGTTCAGTAGCGAGGGGAGGGGGTTCAAATTTCAACTTCTGAACATAGTTCAGTTTGCACTACTTAACCATGCCCAACGATTCTGTGCTGTGATACGAGGCAAAAATACAACTTTCGTCAAGGACTGCATAGTCGGAATTCACTCATAAAGGCACTGGCACAGTTGGAAACGTCGCTCATGCAAACGTTAAAGCTCCATTCCTGACGCTAGTCACCGGGTGAAGAAGGAAACAGAAAGTATGCAAATGTCAAATGGGGAAGAAGAAGAACACGTATGCAAAATTTCGACACGATTCAGGCATAAAAACCACTGAACGGTGAGTCAAGTGTAAGTCGCTGTAGTAATGAATCGGAAGATGGTGCCCTTCACGAATAAGGAAAAGGCTGAGATGCATTTAATTTACGGAGCGGCAGATGGAAATGGTGCAGAGGCACAACGAATGTACGGAGAGCGATTTCCTAACAGGCGGTTGCCTAACCGCAAAACTTTCGAGCGCTTGCACAGACAGTTGTGTGAGACGGGATCATTTCTCGCTTCCCGGTCGAATGCAGGTCGTGCAAAAAAGGACGAATCAGTAGTTGTTGCAGAAGCCATTCTGGATGTAGTAGCGGCGCAGCCAAGTACAAGTACACGAACAGTGGCTAGCCAGGTGGATACCTCACAGTCCACGACTTGGAGGGTACTGAAGGATGAACATTTGCTCCCGTTTCATGTGCAACGAGTCCAGAAACTGTCTCCAGGGGATTATCCAAATCGTATTGAATTCGCCCGCTGGTTTCTGCAGCAGAACGCGCTAAATCCGCATTTTGGACGAACTGTGCTTTTCACCGATGAATGTACCTTCACACGTGAAGGTACATTTAACACACACAATGCACATGTATGGGCGGATGTCAATCCACATGCTACGTATCCACATGCTCATCAGAGACGCTTTTCCATCAATGTTTGGGCAGGAATCCTCGGAGACCACCTAATCGGACCGTACCTTCTTCCTGAACGCCTCAACGGTAAAACATACCTCACATTTCTGCAACATGTGCTGCCAGACCTGTTAAACGTTGTTCCTCCACGCATCCGGCGGGTCATGTGGTTCCAGCACGATGGAGCGCCAGCCCATTACGTACGAGACGTCCGCAACTATCTGGACATCACATTTCCGAACAGATGGATTGGTCGAGGTGGTCCTGTTGCTTGGCCTGCTCGCTCGCCAGATCTTTCACCCCTCGATTTCTTTTTTTGGGGACGATTGAAGGCTCTTATGTATGAGACACCCATTGAATCCCCCGAGGAACTGGTCGCCAGACTTTCCGCCGCTGTAGGGGAAGTGCTCGAAAAGCCTGATGTTTTCGCGAATGTTCGCCGTTCCATTCGTCGCCGTTGTTCTGCGTGCATAACCTCTGGTGGTCACAATTTTGAACATTTATTGTGATTACATGTTAATAAATATGTTTTGGTAACATAATCCTAATTTGTGTCTTTTTACCTCGTATCACAGCACACAATGTGTGGACATGGTAAACTGAACTGTGCTCAGGAGTAGAAATTTCAAACCCCTCTCCCCAGAAACTTAACCACGTCTAACGATTCAGATTTTGGGCTGAAAATTTAAGTCTAAGCTTTAGAAAGCATTTAATGAGACACAAAAAATAACGGTATAAAATAGTTGTTCGTTACTCCAAAGTCTAAAGCGCCCTCTATCGGAATTTTTTGAAAATTTTCTTTAAAATTTATTTTCAAGAAAATACTGACATAAAGAATAATTTTAGCAAAACGCGGCAGTAGTTAGAGCCTAATCTACGACACAAAGATCGGGAATAACTGATTTTTGTTCTGGGGGGAGAAGGGTTTCAAATTTCAAATTTCAGTTTACGCTACTTAACTACTCGTTAGGACTCAGATTTTTAGATCAAAATTTAAGTTTAAGCCTAAGCTTTCGAAATCATTTAAAGAAATACAAAAAATAACGTTAAAAAATAGTTGTTTGTTACTCCAAAGTCTAAAGCGCCCCCTATCGGCATTTTTTGAAATTGAACTTTAAAATTTTATTTCAAGAAAATACTGGCATAAAGAAAATTTTTTGCAAAAACCGCAAACGAATCGACCAATTTTTCCATGTTTTATAATCATTTGAAATTTCGGACACTAAACTTTAATGCCCCCTATCTCCTTGGGAATACGTCTGGGACCCTTAGTCTCCTATTTAATATTATTTGTCTTTAAGTGTACTATAACCCCTTAAAGTTCTGCCCATCTTTTATGAATCACCCTGTATATATATCTGACCTATGTCATACGATAGCGCTCGTATTTATAAATCAATTTTGATGAAACTAATTGTGTGTATTAAGCTCACCAATGTCTCGACCGAGTTCGTTGGCCAGCTTGGTCCGCCATTTTGTTTCAAGATGGCGGCCATTTAAAAATTTAAAACTAAAATAAATATACAAAAAAGTTAAAAATTCAAATTTATTTTTTAATTCAGTGTTAGGCCTTGAAACGGGGATTCCAGAGCATTTTTTGTTTTACCTCTATCTTAAAAAACGGTTGAGATAGAGCAGTTTGAAATTCTAGGGTGGCTGACATTTTGAAACAAGACAGCACATTACAAAAATTTTCATTGTTGTAATAATTTTCCCAATCAAACGCATAAAACTATATATTCATATCTGTTAGCGCCAAATTCTCGCCAAACTTGGCGACATTTGGCGAAATATCGCCAAATTTGGCGACCAAAATAAATTTTCATAAATGAAGTCAATTTGGCTATTGCTCAATAATTTGGCGAATTTCTTATTCAAATTCAGTATTAACGAATCTTTTGTAAACGTTTTATTTGCATTTTAAGTTGCTGTTTTCGTGTAACATTAGCTAAAATTTTAAAACTAAGATATAGGAAAGCTACCTTTTCCTCCCGGTACAGGCCGGAAGGACTTTTTGATTAAAATTTGCTGAAAATTAAAAATTAAATCGGCATTGTTTTCTTAAAAGAAATGAAAGGTTTTCCTTAAATTATTGTTGCCACAAAAATAAAATACCACATTATATGATGCTCAGCAATTATTATAAAAAACACCGCACTTTTTTTTTATATTTATGATTAAAAAGCGAAATTGAAATTGAAATGTTTAGATTTATATTTCTATGTCCCATGTTTTATACCAAGTGGATGACGTCATCCTCTAATGCAGTCAAAATACGATTGTTAATTTATTTTTTTTTTTCTTGCGCGTGCCTTTTGCAATCTTGGATCAGTTTTTACTCTAACTTTGATGGAATAAATTAGATGATATTCTGGCTCGACTAAAAACTAAATGTTGTTTGCAGATATTTTTATCCTTACTTTTTCTATAGAAGTTTAAACGTGCATCTAATAAATATTACATATTGATAAAAAATGGTACTTCTCTATTATCCCGTCGACCACTTTTCATAATAAAAAGTTATCGCCAAATAAACGGGAGAACGCTGCCATTGGACTATCAAAATAAATAAATAAATAAAATATAAGAATTTAAGGACACAATTGTTATTTTAATTAATAAAATAACTAATAAATCAGTAAAACATAATGAAAAATACAAGCAAATGTCGAATTAAAAACCACTTGATGACGTAACAAACACGTATAATGCTTCTGACATCAAGTAAATGGGACTGCATTTTTGGCGTTTAATCTTACAGTTTGGCGATAGTGTTTTGTTATGAAAAGTGGTCGGCGGGATAATAGAGAAGTACCTAAAAAATATTAGATTTCAGTGCGAAATCCTCGCACGGGCCCTCTGGTATTTTATAAATTATCTAATTTAATGAATAAATATGTTGGTATTTATTCGTTTAAATTTTGAAGAAATAGTTCTTAATAGCGAGAATATCTTATGCATTAAAATCTGACTATATGCGTAAAAGTTTCCGTAAGCATTATATGTATTAAGTTTTTGTGGGTAACAGTCAAAGGTAGGAAAATTATACTGTTAACAAAAGTACTATGAGCAGTAAATAAATAAAAAAACAAAAAACAATTTGACGACCCTGGTTTACAATATAAATTATGAAAAACAAAATTGTTGGAAGTTCTTGATAAAATAAATATTTTAACTTAGTAGCCCAAATTCGTATGTTTTTTTTTTTGCTCCTTGATGGGACTGACCATTATTTTTACAAATTGTTTTAAAGTTTGTAAGGAGCTGTGCATCCACTTCTCCATAATAGTGAAAAGAGGAAAGAACTGTCGCAGTGGTGTAGTTGGTAGCACATTGGTTTCCAAAACGGTAGGACGTGGTTCGAATTCCGGCTTCAGCGAGCTCCAAAAGATTAAACTAAACTGTGTCTCATTTTGCATATAGTGCTTACAAATTCACGTGTAAGAAGAAGTTCAAAAGAAATGCTTGGTTAACAGAGAAAAAAAAACAGGTAAAAAATCTAATCACTTCCAATTGTGAATGCAGTAAGAATTGCAATAATCAGTAATAGAACAGGTGCGCATCTGCGGGCCAATTGCCTCCACTAACTTTAATAGTATTCTTTGTCTTATTAAATGCTTTCTTTTAACATACATTTCTGTATGTATGTGACAGTCAAATCTTGTTACTCATTTTTCCCCACTTCCTGTTGGCACAGAGCTTTGAAATTTGGAATGTATATGTATTCCTGATACATGAATTGGACATTGATTTGGCAATACATGAATCGGACATTAATTTCTTAAAATTCGACCCCTAAGGGGGTGGGGGGCAACGTCTGCCCAAAACTTGCATTTTCCCCATAGAAATAACGTTACGACTGTTTAATATTAATTGAAGAGATAGCTCCATTGTTTCAACATTTATGCATTGCTGCCACATTGTTGCCCACATCATTATGACGTCAGCATTGAGCGACGCGCACATTTGCATTTTACACTGCAAAAACAAATTGTTGATTTTACAGTATAATACTGGCATCCCAGCTGCAAGTATTATACCGTAAAATTAACAGTAATAAACAGTAAGATAAGCAGTAATACGCTACCGCGCATGCGCGAGGCAGAGATCATACAAAGAGATAAATGCAGTTTTAAATCCTACAAACATTTTTAGTTTTTGAAGCAGTTCATAAATCATCTCCAAAGGGCTTTCTTTGTACTGCAATACATTACAGAGATCTTCTAATAATTCTTCTGTAAACAGTTTAGAGTTTTGTAAGTATAAATGGTAGTTTGTTTATGTCCAAATCCATGTGTATCAATGTCTGTGTCTCCTTTTGACTTTAATACCTCAAGGATTTACATTTCTAATATGATATAGGTTCAAAATTCATAATAGTAAAATTTTAATTGGGCATAAATCCTTCAGTTTTAAATATACAGATATAAGCGAAAATCTTATAAGTGTGATTTCTCAGTCTCCAGTATACCTCTCGTTATTTCATCACAATATAAATTCTCATTTAATGTTAAAACGATTCTCTGTGATTGTTCTACAACATTATGTTACTTCCACTGTGAAAATCTGTTTTTCTTTATCTTTAAAATGGAATTTAAATATTTCAAATGGCACTAATCCCTTGTCCTCAGCCCATAACTTGACCATAAATCCATCAATAAACAATAATTAAAAAAAATAAATAGATAAAAACCAATGGATTTATTATAAATATGAATCTCGTGGAGCATAATAATATAATTTTTATAGAAGTGAAATGCGTAATATGTGTTTTTACTGGGTTTAAAGTTGTGTCCCGCACTGGTCACTACTGTACCGTGTATGAATTTTCTCATACTTCCACCAGATGACAGTATGCAGTTATTTTCAGTATTGTTTTCAGTAGGGGAGCACGTGTTATTCTTAAAAACTCGCCACTGGTTACTGTTTGTTGATAAAGAAGATTTTCTGGATTGAAAAGAATGGGGAAAAGATAAGCGTACTTTTATTAATCGTCAATAGTGTCCCCATTGTTAAGGGGACGGTGGACGTTGAAATTAATTATTTTTAGCACTTTCCAACCTAGTTGAAAAGTGCTTATGACTTCGGTTTGTCTGGCCGTCTGGCCGTCTGTCCGTGCTCTAACTCCCGTAAATATGCTCGGATTGCTCTGCAATTTTTATATGTTATTGTCGTTATCTATGGCACGTTCCCTATTTCAACTGAAGTGTGTAGCACTTATAGTTTTCTTACAGGGACACTCAAAAGAATTCCATTACATTGCGGTCTATGGGGAAAAATCATTTGCGGTTTATTTTAAAAATGTTTCACTATCGTAAACGCATTGAAATTTATATAGATCACTAAGATGCATTAGAAGAAGCTTAATATGGAATAGTAGGTGTATAGCACTTAGAGTTACTTTACAGGGACAGTCAAAATAATTCCGTTACATTACGTCTATGGAGAAAAATCGTCTGCGGCTTATTTAAATAATGTTCCACTATTTTAAACGCATTGAAGTTTATATATATTACTAAGGTGCATTACAAGAGGCTTACTACAGAATAGTGTGTGTATAGCAGTCATCGTTCATTTACAGGGACACACAAAAGAATTCTCTACTGTCTGTTAACAATAATTCCTGGAAGTGCGTTTTATTTACTGAACGCGATTTTAATCTTAACTAGCTTTTTGTCTATTACGTGGTGTGTATAAATTCTGTAGATCCTATACAGGGCAGCACAAAAGTTCGCGAACACATTTCCGTTTATTGACAGAAACTCCAGAAGGAGAATTTAAACTGTGCTACGCGTTTCCTAACTAAACTAAAATTTAGCATCCTATGTATATATACAAATCTATAGATCATATACAGGGCTACATAAATGTATTCTGATATTTTTCCGAATATTGTATATATTGAAAATTCCTGAAATTACGTTTTTAAATATGTTATGCGTTTTCCAAATTGTTTACTTAGATGTCATCTTTCAGCTTATTAAACGGTAATGATTTGTAAAATTATTTTAGAAGCGTTGGAAAGTGCTACATAATCTATGCTTGACGCATGATTTTTCGTTCTTGTTATTTTTCATCACAGATATATGAAATTTTGTGCATATATGCATTTCACCATAAGTATATAGAATACCTTAAAAGAAATTTCTAATCTTAATATAATTTAAAAAATTTTTAAAAAAATTAAAAATTTATGAATCAAATTTTAAAATGCTCCTTGCGTCTTAATTTTTAAGATATTTCCTCAATTTGGCATTTGGATCACTTAATATTTTATTACAAATAAATCTGTGTATCATTTATTTAACCCTTTGAATAGTGAATTTTTGAGAGATATTTTTCTGAATTCCATTCCAATTTTCATCAAAATTTAGCATTTTAATAAGTTATAAATCAAATTTAACTATCTTACCGAAGTCTAATTGTAAAATGCATACACAGTTTCTTTGTAAACAGTATCAGGATTCACACAGAAAAAAGTTTTGTTGAATGAACAAAAATTTGTTTGCCCCAACGAAACTTTTTGTTTAAATATGGGTCAATGGAAATTTCATTTGAATCAACAAAAAAAATATTGTTGATTTTTTTTGCAATTCCAAAAAAAAAAAAATTTGTATCGTCAGCAAAAAAATGTTTTCTTAATTCAAGTAAAATGGTTCAATTTTACTTGAATTAACAAAATTTTTTTTGTTACATAGATATATGCTATGTATTATTTTAACAATCTATTCTCTTTTTTCAACAAACTATATTTTGTTTGTTTAATCAATAAAATATGTTATATTACGAACTTGTTTTGTTTATACTACAAAAACATTTGTTAAATGAACCATATGCAATTTTAACTATTTTTTAATTCATTTTCAACAGTGAATTACGCTTGTAAACCTTGAAATTTTATCGGGCTTTTTTTCAAGCGCAAACCGAAAGAATGAAAATTGCCCATGCCGGGAGTCGATCCCGGGTCCTCAGAACAGCAGCCTGACGCTTTACCACTGCGCTACCAGGAACGATATCTGAGTTCGGCATTTCTCACTCTTATATATGTCGGAACGGCTGCAATCGCAGCACAAGATGGAATGTCATAAGGAGCACGCAAATTTCTGCGGCAAACATGAGACGACAGTACAAAGCACAGCATACGGCAACACATAGTTAATTTTTTATTCATTTTCAGCAGTGAATTACGCCTGTAAAAAGCAGGATAAAAATTTCCTTGTTATTATTCAAAGATTACAGGCGTATTTGACTGCTGAAAATGAGATAGAGCTATTGCAGAAATCACGAAAAATGCAACATGGCAGCGCCACCTGTTGCGCGATTTAAAGTAAAAAGTAATCAGCAACAATTTATATCAGAAAGTAACTGAATAAAAGGTTTTATTAAATTCCGTGCATTAGTTCTTGAGATAAAAACAGCGAAATCACGTTCAGGACAACCGGAAATCGAAAATTTTCATGAATCCAATTCTTTCTTCTTGCAAAGATAGAAGACGGTAATAAATGGGACAGGGGGATTTTTAAAACTACCTTTGTCCGTCCCAGTGAAAAAAAAGTTTTAATTACCCCAAAATTATGTTAATCATGTAATTATATAGCTATATAAGTCAAATAAATCAAGTTACGTAAGAGAGATATGGCTACTACACAAGAATTTAAATTTTTCAAAAATAACAAAATTTTGCTGGAATTACAAAAATATTGTAAAATTAAAAGAAACAAATTTTGTTAGTTCAAGTAAAATTGGTGAAATTTTGTTAAAATTTTGTACGAGTGTTAACAATATTTTTTTTTCCAAGCAACAAAACCAATTTTTTTACTTGAACTAAAAATTTGACTAAAACAACCAAAATGTACTCAACAAAACGGGTTTTGTTGTTTTAATCAATTCCTTTTTCTGGGTGTTCTTCCTTATCAATTTCATGAATTTTGAACAAAAATTAAGACGCATGGAGCATTTCAAAAATCTAAAAAACGTGTAAAATCTTTATTCAGAAAAACAGGTCTAAAGTTTACTAAAGCACCAAAAAATTGATTGTGCACATAATTCAAACGCTTATAACTTTGCGAAAAATCATCGCAGATGCATGCAGTTTTCCTCAAATGGTTCAATACAAACTAAAGAATAATAATACACACAAAAATTAATATTGATTTTTGGGTCGATTTTTGATCAAATAAAGGTCCACGGTCCCCTTAATCTAAATATCGATATGTATTGGTTTATAATTTTCTAGCTATTTAATTGTAGGTTTGATATGCCTTTGAAAATAATGCGTACAGCATTCCAAAACTGTTCTTTTTTAAGTCATGGAGCGAAATTGCAAAAAATGTCACTACTATCCCTGTCACTTCTGTTTCCTTATAATTTGTGTTTTGTCTAATAAAAACTACCATATCATATTTATTTCTCAATAAAGTTTGAGACCATCTACTAATTATTATTCTGAAATATATCAGTGGTTATTGAAAATTCAAATTGAGCATAATATGAGACGCTTAAAAATGAGATATCAGCGAAAAGTGAGCAGCCGAAAATCATGCTTATTTGATTTCACGCATATGCAGATTTATTATTTATTTATTTATTTTGCAATGATCTTGTTTCGGCAAAACAAAAAAAAAATTCTAATTGAATAATTTTTTTTGTATAGAGATTGTACAATAAGTTAAAATCTTATATCCGACATTTGTTTTGAGCATTTTCTTCCATTTACATTTACTTATCTTCTATAGATAAAAAATTAATGACCATTTCTTATTTTTGGGAGACCATGTATATAATAATGTCTTTCGACATCTTACGTTTATTTCAATTCTACACTGCAGAAAAAAGTGTTGATTTTATAGTGTAATACTGGCACCTTAGCTGCCAGTATTACACCGCAAAATTAACAATAATAAAGAGTAAAATAAGCAGTAATATACTCGCGGTAGTATATTACTGCCTATTTTACTGTTTATTACTGTTAATTTTACGGTATAATACTGGCAGCTGGGGTGTCAGTATTATACTGCAAAATCAACCCTTTTTTTCTGCAGTGTCACAAAAGGAGAAAATTTTTTCGTCATTATTTCTAACTGCCAGGGCTAACACATAAACAAAATTTATCTGTACTGAAAGTACTAAATGCGCAGGTTCCTTAATATTTGAGAAAAGTAAATAAAAATATTTAAGTGAAGTTTACCTTGGAGGCATCTTTTGCCAGCAAAAGTCTTTGTGAGTGACACTGGTATCTTCTACCTTTTGTTCTGGAAGTTCATAAACTAGCACCGGCTTTCCAACACTCTGCTCTTTACCGATAATGGCACACTCTTTGCAACAGGTGCACAAATGCTTGACATCTTCGATATCAAGATTTCGAAATACTTTTTCACAATCTTCGGCTTTAACTACTTCATCAGCAAAACGCACTTCTAGTATTAAAAATATAATGTAGACGATTAATTTAAATAAATAACGATGAGAACTTTAAATATGAATACAACACTTTTCATTTCCACATCTGGAAACTAATGAAGAAAAGCTATTAATTAAAAAAAAAAATCATCTTTATTTCTTTAATAAAACATTTTTCTAACAAAATATAAACAGAAAAGATTATATTTTTTTTTATATCGTAGCGGACCCACAGGGGGTCTAGTTTTGGACCCAAACATAAAATGTTTTAAATCAGTCCTGAGTCTTATTCAGTTAATAGATAGTGCTTTTACCTATTATAGCACAGGAGTCCAACCTTTTGACTTGCTTTGGTGGAGAAAAATTTGCCTCAGGCCGCATATTTGACCGATTTTTTCCCTCTGATCGTGCATACACTTTACTAATATTATCTTTATGCACCTACAACATGTAGTTTGATATGTATGGTAATCGTCAGTATTCAGCTATATCGCTTATTTTGTGTTTATAACGGAAATATGCGAACGTTTAGACGTTTCATGAATTGCGGTAGTCTAACGTTGTCACGTCTGTTATTAATATCACTGCTATTCTTCCAGTTTTGAATGAATCATACTGTTTAACGAAGACAGCCCTTGTCGTTCAAAACTGGTCTTTATTGAATCTAGTTCCAAAG
The DNA here is from genome assembly GCA_963931845.1 of Maratus michaelseni. Classification (NCBI taxonomy): domain Eukaryota; kingdom Metazoa; phylum Arthropoda; class Arachnida; order Araneae; family Salticidae; genus Maratus; species Maratus michaelseni. The sequence goes on from OZ007587.1 coordinate 187,437,506, forward strand.
TTGGAGAACAAATCGCAATCCTTCCCCATTAGACCTACTCTGTTTCTAAAAGAATAGTTTTATGAATGAACATGAAGGGTATTCGATTATGGATGATTGCTCTCGAGTCGGGGTAACATCAGTAATCGGGTTGCCATTCATTTCACATTGCATGGGATTGTGCGATGTTGTAATGGCAACACCCACCGCTGGTGCTCCAGATGACTGGCAGTTTCGTTATCTGTACCATCTGATCTGTCATATGTACAAAATTATCTATGCTAAAACTGATTGAAAAAATATGACGCTGCCTGCCGGACTATATTAAGGACATTCTCCTAGAAACGTACAAAATGGTGTCATAGATTTTCTTTTTTTTTTTTTTTTAAGTAATTGCATTTGAATTTTTTTTATAATAGAATGTGGTATGGTATAACCGAACAATTCATGCAAATAATTTAAATAATAAAAATTATAATAAATTTCCATATAAATTATGTGCCCACAGAGCCTGATAAATCATTCCCGTGTCCTGTCTCACATACCCAGTTTGTAGTACTTACTAGGTTTTTAAAGTTGATTTAAAACATTTTTTTCATAATACATTATTTATTATTCGGTGTTTTGTAAAGCTAATTTGAAGTTCAATTTTACAGTATAATCTTGTTTATTTAATTATTATTTTTATAAATAACCACTGTCACTATCATGGATAGAAGATTAATATATCTTAACTAGCTCAACAGATAGCAGTAAAGATAACCTTCCTTTGAAAGAGAAACATGTTGCTCATTTTACATGTAGCAATGTGTTACAAAGTATTATCTGAATAAAATATTAATTATATTTTTTGAATGTCTGAAACAACCATAAGGGACGGAAAGCTCACATAGTCACTTCCATTAATAAAATAAAAATAGATAGGATTATGAAATAGTAAAATTAAATACAACAACGTGACACATTAACTACTGAAAACTTAATTCAGCAGCGTCATTCAGTTCAGTCTAATATATGGTATCTATTAAGTAATAATCTGATTGTGTATTTATATTTCACAACTACTATTCGTAAAATATGGAATGCAGCGCGATGAAATTAACACCAGTTATCCGCTTGGATTCGAGAATGTCATATAAGCACTCAGAATTTTAAAAGTTGATTTAGTTTTCCACATATATATTTTTTTATATGACGTTTAACCTTTTCAAAGGAAGTAATTGTATTTCTGTAATGTAGAATTCATATCAGAATTTTGGAAATTTTTATTTAAAAAAAAAATCTAAATTTACAGCTTTTTGTCACTAAAGTTATAAACATAAAATTTTGTTAAAAAATTCTGGTACAAATCTTGAGTAAAATTAAGTGGTATAAAAATATCTCAGTGTCTTTCAAAAGGTTAACGAAAGTTTCTCCGAAGATGACAGCTTAATTACTCCCTGTTTGTCGATAAAAAAAAGGGGGGAAATTATAGAGAATATTTAAAAAAATTAACGTCATTTTCTCATGACTTTTTTTTTTTCATTGAAAAGTGAAATTATCTTTTATTTGAATAGATGGTGAAAACAATATCGTGATTAAATTACATTTTTCCGAAAAAAAATCCAGAAATAAAAACTTATATTCACGTACTCAAGCTTCAGGAATCAGTTCATTTTATAAAGCAAAAAATCGTCTGTTGACAAATTTAATTGGCATTTAAAAAAATCCTTCCAACGTAGCTTTATTCAGTTTTACATTCCAACAAGGAGGTTAGACAAAAATTAATTTAAGTTCCTTGCATTTAATTAGAGAATTATTGCCCCCTACTTACAAGAAACGAATTTTAAGAAAAAACACGGTATTTCAACTAATTATTTTTATAGATGGCGATTAAAACTTTTCACAAAGGCGCTGAAGCGGAATTCTTTAGCAAGAAAAAAAATGACTTTTTTGTAAGCATTTATTTTAATTCATAAACTTGAAACTGTTTTGGATAAGTTTTTCCAAATGACGTCATTTTCGAACAATTCATTCAATATCCACAACAGCATACATGCTGTTGTGGATAAGAGAGGGGAAAAAAAAAGAATAGAGATTATTATGTTTATATTGACGTCATTTTCATATGAAAAAAAGAAAAAAAAAGAATATTTTTTATTTGATTTAAATAGTGAAAATAATATCGTGATTAAATTACATTTTAAAGAAAATTCGAAGAAATAAAAATTTATCATAATAAAGAGAGGAAAGTTACACATGGTATACAGAAGTTTCCGTGTTATATCACACTTTCTTCATGTAAAATGCTATAGTTGTAGCAATGAATGAAATTAGCGCTGCAGTTGTAGCTATGTCCAACAAATAAGAGTGAGTTATGCCAGTCAGGATATCGTTGGAGTAGCTCAATAGGAAGAGCATTGGCACGGTCAAGACCCTCTTATCATACTACTTCAGACATGACAAATGCTAATTTTACTTTGACCGCTGTACACGTGGTTGTCCTGCTACCAGCGCCATGTAACGTAGTAACAGGACTATTTTTAAATTTGCATTTCATATGTGTTTTCTCATTTTTTTTTCTTATAAAATGAACTTATTTTACTGTTAAATCAAAAGGGTTTATTGCTGTATTCCGTTATGTATATCAAAAAAGAAAATAATAATAATCATTATGAAAAATGTTTCCCATGAATTTTTCAGTAATATTAGCCTTCGAAATAAATGGAAAGCATCTAGATCCCGAAAAATTAAATATTTTAATATATTTTTTCTTTTATATTTTCATATCATATACATGAATTACTAAATTATTGGCGTTTTAATTTTTTTTTCACAGTTAGAATTTAATGTTACAGAATTAATTTAACATCGTTCCTTCAATTTTTTAAATGCACACTTTCATTAATGTTGTTAAAATCGGATGTCATCTAATCAATATCTCTAATATCTATTTCAATAAATCTTACAGTTCTTAAAGAAATGCATAGAATTAGTCCTACATGTTTCTTCTGGTTCTTCGCAAAAGTCTGGGGCAGTCTGGGGATATATTACGTTACATATGCAGACTTGGAACACAACTTTCACACAGACGATTCACAAATATGGACTGTACAAACGTTAAGGTATTTACACTGCAGATAAAACAATTACATTATATTTCTAATCTAAACTTTAATCTTAAGATTCTACTTTTTGTGAAAGTTCGAAATGTTCTTTCGATAATGCCTGGACAGGAGCCAGACATCTTGCGCTCAAAACGTTCTATTTACTTTTTTTTAAATGTTCTTTCGCAGTTATGGTCGTGGGGAAGGTGTCGCGGTTAATCCATGGAGAAAGGAAGGAAGTTCGCAACAATTGTATTTATTTATTGGATTTTTTTTTAAGTGTTGGGAGACCATTTCAGTTTAAAATACTTTAGACGCAAGCTTCACAGTTTTTTGGTAGAAAGTTTGTATGTGTTAATCCATGAAACGTTCCATAATCGGGATTACAGCCAATTGGCATATCTGGGTGAGCATGTTTTGCCATATAATAAATTACCATGTTGCAACTCACATACATTCCAAAACGCACTGTTGTCAACATCGCTTCTGTTAGACGCCAACTTTGGTTGTGGACTCGATTACTAAAGATTATCCGCATTTTTCTTTATTATAAAGTATCAGATTTATTACAAATTTTCTAAAAACAATCTTGCCTTTCATTCTGCTGGTTCTGAGGATTTTATCAATCTGGATATTTTGTAAATGTCGAGCTGCATGAGTATAGCAAAGCAAGCACAATTTAAATTTTTATTCGAGTAGTTTAAAATGTCAAAGGCAAATAAATTTTTGAGTAATTTTTTTTTTATATATTTCCTATTTATAGAGACATCGGCACATTTCCGACTTAAGAAGGGCGATTTGAGACATATGTTATAAACAGTAACTAAAAAGGCCCTATGTAATAAATATAGTTTCGTTTCATGTATAAAAATTATAAATACTATTATTGTTTATGTAAGGGCAATTTGTCTTGTTATAATAAATGTAATTTGGCCCAAAATTAATTTCATTTTTTAACCAGTGTCTTAACTACCACACACTTGGAACCACTTTGTTCCAGCATAGCTCATATTTTGTGCTAATCTTGGTTGTAGACCTTATTACCGAAGATTAGCCAAAATACTTTATTGTTTTCACATATTCAAACTGCAGGAATTAGTTTATCTTAGAGAACAAAATTTCGTCTGTTGACAAACTGACAGAAAGAATTTATTCTATCGTAGCTTTTTTAACCATTGGGAAAAGGGTTGTTGTTTTCGGTCGAGAATGGACCTCTTGACGTCGTCATTTTATTGACGTCGTCATTTCATTGACGTCCTCACTTTATTGACGTCGTCACATTATTTTTTTAAGCGTTTTTAACGAAATTCTGTAACTTTAGAAGAATTTTTAACGAAATTCTGTAACTTTAGAAATACAATCTTCCATAGTTTGAATACACGAATGAGGCATTAAGCCACGGTTATTGGTCGAAAATCGAGAACGTGTAACAAATGTGGCTTCCCACATATGCATTTTTAGCGTTAAAATCCCATTGTTTGGCGACAGTTACTTATTTTACGGAAAATGATTGACTGGGAAATAGACAAGTATAAAAATCGTTTTCTAAATATACGTTAAAATTAGATTTAGTTTTTCCTTAAAGAATCAAATGATCTCATGCATTTTAAATGCAACACATCGAGTTGCAACGCAGGCAGTGTTACAAATAATTTACGAAAAAAGTCAGGTCTAAAGAGATAATTTCCATAGAAATAATGATTATCAACATAACATAAAAGTAATGAAAAAAAAATCCAGTTTTTATTAAATATTTCTGTGAAAATACTGTCATGATGTTAGATAAGTCCAAAGCAATATGAAAACGTAGTTGATTACACGCAATTTGAAATAGTTTTGTCAAAAAATTCAGAACAGAAAATGCACCCTTCTGGAAGAATTTCTGATTTTATTAAAAGTTATATGAAAGGAACTGCTTAAAATGTCTAATGAGTGGATTTCGGTATCTGAAAAATGCAATAAAAATAAATAATTTGCCTAACAAGCATGTTTCCTCGTTAAGCAGGAAAAATGGTGAAAAAAATATAGTACGTTTTGAAAATGAAAATGATTTAAAGCAAACTTACAATACATTTCAACACAGTTTTAATGTTATATGCATAAAAAAAACTTTTAACAATGAGAATGCCACAGTTTGGCGATAGATTTACAAAGACGACGATAAGTTGTTATCATTTATTTACCCTGTAAAACTACTTTTACCTTGGCAGTTACGAAGGAAAAAAGAAAATGATCCACGATTATGTTGTCTGCTTAACCTATAAAACTGATTTTACCGTCATTATTTTCCTATGGAAGTGAAGAAGATATAAAACAAAAGTAATATAATGTTATGAATTAAGACTTTTTTTCCTTTCAAAAGATTTAGCACTGAAAATGTACGTTTCTGAAAGAATGACCCGGTAACACCTTAATTTGTTCGGCTGAGATCTTAGATTCACGACATATTCAGAACTTTCCGGCTGCGATTCTACCATTCCAATAAAAAGCGCGATAAATCATTGTATCATTCCTATTTGCAAACCGATATTGGTTATGTTGGTATTCAATACTGTATCCATCGAAAATAATTCGAATGAAATAACAATATTCATGGGCCTCGACAAGGGCAGAGGATGACTTTTATTTTTTATTAACTAAATTTTCTTTATCTCTGATGAAAAAAAAAACTAGAAATTTATTTTCCCCAGCTAATTTAAATTTGTATATGAAATTTGTATATATAAATTAAAGTGTGTATGTATGTATTTATGTATATAATATTTTGTACATTAGTATAGTATTAACTTCGAGTTAAAGTATATGTTATTTATGTATTTTTTTGTTACATGTTCGCGCTTCAAGAACTTGGCCACGACCTTGGTGAAATCGAAACTGCGACATTTGCAGAGGGTAGAGCTCCTGCAGTATAGACTGAATCATACCACCATTTGATAATATCTCAGCGGACCAAACACCAAGCTAAAATCGGTTAGTTTACCGCAGTGGTGGATGGCGAGTGACGATGAAAAGGACGTCAAACACCTGCTCTGGCGATAAATTAATGCTGAGCTGGGTTACAATGTGGTGGTTATTTTGGGCAATAAGATGGATATACGTCAGTTCCCCTTATAGGAGCCTTATGTGAACGTAGGGGGTCTTCCTTAAAGGAGTACCAAGTAATTATCTGAATTCTACTTACTTTTTTTTGGCTTTTCCTTTGTAGTTTCATTAAATATAGCTGCACCGCAATCGCATCCACAACCTTTCAGGCATCCGCTGGGATCACAAGGGTCACATCGAAGGCTTCTTGGTTTTGTCAAAGACTTCTCTTTTGCACAACAGGACATATATTTCGTAAGTGCAGGGTCTTCAGAAATTGGCTCCTGACGACGAACCGCATTGCACATGATTCTTCCTCGGGTTTCACTGATGTCTTCAGCCTTAATAATGTCTTTATCATTTTTGCAGTCACAATCAGTGCAGCAAATAATTTTACCTACAGGGCAGCTGTGAGCTAGAGAGTGTAAATATTTTCCTTGTCCAGTTTCTTTAAAGTTTTTGGAATGCTCGAGAGATGGGCTCGTAGCAAAACACTCTTTCCCCAGTGGGTAACAACAGTCACCGCAAGCAAATCTATTTTTCATGCAGTTTTCGTCGTTTGCTTCGGCAGGTGTAATATTTCTGAAATTTTCTCTTAAATGCGGATTGCAGTATTCATATGCCGAATCGTTAGTGTGGTTACAAAAACTAACTACATTTGCTTCACTACACGGCATTATTTTATGTCAGTATTTTTATTTTTATTTGATAGCTCTTAGAAACTTAAAGGAAGAAGGATACTTGCTATATCTCTTACATAAATGGCGTGAAATTCTTACAGCAAACTAGAAAAAAGTTATTTATAATTTTTTATTACTATCAAATATTACAATCAAACTTCTTAACTATACTATATTTATAAGTTCCTACATTAAACGTAATTGCAAAGTTATTTTAGTATTTTCAATTAAGACGTTCACATAAATTCAAAACAGACGCTTGCCAGGAATTTGTCTTCAAATAAAAGGGAAGAACATTTTCACGCCATGTAATTCTGTAACCAGGATATTTTTATTTTTATTTATTTATTTATTTTGATTTTTTGGGGGGAGGGGTATTTTACTGGGTACTTTTTTACGCTGTTTTCAAATGTTTTTATTTCATACTTTTTACAGTCTATATGCAACTGCATTCAGTTTAAAGCACATTCTTGGTAACATGCCTTATGTTTGTAGCCAATTATTGGCCTTAAAATTAATTGAAAAGAAAAATCTGTTATCTGTCAAAAAAATGAGCAAATTCTTAATAATTTTTTTTGGTACTTCTCCATTATCCCGTCGACCACTTTTCATAACAAAAAACTATCACCAAACTGTAACGCCAAATAAACAAATGGAAGAATGTTGCCATTGGAATAGCAAAATAAATAAATAAAATACAAGAAATTCGGAAAAGCCTCACTCACCAAAATGTCAACTATCAGTAAGTTCAAACAAAGAAAAAAAGTTACAATATGTTAATGAAAACAGAAAAAAAAATCTTGGATATTTATTTATTTACATCATTTTTGTACCTCTCGGCTAATGAATAAATGTGTGTGACGTCAGTTGAAACTGATCTATTGCACGCGTAATTGTGCATCGAAACATTTTTTTCAACACTTTTTCTCTTTTAATATCATGGCACCGCCGTTTAAGGGCGCAATTGTTATTTTTATTAACGAAAGAACTAATAAATCGGTAAAACAAAATGAAAAATACAGTAAAATGTCGAATTAAAAACCACTTGATATCATAACAAACACGTGAAATGCTTCTGACGTCAAGTGAATGGGATTGCATTTTTGGCGTTAAATCCTATAGTTTGACGATAGTTTTTTGTTATGAAAAGCGGTAGACGGGATAATGAAGAAGTACTTTTTTTTCAGTATTTTTATTATATGCCTATGATAGTTTTAATGTTTGTGTTTATAAGTAATATACATAAATGTATAAGTTTTACGTAACTACTAAATATTTTAAACAAATATGAAGCAATGTAATGATAATTATAATGATTTCGTTAGAAATCATGGTTAATTATATATATTTTTCTAAACGCGCTTGGCGGCATAAAATTTGGCAATGACTTGGCTTTCTTTCGTGAATAAAACAAATTGTTGGCGTCCCAAATTAATATTGCTACAAAGGCATTCTTCCATTTGTAAAACAAATTAATAATGCAAAGCCATAAATTTTAAATGAATTTTCAACTAATCTTCTGCATTCGGGATCACAGCTAAAGTTAATGTCAAAGAAGAGCGACAAAATATTCACCTAGAATTATTTATTATTAAAAATAATATTAATAAATAAGAACAGCTGTCGTAGACACACCGGGATTGGCGCGGTTTTTGTTTTGTGCTATTTTGACGAGAAAACACCGTTTTCGGGTAGGCCAAGCTTGCTAACACAGCATACTAGTTTTTTTATTATTATTATAAAACAGTTTATTTTATTATAAACGCATACAAATTATTTTATTATAAAACACACACAATGTTTAATTTATTATAAAACAACACAATATTTAAGTTATTGTAAAACACACGAAATCTGCTATACCGTGTTGCTATACGAAGCAAAATCTCGCCAAAATTGCCGGGTTTCCGAGGCATAAAATCGCCATTTTGGCGCTAAAAATATACCCCTGTACGTCTGCCAAAGATGTACCGGCTTATTATGAAGATTATTATTAGTAGTAGTATATCTTATTATTACAGAAACGATTTTCTGTGAGATAGTAATCCTAAAGTGGAAATTTAGGAACAGATGTCACAGTCGCACTGGGTTTGGCGCTATTTGTTCTGTTATTTTGGCGAGAAAACCGCATTTTCAAATACCTGGTAGGCTTAGTGTGTGAAAACAGCAAGTTAGTTTTATTTTATTATGGAATTTTATGATAATTTTATTCTAAACACACACATTTAATTTTATTTATTAATTATTTTTATATTGTTTTATTTTATTTATTTACACATATTTAATTTTATTATAAAACACCAGGTTGTCATACGATGAAGAAATCATCGGGTTACCACGCCAGGCAAAAATCGCCATTTTGGCGCCAAAAAGAAACATTGGTACATCTGCGACATGTGTACCAAAAACAATTCTTAGTTAAAAAACGGTTGTCAAAAGCCAAAAACCTTCCAAACATTAAAAATTGATCTAATATCGTCCTCGGTAATCATCTACCATATTTGCAGCAAGTACATCAAGAATATAAGATACCTTTAAAAACTAATTAGATTTCCGTAATCGGAGTTCACGGCAAGCTTTGAAGAAAATTCTGTCGGCAGAAATGTAATTTAAAATAAGTGTGATCACACAAGAAAAAACTCTCCGAATTACAACACAGCAATTAATGTTGTGCCAAACCACATCTGATATCATACATCAACTGGGTGGAATCCCGATAATGATTGATGGATCAAACAATTGGCATTATCAGAAAATTAGGCTATAAGAGAACAGAAAATCAGTGAAATGAAAATTGCTAAATAATTGATACCAGTAAAATGGCTAATTATAATAATGGCAAAGAAATGACAAATAATGAAAAATAAGATACAAAACCACTTAAATTGTGTCAAATTAAAAGTGAAATATTTCAAGTCAAGCAACAACGAAAAAGTTTTAAAATCATAGGTCAAAATATAAAAACATATTATAACATAACGAGGGATGGAAATATGTTATATTTTTGAGCTTTTGCAACATTAAGATAATTATTATATCAATTACAATATAGTATAATGAAACACATAAATCATCAATTTAATATATATGTATATAAATAAATCTCTCGAAGTATAGAACTTTTTATCTTATTCGTCAATGCTTTAGCACGATAGTCTGAAGAATTGTAATGAAAAAAAAAGGTTAATACTACACCTTTTTTAGGTATTAAATTTTTAGAAATATCGCCAAGCATGAATATTACATAACATTTAAAGTAAGTATAAAAAATATAATTGTTATAAAATATATAATATATACCGTGATTTTTCTTTTTTTCAAATTTTGTGAACGTTTGTTTACAATTTCAATTGATGAAATATTGAAATACTTCAAGCTGCCACTAAACTTTTCATAAATTATTAATAATAACCGGTTACTGCATCTCTAGTACTCCTTGGTTTCATTCAAATCAAATAGCCTTCACATTCATGTTATATGCCGATATAGGGGCAAAAATGTACTTGAAATATTCAAAAACAATTTATTTCGAAATAGTCGTAAGTATTTTTAAAACTTTAAAATTAAGAAACGTTGATTTTAAAAGTCAGACAAGAAAAAGAAACATTTTTTTTGTCGTCACTTTTTTTTAAAACATTTTATTTTCACGAAACCATACGCAGAAGACTTTTTGAAGGTGGCTACAAGCGGGGCCTCCGAGATCACGCTGTTTGCTTTTAATTTAGAACTATTATTTATATAATGACAAATTTTAAGACAGGAAATCGAAAACATCTCTCTTTATTAAATCTTTCTGCTGGGATACATTGACCTAACTGGGTCTCTCTTGTGACGTCACTAATACTTGTAGCAGGCCCGGTATAAAAAGAAAACAGCGTAATCTCGGATACCTCGCTACAAGGGCTATCGTCCAAGGAAGAAATCGAGGCTGACTGAAGCCATGAAAAGGCAAAGATTGACATCGGCCAAACCTTTTAAAAACTGGACAGTTGGTGACTGGCTAAGGGAAAATAACTTTTATTATCTCATGTAGACGTTCTATAAAATTTATAATAAAAAAAGCCTTGGTAAACACAGTTTTTAAACGATATGGCCCATGTCAGACGTTGCTTTCTCATGGCTTCAGTCAGCTTCGGTTTCTTCCTTGGACGATAGGCCTTGTAGCCAGCCTCAAAAAGTCTTCTGGGGGTGATACTTGTGCTCAAAGCAGTGCCCTGGTTACCCAGTGCAGCTTTCAACAGTCTTCAAGAACTTTTTTTGAACACTATCATCACGTTGTTAAGAAATCCGTTTTCATCCACATCATCCAACTCTGTTCTGTGTTCCATTTCCATTCAAATTGATGTGCTTCTTTATCCTTGCTGCAGTTAAATGTAGACACAGAAGGTCTAATGGCAATTTCAGCTTGGGTCAAGTTAGAATTTTGCAAGAGAACCTGAATCTGTCTACGTTTTCTTGGAGAAATGTCTTTCATGCCATCCATTTTAATTACTGCTATAGAAAATTCGTTAAATAATGTTATTTTTGAGTTAAAACCTGCATTTAATACAAACAAAAATTTGATAAACATTTAAAACACTAAAATTAATAATTAGAATTGATATTATTTGATTTGTAACACGAAAGCAAAAAGTGTAAACAGAACAAAATGTTTTGTAATGATTAGAAACCACTCATCAATAGAAAATATGTACAAAACAATCGCAAAATATATCACTTATACTGAAGTCCATACTCAGTGTAATCCTTTGAATAGCTTATTACACTACTAGGATGATTTATGTTAATATAGTCATCTTAGAAACAAGGTTTTGGGAATTTTTTTCGAATGGGACTAATAATTTGGCCAATACTGTATATAGATTACGTATCCAACATTTACCTGGAGTTCCATTTACGTGCGATTTTTTCTGTTGAGCTGCTTCCTATAACAGACCAAATGCCATTATCAAAAGATTGTTTGAGTGAATTTTATTCACCAGATATGTCCAGGATAGCTCAGTTGGTAGAGACTAGAGAGTTGGAAGCTTTAGCCAAGGTCCCTGGTTCAAATTATGGCCTGAAACCCTTTTCCACTCAGTTGGAAAATTACAACTCGTATATATTTGTATGTCGAAAAAGACGCTATAATCTATGCGTATTACATGAATTTTTTTACAATCATGTTGCTTCAGTTAAAAAACTTAAATATAAAATCTTATTTTTATCGCAGAAATATACAATAATTTTTAAAATCAAAATAGAAAAGTCAACTCAGTATCCAACATTATGTAAATGTATCTATTACAGTCATCAACTGCATAAAGACATTGGCTTGACGCCCAATAACTGTGTCAAAATTAATATGGAGCTTCTTTTAATGGAAAATGGTGAGCAGATAAATCAAGCTGCAAATGGAGAGGAAATGCGATCAAAGATGAAGGCAAAAGATCACATCCTAAAGTAAATAACCAGGCGAAAAGAAATTCCCGATAAACAATCAGATTCTGAAACCACGAAAATGGAATGGGCATGGAAAAACGGGAATGAGAGTGGGGGTTTTCAATATAGATCATTCCGTTGGTCAGAAAAGGAATGTCATAGGAGACAACGCGACACAAGAGAATGAATGATTCATGGTGTGAAAGGCGAGACCTTTCACAAGAAATGATGGCAGCCATGAAAGAAAGGATCATTGAAAAAAAAAAGTGGAAACTCGTACAAATTTGCTTATGATTCTTCCCTCTTGTTTGATAAAATTAATGGTATATATCATTATGGTTTTCACTCTTTTAGAATGTTCTTTTATGTTTAAAAACTTTCTATTTTGTATTATAAATATATTTTGCATTTGTTTCCTCTGTTGCATTTTGTGTCAAACGTTACCATCAAACATTTTACTTCAGCCACATTGAGATTTTCTCTTCAAAAATTTCTATTTAAAAATAGTTCATATTTTTCGTGTAATATGATTTTAATGTAACACGGTTGGGAAAAGGAGAAATTCTCTTTTTAATTACCTCATTGTAACTATTTTGCATTTTGGTGACATTATCGTTCTGGAAACCCATTTCATGTGTCCGCAATGCCATGCCGCGGCGGCGTAAGACTCTGCATACAGGATGATACAACATAGTTGAAAAGTTTTTATGAATTATGAATCCTGTTTGTCTTTCTGCCGTCTGTCCGGTACTCTTACTCTCGTAAATATACTCAGATTGTCATATAATTATATATGTTATTGCTGTTTACTATGACATGTTAGGTATTGAAAATGAAGTGTGTAGCATTTATAGTTCGTTTACAGGGGCACTCAAAATAATTCAGTTACATTATGGTCTATGGGGTAAATAGTTTACGATCTATTTTAATGGTGTTACATTATTCAAACACATTAAATTTAAAATACACCACTGAGGTACACTACAAGATGCTTACTATAGAATATGGTGCTCATAGCATTTGTCGTTCATTTACAGAGACTCCCAAAAGGATTCCGTTACAGTACTGTCTATCAACAATAATTACTGGAAATTCCTTTTCAATCATGGTATGCGTTTTTAAATTTAACTAACTTGCACATTAGTTTGTGTTTATAAATTTCACAGATCATATAAAGGGTTGCACAAAAGGATATGAGTACATTTCCCCTTATTGGTGGAAATTGCTGAAGGGAAATTTTGAACTGTATTATGCCTTTTCTAACTATACTACGTTTTTGAATTCTATGTAATATATATATAAATCTATAGATCATGTACAGAGTTACACTTAAGAATTTGGATATTTCTCCGACTACGGATGGTAATTGGTGAAATTGGGTTTTCAAATGTATTATGCATTTTCCAAATTGTTTACTTAGACAGCATCTTTCACCTTATTAAACGGTGAAGTTTTGTTAGAGTATTTTGGATGTGTTGTAAATTGTTTCAAAATCTATACTTGACGCATGGTTGTCTTTCTTGTTAAAGCTATAGTTGTATAAGTAAGTGAATGTGATTGAATTACCTGTCTATTCTTTCGTTGTCTTCAATGTCTTCAATCCAAAGATTATTTCATGTATTGTAAAAAGAAACAAAAATTAGATATCAATTTATTGAATTTAAATCATAGAAATTGAAAAGAAATTCATCTCTTTAATGGAATTTATTGCAGTTTAAGAATACAGTCGAATCTCAAAGTGAGTTAAAATTTTGTTTATAGTAAGAGTAGTTTATATTATCAGAAAGTAAATCTTTGTATTAATATTGATAAGGACCAATAGTCAGAAGTAGTGAAACTACAGTTGTTGTTGTTGTTGGCGTGTCAGAGAAAGTGCAAAGGCACTTCACTGAAAGAAAGGATGCCAGAGCCTCAAGAGAGGTTGGACTTCCAGAGCTGGTCTCCCTAATTTTGAACCAATTCCAGATGAGAAACCTTCACCTGGATTGGCACCCCCAGACGTAATGCTTATACTAAACTTGGAGGAAATTGGAGCCACGATCAGACTTTACGTGCACCAGCTCCCATTAACGTACACGGTCCCACAGTAGCGGCAGTCGAGAGAGGTTGTCACCCTCCCAAACAGTGACCTTGGTCGATGCTGCTTGGCTTTCGGATCTTACGGATATCGAGCTTAACCGTCTGCGCCACTGCGGGACTAGTGAAACTACAGTAGTTTCTACTTTTTTTCCGATAGTTTGTAGTGTAGTGCGCTACATTTCGAAAAATATAATATAGCAATAGCGTGATACAAAAAATCAGTAGTTTGTAGCAAACAGTGACACTACTTTTAACGCTACTTCAGGAAAAATAAGTGCCATTCTTGTAGTCCTGTCATAGGCACTTGCTTCTTTTGTGCATAATTAATCGCAACAATTTCCAAATGTCAGCAACTCAGCTGCAGCGTTTATCAATGCATCGTAGGACGCCATTTATTTTTCCATTGGCAATAGCTGCGAAAATCCTAATCAATGAAATTAATTTTCTTTCTGGAAACATATGTCTACTTACTCATTATTAGACTCCATGTTTTAAAGACGAGTTTATTTTTATTTATTTTTTTTTTTTTTCAGATTTATTATTTTTGACATTATGACAGAGAAAATTAATATTGAATTTCTCAGGTCGGCATACAAGTGTCAATTAGTGTAATACTGATAAATATGCAGAAACTTTCAAATTCTCACTGTTTTACTCAAACGGTTCAGTCGGCAAAAAAAAAAAAAAAAAAAAAAGGAAAAACACCCTATATATTTTAATCACTAAATTGTTTCGAAAAAAAAAAAAACGGAGATAGCCATTCGACTGGAAGTTATGTCTTCTTCTAATTCATGGTTTAAAAAATAAGCTTAGGGGTTTGGCAGAAAATATTTCTTGATTAAAAACATGCTAGTAGTTTTTCGTCAAGCAATACATGCTGTATAACAAAAGTAGACGAGAGCCCCCAATTATTTCATTAATTATCTAGACAGGTGTCTGTACATATTTTAAATTCCTGCACAAGGCGAAATTGGTACAAAAATTCGTATTTTTCTTAAGATATAAATAAGATTATTTTAAAGAATACTGCATACATATTTATAAAAAATTTTTTACAGAATATTTTAGATTACTATGTGTTCGCATGACAAAAACATAGCTGCCAAACCTCCCACTAATCCTCCGTAATATGTAGATTAATTTGAACCAGTTAACTCCTTTAAAACCAGAAAATTTATTTAATGAATCTTTGACTTATTTAATTTAAAGGTTTTAAGTCAAATTTATTGAATTGAATTTCTTAAAAGAGTTTCTGGTTCGAACGTATTAAACATGTGTCAAATAAAAACACATATAACGGAAGATTAGTGGGAGCTTGGCATAAAAAATATGCAATAGCAACGTTAATTATATTTATACTCTTAGACTATTACATTCGAATAAAGATTTATTTTTAAAAAACAATGTCGTTTGGAATAAATGAAGAATAGATTTAAAAAATCATAACTTTTGAAGCTGTGTAACAAAAAGTATATTTTTAAAAATATTTCTGTGTAATTTATTAAAATATATTTCCAATGATTCCGTTAACAGAAGTTTCATTTTCGCTATTACTATTTTTACAAAACTTATTGCCTACCCGACACGTCCTAAGAACAATAAAAACACGGGTCAGCGGGCTGTGCGCCAAGCTCGGGCTCATGCAGACCTCTAGCATATTTCTCAAGCAAGTTTAACGCAAAATTCTGTACGCTGTTATTTTATTTTTATATCTAAAAGTTAAGGCATTGTCTCAGACCGACATTTAATAATTTGTAAATTTATGTCGTTCCCTAACTTGCATTTCAAATGAACTGATATCGTGTCGCTCAGAGGTATGCTTCAGTGGTGTAAGTCACGAATTTTAGATTTTAATACCTCTGTGAATTTTGCAGATATCAAGGTGGAATTTTTTTTGTTTAATTCAGGAATGGATAATGAAAAATTTCCTAATTGGAAATTTTATCCTACGGGGACCGTATAAAAATTTAATTTTTGTATTTTCTCAAATAGACTTCCCCCCATGGAGTTGCAACTTATCTCATCTTTTCACCTTTTTTATAAAACTTGGCATTTGGAAATATGTGCCTGGGGGAAATACACTGCTCAAAAAAATTAGGGGAGCAAGCAAATAACAGAAGAAAACCTTGCGAGAAAGCCATGCATGGGTATAAAATGGAGAGTACACGTGTATCAATGCGCAATACAGAAAATAAGACTAAAAAAATTGTAAGGGAGTTTTAATTATTTGAAAGGATGGAAAGAACATGAAAAGATGGTTAAGGGCAACAATTTGGTTGTATGTAAATTACAAAAAAAAAGTATTGTTTAGTAATGTTGCAAGTTGTTTAAGACGGCGTGTGGTCCCCTCTAACAGCTAAGACTGCTGCACACCTGTTTTCCATGGATGTGATGAGGTTATCGATAAGACTTTGAGAAATACTGTTCCAATCTTCAAGAATTGCAATCTCCTTGTCCCAGACAATAAACGAAAGCTTTCGTCTTGCTGCAATGCATCGTCCGAGTGTGTCCCAAACATGCTCGATCTGATTCACGTCAGGCAAGCATGCTGGCAATTCCATAAGCTGTATTGTTTCAGTTTCAACCACGTTCTCCAACAGACGAGCTGTATCTGTACAGGCATTAACATGCATGAAAATAAAGGAATCACCATGGGTGAAGCGTAAGGTATGACATGAGGTCTCAGTATCTCGTCTGTATACCTTTGGGCCGTCAAAGTGTCATTCCAAATGATATGCAAGTCCGTACGTCCAGATATGCTGATTCCAGCTCTTACCATCAACCCACCTTGTCTATAATGTGATCTTTCACGAACAAATGTGGGGTTATTTCGAGTGCCCCTTTCCCTACATACAAAAACACGTCGAGTGTCACACTCCAGACTGAATAGGGAAGCATCATTTGACTCCAATCCGTTGCCTTCAATATTGATGTTCAGCAGCCCAACTTCTTAGAGCCGGACAGTGTCTTGTGGACAACGGAATACAGATCATTGGCCTACGTGCATAGAGACCATCCTGATGAAGCATATTTCGCACTGTTTGGCTGGAGACTTTTCGTCGCGTTGCCAAGAGCTACCGTTTTTGCAACTGACTATCATTCCCTTTTCTGTCTCGACGAGCTGTTAACAGGATATATCGGTCATCAGTTGCTGTGATGCACGTGGTCGACCTTGCCCTGGTCGACATCTAACATTTTCTGTTTCTTGGAATCGATTCCTCAGTCTTGCAAGGACATTTCTTGCAACTCCAACAGCGTCCGCTACTCTTCGTTGTGTTTGCCCGGATTCAAGACTATCTCTAATACGCCAAGCCATGGATTCCGGTAAATCACGTTGTTGTGACATTTTCAAATCACCCTTTTCTCAAAACAAAAGCTGAGCAATTGAATTTCGCAACTGAGACAGTGAAACAGACATTTCTGAGAAATCCTGATTTCTCCACTTATCTCCTTTTTCTAGTTTTTGAAGTTATGAACTTTGATTTACATATGAAGTTTTATTTTTCTGTTTTCTGCTATGCTTTAAATTACGGAGGTTTTAAGTTAAGTTACGTATTGGTGTAAGTATTTGTGTAATTTCGTTAAAACCATGTGCTCCCCTAATTGTTTTGAGCAGTGTATTTAAGGAGATAGCCTTTTGTTTCGATATTTATGAATAACACTGTATATACCGGGTGTCCTAAAAAGGACTGACTGATTTTAAAATTCAATAACTTACAAACGGTGACAGATATTTAAAAAATTCTTGCAGGAGAGTAATGTACCATGTCAGGAGTTTTTTTACTGCGATTCCCAGTTTTAGTTTGAATTATCATCAATAGATGGCGCTGCGAACAATAGGCGCTCAATCGAGACCAAAACTGAAATCAGGAGGTTACATGTATGGAGTGGGTCTGATTCTCCAATACAATCTTTTTTTAGGGCACGATTCTGAACTCAATCGTTATATTTTCGATGAAATGTATTGTTGCCATAGAAATAACGAATTCTTTGATATAAGCACAGCATTCATAATTGGAAATGAATTTAATAAGCAGTATGCGAGTGAGCAGACGACTTTATATTTATGAAGCTTTATTTTCCTGGATTAACTTACTTTTTATTGTCTGATTTGAAGAATATTTTGTGTTTCGCATCTTAAAACTAGGAGAAGATATTCAGTATTTTTTTTCTTTTTGTTGTTGTTAAAAATTTCATAAATTTTGTTAAATTCTAAAAAATTTTAGATATTTTAAGGAAGTTTGTCAGTAGATTTTTATGCATGTTGAAAAAAGTTTAAAAGAATCTTAGAAATGGTTTATACTTTGGGAGAAAGAATATTTATAATAATACTGGCGTACTACCGCTTTGATCAAAAAATAATAGCGACTAGAAGTAGTTTACAAGAAAAAATTAACGTAAGGAATGCTCCGCATCCGAATACAATTAAACAATTGTATGAGAAATTTGTAAAAACCGGTAGTGTCGCCGACGATTTGGTAGACAAAAATGGACGACATAAATCGGCCGTGACTGAATCTAACGTGGATGTTATTAAAAATGTTATTAATCAAGATTCGAAAATATCGGAAATGCATAACACAACTCGAATAAAATCTCTTTTCTGCAATTGAGGCTCATACTCGGTAATGCTTACGAATTCTTTTGTGTAGCCCTATATGATCTATAGCATTATGCACATCGCATAGTATGCAAAAATGTTTTTAAAACCGCTTACCATAACTGAAAGCGCACTTTCAGTACACATACAGTACTGCAACCGAAATCTTTCGACTGTCCCTGTAAATGAATGATAAATTACATCATATTATTCAACAAATATCTTTTAATAAACCCCAGTAATGTATATCATTTTCATTATATTAGAAATACTGGAACATAATTAAAATACACTTCAAACAGTTTTTCCCGTAGCCCATTATGTAACCGAATTTTTTTGCTTTGAATGATAAATGCTTTACACTCCACATTCTACAGAAAGCATGTTTTAGTGCACTTCATAAATGTAAATCAATTTCATTATGTTTGTAACGGCGTAACATCATTAATATACACCGTAAACGATTTTTTCCCATGACCATCATGTAATGAAATTATTTTGGGAGGTCTTGTAAACGAATTAAAAGCTCTACACATACAATATTCGATAGTAAGCATCCTGTAGTGCACTTCAGTACTATACATTATTTTTAATAAGTTTGAATTAGTGTAACATCAATAAAATACATTGTAAATGATTTATCCCATAGACCATAATAAAATGGATTCCTTTAAATGCCCCTGTAAACGAACCATAATTGCTACAAAATTGATTTTCAATACAAGGCATGCCTTGGTAAACCTCAATATTAAAAGTTCGACACGTACAATAGTAAGCATCTTGTAGTGCACTTCAGATACATACATGGCAATTCGAATATATTTACACAAGTTAGAGCACGAAGATATGGCCCGATAGACCGAGAGCATAAAAACTTTTTAACTGTGTTGGAAAGTCTTAGAAATAATAAATTTGATGGATAAAGAAGACACTCATTTTTAAAAAATCTTATCATCCTTCTTGGAATGTAACAAGTTTTAAAAAAAATTGATATTTTGAACATTGTCGTTACACATTTTGAATTGGAAGAAGTCGTTTCCGTGGAGACAATACTTTTTTTCTATTATTGCTCTGACTCCTAAAATATTGAAATCATACCGTTTGAGTTCAGAATCGGGCCCGAAAAAATAATTGTATTGGTGAATGAGACACACTCCATACATGTAACCTCCTGATTTCAGTTTTGGTCTCGATTGAACGCCTATTGCCCGCAGCGCCATCTATTGATGATATTTCAAACTAAAACTGGGAATCACAGTAAAAAAAACTCCTGACATCGTACATTACTCTCCTGAAAGAATTTTTTTAATATCTGACACCGTTTCTAAGTTATTGAATTTTAAAATCAGTCAGTCCTTTTTAGGACACCCGGTATATATATATCACTGGTGTCCAGCTAACGGAAAAGTTCCCGAATTCGGGACCTAGGTAGATCATTTTCTTGCGCTCGATTTAGTATAGGAAGCAAGTTTCTTGAAAATCGTTTGATCATTTTTCTATTTATAGCAAGCAGCATTTTCAGCGCTGAGTTCGTTTAAACCTGTGAAGACGATTTTTCTCGAATTCGGGGCCTAGCTAATCATTTTCTCGTGCTTGATTTCGTATAGTAGGATAGTTACGTGAAAAACGATCCATCCGTTTACGATAACCTCCATAATAGGGAAAATCACTTGCTTGTTTAACATATATGATATGTGCTTAAAGTAACCTTCTCGAGAATAACACAAAACATTTTCCTGTATGTTCCTTATCTTAATTGTTAATTGCCATAGGTTTTATCACATTTATTTGATTGTATACCGAAAAACACGATATAACGAGGGACCATATTGGTTTATACTCAACCCGTGCTCTCAATTTCAATTGTAAATTGAATTCTTTAACAAAATCTAAAAAGTAGACAAGTAAGGATTACTTTTGAAAAGTAATTCGTTATTGTTATTTCTTAAAACAAGTAGTTGTAGTTGTAGTTAACTACATTTTCGATAAAGTAGTTGTAGTTGTTGTTTGCTAGAAGAATAGAGTGATTTTTCAGATCACTGAATGAACTGTGTCAGCAATTCATCTTAAAAGTTCATGTTAAGCATGATCACGTTAACAAGGTTCAACTGTCGTGGTTAAATACGGCAACAAATGCATTTTGTTATTATTTGGGGTTAAAACTTTACGGACATTTTAGTGTATTCACAATAAAAATCCGATTATGGAAATTTTGGTACATCTTTATTTTTTGAAGTTCCTTTAATCGGCTTTTTCTATTTTTACAAATATTCCATGTGTATGTGTTATACGTTTAACTTTTAAATTGCTATTTAAAAATATATAAACCAGATTTAAGTCTTCTGGAAAAAACATACACTTTTTTTTTTTTTTTTTAATATGGATTTTTGTTACACGAGATTTTATTCAATATCTGTAACAGCTGAAGATGTTTCGTGTTTGCTACTTAATTAAGTATTGTTATTAAGGTAGATTAAATTTTCATGTACGAAAAGACGCTTATGTTATAAAAATCACTATGAAAAATGCTAAAACTCTGAAATAGCAGAAATATTTAAAATTATGAATGTAAAAGGGGTGAGAAAACGGGGGATTTAGAGGGGCAGGGACCCCTGAGAAAATACCTTTCTTATCTTTGAAAATTTTACAAGAACATAATCGCGAGAACTCGTGCTTCACGTGACAGAAATTGCATTTTCTGAACCTTTGAGAGATCTCATATGCTTACAAGTCTAATTTATATTGCAAAATGATTAAATTGCGCATGGATTTTAGATATTATTCAAAGTGTGCTTAAAACAAAAATGCGATTTTAACACCTGGCGTTGAAATCTCAGATTTGCAAATTTACTAGTTATTTTAATTTACAGGCCTTAATTTCAGCACAGGCAGGATGAAAACTCAATGAAAATTACGTCATAATTTTAGAAAAATATTTCAGCTTTGTGAATTAAATCCTTTAGAAACATAACGTCATTTTCCTTTAAGAAACATTTTACTTTTGTAAAATTATATGATCTAAGTATAATTTAATTTTCATATTACTATTTATTTGAACACATAATATTCTGTAAAGTGTTCGAAAAATCGAATGGAGTCACTACAGATTTATTTCATGCTTTTTCAGCGAAAACAGATTATTCTAGCGTGACTTTTTTCATTCAATCCTTTAATAGTTGCATGTTTGTTTTTCTATCCTGTAAAATATATACACAAATCAAAAGTAATTGTAGAATATATCTAACGCACTTTTTTCATTTTATTTTTATTTTTTTACTTTTTTACATCCAAAACCACCTCACATATGGCTTGCCCATAACTCGGAACTTCGCAATCCTCAGAAAATAGCCTAACGTCTACTACCTAAATGGGGTGGTCCACAGCCATTAAGGGTCGGAGGTGGCAAACGATAAAACACAGCCATTCCATCCCCTTAGAGCCAACGTTCGAAAAAAAAAAGAGAAGGGAAATTGATAGAGGGATAAAATCATTGCATGAATGGAGCAAAACAAATGCGGGATAAGAAAAGAAAAAAAATGATTCGAGATAAATAGAGAAAAAAGGTATAAAAAGGTAGCAAAACTACCCCCACCGAAAAAGAAAATCTAGAAAAGCGGTCAATCACTATTTCCATTAGTTTGGTAAGTTAGTTCTAAGAGAAACCTTAAATTAAAGAAATGATTTTAAGCACAGAGGATTTTTTTTCTATGTAAGGGAATCATCTTAACTGTAGTCTTCTAATGATATGAGATTAAGTATACGAAGACAATAATTCTTACTTCGTTTTAAAACACGAGATTTAAGGAAGTACATTATTCTTAAGACACTTCAGAGCTAAAGTTTCTTAGTATTTTTTCCCTAATCCTCATTAATGTAGAAAAGAAGAGTACTGATGCATAAGAAAGGATAGGTTTAATTTTTTTTCCCCAAATTGTTATGAAAATCATTTACTGAGCCTCATACGAAAGCTAATAAAGATAAATAACAAAATTTCATATAGATGTATTAAGCATTTTATGTAGCTTTTAAAATATACAGTGTGATTAAAAATGATTGCAATGATTAAATATAATAAGAACTTAATTCTAAACAACAGTAAACGAAAAAGAAACTGAATACAATACAGAAAGCACTTCATAGTTTTGTTTACGTATTTTATAACTATTCTAAGTTACCCTTTACGCATGACAGTACATAATGTCAGTGTTATCTACATGATTTCAAACTAAAGCTGTACGCTTTCTTTTGTTGAGACAACTATTGCATGCAATAGTTATTTAGATAACTTACAGATTACAGAATAAGGAAGAGAAAAAAATGATTTGAGATTAATAGAGGAAAAATGTATAAAAGTATAGCAAAAGTACCTTTATCGAAAAGGAAAAATCTAGAAAAGCGGTCAATCACTAGTTCCTTTAGTTTGCTAAGATAATTTTAGGAACTTCTGATCATTTTTTTGTGGTTTCAAAAGATTTCCTCTTCAATATTTTTACATATGCCGACGAATCTTTTTCTATTTGCACCAGTAATTTTTCCCTTTAGTTCTACAGCTGCACTTTCACGTTCATATATTAAAATTAATAAATAGTGAGAATAATGAATGTGGTGAATTGCTAGCCAAGGAAGCTCAGAGCTGTTGTCATTACGCTTGCAGATGTAATTGCAATCTTTGATGCAGTGACCAAGTGCAGACCTTTTCCGTCAGCCTCAAAAGGAACAATTCATGCATTATACATTGATACGATAGCAACAACATTCAATTAACCCTCCGCCGCGCGCAGGGTTCCTGACAGGCACCGAAAGGTGTTCTCTCGCCCCATTCCGCCACAAGGGGCGCAGGGGCCTGTCCCGCCTAATACCCTCTTATATCTAGGTTCTATTTGAATAACACCCCTTCTCCTAGTCAGTTTTCGAGTTGTTGTTGCAACTCGCTTGTGTCGGATACAGTAGTGACCTTCCTGGACTCTGTCTTCTGGACTCTGTCCATTACGCTCGAATTTGTCCGAAATTTTAAATTTCGTATTTCCTTTAATTTTCATTACAATTGTTTATTTTGCTCATCTTATGAATGAAAATTAGAAAGATTGTAGATATATCGCAGAAATATATAGGTTTGCTTATTGTGCTCAAGCACACTGCACCCAAACTAGTACTCATGTTCATGTTTCCTCTTTTTTGTTTCAGATTTTCTGCTTAAGTGGCCCGTAAAACCTACGATCTGACAAACCAAAGTAACTGAAAAGGGATGTAGTGAAGAGAATGGCCAAACCCATATTTGGATCTAGTAGCAAGATTACTGCTGATTCATGAATTTATTTTCTGCTATAGTTGCTTCGATGACTGTACTATGTCCATTGAGCTCTATATATAACAGGAGTTCAGAATCAGCGGTCAGAAGCATGAAAGGTAAATGGAGCTTGCAAGGCAAAAGTAAAACAAAAACGAAAAATCACGCGTCAAGCATAGATTATGTAGCACTTTCCAACGCTTCCAAAATAATTTTACAAAACATACCGTTTAATAAGCTAAAAGATAACATCTAAGTAAACAATTTGGAAAACGCATAACATATTTAAAAACATAATTTCAGGAATTTCCAACAGATACAATATTCGGGAAAATGTCCGAATACTTTTATTCAGCCCTGTATATGATCTATAGATTTGTATATGCTAGGATGCTAAATTTTAGTTTAGTTAGGAAACGCGTAGCACAGTTTAAAATTATCTTTCTGGAGTTTCTGTCAATAAACGGAAATGTGTTCGCGAACTTTTGTGCTGCCCTGTATAGGATCTACCGAATTTATACACACCACGTAATAAACAAAAAGCGAGTTAAAATTAAAATCGCGTTTAGTAACTTAAAACGCACTTCCAGGAATTAGTGTTAACAGACAGTAGAGAATTCTTTTGTGTGTCCCTGTAAATGAACGATGACTGCTATACACACACTATTCTGTAGTAAGCCTCTTGTAATGCACCTTAGATATATATATATATATATATAAATTTCAATGCGTTTAAAATAGTGAAACATTATTTAAATAAACCGCAGACGATTTTTCTCCATAGACGTCATGTAACGGAATTCTTTTGACTGTCCCTGTAAAGTAACTATAAGTGCTATGCACACCCTATTCCATATTAAGCTTCTTCTAATGCACCTTAGTGATATATATAAATTTCAATGCGTTTAAAATACTGAAACATTATTTAAATAAACCGCAAATGATTTTTCCCCATAGACCGCAATGTAACGGAATTCTTTTAAGTGTCCCTGTAATAAAACTATAAGTGCTACACACTTCCGTTGAAATAGGGAACATGCTATAGATAACGACAATAACATATAAAAATTGCAGAGCAATCCGAGCATATTTACGGGAGTTAGAGCACGGACAGACGGCCAGACGGCAGACGGCCATACGGCCAGACAAACCGAAGTCATAAGCACTTTTCAACAAGAACGAAAAATCATGCATCAAGCATAGATTATGTAACACTTTCCAACGCTTCCAAAATAATTTTACGAATCATACTCTTTAATAAGCTAAAAGATAACATCTAAGTAATCCGAATACTTTTATTCAGCCCTGTATAGGATCTATAGATTTGTATATATACTACATAGGATGCTAAATTTTAGTTCAGTTAGGAAACACGTAGCACAGTTTAAAATTCTCCGTCTGGAGTTAAATAATACGGAAATGTGTTCCCGAACTTTTGTGCTTCCCTGTATAGGATCTACAGAATTTATACACCCCACGTAATATACATAAAGCGATTTAAAATTAAAATCGCATTCAGTAACTTAAAACGCACTTGCAGGAATTATTGTTAACATACAGTAGAGAATTCTTTTGTGTGTTCCTGTAAATGAACGACGACTGCTATACACACAATATTCTGTAAGTCTCTTGTAATGCACCTTAGATATCTACCCTATATATATAAAATCCTAATGAAACGAATTTGTGAAACGATTTTATGAAACGAATTTATGAAACGATTTTATGAAACGACTGATTAAACGACTGATTATGTTTCAGGGCTATTTTTAATAAAATATTAAACGCTTGATGGTGAAATTAATACCAATTGTCCATAAAAATCCGCGGATGTCAAAACTGGTAATAGAATTTTCAAATTGGAATTAGTTTTCGAGATATTAATTTTTTTCTAATTTTAATGATATTTTTGTAATGATGGCAACTAATTACTCAGTTTTTTTTTGTGACAAAAAAGGGGAAAAAATTGAAAAGGATCCCGATAGGGATTATGGATTTATTTTTATTCGTCATTTTCAAATTGAAATTGAATTTATCTTTCATTTCAACCGATAATGAAGACAAGATTGTGATTAAATTGTGTTTTTTCAGGAAAAGTTGAAAAAAATCACATTTCTATCGTCAGGATTCAATCGTCTGTCAGCATTTAGTTTAATTCTTAAACTGAAAATATTTTGAATAAATTCGTCCAAATGACGTCATTTATGTAAACGCAAAATAAAGGGGGGGAAAGGAATTAATAGTAATTATTATTTATTGGTAACATTTTGTTACTTTTTTTTGTAAAATTTAAGTAAACGAATTTATAAAATCACTAATTCGGTTATTTGAAACGAATATATAAAATAATAATTGCCCAACTGAACGGAAGGAGAATAAAATATCCTGCTTGGTTTTTTTCCGCCAAGCTTTTTAAAAAAGCGTCAAGACCCCTATAATAGAAAAGCACCAAAAGTTCATTGGGTTTGTTTTCATAACATTTAGCAACAAATCTATGTATATTAACGAATCTATCCCTTTTTGAAGCTCGAATTACGCCAAACCTAAAAGCAAGGGATCCGATACTGGAAAAGTAGCCGATTTTGTTATGGACAATATTCAAGTGACATAACATGGTGTAAAATTATCGCAGATAGCAAATTTGTTTAAATATCTCATCAATTGATGCCGAATAAATGCAGGCATGCATGCACAAAATATTTAATTAATTTTGTATGATAAATAATTATTAGAAAATTCGTATATACATATTAATTAAAATAAATAATTTACATATTTAAAATAACATGAAAATACATATTAATTAAAATAAATAATTTACATATTTAAAATAGCATGAAAATACATATTAATTAAAATAAATAATTTACATATTTAAAATAACATGAAAATACACATTAATTAAAATAAATAATTTACATATTTAAAATAACATGAAAATATGCATGATGATGCACTAAAATAGAGAGAAAATTAAAACCTGTTACTGAAAATGTCTATAACATAGTACTTTTCTATACCGTGATTCTTAATGTTATTCACAAGCAGATGGAATTTTTCTCATCCATTAAACGAAAAGGAAGAATAGAATACAGATCGTTGTTATAAAAGTCCGAGAGGTAGCCACAATTTAAACCTATCCATTTTATACAAGCTGTAATTGATTTTACTTATCAAAGCAGAAAATAGTCGTCAGTTGTCGCAGCAGCTGTGTATGAGGCCATGATAATCAAAAAATGCCCCATTAAAACGTTAAAAGCATGGCAACCCAATTACAGATTTACCAATATTTTTAAAATAAAGCACGCTGTCATGTTTTTAGAGGCCTCGAAGTCTGAACGGGGGTTGGCGAGCGTAGCTCGCAGGGGGTAGGCTCCCTAGTATATATATAAATTTCAATGCGTTTAAAATAGGGAAACATTATTTAAATAAACCGCAGACGATTTTTCTCCATAGACGTAATGTAACGGAATTCTTTTGACTGTCCCTGTAAAGTAAGTATAAGTGCTATGCACACCCTATTCCATATTAAGCTTCTTCTAATGCACCTTAGTGATATATATAAATTTCAATGCGTTTAAAATAGTGAAACATTATTTAAGTAAACCGCAAATGATTTTTCCCCATAGACCGCAATGTAACGGAATTCTTTTGAGTGTCCCTGTAAAAAAAAACTATAAGTGATACACACTTCCGTTGAAATAGGGAACATGCTATAGATAACGATCATAACATATAAAAATTGCAGGGCAATCCGAGCATATTTACGGGAGTTAGAGCACGGACAGACGGCCAGACGGCAGACGGCAGACGGCCAGACGGCAGACGGCCAGACAAACCGAAGTCGTAAACACTTTTCAACTAGGTTGGAAAGTGCTAAAAATAGTCCATGTTGTCAATATCAGATATCAGTATTCTCATTTTCTATTATCCTAATTTATGCTTTTATAATTAAGCTATGCTTATCTAATTCGTAAATAACTCACTAATCATGTAAGGGAATGCGATAGACAGCATGTTTTGCCATGAATGCGAGCTAAAATTATCGTCACTGTATCCTTTTGCGCTGACCGCTGGAAATCATGTTGGGCATTAGGAAGACAGATCTCCTGTTATATTTGGAGCTCAGTGACTGTGTCTGTTTTTGGAATTGTGTTCATAACCTTATAGGCCATTTGATTGTTTGACACGAAAACTGAAGGTAATGTCGCGGGACCCGACTTAAATTTCACTATTTTTTTGTTTTACTTTCTTTGAGCTAAATAAATGGATTTTTTTTAAACAAATTTCGAATATTATCTTTTTGTACGTCCTAATGAAGGTCACTGATCACTTTAAGACCATTAAAATTGAGTTAATTATGTACTAATTAACAGCCTTAATAGCTAATAATATGCACCCGTCAGGTGCACTGCACCTGAACCTTGGAGTCACACAGGTGCGCCTGAGGGAGGGTTAAAAATGTGTCCAAAGCTTTTGATATGAATTCTTCTACAAGATATTATGTTTTATTCATTTCCAAACTGACTTCATTTTTAGGATTTTGAATTAATGTTTACGTAATCTGTTTCGTGTTAAAATATTTGATACATTAAACAGACTGCTGAAAGCAACACACAAATCATCTCGATTTTTATACTTTGTACTGAGATTTTAAACCTTCAAAGATGAAATGATCATCATTACACGTTTATTTAAATTAAAAATGTAAAAGACAAGATAAATTTAAAATATATCCAATAAAATAAATTCAAATTCCCTATATACGTAATTAATTACAAAGCCTTGTTTAATTTCATAAAAATTAATAAATATATGAGGAAAACAGTTTTTTTTTTGTGTGTGTGTGTAATTCAGGATACAAATGTAATTAATTTTTTTCATTTAACCATACACGTCAACGCCCATTGTCGCCTCCAGGTAACACATCTTTGAAATGACCTCTAGATTTAGATTTTAAGTGAATATGTACCGTGTCTCCTTTATTTGGATTTAAAAGAGATTACCTAATCATAGAAAAATGTCCCATGTCTCTTTGATTTTCTGACATGATATTAATAACATTTCAAAGTTTTGTACGTCCTCCAAACAAGCAAGGACATGAGGATAAAGGTTTTGGGATGAAAATGTGAAAAAGCAGCAAGTCTAACATTTTTTGTTTCGCCTGAGTGTTAAAGTTAACTAATGTTGAATTAATATTTGCAGAATTTCAAAAGTTTGATTATTTTTTGTTGTTATGATGCGATCTTGAATTTCTGTGTCACTTGCTTAATAACATATATTGGGTTGTTCGGAAAGTTTTCTCGGTTTGGGAAAACCATTTCGTAACGGAAAATTCTGCCCGTCATTTATTAGAGATTAGCTATCACAATTAATATCTAATAATTAAATGATAAAATTTTCCGGTACGAACCAACTTTCCCAAACAACCCAATACTTTTTGATTAAAAAAAACTGTTTTTTAGTGAAAACAATACATTACAGCCTATGAATTTCAAAATATATAACTATATAAGTTTATTTATGGACGTTGGAGGATTAATTTATTACAAAATACGTTTAATTTTGTTTTATATATGCCTAAAAGCTTTTTAACATATATATCTAACTCATCTTTTATAACAAACTTACAATAGATGTTTCTAAAGATCAAATGAAATTCCGAACATTAAGCAGATGTAAGTGAAATTTTTTAAATAATCTCGCCGAGTCAAAATTTTAATAAGTTATTTCCACTTTTCCTAGCTTTCAAATGTGACCGCCATATACACAATTTATCCAAGACACCATTAATACTGAACTATGAACCTTATTATCAATAAATAACACCCTCCCAATACATGTCTGACATGCAACAGATATGGCAGACAAAAGGCGCGTCGATATAACATTGATTGACAGATATTACACTTTGCTATACACGAATTATGAATTGCACCCCACAACCCCATATTGATCAAAGAGATTAAAACGTCCTCTACTTATCAAGGGATTGTTTTTGAAAGTCCTCGCCCTACCAGACGTGACTCACAGCCCCAAGTCTCTCCGTCCCTCCTTCAGGTTATGATAGTGTCTATGAAGCATATATAAAAGGTTTAACGAAGTCAAGCTGGCTGTTGCCACACTCTCCTGATTCGACTAAGCTGAAATATGATGAAAACTTAATTCAAAAATATATTATCTTTGTCAATTAAATGCAGAAATGCTCAGTTGTAAGCATCAGCTATTTTAATTGGCACCTTTTTGCCTCGGCCCTACTTTAAAGTTCCACTAAAGAAAACGTAATGTAAAATTTATTTTAAAACGTCTACTAATAACAATAGATTTTATTTTTCATGTAATCACTTTAATGTTAACCGTTTTCAATTAAAGCACTTTGTTTTATCATATTTAAAAAGCAAAGCCAAATTTAAAAAATCGAAATATTTTTAGAAATGGATATTTTCGTCTCTTCACGCATGAATAGCTTTAATGTTGTTAAAAAAATTTAATGTGCATTAAAAATATCCCCTCCCAATTTATAGATAGAATCATAATATATTTACTTTTATAAATTTATAGGAATTGCAAAATTTTTTAAACAATTTTTGCATTCTGTAAACATTTTAAAAATAATATAACTCACGCATTAATGTCAGTTTTAATAAACGAATCTTTTTTCTAAATTTCTAAAATTTCTAAAAAATTTTTCATTTTTCTAAATTTCGGAATTGCTTTCCTCCGAACGGCTACAATAGGCAGCTTTTTACTTTTTGTAATGAAAGCTATACCTAAAATAAAACTAATGCTTGTTGGGATGCCTTCTTGGGATCCATTTGCATCTAATAATTAAAGCACGCTTTTCTTTTTAACTTCAATTTTCTAAAACTTCATGGAAATAAATTAACCCTTTGCACTCCTGTTACTCCACTGGAGGTACATCCAACAAATGACTTTTAAATTGCCAGGACTAGAAAGAGTTAATAACCATGTCACAATAAAATGAAGAAAATCTTGGATATTATTTTACGCGCAAGTTTCTGCATATCTCTTTGTCTGAGTAAAATCCTATTTTTTGTTCATTGCAATATTTTGAAAGAAGCGTAACTTTGTTTTAAATTTTCCATATATTTTCATACAAGTTTCTGGACAGGTTGCCTCCTACAAATAATGATAACGTTTGCAACAGTGATATTTGATGTCTCTATTTGAAATATGGAAAATGTCCTTGTTATCCTCTGTGGTCACTTTGGTGAACACTTTTTTTATTTGTTTAGCACCTTTCTTTTCAGAGTTTTTCAAATTTAAGCTCATGAGCAAGCTTGAATTCCTCAACATTTATTCAATTTCTTAGGCTTTCATCTTTTCTTTTATGGGATCTTAATTCAACGGAAGTCTTTGCAGTTGATTAGTATTTCTTGGAATCTCAACTGTTCGTTAATCCCAAGCGTTATTCATCTTTATCAGTATGTTTGCTTTTTTGGGTTCACAATCCTATGTTCCTCACTTCGAATTTTAAATAAGGGAAATAGCGTTTAAAACTTTTATTTCATCCTCATAAAAAGCATCATTATGAAAAAATAATTTTCAAGAAAGTGTAATTTTTATGTATGTTTGGTAATTTTTGCCGCTGTATGATGTTAAATAGATGTCTCCAAATCATCATTTTGATATTTTAAGGCCTTAGAAAAGAAATGAACTCAAAATTTAAATAAAAATGAATGCAGAATAAATAAGTGTATATTAGATTGATAACATTTGTGTATCCCTTACTTCAAAAACTCTGTAATTTTGCCGCTATTTCATAAATGAAATTTAACTCAGCTGAATAGTAGAACAATAAAGTTCCATAATATATAATACATTACTTCGAATTTTAGAAAAATGCTATCGAGAGTACAAAATAGAATAAATATGTCGTTTATAAATACTTTGTCACAACAATTTATAATGCTTTTATTCCAATCCTTATATCTGTATAATAAACACACATGACTGCTTTGTTATTATCATAACAATTTACTTCCAATTTCAACTTCTATTATAAATATAAATTAAAAGGGCAAGACTTAGTAATTTGAAATGCTTCAATGAAAGTTCAGAACCTCAGTATTTGTATAGCCTTAATTTTAAAAAGCAGAAACCGACAATCTGGAGTTACTTTCAACAAAAACATAAAACATAAAGGTCTAGATTTATTATTACAAAAAAAATGTTGCTTGGAAATGTTTGGAAATATAACTGAGAGCTTTCAGTTTTGGAAACAGGAAAAGAAAAGTAATGAAAAAAATTACCTTATTTTAAATAATTTTTACAATTACTAAAACTGATTATGTCTCCATCAATATATTAAAAAACTATGCTCACTCGTCTTATTCACTATTTATAACAATTAGTTATCATATTCTACCCGAAATAAAGATAGTTATTTTCAAAAGACAAAACGTTATTTTGCAAAACGATTTAAAGTCCATCTATTGTACACAACGTTCTAGTTTCGACTAATAGAAAAAGATCATTGTTTTTTTTTTTTTTTGTGCAAAGTAAAATGGTATCACATGGATTCTCAAAGATTCATCTTTATCATGTATCCATTTTTTCGTTCCTACGTTGTAATTTACAAAATCGACTTTTGGCCAGCCAGATCCGAGAAATATCCCACAGTGCGGCAGCTGATTGATGAGTAGGACAGTAATTATAACAATAAGAATATTTTATTTCTAGGTAAACCATTTTTGAACCAAGTTTCCCACATAAAAATGAAAAATTGACAGAATTCGTAATTTTTACGAGCATTTTGTTTTTCCTACTATCTAGAGTACGTCTAGTCATCTAGGATTAAGAAATTAGAAATTGAGATAAAATAATAATAATATTGAAAGTTTCTTGACTTTTTATCATAAATTAGAATGATTTTCAGAAACTCTCTTTAAATCTCTTTAATGAAAAGTGATATAAAATAAAATTTATCTTTAAAGTCAAGTTTTGAAGTAAAATTAAGTAGTTCATTTAGATCAGCTAAAACTACGCCTTAAAATTTTATCAGACATTCCATTAAAAAAGAAACTATTTGTCAAAAAGTATTTAATTTTTATCCTTTAAATAAATAGTACCTGCTAGATCAAGCCTCGCTCGGTGTTTTTTTTTTCAATATTTCTTCATTATTTTAATAAACATAGAAAAGTGAAAGTTAATATATTAAAAAAAATAACTATAAGTTATGGAGGATATATTTATATCTATGGTTCGTAGTCTTAACACGGTCGGAAGTGAAAAGTCAGTGCAAGTGATGACATGAAAGTGCAAAAGTGATGATATGTTTCAATTTTAAATATAAAATGCTTGTTTTTTTTAATAAAAAGTTGTTGTTTTTTTTTCGGGAAGAGGAGGGAGGGACGAAAAAAATTAGATTTTGAATTCCGAAGCTTTCATTCGAGTACGTAAAAAACATATTTTAAAGTTAAAAAAAGAACTTTGTATACAGCAGGACATTTGGACTGTCATTTATAAATATAAACATTTTTTAAATGAATGCGATTATGTCATGCATATCCTGAGTGCTATTCTCTATGTTTTATAAAAAAAATAAAACGATTCTTCTTCAATAGTTGTTGTCCGAGTCATTAGTTGACAACAAGCATGAGATACTTCCGCAATGACGTGGTAAGTTTGGTAGAAAAATTATCTAGCTTTATAAAATTGCTGATAATTTTGCGACAGGATGTATCGCCATGGCATCAAACTATAGAAATGTTTGTAACAATGTGGTAGTGGTTATAAACATAGCAAAATTACAAGCGCAGTTATCTATCAAGAAATGTTAGTATATTTAAACAATGTTTATGAAAATATTTAAATTCATCAAATCAACGGTAAAATTTATTAATTCTATTTGTTCTAGTCTGTTTAAACGAATTTTCCCGCATTCGGAACCTAGATAGGTCGTTATCTCGTGCTTGATTTAGTATAAAAGGCAAACCGTTATCGCCGCCTTCGTGATCATCTTTTATCGAGTTGATGATTAATGACGAATAGTATTGGCAAGAATTCCGACACGGAAGATTAAATATTTTAAAAAAAAAATCGTTTAAACCTATCAAAACAAATGTTTCCGAAGTCCATACTTAGTTGAATGATTTTCTCGTATTCAAATAAGGCTTATTTCATAAAAAATGTTGGAAATGTTTTCGATTAATACCATAATTTTGAGTAAATGAGCTTGTTTTAATCATATGAAACGAATTTTCCCGGATTAGTGACCTACCTAGATAGTTTTCTCGTGCCCGAATTAGCATAAGAGGTAAGTTTTGTGAAAATCGTTCCAGCCGTTTTCGATATATAGCAGCATTTTCAGTGCTCAGTTTGCTTTGGCATGTCAAAACGAACTTTCCCGAATTCAAGACCTTGCTAGTTCCTTTCCTAGTGCTCGAATTAGTATAAGAGGCAAGTTTCGAGTAAATCGTATAAGCATTTTTTTTATTTATAGCAAGCAGAATTTTTAGCGTTGAGTTTGTTTCAACCTGTCAAAACTGATTTTCTTGAATTCGGGACCTAGCTAGATCGTGTTTATATGCTCGATTTAGTGTAGGAGGTACGTTTCGTGAAAATCTTCCCTGCCGTTTCCGATATCATCCGTAATCAGGAAAATCGCTTACGTTTAATATATGTCATTTTATGCATGTAGAAATATATTTAACCAAATTTTTTTTTTCACTAAAATTCAACTTGAAACTTTAAGAAATTTTCCATCCAAACATATACGCAGAATTTAAATTGAATAAATATATTAAAATGCATTTCATTTGAAAAATATTAAATAACGCGTACATTTATCTTAAAATATTTGGAATAACTTAAGTTTTTCTTATACGTTGCTTTCATTTGTTTAAAATGCAAAATTTTTAAATCTTACCACTCATCTCAATATGAGAATACAACACATGCATCAGCAAGCTTATCATTTATTATAAGTAAAAACTACAATAGAACTATTAATCACTCGGTTAATTTTATCCTTTAAAAACAAATCGTGATAGACTAAATAATGTTTGCCTAAATGTTCATCATCAAAACTTGAAGGAAACTACCTCAAAATAAAAGAATTTGTTTTTTCCTCGTTAAGTATATGAAACATTATGACGTTTCCGTGTTCCTTCTGAAGCCTCAAAAAGTAAATCAAGAAACTTCCCCAAGTTCTTCTAAAGCCAGTGAAGGAGGCAGAAAATATTTCTCGAGCAGATACCACGCGATCAATCAGAAAATAACTTGTGGATTTGTTGTTCTTCTACTCTAAAACAGGTGGTAAAAGTTTTTCTCTTTCCCTACGCCACTCTATAACGTAAATCACCACACCAAGCTGGCTCTTCTAAATCAAATAAAACAGCCTGTAAATCACGATCCTTACTCCCTATCCATTGCACTATCATCCATTATACAATATTGTAGCAGGACGTTGAGCTTGCACATTGAAAAAATAATGTGTTATCTATCGACGTCCTGTGAGGGTGCGGTCGTTGCGTGATTGCAGTACATCTTGTCATATCACATCATGTACCGCATTTTCGCACGTTCCACTGCACGCAAACAACGGAGGAGGTGGGGGAGAAATGTGCATTAGTAAGTTTGCCAAGATACACTATTGTTTATACTGCTATGTTTCATCTGAAAAAAATAAAGCGAAATTGCAACTGTTAATATGCAAAAAAAAAAAAAAAAAAATTGTATTATGCATTGCAAGATTCAAAGATTTAGAAAAATTACTAAAAACACTATTATTTCCTTAGACAGTTTTCGATTTACACGAACATTTATGCATAAAATGAAGTACTATTTCTACATTTTTCAAAAGGCCCAACTCTAACAACCAGATCTCTGAAAGTTGACTATGATAGAGTAATACATAATTGCAGAATGAATAAAATTTTAAATAACATTCTAAACGCATATTTTAAAGATATTAAGTTATAACTAGATGGAACCCGTCAAAACTTCACGGAAAATTATTACTATAACAAATTTAGTAAAATAAGTTTCTTTATCATTTAAGAAGGGGTGCGTATGAAACGGTCTTATATTTTAAATGTCCCCCCGCCCCCCAGTGAAATACAGTACTATTTCCTATGCAAACTCCAGACAAACAATCCGTAAACAACTGTGTAATGCAAACCAGTTCGACATTACTGCCATATTCCCCTCGGCAAGAAAGAAAATTTCATGGGCCTATGAAGTATCATACAAATAGTATATTTCTAAGTCCACCGAGTAAATAAAGCACACATCTCCCCCCCGTACCCCCCCCCTCCTGCCTGTGATAGTGCAACCGAATGAGCTCCTATGTGCAAGTATCTGCCCAAAGGCACCATCGAAATTTGACGTTAAAAAAAGTTTTAAAATGTTTAAATAAAAAGTTTTAAAATGCCCTCTTTAAACATTGTTCGCTTCAAATCCATATCTTCTAAAACGCATCTATTGTTTTAAGCTAATCAATTTTTATGTAAAGATGGCT
This sequence comes from Maratus michaelseni, assembly GCA_963931845.1. NCBI lineage: Eukaryota > Metazoa > Arthropoda > Arachnida > Araneae > Salticidae > Maratus > Maratus michaelseni. The sequence continues at coordinate 187,474,203 of OZ007587.1, forward strand.
TTTTTTTTTTTTTTTTTTTTACAACAATAAATTAATCTGCAGATGAGCTAGATTTTTAATGTTTTCAAGTGTAATTTATTTATATGGTTTCTTCGGTTCCTTTACATAATCAGGATGGTTTTGCCTTTCCCATCACAGTCGGAGATCTTTTTCCACTTATACAGTTAAAAACCCAATGGATCTTTGAAAAAATAATAAAATACAATTCCTAGCATATTCTGATGCAACATATACATTAACGAATTCAACATATCAATTTTATATTCAACATAAACTGAAAATAGTTTTTTTTTTTGGACGCGCCAAAATGCTCTATCTTATGGGTAATCTGATCTTATGACTTATCACGGTTTCTATTGTTTTTTTTTTTTTTTTTTTTTTTTTTTTTTTTACTTTTTATGATGGTTAGGGAAATCCATTTTCAATTGTAACAACTTTCTTAGAGGCTATTTTGCATTATTGAAGCAAACTGATGGTCATTGTCGAGACATATTTGAAAATATTTCCTGCTTGAAAATTATTTAAAAAGTCGTTAAATTAAGCGGCAATTTTCAAATAAAATACATTCAAAAGCTAACATTTTTCTATTGGTGATGTAAGACTTGAAATTGTAAAATGTAGTAAAAAATTGAAATTTGTAGTACTTAGAAGGGATGTAAGCGCGATGAAAGCGATAGCGCCGTTTGTTGTCACAACTCTTATACATTTCTAAAAATTGTCACTGTGTTTTGGCTGGCGTCTAAACGCAGACTACAATTTTTTGACGTCAAAAGAGAAATTCACAGTGAAGGAAATAAGAATTTGCCGCTAATAAGGAACAGTTAAATGAACTTATAATAAACCTACCAAAATAATTCCTACAAATATTAGCCTTACATTGTTTTTTCTAACTAAAAATACAATCATTATTTCAAGTTTTTTTTTTTTTTTTTTTTTTTTTTTTTAAGTGAAAACTTCTTTAGGCGCGTTGGGCATTTTTTGAGATGGGAAAAAACAATTGAATTCGCGACACCGTTACCGTTACTGTTACCGACACCAAATTAAATTATGTTGCCAATTCATACAATGAAACGAAAGCATCAAAAGGAAATAGTTCACGTGCAGAAAACGAAATGATTGGTATTATCAGGGCTACACTAGATACCGGGCTTGCTCATTCATTATCATGACGTCACAAAAGGTGGCTGACCTCTACCAGTGATTGGTACAAAGCGAAACGACAAAATGAAAGACATACAGCGATAAACGACGGGCTCGTCGCTTTGCACCAATCGCTGGTCGCGGCCAGCCACCTTTTGTGACGTCATGATAGTGAATGAGAAATCCCGGTATCTAGTGTAGCCTTGGTATTATGAATAAAAATAATTCAGAAAATTATTTCAAGATAAATTTAGCACGCGCGGTGAAAACAGATAAAAGTGACTCAACTCGCGAGACCAAATCAAAAGATGAAAATTAAATAACAAAACACGGAAAATATTATAGTTTAACTACACGAGAAAAGAAATAGACGGAAGTAATATAAAAAGCAAAAATTAAAATAAGGAAATATTTCACGAAAGTTTTAAGAAACGTGGTTACTGATACGGAAATGAAGTGAAATCATTTTATAGAAAAGAAAAGTTTGTTGATAGAAATTATAGATACCGCAAACAATACGCGCAGTATGAAGATAGAAAAAAAGCATAATGTTCACGAATACCGTAAACAAGACAGGCAGCAAAGAAGTCATAATTTTTGGAGTGATAGGAAGCGGGAACCCTATTTTGCAGATAAATGTTATTACAAAAGATATGAAACTACATCTCATGGAAGAAATGATGAATGTATTGAGAGTTGTTAAAATTGTGGATGAAAATTCATAAGTTTCATTGGTATTCATTTCAAAGAATACCAATTAATTAAATTTCATATTTTATGTATTCGTAAATTTACGTTTTAAGCAATAGATTGCAATTTTTGTATGTAAAATAATATGCATTAATTTTCATGTACAATAGTGCATTAAATGAAAATTGTAATATAATTTTTGTAGTAGTAGTTTATAATAATGAATAAAAAAAAACACTTCGTTTAAAAGTATTTCCTGCACAATAAAACATTTCCTGACGATTCAAAAAATACGCACGTAATTGTTCAAGTTTTCACTTCTGTCGGCACTCCTGGAGTGCCATTGTTTTTTTTTTTTTTTACCATAACACTATTTTTAATTATTTTAATTTTTCTAAAATCCTTTACTTTTGCGAATTTTTTTATTAAAAATTGAAATCTTCTAACCTATAATTTAAAAAAAAGTAATTGGTAACATGTAATCAATGTATGCAGTCAAGATGAAAGAATGTCTCCAATTCTAATCTTTATAATTAAGAATCTATTAAATAAGTTTAAATTACGTCACGTTGACATATCATATAAAATTTTCATAGAAATCATATAATTTTTTCTCTTTAGCTTTATCAATGATAAAATGTATTTCAAGCTAAGCATAACGTCATTTTCACCGGAGCAAACTTTTCACATGTACCTTACATACGTTGCTTTTATGCTTAAACATCATGTATACAAATAAAAATTTATTTTGTATTAAATTGTAATGAAAAATGGCATCAACAAAGCTATAAAGCATAATGATAAAATAAACCCAATGGACAATATTCCAGTGACGTCACAATAATTATGAATTTTCGTTTATAAAAATAAAGTGCACGCGCATATATATTTTTTCCGAAATTTCCTTGCAAATTAAAAAATTAAGCCTAAAATCCACGTGTCTTTAATATTTAATATTTCTCTTTCATCCTCGCAGCAGTGGAAGTTATCCGTTTGCCGACTTTATGACGTCATACGCAGAAGTAAAAGTTTAATTTAAAATTACGGCTAATTAATTAAATTTTCGAACAAACGAATGTCCGATAACAAATCTGTGTTCAAATATCTTTCATTTTAAAACAAAGAATGACGTAATTTGATGCAGTAGTTTTTCGTCACGGACTGTCGAAAGAAAACGCTTAGTATTTTAAATATATAGATATTAAGATATTTATAACAAGATTTAGATTAATTAACTAATCAAGACAAGTCATTATTTTGTTAAAATGAGAATCTATATATTTAAAACGCTAAGCGTTTTCTTCAGTTTTTTACATCAGTTATGCAAATTAGTTTCGCTTTTATTTTTAAATTAACAAAGCTCATTTATTTTAAGTGAACAGTCCTACCTTAGGAATTAAAATAAAACTTACTCATTATTTTTGTTACCTTAAATTGAATCTCTAGCTTCTTCTGCAGTCTAATAAGCCTATTTTTTCTGCGGTATATATGTTAGAAGTAAAGTTTCTTATAAATGCATATGTGTTGTGTGTTTGCTGAAAATGTTCTAAAAATATGCCATTAGCAATCGAGTTAAGATTTATATTCAGACTGAAAAGCAATTTGTCTGGGTTTTTTCTACATCATTTCCTTATTCTGCTTCATACCATTTTTTATTCTAAATTTTGTATTCGCCGATATTCGTCACATATAAATTTAGAAAAGAAATAGTAAAATAAATTCAAAATCTGAGAAAAAGCAATTTAAAACACCTATAATATTGCAACCACATTCACATATTCGAAAACTATTTTAACCACAGATAACCTTGTATAATTTTTAATTGGGTAATCCAACTCTTGTAAGCATTATAAAATGAATATGGAAAAGGATTTTACCGTATATAACAATAGCCGAAACATATTAAGTGAGTAAAATTGTTATATTTGCAAGGAATAATACATTAAGAGAAGTGACTTAGTCATTCTGTATCATTTGAACAATCGAGTACCGAACTTCAATTTGGATACAGTATACTCATACCTAAAATATACTCATTCTAAAATAATTAATTTCTCAGAAACTAACCGTAGGAATTTCATGAAATTTGATATGTAGCCATAATTTGAACTGAAGATTTAAAATATCTTGTCAAAATTGGGTCTTGGCGTTGGAAAAAATCAATGTTTCGGTTTGTTTTTATATGTAGATGGCCCCTTAACAAAATTTTATATACATCATTTGAAAGTAGACTGTATTTCCCAATCATTTGGTACTAGTAACTTTCTTCTACAATAATTTTTTGTAGAGTTAGTAGGCGTGTTCACTTTTTTTCCACGACTGTACATAGTCCCTCATGAAACTTTAACTTATAAGTGTGCCATAGAAAATTATCGCCGCAGTTAGAAATATTTCCCAGGCGAAAACAGCTATAACCTATGACTTTTAGAACGTGAATGAATTACGTTCATGATTTCATGTTTTTGTCCTTTAATTTTCATTTTTACTTTGCACGTTATACTTTATTCTTTTTCTAGAAGAGTACGATAGTACTCGAAGTCGTGAATGCATAAAACTAATTTTCAGTTATCGAATTGATAAAGTATTTCGACTCTTTTCTTTCAAGATAAATAAACCACAAAAAGCTCTTTTTTCGAAAAATTATTGCATCACTCTTACAATATTCTTAAAAGCAGAATAACTGTTCAAAAAAAGTCTATGTGCTTTGAAAATGATTATTATTCCAAACAACTAGCGTATTTTTTCTAGTGATAGCGAACAGTAAATTTGAACGCATCTCTGGTAATAGCAATCAAGAAAATTCCACGAATAAGGAAGCTAATGATACAATTGGTTAACTAATTACGTTTGTAAAAGTTCCTCTCGTTTACTTAGTTGAAAAAGTAAAGCGAATAAGAAAATGTCGAGCACTTATGTATTCGTGTAATTGCCATCTTTTATTATAACGTTTTACCATTTAACTTTCAGTAGATTAATTCCCCGTCAATACAAATACTCCAGTTTAGAGTAAAAAGAAAATTTTGTAATGTTTTTTTTCACATCTTGGGCACCATCAAAGCTTTGGAGAGCCAATGAACTCTGCAACTATCAAAAATGATGGTAGTGCAAAATCAAGGGTCAGAAAATATGCAGAACGTAGTAAAACATTCAAGTTGAGTAGTTTTTCAGGAAGGGGCAAAGCAGTTTGATGTCATGATGTCTGATTTTAAGGAAATACATTTGATATATACAATTGTTTTCTGCTTAAGTACAATTTTTAGTTTCAGTTTATCCAACTGTTGTAAATACAGTGTGTAAACTAAAGCCATGAAACACTCCAGTAACTTTTGAGTGGATAAAGCTAGAGTTGTGAAATGAGTGCCTACCTACAGTAAAACGACCATGATGGCAACACCCGTAATGGCAAAATTCGGACGTCATTAATCATACATCTCAAACTATGATAGATATTGAAAGAAAGTAATTTACAATAGTGTAGAGCGTCTTTGATTAAGTATGAAATGATGTCTTACATGTAAAAATAGCTTTATTAGAAGCCCTGTAATGTAAATTTTACAATATCCAGTCGCCGACTTAAATACGCACTAACCGCATGAAAAAGTATGACATTATAAAGAAGATGTACATTTACAAATAAAAATAATTCATGTAAGCAAGGTACAAATTATTTTAATAATAAACTTGTTTTGGAGACAAGGTCTATAACTTCTAAATTTTGCCACCAGTGCAATTTTATATGACAGTACATATCTGTTTTATTATAGGTAGATATTTGTTCCACAACTCGACCCTTATCCATTCAGTGGTGATTTGAGTTTTTCCTAACTTTAGTTAGTACATTATATAAGTCATCATGAATGGTTAGGTTACGTGGAATCAGTCCCAGTGAATGGGTACATTCATATACCATCATACACTTGACAAAACCTTCTCGGGATGTAATCCTTCTTATAGGATGAATGGAGAAGCTTTTGTAACGAATTACACAGTCCTTCAATATTTCTCGCTTTCCGTTACAGATTGTTCAAAACATAGTTCAATTCTAGAACGAAAAAGGAAAGAAACACAGATAATGATTCTCAGGTGATCGTTCCTTTTTCAAAGAACTGATATGAACCCACTGATCCATATTCGTGTACAGGCATTTCGACTTCTATTCCATGTATTGATAGAGTATTCGATGTATCATCAACAGTTAGATATGGGGCATTTGTTATAGCTCTTCAGAACGTGATTGATTTTAACGAATTCTGTTCCCGCCCTTAAATACATAAACTAGAGTGATGGCATATTCTGCTGTCAACTGAATACTCTCAAAACATTTGAGGAATGTTTTGCTATGCGAGGGCTGCAATACCATCGCTATAAAACGTGGCAATAAACAACATTTAATATACTCCTTATGATTTACTATTCAAACAGTTTGATTTTTTTTTTCATTTTACGAATGGTTTACTCTTACATGTATATTGTCTTTATATATTATTACTAGGGGATCCAGCGCGGTGTTCCCGAGTTACAGACTATAGTTAAAAAACAATTTTTTTAAATAGAAAATTCCAATAGATGTTTTACATTTATTAGATTTTTCTAGATTTCTCACTAACAACAAAAAAACATTTTTATATGAAAAATATTTATAATATATTCAAATAGAGTTTTGAAATTTATTAAAAGCTAGACTTTCGCATCAACCGCATGCCAGGAGTTAATAGCCGAAGAAATCTCACAGATTTTGCTACTTACAGCAGCCTATTTGATTCTGATAATTTCAACAGTTTAACAGCGTAGTTGAATTGAATGTTTGTTAAATTTTTAGCTCACAGGCTATCAAAGCCTGAGAGCTAATGTGCCCGCCCGTTCTGTATGTACGTATGTATCATCATCATCATCATCATCATCATCAACCGTTTTCAATCCACTGCTGGATGTAGGTCTCCCCCAGATTTTTCCATTGTTGCCTGTCTAGTGCTTTAGTCATCCAATTAACGCCGGCCACTTTTCTGATTTCGTCACTCCATCTTACTTGAGGTCGTCTTCTTGGTCGTTTTACATCTCTGGGATACCACTGTAGGGTGTTTGTGCTCCATCTATTGTCTTGTCTTCTTGCAATGTGATGTATGTATGTATGTATGTATGTATGCATGTACGTAACGCGATAACTCGTGATAGAATTATCAGTTTTGCTTCAAATTTTGTTTACCGGTTCATTCTAATAAGGCGCTTCCCTGATTAGTTTTGGGAGTTCATTGGTTAAGTATAAAGGGGGGAAAGGGGGGCTAATCCCCCTTAATTTCGATAAATGGGTTTTTCATGCAGAAGTATCCGTTTTTCTTCAAATTTCGTATATAGGTTCATTGTGATAAGGTGCTTCCCTGATTATTTTTGGCAGTTCATTGGTTAAGTATAAAGGGGGGAAACGGGGGCTAACCCCCTTAATTTAGATAAATGGGTTTTTCATGCAGAATTATCCGATTTTCTTCAAATTTTGTATACAGGCTCATTGTGATAAGGCACTTCCCTGATTAGTTTTGGGGGTTCATTGGATAAGTATAAAGGGGGGAAATGGGGGGCTACCCCCCCCTTAATTTAGATAAATGGGTTTTTCATGCAGAATTATCCGATTTTCTTTAAACTTTGTATATAGGCTCATTGTGATAAGGCACATCCCTAATTAGTTTTGGGTGTTCATTTGTTAAGTATAAAGGGGGGAACGGAGGGGCTTACCTCCCTTAATTTAGATAAATGGGTTTTTCAAGCAAAATTATCTGATTTTTTTTCAAATTTTGTGTATAAATTCATTGTGGTAAGGCTCGTGCCTGATTAGATTTTGGGAGTTTATTGGTTAAGTATAAAGGGTGGGAATGGATGCTTATCCCCCCCCCCTTAATATATTGCCTATTTCTTTATTTTTCGAGTGGCATTATTCTTTGAAAAAATAGCATAATATACAATTAGTGTGAATAGCCTGTGAGCTCAATGCCCTTAGTTTAACTGGGCAGTTTTCTTTATTAAATTTGTGCTTTATTTATTATTTTATTTATTTATTGGTGAAGTTTTAATTTCGTAATGGAATCTTACCCGGAAACAAATGCTAAACTATTTATATTGTGTTAGTACAAACAGGTTAAAATTTCATAATCGGGCTGCACGTGATAGATAAAAAAAAATAAAATTGCTAGAAAATTATTTTAAAAACCATAGAAAATCAGTAAAATGAGATACAAATTGCATTTGAAAGAACATGTTTTTCTCTATTCGACGGTATAAAAATTGAAATTGTGTATAAAAGTTTTAAAAAATCCAATAAAAGAGAAATTTATTAGACAGGTGTTGTCACCGTCAAAATGACGTTAGTGTAACCCACTGACATGTTTTTTATCTAGCTATTATAGATTTTCTATAAGTTTTATTGGACAAAAGCTTCAGTCACACTATCATGTGCGACATCAAATCAATTCGGGAATTTCATCTCTAAGTGTAAAGGTAAAAATATTTTTAAAAAAAACAAACACTATTTTATTAAGTATTCAAAATTTTATCTTAAACATCACGCCTAATTTCATTATTGCGATTCATGTTGTTCCAAAAAAATTCCGTTAAAATACGTTAATTTGGAGTGGATCCTGATTGTCGGAAATTTATTGCTTTGATACTGCTTTGATTTAAAGTTGGTAGAAGTATTTAAATTATTTAAAAATATATAATTTTTGCTTAGTCTCTTTTTAAGATATTCAGCAGAAAATAAACAAAAAGTAGTATTTTAAATAGTTATTTATAATTAGAATAAATTTATTTATTTTTTTAATTACCGTATATTTCCGTGTATAAGCCGATGCGTGTATAAACCGAGTATACGACCTTTCAGTGAAAAATTGTCCAAAACCAGAGACCCGTATATAAGCCGATATTTTTAAAAAAAGGTATTGAAATTGTGCTTGTATGGCAGGCGTTTAAAGCGCACCGCACAGAAAAGTAAAACTATTTGACTTATTGGATCTTCGAACCTTTTGATCCCCGGTGGGCTTACATCTTTTCTAGAACAACTGAACGTGTGTCTAAATAAGTCATTTAAAGACAGGCTCCTTTAAAAGAAAATGCCTTCGTCATCATCACTGAATAGGTGAAAGAAGCTTGTCTTGAAATACTACAAGAAATGATCGGCCCATCTTTCAAAAAATATTGCACCAGTGACTGAGGATGATGCAATTTTTGGGGAAGATGACGACGATGATGATGAAGTAGACACTGACGACATTCATCCTGATATTCCAATAAAAGGAAGTGATTTTAAGGAGTTGTTTGAATTTTTTTATATACCACTAACCAGGGCCCCTACCTAACGGGCATGAGTGCCTAGCTTGACGAGTCAGTACCTGAACACGGGGCGATATTATCACAGCATGGCTGTGATCTATCTGAAAAAAGACTTGTTGGCATCGCTGCAATGCCCTGCCACAGTTTTCCTTGTTTGCCGGTTCATGGTTTCTATTTAACATTGTTCAATCGACAAATTTAAAAAAGTAAAATAAAAAAAAGAGAAAGGAATCGGTATCGTAAATTAGAACCTTGATCAGGTGACAAGACCTTCACCTGACTAGGCGCCCCCAGAGGTATAATTCACAGGGAACTTGGAGGACTTTGCACCCACGACGGATTTTACATGCACCATTCGCCATTCGCCATTAGCGTACATGATGTTGTTTGAAAATTTAGATGATGACTTGGATAGTGAATGATGATTCGCGAAATTTTCACTGCAAAAGAATGGGATATTAGAAAAAATATAAGTTTGTAAATGTTTTATGTTATTTGTATTTAATCTTTTTTATTATAGAACTAGCAAAACCCGCGGCTTTGCTCGCGTAATTCTTGAAAAATGCCAAGTGGCATTCGTTGGCCTATTTTCATTAGAGGAAATTTTACTGCCACAGATAATTCAGAAATTACTAATTAAGCCACACTAATGTCGAAAAAAAAATCGAAATTTTAGAACGTTTTTTGCTTTTTACCCCCCCCCCCTCCCCCAGTGGTAGTGTCACCGATATAAAATATAGCCTATGTTACAGCAGGGACTGTTACGATCACTTTTGAAAATGGTTCTGTAGTTCCAGAGATTTCATAGAAATTGTAATTTAGAATGTTTTTAGAACGCTTTTCACTCATCTCAGCCTTTTAAATTTTAAACTTTTTTAGAATTTGTTCTTAGAGAAAATTTACATCTTATAAGTAACTACCATGCCAAATTTCATGTTTCTAACACTTTAGTATAAAAAAAATCAAAATTTTAGAACGATTTTCGCTTCTGCACCCCCCCCCCCGAGAATAGTGGCACCGACATAAAATATAGCCTATGTTGGAGCAGATACTGTCACCATCAATTTGCCACCATCACTTTTGAAAACGGTTCTGTAGTTCCAGAGATTCCATAGAAATTGTAATTTAGAATGTTTTTAGAACGCCTTTCGCTCATCTTACCCTTTTAAATTTCGAATTTTTTTAGAATTTGTTCTTAGAGACCATTTACATCTTATAAGTAACTACCATGCCAAATTGCAAATTTCTAGCTCCTTCAGTATAAAAAAAAATCTACATTTTAGAACGTTTTTCGCTCCTGCACTCTCCGGGAGTAGTGGCACCGACATAAAATATAGCCTATGTTGGAGACGGGATTGTCACCATTAATTTGCCACCATCACTTTTGAAATCGCTTCAGTAGTTCCAGAGATTACCTCCTACAAACAAACAAACAATCAAACAAAAAAACAATCTTTACTAATTTATAATATTAGTACTAGCAAGCTACGCCCGCTACGCTGGTCAATTTCTCTTAACGAACCTTTAATCAAACAAAATATTGACATTTAATAATTCACTAATATATTTTAACAGAATAATAAGCCTACTATAATTTGTGACTCGTGCTATAGCCAATATATATACACGTCAGGACACGTCGCCCTTATCATTATCTTTTTATGCGTGAAGTTTCGCTATGGTACTTCATTGTGAAATTTGGTAATTTTTGAAATTCAATATTTGAAAAATGGCATAATCATTAGATTTGAAATTTATATCAAGAAATATAAAATTTGTTACCTTTCTAACGCAGTTTGTCTAACAATTTTCTGACAAATACTTTTCGAGCTATTATTTTTTTCAGTAACTTCAAATGTTTCATTTTTCGAGATTAATCTGTGGCAAATATTAGCTAAAAACCCAGTCGTCAGCAACGCACAGCTTTATATTAAAGATGATGTTGGAGCAGGGATTGTCACCATCACTTTTGAAATCGGTTCTGTAGTTCCCGAGATTCCATAAAAATTGTAATTTAGAATGTTTTTAGAAGGCTTTTCGCTCATCTCACCCTTTTAAATTTCGAATTTTTTTAGAATTTGTTCTTAGAGAGCATTTACATCTTATAAGTAACTACCATGCCAACCTTCATGTTTCTAGCTCCTTCAGTATAAAAAAAAGTGGCAATTTTCGAACGTTTTTCACTCCTGCACCCAATTGGGGTTAGTGGCACCGACGTGAAATATAGCCTATGTTACAGCAGAGACTGTTACCATCAATTTGCCACCATTACTTTTGAAAATGGTTCTGTAGTTCCAGAAATTCCATAGAAATTGTAATTTAGAATACTTTTAGAACGCGTTTCGCTCATGTCCCCTTTTAAATTTCGAATTTTATTAGAATATGTTCTTAGAGAGCATTTACATCTTATAAGTAACTACCATGCCAAATTCAATGTTTCTAGCTCCTTCACTAAAAAAAAATCGAAATTTTAGAACGTTTTTTGCTTCTGCACCCCTCTGGGGGTAGTGGCACCGACATAAAATATAGCCTATGTTGGAGCAGGGATTGTCACCATCACTTTTGAAATCGCTTCAGTAGTTCCAGAGATTACCCCCTACAAACAAACAAACAAAAAAACAATCTTTACTACTTTATAATATTAGTATAGATAGATATCAATTTTGAAAATATTCTTTGACTCGTATATAAGCCAATCCCCCTATTTTGGAGTGAAGAAAAATTCCAAAAATTCACGGCTTATAGACGGAAATATACGGTATGTAATCTATCTCTTCCGTATTTCTAAATTGTTTTCTGAACGCATAATAATAATTGAATTAATATGAAACTATTAATGGATAGAAATGTAGTTAAAAAATATATAGATTACACTTTTTACTTTTCTTTTATACTATTTTACTTTCAGTGTTCAAAATACTTCATTGTCACAGTTTCACAGCCATTTGACATATTTCAACGAACGTGATTTGGCACATAATTAGCTTTTTCGATGTTTTAATTCGTATAGTACAGTTGCAATATAATCGTAAAGAATTGGAAGATATTTGGCTATTTATGACATACACCCGTCTAAGGGACAAATGCCTTAAAAATAATTTATTAATTGATAATTAAGTTCTGAAAATATTAGAATGTTGAATTGCCATCGGAAACACACCTGTACACGTAATTTCTTATAATTCTACCATATCAGGAAGTGAGTGAAACTTCGATTGCAAAATTTCATCTTTACATACTTGAACAAAGCTAAGTTAAATAAACTATAGTAAATCTGCAGATCAATTTCCTCAACGTCCGCTCTACGAGTCATTGTTCATTAATCTCTCTTTGCTTAATATTTAATAGCCTTGATTTCGCAATAAATTTTTTAAGCTCTATATACATGGTATCCCAGCAGTCCTTGGCACATTTTAAAACTCAATAAAAGATCAAGCAATTGGCGTACGAGAGTGCGGGTTGGACGAAAATGGTTCTTACGATCTGAAATTATGTTTAAGAAAATAAAAACAACAGTTTTAAAAATATCTCGTAGATGGCGCTGCTTCTGGAAAGTTATCGAATAGTTAGAATGCCTTTATACATAACAATGGCGAGAGACGCACAATGCGTATGCACAGTTTTTGTCCTAACTATGATAATCCACATTCAAGAAGTTAACACTTATTATCACCAAACTAATGTTTGTTGACTCGTCTCACTCGTCTAATCGAACTCAGGTTTGGCGAGTATTGTTAAGTTCTGGAATGTGGGTTGCCATGGTTTGGACGAAAACTGTGCATACGCATTGTACGTCTTGTCTTGTCATTCTTATGTATAAAGGAATTCTGCATATTAGATAACTTTCGAGAATCAGCGCCATTACAACATACAAAATTTCAGATCATAAGAAGCATTTTCGTTCAAACCGCACCCTCGTACGCTAATTGCTTGATCTTTTATTGAATTTTAAAATGTGTCAAGGACTTTTGGGACAATATATTTATAAGCATATAAAATTTGTCGAAGCTTCTGGAAATTTTAGAAGTGTAACATTAAACACGGTTTTATCAATGATATTCTGATGAACTGCTTATTCTTGTAATTTTTTTCAGAATGAAAAGTGCATTTCTTCAAGGGGCTCAGTCGCCTTGAACCACTCGTTGTCATTTTAATTTTATATTATCAACTTCCAGTAACTGTGCTATTTTCAGAATTCGCGTATATGTATGATTGCGTTTTCTACTGTAATTTCATTAGATTAATCTTTTTCTTGTACAGGAGATTTTATTATATCCTTAAAATGTTACTTACTTTTCAAGAGTGAAATATCAGCATCTGTTGCAAATCATCGTTTAACAAATAGACCGGGAGGCGGCAGCACAGACAACTACCTCATCGAGTTCACGGCTGAAATTGCAGAATTAGTTAAAACTCGATTCGCATATTAAAACGCAATCGGTCTGTCAAGTCATATCTTGGTGGAAAACACCTTAAAACCCGATTTTAGCGGTTGACTCGTAGGTTTACCATTGTGTTTTCCTGCACCCAGTTCTCCATGTTTTCATATTTTTGGGTGCAGGAAAACACAATAGTAAACCTACGAGTCAACCGCTAAATTCGGGTTTTAACATGTTTTCCACCAAGATATGACTTGTCAGACCGATTGCGTTTTAATATGCGAATCGAGTATTAACTAATTCTGGAATTTAAGCCGTTAACTCGATGAGGTGATTGTCTGTGCTGCCGCCTCCCGGTCTAAAATATACTTATACAAATGTTATACTACTTTTACGAGACTTGCATCTAATTTAGACGTTGAACATTTTAATAATTTTCGTTTTGAAAACCCGCTTTGATGATCATTTCACAGTGGTGAAAAGACAACTTTAATCCAAATAAATCCTCATCTATTTCAAAATAAAAAGTCCACCAAATCACCCGAAAATAAGCCATTTTGCTAAAAAATATTATTGTACCAAAATATTGCGATTTTAATTTGTTTTTCATATGCTTTGAAATGCAGTTTCTCGGTGACGGTTAAATGAAACAGGAGAGAAAAAAAAAAAGAAATGCATTGGAAAATTTGAAGGAAAATTTTCAAAGTGCTTGTATAGATTTAAGACCACAGCATCGAAAATTTATTATCCATAAGTTTACGTTTAAATTAATTATTAAAATGTGCCTTTTTCTTTTCAATGAATAGTGAAATTGTAAAAGCGTCGGAATTGCCACAGAAAAGCATTATGACGCGAAAATAAATGTTTTATATTTTTCGGACGAAAGAACCAAATTTAACCAAAAACTAAACAGTTAAATACGGACACCTCACCAACATACTTGCCTAATTACAAACTAATCGGATGTTTTTGTGGCAGCTAACTGAGAACAGACAGACTAACTAACTAACTAACAGACAGACAGAAACCCAAAACTTTTCGGGTCTCCACTGTAAGCCTCAATTGTCGTTTCGGCAAAGAGTGTAAAAAGGAATAGAACCTTTTCACCTATCTAATACAGAAATCTCAATACAAGTTACATATTTTAAAGCGTAATTTTCGTGGTAGTATATTCACCAGTTGCATAAATAACTAATTCCTTTAAACCCTACGAACTTTTAAAATGTATATTTATTTCATTATTTTTATTAGACCGGAATTTGTATAAATGTAATTTACAACACTTCAAGAACATCGTCACAAATCACTAAAAGAACAAGCAAGCCACTTCTGTTTTTTATTTACATTTTTTTTGTATATTTATCTAAAATAAAATAAAATAATCAAATAAAACCTAAACTAGTAAAAAAAAAAAAAAAGTAACCATAAAAGAGCATCTTCCTTGAGCCAAAGAAATCGAAAGTTGTAAAACTCAAAAAAAAAAAAAAGAGACGAAGCCTTAAGCGATAAAGTTTTTTGGCGCGCGTCCCTGACTTAGATAAAATACCAAAGGCTTGGGAATAAAAAAATAATAATAATAACTCCCAAGAAAAAAAAAATATGTATAAAAATAGGTAAAAATCTTCTATTGCCTGTGGGACCTAGGATTCTCCGCACCTGCCAAAGATCTATCCTTTGCCCAGTATTCCTTCAGACCAGATCATCTATTTTTGATGGTCTGTTGTAGGCTTAGCACGCAAGGATACTTTTTTTCCCTTTTATTTTTATATTTTTACCAGGGTGCGGTCAGACCAGACTATATGGTATTCCTTCTTTTGAAGTTGGCTTGGATTCAGAACCGAAATGCTGTTGAGGCAAGTCCGAATTTATGACCGCTACTTTTTAAGTTAACGTTTTTCTCCTGCTTTTTTGCTGCGAAGGAATTTAAAAACAAAAAATAAGTAGAGTTTTACAAAGTGGCGAGTATTTGATCGCTTTGAAATATTAACAAGGTTTGGCTTTTTGAAGGAGGTTCATTCTGTTTAACTTGTATCTGTTTGTATCCGAATAAAATAGGTTTGGGGATTTTTAGTCTTTAATGGAATTGACTGATATAGATAGACTAAATTGTGGTTAAGCGATATTGTAAAAGATCACGTTTGCGGGATATCGCACCGTGAATAAATAATGCAACTCGTGGTTTCGACTCATTCTTTAAAATGGAATACGTCAGAGGGATTGATAGTATTTGAGAATTGAGGATTATAAAGATATTTCGAAAGTTTATGATTTGTAAAGAAAGAAGGAACTGAAATATTAACCAGAAAACTGACTGTAGATAATAAACTGGTATCGAAAATATAAGTATAAAGGTCAAAATTGTTGTTGTTTTTTAATCCTCTTTTATAAGCATTAACTGTTTTTCTTAACAATCATGCCTAATTTCATTACTGAATTCATATCATTTAAAAAAATGTGTGTTAAAATAAGTTAATATGACGTTGGCCCGATTAAGGAAAATTCACTGCTTTTTTATGCTTTATAGAAAGCGCGAACTAGTGATTTTATTTTAAAAAAATTTATTTAAAATGTCATTTTTGCATTGTTTCTTTTTTAAGATACGCCAACAGGAAAGAAAATAAAACATAGTTTAAACTATTTCTTCAGGATTTTTTAATTGATTTTTCAATGTATAATCATAATTTATTTAATATTAAACTATTAATGGATTAAAGCGTATTTCAAAATATATATGTTATACTTTATTTTTTATTTATATTTTCTACATATAAGTATTTAAAATATTTCGCTGTTTCAGTTTCACATAGCCAGTTAGCCTATTTTGGCGAGCGTGGATTGGTGCATAATTAATTTTATGTTTCTGTAACTCATATACAATTGTAACCCGTAAGAATATTTGGCTATTTAACACCTGAATGTCGATCACAGGAAAAATACCTCAAAATTAATTAACTTATTTATAATTAAAATGTCTTATTGCCGTAGGAATCACACCTGTGTACATATTTTTTTATTAATGTAGCATATCATTAAGTGAGTGAAAAAGCGATTACAAAATTCGTTTTTCCTTACAAAAATCAGGTTAAGTTGTAATGTGATGAACATACACGAAATTAATCGGTATCAGAAGTAAATTTCACATTTTTCAAATCAGTATAGTTTGGTATTTTATGTATCGAATTAAAATCAGGGAAAAATGCAAATGTATAGCTGGTAAGAATGAATATTAGCAACTAATAAGAGTTAATATAATTAGTGTTCATAGACTGTATTAACCATCATAGATGGTATTATTTCTGAAATATGAGGTGGGACCGATATAAATCAAGTATCTAATGTCAAAATTTTTGTGTACCAAACAGTCTCTATGTCAAAATGTTGCCTGGTAAAATTTCGTTGGCACAAAATATAAAAAAAATGTAATTCCAAAAATTTTTATTATTATATGAATTAGGGTATCCAACCGGGCCTCCGAGATGACGCTGTGTTCACTTTTTACTGGGCCTGATTCTATTAGAGCGATTCACTTGCCTGACGTCACAAACGACATCCGACGTACTTAAAATTTTCCACGTACTTTGTTCGTTCGTACGGATTGTTTACCGTGGTGTTGTGATATTATTTATTGTTTTATTTAGTAATTAATAATATTTTCAGTGTATTTAGATTATAACACTATAAAAAATTATAGATTATAACTATTAAATAAACTGTAGATTATATCTATAAAATAATGAGGAGGAAATGTTCTACTCCTGGTTACAAATCTGACTGCGATACTAAAAAGCAGTATGGTACAGTCTTCAAATTCCCATCTAATAATGAAAAGAAAGAAATTGTAGCTAAAAAATTACAGTATGATAATTTTACTCCTATTTCAACGGCAGTGGCCTTCATTAATCATTTTGATGAACGGTTTATAATTTGTGAAGTTAGATTTAAACGAGATGACGGTAATGAACTTCAAAATCCTACCTAAACAAATAAAGTTTTCAGTTTGAATGATTACGAAATTTAATCAAACTGAATACGAAATTTACTACTATTATTTATGAAATCAGAAATTATAAGTGCGAAAATTCAAAACTTCTTTCATTATTAAATCTTTCTGCTGGGACACATTGATCGAACTGGATCTCGTTTATGATTTTACTAATACTGGAATCAGGCCCAGTAAAAAAAGAACACAGCGTCATCTCGGAGGCCCGGTTCTAACACGGGCTTCCCGGGTTACAGAATATAGGTGAAAACTATTTTATTCGAATAAAAATTTACCGCACATTAAAAAAAAAAAAAAAAAAAAAAAAAAAAAAAAAAAAAATTAGGTTTTAAGAAAAAAAACAGCGATTATATCTGTCCACATATCAGTGCACATATCTATACTATAGAATAACATGCACACATACATATATACAAAATATACCCGACTGTGTTTGTAATATTTTTATAATATATATAGTTTAACCCTTCTCTGAATTTTTATACTACACTATGGATGCCAATAAATGCTATATATTTCCCATATTCCATACATTTGCAGAGTGTAAGTCTAATTTCGCATTTGGAATAATCAGATAGAGTAAGAAGAGTTTCAGCATAGTCTACTTATTTCTGCTATTATGCTGAACTAGGGAATCCAACCTGAGCTTCCCAAGTTACAGAATATTAGGTTAAAACCATTTGTAGGTGCTTTCGCAATTATATAAATTTTCAGCACCCATAGTCGTCGTCCGGTCCGTCCATCTGTCCGTCTGCCTGTTCGTTTGTTTACATATGAGGGGGTTAGAATGACAGTGGAGTAAGTCAATATTTAGTAATTTGAGAAGAAGGGTTTTGTGAAACATGTCGTATTACCATTGCATTAAGTATCCCAACTTGTTTTACCTTCTAGCGACTCCTTAAGTGAACAATGACTTATTTTACTGTCACACTGAACAGAAATTAATGTACCTTCAGTGAAAATATAATTACGCAGATTTTTAAAATTTTTGACTTACTCCACTATCATTCTAACCCCCTCATATAACAGCGGGAAAACTACCCAACCGAATGGTTTGAAATTTAATATATAAAATCGTTGAGGAATTTTGTCGAATCATTTCAAATTTACGAAAATCGAATCAAAACTTAAAAAGATATTAATAAAAATATTTGTTAAGTAATTTGAGATTTTTAAAAATCGGTACTTCCTTGTTATAGCAGCTTCCGAATACTAATCGTCAAACGACTGAGATGTATGTATCACCAAGCTATCTCACATGTATGACGTTATAGTCATATTTGACGTATATGACATTTTATAACCTCCATGAACAAGTTATAGTCACATTCTTCATTCTATTAAATCATATCATACGTAATTGATGCAATGAAATTCTATGATAGGTAATGGGTATAAGTAGCCATGGTGATTACGTCCTATTTAAGATAGTCATATTATTTCCGTATTACTGAATTTAAAAACCGAATTTGTGTATTAAACTTGTTTAATTATAGCAATCACGAGCAGGCAAGACCGAGCTATTCTCGGTCAAAATTAGCTTTGAGTTCAAATATCATGACACATGACAAAAATGACCCATGACAAAAATGACCCACTAATCAAATTTTCTCAAACATGTGATCAGTTCCAATTGCCTTCTCGTGCCCGAAACCTGTAGGATATAAAATTTAGTCAAAATAGTCTGAGCCGTTTTTTAGATAAAATTAGCTTGACCACAGTGACCCAAAAATGACACACTAATCAAATTTTCTCGAACATGTGATCATGTCCAATTGTCTTTTCGTGCCCGAAAACCGTAGGATATAAAATTTAGTCAAAATAGTCTGAGCCGATTTTTAGATAAAATTAGCTTGAGCCACGGTGACCCAAAAATGACCCACAAATCGGATTTTCTCGAGCAAGTGACCTAGCCCAATGATTTTCTCGTGCCCAAAAACCGTAGGATACAAAATTTAGTTCAAATCGTCTGAGCCGTTTTTAAGATAAAAATAGCTCAACCCATAATGACCCATAACCAAAATGACCCACTAATCGAAATTTCTCAAACATGTGACCTAGCCCAATAGTGTTCTCGTTCCCTAAAACTGAAGGATACTAAATTTAGTTCCAATCCTCTGAGCTGTTTTTAAGATAAAAATAGCTTGACCCCTAATGACCCATGACCAAAATGATCCACTAATCGAACTTTCTCGAAAATGTGACATAGCCCAATAGTCTTCTCGTTTCCTAAAACTGTAGGATACTAAATTTAGTTCCAATCCTCTGAGCTGTTTTAAGATAAAAATAGCTTGACCCATAATGACCCATGACCAAAATGACCCACTAATCGAATTTTCTCGAACATGTGACATAGCCCAAGTCTTCTCTTTCCCTAAAACTGTAGGATACTAAATTCCGTTCAAATCATCTGAGCCGTTTTTAAGATAAAAATAGCTTGACCCATAATGACCCATGACTAAAATGACCCACTAGTTGAATTTTCTCGAACATGTGACCTAGCCCAACAGTCTTCTCGTACTTGAAAACCATAGGATGCAAAATTTAGTCTAAATACTCTGAGCCTTTTTTAGATAAAATTAGCTTGACCCACAGTGACCTGAAAATGACCCACTAATCGAATTTTCTCGGACATATGGCCTAGCTCAATTATTTTCTCGTGTCCGAAACTCGTAGGATACAAAATTTAATCAAAATCGTTAGAGCCGTTTTTAGATAAAATTGACTTGAACCGCGTTGACCCAAAAACGAATCAATAATCGAAAGTTCTCGAACATTTGACCCAGCCCAATAGTCTTCTCGTGCCCGAAAATGGTAAGATACAAAATTTAGTCAAAATCGTTTGAACCGTTTTTTAGGTACAATTAGCTTGATCCTGACCCATGGTGAATTACAATATAAATATAATCTACGGACAGTTTTTTGGATAGATGGTTCCGGAGAAATAGATATTAAATGGAAAAAGAGTCTAAATATGGATTTCAAGTTCTGAAATTTTCAGTAAATGTCATCAAAAATTGCCAACTTAAAATGTATTTATTTTATTGCGGAAATTAATCATATCATAATAATAGATTTCATTTCTTTGAAACTAGTTATAGTACGAACGCACCTCATTTGTCACGTTTACGTACAATTGCCAACTTGTTTTTTCAAGTTGAAAACTCTAGTAGTTCTTTTACATTTAATATATTTTTAGATTGCCCAATAACATCACCAAAAAAACATTTTAATGTGAAAAATATTAATAATGTATTCAAAAAATGTTTTAATTTGTTAAAAGCGATAGCTTTCATATTAGCCGCATGCTAGAAGTCGCCAAAGATTTCGCTCTTGTTTTGATAATTTCAGTAGTTTAACCGCGTAGTTCGATTACATGTCTGTTAATTTTGTATTTTATTTTATTTTATTTATTTATTTATTGACAAAGTTTTAATTTCGTTATGCAATACTAGCTGGAAACATATGCTGAATTATTTACATTTTTTTATGTGCAAACAGATTCATCTTTCGTAATCGGGCTGCACGCGACAGAGATAAATAAAAAAAAAATCATGCTTGAAAAGTATTTTAAAAACCATAAAATATTTGTTTATACAGGGTGGTTATAATTAAAGTTACCCTGTTTAGACCTACGTGGAGTCCGCTCTGGTTCACAGATATCGATGAAACTTGGAATATAAGTTAAATGGACCATGGGGAAATGAAATCTCAATAAAAAGAATTAGTTCAAATTTCGACCACCAGGTGAGAAGGAGGCGCTAAACTGAAGACTAAAAATCTCAAACTGGAAACACAAAACTTTTTTTTATTTATAGCATATGTTCAATGTGCTTTCCATTTGCGTCAAGCACATGTTCAAATCGTATTATAGCGTGTTCAACAGTAGCACGAAAGGTTTCTCGATCAATTGCAGCAACATGCCGAGTTATGCTTGCTTTCAAATCAGGCAGAGTTCGTATGTTTCCTCCATACACTCGATCTTTCAGGAATCCCCACAACCAGAAGTCACAGGGATGCAAGTCCGGAGAACGAGGAGGCCAGATTGTTGGAAAACATCTTGAAATTACCCGATCATCTCCAAAGTGGGCCCGAAGGAGTGCTGTCACTGCTCGGGCTATGTGAGGTGGTGTACTATCTTGCATGAATACGGTAGTCTCTAACCACTCTTGCTTATGTAAGGATCTTATGACCTGCTGCTGAAGGAGGTCGCAATAACGGGTATCCGTAATGAAACACCTTTTAGGACCCTGAGAAGTGTTCTCCTCTAAAAAAGGGGGACCAAGAATGAAATCAGCCGTAAAGCCACACCATACAGTAATGTAATCAGGGTGAAAAGACTGGTTCATACAGAACCAGTCGACAACCCCAAACGCGACAGTTCTGAGTATTCACTGCTCTATCTAAGGTAAAATGCGCCTCGTCCGACCACAAAATGTTCCAAGGCCATGCATTGTCAACGGCTATTCTGGCCAAAAACATCCTCGAAAATTGAGTTTGTGTGTTCGGGTCTACAGGGTTCAGCGTTTGCACGTGAATCTTGTATGGATACCACTTTATAATGGATCGTACTTTCGTACTGTAAACCAAGGGATAGACAAATCACGTGACACCACTCGAGCACTTGTCGAATAATATTGGGAACCGGACGATCTTTCGACCAGGGCAAGAACGACTTCTTCGGCAGTTTCATTTGAAATCCGTTTCCGTCCTTTTCTTGCAGCACACCCAGCTCCCCAGTTTCTTCGATTTTAGACATCATCTTTTTCAAAGCCTGCCTCGACATTGGTCCTTTTCGTAAGACTTTCAAGCGTCGATATTCTGATAAACCAACTTCACCAGTAACGCTCTTTCTTTCTTCTCTAACTGCATAGTGCAGAATGACTTTTAAACCGCTTTTTAAAGTCTTCCAAATTTGCATAAAGTCCTTTCTCGTAGATGAAAACCGCCATCTATAGGTCGAAGTTTGAACTAATTTTTTTATTGCAGATTTCATTTCCCCATTGTCCATATAACTTATATTCCAAATTTCATCGATATCTGTCAACCAGAGCGGATTCTACGTAGGTCTAAACAGGGTAACTTCAATTATAACCACCCTGTATATTATTATAGATATCTAATTTTATATTTATATTATTATAGATTTGTAGAACATTAGGCTATAGCATTTAAACACTTGACTTTGTTTTAACTCTACGAACTTTGATTGTATTACATATAGTAACAGTTTAAAAAAAATCTTTAATCAAATAGCTCAACCGTTTTCTATATTTAAAAAATTGTTTTGCATGTCATTTTTTGAAAATCGAAACTCTAAATATGTAAATATATACAAATAAAAAGACACAGGTAAGGCATTTCTTAACTGAAAATTTTCAAACTACTTAAAAAAAATCAATTTTCGGAAAAAAACGTTTTGAATCCATCAAAGATACCTAAATTTGAAAATACAGTAATACCTCGATTTACAAATATCTCTTCTAATGGATGTTTAGCTTAGAAAGATTTTTTCTATGTAATTCTGCTTCGGCTAACAAATATGAATTCGGTTAGCGAATGTTTTATTGGCGCTAACATAAAGGTTGCATTTTAAGTCAACAGGAATTCACGGTTTGGTAAACCAAAATATCGGCTAACAAATGTGTTTTTGGAATGTATTGTCTTCGTTAGCCCAGTTATCACTGCACTCTAAAAAACTAAATTTCTTATAGTAAACAAAATACAACCATGAACCCTTTTTAACTGATTTTTTTATCATATCTATTGCGAAATTTTTAAAAAGATATTAGCATTTCATTAACTAAACTTGAAAAAAAAGCTACTCTTTCTTTTATTGCAATTTTTTGTGTTAAATAGTCTTCCACTACTTTTTCCTAACTATTGATTCAGCATTTTACCGTTGGAATTACTTTTGCCGTTGGCACACGTGTTCCTAAATCTCCAACGTTGGCAGAATTTCCTCTAAAACAAACGAGAAAGTACAAAGGAAAGGACTTTTTGAGAGAAGTAAGGTCTAGAAAAAGGATCTTTTCACTTAAGTAAATGAATTTCAGCTGGGTGTTGTAAATTTAAACACTGTGATCCAACACGTCTTTTTTGTAAGCCCTCCTCCCTTCTTGTCTTTTTGTGTTTTTTTTATTATTTCCTCTGCTTTTTCTCGGCGTTCCTCTAGAGATGAATTGTGTTGGCAACAGTTGAATGAAGAACTCGAGAAAAGAAAGAACAGCACAGAGAGATTCCCTTTTTTTTTCGTTTAACTTTTTTTGTGCCATTGTCATTAATGAAATGATTTTTTTTTTCTTAATTAAGTAATTCTTTCCGAAATTTTAAACTTTGATTTTAAATCAAGCGTGTTTGCTTTGATCTTCAGGTGGTAGTTATCTAGGATTTAAAGTGTTCAGACTTTGATTAAACGAAGTAATCAGCCTTTATATTTGCATATAACTTTCTTTTTTTATTTAGAGTTTCTATTTTTTTTAGCTTAACTTTTTCAATGTATGAGTATAAAGAAAAGTCGCTCTTGATTTTTTTAGTGTAGGGTAGGGGGGGGGGAGAAATAGTAGAAATATCAATGATAAATGATTTTGTTAAGACTTTTTTTATCGTATATAAATGCAAATATTCACTGCAAAAAGACTACCAGTGAGCGAATTATTAGTTTTTCAAACTGGATTTAATATTTTCTTTATGCGCAACTGCTGCAAAATTTTATTTAACTCTGAGGTGTGTCGAGAACAGTTCAATGAAGAAAAAAAAAAAAGACCATCACAGAAAGGATTTTTTCATCTAACTGCCACTCGTATCATTTATGAGATAATATTTTTTTCCTAATTATTTCTTGCCGTAATTTTCAACTTTGGTTTTAAACTAAGCACGTGTGCTTAAATCTTCAGGCGGTACACTGCAAAAAAAAGTGTTGATTTTACTGTATAATACTGGCAGCTGGGATGCTAGTATTATACCGTAAAATTAACAGTAATAAACAGTAAAATAAGCAGTAATACGCTGCCGCGCATGCGCGGTAGCGTTACTGCTAACTTTAATGTAACAGAATTGTCATTAATTGTTTGTAAAAGTGTATTAAAACTTAATTTCATAAAATAAAATTAATATCCGTAATCTGATAATCTGCACATAAAATAAATTTTGTATTCATGCATTTTTTTCATAAGAGTGCAGCAGATATTGCACCAAGATCTGAATATTTATAAAACTACAGTTATATTACGAACGCTCCTCATTTGTCCCGTTTGACGTACAATTTCCAACTTTTTTTTTTTTTTTTTTTGTGTGTGTGATTTGCTGTTTTTATCATGAGTAGTTGTATTTTTTACTTCTTTCTTTCACTTTTACCGCTTATCCCCTTAAGCACTCATACTCAATTTAGTGATAGTATGCTGAATACCAGCTATGTTAAATTTTGTCAAAAATCCAAAAAAAAAAAAAAAAAAAATGCAAAATTCATGCCAGAAATTCTAAAAGAATAATTTTAATTTGTGCAATCACGAAAAGTCTGTCATTATATAAAATACAAATTACTACTATAACTTTCTGGTTTAAATTCAAAATTTTGAATTAAAAAAAAGGTCAAACTGGAGACCTGGACGTACGTACGTCCTGGTATTTCAGATACAGGTGTTCATGACATACGCAGGTACGTCATGGTGCTTAAGGGGTTAATAGTTGGAGTTGACACTTTATCATGGTTGTTCCTATCATTCAAAGTGATGCATGTTGTCATTATCGGCGGTTGATATTCTTTAGTGTTTTGTCACTGTCATTTGGAGGTTGTCGTTTCTTAGTGGTTTGACTCTTTTGATGGGTGGTGTCACTTGCGTTGGTGATAGTTTACTCTTTCATTGGTTGATACTCTGTCATGAGTATCGTATTTTGTTCTATTGTAGTGTCATTCTGGGGCGAACCCATAATCGGCCATTAGTTCATTTTATTCGATTTCCACCTCGAGAATGCAAGCTGTGAATTTTCACTTTTATTTTCTTTGCTATCTTCGTGCCATTGGCCCGCTTGATTGCTTGTTGCGCTTTAAAGGTGGAGCAAGTTGTAGCCATTAGTTCGTCTATATTAAAGATGTCGGATATCATGCTTGTATTTCTGTTTATTTTAGCATGGTTGTTTGGATGAATTAGCATCTGAGCTAACAGTCCTTCATAATTGAATAGCTGT
The DNA here is from genome assembly GCA_963931845.1 of Maratus michaelseni. Lineage (NCBI taxonomy): Eukaryota > Metazoa > Arthropoda > Arachnida > Araneae > Salticidae > Maratus > Maratus michaelseni. The sequence continues at coordinate 187,499,916 of OZ007587.1, forward strand.
TATCACTGTAGTTGGTTTTATTTCGTGAATGTTCTCGTTGTCCATCAGTCTTTAATATGCATAAAGGACTGTTATCACTATTATTTAGCTGTTACCATTATTAATTTGAAGCATCTTAAATCTGAATCAGATCTTACTAGACTTCCACTCTACTATAGAGCGGTATAACGATGTTTTGTCGTTACGTGAAGCTAGCTTTTATATTTTATATATTTTATTGGTTTATTTGGCGCTCGATGTACTTTTGATTTTTTTTTTTTTTAAATTTCTTTGGAGCGATGAAAAGAATTCTTTTGAAAGTCTTTTTTTTTTTTGTCTCCTTACTTGAAAGATAAATAAAGGCAATTTCACTTCAAAAGGGAGGGGCTTTATTAGGCTAGATGAAAGGGCTTTGGTTGGACTGCCTTTTGCTTATTTTGAGATGTGATCCATATTATCTATCAGGAGTTTGATTAATCATTGCTTTACCTTTGATTTTTTATAATTTTTTTTCGAGCGATGAAAAGAGTTATTGGGCGAGTTGATGTCTGTTTTGGGTAAATTGTTTGTGTCAAAATTGTTCCTTGTTTATGATTATGTTTACATGATGGAGTGCTTGAGTGAGGGGTCAGGCTGTGATGTAGTGTTTAGGTGTTCCTAATGACCCTCACCCACAATCTGGTGTTTCTACGAACTTGAACCTCTATAGATACGCCGAGAACGTTCCGTGTCCTATGTATAGTGGAGGTAGCTACTGAGTAATGGGTTTTTGTCGACTTTTGGAAAGTATTTAGGTGTCAGCTTGCCTGTGTCCTCGTAGTTCCACTCGAATTGCCAATGTCTGAATGTTAGGTCTTTAAGCGTTTTTTAGGAGTGAGATTGGTTTTTCCCAGTGCTGCATGTTTTGCTAACTCGTCTGTATCCTCGTTTCTTCGGATGCCTATGTGCGCTTTGACCCAGTTTACTTTGAATCTATTGTACTAGTTTTTAGCTAACTGTTGTATTGTATCAATTGTTTTATTAATATTGAAGGATTTACTGAGTGCTTCAATGGCTGATTTGCTCTCCCAGCGTTTGCTGTATTCCTTCCCTGTGAAGTTGCCCCATTATATCGCTTTTAGTATGATCAGTAGTTCGGCTTAAAAAACACGGTTACACTTCCGTAATAGCACTAAATCAGTATTTATTTTTTATTCGTTTTTGTAAGCTACGAATGTCGAACTCGCAGCTCCTGAGTCCGATTTGGAGCTATATGTGTATATGACTATATCTTTTGGGTTGTGACCTATCCGTGGTTCTATCGTTTCGGCTGGGTGGTTGTTACATATGTTGATTTCCTGGCATAGTCGATGTGGGGTAGCGTTGTGTTGTGGATGTGTACGGTTTCGCGTTGTCTGGAAATTGTGCCATTTTCTGCTTCGTATTGTACTTTGAAGTGTATTGGAAACAAGCCAGATAGGACCAAAAGTGCCGCTGTTGGAGCTGTTCTGTAAGACGGCGCTATGGCCAGTGCTAAGTGTTTTTGACAGCTTGATAGTATTTCTTTGCTGCGTCTCTTAAGTCTGTGTCCCCAGAAATGGGGCCGTGTATGTCATCGTTTTGCACTACTGGGCGGCCAGACGGCCAGACAGACAGACAAACAGTCAAACAGAATTCGTAAGCAATTTTCAACTGCGTTTTTGGAGTTTTTGGAACACTTTGACAACTGTTGTGTTTAAGTGTTGTGCTTAATCGGAGACCATAAGACTTGGTAAGTGGTCGGAATTTTTGTAGCAAAAAATAGTTCCATGAAAATTCGATTTATTCTTTTCTTTTTTTTTCAAAAAAATCCAACACTTTTACAAGTCTTGTGGTACAAATTGCTCTCCGACAATTTGTTGTTATTTTTATATGATTTTTTTTTCTAATTTGAACGGGATACTCTGTATTTATTGCATTTCCAGTTGAGCATTGTTACTTTCGTAAAGAAACAATCTTTGTGTCATCATTTTAATATTTTTAGCCACAGTATCACAAAATATTTGAACAGTATTTCTAAATATTGGCACAATTCTCGAAGACATTTGAACTTATATTTGGCGAGTTTTGTAAGAAATACAAAAGAAAATTGGTTTTTGAGTAAATGTAGCATGACAAATTAAAAGAAAGGAAAATATAAATAGTCGCTCGTATAAAAATAAATATGTGTACGGTTCCTCCAACAAATTTAATTATAACATTAAATCCTGAAATTATGAATGAGGAACCGGTGCAACTAACTGCACACAATTGTCGTTTAGAACAAAAGCTATACTTTTATTTATTTTTTCGTGGTGTACACTTTTTTAATACATTTTTTTCCGTTGCTACATTAAATTAAATGCACTAAATTAAAAAATATATAGATTAAAAAATTAATCGTTGCATACAATTTTACGCAGCTGAAACCAAATTACGGAAGTATACTTCAAAAATGTCATTTAAAAAAACGTAAAAATTTCTAGTGAAATATTTAATTTATGTAAATAAAAATTTAGCTTGAATTGATAGTTTAATCTACATTGTTGAACATTTAGTTGAAAATTTCGCTAAAATAGGGTTCCGAAAATGTTGCCACTATAAGAATGTGAAACCTTGTTCCAAAATTTGGTGCTTTGGCTGAATCAAGAACTAATAAATTGTTGAACGATACAGCTAAAGTTATTCTTTCCAAAGAATCGTTAATCAGATCTGGGACATTATTTACTGTGGAATCTGAGACACTACGAATTCCAGGACTTACTCGGAAATCGAACTTGACACCTCTCGGCGACGACCTGACTCCTAGACAAGCAGGCGAATACCGTTGTGCTCTAAAGCAGCATACTGAGAGTGAATACAACTATTTGTTCTGATTGGCTGTTACATATTGCTATAGGATGGTGAAAATTGAATCATTTTGGAAATTTCCCCATAACCAGGCGTTTTTAAACATCAAGTGAACATTGTTTTGGTACTTTTATTCTTTTTTCGCACCATTAAATGGCTTAACTTTCAAGAAAAATTATTTGAAATGTACGTCTCAATTAAAAACTTTAGATTTCAACAAATAACACATTAAAATTCAAAAGTTTTTCATTACTTGAAAAGGAAATACATTGACAACACTCTCTCTCTCTTTTTTTCTTTTTTTCATTTATTTGAGAACATTTTACCAGCGAGCACATTCAAAATATAATAACGTGGGTGCAACTGTTATTGATCATATATCTGCATGTTGCTGACTGTCTCGTTTTTCCCATACATCTGCACTAAAAAGTCTTTGTCAAATATTATGCCATTTCCCGAGAAATCGTTGCCAATCAATAAGAAGGAAAACCCTTCACTCTCACAGGAAAAATCAAGGATTCCACCTAATATCGAATATTTTTTCACGGAGAAATCACATAGAATAAGCACTGGAGAATACCAACAGGTGTTCACCACTACTCTTAAGTTTTGGAGGAGATTCCAGTTTCTCAAGTCGATATTTCCACCAAGGATTCTTCCGGTTCTTTTGATGCCTTCTGAAAAGGACTATTGTGAATCAGAGATTCTTTCAAATGTGTTTCATCTATGTGTAAGTAAAGAAAGCGTAAGCAGTTCTCTTGCTTAAATGCAAGAGGTAAATATAAAAAAAGAAAATATACGAGATTCTTTTGCATTCTTAAACAAATAATATTGCATTAATAAAAAAAAGTGAATAAGAACGGTATTTAAAAAAAGCATGTAGGTATGTGTACAAATATTTCATACAATGAGTGGGATACAAGCGAATACTTTTTTCCCAAATAGTGCTGTGAAAAATGTATATAAAGCTTTAAAGATTATATTTCCATTGTATATGGAAAAATAATGTAGCTTAAACACACACACACGCATATACATATATATACATGCGTGTGCGTGTTTATGTGTGTGTGTGTGTAATTAAAATGAAACCAAATGTGCAAAAATAAATAGAAAAGAAAATGTACAAAATTTAAATACAAGAGAATAAAACTTCAAAAACAAGATACTATGAATATGTTATACATTCATCAGAAGAGCTTCATAGCACATAATTACTTAATTTCCGTAACTAATATTAATATTTTATCAAATTTAACAAAAAGTTCTTAATGAATTATGTATAGCTATCTTACGTTCTGCTTATAATTCATTAACAACTTTTGATAAATTTGATAACATTTTAATATTAATTATAATTGATAGTAAGTAGGTATTATTTCATTGAATATTGTCGATATGAGGTCTAAAAATGACAATATTAAGCGCCTTATAACATATCGAAACTCCACGATCATTGAAATGAATTAGGATAACCAAGAAATAAATGAAAACTCAACAAAAAGAGACAAACTATCAAGAACAACTAACCAAGCAAAATAAAAACAAGTGGGTAAGTGTGATCGAAGATCGCTCAAATGGTTTCGTTTAATATTCCTTTCAAAACACTTTATCCTTTCTTTAATAAATTCAAACAATTTTCATTTAGCAACAACAACAAAAAAAAGTCATGTTTTTTATAAAGTAAAAATTTACCGGTCTATTTTTTCGTTTTTTCGAATATCTAAACCAGCCGGATAGCGGGCAAAGACCGCTATTACATTCTGTCATAATAATATCCGTCATACGGACTAAATGCAATGTTTAAAAAAATAATTTCAAAATTAAACAAATTGTACATCTTCAAAATGTTAAAATATGCCAATATTTCCATAATCGGATTTTTATCACGATTCAATATGTTTCTCAAACTCATATATTTACTATTCTCTATTATTTACATTGATACTCGCTTTGTATTACTCTCAAACATTTGAAAAATTCGTTAAACTTCCAATATGACGTCAGATTTTCTTTTTAATTCTCTAATGACGTGATATTAATCTGCTTTGTGTACTTACACACACTCATACTCCTTGTATTATTGAGAAATCTTAGACATTTTCCGTTTTATTACGACTATGACGTCAATCAATTTTATTTCATATTTATCTTTTTTGCAATTGGTGAAACTTTTTATTTCATTTTCATTTTCACGTGGAAATCGTCTGATAGAAAATTAATTATTGTATAAAGAATTTCATTGTGGATTTTAAATCTTTGGCATCTGCTATAACGAAAAATGTTTACATTTAATAGGAAAAGGCTGTTAGAATTTTGGTTTTTTATCTCTATTTATTAAAATAATACGAATTTTTCAAATTTTAATATTTTGAGCTTTTTACAGCTGGTATTCATCTATATACACGAAGTTTCAACTCTGTAAGTTATATAGTTTTTGAGAATGGCTCTGTGACGGACAGACAACGCAGCGGGAGTAATAGGGTTTCGTGAGGTGAACGAAACCCTAAAAATCAAAAAGCAATCGGATTCAAATCGATTCTATGTGTCATGGACAAGCAAAGTAGCATACGCCCTGTTGGAGAGAGAGGACGAAAATTATATATATATACGAGGTGCATCGGAAAAATGTATACATACTCTGTTTAACGGGACATAACTTTCTAATTTTTCTTTCTTTTCAAAGTCAAATTAATTGGAAATGATGAATGGACTAAGATTAACTTTTGAAAAAAGAAAATTTATTTTTATATACAATTGTAAGTATGAAATTGTAGCATAAGTACATAAACACTATCGCAGGGAATTTCAGGCAGACCCATCTATGCGACTTACAATTCATTGAATAAAATATCTCATCAAAAAGTCACCTGTAAAAAATGCAGCCAAGTCTCGTAACTCATTTACCGTAAAAAGTACTGAGATCGTATAAAGCCAAGTTTAACTATCTTATTAACTCTGAAATTTTCATTCACAAATCACTCCTAGTCTCTACATCTTTAGTTAATTATTATTTTGTGACTTGGCAATTACACAGCACAGGGAATTTATTACACCTTACTATGTTATGGGATGGGATAATTTAATTAAAGCAAATTATATATAAGCACAGGGAAGTTATTACACATTAATATGTTATAGTATTATTTGATAAAGACTAACTATATACATCACATTCTCGTGCTACGTAAGTGCCAAGTCACAAAATAATAATTAACTAAAGTTGTAGTGACTAGGAGTGATTTGGGAATGAAAATTTCAGAGTTAATAAGGTAGTTAAACTTGGCTTTATACGATCTCAGTACTTTTTACGGTAAATGAGTTACGAAATTTGGCTGCATTTTTTACAGGTGACTTTTTGATGAGATTTCACTTCTTTTTGTAAATAATCCTCCTTTTCTTGATTTTTGGGCTCTTTTTGGAGATCATCCACCGATTTTCGAAAAAGTTACCTTAAAGAAATTTCAGGTAACTAGGCAAGCACTAAGTTATGGGAGGAGGAGTCAAAAGTACACTCAGTTACTTCCGAGAAAGGTGCTATCCATCTGAGATATTACTCGCAGCCTAGATACTTGATATTTAGCACAAAAGTACTGTTTAGGATAAAAAGAAAGCTAAAATTAAAATTTCGGAAATTTTCAATAAATCAAACTATATTCGATTTTTCAAAGTTCTTTTTTTTTCTTTTTTTTCGGATTTTTAAATTTTTCCTTACTTTGTATCCTAAACACCTAGCTTTCTGCCAAATGCTAGTAGGACTACAAAATCGAATTATTTTCAAACCTTCGACTTTTTATAAATTTATTGATTTTTCGATTTTACTTCTAGGTTTCCTGATTGCCAATATAGTAATTCTATGATCCGACTTCTTAGAATCATTTAGGTTCAATTTAAAGATAAATCAAGATAATCTTAGAGTCACCATGATTTTATTTAGAAAGGACTATCAAGCCATAACCAGCCAGTAATGTCGGGAGGAGAGGGGGAACTGTGAAATTTTTTTTTTGGTGCTAACATCATTTAACAATCCATATTTCATATGCAAATTAAATAGAGTATAACCTGTGAAAGAAAACAAACATGTTTATAAAGAAACCGCCCATAACGCAGCCGGTCTATAGTGGAACTCTTCTATACCGAAATTCGTAAACAAAAAGAAAAAAAGCATAATCCGGGGGAAAAAACATAAAACAATTAGGGGCGGTGTACTAGCTAATAGGACAATTGTCTTAAAAACGCATGTTTCTAGAACTACAAAATCGAATTGTCTTCGAATTTTCAATTGTTTACAGATATTTCGATTTTTCGATTTTATTTTCGAATTTTACAAATTTTTAAAAGTTTCTTTTTTGAATCGTAAATATTACCTTTACGCTACATTTTAATTCTCTAAGACTACAAGATCGAATTATTTTCAATTTTTTATTTCTTTTGAATTTTTTTTCTAATTTTCCGGATTTTTTCATTTTTTTCTTATTTTGTATCCTAAATACTACCTTTATTACAATTTTCAAGTTTCTAGCGCTACAAAATCGAATTATTTTCAAATTTTCGATTTTTTTCGATTTTTTAATTTTATTTTCGAATTTATTGTGTTTTAATTTTTTATTTTCTGTATAACACTACATTTACGCTGAATTTTTAGTTTCTAAAGCTACAAGATCAATTTTTTTTCAATTTTTCGAATTTTCGAGATTTTTTTTAATTTTTAATTTTTTTTTTTTTTTGTATTCTAAATACTACTTTTATTCCAAATTTCAAGTTTTTAGCTCTAAAAAATCGAATTATTTTCAAATTTTCGTTTTTTTCGATTTTTTCGATTTTATGATTTTATTTTCGCTTTTGTTGTATTTTTATTTCTTTCTTTCTTTTTTTGAATCCCTTTACCCAAATTTTCTGTTTCTAAGACTACGAGATCAAATTATTTTCAATTTCTCATTTTTTTTTCGAATTTTGCAGATTTTTTTTTTTTCGAATTTTCCGTATTTTTAAATTTTTTCTTAAATAGCATCCTAAATATTACCTTTATTCCAAATTTCAAGTTTCTAGCGCTATAAAATCAAATTATTTTCAAATTTTCCTTATTTTTCCGATTTTATTTTCGAATTTTATTGTGTTTTTCATTTTACCTTATTCCGAATCCTAAACACTATCTTTACGCCGAATTTTAAGTTTCTAAGACTAACATATTTTCAATTTTTCAGACTTTTTCGAATTTTCCGGATTTTTAAATTTTTTCATATTTTGTATCCTAAATACTACCTTTATTCCAAATTGCAAGTTTCTAGCGCAACAAAATCGGATTATTTTCAAATTTTTGATTTTTTTCGATTTTTTCGATTTTTTGAATTTATTTTCAATTTTTATTGTGTTTTTTTTTCTTTTGTGAATTCCTAACACTACCTTTTTTACACCAAATTTTAAGTTTCTAAGACTACAAGATCGTATTATTTTCAATTTTCAATTTTGTTGGATTTGTTGAATTTTCGAATGATTTTTTTTTTCGAATTTTCTGGATTATATATATATATATATATATATATATATATTTTTTTTTTTTTTTTTTTTTTTTTTGTATCTTAAACACTACCTTTATTCCAAATTTCAATTTTCTAGGCCTACGGGATCCACATAATCTTTTTGATGACGCGTGAGTGAGTGACAAAAAATCGAAACTTTCAGTTCATATGTCGTTTGCACTAGAAAAGACAGAAATGTGAAATTTTAAAATTTAAATTTTGGTCTTATTTGCCACATACTCTATATAAACTGTTTTTGGGATACACCAGCTCAAAGATATGGGGAGGTTAAAAGTGCCCTGAGTTGCTTCCAGAAAGGGATGCTTACGGTTGTGCTCTCTCGACTTGGCGGAGACACTGAAATGCTCCAGATACAAAATTAAAAATTCAGGAAAATTCCAACAAATCAATCTTTTTTTCATTTTTTTTTTTCGATTTTTTTGAAAATTTCGAATTTTTTTTTCGATTTTTTCAAATTTTCGATTTTTTTTCGAATTTTCTGGATTTTTTAATTTTTTTTTCCTAAGTACTACCTACATTCCAAATTTCAAGTTTCTAGTTCTAAAAAATGAATTATTTTCCAATTTTCGATGTTTTCCGATTTTTTAATTTTATTTTTGGTTTTTAGTGTGTTTTTAATTTTTTCTTATTCTGAATTTCAAACGCTACCTTTACGCCGAATTTTAAGTTTCTAACGTTAAAAGATCAAATATTTTCATTTTTTCAACTTTTTCGAATTTTTTAATTTTTTTTTTTTGAATTTTCTGAATTTTTTGAATTTTTCCTTTTTTGTATCCTAAATACTACCTTTATTCCAAATTTCAAGTTTCTAGCGCTATAAAATCGAATTATTTTCAAATTTTCGATGTTTTCCGATTTTTTAATTTTATTTTCGATTTTTATTGTGTTTTTAATTTTTTCTTATTCTGAATTCCAAACACTACCTTTACGCCGAATTTTAAGTTTCTAAGGTTAAAAGATCAATTTTTTTTTTAATTTTTTCAACTTTTTCGAATTTTTGATTTTTTTTTTCGAATTTTCTGGATTTTTTTTTAATTTTTCTTTTTTTGTATCCTAAATACTACCTTTATTCCAAATTTCAAGTTTCTAGCGCTATAAAATCGAATTATTTTCAAATTTTCGATGTTTTTCGATTTTTTCGATTTTTTAATTTTATTTTCGATTTTTTTTTGGTTTTTCATTTTTACTTATTCTAAATTCCAAACACAACCTTTACGCCGAATTTTAAGTTTCTAAGGCTAAAAGATAAAATTATTTTCATTTTTTCAATTTTTTTCAAATTTTTCACTTTTTTTAATTTTTTTTCGAATTTTCTGAATTTTTTTAATTTTTCTTTTTTCTGTATCCTAAATACTATCTTTATTCCAAATTTGAATTTTCTAGCGCAACAAAATCGAATTGTCTTCAAATTTTTGGTTTTTTTTCAATTTTTTCGATTTTTAAAATTTTGCTTTAGATTTTTTTGGTGTTTTTGATGGGTTTTTTTTTCTGGGTGCTAAACACTACCTTCACACCAAATCTTAAGTTTCTAAGACTACAAGATCGTATTATTTTCAATTTTCAATTTTGATGGAATTTGTTGAATTTTCGAATGTTTTTTTTCCGAATTTTCCAGATTTTATAATTTTTTCTTTCTTTGTATCTTAAACACTACCTTTTTTCCAATTGTCAAATTTCTAGGGCTACGGGATCTACCTAATCTTTTTGATGGCGCGTGAACGAGTGAGTGAGTGAGTGACAAAAAATCGAATGTTTGAGTTCATATATCGTCTGAACTAGAAAAGACAGAAAGTTGTAATTTTAAATTTTGGTCCTGTGTGCCAAATACTCTAGAAAAACGAAGTTTCAAATTTTTGGGATACTCCAGCGCGGAGATATGGGGGGGGGGGGGGGGTCAAAAGTGCCCTGAGTTGCTTCCAGAAAATGATGCTTACAGCCGTGCTTTCTCGACTTGGCGGAGGCACTGCCGTGCCTCCAGCTAAGTTTGAAACGAATTATTGTTCATAGACAACGTTCTGGAACCGCTATTGAGCAAGAATGTGAAACAACACTAAATGAAATGTTTGTTGAAGTTTGTGAATAAATAGCCCACCGTTATAAGCATTGTATTGACCAGAACGATAATAATTTTGAACATCTGCGGTAGGAGGAAAAGTTATTCATTTAAACACTCCAAATAACAAGCAAAAAATTTGTTAAATTTAAAAACGCGTTCAGAAACTGAAAAAGCACTTACAGCAATTATTGTTAACTAAGAGAATTGAACACAGGCTTCCCGGGTTACAGAACATCGCAGAAAACTATTTTTTATTATTTAAATTCTAACAGATTTTTTACATTTAATATATATATATATATATATGCTAAAAAGAAATGGCGCATCTAGTATTGGTCGAGATTTAAATAAAAATCATGCACTCGTGACATCATAATTCACTTTTATATTTTAACAGAATAATAAGGCTAATATAATTTGTGACTCGCGCTATAGCCAATATACACGTCAAGACACGTTGCACTTATCATTATCTTTTTGCGCGTGAAGCTTTCGCTACGGTACTCCATTGTGAAATTTGGTAATTTTTGAAATTCAATATTTGAAAAACGGCATAACCATTATATTTGAAATCTTCTAAAATAAAAGCGTAAGTCATGTGACTGTCATCAACAGTTCCGGGATGGCCGTTTCACTTTTCCATATGCCAGGCGGCCATTTTTATTCAAAATTATTTTTTCAAATAAAACTGCATAAAAGTTACATTTTAAGAAAGATCGTTCAAAATAAATTAATATTTGAGAGATGACTTACGTTCAATTATGTATATATTCTGCAATAACTTCAGTCGAAATTAGATTCGCAGTTCAAATTCTCTATTCATGAAAGTAAACAAAAAAAAAAAAAAAAGATTGATTCGTCGTAAACATTTAAAATAATAAATCATGGAGGTAATCATTCGCAAAGCAAGTTCTCCGCGAATGAATTTTTGGACCGCTGCCTCGCGTCAAAAAAATAATTCGCACCAGTGTCAAATCAAAGTTTACCATAATTATGTGCTATACAACTCAACTTCCTTCCGGACCTTTTCTTGACGTAAATTGAACTCATGTAATAATATTTAATGAATCAGATTTTTAGCATTTTTAAAATCGCTAATACAGCTTTTATTTATCACGTGTAAAAATTAGAAACGATACTTTGATTTTGAAATCAAATGTTTTGATTTATGATATTATTTCTTATTTATTTATTTATTTTCTATTTTAAATGAAAAGTGTGAAGTATTTTAAATTTATGTAATATAAGCATTTTAGATTAAAGTTAAGTATTTTAAATGAAATGAGTGACAGGTTTATAATTTAAAATTAAATTAATTGTAGTATGAATGATGGTGATGGGAACGATATTTGCCGATTTATCATTTGCTCCCGGCTAACAAAAATACTCATAATTAAAAAAGGAAATAAAAATAAATAAATGATAGTTTGATATAAATAAATATTGATATACATATAAAAAATAATTTATAGAATTGAAAAAAAAAATAGAAGTAAATAAACAACAATTTCCATAACAAACTTTTCGCCAAATTGGCGGGGGGGGGGGGAGGAATCGCGCCAACATGCGTATGTGACACCTATGCCCAAAAAAATATGCGAAATGCTACCATGATCGCAAAAGTTCATGATTTGTCTGTTAGAATCTTCCGATTTGGCGAAGGATTAAGAGAAAATTAAATTATGAATAAATGTAACGTGTTGCAATGTTTAACATACATTTAAGGGAGACCAAATTGGTCGCCAGTGGCGGCTAGTTTATATTAAGAAAAATACAATTTTTTACCTTTCTAACAAAGTTTGTCTAACAATTTTGTGACAAATACTTTTCAAGCAATTAATTTTTTCAGTAACTTCAAATGTTTCATTTTCCGAGATTAATCTGTGGCAACGATTCGCTAAAATCCCAGTCGTCAGCAACGCATAGCTTTTTATTAAAGAGGATAGGCAGTACCGAATTCTTTTGTGTGTCCCTATAACTGAATGATGAATGTTATACACACAATATTCTACAGTAAGACTCTTGTAATGCACCTTATATAAATTTCAAAATGTTTGAAATAGTGAAACATTGTTAAAATAACCCGCAAACAATTTTTCTTCATAGACCGTAATGTAACGGAATTCTTTTGAGTGTCCCTGTAAAAGAACTATAAGTGCTATGCTCGCAATATTCTATAGTAAGCCTCTTGCAGTGGACCTCAGTGATATATATCAATTTCAATACTTTTTAAATTGTGTAACATCATTAAAATAAACCGCAACTGATTTTTCTTCATAGACCGTAATGTAACAGAATTCTCTTGAGTGTCCCCAAGTGCTACACATTTCATTTTAAAACCAAACATGCCATAGTAAACCTCAATAACATAAACAATTGCATGACAATTCAAATACGTTTACGTGAGTTAGAGCACGGGCAGACAGACAGACGGCAGACAAACGGCAGACAGACAGACAAACCGAATTCATAAACACTTTTCAGCTATATGTTGGAACGTGTTAAAAAGTAACCGCCATCGCTGTCAAGGAAGTTTCTGTGCCTTGTCTTTCTGGACTAATATTCAGTAAACTATTGCATATAAAAAATTGAAAATTTGTAGTTTTATAGAGAAATGTTCGATACACACACTGAAGGAGACAGTTTTTAAATCGAAGGATTGTTTTAAGAGATATTTAATATTAAAGTCGATCAAAATAGTTTTCTTAAAAAAGTTTTATAGGAACAAAAACTTATGCATAGGAATATTAAAATATTTTTAAAGTATATACTTGATAAGCTTGCGTTGTGCAAAGTCCAATTGTTTTCTTTAATTTGACTAAATTTTTGAGGGTTTATTTCAATTATTTATTCAGAATTTCCTCATATTATCTGAGATTTATTTCATATTTTGAAAAAGTACATTATTTATATTGGGTACAGCTGTCGCAGAAGCACCGGAGTATATTTTTGGCGCCAAAATGGCGATTTTATGCTTAGGCAACCAGGTGATTTTGGCGACATTTTGCTTCGTATGGCAACCCGGTAGAGCAGATTCCGTGTATTTTACATTAAATTAAATTTTGTGTGTTTTATAATGTATTAATCATTGTGTGTGTTTATAATAAAAATTGTGTGCGTTTTATAGAAAAATAAACTGTTTCATAATAAAATAAAACTAATGTGCTGTTTTAGCAAACTAAACCTAACGGGTATCCGAAAACGGATTTTATTTTCGCCAATATGGCGCAAAACAAAAATCTCGCCTTCCCCGATGCGTCTGCCACATCATTTACTTATATTGTTACCGATTTGTAAAACAGCGCACATAATAATATTCCCTTTCAATTAAAAATGTATTTACACCTGACTATTAAAAACAGGAATAAAACTTTAAAATAATAATGAAGTGATCACGTGTTAAAAGCAGTAAATGGAGAATATTACGTCATAAAAAGTGTAATTGCCCGTGAATATTAAAAAGAGAAATAAAACTTGAAAATAATAATTAAATTATTAAGCGTTCAAAGCATTAAATGAGAAAACTTACGCCATATTTAAAATGCTCAAATAACAATATTTCCAAACAGTTTCAATTAAAAAATATATTTACACGCTTTTACCTATTGTTGCAAAATTTAAAACAGCGTAAATAATAATATTTACCTTCAATTAAAAACTATATTTTTACGTTTAATAATAGAAAGTAAACTTTGATGAAAATTACGTCATATTGGAAACGATACATATTTAAAAAGTCTCACTGAAAACAATTTTCAGTATTATTCCATTATACCGTTGATACCTACCGCACATGCGCGGCAGTATATTATCGCTTATTATACTGTTTATTACTGCTAATTTTATGGTATAATACTAGTAGCTGGGGTACCAGTATTATACCGTAAAATCAACAATTTTTCTTGCAGTGTAGGTTTAAGATTACTGAGAGGAATTTGAGATCTCACCAACCAACACCCTAATATTCGGAATGCGATTTTATACATCTCAACAGAATAAGTCTCAGGAAAAGGAACTTCTTTAAACCAAGGATTTCCATGGTTTGAAAATTGTTGTGAATGTTATAATATTCTTATAAATCATTGCGTATAATTTCCAATATAGAACACATTAAGGAAAACTCAAGTCCAAATTCGCTAGTTTCCTTACATTTACAAAATTGTTTTCATTCATGTATGCGTAAAACTTGCAGATATCCTCATTCACATTTAAAACAAGAACGGAAAATCATGCATCAATCTAAGATTATGAAACACTTTCCAACCCATCCAGAAAACTGTAACGAAAATTCATCGTTAAATAAAGTGAAAGAAGATAAGGTAAAGCTAGGAGAGTCTGCGCACAATTCAAAAGAATAGCAATAAAAAATCGAAAATTTAACTTTTTGCTAAACTATCCATGAATAATTTTTACTTCATTTGTGTTTTATGCATTTCTATTGCTATTTTGTAGTTATGTTGCAATTTAATAGAACAGCTATAATAAAACAAAGAAAGTTATTTTGAGCAATCTCTCCTTACAGGGTTGGTGTGACTGCGCACATGTAAAGGAGAGATTGTTACTAATAATAACTACAATTAAATTGTTAACAATAATAATTACACTTAAATGACATTGCTGTAAGGTTTTTGTGAACAAATTGTATTGTATTGGGTGTGAATATTTCAACCTAATGCTTAAAGAATAAAAAAAAGGAAATAATTTTAAAACGATTAAAAAATTTTAATTAAAGAAAAAAATATTAAAGAATCAGAAAAAGCAAGTGCAGGTAAGATTACAAAATAAAATTTTGTAACTTAATAACACGTTTAACTTAAAATTAGTCATTTTCAATTTTCATTTTTTTTGTGCACATTGACCAATAAGCTGCGTAATCTCTCCTAGCATGGAAACTAATGGGAAGAATGTGCCATCTCTCCTAAGTAGCAGATGCGCAAACTCTCCAATTTCGGTAGGAGAGATTGCGCGGCCTTTTATTTAAACATGGCCACTACTAAAACGAACCGTTGATGTTCATATTGTTAAACTTGATTAGTAGCTTATGAGAAATCGTTTAAGTTTAAAATATTTTGTACTATTGACATTGTATAAAAATACTGATGAATAGCTATGAAAATTCAAGCACTTACTTTGGGAAAACAACACAAAATAGCAATACTTTATGTTAGACGCTCAAAGCAATCAACGTGCACTTTCAAGTAGACACTCCACTACTGTTGTTGTACAACTACCTGGATTCGCTGCGTTCTCACTCTACTCCTTCCCCCCGAAAATCTATGTGCGCAATCTCTCCGACCGCGCCATCTCTCCTGGCTTTACCTTAGGTAATAAAAAGTTTAGAAAACATATAACACATTTAAAAATACATTTTAAGCATTTACATTCCATGATCAAAAAATAATCAAATTATTTTGTGCAGCCCTGTATATGATCAATAGACTTGGATATATACTACATAGAATTATAAAAATTAGTTCAGTTGGAAAATTCAATTTTAGAAATTTTCGCCGATCAATGGAAATGCCCTCGAAATATTTTGTACAGCCATGTCTATTTTATAAAGACTTGTGTACACACCACATATGAAATTAAAATTTAAACCAGGTAAAAAAAAGACATAAGCTAACTTAATACTCACATACAGCAATTACCAACCATAAACGACAATGTATCTTGTTCTATGCGTAGCCCTGTATATGAATTTGGTTATATTCAACAAACTTACATTAGTCTACTAAATATAGTTCAACAAGAAAATGCGTAACACATTTAAAAATACCCTTAAGCAATTCACTCCCATAGTTAGTAATGCTTACGAATTCTTTTGTGTAGCCCTCTATATAGTCAACAGAATTTATGCACACTACGTACTATGCAAACATTTAGTTAGACTTAAAAATCCAAAGTAAAGTTTAAAACGCAGTTATCACACATAGACTGTAACTATCGCACAGAGACTGTAACCGAATTCTTTTGTGTGTCCCTGTAAACGAACGATAAACACAATGCACACCATACTATTTGGTGATCAATTTAAAGTGTAGCTCAGTAATATATATAAATTCCATTATGTTTTAAGTAGTGAAACATCATTAATTTACACTGAAAGCGATTTTCCCCGTAGAACATTGTGTAACAGAATTATTTTGTGTGACCCTCTAAATCTCTCTCTCTCTCTTTAAATATGTAAATAGAAGTGTGTGTCCCTATATTTCCCTTTTCAGCCACAACTGACCAGCGCAGACCACTGGTGTTAATATGTGGTAGTAGCCTAGAGTCCCTCATCGTGCAGTATGGTGGTTGCATGTCGGCAGCTGTGGGGATAAGGTGGTTGAAAGTAGTCGACCTAGGCATTTTCATATACACGTGTGTGTCCCTATATTTCACTTTGCAGCCACAATTACCTAGCGCAGACCACTGATTTTAGTGTGCGGTAGTAGCCTCCAGCTTCCCGTCGTGCACTATGGTCGTTCCATGTCGGTAGCTGTGGGGATATGAGAGATAGGGTGGTGGAAAGTGATCGACCTAGGGCATTTTCATATTTCGAACAAAGTGTTCTAAAAAATGTTTGGAATCTTCTTCAACAGGAATTGGTTCATTCAACTTAACATGAGCTAATTAAGATAAGGTAAAGTCAGGAGAGAATGACGCGGTCGGAGAGATTGCGCACATAGAGGTTCGGGGGGAAGGAGTAGAGTGAGAGCGCGGCGACTTCAGGTACAACAACAGTAGTGGAGTGTCTACTTGAAAGTGCACGTTGGTTGCTTGGAGCGTCTAAGATAAACTATTGCTATTTTGATTTGTTTTCCCAGAGTAAGTGCTTGAATTTTCATAGCTATTCATCAGAATTTCTATACAATGTCAATAGTACAAAATATTTTAAACTTAAACGATTTCTCATAAGCTACTAATATAGACTAGCAATGTGAACATCAACGGTTCGTTTTAGTAGCGGCCATGTTTAAATAATAGGCCGCGCAATCTCTCCTACCGAAATTGGAGAGTTTGCGCATCTGCTACGTAGGAGAGATGGCGCATTGTTCCCATTAGTTTCTATGCTAGAAGAGATTACGCAGTTTATTGTTAAATTTGCATAAAAAAATGAAAAATGAAAATGGACTAATTTTAACTTAAACGTGTTATTAAGTTACATAATTTTATTCGTAATCTTATCTGGACTTGCTTTTTCTGATTCTTTGATTTTTCTTTCCTTTAATTAAAATTTTTTAATCATTTTTAAAATTATTTCCTTTTTCTGATTCTTTAAGCATTATGTTGAAATATTCACTCCGAATACAATAAAATTTGTTCACAAAAACCTTACAGCAATGTCATTTAAGTTTAATCATTATTGTTAACAATTTAATTGAGTTATTATTAGTAACAATCTCTCCTACCCATGTGCGCAATCCCCCCAACCCTGTAAGGAGAGATTGCGCAAAATAACTTTCTTGGTTTTATTACAACTGTTCTATTAAATTGAAACATAATAAAAAAATAGCAATGGCAATGCATAAAAAACAAACGAAGTAAAAATTATTCATAGATAGTTTAGCAAAGAAATAATATTTAAATTTTTTATTGCTATTCTTTTGAATTGTGCGCAGACTATCCTAGCTTTACCTTATAGATAACTGAATAAGATGATTTCGTACCCCTAGCGATAGAAATTGAAACTAAACGATATTGCAGCGAGTGCTTAGCACGTCTGCTATACAGTGCCGTAGGCAGCGGGTACTAGTGTTGGAGTTTCATTCGGAAAGAGGTTTGTTTAGAACAGATTGCGCGCGGAAAAAGACTATTTTTATCGAAACAGCAAAAGAAAGTTATTGCTTTCCGGGCAACGCCGAATGGATCAGCTGGTGAATAATAAATGCTTTGCACACCATATGTTAGAAAAATCATGTTTTAATGCGCTACCTATTTGTATATCAATTTCATCATGTTTCAAATGGCGTAACATCAGCAAAATGTACTTGAAACAATTTTTCCCATTGACCGTAACGTAACTGAATACTTTTGACTGTCCCTGTACATAAGTTATAAATGCTACACTCTTCATTTTTAATAGGGATCATGCTATAGTAAGTGTCAATGACATACAAAAATTTCAGAGCAATCCGGGGATATTTAGGAGAGCTAGAGCACGGACGGCAAGACGGCAGACAAACCGAAGACATAAACACTTTTCAACTATGTTGGAAAGTGTTAAAAAGATACGCCCAACAAGTTTTTCACACAGTCGGTCTCAAAACTTTTGGCACACACTAAATTATGACAATAAATTTAGAAGGAGAAATACATTGAATAATTTTGTAATTAAATATTCAAAATGTAACTGAAATGAAACACAGTACAGATATTATAATGGTTACATCAACATTATTTATTTTTAAAGTACGCTTTTTTATATTTTTCTTAAAGGTCTCTTCGCTTTTTAGGGTTTCGTTCATCTCACGAAACCCTACTCGACCCGTTACGTTGTCTGTCCGTCACAGAGCCGGTTCTCAGAAAATATATAAGTTACAGACTTGAAATTTTGTGTACTTATAGCTGAATACCTACTATGAAGCTGAAAATCATATTAAAAAAATTGCATTATTTTAATATAGAGAGATAAAAAAAAAAAAAAAAAAATCTAACAGCATTTTCCTATTAAATTTAATCATTTATCAACGTCATATGAGTTTGAGAAACTTATTGAATCATGATAAAAACCCGATTATGGAAACATTGGCATGTTTTAACATTTTGAAGGTCTCTATACAACATGTTTAATTTTGAAATTTATTTCTTTTAATATCGCATTTAGTCCACATGACAGATGTTATTATGACAGAGTATAATAGCGGGCTTTGTCCGCTATCGCACCGGTTCAGATTTTCGAAAAGACGAGAAAAATAGCCCGGTAAATTTTTACTTTATAAAAAATATGATTTTTTTTTTGGAAAATGAAATTTATTTGGATTTATTAAAGAAAGGATAAAGTGTTTTGAAAGGAGTATTAAACGAAACCCGTTGTACGATCTTCGATCATACTTACCCACTTATTTATATATTTTTTATATTTTTCTTATATTTTTTCTTCAGGTGCATTATGAAAATGCTAACAAATGCAGGACAGGTTTTAAAAAACCGACCTTTCCGACCAACGATTCCCTAAGCCATATAACAGCAAATATTCAAATTCCGTTGGTTATTTAAGATGTCGAAAGCTACGGAATTCACAAAAAAGCAAATTTTAAAGATATTTAAGTCGAAATCGGAAAATAAGACCGTTTTTGAAATTTCTAGAGTATTAAATCGTTCAAAGTGAGGGATATATACCGAGTACTTGCTAGCAATAACAATTTCGACCGAAAATCGATGCGGGCGGCCAATGGTAATAAGTGTTCAGACTGATAAAAAAAAATTGGAACATTGGTGTCAAAGCCAAGTCTGCCCATAAGGCAAATAAAAAAAAAAGAATCTTGGTGTCATTGTCTCAAATGAAGCAATGCATAGACGCATAGGATACTGCAAGAATATTGTTTTTAAAAATACAGGGTGCCCCCAAAAATGTGTACATACACTGTTTAGCGGGTCATAACTTTCTAATTTTTTTTCCTTTCAGGGTATAATTAATTGGAAATAAAAAGTGGACAAAGATTAACTTTTGAAAAAAGAAAAATTATTTTAAAATGCTATTGGAAGTATGAAAATGTAGCAGAAGTACAAAGACAATATCGCAGGGATTTTCAGGTAGATCCACTTGCGCGACAATTAATCGGATAAAAGATAAGTTTGAAAAGAATGGATGTTCATAGACAACGTTTGGGAACCGCAATTGAAAAGTATTCGCCACAACACCAAATGAGATGTCTGCTGACGTTTGTGAATCAATAGCCCACCATTATCAACAGTCTATTTATTGACCAGAACGATAATAATTTTGAATATCTGCGGTAGGAGGAAAAGTTATATATGTTATGTAGCATTCTTTTGCACTTTAAATATTAATTAAGTGTGAATAAAAACTGAAGTTGTAATCATTCAAACTGTGTATACATTTTTGGGGACACCCTGTATATGTTGCAAACAGCGTCAAAAATAACACGGTGGCGTGTGATGGCTACAGAAATCTATCGCACCATGAGGTCTGATAATTTATTTGCGGATAAACGAGAGCAGGTCCGCATGCACCTGACTCCCAAATTTTCGATTTTCTATGAGATATATTTTTTTTTTTTTTTTTGGAAAGAAAAAATTTTCGCATTTCTCTGATTTTCTTAGTTTGCCTGCAATTTTTAGTCACCCATAAAAGGAAACCAAATTCAATCTTTTTGCCCAATATAGTAAATTTTGTGTTCTTTTCAATAAGGTTTATTCGAAATACGTACAGCAATTTTTTAATTCTTCACAATTTTTTTTAAAGTCATCTTTATGCCTCAGACAGCCAATGTTATATCTTTATCTCTGTATGGAAACATCCTGTGAGAATCATTGAAAACAATTCAGAACATAGTAATAATTCGAATTTATACGAATTTTTAAATACATTAAGAAAATGAGAAATTTCAGACCGCAGAAAAGAAGGTACACCCAGGGAATTTTTCCACGTTGGTTTGCTATGGTAATCTTTTATCGCCAAAGCCTGTTATTATACCAACGGTTTTTTTTTTTCAGATATGAGGTCTATTTTTAGAACAGTGCATTTCGTTTCTCAAGATGCGTTTCTGCCTTGGTAAGTAATTTGTTATTGTTCCTTTTTTTCTCTTAATTAGCTAAGTTGTGGTTTTTTGTTGTTGTTGCTGCTGCGTTCGTTTGTCGGCACGGTTCCAGGCTTGGCCCTCTGGCTCTTTTTCGGAATTTTTAAACTGACAACATCAGATTTTTGCAGTTTTTTTTCCAAAAAATAAGAAAAATCATCTGCCGTTTCATTTCATATATCTAAAAAATACAATATGCAGAATTAATATTTATGGGAGTCTCCAAAATGTCAGACATTTGTCGAGTAGAAAATTGGCATGAGAGCTTAGGCACAAGATTAAAAAAAAAAATGCATTTAGAACAAAAAATTTTATGCCTAATTATGCTTTAGATTGTAATAATTACCTCGAACCTATATAACTTGGTATTTAAAACATTGTTAGAATTTAGACTGTAGAAAATTTTGAAATTTTCAACAGTATAACTACCAAAAACAATATTTTTTTGAACAATAAAAATGAAATTTTAGGTCCACTTTATGCAGATTAACTTAAAATATATCTGCTAAAATTTTCATGAAAATCTATTGAAAAGTTTTTGAGATATCCTGCGCGTTTATGTCCAAAAACCTTATTTTGAGAAAACTGATTTCAAAGCTTTACTTTTAAACTTGTTTACATTTGAGGCTTCGTACGTTTTAGGCTATAACTCGAGTAATTATAGGAATTTTTTAATGTGGTATGTTTTTGAATATTCAGGAAAAATAATACCAAAGATAAGACAAAATAATACTGAATGAATTGACATGTTCTATTAATAGGACGCCAAACCCTAACGAGTTAAACAGAGCAAATTAAAAAGTTTGAACACACGAAATTAGAGAGCTTGTTTTTAAAGATAACGATGATTTTGAACGGAAGTTCGAGAGCACAGCTCGCAAGGGACAATATTTTATTTTAGTTCTATGAATATAATTTATATAAAAATCACTCCTATATATAAATAATATAACTTACAAATATGAATGTTATCAGTCAAACGTTTGGAGCCATTATTATTAAATACAATGTAATAGTTTGTAATAGAAAGCTTTGAAAAAAAGCAAATTTTCTGAATTGAAATATTGTTAGAATGATAACGTTTATAACTGTAAATTATGTTATATTAGTGATTTCATATAAACTACACTGATACAACTAAAATAAAATGTTCTCCATTATCTTTATTTGATATCTAATAATAACGAGCAGGGAAGACCGAGCTATGCTTGGTCAAAATTAAATTTGAGTTCAAATATCATGACCCATGACCAAAATGACCCACTAATTGAATTTTCTCGAACATGTGATTTAGCCCAACAGTCTTCTCGTGCCCGAAAACCATTGGATGCAAAATTTATTGTAAACTGAGCCGCTTTTTAGATCTTGACCCACAATGACCCAGAAATGACCCACTAATCGAATTTTCTCGAATATGTGACCTAGCCTGATGATTTTCGCGTGCTCGAAACTCGTAGGACACAAAATTTAATCAAAATCGTTAGAGCCGTTTTTTAGATAAAATTAATTTGACCCGCGTTGACACAAAAATGACCCACTAATCGAAAGTTCTCGAACATGTGACCCAGCCCAATTGACTTCTCATGCCCGAAAATGGTCGGATACAAAATTTCGTCAAACTCGTTTGAACCGTTTTTCAGATACAATTAGCTTGACCATGACCCAAAATGACCCAAAATGACCCACTAATTGAATTTTCTCGAACATGTGACCTAGCCCAACAGCCTTCTCGTGCCCGAAAACCATTGAATGCAAAATTTAGTGTAAATTGAGCCGCTTTTTAGATCTTGACCCACAATGACCCAGAAATGACCCACTAATCGAATTTTCTCGAACATGCGACCTAGCCCAATGCTTTTATCGTGCTCGAAACTCGTAGGACACAAAATTTAATCAAAATCATTAGAGCCGTTTTTTAGATAAAATGAATTTGACCCGCGTTGACCCAAAAATGACCCACTAATCGAAAGTTTTCGAACATGTGACCCAGCCCAATTGACTTCTCATGCCCGAAAATGGTCGGATACAAAATTTCGTCAAACTCGTTTGAACCGTTTTTCAGATACAATTAGCTTGACCATGACCCAAAATGACCCAAAATGACCCACTAATTGAATTTTCTCGAACATGTGACCTAGCCCAACAGCCTTCTCGTGCCCGAAAACCATTGAATGCAAAATTTAGTGTAAATTGAGCCGCTTTTTAGATCTTGACCCACAATGACTCAGAAATGACCCACTAATCGAATTTTCCCGAACATGCGACCTAGCCCAATGCTTTTATCGTGCTCGAAACTCGTAGGACACAAAATTTAATCAAAATCGTTAGAGCCGTTTTTTAGATAAAATTAATTTGACCCGCGTTCACCCAAAAATGACCCACTAATCGAAAGTTCTCGAGCATGTGACCCAGCCCAATTGACTTCTCATGCCCGAAAATGGTCGGATACAAAATTTCGTCAAACTCGTTTGAACCGTTTTTCAGATACAATTAGCTTGACCATGACCCAAAATGACCCAAAATGACCCACTAATTGAATTTTCTCGAACATGTGACCTAGCCCAACAGCCTTCTCGTGCCCGAAAACCATTGAATGCAAAATTTAGTGTAAATTGAGCCGCTTTTTAGATCTTGACCCACAATGACTCAGAAATGACCCACTAATCGAATTTTCCCGAACATGCGACCTAGCCCAATGCTTTTATCGTGCTCGAAACTCGTAGGACACAAAATTTAATCAAAATCGTTAGAGCCGTTTTTTAGATAAAATTAATTTGACCCGCGTTCACCCAAAAATGACCCACTAATCGAAAGTTCTCGAACATGTGACCCAGCCCAATTGACTTCTCATGCTCAAAAATGGTCGGATACAAAATTTCGTCAAAATCGTTTGAACCGTTTTTTAGATACAATTAGCTTGACCATGACCCAAAATGACCCAAAATGACCCACTAATTGAATTTTCTCGAACATGTGACCTAGCCCAACAGCCTTCTCGTGCCCGAAAACCATTGGATGCAAAATTTAGTGTAAATTGAGCCGCTTTTTAGATCTTGACCCACAATGACCCAGAAATGACCCACTAATCGAATTTTCTCGAACATGTAACCTAGTCTGATGATTTTCGCGTGCCCGAAACTCGTAAAATACAAAATTTAATCAAAATCGTTAGAGCCGTTTTTTAGATAAAATTAATTTGACCCGCGTTGACCCAAAAATGACCCACTAATCGAAAGTTCTCGAACATGTGACCCAGCCCAATTGACTTCTCATGCCCGAAAATGGTCGGATAAAAAATTTCGTCAAAATCGTTCGAACCGTTTTTTAGATACAATTAGCTTGACCATGACCCAAAATGACCCAAAATGACCCACTAATTGAATTTTCTCGAACATGTGACCTAGCCCAACAGCCTTCTCGTGCCCGAAAACCATTGGATGCAAAATTTAGTGTAAATTGAGCCGCTTTTTAGATCTTGACCCACAATGACCCAGAAATGACCCACTAATCGAATTTTCTCGGACATGCGACCTAGCCCAATGCTTTTATCGTGCTCGAAACTCGTAGGACACAAAATTTAATCAAAATCGTTAGAGCCGTTTTTTAGATAAAATTAATTTGACCCGCGTTCACCCAAAAATGACCCACTAATCGAAAGTTCTCGAACATGTGACCCAGCCCAATTGACTTCTCATGCTCAAAAATGGTCGGATACAAAATTTCGTCAAAATCGTTTGAACCGTTTTTTAGATACAATTAGCTTGACCATGACCCAAAATGACCCAAAATGACCCACTAATTGAATTTTCTCGAACATGTGACCTAGCCCAACAGCCTTCTCGTGCCCGAAAACCATTGGATGCAAAATTTAGTGTAAATTGAGCCGCTTTTTAGATCTTGACCCACAATGACCCAGAAATGACCCACTAATCGAATTTTCTCGGACATGCGACCTAGCCCAATGCTTTTATCGTGCTCGAAACTCGTAGGACAAAAAATTTAACCAAATCGTTAGAGCCGTTTTTTAGATAAAATTAATTTGACACGCGTTGACCCAAAAATGACCCACTAATCGAAAGTTCTCGAACGTGTGACCCAGCCCAATTGACTTCTCATGCCCGAAAATGGTCGGATACAAAATTTCGTCAAAATCGTTTGAACCGTTTTTTAGATACAATTAGTCAGACCATGACCCAAAATTACCCAAAATTACCCACTAATCGAATTTTCTCGAGCATGTGACTTAGCCCAATGGTTTCCTGGTGCCCCAAAACGGTAGGTTACGAAATTTCGTCAAAATCGTTAGAGCCGTTTTTAAGATAATTTTAGCATATATATATATATATATAACCACCCACAAGATTTGCTCGTATTAGAAGATATGATAATACACAGCATTTGTAATTATTTTAAGTGACTAACATTGTATTGTATTATTATTATTTTAAACAAAAACATTTATACCTAAGAACTATTTTACTGATCTCTGTACAAGTTAAATTGATAAAAATAAATATTAGATTAGGTATCACCAGTGTTATTTTGACTTAAAATATAAAAATAATAATAATAATGTTTTTTAAAACAAAAAATAAACATATTTCTGTGACTTATAGAACTAAAATTTAGATATACATATAATATTAATTTAAGTTCACTATAATTAAAAACAGTCTTTAACTAGGTTTGATTATTCTCTGTATTACATTAATTAAAAACTACATAAATATCTAAAAAAATAAATTTTTTACGAAACATTGAAACGCTTTTATTAAGCTTAATAGTAAAACTAAGTAATAATAGTAAGACTAAAAAATAAATAAAATAAAGAGCAAAATTAGAAAAAATAAAAAACATATGAAAAGGTAAAAAATGTGGTTAATTCCACTTCCCTGTAAAGTTGTCTATAACGCCCTACCTATAACAGCCTTAGCTTGAATCCATGTATTTATATCTCCCTACAAGAGCTAACCTTCTCTCCGAGTAAAAGTTTTTCCAGATAGTCCCCTAATATTATATAAAGAACCATAAGTTTTTTTTTTATCTTGTATATTATTATTTACAAAATAATAATAAAAATCAATTACATCTCATGATTATTGTTATTATTTTGTAAACAATAAAATATTTTGTAAAATATTATCTCATATCAATTATTTTCTTACAAGAAATTGACAAGTATGTGAAATTTTTTTTTTTAATTGTTATAATATATTTACTCTAAAATCTAACTAGAAATTATTAACCTAATGAGAATTAATTTCATCGAAAAATTCTACATGTTTGAAGCTTAAAAGTTAATTGTCACTAAAATACAGAACTGAACTTTATTATAAATTTGAAATATTATAAATTCACGAAAGCTGTACAGGAAAGCTGCTTTTTGGTACTTTCCCAAATAATTGATATTTTAGTTTGATACTGTGCTGCCATCTAGTGCTTTCTTTAAAAGCAGCATATTCCTTTACACTCTTGGAGGAAAATTATGAGGATATATATTTTAATTTCGTACGAGAGATTATTTTCATTACAAAAATCATTCTATAGTTTAAAAAAAAAAAAATGTATGTCGATTTATTTGAATCAGTTTATTTGAATCAGTCTGTAAATGTCTATTATGAGTAAAGATGTCCAATAATGAATATATAATTATCGTATGTTCCTTTTATTAAAAACTTAATGTTTTTTATGGCGCTTTAAAATTACTTTTTTTTTTTTTTTTTTTTTTTTTTTTTTTTAAGAAAAAGTTTAAACGTATTTCATATATTTTTAAATATGTTTATAACATTGTAAATTGAAAACAATTCGATATGCTTCATCTATATAAAATCAACTTAAAAATAATGGAATATATTCTTATACTAAAAAATAACATTCACACTATAAATTACACATTTTTAAAATAAAGTTAAACACAGCATTCATGTAGTTATATTCAGCTTTTTTCAAATTATTTTTCTATATGAAAAATAAAGAATAATTCAAATACAAAATTTTCTTTAAGTGTATGAATGTTATACTCATATTAAGAAATAGAAATTATCTACCTCTATCGCCTGCAATTGTTCAAATTACGTTAAACTCTAGTAACCCCATTCTAAGACTAATTATTTTCTGTATTATTGATAATTACCGGATATTACTCGTTTTCATTTTAGAAATCACTGCGAGTAAATGTTAGTATATATTTCAACAGGTACCACCACATTAGCAAAATCTTTATACATTATCTTAGGTTTGCCACTGGCGATTATTAACACTTTCCAACCTAGTTGAAAAGTGTTTATGACTTCGGTTTGTCTGGCCGTCTGCCGCCTGTCCGTGCTCTAACTCCCGTAAATATGTTCGGATTGCCTTGCAATTTTTATACGTTATTGTCGTTATCTATAGCACGTTCCCTATTTCAACTGAAGTGTGTGGCACTTATACTTTTTTTACAGGGACACTCAAAAGAATTCCGTTACATTACGGTCTATGGGGGAAAATCATTTGCGGTTTATTTTAATGATGTTACACAATTGGAAACACATTGTAATTG
Source organism: Maratus michaelseni (assembly GCA_963931845.1). Lineage (NCBI taxonomy): Eukaryota > Metazoa > Arthropoda > Arachnida > Araneae > Salticidae > Maratus > Maratus michaelseni. The sequence goes on from OZ007587.1 coordinate 187,527,624, forward strand.
ATATATATCACTAAGGTGTATTACAAGAAGCTTAATATAGAATAGGGTTTGCATAGCACTTATAGTTAATTTACAGGGACAGTCAAAAGTATTCCGTTACATTACGTCTATGGAGAAATATCGTCTTCGGTTTATTTAAATAATGTTTCACTATTTTAAACGCATTGAAATTTATATATATCACTAAGGTGCATTACAGGAGGCTTACTACAGAATATTGTGTGTATAGCAGTCATCGTTCATTTACATTGACACACAAAAGAATTCTCTACTGTCTGTTAACAATAATTCCTGGAAGTGCGTTTTAAGCTACTGAACGCGATTTTAAATTTAACTCACTTTTTGTTTATTACGTGGTGTGTATAAATTCTGTAGATCATATACAGGGAAGCACAAAAGTTCGCGAACACATTTCCGTTTATTGACAGAAACTCCAGAAGGAGAAGTTTAAACTGTGCTACGCGTTTCTTAACTGAACTCAAATTTAGCATTTTATGTAGTATATACGAATCTATAGATCATATACAGGGCTGAATAAAAGTATTCGGATATTTTTCTGAATATTATATACGTTGGAAATTACTGAAATTACGTTTTTAAAAATGTTATGCGTTTTCCAAATTGCTTACTTAGATGTTATCTTTCAGCTTATTAAACGGTATGATTTGTAAAATTATTTTGGAAGCGTTGGAAAGTGTTACATAATCTATGCTTAACGCATGATTTTTCGTTCTTGTTTTTTAATTTTATCTTGCACCACATTCTCAAAACAAAAATGTTTTAAATACGTTTTGAGACGTGCAAGAGAAATATGCTACAAAATTTATTTTTTTTAAATAGTGGTGCGAATAGAATATTAAAAAAAGTCCTTCCAGCCTGTACTGTGAGGAAAAGGTAGCTTTCCTATATCGTCGTTTTAAGATTTTAGCTATTGTGCGAACAATTGTGTAAAGAATCCGTTATTAAGATCCGTTAATACTGACATTGAATAAGAAATTCGCCAAATTAGTACGCTATAGCCAAGTTGACTTCATTTATGGAAAATTATTTTTGGTAACGAAATTTGGCGATATTTTGCCAAGTGTAGCCAAGCTTAGCGAGAATTTGACACAAACATACATTTGACACAAAATATAATTTTATGCGTACGTTTGGGAAAATGATTACAGCAATGAAAGATAATTTGCGAGAAATCACGCTCACTAAAACTCATAAATTAATCCCAGATTTGTTTCAATCTGCTATCTTGTTTCAAAATGTCAGAAACCCTAGAATTTCAAATTGCTATATCTCAGCCTTTTTTCTTAAAATAGAAGCAAAACAAAAAATGCTCCGGAATCCTTGTATCAAGGCCTAACACTTAAATACAAATAAATTTAATTTTCTAATTTCTTTTTGCATATATAAATATATTTTTTTACTTTTAAATCTTTTAGTGGCCGCCATTTTTAAACAAGATGGCGGACCACGCTGGCCAACTCGAGACATTAGTGAGCTTAATACTCACACTTAGTTACATCCAAATCGTTTTATTAATACGAGTGCTATCCTATGACATAGATCATATATATATATATATATATAAGAACATTTGAACGGAAGGTGGTTTTGGGGTCTGAGGGTCATGATCGGTGAAAATATACCGACAATTTACGGAATTGCTTTCCTGTTAAATGCTGCAATAGTTTTTTAATTTTTGTAATGAAAGTTACCTAATAGTCGCCAGTGGCATCCCTGTTATCTGGAACAGTAAGATAATACCAGTGGACCCGTGCGTGACTTTCGCACTGCAATTTTTCATATAATTTGTTGATACGACTAATTTTTAATTAATTACAACTTTTAATCAAACAACGTGTTTTAATGAAAAGCGATTATATTAAATATATCAAAAAAGCTTGCTCAAAACCCCTTATACTGAAAGACACCCATTGTGCGTTTTATATGGGTATACAAAAAGGGATGTTGGCATCAGAAATAATATCTTTATGATTAAATGACACCAATATCGTTCACTGGATTTCACTTTTATGTTAATTATTGTAAAGTTCGTTAAAAAAAAGCCGAACGATGACTATAATTTCAGATCTAGTAATATTGTGCAATAATGCAATTGATTCTGAAGTAAAAACTTACAATTTTAAATGACATTAACTCACTAAACACGTATATGACCATGAAGAACCTTCATTGGCTCTTGCTCCAGAAATGCAGATGTGAAAATCTTACGATTGTTTTTATTTATATAGTTGTTATACTAATAAAAATTGTAGTTATCGTAGTTATAAAAAAATACAGAAATTGATTCCCAGAAGCTTAAATATGCCAATCCAAATTTTAGGTTCATTCTACCAAGGGATATTTGAATAATGCTTAAAAAAACCTGCCAAATTGCAATTTGGTTTGCTGCTATTGAAAAGGAATTTAACGTTAGGATTTCAAAGGCTTACATATTTATAATTCCTAAACTTATTAACCAAATGACTACACGTTTGATATCCTAAGGTAACGTTTACCAACATATCCAAATACGATGTCAAAATTAGTTGTTCGTATTAAAAATTTCAAAGTTCGTTATAACTTCAGTATTTATACGGCCCCCTGAGCCTTTCTTTAACATGAATTGTAACACAACTAAATTTCAAATCTAATGGCTGTTTTTTTTCTCTGTGACTATTTGACGATTAAATTGTATGGGATATTGTCTTTTAGGTTGATATGTTTAGAAATCGACCTGTTGCAATCATTTTGTTTATATACTTATCTATCTATGTAACGTTTTTCTATCTTTCTAACATCTATCTATCTAACATTTTCGACATTCCTCATATACATTCAATTACATTTGGTAAGCTTAATTTAAAATTTCCTTTCAAATTACTTTCTCTCCAAAATAGCGCACTTTGAAAGTGTGAGACAAATTTGTTTAATCTGTAATGAAATCTGATATATGTACATTAAGTTAAAGAAATCAACCTTCTCTTTCGACTGAGCTAGAAGGACTTTTTTTAGCGGAATATACAGGGTGGGCCAAAAGTCCCGCATACCCGAAAACCTTCCACAGTGGATTGGTCGAAGGGGAACAGTGGAATGGGTTCCCCGATCCCGTATTTAAATCCAATGGATTTTGCTGTATGGGGTTTACCTTAAATCGAAAGTTTACAGTGAGAAGATCAGGGATAAAAACCATTTGCGTAAGCGAATTGCTACTGAATGCCATGCCATAACACCAATCTTAGTAGCCAACATTCTGAGGAACATGAACGATCGCCTGCAGTTGTGTTTTGACAACAGAGGCAACCATTTTGAGAACATATTGTAACAACACATGTTTTTCCTATGATGCGGGACTTTTGGCCCACCCTGTACATATATCAAAGCTAAATTTAATTGAAAGGTAAAAGGAAAGAATTACGCTATTGATTTAATTGTAACATGATTACATATATTTTTGATAAATTAATTTACATTTTTTGTTCCTTATTGGATTTATGCACAAAGAAACCTAATATAGCGTACGCAGTATACATACAGTATTAAGACGTACATGTTATCGTATATTCCAGAGAGAAAAGAAAAAATTGTAGCCAATTCAGTTTTTTTATAGTCATACTCGTTTTTAGTACATCGAATTCGCAATAACGATTTCTATGTCAAAAATATTAACTTTACATCGATTTTAATTTATTTTATTTAAAGTTATTTTATTTAAGGGAAAACATTCATTAGATTTGTTTACTTGACACCAATTCCCGCTCATAAGCCTTCGTCGAGATGAATTCTGTATAGACACAACGAAATAGACATCACTGAAATATACAGCCGCGTAACTCCAGAAAGAATGTACAGCGAAGTCACCAGGACTCAAACCCGACGGCTTCTGCACAGTTTAATAAATCCAAGAATAAAATAAAAGTAGCACTTTAATTTGAATAGATTTCTTAGTAATTGTGTTGGTTTCTATTTTGTAATTAGATGACCCGCCCGCCGTTCCTCGGGCTCGTGATAATAAGCCTAAATAAACCTAAATAAACTTTTGTATCATTTTATATCTTTGACCCGATTTTGTATGAATTTATATTTTTAAATGAAAAATTCACGAAAAATATTGATATTTAGTGATAAAAGCGTACGTAAGAAGCCAATTCGTTAAGGTCGTTTCATAGTTAAAAAAAAAAAATAGTACTTGCGCGAATTCTTTGGAATTTTTATCGGTTATAAATATAACGGTTTTTCAATCCGTGTGAAAAAGTATTGTTATCTAGTATAAAATAAATAAATAAATAAATAAATATATATATATATAATTATAATATGTTCTTATCGTACAAACTTTCTGAAATTTTAATCGATTATAAATATAACTGTATCAAAGCTCTTTTTAAAATTTCGTTACAAAAATATGCATATTTAGTAGTGAAAACATGAGCCGAAGCCGAGCAAAACCACGCCAAAACTGCCCGCGTTTAATTTAATTTTTTTAATATTTCTACTCGTCAGAACGTTTCGAAATTTGTGTAGGTGATTCAGATCTGGTCTACCAAAATGCTCTAAAAAGATTGTGTCGAAATACGGACATTTAGTGTCTTTTAGCGTAGTAAAAGGTCATCTCCGGGAGACGCGAAGTGACCTGCGGTCGCCAATGTTTTTGAAAGAATCAAAGTTCGTATTTTTGGAAACTGATTATACTGTCGAAAAGAAGAAGGTCTCAGTATTAAAAGCATAATTTTTGTTTGTCGGTACCACTAAAATTATGGCCTGGGGGAGCGTTTCCGTAAGGGGAAAATACCAACCGCGAAAACTGTTCTTTTTTTTTTCAAAAAGTTAACAACAATATTTTTTCGAACTGATTGCGGTGTTTAAAAAGTAAAAGTGCAAACTTTAAGAATATGTCCGCTTTCCTGTATCCCGAACTGTTTAGCCAATGGTGGTTAAAAAAGAATGCCAAAAAAAATCAGGAGTTGGTTCTTCCCTGGTAAGCGTTTTCTAGAACAGGGACAGAGCATGCGCGCAACCATCTGCCAATTTTTGCAAATAAAAGTTCGTTTTCATGATGGGTTTTTAATTAATACCTCGGCAAATAATAAAAAGTAATAAAAATCTCATCCTCCGGTGCATCAGAACCAGCCTTGCACTACCCTCACTCAAATTTTCAGGTTTCTACGTGCGGTAGATTTTGCTAGTCATCGCAGTCATACACACGCACATGCACAGACACACGTAGCGAAACTTTTTTTTTATTAGAATAGATAACTGGTCGTCTACATAACAAAATTTGTATCACTTTCTTTATTCAAATGATAAAACCCACTGGTACACGTTATTTGATTTTCTTGGATCTAAGCAGCCCGGAAAAGTTCACAGTTTATGCATCTTTTCTGAAATATTTATAGATCGTAGATATATGAAAGAAAATCGCTTAGGGATTTTTATCAATAAATTTGGAATAATAAAATTACGGGGAAAAAGAACTAGAGTCATTCAATTTATGAAATACGTTACGTCTTTTATGTACTGTCCATCATGAATTATGTTACGTCATTTCATGTATTTTCTTGAAAGACTAATGATCTTATGCGCACTTGAGCAATGGACTTTATGCACGCGACCTGGGGTCGAGGCTAAAATTCGTTTGCTAGCGGTATTTAACCTATGCATTTTTTTTTATCATTGCTACGCTCTCAAGCGATTACAGGAGTGGTGTCTTAACCATTCGGCTGCTAATACGACACTCAGTGTATGGCAAACACTGAAATTTCCAGATAGTTGTCACAATGACAAATTTCGCTAGTTACCAAATTTTTAAAAGGTTTTAGGAATGCAAAAGCAGTCTCTTTGCAATCCTGCTCACAGTCACACATATTTACACACTCACAGACAGACTCAAAGCCACTTTAAATTATTACTATATGGATTTAAATTTTTAATAATATTTAAACTATAAATTGTAAATAAAATAAAGTATTATGTCGATAGTCTGCTTCTTTATTCAAAAATATCAATGAAGTCAATTTATTATTAACTTATTATTTAGTTATTCTATTAGAGTGTACGTTGAAATTTTTTAGAGTCAGCGCCCTTGGTTACAAAATATTTTATTTAACATGTTCATAACCGTATTTTAATTTTAGTTATTGCTTTCTTCGATCTATACAAGAAGAAAGTATTGGATTTGTGAAAAATGTCCACTTCTGGTTTTCGACGGATGTATACGTTTTAGAAGATCTTGAAGACGATTTGACTGAAATTTAGAAAATGTCTGTCCATTTGTATGTGACACAAATTTTGGAGACGTTCTACTGTGTCGAACTACTGTGTCGAGTAGGATGAAATATCATAGTAAGTTCTATCCTTATATTAACTGTTGCTGATTAGTTTTTGAGCAAAATTCCCTAACAGGGGATGCCAGAAATCGATGATTTATTGGATTTATGTGAAGCTTATATCTCCAGTTCATGTTTGCAGAATTCAACGAAAATATCAAATTTAGAATCCTCACGCTAGGAATAGAATGTCATTCAATTTTTGCAGTGTTCATCTAAGAGAGGATACCGAAATTTTACGATTTCTTTGAAATGTGCTATGCTTATATCACCAGTTTAAATGCACAGAATTCGACGAAACTTCCCACTTGGTATCCGGAATATGGGAATGCATTGTGTAAAAAACTTATTTGCTAAATCGACATAATTTCTTGTACCATTTAAATCATTTAATTCATTTGATTTATACAGAAGAAAGTTTTGTGATGGCAACAACATACAAGTGTTTTATTTAAAAAATCTTGAAACGATTAATGCAGAGAAATACTGCATCCATCTTGATACAATGCATCAACAATTATGAAGTATGTGACGTAGTTTGGCCAACAAAAATGAGGTTTTACTGTTGCATGACAACACAAGACTATACGTGCAACTATAGATACAACTATCAAAAAATTACACAGCTTGCACTAAGAAACTTTACCTTTCCCTTCATACTCCCCACACCTTTTGCCAATAAATTATCGCTTTTTTTAAGCATTTGGACTATTTTTTGTAGAGAAAATATTCACTTATGAAACAGTTCGTGAAAAAATTCTTTGAGGGGTTTTCTTCAGCCCCGAATATTGGACTTCTATGTAAATGGAATAAATTTCCTGGTATCTCGATGGGAGACATGTGTTGCATATAATAGTAAATATTTTTATTAGTAAAAGTCAATTTTCATAGAGATATTGTTGATTGAAGTTTATTTACCTTATCCGATATTTCATCCGCAACAACCTAATACAGGTTGAAAGAGTTGAAAAAATAAGTTGAATTATTGTGCCCGCATTTCTAATCAAAACAGTAATAAATGTTTTTATGGCATTCCTTCGTATGGTCCTTTCCCGTAAAGCATGGTGACGTCACGGCGACGTCACTGTAAAGTCACACTGTGACTTTGTGACCGTCGTCGTGGCGTCAAGTGACGTCGATGTGAAGTCACTGTGACCTAAATGCGAGGTCGTTATGGCCGTTTTCAAGGCTTTCTGTGACCTCACATTGTGACTATACTTTGTGAAGTCACCGTGCGACTTCAATGTGAAAAATGTGACGAATCTGCATCGGAGAGGGTGACCAGATTTTACCTGAATCCTATACGGATTGTTCGGATCAAAAATTTTTAATGGTTCAAGTTTGTGACGTTTGTGACGACACTGCACCAGGTCGGGTGACCAGATTTTACCCCAATCCAATCCAGAAACTTCGGATCGATCTTTTTGGATTTGTTTGGCTACAGAATAGATTTGGATTACTTGTCGTGTGACCTGATTTTCGTGAACCCGATCTGACCCGAGTCGGGTATAATGTTTTTACTGTAAGTCTTGTTTGGAATAGAATCTTGCATACGACCAAGTAACCAGATTTTATCAGAAATACAATACAATTTCAGTACAATTTCTGATGTCGGCTCAGATCTAGAGTCATACACGAATCTGGTTATATACTTCTTGAACATGATTGAATGTCTACTTGAACATGAATGATGGTTGACTGAAACTATATTTCGATTCAACCCGAATTCTTACCCTAACCCAACAACAACAACAAAAAATCTGTAGGCCCACAACCCGACCGAACCTGATAAATGATTTCGCATAGATTCGGATACCAAGATTTCACCAAATACGGATAAGATCGACGATAAGTATTGGATCGGCAATCATTTTTATTGATGCAACTCGTATTCAAACTAAAACTTTGCATCTGATTGGGAAACGATAAGCAAGAAAATTATAAATGTAAAATACGCATACTAATATAAAAATAATAGATGAATCCATTAAAAATTATAATAAAAGTAAATATTTCAATAATAGGAAATTCTATTGTGCAAATAACAACTTTTTAAATTAACTTCTACTTCCATTTGTTTTATGTAACCACCAAAAATATTGACAATAATTAAAACTATGCTATTTTGCTGTTAAGTATTGTAGTTTTTAAATGTGTATACTTTGCCATATTTCCCCTCGCTCAGTGTCACGAAACTTTCTGACACATTTATGAACAAACTTTTAAACGCATGGCACTTGCATGCCTGATTATTAAAGCTATTTGGAATGAATAGCGTTTTCCATTTTTAGATAAATGTAATACTTAAGATCAATTTCGGTCACGTTTTACCCGTTTCTGACGCTGCGCGTCGGAAATTTGGTTCAAAACACCGACTTTGATAGTGTTTTCTGAAACATAATCTGCCGTTACAAAAAAAAATGGATAACGCCATTCGATTATATATAGGGTAGATGTTCCAGTAATGGACACCCTTAAGGAATTTCTTTAAAAAATATTTTTAATTAATTGTTATAATTGTTATATTCAACATTTTTTAATATTATATTACTCTACCAACAATATTTAACCATGCTCATAGTCACATTTCCCAATGTGAATCGAAATTTAATTGTAAATAACAGAAATAAATCAAAACACCCTAAATTCCAGTAATGGACACCTCACAAAAAGTAATAGATAATTGATATTATGATTGTATTTAAAACTAGAATTTAAAGATAGCATATTAATGAAATAAAAAAAAGCTGAATTTTTATTGGTTATTTTTTTATAAACCAAAAACATTGAAGGTGTCCCATTACTGGAAGGCGATCCATTACAGGAATATGCCAGAAATTATCTATTTTGGATTTGAGAACAACTTTAAAGAAAATATAAGTATACATTTTAAAATAAGCATTCTGAAAAATTTATATTAGGAATCAATTTAAATAATAGATATACCTATTGTGCGATATTATCAAATAATAAACATTGTATCAAGCAGTAAAACAGTTTTCGTTGTAAATGAAATTTAGAACTTAAGATCATAAATGCAAAAAAAAAAAAAAATTATATATTTTTTTCTTTACAAATTATTTTATTTATAGTTTTTGATAGAATACTAAATGCAGAACTTAAATATCAATTTTTACATTAAAAACATTCGATAACACAACTGGAAAAATTACCTTAACTAAACAGTTATTTTATTGTTTCATCAATATTTATTATTTTTGTGCACCTAACATTGACATATCTCGACAAATAAATTATTCAATGCATTAAATTGTTAATTTTTTTTCAAATATACCGGAAATTTTTTTCTGGAAACCTACACTAGCATCGAAATTATCAAATTGCAAATCAAATATTAATAGTTTTAAAAATTGCAATGTTTTTAATTATAATGAATAACTATGAAAATTGAACTAAGAAACGCAAAATATTAAATAAATTCCTCATTTTAAATAACACTTTACATTTAGAATACATGTCGTTAGTAAATACTTTAAGCTTTTTTCCAAGCAGTCTATTTAAAAAAATTTTAAACATTAAAGATTAAATTTAATACAAGTGATTTTTTAAAAGAAAATTTAAACATCTTAACTTTTAAATAATGCACTATTAAATGTACTAGTACTAAACATGCACTATTAACAAAACTGCGAAGACATTAAAAGTTACCTGCTCATCTATAGGTAAAGGGGTTACGATTGAATACTCCTTATCTGCTTCCCTTTCATTGAAAAATTAGACTGTAAATCCACTACAATAATTTTCAAATTATTCCAGCAGAAGAGGTGTGTTCATAGATCTGAGAAATGAAATATCACCCAGGCCTTATGAACGCACCCGGCTAGACACAGGGAGATGTTAAAATGGATGGTTTACTTTAAAATGGAGATTGTTCACTTTAAAACGTTAATTTACTTACACAGTATAAATCTACAAACTTAAAAGAAAGCAACACACGCTAATCGGAACTTGGAATGAAAAAAAAATCGTTTGCCTTCAATATGCGCGCGCAGTAATGTTTAAACACAACAAAATAACAACTAGCAGATGTTTTCAACTTTACCGCAAATGATATAGGAAGAAAATAATTTAAATAAAGACATTTCAAAAGCTTTATAATTTATATGGCTGAAAAATGAACTTCTAATGATGCTATAATATTCTTTTTTATATGAGAGAGTTTTGAATTCTTAGAAATAAGCTTTGAAAATTTACATTTTTATATATATTTTTAATCCATTGCATTTGCTTTAGACGTCAAAAGTAAAGATAAATTTTAAATAAAAATTGATTTAATAGGCTTTATAAAGTAATTTCGATATAAATTTAAATTGCAATCAAATTTCCTAAGTACAAAATTTTCATTTTTTACACTCTATCGAAAAGAGCAATATACAGGGTGTTTTTTTTTTAAACTGACGCTATTCAGAGCCGCCTGTAGCTCGTTCTAATAACTGGATTGATACAAAATTTTGTGAATGGACTAAGAAAACCATGGGAAAAAAGATTCCAATAAAAAAAAAAAAAAATTAGTTCAATCACCACCGATAGGGGGAAATGTGGCGCTGTGGTAATTTATGCAACTGAGAATTAGCATAAAATACGGGCAATAAATGCAAAAACAAATTTTTACTTACGCAAGCGACAGTAGCGCCAATAGTTAAAGTTATAAATGCATGCGAAAAACACCGAGAAACAATTTCAGCTCAGGTTGAAAATGAATCTCACGTTACCGCAGCGCGTTACTTGTGAAGTTTTATTATTGTAACCAGTGCAATGCACCAGCCGCTGTTCGTTTACTTAGAACACGCCATAAACTGCGCAAAGGACCTACATCCGTTAATGTATTGAAAGCAATGATTCTGAAATTCGAAGAAACAGGCTCGCTAGTAGTTCGGTAAGGCAGAGGACGTAAACCGGTGGCAGAAAAAGTGATAATGGATGTTTCAACTGCAATCAACGAAAGGGAAAGTGTAAATGATGAATAAAACAGGGCATTTTGTCCAAATTATTAATTTTGTCTGTTTCTGATGTCTTTTTTTCAATGTACAGTGCCACATTTCCCCCTATCGGCGATGATTGGAACTAATTTTTTTTTTTGTTGTTGGAATCTTTTTTCCCATGGTTTTCTTAGTCCATTCACAAAATTTTGTATCAATCCAGTTATTAGAACGAGTTACAGGCGGCTCTGAATAGCGTCAGTTTAAAAAAAAAAAACACCCTGTATTTAATAGAGGTGACATCTTACTAAGCACTGGCCAGTTTTGAATAAATTGCTATAGGAATGACATATACTTTATAACATGTTTTTAATTCATTTTTGCTCGGAAATACATGAAATTGGCTCGTGGTTTTATTCAGAAACTATTTAATTGAAAAACCTTTTCCATTTTTTGGTAAAATCAGAAGTTCTTTCAGAAAAAAATGTCAAAGTCGGCGTTTTGATTTGAATATCCGAAGTGACAGTGACAGACAGGAGAAAAACTGGTCGTCACGTGACACGAATTGCTTATAAATCGATAAGTAACTAAATTTCTATTTAATGATTTTTACCTGTGTATTATATAGTATATTTTGTTAAATTTCATGAAAATGGTAATGAAAATTGAAAAAAATATCTGCCTCATATATGTAGACAGATATTTAGTTATTATTTTATTTTGGAAATACTCAATATATTTAAATAGTGTGTGACAATATTTTTATTAATGATTTAGCTACATGACATAATTCAAATCTATATTTTATGAGTTTTTTTTTTTCCAAATTCACTCTCCGATCACACCGTGAAGTCACAGAGCGTTGGCATTTTGGTCATAGGTTTTACGTGACTTATGTGACTTGCAGTGACGTCATTGTAACGTCACAAAAATCTTTAAAGCTGTCAAAAAGTAATTTTCTTTATGCCATAAGATGTTCTAAAGTTTATTTTCAGTTTTCTTTAGATCTCCAAGACGTTCATATTTCGGTCACAGTGTGACGTTACAAAGTGGTGGCATTTTGGTCACAGATGTGACGTGACGTACGTGACTCACAGTGACGTCACAATGACGTCACTGTGAGTGTGCATGCTATGCGGGTTGCAACAGTTACGCCACAGTTGAACAGTACGGAACAGTACTGTGAACTTTCAAAGTTCTCAGTTCAACTATATATTTAAAAGGTAGAGGCATGCTGACATTTTATTAACTTTTAATGAAATTTTTCATTCTATGGAAAAGCTCAAATAAATTCTTGAACACTTTGCTTACTCTACTGGTGAAAAGAAAATACATTTATTTTTCATTCTTCTTTTCGTTATTTTTTGGTCCTGTTTTAATACTTACCTAACCCTTAAAAACATTATCATAAAATAACTAAAATGTTATTTAATAATATTTTATTTCATCTCTGCAAGAAATACTATACCATTTTATATAAAGCGTAATGAAATGTATTAAACCAAAGGAATGGCAAGAGGGTTTTTCAATCTTTAAGTGTCGAACAGTCTATCATGGGAATACCTCGAATGCCTTTGTGGTATTATTATTTTTATATATTTTTATCTTACGCTATGTTTATAGATACAAAATTAAATCAACACCTTTGAAGAGAAACTTAAGATCCCTGAGTATACGTTTTTCCCGCGTGCATAATGTATGTAGATTTTCAAAAAGCATCTTTATATATTAAATATAAGCGAGTAAACTTATGTTTTTTACAGTTATTTCATAAGAACGTCTTTGAGGAATGAAGATAAGTAGTGTTTAGATTGTTAATTTTTTTTTTATATAAACAAAAGTTTTGTTGATGCACTGAAAAGCGATGCAGTTTCTGATACTTATGTATGTTACTTATACGTAATGAAATTTTTTATTAAATAATTCTATAGTTTTTTTCCTTTTTTTTTATTTTTGTAAATATTAATTACATTTACTTACTTTTGTTGTATAAAAGAATAATTTCTAGTATTCAAATGAAGGTAAATCCACTGTTAAATATTGGTTTCAACATTTAACCCAAACATGGTTCCGATAAATTGCCACAGTAATAGCAGTTAAAATGTTGAACCAGTAGTGTCAAGAGTTAATCTTTTCAAACAAGAGAAAAATAGACTGGGACCTCTGTTTAAAGTGGAATCTAACAGTCCGAGAGACAGCGCCGCATTTTTGTAACTAATTTTAGCCTGAATGATTTTGATATATATATAAAAGATTAGGTGGTACAGATAACGAAACTGTACGTCAGGTGGCGCACAAGCAAGACATGGTGCCGTAACAACATCACCTCAATGTAAAATTAATAGCAACTCGATTACAGATGGCTGCACCAAGTCGAACTAACATCAGTAATAGGTTTGAAATTCATTTTACATTCCAGTGAGCTGCTCTATGTTGCTATGATAACATGCCTTGTTTGTACGCTATGCTTGTTGATATAGCTGTTAATTTTTTTTTTTATTAAAAATTTGATTTTGCCACCAAAATTAGAAAATTAATCGGATACGAAAGGGTTAGTATTTTACTAATTCTTGAAAAGAGCAACTTAAACAATGTTTAATGATATCGTGCTTCAATTCTGCAAAAAACACCTTTACTGTTTTACATATAGTGTAATGAAACGTATTAAACTAAAAAAATCACACGAAAGTCTTTCAAACTGTAAGTGCAGAATGGTCTTTTCTGGGAAAACCTCGAATACTAACGTGGCATAAAAGTATTTTTTGTCTCTCTTTCACCATGTTTTCTCAATACAAAATTAAATCAACACATTTGTAAGGAAATTGAAGATGCGAGTATATACGTTTTTCTTCACGTTTATACTATATGCAGATTGAGAAGAAGTATATAAAATATCAAAACAATACAATTTTGTTCCTTCCAGTGAGTTACTTATTTATTTAAGAAGTATATAAAATATCAAAACAATACAATTTTGCTCCTTCCAGTTATTTATTTATTTATTTATTTATTTATTGCATCAAATACAGATAAACAGTGTTTAGAAGATATAATATTTGAGAAAATAATGGCAACTTTTGAATGATTACATTTATTTATTGATGCACTGATAAGTGATGTAGTTTTCATATTTGTTCACGTGAAATTTACATAATGGGAATTAATATGACTTTTTTTTAATCGGTGTACGCATTAAAATCAATTCTATATTCTATTTGTTGTATATGTTAATGATATATCTATTGCGTGTGTGTGTGTGTGTTATTTTTTTTTACTATCCAAACCATAAATTGTAATAGCTGTATTTCAAAATATTATTGCATCTCATGTGCATGTCCTGTTTGTAATATATTAACAAATTTCAAAAGATATTCAAACTTACGTATATAAGGGATTACGAATAATGAAACAAGCTTTTAAAAACAATTACGCAATTGAGGCATCGATATATTTTTCTTCTAACATATCTCATTTCAAAAGAAATGTTAAATATTCATATATTTTATTTCTTATTAGAGGATTTTGAATAACATTACGTGTTTAAATTCCATGGTCATGCTTTAATACTTGCTTATCCTTAAAAATAGCAACATAAAACACCTTAAACATTGTTTACTGAAATTTTGCTTTAAATCTACGCAGAAATCCTATGCTGTTTTACACAAAGTGTAATGGAATGTATTAAACTAAAGAAATCACAAGAAATTCTTTCAAACTTTAAGTGCAAAATGGTCTCTCGTGGGAAAGCCTCGAATACCCATCGTGGCAATAAGCTATTATTTTTTTTACTCTTTCACCATGATTTTGTGGTACGAAATTAAATCACCACCATCGAAGGGAAATTGAAGATGCGAGGGTATATACTCTTATAATGTGTATAATGTATGCAGGTTTGCAAAAAGCATCTTCATATAAAATATCAAGACAATGCAATTATTTTTTGTAGTGATTTTATATTAAGATTTTGAAGAACAGCAAGTAAATAGAGTTCAGAAGAAGCTCCTGAAGATTTTTAATATAAAGCTAAGTTTAAATTTTGAACGATTAACTTTATTTATTGATAAACAGAAAAACAATATAGTTTTTTTTTTATATTTATTCACCTGTCATTCACGTAATAGAAATGATAAGGGTTTTCTTTTAAATCTGTGTATGTTTAAAAGTAGCCGTATAGTATGTTTATTATAAATGTTAATGTCATTTATTTTTTCTTGTGTGGTAAAAAAAATTCTACTAGCCAAATAAACACAAATAGGAAAAAGTAAAATAAATTAAAATAGCTGTAATTTTAACATTTTATTATATCTTCTGGTGACACCTTTCGTAATATAATAGAAATGTTCATCAGTTTTTAAAGCTTGCGTATAATTTATAAGAAGTTTTGTATTTTGAAGTTTTTAAAAGTGCTTACGTGATAGAGGAATACACCGAGTATTCTAAAATGGACTGACTGATTTTAAAATTCAATAACTTCCAAACGGTGACAGATATTAATAAAATTCTTGCAGGACTGTAATGTATGATGTCAGGAGTTTGTTTTTTTACTGCGATTACTGAGTTTAGTTTGAATTATCAGCAATAGATGGCTCTGCGAACAATAGACATCCTATCGAGACAAAAGCAGAAATCACCCAGCATTAATGTGAAGGTAGGAGGTTCGATACATGGAGTGGGTCTCATTCACCAATAAAATCTTATGCCGAATCGGGCCCTAAGAACAATATTGTATTAGAGAATGAGACCCGCTCCATGTATTGAACCTCCATCCTTCGCATCAAGCTGGGTGATTTTAGTTTTAGCCTGGATTGCACTCCTATCGCTCGCAGCGCCATCTATTGCTGGTACTTCTAACTAAAATCAGGTTGGGTTGGGTTGATTATTGACGGCCAATTATCGACACTAGGGATATAGGCCCGGGGGGAGTGCCCTTCGTGGGGGTCTTTCTAAGGGAACCTAATCCGTATTTACGCATGGAGAAAATCCACGGCTCGAAAGAAAACCACGAAAACTCCGAGCGATTAGGCCGACGGGCGCGATTGGGATCGAACCCAGCACCTCCCGTCTACCAGCTTCGAGAGCACAACCTCTCAGCCACTGGTGGGGCAACTAAAATCAGGAATCGCAGTAAATAAACTCGTGACATCTTACATAACTCTACTGCAAGAATTTTTTTAATATCTGTCACTGTTTGGAAGTTATTGAATTTTAAAATCAGTCAGTTCATGGTAGGGCACCAGGTAGATTTTTTTATTTTTATTAGAAAATAACTTATTTCATAAGAAAGGGCTTTAAATAACTTATACTTGTTTAAATTCTGTGGACTGCTTTAATATTTACTTAACCCTTAAAAATAGCAGCATAAAACATCTTAAACATTGTTTAATGACATTTTACTTAAACTCTGCGGAGAAATCCTATACTGCTTTACATACAGCGTAATGGAACGTATTAAACCAAAGGAATCACAAGAAAGTCTTTCAAACTTTAAGTGCAGAATGGTCTCCCGTGGGAAAACCTCGAATACCATCGCGGCATTAAGCTACTTTTTCTCTCTCTTTCCCCATGTTTTTGTGATACGAAATTAAATCAACACCCTTGAAGGGAAATTTAAGATGCGAGGATATGCGCTCTTCTTGCGTGTATAATGTATGCAAATTTACAAAAAGCATCTTCATAGAAAATATCAAGGCAATGCAATTTTGTTCTTTTCGATGATTTTATATTATTTTTTATTTTTTTTTTAAGAATTGATAATACCGTTTAGAAATATAATTATGAAAAATTTTAATATAAATACAAGGTAAAGATTCCAGCAAGTAAATTTAATTATTGATGTATTCAAAGATAATATTTATACATATTTTTATTTGTATTAATATAATGTTCAAATTGTAACGTATTAATTTTCATGCTTTAAGTAGATTATGTAACAAACTTAATTCTTGCAGTACTTATATTGTGACAATACATCTACAAAACAGCGTCAACATATCGAAGGTGTAAATTTATTTGGAATAGAAATTGTTTGATGATTAAATTTTCATTTGTTTATATACAATACACAGTTTTCTAAAATGGAATGGCAAAGGACCAGAAAAAATTCATTCCTTTAGAAAAGTTTTTAAAGAGGTTTTCACCTTATCAGGTATAATTGTATAGTATTCATTACAGCTATGGACCATACATATATATATATATACTTCTTCCTGTAGGATTCAGTTACAGATAGGGTCCGCTTTCACAGGATTTTCTATAATTACATTATTGAATTACGTGAATTCACAATAAATCACAATAAAACTTTTAATGCTCGCATTTTTTCAAAAAAAAAAATTAAATTAAGCAAGGTAATCAAAATAAAATGTTAAGACCACAAATTCCATTTCGAAATATAGTCCTAGCTACCATCTTGTTGGCTTGTATAAAATTTTCTTCAAATACTAATTGTCCCAAAGAAAAAAATATATAGCACATTTCTTTTCTAAAAATATCTTATGATAAAATTTAAAATTTTATGCACAGGTAGTCAAATTTAAAATTAATTGCAATTTTCACTCTATAATTAATCAAATATTTTAAGCAATAAAAATATTTGCATGCAGTTTTAAATCTAAATATAAATCACTTTAGAACACCAGTAATCATTTTTGGTACTTTTCCCTTATACGGACACCATTGTCGCCAAGCATACATTTACATACATTTACATATTTACATACATTTACATACATTATGCATTAGCATACATTTTGGCATGGTGTCCGTATAACGGAAAAGTACCTCATTTTTATAACTACTATTTATTTCTTTTTATTTATCAATAATACCGAGAATATATTTCTAATTATATAAAATGAAATACAAATTCACTTATTCATTAGGTCTGATTCTCTAAAACTTTGTATTAAATGCATTATTTTTCCATATATTTGTTAAATAATTTACACCATAAAACATTAACTGCCTTATCCACTGCCTAAAACATTGCCCAAGTTACTCAAGAATAATTTCAATCAATTTTAATGATATTTTTATGTCAATTATTAGTTAGTAACCAATATTAATTTTAACAATAGTTTGGCATCGCTTTTTTACACCCTTTCCTTTTTACCTGAGAATTAATTAGTTTGTTCCTGTACTAATTACGATGGATTATCAATATTTTAGAAACTTGGTAAGTTTTTATCCTGTAAAAAACTTTAAACTTTCCAAACTACTTTTAAGGACTTCGGAATTCTTTCCCGTTATGTATCTCAGTATGAAAAACCTATGACACCGTTATCTTTTATTAGTTCCTTTTATTAATTTTTTAAAGTTTATCTATTCCTGATAAATTCTTTTGACTTAATTGTTTTCAACATGACTTTTTTTCATACCTCGCGAACAAAATTTTACTTCCAATTGTTTTTTCAAAACTTATGTATTGCTTAAATTTGTTTGCAGTTTTAAAAATCAATATTTATTGCATAATGCTTCAAGCAGATCAGTTTGTAATTAACTAAATATTGTCTAGAACTGAAATTTCGTTTAAAAAATTAACGATCAAAAATTATAATTTCATAATTGGTTATTTTTAGAGGCAATGAATCAATTTTTAAACCTAGAAATGAAATGTTTTTTATGTAATGTTCCACTTGGCCTCAAACCATGCAAGCCTTCACCTTATCAAAATTCAAAAATGAGAATAAAAATTCATCAGCTTTTTTTACTTTTACAATACGAAACATTCTGCGCACGCTGCACTGTAAAAAAAGACAGATGTTTCTTCATCTAGGAGAGTATATTGTAACCACGAACGACAATATGCAATAACCTCTTCCGAGCTACCGATGATTCCAAAAAGTGTTCTTTATCTTTAGAAAGCTTAGAAACTAATATCTTTTAAGGATTTAAAGAAGCATTTATAAAAAAAAGTCCTTCCGGCCTGTACCGGGAGGAAAAGGTAACTTTCCTATATCTTCGTTTTAAAATTTTAGCTAATGTTGCACGAAAACAGCAAGTTAAAATGCAAAGAAACGTTTACAAAAGATTCGTCAATACTGAATTTGAATAAGAAATTCGCCAAATTATGGAGCTATAGCCAAGTTGGCTTCATTTATAAAGACTTATTTTGGTCGCCAAATTTGGTGATATTTCGCCAAATTTCGCCAAGTTTGGCGATAACGGATATGAATATATAGTTTTATGCGTATGATTGGGAAAATTATTACAACAATGAAAGAAAATAATTTGCGAGTAATCGCGTTAATGTGCTGTTTTGTTTCAAAATGTCAGCCACCCTAGAATTTCAAACTGCTCTATCTCAGCCATTTTTTAAGATAGAGGTAAACCAAATAATGCTCTGGAATCCTTGTATCAAGGCCTAAAACGTAATTAAAAAATAAATTTGAATTTTTAATTTTTTTGTATATTTATTTTAGTTTTAAAATTTTAAATGGCCGCCATCTTGAAACAAAATGGCGGACCAAGCTGGCCAACGAACTCGGTCGAGACATTGGTTAGCTTAATACACACAATTAGTTTCATCAAAATTGATTTATAAATACGAGCGTTATCGTATGACATAGGTCAGATATATATATATATATATATATATCAACATTTGAACGGAGGGTGGTTTTGGGGTCTGGGGGTCATGATCGCTGAAAATATATCGAAATTTTCCGGAACTGCTTTCCTCCGAACGGCTGCAATAGGTAGTTTATACTTTTTTGTATTGAAAGCTACCTAACAATGTTTCTTTTGATGCCACTTATTTTCGGAAACGTTTCAGACTAGCTTTTGTAGTGTGTTAATCAGTTTTCTAAAACCCGTATATCGGTTTTTAGGTCATCAATTTTCAATTATACATTTCAACTGTATAACTGAATTTATACATGCAAGAGTAACACAATACTATCAATTTGTGTCAATATGTTACTATATTTATCAATATGTTGTTACGGTTGGTTTCAACCAAATTTTTTTTTTAATCTACATTAATTATTTAAATCACTGTCTCAACATTTATTTAAAAGCACTCTTTTTTTTCTGTTTCTAATAAAAATTTAAATAAATAAAAGTAATTGTAATAATAATAATAAAATCAGTTTTTATTTTTTCTTCTTTCTTTTTCTTTTTGCAAAGTAAATTCAACGTTTATAGTCTAGCTTTGCTTCCTGTTTTCAAATACGAAAAATATATAGCAGGGAGGGAGGTTTCTCAGTAAAAGACCACACATATTGTATCGGGCAGTCGTGTACGTTTACTCCCATACCCTTGAATCATGTGTTTGTAGTCACCTAGTCTGGTTTTGGTTAAAAGAAAGACCGTCCGCCCTGTATAAGAATTACGTTATCTTATGAGTGTACTATACACGCAATTAGGCTTTGTAAGTTTACGACAGGGTTCAATTGGCTCTGCTATCAGGCGGATAGCTGGCGCCCATGTAAACAGAGGCTCACAGGACCCCCCTTCAGCACACGCCATGGGGATGAAGCATGGCTGCCTTCCCCCATGAAGCGGCCGGCAGAGTGGAGCGGCAAGCTGTAGTCTTCAGGAAGAGTCCATTTTTCCTTTTGTTTCCATTCCCGTACCCCTGGCAGAGTGGATCAGTCCCGTTTTTCAAGCAGCGCGGGAGAGTGAATGTTTACGACACTTGCTGCTTGGCTGAAATACCTGTCGTTTGGTTCGAAAAATTAGTGGACGTTGCGTAGTGGCACTTGTGATAATGAGCGAAAAGCTACTGGTCAAAGAAATGAAAATGATGGTCAGTGAAAGAGCGTCAACGATTCCAGATGCGTAGAGATTAAGTTTTTTTTTTCTTGTGCAGTCCAGAGAGGTCTCAACTATCTATGAGACGTTAATATTGAATGCCTAAGGGGGGCCACTCGGCCCAGCAAAGCCAGGCCGTAGAGCGTTAGCACCTCCCCCGGGATGTTCCCCGGCACGCGGGGATTCGTTTTGGGTGATTCCAGCCACAGGCGGAAGGGAAGGCACGACGCCGAGACCGCCAGCGCACACGCAAACGGCCCAAACAACAACAAAAAAGAAAAGAAAGAAAATACAAACTAGGCCAAAGGCCGGCACTGCCAGGACAAGCCTAAGCGCGACAAGGGGCAGGCAAGAAAGCTAAAAACAAAAAAAAAAAAAAAAGAAACTGAAAAAAGCCTGAACCGCTGGAGCCTGCACTCCCTCGCGACAGACAGCGGCAGGTGCAGTGATGAAGAACTTGTAGGTGAACAGTCCTTAACGCTCCTGCGTCATGACACACAGTTCGCGGCCAAGGCGGTCCTTGGATAATAATGATGCGCCGGAATCTGAGAACTCAGTTCCCACGCGACAGATGGCGCCACAAGTTGTTGCGTTGGAGAGATGAGACCGCTGCTAAAGACTGCGAAGGGAGCACAGCAAGGTGCTCAAACACTGACAAGGTACAGCCAAAATAAGGAAAAGTCAGGAGAAGGAGGGTAGGAAGATCAATTACAGTACTGATTGGTGGTGAAGAATTTAATATGTTTAGATAAAAATTTGATAAAAGCTAGAGTTGGTTACTCAATTTGTTAAGTTCGATAAATCCATTAAGAAATTAAAAATATTTTTTAATTTTTTTAGTAAGATTGGTCTTGTTAGAATATTGGTTAGCCAAGAGGGTGGGGGAATTTCGGGAGATCTGAGATGCCAGGCAACGGTCAGTGGGCAGTCAAAATAGTAATGAGAAGGCAAGCCCCGCTGGCCACATGGACACACATTGGAGGCTGCACGTTTATAATATTTGAGGTAAGTAGGGAATGGACCATGTCCTGTGAGGAACGCTGAGGTGTGGGGGGCGAGGTTAAGCAGGTTTAGGGAGACAAAAGGGAGCAATTTGTGGGTATGTCGACCTTTATCCGAGTAATCCCAGTGGTCCTGCCACTGAGGAATGATTTTAGAATTTAAAAACCCTCTAATGTAGGATGGGGGAACAGGGAGGGAAAGATCAATATTTGCGCTTCCCGTAGCTTCTTTTGCCAATTTATCAGCTAATTCATTGCCAGCAATGCCAAAGTGTGCCTTCACATGGCCCAGGGCTACTCGCCGTGCAAGGTCTTTTAAAAGTAGTTTTATTTGGAGTACAATGGGATGTTTTGTGCGGTGAGTAAAGATTGCTTGTAGGCTGGAGAGGCTGTCTGAATATAGCCTGTAAAATTGTACTGTTGGGTTAGAGACAATCCATTCCAATGCCCACAGAATCGCGAACAGCTCAGCCTGGAAGACAGTGTTGTTATCACCGATTCTGCAGGCCCACTTATGGGTCACGACCTCGCCTTTCATGGCACAGAATGCTGCTGCCACGCCAGTCTCCGTGCGTGACCCGTCAGTGAAAATGGTCGGACAGCGGGGAGAGTAGCTGTGTTCAAAACCGTGCCTGGTTGTGTTTATCTGTAAGTGAGATGTCTCTTCTGCGGGATGTATTCTCCAACTGGGAACCTTCCTCTGTAGTTGTATTTGTGGAAAAAGTGCTGCACACGTTGGTTCATGTTCTAGGTGTGTGATCCTGTTTTTCTGGTATTCATATTGGAGTGTTATTGTTATGGGAGGAATACCTGTTATTACTGTGAGTGCGTCCGTTGAGATTGTCCTGTATCCTCGAGCAATTTGCAGCAAAAAGAGCCGTTGCATCGAGGTCAATTTGTCCTTCACGGCTTGCGTGAGGTTACCTCCCCAGACGCCCACACAGTAGAAAATTATCCGCTCCACTATTGTGTGGTACCAGATTTTTAACATTGTTGGCTTTATTCCCCAGGATTTTGACGTTAGTTTAAGTGCGTTTAAGTGTAATTTTCCTACTTTAATCCTGAGGGTGTTGATATGTTCCGTCCAGCTTTGGTGTTCATCTATGGTGAGGCCAAGAAGTTTGAGGTGTGAGACATGCTCGACACTAACCCCGTTCACTCTTATGATTGGTTTACGTTCAAGTTTGCGTGGTTTGGAAAATGTGACTGCTTGTGATTTTTGGCTTGATAGCTGGAGGTTGAGGTTTGTTAGCAGTTGGCAGAATACGGGGAGGGCTTGAGCCGCCATTGCCTCCAAGTCCATGCGCCGCCTGCCCGAGAAAATAAAGCTGAAGTCATCAGCGAATGCAAAGAGAATGAAGCCTCTAGATTCTAGCTCTTTTAGAATTATGTTAGCTATGAGTAACCAAAGTATTGGACCAAGGCAGGAGCCTTGGGGGCAGCCCTTTTCGAGCTGATGTACCGAAGTGCCTGAACCCCAATTGATCATTATGCTACGAAGGCTTAAGTAGGATGCGATGGTTCCAGCTATATTAGCCGGGCAGCGAATTTCAATTAGTTGCTGGATAATGTCCCTCCATTCTACATTATCGAAAGCACCTTTAATATCTAGTGAAACAAGTGAGGTGTAGTCTCCTTTGCTGATGGTTTCATTGCAAGTGGTAAGAATGTCATAAAGGGCCTTGTCACATGACCGACCCTCTCTGAACCCATATTGCCTATGATGCAAGATCCCATTCGTCTCCATGAAGTGCACCAGTCGTGTGACTAGTAGTTTTTCTAGCAGCTTCCCCAGAGTTGGTAGGAGACAAATAGGTCTATAGGATGTGGGTTCTGAGGCATTCTTTCCTTTTTTCAGGAAGTAGACGGCCTCACCTTGCTTCAGTGTTTGAGGGAAGTAATTGTGATTGAGACACAGATTGGCCCATCTGGCGAACAACTTTGGGATGATTTTGAAAGTTAATTTTAAAATTTTGAAGTCCACACAGTCTGGGCCAGGGGCTTTTTTATCATTAAATGTATGTAGAGCAGATGCTACTTCAGCTTTAGAAAAGGGTTTATCATTAGGTGTCGAAAAATTGAGGTCTGAATTGTCCCTGTTGGGATACGAGGATGGTCCGAAAAGTGCTGCAGTTAGGTGCTCCATATTTGCTTGCCTGGATGAAATGGAGGGTGGAAGCTCAAGTTTAATTTCGTCTGGTGTGAAGAAATTTCCTGTAAAAAATTTTTGTGCCGTGCCAAAAGGTTCTGATTGATTGCTGCAGAAATTCCGCCAGGCTTTGACTCTGGCATCCTGAACACTTTTCTTGAATTTTGATAAGAGTATTTTGTACTGAGCGCCAAGGTTTTCAAAATAAGGTGTGTTTCCGTGTGTTTCTCGTAGATGTTTAATCTTTCTCCTTAGCGCTGTGAGTTTGTTTCGTTGTGTCTTTAGTTCGGTGGTCCAGAACGAGAAGACTGGAGTCCTCCGAGTATTTTTTAGTCTAAAGGATGCTCGTGCCGCCTCTTGCATGGAAGCAATAAGTTTTTTTGTGAAGGAGTTAATGTCGGTGATGTTTGTTGCATCCCTTAGGTGTTGTGCAAGGAGTGGTCTGTGTGTTTTGATGATTTGTGTAAACTTTTTAAAATTTCCTCGGGTTGTGTTGAAACGTCGTTTAGTTGTAGTCAGTGGTGTAATGTCAAAGCCGTTAATATTGTCTTGTTTATAATAAGGAAGACTGATCGCTGTGTGTGTTGGAGCTGGATTTGTGAAAATATGGGTAGTCCGAGAAACCTCCGTCGTCGGAAGATATATGAGGTGTTCGGTTGAATCACAAAGTTGGCAAGCAAAAGACTCAACTCAAATGCTCGCGGATGTTACAAAAAATGCTGAGAAGAAGTGAAGTTTGACTGATGCTCTGGTGATTTAGGAAACCATCCCCCTGAGGTGTAATTACATCAGATGGTGCCCGTCCACAGTTTTGTTTCTTCTCAAGAGGGAAGGAAAATAGAGTCTGCCCACTGATGATTCGATTAAACCTGCTAACTTTGTAAGTAGTTTTTTATTTCCTCATAAATGTATGTTCTCCCACTTTAAACTATCTATGGCTATTTGGAGAGATTAAGAATGATAAGTGTGTATTTTAAAACACTATTATATAATGTTTTTACAATTGATGGACTGTTAAACTTTAGACTGTTAAGCTTTAATGTAATGTTATATTTTTAAGATTCTCTGTGCCTAGTTGCAATTAAAATAATAAGTGAATTCAGCAAAGTTGATCAACCTTAAAAGCATGATAGTGTGATAATTTTAGAAATGTGTTGTTTGGTTTAAAATATATTTAAGTAATTAATCCCCATATTACAGATCAACGTTTAGATTGTGTTTTTATAATAATTTGAAGTAACTCCGTTGTCATAACTTTAAGTGTTTGAATAAAAGATTTGTTTGTTCTTAGAGATGGTATGTTTTTCTTTGTATAAATCTCTAAATAATTAATTTTTTTTATATTCACAGTAGACCTATAAGAAAGGCTTAACCTTTCTGTGAGTGATAAAAAAAAAAAAAAAAAAAAAAAGAGATAAAATCCAACTTTATTAAATTAGGACTTTAAAATTTCTTAAGTTTAAATTCATAACTGACTGTTTTAATGAACATTAATTGAAGTTCACTCAATGTTATACAATCGTATTTTTGATCTTGATTTAAGGATGGATAGATTAATAAGTGAAACAGTAATATTAAATCTAATTTCATAATTGTTTAAATTAAGCTTTAACCCTCCTCTCTCAGAAATATTGTTTTCTAAAATAAACACCTAAAATGCTTTATTTTAAAAAGTAAAAAAAAAAAAAAAAAAAAAAAAAAAAAGGAAAGGATTGTATTTCTTGTTTATAAGCCACTATACGATTCTTGGTTAACCGATCTGATCTTGTTCAGAATCTCCATAGTTGTTCTAAAATTTTAGTACATCATCATATCCCTATTCTATTAACGGATTTAACTCTTTCCCCTTTTGGTCCTCATATTGGAGGAATTTCAGGTTGTCTGCATTTTTCCAAATTATATGATGATTACACTTTTGTTAATCTAATGTGTGTGGAGTTTTGAGCTTGATCAGGTTGGAGTGGAGTTGGGTGTTCTTTCGTATTTCAGTATACTACTTGATTTAGAAATCTGTTGCCCTCTCTACATTTAGAATTATTTTAAAGTTATGAATTCAAAATTATCATTGTTGTATTAACCTATTCGGATTCTTAAGTTTTGTTATTTTGATTAGTTTAATATAATTTGCTCCCTTTGTCATGGCAACAGATTTCAGTAGAGCTAATCAGGGTATACTTATTTTTTTTTAAATATTTTATTGTCAAGTGAAGATTGAGTAACAAATGAGCCTTTTAAGTTTAAGTAAATTATTTTAGAAAGAACCCCAAAACACCACAACAAATGGAGCCGTAACATTTCGGTCTCTGGGTTATTGATTTTTTTTTTTACTTGTATGTATTTATGTATCAAAGAGCAACTGGGTGTTTTTGCAATTAAAATTTTATTTATATGTTCAAGTGTAAAAAGAGGTCTAGGCTCTCTCTCTGTGCTATTAGATACGATTCCCAGTCAAAATTATGTTTCGTATGCATAACCTTACCTCATTTACTAAAATCATAATCCTGTACTTAAGTTTTATGTATTTATAAGGTTTTCCTTTCCCCTCTCTTTTTTTTCATTTTTAAGTTACCCCCCCCCCCCCATTTTTCATTTTTTTGGTTTGTTTGTCATTTTCTAACTCTAACTATGGCTGATAAGCACTCGGAAGCAATTGCCACTATTCTGCGAAAAAATGCTTTAGTGGATAATTTGTCTAATATTCCCCCATTCAATGGAGAGGCCAGCTCAGTCTGCTTCTCAGATTTTTCTGAGAAATTTGAGAGTTTTTCAAAATTATTCGACTGGAATGAGGAGGAGAAAAAATTCGTTTTGTTAGCTAGATTATCAGGAGCTGCTTCTAGGCGAATAAAAATTCACAAAGCAAAAACATCTGATGAGCTATTAAAAATCTTAAAAGAGAGTTATACTTCACAGACCACACCAGATGTTGCCCTCAGTCATTTTTTAAATTTTAAACAGCCACCCAATATGAGTGTTCAGGAGTTTTATGACAAGGCATATGATATGTCATTAAGAGCCCTTGTAATTGAAGGTATCCAGGGTGAAGTAGTCGATAAAAGCCGAACGGCTCTACTACACTCCATGCTGTTGAGCAATCTTACACCAGAAGTGCGAAAGGGAGTAATTGCGAGAAATCCGCAATCCCCAGAAGAAGTCCTCAATATTGCGCTTCTTGAGGAAAAGGCTTATAGGAGCATTAACCCTTTTTACAACCACCGCGAGGAAATTCTCAACCCTAATTTGACCCAAAACCTACCCTGTGCTGCAGTTTTTCAGCAAGATAGCTCACAAAAGAAGGAGATAGACCAACTAAAATCTCAAATTGATGTTTTAGCAGCTAAGATAGACAGTTTAGTAGATCTTAGGGCTAGGGATGTACAGGAGAAAAACCAAGAGGTAAGACCCGTAACCTGCTATAGGTGTTCCGTACAAGGCCACTATGCCAGAGATTGTCCACTAAATTTTGTCGAGTATAATTTTAGAAGGGGAGGTGGTCAAAATTTCAGGAGCCGTGGGCAAAATTATAGAAACAGAGGTGAAAATCCTAGAGGGAACCACAATCAGCGAGGCGGATATAGGGGAAGAAGAGGTGGTTATTACCAAAACAATAGGAGCACAGCTGCGAACAGAAATGAAGTGCAGGCGGTAAATAACACCCCAGTAGCTAACAGTGAAAGTGAGGCTTTAAACTATTAGTGGCCGGATCAGATGTGGTCAACTCGATCCCCCACAGGCCCCTGGACCCCCCAACTGTGTATAGTATGTTTCAGCCCCAATCATATACATTACCAACTGCAAGAATTTACATAAATAAAGTTTGCCTAAATGCATTATGTGACACGGGTTCTGCAATTAATCTCCTGAGTGGTACTGATGTTAACTGTTTAGAGAATTTTGAAATGGAGAATTGCAATATCCCCATTATGACTGTCACCGGTGAGAAAGTGCACCTAAATAGGAAGATATTCTTAAATTTTATTTTTGATAATGTTCAATGTCAAGCTGAATTCTATGTAGTGGAAGGTAAATTAGCAGAGGAATTTAATATGATTTTGGGAATGCCATTTTTGAAAGAGTACCGGGCAAGTATAAATTGTGATACAAATGCTTTCGCTCTTAAAGTGCCAGTTGCAGGCCAATGTAAACAAAGCGTAGAAACCCCAAGTAATACTTCATGGTCTAATACTTCTCTTGCTACTAATTCTGTAAATATTTCTAATTCTGTATATAGTGTAAATTCAAATAATAATTGTATAAATAATGATTGTGTTGAAAATAGTTCTGTAAATATAAAATGTGTCAACAAAGTAGGGGAGAATACAAATAGTAGTAATGCCAATAGCCCCTCTGAAAGTTTTGCATGTATTAATGTTCATGACTCAGTCAGTGTTGAAAATGGGAATCATAGTAGTGAAGATATGGTAGTTCAGGACCCGCAGTTGAGTAATATGGGAAAAGATGTTGAGATAATCATTCAAACTGAGTCAGATAAGGAAGTTAAAAGTGTTGCGCAGAACTTTTGCATGCAAACAATATCAGGTGGTAGCTCTGAAGGTAATAATACTGAAAATTCTTCAAGTATTCAAAGTGTCGACAACAATCTATCAGCAGCGAATCAGGTAACCCACGGTAATTTAGCTGAAGATACTACTGAAATTTGTAATATTGATGAAAGTGAAGATTTGGTAAGTATAGAGGATAAGGTACCTGAAGTCGAGGAGGAGAGCAATGAAGATAGCAGTAGTGATAAAACCAATAAAAATAAAAATATAAGTTTCGCTGTGTTATGTAGCAAAATTTCAATTCCCCCGCAGTCAAAAATGTTAGCCCAGGTTAAAAGCTATAATGAAAATATTATTAAGGAAAATGATATTGTTATGTTAGAACCTTTGGCGAAAAATTTAAATCAAGGTCTCCTTACCCCCAGAGCCATTTGCACTAAAGAACATGGCCTATATATCTCATTTGCAAATTTTTCAGACAATAGTATCCATTTAAATAAAGGAACCTTTGTTGCCAAAATTCAAAAATGTGTAGACCAGTCAAATATACCCGTAACTAAAAATAACCTTACTTGTAATGTAAATTTGGCCCCTCCAATTGGTGACTTTGATCACGCTGATCTCACTTGGAGCTCTGAAATTAATTTAGATCATTTAGAACCCCCATTAAAACTTAAAATGCAAAATTTTCTAGACAAAAACAAAGATGTATTTGCAGCATCGGTCTTAGATTTACCCGGCTGTGATACAATCCCTCATGAAATTAACTTAACTTCAAATAAACCAGTAAAAGGCAAAGCTTATAGAGTCCCCTACAAACTACGTCAAGAAATGGAAGACCAACTTAATACTTTATTACAGGCGGACATAATTTCCCCTTCCATGTCTGAATTTGCTTCTCCGGTTATTCTGGTTCGGAAATCAGACGGTTCCTATCGACTTGCTGTTGACTACAGAAGAGTAAATAAAAATCTTGTTAAAGATGCTTATCCAATACCTAACATTACCGACTCTGTTGATGCTTTAAGTGGGGCTAAATTTTTTTCAACGCTAGATTTAACTAGTGGTTTTTTTCAACAGGTTATTCGCCCAGAGGATAGGCATAAAACTGCTATAATCACCCACAAAGGACTTTTTGAGTGGACCCGTAACTGTTTTCGGCTCTCAAATTCAGGTAACAGTTTCCAAAGACTTATGAATGCTATTTTCGGTGATTTAGGCAATCTTGGAATTCTTGTTTATATCGACGACATTGTAATTGCCTCCAGTGATGTTAATTCTCATTTTGAGAAGCTTAGCATGTTCTTTGAAAGGTTAAGACTGCATAAACTTAAACTTAAGCCCAGTAAATGCACTTTCCTTTCGAATAAAATACAATATCTAGGTTTTGAGATTTGTAGTGGCCAAGTATCACCTATCAATAAAAATATTGCCGTAATAGAAAATTTTAAACCTCCAACTACCCGAAAGGCTGTTAGGTCATTCATTGGAACTCTATCTTTTTATAGGAGATTTATACCAGATTTTACTAAGAGGGCCAAAAATTTAATCAATCTAACTAAAGAGACAGGAAAATTTTCGTGGAATGAAGATGCACAGAAAGAATTTGAAGACCTTAAAATGGCTCTTATTTCAAAACCATGTCTTGCACTCCCTGATTTTGAGAAAGAATTCCACTTATATAGTGATGCCAGTGGCGAAGCATTAGGGGCAGTGTTATCACAATTAGATGAAAATAACATGCTCCATCCTGTTGCCTTTGCCAGCAGAAAATTGAAAGATGCTGAGACCCGCTACTCCACCACTGAAAGGGAATTACTAGCTTTAGTTTGGGCTACTGCCCACTTTAAATGTTACATTGCTAATACCCATTTTTTCATCTATACAGACCATGCGCCTCTAACATTTATGTTAAAAATTCACGACCCTACATCTCGCATGGCTAAATGGATCTGCACTCTCTCAGACTTTAATTTTACAATTAAGTTTGTTAAAGGTAAGTGTAACAGTGTCGCAGATTTCCTTTCGAGGTATGTCAACAATGATAACTCCAATGATACTGTTAATTGTAATTTTTGTATACAAGTCGAAAAGGAAGTTACTTTTATGCCTCATTCCAATCTACTTGAAAAAATTGGTGAATTACAAAAATCAGACAAGAAATGCTGCGAGATTGCAAGAAAACTAGACCAAGGTGTAGAAATTGCTCCTAAATACATGAAATTTTTTTTAGAGATGACATTTTAGTTTGTGAGGATACAAGGGAGTC
Organism: Maratus michaelseni; assembly: GCA_963931845.1. Classification (NCBI taxonomy): domain Eukaryota; kingdom Metazoa; phylum Arthropoda; class Arachnida; order Araneae; family Salticidae; genus Maratus; species Maratus michaelseni. The sequence goes on from OZ007587.1 coordinate 187,558,561, forward strand.
AGCTATTTTGAATAAATCTGTAAAGTTAGTCGTGCCAAAAGAATTGGTTACTCAAGTTTTTGCACTAACACATGAGTCCCTAGCGGCTTGTCATCAAGCCTTTCAAAAGACCATTGATCGCATTCGTGAGCACTTCTATTGGCCAGGAATGTCGTCAGATGTCAAGCATCTAGTGGAGTCATGTATTAGTTGCCAGCAGAAGAGAGCTTATAGAGCGAACCAGCTCGCCCCTCTGCAACGTATGCCGACCCCCCAGTTTCCCATGAACAAGGTTCATTTGGATCTCATTGGACCCTTACCGCAAACTTTTTCGGGAAATAAGTATATTGTCGCATATATAGATTCATTTACTAAGTGGCCAGAAGCATATGCGGTTAGTTCAACCACTTCAGATGTCATTGCGGACACTTTAGCTGACTTCATCTCACGCTACGGGGCGCCCTGTTTTATTACGACGGACAATGCGAAGAATCTAATTTCAGATGCGATAGAGCACGTATATAAAATGTTTGGTATTAAACATATTAAGACCTCATCTTATCACCCGGCTGGCAACTCGCAAGTGGAGAGACAGAATCGTACTCTTAAAAATGCACTTTGTCACATAGTCAATCAAAATCAATCTGACTGGGACACTAAACTCAAATTTGCACTACTAGCTATGCGTTCAGCTGTCCACTCTTCAACTAAACTTAGCCCAGCTGCAGTTATGTATGGCAGAAATATGAATCTACCATATAGTCTCTTTTCTCAACCACCTTCTTTTAATTATAATGATGCACCCTCTTTTTGCGAACTCTTAATCCCAGCTCTTCAAAAGGTATACACTGAAGTACATAGTAATTTAATTAAGGTTTCTGAGCAGCAGGAAAAATACCGTGAAAGGACAGCTGTTGTTAAAAATTTTAAAATAGGAGATCTTGTGTGGTTATTTACACCCACAGTCGCCCCTGGTAATACAAAAAAATTAAGCAAGCAAAATAATGGTCCTTTTACTATAATTGAGAAGCTAAATGAGGTTAATTTTAAAATAGCGCTAGTTGCTAATCCCAAAAATTGTCAGGTTGTCCATGTTGACAGGTTGTCTTCTTTCAAAGACAGACTCTCCATCTGGTCCAGTGAACCAAAACAAACAATTGGCCTGGGATCGACTGAAAACGTGACCATCGATTCACCACACCAACCGCGCGATTCTCCTCCTGTACGCAGGTGCAGGAGTAACCGATTCATTCCCTGGGCACCATATGATAGTAACCGCGCACCAGCAGTAGTGAACGTCAACAATAACGAAACTCTGGTAGCGCCGGAAGTGGAGGAAACAGACAGCGACGCGACTGAAATCATAAATCCCTCTCCCCCACCTCCCATTTCTCCGGAGATTGCAGCGGCAGAGAATAACGAGATGTGCGTAAATAAAAATTTAGCAACGGCAGAAGGCAGCGAAATGCGCGTAGGTAAAAATTCAGCCACGGCAGAAAGCAGTTCAGCTGCTGAGCACAGCGATTCGCGCAGGTCTCGTTCATCGATTCGTCCAGCTGCTAAATCGAATAGAAGTAGTCGTTCAATATCGATTTCTAGAACCGACTATTCGCTACGGGATAGAACAGACCGTCCCAGTTATAAATACTAACTACCTTTTTTCGTTATTCAGGCATTTTTATCAATTTTACCTTGTTTATTTGTATTTATTTATAGTTTAGTTAATGTGTATCTATATTTAATTATTTTCTTGGGCATTTTTAAAACGGAACTTAGTTTTTCTAGCGTATTAAAGGTTTGTTTTGATTGTGTTTTGATACTTTCATGTAGGCATTTTTAACCCTTTTTATGCTTATACTTAAGGTTTTTGTCTGTTTTATGGTAGATTATGTGGTATATACCCGTCCGCACCCCGTTTTCGTAGATTTTGGGTGTATTTTTGCAAAAAAAAAAAAAAAAAAAAAAAAAAAACGAATGTAATTTTTGTTATTTTAAAATTTTTTTAGGATGTTGTGTTTTGTATGCCCTTTTGCCGAGGAAGATCTGTTTAGTTCAGTTTTTTTTAATGCATCAGTGTTTTGTATATAACTTTTTATGTATGTGTTTACTTTAATTTCTGCATTTTAACTAGATAGATTTATTATTTACTATGCAATTTGTGGGTTTATTTGAACTTTAACTTTAAGGATTGTGGACCTTTTTTTTTTTTCTCTTTCTTGTACATACGTTCTCATGTACATACCTGGATGTGGTTGTGTATGGCTTAAATTACTAGAATTAAGTATTTTCTTAATTTTACTTCCTATTTTTGGTGGAGTGTGTGTTTTTCCTTCCTGGTGATATATGTCACCACCCCTGTTTTTTATTTTTTTGTGGAATGTTTTCCCTGTAGTACCCAAAAGCCCGAAACTGCTTTTGCTATAAGTAGCACAGAGGCAGAGATACTCTTTCCCATGCACATTACTTGTAAGTGCATTTGTAAAATCTACACAGTTACACGGTTCTAAGAACTTTCTTCAAATACAAACATAACTTCACGAACAAATGTATACGTGATTCTATAACATGGTCTATAATTACCAAATTGTGTGTCTTGCTCTTAATTTTCTATATGTATAACCTTCTATTACAGTATGTATATATTTTTATTTTTATGTCGCCAGTTGCTCTTGTGTATTTTTGTATAATAGAATTAATATGTGTTTTACAAATTTCATTGACATTTACAGTGTTGTAACTATGATATTACTAGTACTTATTTACATTAATAGATAGTGTTGTAATATACTGTGATGCCAATTATTGAAGTTATGTATATAAGCAGTGTAATGACAATTAATCAGTGGGCACTTCTCTTCTTTTTCGGCTAATTTTTTTTTTCAAAATTCAATTTATGTATTATTTACAGTTCTGTTACTAGAAATTTCAGGTAGGATGCAGTTATGCGTAGGAATGACAGTAGTAGGGAAGTGAGGTTTCACAGTCAGGTGGAACATGTGTTCTTTTACAGGTGCAGAAAATATCTTGGTCATTTTAGTGGTAAAATCAGCCTTGTGGTCCCTCCTCTGGTAGTACTCTTTTATGGTCATGTTCAGGTAATATTTTAGGTAATGGTTTCTACGGATATGCGAGCTCTGGTTGTATATATCCGGAATATATTGTCAGGGTGGTATTTCAGCGGTGAACTCTCTGGATCCCGTCCCGGATCGATGTATGATTTGTGTATGTGGGTCAGTTTTTTCAGTGTTGAGGTCCCAGCATGCCATGTTACCTTTCAAAAAAATAATTTGTTTTCTCAAAAATTTTTTTTTTAATTAGCCGGGGGGAGCAATCTTGTTACGGTTGGTTTCAACCAAATTTTTTTTTTAATCTACATTAATTATTTAAATCACTTTCTCAACATTTATTTAATAGCACTCTTTTTTTTTCTGTTTCTAATAAAAATTTAAATAAATAAAAGTAATTGTAATAATAATAATAAAATCAGTTTTTATTTTTTCTTCTTTCTTTTTCTTTTTGCAAAGTAAATTCAACGTTTATAGTCTAGCTTTGCTTCCTGTTTTCAAATACGAAAAATATATAGCAGGGAGGGAGGTTTCTCAGTAAAAGACCACACATATTGTATTGGGCAGTCGTGTACGTTTTCTCCCATACCCTTGAATCATGTGTTTGTAGTCACCTAGTCTGGTTTTGGTTAAAAGAAAGACCGTCCGCCCTGTATAAGAATTACGTTATCTTATGAGTGTACTATACACGCAATTAGGCTTTGTAAGTTTACGACAGGCTTCAATTGGCTCTGCTATCAGGCGGATAGCTGGCGCCCATGTAAACAGAGGCTCACAGGACCCCCCTTCAGCACACGCCATGGGGGTGAAGCATGGCTGCCTTCCCCCATGAAGAGGCCGGCAGAGTGGAGCGGCAAGCTGTAGTCTTCAGGAAGAGTCCATTTTTCCTTTTGTTTCCATTCCCGTAGCCCTGGCAGAGTGGATCGGTCCCGTTTTTCAAGCAGCGCGGGAGAGTGAATGTTTACGACACTTGCTGCTTGGCTGAAATACCTGTCGTTTGGTTCGAAAAATTAGTGGACGTTGCGTAGCGGCACTTGTGATAATGAGCGAAAAGCTACTGGTCAAAGAAATGAAAATGATGGTCAGTGAAAGAGCGTCAACGATTCCAGATGCGTAGAGATTAAGTTTTTTTTTTCTTGTGCAGTCCAGAGAGGTCTCAACTATCTATGAGACGTTAATATTGTCTTGTTTATAATAAGGAAGACTGATCGCTGTGTGTGTTGGAGCTGGATTTGTGAAAATATGGGTAGTCCGAGAAACCTCCGTCGTCGGGAGATATATGAGGTGTTCGGTTGAATCACAAAGTTGGCAAGCAAAAGACTCAACTCAAATGCTCGCGGATGTTACAAAAAATGCTGAGAAGAAGTGAAGTTTGACTGATGCTCTGGTGATTTAGGAAACCATCCCCCTGAGGTGTAATTACATCAGATGGTGCCCGTCCACAGTTTTGTTTCTTCTCAAGAGGGAAGGGAGATAGAGTCTGCCCACTGATGATTCGATTAAACCTGCTAACTTTGTAAGTAGTTTTTTATTTCCTCATAAATGTATGTTCTCCCACTTTAAACTATCTATGGCTATTTGGAGAGATTAAGAATGATAAGTGTGTATTTTAAAACACTATTATATAATGTTTTTACAATTGATGGACTGTTAAACTTTAGACTGTTAAGCTTTAATGTAATGTTATATTTTTAAGATTCTCTGTGCCTAGTTGCAATTAAAATAATAAGTGAATTCAGCAAAGTTGATCAACCTTAAAAGCATGATAGTGTGATAATTTTAGAAATGTGTTGTTTGGTTTAAAATATATTTAAGTAATTAATACCCATATTACAGATCAACGTTTAGATTGTGTTTTTATAATAATTTGAAGTAACTCCGTTGTCATAACTTTAAGTGTTTGAATAAAAGATTTGTTTGTTCTTAGAGATGGTATGTTTTTCTTTGTATAAATCTCTAAATAATTAATTTTTTTTATATTCACAGTAGACCTATAAGAAAGGCTTAACCTTTCTGTGAGTGATAAAAAAAAAAAAAAAAAAAAAAAGAGATAAAATCCAACTTTATTAAATTAGGACTTTAAAATTTCTTAAGTTTAAATTCATAACTGACTGTTTTAATGAACATTAATTGAAGTTCACTCAATGTTATACAATCGTATTTTTGATCTTGATTTAAGGATGGATAGATTAATAAGTGAAACAGTAATATTAAATCTAATTTCATAATTGTTTAAATTAAGCTTTAACCCTCCTCTCTCAGAAATATTGTTTTCTAAAATAAACACCTAAAATGCTTTATTTTAAAAAGTAAAAAAAAAAAAAAAAAAAAAAAAAAAAAAGGAAAGGATTGTATTCCTTGTTTATAAGCCACTATACGATTCTTGGTTAACCGATATGATCTTGTTCAGAATCTCCATAGTTGTTCTAAAATTTTAGTACATCATCATATCCCTATTCTATTAACGGATTTAACTCTTTCCCCTTTTGGTCCTCATATTGGAGGAATTTCAGGTTGTCTGCATTTTTCCAAATTATATGATGATTACACTTTTGTTAATCTAATGTGTGTGGAGTTTTGAGCTTGATCAGGTTGGAGTGGAGTTGGGTGTTCTTTCGTATTTCAGTATACTACTTGATTTAGAAATCTGTTGCCCTCTCTACATTTAGAATTATTTTAAAGTTATGAATTCAAAATTATCATTGTTGTATTAACCTATTCGGATTCTTAAGTTTTGTTATTTTGATTAGTTTAATATAATTTGCTCTCTTTGTCATGGCAACAGATTTCAGTAGAGCTAATCAGGGTATACTTATTTTTTTTTAATATTTTATTGTCAAGTGAAGATTGAGTAACAAATGAGCCTTTTAAGTTTAAGTAAATTATTTTAGAAAGAACCCCAAAACACCACAACAATGTTATTGCTGTTAATTTAACATATTTGTCTGTAAAACCTGTTTTTTGAACATGAAAATGTTTACTTGAAAATTCATAGAATCCAAAAAACCTGTATTCCGGTTTGAGAAAACTGATTAATACGTTATAAAAACTACTTGGAAACATTTCAGAAAATCAGTGGCAGCGAAAGAAATCTTGTTTTTATAAATGCTTTTTTAAATCTAAAAAATATATGGGTTTCTGAGGTTTAAAAAAATAAATAACGCTTTTTGGAATCATTGATAACAGAGGTTGTTATATGTTTTCGTTCGTGATTATATTACATTTTCCAAGATTACGAAACATCTGTCTTTTTGTACGCAAAGAACTGGATACATGTCGTTTATGGTTGGTAATTGCTGTAAGTGCGTTTTTAGTTGTGTTATGCGTCTTTTAACCGAATAGATAAGCGAATAGATTTAAGCGAATAGATAATGTACAGGGCTCTATGAAAGAATTCCAGTGCACTTCCGTGTATTGGCGAAAATTGCTGACAGGGAATTTTCCATTATGTTATGCGATTTTTAACTAAACTAGCTGATCCGCCCGGCGTTGCTTGGCCCCGATAAAAAATAGTACGGAACGCGAAAACATTCTGCATATCGCTGCACGAAATCCTTCCTCTGGTAACTCTTTCATCTGTCGGAAAATAAATAGAGAGACGGACCTTGAAGCGGAAGTAAATTGAAGACGACCCCCTCAAATGTCTGGGTCACTTGATTCACTGCGGGTCATTTTATGGCCAAAATTAAGAAAAGTTAACGTCCGATTTTCACAAAATTTGCATTGTCGAATTGAGAAACTATGCATGTATTTTGAGTTTTGAATCGATAACTCCAATAGTTTTCTTAATACAACAAATAACGATTCCGGCTAAAGTTAGATTTAGCAGGTTTGATTTTCTTAGCAAATCACTCGTTGCCATCGGCAAAAGAGAAATAACCGCTTTTTCTTAGCGTTTTATATATATAAACACTATATTTTTATGTTTGTATATAAACATTATATTTTTATAGACCTTAGCGTTATATATATATATATATATATATATATATAGAGAGAGAGACATTAGCGTGCTATGTAGCGCTGCTTCGATTCGAAAGTGGCTCAGAATTTTATTTTGTGAAGTGTTTTAAAATATAAAAAAAAATAGTTCTGATTATTTAAACAATTTAAATGATACACTTTGTACATGTGAATGAATAAGCTTGGAGAAAAGTATATGCGCAATGACATTAACCGTTTAATGAAAACGGTATTATTGCTACGTTTGCGGTCTTACATAGATATATTGCTGTTGATATTATTTAGACATCTTAGGTCACATAGAAAGAAATTAAATTGACATTTTTAAATGCCAGTTTATGTTTTAAATGTTATTTTGATTGAATATTAATCATTTATGTAGCATAAATAATTACTTATTTTTGAAACTTATGTATATTCTGTTGCATATTTCTGAAATTAATTACGAATCTTTGTTCTTCTCATAACTTATTCATAAAAAAGAATGGTTTTAATGAAAAGAAAATCTAAGACCAATTTTATTAATTAGCCACTTATTTAAACATTTTTAATCATTACAGAAACTAAAGTTTATACTCTCCTGTCACCATCCTCAAAATATCCTCCAACATATCCCTGGAATACTTTTAATATCCGAAAACCTCCTGCCTTAATTACTTTTTATGTCCGAACCTTACGGTATTTTTATACTCTCGGACTTTATTGTTCTCACTTAAAAGACTGAGCAAATCGATTTCCTCCAAAAGCCAATATTTCAAAGTCTTAAAAAATATCGACCCTTCCTCAATATTAATAAAATTTCTAAATCTTCCGAAAATACTAAAGCTTCAATTTTATTATTATCCTCGTCAACTACAAAATACATCACTCTAATCAGATTCAGACTGCACTTTTATGCAAGGGCCCTGCTAAATATTCATGTGCGAGCGATGTTTTTGTGCCGTTGCCTTGATGTATGCGATATTATTTTCCGAGGGGTCACTTATGAGAGGTTTTTCTTTATTTTTTACCGAAGCGACTGGCAGGCATTTAATGCTACACTATGGCCCATCCATTTTTGGAAGTATAAGGAATGGAGAAACTTTTTCCAGGACAAAAAGTGATTGAGTAGAGGAGAGATGTGGGGGGAAGAAACTTAATAACTCAAGCGTTCACTGGAGTTTCTTTAAAAAGATTTTGAATAGGAGCGTGTCCTGTTGCGCAAATTGAAATTTGTTTAAAAGATTTTCTACTTTTATTGGATATTAAATGAGTTTCCTGTCTTTATTTTTTGGCGAAATTTTTTTAGCGAGATTTCATTGAATTCTAGACACACGAGAGAAAGAGCAAAACTGAAACTCATTTTAAGGGCATTTTCCGAATTTCTTAATATAAATATTAATTAATAATATTTCTGTTGTGTTTATGATTAGTAATTTTTGCTACAATAACACATGAAAAATAATGTCTCTCAATTGCGTAAGTTGCGATATTTTTTTTTTATTTATTTATCTACAACCAATATTTTAAATCATTGCACAGATTGAAACTTGTGAAGAATTTTATTTCTTATTATTATTGGATATTAAATGAGTTTCCTGTCTTTTTGTTTTTGGGGAAATTTTTTAGGAAGATTTCATTGAGTTTTACACAGAGGAATGAAAGAGAAAACTGAAACTCGTTTTAAGTGCATATTTCATGTATTTCTTAATATAAACATAAATTGAAACTATCTTTCTTACTATTTCAATTAGAAGTTTTATAAAACAATTCTATAAAAGTAGTGTGCCCTAATTATCCTTTTTTCTTCTTTATTTCTAATAAGTATTCTAAAATGGCGTAGAAAGTAAATAACTTTAATATATATATATGTATAATTTAAAAAAATATTTTGAATAGGAGCATATCCTGATGCGCAAATGCCAATTTGTTTAAAAGATTTTCCACTTTTATTGAATAACAGCAGAAACGTCCGACGTCGCCCATGTCAACCATGAGGAGGAAAGGTGAGGGCTGTTTTTGAATTTTAAAAAAATGACATCCTAAAAATATGGCGATCACAATAACGGAGCTCTGTGTATTCTCGTGCATAAATCGTTAAATCGAAAATCAGAAAAAAATTATGTTACTTTCACCCAAGCATAGTAAATCCCTTAGCTTTACAAATAAGAATGTACATTTTCCTTGGCGCGTGCAACAGAAATATATACAATATAGCTGACAATACAAAAAAAATGCAATAAATGCATGCCAATGGCGAAATATTTAATAAAATTCTATTTCGTATGGCATTTACTTTATAAATTATAGATGTTAATTTCAGAAGAGCAATATGTACTGGTGAAAAAACCTCATTTTAAAATGAAAATTTATATTTTCATTCAGAAAAATTTAATCTACAATTATTGCATGAAAATGACTTCATTTGTTTTTTTCTATTTTCTCTAGTTAATGCGAATTTTAATTTAAACATGCATTACGTTTCTTCCATCGAATGTGACCTCATATTCAGGAGATTATTATTTTATTCCTTAAATTGAAATGTCCGTATTATGTAGTAGACGTTTTAGTTCCAAATACATGTAAATGGAAATACCAATACGTCATTTTAATACACGTATTGTAATTTCTTTTTTAATTTTCATGTACAAAAAATCGCAATATTTGCTTTAAATGACGTCGGTTTTGGATGCGAAAATATAGCAAGTGAGTATAAATTTTTATTCGCCCTTAAAAATATTGTCCATAGGTGGTTTCTCTTTGTGGCAACAGAAAAGAGAAATGTATTTGAAAAAAATAATAGATTTGTGTAAAGATAAATTATGGCAGATGGTTAAAAATTGGAAGGTAAAGAGTGATATAAGAAATTTGTAAAATATACACTAACTGAAACGTATGTATATCAAGCGTTAACTGCAAATCAGTCAAAAATTGCAAATTTGTATAAGGATCCTACACACACACTTTGATATTTTATATAGATAGACTAAATGAGTTTTCTTTTATTCTTTATTAAGGGATTTTTTTAGCGAGATTTCATTGAGTTCTAGACACATGAATGAAAGAGAAAGCTGGAACTCATTTTTCATTTTTAGAACACTTTTCATGTAATTTCTTAATATAAACATTAATAAAAAATATCTTTCTTACATTTCTCAATAGTAATTTTCATTTAAACAATTCCTTAAAAACAATGTTTTTTAATTACTTAAATTGACGATACTTTCCCCATTTATTTATAAACAATAATTTTAATTATTGCACACACTAATATTTGTAAATATTTTCTATTATTGTTGGATATTAATTGAGCTTCCTGCCTTTTTTTTTTTTTTTTTTTTTTTTTTTTGTGTGTGTGTGTGTGTGTGTGAGAGAGAGAGAGATCTTTTAGTGAGATTTCATTGAGTTCTAGGCACTAGAATAAAAGGGAAAACTGAAACTCATTATAAGTGCACATTCATATATTTCTTAATATAAATATTAATAAAAAATATTTTCTCTTTGATTTTTAATTAGTAATTTTCAGTAAAACAATTCCTTAACAATAATGAGCCCTGATTATTTAATTGATGTATTTTTATCTTTATTTATAATTTGTATTCTAAATATGGAGTAGGAAATAAATAATTTAAATATAAAATTTAATCTTTAAAAGGATTTTAAATTGAAGCGTATCCTGTTACTCAAATTAATATTTAATTAAAATATTTTATACTTTTACTGGACATTAAATGAATTTCCTGTCTCTCTGTTAGTGATTTTGTTTTATGAGATTTCATTCTTGTCTAAACACAAAAATAACAGAGAAAGCTGGCACTCATTTTAAGAGCGGGAGGTGGCACCCGTCAAAAGCCAACAAATAAAAAAAAATTGAGGAACTGATAGATGAACTTATAATAGGGACCTTTAGTAGGTAGAACGTTGAGAGGCCTTTAGGGCCTAATATTAATGTAGATGGAATAAAAAAATTAAGAACACTAGAATAAAAGGGAAAACTGAAACTCATTATAAGTGCACATTCATATATTTCTTAATATAAATATTAATAAAAAATATTTTCTCTTTGATTTTTAATTAGTAATTTTCAGTAAAACAATTCCTTAACAATAATGAGCCCTGATTATTTAATTGATGTATTTTTATTTTTATTTATAATTTGTATTCTAAATATGGAGTAGGAAATAAATAATTTAAATATAAAATTTAATCTTTAAAAGGATTTTAAATTGAAGCGTATCCTGTTACTCAAATTAATATTTAATTAAAATATTTTATACTTTTATTGGACATTAAATGAATTTCCTGTCTCTCTGTTAGTGATTTTGTTTTATGAGATTTCATTCTTGTCTAAACACAAAAATAACAGAGAAAGCTGGCACTCATTTTAAGAGCGGGAGGTGGCACCCGTCAAAAGCCAACAAATAAAAAAAAAATTGAGGAACTGATAGATGAACTTATAATAGGGACCTTTAGTAGGTAGAACGTTGAGAGGCCTTTAGGGCCTAATATTAATGTAGATGGAATAAAAAAATTAAGAACACTAGAATAAAAGGGAAAACTGAAACTCATTATAAGTGCACATTCATATATTTCTTAATATAAATATTAATAAAAAATATTTTCTCTTTGATTTTTAATTAGTAATTTTCAGTAAAACAATTCCTTAACAATAATGAGCCCTGATTATTTAATTGATGTATTTTTATTTTTATTTATAATTTGTATTCTAAATATGGAGTAGGAAATAAATAATTTAAATATAAAATTTAATCTTTAAAAGGATTTTAAATTGAAGCGTATCCTGTTACTCAAATTAATATTTAATTAAAATATTTTATACTTTTATTGGACATTAAATGAATTTCCTGTCTCTCTGTTAGTGATTTTGTTTTATGAGATTTCATTCTTGTCTAAACACAAAAATAACAGAGAAAGTTGGCACTCATTTTAAGAGCGGGAGGTGGCACCCGTCAAAAGCCAACAAATAAAAAAAAAATTGAGGAACTGATAGATGAACTTATAATAAAGACCTTTAGTAGGTAGAACGTTGAGAGGCCTTTAGGGCCTAATATTAATGTAGATGGAATAAAAAAATTAATGTAAATTACGTCATATAGACACAATTTTAGAAAAAATATCTTTTTCCTAATAGAAAATTTACGTTTTCAGTTGAATGCCTTTTAAATGTGACGTAATTTGTACAGCTGGAAGGAAGCGTTTTCTTCTTGAAAATTTAGATTCTAATATCTAAGCTACTGGGATGAAAAACTTCTGAAAATGATGTCGTTTTGACGCAATTATAGGTAAATGTTGCAGTTTTATATTTTAAAATGAATGTTATTTTAAAAAATATATATATTATTAGTTAACTTTTAGGGCCCGTGAGATTCTTTATGATTTTAAGTACTATCTATTTTAATATAAAAAATATGTTTTCTTCTTACTTGTATTTTAAAAAATGGTATCAATAAAAATATAATGAATAAAGATTAAATAATCCCTAAATTTCCGTTTCCTTTGCAGCAATGAAAGTAACAAGTTTGCCACCCTTTTAAAGATATCTCATTAAATCTATTTAAAATTAAAAATATAATAACAAAATAGAAATATTTTAAAAAGTACTTAGTGCGAGCTCATTTACATTTGAACAGCTATCAATAAAAAAAATTCTAATTAGCAATTTTTAGTAAAATAACACGTTAATAATAAAGTGCCATAATTTCTTAACGTGATATTTTTAGCATTTATTTATAATCCGTATTCTAAATAAAGCGAGGAAAATAAATATCTTAAAAACATTTTGAATTACAGCTCGTCCTATTGCGCAAATTAAAATTTGTTTAAAATATTTTCTAGTTTTATTGGCTATTAAATGAGTTTTCTGTCTTTCTTTTTTAGATAATTTTTTCAGCGAGATTTCATTGGTTTTAAATACATAAATGATAAAGAAAGCTGTAACTTCTTGTAAGAGCAATTTTTGATGTATTTCTTAATATAAACATTAATTACAAATATATTTTTTTATTTTTTCAAATGATCAGTTTTATTATTATTATTTTTTTAAATATGTAATAATAATATATGCCAATTACTTATCTTGATGACTTTTTCCCATTTATTCATAATCAGTATTATAAATACATTGCATAGAAAATGAATAACTTAAAAAGAAAATTCAATCTTTAACGATATAATTTATTAAATTCTTTTTGACTAATATTTTTAATATACGAAAAATGTAAGGTGCGATTTTAAGTTAATTTTTTTATTAACTTATTTTTTATTCAGATTTTTTTATATTTAAGAACATTTTTAATGACAATTTTAGGTTTGGATTTTAGTTATTAATGTTGCAAACAGAATTTGACTCTTTGACTAAAGCATTATCGTCTTTATCTTATTACTACATGCTAATAATAAGTGAGTATTTATGTTCTAATTTTTCAAAAAAAGAGACAAAATATATATTTCCAAATTATTTAACATGATTATTTTTTTTCCTTTATTTACAACCAATATTATAAATGCTGCATAAAAAAAAAAAAAAAAAAAAAAAAGAGAGAGAGAGAGAGAGAGAGAGAGAAAGAAAAGAAAAAAAAAGAAAGAAAGAAAAAACATAAATCAGTCGAGCGCGAGTTATACTCGCTCAAAGGGTTCCATACATTAAATTTATTAATTACTATTTATTAATTAACAAAATCCTACTACCCCTAATTTTTTTATACTTATAGTTCGAGTAGATTCGGAAATAGGAGGGGGGGGGGCATATTTTTGCAGTACACTTTCAACGATATCTCTTAAAATATAATACCAAAGTTAAAACAAATATTTTTTTGAGTTTTGTGTTCCGAGATCTTTTGAACGATACCCTGCACGATATATAAAAATACTTTTTTAATTACTATTTTGGTTAATTACTGACAATTGTTTCGAAAATCATTATCAACTACCCTTGGATACGTCGTTAGATATCTCGGGCGTCCGTCAACTCCCCCGCTGATCGCCCGTAAAGTAAAGTTTGTGCGTAACGGAAAAATGCGTTTTTCTCAAAAAATATGTGACCTAGGAAAATCGCTATAGATTTCTTGCAAGGTTTAAATAAACTCCTACTACCCCTGATTTTTTCACAATTTTAGTTTCAGTAGATTCGGAAATAAAGATGGCGGGGGGCAGATTTTTGCAGTGTATTTTCGACGATATATTTGAAAATGTAATACCTAAAATTAAAACAAATGTATTTTTCAGTTCGATATTACGAGATCTTTCACATGACACTCTAATCGATATACAAAAAAGAAAATTTGTTTTTTCAAGTACCTTAATTGACCCCCCCCCCCCCCCTAATTTTTCCTAAACATATTTGTAAATGGCTAATAATCAGAAAATATGTGGGTCAATAGGATTTATAACTTTCCACATCCCATACTTTGCGAGTAAAAGGGTTCTGCAGACGGACAGACAGAAACAGGAATGATCTTATAATGGTCCTGTTTTTACTTTTTAAGCACGGAACCCTATAAAATTAATTTGTTAAACGCAAATCAAATTCCTGAAATTTATTTTGAATAATTTATTTCATTTTATGGAACATTAAAAAAATATTTTTAAGTTTGAATGTTACTTATTCGTATTTTAAAGAGTATCTGAATATCGTGACCAAAGTTCCGTTACATATGCAATCAAACACGCAAATAGCATAAATTATTATGTATAACTCCATTTTTTCCCTAAAAAAGAGAATGCTCTCTTAATTAATAGCCAATATTAAAAATCAATTCAAGTCAATAATTGATTAAATATTGCATAGAAAAAAACAACCATAAAAAATAAATTCATGAAATTTCTTTTGACCAGCTTTCTTCAATTAACCCTTTGACTACGGCAGGGACATATACGTCCCAGTGGATTATTTTTTTTTATTCTATTCCTACCACTTTTTTGAAAAATAATCTCTGCCTTACACTTACACTAGAATATTTTAAAGAGAAATCTGTCGCAAAAAACATTTTTGTAATTGACTTTTTTAACCATTTGACTACGGCCGGGGCATATACGTCCCAGTGGATTATTTTTTTTAATTCTATTCGTACTACAATAGGAAAAGAAATATCTGTGATACACTTACACTAGAATATTTTAAAGAGAAATCTATCACAAAGAACAATTTTTGCAAATTGTGGTACGAGTGAATAGAAAAATAGTCGGTAGTCCTACTCGTAAGTAAAAGTTTAAAAACAATTTAAAAATATAACATACTATTTGAAATTTGCTTATTAGTTTTGATAGCATTGTCCAAATCATTTTTATTTATGTTATCAATACATGCAAATTATTACAAATGGTGACGTATGATAAAACTTTCTGTCCTAAAACACAGTCGTTCATTCTAGTCGTAGGCAACCAGTAAAAAACTAAGGGAATTGTTGTTTTTGCTTCCCCTAACCCCTTTTTTCTCCCTTTGTTGGTGCTGTTGTTGTACTGCTGAGATTTGGATTTTCAAGTTTATTCAAATTGGAAAATCATTTTTCAGAAAGCATAAAAGAAATTTATAATACTATGAGTTTTATAATATTCCTTCATTCATTTTCCATTATTCTATTTCCTAATCATTTTCTAATAATAATTTTCCCTTATTCTATATTTACTAATTAGTCTTCATATTTCAAAATAAAAGTGTGGTCAAAATCAGAAAAATTAGCATAACTAGCATATTAAAAATAAAAGAAATGTATTCAATAATTGTCATAGGAAAAGAATAAATGGCACGAAACTATATTTATCTGTTCTCAGTACTTTAACGCAAGGATGTAAATATATGCAATTCTTTCCGATTAATATGCATTTTATTTGTTAGTGGAATCAACAATTATAGAAAAGTTAAAATAACTAAAATACTAAAAATTAAAAGAAAATTATTGAATAATGAATTTTTTTTTAATGAAACCTTTACGGTGTATGTATAGTATATGTAGTAAAAAATATATATACATACACCGTAAAGGATTTTTTAATGAACCTTTACGGTATATGTATAGTATGTGTATGTTTAAATTTTACAATATTCCCATCTATTAAGAAATACACAAACGAGAATGATCAAAATATTTTCAACACTATATATTAAATCTGTGTGTTCTAACATATTCTGACAGAGGTACTTCCAGCTCTCGTATTGACAGAAGTTTTTTTTTAATACTACAAATGCTAATTGTGTTAAATTAAAAGAGGAAAAATATTAGAATGTGATTTCTGAAAATAAAATTCTCAATAATAAAATAATATTATTCAGAAAGACTTTAAAGTTAATTTTATTAAAAAAATCATCAAACATAATGCTCAAAATTTCTTCTGAAATATTCCTTCCATTCCAAATCCCGAATTGTCCAATCTATCTGACTACAATGGACGTGCTAACCTTAAGCGCCCTCGTGCTGTTCCCCATAGTACTGAAGTTATGAAACCTTAACTTTCCGTTAGCTTATCTTTTAGTATTACAAGGGCTAAGTACCTTCATTAGCCTTTTTGTATACATTATTTGTATATAGGTTTTAGTAAATGGCATATTTAATCTAGTAGTCTCGCATTAATTCTTAATTTGGTAAACGTTTTTCGATTGTATTATTATCCTATATTTGTCGTAACTCTTACCTCTTATTGTAATTTTAAATTAAATTGTAATTTAATTTAAAAAATGTTCAGAAAATGGTGTTCATGTATTTATTCTTTTTTTTTTTTTTTTTTTTTTTTTTTTGTACATTTTGTCCTATTTAACTTTTTTTCACTGTTTTTTTTATATGGACTTTGTCAAATCTAGACATGTTGCATTTATCATTCACATTGTTCTGTTAAAGGTAAGGAGCCTAAAGTTTTAGTGAATCTGTACAATGCTTCGTTCCAACATTCAAGTTAGTTTTAAAAACTTTACGAGAACAAACAACGTGTTTTTCAAAAAGCATGATAATATTACTTTTCCTTTCTCTTGTATATAGTAGAATAGTTCATACAATATTTTCAGCAGTTTAAGAACACCACTGAATATTTTTACTGATTAAAAAAACTTTTTTGTGGAAAAATTTTTCTTTTTCTTTCTTTATGTAAGAT
This sequence comes from Maratus michaelseni, assembly GCA_963931845.1. Lineage (NCBI taxonomy): Eukaryota > Metazoa > Arthropoda > Arachnida > Araneae > Salticidae > Maratus > Maratus michaelseni. The sequence continues at coordinate 187,575,648 of OZ007587.1, forward strand.
ATAAAAACTGTTTAGAGCATTTTCATCATTTCCAAACATTTCGTTTATTTATAAATAATCTACATGTTTATATCAATCAATATGTTCTATATCAATATGTTCTATAATATAACTCCTGTACAAAAGAACTGCTGTTATAATATTTCCAGTACTTTAAGAATAATAACTTTATTAATTACAAAAAGCTTCTTTTGTAAAAAAGAATATTGTTTTCTTTCTTAGTAAAATCTAAAAACTATTTAGAATATTTTTAGCATTTCCAAATATTTCGTTTGTAATAAATAATCTACATGTTTACATCTATCATTATGTCAATTTGTGTTTTTTTATTTTAAGAAAATATTTTTAGTAAATTTATGTTTCGATTTAAGGATAATATATTCGTCAACCGTTAAATTTTTATAAATTTTGTCATTTGTAATTACTTCCAGTCTTATTGCTTTCATGAACTATAATTATTGCTGCACTAAATAAAAGAATATTTTACAGACAATTTACAGTACTTTGATATTCATAGGATTATTTCAAAAATTTTAAAAATAATAATAATCTAAACATAATTTTAAAAATTTGCAATAAAGTCTTTAATAAATTCAAACTGTTCATATTGGATAACAGAGAAAACAGCATATAATGCAAAATTCTGTTTACATTAATTTATTCCAAATTCTTTAACTGATTAAGTTTAACTCTTTCATATTTATCACAGTACATAAAAAATGGTTTATTGGTCGGGGGGGGGGGGGTGAGTATTATTTTAAAACATTTATCACTAATTGCTTATCACTGTAAGAGGAAAATATGCATAGACCGTGTAAAGAACATTTTCTAACCAACATGTGCATTACAATAACAACATTTTATCTGAAAAATTTCTGTACTCACAATTCGCGTTCAATTTAGGCTAGCTACAAGTTTGTTATACGGTTTGATATTAGTTTCTATGAAGCAAATACTTCCATCTATGAAATTTCAAATCGGGGAGGGGACACTGTGAAGTTCCGGGGGGGGGGGGGTATTGCACTTCTAGACCATTAAAAATAAAATCTCAAATCTTCCGGGGGGAGGCATTTCAATGCTCGGGGGAGGTTCTCTTGCCCCCCGCGATTATTTTACTTTTAATGCCAACTGTAAACAGAAATTTTCTTTAGTGTGTATTTTCTATAGAGTACACGAAAAGCCTTTTGGGGCCTCCTATAAGTGGAGAAATAGGGAACACGCGCCATGTGTCCTTGTGATAATCAGGCCCTGGGTAGGGGTGGTCAAGTTCAGGTAGGATTGACTCCAGCAACGTGTTTTCAGGTTCAAGTTCAGTTTCGACTTTTGAGGATCGAAGTCAGATAAACCCAATTTTTTTCAAGTTCCGTGTATTTCTTTGGATTTAAAAATGAAGTGTATATACATATTGGTTAGTCTTTTTAAAAGCTAAAACTTCTGTTAGAGGTATAGTTGTAGACTATTATTTTATATTTGCAAAAACTAACATTTATTTGTTTTATTACGAATTGAAGAAAAATATTTTGTCGGGTTCTGGTCGGATTTCGAGTCAAAGAAAATTATTTTGTTAGGCTGGTTCCAGGTTGTCTTCAAAATACTTTATTGGGTTTCGGTAAATTATAAACAGATCCGTGTAAGGCTCTATACCTAGAAAAGATAGCTTAATTTAGTAATGAAATAGTTTGTGTATGAACGCAATTTACGCAAGAACTTATTCTCAAAATATAATCTAATTTTAAACATATGTTGAATAATTTTTTATCCATTGAATCAGCTATAAACAATAGGTAACAGATTTTTTTTAAAGTGCTATTGTGATACGCATAGGAAAATACTGAAGCCATTTTTCATAAAAATATGTATTGAATTACGATGGAGAAATACACAAGTACACACAACAAAACAATCAAATTTGAGAAACAAGACTTTATTAATGTGGTTCACAAAGTTTAACCAGAAATTGTTTTTAACAGTGTCTCTTTCCATGCAGATTTAATAGTTGTATCATATAAGAATGTTATAACATAAAGTAAAATCAAAAATAAGTAAAGACAAATATCAAGCATATATATTACAAATTTACATGGTAAATTCCATTCATATTTACATCTGAGTATATCCTACGCAATTTATATATATTTTATTTACAATTCGTTTATAAGTACAAGGCCATTTATAATACTAACTTCTTCGTCACTCATTTATTTGATTTCATATTATTGCTACGTGAATATGTTATTGCATTTATATGAACTGATAAAACTGTGCTCATCACTATAAATACAATAAAATTATTGCTCTAAAGCTATGAAATTTGCATTCTTAACGCATATATTTTATATTCCTATTAACTTTCCAAACATTTGAAGAGTTAAGTTTGCTTTTGAAAAATACAATATACACAAAGGATCCTTATAAAAAAGAAAATGACACACAGAATTGTTGAAATTAATCAATAAAATACTAGTTAAATCAACATTTGAAATATTATATGGTAGCAAAATAGTTTAAATAATTTAAAAATACCCTTTACATGCTGAAGATTTTGCTGATCTTTATTGAAGCAACCTGATTTAAAAGCCTATTTGAGTAAACGGATTGTATTTCGTGTTCCTTAAAGAATAAAATTATTCATAAATAAATAAATAAGTATGATGATAAGAAATAGTTCAGATAAAATCTTTGAAACATTAAAGAAATCATAACAATTAATCAAAGTTTTTCATATGTTTTAAGAGTTCAAAATAATTAATAAAAATTATTCTAGTTTACTCCCCCCCCCCCCCCCCAAAAAAAAAAAAAAAAAAAAAAAAAAAAAAAAAAAAAAAAAAAAACTTATATAATTGAAATAATGCTTGGAATAATTTTCTAGAGTATAATAATATTTTTGAAATATGACATAAAATTCATTAGATATTTGCCATTTCAAATTTTCATTAAAAAAATATTTTTTAACCATGTAATTAAAATCTATAATATTAAAGACGAATTTCTAAGGCCTTTTTTCTATTATTATTATTTTTTTTCAAATACTCTTTTTTTTTCATGTTTTTGAATAAGTATAATTGATTGTAATTTATACCTAACAATTGATATCGTATGATGTCGTGTATGTTTAGCGTACTATTATGCTCATTTAAATAAACATAAGGCTGTTTCAGTCAGAGTGATAATTGTGATTCATGATAATTGTGGAGTTGCGGTGGTATATAGAGAAAAGTATCAGAAGAAACGAATTAGTAGGAAAATAAAAATAACAATATTCTTTAACTTTTTTCAGTAAGAAACTAATTCTTTAACCTATTTTCTAAATTACACTTGTTTCCAAAAACACTCAGAAACAGTAAATGCCAATGTTGATTATTTGGTGTTGTCTCGAACAGTGATTGCACGAACAAACAACAATCAACAGTCGGTAAATTCTTAAAAATTTAAATAAAATAAGAAGTCATGAAACGAAACATAATAAGTATATTATAATAACATATTTAAACATTGAATTTTACCTGCATTGATAATACGCTAAACATGATAATTATATGATCTGTAAGTTTGCTGATCATCATAATTATTTTGCTAAACTAAATAATTCATTTATTATGAATCCCCTTGAGTTGAGAAACACTGTTATAAGATTTAAAACATATGTAACTAAAGCAGTAAATAAAAATGAAAAATTTATTAAACGAAAACAATATTATTTAAAATTTTTGCTGTAATAATTATGTCAGGTATTAAAAACATTAACTTGCAAACAGCACAATTCTATAACAGCTAAATGCAAAAAATTGCATCGCATTAACAGGTAGATTTCTCTCTACTAATTATTATTGCTTCTCGATACACGCTGTCAATATTTCCGTTACTTTATACAGTTTAGAGCATAAAAACTATCTACAAAAATTTACAATAAACGTCTGCTTAAAAATGAAATATTATTGCAGTTTGCAGAAATTGCACTTTGATTTTCTATAAATTATGTAAGAGAAATATATTTTTATGAAAACCTATGTACATGTTTATATGTTTTAAAAATTTATCAAACTACACCTAAGATGTTACTAAAATGGGGGAATAGATAAAAAAAATCATAATACAGACATAAATGAAAAATTACATAAAACAAAAAATATAAAAATATTAATATTTTGATCAAATTTATTTCATTTTTTATCATTTTTAAAACGCTTTCAAGATAATCGAGTTCCTACTTTTTGATTATTTTTATAGTTACTTAAATTAATTTGTTGTATCACTTGCATAAGAGTAAAAAGAAAAGAAAATGAAATGTACGTATTTCAATCATACACCCTTTAAAAATATCAATCTTAGATGAAATATTTCCCAAGGAAATCTATTATTGTTATCTTTAAAGTGTTGTTATCTTTAAAGGAAAGCATCTCTTGCATCAAAGTACAAAGAATTTATCAAGATACAGTTCCAGGTAGAACCAATAATACCGTACCATTGTGCAAAAACGCTGTTATGATGAATTCAAATTAAATTAGATATGAACGTTAATGCAAACATAAGTTATGTAAATAAATATGTTATTATAAACTTCACAAATCGGGAGAGTGACATTTAAACTAACGGTCCTTAAATTTATGAAAAAGAAATTTCTTTTCCAAACTACAAAATCGAGTCATAATTATTCAAATAATTTGTACACTAAAAAGTAAACACCCTCATGCTCAACATATTATTTTTAATTAATGTTTTAGGAGGCAGAAAAAGGATTAATTATTATGAAAAAGATTGTGGCATACAAATATTTTTTACTTAAAAGAATAGCATCTTTCTTATTCCGATTTCAATAGATACGTGCAGACATGACGAACTTTAGACAACTGAAAAGTGTATCATTTAATGAATACGTTTTCCACTAAATATAGATGATTTTTCAGAATATATATAATTACACTAGAAAATGTTTTAATTTTTTGAACTGCTTAAAACCATCTGATTTTCGATTTTAATTCAGAATTAAAATTTATTGAATTAGCTGTAACAAAATGCAAAGAAGAAATAAATCTTTCAAATGAACTGTATCCTGTAATACATAGCGATTTTTTCAACGTTCGTTTTACATCAGAAGCATAAATAAAAAATAATCCATACTATTTTGGAATTTTTAAATAAACATTTTAAAAAGAATTGGTTTGAAAAATATGCCACTTTATAATGTATTTTGAAAAATTATTGTTCATTAAAGATAATTTATTTTTAAAATTTCCATTAAATTCCAAAGGCGAACACTTTTGCTGTTATAACTACTTTTATAATAAAGTATACTTTTATAATTATTCAGTAACATATAAAAAACATTTCGGTTGATATATTTTGTAATAGCAAAGTATGTTTCCACAGGAATATCAGTAACTAAATTTACAAAGTATTAACTAAAATTAAAAAAATGACTAACACAGAAAGTGTTAAATAATTTCGATGAACACTCTTACAATGTTACATATATATTATTAGAAGTGTAAGTTCATAATAACGTTTTAACTCAACTCTGATGTTCCCAAGTATCAGTAAGCTATTCCATACACAGATTCGTAGAGTTCTATTTCTGGTTTTATGGTAATTTGTTTTTCAGAATCATTATATTTTTTAATGTTTTATTGTTTTTCTATATGTATATTTGATTTAAAGAAGTTTTATAGGTCACCCAATGACATGAGGAATATTTTACTAGTTTCATGTCAGGATTACTCAATTGCATATAAATTTGATCAAAGTATTAATAAATTATGGCACATAAAAACTACTATTACATTATTTGTTATTTCTTCTTCCCAAAACTAATAAAACATAACTTACAATATGTATATATTTATCTATTTAGGAAAGAACATCTCAAAAGAATTTATATTAATTGAAAACTTTATAAAGAAACAATGGACGTTTGAAAATATTTTAAAAGAAACATAAATTGTATATGATAAAATCCTTGAACTTAAATTAAAAAAGTAGTAATTTGAGATGACAGTACAAAAAAAAAAAAATAAATAAATAAATAAAAAAAATAAAAGAATAATAATCCATATTTTACTAAATATGTAACATTATCATTAAATATTCAAGAGACTTTAATACTTCACAAAAATTAAAGAAATAAAACACGACTTTGACAGATATGTTATCACTTAACACTAAATAATCAGAATAACAAAGTTTGCTTATAAATAGTAAAAAGTTTTCCGACTATATTTCAATACTAACAATGCAGTTTGATACTTATAAATAATTATATTAACTATTGAATTGGTGTGTACAGTCATATTTTCTAGTTTATCACCAAATTAACTGAACGCTATGTATATATTTGTAATATACGAAGAGATGTTAATATATTTATACATATATTAAAATCAATTTATTGTCTACATATTTTATGTAAAGTTGGAAATAATTAATTTTTGAATAAAAGTAAAAGTGAAAGTCTCTTGAATATTTTTTAATCAGAAAAACATATGATAATATTCATATACAAAGATAAATAAAATAAAACATACTACAACCAAACACAAAAATATAGAAAAGAGCGTAAGTCCAGTAGTTATTCTGAATTTATTGCTTGAACTAAAGGAATCTAATAATAATAATAAAAAAGGTTAATTCCCTTAAAAATGTATGAATGGCTATGTTTATCTACATGCTAAAAACTTTTAATGTCAAAAAATTTATTAAATACCTTATTTTCTACATCTATAATACTAAATTAAGTTTATTTTATACATGTGAAAAAATTTCGTTTTATTATCACTTCAAAAAATACATTGTATTTTCTCTCATTCTAAGTGCTCCATTTTTCCATAAACAATATTTTTACACATTTATTGTTTGACAGTAAATGCACATCTTTTAAATCCTTAAGGTAAACATTGAGTCATAAATGTTCAGATAATGTTTACGACTGATTCTTAAACTGTTTGCAGATTATGCTTTATAAACATTACAGTGTAATTTCAACAATATTTTTTTTCTGCTCACTTTAACGTTACAAATTTAATTAAAGTCTATCAAAGTTTTATTGAGTTATACGGTAGGAAGTTCCAAACATTTTTCAAATATTTAACAATCTAAAAAGCTTGATTGTAACTTCACATGAACCAAACAATACGGTTTTTATGCGATATAGTACATGCATCAATATGAAGCATGAAAATAGCAAAAATTAATTTAAGATGCTTTAAAATTATTTGAATATTATAAATTTTTCAGTAGCAAGTTGTTAATCTTGTACGGAAAATAATTTGATACCATATAGTCTTATTGCCATACCGACATTCCATTTTGAACTTAGGGTAATTAAATTGATACCAGTTTTTTTCCACAACTAATCTTGCATATAGAAATAAATGACATTTACAATTTTTGTACAATTTGTTTGTCATATTTTCGAGCGCAAATTAAAAAAATTTCGCTAATAAACTAAAAGAAAAAATTCACTAATTATTTACTTTGCACTAAAATGACTTTAGTCTTTAGTTTCTGCCTTTCTCTCCCTTTCTTTGTTGTTCAATATAGTACAAATGTTAACATAACTTTAAAACTACAGTTATAACTTCAAAACAAGAACTCCTTTTTTAAGTGTGCGAAAAATGCTCCGTAATTATTTAAACAATTCCCCAGCTCCATATATAAGGGAATAAATACACTATCAGCCAGAATTTTAAAAAAAATATATATATATATATGTGTGTGTGTGTGTGTGTGTGTGTGTGTATGTTGAGAAGGTGGCAATACATTCTTTCCAGTCTTAAATTCCTGTCCCATTATTTAAATAACTGGGATTCTTTTCTATCCTGAACTAAACGACTGAGGACCTTTCCGATCTTTCTTACAGCATATAATTACAATAATTAGAAATATATTTCTTCCAATATTTTTAACATTATACCAGTTTGAAAAACATTTTCTATTTTAATAATTAAATCTACATCCAACAGTACCTACGCCAAGATAATGAATATATTTATGATATTTGTTATGCATTTATTGAAGTAAAATTCTCTTAGATCATAAAAAGGAAGAAAAAATTTGTTCAGATGTAAACGATATGGAAATTCGTCATGACTCATAAATTAATGAAATACTTAAGTATAAAACACACGGACGAGATAAAGTGAAAGCATAATTCCATACGACAAAGCGACAGAGATGGTTCTTCAAACCAGAAGACCAGCAATTAAAACCCCAAAAGACAGAAGCTACAAATAAATGAAAAGTGCGTTAATTAAATTCATTTTAATAAGAGGTTTTTCAACTTTCATTCTTCCACCAAAAATATAATGAAGTTCAATTAAGCAGAAATCGGGCTAATATAAGGTAGTTCAATATATCCTCTGAAATAGACATTTTCACTTCAATATAATTCTTATTTTTTCAAATTTTCAAATTAAAATAATTGAGTAAAATTTGTATAAACACTGTTTTCACTTTGCTAATTTAAAGAGAAAAATATAATCTAGCATGTCTCAAAAACAGTATATTTAACTGTGATGATAAGAGTTCTTTTCAGCTTTTATTCATTCGCATTTCCAAATACCTGTGGATATCATTCCACGACTTGATTTTTTTTTCACTTCAAAAATATTCTAAGATTTGCGTTCCATTTCTGCTTTTAGATCTATTCTACCAGCATTTGAAAGATAAGACGCACTTTAAGCGTCTTTATGCGGATTACACCTAAGCCTCGAGAAACGTAAAAATTCTTTTACGAAATGTATGCTGGCACCAGATAAAAAAAAAAAAAGAAAAGAAATCCAGTGTTTTGTGCTGGAAAACGCTCGATTTAAACTATCAGGAGGAATTGTTTAGGAGGATACTTAGAGGATTATTTTATTTTAAAAACATGTTCAACAATGGATTTGAAGAGTATATCCATTTCAAAGATGACGAGAGATTTGGTATGCATAGTCCGCAAAGCTGGTTTGTTTTGTATTTTTAGAAGTTGAAATGTATAAAAAGCATTTTATTCGAATCATTTGTTTTACAATGTAGTTTTTTAAACATAATTTATCTTCTACTGCTTTTCTTTTCTTTTTTTTTTTTTTTTTTTTTTTTTTGTTTCTTTCTTAAAACGAAATATTTTTAGAATATAAAGACAGCATTTGGTACATGACAAAACGCTAAATATAAAAGCAATTATTATTATTTTTATAAATAATATGATCCAATTTTAAATTATTTGCATATTTTTTGCAATAATAATTAATACAAATTATATTTTTAGCTTGAATAAGTGAAAAAAGCTATAAAATAATTATCAAAAACAAGCTATCCGAACACATAACGTTTTCCTATTTGAATTTCTAAGATTTAGTGTACAAATATTGTGGCATCATAATGTCCAGAAATATACAAATTCTTATTTAAAGTGCAAAATATAGACTAATTTCCCATATGATAAATATATTAGGTGTACAAAATAGTTTTACCCGTTTTTATTAAATGGAATCTCAAAGAAAGCTATGCATAAGTACCAATTCACGTACAAGTAATCACAGCTGATCGTACTTTTGGTGGGATGAACAGAACGTATACTGTACTACGAAATCCTAAAACTATAAGAAACTATCATGGTTCAAATACACTAACCCGACGAAGTGTGGGACCTTTTCCTGCTTGTTTGATGTGACTTTGATAATCAAAGTCATTCTTTTGTCGCACGAAAAGAGAATGCGACGATAATGGAGGTGGGTCGCTGGCATGTTTATCACCACCCTTGGGGAGAATTTCTTTTGTTGATTTTGTGCGCTTTGTTTCTAACTTCTGATACTGTGAAGAGCAATGAAAAAGGTCACAGCGGACTACAAAGTCTTTGGAAAAGAAATCACAGAGGAATAATTTATGGCTCTTGTCGCAGCATTTGCTTTATACGCAGCCTTACTAGCGAAAGTTACGCTTGGGGACACCAAACCCTAGAAAAAAAGTTTTTTTTTTCACATGATCGTCGAGCAATGATATTTCAACACGACAATGCTAGGACACGGGAAGTCCCGTGACCTGTCAAACCATAAACGATTTGCAATGGGAAAAAATTCGACTTACTCACCAAACATTGCACTGTACGATTATCCCTTTTTTTTTTATCTTTTGCTTGGTACATAACACTTTAGCAAATCAGCACTTTCAGACTGAAGATGAAATACGAAAAACAATCGACCGAATTTATAGCGTCAAAAACACCAGAGCGTTTTTCGCCACAGAATCAATCAGCTGTCTAACAGCTGGCAAATTGATTGAGGTTTGTATGTAATTAGACTTTTATTCATAAAAAAATTCCTAAAAACGGGAAGAATATTTTTTAAACATCTAATATCATTTAGGCAAAGAGGCCTTTTAGTCTCTACAAATGTAGAAGCAGATTAAAAAGAAAACTTCGTGGTAATCGCATATTGGATTCATTTGATAAATAAGTGTATAAAATTATTCATTTCGGAATTACATTTTTAAACGTTTTCATATTTTTATAAAGTTATCTTTCAATTATTTTATGCTTGAAGATAAAGATTTAAAAGTATTTTGTTGGAAGATGTTGACTGAAAATTTAAAGACACTTAACTTTTTGTTGACCGATCATGAGTATATTCGTGTTTTGAAACCTACTTTGTTAAACAAAAGCCGTACACTGATTACCGCCATCTCTTACAGAGCCTGATTACTGTTGGGACAAGCTTTCATCATCATTTCCGAATAGTAATTTTTCACTTATTCATGACAGAAATTCTGCGTTTAAATAAGGCTATTATTGAAAATTAGTAGTGGAATTTCGCCCGGAAAGAATCAAATATTGGGTTTGTCCTGAATACTTACTTCCGAATAAATGATTTTTCTTATGTAAAAGCTTTGTAAATTTTATCAGCAAGAATATGTAGGGTGAGAGCACCAGACTTAGAAAAATAAAAACTGCAGAGAACAAGGATTAATGTACATATATTCTAACTTTTATTGTTAGAAAATATATCTAAGATCCAAAAACATGCCTCTTTACAAATTACAGTTGTAACTAAAGATGTGCTTGAATGTTAGTTTCGAACAATTAGAAATATTTGTACTTTTCATTTTTTATTAATTTATGAATTATTTTAAAATGTATTCTGAGTTTTGCATCACCCATACATATATTTTAGCAGCAGTTTTAATGCGAACATCCTTCAACATTTTGATTTTTACACAAAAAAAGTGATCAATTACTGGTGCGTGGTGCAATTTCATTTTCTAAATATTACTGTAAATAATTTAAATTATAAAAAAGAAAATGAGAAAATGTTATTTATACTGTAAGAAATTTTGTGTTAAGTATATATTTTTAAAGATATTTACTAAACCATAATTTTGATATAAGTTATTTGAGCAACCAAAGTATCGAAGACATTTAGAAAACGGCGCGGGTGTTAAAGTTTTATAACTCAGATTTCGTATTAAATTGCCGGTCAACAAAGTATTAAATACATTAGTTTCTCAGTCATATGTTAAAAGCTGTATCCAAATAAATATTAAAAATACTTAATTATGAAATTAGGAATTTGTTAAAATTTGCCACGAATAAATAACAATTAAAAAGATAAATTAATATCTGAAAAAATTCTTATCGCAGAAAATATAGTTTTTCAGTAAATTTTATTAAATCACATGTATGCTTGCTACTTAGATTTTGTAAATTTAACTTTTAAAAAGTTGTAAATTTATATATATATTTTCTTCTAATATAGCTCAAAATTCAATCTATTTTGCCATAGGAAATCAAAAAGAAATGAAAGTAATATTACACTTTAGGTTGTATTATTCACCTTTTTTATTGCACATTTATGAATTTAGTCATGTGAAGCGACAATTTACGCTTTTTATTAAAAGGAATTCCTTATTAAATCATCACATAAAATATCAATTTATTCACATGAAAAAGGAGGAAATGTTTATTTAATAAATGCAACATAAAAAGAGAGTTTTTTTAATTGCATAATTTTCATGCAAATATAGAAAAAAATATATTTTTGACTGTGTAAATAGAAACTTGTGTAATGTTAAAATAGCAATTCCGACTATTAAAGAGAAAATAAACTTCAGTATTAAATTTTCTATTCTAAAATTCCTCGATTTAACTATGCGTATATTAACACCTTTAGTATAAAAATGATCAAATTAGTGTAAAAAATGTAAGAATTTTTAATAATAATATTTTTTCTAATACAATTTTCTATATTACAATTTTTTTTCAGAAAAATGAGAATAAACATAACATACAACAAAAGATAATAATGATATAACTTTTCATATAATTATTTTAACGTGAATTGATTGTTTTAAAATTTTAAATAGAATATTCAATTTTAACATTTCTTATTTCACTTTATTTTTCTCTCTTAATAGCTACAAGCTTTTATCTTATTAACAAGTTGTGTCGATTTCGAATCATATCATTGTGATATAAATAATATTGCCATATCATCTGACATTATCAACTCAAAATAACTGGACTGCCTACATTATACCTACACTACGCTCATTTTTTTTATGTCATTTGAAATCAGATCCTATAAAGATTATTTCAAAAACCATATGATATACAAGACCTCAAAGTTCATGTTTTACCCATTTGAAAATGCTACCTTTTATGTATTTTTCAATACTATTAATAATATCTTACATATCTATCTCTTAAGTAACTTTTGTATGCAGGATCCTCGTATAACTTAATATCCTATATGCACGCGGCTTTAAAATATTTTTTTTAAAAGAATTTTAATTATTTAACACGTAACTAAGGAAGTGCGTTCTCTGACACCACCCTGTGCTAACTAAGACTACTGATATATATATTTTTAATATATAGGCATTATGATTAAAAATATCTTCTGTGAGAAAATTTCTTTGAAGGCTATTTTTTTTCTGTCCTAAGTTGGACGGGCAAAGTACTCAAATATACAATTTCATATTATTATTCAAATAAGGAAGCTTTAGGATCCAATTACTCTGAGACCGCATGTCCTTTGTTATGTTTTACTTTTTCACTTCCTCAATTATGAGTTAAGTCAGATTTGATTGTTAAATCTATTGAATATTTCGACGGCTACAAACCCCATTCGTTGAAGTCGATCTGTTAAACTACTACGGAAAGTTTAGTTTGCAGTCCAGTTAGATTAAGAAGTAAGTTATCGTTATAACAATATTTTGACAATTTTATGTGCCCAACATTAGACGAGAGTCTGGTCCCAAAGATGGCGACGGCGCAGTCATTGGCAGAGAAGACAGGACGGGGTCCTTCAGACATGATGACTCGTAGTGTTTGTTGAGGTAGGACTTAAGTGCAAACGACTTGTTGCATCGAGCACATGCGTAGTGCTTGAAGGCTGAATGTGTCTGCATGTGTGCTCGGAGATTGGACCTATCCGCAAAAGCTTTTCCACAATGAGCGCATCCGAACGGCTTTTCACCAGTATGAGATCGCATGTGGCCTTGCAAGAGCCACGGCCGCGAGAAAGCTTTGCCGCAGACGCCGCACTTGTGGCTCAAGTTGTGCGTGAGAATGTGCATGGCTAGAGCCGGCATACTCACGTATACCTTGCCGCACGTCTCGCATTTCTTAGCCTGTTGAGAGTCTGGGCTGCGATGAGTCTGCTTGTGACGCGAAAGGTTTGAAGACGTGGCATAATGCTTGCCACATTCCCCGCAAGTATAACGGGGTCGGTCTCGTGTTTCAGGAATTCCCAGTGCGTTTCTGCGTCTCGATCGACCATCGGAAACGAAGAAGGCATCGTAAGTGTAACTGACAGTCACCCCATTGCTAAAGACGTGGAAACCCGGATCTGGCACCAGTCCTCCGGAACTTACTGAAATATAATGGAAAAAAATTAATTGTTTCTATCTCGAAAACACTGTAGCTATCGTTCCCAAGAAGCATCGATACTTTTAATTAATCATTTTATGCAAGCTGATCTTCAACAATGTAATTAATCTTACTTAATCAATCACAAAAACTGCCGTCAGCGGTCTCGACAACTGCTTTTATGATTGATTAAGTAAAATCAATTGCATATTTGAAGATCAACCTGCATGAAATGGTTAAATAAAAGATGTCGCTGCCACCCGGACTATAGCTCATTGTTTACAAGAGGTATTTACTCATATTTATACCATTTTTGAGCCGGCTGACTCATTTGAAATATCCCTAATTTAATTATAAATATATATGGAAACAAGCAAAATTACCTATAAATACATATAAAACTTGTTACCCTTTGATAAGAAAATTATTTTCTGCAAATATTGTATTTGAACTGTGGTCTTATAGTGTACACGAATGCATTGTAAGCCAGTCTAAAAACTGCCGTGTACTTGCCTTCGTAAGTCATCTTCAAAACTTGAAACTTTATCAAAATAAGTGTTTCTTTGTAACTTTATTTTAACATAGATTATCACCAGGACTATTATCACCAGGGTACATCTATAAAATATATAGAGTGGTGATAAAGTTTTTCCCTGATTACAATAATTTATTGCAGAAAAACTAATATAATTAGGCATATGATTGTTTCAATATTATTGTAAAAATATTTATGAAGTTTTTAATACAAGTAGTTACGTCAGCAAATTTCGATGTAACCTTTCGATGTTTTTGTAAATTTCGATGCTCTTGGTAGCTCGAAGAATGTCAAGGCGGTATTCCATTTTTTGCCACGTATTGCCCAACATTTGGGCTGTCACACTAGACTCAGCATCTGGGATCCTGACCTTGAGCGTTTCAAAATAATTTACTGGTATTGTAAACACTCGGTCCTTTATGTAGCCCCAAAAGAAATAAAATTAGGCGTTCGTCCAACCCGTCCGATCCATCTTCCAGAAAATATCTCATCAAAGAACTCACGAACGATGGTTTTAGAGAGGACTACAAAAAACTTAAGAACATGACTTTTCCATAATAAAAATTTTACAGCATTTCATTCAATCGTTATCGCGTAATATATTTTTGTAATCAGGGAAAGACTTTGTGACCCCGCCCCCCCTGTACATTAAGGTTTGTTATCAGTCACACTGCAAAATCTCTTCGTCAATGTTAACCGTATGGTTTTAGAATGCATTCGTATTTTTCAAAATTATTCTTAGAAAATTCAAAAATTTAACTTCTTTTTTCTATACACTCTTCTTAAAAAATGTTTTTTTTTTTTTTTTTTTTTTTTTTTTTTTTTTTTTTTTTTTTTTTTTTCCCTGCTTAGAAAAATATTTTTAAAATATATACTTAATTTTATCTTCATCCGTATCAAAAATCTTGCTGAAGTTTGTAGAGCTTTGAATAGGATTTTAACACTTAAATATATAAATAACATTTATATATTAGAAATATTTTGTCAGCTAAAAAAGAAAAAGGCATCCTTTAAGAAGAGTATACTGAAAAAAGAAGTTAAAAATTTTAATTTTCTGAGGAGAAATTTGAAAACAAGATTGCATTCTAACCCCATAAGGTTAATTTGAAATCTTACTGATAAGTATCCCCGAAAGTTCATCTGAGTGACCTAGTATACCATCCAATGTAGTCAAAACGAGTAATAAAGTTTCGAACGTTTTATCAACATCCATTCCGCGCACCATTGCGAATAACTACATGAAATAATATCTCCTTCGCAGTTATTTTCTCTATCCGCTATGAGAAACTTACATTGAGATAAAAAATATATATATGTTAGCTGACTTTGCACTAGGATTTATAGTGAATTATCGCTAATTTGTATACTTTGTTTAGTTCCAATTAAAAAGCAGCCGAAGTCTAAAATGCATACTTTAGTAGCTATTTGGAGAGGGAAAATCTAAAGGTATATTTCAGTCCAAACTTTTTCGTAAAATCAATAATTTTAAATCCTCGCTTAGAGTACGATATTTTAATGTGTCAAATTTAGAAAATTGTAGCAAAGGGTACTTTTAAAATACAAAAATTTATCGTATTTAGAATTTAAGGCATCCATTCAATATTTTTGTGCCTTAAAATATTTAAGTCACATTAACTTTCTAATCTACTAGGTATGCAAAAAAGTTCTACTCATTTTCAATAGATGGCGTTATCTGAAAGAATAAGATGTAGGTTACTAAATATTGTATACGTAAACACAGCTGATTGTACTGTACAAACAGATTGCGTGCGCAAGATATTAAGTTTGAATATAATAAAAAAAACTAATACTCTGCACTTGGTGGGATAAGTGGAACGAGCTGTATTACAAGCTTCTCAAACCAGGAGAAACTGTTACTGGCCAACGTAAGACTCTTCTGATAAATTACTTGACAGACAAGTTCAGGCAAAGATGACCTTACACTGGACACGGTCGTCAACCAGTTATATGACAGCGGGACAACGCTAAGACACATAAAAATTCCGTGGCCTGCTAAAGCAAACATGTTCTGCAATGTAAAATTTGACCACATCCAACTTTCTCACCATACTACACCATGCGATTACCGCGTTTTTCGCTCACTGCAAAATAGGTCAGCAAAGTAACAGTGTCCGATCGAAGATTAGGTGTTAATAAAAAGCTATCCATGAATTCAAAGCTTTGAAAGACCATGCCATTTTTCGTCAAGGGATTCGTCATCTGGCTGAGCGTTCGCAAAGGGTAATAGAGGTTAATGGTGACTAGTTCGATTGTTTTTTGCATTTTATTTCTCTTTTATTAATACAAATTGCTAAAAACTAAACACAAATTTATACTAAACTTTTTCTGCACTTAACCAAATCTGTTGATCAGTAAACGGTATTCCTGTCTCTCGTCAAGCTCTATATTAGCTTCTCGTCAATTTTATATGCCGCTAAAAGTACTAGCTAAAATGCACTCAAGGTTACCTGTATCAACACCTAAACATGTCACTAGAGACACGTCGGTGGCGACTGTAAAATATAATTCATTTTTATTTTATCGTTCTTAGATTTTTACTTATTGGAAAGTTGTCATGTTCGGTACAGAGCAATAGTTCAATATTTCTTATTTCGACAAAGACTGCAAATTGAAACAACGCAGACATATAATCTTATTTTTCAGAAGTATTCCAATACTTTTTATAGAGACTTTGTATGATAGCTATAAAAAGTGACCAAGTAAAAAATTACATTTAAATGGGTCTCTTCCTGGTACAGATGGAATGGATGGTGGTGATATAGATGTAGGTGGTGAGGACGGTACAAGACCTGGACTTAGACTGTTCTCTGATGCATGACTGCAGTAAGAAGATGAGTCACTGTGATCAGGTTCCCGAGAACGTTCTCTGTTACCTCTTCGACTGAGGTCCAGCTCTTTGTCGAAAGTGTCTTCTCTTGCACTGTCGAAAGTGAACCGATCGTAGCCGAGCATGGAGGGAGGAAGTACATCATGAATGTAACCTATAAATGAAGAATTGTGAAATTAAACACATATTACAGCAAATATATACTTTCACAAAACATTAAACATAATTAGCATAAGCAAAAATAAAATAAAAATAAAATAAAAGAGAGAGAGAGAGAGAGAGACATTGTAGAATTTCATGATCGTGCATTTGCTGTTTAATAAATTGTATTTTGGAAAACAACACCATAAATGTAATTTTGAAAAGTTAACAAATATATCCACCGTATCCCAATATGGCAAGTGTATGTGACGAATATAGTTAACAGTAAAGAAAAAGTAATAATCATAAAAAGTAAAATTAAAAATTATGAATCTTCTGGGGAAAAGTTTAGTGTGCGTTCATTTTATGTTGAAAAAAAATGTCAAAACACATTGTCTTTCGCTACCAGTCACCATTGGCTTTGGGAAATGTTGATCCCTATAATTAAGTTTAATCTCGTATCCTAAAAAAATATTAATTAACTGTTATTTAATTAAATACAATAAGCAGAGAAATAAAAATATTTTACTTATCATTCCTTAAAGAAAAAGGATAAATAAAATCGAAAGAGATACGTAAAATCATGTACATTTTTCCTAGTTTTAACTTTCGTTCAAGAATTACACGTCTTTATATCTTAAATTACGTTTCAGATAACGTCTGTGGCATAGTAGTTTATAGCCCGTTTAGATACTGAATGAACAAAAAAGTAAGATAAACTAATTTAAATGATGGTAATGAACTTTTGCTCACGAAGTTCTCTTTCACAAGCACAGCAAATGAAAATAAAGCAAAATTTCTAATCTCTGCTACTATCAATAAGAAAATCAGGCATCAACCATTAAAAATATCAAGAATAATGTAGAATACTGTGTCTAGAAACAATACGTCATTTGGTAGTTTTATGTTATCTTTTAGATAAGAACAACAGTCTGAATTTATTTAAAAATCCCCAGATTTCTCTCTTAGAAAAAAGAGAAAAATCAAAAAGGATATTACCTATTGAAGCATTCAAAGTACGCCTACAATGTCATCCTCACAATGCGAATGATAAACCATGGCAATTACGTAAAACAAATGAAGGTACTTAATGACAAAGGGGAAACAGTCAATGCAGGTATTCAGCACTAACGTCCCTTTTACCTTTTTAACGTCATTACAAATGATAGCACGGTGGCTGTAAAATGACATTTGCGGTTGTTGAAAAAAGAATCACGCAGACGTTTTGCCATAAGAAGAAAAAGGGGGGTTTTGTTTCTGAAAATCGTTGATAATGGTTCGCAGAGTCCGGGAAGCACCCTGTTTTGGATTGTGATTGCTGTGATTTATGGTAAAGAGGGTTAATATCGAATAAGGGGCGTTAAAAAGGCCGCTTTTCTGATGGAAAACGTATGCAAATTGTTCTTTATGTGTATGCTTTTATTTAGAGTTACCGATGAATGTAATGAGGTCTTAGTACTAGTAAACGAGACGCCATATCACGTGTTGATCTAGAAAGATCAATTTTAAAAGTGCTGTTATCGCCAGTTTTATGAGAACATTTAAAAGAAATGGAATTTTAATTGATAGCTATGTTAGAGAATCTTTCTCTTCAAAAAGACTATGTTGCATGTTATGTATTTAAATAAGGTAGAAGGTTTTTTTTTTTGTGTGTGAGAGGAATACTTTATTTAAAGCATTAAGTGTAGATAAAACATAGTGTAGATATGTCAGAAATAAAAGTCAAAATAAAAGTGAAAAAGAGGAGATACTACTACCTTATGCATTTTAATCATCAATTCGTTCCAGAAAAAAAATGGAACTAACGAATTGACGGGAAAATATGTCTTTTTTCAATTTATGTTAAAAAATTAACTTGGGGATCGTCTCACACTAATTTGTATCAAACACTAAAATTTTCAATACGAACATTTCATTTTGACATAATTTTGCCTTTTCCAGTAAATTTTATCTTAAACGAAAAGTCATTCACTCAAATAGATTATAAATTATGAAGGTTTGAAATTTGGAACTCGTAATGTTAACCCTTTATGACTCAAAAATTTCGAGCTGAAAAATATGTACTCAGATGTTAGAATACATCATTTTAAGCATGTAAAAAATAATTCACTTTTTTCACATCTGCAGTAAACAGAAAATTACGTACTTCAATAAATATTGTCAATTTTCTAATAGAAAATTGTAAATTATACGAACTTACCTTTGTAAAAAATCTATTTTTGGACGTTTCCAGCCTTTTTATTCTGACAAAATTTACGAAGTTTATTTTAGCAATAACGATGTGAAACTGCTCAATTGATAAATAAAACTTTGGTATGTAAAATTAACGAAGTAAGGACATCTGTTGAGAATAATATGAACAATTTATATTAATTGCTGTGTTGGAAGATAGCAGCAATAAATAAAATCGTACTTTAAAGCCAACAGTATAACTAACATTGACTTTTGGCTATGTTGCAGATACGCAACGCGGTGATACAAAGGGTTAAAATCATTTTTCATCAAGCAAACATCAAGCAAAATAGATTGCAATGCAGACAGTTTTTTAAACATCAACACATTTTTAATTAATTTATCAGTTTAGAAATAATTTGCAGACTCCAGAATCAGTAATCCACGTTTTTCTTACTTAGATATCTTTTCAATAAAAAATAAATAAAACTGAACCATCCATATTTTTAATAATTGTAATGATTTTATGATTTTAGGAAGAAAAATGCCTTACTTATGTAAAGTTAGTGATTTTGAATTCAGATTCAGATATATCCCTCAATAATATGTTTACAGAATGTATAAGAATGCGCATCAATTCATTGTGCACTAATAATTATAAAACAACCTTTTTTATACATTTAGTAAAATTATTTAATGAGTTGCACTCGCTTAAACAGTCAAACATTTGAATTAGTAATAGGTGTATGAAAATTATTATTTCTTAGTCGTTAGTTCAATTAAATTTTTAGTTTGTACGCAACTAAAAATGCGATGTTTCGTTTCGAAACATCATAATTCTGCGGCATCATGAGGGAGATGTATATGTATTAATAAAACTAACACATGTAAAGATAAACACACCAGTAATCGACAGTGTATCATTAATTGAATCATTAGTTGACCGTTCGAGAATTGGAAGCAAATAACAAGATATTTTAACTATTTTCCAAGAATTTTCAGGTTTTAACGATAATTTCTATTCTTTCTGTATGAGAATGATTGATCTTACATTGGTTTGGCAAAAAATACCAAAGAGAAGAAAAAGAGAAGTCAGCAATTGTCTTCAATGATTTGAAAGCCTTTTCTGCAAAGTATTAAAGTTGAGTTGAATTTTAGTATTTTTAGCTATAAAATTGGCGTAGTAATTATATAACCATCTGCAATTTATCATTATGGCTATTCAGTAATCCGAATACAGCTTTTAAAGCCTAAAAAAGAATAATATTTTAGGTATGTTGAATACTAAAACACATTTTTCATGTTTTGCATTGTTCGACATGGGGGTTTAACTCCATTTTAAGGATAAGAGAATTCCGCCCGATATAACCAATAGCATTCCTGTGTGGTATATAAAAAGATCGGAAACAGGATGGATAAACTCCATCATGTGTTACGAATATCTGGCAAACGTCTTTCCATCGTTGTTTTTTCGAATTTTGTTTTAAAAAAGGGTAAAAATTTATAAAAAATATTTGTTTAATTGTTGCCTACTAGTTTCAAGTTAACGCATGTTTCATCTTTGATGATCCTTATCGGAGCCTGGTTTCTAACCTGCCAATTACTGACTCTTTCATTTTTAGACAGTGAGAGTGGCTGTTGCCAAAAAAAGACATGAAAAATATAATTTATTTAAGTTTGAATCATTATTTTTGGACATTTCTATAATGCTCTCTTAAAGGATATTCTGGTTCAAAAGAAAAAAACAAATAAGAGTTTCTACTTCAAGCAGTCAGGAAACAGTGATCAAAAAGCTGGGTGATTAGTGTGATTGTGTGCTTAAACTGTTGAACACTGGTGTCTTTACCCAGAGAAAGGTATAATTTATTTTGATAAGAGAATCAAGTTAAGTATGTGCAATGTGACCAACAATACAGGGTCATCGAAAAAAAATGGCGGGAATTTGCAACCTTATACAAATTTAATTCTTAAAAGTACGAAAATAATTCTTGTGTTGAAATGTAGTGAAAGAATGTAAGTTTTTCTCTGCTCACTAAATGACGTGCAGTCTTGAATGAGAAGTTCTCCAACTGGTGGATTGGACGAGATGGCCCAATTCCGTGGCCTCCACGAAGCCCCGACCTTACACCTCTGGACTTCTTTTCCTAGAGATACATTAATAACATTATGTACAGTGGAGGAATAACTGATATCAGCCATTTAAAATGTCGAATCATAGCCGCTAGTGATACTTCACAGGACGTGGAGGGAGATTGAATATCGTCTGGACGTCTGTAGAACGACTGTCGAACGTCGTACACATATCGAAACGTATTGAAATGAATATAAAACTTGGTACTTTTCTTAATATTTTAATACTAAATTTATGTCCCTATGTGTTTCTTTATTTGCGTAATACAAATTTGTAATCCCGGTATTCTTTTTCGATAACCCTGTATATATATATATTATATATACACATACATTGCTGCAGATGGTGGCTGCATTGAGCATACTTGATTTGATTTTCTTATTAAAGAAAGTTGTATCTCGCTTTTATGCGTTACTTTTATTAGTAAATACGCATATGCCTTATATGCCATATTTCCGCAATCGAATATGATGTTTCGAAACGAAACTTCGCACTTTCTACAAATAATACAGATTTTGAAATAAATATTCGAAAAAATATATAAATTTTAATCTATGAAGTTATAACAAAAATAGATTTCTAGAAGCTTCAAATATGCGAATCCAAAATTACAGCTTCTTCCGCCAAGTAATGTTTGAGTTGTGCTTAAAAAGTACTTGCATTGCAATCTGTTTAGCAACGATTAATAATGAATTCAACATTAGGAATTCCAAACTTTAAGCCTGCATAATTCCCACTCTAACTGACCGAGTGACTTTCCGTTTGCTATCGGGAAGTAAAATTTCCCAAGGGATGTCAAAATTATGTGTTGGTATTGAAACTTTTAAAGTTATATGTAGTTTTCACAAATTAAAATTTAAGCATAGCATTAAATAGTAGACGTTATTACTAATTGAATAGTACTAATTAAACTTTTATACGATGTTTTATGGTAGAGTTAATAAGGGGGTATACTTTTTTTTCCACGGCTGTACAATACTCATTTCCTATACATGTTTAAAAATTACTTATTTAAAACAAAATGTGCATAACGGCCAAAACGTTATCACAACTTTTAACACAGCGAGTAGCATTGAAAAGTAACAACAGACAAATAAATATAGTTAGATTTTAAAACTTATTACTACATTAATTTTTCTTCTTTTCGCATATTTTTTATTTAACCCCTTGGGGCCGAGCGACAGGTATACGTGACGCATAAGATGCTCAGAATCCTCGATAATTCCCATCAGTTATTTTTTATTGCAAATTTTGCCTTATTGAATCTTAGCATTTCTGCGATTCTGTTAGGCGAAAATTTGTTTTGAAAAACCAGTGGTAAAAGATTAAAAATTCTGTAAAGGACGCTCGTCGCGAAGGGGTTAATGACATAAATGGGATTGTCATTTTCAATTTCAGCTTATTATTTTAAATGTTCTTTATGAAGTTAAATTTTCAACCGGTATTCTCTAAAACATTTTCCAAGGATTCTAGTTGTAACTTATTCTTTATTTTAATAGACATACTCTTTTGTGTAATATTTAATCAAATATCCACCATGCGTTTTTAAATCTTCGTTCCCCTAATTATTTTTTTTTATTTTTGTAATAGTACAATGTACCAAGAATTCATAAAAACATTTCTTCTTTTGTTTTCATCATTCTATGTTATTTTTGGTCGATATTGATATTAAAATTATTAAAACAGTTGTCTCAAGAAATGAATTGTTGAATGTTACGTCAAAATGTTTTTCTGGCGATAGATGTGAATTGAACTTTCAATGTAAAGATATATGGGACTTAACAATTTTTTTCACTTTTGTATTCTCATAAAACTGATTATAATTTAACATGATCCTGAAATGGAAAATTTTTCAATGTAGAGATATATGGGACTTAAGCTTTTTTTCCACTTTTGTATTTTCATAAAACTGGTTTTAATTTAACATGATCCTGAAACGGAAAATTAATATAATTTTAAAAAAGATAACATCCATATTTTAAAACACTTAAAAGCTCAATAATAATTTGGATGATAAATTAATTTATCTTGAAGTATCGAAGGAGATAAATTCATTTTCATATACTTTATGACATGCAGAAATCATTCAAATAAAAATTCACCGCTCATTTTTTTTATCGTGATTTAAGCAAAATCATAGCGCACATATTTATACATATTTTCGTATCTCATATTTGAATATATTATGAAATATCATGCGCACATTCCAGATGAGTTAGGGCTCTTTTCCGAGCCTGACGATTTGAAATCCGAACACGCCCGAGTCCGAAACATTTTGCGTCATCAGAGCACGAGTCCGTTCGAGCGTGATACTGAAAGAGCAGTGGAAAATTTTTAACAACATTTTAAAATTGATTTAAGATAAATTTTTTCATTTAAAAACCTTTTCTTACTTAAAAATAAGTATTAATCCTAAATACTCCCTCTTGACAACGTTTTGTGATTCTTATGTCCCTGAAGATCTGTTTAAAATAGCAAATTTGTTATTTATACCCAACCACTGTCCGAAATCTCCAAAAGTCACAATTCTTCATAATATTATTGTAAAACTATGACAGAAATACGAGAGTTCTATTTTCCAATAACTACGCAACAGGACTTCAAGCAGAAAGTGAGATTAGACAAGGGCTATCCCACGCTTTTTTATGCTAGTATACTAATGGTGCAAAGACTTCAAAATCAGATAAACTATTTCTCCTTACATCCCATTAATAACAATTCATTTCCCTTCCAAACTTATTTTTAAAGTAAGGTAAAACACGTTAAGAAACTTAGAATATATTTTTGTTTCTCAAATATTAAGTTTCTTTTCTTTTTTTTTAAATTTACGAATAAATACAATTTTCACGTTGAGCATGAGCTTGCCCGAGACCGATCCCGTTTTGGTCCCTGTATCACGGGTAATGGACTCATGGGCTTGGGCTCACGAGCTCTGTCTCATATCTAACACACATAGATGCATAAAAATTAAACCGAATATGTTTGTAATATTTTTATAATCTACATAATGTAATTCTATTCTGCATTTTGTATCATACATTATGCATGGTAATAAATGCTGTATATTTACCATATGCCACACATTTGCACAGTGTGAGTCTAGTTTCACATTTGAAATAATGAGATATACTAAACGATTTCAGCATAGTCTACTTATTTCTGCTAATATGCTAAATATTGTACATTTTGTTTTATACAAACATAAATTAGACGTTAGTGGTAAATTTTCTGGATTTGCTTTGTATTTTTATTAATAAATATTTAAAGAAAGGAAGTAAAATATTATCAGATAAATATATTTTCAATTGTAAATTGAGCGCATTCTGTATTCTATTAGTCACACTGTTTCAAATGGGTTAACCGTATACTTTTCGTTATTTATATCATAAATGAAAAAAAAATTACTGAAATTTTAAAGCATTACTTTAAAAAATATTTTTCGTTTACCCCTTGTCCTTCACTAGCAAATCGGTTTTTCGTAAAGGCAGAAAAGTCATCCAGGATTAACTTCTTCAAAGTGATAATATTAAAGAAAAGGAAAAACCCAATGTAACTTTTTACTATACAAAATCGAGCATCTCGAACTGTAGTAAAAAGAAAGAATTCTTTATGTAAATGATTTAATGCAGTAAATCAACGATCACCACCCACCACACCTCTGAAACACTACCAATTGTACCATGCTTAAACATTCGCTAATTTTCTATTTTCATAAAATTAACTTTCTATAAACACATTATTTTAATGGAAAAGAGACTTTCCATATTTCACAATATTTAAAAGTGTTATTATAAGAAGTAATTATTATTTATATATACTTCATTTATTTTTTTTAAATGTAGAAAACTTTCGAATACAAATTTATCATACATTTATTTGATTTCTTGCTTTAATCGTAATTTTTATCAAAAGCAGATTACACATATATGTACAAGTTTTCGTGTTTGATATCTGAACATAATATTGTATCTACAAACAAACATATATCCACACATCATATAGCCTGCTGTGACTGGAATGTTTTTATAGACTTTAACTTTTAAGTTCTATGAAGTAGTAACATAAAAAAAAGACATAGCTTTATACTATATACAGAGTCACTGGCGACGATTTTTATATTCTATTCACTACACTATTTTTAAAACATACATTTTGTAGTCTATTTATTTTGCACATGTTGTCAAAGTGTACGTGAAATATTTTTGTTTGGAGAAAGTGGTGTGAGATGGAATTAAAAAGTAGTCGTCAGTGGCAGCCATGTATATAGCAACAAGCATCTCTAACTATAGCCGTGGAAAAAACCAATTATTTTCGTAGACCTTTCAGCGGAAACAGTCAATGCAACATCATCTTATCTCTAAAATGCAGTAAAATCTCCATAACGGACAATACCGAATAGCGGGCACCTCTATTTAACTGATCGTTTTTCAATTCGTAACACCTATTTACTTGTCTATTCCTATCGCTGAATAGCGGGCTGATTCCGTAGTCCTGAGGTTTTCTTTTTTCAGAGGTTTTACTGTATAATCACGAGTTCTTGCTTAAACATGTTAAAATTTTTATAATTTTATAAAACTAATTATGACTTAACGCATTTTTTTATTATAAAGAAAAATATTAAGTATTTTAAAATATTTAGTAGCATCATTATAGCAAACAACTATTTTTCATATACTTTATAAATATATAGACGCTTTCGAGTAAAATTTACCATACATTTGATTTTTTTTCCTTTATCGAATTTTTTTAAACAAAAACAGAGCACATTTATCTGTACACATACGTGTCTTATATCTGAGCGCGATATTGAATAATCTACAAATATAATGCATACAAAATATGCGTAATAATTGTGTTTCTAATTCTTTTACAGGTTATATTATTTAAAATAAATTATATATGTTAAAAGTGATTACAGTAGATATAAAGGTTTACAACGTTTTAATAGACAAACCAACTAGTTTCGTTTACACAATAACGGTGGCATTCTCAATGTCTGTAATGATAAATAAACCCTTTTTGTATAAAATTTGAAATATGTACTTTACTTTTGAGTACATATTTCATATTTTATGCCGAAAATAGTTTATTTATCATTACAGATCTGGAGAATGTCACTGTTGTCTATACGAAATTATTCCGTACGTTTATTAAAAGGTTTTAAGTATGTTTAATGTAATCACTTTTAGAAAACATATTTTTTTTAATGATAATAAGTTATTCTTTTTCCTATATAATTCTATATTATTTAAGTACTACAAAGTAGAAAGAGTTTTAACAGGTTTTACGTATGTTTACTGTAATCACTTTTAGCAAACATTTTTTTTAATGATAATAAGTGATTTTTTTTCCTATATAATTCTATATTATTTAAGTACTACAAAGTAAAAGAGTTTTAACAGGTTTTAAGTATGTTTAATGTAATTACTTTTAGAATTTTTTTTTAATGATAATAAGTGATTTTTTCCCTATATAATTCTATATTATTTAAGTACTACAAAGTAGAAAGAGCTTTAACAGGTTTTAAGTATGTTTACTGTAATCACTTTTAGCAAACATATTTTTTTATAATGATATTAAGTGATTTTTTTCCTATATAATTCTATATTATTTAAGTACTACAAAGTAAAAGAGTTTTAACAGGTTTTAAGTATGTTTAATGTAATCTCCTTTAGCAAACATATTTTTTGTTAATGATAATAAGTGATTTTTTTCCCTATATAATTCAATATTATTTAAGTACTACAAAGCAAAAGAGTTTTAACAGGTTTTAAGTATGTTTAATGTAATCACTTTTAGCAAACATATTTTTTTTTTAATGATAATAAGTGATTTTTTTCGTATATAATTCTATATTATTTAAGTGCTATGAAGTAGAAACTTCTTTTTAAATAATAAGAAAGAAAATGTCGCTTTATAGTATATAGCAACAAGCATCTCTAACTGTAGCAGGAAAAAAAATCAATTCTTTCTGTAGAAGATTTAGTGAAGGGAGTCAATGCAACACCCACCCCCTCTCTCAAACACAACCAACCGTGCCAAGTCAAACGACTTGTGACGAATGGGATTGAGCTACACAGCAGCATTTCAATTCGATTTCGAGATGGTAGATTGGAACCGAATGACTATCTAATGCCACAAAAGACCTTGGAATTTCCAATTTTTTTTCCACTAAACATACTGCACGAAATGATAGAAAATTATAATGTGGTTGTAATAGATTATGTATCGCCAATTCTAATCAAAGTTAAAACAAAACCCATGTCGCTCCATTTTTAAAGAGTAATTGACAAGGGAATACTTAGCCAAACGTTCGAAACCATCAGGTGAGTATATAGCTATTGGCGGCGATTCGTTCCTGCGTTTAAAGGGAGGGCTCAACATGTATGATGTGTAACTAAAACACTTTAATTTCTGGCAGAGAGTTTGATTTTCCCGGAAACCTTGTCAGACGTCTGAATAGTGATTAGTCTTTGTGGGGTTTCAACACGGTTGTTAAATTACTTTTTATGTGCACAGTGATTTTGCTCCTTGGAGACATATTCGGAAAACTCAGATGGAGATTAAAAAAATGAGTTTTATTAATTTTTGTATATAAATTTAGATTTATTTTCACATATACAAGTGCTTATAGCAAACTTATATAAAGTATGAGTGTGTGTTTGTGAATGTGTGTATAAGTGTGTGCTGCGTGAATGTGTGTGCATGTGTACGTATGCGTTTGGGCATGTGTATTCGTGTGTAAGTAAGAGATACATTGTAAAAAAAAGACAAATATTTCTTATTCTACGAAAATATAATATAACCACGAATGAAAATATATAGTATAAACTCTTCCGAGTTGCCTACGAATCTGAAAAGCATGCTTTATCTTTAGAAACCTTAGAAAGCAATATATTTTCGAGATTTGAAGAAGCATTTATAAAAACAAAGTTTCTTTTGCTGCCACGGATTTTCCGAAGTGTTTTCGAATAGTTTTTATAGCGTATTCATCGGTTTTCTCAAACAGGAATAAGGGTTTTTAGGATGCTACAAATTTTCAACTAAGCATTTTCAGCTGCGTAATTGAATTTATACATGCAGGAACGGCAAAATAATATTAATTTTAATGTCAATGTTAATGTCGTTAATGTATCATGTTTGTTTACTTGAGATTTGACACCATCCGAAAAAGTGATGATCAAGGTTTGAAAAACTAATTAACACACTATAAAACATTATTACTAATATGTAGATAGGTCTGGTGTTCGTCTGAATCAGTTTCGCCTCTTAAAAATACAGAGAAATTCATATAGCAGATTATCCATTTCCGTATTATTAACGTATACTAGTATATGGATTCATGCAACATTTTATAAGATTGGATGAAAATTAATTATTAGTAATATGTAGATAGGTCTGGTGTTCGTCTGAATCAGTTTCGCCTCTTAAAAATACAGAGAAATTCATATAGCAGATTATCCATTTCCGTATTATTAACGTATACTAGTATATGGATTCATGCAACATTTTATAAGATTGGATGAAAATTAATTATTAGTAATATGTAGATAGGTCTGGTGTTCGTCTGAATCAGTTTCGCCTCTTAAAAATACAGATAAATTCATATAGCAGATTATCCATTTCCGTATTATTAACGTATACTAGTATATGGATTCATGCAACATTTTATAAGATTGGATGAAAATTAATTATTAGTAATATGTAGATAGGTCTGGTGTTCGTCTGAATCAGTTTCGTCTCTTAAAAATACAGAGAAATTCATACAGCAGATTATCCATTTCCGTATTATTAACGTATACTAGTATATGGATTCATGCAACATTTTATAAGATTGGATGAAAATTAATTATTAGTAATATGTATATAGGTCTGGTGTTCGTCTGAATCAGTTTCGCCTCTTAAAAATACAGAGAAATTCATATAGCAGATTATCCATTTCCGTATTATTAACGTATACTAGTATATGGATTCATGCAACATTTTATAAGATTGGATGAAAATTAATTATTAGTAATATGTATATAGGTCTGGTGTTCGTCTGAATCAGTTTCGCCTCTTAAAAATACAGAGAAATTCATATAGCAGATTATCCATTTCCGTATTATTAACGTATACTATAGTATATGGATTCATGCAACATTTTATAAGATTGGATGAAAATTAAAGAAAAACAAAAAGCATATGTGAAATTGTTTTAAAAACCATTAGCGTGTTACAATTCAATGACATGAAATTTTTAGATATCAATTAAATATAAAATTTGTTCGGATAAAAGTTTAAAAGTTTATATTTGCAGATTGGAGAGAATTTCAAATGTGTGCTGTATTAAAATAAGGCAAACAGATAACGTAAAGAGTTTGAAATGGTTTAATATCCAAATAATAAATAATATGCCAAATAAACCGAAAAGAGTAAGAGACTAAATGTCAATTTTCCATGAGAGAGATTTTAAAATACTTTTAACAGTTGTTCTCAATTAGAGTTTTTATTTGTTTTTTTTTTTTAATAATTTCGTTACGACTTCAGAACTTGCAGTATGATTCTTAAGTTGTATTAGCAGTTGCATATAAATTAACACAATTCTCAACGGAAAAGTCATTTTGACAGAAAAATGTCGCTTTCAATAATTTGGCGGGAAGATCACGATTTATCAGAAGGAATGGAGCACTCTTAAGATCTCTTGGAACTGCAAGAAAGGCATCAAAATTTTCTACATTTTATAAAATTTTAGTTTTCATTTTAATGAAGATAGTATTACTATTTTTTAATAAAATGTATTCTGTTTGTATTCAGAAATACACATTAAAAAGCTAAGAAAATTAAAACTATAATAAATGAAATCTAAACACGGACAGATTATAGACTTTTAAACAGAAAAAAAGGTAGGTACCAAGCAACAGCGGGCTCAACATGTGTGGGGTGTAACTAAACACTTTAATTTCTGGAAGTGTGACTTTCAGGGAAGCCTTTGTTAAATATCGGAATAATGTAGATTTGTACGGTTTCAACACGATTTTTTAGCTATTTTTTATCTAGCGCATATAGTGGTCTTCACAGCAAAGAGAGAGAACTGTCAAGTTTATCTGTCACTGATAAAAAATGCAGTTTATTTGTCTTTAAAAAGGCAATGAATTACACTTCATAGCTGAAAACAAAACTATTTGTCATTCTTGTATTTTTAAAACAGCTATATTTAACAATTACTAATTTTTATACGAGTAGGCAAAAGCTGTGTCTTAATGTGTTAAATCCGTAAATATAATTATTAATATTATATCAAGTATCAACCTTCGCTTTAAAAAAATATTCAAAATATTTTGCTCATTTGCTCTCTATCTCTTTTTACTTTTTTCTATCTTTACAAGAAGAAGGTATTGGATTCGGAAAAATTCTCGATTTCCGGATTTATACTTTGTAGAAGATTTAGAACACGATTTGACTATTTTTAGGAAATGTCTGTCCGTGAGTCACTCTCTGTGTATGCATGTCTGTCCGATTGTGACATAAAATTTTTGGGCGCTCTATTTCAAGAAATAATGCGATGCTGCATTTTTCACGATTTCCGCGATTTCTATATTTCAAGAACTAATGCACGGAATTTCCTCAAACTTTATATTCTGTTAGACTTTGACATAAATAGCTGCTGATTAGGTTTTGGTGGGAATCTCCTAGAAGGTGGCGCTTGCTATGTTATGTTTTTCACGATTTCTGCTATAGCTATATCTCAAGAACGAAAAAATTGTCATTTAGTTTGGGTTGCATACGATTTGATTTATATAAAAGAATGTTTTGTGATAGTCACAACATACTAGTTTCTTCTTGCAGCAAAGCTAGGAAAAAAATACTATGAAGTTGCTTTTATTTATATTGGGTATATTCTAGACGTATATAATCGGGCAAGTGTCACTCTGAGTGTTCCGTACTACTTTAAGAGAGCGCCGAACCGTGTTTGTATGCGAAATGTCATTTTTGCATAGGCACGATGCAGGGCCATTATGAGTAATTTGTTAATTCAGAATTAGGATGAAATCCATTTGGAGTACATTTTGGAATGTTTTCACAGACGTAATTTCTGTTCTCACTCACGTTTCCATACAATTAAAAAAAAATGAACAAAATCAGATGTCATGATACCCTCTACTATACAGATTCACATTAGAAAAATATTCATATCTAAGCAGTGTTTATTTTCATGTTTTTTACTGAAATTCATATTATTTTTATTTTGTTTTATTTTATTTTAAAGTTAACGGTATAATTTTAAGAGATAATTCCTTGTTATCTGAACAGATAATTATATAAACTGAATTTACAGAAAAGATGAAAAGAAATTTAACAATATTTTTAGCGAATGATGATCTAAAGCCTTTTTTACTTTTGTTTCCCAAATAATTTTAATCACTTTCGCAAAATTACTATTTTGAAACTGCGTATAATGGATATTCACATTTTTATATATGTATAATATTATATGTGCTTTTTAAAACATTCTTGCTTTTCAAATTTAATTTAACTGAAAATTTTTGAGTGACTCATGAAAGATATGGTTGGTATTTTACGCGAATTTTACCTCTGTTGTAGCAAAAAATAGTCTCATTTACTTAGCATCTCATATAAATTTGCTCAAAATGGTAATGAGACAGTAAAGCTAAAATGTCTCTTTCTTATCTTTTGTTACATTTACATCTATACAAACTACTTTTTAAGCATTTGAGACTTTTTATAAAGCAGAAAGTTTCCAATCTTTTAAATTTAATACATATGTAATATTTACTAAAAGGGTTTTCTGAAACTATAGAGGATCTTATAATATAATAAGCCCAAACTCTTCCAATATGCTCACAAACGTTACACAAAGGAATATTTCGATAGAGCTGTTTTTTACTCTAAACGATTCTTGTCATTATTCGAATACGTTGTACTGACCATGTTTTCTAGAACAAACACTTTATCTATAAAGTGTGCCCCAAAGAGATTTAAACACGCTTTACTCTTTTGCCTATCGCAAATACGTTAGGAATGTACAGGGTGTTTCACGAAGGACCCCTAACTTTGAAAATAAATAAATCGGAAACGATGATAGAAAGAAGTATGAAACTAGCGGTATGGTTATTAGAAAACCCGTAAAAATCTGATGCAGAAACCTTAAAATTTTAGTAACAAAATCCGAAGATAAGTCTCGCTTTCAAGAACCGATTTGAATTCGACTGAACATGTGTACAGGACATAACAATTTCTCGACCGAGCTCGTTGGTCAGCTTCATCCGCCATTTGTTTCAAAATTGCGGCCACTTTAAGATTTAAAAACTTTTTAAGTACCAAAAAGTTGTATAAAAAAATTTTTAATTGGAAATCTTCTTTGTGTTAAGTGTTAGATCTTGCTACTAGAATACTGAAGCATTTTTTGTTTTGACTTTATATTAAAAAATGGCTGAGATATAGCAGTTTAAAATTCTAGGATGGATCACATTTTGAAACAATCTGATTTGTTATATGCTATAACTCTCGTGTTTATGTACTAATTTGAATGTTACTGAGAATGTATGTGTACAGGACATAACAAGGCCTCGATCGAGTTTTCACCAACTGCAACCAGCCATCATGTTTCAAAATGGCGGCCGTTTAAGAACGTTTTAATTTTCAAAAATTATAAAAAATATACAAAATCCTTTTTTTTTTTTTTTTTTTTTTTTTTTTTTTTTTTTTTTTTTTTTGTTAGTGTGTTTGATTTTGGGATACAAGGATTTAAGGAAAATTTTTTGTTTCTCCGTTATCTTAAAAATTGCTGAAGTATAGCAGTTTGAAATTAAAGGGTCGCTGACATTTTAAAACAATCTGAATTTTGTCATGCGATTGCATTAGTATTTATTAACCGATTTGAATGTGAGAATGTGATTGAGCATGTGTACAGGACATACCAAGATCTCGACCAAGTTCGTTGGCCAGCTTAATCTTGTTTTAAAATGTCGGCCACTTCAATTCTTCAGATTCAAAGAAGATCTACAAAAGAATTAGAAATCTAAAAAGCTCCCCCACCCCTTAAGTGTTTGGCCTTAATGCAAGGTCTCAGGAACAATTTTTGGCTTTGCCTCATTTTAGAAATTGACTAAGATATAGCAGTTTGAAATTCTAGGATGGCTGATTTTTTCATAATTAAGTTTATTTATGAGTTTTAGAAAACACGGTATCTCGCAAATTTACTTTAATTGTTGTAACCATTGTTACTCTTATACGTTTAAAATTGCATAGCCATAGCCGCCAGCGTGAAATTCTCTCTAAGCTTGGCGATATCTGGTAAAATATCACCACATCTGTTGACCAAAAATAATTCGCCAAAAATCAACTTGGATATAGCTGACTTATTTGGCGAAATTCTCATTAAAATCCAGTATTAACAAAAACTGAGATTGAATCTTCTATAATCGGGTTCTACACACTTTAGCTTTGTGTGCTTGTGTAAAATGAGCTGAAATTTTCAAAACAAGGAATATGGAAGCTCTATTTTCCTACCGGTTACAGGCTGGAAGGACTTTTTATATATTAATTTGCTAAATAAACTGAAACTGGTTCTTTTAAAGCCACTATTTGGGATTTTTCGACTTTTTTATAGTCATATGTTTCTGGAATTCTTAAAACAAATCAATCAGGAAGGACAATAAAAAAAAATAGGCGTTCTTTCAGAACGTATTAAGTTGGATTTAATGTACCAAAAACACGCATTGTACCCTTTCTCTCAGTTTTGGCTACATTGTAGAAAAAAATAGTCATGTAATTGTCCAATTAATCTTAAAGTAAAAGAAACGAAAGGCATTGTTTTGACCATTAAATAAAGAAAAAAATAAGAATAATTAATATCGCTAATCTTAAATGAAATTAATCAATAAGCCCATGATAGAAAATAGGATAACTGATTTTTCTCTGACATTGGGAAATCTGTTTACTCTATTGTCATTATTTAAAAACATATGCATGCAGTGTAGTTCCATATGCATTTTATTTTAATTAGATTATTTGACACGCATTTAATATTAGATGATTTTCGGAGAGAAGAACAAGATCTTCTGGGGTAAGTCAATAGTGAAAAGATGTAGCAAAATATTGGAACTAGATTATATGGACGAAAAATGAAATTTAATTGGGAAGGAGATCTTCTATTTTGTGGTTATTTTCGTATATCTCTTAAAGAAAAGAGGGGGATGGATGCAAAAACAATATCACGCATAATCGAGTTTGGGCTAATCTATACCAACATTTTGTAAATCGTTTTTTTCTTCATGAAACAAATTAATGTGAAATGTATGATAAAAATTCAAATGTATGTATTATTAAATAAATTCTACGCTATGGATTTATGATATTTGCGCCTCAATATCAATTAAATAAAGATTTCAAGTTTATATCAATGACTAATTCATAATTAAATTAATTAACTAATTAAATTAATTAACTAATTCATAATTAAATGAATCAATGCTAGTTTCTATAATGACGTAAAATGGCACAGAATGCTGCTAGAAATCGGAAGAAGAACTTTATCTCAGAAATAAAAAAAATGTTGTATTAATAAATAGTAATACGTATTCTAATGCCTTGTTAGTTTAGTAGAATGTACTAAACCAATAATCATATTTTTAAAGGTAAAATGTACACTAGTGCAATCTATACACGAATGCAAGTTAATTAAACATGAGTTCATGAAGATCTGTAACAGTTTTATGAACCGGATTACTAACTGAGAAAATTATTTTTAAATATAGTTTACTTATTAAGTTTCCATTATCAAATTCATTAAAATAAAAGAATTGCGTTAGAAAAAAAAATCAATAATGGCGAATCTTTTTAGTTAGACCTTTTCTACTTCACCAATACTTCATCATGCGTCGTCAATTTTCTTACATTAATGAAAAAATTCTGAATTTAAATACAAGAATGTACAGCTTGTAGCTGCATGTAGAAAATACGTATTTATCCGAGATATTGATCAGGCAAACAGTAAAGATTTATCTAGATAAACGAGATTTATGTTGCAGTTAATTTCTTTTCTGTTATGTTTGGTAATGTACACCTAAATTGCCGGCAAGATTTCAGCAGTCTCAGGAAATAAAAACTTCTCGTCATGCCTACTTGTCTGTATCCCCCTCTTTCTCACAAAGTCATTCATTTAGGCTTGGCAAGAAAGCCGCCGCAAATTGGGAGACCCTGTTTCGAGCCTGAAGTCGGAATCTCTCTTCTCCCACCCGCAACTATTGAAAGGCAGGCAAAGACTTATAAGGGAGGGGGGTCGGTTGTATCCCATCTTATTAGCCGTCGTGGTTTGCGCCCTTGTTAGCGCGGCATTAGAGTGAGCCGCTGCCTCTGATAATCCCTTTAATCAGCGCTCATCACACTTTGCTCCCGGTGCTCCTTTTCTGCCTCTCATCTGTTGCTCCCAAGGATGCCGACTCGTAGACCTCCGAGAAGCAGAGCAAGGAACTGGAGTGCGAGTGTTCCTTTGATGAAGCAGAGAGTGGACGCGGAAGGCTGTTAAATTTACGTGATGTTCAGTCGCATACACTAACTTTGATTTAGAAGTTTAAAAAAAATGCTAAAGCCCTCTTCACCTGTTGTTTCAAATTATATACTCTGACTTTCATCCAGGTTGTGAACCATTTTAAATACACATATGTATGTTAGAAAGATATTTGCTCTGATCAATAAAATAATAAATACCGTATATTCAAGCGTATAGCGCTTCTTGCGTATAACGCGCACCTACAATTTGAAACTGTATTTTTCTATTTGTAGGTATATTCTCCGTATTATGCGCACCTCTTTTTTCCAAAGAAATTTTTTTGAGATATATAGCATGAAAATACAATAAAAAAATTTTAAATGCATAATAACTAGTACAAATGTAAAAAAAAAATAGCAAATTGGAAGTGGGCTACTGTCAAGCATATCCTGTTGAATTCCCTCAGAGTATTTGGAATCACCTCTTGGTCATTAAAATAATCACGTCTTCTTCTTTTGTTCATTAATATATAAATCTGAATTTTTATGCTTAATTGTTGAG
Source organism: Maratus michaelseni (assembly GCA_963931845.1). Classification (NCBI taxonomy): domain Eukaryota; kingdom Metazoa; phylum Arthropoda; class Arachnida; order Araneae; family Salticidae; genus Maratus; species Maratus michaelseni. The sequence goes on from OZ007587.1 coordinate 187,612,367, forward strand.
CTTTCGTATTACACCCGGCGTATAACGCGCACTTGTAAAATTTGACCAATTTTCTTGCTTTAAAAGTGCGCGTTATACGCCAGAATATATGGTATATGAAGTACAGATATATACAGATGTATATCTTTATACAAATTTATGAAACACATATAGCATTAGACATATATTTAATCTCGCATTAGACACGTAAAGCTCATAATTTTTTGCGATACTTTGATTTAGATGTTTAAAATGCCAAAGCCCTTTTGACCTGTAATTTCCCGTTATATACTTTGATCCTCAGCGGGAATATGAACTAAATAACTTGTCCATTTTAAAATTCCCGTATAAAAATCTTGTAAAATATATTTACTCTGATTATTAAAATAATAAATAATATGACATATAGAATTTTTAATATACAATGTGGTTATAAAATAAATTTCCCTACTTGGTATTTTTCCCTATTTCAGCTGTAGCTGAAACTAATGAATAGAATGAGACCGCATTTTATATTTAAACTTTTGAAAGCACGGGGCGATGAATTCCGTAAAAAAAAAATGTATATACCATTTAGTACAAAATTTTTCAGTAAGAAAAGTTTTAGAACTTAAATCGATAGCAAAATGGATTATGATTTTTTGGTTATTTGTTTTACTCTATATACATGAAAGAGTTAGCAACTGGAGTGCGAGTGTGTCTCCTTCTGATAAAATAGAGAACGGAAGCGAAAAACTGTTAAATTTTCGGGTGGTGTTCAATCGCATGCACTAACTTTGATTTAGATGCTAAAATAGTCTAATGACACTATTTTTATTACTGTTGTTTCAAATTATTTACTCCGACTTTCAGCGAGAAAGTGAGATAAATCTCTCGTCCATTTTAAATTCCTATACAGGTGTTATGAAAGATATTTGTCTGATCATTAAAATACGAAATAAGTTCGATATTGCATTACAGATATATTTATTTGTGCATTGTCATGCTACATTAAAGAAATATTATTGATTTCGGTTCAACGAAGATCTGGACATCTATATCTAAATTATAGGAGTCATATGTAATATATACGTGTACTATAATTTGCTAAAACTAAGAAATCCTCTTTATCAATTAAAATACTTTCTTAATAAATAACTTCTGTAAAAGGATTAATATACAATATTTGATGTATGAGTTAAAACTCTTCAAACTATTATATTGTAAGATTTGTACAATTATTTGTCGTGGAAGTCTGAATTCATCAATATAACAAAATGTGTTTTTCAACTTTCAAATGATTTCTTTTTGTATTTATTGCATATATATTTTTCTAGCTTCATTATTTTGAACAAATGTGTAATTAATGCAATGTGTGTAAAAATGCTTATCCGTTTCAAGGTTAAAAAACCATAAAGCAATTTGCACTTTATTTATAAATCACCGATTAAATATATGAATAACACCGAATCAAACTCCAGATGTATCAATATAAATGCAAAATCTCCACAAAAAAAAAAAAAAAAAAGTTATTAGATTTAAAACTGATCTATTCAAATTATATTTCAAGCTAATAAATGCATATCTGGTTGAAGGATAGCAAACTGTAAAAGTTAATATATGATTAATTTGAAATCTTGATGACTCAATATAATTCCAATATCTCCACTTAGAACAATTCTTATATTCCAAGTTTGTCTAAATTAATTATATTTTTAACTGACCTTAAAAATGCATTTCTTCTAGAAATATAGAAAATTATAAAGAAGTTCGCACATCATTTATAATTAAATCAATAAATAGCGTGAATTCCTGTTCAATCAAAAATAAACAAAAAATATTCACATAAAAAGTTCATATATTCCAAACTGATCCTTTATTCATAAGAGCAAAGGCTGCTGTTTTAATTTGGTTTTAATGTTTCTTTTATGTTACTTTAAATGAAATTATTGTATTGTTTTTAAAAATTCATATTCACTTTAATAATAATAATAATAATAATAATAATAATAATAATAATAACTATAAAACAATTTAGACATTATTTATAATTAAATCACAAAATGAACATAAGAATAATTCTAACTTCTTATGAATCAATTCAAATAAAATCTTCATATAAAAACAGTTAATGCATTTTAAGTTTGTTAAATTGCTTATATTTCGAACTAACATTAAAAATGTATTTGTGCTTGAAGGATACTAAATGATAAAGAAGTTTGCAACTCATTTATAATTAAATCCCCAAATAAACATATGAATAATTAACGTGAATTCCTGTTGAATCAATAATAAACAACGACTTTCATATAAAATTTCATATATTTCAAACTTATATTTTATTCATAAGAACATATGCTGCCGTTTTAATTTGGGCTTTAATATGGATTTTCTATATTAATTTTAAATGAAATTATTGTTTTGTCCTTAAAATTACATATTTACTTTAATGATAAAAAACTATAAACGCAATTTACACATTATTTATAATGAAATCCTTTAATAAGCATATGAATAACGCGACCTCCTAATGAATCAATATAAATGCACAATCTTCACCTAAAAACAATTCTTATATTTCAAACTGATCTTTTATTCACAACAACACGTGCTACCGCTTTATCTCGCTTTTAGCATTGCATCCACCTATACACCATCCCCACCCCCAGAGGGATTTCTCTTCCCTTTTAATCTCATGGGCCCATTTTTGCATCCCCCGCGTGTTATCGGCGGTACCCCACGAAGGCCAGGTTTCTACAGGATTTATCCTGTGACGTCACTAACCTCCTTATCACTAAGCCTTAAGCCTTACCTTCCGCTAGAGAAACCCTGATTGGCAGCAGGGTTTACATGACATTTCCCTAAGGCCCTAGATTTCTACTGAGGAAGATTTTAATTAATTATGGAAACATAATATTCAGAATTATTACAAAAGGTTATCGTATATACAAATATGTGATTCCAATTAACAGTTGCACGTAACAGATTGGGAGAATCTGAAGCGGAAGGACTTATAAAAATGCAGGTAAAATCTAAGTAAGTATTTCTAAATTTAAATTTCTAAAATAAAATTCATAAAACAAACATGGACTAATATAATTACCATCATAATTAAAAGCTTTTACGATCTTTAAAATGGGAGAAGATACCTGAATTTCGTTTTTCAATATGATAGAGTGGAAAGAATTAAAGAAATTTTCACCTATGCATCAGTTGGAACACTCAATATACTAGTATGTTTCCTCAATTACTTTGCTAAGGAATTATGGAATTTGTTTAGAAGTATTTTGCTTTTTGCTTTTTGTTTTCCCCTAAAACACCAATCTCCAAAACGGTTTTGGTACACAGGTGTACCGTCTGTAGTCTAAACGCTAATCCAATTATTATAAAATTCAAAATAATTGTTATATATCTGCGATAAAACTTCTAAATTTCTAAAATTAGAGTCTATTTTCTGTGAAATTAATCTAACATTAATGATCAGTTATTAAAAAAAAAAAAAAAAAAAAAAAAAAAAAAAAAATTGCCAGATTTTAATTTAGCTAAAATATTTTTTATTAAATCATTTATTTTTAAACTATTAAAACTAGTCTGGAGATCTTTTTTCAATTAGAGAAAATTTATAACAATTTTAAACTACAGATTATTGCTAATGCATTCAGATATAAATGAATTAACTATTTTGTTTATATATATTAGAATTATGCAAAGAGAGAAAAATCTAAGTAAATATAATTTTAAACCTTTACGCCGGGCCTCTCGGGTAATTAAGAAAAATTAGTAATAAAAAGGTAATTTTAGAAGAAATTTCTATTACAACGAGTCGCGTTCATAGAAAAAAAAAATTCATTATAAACGTGAATATTTAACTGTCCATTTCATCCCAAGCAGATAATCATCAAATAAAACAATAGTCCCAGCAGAAAAATAATTTCATTAAATTTTTCGAAATTATACTTTTTTTTTTTTTATATATAAAATTGAGTCAAGTTTTTTAAAAGTTAACATTTTTTAAATAACTTTATAAAGAAATTAAATTTATAACGGTGCGATGTAAATGAGATATTTCTGAAATTTCAAAGAGTAGTTTTAAAAGAATCAGTATAGCAGACTCTATTATTTAATTAACAAATCATTATATAAAAATGAAATATTATTTGAATCTTCTTTACATTAGAAATGCATAGACTATAAATATTTTCCGAAAATTAAAAATGACGAAATTGGGACACCTGAAATTTTTCTAAAACATTCTTGTTATTGTTCTAAATGAGATAACAATTGATTTGGCTTAAGAATGTGAGGAACATAGGCTATAAAAATTTTCGAAAAATCAAAAATAGTGGCTTTAAAAGAATCAGTATAAAAGCCACAAAACGCCCAAATTTAGCATTCTTTAAAATTACAAAATCAATATTTAAACATTAAATATCCTTTGGCGCTTCTTAACATTGCAAGTACATAGTTTATACATAATTTTAGAACATTCAAAATGACAAACCTGGGACACCGCAAATACTTCTTAAAACTTCTTTGATTGTTCTAAACGAAATAACGATTGAGTTGTCTTAAGAATGCGAGGAACTTAGACAATAAAAAAGTTCGAAAAATGAAGATAGTGGCTTTAAAAGAGTCACTATCAAAGCCCAAATTTAGCATTCTTTTAAATTACCAAATCAGTATTAAAAAAAAATGAAATATCCTTTGACGCTTCTTAAAATTACAAGTGTATATACACCCAGAAAAAGGAATTGATTAAAACTACAAAACATGTTTTGTTGAGTACATTTTGGTTGTTTTAGCAAAATTCAAGTAAAATTGAACCATTTTACTTGAATCAACAAAACATTTTTTGCTGACGATACAAATTTTTTTTTGGAATTACAAAAAAAATTTTTTTTTGTTGATTCAAACAAAATTTTTATTGACCTATATTTAAACAAAAAGTTTTGTTGATTCAACAAAACTTTTTTCTGGGTGTACATAAAATTTCCGGAAATTCATAGCAATGAACGTGGGACACCCAAAATAGCTCCTAAACAGTCTTCATATTGACCTAAAATCATATAACTATTGATTTGTCTGAATAGTGGAAAGAATATAGGTTATAAAAATTTTGAAAAAATCACAAATAGTGGCATTAAAGAATCAGTATAAAAGCCACAATACGTCCGAATTTAGCATTCTTTAAAATTACAAAATCAGTATTTAAACATTAAATATATTTTTGTGCTTCTTAACATTGGAAGTGCATAGACTATAAATAATTTCTAAAAATTCAAAACCACAAACTTGAGATACCTAGAACATTTTTTATGCTGCACAGTAATTACAAAACTACCAGACCGAATTTAGCAAATTCTTATCTTGTTAGATATTTTTCGATATTTGAGTTTTTTTTAATTTAAAAAAAAATATTAAGTGAACGCAGAATCTAAATCTTGTCTGGAATTAATGATTTGCAGTTGAATAAATTTTAACTATAGAATCACTGAATTGAGGAATTTCAATAATAATGTGTCTATCAACTTCTCAGAACTCGGGTCAGCCGTTCATATTGGTGTCAGGTGTTAATATACTCAGACAATATTATCTTAAGTTCTATATAATAGATCACGACTGTATCAATGGCGTTCAGGCGCTGTTAAATGTAATGCAATAATAAATATAATTTTTAACGTCTCTACAAGTATATTTCACGCATTAAAAATAGAAAATACGCTTTAAAAATTAAATTGTGTATATTTTCACGCCTGTTTTAAATAAAATTAGTATATTTTATCTTTTTATATAATAAAAATATTATATAATTAAAAATATTATGGATCATTATTTTTTTAATTTAAGATTTTGTTATTTACACTTTCTAATAGTGTTCAAAAGTTTTGAAGCACTGCCTAAATTTTTGTCATCAATGGAACTTTTTATTTTTTCAAGAATGTACAGTTATTCTTCTTAAAATTTTGCATAGTTATTAATTATTATAATTGGCAAAAATTGGTAATAATAGTTGAATATGTTAAGAAGTAATATTTAGCGTATTACGCTTTTGTTTTCCCACTCCAAAATAAGCCAAAAAGTATTTTCAGGTCTTGAAAAAAAATCTAGATAGATCACTGGATGTATTAGTTTTCCAGTAAACGAAGATTTTACAGCCTAATATTAACCTTCTCACGAATTATGAAAAAATATATATTATGTGCATTGTTATTTAAATGGTTGGAGTATCATAGTTGAGGTTTATTTCAACAGGACTCGAACCTGGGTACCTTGTCTTGCCGTGCCAACCTCAACTATGATACTCTAACCATTTGAATATGAATGACTTAGTTGAAAGGAAGTTTACTCCCTTCATTATGACCTAATTACATGATATACAGCAGTTTCCATGTTATATCACACTTTCATCATGTAAATACTATATTTATAGCTCGGATGAATGAAATTAGCGCAACAGTTCGCAGCCATGTTCAATAAATAAGAGTGAATTTTACCAGCCGGGTCGTTCGGGGTAACTCAGTAGGAAGAGCATTGCTATGGCAAGCCAAGGTACGCATGTTCGAATCCTTGGCCCGGACATTTTTCGCTCTGTTCGAAAAAAAAAACTCCACTATGTTACTCCAACCATTTGAATATGATTCACTTAGTTAAAAAAAACTTTCCTCTCTTCATACTTGTTTACCGTAATCCCATTGACATTTTATGCCCCGACAATACTTTCAAGTACCATAAAGAAAATCTTGTTTTAAAACACATTTAATACATCGTTTGGCAGTTATACAATTTAGCACGAGTTATATATAATTTGCTTTACCATGTTCCAATAGCATTATTTGTTGTAAATATATTTTTAAATGAATAATTTATTTTTCAATTGCAGCATACATTCTTGGATAATTTCTTTTACGGTGCAGCTCTCCTGATATTGAAAGACATGGAGTGGAAACACTTTTAATATTTTTATTCAATCATACTGAATGCTAAAGACCAATTGCTATTGCCAATAAGGTTTTCTAAACGAAATGTGTTAGCCAGTTGTCGGTACAGTTAGTTCAATAGGCGGAGCATAGGCAATTTAAGCGAATAGATATTGGATTCGACTCCCGGCTTGAACATTTTTTCACTCAGTTGTGAAAATTCAGTTCGTATGATGGAGTGGAAAGTTTCATTTCTGAAAAAATCTTGTGCTGCCATTCGTTAACAAAAGTTAAAACAAATTTGCGGCCGCACATGATATCTGAAAACTTAAGAGATGCGGCAGCCAAAGTAAAAGTTAATCGGAAGACGTTTTCGAACCACTGTTTTATGACTTATGTTAACCCTTTGACTACCGGACCAGTTTTTGAAAAATAATCTCTGTGCCATACACTTACAGTAGGTTATTTTTAAGAGAAATCTACAATAAAGAATTTTTTTTTGCAAATTACAATTGAATATAAAATTGGTATCCAGTCCTACCTCGTAATCAAAAGCTTAATATCTTCATATAAGGCTTAGGGGAATGATTTTTTTAAATTCATATCGATAAATAATCTTTTATAATATTTGTTATGTTTTTATTTTGAACTCTTGGGAAGTTATAAACGAAGCAAAGGGTCTTCCTTCTAAATTTTTGTTTTCAAGTTACATCTAAATATTAAATCTCAACTCTCAAGCGAGATCTAATCAATTTAGAATAAAATACGAGATCAAGGTTGGGTCAATAAAACAATTTTAAAATTCTTAAATCTAATTTGTGAACAAAATTTAACAACTTCATAATGACTCAAAGAGAATATGAACTTAAAACTAAGTTCAGAAAATAAATTAATTAAAATTGCCATCTTACATTGCGAAACATGTTAGTTTTGCGTCATGATATAGTTCAGAATTTTGACTCAAACTGCTTATATGCTTTATAATCTGTAAACGCGCACAAAAAATATGTTATCTGCATGTCAATTATAAAGTACCTATATGTTTTTTTCTGTTCAATCCCGACCCTTGGCACGTTTAACGGCGGGTCCCGCTTTGGCTGAAGATAGTAATTTTTTTAGACCTTAATAAAGGGGACCGGGAGGGGTACTATGCTCTACAGACTTGTACTAGTCTAAGCAGCCCCTCTTAGGCTACCAAATCAAATCAAATTAAACATTGTGTAATTTCAAAAATTGTGTAATTCGTTGTGTAATTTCATTGTGTAATTCGTAAAAAAACAAACATGTCTAATCTTAGTGTACTGCGCAAAACTATCAAAGCGAAAATACTGCTTGAATTAGTTTTATTAGAGAGTGCATCAATTAAATGATTGTTTACTTTATTTTTTGAATAGCCTATTTCAGTAGCCCTAATAGTTCTCCTTACATAAAGTAGAATAATTGCCTTAAATGCGAGTTAAATTAAAATGGAAAAATATTTATTTTACTATTTATTTTCTCCATTTGATCATTAATCCTTATTTTATATCAATAAAAAATCCATATAGCACGTGCGCACGCACGTGCGTATATCTAAGTGCACTTACGTGTATATTAAAAATATACATATATAATTTTTAAATCAGTTTATTAACACATTAAAATTAACAAATTCATTATTATTTCATTGTATTTGTTATGAAACAGAAAAGAGCATCTTATGCATATAAATTTAGTCGTTAAAGTATATTCATTTTAGTGAGAACTAAAATTTGAGCTGAACGCACTTTAAGCATGAGTAAGCTGAAACTCACCCTGTATCATTTCATTTTTATTTGTAATAAACTCGAACCATAAATTGGGTATATAAATTACAACAAAACCGCAATCTTTCCTTCCCCAAATATTTACAGGTCATAAGAGTATGACGATAAAAGCAATAATCAGCTGCACCTATTATCAAATAAGTTTTATCATTGACATAAAATACCTATCACGGCAGATGAATAAGTTAAGAAAGGGGTAAAGGAGTTACGACTGCTTCTAAAACAAAATCCGCAACTTCGCGCGAATTTACACTCCCACGCGCTGCATTTATAAACCATCATGACTCGCCGTCAAGACCCCCATAACGTCATAACAGAAACCCCAAACCTAATTTGTAACCTGATTTTCGCATCTTTACGATATCTTAGCGCGAATGAAAATTAGTAAAGGCGAAGATATATATACGTATGCATTTCACCTTTTCTATGCGATCAGATATTTCGGAGGAGGAGGAGGGGGGGGTGCACGGAAAAGCCCCCACTGTGTTTATTCAAGGTGATTAAGGCATAGCATACAAGCGCCAGTAGACATAAAATGGCTGTATAAAGTTAGGCCTAACACTATAAAGTCGGGCGTAACATAGGTGTTAAGGGTAAGTTTTACGCTGCTCTATTCACTGCCGGGGAATAGATCATAAATATTCTAATACGTATAAACAAGGGGTTGCGCGTCTGGCTTTGATTTGTTAGATTTCCCAGTTTATCTTTTATAAGACGGCTTTATGTAGCATTAGGGCGGCAGTAGATGATGTAAATCACGTCTTGATGATGTGCTTCATTAGCAGAATAAACGAGGATTATGGGGAGACGTGAGCTGTCGTCACTTTTGTTACTCGAATTTGAAGAAGATGAGAAAAATGGCTGTGTAAGGACCAAAGAAAAATGGTAAATATCCATTGCCACTTGCTAGTTAAAAGTATGTTGACGTAAGCATTAATAAATGCAATAGTAATTACATTAGGTATTTATTTATAACTAATAAATGACTTTTTGCATCCGGGTTTCAATGCTGGTAGTAATAATAATCATAAAAGTATTAAAACTAGCGTTAAAAATTACATTAGAGGAAGTATTTGTGACCGTTTTAATTTTGAAGAGAAATAAATAGATATATTAAAGGCTAGAATGTATTTTTTTTTTTTTTTTTTAGTTCGTTTCAACTGCCACATAAAACATGTATAGTCCACCATTACGTTAAAACTTTATGTCAAAAGCATGGTACTTCTCTTTTTAAACTTTCTATCTTACAAACAAAAAAAAATAAATAAGTGAAATTAATAATTGAATAAATGTGAAATCATAAAATATAAAAATCACTTCAACTACTAAAAGTTTTGGTTAACAATATCTTTCTATAAACGACAATATATAATACATTTTTATTACACGTATTGTAGAAAAAAAAAACATTGTTATTCAACAGGATGATTTTCTAAACTTTATTTACGTATTCTACACAAAACTGAAAACTGATTTGAGTATTTCATCTAAACATTAAAAAAAAAAAAAAAGTTTGTAAGACGAGACAAGCAGCAAGTAGATATAACTGCAATTTAGATGAAGCTGCCACAGACTCTTTAAAATAAATAAACAAATCTTGTACATTATAACCTAAGTGTAATTGCATAAGGTGACAATTAAGGAACAAAACAAATTGAAAATATAGTCATTCTTTAATATCAATTAAAAAATATATTCAGTAGGTACTTTAAATTAAAAAATAACATCAATAAAATTGATAAATTAAAAACATTATTATGATACTATGGTGATTATAAAGTACAAACTTAAATAAAGATACAATAAATTAATTTGTTAATTTGATGCTATGAGATAATTTTTGTGTTAAATTCGTTTTTATATTAATTAATTGTTGTTATAATGAAGTAAGCTACTTATATTTTTCAAAACTTTTGTTAATTTGAACAGATTTATTCACACCATTTAGCAGTGAAATCAACTTTTGACGAATTTATTCTTTATTCCTAATCTAAAGAAGCACTGAGTAACTTTAGTATAAATTTGCAAAAAAGTAGTAATTTAGCATAAAAGTAGTAATTTAAGTATAAAAGTAAGCTAATTATATTTTTTCAAAACTTTTGTTATTTTGAACAGATTTATTCAGACTATTTAGCACTGAAATCAACTTTTGACGAATTTATTATTTTTTCCCAATCTACAGAAGCACTGAATAACTTTAGAATAAATTATCAAAAAAGTATTAATAATATAAAAGTAGTAACTTTAGTATAAAAGTAAGCTAATTATATAACTAGCTAATTATATAATATTTCCAAACTTTTGTGATTTTGATGTTTTTATTCAGATCATTTAGCACTGAAATCAACTTTTGACGATTTTTTTTTTCAATCTAAAGAATCACTGAGTAACTTTAATATAAATTTGTGAAACAAGTCAGTATACGAACATAATTTTTAAGAAACATGAAGATAAAAAATCAGCAATTAATGAGACATTAAGATCTTGTTTATTTATTCAGAAGTTCCATTTTGTCTTCAGGCGAGACTTTCAAGGCTCCCAAATAGTCCGATGGTCCACCAACTGAATACCAATATTTTTTAACAGAAAATTTAAGTTTCCTTAAAAAAATTTATCTTCGAAGGTGGTTTTTGCAAAATTTGCAAGAAAAAAAAATCTAAGAAAATACCGTTATTCAAAAAGCGGACCATTTGGGAGCCCTGGACTTTTAGTCTAAATCACATAAACGAGTCTTGCAAATGACACATTACCTTCTATGGAAATTGTCACGATAAGTAGTATGTCCTTAATACATCCAAATCGTGTATGAATATAAATTTGTAAAATAAATCTGTGAGAAAATGGCTTTTGAAAGTGACTCATATAAAATGCAAATATTAATGAAAAACCAAGAGTACATTCGTTCATTCTTAAGTCCTTCAGATGAGATGGTTCTCTTCAAAACACTTTTCTCCAGAGATGACGGAAACATAGATTGCCTAAAAAGAGCCTGCCAAATACTAGATTACTTTCCATGTAGATTATCACGATAAATAGTATTTCATTTATACATCCAAATTTTGTATCTATTTAAAATGAAATACAAGGAATATTCGTTAAATATGCCTTGAACTTTGTGACTTTTTTAAAACGTGACTTCAGAAAAATATTATATTCAAAAATACCTTGCGCTTAATAATATTTAATTTCTGTTGTAGTTCAGTGTGTGTCTCTTTTATACGCAACTGATGGATTAAAAATCTTAATTTAGTGCATTAACAAAGATGAATATTGATTTATTTTTGTCTTTCAGGTACACCTTGTGAAATTTGTTGTCTTTTATGCCTTAATATATTCAGATTTTTTGTGATAACCGAATAGATCTCTTTGCAAAAGTTAGGTTATTTTATCTTGATAATTATTCACCGTCATGACATTATACAAAGTATTTGTTACATCTTTTAGAAAAGCTACACACAGTTTAAACACAAGACATTAAGAACACTGTTTGATAGAAAGTTGTATGAAGATGAGATTTTCTAGAGATAAGAATAGGATTTATATAAGAAAGTAGAATTTTTAAAAGAAAACGTTCCATAAAAAGAGAGCTGATACTCCGACTCTGACTAAGTTTTTATACAGCTGAACACTTTCTTTCACCATGACTAAGAAATAACTCCAATATCATTTTTCATATCTTATAAAAAGGTAAATCTCTGAACAGATCATGTGAAAGTTTTGTTAAAAAGTGAAGAAAAAAGAGGGTGGGGGTGGGGGAAATACTTCATGCATTTGAAAATTTTTGAATAACTTATAAATAAAGTTAAGTAAAAAATTGCTACATATTATCAATTGAAACTAATTTAAACAAATTGAATTGATAAAATTATTCAAATAAATTTAGTTAGTTTATAAAATTAAAGTATCTCTCGGGAAAAGAGGAAACTTTATACATAAAATTATTGATATACTTGACATTTTTTCTATCTATCTATCGTTCACTCTATCTGTCTGTCTATCTATCTATTTAAATATATATGATTACCTTTCTATCTCTCTGTCTCTATTTATCTGTCTATCTATCTGTCTGTTTATGTGTCTTTTTATCTCTCTGCATATCCTTCTGTCTCTCTCTCTATGTAACTGCCTATCTATCTATCTGACTGTCTTTCTATCTATCTATATGACTGCCTTTCTAGCTATCTATCTGTCTATCTATCCAGCTGTCTTCCCGACTTTATCTATCTATGTATCAACGAATCAAACTGTGTATCTATCTCTATTTTCAGATTTTCTCTAATAAACGGGCATATAATGTTTTTTTGTGAAAATTATACCTTTTTTGTAAAATTATGCATATAAATAATTACTCTTCGAGATAACAAGGTATTTGTTAGCTCTTTAAGAGAAACTACACACAGTTTCAACACAGACATTAAAAACACTGTTTGATAGAAAGTCGATTGAAGATGAGATTTTTCTATAGATAAGAATAGGATTTATATAAGAAAGTAGAATTTTCGAAGGAAAATATTCCATAAAAAGGGACCAGAGTACTCTCACTCTGACCAAGTTTTTATACAGCTGAACACTTCCTTGCACCATGACTAAGAAAGAACTTCAATATCATTTTTCATTTTGTAGAAAAGGTAAATCTCTGAACAGATCAACTGAAAGTTTCGATGAAGAGAGAAGAAAAAAAAAGAGGGATGTGAGGAGGAACACTTCATGCATTTGGTGATTTTTGAATAAAGTATAAAAGAAATTTATGTAAAAGATTCTTTTATGTTATCCGTTGTATGCGCTGTGCCGGGGAAAAAAGATCAATTTGAAAGCAAAATTGACAGATGAAAATCAAAGTTATTACATTAAGAGAGACGTAGAGATAAGGATCTACTCTTTTATAACCTAATATGATTAATTAAAAATATATTGTACTCTAGGAAGAGCTAGTGTGCAATACTTTTAATCGAATGCAAACTGATAGAACTGGTAGAGGTATCTAAAAAGCTTAGCTAATTTAAATAAGTATATTACATCTTGCGAAAAAGGAAAATTTTGTAAATAAAATGATTGTGTAACCTCTACAGCACTACCACCCCTCTCCCTGTCTCTCTAACTATGTATCTCTCTCTCTCTCTCTCTCTCTATATATATATATATATATATATATATATATTATTTGGTCTATTTTTTTTACTTCATTCACTATAGGCGACATTCCAAACTTAAATGTTTAACTAATCAAAATTCTAAAAAAAATAGGACAGAAGACATTATAGAGCAATCATCAAACGAATTTGAATTAAATACGTGTAATATTATGTCTCACACAAAAACGCGATTTGTGCTCAAGTTGGACTAGTTTTTAAAAATCAAAATTACAACAATAGCAAAATTATTAAATGACTTAATTTTACATTTCATTACGTATTTTTCTATCTATTTTATATAGCTGATGAATCTATTGAATTTTTTATACCAAGTGAAATCCTGCATTGTGAGACAGAAAAATTTAATTTCGTGAATTGGTGAGGTAAAATGATTTAAATTATAATAGTTCATTTTTTATTGAATGAAAAACAATAATTGTTACTTAAGGGAAAGACATATCGGCAAGCATTTAAGCTTATAGTGTGCTCATATGAGAAAAGCTACACAGAAAATCTAATTCATAAAGTAAACGTATGTTTAAAGGTTAGTTAAATTAATTAGAAATTAAATCAAGATCAAATATCAATAATTCATTGGCTTATTTAAAAAATGCTATTTTCCTTTATTTTTTTCCATTTTATTATCACATAATGGAATATGCTCTTTCACTTTCCTATTTCACTATGTTTTTCTCTTTAGTTTTATACATAATATCCCAGTACGACAATTTTGAATGGAAACGTATAAATAAACCAACGTAATTTTTGTCTATGAATGTGAACTTACCTTCAAAGGCACGCTTTTTAACAAAAAAGTGCATTTCGAAAGAAACTGGATTTACATAATTTTTGCAATCATCGATTCAATTCTGTTCGATATTGGTTTCAAAATAAGAAGGGTTTTTTCCTTTGCATTTTTCCTAATCTCCCTCTCTTTATTAGACAGTCCTGTTTCCAAAGTATCCTTTTAATTTTCAAATATACCTATAGACGTTGAAAATAATTAAACTAGTAGTTACTTTCTTTATTGAAGCAAATTTAATTTTCAAAATAAATTTGAAAAAATAACACATTTCTAAGATTTAAAGATTTACTTTTTTAAGTATTATATGATTATTTTTATTATTTAATGTTATAGAAGAGTTTTTTTTTCTTTGTTCTCATTGCATTAAAAAAGTTCCATCGCATTATGCTTTCTGCTATCTATTATAATAATTCAAAGCCGAAATGTCAAAACTTTAGAAAGAAAAATTACCTGTCATATATTCATACATCCCAGAAGTATGTTAAACGAGTTTTAAGTTTATCTCATCAGCACCAGTTTCCATCACTTGTGGAAAGACCGTACCATCGTCCTCCCCCTTTTCACCAAAAAACCACCTGAAGATCACAGCATCCAAGAGCTATCATCCCCTTAATCTCCCAGTAGGGTTCATATGGCCCGCCAAAATCCGTCGAATATGAAATCCTTGGAAATCCTAGCGACATCCGGAATTATTTATTCAAAGAGTTATCCTGGATTTGCAGTCTTCTCCGGAATTTCAAGCTGTGAGAAAAATCACTTTTGGTGGATTGAAAATTTTTTTTTTTTTCCTCTCATCGCTTTTTCTCAAGCCAAGTATCTTTGTACATAACACTGACGTAGTATATATTTATGTATTTGGAAGTCAGATATGTTTGCTAAGAAAGAAGAAAAAGCCGTGATGGTTGATAGTATGGTTCGAAAAAGAAAAACTATTAGATATATATGGTTTATGTTTTTCACTTTATCCCCGAATGTCTCTGAAATAGCTTTTTTTTTTGGCGTAGCAATAGTTGGCTTAAGCCGCATACAAACGATACTTTCAATCCTTAGAATATGACTTTTCTTCGATTTATTACGGATAAATAAAAGGAAAATTCACCATTTAGAAAAACAGCATTGACTATTGGAAAAAAAGGGGAGAATTTTAAAGAATGTTTCTTTTCGAGTTGTATTATACTTGTTGCACAATATTTCATCCTATATTAAATGGAACAATAGATCTGACAGTAAAAAGACTTTTTTTAAGAGAGAGTTTTTGAACAAGACTTTTATTTCGCATTTTAATACTGTAGTTTATTTAAAATCCAATTTAAGATATACTAATAGGTGTTTTGGTTAACAATGCGGATTTTTTCGCAAAATTTGAGCATTTATTTCCATAACAAAATACATTGCCTTAATAATAATAGCATTGTCCTTCGTTAGCTGTACCTTTTCACCCTCTTAAGCAAGAGATGAATTCCGTGTCCATAAAACAACTCATCTTTTGAAGCATAAAACGTACTTCGTTATTGCATTAATTCAAAAACATCTCTTTGGTGTTCCAATTGGTGCACAAATAAACATTTCTTTAACTCTTTCAAATGCTATCATAATGAAAAATGAAATTGAGACACTTTTAACCATAATAAAGACCATGAATGCTGTTGATTGTGAAGGTATCTAGCACATTTTGTTTTAATTTTATGATGTATTTTATTCAAAAATTCTTAAATTTCGAAATATTAGTTTTGTAAATCACGAGTGAATCACATGAAAAGATGTCTTTTAAAAGAAAAAAGAAAGAAAAAGGACAATAAATACAGTGTTTAGTTTTGACTTATTAAACTGTCTTTTACTTCTTTCATTTTTACGAAAAATAAATTAATACATAATATTCATTTAAAATAATAGGTTAAAAAAAACTAGAGGATCGAACCCGGGCTTCCTGGATTACAAAATAATAGGTGAACAAAGTTTTTTTTATTGAAAATTCCAATAGATTTTTTTACATTTAATGTGCAGTATTTGTCAAAAATCTGAGCACACCGTATATTTTAAGGAATTTTCAATTGTACTGTACAATAAAGAATTAAAACTTGTTTTATTAGCTTTGTTTACAATATAAACAACTGTTTTCATAATAAATAAACAAAGAGAAAAGTACTTGTTTCCACTTTAAGGCACGTTTAGGTAATTTTAGGTAGTCTGCTTTCATCGAAGTGGCGACCCTTACTATACACGACACGTTACTACAGGTTTAAGCGACTGTTCTTGATAGTAAACAAACAACTATTGCAAACCTTTTTACGAAATTCTCGCTATATGACAATGTAGAAATGTAATTAGAGGGAAAGCGAAGCGAGTGATGTACAATGCTGAAATTATGTCTCTATTATTATTATTATTATTATTATTATTATTATTATTATTATTATTTTACACCTTTGTATCGCTTTTCGAGGTTGAATCAGTACGGAAACAACATATTTTGTTATTTTTATCACACTCCATTCATTCACAAGTAGCAAAATGAACGATAAACAAATTTATTTTCGGGGGTGTGCTCATACTTTTGACAAGTACTGTTTGTTTGTTTTTTTCTCTAACACCTCCAAAAATCATTTTTATAAAAAAAATATGAATAATATATCCAAATAAAATTTTGAAATTTATTAAAAGCGATACTGTCTAATTATCCGATGTCTGGAGTTAATAATCAAAGAAATCGACGAATATTTTGCAACTTACAGCAGACTTCTTTATTCTGATCATTTCAGTGATTCAAGTGCACAGTCTGATTGGACGTCTGTTCAATTTGTGTCTTAGTACGTGCGTTCGTAATTATATAAGTACGTAGCACCTATAGTCGTCGTCTGGTCCGTCCGTCTGTCTGTCCGTCCACATATGACAGCGCAAAAAATACCCAACCGAATTGTTTGAAAATTAATACATATTATCGTTGCAGAATTTTGTCGAATCATTTCAAATTTTAGGAAAATCGAATCAAAATTTAAAAAGATATTAATAAAAGTTTTCTTCATTCTATTAAGTCCTATCATACCTAATCTACACACACATATATATATATATATATATATATATATATATATATATAAGTAAGCAAGTCATGTGACTGAGGAAAACAAATACGGGCTAACCATTTCTTTTTTCATAGGCCAGGCAGCCACTTTTATTCAAAATTATTTGTTTAAATAAAATTGCATAAAAGTTACATTTTTAGAAATATCTTTAAAAAAATTGTTTGCTTAAGAGATTAGTTACATTAAAAAATGTATAGATTCTGAGATAACTTCAGTGGAAATTAGGTTAACAGCCGAATATCTCAATACATTAGAGTAAATAAACACAAGAGATTCGTTCATTATGAGTCATACAAATATTAAACCATGCAGGTAATCATTCGCAAAGCAAGATCTCCATGGTGAACTTTGCAGCGCTGTTTGGTGCAGAAAAAGAAATCACATTTGTAAAAGTGGCATACGTAATAATAATAATTAAAAAAAGGCACGCTCATTTCGCTCATAGCAGACGATATAATTCACTTCACTGAAATAATAAGGATGAATTTTTTACATTGTGAAACTAGTTATAAAACGAATGCACCTCATATGTCACGTTTAACGTACAATTTTCAACTTGTTTACATTGTTTTATTTATTTATTGATGAAGTTTTAATTTCTTTATGGAGTATTAGCCGCAAACAAATCCAACTATTTCTATTGTTGTCCCTATTACCAAAGATTTTGCAGGTATTTTGATTTTGATTATTTCAGTTTTTAAGCACACTAGGGCATCCAACCCGGGCTATCAAACGATTTGTTGTTGTTGTTGTTGTTGTTGTTATTGAAAACAAACAGATTTTTTCACATTTAATAATTTTTGTTAGATTGCCGGCTAACAGCATCAAAGGAATCGCTACAAATTTCGTTATCTGCAGCAGTTATTTTTTTTTTTTTATATATATTCTGATAATTTCAGCAGTTTTAAGCGTTTATTTCAATTACATGTCTGTTAAATCTGTGTTTTATTTATACTATTTTATTGATTAGTTAATGAAGTTTTAATTTCGGTATTGAATATTAGCTGGGGACAAATGCTGGACTTTTTATATTATTTAAAGTGCAAACAAATTAATATTTTGTAATCGTCTGCAAGCGATAAAGATAGATTAAAAAAAAAAAAATCCTGCTTGAAATTTAATTGATATGCTATAATAAATGAGTAAATTAAGATACAGTTTTCAAATAAATTGCATTTGAAAGTAGATTTTTCCCTATATAACGGTGTAAAAATTTAAAATGTGTGATGTTTAGAAATTTAAAAAATTGCAATAGCAAACATCGCAAAACCGAAATTCCAACATCAAGTTTTGCCATTCGAAAACTGACGTCAGCGTTACGCACAGACACGTTTATTCTTTATAATATAGATAGTTCGATTACATATCTGTTAAATTTGTGTTCTAAATGTATTATTTTATTTATTTATTTATTTATGTATTAATGAGGTATTAATTTCGTTATGTAATAATAATCCTAAAAACTATAAAAAATCAGTAAATTGAGATACAGTTTTCAAACAAATTTCATTTGAGAAAGCCATTTTCTCCCTTTTTAAAAATTCGACGGAGTAAAAATTGAAATAAGCAGTAATACGCTACCGCGCATAGCGGTAGCGTATTACTGCTTATTTGACTGTTTATTAATTTTAATTATACGGTACAATACTGGCAGCTGGGATGCCAATATTATACTGCAAACTCAACATTTTTTTGCAGTGTAATTGCAGTAAAAGCGAAATTTTCTGCAATCGAGTTAATTTAACGGGTTGGATTTAAAAAATCATGCTTGAAAGTTATTTTCAAAATCATAAAACTCAGAAAACTGAGATACAGTTATCAAACAAACTGCATTTTAAAAAACTTAATTTTTCTTATTTAAAGGTGTAAAAATTGCAATTATGCGAAGTTTAGAAGTTAAAAAAATTGCAGTAAAAGCGAAATTTGTTGACCAGTTGTTTCCCCTATCAATATGACGTCAGCGTTACTCACGGACACGTTTTTGCTTTATAACATCGATTAAAAAAACTATTAAGTCAACTACAGTTTTTACCATTGTCAAACGAAGGAAATTTTAAAGAAGAATGATCGAATCTTTATTTTATCGGAAAACTTCTGATAATGTTACATACACATTTTTCTCAGGTCACAATTGAGCGAGTGAAATATAAATCAACACATTGGTGGATAAGACTATTGGTCTGACTGACACTTTGAATTAGACTTCGGAATTAAATAATGATAAGCAAACAAATTGTCTTTTGGGGAATACTTTAATTAATTTATTAAAATTAGTATATGTTGCATTCTGCAACAGTTGAAGAAAAAAGATGGCAAAACATCTCCAATTTAATGCAGTCGTACTCTAAGTTTACATATCAGCAGCCGAGTAAAGTGTAGATTGCAGAAAAGAAAAGCACGATTTCAGTCGAATCCATTTCATTTAAACACAATCCTCTTTAGATTCCGCGGAAATTCTCTCTTTACATAACGATAAATTTAATATTCTCCATAGAACAACATCATTTTTATTAGATACCAATAAGACGGCAAGCAACAGTTTATTTTAACATCACTTCGACGACAAAATCCCCATTAGCAATTAAAACATACTAGAACGCCCGCAACATTTTATTTTAACAATCGATTCGACGACCAAATCTCATGCTCTCTGTCTGTCCCTTCGTTATAAGCGAAGAGACGTAATAAAATTTTTCGTAACACGTGACCTTTTTTACCCAATGCATATTCAATTTTAGCTCTCACTCATTTTTATCGGAGAATTAATATTGAATAAATACGTCTCTCCTAGTTTTTGGCGGGAAAAGAAAATTCTAGAAGAGTGTAGAAATTAAAAACGCGGGAAACTGAAAGAATCAGTTTCGGTTTTTGCATAGTAAGAATACAATTTAAAAGAATGACTTTTTATACTATTAGGAAAGGGAATTGGTGAATTTACACAAATTAAAAGAAATAAAAGAGATTTAAATGCGGGAATAAATAGGAAATACTTAATATAATAAAAAAATTAAGAAAATAGTTTTTTTAAGAAATGTTTTTATGAAATATGTTTTTTACATCTTATTTGTTGGGAAATACAAGTGAATTTAAGTATATTAGGATAAAAAATGTTTAAATATGGACTGTAATGGAATATTTTTAAGAAAGGGCATATTTTAATAAACTAAGGTAGTAAATGGAATATTAATAAAAGGAATTTTTTTTATACAATAAATTTAATAGGGTATGGAATTTTAAATTTTGTAATATATATGTTTCAATATTTTTTTCTATTGTTGTAAAAATAAATCTAAATTAGATGACTTCAAGTGTGTATTTGTTTTTTTTATTCACTCTAAACTAATTACAGTACTTCCTTTTTAATCAACATCCATACACAATTTTTGATACAGAATTAATTTTGTGATTTACATACATTCTTTACAGTTTATTTGATACAGCCCAAGAAATTTAATCAACAAACATATATATCTGTGAATGATTTATTTTAAAAGGATTGATAATTTTAATAATAACAAGCCAACAAAAATCCATTTTCCAAAAAGAGATATATCTTTACGTGAGAACTTACAAACCTTAAGAAATGCAAGAAAGATATACTTCTCCTACTATATGATAAAGATTGTATGAAAATGCATATTTCTCATACTATATGTAAGAAAATCTATCAATCTACTAATATGTTTAAAAATCTAAAATTAACTTAATCGAATGCAGATGCCATATATATATATATATATATCCAAAATGCATTATAACCGATTAAATTACATAATTACTGCCATACTTTATTTTAAAAGCACTTTTCAGTTTGCTACAATACTTCTTTCCCAACGTTGATTATCTATAAAAAGCTTCACAAGTAATTTGTCAAGAATCATGAATTGGAGAGCAAATTACGCACCAAAATCTTTCATAAAAATATCTTCAAAACTTATATTTCAATTGTACTAAAATTGTTACAAAAAAATTTCCTTTTTTTAAACATTGAATAAAATTTATATAAACATTGTATAAAATATTATTTAATTTTTAAATTTTTAAAATGTATTTAAAACATTCCCTTAAATTTGTAGTTTTTTCAGGCTTTTCATGAGATTATTAATCAGCGTTTGGAAATATATTTACAAATTATTTTAAAAAATAAAGTGAAATAAGTACGGCACAGTAGTGAAAGTTGCATTTTATTAAATAAAATTGCTGGTTCGAAATATCCTTGTGTGATCCGCGCGTTATACGTCCGAATTTGTGGTTTTTATTTTCAGCCCATGATTCTTTGTAATGTTTGTTTGTGAAATTTATCTTTCTTTTGTAGCATTACGAGTTCTCCTTAATCGTTTTCAATAAGATTTCATTCGTATAAAATTAAAGCAATTATATATTTGTACCCAAAAAATCTGATTATCTCATATTACTAACAAACAAAATTGCTGAATATCTTAGAGCGATAAAAGAAAATCGCTGTTCGTTTTGCAGAACGCCTCATTATATCTTGCATGTTGGAAGATAAGAAAATAAATCGGTCAATTGCGAGTATAACTCGCTCTTAAAGGGTTCCGTAGATTACATTTATTAATTACCATTTATTAATTAATAAACTACTACTACCGCAATTTTTTTCATAATTTAGTTTCAATAGATTCGGAAATAGGAGGAAGGCATATTTTTTCAGTACTTTCGACGATATGTCTAAAAATATAATACCCAAAATTAAAACAAATATATTTTTGAGCTTGGCGTTACGAGATCTATGGAACGATTCCCTACACAATACATAAAAAGAAAATTTATTTATCAAGTAACTTAATTAATATCTCGGCTAATTACCGACATTTTTTTTTCGAAAATCCCTATCAAATATCCTTGGATGATTTTGCGCCGATATATACCTCAAACGCCCATCAACTCCTCCGCTGATCACCCGAAAAGTAAAGTTTGGATGTAACGAAAAAATGCGTTTTTCTCAAAAACTATCGTACCCAGGAAAATCTCTACAGTTTTCCTGCAAAGTTTAAATAAACTTCTACTACCCCTATTTTTTTCATATTTTTGGTTCATTAGATTCGAAAATAGAGAGGAGGTAGGGGACATATTTTTGCAGTGCATTTTCGACGATAACTCTGAAAATATAATACCTAAAATTAAAACAAATATTTTTTTGAGTTCGGTATTACGAGATCTTTCACACGATAACCTACACGATAGACAAAAATAATTTTTTTTTCAAGTAACTTAATTGGCCCCGTAAATTTTTTCTAAACATATTTGTGAAGGGCTAACAATATAAAAATATGTGAGTAAAAAAGGCTTTGTAACATTCCCAAGTTTGAACTTTCCACGTCTCATTTTTTACGAGAAAATAGGCTCTGGCAGACGGACCAACAGACACAGGAGTGATCTTATAATGGTTCCGTTTTTACTTTTTAAGTACGGAACCCTGAAAACGTGATATATCAGAAGGTACGATATAACCAAGGTATTAAAAATTAAGATAGACGAAAATCTGACAATAAAGGAATTATATTTGTTTCCGAAAAGCTAATTTATACGCTTAATAGAATTTTATCAATTAATTAAAAATAAGAGAATTAAATTTATTTATCTGTTTTACATATGCAGTTATTAAAAAATTAATTTAACATGAAAATTTTTTTAATACGTCTCTTCTCGACGGGAGACACGAAAAACAAAGCGATATATCCGAATGAGTGATGAAACGGGGTGCAATATAACGAAGAATTACTGTATTAACCGTTTGAGCGGTAATATAATTATTTTTTTTAACTGTTTCAATTATTGAATGCTACCTGAATTTACGAACAAATTGATTTTAAAATAAATACTTAATGTATGCTTAAATTCTTTTCTTCACGTACTTTATAAAAGCAGAACTTATTCAAAAATCCTGGGTGCCTGATTTTTTTCCATAAAATGCTCTTTAATTTCAGGAAATTTGTGACCACATTTTTGTCAGGAAATTTCTGACAGAATTTTATTTGCTCTGCTACGCGATTTTTTTTTTCGTTGTTGTTTACGCCAATATTGATCAGGGGATTAATTTACGCCATATTCTCTTCTAGAAGCTCTATTGCTATATTTATACGCAACGAAGCTCTAAATTTAAAGTTTGCGATCAAAATTTAGTCTGTAGTTATTGTTTTAGCCATTATAATTTCAGAGCATATTCAATCTGATCAAGTGTCTTAACCCAGACTAATTAATTTTCACTGTAAGTACTTCACACATTTGTTGATGCAGTATTATTGCTGTTAAATAACCTGCATTCTTGGAGCAGATAAAAACAAAAAAATCCGAGAAAAAAAATGTACCATTGGATACACAGAGCTACGCTCAAAATTTACTTTAGATCTGATTATGGCATCAAAATTGCTAGAATATATGCAGCTAGATTAATATGAAATCATGTTTCATTATTTCAGTCTATCCCATATATGCTTCATATGAAAATTATACGTTATTTATTTATTTATTTTTCAGAAATTTTCTTTCAAAAGTAGTGGGTTTTTAAATTACGAAGATTCGCAACACGAGCAAATACGGTAACTATTTTATCAAGTACTGATTTTAAAGGTTCTTTTCAAATTGAAATTCCATACATTCAAAATGAACTTCCGAACATATTTTTATTACGTATTAAAATAAAGTTCTTTTTCTTTTTTTTCTTTTGCAAGTTCAGTAGTTTCATATATGTACATTGGATATAATCTAGTTTTATTTAAAATTATATGAAATTGTAATTAAATCAAATGCATTACTTTATCAAGTACTATAGCATCCCCTAAGTCAGTATTAAGTGGTTTTTTAAACATAACTAAAAAAAATCATCTGAGGAAAGGATAGACATTGCGTATGTGTGTATAGGAAGAATCTAAAACCGAATGCAGTAAATTTGTATTTGTTAAAATTCATGATTTTCTAGAATATTGATTTCATAATTCATATTTAATTTCATAAAACTATGAAAATTTACAAGACATAAAATATTTCTATTTGTGTTTTTAAGTTATAATTTTTTAGAAAAAAATCAGCATGATAAAACTAAGAAATATAAATAAAAATTTTAAAAGTAATTTTACATAATATGATCAAAACTAAAGAGAAAAAACATTAGAATTCCAAAACTTTTGATCCAATGACCTAACTTTTAGGATCTAAGCGTTAACTTACACGTTTAAGAAAAACATTTTGCCAATTTGAAAGTTAATTGAAATTTTTATGTGCAAACCTCCTTCAAAATCTAGTCCATGCCACTGTTGTCAGCGCTGTATATAACGTAAGAATAAATATTTTAAAGCTCTCTAAAATGTATTTAAAATGTTACTGAAGTATAGTGAAATTGTCGTGTGTGTTTAACCCTATCGTGGATGAATTTCCTGCCACATAACTAAACAAAATTTTTACAATCAAATTCTTTTGATATTAAAATCGATAACACGATTTCGAAGTTTTACGCCTACTTCCACTCACCAACAGCACACACTGCCAATGTCTAGTTGTTTTCTGAAATAAAATAAAACTTTCCAATTTTCGTGAGTTAGAAATTTTCTGTTTCTCGAGCTTTATAAATAACGATTAAGACATAATTTATTTTTCTCTTGGACACTTCTAGTAATTAACAATAAGTTGAAATTTTTAAAATCATAGTAATTTTAAAATAAATTTTCAGTGTTACTTCATGTGTTTGTATGCTTAAATGATACCCTAGAACACTGATGATAAAACATCTTCCCACCACCCCCAACCTAAAGGAAGAGGGATTTAAAAATTTTAATCTATATAGTCCAATTTCAGACTGTCCCATAATCCCATTTATAGTGTTTTTAGCCTATATTCAAAATTTTAATAACCCAGAGCACAAAGGGTTAAGATGTTTTCGTTTGCTGTTGAAAATATAGAATGTAATACTTTGATATATTTTGCTACTAAAACATATAGTTATTCAGTAAAAATATTCTTATTTTTTAATCCTTTTAAATCAAAATACATTTCTCATAATAGCTTTTGCATCAACTAGTACTTTTGAAGAGGCGAAGCACCTGTTAGAACATTCAAACAGCATACTTTGCTTTTCTTAGCATATTTTGTCTTTGACTGAAGTGAAGGTTCGATTTTCATCACCCTGATATCCTTAGGGTAAAAGGAAATTAGCTGATCTGACAAAAATATATCAGTTTGATGAAATATTAGTAAGGTTCTTTAGTACGCACTCATGAATTTTATTAGGATAAGCAAAAATTCTCCATAGATAGACTCAGACGATATTTCACGAGACATTTTTTAATCTTTTATTATACAGAATGTCCTATAAGTTATAAAGACTTTTAAATTTAATAAAAAAAATAAAGAACCCTTTATTTTCAAATTTCATTTTATATACAGTATCCCCCGTTATATAGTGCCTCGTTATACCGCTTATTTGTATATTTCGCTCCTTTTTCGTGACTCCGAAAAAAATGTTAAACTGAAAGTTCTTAATTTTTAATCATTTTAAACAAAAAAAAAAAAATTCTAATAATAACTTTTGCATCAACTAGTATCTTTTAAGAAGTATAGCACCTGTAGAACATTCAGACTGCTAACATTGCTCTTCTTAACATATTTTGTCTTGAAAAGAAGGTTCGATTTTCCTCACACTGATATCCTTAGGGTAAATGGAAATTCGCTGATTTCACAAAAATATATCAGTTTGATGAAATATTAGTAAGGTTCTTTAGTATGTACTCGTGAATTTTATTAGGGTAAGCGAAAATTCTCAATAGGTAGATTCATATGATATTGTGCATGGATTTTTTTTTTTTTTTTTTTTTTTTTTTTTTTTTTTTTTTTATCTTTTGTTAGACAGAGATTGCCATAAATTTAAAATTGCTTTGAAAAATCATAATGATTGAAGGAACCATTTTCCTTTTCGCGTTGCATTTTATAATGGGTCATCTTTAACTAATGGAGCAAACTTCCAGGGGTGATAATATATGTGAAAAATATTTTTATATGGTCTTACAGATGGGTATTATTAAACATACACTGTGAAAATAATGTCATGATTTATCGGTATAATTTCCGTATTTGTTCTATTTTTCTTCTTTCCTTTTTTATCTTTCCTTTTTTTTCTTTTTTGTCGGGGACAGTGATTTTGTAAATATATCAAAAAATAACGTACATGGATTTCGGAATAATCTTGATGAATAGCAGTGTTAAATGTATAGTTAATGTGTCATTTTCACTAAAGCTATCAAGTTAAAAGAAAAAAACACTATAAAAATATTCATAAATAAATACAGAAATTACCATTTTTTTTTTCAGCATAATAATAAAAATAAATCCAAAAATCTGAGTGAAAATGAAAATGTAACTAGATATTTAGCGCTGTTATCTTTCAAGGATAATCTCGAATCTATATTCATTCCACGAAAACACTTTCACCAGAAAATGAATTCCGTAAAAATACGAAAATTGCCGGGCAAAACACGATTTTTTTCAGAGTGGAAGAAAATTGAATATATCCTATATATTATAAAAATATAGAACTATGTAAATACAGTCGAACCCCGTTACCATGCAGATAATTAACGTGAATTATTTTTAGATTGTTCTCATAAACCCGGTCAAAATGTATATAGAGATTTAGTTATTCATAACATGAAGTACTGTCAGCATGAACAAAATTTTATTTTCGCTTGAGATTCACGTTAAAGAGGTTCCACTGTACTTTAAAAAGTCCTTCTGGGCGTTACCGGGAGAAAAGGTACATTCTCTGTTGCTTGTTTTTAAGAATTATACTAATTTTACTCAAATACATAAAGACACAATGCATGAAACGTGATTATAGGAGATTCCTAGTTTTCGTTAATATTGAATTTCAAGAGGAATTTCAAAAAATTTGTCGGCTGTTGCCAAGTTGGCTTCATTTATTGCAACATGTTTTCGTCGCCAAATTTGACAATATTTCGCCAAGTATCGCCAAGCTTTCGATAATTTGACACTGGTGGATACGGCCATGTAGTTCTAAGCGTATGAAAGTTGGAACAAGGGTTACAACAATGAAAGAAAATTTGCTAGCAACCACGTTCATTAAAACTCATAAATTAAACTCGTTTATGGAGGAATCCTTTATTTTTAATCTGTTGCCATCTTTCAAACTGTCAGCCAGCCTAGAATTTTCTGCTTTAAGAGAAACTGCGTATCTCAGCCACTTTTTAAGCTAGAGGCGATAAAATATGCTCCTGAATCCTTGTATCGATGTTGAACACTTTAGGGGGAAAACCTTTAGGATTTTTACTTTTTTGCACATCCTTTTGAATTTGAAATCTTTAAGTGGCCGCCATTTTGAAAGAAGATGGCAGATGAAGCTGGCCAACGAACTTGGTCGAGACTTTGCTAAGTCCTGTACACATGCTTAGCCACATCCAAATATGTTTAAAAAGTACGATTTCTATTGCATGAGAAAAATCAGATGCATATAATATAATGTTTAAAAATTAATATTTGAAAGCAGGGTGGTTTGGGGAGGGGGTATTGGGGTCAGAATTGGTGAAAATATACCGAGATTTCCCGGAAATGCTTTCCTGTAAGCGTCTGTTATAGTGTCATTGTATGTATAATAGTGTATTATACCATGTAGTTTGATACCAGTAAATACAAGGAATTACTTTGGATATAGAAACAAATTACTCGTATTTTCAATATTTTTTATGGTAAAATTTTATTCGGTTCTCGAACAATTCTTTGGTCGATAAAACAACAATTTGAGATTTCGGACGAATTTCGTAGCATTGTATTCTACTAATAATTCTTATTCATAACATGGCACGAGTTTTTTAAAAGAAATATTAACATAAAAATAATTGCTTGTGCCTGAATAGTGTCTGTAATAGTGAAAAATGCCGGGACCAAGACTCAAACCTGGAAACTTGTAAGCCAATGTATCCAGGTTTGAGTACTGGTACCGGCGTTTTTCGCTCTGTTGGAATAAAAATCAGCTATGATACTGCAGCCATTGAATACGTATCTAGATCATTGACATTTTTTATTTTGTCAAGATCTATCCAATTCTATGGAGATCAGGTATATTTTCTGTAAATATATATAGCATAGCATTATAGATATGATAACTATTCTTAAAGCGTTAAATTTAATTCTACACGTTAATAATGCATTTAAAATTTTCTGTTGCATGAAATACTTAAGGGAAGTACAAATTAACCGATTAAATATATATATAAACTTAATGTGCAATTAATCCATTGAAACATAAGATATTGACCATACACAATGAAATCACAATACCAAATAGCAGAGTCAAATTACAAATTAAATGATGTAGTAAATACCTTAACAATAGAAGCCCTTACAGAAAAAAACAATCCAAATTATTTAATATATATATATATATATTTTAATTTAGTTAGATTTACTTTTTCATTATTTAATTAATTTAAATGAATTTATATTCATTAATATTAAGAATATATTTGATATAATGATTTGGATTAATACCTATGGTGGACAATGTCATATTTACTTCTAATATAATGTTTACTTTTATACAGTGTTAATATAATATGTTTTAATTTTATTAAGTGTTTATATTTTATTTAATTTGGTATGAAGGAACATTATTTGTGACTAATTCATTTCAATATTTAATCAACATTAAATTTAAATTCTTTGTATCATAGTTCAAATATTTAGTATTTTATTTTAATTTAATTTAATTGATGTTGCATTTTTGGTACAGTTATTTAATCGTTTTTGTCATTTAATGGTACATATATTTTTATGTTGCTTTAATTATTAATTTTTCCATCTTACTACTTATTTATAACATAGAATTAATCATTTATACATCCATTACTTCTATGTAATTCAATATTATATTTATTAATTTATTTCATTTATTTATTATTTAACTAATGGCTATCATTAAGATAGTAATTTGGTTTAATTATTAAACAATATCCATTACTTTCTATTCAGATTTTATTCACTTTCACCAATAGATGGTAGCACTATTTTAAGTTGCTTTAATAATTAATTTTCCCATCTTTATACTTATTTATAACATAGAATTATTCATTAATACATCCATTACTTTAATGTATTTCGATATTCTATTTATTAATTTCTTTTATTTATTATTTAACTAATTGGTATTATTTAAGATAGTAATTTGGTTTAATTATTAAACATTTATATCCATCCAATACTTTCGATTCAGATTATATTCATTTTTCCCAATAGATGGCAGCACTTATGTTCCTGTTTACTTTACAATCCATAATATTCTAACATTATTTCTGGCATTATTATAAAGCAATTTATATTTCTAAAATTGGCAACATGTAATGATTTTTTTTTTTTTTTTTTTTTTTTTTTTTGTGCAATTCATTCCCAAGTCATGGTTGAGTTACATGCTGGTTCTTGGGGTGTAAATTTATATTTCTAAAATTGGCAACATGTAATGATTTTTTTTTTTTTTTTTTTTTTTTTTTTTTGCAATTCATTCCCATGTCATGGTTGAGTTTCATGCTGGTTCTTGATGTGAACGGTATTTATTTTAATCTTTTTTAATCTTTATGGATTTTATACTTACTGACTCTATAAATTGTTTTCTTTGTAAATTATATGTAAGGCTTCTCTCCTTTTTAATATTGTATTTTATTTTTCATTTTATCACTGGTTTGCTTCAATGTTTATGAGATGTAGTCCCAAAATCATATTTTTTAGCAATGTATGGCTAATATGATGATGAAACATCTCATTTCATTTTTTTTTGTGGTATTTAGGCATTTGGGACTTGATAATTCTGTCTAAATTCCACAAATTTCATTTCATTTCATTCATTTAATTCCATTTTTATTTAATTTCTTATTCTTTTAATATGTTTTTGTTTCCATATTAAGTGTGTTGGGGAATCTTTCATTGTCAACTAATTTTTTCATACTTAATTATTATTTCATTGTTTAAGTTGGTGTTATGATAATGTTTCATTTATGGTTATATATATATATATATATATACACACACACATACACACACACACACACACATATATATATATATATATAGAGAGAGAGAGAGAGGGAGAGAGAGAGAGAGAACGAACATCAAACATTAACGATACATAAAATATAAAGCATTCGAATCAATTGTTGTGGTCTTATATAGCATTTGTACCATACGACGAATGTTTTCAGAAAGCAAAATTCACCTGAATAATATATTCACATTCTAACGATGTCTAAGTTTTTTTTTTTTTTTTTTTTTTTTTTTTTTTTTTTTTTCTTTACAGATAAAGTACGAATTCTGTACAAATGTGAATATGAAAAATCCTTGATTGGTCGGTTTTAGGATGCTACAGTCATCATTCGCACACAACGGAGAAACATTTCAGAACATCCTGCTTAATATGCATTTCGAAATCCTAATAACATTCAATTCCGAATCAGCATTCTAAACCGGTACCTCTAACAAGCAACAGGTCACCTAATCATATCATTTGATATTAATGATAATTAGTCATAAAAAGCGGCTGGCTTTATCTTTTCCTTTACCTGTGGTCCATGCACTAGCAGTTAAGGAAACTAATCTTAAAGAATTTGTTATTATTCTACTACTAATTATTACACTGAAATGATTTACTTTAAATCGAGCTTAAATTAAAGATCCTGAATTCTTTAAAGTTTTCTGCAATCCAAACTGGTAACTTTCTGTACACCATGTAATATGCTTTCTAATCCTGATAGCACGGGTTATGACGCCCTCCCCAAAGGTATAGATAAAGAACAAACTTCAAATGCCTTTGCTTAAACATACTTTTGCATAGGAGAAGAACTTGGGATCGTGGTTCCGACATGGAACTCCAAACTCTCACACAAACACAGTACTGATTAGGAAATCGAGATACGTGAGCGACAGTATCAAATCTACACAATGTTTTCAAGTAAAAATCATTATTGAATTTTTGAAATGCTCTATCAAGACATTCAAGTAAAATTCAACTTAGTTCTCCAAGAGAAATCCAATCTCCAAATCAACCGCATGAGCAAATGTCGAAAACTACATTTTTTTTCCCTCTTGAACGCAAAGCGCACATACACGAGATACAGAGTGATCGCAGCCTTAACAAAATTCATGAATTTTCGGATTCCTGTTCAGCGAGGTTGCTGAATTCACTGATTTTTAATTTTTTTTAATTTTATTTTTTTTATTTTCTTCTTCTTTTCTTTTCTTTACTTTCTTTCCTTTTCTTTTCTATTTTCATGTATGCAAAATGCTTATGCAAATGATATAATGCGAAATGATAGGGGATTTATGCATTTTAGATTCAAAAGCAGCGAGTTAACTTAGGGTCTTAATGATGTAATCTAATAAAAAGAATGAAAACCATTTCCTTCCCTTCAATCACAAATCATATACAAAGTTTCACCGTTAAAGATAAGGGTACGATAATTTTTAAACTCTTATTAAAATGTTATAAAATTGTTTCATGAAATGTACACTATACAGAATATACATTGTATACTATGTAGTTTGAAACCGGTAAATACAAGGAATTACTTTGGATATAGAAATAGATTACTCGTATTTTCAATATCTTTTATGGTAAAATTTTATTCGGTTCTCGAACAAGTCTTTGGAACGAATAGTGATCGATAAAACAACGATTTGAGATATCGGACGAATTTCGTAGCACTGTATTCTACTAATAATTCTTATTCATAACACGACACGAGTTTTTAAAAGAAATCATTAACATAACAAAAATTGCTTGTGCCTGAATTTTGCGCGAGTCATTATAGTCGGTTTATATAATCTATTTTTTTAAAAAATAATTTCAAAATCGGAAAAGAAATTAGTGTAATTTTCTTTTTGAAATCTCGAGGAAAATATACAGATGGTTGTATATTTCAAAAATTTAATTAAAACTATCTTATTAATCTTCTTTTATAAGGTGTTATATTATTTATGATCATTGATAAAAACTAGTTTTAAATTCAATTAACAATATTATTTTTTTTTCAAATGAAATGTTGAAAAATAGTTTTAATCAGAAAAAAAATGAAATGTTAAACCTGTGGCATATAATGTGTTTTAATTTTCAATTTGACTCAAAAATGAAAATCAAGTTCCCAAATTTATTATAGGTAAGAAATGATTAAATAAAAGTTGATAACATTTTTTTTTTTTTTTTTTTGGGGGGGGGGGGGGGATACATATAGCATAAAAATTTTATGATTTTGTGATATGAAATGTATGTTTCGAAAGTTGAAGTCACATAAAGCAATATTTGCCGATATATTTCTAAAATTATGTTAATGTGTTCAAGTTTGTTAAATATATTAATTATTTTTAATTAAACATATTAAAATTAATTACATAATAAATAATAAATTTCGTATTTATATTTTTTCTCTCAGAAATATTCTACTGTATATATATATATATATATATATATATATATATATATATATATATATTACATCATTGTTCTTTATTATTAAATAAAATTTACTCAAACTAAAATAAACTGACTTCCGAAATAAGCGCAGAAAAAGGGTTACGCGATTAGAAAAACATTTTAAAAAATTACGTACAAAATTCAAAGTTGAGATTATTAAATAAATTAATCTAATTTAACACACAAGAATCTGTAAGAATATCATTTTCAATTTTATTAGATTACACTGAAACTACAACAAAGTTATTTAAAAATATTTTTTTAGCTTATTTTAAAACTGTGAAGATGAAGATTCACAATTGAAGAAAAGTAATTTATTACATATTTATTAAGGTGCTATTTTACAGCTTCATTTACATATTGCAGCATCTGAAGTGCGAATATAAATGGTCTTCAGTTTATTTTTTAAGTGAATGTAAAGGGTTTAAAAAGAAAGAAAGATAGCGCGAAACTTTTGAATTACATTGTATATACATAAAAAAGGATAACAAAAATCGTGCAGTATGCACTAATTACACTGAACTTTTATTCAAACTATGGCTTTAAATATAGTACTTTAAAATGATTTTCTACATATTTACATGCTTCTCTGAAAAAAATTAACTATAATTTATTGCGGAAAAAATTCAACATTTTTACGTTTGAAAATATTGAAAATTAGAAAATAACTAAATAAAGCATTCAATTAATTAACTAAAATTTAATACACACACATACATATACATTGTATTAAAAATAATAAATATAAATGTATTTTTTAATTTCGGCATCCTCATTTTTTAGTTAAGCGAAACTTCCGGTAAACGAAACCACATAATGTATCAAACTAAACAAATCCATTCTACTTTTCAGTATTAATAAATAAAAAAGTAAAATATAAATTTTAAAAAGTCACGAAGTAAAAGAAAATACATTAAAAAAAGTTAAGTCCCATCTTATGCCGTTAAATGAAACTTCGTGTTAACGAGTACAACATGCAAATAACAAAAAAATCAATTGACATATGTATTAAAATTGTATAAGTAAATAAAATATAAAAAAGGGCAGAAGTACAAAGTAAAATAATAATAATAATGATGATGATGATAAACTTTTTGTATCATCTTCCGTTACGGGAGTTTCTCAGCTTGAAACATAAGCATATTTTATTAAGTTATTTTGATGTCCAGCAACGAGGTAAGACATGTGTCGGTTTTTGAATTAAAATAAACACATATTTTAAACTTTTAAAAAACGATTGTTTTATCATTTTTTATTGAAAAATGTGCTTTTCGAATTATTTTTTTTTCTCGATGTGCGACGTAGAGTGTTCAACGGTGCCTAAGCTTAACGAAAAGTACATTAATATATGTATAATTGTCTAATCTTTGATTAACGTAATTTTGAAATTTCGACTTTTTTAACAAAATAGCGGACTATCAAACTTAATGTATCAGTTAAAAAAAAAAAAAAAAAAATTGTATTTTCGTATTTTGTTATCTTTATGAAAAAAGAACTAATTAAAAATTAAAGAAAAAACCTCTGTTAAGGATTAGGAAAATATATAACTCTTCATTTAAAATATTAGCGAATAAATCAGTTCATCTGTTACAGTGTTGCCAATCCGCTATTTTTTTATTATTATTATTCACATAGCTTGACAGGCACCATTTTTAAAAAATAGTAATATTCACTTTATTTAAAGAAGTGGTTGCAATCAAATAATCTTAATGTAAACAAAGAGTAACTAACTGGCAACGCTGATCTGTTACTGAGATAAATTGTGTACCAAGTTTAAAAAAAAAAAAAAAAAAAAAAAAAAAAAAAAAAAAAAAAAAAAAAAAGTTCCTCTTGTTCGTGCACTGTCCAACACGAATCTCTCTAACTTCTATAAATGTTTCAATTCCGAAGACGGCTACGAGAGGACATTTATAAAATGTCACATATGCAAAAAATGGAAAAAATTAAAATGATTTTTTTATACCGAAAAACTTCCCTACCACTTTAAATGAAACTCCTTGTAAATGAAAATAACAAACATATTAAAAACCTGTTCAATTTATTTGCATTCAAATTCTAATTAAATAAAATATAAAACGAACAGAGTAGAAATTTTACAAAAGAAAATAAATTTTTCTTGCCAAATTAAAACACAGTGTTACTTATATATATATATAAGTAACACTGTGTTTTAATTTGGCAAGAAAAGTTTAGAAATCTAATGAAATGATGTTTTTATTCAATTTTTAAATTGTTGACATTTGGGTATCATGATAAATATGACAAATGCCATGAGATTTTTGGAAGAAAATGTTATATATATATATATATATTTTAAGAATTTACCGTACATTCCGGTGTATGAAGCGTATCTTATTTTTTAGACTTAATTTTCCTATTTTTAGGCATATTCGCCAAATAATACGCACAATGATCTTTGCAAATAAACCTTCATAACATAAAGAAAATATAAAAAAATTAAAGATTTTAATTATTTTATTGTTTGCCTGTATTCGTATTGTATATATTGTAAAGTATATTAATTATTACTTTTCATGTATTCTGTTACTGATTTTTTTTTTTTTTTTTTTTTTGCAAAAATATTAGTATGTTTATTAAATTAGAAATCGTAATTCTTATTATCATATTTTTTTCTTAACGTTTAATCTTTTAATTTTATAACCGTAGTACAACGCGCATTAAAAAACTTCGAACAATTTCCTTGTGTCAAAAGTGACAACGTTATATGCCGGAATACACAGTATATATAATATATATGATTTGCTTATTGTAGCATTTTAAATTTTTGTACAAAGTTTTTGGCAAATTATTGGATGAATCATGTACATATAATCTTTCTACACCAACCCACATTAAAAACTTTTCTGCGTGAAACTACATAATAGTATGTCTAAAAATAAATGTCTTCAAAAAATTTAATTTCCAAAATAGGTTAAATGATGAATAAGCGAATGAACTGTGTATTACAAATTTTAAAAAATTGAAAAATTCAGAAATGGAAATCACTGAAGGAAATGAATTAATGATAAATGATTTAAAATTACAAGGTTTAAATTAATTAAGAGGAATACAGAAAAGAAAATATTGATGTGAAATAAACCTACATTGGAAAAAGGAATTAGAACAATCTATTTTATTTTCATATTAACCCTCTCATGAATTCCAATCTCATTTAATGCTATATTAAAGAACAATCCCCAGCACACTATGCAGATTTTGTTTTTCATATATCACTTACAAACTTCATATGAAGTTCAATAATACTGGGGAAATACAGCAATGGACAGCACAGCAGCCATTTCCTTTGCAAATATTTAGTTAGAAAGATGACAATTTTTTCTGTGCTGCGTGAGCGAAGATTTTCTCAAAGAACTTCTGCTCTTATATCTAAACAAAAGCATGACCAAAAATATTTTTTTTTATTTACTTTTATTATGTGGTAAAGTATTCAAATCTTAAAATATTGCAAACGAACTATTTAATGACATATTAATAATATTTTAGTACTTGCAAACTTTATATCAAAACCTTTTTTGTAATTTTGTAATAAATGTAATTTTTTTTTAAATCAACATTATTTGTTCTTATAAACCTATTAATTTTTAATAATAATTAAAATTATAAAGTACTTTTTTTAGTGTAAAATATGTTTTTCATCCATTAAAAGCTAATTCATGCATGGACCGTTAAATGAGTTTCATGATACAATAATTGGAAAATAGTTTTTTAACATGAATTAATGTATACGTACAGTTTGCGTTACGGACATTGACGTAATATTTCAAAAATCAACATTATTTGCTTTTAATAACCCTATTAATTTTTAATAATAATTGAAAAATAGATTTAAAGTATCTATTTTAATTGTAAAAGACGTTTCTCATCCATTAAAAGATAATTCATGCATGAGAACGTTAAAGGAGTTTCATGATACAATAATGGGAAAATAGTTCTTTAACATGAATTAATGTATACGTGTAGTTGGCGTTACGGACATTGACGTAATGTTTCAAAAATCAACATTATTTGCTTTTAATAACCCTATTAATTTTTAATAATAATTAAAAAAAATAATTTAAAGTATCTATTTTAATTGTAAAAGACGTTTTTCATCCATTAAAAGATAATTCATGCATGTTAAAGAAGGTTCATGATGCAATAATTGGAAAATAGTTCTTTAACATGAATTAATGTATACGTATATAGTTTGCGTTACGGACATTGACGTAATGTTTCAAAAATCAACATTATTTGCTTTTAATAACCCTATTAATTTTTAATAATAATTAAAATTCTAAAGTATCTTTTTAATTGTAAAAGATGTTTTTCATCCATTAAAAGATTACTCATGCATGAGAGCGTTAAAGCTGTTTCATGTTGCGATAATCGAAAAATAATTCTATGATATGAATTAAAGTATACTTACTGTTTGTGTAACGGACGGTGACGCAATGAGGCGGAGGTGATGGTGGACATTGGGGTGCAGAATCCGCTTCAGTTGGACTGGAAGGTTCCCTGTACGCCCACCTTTCGACGGGATATTTCACTTTCTTCACAAGGAAAGATCGAGGCATTTTTACAGGTAAGTGTCCTTAATACATAGCACGCAAGTGTTCTCTCATAACAGTTAGTATGTAGTGTGATAACGAATATTAACTCATAAGAACATTTCTCTATAAAAGATGACCGTTTATTATGCAATAATGTACGCACTTGTAAGTTCAAGCTTAAAGACCAGTCAATATGTTCGCAAAATATAAATTATTTGTGTTGTCTTCGGGAAAGGAAACTATCGAGTTCGTTTATGGAAATTTTTCATTGAAATAAAAACGCTTTTATTTAGTTGTAGGTTGAAAATATCTTCCTAAAGATGCCTTATGAAAAGTATCTTTTGTAAAAAAGTATATCTTTCTCTGCATTATAATTGATATTTTGAAGATTGCTATAAGTTAATACTGTGTAATTCTAAAGAAACAGATTGAAAATTTTATAGGAATGGATTTATAAAAGAATTTATAAATCTGAAATAGGATGATTTTAGTAGAAGAAATGGATTTATGAAGATAAAAGTCCCTTGAAGAAAGAATCTGGTGAGTTAGATCTAGTTTCTTTAACTTTGAAAAATACTTTTTTAAGGTGCCTTCATAATAATATTTGGCAAAACAATAAGTATCTGTTTACTAATTACTAATCAGCTGGACTGAGTGGAATTATGCGCTTCAGACTTTCTTCTAAGATGAATCCCAGAGAAAATTTATGAAGAAAAATGTCTGTTAGTAAATGTTTCACTGTACAAATAATATCATGCTCGATCCGCTTATTAATATTTTGTCAAGATCAGCATAGTTTCTTATATAAAATGTAAAAACAGTCTAATTATTGGAAATATTGCAATGAAAATATTCTTTAACAATATGATGAAACTATGTTTTAAATTTTACCAGTGTCTACACCCTCTTCAATTAAAAAGTATATAAATTGTAACTGAAGCTTGTCCTTTTTTAAAATTGATATCTCAGGCAGCTACAAGTGTCCAACTGTAAACAAATAGGGATTGTCAAATACTAATGAATACTCCTCTGGATAACATAAAACCATGTCAAATTTCGGAGTTGACAACCTTATATCAGTTATCTAATAGAGATTCTGTAACTGTCTAAAGTCTTGTAATTACTATAACATGTGCCTGTGCAAAAATATACCTGTGGTGTGAGAAGCCACAGGAATGAGCATGCAACAGCATGGATCAGAGTCGCGAGCTTCACTGCCGAACTTCGCAGCATGGCAGTGAAGTGCTACATTCTGTCAACCCGATTTTCCCTGCCACGCACCCTTGCGCAGCGCTGCCCTCTGTCGGAAAGATAAGAAATGAGCACAAAGGGGGAAGGAAAACATTTTGTTTTTGTTTCTTTTGGAGTATCAGGATTGGTAGAAAAGCAGAGAGGGCTTTTCCTGCTGGGAGGTGCTTGTAGATACAACTGGTGGCGGAGTTTTGGTTATGAATTTTGTTAAAAGAGGGGATTGTTTACGACAACCACGTGTGTTGCGGGGGCAAGTTTGAACTCTTTAAAATTCCTCCTTACAAATTAGAATGAGCGTTTGCTGTTTTTGCTATTTTTAGAATACGTAAGCTATGTTATTTTAATTTTCAAGTAATCGTTTTGTAAATTAAACTTAAATACAGACATTATGCGCACAGGAAACATTCTTATAAATGGTTTTAGTAAGTGTGATTTTTCATGCTTTTTTAAATAGAGATTTCACTTGGTAGTTATTTATGCAAATAGATATATGACAAAAAAAAGTTTGAACTATATTAATTCCAAGTAATGATAAAAGATAATCAATCACGGTTCTAAAGAACGTTAAGCTTCGAAAATTGCATTTAATCAAAATTTATTCCTTTCTACGAAATGTAAAATATTTCTTTTAAAAGTATGTTTTTTACATTTCATTTTTCATATAACGAAATGAGAAATAATGAAGAAACGGAACAATGAAGCGCCATCACTAAAAAATAGCTAGTTTAGGCAAGACTTAAGATATTTTTCAGACACGATTTATACATTATACAATATCTAAAATACGCATTGGGGGAAAATACTTGGCTTTATGTTTTATTCATTATTCTGTAATTATGTGTAAAAATAGATTTTTAATGGGAAAAAATAGAAAAACATTAAAAATTTGTATTTTTACAATAAATCTATATTTATGTTTCTCTGATATATATATATATATATATATATATATATATATATATATATATATATATGTCTACTGTTTGAATATAATATTTAAAATGACAAGAGTCGTGTAAATAATTTTGCTATGCATTAATCAACAAACATGAAAGTGTTGATTTATAAAGCAAGTTTGTTATAAACATATAAATATAAGCAAATTGAGTTTAAGAAGTTACGAATAAAATAATTTATTAAAAATAAAACATCAAAACTTGCAATTGTCATCAAGTACTACAACTAGTGATAAACCCCTAAAAAATAACTCGTTTTTCGATGTTCTTTCGACATTAAACATATTTATTAGATATCAATTAGTTTCTAATATATTATCATGAAAGATTAACTTTTTAGTAGTTTTTTACAGGAAAAGTTATGTTAATTAGGATAATTCTTAATATATGTTTAAGAAAAAATTTATGCTATTTTACACATCCTTTTATCTACGCAAATGAGTAATAACAAAATTTCAGCTTAGAATTTCCCTGTCTCGTAATGTTATGCTAAATACCGAGTCAGAGGAAACCCAAATGCTTTGAAAAAAAACTAACTGTTTTATCGGTTTTTAATGATAATTGTTTGGTTGGTTTATTTAGTACTAAATCTTTCATATAAGATAAAAATATGCTATATGTTCAATGTTAAAAAATAGAAAGGTGGTAGTAAATTTAACCTTTTATGGTGCATAAAATTTTATACAAACCAATAAGTGATGCATGTTTACCTATGTGCCATAGATTTACACATAATGGAGCATCGTTTCACGCCAAGAATAATTAGTAGGATAAAATGATACCAATTAAATTTAACCAGTATCACTGTTATGTTATTCATTGAAATTTATTCTATTAAAACACATTTTGTGACACTCAAGTGCCAGAGCACTTTTCTTTTCTTTCTATTTTTCTATATAAATAATAAAAGATATAAGCTTAAAAAATGTACCTCGTGAATATATAGTCTTTATTAATTTGAGAACACCGTGTGTCGAATAGATAAACTGTATTTTATGTCTATGTTGTGAACGATGCAATTTAAAATTAAGCCATAAAAATTTAAATAATCTTTTAAAATATTTTTATACTATTCAAAAAGTGTAAAGTAATTTTGTCCACAATAATAGAAAAATAATAGCATTCATTTAAGGATTCGAAAAAATCCTATTAATTTAATCATTTTTATTGTAAAATAATTCCAAATGCAACTTTATTTTTAATTGGTTTCATTAATTAAAAATTAGTTTCGTTTTAAGTCTCTAAAATATTTTAGTGAGAATATATTATTCATTCATACAGTATTTTAAAATTTAGAAGATAAAAAATATTTTTATACTGTTTTACATGTTTGTTTAGATAGTGGATGCTTAAGTAATTGTTTTTATTATTTAGCATAAACGCTATGAAATTAATAAGAACGCAAGTGTTTCTCAATAAAAAAAATAATTTTACTTGTTGAAGTTAATTTTATTATTTTAAGTATGTAAGGGTAATTCATAAGTTACACCCATGATTAGTGATTTTGCAATTAACCGATACTAGCTGTCTCGATACATTTTGAGACACGCATTTAAGATTTTAATGTTCCTTTATCTTACACTATGTATGAATAGTATAGTTCATTCAAAATACTAATCATCATTAGCGACGTTAATGCAGTGTAGATTTTAAAGGTTCGTAAAAGAAACATTAATTATTAATGTATTGGATTGTAAATAAAAATAATTTATGTTATTATTTCAGTATTTAAAAACAATCTCTAAAAATTTTATGACTGCAGATATATTTTAATTAGTTTATATAAGATACTTTATTTCGTTTTTATCTCTTATCCGATTGGGGGGGGGGGGGGGGGGTTCTTACAAAAATATTACAAATATTATTTTTTATATAAACAGAGTTTTAAACAAAAAAAATAGATCTAATTCATTATATTTTTGTTATTTTATACGTTAATTTCATGTTAAATATTCCTTAAACTTCTTTCAAACTACGTGAACGTAAAGCATCTTTAAAAGCCATTTTTATGCTTTCATTTTACTTTAAAATTTGAAACGTCTGTAAGTATGCATCACATTGTATTTCTCATCTAAAAAGGTGCAAATCCAAATTTCTTTAAACAAATTTATGTACTCGTGACTCTAGCAAAACACATTTATACATAACTTGATTGTTTAACCAATTAATATTACCTTATAATTTTTCAAAAGATTATTTAACAATTACGTATTACGCTAGATTAATTTTACCACAATTATTTCTAATTGGTAAAGAAACCATATGAGATGTAATCTTCCCAACTGGGCGAAAAAGTCCGGATCAGAATTGGAACCCGGGATCCCTTGTCTGAAGCAGCCAATGCTCTTCCAACTAAGCAATCCCGGACGAATATGGCTGAACTAATTCACCCAGTTAACCTTAATGATCATAGCACCCGGTCTGATATCTGAATCAGCAAAACAGAATAAATCACAGGAAATGGAACCTCCAATACACGCTGGAAACGTGTTTACACTAGATTAATTTTACCACTATTATTTCTAATTGGTAAAGAAATCATATGAGATGTAATCGTTCCAACTAGGTGAAAAAGACTCTTTCGTTATAATACGTTTCGTATAAATATGTTAATTAATTTACGTTCTAGTGTACACCATACGCTTAAAACAGAATTGACTGAGGAAAAAATGTGAAAGATGTCTTTTGGAAGATATGGTATATGTAGAATGTATGGAAGATATAGTATTTATATAAAGAAGAAGGCGGGAACGTCGAAATGCGATTTTGCACTGGCAAAAAATCTTCCTCACACAGACTATATTTGGAACGTTATAATGTTGATAGATATTGTTTGTAAATTTTTGGCACGCGCGATTAAAAAGGCTTGCTATCCCTGCTATAGTGTTACTGCAGTAAATAAATTTCAAATCTGAAAGCGAAATTAATCAATTAATCGTCTGATGTGAATCAGCATACTTATCAAAATATATAAATTTATGTATATTTTTATACGGAACACCTTGCAATTCCATCATTAGCATGCCCTTGTAACAGTTCAGATTTAAATTCAATCGAAGATACACTGATTGGCATAGAAAAAATAATAGATTTTTTTTTCAAATATGAAACATTATTTATTGTAAACAATTATTTACAGTGTATGGAAGAATGAAATAGAGGCAAATTGCATAGAAGAACTATAAAATTTGATGCCAAATCTCATAAATTTGTTTAATCAAGAAAAGTAGCGCAATGATTAATGATTACAGAGGAATTTTGATAAATAATTTTTTTAATTAATATTTTGACCATTTTTTGTTCATTGTATGTCGTAGATTTCGTTAATTTATGTTTAATAAGAATATTTCGATTTCATTCAGAACTCTGCCGAAACTATGTGAACAGTTTTTCAAAATTTTTTTATTAATATGTAAATGTACAAATAGGGAATAATCATAGCCATATGTGTATTACACAATTTTGTTCAAAAAAAAAAAAGTTTTTATTATTGAAATTTATTTGGAAAATATTTGAAATATAAAATCTCAAAATCCATTTTTTTAATCTTCGGCTAATTTTATCTTTTGTTTCAAACTGTTTTGTGTTATTATTATTATTATTATTATGTCTCCGTCAATGACTTACCAGAAATTCGAATATATTTAGCATACGTTACTGCTATAAAGGAGTAGAATTGCAGCGAAACTTAAATATTGTGCCATGAAGAGAACAATAATTTCCCATTATAAAATGGCCATCCTGTTAGACAAACACACACGCAGGTATATACAGGTTGTCTTAAAATGAACTGGCGATATTTTAAATGGAATAACGGGCAGACGGTGAATCTTGTTGGAGATTAATTTATGAAGTCAGAAATTTTATTAGTCTTATTCCTTTTTTTTGTGTGTGCAAATGGCGCTCTCAAACTATAACAATGTGCAAACTAACGCATAAGCATGAATCGAAGCCCACTCAGTTTTTACTCTTGATAATTCAACAGAAAAAAAAAAAACAGTTTGCGTTTTGAAAATTTTAGGTTATTTTGAGCATTTTTAGAGTTTTAGACAGTTCTATCAGTGACATTCGACACTAAATCAAAGATGAAATTTAAAGAAATTCATGATTACATGAATTTCATACGTTAATCTCAAAAACAACTTTAATAGTTGCCAACGTTTGCTTGCTATTTCATTTTAAAAAGACTTATTCCATTACTGAACATCCTGTGTTTTTGTGTGTAATTTATAAAGTGACACATGTCAAATTTTAAACATAATTTCTAATAAAGCAGTCACTATAGTATTTCAAATCTTGAAATGTCTTTTGCAATAACATAGAATACTTGTTAAGCTATTATTATTATTGCTGTTAAAAGTTTAATAGTGATCTGCCACACTTAGAATTCTGAGTTTACAATAACGTGTGGAGTGTAAAATAATTTATTTGAAATAATTTCTACACTGCAAAAAAGAATTGTTGATTTAACAGTATAATACTAGCACCCCAGTTGCTAGTATTATACTGTAAAATCAACAATTATTTTTGCAGTGTATATTTTAATAATAATTATCGTATAGTCCGACATATAACGCGCACCTAAACTTCCAGACTTCAATTTTTCTATTTTTAGGTATATTCGCATAATAACGCTCACCTCTTAGTTTGCAGAGGTAACCTTCCTGAGATACATAGCAATAAATAAAATAAGTATTATTGTAAAGTATAATAACTATTATCTTTCATTTAACCTGATAGCGACTTTTTATTTATTTATTTATTTTGTAAATAAATAGCATGTTCATTAACTTAGACATCTTAATTCTTATGATCATCCTCTATTATTGTTAATTGTTTTATTTTTATAACCAGCGTAAAATGCACACCTGTAAATTTCGATAAATTTTCTTGTATCAAATGTACGCATTATTTTCCGGGATATACGGTATTTGTTTCTATTCTATTGTACTTA
Organism: Maratus michaelseni; assembly: GCA_963931845.1. Taxonomy (NCBI): domain Eukaryota; kingdom Metazoa; phylum Arthropoda; class Arachnida; order Araneae; family Salticidae; genus Maratus; species Maratus michaelseni. The sequence continues at coordinate 187,657,256 of OZ007587.1, forward strand.
ATTTTTTATCTACATCTATTATACTGAAAATTATTGTCTAACATATATATATTTTTTACTTTAATCTGAAACAAAATATATTCATAAAGAATGTATAATATTTTTTTTCCAGTACGAGAAATAATCGAGACTAAACTCCTATACATAATACAAATCAAGTAATTTAACTTACTTCCATGGTGAATTCCAATTGCGTGCCAACATTTTTTTCCCTTTTATTTTTTCATTTCTAAAAGTAGCCAAGTTCAAATTACCAACTTGTCGTCTACAAGAAACAAGTCATTGGAAAGACTTTGAATCCTTGCCATCATTCTTTGTGAACTGGACAAATTTATCAACAGATGATATATCGTATCCTGCTTTCGTATCATATCAGCTTTGTAAAGAAAGGAAGTTTTACAGGTTTCATTATTTTATGTTATATTCTAAGATATTCACAAGTTATGGGAAAGTGGCTTAGTTACTCCATAGAATTTTATTTCTATTTCTTAATTTTATATAATGAGGTAAAATAAACATATATAAAGAATAAGACGTAAACAGCAGCATAAAAAGTTTTTTGGAAGTAGAATAAATAAACTCTAGTAATAGATTGTTTTATTTTCTATAAAACATGTAAGAATTATCAAGTGGATCACAAATATATGGATAAATTTTAATTGGTCACCGAACTTAAGAAAAAATCATTTTTAATAATAAGGCGAAATTTAATATTAGACATAATTATAGCATTATATACTAGTTTATCTTATAAATATCTTGTATAAATATTTAATTTTTAATAATAAGGCGGAATTTAATATTAAACATTATTATAGCTGTATATACTAGTTTATCTTATAAATATCTTGTATAAATATTTATTGAAAGAGAATTAAAAAAATAGTAATAATATCCAAAAAATTATTAAAATTATTAAATTACAACTAAGAATGTTAATACTTGCAAAATATGTAACTTATATATGATATAAATCACATACTTTGTCAGTAATAAGAAGTATTTTAAGCTGTTTTCGATGCCATCAACAACTGATAGGCACTCTACTGCCTGTGCCTCATCCCTGCATACGCATTGTACTTGTGGTAAAACAAGATTTACAGGCAAGATGAATGTATCTTAACCCATTCCCTGCTGATGGTACAAAAATGCCCCAATTTCGTTATTTTTTTTTCCGTGTAAAAATAAATTAACAACAACAAAATATGTTAGCAAATTATTACTTTTTTTTTTTTAGTTGCCAATCGCAATTTTGAACATTGAAAAATGTGAAATTATAATTTTTGTCTATTTACAAAAAATACATGACTGTATATGCTAAGTGTTTTGAAATATTTCAAAAACTGCTGCAATTTGAATGTCCATGAATTTTTATTCATCTTAGAAATAATTCATGTAATGTATAATTTAATTTTTCTATTTTATCAATATCTAATTACATTTAATTTTTTAAATAAAATTTTAAATTTTAACTATATAATTATGATGATGGTGTGATGTTGCAGTTTTATAACACATAAACTTATAAAACTTTATTAATAACTTAAACATAAATTAATAAAAAATAAAATAGAAAATAGAAAAAAATTATAAGTTTTATAAGAATTAAAAAGAAAAAGAATGAATTAATCACAAGTAATTAATTATTTAATTAATTTTTAAGAAGCAAAATAATTAATAAGAACTAAGAAAATATATTAAATTTATTAATAACTAATGTAAAAACAAAATAGAAACTAAATACTTTGTCAATAATTTTTTTTTTCAATAATAGTTAAAATAACAGCTGATATGATTCGTACTTCCTAATATTTCCATTGTTACATACGATTTACGCTTGTTATACAACAAGATACAGGCAAAATTAATGTACTTTTTCCTTCGTACTTTTGCAAAGTGTTCACTGTTAACGAGTTCAGTAGTTTTTTTCCTCCATTAGAACAGTATGAAAACGCAATTTTCATAGTGTAAATGATGTCAAAAAGAGTAAGCTGCCCAATAAGAAAATATTTTATAATAATATTACATAGTGAAATATTAATAATAATTTATTTTATTAAATTACAAAAAAAAAAAAATGTAAAAAGTTTGCTATTATTATTAACATTGCGGATTTATATCAAGAATTTCTAAGACTTGCAATATACTTAACTAAACTATAAATTGATTTTTTAATTAATTGATTACACCTTAAATGTTTAACAAATAAATGAATTAATAAAAAATAAGAAAGTTAATTTTTAAATGTATTTATAAATAATATATGAATACAAAATATACTAGATAATTTGTATATGATAACTTTTAAATAGTTTTATTAATAGCAATATTTCAATTCTTTTGTAGCTCTGCAAACTGGTCACTGTTTGGGTATTTAATTATCATGATAAAACCACATAAAAAAATGCAATTATCATGTTCAAATTATGTAAATAAAATAAAAATGTTGGTTAAGAAAAATTTATTATAAAATAAATTAAGTTTGTAATATTATTAAAAATACCTTAAATATATATTAATAAATAATAAAATATAATATAGAATAATAAAGAAAGAAAATTTAATGAAAAGATTAATAAGAATAAGAATGGAAAATTATTATTTAATAATTAATTAATCAATTTATGTATACGAAATTAATTAATTAATAAGAAATAAGAAAATTAATATATTAAATGTGTTAATAAATATTATATGAATACAAAACATACTAAATACTTTGTATATGATAACTTTTAAATGGTTTATTTTCATATTACCAGTGAATAACAACTGATATGAATTCTACTCACTCGTATTTACATTCCTGCATAGAGATTACGCTTGTGGTAAAACACGATTTACAGGCAAAATGGATATTTCAGTTCTTTTGTACCACCGCAAACGAACTCTTTTGCATCTCTCTACCACTAGTCAGGAATTAGTTATTAGAATTAACTCACATGAAAATGTAATTTTCATAGTTTAAATGATGTAGATAAAATTAAAGTGTTGATTAAAAAAATTTATTATAATATAAATTAGTTTGTTATATTATCATAAATGCCTTAAAAATATATAATAAAATATAACAAAGAATAATAAATTAACAAAAAAAATTAATGATAAAATTTATAAGAATAATAATGAAAAAATGTTTTTTTAATTAATTAATTAAACATTTAATATATAAAAAGTAAACTAATTAATAAAAAATAAGAAACTTAATATATTAAATTTATTATTAACTAATATATGAATACAAAACGAAATAAATACTTTGTATATAAGTTCTAGTTTTTAAATAGTTTATTTTCATATTACTAGTGAATAACAACTAATATGAATTCTACTCCCTCGTATTTACATTCCTGCATAGAGATTACGCTTGTGGTAAAACACGATTTACAGGCAAAATGGATATTTCAATTCTTTTGTACATCTGCAAACCAACTCTTTTGTATCTCTGTACCACTAATCAGGAATTTAGTTATTAGAATAAACTCACATCAAAATGCAGTTTTCATGGTTTAAATGATGTAGACAAAATAAAAGTGTTGATTTAGAAAATTTATTATAATATAAATTACTGTGTAATATTATTATAAACACCTTGAAAATATATAATAAAATATAACAAAGAATGATAAATTAAAAAAAAAATTAAAAAAATAAGATTTATAAGAATAAAAATGAAAAAATATTTTTAATTAATTAATTAAACATTTAATATATGAAAAGTAAATTAATTAATAAGAAATAAGAAAATGAATATATTGAATTTATTATTAACTAATACATGAATACAAAACAAACTAAATACTCTGTATATAAGCTCTAGTTTTTAAATAGTTTATTTTCCGTTACCAGTGAATAACAACTTATATGGATCCTACTCCCTCGTATTTACATCTTCGCATGCAGATTACGCTCTCGGTAAAACACGATTTAAAGGCAAAATGAATATTTCAATTCTCTTGTACCTCCGCAAACCAACTCTTTTGTATCTCTCTACCACTAGTCAGGAATTTAGTTATTAGAATTAACTCACATGAAAATGCAATTTTCATGGTTTAAATGATGTAGACAAAATTAAAGTGCTGATTAAAAAAATTTATTATAATATAAATTAGTTTGTTATATTATCATAAATGCCTTAAAAATATATAATAAATATAACAAAGAATAATAAATTAACAAAAAAAATTAATGATAAAATTTATAAGAATAATAATGAAAAAATGTTTTTTTTTAATTAATTAATTAAACATTTAATATATAAAAAGTAAACTAATTAATAAAAAATAAGAAACTTAATATATTAAATTTATTATTAACTAATATATGAATACAAAACGAACTAAATACTTTGTATATAAGCTCTAGTTTTTAAATAGTTTATTTTCATATTACCAGTGAATAACAATGAATTCTACTCCCTCGTATTTACATTCCTGCATAGAGATTACGTTTGTGGTAAAACACGATTTACAGGCAAAATGGATATTTCAATTCTTTTGTACCTCTGCAAACCAACTCTTTTGTATCTCTGTACCACTAATCAGGAATTTAGTTATTAGAATAAACTCACATCAAAATTCAGTTTTCATAGTTTAAATAATGTAGACAAAATAAAAGTGTTGATTTAGAAAATTTATTATAATATAAATTACTGTGTAATATTATTATAAACACCTTGAAAATAAATAATAAATTCTATTATAGTAATTATATAATAATTACAACAAAGAATGATAAATTAAAAAAAATAATAATAATAAGATTTATAAGAATAAAAATGAAAAAACATTTTTTAATTAATTAATTAATTTAATATATGAAAAGTAATTTAATTAATAAAAAATAAGAAAACGAATATATTGAATTTATTATTAACTAATACATGAATACAAAACAAACTAAATACTCTGTATATAAGCTCAAGTTTTTAAATAATTTATTTTCCATTACCAGTGAATAACAAGTTATATGGATCCTACTCCCTCGTATTTACATCTTCGCATGCAGATTACGCTCTCGGTAAAACACGATTTGCAGGCAAACTGAATATTTCAATTCTTTTGTACCTCTGCAAACTTGTCACTGTTCGGTTATTTAATTATTATGATAAAACCACATAAAAAGATGCAATTGTCATGGTTCAAGTTATGTAAATAAAATAAAAATGTTGGTTAAGAAAAAAATATTATAAAATAAATTAAGTTTGTAATATTGTTATACCCTTAATATATATTAATGAATGATAAAATATAATATAAAATTATAAAGAAAGAAAATTTAATGAAAAGATTAATAAGAATAAGAATGGAAAATTATTTTTTAATAATTAATTAATCAATTTATGTATGCGAAATGAATGAATTAATGAGAAATAAGAAAATTAATATATTAATTAATTAATTAATTAATTAATTATTTTATAATTAATTAATTATTAATTTATTAATTTATTAATAAATAATATATGAATACAAAACATACTAAATACTTTGTATATGATAACTTTTAAATAGTTTATTTTCCGTTACCGGTGAATAACAACTGATATAGATTCTACTCAGTCGTATTTACATTCCTGCATGGAGATTACGCTTGTGGTAAAACACGATTTACAGGTAAAATTAATATTTCAATTCTCTTGTACCTCTGCAAACCACCTTTTTTGTATCTCTCTACCACTATTCAGGAATTTAGTTATTAAAATAAATTCACATAAAAATGCAGTTTTCATGGTATAAATGATGTAGACAAACAAAAGATGTTGATTTAGAAAATTCATTATAATATAAATTAGTTTGTAAAATTATTATAAATACCTTAAAAATATATAATAAAATATAACAAAGAATGGTAAATTAAAAAATATATATATAAGATTTATAAGAATAAAAATGAAAAAAATATTTTTTAATTAATTAAATAAACATTTAATTCATAAAACGTAAATTAATTAATAAAAAAAGAAAATCAATATATTACACTTATTATTAACTAATGTATGAATACAAAACAAATACTTTGTCTATAAGCTCTAGTTTTTAAAGAGTTTTTTTTCTGTTATCAGTGAATAAGAATTTATACGGATCCTACTCCCTCATATTTACATCTTTGCATGCAGATTACGATCTCAGTTAAACACGATTTACAGGCGAACTGAATATTTCAATTATTTTGTACCTCTGCGAACTTCTCATTGTTCGGGTATTTAATTATTATGATAAAGCCACATAAAAAGATACAATTTTCACGGTTGAAATTATGTAAATAAAATAAAATTGTTGGTTAAGAAAATTTATTGTAAAATAAATTAAGTATGTAATATTATTATAAATATCCTAAATATATATTAATAAATAATAAAATATAATATAGAATAATAAATAATGAAAATTTATAAATAATGAAAATTTAATGATAAGATTAATAAGAATAAGAATGGAAAATTATTTTTAACTAATTAATTAATTAATTTATATATACTAAATAAATAAATTAATAATAAATTAGAAAATGAATATATTAAATTTATTATTAACTAATATGTGAATACAAAACAAACCAAATAATTTGTATATGATGTCTAGTTTTTAAATATTTTGATTTTCATTACCAGTGAATAAGACCTGATATGGACGCTACTTCCTCTCATTTACATTCCTGCATAGAGATTAAGCTTCTGTTAAAACACGACCATTTTTCATATTTATATTTATTCCCCAATTGTTGTATGATGATTCTGTTTTGTCTTTTAATGGTTATATATATATAACAAAGAATAATAAATAAATGAAAAATTAATGATAAGATAATTAAGAATTAATAAGAATAAGACAGAAAAATATTTTTAATTAACCACAATTAATTAAATAATTAATGTTTAATTAATAAATTTCTTTAAAAAATACTTTAAATTTATTAATAATGTATATATGAATAAATTACAAACTAAATACTTTGTAAATAAACATTAGTTTATAAATAGTTTATTTTTCGATACCAAAGAATAAAAGGTCTCTAATTACGTAAAACAAGATTTATAGGTTAAATGATTCCAATTCACTCTTCAGCAAACTTCTGCAAACTGTTCACTGTTTAAAAGTTTTTTTCCCATTGACTACTTGAACTCATACTTAAACTACTTTCCTATACCTAAACCATGAATTAAAAATGCAAGGTTCATGGTGTAAACTTTGGGCCGCATTTGTGCAAAAAATTGTTTCGATTTGCATGGATTTTATTTTCTGTGGGCGCACATAAACTGCACTAATACTGAGGACAGTTGTTAATAAAATATTAGAAAATGTACAATATCCAATGTGATTAAAATGCAGAAACATAAAGAAATAATAAGGTTTGACCTTTTATTTAGCAGTGCCGTAGTTATGGGGAGGGCCCATCTGGTCAAGATCCCCCCTTCCAAAAAATAATTAAAAAAATGAAAAATATTACTTTATTAAGACGATTTTAAAACAATCTTTATTGTCTTTATATATTTGTATATATAAATAAATAAGTTTTTTCACATCAAGCTCATTAAAACTAAAGATTGTGATCAATTTTGTTTATTTGAGATACGAAAAGTGCATTTTATTTCCTTGGACTTGGAAAAATCCCATGTTATATTCATAATTATTACGACAAAGTTCGCCTGCATTCCTATGAAATTTAGAACTTTTATTTCCTGTTAAATAAAACAGATTATTCGGGAACTCAAAAAAATCTAGAACATTTTCATGATTCATAATTTTTATGAAGAGGATTTGATTTTGAATATGGACTGTGATACAATAAATGTCTGAAAAAAAAATAATCAAAGCCTATTAATTTATGGATACGTTAAAGTAATCGGTTTTTAATTACTTACTTTAAATTTTAAACTCTTCTTGATAAAATGTGTTACCTCATAGAGGTTTTTTCTGCTTAAAAATAGTAAAACTTATGACAGTAAACAAAATTTAGGAAAATTAGAAATTTTCAAAAAGAAAGATTTGGAAAGAAATTCTGGCTAAGCTACTGTCTTTTAGAAATGCTTTTAAAATTAGTGAACCCGTAAACCAAGACATGTCTAATCACGTATAATATTGTGTGGATCTAACAAAATATGGAAAATATTTGCAATTCTTTTTGGAATCGAGGGTAAAATACTTAACAAGTGTCCTTCTGTAGACTGTACTAAATATATAAGCATAGATAACTATGTTTTAGTTCTCAAATACTACTCCATTTTTCAGTTAATTAAGAGAACGATATATAATTATCATGATTCTTAAAAAAGTGCACTAAATTTTTGGTATTATGGGATAGTACAATGACTATTTTTTATTCAATTTCCGTAAGAATTTAAGAAATTTACAAATCTACAATAAAATATGAATTTTTAAGAAAGTTTCCGATTTTTTGCTGGTCGTATTTACTGCAGCACAGCGCCGCGTGTTGGACAAACCTGGTATAAATGATGAAAAAAAAGAATGTTGTGTTAAATAAGAAAATTTATTATGTTAATAATAATTAACTTTGTAAGATTATGAAAAAATTACACATGTTAATAAATAATAAAATATAACATATAATGATAAATTAACATAAAATTAATAAATAAAAAATAAAACTTATAAAAAAAAATTACGAAAAATTAATGAGATGATTAATAATAATTAATAAAATATGTTACTATTTAATTAATCAAAATTAATTAATTTTAAATGTTTAATATGTAAGAAATAAAAAACAAATCATACCAAATTCAAAGTAATATGTAATTATAATAGAAATTAAATACTTTATCTGTAACGAGTAGTTTTTAAATAGTTTTTTTTTTTTGCGATGCCAGTGAATAACGGGTGATTCTCAAATTTACATCCCTGCCTGCACATTACGCTTGTTGTGAAACAAGATTTACAGGCAAAATGAAATGCACTTTATTTTTCGTATTTCGGTAGAACAGTCCACTGTTTAAGTGTTTCATTAGGTTTTTGCCATTGAATAAACATGTGATAAAATGCAATTTTAATGGTATAAACCAAGGGACGGCAATATTGGGCCGTTTGTTATCACTATTTTTGTTTAAATATATTCACCTTATATAATCGATGAAACCAATGGTCTATCTCTTACCACCTTTTCGACTAGTCATCATCAACTTATATAATTGCTTTGTTTAAAGACAAAAAATATTATTGGAAAATAGTAGTTCTAATTGGCCACCCGGCTGCCGACCCCTAATGAAAAAGTGTGGAAGAGGGAAAAATGCTGAGTATAAACATTTATTCTATTGATTTTTTTTTTGTAATATTATTGTAAATTTATTAAATATAACCTATTATTATAATAATAAATCAACGAACAACTAATGATGAGAAGGTTAATAAAAATAGTAATAGTAGGGATTCAAAATTTAATTTAATATTTAATAATTCAAAAATAAGTAATATTTTTAAATAAATAAATAAATAAATAATAAGAAAATAAATGTATTAAATTTATTAATAACTAATATGAAAATAACATACAAACCACTTAAAAATTACTTTTAGTTGTTACCCTTTGTATTATTAATTAAAGTATGTAGACTTTGTAAATAAAGAGCAAGTGTTAAGGTGTTTGTTTTTCGATAACAATCAATAACATCTATTAAGGTTCCTGCTCCCTCACATTTTCAGCACTGCATACAGTGCTTGTGATTACGCTTGTGATAAAACAAGATTTACAAGCAAGATGAATGTAATTTACGTTTCAGAACTTCACTATTTACAAGTTAGTTATGTTTCTCTCATTATACTCATTTAAACTCTTAATAAACGCAAATTTTGTTGTGTAAATACTGTTTAAAAGAATAAGAAAATCTACTTTTATAAAATTCATCAATTTTAATAATATTATAAATTTATTAATAAATAACAATAACAGTTGCAAAATATGCATTTACATACTAATCTAATATGTAAAGGCAATGCAAACTGCATACTTTGTCACTAAAGTTTATTTTTAAGTCTTTATGTCTCGATGCATAGTGGTTCAGTTTCAATATTCAGTGCAATGAAAAAAAATAATAATTTTCGAAAAAATTGTTCTCTGTTTTTTTTTTTCTTTTTCCATTAAGGAATCACCAAAGAAGTATTATATATACACGTTTTCTCAAAACAATAATGCATGTAAATAAAGTTTGATTAATAGTATAAGACGTGTCATTCTGTTAGTAATTTACTGTACGCTCATTGTACTGGTTTTTCCGTAATTAATATTTTTAAAAAACTAGATGGAAAGATTTCGTCAAGATTTGACGAAAATAATTTTAGAGCTCCATAGAAAAAAAAATGTCTTTTTTTAATTATTTGCTTTTAATTAATTAAATATTGGAAAGTTTCTTATAGTCCTTTACAAATATTTTCCCTTCTGTCTGTTTTCTCTTCCTTTCTTTTTAATTTTTTACGGAATATAATCGCCTAGTTTGCTTTATATATATGTCTTCTTGATAATTATCAAAACAAATTTACTAAAAATTCTAGATCAATTCAATTTACTTAGTCCATAATTACACGAGACTAAATATTTTATACAAAATATTTAATCGCGCGTTTTCATATTTCATCGCACTTTTAATTTAAATATTTTTATACAAAAACAGTAATTGTTCTTAAAATATTGTTAAGTTATTTAGTAATAATTATAAAACATTCGGATAAGAAAATACAGATTCTCTGACACTCTAAATTTTTCTCCTGCAATAAAATATTGGATTTATATTATTGAAATGAATTTTCTGAAAACCAGCAGTATCACAAAACATCATCTGCTTAAGAGTGGAGTTCGATCCCACCTTCTCTATCAAGAATACAAATTCAAATCTAGCACCACAGACCACTCGGATATTTTGACCTCGTTTAACTTTTTTCTAAAACGGAAGAAGTTACAAAGCTAATTTAAGGCAAACACAGATTTTCCAATTTTTGTCTTAAAAAAATTCATTTGAGTTTTAATTAAAAAAAAATGTATGTTCTGTTGACTTGTTTATTAAAATATGTTCAAAAAAGATTTGTTTAAATTAATAAATTGGGAAGTAAATTTTTTATAGAATCATTTGGCTGATTATGGTTGGAATTATACATTTGTATATTGATATTGACGTTAAAAAAAATTTACGAATTTGCGCAAATTGATATGTATGTATAATTCTTTAGAGTATAACGATTTCAATTTCAAGTAGTTTTAAAGTGTGTAGCCTTGCTACCTTATGGATAAATGAATTAATATGGATAATATATTAAGCAAACTTTTTTCAACGTTTTCATACATAACTGAATCAAAATCAGATGATTAGATGTTATTTAATTATTTGCAACGTCGTAAATGAGTAAACGCATTGAGTTGGAACTCGTAAATTCTCTGAGTTTTAAATTGAGTTTGATTCACGTTTTAAAAAGCGAGCGCGAATTGAAATAGACTGAAAAATCTGTGAATATGAGTCAAAATTACAAATCAAACTTAATTTTGTTTCCTGAAAAATTTTCTAGCCGTTATTTTTTCATATCTTTCCTCATAAAACATAATGATTTACTTTTATTACTTGAATGAATTGATAAATTTTAAAAACATTGTTATTTCCTAAATAATATAAGCATTGTTATAAATATTTAACAAAAAACGATATATACTACCTATTTAATAAGTCAATTTCAAGTAACAAATCATTTTCCCGTTTCATATTAATATTACAGAAAATTTTCTAAATGATTTTGAAATATTGAAAAAGAAATTATTGGAGTAAAATCTTTTTTTGACTAATAACTTGGGATATAATAGATTAAATTATTTGTTTTTTAATGCCTATTAATAACAGCTAATATACATTATACTGCATCATATTTATACTCCAGCATACGGACTACGCTTATAGTGCAATAAGATTTACAAGCAATATAAATGGATTCTTCGTACTTCGGCAAACTGCTTACATTTTACAAATTTAGTTGTTTTTTGCATTAAAATACACTCGGTCGAAAAATGCAATTTTTATCGTGTAAATGATGTGAAAAAAATGTCAATAAGAAAATTCTTTATTATAATATTGTATAATTCTGGTAATATTATTATAAATTTATTAATAAATAATAAAAACAGTTTAATATTATTTTTAATGGTTTTAATCACTAAACATTGTTAAAATTATTAAATTATTTCTAACACAAAATAAACTTGAGCTATGAAAAAACAACACTCATTTGAATCAATATTCACCTTTGTACTATAATTATTATTTAAAACAACACAAATGTCACAAAACACATATGCATCATTTAATAAAACTTTACTTAAGGTGTTTTTCAAACATACCTAACTATATTTCACTATGATAAAAACCTAGCGCTTTCGAGCAACCTTAGATCGTCATCAGGGTTATAAAACTAACACGCAGATGTACACATAACAAATAGTCTAAAACTAGTAAAACATCGTTTTCTGCTGAAGAATGGTCAAACCATTACAAACAGGTCACTAGGGGTGGGAAGCATTGGGAGGGATGTGCTAATCTTATTCAGTCTTGAACAATCTGTAAAAATTTATACCACAATTTAGGAATGTTGTAAGATACCGAATCATTGCATGTATATCTTTTCTGGTTAAAATTTCTATGGATTCATTTATTATTGTTCGATGAAAGGAGGATGTGGGTTTAATTATTTTAGCTTTATCAAAATCTATTTTAATCGACTGCTCTTGTTTTAATCTGGAAAGTGCCGTTTTACTTCTATTGTATTTGATGTCTGCAATATGTTCTTTTAAATGAATTTTAAATTTTCTTAAACTCATGTAACTTTCTTAAACCAATGTAGTCTTTAACTTTATAACATTTCATCCTATTTTCTATTATTTCTATAGTAACTGGGATTCCATAGATTCCTGCTAAATCTTCTATCGGTATGGGATCAATCTTCTTATGCAGTAACGCTTTCAATTTAACTGGAGGGGATGCTACCATATTTATTTCATATTTCTTTAAATTATATTTTAATTTCTCAAAAAGTTTCGGAATATATTGAAATTTGTAAAATTTAGTTGGTTTTCCTGTTAATTCTTGTTGTTTGTTATCCTGATATTCATATTGATAAATTAACTTATTGACTAACTTCTCTGAAAAACCATCCTCATTTGCTATAATTTTAATTCTGTCAAGTTCTTCATTGATATAACTATCAGTACATACTGAAAATGCTCTACGGATGTAAAACCTATATGCAGCCAGTTTATAACGATTTTGACTACATTTTTATCCTACCGTTTTAGGGTACGAGAAGACCATTGGGCTAGGTACAATTTCAAGAAAATTCAATTAGTGGGTCATTTTGGGGTCACTGCGGGGAATTCTAAATTTAACCGAGCGTAGATCAGTCTTCCCCACTGGTATTATTTAATCCTCGTAATATTAATAAAAATTTATTAATAAATAACAAAATTATTTTGAATATTACTTTAAATTATTAAGCACTAACTATTGTAAAAAATATTTAATCTCCAACACTTTTAAAATATTTAACTAATCAGTGGACCCCGTGCGAGGATTTCGTACTGCAGTTTAATATTTTTTTAATAATATCTAATGCTTTTTAGATGCAGGTTTAAACTTCTAAAGAAAAATTAAGAACAAAAATATCTGCAAACAACGTTAGTCAAGCCAGACTATCATATAATTTATTCCAAACAGTAAAATCTCGTCGAAGATAGAAAAAGGCACGCGCGAAGAAAAAGAATTAACAGTTGTATTTTAACTGCATTAAGGATGATGTCATCCTCTTCGGGAAAAACACGGCACAAAGAAAAATAAATTGAAATACATTAAATTCCAATTTACTCTAATATAATAAATCATACCTTTTATGCTACACGTGATAGATTCATCAATAATACTTTTTCTTCTGTACGTTTCAATTTCAAATTTTATTTTTAATCATAATTATAAAATAAACCCGTGAGAAAGGGTCATATTTTATCTATTTTGTACTATTTATTATTTTTTTATAATCATTGTTGATCATGTTATAATACGGCATTTTATTTTTATGGCAACCTTGATTTGAAAAAAAGCTTTCATTTCAATTTTGAAAATAACGCTGATTTAATTTTTAATTAACTTCAATTTTTAATCAAAACACGTTTTAACGAAATATGAGTATACTATGTCAAAAGACAGTTAAAAAACCTTTCGAATGATACCTCATTCGTTGTTGTGCGTTTCGTAAGTTCATGGAAAAAGGGATGGTGACAACAGAAGTAATTAATACATATGCTATATAAATATAATACAAACTACATACTTTGTCAACAATGAGTGTGTTTTTAGTTCATTTGCGATATCAATTTATAATAGCTCATACAGATTCTACTCGCTGATATTATTATCCCTGCACACGAATTACGCTTATTGTAAAACGATATTTACGTACAAAAGGAATGTATTTCATTCTTGGTAGCTCTGCAAATGTTCACTGTTTGCGAGTTTAGTAATGCTTTTCCAATTAAAACAAGTAGGTGTGATCAAAGATCGCACAAAGGGTTTCGTTTAATATTCCTTTCAAAACACTTTATCCTTTAATTAATAAACCAAAATCATTAATTTATAATTATTATATCCTTATCATTTATAAATACACTTTATCAATAAGAACATAGATGGTAGCATCATTAAATTTAATAATAAAATTATAACAAGAGGAAGCTATTTTTTTTATATAAAGTTAAAAATATTCAAGAACTGTTTTTCAGACAATTGTAGCAGCATATGTTTGAATATCTGACAAGTATTTTTAATTACATGATTTAATTTTAGCTTTTAAAAAAAGGAAACCATTAAAATGGCAAACAAATGCGAAAGTTCTTTTAATTAAATCCATCGGACCATCGGACAATAAAAGGTAGTCCAAGGGGAAAAATCGAAAATTTCAACTTTCGTCGTCAAGAATAGAACCCGAAACCTTTGGGCTAGAAGGGTAAAGCACTACCACTGAACCATCAGCCTACGCGAAGAAGATTCAAATTAAGATTCTGTTTTAAAATCTAAATAGCAGAAATGGTCGTATGTCATTAAATTAATTCATTTAATTAAAATAATATAAGACTTTTTTAATTTTAAGATTTATCGTGTAACTGGAGGTATGTAAAATTTCAAGTCTCTAACTTCTACAGTTTCCGAGAACGAACTCTGTGACAGACAGACAGAGGAGAGAGACGAATAGGGTTTCGTTAGATGAACAAAATCCTAAAAACGAATTTAAAAAAAAATAAGTTTCTCGGTTGAAATGGAACAAAAATGTATAAAGAAAAATAAATGAATAATAAATTATTATTGAGATATTTCATAATTATTTTAATGACATTATAAACTCTTTAATTAATAAAAAAATTATTATAAATATATTTATTAATAAAACCGAAATATTTTTGCATGACGTCAATTTCCTTCCTTCATCTCCGAAATTAGAAACCAAATCTTGAAAGAATGAAATGTAATTGGAAACTCCAATTGTTAAAAATTATATCATGAATTTTTCTAAATGCACTATAAAATAAGATTCCCTCCTCCCCTCTTCCCAATCAATAAAAATATCTCTTAAATTCACCTCATCGTGTCACCACACAGTTGGTAAAATTATTTAGTTATGTTTAAGAAGATTCAGCCCCTCAAAATAGTAGATTTAATCAACTTTAAAATATTATTTTTGATTTTTAATAAAAACGTTAGAAAATTGATTTAATGTAATTCTCCAGGTATAAAAAAAATGATCGGCGTTTTCTAGTACGTAAACTGGTTCTCAATAATACAATGAGTTCCCGAGAAAATCATCGGAAAAAGATGAAATCTCATCGGAAATTTGGTAAAAAAT
Organism: Maratus michaelseni; assembly: GCA_963931845.1. NCBI lineage: Eukaryota > Metazoa > Arthropoda > Arachnida > Araneae > Salticidae > Maratus > Maratus michaelseni. Next base: position 187,673,131 of record OZ007587.1, read on the forward strand.
GCCTCATCTAGTGTAAAATATATAGATATCAAAAGTCGATTAATTTATTACTTATCGTGAATTTTACCTAGGTACTTCCTCAAAAATGTTGATACTGCGATAATTGTCAACAGATCAAGTGCCAAGAAGAATGATAAATTTTGGTGGAATTGAGTTTATTCGAAACCTTTCCCTGGAACAGTCCCAAAAGACAACGAAGCATGTTTACTTGATGAGTTTTGATGGCTACTAAAACAGGCCGATTACATTCCAACGAGCTGATGCTACCAAAATTAAATTGTTTTAACTATTAAACTTTTTTTTTATTAAGTGTATGTTAAAAGCAAAAAATTAATATATATATATATATATCATATATTTACTATTAATATTCTTATAAAGCCCTTCTGAAGATTCTATAAGATATTCATAGTTTTCCATTTTTTGCTTTTTCATCCTATCATGTATCATTCCGACAGTGCCCATTCCATTGCTTTTTTATAATGTCTTATCCTTTGTTTTTCACATTTCTTATCTTTGTGTTTTCATTTTCAAATATATCAACATTCTAATAACATTGCTGCTGAAGCGCGTGATTTTATTAATGTTATTTTGTTTTAGTACCTCAATTTCTTTTATAGAATTTTTTAATGGTACTATCATTACCAAGTAAAAAGTAAATTTACTTGATTATCCGCTATAGCTCTTTTTTAGCTCTACACATTTTTAAATTTCATTTTAATTCACTTAATATAGGAATGATAGCTGCATTTGCGCATTACTTCTGTATTAATTTTCAATCTTCAATTTGTTTACATGTTGTAGACTTGGTACCGTTATTGCCTTCTTTTTCTTTATCATTTGAAATACGCATGTGTTTTTTTCTTTAATATAATATGTCTTCTCATTTTTAATTTTTAATTTTTTAATTTGGAATTTTTCATCTTATACACATTATTTTATGATCCAATTTCTATTTAAGTTGAATAATTGTTTATTTATCTTATTTCTATTTAAGTTGTATATTTATTTATTTATTTTGTTATTTGAACTCATGTAGGTTATTAATTGTTTTGTTTCACATATATGTGTTATTAGGGGCTTAATATTGTAGATTTTTTGCATAATACTGACAATATTTGATGAAATAACATATATTTACTATGAATATTCTTACAAAGCCCTTCTGAAGATTCTATAAGATATTCATAGTTTTCCATTTTTTTCTTTTTCATCCAATCATGTATCATTCCTACAGTGTCCATTCCATTGCTTTTTATAATGTCTTATCCTTTGTTTTTCACATGTGTTTTCATTTTTAAACGTATATATATACATAAATAATTAAATAATAATAATGTAATTATTTTGCAATTTCAATTTTCTTCTAAAGAAAATTGTAAGTATTAATTAGTTTATTATTTTCTTTTGGCTTAAATTTTTAATATGTTATGAAAGGTAACATAGCCAAGACATCTTAGGATGGGATTTTGTTCAATATAATTAGTTTTCGAGAAAAAAAAATGAAATACAAAAAATAAAATAAAATACATAATTAATTATATTTCTGATTTTTTTTTAAATAGTTAAACAAGTTCGATGTTTAAATCTCGTAAATATAATAATACGGGGCTAAATAATAAAATATTTCAACCATTTTCATATACTGTTGAGAAAATCTTAGTGATTTGAAAGTATAAAAAAATTTATAAACACAAATACTGAAACAAATATTTATAAAGATTTTATAAATAAAAACTCTTTGTAAAATCAGCTGTAATTGACATTCTAATTGCAGAATGATTCTGTAATTTTACTTGTTATGCTCAAAATCGATATTTTCATCGAAGTATTGAGTCTTCTTAAAATGTTTGTAAATAAAAGATAAGCATGTTTTTTGCCATATTTTTCAAAATTATTCAATTTCTTTTCGTTTATTTATTGTATGTGATGAGAATTGTTCATAATTTATTTTGAATTTGTTTTGCATGATTAAACTTTAACTGATTTAATTTTTCTCTATTTTAAAGCGTTCTATTTAAAAATATTTTTTGAAATAAAAACGCTACAGGCAAGTTATCCCTGTTTGAGGTAAACTGTTCCTTTATGCAGTGTAAAGAAAGGCTACTTTTAAACCTGCAGGGGTAACTCTTCACCATTCTTTAAAAAAAAAAAAAAAGATTCAACGCTTGCTAACAGTTATTCCAATAAATATTCTCATGGTTGTTTTGTTTCTGGTCGATAATTGGAACTACCTGTAATGTATGGGAATCTCTGATCCAGTCACCATTATTGATACTGTTTGTAAAATATATATCTGCTGCATGACTTTTGATGAAATTTTTCTAATGAAAATGTTGTATTTTGCTATTGAAAGATCATTTAATTACAAGGTATGTGTCATTTATGCATAGAAACTAACTATTACTTAAACTATACCTGTAAAATCTTTATTAACTGATTATATTTGTCATTATATATAGTTAATATTAGTTTGTAGGTAATATTTTTATCAAAACTGGGGAAATGTTATAGAACCTAATAAAATGGCGCAAATTCACAGAGAAAAGAAGTTTAGCAACCAGCAATTATTTTAGTTTAAATAAATGGTCTAAAGTCACCAAGAGTTGAAAGCAAAGCAAAGCCAAAGAATACATTTTTTTTTTTTTTTCAAATTTCGTTTTTGTTGGCTACTGTGTTTACAGGTTAAATATTTTAAAATGCACTTTTGTGAATTTTGATTATTTTCTTCCTTTAACACTTAAAACATTCACTTCCTGTCATTTCCCTGTTATTATCTCTATAATAAAACCGTAAGTCATGTGACTGTCATCAACAGTTCCGGAATGTCCGTTTCACTTTTTCATATGCCAGGCGGCCATTTTTATTAAAAATTATTTTTTCGAATAAAACTTCCTAAATGTGACATTTTTAGAAAGATCGTTCAAAATAAATTAATATTTGAGAGATGACTTACGTTCAATTATGTATATATTCTCCAATAACTTCAGTTGAAATTAGCTTCGCAGTTCAAATTCTCTATCCATGAAAGTAAACAAAAAAAAAGATTCATTCGTCGTGAAGGTTTAAAATATTAAACCATTAAACCATGGAGATAATCGTTCGTAAAGTTAGTTTTCCATGAAAGATTTTTTGGAACGCTGCCTGGTGTCAAAAAAATAATTCGTACCAGTGACACAATCAAAGTTTACCATAATTATGTGCTATACAACTCAACTTCATTCTTTATCTTTTCTTGATGTAAGCTGAATGTAAACAAATACAACTCATGTAATGATATTTAATGAATCAAATTTCGAAACAAATTGTCAGTTAATTTGGTCTTTATGTATTATACGTGAAAGGAAGAGAGACCACCGAAAATGATTGTTAATCACCAATCATATTTACCATTATTAATGACCAATCGCTTTCAAAACAGTAATTTAATATACATTTACAAAATACATAACATCATTAAGTACTTTTGTGTTATTTGGGCGCAAATCTCGCCAATAGAATTTTTAAAATCGCCAATACCAGCTTTTATTTTTCGCGTGTGCAAATTAGAAACGATACTTTTATTTTGAAATCAAATGTTCTGATGGAACAGCTGTCGTAGACGCACCGGGACACTATATTAACTATAGAGTTCCAATATAGAGAGAAAAAACGGGTTGCTGTAATTAGAATTATAGGCGGTAATGTTGGTGTGACATATTTACGTGATTATCAAAACGGGCTTCCAAAAGTTCAATGTTTCACCAAACCTACTCGAAAATTACGTGTTATAATATGCACTCCGATTATGTCACATTATTCAAGACGTTTTAAATGAGAATAATGATAGATTTTCTTCTTGATTCTCCCGTAATCAAGTCTACAGCCAAAGTTAGCGAGAAACAAACAAACAAAAAAAAATATTGGCAACAATATGGTTCAGTGTAAATGGTGGATATCATTAAAGACTTTCACAAAATAGACTTCATTGCACCAAATCGCATTAACTAAAATACGCCATTTGGCAATGGATCCAATTACGGAAAACTACTTAATATGTTTAAGAATCTCCTCATTAGCAAGCATATTGCAACTGATAAGCAAACGGATATGAAGCATAAATGTTTAAGTTGGTTAAGCGGTTTTTGTCAAGAAAGATGAAATACATAACAACAAAAAATATGCGAAATGCTACCATGATCGAAAAAGTTTTTGATTTGTATATTAGAATCTTCCGGTTTGGCGAAGGATTACGGAAAAAAAATAAATTATGAATAAAAGTAACGTGTTACAGTGCTTAACATACATTTAAGGGAGACCAAACTGGTCGCCAGTGGCGGCTAGTATGAGATAATGCAGTAAATTTTAGATGTGTTAATATATATATATATGTAGGGTGAATCCTAAGTTCGTTAAAACTTTTTAAAAAATCATGAAAAACAAAACAAATGATTCTAAAAAATTGCGGTTTCTAGGAATGGCATTAGAGGGAGATCAAAATTTTTTTAATAACAAAAATTGTTGTGATTAAAAAAATTACCAATAGATGGCGCTGGCATGCACAATATGAAGCAGATGTGCACAAATTAGGCTTATAGTAAAAGACCCATTTCTACGAAGTGTCTGACAAGCTTCAGTATCCTAGTACATGAAAAGGGCCTCTTTTTTTTTGTCTTCAATCATTTTGCGTGCGGAATTTTCACAATTCGCCAGTTGCTGATTCCCCGTTTTTATAAAAGACTTTAACCAACAGCGCTAGATCGGGCAATTATAGAACACTGTTGGCATCGAATGAAGAATCTGTCTACATTGAGGGCTTTTATTGATAACCTGATTTGCATAAATCTGCTTCATATTATGCGTGCAGAGCCATCTATCGGTAATTTTTTAACTTTTTTGTTGTTATTAAAAAAATTATATCCTTTTAATTACATTCCTGCAAACCGCAGTATTTTAACATCATTTGCTTCTTTTTAATGATTTTTTAAAGTTTTAACGAACTTATGACGCACCATATATATATATATATACACAATAATTTGTTTTGTTAACAATAACTATTAAATGTATATATTACACATTATATTTAACTTTATGTAAAGAATTACTAAGTATAATATCTAATAATAATTATAACATTAAAATAAAATATTAGAAAATAAATTAAATATTTCAAAAGTGCAATTCAAAATGTTTGTCACTTACAGATGCGTATTTGCAGAATATTTCAAAAAGCTGTGTAATGATAAATATACATTATTTCGTATTAATCATCAAGCTAATGGTTGTGATTAATGAGTTTAATGTGACAAACAGTGAGTGCAAAGTACTCTAAATTGATGATTTATTAAGAGCTTTCAATTTGTTCCCTGAATCGATTCGTAATAATTATCCTTCATAAAAATTGTAAATAAATTTTGTTATATTAAATAGATAACATCACTTAATATCTCCTCAAAATAATGACTAAAATATTGTTGAGTGTATCTACATAAGTGGTGTGGATACTGTATTCAATAACTGGAAACTTGTCGAGTAACTGATTTAAAATATTTGAGTACGTTTTACGAAATATAATTTTTTTAGGTTTAAATCATTTTAAATGAATAAGGTCACTGTGCCAAAATGCAATACGATTTCTCACACGTTTGTCAAATTTAGGATATGTTTCGTATTTTATTTAATATAATTTTTTTTTTTAAATGGAAGGATTATTATGCTTTTACGTCAAAACTAATTTGTTTTAAGAAATTGTAGTCTAAGAAAAAATATATTATTATAATCACATTAAGGTGATTTTTATCAGATTTGTAGTAATTAAAGCCTAAATGATGTTATCCAAAGAACCTAAATATGACAATGCATATATTTTCATCTTAAATTTATTAATTTTATTGTAATCAGTTTTTAAATACTTAATACTTCATTGTAATTAAATAATAAAATATTTAACATTCATACTTTAAACACTTTCAACTTTGACAGTTAATAAACAAGAACTGACAAATAAAAGACCAATACTAAATTAATTTTACCAAAATAATGCTTATTACTGCATGTTCTACACAACTAATTTCATAAACATCTTTTTTTTACCCAGGAATTCCTCGAAAGCTGGAGATGTTTAAACAGTGTTGCCACTGGGCTACTTCTTTTAATTCAGTTTTCTTGATTGCCACCAGTTTTTTTAGAAAGTAAAATTCGCCTTATTTAATGCCAGAATAAATAAGGCGAAAACAAGAGGAATTAAACTATTTCAAAAAAGTGGTGTCAATGAAGGAATCTGAATTTTGAAAAAGTAGCCTACTGGCAACACTGTGTTTAAATAGTGTGGTAATGTCATAACAGTCAATCTTCTGATTTTCTTTTATGTTAAACATACAACCATTCTACGCAGTTATTTATTAACTTCTTTTATTTTATCAAATATCTGGTTTCAGTTGATTAGGAAAATACCGGAAGGTTTATATAGGTATATCTTTATTTTTTTTAAGGTCATAAAATGTTTTATCACAGCATTTTGGCCTCTTCTAACTTTTGGAGAAACTCACTACCGTTGTGCTTACTTCGACTACTTTATCTAATCTTAATAGTAACAACAGTACCTGGCAAAAATCACCCTCATACTCAACAGTTACATACCTGCTAAACTTAATTTTAACATTAGAACCTTCAATTAGCATTTTATCAGATAAAGTATAGTGACTGACCCTAAAAGACCATAATTTTACTTTATTATGTATTGTTGAGTAGGAATATTATATTACCTATGGGCCTGCCATGATGTCAATCGATCGGCTTTAACATTCTTGACAACTTTCTTGAATTTTAGAAGCTTTTAGAAGCTTCTTTTCATCAAAGTTCAATTATTCACAATTTTTCCTTTAAAAATCATTTTAATTAAATATATGGAAATGCCATATAGACTTGCTCACTTTAGTAGATCCAATGAAATCCTCCCCGTAATTGAAGGATCCAATTCATCCCTAACAGGTTCATCAAAAAATGCGACACCAAAATGCGATGAAAATTTTAGAAAAACTCTAGTTCAAAACGTGTCGTCTTTTCCCACTTTCACTTCTTGCACATAAAGCAGGTCTTCAATGATGGGACGTCGATAGGTAAAAGATAAAGTAATAAAATGATAATCTTGATTTCGGGATTATTTCCTGCATTTAAATAGCGTTATCGGAAATTGATAGTTAACGACGCATATTGAATAGGAATTTCTTCTAGAAAAAGTGCTTTAAATGCAGTAGCATGTTTCGCATTTTGTTCCTGAAATGTGTAAGTTTATTTATATCACATTTGTTTACTATTCTTGTGTTAGGATTTTAGGTACAAGAGCTTTGTCGCATTTATGGGTCATCATATTTAGCCGCATTTGACTATAATGAAAATAATTTTTGACGATTTTCATAAGCATTATTTTGCGGAAGAGGTATAAGCCTTATTTTGCGAAAATTATTCCCAAAGTGGACAATATCGCTCCTCCCACAGTGGGATATTGAACTTGCTTAGAGTGCAAAAATGAAAAGTTTTTTTTTTTTTAGGAGGAAGGGTAGATATATAATTCTGTGCAATAAGTACTCTTTTTTCACATACTTTATACATATATAAATATAAATCAATAGAAATGCATGGGATTATTCGAAGTTATAAAACAGAATACTTCATTTAACTTCTCCGGTACATTTTTAAAATATTATTTTCTGTGAATACAAAGAATAATACAGGCTCTTAGAGAGTAGAAAATTAAATTTATTTCTATGTCCAAAACTGAGAATGAGCTATAAATATACATAGCTATGTTTTTGACGATGCTGATTCTTTTTTGTGAAAACATTAATGTAGGTTTAAAAAAATATCTAAATAATGTTTGAGTCCATTAAATGTGTCTACTTAAAATGAAACAATTTAATAAGATGGTTTTTAAAAAGATATAAATTAGAATTTCTCTCACACGGATTAACACTATCATACTCAAATTTTGAACCCTTCCAACTCTATGAGGATTTAAGAATGAATGCAAAAAATATGTTTTATTCCCGACTGATTTGATTCGAAGAACTCAAATAAAAGGCGAAAATTCAGTGTTACTATTAGAAAAATGACGTGCAATATAGTCGATTGCTATTTGAAAAATTGCATTCAAAATTGTAAAGAAGACATAATTTCCAGACAAACTGTACTTTTAGCATCTCTCTGAAACAATTTACTTATAAAATAGTATGAAGTGTTCTTTTTTTTTCTTTTACCAACAGTACATTTTGTTTTTCCTGATGCATATCGCGTCAGTTCGTCGCGCACAATTCATCGCCGAAAATTCATTGCGCACAAATCATCGTAGCGTCAATTTTTCACGTCATCAATTCGTCGTGGCGTCAGTATTCATCGTATCGATAAGGTTTTTGAAGACAATGATGAAAAAGATAATTTAGTAAAATTATTTAATGACAATTTGTTTTCCTGATAGAGAGAATTATTACTAATATTTTACTGGTCGATTTTTGATGCAGATATATTTTTAAATACATATATATTTCTTCTCTTACTTGGCCAGACATATCAATCATTAAAACGGAGAGGAATTTTATTTTATATGTGATTTTTTGACTACGCATTCATCTGACTACGCTCTTGAATTTTTAAACTCTTTCAAATTTTCAAACTAACTACAATAAACAATAACATACAGTTGTTGAAACTTGAAACATTCAAATATGTTAAGCAGAAATATAGTGAAAGAAAAGAATAAAGTTATACCACGATTTCGGTTTAATTTTGTAATGAACTAAATGAAAAAATAACCTTTAATCTAAACTACCATACAATGACATTATGCAGTGATCAGTTCATTCACAATTAAAAACAGAATTTTATGATAGCATTCTGTCTGTTCTTTTTTATTCTTAATTTTTCATAGGTTAAGGAGAGCTAACTTTCCCCTCTCTCCTCTTAGTACGCCCATTCTAATTTATACTTTTTTGTAATTTTTTTAGCATTATTCTTTGCTTTTTGTGTGATCTTAGTACTTTTATATCAAATGTCAAGCCATTTCTCCTGTGATCAAAAGAAATATCTACTCTATGTGTAATTTAAATAAGGAATGACTTGCTCTAGTCTGGTGCATTAAACATTTATTTCTTCATTGGGAACTTCACAAAAATCACATATACAAAATTCCTCTTTATTTTAATGATTGATATTTTTAGACTAAAACAGTAAAAGAAGAAATATATCTATATAAATATTTGAATCTACATCTAAAATCGACCTTTAGTTACTTTTTTTTTCTAGAAAAAAATGGAATAAATTATCATTAAATAGTTTTATTAAATTATCTTTACTTTTGTCGTCATCGCCTTCAAAAACATTTTCATTACTATGAATTGACGCCACGATGAATTGTCGCGGCAACAAATTGACGCCAAGGCGAATTGACGCCACGACAAATTGACGCTACGACGAATTGACGCCACAACAAATTGACGCCGCGACGAATTGACGCTGCGATGAATTGTTCCGCGATGAATTGTGCGGGACGAATTGGCGTAGAACCGCTAAATATTATACCTTATATCTCAACGAAATGATTAATCCAAGTATTTATTTATTAATAAACATTTACTAAAAATATTTATTAATTTTATAATTTAATAAAAATCAATAATGATTATAATTTTGATTATCTTTACTTCAGTATCTAATAAATATTTTAAACTAGCATTTCATTTTATGTTATTAATTTCAAATTAAAAAAAATAAGTGTTAATTTACTTGGTTTCGTATTTGAAATTAATGAAATCGTCTTAAAATATTCATTGAATTTCGAATGCATTGATTCTAAATATTGTTAATATTTAAAACAGATGTAAATGTACATGCATGTCTTATTCACTAAGAAAAAAAATCCTTATATTATAATATAATCCTTATATTATAACAATAAAAATTTTAATGTTTGCCTATTTTCTCAAATCCGAAGTTTGGTTTAAACATAAGTTAAAGCATTTTTTATTCATTTACTCATTCTTTTATTAATGACATTCATTATTTAAAATAAAACGATCAGTATATTTATCATTTCATTACATGAATATTTTATGCAATTATTTTTGTAGTTTTAATTTATTTTTCGATGAGTATATTTAATTTTTCATTACGTGAATATTTTAAACAATTATGTTACATTTTAAATTTAATTTTCCTGTGTTGTAAAATAATCGTTAATTTATGAAACAATACATATCATAGTGGAATATTCTTTTCTCCCATTCTTTTAATAATGTCATTCCTTCTTGTAATAATCCAGAATGGAATATTAATTTTTATTTTATTACTTAAATCATGTTATTCTTATTTTATTAGTGTAATTATACTTGTAACTGTTAGTGCTATGGCATTTTTAATTTAATTATTGTCATTTTATTCTAATTATATCATTCATTATTTTTTAAAAAGAAAGCTTATAAATTCTTATTTTACTACCTACAATGTAGTTTTATTATAATCTGAATTTGAATATTCTTTTATTTTAATAGCTTATTCATTCTGAAAAGAACGGAGTTCAATTCTTATTTTATTATTTTTAATGTAGTGTTATTATATTTTTATTTTATTATTCTCATATTATTCTAGGAATATCATTTATTCTTGAAACAACGATAGTCGGTAAATTATTATTATTTTTTTGTTTGTTAGTTTCTTGTAACAATATGTCACTATGTTTTTTCTTTATTCGCACATTGTTTTATAGTATCGTTTCACTCTTGAAACAGCAAAGGTCTATAAATTCTTATTTTGTCATTTGTAACATATATTTTCAGTTTAATTTTTCTCACATTGTTCTAATACATCATTATAACTAGTCGTTGGGGGCCACCGTAATACTTATCCATCATAGATATGCATGATGTAAAATATGAAAATAAAACATGTGTAAGCTATTTATAAAATGCATTGCAATTCGAATAAAATCTTTACATGATGACGTCATAAACTTTAATTACTCTATTACTGAATTGCGTAAAAGAAACATCCTTATAACTCTAAAAATGATACTTATATTAACTAAGAGTTGCGTCGGATTAAGCGTCTCATTTCCAATTAAAATATATCTTTGAATTGAAATTTGAATGAAACACAGGGTCATGAAAAATCGAAGAGTGTTGAAAATATTATTATAAATATCTCGGCAACTAATTACCCGATCGACTTCATTCTTTATACAAAATTTATGTTTTTTATTGTCTTTTATATTTACTCCTTAAAATAACTAATTTCGAAAATTTTTATATACCTTTTATCAGAATGAATACTTTGAGAGTCCGATAGTTCCGGATAATCGAGGTTACTGAAATTCAATAAACTTCTCCCCATTATTACATACTAAGTACATACCAAATTTCGAGTCTCTATCTCAATTTGCTCGGGAAATAGAGCGTTTACAGACACACACACACACACACACAGACAGACGGACGGCAATTTTTTTTTCTAAAAATATGTTTTTCGGAATATCCGGTGTCTGAAACGTGTAAATCCGTCAATTTTTTTTTTCGATTTTCAAAACGATTACAAGACTTACCCTATACTACGTATGATGGGAAAGTAATACATCATTTATTCTTGAAATAATGAAAGTCGACAAATTTTTATATTGTTACTTTTAATGTTGCTTTTAATTTATTTATTCACACATATTCTAATAATATAATTTATTCTTGAAACAAAGGCGTTTCATAACGTCTTATTTTGTTACTTGTAACGTCATATTATCATGTTATTCTCACTTTATTTATTCACACATTGTTTTATAATACATTTCATTCTTGAAACAGCAAAAATCAGTAAATTATTATTCTTTCATTTGTAACATGGTATTGTATTTACCATTTAATCATTATCACATGATTGTAATACATTATTCTAATATATCATTTGTTCTTGAAACAACGAGAGTCGGTAAATTCTTATTTTATTATTTGTAATATGTAGCGTTTCTGCATTTTCCATTTAATTACTCTCACATTATTGTAATACATCATTCATTCTGAAAACAACAGAAATTGCCGTAGTCTCATTTTGTTACTTGTAACGTAGTGTTATTAAATTTTTAATTTAACTATTGACACATTATTTTAACAATACTATTTAATTTTGAAACGTCGAAAATCAGTAAATTCCAACTTATTATTTGATACATAATTTTGTAAAAGTTTTAATTTATTTATTTTCAAATTCTCTCATAATGTCATTCAGTCTTCAAACAATTAATGTCGACGAATTATATACGTTTCTTTTATCTCTCTTGCAGCATAAGTGTATGAACATAGTGGAAGTTTAATAGCAAGTGACAAATTGTACGTCACTTAGAATGTTACTTTTCGTCGATACGTCACCTGCGGAAGAACCATTTCCGACACTTTGCTCCGCATCTCAGATATTCAAAGAACCCGGTTAATGTGTTCCAACGCTTCACAATACGTCACGTGACTCGAAGGTGCATTAAACCATAATTCTTTACTATGGAGCGATTTTGTTGAGTTAAATATCTATTATATAATACATTACTTCAATGAAAAGAATGAGTTTTTCTAAGAAACATGATATATATTTTTTAAAGTGCTTTAACATATTATTTTTGTTGAATCTATTTATAAAAATAGTTTTTACGAATATATAATAATAAAACATATTATTTATATTCCTATCATTTTAAAAGACTGATTAAATAAGAAGCTTAAAATTCAGTTCGTAATTCTTTTATAAATAAATTCAAATTATTTAATGCTATTATAAATGCACATTGGCTGATCGTTTATAAATTCAAATAGTGTTTTTTTTTTCTTACTTTTCTCCCTCTCTCAAAAATTCTCTTTCTTTCTTTTTTCCTTTTCTTTTCCCATTGTATGTTTAAGGAAAATTATGTGCAATCCTTTTGCTTCTTCCTTAATATATCTAAACTAATAATGGCAAAAAAAAGGCCCTTAAAATGTATATTATTCAATTTTTCGGAATAAATAGAAGTCACATTTTTACGATTTGTTAACAATTGAAGGGGTTGGGGCAAGAAAGTGCTAAGCCGCAATTTTGGTGAAATAAATCTGACACTATAATATGTTGCTTAATACTGTAAATTATAATATTCTGCATATTATTTTTTTTTCTAATGTCACTAAGTGGCAACTTATGTCCCAGGTTTTGTTTTTGCACCAGATGTTTCTAATATTTTTTTTTACCAGAAAGAAAATGTATATCATAGTAATATCATTAAAGTGATGCCACATTGTTATTCAGAATATCTCAAATGTTACTAAGAAATTGAAAAAAAAACCTTTATGTTACATATTTTGATTTGAGTATTTGATCTAACTTTCAAATTGTTATATCTCAGAAGTAAGTATGTGGCTTATCCCTTTCTTGCCCCGACCCCTTTAATTGTTGAAATGCCCTCAATTGTTTTAAGTTCTGTTATTATTATTTGTTATACAAATACGACCAAAAAATCTATTGCATTAAACTTTTACTAAACAACTGTAACCAACGATCACAAACTTAAAAAATATATTTTTACATAAATTTTAAGATTTGTTTTAATCTCTTTTTCTTGGACACCCCTCCACAATTCATAAACATTTTCTTCTATTTTGTAATAGTTTATTTATAAAGGATAGAAAAATTATGAATAAAATGAATTTTTAGGTACATGAATAATAGACAAAAATCAGTTACAGAAGAAAATAACGCCAATTCAGTTGAATAAAGACATATTGAAATTAAATGTGTTGCTTTTGAATTTTCTATGTTTTGAAAGATGAGTGTGAACATTCCGAACAACACAACAACACCAGCTAGAGAGATCGTTTTATTTAGAATTAGAAAACCTTTAACGTTAAGTTAACCAGTACTCAATCAATTTTTTGAATAAATTTATGAAAACTTTATTTTGGAACTTCAGTGTAAATCTTTTATCCGTTTTAAAATAGTTTCACTTTATTTTTTATATTGGAGATTTATGATGAATGCGTAATTCAGTAATGCATAGTAAATGGATTGTGCCACTTCCGATTGTACAATATTGTTTGGTAGTATATATAGAATATTATATAGACAAATACATTGAATATTATGTTATTTTGTTAGTTTATGGATAAGAATTTTAATATTTTGACGTAATAAGCATAATAATAAATTACTTCTCTCATTCGATTTATATGTTAGAAAAGAACCTAATCGTACCTTTCGGCGTATTCTGGAACATTTTGCTTCAATGATTCGTTTGAATTGATGAATACGTGCTTGTAACATTCACCACTTATTGTCGGACGTGGTTGCAACAGTTCATAGGCCTGCCAGACTTTCGCCCATGCATTGCAAAACCAGTCAACAATTTATTTTAAAACAGTTCGCTGGAATCTATCACCTAACTTCTATATTCACCGGATATTGCTCTTTAAGATTATCATTTGTTTCTTCTCATTACCGAACACTAGGGAGCGGTTCAATTTTTATACAGAAAGCGAAAATTGGTTTGATGATTGGACTGCTTCAAAACAACCAGGCTCATGCAGAAAGAATTCGCTTGTTGCCTGAAAGATTAACAAATTATACAAATCCTTGATGGAATATACTTTGAGTAAATCTTTCTTTCATTTTGACAAGAAAAGTGTTTGTTTGTTTTTTTACTCGAAAAATTGTAGAGTCATATTTATACATCCAATATTATTTGACATACTGACAAAAAAGAGGGCGATTGACGTAAACAAAAAAATTAATAATGTACTTAAGACATGTTAAAGTTAGGTTTTTGAAATTATTAATTTTATAAATTATTTAAAAACCCTCTAGTTAACATTTTTATCTGCTTCATATTTTGATATAAATTAATAACAGCATAAATATATTTTTTAGTAAAATATGATTTTTTTAATACATCTGAGATTAAATAAGAAACTTTATAAAAATTATAGAATTATTGAAGTTACTGAAACATTACATTCACTCCAATTACATAATTTGTCTCATATAACAAGTAGATGGTTAAATCTTATAAGTTTCATAAGTTCAAAAAAATTATTTCTATTTTCAAACTAAACGAAAGTACTAAATAGTAATATTCACAGGATTTTTTTTTCAAAACTTAAAAGTTAAAAAAGCGGAATATTTAAATGTTAGTTAATGTTTGCTATTTGTATAGTAAAACGGTTTAAATACATATAATAAAAAGTATTTGCATCCTATATTATTATTATTTTTTAATTAATGGACTAGTATTTTTGAACTTTAGTATAATGCGCATGACCAGGGCTTTACAAATTTGATAAAATGTGTTCAACAGTAGAAAATATCTCCCCTTCCCCCGTCATTGATTTTCAAAAGCACAAAAGTGTTTTGAGAAATAATTAAGGAAAAAATAATAACAAGCATAGTTTAGAATTATTAGTTATATAATTTAGAATAGTACATAATTCGGAAATATAATAGTCAAGATTTCTAATGAAAGTTAATTAAAGAAAAAAAAAAGTTATAATGGCTAAATTAACCGGCATGTTCAGGAAATGCTGATTGATGAATGCTTCAAATGTCTGGGTAGCTGAGTGATAAAAAATCTATATCTAATGAGAGAGGTATTTATGATATAGTGAAGCAATAAAAAAACATTTTGCTTATTTCCCTGTCAAAGTCCGTCAAATAATTCTGATTTCATTATTTTAAAATTTGCACTTGATGAGCTTATTTTTTTCAAATGAAAAATAAAAGTTAAACATATTTTTGTTTGAATATAATTTCTAAGTTTCTTGCTTAATATTTTGTAACTTTGCAACATCTGTAATGAGACATATTATGAGAATTATTTAATATGATAGAAATACTAAGATGATAGAAAGATAGAAAGAATAGAAAGAATAAAATAATAGGAAGGAAAGATAGAATTTGCAAGCAAGTAATTGTCGTCAACATATTAATTTTTAAAAAATAAGTTTATTAACATACATAAGCCGGCTTTAAAAATAAAAATCTTTACGTGCTTATAAAATAAATCCCAATATGAGAAATATCGGAACTAATTACGTTTGCAAAAAAACTCTAGAATTATTAGATAATATACATTTCTAAAATAAACCATAATATTTTTAGCTTGTAACCAATTTTAGATGACACAGAGACAGGATTGACACTATTTCTTACTATTTTTATTGGAACCTCTCCCTCCTCCCTACATTCTATGCACTTGACATGCATGCTAGCTTTCTACAGCGGAAAAGATTGGCATGAGATGGAAAATGCCCTTTAAATTTGTATCTTCAATTAAAATTAAGAAGAGGTAGATCACTGCTTGCCGCGCATGAGTAGAGGGGAGAATACTGCCGTTTGTGTTCGTTTCTTAAATCAATTTGTGTACAAAAAAACCTAGTCAGAATATATAACTTGGTCGCCAAATATTGAAATTAATTGAATTTTAATCCAAAATATCGTGTACAAAAACAATAGCAACATTCATCTTTTCTTCTCTCTTTAAATGTCTACGAAAAAAAATCCTGGTAATAACAAATATTATAAAATAATACCCTACGCGCTGATTAAAAAAAAAAAAAAAGTTAATAATCATAAACAAATAACAAAAAATAAAGTTTATAATATAATAATAGTAAAGGTGTACGTACATATTGTTCTAAGTTTACATAATTTACAAAATCGATGATAAAATAATGTTGGTAAAAACAAATATATACTGCATTTTTCGAAATCAATAAACAACAGGACGTTTTATTTTTCCGTCCAATGTATTTTTTAAATTTTTATCCAGTAAAATGTGCTTTATTCTTGTTTTATAGTTTGAATGATACTATTCGGCATTTCATTTTAATATATTTAATATAACATAACAATTCCTTTTCCCACCTTAGGCTCAGATAGAAAATATCTACAAACACCCTCGGTTTCTTAATTTCCGCAGAAGTAAATTACTCGCACAGAAATGATCTCCACTTTTCACCTGAATGGTGGAACTGGCGACAAAATTAAATGGATGATCAGAGATTTAATTGCCTTACAAGGGATTACGCAAATGAATGCATCGAAATTAATTAAAGAGATCGGTCTTCCTTTCAATGAGCGATGCTCACTACTTAATTGATCCGTTCTCGCGAGAGATCTCAAGGTAATCTTTTGTATTCCGCCTCCCTCCTCTCCCCGGTCTTTCCATGAATTGAAAACCCGAAGAATGGCTTGAATGGAGCAGGCGAGCCCAGTAAATTGGTGCCTTACTTGTTGAAGAAGCAGCATTTTAGATTAATAGATTTCCAGAAATAGTTCGATTTTAAAATATATAGAGTTAAAACAGTAATGGATTTGAGAAGAAACTTAGAAAACATATGAATGAATTCTAGATAAATTGTCTAGATAATATTGTCTGTTATAAGTTTTAAACAAAAAAGCCGTTTAAACAAAATATAGATTTTCAAAGTCACAATTGGCAAACATAAGAATGAAATAAAGCACGGGTTTCAGGTCCAAGCATATCCGCTAATGATTGTATGCTTACTTATAAAAAACAAATAATGAAGAAATAATAATAATAATTAAAATATTTGACGTATTTTTATAGAAAAACTGATACAAATATAATACATAAAAGCCAACTTCAAAGTAAAGCTTTTTGTTTGGTGAAATATTTTTTCTTTGTATTATAATTTCTTGTTTTATTACTCTTTTTAAATTGACAACTTGCATCTTGTAAAAAACAGCATTTTAGATTAATAGATTTCGAGAAGTATCCAATATTATTGTTTAAAATATCGTTTATAACCATCTGTGTCAAAAACATTTTGAAGTTAATTTTATATTTATTTCATTTTCTAAAATAATTTAATCTAAATTTAACCTGATTTTACTATCTTATATAGTAATACCAGCTATAGCATAATGTATAGTACTATTTTATATAGTAAAAGGTTTTCATAAAGTAAATAGATCAAATATTCGAAAAACGGAAATTAATCTATGACATTAAACATATGCTTGAAGAGCACACAAAATCTCTTATAAAAACGTGTCACTGAAACACAAGTTGCAAATTTTAATCAATAAAATTTACTTCAATATTTTTCTTTCTAAGTCAATGGACATTCAAAAGGAAATATACATAAACATTGAGCATGGAGAAAAAGAGGGGCGTTGTACGTGCAACAATACTAAGGTCTTAGAGGCGCCTTCATGCACCGTTGATTAAGTAGCTCCTGAATATGGAAAAGTGCTGGAATAAAAAAAGAGGTGATGCCTAGAACTGGAATAAGCGCTGAGTCACAAAAAAGCAAAAACTTTTAAAAGGGCCCTAGCTTCTTTCATAGTATGTATATATTTGTAAATCAGGTTGCAGTTGAAACTGCGTAAGTCTGATTGTGTATGTAGACTCTGGATTAGAAAAGGAATAAAGTTAATCTATTAAATGTAGTGGATTCCTTGAATTTATTTAACATGTCTTTAGGCAACAGTTTTTAAATGCATGCTATGAAATCTCGCATATATTGCTTATGTAAATCAAAGTTTATTGCTTGTGGGCTGTTATTTGAAATTGTGTAATCATCAACTTCTTTCATTCATTTTTACGTGATAGAATTTAATGCTTTTCAGTCTGAAAATGCTTTATATATATTAAGTTGTAACTCTTTTAATAGTGTATAATCGAGATCTAGAATTAGTTTTGAATCCTGATTATAAACATTTGTGAATAGTCATTTATATTTTTTCTAGTGCATACATTTAATGTTTTTAGCAACTAAAACTTATATATGTATGGTATTGTATATGTATCCTGTTTTAAAATAATGAATAAAAGTAATTGACTAAAACTTACAAAAAACTTTGAATTTGTTTCAATGTCTTTAGGTAAAAATTTTAACTGCATGCTATAAAATATTGTATTTATTATTTGTGCTTTGTTATTTAAAATTTTGCAGTGGTCAGTTTCCTTAATTCGGTTATTGAATTTATGAATTTTTATATAATTCCGTTCAATGTTTTTCATTCCTCTTAAATTATGATTCTTCGACAAATATATAACATAAACCTAGAATTAGCTTTCAATCATAAAAGTAAACATTAAAATGAGTTATAAAATATTTTTCAAAGAACATTTATAATCGTAAATCAGGCTGCTATGGAAATTGCACAAGTCTAGTCCTGCATATTTGCAACAACATATGATTTTTTTTATATAAAATATAGCAGAATCTAAATTTGTTTCAGATGTCTTTAGACAAATTTTAAATGTATGCTAGGTAATCGTGTGTTGCCTACTTGAACAAACAAGAGTTTTCTTGTGCTGTTATCTTAAAATTTTGTACATATAAACTTCCTTAATTGAGTGTATTTAATTTATAAATTGTTACACAATACAACTAAATCATTTTTATTGTTCTTAAATTATGATACAAGTGAATATTCTGGATACCAGGTACTCACTAAAATCCTGTACAACTATGGTCATGAACGTGGTCTCTGGTGTAGTAAAAGGGCTATGCACTAGGGAGTGGCCAAGTACAAAATTCAAAACAAAATATCCAATATAAATCGTAACACGCGTATAAATTATATCTACATAAATACGAGACAATAAAAATAAATAAATATAACTCTTCAAATGGTAGAAAATACGATGATTTAAATGATTAACTAATTTCCAAAGTAATGTTTGTCGACATATATAGTTGCTAATCTCATTTAAAAATACACATTTATGACATCAGATGAAATGTTTAAAAATGGTAACATGGCTTTAATTTGGCTTGGATGGCACCGACTCCAAAAAATCAAATTAATGTACATAAATATAATAATATGCATGGTAAATACAATGCTCTTAATTTAATTTCTTATTAACTATTATCTAAAAAAAATATTTTTTACTTTGTAGTAGCTTTTGAAGTCGGTTCTATTTTTGGTTAAAAAAATTATTTTTCGCTTTTTAGTAGTTTTTGAAGTCGGTTCTATTTTTGGTTAAAAAGTTTATTCCATTTTTATTGTTTTCGTGCAAACTTTTAACCGCCATATTTTAAAATTAACTTGTTGAAAATGGATTTTTAAGCTTGTTTAACCCTTTTTTTTTTTAATTCAAAACTCAAATAATTAAGGTAAAATGATTTCTAGACGTCAATTTTTCTACAAGCGATTTTTTGTTTTCTAGAATAAATTGATTCATAATTTTTCAATAAGTAAATCTGTTTTATTTCGAATTTTCATTAAAAAATTATTTTATTTTATTTCTTCAAAACTAAATTTCTTGTAAATATAAATATATAAATTTCTTGTATAATATATATATAATCATTTCTTGTACATCTAAATTTCTTTAAAATACATTAATTCCTATCATTCCTCTCTTTCCCTTTGTATTCCTCACAATGGAATAATTTAGTTGCCACCATTACAAAAATTTCATTACTACTACGAAAACATTATTATTTCGGGAACTAACTTATTATTTTTTTTTTCAAGAGGTAATGTCCCATCTTTGGATTTGGTATTCTTTTCAATCTGTAATATGTCCTATTCTTGTAGGACAGTTCAAACATTTTTCTCGGGGAGGGATATTTTGCAGTTCTGGGGTGGGTGGGGGAGGGGATGGAGCTCCGGGGGAAGTTTGCATTGTTAGATCATTTCCAAAAACAAAATCTCAAATGATCCTGGGACGATGCACTGGGAAGGAAGATGCCTTTGGGCCACTCCCTGGAATCATCACTGTCTTACTGGAGTAGATGTGAAATAACATCACAGATTTTAATAAGTTAGATACTACTACACATCAGAGTAAGAAGCTCTGCATAAAAACCGAAATAAACGATGTCGTTTCTTTTTTATTTCAATAACCTTTGTTGGTGCAAGCTTCTCTTTATTCACAAAACAGATAAGATCTGTGTGAAAGTCAACAGAGTGTTAACAAAATGATACACGTGACCTTTGCTGTAAGTAAAAAGGGCAGAAGTGATGTGATTGACGTCGTCATTTCCCACCCTCATCCCTAATATTGAAAACATACCAAATGTAAACACTTTTAAATATTCCCTTATCATTATTCTGAACCCCCTGACTGTCCAGCGAAAAGGCAGAATTCTAATGCTGCTTTTTCTGAAAATTATTTTAACGCTAAAAAAAAAAAAAGATTTTTACTGCAACACGATATAAACATTTGATTATGTATATGAAGGTAAACCTATTTAGGTATTAATCATTAATCAATGATTTAAAACTGTGTTAAATCAGTAAAATAGTAATAATTTAATTGACTAATTTACTATGAATTTAATTTAATTTGTTTTAATTTATATGAATTTTATTTATTTTATTTCAGGTTTGACAGTGACTGAGTTTAAAAATGAAAGCCAAATTGAAGAAATAGCAAAAATGCATTTATAAAGACATCGTATTTTAGCAAATGCACAGTCAAAATTTGAAGAAAGTATAAATATCATATTCAACGTACATAACGCCCTTTGTATGTTTTCGTGGCGCCCCTTCAATTGTTTTCTGTTGCTGTTTTTCTCCTTTTTTCCCCTTCAATCCTATAATTGCTTAGTATATACAACTTTCTTACCACCTACAATATCCGTTCAAAATATCGGATAACTGAAAAAATATTTGGCTAATCTAAATCGTATAGACACAATTAAAAAAAATAAGGAGAACAATGAATAATCATGGCAAGAAGGAAAAATACAATAATATTCAAATTTTTCAGTAGAAGGTAAAAATAAAAATGCATTATTATTATTATTACTATTTTTTGTTTTTTCTTGCTTTAAAATCCTTATTTTTTGCATACTCTTTACTACAGGCGATATTGGGTTTTTTGCTACTTTCTCAGCAAACGCTTTATTAGCTACGTTAAACATTGAAACAGCCTTCACCACATACACATAAAGATAAAGAAACGTATTGAATGCTAAATTTACTTTTATTGGTGTTTTCTTAATGCTATTTATTTTTTAAGTATATTTTCAGCATCACCATCTTAGAGCCACCATTGTGAGACGTATATCTAACGTACACGTATGTGTAACATTCCCACTACACTATAGTAAGTGTTATATGTTTCCAATCATGGGAATAATAGCTCTCTTCATATTTTCTTATCAGTTGAGATGCACCCTTGACTATTGAAAGATTGGGCAGGCCTGATAGACAGGATGCTTAAAAAATGATGGAAGAAACTTGAAAAGAGATTGTAATATATCATGTATTATTAACTGTAACTTTCAGTATTTGTATTTTTATTTTATTTCTTGTGTTGATTGTAAGCTTACGTCAGATGACGATATCCAACTCCCTGTATCGCTGTATGCTTGTATCTTAATTAAGAACAAGTTATGTTTCTAATAAAAAAAAACTATTCTTTATAAAAAATATTTCTTAAATGCATAATTAACATGTATTACATAAATTTAGGCAATAAAAGAGTGAACAACACTTCAAGTCGGAACAGAGTTTTTGTTCATATTGAATATATTTTGTCGAAATTCTCAACATACTTACATTTGTTTTTGTAAAAATTGATGACTTCATAAAAACTAGTCACTAATTATGGTTCACTGCCATCGTATGTAATATCGGCTATACATTGCGAAATCTAGAGCGTCTAGTTCAGCAACGTTTGAATGAAAATCATGGGCTCTTGCACAATTTCTCCTTATATCGTAAGCATTTTATACAAATAAAACTAAGTCTGTTGAAAATTTTAAAATTTCTTTAAAATATCTTCATTATTATTAATGCTCTGAACAAAAATCCGGATTCGGCCTGTTTTTTTTTGTTTTTTTTGACTGAATAAATGGATTGCAACCTTAATTTTCTATACACAAAGTGTTTGTTTTGGTGTGTACGCATAAAGTTTGTCCCAAATTTTCTGAAACACCCTGAATAAATTAGAAGTTTATGTAATTCGTATGATTTGTATGTAATTATTGTCGGAAACTTCGTCAAAGTTTTTGAATACATGAATTAAAATTTAATAAATTACGTCAACTGATTTTTTACTAAAATAATAGTAATTAATGCTAAAGGAATAAGCAAAATTATTTACATCGAAAATGCAAAATGACCAAAAAAATAGTGAAATCACTCAGAATTTTTTTTTTAATTCAGAGATGAATTTTTGTGAAACAGAACAATTTAAGCACAATAATATGCTTAACTTTATGAGGAGATATGCATACAATCCGTAATAAATGTTGTTGTTTTTTTCTTTTATTTCCTATTAGTCTTTATAAATGGCACCTCCCATCAATTCCCACAACAGACTCCCAAACACATAAAGACCAGCGTAAAAGTCAGTGGAGTGTTAAAAAGTTGTGCACGTGACCTTTAGTGTAAGCAAAAAGGGTATAGAAGTGATGTGATTGACATCGTTCTTTCAAACACTCATTTCAGATACCGAAAACATATCAGATGTAAATATTTTTTAATATTCCTTATCAATATTCTGTTAAGGATGTTAAGAAACACATGAAAAAAGTTTTCACATTCTATATTTTTCAATTGAACTGCATTTTCTAATGAAGTAAGTGCTGTATCTAAACTAAAAGCTTATAAATTTAATAAGCAGTTTATAATATTATTTCCTAAAACTACATCGAGGTTTACGGATTTGGGTCAATCAGCTACCCTTGCCACTAAAAAAGAATTAAGTAAAATTATTTATTTTTGAAAATATATAAATTATTGATTCAAAATTTTGATTGGTGCATGTTTACTAGATTAATAAAGTTTTAGGTACACTAACCACAGTGAACTTTTATTGTTTCTGAGACAACTTTTCGCTTCACTAATGCTTATATTTGTCTCTTATTTTACCGTCTCCAAAGATTTTTGTTTCGTAACCTACGTTACCGTGAAAAAACAAAGATATTAACAATTATTTCAAAATTCTGCAATGCTCAAGCATAGATTAATGAGTTATCTATTCTTCAGATAAATAAAAACAACAATTAATGTATTTAAAATAGACAAACAATAGTTGATTCACCAACTTTCAACTAAACACATTAACAGAAAGGGTGGCAATAAGGGTCTTTAATTTGACTCTAGAAAACATTTTTAAAATAATGAATGCGGTGAAATTTTATTATTTTTATTTTCTATAATGCATGACATTTCTGTGTAGCTATCTACTGAACGGATACACAGAATAATTCTGCTTTTTTATGTAATATTATTTGGAAAACATTCCTTAAAATTAAAAACAATAAATTCAATATTAAAGTTAATATTGAGATGAAGCTATTTTCTTTTTAATGTGAGAGATACTATTACTAATGTAACCCAAAATTAAAAATATCTGGTGGGACAGCGACACATAAGTTACACCTCATATACAAGGCTTCCACTCGGTCAGTTATTTGAAGACCACTATTTTAAAACAAAAATATTCTTGTTAGATTTCTCTAGATTTTTTTTTTTAGAAATTTACCCCGAAGGTTATTTGTATTGCAAATGTTGTAAAAATTTACCACGAAAGTTCTTCTTCGGAATTACTGGCATTCAAAATGTGGATCAGTGGAGTGGGAGCCCTGATTATACTAAACTGCATCGAATCATATTTGATTAAACAAAAAATATATTAATAGTTTAAAAAATAATGAACAAAGCAGGTTTGATAGAAATGCTTTAATATAGATATATGTATAATCTGAATAAAAGACTTGAAAAATATCAATGTATTTTGCGCAAATCCAGTTAAACATATCTTAATAAAATTAGGCTGATTCCAGAGCTGAGCAAAGAACTTTGCATATAAACCAAAATAAAGGATGTTATTATATTCATTTTGTTGTTGCCATCATTCATAATTTCATACAAAATGTGTGCAAATAGTTAAGCAGCTCTGAAAAATTAGTAGAATATTAACAAAATGATGGTGTAATCTTAATTGTAGGCATAAAGGATAGAAATTATGCGACTGATTTCGTTCTTTCCCACACTCAGGACTCATTTCAGCTATCGAAAATATGTATGAAATTAATACTTTTAATACTCTTCTAGCATTATTCTATTAGAAGCACAATGCAAAAAGGTATTCTAATGATATAAGAAATATTTTTTCCTTTAATAATATCGCAGTCAGCGTTTAAAAATATGAAAATATGACTTACGTTAATCTGTATCGGTTATTCAAATGGAAAAGTTAGGGTAATTCTTCAAAAATAATTTATTAAAATTTATTAAAGTAGCGTTTGAACCTATAAAAGATAGGATTTTTGCAAATTATAATTAAAAATTACCATACATTAATTCCTAAGACATATTTTAGAATGCTGCATAAAATTAAGAGCCAGATGCTTAAAATTCGATGATAATTTTAAAAAAATATGTTTGCAATCATTAAAAAATAAGTTATTCTTGTTATGAAAGCCTTAGAAAACTGATATACAGAAGAGCAAAGAAAAAATAAATATTTCTTCCGCAAAAGCAAAAACATTATTTTTATTCTCTAATCATTTGTAACATTTAATTGCTTTACAGAAGTATTTTAAAATGAATTAATTTAAAACAGTGGTACTCACTATACATCTTGTGGGACACATAAATAAAAGTGTAGGGGAAAGTAGGGTACGTAAAACCGGGTGCCTTACGGTTTTCCTTTGTTGAAAAAAGTCTAGAAGGCGGAAAAATTAGAGCACTCCACAAATGTGTTTGGGGATATCTGGGCTGTTGAAAAACGACATCTGTTGGCAGAAGAAAATTCTTCTCTTCTTGGAAAAGGGCATTTTCTGGGACTATCTGGAACCAATCTGAATTTTGGTGTTAGGGTTAAACCAACCGGATACTAATCACAAATTAAGTTATTACACCCCCAATAATAAAAATCTTTATTGTGATAAATTTTATTTCAAACTTTAAAACATATATATATATATATATATATATATATTATGGTCAGTAACTTTTTTCAGGTTTTCAAGCTATTTTTAATGTTGTCTGGTAACGGCTTCCTCAGTTTTTACTTCTCGCATCCGCTGCACTCCTTATGTGCCCACTCTTTGTAGACTAAACATTATATCCATCCGACACCACCTGTTGCGTGCAGAATTCAATACAAAACCATGGGTACCTTGTTTTGCCCCAACAGACCAATGAAAATCAACAGGGTCGTTCTCCTGGACGTACACACTTCTACTTGGCATCAAAATATCTTGTAAAAACTATATAAAACAATGGTTTACTTACCTGTATCAATCCGTGAGGCTGGATTTATTTGAAGAGCAGAAAATTAAAACTTTTGAGGTGAATTTCTTTTTAACAGCACTGCGCGGACATATAGATTAACTCACTTCAAAAACCTATGGCACACTGTTAAAGGATGCTGAGAGATGTAGTTATCCATCAGCAAGAAAACAGGGTACCCGGTTTAACACACTTACCCGGTATTACCCTACTCTCCTCTACATAAATATATACAGATATATGTATTTTGTAAAATATATGTTTAAAGACCTCGCGATTTTTTTAATCTGATACAATAAAAATAAACATAAAGCAATATTGTTTTTTTTCTACACTGTAAAAACGACATTTTCAAAAGTGAGCAAAAAATTCTCAAATTTGAGTATGTCGCATAGTCAAAATGGCTCCGATTCAAAATTACTCAAGTTTGAAACATGACAAGAACCCATTTCTGAAAACATGCACACACTCAAAAATAAAACATCATGTGATCATATTTGAGTATGTCCATGTTTGAAAAATGAGTATGAACTGACTTCTATGTGCTCAATTTTCAATATTTCAATATTTCAAAAATGAATTTGAAGTGATTCTAGTCATTTTTGAGTATGTCCATGTTTCAGAAATGAGCATGAACTGACCTCTATATGCTCGGTTTCATGTTTCAATATGTCCATGTTCAGTCACTTGAAAAGTTGACTTCACCATGCATTTTGAACCCAATGGCATTTTGACATAAATAAAATGGCATGTTATTTATGCCATTTATTGCCATTATGGCATTTTGCACTTCACCATGAAATTTCTTCATAGTTTTACAATTGCTTGCATCACACTGCGTTTATCATTTTATTATCCACTGCAGTAGAAGTTGAATATGAATAAAGGATTAAGTAAAAAATGTATATATATAAGTAAATATCTGCTAGATGCTCAGAAATATCTTCGAAAATTTCACCCCAATTTTTTTTTATGGACTTTAAGATATTCTTCTCTTTCTGCTTAACTACCCATTACCTAGCATGCATGATGAAAGGAAATTTCACTTTCATACATACTAACTATCAAACTATATCTAACACAGTGTATCTCAAAAGTATATGGACAGGCGATTTTTATAAATAACATTTAAAAAAATGAAGCAATAATCTCGAAAAAATATTACGCGTATGGAATCATAACATAAGTTTATTACAACAAAGGAATATAGTAGAAGTTTTAGAGAATTTTTGTAAAAACATCAAAATCAAAATAGGTTGTTCTAAAAATGTATGGACTTTTCAGGTATCTTTATTTAAATTAAAATTTTGGATCCATTCCTTTGAATTATCTTGAAATTCCTATCAAGCATGCTTCGAACTAATGTTTGGAGAATGTGTGACTGTAAAGAGAACCAACTCTGTTCTACGTGTTGCTTTAATTCCTGAATAGTCAAAAACTGACGACCATAGACATAGACATGCACCTCTCGTACCTCACTACCCAAAGTTTTTCAATTGGATTCAGGTTTGGGCTGATGACAGACCAGTCTGTAACAGTCACTTGATTCTGCGTAAACCAAGCTGTTGTTTAGTGGGAGGTGAGAATCGACGCATTGTCTTTTTCAAATTTCCAGTTTTCCTCTCCTAAGATGTTTCCAAATGAAAGTAGATTGTTTTCGAGGACATTTCGATAATACTCTGTCGACAATTAAGAAAAGAAATATCCGTTGTTCCGATGAAACTGAACACACTACAAACCATGAGAGAACCCACTCTTTTTGTTGTCGACTTAAGAACTCGCGAGGTTCTTGTCGCAGATCATGCCATTAGTATGACCAGCCATCAGGGCCATTAAAATTGAATTTTTTTCGTCATTTACGAAAACATTTAACCATTCATCCGTCCCAGCTATGTGTCTTTTGGCCCAAAGAACGAGTGTATTTCTATAGTGCAATTTCAGCATAGGTGTCCGACACATTCTGCGATATTTATCAAATTTGCACACAATTTTACAAACAATCTGTGATATAAGCATGATATTTCTGTATTGTAACAAACTTATGTTATAATTCCATAAGATAATTATTTTTTTTCGTGATTATTGTTTTCATTTTTTAAACTGTTATTTCAAAACATCATCTGTCCACATACTTTTGAGTAATATTGCTATTATGAAATAAAAATTAATTTGCTGTTTTCTGCTACATCTGCACTGTAAAAAAAGACAAATGTTTCTTAATCTATGAAAATATGATATAATCGCTAATGAAAATATATAATAACATCTTTCGAATTACCCATAATTCCAAAAAGCATTCTTTATCTTTGAAAATCCCAAGAACATCTATATTTTCGTGATGTAAAGAAGCATTTATAAAAAAAATTCGGAAACATTTCGAAAATGTTTCGAAGTAGTTTTTATAGTGTATTAATCAGTTTTCTCAACCCAAAATATTCGTTTTTTTGGGTGCGACTAATTCTCAAGTAAACATTTTACTGTCGAATATCAAACATGTTTTGAAGACAAACACGGTAAATTAACAGCATCAACATTAACATTAAAATTAATGTTATTTTGTTTCTCTTATGTGTATAAATTTAGTTTCACAGCTGAAAATGTTTACTTGAGAATTGATAGCATCTTAAAAACCGATATTCCGATTTCAGAAAACTGTTAATACGTTATTAAAACATCTCAGAAATGTTTCTGAATTTCAGTGGCATCAAAAGAAACTTTGTTTTTATAAATGCCTCCTTAAATCTCAAAAACAAATGGGTTTCTGAAGATTCTAAAAATAAAGAACGCTTTTTTGGAAACGCGGGTACTTCGAAAGAAGTTATTGCACATCTTCGTAACGTGGTTATATTATATTTTCCTACATTAAGAAACAAGTCTTTCTTTACAATATATACTGGTTTCTTCTGGTTTGCAGAGTTCGTAAAACACTACTTTCTCCTCCCTTTCATTGTCCCCCTTTCATCATAAAATACAGAGCACTAGTTTTTTATTACATTCAAACTTAATATCTTGCACATGTAAGCTGTTTGGAGGGTCGATCAGTCGGGTTTACTTGTACACCTACGTGAATTTCTCTTTCAGATAACGCAATCTAATGTAAACGGGTAGAACTCTTTTGTACACTTAATATATAAACAATAACTGTTCATTTTTAAAATCCATACAAAAGACATAACTGGTGATATTTTTAGGAACAGTCAGATATTTATGAATTACATATATACGTATATTTGTTTAGTTAGTGCATAATATACGAAATAATAAAAAAGAAAAAAGAACTTTCTACGCAAATAATATTGCTAATATCTCTAATCTTAAGATATTCAATTTAATAATTTAATTTATTTTAATTCTTATGAAATTTAATACTTTTTATACCGGAGTATCGAAATAAAAGAGACTATTTAGCCATATTTGCAGATAATATTCCGTAATATCAATGATTATTGGTTTATATTAAAAGTTTTAATATTTCTTAAACCTTGTAGGTTCAACATTGTAAAATATTTTTAAATGCCAATATTTAAATAATAAACTTTAAATTATCTATTGTACTTGTTATTTACATCATGTTCTTTTTTCAAGAATAACAATATTTATTGGATTCCTTTAAATATTCATTCTTTATGTAATATTACATGTGTAACACGGCATAATATAGAGATGTGATTACATTTATGTAACACAATTTTTTAAACTATCGATACCCTGTGTTCAAAACGCTACGAATCCTTTTGTTATTTATTGGCTCTTGATTATTAACTTTGTTTATTTTGAATATTACTATAATACCACACGTGTAAAATGACAAAATATAAAGACATGATTACATTTAAATAACATATTTTTTCATTAAAAGATCAATACTCCATGTTTATAATCTAACAAGCTCTTTTGTTTAAAGCTTTCCTAATTAAGATATTTATACCTGACAGGATAAAAATTTCAGTTGTTGAATGCCTCTGTAAGACGTGAAATACTTAAAGCTGGTCTTTAACTCCACCCAGAGCATGTCTCTGTCCAACTACACAACGGGAGATCAGTAACCCTGTCAATGTAAACCTGTAACGTCCATTAACAATTTTTTCTTCCTATTTTGAGGACGAAGATGTCCATTATAGGAATGTGATTGAAGGATATTGTCTTAAGATCAAAGCACAATTAAAGCTACGTTGTCGTATCGTAATCATCGATATGTTAAAATGTAACACGCATTCTTGTTTTCGCATAGATATTGTTAAAACTAATTAGAAAAATCGTTAAACAGTGTTTATTGATTTCTTGATTACTTGAATTCCTTGTAACAAGAGCTAGTCTTATTTTTAAGAATAGAAATAAAAGTAAAAACTATGAACGTTAGATTTTTAGCAATTAATTTGTGACGAGAAGCATTTAAAAAAATGTAAAATTTATAAAAATGCTGGAGTATATCCGATAAACTCTTTATTTGTCTATATAACTTTAAGATGTTAAACAGTGTTTTCTATATTATCAGAAATGTAAATAAACATTAAACATTGTTTTGTTAAAGTTATAATAGAAAATAACAAAACATGTATATTTTACAACAAAAACTAACAAAGTAGAGGATTGAAAATTGGACGCACGTATCAATTTATAATATATGATGATAAACTTGTTAAATGCATTTTCGTTTTTTATTTGTTTAAAAAGTAAAAAAATTACGGATGCAAAAATAGAGTAACATAATTAAATATGTTAAAAATGCCAAAAACTTAAAACTGAGGAATTTAAATTACACTAATAAAATATATTTAAAAATTTTTTTGTTGCAAAACTGTCTTCAAGTGGGATTTTTTAGAGTCAGTTTTAATCTTTCGCGTTTTAGAAAGTTGTTGACATTTTATGGAAACGATTTTCACAGCTAATTTTTACGCATTGTTGTCGTATTCTTAATTGCCGTGACAATTTGACTGCATTGGATATATTCTTGGGTGTAGCTATGGCTCACAATTTCCATGAGAGAACGATTTTTTTAGTGAAGTCACGTCAATTTTCTCCTATACCTCTTGGGCAACTTTTTGAAATATTTTCACTGATCGTGGATGGCGTCTTACTGATAAGGCTCGCTTAAATAAATACGTAGCTGGTGCTAAATTGAAATTTCAGGTTCCATTTGATGATTTCAGGGCCTTATTTAAGTGGCTGTAACAAAAACAGTGATTTCTTAAAAATCAATAAACGAAGGAAAAAATACTAACGAAATAGTTTCTTGAAGGTAAAAAAAAAAAGTTTCCAAAGAGATTCATGATTGCTGCTGGAATTTGTTAAGATAAATTAAAGCTTGAACATGCATCAAATCAACTAAAGCTAAAGCAAATTCCGTTTGATATTAGAAAAATATTTTAGAACCCATTCGGAAAGACAAATTTCCGGTTTTATATGGAAAAGTCATAAATAATGAACAGAGGAAAGTTTTTCAACTAGGTAAATCATATTTAATGATTGGAGTATCATAGTTGAGATTCATTCCAATAGAGCAAAAAATGCCGGAACCAGGACTCGAACCTGGGTAATTTGGCTTGCTGTGCCAACGCTGAATTATCCTAACGATAGCCTGGCTGGCATAGCTCACTCTTATTTGTTGGACATGGCTGCTAACTGCAGCGCTATAGTGCTGCACTTAGCAACCTAGGAAGAATTTAAAAAAAAATTCTTTACTAGAAAGAGTATAAAAAAATTACATATTAATATTTATCATTATCATATATAATATATTGTAATACCATATTAATAATTATTATTACCCTATTAATATCTATAGTTTTTTTTTCAGATAAAATAACAGTAACATTTAATTAATTTATTTTTCTACTTAATAATAAGTTACTTTATTTCTAGCTCATCCAGACATTTTATACTAATATTTATACTCTGTGATAGTATAGATACCACATGTAATGCAATGTATTGGATAATCTTTTAAGCACTCATTTTCTGAAAAGCAAAGAAATATTATACGAGGGTGATTAGAAAAGTTCGCAAAATGAAAGATAAAATGAGAAAATTTGTTTTTGAAATATGTTTTATTTTTCTGCATATACCTCTTTAAGTTCAATACACTTCATCCACCGATGTTCCAATGCTTTCACGAAAGTCTTCCAAAATAGTCGTCGACAGCTGCTTTTGCTTCTTTTGCGATAAAAGGTTGGAAGAAATCAGAAATTCATAAAGATATACAAGATACTTTCGGAGACACTGCTCCATCATTTACGACTGTGCATAAGTAGGTGACGGAATTTAAACATGATCGTGAGAACCTAGAAGATGACGACCAAAAACTGTCACAACGCCTCAAATCGTCGAAAAAGTCCACGAAATGGTTATGCAGGATCGTCGATTGCTAAGGTCTCCAAAATTGCGAAGGGTATAAGCATCTCAGGTGAAAGAACATTTAATATCCTAATTCTGAAATTCGGGACGAAAAAGCTTTCGACATGATGTTTGCCGCAATGTATGAAAACCGTCAGAGAATGAAAATTTGTCAAGAGAATCTAGACCATTTTAACGCAAATAAAACCGATTTCGTCCGTCAATCTACTACAACAGATGAAACTTGGGTTCAGTATTATACCCCTGAGACCAAGCAGAAATTAAAACAATGGAGACATGGTGGTCGATGACTATTTTGGACGACTTGAAGGATTGCACTTTCGTGATGGCATAATTGCTTTGGAACATCGTTGTGGATGAAGTGCACTGAACTGAAAGAAGATTATATAGAAAAATAAAACATTTCAAAAACAAATTTTCTCATTTTCCTTTTCGTTTTGCTAATTTTTCAAATCATCCTCGAATCATTTGTTTTTTTTTAATATTGAAAATAAAATTTTAAAAGTTTAATTTCTTAAGATTTTCGATATTCAAAAAGCACGATTGTTTTGTTGGACCTACGACACGTGGCTTCTCAAGAAAATAATAACATTTCCATTAAGAATCCATAGTTAAGGCATTTTTTTTCTCTACATCTTAAAACACACATGTCTATATTACGTCTCCTAACTTTGATTACTTATACTTTAAAAACTAGCATAATTTATAAATATAATTTCTTCAATAAATATGTCTGTATTAGAACACGTAGTTTATTTTAAAAACATACTTGAAAGATAAACTTGAATTTCATTTAAAATTAAAATATATTACGTTATTAAAAACTAGGTGTATTTAGAAACATTAAACTATTTCTTATTGCTTACACTAATCTCAGGTAAATATTATAAATCAGTCATGAACTATTACACAGGTTTCAATTTCTTTTTCTAAAAATATTTTAGATGTCTTTCATTCTTAAAAGCAACTTCAGGCCGTTGAGAGAGACGGCTTGTTTCCGGATGTGCACACAGCGCAAAATTCATGAATTAAGATACACTGACCAAATACGTACACATGTCCCTTCTCATCATTAACCAATAGCTAATTGTTAAACCATCCGTTTTAGAGGAATAGTTCCAACTGCAAAAATGTTTCAAATGTTGTTTATCATCATATGAAAATCCATTAACATCAAAATAGTTATTTTTTAAAAAGTTATGAAATTTTAATTTTTATACAATTTCTAATTCTTATAAATTATACTTAGGAAAACATTATCCATGCTTTAAGACGTAAAAAAGTAAAAATTTCCATTTGTGTACAACCAGAAGTTGCCGATTATCATAATCTAAGCTTTATGAATTTTCAGCGTAATTTGACACCAAAAACGGGTTTTCCGTTTTCCATGCCAGAAAATGACAAAAATTCCTCTAAAGAAAAAGTGATTCTTAAGTGATTTCTTAGATAACTGTTTTGCAATTTTATTGCAATTTTATTTCAAATTCAGAATTAACCTGCAATTTAACACTCACGAAATTATTTTTTCGATCAACCTAATGTATAAAAAATACTTCAAAATATTAAATTTGTAAAGAAATAAAGTGTAACATCAGAACTTTCATATTTATACATTTATGATATGCTTTCAGAATTGATAGTCCTAACAAAAAATTTCAATTCTTCTGCATAAACTTTTAACATTCAACACCTCCTGTGTTAAAATCAGTAGAACTACGAAACTCTTCATTTTTTTTTAAAATTTCCTCCTTATTTCTCCTCTACACTTTGCAGCGAAAAGGGCAGCCAACATACATCACAGCTATAAAGCAAAGTGTGGTCTGACAGAGCAACAATACTGAGGTCCTACAGGCGCCTTCATGCACGGGTTGGAATATGGTCCGCTGTGAATTTTGAACGAGCATGAATAACTGGAAATAGTGTCACAAAGTGAAGTGAAGAGACATTAAAGGGAAAAAAGGAGAAAAAAGAAAACTGGACGAAGACGACAGACGCAGTAGATCTCTTTTATTACCAGGAAAGGCATTTTCTAAACTGATGCTAAGAGATATTGCATATATTTTCTTTCTTTTCTGGAACGAGAATCTTGATGTCTACGTGTGGAAAAGGGAAAGAAGGGGGGGGGGATGAGGAGGATTAAGTGTGTCAGAAAGTATAAAAGGAAATATGTTCTATGTTTCATTTAAGCAGTAAAATTTATAAAAAATGGAAGTACTTTGCATTTGTTGTTATCGTGTTACATTTAATTATTCTGTATGTTAAGTCGGCATTAACTTCAGAAGAGTTCATTTTGTATTTGTACTTATCAAGTACTATTATAAGATTTAACGAGAAAAAAAATCATGCGTCAAGCATAGATTATGAAACACTTTCCAACACATACAAAATACTGCAACAAAACTTCACCGTTTAATAAGGTGAAAGATGCTGTCAAAATAAACAAGGTCAAGACGGGCGGAGAGGATCACCTTTCGGCTTAAGCTCAACTAGATCTGTCCAGCAGGTTTGTTTATTATGCGGCAAGGCCCCAGTCAAGGGAGCGACGACCAGAAGGACCACCCGGGAAGGGGACGCCTCACTAATGAAAATAACTGTCAAAGATTACAATGTCAATCACAAAGCTATCCAATTATACCGGACGAGGCAAGTTAGATACAATAATTGTCAAAACTTCACCGTTTAATAAGGTGAAAGATACTGTCAAAATAAACAAAGTCAAGGTCAAGCCGGGTGGAGAAGCCCACCTTTCGGTTTAAGCTCAACTAGCTCGGCCCAGCAGG
This sequence comes from Maratus michaelseni, assembly GCA_963931845.1. NCBI lineage: Eukaryota > Metazoa > Arthropoda > Arachnida > Araneae > Salticidae > Maratus > Maratus michaelseni. The sequence goes on from OZ007587.1 coordinate 187,708,467, forward strand.
TTTGTTTATTATGCGGCAAGGCCCCAGTCCAAGGAGCGACGACAAGAAGTACCACCCGAGAAGGGAACCCCTCACTAATGAAAATTAACTGTCAAAGATTACAATGTCAATCACAAAGCTATCCAATTATACCGGATGAGGCAAGTTAGATACAATAATTGTCAAAACTTCACCGTTTAATAAGGTGAAAGATGCTGTCAAAATAAACAAAGTCAAGGTCAAGCCGGGTGGAGAAGCCCACCTTTCGGTTTAAGCTCAACTAGCTCGGCCCAGCAGGTTTGTTTATTATGCGGCAAGGCCCCAGTCCAAGGAGCGACGACAAGAAGTACCACCCGAGAAGGGAACCCCTCACTAATGAAAATTAACTGTCAAAGATTACAATGTCAATCACAAAGCTATCCAATTATACCGGATGAGGCAAGTTAGATACAATAATTGACAAAATAAACAATTTTGAACACGCATAACACATTTGAAAACCAAATTTCAACATTTACCATATGACTTCTTTTGTGTAGCCCTGTATATGATCTATATATTTTTATATATACTAAATAGTAAGCAAAATTTTAATTTGGTTAGGAAACAGATAACACAGTTGAAAATTCAACTTCAGCAATTTCCGTCCATAAACAATAATTTCAAATATGTTGGAAAGTGTTAAAAATGCAGATTTTATTTATAATTGATACATTTACTTCTATGTATACATTTCTCGTAATCAATTTAATTATATAACTTATCACATTCATTTTATAATTTAAGAAATAATAATTAATGGAAATGAGAATTTAATATTAATATCGCATAAACTTAAAGCAAAAACATATCAAGATAATTCCCCATATCTAATCTCCTGGTACATGTAGCATTTCTATAATGCATATATTTCACAGATAAAATAGTACATTTCAATTTTTTATTAATTATTTGGTCTATTAATACACTATTTTTGAAAACTGATTTAATTAATACAACAATTAATGTGTCTTTATAAAAAATAAAAAACATAAAGAAAATCACAAATAACAGATTAAATACAGCATACAGCTATTTCGAGGCTTCACAAAAGAGTCATTTCTTCAATTCAAAATAAAAAGTGAGAAAAAATAAGACACATGGGAAATAAATAACATTAAAGTAATACTTATAATTAAAGTAACTATAATAATAATAGTAAATAAATAAATAAATAATACGCGAAGAACTTTTTTTTATTGCCAGTAAAGGCATTTTATAAATTGATGCTAAAATATATTGCATATATTCTATTTCTTTTCAGGAACGAGAATTTTCAAATCTACGTTTGTGTATGGGCCGGGGGTATTAAGTGTTTTAGAAGTATAGAAGAAAATATGTTCTATATTTCATTTGCGCAATACAATTTATAAAGAATAATAGTAATTTGTATTTGTTGTTATCTAATTATACTTATTTATTTTTTGTGTTAAACTTTAGCTTCATTTGTATAACTTTAGCTTCAGAATAGCTCATTTTCTTTTTATTATTATAATGAACCATTAAAGAATTAAAAAAATATATACATTATTTTTATTATTGTAATACTTATTTTTACTAAAACATTTCTCGTAATGAATTCAATCGTATCACATATCATATCCTATTCGTTTTATAATTTAAGAAATAGCTATTAAAAGAAATGATAATTTTGCATTAATATCTGTTATATTTTTAAGTGAATAACATATCAAGATAACTATTAGTACTATTACTCAAAAATTGAGACTTAACACAATGAGCATTTTTATATAAAATATCATTTTAAAAGATTAAATATTACATTTTATTTTATTTTATTTTATTTTTTTGTTGATTATGTGATCTTGTAAGATATTTTTCGAAAAAATAATTTATTTATATTACAGTAAATGCGACTTGAAAAAAAAATAACATAAAGACAATCACATATAACGTAATAAATACAGTGTACAGCTCTTTCAAGGCTTTACGGAGGATTCCATTCTTCAAAGAAAACTAAAATCGTGACAACCCCCCCCCCCCCCCCAAAAAAAAAAAGGCAAGAAACATGAGCAAAAATTAGGGTTAAAATAATAATAGCAGAAATAACCCTTGGAACTTTTATTTTATTATCAGAAAAAGGCATTTTCTAAACTGATGCTAAGAGATTTTGCAAATATTTTTGTTCTGCAATCTAGACTTCTATGCGTGAAAAAAAGGGGGTAGGGAGAAATTAAGTGTGTCTGAAATTGTGAAAGAAAATATGTTTTATGTTTCATTTAAGCAATAACATTTATAAGGAATGGGAGTACTTTACATTTGTTGTTATCTAGTTACATTTAATTATTATTTGTGTTAACTCAGAACTTTTACGAGACCTTTTTTTTAAAGGATTTAAAAATGAAATATTATTTAGTCTAAGATTATACAACATATTTTTATTTAGACATTCATTGTAAGAAATTAAATTTTTTAAATAATTCATTATGTTAAATTCACTTTATAATTTAGTAAATACAAATATAAAGAAAAAGGATTATGAGGTTATATGATATTAGTATTTCTTTAATTGTGAAAATAATGAGATATAAATATATTTATTAGTACTTTCCCCAAAATTGATGTTTTTAACATAATGGGCATTTTTATAAAAATATTTTTAATGGATTATATATTATTATTATGTATAAATGTGCATTTGTTATGTGATTAAATGGTTATTATACACAAAACTTTTATTATATATATGTGTGTGTGTGTATTACTTTTGTTGATTACGTGATATTCAGATGATATAAAATAAGGAATGAATCTCGTATAAAAAAAACAACATTGTAAATATCCTAATATTGAATATAGTTGTTTTAAGGCTTCAGGCTTCATGAAGAAGTTATATATATATATATATATATATATATATACCAAAGTAGATATATCTAATCTTCAAAATCCTTCAAAAATCTGTAAATAAAAAATGTTATTAAATTTATTTTAAACAGCATGTTTTTTATCATGCTTTTTCAATAAAAATGAATGCTGAATTGACGAAATTTATTTATATTCCATGCCTTACTTATTTAATTTTAAATCCAAAATATTTTTATAACTTAGAAATAATAATGAAAATGTAAACTAATATTTTCAGAAATAGCGCTATCAGAAAATACAAATGAAAAGAATATGTAGAGAACATGAAACGCTACAACTTGTATTATACTTTGTATATTAATTTCATCCGGTAAAACAACTTTTTCGACCACGGTAGAATATGTGCAAGGAAAAAAGGCACCATAATTGGCATAGACTTATGAAAAAGCGGGATCTCTGTATGCACCGAAAGGAAAGCATTCTTTCTTCAATCTATTTTCCTTATCTTATAATTTTTTTCAAACCAGGTTAAGTAAACACAAGGGTAAAGGAAAACACAGTAATCTAGAAAATGTATCACAGAATTGCGAACAAAATCTATTCCTTCTTCATCAATAAAGGAAAAAAATAGCAAAATAATAATAATAATAATAATAATAATAATAATAATAATAATAATAATAAGCTATTCAAGTGACAAACCTAGATAGAATTTGTAAAAACTGGTATATATATGCTGTTTAACTAATTTATAATTCTAATAGTTTGAATGCTTTCAGTAAGGAGGGAAGAATACGTTTGAGTTATGAAGCTATGATATTATAGTCTACGTCGTGCTTTAACAAAAAAAAAATACCTAACTATCAGTTAAATAATATGAAGTGCAATCAAAAAGTTAATTAAAAAGTTAATTATTTAATTTGTAACTCATAGAAACTTGTAAAAACATCAAATATTTATACGAACTTAATTTATGTAAAACTCTCAATTCTGAAAAATTAATGACAGTTGGATAAACAAAATGAGAAATTTGAGACATTTAAATTTTTTTAAATGTAATTAATTTTATTTTGAACATATTTCTAATTTAAGTGACTTATTAACAAACGCAACTCTTTACATTAAATTCCGATCCTTAATATTAAATTAATTACATTTATTTCTATAAATATAGATATAAATATAGATTGTTAGCCAGACAGATTATAGATTCATTACATCATTTTAACATTCAGTGTTATTCAAGATGTTTTTGCTTTTAAATTACTAATGTATTACAGTCTTTTATCTTTAAGGGGTCTTGTACCTTTTAAGCTCGACGAAAATCGACAAAAACAATCAAAGTTTGAATTAGTGTAATTTAAAAAACCTTTATATGTATAAACATAAAGTTTTGATTATTAATTAAATAGATTGTGCTTTTTAATATAATACTATTAGAAACTGATTAACATTTTACTCAATTTGTGCATTGTTGAATTTAAAATAGCTCTTTTTTTTACTCGGTAATTCATTACGCGCATGATATCTTGAGAGCGTATGCATGGATTATTATGAAATTTGAGTTAGATAATAAGCGCATATGTGGTTTAAAATGATCTACTTTTAAATATTTACAATGATGAGATTTTTAATTATGACTTTTTATTCATTAAAAAATGTAAAATTTTGAATTTTTTTTACCAAAATAATTTTTTTACATGATTAATGAAATAATTTTGACCTAAGAGTAGGTCATTTTTAAAATATATATGTGCTTATTATCTATTTCAAATTTCATAACAATCCAGTCATACGTTCTCAAGATATGCGCGCAATGACTTACAGAGTAAAAAAAAAGAGAAACTTTATTTTCAACAATACTCAAATTCTGTAAAGGACTAGTCAATACACAAAAAAGTTTTGAAGATACACTAATTCAAAGTTTGAAAGCTTTTGTCGATTTTCAGCGAGTTTAAAAGGTACAAGGCCCCTTAATTTCTTTCTTTCTCTTTTTTTTCTTTTTTTTCTTTTTGTTTGTTTATTTGTAAAATTAGCATCATTCTCAATTCATATTAATAGTTAAATATGATTCTTCAAAGGAGCTTTTAAATGTTTTTTCAAATCACATGACGTAAAAATTTAGAAACTCGTAAAAAATAAAGATTGATCCTATTCAAAGACAAATTTATACATTCAATAAAAATAACTGTAAAATTAGAAGAAATAAAGCCAGTCATAAATTTATTGCAATATATTTTTAAATATTTTATTTCTCAAAAATGCATCTGAAAATGTCTAATGTCAATAAAATACACCACCAGAATAGCAAATATTCCGTTTTTAAGAGTTTAATTTTTAATATTTTACTTTTCAATTTATTTTAATAAAAATTTACATTGCAATATTGTAGTATGATTACCGGAATATTTATAGGGATTTTTAATTTAAAATAATTTAAACAATTTCAAATGTTTTCATTCAAATTTACGGTTCAAAATGAACGGATGACGAATTTAATATTGGTTAATAAACATTTCAAATATAATTGCGTTATAATTTGTTTTCATCAAAATGTTCTTTCTTATAAGTAATTTACAAAATTTTCAATAGATAAGTATTTAAATTGATAAGTATTTAAAATTTCTTAACTATTTTATGTATGTTTTCAGTTAAATTTACATTACAAGAACAGCAGCCCCAAACAATAAATTTATCAATACAAATAGATTTATCATTATAAAAAGATTAAAGTATTTAAACGAAAGATAAATGCATTTTTTTTTACATTTATCATTAAATATATAAAACAGGTTGCAACTATTTTTGAACAACATTTTCTCCATTTAGAATTCCTAATCGGATCAATAGTCAAAATTATAGTCAAAACTCTTGAATTCTTTTTTTCTTCATTGATATCCTTTGAAATCGTCACTATTGTGACATCATGTGTCAGGATATTCGGCAAAGAAAAATCTGGAGAAGGGACGTGCAAACCAATAGCAATTTTGTATCTTTCAACAAATTAATTTTTGTTGTCTGTTATGTTTTGTTTTCATTTATTATAATTAAAAATTGCAAAATAATAAATGTTCTTGGTGAGAATTTTTTTTGAATGATTAGTTTTTCTTTGAAATGCCTCCAGTCATTTTTATTTGTTTTGATTAAAATTTACATTGCGAGAAATGGCCCAGTGCAAAATATTTATTAACCTTTTATCAATGTTAAAAATGTTTTAAGGAATACAAAATTTATCTTATATGCTCAAAATAGTCAGAGACATGGGCACCGGCAGAAAGAAATACAGGAAGGAACAAGATTTCAAAACAGATGTGCCTGTTGCAATACATTTTTGTTTTGCATCTTTGACCGTATTTTTTAAATTGGAGAATATAAACATGAAATAAGTTAAACTAAGATTTTTTTATCAGAATATTCATGTAAGATGATTATTAAAGCTTATTAACATATAACCTGTACAGAAATTTAACAATTAAAAATTATTAAATATTCAAAAATAAATATCTACTACTATTTAAAAAATAAAATAAAATGAAATAAAATAAAATAAATGGGAAAATAATGTTTTTTTCTTGAAAAAAGCAAAAGTAAAAATTGAAATTAAAATTATCTTCCGCAGAAGGTTACCCATGTGAAATTCTTAGTTCTTCCTCCACATACTGTTTAACACTAGAACGGTAGTAGGGGTCATTTTGACCCCTGAGCACTTTTGTCCGTTGATTACTTTTGTTTGGTTGGAAGAAATTTTTTGAAACTTTTTGACTTTTCCTAAATAGATAACAAGTATTTTAAAAAAAAATTTCAGCATTCTAGATTTGTTAGTTTTTTGAAACATTGGACAATGTTGAATATATATATATGAAATATTGATGAAAAAAATATTAATTTATAAATTGTGTTTTATTTTAGCTAGCATTAGTTTTAATTTGTGAAACCAATCAATTTTTATATCAAATTAATGAGATATTTGAGTAGTTGTAGTATGATCCAATTGATCGCCCTGTAGACGTTACATTTACAGTACTTTAAAAATTCAATAAATTATCAAGTAATATTAAATATAAATTAAATATAAATGATGAAATACACGTAAATTACATTTTTTTTCAATGTATGGCATTTAAAATTGTTTAATCGTTATTTTTTCAGTAGTTTCCTCGAGGGATCAAAATGACCCCTTCCCGCCGTTCCAGTAGGTAAGATTTCTGGAGCTAAACTAAAATATATTTGTCAGAACACCCATGTAAGAGATAATTGTTAAAACATACATTAACATAAAAAGCAGTACAGAAATTTAACAATTAAAAAATTATTAATTATTCGAAAATAAATATGAACCAGAATTTTTCGAAAAACGAAAATTGTAAAAATAATTTATTTTCTAAAAAGAAAGCAAAAGGAAAAATTGACATTGAAATTATTTTCCACGGAAGGGAGGCATCAGAAATTCTTAGTTCCACTTGCACATACTGTCTAATTAGGTACCTTTTGAGGAACAAATTTAACTTTTTTTTTTTTAATCATTGAGAAAAAGAAAAAGAAATTCAAAAATACAGAGAGGGCAGTGTTCCTTCCTCATCTGTCTTTCTTCACGGCACCCATTGTCTGCAACAATCCATAAACAACATTTTCTCCAGTCAAAATTCAAAATCTGATTCATAGTCAAAATTCTAGTCAAATGTCAGCATTCTTTTTTTTTTTCACCCATCGACATCCTTTGAAAGTCGTCACTGCTCTGACATCATCTGCCGGTTGAGAAGCCGGATATTCGGCAGAGGAAAATCTGGAGAAGTGATGTGCGAGCTATTGTCAACAGCACGTTCCCCCTCCACCTCTGCTCCTGATTCACGTCATTTTGAAAAAAGGGAGGGTTACTAATTAAGTTGTGATGTTGGTTCTAAGTGAAACGCGTGTTGGAGAGATGTCGTGATTGCTAGATTTCGCCGTGGCTGACTCATGGTCATGATCGCCAGCCACACCATGAAACATTTGGGGATTGAATATAAAAGCGATCAGGATGGAATTTTCGTCGCGTAAACAATTATGAATTGATAGAGGAAACCTGTTGTGATGCTGGAATTGTGGAAGGGGATCAAATAGCGAGAGAAATTTGCCCTTCTTTATATATGCGTGTGAGGGAGAGATTCTTTCATTCAGTAACATCCAAGAAACATATAAATGTACATGTAAATGAATGGTTATATATATATATATATATATATATATATATATATAGTGAAACCACACGTGTGAAAACCAAAAGAGACTATAACGTAAAAATTAAATACAATAAAATGCAAATGCAAATATGAAAAACTATGAATATCTTATGGGTTCGTCAGAGGAGCTTCACAAGAATAATTCATAGTAAAGATATGTTCTTTCATCGAATATTGCCAGCATTAAGCTTTAAAATGACAATATTAAGCTCCTTATATAATCCCCCATCCCCCCAAAAAAATGTGAATATATATATATATATATATATATATATATAATATTGGTGTTTTTACAACTCTATACATAGATAAATAACATGACTAATTCAGATCCATTAAACAACAACAGTTTTTTTACAAGAATGTAAGTAAATTTGTTATTTGCTCAAACGCACATGTTTTTATTACGAGACTAATAGAAGACCATTTACTCCGATGCAAAATATTTTATAAAATAATAGCTATTATTTTATATGCTATTAGTTATTATTTTGACATAGTTTTCCATCGTCAGGAATTTTGTTTCAACAAAGTATAAGCATATTGAAATAATAATGATACAAATAAAATGATACAATCATTTTATTTTTATTTGTCATTTTTTTTTTTTTTTTTGTAAGAAAGAATAATTAGGTATATATTCCCTTATGAATAATTTTATATAAGGAATGTTACTTAAATCATCCAACTGGTTTTCATTCATGTATATTCTTATTAAACTGCTTTGATTATATAAAACTTAAATAAATATTTGTATTTGTTGTATCAAAAATCATCAATATTTCCTAAAAACGCCATTTTAGTCCTGAGACACTTGTATCATCATATAACTCGCAGGCTTATTTTACTTACAATAATTTCTTATTTTTCCATTGAAATCCTCCAACGTAATTACTCAGATATTAACCCTTTCTGACTCAACAACTCTGATTTGAAAAATACTTACTCAGATGTTAGAATTTTAAACATGTAAAAAAATAAAAAATAATAAAAATTTAGAACATAAAAATAAAAAGGTATTTACTAAAATATATTTTTTTCATATCTGCAATAAACAGAAAATTACAAACTTCTCATATATATTGTAAATTTTCTAATGCAAAATTGTAAAGTATACGAACTTACCTCTGTAAAAAATCTATTTTTGGTCGTCTCTGGCCTTTTCAATTTCTCAACATTTACGAAGATAATTTTAGCAATAACGCTGTGAAATTGCTCAAATGATAAATAAAACTTTGATATTAAAAATTAACTTCAGTATCGCTGTTTGTTGGGAATCCTATGAACAATTAACATTAACTACTCTGTTCGAAGATAGCATCAATCAATAAAATCGCTCTTTAAAGCCGTCTGTATAGGTAACATTGGCTTTTTCAGTGTGTTGCAGATATACAACGCGGTAATACAAATTATTAACACTTTCCAACATAATTGAAAAGTGCTTATGACTTCGGTTTGCCTATCCGTCTTTCCGGGTGTCACGTCAATTTTTCGCGCACAATTAATCGCGGAACAATTCATCGCGAACAATTCATCGCAGCCTCAATTCGTCGCAGCGTCAATTGGTCGTGGTGTCAATTGGTCGTGGTGTCAATTCGTCGCAACGAAAATGTTTTTGAAGGCTATGATGATAAAGGTAAACATAATTTAGTCACAATTATTTAATAACATTTTGTTTTTTTAGTTATAGAGAATTATAACTAACAATTTATAGGAGATAATAATTTTATTAAATTATCTTCACTTTTATCATCATAGCCATCAAAAACTTTTTCGTTGCGACGAATTGCGCCGCGACGAATTGACACCACGACGAATTGACGCTGCGATGAATTGACGCTGCGATGAGTTGTCGCCGCGACGAATTGACGCTGCGATGAATTGTTCCGCGATGAATTGTGCGCGACGAATTGACGCAGAACCGTCTTTCTGTGCTCTCATAGATATGCACAGATTGCCATGTAATTTTCATGTGTTATTCAGGCTTATTATGGACTATTATCTGTAGAAAATGAAATTTTTAGTATTTATAGTTTGTTTACAGGGACACACAAACGAATTGCGTTACATTATGGTCTATGGGGTTATGTGGTCTAATCGCTTGCGACGCATTTTAATGATGTTAGGATAATACAAACATAATGATATTGTACAACTGCTATGGAGTACAGTATGCTTTCTGTGGAGTATACAAAAAATATAATTCATCGTTCGTTTACAGGGACACAATAAAAAATTCCAATGCATTATGATTTACAGGAAAAATACGTTTGCGATGTATTTTAAAGATGTTATGAACATACAAACATAACATAACTTCAAACATAATGAAATAGATTCATGGATATGGATCACTGAAGTGAACTACAACATATTTTCTATATAGCATAGAGTGCATAGCATTTATTTTTCATTTACAGAGACAGTCAAAAAAATTGGTTACAGGACGAATTCTGAGCGATAATTTCTTGAAATACGTTTTCAACTATGATATATATTTTTAAACTTATCCTATTTTTAGTATATTACGTGGTGTTTATAAACTCTATAGATCACATACACGGCTTCAGAAAGAATTCGCACACATTACAGGATATGGAAAGCAATTGCAGAAAAATAATTTTTACTGCTTTGCTTTATGAATTTTTTAAATTGTTTATTTAGATATTTCATTTCAGGGGGGGGGGGGGGGCTCTGATTTCAAATCGTCGGAATCGGGCTCCGAAAAAAAGAGTCCGACTCTGTAATTACTATAGTAGTAGAATTACATGGTATGTAAAATTGTTTTATTAAACAAATTTCGGAATATTAGAGGCGAACTGAACCTTCTGACAGTTTCATCACTTACTACAGTTTTCCATGTTAAATGTTTTTTTTTTCTTTTTTTACCTTTGTTGATTTTTGCTTTAATATCCTCACCGCCTCATATGGCTTCAAAATATCCATATTTAAATGTGCTAAATACGCGTTATTTTTACTACTTTAATATTATTTGTTATTTTATACATTGTTATCGAAATTCGTGCCAGCATTGTTGCCTATTCATGTGTAGTTTTCAGATAGACGATTATTTAAAATAGATATTATGTTTTTAATTTCTTACTTCAGTGTTACTTTTTTGCAACAGTTTTTATCTTTCTGGTTTTGCTGCTGCATAATTTGAATACCATATCTTTATTTAGAGTTAAATTTTGAAATTAATGAATACTTTCGACACTTAAATTTTTCAAATATCACAATTTGAATTAAATTATATTTTTCCTTTTTGCGTATTTTCCATATGAAGAAAAATATAGATTAGTGGCAGTTCATACAAATGAAACAAACAAACAAACAAACTTAATGTATTTTCTATTACAAATATTTATGTAAGTACCTTTAATGTGTTGTTACACACACACACACACACACACACACATATATATATATATATATATATATAACCACTTTTGTGAATAACAACCATCCATATATTGGTATTTCCATAAGAAGAATACATTTTGATGATAGCAACAATATAGTATTTTTAACTCACTAATTAAACTATAAATATAAGCTTAAGGTATCCATCCTACTGTGTTTAAATAAAGAATTTTTGCCAGATATCACAATTTATTTATTTTTTATTTTTATTTTTTTGAAACGCTGTGCAAAGCAGTTTTGTTTTCTTCGTAAGGCACATTGGAAGTATATTTCTCGCTGTTTTTGTTTCAGATCTCAAGCGGAAAATCTCTGTTTAAAGGAATTCAAGAAAAAAATTAATTTATAATATAGAGATTACGAAAGGTGCACGACCTAAATCGGGATAGTTTCAAGAACTTAAGATAATTATTTCTAATAAATTTTAAGAAACAAAGACTTAAAATGAGTTTTCGGAAAAACATTAATTGTACCATAATATGTAACTGAAAAAAAAAAAAACAGTTACATAAACGTCCTATCTTCAAAACTTATGGGAGTTAAATTATAGTTTATATTTATATAAAACCAATCTACTACAATTTCGCTGATATTATGAATGTAATGAACTATCGGTTTAAGTATCCAAGAGTTTGCGAAAATGTTACACAATTTTTATGATAATCATACAGAAAATATATGAACATTTTTCGAAGTGACAATTTAAATACCTATATTAAAAAAAGTCGTCAAGAATGGAAAATATACTGGCGAAAAAGATGTCTTCTATTCCCCTTATTTTCACAAAATATCCGTTTTGGTTTCTTTTAAAATTTTAACAATTTTAAATCGCAACTTTCGGGGTCGATAAAATTAGTATAAAGCTTGCTTGGGAACTAAACCTTAAGGCTGCCGCGTTAGGCTGACCACCTGACCTGAACATATCAGCACCTCAGCACCTCCTATGACAGCACCTCAGAGCCCATGGTCAAGAAAACAAGGCTGGGCACGGTAGGAGAAGGTTCTTAAGAATTGTAGCACCACAGGTTTAGTTTAGTTTATTAAGTCATAAATATAGATACTTAATCATAATCTTAGTTCTAATATTTTTTAACAGATTTCGTATTAATATTAAGACAATTGGTTGATTGGTTTAGACGCTTCAGTCATCTTTCTACGACGCTATTGATGTTAAAAAAATATAAAAAACTCCAATGAATAACAACGTTTAACGTATCAACAAAATAAAGTAAGAATAAAAACAAAATTAAAAATCCTGGAACGAATTTTCTGTCAAGATGCATTTACCAGCAACTGCAGAACGATATGACCCCTCAAAAACCTCTGAACATTATTTTAATCCTAAGTAAATTTGAAAAAGTTCATTATTTTCTACATTATTTTTTTTTAATATTTAATATTATATTTATGCAAATATAAATAACCTTCCTGTAAATAAATAAAAGTAGACACTTTGAAAATAAGCATTTTTGAATAATATTCGCTTTTATAACTATTTCAAGTAATTAATTACACCACTTACAAATCTTTAATAATCTTAAAAAGTTACTTTTTATAATGACAATAATCGCAAATAAATTGCAACAATTTATCTAAGTTAAAAAAAAAAAATGTCGTATACGTATTTTTCTTCTTTTTACAACCGTTGCATTGGGAGTAAAATATCTCAGACTTTAATCCATCGATGCGTATGTTATAGAAACATTTCTTTACTCCAAATCCTTCGTAAAACCTTTTTTACATCGAAACGGTTTGAGTTAAAAAAAAGTGCATTCATTCAGAAAATGTTTTTAACAACAATCATAAGAAATACATCCTGTATTCAAGACACTTTTCAGACCAACTGGAATCTGATCCATTGGAGCTTAACGTCCGTGAATTTTTCGGACTTGGCGTAAAAACGCATTAAAAAATCCCTCCACTCTCCTTTGGCAAGTTCTCCCAACTGTCTTACTATGAAACTGACTCAAATGGAACAGAACAGAGTGAAGCCCCCGCCCGTATAAAACCAGTGCAGGGGCGTAAGGGTGGATTTTGGCACGTCTATAGGGGAGGGTCGGAATTTGAACAGTAAAGAATCGTGCTTAATGTCTCGTGTGTTCGTCTCAGCTTTGATCAGCATGCAAAATGTCACCTTCTGAACTGTAGCAACAACTACTGTAATGTTCCTTTTTAAAATTTTTTGTCTCTCTCTTTTTCTTTTGATAAGAAATTGTTGAAATTTACTAAAAGGGTTTGTACCAATATTGCAAAAGATTCAAATATTTAAAGCTTTTGTAGAAAACAAAATTGCTACATTGCAATCCGGATTTTTAATGAAAATAAAGTAGCTAACATACAGTTTTCATGATTTTTAATGTATAATTATGTTTTTGTGTTCTTCTAAGCTTTGATCAATTTTCCAAATGTCTTCTTCTGAAAAGTAACAAAAACTACTGTGATGTTCTTTTTTATAAAAATTTTGTCTAGCTTTTTCATATTTTTTCCTGATAAGAAAGTGCTAAAATTTGCTTAAAGCGTATTGCAAAAGATTAAAATATTTAAACATTTTGCCACATTGCAATTCAGATTTTTAATGAAAATCAAATAAATAAAATCAAATTAGTATATTTTTTTAATATATAATTATGTTTCTTGTGCTCTTCTCAGTTTTCTTCAAAGTTCACAATGTATCTTTCTCAAAAGAAGCAACAACTGCTGTAATATTCCTTTTTTATAAAAGTTTTATCTCTCTCTCTTTCACATTTTTTTTGTGTCAAAGAAAGTATTGAAATTTGGAATAAAAGGATATGTACCAGTATTTCAAAATATTCGAATATTTAACGAAAACAAAAATTGTAACATCAGAGTTTTTGCAGGGTCTATAATATATAAAATTGTTAATTAAAAGTGATTACTTCCACTCGGATTTTTTCAAAAGTCATATGCCTAAATTAAAAGCAATATGATTTGAATAAATAAGTACGTTTCTCGTGTTCAATTCAGCTTTGACCAGCACACCCTTCTAAAAGTTAAAAACAACTAGTGTAATATTTCTTTTACAATTTTTTGTCGCACTTGTTGATTACTTTTTTTTTCCTAAGAAAATGTTAAAGTGTACTAAAAGGGTATGATACCTGTCATGATTCTCACTGACTTTTAACTCATATCAATTTAGTTAATCATCAAAGAAAAACTATAGCCAAATAAAAACCAAGTTGGAAATTGTATGTTAAACGTGACAAATGAGGAGCGTACTTACTATAACTAGTTTTACATGTAAAAAAAAATCATCGTTATTATTTCACAGAAATGAATTATATCGGCTGTTATGAGCAAAATGAGCATGCCCTTTTTTTTATTATTATGTATGCCACGTTTACAGATACGATTTTGTTTTCGACACCAAACACCGCTGCAAAATTCGCCATGGAGATCTTGCTTTGCGAATTATTACCTCCATGGTTTAATATTTCGATGACTCACGGTGAACGAATCTCTTGTATTTATTTACTTTAATGGCTGTTAACCTAATTTCCACTGAAGTTATCTCATAATCTGTACATTTTTTAATGTAACTCGTCTCTCAAGCAAACATTTTTTTTTTTTTTTTTTTTTTTTTTTTTTTTTTTTTTTTTTTTTTTTTTTTGCACGATCGTTATAAATATGGAACTTTTATGCAGTTTTATTCGAAATATAATTTTGAATAAAAATGGCCGCTTGGTATACAAAGATGAACAAAGAAGTGGTTCGAACGTATATGTTTTCCTGAGTCACATGACTTGCGCATTTATTATATAGATTACGTATGATAGGATTTAATAGAATGAAGAAAACTTTTATTAATATCGTTTTAAGTTTTGATTCGATTTTCATAAAATTTGAAATGATTCGACAAAATTCTACAACGATTATATATATATTAAATTTCAAACCATTCGGTTGGGTAGTTTTTGTGCTGTTATATGCGGACGGACGGACAGAAAGACGGACGAACCAGTCGAGGACTATAGGTGCTACGTATTTATATAATTACGAACGCACCTAATACTGACAGTAATATATTCGTCGTGAAACACCCTTTCGTAAAATCGTTCTTTAGACAACCTGACGTACCCACTTTTTCCTTTTCAATATATATTATAATTTTTTGCAATTGTTTTTAGAGAAGTTACCTATTCCGCTAAACTGAACTGTAGGTTATAGAACTTAATAAAACAAATGCTAATAGATACTTTGCAAAGTCAAGATAAAAAAAAATTAGCCCGTTTTACTTCCACATACTTTCATGAAAAAAAAAAACTTAACTCGGGATTTGGGAAAAATGTTATTGAGTTAAATAATAACAACTGAATAAAGGATTTTTTTTAAAAATGAGAGTGAATTTTGAAAAATATGAAAACACAAGCAATGAGTTACACGGGAAACTTTTAATTGCAAAATAACATCCTAGAGAGTTACACAAAAAAAAAAAAAAAAAAAAAAAAAAAAAAAAAAAAATCCAACTCCCGCCATTTGCCGTTTTCAATATTTCGTTTTTCTGTCAAATATATATTTTTTTTCAAATTGGCGCAATGACGATCGGCAGCGAGAACTTTGTAATAGTAATTGTAAAAAATTCCGATATCTGAGAAATACAAAATTAAAATATCAAACGTTACTTGTAAGTGCTGTTATTCCCATGAACTAGTCTATTGCTAAATCGTATTGTTAATGAATATCATGCAGCTAAAATTAAAAAAAGTATGATTTTCAATGCATAATTATGTTTTTGTGTTCTTTTTCCCTTTGATCAGCACGCAAAATCTGAACTGAAAAAAAAAAAAAAAAAAAAAAAAAAAAAAGCTATGGGTCATTCCAAAGAATTTCGACAAGCATGGGTCACTGCACCATTTTTTGTTTTTTCCATACTTTGTCAGTGGAAATTTATATAGAAAAGAAGTTAAAACCCATTGAAAAAATTCTTTCTTAAAAATATTTTTAATTAGAGATTTCGCACGTTTTTACAAAATTCAAAGATTTATAAAATCTTGTATATTTTTAAAACTAATAGAAATAAACAGAAAATTCCAATAATCTGACATCTGAACATTATTTTCTATTAAATCATGTAAGTGTCAAATAAGTAATCATGTAAGTAAAAAATTGAGTACTTTAAAATATATTGAAAGATTAGACAAAATGGCAGTTTAAAAAAAAAATTATACTCGTAAATGTAAAGAGTTAACAATATGCATGTTTTATGTGTGTTATTACTACTTCCAAACATGTCCAGAAATAAAAGCAGGCTGTTATTTCTTTTCCCTCTTGATTTAAAACCATTTAAATTTTTAAAATTTTCAAAAATCAGCATTATTGATAGCTTGTAACTCCAAAACGAGAAATGATATTCATATGCAACTTGACAAGTAAGGAACTCTATATACACTATGTACTCTGGATATCTATTCTTTGTTAGTCGTTTCCTGTTATCTCTTCTGGCCTATAAGATACGGAGTCTTGAAATTGGAGAAATGACAGTCAGCAACAAATAAAAAGGAAAAAACAAGAAACATTTTATTGAATGATATTTCTGGATTTATTTACAGAAATAATTCCGAAATCCATTGTACTTTTTTGTTACAATTAAAAGAAAAAGTGTCATAAGAATTTCTTTGCAAAAGTTTTTATTCCTATACTACAGTATTGAATAAATGACGTCATCACAGTTACATTCCTATATGTTCATACCATGAGTGTCCAAGAAACATTCCTTTCTGAACGCTTTATTGATGATAAAATCACTAGAAAAAATACACAAGACAATATTTGATTTCGTGTATTCTTGATATAAACATATGAATATAACTGTGGTAACTTCGTGTATTCAATATCCTATTACAAGAATCAAAAGGTCTTGGCAAATATATATAATTCTTATATATTTTGAACCTTTAATTACAACTCTAAAGTACAGTGGATTCCATAAATATTTCTTTAAATATAACCAGAAACATTATTCAATAAAATTTATGGCTGTCTGTCATTTCTCTAATTTCAAGATTTCGTATCTCATAGACCAGTTGAAATAACAGAAAACAACTTACAGAATATAAACAGTATACTGAAAGGTCCGTCCTTGCCAAAACGCATATGAATAACATTTGTCCTTTTTGAGTTATCAACTGTAAAAAAAAAATGTTGTTTTTTGAAATTTTTCAAAATTTAAATGGTTATAACTCAGGAGTGAAAATAAATAAAACAGACTCCTTTTATTTCTGGATATGTTTGGAATAATAAACATACATAAAAAATGCATATTGTTAATTTTTTCCCTCCATGAGTCATAATTTTTCAAAAACTGGCATTTTGAATAATATTTCAGTATATTTTAAACTACTAATTTAAAAGAAAAACTAGTCGGATATGCCAATCCCAAAACTTTCTTCTATCCCAATCATGTTAATACTTCAAAATTCGCTATCATACTATAGGAAATACTCTTGTCCTAAATAAAATATAATTCCCACATAAAAATATTGTCTGACACACTTACTAAGTATACAAAATACATTCAAAGTACATCCTTATTTTTAAAAAAATCGAGTGGAAGATTTTTTAGAAAGATATCCATTAAAATTTTTGTCAAATTTTTTTAACATTAGGATCTTTAAATTTTGACTCGTTTTAACTTTATACAGATTTAAGAAAGACTACATAAACTATACATTTTTCAATGTTGCTTTGGCCCAAAGAACTCAAATATGGTGTCAGAAGTGGGAATTATCATTTGAAAATACAAAATTTGTACAATTTTTAAATGAAGACGACCACTACTTCATATGTATTCTGAAATAATATATTATTCAGAGTGTGGTGGCACTTTCTTTGTGATTTCGCTGTTAACGATCTGCGAATAAAAGCAGTTACATTTTTTTTTTACACTGATTGTCATCCACTATTGTAAATGTTTAAGTATTACGGGCTAATAATATTGGTATAGCTTGAATTAAGGCTTGAACTTTATATAAGGAAGTCACAGAAGGACATATTAACAAAAATAAAATTTTATAAAAAGTTAAAATTTTAGTGCAAATTCACCTTGTTTAATAACTAAAATTCATAAAGATACAACTAAATATAAATATATTGCTTGAAGGTGCGTAAAAGCATACATAAAACATTTAAAAGCACATTAAAGTCCTTTTAAAAATTCAAAACGTTTTCAACCGAACTACTCGGTCATCATCAGTGAAAAACTAATTGTTGAGTTGAGTTGTTATCTCTTCGTGGTTTCTTGCTTGCCCGGAATTGGAATGGATTAATACATCATTGATTACCTTTCCCATCCCACCTTATATTCCAAACCCTTGAAGTAAAATAGTTTATTCCGCAAGCAAGAAAACGCGAAGAGATAACACTCAACTCAACAATTAGTTTATCACTGATGATGACTGAGTAGTTCGGTTGAAAACGTTTTGAATTTTTAAAAGGACTTTAATGTGCTTTTAAATGTTTTATGTATGTTTTTACGCACCTTCTAGCAATATATTTACATTTAGTTGTATCTTTATGAATTTTAATGATAATATTTTATTTCAATCAGCTGCGAATTTTTTAAAGGGTTGGATTCATATGAACCAGAAAACGTGAATTACATTCGGGAAATATTGTAGACGAAATGTTTCCATGTCTTTAAAGAAAATAAGACCAAAAATATTTGTACTAATTGCACAAAATACGTTTCTCAGAAATGGACTTTTTTCTTGATACTTAGAATAGTGTTTTATAACAATTATTTCTTATTCCACATCTTTTATGATCCATGTAACTGATATAGGTTCTGATTAATGTTCACTGTTGGTTTTAGGCTTCTCCTATTTATTAAATTTCAGATTTTTAGATTCCTGTATATAATTTTATGTTCTACAGATCTGTATATAAATTCACACACCTGCACAAAAAAATATGTGTATAAATATACATAAAGAGAAAGAATGATTGTTAATAAGAATACATGATGTCAATATGGTGGGAAGTAGTTCCTTTTCTAGTAGAAAACACTTCACGATATAAGCAATTTCAGATTTTTTTCCCTTTTAAAAGTAGCTTTTATCGTTTCACATTTCATTCTTGTGAAGTCCTTTAAATTCCTTTTTTATTCAAAATATTTTCCCTCGCAATATTCCAAAACAAGAGAAAATGGATCATTCTTGTAAGTACCCCTTTCGCACTATAGCAGAAAAAACAAACAAAGCATCACAGTCTAAACTCGTAATGTCAATGCTATAAAAAAAAGACCTCACCATTTGACAACATTTCGAAATTTCCCCTTTCGAAAAGTGTCAGCGTCAACTAGTTGTTACTCGCTTGGAAAATTTTGCCTGTAACCGTCGAGCAACGGCAATTCATGTCATCAAATCCTTACCTCCTCAGTTTTATTCAACACATTTTACATACGTGCTTGCATAGCCTTGTGTGTACGCCAAGATGTTGCAAGCTCCCTTGCTGAGATTTTAGTGATTCCAGCTGTAGTGTGTTTATGCATACCAAAACGCATGAGCGAGTCAGATTCGCCTTTTCAGCATTTTTCTTTTCCTTTTCTGCATTCGGGGTATACTTTTTTTTTTTTTTTTTTTTTTTTTGTACGTTGTCGGATATTATGCTCAACAAGCTAAAAATACAAAAGATATTTATGTATCGAAAACTTGAAAGTTGGAAGATTATGTTTTATATATTTCTTCTTATTCTACACATTTTTTTTTTTTTTAAATTCGACAGATTAATGATTAATGTAAAAAACAAAAAAAAAATTATTGCTTATAAAGTTTTAGACTTTCATTTTATCGTGATATATTTTTTTTCTTTACTTGTCAGTTTATTTATTGATTGTACCAACAAAGTTTCAAAAAAGAAAAAAAAAGAGAAAAAGAAATAAGCTTCTGTTAAAGAAATATCTCATCAAAAAGTCACCTGTAAAAAAAGCAGCCAAGTCTCGTAACTCATTTACCGTAAAAAGTACTGAGATCGTATAAAGCCAAGTTTAACTATCTTATTAACTCTGAAATTTTCATTCACAAATCACTCCTAGTCTCTACATCTTTAGTTAAATATTATTTTGTGACTTGGCAATTACGTAGCACGAGAATGTGATGTATATAATTAGTCTTAATCAAATAATACCATGCCTTCCCATAACATATTAAGGTGTAATAACTTCCATGTGCGTATATAATTAGCCTTAATCATATTATCTCATCCCATCCCATAACATAGTAAGATGTAATAACTTTCCTGTGCTGCGTAATTGCCAAGTCACAAAATAATAATTAACTAAAGATGTAGAGACTAGGAGTGATTTGTGAATGAAAATTTCAGAGTTAATAAGATAGTTAAACTTGGCTTTATACGATCTCAGTACTTTTTACGGTAAATGAGTTACGAGACTTGGCTGCTTTTTTTACAGGTGACTTTTTGATGAGATTTCACTTCTTTTTGTAAGTAATCCTGCTTTTCTTGATTTTGGGTTCTTTTTGGAGATCATCCACTGATTTTCGCTAAGCCCACACTCTGTCCCTATTATTTACAGGTATAAAAAATTTGAAGCTTTAGTTTCGTTTGCAAAGTACTGTAGATAAAAAGAAATTTCAGGTTCCTAGGCAAGCACTAAGTTATGGGAGGGGGAGTGTCAAAAGTACTCTCAATTGCTTCCAGGATAGGTGCTATCCATCTGAGATATTACTCGCAGCCCTAGATACTTGATATTTAACATAAAAAACTTTTTAGTATAAAAAGAAAGCCAAAATTAAAATTTCCGGAAATTTCCAATAAATCAAACTATATTCCTTTTTTCGATGTTTTTTTTTTTCGTTTTTTTTTTTTTAGTCTTTTTTTTTTTATTATTTACGGATTTTTTAATTTTTCCTTACTTTGTGTACTAAACCCTGCCTTTCTGCCAAATGTCAAGCTTCTAGGACTATAAAATCGAATTATTTTCAAATTTTCGACTTTTTATAAATTTATTGATTTTTCGATTTTAATTCTAAGTTACCTGATTGTCATGCCAATATAGTAATTATTTGATCCGTCTTCTTAGGATCATTTAGGTTCAATTTAGAGATAAATCAAGTTAATCTTAGAGTCACCATGATTTTATTTAGAAAGGACTATCAAGCCATAACCAGCCAGTAATATCGGGGGGGCGGGGGGGGGGGGGGGTAGGGGGAGCTGCGAAAATTTTTGTGGGGCTAACATCATTTAACAATCCATATTTCATACGTGAAGTAAATAGAGTACAACCTGTGAAAGAAAACAAACCTGTCTATAAAGAAATCGCCTATATCGTAACCAGTCTATAGCGGAACTTTTCTATAACGAAATTCGTAAACGAAAGAAAAGAAAACCATAATCCGGGAGAAATAACATAAAACAATTAGGGGCGTTGTACTAGCTAATATGACAATTATCTTAAAACTAATGTTTCTAGCAGTACAAAATCAAATTGTTTTCGAATTTTCGATTTCTTAAAGATATTTCGATTTTTCGATTTTATTTTCGAATTTAACGAATATTTTAATTGTTCCTTTTATTGAATAGTAAATACTACCTTTACACCAAGTTTTAAGTTTCTAAGACTACAAGATAAAATTATTTTCAATTTTTTATTTTTTCGAATTTTTTTTTTATAATTTTCTGGATTTTTTAATTTTTTCTTATTTTGTATCTTTATTACAAATTTCAAGTTTCTAGCGCTACAAAATCGAATTATTTTGAAATTTCCGATTATTTTCGAGTTTTTTATTCTATTTTCGAATTTATTGTGATTTAATGTTTCCTTTTTCTCTATCCTAAACAATAAGTTTTCGCCGAATTTTAAGTTCTAAAGCTACAAAATCGAATTTTTTTCAATTTTTCTAAATTTTTTTTTTTGAATTTTACAGATTTTTTTATTTATTTCTTTTTTTGTATCCTAAATACTACCTTTAATCCAAATTTTAAGTTTCTAGCTTTACAAAATCGAATTCTTTTAAAATTTTCGTTTTTTTTCGATTTTTTGATTTTATTTTCAATTTTTGTTGTGTTTTTAATTTTTTCTTTTTCTGAATCCTAAACACTATCTTTACAGCAAATTTTCAGTTTCTAAGACTACGAGATCATATTATTTTCAATTTATCTCCTTTTCTTTCTTTCTTTCTATTTTTTATTTATTTTTTTTATTTTTTTTAAATTTTCGATTTTTTTTTGAATTATTCATATTTTTTAATGTTTCCTTATTTAGTATCTTAAATATTACCTTTATTCCAAATTTCAAGTTTCTAGCGCTATATAAAATCGAATTATTTTCAAAATTTCCTTATTTTTCGATTTTTTTATTTTATTTTCCAATTTTATTGCGTTTTTATTTTAACTTATTCTGAATCCTAAACACTATCTTTACCGCGAATTTTAAGTTTCTAAGGCTAAAAGATCAAATTATTCTATTTTTTTTTTTTTTTTTCGAATTTTTCGAATTTTTGATTTTTTTTTTCGAATTTTCTGGATTTCTTAATTTTTTCTTATTTTGCATCCTAAATACTACCTTTATTCCGAATTCCAAGTTTCTAGCGCAACAAAATTGAATTATTTGAAATTTTTCGATTTTTATCGATTTTTCGATTTTATTTTTAAAAAAAATTTGTGTTTTTGACGTTTTATTTTTCTGAATTCTAAACACTACCTTCAAACCAAATTTTAAGTTTTTAAGACTACAAGATCGTGTTATTTTCAATTTTCAATTTTGTTCGATTTTTTTGAATTTTCGAATGTTTTTTTTTTTTTCCGGATTTTATAATTTTTTCTTTTTTTGTATCCGAAACACTAGCTTTATTCCAAATTTTAAGTTTCTGTGGCTGCGGGATCTACCCATTCTTTTTGATGACGCGAGATGGAGTGAGTGTGTGAGTGACAAAAAATCGAAACTTTGAGTTCATATATCGTCTGCACTAATTTATGGGTATTTTTTAATTATCCATATTTTTTAATTTTTCATTATTTAGTATCTTAAATATTACCTTTATTCCAAATTTCAAGTTTCTAGCGCTATAAAATCGAATTATTTTCAAATTTTCCTTATTTTTCGATTTTTTCGATTTTTTTATTTTATTTTCGAATTTTATTGCGTTTTTTATTTTAACTTATTCTGAATCCTAAACACTATCTTTAATGCGAATTTTAAGCTTCTAAGGCTAAACAATCAAATTATTTTAATTATTTTAATTTTTTTCGAATTTTTCGAATTTTTGAATTTTTTTTTTCGAATTTTCCGGAATTTTTAATTTTTCCTTATTTTACATCCTAAATACTTCCTTTATTCCGAGTTCCAAGTTTCTAGCGCAACAAAATCGGATTATTTGAAAATTTTCGATTTTTTTCGATTTTTCGATTTTTTCAATTTTGCTTTCGATTTTTTTGGTGTATTTGATGTTTTCTTTTTCTGGATACTAAACAATACCTTCACACCGAATCTTAAGTTTCTAAGACTACAAGATCGTATTATTTTCAATTTTCAATTTTGATGAAATTTGCTGAATTTTCGAATGTTTTTTTTTTCGAATTTTCCGTATTTTATAATTTTTCCTTTCTTTGTATCCTAAACATTACCGTTTTTCCAAATGTCAAGTTTCTAGGACTACGGGATCTACCTAATCTTTTTGATGACGCGTGAACGAGTGAGTGAGTGACAAAAAATCGAATGTTTGAGTTCATATATCGTCTGAACTAGAAAAGACAGAAAGTTGTAATTTTAAATTTTGTTCCTGTGTGCCCAAATACTCTAGAAAAACGAAGTTTCAAATTTTTTGAATACTCCAGCGCGGAGATATGGGGGGGGGGGGGGGTCAAAAGTGCCCTGAGTTGCTTCCAGTAAAGTATGCTTTATACGACTTGGCGGAGGCACTGCCGTGCCTCCAGATTATATAATTGCACGGTCTAATGAAGTTATTATTTGAAACGATATCATTTAATTTTTCACATACTGATTAAAACTACGCACGTTATTTTTTATTTGTACTTGGATGTTTATTTCCATATTTGTAACCATGGAGTACATCGAGCCACAATTTTCATAAATTAAATTATGTTTATCGTTTACACATTGTATTTTTACGTGTTACAAACTCTATGGTTTTTCGGTACTTCTCTATTATCCCGTCGACCACTTTTCATAACAAAAAGCTATCGCCAAACTGTAACGCCAAATAAACGGGAGAACTTTGCCATTATAGTATCAAAATAAATAAATAAATATAATGTAAGAATTTAAGGACACAATTGTTATTTTAATTAAGGAAATAACTAATAAATCAGTAAAACATAATGAAAAATACACGCAAATGTCGAATTAAAAAGCACTTGATGAAATAACAAACACGTGTAATGCTTCTTACATCAAGTAAATGGGATTGCATTTTTGGCGTTTAATCTTACAGTTTGGCGATGTTTTTTGTTATGAAAAGTGGTCGACGGGATAATAGAGAAGTACCGGTTTTTCTTATAATACATGGTTTGTATAGATTCGAGGGGAAAATTATATTACTTTCATAAAAATGTATTTGGATGGTTTCTTGTTAATACAATCTTGCCAAGGCTGTGGTTTTCCTATTAGACTTAATGTTATCTATATGCTCCATTTTTCTGCAACTAAATTTCCTCATGCCAATATAGTAATTCATTGATCCGTTTTCTTAGGATCGTTTATGTTCAATTTAGAGATAAATCAAGAGAATCTTAGAATCACCATGATTTTATTTAGAAAGGACTATCAAGCCATAACCAACCAGTAATGTCGGGAGGGAGGGAGAGATGTGAAAATTTTTGTGCGACCAACATCTTTTAACAACAAATATTTCATATATAAATTAAATAGAGTAAAGCCTGTGAAAGAAAATGAACCTGTCTATAAAAAAAAAGGTCTATAACGTAGCCAGTCTATAGCGGAACTTTTCTATTACAAAATTCGTAAACAAAAGAAAAGAAAAGCATAATCCGGGGAAAATAACACAAAACAATAACGGAAGGTGTACTAGCTATAGGACAATTATCTTAAAATCTATCTAAAACAAACTATCCCCATCCTGTGGGATTTGTTTTTCAATGTTTTACTTTATTTAATGCAAAACATAGATTGCATCCGACAACTCATAAAAAAGTCCTCCGGCCTGTACCGGCAGGAAAAGGTAGCTTTCCTATATCTTCGGTTTAAAATTTTAGCTAATGTTACTCGAAAACAGCAAGTTAAAATGCAAAGAAACCGTTTACAAAAGATTCGTTTACACTGAATTTGAATAAGAAATTCGCCAAATTATTGAGCTATAGCCAAGTTGGCTTCATTTATGAAGACTTATTTTTGTCGCCAAATTTGGCGAGATTTCGCCAATTGTCGCCAAGTTTGGCGAGAATTTGGCGCTAATGGATATGAATATATAGTTTTATGCGTATGATTGGGAAAATGATTACAACAATGAAAGAAAATAATTTGCGAGAAATCGCGTTCACTAAAACTTATAAATTTATATTAAAATCATTAAAATTACAGACATTACAATACACTTTCATAAAACATTAAAAACATATTAAAATTAGACGTTTCGGATTTACAAGGAAAATCCCTCTTCAACAACAACATTTCACTTAGCGTAAATCATAGTTCAAAAATATCAACAAATAGAAAATGCAACGTATCAAAATTTCGAAGTCAAAGTTACAGTTATAATAACATGGAGTATTCATTCGGGATTGCACCTGCTTGACCATTATTGACCATAAATTTATCGTTGTTTTTTTGTAATGTGCTGTTTTGTTTCAAAATGTCAGCCACCCTAGAATTTTAAACTGCTCTATCTCAGCCAATTTTTAAGATAGAGGTAAAACAAAAAATGCTCTGGAATCCTTGTATCAAGTCCTAACACCTAATTAAAAAATAAACTTGATTTTTTAACTTTTTTGTATATTTATTTTAGTTTTAAAATTTTCCGTGGCCGCCATCTTGAAACAAGATGGTGGACCAAGCTGGCCAACGAACTCGGTCGAGGCATTGGTGAGCTTAATACACACAATTAGTTTCGTCCAAATTAATTTATAAATACGAGCGTTATCGTATCAAATTATTTTCATTTTTTCAATTTTTTTCGAATTTTTTTATTTTTTTTTCGAATTTTCTGGATTTTTTTAATTTTCCTTTTTCTGTATCCTAAATACTACCTTTATTCCTAATTTGAATTTTCTAGCGCAACAAAATCGGATTGTCTTCAAATTTTCGGTTTTTTTCAATTTCTTCGATTTTTTCAATTTTGCTTTCGATTTTTTTGGTGTTTTTGATGTTTTCTTTTTCTGGATGTTAAACACTACCTTCACACCAAATCTTAAGTTTCCAAGACTACAAGATCGTATTATTTTCAATTTTCAATTTTGATGGAATTTGTTGAATTTTCGAATGTTTTTTTTTCGAATTTTCTGGATTTTATAATTTTTCCTTTCTTTGTATCCTAAACACTACCTTTTTTCCAAATGTCAAGTTTCTGGGGCTACGGGATCTACCCAATCTTTTTGATGACGCGTGAACGAGTGAGTAAGAAGTGACAAAAAATCGAATGTTTGAGTTCATATATCGCCTGAACTAGAAAAGACAGAAAGTTGTAATTTTAAATTTTGGTCCTGTGGGCCAAATACTCTCTATAATTGAAGTTTAAAATTTTTGGGATACTCCAGCGCGGAGATATGGGGGGGTCAAAAGTGCCCTGAGTTGCTTCCAGAAAAGTATGCTTACGGCTGTCCTCTCTCGACTTGGCGGAGGCACTGCCGTGCCTCCAGATATAGAGAAACTTCGGATATTATGAAATACCATTTACGTTTGAGGCAATATCACAGCTCGATATTGTTTAAAAAAGCGGAAAACCGAATTCAATCACAAACTACAACTATCTGTGATTAGTTATTTGTAGACAAAAAACATTTTACAAAACTTCATCACATGGAAACAAATAATAATGAGAAAAAAATGTTTTGAAAGGTATTATGAGATAGTCGAGAAATTTGGAATAGGAGGTTAAAAATGAAGATAACGAACAAAATGTGGCAAAAAATAGATGTAATGGTATCAAGAGATCATGATCAAAATATAGTGTCTAGGTAGTCAGCCAATGTACTTCATTTTACCACAAATCCCAAATATAAGGATCTGTCTTTCGCCACCATAAACAATGTGTATTATGAGATATTGGTATTCCATATAACACCGCCGGTTTGGGAAAAAAATACTCTATGTTTATTAGTGTGAATTGCGAGCCATAAAACGAGTATTACATCATAAACAGTTAGTATTTCGGTGTTCATTATGCTTAGTTTCAATGTACAAATATTACTTTTAATAATGAATAAAAAATATTGAAAAATTATCTCCTGAAACTTTCCAAAGATGAAAAACAAATATCTATTCATAGAATGCGCCTTGACGCCTGCATGAACTGCGCGTTCTGGGGGGCATTCTGGAAACGTTCTTAAGTTGTTTAAGATTTTGCCGCTTGGTGGCAGCACATTACCAAACAGAAACCATTGGTATACCATATCACCCGACTATTCCATAATACCCGAAGTTCCTCTATTTTCCAAAAATTTTGGACCAATGCCTTGAAAATGTTAACAATTCATTTATCTAAAAATTGTAATTTGAGAAGTAAAAGAAGTATATTTTAAAGTTATTACTTAAATGTATGTACTGGTTACAATTTATCATATTATTTTTCATTTTTGTATGTAAAAGTTTGATAAAATATGTTTTTAAATAGGCATTTTTTTTTCTTTTTGGTAATGTTCATATTTAGAAAATTCATTATAGTGATATATATAATTGAATTACATTTCAATTTTTATAATTAATATTATTTTGAAATTTTTAAATATTTTTACGCAGTTATTAGCAAAAAAGTTTGATACTCCCCATTTTTTAATTTGTTATTTTAAAAATAAATATAAACATTATCATAACTGTTTAACAATAAAATTAACCTTCATTTTATACTTTAAATCAAATTGTTATTAAAAGTAAACAATTGCTTTGGCGTTTGCTTCTAATTAATTTCATTCATCATCATAAAGACGAATGGTAAAACATGCATAAGATTTTCTCAACTTTAATGTAGCTTAATGTAGCATTCATTAAATGAACATGCATTCACTAATTAAAAGTGTCTAGTTAAAACTGAATGAAACAGCGCATCGAGGAAAAACGCTCTTTAAGATTTCGCAGTGTTTTAATATCCCTAATCTCGTTAGTGCAATTTAACTAAGCAAACTTTTCCTTATCAGCTGAGGAAATACAACATAAGGACTTCCCAAATTATAAAGTTTGAGCAGACTCCTTCTTTGTCGCGTAGTCCTAAACGGTGTCTCCCTTGACTAAGCCTCGATTTTAAATTATTAAACGCCCCTAATGCATCGACTTCCTTACCTTCAAGAATTTCTAAATCAACTTCCTAAGATGCGTTTTCAAAATTTCGCTAATTATTGTCCACACATGTGTACCTATATCTTTCCGCTTCCGTCTGCATGAGATGATTTCTCTGGCTGACTGATTCGATTACGATTGCATTATCATTAGCAATCGTCATCGTTTCTCTCCCTGCACGTCATTTAGGAAGAAAAGATTTTGAGAATCGCGAGAGAGAAACTGAACTTTTACGAAGAGAAGGCAGACATTTTTGATCACTTGAATGCTGCTGGTTAGACACAATTTATAAATCTTTTATTTTTAGCTGCATTAAAAGGGTGTCAGAAACTAGAAATATTTTTTTTAAATGTCAATTTGAGTTTATTTTATTTTCAAAGTCTCTTATTAATTATTTTCCTATAAACAACTTTTTTTTCTACAGTAAATAAAAACAGTCAAATTTTATTTTTAACTTAATCGCCAATCAGCCTTTGTCCATTTAAAAGAACAGAAAAAATCCCTTTTCTTAAAGTAAGGTTTATAAATGTTTGATTTACTGTTTTCAGAAACTAATGCTCAAAATCACATAAAAGTTTAATATTACATTTTATATAGGTTTATAATAAATTTGTATTTTATTTCTGTATTATAAAAAATATTTTTAACTTTTATAATTAAAATTTTGGAAATTATATTTCAGCACAATATTGACAGTACATTTGATACACAATAAAAAATAATCGTATATTTACAACAAATTCTAAAAAAATCTGCATAAATAGTAAACTATTTAACATTATTAGTATGGGACTTTTTACCATACCTAAAGAATTCTAGTGTGCAGTTAAAAATTGCACTGATGATAAAATATGGTAAAATTAGAATTTTTCCTTTTCTAAATAAATATTTTACTTGTTGGCTGTTTTTAATGATTAATATTAGATTTACTGCAAGATTTCTAGAATGAAATTTATAATATGTTTCGCAGGTAAATAAAAAATATAGGAATCATCAAATTCTTGTTTACTGTTTATTTAGATACATTCATATTTATGTGTTGAATCTTGGTTTATCTAAGTACAGAATATATTTTTGCAGTAAATACTTTTTATGCTCTTAATTATTTATTTAAATGTTTGACTAAACTTTACTTATAAGATTTTGTTTATATATATATATTGTAATATAGTATAGATCTATCTTGTAATATAGTATATTGTAATATTGTTTTTGTGGCGATATTTTCATTTTTATAAACAAAGAATATAGTGCAATAAATATGTAGATATACATCACATACTTTCTTATCATATTATGTATACTATATTTTGGTAATATGTAGTATGTAATCATGATATAAGTATTTGTAACTTTCACTTTACTTGCATTCATGAGTGTAACTAGAATATTTTCATGTGGGGGGAGGGGGAGAACAACAACAAATATTTTTAGAATAGAACTTTTATAAGTCATTGAAAATCTAATCCGCATTATACAGCTTAAATATTTCTAAAAGACATCAAAAGGTTTACTTTCACTAATAATTCACCTCGAACTTAATACTAAATGAAATTATAAGTAATATATTAATTATCTCTTTCCAATCGTGATGGTAATTTTTTTATAAAAAGTAATTTTCCTTTAAATGGTAAGAATTTAGACAAACTTTAAAAAACAATTAAGAAAAAATACATGAAGTTGTTTTAAGTAACAGTGCATATTTTTTTTTTTTTTTTTTAGAAGAAAAAAAACTTAAGTAATATTTAAGTAAACGATATAAACAACTTAAACTCCATAAAAATTGAAGCGGTAAAAGTTTCTAGCTTTAGTTCACTATTTAACTCAGAGAGGATTTTTAAAGCTCATTATGTGTTCAACCTCCAATTTTTCCCTAATTAAAATTTTAAGCCTATGTCCATGGAATGTATTCATATTTTTTAATTTTTTTTTATCAGAAAATTAGTTTTTCTGCATACTTTTCATGCATACATTATTGCATACTTAATTGACATCTTATATAATCTAATTATCAACTTCTGAAAATGCCAAATAGATATGCAGATATGTGGTTTTATTCATATCTCGTCAATATTTCAAATATTTTAACACTTAAAAAATTATATATTTTAGAAATATTTTGTCAATTATAGAGCAACAAAAGAAAACATCAATTAAAATAAATTAATAACATTGAAAAAAGCGAAAAAAATTTACTTTCTCATAAGAATGTTGAAATACAGGGTGATTATAAAGAAACTTTGCCAACATCTGCACTTCTAGCGGCCGTTCTATTTAACCGATCAAGATGAAATTTTAAATATAGTTGTTTGAAGGTATGCGCTCGAGATTCTGTGAATGGCAATACAGTGGTGCTCACGGTTACGGTTATAGTTACAGAAACTCGAAAATTTCGAATGGCAACGCCTACTTTTTCCTGTCTCAAAATGTTCAGCGCATGCGAAAACCCTAAATAGCGTTGAAACGGTACCGATATGTCCAAAAACCGACGTGTTATAGACATACAAACCGTTCTTTAAGGCGCACCGAGCAATAATGCATTCGACAGAGACAAGAAACTGCTGAATGATGAGAACACATATCAGACAAAAGAAAACCTTTATTGGCATCAAACATTTTCCACATGGGTGCCATCACAAGCAATTACGCATTGCATGCGGGAGACGACGGACAATACCGCTGAACGCAACATGACGCGAGGAATGTTTCTAATCTCACGCCGTATAGAATCCTGCAAGCCCGACAATGTTTGCGGATTGCACAGGTAAACTCTGGATTTGAGATATCCCCAAAACCAGAAATCCATAGGCGTCAGATCTGGGGATCGCGCAGGCCACGGAATAGGATAATGGCGTGAGATGATGCGATCACCAAAATGCTGATCTAGGAGCCTTTTAACTGACCTCGCTATATGTGGAGGTGCACCATCTTGCATCCAAACAACGTCATTGAGTGCATTCCGCCGACGCAACTCCGGTAGTACAGAATTTTTCAGCATGGCTGCATACCGAGAGCCTGTTACAGAACATGTTGCAGGACCCGCTGGGGTCGTTTCCTCAAAGAAGAACGGGCCGAGAACAAATGTAGCTGTAATGCCGCACCACACAGTCACTTTGGCGTCAAATAATGGTACTGGTGCCACAGCGTGAGGATTCGTCTCTCCCCAGTGCACACAATTCTTTGTGTTAATGTTGCCATGTAAGGTGAAATGCGCCTCGTCCGTCCATAGTATGCGAAGTGGCCAGTCGTTATCAGCATCATATCGTAATAAAAATTCATTTGCGAAGTCCAGACGTTGTTGTGGGTCACCCGGCTGCAACATCTGGACGCGCTGAAATCGATAGGGAAACATGTGAAGTACTGAGCGCAAGAGCTTGCGGACCGTTGTGTTCGGAATATCCAACAAGCGCGATAATCCTCTTGCAGTTTCTGTGTGCCCTGTAGTCACTGTATGATGCACTTCCATGACAACGTCCTCAGAAACTGTTGGCCGTCCGGAGCGCGGTTTGTCACAGGTGCAGCCTGTATCTTCGAATTTGCGCACTAAATCACGCACAGCTTGCAGAGTACATGGCCCACGTCGTTGTCGATGATTGCGGCGATACACACGCAAGGCTTCCGCAGCGTTCATCCCATTTAGATAATAGAGTTTGATCAATTCACCGCGAACTTTCCCAGGAAGAGTCATATCGTCGGCATGTGCGAGTTCATGAATGACGACTTCGCATACCCGCTTGGTATTTTATAGGCTTCCTCCGCTGAATATCTGGCGAACGGCGTTCTGTGATTGGTATCTTGCCTGTGTCATATGCAAAGTTACTGCGTGCGCACAGATCGTGTTTTGTTGGCCGGTTTTCAGAACTCTTCTTTGTGTATGCATAACACGTTTGTTTTTGGACATATCGGTACCGTTTCAACGCTATTTAGGGTTTTCGCATGCGCTGAACATTTTGAGACAGGAAAAAGTAGGCGTTGCCATTCGAAATTTTCGAGTTTCTGTAACTATAACCGTAACCGTGAGCACCACTGTATTGCCATTCACAGAATCTCGAGCGCATACCTTCAAACAACTATATTTAAAATTTCATCTTGATCGGTTAAATAGAACGGGCGCTAGAAGTGCAGATGTTGGCAAAGTTTCTTTATAATCACCCTGTATATTAATTTATTCCATGGTATTAGATTTAACACTGGAAAGGGAAATCTGAGACTCTCCAGGCTGATAATGAGCCTTATATTCCTAAAGAAAAGGCAAGTCTTTCCCCATTCCCTGGCTTCTATTTAGTTTCATCTATGACTGCCTTTTACAAAATTCTCAGTTAAATTATACACAGATCTAATACATCATGAATGCATCAAACTTATGGGCAAACATGTCTTCCGTCGCACTCAGTATCTCATCCTTTCTACCTCGTGGTAGGAAATTTCTCTCTTTTCCTTTCTCATCTCGATCTCCAAATGGATATTAATGGAGTTTTGGGCGGTCATCCAACCGTGTATGCATCCGCAAGCGGGGGAAGTTAAAATTTTATTCTTAATGACGCTGTCTTTGTGCATTTGGCCGCAAAGCGTCTTCAGAGTTTTACAAATTTTCAAGTCCGCAGCCAGACTTATTTTATTCCATTTGCCAGTGAGTCTGCTCTCATCGTATTAATCTTAATTTTAAATCCAAGTTGAAAAGAAATAAAAAGACAAAGTTCTCTCTATTAAATTTACCGAACGTAAAAACTGAGGTATACAAAAGTGAGAGTAAAGTGAAATAATATTATTTTCATTTCTTATCAATTGATGTAAGCATTATCGTTTATCAGCACAAAAGCGAAAGTTATATTTCGATAATTATATTTTGAGGCCATGTTCATAATCTTCTTCTTTTTTTTCTGGCAAGATATTTACTATTTGATTTTTTTTCTTTGGTAATCTCCTTATTTTAAATGGGACTTACAGTGGCTAATACAGATGTTTTAAAGAAGTATAAATTGAGATATTTTGATTCTATGAAAAAAATTTAAATAATTTCTAGAAAAAAGAAAGTTTTATGAACAAAACCAAAAAATACTCTTCTCGAGTCCTTGGAACGTGCAATCGTATTTTTGTTCAGGTAATTCCCGAACAAAGTATTGTGACTATTAGCATGATGGAATATCCTTGAAAGTAATGGTATATAAAGGAACCATATATGTATTAGAGTTATTATCTTAATGCGGTAAAAATTATTTACATGACCTAATTAATAATCAAATTATTTCGTTTCTGATTTTTTAAATGTTTAGAAATGTTATGACGATACAGGCTAATTTCAAAAACAATAATTTTAAAGGGAGATTTTCTTTTTTCTTTTTTCCTTAGTTTTTTTTTTCTTTTTCTTTTTTTTTTTTTTTTTTTTTTTTTTTGTATTAAAAATGTATATATTTTTCGAGCTATAAAATTACGCAATCAAAACGAACTATGAAAAAAGTTAAATAATTTTACTGAAAAAAAATGTTTTATTACAATGTCACATATGACATAGTACTTTTATTCAGGCATTTCCTAAAAATGCTGTTTTAGAAGTAGTACGATGGAATAGCTATGCAAGTGATAGTATGTAAAGGAACCAAATAGGAATTGCAATTTTTAATCTTAAGCCCAATAATAATATGATAAAACTTCCTACATATTCAATTTAACAATCACATTATTTGGCTAATACAGGCTAATTTCAGAATAAAAATTTCATAGGAAAACATGTCTCGTTTTTATATATATAAATAATGCATATATTCTTTGAACTATAAAAATATATTCTCAAAATGAACTATGAAAAATGTTAAATAATTTTATTGAAAAAAGAATGTTGCACGGGAAAGATAAAAGAATACTTTTTGGAAATCCTGCGAACTTACGATGGCACATAATGACAACATTTTGATTCAACCAATTCCAGAAAATAGTATTATGACAGTAGTATAATGAAATATCTTTGAAAGCGATACACTCTCAAAAACATCCGTGAATCGAACGAATTATTTTGTTGAATATATTTCGTTAAAACACGAAAATTTTTGTTTTGTTTTGCTCATTTCCATAAATTACGGAAAATTTTCTAATTTAACGTAAAATTTATCTGAATTCACAAGGGTATTACGGCAACTGTGGTGCTTAGTAGGGGAAAGTAGGGTAAAACCGGGTACCTAATGGTTTTTCTTTGTGGACAAAAGTCTAGAGGGCGGAAAAATCGAAACACCCCACAAAAGTGTTTGGAGACATCTAGGCTATTGGAAAACCCCACCTGTTGCCACAGGAAAATTCTGCTCTACTTGGGAAAAGGTGTTTTCTAGGATCATCTGAAACAGCTCCGAATTTTGGTGTTAGGCTAAAACTGGGTACTAATCATAAATTAAGTTTTTACACTTCCAGTAGCAAAAAACTTTATTGTAATAACTTTTGAATCAAACTTTAAAACATATATACATTTTTTAATGTCAGTAACTCTTTTGTTAGGTTTTCGAGTGACTTTTAATGTTGTCATGTAAGGGCTTTCTTTGCTTTTACATCTCGTATCCGCTGCACTCCTCATGTGCCCATTCTTTGCAAGCAAAACATTGTATCCATCCTTCACTACCTATTGAGTCAAGAAACAATTCATTGAGGAATTCAATGCAAAACCATCGGTACCGGTTTTGCCCCAACAGACGACCAAAAATCAGCATGGTCGTTCTCCTGGACGTTCTCCTTCTACTTGGTATTAAAGTATCGTGTTAAATCTATAAAGAACATTGGTTTACATACCTAAATCAGAAGAGTAAAAAAAAGACAAAAAAATCAAAACTTTTGAGGTGAATTTATTTCTTCAATAGCACTGCACGGACATAGAAATTAACTCACCTCAAAGGCAGATGCACACTGCTAGGGGACGCTCCCATCAGCGAGAAAACTGGGTGCCCGGTTTGACCCGACAACCCGCTTTTACCCTACTCTCCCCTACTTTTTCGTACTACAAATGAAATTTTTACGTATGTTCTTTTTCCTTCAAAACACGAAAGTTTCGCGAACCTAAGCTCAAAATTTCCTGAAATTCTCCTGTGAAAAGTCGGATTTTTTTTCAAATAGCTGAAAAATCTTTTCCAATCATAGGTGTGTTGTGGCAACTTACAACGTGTACTTTTAAGGGCTTTTTTTTTTTTTTTTTTTTTTTTTGAGAGTGTAGAAAAAATTGTAAATTTTGATGTCAGCTGTTACACAGTGAATAGAAATACAAAGCTCCAGCAATAAATAACCGAAAAAGATATAAAATTCCGAAACTAATTGCACAAAATAAATAATCAATATTTAAGATAATATTCTGACTTTGAACTTTGGACAAAAATGCAGCAGATTTCAGAAAAATTAATTTTTGTACTTACTATAACCTAGAGGGAAGGCTTTATGTTGGAAACATACTTATTTCAGAATAGCAATATGCCAAAAAATATTAATTAAAATTAAATTTTTACTGCAGAGACACAAATGGAATACATATTTATAACAAAAAAAGTAATTAAAGGCTTATTCAAAGTTATACTAGATGATATCAAAGTACTAGAAATATTTATTCGTAACAAGGTTTACTAAAACATAATCATCAAAACATATCATTATTAACGAATACACACATAGGCAACAATAAATGTATTATCAAGGCACAGACGATCACTTAAATTATAAACAGATACAATATATATGAAAATAACTTACTATTTCAATTATGCTACTTATAAGTACCAGACAATGAAAAATTCAAACAAGACAAGCGTCGTGGAAGAGAAATACACGACTACGACTGTAATTCATTAAATGTAAATTTTTGTCCATAAAAATATAGGACAAAAATGTTAATCATGTGTCCATGAAAATACATGTAGGTGCTGTCATATAAATGTATGAATAAATGTAATTTGTTTTACATGACTAAATGTAAATTATTCTGCATGAGAAGCCGAAATTAGGATTTAATGTGTATTTTGTAGCAAAAAATAATATAAGACCCGGATCTTATTTTCGGGGAAACAAGGTCTGATAAAATTTTGAAAGCAAACCTCGTTTTAATTCGGTTCTTTTAACTCCTTTTCATGACTTCCATTTCAGTATTTATTAACTTTCTAAAGTTGGTAGATCAGTTTAGATATCTCACATAATTTTAAGATAATGTATTCATGTTAGTTTTAGATATGCTCCTAACTAGTTCCACGTGCAAAAAAATTTCTGATGTCCACTGTTACAGAGTGAATAGAAATACAAAGCTCATGCAATAAATAACCGAAAGAGATGTATTAAACTCCGAAATGGGCAATAACCAGAAAATTTGTTTTAAAATGCTAAATAAATAATTAAAAAGGTCTATTTTTGTAAGAATTTTTTATATAAATCTTTCAGCTTTACTTTGCAATGGGAAAATTTTGGAAGTTGAATAAAAACATAACTTTTTCATTTTATTTTTGAATTTACTTGTATTACTTTAATTTTTGTACTACAACATTACTTTTCCAAAAAAGAAAGAAAGAAAGAATTAAAATTATGAACTGAATGGCCTAAACAATTTCAACATTTTTTCACTCTGCAAAATATATAAAACAAAAATAGCAGCGTAAATACTACTATGAGGTGACATATTATATACGGCATTTAAGCAAAATAAAAAGTTATGAAAATCATAGTAAATTGATTTCTTGTTTTTCCTGATTTTTCCAACTCCTGGAGTCATAGGAACTTTAAAAAATCACTAGGGAAAAAATACTTATTAATTTCAAACTTCCTACACAAGTGTTTTACGCAATATGTATATTTGTTTTATTTCGTGGAAACAAAAATTGAAAATTTTCTTTAACTGTAAATTGAAGTTCAAACTAAACAAAAGTGCAAACCAAATTTTCTGCAAAATTTTTTCACACTGTATACTTTTTTCCAGAGTTCCAAAGTTATAAACTTCTTTTAAAATTAAATTAAAACCCGAATGAGTAAATCTTTTTATCCAAATTCTTATGAAAGTCTTCAATGCAAGATTTTTTTTTTTTTTTTGGACGCTAAAATAAATTTCATACAATAAACTACATTCCTTTTCAAATGTCTATTCTTTTAAACAATTTTAATTTATTTTTTAAAATTAAAAATTATTAATTTTAGTCATTTATAAAATTGATATATCTTCTGAAAGAATAATGCTTTTTGCATACTTTTTAATGGTTGCGAAGAATAAATATTAATCTGTTTACAGGATTTATAAAAGTACTTATTTAAAACATTTTAATAATTTTGCAAAAAAATAAAATAAATAAATAAACAATTTTGATGAGTACGTTTATTACGAGAATAATATTTTCAAAATATTCTCCCAAAACAAAAACTCCTGAATACAATTTAATGAATATATATATATATAAATAAATGTACGAAAACCCATAACTTTATCTTATATATAAATTTAGATATATCAATTTAAATATGATGAGTCTTGAAAAAAAAATCTACATTCTGAGGGAATAAATGGATTTAAAATTTTAAGTATTCCTTAGACAACCACAGACAGTACAACATAAAAATTGTAATATCTTTGATTCTAATTATCGCATTTACATGTGCATTCCTTCATGTTGTACTAAACAGTCTAGAGCCGTGGTCCTTAAACCTTTAGTTACCATGAACCTCTTTTTTCGCATCCCCCACGTCTGCACGCACCCCCAAGATTCTAGACTGAAATTGCTGATTTTCTTTAGAATATTGAATTTTGACTATTCTAAAAATATTCTTAGTTTTTTCATTTGAGTTTACTAGAACGATTTATCCCAGTACGTAGATACGAAAATAATATTACTGTGAAAGCGTCGACTTTGTGGACCACGGTTTAAGAACCTCTTTTCTGGAGTATTTTATGTACAGTAAGTCAAAACAGCCCGTAGGCCGCGGAAGTTTCGTTTTGAAAAAGGTTTGTTTAGAACCGAATGCGCGCCGAAAATGGCTATTTTTATCGAAACTGGAAAAGAAAGTTACCGGGCAACGCCGGACGGATCAGCTAGTCTGTAAATAAAAGAGAAAATAAAAAGGAGTTTAAAATGGATGCATTCATAAATAGGTTTATATGAATTAAATATTACAAAGGCTCTCGTATGTTTCGTAAAAATTTTATACTTTACTTTTTTCCAATAATACTTATAATAATTTTTATGCATAAAATATATAGTAACCCCTCTTTACATTTCTCATTTGTATATATCACTCTTTTTCTCTGTCTCCCAAAAAGAAAAAGATAAATGGGCTCTAATAAATGTTCTATACTTTTAATTATCTTCATATAGATAACAATACATATCACTCTCTGTTATTAGATTTTATAAGAGAATTGTAAATATGCATATAAACAAATGTTTGGAGACAAATATAAAAAAAATAACTGTTACGTTATCACCCTTCTTAATTTAAATATTGCCCGCCCTTATATCGCGCATTCCGAAATATAGCACTTTTCTGTTCACTCTTGACAATCGAGATTTAACGAGGAAATATTGTAATAATAAGTTTTAAAAAAATTTCTAGAATAAAAAAAAAAGTTTCAAATACTCGGATCTCAAAAGCTTAAATAAATTTCTAAATGTTTATTTATTTATTTATTTTTGCTGTTTAAAATACTTATAAAAAATAAAAAATAAAAAATCCATATTTACAAACAAACGCATTCTAAAATGAAATATGTAGTTTTTTTCAAACACTACCAAGAAATGTCTTAAAAACAGCATAACCAAACTCCCTACTGCACTTTACGCCACTAGTGATAAACCTGTAAGGCAAAAATCTGTTCCAAATTCATTCAACATTCGAAACACAGAATGTCAGGGAAAAAAAACTGGCATCACTAAAAGCGAAATCTAAGATACCGCTGATGCAGCAAGTGCCTGTTGTCATAGAGACACGTGATTGGTTTACCCCCAAAATGTGCTGTGGTACCCCATAACACACAACATGGGAAATATGAAGGCATGAAATTTCATCCACACTTTCCGAACGAATTTTCATAACGATATCAAAATTTCGGTTTTTTCCTGGAAACAGGGGGAAACGATAAGGTCATAGAAGATGAAAAAGCATTTCTGATTCTCTGTGGAGAAGTATGTAGCAGAGATTTAGCTGCGGGGTTATTTATTAAACTGGTTTTCGACTTTGATAACAAATGTGCACAGATATATAGATTTTTTATGCGGGTAGATACAAATTCTGTTAAACAGATAGTTTATGCAATAGTCTATCTCAATCTCAATATCTGAAATCTCACTCTAAAACTGTTGTAAATAAGGACTCGTAAAAGCAGTGAAATTTTAAGTTTAAATAAAAACAAAACTCATATCTGTATTTTAATACAAAAAACTACCCGTGAGTAACGCTGACGTCATATCGGCGGAGGCAAAGATCTGGGCAATCAATTTCATTTTTATAGCAAGATTATTAATTTCTAAATATCGCGCAATTACATTTTTTCACCATCGACTAGAAAATAATAAATGTACTTTCAGATGCAATTTGTTTGAAAACTGTATCTCAATTTACTGATTTTTATGATTTTTAAAATAATTTTCAAGCATGATTGTTTTTTTTAAACGACCCGATTAAATTAACCCAATTTCAGAAGATTACGTGTTTGAGATTAACATAGTTCAGCATTTGTTTCCGACTAATATTCCATAAGAAAATTAAAATTTCTCTTAAAAAAATATAACACAAGTTTAACAGATGTGTAATCAAACACTGAAATCATCCGTATAAAAATAAAGTTGCTATAAGTAGTGATTTCTTTGGGTATTAATCGCTGGCATGTGCCTAATACAAATGCAATACCATTTTTAGTAAATTTCTTTTGGGTCTAATTGGTTGGTACTCTAAAAAATATATATTAAATATAACAAATCTATTAGAGTCTTCAGTTAAAAAAAACAACAACAAAAAACACCCATTTCTGTAACCCGGGAGCCCGGGTTTATTCCCCTGGTTATAATTAATGTACAATTATTTGATGTTGCAAAGATTTAGTTGCAGGGTTATTTATTAAATTCAATTTTTACTTTTTTACAACAAATGTACAATGATATATTTGTTTAAGACTGGAAAATGAACATTTCGTTAGAGAGACAGATTTGTCTAGATATCTAAACGAGTCTCATTCTAAAACCATTGGAAATTAGAACGCGTGAAAACAATGAAAATTTAAGATAATATAAGTAAATACGAAAAATGTTATTGTTATTGTTATCTAAATGAGCCACCTTCTACAACTGTTTTAAATGAGAACT
Source organism: Maratus michaelseni (assembly GCA_963931845.1). Lineage (NCBI taxonomy): Eukaryota > Metazoa > Arthropoda > Arachnida > Araneae > Salticidae > Maratus > Maratus michaelseni. Next base: position 187,749,683 of record OZ007587.1, read on the forward strand.
CGTTTATACAATCAAAATTTAAGATTAGATACATAAATAAGAAAAATTATACTGTATATAATGTATAATTATTTGATAACCTTAACATATTGACATATAAGAGATATTTGTATTCTGTTTTTCAATTTTAACAGATATACATAAAATATATACATAACAGATATGCGTAATAGATATACATATTTTTGTTTGTTTGTAAGGGGTAATCTCTGGAACTACCAAACCAATTTCAAAAATGATGGTGGCAAATTAAAGGTGTCAATCTCTGCTCCAACGTAGGTTATGTTTTATGTCGGTACCACTGCCACAAAAGGGTGCAGGAGAGAAAAACATTCTAAAATTGCGATTTTTGTGATACTGAAGTAGTTAGAAACTTGAAATTTGGCATGGTAGTTACTTATACGATGAAATTGAAAATTGTGAAATGAGTGGAAAGCGTTCTAAAAATGTTCTAAATTATGCTTTCTATGGAATTGTTAAGGATAGAAACTTGAAATTAAACATGACTGCTATTTTTAAGACGCAAATGCACAAACAATACCCCTTTTTTTAATCAAAATTTAAAAAGGTGTAGGAGCAAAAAAAAAAATTCTAAATTACGATTTTTGTGATACTTGAAATGGCTAGAAACTTGAAATTTAGCAAGGCCTTTATATTTAAGATAAAAATGCGCTCTGAGAATAGTTTCTAAACAAATTCGAAATTTAAAAGTTTGAAATGAACAAAAAGCGTTCTAAAAACTTTCTAAATTATAATTTCTTTCTATGGAGAGAGAAACTGGAAGTTTGATATGGCTGCTTCTTTTAAGACGCAGCTTAGAACAGTTTCCTAAAAATTTGAAATTTAAAAGGGTGAAGGAGCAAAAAGAGTTCTAAAATTGCGAATTATGTCATACAGTTGGTATGGAATTTGGCATGATGGTTACATTTAAGATGCAAATGTGCACTAAGAACTTTTTTAAAATCAAAATTTAAAAGGGTGAAATGAGAAAAAGATTTTCTAAAAAAGTTCTAAATTATGATTTATTTGGAAGTATTAAGCATAGAATATTGAAATTTGGCGTGGCACTTATACTCTAGAGATTTAAAAGCTGGCTCAGAACACTTTTCTAAAAATTTGAAATTGAGAAAGGTTTAGGAGCAAAAAGCGTTCTAAAGTTGCGTTTATGCGATACAGTTGGTACAGATGCTTGGAAATTGACATGATGGTCACATTTAAAATTTCGCTAAGAACGGTTTTTGAAAAATTCGAAATTTTAAAGATGAAATGAGCGGAAAACGTTCTAAATTACGATTTAGTTGGATTTATTCAGGTTAGAAACTTGAAACTTTGTATAGTGGTTATTTTTAAGATACAGATAGAAAGTTAAAATTTGATATGTCTGTTATTTTTTCGATGTAAATGCTCGTACAGGACAGTTTTTACAAAATTCAAAATTTCAAAGTAGGCAGAAGCAAAAAACGTTCCAAAATTACAATTTTTGTGATGATGCTGAGCTAGAAACTTGGAATTACTATGATGGTTAATTTTAAAATGTAAATACAGGCTAAAAACGATTTCGAAAAAATTCAAAATTTACAAGGATGAAATGAGCAGGAATCATTCTGAAAACTTTCTAAACTATGATTTATCTGAAATTATTAGGGATAGAAACTGGAAATTTTACATGGTTCTTACTTCTGAGACATAAATTCATTCACAAAACAGTTTTTAAAAATTTAGAATTTTTAAAGTGTGCAGGAAAAAGATACGTTCTAAAATTGCGAATTCTGTAATATAGTTATTATAGAAGCTTGGAATTTGGCATGGCGATTACATTTAAAATGTAAATTCTTGCAAAGAACGGTTTCAAAAAATTACTTAATTTCAAATAAAAATAAAATGAGTGGTAACCTTCAAAATACATACTAAATTACTATTTATTTGGAATTAATTGAAGCTCTTCTCATTCATTTATGTGTCATGTTCGCTTCTTGCAGTATAAGAATGAAGTTTACTCAAAATGTGGCTTAATTAGTAATTTTTTAATTATCTGTGGCAGTAAAATTTCCTCTAATGAAAATAGGCACACAAATACCACTTGGCATATTTCAACAATTACACGAGCAAAGCCGCGAGTTTTGCAGTTTATATCTAATTAAAGGAAGAAAATATTTGAACTTGAATTTATAAAAGGTTTATGGAAAAGAAATAACGGTAGGGAGTTATATATATATATATATATATTATGCTTCTCATTATAATATTTCTGATGTCTTAAATTTATTTTAATGATTTTTAATTTTGGCATACTTTATATTTATAATAAAAACTTACTTCTTTTTTAAAGTAACTAAACATATTACATCAGAATCATAATTATAAAATTAAAAAGACATTTAAAATCAGACATTTAATAAGATTAAAAAGACATTTAAAATCAGACATTTAATAAGATTGAAAATACATTTAAAATCAGACATTTAATAATAATAAAATTTAAAATTCGACATTTAATAAATTTAAAATTCGGCATTTAATAAATTAGAAAAGACATTTAAAATCAGACACTTAATAAAATTAAAACAACACATTAATCAAGCAGGGCGGTCGCTCTGCCAAGCCAAGCTTTAAAAAAAAAAAACGCCACACAAACAACGCCAAGAACTGGAATAAAGACCGGTAAGGCTTATATACAGAAAGCAACTTCGCAATGTTAAATCGACAAAACATGCCAGATTAAAATATCAGATATCAAACAAACCAAGCGTCGTAGAAAAAAAAAAAAAAAACGAAAACTAGAAGAATCTAAGGAAGAATTTCTTCAATTTAAGACCAAACTCATCTTCATAAGTGATTTATAAACAGAGATATAGCTTTTTTTAAAAAACGTCGAGTTACTTAAAATGATCACTATTTTCTTCGTCAAACTTTTTTTTTCAAACAAGCTACAGGCCTTAATATTGGGCAGAATAAAAAAAGGATTGCATTTTTGGACAAGTAATTACGTAATCTATGTGCTTTTATAAAATTCAGTGTAAAAAAAAAATATTTTCTATCCTTAATTAGCAAAAAACTGTTAATTAACTTGGCGATTAAAAAATTATGCCAATACAGAGATAAAACCCGCCAACGACCATGTACCATCTGTATTAAAATACCACAAATAAGTTACAGGTTATAATATAACCACATCAAATTTCATCTGCAAGTCAGCCATTTTCTTCTGAAGATATTTTTTTTTTTTTTAAATAAAACTTCACAATTATAAGAACACATATTTTACCAAATAATTAAATATGACTGCAAACTGTGACAGATGATTGTTTCTAACATGAATAAGTATGAGAAATTGCCGGTTACGGATATGGATCTGGGTAGCTCAGTCACAGAGCGTCGGCATGGTACGCATAAGGTCCCAGATTCGAGCCCAGGTCAATTTTTCACTCATGTTTGTTTAGTGTATTTAATTGTCTGATAAAATGCGTGTTCTTATAAATATTGTAAAATAAAGTAATCAGACGTAGTGTTTATGCTTTAAAAATATTTTAAATATATAATTTACGTTTTTAGAAAGATCTTTAAAAATAAATTAGTTTTTAAGGGAAGATGTACCTTCTAAAATGTATACATTAAGAGTTATCGCCATTTAAAATTTCTTTCCAAACGTAAACAAAAATTTTGAAATGAATTAAATGTGATTCATTTATTTCTAAAAATAAAAAAACACGGTAAAGGACAGGCATTTCGTTCGCAGGAATACCTTTCACGTCATCTACTATATATACGAGGCTAGCGAAAAAGAAAGGCTACCGCGGTGCTTTACGCGTATCTTTTTTTACAGACCGCGGGAATCACGTGAGGCTCGAATCCACCAATGCAGGTGTACGAAAAGAGCAACACGTCACTCTAGCGGTCTGTAAAAAAAGATAAGTGGAACGCACCGCGGTAGCCTGTCTTTTTCGTTAGCCTCGCTATATATATAAAACACAAACGGAAATTTCGTTCCGTTCCTTTATAACTCGAGATCTGCTGAATGGAATTTGATGGAACTTGCACTGTTCGAGAGATAATTTTTCAGGGAAGGTTTTAGTATGTAACACAACGTTCTATGTATAATAGCTATCGAATTATCTTAGAAAGTTCTGTTATTTTGGCCGAAAAGGTTACCATTGCTAATTTTTTGGCGATCATTACTGTTGCAGAAAGAAATGAAAAGGCTATACATCTCGAAAAATAAAAGAAAAACTGTTACTAATTTTATTTAAAAAAAAAAAAAAGAAAGAAAGAAAAAAGAGTTTTGATGAGAGAATATTATAAAACGAAAATATTTAATTTAAACATGATTAGAAATGTTCATAATGCTTAAAACATTATTCAAGGGGCAAGATTTCTATTGAAACAAATTTGGCGATTTATCTTTTGTTTTTGGCGATTTTGATTTTACTTTTGACCCCAAACAATTTGATTTTAAGCCAAAAAGTGTCTTTTTTTGTTGCAGAAAGAATTGAAATGGCTATACATCTGGAAAAATAAAAGAAAAAACTGTTACTAATTTTATTTTTTTTAAAAAGAAAGAAAAGAAAAAAAAGAAAAACAGTTTTGATGAGAGATTTTAGGCCAAAAGGTGTTTTTTTTTTCAAGTGTACGACTGCATTTTCGCAGTATTTTTTTTTTTTTTGGTACTTTTTGGTTAGCCGGGCGCCAGTGATATATATATATATACACACACATATATACACATATATCTACACAAATACATGTATATACATACACACATATATATATATATATATGTGTGTGTGTGTGTGTGTGTGTGTGTGTGTTCATATATCACTGGTGCCCGGCTAACCGAAAAGTACCTTTTTTTATTCAAATGCAAACTATATTAATGGCAATATACTTCTATTTACTTCTACATATATGAAATTTCGTTCCGGCTGCTTATAACTCGAGTTCTGCTGAATGCATTTTCGTAGAACTTAAACTAAGATAATTTTTAAGGGAAGGTTTTAATGTATAACATATCGTTCTACGTAGCTTAGTTATATAATTACTAGCCGCCACTGGCGACCAGTTTGGTCTCCCTTAAATGTATGTTAAACATTGCAACACGTTACATTTATTCATAATTTAATTTTCCCTTAATCCTTCGCCAAATCGGAAGATTCTAATAGACAAATCATGAACTTTTGCGATCATGGTAGAATTTCGCATATTTTTTGGGCACAAATGTCACATACGCACATTGGCGCGATTCCCCCCCCCCTCCCCCGCCAATTTGGCGAAAACTTTGTTATGGAAATTGTTGTTTATTTACTTTTATTTTTTATTTTAATTCTATAAATTATTTTTGATATGTATATCAATATTGATTTACAACAAACTATCATTTATTTATTTTTATTCTTTTTTTTAATTATGAGTATTTTTGTTAGCCGGGAGCAGATGATAATTCGCCAAATATCGTTCCCATCACCGTCATTCATACTACAATTAATTTAATTTTAAATTAGAAACCTGTCACTCATTTCATTTAAAATACTTAACTTTAATCTAAAATGCTTATATTACATAAATTTAAAATACTTCACACTTTTCATTTAAAAGAGAAAATAAATAAATAAATAAGAAATAATATCATAAATCAAAACATTTGATTTCAAAATCAAAGTATCATTTCTAATTTGTACACGCGATAAATAAAAGCTGTATTAGCGATTTTAAAAATGCTAAAAATCTGATTCATTAAATATTATTACATGAGTTCAATTTACGTCAAGAAAAGGTCCGAAAGTTGAGTTGTATAGCACATAATTATGGTAAACTTTGATTGTCTCACTGGTGCGAATTATTTTTTTGACGCGAGGCAGCGGTCCAAAAATTCATTCGCGGAGAACTTGCTTTGCGAATGATTACCTCCATGATTTAATATTTTAAATGTTCACGACGAATCAATCTTTTTTTTTGTTTACTTTTATGAATAGAGAATTTGAACTGCGAATCTTTCGACTGAAGTTATTGCAGAATATATACATAATTGAACGCAAGTCATCTCTCAAATATTAATTTATTTTGAACGATCTTTCTTAAAATGTAACTTTTATGCAGTTTATTCGAAAAAATAATTTTGAATAAAAATGGCCGCTTGGCATATGAAAAAGCGATGCGGCATCCCGGAACTGTTGAGGACAGTCACATGACTTACGGTTTTATTTTAGAAGATGATTCTGGGAAGTTCTATAATCAGATCAATCCGATTATGAAAGATTAGCCTTTTTAAAAGATTTTGCCGAATGTATTTCGATGGAACCTATACTGTTAAATAATTTTCTAGGGAACGTTTTATTATATAACGTTGCTTAGTTCTAGAATTATAGGGGGAAATTCGAAAATCGGGTGACCATTTTTTTTTATCAAATATTAGCCTTTTCAATATTTGATTCCGATTATGAAAGATTAGCCTTTTAAAAAAGTTCTACTGAACGGATTTTGATGAGAATTGTATTGTTAGTTAGATGCTATTTCAGAAATGGTGTTAATGTACTATATATTGTCCTACGTTGCTTAGTCCAACAGTTATGTGTGAAGGTTATATAGTCAAGTGAACCCGATTCCGAAATATTAGCCTTTTTGATAGTTTTTACTGGGCGTATTTTTTGCGACTTGCATTGTTAAGTAGATAATTTGTAAGGATTGTTTTAGTATATTTTATATCGTTTTGTTGTTTTAGAATTATGTGGAAAAGTTCAATAATCAGATTATCAAAGATTAGCCTTTATAAAAACTTCTTCTGAATGGATTTTGTTAGTTAATTTGTTTGCATTGTTATTTCGATAATTTTTAGTGATGGTTTTAGTATATTGCATATAGTTTTATCATTCTTTAGCAAACCCTAACTGTAAATGACCAAATAAAAGAGTTGGTCCTTAACAGCTAAAATTTTGACTGCACATTAGAAAATATAATAGCGCAATCGCGTCATTTTTCAGTAATGTGGAAGGATATTCCACGTAAATATACAGATTGCTTTCAAATACAAGGTCAAATTAAACGATATATTTCGTTTGATTCAGGGTTCATTTGTAGAAACCGACCAGCGCAGCGGGCGCGACGGGCGCAGCTTGCTAGTTTTCCTATAAATTAATGAAATCCAGTTGTTAAATTATTTTTGTTTTAGAAGTGAAGTTTCCATTTAAATTTATTGTAACAGTACAATGTTTAAATGAATAAAATAAGGTAAATCTAAGAAATTGCTAAGAAATTCCAAACATGCACAGGGCAACGCAAAAAAAATAAAATAATAATAAACAAAAAATAAAAAATAGATAAATAAATAAATAAATAAATAAAAATCAGCTTTCAGAAATTCTAAAAATTGTTCCGCTATTCATATTATGTATCTTCGGGGTCCATCCTCCCACTTTCAGCCCTCCCACCCAAAGGGGGCACTTTTCTAAATTTTGCCAACACCTCTCATGTGATATATCGTTGGAAAAGTCTGTGAACGCTTAATCATAATATGCAGGGGGGGGGGGGTATTTTCTAAATTTTGCACATACCCCTCATGTGATACATCGTTGGAAAGGTCTGTGACCGCTTAATCCTATTATGCATCTCCGGTGTTCATCCCCCCTTTTGCCCCCCAAGCGCGATTAGCTTTCACCACCAGGGGACGCTTTCCTATATCTGTTCCTACGAGTCGGATCACGACGGGGTATGGCTCATTCGACTCGACATCAATAGAGCTTTCCGATTTTAGTTCGTTTTTTCACCACCAAGGGGCACTTTTCTATCTCTGGTTCTATGGGCTAGATCACGACGGGGTACAGTTCATTCGACTCGACATCTATAGCCTTAACGATTTCAGTGCCCGAGGTTCATACAGAACAGATTGCGCTACCTGGTGGTGGAAGATGGAACTTGAGCGTGCGCAGCACGACTGCTATACGGTGCCGAAGGCAGCGGGGACCCGTGTCGGAAGTTAGTTTGGTTAGAGGTTTATACTATTCGATGTGCAAATTAAGGGATTATCCGGTGCCGAAGGCAGCGGAGAACCAGGTCGGAGGTTCGTTCGGTTCGAGGTTTATCTTATTCGAGGTTTTACAAGATTCGAGGCCCCGATATAAATTAGGGGTCCGCTAGCGGGCGAAGCCAGCTAGTGCTAATAATAAAAGAGCGTGATATCACGTTTGATTTCAAATGCAGCGCTGACACGCTATGTACGTATTGCATTTTTATTCATTTCATCGATAAGTCAGTGATATTTTTTAACGGGGGATAACAAGTATTATAACAAGCCACATTTAGTATGTTGTTATTAGTTGAATTTAAAAATCTACTGGTATTTCTAGTTAACCTTTTAAACAATGACTGAAAGTAAAATGTAATTATAAATTATTTCTCATGTTTAGATTATTTAAATTATGTTTATTCTGTTTTAAAAAAAAGAAATGATATCTACAAAAACAACTTTTCAAAAGTAAAAAAAAAGCCAAGCGTAAAAAAAAAAAAAGTTGTGGCTAAAAAATGGTGTGATATCAAATTTCCAAGCTATTATATTACTTTTTTAACTTTTTTCCATTAAATAAGTTATCGTATATATAAGTCGAGTGCCTACGTATATGTTAATAGAAATCGTTTTCTCCTGTACTAAATACATCCTAACGAGTTTCTGAAAATTCAATTTTTTTCAAATTATGCATGATGGGCTTGGCGGCCATCTTTTCATATTTCTAAGCACCCAAATTTCTAAAGTAAAAGCGTAATATGTTTGCAATGTAATATGTTTATAACAATTTCGAACTTCAGATTTTAACTACGGACAGATAAATTAGATAAGACTGATATTTTGAGAAATTGATTTTTACTAGTTTGAAATTATTAATTACTGTAAAAAATAAATCATAAGATGAATCTTTAAGATAAGTCATCATTATCTTAAGACACAATTTTCAGATCATACAAATCTATAAATGAAACGCTTAAAATATTTGCTTAAATAACAATTTTGAACTTCGGATTTTAACTACGGATTTGGATGCTTAGAATTTTGTGAATAATATGCAAAGATGGCCGCCAAGCCCATCATACATAATTTGAAAAAAATTGAATTTTCAGAAACTCGTTAGGATGTATTTAGTACAGGAGAAAACGATTTCTATTAACATATACGTAGGCACTCGACTTATATATATGATAACTTATTTAATGGAAAAAAGTTAAAAAAGTAATATAATAGCTTGGAAATTTGATATCACACCATTTTTTAGCCACAACTTTTTTTTTTTTTTACGCTTGGCTTTTTTTTTTACTTTTGAAAAGTTGTTTTTGTAGATACCATATAATAAAATAATTATAGTGGTCATTTCAAACTTTCGCATCAGTACAAATATCAATCGAAAACGAAAGCTGTTGTTTACACATGTTCACGTTGAAAATTATGCATTTAAAATATTAAATCACCAGGAAGTATATGTCACAGTAGGATCACATATTCTGGTGGAATTTGTACATACTTCATTTACAGGAGATTTATGTAAACCAACCATCTATAAACATTCTACTTTTAAAATTATTGCAGTTAGCTTTAATTATTTTATAATTTTTTAAATATGATTTGAAATGTCTTTTTAATTTTAAAATTTACTTCCTTTGTTCAAATATTTTTCACATTTTGTTAACACGTGTAATTTCAATTCAAATATATATATGTGTGTGTATGTGTGATAAATAATGTACTCTATATTATGGTTATATATACAGCCATGATAGAGACGACTTTATAATTCATCATACACAAATGGTGAAAAAGAATGAAGGAGAAAACTGATGAAATGGTGATTAATTCGAAAAATAAAATCGAAAAATAAAAATATTTTTGAAAATATGTAATGAAATTATCAAGCCCAAATTAGTATAGATTCCACAAAAAATGTACGATTTCATCCTTGCAGGAGCGATAATACGGTAAGAATTTGCAAGATTGGTACTATCAGACATTAAAAACAATATAAAGTGGATGAAAAAATGAGAACATACAAAATGAGATACATATATGTATATTTGCGAATATAATTCAGAATCGCGTGTGTGAAACGAGACAAGTATGCCTAAATTGCATGATTACAAGATGTTGCCAATACAATACTACAAATTTAAGATGTGTTGAGTAATAAAAGGAATGACTCATGAGGATTGAATGATTGTTTTTTCTTTTTTGTCAATAAATGACACATAAAGAATGAAATGGCAAAAAGCTGAAGCCAGAAATATTTTAATGAGATAAATTATTGTGTTGTCAACTACAGTAGAACTCCAATTATCCGAACTCCGACTATCCGAATCGCTGATTATACGAATCGCTTTCAGAATTTCAGAAAAACAAAATTAAGACGGAAACGTACTGCGATTCGCAAAATAATGATTCTGTCTACGCGCGCTATTGTCATTCCCTCCGCGAATCTAGTGTAGGCGCAGCGCGAACATTAATGGGATGATCAGTCACCTTCTCATAGTGCAGTTTGATTATTGGCTGTCGTCCGTCGACAGGTGGCCGGCCCGGCCCTCCTGTGTTTCAGACCCTGGGTTTCAAATTCTAAATGATGATGAACTTATTGAAAGTGTGAGCGAAGAAAGTGTCGAGGAAGAAAATGACCTTAATGTGGAAGTTGAAGCAAACACGGGACCATCAACTAGTGAAGCATTTGCCGGCCTTGAAACTGCGTTGAAGTGGGTGGAGCGTCAGCCTGAGTATGACCACATGCAACTTCTCACTATCAAGCAGATGCGCGACTTGGCTGCCCGAAAACGGATGAAGACTGTCAAACAGCTTACTTTGACCGAGATGTTCAGCAAGCAATGACTTTCATTTACAGTACGGTAGGTACCGTACATACTGTACTAATGTACAGCACTTGTAAGTACACTTAACATGTAAAAGTGTTGCCTTTTCATTTAATTAATTAAAAGATATTTTCCTTTAAAAATAGTTTTTTTCTCCCATTTTCAACACACATACAGTAATTAATTAAAATAGACCCTTTTTCGGAAAAAATCCAATTATCCGAATTTTTGATTATCCGAATGGAGTCAGGTCCCAATTGATTCGGATAATTGGAGTTCTACTGTAGTAAGATAAATTACACATAAAAAATGAACCGAGTTGGAATTAATCCAATAGTAACTATGTCTTATTGATGATAAAAGTGGATGAAACTTGCGTGTTCTATATTGGAGCTTAACTCAAAATAAAATAAATAGGGGGGGGGGGGCTACATTTATATAGTAATATTTAAAAAAAATTAAATACAGTGGAGCAATGATTATCCAAGCCTTGGTCAACCGAACGCGTTCCAGAAGGCGAAATTCAAATTTGCGAATCCACTGAGGAAGATTTTTGGTGGCTAGAGACAGCCTTGAAGTGGGTGCAGCAATAAGAGGAGTGTTATTCTGTGAAACTGCTTTCATTAGAGATTTAGCAGCAAGAAAAAAAGCGTCCTCTCTGAAGCAAAAGAAAATTTTGGACTTCTTTTCTTAAAATGTAGACCTGCAGTACTGTACTTTTGATTTCCTGCAGATTTCTTTGATCACTTTATTACTTGATAATTTGTTCCCTTTTTCTTGTTGTAAGCATTGTACACTGAGAACAAAATATGCCTTTCTCAACTAAAATCTAAATTGTGGCTCTAGAAAAAATAGTTTCATGTCATCCCTATAAATTCTAGTTCCCTTTGCCAGAGAGTTCTAGAGTCTCCTATAAGAATTCATGAGTGTTTTCCTATATTCTCGTGGTCAAACTTATTTAAAAATGTCTGCAAATAGATGCGAACACAAGACGCTAGTTTTAGTAACTATAATGCTAGTTTATAAATCCATTCCAGAAATAAAGTGATAATTTCTCGAAATTTATACGATTCATTATCGTTTCGTCACATAGAAAACAAAAGACTAGAAATTCTCGATCATTTCGTCTATTCAGTTTAGTTGCTCAATCTATTCGCATAACTCGGACTTCTATATTTCTAGTTTAGAGATTTAGAAACAGTCTAACTATTCATTCTAGTTGAAGGAGGTATTTTTTTTCTCTCAGTGTAGTGCAAAATACATACATATTTGTGTTTATTATCACTGTTTATTTGTTTCACTATGTTCATTTAACTCTAGTATGTTTTTTTTTTTTTTTTTGAAAATGATCAGTTATCCGAAATCTCATTTATCCGGACACCTTCGGACACCTATTAGTTCGGATAGTCGATGCTCCACTGTAAATATAACAAATAAAGCAAACAAAGTTATGATTATAAGAATACAGGTGTCAAACAGGTAAAGAGGACTATATATATATATATATATATATATATATATATATATATATATATAAATGTAAGGTAATGGATGAATTAAAGTTAAGAATATTTTAACAATATTCCATACAAAGCAACGAACTTAATAGTAATAATTAAAAAAAATGAAATTAATACAGCGATGAAAAGAAAACAGAGGAGTCGTTGATTAGTTTTAAATGAAGTGTTAAAGAATCATCTATATTATTAAGAGAAGAAATTATTACTTTATTATGCATAATTATACAGTAACTCTTAATTTTCTAAAATAAATTAATTATCATTGCGCATTAAAATTCCGCGCAACACCACCCATCTTCCGTACTCTAGCATCTATCATCCCATATACGTATATATATATATATATATATATCTATACATGATGCTCCTTCTTATTGTTGACATATAGCTAATTCCTAAACAGCTTGTTTTAGAGATATAATTCCTATTGCAAGATGTTTCAAATGTTGTTCTTTATCATACAAAAATACGTTTAATTCAATATAGATTTTTTCTAAGTTACTAAATTTATATTATTATCCCTACTCTAGTCTCTATAAGTTGTATTTCGTAAAGCTTTCTCTAACAAGAAAAACATTAAAAATTGTATTCTCCTAGATCAAAAGTAAACGTGTTACGATGTTTCGAACTATGTGAATTTTCACCATTTTCTAACACTTAAAACGCGTTTTTCCGTGCTTCTTTCATATAATTTTGATATCACTAACCCCATCGGTTAGAAGCACTTGTAAGACTGTTCTAAAACGTTTGAGTTTTAGAAATCCGTATTTACTTCTTCCATCCAATATAGGATCAATTATTATTATTATTATTAAGTAGTAGCATTTTAAATAAATGTAATATTGATTTGATAAACTGTCAAATTTATTTATATTTGCATTGAAGAGGAGGCTATATAGATATCTCTGGCTAAATACGGTTAGTCAAAGACACAAAAATATTATGAAAGTGCTATATACATTGGGTATTTCTATAATATTCGTATAAATTTCTGTAAATAAATTTCTGTAAATATGTTCTGTAAGTAAAACGCCGATTTTGCATCATTAATTAATCTAATTAAAAAATCTTTAAACAAAATTTTCTAATGAGATATGTGGTCTTATATTGCTTAAACATTTCTATAAAACATATTATTTTCTAATTGTGATAATTTACGGGAACAGGCTAAATTTGCGTTCTCTTGATTTATAAAACCAAAACTAGAATTAAACTTATAAATTGGCAAAATGAGCGATAAAAAAATTGCCTTGATTTTTTCAGTGACGATCGAAGGAATTCAAAATTTCTTCCCATCCGATTTTTTTTCTTCTTTTTAATATAAAGATGGTAGTTGTCATCATTGTGAATCGGGACACCCCTGGCTATATGCGTCGGATATTGTCCGTCAGAACCCTTTCCGGCTTCAAAGGAGGGGTTGAAAGGGAGGGGTTGACACTTTCCATGCCCCATTCGAATTCCGGTGCATTTTAGAAAAATGTGAAATAGAATTCTGTATCTGGCATATCTGTTGTGTTGCGTCATGTTTTTCAGTCTCCTGTCAGCTTCCCAATCTCAATTCCATCTCTTCGGGCTATTGAGTCTATTATTTTAGGGAAAAGTTTAGATGAAACTCATTCGATGAAAAATGTTGGAAAAGAGGGGAAAAAGTAACTTAGGCGCTAAAAGGAAAGAAAAGTTCGAAATGGGTAACTTTCTGGAATAGATTTGAAAGGAATGGGCTTTTAGGAAGAAGAAAATGAAAATATGGAAAAGTGCGGCTTTAAAATTTATGTTTGATATAATTAGCTTGAAAAGATATTGTACGGATTTTTTTTACTCAATTAACTGTCTGCTGCATATTAAAATTCTGGAGTGATAAAAGTGAATTTTTGTTGTTTATCTCATAAAAATAGCGTAATAAGCCAAACGAAAATATTTATTAAGTTTTTGTCTATCAAAGCGGTGCAATTTTTGCAATTAAATGCACAGATAATACGAATTTAATGCATAATATGTTTCTAAATTTTAAGTCATGTATGTTGTCGTGCCTTCCATAAAAATTGTTAGTTTTTCTTCAATGTATATATAATGTTTCCCTACTATTAGTTCACACTCTCCCTATATATATTTATATATCTTGTTCAAATTTTCAATCGTTAATAAAATACTTTTTATTAATTCACTCAAGTTCAAATACATTTTTTTAAACTTGTAGTGAATGACACTTGAATTTAATACAGTTTTTTCAAATATTAATTCATTAATTAAATTAAATTAATTAATTTTAGTTTTATATGGGAGAAAAAATATCAACACATATAAAATATTTAGCAGGATATAAATTTAGGAATAAATACCGTCAGTGGCGAAGCATGTAGATCGCTGGAACCAAAAACTTCTTTTTGACCTAAGTAGGAATTAACTTTAATTTTTTTTTTTATATTACTTGTTTCTTTAATAGTTTAATCATTGTATAATCCTTGTTTCGTTTTAAAATGAATGTATAATTAATGTAAATTTACGCATTTCTTAATCAATATTTTATATAATAAAAGCTGACCCACCTGACGTTGCCCGAGATTATAAACTTAAATATATCTAAAATCCAGGTTGAATTCAGACGTTTTTCTCCGTGGGGGATTTCTTCAGCTCTAATGGGGTTGTTCCCTCCGGCCACCGTTGAATTCAACACTGCTTAAAAGAATCTTACTGTTTCCCGGGTTACTTTAAACATACCTTGATGTCACTTAACTTGTCTGTTTTTTCTAAACAAACACCGTGCGCAGAATAAACAAAAGAGACCAAGAGGTCGCCTGTATCAAAAATAGGAATGGTTTTAGGTGAAAAACGGGTTGCTTAGAAAAAACCCCGGATGAATTATTTCCCACTTTCTTCTTCGCGTTTCAGAGAAAAATTTGATAGCTGTACTTTCTTTAACAATTAATTTTTAAAAAAATATTATATTTTTTAATTGATTCCCAAAAGTGTGCACCATTCAGAGGAATAAAATATAAGATTGGATGCCTAAGGTATCAAATAGAAATTGGTTGATGAAAACAAACTTCTCATTTTCGACAAAGTAAAAACTTAAAAAAATCACGAAAAATTCAAAAATCGCTGCACGAATTCTGAATAAACTTTATTGTAAAGAGGACAAAATGTACTATATTGGGAAAAAAGATTGATTTTGACTTACTTTCATGAGGGACTCATAATCGCCGGCGAGCTTGGAAAATCGGGGATAAGCGCAAATTTTTCCAGTCAAGAAAAAAAAAAAAAGCTAAAAATGTGTGATCTCAGGTGCATTCAGACTTGTCTTTGACTATCCGAAACGAAACTTACAAACTTCTACGTGCGATTGATTTCCTTAACCATCGCGAACAAAAAGGCAGACAGACGCACACACAGACAAAAAATTATATTATTAATACAGATTTCAATCAATTTCATTTCCTCTTTTCGAAAATTTATTCCGTTTATGCATGTATATTGACCCTGAAATATTTGAAATTCATAAATATTCAAACATATAATCAACTTTGTCCAGTTACTGCATTGTAAAAAAAAAAAAAAAAAAAAAAAAAAAAAAAAAAAAAACAGAGTCATAAGTTTGAGTCAGTTAGTTTTTAAATTTTTTCAGCTCAATTATGTTTCAAAACAATGATAATCTACAATTTCTAAAAGGCCATCGATCATCCGTCGTCACTTTCTTAAAAAAAAAAAAAAACATTTTTTTTTTCTAGAATTCTTTTCATAATAGATCTGAGATGCGCAAATTTCTATTGTTGCCAGTTTATATGAAAGCGAGGTTCATTATCGCCTGATCTCACCCTCTTTCGTTCATGATCGTAGAAAAAATTCTCATGATGGCTAACCCACTAACGTTATAACTTTGGAGCGAAATTATACTTTTTTTCAGTCTGTTAAATTCTGGGGCTAGATTTTTTTTCTAAAAAGAAGTAAATGGTCCACATAAAAACTCTAAAGCAGTATTTCAGAAGAAAAAGTGTTTTCTCTTTGACTTAAAGGCAAACAAATAAAATAATTCGATCGAAATTAGGTTTTTTTTTTTCTTCTTATATGAGAATTTTATAATACTTTCATATTCATCCAATATCATTTATACTCTCAAGCACATATAATAATTGAACACTCGTGAAAAATGCTCTCATTATTTCTTTGCATGCTTTTATGCATGCATTTATATTTGAATACTCATATGTACAAATACATTCACGTATGCGCCCGAATGTGAATGAATTGGGATATATCAATGTTTCATTTAAAAGATACGACCACTGATAGGTTGGAATTAATTTGTTTTTTAATGCATTGGAGAAAAAAATCACGGAGAAAACACATAAAGTCGTCAAAGGGAAAAAAATCACTCAATTAAATTACCGCATAAAGAAAAAGTAGACTGGTAATTGTTGAGTCTTTAAATTATTATGATTAATAGATAAGCTTAAAAGTCTCTTTTCATATTAAAATAGTGAAAATATCTTCAAAAGAATGTATCATAACATTTTAATAGTACTTATACAGACTAAACCAAAACGCGTGATATTTATTAAGACTAAACCAACAATACCTTCTAAAGGTGTTTTACCCTTGTTGTGTTAAATGTAGTGGTCAGTGATATCTCAAATTCCTCTCGCTAATGTTCAACTTATGGACGGAGAATGCATTCTAATTTTTAAAATATATCATCAACGATTTATCATAAAAATTTATATTTTTAGCTCTTTTTTCAATTCCTACTATTGCCTACTATTCAATTCCTACTGCTCACACTCTCTATATATTTATATATCTTGTTCAAATTTTTAATCGTTAATAAAATATTTTATATTCATCCACTCAAGTTCAAATACATGTTTTTTAAACTTGTACTGGATGACAATTGATGTTAATACAGTTTTTTCAAATATTAATTCATTAATTTAATTTAATTAATTAATTTTAGTTTTATCTGGGAGAAAAAAAATTCTCCCATTGTTTTCGTAAATGAAATGAAAAATTTTCCCCAAATTAGTGATGCCACAAGAATAAAGTACCGCAACGATGATTATGAAAAAATGTTCAATAAAGATAACGTGGGACATTAATGTTGCGCGGGTTTGTTTTATATATTTATGATTAAAAAGTAGGAATTGTTTTAAAAAAACATTATATTACTTGTTTTGTATGTACTATGAAGATGTATTTTCTTTTTTAGTTGTCAAAATATTTCTAAAATATATGCTTAATTTCATTTAAAGAGTTAAATCTTACTCACAGTTCGTTAGCTTCACTAATATTTCAACACATAAAATATTAATATTTTAGAAATATTTTGACAATTGAAATAGGAAGAGACATCCTTTAAGAAGAGTACACAGATAAAATAAGCTAAAAATATTAATTTCCCGAGGAGATATTTTTAAAACAGGAATGCATTTCACGACCATAGGTTATGCATTAGCGAGGGGAATTTGAGATCTCAATGACCAATACCCTTCTGTTATCGCTCACCCGATGATGTGAGCTACTAATTAATTGCTCTCGAAACTATGATCGTTTCTTATTAATCACTATCTGGAGGGAAAAAAAGATCTGCATCTATCACAGAGTAAAGAATTGAAAGTTTCAAAAGTTTCACATTTTTACTGGCCGTGTTCAGTGCTAGATACTATTATATGTTCTGTAAATTCAAATATGACCTTCATATCTAATTATGATGAAGCAGAGAAACTAGCAATTATGAACATCTTATCAACATGCGGAAAAGCTTTAATGCTAATACAAAAATAGAGCTAGCATTAATAGAGCTTATTTTCGATAAATTAAATCTGACCTTGATAAAATAACATCTAATTGAACACAACATGAGCATTTTAACCATAACGTGTAAAAAGTTTCAAATAATAAAGCGAAAATAATGTCAGTATTTATAGAGGAATTTTTTCAATAAATAAAATCTAATGTTCATGAATTGAGATCTAATTATGTTCTAATTATGTAAAATTAAAATATGTCAACTATGAATATTTTATTAACACATGATAAAAGCTTCAATGACAGTACAGAAGTAAAGACATTTATAGAATAATTTTCAATAAATTATCAGGTTAACAACGTTCATTATCAAGGTTATTCGGCTACAAATAGAAAAATTGTAAAAATGTGTCAAAGTTCAAGAGATACTGCAAAATGCAGAAATCATCTCCCTTTTTTTATTTCCTTTTAAAGGTATAATAAGACAGAAACTTATATCGTTACTCAGCTATTAAAACGAATTGAATAATTAATTTTAAAAATCACATGTCCAAGAGTTTAAATTTTTCATGAATCAGTAAAAACTGTTCTACACAGAAATGCCAGACATTTTAGAAAATTTTCTGTGCTCACTATATTTTTTTAATGTTTAAATAGCTATTAATTAGATTAATAGTTAGTTATTTTATATTTAGTTATAGATTATATGTCATAGATTATTATTTAATTATTTTATAAGAATTTAAATTAAAAAAGGAAAATTAGACTTATGTTGTTTTTGAAGTCAATTGGGTTTAGTGTCCTGAAAATCAAGCAAAAGCAAAAATATAAATATATATATATATATATATATATATATATATATGAATAATATTTTTATTAGGCACCTGACATAAAAACATAAAAAGCACAAACCATTTACGTCTGCACCTTAAAACTTAAATACTCGCGCAAATTCACACACCAAAACTTTCCATGCGATGTAGTTTGTACACCATACATATCTAAATTTCTAGGAAAATTAATTAATGTTTCATAAGATATATTTACTATGTATTACGATATTATTAAAAACCCTTAACATAGGCATATGCGACAATATTTTCCAATAATATAAATTTGTAACATCCAGTGGTGTACAAAATACACCAACACGAGTAATTAAGAGTTTTCAGAATTGGTATTTAATACATAGGTTCCAAGTATTATATGGATTTTGAATACCGCTATTTGAATAGACTATTCAGTTTATTAACTCAGAAATGCGATTAAATAATGTGAAGATTACTATTCAAAAGTAATAGTATATAAAATCTATAGTATTTTTCTTCTCGTTTTGTTCTTGTTCGCTGCAATAAATCTTGTTACCCGTATCAAGCAAAGTGGCAGTGACGTCACTGTGACATCACTGCAAGTCACAGGAGTCAAATCACATCTGTGACCAAAATTTCAGTACTCAGTGACAGCCCATTGTAACTAAAAAAATTGGGAACTTCTTCAAAACCTTTAAAAAAGGATAAAAACACTTAAAAACATATTATTCATTGTAAAAAATATTTTTCTGATTTTTTTTTATTATTTTCGTGACATTACAGTGTCGTCAAAACAACTCGCGTACATCAGGTGATAAGTATATCCACAAAACCACCAAGAGTGATTTTTTTTACATATCTTTGAAAATTAGAGAAAATATTTTAAACAGGACCGTCTTAATAAATTTAGGGGAAGGAGAGGTGAAGACATATTTCCGTGCTCTTTGCAAATTAATCTATTCATTTATTTATCAGCCTACAGAAAAATTATCTCTAAATAGGTCAGTTTTAGTTAATATGCGATTGAAAATTATGATACAAACTCTTTAGCTGACCATAAATATAAATGAAATGATAATAATAACAATAATGATTAAAAAAAAAAAAACATTTCTTCAAACACCATACTTAAAACTAAAATGCTACATGAAAATGAGACGAGACGTAGTGCTGAATATACAGTAGTATATAATACAATGTTTAGAGCACCAGGAAATCTATTCAAATTGATTGTAGAAATATCTCTGCATCGGTATCATTGAACTTAACGTAATCAGTTGAAAAGAATTGAATTAAATTTGTTCAAATGGCAACGTACAGGCATTAAAATTTTACTTACGAGACGATATTGGGCAAAAATTTGGCGAGTCTACCATGTTGTTCCCAGATTTTTTTTTTTTTTATTAAATTATAAGAATTTTTTAAATGCGCTGTAATCTTTAGGAAAAATTAATAACAAGTTAAAATATCTGCAATAATTTTATTAATATAAACTTTGTTTTTATCGAATTCAACAGAACGAAGTACTAATAAAGTAGGGTGTTTTTTTATTATTATTGGGGGGGGGGGGGAGGAGGGAGAGAGGTTTTGTGATAAACTGATGCATGATATAATAAGTAACATTTTTATAAACTTAATCGTGTTTTTTACTCTTAGTGTTTAATTAATTTTAATAACTTGGGGAAAATAACATTTTATTATAAATCCTTTTCTTTTGACCAACGACAAAGAAAGCGAAATTAAAATGTCAAAATATAAGGAAAGTAACTCCCTCATCTTTTTATCAATACCTATGACTGCTGCGAAAAGAATTTTGAAATTGAATGCATTTTCCTTTTTTTTAAAGATGGACCAAGCTTCTCTTTAAATGGGCGCGGGTAGAAGAAAATTTTAGGGGCACCAAATTAATTCGCAATATACAAAATATAACAGATAACACCATATATCCTATAATGTCATTTGAGGTCCCTATAACTATAGGGGAAGAATTTTGGCTCGGGTGTAAATCGTTTCCGGGCCTTAACTTTTTATATAAAAAAAAAAGTTTTACAATACATGTTATAATATTATATGTAACGGGACTATGGTATTCAACTAATTAAAAGTGAAACAAAGGGACAATCATGAAAATTTCAGTCATGAAGTCATGTAATTTAATAAGAAACTGATTTACTATAAACTGTTTATAATATCAAGATTGATTTAAAAACGCTATTTTTGACCGCAAGCAACTCGTAAACAATGAAGAAATGCAAACACCCATATACGATGGCAGAGCAGATGGAGTTTCATATACAGAGGAAGTGGCCGTTCTTCCTACAAAATTGTTCTTTGAAATTGGTTTACCCAACTTTAATATTTCAAAATGTTTTACAGCCAAAAAGAAATAAAGAAAAATAAAACAGCCGATAAAATTAGCTCTTGTCGGGTGCTGATAAAATCTGGTCAGCAGATCCGATGCCGGATTCTAAAAACTTTGACCCATTAAGGTCGAGTAGGGTAGGGTATAATTTGGTAACCCGATACGATGCAGAATCCTCACAAATGTCACCAAATTGACCACAAAAATGTCGACAAATTGACCACATTGTGACTTCACGAAGTGATCACAATGTGACGTAAGAGTAGCGTTTAAAAACGACCAAAACGATTTCACATCCTGGTGAATATGACTTTACCATGAATATCACATCACAAGACTTCCCATAAATGGTCACAGAGTCACAATGTGACGTCACTGTATTTACAGTAACGTCGCAATTTTATACGGATATTGTCATATTGTTTTTTTTAAATAAACGAAACTTTAAGAGGCAACGGATAAATGAACCTGTATAATTTTTGTTTACAGATCTGAACCTACCTTAAGGGACACGTTTGCAACAAAAAATACACTTATGTGATTTTTCAAATTACCAATTCAATTATAACAACATAAGAAAATATAATAAATTAAATAGTTTTATAAGCATCAATATTGTTGATAGATTAATATCGTTGACAGACACATAGATATCGTTAATATCGTTGTTTTTACATCTTCATGCTTGTAATAAATTGTAAGAGAAAGATAATGATTTTGCATAAACCTTGTTTATTTTTACTTAAAAATACTTTTAAAAAATCAAAAGAAATATGACACTAAAATTCAAAAATGCGTTCTTGTCTCAAACCGCAAGAAAACTTGCAACAGAGTCTTGAATGAAAAGGAATTGAAGACAACAAGTTCCAGATACGCAATTTCCTTCAGCAAAAGTGCATATATATATCCCCAAAAAGATCTACCAAAGATCGAATCTGGATCTGGTAGTAACTTTTCACTTTCATACTTCTGTAATAAATTCTCTTTTTGTACATGTGAACTAATCTTTTTTTTTTTTTTTTTTTTTTTAAGCACGAAAATAATTAGCAGTTGAAATTTCGCAGTTTTTTAATAAAACACAAAATGAAAATTAAAAATATTTCCAAAGAAATATTTCTACTTAAAAATATTTCCAAAGAAATTTAGTTTTAGTTTTGTGGCAAACCAGAAAAAAAATCTTAGAACAGGAACTTGAATGAAAAAGTGTTGATAAATGTTGATATTACAGCAAAAGTAAATATCATTTCACAGTTCCAGAAAACAACCATGGAAACTTAAAAAATATAATTAATGAAATATTTTTATAAGCACAAATATCGTTTGCAGTTGACGTTTCACATTATTATTATTTTTTTAATAAATCACAAAATAAAAATAATGATTTTGTCTAAAACCGGGATTATTTCTACTTAAAAATATTTCAGAAGATCTGAAGCAATACAGCACTAAGATATGTCTTCTTGTGGCAAACCGACAAGAAAGCTTCTAACAGGAACTTGAATGGAAAAGGAATTGAAGGCAACGAGTTTCAGATACGCAATTTCAGAAATCGTCAGCTGAAATCCACAAAAAGAGATCGGCCAAAGATAGAATCGGAATCTGGTAATATCTTTTCGCTTTTATCTTTCTATGATAAGTTCTGTTTTTGTACATGAAAATAAAGAAATCATATTTTTTCTACCTTTTTCTTTATTTTAAAAGCATATTACAGCAGAAGCAAATATCATTACACAGTTCTGACAAACAACCATGGAATCTAAAAAGATATGTTTAATGAAATATTTTTATAAGCACAAATGTTGTTGGCAGTTGAAGTTTTACAGTATTATTATTATTATTTTTAATAAAGCACAAAATGAAATTAATGATTTTGTCTAAAACCGGGGTTACCGCTACTTAAAAATACCTAAAAAGTAATCTTAAAAATACAGTACAAAGAAATGTATTCATGTGGCAAACTGACAAGAAATCTTGCAACAGGAACTTGAATGAAAAAAGAATTGAAGGCAACAAGTTTCCAGAATCGCAATTTCACAAACCGTCAGCAAAAATCCCCAAAAAGAGATCTTGCAAAGATCGAATCTGGTAGTAAATTTTCGTTTTCATATTTCCATGATAAGTTTTGATTTGTTATTTTCATTTTATTTTGTCTAGACGTATTCTTGAGGGTACTTTCGATTCCACAATATTTTTCCCCTACTAAATTTTCTGAAGTATGAAACTATAGATGGGAAAAATGAAAGTGTGGGAAATTCGCTTGGGGGGAGGTGGTAAAAGTTGACAGGGAATAATTGAAAATATTTTTTGTGACCTGCAAATGTGGAGAAGGGGGGGGGGAGGGGATGTTTATAGAATTTGTCTAGATGTTCAATGAATAGCAGAATTCTTAAGAAATGAAAAAAATAGTTCATTGTTCATTATTTATAACACTTTTGATATTCAAAATGTAGAAAAATTATAAAAGAAAAAAATCAGAAATATCAAACCTAGTTTTAAAAAAAAATCGACTACAGATTCCTGTCTTCAATACAAATCAGTGATGAAAGAAAAACTTTAGTTAAAGAAATGTAAAATACTAACAGATAGTTCAGCACATATGAGGAAGTTACAGAAGTCACGTCTATCTTATAAAGCAAAAACATGCCCGTGAGTAAATCTGACTTCATATACAAGGTGGCAATGACCTAAGCAATATATAGGTCATAATGAATAGAGGAAAGTATATTCAACTAGGCAAATTATATTCAATGGTTGGAGTATCATAGTTGAGATTTTTTCCAACAGAGCGAAAATATGCCGGGACCAGGACTGGAACCTGGGTACTTTGGTTTGCCGTACCAACGCTCTCCCGACGATATCCTGGGCTGGCATATTTTCGCTCTGTTGGAAAAAATCTCAACTATGATACTCCAACCATTGAATATAATTTACCTAGTTGAATATACTTTCCTCTATTCATTATGACCTAATTACATGGTATACAGGAGTTTCCGTGCTGTTTCAAGATTCATCATGTAAATGCTATAGTTATAGCTCGGATGAATGAAATTAGCGCTGCAGTTCGCTGCCTTGTCCAACAAATAAGAGTGAAATATGCCAGCCCAGGATATCGTCAGGAGAGAGTTGGTACGGCAAACCAAAGTACCCAGGTTCGAGTCCTGGTCCCGGCATATTTTCACTCTGTTAGAAAAAAATCAACTATGATACTTCAACCATTGAATAGAATAGAATAGAACTAAACAATATATTTAAGTTTTACTGTTTGTTTTTTTTTACTTCTAAACATCGCAAAATTTCAATTTTTACACCGTCGAATAGAAAAAACAGTAATTCCAAATACAATTCGTTAGAAAAATCTATCACAAATTACTGAATTTTTAATGTTTTGAAAATAATTTTCAAGCATAAATATTTTTTAATTTGCATGAAACCCAGTTACGGAAGGTTAACACGTTTGCACTTAAAACAATTTAAATAATTTAGCATTTCTTTGTTACTGTGTAATATTCCATAATTAAGTTGCCAAGCGAAACAAAATAAATAAAACAGAAATAAATAAAACTCAAATTTATCTGATATGTAGTCGAACACATACATACGGAAATAACCAGAATCAGAAAGGATGCTACAGAAATTTCTTGCAATTGACAACTGCGGCTAAAACGAAAGTACCAAAAATGCTTTTTGGTGTAGTTCGTTGCCACCCTAGGAATTATACTAAATGTAAAAATCTATTCGAGCTTCCACTGTATTAGTGTTTCATCTCTGTCTGTACACAGGGTACACCGTAAAAAAAAATTCCTGATTAAAAACGGAAGTTGTACTGGCAATCGAGACGCCAGTACTATTTCCGTATTTTAACGGAAAAAAATTCCGTAAATTCCAGGAAATTTTCTGTAAATTCTGAAATATTCGTTTTTAATTTTCCGTTTTATAACAGATATCTTCCGTATTTTTTAGAAATTTTTATGTCGTTAAAATAAATTTTATAGGACCAAAAATGAAAAAAGGGTACTTCGCGAGGACAACCTTATAAGGGACAGACAGATTTCGGCATCTTTTTTTTTATTATTATTTCTGACTGATTTTACAGAATTTAACCAACCCTTACCGCGAGCGGATTCGAACCCATAAAGTCCCGTGTACTAACCCGATGACCTAGACCACGGCGCTATGACCGGTCCCGGGTTTCGCTCAAATGCAGTAACTTATTTGAATCGCTTTTTATGATGCAAAACCTTGGTTTCATCTGTAGATGGATTTTTCTAATGTTTTTAATATTTTCTTTTCATAATTTTCAATAATTTGCTGTATTATTTGGTGCCTTATAACAGATAAATTTTAATTTATTATGTATTATATGCATAAAAAAATTGTATTAAGAGTAATAATTACTTCTTTTTGCAACAGTACTAACCAGTGTTAAATTCAGACATTTTTCTCCGGGAGGGATTTCTGTGGCTCCGGGGGGGGGGGGATTGCACCTTTTGCTCATTAAAAGTATAAAATCTCAAATCTTCCGGGGGGGATTTCAATTTTACGGGAGATAATGTCCCCTCCGGTCCAACCCCTGAATTCAACAGTGGTACCAACATTTTCTTTTTTCGAACATATACTTTTTTTAAATTATTTGCCTGATTATCTATTTATCAATTCCAATAAAAACAAACAACAATTATCTTAATCAGACTTGTTTATTACATGCTATTAAAATAATGTTTTTTAATCTCTTATTTAAAAAAAATTACGCAAATAAATAATTTTATAATAAATTAAATTTTTATATTTCAGCTATGCTGAGAGCTTTTGCGTACGGTTCTGTTAAACATTATATTTTTAACATTACATTTTAAAAATATATATATAAAAAAAAGAGAAATTTTTTAAATTATTGACTTTGGGATAGGTAAGTTTAAATATGGACTAACTGATTTAATTTAAATTAAGTTAGTTTAATTTATAAAAATATGAACTTACGAAATAAATTAAAAATGTTATAAAATTAAAAACTTGATTTTTATAAAAGTAAAGCAAAAACATTAACTAATTTTATAAATTTAAGGAAAAAATTGTAAACTTTGTAAAATTATAATTTATAAAATAATAAATTTTAGCGTAATTCATAAATTTGTAAGCCAAAACAGTTTAGTTTAATACCAATTTGTATAGCTATAATTTGCATTATTATGTTATGAAACCTTTAAATAACACAATATTGCCTCACATTAAAAAAGATAAATTAAAAAAAATAGTGAAAAAAATCATAAATTTGAAGTACTCTCAAGAAAAAAAAATAAGTAGATTTTTTTTTTTTTTTTTTTTTTTTTTTTTTGTAATTTATAAAAATAAAATAAATTTCTAAATATTTCATTAAAAAATATAATTATTACTATTCTTTTCACAATAAATTGACATGGCCTCGGTTAGAATGGGCCAGCGGGTAGAGCCGGGCTAGGCCTGTATCCTAGAAGAACTCTAGTAAATAGAACAATCTTAATTCGCATTTCAAAAAAGGCGATTTCTGTACTCAACCTTTAAACGTCATTTACGGAAATTGCACTGTTTTGCAAGAAATACGGACATTGTACTGTTTTGAAAGAAATATGGAAAAAATCCATCAAATTTACGGAAAACTTTCTGCATATTTACGGATGTGAAGTCTCTTCAACGGAACTAATGTCATTTACTGAAATAGTACTGAAATTTTGGAAAAATGAAACTTCTCCGTAAAATTTTACGGAAAATCTCTTGTATTTTCAAGGATTTTTTTTAGAGTGTAGTATTTCGGATATTTTTAACCCTTGTTTTCTTGAATGGTCTAAAACAAAGGATTTGCTGCAAACATTATACTAATCCCAATGCGGTAGAATAATTTAATATACTATATGCATGCAATTTTGTGGATCTATGACATTTATTGCTTTCCCTATTAATAGCATGATATGGCTAAATAACATGCATGCACTTGGATCCAATTTTCAAATTTATTGATTTACATTACTACGAGTTTAACAGGCTCACGTAAGGGCATTTGATGATAATGATCATATACATACATGAAGACAGGCATTAAAAATAATTTTTCTTTTTGTCAGCAGCTTTACAAATGTATATTGGTCGCAAATATCCGTATTCCGCAAATGTTTAATGAATTTTTAAACTATTATTAAATTGATTTTTTTGGATTTGATTTTTCTTTCATATCGAACATTGAAAAACATTTAATACGCAGTTGATAATAAATTTATAAATAGTCTAACATGAATTTATAGAAACTAACTATGTATTGCATCATAAATAATCTAAAAAAATATATTTTCTTCTGACTGATATGAGAATGGAATTATTAAATGAATTATATTATTGATCATATCCTTTGAACATTGCATCAAATTAACAGAAAAGTTAAATGTATATTGCGAGCAAATAGCCTTATTCTGCAAAATATTTAATACATTTTTAAACTGATTTGTCTTTGATTTTTTTTTATTGAACATTGAAAAACATTTAATTATCAGTTGATATTAAATTTATAAATAGTCTAACATGAATTTATGGAAATTAATTCATGTATTGCATCATAAATGATCTAAAACATTTCTTTTCTTCTAACCTATACGAGGATGGAATTATTAAATTAATAATATATTTCACTATAGCCTTTGAACATTGCACCAAATTAACAGAACAAATTCACATATGTTGGCAATTTTTTTAAATATTATTCAACAGTTGCTGCTTCAATCATTAATATTGAAAATGTCAAATAAAACTTTGCTTTCTTCTTGTTATAAACCGATATTGTTTTCTGCTTTTCATACAGAGGTATTGGACCATGAATTGTCTTCATTCTGTTTAACAAATTATCTTCAAACAAAAGATACTGAGTGAAATAACTATAAATGCAATTCGTGATTAATTTTCAAAAGAAAAAAAAGGAAAACTGTTGTCCTATGATATAGAAATATTGTTATATAGAACCTTCTGCTACAGAAATATTGTTTTCCGTGACATACATATAATTCGTTGAAGTTTTTAAAACTAATATTAATAATATTTTTAAAATTAATGTTAATTAACGAGTAATATTAATATTAATATAAATTAACGAGTAATATTTTAAAAATAAGCATACGAAAAATTACTGATTTTACTTTATATCATTGTGTCTCTTTATAATTTGACAAATAAATGTTTAAAATATTACTAAAGTCGTCATAAAGTAGTCCCCTACCCCTTTTTAACACAAACTTTTAAAATTTTGTCTTCATTCTATTAAACAAATAATCTTCAAACAAAAGTATTAAAAATTCTAGTTTGTCAGCTGAGTGAAATTAATGAAATGCAATTCATACTCATTTTTCAAAAAAATAAAATAAAATAAACAAAACTGTTGTTTTACGAAATATTGTTACATAGAATCTTATGCTATAGAGTGCTATAGAAATATTGTTTTCAGTGACATTATAAACTTTCTGAATCATCTTTAGGTTTTGCAATACAATTTATTTTACTTTGTGACTTAACTATAACCTATATAATTCCTTAATTTTTTTCAAAAGTAATGAAATTATAGTAGGTTACTGATTTTACTTTATATCATTGTGTATCTTTATAATTTGACAAATAAGTACTTTAAAAGATTACTAAAGTTGTAGTAAAGTAATTTTTAACACAAACTTTTAATATTTTATTCTGTGATTCAAATTTCAAAATTTATATTGTTGGGGAGAAAACTGGGTAAAAAAGCATACCTTATTATTGGTTCCTTTAAGAAGCCAGAACTTACAACCGAATTTAATGTAACTTTGCGTACATACTCTGCACGTATCCTTGTATCATAATATCATTTTAAATCCGTTCACCAGTTCATCACATTTTATCCATAAATTATTATTTATAAACAGTCAAATTATCTTACCGCACCGGTGGCTTAAATCGCGTGTATATGTTAATATTACCGGACATGGAAATGTTTAAACTTTCTTTTTAAAAGTGCAATCTATTTTATTTTAAAATTTTTACAAAGGAAGTAAATTAATAATACTTCAACTATAAGGCGAATGACTTAATATTTAAAGACAAAAGGATGACTATCTTCATTACATTTTGAGAAATTACAGAAAATAAATTTTACATCTTTACGTCTTTACGTCTTTACGTCTGCTTTATAAGAAGTCACCTTTTTTCATGCAGTTTTGACTACCTTTTCTCCAAACATTCTTTATGCGCCCTTCATTTATTATTTTCCAATATCATTTTTTAAATCTCACGTGGGATATCCGGTTTTACCCCAAGAAAATAAGGATCGCCAAGCAAGTCATAAAATTGCACTTATAAATGCTAGCAAGAGTTTTATTGTATAAAATACATCTTTATTCAATTTTCTACATATAGTAATATAAAAAATTCAATAATTTTAATTGTATTCATTTTTTGGATTTTGATAACTAGCAAACATTAAAACAAAATACGATAAAATAAACTTATCATCACAAAGACTACATCATATACCCTAAAGGCTTTTTCCTGTTGTTGCCTACAGCTAAGTATTTGAATCATTAGTCGCTTGAGGGCTGCTCATATTGAGTCAAACTGGGGTATCAAGTTTTCTCACGACTATACTGGTTTAACCTACTTTGCTCAATCATACTTTTGGAAAAATTAAAGTAGAACGAGGTTGTTTATTTCTTTATTCATAATGAAAAACATTCCGTACATTTATTTACGCAAAACTGCATTTTTTCAACGTTTTTATTTTCATGTTTCAGAAAAGTGCCATGGCACTTTAAGTGAAAGAAGGGTTGACAGAGCCTCGAAAAAGACTGAGCTAAGCGGCCCGTAATTTAGTGCGACTTGTAAACCAAGCTTGCATTGAAGTGATTGCAATACTTTTTGTAATAATTCTGACAGCAACTAAACTATATCGACAAAAAATAAAATAAAAGATGGAATAGTTACGCAATTTCGAAAACAAAAGAATTCATTTTTTTCTTTTACTAACACAGATACTGCATTTCATATTTTTATATTATACCGAACGATCAATTTATAGTTACGGTATCTTGGTCTGCAAGACTGCACTCTTAAAATATACGAAACCAGAACTTTTGAATTTGTATTATAGCAGACTTCAAGAATATAAAACAGCCGCAGATGACTGTCTACTCGAGATGAGACAGACATATCGGGCCCAAAGTGAAAATTTTATATAATCACAAAATGAAAAAGGTAAAAAAACTTGCTATTTGAGAAATAAGAATGCTGCCTAAGTTTCTTAAAATGTTTTGTAATCCTTTAAAAATTGATTTGAAAGTAAATTGGAATGTTATTGATGGTATAAATAGAGAAATATTCTGTTTGATTCTGAAGCCTTTGCATGATTAGTACCATAAAGAAGTCGCGGGATATCCGTTGTCTATCCTCGCTTTCTTATTGATTTCCTTCGATCTAGTTCGGTAACCCGAAGATTGGCATTTCACATTCCAAGTAGTTTGCATCAACGACAGCTTTAACATGCACTAGTCGCCATTGGCATGGTGATATTTGGATGCATTGATTATCTGATTCGCAATCCTCAAATAACTTGTCCGATATTTTGACAACCGAGGTGTCGTAGAACTGTGAAACTCTACTAAACTAGACAAATGAAATAATAGTAATTTTCTCCATACAACATAAATTTCACTTTTCGTGATCCCAATCCCCCCCAAATAAACGCATAAATCCACCAATGCAAATGACGTCATATTTAAAAGAAAAATTCTATTGACATTTATAAACTATAAGACTTTTAAATGGTTGAGTTAAATGATGCCCTAATCTGACAAAAGGCCGAATGTTTCTAGTGGTGAAAATAACGTCATTCTCAAAAGAAAAGTCGTATTTTTAATTACGAAAATGAAATATTTTACTATAACTGTGTCAATATGACGTCAGATTTATGACGCCTTTAATTCGGACTCTAAAGCCACCAATCCCTCTACTATTTATTAAAACATGTTTAATATACATATTTAGTAAAAATTAATAATATAGTGGAAGAATAATATCGTACAAGGAAATTCTTTGATTAATGGAATTAATTGAATCAAGTTTTCTGTGATGTGCATTATTTATTTTAATTTTACAGCTGTTATTAAAGCCTGTTTCACGAGTTTCGCGATTATTAGCGAGCAGAGGTCAGAGCTACACAAGTGTTAAATATATATATATTTTTTCATATAACTCATCATTCTAATGCAAGTCTCAAGATATGAAACAAATTTTAAATTATATTATAAAGCTTCTACTGAATTTATTATTGGAAAGTTTTCTCAATAAATATTAGTATCTACAATTACATACTCTAAATTGTATTTTTGATTCAAATTACACTTACTTTTTATGTCTTATATTTTCTGCAATAAAATATTCTGTTCAAATAACTAAAACTAAAATTAGTGTAACTTTAAAAATTTAAAATATACGTCCGCTGGCAATAAGTAAAAGAAAAAAAAATGCCTTCTGATTTCTCATGTGCTAGAATTATCGGTCGATTTCGCTCATAAATTTATAATGAAAAGTATCCTAGATTTTTATTCAAACAAAACTGTTTAAAACAAATAAATAAAATCATGATAATTATATTAACTTTTAAAATGCTGCAGAAAAATTCCATACAATCTCTTAGGAAAATCAGTAGAAACGAAGTCATTTCAACAAGCTAAGTGGCAAAACAAAGAAGCTAGCTGTCCCCAAAGAATGAAAAGACTGGGGTGAAAAAAAAAAAGCTGAACGGATGCAGAGTAACTTAAATAAGCGTAATTAGAATTAATTGTCGACACATTTTTACGTAATGGCCAGACAAACGCACAGATGTGTATTGTTCTCACCATGGCCTTCTGTTTTTAAATAACTCGTTTGCGCTGAAAACTCTTCAAAAGAAAGATATGGAAGAAATGTATAACAACAATGGGATCTACGAAAAGCGTGAAACAATGCTTGGTATATGAAAAGGATGGTCTTCTAAAGTTTGAACTAACTGCGAAAAAAATTACTAAAGGATACAGTGGATGTCAACAGATCACGGTTTGAAATAGGGTTTTTTTTTTCGTCTAGTGGACAATTCAAAAGTATAATGCATTTACTGTACATTTAAACATTTTGTATAGAGAAAAGCTGTCTGTGGCACTGCCATCAATTTTCTCTTTCTTACATAAAAGGAGAGAAGTTTCGAGATAATTTATTTTTATTTTAAAGTGTTTCAACAAAAGTTATTGTTTTTTTAGATGGTAAATCTGTTAATCGAAAGTTTTTGTAGAAAAATCTGTGTTTGTTTGTGATTTAAATAAAACATATCAATCATGCTCCTGTTTCAAATATCAGAGTCTTTAATTACACGCAAATTTCTTTGAAGTGATCAAGAACCTGTAATACTACAAAGACCAGCCAACAAATTTGGAGATACTTTTTTAATATTTAACTAAATTGGATCTATTGAAAGCATGTCTTTATCTTTTCATGGATAATTGAGCCATTTAAGGACACAGTGGTGTAAGTCACATTTTCTTAAACGCTCAAGAACAAGGTATTTCTGGACGCGGTATAATGAATTCTAATGGGAGAAATATTTTCGGGGAACTATCACTTTTACAGAAATTACTATTTATACATTGACATGTACAGATTCCATGCACTTCAATTCACACTTCTATAATAAAGATGCTATTAAAAACGGGGTACTGTTGTCGCATATGTACCTGGGTTTGTTTTTGGCTCCAAAATTGCGATTTTTTGCATGGTATGGCAACCCGTTTTTGATAAATTTTGTTTCGTATAGAAACCCGAAAGATCGCAAAAGTACATTTTAATCAAAGGCCTCTGGTGTCAATACCTGAGTCCGTTGTATTCTTGACATTGTGTGTGTTTTATAATAAAATTATTTGTGTCTGTTTATAATAAAAATTGTGTGCATTTTATAATAAAATAAATGTGTGTGTTTTATAATAAAATTGTATGTGTTTTATAATAAAATAAATGTGTGTGTTTTATAAATGTGTGTATTTTATAATAAATTTATGTGTGTTTTATAATAAAATAAACTGTTTCGTAACAAAATAAAACTAACATGCTGTTTTAACAGGTGCTGTTTTAACAGGAAAACGGCGTTTTCTCGCCAAAATGGCACAAGAAAAAAAATCGCGCCAACCCCGGTGCATCTGAGACATCTGTCCCAAACAGTCTTATTCAGTTGACTGTCCTTCGTTATATAACATACTACAAAAACAGAAATATTAAAGATTTTTTCACAAATTTCAGAAGACGACACATAGAGCAATAATAATCATTTTTAAAAATCAAATTTCATATCCTCAAATTTATCTTTTTGTTTTTAAAAATACATTCAAGCAAATATAAAAAATATATGTACAGGTTCTCACTGTCAATATATCAGTTTATTAACTATTTTCTTATATGTAAATTTCTAAATTACAAAACATGCGGAGGATACAAATGAAGCAATGACATCTAGTTACTATCTCTAGTTATCTAGTTATTATCTAGTCTGTTGGTGTGCAATACAGACACACACAAAAAAAATGAAAACTAAAAAAATAAGGGAAAGGGAAGAAAATTCAAACTGTAATTATAATTTTAGTTCTAACTAATGCAAAACATAAAGAAAATTACCATTATTTTTATTTACAGAAAGTTTTACACATGTGTACATTGGACTTTTTTTTTTTATCATATGGATTATCAACGTGTTAAAATTAAAAATAAAATTAAAAGTTGAACAAAAATACTGTAATTTTCTTACATCTTGAAACTCACCATCTATAAAAATGTAGAAATGCATATTTTTTTTCATTTTCGAATAAGTGGTTAATGAAATTCACAATACTAAATACAAAGGGATCCGACCAGAACTACCCAATTTACAGTACATACTGCCCTGCGTATATAATAAATGTAAATAACATATTTTTACATATTATATAATATTTTTTTAGGTTTACTACTGAAAATCTATATTTATATGAAAGCTACCAAATATGTATATTGTAAAAAAATGAGAAATGTGTCATATGTTTAAAATCTGAATAAGCTTGACGGAATTTTTTAAACAGTATTTTTATCTTTTACAATTTATTTTAGAAAATTTGGGCCTCATTACGGAGAAGGTGAAATATGAAAGTGGAATACATATATCTACATATCCGAAATTAAAATTTATAAGTTGAGATAAGTGTTTGCTGACTTTTTTTTTATTGATTTGGTTGTTAAAATACGCTGACGAAAGCAGTCGATTCCCCGAATAAGACTGTCGGCAAGGGCGAAGCCCCGCTAGCATATACATATTTTCTTTCATAAAGTGTAAATACGTCTGAACTACTTTTTTTTCCAAACTTACTACATAGAATGATTATAAACGAGTTTACGACACAGTCTGCTTGTTCCATTTAAAAAAGTAATGTTTAATAAATTTCAAAACTTAATTATTTAAATACACTCTAAAAAAAGGATAAAAGTTTTTTGATATAGCAAGAAATTTTCCGAAAATATAATATAATCTCTTCCGAGTTGCCCACGTTTCCAAACAACGTTCCTTTATCTTCACAATTTTCAGAAACCAATAGATTTCTGAAATTTAAAGAAGCATTTTTGAAAAAAATTTCTGCTGCTGCACGTAACTTTCAGAGACGTTTCGAAGTACTTTTTACAGTGTATTAATCATTTTTCTCAATATAGTATCAACACAAAATATCCATTATTCGAATGCCATCAAGTAAACAATTCCATGGTCAATAGCCAAACACTCTAAATTAACATCGTAAAATGAACATTCTTTTCTAACTTCTGTATGAATAAAAACTGTTACGCAGCTGAAAATGTTTACTTGAGATTTGAAAGCATGCGAAAAAACGATATTTCGTGTTAATACCGAGCTATGAAAACTGCTTAATACGCTTTAAAAACTATTCGAAAACGTTTCCGAAAATTACAAGCAGCATAAGTAACTTTTGTTTTAGATATGTTTTTTTTTTTTTTTTTTTTTTTTTTTTTTTTTTTATCGCGAAATATATTGGTTTTTAAAGTTTTTGGTGATAAAGTAACTATTTTTAGAATTGTGTGTAACTGGAAAAAGGTTATATTACGGTTTCATAAAATTTCTTGCTAGATCAAGAAACATTTCTATTTTTAAAAAAGCCTTTAAATTTATTAAATACTACTTTTTAAAATGAAAGAAGCAGGCCATGTCCTAATCTCGTTTATAATCATTCTATGTACAAGATTTTAAAGAAATTAGTCCAGCCATATTTCCATTTAACAAAAAAAAAAATAGGCATATACTAGCCGGGGTTTGCCCTTCTAGACTGTCAGTTTGGGGACCCGTCTGCTTTCATTAGCGTATAACCGACTTCGCCCGCCTTATGTACTTTCACTATTTTCTTCTGATTAAATGAAAAATATTCATCCACATTGATCAATATTTTCTCGAGTGAATTTTAACAATCGCAAAGAAAAATGACCATCCCTGCAGATCATCTTGCAAATGTGCGTTATGCCCATTGGTTTCTAGAAAAAAGTACCCAAGATGTTTTTTTCCCAACATATGTTTTGTTCATCGATGAGACGTATTTCTCGCAAGAGAGGGTGTTTAATCACCATAAAGCGTATTTGTGAGATCTCGAGTACCCCCATGATGTGAGACCGCATGATACACGACATTGCTTCACAGCGAATGCTTGTGTTGTTTTGGTTGGTGACCGTTTAGTAGGGCCTTACTTGTTGCCATTCCCTATGACATCAGCAAAATATCGCATCTTTCTTGAACAAGTTCTTCCATGCTTACTTCAAGATCTGCCACAAAATGTGAAATGCAAAATGTGGTTCCAACTTAATGGAGCGACTCTTCAATCTCGATTGTGTGTTCGTCAACATTTGATTACGGTGTTTGGTCCACGATGGATTAGGCGTAGTGCATAGGTTGCCTCGTCTCTACGATATCTGGATTTAAGATGCCAGTAATTTTTCGCTTTTTTGAGAGTGTGGAGGGCATTGAAATATGTTATGTATGAAGCGCCTGTCAATTCTAAAATGGATCTCGTTACAAGAATCCTCTGAGCTGCTGCTGATATCGAAGAAAACCCAGGTGTTTTCAACGGTGTCTGCCCATTCATAGTCGGGCGGTGTAACACGTGCATCAATAGTAATGGTGAAAACTTTGAATATCCCCTGCAACATTATGAAATTGAATAAATAATTTCTTCGTCTGAATATTTAGGCAGTTGGTATTTAGGCATAAATTTAAATGTAGAACAAACAACAAACATATATTTCCAAATAGGCTTGCCACTGAAAACTTAAAAGTTGGTTGTGGATGTCCTGTGGATTCAAACCCTAATTTATGCATACACTTTGAAAGTAATAACGCCATCCTTTATCGATTAGTACCAGTATCTTATCGATTAGTATCAGTATCCGATGAGATTGCGGTAGATATAGTTGGAGATGTTTATTTTTTTGTTCTTCAGAATTTTACATAAATGTTACACGTAGAAAAGCATTAAAAAAAACTAATTTCGATCTTACATTTATTCTATAATTCTTCATTCATAAATTTGATGCAAAAATCCGAAAAATAAATAAAGCTTAATAAAGGAGTATAAAAAAAAAAAAATCTTACCTGATATTAGAATTAGCATATGATATTCTAACACATCTGATTCACCTTTCATTATACTGTGCAATAATGCCGGAAGCTAACACACTCACTTGTGTACGTTTCTATTAATTAAGAAAAGTGTTGTCGAAAATATGTATGTCACAGTCAATTTGATAAATTCGATTATTATTAATAATAACCGTGTCTTTTTTTGAATTTGATAAATACTGCGTATTAATCATATTTGACATTTATTATTAATAATTAGCAATGAAGTTCGGTCAATATGATTGATTAATCATAGTAACGAATATGTCCTTTACTGGAACATGTACTAATCATTACTATATGAAGCTAATAAAAAAAAAATATTGTTAACACTAGAACGACCGACATTTTTACCTACCTAGAACGACAATTGCGGTCATTTTGACCGCAATAAAAAATCGGGAATAAATATTTGATTTTTAATGCAAATATCATTATAAAAAGTTAAAATAAGTTATTTTGAACAATTTTAAAATATATGCAGTATATTCAATAGCAATACTTTTTATTATATAAGAAAACATACCTTTATTTTCACGAAAAAAAAAGTATTATCATAAAATATTTATGTATCCTTGTAGACATTAACATATGATTTGCGATGCAAATTCATAACGCATTTCTCGTCATTTTCCACATATTCTACATTTTCCACAAATAGGTTTAAGACATGACGTCAGAAAGAGCATTGACGGTGTTTGTAACTCATAATTTCAGAAGAGTTAGGAAAACATTCAGGTAGTTCCTTTGATGAACAATATGGCAATCTCACCTCGTTGACAAGGTTCAAGATAAAGGATCTTGGAGGAATTTGCAGAGATTTAGACGCTTTAAATGAAATCCAGGAATGTATAGCTGCAATATCTAGAACGTTGTAAAAATGTAAACTGGCCATCTTATAGAAGCCGCTCGTGTCATGTACAATCGGCTCATTTGATCAAGCACATGTACGCCGCACTTTGTGTAATTATAAAAACTTAGTTTCAGGGAGCTTTTTAGTGTTATGAGCCATTTTAACATTACATGCTAACCTATGTGCGTGCATAGTACTCAAGATACACATTTCTTTTTTGGTATAGAAAGAGTTTTTTTATTCTTTTCTAGAACTTTTGATGAGAAGCGCGTTGTAGTTATACCTTTGCAAATCGGTGGGAGTTCTCTTCGATTTAGCCGTTTTGTAAGCCCAAGTGTAAATTCCTGTATAAATAATCTATATATTGTTAGCTAAAAATTTGGACAAATGTTTGGTATTAAAGTATTAGTATGCTAAACTATAAAATATGTATTCACAAATATGACATAAAGAATGTCAGCTGGAATAATTGTGAAAACAGATTTCGCAGAAGAATTTTGTTTTTTAAACGCATAAACAATATTTGACTGCAAAAACGGCAAAAAAAAAAACGTAAAACAAATATTTTTTTTTACTTTCGTCCCAGCTGATAGTCTTAATCTGACAAATTTTTACAGTCTGTTGTTTTTTTTACAATATGTTTGTTTGATACTTTAAGTAATGGCCACTACAGGATTTATGTTAAATAAATGTGTATGTACATATATGTATTATTTAATATCCCTCTCAGTGTAATAAAATTAACAAGCTGGAAATTGATTAGTTTTAGTTCAAACATATCTCCAATACTACATACTTCCTCATTCACACAAACAATAGAAATAATGACAAAATTCTCTGAAATTACTCGAATTCTTAAGAAAAAATTAATATGAATAATCAATATAAAAAGACAAGAACCACTATACTACTGTTGAATCTTAGATATTACAAAATCAATGTCGCGGAGTCCAGGACAGAAAAAAATGAAACGAACTATTTTGGGAATTTGATTTCCATAACATATTCCCACATTAATAGACTAAGAAAATTTACGAAAGAAAATCTTTCTGCTATTCAAATCTGAAAAAAAAATCGTTATTTCAGAATAAAATTATGTGAATGTTATAAGAAATAAAATGATTTGGATTGAGAAACATACATTGTAAATAAAGACAGATGTTTCTTAATTTAGGAAAATATAACAACGAACGAAACTATACAATAACCTCTTCTGCGTTACTAACGACACCGAAAAGCGTTATTTATCTGTAGAAACTTTAGAAACTAATTGATTTTCGGGAATTAAAGAGGTATGGTGCATAGCAGCATAGCAATTAGTGTAAATAAGTAACTGTTTACGACTTTGACAGAGACAAAAATTATCTTTTAAATAGGGTTAAATGTCTTCTCACGAAATTCGTGTCACCAAAAGCAAAAAGAAGAAAATAGGCAAAAAAAAAAAGGTTATGAGAAAAATAAATAAAAACAATAAATTAAGGAAATAAAAGGAAAATTTATGTACTTATTAAATATATTTTTTTTCCGCTCAACAGATAATTTTATTATTTCAATACGAAATTTATTTTTATTTTTTTCCCCGGGAATCTTTAAAATCTTTGAATCTATTTCAAGTGCAAACGATTTCTTTTATTCCGACATTTTTCCCAGTTGAAGTTCCTACTGCTTCTGATTTCAAACCACTAATTTTAATTTTTTCTATTTGTTTTCATTATTTTTCCTCTTTATTCCTGTTTTTCTTCACTTTCTTTTTCTCCCCCCCCCCCCTCCTCCTTTTTTTATACCAAACATTTAAAATTTATCCATATGTTTTTACAGACAATATCTTTTTTCTACATTAATACAATTGTTAGACAAAATATAATATAAAATTGTTAGACAGACAATTAAACAATAAAAAGAAAAAGATAAAAAGCTATCTGCAGAATACGACAGAATCAATATCTTAGGGCAATTGCTCTGCAGATTACTTACCATTCCTTTGTAAAATATATTTAAAATTTGCATCAAAAATATATTATTTATATAATATATATATTTATATATATATATATATATATATATATATATATATATATATATATATATATATATATATATATATATATATATATATATATATATATATATATATATATATATATATATATATATATATATATATATATATCAATACACTTTCTTTTTAAATATCAGATCTGTAAAATCTTTCGATGTCTTTTTGCAACTGTTGATTTTTTATTCCAACATTTTGCCCCGTTAATTTCATTTTCTCTCTGGTTTCATATTATTATTTTACTTCATGCTTTTTATTTCCTTTATTTCTTCTATTTATTTTCTTCCCTAAAATTTTATAATTTTTGTTTCTTTTTATTTTATATACCAAACATTTTAAATATCTCTCCATCTCTTTATATAACCAATTCTTTTTATTATCCATTAATAAAATTGTTAGACAAATACAATACAAAATTGATAGAAAAATATTTAAACAACAAAAGATAAAAAAATAACTATTGACAGATTACGAAAAAAAAAATTAATGTCTTCCAGCAACTGTTCTCTAGAGTATTTACTATGCTTTTATAAAACACATTTGAAACTTAAAACAACTGTATATTTAAATCGATTCATTGGTATTTTATTAAGTACAGTTTAATAAATTCAATGCAATATTTTTTTTTCTTTTTTGATCCCAGATTTTTAAAGTTTTTCGATTTCTTCTTAAAAATGATCTTTATTACAATTCCTTATTAATAAAATAGTTAGACAAACATTTAATCAATACAGGTTAAAAAACAACTATCGAAAGATAACTACAAAATTTTCAATGTCTTCGAAGAACTGTTTCGTAGGTTACTTACTGTTAACTTTCTAAAACATATTTAAACTTTCAATGTCTATCAGCAACTACTCTATAAGCTATTTTCTGAAATATATTTAAAACTTGAAACAACAGTATAGTTTAATCGATTCCTTGAAATTTTATTAAGTACAATTTCCTAATTTTAGTGCAATATTTGTTTTTATTTTTTTTTAAATCCCAGACTTTTAAACTTTCTCAATCTCTTTTAACAAATGATCTCCATTACAATTGCCCATTAATAAAATTGTTAGATAAATTTTGAAACAATAAAAGTTAAAAATAAACTATTGACAAAATGTCCAATGTCTTCTAAGAACGGCTCCATAAATTATTTATTGTTTCTCTTTAAAACACATTTAAAACTTGAACCAACTCTATATTTTAATATATTCATTCACATGTGTATTAAATACAATTTTATAATTTCAATACAAAATTTTCTTTTTTGTTCTTAGACCTTAATCTCTCGATCTAGATTATTTACTATTCCACTCTAACACATATTTGAAACTTCAACCAACACTATATTTTAATGGATTCATTAATATACGTTTCAAATACAATTTTATAATTAAAATACAAAATTTTTCTTCTGTTCTCAGGCCTTTAAAATCTCTCGATCTAGATTATTTATTGTTTCTCTCTAACACGTATCTAAAACTCCAACCAATCCTATATTTTAATAGATTCATTAATATACGTTTTAAATACAATATTATCTTTTCAATACAAAATTTCTATTTTGTTCTAGGACCTTTAAAATCACTCGATCTAGATTATTTATTGTTTCTCTCTAACACGTATTTAAAACTCCAACCAATCCTATATTTTAATAGATTCATTAATATACGTTTTAAATACAATATTATCTTTTCAATACAAAATTTCTATTTTGTTCTAGGACCTTTAAAATCTCTCGATCTAGATTATTTATTGTTTCTCTCTAACACGTATTTAAAACTCCAACCAATCCTATATTTTAATAGATTCATTAATATACGTTTTAAATACAATATTATCTTTTCAATACAAAATTTCTATTTTGTTCTAGGACCTTTAAAATCACTCGATCTCCTTTTACAACCGGACTTTTATTCCAACATTTTGCCCTGTTAAATTTTTGCTGC
The DNA here is from genome assembly GCA_963931845.1 of Maratus michaelseni. Taxonomy (NCBI): domain Eukaryota; kingdom Metazoa; phylum Arthropoda; class Arachnida; order Araneae; family Salticidae; genus Maratus; species Maratus michaelseni. The sequence continues at coordinate 187,791,486 of OZ007587.1, forward strand.
ATCTGGTTTTACACCACTTTATATATTTCACTGCAATTTTGGTTTATTCTTTTTTTTTTTTTTTTTTTTTTTTTTTTACCAAGAATTTAAAATTTTTCTATCTTTTACAACAACCGTTCCTTTTTATTATCCATTAATAAAACTGTTAGACAAATACAATATAAAATTGTTAGATAAATATTTAAATAATAAAAGTTTAAAACTTTTGACAAATTACAAAAAAAAATTCCCTGTTTTTAAAAAACTTCCCTGTAGACTGTTTACTATCCTTTTTTAAAATATATTTGAAACTTGAAACAAGAATATATTTTAATCGATTCTTTATATGTTTTACTAACTACAGTTTACTAATTTCAGTGCTCTTTCTTTCTTACTCTTTCTTTCTTTTTTCTTTTAATCCCAGACCTTTAAAATTTCTCGATCTCTTTTTAAAAATGATCTCTTTACAATTCCCCCATTAATAAAATTGTTAGACAAATATTTAAACAATAAAAGTTTAAAAAAAATAACTATCGACAGATTACGACAAAATTTTTAATGTTTTGCCAAGAACCGCTTCGTAGATTACTTACTATTCCTCTCTAAAGCATACTTAAAAGTTGAACCAACACTATATTTTAATGGATTCATTGATATACGTATTAAATACAATTTTATAATTTCAATACAAAATTCCTCTTTTGTTCTCAGACCTTTAAAATCTCTCGATCTCTTTTTACAACCGATCCCTTTTATTCCAACATTTTGCCCCGTTAATTTTCTTCTGCCTCTGGTTTCACACCACTTATTTTACCCCTGCTTTTTATTTCCTTAATTTCTTCTCTTTCTTTATTTCATTTTTTTTTCGCAGTCTCTCTTTTGTCTTTTTTCTTTCTCCCACCCCATCTTCCGTCGTCTATATTCCTGAATTTCCTTCTCTGTGTGTCCATGTCTCCAATTATCTGGAAACTGCTAACGACGTCTCAGACGCTATTGCGTCCTTAAAGTCCCTTTTCATTGCCGCTCTAGACACTTCGGTGATAATTGCATTCGTTTTCTATCTCTTCCCCCCTCTCCCCCTTATTGGCCTGCACTAGACAAGACTTTATTCTTAACGATAATGTATTCAGGAGATTTTTCGGATCCTTCTCATTTTTATTTATTTATTTGTATTTTTTATACAAATATTTTTTTTCGACTTGTTATTTCTCCTTGAAAATTTTCTTTCAGCTCATTTTTATGTTTTCGCTTGCTTTGAGTCATACATAAACAAGGGTAGAAAAAATATTTTCGTCAACATTTTTCTTAATTAATAGAAACGTACAAACGTGAGTGTGTTAGCTTCCGGCATTATTCCAGAGTATAATGAAAAGGTAATAAATCAGGTGTGTTTGAACATCATATGCTAATTCTAATATCAGGTAAGATTTTGCTTTTTTATACTCCTTTATTAAGCTTTATTTATTCTGCTTTTTACACCAAATTTATGAATGAAAAATTATAGAATGAATGTAGGATCAAAATTTGTTTTTCCTTAAATGTGTTTTTTTAATGAAAATTTTATGTAAAGTTCTGGGAAAAGAAAAAAAACATCTTCAAATATAACTACCACAAGCTCATTGGTTAAATATGATACTGATGCTAATCGATTGGGAATGGCATTTACTATCAAAGTGCATGCATAAATTAGAGTTTGTAGGCCGTCCACAACCAACTTTTAAATGTTCTTCAGAGTCAAAAGTCTATTTTGACAACAAATGTTTGTTCTACATTTAAATTTATGCCTAGATACTTACTTATTACCACATTTTTAAAATACATTATTCTTAACGATAATGTATTCTAAAGTGTTTAGAACCGTCTTACTTTTCATATATTTATTTATATTTTTCATACAAATATTTTTTCCACTTGTTATTTGTCATTGAAATTATTTCTTTAAAATCATTTTTATGATTTCCCTTGCTTTGGGTCATACATAAACAATGGTTAAAAATTATTTTTGACAACATTTTTCTTAATTAATAGAAACGTACAAAACTGCGTGTAACCTGCCGGCATTATTCCAGAGTGTAATGTAATAAAACAGGTATTTTTAAACATCCTATGTTAATTCTAATGTAAGGTAACGTTTTATTTTTTACTCATTTATTAATCTTTATTGATTCTTTCGCTTATTATACGAAATTTGTCTCATGAATTTTTAGATGCATGAAATAAATTAATTTTTCTTTAAATGCTTTTCTTTGTAAAAACATGTGTAAAGTTCAGAAAAAAATTACTCATTTGAAGGTAGTTCTGGACAATGTTGGTTTTAGAAGAAAAAAAAAAGATCAAGAAGGAATAAAATAAAACAATTGCATGTCATACCAGTATGTCTAAGAAATGCGTGGCTTGTGGCCCCATATTGTTGGTATAACCAAGTGTAAGTTCCTCATCATCTTACTGATTCACCAGATTTAAAACTACCTGACTTTTTCCTGTAGGTCACCTAAAAGGGCACTTTTACATGAATAAGCCGCGCACACTGAATGAGCGGCGGGAGAACATCCAGTGAAAGATGTAGGAGGGAACACTAGAGGTTCTCGCAGCAACCTTCAAAAATATCCAACGTCGTTTTCAGCTGCGTTTGGAAGCTCAGGCAGGTCGTTACATTTCCAACACTTCTTCTCCCAACCACGTTTCTTAAACGCACATGTAGGACATGTAATTGTTTTGTTTTACCTCTATCTTTGCCTTTTTTTTTAACAAAGATTTTCTGGGGCTACCGTTTAATGGAACGTATACCTTTTATTTTAAATTTTATTTTGATTACGCTATATATGAGGAAAAATCCATTAAATAAATGTGCAATTTTGTTCCATTTGTAAGGACTGTATGAAGGTGAAGCTAGTCATAGTATTTATCCTCTGCCTGATTATTATATAAGCCCTATAAGCCTGATTTATTTGCATAGCTTAAAAGATATTTTAATGTTACAAAATAGTGAAGTTTGCTATAATTGAAAATTTTGAATTCTTTTAAAACTTAATTTTTGCTAAGTATGATAATTTGCTATCTCATGTTCAGCTTTAGGAAAAGAGTATGTCAAAAATTTGACTATGTGCCAGTAACACCCTTTTTTATTCAATGCTACTATATATATGTTATAACGATCTCGAAGCCATCGCGATCATCTGATGTATTTAACGTCCCAATGATCGATGCCATAAACTTACTGAATTTTGCTTTTAAATTTTTCCTTAGGCCATCTTCTGTAATCGAGTCTGTTACCGTTCCGCTTCTGTGCTAAAAAGAAAGGATCCTCGACGGCCGCGCGGGCCACTTACTCCGCAAGTAGCGGTGCACTGAGAAAAATGACACTTTCAAATCTGAATAAATCGATGTTTTCATTTTGTCATGAAACTTTTTGTTTCAAATATGACGACCCAATGCTTTCAATTCTGAAATACCAGAAATACTCAGAATATTGAAACATGGACATACTCAAAACTGTTCACATAGAGGTCAGTTCATACTCCTTTTAGAAACATGGACATACGCAAAAATGCTTAGAATCAGTTCAAACTCATTTTTGAAACATGGCAATACTCAAAAATAAGCCCATATAAGTCAGTTCATACTCATTTGAATGAAATGCAAAATTTCCATTTTTCAAGAGAAAAGTAATTGTGACGTTAATGGGTTAAAATGTGTCATAAAAAAAAAGATTTAGTCAGTTAAATTTCAATATCCAGGGAGCGCTTTTTCATTTAAGAAATATACTGATAACAATCGAATTGAAAATTTGTATAATTCATATCTCCCCTTCCCCACATAAATAATAAAGTTGTATAATCTTAACCACCATCTCAAATTGACTAAATCTATCCAAAATCCCGTTAAAAATTTCCAATTTTCTCAGCAACAAATTAATGAATCGTATAAAAATATCAACATGTGACAAAATCATTCGATGACTTGCATTTAAAATGACCCATTCATGTGATCTGGATGGCGAAGTGGATAAGGCAATGGACTTGTAACTAGTAGGACTCGGATTCGATGCTGGCTCTGGGTAAAAGCATAATTTTAGTTTATCCTACCATAATCGTAAATAGAACCAAATATGGCAGCACTAGCGCTTTTTTTCTAGCTGTTGTTTACGGTTGTTTGAAATGGACATATTCAAATATGAGCACATGATATTTTATTCTTGAGTGTGTGCATATTTTCAGAAATGAGTATATTCATATTTTAAACTTGAGTAATATTGATTCGTAGCCATTTTGACTATACAACATACTCAGATTTGAGTATTTTTTGCTCAGTTTTGAAAATGTCGTTTTTAGAATGTGGTCGTATATTACAACTATTCGACAAGTCTTTAATAAGCATACAATTAATCAAATATCAGCTTCACAAAATAACCCTTCTTTAAAAAAAAAAAATCGCAAGTAACTAATGAACTGAGTTATATACATCCATGAATGTTTTGTTTAGGTATAGTATACTATGCCTATGCATATGCAGTGATGAGATACCTCACAGAGACCCAACGATAAATTGAGTTAGAGATCATGGTCTCAAAAACTATTAGAGATAATGCCAAAATCTCCATAACAAAGTTGTAGACCATCATCAATTTAGTAGGAAAGGAAATATTGTGCACGCAGATACGATAAATAATTTCTGCTTATGCCAAAATATTTGACACAGATGCGAGATGTTTTGCTTATGAAAAAGGAGAATTTCCCCCTAAAGTGAAATGAGAATTTTTTTTAAACATATGCAAATGCAATTTTATCAAATCAGAATGAGAACGTGCGGAAATATGAAGCATAAAGTTTAGCGTAGTTCAAGTTAGGAAAAAAACTAAACCACCACGTCTGTTATTTTTGTATTTTAAATAAAAAACAATTCTTTTTTTTTTTAATTGTAAAATGAATTTATTCCCTGTCATTATTTTTTTTAAACAAAATATCTTGCATCGCTTTTGATTATTTTGTATTACATGAGACTATTTATCGTATACACGTGTCATTATGTCTTTCCGTACTAAATTGATGATGCTCTGAAGTTGTGTTATGGAATTTTTGTCTGCATACCTTCTATATTTTTCGAGGCATTGTCATTAATACCGAACTTTTCCGCTTGGAGGCTTTGCAAGGTTCTTGGTCGTATAGCCTAAAGACGTTTTACTATATCTACACATCACATTGGTAGCTGTAGCTAACTGGATTCACCAGTTATTTAAGCCGAAACGGACTTAAGGAATCATCCTTTATACACTAATGATACAAATTGTAATTGTATAAATCTACAATATTTTTTAACAATCTATACTACTTTTATATACCATCATCCTCATTACAATAATATCCACCAATATCTAATATATTCCAATGTTCTTTTAATTATTCATTAACAAAGAGGATTTCTTTAATTATAAAGCACACTTTATACCATTTCCTTAGGCTATATTGGTTGCTTAAAACGCTTCAAGTTATCATTGGGAACACCAATTATAAGCCAGATTATGTAGCGTCTGGATAAAAATGACTATCACTGCAAAACCTAGATGTTAATCGTTAACTTATGGTGCCAAATTAAATATCATCGTGCTTATATTCGCATCAAATAACATTGCTTTCTCGCTTATAAGTGCATTATAACCTGATCATTTCCTTTCACATATAAGCAATCAAAGAAAGTTTTTTCCCCTATTTTTTATTTATTTATTTACTTTTATTTCATTCATTATATTTATTTATGTATTTATTTATTTTTATTTCATTCATTATATTTATTTATTTATTTATTTATTTTTATTTCATTCATTATATTTATTTATTTATTTATTTATTCTTTGATTTCCAAAATAATATTATCAGATAAAACATGGTAAAATTTCATAGATTCTGAAGGTACCCCAGTAAGGATATCTTATTTTCGAAAATCTAAAAAATTAAATTCAATATTTTAACTTTCAGCTTATCCATTATTGAAATATTTTAAATTAAAATACACGTACGCAAGTACCAGTTTTTCCAACTTGTCAATTAAAAAAAAAAAAAAAAAAAAAAAGAGAAATTATTTTTAGCTGCTAATTTTTGCTTTTTTGTTTTCCAAAAGAAATTTTATAACGATTACTTCTCTTCATTTGAATTATGAGCATAGAAATAAATACAGAATGTGCTATAAGTCCGTTCACATTTCAAACAAATTGCCGTATCGGAGCGCAGTTTTCAGGATAAGACTTGTCAAAGTGTTGGATTTTTCGCGGCTAAAACAAAAAATAATTCAAATTCCTTAAACTATTTTTATCCACAAAAATTTGACTATTAGACAAGTCTTTTTGTAAAATCCGCACCTCGATAAGACAATTTGTTAGTTTTTTATGTATTTTTGAAATGTGAATTGAATTTAAGGACTCTTTGAATTAATTTTTTTCTCGTAAAATAAAAATTAAAAAAGTTTGAAAAAAATTCATGCTGTGAAATATTCGACTTTTTAACAAGTCTTATAGTGTAAATAGAAGTTTGGTTCTACAATCTGTTAAAATTTCACGAATATTTGAAATCCAAATTTACTTAGGAGTCTCTTTATTATATTTTTTCTTTTGTCACAAAAAATCGACCATTTATCAAGTTTTGTATTGAAAACTTCATTGTAATATGATATTTTGTTATTTTTTTATGAATTTTTTAAATGTAAACTAACTTTTGGTAGTCTGTGAACTATTTTCTTACCTTTTGCCCCAAAACAATCCGACTCTTCAACAAGCATTACAACGTAAAAAGAAATCCGTACGACAGTCTGGTAAATTTTCATGAATATTTGAAATCCTAACTTACTTATGAGTCTTTTTAAATTATATATTTTTCTTTTGCCGCAGTAAATCGACCATTTATCAAGTTTTGTATTGAAAACTTCATTTTAATACGATATTTAAATTTTTTTATGAATTTTTTAAATGTGAACTAAATTTTAGGAGTCTTTGAACTATTTTCTTATATTTTGCCACAAAATAATCCGACTCTTCAACAAGCATTACAATGTAAAAAGAAATCCGTACGACAGTCTGGTAAATTTTAATGACTATTTGAAATCCAAACTTACTTATGAGTCTCTTTAAATTATATTTTTTCTTATGCCACAAAAAATCGACCATTTATTAAGTTTTGTATTGAAAATGTCACTTTAATACGATATTTTTTTTATTTTTTTATAATTTTTTTAATGTGAACTGATTTTTGGGAGTCTTTGAACTATTTTCTTATCTTTTGCCAAGAAAAATCCGACTCTTCAACAAGTCTTAAAATGTAAATAGAAATTCGTGCGCCAATCTGGTAAATTTTGAAATCCAAATTTACTTATGATTCTTTTTAAATTATATATTTTTCTTTTGCCGCAAAAAATCGACCATTTTTCAAGTTTTGTATTGAAAACTTCACTTGAATACGGTTTTTTTGTTTTTATGAATTTTTTAAATGTGAACTAACTTTTGGGAGTCTTTGAACTATTTTCTTATCTTTTTCCACAAAACAATCTGATTCTTCAACAAGTCTTACAATGTAAACAGAAATCCGTGCGGCAATCTGGTAAATTTTCATGAATATTTGAAATCCAAACTTACTTATGAGTCTCTTTAAATTATATTTTTTTCTTTTGCCGCAGAAAATCGACCATTTATCAAGTTTTGTATTGAAAACTTCACTTCAATACGATATTTTGTTATTTTTTTATGAATTTTTTAAATGTGAGCTGACTTTTGAGAGTCTTTGGACTATTTTCTTATCTTTTGCCACAAAAAAATCCGAATCTTCAATAAATCTTACGATGCGAACCAAAGTCCGTATGGCAGTCTGATAATTTTTCATGAATTTTTGAAATCCGAACTTATTTAAGGGTCTCTTTAAATTATATATTTTTCTTTTGCCAAAAAAAAATCAACTATTTATCAAATTTATTTATTTTGAAGCAAAAACCTCACTTTAATGCGACATTTTGTTAATTTTTTATGAATTTTTGAAATGTTAACTGATTTTTTAGGACATTTTGAACTATTTTTTAAACGTTTGCCATCAAAAATTCGACTTAACAACAAATTTTACGATCCAAACAGAATTCAAGTCTGTTAAATTTAATGAATTTTTGAAATGTTAACTGATTTTTGGAACACTTTGAACTTTTTTTTTTTTCGTTTGCCTTGAAAAATCCTCCTTATTAACAAGTTTTATGATACCAACAGAATTTCAGTCTGTTAAATTTTCAAAAATGTTTGAAATACAAACTTACTTATGACTTTCTTTAAATTATACATGTTTCTTTTCCCGCAAAATATCGACTATCATCAAGTCTTATATTAAAAATCTCGCTTTAATACTACATCTTGTTAATTTTTTTATGAATTTTTTAAATGTGAACTGACTTTTGGAACACTTTGAACTATTTTTCTCTCTTTTACCACAAACAGTCCGACTTTTTAATAAATTTTACAATGCAAACAGAAATCCTGTATGACAGTTTGTTAAATTTTCGTGAATATTTGAAATCCAAACCTACTTATGGCTTCTCTTTAAATTATATATTTTTCGTTTTACTGCAAACATCAACGCTTTAAGAAATTTTATAGTATAAACCTCACTCTAATACGATATTTTGTTATATTGTTTTGTGACTTTTTGAAATGTAGACTGACTTTTGGAACATTATTTCAACAAAATTTATCTTTAATATATAATTTTCTATCTAATAAATTAACAGTTACAAAATACAATAATCGCGTAGGTGTGTCCGTAAATTTCTAAATTCTAACACATTATATGCCTAACAAAGCACATTTGGTTGCAGCAGATAATTGCAGTAAATCAACATGTAATCATTCGTTCTCAAGATAATACTTGTGCTTCTCGCTGTGTAATTATCTAGAACCCTTTGATGTTATGGCACGTCTGTTTATTGTATTTTATAACTCTTTTTATGCACATTTCAGAATAATATTTTATTTGAAATTTTCCATACTTTTATACTGTCAAAATAATTATTCATAAGAAATACTCATTAAATTAAAAAAAAAAATTTCTTTAGATTAAACTACAAATTCGTATTGATTTTTTTAATAAAATTTTTAATAGTTTATTTTTTCATTTTTACAGATTTAATGAGCTGCCTACCAGTGATAAAGAAAAGCTAAGGGGAGTGGATCCCCGAGGCCCCTATAATAAGGGTGCTTCCGCTACAGTATATATATATGGTAATATTTTTTTCTGTACTTTTAAAGTATAAATCTTATTTTTTAAACCGATATGGCACGTAAAATTAATTTTGATGAACTTTTGAAACTTTAGTTTCCAGATATTAGAGCTGAAACATTTTATTAAAGAAAACGAGATTCAAACTACAAATTTATGTTTATTCTGATTTGAAACAGTCATTTTCAAGACCATGGATGACAAAAGACTTCTGTAGAATATCCCATATAAAAAAGAAAAATAATGCGTCATATGCATTATCTCTAAAGTGGTGTGAAAAATTGCATCAAATTTTCTTCTACTGGTTACATTAAAAAAATATACTGTTACATGTGCAGTAAATTAATTACCCAAGTATTATTTAATATAGAAATCACAAACAGTAATAATACACATACACAACATAATTATTATTTGAAAACTAATGTGATTTAAAAAATGGAAATTGATAACAAAATATCAATCGAAATTATTTACTTCTTTTTAATTGCTAAAAGGTGTAAAATAAAAATATTATAAATAGTAAAATAGGTTTTATTAGACTGTTGACATATGTTACAGCTCAATCTGAGCCATTATCAAAACAAACAAAAATATTCTATAAATGATCTATGAAGTTATTTGAAACGCAATTTTTAAATTTTTCACGTACTTTTTAAAATTTACGCACGTTATTTTTTATTTTTTTACTTGTATGTTTATTTTCATTTTTTAAAACCATGGAGAAACTTGAGCCACAATTTTGGTAAATTAAGTGATGCTGCATCGTTACAAATTGTATTTTTACGTGTTACAAATTACGAAATTATTTAATTAAATTAAGTTATAATAAATTTACATTAATTAAAAATTCGTTTAATTAAAAAATAACGAATAAAATAATTATTTTTAATAGCCTCTATAATTCATTTTTCTTTTTTGCATGGGTTGGGAAGGTCACTTTTTTTGTCTACCACTATTTCCAAGCCATATTCTTCGTTGTAGATTTCTCTTGCACATAGTTTAGGAAGAATTTTCCCAATAGATTTTTTTTGCAAATGTTGTAGAAATCTACCACAAAGATTATTGCTTGAAGATAGTGGTAATCGAATAACGTGACCTTACCTGACCTTGTTGGCGTGAATACAAATATATAGGCTTCTACAAAATTTTATTCTCAAGAACTAAGTTGGTTTACTGCGTCTTTGACGTCTACTTCTTGCTTAACATTTTATTAAACAGCAGGGATTTTGCTTTGAGAACCTTTGAATGCCAGCCAAGACCACCAAAAATTAGGCCAAATTTTTACAAGCCATGTACTAAGAACTGAGTTGCATTACTTTTCCCGCCTTTTTATTCCCTCTGCAAGCAAGAAACTGGTATTAAAAATATTTTTGTCATAAAAATATTTATGCTATGAGTAATTGAAATAATGTAAATAATTATTTGAAGAAATTAAGGATTTTGGTGCTTAGAAAGCAATAAAAAGTGTCCTGTAATGAATAAATTTACAGATAATTTAATTATTTCCATTTTTTAATCTGAAAATACAAATCGAAGAAAAGGAATTTTCATTTTGTACCTGTTTATCCTATTTTTTAAAAAAATAATTTTTATGCGATAACAATATCAGTAAATAAAATTTTTTATATTATTTCTTTTTTTTATTCATACAACTAATATATTTTATATTATTTCGTTTTTTTTTTTTTTTTTTTTTTTCTTAATTCATGTTCTACGAATATGAATATTTTTTTTCAATTGTGTATTAATATTAAATTATTGTGTGTCTTTGAATTTCATATTTTATTTACTTTTATAAATTTATTTATAAATTTATTTTATTTATTAAAACAGAAAAAAAGAAATTTAGTGACTCTCCGTACACCTCCAACAAATCTGTATTTGCTTTAACGGATACTCAAGAGAAGGGTATTTGGTTGGACTGCGTCCGCTAAAAGTTTCACGCGTAATAATTCGCCCAGACCGCTAAAATATTAGGTACGGTGCTATTAACTGTAGTTTTATTATAAAACATCACATTTATTTCAGCATTTTTAACAGCAGAAGCGTCGCCTTCTATTGAAAATCTTTGTTCCATGATGCCTGGTTATGTTTTCACAGGGTTGTGTAAAGTACATGTATACTTTAAAAATCCATAAAAAGGAACAAAAATGATATGGAAGTGCGGTTTTTACCAAAAGCATTTTCAGGATGTGGAATCTTTTTTATCAACAAAAACTCTTGTAGTTTTAAAAATCACCGATAGGGGTGTTGACACAATTGCATCTTTCGGAAGTACGCAAATGAGGATGATAATAAAAGAACTGACTACTCCGATTTTTCCTTTATTCGACGGAATCATCAGTTTGGAGTGTAGAACAAGTTAATGCTTAGCTGAGAACATGCTTTTATTTATATTTTTACTGGTAGGATTTTTCGAAAAGCATTCTTTGCCGCTTCACAGTTTGCGAAAATCATGGGCAACAATGTCTCAATAATTTGTCCAACCAAATTGTTGATTAAATCGATTAAGGGATCCACGAAATAATGAGTCCTTTTGTAATCATTCTGGTTTCTACGCTTTCAAAAGAAACATTCAAGTCTGTACTCTCTGTCGGTGACTTTTTGAACTGTAAATCATTTATGTTAAAAATATTCCGCATCCTAACAGTGTTTTTGGTCCAAAACACGCCTCCGTATCATTATTTTTTCTTCTTTATGAAACTTAAAAATTATGTGAGCAATTTACCCACCCTGTATATCAGGAAATATGCAACAATGAAAAATGTTTTAATGGGATCAAGATTAAAAAAAAAAAATCTAACAATTTCATAAAATATACTAGAATATATGACATAAAAAGCATTTTTTCTAAAGATTTTGTTTAATATGAATATGTTATATATATATATATATATATACAGGGTTCTTACGGCTCCTGGAATTTTGCGACCAGGAAATTCTTCGGTACCAGTATTTTCTTACAGAAAATCTCTCCTTAAAAGAAGGCAAAGCTTCGCGAGTTTAACCTAAATTTCCTTTTCTATAAAGAAAATACTGGTGAAACTCTTGGAAAATTCCCTGATCCGTACCAACCCTGTATATATATATTAAATTTGATATTTAAATCAATCTCTATCTTTTTCAAATTTTCTATATATATAGATGGCAGCACCAGCACTTTGTATTAAAAGAAATATCTCTTTTACATAATATATACTGTTGTTAAGAATCTATGAAATACTATGTAAGATAAAATTAATTCTGTATAACTTTATTCATATAATAGGATTTTGTACGATTTTAATGTAAAACTACATCGATAATAACATTTTCTAATATTTATATATCATATTAAATCTAATATAATTAATATATAACTCAAACTTAATTTTGAATAATTATAATTCCAATAGAGGGAAGCACTTTACATGTCATATAAATGTTAATAATATTGTTAATAGTAATTTTAATTTATATATAGAGGGTGCTTAACGCTTGTGTATTAATTTTACTTTTAAAGATTAAAATTAAATGGAAAATTTGTAATTTCACAAATATAAATTTGTTTTTAAGTGTATTATCACAAAAATAAATTTGTGTGTGTTTAAATCAATTTGTGTTATGGTGTAATAATTAAGGTGTTATTTCAAAAAAAAAATGTACTCTCAACTTAACTTTCAATTAATTTCTCTCAACTTCACTATTATAATCATGTATGAGTTATTTCATGATAATCGCCATGTGGACGTGTTGGGATCATGAAAACATTGTGATAGTTAAGGTTTTTTGGAAGGGAATCGTGAGTAAAATATTTCATCTACTCTTTACAGTTTATTTATTTCCAATTTTAAAATTTAAACTGTTATCTGGTAATAATTTAGTATTGTGTTGTATAAGGTTTTATGGATAATTACTGTGAGTAAAATATTTTATCTATTCTTTACGGATTCTATTTCACATTTTATTATTTCTAATTGTTTTCCGGTAATAATTCAGTATACCTGGGTGATTCTACTGATCTTAGCATATATGCCAGTAGAATTATGAAATACTGAATTATTTTTTAAAAACACATGTGGGTACATCCAGGCTGAAGATTATATCTACATGTGTTTTTATCATATCCAATTCTGATTTTATTCTCTTGTCAAATTTTCCATTGTATATGGTTCATATTTCATTTCTTAATCCATTTTTATTCAATTGATAGCAACTCCAAATTATTATTTATTTTTTTATCTTTCTCTCTCTCTTTTTTTTAAATTTTCTTCATGTTTTCAGTATTTTTGGCCAATTACCATTGAAGCATAAGCTATGGTAATATTATGATTGCACTAGTTAAACTATTAGCTATGTGGTATTCCGTCTTCACATTATCATTAATTATCTCTTTCGAGATTTAAGAAGAACTTGATATGTTTTTTGAAATTCATAGATATTATAATTATATATATATATATATATATATATATATATATATATATATATATATATATATATATATATATATATATATATATATATATATATATATATATATATATATATATATAGACAGAGAGAGAGAGAGAGAGAGAGAGAGATTGTTATTCAATACTTTCAAAAATCAATGACATTTGGTTCAGCAAATGGGAGTATATATTGAAACCAACGAAAGAAGAAGGGCCGCGGCACTCCACCGATTGCAGTTAATTTTCAGCCTACCTTGATTACATAACAATTCAACAATTGGTTTAAACAAAACAGCCTATCTTGATTACTTGACAGCAAAGAAGGTTGGAAGTATCCCGGCCTGTTTCTTTCGTCGGCTGCGGAATGTAGATAAACGGTCAAGAGCTGATTATTAAAACTTGCTTTTGGACTGAAGATGAAAATGAGATCCAAAAAGTTTTTAAACAATGCGCACAACTGACTTCAAAGTAAACATAAAATACACTTAACTTTTGTAAACTCAAATTTACAAGTCATTTTTGGATTTATGTGCTATGTTAAGATATCGGTTTTAATTATTTAGCCTTCATTTTAATGTATACCTACTTTCTATACTTTTCAAATATGTTAGCTTAAATTTATATCAAGTGCATACCCCCTTCTCTTAAACGGCGAATATGAATCAATCTTCTGTATTACCACACGCCCACAGTGTATTTGGCGACGACATGAAATGTGTATAATCTGAGTTTTCGTGATAACGTATATACGGAGAGGCCAATACACAGGAATATTAATTACAGAACGGTGTTAATTACCGTTGCATGAGGGGGGATGTTCGGTAATTAGCTACCTTGTTGCTTAAAATCAATTTATTTTGAAGAAGAAGAAGATTAAAAGTTAACCACCAGCCCTGCATTGTTGCTATCCTACAATCAATCGTCGGATAACAATTTGGCCCATTTACGTCATGCGGGAGAGCGCCGATGGTCTTGATTTCTAAAGGAGTGGTTGCTAGATTAATAGCTTTATTGCCTTTTGGGTGAATTATTAATAATTTTTATCCACGTGATCTTTTATCTCTGAATTCTCCAAAAGCCATTTTATATGGAATCGGGGATCGATTTGTCTAAGAGCAACATAAACTGGATTTTTTTAAATTTAATTTTTAATTAATTGGCGATTGAATGATCCCAATATATAGTGAAATTATTGTGAATACTTTTGATGTCAAATGCAACCTTTTCTCAGGCACAAAAATTTTATTTCCAAAATCGTTAAACGATTATGACATATTTTTTGAAATTTATATATATATTTTTTAACATGCCATACGTAATGCAAGTAGCGTAACCTATCTAAATTTAGGAAAAGATGATAACTTGATCTTAATCCTAACCTGTGATTTTCTAAACAATTTGCGTATAAATAAGTTTATTTATTATGTAAATTGTCATCCAAAATATGTGAAAATAAGTAGATACTTTAGCTTTTAAAGAGTTTAAAAGTTTTTAAAGTTTTTAAATAGAGAATGTAATTATTGTTTGGTGTATCGTAAATTCTAACAAATGCAAGTAAGTCAAAATCTAAAAATAATAATTATAAATTCTTGTGTGAAAATTTGCATCATAATTTGGTTGGTGGCGATTTAAAATGAGAAATTATCTGAAAATCAAGAATATTAAATACAGCTTAAAACATGGATTAAAATTAATCGTGGGAATTTCTTTCTCCTTCCGACCTCAGCAGAGGCCGATCCCCACCAGTGGCAGAGAGGTTCTTCTCTCAAAGCTAGTAGACGCAAGGTGCTGGGTTCAAACCCCTGTTGCGGTCGTCGACCTAACCATTCGGAGTTTTCCGTGGTTTTCTTCGAACCTTGCGTAAATATGGGTTAGGATCCCTTAGAAAGACCCCCACGGAGGGCACTCCTTCCGCCGGCCTATGTCCCTAGCGCAGATAATCAGCCATAACAAATAACCAACCAACCAACCCAAGTGATGAAAGCAACACTAATTATGCAATCATTTTCACAGCACTATTAAAAATTAACAAAAAATTATCGCCACATTGCTTCTTATAACATTTTAATTTTTTAATGTACTAAAATTTTATTTCATTATTCAAGTGGATTTTCCATATTTCGAAATGAAGATTATTATAGTAATTATAATAGCTTCTACAATATAGATAAAATACTAATCCCGCCCTTCATATATGCCTTATATATGTGTGTGTGTGTATAATAAAAATTGAAGATTTGAGAACTAAACGTAGATATTTTTATCGAAACAGTATATTATATCATAATATTGTTTATCTGTATGTTTATTATGACTTATACTCCGTGAATATAAAAAAAAACAATAATAATAATAACTGAAAAAGAAACTATCGCCTTTTTTTCTCTTTAAAAAATAAATAAATAAATAAATAAATAAATAAAAATAAATAAAGTAAAAAATAAATATCTCTGCAAATCAACAATTTCATTTCTAGATTAATCCATCTTTTATTTTCTGTCAGTAATTCTATTATATTATGTATATTATATTATGTCACCGACTTAGAAATTCAGTAAAATGATTAAAATTAACTTTTTCTCCCCTTTTTGATAAACTTTGTTTATCCGTATTTTTACTATTGTATGTGATTGCCCAAAATGAACAATGATTTTTATTTGCTAGTTTATTTTAAACATTCTACATCTTATGTAAGGGTGTCTTTTATCTCTATATAACCACGTGTAATTTGCCTTATTGATGAATGCAAAGATTAAAATTGATGATTTTCGTGCAACCATAATTGAAAATAAATTCGACAATTAAAAAAGAAAAATGAATAAATAATGAAACACTGAAATAATCACCCTTTTTTAGATAATTACAAAGCCGCATTTTTCTGGGAAAAAAACAAACATAATTTTATTTAACTCCCTCGATCACAAATTATGAAAAATTAAAGTGCAAAATTTTCCGTTCATAACACTAAAAGTAAGCATTATACTGTAAACAATTGCTAATGTACTTACTTCTTATTAGGTAATATATTACATATATTATACAGGCAAATGTCATCTCCAAGGTTGGGTGTATGTCATAGATGGAGGATATTTGCTCCATATAGTCGTGTTGAGCAAGGGTCAATCATTTTCATCAATTTCTGAAAGTTTCGTTTAATTTGTTAAGTACAAGTACAAGAACAGTGATGCAGTTGCGTTCGATGTTTACCCTGAAGACAAGTGCAGAGGTACTAAATATACAGAGCGAGCAAAAAGATAACGCAAACAAAGCTCAGTAGTTTTTATGTTCGACGAAACATTGGTGCCTACAGTGACACAAAAAAAAAATCCCAGGCAATATGAAAAACAAAGAGCGTCTGATTTTAATGTTTAAGGACAAACTTGCATCAGCTGAGATTTATGTAAAGTAATCACGAGAGGATGCGGATACAATTACAGTCACCTCAGCAAGGGACCTTGCCACAACAACATAAATCTGTAGTTATCGTGGGGGAAGATGTAGATTTCCTGGTGATCATGATTGGTCGCTGTAGGGATGTACATTCAAATGTATACTTTCTAAAGCAAGGCAAAGCAGTAACAGTTTCACCGCTCATTTTTTCTCTTGACTGCAAAATTAATCAATTGATTGCTAACAACATATATTTCTTGCATGCCATGGGAGGCTGTGATACTACTTCACACTTCCGCCTCGTTCAAAGTGGGAAAGATGAGGTTTCTTGAGACTCTCAAGAAAAACCCTTCATTAACATGTAGTTCATAACTTCGTTCCCTCAAGTCCATTGAGAATTTTGACGATCCTATGGAAGATGCTGATTCAGTTACTGATTCTGGCAATCGTTTTTTGGCCTCATTGTATAAATTCGCTGGCAAGGAAGTCAAGTCACTAAACAAATTGAGCTATTCATACTACTTTATGTCTGCATACAAGACATCAACTCATTTAGCGTCCCTACCTCCAACTGAGGTTACTAACATTCCTTGAGGGTGTATTTTCAAGTTCAACAATGGCTTGGGAATGAAAAAGATCCTAAAAAATGGGGTTGGAAAAAAACCAAAAAGGGCCTGCGGCCAGTAACGCTACAGCCACCAGCACTTCAATACGTTTTTAAACTTATTTATTGCAAATGCAAGAAGGCCTGCCAAAAAAACTGTGAATTAAAAAAAGTAGGCCTCAAGGGCTCCAATATGTATGTGAACTGCCAAAACAGTTTCAATAAAATGCCTAATTAATTATTTTTTTAAAACTAGGGTACATAATATAGTAGGCCACTTCGTTCCCTTATTTGGAGTCCAAAAGTAACCTATTCCTGACCTGAGTTATAAAAGAGGACTGATATAAAAAGAGAGGTAAAAATCATGTTATGATAAAATGTTGTATGCATCATTACATACTTAATTATAATTAATTCCTCTCTTTAAAAAAAATTGTACTCACCAAGGCTGCTCAGGAGCCTAAGTTTCGACCATCGGGTGCTTGCATGCCTCTCCTACGGTTTGAGACAACAATTTGCTGCCTCGGAATGAAAACGGTTCCTGAGTGTCCGGGTGTGTAAACAACAATTTATTTTTTTAGGTGTAGTGACTGGAAGATATCCCTGCAGAAATCACGGAACCTTTCGTCAAGAGAGCTCGGTTTGACTGTTGAGATTCACTTCAACGTTAATAATCATTTAATAATAAGTGTTGTATAAAATACCTATTTTCCTATTTTATTATATTGTTTAACATTAAACATTTTTTATACTACTCAACCATGAATCGCTCTTTATCATATTGTTGTACCTATATAATATAACGTTAAACTTTTACATATCTGCCATCTGCGCAGACGTATAATGATGCATTTAAGTTATATGCCTTCAATAACGAGGCGGCTGACTACTTCGTGAATTCGTCATCGCTTTTGTCATAATTATTCAATGTTCGAAAAAATTACTTACACATAAATTGTAGAAAATTGTATCTGTTTTATCAAAGTATAGGACAATGTCTACTGTGAAATGCTTACTTCTACTTTTATGAACGAAAAGGCTGTAAAAAAATGTTTTTTTTTTTTTTTTTTTTTTTTTTTTTTTTTTTTCTATTTTTAAAAGTTACTGATTTTCGCCGTTCAACACCTCTTTGCACAGAAACCATATTTTTTACCCAAAAAAAAAAAAAAAAAAAAACGATAAGAACATGAATTGTAGGTAATTTTGTCGTCTTTATTTTATATAGGATCACCTTTTGCGTAAAAAGCTTACTTTGTAAGTTATAAGCAACCAACTAAGAAAAAACTGTGATTTTTAGTGTGTTTTTTTTTTATTATTATTCATGATTTCTTATAATTCAGGAAAAAAATTGTTGGACAACTTCAGATTCGTGTGTTCAGAATCCCCAAAAACATAAAGTAAGCCACTAAAAACAATTACACTACAACTTTCTACCTCGAACTATCATTTGACTGGACTAATATATGGGCCAGGTGAGTAAGAGAATTAAAAGTAGAGATTAGGGAAAATTAGAATTCAGAAATTGAAATCTCTGAGACATTGATTGTTAAAAGGTGATAGTATACAATTGATCCGTTGTAGAGTATATTCACTAATTAGCTACTTCTGTTAAGTAGCACATGTCCTCCACATTAAGTATTCTTTCAAATTTTAAATCATGGTAAGTGTTGAATTTATGCAATAATATAGCGCCCATTAAATATATATATAGAATAACGTTCGGGATTCAAAGCTTCTTATTAGAAGACCATTTCATTATTTTAAAGGCGTCAAGCAATCAATCAAGAAAAGGAATATTATCTTTTAATTCATGCATATTAAAATTTTGTTGAATTGTATGATTAAAATTGGGACTAATATGGGTTATAAAAAATTTTTTGAAAATTTCGCTTTAGAACAAAATTTACTAAAAAAAAAAAAAAAAAAAAAAAATACTTCAGCTATCGCCATATAAAACGTTCATTTTTAAAGTATTTTTTTTACAAAGTGGTTTTTTTTTTAAGCTTGCTTGTACGATTTGGCGAAAAAGATTGATAAGATTCTCATGAAATTGCATAAAAATGCATAATATTTTCTCTAAATAAAACTATATATAATCTTTTGTCGAATTTTTGAAAAATAAAGGATTTTAAGTGTATGTCCTTTCATAAAAATAGAATAAACTGTGTCAAATACTGTAACACTTTAGATTTAGTAATCTGTTTCTTGTCCCAATCCCCCCCCCCCCCCCCACCCCATCATTGCAAAAATAAACCACCGATCACACATGATCCACTGATCTCGGACACGATTTAATGTAAGATTCTTGCCTCAACCTGACAGTATTGGCGAAGTCATGGATTCATCTCCAATTCCCAAATCCAAATCTGGCAACCCCTCCGCACCTCTTATAATCTGTGGACAAACGGGATCACCATCATTGACTAAGCTGCATGTCTGTGCATAGGTGTGTATGTATCTCCTGTGTAAATGTTACATAAGACAGATAAGACTATTGGCTGAGTCAGATCGCGTGACCTCCCTGCGCTTATAATCGGCTAATCACTTATTTTTCTTTGCGCCTTTCACCCCTCACAGATTTCAGAAAACCTTTCGATAAATTCCTTTTCAGCTAGAATCTATTTGCTGATTATAGTAAGTGCTATAACTCAATGTCAAGAGGCGAGAAAATTTGGCAATGCTATCTTTTCGCTATATTCGCATTTTATTAATAAGTAATGATCGGGCTGTCTGCGCGTTTTTAAGCATATAAGATGAATACGCCGCTGTTTTACACTCTCTTATCATTTCCGAGACGTCTGAAATAAATTTCATTTTAAACAATCATTTAACATTCATTTGTTGAATCGATATGGAAAGTAAACTTTGAGAGCTCTACTACACTGTAAGAAAAAAAGATAAATGCTTCTTAATTTAAGAAAATATATTACAACCGTGAACGAAAATATACAGTAACCTCTTCCCAGTTAATCATGATTCCGAAAAGTAGTCTTTTATCCTTAAAAATTACAGAAACTAATATGTTTTCGAGATTTAAACAAACAATTATAATTTAAAAAAAAAAAAAAGAGTTTTTTTTTTTTTTTTTTTCCGGAAACGTTTTCGAGTAGTTTTAGTTTGTATACAGTGTATTAATCAATTTTTTCAAATCGGAATATCAGTTTTTAGGATGCTGTGAATTCTTAATTAAACATTTTCAGTGGAAATTGATTTTTTAGATGAAAAGAGACAAAGTAATATAAATTTTAATAATTATGTTAATGTTAATGCTGTTAATTTATCAAGTTTGTTGATCATGAGAATGTTTACTTGAAAATGGATAGAATCCGAAAAACTTATATTCTGGATTGATAAAACTGAGGAATACACTATAAAAACTCCTCAGAAATGTTTTCAAAAATTAGTGGCATAAAAACCCCAATGTTTTTATACATATTTCTTTAAATCTCGAAAATATATTGGTTCCTGGAATTTCTAAACATAAAAAACTCTTTTCAGAATTGTGGGTAACTCGGAAGAGGTTGTTTTAAGCTTTCGTTTATGGTTATATTTTATTTTCCTAGATAAAGAAACATCTGTCTTTTTTTACATTGTACGAAAAAACAACGAACATAAAAAGAGAATATAGAAAATTGAGGTACAACATTGTGATTCACTTGTTTTAGCTTTTATTTATTTCATATGTTACAGAATTCTGATTTAATAAAATTGTTAAAAAATTTTGGAGATAAAAAGTAAGAAAAAATATTTTTATTCAAAAAAAATAATAATAAAAATCTGAAGGAAATTACATAAATAAAATTAATATGTTCTGATTGGTATTAACAGTGGCAAGTGGTTTTAAGTTTACATTTTTGAAAATACAAAACTAGCATTTTAATCATTATTTTTAATTAGTGTAGAGATAGTTATTAATATATTATTGTTATTATGTATAATTAATTTTAAAAAAATCAGAAATTAAATTTAAAAAGTCTTGTTAATTTGTGAGAAGTGCCATTATTTAAGAAATTGTTATCATTTTTCAGGAATTTAAAACAAAATAAGCTATTGTCACAAAATAAAGTTAATTCTTATCGCGAAAACAATTGATTAATATTAATAATTCGAAAGAAACAAGTTTAAAAATTTAAAAAAACACTAAGGGAAATTTGCTAAAAACTAGAACATGTTTGAAAATTTTAGTTATTTACTGTATAGTAGTTATCCCTTACATGTTTAAAAATATTTATAATAAATTTTAAAAAACTGTAAAAATATATATGTGAATCAATTTCATGAACACTCCATAGGTCAGGGATGGCAAAACTTTTCACATCCCTGTGTCATTTTTTTTTTTCGAGAAATATTTTCTATTACCATTAAGTTCCAAGTAAAAAACAAATTTCGTGGATCAAAAAATCATGAATCCAAATTACTTGAAAATTATTTATTAGGATTTAAAAAAACATGGATAACATACAGGGTGTTTCACAAAGGACCCCTAACTTTAAAAATCAATAACGCGGAAACGGTGATAGGGAGAAAGATGAAACCAGTGGTATGTTTATTAAAAAAATCGTAAGAATCTTATACATAAATATCAAAATTTAGTTAGAAATAGCGCCGATAGATGGAGCTGCGATAAATAGGCGTATCAAAAGTGATTCAAAAGGTGCACCTTTTACACAACAGACTTATAGCAAACGAAGATGAAATTGTCATTGACTCTCTGCTGTATGTCACCGGTCTGTATGTTGAAATTTTCTGAAAAGCTCACGAATTGTTTTCCCATCTGGGCCTTTTGCGACTTGAAATCGAGTTTGAAAACTTCTTGTGGCAGTAGGACTTTGATTTAATCGGTGGTACTCCAACACAATAAACACATGCTCCTCCATGACATCACTTTCGGAAGTATTTTCACTATAAACTAATAGCGGTAATATTTCAATGGCGAAATCTTCAACGGTTGGTCTTTCTATGCTTCTGTACTCTCTGTAGAAGGATTCTTAACGTTCTCAGCGCCATCTGTCGGTATTATTTTAAACTAAATTTTGAGATTTATGTATAAGATTCTTACGATGTTTTTATTAAACATACTACTGGTTTTATGTTTCTATCACCGTTTCCGTGTTATTGATTTTTAAAGTTAGGGGTCCTTTGTGAAACAACCTGTACATGTCGATATTACACTGTAATAATTAAAGTAAAAATTATATTTTAGAAAGTAGTAAAAAAATGATGCGATTTATTTTGTTGTATCTTTGATGTAAAATAATTAATATCAGGCTTACAAATAGTTACTTTTAACAGAATGCATGTTGATTGAAGTCATCTGACAGGTGGTTTCACTTTGAAATTTTTATACCATTATTAATTTGCAAAAATAATTAATCGTAGGCATAGATAAATGAATAAATTGTTAAAATTTCAAACACTATCTTCTTTAAAAATCAACGTATCTAAATTCCAAGTTGCCAGTATTTTATCATCGGTATTTTTACTTTATAATGACAAAAAAAACTTTCATTTTCATTAATTTCTAAATTTTGGCTTTGTATAGAAAAAAAATTAAGAATTTATATCATTGAACTATAGTGGAATTCAATAAATCTACAATTAAAATTCTTCAATTTACAATAATTCGAATTTAGACATTTTTAGCTTATATTAATTATATATTGTTATAATTATATATTATATATTAGCTTATATAAATTTGGGTATTTTATATAATTTCACTTTATCTTAATTTAGAACTTGACTCAAACAACGATGAACCGAAAATTTTGTTTTGCATGCCACATTTGGCATGCGCACATTTGGCACATATTTGGCATTTTGGTGCCTTTGACACGGCGCCTGTAGCCTAAGCAATAGTTTTTTAATTTCTAATTTTCTAAATAATTTACCATCCCTTCAAGCTGGACGCCATTTACTGACAATTAAATTTTAAATGCCAGTTATTCGCCTTATTTTCCAAAAAAATATTTTCCACGAATTCTATGAATACACAAGATTACTACTAAAATACTCTGGTACTTAAAAAGATAAAAACCGTATGCCATTTCTGAACCTGATATTTCATCAAATAGAACTTACTTTCCACATCAATGTTGCGGTTAGTTATTGCTGGCGCCGCAACCAATTTTAGGTAGATTTTTCGACATAGTAACCGTTGATTCCACTATACAAAATAAAACTTTTTGAAATTGATAAATTCTTTATTGCTATCATTAAGGATTCATTAATGATATCTTAAAACTGAATTGATCTATGTCTGTATTATTCACCTAGCCAAAATATTTTAACACAGGATAAAAGGATAAAAGAATATTCCATTCAAAGAAAATTCCATTCATAAATTATAACATTATCACAAAAATTTCTGAATTTAAATCACTGCTATTTTAGAAAATGGACTTTAAACTGTTCTAAACCCATTCTAGATATGAATTAAAATAGACATTCAGAAAATAATGACAAAAATAACTTTACAAAACTTCTATGAGAAAAAAAAAGAAAACAGTGTACACAAATAAGAAATTCATGAATACATATTGTAAATATCTGTTCTTGTAGATGGTGCGTGAAACACCTGCAGCATTCAACACGAATCTGAATAATCTGTTCAACATTTTTATTCACTGAAAAACAATGCGTTGAAAAGTAAAAAAGGAAAAAAAAAAGGGAAGCTTTTATTTAGTCTTAGGACTTCTTCAATTTTTTCTACATTGAATTATTCTTTCTAGACAATTTAAATAATTCGAGTGACTGCAAAAGAAAATGCGTTAGAAAAGAAATGGCTTGAATTAACATTTTCATAGTTTGAAACTCTTCCTTAAATCACGAATATATTTAAGGAAGTATGCATTAATATTCATTGAGCACTTTCAAATTCTTATGGATAAGTTAAGTTGATGAAAGCGTTTGTTCTTAAGTCAGTATCCCACCGACACATTATAGATATTTCTTATTTTGTAATGCCATTTTACATTAATTTTATAAACATAATTTACGTTATACTTCTTATTCTTACTATAAAAGAAAAAAACACAGACAGGATCACGAAATAGCAGAACCACAAAATATTGTGAAGTTCCACTTAACTTTTAATTTTAGATATCTCCTTAAATAAGTTTAAAAATACCAAGTTGAAGCCCATTATTTCATTTCATGATACCACTATTTTTTTTCTAAAACTGTTTCTTGTAAATTTGTACAATAGGAATGGGGTAGAGTTGTTTTCAAGACTAATTATATTTGAAGATTAGAATTATACTATAGACTTTCAAGATTAATTATAATTGAATTGTTTGATTAACAATTATATATTCAAGAAAATCTCAAAAGGCGTAAAAGCTCTAGAATGTACATGCAATTTATAATACAGATTACAATTTTAACAAGTGATAATTTGGTTATTTGTGTTTTCCTTCTAATACATTTAACTATGCCATTCATGACAGTACATATCATACACGTATTCGTAATAAAGTAAAACTAAAAAAAAATAAAGATTTATCAAACACATTTTTAAAAAAAATTACTCAATAATTTAAATAAGTGCCATAATTGTATTGTTTCTCAGAGTAAAGATTTTGATTATAATATTTCCTTTAATTAAATATTTATGTCATTGCAAAATTTAAGTTTTACTTTTTTTTTTTGATACATTGTAATTGAGAAATTCTATATTACATGATTTCGTAAAATAACTTTCCTTTCCTTAATTCAAACCAGAATTTATTAGATACAATTTTCTTTTATTTGATTTATTAAGTAACAAAATTTAATATAACTGATAATTGAAGTAATTCAATTTAAAATTATATGAAAAGTTATTAACTGGTGATTCAAACAACACAGTTAGTTTATTAGTTTATTTAGATTATCTACTATACTTTTCACCGCAAAAGTTCTGTTGTATTTAAGCAATGTCATGATATTTTCAAAATTTTTAATTCACTTCTTCTCTTATTAATCTCTTTTGTTTGACACTTCCTTTTTGTGCTTTCTATATTAGAAAAATTTCCTTATAAAATTATCATCCTACCAAATTGATGCATATTTCTGTAAAATTCCTTTTGTCTTGACTACCATCACAGTGCTTAAGTTCAACAGGCTGCTTGTAGGGAAACTTGGATTTTGTGTTGATTTAGAATTTTGTTTACCATTTTCCAAAGATATAAGGTCTTTGTTTTGATAAAAAAAAATATTTAAATTTGCTTTGTGCTGGGTTGCGTAATTCCTCTTGTCTAAATTTTTTAGTTTTCATCTTCTTAATGTTGTTTTTATCTTTAAAGTATGCTAGTAATGTACAGGTTAACAAAATTCACTCTAATCTTTGGGAATTTTAAATAAAACCAAAAGAATATAAAAGAAAACCCCCACACTTCCATTACGTAATGAAGATTCGAGATTATGAAAGGTAATTAATGGGATTCTATTCGTTATCTTGACTGGTAAAAAATGTCTTTGTTTTTTATTTGTTTGTGTAAATCTATTTAATGATTTTTAGCTTACATTCTTATTTTTTAAATGCAATGTAAAAAATATTCAAGTGACTACTTCCCATTTTCTATAGAATTATTACCAAAGAGCTGAAAGAAGATATAGATATTATTGATTCGTTTGAAATGTATTTTTCCGATTTTTTTTTTTTTTAATGAACGGACTCTTATTGAACATGGAGTCAGAATTAAAACACATAGCGTATGGTCAGATTGGATATTTTCGTCCAAACTATGGCAACCCCTCTACAGAACTTGGCGATACTTGTCTGGTCTATTTCTCTTCAGTGAATTAGACAAGTAAACAAATATTAGCTTGGCGATAATGTTAACCTTTTCAAGTTTTTGCCTAAAATTATCTTGACCAATCAAATTTTATTGCCCGTATGTCGCCATTTCCTTATAAATTCACTCAACTATAATTGCATCAAAATCACGAAATTTAAAAAAGTAATTTTCGTGATTTTCAGTTAATTTGCATTGTAAGTATAATTTATTGCTTATAATAAGAAAGTTAATAAAAATAAAATATGCATATTTTCTAAATGTAGAAAATAAGATTTGCTTCTCTCCCTCCCCCCCTCAAAAAAAATTAAAAGATCTAAAACAGTGCAAATACAACACATCGGTTGCTATTTCCGCTAGTAATTAAAATTATCTTTGTTTTATTCCTCGTCTGAAGTTCATTATTGGCCTTATGTAGGGCCACCAACCTATCAACTATCATGCGTGCATTTGTAATACTTTTCGTGGGCGCCCCCCTCCCTCCCACCTTCCCGCCACAAACACGCAAACTGTATGGACATATGTGGTCAACATTTTATAAACCTGGAAAATTACATATATAAATAACGGATACAGATGTACGTTTTAGAAAAGGTTCATGCGCAAAGTTTAACAAAGTTTCTTCACAATGATCAAGATTTTAACCCTTTATCTACCACATTACGAATTAATAAAAGAAATTGCATGTACATTTTATTTCATGTTAATATAACGTTAACTAAAAGATAAATGCCAAAAAAATACTCACTTTCCAAAAATTAAACTACATACGCTCAATTATTTGAAATGGTACTCTTAAGCGCCGCCAGCATTAAACATTTACAAAAATATTCAGACTTTGTAATTGAATTAAAACATTTAGAAAATTATTATTTTTATTTTTATATATTATTTTTATACATGATGTATTAAAACAAGAAGAACATTTTAACAAATCTATCTTTGATAATAATAATAAAAAAAAAAAAAAAAAAAAAAAAAAAAAAAAACATTTTTTCTTCTTTTTTACACACAGAAAAACATTACACGTGAATAAGTCTTTGATTGTATTTTTCCAAATGCGCAAAATTCACAGCGACCTCGATTTGATACAAATGTTGGCCAATGACATCCTTGATTTTGTAGACAAATGTCTTTGGAAACAGAAAAATCTCTCTTTTTTTTTTTTTTTTTCTTTTTTTTTTTTTTTTTTTAAGGCACTGCACTTGAAATGGCTTTAGGTTCTCAACCGATCTTGGTTTCCTCTTCGTTTAGGTTCTGCATTGGACTTGACAAGTAAACCTTGCGTGGCAAAATGTTTATACTTCACGTGTTTTTATATATTATCTGAGAGAATTAACATGGGTTGTTTCAGGCTAATCAGAAATGACCCGGTAGTTATAAATACCAACCAAAATTTAGTTTGTTAAATAAAAATAAATTACAAATGGTACTTAACTAAAAGACTATGCTAAATCATATACTAAGATCATATACAAATATGAAAAAAAATATCGTTCACATACCTTCAGTATTTTTGCTTTGATTTGAAATAATTTCAAGGAATAAGGAGATCCCAATGTGGGTGACTCAAATCTATGAACAGACTCTAAAATAATTATTTAAAAAAAAAAAAGTAGCTGCTTCTGCTTTCTAGGAAGATTAAAGGTAACTTAAATCATTGATCTCTGAAAATGAGGCGAGTATTGTACGAATAGAGTGTATTCTATATGACTGAAAAGCAATTGGTAGTACTTAGAAGTACCGTTGGTAGATAAAGGGTTAAATAATAAAACCAATGCATCTTTTTTAGTGCAAGTGACACTTCCAATATTTTGTTAACAGCAAATTTTATTTTAAAAACAATGTGCGGATTCAAGTAAAACGTTAAACTTTCTACCAAATCCCGTATTTAATGTTGCGAGTTAAAAATACGTATTTATAAATACAAAATTATACAGGCTTCGTAGACACACTATAAAGGACATCTGTAAGTGCAATTGCTTCCACGAGCGCGTGGTTGACTACCTCTGGTCTAAGGTATCTTCAAGGTAAATTTCATTCATAATAATTTTTATCAGAAATATCTTTCACAATCACGAGTTTCCCCTCATACTTGTCAAATGATAAAAATAATAATCAACGTACATTTTTTTATAAATTATCCAGCGTTTTTGATTCTCTTTCCAATTAAAAGAGATGCATTAGAAAAAAAAATCTCTCAGTGTATAAAAGACAACTTTCGCCAAAGAGATTTAACACACATATAATGCGGTGGGTAATGTTTAATCATATTTCATTTCATCTGAAATAAAAAATAGTAATTGAAATCTCGAAAGTTTGAATGACAAAGTTAAGATATACATCAAGCGGTACCCTTTATCAAAATCTTGTTTCTCAAAATACATCTCAATTGTCGATAGAGTTTTATTGAGTAGCAATCCTATTTTAATTCAATTATTTCAAAACCCGATTATCAGCAGTTAAACTCCACTAACATTTCGTTTCCTTTACAAGAATTTATATAAGAATTACATGTTAAATTAATAATTGGTCTGTGTAGAATCCCTTATTACAGAAAATAGAAAATGATTATAAATAGATAAACAACTTCTTTCATAATAGGAAAATTATAAAAGCGATTAAGTACACAATAAAGCGTTTTTTCATTGTATAGATGAGCAAATTTAAATCAGTAGATAATGTAAATATAAAACTTCGTATAACTTCGCATTTGTTTTTCTTAGCTTGATGACATATATAAATAAATTAAATCAATACTTTCGAAAATCTTAACAATAATTCTTTGAATCAGAAATCGGGTATCTTGAAAGTGAACACATTTTGGATTTTCTCTCTCTACTTGAATCACCCTTCCAAACAATAATGTTTTTAAGGTAATTAATATAGCGTGTATTCCATGTATTGACACCCTGTAAAATATTTTACAGAACATCATCTGTAATTTTTTTTTTTTTGCTATTATTAACAAAGTGCGTTTGCGAAAAGAATTGCGCGTAGTGGATAATGATATGCATCATTAAACGGATATCATAAATAGTCAATGTTTCACGCATATGAATATTTCATTAAATTTTCTCGCACTTTTTAGAATGAAGCTTCTTTGATGTGTTATGTCTTTCAGGAAGAACATTTTCTGAATATATTATTAAAATTGGAATTTAACTTAATTGGAAATCTATTGAAATATTTAGGTAACCATAATTCTTCTTTTATATGAAAACAACAACGAAAAATTATGCGTCAAGCATAAATTATGAAACACTTTCCAACATATTGATAATACTGTAACAGAACTTCGCTGTTTAATAAGGTAAAATATGTCCAAGTAAACAAGAGTCAGCTGGATGGGGAGACCTACCAAATGGCTTAAGCACTCACAACCCCCAGCCAGAAGAGTTGGTCTCTTAATTTTGAACCAATTCCAGATGAGAAATCTGCACCCGTATTGGCACCCCCAGAGGTAACGCTTATACTAAACTTGGAGGGTATTGGAGACACAAACAGATTTCACGTGCACCAGCTCCCATTAACGTACACGGTCCCACAGCAGCCGCAATCGAGAGAGATTGTCACCCTCCCAAGCAGTGACCACGGTCGATGCTGCTTCTCTTTCGGTGATCTTACGGGAACCAAGCTTATTCGTCCGCGCCACTGCGGGACTATGTCTAAGTAAACAAAATGAAAAACGCATAATACATTTGAAAACCCAATTACAGAAATCATCATCAATAGTAGAAAAAAATATCCGAATTCTTTTGTACAGCCCTGTATATGTCCTATAGTTTTGTACCGAGTGTCCTAAAAGTTTCCGTACTGACGACATATGTATTTATTAGTCACACAACAACAAACTTTAAAACGATTACTTTTATTCTTAAGATAAAAAAGCACTTTTAACATGACGTAGGAAAAAATACTGAATTTACATTTATAATAAATGTTCAAAATGTCCACCCCTTTCTCGGAGGCAAAGCTGAACTCGTCTGTCCATGCTTGTAGAAATGCGTTTTAACATGCTGGGAGTGACTTCTTGTTTCCTTTGAGTAATGGCAATTTTCAGGTCATCTATTGTTTGAGGATTATTTGCATAAAATTTGTTCTTTAAATATCCCCACAGAAAAAAAGTCCGAAATGCTCAAATAAGGGGATCGAGGTGACCAAAGATTTTTCAAGATGAGTCGATCGCCAAAAAATTCTTCAAGCATGTCTATGGTTTCATTACTTGTGTGGAATACTGCTCCACCTTGTAGGAACCAAGAATCACATTCATTCACTTCAAACAATGCAACAAATTGTTCGATAAGCTTCTTGTATACAGAACAATCAACAGTTGATTCAAAACAAAAACAGAGATCCAACAATCCTTTTTCGTGATACAGCACACTTTATGCCAATCTTTTGAGAATGTAAAGGTTTGTGCATTAATGAATTAGGATTGGTTGTCGCCCAAAAGCGAGAGTTTTGCGTGTTCAGGTAATCGCCTAAATGAAACCATTCCTCAGCGGAGAAAACTGTTTTGCAAAAATCTTGATGTTGTTGCGAATAAATCTCCGGAACCACCGGTAATAATGAATCCGCTACTGAAAGTCCGGTGGCTTTATCTCCTGTACCATTTTTACACCATCATAAGTACGAAAATGCAAAACTCATAAATCTTTAAGTGTCCATCTACGAGAAACGCTCATTTCTTGTGCCAAACGACTCACGAATTTTGGAGGAGGTTTGCAATGTCCTTCGTTGAGTGTTTTGCAGAAAGGTTGGTGTAACAACTTTCGGCCTTCCACTCATATGCTTGTCTTCCACCGAACCTGTATTACGAAATCATCCAACGAGTCGGTATAGCGTATCTTTACTCGGTATTGCATCATTTGGATATTAATTTCGCCACACATCTTTGCACATTTCATACGATTTACATTCTAAATAAGTTTCAAGCAGCGCAACTCTCTGAATACGTAATAAATTCATTTCACTATGAAGAACAAAATAACATTGACCTTTATTCTCGCACCAATTGAGCGCGAAAAGAACCAAACGATAAAAACTCAAGAATTGATGCAATGATAAGCTGACGATAAACTTTAATATTTAAAAAAAATCACGTACAATGAGTTCTTTAAGTTGGAGTACAGGAACTTGTAGGACACACCGTATATATACTACATAATAAGCTAAAATTCGTATTAGGAAACGCATAGCACAGTTGAAAATTGCATTTCAAAAATTTCTGTCAGTAAACGGAAATGTACTCAATATCTTTATACAACCCTGTATATGTTCTGCAGAATTTATGCACAACAAGCAATATGCAAATAATTAATTACACTTAGAAACACGTACCACAACTGTAAACGCCCTTCCTGCAATTATTGTTCTTAGAAAGTACTGTAACTGAATTATTTCGTGTGCCTCTGTAAATGAACGAAGAATGGTATGTACACATTATTCTATGATAAGTATCTTGTAGGGCACTGCAGAGATATTTGTCAATTTCAACATGTTTAAAACAGACTGGCAGAATTAAAATATGCTGTGAATAGTTTTCTCCTGTAGACCATTATGTAATAAAATTCTTTTGCGGGGTCCTATAAATGAATGATAAATACTTTACGTGCCGTATTCTACAGAAAGCATGTTTTAGACCACCTCAGAAATTCAAATCAATGTTTGTAATAGTGTAACATCAATAAAATATACCGCAAACGATTTTCCGTCCATAGAACGTAATGTACCGGAATTATTTTGAGTGTCCCTGTAAACGAACTCTAAATGATACATACTTCCTTTTCAATACCGATCATGCCATAGTAAACTTCAAAAATATAATACCAATTGCATGACAATCAGTGTATATTTATGCAAGTTAGAGCACAGACAGAGCTGAACACACAGTCAGACAGACCGAATTCATACACTCTTTTCAACTATGTTGTAAACTGTTAAAAAGACATACAGTGGTGGAAAAGGTATAAGCACAAGTAATTTTTGCATTAAAGTATATTAAAATTTCATTAGAAATATATTTACAGCTTTACACAAAGGCTTACAAAACAATAATTTCTATTAATATCGCACAACAGTAACTTGAAGATAATACAATTTCACCTAAAGTACAATGGCATAAACTAAGGCTAAGAAAAGTATAGAGGCAAGCCTTTTATGGTCCTCAAGACATATTAATAATCAAGTAATTCGCGTTTTTACATTCTTTTATTTAACTTAAATTGGTTTTTGTGTGTAAAGATGGAATTTTGAAATCGATTTGTCGCTCAATTTCTAATATGTTAGAGTTATAAAAATGCTGTGCACAGGCATGTTTCTGACGACAACAGAACTGTTTGATATTTTTATAACTTAATTCTAAATTAATAAATTAATTTTAAGACATATTCTCATTAACTGAACACAGGTAACAAATCGCCAAATATTCTTTATATTTACAAATGTGTACGAGTTACAAAAACAATGGAGTTAATGATGCACCAAACCATCCTCTAAAACATGGGCCAACAAGCTCTGTAACTGCAATAAGAAAATATTTAAACACTAAAAAATAGAAACTATAAATAAAAAAATAAAGAACAATTTATTTTAAAAAATACACTTTTATCAATTAATAGTTTAATAAAGTAATTAAATTATGATTATACGTTGAGAGAACAATTTAGCAATCCTGAATATATATTTTAAATAATGTTTTTTCTTGTCTTTCCTGTTATGATATATTAAAAAAGAAAAAGAACAAAAATTATAATTTTTCTAATAAATTCTCTAGTTGCGTTTCTATCAACGTAAATCAAAATGCTGATTTCGAATAATCGGGGACCACGCCAAATTAACGTATTGTAACAAAAAATTTTTGGAACAACATGAATTGCAGTTCTGAAATTAGGCATGCATTTAAAAATAAACATTGAATACTTATAAAAGTATCTTTAAACAAACTAAAAATTATTTTTACTTTTATACTTATATTCAGATACCCTCATAGAACATTTAACTGGCAACAAACAAGCTTGTTATTGCAAACATTGAAAACAGTACACATGCTTTCGTAAAATATGATCCAGATGGCAACATTGTTGCCAAGATCTTTTCCAACCACACTCTGATCAACCCCTTGGCACAACTGAAACTCGGGCAATGGCATGTTTCAGATGTTCACACAGCCTCGAATCACAAATACATTCGCTTCTCTTTTGACATTACCCCCCTTTACACAACTAAACATAGATTCAACACAACCCGATTCAACATTTGTAAATTAACACTCCTAAACCAACAACTGAAGGTTGCAACAGGTACCACAAAATTAAACCTCTTCATGATAAAATTAATTGAAACAACGCAAACAGCGGCGCGAGCTTCCTACAGATTAAAGAACACTCGGAGGGCACCTACGTACCTTCTCTTTCTGGACCTCCAAGCTTAAAACTAGACGAAATCACCTTGCTGCACTGAGAAAGAAACTCAAACACTTTAGGAAAATTCTGTAGCAATCAAACAAACCCTTTTGGTACAGCACAAACATTTTTCACAGTTAAATTCTTCATGCCTGATGAAATCAAGCTTGAGCTGCCACCTATAAAGGCGTCCAGATAGCACAATATGGAGCACCTTACCTCAGAACTTTTCGGTTCTTCTTTTTACCCCAACGTGGACAACTCTGATATCACTTTTGACTCCCCTCCAGACAAACCCTTTTCAAAAGCGGAAGTAGCATCGACATTACACACATTTAATGACAAGAAAGCCCCCAGTCCAGATTGTATGGACTTCAAAATTCTGAAATTAACGTTCAAAATTCTCCCCAGGTTTTTACAACATGAGTCAACTTATGCCTAAAAATGAAATACTTCCCGCTAACTCCAAGACAGGGAGAGGTGGTGTACTTCCTAAAGCAAAGAAAGGATGCTACCGAACCGTCGTCATATGTGCCTGCTGCCAACTCTAGGAAAACTCCTGGAGAATCTGTTTGTTGTTAGGTTAATCCACTTCCTGGAAAGCAACAATATTCTCCATCACAGGCAGTACGGCTTCATGGAGGCATTCTTGTGATAAGGCGGTGTTCGAAATGCTAATCACCTGTGCCACCAGCATAGAGGAGGGAAACTACACCTCCCTAGTATCATTAGACATCAAAGGTGCATTTAACAACGTTGAATGGCGCGACATCTTATTACAATTAATATAAATTGGCTGCCCGAGCAATATAGCTTGAACCATCAGCTCTTACTTAAGCTATAGGAGTACTCTAATCAATTGGAGACCATACTCTTCAATTCAACCCCTGCAAAAAAGTTGATCTCAAGGCTCTTGTCTGGGTCCATACCTCTGACTCTTAATATCCAATGTCATTCTAATAGAATTGGAATATTTAGGTGTTATTCTCATCGCCTTTGCTGATGATTTCAACTTTATCTTCTCGGGCCGCCGGCGTCTGGACATGGAACTGGCAGCAACCCGAGCTTTCCCCGCATTCTATAAGCAGCTGACTCGCCTGCACCTCCAGTTCTCCACCAGCAAAACTCTATCTCTAACTTTTGCTAAACCAAACAAGCTTAAGCGTAAACCCGTGATGAGAGTCAATGGGGTGAGAGTTCAGCATCTGCCACACTTAAAACTTTTATGAATAATAATTGATGACCAACGGAGCTGGACGGAACAAATAAACGTTCTAAAAACTAAATTAATCAAAATACATTACAATTCCTGTAAATCAACCTCAAAATCACGGGGAGTAAGGCCTAAATTACTAAAAATATGGTATCACACAATAATGATACATTTAGTGATGATATGAAAGGATTATCTTCTACTGTGTGGGCATCTGGGCAGGAAACTCACCAAATTGGTAAAACAAAAGTTGACTTCGATCTAATGGATTTTCTTGCTCCTAATAGCTCGAAGCTACAAAATCATCTCTACGGATGCACTCACAGTACTAACGGGTATCCCTCCTATAAAAATAACACTTGATTATGAATATAAAAAAATAGGATCCTCCATCTAGAACACACACCCACAAGCACACAACATTTCCCATAAATAGACATACAAAGGAAAGTCCACAGCTGGCGTCTGCATCCGACGGATGAAACTGCGCATCTTCATGTTAATCCTGCCAAGCACAGTTACACTGCCTCCCGGCATTCGTCAATTTACATGGATGGGTCCCGAACAGAAACTGGCTGCAACCTTCTGCGCTATAGAAGGTGAGATCAAAAGACGCATCGGTGGGACTGCAGAATTGTTAATGAGATCACGGTCTTTCAGGCGGAATTGTACACAATTCTGAAGGCTTTGGAATGGTTAGCCGGCCTTCCCTCGTCTCCCTATTTTCGAATTTTCCGCAATAGATTGTCGAGCCTGCAGGGTATTTTTGTCCACAGACTAAGCATCCACTAGTCCTCCAAATCCAACTCGCCCTCCTCCACCTCTGCAAAAAAATAGCTCTAGGTCACGTCACAGCTCACATTGGCGTTGAGGGAAACGAACTTGCTGATTCCCTTGCCAAAGAGGCAACCACCCGCCCCGCTGAGACGATCTCTCTTCCAATTCCCTCCTAACATGCGCGTTCTTAAATCTGGGATTCTTCCCGAATAGCAAATTTACTGGGATTCCTCTAGTTAGGGCCTACAGACCCACAATCTTATCCCAAAAGTGTCTAGAACACTCCTAAATCTTTCCCCACACACAACAGCATTGCTTTAAGGTCACAGTCCGTTTACGACACATCTAAAATACTGTCATCGTTCCTCAACCCAAAATTGTGAGTGTGGCGCCGTGGGATCCCCGAAACACAATTATTTCAATTGTTCACTAACTGCTGCTTGGCATTTTAAAAATACCCTCTTTTCCCCTCTTTCTTGACTCCAAAATATTCAATCCCATCCCAAGCTTCTCAGCCAATAGCAGAAATCTATTATTTTTTAATGGCTGTCTCAATTTTTTCCTCCTGAAAAAATTGAATCCAGTTATTTCTGAATGTCTGCAGTTTCCATTAAACCACTTCTAAGGAAGCTCTCGTGGGAACACTGCTTTTATTTTATTTTATTTTATTTTTCTGCTGCAGTCCTCTAGGACTGTCTTTAGAACAAGCCTATGTAGGAAGTGTTGTTTATCTCATTGTATACCTCAAAACCACAACTTTCCCTGTCCGCTGACTGTCGCATGGGGGCTATGTGCTCCAGCAGATGGGATTTGTTATGTGAATCTGCTTCATTTTCTGCCTATTCCCTGCTCCTTATCGCGTGGAGGTCACTGACTTGGAAGGGCCGGCCACTTGGCCTAGTATATGTATACGTCTCATTTTTTTCTCTCTGGCCCAAGGCCATTGCACTTTTTACTCCACCCCTTGTCGCGCTTGCCGGTGCGTTCAGCTTCAGCTGAATTTGGATTTTTTTTTAACTTTAATAAAATTACTTGGAGGGATATCTATGCTCCACAGACTTGACCTTCTCGTCTGAGCAGTCACTATTAGGCAGCGAAAAATGATATAAATGAGGCTTGGTGTCACTGATCTACAGAGTACTTCTTGGGTATTTTTCGGAATATCTAGCCTGATGATTTTAAGAAATAAAATCATCCTACTTTTTTTTTTAGCTTTGTACCATTTTTGTACATATTTTCAAATTAATAGCTGATGTAAAATTTAAACTTTGCATAATTCCTTATTTTCAATACTTTTAATATATGTTTTTTCAAATAATATTACACGGTGTATAATGTGAATTGCTTTTCCTTGCTTGATGACTTATAAATAAGCTAAATCAATGCTTTCAAAAATCTGAGTAATATTATCTTTGAATCAGAATAATGTATCTTGAAAGTGATTACAATTTACATTTCCCCTCTCTAATTTAATCCTCTTTCTAAAAGATAATGTTTTTAAGATAATTAGTGCGTTTGTTCCGTACATTGACACCCTATGAAATGTTTTACAGAACGTCATCTATGATTATTATTTTTTTCTTAACAAAGTGTTTTCGTGAAAAGAACTGTGCGTAGGATAATGATATGCATCATTAAATAGAATTCATAAATAGTTAATGTTTCACGCATATGAATATTTCATCAAATTTCCTCGCACATTTTGGAATGAAACTTCTTTGATGTCTCATGTCTTTCAGCAAGAAATTTTTCTGAACGCATGATTAGAATTGAAGAGCGTAGAAGATGTTGTATAACAAAAATTAAATTCTTATAAAATTAATTTGAAAGATTTTTATACATTTTACTGGTTTATTTTTTTTTCTTGGAAGCATACGTTTAATGTATTAGCAGGTGGTATTACACACTCTAGGTAAAAACTTATTAACATTTATTTTTCAAATATTGAAATTTATTAATTACTTATATATTATCCATGCCCTGAAGATAGATCACCAAAAATGGTTGTTTAATAGCCAATCTTGCTTACAGTTGCCAATTATTCAAAACAGAAATGTAACATCATTAAATATATAACATTTTTTAAAATGGTAAATAGTATGAAAATCAAATTAAATTAAACAAACAAATAATAAATAACTATAAACTATAATAAAAAAAACTGTGAAAACTCTAATAAATAAATAAACTTTAATAAATAAACTATATGGTTGTCAATATACTGCTTCACAACCAGACCGACAAACTTTGAGGGGTGATAGTAGACATGAAGACAAACATTATTAAATGGGAAACCATAGGGCGCAAACGTCTTCTGTAGGAGCTAGGGGCCATTAAATTTAAGGTCAAAACTGCAAATGATGATAAAAAACGGAGAAAAGGGTCGATTCGTTTGCGATTTTCGCTAAAATCATTCTTTATATCACGATTTTCTTCAAAAAAATTTTTAAAGGTTACGTTCAAAAATTGTCGATAGAGGGTGCTTTAGACTTTAGAGTACAGAACAACTACTTTTTACCGTTATTTTTTGTATGGGGTTCAACTTACTCTAAAGTTTAGACTTTAAATTAAATTTTAAGCCCAAAATCGAAAACATTGGGATCGGGTAACTAGCGAAAATTGAACTGTGAACAGAGGGGGAGGGGGATTTTAAACGCTCATAAACATTGAACAAACTAATCGATTTTGTTGCGGTTTGCGTGTTGGTCATTCCCTTGGTAATTATTTTATTCAAAATGACGTACAGCTTTGTTGTCGTCATTGTTTGATAGAGGGAACTTCCGATACATCTCCGACATTTCAATGGCATTACTCCTGAGTGTTTTCCTACCAGACCAACATACTTCCAGGAAGTGTTGGGGATGCAAAGACGACTCGAATCACCTAGGAATGTAACGTTGGAAATGCCTTTAAAAAGTAGTTGTTCGTTACTCTAAAGTCTAAAGCACCTTCTATCGACAATTTTTGAACGTAACCTTTAAATTTTTTTAAAGAAAATCTTGATATAAAGAATGATTTTAGCGAAAACAGCAAACGAATCGACCCTTTTTTTCCGTTTTTTATCATCGTTTGAAGTTTTGGACCTTAAAATTTAATGGCCCCTAGCTCCTACAGAAGACGTTTGCGCCCGTTGCATTAACGAAATAGCAATGCTTTATATTAGACACTCAAAACACTCAACGTGCACTTTCAAGTAGACACTCCCCTACTGCTGTTGTACAACTGCGCGCTCACTCTACTCCTTCCCCCTGAACCTCGATGTGCGCAATCTCTCCGACCGCGGCATCTCTCCTGGCTTTACCTTATAGCTTCCAACCTAACAATTATTCATTGAAATGTAATGCACGCCACTATTTAATAATATTTGTCTTCATGTCTACTATCACCCCTTAAAATTTGTCGTTCTGGTAGTGAAACACCCTGTATAAGGGTTACTATAATTAGTGTTATCGGAGCAGTTGTATTTTCCAGGCACGGAAAATACGTAAACACTAATAGTTAACATTATTTAAATTATTAAATATTAAAACATTAAATACTAATAAATAATGTATCAGATCTTCGATACTAATTATAATTTTAGCTTTACCATGTGCTAGAATACTTCGCAAAATAAAACATTTTTTTTATGAAAATGTAACATAACATGTCCTTCCTATAAGCTGTTCAATTAGGATTTAACTTAAATGAAACTTTATTGAAAAATTTAAAGGGAAGGTAAACGTTGAAATGAGCAAAAAAATATTTTTTGTTTTTGTGTTAAAATTAGTTTAAATTTTTAAATTATCAATATATTGTCATATACTTAGCAAAAAGTATATTTTCATACTTCTCATAAAGGTAAGTAATGAAAGTAACACATAATATATTTCAAATGCACTTTTCTCAAAACAAATTGTACGCAGTCTGTATTTTTAAATATGTGCTTTTATATCTTTAAAATGTGCTTTTATAGCCTCACCAATCATATCTTCGGAATGAAAACGACGCCCACGTAATTTTGTTTAGATAATAAAATAGTCAAAAGTCATGAGAATAGAGTATATGTTCTATCACTATGATGTTTTTTTAGCTCACAGGCTATCAAAGGATGAGAGCTAATGTGCCCGCCCGTTCTGTATGTATGTATGTATGTACGTATGTATGTATGTACGTAACGCGATAACTCGTGATAGAATTATCCGTTTTGCTTCAAATTTTGTTTACAGGTTCATTCTAATAAGGGGCTTCCATGATTAGTTTTGAGAGTTCATTGGTTAAGTATAAAGGGGGGAAATGGGGGGGGGCTAACTCCCCCTTAATTTAGATAAATGGGTTTTTCATGCAGAAGTATCCGTTTTTCTTCAAATTTCGTATATAGGTTCATTGTGATAAGGTGCTTCCCTGATTATTTTTGGGAGTTCATTAGTTAAGTATAAAGGGGGAGGAAAACAGGGGGCTAACCCCCTTAATTTAGATAAATGGGTTTTTCATGCAGAATTATCCGATTTTCTTCAAATTTTGTATATAGGCTCATTGTGATAAGGCACTTCCCGGATTAGTTTTGGTAGTTCATTGGTTAAGTATAAAGGGGGGTAAATGGGGGGCTATCCCCTTTAATTTAGATAAATGGGTTTTTCATGCAGAATTATCTGATTTTCTTCAAATTTTGTGTATAGATTCATTGTGGTAAGGCGCTTGCCTGATTAGTTTTGGGTTTTCATTTGTTAAGTATAAAGGGGGGAACAGGGGGGACTTACCTCCCTTAATTTAGATAAATGGGTTTTTCAAGCAAAATTTTGTGTATAAATTCATTGTGGTAAGGCGTTTGCCTGATTAGATTTTGGGCGTTTATTGGTTAAGTATAAAGGGTGGGAACGGGTGCTTGTCCTCCCCCCCCTCCTTAATATATTGTCGATTTCTTTATTTTTCGAGTGGCATCATTCTTTGAAAAAATAGCATAATATACAATTAGTGTGAATAGCCTGTGAGCTCAATGCCCTCAGTTTAACTGGGCAGTTTTCTTTATTATTCAAGAAATTCGACTATAATCCTTCCTGAATGAGAAGATGCATTGTCATGTTGAAGCATGAGCCCCCTAACATTCATCTCTTGATGAATTCCTGGAAGACACTTAGTGGTGTTCCAGTTAGCTGTAACTGTCTTCTGTCCATCTAGCTTGATGGCTGTGGCCAGTCCTGTACGACATACATTATTTTTATCATTGCTCGTTGTATTTTCAACTTGTTAGTTTGGGGTCATTTCTACCCAATAAACCCCCCCCCCCCACAACTTTACTTTCTTGACGCGTTGAAATGTAAAATAACGGTATGTACGCCTCATCAACTGTTATGATTTTAGAAATAGTGAGATGTTTACCATCATTATGTAATTTTAAGATTTCTTTACTGATTCTGACACGTCTCGATTTTTGGTGTTTTGCTAAATTAGGGGGGACTTAACGACAAACTAATATTTTCATGTATAGTGCTTCATGGAAAATTTTGTGTATAGCTGCAGATCTAACGTTAAGATAATTTTGTATCATTTTGTACTACAGCGATTATCATCGATTAAAATTTTCGTATGGCCGATACATTTTCTGGACAAGTTTTTCCCGTGTGTTCTTTCTCCAGGAGAGAATTTCGACCTCTTCTAAATTCTGTAAACCATCTGAATACAAAGACACGAGATGGAGATTCATTTCCATATGCTAATTGTAGACCTTGAAGGTATGCTTCTTGATTTAGCTGAATTTTAAAATCATCGAAAATCATAGCTCGATAATGCTCTCGCGTAAACTCCATTTTTTTCTTGTTTCAAAATTTATTCAACAATAGTTAAATTGCAATCTTTGACACAACCATCACCTTCGGACATAAACGTGTTCAAATTTTAATATCCAAACTGTTTTTTTGGTGCATATTGATTGCCCCACTCTTAAGAATTTCAGTGTTACCCTCGTATTTCTATATCTAACTTTCACTTTAATGTAACACACGAACGTATATAATTCACATGAGAAAATGGCAAATAAATTGGGTTAATGGGAGTAAATATAAATAAGGAGTAATTCTAAACAATCGATACAATCGCTCATCCGAGCGTTGGGCAAACTAATGGACACGTGAACTCGTATCTTTCCATCACTGGAAAGTTATGTTGCTCTTTTCTACATTTTGTGCTACATTTGGCAGCGTCGTTATCAAAACAGTTTGCTAAGACTGAAAACGTTGTCAAACGAAGTTCAACTATCTCAAAATTTTTTACTGCTGCTGGATAAAAACCAGACGTAAGTCATTTTATATTTGTTGTTACCGACATATTTTGTCAACAGTTTATTGTATCGGCTTCTTCATATTTTTAGTCTTCTGGACAAAGATAATTACAATAGTTCCATACCTTTTTCTTTACGGAGTAATTGC
This sequence comes from Maratus michaelseni, assembly GCA_963931845.1. Lineage (NCBI taxonomy): Eukaryota > Metazoa > Arthropoda > Arachnida > Araneae > Salticidae > Maratus > Maratus michaelseni. Next base: position 187,833,708 of record OZ007587.1, read on the forward strand.
TAACAATATTTTTATCTATCTTAATTTGGTCTGACATACTAGCAACCATAAATTTTCAATGCAAAAAGTACACCTTGTAAACATTAGAGACGATTTATGCTCAAAAGAATCATAGACATGGCTGATATATTTTTTTTAATTACATCAATTACTAGCATTTCTATATTTTCAGCCAGCCTTTCAGTGAATTTAGGAAGAACATAGGAAGAAGTGCTGTCATCTGAAAAAGTTTTGTTTAGATTAAAAGAGCTAAAAGCGATTAAAAAAAATCTTTCAAATAAAAGATGCAAGTTCGAAAAAAAACCCAAAAAGATAAACTCGGGTAAAAAGCAGAAGAAAGAAAAAGAAAGTGAGCGTCTGACTAACCAAGAGAACTACAAACTGTTATAGCCATAGATTATTCAAATATCGAACTAGAAAATCAAATAGCAGCTGAACAAAGAGAAGAGGTATGGATGAAATGACATTTTTTCAATAATTTTTCCAATTAAACGAATTTCTCGAACAGTTGGGAACACATAATATTTAATTGTGAGTCCTTCAAAGAAAATATTGAAAATTACAGAAGACGGCCAAGAGATTAATGCAATGCTGGAAATATTTAAATCATGGAAATGGCCGGCTGCAAGGATTTACCTGTGGGAAGACACATCAGGTGTATCAAGTGATACAATAATGGAATTATGGGTCACAAAAGGTATCAAAATTTGTGTCGAAGAGAGAATTCTATGCCATGTGCCTGCTTTAGAAAAGCTCGCTTGTCTGTAATATTCTTACTAAAAAAATAATTTGTTCTAAATCAGTTTCTAATTTTAAAAAGTTTCGTGAAAAGTGTAAAGAATATAATTTGTTCTTAATCCTTTTCTCTATATCCATGCGTTACTGTGCTCAGGTCTACAGAGTTTCTTTTTCGACTAGATGGAAACGTCAAAAGCTGAAGATTAAGATAATTGTAATCTGACAAATTCAGTAATTAAAAACATCATATTCAAATGGTGATAACAAGTATGGCATATCTTTATCCACCTGATACCGATGTATGAGCTGAGTTTGCTTTTCCTTTTTACCAACCTTAAACACGATATTGTTGTTTATATTTACTATTTGGTCTCCAGGGTAAATATAAAAAAGCAGGCGAACTGCAGTAGGCTGTCATTTGCGTTGAAATCTTTCTAAACAATTCCACATAAATTTGTTCTAAAGAAGTGAAATAACAACTAGACTATGAAAAATTATAATGTTATAAAGAAGTGAGGTAAGATCACCATTGATGGTCCAAACACCACTGATGGCCCATTTAATATTCCGTCGACGCTAGAGATGAACCGCTTAACATTCTAACTGAGTGTCAATCATGAGTATTAAAATAGTCCTTCGACTGCCACATGATGCCTTTGCTTCCACAAATCATCGCACGCCACGTAAGCGAGAGATCCTCTTACAGAAGCTTGTCTTTTTCTCATCTTTCTGCAGTGATTTGCTTATTTTTAATGAGCAAAGTTGGATTTCGTACAGTGTGCGAAAGTTTCAAAAAAGACAAACGAAGAAAAGTGATTTGTAATGACTTCCATAAAGTGTAAGGGACATGTAAACATAGAAGTATTATCAAATAAGCTTATTAAGCCAGCTAGTAAGTTGGATCATTACTGGTGTATATTTTTCCTGATCGCAACAGCCGTGACACACACTTACTTTTTATACATACTTTTTATTGATATGTGTTGTCATTAATTGAAGTAACATTGTTCAATACATCTATTTCTTTCACACATTTGAACCAAATTAATTAAGTACAAATTTATATTAGCCTATTCCTCTCGTTTTTGTTCACATTACACTATACTCTCTGTTTTCGCTGTCTTCTTTTAGAAACAAATGGCATAGTCGAGTACTCTTTTAGACTAGCGTCTTCACCATGATTTCTACCCCAGCATCACAAATAGCGTCTACAGAGCGCTGGATATTTTAAATGTAGCTCTAATGTAATCTTAAATGTAACACTAAGCTTTCTCAATTCAGTACAAGGTGGCTTAGTGTTATGACTTTTCCAGTAGCTTAGTGTTATGGTGTTTCCGGTGCTATGACTGAGGTTCGTATGCAAGCTGCAAAAATCTTCAAAAATAAGAATTTTTTAACTTTTTAATATATTAAATTATAATAAATATTTAAAACAATATTAACTTTAATTATTTTTTAAACGTTATATCTATATTGATATAAGCGAGCAACGGAGGGCATTTCAAAAGTCAGTGGAAACATCAGCGAAAAAGACATTCGTAAACGGTCTTAGGACATCATTGAATTGCTGAAGGAAGAAAGTGTTTCCGAAGCCTTACTGAATTTAAATGGATGACTGCGTAAATGTTTATGAATGGATAGGAAATTTTTTCGCCCTTTTCCTAGTGAAGAATAGCATTTAACTGCCTTTTTATTTGCTGACTTTTATTTGCTGGCGCAATAATCATCCACATGAAGCTGTTACTAAAGTAAACATCGCCACGATACTGAAAATCTTGCTAGAATACGAGATGATGATTGCAATAAAAAATGGTTTATGGGCAATGGGACTTTATCCATTCAATAAAAACGCTGTAGACTGCTCAAAGTGCAAGTGTCACTTCATCAAAAATGTTTCAACTGGTACCGCTTGCAATGTGGCTCCGAACGCTGCACTGCTAAATCTATCGATTGAGGATTTCCATGAAGTCGTCGTCGAGAATGAAATGAAAAAATTCGAAAATACTCAACAACCACCAAGTAAAGAAGTAGAAGTTTTGCGCGGTTTGTATCAGTTTCAAGAGAAAGAATCAAACATTCAAACCATGTCTACGGCAACGACAACCGACTCAACGGAAGAAGAGTAACCTGACACAGCGGACATCATGACATGCAAACCAAGTACGAGCTCCAGTAACAGCAACAACTTTGAAAAAATTTCTGTGAATCTGAGAATTGTTCTGCTGGAGTCGTAAACTCGGACGAAGAGAGTTTTTCAGAGCCGGAAAATTCAGTCACTTCTCCCTACACAGATGCAGACTTTTCTCATCGGTTAAACAAAATACTTGAATGGCCGCACAGTCCTAAAAGCAAAGGGAATAGGAGATCCGAGAGAATGCCTTTCGCCCTGACATCGTATAGATGGCACGAGCTGCAAAAAGGTCAAGTTACGGAATAAAGAAGACGCCCAACAACAAGAAATAAAACAGAGAGAAAGACTGGTAAAATGGGCAACAAAAGAAGCTAATAAAGCCTACAAAAAAGCCAACAAGGCCCACAAAAAAGCCGAGAAGGCTAACGAAAAGCCTAGTTCCAATCCGATAAAAAATGTTAAAGGAGGGACATGTGTGAGCCACGACCAGTGCAGCGATGGGTCATTACTGTTGTAATGTGGGCCATCACTAATGTTTCTGGATTTTTTTTTGTGAAATAAATTGTGCCAAGAAATAAACCTTTATTTTTTTTTCTTGACTCTAACGTATTATTCTATCCTTTCTTGTTATATTTTGATCATCGTCATTTCAAAAATGCGCGCGGTGTAGGAATTATTCTGCTAAAAATCCAAACTACGCTAGTGCTTTCTACCCTACCTTATACATTTGTGCAGAAAAAAATTCAATCATTACTAAAAATTATGAAAATTTGTTTGCAGTTACCACCAAATAACTCTACTTGTAGAGTATCTGCTCTTTTGTATATACTCGCTGAGATATGATAGTTTTTAATACAAAAAATAATGACATAAATATTTAGCTAGTTTTTAGTAGAATTTCATCTACTCAAAAAATTAATATGTAGGTTCTCTTCAAATTAATGCACATTTATCCAAAAAAAAGTCGTCCACGATTACAATGTGTTAGTGTCAACTTTTATCATAAAGTAATAAAAAACATTTCATAAACTGAAAAAAGAATTTGAAATACATTACATTATTATAAATTATTATTGTATTATCTTACATATGTTACATCTCAAACATGATGATAATAAAATTTGGAATGAAGTTGGAACGATTAATTAGCCTAATGGATGTATTCAATATCTCCACTTTCTTTGTGCATAACTTCTTAGAAATGTCACGTGTTTGCATTCATTTTATAATTCTTCTATTAATCTCCGAATAAATAAGTGTCCCCATGGCTAATTTTAGCTATAGTAAACTTTCTACTTTCTTCAGGTAGTCTTGTTCTATTAGATGCATTTAAGATGTCGAGACATGTATAAGCTAAGGCAACTAACTTCAGAAATATGATAGTTGAAACACAAAAATTAACCATTTTATTGCATATTTTTATCTTATGACATTTCGCAAGACACACTTTTATAAAAATAAAAACATACTATCAACAAAAGAAAACGAGATTTACGAGTAAGTTCTAATTTTACTGAAGTAGCTTATAACTGAGTGATTGGCGAACGTGGCATAATACTTTAAGTATTTGCAAAAGTAAAATTGGCGAGAAATTCTTAGTGTCATTTCAGATTTTCTGCAGCATTCTTGATTCCTCATTAACTTAATTACGGCCAGAGAACATTGATTTATTTGGATTGTGCCGGATATCATCAACTTTCCAAAATATTCAATTGAGTTATGCTGATTATTTTTGTCATGGATCGAATGAGCACTTGATACTTTTCAGCAATAATAGCCTATAGAAATTTAATTGGAATTGAATACAAGTTATGAGTGATCAATATTAACAGTATTATGAAAGAAACTAGTTTAAATACAGAGGTTCAACTTTTGATTTTTTGAATTCATAAACAAATATAAATTCGCTAAAAGCAATCAAAGCACAAAAGGTTTTTATGCGTGTGTGTGTAAGAATATCCTGTTGTTTAACTATTTCCAAGTACAAATTTTGCAGGAAAATAATACACTGATTGACTGAAATGCGTTAACTGGGGAAGCGATAGTTGTTTTAATATAGACATATTTGTCGTTCGATGTTCGTTAGTGCAGAAAATTAAACACGGAATATACTGCCAAGCAGGTATGTGAAAGGTACCCATCTAGGCTTATCCACAAATCATGCTTTAAATTTTTCGTAAAATATTTTCTAAATGATGTCTAACAGATTAGTAGAATCTGTTGCAGAATTTTTCAGTAAAAAATATTATAGAATTTATTTTTTGTAAGGTTTTGTATGTTATACCTTATGACATTTCTAGATGAAAAATTGACCGCGCCCTAGTAATTTTGGATTAAAGCCAGTTATACAGTATTAGAAAGAAATTTAAAGAAATCGTACATACCAGATTTTCTTCCTTAAATGGACTTTTCATTTTTTCAACTTTTTTCTATTTTGATTAAATTTTGTCGAAGGTTATTCTTACAAGGACATATAACAAAAAGTAGGAAAGGTCAGATTATCTAGTTTCTATCAAAGAACAGAAAAATGTATACTTTTAAAACATTGTATTCAAGTACTGCAAATCACAGGAATAAAATGTATTATATAATCAGCTGAATCTACATTTTAGATATGAAAACTTCTAAAAGTATAATAAAAGCAATTAGAATATATATATAAACATTAGAAGGGGTCATATGTAATTAATAGATCTTAGGTTAATGCTTTAAATTTCGTGGAATTAGCAATTAAATGTTTATTTAACCCATTTATGCCTAGCGTCGATGCTTTAGTAAAATGGGAAAAAGTGCATTTCGCACCACTTTTTTTAATTAGAAATATGTTGTCTTATTTTATCGAGGGCTCCTCTATAAAATAAGACACCAAATTTCTATTAAAAAAAGTGGAGTGAAATGCACTTTTTCCCATATTGTACTAAAACGTCCCAAAATTGGGACGCTAGGCATAAATGGGTTAAATTTAGGGATTTAGCATATTTGTTGGTAAATCATAAATTATGATGTGTGTAAAACATGCGGTTCGCTTCACAAGCTGTCTTGTTTTCACTAAAAGTTTTCGTCATGTATTTGCAACAAGTGTTAATCAACCAGCTAGCCAGCAAATCATTATGGTAGGGCGAAAATTACATGGGCAAGTTAGAATTGACTATTGTGAAATATGCAGATAACTGAACACTGTGAATCGTATATCAAAAACGAAATTTTACAATCATAAAACTTCTCAACAAGAAAAAATGTTTATAAAATACGCAATCAATGTAAAATCGCCCAAATCAAATTTAACTAAAACGATGTTTAATGATGCTAATTAACGATACAAAAGATTAGATTTTTACTTTTACATACAATATCGGAATGAAATTTATACAAGCGATAAATAAATGCAATAACTAATTTTTATAAGATTTTAATCTGACTAACCACATTTAGGCCTGACGTATTTGTCACACTGCTCTTAATAGGAAGATGTTTTAGTGTGTTTTCATCACTTTCTTAAGTAAACACAGTTTTTTTTTTTTTTTTGTTTGCTTTTACCTTTTTATTAAATAAATTGATGGTGTGACAGAACACAAGTTACCGATTGTTTCTCAGACATATACTTTTCTGTGGGACTATTTCCCTTCTTTTCACAAAACATGTCTCTACATTTTTTTCCTTGGAAGTTTCAATCCTTTTATTACACAAAATGTTGTTTTTGATAGACCAGAAAGATTCGTGTGATTCTCAGACTCATTTACTTTTGTATTTGGTGTTCACATACATATGTTGCCAAATGTGGTTAACAAAATCGAGTTATTATGAAAATATTCGCATTTGAATAATACTTGTATTAATAGTATAAAATATTGTATCAGAAAAGCAAATCACGAATTTTACACCTCTTAAAATGTTCGCAGAACAAAAAATCTTCCCCAAAATAATTTTATATTTGTTTCAAAAAAATCATAAATTTGCTAAATATTTCCTCTCCTTCACAAAACATGCCTCTACATTTTTTTTCCTTGGATGTTTCAATCTTTTTATTACACAAAATGTTGTTTTTGATAGACCAGAAAGATTCGCGTGATTGTCAGAATCCTTTACTTTTGTATTTGGTGTTCAGATATTTGTGTTGCCAAATGTGATTAATAAAATCAAGATATTATGAAAATATTTGCATTTCAATAATACTTGTATTAATTATATAAGACATTGTATCAGAAAAGCAAATCTCTAATTTTGCACCTCTTAAAATGTGCGCAGAACAAAAAATCTTCCACAAAACAGTTTTACATTTGTTTCATAAAATCATAAATTTGCTAAATATTTCCCCTCCTTCACAAAACATGCCTCTACATTTTTTCCCTTGCAAGCTTCATTCTTTTTATTACACAAAATGTTGTTTTTGATAGACCAGAAACAATCGCGTGATTGTCAGATTCATTTACTTTTGTATTTGGTGTTCAGATATACATGTTGCCCAATGTGGTTAACAAAATCAAGATATTATGAAAATATTTGCATTTGAATCATACCTGTATTAATTTTGTAAGATATTGTATCAGAAAAGCAAATTACGAATTTTACACCTCTTAAAATGTGCGCAGAACAAAAAATCTTCCACAAAACTGTTTTATACTTGTTTAAAAAAAATCATAAATTAGCAAAATATTTCCCCTCCTTCACAAAATATGCCTCTACATTTTTTCCTTGCAAGCTGCACTCTTTTTGTTACACAAAATGTTGTTTTTGATGGAGCAGAAAGAGTCGCGTGATTGTCAGACTCATTTACTTTTGTATTCGGTGTTCAGATATATATGTTGCGAAATATGTTGCGGGTTAACAAGATCAAGACATTATGAAAATATTCGAATTTACAAATTTTACACACAGTTTTATATTTTTACACAGTTTTATATTTGTTTAAAAAAAATCACAGAGTTTACTCTTTTTTGTGCCCCTTCATTTAAAATTTTCAAGGAACTGGTTTCATGTACTCCAATTAGGTACTACCGAGTATCTGTACTTTGCTAGATTGTCTCAAATATTTAAGTGACTCTAATTTAAAACATCTATTGCTATATAATACGTAAGGTCACAAATATTCATATTTGTCAAAATTTCCTCTAAAATTCATTTATCAAAAAATGAAATATTCATGTCGTTATTCATTTAATATTTAAGTGACTCTAATTTAACACATCTATTGCTATATAAAACGTATGGTCACAAACATTCTTACTTGTAAAAATTTCATCTAAAATTTATTTATCAGAAAATGAAATATTCATATCGTTCCTCATTCAATAAATACTTTATTTTTAAACATGAAGGTTTTTTACACAATATCAACTATGTTATATGGTTAAACTATAAAAATTCATTTAGGCTAAAAAATCATGAAAGTTTTTAGGCTTAAAAAATGCATTTATATATTTTTTTTCTTGCGTTTTCTGGCTGTTTGAAATTTTATAAATATCCCCGTGAAGCATTAATAAAAAAATAAATAAATATTGAAAATATAACTATTAATGTCATACAGGGCACGAGCAAACGTTATTTTTTGTAAAACTTTAAACGCGATTTTCCCGAAGAAATCCTTTTTAAGACGGTATACAAAATATCTTCTCAAAACATGAACCTATTTCCTTGTTTTTTTTTTGTTTTTTTTTAATGAAAGCTTATATATTTTTCTAATTTTTGAACGATGCTTTTTAAATTTTTTAAATCGTTCGTTTTTTTATAAATAAAACGATAAATAAAAAATAAAACGATACATATATATAAAAAAAGTATAAATAAACGATAAATAAACGATACATAAACATAAATATAAATAAAACGATAAATAAAAAATAAAACGATAAATAAAACGATTAAAACAATACAAAATCAGATTTTTTTGTTGAAAACTGATACCTCAAGTTTGATAGGCCGCCATTTCGTTAAAAATTAAAGATTAAAAAAAAAAAAAAAAGTCGCTCAAGATTTGACTATTATACATACCAGAGGATCCAACCTGGATTACAAAACACACTATGACGGATTTTTTATATTTATTTATTTATTTATTTATTTTGCGATTGTCCACTAACAACTAGTGGACTTTAATGTTATTCGGTCCACTAGAAAGCATTTTAATGTGAAAAATATCATATATGCATTCAAATAAAGTTTTGAATTTTATTAAAAACGATTACTTTCGTATAAGCTGCATGTCAGAGTCACAGAAATCACCAAAGATTTTGTCACTTACAGCAGTATTTTTGTTTCTAATTATTTCAGTGTTTAACCCCTTCGGGTCTAGCGTTCTATTAATAGTATGTGTATTTTCATTCAGTATTATTTTGGTTTAACAAATATTTTTTTGTTATTATCTGCATATAGTATTGATAGTATATGGCTATACATTTATTATTATGACTTCATTTACGCTTCAGCATTTAGTAATAATAAATTAAATAAAAAATTGCTTAATTCTCTTTTACACTGTTGATAATTCTTTTACTTCAAACTTCAAGCATGTGTTTCATTCTTTAAATTTAAGATAGGGGCTAATATTTGAAACGAATCATTTGTGATAAAATATAAAAAGTACTAGAAAGTTGTTATGTCTTCTTAAGCATGTTGTAAAACCTTATTTTCCAAACATCTTCAAACATTCTTCCTCAGCCTATTGTCATAAGAATAGTCTGCAAAATAAATATATTCCTTGTATTTCTGTAAATGGTATATTTGTAAAATTTCACTAAACCTTAACTTTTGTGATTGGATAGCAACTTTTAATATTATTAATGTAAAAGTTTTTTTTTCTCAACATTTAAAAAAAATTCGGACCCAAAAGGATTAAGCACCCTTCAGACATGTGTTTCACTCTTTAAATTTAAAATAGGGGCTAATTTCCGAAACGAATAATTTGTGATAAAATATAAAAAGTGCTAGAAAGTTGTTATGTCTTCTTAAGCATGTTGTAAAACCTTATTTTCCAAACATCTTCAAACATTCTTCCTCAGCCTATTGTCATAAGAATATCTGCAAAATAAATATATTCCTTACATTTCTGTAAATGGTATATTTGTAAAATTTCACTAAACCTTAACTTTTGTGATTGGATAGCAAATTTTAATATTATTAATGTAAAAGATTATTTTTTTCTCAACATTTAAAAAAAATTCGGACCCAAAAGGGTTAAGTACCCTTCAAACATATGTTTCACTCTTTAAATTTAAAATAGGGGTTAATTTTCGAAACGAATAATTTGTGAAAAAATACAAAAAGTACTAGAAAGTTGTTATGTCTTCTTAAGCATGTTGCAAAACCTTATTTTCCAAACATCTTCAAGCCCCACCAGTGGCTGAGAGGTTCTGCTCTCGAAGCTGGTAGACGGGAGGTGCTGGGTTCGATCCCAATCGCGCCCGTCGGCCTAATCGTTCGGAGTTTTCGTGGTTTTCTTCGAGCCGTGGATTTATCCATGCGTAAATACGGGTTAGGTTCCCTTAGAAAGACCCCCACGAAGGGCACTCCCCCCGGGCCTATATCCCAAGTCTAGATAATTGGCCGTCAATAATCAACCAACCCAAACATCTTCAAACATTCTTCCTCAGCCTATTGTCATAAGAATAGTCTGCAAAATAAATATATTCCTTGCATTTCTGTAAATGGTATATTTGTAAAATTTCAGTAAACCTTAACTTTTGTGATTGGATAGCAACTTTTAATATTATTACTGTAAAAAAAAAAAAAAAAAAAAAAAAAAAAAAAAAATTCCCTCGACATTTAAAAAAAAAAAAAAAAATCGAACCCAAAAAGGTTAATCACCCATTTCGATTAAATATCTGCTAAATATGTGTTTTACTTATGTTATTTTATTTATTTATTTATTTATGTATTTATGAAGTTATAATTTCGTTATGGAGTATTAGTCTCAAACAAACGATGAACTATTTGTAATTTTTTTGGTGCAAACAGGTTAATCTTCTATAACCAAGCTGTTAGCAATACTAGTTTTTAGCAATACTTGAAAATTAGGTATTTCTCTATTATCCCGTCGACCACTTTTCATAACAAAAAACTATCGCCAAACTGTAAGATTAAACGCCATAAATGCACTTTCCAACATAGTAGGAAAGTGTTTATGAATTCTGATTGTCTGTGTATCTGTCGTCTGTCCGTGCTCCAACTCGCGTAAATATATTCAGATTGCCTTGACATTGATATATGATTTTGAGATTTACTATGGCATGTTTGGTATTGAAAATGAAGTGTCTAGTATTTAGGGTTATTTTACAGGGACACTCAAGAGAATTCCGTTACATTACGGTATACGAGAAAAAATCATTTGCGGCGTATTTTAATGATGTTTCACTATTTTAAACATATTCAAATTGAAACATATCACTGAGGCGCACTACAAGAAGCTCACTGTAAAATTGGGTGTGCATAGAATGTATCCTTCATTTACAAGGACACTCAAAAGGATTTCGTTACATTACGATCGATGGGAAACAAATCATTTGTAGCTTATTTTAATGGTATTTAACTATTTTAAACATATCTAAATTGATACATATCCCTGAAGTGCACTACAAGGAGCTCAATGTAGAAAATTGTATTTATAGAACGTATCGATCATTTACAGGGACACTCAAAAGAATTTGGTTGCAGTACTTTCTAATGAACAATAATTGTTGGTATCGCGTTTTCGGTTGTGGTACGAGTTTTTAAATGTAACTAATCTTTGCATATTAATTGGTGCATATAAGTTCTATAGATCATATACAGGGCTGCTCAAAAGATCTCATGTACATTTTCGTTTTTTGACGAAAATTTCTGAAGGGAAATTTTCAATTCTGCTATGCATTTCCTAACTAAAGAATATTTTTGCATACTCTGTAGTATACATACAAATCTATATCATATACAGGTCTCCACAAAAAAAGATCGGATGTTTTGTTTGACTATTGGTAGTAATTGCTGAAATTGGGTTTTCAAATGTGTTATGCGTTTTCTAAATTTTTTACTTATTAAACTGTGAAGTTTTGCTTCCGTATTCTGAATGTGCTGAAAAGTGTTTCTTAATCTATACTTATATTACTTATATATATCATTTTGACGAGGTTGAGATATTACGATGAATAATATTCGATGAAAAGATGGCAGTCCTTCAACGATATAGCAAGTTGCAGTCGATATTAGCGAGTATGGCGAAGTAGAAGGCAATGAAATGAGTCCACCAAAGTTTTCCAATAAATCCAGCCAATCTCCAGACAAATAATTTTATTAGAAGACGAACAACACAGAAACAATTCCCAAAGGTCTAAAACTTATAGCCCTCGGGCTAACGTTGCTTCACTTCATTGAATTAAGATGTTACTGGGCCAGTTGAATATTCTAAGGAATTAAAAACACCAGATACATATTTGTTTAGACTTCCAAAAACGTCAAAAATCTAGTGCTCCGACCGATGCGACCTGGTCTTGTTCCTTCAGCGGAGACATACAGAAATTACGTCACGAGCGCACAAACCAATGAGTCAGAGGCGACTTCCAGCCCAGCGAATGAGGCTAGAGGGCGAGGCTAAAACAGTAAAGAATCCCGTACTTGGGTGCGGATCAATTTTGAAGTTAAAATCCCAAGCACGCGAAAAAATCAGAGCAATAATAATAATAATAATTAAAAGAAAATGGCTTTCAGAAAACATTCGAAATGAGAACGCGTCTCAGAATTTTATAGATTGGGGAACTGATAAAAGCTACGAATGATCTTAAATTTTAGATTAAGATTTGGAAAAAAATAATTATTAATATACGGATATTTACTTTTAAAAGGACTTTAAATAGGAATAGATATTATTAAGAATTAAGGAAATACTGACTATGACAGAAGTTAGATTAATTTTAAAATATTAATGCGAATAAAATGGAAGGATACGAAGGAAATAAATTTTTATATAACATATATATATATATATATATATATATATATATATATATATATAAACGAGTAAAAAAAACATTTTTCAATTTAAAAAAAAGTAATAATGTGGTTTTTCAAAGTTCAAAATATGTCCTTTTTTATGCAAAAATCTATATATTTTTACTTTGTTCCTAGTTGTCAATACAACTTCAGAAAATATGCTTATTTTTAAGTAGAAAAAGTCCGCAACTTTTTAATATATTTTTTCTTTAATAGGAATAAAAGTAAAAATAGTTTTTAAAAAAACGCTCTTTTATAAGCATTCAATGTTTATCTTTCAATCACGCTTAATTTCATGTTTTTTCCCATATATTTTCGTTACAATGCATTAATTTGTTGTGGGCACCAAACTCGATTATGGAAAACTCGCTGCTTTTTGTTTAGCTTGGTCGAAAGCGCGATCTAGTGAGTTCATTTAAAAAAATATATTTTTTGTTCTGTTTCGTTTTGAGATATAGCAACAGAAAAGAAAAAAAAATCATTATTTTAAATATCTTTTTTGGATTTCTAAATTGAATTTTCAACGTATAATTATAATTTAATTAATATAAAACTGTTAATTGATTAAAGCGTATTTTTTGAAAATACATATTAACTTTTTTTATTATTATATTAATATTTTTTACGTTTTAGTTTTAAAAATATCCCGTTGTTGCAATTTCACAGCCAGTTGATCTGTTTTGGCATACGGAGTTTGGCGCATAATTATATCAATTGTTGTTCTAACTCGTATACAATTGTAACCATAAAAAATATTTGGCTATTTATCACCTGTTCCAGCCTAACCGAAAAATGCCTAAAAAATAATTTATTATTTTATAATTAAGTTTTTAAAATATTAAAATATTGTATTGTCATCTGAAACACATATGTAAACATAATTTTTATAATTCTAGCCTATGAATTGTGAGAGAAAAATCGATTACAAAATTCCCTCTTCGAATAGAAAAACCAAGTCGAGATAAATAAAAGAATGTAAAATTATATAACATGAAAGCATCGGAAAAGTCACATTACTCCAACATATATATTCTAATTTGCATTAATCTTTACCAGATTTAACAGGCGGCTGCACATACAACTCAACTCTTTTTGAGCAAGGATAAAAGGTCCAACATATCCCACATTTTTTCCCCATTATTCAATCTTTTTCCTTGTCTTGTAATGTATGATAAAAGACTATCCATCACCTATTTTAAGTATTTTAAGAAAGTGTCTTATCCAAGATATTTTGCATTCGAGGCACGCAAATGATATTAAAAATTCAAATAAAAATTACTTTTTGAAAGAGGGGGTATCTCTGGGGTCAAAAACTAAACTGAATTTAGAAAAGTTATTTTATCAATGATGGGAAACGACCACCTTGCGAAACCTGCAATGAACGCTGTTAAGTCGAGATTAAACCAATAAAAAAACTATATCGTTCTCTCCAGTCCAATCTTAGAAAAGAATCGCGTGCCCTTTTCTCGAGCTTGGATCTGTTTGGACATTAATGGGATAGCTGGATCTCAATTATTTTTTGGCGATGTATAATCTCTAAAGGGAGTGTATATCTGATGGACTTATATTTTAGTAAAAGAAGTTATCACGAATTGGATGAAGGGAAAGATTTAAAAAAAAAGGAATCTTTAAATTTTCTCTGTGTGTGAAATCAAAATCTGTTTCAGGTAAGTTGTACATACAGTTTTGAAATGATTAATGCTTTAATAATTGAAAAAAAAGGTCAGTAATGTAACCCCTGCACGCACTGATTGAATTAAAAGAGAAATAACTCTAATTTGTCAGTTGGAGTCTTTAATATGCCACTTTATTCATTTTAAAATTAAGAAGTTTGCGTGTAAAGTAATGAATTTGGATAATGAATCACTACTGAAGGACGATTTTCCGTTCATATGTAGATCCGACAGGTGAGTAAGACTTTTTTTTAGAATAATTCTAGCGAAACAATTGTACATTAAGAAGAAATTTTCTATTTAATAATATATATTTTTTAAATAGTTATAACTGAATATCACATTCTTTATTAGTACTTGTTATTAGTTTACAATAAAACAAAGTTGAACGTAGAAATTACCATATATAAGTCGGGTATAAGTCGACTACCCTACTTCCAGAGGAATATCGTTTCTATAACACTATTTCTGATTAGTTATCTTCGCCTACTTTAATCCCAGAATTCATAATGATTTTCCGGTATTAAATAAGGGGACATTACTATTAGAAAGTTCTTGTATGTAAACGATATTCATCTCGAAGTAGGAGGGTCTATTTCTACGTGGGCATATACAGTATATAAAATTATTCATAGTCTAATACTATCGTAAAAATTAAAAAAATATGAATGTTAGACAAACAGTCATATTTAGCTGCAGCTGGTCTAAAATGTATATTTATACGGTAAATAAAGCCAATTTAACAAGGCAAATTTAACTATTCCAAATTTCTGGTATTTAAATGATATTTCCCTCGAAGTAGAAGGGTCGACTTATACGTGGGTATATAAAAGCATTCCCAATCTAATATTAATCGTAAAAAAATTTTAAATATTAATATTAGGCAAACAGTTACATTCACCTGCATCTAAACTTTGGTCTAAAATAGTATCTATACTTATGAAAGAACACGTCCTGACTGACTCATAATCAACGCCGAGCCTCAACCGTTGCTCCTAGGACCATGAAATTTGGAAGATGCTTTCCTTATACAATATAGGCACCCACTAAGAAAGTATTTTTGAAAATTTGCCCCTAAGGGGGTTAGATGGAGGGTCGAAAGTTTAAGGTCATTTCGACTTTTCGCCATATCTCAGCAACAGTTTTAGTTAGAAGCGTGAAATTTCGGATAACCAATCTACTAAAAATAGTTAAACATGTATTTCAGCGATTTTAGAAATTCAACCACTAAGAGGGTTAAATAGTGGGTCGAAAGTTTTAGGGGATTTCGCCTTTTTCCCTATCTAAGCAGTAGTGTTATGTAGGAGCGTGAAATTCAGGATAACAAATCTACTAAAAAAATAGCTAAACATTTATTCCAATGATTTTAGAAACTCAACCGCTAAAGGGGTTAAATGGAGATCGAAAGTTTTAGGTCATTTCGTTATGTCTCAGCAGTAGTTTTAGGAAGAAACGTAAAATTCCGGATAACAAATCTACTAAAAAAAATAGTTATCCCAGCAATTTTAGAAAACCAATCACTAAAGTGTTAAATGGGGGGTCGAATATTTTAGGTCATTTCACATTTTCTCCATATCTCAGCAGCAGTTTTATGTAGGAGCGTGAAATTCAGGATAACAAATCTACTAAAAAATAGTTAAACACATATTCCATTGATTTTAGAAAATCACTCACTAAGGGAATTAAACAGAAGGTCGAAAGTTTTAGGACATTTCGCCATATCTCAGAAGCATTTTTAGGTAAGAGCGTGAAATTCCGGATGACAAATCTACTAAAAAAATAGTTAAACAAATATTCCAGCAATTTTAAAAGATTAACCACTAAGGGGGTTAAATGGGGGAGGTCGAAAGTTTTAGGTCATTTCGACATAGCTAAGCAGCAGTTTTAGGTAGGAGCTTGAAATTCAGAACAACAAATCTACTAAAAAACAGTTAAACATATATTTCTATATTTCACTGATTTTAGAACTTCAACTACTAAGGGGTTAAATAGGGGGTCGAAAGTTTTAGGTCATTTCGCCTTTTCGCCATATCTCAGCAGCAGTTTTATGTAGTAGCGTGAAATTCGAAATAACAAATCTACTAAAAAATAATTAAACGTGTATTTAAGCGATTTTGTCACCAACATCGGCTATGAACCCGATTATGGAAGATTATACAAATAAGACAACTATTGCATTTTTTATTAGATATTTTGCGAGACATTTTTCAAAGAGAAAGTTATTGTGTTTTATATATTTCATATTTATAAATTTTTTTTGCGCTTTTCATCCTTTAGCGATCGGTTTCAATTTTAATACAAAATATAGTACATTTCCTCCTCTTTTCAAAATCCATTTTTTGGAAGTAAAGATTTGCGATTTAAATACTGGTCGCCACAATTATGGGCCCGTGTATGCACAAGGCTTCGTTATAGTGATTGCCGTATAATCTATAAGGGTGAAACCGACAAGGTTCTGTTAAAATGATTGTCATTTAAGCGACTTATGCGCACAAAATATACAAGGTCCCGTTATAGGGATTGTTGTATTAACGATATATGGCTTAGAAACACACAAGGTCCCATTGTTTTGTTCACCATATTAACAATTTATGGGCGTGAAACCACAGTGCCCATTTACAATGATCGCCATGTATCATAGGCTATCCCATAGTTGATTATTTTATCTCAAAATTTTCCCTTTCCCCTAGATAAACACGAGCAGGGCCGAGAGGGACTTTGTCAGGGAGTCTCATGAAAAATGAATTATTATTTATATCGCAAAATCTTTATTTACGTGCTTTTTTTATATTCTTATTAATTACACTACCGAACATCAAAAATGTTTCGGGCTCAAAAATAGTTATTTCCGAAGTATTTTGTCTCGCTAAACACGAAAATCAACATAAAAAGTTGAGATTAGCTCTTGTTTTCAAGATACAAACAAACTTGAGAAATCTCACTATGGCTATTTTATGGGAAATCGAATGCTCGGAAGTTGGTACTCCTAATAGCTGCAATTACCCTCAACTGCATTCTCTGTGTAGAATCTTTTTGATGTTATTCTTCTACAGCGGATGGAAGCACCTTCCCTGGGACCGACCGTCTTTTGAACCGATGGGAGCGTCATGGGCCCCACATGTTTGTTGTAACTCTTGCTCAGTGAGACTGCGAGAGGGGCTGAATGGGAAGAAATGAGCAATGAAGTTTGCTGTACCCATGATTTGGCGTGAGCCAATAAACCACGTTGACATTTGTTATTTCTGCATGACGCCCTCCATGAATCGAGGTTGGACAAAAAAGAAGAAGGAATCGGTACAGTATCCCAGTGTTCCATCAGCCATTCGGCCCGTTCCTCACTCGGCTAATCTGCCATTTCCTGAACCACCTCAAAATTATGAGCTTGAAGAGGATGATGCTGTATAAGAAGAAGTCACTAGACCTGGGACTTCCCATGACCCAGATTTTGAGGCAGAAGATTTGAATGGGCCTCACAGACTAAATCAGACAGAATTGAATGATCTCGAAAGAGATCTTGACATGTCAAAGGTGAAAGCAGAGTTTTTGGCATCAAGACTGGAGCAATGGCATCTACTCCAACCAGAAGTCAAGATCACAGAATACAGGACTCGTCACAAGAATCTTCTTCATTTCTTTGAGAAGAAAGAACATGTTGTTGTTTGTACTGATGTTAAAAGTTTGCTGAATTCCATGAACATAACTCATGATCCACGGAAGTGGAGGTTATTTATAGACTCTTCCAAACTTAGTTTGAAAGCAGTCTTACTACACAACGGCAACATTATTCCTTCCATTCCCATTGGACATTCCGTTCACATGCAGGAAACTTACGGGAATGTGAAATTACTTCTCGAGTCAGTCAAATACGAGGATCATAAAAGGCAGATTTGTGGTGACTTGAAAGTAATTGCTTTACTCCTGGGAATGCAATTAGGCTATACCAAGTACTGCTGTTTTCTGTGTTTGTGGGACAGTCGAGATAGAAACTCTCACTACATAAAAGACAAATGGCCTTCAAAAAATCTAAATCCCGGGGAGAGAAATGTCCAAAATGAGCCTCTAGTTGATCCAAATAACATTCTGCTTCCACCCCTGCACATTAAGCTGGAATTAATGAAGAACTTCATGAAAGCCATGAACAAGGATGGAGAGGCTTTCCAGTACCTTAGAGCGAAATTTCCAAGACTCAGTGAAGCAAAGGTTAAAGAGGGAATCTTTGTGGGCCCTCAAATACGCACAATAATGAAGAACCCTGCTTTTGATAAAGTTTTGGAAGGGAAAGAGAAAGCAGCCTGGGAAGCCTTCAAATGTGTGGTACGAGGATCTCTAGGCAACAGAAAAGCCGAGAACTACAAACAGTTGGTGAAAGAACTCCTACAAAAGTACCATGACTTTGGATGCAACATGTCTGTGAAACTTCATTTCCTCCACTCCCATCTTGATTTTTTCCCTAAAAACTGTGGAGCTGTAAGCGATGAGCACGGTGAAAGGTTTCACAAAGATATCTCTGTAATGGAACGCAGATATCAGGGTCATTGGGATAAGTCAATGCTGGCCGACTACTGCTGGACTGTTACAAAGGATGCTCTGGCGTTGACATACAAGAGGCAATTCAAAAGGAAACATTTGCAAGAATAGGCTAAAAACAATCACTGCTTTCTGAAAAATGAACATTGTTTAATGAAACATGCCTATTTTATTGTATTTATTACATATTATTTTTTTTCTTCTTCAATTTGCTTTTAAATCGATCTGTGGGATGTTGTTTGTCTTTCTCCAGTGGGCTGTATTGTATCTTGAAAACAAGAGCTAATAAAAAAAATTCATTTACATATTCGTTTTTTTTCAACCCAAAATTAGTAAGAATTGACTATCTAGAACCAGGAAACTGACAAAAATATTTTTTTTTTGTTGGGTAGTGTTATTTTCGTATAGTTTAAAATAAAGTATTTTATTTATGTTTTTCTTTTTGCATGTAAAATGCACCCAAGCAAAGTCCGGTCTATATGCTGCAGAAGGCATCTGTGCCCCACACGGAATCGATCAGCTAAACGGATGGAGACCGGAAAGTATTTCTATAAAATTGTATTCAAACTGGCTTTTTCTTTCTATTAGCAATTATTTTCACACAATAGTCACACATCGGCCATCAACAGTCAGGTATATTGTCAGTTGTGATATCGCATTAGTTACAGATTATGTCGAATTTTGGCATATTTCTTTTCCAGTGGCACCAAAGTAAAAAAATATATAATGGGTATTAAAAATAACTTAATATAAATTGATGCTACAGGAAAATAATTTAGTTATTGACACTTACAGAAATATAATCTATTTATCTGTATTACAAAAATATAATTTTACATTAATTTATAAAATAACTGTATAAAAATATATTATAATATAATATAATCTTTCTTTTTTATTCTATTAGAAGCTATAGGCATTGATTTTGTTTATAGTACACTCTCAGAAAGAACTGTGAATTTATGAGCGTTTGCCCTTCAATTTTCACGGGCAACAGCCTTATTTGATGAAAATCGGTCTGATCCACTAAATAAGCGACCTTATCCCTTAGATACTTAGAAAATTAAGAGCAATCCACATATTCTTACAGTTCTAGCCCATATGTTAGCAAAAATACGGTACGACCCCATACATTGTCCTCCGGTAGGGTGTAGTCCTTCATTTTACTTGTGTTTCGAAAATTTTAACGTGCTGGGTGCTACAGAACAGTAAGCAAAGTGTTATTGTGTTTTAAAGTGCATTATATCCTCTGCATTATAATGCTATATTACTTTGCCCCGTAAAATTATGGGCTGCACAAAATGCTGGGCATGGACTTTTTTTTTTTTTTTTTTTTTAGGAGGTATGACTGGAATCTCTGCTGCCGGCCTCTGCCCGTAATTTAACTACATTTTTTTTTACAGTGTAGTTAAACATTCACCATCAACTGTCACATGTACTGTCAGTTTTGATATAAACATATCGCATCAATTACGGATACTGTCAAATTTTCGGATTTACTCATTAATTTTTTTCAATGGACAAGAAACTGACCAATCTGTATGAATCGCGAATTGTTCGGGACGGAGAATTTCAGGATGTTAGAAATTGTTTAAGAATGTGTGTATGGATGTCAAAAATGACTAATGGTCGATAAAGCTTCCTTTTTTCATGACGAGAAAAGCGCTGGACTTACTGATTTTTAAAAAAATATACAATTAAGTACGAAAACCTCCTAAATAAAGTACTCCACAAAGTGCAGAGCAAGAATATCTATGAAATATTATATGTGATCTTCAAACAAAATATTGTAAAACTACAAGTATGAATGAGATCCCCACTTTTAAACCTAATGTAAATCGTTTTTATTATTATTATTATTATTATTATTATTATTATTATTATTATTATTATTCATTTTTGAATCGAGCAAACAAATATTCAAATTAGTACCGGGTCAGCTTAAAATTGATAATGTGTACTTTAACACAAACTCCAATGGATTTTTTAATTTTTATGCGTTTTCTCAAATCGTGTTTTTTGCTACTCCCGCGCACTGTAAAAAATCGTTAACTGAAATATCATTTCTTTTGCACAGATACATATAAAATTATTATACTTAACATCTCCACTTACTTTTTTGTCAAATAAAAGACATAAATTTTATTTGTTGTGATTAGAATATTTTTTAAACCTGTATCACATTAAAAATCAATTTAAATTTGTGTTAAAGTACACATTATCAACTTCAAATTAAACCGTTTATAACTGGAATTTCTTTTTTCGCGTCAAAATTGTATAAAATGTAATAATATATATTTATATATATATATATGGAAAAAAAATCAACATTTTGAATGAAGCAAGTTTAACAATTACATAGAAAGATACTTCGTATTTAGTATTTTCATGTAAATGAAAGAACTTTCTTAAATTCCATAAATATTGTTTGTCCAATTGATATTTTTTAATTGAATTCTTGACTTAAACTCGTATTCTGAACGCATGTAAACATCTTATTATCCCGAAATAACGGGAAAACAAACACAAAGAGAGCTAAAGTAAAGCTAAAGCTTATGTAAGAGAATTAATGATATAATAAAGTGACTACTCAAAATTTAATACAATCGATAACAGCGACCATTAGTGGAAATTTTTTTAAATTGCCATTAAAAAGTAAAAATTATAAATTATAAATAAAATTTTGTAGTTTAAAAAGTTTCAAACGTCGATTAATTAGTACAAAACTATGCTATTTCACATGAATAAGATTGTCACTTGTATTTTCTAAAGTGTTTCAAATCAATGTGCTATAATGCTATGTTGCTTATTCATTAATTCTCAATTCTGCTAAATGTACAAATTACACTGTAATAAAAGACAAATGTTTCTTAGTCTACGAAAATATAATGCTGCCACAAACGAAAGTGTAATATAGCCCCTTTCGAGTTACCATCAATTTTGAAAAAAAATTCTAAAACTGTGATTTATGTGATACAGTTGGTATAGAAGCCTGGAATTAGGTGTGGTGGTTACTTTTAATGTAAATACTCGCTAAGAATGGTTTCTAAATAATTCAAAATTTAAAGGGATGAAAAAAGAGGAAAATTTTCTAAATTACTAGTTGGATTTAATCGTGTTAGATACTTATAATTTAGCATAGTGGTTACTTTTAAGATGCAGATGCACGGTATAAACAGTTGATTAAAAAATCGAAATTTAGAGGTGTGAAATTAGCGAAAAACGTTCTAAATTACAGTTTATTCAGAATTGTTAGGGATAGAAATTTTAAATTTGACATGTCTGTTATTTTTTTTTTTTTTTTTTTCTAAGTGTTCGCACAGAGCAGTTTTTACTAAAATTCGAAATTTTTAAATTCGAAATTTAAAAGCCTCCAGAAGCAGAAAAAGTTCTAAAATTGCACTTTTGGTAATGCTGCTGGGCTAGAAACTAGAAAATTTGGCATGGTGGTTATTGTTAAGATTTCAGTGTTCGCTAAGAATAGTTTCTAAGAAAATTCGAAATTTTTAAAGGATGAAATGAGCGGGAAACAAACTGAAAACATTATTAACTATGATTTATCTGAAATTGTTATGGATAAAAACATAAAATTTTACATGGCTGTTACTTTAGGGACATAAATTCACCGATAGAGCAGTTTTTAAAACTTTAGAAGTTTTAAAGTGTCTAGAGACAAAAAACAGGTCTAAAATTGCAATTTCTGTGATGTATAGTTGTTATCGAAATTGGATAATTAGAAGCTTGGAATTTGGCATGGTGGTTACTTTTAATATGTAAATGTTCTCTAAGAACGGTTCCTATAAAAATTCGAAATTTCGATCAAAAAATTAAATGAACGAAAAACCTTCAAAATGCATTTTAAATTACCATTTATTTGAATTAACTTTAGTTCTTCTCTTTCATTTAAGTCTCATGTTCGTCTAAAGCAGTATAAGAATGAAGTTTACTCAAAATGTGGTTTAATTAATAATTTTTTAATTATCCGTCGCAAAATAATTTCTTGTGATAAAAATACCACTTGGCATATTTCAACCATTACGCGAGCAAGTCGCGGGTTTTGCTATGTAATTACAGTACAAAAAATTTATAATGCGATTAGCCGTTAAAAATAAAAAATAAAACCTATTAGTATTATTAACTGCTAAACTGACACTAATACCATTTAAGATTGTATGCCCTATTTAAATGCAATTGCAATCTCATAATTTGCGCATAATAATCGCAAATTGAGCACTAAGATAACATTTTCTGATTTATTAATGCATGTGCATAAATTCTACATTTTTTCATGTTAAACACGTAGCTAATACATCACCAGGTAACTTATCATATAAATTCTCTGACAATACCATATCACGACACAGACAAATAAGTCATTGCTTGGCTCACGATCAAAATTCTCATTAGAACATTTTTATCACTTTTAGTTGCTCATAGCAAAAATAATGACAACGCCAATATTTTTATAGCTCATTCCTTCCTGAAGAACTTAAGATATTACCTTAGCTAAAAGCTGCAGGAAGAGTGATGATATATATTTTTATAACGTCTGGTGATAAGGTAAATCTAAGGAAAGGAGTAATTCACAAAATGTCGAATACCATTTTGAAGGATTTTTTTTTTCTGTATTACTTTTTCTATTTCAATTTCTGAGATGTTTTAAATTTTTAACTGTTTAATAGTTGAATGAACAGTAAAATTTGAAGTCTAGAAACATCTTTTTTTTTAACTATAATAGTTAACTTTGTGTTTTCAAAATATTACACAATTTTGTTTTAACAATTTTCCTATGCACTCTAAAAAATTTGCATCAGAGTATCCGGTCATTTGACCATGGTCAGAATACTGTTAAATTACGGTTATGCAACGTTTTGTATGCAAATGGTCGAATGACCGAATACTTTGCGGCAATTTTTTTACAGTGTGGAAAAGACTTTATTGAAAGATTACTCTTTAAACATTCAAACAGTACTTCTGTGCCCAAAGGTACTTCAATACTTTCAAGTAGCTTCAATTAAATTAAATTAAAATCACTTAGCATCAAATATTGCAAAAGTAAAATCGTAAAATATTTTTTTTATCTTGCCGTTTCCTATTTTTGTATCTTGCAACATTCACATAACTAATGTAATACCAATTTTTTATTAACTTTAACATTAGCTAATCGTGGTTTAAAAATCATAATAAAAATTTTCTTCATCGATAAGTTCATATTTTATAACATAACTTAAAATAAAACATTGTTATTATGGAAATTTCTCTCCATAGATAACCTCATATTTCATAATGTAAATTAAAATAAAACAATATTATTATTACAATTTCACTCCATAGATAAACTTATATTACATAATGTAAATTAAAATACAGCATTGTTATTTCTGCAATTGCCATTTTCTAAATGTTGCACTTTAAAAATAATATCCCACTAAATTTAGAGAAGTTTTTCATTTGATAATGTATTTCTGTTAACTGTTAATATCTTAATGGACTCCACATTCACTTTCTTTCAACAATAACCCTAACAAAATAGTAAGATAATTTTAAATATATATATATACATCAACAGCAATATTTGATAATGTAATTTGATGAAAATTAAAATTTTATAACATGTACATGTTTTAACACTTTTGTACTTTTTTAAATCGTAAAATAAAATAAAAATGTGTGCTTAAGTTATTTTACGTTTTTGCAAGAAATTTTTTTTTTTAGTATTCTTATAATAATATAAAAAGCAACGCTAACATTTTAAAACTAAGCAATATTAATTTGGATTTATTTTCACGATGAAATGAAATGTTATATGTTTAATAAAGTTACAATGTTTCTAGCTAAGTAATATCCCCAACACACTCTCTAGCACACATATACACGTACATACTTATATATATTTATACATAACCAACGTTCTCCCTAAATAAGTGCGGTCTTTAAAGTGTACCTGAATTAATTTTTATACATGATTTTCAAACTACAACAATAATAATAATAAAAATAATAAAATACTAAGAAATATTCTATCTCACTTTCTCTCTATCTCTCTTTTTTTTTTTTTTTTTTTTTTTTTTTTAAGAAAAAAAGTTCACATATGTAAGTGATTTTTGTGAATTATACCACAAATTATTAAAATTCCTGGACTGAGCTGGAGATATTTGACTTTATTTAACGATAACAAATACAAAAAAAAAAAGTGATAATAATAAATTCCTTATCTCATTTACACTTTTCGTGTAAAGATCAATATTTTCTTTTTCATCAGATATTATTTTATCATTTCGAATGTTTTTCTTCAATTCACTTGCGATTTTCTGCCTTTTTTTATATACTGAATTTCTCTTTGTTTAGCATGCAGCACTTGAAAGCCTTGAAACAAATTCTTAATGAGTAAAG
The DNA here is from genome assembly GCA_963931845.1 of Maratus michaelseni. Taxonomy (NCBI): domain Eukaryota; kingdom Metazoa; phylum Arthropoda; class Arachnida; order Araneae; family Salticidae; genus Maratus; species Maratus michaelseni. The sequence goes on from OZ007587.1 coordinate 187,859,127, forward strand.
TATCTTATTCGATAACGTTTTAATGCATTTCCGTTTATATATTTAAAACAAAAACTCCAATTTTCGTGATATTTCTAAAAATATTTCTTTACTTATTCTCATAAAGTTAAAAAATATTTTTTTTCCTTTCGAAATCAATGTTTTTATCTGAGGAGTATAATTACGTATCTTGATTTTTTTAAAATGATTTTTCTACAAATTCTTTTTAAACGTAATCCACTTATGCGTTCACTTTTTAACGGTCTTTCTTTTTTCTTTAATCGCTTTAGAGTAGTTGATGAGATGCACCTTTTAAGTTGAGTAGCAATCTAAATTTATAAAACATCCGTAATTTCATTTTTTTTTACAAGAAATTAGTATTGTTATTAGATTTTTTTCGGTAACTTTTTACAGCGTTTTCTTCAGTAAACTTAGCCTAGAAGGTCAAAGTTAATTTAAGATCAAACAATCAAGTTTTACTTATTTATGTATTATCCTTAATACATTTATAAGTTCTTTAAATCAAAATGTTGGGTTTACTTAAATAGTAATGAAAAAAATAATATGATATTTGCTACTTTTGCAGTATTTTTATAATAAAAGCGTTTATATTTTCAGTGTTTGTATATTAATTCACAATAATGACAATGTTTTTTTTTTTTTTTTTTTTTTTTTTTTTTTTTTTTTGAGGGAAGTTAAAATTTATCGCAGTATTTTTCATTTAGAATTTTATTTCGTTTTTTGAATATTCATCAAGAATTTAAGTTTGTATCAAAGAGGCTAAATTTTTTTTTACTAACTTTGCAATAACATATTTTATGTAATATTTAAGAAAACATTTGTTTGCGGTAATCTTTTTAAGAAAAACCTTTTTTTTTTTAAATTTGCAAATACATTATGATAGCATGTAGTTCTAACTCGATTTAAATATTTTTTTTTTAAAGCGGCTACTCCTTTGCTAATTTCTATTATATTTTTCCTTATTTTTAAAGTTTTTGTAACGTTATGATAGGACATGCGAAAAGTTAGGAAGAGTTTTTTAAGTTTTTTTAAAAAATACTTTGCTCGTTATTTGAAAGGAAAAAATATTTTTAATATTTTTAAATTAATTAAAACAAATTTCTGCGATTTACATAAACAATGTTTTCTGATGTTATTTTAATATTTAAAAAAGATTTTTATAAAATATAAACAGCATTATTAGTGTAAAAATTTAACTGAAAACTTAACTTCTAAAAACTTAACTGTAACCATACAAAACTTTAAAAGGCGTGCACAAACCTTAAAATTGCACATGCAAAAAATGCAACAAGAAAATTACTAAAAACCTCAATAAGTAGTTTTTACCATTGTGTGAAGATTCCGAAATTATGTGCACAAGTTCTCAATTGAAGAGCTTAGAACATGTTACATTACATTTTCTCAAAAGAAATTTTATTTTAAGGATGAAATATTCTATCATATGGAAAATCTAAAATACCAAGATTCTAATTAATCTTGGAGATTTGAGACATTAATATTTAATATTGTGTTATTTAATAATTTAAATAATATTAATAATTTTTAATATTTAAAAATTAAATACTAATACACTGCAAAAAATAACTGTTGATTTTACAGTATAAAACTGGCACCCCAACTGCCAGTATTATACCGTAAAATTAACAGTATTAAATAGTAAAATGTATTACTGCTTGCACGGCAGCGTATTACTGCTTATTTTACTATTTAATACTGTTAATTTTACGGTATAATACTGGCAGTTGGGGTGCCAGTTTTATACTGTAAAATCAACAATTATTTTTTGCAGTGTACGTTTTTCTGAGAAATTTTAGTACGGCCTGTTAATATATTAAAGATACTCTACTAAAAATAAAACAAATCAATAAAGTTTACGTCAAAACGCTTTCACTTCAAGGTCCTGTAAATTTATTATTATTATTTTAATAACAGATTTTTTTCAATAAGCTCTTCAATTATAATGCTAATTTTTCAAAAAAAAAAAAAATTATTCAATCATGAAAAGGAATGGACAAAAGTCAACTTTTTCATTTAAATTGTCTGCCTGTGTATCAAGACATTTTACATTATTAAATCCAAATAATTACAGAATAAAGCACAACATATTATTTAAGATGATAATCTGCTTCAATATTTCACCAATTTATAATTTTTTTGACTCATAGATGTTTTTCTAAAGAATTCACGCAACTCGTCTGTATACGTTTAACATTTATCACTCATTAAGAAATGAAAGCTATACTAATGATAATTATGTAGAAAAATCTGTAATAAGAAAATTAAAATTACCTCTATTTGAATTCGAGTTATTATATATAAGATTTGACTATTTGTAATCCTTTCTTAACATTTTCTATTTTTAATTCTCTCTCGCTCTTTCCCTTTATATACATATATAATAAAATTTATCTCAATTTTCAATTATGTTATGTTAACTAAATTAATTCATATATATGTACATTAGCTCAAAATCTTTTATCGCCATCCGACAGAGTTAAAATTTTACTTTGTGTAGTTACATTAGACACGATTATAACGGATTGTCATGTGACCGGTAAATGTAGTACATTATAACTGAAGTTCGTTATAAGCAGTATTGCCAATAATGAAGTTATAGAGACTTGGTATGAAATTTGCCATTTTGACAATTTCTACCTATGCTGGCGAGCTATTATTTTCGGAAAGGAATGAATGATATTAAAATCTTCAACAGAAATCACTTGCCAGATGATCCAATTCAGATTGCAGTTCCATTAAAAGTAACTAGGTATGGATCCGAAATTAATTATTTGTCATCCAAGATGCAATAACAGAATTTTTATTTACTTTTTCATTACTTTCTAAAATATAATTGTTACTATAATTATTACAGTGTAATGCCTACATATATTAACCTCCCCCACCCCCCATTTTTTTTATCACTAAAAGGTAAGTAATTTTGATTAATTAATTTTGATTCTCTAAACTTATTGTTTTGTTGTTACTTCATGGTCACGTAAAATATTTTTTGAAAACGTTTGGCTCGCAGGTCTGTACAGGTTCGTCACCTGTGCCCTACGTAATATAATAGAAAATTTTATATAAATATAAAATAGCTTTTATAGGCTCAATTAATTAAAATGTCATGACAAAAAGACTGAAACCTGATTACCTGTAAGTCTGGTAAAAAGTCTGGAAAACTATATTCTAAAACTAAAAATAGTAAAAGAAATCTTGAAATAAGTTCTTCAGCCAATAGCATCATAAACTAAAAAAAAATAAAATGTTTCACTTTGAATATCTCTTTTCCATTTATTTATTTCTAATCAGAATACCACATCAACTAGGCATACTGTCACACTTTTGGTGATAAAACTTTCAAATTAACTCAAATATTTTAGAATAAGTCAGAATCAAATCAATCAATTTCAGTCAAAATTTATAAGATACGTAAACTTCCTTACCAGAGGTCTTACAGTTTGTTACATAAGCAAATTATTGACAGACGCTATAATATAAACTCAAATTTATACATTTAATTAGATGCGTCTTTATTAGGTGCGTTCGTAATTATATAAATACGTAGCACCTATAGTCGCCGTCTGGTTCGTCCGTTTTTCTATCCGTCCGTTCGCATATAACAGCGCAAAAACGACCCAACCGAATGGTTTGAAATTTAATATATATAATAGTTGCAGCATTTTTATGAGTCATTTAAAATTTTATGAAAATTGGATCAAAATTTTAAAATATATCAATAAAAGTTTTCTTCATTCTATTAAATCCTATCATACGTAATCTATATAATAAAAGCGCAAGTCATGTGACTGAGGAAAACAACTACAGGCTAACCACTTCTTTTTTCATATGCCAAGCGGCCATTTTTATTCAAAATTATATTTTCGAATAAAATTGCATAAAAGTAACATTTTTAGAAAGATCGTTCAAAAAAATATATTGTTTGCTTGAGAGATGAGTTACATTAAAAAATTTATATATTCTGAGGTAACTTCAGTAGAAATTGGGTTAACAGCCGACTATCTCAATTCATTAAAGTAAATAAACACAAGAAATTCGTTCATCGTGAGTCACAAAAATATTAAACCATAGAGGTAACCATTCGTAAAGCAAGATCTCGATGGTAAATTTTGCAGCACTCTCTGGTGTCGAAAAAAAATTCGCATCGGTAAACGTGGCATACGTAAGAAAAAAAATTCATGCTCATTTCGCTCATAACAGACGATATAATTCATTTCTCTGAAATAATAACGATGATTTTTTACTTACCCATCATACGTGGTATAGGGTAAGTCTTGTAATCGTTTTGAAAATCGAATTTTTTTTTTTTGACGGATTTACACGTTTCAGACACTGGAGATTCCGAAAAACATATTTTTAGAAAAAAAATTTTGCCGTCCGTCTGTGTGTCTGTGTGTGTGTCTGTGTGTGTGTGTCTGTAAACGCTCTATCTCTCGAAAAAATTGAGATAGAGACTTGCAATTTGGTATGTACTTAGTATGTAATAATGGGAAGAAGCCTATTTCATTTCATTAACCTCGATTAACCGGAACTATTTTATTCGGACCCTCGAAATATTCGTTCTGATAAAAGGTATATAAAAATTTTCGAAATTGTTTATTTTAAGAAATGAATATAAAAGACAATAAAAAAACATAAATTTTACATAAAGCATGAAGTCGATCGGATAATGAGTTGCCGAGATATTTGGAATCCTATTTTCCACACTCTTCGATTTTTCATGACCCTGTATTTCATCCAAATTTCACTTCAAAGAGATATTTTAACTGGAAATTTGACGCTTAATCAGATGCAATAAACCGCTAGTTAATAGGATTATTATTTTTGGAGTTATAAGGAAAAACCTCTTTCAAGCAATTCAGTAATCGAGCCTTTAAAGTTTGTGACGTCATCAAGCCACGATTTTATTTGAATTGCAGTGCATTTTATAAGTAGTTTACACATTTTTATTTTAATATTTTACATTATGCATATCCATGATGGGTAAGTATTACGGTGGCCCCCAACGACTAGTTTTACATTGTAAAACTAGTTATAGTACGAACGTACTTCATTTGTGACGTTTAATGTACAATTTCCAACTTGTTTAATCTAACTTGGCTCATGTGTGTTAAGATGGAATTTTGTAATTGGTTTTTCAGTCACTTCCTGATGTATCACAGTTCAAACATTATATACATTTGTGTGTTTCCACTGGCAATACAATCTATATTAATAATGAAAAAAAAAGAGTTTGTGTGTGTGTCTATCTGTTTCTGTTGACTCTCACGCGGTGTTGGATAACGACATTGGACACGGGGATGTCTCAATGTGTGTGTGTGTGTGTACGAGAACACCTCGAAAATAATTTTTTTAATTTGATTTAGATTCTATTATTATTATTATTATTATTATTACTATTATTATGAAGTTTTCAGGGATTTTTTTACTGGATTTCTGTACAATTCTTTAGTTTTTTCACTATTTACATCTTAATTTCAAAATATCGTATAAATTCGCCCTTTAGAGCACAGAATAGAATACAAAATTTGACTTTTATGAATTCTTTTTCTGAAAAATGAATTCATCTAACCTATAATTTATTTTTTAAGCTATCGTTAACATGTAATCAAGGTATACAATTAAGATGAAGTAATCAATAAAAGCTCCCGTTCAATTCCATAATCTTAATAATTAAGAGAGAAAAACTCTGAAAATTACGTCATGTTGACACAATTATATAATTTTTTTCTGATTAGTTTTTGCAACATAAAAATAAATTTCAAGCTAAGCATAACGTCATTTTCACCGGCGCTAACTTTTCTCTCGTACTTTATGTACGTACTTTTATTCTTCACCAACATGTAATCAAATAAAAAAAATCTATTTAATTGTAATTTTAAAAAAAATGGCATCAATATAAACCCATTGGATAATATTCTCGTAACGTCACAGTAAATATGAATTTTTATTCGCTTATAAAAATAAAGTACACGCGCATAAATATTTTTACGGAAATTTATCTTGCAAATAAAAGAAGTTCAAAAAGCCGTGTCTAAATATTTTTCTTATTTCTCTTTTTTTCCTGGCCGGAATCGGCACCTCACTTGCGTATTATATAAATAGATGTTTCTCTTCAGGCGGCTGATGTATTGATGGTTTTTTTTTTTTTTGTTTTGTTTTTTGTTTTTTTTTTCAATCGCGCGAACATTTCAAATATTAAACCATATACGCAAAATTTTGGTCCTTTTTTAGAATAGGATAATTTTTCACAAAAATGGCAAATTAAAGAAAATGAATATTAGAAATTAGCTGATATATAAAACAGTTCAACTGAAGCATAAATGCAGAATGATATGTAATATATTGTCTTTAATTTCGATAAATGTCAATCTGCAAACGAATATTTTGTTTCTTTGCGCACCTGTGAAATACTAATAATATTATGTTATTTCCCCCCCACTAAATCTCAGGAAAATAAGAAAAAATCTTGAGTCATAAAGCTACCAAACCATATATGCAAAATTTGGGTTCTTTTTCTTATCATTATAGGATAAATTTAACTGGTTAGAGAAGAGAAAATAAAAATTACAAACTGCTTGATTTTAAAAATAAAGAAAATTAAACATAAATATAATGTAATCGAAAGCAAAAAATTTAAAATGTTCTTAATCATACTGATATAAAGTGTTTCATTGGATGCGGTGTAGGCGACGCCATTTAGGAGTATATATTTATGAACAAACCTTTATTACATAGTAGTGGAAGAAAGAAGCATATCTTCAGTTATGAGTACGAACTTTAAATTCATGTACATATGAACGTAGGCATACGGATGTGATTTTGCTCCGTGGTATGCATTACAAAACAATCGACGTCTCCCCAAATACAAATAACAAGGTGTTACTGCTTCATCCTGTATTACAGAATCCAAATACGATCCATGTATACATCAGTTGTGAAATCGCTCTTAAGTATGAATGGTACCATTAGCAATCAGATGCTAATGAAGCGCAGATTTTTTTTTTTTTTTTTATCAAACTTTAAAGTGGTAAAAAGGTGGAAAAATGCAAAAAACACTTGAAACTTAAAAATTTGATGGACGTTATTACTAACATTTACGTGCTTACTTACTTACTTACTTACTGCCTCACTGCCTGAGAAGCATTGCTCAGACTAGAAAAGTAAGTCTATAGAGCATAGATGTCCCTCCCGGTGCTCTTTATTGAAGTATTAAAAATTATACAAATTCAATGAAGCTGAACCCACCGGTAAGCGCAACAGAGTATGGGGTAAGATGTATATAATTAAAACAATATTTGTAAATTGAATAACACAAAGAAGAACACAATGATAAATATGATGATTTAAAGCACAATGAGGAAATAAAAATGAGATGCATAGAATATGATCACTAGATGAAAATATGCTGTAATGCATTAGATAAATGGCGATCTTGATTCGGTGAGTAGGTCTATGAAATGTTATACTAGATGAAGATAATACGGATACTTCATATAAATTGTGATACAGTGATTTTTCTTTGCGTACACATACACATTCATCAGAAAAAAAAGTTTTACAAATAAAATTTTAAAGGGTTAAGACTTTAAAAATACTCAAAAATCACGATTTAGAAAATTCATTTTTGCCATAGAATATATTTTTAGGATTAAAAGGCTCACTGAGAATGTTCTTTTTTTCCATTTTCAAATTTTTAAAGATAAAGAAAAAAGACAAATAATTTTTTTGTCTCTTCAATGCGAGGCACAAATTGACCACCATTTTTTTCTGAGCAAAGGATTAAGACAGAAGTATTAATAATTATAACAACAAAAACAACAAAATAATGAAGGCATATTATTAAAAACTACGTAAAAAACTACATCATGCTTTGGTGTTTCTAAACAAAAGGCATACTTAAATATGCTCTGTGTATTTGAAATTTTCATTTTTTGACATTTAATTTTTAGATAAATTTACTGACGCACACGTTTGTGCTTTATAATATAGTTGTTTATTTGAAAGCTTTATCTTAATTTATCGATTATTGGAGATTTTCTTTTCCATATTTCGAAAGACGAATTTTTCCTTCCAATGGACCAAACGTTCAGATTTTGCGACAACATCAAGATATTTTAGTGGAATTGGCAAAGAATTTGGGGAAATTTTAAACAACTTATTTCCATTATCATGACAAAGTAATTGAAATTTCAAATTTAACATTGTATCAACTTTACGTACCTTAATTTGAGTACATGTGGTATGAAAATTGAGTGCAAACTAAGTTATTTTTTTCCTCTGTTGCCAATAAATGCTTGGTAAGATACGAGTACATAAAAATGCACATTTTCTATTAAGCACAACATCACTTTCACTACGGAAGTCTTTTGTGTTTTCCAGATTAGTATCGGAAATTAATATTTGAAAACATTTCTATTTGTCGATAAAAATTTACAAGCTTATGAATCGAACAAATATTAAACATTTAACCAGTGAAAATTACATGTTTAAAAAAAAAATATATATATATATAATTTCTATTACAGATTTAGATTGTTATGAAATGTAGTGAAATGGTTTCTCCAAAATTTCAAGAGAAAGTGGGCAAAATAAAATTATCATTTCCACGTTATGGTAAGAAATTTGAGACTTACGGGGCTATGACTCATTTCTGTTCAGTCATAAGCAAAATGCTTCAAATTCATGTAGTATAGGAAAATGTTAATTATATTTTAAAAATGAATTAATTTCAACAACGAATTTTAGCCCTTTTTATTGTTACATGGCGTGATTTGTCTGTGGAAATTAAATCAATTGACTTTTGTGATGTGCAACTTTAAACTTAGTCTAAACTGAAAAGTTAAGTGAAAATGCATTTCCCTTAAGGTGGATCTCCAATAACCTGCTCAACAACGTGAAACATTCTGACCCATTTTCTGATTCATTTTTAAAGACAAAGTCATAAAATTGGCAGCCTGACTATTGAAGCAATTTGGAATCGAAATGAGTTTTCCGTTTTTTCATAAATAAATTATTTGTCAAGTTATAACCGATTCGGGTCACGTGACGACACGTTTTTCCTTATCTCGTGCTGCCGCGTTAGGAATTCTGTTCAAATCACCGTATTTGACAGTATTTTCTGAAAGATCTTCTGCCTTTACCAAAAAATGGAAAACTTGTTTCGATTACATAGTTTCTGAATAAAAACACCTACCAATTTCATGCGTTTCTGAAAAAATTAATTCAAAAATATGTCAGAAAGTAGCTCTTTTGGATTTGAGAACAGCCTCAAACAATCATTGTAATATATTCTACTTTTATAAATTAGAATTTTCAGTATACTTTTATGTACGTGATTCTCAACGATAGAAGCGTTGCGTCTTGTTATATTCAGAGGTTTTTTTGTTTTATTATTATTATTATTATTCTCGATTGTATGATGAATGTATATACTGCTAGTATTTTAATATTTCCAGAACGTAATTATCAACTAATAGATTAATTTGAATTTAATTTTAATTATAGTTGAGAACACAATTTAAAACTCCTAAGCATAAAATTCAGACATAAAATTCATGATTTTTTAAATCTTTCAAAAACGTTTCCCAACAATAAATATCTGTTTATTACATTAATGTAAAATGACATATGCAATAGTAAAAAGTGTTTTTTGTATTGTCATACATTAAACAGAAAATGGGCAGTTTTTTTTTTTTTTTATGTATAACAATCCCTTAATTTTGAACCTTTTTATATATAATTTTTATATAGGAATGGGACGTTATATAAAAAAAGGAATATTGAATTCGGCGTATTTCTACTTTTAAGAACATCAGTAATAGGTGGCATTTAAATGTATGTATGTATTTAGTTTTATTATTTTTTTTTTATATTTAACTACAAATTACGCATAAGATATATGTTTCATACCTTTTTTTGAAACTTTCTGCAAAGGCAAATAAATATCTTATTTACCTTTTTTATTTTATTTTATTTTATTTTTTACGCCACGAGAATATTTTTTACTGTCTCGACCTACAAGTTTGTTTTCAATTTAGTTACCACCCCTGAACAATTCAGCCTTCAAGAATCGCCCTACAAATCTTGGCAAGGTTTTGTCTTCACATATTAAATCATATATCGTTTAGGAATGGACTTATTTCTTTTGCCCCATTTTATCATTCATAAGTATATATCCTCCCCCCTTTTCTACCCCTATCTTGGAAGAAGAAGAAAAATACTCAGAGATTAAAAAAAGGGAAAGGAAAAAGCCCCTGCCTGGCTACAACATTGCCATTAGCTAAAGTATAGACTAGGCTATAATCTTAGTTGATGATATTCTGGAGTATAAAAATGGCTGCATAAAAATCTCGGTGATTACATCGGACCAACAAGCGTGAGATATGAAAACCGTATGATGCAATGAGTGAAAAAAAAGGGAAAAAATGAAGATGAGATATAAATATATGGTGAGGAAAGGAAAATATTAAACGAAAGCCAGTAAGAGATAAAGGAAAATGTAATATAAATTTGGAATATTATCATATCCGAACTGAGGTATTTCGTTTAATCTCTGAAATTCTTGTTAATGTGTGCATGAACATTAGCTCCAAAAATAAAGAAAGTATTTCTATGTGTGTTTCACATATGTATATGAGTCTTTCAACTCAGTTTTCAATTATATTTTTTTATTTGATAACCAATTATCAAGCGTTTTCTAACGTAAATGGAAAAAGAAAGCACAATAAAAAGTTAATATCATTTGCTATGCATCCCGATTTGAGGAAATTTTAAAGTTCCTTTCCAACTAATATTTGGATTACATTTTAAATTAACGTTTATTTAATTTAGAATTTTTCGAGAATAATTCTAAGTATTTATAGTTTTTAAATCTGTATTTTAACCCTCGATTACTTTTACACTATTATCTATATTAACGTTATGAATATGAATGTATGTGTTAATGCAGTCATAGATGATCATCAGCCTCTGTGTTAAATACACTTCTGAATCAGGAAAAAAAATGTAGGCTACTTAAATGCAGTTTGGAATAAATTTCTATTCTAAATAATTCAAATACCTAAATGCTTGATAATTTTCATAGTTCGTTTTCTTTGCTGTTAGCATATTTTAAATAGAAATTAAGAACGAACGGAGATAGTTTGATTATAATTTATTAATTTTGAATCTTTGATGTACTGGGGCTCTAAACAAAGCGTGGATCAGAAAGCTAGGTAAAGCTCAACAGAGAATGCCAGTTTCATTTAGAAAACTTAAATTTCAAAATCTTCGATATTTTTTTACGTTGGCTGTAAGAGGCCAATATATTTTATTTAGATTTAGAATACGAAAATGTGGTTATTTTAAAATCATCGATAGAAAGAAAATATTTACAGATATTCATATTTTATATACTCACTCAAACACACTTTGCACACTCATACTCAAAAATATATTTACCTAAGAATATCGAAAGTGAAAGATAGCTTTATTAAGAGGCCTTAATTTAAATTCGTAAGAAATGCTTCTGTTAATGAATTAACGTCATATTTAAAAATAAATGATAGATGACTTTCCAGATTAAACTTATTGTACTAAATAGTTTTTTAACTGACATTGATATTCTCTTTTAATGCTATATAAGTATTTTGTAATTAATTTCTTGTCTAGAGATCGAGTTACTTCAAAAATAACAATTTTACAGAAAGTCTCTATTTTTGTTAGACACTATTAACTGTTAAATAAGAAAATGGGGGAAAAACATATGTAAAATACATTATTTAGAATTTTCACTGTGATTATCATTGTAATTCAATATCACGAAAGAAATGTCAATAATTCTAAAATGACATTTATATATTTTTTTAAACGTCATTTATAATGAATAAAATGTCAAATTATATAAATGTCAATTATCATTTCCAGAACATGCTTAAAATAGACGATGTTTGACATAAAAACAAAAACAAACAAAAATTGCTTCGAAAAAAATGCATTTGTGTGGCTAAACGTTGTTCTGAATTTTTAAGTAACAGTTTAAAATATTAATTTAAAAAAAAGTTATCTTTTTAATTTAAAAAAAGGACCAAAACCCAGAGGAATAAATCATTTAAGAGGATCTCTGAAATTTGAAGATAATGTCGATTTTGGGATTTTCTATACTACAATTATCGGTATACTTTAAAGAACACATTTTAAAAATTTCGGAGTTTCACAGTTGTTTTTTCAAACGCTTATCAACGTTTTTTATTTATTTAAATTCGTATGTTTCAAATTCTTGTAATGCTCGAAATGGAAAGTCATTTTTTCAAACCGTTTAATTAATTATTTATTTATTATTTGTTTTAGTAGAACATTGTATCCCGTATAAGAAATTTAAAGATCCAGTTTTCAAACATTGAATTAATTTATAGAAATCAATAAACATTTGGCTATGCATAACGTTACTACTCTTTTATACACTTCAGATTAAAATGATTTTTCTTAGACTCTTACACTCTAATTCGCTTTTAAAGTTGTTGATTGTATGCTACTAATGAAAACATGTAAATGGGCATTTGAAAAAATAGGAGCAGAATTAAAAATATAAGGTAAAGCCAGGAGAGATGACGCAGTCGGAGAGATTCCGCAGATAGAGGTTCGAGGAGAAGGAGTAGAGTGAGAGCGCAGCGACTCCAGGTAGTTGTACAACAACACTAGTGGAGTGTCTACTTGAAAGTGCACGTTGATTGCTTTGAGCGTCTAAGATAAAATATTGCTATTTTGTTTTGTTTTCCCAAAGTAAGTGCTTGAATTTTCATAGCTAATCATCAGAATTTCTATACTATGAAAATAGTACAAAATATTTTAAACTTACACGATTTCTCATAAGCTACTAATCTAGACTAGCAATGTGAACATCAACGGTTCGTTTTAGTAGCGGCCATGTTTAAATAAAAGGTCACGCAATCGCTCTTACCGAAATTGGAGAGTTTGCGCATCTGCTACTTCGGAGAGATGGCGCATTGTTTTCATTAGTTTCTATGCTAGGAGAGATTACGCAGTTTATTGTTAAATTTGCATAAAAAAATGAAAAATAAAAATGGACTAATTTTAAGTTAAACGTGATATTAAGTTACATAATTTTATTTTGCAATCTTATCTGGACTTGCTTTTTCTGATTCTTTAAATTTTTTCCCTTTAATTAAAATTTTTTAATCGTTTTTAAAATTATGATTCTTTAAGCATTAGGTTGAAATATTCACTCCCAATACAATAAAATTTGTTCACAAAAACCTTACAGCAATGTCATTTAAGTGTAATTATTATTGTTAACAGTTTAATTGTAGTTATTATTAGTAACAATCTCTCCTACCCATGTGCGCAATCACACCAACCCTGTAAGGAGAGATTGCGCAAAATAACTTTCTTAGTTTTATTACAACTGTTCTATTAAATTGCAACATAACAACAAAATAGCAATGGAAATGCATAAAAAACAAATGAAGTAAAAATTATTCATGGATAATTTAGCAAAAAATTAATATTTAGATTTTTTATTGCTATTCTTTTGAATTGTGCGCAGACTATCCTAGCTTTACTTTATATATTTAAAAAAAAAAAACAGTTTATTTTTTTAAAAAATCTGAAAATTAGTGTATTATTTAAATTTGTATATTAAATTTATTATTAATTATTTATTATTATTAATTTATTATTATTTAACATTAATTTAGTAATAAACAAACATAATGTTTTAAAAGTGAAATATTTTCATAAGTGCTTTTTCTTTCCTATCTCTCACCAGGATCTCATTTGAAGTTTATATAACTTAAAATTTAAAAAATATACTGTTGTAAAACTAGTTAAATTTGAGTGACACCTCTTAAACACGTAACATTTATATGTTGCATAATACTTTTTTTTTCTTTTTTTTTTCACAATTTAGAATAGCATTTTAACGATATCATTTCACATGATGACATTTTCTATTGGTTTCTCAGAAAATTCACGAGCAAGTGATTAAATTTATTAATCTGAAATCTAGCATATAAGTATAAGGGACGATATGTCATAAATGTGATTTCTCAGTCCCCGGTATATCTCTTGGCATTTCTTTGCAATATAATTTATCATTTAATGTTAAAATATTTCTGTGTGATTGTTCTACAATATTATGTTACTTCTATTGTGAAAATCTGTATTTTAATCTTTAAAATAAAATTTAAATATCTCAAATGTCACCGCTGTTCCCTGTACTCAATCCATAACTTGATCATTAAAACCATCAACAAACAAAAATTATTAAAAATTTAGAAAAAAAAAACAATGCATTCATTATAAATATGAATCTCATGGAGCATAATAATATAATTTTTATATTAGGGAAATGTGTAATATTCGTTTTTAATGGGTTTAAAGTTGTGCCCCTTACTTTTTTGGTCACTAGTGTCCCGGTGTAGGAATATTCTCATATTTCCACCAGATGGCAGTATGCAGTCGTTTTCAGTATTTTTCTCAGTGAAGGAGCATATGTGGTTCTTAATAATTCGCCATATTGCTTACTGTTTGTTCATAAAAAGACTATCTGGATTGAAAAAAATGGGAAAATGGTAAGCGTACCTTTATTAACCGTCACATCTGTCCCCATTGTAAATTTAAATACTGATATTTATAGATTAACTAATATCTAACTACCATTAAACTGCCATATCATATTTATTTTTCAATAAAGTTTATGCCCATCTACTAATAATTATTCTGAAATATATCAGTGGTTCAAGCTCAGCATAATATGAAACTTTAAAAAAACAGATATCTGTGCAGCCAAAAATCACACTTATGGGAAAATGGCCCATAAGTGTTCTCATTTTCTTTAGGGCAAGAACCTATTCAGCGTTTCCAACGTTAAAACAAAATTTAGCCCCAGAAATTAAAGTGAGCCAAATGTTAGCCATTGCGTATACAGCAGCAACACTCCATAAACAAATGATTAATTGCAAGCACGGGGTCGGCATCGGACGCTCCTGATTTATAACGCGATCCTTCACCTACTCGAGTAGTATGAGGCATGTTAGCATAGCACACGTGATGAATAGGTAACTTTGAAATTGGTTTTCAATCAAAAGATTTCATGGTGATGAAAGCTTTGATTGTGTTTAGCTTCTATGCTTCCTACATTCCTTTTATTAATACAAAAGCAGTCAACAAGTAACAATTTATTAGAAATAAATAAATAAATAAACAGTGAAAAGCATTGCATCAATTACTTAAAATTGAACGAAAACAATAAAAGAAAAGAAAAGAAAAGCACAAATGTTCCATTTTTATAATATGATAATATTATTTAATTTTTTAAAACCATACGATTTCATACTTCATTCCTTATTTTTTTTTCTTTAATTTGATTTCTTTAATTTGTTTATTATTTATTTATTAACATTTTATTATGATGGATTTATTTAGTATGAAAATAATTATTAAATTTGTATAACTTCAATATATAATTTTTAACTATAAATAATAATAACAAAAAAAATTATAAGAATTTTTGAAATATTTGGTTATTCCAGGAAACAGGGGCTGTATAACTGTAATCTTCGACAGTCGGGGGGGGGGCGAAAATAACCATTTTGATACCATATTTTTTTAAAACCCATCCATCCGTTCCATTTTATCAGTGAATAAAGGATGTTACATTGTTCACAATCAAAAACATCCCTCTTCTTTTCTGCGAGCAACCTGGTAAACATTAAAAATACCTATCTAGGAGATCTTATCTAGGAATCTTATTTAGAAGATTTAAAGGCTGTTAATTTACATTAAAGTATTGAACAAACTGGTGTGATATCATAATAGCATAAAAACGTCTTTGATCCTGACGAAGAAAGACAAAGTTCTTTTGAAAGGCCTTGCGCATTCTTTATTGTACGATGTTATTTAGAAGTTTTTATGCTTTTATGTTGTTAATTTAGTTTATATTTTTAATACAAAAATTATTAGTAATACGGTCCTGAGATGAATTTTTTTTTTTCAAAGTGAAGGGTGTTCGTTATGTATTTTTTATTGTTTTCAAGGAAAATATAAAACAATTCTGTGGTACAGTTTGAAAACGACTCGAGCATTTTTGTGTGGTTGGTGAAATATCAATTTAGACACAAAGATACCAGAATTTCCAATTTCAAAGTTATAAATTTAGTCACAAATATACAACAATTTCCAATACCAAAATTATAAATTTATTCACAAAGATACCAGAATTCCCAGTTGCAAAATTATAAATTTAGTCTCAAAGATAACAGAATTTCCAATTAGTATATTATAAATTTAGTCTCAAAGATATCAAAATTTCCAATTAGTGTATTATAAATTTAGTGACAATGACAACAGAATGTAAAAAGTTCAAAATTATAAATATAGTAACAAAGGTACCAGAATTTCCAATTGTGAAATTATAAATTTAGTCACAAATGTACCAGACTTTCTAATAAATTATAAATTTATCCACGAAGATAGATACCAGAGCTCACAAAGATAACATAATTTCCAGTTGATAAATTATAAGATTAGTCACGACGGCATCAGAGCTTCCATTCATAAATTATAAATTTAGTCACGAAGTTGCTAGAATTTCCTGTTAATAAATTACAAATTTAGTCTCAATGTTCCAGAATTTTCAAATCGTAAATTATAAATTTAATCACAAAAATACTGAATTTTTCAGTTAGTAAATTTTAAATATAGTCATAAAGACACTGGACACTTAAGAATTGTAACAGGAGATTAATGCCTGTTGTTGCATAGTAGCTACCGTAAGCAGTGTACAAGAAAATATGTTCTAAACATCTACTTTGAGAAAATACAAAGACATAATAATTGCTATGACTTATGGTAACTATCCAAACGCAAGTAATTAATAAAATGTAAGATACAATTTACTTTTTATTGTTTGTACGAAAAGATTTTGATTGCTAGATATTCTGTGTGATTTTACCTGTACCTCCAGCTTCATTTTGTTGAAAACTGCATGTTATAGAGGAAAAATTTAGATATGTTTGAGCTCAAATTACCTAAAATCATTACAAACAACTAAAATAATACCAAAAAATAAAAAGTATTATTTCGCTAGCCTATGTAATACAATAAAACATGTTAAATCGCAGTCTGTATAACCGAAACTCATCTCAATTGGAAAAATCTTACGGTCGGGCGAAAAGGATATGATATCCCAAAGTTTATTATAAATGTACGAAGGAACTTGCTGAATACCGAAACAAAATCTTAATAAACCCATATTTAACGCAAGCAATCTTTAAGGGGGGGGGGGGATGGAACCGCTAGAAATAGATTATTCGTCATCGAAAGATAATAGTCAGACTTGTAATTCATTAGAACTTTCCATAAATAGAAGAGATGGATTTATCTTATATTTTTATATAGGTGATTTATCCAGTGTCCTCTCGTTAATGCGTCTCCGCTTAAGACGTATCTCCAATTAATCAGGGCAGTTTTTGTTTTTACCATCATTTTCTATTTGCAACTAATGTTAAAGATATCGTACTACACTCATCGGATATATGGGACAAAAACGAATATACGGGATCCGGCGGGACACTGCTGCACGCGTGCTGAAATTTTTGCTTTGCAGGTATAAATCTAGAAATCTCGGACTAACTAATTGCAAAATATAACAATTAACTATTTTTTTTTACTAATTTTCTTTAGTAAATCCTTAATCGCACTTTTTCTTGAAACGACATTTTTTAGGGCGCCCTGTAAAGTAGCTTTTAAATACATCAGTCAATCAACTTTTTTCTCTTTGGTAAGTAAAGATTATTTATTTTGTGAGACTATAAACCTTTCTTATGTAAAAAAAATAAATAAAAATAAAACAAATATTTATTTATTGATTGATTCATTTATTAAGCCACGTTGAAGTTAGA
The DNA here is from genome assembly GCA_963931845.1 of Maratus michaelseni. Classification (NCBI taxonomy): domain Eukaryota; kingdom Metazoa; phylum Arthropoda; class Arachnida; order Araneae; family Salticidae; genus Maratus; species Maratus michaelseni. Next base: position 187,877,048 of record OZ007587.1, read on the forward strand.
GAAAAAGAGGAGAAAATAAATACACATTTTTCAAACGACTATCATTTTGCCAAATTTCGTTTAATTTTATTAAAAATAGGTTAGTGCCATCCCCCCCCCCCAAATTTAATATGTTTAATGAAAAATTTACTTTTATTATTTTCAGATGACTGTAACAAGCTGTTCACTACTCGGCGCAGGGTTTTGCGCACACAGCATACGCATATGCAACTGACAATATCTCCATAAATTTTAATAATTGTTGTATAATAAAATATTTTATAGTAAAAACTATGAATAACAAGTGCGTAAATTCTGTTTTTATGCTGCTTTATTATTTCTTTGAACAAAAAAAATCCTGAAGTTGATCTACTTTTCGTTAAGATAGAAAGTTTAATAGTTTGGTTTTACTTTTTTGTGCAAATAAAATAAAAGTCATATAAGGTAAGTACGCCAGTAACAGAAACAGAAACAGAAACCTCCCACTCGTGGACAGCCAACCTCTCGGCATAGGAAGTATAGTCCACGAGGGGAAAACATCTACCAAGAACCCCAGTGTCCAAGGACCCCTAGTCCCCAGCAAGTTAAAAAAAAAAAAAATCACACGAGCTACCCAATATGGCTTATTGCTGGGTGAGCCCAAAGTTATTACATGTGTTTTATATGAATATACTGATAAGATTACATAATATTAAAGATAAATATTTACAGATATTTACAATAATAATATTGTACTGAAAATTTTCAATTGTATTATGCACTAGTCTATTAAGTCTTTGAAAATATAGTTTTTAAAATCTATAGATCTAGAATTTTACATAGGTTATAATCATTCTTTGATGTATGAAAAGTTTTTATTTAGGACATTATAGTTTTTATCTAACTTTTCGTAATTGGAAGCATCTAATAGCACACGTTGTAGGTTTCTCTTTAATGTTTTATTTTTATTGAAGTTAAAATGGTATTCCATAAGAGGGCAGTTACAGAAGATGTAGTGCATAGGAGTTCCAGGGTTTTTGTCACAAGGACATCTATCCGTGGTTCTTTCACCAATTTTATATAAAAAGCTTGGGAAGCTTCCATGGCCGCTAAGATAATATGCTGCTGATTTCTGAACACATAAAAATTTAACATCTACCTTATTAAGAATTTTATATGTTTATCTTCCTTTCGTTGAGTTGGTCCAATCATTTTGCCAATCTGTGATGATTTTGTTTTTAAAATAACTCTTTAGAATGGATTCTGAAAATGGTAAGACAGAGATGTCATCATAATGGTCTTCTGTAATTGCATTTTTTGCGTGAAGGTCTGCTCGCTCGTTACCAGTGGTGCCTACATGTGCTCTAATCCAGGCTATTTTGATGAATTTAATGGGGTTTTGTAGTAAACTATTGTAGATATTTAAAATTATGGAGTTTCGAGGGAAAATTATCTTGAGTGCATCTAAGGATGAGCGATTATCTGTCAAAATAAGGGCTGATGTAAATTGTGATTGTGTTAACCAAACTATTGCTTCCTGGATCGCATATAATTCGGCTTGGTAAATTGAGTTAATTGGGTAAGTCTTACTGCATGATCATGGATGAAGTTATTATTAAGAGATACTGTATATGCACTTGCCACTCCATTTCCCATAGCTGATCCATCTGTAAAAATTTGTAGATGATTTTCCAATATTATGTTTTCTGTCAGATTATCTATAATTTCTATATTTTTCAACTTGTAATATTCTGGAAATTTATAAGTTGCTTCCCGTTGCATAAGATTATTGTATATTATTTTATTGTTGATGTTAAGTGTAGGCCATGTGCTTATAATGGCCCCTTGCCATGGGAAATGAAAAACAAGTTTGTATATTACGCTCACAAGCTAGTAAAATGACAAGCGATTCGTTTAAACTTTTTTTTTTCAAGTACACAAGAGAGGAAATTTTTACAATCAACACAATACAAGTTAAAGAGTTTTTATGCTGGAGTAATGTTTATGAACAGATTTTTTTTTCATTCCTGTCTGATTTCCTTAAAATATGAGTTTTAAGTTCGTATATTTTTCTCTTAAACGTATATTGAATGTTGTATAAAAATACAATTTTTATATTTCATTATGCATTTAATAATTTGGAAAACATTTCTTTAAAATATAAAATAAGCATAATATAACATTTAGTGGGAGAAACATTTTAGGGTCATGATTTCTGAAGTTGTTCCAGTAATGGTGATAATGTACCATAAATAGGACAAATCTGATATTTAAGATAATGTTTTACTGTTTAGTTCATATTAATTTATACATTCATATGCACGAATATTTTATATAATAGTCAGAATCAATAATAGGCCACCAGTCTCATTTTTGGTACACACAAAGCAAATTACCAGAACAATAGGGGCATTTTACTCTGAAAATTAAAATATGTTGCTATATTTATTTATTTTATTTTTTGTTTTACACAATTATAGATGAGAGAAAACATCAAAAATATTTTGAAAAACTAAGATGAAAAATTATCCAAGACATTGAGAAAGAAATCATCCTTCATAAAATAGCTAATTTGCATAAAATTTCAAAACAACATTACAAAAACTAGTTCTTGGGGGACCACCGTAATACTTACCCCTCATGGATATGCATAATATAAAATATGAAAATAAAACATGTGTAAACTATTTATAAAATCCATTGCAATTCGAATAAAATCGTGGCTTGATGACGTCATAAACTTTAAATGCTCTATTACTGAATTGCGTAAAAGAAACATCCTTATAACTCCAAAATTGATAATCCTATTAATTAACAGTTTACTGCGTCGGATTAAATGTCTCATTTCCAATTATAATATATCTTTGAATTGAAATTTGAATGAAATACAGGGTCATGAAAAATAGAAGAGTGTGGTAAATATAATTACAAATATCTCGGCAACACATTATCCTATTGACTTCATTCTTTATGCAAAATTTGTTTTTTTATTGTCTTTTATATTCACTCCTTAAAATAAACAATTTCGAAAAATTTTATGTACCTTTTATCAGAACGAATATTTTGAGAGTCCGAAAAAAATAGTTCCGGATAATCGAGGTTACTGAAATTCAATAAGCTTCTTCCCATTATTACATACTAAGTACATACCAAATTTCAAGTCTCTATCTCAATTTGTTCGGGAGATAGAGCGTTTACAGACACACACACACACACACACACAGGCACACAGACAGACGGAGGGCAAATTTTTTTTTCTAAAAATATGTTTTTCGGAATCTGCAGTGTCTGAAACGAGTAAATCCGTCAAAAAAATGTTTTCTATTTTCAAAACGATTACAAGACACCCTATACTACGTATGATGTGTAAGTAAAAACTAAAAAGTGATGAAACAAATTTAGATATCAAAATGTGTCTATGAACAATATCTTCTGTAGAACAAGTAGTTATCATTACTTCATGAATGAAAACTATGGCAAATGTTGCCTTTCCTATAACAAAAATAACATTGTTCTACAGTGTGAGAATTATTTCTTCTGCAGGAAACCTTTAAAAGAAAATTGTATGAAGTTTTTTTAAAGTATCAACGTAACATTATATGACGAAGTCAAAATACTACCACCCAAGAGAGTCAATGTCTCACAAGAAACTATTGATAAGTATTGTTTGGATGTGGAGAAGGAACTAACAGCTAATATACTCTTCAAAGCTGTTTACAATCTGTAAATAAACGATATTCCTTTATAATTAAAAACCATTCATGTTCTAGCTAAAACCGTATCAAAACAAATATATAGAGCTACAGAAGAGTACGAAAATCGAACTTGACTGTATTAGCAGAAAATACCGTCGACGAATTTGCGCCTCCAGTGAAAGTTTACAGGCAAATAATACTCGTTAAATAAATATTACTAACTGATTTTACATTTTGAAAACTACTGGAAAGCAAGAGGTAGAAAACCTCAAGATGACCACGAAGGGCTACAGATACAGAGATATTTTCCGCAAGATTACAGCTCGTTATACAATAATTAATGACTTCTATACAATAACTAATTAACTGAATCCATGGAATCCAGAACAAATAAATGTGAAAGGTCAGATATTCAGCCAAATAGAATCACGATCACAGAATAATAACTCATGCGCTTTAAAGGTTATAATACCTTAACAAAATAGCTATTCTTGCAAGCTAGTGCCACGGCAAATGTTTTAGATGAAAAAACTTTACTATTCTACAACAATGCACACAGACACACGCATCAATCACTCGCTCATACATACACCCAAAGCAAAATATACTACATACATACCTAAGCAATTTTTGATGTCTTAAAATCAAAGTATATATTTCAAAACCAGCCAATCAAAAAAGCCCTTAAAACACTCATTCACAGTTGCATTAATGAGCCCCATATCAACATTCAGGCAAATCTGTATCCCTCATTAAAAACCTACAAACACAACATGTCACAGTAAGGACTGAAAATACAGCTGAACAATAACTTTTGCCTACATGCTGCCCTCATGACCGCTCCCTGGGAGAGCACAAGTGGTGCAGGCAGTGCTCGAGGGTTTTCGATGGACTCTTTAACCCCCTACCGTTTACAATCCACTACCATTGTCCTGAGATCTTTGATTAACAAACTTGACAGTACATTGCCCAATAAAAAGCTTTGATAAGTTTTGAAATAATTTGAATAATTTGAAAAGAAAATATTTTTTTCTTAACAAATCTGTCCATCCATATCAAAAATATTGAAAAAAAAAATGCAAAGACGAAAATAATTCACATCCGTATCCCATTGCATTTTTTTTTTCTTATGATATTGAATCGACTGATAGAATAAATTCTAATTATTTTGTTAATTTTTTAACGTTTAAATAACAAACATCCTGTAAGTTGTTTAAGGAATTACTGACAAACAAAAGAGAAAATAAAACTAATATCATGATATCTGCACATATCTCCATTCATCATTTAATTTGTATTGCAAGAGTGATAATTAATTTTTTTTTTCTGTAGCGTATCTATCAATTATACAGAGCCTTGGCTCAAATTAATCGAAATAAACATGTTTTTGAACCAGAAAATTTATTTAATACAATATGTCTTGTTTCTATGTGTGCAAACTTGATTTCATTTATTTTCCGGTTTAACATGTGCTTATTTAAAGTGATAAAATTGACACAATTCTTCGGATGGTTGGCAGCTAACGACATTGTGGGGATATTTTTCCCTCTTGGGAATCCTTTCCAATCTTTCAGGAAAAGATTTCTATGAGTATTATGATAAATGATAAACAGAAATTAAATGAAAGTACATCAAAATTATACCACTTATTTGATATAATCATAGATAATAAATAAATTTTATTGACTATGGATATTTATGTATGCAAGACCAATTTCAATATGTCTTACTTTTCGTTTCCAGTGTATAAATATATATTCTATGTCTACACACAAGTATTAGTGTGTATATATAGTATAAATATAGACCGCAATGAAACTCTATTAATAGATTTTTAAATGTTTTTCCCACAGCTATTATTAATAACTAGTATTACTAGCTATATAATAATTCATGTGACCTATGGCTTAATATCATGATGTCACACCGGAAATGTAAACCACACTTTCTATTATTTTAGTTTTCTATTATAATAGATATTTTGAGTAACACTGTATTACTTCTCACACATTCTTCCACTTACACATGCTTTGAACAAAAATGCATCAGCGATCAAAATGAAATGCTTTGAATTTTCAGAAACTAACGAGTAAACTGTTATTTAGGGTAATGAAAGGCGTGTGTTGCAACATATCATACAACCTTGCGCTAAAGCACAAAATGAGTACACAGGTTTCTACAAATTAGAGATAAAAGTATGATATTATCTTCTTCTGACAATTAATTTCTACAGCGAATATTTATTTAGTAAACTGCCACACCCCTAGTTATGGTTCATTAGTTGTAACCATTTATCACAAATAGGCAACAAAAGTTTAAAGTTTGATTTAAGCATTGTTCAGATTTAAATAGTAATGCGATAAATATTAATGCCGCACTCACGTGCATAAAAGTGCAAGATATGGAATACAGGAAGAAACTACACTAAATATGTGAAAATTGTGCTATAAAAAATGTTATAGATTTTTACATAAATAAATTTTAACATTTCAATTTATTTGACTAGAGTAGAAAACATACATATAATTTAAAAGATTTGCTTGCTAAATGTTTTATGAGTTATTTTATTCGGAAAAAATATTCCAAATGATTTTAATTAAATTACATAGTTTAGTGAACAAATATTGACAATGAATTTCTTTTTTAAAAAAGCAGACAGCATAGGCAACGAAATAAAACTTTACAAATAATTCAGATATCATTGTCTGATTGCGTAAAATTCTAAGGAAATCAGGAAATATGCATTTAGTTGGATGGACTACACAAATATACGGCATGTTCTTTTTCTTCTACAAAAGCATGGATCTTTTCATGATGAGTAATTATCAACCATAAAATTTTGCTTTCGTTTTCAGAAGTCATTTATAGAAGCGCATAAAATGTTGCAACAAACGTATAATGAAGATTTTTTATCAAAATCAACTACATATCAGGGATTTTAAGGAAGTTTTTTCGGAGACTGCTGCTAGCTCAATGACAGACTCATGGGCGCTGGCATAACAAGAGCGACAAGAGCAATCAGAAAAACTTCCATCACTAATTTTAAAATGCTATTTTTGTCTTAAAATTTTCAAAATTAGTGGTGGAAATATATCCGATTGCCTCCTTTGCCCACGTGAAGTTGCCTATGGACAGGTGTCATGATAGAGACAGCTACTGCCATTATTCCAGAAAATTGTCTAGTTACAGTGAATGAATAGTCAGAGATAATTCTCCAGGAGAGACATATATACTCTACTGACTTGGTCTCCTCGACTGAGCAGTCCTTCCCAGACTATCAATACATATTTCTCTAGGTAGCGCATTCACCATTTTTCGTGATCGTTTGTACGTGTAACGCGTCTGTACAATACAGTGCGATATCGTGTTCGCTGAACGTGAAACTGTTGAACCGACACAAGTGCAGCCAGGTGTATTTCGCCAGATTTCACAATCACACAATCAGATAAACTTCCACCACTAATTTTAAAATGCTATTTTTGTCTTAAACTTTTCAAAATTAGTGGTGGAAATATATCCGATTGCCTCCTTTGCCCCCGTGAAATTGCCTATGGACAGATGTCATGATAGAGACAGCTACTGCCATTATTCCAGAAGATCGTCGAGTTACAGTGCATGAATTGGCAGAGATAATTCTCCGAGAGAGACATACATACTCTACTGACTTGGTCTCCTCGACTGAGTAGTCCCTCCCAGGCTATCAATACATATTTCTCTAGGTATCGCATTCACCATTTTTTGTGATCGTTTGTACGTGTAATGCGTCTGTGCAATAGAGTGCGATATCGTGTTCATTGAACGTGAAACTGTTGAACAGGCACAAGTGCAGCCATGTGTATTTCGTCAGCTTTCAGAGTCAGATAGCACAGCCAAAAAACTTATAATTCTTTGGCAGAGCATAGAGATTGAATTTGAAATTGTTGTTGATGAAATTTGGTTACAGGATTGCGAAAGAGGTAAGCAAAGCCTGGAAATTACCAAGTTCTTCCACATTAAAGAAAGCGAAATTTGTAAAGTCCGTATGAAAAAGAATGTTATTTATTTGTTTCATTATCAAGGAATGATTTATCAAGATGCAATGCCTGAGCATACAACTATTAGGGGCCAGTTTTTAGAGAAACTTTTGAACACACTCACGGAGTATATTCGACGTAAACGACCTGAATTACATACACGTGGTCTGCGCTTATATAATCATAATCAGGTTTGCTACAGATTAGAAAATTTGAATACCAGTATTTCTGTATAATAATGTTCACCTTAATTAATCATAGAATTCTGTTATTACATAAGACGATGTGCACTTTTCGAAAATACTGGCATTCAAATGCATTGATCCGTAGCAACCTTGATAATGTACGCAGCCGTGTTTGCAACATTTAATTATATGACTCTAAAAGGAATAGAAAGTGTACCGTACTCTCCACACAAGCTGAACGTGGCTCCACATGACTACATTATTTTTCCCTTTCCCAAAAACAAAAGTTTGAGACCACAGTTTTAATTCGTCAATGGCCGTTTTGAAGAAAGCTGAGGCGGTATTAAAGAAGATGTCGAAAAATTGGTTCAAGAACGTGTTCCAGGAATGACAGACACTTTAGGCCAAATTTATAACAATTAACAGCAATTACTTCAAGTAAAAACATATCAAAGTAGACTCTTTCTAATGAATTCCATGTTAAATAAATTAATCTTCCTTTTGTATGACTAACACCAATAGTTCCAGAAATAAAGCTTTATTTATTTAGTTAGTTATGTGTGCAAACAAACACATAAAACTCAATAAATGAAAACAGAATTTCTTATAAATAATATCAAAAGTGTGCTAATTGATACACTTTAATGGAAAACATTGCTATTAGTATGTCTGGAAAGCAGCTTCAGTAGAAACTCAATTCTCTTATTTGGTACAAGATATTTAGTTAGCATGTAAGAGAGCATGTAACCGGGTAATAATATAGGTGCTGAACATTGAATAGATATGTCCCATTTCGAATCCCCATGCCTCATTTACGAGTTAAATCACAACAAACTAAAAAACATGGTCACTGTACTTATCTATGTATTATCTGCGTAATTATTGCGTTGCTTCTATTGTATGGCTGCGTCAAAAGTAAATTTTTTTGTAAGTTTTCGTAACACAGCATTGTATTTTTTCGTATTTTTGATAGACATTATTTCAAATATTGACTAACAGTAATTAATTAACATCTCTTCTCATTGTAGAAGTTCAAATTTGTTAATCGATCGTGTTTACATATAATTTATTATAAGCTTTTGTTCGTCAATTCTAATTTTCTTTCACAGAGTTGAAAATGCCATTATGCATGCTAAAATAATCACCGCGATATTCTCACATCTACTTTATAATTTTTATAACGTTAATGACCTGTTGGAAATATATAATATCATTTACCTTAGAAATGATAATATATTTTTTTTTAATAAAAATGGTACTTACATGTTACTTGTGCCCTGAAGATGCAACTGCGCCAACAATGGCACCAATATACTAATTACACGAACCCTTATTTTTCGACAACCATAGAATTTATTTATTACAGTTCATAGTTTTTTTTTTATTATAGTTTATAGTTTTTTTTATTATAGTTTATAGTTTTTTATTTACTATAGTTTATATATTTTTAATTATATTTTATATTTTATAGTTTTTTGTTAGTTATTTATTATAACTTATTTGTTATAGTTTTTTTTATATATTATTTACCATTTAAAAAAAATATGTAATTAATAATGTTAAATTACTGTTTTGAACGTGATTGGAAACGATGCATGCGGCCAAATAATGAGAGTGGTAATAACCAAGATAAACAAGACTGGTAATTAACAACCATATTTGGCGATTTATCTTCAGGGCACAGATAATACGTAAGTATCATAATAAGTTTTGTCTAGTGAAAACGCTACAATTACTTAACTCACTCAGTCAAATACAAAAAGTAATTTACCAAGTTTTACTTTTTTCTATATTCATAAGAAGAAATTATAGGTTCTTTAAAATTTTCGACTGTCAGTTTTTGATTGAATTACACGTTTTAAGATGTCTTGTATCTGAATACGATTTTACTATTTTTGGAGTAATGTATGTCCAAAATTAATTAATTACGGACATACCAACTGTAATAACTATACAGTTTAAAATGCTTTGCCGGTACTGTTACTTAAGACCAAATGCACGTAATTCCATGAAACTTCATATTAAGTTACATTTAATCAATTACATATTTTCAATATTTTACAAAAAACATTTTTGTCTGGAATTTTTATTTTTTTATACATAGTAAAGCATTTTTGATATAAAGTCTTTAATTATGATGCTACAATAAATGTCCTCGGATAATATTGTTAATAAGACTCCAACGTAATTTACACTAAACTGTATTTCACCTAATGCCCGAAAGCTAAATCTACCCCATGCGTAATTTCATATGTAAATCTACATCATTTATATTAATCTAACAATAACTATACAGAAAGGGAATTATGTGATATCCATTATATAAGGCATAGGGGATTGTACTACAGTTTTAAATAGTTTTTACGGAAAAACTCAAGAAATGTTTGGTCACTAAATATTATAAAAAATTTTAATAATTTCAAAAACATGCAAACATTTTTTTTAAATAAAAAGAGTGAGAGAGAGAAAATATTTTGGAAAACAATTTCTTTTCTCTGAAATTTGACATGCTGTCAGAAATAATTTTTTCAAGTAAAATGATTTTGTTTGTACAGTAGTATAAATAATATAAACAAATTAAATAATTTGTGTACAGACAGATGAATTAAAAGTATATTCGTCAACGGTCAACAATGTATTAATAGCTTCATAAAAACTTCATACAACTTCACAAGCATTGTAATCTACAACTTCATAAGCATTGACATCTACAAATAAGAATTGGCATCAATATTTTCATAAGTATTGACATCGACAACTTCATAATATTGACATCTACAACTCCATAAGAATTGACATCTGGAACTTCATAAGTACTGACATATACAAATTCGTAAGAATTGATATATACGAATTCATGAGCATTGACATCTGCAAATTCAATTAAACTTCGTTTAAAACAGCCTCTTTAAAATACTTATAAGTGTGACTTGATTTTTGTTATAATATTATGTGTGTTCTTAAGAGAATATATATTAGCATTATCGACTAATGCAGCTAAATTGATATCATAAAAATTATTTAAATCTAAATTAGGAACAAATATCTCAATCTATGTGGCTAGTAAATACTAAATTACCTGACATTTCAATTACTCGCTTTGTTTTTAGTCATTGTAAGGTAAGTTTCTGACAAACTAAATACAGCAACCAACATCAACCATTTTTTGGATTTGCAATGCATTCAACAAATGCTGCGGTTTTTGAAATACCATTTAAATACATCTTGATATTAGTTAGAACACTTGTTTTAACAGTATATATACTAGCATGAATAATAAATAGAGATAAATTCATATTAATTACTCTGATCTAAATAATGGCATATCGGGATATACATAACCAATAATTAAAAAATACATGGTATTCCAATCACTCGCGATATTTCTAGGCATTGAAAAGTAATTTCTGACAGACTAAATGTAGAAAATAAAGATATACAATGCAGGCCGAAAAGATATACAAGCAATACCTGAATGCAGGTGTTGTTTATGTGTGTTTTGATAGAAATGTAGAAAAGTTTCAACTTTTTTTTTCTCTCAGCAATGTGATGACACTTGCTTGTTGAACAAATTTTTTAACTGGCTTCATAATTATTTTTTAATTCTAACTAACAAAAAAATATCAAGATGTACAAGTAATTTAAAAGGAAAACGATATTCCAAATACTTTCGAGGCTTTTATACATTTTAAGGTAACTTACTGACAAACTATATAATACAATAACTCTCATCAATCTTTTTTTTTTTTTTTTTTGCTCAGCAGTGCACTTAACATTATTACTTGGCACTTATATTATGGCACTTGGCACTTTCTCGCTGAACAATAATACCCTTTTTGATACTGTTTATATCAGTATTCATAAGTAATATAGCTAAATTGGCATTAAAAAAATATTTAAACATAATTAACAATATGATCAATAATTAAGAAAAAAAAAGAAAACCACGAAATTTCAATTACTTTTATTGTTTTACACATTTTAAGGTAATTTTCTGACAAACTAAATACAGTAACCCTCATCAACCATATTTTTTCTGCAGTGCGTCACACATATGATAGCATTTTCTCCCTAAACAATACCATTTTTGACACTGTATATATCAGCATTAATAAGTAATATAGGTAAATTGGCATCATAAAAAAAATTAAGTGTAAATAATGAAGAAATATCGGAATGTATCTCACGAATAAATACAAATAACACGATATTTCAACCACTGCAATGTTTCTAGACATTCTAAGGTAATTTTCTGACAAAATAAGTGCAGTAACCCTCATCAACTATTTTTTTGCCCTGCAATGAGCTCAACAAATATGATGACACTTGCTCGTTGAACGACTCCCACATCTTTCCAATTTCTCCTCTTATGTAAAAACGAGTCCCTTTTCTTCTTTTATAATTACACGCTACTCTAGTACGTCCCTTTATTTGGCAGCATGCTACTCAAGGGATCAATAAGGGACCGAGAGGGGAACGAAGTTGGCAATTAAGCACGGATCTGGTCCCGTGTGCAAAAGGCACGATCAAACAGTTGGCAGAACAACGTATAATATAAGCCCTTCGTCTAGAACCTGCACACACACACACGGAAGAAATAATTGATGGCAGAAGTGATTAGCGGAGTTTTTCTCCGCTAATGAAAAAAAAATTAAAAGTTTTTAATTACAAACTCAATAAATTGGGAATTATTGGGGTTAATTCAGAAATGTCGTTATGTATTGAAAAATACTGTATTCTCTGCTACTAATGATGCATAAAAAAATTTGAAAAAAGGTTGTTCCTAAACAGCAAATAATATTGAATAAAAATACGTCGTACATGATAAAAGAATCAAACATGTTGCCACAGTTAAAGGAATTTTTTTTTGCATATTCTGCTGTTGAGAATATTCATTTCCTGATGTTTTATTCAATCTGACAATATACATTTAATATAAATAATGATAATGAAAAGCATTGCAAAGGAAAGTTTCTATTTAATATAATAACTCTTTTTTTTTAATTACTGAAATCATAATGTAGATATTTTAGAATAAAATTTGTGTAGACTAATTTTGAATCACAAACTCTATAAGTTTTCAATTATTAAGGTTAATTAAGAAATGTTGTTATTTTGAAAAATACTATATCCTCTGCTGTTATTGCTGCATAAAAATAATTGAGCAAAAAGTTTTTCCCCTAAAAGCGAATAATATTTAGAAAAATATGTTGCACATTATAAAATAATCAAATTTGTTATTAGAGTTAAAAAGCAAATACGTGTCCCCCATACATTCAACACTCGTGACATTTCATTTCCCATCAATTTATTCAATCTGACAACACAATTTAAAAAATAGTTATTAATAAAATGCAATACAAAGAGAAGATTTTCTATTTGACATTCTTAAAATTTTAAAACAATAAAAGGAAACATGTTCTAGTATTTTTGAGTACGATTTTAAGATGGTTAGTTTTTAATTAAAATCTCAATAAATTATGAATTATTGGGGTTGATTCACAAATATCGTTAGGTATGGAAAAATACAGTATTCTCTGCTACTAATGATGTATTAAAAAGAGTAAATACAAAGATTTTTCCTAAACAGCAAAAAACATTATTTAAAAATATGTCGTATTTGATAAAAGAAACAAACAAGTTGCTGGAATTAAAAGTAAATATACATTTTTCCTCTATATTTAACATTCATGAATTTTCATTTCCTTTCATTTCTTTTCATTTTATCCAGTCTGGCAGAAAAAATTTTAAAAAAAGTAATTGGATATGCAATGCAATGCAAAATAAACATTCCTATTTAACATTTTAAGAATTATTTCCCAAAATTATTCCAAACATCTTCCAGATATTCTGAAAATATATATATACTGGCAATTTTTTAATTACAATATCCATAAATTCGGAATTATTGGGGTGAATTCTGAAATGTCATTATGTATTCAAAAATATCCTATTTTGTGCTGTTAATAATGTATAAAAAATTTATCAAAAAGATTTTTCTTAAACAAGATAATAATATGAACAAAAATATGTCGTACATGATAAAAGAATAAAACATGTCACTAGAATTAAAAGCATATATATATATTTTTTTTTTTTTTTCAGAATTCACGAATTTCTATTTCATGATATTTATTGAGTCTGACAACATAGGCTTAAAAAATGGATGGATATAAAATGCAATGCAAAGAGAAAAGTTTTGGTTTAACATTCGAAGAATTCTTTCCCAAAATTATTCGTATGGTTAACATAGTTTATGTAATAAAAAATTATGATGACTAAGAGTGTTAAATTTTAGATTTGTTAAAAAATATAATATTTAATTTAAAATTGATTAATTTTAAAAGTTCCATTATTTATTAATCTTAAAAAATTAATATATAATTTTAAAAACTTTACCATCTTAAGAGAAATAATATTATTATCGTAAAAATAAGAAGAAATAATAACGTTTTTACACTAACGTTAATTAGTTTTTTATACCATTTAAACAATATTTTACCTGTTATTACTTTTTTATTTGAAAAAAAATGCAGCAAGCATTTTAGAATGTTTCCAAATTTTAACTTGGCAAGTAACCTTTCTTTATTAGTATTCTTATACTTTTAAAATCATGCTTGGACGCATCTCATCATAGCTTACTATCATAGCTCTACATTCTTTCATAAACTAAAATATTTAAAAATTATGTGTACATAGTTTAAAGGATTTATTTTTATTTACTACAAATTGAAAATTACTTGAATTGTTTCTTTAAAAAAAAAAAAAAAAAAAAAAAAAAAAAAAAAAAAAAAGAAAAGAAAAAGAAAGAAAGAAAGAAAAGAAAAAAAAGCACGTGTAAATTTTCATAACTTTAAATGAGCATTTTTTGAAAATTATTCAAGATAAGGCCGGTGTTAAATCTTTAGCCTGCCCTCGATGCATGACTGATGTCGAAGGATATGTTACACATAAATTTATACTTTCTATTTAGAGGGTTTTTTTTATACAATTTGATTAAAAAACTGAGACTTGCAGTTCTCAATCTCTCTCCATTGCCTGATAGTTAATATTTATTTTAGGTTGAGTGTCCAGATAGATTATGGAATATATATATTAGAAGAAGTTGGATTTCGTCACATCATTTAATTCCAAAATGATTTTTTTCTATAGTAGCCAGACAGAATTCGTACAGTTTATATTTTTATCTCCCCAAAATATTTAACGATTGGTGAAATATCATTTAATATTATGATATATTTTGTACGCTAATTCTTTTACTATATAAACTAATATATCCCTTTATTTCAATCAAATGTACTGTAAAATCTCCATTTTAAACAAACAAAGAAAACAATTTAATCTTCATTAAAATAGAAAAAATTACTACGTAGTTACTTATAGACTCTTAATCCTAAATATTAACCATTTCCAAAGCTAAAAAGTTATAGACGCTTGAAATGTGGTATTTATGTCATTTAGGTAATATTAATAGCACTCTTAATAGTTGTTAAATAGGTAATATTTTCAAAGAGAGTTCTTTAAAGTCATTTTTCTCAAAATTTGATTTTGAAGCATTGCGCCAGGTAGTGAAAAATCTTTTCGATATTTTTTCGTGAAATTTTCAGGTTATATAGTGTATGGTTAGCTATATAAAGTGTACCTAAATTTTATTTTTATTTATTTTATTTATTATTATTTTTTATTGTGTTTTGAAAATATATTTTTTTCAGTGGTGTTATATTGTAAAAAAAAATATTTAATGTTATATAAGCAAGATGCAGTTTTTTTAAAACATACAAATTCTATAAATAAACAATTTTTTAAGTTCGGTGTACGCACAAAACTCTCAAGTATAATTAGATATAAAAAAAAATTATTTACATGCAGAAATTCTTTTGTAATCATGCGCGCAACCTGCGATTTCAATTTTATGCTCCATAAGTTAAAAAAAAACCTATAAAAACTAATTTCCCCCATAATAATTTGAAAAGAAATTACGAAATGAAAGAAGAAACATTTGTCTATTACTGCTTTTAAAAATTGTGTTTTTGTAATGTATACTTTTTAGGATATAAAATGGCAAAAATTGTCAATTTTATTTTCACTTTTCGACATTTTAAGAGTACTAAATCCCCTTAAAAGATTATTAATGTGGAAGTAAAGATCTTAACAAATCTTTATCTACTGCTCTTATTTGAAAAAAAATTACTATTTATTATTTATTACTGTCGGAATTATCATATTTGATCTTTCTAATCATACCATTTTGTTCTACAGTTAAAAGCATTCGTTGTATGCCTACACGAAACAGTCTTTCAATCACTTTAGAAAAGTTTCACAAGGATCACAATCATTAACATGCATGGAGCAAATTGATGCGAAGTGAAGTTAAAAATATCTATGAAACACTATGAAGCCGAAAAAGTTAAGATCAAGCCAACAGAAACTTCTCATATTTATATCTACAGAAAAATAAACTCAATAAGCGTTTAATCCAATTTACATAGTAATCCTATAACATCATATCCTCTCTAAATAAGTTATAAATTTCCTTCTTGTTCGTACAACCTCTTCTAGTACTCTGTTATTAAAGCAGATCAACTGAATGCAAGATTATGCTAATAGCTACATTAGAGAATCCACCCAATCTATTCAATATCATTAACTTAGAAAAGGCGGAAAAACGCTTCAATTTTGCATGGAGATTAAGGAATCTCAATCCTCAACAAATTAAAAACGTAACTGGTTACCCTAATAAAGTAATGCTGACAGTATATAGGGGTCTTTGGAAAACTCTGTTGGAAATAATTCTGAGAGTTATAGCGCGGAAAAAACTGCGCTTTATAATGAGAAAGAGTGAGAGTCACCCATCATCCTTAGGCAAAATCTTAAGCTTTGTGTTACTGTAGGATGAAAATTATGGATAAAATTTAAGCAACAGATTTCCTGCTTCCATGAGTAGTGAGGAGATTTAGATCGGCCATGTGACATTCAAGAGAAAAATAGTATGATGTCAGAAGTAAGCTCATGGATATGAATTATTAACTATTTTAGTAAAATATTTTATGTGTATGATATATATGGATACACGTTTGTCTGTTTCCATTAAAAGTATTATTAAAAATAACAAAAAAAAATATATTATACATTTGATCAACTATTCTAACTAACTAATAGGTAATATTTCTTGTTAAACAAAACTAAACTCTGCGGCGCTACAATCCATAAGGACCCTGGCCTACAGCAGCCAACTCTTTCTAACACTTTCCAACCTAGTGGGAAAGTGTTTATGACTTCAGTTTATCTTCTGTCTGCCGTCTGGCCGTCTGGCCGTGCTCTAACTCGCGTAAATATACTTGGATTGCTCTGAAATTTTTGTATGCTATTGTCGTTTACTACAACATGTTCCTTACTGCAAATGAAGTGTGTAGCACTTATAATTTTTTTACGGGGACAGTCATAAGTATACCGTTAAATTACAATCAATGGGAAATAACCGTTTTAAGTGCATTTTGATTATGCTACGCTATTTATTATTGTGCAAAGCATTTATTATTCATTTACATGGTCAAACAAAAGAATTCTGTTACATATTGTTCTACGGGGGGAAATTGTCTGCAATGTAATTTAATGATGGTTCACTATTTCAAACATAATGAAAATTATATGCATTACTGAGGTGCACTATAAATTGTTCGCTTAAAAGTATAGTGTGGTAGTAAAAGTGTGGTAAAAGTATTGCGTTTATCGTTCATTTCCAGGGACACACAAAATATATCGGTTACAGTATACGTACAATAATTGTTGTCTATGTGTTAGAAGTGCGTTTTCAAGTTTGGTTTGCGTTTTTAAGTTTAACTAAATTTTCTCATATTACGTGGTGTGTATAAATTCGGTTGATCATATAAAGTGCTACACAAGGGAATTCGTAAGTATTACAGACTATGGGAGTGAATTTCTTAAGGATTAGTTTTTGATTGCGTGACGTATTTTCTTGCTGAACAATATTTGGTAGACTAATATAAGTTTGTGAAATACAAATAAATACATATACAGGGCTACGCAAAGAACAAAGTACACTGTCGTGTACGGTTGGTAATTATTGGAGGGGAGTTTTAAGTTGTCTTATGCATTTTTTTTACCTAAATTAAATTTTAGCTTAATATGTGGTATGTACAAAAGTGTTTAGATAATATACAGGGCTGTACCAAAGATTTCGAGTGCATTTCCATCGATTGGCGTAAATTGCTAAGTGTGAATTTTCTAACTGCACTAAATTTTATCATGCTATGTATTATGTATCCAAATTTACAGATCATATACAGGGCTGCACAAAATAATTCAACTACTTTTTTTATAATGGAAATTAATATCGAAAACTGTATTTTTCAATGTGGTATATGTTTTCTAAACTGTTAACTTACATATCTTCTTTTACTTTACTTAACGGTGGATTTGCGTCACAAATTTCTGGATGTGTTGGAAAGTGTTTCATAATCTAAACTTGACGCATGATTTTTCGTTCTTTTCTTTTCTAGTATGGACACTGAGGAGCTACACAGCACATGTTCTGGTCAGGTGGTCAACCTAACGCGGAAACCTCAATATTTAGTTCTCAAGCAAGCTTGGTACTCATTTTATCGACAAAGAAAAGAAGAAAGGTTTATTGAATGTTGACCAAGTCCAGAATCAAACTCTGGACTTGTAGTGTAGTAGTGTGTAAGTTATTATCAGGCTTAAGTAAGTTATTATCAGGCTTTAAATTTCTTGTTAACTTCGAATTTATATAAGTTTTCGTTGAAGCAAAATATTACACGGAATATAAATTTACCTTAACGGAAATATATAAATTCGTAAATTTATTTGCGTGGTCTCTTGTTATATGTATATATATATATATATATGAATAGTAATCATATTTTTTCCAACTAAGCTAAAGTATAAGAAAAAATAGTACTTCTCTATTATCCCGTCGAGCACTTTTCATAACAAAAAACTATCGCCAAACTGTAACGCCAAATAAACGGGAGAACCGTCTTGCATTTTCTTGCTGAACTATATTTGGTAGACTATTGGTAGACATTGGAATATTAAAATAAATAAATAAATAAAATATAAGAATTTAAGGACAATATTGTTATTTTAATTAATGAAATAACTAATAAATCAGTAAAACATAATGAAAAGTACACGCAACTGCCGAATTAAAAATCACTTGATGACATAACAAACACGTATAATGTTTCTGACATCAAGTAAATGGGACTGCATTTTTGGCGTTTAATCTTACGGTTTGGCGATAGTTTTTTTGTTATGAAAAATGGTCGACAGGATAATAGGGAAGTAACGAAAAGGTAATAATCTCTGTCTTCAAGGAAGTTTCAAAGATAGGCTAAGTACTGGGTTGTTCGGAAAGTTCCTTCGTTTGGGAAAACCAATTCGTAACGGAAAATTCTGCACTTCAATTAATAGACATTAGATATCGGAATTAATGTCTGATAATTTAATGATAAAATTTTTCGGTACGAACCAACTTTCCCAAACAGGAAGAACTTTCTGCACAACCCAATATAACAACATGCTGAAGTTTGGAGGCATCACTACAAATGTATTTCCAAAATATATATTTTTTTAAATCCTTAATTTTCACAGTTGTTTCAGACTTCAAAAAACTAATTACTGAAAGATGGTCATGCTTATAGTATGTAATGGTCTTTGGCAAACTCTGGTGGAAATAACTGATAATTATCAGAGTTATTTCGAACAGAGTTGGAAAGAAGTTTTATCCCGAGTAGGTTTTATCCCAGAGACCCAGCACTTAGCCTATCATTACAATGCATAAAAACTGCGATTTATAATGAGAAAGAGCGAGAGTCCTCCATTATCTTTAAGCAAAATCTTATTCTTTGTATTCTGTAGGATGAAAGTTATGGATAAAATTTAAGCAACAGTCTCCCAGTTTCATAAGTAACAAAGAGAGTTAGATCACTCGAATGCCGTTCAGGAGAAAAATTCCATGATGTCAAGAAGAAGTTCATGGGCATCCATTTCTGTTTTTTCCATTACGGAAGAAAGTTTTTGATGAGCACGCTTTATAAAGTTAAGTAAAATGCTATTTCTATTACCACCAATAAAAGTAATAATAATGTTTTGTTTTTTTTAATGATCATCGACCGCGATATCGCATAACAGGCGACTCGCGCGTTCTTTCAACACTAAACAGAACAATAGTAGACCCTATCAAGTTAGATCGCCCCCGTAAAAATTTAAAAGCTAAATGCAATAAGTTTATGACATCGACAAACTGATCTGGGCGAGATCGGGCATTTAATATATCGGACAATAATAATCGCGGCGGCTTCGTGATCATTATACCTCTTGGTAATTAGGTAGATTTTGGTTTTCTTAATAATTTAAAATTCTTGCAAGTACCGCTAAATGTTGCCGAAAAAAGAAATTTACTCTATACCTCAAACGAAATTACACAATTCAGGACTGTTTATAAGCAGTTCTTTTATTGGTTTAAAGTTTAAATATATTTTTAAATTCTGTCAAAATTCTGTTATACTATTTTGGAAAAACCTTGAAAAATGAAGTATTGTAATCTTTAATTAATTCGAAATCCATTTAAAAAAAGGAAATAATCTGCTAAATTGTAATTCAAATTACTTTGTAATAATTGGTGAAGTTCATGGTGCTTTCAATTAATTTAAAGTGTAAATATAAAAACTATTATCTGCATCGATGAGAGTTTCATATATAGATTAAAAAAATTAAAATGTGTTGAGACTTTGAAATATATCTTTTTATGCATTATTTAACGATATATTGTTTTCTCTTTTTAATTTCTTGATGTTCCCACAAATATTTGCGAAAACTGGTTACCCTGATAAAATAGTTACAGTATGCTG
The DNA here is from genome assembly GCA_963931845.1 of Maratus michaelseni. Lineage (NCBI taxonomy): Eukaryota > Metazoa > Arthropoda > Arachnida > Araneae > Salticidae > Maratus > Maratus michaelseni. Next base: position 187,897,792 of record OZ007587.1, read on the forward strand.
GCCATTGACATATTCTGTTAAAAATAGTTCTTAGAATTACAGTGAGAGAAAAACTGCTCTTATAATAAGAAAGAATGAGTGTCACTAATTAGTTTTAAAGAGAATTTTATGCTTTGTATTACTGTAGGATGAAAATGATAGATAAAATTTAAGCAATACTTTTCCTGCTTCATAAGCAGTGAAGGGAGTTGAGTTGGATCAGTCATATGACAATCAGGACAAAAATAAAATAACGTCAAATGCAAGTTCATAGACACTATGTTATTAGTTCTTTACAATTATAGAAAAAAATTATGAGCATTGTTTGCCTTATTGCCTGTTTTTAAATATAGCAGTAATAATGATAATAATAATAATAATAATAATAATAATATTAATAATAATATCAAAAGAAGTTTGTGTTAAATGTGTGATGAAAGATGGATTTTAGATGTTTTGTTACATCCAATTTTTGTAAGTTCTCTTTAAATCACAATTTTGAAGGGAACGTAAATTTGCTTTATGCATAAAAGCCTATCAGAATTCCTAACTCTTTATATGTCATAATTTTTCTTTCATTTTTAAAAATCATTTTTAGTATATTTTAAAATTTTACCAAAACAGGAATCTTTGGCGAACTCTGTTGGAAATAACTCCGAGAATTACTGTGCAGAGAAAACTGCGCTTTATAATAAGAAATAATGAAAGTTACCCATCGCATCATCTTTAAGAATAACTTGTATTACAATAAGTCAAAATTTATTGTTGAATTCAAGCAATTTGCTGCTTCATAAACAGCAAAGAAAGGTAGATAAGTTGTATGGCATCCAGGAAAAAATTGTATGATGTCAAAAATGTGTTCATGGAAATCAGTTATTATCCATTCTTCGTTCTTTACATTGCGAAAGAAAAAAGTGGATGTGCATATGGCTCTTAGTGTTAAATATCCGTCTGCCTATTTCCGTATACAAAAAAATAATAAAAATAAAAATAATTATTTACAAAGTTAATTTTTTTTATTTAGAAATAAGTTATTTTATTTGTGTTCAAGGTGAGTTTTAGATTCATTGTTAATTCCAGTTTCATATAAGTTTCTTCTTGGAGCTAAGTGTTGCCGCAAAAACAAATGTACTATACCCAGACAGAAATATGTATATTTATAACGGTTTAAATACAGTTATTCTTCTTTAATTTGTTTAAAGTTTAAAGGTATCTTTAAATTCTGTCATGAGTCTGCTGTGTTATTTTAGAAAACATTAAAAATAACGTATTGTAATGTTTAATTTAACTTCCGCGAAACATCATTATTTCAAATTATCTGTAATGATTGTTGAAATTCATAATTGTTTCAATTAATCTATATTATAAGTAATAAAATACAAATAATAAAGTATATATTATAAGTACATATAATAAATTAATTATGTAATTTACATTCATTTTAGTTAAAAAAGAAATTTACAAAGAAACTGTTCTTAGAATAAACCTGAAATCTTCAATTAAAAATGGTTATTTTTATAGGATATAATAAAAACACAAGTATAAATATAGAAAGATCTTTAAAAAGAGTTACATTTGCTTTTAAAAAATTATTTTTGTATTTATAAATACAATTAAATATGCCGTACGTGAAAGTAACTGTGAACACAAGCCTATATTTTACAATCTGAAAAAGTTAATTCTAAATAGATAATTTGAACTTGTTTTTCCAATACTCTCCAATTTTTTTAAAATAATGTATATCTATAGAAAAGTACAGTAAATTTATTAAACATTCTATGGTTTTGGCGTTCTTAAAAATATATATGCTTGTTATAAACTAAAAATATTACAGTGTATATTTTTTAAAACCTAACATATTTCAATTGTCTTTTAAGTGTTTGTTCCTGTTTATTTTTTGTGTTTTCAAGATGAGCACAAGTTAAGTAAAATAAATTAAATTTGAAAATTATAAATAATATATAAACGTTAATGCTAATAAATAATTCAGTAAAACTATACTTTAAATTTTCACAAATTAAGTACTTATAAGCATTTTTCAATCTTTCTTTTCAACTTAGCTTTTATATAACACACTTATTCTATTCTATCCTTTATATTTTTTTATCTGAAAAAAAGGCTTTTCGAATCAACAAGAGCTAATAATTCTCCGATTATCCAAGAGTACTGAGAAGCTTGATTGTCTGTGCAGCAGTGGCAAAAAGGATTAACAGAAAAATCATGCATGCAAGTCGTAAATATCAAGAAAATACCCTTTTCTCTTACATAGCAAAGCAATAATCTAACTCTTTAGAAACAGGGTTGCCGCAAATTCAGAAAAAAAGGGTCGCCAACTGAAAACTTTTCCGTAATTTCCTTCTGACACTTTGCCGTTCAATGCAAGGAATTATTTTTCTTCATCAAAGAAGATTTTAATTTGGAATGATAAAGGATGAATTTTAAAGCCAAGATTAGATTAAAAAAATAAAATAAATAAATAAATAAAAACATTTTTCATAGAATTACTGTCCGTGATAGAGTGGTTAAGATTAAAATTATTTTTTAAATTAAAATTAAATTTTTAAATAACCTTCAGGTCTAATATTCCATATAAATAAATTATCACCATATTTACATATTCAGCCAGTGAGTTTCGGAAACGTTTCCGAGTAGTTTTTATAATATATTAATCAATATTGTCAAGCCCAAATAAGGGCTTTTTGAATGCTATCAATTCTCAATTAAACATTATCAGCTGCATAATTGAATTTATACATGCAAGAGTAACAAGAAAATATTAATTTTTATGTTAATGCTGTTAATTTATCAGGTGTTTCTGTAAAACTTGATTGTTGAACATGAAAATGTATACTTCAAAATTGATGTCATTCCAAAACCAATATTTCGGGTGAAGAAAATTAATTAATACACTATGAAAACTATTCGGAAACATTTCCGAAAATCTGTGGCAGTAAAATAAACTTTTTTTTTATATAAATACTTCCTTGAATTACGAAAATATATTGGTTTCTAACGTTTTTAAAGATAAAGAAAGCTTTTTAGAATCGTGGGTAACTCAGAAAAGGTAAAGTATATTTTCGTTTTTGGTTATATTATAATTTGCTAGATTAAAAAACATTTGTTTTTTTTTTTATACTGTATAAGTAATTGAGAAAGAATGGCGATAAGATAAGATAATTGATGGTAAGAAAACAGACTTGTAAATTTTCTTAATCAGATTCATAAATGAAAAGATATGTAATTGTATCAAAATAAACTTTTTAATAAAATAATTACTACGTCTAACTAAACAAAATAGCCAAAGTCTGGAATAGTTGCCCTACTTAAGCACCTCTTTATTTTTCTTTTTTATGGCAATGATTTTTGTAGTGCACATGTAACCTATCTGCACCAAATTTCGTGTAAAATTTCATAAAAAATATTACTGTAATATAAATACTATATAAAATAGTGTTTTTATCAAAAAACTTAATCAATGATTTTGGTCATTTATCCCAGGTTAGACACCCCACTCGATCGGAATAGACTAAAAACTAAAATTCGTAAAACTATAGGAAGCATAGGTAATTAACATTTATAATTCAAAAGCGTGATTTGCATTTCACTTAATATCCTGTTTATATCAAATTTATGAAGTTTTTTTAATTGTAATTAGAAAATCTTCAATAGAAACTTTTTATTTTTTACCTGCACGTTTCTATTTTTCTTTTTCTCCGCAAATATTGCAACGGATATATTATACACTGTGGACGTCTTATATAGCCATCGCAAACAATCAATACACTGTATTCATGCTACGTGTAGTTTATTATAACGCGAAGTTTCGTAATAATTTTCATGACACTCTAAACAGATATCTTCCGTTGGTGTTAAGCTTTCCGGTTCATCACTATTTTCTTCGCAGTTTCTCTTCACTTGTAGCTTTTTGGCAGGCCGTGTCCTCTTTTCTTTGTCTGGCTTTCTGGATGGCTTATCTTTAGAGTTAAGGTGATTCTTTTTTATTTTTCTGTGATGGTCTCCTTGTCCAGCACTCGTGCTACCTTCTTCTTGCTTCTATTTTCCCGCATTGCAAAAGCAGAAAGTATAATTTTAGAAGGAGAGACTGAGTTGTAATGGGACGAGGTTCTTCTTGATCGTTTTCAATCAATACAGGTGAGTTTTGACCTCAAGAAATTTCGATGTCCATCAAATCTGTATTTTGGGCAGTCATCAAGTAGGCCTTCTCTTTAAGAATCCGAAATAGAAGAAAGAGAGAGATTGACGTCTGTCAGAAATAGCAAAAAAAAATGTTTCCGGACAGCTTCACGATTGAGTGGGAAAAATCTGGTACTCACGAACCCATTAATGCAGTTTTCAGCACACGCTGTCATTGTCCATGCGGTTCTAATGACAATGCCAGCATTACTTCTTTTAAGTTGTTGCTTTGGATTATGCTTCACCCACTGATTAGCTGCTTTCTTGGAATTAACTGAGAACGGTTTGAAAATTGCCCAGTCAAGGCTGTTGCAGAGCTTGTGTGGTATGGCTGGGCAGACACAGTAGAATTATGCCATTCTTATCTACATAATCCAGCATATCCAGAGAGCTAACATGCGCTGAGTGACCGTCAATGATGAGCAGCAGTTTGCCTGGTGGCTTTCTTAGAATGAAGTATTCCTTTAGCCACTTTCTGAAAAGCTCGGAAGAAATGAAAAAAGATTTTCGTCTCGTACAAATTTTTTATCCTGGAGGAAGACCGTTTGAAAAACCGGGAATTTCTCTTACATCTTTAACCACTAGGACAGGGGGGGGGGAGGATCAAGCCCTCTGCGATAATACATGCAAAAACTGACACATTCTCTCATTTTTCAGATGAAATCAAAAAGTGGACATATTTGGCTCTTTTCATAGCTAATAATTTCGCTACTTCATTATTTAATATTTCATGTCAGTTATCCTTACTTCAAGATTTAAAAAAATATTTTCAAAAATATTTGATAATTATAAATGGGGCGTCTTATCCCGAATCACAAGTGAGGCATAGATCCCCGATGCAGGTGGGTCATATATCCTTTTAATCTGGGATAGATGCCCAGCCAGTAACTCTGGAAGTAGAAGCAAATATGATTGCAACCTATAACTAACACATTATTCGATAACTGTGTCAACAACTTTCACTAAATATTCCATGAAATTTTTTCCATTAATTACATTTTAATTCATCTTCTACTGGTTTCTATCTTACAAGAGCATACAATAACAACCAAACTTACCTTTCTTTGATAGATAAAGCAGTTATTTGAATAAATGAATAGCTGTAACTTCGTCTGCTGTGCTCTTTTATAACAATTGTTAGTAAAAGAACGTCATTAGCTTCGCCACACGTACAATGTCTGAAATACAGCGACTAGAGCAACTTAACCGATGAGGCATCTAACCCGGATTTACCCTAGATCTAATCGATGCATTCAACGAAAAGCTTACTTTTGTAAAGTAAAAATTTATATGCTTAAAGTGGTAACAGTACACATAAAGGCTTATAAATACCTTTTAATAAACAGATCAACAAGTTTCGTACACTTTATATTTTCGGACATTTTATAGCTCAGTAATGATAAATAAGCTATTTTCACAAAACGTTTTGAAAATGAGCTTGAGAAGCAAAAATCAAGAGATCACATGTATAATGAAAGCAGTGTACATTCGCTCATAGTACATTAAATTACATTATTAAAGCCTATACTAAAACTGTAGTTCCGTCACTGCATTACTACTACATTATTAAAGTATATTAAAAAGTACAGCGTACTTTTTTATAGGTGATTTATGTGCATTTTTATCACTTTAAGCATTGTACATTTTTACTTTAAACATACATAATAAAAGATTTTCTTATATAATTAGTTTTTTTTGTCAAAATGTTAAAAAAGTTAAATGAATTGCCAACTGTACTTCTTAGTGATGCGATAAAATACTACAGACACGTATATGGAATTTCGCCAAGAAAATCGCAAAAGAAACAAATAGTAACCTTGCACCCAATTTAGAGGAAGAAAAGAAGTCAAAGTCGAGTTCAACTGACAGCTTGGAGATCTTAACTACCATGAACACACTTGATTTGCCTTCTAACACTCTATACACATTCTCCGACTGCTTTGTATGGTAAAGGGAGAGTGTTTCCTAAATTAAATTGCCTCCTTGGATAACTGTTTGGATAAATTTTAAATATTGAAGTTTTTGTAGATTTTGCACTTTATACGACATCAAATTTCGTAATTGGCTTTTTAATGTATAATAAAAATCAATTACGTTTTTAATATATATATGTGTGTGTGTGTGTGTGTTGTACTTCTGTTATATTTCCTCTGTACAGTCTGTCGTTGGTATGATTTTACTGCTCTCCAGTTATCTCACAAAATTCAAACTATTATTCTCCATAATTAAGCCCCCACTCACACCAATTCACCCTGCTGTACCAGGCAATTCGAAGTATCAATTCTATATTCAGATAAACAAGAACGAAAAATCATGCGTCAAAAATAGATTATGAAACACTTTCCAACACATCCAGAAAACTGTAACGAAACTTCAATGTTAAATTAGGTGAAAGAAAATATGTAAGTATACAGTGTAAGAAACATATAACACATTTTAAGTCCAGTTTTAGTAATTATCTTTCATAGTCAAACTAGTCGGATGTGCCAATCCCAAAACTTTCTTGTATCTCACACAGGTTTCGTATACACTAAAAAGAATAAGCACCAATTTATATCAAGGTCTAACTGAATCTAAAGTTTTATTAAATTCCGTGCATTAGTTCTTGAGATATGACTATTGCTAAAATTGTGTAAATCCTGCAAAATGTAGCATAGCAGTGCCACCTGTTGGGAAATTTAGACCAAAACCTACTCAACAACAACGTATGTCAACGTCTAACTCAGTGTTTCCCAACCTTTTTTTGGCCATGCCCCCCCCCCCCCCAAATCATCTCTAAAACCTTGATCCCCCCCCCCTCCCTTTGCCTGTGACAAATAATTATTATAAAAAGTGAACTCTTATTCCCACTACAGAAGTCCTAAACGGCTTTAATCGGGTCTAAATAAAGAACAGTACATTCACAAAAGATAAAACAAAAGAAAATAAAGTATTTATAGAAATCGGTAATAATAATAATAGTAATAATATGCAGTGATGTAAAAAAGTGAATTATTTTTTAATACTTAATAGAAAATTGAGATACATAATTAAAAAAAATAATTGACGCTTTTTCTATGATGCTTTTATGATTTTAATTACTGGCAGTGAAAGATGTACCTAATAAATTCAAAATAAACTCAAGATTAAAAGAATAAAATAAATGAGGTCCTTGTTCTTCATGATGGCTGCAGAGAGCTTTTCTATCAGGCTCTAATTTAGTCAATTTTAATCTCAAGTCCCCTCATTTAGTTATGTCCAATCGGATTTATTTTCTTCAGCAGCAAATAATTTACTGCACTGAAACCACATTCAACTAGGTATGATGATGGGGGTGATAACAATATTTTTCTTGCAAATTTTCTTTCATTTGGATATTCAGATTCTGTCTCAGCATAAATCCATGCCGTCACTCCTTTTATACTGAATAAGGTTTAACTGAATCATCGTTTTGAATTTCAGCGAGTTCTTCTGGGTATTGTATTGAATCATCAGAGAATAAGTCCACTAACATTGGCTGCATGACCCACGATGGGAAATCCATTTTAATTAAATCAGAAAATCTATTGTTCAAATCATAGACCAAATTTCCAAATCATCCACAATTACAGTTATAGCGGCATTGGTCATCTCTCTTTTTTTTTTTTTTAACCAGCAAAATAGGTCAAACTTTCTCTCAGAAATATGTTTCTGCCATACCTCACTGAATGTAATAAAGCCAAATATTTTTGCTTTTGCATCAACAGGTGCATTACAAGTGCAGAAGTTTGCATCATCATTTTTTCCTTGAAATTGTTTATTCAAGGTATTCACTTTTTCAAAGATATCTTATAAATAACTAACAAATGCATTTCCATCAATCGTTTGTAGGTTCTTCATGTCAGATTTCTCACTTAAAAATTCATCAAGAACATCAAACAACTCCATGAATCTTTTTAAGCATTCCTCCTTTGAGAGCCATCTCACATCAGTGTTAAGAAAAAGACGAACGTGGTCTGCGTTTTTGCCTTTACAAAACTGCGTCAATAGATGCTCACATTCGGTGTTGTATATTATGGAGTTGATACATCGTATAACATATTTCAATGTGTCATTATGAATAGATGAAATGTTTTTTTATACTAAACTCTCTGTATGGATGATGTCAATGGCAGAATGGGATGACGGCACAAGCAGAGCCTGATTACCAACGGGGCACACTTCCACCAGTAAAAAATAATAGAATTTTTTTTCTTATTCATGGCAGTAATTTTGCATGGATATTGCAAATAAGCGGTAAATAATATGCGGAAAATTTCTATTCAATTTTACTGGTGGAAGTGTGCCCCGTCGGTAATCAGGCCCTGGGCACAAGAAGCATTTTTGGATTCCCATCTTTCATTAGTTTTAAACATCCAGTTCTCTTACCCATCGTAACTGGAGCACCATCTGCAGCGCAAGATGTTATATTTGTCATTAGTATACTACTTATATCTAAGTAATTTTTCAATGTATCAAAAATATCAGAGTCAGTAGAGGTGCTCTCTAATGATTTACAGAAAAGCAATTCTTCAGTAAATTCACCTTTATCAATATACCTTACATATGAAAGCAATACGGCTCAACCGTCTCTTAGAGTTGATTCGATCATTTGTATGGAGAAATTTCAGCTTTTCAACAAGTTTTGTTTCAATGTCCTCACTTATTTCATATATTCTTCTACTATGTGGCATGGATTTCCCATCTTTGCCCAGTTGTAGTGCGGTTTTTTCCAGATTTAGCAATGAGTAAATATGTTTTGTAACTAGCCTCAAGAGTACAATTTTTTGTAGCAATTTGTGCAGTGAATAGATACTTAACCGTTGATCTTTTTTCAAACTTTTCCTTTAAAGTTTTAAAATAACTTAAATTTGAATTTACTCAACTATGTTTTGCTTTCATATGCGTTTCAAGACGAACTCGTTTTATAGATTCGTTGCTTATGCATTGTTTGCATAAAAGGCTGAAAGAGGATTGATTATAGTGGTTAGCCGGCTTAAAACCAAATTTTAAATATTGATCTAAATACCTTTCTTCAGATTTTTCACAGAAATACCAATTACATTTTTCTAATTATTTTTTATACTATATGATCAATAATAATTTGATATGTATACAGTGAAGTAAGCTAAAGTTTACTAAAGCAAATGAAAATATCAGCAACGATTAAATAAATACATTAAAAAAAAGCATTAATCCACTTGCTGCATGGCAAAAAATACAAAGATTAGAAACAGAACGCTCTATCAAATAATTTGGACGAGAGTAATACCAAAGAAAACTATAGAAACAGTGCACTATTAAACACTAAAACCCCAATAAAAACTTGAAACCCTACAAATACAGAAAATAGCAAACTACGAAAATTTACATAACGCTTTAATAAGAAAATCAATGGAAATCAATGCATCCAAAGGCGCATGCAATGACATGGTACATTCATTACTTGATTGCCGCAGGAAATAAATGTTGGAAGAGGGGGAGAGAGAGAGAGGGAATATTGAATGCCGATAGGGGGAGCTCTTCAACCAGCAGTCACATATATAATGGAGAGGAAAAGAGTTAAAGATCACAACTGATGATGCCCTAGCGGGGGGTGAAAGCGCTTTTGTGGAGTGGTAGAGATTTTTATTGGAGACTGTTTTTTACATTTTTTAAATGGGGACGTTTTTAGTAAAAAATTTTTAATCATGCTTTTTTAAATAATGTCTGAAAGAAAAATTGGTAAAATGTACAAATGGTAAATGTACAGACATTAACAAGTGAACACCTGTTTTTAATATAGAAACAGTTTTGAAAAACAATAGGCGAATATACAGTACAAAAATAGTTTGCACACATATTCAGAAAAAAAATTTCACGCACTTATTTATGCATAAAAATTAAAAAAGGCAAAGAATAAAATAATTTAATTCCTGGGCCTGTTTAAGGCCTTTACAAACTTATACCACTTAAAGAGAAAAAAATCCTTATTTAATCGTAGAATTTGCGATTCAATAATAGAAACATTTCTTTTTATAAATAGTGGTAGGAGGTGGAAGTTAACCTAAGTGTTAATCGAGACTTATATATTCCACATAGTACTTCTTTCAAAACAAACAAGAAAAATAGTTGCAGTAACTGAACCTGATTATTTTAAAACATCACAATTTCCATTCATCACTCAGAATTTTTTTTTAATAAGCAGTATAAAGAATAAATTATGAATTATAAGAAGAGAAGTGATAAGTATTAAAGCTTATTTAAAACTGCAATCTTAAAATTGCATATGGAATAAGAAATTTTGAATATCATGCAGTTCAATAAATTTAAATTAAAAAATTTTTGAAATCAGAAAATGAAAAATTATTATTTGAAATATCTTAGAAAATATTATAATTTCCAATATAGTCATTGCTAAGTTAAACAGCTACCTCCGTAATATAATGGAGCTAGCGGTTAAACACGTTAAAATAAAAATATTATCATACAAAAAAAAAAAAAATCCTGAAATAATTAATGGATAATAAAATGCTATTTTACAGTTTTCAAAACTTATTTTGAATAACTCTTATTTTACTATCAGACGACGTCCAGAATGAGGAGCCGTTCCCTCTGAATTGAGATATTTGTAATTCTTTCCCAGAACTAATATTTTCTTTGTCCCTGACTATAAGCCATAATCAGATATTTGCTCTTGGATCCTAAATTAAAGATCACTAAAAAATGTTATTTAATTGACTGATTGAACTACTGAGTATGTATCTGACGGTAGCGCTTTGACTTTTGTGTTTTCCCAAGTATCAATTTGAAACAATTAAAATTAAAAAAATGTTTTAAATCAGGAAAATTTTGCAAAATGTTTTTCAAATTTTTGTTTTATATTTGATTATTTTTAAAAGGTATTTATTATTCAAACTGTTTTAAGATTTACAGAGCAAACGTCTGAATTTTGCAAAATTCTCAAATTGCCCCCTAAAAAGTCAAATTGCCCCCCTGTGGGGCGTACGCCCCCCGTTGGGAACCACTGGTCTAACTGAATCTGAAATTTGATGAAAATTTGTGCATTAGTTCTTGAGATATAGTTATCGTGATAATAATGAAAAAAGTAGCATAGCAGCGCCACCTGTTGGGATATTTACACCAAAACGTAAGCAGCATCTATTTATGTCAAGGTCTAACAGAATCTGAAGTTTGATGAAATTTCGTGCATTAGTTCTTGAAATATAACTATCGTAAAAAATAGTAAAAAAAGTGGTATAGCAGCGCCACCTGTTGAGATATCTACGCCAAAACGTAATCAGCGTCTATTTATAGCAAGGTCTAAATGAATCTGAAGTTTGATGAAAATAAGTGCATTAGTTCTTGAGATAGAACTATTGCGTGAGATTGCTAAATCGCGAAAAATGCCGCATAGCAGCGCCACCTATTGGATGATTTTCACCAAAAACTAATCAGCACCAATTTATATCAGGGACTAGTTCTTGAGATAGAGTGCCCACAACATTTTTGTCACATACAGACAGACTCACAGAACCACAGACTCACAAACAGACATTTTCTAAGCACAGTCAAATCATGTTCAGGGCTTTCTAAAACGTATAAATCCGTCGCAAACCGGAAGTTGAAATTTTTCATTAGAAGAAAGTAAAAAATGATACATGAATTGTTTTTAATAGGTTTTTGAAAAGCAGAAATAATTGTTATCGCACGCATTTAGATGAACTGGTAAAATGAACTACCGGAATATTTTTAAAGACAGGTGGAAATTAAATAAACTAGGGTTAGAAAATTATATTATTGGGTTGTTCGGAAAGTTTTTTCGGAGAGTTGGTTTGTGATTTAATAAAAAGTTATTGTTTTTCCTTTACCCCTCTCCATCCCCGCAAATATAACAAATAATCTGTTAAATAAAGTTTTCTGTATTAATAATCTCTATCATAATAATATATGTCATGTAACCCCCCCCCCCTCTTAAACACAGCTAATTATCACGAAAAAAACGTGCCTGTTAAAATGTTTCAATCTTGTCTGTGTAATTTGTCGTGTGCAGGTGGCGCTATATTAGCATGGTTGTACGCCGGTAACTGCAATCCATATTAAAACTATTTCGTTAGTAGTCCTTATCTATGCATCGCTACTCTGGTTTATATAATTACTTCTGTGAAGACTCTATACAACCAACCAACCGAAGAAAAAAAATCGTATTTTTGATGAGAGTTCTTTGTGGATTTTAATTACTATTTCAGTAAATAATTAAAATATTAAAATTCTGAGTCTCAGGTGCACCAGGAGAGGGCTTGGACTACCTAAATCTAAATTTTCAGGCTTCTAGATGCGCTAGATTTTCCTAGACATCGCAGACAAATAAACAAACAAACAGACATACACACACAGACAGAGAGAGAGAGAAACTTTCTTTTATTAGTATGGATAGTACATATAATAAAAATAAAAATAAAAATAACAAAATAATAATTAAATGGAAGATTGGGAGGGTAGATGATAGAGTACGGTGGATGGGTTGTGGCGTATAGAAATTTAATGCGCAATGGTTAATTTTTGTATTAAAAAAGAAAGTTATCGTATCATTATGGATCAATTAATTACTACTCTAAATTCTATAGTTTAAACAATTCACTTTATTTTAGTCTAATATTTATGGTTTCAACTCATTTATTTGTTGCTGTTTTAATTTAATATTCTTAAATAACTTCTATGCCTAGTGTGCAATAATGTCATAGTCTACACATATACACTTCAATTCCTACGTCATCTTACCTTTATGTACATAAATATATTTTGTCCTATTTAACTATTTAAGATCTTTTCATAATGCTCCCTCTCCTCCTTGTTTAATTATTTTTTTTTTTAATTTATATTTCTGCTTTTTAATAAGTAATTTTATTTAAGCATATTTTTTATATTATTTCATAATGTATTTATTATTTTCTTTTACTTCCCTTATTTATTTTATTTTTATTTAATTGTCATATTTTATTTTAAATTAAGCTCTATTATATAACTTGTAAGTTTCCTCTAGTTTTGTTATCAATGTATAATTAATTTTGGATAAATTCCGGTTATTTCAATTTATATTTGTATTTGTAATAGCTGATTTGTTAAAATTGGTCTTTCTGGTAATTGTTTCGTACAACATTTTTGTGTGATAGATTATGAAGAATCTTCATTATTAAAATCCACATATAAAATTTATCTTTGATTATTATGGCATATATTGAGTAAAAAATAAAGTTTGTACTTTTAAAAAGTTGTCATGATGCAATTAAGAAATTTTTCACAAATTTACTGGGAAAATTAAAAAATGTGAATTACTATGTGTATCATATATTTATACATGTATCACTTTAGGAAATAATAAAATTGTCCTCAAATCCTTTACCTAATGAATCATAACAAATATTATAATAATGTTGCGTCAAAGGTTATCTATAGAAAATTCTTAGTTATCATTTTTATTTTGAAAAAATGTTTTGTTACTAGTTAAAGTGTATAATTGATTTTTAAATATTTATTTATGTTACATGGGATACTTGATTTATTTCTCCTTTCCCCCTAATTTCATCATTACATACTATAAAAAAAATCGTGTAATTTGTTCCTTTTTTTTTTTTTTTTTTTTTTAACTCTGATTTAATATAAATGCGTTTAATATATATCTTTTATTTTGTTGTACAAAAATTAAAACAATAAGACAGGTATAAAAATCTTATTCATTTGATTTGTGCACTATTTCTACAGTATTAAATAATGATTTCATTCTAACACATTCTATTTAATTTCATCAGCAACAATGTGTGGTTACGTGGTGCAGTAGCGAGACAATCCTTATCACGCAACTGCTAATTTTATTATATAACGAGCTAACCCGCCCGGCGTTGCACGGGCCCGAGATAATTACAATCTCAGAGAAAGGCGTTAACACCCTCCCTCCCCATACCCGCAAATATAATGAATAATTTGTTCAAGAGAACCACCGTCACCTACATTAACGCGATCATTAAAAAAAGAATTACATTTTTCTAATAATTAGAACATAACGAAGACGCTACGCTAAAATAGCCGGCAGATGACACCCCTTCCCGACCTCAATTTCAAATCTATATCTTAATTAGTTACCTAAATTTTTGTTCGTTAGTAAAAATTGGCCATTATTTCCTTTCATTTTCGCAAACTAAAGGGAGGGATCGGCCCTAGAAACAGATCTCTTTGTAGTTCAGTTTTTAATGAAAGCAGATCCCTGTCTGAAACTTTCTCGGATCGTTTTCACTGTCGCCAGCAGATTTTTGGCAGTTTTTTGCATAAATTAAGAAAAATACCAACCGATTTTTTCAAAAATCACATAGTCAGATACAGAATATTTTTTTACATATGCTCAGAAATTTTCAAATTGATATCTCAATTAGTTTTCTTAAAATTCGCTAATTAGTTAAATAATTTCGAATTCGTTCATTTCCGGTTGCAAATCCAATGCGCCGATTCGTTTCTTTCGCCATTTTGATTTAAAAGATGACATTTTAGAAGGGATAGTTAATGATAATCTAATTAATATCTAGGCTAATTATCAAAATATTAAAATTCTGAGACTCAGGTGCACATGGTCAGACCTTGGACTATGCACACCTAAATTTGTAGACTTCTAGGTGGGCTAGATTTTGCTAGCCATCGCCAACAGACACACATACACACACACACACACAGAGCAAAACTTTATTTTATTAGTATAGATAGACCATTTCTAATGCGAATTCCGTAGAGACGCGTATATTATTTGAATTTATAGAAATTGCATATTAAACAAATCTACGAACTGAAGGTAATATTAACTTTTAAACATGCAGTAGACTTTTATTAAAGACTGCCGTATTATATCTGACCCAATAAAGCGTAAATAAATAAATGACCGAAATCTTTATATTAAAACAATACAATATAAATGATATCATCAATTATTATTCTTACTAACCGAAACTATTAAAATTAAATGTTTTTAGTTTTCTTCTAGTAAAGTCAAAAAAATCCAATGTCTCATTCATTATTTAAAATATGTTATTACTCATATTTGCAAGGCAAACAAACAACCGACAACTAACAGAATTTTTAACTGTGGTTCACTTTTGATATTTGAAAATTAACTCAAATCATTTTCATATTTTCTATTCTTTCATCGAAAATGTATTGATATTACATGCTTATCTATATACACTATATGCATAAGATACTCTTAATGAAGATCCTCGAGTTGTCGAAGCAAATATGTAAAAGTTTGAATTATATGCTTGTTAATAAACATTCTTTTTTAATATAGTTTTCAATGACGTCATTTTTCATGATGATGTCATTGGTCAAATGTGTTTGGCCATATTAAAATTTTGTTTCTAATTTCTGAATTGATAGAATTAGAATTACGCCATTTTGACGCTTTTTAAGAATTTGTCATTTTCACAATAAAAATATTTTCCTTTTAATGTTATTTTGAACAATTTATTCAACATCTGTTCGAATTGAAAAATATTCAATTTTAATCAGAAATAATTTAATTTAATTTTGATATAAATATAATAAAACCTATAATTTCCCTTTTCTCTTTGTTTATCTCTCATCTCTCTCTCTTTCTCTCTCTCTCTCTCTCTCTTTTTAAAATTTCTCTGAAAATTAGAAAAATACTCGGATCTTTACGAATAATTAATGTTCACATCAAATCTCAATTCACCATATTCTCGGAAAAGTACATGTGTTAATGAATACATACAGTCAGATTTTAATGTATTCGAAAATATGTCCTTCAAGGTCTTATATTTAGCAAGAATTTGGCTACAATTTCAACATGCTTTTTTAACAGAAACGCAACAGAATAAAAATAATGAAGCATTATATAAAAGTTCTTCTTTAAATATGAGCCATATAATTTACTCAAGAGATTTGCCGGAAACCTGTTTCTTTATGTATTTTCTTTTCAGTCATAACTCATGTCTTACAAGACTTTAGTGCACACAAAAAGTGATACCACAAATCGGGTTTGATAATAAAGAAGAAAAATCTTTGCTGATAGCAAAAACCTTCTTTATGAGCGTTCTATGCAGATGCGAATGCATTATTATCTGACACTATAGATTTATGTGCATCTTTGGGTTGCACATCTGAGACGTGCACCGACAATGTGACGCTAGAATTTGAATATGTAGAATATATAAATTATGAATTGCCAGTGCATGACATGTAGAACAGACTAATATTTACGAGTTTCGCAATTTTAGAAATCATAAGGATATATTCCAAAAAAATGAAAATATTTCACGAAGATTTATTGATAGGATGTTACATGTTAACAGAAATATATAGTTTCGTTGTAGTTTGTTTTTCATCATTTTTGAAAAAATCTGTAAAACAGTATTTAATCAACAACAAAACAATTGTTTTTATTTAACCAATATTGAACAAAAAATTAAACTTATATTGCATTTATTGATTATACATTCATTTAAATATTTACAATACCAAGATGTCAATTTTTCTGCAATATGTATCGTAAAAATATTGGTTCTATAGAGAAAATACGATAGGTAAAAAAAATTAATTATATCTGTGCACCAAAATTTTATAATTCTAATATACGAAAGAAATAAGTTATTTCTGCCCTGTTCCCAATTATTTGTTTGTCTAAAATGCTTAACTAATAAAATGTAATGTTTCAGTTATTTTTTTATAGAGCAATAATAACATGTAAAATATATTGGCACTTCATACAGAAATATATTCCGTTTATAAAATTTATTTCGATAACATTGATATTTCGCTGTAGCTGTAATCATTATTAATATAACGATTAAAGCCATCAATTTAATCATTATACATTTTACTTCTTCATAAATATTAGCGAATTTTACTGAAATATCGATAATACAATATTGTCCCGATATTGCTCAAAATAACTTAATATTGTGCTAACATTAATATTAAATCATTTTATCTTCATAAAACTGTTTAATGTGCCAAAATATATACCTAATAAGTCCCATAATATAAAAGGGGTACCCTGGGTTCAGAGGGTACCGAGACCTCTTTATAAAGAAAGTGTTGTTTCGTGTTTAAATAATTTCAGTAATTTTGTTACTTTTGAAAAATAAAATTAAGCTTTTGTTTGGAATTCAAAAAAAGTATTTTATACATCACCGTTTATACATCACCAACTTTCCAAAAAAAAAAAAAAAAAAAAAAAAAAAAAAAGCCATTAAATCCTTTATTTCTAGCTTTGAATAGGACACTGCAGTAATACCGAATTTTGTACTAATAATTATTTACTTTTTCTTATTAAATGACTTTAGCAAGAAGTGATAAATCAACACGAAAAAATTATTAATATAAAATGAAAAGTGGTAAATCATTTCAATATTAGAAATGCAGCATTTTAATCATTTCTAAAAGATTTCGCTAAATTATTTTAAAATTGTTTTTTCAACTATTTTGTGGTTAATACATATCTCTAGTAGTTTAGAAACAATCTTGTTATCAAGGTTAAAATATTGTTTAAAAAGTTTCCTGTGGCTTCTTATACTTTTATATTCTTTATAGCATAAAAGGTGTTATATAAAATTATTTCTAAATGTTAAATGAAAATAATAAATAATAAATCAAGTTTAGTTAGACAAATCCTGAAATTGTATATAAAACATTACTTTTTTATAAATTTTTGAAAAATGATTCAAATAAAATAATGAAAATTCTAAAATAATATTCTGTTGTTTTTCTTTTTTAAATACAATTTCTCTTGTTTTCAATTATTTATACATATATTCTTACTACAGAAGTTAATAAAACTTTTCGTCATTAAAAATACTGTAGAATCTCAACCAGACATTTTTATTTCCTGTCTAATTCAACTAAAATATTTTAAAGTCACCCCCGCAAGCAGTTTGCAATAAAAAAAAACTCTTCTTCACTGCATTTAATTTAAAACATTTTACAGAAACAGTAAAAAAATACTTACATTTCTAGGATATAATTGTTTAAAATATTTTTTCCCTGCAGACAACAGATATAATCACGGCACCCTAACATAAATTTTATGGCAGCTTCGAAAGTTTTACACTACAATATGTTCCTGAACTTTCTTTATAACTTTAGTTAATACACTGCAGTGTTCCATGGCCTTTTACAGACGTTATAAAGTTTTCTAACCGAGGGTTTAATTTAAAAGCACGCCAAAATCCAAGTCGTTTAACAATGCTCAGATGCTGACATCGGAATGAAAAGGGAAGAAAAAAAATCTCATAAAAATGAAAGGTCTGGGATGTCAGTGCTCTAACAAAAACGGTTGTAAATGATGAAATGAGTTCCCTAACGGTCTTTATTTAGTTTTATTTGCGGCTCGCCATCTAAAGGAAGCTACCTAAAAAGTTTTCGTAATAGACTGTCGGGGGGAAAGGATGGACATTAGAGTGGTCACTTAATGGCCGGAGAGCCTGGTGTTTAAAACGCTACAGATTTTATACATCTGAGTAAAAAAATGGACAATGGGTATTGTTTTACTTGAGAAGTTACGATGTCTTTTTAAGATTTTAGCAAAGTAATGTTTTACAAATGAAAACATTTGCTGTCTTTTAGTAAGAGAAAAAGCAGATTGCAAAACTTTTTGTGCAAATGGATATGAAATAATATTTTTTAAATAGATGTAATGGTGTGTAGTAGATATTAAACTTTCATATTTTTGATAAATAGATTTAAAGTATTTTTAAATAATTTTTTCTTCATTTTCCAAAATAGAAAAAAATGGCGCATGTTTTAAATTTTCATTATTTCTTTGCCGTTATGACAGTAGAACAAAAGTTCTTACTACAATTTCGATATTCAGAAATCTGCCAAGAAATTTTTAGAACGCCTTGAGTCGCCATGGATATTTAATGATTGGAATTAATAAAAAAATTGGACCCAATCAACTTAGAAACCAATAGTCTAAGAATTAAGATCCCCCAATTAAACAACAGTGCATACATTCAAAATATTAACATTTCAACAGTAATTACATACTAAAGAATGGAAGTAAATATTTTAACGATCTTTTGATCATTTGTTTGTTTGTTTTGCTTGGAAATATTTATTTGGCTCCCATATGTTTTAAGCATCTAATATAGTGTGCTAACCATTTTTGTTTTTTGATATAGTACATCAAGCGTTTCTATGTATTGTAATCTGTTATCTTTATATCCGTCAAAAGTCTCAAACTACTACTTCTTGAAGTAGACTACTATATAATTTCTTTAAAAAATAGTCAACACATCAAATAATTTTTTTTTTTAGATGAACACATTAAAAACTCAAATATAATGCCAAAAGATTGTTCCAATTTGCAAGCATGTAACTGCAGAATTAGGACAAGGCATGGAATCTACAAATTTTCAAAATTGATCTATGAACAATTAACACGAAATATCCTCCGCAGCAGTTTTCAACACAATTTTATATGGGCCGCCCAAATGAAAGTGGAACTACAGTCGGTTTGAGAAATGGTTTAATGGTATTAATATAAATTAGTATACAAAAGAAAGACGTAACAGATAGACTAGACAGACAAAGTTACCTTGTAGGTTGAAACAAGTGACCCAGGGGTCAACGAGACGATGGATACCCTGGGTGAAGAACCTCCAGGGTTGGTCGTGGAACCAATTTTCAACGGCAGCTTGGACCTCATTATCGTCGGCAAATCACCGTCGCTTCAGAGCTTTCTTGACTGGACCGAAGATGTGGTTTTCACACGGCGAGAGGTCTGGGCTTCAAGAACCTCTCAGTGGAATTGTCCCCTTTACAAAAATCCTTACACCATCGTAATACCGATCTGCGTGACATACACTCCGTGCCATACACATTTTGCATTCGATGATAGATTTCACTAGCACTCACATTTTCCGCTGATAAAAATTGCACGACCGCACGTTGACGCAGTTTGGAATCATCCATAATGCAAACGATGCCTTTTAACGTTTATCACGCTATCACACATGCATATGACGGGATCTGCGATATCGTATGCATTTCCAGCACTCTGCGCCCTCTATAATAGCATGCGCAGTCATCTTTCTCTTCAAGCGGAGGAGTTATTACAGCAATTCTACTTTCATTTGGGCGACCCTTATAATACGATGTAGGGGATTTCAGTTTTCCACCTTTCAGAGACTCCCCTTGTTTCTCAATAAAATTTAAGTTGATGGTGATTTAGATTGGCAGTTCCCAAACTTTATTGTTACACGACCCACCTTAAAGTTTCACATTTTCTGCGGCCCATCTAATATGTAGGTTTATATGGCCTTTTCCATCATTTATCCTAAAGAAAAAGTTAACTTTGAAGCATACACAAGAAAACAGTAATAGCGTAATACTGATAAAATTACATTTGCTCTT
The DNA here is from genome assembly GCA_963931845.1 of Maratus michaelseni. Lineage (NCBI taxonomy): Eukaryota > Metazoa > Arthropoda > Arachnida > Araneae > Salticidae > Maratus > Maratus michaelseni. The sequence goes on from OZ007587.1 coordinate 187,918,357, forward strand.
AAACGTATTAGGAAAAATATACTTTAAAATTCACTGCGATTTTTAACATTATTTTGCACCAACGACAGAGTCTGCACCGGGATTGAACCTTTTTTTTAAATTTTAGCCTGAAGCCGCCCTCTACACATAATTTAATAAAACTCTGTCTTTTCACAAAGTTATTTAATTATACCTTATAACGATATTTTACTTTAAAATTTCCACGTATTGTTTTCATTACATTACTGCTACAAATAAAATTAATCATAAGTTTTTGAACATGTAATCGATCGTTCCGTGACTTTGGGAACCGCTGATTTAGATGTTTATGAAAAGACCAGAATCTGAGTAATTGGCTCAATAATGTGCTCAATGTGCTTATAACTTTTATTTTAGCAACTATAGTAATGCGATGTTTTACCATTTTAGACGAATCCACAATCATCAGAATGCATGCATAACATAAAGGGATATAAGGCGTCCTGTATGACATGCTCATGAAATTCACTTGCCACAGATGATTGCCGACGAACTGGAGATTCCAATAAGTACCAATGAAAGACGCCACCAAACCATTACAGAGTTATCTCTTACCTAAAAATTTTGCTGTCGACATTAAGGATGCATGATCTCATGTGCTTTCTCCATATAAACAGATCCTTCTGTCAGCACAGCAAATTTAGAACCATGAGTCATCAGGCAATGCTACTCGCCGTGTACCTCCAGACGTCTATTCATGAGAATGTTTTGTCCATATACATATAATGTTAGACGATTATATATGATCTATGGCTGTGCCCTGGCGAAGGCACACTGTCTCGTGAGGGATAATATTGACTCATAATTCTTATATCATAGTTCCACTTTGGACAGTTATATTTCTGGTGATTGTTGGAGTTCCTGTATTAAAATCTGCTTGTACCTCTGACAGTGTCTCTCGAATATTGTTTTTCGTGATTGACACCAGTTTCTGAGGGATACGGTCATCCACAAGCTTTTTTATAGTCACATTCCATTCTTATGTTTACAGAGTCTTATAAGCACTAGACAATTGAAACGGTGATATGTAAAAATCGGAGACGCGCCTCAATTTCAGAAATTTTATGTCTCATTTCACGATCTTCAATTATTATACGTCTGTCTCTATAAGTTGCTTAGTCCTTAATATTTACAGGGCTTAGTTTTTGCTTGCTCGCAAAGCACAAGCCTTGGCCTTAAAATTTTAGAGGTATGTAAGTCGACTAAACTCATTTTAAAATTGCACTTATTAGATTATAGTATAAAGTTTAATTGCAAACTGTATATTGAATATATACCGTTCTATTAAATATTTGAATATGAATATTAAAAGTGTAACACTTAATAATCATCTAAACTACGTACAAACGTTGGCAAGTTGTGAATACACAGCTTTAAATACATATTGTGCTATATGATTGACAGAACATAAATAAATGTTTGTGAAGGATTTCAAAATACATTAGGTAGTTTGGCCTCAAATGGTGTACGTCGACCTCTGACTACTTGTCACAATCATTGTGAAAGCAGTTCACTATTTTCATAGATATTGCTTTTTTATGTATATTCTTCAGGATGTAAACAATTATGAGGTTTGCCACTTACGTAATACCGCCAATTCAAGCCATTTTGGCACGTATATATTTCATTTAAATTGATTAGGGAAGAGTAGTACAGTGAAAGTGAGACAATTTTTTTTAAAAAGAGCTAGATATAATCAACTGAAAATATTTTAGCCTCTGGATATATAAATATACACATTGGGAGCATCTTGCATACCAAATACACGTGAATTGAAATTGGAAAAAAATAACATAAATGCTGGACGATTACACCATGAAACATTACTACATTAAAGACGTGAGTATAAAACATCACAAATTTACTGAATGGTGTATACAAATGTCAAATTTAAAATTTATACATACATTAAAATTAAAAATATCGATGTTTCGACCAACTTCTATTGTCATCCTCAGGAAATATTTGTTATATTGCTTCTAAAGTTTCAAAGGCCTTTGATAGAGTTAACTCGTTGGTATTACTCGTTGGAAAAATAGAGCATGATATGTATGATTTTCGAAATAAAATATCACATATAACAACACTGAAGATATATGATCTATTACAGAATTAAATAAGTAACCCTGATGTCCAAAAAGCATTTTCTTTTCGAAGATTCCAAAGGAATCAAATTTACACTTGGAAGGTGATCAGTAAACACTCCGAACACAGCATCACTTACTAGCATAACATCAAGTACAACAAATACAAACTTCGTTTAAAACCGTCTCTGTTCCATTATGTATGCTGTCTCACTGTGTAAGACTCCCGGCTATATAGTGAACAATACAAATAATATCTGTTATTATAATTCCTATATCATAATGACATAATCAGTATTATCTTCGCATCATTATGGCATAATGATCTGAGATTGAAATTTGTGTTAGGAATGGGTCGAAAAACAGGGGTTAATTGATCGATGTTATATAGTTTTAAAAATGGATTTTTTGTTTTGTTTTCATTTATTTTTTAAGTTTTTTATAACTAAAATAAAGACTAATGATAATACTCTTTGTAATATTTTTTTTTTAAATATCTTACTTCAGCAAAAGTTTTTTCAAATGAAATTTAGATGATAGTCTTTCTATAAAACAATGAAAAATTTTCATGAAATAGAAAATTTAGCTTATAGAGAATTACTTCCAAATCTAAAAGAAATCATCTTTGCTTGCCAAAAAAAAAATAATAATAATTTTACCTTTAATATTCACTTTTGCTACATGTCAAAATAGTACAAAGTGAACATAAAAAATGTGTTTTCTTTTCTATTTGCGTCTTATCCCTAATATACACAAAATCAAACACATAAGAAAATAAATGCATTATTAATATAAAAAATCCGATAACGCGTCGGTAATTTTCACTTATGCATCTCAACACTCATTTTCTCATTCTTACAACCTCATTCTAGTGGGAAAAAATAACCAAAAGATTTAAACATTAAATAAAAAAAAAAATCTTTTCCTTCAGTTCCTATGTAAATACACAGCGCAAGTACGAGAGAACCACTTTCCCACTCCTAATGTTAATATCTCAAGAATTAAGCTTCAGAATAGAGTGAAAAAAACTGGAGTATCCGCTTAAACTCCTAAAAAAATACAAAGTTAATGAAAAAATATTGCGTCCCAAAACCTCCCTTTTAGATAAACACTGTTAAGTATGAGAGTATAAAAATGCAACACTAAATCCATGTAAAGGAGGAACAAATATCGTGAGAGTATGTAATGCCTCTTCAAAATTGTCATTGCAGCAGTGGAGTAGGGCGGTGGTACGTTATGTTGACTAAAAGACTATTCAACAAGGAAAGGTGAGGATTTGTCCTTTTTTTTTATTCATTTTCGTTCGATGCGGAACGTCTCCACCCTGGAGCAATTCATTTTTAGAGATTTCTCTTTTGTTTTCGTGGTGTTCTTCAAATCAAAATTTGTCTGTTGCCTTATCACTTTTTTTCCCTCTCCAGTCTCTAACAATTGCAGTGAAACATTTTGTAGTAGTTCAACAGTTTTTAGAAAATCATGAATAAAATTTTTAACGTAAATTCTTTCAGTAACATATAAATTGTGCCGCTACGGAATGAAAAATCAGTGATAATTATGTTATTTTATTTTGATCGTGGTAAAACATTTCAAATATATTAAAGAAAGAATTTTGTTAGGCATAACGTCATTTCTAACGATTGAAAGTTTCTTGTTCATACTCTGATTGAGGCTCTTGAATTTTAAAAAGATTCATAAATATTAAATTATTTGAGACGGAAATTTTTATTTGAAAAAGATTGATGTGTAATGAGATTGCTAATGTCAGAGTGTCTAATGCCTTTTCAAAATTATCTTGTTGGTGGCGGTAGTTGCGGTGGCGGCACGATATGTTGATTAAAAGACAGTTCAACAGGGAGAGGTGGGTATTTATTGTTTTCTATTTATTTTCGCTTGATTTGGAGCGCAGGGGGCGGACAGTTTTTTCCACAAATTTTAATGCATTTTTCACCTTATTTAACTGCAGAAAAATATTACAATTTTTATGATTAAACAGGACGATTTTAAATTGAACGATTTAAATATTAATTAGAAATTTTATCATCTTAAAGTTTGGTGGAAGACTTATGGAAATTTCCAAGGAGTATGTACCTTGGAAGCGTCTCCAGCCTTGAGTAATTAATTTATAGATATTATTTTTTTGTTTTCGTGGTGTTCTTGCAATCAAAATTATTTGTCTGTTTGTCTTATTATTTAGTTTTTTTTACTCTCCAATTTCTAACAATTGTAGAAACATATTTTAGTAGGCCAGCTAGGACTATGTTTAGAAAATCACAAATAAAAATTTAAAGTAAGCTTTTTCAATACATATAAATTGCGAAATGGAAAATGAGAAAATATATTGTCATTTTTTCTCAATCGTAGTAAAATATTTCACATTTATAGAAGAAAGGATTTTGTTAGATATAACATTCAGTTGCGACGATTAAAAGTTTTTCGTACATACTATGACTGAAACTTGGAATTCAAAAGTTTTTATTGATCTTGAAATATTCGAAACGCAATTTTTATTTGAAAAAATTGTATTAAATCAATGTATAAAGATATTAAATATCGTCAGGATGTGTAATAGCTCTTCAAAATTGTCTTTGTCAAAGTAGGGTGGTGATGAATTATGTTGAATAAAAGGCTATTTATTCAACACTTTAAAGTAAGGATTTGTCCTTTTTTTATATTCATTTTTGCTCGAAATGGAACGTCAGTGCCATGGAGCAGCTAAAAACCTTGATCAGCGTGCCTAGCTACTCTTTTATAAGGGTACTCTTGTGGTCGACTGATTTTTGAGATTTTGCGTGCGATCGTGGTATCCTGAATTCTACCATTTGTGCATGAAGAGATACTATCATTTCTTTAAGTTTCTCAAAGTATGTATGAATCTCCAGAAACCTGATTGCCACAGTTATTTTTGCAATGACATGTTATTCAGGCAACTGTGGTTGTGTAGAAACTATATACAGAGCGGTAAGAGATGGGATCCATGGATTTTGATCGCATACTGCCCTTGGGTCTGAGAGTTGTATCGTGAAGTTTGAGCCACGTGTTGACTACAAGTGAAGTTTCCGATTAGCAGTTCTGACAGAGATATTGGCTGCTAGTTTTCGCCAGTTTGGTATGACGTTGAGCTTTCCAAAAGAATCATTTAGAATCGACGGTGTTATATTTTATACTGTTAAAGTGAGTTTCTTATGTTCCTCCAGAACTAACGGTGGGACCGAGTTAGAGAGTTGAATATAATAATTTTCGGGAAAGGATTTTCACCCTCTTAGTCTTTTATAAAACTGAGCTTATTTTTGACCGCCTGCATTCAAAGCTATTATCCGCTCCGCTGCAGACTCACCTATTACTGCTATAAATAAATTGTTGTGTTTGTGTTAGATCTGTATCATGGCCTCTATTCAAGTGAACAGCCTGGAAGAGTATGTCACAAACTAAGTGGAAGAAGATTTTACGTAAAAAAAATTAAATTTGTCGAAAATTAAAACGAAACATTTTTGTTCTAAATTTTATTGATTTATTTTCTTCTTCATTGCTTATCTTTGAAGTGTTAAGAGGTGGTACTAAGTTCTCACAGAAAAACTTATTAACATTTAATCATTAAATATACATATATATTAATATTATTTACATTATTAAATAAAAAGTATTAATTATTAAAAAGTAATGTCTCACATCTCTTCAAAACTAATTAGTATTATAGTATACCATACACACTGTAAAAACAAGACACATATGTATCTTAATCTACGAAACTAATATATAACCACAAACGAAAACACACAACAACCTTTTCCGAGTTGTGCATGATTCCGAAAACCGTTCTTTACCTTTAGAAATCTGAGAAACCAATATATTTTCGAAATTTAAAGAAGAATTTATTAAAAAGGGTTTCTTTTGCTGCCGCTGATTTTTGGAAGTGATTTTTATATTATATTAATTAGTTTCTTGAAACCGGAAATTAGTTTTTTGGATGGTATCAATTCACAATTAAACATTTTCAGCTGTGTAATTGAATTTATACATGGAAGAACAACAAAATAACATTAATTTTAATGTTAATGTTAATGCTGTTAATTTGTCATGTTTGTCTGTAAAACATGTTTGTTGAACATGAAAATGTTAACTTGAGAATTGAAAGCGTTCTAAAAGCCTATATCCCTAGTTGAGAAAACTGATTAATACACTATACAAACCACTCGGAAATGTTTCCAAAAATCAGTGACAGCAAAATAAACTTTGTTTTTATAAACGATTCTTTAAATGTAAAAAAATATATATAAGTTTCAGAGGTTTCTAAAGATAAAGAACGTTTACCGTAATCGTGGGTAACTAGGACAAGGTTATTGCCTGTCTTTGTTCGTGGTTATATTATATTTTTATAGATTAAGAAACATTTGTCTTCTTTTGTGGAGTATGATAGATTTCCTCGTAACAAATTCTTTATAAAATAAAACAATTTTTGTGAAAAATGTGACATAAAATCGTCCATACAATGTTTTTTCAAGCAGGTCTACAGTTCATTTCTACAGATTTTTTATTTTGTTTCCTGATGTTCTTGGAATAAATATTTGTCTGCTGCCTTTTTTTTTTTTTCTCTCCCTCCAAACGCCAACAATTGTAAAAAACATTTTAGACCAAGGAAGCTTCGGTTGTGTTTAGAAAATCATAAAAAAAAAAGAAAGAAATTGGAACTTTCTTTCAATACACATAAAATGTGTAATATGGCAAGGAAAGCTCAGTAAACATTTTGTAGTTTTAACGAAACTGCTGTAAAGTGTTTGAAATTTATGAAAAAAAAGAGACAAGTGTTTTGGAGACATGGTACTACTCTTTCAACTGCAAAATGCTTTTCGTAGATTCATCGATGTGGGCCCTTGATTAAAAAAGCTTTCACTGATATGAAATTGCTAAAAGCACAATTCAGGAGCGTGGAAGAGAAAGGGCGAATCCCGATTGATACCCGCCCTTTCTCTTCAAATCTCCTGAATTGATAATTTTAATATTACACAATAAATTCATTTAGAAGAAAAATTATTATTATCCGAGGAGTAATGTCTCATCAAAATTGTCATTATTACGCTAGAATACGGCAATAGTCGTTTTGCAATATATTCATCGAGATGCGGAAATTATATAAAAATAGATCTAATTTGTTTTTCTCTATATACTGATTAGGGTACACTGCAAAAAAAAAAATGTTGATTTTACTGTAGAATACTGGCACCCCAACTGCTAGTATTATACCGTAAACTTAACAGTAATAAACATTAAAATAAGCAATAATACACTGCCGTGCATGCGCGGCAGAATTACCATAAAATCAACTTTTTTTTTCTTTTTTTTTTCAGTGTAGATAGAGTACTTTAGTATTAGCTCCCATGTTATTCTGACTAAATTACTATTCAAAAAATATAGTAAAGGATGTTCTCTTTTTTTATTATTATTCATTTTTGTTCCGTGTCTCCATTTTGGAGCAATTTATTTTTACAGATCTCGCTTTAATTGTTATGATGTTCATGAAAGAATAATTAATATGAAAAGTAGTATTTTATATGGACTAAACGAATATTCTACAAGGAAAAAGGACTATTTATCCTCTTATTATTATTATTAGTATTATTATTATTATTAGGGGACCCAATTTGAGCTACCCGAGTTCCAGAACACACCACCCCGTGTACAGAACATAGGGGGAAAAACTTTTAATTGAAGATTCTAATTTTTTTTTAAATACACATTTTTTAGATTGACTAACAATTAGACAAAAAAAATATATTAAAAATATCAATTATGCCTTTAAATAATGAAGTTTTTTAATTTACTAAAAATGATATTACTTTCGTATTAGCCGCATGCCAGTCATTTATGCGTCAAAAGCCATAAAGTCTTAAATCGCCAAAGATTTCACTGTTTATTGAAACTTTTTTTTTATTTTGATTATTTCAATGCTAAGTTCGTAGTTCGATTACACATCTTTTAAACTTGTGTTTATTTATTTATTTATTAGTGAATAATTATAAATTTTGTTATAAAATATTAGCCGGAAGCAAATGCTAAACTATTTATATTATTCCACCTGCAAACGTGTCAATTTTCTGTAATCGAGATAATTTGATGGGTTGGATAAAAAAGTCATGCTTGAAAATTATTTTCAGAATCATAAAACTCAGTAAACTGAGATACAGTTATCAAACAGAGATTCAAACAAACACAAATACAGTTATCAAACAAACATCAAACAAGCATTTTAAAAATCTTTATTTTTCTTATTTAACGGTGTAAAAATTTAAATTGTGCGATGATTAGAAGTTAAAAAAACTTGCAGTGAAAACGAAATTTATGGGTCAGATGTTTCCATCGTTAATATGACGTCAGTGTTACTCACAGACATGTTTATAATTTATAATATAGATTATTCATTTTCGCTGTATGCGGTCTCTAGTGGAGCAATTCCTATTTAGAGATTTATCTTTGTTTCCGTGGTATTCTTCAAATCAAAATTTGTTTGTTGCTTTATCACTTTTGTGTCGCCAGTTTTTACACTGGTGTCCAGAAATTAAGGGGCAGGGACCAATTTCAGACGTTTCGTCGAATATTTTACTGAAATTCGTGAGGAAATGCCCGGAATGCCGTTGAACTTTGAGGATGTAAAGAACATGTTTGACTTCATGTTTTTCAGTGAAGATTTTGTCACAAGAACAATTAGGGGGGGGGAATAATAATTTTAATAATAAAATAATATTTTCGATCACCCAAGTAACAAAAAAATGCTAAAAAGGGTCTGTCACTGTAGCAAATGACTATGTAGGTCCTGTTCAACATTTGTGTGCATTTGTGTCAGTATAGCACGTATATTCGTAAAGATGTTAACGTTTCTGTAAAAAATTCAAAAGTTTTTTTTTTTTTTTTTTTTTTTTTTTTTGTATAACATGCAGAGTTTTCAGCCGAATTTAACACCGCTTTCCAAAAACTGGACAAAAAGTCGTAGAAATAATATACTGTGATTAAAATATTAATATATTGAATATTTGATGAGATATTGGTATTTTTATGAAAGAAATTTTAACTGCGCATGCGCGAACTACAGCAAATATTTTTTGCCGTGATTTGATAGTCAATACTATGGAGCAACTCATATAAAAAGACCAGTGAAATATCGTGAAAACTGAAAAAGTTACAGCAATAATTGAAAACTTGAGGAGGAAATCCCATATAATTGTATTATATGGGATTTATATGTAATTATTTCAATTGTATATAGAAAATTATGACGAAATGAAGATTTTTTTTAAAATATGCATAAACTGCAGAATACAGTAAACAAAAAAAAAAAAAAAAAAAAAAAAAAAGGTCAGTAAAAGTTTTTTTATTTTAATTATTGTTTCACTTTCAATTAAATATTTTTGCCTCGCATAACGTTTTTTTGAACAGGAAAATATTTTCCGTTTGTATTCTATTTGACAGACCATGATTAATAAATGGATTCATTATATGAATTCTCATTATATTACATTTTGTTTCATGGTGTCCTAGTGCGACGTGTTTCCCAAAGCAATTCAACTTTAAAGATTTCTGTTTTGTTTCCGTAGTGTTTTTAAAATCAAAAGTTTTCTGTACCTTATATTTATTCACTGTCTGTTACAATTGAATCGGGCATTTCAAAAACATGTCCAGTTTTTTATAATGCACACGGTTTTTTCAAACGTATTCTTAAAGTTTTCTTCACATGTGGTGAAAAATTACATAGGTTTGTTTATCTGTTGCCACTAAAGCATTCATAGTAAAGTGTTCGTTCATTTCTAAAACGATATTCGTCAATTAACATTAACATTAACAAGATATATTCCAATAGCCAACAACTAAACAAGGATATAAAGTGACTGAACACTACAGTGCCTTAATGTCAACATTTAGGATGCAGATGTAAATGATTTATGTGAATTTTATGAAATATCTAATAAAATATATGATTAATACCATTACCATTTTGTGGGCTATTTGTATAGGCACTAAATATCATATCTAGTGAAAACCTCGTAACTCCAAATGTTTCTAGATATTTTATGTCTTCAACTTTAATTGCCAAGAAATAAATAACTATTAACTGACATAAAATTAAAAGATCTGAGAAATATCATAAACACAAAAAAGTTCTTTAAAAAATTTAGAATTTGAGTGGAGTACTTTTTTAATTGATTCCTGAACGATATTGAGTATGTAACTTAGATGATAGTCTTTGAAAAGACTGATTCAATTGTAGTTAGCATTTTCAGTAAATAGCTTCTACTATTGTACGGAAAATCGTGAAAAAATAGATAATTGCATTTAATAAATATAAAGAGTGGTTCAACTCAATTTCCCTCCTTCCTTTCTTGTTTTCCTCTAACTCAATCCCTCATACATTTTATTTTTCATTATTATTATACTTTTATGCATGGATTTTGCACATTTTTAAAAATCTAGTTTCGGATTTTAGAAAAATGATATTTTAAATTTTAATTTTAATTCAAAAAAATTCTAGCAGATAAAAAACTGGTAGCAAAATGTCATTAGGATACATTTTTTACGTGTAAGTTAGATGCACAAACCTTACTCATTTTACAATTTAAGTACTATTTTGCGAAAAATAATTTAAATATTAACGGAGTTAGGGAAGACAAATTCAAATAATTTTTTTTTAAAACTTAAACCTGAGGTGTCACAAATGACCCTTTTTTTGAATACCACTCTTTTCTAACAAAAATCTTCTTTTTAGGTTTTCCATGCAAATCTTGTACAAACGTCCTGCGAACGTTATTTCTGTTGCGACTTTTGTAGAATCTCACCACGAAAACTTTTATTAGGAAATACTGGTATTCAAAAAGCAAACTTTTTGAATGCCCTATGGATGCTTCATCAGAATGCAAAGAAAGAGAGTCGGCCAAAAGGAACAAGTTAAAAATTGCACGTCAAACGTGACAAATAAGGTGCGTTATTATTCGTACTGTTATTATTTCAGTGAAATGAATTATGTCGTCTGTTATTATGATATGATTAATTTCCGTAATAAAATAAGTACATTTTAAGTTGGCAAGATTTACTCGTTTGTTGAAATTTACTGAAAATTCAAATGGGAAACTTAAGCCTAGCTTTGAAAATTTCAGAAATTGAACTGCATATTTAGACTTTTTTTCATTTAATATCTATTTCTCCGGAAACATCTATCCAAAAAAACTGTCGGTAGATTATATTATTGCTGTAGTTAAACTATTTTAGTAGGCAAATTCGGTTTTTAAATTCCGTAATACGGAAATAATATGTCTCCGTCTTAAATAGGACGTAATCACAATGGCAACCTAGAATCATTACCAGTTATGGGATATCACTGAATTAATTACGTATGAAGGATTTAATAGAATGAATAACGTGACTATAATTTGGTCATCGAGGTTATGAAATGTCATATACGTCATATATGACTATAACTTGGTCATAGAGTTTATAATATGTCATATACGTCATATATGACTATAACGTCATACATGTCAGATAACTTGACGATACATCTCGGTCGCTTGACGATTAATCCTCAGAAGCTGTTATAACAAGGAAGTACCGATGTTTAAAATATTCAAATTACTTAATAAATATTTTAATTAATATCTTTTTTAAGTTTTGATTCGATTTTCATAAAATTTGAAATGACTCGACAAAATTTGGAAACTATTAAGGTACAGCCAGGAGAGATGGCGCGGTCGGAGTGATTGCGCACATAGAGGTTTGGGGGGGGAGGAGTAGAGTGAGAGCGCAGCGACTCCAGGTAGTTGTACAACAACAGTAGGGGAGTGTCTACTTGAAAGTGCACTTTGATTGCTTTGAGCGTCTAAGATAAAGTATTGCTATTTTGTTTTGTTTTCCCAAAGTAAGTGCTTGAATTTTCATAGCTATTCATCAGAATTGCTATACAACGTCAATAATACAAAATATTTTAAACTTAAACGATTTCTCATAAGCTACTAATCTAAACTAACTATGTGAACATCAACGGTTCGTTTTAGTAGCGGTTATGTTTAAATAAAAGGCCGCGCAATCTCTCCTACCGAAATTGGAGAGTTTGCGCATCTGCTACTTAGGAGAGATGGCGCATTGTTCCTATTAGTTTAAATGCTAGGAGAGATTACGCAGCTTATTGGTAAATTTGCATTAAAAAATGAAAAATGAAAATGGACTAATTTTAAGTTAAACGTGTTATTAAATTACATAATTTTATTTTGTAATCTTATCTGGACTTGCTTTTTCTGATTCTTTAATTTTTTTTTCCTTTAATTAAAAATTTTTAAGCGTTTTTAAAATTATTACCTTTTTCTGATTCTTTAAGCATTAGGTTGAAATATTCACTCCCAATATAATAAAATTTCTTCACAAAAACCTTACAGCAATGTCATTTAAGTGTAATTATTATTGTTAACAATTTAATTGTAGTTATTATTAGTAACAATCTCTCCTACCCATGTGCGCAATCACACCAACCCTGTAAGGACAGATTGCGCAAAATAACTTTCTTGGTTTTATTACAACTGTTCTATTAAATTGCAACATAACAACAAAATAGCAATGGAAATGCATAAAAAACAAATGAAGTAAAAAATTTTCATGGATAGTTTAGAAAAAAATTATTATTTAGATTTTTTATTGCTATTCTTTTGAATTGTGCGCAGACTCTCCTAGCTTTACCTTATATATATTAAATTTCAAATCATTCGGTTGGGTAGTTTTTGCGCTGTTATATGCGGACAGACAGACAGACCAAACGACGACTATTGGTGCTATGTTTTTCTATAATTATGAACGCACCTAAAAAAGAGAGAGAAAGAAAAAACACCTTATACATTTTAATCATCAAACTATACCAGAAAAAATAAAATGAAAATAAACATTCGACTATAAGTTATGTCTTCGTTCATCTTATGTTAAAAAATATGATTAAGAGAAGTCATACTAAAATTGTAACAAACTCCGAAATTTTCAAAATACGAACACCTAATTTTGATATCATATTTGGATTCTTCTGTAAATTTCACTTTAGTATACTGAACGGGAAGTTATTCGGTGAAGACATTGAGAAGTTCATCATATTTAAAGTTTCGAACTCTAAATGTTAAATGGATTATTAATTGTTACAAAACAAATTTCATTGCTCAGTTCTTTCACCATAACTCAAAACAGCTTGGCGAAATGAGGTTATATTTTATATTCGGGTATTAAAAGCTTTTAAAAATCGATTTCTATTAAAATTTTACATGTAATAATATATATTTTTAAAACATTAATTAATGTATACATAAATTATGAAAATAAGATTCGAAAAAATATGTACTGTAACCTATGTAAAATTTAACAGAAATCAGTTTCTAGAAGTTTAAAATATCATCTCATTCCACTAAGTCGTTTTGAGTTATTTTTAAAAAATTACACATATTTCAGTTCGTTTTCCGGTTGGGGACTCAATGCTTTGTTACCTAAAGAATGTAAGAATTGGTCCACTGGGAAAAGGATGTAAACGTCCCAAAAGAGAAAAATGCAATACAACAAATTATGGAGTGTGTGAAAGGGGGTAAGAGAATTTAAAGTAAATGAGTCTACTAAAACTGCTACTTACAGCGCAATTTTCTTCTAATAGCTATATCACAAATTACTTCAGACGCACAAGATACATTGACTTCTGTCTTTTGCGAATCTGCAAACCCCTATATAGAAAGAAAAAATTGCACAAAAGGCTCTTAACTGGATAAATTACATATACCCAAACGCTTACAGTTAAACTTGAAATAAAGTACAATTGAAAAAGCAGTGAAACGTTAGTTAAATGCAAATTTCACGGATTCGCAACTTAAAAAGTTATTACTATTTATCACATAGATTCATTATTTATTTATTTTAAAATATCAAGGAATTAATAAAAATTGATTATTTTAATGCCATTCTTATTTATCCAAGGTTCATCAGATCAAAAACGTTATTAATACGTAAATAGTTACTTAGATGATGCTAAAAAATAATTTAGATGAAAGCCAGAGTGCGTACAACTTAATTAAAATTTTCGAAAATAACTTTTCGCTTTATTTAAATGCAGAAAAAAAATACAAATTCTGCAATTAACCACAAAAAGAGTTTAATATTAAGAAAAACGTTAGGCAGAGATTTCTGATCTGACATAGTGTCATACTTCTTGGAAATTCCAAAAAGTGTACGCATCTTCATCAAAGCTATATCAGTCACTGATGTTGACAAGCAATTGTTTCTTCTAAAAATAAAAAATAAAAATAAAAACATTATACTGGTACAATAAAAAAAATTTTAATCAACCTTTATGAATTTTTAGTTTTTTATTCATTTATAGAAGTTCAAGAATGTTTACTGCTAATTATGTCGTATCATAAATTTTTAATCAGTTTTTATGAATTTTTAGTTTTTTATTCATTTATTGAAGTTCAAGAATGTTTACTGCTAACTATGTCGTATCATAAATTTTTAATCAGTCTTTATGAATTTTTAGTCTTTTATTCATTTGTAGAACTTCAAGAATGTTTACTGCTAATTATGTCGTATCATGAATTTTTAATCAGTCTTTATGAATTTTTAGTTTTTTATTGATTTATAGAAGTTCAAGAATGTTTACTGCTGATTATGTCGTATCATAAATTTTTAATCAGCCTTTATGAATTTTTAGTCTTTAATTCATTTATAGAAGTTCAAGAATGTTTACTGCTAACTATGTTGTATCATAAATTTTTAATCAGTCTTTATGAATTTTTAGTCTTTTATTCATTTATAGAAGTTCAAGAATGTTTACTGCTGATTATGTCGTATCATAAAATTTTAATCAGCCTTTATGAATTTTTAGTTTTTTATTTATTAATAGAAATTCAAGAATGTTTACTGCTAGTTATGTCGTATCATAAATTTTTAATCATTTTTTATAAATTTTTAGTTTTTTATTCATTTATAGAAGTTCAAGAATGTGTATTGCTAATTATGTCGTATCATATAAACATCAATTTATATAATCTGGGAATTCTCAAAATTTTCGGGATGAATATCACACAAATTCGTATTTCCTAGTCCCTTATTTTACACAAGATTCAATATTCGCAAAATAAGTTTAAGAAACATGTAAAAATTATTTGTAATCACAGTTGATATTTTTCTGTGTTTTATTTAGTCAAACGTAGAATTAATGAAAAGATAATGTTTAAAACTTTGTTAAAAACTTTGCAGAAAAATCATCAGATACTGAAAAGAAATTATTTTCTCTTAAATGCAACTTTTTCCTCGAAAAAAAATGAAAAATATAAACTGAATTTGCAATTTTTGAGCTGTAGTTAAATTTTCGTTCATCGCTCATTTATGGAAGTTCATTAACAATGCTTAGTGCAAATTATGTAGCAACATATTAGACTGCACTCTAAACCTTCTGGGCATTCTAAAAACTTTCTAGATGAATACGGCACGGAACTCTGACCCTCCACCAAATCTCCTCTTCTTTTATTCGAAAGAGTGGCAAGGGGGAATTCACCCCCAAGCGTCATATGGTAGCAATTTAAATACACTTTTCAAGTCTTTTGTAATATAAATGAATGGTTGTGTATTTTTTTCTTACTGTAATAATGAATGAAGTATTTGGTTGTGATAGAAATTTTAATTTAAATGAATGACACAGAGCAGAAAATTATTTTGTTTTATTATTTATTATATAATATTGAAACATTATTTATCTGGAAAACTTATGTAATTAAATTAACTGAAATAATGCTTAAACGCTGCTTAAAAACTTTACATAAAAGTCATCAGACACTAACTGTTGAAAAGCAGCTAATTTTTCTAAAAATATTAACATATTTCCATCAGAATAAAAAAAAAAGAAAACTATAAGTTGTATTTACAATTTTTTGACAGTTGTTAACTTTTTGTTCATCCTTCATTTGTGGAAAATCGTTAAAAATGCTTAGTGTAAATTATGCCTCATATGGTAGCAATTTAAGTACACTTTTCAAGTATTTTGTTTTATAAATGAATAATTAAGGAGTTTTTTGGCTATGATAGAAATTATTATTTGACACAGATCAGGAAAATATTTAATTTTATCATTTATTATATAATAGTGAAAATGTATTCAACTTTGAAAATTATGAAAATAAATTGACTAAAATTTTTACCAACACAGATTTTTTTTTTTTTAACTTACGTAATTTATAAAGAGAAAAAAATGTGTGTGTGGGGGGGGAGGGGGGGGGGAATATGAAGTTACTTCATCTTAGGTAAACTTTACACAGAAATGCAGGCGATAAAATAATAATTTATTATAACCAAAATCTCATGAATCTGTTGAAATACCAGATATAACAGAAACGTTTACGAAAGTTCAGTGCAACCCCGTAGTTACTCCCGCCGCTGAACCTTTTGCCTTTTCTTCATAAATTTTTTGAAGAAGAATCAAATTAAAACGTCAGAAACAGTAGATTTCTTGAGGTTTACGAAACAGTGTCTGAAATAAAAGTGCCTTTTTTCTGCCGGTTGAAAAACACATTTGTGTTAAATCTGGAAATATGTTAGTTTCTCTTTAGTTCCTTTACGAAATGTTTCAGTATATCACACTGCAAAAAAAAAAAAAAAAAAAAAAAAATGCGATTTTACAATACAATACTGGCACCTCAGCTGCCAGTATTATACCGTAAAATTAACAGTAATTTATAGTAAAATAAGATGTAATACGCTACCGCGCACTGCGTTCTCTTAGTTACCTGCTATTGAAACCATTCCCTCACTGATAAAAAAAAAATAGATTTTACGGTATAATACTGGCATTCCATCTGCCAGTATTAAACCGTAACATTAACAGTAATAAACAGTAAAATAAGCAGTAATACGCTACCGCGCATGCGTGGCAGTGTATTACTGCTTATTTTACTGTTTATTACTGTTAATTTTACGGTATAATACTAGCATTCCATTTGTCAGTATTATACCGAAAAATCAACATTTTTTTTTTCTTTTTGCAGTGTAGGAAAAGGTTTCAATAGCAGGTAACTAGGAGAACACCGTAGTTTTCCGTGTTTAATCCACGGAAATCAAATACGTTTAGACACAAAAATTTTACCTAATATAATGTAACTTACTGGTATGTGGTACATATTTGACTTCATTTATTAGTTAAATTTCTGTGTTCAGAAATGTTTATTGGATTCTTAGATTTTACGCTGAAAATTAAGGTACTTCAATTTTTTTTAATTTACGTTAGTTACTTTTACAGAATAGTAACAGGAAACCTCTTTTAAGAAATGACGTGTAAGAATTTATCTTGAATATAGTCATAGTACAAAATAAAATAAAAAATCCGCGATATATATATGTATGTATATATATATATATATATATGTATGTATATATATATATATATATATATATATATATATATATATATATATATATATATATATATATATGTATGTATAGTATAGAATGCAAATGTTTTTTACACTATTAATCGCAAATTTGACTTATTATAGGTTTCTGTTATCTGACGAAATCCTATTCGTCTCACTTCCCTGTCTGTCTGTCACAGAATTCGTTCTCAGAAACTGTATAAGTTAGAGACTTGAAATTTTGCATACTTATAGCTGAAGACCTCCTGTCACATGACAAATCATAAAATTTTGAAAAAAATCATATTAGTTTAATTAAAATAATTAATTTAATGACATCCGACCATTTCTGATATTTAGATTTTAAAACAGAAACTTAATTTCTGTCTTTTTTTTTTTTTTTTTTTGTAAAGGCTAGGTAATTCAGTGGTAGCGCGTTTCCCTTCAAATCCAAATGTTCCGGGTTCTATTTTCGATAACGGAAGTTGAAATTTCCGATTTTTCCCCTCGGACTACAATTCATTGTCCGATGGATTTAATTAAAAGGGCTTTCGTATTTTTTGCCATTTTAAGAATCTCTCTCTCTCTTTTTTTTAAGCTAAAATTAAATTATGTAATTAAATATGATTTTCAGATATAAAGACATATGCTGTTACAATTGTCTGAAAAGTAGTTCTTGAATATTTTTAATTTGAATAAAAAAAGCTTCCTCTTGTTATCATTTTATTATTAAGTTTAATGGGGCTGCCATATATGATCTTGTCGATAAAGTGTATTCGTAAATGATAAGGATTTAATAATTATAAATTAACAATTTGGATTTACTAATTAAATGATAAAGTTTTTTGAAAGAAATATTAAACGAAACCCTTTATCTGATCTTCGATCACACTTACCCACTTATTTTTATTGTGTGTTTTATGAGAAATAAAGGTAATTTCCCGTTGAACAAATATTAGTCGAAGTTTTCCGCCAAAGAGCCAAATGTGGTAAACTGCTTATTTATTTTTAGTGCAGTAACCGGATTATAAATCATCGGTTATAAATTATTTTTTCTTTCCTTTTTCGAACAGTAGGTAATTTTAAAAAAATGTTTAATATGGCTTACACAACTTGGCATTTGCCAAGTGATGAACTGAATGATTATGAGTGTGTGATGTATTTGTCCAAACAAATTTAACATTGGATAGAAATATAAGTGATGAGGATTTTGAATTTCTGCAAACAATGAATTCATTTTTATTAATATATAAACATTCTACGTCTGAATTCCTAAATATCACAATAAAAAATAAATAATCATACTTTAATTTTAAATCACTAAAATAACATTAAGATACATTGAAATTTAAATTAAAATAGACATTTCGTGCTATAAACATTGCACCTCATCAGTAAAAACATCAGTATCATAAAAAATTGCAAAAGAACCATTCATTCAGAGTTAGAATTAAAGTTACACATCGAACTGTATATTCTTCTGGGACGGCGCAAGCCACACGCCTCATTCAGGGGTAATTTCTCTAATTTAGTATATCATTCTTCTAAAAATATTCTGCTTGCATATATGTTGCAGTCTGACCAACAACAACATCCACTCAGTTCCTATTAATTAGTATTCAAGTACACTGTAAAAAATCTTCAATTTTTGCTGCGCAGTCACTCCACCGTTTTTATAGAATATCTCTATTTTGACCAATAAAAATGCACCATAATATAGTAAAGTAACCGTTTTCTCTAAAAGCGGTGGAGTGTGTCTGCAGCAAAAGCTGACGATTTTTAACAGTGTATAAATATCCAAAATCCAAATTAACAAGTGTGATTTATAAAATCCCATGCCGTAACTGCAATTCCGTTTACATTGGTGAAACTAGTGGAGCACTAGAGACTAGATTAAAAGAACATGAGTACGACTTTAAGAAA
Source organism: Maratus michaelseni (assembly GCA_963931845.1). Lineage (NCBI taxonomy): Eukaryota > Metazoa > Arthropoda > Arachnida > Araneae > Salticidae > Maratus > Maratus michaelseni. The sequence continues at coordinate 187,937,777 of OZ007587.1, forward strand.
GGCAGCCTAAATTCGAAAATCGTCATTCATGCTCTGGATGCAGATCACACCCAAGAGTTTACGTATGCTAGTGTTTTGATATCAGACTGCAACATATACACTGTTAAAAATTTTAAACAAACTCTCCAGTCATTTGACCGTTTTTATAGAAAACGGTTACATAACCCTAAGTTAACTCTATTCTGGGGCCTCCGTGGCCGAGTGGTTAAGACACCATTCCGCTAATCACTTGAGAGCGTAGGAGTCAGGTCGGCGGGTTCGACTCCCGCCAGCTCCATTGCACACACTTTGTGGAGCTCCAGGCTGTAACTCTCTGGTGTTATAAATTTCCTTGTAGCTATCTCGTCCCTGTATATTGACGATGACTTATAAGCGGGCACTTGATGTCAAGCACACAAGTCAGATGTATGTTCTCAATAAAACAAACAAACAAACAAACTCTATTCTGACTATATTATTGTCCATATTACGGTCAGAATAGAGTTAAATCACGGTTAAGTAAACATTTTCTATAAAAACAGTCGAATGACTGGACAGTTTGCTGCAAATTTTTAACAGTGTATGCAAGCAAAATATTTCGGAAGGATGGTATACTAAATTAGAGAAATGGCCCCTGTATAAGGTTTGCGCCGTTCCAGAGGAATAAACAGTTTTGCTCGATTTGTAACTTGAATTTTAACTCTAAATGACTGGTTCTTTAGCAAGTGTTTATGATATTGATGTTTTTACTAATGAGGTGCTATATTTATACTACGATTTTTTTTAATGCTAATGAATCTTAATGTTGTTTTGAAATTAAAGTCTGATTATTTTTTTATAGCAATGAATTCTTATTTTAAAAAACTATCGGGCAAAAACATGTCAGGTTCTATTAAAGAACAGGCTGGAGTGTATAAATATGTCTTCCTCAAGCTAATTCACATCATGTTTTTAAAAGATGTTAAAAATGTTTGTTAAAAATAGTTTTACCTACAAATTAAAATCCAGCCAAAAAGTGAAAAACAGCACTCTCAAAACTGAATTCTCAGATTTCAAGAAATTTTCTTCGTTTTTGACGAAACGGTTTCCTGAGAAATGCTCCGAGTAAATATTTCGTCAAATCGAGTAAATTTGCATCCTCAAAATTACGAAGAAATTAGTTTCGTCAAATTGTTTCTTTGAAAGTTCCAAAAAAAAGTTGGTGCTGTCATCTATCGGAGTTTTTAGAAGCATCTTTAATTGACTAGGGGAAAAATAAGATCGTCTTAAATAGGGTTCGAACGCGCGACTTTTAGCTTGGCAGCCAATCGCTCTTACCACTGAGCCAGCAGGACTTCGGAATTACTTGATTTTAAATGTATTTACGGGATGTTGATGTGTGTTTATATTTTTAGAAAGCAGATTGTATTTTTATCGGTGCTGTTATAATTTCTGCATGTTTTAATTAATAAGGCTAGATTATTATTATGGTTTTTCTATGGTTAATAAATAATTAGAATATGGCCTGATTAATATAATTTATTAGAGAAATTTCCTTTGTTCAATCAATGATTAAAATATGTTCTAGTTATTTTGTTGATCAGAAATAATTAATTTTGAAGTGCATATTTTGGAGGCGAGTTCATCAATTTTAGCGGATAAGATTACTGTTTATAGAGGGGAAGGGGTCAGTTATACATATTTTAAATTTGATTCTTATATGAATCTATTTCTTAAATAAACAAGAACGAAAAATCATGCGTCAAGCATAGCTGATGTAACACTTTCCAACGTTTCCAAAATAATTTTACGAATCATACTCTTTAATAAGCTAAAAGATAACATCTAAGTAATCCGAATACTTTTATTCAGTCCTGTATAGGATCTATAGATTTGTATATATACTACAAATGCTAAATTTTAGTTCAGTTAGGAAACACGTAGCACAGTTTAAAATTCTCCGTCTGGAGTTAAATAATACGGAAATGTGTTCCCGAACTTTTGTGCTTCCCTGTATATGATCTACAGAATTTATACACACCACGTAATATACAAAAAGCGATTTAAAATTAAAATCGCGTTCAGTAACTTAAAACGCACTTCCAGGAATTATTGTTAACATACAGTAGAGAATTCTTTTGTGTGTCCCTGTAAATGAACGATGACTGCTATACAAACAATATTCTGTAGTACGTCTCTTGTAATGAACCTTATATAAATTTCAATGCGTTTAAAATAGGGAAACATTATTTAAATAAACCGCAGACGATTTTTCTCCATAGACGTAATGTAACGGAATTCTTTTGACTGTCCCTGTAAAGTAAGTATAAGTGCTACACACTTCCGTTGAAATAGGGAACATGCTATAGATAACGATTATAACATATAAAAATTGCAGGGCAATCCGAGCATATTTACGGGAGTTAGAGCACGGCCAGACGGCAGACGGCCAGACGGCCAGACGGCAGACGGCCAGACGGCAGACGGCCAGACAAACCGAAGTCATAAACACTTTTCAACTAGGTTGGAAAGTGTTAAAAAGAGCTCCTAAAATTTTGATTTTTTTTTTTTTTTAACCATTGGGAAAATGTTGTTGCTTTCGGTCGAAAATGGACCAAATGATGTTCGCATTTTACTATTTTAACCGTTTTTAACGAAATTCTGTAACTTTAGAAGATATTTTTAAGCGTTTTTAACGAAATTCTGTAACTTAAGAAGAAATTATCTTAGAATAGGCAATAGAAATGCATAAAATCGTTACAAAAAGGATAGACGCAAATTATCAGATATGACAAATAAAGTAGATATTTGGTACTTTCGAGTTATAGCGACTCTCAAGGATGAAATATTTTTGTTTCTGTTTTCATTAATATATTGTAAATTTAGTATTTTTGTGTAATTTTTTTTTGAACGATTTTGTAACAACAAAAATAATCTGGCCGGGAATGGGGAAACATTTTTGTCAAATATTTGAGATTTTTCATTTCATTAAAAATTACTTAATTTTGAGACGACGAAATGATTGTCAAAAATGTTGAAATATAGCTCAAGAATTGTGGAATCGTTAAAAGTGAGAAGTGTTTTTTTTTTTTTTTTTTTTTTGACAGCGAGAAACAGTTTCGTCAGATATTTGAGGATTCACGTTTCGTCAAAAACCACGTGGCTCTGTGACGAAATGATTGTCAAAAATAACGAAATGAGGCCTGAGGATTCCGGAATCGTCAAAATTGAGTGTTTTAATTCTGAGAGTGAGTAGCTTCAAACTTTGCAGAACTCATAACTACTGAAGCATAAATGAAAAAATTAAAATATTGTAATGAAGTTAAACAGAAAAACCAGTGACAAAAATTGAAAAAGAAAGAAATAATAAAGTTTAAAAAGTGTTACAACACTTCTAGCAAAAACTCGAAGTCAGTCGCTAAAACAATCCGGAAGTAAAGGTACAGCAAATATGGAAGATATGAGAAGCCGAAACCTCAAAATTCTCAACATCCATTCCTTCTAGTAAACAAAAATAAAATAGTGAGACCTACTTGAAAGATGAAAAGCAAAATTAAATTAAAGTACACTGAAAAGACAAATATATACTTAAAATATACAGTAATAAAAATTGCTTTGGTAAAATTTATATTGCATTAGTCATTCATTACTAACCTTGATTTTTTACATGGTCAATGTTAAAAATGTTAAAAGTATGAATATTTAAGTATTCATTATTTAATTATAATTTACTCAATATTATGTATCGCAAAGTTATTATTAAAGTTATTACTAAATTAAGTTATTAATATATTAAGTAGTTCAATAATAAATGTACCGAATTTCAATTTTATGTATTTCAACTCTTTATTAAGTAGTTAAAAGTTTATAGAAATTAAATGAATATATTAAGATGAACTGACATGTATAAAATGCATTGTCACATTTAAGTACTTCGGACGTCACATTTATTTTTAACTAGTGTAAGTGTGACAAAAATGACATAAATGCGAGAATCATGAATTTTTTTGCTTAGATTACAGACATTGATTCAATTTCTGCAAAACAAGTTAGTTTTGAATTAAAAGCACAGTATTCAATTGTTTCTGCTTAATAAAACAAATATGTATTTTATAAAATAGCAAGTATGCCTTAATTGTGAAAAAAAACTAATTTAGGCACAATGGCCTTATACTAAAAAAAATATATTTAATAGATAAAATAACTAACTTGATCAAAATAATATAGGAAATGGCCAACATATTTTTCAAAATGTGTCCTCATTCCCAATAGGCAGTACAGATGATGTTTCAATCCTTCCAGAGACTAAACTTAATCTTTACTTGACTAATATCATATCTACTTAGTTTGTACATAATCTAAATATTTAATGATTCTAATGTCTGCATGTTTATAGAATTTCGGTACACATACATGCCTATATGCCAATTCTAAAAAAGTATATACCATATATTCTGGCGTATAACGCACTTTAGAGCATAACACGCACATACGATTTGATAATGTATTTTCTATTTTCCGTTATATTTGCGGTATTACGCGCACCCCCTTTTTTGCAAAGAAATCTTTATGCATTATATAGCTTTAAAATACAATAACGAACATTACTAAAAAGTATAATAACTAGTACAAACATAAAGAAAATAAGCTAATGTGAAATGGGTCATACGCTACTGCCAACCCTATCTGCTTGAATTTCAGCATAGTGTTTGTAATCATACTCCAATTCATGTAAATAATTATTTGTTTATTAATATAGAAATCTCAATTCTTATGATTAATTTTTAACCTTTCATTTTTATATCCGGCGTATAATGTGCATCAGTAAATTTTGATAAATTTTCTTGTTGCAAAAGTGCGAGTTATATGACAGAATATAATGTGTAACTTAAAAAAAATACCGGAGATACAGAAGCTATAAACATCATTGGTTGGCAGTTCTATTCAGCCTAATTCAATTTCGAACATAAAGACAAAATATTTTTGTTACGCGTATTTTACTAGTCAAGAAGGACTGTTCAAACTAGGGAACCATATCTGTAGCGCATAGAAGTCCCTTCCGGTCCCCTTTATTAAAGTCTTAAATGAAATAAAATAAAATAAAATAAAAAATTACGATTTAGAAAAGAAAGCTACAGTTTTCCAAATTTTAACATAAAAAAGCTGCTAACATCCATTTTTGATCATTGCATATATTTTTTTTTCTTTTTGTATTTTATCAATAAATTGTTTTAAATACAAGACTATATCATTATCATTAAGGGAACTTATTATCGCAAAAGAAAACGCGAATTTAGTACTTGTTTTCTTACAATTATTTCAGGAAAAAATAATTCATATTAATTTTTTGAGAATTAAATTCAGATCAGTTTAAATATTCAATTAGATATTTTACACGGTTTCTTTTTAAAATTTTCTTTCATATTACGTAAATACTGTTACTTGCATGCACGTAATAACGTTGTTTCGAAATGCCGAGAATCACTTTTCCCACAACAATCTGTATATCCCTAGTGTAGATAATTGGCCGTCAATAATCAACCCAACCCAAACCAACCCACAACAATCTATCATAGTTGAAAATGTTCTTTTTCAGGATTTCAAGAAAACGGTCACTAATCTGTGGAACATGATTTTTTAAATATATTGATCTGAAATATATTTGATATTTAAAAAAAAAAAAAAATCTATCTGAAAAAAATTCTAGTAGTACACGTTCGATTAGAAAGGAAAATAACATAACATTCCATATAACTCAAGATGACGACATGAAAATTTCGATCTGGTTTTGCCAAATTATAAATAAGAGAATAGCATTCGCATAGAATGAGTTTGCAAGTAATTTTGTGTTTGCATACCATTATTTCATGAAATTAAAAACAGAGCTCCGAATCTCAATAATATTTTGTATTCTCTTTCTCTTTTGATTTGACTGAAAGAATCGTTGAAATTATTCTGGTATCAAAACAATTTTATTTTGTCAATATATATATATATCTATTTTACTTCTTGAATGTAAATTTGCAGGTATGAATCAAAATATTTTCTTAAGCTGCCAGTAAAAGTTTTTTCGTTTTAATATCAAGTAATAGTTATGCAATAAATCACGTTTTTAGATTTATTACTCAGTTATACTTGATTTATTGTATTTTATTATATTTTTACATTTCTCCAAAAAATCAGCATGATCCATCATTTTAAATGTTTTAGGCTTTCTAACAAAATACAATTTCAATTGCATTTCAAGAAAAGAACAAAAAAAAATTCAATCAACAAAAAAAAACCTTACGTACAACCTTATTTTAAACTTTTCTTAAATTGTGCATTTATATCATTTCTCTACAAAAAAAGGAAAGTTTCTTGAATAAGATGCCTGCATTTTAGTATTTTAGAAATTTAACTCACACTGCTATACCATCAGAAAAGAAAACTTTAGAGATAAATTCAGTTATAAGACAAATATTCCAATTAACTACCATCCGCGATCTCACTGTTTACATCCTCATAAGTCCAACTTGCCCAAAAAATATATATTTAAAATGAAAGTTTATATAAAGTTTAGAAATTTTCTTTTCGAAGGGATAAAACAGATTCTTTGCTTCCAGAAAAGGCAACTGGTCCCTGTGGGATTTTTCCCTCCTACCGCCTTTTAAATCAATAGTGTCAGTGCGTAGCGTAAAAGGAGGACAAACACTAGGGGGAAAAGGAGGAAATTTGAGATACCAAAACAAGCTGCAATTTCAGTTTAGCGGGAAAAATGGACCCCTCTTTCTTTCTAAGAAAATTTACCTTTTCAGTTATCAATTAGCACAAACGTCTTTGGGTCACGTGACTGTTTTCGTAAATGCAATAAAAATTTTAGAGAAAGATTTTGAGTGAAATGAAACTGGGGACTTCCTTCACTTTAGGCAGTGAGTGCTGCAATGAAATGTAACATCTCTTTGGTTATAAAAATCACGTTTTCAGTCCTTTATTTCGATCTACTATTTAGTCTTGCAGCTAAAATAAAAAAAAAACGCCAGTTTCAATAGCTTAGTTATGTTAATTTGATAATTGAAAACAATGCACACAATGTTTGCTTATATGGTTGCATGATATGGACGCATACTCAGCTTACCGCCAAAACTACTAGCAAACTTTTATCATAGTTTTTAGGGGAGTAAATTACATATATTTGAAATGTAGAACTTGCATTGTATTTTTGGTTTGGAAATCAGTAATCCAAATTTTCTTGAATCATTTAATTTTATGAAACATTTGGAGATTTTTATTATTTTCCAGTAATATAGTGTATATATGTAAGAAGATGATATGTAAACAGTTGATTTACTGGAACAATATGAACGACTAGACGTTAATAACAAAATATAAACTTTAATACAGTCCTAGACAGATAACTGTACAATACTTTACTAATAATTTATTCACAGCTAATACACTTTTTGCCCAACATATACAATATATTTATTTTCCAATAGTCCAACTAGGCCTAACAGCGTCTTTACTGGCTATTTCTCATTTCGATGCTTGCTTCACAATAAAAATTAGAAGACTGGCTCTTTTTCCGATTTTGAAGATATTCAAATCTTGATCTCGCAATCCAAAATATTTATAACTCGTGCATTTAAATCATGGATAATAATAGTACTAGAGCGTCAGTTAATTTGATGATTATGCACACCATAAAGGAAATGAAGTGTTTAAACTGAAATCCTACATATATATATATATATATATATATATATATATATATATATATATATTAAATAAATACTGTTACCAAAGCTGCCAACTTTTACGCTTTTTTGCTACCACTAAAAATTAATAGTAAAAATTTACTGTAAAATTTTAGTGGTAGGAAAAAAGCGTAAAAGTTGGCAGCTATGTGTTACTTTCATGATAAAAATAACAATAACAGTTTTCTTACGGAATAAACAAGAATTAACAAGTTTTTAATAAGTTATACGACATTACTTCATAGAAATATGATCTCATATTACGTGTCTCATATAATAATTACTTAAAATATTTCATTTTTCGTTTGTTTATGTGACACTGAATTGAATGAGATGCATGGCTGGGATTGAACGGACATAGTTTGTTTTGATGTTTTTCGTATTCGGATTTGTTGAAAATGGGGAAACACTAATAACGCTAAGTGACGTTGATTCTTTACCTTGCGATTAAAAACATATTTTATTATATTTAAACACCAAATCTGGGTATGTAGTTTCTTTTATTACTTTTTGTTTTACAATATAAAATTATTATAAGCCTTTTAATTCAAAGAGAAATCCATTGGCATTGTGAAATAAACGGAAAACGGAAACAGTGGTAGCAACAATTTCGAAGAATTTTACTTAAATTTTAACAGCTGTGTTATTGTTTCTTACACGAGTCAAACCCTGAAACATTTCAAATGAATTAGCAAAATTCGTTCGTAAAACAGACAGCGTACAGCGATGATTTCGAATACTCTGATATTGATGATATTGTGGACACTAATGAACACTAGGAAATGAAATTTTTATCTGAAAACAAAAATATGTTTTCAAATGCTTAAATTCTTTTGCATACCATTTAAAAGTTTTGTCACAGAATAAATATTGTTTTGTGTTTGCGTACTGTAAGTTGTTCATTTCTTAATATTTGCTCTTTATTTTGCTGAATTTTTCTGTTTATATTAATAATAGGGGTTGAAAGCACTGTTTTTCTTGAATAACATTTCGGGTCCCATTCAAGTCCACCCATGGTGTTGAATGGGATAATAGTATATTTTTGAACTTTTCATTAGCATTCATTTAAAATTACTTCAAAACAAATTTTTATTTTTATTTCTTGTATTTAAATAAATAAATAAAAATAACATTATTATTAGCAAAATTTAATGCATAGAAAAAAATAAATTCTAAAATGTGTTATGTCCATTTTTTACCACTTTCACCCACATGCCTACATACCATAGATATACCATAAATGTATAGTCCGTGTAAAAAAAAAAAAAAAAAAGCACCCGCTTTATTATCATATCTTTTTCAATAAAAACAAACCCAAGATGTTATTTGACGCGAAATAATATCTTCTTTCAGACCATGAACCCAATTTTTGAAATAGAAACCGTCTATATTAAAAATGAACGAATTTTGATTTTTAAACCGTAACACGCACTTTTGAAATAATATTTGAGTTCCTGGGATCAGAGCAACTCTAAAAAAAAAGGTATAGTCTACATAATTTTGCTTAAATCTTCATGGTTATAAAAGAAAATGTGTCAGGAATTTGTCCACAAATTTAGAAAAAATAAATAAAGATCTGACAGGAAAAACTTACAGAATTACACCAGAAAAATTATAGAGAAAATTTTTATTTAGTATAAACTAATTTAAAAGTATTTCACAGTTTAGCATTATAACCTCATTTACAAACTGCTAACACTTTAAATTCTCACTGCTTATGTTTAGTTTATGGACCGTCGCGGCAGAACACTTAAGGACCAATCAGATTGCAGACTTACCCACAGCATCTTTTTATGTGGTGAAGAGCTCACTTTCATCTTTTATGACTTTCTTAGCATGTGTCAAGGCCAGAGGTTAAGAACGGAATCTGTTGACAACTAGAAAAACGTCCATTTCTTTTATTGAAATTCCTCTTTCTTTTGTCGATGAACACAAAATGATTCGAGAAGAATGAGAAGACACGTGATTGGTATCCATCTTAGACTGACTTTCTCAGGAAGGCACTGAACTGATCTTTATTGCCCACTATGCCAATAAGTACTCCACACCACGCCCTGTTAATGCAGGTAAACCACAGGGTTCAAAATTGGGTCCCTGACTATACAAGATTCATATACATGCTATACCACGTTCACCACACACTTTATTAGCATTTTATGCGGACGATATTACAACCATGGCACGCAACACTGATATGGTTCAACTACACCCATACCTGCAGTCACACATACACTTACTTGAAAAATTTCTGGAAAAATAGAGAATTAAAGTTAACTCTAATAAATCTACTGTCATCTTTTTCTGAAAATAACGTATTCTACCACCGTCTCTGAATTTAAAATGGTTCATTAGTGCACTTTGGTCGGGAGGTTAAATATCTGGATGTGTATTTAGACAGTACTCTTACATGGTTCAAGCACCTCGAATATAATGTCTATAAATTTTACAAAGCTAAGAATAATCTTGCTCATCTCATCTATAGTGATGAGATGAATATGGCAAACAAATTGCTGTTATATAAAACGGTACGTAACCACATACTTCTTTAATGTGCTACAATCTCGCGTTCTGCGGCAAATTCCAACATCCAAAAAATTCCGGTTGTCCAGAATAAACTTCTGAGATGTATCAACTAAGCCCGCTGGTATTGCAGGAATCAAATCATTCATAATGACGTGAAAATAAATCCTATTCGAAAAATTATTAAAAATAACGCGATAATATTTTTTTGACAAAATTCATTCTACTCCTAATCTTGAACTGTTCAATCTCTCTGATTATGATGAACGGGCCAGTTAATTGACGGCCTTGTGCTGTCCACCCCATCCCAAAAGTTATTAAACCATAACTTCATTCTCTTGTTTCTTCCGATATCTATTACTAGACCTGGGTACCTTCGTGGACCTTTTATATATATATTCATTGTATATAGTTTTTGTATATAGCATTTTTCTCCTTTTGATTTATTTTTAACTGTAAATATTTTGTAAGCTTTTTTTACATTTTTTATTTCCATTTCATTAATTTAATATAATTTGGATTATTTCTGGCCGAAAGCGGTCTTTCTATTGTTTATTTTGCTTTTTTGCTTTTCTTGGGCCCATTTATATTTTTCCAGTGTAATTGTTGTCCTGAACTTCGGCTACGGTGATAAATATAAGATCAACATTGCATTGCTCTTACTAGAGATTTGGAGGCCATGGCTCCGGGTGCCCTGATTAATGAACTCGTTCCAAGTTCCAATATAATTTTTTGGTAACTATTTATCTCTACGATAACGGGATAAGGTCCCTTTAGACCATCAAAAAGTAAAATTTCTGTATATCTCGGAAAGTAATGGTTAGAACTGTAAACTACACACCCATGTTTTTCACGAAGCTCATTCTGTTTATGTAAAACTTTATGTAAGTCATAATTCATGTATTTTTTAATATGAATTTATTAATAAATTTCATTATTTAAAATAAGCTTTTGAGTAAAAAAAGTAAAATACCTAGATTATGTTTGGGTCCATTCAATGTATCTCAGTGAGCAAAAAGAATTCAATCGGATAATCTGTTTTGGGGAGATATAAATTAAAGTTTGTCACGTTGATTTAAAAATAGCATTCTCAGACCATCTAACTTCATGAATATTTAACAAATATACTAAACTATATATTTTTCTGGGCTTATTTCATCCAAGGAACTCGAGTAAAGTGCTAAAAATGGGTGTTACTATTTGAAAAACTTAAGTTGGTACAGGTTTTAATATGTAGGCAACTCCTATATATAGCTGCCAACCTTCTGTTTCTTTTTTTTTAAGTCAAAAAGCATGCGTGTTACCAAAAATTTACTTAATAAAATTATTTAATAATGTGACATGTTTCTCTGTGGTATTTATTTGATATCGTATCTTATTAAACTTTTCTGACTCAAAATGTGATTTTTAAAAAACGGAAGGTTGGAAATTACGCCTCTTTCAAGCATTGCATTAAACCAATTTTTGAAAGACATTCTGTCAGCTTCAATCAGAAAGTCTTCTAACATTCTGAAAAAATACATTATTCTGAGTTTAACGACACTTTTGGTATGATTTTATCCTAAACGATCTGCGAATAAAAACACATTATGGAAAGAAACTTCAACTCGAACTTTCCTTATTTATTTATTTTTACTAAAATTTCTTTTATTGTATTACAATGAAATAATTTCCACATTAAATGAATAAACTTAAAAATAATAAACATATAAATATATAGTTTATAAACATTATTAATTGACTTATGGGGATTAAATATCCAAATTTTGATTTAGTTCTGTTAATTCATTTGTCTTTTACATGTGCTCTGGATATTTCATTGCACATTCAAATGCACCCCCCCCCCCTCCCAATATGCATACAAATACGTTGAATTTATTTTTCTTCTTAAGATACCAACAAGTTGAAATACTCCGTTAGCAAGCACATTATGGGAAGAACTTCAGCTGAACTTTTCTCACTCTCTCTCTCTCCCTCTGTCTTTCCTTTCCTTTTTTCTTTCATTTCATTTTTTTCTTTTTTTTTCTTTATCTTATTCAACTTCAGGGTTAGTCTGGCAAAACGAGAAGGGAGAGAACACTTAAACGAAGAGAAAAGTACCTGTGGTGATTAAAAAGGGTGCTGACTCAACTAGACTCATTCCATCAGGTGGTTATCTTCAGACTCTCTTGCCTCGGGGATGCTCCGAGAACATCTAGAGGAGTAAGCAGTTTTTCGCGCGTCCAATACTTGGGCTAGATAGAGAGATTTCGAGAAGGCAGAATGATAGAGGGTTGAGGAGGGAAGAACCTAGCCCTTATTAAGTACAGAGATGGAACTACACAGCTTTAGATCGATATGCTGAGTGCAGTTTTACTGACAATGGAAATAAAAGGAGAAAAATAACCCATGCTCTAGTATTCTCTTCGAAAGTTACGTTTATTCTAAGTTTTAAATGTTTTATAATGTCTTCAAAATACTAAAACAGGAGAAGATAATTTTAAATTATTGCAACAATAAGGAAAGGGCAACTCGGAAATTTACTGAACGAGTACCTCTGCAGAGGCTTAGTAATGCCATAGTGTCATTGTTTGTGGTGAGATTTAGAACAGCGGAAGGATTTCGAAAAGTAAAATACAAATTTTCCCATTTAAATAGGTCTCCGAGCTCACTTTTCCAAATCTTTTTTTTTTTTTTTTTTTTTTTTTTTTAAGATTAGAAGTTTTTATAAAAGTTTTTATTTATGAAGCTTGTAAAAGATCAAAGAAAAGGAATTTTTATCATTTCTTAAGACATCAAGGGGCATCAAAAATTAAAAATATTATCTAAAAAACAAATTAACATTGTATACTTTAATCACACGCATTTTTTTTTATTATTATTATTTTTTTGCTGGAATTCAAGCTGAAGAGCAAAATCAGTTTAAAACTTCTTTGCTGATTTTCCGAGGAAAAATAAATAAATAACATTAGGAAATTGAAAAATTAACTTTTGAATTATACTTCTATGAATAAAATAATCCACACAGTGGCTATCTCATTATTTAAATAATGTTGGAATTCTAGAGAAAGCTTTTTCTTAAATTATTATTGCTATACAATCATGTCGTAATGTATTTGAAAATTCTACAACCTACAATTTTTCGTTACAAGATTGAAAAAAGTTTCACTTAAGAGTATTGCTTACTTAAAAGAGCTCAAATTTAATAATAATAATAACAATAATAAATCTTTAAAAAAAAAATTGGTCTAATTTTACAAGTTTGTCGAATAAAGCAACAGTTTAAGAATATTTAAGAAATTATCTTAGTGAAACACAACAGTTTTAGTTCATATTTCGCTAAATGACTTTCAGGATACATTAGTTTGAATCCTCCCCTGATTAATATAATCCTCTTCTTTTCAAAATGAGAACCATATACAATCCTTAAACAGAAAGAGAAACGGTGAAATTTTATTAAATAGTTAAAATTAATTAATGGTTATGTTAAAATTAAATGCTTAAAATCTCGTTATTTAAATGGTGTTAAAATTCTAAAGAATTTTTTTTTTTTTGTTATTACTATACAATTATGTCGTAGCCTATTTGAAAATTCTACAACTTACAATTTTTCGTAACTAGATGGCAGAAAGTTTCACTTAAAAGTATTGCCTACTTAAAAAAGCTCAAATTTAATAATAATAATAATAATAATAATAATAATAATACTTAAAAAATTTATCTAATTTTAAAAGTTTGTCGAATAAAGCAACAGTTTAAAATCTTTAAGAAATTATCTTAGTGAAACACAAATAAGTTTTAGTTGGTATTTTGCTAAATAACATTCAGGATACATTAGTTTGAAACGTCAATACACCCTCTCCTTTTCAGCATAACAACCATATCCAATCTTTAAACAGAAAGAGAAACGGTAGAATTTTATTTCCCTCCTAAAAATATGACTTGTATCCGGATACATTTCACCAGATAATGTATATTGAGGGTCAAGAACTTTTTTAAAGATCTTTATGGCCTGGAATCATTTTATTACTTCTGTATTAAGGCTATGGTATAGAAATTAAAGAGAGCCGCTTAGTACATTAACAGTCATATTAATTTTTCTCTAAATATAGATTTCCTCTAAATATAAATTTAATTCTTCTGAAAGCTATATGGATGTACAATTTTTGATATTTTATTTATTTATTTATTTGCTTATTTATGAGAATATACGTATTTTGATTCCTCAGCTTAATCCTTTACTGCAGCTATACTTTCTGTCATTTAACAGCTTGTAACTGTGCGTGATATTTTAGAAACATTTAATTATAAATAATTAACAATTACTCCAGCTTTAAAATTTAAACAGCACAGATTCAAATTTTGTTATGCAGAAAATAACATTAAATAAATTAAACTAAACTAATATTATAAAAAGACTAAATTAAAATTTCATCACAGAAAAATGTCAAACACATTTTTCTTCTTTTCTATTTCCAGAATACTTTGTGTGCAAAAAGGGCATCTTCATTTTCATATCGCTTTCACTCTGCTAAAATGAAGAATGAGAACCCATTGAGAACAACGCTTTTTAAATATTAAAATATACTTTCAAGTCAAGTATGTGCATCGTTCACTATACTGAAATCCATTGAAATTTTTATCTCATAATAAATAAATCCATACATTGGTAAGATAAATTTACTTATTCTAAGCGTTTCTATCAAAACCAAAATCAATGATAACACAGTATAAAAAAAGGATCTATCCACCAAAACTGGTTGATTGTTTCAGTTTCTATAGCATTCCAATCCATCAGTGCCTCACCCATTCCATGTGCAGTTGCCCGCCCATAGCTTAGAGAAGAACAAAGCGGCTGCAAAGGGACGTCACTCCTTTTGTGTACTTCACTTTGCACTTCATCATTTCTCGGCTGCATTGGGCAACTATGCTTTTCACATTTCGTCTGCAGTTTTAAAAATCGTTTTTCGGTTTTTATTTTGAAATGACTAGTGGCTGCGCAGTTGAAAAGAGCAAGCCGTTGGCATACACTGAAAAAACGCTGTGGAATATGAGAGCAACAGAGACTTATCGATTCATTTTATATATATATACATTTTTTGTAAATTATTTTAAAGTTTGAAAAGAAAAAAACCTACTTGAAAAAAATGAAATTAAATGTCAAAGAAAAAACTTCAAAATTGTTTTAATTCGTATGTTTAACAAAAGAAACGTAAGATTTTTTTTCTTTTAAAAAGTAGAAGTTTTAAGTTTTTTGTTGCAAAAATTGAAAATATTGCTACATTATGAGTACAAAATGCTAATTTATAGATTTTTATATATATATCTGCTTGTCTTTTAATTTAAAAAACAGTTACACATATTTCTAGGACATTTCATTATTGCGATTTTATCTATAATCTCCATAACCTTTAAAATTAATGAAATATATTTAAATTATTATTAATAAGTCCTGTGTATATGTATTTTTTTTTTTAAATAACCATGTATGTAGATAGTTTTGTGTTTCAGTTGCATTTGAAAACTGTGTTTTTAACCATTTCGTCTGAAGGTTTAAAAATCATTTTTGATTTTTCTTTTGCAGTGAATAGTGGCTGCTCAGTTGAAAAGAGCAAGTCGTTGGCAAACAGAGAAAAAACGTTGTGGAATATGAGAGCAACAGTGACGTATCGATTCATTTTTTCGTTTTTTTTTTTTTTTTTTTTTATAAATGTTTTAAATTTAAAAAAAAAAAAAAAAGACTATTTAAAGAAAGTAAGATTAAATGACACAGAAAAAATTTCAAAATTGTTTTATTCGATATACAAAAAAGGAAAATTAGAAAATTTAAAAATTTGGCGACATTTCATTCCGAAATTCAGAATTTGCAGGTTTATCTGTAATTTCCTCAAACTTTACAAATAATTAAATGTATTTCAATTATCATTAATGAGGCTTGTGCACATATACATTTAAAAAGGAGAAAGTATGTGGGTATTTATGTGCTTGGTGCTGCATCAGAAAAATGTGTTTTTTCCCACTTCGTCTGCTGTTAAAACAAAATCATTTAATGATGCTTTTTATTTTGGAATGACCAATTGCTGCTCAGATAAAAAGAACAGGTCTTTGGCATACACTGAAAAAACGCTATGTAATATGAGAGAAACAGAAACTTATCGGTTAATTTTTTATAAATATTTTAAAGTTTGAATAAAAATTGCTACTTACAAAAAAAAAAAAAAAAAAAAAAAAAAAAAACTTTTTTTATATTTAATATTTGTTGTAGGATAAGCCGAGAAATTGAAAGAGCACGGGTATATTAAAAACTTGTGACAGCGGCAACGTTAGTAACATAGACTTTAAAATAGAGAGAAGAAGTAAAATATGTATGTTTATCAGAGTTTTTCTATGAGCCCGTCTTGCGTAAAATAAATTTAATTTTTAAAAATGTCTAAATACATTCGTATTTGCTGAATAATACGATAGATTCAATACCGGCAACAGCAGTAACTTTGTTTAGAATAGGGAGATTTTTTTTTTAACTGGCTATTTTGATGGCTAAATAATGCTCCATACGATTTACATTAGCGAGCGTGTGTTTTCACGCAAAGGGAGAGGATCCTTAAAAGTTTTGTGAAAACGCTCAATAAATATTGTCGAAAAACCACTGATTTCATATTTTTATCCTTGTTCAACAAAAAAAGCAATTCGCCAAAATCATATTTTTTTCCCCTTGCTAAAGACAGTAAACCTCCTCTTAATTTCTTTTTACAGGTAAAACACAGTTGCAACCAGAGAAAAAAAATTATTTTATATAAATATTTTTCCTATGATTTATTTTTTTAAGATAAAAAGAAAATGATATTTTTTTATCAAGTTTTAATTGTACAGTTAATAATCAAAGATTTTTTCAGAAATTTCTGAAAGATAATTATCGATATTCAAATAAAGTTAATTTAAAGTATCAAAAGATCAAAAGAATGTCGCACTTTGGTAGCGCGTTTTCGATAATTACTTTAAAGATCTGAAGACAATATCTTTGTCAGTTGCGTTCTTGACACTTCAAAGGCTGAGAAATGGTTGCCTTTTGTAGGGAAACTATTGTTGCAAAAGCTGGTAAATCGATTTATAAAGTATCTGACTGTCTTATGCTTAAATCGAAACTGTCAGAAGAATGTTCGATTTCTTTGAATAAAAGAATTCTGCAACTGTTGATAGGATGTAAGTGCTGAATTGAGCCTAAAAATATAAAACAAGCAAAGTGGATTATACAATAACTTGTAATTATAACACTTTACAGTTATTGAAGCGATAAGTGATTCAACAATACCCAAAAACTGATTGATGGGTTAATAAAATACCGATATTTTATTTGAAATATGTATTTAGGTTCTCATATTTTTATTCTCTTTATTTTACTTTTTTTAAAGTTACCATTCTATTAGTAATAATACAATATATTTTTTTATTTATTATGATGATGTATAGATAACTAACAAACTTTAAATATATAAATCGGATCAGAAATTTGTATAATAATTGCGGAAATAATCCAAGAGCTTGGTGATGTTATAGAATGATAGCAACTCTTTGAATATTTTTTCATAGTGGTATATTTTCCCGCATTGTCTTGATTTTTTTACTGGACGATTTTTATGGCGCATTTCATACAATTAAGGATTGAATTTTCAGTAAGATAATTTTTTTGTTTTCTAAAAAAAAGTATATATAGGCGTTTAAAAGTATATATAGGCGTAAAAAAGTATATATAGGCAGCTCAAACAAATCTAGTTAGATCCAGATGTTTTATTTAATAAATAAAGTGGAGTAATTACGACGCTTCAATAAGTAATATTTCATTGATTAAAATTTCTGAGTCAAAATAGATATGCTTGAGCTGCGCGTTATACGCTGTAATATACACTGTTAAAAACCTACAGCAAACGGGCTAGTCATTCAAACATTTTATAGATGACGGTTACTTGACCATAATATGAAGCTTTCTCGTTGCTCATAATCGAGATAAATTACGCTTATACAACCGATTTCTATAAAAACGGTTGAATGACTGGACAGTTTGATACAGATTTTTAACAATGTAGGGTAAGTAGTATTTTTTTACTGCATTTTCAAATATGTATGACATTTTATTTACTTTTCTTAAATTAATTAACTTTTTGGAAATCTGTTCCTTATAGTTATAGAGCAGGTCTGTAAGAACATTATGAAACAAAATTTACAAAAAGTTCAAAATTGTAGAAGTGTAGTTTAAAATTTTCTTACATTTCTATATATATATTTCTTTTTTTTCAAATTTTACCATAAGAATTCAATTTTTGTTTCATTAAATCCTTTTACCTCATAATGCAATTTAATAATATGTCTAAAAGTTATAGTTAAATAAAAGTTCAAAGGGTACCAAGTGTCTTTAGCTCCCGAAAAAATTTTATTAGTATCCAAAATATATATTTTCGTCACGTTATTTAAGTACGAACACCCGCTCATTAAGTTTTTGACATCCAAATCGGTTCCAAAACTGAAAGTGTTCTTTAAAGAGAAAAAACCTGCAGACAAAAAAAAAAAAGTACAAATGTATACGATTAATCATCGAGTTCAGGTTTTCTATGCGAAAAAAAATCATTTAAAAATATTAAAATACAAATGAGAACTTTGAAAAGAACGCTGCCAGTGGTTTAATATAATCGAGCGAGTGTCGTATCGCGTTACAAGCAGATAACAAGGTCACGGTTCATTTTCTTTTCTCCAATATAATACTATAGGCAAGATAAAACTAATTTTACACGATAAACAAATGGTAAATTTTCTCGTCACCTTTGTAAAACTATCGTTAAACTATGACATTCTCATGATTAAATGTTTACCTTATAATGCATGTGACATTGAAATATCTTTTTAAATATATTGTATGTTTATTTTTTATCTTTGTTATTTTCAGAACGTACTATAAGTATCTTCAAACGCCGATTTTTTCCATTTGGACTTATTTTTTTCCAAAAAAAATAATAATCTTTGACAGTGGTGTCACACAAGGGCCTTCGTTCGACATAGAGCTTCAGTGTTTGGTTTATTAGGCATGGATGTAGAGACCGTATCTGTGTGGCACCTTCATAACTATCACATCCAGGTTATCTTGTCTATTCAGTGTGCGCGTAAAACAAAAAATGACCCTATTAATTTCGTGGACGTGGTAACATTACTACAACAGTCGATTCAGGTTTGTTTCTGGAATATTTCAAAACTGGAACAAAGTGTTCGTACCCCCCGGATTACTTTGCTCAAATTTTATAGAAACAAATTTCCACTTTTTAACAATAAATCAACATCTGCCACCACATATACTGTTAAAAGGCAGACATCACTGAGCAGAACCAGGAGTCTTCACTTTCGACGACAGTTAAGTACATAAAAAAATGATACTTTCATTGAAAAAAAAGAAAAAAAAACGAAGTATATTTATTGTATATTATAGATATATATATATATATATATATATATATTGTTTGTTTGTTTGTTTGTTTGTTTTTCCAAACGAACGAACTTGGTTTGTAGGCAAATTATTTATTTTCATCGATTTTTTTAAATACGATATTTACTTATAAGTCGTTTTAATTAGTTTCTCTCATCTAACTTTGAATAAAATTAGAAATTGCATTTATGTTATTTCATTATGTTACAAAATAAGATTTTCGTTGACTTTTGAATCAATACCCTATTTTTGAAATAAAATAAAACTAGGCCACTCGAATTCAAATAAACAAGTTTACGCAATCCTCAACATTATCATCATAATTTTCGTTCATTTTTACTTTTCTTCCCTCATACGACAATCATGAAGGTAAAACTAGTTTTACAGGTTAATATTGCCATTATCCTTCTAGTTCATTTTCTTTTCTCCTTCGTAAGACTACCGTAAAGGTAAAACCAGTTTTACAGGCTCAGCAAACGATAGTTTCGCGCAAAGCTGAATATATAGTTTATAGCTTGGTTTCGCGTCTCCCTCATAAGCATATCGCCTAACTATCACATTATCATCACAATTTTCGTTCATTTTTACTTTTCTTCCCTCATACGACAATCATGAATGTAAAACTAGTTTTACAGGTTAATATTGCCATTATCCTTGTAGTTCATTTTCTTCTTTCCTTCGTAAGCCTACCGTACAGCAAACGATAGTTTCGCGCAAAGCTGAATACATGGTATATAGCTTTGGTTTCGCGCCTCCCTTATAAGCATATCGCCGAACTATCCCATTTTCATTATTAAAAGTTTTTATTGCTAGTAGCACCAATCCGTCATTTTAAATGTATTGTAGGTTTTAATTACGTATATAAACAACGCTTACAGAACATTTTTACTGGGATAAATTTATTATTCAATTTTTATTAAATAACACACAAAATTAATTCTGACTAGAATTTCAGAAGCCAAATATCAGGGATAACAGAAGAACAAATAATTAATTTTTAAACAATATGACTAATAAATGCTAAAATAAATTGTATATTAAATTTTAAAATATTAAAATAAAAAAATTATAATGTAATAGGTGTAAAAATAAATTTTAAAACGTTTAAGAACGCATTTTCAAGAGGAAACATAACGGAAAAATGTGTGCTTCAAACTATTTCAGATTTATTTATACACCTAATATAATGTATGATGTTGTTTAAAAAAGCAGAGTACATTCTGAAAAAAAAAAATACAATATCAATGAGACAGACAATTCTTTTAACAAGGTAATGTAGAATAAATCTGGATACTATTATTTTTATCTAAGTACAAATTTTATTCTTATCCTTTAAAAAAGTTATATAAATTTACTATGACTTGTGCTTATACAGCTTCTCTAACGAATCCATAAAACATTCATAGTTTTCTGTTTTTGTATTTTCATTCAACTGTGTCTAATTTTTTTCTTCATTTATTTTCACACATGTGATTTCATTTCAATTATATATATAAAGAAATAATAACCAGTTTTTTTTTTGTTTTTTTTTTCCCCTAGCAAAATTATTTTGTGTAGTTCATTTTCGTTAAAAATAAAAAAATAAATTCGAAGTACAAGATTTAAATTTTCTGCCACTATATAAATATACCATTCCTGTTTCGTTATTCAAAAAAGACAGTTTTCTAAATTTTGTGAAGGCCAACACGTAATAAGCCTCAATAGTATGATAATTGTAACCAACACAGATATATCTGTCCATTACAAATGAATAAACAATTGTAAATAAGTAATTAATTTACTTAAGTTACAATATGCTTACAAAATAATATCTAGAGAATACTCCATTTAAATTCAAATTTAAAATTACTGCCTTTTTTAAATTTCTCATAAACTTTGTTTTTCAGACTGCCAAAAGAAGGTAACTATATATTTTAAAAACGGTTTTGATAAATTTAAACAAAACAGAGAAAAAAAAAAGGAAAATAAAAAGATAGAAAACGTTTTATTATTTTACAGATATTGCTATTATAACATATTACAAAATTACAGTAGCAACATTTAGAAACATAATGAGTTACTTTTCTTAACAATGTATATCTATCTATATATATATATATATATATATTCACCAGTACATTACAAGTGGGGGAAAAAAAGAGCACGATAACATCTATCACAAAAACAAACAGAAAAGTCGCATGAACAATGAACAGGTCATTTCTCAAGCGCTCGGGCCGGCGGCTTTCTCAAATCTATGAGGCCCAAATCCTAATATACTGCGATGGTATGACACCTGCGGCCAACGCTGATGCATTTGGCCACCACAAACAAATGGACAATGGTAATCTGGTGGACACAATAAAAAAGGAGAGATAATATAGATCTAGGTCAGGTTGATAGGGAGGCTGGCAAAAAAGAATGGAAAAAGGGGGCGAAGTACTAAATGATGTGGTCAAATCCCCGCCGGGATAGGGAATCACGAATGACTTATTACCAAGGATAGGACCCTGGTCCCATTTATAAATCACAGAGGAAAACTTGGAGTTTTTTTTTTTTTTTATCTTACGGAACACAGCTTTTATTTTCGATAATAATTTATTAATTTAGAGCAGCATGTTTAGATAGATTTTGAGAATTTATTTATTTATTTTTCTTTTCTTCAACAGATGTAATAATATTGTGTAAAACGTATGTAAGACTATATTTAAAACTAAACACTATTTTGCTAGCGGAACGAAGAGTTTTTAAGATTACAGAAGACAGATTTTACTTTAGAATGATTTATTAGTTTTAAAAAATGCAGTTTAAAATTTTTTAGTATGTCTCTCTCCTCTTTTCTTCTCTTTGATAGTTGTAATAACATTTTTTTTTAAAGTAGAAAAATGGGAAATTATTTATTTTAACGAAGGGAGTTTGGTTTCGATAACAGTGTATTAATTTAAAGAAATATATTTAGGGATTTTTTGAGTATGTCTTCCTTCCCTTTTTTCTTTTTAAAAGAGGCAATAATCTTGCGTAAATGTATTCAAAACAATCTTAACACAAATCTTAAAACAAAATACTACCTCAAATAAATCGTAATGTTTAGTGTAAATTTAAAAAAAAATGCAAAATTAACAGAAAGAAACTCTCAGCTAAAAATCGTGAATTTTACAGAAATATTCATATCTTTAAAAATAAAAATTGTAGTTTACTGTTAAAAAACTAAAAGTTAGTATAAAGATAATTTTTCTTCACAAAATAAACGGCAATTAAACTATTAACCTTTTTTGCAGATTTTTCTATCCGTTTTACAGAATTTATTTTTTACATAATGTAAATGATAATTTGCCATTTTAAATTCATTTCTCATCGGTTATGTGATATAATATTTTCGTAGCTGACAGCTACTACGTTTTTTGGTCACAAGAATTTTCAAATTGATCAGACTGATATCATTAACACCAATCTATAAAACCAACAAAGATCTGCTATATATATATATATATATATATATAGTATATGTACGTATAAATAATAATATATAATAATATGAATATATATATATATATATATATATAATGATGAATTTGAAAAATTTGTTAAACGGAAAGTGGTGATCGAAGAGTCCTCATCTGCCGTACAACAAGATTTTAGGAGACTGGATGATCTTAAATATCGTTTTTGAATTCGTAACTTTTATCTAATTCCAACTTTAAATACTTACTTTTAAGTAAGGAGACTGAACAACATTTTAAAATTTCTCGATTATATTTGAACCTGTCACGGGCTGTATGATGTAATTTACAGGGTTATTAAAAACATAATGATGTAAACACGGACTGATTCCTGAACAAAGGAAATAACTATTAAAATTCAATCCAAATGGCCTGCACTTTCGACCACAATGCGAGTGCCAAATCGTTTACTGGATTTGTTTTAGTAGTGAATTACGACTGCCAACCTTTAATTGTGACACCTGATGCTAATAGCTTCAGACTGATATCATTTATTTAACACCAACCTAGAAAACCAACAAAGATCTGCTATATATACAGTATGTGTATGTATAAAAACTAATATATAATAATATGAATATATATATATATATATATATATATATATATATATATACTGAAGAATTTGAACAAATTTTTTAAACGGAAAGTGGTGATAGAACAGTCCATGTGAAGAATAAAAACTATAATAATACTGTGCTATCTCAAACCGTTTCCTAGTTATGGAGGATAGAAGAAAAATGCATCAAGTCTACTTGAAGTCTGAAGAATTTTTAAATTTGTGAGGTTTCTGAAACCTTACGAGCAAAATAAGCTCATATTTTGAAAGAAGGGTATAGGATAACAACATTTCCATCACGATATCTGGAAGCGCTGAAACATAGACAAAATTCAAAATCAAATAGTCCCCAAAATCTTTAGCCGGCAATATCGCAAATATCCTTCTAGCTAAAATCGGTCAAGTTTATGAAGAACGCGTCCACTATGCCAGCTGTGCAGTGAGCCTACAGTAAACCATATCGATGTTCTAGTTCAGGAAAATTTTCACCACTTTCTTTTTCTTTGCAATGCATTAGAGAAATAACCCGAGATGGCATGTTAAATTTACAAAATTGGCACCATTACGCTCAATAAAACGCATCGTTCCAGATGCGCTTTAGGTTAAATGTTTGGTTTGGAAGAGTTGTTGATCTCTTGATAAATCCACATGTGTTCCTGGGTCATCTGACTAGCAATATTTGGAGTTTATGTAACATCATCTACCAGGATACTTGATATCATTCTTGCACCTCAAAGAGATAAATCATTTTCGAGCACCATGGAACAACTGCACATTCTTCAAATGCCGTTCTGGACTTCCTGACTAAACAGTATTCGCGATCGATTTGTCGTTCGTGATCAATTTCTTGACCACTTATAGATCTTCAAATCTATTGGAACACATTAAGGAAGTATGAAACGATCGCCGCCAAGCACTCCAATCCTGCATTTAAGCTAAATCGAGTCTGGAACGATGAGTTTTGCGTTGTAAATATATTTGTTGAGCGTAATGAGGCCAATTCTGTAAATTTAATATGTCATCCCGAATGATTTCAGTGATATATTCCAAACGAAAGGATAAATTTCTCCTAAATTAGATCACCGATATTGTTTACTATTGACTCATTCGAAAGCTGGCGTAATGGACAGGTGTCTGATAAATTTCACCGATTGTAGCTAGAGGGGTGTTTGTGGTATTGCCGGTTAAAGTTTTGACTATAATTTGATTTTGCACTACGCCAATTTTTCATCGCTTGTATATCTCGCCGTTAAATCCAGATATCCTGATGGAAATAGTGCCATCTTATCAGATTTTTTCTGCTCTTTCCAAACATATGCTTAATTTGTTTGCAAGTTTTCAGAAATCTGAAAAACTTGGGTTTTATTTAGGCTTCACGGAGATTTGGTGTATTTTCCTTCAGTCCACCATAATATAGAAAATGTTATCGTTAGGTCAGGAATGCTATGGCGTTTTATGTGCTCCACATGGGTTCTTCTATCACACTCTTTCGTTTGGAAGATTAAGGCAAATTCATCCTGTATTACAACACAGTTTGCATTAGTAACTATTTCGAATAAAATAAAGAAAATCTCTATTGTTAGAAAAGTCAGTTAGGAACGGTTAAGCTAATTACATTATATGAGTGGCTTAAAAAAATAAAGATAGAGAGAAAATTTTAGATTAAAGGCAGAAGCTGTAATTAAGATTAGTTACAAGTTCGAAGAAGTGACTTTAATCCCTACCCATGGATGTTATTCTTGCATTTTACATTTTACATTTTTTGCGTTATTCATGTTTATATTAACAAAGCGTTAAGTGCTTTGAAAATCATTTAATAACAGCAATGTTTCTTATTGATATTTTTATATGTACAATACGCTGATTCTGAAATATAAATAAGAAGCAGGTATAACTTTCCAAAATAATTTAACATTCATTATGCAACACTAATACCCGAAATAGAAGTTTTAGATACTCAACTAGAAAGTATTAGATACTATGTGATTTTACGCCACGAGCAAAAAATATGTTTAGACGAACTTAAGATGAATTAGATGAATTTATATGAATTTAATTATGCTCATAATAGAGAGGAATATTTTTAGAGTAAACAAATTACTTATAAAGCATCGAAACAATAGATACACACATTCTCCAATTACAATATTTTTATTTATTTTTCCTTAAAACATTGAGCATTAAAAAATATAGTTCCATTTATTAACTTTGAACCTTGATAATGTGAATGAACATATACAGGGAAACCTGAGCTCTATCAATAAACCAAGGTTGTCGATCCTAATAAATATATAAAAAATAAGTTGTTACACTAAGTGAAAATTTGAGGTTAAAAACTTATGTTAGTTACGCGAAGACACTCACAAGCTCACAAGCTAATGGCAGTGTTCTTTTCTAGTTTCTCGTTACCATTTCAATATTTTCAGCTAATTTCTTTTTTCATAGGATGTCGGATGTCATGTGCATTTGACTTTTTTTATTTTAGTTGCATTTTTGTGGGGATAATTTCACTTTCGGAAACAGTTCCAAAATTTAAAGTGCTCCCAGAAAAAAATCCACAGCCGTGAATCAAAAAATTATGGTTGCAGCGGAAATCAAAAAATTGAGTTGATACTTGTTTAGACATCGACCACAGATATCCTATGAAAAAAATAATCGTCTAAAAATATTTAAATGTAAAAGATAAATTTGAAAAGAATTGGTTTAAAATTATCCTTCGAGTTCCTTTGTTTTACTAGTGTAGGTTCTTAACCTAGTGATTATTCTGAACATTTCAAACTCTGCGTAGAATTGGACATTTTTCCGAGTGTACAGAATTTTTTTGCATCTTGATATTTTTAGAATGATCTGTGCTTTTTTTTTAAGTCCGTGATACTTTTCTTTATTTCCGGAGATAACATAAAGACTAGTCTAAATTTTTTCTTTTAGACTAAGTTAAAATAAGCTTCTCCCTACGTAAGCTTTCATCGGCATGATTCATTAAAAATGAAAGTTACAGATTCAATCATCCAACAAATGCCGTCCTAAATACATCTAATTTAATAAAACATTATTTGTTACCACAATTCAATTATTCAAATTTCCTTTCCAAACATTTCTCATTTTATTTTAGACAACAAAAACAAAAGATCAGTTCTCTTTCAAAGCAGTTATACTATAGAAATTCAAACAATAAAATCTGTTACCATCAAAGATACGCAACAGAAAATCAATTCAAACAGGTTCTGAGTTACAAAACCTATTTCTAAATTTCAATTATTCCACCAAATTCGGTGGTAAATTTTTCAGTCATTAATCATTCCGTAAAGGAATTCAGTTACAACCTTAGACCAGTTGCATAGGCTCTCATGTTCTCTCAACAGTATCTAATGACACTGACCTCTTTTTGTTTTTGGTTTTTCATTAAAACACAATACAATTAGATTTCCTGCATTAGGAATCGATAAAACTCAGTTAAAGTTGTCGTTAAACAAAAGGGATCCATTCTTCAACCTTTGTGTAGCCGGAGACACAGCTGACAGAGATAACATTGTCTGTGTAGCCGCGGCGGTAGTTATCGAAAAACACTTCCTCCATGGCTTGCACCCGTTTGATCTTTCATTACAAAGATTCATGAATTGATTAATGATTGTCATCGTAATCGAAATAGTAAGTGCATTTAAGTTACTTTGTTCAGGATAAATATATCAGTGAGTGATAAATAGACTCAAGTTACTAGTACTGAAGTGCAACTTTGAAGAACAATATGATTGTGCTCTGTTAATGTGTAAGAATACAATATATTTTAATGCATAATAGAGAGGGTGATGTACTATAATGAACTGACGGTTTTAAAAATTCAATAATATGTAAACGATGACAACTATTGAAGGCATTCTTGCAGCAGAGTAATGTGTGGATTTAGAAATTTCTTTGGTATTTTAGTTCAAAATATCACCGAGAGATGGCGCTGTGCTATATCAAACTGTAATTTTAATCAAAATAATTTTGCAATTTAAAAATACAAACCATTATTATAGCATTGCAACAGTTAAACGGAATGAACGGTGAAACCTGAGTGAACTTTGATTAATTTTTATATTTTATATTGAGCAGTATTCCAGTTTGAGGCAGCTCAGCGTCATCTATCGGTGATAATTTGAACTGATATCAGGAATCGCAGTAAAGAAATACCCGACTTCAAACATTAATCTCCTGCAAAACTAACTTCAATGGCTATCAGCCATAATTTACTTTTTTATTGAATTTTGCTAAACGTCAGTCGATTTTTGGCACCTCGTATGTTTTTAAATCCATAAATAGGCTGCTAAGTTACGATATTTAAAAGAAAATTCACATCTTAAATTACTTTAAAAATGTAATTTTCTATTTATTAATCATTGTTATTGTTGTCGAAAAAATAAGTTAACATTTTTCGGAATAAACATCTGTGATATAAAGAGTGTCCACAAGTTATTGTTGGGTTTTCTTTACCTCATAACTTTTGAATTAAAAAAAAAGACAAAAAATGTAATCACATATAAGTTTTTTAATAACACAAACAAAGTTGAATATGAGTAAAGTTGCAACTCAAAACGTTACTAATCAAATAACATTTATAATGAGATAATAATTAATATTAAACTTTTTATCAAATTTATCAAAAGAATTTTCCCTGTACGTACTCCTGAAGCGACGTTGTGTAGTGGTGGCGGATTTTGTTTCAAAGAACTACAATACGCGCATTGCATTTTTAACACTTTCCAACATAGTTGAAAACTCTTAATGAATTCGGTTTGTCTGTCTGTCTGTCTGCCGTCTGTCCGTGCTCTACCTCACGTAAATATTCTCGGATTGCAATGCAACTGATATGTGTTATTGATGTTTACTATGGCTTCTTCGGTATTGAATATGAAGTATGTAGTATTAATAGTTCATTTACAAGGACACTCAAAAAAAATTCCATTACATTACGGTCTATGGGGGGAAAACCGTTTGCTGTGTATTTTAATGATGTTAGGCTATTTGAAACATATTGAAATTGATATATAAATCTCTGAGCGATATATAAATCACTGAGGCGCACTACAACATGATTAGCATAGAATATGATGTGCATATCATTTATCATGCATTTACAGGAACACTCAAAATAATTTCATTAAATTACGGTCTATTGGGGAAAATCGTTTGCGGTGCCCTTTAATAATGTTACACTATTTCAAACATATTGAAATTGATATAGCATATCACTGAGGTGCACTGTAAGATGCTTTCTATAGAATAAGGTGTGCATAGCATTCATAGCACATTTACAGGGACATACAAAAGAATTCGGTTGCAGTACTGTATATCAATAATAATTGAATAATAATTGCTGGAAGTGCGTTTTCAGATGTGGTACGCGTTTTTGAATTTCGCTAATATTTTTCACACTACTTGATGTATATAAATTCCATCGATCCTATTCAGGGCTGCACAAAAGATCTCAAATACATTTTCGTTTATTGTCGGAATTTGCTGTAGGGGAATTTTTATCTAAATTTATATCTAAATAACTTAGTCATATTGCTTAAGATAAATATCCAGCTATAAACAGATTCAAATTACTACTACGGTATAGTTTTCCAGAATAACATAATTAAGTTTTGCTAAAATGAAGGTATGTATACATATTATGTATTTTCTCTCACCGTAAATGAATCAGTAAAGAAATTACAATTTTTTTCAATAAAAGTCAAATTTATGTCGTATATTGTCTAACAGAATTTTATTTCCTGAAGGGCATCACTTATCAGTTTCACCGGTTTATTTTTTATTTATTTATTTATTCATTTATTGTCGCTTAAAGTACTGTTTATACACACGAAAATCATATTTAATTACTTAGACATAGATATAAAGTGAACGAACAAGAAGTAGAACGTGCAACAGTAACTAAACAGTAATAAACATTTGAAACCCTTTTTTTTTGTTGTTGTTGGTGGTGGTGGTGTTGTTAGAACAGTATTTTGAAAATCGGTAGACACTTCAGTTCTGGGTTTTTTTTTCTCCGAAGCACTCTTCTCCAACAGTTGTCAAGAAATCATTTTTTATTATATAAACTTATAAAACAAACACAGCTTACTACTTTAACATATGTGTAATAATTTAGTTTAAATAGGTTTTTAAAACACTTAGTACATATATTTTAACAAAATCCTGAAAAAATCTTAAATTTCAGGACGTGAAAGGGGTGTTATTCCTTAAAACTTCCAATTAATTGAAGAAATTAATTTAGCTGATTGAAATTTCTTCATTTGGAACAGTTTTTAAAAACAATATAATTATATTTCGCTAACATAAGAAAATACCCTCCCTGTGACCATATATTATATCTTGTTAATGCATCAGTATACAGGTTGATAACTTTTACTTTGGCTTAAAAAGTACAAAGTTTATATTATATAATAATTAATCTAACAAAATCTAATTTTGTTAGCTGACAAAAATGATTAGAGAGATTGTTTAAACTAGTTTAATTTCATCTAGCTTTGTAATTCAAGAAAAAAGTTAGTTTGTAAATTTTTAGAATTAAAAGCTTTTTTAATATTATATTTTAAACTGAAATAATGAAATATGAGAATTACAAACACACGCAATCCAAAACTACAGTTGCAAACACAACAGAATATTTTACATTGCGTGTAGATTTAGAACCACTTTACAGAGCAAAAATACAGTTTAGTTTGAAACAACAGACAGAACCTTTGTTGTTTTTGAAAATTATTATTTTTCTGTCAACTTTATGTAATGTTGAAATATAACAGCTTTAATTCCTAATTTTAAAGAATACACAAAAATACTTTGTGAGCATAATGAAGAGTTACATGAAAGTTCTCTAAACATTTTTACCGTTGTGTAGTTACATTTATCTAACGCAGTCAACATTTCGTTGTAAAAAAATTAAACTAAATGAGTTACTAATTTTTACCAAGATTACATCAACAACTTAGGCATAATAATTTTTTTAAGTGCCGAATGAAACCTGAAGAATTAAAACTCGCGTGAATTCAGTTTTAAGAAGTATTTAGATGATCTCGGTGCATTTATTTCGATTTCATTTGCATCTTAATGAAACAGAAATCATCTAAAGGTATTTTTTTTTCTTTTGAGTAAGAAATATACCCCTGTCTCTGTATATGTGCAAGCGTCTCCGTGTCTGTGTGCGTCAGTATTCGAGCATTCATGTGGTCATATAATGCTGAAATATAACACTTTAATTTCTAACTTTAAAGAATACACAAAAAAAGCTTTATAAGCAGAATAAAGAATCACATGAATGTTCCCTACGCTTTTTACTTTCTGTAGCTACAAATTTTCTAATGCAATCAACATTACGTTGAAAAATTATCAATTAATTACTAATTTTTACTATGCTTAACCAACAATTTAAGCAGAAAAACTGCACAGAATGAAACCTGAAAAATAATTGCTTATGATTTCAGTGTTAAGAAATATTTAAAAGCTCTCAGCTTACAAATATTTATTTTGAATTCATTTGCATTTTAATGAAAAAGAAAACACATAAATTTTATAAAGGTACATTTCATTTTTTTCTTCTAAATAATGAATATGTGTATGCCTTTATGTACTGTGCAAATTAAAGTAAGGAAACATTCAAATAATGTCTGAACTGATAAAGCTAATTCTAGTACAAATGTCTACCCTATTTTAGTAAAACAACTATGAGCTATGATATGAGAGTGACTGAAACACTCTCTAGTGACGGCTTTCGGAAGTTCTCGACTTTATCTCAAAAACTTTGTAAGCGGAAAAAGTCAATTACAAAAGATAGAGCGTTCTCGATTTAGTATGAAATGACGTCTTTCATGTAAAAATAACTTTATTATAAACCCCGCAATTTTAATTTTTCGATAACCAATCACCGACTTAAACATCACTCTCACTAATGTCGTGCGATATTATGATGCAAATTCATATTTACTAATGACATTAACACAAGTAAGCAAGAAAAAATTTATTTTAATAATAAAATCAAGTTATGTATGTTTAACTTCACCACCTGTATATGCATACGAGTGCATGTGTATTGTTGCAGATAGTGGAATAATTGAATATTACAAAATTGGTTCTGTCATAAATATTAAATTGTACCTTGCTTACATGTATTACTTTTATTAGTAAATGGTCACCTTTCTTATAATGCTACACTTCTGCGCGTGATTAGTGACGTATATAGGCCAGTGATTGATTATTAAAAATTTGCATTTTAGGGCTTCGAATAAAGTTATTTTCATATGTAAGACTTGATTAGATTTCATATCAAATAGAGGAATTCGTTTTTCTACCTCTCATGATATTCGAGATTGAGTCGATAACCTCCAAATTTTGGTCCTACGAGCGCCGAAGTCACACTCATATGATACCACATATAGCTTTGCTAGTATAGAAGACACTTGTTCTACAATTGTAGCTTTAGCTGTTCAGAAGTTATTTCAGTGTTTTTTACTTTAATTTACCTCGTTTATATATTCGTGTATCCCCGTGTCTATGTGCGCCAGAATTTCTGCATATATTTGATTTACAGGTCTGCATGGACCAAAACTTTCAGTCCAGAGACCAAACCAGCCCGAACGATCTTCTCAGACTTGGTGTAAATTCTTAAAGTTTGACTCAACCAAGTTTAGGGCTGGATTATTTATCAATATATTGGTCGAATATTCATATTTTTAAAATATAGCAATAATAATATCTAAATTCTGGCTCAGCCAATATATCCCAATAACAATAATACTGTTTTACGATCAACGCGATTTCGAGCCCTGAAAAACAGCGGGAAATATCCTGTACCAATATGTCCTTCAATCCTCCTTCCATCCTATCCGTCTATTTATTTACTGTCCTGCTTCATCTAAAACAGAAAATCTACCTCTGCTGATTATCTCTCTATCATATCTCAAAGTAAGGAATAACCCATTATATCCGAATACATCCAATCTTTGCAAACCACAAATTCTACTGTTCGTTAGATATAAATAGTGAATAACACTTTCGCTACTGAATAGCACTAATCGCGCGTTCATTGTTTGGCTGCTGTGATTGGTCCAGACATATTGCGATATCTCTCGGCTTTTGGTGTATCATGTCCAATAAGATGAGCTTGAATATGTGTTTGTAATTGCGTAGTATGGATATTGCTTGCAAGAGTGCGGTTTCTCTGATTCGGAAGGAATTTATATCTGCGCTTAAAATGAATGTCCTGAACTGGGTAGATTCGGTGTTTTTTTGTTGCCTCGCTCATAAAAAAGGGTACAATATAATGTATTGAAACTTTTTTAATTAAAAATACATTGTTAAATACATTGAACATTTTTTCGGTGAATTTCACTAGGTTATCGAAATTTAACTTATTTCTGATTCTAGTGGATTTTATTATGAAATTAAATTTCTGAACGGGGAAAGGGAAATGTCTATCAGTTATTCAGCGAAGAAGACTTTTTTTTTTTCAATGAGAGATACATTAAATAATTTAAATAATGTTAAATAATAATTGACGCAAAAATATGAAAAAAAAATAATTACATGGTTGCCATGATTAAATTATGTAGTAAATCGTAAGCTTCTCAAAATACGCGATATTTTAAAAATATCTTAAATTCATATGTTTCGTCATCCAAGGTAATCCTTTGCTAAATTAAAAATAACAAACGTAAATGGTCATTGATAAAATGAAGTTTTCAGGATGGAGATATTTCTTTGTGCCAAGATTAAACGAAGGATAAGACGAAAGGATCGTGATGTACCGGTAGTTTGACCCGGGCCCATTTTGTGTACAGAATAAACGAAGGCTCAGTCCCTTCAA
This sequence comes from Maratus michaelseni, assembly GCA_963931845.1. Classification (NCBI taxonomy): domain Eukaryota; kingdom Metazoa; phylum Arthropoda; class Arachnida; order Araneae; family Salticidae; genus Maratus; species Maratus michaelseni. The sequence goes on from OZ007587.1 coordinate 187,971,318, forward strand.
ACTCTATTTGAACCAAGAAAACAAAATTTGATATTTTTAACCAATACTAACCAATAATTAAATTCTATGAAACGAAAATTTTATACATTTTTATGTAGACAATTTTTAATTTTATTTTAGCAAATGTGTTTTTAATCGTATATTTAATCATATCACAGTGGTGAAAATGAGACTTAAAAAAAAAAGATTAATAGAATAAAATGAGAAGAATAGGGGAAATATTATCGTTAAAGAAAAGCTTTATGTAGGTAATGCTGTAAATGCAAATAGTTATATATTAAACAATTAGTTTATTTTCGTTTAAATATTTGTTTTAAAAAACATAAAAAATAAAAATTATGTTCTATGAGCAAATAGATATAAAACTTTTAATTTATTGCATTCAACTAAGTTTTGTGTTTAAAATGTTGATACTATATCATTTATCTTTAAAAAACAGCAAATGGTCCTATACCCCCCCCCCTCTCCTTTAAATTAGCATAGCAATATATCTGCAATATCAATATTAACGTATTGATATATTGTGATATTTAATTTCTGATATCGTCCAACCCTAATCAAGGTACAGCCTTTTTTTCCGTAGTATAAATAGTACTCCGTCCTTGAGGAAGATCTCTCCCAAACAAAACCAGAATTGGCTGCTGCATTAAATGTTACCCAACCATGCATTTGAATCCTCTACATGCAATGAACCGCTCCCAAAAACAAAAATCTGGGTCTTAATGGATTGAAATAAAGGGACATGGAACGTAAAAAATATCATGTGAACTGCTCTTTCAAAGATTAATTTTTTGTTTTGTTTTTTTCTGTGTGGCAGGCTTACGGTTTATGCAAGAGCCTTTTTCTAATAGTAATTTCCATATTCAGTGGAATTCTCCGATTAAATAAGCCGGGGCTTACTATTCATAAATAGTATTTGGTTTTTTGCCCATTATACTGCCCGTCAATAGCAAATTGATGAAATCAGGCACGACCTATCCCGCGCCAACTCACTTTTAAAAATTGAAACAGAAATGCAATTAATCAAATTATGCTACGATTAAAATTCTTTTAAAACGGCACTGCATGCATTCCTGTGCAAAAAGAAAATAATAAATGTTTATCACATCATTTTCCCAATTCTAATGGATTCAGATTCTATTCTAAATCAAGCCTTGGTATATGGATTACAAAACACTACTGATCACTTAGGCAATTAATTATACATAAGTGAACACTGATTTTTTAGAACTAAGGTAGTTTAAAATTGCCAAAAATTTTGTTAATGAAAATTATAATTTCGCGGTTCTATAAATAAAAAATTGGATAAAAAAATATTTCTCTGTAACTTATTGTATCAATATAAATTTCAATATTGGAGCATGTAACTGACGGAGAAACCTTTTTTATGCAGTTAATTAATCTCCACGTGCAGCGAACGATTGAAAAACATGTTAAAAACCAGACCCCAATTAACTATAAGTACTTTAAGTGACAACCACAGATGCAAAACAGTGAATAAAACCAGAGACTGTCGAAACTAACTAAGTGGAGAAATACTGCAGATGTCCCTCCTTCAAACTACAGCTGTTTGTCCCGCGCGTGTGCACAGAACTCAAATAACAATCTCCCTTCAGTTTCCAAAATGTATCCGAGCAGTTAAGACGCTCTTGTATATATATGATGTAAATATATTTTAATATAATGTAAAATTGGAGCACTTATACGCAGCCTCCAAAACGCGATTTTAAACATGTACATCTAGCCAAGAATTATAATATTATATTCAAAGGAAAATGAATCTTCTGCTCATTTCACACAATTGTTATTTTCTACTAATACTATTTCTTATTATTCCAATATAAGTGAATCAATGGATAAGATAAATATCGCTACAACACTTTGGATTACTGTGGATATTACTTGGCGCAAAAAAGGAAAATTTCAGGTAAGCTGAACAAACTTCTTTAACATATCAAAAGATGAAAATGTATATTAAATTTGAAGACTGATTTAACTATTTATAAAAATAAGAAAATTTATTACGCTACCGACGGTTCACCTAACAAAGATTATGAAAGACTGAAAAAAGAATATCCCAGTATTAAAAAAAAAAAAAAAACGATAATTTAACAAATTTCTAAAAATATAATAATAAGTAAAAGAACACTAAAAAAGTAATAATAAATGCGATAAAAGAAAATACTCAATTTATTGAGAAACTCAATTCTACGAATTATAGTACATGGAAGTTCAAGATGCAGATGTTCCTGATTAAAGAGGAACTCGACGATATTATAGTACAAGATCCACCGGATCCAGCCGATCCCGCATGGCACAAAAAAGATCGCAAGACTAGAGCTCTAATAAACCTAAGCATCGATGACTCTCAAATCGTAAATGTAAAAAACTTAGATACTGCCAAATTAACATGGGAAGCTCTGAAAAATATACATGAGAGAAGCAATTTATCTAGTAAGCTTTACCTGTTACGGAAACTATACAGTACTAAATTAGCTGAGGGTGCAAACATGATCACGCATATCACTAATATCTTGCAAATTATAGATAAACTTAATGCCATTGGAGAAAATATTAGCGATTCACATATTTCCGCGCTATTTCTGTGTTCTCTTCCCCCAAGTTACAATACTTTGATAACTGCGTTGGAGGCGAGACCAGAAAATGAGCTCACCCCTGATTTTATCAAAAACAAATTAACGGATGAATATAATCGTAGACATGAAATGTCAGAACAATCACATAGCGGATATAACAACAACGAGAGAGCATTTAAAACAAATAGGAGATATACACACACTGAAAATAGAAGAGAACAAAAATATTGTAACAACTGTAAAATGAAAAATCATTCCACTTACGAATGCTGGCACTACAAGAGCAGAAACACGGTACAATCCGGAAATCCTCGTAACAATCAATTCAAAAATAAAAAGAATTTCTCATCTTCATTATGTTATGAAAAGACCGAAACTCCTAAAGAAAATAAAATTCCAAACGAAAGAAAATACGCAAATGATCAAACGCAAAATAAAGCATTAATCACCGAAAAAGTAGGCAAACATAACTGGATTCTCGATTCAGGATCTACCTCGCACATTTGTAATGATAAAAGCCTATTTAGTAAATTTATTGATTATAATAAAACTTCAGTAACGATCGCGAATGGTAATAAACTGACAGCGTTAGGTTCAGGAGAAGTTTTTATAAAAACATTAACCTCCGAAGGAAAAGAAAAACTAACGAAATTACGCGAAGTGCTTTATGTCCCAGACTTAGAGTCAAACCTAATTTCGGTTAGTAAAGCCGCTAAAAACGGGTGTAAACTAATCTTCGACGATAATAAATGCGATTTGATCTTTGATGAAGAAATATATATTAGGGCGAAAAATGAGAAAAATTTATACATTATTGAGGAAATGGACGATGTGGAAGAACCACAAAATTATGTAAACATAACGTATAACTGTGACAGCAAACAATGCATAGATCTCTGGCATCGCAGACTCGGTCACAGAGATTATGACGCGATTAAATCTATAATAACAAATCAACTTGCGGACGGAATAAAGATAGGAAAATGTAAACATCAAAATAAAACATGCGTAACTTGTATCGAAACTAAATTAACTAACATGCCGTATCCTAAATCAGCAACAAACCGAGCTACTAATATCGTGGATTTGATCCATAGTGACGTATGTGGTCCTTTAGATACACCGACTTTAGGCGGAAAAATTTATTTTATGACTCTTATTGATGACTATTCCCGATATACTACGATATATTTATTATCTAAAAAGAGCGAAGTTGCTGAAAAGATAAAAGAGTATATAACGATGATATACAATCAGTTCGGTAAAAAACCTAAGGAAATTAGATCGGATAACGGTCGTGAATATGTAAATCAAGAGATAGATGAATACTTAAAACAGAACGGAATTTTACACCAATTGACTGTCCCGCATAATCCGAGCCAGAATGGAGTTGCGGAGAGAAAAAATAAAAGTTTATTAGATATGACTAGAAGCATGCTATCACAAGCAAAATTAAGCAAACATTTTTGGGGTGAAGCCATAAACACTGCAACATATTTACAAAACCGACTCCCAACTAAAGCAAACAACAACAGAACACCTTACGAATTATGGAAAGGAGTTAAACCGAATTTAAAACACTTAAAAACATTCGGTTGTAAAGCGCTATTTTACGTCGATAAAGTAAACAGAGGAAAACTCGATAACAGGGCTCAAACCGGAACGTTCGTAGGTTATGATACACGATCGACTGGTTATAGAATTCACACACAAGGAAAACAAATTATAATAGCGAGAACGGTAAAATTTCTTGAAAATGAAAATGTACACTCAGATAACATTGAGGAGATACAAAACACCACAAAAACATCAGATGACAATACACAATTATCGGATAGACATGAAAATCACTTAGAAATAAAACTTGACAGTGAGGAGACACCATCCGTGCCCAAACAGCAACCAATTGAACCAAGAAGGTCTAATAGGATAAATAGAGGCGTTCCTCCTGACAGATATGTTTGTCTCACAAATAGTTCATCTGAAAACATTCCCGAAAATTGGGAAGATATCGAAAAAATGAAAAATACTAATGATAAACAAAATTGGATAAAAGCAACACAAAATGAAATACAATGCCTAAGAAAAAATAACACTTGGACTTTAACAGATCCACCACCCGGAACAAAAATTATCGGCTCAAAATGGACTTTTAAACTAAAAAAGGACAATTTAGGAAATGTTCAAAGCTATAAAGCGCGTTTAGTAGCACAAGGATATAGTCAAAGATTCGGGATTGACTATGATCAAACTTTCGCACCTGTAGTTTCGCACGCTACAATACGTGCATTTCTCATCTCTGCATTGCACAAAAATTTGAACGTGAAACATGTTGACATAACCACAGCATTCTTGCATGGTGAATTAACTGAAACTGTTTATATGAGTCAACCAGACGGGTATATTAAACCCGGCGATGAAAGAAAAGTTTGTAAACTTCAAAAAGCCATCTACGGTCTTAAGCAAGCCGCAAAGGCCTGGTACACCAAAATATCGGAAACACTCACAAACAATAATTTCTTACAGAGCAAAAATGATCCATGTCTGTACTTTAAATCAAATCAAGAAAATCCGATATACATCATCATTTATGTAGATGATCTCCTGATAGCAGGAAAGGACAGTGATATCGAAGAAACAATAAACCAACTTAAGAAAGAATATGAACTAAAAAAACTTAGGATAAGTGAATAATTACCTAGGCATAAACATTAATAAAATCAACGATACATATTACCTAAATCAAAACAATAAAATACAGGAACTAGTGAAAAAACTGAATTTAAACGACATGAAACCTCATTACACACCCATGATTGCTGGATTCAACAGACTTGAAGACGACGATAATCTTTTACCTAATAACACGAAATATCGACAAGCGACAGGCACATTACTTTACATATCAACAATCACGCGTCCTGACATATCTGCAGCAGTAAACATATTATGTCGTAGAAACGAAACACCACGCCAAAAGGACTGGTCAGCAGTAAAAAGAATCATTTCATACCTCAAAACTACAGAAAATTTGAATTTAACTCTTAGCGCAAACAGCAAGCCCATCTAAACAGCATACGCCGATGCAGACTGGGCTGGTGACTTGAAAACACGTAAATCAACGTCAGGAAATCTATTCATGCTAGGAAAATCGCCGATTTACTGGATTACAAAAAGGCAAAATTGCATTGCACTTTCGTCAGCCGAAGCTGAATACGTTTCAGCTAGCAACGCAGCACAAGAATTAAGTTGGATAACAAACTTGCTAAGCGACCTCAACATTCCACAAAAACTACCCATCACGATATTTGAGGATAATATGTCCTGTATAAAAATGACTGAAAACGATAAAGATACTAAGCGATCCAAGCATATCGACATACGTTTCCACAACATCAAACTTATTAAAGAAGAAGGAAAAATCGATCTACAATACTGCCCTAGTGAAGAAATGATAGCCGACACTCTCACGAAGCCCACTCCCAAGCCTGTGTATGAAAAACACCGTAAGAAACTGAATCTTCAACCATTCCCCACACAGGAGATTACGGGGGAGTGACGGAGAAACCTTTTTTATGCAGTTAATTAATCTCCACGTGCAGCGAACGATTGAAAAACATGTTAAAAACCAGACCCCAATTAACTATAAGTACTTTAAGTGACAACCGCAGATGCAAAACAGTGAATAAAACCAGAGACTGTCGAAACTAACTAAGTGGAGAAATACTGCAGATGTCCCTCCTTCAAACTACAGCTGTTTGTCCCGCGCGTGTGCACAGAACTCAAATAACAATCTCCCTTCAGTTTCCAAAATGTATCCGAGCAGTTAAGACGCTCTTGTATATATATGATGTAAATATATTTTAATATAATGTAAAATTGGAGCACTTATACGCAGCCTCCAAAACGCGATTTTAAACATGTACATCTAGCCAAGAATTATAATATTATATTCAAAGGAAAATGAATCTTCTGCTCATTTCACACAATTGTTATTTTCTACTAATACTATTTCTTATTATTCCAATATAAGTGAATCAATGGATAAGATAAATATCGCTACAACACTTTGGATTACTGTGGATATTACTTGGCGCAAAAAAGGAAAATTTCAGGTAAGCTGAACAAACTTCTTTAACATATCAAAAGATGAAAATGTATATTAAATTTGAAGACTGATTTAACTATTTATAAAAATAAGAAAATTTATTACGCTACCGACGGTTCCCCTAACAAAGATTATGAAAGACTGAAAAAAGAATATCCCAGTATTAAAAAAAAAAAAACGATAATTTAACAAATTTCTAAAAATATAATAATAAATAAAAGAACACTAAAAAAGTAATAATAAATGCGATAAAAGAAAATACTCAATTTATTGAGAAACTCAATTCTACGAATTATAGTACATGGAAGTTCAAGATGCAGATGTTCCTGATTAAAGAGGAACTCGACGATATTATAGTACAAGATCCACCGGATCCAGCCGATCCCGCATGGCACAAAAAAGATCGCAAGACTACACTGTAAAACATTTGGTGTAACGTTACTCCATAAAACTGGAGGCAGCATTGCTGCCTCCAGTTTTACGGTGGTATTTAACTGATATAACTGGTGTAACATTACACAGCTATTGTGTAAGTTTACACCATAATATTGTGGAACATATCACAATTTCTGTGTAAGGTTACACCACAATTGCGCGTAAGGTTACACCATAATTGCGTGTAAGCTTTCACAGTAATTGTGTGTAAGGTTACACCACAATTGCGTGTAAGCTTCCACAGTAATTGTGTGTAAGGTTACACCACAATTGCGTGTAAGCTTTCACAGTAATTGTGTGTAAGGTTACACCACAATTGTGTGTAAGGTTACATCACAATTGCGTGTATGCTTTCACAGTAATTGTGGTGTAACCTTACACACAATTACTGTGAAAGCTTACACACAATTGTGGTGTAACCTTACACACAATTACTGTGAAAGCTTACACGCAATTGTGGTGTAACGTTACACAGAAATTGTGATATGTTTCACAATATTATGGTGTAAACTTACACAAGAGCTGTGTAATGTTACACCAGTTATATCAGTTAAATACCACCGTAAGATTGGAGGCAGCAATGCTGCCTCCAGTTTTATGGAGTAACGTTACACCAAATGTTTCAGTGAATACTGAGAATCCATTTTAGGCAGTATTTAATATCCAATTTGGTTATACACCCAATATGAATACCACTAAGTACCCATTTTGGCCATGCTAACACCTATTTTGCACAATCTTAAATATCTATTTTAGAACACATGAATACTCAATTTGGGCGCCTTTAAATACCTGTTTTAGGATGAATTCAACATCCAATTTTGATAAATTTAAATACCTTTCTTGACACATTTAGTGCCTATTATTTTTAACATTGCACAATCATCCAAAATGCTGGATACAGTATTTATGAATTTATTTTAAATGTTTATTAGTGTACAGCTTCATAACTTATTGCTTTTATTAAAACATTACAGTAAAATTTTAAAGTTAAAATCGTACCTCCAAAAATTATTCATATTTGAAATATAAGACAATTAGCTCAATTTCGATGAGATTCCAATAATAAATAGCTGAATAATTTTCTCAGCAACTTCTGGAATTTTCTCAATATTTAGAATCCTTCTTCTCGGGATCTTGATTTGAAACAAAATTATGACTTTCTTATGAGATAAACTACCAAATTAAATGTGTTATGACACCAGCTTTTATGATTTCTTTCATTTGTCATATTAAAAGAAAATTAAGATACAGATTTGTACTAATTTTTGTCTCTCATTTTTTAAATTTCTTAGAATATTGATAGAATATTATTCTTACCACAAGCAATAGATTTGCTTTTAACATTAGAAAGATCAATTGGGGTTACTTTGACTACTATGTCGAATAGGGAAATCATAATTGTTATTTATCACGTACATAGTTTTGTGATATTTTATATATGAATATAATATTCAGGCCTTGTGTCGATGCTTAAAATGCTTATAAACCCACATTTAAATGGAATAGAGTTGATAAAGACTATATCTTTTAAAGACTATAGTACCCCACGTTTACTCAAATATTATTTTCAAGTAATTATATTTTATTCTTGCTGACTATTACATTTAATCTTCAAATCTTTGTTTAAACAGATTTTAATAATTTAATAATTATTCTTAAAAAATATGAAAAAAATACAGTAAAATATATTAGGTACATTAGGAAATTTTATTGTCTAAACATTTATATTCAGCTATTGTGTATTTAGCATAGCTTAAAAAAAAAAAAAAAAAAAAAAAAAAAAGTGAACTCATGCAAGAATTTTGCACTGCAATCTAAACTTTTTATTTATAGGTTTAAACTTCTAATGAAACAAAACCATAGTGGTACAGATGTCACGGATGCACCGGGGTTTCTTTTTGGCACCAAAATGGTGATTTTTTGCTTGGTGTGGTAACCTGGTGACTTTTGCATCATATGACAACATGGTATTTTATAACAAAATGAAATGTGTATGTAAATAAATTTAAAATAATTACTAAATAAAATTAAATACACGTGTATTAAAAATAATGTGTTTTAAATAAAACTGTGTAATAATAAAATTAAATGTGCGTGTTTTAAAATAAAATTATAATACAATTTTATAGGCCGTCTAACAATTATTCGAAAATGAGATTTTCTTCCCAAAATAGCACCACAAAAAATTTTTAAGCAACCCTGGAGCGTCTGCGATATCTATTCCATAAGATTAGTCAAGCCAGAATATCAACTCATTCCATCAAACTTACAAAAAAGCATGCGCGAGAAAAACAAAATAATCGTAAACTGCATTAGATGACATCATTCGCTTAAAAAAGGTACAACATGGACAATCTATGGTATTTTTTTCTCCTAAACATTGAAATTCGAATTTTGCTTTTTTATCATAAATATAAAATAAACATGTGCAGAGATGTCACACTTTATAAAAATATAAATAGTATAAAAAAGATAATCATTGTGAGTGTGATATACTCCGGAATTTAATTTTTGTGGCAAGACAATTTGAAGAAAACCTATCGTTTCATTTATGAAAACAATGCCAATTTAATTTTTAATTAACAGCAATTTTTAATCAAGAAAGATGTTTTAGGAAAATGTAAGTGTATATGTCAGAAGCTGCTTTTAAAACCTTTTGAATGATACTTCATTCATTGTTCTGCGCTTCGTAAATTCATAGAAAAAGGGATGTTGACAACAGAAATAATATATATGATTGCCATGGATCACCACTTTGTTAAATTTACTTGTGATCATGCTTAAATTAAACTTAGGAAGTTTTAATGGTCATACAATATTAAATTTGGGGCCACTTAATCAGACATTTTTCAAGACAAACAAATATTAACACAGCTTTATAACTGTTACTTATAAATATAAAATGTTGTATTTGATATTTAATTATTTAAAGGGAGTGGAGAAAAATTTAACTTGATAATGGCAATGAAAAAAAGTAATATGAAATCGTAAATAACTGCTAAACTCCACAGTACATAATACAATTAACACATAAGGTTTAAAAACTACATGATGATTTAAAATTTGATAAAAAAAAAATATTAACACTTGCTTAATATTCTTGACTTGTAGTTCTTGGCGCAGTACAGACAATATTCAAAACAAAAAGCATAAAAGCAAATATGGTGCTCATAATTTGCTTTATGCCACACAAATGTAGGAATGCTGTTAACAGCTAAATTATACTCTTAAAACTGTGTCTCTGATATAAAAGGTACATTTGGAATGTTTGCGCCCCTGAATATTCAGAGACACATTTGCCTTTGAGATTAAGAGGCACATTGTGCCTTTCAATTTATATGATAGTGCTTCTTATGTAAAAATATATTCTGTGCCTCTAAAGATGGTGGTACATGTTTTTATTGTACATCTCATTTCCAATATAACCCAAGTCAATAAATTAATACTTATACAGGGTGTCCCTCTTAATTATTTTTTTTTTCTTTTATGACAAAACTAACAGAATTAGGATACTTTGAATTTTATGAATATTCAGTGTTTACAGGTTCTAAAAACAAAGACTCTTGTATAGAAAAATACTGAAAATTAAAAGAATAGAAAAAGTCAGTAGGATTTTGCCGTAAAGGAAAGAATTTTGTTTTTACTTGTAAAGAAATGAAGGAAAATTTTCTACATATAACTCTAGAATGCAAGGAGCACACAAAAAATTTAAATTTTTAATGTTTAAAAAAAAAAAAAAGAAGTATTTAATAAAAGTAAAGTTTTTAATATGATAAAGAACATTTTGAAACATTTTTGCAATTAGAAATATACTTTTAAAGCTGCTTAAGAACTTGGTATGGGATAACAATAAGAGGAACAGCTTGAATAAAAGAAATTAGACATATAAATAACAAAAGTAAAAAATCTTATGATATACATTTATTTTCACAACTTTACATTTATAAAACTTTTTTTTCTTTTAGATTACAAATTAATGTTTTCCAGTTTAAGATTTAATCAAAAAATAAGTTTAAGAGGTTATATCTTAACATCTTATTTTTACTCTTCTATCATAAAAAATCCCTTTATATCAACCATCTACTTAAATTAAATAATTTTCATACCTCATTTTATTAACTCTCTCTCTCTCTTTCAGTTGGAAATATTCATTATATGGCGTGTAAATAAATACATTTTATAATTATACATTTACAGTAAACTCTGTCTACCGCAGAAAGATTTTCAAGTCCCAGTGAATTTATAGACGTAGAGTAAACTTTGCTGAAGGTAAAATAATATGACGGAAAATGTTCTTAGTCCTAATTAATTTCACATTAGACAGAAGAGAAGGTTACAGTATTTAATACTATTTCTCCCGTCGTCAAATGATAACTTACAAAGTTTTGATTTGTTTATTTTATACATAATTTTTAAAGCTAAGAAGCATAAAAATAATTCATCAACATATTAAAAATGATTTGTGGTTGATTTAATCTAAAAAAAAAGGGTGGGGGGGGGGATATAAAACATAACAGTGAATTGGTGTATCAGTGGTCACATTTAATAAATTTGTGCTGGATGTCAAATAGTTTATATATATATATATATATATATATACTCCCAGCATTTAATGTTTATTTTACCATTTTGTCCCATGTTTTCTTTTATCCTTCAAAAATTATATCAAAAGAGAGAACATAAAAATTATTGTCATTACTGATGCCTAAGAGCTTAAATACTTTAAAAGAAATAAAACACAATAGATGGGAAAATAAAAATATAAGACATATAAATAAAATATAATTTATTAAATTTACTGTAGATGCAATAAAATTTTAAATGCAATATAAAATCTAATAAAATAGTTGCACAGTCTAATTAAAAATTATATACAATTGGTCAAAACAGACGGCCATTTCAAAAAACTTGGAACAGGTCTCTTCTGTTGAGAAGTAGTATATTCACCCTAGGGAGAAATTTATAAGAAAATAATTAATATTTAATACTTGATCATATCTACAAATTCACACAAATTCTAATACCTGTTTTTAAAAAAATTCTATTACTAGAGTAAATTCCTGACTAAAATGTGTTCAGGTTGAGAGTCAAACTTGAAACCTTTCACTTAAATTGACAACGCTCTGCCTATTGAGCTACCTGGACAGACAACTGTTGGCAATAACATCTGTTCTGAATTCAACAGAATAAACTACAGGTAATGGAACTTAATTAAAAATGGATGCTAACATAATCGCCAATCAGGTTATCTAAGTGAAATGTGTCTGCTGGCTATCGGCCCAGGTAGCTCAACACAGACAATTTATCCAAAGGTCTTGATTTCGACTCTCGGCCTGGACGTATTTTCACTCAGTTGGAAAAATGTCAATTCATATAATATTTTTATCAATCAGTTTGAGTTAAAAATTAGAGCCGTACCGAGTACTCTGTATATACTCTGTACTCGGCCAATTCCGAGTAGTTGCAAGAATTTCATTTTTTAAGCATATTTGAAGACAAATTAATTTATATGTGATCTATAAAAAGGTATTTGAATATAAATGTATAATATATGCCCTAATTCATAAAACTATTTACTCGGTACATAAAAATTTATCTATAAAACATAGCAAAAGGTAAGAACCCCCCCCCCCCCTGCAAAATTAATGTAAATTAAAGTTTAGTTTATATTTAAAAAAAAGAAAAAAGTCATTTTTAAAACTGTAGGAAAAGACTGATTTTGGATAAAGAAGCAGTGTGCAGAAACAGAAAATACAATAAATGCAATTAAAAAAAATAATACCGTATATACTCGTGTATAAGTCGACCCCCCCCCCCCCCAATTCTTACGCAAAATTTTGGAAAAAATTGAATTTTCGTGTAAAAGTCGAATCACATTTCTGGCAGTATGTTCAAAAATGATTTGTAATCCAGGATTTAAAGAAAAACCATTCATTAAATTAGTATTAGTATTTTTTTTTTTTTTTTTTTACGTTTCTAATCAGACTTTTTTTTTTTTTTTTTTTTTTTTTAATTCAACATTTTAAAATTGTATAATTATGTATAACTAAAGAAGCTTAAACTATTTTGAAAGCTATTCACATCAATTTAATGATTACTTACTTTTTTTTTCTTCTTAATCTATTCAAGCCTTATTTACAAGGTAAACAACTTCTTAAACTGCTAAAATATAGTACTTCTTTGTATTGTAGGACTTTTAGGAGAGAAATCTAGTAGCATTCTCAAGTTGAACTCTTTTTGAAAAGGTGATTAAAATGTTGAAAGGAATGCCCCTGTATTGAAGGGAATTCTATCCCAAGAGAAAATGAGTGCAGAACAATTACAGAAGCATTATTGTTGAGCTTTTTTTTTTATCAATCACCATTGTCTGCTTTTATCTGTCTCTCCAACCTAGACCCATATGTGATTAATTAAAAGACTTGCACATTCACCAACTATCTGCGAAAAACATATGACTCCGGTATTTCACTCCGCTATTTTTTTTTTTTTTCTACTTACTCGTGTATAAGTCGACCCGCCATTTTCAGCTCCCAAATTTTGTCTAAAATTCTTCGACTTATACATGAGTATATACGGTAATTAAATTTGCTGTATGACAAATTATGGTACAAAAACACTACAATCTTTCTACATTTTCAGGAGATAGGGCATTTCTTTTATTGATGTAAATTTGGCCTGCACTGCAAAAAATAATTGTTGATTTTACAGTATTAAAACTGGCACCCCAGCTGCCAGTATTATACCATAAAATTAACAGTATTAAACAGTAAAATAAGCAGTAATACGCTGCCGTGCAAGTAGTAATACGTTACCGCGCATGCACGATAGTGTATTACTGCTTGCACGGCAGCGTATTACTGCTTAGCTGGGATGCCAGTTTTATACTGTAAAACAACAATTTTTTTTTGCAGTGTGCTTCAGAAAAAATGGGTTCACTGCGAGCACTTATAAAATAGCATTTTAGCTGTACATTACAAACACACACAAAAGAGAAAAGAAAAGAAACTGTAAAGCCCCGCCCCCTTTTTTGATGTTTTCGTGTTATAGCGGCCTCCACAATTACAATTATGCCAAGGTTTCAGCTCTGATTTCGCCAAGATCATCGAAAAGCTTATATATGCATCATATATACACATATTATTCCAAACACCCATTATACGTCATTACATACATATTATTTACGTTTTATATGCCATATATATACATCCTATACAACTTATGCACATGTTATATGTATACATCATATATGTGTTATATATGACTAATAACTTGGCCATATACATCACAAAAGTAATGATTTAACGTAAAAATATATCATATTATGTCATACATGCTTTATAATTTGGCGATAAATCTTGGTCGCTTGGCGATTCATCCTCAGGGGCTGCTATTACACAAAAGTACCCAATTTTTTTAATCAAAAGAAAATAAGCTACTTTTAAAAAATATGAAACTTTTGCATTATTCAAAGGTATTGTTACAGCAAGCAAAAACCATTTTTGATAGACAGATTTCAGGTATCAAAATGACAAATGGGTAAAGTTGTGTTGAATAATCAGTTTTAATTTCATATTGGTTAATTGAACTTTTTATATATCAATTCTTTTTATATATATAAATTTTAAATAATGTTACTGTTTTAAAATTTTTGAATATACAAAAATTGTCTTTAAAAGGTCCACAATAAATAAAATTTCAAAAATTGAAGTTAATTTTATAAAATATGATTAAATTATATGCTCAAGATGCATGTTTATAAATAGGTATATATATATAAACACACACACACACACATAGAAGTGTTACCACTAAGCACACTTCATGTTCGAATCAGTGATTCTTTCTGAAACACAATTACTCGGTATTCACTCGGTACGCGGCCAAAGCACTACTCGGTACACCACTATTAAAAATAATAATATATAATAATGTATTGATATTGTTTTTGATGTATTATTGTTAGAAAATACATTACAGCTTGATTTGAACCTTTAAGAAAAGTATCCAATTTCCATGAACTTCCATTAACATAAACATGTGAGCTAATTTAATAAGTAACAATCGAGAAACGTTGAAAAGTCAATTTTAATTTTGCAATACTAGGTTTTTCTTTAGGTTATGTATGTTACTTTATTTACCATTAATTTAATCTTTATAAATTTGATAATTTATAAGCTATTGTAATACAATTTGATTACTTTAAACTTAATTTTTTTTATTTATTATTTAGTTCAGGGTTGGTAAGTTTGTGCTGCAGGTGGAAAAAACTGCGGTAAAAACCGTCCTGGCAAAAAATCATAAATTAAAAAAATTATAAATGCATGTTTTATTTCTTTTACTTATCTTAAATTAACAATCACAGAATAGTAGTACAATGCATTATGATGGTAACTTAATATACTCTAAATAACTGAGAAATTATTAATTTCACCATAAAAAAAAAAAAAAAAAATTAATTGAAAAAAAGCTATTGTTAGTCTGATTTTTATGCTGCAATAAATTAACAATATTGCAAAATCTACAGAAATTATAAACACTTCTAGTTTTAAAATAAGATGTATCAACCTATCAATCAGCATAATGCAATAATTCAGAGATGCAAAATATAAGCAATAGTAGTGAGTACATGTATTAATATATTGTGTTCAAATAAGTGAAATCTTAAATTTCTTTTAAAAAATTAAATATTTTAATAACATAAGAAATTACACATTCAACATTAAGCGGCACTTTCATCACCATCATCATCATTACAAAATAATTATTTTTTCAGCATTCCATACCAAAAAACAAGTTCGGAAACATTACTTATTGTCAACCTATTTCGAATTTTTGAGTGGACAAAAGAGAAGTTGGAAAATATTCTGTCGATTGCAGCACTACTGGCTGGGCATTATAGGTGCATCCCAAATTTGGGTTTCCAAAATTTGGAAGGAGTCACTGGCTTCTAAACCCAAAAAATCCAGTGGCCACAATTGTAAAACAAACGCATAAAAACAATAGTGTTTAAATGGGTTTAAAAAAAAAAAAAAACTCAGGAATTTAAAGTGTAAAGTAATTTATTTAATATAAATACATGTACAACAAAACTTGAATATTAATTAAATCTTAAATCATGTACAGTCAGTCAGAAGATAAAGTTGGGCAAGATACGGTTTTAAAAAAAAAATGTATAAGCTAAGCAATCATGATAGCGAGGAATATCAGAAAAACAATATTCTTATTTTGATTTTGCCAGACAAAAGTACATATGAAAGAAAATCTGAATTTGTAAGATTATTTCGCACTATAAAAATCAAAACACACTTCAAACATTTATTTATATATGCATATATATATATATATATATATATGCATATATATATATATTTAAATCACAGTCTATGTAATTTATAGTGCCTAATTAGAATTATGAAGGTAGTGTCATGCAATGTAGCAACATGTAATATGTCACATATAACAATGCTAAACAAATATTTAACACAGACATATGCAAATCAATTTAAAAATACCATTGTTATTGCACTTCATGTAGCTCTTTCTGGCTGCATCAGTTTCTTGATTATGCAAAGAATTAAATATGCAGTCCCTCTTGAATTTCCTTCTCCATGAATGAAGCAACTTATATCCAGCTGAAAAAGATTAAATAATTTATCATTAGTTTTTAAAATAGTAAAGACACATGCTGAGCTATAAAGCCACAGAAAAAAACGCAATCTAATTTATGTTAAAATCTAATCCCTTATCTAATTTATGTTTATAAAAAAAAAAAGAGGTTGTGTAAAGCTAAAGTGGCCATTATTCAATGACTGATC
Organism: Maratus michaelseni; assembly: GCA_963931845.1. Lineage (NCBI taxonomy): Eukaryota > Metazoa > Arthropoda > Arachnida > Araneae > Salticidae > Maratus > Maratus michaelseni. The sequence continues at coordinate 187,988,276 of OZ007587.1, forward strand.
ATAAGTTACCTAGATTTTTAATTTCTAAATGTTTGTTTTTGTACATATGCAACACAAATGTTCTCTGAGTAATTAAATGAATTATAATATGAAACCAATATAATTAAACATTCTTTAAATCAATAACTTAAAAGAAGATGGTTTGTTATTTTCAATATTTACATATCTAATATCTTCAATTTTATTATGTTAAATTCAGTTCAATCATTTAGAACAATGTTTATGTTAAATTTTATTTTTATAAATTATAAAAAAGTCCCTGCACCCCTTCTTTTTTGAGCATGTTATTTCACGTTTGTAGCTGTAAGCCTAGCCTTAATCCTTAGTTTGTAGAATGTGCATTTGCAAGCAAAGAACAGGTAGCCTTTTTTCGGTACTTTTCGGTTAGCCGGGCACCAGTCATACATATACATGTATATATACACACACACATATATATATATATATATACACACTTATATGTATGAAAATATATTATATATATACTTACATATTTATTTATTTATATATATATATATATATATATATATATACACTTATATGTATGAAAATATATTATATATATACTTACATATATATTTATTTATTTATATATGTACATAAATCATTGGCACCCGGCTAACCGAAAATATATGTATATACACACACACACATATATATATATATATATATATATATATATATATATATATATATATACACACTTATATGTATGAAAATATATTATATATATACTTACATATTTATTTATTTATATATATATATATATATACACTTATATGTATGAAAATATATTATATATATACTTACATATATATTTATTTATTTATATATGTACATAAATCATTGGCACCCGGCTAACCGAAAAGTACCATTTCTTCTTTGTTTGGATTCTATTAAGCTGTACCTGCAATGGTAGATGGGAAAGCTTAAAAAACCAATATAACAAGTTAATTTATACAGCTCATGGAGTTGCATTCCAGTTTCCAGTCCATGCAGTTCAGCATCAATTGTGCGATATTTTCCAATTTTGGATTTATCCACTCCTAATTGCAAAACAAACTTGAAGAACAGAAAGCATCCAAACTAGTGTTTTGCTACAACATGTTGTTCCATAGAAAAAAAGACTTAGAATGAGACTAACATTAAAACAATATAAAAATCTGAATATTATTTATATAGGGTAATTTTATACAATAAATTATGCAAATATTTTCACAATGTACTTTCATTTTTAAAAATTAAAGTATTTAATAGTAGTTAGAAAGGGTCTATTTATATAAATCAATTCCATTCCCTCTAATCTCCAAAGTTTGGGATTAAAAGTCATGTAAATTATACAATTTTGAAGATTATTGTTAATTATTTGTTATTATTTCTCTTTTGCATATGTGTTACATTTAAATACACAAATCAAAATACACATTGACCAATGATTAGTTTTTATTTTATGAAACATTGATGTATTAGTTGTATATTTCAGTAATTTAGATTTCTGTTTGGAAATTGTATCTAGCAAGTAATGAAAAATATGACATTCCTTGTTCAGAAATGAAAGACTGCTTCGATAAAATTGAATACAGTAGACTCCCTAAAATCTGCACATCATTACAAATGAAAACAATGAAACTTACAGTTGAGATGTAGGGAAAAAATTCAGGATTTTTTAAATGATTATATCATTCCATGTACATTTTAATATGTAATTCTTATTAATTGGCTGAACATGCTTTCTCATCAAGGAAGTATAACTTTATTTCTGAAAAAAAAATTCAAGACAGTGCTGTTCTCAGTGGTGATTGTGATCTTTTTACCAAATAAATTAATGTATTAATCGAGAACTTTTGGATATTAAGTTTGCCTAAGCATGAAATAAAACTTTTATTTTATGATTTTTATGTAAATTATTAGTGTAACTTTATCAGGCAAGTTTCATTGAATAATTAAAAGAAAAAAAATCTCATCGTTATTATGCCTATTTTTAGTTATGTATTATTGTGTACTTGACCTTTACCTTTAAAATTTTAATCATGTTTTAAATTTTCTTACTTTACTTAATTATTTTAATATTTTACTTTATTGTAAGCATTCATTATAATTTACAGTGCATTATTACATTCAAATGACTGTTTAAAAAATGTAAACAAAACAGTGACCAGAAATCCGCAAAATTCTAAAATCTGCACAATCTTTGGTTTCAAGTTATGCAGATTTGAGGGAATCTACTGTACTATATATATTTTTAAACTGTTGATTTAATTATCGTTTAATTTATGGTTCCAGGAGAAGCAAGGATTAAACTGAAATTTTCATTGAATTAATGTTTAAAGAAATAGCAGTAACTTTCTGTAAAAAATGGTTTAAAAAAAGTTTCTTGCTGCCTTTTTTGTTTCAATATCTTTACTTTCAATTTTATTGTTTACATTTGAATATATATTTGATTTTTTATTTTAATTATATTAAAACAAATATATTATTCCAAGAAATTCTTATATTTATGAATCTTAAGATATGTTTAGTTTTGAAATTTTAAATAATAACAGGCTATAATAATTACGTTTACCAAATATTATTTGTTTCTTATTATGCTAAATAAAAAATGAGCACCCATTGCTGAAAAAAAGCAATGAACATTTTAATTTAGTTTTCAAAAACACATTGTGCAACAAGACTTTTTATTTGTCACAGCAAATAAAATAGTAACTTGACCACTTTCTGTTTTTCAGCAACATCATTCGAGCCAAAACCAATCAGATTATTTGAAAACAAACTAGAGCAAATATCAGAGTTTCTCCCAGACAGTTTCAGAAGGGTGCTGCACCCTGCCTGCCCTTTTCTTTACAAAATAGCACCCTTCTTGCCCCTCATAAAATAATTAGCACCCTCCTTGGAAAGAACTAGATCTTTCGAAAGGCCTAGCGCATTTAAAAAAAAAAAAAAAAAAAAAAAAAAAAAAAAAAAATTATGGTGTTTTTAAAGAAGTTATTTTAGTTCAAAATAATACCTTTTAACAATTAAAAAAAAGTGCCTTTAAGAATCCAAAAAGTGCCCTTAAGAATAAAATAGTGCCCTTTTCTCACCAGCAGCACCCTGCCTTTTTTTAAACCTGGGGGAAACTCTGCAAATATTAGGGGAGACTGGTACACAGTGGACCACTTTTTCAGTTAATTTTTTTTCTTCTCTGTAACAGGTAAACTGATCTGCATGAAAATATTTTTGAATATTCTTTAAACCTTTATACATTCAGCATAATTTTCTCAAAACGTAGTTTTCAATACATTTTTAATTTTTTTTTTTATATGCACCCATAAAGCGGACCGACCGCCCACCCACCGGGGCACAGTGGACCGCTGTTAGGTATTATCTGAAATACAATATAAATCTATTTTTCATTAATCTAATTCTTTTTTATTTCCCCTTTGCCCGCAAAATAACATAATAATAATATAAATTTACAAGTAACATTTTGAAACAAAAACAAGAATAATTATATTTTGAAAATAATAACAGATTAATACAGGAACAATTGCAATTTAGTTGAAGTTATTACTTAAGTACAAAAAAAATCAGCACACATTAAAATTTGCAAATGAAATTCCAAAATACTTATGATTATGAGTAAGATTGAGCATGGAATTTTCCTGAAATACTTTTGGGTGAGGGAGCAACATTATAATATCCTTGACATCAACAGCAGATTCATCTACAGTTTCGGGGAAAATAAACTGATTTCCATTGAATTTGCATCTCATTTGCATTGAATTTTACTTGAATATAATTATCACCAATTAGACTACAGTTATATTTACAGTAAATACAAAACAAAATATTTCTTACTATGTTAAATAAATTGTTATTTTTATTTGTTTACTTTATTTTACAGTTAAATACTACTTTAAAACAATATTTCTTAATAGAAAATAAGCAATTATTAAATATTTTGAACATTCTGCATTACAGGAGCAGAGTGGATTGTGGACCACTATGCCCCAGGAGTGGGTGGTACATTGTGCCTCATATTGAAGTTCAATAAATAATCATATTAATATTTGTTTATAGCTTTCTTTTAAACATATTAACTTTAAAGTTAAATAAAAAAGAAGTATCTGAGCTTTGCAAAAAGGCTGTTTTACCTTATTTATCTACAACCTTTAATTACTAAAAAAATAAAATATGATAATGAAAAATTTTATTTTTAGAAGCTCAGAACAACCCATCAGGATAAAATATTTCAATCTGAGCTAAACATATTTTCTGAAGGCCATAAATAATCAGTGCAGTGCTGTTGTCTATTAGGATAGAAGAGAAGCTTAAATTTTTTTTTAATAAATAAATAATTAGGGGGTAGTCCACTGTGTCCATAGGTCTAGTGTGTACCGGTCTCCCCTACACTAAATATGCAATACTTAGATAAGCTTCAATTAAATTGTAACAAGTAAACAAATTTTATTACAATTAAATAACCTTTAAAGATTTATGTTGCGATTAAATAAGAATTTTGTTAGATATTAAACAGATACATTTTATTTCTTAAAAAAATGGCAGTTCTCTGACCGTTATAGTACACAAGTACTATTTTATGTTCCACAAAATATCATCATGGTGATCCGCAGAACTAAAAATTATAAATTTACTGGTCTGTGAGATTCCAAAGGTTGGCGACCACTGATTTTAGATGACTGATTATTACAATAAAAAATTTAAATTTTGTGTGCTGCTGAAGGGGGGGGGGAGGGGAGGGGGTAGATTTTCTTAAAAAAAAAAAAAAAAAAAAAAAAAAAACAGACATCTGCAGAAGTGCGAAAGATTCAGAGCTCTTAACCTGAAAGGTATGTGTAGTGATAGTTTGCTACAAAAAATAGTTTTTCTCAACCACTGACCATAAGAAATAATGACAATCTGTGGCCAGGACAGGTCTTAAATGTTTGCTTATTCACCTCCGACCAAAAAAAAAAAAAAATAATAATAATAATAATAATAATAATAATAATAATTTTAATTAAATTTATAGTAGCAATGAAACTAGTAAATCTGCAGATCAGTGGCCTCGAACGTTAATTCTACAATTTTTTTAAAAATTATTTTACTTATTATTTAAAAAATTCAATCCGCAGAAAAATTTCTTTTATATTTGTAATACTAATTACAACAAATAATATATCAAGTAGTTTCGGGGAATTTAACTGTTAAAAATAGTGGGAATTATACGAATCTATGTAAAACTATTCCAAAACTTTTTTTGTTCAGATTTTTTTTGTTATCACCCCCCCCCCCCCCCCCCCACTCTCTCTCTCAATTTGACAACTGTAATTCCCTGATATTTAGTATTTTAAAACATCTATCTAAAATAATTAAAATACTGATATTGTGATAATCATTGATATCATAATTGGTAAATTTACTTTAATATAACTATTTTTTTTATTAGAATGTTTTCATTAAATTCTGGTACTAAATACAGTCATAAAAACAATTATATTTATTTTCTTTTTTGTGGGGTGTCAATTACTGGAATTTTGATATTTTTCTGTTATTTACAATTAAAGTTCGATTCATATTTTTTCTGTTATTTACAATTAAATTTTTATTTATAATAATAATGTACATTGGTCTTAAAACTTTAAAAATAAATTTTGTAAATGGCCGTGAGTATATAAAATTCAGTTACCAAAACAAACACATCCAAATTTTGAAAGAAAATATAGAATATATAAATTTATTAAGTGAAGCTAGCTCTTAGCATGTTCATTAAGATTTTCCCTGAAAAACAGTGGAACTTCGGAACATCCCCCCCTACCTCCCCATTCCCGGCGACACTTTAAAAAAAAAAAAAGTAGGTTTATTTGATGAGTTGACAAAGTTGTTTGGGTGAAAGTTTCAAGTTTACAAAAAAAAAATTAACCTACAAGAATAATCAAGAAAATGAATTACCGTCCACTTTCTCAAATAAGCATTTGTATAATTCACAAACATCTATGATCCACAGTTTATGTTGCAGAATAAATAAAGACGTCTTTTTCAAAACTCGCCTTATCCAAAATCATAAAAATTGTGTTTTCCCTAAAAGTCTGGTAATCAAGGGCCCGCCCGCTTAGGACTTACATATAGGGGAAGCCCGACGTCACACAGGGGGGGGGGGGGAGATATAACAAATTATTTGAAAACAATATATATATTATAAACAATATTATTTGAAAAGTATTTGATTAAGGAAAAAAAATAATCAGCCACATAATTTGTGGGCCCAGGGCCGAGGCCCGTGCATTAATCAGGCCCTTAAAATACTCTATATTTTGCATAAAAAATATTAAGAAAATGACAACTTACTTAATATTTAAGTTTCTTCCTGAAATGGCGACTAGTAACTTGCAACAGCGTCCTTTCCTTCACGTTATCGCATTTGTTTCTGCCTCGTTTCTTCATTTCCCGCCTGTCACGTGTGAGAATATTTATCATTGCGCATGCGTTTGGAATTTACGTCATCCGTTATTCCGGAGAACGGTAGCTTCACACAGCACTGTGAAACGTTTCACCGGCGATGTGTGTTTTTAAATAATCAGAAGGGGTTACTCCAGAATTTGTGTAATGTTACACAGATAAACCATGGTAAACTTACACAAATGTTTTACAGTGTAGAGCTCTAATAAACCAAAGCATCGATGACTCTCAAATCGTAAATGTAAAAAACCTAGATACTGCCAAATTAACATGGGAAGCTCTGAAAAATATACATGAGAGAAGCAATTTATCTAGTAAGCTTTACCTGTTACGGAAACTATACAGTACTAAATTAGCTGAGGGTGCAAACATGATCACGCATATCACTAATATCTTGCAAATTATAGTTAAACTTAATGCCATTGGAGAAAATATTAGCGATTCACATATTTCCGCGCTATTTCTGTGTTCTCTTCCCCCCAGTTACAATACTTTGATAACTGCGTTGGAGGCGAGACCAGAAAATGAGCTCACCCCTGATTTTATCTAAAACAAATTAACGGATGAATATAATCGTAGACATGAAATGTCAGAACAATCACATAGCGGATATAACAACAACGAGAGAGCATTTAAAACAAATAGGAGATATACACACACTGAAAATAGAAGAGAACAAAAATATTGTAACAACTGTAAAATGAAAAATCAATCCACTTACGAATGCTGGCACTACAAGAGCAGAAACACGGTACAATCCGGAAATCCACGTAACAATCAATTCAAAAATAAAAAGAATTTCTCATCTTCATTATGTTATGAAAAGACCGAAACTCGTAGAGAAAATAAAACTCCAAACGAAAGAAAATACGCAAATGATCAAACGCAAAATAAAGCATTAATCACCGAAAAAGTAGGCAAACATAACTGGATTCTCGATTCAGGATCTACCTCGCACATTTGTAATGATAAAAGCCTATTTAGTAAATTTATTGATTATAATAAAACTTCAGTAACGATCGCGAATGGTAATAAACTGACAGCGTTAGGTTCAGGAGAAGTTTTTATAAAAACATTAACCCCCGAAGGAAAAGAAAAACTAACGAAATTACGCGAAGTGCTTTATGTCCCAGACTTAGAGTCAAACCTAATTTCGGTTAGTAAAGCCGCTAAAAACGGGTGTAAACTAATCTTCGACGATAATAAATGCGATTTGATCTTTGATGAAGAAATATATATTAGGGCGAAAAATGAGAAAAATTTATACATTATTGAGGAAATGGACGATGTGGAAGAACCACAAAATTATGTAAACATAACGTATAACTGTGACAGCAAACAATGCATAGATCTCTGGCATCGCAGACTCGGTCACAGAGATTATGACGCGTTTAAATCTATAATAACAAATCAACTTGCGGACGGAATAAAGATAGGAAAATGTAAACATCAAAATAAAACATGCGTAACTTATATCGAAACTAAATTAACTAACATGCCGTATCCTAAATCAGCAACAAACCGAGCTACTAATATCGTGGATTTGATCCATAGTGACGTATGTGGTCCTTTAGATACACCGACTTTAGGCGGATAAAATTTATTTTATGACTCTTATTGATGACTATTCCCGATATACTACGATATATTTATTATCTAAAAAGAGCGAAGTTGCTGAAAAGATAAAAGAGTATATAACGATGATATACAATCAGTTCGGTAAAAAACCTAAGGAAATTAGATCGGATAACGGTCGTGAATATGTAAATCAAAAGATAGATGAATACTTAAAACAGAACGGAATTTTACACCAATTGACTGTCCCGCATAATCCGAGCCAGAATGGAGTTGCGGAGAGAAAAAATAAAAGTTTATTAGATATGACTAGAAGCATGCTATCACAAGCAAAATTAAGCAAACATTTTTGGGGTGAAGCCATAAACACTGCAACATATTTACAAAACCGACTCCCAACTAAAGCAAACAACAACAGAACACCTTACGAATTATGGAAAGGAGTTAAACCGAATTTAAAACACTTAAAAACATTCGGTTGTAAAGCGCTATTTTACGTCGATAAAGTAAACAGAGGAAAACTCGATAACAGGGCTCAAACCGGAACGTTCGTAGGTTATGATACACGATCGACTGGTTATAGAATTCACACACAAGGAAAACAAATTATAATAGCGAGAACGGTAAAATTTCTTGAAAATGAAAATGTACACTCAGATAACATTGAGGAGATACAAAACACCACAAAAACATCAGATGACAATACACAATTATCGGATAGACATGAAAATCACTTAGAAATAAAACTTGACAGTGAGGAGACACCATCCGTGCCCAAACAGCAACCAATTTAACCAAGAAGGTCTAATAGGACAAATAGAGGCGTTCCTCCTGACAGATATGTTTGTCTCACAAATAGTTCATCTGAAAACATTCCCGAAAATTGGGAAGATATCGAAAAAATGAAAAATACTAATGATAAACAAAATTGGATAAAAGCAACACAAAATGAAATACAATGCCTAAGAAAAAATAACACTTGGACTTTAACAGATCCACCACCCGGAACAAAAATTATCGGCTCAAAATGGACTTTTAAACTAAAAAAGGACAATTTAGGAAATGTTCAAAGCTATAAAGCGCGTTTAGTAGCACAAGGATATAGTCAAAGATTCGGGATTGATTATGATCAAACTTTCGCACCTGTAGTTTCGCACGCTACAATACGTGCATTTCTCATCTCTGCATTGCACAAAAATTTGAACGTGAAACATGTTGACATAACCACAGCATTCTTGCATGGTGAATTAACTGAAACTGTTTATATGAGTCAACCAGACGGGTATATTAAACCCGGCGATGAAAGAAAAGTTTGTAAACTTCAAAAAGCCATCTACGGTCTTAAGCAAGCTGCAAAGGCCTGGTACACCAAAATATCGGAAACACTCACAAACAATAATTTCTTACAGAGCAAAAATGATCCATGTCTGTACTTTAAATTAAATCAAGAAAATCCGATATACATCATCATTTATGTAGATGATCTCCTGATAGCAGGAAAGGACAGTGATATCGAAGAAACAATAAACCAACTTAAGAAAGAATATGAACTAAAAAAACTTAGGATAAGTGAATAATTACCTAGGCATAAACATTAATAAAATCAACGATACATATTACCTAAATCAAAACAATAAAATACAGGAACTAGTGAAAAAACTGAATTTAAACGACATGAAACCTCATTACACACCCATGATTGCTGGATTCAACAGACTTGAAGACGACGATAATCTTTTACCTAATAACACGAAATATCGACAAGCGACAGGCACATTACTTTACATATCAACAATCACGCGTCCTGACATATCTGCAGCAGTAAACATATTATGTCGTAGAAACGAAACACCACGCCAAAAGGACTGGTCAGCAGTAAAAAGAATCATTTCATACCTCAAAACTACAGAAAATTTGAATTTAACTCTTAGCGCAAACAGCAAGCCCATCTAAACAGCATACGCCGATGCAGACTGGGCTGGTGACTTGAAAACACGTAAATCAACGTCAGGAAATCTATTCATGCTAGGAAAATAGCCGATTTACTGGATTACAAAAAGGCAAAATTGCATTGCACTTTCGTCAGCCGAAGCTGAATACGTTTCAGCTAGCAACGCAGCACAAGAATTAAGTTGGATAACAAACTTGCTAAGCGACCTCAACATTCCACAAAAACTACCCATCACGATATTTGAGGATAATATGTCCTGTATAAAAATGACTGAAAACGATAAAGATACTAAGCGATCCAAGCATATCGACATACGTTTCCACAACATCAAACTTATTAAAGAAGAAGGAAAAATCGATCTACAATACTGCCCTAGTGAAGAAATGATAGCCGACACTCTCACGAAGCCCACTCCCAAGCCTGTGTATGAAAAACACCGTAAGAAACTGAGTCTTCAACCATTCCCCACACAGGAGATTACGGGGGAGTGACGGAGAAACCTTTTTTATGCAGTTAATTAATCTCCACGTGCAGCGAACGATTGAAAAACATGTTAAAAACCAGACCCCAATTAACTATAAGTACTTTAAGTGACAACCGCAGATGCAAAACAGTGAATAAAACCAGAGACTGTCGAAACTAACTAAGTGGAGAAATACTGCAGATGTCCCTCCTTCAAACTACAGCTGTTTGTCCCGCGCGTGTGCACAGAACTCAAATAACAATCTCCCTTCAGTTTCCAAAATGTATCCGAGCAGTTAAGACGCTCTTGTATATATATGATGTAAATATATTTTAATATAATGTAAAATTGGAGCACTTATACGCAGCCTCCAAAACGCGATTTTAAACATGTACATCTAGCCAAGAATTATAATATTATATTCAAAGGAAAATGAATCTTCTACTCATTTCACACAATTGTTATTTTCTACTAATACTATTTCTTATTATTCCAATATAAGTGAATCAATGGATAAGATAAATATCGCTACAACACTTTGGATTACTGTGGATATTACTTGGCGCAAAAAAGGAAAATTTCAGGTAAGCTGAACAAACTTCTTTAACATATCAAAAGATGAAAATGTATATTAAATTTGAAGACTGATTTAACTATTTATAAAAATAAGAAAATTTATTACGCTACCGACGGTTCCCCTAACAAAGATTATGAAAGACTGAAAAAAGAATATCCCAGTATTAAAAAAAAAAAAAACGATAATTTAACAAATTTCTAAAAATATAATAATAAATAAAAGAACACTAAAAAAGTAATAATAAATGCGATAAAAGAAAATACTCAATTTATTGAGAAACTCAATTCTACGAATTATAGTACATGGAAGTTCAAGATGCAGATGTTCCTGATTAAAGAGGAACTCGACGATATTATAGTACAAGATCCACCGGATCCAGCCGATCCCGCATGGCACAAAAAAGATCGCAAGACTAGAGCTCTAATAAACCAAAGCATCGATGACTCTCAAATCGTAAATGTAAAAAACTTAGATACTGCCAAATTAACATGGGAAGCTCTGAAAAATATACATGAGAGAAGCAATTTATCTAGTAAGCTTTACCTGTTACGGAAACTATACAGTACTAAATTAGCTGAGGGTGCAAACATGATCACGCATATCACTAATATCTTGCAAATTATAGATAAACTTAATGCCATTGGAGAAAATATTAGCGATTCACATATTTCCGCGCTATTTCTGTGTTCTCTTCCCCCCAGTTACAATACTTTGATAACTGCGTTGGAGGCGAGACCAGAAAATGAGCTCACCCCTGATTTTATCAAAAACAAATTAACGGATGAATATAATCGTAGACATGAAATGTCAGAACAATCACGTAGCGGATATAACAACAACGAGAGAGCATTTAAAACAAATAGGAGATATACACACACTGAAAATAGAAGAGAACAAAAATATTGTAACAACTGTAAAATGAAAAATCATTCCACTTACGAATGCTGGCACTACAAGAGCAGAAACACGGTACAATCCGGAAATCCACGTAACAATCAATTCAAAAATAAAAAGAATTTCTCATCTTCATTATGTTATGAAAAGACCGAAACTCGTAGAGAAAATAAAATTCCAAACGAAAGAAAATACGCAAATGATCAAACGCAAAATAAAGCATTAATCACCGAAAAAGTAGGCAAACATAACTGGATTCTCGATTCAGGATCTACCTCGCACATTTGTAATGATAAAAGCCTATTTAGTAAATTTATTGATTATAATAAAACTTCAGTAACGATCGCGAATGGTAATAAACTGACAGCGTTAGGTTCAGGAGAAGTTTTTATAAAAACATTAACCCCCGAAGGAAAAGAAAAACTAACGAAATTACGCGAAGTGCTTTATGTCCCAGACTTAGAGTCAAACCTAATTTCGGTTAGTAAAGCCGCTAAAAACGGGTGTAAACTAATCTTCGACGATAATAAATGCGATTTGATCTTTGATGAAGAAATATATATTAGGGCAAAAAATGAGAAAAATTTATACATTATTGAGGAAATGGACGATGTGGAAGAACCACAAAATTATGTAAACATAACGTATAACTGTGACAGCAAACAATGCATAGATCTCTGGCATCGCAGACTCGGTCACAGAGATTATGACGCGATTAAATCTATAATAACAAATCAACTTGCGGACGGAATAAAGATAGGAAAATGTAAACATCAAAATAAAACATGCGTAACTTGTATCGAAACTAAATTAACTAACATGCCGTATCCTAAATCAGCAACAAACCGAGCTACTAATATCGTGGATTTGATCCATAGTGACGTATGTGGTCCTTTAGATACACCGACTTTAGGCGGAAAAATTTATTTTATGACTCTTATTGATGACTATTCCCGATATACTACGATATATTTATTATCTAAAAAGAGCGAAGTTGCTGAAAAGATAAAAGAGTATATAACGATGATATACAATCAGTTCGGTAAAAAACCTAAGGAAATTAGATCGGATAACGGTCGTGAATATGTAAATCAAGAGATAGATGAATACTTAAAACAGAACGGAATTTTACACCAATTGACTGTCCCGCATAATCCGAGCCAGAATGGAGTTGCGGAGAGAAAAAATAAAAGTTTATTAGATATGACTAGAAGCATGCTATCACAAGCAAAATTAAGCAAACATTTTTGGGGTGAAGCCATAAACACTGCAACATATTTACAAAACCGACTCCCAACTAAAGCAAACAACAACAGAACACCTTACGAATTATGGAAAGGAGTTAAACCGAATTTAAAACACTTAAGAACATTCGGTTGTAAAGCGCTATTTTACGTCGATAAAGTAAACAGAGGAAAACTCGATAACAGGGCTCAAACCGGAACGTTCGTAGGTTATGATACACGATCGACTGGTTATAGAATTCACACACAAGGAAAACAAATTATAATAGCGAGAACGGTAAAATTTCTTGAAAATGAAAATGTACACTCTGAAAACATTGAGGAGATACAAAACACCACAAAAACATCAGATGACAATACACAATTATCGGATAGACATGAAAATCACTTAGAAATAAAACTTGACAGTGAGGAGACACCATCCGTGCCCAAACAGCAACCAATTGAACCAAGAAGGTCTAATAGGACAAATAGAGGCGTTCCTCCTGACAGATTTGTTTGTCTCACAAATAGTTCATCTGAAAACATTCCCGAAAATTGGGAAGATATCGAAAAAATGAAAAATACTAATGATAAACAAAATTGGATAAAAGCAACACAAAATGAAATACAATGCCTAAGAAAAAATAACACTTGGACTTTAACAGATCCACCACCCGGAACAAAAATTATCGGCTCAAAATGGACTTTTAAACTAAAAAAGGACAATTTAGGAAATGTTCAAAGCTATAAAGCGCGTTTAGTAGCACAAGGATATAGTCAAAGATTCGGGATTGACTATGATCAAACTTTCGCACCTGTAGTTTCGCACGCTACAATACGTGCATTTCTCATCTCTGCATTGCACAAAAATTTGAACGTGAAACATGTTGACATAACCACAGCATTCTTGCATGGTGAATTAACTGAAACTGTTTATATGAGTCAACCAGACGGGTATATTAAACCCGGCGATGAAAGAAAAGTTTGTAAACTTCAAAAAGCCATCTACGGTCTTAAGCAAGCCGCAAAGGCCTGGTACACCAAAATATCGGAAACACTCACAAACAATAATTTCTTACAGAGCAAAAATGATCCATGTCTGTACTTTAAATCAAATCAAGAAAATCCGATATACATCATCATTTATGTAGATGATCTCCTGATAGCAGGAAAGGACAGTGATATCGAAGAAACAATAAACCAACTTAAGAAAGAATATGAACTAAAAAAACTTAGGATAAGTGAATAATTACCTAGGCATAAACATTAATAAAATCAACGATACATATTACCTAAATCAAAACAATAAAATACAGGAACTAGTGAAAAAACTGAATTTAAACGACATGAAACCTCATTACACACCCATGATTGCTGGATTCAACAGACTTGAAGACGACGATAATCTTTTACCTAATAACACGAAATATCGACAAGCGACAGGCACATTACTTTACATATCAACAATCACGCGTCCTGACATATCTGCAGCAGTAAACATATTATGTCGTAGAAACGAAACACCACGCCAAAAGGACTGGTCAGCAGTAAAAAGAATCATTTCATACCTCAAAACTACAGAAAATTTGAATTTAACTCTTAGCGCAAACAGCAAGCCCATCTAAACAGCATACGCCGATGCAGACTGGGCTGGTGACTTGAAAACACGTAAATCAACGTCAGGAAATCTATTCATGCTAGGAAAATCGCCGATTTACTGGATTACAAAAAGGCAAAATTGCATTGCACTTTCGTCAGCCGAAGCTGAATACGTTTCAGCTAGCAACGCAGCACAAGAATTAAGTTGGATAACAAACTTGCTAAGCGACCTCAACATTCCACAAAAACCACCCATCACGATATTTGAGGATAATATGTCCTGTATAAAAATGACTGAAAACGATAAAGATACTAAGCGATCCAAGCATATCGACATACGTTTCCACAACATCAAACTTATTAAAGAAGAAGGAAAAATCGATCTACAATACTGCCCTAGTGAAGAAATGATAGCCGACACTCTCACGAAGCCCACTCCCAAGCCTGTGTATGAAAAACACCGTAAGAAACTGAATCTTCAACCATTCCCCACACAGGAGATTACGGGGGAGTGACGGAGAAACCTTTTTTATGCAGTTAATTAATCTCCACGTGCAGCGAACGATTGAAAAACATGTTAAAAACCAGACCCCAATTAACTATAAGTACTTTAAGTGACAACCGCAGATGCAAAACAGTGAATAAAACCAGAGACTGTCGAAACTAACTAAGTGGAGAAATACTGCAGATGTCCCTCCTTCAAACTACAGCTGTTTGTCCCGCGCGTGTGCACAGAACTCAAATAACAATCTCCCTTCAGTTTCCAAAATGTATCCGAGCAGTTAAGACGCTCTTGTATATATATGATGTAAATATATTTTAATATAATGTAAAATTGGAGCACTTATACGCAGCCTCCAAAACGCGATTTTAAACATGTACATCTAGCCAAGAATTATAATATTATATTCAAAGGAAAATGAATCTTCTGCTCATTTCACACAATTGTTATTTTCTACTAATACTATTTCTTATTATTCCAATATAAGTGAATCAATGGATAAGATAAATATCGCTACAACACTTTGGATTACTGTGGATATTACTTGGCGCAAAAAAGGAAAATTTCAGGTAAGCTGAACAAACTTCTTTAACATATCAAAAGATGAAAATGTATATTAAATTTGAAGACTGATTTAACTATTTATAAAAATAAGAAAATTTATTACGCTACCGACGGTTCCCCTAACAGTAACTTCTTAAAGATTCCGTTATAAAAACGTACAATATCACAACTTTTTAACTAATATTATTATAGGATGAACTATCGGGTTCCGATATCCTGCCTGCTTTATATTATTTAACACCGATAATTTCCATTTACAAATATATATAATTAAGATACTTCTCTATAAATATTTGAAAGTTTGAAAAAAAAATGTAATTAAATTGATTGAATCAAATGGTGCTTATCAGTTATCAATGAAACACGTTTTTTAAAGGAAAATTCTACTATTTTAAATTAAAAAATAATAATTATAGAACATCGTGCTTCTGAAAAAAGTAAAGCAATTATAAATATATATATACATATATATATATATAAACTAGACTGTGGGAGAAAGATTGCCATCCCAACACTGCTGGGAAAATATGTAATGTATTTCTAAAATAATATATAGTTATATTAGTTGCTTTGATTTCGCATTTTACTAAAACTGTTACTGTATACACAGGATGCCATTCGTATCATTGACCAACATGTAATTCCTAAACCGTTATTTTAAGAAGTATCGTTCCAATTGCAATTTTTTTTTATATTCTGTTCTTCATAATATAAAAATCAATTTACTTCAGAATAGTTATTTTTAAAAAATTTACGAAATATAAAATTTTCTACGATCCCTGCATCCTATAAGAATAATATTAAATAAAATTTCTCCATGCATACAACATGTAAAACAATAAAAATTCTGTTTTTGAACGATCGAAACTTCCCGAGTTATAATACTTTAAATTTTACAATTTTTCAGCAATTTTTTTTAATACTAAATAGAAAAAAAAGCATTTTTAGTGCCAGAACATACTAAGAATTCAGAAAATGCAAAGTATCATCTCAGTAAAATTTGGTTGTACAAAAGAGAAATTTTTACTCTTAATTACAGCATGGAAACATTTTCTCTAAACATAACTTATATGACGCAGGGACCATATAAAATTTTTTATTTAGCATTTTTTATTTAATAAATATTATTGCGTGAATGGATTTTCATATTATGAAAACAGCATTTCAAACATTTTTGCACTTAAAACTATAGTTTTAAAACTAATGGTTTAGTGATTATCGACTGGTCGACAATAAGAAGAGATATAGAGATATCCTCTAAATAAGGATTTGTCCCATTTGAAGGAATTAGAAGGGAATCATATTTTGTATCAAACAAGAAGCAAAGAAATGTACATGCAAATTTAAAAAAAAAAATGAATATGAATCACATTTAGAAGGCAATCATATTTATAACAGCAAAAAGAGCATTCAGTTTTATTGATTAAATATTTAAGCACATATTATTTAGAACAGATTTTAAGACCAACTTATGCAGCATGCCCTCACCCTTCGCATTTGTTTTATACTCCTCTTTAAATACATCGCATCACAATTTACGATTTCTGATACAGAAAAGAATATAATTTGCAACCAAATACAAAAGTACAACAAGAAGGAAATTTCTTTTCACAACGATTTGCGTTTTTATTACGCAATATACTCAGATGAATACAAAAGAGTTGTATTTATGCTTCATATATACACTTTTATTTTAGTTTATGCAAAAATATAAAAGTTTAGTCTGGAAAGTGAAAATGCATTCAATGTTCATTTTTCTTCCATTCAAGAGAGATAAATATTCTGCAGTTTGTGAGATATCGCCTTCTGGATTTTCAACGAGTATTTCAAGGAAATGATTTCTTAAAGTTTTGAGATGATTGAAAGATTCTGTAAACTATGATTTTCTTTTATTTTAGTTTTATTTGAACCATATTTTTACATAACCATTATGTCACTTCATTTATTGATATATACATACAGTATAACCTATGAAAATGGAACAAAGATATATTTATAGTAGACGATGTACTCCTTAAGCGAAAACCTGCCTAAAACGAAAATTATTTTTTACTGTAAAAATATAAATTTTTTTGTTTTATTTTTTTGGCATGATACGCATTTTTTTTCTACCTTATTATAATTCCTGTTTTGTCTTTGTGCATGAATATTTGTGGTTGCACATTAGAGGTTAGGATATTGATCAGAAGGAAACTCATAGTCAGTGTTATAAGCGATCTCTAACATGCGAATCTGTCATCTAAATTATATTTTTCTTTCTGCTTAGATGATGGGTTTAAGCTTTTATGTGAGTTTTATATAATATTTTTGATATAATACACTATATTTGACATAATATTTATTTGATATAATTTAAATTTGTTGAATTAATCTGTTGATCTCGTATTATAAATACAAAAAGGTTTATCTATACTAATAAAAGCAAGTTGTTTGTCTGTCTGTGTGCTGTGTTCTGCAGACTTAGCTACAAAATTTCGTGGGAATGTACCTGTATATCTCTTGTAATGTACCTCGAAGCCCGATTTCGGATTTTTTTAATTAGATGTTTTATGTGATTTTTAATCAATTTCAAGCGTTTTTTCACGTTTTGAGGCGGTTTTACTAGATTAGTAAAAAATAATCGTGTTTCAATCTTTTAGACAGATATAAAAAAGTTTGTCCTTTTCCAGTAAAGTTTATCAGAATTTGCTTTGCGATTTTTGAATTTTTCGCGAAGGTTTTTTTAATGAGATTTTTAGAGTTTTTCACATTTTTCGGCGTTTTTTTCACATTTGTAAAAGGAATTTGGTTTCCAACTTTTAGCCTAACATAGTAAATGTTGTCCTCTACGATTTTTGAATTTTAGCGAATTTTAATAATGCAATTTTTTTGCGTTCCACTGCGATTTTTAACATTCATAAAAGGAATTTGGTTTCAAACTTTTAGCGCAATAATGTAAATTTTGTCCTAGACGATTTTTGCATTTTAGCTATTTTTAATGTGATTTTAGCGTTTTTCGAGTGCCGCATCGATTTTTTTATATTCGGAAAAGGATTTTTTTTTTTTAAACTTTTATCTTAATATAGTAAATTTTGTCCCCTAGAATTTTTTTATTTGAGGGATTTTAAATGCAATTTTCATTGCGATTTTTCACGGTTGGAGTGGATTTTTTTTTACATTAGTTTGAAGAATCCGGCTCTATTCTTTTAACCCAATATAATAAATTTTGTTCACTTTTAAATAAAGTTTATTTGGAATTTGTACAACAACTTTTGAATTTTTTCTGAATTTTATAATACAATTTTTAGAGATTTTTCGCGTATTCCGGCTATTTTTTGACATTAGAAAAGGAATTTGGTTTCAAACTTTTAGCTTAATATAGTAAATTTTGTCCTCCACAGTTTTAGAATTTTTGCGATTTTCAATGCGATTTTTAGCGTTTAAGTACAGTAGCGATTTTTTGACATTCGGAAAAGGAAAGGAATTTGATTTCAACCTTTTAGCTTAATACAGTAAATTTTATCCTCCAGGATTTTTTAATTTTAGTGCTTTTTAGCATTTTTTCGAGTACCCAGACCATTTTAGGGCATCCTAGGAATTGATTTCAAACTCAGCCTATTATAGTAAATTTTGTCCTTTGTGATGTTTGAATTTTTAGCGATTTTTAATATAATTTTTCGGGTTCCGCAGAGATATTTTGGCTTCCGTAAAATGAATTTGATTTTGAACTTTTAATCGACTATAGTAAATTTTGTTTTCTAAAAATTTTAACTTTTTTTTCGTTCCGCGGCAATATTTTCTGACATGCGTAAAAGGAATTTGATTTAAGACTTTTAGCCTTACATAGTAAATTTTATCCTTTTTTATTTTTAGCAATTTTTAGCGTATCTTCGCGTTTCACGCCGATTTTTTTTTAGATTCGTATAAGGAATTCAGTTTCAAACATTTAGCCAATTTTTTCCTCCGCTATTTTTGATTTTTTAGCGATTTTTATGCGATTTATATTGCGATTTCTAGCGTTTTTTCCTCTGCAATTTTGATATTATAGAGGTTTTTAATGTCATTTCTAGTGTTTTTTCGTGATCCGCTGTGATTCTTTAACATTCGAAAAAAGAATTCGGTTTCAAATTTTTATCCTAATGTAGTAAACTTTGTCCTCAGCGATATTTGACGTTTTTGCGATTTTCGATGCGCTTTGTACCATTTGTGGGTGTTCTTTTTTGACATTCGTAAACTGAATTCGGTTTCCATTATTTTGACTAATATAATTCATTTTGTCATCCGCGACTTTCAACGCTGTTTTTAGCATTTTTTTCAGATGTGTTGACATTCGTGAACAAATTTCGGTTACAATGTTTCAGCCCACTGTAGCAAACTTTGCGAATTTTCAATTTTTAGTGATTTCTTATGCGATTTTTTTTTTCGGGAGTTTTGCAAGTCAAGGCGATTTTTCCACATTAGTAAAATGCATCCGATTTTTATAGCCCAAGATAGTAAATTCTGTCCTCGTTTCAAGAAAGTTTGTTTGGAATTTGTAAAGCACTTTTTTAATATTTCGCGAATTTTTAAGAAAGTTTTACAGTTTTTTCACGATTTGCAGAGATTTTTTGACATTCGTAAATGAAATTTTAATATTTTAGTCCAATATACTAAATTTTGTCCTTTGGTACTTTGACATTTAAGCGGTTTTTCGTGATTTGCTGCGATTTTTTCACATTAGTAAAATGAATTCGGCTTCAATCGTCTAGCACAATAAAGAAGACTTTTTAAACTTTTAAATAAAGTTTGATTAGTATCCGTGCAGGTATTTTTATATTTTTCGGGATTTTTTATTGTGATTTTCAGCGGGTTTTTTTCGCGTTTCGTTTTATTTTTTATAAGAAAGGGCAACGGCCGGCGGTCAGCTACATATAGTATATATACATAGCTAAAATAACAAGTTTCATAATAGAACATTTAGACATTTGGCTGTCATTCTGAGAATTACTTCTTGATGACGTTTCTTACAAAGCAGGCTGAATTACTTTGTATATATCATCAACTTCTTGTTAATTTTTTCTCTTTCTATGCCTTTTCATTGTCTTTTTCATGTATGTCAAGTTTTGAGATATTGTTAGAATTAACAGAGCACGACACACAGAAGCAAAACCCAGACCGAGAAATGTGATGGAGAAAAACAGAAGCGTAAGCTATCGCTTTTATAAAGTAAGAAAAGTTGAGACAGCATATATGAAAATAATATGTGCTACATTTCGTCGGGATTGATTCAAAAAGATGGAGTCGGAGAGGAAACACATTGGTGTAGGAATGCCAAAAAACGTGCATTAGGTGTATAAATATTATTTCGCTTTTTTTTTTTTTTTTATCACACACAGAAAAAAGAATTGATTGAAACTACAAAACATGTTTTGTTGAGTACATTTTGGTTGTTTTAGTAAAATTCAAGTAAAATTTAACCATTTTACTTGAATTAACAAAACATTTTTCTAAATACAAAAATTTTTTTTGGAATTGCAAAAAAAAAATTGCTGATTGAAAAAAAATTTTCATTGACCTATATTTAAACAAAAAGTTTTGTTGGGTCAACCAAATTTTTGTTGATTCAACAAAACTTTTTTCTGGGTGCATTATGATTTGTTTGATTGTAAGAAGATAATAATTATATTTTTTCTCTTATCCTCTGCTTATCTGCTTGAAAGTAGATAGAATTATTTTGTGACATTTTTTTTGTTATGAAATTCATAAAGAGATCCACCAGAGTAAATAGTATTGACCGAAATCATAAGGATAAATGTGAAAGAAATTTCATCCAGCTTTACGAATAATAGAATAGGTACAACAATTGGGAAATCCTAATCTTATAGATCAGTAGACTTAGCTATAAAACATTCTTCATTCAACGATTTAGCTTTGAAATATACTATTATTTTCCGTATTGCGTAATTCTCTTTTGTAAAAGCACTGTAACGAGAATGTGTAAAAAAATGGCACCTAGGCTATCATTTGAATAAGCATATATTTTCCTTACATAATTTAGCCAAACTTTAAATATTCAATAATAAGGGCGGAATCAATTGATAGAAAACGAGTCTCAAAATTTAATGCCAAATATTATAACCATAGGAAAGTTATTCGAAGAGCTCAACTTGAATAGTATTCTCATAGAAACAAACACATGTATGTATAATATAAACGGAGTTTTATTACTTACATAATATTTATTTTTTAAATCTTCTTTGATTATAATTTAACAGAGTTATACACATTGAAAAAGAATTTACCGTTTCTTCATTTTTTTTTTCTAAATTGTCTTTATTAGTGTATTTTGTAGCGTGAAGTAAAACCGTATTAATTTTTAAAATAAACTATTAGGAATTAAATTATCTGAGAAGTTTTTATAACGATTAAAATTAAAAAGAAATATTATAAATTATTGGTTGGGCTCGAGTTCCATGAGCGCATGTAACTTTACGATTATAATAACAAATAAATAGTACTTACAGATTTCACATTTCTTATCTGGTAATATTAAGGTATCAATACACTGATTTTACTATAATAATTGTATATTTAAAAAACAAATGATCTTTTTGTCACAGACCATTTCAAATCAGGCAGAATTTATTTAGCTATGAATAAAGCAACTCTTTTTCATAAAATTCCGATGTGCCATCATTAACAATGACCTAATTTATTTCACTCGCTGACACGTGATAAATAAGATGACATTAACTAAAAGATAAATCAGATATTTCCGATGGTCAGAAAAAAATATCAAAACATCTCTAAATACAAGAGGTTCTGGCAATATTAAAATATCAACGCATTCAAGAAAATATAATAAATTTATTCTTTAAAACAAGAGAAAATTCAGTCATGAGCCATATCTTCTTGTAAATCCGGTCTCCAATCACTAACATCGATCTAATTTGTTTCACTGATTTTACGCGTAATAAATCAGGGGACATTGACTAAAATACAATTTTGATATCACCTGTGGTCAGAAAAAAATTATACTAAATGTAAGAAGCGCTAGTAATATTAAAATTTCAATGCATTCATATTACTATAAGAAATTTAAATTTAAATATAAATGGATTTTCTTTTTCAACATACTATTTCAAATCTAGCAGACTTTTACTTGCCAGGAATAGAGCAACTCTTTTTCATAAAATTCTGGTACCCTATCACTAACATCGATCTATTTTGTTTCGCTCATTTCACTCTGGATAAATCCGATGACAGTGATTAAAACACAAATCTGATATCTCCGATGGTCGGAAAAAATTATAAGAAGACCTTTAAATGTAACAAATGCTAGTAATATTAAAATATCAGTACGTTCAAGTTACTATGATAAATTTATATTTAAGAACAGATGGATTCTTTTCTACGGGCCATTTCAAATCTGGCAGACTTTTACTTGCCAGGAATAGAGCAACTCTTTTTCATAAAATTCTGGTACCCTATCACTAACATCGATCTATTTTGTTTCGCTCATTTCACTCTGGATAAATCCGATGACAGTGATTAAAACACAAATCTGATATCTCCGATGGTCGGAAAAAATTATAAGAAGACCTTTAAATGTAACAAATGCTAGTAATATTAAAATATCAGTACGTTCAAGTTACTATGATAAATTTATATTTAAGAACAGATAGATTCTTTTCTACGGGCCATTTCAAATCTGGAAGACTTTTATTTGCCAGGAATATGCAACTCCTTTTAATGAAATTCCCGTTTCTCCATCACTAACAGCGACCTAAATCGTTTCACTCGCTGACACGTGATATATCAGATAGCAATAACTAAAACATAAATCAAATATATCCGATGGTCATAAAAAAAATAGCAGAAGATCTCTAAATACAAGAGGTGCTGGCAATATTAAGGTATCAACACATTCACGCTACTATAATAAATTTATATTTAAAAGTGATGGAGAATTCAGCCACGGGCCATTTCAAATATGGCAGTCTTTTATTTACCAGAAACAAAGCAACTCCTCCTCGTAAAATTTCGGTTTCCCCCATCACTAACATCGACCTAATTTGTTTCACTCGCTTCACACGTGATAAATCAGATGGCATTGACTGAAGCATAAATCTGATATCTCTGATAGTCAGAAAAAATGATCAGAAGATCTCTAAATGCAAGAGGTGCTTCTCTTCCATCTACTCACCCTGAGGGATCTATGGTAGAAGATGCAGCTGACCCTCTTCTCTCAACGGGGCAATTTCGGACTCCCAGAGGTCCTTTCGGCTCAAATGATGCGACCCACGGGGCTTCCTGTCCGGCTTGGACCCCCTCTTTTACCCAGAAGCAATTTTATGTTTTCCGATGCATTCGCCGTCGAATCTAAAAAGAGAAGATGCATAGAGAAAAGGGACAATGCACAAAGTAAATAGAATTTCCAAGTTCTTAAACGAGCAAAACTTTTTGACACGGGCTCATTTTTAAACACAAAACTATCAAAATTGCAGACATTATTATTGAAATGATAAGGAATATAACTGAATTTTTCATTTTTCGATAAATGGGTTTTATCTTGAGATTTAATAGATATTGCCTCATTACGAGCATTATCGCGGTGTCACATCCGAAAATTCG
Organism: Maratus michaelseni; assembly: GCA_963931845.1. Classification (NCBI taxonomy): domain Eukaryota; kingdom Metazoa; phylum Arthropoda; class Arachnida; order Araneae; family Salticidae; genus Maratus; species Maratus michaelseni. The sequence goes on from OZ007587.1 coordinate 188,012,657, forward strand.
GTTAAAGTCACCAACAATGGCAGCACTTTCTGAAACATCATCAGTCTTTATTAAAAAAATTATTAAAACTAATGCGCGAAATGAGATTATTTTCTATATTTAAATTTCTGCTACTCATTGGAATGTTTTAGGCAGATCCCTAGATCTAATGCTTTTTAAGTTAATCATCATAAGTACCTTTTTATTATATATTTAGGATTATTTTTATATTTTTTATTTAATCAATCATATGCAGCTGAACATAAATATATATATGTATATATATACAGCTCATAATTATAATATTGTGTTCTTATGCTATGTTCGATTCGTATATAAATTATATCCAAACGTTTATTGGGATAGCTGAGGTCGATCCCTAACGTTGTTAGTTTTTACTTTTTGTTCCAGTTTTTTAATATAAGGGTACTTTTACTTTCAGAACCGGTTCCGACCAGTTATAAAATTGAAAGTGTCTGCTTGTAAAAAAAACTGTAACTAAAATAAAAAAAAGTAAAAGCTAACAACGTTAGGAATCGGCCTCAGCTATCCTATGCAAAAAAAAAAAAATCATTTAAAAATATTAAAATGCGAGCAAGAAATCTGTCAAGAACCTTCCCATAGACTAAACATTAGCTTGAGTGTTTCTTCCCATGACTAGTGTAGGCTCTTAAAACATAATTTATACATTTATAGAAATGCATCATTCATTTATTACAAAATGTAATGAATTCCAGTTTCTCAATCAAGAATTCTTATCTGGAAAACCCGAGAACTTAAGTATTAAAAGTGTTTTGTAAAAATAGTGATTTCAAAACATATTTACTTTTTTACAAAATTCTAGAATGCTTGAATGCTTGTGGTACTGATTTCTTTTTTTTACTTTTATTGTCATTGGAACAATAAATTATTTAAAAAATAGTACAATTACATGTACAATGATTTTTTTTTCCTTTTTCTAAATGGTGATTATTCAGAAAGCTGATATTAATATAACATTTTTTTTTAATTCTCCAATAGCATAGCCGGCCGATGTGACTCCATTGTAATGTCACAATGGTCACAATTGATCATAGTCACATTTGTAACCAAAAGATTACTTCCTTATTTCGTCACATCATGACACTCATGGGATCGTTACCTAGTGACATCGATGTGACGTCACCGTGACCTATTTTAGAATTATTCGCAACTCGTCATAAAATGAGACTTCACAGTGACGTGGATACGACTCATCTTCCACGTCACGTTATTGCAATGTGGACAATGACAGTTGAGTTTAAGTCGCAGTACTTTCACATTTTACTCTAGGGTTACAACACAGTTAGGATATACTCTTTAAAAAAATCAAAATGCATTATTTCATATTTTATTTGATAAGAATTAATTTAGGTCTTATTCATAAAATAATTTGAAATTTCATTATTCAGAACTATGAAGCAGAAAAAATTCATTTAAAGATATATGAAAATCACTTTGAATAGGTACAAAAACCTTTAATATGGCTAAAAAAGTGAATATAAAAGTCGTTAAAACGTTGTTGTAATTACTTTTATTTAACAATTATTACAGTAATTATACTAACTTTTTAACGACTTTTATGTTTACTTTATTAGCATATTAAAGTTTATTTGCAGAAAAATTCATTAAATATCCAAGCATAAAAGAAAATATGAAATAGCTCAACAAGTTTCCAAAAACAAGTAAAATACTCTCATCCATTCTCAAAAACTGTTGAAAGCATTTCAACAAGAAACGCGACACCTTCGTCTCGTGATGAACGATGACGTCATCGAGTGGTATATTCAATCCAATTTTTCATCCATTCTAGCGTTTACATCTGCTGGATTTATTTTCGCCATTATTGGTTCTGTTTTCACTTATGGATTTTTTTTTCCCTTAGTAAAGAGGAAGGTTCGAATTTCAAAGCCAAAAAGAATTATTTCCTGATAATTCACACATTATTTGTAACCATAATGGTATGTGTTCTATCTATTTCTTCCTTTTTTTTGCTTGTTTGACTGAAGTTTGATGCAAGTTATAGAAAATGAAAAATATTCATAATTAATAGGCGGCTGGTATATTAGAATTGTTGGGAATGAGCAAAAACGTTGTTTTTAGTCACAGTAGTCATTTGTTAGTGTTATTGATAGAAAACATTATATTTAATTTCACTTAAGGAATTGTCAAGGGATCTATAAGAATTATTTTTAAATCGGAGATACCATTATTTTTAGGTAATTCTTGATAGTGCCACTGTAATTTAACTTCTAACATACTTATATAAGGTGTTTCAGAAAGGATTATGTAAATTTAAAATTCAATAACTTTTAAAATGTAATAAATATAAAGGTGAAATATGTGAAAAGTTTATAAGGAAATGAATCTCCCTTATCAATAGTAATTTCAAAAGAAGTTTTAATTCTCATCAATAGATTTCACTGCACTGCATAGTGTGAGATTTTAAGAATCTGTTAGGCGTGTTCAGATGACACCCGTTCGAAGCGATCAAATTGACGAGTTGATGTTTAAAGTGGGAGATACGCATGGTAACGTCATATGTGTGCAGCACGAGGCTAACAAAAAAGAAAGGCTACCGCGGTGCTTTATGCGTATCCTTTCTTACAGACCGCAGGAGTCACGTGATGCTCGAATGCACCAATGCAGGTGTACGAATAGAGCATCACGTCACTCTAGCGGTATGTAAAAAAAAAAAAGTAGAACCGCGGTAGCCTGTCTTTTTCGTTAGTCTTGGTGCAGCATGCATTGCATTACGAAACGAAACGGCCATTCTGCTTTCGTTATTTGAAGGTGGCCGTCGAAACAAGACAAACGTGCAGCGCAATACAGTTTTTATTGGCAGAGGGATGCAAGTCTGTTGAAATTCATCGAAGAATGGTGGTTGTGTATGGAGAAAAGTTTTTATCAAAGACAACTGTTACGGATTAGTCGTTAATGTTCCCCAACATATCAACACTTATTTTTGAATAGATAATAAATGCTTTGAATGCGACAACCTCTGGCCCCACTTCTCAAATTTGTAGTCATACCAGGAAAAAGAACAAAAAAATCGAAAGATGCATCGAAATGCATAAATTTCAGCAGAACATTTTTGCTGATTTTAATAGTTTAGAAGTCTTGCTTTAAAGTTACGGCAAAGTTTGCATGATATAACGTGGTGTAATGTATTAAAACCTCAAGTGAAATTATGAATATTAATAATGCATAACTTAACTTATTGTACATTCAAATGTTGGAAACAACTCCGTGTACCGACACATATAATTTCTATTCTTGTAACTATGTATTAAAAATGTTGATGCGATGAACCGCGACGATGCACAACGCGACTTCTTCTGCTAGGTACTGGATCGTTAAACCTCTTTCACAGTCTTCTGCTATTGCTATGTGCGATAACGGACAAAAATACTCATGTAATTGGTCAAACTGGATAATGTACAATTCAAATTAATCATATGGTCCACGAAAGTTAACTTTGGAAAAATGAATGAGGTTCCGCTATATTGTAAAAAAAATTCGCGATGTGCATTTGTCGTAAGAATGCTGAAAATAACTTTATAACTTCCAAATATGAATGTTTACTTGTGCATTTCAATAACATGATGAACAGTAAAAACTGAGCTGCTTTTGATCCATCTTTGCAGATTAGTTTCAACCTTCTTATAGTTTGACGCACATCAGCTACATCTGTTAACGAAGAATTAATTTTAAAGTTTCTGTAAATCAAATTTATGAGCTTTCTTTTAAAGATTTCCTTAGCTTTATATTTTATACTAGGACTTCCCTCAAAGGGATTAGTCTGAGTGATATTGCTAAGAACATAGGGTTAACAATTACAATATAAAGAAAAAGAGCAAATTAAATGATAAAATTACAAAATATCATATATAAATGCATATACACTGTTAAAAAAATAGAAAAGAAGTACCGTTCATCAGATGTGTTGTCATAATTTTTTTTAGCATGTGGCAAAGAATTTCACTTGCGCGTATTGCGCAAAACTTGAAAAACAAAAACAAAAAAACGCCGTATCTTTAAAAACGCCAAGTTTTTTAAAGTTACGTAATTGGATTTGCAGCCAATAGATTATTCTATCAAGCGTGGCTTAACGCAATTTTAATTTCATTGTTGCACCTTTTTTTGTGTGTGACTTTAAAAATTTTCTTCCTTGATTATATATCTATTATTTGTATATAACTGTTTATAGAAACTCTTACACTTCAAACCACATTGATAGCATGCTTTGCTACAAACCAGATTGCAAAACTATAGTCTAAATTACTATTAAAGTACACAAAAAATCTTTCGATGACTTCTGTAAAATAACTTTTACATTAAATCTCCATATCGGCAAAATTGAAAAATTAGATAAATTTCAAAGTTAAGCTTAACAGATACTTCTTGATTATTCTCTAGGAGGCTCTGCCCCCTGCGCATTTACTGCGCCAATCCGCAGACTTTTCTTTTGCCTATCTGTCTGTCTCTCCACAATCTGTCTGTTTCCCTATCCATTCTTCTGCCCGTCTCTCTAACCGATTGTCTATCTCTCTACATGTCTCGCTACCTGTTTCTATATTTCTCTACCGGTTTCGCTACCCGCCAATATATTTCTCTAACCGTCTGTCTATCCGTCTAACTACTTGTATGTCTAGCCGTGTCTCTATCCACTTCGCTACCCATTTGTCTATCTGTCTCACAACTTGTCTATCTGTCTCTCTACCCGTCTGGCTATACGCCTCTCTACCCATCTTCTTACCCATCTCCGTACCCATCTACTGTCTCTCTACTCGTCTGTATACCCGTCTCACTATTCGTCTGTTTTTGTACCCGACTCGCTACCAATCTCATTACCCGTCAGTCAACTCGTCTCTGTACTCATCTCTCTACTCGTCTCTTTTATCTACCACGCTACGCGTCTCGCAACCTTTCTCGCTACATTCCTGTCTACCGGTGTCGCTACCCGTCTCGTGACCCAAAACGCTACCCCTCTGTCAACCCTCTTTTTACCTTTCTCTCTAGCCGTCTGTCTATTCGTTTTGCTACTCGTCAGCCTACGTATGTCACTACTCGTCTCTCTACCCGTCTGTCTACCCGTTTGTTTACTCGTCTTTCTACTTCTCGCCACCTCTTCCCAATATTTAAACAATTCATTTAATATACAGAAGCCGTATATCCGTTATTAAATGCAAGCAGAAGTAATTTATCTAATAAGTGTAATCAGATGCAATTTTTTAAAAAAAAATACATACATAAACCTGAATAATAATTCATCAGTTTTGTGTTCATAGTTGTTTATATCATTTGACAGTAAATCTGAACTTCTTAAACCTGAATTGGCTCAAGCTTTTTTAAAAAACCACAAGGTCTGTATAACTGCAAAGCACCCTGAGGGCTATATTAGTTACATGTTATTAAGTTAAGTGAAAGTTTCGTTATCGCGTTTGCAGCCAATTGCTTATGTCAGAAAGCGTGGCTTAACGCCATTTTAAATTCATTACTGTAACTTTTTTGTGTGGAGGGGGGGGGGGAGGGTTTCAAATATATACATTTAAATTAAAACTTTTGCCTCCATGCCATTAGTGTTGTTTGTATTATTAACTAATACCTTGTAGTCCGAGCTTCATTTGAAACAAATGTAAAATACTCCTTCTACAGTTTTTTTAGGAGAAACTTTCGTAATTGGGCCCAAAGCCAATCGGAGCATTTAATATCATTATTGTAACTCTTATAGAGTTAAAACAACATTGTTGCTAGCTTTACTCTTGTTTGAGACCAGCCTTTCCTGTGTATCTGAATGGGGAAAAGTTTCGTATCCTATGTCGGTTGGCGAAAAAAATTTAAAATGGTGCCAAAAGGTAGTTTTAGCAGCATCTTACAAAATTTTTCAAGAGAGCGGTAAAACATGTTTTTCAAATATTTACGAACATACGTTTATTAAAGCATGGTTTTGCACCATCTTAAAAATTTAAGCACGATGCTAAAATAAAATTTTATCGCCATATTCGACATTTTAATAAGTAATGAAAATACAAAAACAAACTTATTTAACAAACCTAAGAGGCATTTTTGTGATAAATAATTGTTATTGTCAGGGGGGTAAATTGTAAACAATTAATAAACGGCTAGTAAATAATAAATAGCATTTAAAATCTAAAAATGCAAAATATAACATTATACGCTTGATATATGTAAATGTTTTTTTATTTTTTAGTATTTCCGAAGGCACAGATAAAAAGGTAAAAATCTCTTTTCCAAATGCCAAATAGAAAATACACAAAATAGAATGCCAAATAGAAAAAATAGAAAAATATCTGCAAAAAAATATATTTACATAATACTACATCTGCAAAAAAAATAAGATTTAGAAAAAGTAAGCCAAATCCTGCAGATCCCAACAATCGCATCGAAAAACATATCACCAAGAAAGAACTCGCCAAATCTTACGGCACAGGAGATGAATTTTCCTTCTGAATGCAGAATATTAGTTTTTTTCTTGTACGATGGGTGATTATAATATAATTGTTTCATTTCACATACTACATACCGTTAGATATATTGGTACTTTAATGTTATCCTGGCGCAGTTGATAAACCGCCAAATAGTGTTCTTATAACATTTTCATATTGAATTCATTTTATTTAAATATATATCTTTCACTTATTTAATTTAAAATACATGCCTTTCATTAATCCCATTTAAAATGCTAAAAAGAGAGAGAAAAAAAAGAAATAATGCCATAAATCGAAACCTTTTATTTAAACACCAAAGATTTTTTTTTTTTTTTTTTTTTTTTTTTTTTTTTTTTTTTTTTTTTTTAACACACGCGATATAAAAAAAAGCTGCTATTGCTCAGATTTGCGCCAAATCTCTAATACCAAGGCTACCAAGTTATTGCGGAGTTTTTCTTTCAAACAGAAAAAAATCCAGATTAATTTTCGATTTCTACTAAATTGAAATATATTTTATTGTGCTGAATATCAGTGCGTGCATATTTTTTTGCTCCATGTACTCCATGAAGTTTTCCATTCCGATTGTCTACGAAAATCTCCCACCGGTGAAAATGACGTACACACAAAATTTTCGTGACGTATGTACTTTAATTGTGCTTTTTTATCTATTTTTTTAATATAATTTCCAAACGGTTTGACATTTATTCTTGGTAATAAATAGACGTCGTTATCACCTTTATAGGTACCTGCTGTAAAAATTTGAACGAAATCCGTTAAATATTTTTTGAGTTATGCTTGACGAAAGGTTTTAATATCCATCGTAGCTATATATGGGGCAAAGTAATACTGCGCTGTGTATGAGTCTTCGTTGCACTCAGACAATAAATACTGAATCGTTGAAATTGAAATTTAGGGGTCCTCTCTGGAGCACTCAAAGCTTAAATCTGCATTTATTGTCAATTTTAAACCATGAAAGGTTTATATATAAGAAAAAGCCTATTTTTCTAAACTATGCTAACATTTGCAAATGTTACTTAATTTGGGTGACACTTTAACGATAGGAAAGACAAAATTTAATATTTCCTATATCTCTCCACGCATGGTTATTACTTTTACTTGACGTGTATTACACTAGTTAACAAAAAAATGTATATGATGATTATTTTCTCAGTGGTTATTCTGTATTATTTTGTAGGTGTGTTGTGCTATTTTTAAGCACGTGTCATACTTTTTTGTGTGTATTATGTTTAAAGTGTTGTGCTATTTTTAAGCACGTATCATACTTTTTTGTGTGTATTATGTTTAAAGTGTTGTGCTACTTTGCAAGGCCTATATATAATTATGTGTTATCGTATTTACAATTAAAAGGAATCTAGAAAATATATGTTTTATAGTACTTCGACTTGAAAGAATAACTAATATTGAGGACCAAACGGGGGGGGGGGGTCGTTGAAGGTGTTTAATAGGTTGAAATTGTGTAGTAGAAAGTTTATAATTATTATAAGTGGTGTCTAACTAACAAGAAAAAAGCAATATAATAAATAAATACATATTATCTAATTTATTTATGTTATGCTTAAACGTTTTTACTTACTTGTATTATTCATTAAATTTCGAGAGGAACAGAAAGCCGATTAAAATTTTTTTTTAATTAAACAATGAATTTTGTTCTTCGGTTAAAAGAAATTTGGAACGTCAAAAAAATGCCTAATCAATCACAACATACATCTTTAAGTATGATTTATTTACAAGAAATACAATCACATATTGAGTTTATAAAAAAGTTGTTTTTTTTTCACGCGGATATAAAGGAATTAATCATAGTAGATAAGTATTTCATTTAATTATATATTCACTATTCTCATCCAATGCATTTGATGCATCAATCAGTAGATTTAATTTTCCTTCAACTGACATTCTAGAACGTGTAACTGCATCTTTCATACGAAAATTGTCAAAACAATTAATGTAAATACGTAACGTATATTGACTAGTTTCACTAAAATAGTCTATCTTTTTTAGTTAATTCTATGAGAAAAATATAAAGATTATATTTAATAAAAAGCCATTTATTACACAAATGTAACGATATAAAAATTATTATAAATATATGCATATTTTAAACTGCATCGTAAATGTGATATTCATAGATAGTAATTTTGACAGAGCTCAAGAACTGCTTCGTGCAGAATTTCTGAAAACAGTTATATGTGTAAAACAAAAATAAAAATAAAATATCTCTGCAGTTTTTGAAAAATATGAGTAAACGTTTCTTTAAAAATTCTTCCTCATTAACTTAAAGAATGTAATTTGTATCACAAAATTGTTATACAAAATTTGACAGAACAAGATGATTTTAAATAACAATTTAATGACAATTACATCATGAATAATATTGGCATTAAATCACAATTTAATGCCGTGAGTATCTTTTTTTACTAGTATAAAATAACATTTTGGACTTTTTTGCTTTAACATTATGTTGTTCTTTAACACATCTAATTTATCAAAGTTCACCGCTGATATTCACACTTGTTAGACATCCTTCATGTTTTTTTTTTTTTTTTTTTTTTTTTTTTTTTTTACATAATTGCATACAGAAGATTTCTTTCCGAGCAAATCAGTCATTTAATAAATAAACAAATAAATAATAAATAAAAATTATTTGGATTTAACACTGCGCTAAAACGTATTTTAAATGTCACATAATGACATTTGTTGCATAAAAAGTCAAAAGTCACAATTTAATGCCGTGAGTATCTTTTTTTAATAGTATAAAATAACATTTTGGACTTTTTTCTTTAACATTATCTTGTTCTTTAACACATCTAATTGATCAAAGTTCACCGCTTATATTCACACTTGTTAGACATCCTACGCACTACAAGTATAAACGAAAACATATTAAAATCTCAAGAAGAAAAGAACTCATAAAGAGAAGCTTAAATCAATAATACGAGAGATCATGTTATATTTGACGTATAACCAATATCCTTAATGTAATAAAATGTATTTATACAATTAAGTATTTTTCTGTTGAAGCCTTCAAGTGGAAGGTGTCAGCTTGGGATGAGAATGGCTGTAAAGTCTAGAGATGCCGCAATTTTGCTTAAATTGATAACTTGACAAGCGGGGGTGTCAAATGTCGGTAACAGCAGCGTTTTAATCAGTAACAGTGGGCGAGGGCCAAGTTAGATAACATAGTGATTGGTAAATTATTCATAAAAATATATTTGATATTGAATAAAAAAGTCTCGTAATAGTTGGGAAGCATTCTTCACCTTTGTATCTTGGGATAATATATATATATATATTTATATGTTTTTTATTATTCTGAAAAATGAATGATTAATTTAAAAATGTCATAACACAATTAAATCTTCTGGTTAATTACATTGTTAAATATATAGTTTTTTAAAAGAAGATTTCTCTTTATGAATCTTTACTTAATTGAGCTATATAACATTTCCCCCTCAAAATATGATATTTAAGGATTCGATGTACCTTTCTTTCATAAACTACTGCTCATAATCCCATATATTAACATAGAACATACCTTATAAAATCTAAAATTTATAGAAATGATTGTTTAGGGTTTCGTTCATCTCACGAAACCCTATTACTCCCGCTCCGTTGTCTGTCCGTCACAGAGCCATTCTAAGAAATTATGTAACTTACAGAGTTGAAACTTTGTGTGTATCTAGCTGAATACCAGCTATGAAGCTAAAAATATTAAAATTTTAAAAAATCGTATTATTTTAATAAATAGGGATAAAAAACCAAAATTCTAACAGCCTTTTCCTATTAAATTTAAAAGTTTTTCGTTAAAGCAGTTGCCAAAAATTAAAAATCCACAATGAAATTCTTTCTACAATAATTAATTTTCTATTGAACAATTTCCACGTTAAAAATGAAAATGAAATAAAAAATTTCACCAATTTAAAGAACATTAATAGGAAATAAAAATTATTGACGTCATAGTGGTAATAAAACGGAAATTTTCCAAGATTTATCAACAATACAAGGACTATGAGTATGTGTATGTACACAAAGCAGATTAATATCACGTCATTAGAGAATTAAAAAGAAAATCTGACGTCATATAGGAAGTTTAACGAAGTTTTCAAATGTTTGAGAATAATACAAAGCGAGTAACAATATGAGTAATAGAGAATAATAAATATACAAGTTTGAGAAACATATTGAATCATGGTAAAAATCCTATTATGGAAATATTCGCATATTTTAAAATTTTGAAGGTGTACAACATGTTTATATTTGAAATTATTTTTTTTAAATATCGCATTTAGTCCGCGTGACAGATATTATTATGACAGAATATAATAGCGGGTCTCGCCCGCTATCGGGCTGCTTTAGATATTCAAAAAAACAAAAAAATAGAGCGGTAAATTTTTACATTATAAAAAAACATGACTTTTTTTTTTTTTTTTGGATTTATTAAAGAAAGGATAAAGTGTTTTGAAAAGAATGTTAAACGAAACCCTTTGAGCGATTTCCGATCACACTTACCCACTTGTTTTTTCTTTTTTGTCAAACTGTTTGTTTACAATTTTTACAAATTATTTTATGATTAATAGATTCGTATTTTCATTACGCATTACACAAAATAATTTATATATATATATTTTTTTATATTCAAAATTATTAAAAGGGCGACTGTAACATAATGTATTTACCAGACAAACAAACAAATAATGTTTATGTTTACATCATATTCCGAGAAAAAATAAATGTAAATTTGCTTTTTATGTTATAAGTATTGGCTCTTAAAATCTGAATAAAACCTACTTTTTTTTCTTTTAATATCGTTTTCTCTAAACAAAACCATAAAAAATGTAACTTTAATAAAATTACCAAAATGGTGAAACCCAATTTGTATTGCGTGTAAAACAGAATTCTGGAGAAAAATAAAGTACTATATAAGTAAAGTGAAAAAGACAACAGATTTTTTTCGAAAATTCCTCTTTTCCTTATCATATTCAGGGACCTATTTAGAAATTTGGGGGCACTGGGCACAGATGCGTATGGGGGCCCCCTCGCACAGATTCTTTGAATAAAAAAATATAATATCGAAAGCAGTACTTATTAAGATAACCACTATTGACTTTGATAATTTCTTTAAAGTATTAATTTAAAAAATTAAATTTGATAATCATTAATTTACTTTTAAATAATTATTCCATAATTATGAATTTTTAATTGAATTTTATAATAAACTGTGTGGTACTGATTGCCTTTCTGTATGCAAGTCCATATATCTGGAATGATAAAGTATGCAACAACTAATAATAAATTTACCGCAGTACCAAGCTATAATTATTTAAAATATTAGCATATCCTATTAATCAAACTACTTTTTCTTTCAAATACAAGTTTTGTGTGGGGGAAAAAAATTACACAAGTAACTAGCAGAACCACACGGTTTTGTCCATGTTAACCACGAGGGCCTTACATGTAAAATAAATAATAATGAAATAATATGGCGATCCCAAAAATGGAGTTCTGTACATTACTGCACATAAATTGTTAAAAAACAATCAGCAAAAAATGAAGTTATTTTAACATATCATAGACAATCTCTGACAAACAGATTTTTCCATTTTAATTTTGTTTTTTGACAGTTAAAACTGTTTTGGCCAATAATTGAAAAATCTTTAGTAGCATTTGGGGACCCCTAAAAATCGGGGGCACTGGGCCCGTGCCCCGAATGCCCTGCCGTAAATCAGGGGATCATATTTTGTTTCCTTTTAAAAATGAATAACGGGGTTATGTAATAATATAATACATTGTAAATAATGCAATACTATTAAAAAAATGCATGACATGCTTATTATCCTTATTTTTATTATTATTATTATTCTAATTGTTTTGAAAGGGTGATTGTGGATTCATTAAAACATACATGAAATTTTAGCGAGAAAACATTTTTATATGGAGAGAGGAGGGAGGGAATATATAATTTATTACAAGGAGGTCAAATTAGGAAAAATGTGAATTTTATTAATGTTTAGCAATCACATGGAATTGATATTTTAGTCTTATTTTACGAATTTAACTATCAGAAAAACCAGAATTTTTGTACTGAAAATAAAAAAATACTTGAATTCAGGTATATAACCTGAACACAATCGCCCCCGTGTTATGTCTTAAAATTTAAGAACTATTGAAACACAATTATTAATGCTTATAGCCGCTACAATACAGAACTTTCAAATATGAAAACTTCACCTTCTTACTGCACTCTCAGAAAAAAACTGTAAATTTATGAGCGTTTGCCCTTCAATTTTCACGGGCAACAACTTTATTTGATGAAAAAAAGTCTGATCCACTAAATAAGCGGCCTTATCCCTTAGATACTTAGAAAATTAAGAGCAATCCCCATATTCTTACAGATCTAGCCCATATGTTAGCAAAAATACGGTATACGACCCCATACATTGTCCTCCGCTATTGTGTAACCCTTCATTTTACTCTTGTTTCGAAAATTTTAACCCGCCAAAACAGCGGTTCTGTGATGATTATCTAACGTGCTACGTGCTACGGAACAGTAAACAAAGTGTTATTTTGTTTTAAAGTGCATTATATACTGTGCATTATAATGCTATATTACTTTGTCCCGTAAAATTACGGGCTGCACAAAATGATGGGCATGGATTTTTTATTTTACGGGGTATGACTGGAATCTCTGCTGCCAGCCTCTGCCCGTAATTTTACTGCATTTTTTTTTACAGTGTGCTTCAAAGTATCCTAGTAGAAAACCAATATTGAATATATTGGTGGTATTGGGGCTCAAAAATACTTCAAAAAATATGAAAAGAATAAGAGAATGTAAGTAAATTCCTTTCAAAATACAAAAAGAGTAACAATTATTTTATGTTACACCAATCAATTAATCACCATTAAATGATTAATGAATAAACAGATTTCAAAAAATAAAAGTTTACTTCAAACAGATAATAATTATCGCCTACCACGGAAAAAGTTACTTTAAAAAATATATAACGTACACAGTTAAAAATTTGCAGAAAACTGTCCTGTCATTCGACCGTTTTTATATAAAACGGTTACATAACCTTAATTTAAAACTATTCTGACCATAATATGGGCAAAAATATGGTCAGAACAGGGTTTAATTACAGTTACGTAACCGTTTTCTATAAAAACTTTCAAATGACTAGACAGTGTGCTGCAAATTTTTAACAGTGTATAAACGAAATTTTAATCTTTAATATTAGTTTAATATTTCGGGTTGTTTGCTTATAGCCACTACAAAACAGAACTTTCAAATATGAAAAACGTCACCTTCTTGCTGCTTCAAAGTATCCCAGTAGAAAACCAATATTGAATGTATTGGTTGTATTGGGGCCCAAAAATACTTCAAAAAATATGAAAAGAATAAGTTAATGTAAGTAAATTCCTTTCAAAATACCAAAAGAGTAACAATTATTTTATGTTACAGCAATCAATTAATCACCATTAAATGATTAATGAATAAACAGATTTCAAAAATTAAAAGTTTACTTCAAACAGATAATAATTATCGCCTACCACGAAAAATATATGACGTATAAACGTAATTTTAATCTTTAATATTAGTTTAATATTTCATGTTATTTGTTTATAGCCGCTACAATACAGAACTTTCGAATTTGAAAAACTTCACCTTCTTGCTGCTTCAAAGTATCCTAGTGGAAAACCAATGTTGCATATATTGGTTGTATTGGGGCACAATATTGCACAAAATATAAATGTAACATTACGCTGTCGTAAATTTGTCTTGGATATCTTAAAGCCTATCTGATCAACAAGAATTTAAGTTAAATGATAAATAGTGTTCAATACTCTAGACGAATGTAGTTCTTTTTATAGCTTTGATAACTTTCTATAAATTTCTCACTCATTTCAAGCCACTCAAAAAGCGAAAGTCATTAATTGAAATGTCCCCTTACTGTCAAAGCTGCTCATAAATTAATTAAAATTAAAACAATTTAATATAGTGACACAACATTTTTTCTCTTTTTTTATTAATATGATGTAAAAAATTAAATTATATAAGATGTATAATCTAGAAGAAATAAGATAACTATCATATTTTATCTATACATAAAACTAAAATATGTAATGTCTTATTTGTAATATATATATGTGTGTGCGTGCGTGTGCGTGTGTGTGCGTGCGCGTGTCTGTGTGTGTGTGTGTGAGTCTTGACCAATGGCTAGAATGAAACAATAACTTGGAAGACAAATGTATTAAAACAAATGTTAAATTAATTAAACGAATTTATTTTATTCATATCTAAGGTACAGCCATAGAATAGGAGTTCGATTGCTGCCACGGAGGCCCAGAAGACCATATTAATTTAATATTTACATTGTTATCAGATCCGAAGAGCAGTCTCAAATCTGTAAGAACGGATTTTTTTTTCCGGAAGTTCTGGGGTTTTCATTAGCGCTTGCAATATTTTCCAGCAGAGGGCAAATGTGTGAAATTGGGAGGATACTAAAGTTTAATTGGATAATTAGATTTTGATTGATATCTGGGCTTTGTGACGAAACAAGACTCGGCCGCCACCTGGATCCCAATAACCACAGATAAAGTAAAAGTTGCGCTAAACTTGCACATTTAATCTTAGAGTTGGATAGAATTTAATAGCTAAAAGTAAATTTGTTAAGCTAAGATAACAACTTAAAAGGGGCAGCTTCAGAAATAGACATTAAAAGATAGAAATATTTAATTTGCAATTAATTTAAATTTGAGATTTAAAATGGAATTTTAGTATTTTTATTACCTATATTTTAATATACAAGCTATAGTCTAGTTCGTTATAAGCACACTTCAACATTTCTGCGTAAATGTTCTATATTTGCACAGAAAAAAAAATCACATATTTTGACATCTGGTGATATAACTGGCCAAGATATAGGTTACGTGTTACTGTAAACATGCACATGTAAAATAACTTTGCTATTTTTTTTTATTTATTTTTTTTTTCAAATTGTATCGAGTGTCAAAGTTGTAAAGATAATTTTCGTACCCTGTGTATAATGGGATAGTACAAATATTTTTTGTTTTGTTTTGTTTTCTAACAATGTACTTCAGAAAATCCCGTTGTTGCTTATAATACACCAGACTTTAGAAAATTGTATGCAACATTAAAACTTTTACATAAACACCGAAGTTCTCTGTTCCATTAAACACCCGAATGCAATTTTCGTGTACGTGAAAAGCCAGCCCCACTCCTCCATTTGCACTCATTCAACTAATCTGTCTTCTACAACCACTTCCTACAACAAACACTTTTTGGGCTCGAAACTTGAAACCGTTTGCGCAAATTCTGAACGTGACGTCAAATGGGCCTTCTGACTCTATTTTCCATCATATGTTTACCCCTCGGGAAAAAGGAATTTTTTTTTTCTCTTTTCAGCTATCGATTCCACGGTTTTGTTTTCGATTCTGAGCAGCTATAACTTGGTATCAAGTTTCGATGAAAGTGTATGAGACAAAAACACGAAATTGTTGCGGGATAATGCCTCTGACTAACGTGTAGTGGTACGTGACATTTTTGAAAAATGTTTTCTCGTTGCAAGAAAAATTGGAAGAAAATTGAGATGTTGTTTAAATTATTTGTATAATGTACAATATAAATGTTGTAAACAATGCCACTTCTTTTCGTTCTGTAAGTATCACTTCTAATATTACAGAAGACAAAAATTAGATTTAATTCGAAGTGCAACATTTGATTCTAAATGTAGAATATTAATTTTAAATAAGTCAAGTAAATCTGTGTGTAAGGGATTTAGTTTTGAAAAGTACCTATCTGAGTCCAATCAAAGAGACTGAAATACTCAAGAATGGTGATGATGATGATGATGACAATTATTATTATTGTTGTTATTATCAACATTTTTTTTAATTATATTTTTGATTATTATAAAATGAATCTTAAAAGAAAATTAGTTAAAGTACTTTATTTAAAAATTTGAAAATATTTTATCCGAAAAATTCAGAACAGCTAAAATTTTAGTAACAATTTCAAAATCCTACTTATATTTTAGATTTATTTATTTATTTATTTATTAATATGTTGTCAAGCGCAAAGAAACATGTTTAATTTTTTATATATACTTTTTGAAATATTGCAAATTCTTAAATTTGATGTACTTGATGAAATAATCAGTTGGAAAAATGTTTAAGTAATTTCATTAACATTTCATAAATGTCATTTCATTTTACATAAACACGATTTTGAAAACAGTGATTTCATGCAACAAGGTGGCCAGATAACAAGTGTCTGTAAAATAGTAACATCTAGCTTTCTATTGGGGGTATGACTCTGTGGTTGATTTTTCCTTTGGTGTCTTTTACGGTGTACAGGCTCTTTTTGAAAAAGACTCAGAAATCGATACTCTCTTTAAAGTGTGATTTGTCATTTTGAGATACATTTATGCTGAAACAATCCCATATATTCTGAAGTACATATTTCTTAGCAAAATTTCAGAGTACTACAATTGTTCAAACGCGAGCTATAGCTTCATTCAGAAACATATTTATCAATTGTTTGAAATAGTGGAATAAATTTTTAAATTGCACTTATCTCAGTTTGTAACTTTTAGATTTTCTTTCACTTTGAAACTGATAATGTTTTGTCAAATATTTAGTAGGTTATTCGAATTTTTTTCTGGTTAAACATTAGATCAAAAAGCAAAAGGTTTGAATATGGCGTTTGAAAATTTCTTAAAACTCATTAAAAATTTTAAAATGTAGTGAAAACATTTATATATTTATTTATTTATCTTAAAATTTACGAACTGTACTTGCATAATTCCATTTAATGATGTATTGCAAGTTACAATTAGTGATGTATAAAGTAAAACAAGAGCTTCGTCTATTGGTGAAATATAAAACCTAAATTTATAAACTGTACTCTTGTTTTCAAATCAAATTATATATAATAAGCGGCAATTAACTTAATTCTTTTATGACTTTTGGATCATCTAGTGTTTGTGAAAAATCCTGTAACATGAAAAACTATTTAACTTTATTTAAATTAAAATGTCAGTGATTAATTACCTGGTTGAGGTTTAATCCATTAATAAAAACTTATCTTAACATATAGCATAATACACAAATTAAAAATTGTGACGTCGTCCTCAATGTAATTAGTTTTTCAAAATTTGGAAATGTATAGTGCTTTTAGCATTTATGATATACAAATGTTCGAATTTTAAAAAGCATTCTTTTTGAGTAATTTTACAGATCATTTATTCAGATATTGTGTTCAAATAAAACATTCAATTACATACAGAGTAAATTTTATAAATTATGTTCAGGTATTTATTAACCACATGCCTAATTTATTTAATTTAAGCAAACAAATCAAATAAATATTATAAATATTATGCTGAATATGACAAAATTCGAGATTATTGATCTGATGTTACAAATTCTTTCTTGGAATAATCACTATCCAAGTCCACTTGTCATTGACAAGCTGTACCAGTGAAAGGCTCCGCAAGAAGAAATGGCACTTCTCTAAAAATGGTTTCGTTCTTTTCTTTGGTATAAGTCTCATACAAGATAAGAGTGGATCAGAATTAAGAAATAATCTTATCAGAATGATCAAGTCCACGACTCTCTTCTCCAGTGGCACAGATTTTTCGGCCATCACTGGCAATTTGTGAAAACCGTTAGTAAGGTTGGGAAATGGTAAGGAAATGGTGGTTACACAGATCCCTTTAATTTTGAGCGTATCTGAGCAGGATGCTAAACAGATAACGTTTGGACCACTGTTCGGCATTTGTTGACAAATGGGTGGCGGCAACTGGCAAGGCAGACATTTAGTACTGTGCATCAATGTGGCACAGCAATTTGCCGACAATTAGCCAACGTTAACCCAACCATTTTGTGCTACTTGTGATTGATATTTTTCTTTCAAAATTCATGCGGTATAGACAAAAATTCTTATTCCTGCATCTCTTCAGCCTCTGTAACCTTTTCAGAGAGCTAATTGTCCTATGGAAAGCAACGCCTTCTCAATAACTCTCTAGAATATTGAGGATAGTTGATGGCATAGAGTGCCACGAATAAAATAACGCATACAAATTATCCATAAGGTAAAGCCAGGAGAGATTGCACGGTCGGAGAGATTGCGCACAAAGAGGATCGGGGGGAAGGAGTATAGTCCGCGCGCAGCGACTCCAGGTAGTTGTACAACAGTAGTAGTGAAGTGTCTATTTGAATGGGCACGTTGATTGTTTCAAGCGTCTAGGATAGGCATTGCTGTTTTGTTTTGTTTTCTCAAAGTAAGTGTTTGAATTTTCATAACTATTCGTCAGAATTTCCATAGAATGTCAGTATTACAAAATATTTTAAACTTAAACGATTTCTCATAAGCTACTAACCTAGACTAACGGTGCAAACACCGCCGGTTCGTTTCCGAATCGGCCATGTTTAAATAAAAGGCCGCACAATCTCTCCTACCGAAATTCGAGAGATTGCGCATCTGCTACTTAGGAGAGATGGCGCATTATTCTCATTTGTTTCCATGCTAGTATAGATTATGCAGCTTGTTGGTAAATTTGCATAAATTACAAATTACATATAAAACATATAAATGAATCAATTTTGAAATATTTTTTTTGAAAAACATATAATTATCGAAACTAAATTTGGCATCAAATTAATTTGCTAAAAAACACTGGGCAATGAGGATGGGTGTACTGAATGTCGGGAGCTGTACCAGGAGACAACATCGACCATTTACTGTATTCTATGTATTACTTGTGACAGGTGGTTGATCGAAAGCTGCACCATTTACAGCAATAAGTGCATCGATTGTGGAACATTACAACTTACAACTTTTATTCACAACTTTGGTCTGCAAACAAGAACTTTGAAACTGTGGAAAGTAAAATGGACTAATTTTAAGTTAAACGTGTTATCAATTAACTTAATGTTATTTTGTAATCTTATCTGGGCTTATTTTCTTTCTGATTTTTTTATTTTGTTTCTTTAATAAAATATTTTAATTATTTTTTTTAATTATTTCCTTTTCCTGATTTTTCGATCATTAAGTTAAAATATCCACTCCTAATACAATAAAATTTATTCACAAAAACATTACAACAATGTCATTTAATTGTATTATTATTGTTAACAATTTAATTGTAATTATTATTAATAACAATCTCTACTACCCATGTGTGCAATCACACCAACCCTGTAAGGACAGACTACGCAAATTAACATTCTTGGTTTTATTACAACTGTTCTATTAAATTACAGAATAACAACAAAATAGCAATGGAACTGCATAAAAAACAAATGAAGTCAAAATTATTCATGGATAATTTAGCAAAAAAATAATATTTAGACCTTTTTATTATCATTCTTGTGCGCAAACTCTCCTAGCTTTACCTTATACATCTCATTCTTAGTATTTTTTAGATATTATATTTATGTCTACATTGTTTTTAAAAAGACACTGAAACAATATTTGCCCACAAAAAATAAAAATAATTAATAACACATTTATTTTTCAGAATTTCATGAAAAATGTATCATTTATTGAAATATACAGATTTAATTGTGATAGAAAGTATGTCAAAATAGCGATTATTAGCGGCAATTGTTCACAATGTTATTAACTAGATAATAATAATTTGGTGTACTTCCTGCAGCATGGGAGGTCCCCCTCTGAACCCAAATCATACCGACCGATCTACCTACTTCTTACCCTCGGCAAACTATTAGAAAAACTAATAGTATTTCGGTTGACTCACTTTCTAGAATTCAAAGGTTTACACCATCCTAAACAGTTTGGGTTCAGAGCGGACAGATCATGTGAAAAAGCATTGTTAGACATATTGATTTCCTGTGCGACAGCATAGCTAATTGTGACTACACATCCCTGGTCTCGCTGGACATACAGGGAGCCTTCAACAACTTAGAATAGAGGGACATACTTATACACTTACGGCGCTAGGCTGCCCGAGGAACCTGGCTGGGGTCGTCAAGTCTTATTTATAAGAAAGAAGTGTCCTCATTAATTTATCTGCCGGCTACATTCCGCAGAAGTTGGAGAAGGGGTACCCCAAGGCACTTGTCTTGGACCTTTACTCTGGCTACTAATCGCAAAAATCTTTCTTTTAGAGCTGGAGTATCAAGGCATAATCGCATATGATTTTGCTGATGACTTCAGCCTGGTTCTCTCGGGCTGAACGCATGTGGACCTAGAAACAGTTGCGGCACGAGCACTCGCAGCATTCTGCCAACTACTAAATGCACACCACTACCTGCATCTATCACCTGGAAAATCAGAGGTCCTAACATTCGCCAAGCCACGCAAGCTGCAGCGTGAACCAAGAATGTAGATTAACGGAAGTACACTGTTAAAAAATTTCGTTTATTGACAGGTTGTCTTCCGTGAATTTTGATCAGAAAGTTTCCGTTTTGTTAGAAAAATGGAATCTATCCCGTATATCTGTTGCTACTCAGCTAGAAAAAGTTTGCAAAAAAAGTGCACAAAATCCGAGCGTATTTGGCACCTCAACTTATGCATAGAAACTTCAAACTCAACTGTGCACAAAAAGGGCATAAACTGTATCCCTTAAATTGTACACTTTTTAGACTTTTAAGATTACAGAGTTTCAAATACGGAATTATTAATGTAAAAATCTATCATCCAATGGGATTGCAGTTTTTTTGATCGCCACACATGCGCTTCAACTCCTTCGCGTCTGTATCGCGCCATTTATGGACTACAAAGACAGAACATTCCTCAAAAAACGGAAACATGTTGGCAACTCTGCTGCCAGTCCTTTTTCCGTAAATTGACGGAATTTTTTTTTACAGTATACTGTTAAAAATAATCTGAAATTCAAAGAAAAAGTCCCTTTTCATGACAAAAGGGCATTTTCAGTTAAAAGGAAAAAATTTCCTCATATTTCCTGAAAACAACGGAACGGACGGAGGAAAAAGCAGCCAACGGAGATATTCCGTTATCTGCTGCATGTTTATATTCAATGTTTCAAAAACTGACATGTTGCTCCACAGAAAAACTAAAAATTCAATAAATTAAAATTTCAAGTTTATTTAAAACAACAACAAGAAAATAGTGCTTTCGAATTTAAAAAAGCAAAATTTTTTTCCATTCTTTTAATATTATTTGCAATTTATTTTTTAAAGTTATAAAAAAGTATTCGCACTTAAAATATGTTATAAACAAACAGATTAATCTATACTAATATTATAAAGGAGTAAAGATTGTTTGTTTGTTTGTTTGTAGGGGGTAATCTCTGGAACTACCGAACCGATTTCAAAAGTGATGGTGGCAAATTGATGGTGACAACCCCTGCTCCAACATAGGCTATATTTTATGTCGGAGCCACTAACCTCAGGGGGTGCAGGAGCAAAAAACGTTCTAAAATTGCGATTTTTTAGCTATTAAACTGGCTATCAAGCCCTGAGAGCTTGCCAGCCGGTTCTGTATGTATGTATGTACGTACGTAATGCGATAACTCTTCACAGAAATATCCGTTTTCCTTCAAATTTTGTTTATAGGTTCACTGTGTTAAGGCGCTTCCCTGATTAGTTTTCGGGATTGATTGGTTAAGTATAAAGGGGGGAACAAGGGGCTAATTGCCCACCCCCCTTAATTTATATAAATGGGTTTTTCATGCAGAATTATTCCGTTTTCCTTCAAATTTTGTTTATAGGTTCACTGAGTTAAGGCGCTTCCCTGATTAGTTTTCGGGATTGATTAGTTAAGTATAAAGGGGGGGATCGGGGGGCTAATCCCCACCTTAATTTATATAAATGGGTTTTTCATGCAGAATTATTCCGTTTTCCTTCAAATTTTGTTTATAGGTTCACTGAGTTAAGGTGCTTCCCTGATTAGTTTTCGGGATTGATTAGTTAAGCATAAAGGGGGGGGGGATTGGGGGGCTTATCACCCCCTTAATCTATACTAATATTATAAAGGAGTAAAGATTGTTTGTTTGTTTGTTTGTAGGGGTAATCTCTGGAACTACCGAACCGATTTCAAAAGTGATGGTGGCGAATTGATGGTGACAACCCCTGCTCCAACATAGGCTATATTTTATGTCGGTGCCACTAACCCCAGGGGGTGCAGGAGCAAATAAAAGAAAACTGCCCAGTTAAACTGACGGCATTGAGCTCACAGGCTATTCACACTAACTGTATATTATACTCTTATTTCAAAGAATTTGAAATAAGCCCTCGAAAAATGGAGAAATCGACAATATATTAAGGGGGGGGACCATCCCCCGTTTCTCCCCCTTATAATTAACCAATGAACCCCTAAAACTAATCAGAGAAGCGCCTTACCACGATGAACCTATATACGAAATTTGAAGAAAATCGGATAATTTTGCATGAAAAACCCATTTATCTAAATTAAGGGGGGGTTAGCCACCCGTCTTCCCCTTTATACTTAACCCCCAAAACTAATCAGAGAAGCGCCTTATCACAATGAACATATATATAAATTTTGAAGAAAATCGGATAATTCTGCTTGAAAAACCCATTTATCTATATTAAGGGGGGTTAGTCCCCCCGTTCCCGCCTTTATACTTAACCAATGAACCCCCAAAACTAATCAGGGAAGTGCCTTACCACAAAGAGCCTATATACAAAATTAGAAGTAAATCGGATAATTCTGAATGAAAAAACCATTTATCTAAATTAAGGGGATGGGGGGTTAGTCCCCATTCCTTTCTTTTACACTTCACCAATGAACCTCTAAAATTAATCAGAGATGATATAATGATACCACAATGAGCCCATATACAAAATTTGAAGAAAATCGGACTATGATTTATCTAGTACAATGAACTCCTACTTCACCAATGAACCTCTAAAATTAATCAGGGATGATATATATGATACCACAATGAGCCCATATACAAAATTTGAAGAAAATCGGACTATGATTTATCTAAATTAAGGGGGGAGGATTAACCCCCCCCCAGTTAGCCCCTTTATACTTAACCTATGTACCTCCAAAACTAATCAAGAAAGAACCTTATCACAATGAACCTATATACAAAATTTGAAGAAAATTGGATAATTCTGCATGAAAAAAACAGTTGTCTAAATTAAGGGGGGTTAGCCCCCCGTTCCCCCCTTTATAGTTAACCAAACAACTCCCAAAATTAATCAGGAAAGCGCCTTATCACAAGGAACCTATAAACAAAATTCGAAGCAAAACGGTTATTTCTGTCAAGAGTTATCGCGTTACGTACATACGTACATACGTACATACATACAGAACGGGCGGGCACATTAGCTCTCAGGCTTTGATAGCCTGTGAGCTAAAAACGTTCTAAAATTGCGATTTTTAACACTTTCCAACCTAGTTGAAAAGTGTTTATGACTTCGGTTTGTCTGGCCGTCTGGCCGTCTGCCGTCTGGCCGTCTGGCCGTCTGGCCGTCTGCCGTCTGCCGTCTGCCGTCTGTCCGTGCTCTAACTCCCGTAAATATGCTCGGATTGCCCTGCAATTTTTATATGTTATAATCGTTATCTATAGCATGTTCCCTATTTCAACGGAAGTGTGTATCACTTATAGTTTTTTTACAGGGACACTCAAAAGAATTCCGTTACATTGCGGTCGATGGGGAAAAATCATTTGCGGTTTACTTAAATAATGTTTCACTATTTTAAACGCATTGAAATTTATATATATCACTAAGGTGCATTAGAAGATGCTTAATATGGAATAGGGTGTGCATAGCACTTATACTTACTTTACAGGGACAGTCAAAAGAATTCCGTTACATTACGTCTATGGAGAAAAATCGTCTGCGGTTTATTTAAATAATGTTTCACTATTTTAAACGCATTGAAATTTATATAAGGTTCATTACAAGAGACTTACTACGGAATATTGTGTGTATAGCAGTCATCGTTCATTTACAGGGACACACAAAAGAATTCTCTACTGTATGTTAACAATAATTCCTGCAAGTGCGTTTTAAGTTACTGAATGCGATTTTAATTTTAAATCGCTTTTTGTATATTACGTGGTGTGTATAAATTCTGTAGATCCTATACAGGGAAGCACAACAGTTCGGGAACACATTTCCGTATTATTTAACTCCAGACGGAGAATTTTAAACTGTGCTACGTGTTTCCTAACTGAACTAAAATTTAGCATCCTATGTAGTATATATACAAATCTATAGATCCTATACAGGGCTGAATAAAAGTATTCGGATTACTTAGATGTTACCTTTTAGCTTATTAAAGAGTATGATTCGTAAAATTATTTTGGAAGCGTTGGAAAGTGTTACATAATCTATGCTTGACGCATGATTTTTCGTTCTTGTTTAGATATCAAACTGGCTATCAAGCCCTGAGAGCTTGCCAGCCGGTTCTGTATGTATGTATGTACGTACGTAATGCGATAACTCTTCATAGAAATATCCGTTTTCCTTCAAATTTTGTTTATAGGTTCACTGTGTTAAGGCGCTTCCCTGATTAGTTTTCGGGATTGATTGGTTAAGTATAAAGGGGGGGAACAAGGGGCTAATTACCCCCCCTTAATTTATATAAATGGGTTTTTCATGCAGAATTATTCCGTTTTCCTTCAAATTTTGTTTATAGGTTCACTGAGTTAAGGCGCTTCCCTGATTAGTTTTCGGGATTGATTAGTTAAGTATAAAGGGGGGGGAGGATCGGGGGGCTAATCCCCCCTTCATTTATATAAATGGGTTTTTCATGCAGAATTATTCCGTTTTCCTTCAAATTTTGTTTATAGGTTCACTGAGTTAAGGCGCTTCCCTGATTAGTTTTCGGGATTGATTAGTTAAGTATAAAGGGGGGGGAGGATCGGGGGGCTAATCCCTCCTTAATTTATATAAATGGGTTTTTCAAGCAGAATTATTCCGTTTTCCTTCAAATTTTGTTTATAGGTTCACTGTGTTAAGTCGCTTCCCTGATTAGTTTTTCGGGATTGATTGGTTAAGTATAATGGGGGGGAACGGGGGGGCTAATCCCCCCTTAGTTTATATAAATGGGTTTTTCATGCAGAATTATCCCATTTCCTTCAAATTTTGGTTAAAGGTTCACTGTGTTAAGACGCTTCCCTAATTAGTTTTCGGGATTGATTGGTTAAGTATAAAGGGGAGAACGGGGGGATAATCCCCCCTTAATTTATATTAATGGGTTTTTCATGCAGAATTATTCCGTTTTCCTTCAAATTTTGTTTATAGGTTCACTGAGTTAAGGCGCTTCCCTGATTAGTTTTCGGGATTAATTAGTTAAGTATAAAGGGGGGAGGATCGGGGGCTAATCCCCCTTAATATATATAAATGGGTTTTTCATGCAGAATTATTCCGTTTTCCTTCAAATTTTGTTTATAGGTTCACTGGGTTAAGACGCTTCCCTGATTACTTTTCGGGATTGATTGGTTAAGTATAAAGGGGGAAACGGGGGGCTAATCCCTCCTTAATTTATATAAATGGGTTTTTCAAGCAGAATTATTCCGTTTTCCTTCAAATTTTGTTTATAGGTTCACTGTGTTAAGTCGCTTCCCTGATTAGTTTTTCGGGATTGATTGGTTAAGTATAATGGGGGGGAACGGGGGGGCTAATTCCCCCTTAATTTATATAAATGGGTTTTTCATGCAGAATTATCCCATTTCCTTCAAATTTTGGTTAAAGGTTCACTGTGTTAAGACGCTTCCCTAATTAGTTTTCGGGATTGATTGGTTAAGTATAAAGGGGAGAACGGGGGGATAATCCCCCCTTATTTTATAGAAATGGGTTTTTCATGCAGAATTATTCCGTTTTCCTTCAAATTTTGTTTATAGGTTCACTGTGTTAAAGCGCTTCCCTGATTAGTTTTCGGGATTGATTGGTTAAGTATAAAGGAGGGAACGGGGGGCATATCCCCCCCTTATTTTATATAAATGGGTTTTTCATATAGAATTATTCCGTTTTCCTTCAAATTTTGTTTATAGGTTCACTGTGTTAAGGCGCTTCCCTGATTAGTTTTCGGGATTGATTGGTTAAGTATAAAGGGGGGGAACGGGGGGATAATCCCCCCCCCTTAATTTATATAAATGGGTTTTTCATGCAGAATTATTCTATTTGCTTCAAAATTTGTTTATAGGTTCATTGGGTTAAGACGCTTCCCTGATTAGTTTCCGAGATTGATTGATTAAGTATAAAGGGGGGGGGGGAACGGAGGGCTAATACCCCCCTTAATTTATATAAATGGGTTTTTCATGCAGAATTATCCCATTTCCTTCAAATTTTATTTCTAGGTTCACTGTGTTAAGGCGCCTCCCTGATTAGTTTTCGGGATTGATTGGTTAAGTATAAAGGGGGGAACGGTGGGCTAATACCCCCTTATTTAATATAAATGGGTTTTTCATGCAGAATTATTCCGTTTTCCTTCAAATTTTGTTTATAGGTTCACTGTGTTAAGGCGCTTCCCTGATTAGTTTCTCGGGATTGATTGGTTAAGTATAAAGGGGGGGGACGGGGGTATAATCCCCCTTAATTTATATAAATGAGTTTTTCATGCAGAATTATTCTATTTGCTTCAAAATTTGTTTATAGGTTCGTTGGGTTAAGACGCTTCCCTGATTAGTTTTCGGGATTGATTGATTAAGTATAAAGGGGGGGGACGGGCTAATACCCCCCTTAATTTATATAAATGGGTTTTTCATGCAGAATTATCCCATTTCCTTCAAATTTTATTTATAGGTTCACTGTGTTAAGGCGCATCCCTGATTAGTTTTCGGGATTGATTGGTTAAGTATAAAGGGGGAAACGGAGGGCTAATCCCCCCTTATTTTATATAAATGGGTTTTTCATGCAGAATTATTCCGTTTTCCTTCAAATTTTGTTTATAAGTTCACTGTGTTAAGGCATTTCCCTGATTAGTTTTCGGGATTGATTGGTTAAGTATAAAGGGGGGGAACGGGGGGCTAATCCCCCCTTTATTTATATAAATGGGTTTTCATGCAGAATTATCCCATTTGCTTCAAAATTTGTTTATAGGTTCATTGGGTTAAGACGCTTCCCTGATTAGTTTTCGGGATTGATTGGTTAAGTATAAAGGGGGGGAACGGAGGGAGCTAATCCCACCTTAATTTATATAAATGGGTTTTTCATGCAGAATTATCCTATTTTCTTCAAATTTTGTATATATATATTCATTGTAATTAGAGATTTAACTGATTAGTTTAAGGGGTTCATTAGTTAACTATGAGGGGGGTAACGGGGGGATGACCCCCCCCTTAATATATTGTTTATTTCTTTATTTTTTGATGGGCTTATTTCAAATTCTTTGAAATAAGAGTATAATATACAATTAGTGTGAATAGCCTGTGAACTCAATGCCCTCAGTTTAACTGGGCAGTTTTATTTTTATTTTTTATACTGAAGGAGCTAGAAATTTGAAATTTGTCATTGTAGTTACTTATAAGATGTAAATGCTCTCTAAGAACAAAATAAAAAAGAAATTGAAATTTAAAAGGGTGAAATGAGCGAAAAGCGTTCTAAAAACAGTCTAAATTACAATTTCTATGAAATCTCTGGAACTACAGAACCGATTTCAAAAGTAATGGTGGCAAATTGATGGGGACAATCCCTACTCCAACATAGGCTATATTTTATGTCGGTGCCACTAACATCAATGGGGTGCATCGAAAAATGTCCGAAAATTGCGACTTTTTTATACTGAAGGGGCAAGAAATTTGAAATTTAGCATTGCAGTTACTTATAAGATGTAAATGCTCTCTAAAAATAAATTTTAAAAAAAATCGAAATTTAAATGGGTGAAATGAGCGAAAAGCGTTCTGAAGTCATTCTAAATTACAATTTCTATGGAATCTCTGGAACCAAGGGAACCGATTTCAGAAGTGATGGTGGCAAATTGGTGTTGACAATCCCTGAGTAGATGATAAACACCGGCTCTGCGCTAGCAGTGGGTGCGGTGGTGACCTTCTGTGCTCTGTGAAGGTCACCGGAAGTGGCAGGTGGTGATAACAGGCATGTTGAGACAGGAAGTGAAGAGAAAGTGTAGATAGGATTTTTAACCGGAAACGCGGCAGGAAGTGAGTGCGATAAGGGAGAGAGGGGGAAGGCTTATTTTTGTGGGGGGCTTAATTTTTTTTTGTTGGTTTTAATCCTTCTAGTCGAGTGGAGTTGAGTTGTAGGAATCCTGCTATTAGAATAAATTTAGTTTTAAAGTAATATTAGCAAAATGTTCGATTTTTTTTTTTTCTCACCTGAAATAAAAATTTTATTTGCTAACTAACACCTAATATAAAAATGGAAATCTTTCTGACTTTGTTTTACTTTATAAAAGTTAGCATGAAATTTATTTTAACATTGGAAACGCGACAGGAAGTAAGACGGGAAACGGGATTAGACATGTTTATTTATTTATTTATTTTCAAAAAAGGTTTTTAAGAAGCAGGATGTTTGGGAGCATGTTGCAACAGGAAAGGTAGTTTAAAAGACCGGAAGTGATTAAGCGATAAGAAAAGTACAGGAATATACACGTAGATTTTGTTCTTTGTAGAGGGTGAAATTTTATTTTATTTTTTATTTAAAGAGTTTTCTTTTCTTTTTTTTTTTTTTTTTATTTAAAGCGTTTCAAATTATTTTATATATATATATATATATATATATATTTTTTTGTAGTGGTTTACGTATTATTTTAATTTTTAGTGACGTTAGAACCTGCAATGTTCTGTATCACACATGTCTTATCTAATAGGTTACTAAGGGTGTGTGTGTTGTTATCTCTTTAAATGCGAGAGATGGGGACTTCAGACCTGCGTTTAATTATCTTTATCATAGTTTTAATGAACTGCAGGAAATTGTCTTTAGCTATTGAGTAATTCGCGAGTTTTGGTTTACTATAACTGCTTTTACATCTGTTTGTTTAATTTACAAACACATTTCTCTTACAACATTCTGTCAACACAGCATTTCCATATTCGAAATAATAATTTAGAAGGAAAATTTTTATATGAAAATACTAGGAAATGTTATTTATAGAGATTGACGGAAACAGTATGCCTGATTCTTTCTTGTATTAACATTATATCCGAAATAGGTTTCTAGTTTTGTTATGAAAAATAACGTGTTTACACATTTTAAAAATGAAAGCAAAGTGATTTTTACCAACGTAACTATAAGCTATACACCCACGCATTTATGTTATTGAATTGAATTTCAATGCTTAATATTGTATTCACCGTAATATTTTCCTACAAAAGCTGTTTCACAAACTTGTATACTGAAATTAATGTACCATTTTTAGGGAAAAAAATAATTCAAGTTTTTGAGACTAATCTTTTATAGGAAAAAAAGATTAGCATGCTTGATTCTTTCTTGTATTAACCTTATAATCATTTATTTTAGAAATATAGGTTTATAGTTTTGTAACGAAAAATAACGTGTTTATACATTTTTAAAACGAAAGCAAAGTGATTTTTACCAATGTAACTATAAGCTGTACACCCACGCATTTATGTTATTGAATTAAATTACAATGCTTAATATTGTATTCACCGTACTATTTTCCTGCAAAAGCCGTTTCACAAACTTGTATACTGAAATTAATGTATCATTTTTAGGGAAAAAATTAATTCAAGTCTTTGAGACTAATCTTTCATAGGAAAAAAAGATTTGTCATACTTTCTGTTACATTATATCTTCCGTTTTTTAAGTTTACAATATATTTTTTATTATTATTATATATTTGTTTTAATTGACTTGTAATAGCTAACATTTTTCTTAAAAGGCTACTAGAGAATAACTTATGTCACAAGTTCTACACCCTTCTTTAATTAAATATGTTTCACTTAAGACATGACAGTCTTAGAAACATTTCATTTTGGAATTAAGTGATTAAACAGACTAGTGGCTGAGAGGTTCTACTTTCAAAGCTGGTATACGGAAGGTTTAAACACCTCTCGCGCTCGTTGACCTAACCGTTTGGAGTTTTTATCGTATCTTGTGTCAATGCGGTTTAGAACACCTTAGAAAGACCTCCCACAGAGACTTATATACCATAATTAGATAATCGATTGTAACAAATCACCAACCAACCACAACGTATAAGACATTTTAGATCATTCCATTTAGTCAAGAAATGATTTGACATGCAAAATTTGATTTATAAAAACATACAATATGATATAAACAATACCATACGATATAAACGAACAACAATACATACAATTTGAACGATTTTTTCCCTTTCATATGAAATATTTTTAGCGACTATTTAACTTATTAAAGAGAGCGAGTATTTTGTTTAGAGTTATACGATTAAAATAAATTTTTATTATATTTGACTTTACACAAGCAACATTTAAAAAAAAAGAGAATGGAATCTAGTTTTATAAATTAACACATTTCAATTTTACAAATACTTCACACCCCGTCTTTTTTCCCTCCTCTTTTGGTAGACTTTATACACATGAAAAGCATTTTAGAATACATCATTTAGAAATTAAGTGATTTGATAAGTAAAATATTATTTATAAAAGCAATAGATACGAAAGTAATAAAGATTTTTACTTACAAATGTACGAACTTCTGATAGGTAAGACTTTCTCAGTCACTGTGCAAGAATTAAGTGGTTATTGAACTTATAACATTATAGGATGAAATATTCACGAGGCGTATTTTTAAACCAATAAAATGTCAGTATTTTTAAACCAATAAAAAGTTAGTATTTTTACAAGAGCGCCCTCTATCATTATATAAATTTCAATGAAACGAGTTGATATTATTATACTGTGCCCTGAAATTGTGTTAATAGGTTGTATTTTTCGTTAAGTTACTTTTCATTTAAGTTATTATGGAACGAGTTATGAATTCTTATGTTGGTGATGTAACCAACTTGGAGTGTCAACACTCGTCACCAAAGTTAAATAATCAAGAAATGGATTCTACACTTTTACCCAAAGAAGCACCCGTTTCGAATTATGAAGTGAAACCCAACTCATCAGGACTAAAGTTACCCTTTGTGTGCACTACTTGCAACAAAGCTTTTTCCCGAAAGTTTGTCTTAATTAGACACATGAAATTTCACCTGGAGAAAAAACCTTTTGTGTGTGACATCTGCGAAAAACAATTTGTTCAAAATAGTGATTTATTAAATCATGTGAAGATTCATTCAAAGAGTCCAGTGATTTATAATTGTGATCTATGTGCTGAGGTTTTTTCAAAAAAGAGTGACTTACTTCAACATAGCAAAATTCACAAATCTGTCAAACAACATAAGTGTATTGAATGCAATGAACTGTTTTCGAGAAAGTACGACTTATTGAAACATAAGAGGATGCATAAGCCCCGAAAGCAGTATGAATGCATCCAGTGTAGTGAAATATTTATTCGAAAATATGATTTATCACGTCATATAGACACTGCACACAAAGTACTACCCAAAGTTGTCAAATCGTCATCTTTAAAAGATTCGTTATATGAAAAAGCGAAACATTTTAAAAGACAAAATGCTTTAAATGTATTTACTAAAACTGTAATAAATTCTAATGAGGAGAATGATCAAGACTTTCACACATTTTTTAACAGTATTCGGTCGGACGTTTTGAATGAATTAAATTATCAGATAGAAGTAAAAAGGTCAATGAAATGGTATGCAACTGCAAAAGTTGTTGTAAGTCGCCAAACACCGGACGGTGATATAGATACTATCACCCCATATTTTCATTCAAGAACTGTACTGGAATTGACGAATCAAAACATACCTGTACATGTTGTGGATGCCTTTACGAAAATTATTAACTCTTTTGAGAAATTCACTCAACAAGGATCTAATTGGACATTGCAACAAATATTAAATCTAGAACTGTCTACAGCTAAATATAGAATGGTTTAAAATGTGTGGACTGTTTTTGAAACATGTATATTCATGTTTTTGCTATTGTAGTTATTTAAAATGATAAAAAAATAGCCTATGACTAAAAAATCTTAAGAGTTTTTTATTATTTTCATGGTAACTATTTTATATAAATCACTTATAACAGTTTGACAATGCTACATAAACTGCTGTTTAACATTTTGAATGTCTTAGACAAAATGAGAATGAATTTGTTGAAATTATGTAAAACATGATGAAATAAATGTATTTATTATATGTTACTTAAACTACAAGAGAAATGATTGGAAATGTGTTATTTTAAATCTATGGTACTTTTAATAACTAACAAGGTAAGACGTGACGTTATGAATCATCGATGGGTTTTCCTTTGAATATGGATTAATCTTACTTATTGATAAGAAAGTTGGAAAAATAGACTTAACACATTGTTAGAGGTTTTGGAAAAATATATAGTTGGTTAAAAATTTTAGAAAATTTAATATAAAGTAACAAATTTTAGAAAATAAACATTTCGATAAATGAAAAAAATTAAATTTTGGTAAACTTTACACTTAGACAATATTTCAAACTAAAAAAAATAATAAATTTACACTTATACAATATTTTAAACTAAGAAAAATAATAACTTTACACTTATACAATATTTTAAACTAAGGAAAATTAATAACTTTAAACATCAGACTTAACACATTGTTAAAGTTTTTTGAAAATAACAAGACATTTTGAAAGCAGTGGAAATAGTATACCTGCAAAAAATTCAACTTAGTGGAATTTAATATTGAAATTTTTTAACCTCACTCATTTAAAAAATAAAACTTTATAAAATTTTCACTTTTTTTAAATAAGCAACTGTTAAACATTTTGAATGTCTTAGACAAAGTGTGAATAAATTTGTTGAAATTATATAAAACATGAAAAATTTCATAACTTTTAAAGGAAATTTTATTTTTGGTGAAATAAACTCGAGGTATTTATTATATGTAACTTAAACTACTAGAGAATTGATTGAAAATGTGTTACTTTTAAGCACTCACAAGATAAGACACGATGTTAGGAATTATAGATGTGTCCCCCCCCCCCCCCCTCCACAATTGACGTCACTTGTAGCATATTTACTGACCAAGTCATGAAATCATAGTTCAGGGTATGTTTATGAGCACGGCGTTTAGTTGAGATTTAAGATATTTGAGAAATATAAACTACAACTTTGACTACTTTTTGAAATTTCCCCCTACATAAGAAAAAGTACATAGGAAAATAAAATGAAAAGTTGTCTTTGAATGGAATCGAACCATTATCCTTTCACTTAACAGCTGAATGCGTTGGCAATTACATCACAAAGGCACTGATAACAACTGGTTGAATATATTGGGTTTCTTTTTTAATGTTAAATTCATTTAATATGCAAGTTATTTCTTAATGATACACTTAAAAACAATAAATTTAATTAGCATTCAAAAAACAAACGATCACATTATTGTGAAAACAATCAAATGTTTTGAAAGTCACGAGTTAAAATTTTGGGGGGTGCGATAACTTGGAAGTGCACTGCAGAAGGGGAGTTAAATTTTTGAAGAAGTTTAATCTTAGAAGACGAGAGTAAAATTTGAAATGACTTAGAGTTTAATTAGAATTTAGATGTGAACCTTTTAAAATGAAATAAGTTTTTTTTTGTATCGCCCTCTATCGGTGGGTAATGGAATTAACAGTTAATAAAAATTTTAACTTGGATTCGAACCCACAACAAAAATTATTTTAAGGTTTGATAATTTAGGGTAAGTTTAACTGAGAAAACCATGATATTATAGTATTTAGAGATGTTTTAAGGTATTCGATAAAGGAAATCATCTAAATTTTCAATTTAATTGAATGGTTTACTGCTTAAAGTACTACAAAATGAATAGAACACGATGCATAGTTTTTTTAATTAATTATATTTTTCGAAAGGTTAAATTGACTTATTGATAAACTTAGGATTTATGTTTAAAATGAATAAATTTGATATGTTAGGTTTACTTAATAACAGAGGGTTGAATAAGTTATTTTTTTAATTAAAATTTCATAAAAATAAAGTTTACTAAAAGTTTTTAAAGTTAAAAAAATTGTAAGTTACGTTAAAAAAGTTAACAAAAATATAGTTTAAAAAAATTAAAAGTTTACAAAAAGTTTAAAAATCTTTAAATTAATTAAAATTAACTTTTTAATTTTAACTATTGAGATACTATAATTTAATATTTAATCCTTGTAACTAACTGGTGCATATCAACTATCTGCACATGTGCAGAAAAAAACATACACTTTTACACTAACTTGTGTTCGATTTTAAATTATTTGCTAATTTTTATACAACTCGATTACCTTTCAGAAACAAAATAGAATTAAATACTTACCGAAAAACACGTCCACTTCTTGTGCTTTCTTTCACTAGACTAACCTTTCTCCCTTATCTTTGTTATGGGGCGCTGCAATCGACGCTAGAGTCTCTACCAGTCTTCCGGTTTGTGACGTCATTTCCGGTTTGAGATAAGAATAAACTTTAAATACAAACTACACTCGCTCAGTCATTCTTCCTCCACTCTTACTTGATAGCAGTTGTGAGTTAAATATTAAAATATTTTATTTATAAATGAACAATTATAAATAAAAATACTTCAGTATTTTTCAAATATTTAAATTTAAATTTATAAATTTATCGTGAATCGTTTTTAAGTATGGTGAACTGTGTGTTGAGTATTGTAACCTTGTAAGATATTGTGTGTGTGTTTGTGCATACATTTTTTTAATTACAAAAATATGTAAACTATTCTAACTTTTTCTTATATTATTTATCATGAGACTGAACGAGTTAGCTATAAGTAATATTATTTTTACAAAACTTGTATGTACAGGGTGTTTACGATACTTATTATTAGTGTTAAAATGTTACAAATTTGGAGAATTTATCTTAGACTTCGATTTAAAATCGGACTTTACCATATTTTTGGATGAAAGTGACTTAGTAAATGTATAAGAATTTGATAAAATTTATGAATAATTAATATTTTTATCAAAGTTTAAGTAAGTTGTGACAAGACTGTTATATTTAAGTGATTGGTGTAAAGTATATTCAAGCTATGACAAAAGACATGAGGTGGTTGACACCAGCAAGGCCAAACAGTTAAAGCAAAAGATGAATCATCAAAGCAGACGAAACAAGTCTAGACGAGTAAGAGATGAGTTAACAAAACAGACGTGCAGCACAGAAACAAGTCTGGACAAGTTTAGACAAACACGTGATGACGTCATTCAACACGTCAAAATAAGAAACTAACAACTGCTATCAAGTAAGAGTGGAGGAAGAATGACTGAGCGAGTGTAGTTTGTATTTAAAGTTTATTCTTATCTCAAACCGGAAATGACGTCACAAACCGGAAGACTGGTAGCGACTCTAGCATCGATTGCAGCGCCCCCTAACAAAGGTAAGGGAGAAAGGTTAGTCTAGTGAAAGAAAGCACAAGAAGTGGACGTGTTTTTCGGTAAGTATTTAATTCTATTTTGTTTCTGAAAGGTAATCGAGTTGCATAAAAATTAGCAAATAATTTAAAATCCAACTCAAGTTAGTGTAAAAGTGTATGTTTTTTTCTGCACATGTGCAGATAGTTGATATGCACCAGTTGGTTACAAGGATTAACAATTAAATTATAGTCTCTCAATAATTAAAATTAAAAAGTTAATTTTAATTAATTTAGAGATTTTTTAACTTTTTGTAAACTTTAAATTTTTTTAAACTATATTTTTGTTAACTTTTTTAACGTAACTTACAATTTTTTTAACTTTAAAAACTTTTAGTAAACTTTATTTTTATGAAATTTTAATTTAAAAAAAAATAACTTATTCAACCCTCTGCTATTAAGTAAACCTAACATATCAAATTTATTCACTTTAAACATAAATCCTAAGTTTATCAATAAGTCAATTTAACCTTTCGAAAAATATAATTAATTAAAAAAACTATGCATCGTGTTCTATTCATTTTGTAGTACTTTAAGCAGTAAACCATTCAATTAAATTGGAAAGTTAGATGATTTCCTTTATCGAATATCTTAAAACATCTCTAAATACTATAATATCATGGTTTTCTCAATTAAACCTACCCTAAATTATCAAACCGTAAAATATTTTTTGTTGTGGGTTCGAATCCAAGTTAAAACTTTTAATTAACTCTTAATTCCATTACCCACCGATAGAGGGCGATACAAAAAAAACTTATTTCATTTTAAAAGGTTCATATCTAAATTCTAATTAAACTCTAAGTTATTTCAAATTTTACTCTCGTCTTCTAAGATTAAACTTCTTCAAAAATTTAACTCCCCTTCTGCAGTGCACTTCCAAGTTATCGCACCCTCCAAAATTTTAACTCGTGACTTTCAAAACATTTGATTGTTTTACACAATAATGTGATCGTTTGTTTTTTGAATGCTAATTAAATTTATTGTTTTTAAGTGTATCATTAAGAAATAACTTGAATATTAAATGAATTTAACCTTAAAAAAGAAACCCAATATATTCAACCAGTTGTTATCAGTGCCTTTGTGATGTAATTGCCGACGCATTCAGCTGTTAAGTGAAAGGATAATGGTTCGATTCCATTCAAAGACAACTTTTCATTTTATTTTCCTATGTCCTTTTTCTTATGTAGGGGGAAATTTCAAAAAGTAGTCAAAGTTGTACTTTATATTTCTCAAATATCTTAAATCTCAACTAAACGCCGTGCTCATAAACATACCCTGAACTATGATTTCATGACTTGGTCAGTAAATATGCTACAAGTGACGCCAATTGTAGGGGGGGGGAACACATCTATAATTCCTAACATCGTGTCTTATCTTGTGAGTGCTTAAAAGTAACACATTTTCAATCAATTCTCTAGTAGTTTAAGTTACATATAATAAATACCTCGAGTTTATTTCACCAAAAATAAAATTTCCTTTAAAAGTTATGAAATTTTTCATGTTTTATATAATTTCAACAAATTTATTCACACTTTGTCTAAGACATTCAAAATGTTTAACAGTTGCTTATTTAACAAAAGTGAAAATTTTATAAAGTTTTATTTTTTAAATGAGTGAGGTTAAAAAATTTCAATATTAAATTCCACTAAGTTGAATTTTTTGCAGGTATACTATTTCCACTGCTTTCAAAATGTCGTGTTATTTTCAAAAAACTTTAACAATGTGTTAAGTCTGATGTTTAAAGTTATTAATTTTCCTTAGTTTAAAATATTGTATAAGTGTAAAGTTATTATTTTTCTTAGTTTAAAATATTGTATAAGTGTAAATTTATTATTTTTTTTAGTTTGAAGTATTGTCTAAGTGTAAAGTTTACCAAAATTTAATTTTTTTCATTTATCGAAATGTTTATTTTCTAAAATTTGTTACTTTATGTTAAATTTTCTAAAATTTTTAACCAACTATATATTTTTCCAAAACCTCTAACAATGTGTTAAGTCTATTTTTCCAACTTTCTTATCAATAAGTAAGATTAATCCATATTTAAAGGAAAACCCATCGATGATTCATAACGTCACGTCTTACCTTGTTAGTTATTAAAAATACCATAGATTTAAAATAACACATTTCCAATCATTTCTCTTGTAGTTTAAGTAACATATAATAAATACATCGCATTTATTTCATCATGTTTTACATAATTTCAACAAATTCATTCTCATTTTGTCTAAGACATTCAAAATGTTAAACAGTAGTTTATGTAGCATTGTCAAACTGTTATAAGTGATTTATATAAAATAGTTACCATGAAAATAATAAAAAACTCTTAGGATTTTTTAGTCATAGGCTATTTATTTATCATTTTGAATAACTACAATAGCAAAAACATGAATATACATGTTTCAAAAACAGTCCACACATTTTAAACCATTCTATATTTAGCTGTAGACAGTTCTAGATTTAATATTTGTTGCAATGTCCAATTAGATCCTTGTTGAGTGAATTTCTCAAAAGAGTTAATAATTTTCGTAAAGGCATCCTTAACATGTACAGGTATGTTTTGATTCGTCAATTCCAGTACAGTTCTTGAATGAAAATATGGGGTGATAGTATCTATATCACCGTCCGGTGTTTGGCGACTTACAACAACTTTTGCAGTTGCATACCATTTCATTGACCTTTTTACTTCTATCTGATAATTTAATTCATTCAAAACGTCCGACCGAATACTGTTAAAAAATGTGTGAAAGTCTTGATCATTCTCCTCATTAGAATTTATTACAGTTTTAGTAAATACATTTAAAGCATTTTGTCTTTTAAAATGTTTCAATTTTTCATATAACGAATCTTTTAAAGATGACGATTTGACAACTTTGGGTAGTACTTTGTGTGCAGTGTCTATATGACGTGATAAATCATATTTTCGAATAAATATTTCACTACACTGGATGCATTCATACTGCTTTCGGGGTTTATGCATCCTCTTATGTTTCAATAAGTCGTACTTTCTCGAAAACAGTTCATTGCATTCAATACACTTATATTGTTTGACAGATTTGTGAATTTTGCTATGTTGAAGTAAGTCACTCTTTTTTGAAAAAACTTCAGCACATAGATCACAATTATAAATCACTGGACTCTTTGAATGAATCTTCACATGATTTAATAAATCACTCTTTTGAACAAATTGTTTTTCGCAGATGTCACACACAAAAGGTTTTTTCTCCAGGTGAAATTTCATGTGTCTAATTAAGACAAACTTTCGGGAAAAAGCTTTGTTGCAAGTAATGCACACAAAGGGTAACTTTAGTCCTGATGAGTTGGGTTTCACTTCATAATTCGAAACGGGTGCTTCTTTGTGTAAAAGTGTAGAATCCATCTCTTGATTATTTAACTTTGGTGATGAGTGTTGACACTCCAAGTTGGTTACATGACCAACATAAGAATTCATAATTCGTTCCATAATAACTTAAATGAAAACTAACTTAACGAAAAATACAACCTATTACAACAATTTCAGGGCACAGTATAATAATATCAACTCGTTTCATTGAATTTTATATAATGATAGAGGGCGCTCTTGTAAAAATACTAACTTTTTTATTGGTTTAAAAATACTGACATTTTATTGGTTTAAAAATACGCCTCGTGAATATTTCATCCTATAAT
This sequence comes from Maratus michaelseni, assembly GCA_963931845.1. NCBI lineage: Eukaryota > Metazoa > Arthropoda > Arachnida > Araneae > Salticidae > Maratus > Maratus michaelseni. The sequence goes on from OZ007587.1 coordinate 188,052,181, forward strand.
GTTATAAGTTCAATAACCACTTAATTCTTGCACAATGACTGAGAAAGTCTTACCTACACTGTAAAAAATTTTTTGTCAAATTAACGGGAAAAAACTGTCAATTTTGGAGCCAGTTTAAAACCGTTTAATTTACAGGAAATATCTGTAATTTTTTACGTGAAGTGACTGTTTTTTTTACAGTTTCATACTGTTATATTTACAGAGATAAACTGTTAATTTAACAGAAATATTTTGTGGTTTTTACAGAGAAAACCTGTAAATTTTACAAGAAAAATCTGTACATTTTACGAAAAAAATCTGTACATTTTACGAAAAATTTTTGTAAATTTTACGAAAAAAATCTGTAAATTTTAACAAACTTCCTGTGTTTTTAACAGTTAAATGCTGTTATATTTACAGAGATAAACTGTTATTTTAACAGAAATATTCTGTGATTTTTACAGAAAAAACCTGTAAATTTTACGAGAAATATCTGTTTTTTTAACAGTTAAATGCTGTTGCATTTACAGAGATAAACTGTTATTTTAACAGAAATATTCTGTGATTTTTACAGAGAAAGCTTGTAAATTTTACGAGAAATATCTGTAATTTGTAACAAACTTTCTGTTTTTTTAACAGTTAAATGTCGTTGCATTTACAGAGATAAACTGTTATTTTAACAGAAATATTTTGCGATTTTTGCAGATAAAACATGTAAATCTTACGAGAAAAATCTGTACTTTTTGCAGAAATCTCAATCATGCTTTAATATTTTATCTGTGGGAGATTCGTAGGCAATGTAAATTACAAAATTGTTCAAAATAAGTTAGAATACAAAATTATTTTGATGAAATGGTTTTGCCATTAATTTTAAAAAGTTACATTTGAAATTTTTATCTGATGCCTGAGTCTTACAAGTTATATTTAGGAAAGTATTATTCCTGTTCTGACAAGTACAACAGTCAAAATTGCATTATTCTATGACCAAAACACACAGAGTTACACTTTAGAGTTTATGAAATTTCAGAAGTTTCTGCCGATAAACACAGATAAATGATTTTTAGTGTCAGAAAACTCTGAAATTTCATATAATTCCAACGTAGTGTACTTTGATTACAGAAGAATGGAATTATTACTGTTGTACCCGTCAGAGCAAGGAGAAAATATTTCTAAATATAACTTACATGAACCAGGAGCCCTATAAAAATTTAAAGAGTCACTTTTTCAGAACTAATTCATCAATATAATCACAATTCCTACTTTATTTTGAACACTTTTGCAATTTACATTGCATACATATCTCCAACAGGTAAAAAATTAAAGCATGTTTCAATCATTTTGGAACATCCTGTATGCTTATTTATAAACAAATGTGCTAGCTTTTGCATAAAAAGGTGAACGTTTTGCTAAAAAAATAATTTGGTGAAAACTGCAATATATTTAAAAGCAACATTTGTGAATTTATCACTCAAGGTTGGTGAGGCATCCCCTTCTAATAAATAAAGTACAAAATTTTTTCAAAATATAGCAAGTATATCTTTTACATACTCACATTGACAATTTTTGATAAAATATTCAACACACTCACCAGTCTTTGAATTTGAGTAACTATTTCCAAATAGTAATTCTGCAACTTAATAAAGCAGAAATTACTACTTGAAATAGTGGTATAAAAATTCAAGGACATTGTGGAGCACACTCTTATTCCAAAACAAGAATTCTTGTTTCCTGACAAGAGAACATAATTTTAAAAAAGAGAATTCTCATTTCCTGATGTAAATGCAAATGTGTGAAAATCACTTTATAGATGATTTCTTGGAAATTAGATTAGCTATAGCCTGTAAATGAAAATAAGAATAGCTACAGGGTATATATATATATATATATATCAGAGGTGATTGTGGGTTCATGAAAAAATACCTGAAATTTTAGCGAGAAAACATTTTTGTATGGTGAGAGGGAGGGGGGGGGGGAATATAAAATTTATTACATGGAGGTCAAATTATAAATTTTAATTATGTTTAGAAATCATATGAAATTTATATTTTAGTCTTATTGTATGAATTTAACTATCAGAAAAAAACGTACATAACCCACAATCACTCCTGATATATATATGTAAAAAAAAAAAAAAAAAAAAAAAAAAAAGATTAAACATGAGTTTTTAGCTGATGTTCCTACTATATACTATACTCGTACCTGCCAACTAAGGATTTTTTGGCACCAGTAATTTTGAAGAATCTTCACCTTATTTAATTGTAAAAATTTGTAATTACATAAGATGAAGATTACTCTTCAAAATTACTGGTGCTAAAAACTAGGCAGGAGCTGGCAGTTATCACTACATTATGAAAAAACACTATGCATTAAAATTAAATTTTATTTATTTTTAAACTGAAGCTACATCTAATAATCATGTTTTATAATTTTAAAATGCATAAGAACAAACAAATTAAACTACGACATTTATTATAAAATAAATAAAATACATAAAAATCATCTATCAATTCACAATCTGTGTGAAACACAATCATTACACAAATTAAGATGTCTCAAGTTTATGCATTATTTTTCCTTCACATCTGGATTCATCTTCAAACATTGGTTGAGATTTATTCCATAAAAAGTATCTGTAAAATAAATATATTTCAGTGGATTAAAATAAAATAAAAGATTTTTGTCTTTTTTTTACACATGGATAAAGCAACACATTTTAGCAGAGAAATAGTCATAGTATAGATATCACAATTTACAAATTTCATTTCTGAATGCTTTAAAGTCAAAATTCATAAATATACATGAAAATGCCAAAAATTTCTAATATTTTTAAAATAGCCAACTTGCTGCTGATTATAAATATTTTTTGACTGAATATAACCTAGAAACTGAAACATATTATGGTACTTTTCGGTTAGCCGGGCGCCAGTGATATATGTACATATATAAATATATATGTATATATATTCATACATATATGTGTATATAATATGTATGTACATATATGTATGTACATGTGTAGATATATGTGTATATATATATATATTTGTGTAGATATATGTGTGTATATATATATATTTGTGTATATATACATGTATATATATCATTGGCGCCCGGCTAACCGAAAAGTACCCATATTATTAACATGAAAACTTATTCTAAATGCTTTTCTGTTTTTATTATTATTAAAAAAAAAAAGTTACAGCAAAATTGAAAATCAACTAATTGAAAACAGAAACAATTTTTTAACAACTTGAATTTTTACACCCATCAAAACACAAAATATAGGATTCTGTCTAAAGTTCAAAAAAAGTTTCATTGTTCAAACAATAAAAATTTAATTAAGTTTGTGTGTTCTTTCATTCTCTAAATTACTGCACAGTTTAAACTGAACTAAACCAATTTTATAGGTAAACTAAATTTTATAGGTAAAAATTTTTGGTCTGTATCACATTCGTTACTGCCATGAAATGAAGGAATTCAATCTATTAATCTTTTTGACTGTGAATTTATTTTCGATTAGAAATAGCTGCAAGACTTTTTTTATTCTATTGGTAGAACTTTTTCAAAAAAAAAAAAAAAAAAAAAAAAAAATGACACTTTCACGATAATTTCAAGAGAAATCTACCACAAAGAATTTTTTTGTAAATAGTAGTACCAAAACAAATATAAATATATTCGGTAGTAGAAGATATTCGATAGCCCTGCTATCGGTCCACGGGACATAAATGTCCCATCGTATTCAAATACAAGAATATTTTACCCATTATAATCTGCTTCTGTTTAAATTATCAGATAGAAATTGACAATTTTCACCACCATTTTTTTTAATTCCTTGATTTTTAATAACTTTCACTAACTCTCTGCTGATCATTGATCAGCAGCATTGCACACAAAGTCCATGTGAATGTACTAGAGGTTTGTATGAGCCGAAATTTTCAGACCCAGATCCAGCCCGGTCAAGAGAAAGCTATTCTGAACCGATGTAAAAGCTAAAAGTTCAGTCCCATCCTGAGCGGATCAGACCCGAGCAGACTCGATGCCTACAAAAATTTCGAATATTTATTAGCCAGTTTTGTCCTACAATTAAAATTCTTTAACAGAATATTGCACACATATTTAAAGTACATTTCTTCCATGTACATTCTTAAAGGTACTTTCTTACGTACAACATTTTTCAGTGTATGTCCGCAAGTCATGCTATACGTGATTACAATATTAATGATCACATAAGACAATTCCATTCAAATGAAAACTTATTAAAATGAAATTGTTTAGAAGGAAAGAAAAGAATGATTAAAAAAAGCATAATTTTGAAGCTGAATGAAGGTAAAAAAGTAGATTTTTTTTAAAAAATCGTTAATTTATTAAATCAAAATAAGTTTCTTAGTCAGTTTTATTTTAACAGCAGCATTAAAAGTTTAGTTAGCATTAGAAGTTTGGTTGGAAAAAATGGTTGGAATGAATCTCAACTATAATACTCCAACCATTGAATATGATTTACCTAGTTGAAAAAAAAATATATATATAATAAAACTTTCCTCTGTTCATAACCTTCTTAGATTCCGTCTCCAAATTCACCAAAAAAGAAAAAAAATAGAGAAAGAGAAAACACCACATATTTTTAATAGCCACATTGCCGCGGAGAGATTGTCACAAGTAAATTTTGAAATAAAGGTCGTCTACATATTGAAAATTTGGCCAAAATTAAATTTGCAAATGGTAACATCCCCTTCTAATATCATATTAGAATTTTTTTAATCAAAGCAGCCCGGAAAAAAGTATGTTGTGCTCCTTTTTCTTAAATATCAATAGAGTTATAAAACAAAATGTGTTAGGAGTTTATCCATAAATTTAGAAAAACAAAACTATCTTACAAAGAGATGTATCGGGAAAATTCAATTAGTTACCAGAAAAAGTATACAGATTTTTTAGTATAAAACAAACTCACTTTATACATAAGAAAATACCATAATCGTTTTTCTGGTTAGTCTCTGACATTTTCTTTTCTGTGTATGCTCTGATAACAAGAGGCCATCGAAAAAGTTTAGGCCATCAGAAAGTAAAAATTATCTATATCCATAAAAGCAATGATTGGAATGATGAACACTGATACCACATGTTTTTACAATTATGGTTCGTTTTCTGTGAAAATTTATGGCTATCATAATGCATAATCTTTTGAATATGATTTTATTAACATTTTTCTTAATTAAAAAAAAAAAAAAGTTGAATTGAAAAAAAAAAAATGCTTGAAAAACTTTTGTGTCGCATTAAAAAATAAGCCTGGTGGTTTTTGAGAAGATAATAAATAAAAGTATGGCACGTGAATTAACATTAGCATCCTCAAACTTTTAACTCGTATAACTCCACGCAGATTTAAGAAAAAGTATAGAATCGGTTCCTTTTGACGGGCTACCTTGACTTAAGGAACTAAAAAATGGTGTTAAGGCTGCTCGTCAGTAAACTTCCCGATTCCCCTAGCTAATGTTAATCCTATGGGCGTAGGATGCATTCGTATTTTTAAAATATCTCCTCAGGAAATTAATATTTTTAACTTCTGTTTTCTTTGTACTGTTCTTAAAGAATGTCTCTTTTTTTCGTAGTTGTAAATTTTTTTCTAAAATATATAATGTGAAGTGTTAAAATTTTATTCAGTTTCACTAGGATTTTAACACATAAAATATAAATTAAGCACATATTTCAGAAAAAAATTGACAACTAAGAAAAAAAAGAGACATTCTTTAAGAACAGTACAAAGAAAACAGAAGTTTAAAATATTAATTTCCTGGGGAGATATTTTAAAAATATGAATGCACCCTACGCCCATAGGATTAAAATTAGCGAGGGGAATCGGGAAGTTTACTGATGAGCAGCCTTAAAAGTGGGTGTTACCATTTTGAAGTTCGAATCAATACAATTTTCAACATGTAGATGATCCCTACTTCAAAATTTGTATTCAAATTTGAAAAGTAGACACATTTTTCCCAGTCGAACAGCCCCTTTCGCATCTCTTTGCAACAGTTTGGTGATTAAACAGTATGAGGATGTTCTCTCGCTTTTTTTAAAATGAATGTACAATATCACTAGATTACAAAGGAAAACAAAATGCAGTTCCGACTTCACACCGTAAAAATAAATTCCCGGCTCTGTCAAAATCTGCAAGAACAACCCGAGCAAAGTCCGAGTATTTTGAAAGGAAATTGGCCAGAGTCTGCATAAACCTCTACTAAAACACACCCTCCCCCCCTCCCACACACAAAAGAAACAAACAAACAAAAAAAAAAAATCTAATCCTTAGAGCGCACCACTGTGTATGTCATGCGGGATTTTTAAAAAGCCTTTTGCATTGTAAGAATTAATAATGTTCCCAATTTTGCGGATTTTTTTATTCAAAATATCTACTTGAGTTTTACTAGAAAATTCTACCAAAAATTACTATTTGAAATTTCAGGTCGATGAATAAAACAAAATGCGGTTAAATTGTCAACATTGGAGGTAATAGGAGGTTGTTAACTAGATTGGAAAGAAAAGGCCTCGCAAAAGTTCTTGCACCCGGCCTCGCTTTCACTAAGGACGGCTCTGATCTGATGTAATTTTGCCAATGCTGTAGTTCTTCTGTCATATGCTACAGTTGTCAATTGTCATTCCTATATAATATTGCATTGTTCCATCTGCTCTGGTGAATGGGATTTCATAAACACCTGATAGTTGATATGACTATCTGGTCTATTTTCTTACAAACTATACTTTTTAATTTTATGGATGGTTTTGTGATAAGGCATATAATATTGAATTTGCAAAGTTTATATTTCAATCTTTCAAAGAGGCCAGGGAAATATTGTAAAGTGGATAACTTTGAATTTTGTTTATTGAAGTTTTTCTTCTCCATGCTTGTAATAATATAAACTTAGCAAATTCATATTGATTTTATTATGATTTATTTAGTGATTTTATTATATGATTATGTACAGATAATTTTAATGATAAAATGTATTGATATATATCGCTAAAACCAGAAAAGATTCTTTCTAGTGAAGTTGTTGAAGTAGAAACATTTAAAAATTCAGCTGCAAACATAAATCTAAGGTGTGTGTGTGTGTGGGGGGGGGGGGGGGAGAATAAAAGGTCATTGTCAGAAGAAAAGGTTTTTTGTCTACAGATCGACAGTCTATTGCAGTTGAAAACTTCATTTACACTTATTTCACATGAAAATATAAAAAAAAAAAACATGCATAGTGATATTTTGAAAATAAATATCATATATTTATTACGACAGAAATCTATTGACATACATCACAAACCCTCTTTAAAACGTTTTTTCAGACTCTGGTACACATATCCCTGGAGGTATATGAAAGACTTATAGGGAACACGCCATGCACAAAGAGTGGTTTAGGGTGTCTGCCCTCTATCTCCCTAATTCTTGTTTTCCCCTTCAGTAAAACTTCTAACATCTAGAATATTTTTGAATGGTAACAGCATAAAATGCTGTACAGAACTGGCACATATCAGAACAATAACGTAAAGCAGGTTGATACAATGTCACAGACTGGCACAGAATGTGTGGCATCTGCTGGCTAGGAGGTTGGTAGGTGAAAGGTATGTAGTCAAGAACCCCATCTATTCCAATAGGGATCAAATCAATTGCAGAGAAACTTTGAAGTTAATTAAAAGAAGTCAGCCCTTGTAAGTCCTTGTGGTGCTTTGTCAGATGACAGCTGCCCCCTTCATCATGTGCCTTCAGGACCTTGTGTCCTGTTTTGGTACACAAGAGGATACTTGCACCAAACTTTTTAATCTCAAAGGAATTTTATTTAAGAGAATTGACATATTAAGTTGGACATGTTTTTCTCATTATATTTATACACTAATTTTCTTTTCATGCATAACTAGCAAGTCATAGATCAGGGTTGCAAAAAAGCCTGCTAAAAGTTTTTAAAAGCCACACCGGTGATTTAATTGGTCAAAATTAGCTTGTAATTTTATACTACAAATTTTTAACCTTCTCGCCACTGCAAACTGATACATCCATTCACTATGCTGTAGGTATCACAGCAATATTAGTGTTATTTAAAACCTAAATTAATGATTTATATGTGATGTAATCTTCCCGATTGGGCAAAAAAGTCCGGGCCAGGATTTGAACCTGGATCCCTTGACTGAAGCTGCCAATGCTCTACCAACTGAGTAATCCCGGACGAATATGGCTGAACTAATTCACCCAGTTAACCTTAATGGTCATAGCATCTGGTCTGATATCTGAATTAGCATAACAGAATAAATCACAGGTAATGGAACCTCCAGTCCATTTAATCTAGTGTAATCACATTTCCAGCGTTTACTGGAGGTCCTATTACCTGTTATTTATTCTGTTGTACTGATTCAGATGTCAGACCAGATGCAATGGTCATCAAGGTTAACAGGCTGAAAAAGTTCATCCATATTCGTCCGGGATTTCTCAGTTGGTAGAGCATTGGCAGCTTCAGCCAAGAGATTTCAGGTTCGAATCCAGGCACGGACTTTTTCGCCCAGTTTGGAAGGTTACATCTCATGATTTTTTTACCAATTAAGAATAACTGTGTCAAAATTAATCTAATGATTTATAGTTTCAAGGATTATATTCATATACAAAATTAAGTTTTTTATATAATGTTGGAAATATGTTTTTTTAGCATTTAAAAAAAAAATTATATAGAAAACAGCATTACACTTTTGCCGTTTTGCTCGGTGGTCAAAGGGTTTTAAATGTGATTTAACTAACTTCAAAGGTTTAAGTTGTTTATTAAGTTAGAATTTAATATTATTTCAAATAATGAAAACATTAAATTCTAATAACACATAACTGTGTCATTTATAGGCAGGGTTGCAAAAAGTCAGTTAAATTTAAAAAAAAGATTAAAAATTGCTTTGCACCGGACTTTTAAATTATTTTAGGGTTATTGATGCTATTAAGTATTTTATTTTAGCAATTATTATTAAGTATTTATTTAGTAACTATTTAACGATATGATTTATTACTTAATTTTAAGGATTTTATTGAAAAGTAATACACTTTTTCCCCCTCTCAGATATTCAAAATCCTACCTAAAATCATTTTGTAAAAAAAATTCAATTTCTCGCTATTGAAAACAATATTAAGAAAAACATAGCATGAATAACTCTTTTCACTACACATAAAAAAATTATACTTACACGTATTTTTTTTCCCTTTAGTTGGACACAGCTTCCTGCCAAATCATCCATCTGTATATGAACTTGTTTTGTATATTTCAGGCCATGGCTATCCTGACAATTTCCAAGAATATTTGAAAAAAAAAAATGCACAAATTAATCTATGACAGTAAATATTAAATTAAAATATACAAATTTACACATTATATACATTATGTTTGTTACATTCCTACACTCTAGCATTTTTCTTCAAAATGCATTTAGATTTAGAAAAAAAAGAAAAGAAAATAGCCTTCTCAATAATATCAAAAAATAGCATCTGATATTCAGTTTTCACAAATATTTCTACTAGTTTAAGTATTGTTACCCCCTCCCCACTCTCAAATATCTCAGTTATTGTCTGCTTTCACAAACCCACCACCACCACCACCACTGTCTTTTACCAAGAATAAAAGCAACTGAGAAATGGTTATTTTAATTGCTGAATTAGAAGGAAAAAAGCCTTCCAAAAATCAATTAGAACCTGTATTTATAAAGGATTGGCTTGTATTAATTTTCTTTTCATATTTTCTTAATTTAACTCAACCTTCCGTGGCTTATTGGAAAAAAATTATTGGTGTTAATACGAAGTTTCCCCCAGACAGTTTCAGAAGGGTGCTGCACCCTGCCTGCCCTTTGGTTTTCAAAATAGCACCCTTATTGCCCCCCCAGTAAAATAATTAGCGCCCTTCTTGCCCCTCAGTAAAAAAAATGTTCTTTCTCCTTTTTGCATTAAAAAAATTGCTTTCATAGTAAAAATTGACTCAATGTTGTCTTGAAAAGAGTGCTTTGACTTTTAAATATCAACAAAGGCTTTAAAAACCAAAATAATACCTTTAACAATTAAAAAAAGTGCCCTCAAGAATCAGAAAAGTGCCCTTTTCTCACCGGCAGCACCCTGCCCTTTTTCAAACCTGGGGGAAACTCTGGTTAATACCTTTGAGAATGTGCGACTAATGTCATCAATTATCTATACCTGAAAGTTTAAATAGTTTTAAGAGAATGGAAAATAGATACAAAAGTAATACAGAAGGCTCCCTTGCATATTATCCATGCCTAGTAAGTACACTGCGCCAATAAAACTAACATTTTCTTCTTCCTTTCCACATTGTAACTCTGCAGTCAACATTATTATCATGTAGTAACAATATTAAATGAAATTGCAGAAGCATTTATATATTATAACTATCTATAATATAGATTAGGGATGCACCGAATGTTCGGTATATCCATTCGGTATTCGGCCATATTGCCGAATATAAAATTATTCGGTCAGCCAAATATCAAACTATTCAGCCTACCGACTATTCGGTAAGGCCGAATAATATTTCGATATTTGGCCAAACCGAATACTTCGAGAAACTTTTTTTTTAAAATATTTTTAAAAATTAGTGGTGTACCAAGTAATGCTTTGGCCGAGTAGCCAAGTACTCAGCCATTTACTACTCAGCCAAGTAAATACAGAGTAGGGGAGACCAGTACACAGTGGACCACTTTTTCAGTTAACATTTTTTTTCTCTTTAACAGACTGACCGATCTGTAAGAAAATATTTTTGAATATTCCTTATACCTTCTTACATCCATCATAATTTTTTCAGAACATAGTTTTCAATACATTTTTCAAAAAAAAAAATTATATACACATGTAAAGTGGACCAGGTGTACCCCGGAAGCACTGGTCCACCCACCGGGGTACAGTAGACCACTATTAGGTATTATCTAAAATACAATATAAATCTATTTTTCATTAATCTAATTATTTTTTGTTGCCCCTTCACCCACAAAATAACATAGTAATATAAATTTTGAAACAAAAGCAAAAAACTAATTATATTTTGAAAGAGCCTGGAATTTTCAAGAAATAATTTTGGGTCTGAGAGCCACATTATGAAATCATTGACATCAACAGCAGATTCATCTACAGTTTCGGGAGAAATAAACTGATTTCCATTCAATTTGCGTCTCATTAATCTTACTTGAATAGAATCATCAACAATTAGACTACAGGTTATATTTATCAAAGACAGCAAATACAAAACAAAATATTTCTTACTATGTTAAATAAATTATTTTTATTTGTTTACTTTATTTTACAGTTAAATCTACTTTAAAACAATCTTTCTTTATAGAAAATAAGCAATTATTAAATATTTTGAACATTCTGCATTACAGGAGCAGAGTGGATTGTGGACCACTGTACCCCATGTTGAAGTTCAATAAATAATCATATTAATATTGTTTATAGCTTTCTTTTAAACATATTAACTTTAAAGAAAAATAAAAACAAGTATCTTAGCTTTGCAAAAAAGCTGTTTTATTTTATTTATCTACAACCTTTAATTACTAAAAAAAAACAAAAATATGATAATGAAAAATTTTACTTTTAGAAGCTCAAAACAACCAAATCAGGATAAAATAGTTCAATCTGAGCTAAACATATTTTCTGAAGGCTATAAATAATCATTGCAGTGCCGTTGTCTATTAGGATAGAAGAGAAGCTTAAAAAAATTTAAATAAATAAAATATTAGGGGGTGGTCCACTGTACCCATAGGTTCAGTGTGTTTCCCCTATATTTCTAAACACTGTTTGATTATCTGAATTATATAAAACTAAATTATGTTAAAGTACATTATTATGTTTGTTTACATCTTGAATTTATTTATTAAAAAAAAACTGGTTTAAATCAATGATTTTATTTTAAAGAATCAATTGATTTAAATCGGCGAACCCTCTAACTAAGCCTTGAGAAGATTTAGAAATCTTGAATAGGTAGTTTAAATGTTTTTTTACCTTTCCTATTTTCAAATCTTAAAAAGAAAAGAAATGGAACAAAAATTAATTTTTTAACTAAATTTACAAGTTTGCACTTTCTACCAAGCATAAATAAAAGTGGTGAATTTTCCACAATCAGGGCACGTGCCAAACTCACATATTTTAACAGAAATGTTTTAGAATTACAAGAATTGCAGTCGTGAAATTAGGCATGATTTCTAAACAGTTAATGTCTGTTCTGAATTTTTTTTTTTTTTTACTCTTATATTATTCATCATAATTATTTATTTATTAGTGAAAGTCTCCAATTGCAACCACCTATTTTTAAATTTCTAATTTGTATGTGTGCACAGTGTCGATACTCTTTCATACAATTTTAAAAATTAGTTTGTTGAAAATAAGATTCATATTTTCTTGCTGATTCACTCGTAATTTTATCATTAGTGAAACGAATACCCTGCAATTTAAGGTGCAATTCTCAAATGACCTGCTCAATAAAACAAAACTTTCTGATACATTTTTCAATGCAATAGCATACAGTTGGCAGGGCTAACTATTGAAGCAATTTGGAATTGAAATGAGTTTTCCAAACAAAAATGAATTAAGAAATATGTTAAAAGTAGTTCTTTTTGGCTCTGAGAACAACCTTAATATAACAATCAAGAAACATTAATAAGTCTATTTTAAGTGTAATTTTGCATTACTAAAATTTTTTATTATGTTGGTTATATTAATTTAAGATTTTCCATATTTTTTTTTTTTTATTATTTACACAGTGTTTTATTTTTAACTTGGTGTAATATTGGACAGTCTTTTTTTTTTTTTCCCCCTAACAAACATTTTGAAAATAACACAAAATATAATTTTCATTTCTTAAAGGATTCATTTATCTTTTCAGACTAATTTGGCATCATTTGGATAGTAAAAAACCAAGAACCTTAACTTATACATTGCCAAAAATGGTTGTCAAATATCAATTTTGTTCAATGTGGCCAATCGTGTTCAAAACAGTAATTTAATATACATAAAATTATTTAAAATGATAAATAATATAAAAGCAAACTAAAGCAATACAAAACGTTAATTTAGTACATAATATAAAATTGATGGCTTTCAGCCACATATGGCATTAAATATGATAATTCCAGTGATTTGTTATGCCAATCAGAACAAATGTAACAAATATACTACTATATTTATGTATTCTACTCTATTATATTATAGTTATAATGTGCGTATAAATATTTTTACCACTGCCTTTAATATGCCAACTATGAGATATTAACTAGGCACGTAACATAAAAAAAGCAAAAATAAATAAGTGTTACTGTAATTATTTCCGTCGCTCTTGTTGGTGCAGTGAATGTGACCTGGCCCAGATAATAAGTAACGATATTTTCTCTAGTTGATAATCAGTTTCTCAAAGTATAATTTTTTTTTTTCTGTGAAAACTTAAAACAAGTCAGGGGTCGATCCAGGCAAAATTTGGGGCCTATTTAGGGCCCCTTCACAAAAATCTATTTAGTAAAACAGGCCCCTTCACAAAAATCAATTTAATAAAATGGGCCCCTTCCAAAATTTCTTTTACCAAAATAGGCCTTTTCACAAAATTCTATTCCATAAAATCTTAGTATTTATTATTTTGTGATGTTTTAAATTGTGTAATTTGTAAACAAACAAGTTTGCCAGAGAGGAAAACTTCAGCAAAAGGATTTTAAAAAGTTTTTGTTTATAAATGCTTAGTTCGAATTTGATTAACTGAATTTCAACATTCGTTACAAAATGTTATTTTTCACAAAAATATAATAAATTTCACAAAAATAACCTTTACTTTTCACAAAATGGGCCCCAAGAAAAAAACCCTGCATCGACCCCTGCAAGCATAAATGTTTCAACTTTTATTGACAATATGACACTTTGTAGATACAGAACTTTTGCCCCTGTCAGTGACTTTTTTAGACATACCCCCTCCCCCGAATTTTTCTTTTTCCTCCTAAGCTTTATGTTTAAAGCTGAATTTTTAAATGTAGAACCAATAATTATGTGAGACAATATCAACTTAGTACAGCCATGAAAGAAAGATAAACTGTCTAATTTAATTAATCATTTATTTGCAGCTTTATTGAAAGAATCTTTTCTGGTTTTTGTTTAGCTCAGTTTAGACTGCACAACAGGTTAGAGAATAAAAAAAATGACACGAATTTACATTTACGTTCAAATTTGAATTTAAAAATATTATAATTTTGTTGTATAAATGATAAAATTTTCACAATACTTGATGCTGAAACCTTTATTTTGTTTTTCGATTAGTGCAAAAGGAAATGTTTTCTGCTTTCAATTAGTTGATCCTCACTTTTGTTGTAAGTAAAGTAAGGGACAGGGGGTGGGGGAAGAAAATTTTGTTAAATTCTCATGTTAAGTGCAATATATTATAGTTGCTAATTTATATTGCCATAATTTCCGGCGTATAATCCGCGGAATAAACAATTCTATTGCAACACAGAAATTTTATTCAACGATTTAAGTCAAATATTTACAGCGATCTAGTGACATTTTATAAAAATAAAATTTCTGGGTCGAAACATGATAATTTGATCCACGTATTATACGCCGGAAAATACGGTAAGTCTGAAAAAGTTTATAATCAGCAGCAGTACTATTTTTAAAATATCGGACAGATATAAAAAAATAACCGGATACCTATATATAAAAATATCGGATATTTTATATATTTTCGAACCCTGAGAGCTCTAATATTCTGCAATATATAACAACCGTACTTATAAAAGAACATTTAATTACATGCACATTTATAAGGAATATGATATTTGTCAGCTTATGTGCTTGCAAGCCAAGCAATATGGAAGCTTTCATGATTCACCACGAGGTACTAATAAACATTTTAAATTGAAATATAATGAAAACTCTCTAGCAGATATGCTAAAGAGTTTTAATTTAGTTTGACAAATATCATACCTTTCATTATTTTAAAAAAACGATGAATTTAAACTTACCTTTTAAAATCCTCATATGTCGGCAATACGAACGGTCACGAAAATTCCGCGCTTTCAGGCTTCCTGTGTCGATGTAAACAATTCTAGCTGTTGCCAACTCGCATTTCTTCCCCATTCTAATATATGCTCGTGACGTCACTCCTATAAGGAAGTAGCTCTAGTCCACCGCCGATCGACGATTGGGATTTTTACGCTTTCTGATTATTTGTAAAATCAAATGCTTTTTAAGTCATTTCCGGTATTTTGGAGGATTATGAAGATATAAGAAGATATGATATAAGAAATTAATATATATTATTAGATTATATAGAAATATTAGATTATATAGAAATTAATTAGACTATATTACCATAATATTTATTATATTACAGTTATAAATTAATTAGATTATATAGAAATTAATAGATATTATATAAGAAACCAAGTTCAACCAGAAATTACTTAAGAAGCGTTCGGTTTAGCATCTAATCAGAAAGCATGATAATAAGCAATCGTCTATCCGCGGTGGACAGGGAAATTATGCGTAGCCTCTAGAGCATATAACCCAAAGACATTTAAGATACATGTATCTTAAATGATATAGATGTATGGTATAGATGGTATAGATGTATCTTAAATGTCTTTGATATAACCATTTACTTGTAAGCATTATTTTCAAAATTTGAATAGAAATTTTCTGAAAATTAACATTTGAAATCGTGAAATAAAAACATATTTAAGTAATTTCGCTAATTTATATCGACATCAGATATAATCTAATTTATTTTAACGTTATATATATTTATAATAAATAAGATAATTAACACAAAATCATTCTGATATTCTAATGTAACGTATGTTCCTCAAAGACATTTAAGATATCTTAAATGTCTTTGATGTTCCTTATATTTTTCAGATCTATTGTACATATTTTTATAATTAGTACTGGTAGAATAAAAAAATTAGTGAATTCTTCAAAAGTTTAATGCTTTTGAAATCAATTGATGCGATTTTCAATATTTTCTCAATATGATACTTTTATAGGCTCGAACACTGGGGTTCAACGTTCCCCCCGCCCCCACGCACACACATATCCGAGATTTACTTTTATATTTATTTCTCGAAAGTTTTTGAATTATATTAAATTCATTGTATTAAAATTATTTTAGTATTGTGAATGGAATTAATAACACTATATTCGCATGATGAATATACTATGAGCGCGTCCAGTACTGTCACCGGTACGTAACCGGTAAGGTTGGTTAGTTACCAAAGCGTTCAGTGCTGTGCTGGTAATCGATACGCAACCAACGTCGTTCAGAGGAAGTGACCGGTAAGGGACCGAACTAACCGAAGAAAAATCTTGGTTAGTTGGGTCACGTGATCGGTTACTTGAAGAATCGGGTACGATGATGTGATACAGAAATAATTACGATGATGTGATACAGAAGTAATTACGATGATCTACAGATGGCGCTACAAGTAAATAATACCATTTTCGTTCAGTAGGTCTGTCAACCGGTCACTTACCGCCCCGGTAAGTAACCGGTCACATTGGTCAATTCGGTTAGGTCTACTGGACGCGCTCTATGTAAACCATCCGACCACCGAATAGAATACCCCAAAATTATTATTTTAGTCTGTAGAGTTGTGCAAGGTGACGTGACGAACAAGTTTTTACTGCTGCTGTAGGACAGATATCGGTACTTTTATCAATGTTTTTTCTACTTGTGTGTCCTACAGCTTTTTCAACGTTTACTTTTATCAGGGCTACACTAGATACCGGGCTTGCTCATTCATTATCAGGACGTCACAAAAGGTAGCTGGCCACGACGAAAGATATACAGCGATTGGCACAAAACGATGGGCGAGTCGCTTTGTACCAATCGCTGATCGCGGTCAGCCACTATTTGTGACGTTATGAGAGTGAATGAGCAAGCCCGGTATCTAGTGTTGCCTTGCTTTTATCAATGTTATTTCTACTTCTGTGCCCTACAGCTAGAGTTGCAAAGTACGGGTTTATTCCCAGGTTTATTTCCAAAAGACCCGGTTTATTCCCAGGTTTATTCCCAAAAGACCTGGTTTATTCCCTAAAAACCCGGTTTATTTCCAAAAAACCTGGTTTATTCCCAGGTTTAAAGAGGTTTTTTCTAGTCTTTGCAACTCTACCTACAGCTTTTTCAACGTTTACTTTTATCAATGTTTTTTCTACTTCTGTGTCCTACAGCTTTTTCAACGTTTTACGGTAAAAGTCACGTGATGTGAACTGGTCTATTGGACACATATAATATAGAATTATCAAAATACAACTGAATTATTGATTTATAAAGAGCATAAATAATACAGCATATGCTATACAAAAAAATTTTAATGGTTAGGCACTTATTTTTATTACTTTTAATTATTGTGTAGGGTAATTTCAAATAACGTCACAAATCGACTATTGGAGGTCAAATAACCTTTAGAAGGTAGTTGTGATTGGTAGCTGAGAGGATTTTGGACGTGGCTGGAGGTCAACCGGGCAGTTTTGATCGATGGATGAAACGGTAATCAGCAGATTGCAACTTCCCTATACTTGACGAAAATGGACAAAAATTGCTTTTGGGTGCAATGGACCCATCTTGGTAGCGGGAAGGTTAAAATTGAAAATTGATCCCCTCCCCTCCGAAATATTTTAGAAATGGGCAGGAACCTACGATGATAGAATATTATGTCCTATTCTGTCCTCCTAGTAGTCAGGGCACGATTAACTTCTGAAACTGGGGGGAGCACAGTATCATTTTAGGGGTCCTCTTTCATTCGGTAAAAGTTTTCTAAAATTTTCATACATGGTAACTCAGCAATGATACAAGCAAGAGTATTATTCACGAGACTAGCTTAGCGAAATTCATATATTTCATTAAACAGCCTTTCTTATGTTCTTTGTATTAACTTTAAATAAAAGTATATTTAAAGTATATATAGTTTGTGGATGTTCAGTTACCAGGGTGGTTTCTAATCAACACATCAGGATAACATGATTGGTGTTAACAGCCTGTTTATTTATTTATTGAGAACATACATCTGACTTGTGTGCTTGACATCAAGTGCCCGCTTATAAGTCATCGTCAATATACAGGGACGAGATAGCCACAAAGAAATTTACACCACCAGAGAGTTACATGCGGGAGCTCCACAAAGTGTGTGCAATGGAGCTGGCGGGAGTCCAACCCGCCGACCTAACTCCTACGCTCTCAAGCGATTAGCGGAATGGTGTCTTAACCACTCGGCCACGGAGGCCCCAACAACCTGTTAAAGTCACATAAAGCTTTTTCTGTTAGATAAATTTTCTGAAGTTTATGACTAGCTTTATTGCATTAGGCAAACTTGTCTTTCCACAAAAATTAAAAATCCAACGCAAAAAACTGAAAACGGAAATTAGAGGCTCCATTTTACAATCATTTTGGGGCCCATCTTAAATTTTAGAGGGGAAGCACTTGCTTCATGTGCCTTTTGGGTAATCAGGCCCTGCTAGCAGTGCTAGATACCGGCTTGCTCATTAATTATCATGACGTCACAAATGGTGGCTGGCCGCGACCTACGTTATTGACGGCCGGTGCATGACGTTTAAAACGTCACATGGAGTGGATCATTTTTACACAGTGATTGGTGCAAAACGGTGGGAGCGCCGCTTTGCACCAATCACTGTGTAAAAATGATCCACTCCATGTGACGTTTTAAACGTCATGCACCGGCCGTGTATAACGTAGGTCGCGGGCTGGCCGTGACCAAAGACGTACAGCGATGTCCGCAAAACGATGGGAGCGCCGCTTTGTACCAATCGCTGGTCGCAGGTCGCGGCCAGCTACGAGGCTAACGAAAAAGAGAGGCTACCGCGGTACTTTACGCGTATTTTTTTTTAAAGACCGCGGGAATCACGTGATACTAGAATCCATCAATGCAGGTGTACGAGAAGAGCATCACGTCACTCTAGCGGTCTGTAAAAAAGATAAGTGGAATGCACCGCGGTAGCCTGTCTTTTTCGTTAGCCTCGGGGCCACTATTTGTGACGTCATGAGAATGAATGAGCAAGCCCGGTATCTAATCTTGCCCTGCTCCTAGCGCGACCTGCGTTATACATGGCCGGTGCATGACGTTTAAAACGTCACATGAAGTGGATCATTTTTACACGGTGATTGGTGCAAAACGGGGGGCGCGTCGCTTTGCACCAATCACCGTGTAAAAATGATCCACTCCATGTGTCGTTTTAAACGTCATGCACCGGCCTTGTATAACGTAGGTTGCGCTACTACAGAATACTTAAGTGATGACATTTTGGCAAAAAAAAACTATTGGTCGAGAGGATTTTAGACAAAAATGAATTTCAAGCATCATAGCGAGACTTCCATTATCGTCAAGCTAATGCTTTTACACTTCTGTCTATTTTCTAACCAAATCCATACTCATCTAAGCAGCTATTGCCAAGTTCTGGGATCTTGATTCTCCTAGATTGGACAAAAACTTCAATTAGAGCTTGCATTCTGTCAGGGCTACACTAGATACCGGGCTGGCTCATTTATTATCATGACGTCACAAATCGTGGCTGGCCGCGACCAGCGATTGGTACAAAGCGAAACGACAAAACGAAAGACATACAGCGATTGGCACAAAATGATGGGCGCGTCGCTTTGTACCAATCGCTGGTCGCGGCCAGCCACCATTTGTGACGTCATGATAATGTATGAGCCAGCCCGGTATATAGTGTAGTCATGCATTTACTGTACACATGATATGTGGTGATTTGATTGGTCTACGTTAAATGGTCTACGATATGATTGGCTTGCGTCGTCTGCGATGGTCGCTACGACAAAAATGTACTGATAGATTTGTTGATGGAAGTGTTTGTTTGTAAATATGTCCTTTCCTTATTGAAGACATAAGCAGGTATACAGATAGAATATTTTACTATTTTTGAAACAAGATTAACCACCAGGAATCTGTATTCTGCAAAATTTTCTTAAAATGCGAAAATTTTGCATAAATACAAGCTTTTGATTGGCTAATCTCGCTTCTGAAATAGAGCAAAATCTTTCAGGATCCATGAATTCCGAAAATGCGCAAAATTTCCGTCCAGGCCGTATTTAAGATAATAAACTATAAGCTGAAGGAGCGTAGTATGAACGTTTTGACTGAGAATTCTCTACTTAAGAAGTTCTCATAATTTTAGTAAATGTATAGTGAAGTCCTGGTCGACCCCTTGAATGATTTTAGCTAAGATTATTAACTCTTTTAGTATGAATGTGGGCAACGCCCCCCTAGATAAGAAAGCCGTGAAACGTCTCACAAAAACGTCATACCAAGCAGGCACGAGGCTAACGAAAAAGACAGGCGACCGCGGTGCATTCCACTTATCTTTTTTTACAGACCGTTAGAGTGACGTGATGCTCTTTTCGTACACCTGCATAGGTGGATTCGAGCATCACGTGATTCCCGTGGTCTGTAAAAAAAGATACGCGTAAAGCACCGCGGTAGCCTTTCTTTTTCGTTAGTCTCGAAGCAGGCAAAATAAAAAGAAAATTCGAACAACTTCAGGGCTACACTAGATACCGTGCCGGCTCATTCATTATCATGACGTCACAAATGGTGGCTGGCCGCGACCAGCGAATGGTACAAAGTGAAACGACAAAACGAAAGACATACAGCGATTGGGACAAAAAGATGGGCGCGTCGCTCTGTACCAATCGCTGGTCGCGGCCAGCCACCACGAGGCTAACGAAAAAGAAAGGCTACCGCGGTGCTTTCCGCATATCTTTTTTTATAGACCGGAGGAGTCACGTGATGTTCGAATCCACCAATGCAAGTGTACGAAAAGAGCATCACGTCACTCTAGCCGTCTGTAAAAAAATATAAGTGGAATGCACCGCGGTAGCCTGTCTTTTTCGTTAGCCTCGAGCCACCATTTGTAACGTCATGATAATGAATGAGCCAGCCCGGTATCTACACTGTTAAAAATATCGTGAAAAATTACCTCTGTTTTTAAAGGCTCTCAAATTTCTGACCAATGAAAACACTCCAAGGGCGTTTATGTAGCATTCTCATTGGTCAGAAAATAGAGAGCCTTTAAAAACAGAGGTAATTTTTCACGATATTTTTAACAGTGTAGTGTAGCCCTGACAACTTGCATGTTTCGATTTCGATGGCTCGTGGAATTATTAACTATTAGTCGTAAAAAATAATTATTAATTCTATGAGCTAATGAAATCGCAACATGCAAGTTCGATTTTTTTAACTTTGTTTTGCCTGCTTCGAGGCTAACGAAAAAGAAAGGCTACCACGGTGCATTCCACTTATATTTTTTTACAGACCACTAGAGTGACGTGATGCTTTTTTCGTACACCTGCATTGGTGCATTCGAGCATCATGTGACTCCCGCGGTCTGTAAAAAAAGATATGCGTAAAGCACCGCGGTAGTCTTTCTTTTTCTTTAGCCTCGTGCCTGCTTGGTATGACGTTTTCGTGACGCGTGTCACGGCTTTCTTATCTAGGTAGCTGAGAGAACTGTGGGCTGCTTATATATATATATTTTTTTGAAACTTTCACCAAGATTTGTGAGGGAGGCAATAAATAAAAAAATACATATAAAGACTTGAATGGGGGTGAAATAAGACTATTTAGTACTGTACTCATCCAATATTGGACATGACAGGGCTTTTAACCGATTCCAGACTCTGCGATTGAACCCCACTCAATAGATCGAGAGGGGCCGGAGCAAGTCCGGACCTTAATTAGTTGCTTTTTAATTAATTAAGTATTGAAAACGTTATGAATTGCTATAGTGTCTAAGCAATTCTTAAAAATATAAGGCGATAGATGGCACTGTCAGTCGAACCTACTCAATAAATGAAGTGAAAGAATTTTAAGATCAGTAGTTTAACTAATAATATTAATTG
The DNA here is from genome assembly GCA_963931845.1 of Maratus michaelseni. Taxonomy (NCBI): domain Eukaryota; kingdom Metazoa; phylum Arthropoda; class Arachnida; order Araneae; family Salticidae; genus Maratus; species Maratus michaelseni. The sequence continues at coordinate 188,074,065 of OZ007587.1, forward strand.
AATAGACAGGGCATTTGTTTGTACATACTACAAACCTCATTTTTTTTTTTTTTTTTAAATATCAATCTTTAGTATTTTTTAATTTTTTTAATTACGCGGCCTTTAAAATTTACCACTAATTTTATTTTTATCAGACTCGCTCTAAAACCCCGAACTTAAAATTTGCTACATCCAGCTATACATATTTTTAATTGCTTGAATTTAATTTTATATTTTCATACATTATTAAGATAGTTTCTTTTATAATTCTTAGATGAATATTTTCCTTCTTTCTATTTTCTTTTCTCTTCTTTTTCCTTTTTTTATGGGGAAAAAAATCCACATATTTTTCTTTACATTCTTGATAACGGTCATACAAAATATAACAAAAATTGTAGACCATTTCAATTTATTTAATCGATAATCACATGCAAAATTTTAAAATTTAAATATTTTAATACAAAATTAGATATTTGTAAAAATATTCTTTTATGTTATATGTTACTTAATTATTAAGCATTCGAATAATAATAAAAAAAGTACTTCTCCCCCTGAAATAAAATATGACTAATTATAACAAAATATATTCCAGAAATCATTCTAGCAGCAGCAGGAATAGAACTCATTTTCTATGGAGATAACCAGTTCGTAAACCGACGCTTTAAACGACTGGGCTATCGTGACCTCGGTCTGTTAATCTCGAAAATTGAATAGGTTCTATATTTGATTTTACTCTTATGCAGTTTTGTTCATTTTTGCGCTGAATAATTCGTACTTAAATTTTTAAGCTTGTGCTTTAATATATACTAGATAGTACCCGTCAAGATTTGACGGTAAACAACTTAAAAATTGCATTAGTAATATGTTTTAATTTTTAATTACAGTAAAATCTCGTTACAATGAATCTCTGGAGACCACTGATTAAATTCGCTATAATGAAATATTCGTTAAAGTGAAAATATTTTTATACTGAAATAGCATAATATGACTATTTTTTACAATCCAAATTACATTCGTTAAATTGAAAAATTCGTTAAATCGAGGTTCGTTGTAACGAGATTCTACTGTAGTTGATTTAACTTAATTAAGTATTGAAAACTTGATGAATTGTTATACTGTGTAAGCGATTCCTATAGATATAAAGCGATAGATGGTGCTGTCAGTTCAAACTACTCAACTAATGAAGTGAAAAAATTTTAAGCTTGTAATTTATAACCTATTATGCTTGCTTTTTAGCAGGAATTTAACTAAAAATATTAATGGAAATTTTCTATTGTCTAAACTTTTTTTTTAACCTATCAATATTTAGTATTTTCTAATCTTTTTTAATTATGCGACTTTTAAATTTTTTCATTACTTTTATTTTTACCAGCCTGTCTTTAAACGGTGATTTCTTTTATAGTTTTTATATTAATATTTCCCTTCTTTCTTTTTTCTCTTCTTTTCTTTTTTTACGGAGAATAATAACATACTTTTCTTAGTATATAAACATATCTTCTTGATAATGGTCAGACAAAAAAAAAAAAAAAAAAAAAAAAAAAAAAAGATAAAAGTTTAGGTCAATTTATTTTATCGATAACACATGCAAAATCTTTTAATTTTAATATTTTTAATATCAAATTAGTAATTATTGTAAAGTATTGTCTTAATTGTAAATTAGTAAAGTATTGTCAGGTGTTAAATTTTACTTACCACAGTCGCAATAAAAAAAAAATAATAATAACAATACTGAGTATTTTCTGAATATTTTTATATCACGCAACCTTTATTTATTTTTGACTATTATTATTTATTTATTCTTTTTTATGAGTCTTACTCTAAAACCACGAACTTAAAATTTGTTATTTGCAGCTAACGATTTATAATACATATTATTTAATTATTTGAATTTTATTTTACATTTTTATACATTATTTAATTTTATTCAATTTAATCATGGATATCAACGTCATTTTTCTTTCAGAATTCCTGTTTGAATATATTTCTCTCCTTTTATTTCCTCACCCTTTTTTTTATATAAAAGATAATAAAATACTTTTCTTTGTATATATCTTAGTATATATATGGAATCTTGTTAATGGTCATACCAAATATAACAAAAATTGTAGATCAGTTCAATTTATTTAATCGATAATTAAATAAGACGCACAATCTTTTAATTTAAACATAAAATTGGTAATTAAAAAAAATATTGTTGGATGTTAAAATTTACTTAATTATAAAGCATTCGAATAAAAAAAAAATTACAAATTATATAACATCTCTTGAAGTAAAATAATAAATTATTGAAATTAATTATCTTATCGCCATTAAAGTAACAAAAAAAAGTCTGCCCCGAGCTAGCATCGAACCCGCGATGTCAGCAGGTTAGAACCACAGATTAAAACAGGTGCCTTAGACCGCTCAGCCATCCCGACCTCACGATGCTCTGCTCTAAAGCTGGATATGTTCTACATTTAATATTATGCATGCGCATTTGTGTCTTTTTTTGCACTGAAAAACATTGATCTTAGCTTTTCGTTTTAATATAGAGGATGATATGATGATTGATATATTATTTTATTATTATTTTATCAAGAATGGCTTTTGTGGAGGGAGGGGGGGAAGGGCTCAAGGGGAAAAAAATACGTATTCCCACAACAATTACATACAGATATTTTAAAGGGTATAAAATAAAGACGAACAGATGAGAAATTAAAAAAAAATTAAGCTTTTTCATTATCTGTTCTTTATAGAGTAAGGGGGGCAGCTTTTCTTATATGCAAGTTATTTATGTACCGCTTTGAGATAATCTATAGATTGTATTTCTTTTTAGCCAGTTCTCCCTGCTGGCTCATCATCCTTTGAAGAAATAAAGCATTTTTTTTTTAAATTCTGCCAGTAAAGTATCATAATTGGGTGTTGGTGTTCGTTGATCAAACCTGAATATTTTATAAATTATTTTTCTTTTCTGTTAGAGCCCCCCCCCCCCCCCCAGACACACACACACACACTCTAAAAAGGTTAGACAGTGAAAAATATTATCTTTTTAAAAGTTTCTGCTTTGGTCGTCTTTATTTCATCCCTATTTAAAATCTCTGTATGTTACTTTGCATTTTTTAAATTTCTTGACCCCCCCCCCCCCCACCCTTTTCCTAAAGGCCATTGGTGGCATATATACTTTCTATGAATACTCTTATAAATCCCTTCTGAAGATTCTATAAGGTATTCATAGTTTTCCATTTTTTTGCTTTTACATCCTATCATGTATAATTCCTGCAGTGTCCATTCCATTGGATTTTATATTGTCTTATCCTTTGTTTTTCACATGTGTTTTAATTTTTAAATATATATCCAATCCATGTAGTGAGTTGAAAAAATATCCATTGTATTACCATTTTAAACCCCCCCCCCCCCCCCCCCGCCAGAAGCTCCTTTTCTTCAAGAAATTAAGATTTCTTCTGCCAAATATCAAAATTGTGCGTTCTTGTGCTAAATTTCAGAGTTTTATCTTATATATTTCAATTATCCCAATCTCAACTCTGCCTCCCCCCTTATCCTAAAAAAGCCACAAAAAAGCCACAAAAAAAAAAAAAAAAAAAAAAAAAAAAAATGGAGAAAGCTTTCCACTTTGTTCTTTATTTCAATCTTTTAAAAATCTCTCTATGTATAATTGTTTAATTTTCTTTATATATATATATCGCTGTGAATTTAGCGAATTGAAATAATGTATATATAGTATTATCTTTTTAACCAGCCTTCGCCTACCCCCCCCCCCCCTCCTTGAAGAAAAAAAGCAACTAAAATTTCCCCTAGTAAAATGTCAAAACTGCCCCCCCCCCCACCACCAAATTTCAGCATTTCATTTCACATTTTCTGTTAGTCTATAAATGAACCTCCCCCCCCCCCATTTACCCTGTAAATAATGAAAATTCTCAACTTTATAAAAATTTCCCCTTTTTTGGCGGGTGTTTAAATGACATTGACAGGCAAACAGTGAAAATCAAAATGCGGTTACAGTTCAGCATTCTTTGCATCGGTTAGAAATAATAATAATAATAAAAACAGAAAAAAACTGTTTTTTCTTTTAAACAGCTTTCTTCCCTCTAAAAAATAATGGATTTTTTCTGTAAAAATTACAAAATCCGTATTTTTTACAGAAAAAAACTGTTTAAAAGAAAAAAACAGTTTTTTCCTGTAAAAAATATGGAATATAAAAATATTTGTAATTTTTACAGAGAAAAACCATTTTTTTTACAGAAAAAAACTGTTTTTTTAAAAAACAGTTTTTTTCTGTAAAAAAAATGGTTTTTTTCTGTAAAATTTACAGATTTTTTTTACAGTGTATCAGAAGTTCGTACATTTGTAAGTAAAAATCTTTATTACTTTCGTATCTATTGCTTTTATAAATAATATTTTACTTATCAAATCACTTAATTTCTAAATTATGTATTCTAAAATGCTTTTCATGTCTTATGTGTATAAAGTCTACCAAAAGAGGTGGGAAAAAGACGGGGTGTGATGTATTTGTAAAATTGAAATATGTTAATTTATAAAACTAGATTCCATTCTCTTTTTTTAAATGTTGCTTGTATAAAGTCAAATATAATAAAAATTTATTTTAATCGTATAACTCTAAACAAAATACTCGCTCTCTTTAATAAGTTAAATAGTCGCTAAAAATATTTCATATGAAAGGGAAAAAATCGTTCAAATTGTATGTATTGTTGTTCGTTTATATCGTATGGTATTGTTTATATCATATTGTATGTTTTTATAAATCAAATTTTGCATGTCAAATCATTTCTTGACTAAATGGAATGGTCTAAAATGTCTTATACGTTGTGGTTGGTTGGTGATTTGTTACAATCGATTATCTAAGTATGGTATATAAGTCTCTGTGGGAGGTCTTTCTAAGGTGTTCTAACCCGTATTGACACAAGATTCGATAAAAACTCCAAACGGTTAGGTCAACGAGCGCGAGAGGTGTTTAAACCTTCCGTATACCAGCTTTGAAAGTAGAACCTCTCAGCCACTAGTCTGTTTAATCACTTAATTCCAAAATGAAATGTTTCTAAGACTGTCATGTCTTAAGTGAAACATATTTAACTAAAGAAGGGTGTAGTAATTGTGACATAAGTTATTCTCTAGTAGCCTTTTAAGAAAAATGTTAGCTATTACAAGTGAATTAAATCAAATATATAATAATAAAAAAAAGATATTCTAAACTTAAAAAACGGAAGATATAATGTAACAGAAAGTATGACAAATCTTTTTTTCCTATGAAAGATTAGTCTCAAAGACTTCAATTAATTTTTTCCCTAAAAATGATACATTAATTTCAGTATACAAGTTTGTGAAACGGCTTTTGCAGGAAAATAGTACGGTGAATACAATATTAAGTATTGTAATTTAATTCAATAACATAAATGCGTGGGTGTATAGCTTATAGTTACATGGTAAAAATCACTTTGCTTTCGTTTTTAAAATGTATAAACACGTTATTTTTCGTTTCAAAACTATAAACCTATATTTCTAAAATAAATGATTATAAGGTTAATACAAGAAAGAATCAAGCATGCTAATCTTTTTTCCTATAAAAGATTAGTCTCAAAAACTTGAATTATTTTTTTCCCCAAAAATGGTACATTAATTTCAGTATACAAGTTTGTGAAACAGCTTTTGTAGGAAAATATTACGGTGAATACAATATTAAGCATTGAAATTCAATTCAATAACATAAATGCGTGGGTGTATAGCTTATAGTTACGTTGGTAAAAATCACTTTGCTTTCATTTTTAAAATATGTAAACACGTTATTTTTCATAACAAAACTAGAAACCTATTTCGAATATAATGTTAATACAAGAAAGAATCAGGCATACTGTTTCCGTCAATCTCTATAAATAACATTTCCTAGTATTTTCATATAAAAATTTTCCTTCTAAATTATTATTTCGAATATGGAAATGCTGTGTTGACAGAATGTTGTAAGAGAAATGTGTTTGTAAATTAAACAAACAGATGTAAAAGCAGTTATATTAAACCAAAACTCGCGAATTACTCAATAGCTAAAGACAATTTCCTGCAGTTCATTAAAACTATGATAAAGATAATTAAACGCAGGTCTGAAGTCCCCATCTCTCGCATTTAAAGAGATAACAACACACACACCCTTAGTAACCTATTAGATAAGACATGTGTGATACAGAACATTGCAGGTTCTAACGTCACTAAAAATTAAAATAATACGTAAACCACTACAAAAATATATATATATATATAAAATAATTTGAAACGCTTTAAATAAAAAAAAAGAAAAGAAAACTCTTTAAATAAAAAATAAAATAAAATTTCACCCTCTACAAAGAACAAAATCTACGTGTATATTCCTGTACTTTTCTTATGGCTTAATCACTTCCGGTCTTTTAAACTACCTTTCCTGTTGCAACACGCTCCCAAACATCCTGCTTCTTGAAAACCTTTTTTGAAAATAAATAAATAAACATGTCTAATCCCGTTTCCGGTCTTACTTCCTGTCGCGTTTCCAATCTTAAAATAAATTTCATACTAACTTTTATAAAGTAAAACAAAGTCAGAAAGATTTCCATTTTTATATTAGGTGTTAGTTAGCAAATAAAATTTTTATTTCAGGTGAGAAAAAAAAAATCGAACATTTTGCTAATATTACTTTAAAACTAAATTCATTCTGATAGCAGGATTCCTACAACTCAACTCCACTCGACTAGAAGGATTAAAACCAACAAAATAAAATTAAGCCCCCCACAAAAATAAGCCCTCCCCCTCTCTCCCTTATCGCACTCACTTCCTGCCGCGTTTCCGTTTAAACTTCCTATCTACACTTCCTGTTCACTTCCTGTCTCAACATGCCTGTTATCACCACCTGCCACTTCCGGTGTCCACACCTGTCCCTTCCGGTGACCTTCACAGAGCACAGAAGTTCACCACCGCCCCACCGCTGGCGCAGAACCGGTGTTTATCATCTACTTCCCTGCTCCAACAGCCTCTTTAATAAAAAACTATGCATTGCTGACGACTGGGTTTTTCGCTAATTGTTGCACCAGATTAATCTCGAAAAATGAAACACTTGAAGTTACTGAAAAAAATGATAGCTCAAAAAGTATTTGTCAGAAAATTGTTAGACAAACTGCGTTTGAAAGGTAAAAAATGGTATTTTTCTTGATATAAATTTCAAATCTAATGATTATGCCGTTTTTCAAATATTGAATTTCAAAAATTACCAAATTTTCCAATGGAGTACCATAGCGAAACCTTCATGTGTAAAAAGATAATGATAAGGGCGACGTGTCCTGACGTGTATATTGGCTATAGCACGAGTCACAAATTATAGTAGCCTTATTATTCTGTTAAAATATAAAAGTTATTTATGAAATGTCAATATTTTGTTTGATTAAAGGTTCGTTAAAAGAAATTGACCAGCGTAGCGGGCGTAGCTTGCTAGTATGTATATAAAATAGCTAAGTTAAGTAAAAAAAAAATCGTTTCTATTTAAAAAAGCAATAAACAAAAATAATGCTTTCGAATTAAACTCATTCCTTTAAAATTATTCGCAATTTATTTTTTAAAGTTATAAAAAACACTCACACTGAAAATATATTCTAAACGAACACATTTAAAAAACACATAATAGTTGATTAAAAATCGATTTTCGAAAAAAAGCAAAAACATTTGTCGAATTTAATTCAAAATATAATATTTATATTTTACATCTAACAATCAAATTAAGAATATATATAATTCATGTTTTTATCCTCCATTAATACTATAGTTTTCAACCATCATCTCATTACGAAATATCCCCGCAATTAACTTCAAAATTACCAGTTTTCTAAACCCCAAATTGTTTAAGTCCCAAGCTGCGATTTGAAGACATCCCATATAATCGTTTCCTACTCTTACTCTAGCAAGGACCCGCTGGTCTTACGGTAAAGCACGAGGCTCAAGCCACTGACGTCCCCAGATCAATCCTCAGGTCTGGCAGACAATGTTCTTCCATTATATCAAATATTAAATATTCCCGTAATAATCAATAGATGGCAGCACAAATAGAGATGACATTTTTTAAAACCGAGTTTATTTATAATGGAAACTTACCGATTCTTTAAACGGAATTTTCCATTGCTTTATCTTTCAAAACGGAAAATGTACTAACGGAACGGAAAAAGACCGGCAACTTTTCTGCCAGTAGTTTTACCGTGAATTGACAGATTTATTTTTAACAGTGTAGCTTGCACCATGTACCACATATGAAAATCTTAGACGTCACTATAGATAAATATCAAACCTGGACAGCACACCTCCTCCAACTTACACTCCAATTAGTCAAACACCACCACAATGCATCAAAACTTAAACGGAAATCTTGGGGAACCAATAATAACATGCTTAAAATATGGTACAATACAATTATAGAAAAGATTATTCTTTATGGGGCAGAAATTTAAGGAGGTAAACTAACAAAAAAAAATAACATCAATTCAACGAATATTCCTATTACAACTGTCAAGGGGTTATAAAACCATCTCAACCAATGCACTAAATGTAATTACTGGTATATCACCCATCACTTTAACATTAGAATATGAACTAAAAGAGCAAATCCTACACCTTTCACACAGCCAAACAATAGAACAGCATTTTCCATCCAAAAGCATCGAACGGATAGTCCATGGTTGGCAGTTACATTCAGCAGAAGAAACATCATACAACCAAGTAAATATAGATCGTAACACGTACACACCATCCACATTCCCAACAAATTTTACTGATGGATCTCGAACAGCAACCGGCGTGGCATCATATTACTGTGTCACGAAAGGTGCCTCGATCATCCACCAGTGAACCTGCAGACTGGACGACAACAACACGGTATATCAGGCCGAGCTATTTGCCATCCTCCAAGCACTCGAATGGATCCCCACACAAACAGGCACAACCCTGCACTGGATATATAGCGACAGTCTGTCTAGTCTGAAGACAGTTAATTCCCTCAGAACCTAACACCCACGAGTTCTTGATATAAAAAAAGGGCTATTAACTCTCGTAAGCCGCTCTCGAATTGGTCATGTGTCGGCTCACAAGGGCATATTTGGCAACGAGTTGGCGGATACTCTAGCAAAAAAAGCCACAAAAAAACATTGATCACCACCTTTCACTACCACCTAGCTACATCAAACGATCTTTAAAAACAAATATTTTAAAAGACTGGCAAGTACATTGGACCACCTCAACAAAAGGCTCATACGCTAATCACCAAAGTCTCCTACATACTATTTTACATCACCCTTCACACTACAGCTTTTCTTACTTGTCATGGACCCTTCCTCCAGTACCTACACAAATTGAAATGTGCATCTTCATACCGATGCGAGTGCGGTGAACAAGGTACAGCTTCACACCCGTGTTTTCACTGCACACTGACAAGCCAATAGAATCTCAGGTGCACTCAAAACCCTCCAAAAAATTGGCTCGCAAATGTCCTAACTCGCCCACTTCTAAAGAAAAAACTAAAAAGCATATTTGACTACCTAAACTTACCTCTCAAATTTAACTTAAGGAGCCCGTCTGTCGGATAACAATTTTTCAAATCTCTGCCCCCCCCCCCCCTTTCGTGCATACAGCTCTGGCAGAGAAACGCGCGCTTGTCGCGAAAAAGTTTTTCTGGCCCAAAAGTTTCCGCCACCTACTGATGCCCCTCGCTGCCCAGTGTCGCGTGGGAAAATCTGTTTTCCGGCGGTGATGAACCACTCTTGTAAAAGCCTTAATCAATCCTTGTCATTTGCTCGCTGTTTCATTTCTCCTGGCAGGGCCAGCCGTAGGCCGATTTTCTTTCTTTCTTATGTTTATGTTTTCTGCTCATTGTCGCGTTTTCCGGCGTCTTCAGCTGCGACTGAACACTGTAACTTTTTTAAAGACCTTAATAAAGGGACCGGGAAGGATACTATGCTCTACATACTTGGTTTTCTTGTCTCAGAAGTCCCTCTTAGGCAATAAAATGAAATTGTAACAGCATATGTTTGTATATCTGAAAAGCATATTGAATTACATGTAGCTCAAAGAAAAAAAAAACTTTAAAATGGCAAAATAATACGAAAGTTCTTTCAATTAAATCCATCGGAAAATTAAATGTAGGCTAAGGGGAAAAAACGAAAATTTCACCTTCCGTCGCACAGTGGGGCGTTTTGATGATCTAGGTGGACAAAATTCATTTTTCCGATTATCTCGGAATTTACCAAGACCGCGTATACTGGTAGCCGAACGTCTCTTCTGTCGAGATCCGTACAAGTTTTGTCGAAAAAATCCGATGTGTGGATAAACTACGACCGGAAAAAAGTCAGTTGGTTTGAGGGAGTTTCAACAGTTGCATTATTTTTCTGTAAGTTCGAAAGCAAGTCGTGACTTTTCTGTTTTGTTTCAAAGCAGGAGTTTACTGGACATATGTCACATGTTTGTCACAAGATTTAACCTATTGTTGTTTGAAAATAAGCGCCATCTTGTTTTTAAACTTCATCTTGACTTTTAATACAGTATTAAGCATTATTAAGAAATAAGCATTTTTTAAAATCAAAGTACCATTCCTAAAGTATTGGAAACTTAAGAAAGTTCTGCGAAAATTGCGAATCATTAAGTTATATTAACTTGAAGTGTGTGTTTGAGCGTTTAATTCAAATCTTGCAAGTCAATTTTAAACCACTTTTAATTATCCGATTGAGCTGAAACTTTGAATACATGTGTAGTTTCAAGGACAATACAATATTATAATATAAAAAAATAATAATATAAATAATAATAATTATTATTATTATTATTATAATAAAATATAAATTATTAAATAAGCCAAATATTTATCATTGTTTGATTATTTTATTATTGATAGATTCGAAAACCCAGCAAAAACCTAATTAAACTTCAACGCAATAATTTTGTCCACCTAGATCTCAAAGCGCCCCACTGTGCGTCGTCGAGAATAGAACCCGGAAAATTTGGGTTAAAAGGAAGCGACCTACCACTGAACCACCGAGCCTACATGAAAAAGACTAAAATTAAGGGTCTGATTTAGAATCTAAATCACAGAAATGGTCGGATGTCATTAAATTAATTCATGTAATTAAAATAATATGAGACTTTTCCAAAAGTTTTATTATTTGTCGTGTGACAGTAGGTATTCAGCTTATAAGTATGCAAAACTTCAAGCCTCCTATTTCCTACAGTTTTCAAGAACGAAATCTGTGACAGACAGACAGACAGAGGAGTGAGACGAATAGGGTTTCGTCAGATGAACGAAACCCTAAAAAACAATGTGAAACAAAAAACTACCGGGTGGCCCGAAGCTTCTGAGAAAAAAAAACGCTCCTTTATAAGTCTAATGTCAGAAAATCGGATCGAGAAAACAAAATTCGGGTTATAATCTAAACATGTATATAAAAGTAAATATCAACTTTCACTTTTTCCAAAAACCGCGAGAAATAATTATCTCAAAGCCAAACGTGTAATAAAAGCCTCCTTCATGTTATCAAGCTATAGACCATTTGCCTAGCATTCGATAGAAGAAAAAATATGAAAACAGCAATTGAAACAATAAATATTCATATCTTTAAAATAAAAAGCATCGTTGAAAGCAGAAAGGTACTGTTTATCCTTGGGTATTTTTTTTATTTGCGTTTATTTTATTCATTTATTTGTATTTTCATATAGGATACGTGGATGATAATTTTTAACTGCACAAAAAACGAAAAATATAAAAACGACATTCAGAAAATATGCTTTTAAAATGATACATATTCATCTTTTTTTTTTAAATAAAAGGTACCGTTGAGAGCAGAAAGGTACCCTCTATCGGTCAATGTACGTTTTTACCTTGTATTTGCATTTGGGCCACGTAGATGAAAATTTGAACGACTGATGAAACGGAAAATATGAAAACGACCTTCAAAAAATACTTTAATAGTGAATAGTCATATTTTTTTTTTACGAAAAATGCGGTTGAGAGCAGAAAAGTACCTTTTTTTTTTTTTTTTTTTTTTTTTTTTTTTTGGCTATTGTTTCTTTGTGTAAATTATGAATCAAGAAATTGCTCTATGGAATAATATTATCTTCCTTAATGTCACAAAATATGTCAGAAAATTTACATAGTAATAATATGAAATTTAGATTTTTTTTTCATTAAAATTATCATGTTGTGTCAAACATTAACACTACCAGCAAGCCCTTTAATGATTCTTTGCTTGCATACAGTGATATTTAGTCTTCACGATCAATACCGCAGTGTTTATAAATATCAAAATTGCTTCATCACGAAATCTCACATTACATCTGCAATAACCTAATAGCACCAGTACTGAGAAGATATACCGGCTATTTGCAGGTGACCTTAATTTTATTATTATTATTATTATTATTATTATTATTATTACCTTCGGACACAAAGAGATCGAGGTTTTAAGCTTTAAGAAAAAAGCTTTTAGTCTTAAGTCTAAAGTCTTAGTCTTTAGTCTAAGTCTTTAAGTCTTACAAGGGGACCGCCAAACATGATGTGCACAGATTTTGATGATTTTAAGGTATGTTGTAGAGGTCATACCCCTAACTATTTAGGTCAAAGATTTCTTTCAAATGGCCCTTAGTTTTTGAGAAATTCGGGGTTAAAGTTCAGCATACGTTTGAAATACCCATTAGATTGCAACTTTGAACGAGGTCTCCGTGGTGCTGTGCTAGCGTTCGAGTTTTCTGTACGGAATGCAAGGGTTCTGTCCCATCCTGTGACATTTTTTTTTATAATTTTATATTTTTGGAGCGTTGTATGTTGTAAGCAGAAGTGTGAATTCTGCATCTTTGAGCTTTTTTATATTTTTCTAATAAATTATATTTACATTTTCGAATTTTTCATAAAAACTTATAACTTTTCTGCAATTATTAAACTAATATTTCTGTCGACGAAAATCCAAGATAATTTATGTCTAGAAGTCCCGTCTTTTTTTTTAAACTTACCATTATTGTTTGCATTTATGTTTATTTATTTATTTATTTATTTATCATAGTTATAAAATAATGCATACTTTATTTTACTTGGATTTTCTATTTTAAAAAAAGTAACTGATTAGGAAAACATTTACAAAATAATATATCCTTTTAATATTTGATTAGTTCTAAATATATTGCATCATCTTAACTGATGAAATACAAAAGGTTTATCATTACCACCATTGACATTTTTAATTATATACAGTGTCTCACATAAGTGATGGGACACTTGTGCTTTACAAAAGGAAACTAATCAAATAAATTAAAAAAACATGTACACATTTTTTTTGTGAGTGTGTTTCATACTTAAATTTTGTAAAGATTATTACATAACATACATTTTGTCAAAATATTAAAATATTAATTTAATAAAAATACAAATGTTTAGAACGGAGCAAAAAATAGCTCACATAAGTGATGGGACACCATTATATATGCAACAAAAATCGCCTGAAATAAGCAATAAAAATATTTTTTGGGGTTTTATTTTTACTTAAAAGCAATTGGCAATAATTTATAAAATCGTCTGCAGTATTTCTCTCCAGTTTGTTTTGGAATTTTTGTGTTTTTTAGCTCTGTGTAGTCATGAATGCTAAACGAAAAGAAACTTCGCCTGAAATTCGAAAATTAGTTATTAATTTGCATATTGAACGTGGAAAATCTATTAGAAAAACTGCTGAAACAGTTAACTTGAGTCGTTCAACAGTTTTCAATATCATTAAACGATATAAAAAGAATCATATGATTCAGGATAAAAGAAGACCTGGCTGACCATCAAAGCTATCCAATGGAATAAAGCGAATTATCGTTCGAAATATTAAAAAAAATCCAAGAATTAGTGCTTCAAAAGTTGCTGCTGATTTACAAGCATTATATGGAATAATTGTTAATCCTGAAACTATTAGAAGGGTAATTCGATCTGCTGGATATCACGGTAGAATAGCCAGGAAAAAATTCTTCGTAAGTGAAAAGAATAGAAAACTCAGACTAGCTTTCGCAAAATCCAACATAAATAAGAATTCTGATTACTGGAATAAAGTTATATTTGCTGATGAGAGTAAATTTAATATATTTGGTTCTGACGGTAGAATCTTGGTGTGGAGAAAACCCAGGGAAGAACTTCGCAAACAGAACTTGGTACCAACAGTAAAACATGGTGGAGGAGGAGTTATGGTATGGGGGTGTATGTCGTCCGCTGGAGTTGGTAATTTTGTTTTTATTGACAGTATAATGGATCAGTACAAGTATATTGATATTTTAAAGCAAAATTTGAAATCTTCAGCACGAAAATTGAACCTTCATAACGATTTTAAATTCTACCAGGACAATGACCCCAAGCACACTGCTCTGAACGTTAGACTCTGGCTGCTATATAACTGTCCTGAAATAATAAAAACACCACCACAATCTCCAGACTTAAATCCCATAGAGAATATTTGGCAAGAATTGGAATCAAGAATTCGCAAACACACCATTTCTTCAAAACAACAACTAAAATCGGTGCTTCAAGAAGAATGGGGTAAAATCACTCCAGAAATCACAAAAAAAATAGTCGAATCCATCCCAAAAAGATTAAATCATGTTTTAAAAGTAAAAGGAAATCCAACAAAATATTAAAACCTTTTAAAAAGTAAAATTTGTGGATAAATATTTGATGGAAAAGTAAGTGTCCCATCACTTATGTGAGCCATTTTTTGCTCCGTTCTGAACAATTGTATTTTTACTAAATTAATATTTTAATATTTTGACAAAATGTATGTTATGTAATAATTGTTACTAACTTTAAATATGAAACACACCCAAAAAATTTTTGCACATGTTTGTTTATTTATTTTATTGCAGTTTCTTTTTATAAAGCACAAGTGTCCCATCACTTTTGTGAGACACTGTAAATATAGAATTAATTGGGTGATGATGCGTATCGCAAAAATATTCAAAACATAAAATGGCATTAAAAATCACCATAAAAGAATTTCTTAACATGAACTTTTTTTTAACAATGTTGGAAGAATGCATAAATTAAGAAATATTAACTAGAAATATTATCAGATGGCGAATTTTTAAAGAGACTATCATTTTCTAACTATGTCGCGCAATATTTTAGAACATTCGTTACTTCATCTTTTAGTTTTTCTTCCAAACCAGAATTGACCATATCAGTGCTTGTTCCTTCCATTATATTACAATCTGTAGCTTGTTGTCAACATTCATAAAGAAAATTTTCCTATGTACAGCATTACTCAAAACAGTGCAACTGGCTTCAAAAAAAGCTTATATCAAGGAAAACAATTTTATTCTGATATTACCATGAAAGTCGCAGCAGACGATTTTTCAAAAAAAAATATTTTTTTGTATGTATTGTAAATTTTATCTCTCATTTACAGACGATTTTTGCATTTCCAGTTGAATTTTTAAATGTATGATATTGGCAATGTTTTTACTTGTTAGAATGAAAACAAATCTGAAATGTAATCTGTCTTTTTTTCGTGCAGAAGAAAAATGATGTTGAGTTTGAACTTTACAGATAAATGTATTTAGAGTGCACTAAATATTTATACAACTGGTAAAAACTTAAATATAAGAGTTACTGCTTTAAAATTTTATTATTTCTTTGAAAAGATCTAATCTCGCATACGTTTGGGAGATTCGAAGGGAAAACTATTTTGTATAAGTTATACAAAAGAAATGGTAATTTTTCATTTAAAATTGCATAACGATAAAAAATATAAAATAAAAAAAAATTATTTCAGAACTGTGCTTAAAATATAAAAAAGTAATTAATAAATAAATAAATAAATAAATCTATACATAAATTAGCTTGGAGTTTCGTAAATAGAAATATTAGTTTAATAATTGCAGAAAATTTATAAGTTTTTATGAAAAATTCGAAAATGTAAATATAATTTATTAGGAAAATGTAAAAAAGTTCAAAGATGCAGAATTCACACTTCTGCTTACGACATACAACACGCCAAAAATATAAAATTATTAAAAGAAAAAAAAAAGGGTCATAGGATGGGACAGAACCTTTGCATTCCGTACAGTAATCTCGAACGCTAGCACAGCACCACGGAGACCTCGTGCAAAGTTGCAATCTAATGGGTATTTCAAGCGTATGCTGAACTTTAACCCCGAATTTCTCAAAAACTAAGGGCCATTTGAAGGAAACCTTTGACCTGAATAGTTAGGGGTATGACCTCTACAACATACCTTAAAATCATCAAAATCTGTGCGTATTATGTTTGGCAATCCCCTTGTTAGTCTTTAGTCTAAGTCTTTAAGTCTTAGTCTTTAGTATAAGTCTTTAAGTCTAAGTCTTAACGTCTTATTCATCACGTCTAGTAGCTTTGTGCTCCAAAAAAACACGTTTTCATCGGACATGCCTACAAATGATTATGGCGCCGGCAAGTTTAGGACGATTGAAGCTCGTTCATTCGCGTTCTATGAGGATTTTAATTAATATCGTGAATAATTATCAAAAAAGGAAAAATCTGAATCTCGGATACATTGAGACCTGTTTTCGAAACCAAATTTGCAGACCTCTACTGCGTTCAATAAATTTCTCTAGCCATCGCTAACAAACAAACACACACACAGAAAGAAAGAGAGCGAGAGAGAAAAAAACTTTCGTGAAAGTTCAGACATCATTTGAAAAAAAGACTCAAGCTAATGATAATTCCAAAATAAGTTTTTTTCCCGTAATTATACATTTTACTCTCTGTAAAACATGTACATTTTATTCATAATACTTAATCTGCGATTTTATCACATTTAAAAGTTACACTTTTTTTTTTTTTTTTTTAAGATTTTGAAAGCATGCAAATTGTGAAATATTTACTGTTATTGGCTGAAAATAAGCCAGAGCTAATCAAAAATTAAAATCTCAAAATAATATTTTCAAAGAAAAATATATTATAATGTATTTTCAACAGACTTTAAAATAATTTGAAATATTATCAAGTGGTGTGAGTTCAAATAAATAAAAAAAGGAAATAAAAAATATATTTCTTTCAATGGACTTTGTCTTTTATTATCTACGTTAAACAAACTTGTACACACCAAAATATACTACATTAAGTACCAAGTTTATAATAATAATCATAATCATAATTTATAAATTACTTAAATCTCCAAATTACACTATTTTTTTTCCAAAATAAACTAGTTAACAACGTATCACAGATTTTGAAATAAATTTTAATCTTCTTATCGAAGTTTCCTTTTTTGATCTAATATGGTACTTGCAGAGACTTAATTAGGGGATCAACAGAGCCACAAGTATTCCTCAAAAGCATTTGCTAATCCATCTATGATTCCACGCCAAACACTTTTGGAGCCGTAACTTGATCCAGCAGAGTAAATCCCGTACGTGACTGTAACTGCTGTTGAGGACTCTATTTACTGTCAGATTCCAATATTTACTGTCCTGTATAGTATTTTTTTTTCTTTTGTCTTTCTTTTTTATATTACGAAAGGCTTTTGCTTTTGTATTCGCTGTTTCTGTATTTTCTGATTGTGTTCGCTTTGTTATATGTTTCCTGTTACAAGTAATTGAGCTGCTGCTTACTAATCCAGCGTTATATTTTTTTACGTGTAATGTCAAAGATTCTTGGTTTTTATTGGCTTTTACTTGTGTATTATAAACTTAAATAGAACCATGCTCGTATATATGTAATGTATATCCTTAATTCCGTTAACGAAAAAAATTTCAGGACTATGATTAAGAGCAAGTAACGTCATTTTTGTAGCCGCATATGGTTTAATTTCAGTAAAAATTAGAGGGTAGCTTTTACTGAAAGGTACCTCCATATAACATTATTAAAAAGATCTCATATTTTTATAATTATAATTGAAGCTTTATAAAAACTGGGAGTAAAAACAAGGAAAATAAAAAGAAATGGGTTCAATAAAAAACATCTTATACTTTTTCAAAATAGCCTCATTGATATAAGTATCATCGTTAAACCTATACGGTCAAAACAAGTTGGGAATTATTTTATGGAAGCTTTTTTTTTAACTCTACAGCGATAAAATACTGCGAGATTTATATTGAATTTATTTCCAGATATCGCTGGACGTATCGCTCTTTTTTTATCATAAATTATTGGTAAACAAAACGTCCCAATAAATGGTTAATTCATTGAAACAAGATTAAAAGAACAAGTGTTTTAATGTGTCGACGATTTTCAAATGGACCCGAAACGGACACGAAGAAAATTCAATGGTGACGCTTATATTATTCCAACTGTGTTAAAATTAGCTTTTTAAAAATGCTTTGTCTTTTTTCTTGTATTGAAGCCTAAATATTAGTATCACTGCATATCATCCGAAGGAAGATATTTTGAGGCTTTTTGGTCCGAATGTTTGTTTTTAATTTGGAGGAAAAATTATTTTTAGATTTAAAAAAGTTAAAAGTATCTATTCAAATGACAAAAGTTAAGGTTTACTGAAATTTAACGAACGTATCCTTTACTGAAATATAACGAATATAGTTATTTTGTTTACTATTAATATGAAAATCTGCTATGGAAGAATTTATGAAGACATTTAGAATATGTTGTATTACAACAGGATTAAATAGATGTAACAACTTTCCAGTATTTTTTCTTTTTTTATATCATAAATCATTGGTTTGGATAAGTATCACCTGTATTTAAATTTAAAGAGTGAAAAATATATTTCAAATAAAAGTCTCGGTAACGATATATTAGCCTTTAAGCAAAGTTTTTTGTTGTTTTTTTAATAAAGGCTGATATATAAATGAAATGTTACTACTGTAAATGTAAAGACATATACTATCATTACAAGATGCAACTAATATTAAAAGTAATTGCAAAGAAAAATAATAGTGAAGATAAAGACATATCCGATTATTAGGACACCAAACCCTTAAAGGTTTTAAAAGTAGACTGTTTAATGTTACTGTCAAATGTAAAGACATATACTATCACTACTAGGTGCAACTAATATCAAAAGTAATTGAAAAGAAAAAATAATAGTGAAGATAAAGACATTTCCGATTATTAGGACACCAGACCTTTAAATGTTTAAAAAGTAATTGCAAAGAAAAAAATAATAGTGAAGATAAAGACATTTCCGATTATTAGGACACTAAACCCTTAGAGGTTTAAAAAGTAGACTGTTCAATGTTAGTAGGAAATGTAAAGACATATTCTATCACTACTGGATGTAACTAATTTCAAAAGTAATTGCAAAGAAAAAATAATAGTGAAGATAAAGACATGTCCGATTATTAGGACACCAGACCCTTAAAAAGGTTTTAAAAGTGCAAATAGCTATTTCAAAATTTACAAGCGAGATTCTTTTTCAGTGCGACAAAGAGCAAAGCCCAGCGTGCTAGAAAAAGCAAGGCTTGTTCTTTTTTTTTTTTTTTTTTTTTTGTATTATTTGTGCATTTATAACGTTTGTACTCTTTCTTTTAATAGACTGTTCTTGTTGTAACTACATTTATTTATTTTATTATTATTATTATTTTGTAAATTATTCTCTGTTTTTAGAATACGCCATTATATAATTCTTAACATATAATATTATTCTTTCTCATGATTATTTTTTATTCTAGAATTAAAGCTAAATTTGGTAATATTAAAATATCATTATTCTTACAAAAATTAAAATACGAAATATACAAGAGCACATACTTTTGTTTTGGTTTTGATGTCTAAAATTAGTAAATTAATCAACTACAATCAGGATTTTGATAAACAATTTAATTCTAGTCCCAAAAGAATGTTGTCTTATTATTTCATTTACTAGCATAACACTGAAAATATTTACTGTTTGTTAGTAATGAAACGAAAATATTAACTTCTGATTGCAAATATAACCTAATTAACCTTTAAACGGCCTATATAGCTTCAATGTATTGAAACCAGGCGTTGGCCATTCAAAGTACTCAATATTTATTACCCAAAACAATCAGAATGGCAAAACTATTATAAGAGAAGACGATGTATAGTAACAAAGCTTTCGTTACTGTTTTTCTTTTTTTTTTCTTTTTTTTTGTTTTTTTAAATATATATGTTGTAATAAGAAATATTATAAAACATAATATTAAAATAATTATTAAAAATACAATTGTTGTTGTATAAAAGTGAAGGACATCAAGAAAACTTTTTATCTTTATATTATTATTATTATTATGGATAATCTGACTGTTTAAGGATTAATCTAAACTTCCTTTTTCTTTTCGCAATCAATTTCTATTATTATTATTATTATTATTATTATTATTATTGTTATTGTTATTTTATCGCAAAAATAAATATAATTGCATGTAATTCGCGAATATTTAAAAATTTCAGAATATTCTGAGTTAATTTTTCGTTTGGAGAAGTTTATACAATGATCATAATTTTATTTTTTTTTTTAAGAAAAGAAGTTATGTTATCATGTATATTAACAATGCAAGGCTTCAAATACACTACGCCAAATTATCGGCTGCGTGGCCAAATATGGCACTCTCGAATAATCATCAAATCGTCAATCGTCGATTGGTATCATCAGTTGCGAGGGGAAAGACAATGGCGTTTAATCTCGATGCAAGAGATCGTGATGGGGGAAGAAGGTGGTAGGAAGGATGACAGACGGACAGACAAGCGCTTGCAATTATCCTAATGGTTCCGTTGGCGATCGTTTTCGCTAGTTCCTTGTTAACAAGGGCATAATGAAATTCCGGAGGTTTGTGGTCTAGAATGCCAAGTAACATCACGTCACAAATTAGCAAGCTACGGAAAAGAGCCGAAATTTGAAGACAGCAGTTCCTGCTGAAACTGTTATTGGGTAATATGAATTCGGACGACGTCTTAAAAATTTAATTATTTGCGAATTGTTCGGCAAAGATTTGAAGACATAAAAGCAGGGATAAAGTGTTATGGGTTTGAAGATTTGTAAACGGAGCAAAGCTACTTTAACTAAATTAGAATAATCGAGAAATTTCGCTTGATTTCTTTGTGAAATTGTTACTGCTATACACTTGAAATGTATAAGTGCAATCAAACTGGTGTACAATAAACGTGATAAATGAAACACTAAATATATTTTAAGTGCAGGAAAATAATAAATACTATGCTTAATAATAAAAATATATAAATTTCTACAGAAGTATAATTTTAAAATATTAGGAAGGACAAAAGTCTGACTACAGTTTTCAAATTTATTTATATTAAAATATTACAAAATGCAATTTAATTTATCTTACATGCAAAATTATAAACGGTCTCAGCAAATTATTTTTTTCAATTGTTTTAAATTTAAATTTATATGTAAGAAAATTTAATGCATAATGCAAATGCATGAAATTTACTTTAATATTAAACAAGGAAGTACAATCATGCATTAAGCATAGATTATGAAACACTTTCCAATACATCCAGAATACTTTAACAAATCTTCGATGTTTAATAAGGTAAATAAGATACCGAATTAAACATTTTAGAAAACGCAAAACACATTTGAAAACCAGATTTCAGCAATTACAGGCCATAGCCAGAAAAGAACTGTAATTCTTTTGTGCAGCCCTGTATACAATCTACAGGTTTGTATGTATACTCTATATAATATGTTACAATTTATTATAGTAAGGAAATACATAACACAACTGAAAATTCACCTTCAGCAGTTTTTACCATTAGACGGAAACATATTTGAATTATTTTGTATAGCTCTGTATATTACATTAAGATTTTTATACACGCCACATATTCAGCTAAAGTTTAATTCGGGCAAAAACACGCTGTAAACTGCTGAAATCACTCTTCCAGAAATTAACATACATAAGCGGCCATGTATCCAGTTCTTTGCGTGGCCTTGTATATGATTTTATTTATTTTCAACAAACATCTCTTTGTGTACTAAATATATTTCACGTTCAAAATGCATAACTCGATTAAAAAGAAATCTTTAAACAATTTATGACGATACACAGTAATGCTTACAAATTATTTTGTGTAGCCCTGTATATGATCTATAGCATTTATAGATACCACATAGTATGCAAAATTTAGTTAAACGAATACCTAACTGAAAGCACACTTCTAGCAGTTATCGCTTATAAACAATATTTCGGATGCAGTACTGCATCCGAAATCTTTGGTGTGTCCCTGTAAATGAACGATAAATGCTATGCACATCATATTTACAACAAATATCTTGTAGTAAACCTCAGTAATGTATATCAATTTCATTATATTTGAAATAGTGTAACGTAATTAAAATACTCTGCAAACAGTTTTTCTCCGTAAACCAATGTATAACCGAATACTTTTATGTGTCCCTGTAAATGAATGAGCGATGCTTTACGTTTCATATTCTACAGAACGCATGTTTTAGTGTACCTCACAAATGGATATCAATTTTATTATGTTTGCAAAAGAATAACATGATTAAAATGCACCGCAAACGACTTTTCCCCATATACCATAATATAAGCGAATTCTTTTGAGTTCCCCTTAAATTAATTATAAGTGCTACATGTACCATATTCGATAGTGAGCATCTTGTAATGCACTTCAGCGATGTATATCAATTTCAATATATTTGAAAGAGACTAAAATACATCACTAAAATGCACTGCAAAAGATTTTTCCCATAATGTAACGGCATTCTTTTGACTGCTCCTGTACACGGAGTATAAGTGCTACATACTTCATTTTCAATATCGAACATGCCATAGTAAACCTCAATAACATATATCAATTGCATGACAATCCGAGTATATTTACGCGAGTTAGAACACGGACAGACAGACAGACAAACCGAATTCATAAACACTTTTCCACTTTGTTGGAAATTGTTTTAAAAAAAAAATCTATTTGAAGAAGGCACTTTCTATATCAATTAGTTAAAATCAAGGCAACTATTGAAATTTCAAAAATCAATTAAACTTTTTTCTAAAAATTTTCTGTCAAAATATTTTAGAAATACTGTAAAATCTGTCAAAAATGGAACCTACATAATATAACAGAATCCTGTCTTAAATAAAAAAGATTGTATATTTCTGAAGGAAGAATACAATCACAAAAGACGATATACCTATGAAGATAGAAATCCCGCTGAAAGGGAATTTTTATCTCGTCTCTTGCGAAGTCGTCTTAAAAAGTTTTACTGTATAGTATTTATTCTTATATAAATTCAACTTAGCCTGGGCAGCTGCTTGGGATAAATAATGAACAAGTTGGAAATTGTACGTTAAACGTGACAAAGGAGGTGCGTTCGTTTCATGCACTAACTAGTTTTACAGTGTAAAAAATCCTCGTTATTATTTCAGTAAAATAAATTATATCGTCTGCTATGAACGAAAGAGGATGCCTTTTTTTTTTTTCTTATTACATATGTCATGTTTGCATATACGAAATTTTCTTTTTTCGACACCAGACAGCGCTCTAAATTCACCATGGAGATCTTGCTTTGCGACCTCCATGGTTAATATTTCTGGACTCACGATGAATGAATATTTTGTTTATTTACTTTAATGGATTGAGATGTTCGGCTGTAAACCAAATTTTCACTGAAGTTATCTCAGAATCGATACATTTTTGAGTGTAACTCATCTCTTAAGCAAAAAAATTTTTTAGAACGATCTTTCTAAAAATGTAACTTGCAAAGAAAAAATGCAATTTTATTCAAAAAAATAATTTTGAATAAAAGTGGCCGCTTGGCATATGGAAAAAGATATGGTTAGCCCGTATTTGTTTTCCTCAGTCACATAACATCCGCTTTTATTATATACATTGCGTATGATAGGATTTAATAGAATAAAGAAAACTTTTATTAATATATTTTTAAGTTTTGATTCGATTTTCATAAAATTTGAAATTATATATATTAAATTCCAAACCATTCGATTGGGTAATTTTTGCGCTCTTATATGCGGGCAGACGGACAGACAGACAGACGGATGGATCAAACGACGACTATAGGTGCTACGTATTTATATAATTACGACCACACCTAATAATCAGTGAATTCTTCCTTTCCTTAGAGGGAAATTATATTTTCTAAGGATAGGATAAATATATACTAGATGGAACCCGTCAAAATTTGACGGCAAAAAACTTGATAGTACCATAAAAATAAAATTCATAGCTGCTTTAAAATGTTTGAAACTTTTGCAGAATAATTCAAATAAATAAAAAACCCACTTTGAATTAAAGCTAGGTTGAAGAACAGCAATTGGCTAAGTTTCACTGGCACATGTACTCGCGGAATTTCTTTCATCTGACACATTTAGCGCTGTTGTGCAAGTAAATGGTAAGTGCCCCCTTGGGGAGGGGGAAATGGCGGGATGGACCAAGGAGATGCATAACATGAATAAGCAGTCAAAGACCTTTCAAACAATATGTAACATGAGGGGTGTGTGCAAAATTTTAAAAAGTACCCCCTTGGGGGGGGGGGTAAAGTAGGGGATGGACACGGAACATGCATAATATGATTAAGTGGTGGTCACAGACCTTTCCAACGATATATAACATGAGGGTTGTGTGCAAAATTTAGAAAAGTACCTCTTTGGGTGTGGGGGGGTGGGTCAAAGCGGGGAGATGGACATCAGAGATATGCATATGATTAAGCAGTCACAGACCTTTCCAACGATATATGACATGAGGGTTGTCTGCAAAATTTAGAAAAGTACCCCCTTGGGGAGGGGGGGGCAAAGTGGGGAAATGGACATTGGAGATATGCATATGATTAAGCAGTCACAGACCTTTCCAACGATATATGACATGAGGGGTGTCAACAAAATTTAGAAAATTGCCCCCCTTAAGGGGGGGGGGAAGTGGCGGGATGGACCCCGGAGATGCATAACATGAATAAGCAGTCAAAGACCTTTCCAACAATACGTAACATGAAGGGATTGTGCAAAATTTACAAAAAGTACCCCCTTGGGGGGGGGGCAAAGTGGGGGAATGGACACCGGAGATGCATAATATGATTAAGCGGTCACAGACCTTTTTAACGATATATAACATGAGTGGTATGTGCAAAATTTAGAAAAGTGTCCCAATTGGCGGGGGGGGAGGGGGATGGACCACACAGATGCATAACATGAAAAGGCAGTCACAGGCCTTTCGAACGATACATCATATGAGTGGTGTCAACAAAGAAAAGTCTCCGCCCCGTGTAGGCAAAACACACTCCCCCCCCGCCGCCATAATTATTGATGCGGACTCATTTTTTAAATTCGTTCGCACCCCTCTTCTCCCGCAAAATGTTGTGAATTTTAAAAACTCCACTTACAAATTTTTTTATACCAAAAGCACTTATGTCTGTCGTCTGCATGCAGAGTTTTGTGCTTACAGACGCCAGACACAACAACACTCACACAGACAGACGTTTACCGACATTAATAGTATAGATGATACTCAGTGCCTACACATTTCACCCTTTATAATTCAGCCAATGAGTTGACGGTTGTTCATTTCCAGAAACGAAACAATAATTCTTTAGGATGAATTTTGTTTGTTTGATACACCGTGGCAGAATGCGTGCAATGCAGCGACAGGCGTCACAAACTTTTTAGGGCACCTGCAGACTAAAAACATATAATCAATCTTCGCGGGAAAAAAATCCTAGATTTCGTCAAATGATCACGGGAAAAACACTAATTTCATCAAAGGATCATGTAAAACGTGAATTTCGTTAAAAGGCCACAGAAAAACGCGATTTACACAAAAGATGAGCAAATTTTGTCAAAGAATCGCAAAACAGGAAATTTCACCCAAAGATAGCCCTTTCTTGCCAAACTTTCTCTAAAAATTGCGGAATAAAATGTATTTTATCAAAAAATCGCTGGAAAACGCACATTTCGTTAAAGTATCGCGAGAAAAATGCGAATTTCATAAAAGAATCGTGGAAAATAACGCAAATTTCGTAAAAAAAAAAAAAAATCGCAGAAAAAACACAAATTTCGTCAAATTATCACTGAAAAAAAACCACGAATTACGTCATAGGATAGCTGAAAAAATTATGAATCTCGACAAAAAAAAGATACAGAAAAAAATGCGAATTTCATTAAAGAATCACGAAAAAAAATGCGAATTTTGTTAAAGAATTGCGCAAAGAATGTGAATTTTTTGAAAGGTTCGTGTGAAAAATGAAACTGTTTGTATTAAAAACAGCACACACACAAACATCTATACAAACCTCAATACACACAAACATATTATAGGCAGGGCTTGAAATTCAATTTTTCCAAAGACGGGAGTCTCCCTACCAACATTTTTAAATGGAGGGGAGTTGTAATGTTTGGGAGGGAGAAAAAAAATCTTTAAACCCCACTATTCTTTTACGTGCTATTTAAAGAATTACATTAATGCAGACATGACAAAATACCATTGAAAAAAATTAAGTCAACTGAGAATGATTATGTAAAATGTTTATTTTTATTATAAAAAAGGGAAGAAAGTTAAGTTTTATATATGCAGTGTATTTTTCAAGTTCCATTAAATGTGTTAGGGACCCTTAACAATTAGGTTGTTAAATAAATTTCTGACTTTAGATTTTACTTGATTGAGATTCACCGATCGATCGTGGAAAAGACGCAAAGTTCATTAATCTGTCGCGGAAAAAATGCTAAGTTCGTCGATCTGTCACCAAAAAACGCAAAGTTCGTTGATCAGTCGTGGGAAAAAAGCAAATTTCGTCGATCGATTGCAGAATAAACACAAAGTTCGTCGATATGTCCCCAAAAAACGCAAGGTTCGTCGATCAGTCGCTTAAAAAACGCAATGTTCGTCGATCTGTCGCAGAAAAAAAATCAAAGTTCGTTGATCTGTCACAGAAAAAACCACAAAGTTCGTCGATCAGTCGCGGAAAAAACACAAAGTCCGTCAATCGGTTGCGGGGAAAAAAAATCACGAAATTTATCGTTCGGTTGCAGGTAAATTAAATAATGCAAATTTCTCCAAAAATGCTGAAATTTTTTGGGCGGGAGGCTCCCGCTCATGATCTTTTTTGGGCGGGATTTCAAAATTTTCCGTGCGAATCCCGCCCTGAAATTCAAGCCCTGATAGGTATAGTTTTAATCTGAAATAATATACTGAACTTGAATTAACTTTTGAAAAATCGGGTTAACCCAAATCCAACTTGCAGAAATCTACACTCAGTCTGAAATCGACTCGAACCATAAAGACAGTTAACCCAACTTGCAACAAAAATAATTATTTTCTGTGAATTTTCTGATTTTTTCTTTTCTCAGAAATGTTGTAGTCATTTTGTCCCCCAATTTTGCCCTTTACAATTCAGCCAATGAGTGGAGGGGGCCAAAGGAGCGTTCCTTATCACAAACGAAAGATGAGATACGTTCGTTTGATGTCGTTGTTGAAAATTTATGGATTTCTATTATTAAAGTAATTTTTTCATTTTACCGTATTTATTTTCTTTTTGTGTTGTATGTATTTTGCTACTTTGAATTTTTTTAAACTAACCCTTTTTTTTTTTTTGGAGAGTGAGAGAGAGAGATTTAGTAATTTGGTGACACAAAGTTCAGCAAATTCTTAAAATCCACAAATCGTTTCCAATGTAAATAATGAAATTTACAATTAAGTTGCAAGTGCAAAATTTCAGTTTTTTAAAATTTTCATGTCATTCTGTACACATTTTAATATGTCATTCTGATCATTATACATATTTAGTTATGCATTATTAATTATTTACTTGACCTTTACTTTTAATATTTTAAATATTTCAAACTTACAGCTGAATGTAATTATTAAAACATTTGAAATACTGCATTCGAAAAATGAAATTTCAGCTTAGAAACTCGACAATTAAAAAATTTAAAGTAGAAAAGTACTTATGATATAAAAAGAAGAAAAAAAATACACCAAAATTTATCTGTATTACGAAAGCGGGAGAAATGATTTTCTGTGCTATACGAAAAGATATCCAAATAACTCAATCATGAACATAGAAATAGGTATCGGTTTTTATGTTCAGGTGCACTCAATCCAAACTTGAAACTTTTAAAACGGTCATTGAATGAATGAAATTCATCTCCGCCTTTCACATCCAGAAAACTTGCTGTGTCGCCAATTATGTTTATATTTTATATATATATAAAAAAATAATAATTCAGGCACTTTTCCGTTATACGGACACCATTGTCGCCAAACATACATACATACATACATTTTGGCTTAGTATCCGTATAACAGAAAAGTACTAAAGTTCATGGTCTAAAATCACAATAAAATATCATGAAATTTATTGATTAGTTGTGGGAAAATAATGTGTTTTTCGTGAATTTTTTGTTTTGTTAACAATGTGGTTAGAGAGACAGGGAGAAATCCAGAAAACTTGCTGTGTCGCCAATTATGTTTATATTTTATATATATATATATATAAATAATAATTCAGGCACTTTTCCGTTATACGTACACCATTGTCGCCAAACATACATACATACATTTACATACATACATACATTTTGGCATAGTGTCCGTATAACAGAAAAGTACTAAAGTTCATGGTTTAAAATCGCAATAAAATATCATGAAATTTATTGATTAGTTGTGGGAAAATATCGGGGAAATAATGTGTTTTTGTGAAATTTTTTGTTTTGTGTTGTTGTGTTTAATTGTAAGCATTCATTATAATTTTCAGTGCATTATTAAATTGAAATTTTTGTTTAAAATATGTAAACAAAACAGTGACCAGAAACCTGCACAATTTCTAATATAGATAGATAGATGCATGCATGTAGTACTTTTAATTATTTGGTAAAAATACTGTGATCGTCACTGAGAAAACCTGAATTTAACCTAAAAGTAATTGTCGAGTGTTTAAGCTGAAATTTCATTTTACGAATACAGTATTTCAAATGTTTTAATAATTACATTTAGCTGTAAGTTTGAAATATTAAAAGTAAAGGCCAAGTAAATAATTAATAATGCATAACTAAAAGTAATTGTCGAGTGTTTAAACTAATTTCATTTTACGAATACAGTATTTCAAATGTTTTAATAGTTACATTCAGCTGTAAGTTTGAAATATTAAAAGTAAAGGCCAAGTAAATAATTAATAATGCATAAGTAAAAGTAATTGTCGAGTGTTTAAGCTGAAATTTCATTTTACGAATACAGTATTTCAAATGTTTTAATAGTTACATTCAACTGTAAGTTTGAAATATTAAAAGTAAAGGCCAAGTAAATAATTAATAATGCATAACTAAAAGTAATTGTCGAGTGTTTAAGCTGAAATTTCATTTTACGAATACAGTATTTCAAATGTTTTAATAGTTACATTCAGCTGTAAATTTGAAATATTAAAAGTAAAGGCCAAGTAAATAATTAATAATGCATAACTAAAAGTAATTGTCGAGTGTTTAAACTAATTTCATTTTACGAATACAGTATTTCAAATGTTTTAATAGTTACATTCAGCTGTAAGTTTGAAATATTAAAAGTAAAGGCCAAGTAAATAATTAATAATGCATAAGTAAAAGTAATTGTCGAGTGTTTAAGCTGAAATTTCATTTTACGAATACAGTATTTCAAATGTTTTAATAGTTACATTCAACTGTAAGTTTGAAATATTAAAAGTAAAGGCCAAGTAAATAATTAATAATGCACAACTAAAAGTAATTGTCGAGTGTTTAAGCTGAAATTTCATTTTACGAATACAGTATTTCAAATGTTTTAATAGTTACATTCAGCTGTAAGTTTGAAATATTAAAAGTAAAGGCCAAGTAAATAATTAATAATGCAAAACTAAATATGTATAATGATGAGATTTTTTTTTTTCTTGAATTATTCAGTGAAACTCGTCTTATAAATGTACGCAAATAATTCACATCAAAATCTTAAAATAACAAAGTTTTCTTTCGTGTTTAGCTATGCTTAATAACCAAAAAAGCTTGATTAATACAAAAATTATTTGGTAAAAATACTGTGATCGTCGCTGAGAAAACCTGAATTTAATCATATCACACAGAATTACATATTAAAAGTTTAAAATTAGTTTGTTTACATCGGAAACGATTCGCGAAATTTCGTGCCACGAAATCTCTCTCTCTCTCAAAAAAAAGGGTTAGTTATAAAAAATTCAAAGTACTAAAATACATACGACTTAAAAAGAAAATAAATACGGTAAAATGAAAAAATACCTTAATAAAAGAAATCTATAAAGTTTCAACAACCGAACAACCAAATGGAACACATACGCTTCTAGAGAGAGGAAAAAGCCTTCACCTCATTGGCTGGAACATCGCGTCTGAAGATAGTAAAAGCCTCTAGCTGATTAGCTGAATGCTCGCGCATGCGTATAAATAGCATTTTTGCACGAAAAACTAAAAAGCAGGTTAGCTTTAAGTATATGGATAACATATTGTTAATTCTATTTCAGTGTCATTTTCTTATTGTTGTAAGAATAACCTTGTAATGAAATTTCCTTACATTTTAAAATGGGATTTCGTGATTTTGCTAGTACAAAACTAGTTGAATCAGTCATCGTTTGCCTGTAAAATGGTTTCTGTAGCAACATAAAAACAAGTTGGAAATTGTACGTCAAACGTTACAAACGAGGTGCGTTCGTACGCACGTTTTAGAATTAAATTCATGATATCCCGTGCGTAGAACGGGTTAAACAGCTAGTTAAGTATATATTTTATGACACTCTTCATACAAATATATTAACTAGTTATATAAATATTCAGATATATATGTATCAGCTAGTTATATAAATATTCAGATCTTGATTATTTTTAATTCTGTGAAATGAATTATATCGTCTGCAGATTAATTTCTGTAATAAAATAAGTATCTCGGTCGCTTGACGATTTAACATCCATCGGAAGCTCCTATAACAAAAAAGCACCGATTTAAAAAAAAAATCAAATTTCTTAATAAATATTTTTATTAATATCTGCGTGATAAAATTTAGTTCAGTTAGAAAATTCACATTTGGAAACTTTCCGAAATCGAGGAAAATACACTCGAAATCTTTTGTGCAGCCTTGTATATTATCTGAAGATTTCTGTACACACCACATATTAAGCTAAAATTCAGGTAAAAAACGCATAAAGCAAGTTAAAACTCACTTTCAGCAATTACCAACCGTAAACGATAATGTATCTTGTTATTTGCGTATCCCGGTATATTAGTCTACTAAATATAGTTCAGCAGGAAAATGCGTAACACAATTAAAAAATACCCTTGAAGAATTCACTCCCATAGTCTGTAATGCTTACGAATTCCCTTGTGTAGCCCTGTATATGATCAACCAAATTTATACACACCACGCACTATGAAAAAATTTAGTTAAACTTAAAAACGCAAACCAAAGTTAACAAGTTGGAAATTGTACGTCAAACGCGACAAATGAGGTGCGTTCGTACTATAGCTAGTTATATAAATATTCAGATCTAGATGTTTTTTAATTCTGTGAAATGAATTATATCGTCTGCAGATTAATTTCTGTAATAAAATAAGTATCTCGGTCGTTTGACGATGAAACTTCCGAAGCTCCTATAACAAAAAATCACCGATTTTTTAAAAAAAATTCAAATTTCTTAATAAATATTTTTATTAATATATCCTAAAGTTTTGATTCGATTTTAATAAAATTTGAAATGTCTCGACAAAATTCTGCAAAGATAATATATTTTAAATTGCAAACCATTTGGTTGGGTAGTTTTTGCGTTGTTATATGCGGACAGACAGACAGACAGACGGACAGACAGACGGACGGACCAAGCGACGACTATAGGTGCTACGTATTTATATAATTACGAACGCACCTAACAATTATGGGTCAGTGTTGTCATATTCGCGAATTTTCCCCCATTTGGAGGAATTCTGGACCTATCAGCGAATATTTTGGGAGAAAAGTACTATTGAAGAATCTTTTGGGAAATCTTTTTTTTTTCCCTTGATCAACATTCCTGACACAATTTCTTATTTATTACGCTATGTGAAAGGTGAACAATCGAGTTTTTAGTCCACATATGCAAAGAGTTTAAACCTTTTTGTAAATTATTTATTTTATATATGGAGATTTAAAAATGTAAAAAAAAAGTTGGATTTGGGGAGGGGGATTTATTTTAGATAAGTTAAATATTTTTATATTGCTAAATTTAACATTTAAAATATATACTTTCTTTCTGGAAAACTACTATTATAGAATCTTTCGGGAAATCTTTTTTTTCCTTGATCAACATTTCTCACACAATGCTTTAATTTTTCAGATTTTTGTAATTGTGCATATCTATTTTTTATTAACACTGTCCAACCTAGTTGAAAAGTGTTTATGACTTCGGTTTGTCTGGCCGTATGGCCGTCTGCCGTCTGGCCGTGCTCTAACTCCCGTAAATATGCTCGGATTGCCTTGCAATTTTTATATGTTATTGTCGTTATCTATAGCACGTTCCCTATTTCAACTGAAGTGTGTAGCACTTATAGTTTTTTTACAGGGACACTCAAAAGAATTCCGTTACATTACGGTCTATGGGGAAAAATCATTTGCGGTTTCTTTTAATGATGTTACACAATTGCGAACAGATTGTAATTGATATATATCACTAAGCTGTATTACAAGAAGCTTAATATGGATTAGGGTGTGGATAGCACTTATAGTTAATTTACAAGGACAGTCAAAAGAATTCCGTTACATTACGTCTATGGAGAAAAATCGTCTGCGGTTTATTTAAATAATGTTTCACTATTTTAAACGCATTGAAATTTATATATATCACTAAGGTGCTTTACAAGAGGCTTACTACAGAATATTGTGTGTATAGCAGTCATCGTTCATTTCCAGGGACACACGAAAAGAATTCTTTACTGTCTGTTAATAATAATTCCTGGAAGTGCGTTTTAAGTTACTGAACGCGATTTTAAATTTAACTCACTTTTTGTATATTACGCGGTGTGTATAAATTCTGCAGATCATATACAGGGAAGCACAAAAGTTCGCGAACACATTTCCGTTTATTGACAGAAACTCCAGAAGGAGAATTTTAAACTGTGCTACGCGTTTCTTAACTGAACTAAAATTTAGCATCCTATGTAGTATATATACAAAACTATAGATCCTATATAGGGCTGAATAAAAGTATTCGGATATTTTTCCGAATATTGTATACGTTGAAAATTCCTGAAATTATGTTTTTAAATATGTTATGCGTTTTTCAAATTGTTTACTTAAATGTTATCTTTCAGCTTATTAAACGGTATGATTTGTAAAATTATTTTGGAAACGTTGGAAAGTGTTACATAATCTATGCTTGACGCATGATTTTTCGTTCTTGTTTATTACGCTATGCGAAATGTGAACAATCTAGTTTTTTGTCCACATATGCAAAGAGTTATTTTTTTTTATATATACGTATATGGAGATTTAAAAATGTAGAAAAAAAAAAGTGGATTTGGGAAGGATTTTTTTTTTAGATAAATTAAATATTTTTATATTGCTAAATTTAACATTTTAAAAATATACTCTTTAACTGGAAAAGTTTTTTTTTTTCGTGGTGGCATCTGGGATCGCAGGACTTGGAGATTTTTTTTTTATTTCGTGTTTGATTGGTCTAAATCAGCTTGGAGACCACTGACCAGGCCCCTACCTACCGGGATTCGACCCAGTTTGACGGGTTTGAGTGCCTGGTCATTGGGGCGAAATTCGATCTAAATCAGCTTAGATTTTCAGCTGTATTAACATTTTTTTTTTCAGTTTTGACACAATTTTTTCATCAACAATTCTGACACAATGTTTTAATTTTTTGGATTTTTGTAAAAGTGTGTATCTATTTTTTATTTATTATGCTATGCGAAACGTGAACAATCGAGTTTTTAGTCCACATATGCAAAAAGCTTAAGTCTTTTTAAGAGTTTAAACGTTTTTGTAAATTTTTTTTTTTTTTTTATGGAGATTAAAAAAAAGAAAGAAAAAAAGGTTGATTTTGGGGGAATTTTTTTAGATAAGTTAAATGTTTTTATATTGCTAAATTTAACATTTAAAATATACTTTCTTGAGTAGTAACCGGGAAAAATCAGTGATTTGGGGAAATTTTGGAAATGTTGAAGGAAATTCAGTTTTGTCCATCAGGCAACAGAGCTATAGGAAAGCATCTTTATGCTAAAAAGATTTTGTTAGAAAATCATATTTTGCATTTAATATGTAAGTCTAAATACAAATGCATGTTAAATACAGTGGCTGACATTTGTTTTTGGACACTTGTTTTTTTTTTTTTTTTTAACTTACTTATAAAAACATCATCTAAATATTAAAAGATCTACTTAATTTTTTTTTTTCATATAAATTTTCTTTTCTCTATAATGAACCCTATATATTGTAATAACTACATGGAAACTACATGGGACTGTTATAAAATCATTAAAATCAGGAGCTTCTCGCAAGCTAACACCCAGGAATCGAAGGTTTATTATGCATAAAATCAAGAAAAATAAAAGAATTATTGCAGTGAAACTTACAACAGAATTAGAAAAGAGATTTGCAATAAAAGTAAACCCTGAAACTGTTAGACGAGTTATCAGATCACATGGATACAACAGTAGAGTTGCCAGAAGAATTTTTTTTTGTTAATGAAACAGCAAGAAATTTACGTCTGGATTTTGAAAAATCCATGGTAGACAAAGACTTGTCGATTTGGGAAAACGTCATATTTGTGGATGAATCAAAATTTAAGATAATTGGGTCTGATGGGAGAAAAGCTGTGTGGAGAAAGCCCAACAAAAAGCTCAATACGAAAATTCTATTGCCAACCGCCAAATATGGAGGTGGAGGCATAATGGTTTGGGGATGTTTTGTTGCTTCTGGTATGGGAAATTTATTTTTTCATTAAAATAATATGGACCAATATAAATATTTAAATATCCTGAAGGAAAACTGGAAAATATCTGCCCTAAAACTTGGAATTCAAAACGCATTAAATTTGTTTCAGGATAACGATCCCAAACATACAGCCCTAAATGTTCGCTTATGGCTGCTGTACAACTGTCCCAAAGTTATCAAAACTCCACCATTTTCCACAAATTTAAACCCAATCGAAAATATGTGGCATGAACTAGAGAAAAGAGCAAAAAAATATGATATTTCTTCGAAAGAACAACTTAAAGCAGTATTGACAGAGGACTGGAACAAAATTGAAACTATTTGCATCCATGCCAAAACGTACTAAACGTGTAATTTCAGGTAAAGGATACTCACCAAAGTACTAAAACGTTTGATTATTTGCATAAGGTAAAGCCAGGAGAGATGGCGCGGTCGGAGAGATTGCGCACATAGAGGTTTGGTGGGAAGGAGTAGAGTGAGGGAGCAGCGACTCCAGGTAGTTGTACAACAACTTTAGTGGAGTGTCTACTTGAAAGTGCACGTTGATTGTTTTGAGCGTCTAAGATAAAGCGTTGCTAATTTGTTTTGTTTTCCCAAAGTAAGTGCTTGAATTTTCATAGCTATTTGTCAGAATTTCTATACAATGTCAATAGTACAAAATATTTTAAACTTAAATGATTTCTCATAAGTTGTTAATCTAGACTAACAATGTGAACATCAATGGTTCGTTTTAGTACCGGCCATGTTTAAATAAAAGGCCGCGCAATCTCTCCTACCGAAATTGGAGAGTTTGCGCATCTGCTACTTAGGAGAGATGGCGCGTTGTTCCCATTAGTTTCTATGCTAGGAGAGATTACGCAGGTTATTGGTAAATTTGCATAAAAAATGAAAAATGAAAATGGACTAATTTTAAGTTAAACAAGTTTTCAAGTAACTTAATGTTATTTTGTAATCTCATCTTGACTTGTTTTTTCTGATTCTTTAACTTTTTTCCCCTTTAATTCAAATTTTTTAATCGTTTTTAAAATTACTTCATTTCTCTGATTCTTTAATCATTAGGTTGAAATATTCGGTCAATAATAATTGTTCACAAAAACCTTACAACAATGTCATTTAAGTGTAATTATTATTGTCAACAATTTAATTGTAGTTATTAGGAGCAACAATCTCTCCTACCCATGTGCGCAATCACACCAACCCTGTAAGGACAGATTGCGCAAAATAACTTTCTTGGTTTTATTACAACTGTTCTATTAAATTACAACATAACAACAAAATAGCAATGGAAATGCATAAAAAAACAAATGAAGTTAAAATTATTCACGGATAGTTTAGAAAAAAATTAATATTTAGATTTTTTATTGTTATTCTTTTGAATTGTGCGCAGACTATCCTAGCTTTACCTTATTTTTGTTTACATTTGAATGTTCAAAGTGTCCAATTACTTATGTGAGATTGTACGTAGCGCTCTCTCGGTAAATTAATTTTTTGAAATTAAAAGTTTTGAATATATTTTCATTACAGTGCGTAAGTTTTATTATAGACGAAAGAAAGTTTTATTTAAAAAAACATTTAAGTAGATCCTTTAATATTTAGATGATGTTTTTTATAAGTAAGTTTCAAAAACACAAGTGTCCAAAAACATATGTGAGTCACTGTCGATACCTTTGAAATAAGATGCTTTAAAACTTATTTCAAAGCATCATAAAAAATCTATTTTAGTAACTTACTAGCTGACCCGCCCGGCGTTGCCCGAGCCCTTGTAATAAACTTAAATCTCTTAAAAAACGGAACTCTGGCCACGGTCTACGATGGCTTCGGAACCGTATACCAGGCATGCTCGTACGCTCTAGAAAATCTTTTATTTCCCCCTGCCACCACCAGGGGAGCATTCTGTTCTAAACAAACCTCTTTCCGAACGAACTTCTGAGACAGGTCCCCGCTGCCTACGTTACTGTATAGTAGGTGCACTACAAAATTGAGCTGGTTTCGAGAATATTGGAACATTATTAGCCCAGTTATTGCAATAAGGCACAGTTAGAGAAAATAACCTTGAGTGAGGTGCCGAAGGGAGGGGATGTTCGAGTGTCCTTCAGAAAAGTAATTAGAAGGCCCACTATGCATGCATAAATATTCGTTCGTTTTGTTAAGCTAGGAACTTAATTACAAAGTTGGCTTAAACTCTTATTTGTAAATAGTGGTAACCGCTATTCATAAATTTAATTTAATGTTATAAAGGCTGACTATTAAGTTAAATACAATGTTTGGAATCACTTGCGTTGAAATCGGAAAGATAGTTGCTGATATATAGAAACGGGGCATAGTTAGAGAAAAACCTTGAATGAGGGGCCGGGGGGGTGGGGGTTGTTCAAGTACCCTTCAGCAAATGACTAATTAAGAGGAGCACTATGCATCTTTCGAAATTCGTTCGTTTGCTTAAGCTAGGAACTTAATTACAAATTTGGCTTACAAATAGTGGTAACCGCTACTCATAAATTTAGTTTAATGTTATAAAGAGTGACATTTAAGTTAATTATAATGTTTGGAATCACTTGTGTTGAAATCGGAAAGATAGTTGCTGAGATATGAAAACGGAGCATAGTTAGAGAAAAAAACCTTGAAAGGAGTGCCGGGGGGAGGTGTTGTTCAAGTGTCCTTCAGCAAATGACTAATTAGGAGGACCACTATGCATCTTTCAAAAATCGTTCGTTTGCTTAAGCTTTGAACTTAATTGCAAATTTGGCTTAAACTATTATTCGTAAATAGTGGTAACCGCTACTCATAATTTTAGTTTAATGTTATAAAGAGTGACAATAAGTTAATTATAATGTTTGGAATCACTTATGTTGAAATCGGAAAGATAGTTGCTGAGATATGGAAACGGAGCATAGTTAGAGAAAAAACCTTGAAGGACGGGCCGGGAGGGGTGGGGGGGTGGTTGTTCAAGTGGCCTTCAGCAAATAACTAATTAGGAGGACCACTATGCATCTTTTAAAATTCGTTCGTTTTCTTAAGCTTTGAATTTAATTACAAATTTGGCTTAAACTGTTATTCGTAAATAGTGGTAACCGCTACTCATAAATTTAGTTTAATGTTATAAATGGTGACTATTAAATTAATTATAATGTTTGAAATCACTTGCGTTGAAATCGGAAAGATAGTTGCTGAGATATGGAAACGGAGCAGAGTTAGAGAAAAAACCTTGAAGGACGGTCCGGGAGGGGTGGGGGGGGGGGGTTGTTTAAGTGGCTTTCAGCAAATAACTAATTAGGAGGATCACAATACATCTTTAATGATTGATTCATTTGGTTAAGCTAGGAACTTAATTTGAAATTTGGCTTACTACTTTTACACTACTATTCGGAAATTCTGGTAACTGCTTTCTAGAAATACACCTTGAAGCTTAAATGTAATTAGACCCTTGTCCCTCTTAATTCCCGCAAATATAAAAAAGAATCTGTTAAATAAAGTTTTCTGTATTAACAATCTCCATCATAATAATAAATGTCATGTAAAAAAAAAAAAAAAAAACTTAAACCCGACTAATTGTCATGAAGAAAAATATGCCTGCAAAATATTTCAATCAGTGGGACGTATGTGTAATTTGTCATGTACAGGTGGCGTGACATTCGTATGGCTCCTCTACGCTAATAACTTCAATCCATGTTGACACTATTTAGTTAGAAATCCTTATTTGTGCATCGCTACTCTGGTTTATTTAATTACTTCTGTGAAGAATCGATGCAACCAACCAGTGAACCAACCAACCCAAGAGAATAAAAGCGTATTTTTAATGAGAGTTCTTTGTGCATTTTAATTAATATTTCAGAAAGTAATTAAAATATTAAAATTCTGAAGTAATTGTGCACCAGGAGAGGGTTTGGACTACCTAAATCTAAATTTCTAGCTTACTAGGTGGGCCAGATTTTCCTAGCCATCGCCAACAGACACACACACAGACACACAGACACACAGAGCGAAACTTTCTTTTATTAGTTTAGATAATTTAATTTTACTTAAAATTTTGGTAAAACATATTGCGATTAAAAGATAATATTTCATGCCAATATTTAAAGGAAAAATTGATAATATATTTGTGTGTACAGTTTTATTTTAATTAAAAGGGTAATCCCGTAACGAAATTTTCTTACAGATGATGCTCGGAGGCAAAACATGTACTTTTGGGTCCGAATGCCTGCAAAACTAGTTTTGTAAGAACATAAGAAATATTATAAGACATCTTTCTTGCGAGAAGAATATCTTGTTACAATATATTATTTTTTATTTAAATGTATGCAAAAATAAAAATACGTTTTAAATAAATATTCTTTCAGGAAAATATTTAAAATATAATTAAAAATCATTTCTCAAGTACAGGAATTATTAGTAATTTATAATATAACTTTACTTAAAATATTGCTAAGTATCATAACTTAGTTATAATTTTTATTAACACTAAAACTGTTATTTATTGACGATCAAACTTTTACTTATGACGTATATATAAATACAAATGCGTTTTAAATAAATATTATTTAAGGAAATGGTTTTAAATGTAATTTTAAAAAAATAAAACATTTTCTTTAGTAGAAAAATTATTATTGAATCACAATTTGATTTCATAAAATATTGCTAATAAATTTTGCAATTTAGTTATAATTTTTATTAAAAATATTCAGTAAAAAGAAAGAGTTGTTATTATACCTGTGAACACAGCTTTCAATTATAAGAGTAACCTTGTACTGAAATGTCCTTACAGGTTAAAATAGGATTTCACAATCTGCGGTGGCAAAACCTATTCCATCAAGACAGTCTGAAGATGCCTGTAAAACTGGTTTTGTAGCAACATAAGAATTGATATAGGAAAGTTTCCTTGCAAGAAGAAAATTTTGTTAGAAAATTATGTTTTTATTTATCACGTATTCAAAAATACAAATGAGTTTTAAATAGATATTCTTTTAGGAAAGTGTTTTAAATGTATATATTTTTTTTAAATGAAGCTTATTCTTTAGTTGAAGAATTATTGGTGAGTTATAGTGTAATTTTACTTAAAATATTGCTTATAAATATCCTAATTTAGATATAGTTTTTATGAATAATGTTCAGAAAAAGGAAAACATCGGAATTATATTTCTGAGTATGGTTTTCTTTTATTTATATAAGCAACCTTGTAATGGAATTTTCACACAGGTTAAAATCGGATTTTACGACCCATGAAGGCAAGACCTATTCCATCGAGCCAGTCTGTAAAACTTGTTTTGGAGCAACATAAGAATTATTGTAGGAAAGCTTCCTTGTGCGAAGAAAATTTTGTTAGAAAATCATATTTTTATTTATAATGTATGCAAAAATAGAAATGCGTTTTTACTAGATATTCTTTTACGAAATCATTTTAAATACAATTAAAATTAATAATAAAACGTATTCTTTAATAGAAGAATTATTAGTCAGTTATAATACAATTTTATTTCAAATATTGTTAATAAATATTATATTTTAGTTACAATTTGTATTAATAATTTTCAGAAAAAAAATATTGTAATTATATTTGTGAGTATGGTTTTCTTTATGTTATATGAGTAAACTTGTAATTAAATTTCCATACAGATTAAAATAGGATTTTACGATCTGTGAAGATAAAACCAATTCCATCGAGCCAGTCTGAAGATGATTGAATAACTGGTTTTGTAGCTACATAAGAATTATTATAGGGAAGCTTCTTTCCGAGAAGAAAGTTTTTTAGGAAATAATATTTTTATTTATAATGTGTGCAAAAATACAAATGCATTTTAAATAGATATTATTTCGGGAAAATTTACAAATCTATATATATATATATATATATATATATATATATGTGTGTGTGTGTGTGTTTTTAGATGGATAACAAACAAAACAAAATGTTTCATTAATGTCTTTATTATAATTATACTTTTTAAATACATACAAATCTACCGTCAGACATTATCATTGAACTACCTTTAAAAATATATTTGCAAATATTATTTTAAAAAAGTAATAATTTTTCTTCAATAGAAGAATTATTAATGAGTTACTAATAAATTTTTTAAATGTAATTTTTTTTTTAAAATGCTAATAAATATTGCAATTTAGTTATATTATTTGTGTGTGCAGTTTTCTTTTAATTATAAGAGTAATAGTGTAAAGAAATCTTCTTACAGGCTAAAATCGAATATCACGATCTGTGACAGCAAAATCTACTTCATCTAAACAGTCTTTAAATGTGTGCAAGACTCGTTTTGTAGCAACCAACATAAGAATTAATATGGGAAAGCTTCCTTGCGAGAAGAGTTTATTTAATTTTTTAACAATCTTTTTTTATTATTATTTTTTTATTTATTTATTTAAAGCGTATGTATAAATACAAATGCGTTTTAAATAGATATTTTTTTTTGGAAATAATTTTAAATATAATTTTTAAAAAATAAAACTTTTTCTTCAGTAGAAGAAATATTAGTTAGTTATAATATAATTTTATTTAAAATATTGCTAATAAATATCGTAATTTAGTTAGAATTGTTAATAAAGATATTCAGAAAAAATTAAAAATTTGTTATTATATTCGTGTGCATGGTTTTCTTTAAATTATACGAGTAACCTTGTAATGGAAAGTTCTTACATGTTAAAATCGGCGTTCACGATCTGCGTACTGGATTGTTTAAGTGGCTTTCAGCAAATAACTAATTAGGAGGATCACAATACATCTTTAATGATTGATTCATTTGGTTAAGCTAGGAACTTAATTTGAAATTTGGCTTACTACTTTTACACTACTATTCGGAAATTCTGGTAACTGCTTTCTAGAAATACACCTTGAAGCTTAAATGTAATTAGACCCTTGTCCCTCTTAATTCCCGCAAATATAAAAAAGAATCTGTTAAATAAAGTTTTCTGTATTAACAATCTCCATCATAATAATAAATGTCATGTAAAAAAAAAAAAAAAAACTTAAACCCGACTAATTGTCATGAAGAAAAATATGCCTGCAAAATATTTCAATCAGTGGGACGTATGTGTAATTTGTCATGTACAGGTGGCGTGACATTCGTATGGCTCCTCTACGCTAATAACTTCAATCCATGTTGACACTATTTAGTTAGAAATCCTTATTTGTGCATCGCTACTCTGGTTTATTTAATTACTTCTGTGAAGAATCGATGCAACCAACCAGTGAACCAACCAACCCAAGAGAATAAAAGCGTATTTTTAATGAGAGTTCTTTGTGCATTTTAATTAATATTTCAGAAAGTAATTAAAATATTAAAATTCTGAAGTAATTGTGCACCAGGAGAGGGTTTGGACTACCTAAATCTAAATTTCTAGCCTACTAGGTGGGCCAGATTTTCCTAGCCATCGCCAACAGACACACACACAGACACACAGACACACAGAGCGAAACTTTCTTTTATTAGTTTAGATAATTTAATTTTACTTAAAATTTTGGTAAAACATATTGCGATTAAAAGAT
Source organism: Maratus michaelseni (assembly GCA_963931845.1). NCBI lineage: Eukaryota > Metazoa > Arthropoda > Arachnida > Araneae > Salticidae > Maratus > Maratus michaelseni. The sequence goes on from OZ007587.1 coordinate 188,116,375, forward strand.
AATATTTCATGCCAATATTTAAAGGAAAAATTGATAATATATTTGTGTGTACAGTTTTATTTTAATTAAAAGGGTAATCCCGTAACGAAATTTTCTTACAGATGATGCTCGGAGGCAAAACATGTACTTTTGGGTCCGAATGCCTGCAAAACTAGTTTTGTAAGAACATAAGAAATATTATAAGACATCTTTCTTGCGAGAAGAATATCTTGTTACAATATATTATTTTTTATTTAAATGTATGCAAAAATAAAAATACGTTTTAAATAAATATTCTTTCAGGAAAATATTTAAAATATAATTAAAAATCATTTCTCAAGTACAGGAATTATTAGTAATTTATAATATAACTTTACTTAAAATATTGCTAAGTATCATAACTTAGTTATAATTTTTATTAACACTAAAACTGTTATTTATTGACGATCAAACTTTTACTTATGACGTATATATAAATACAAATGCGTTTTAAATAAATATTATTTAAGGAAATGGTTTTAAATGTAATTTTAAAAAAATAAAACATTTTCTTTAGTAGAAAAATTATTATTGAATCACAATTTGATTTCATAAAATATTGCTAATAAATTTTGCAATTTAGTTATAATTTTTATTAACAATATTCAGTAAAAAGAAAGAGTTGTTATTATACCTGTGAACACAGCTTTCAATTATAAGAGTAACCTTGTACTGAAATGTCCTTACAGGTTAAAATAGGATTTCACAATCTGCGGTGGCAAAACCTATTCCATCAAGACAGTCTGAAGATGCCTGTAAAACTGGTTTTGTAGCAACATAAGAATTGATATAGGAAAGTTTCCTTGCAAGAAGAAAATTTTGTTAGAAAATTATGTTTTTATTTATCACGTATTCAAAAATACAAATGAGTTTTAAATAGATATTCTTTTAGGAAAGTGTTTTAAATGTATATATTTTTTTTAAATGAAGCTTATTCTTTAGTTGAAGAATTATTGGTGAGTTATAGTGTAATTTTACTTAAAATATTGCTTATAAATATCCTAATTTAGATATAGTTTTTATGAATAATGTTCAGAAAAAGGAAAACATCGGAATTATATTTCTGAGTATGGTTTTCTTTTATTTATATAAGCAACCTTGTAATGGAATTTTCACACAGGTTAAAATCGGATTTTACGACCCATGAAGGCAAGACCTATTCCATCGAGCCAGTCTGTAAAACTTGTTTTGGAGCAACATAAGAATTATTGTAGGAAAGCTTCCTTGTGCGAAGAAAATTTTGTTAGAAAATCATATTTTTATTTATAATGTATGCAAAAATAGAAATGCGTTTTTACTAGATATTCTTTTACGAAATCATTTTAAATACAATTAAAATTAATAATAAAACGTATTCTTTAATAGAAGAATTATTAGTCAGTTATAATACAATTTTATTTCAAATATTGTTAATAAATATTATATTTTAGTTACAATTTGTATTAATAATTTTCAGAAAAAAAATATTGTAATTATATTTGTGAGTATGGTTTTCTTTATGTTATATGAGTAAACTTGTAATTAAATTTCCATACAGATTAAAATAGGATTTTACGATCTGTGAAGATAAAACCAATTCCATCGAGCCAGTCTGAAGATGATTGAATAACTGGTTTTGTAGCTACATAAGAATTATTATAGGGAAGCTTCTTTCCGAGAAGAAAGTTTTTTAGGAAATAATATTTTTATTTATAATGTGTGCAAAAATACAAATGCATTTTAAATAGATATTATTTCGGGAAAATTTACAAATCTATATATATATATATATATATATATATATATATATGTGTGTGTGTGTTTTTAGATGGATAACAAACAAAACAAAATGTTTCATTAATGTCTTTATTATAATTATACTTTTTAAATACATACAAATCTACCGTCAGACATTATCATTGAACTACCTTTAAAAATATATTTGCAAATATTATTTTAAAAAAGTAATAATTTTTCTTCAATAGAAGAATTATTAATGAGTTACTAATAAATTTTTTAAATGTAATTTTTTTTTTTAAATGCTAATAAATATTGCAATTTAGTTATATTATTTGTGTGTGCAGTTTTCTTTTAATTATAAGAGTAATAGTGTAAAGAAATCTTCTTACAGGCTAAAATCGAATATCACGATCTGTGACGGCAAAATCTACTTCATCTAAACAGTCTTTAAATGTGTGCAAGACTCGTTTTGTAGCAACCAACATAAGAATTAATATGGGAAAGCTTCCTTGCGAGAAGAGTTTATTTAATTTTTTAACAATCTTTTTTTATTATTATTTTTTTTTTTTTTTATTTAAAGCGTATGTATAAATACAAATGCGTTTTAAATAGATATTTTTTTTTGGAAATAATTTTAAATATAATTTTTAAAAAATAAAACTTTTTCTTCAGTAGAAGAAATATTAGTTAGTTATAATATAATTTTATTTAAAATATTGCTAATAAATATCGTAATTTAGTTAGAATTGTTAATAAAGATATTCAGAAAAAATTAAAAATTTGTTATTATATTCGTGTGCATGGTTTTCTTTAAATTATACGAGTAACCTTGTAATGGAAAGTTCTTACATGTTAAAATCGGCGTTCACGATCTGCGTACTGGATTGTTTAAGTGGCTTTCAGCAAATAACTAATTAGGAGGATCACAATACATCTTTAATGATTGATTCATTTGGTTAAGCTAGGAACTTAATTTGAAATTTGGCTTACTACTTTTACACTACTATTCGGAAATTCTGGTAACTGCTTTCTAGAAATACACCTTGAAGCTTAAATGTAATTAGACCCTTGTCCCTCTTAATTCCCGCAAATATAAAAAAGAATCTGTTAAATAAAGTTTTCTGTATTAACAATCTCCATCATAATAATAAATGTCATGTAAAAAAAAAAAAAAAACTTAAACCCGACTAATTGTCATGAAGAAAAATATGCCTGCAAAATATTTCAATCAGTGGGACGTATGTGTAATTTGTCATGTACAGGTGGCGTGACATTCGTATGGCTCCTCTACGCTAATAACTTCAATCCATGTTGACACTATTTAGTTAGAAATCCTTATTTGTGCATCGCTACTCTGGTTTATTTAATTACTTCTGTGAAGAATCGATGCAACCAACCAGTGAACCAACCAACCCAAGAGAATAAAAGCGTATTTTTAATGAGAGTTCTTTGTGCATTTTAATTAATATTTCAGAAAGTAATTAAAATATTAAAATTCTGAAGTAATTGTGCACCAGGAGAGGGTTTGGACTACCTAAATCTAAATTTCTAGCCTACTAGGTGGGCCAGATTTTCCTAGCCATCGCCAACAGACACACACACAGACACACAGACACACAGAGCGAAACTTTCTTTTATTAGTTTAGATAATTTAATTTTACTTAAAATTTTGGTAAAACATATTGCGATTAAAAGATAATATTTCATGCCAATATTTAAAGGAAAAATTGATAATATATTTGTGTGTACAGTTTTATTTTAATTAAAAGGGTAATCCCGTAACGAAATTTTCTTACAGATGATGCTCGGAGGCAAAACATGTACTTTTGGGTCCGAATGCCTGCAAAACTAGTTTTGTAAGAACATAAGAAATATTATAAGACATCTTTCTTGCGAGAAGAATATCTTGTTACAATATATTATTTTTTATTTAAATGTATGCAAAAATAAAAATACGTTTTAAATAAATATTCTTTCAGGAAAATATTTAAAATATAATTAAAAATCATTTCTCAAGTACAGGAATTATTAGTAATTTATAATATAACTTTACTTAAAATATTGCTAAGTATCATAACTTAGTTATAATTTTTATTAACACTAAAACTGTTATTTATTGACGATCAAACTTTTACTTATGACGTATATATAAATACAAATGCGTTTTAAATAAATATTATTTAAGGAAATGGTTTTAAATGTAATTTTAAAAAAATAAAACATTTTCTTTAGTAGAAAAATTATTATTGAATCACAATTTGATTTCATAAAATATTGCTAATAAATTTTGCAATTTAGTTATAATTTTTATTAACAATATTCAGTAAAAAGAAAGAGTTGTTATTATACCTGTGAACACAGCTTTCAATTATAAGAGTAACCTTGTACTGAAATGTCCTTACAGGTTAAAATAGGATTTCACAATCTGCGGTGGCAAAACCTATTCCATCAAGACAGTCTGAAGATGCCTGTAAAACTGGTTTTGTAGCAACATAAGAATTGATATAGGAAAGTTTCCTTGCAAGAAGAAAATTTTGTTAGAAAATTATGTTTTTATTTATCACGTATTCAAAAATACAAATGAGTTTTAAATAGATATTCTTTTAGGAAAGTGTTTTAAATGTATATATTTTTTTTAAATGAAGCTTATTCTTTAGTTGAAGAATTATTGGTGAGTTATAGTGTAATTTTACTTAAAATATTGCTTATAAATATCCTAATTTAGATATAGTTTTTATGAATAATGTTCAGAAAAAGGAAAACATCGGAATTATATTTCTGAGTATGGTTTTCTTTTATTTATATAAGCAACCTTGTAATGGAATTTTCACACAGGTTAAAATCGGATTTTACGACCCATGAAGGCAAGACCTATTCCATCGAGCCAGTCTGTAAAACTTGTTTTGGAGCAACATAAGAATTATTGTAGGAAAGCTTCCTTGTGCGAAGAAAATTTTGTTAGAAAATCATATTTTTATTTATAATGTATGCAAAAATAGAAATGCGTTTTTACTAGATATTCTTTTACGAAATCATTTTAAATACAATTAAAATTAATAATAAAACGTATTCTTTAATAGAAGAATTATTAGTCAGTTATAATACAATTTTATTTCAAATATTGTTAATAAATATTATATTTTAGTTACAATTTGTATTAATAATTTTCAGAAAAAAAATATTGTAATTATATTTGTGAGTATGGTTTTCTTTATGTTATATGAGTAAACTTGTAATTAAATTTCCATACAGATTAAAATAGGATTTTACGATCTGTGAAGATAAAACCAATTCCATCGAGCCAGTCTGAAGATGATTGAATAACTGGTTTTGTAGCTACATAAGAATTATTATAGGGAAGCTTCTTTCCGAGAAGAAAGTTTTTTAGGAAATAATATTTTTATTTATAATGTGTGCAAAAATACAAATGCATTTTAAATAGATATTATTTCGGGAAAATTTACAAATCTATATATATATATATATATATATATATATATATATATGTGTGTGTGTGTGTTTAGATGGATAACAAACAAAACAAAATGTTTCATTAATGTCTTTATTATAATTATACTTTTTAAATACATACAAATCTACCGTCAGACATTATCATTGAACTACCTTTAAAAATATATTTGCAAATATTATTTTAAAAAAGTAATAATTTTTCTTCAATAGAAGAATTATTAATGAGTTACTAATAAATTTTTTAAATGTAATTTTTTTTTTTAAATGCTAATAAATATTGCAATTTAGTTATATTATTTGTGTGTGCAGTTTTCTTTTAATTATAAGAGTAATAGTGTAAAGAAATCTTCTTACAGGCTAAAATCGAATATCACGATCTGTGACGGCAAAATCTACTTCATCTAAACAGTCTTTAAATGTGTGCAAGACTCGTTTTGTAGCAACCAACATAAGAATTAATATGGGAAAGCTTCCTTGCGAGAAGAGTTTATTTAATTTTTTAACAATCTTTTTTTATTATTATTATTTTTTTTTTTTATTTAAAGCGTATGTATAAATACAAATGCGTTTTAAATAGATATTTTTTTTTGGAAATAATTTTAAATATAATTTTTAAAAAATAAAACTTTTTCTTCAGTAGAAGAAATATTAGTTAGTTATAATATAATTTTATTTAAAATATTGCTAATAAATATCGTAATTTAGTTAGAATTGTTAATAAAGATATTCAGAAAAAATTAAAAATTTGTTATTATATTCGTGTGCATGGTTTTCTTTAAATTATACAAGTAACCTTGTAATGGAAAGTTCTTACATGTTAAAATCGGCGTTCACGATCTGCGTACGCAAAACCTGTTCAATCAAGACAGTCTGAAGCTGCCTGTAAAACTGGTTTTGTAACAACAAGAGGTTTATTATAGGAAAGCTTCCTTGTGAGTAGAACAATTTATTAGAAAATCATATTTAAATATATAACGTATGTATATACACATATGCGTTGCACGGTTGTCTTTCAGTTATACGAGTAGCCTTCTAATGGAAATTTCATAAAGTTAAAATAGGATTTCACGATCTGCGTAGGCAAAACCTGTTCAATCAAGACAGTCTGAAGCTGCCTGTAAAACTGGTTTTGTAACAAGAGGTTTATTATAGGAAAGCTTCCTTGTGAGTAGAACAATTTATTAGAAAATCATATTTAAATATATAACGTATGTATAAACACATATGCGTTGCACGGTTGTCTTTCAGTTATACGAGTAGCCTTCTAATGGAAATTTCATAAAGTTAAAATCGGATTTCACGATCTGCGTAGGCAAAACCTGTTCAATCAAGACAGTCTGAAGCTGCCTGTAAAACTGGTTTTGTAACAAGAGGTTTATTATAGGAAAGCTTCCTTGTGAGTAGAACAATTTATTAGAAAATCATATTTAAATATATAACGTATGTATAAACACATATGCGTTGCACGGTTGTCTTTCAGTTATACGAGTAGCCTTCTAATGGAAATTCCATAAAGTTAAAATCGGATTTCACGATCTGCGTAGGCAAAACCTGTTCAATCAAGACAGTCTGAAGCTGCCTGTAAAACTGGTTTTATAACAAATTGAGATGTATTATAGGAAAGCTTCCTCGCGAGTAGAAAAATTTGTTAGAAAATCATATTTTAATTCATTACGTATGTAAAAACACAAATGCGTTTTAAATAGATATTCTGTTAGGAAAAGGTTTTAAATATAATTAAAAAATAATAAGAATAAAACCTTTTCTTTAGGAAGTTATAATGTAATTTTATTTAAAATATTTCTTATATAAGTATCGTAATTTAGTTTAAATGTTTATTAACAATACTAAAAAAAAAAAAAAAGAAAACATTGTTATTATATTTGTGTGAACAATTTTCTTTTAATTATAAGAGTCACGACTTAATAAAATTTTCGTACAGGTTAAAATCAGATTCCACGATCTGAGGATGCAAATCATATTACATCGAGCCAGTCTGAAAATGCCTCCAAAAATGGTTTTGTAGCAACATAAGAATAATTATAGGAAATCTTCCTTGCGATAAGAAGATTTTGTTTGACAATAATTTTTTTACTTATAACGTATGGATAAATACAAATGTGTTTAGTAAATATTCTATTAGGAAACTGTTTTAAATATAATTTAAAATATATATAAACTTTTTCTTTAGTAGGAGAATTAGTAGTGTATTATAATTAGAGCTCACGAATATACGTATAATACGTTTAAAACGTTAAATTATATACGTTTAATACGTTTAAAACGTATTGTAACCGGTAACGATTTTGGATAGGTATAATATGGAAAAAAAGGCTTAACTACGTATACGTTTAAACGTATATAAACCTATATTCGCAAGCACTAGTTATAATGTAATTTTAATTAAAATATTGCTAATAAATGTTTCAATTTTTTTATAATTTTTATTAGCAAAATTCCGAGAAAAATGAAATCATTGTTATTATATTTTTGCGTACAATTTTCTTTTAATTATAAGAGTAACTTACTCTTATTAATGATCTTTGGAGGAGGCAAAAACTGTTCCACCCAGCCAATAAAACTAGTTTTGTAGCAACTTAAAAATTATTATAGGAAAGTTTATTTGTTAGAAGAAGATTTTGTTTAAAATTATGCTTATATTTATGATGTAAATATAAATGTAAAATGCGTGTTTATATTAGATATCATTTTAGAAAATTGTTTTAAACAATTAGATATAAAATAATGATAACTTTTTTATCTACAGAATTATTAGTGAGATATAATATTATTTTATTTAAAACATTGCTAATAAATATTGCAATTTAGTTATAATTTTTATTAAAATATTTCAGAAAAAATAAAGGATGGTTATTATATCTGTGTGTTCAGTTTTCTTTTAATTATAAGCCTAACCTTGTAATGAAACTTTCTTGCAGGTTAAAATCGGATTTCACGATTTGAGTAGGCGAAACCTATTCAATCGAGCCAGTTTGAAAATTATGCTGATATTTGTAATGTAAATATAAATACAAAATGCATGTTTATATTAGATATCATTTTAGAAAATTATTTTAAACATTATAGAAATTAAATTATTATAACTTTTTTTAGCTGAAGAATTATTAGTGAGTTATGATGTACTTTTTTTTTTTTAATATTACTACTGAATACTATAAATGAATTATAATATTTATTGCCAATATTCATAAATATGAAAATAATGTTAATATAGTTTGTTTGTAATCTTTTTTTTTAACTATAAGAGTAACTCCCAAAATTTTTTTAAGGTGCTCGTCAGTAAACTTCCCGATTCCCCTCGGTAATGTTAATCCTATGGGCGTAGGATGCATTCGCATATTTAAAATATCTCCTCAGAAAATTGATATTTTTTACTTCTGTTTTATTTGTACTGTTCTTAAAGAATGTCTTTTTTTTTTTTTTTTTTTTTTTTTTTTTTTTTTTTTTTTTTTTATAAATAATTTTATGTGTTAAAATATTAGCGAAACTGAATAAGATTTTAACATTTCACATAAAATTAAGTATGTATTTTAGAAAAAAATTGACAACTAAGAAAAAAAGATACATTCTTTAAGAACAGTACAAAGAAAACAGAAGTTAAAAATATTAATTTCCTGAGGAGATATTTTAAATATACGAATGCATCCTAAGCCCATAGGATTAACATTAGCGAGGAAAATCGAGAAGTTCACTTACGAGCAGCCTTAAGGCAAAAATAGGATTTCTCGATCTGCGAACAGAAAATTCGTTCCATTGACTTTAGATGCCTATAAAACTCGTTTTATACCAACATAAGACTAGTTATAGGAAAGCATCTTTTTTAGAAGATTTTGTTAGATAATAATATTTTTATTCCTTACGTAAATATAAATACAAATGCGTGTTAAACAAATATATTTCAGAATATATTTTAAACATGAATTGTAAAAACTTAAAAAATTTTGAGTCTTAAAATTATTATAGAGTTTTAATGTAATTATGTTTAAAATATTGCTAATTGTACATCATATATTACAATACGAGCAAATCTTTTGTGTGTCTCTCACTGTGTGAGTATATGTGTGGTTATGCAAATTTTATCTTATAAACTTTTCTAACGATTTTGACGAAATTTTGTATTCTGCAGTTTTCGGCACGAGAAGAGCATTGGGCTTTGTCAGATGTTCGAAAAAATTCAATTAGTGGGTCATTTTGGGGTCACTACGGGTCAATACATTGCAATGGGACTGAAGGTTGAAACAGTTATTAAGTTACTGAACAGTTGACAGTAAACAAAGTCGCAAAGTTGGTAACATTTCGCCAAATTTGACGATATTTGATGAAATGTTGGCGACATTGGCGAGAATTAGCGGGAAGTCGACTTTTAAGATTAACAATGCCAAAACACATGCTTGACGCCAAATGAAAAAAATGTCACCAAATTTGGCGACATTTGGTGAAAAAATTGGTTTTTAAAATCTGAAGGAATTTTCTAGAAATTCTCAATAAGAGCCAAGATACATGATTCAACCAGAGTCGATGGAACGTTCTCGAAATCAGAATTGAACCAATCAGGGTACATAGAAATTCTCAACACATGCTTGGCGCTAAATGAAAGAATGTCGCCAAACTTGGCTATATTTGGCGAAAAAAATGGCTTTCAGATTCTGAAGGAATTTTCTAGAAATTCCCCACAGAAGCCGCGATATATCATTCAACCAATCAGAGTCTAGTACGTTCTCGAAAACAGAATTCAAATGTGGTTCGGAGGATGCCCTTTCGTTGTAAATATGTAATGTAAATAATGTAAAAATTAGAACAATGTACATAATTTTAATTTTGATTGTTTCTGCAAATAATACTGTTAAAAAATAAAATTATTTTTTGTAATAATACAGCGAAAATTTATTGTTATGTCGAATTGAACGCAAAACTAATTTTAACCGAGCACAGCTCGGGCGTCCCCGCTGGTTGTATTTATTTACATAAGCAGAACTTCTTTTTTCACTGTAATGAGTAAAGAACAGCAAAATTTTTATTCTATTATATAGATAAATAATACATCTATTTCTATAGATTTCTCATGTCCAGTTAATATACTATTGTTGATAATATTTATTACCAGTATTGTAGAGTTTTCGTTTGTTTATTTCGATAAACATGAGCTTTTTCAGTATTTAAACTATATTAAAGTTTTATCAGTCACTGAAAAGAAATTGGCAGATTCGGAAAGTTAATTTAAATGGTAATTTATGAATTCTAAATTAAATACAGGTTGCAAAAATAATCTGACAGGTTTGAAATTCTGTTGATATTTTTCTCAGATATTCGAAATGAGCTGTATAACTTTTGGTTGAAGTTTTGTTAACTATTCAAGAAATATATAACATTTTACTTTCTCTTTTCTACGTTTTTGCAATTTTTTTTTCCATTTAGCAGTTACCAAACTATTGTATTATGCAACATACTTTAAGTAGTTGAAAAGCATTGTGATATAAAAAATACTTTTTCTATTTTTTGATTAAACTAACAACATCTCACCAAAAAGTACACAACTAATTTCTTATACCTCACAGATATTGGATATATTTCAAACTCCTCGTAGAATTTTTGTAGTAATTATCCTGAGACAGACAGAATGATAGACAAAACCAAAATCCGATTATGTTTCCGATTGATCCGATTGTAATAAATTTCAGCAATCTGTATCTCTTTATATACTACTAGCAAGCTACGCCCGCTACGCTGGTCAATTTCTCTTAACGAACCTTTAATCAAACAAAATATTGACATTTCATAGTTCACTTTTATATTTTAACAGAATAATAAGGCTACTATAATTTGTGACTCGTGCTATAGCCAATATAAACGTCAGGACACGTCGCCCTTACCATTATCTTTTCACTATGGTACTCCATTATGAAATTTGTTAATTTTTGAAATTCAATATTTGAAAAATGGCATAATCATTAGATTTGAAAGTTATATTAAGAAATATACATTTTTTTTAAATTTCAAACGCAGTTTGCTTAGCAGTTTTCTGACAAATACTTTTCGAGCTATTATTTTTTTCTGTAACTTCAAATGTTTCATTTTCCGAGATTAATCTGTGGCAAAGATTAGCGAAAAACCCAGTCGTCAGCAACGCATAGCTTTATATTAAAGAGGATGTTGGAGAAGGGATTGTCACCATCACTTTTGAAATCTATCTATCTCTCTCTCTCTATATATATATATATATACCCTTAAATCTGCATAGATTAAAACCGGAGTTTATGCAGATTTTAGAATTTTGCAGGTTTCTGGTCACTGTTTTGTTTACATATTTTAAACAAAAATTTCAATTTAATAATGCACTGAAAATTATAATGAATGCTTACAATTAAACACAAATAAATTGTCTTACAAAAGCTCTCTAACCACATTGTTAACAAAACAAAAAATTTCACGAAAAACACTTTATTTCCCCGATATTTTCCCACAACTAATCAATAAATTTCATGATATTTTATTGTGATTTTAAACCATGAACTTTAGTGCTTTTCTGTTATACGGACACTATGCCAAAATGTATGTATGTATGTTTGGCGACAATGGTGTCCGTATAACGGAAAAGTGCCTGAATTATTATTTTTTTACGAAAAACACATTATTTCCCCGATATTTTCCCACAACTAATCAATAAATTTCATGATATTTTATTGTGATTTTAAACCATGAACTTTAGTACTTTTCTGTTATACGGACACTATGCCAAAATGTATGTATGTATGTATGTATGTTTGGCGACAATGGTGTCCGTATAACGGAAAAGTGCCTGAATTATTATTTATATATATATATATATATATATAATATAAACATAATTGGCGACACAGCAAGTTTTCTGGATTTCTCCCTGGCTCTCTAACCACATTGTTAACAAAACAAAGAATTCACGAAAAACACATTATTTCCCCGATATTTTCCCACAACTAATCAATAAACTTCATGATATTTTATTGTGATTTTAAACCATGAACTTTAGTATTTTTCTGTTATACGGACACTATGCCAAAATGTATGTATGTTTGGCGACAATGGTGTCCGCATCAAAAATTATGGCGCCGGGGGGAAGTATGTTTTACCCACACGGGGCGGAGACTTTTCTAAATTTTGCTGACACCACTCATATGATATATCATTCGAAAGGCCTGCGTTAGTCAAGTTCAACTCATTGGCTGAATTGTAAAGTGCTTAATGTGTCAAACATTAGCGGAAAGAAAGTGCGCAATTTGTTCGTTCATGGAAAAAATCGTGAAATTCGTTAATCGATAGTCTATAAATTGCAAAATTCGTCAATCGATAGCGGAAAAATCACAAAATTCATTAATCGACAGTTGAAAAATCACAAAATTCATCAACTGGTTTCGGGAGAAAAGTTTTCGAATATCGTTGAATGGCTTCGAGAAAAAAAATCACATCCGTCAATTTCAGGGAAAAAATCGTGAAATTCGCCAAATGGTTTCGAAATTTGTCGAGCGACATCAGAGAAAAGAAAACCTTTTTCCATTCAATTATCGCAATTTGTGAGTGTGACTATTATGTTTGACCAGTGGTGGCAATAAAGTCCATTGCCAAATTTTCAGTATTACTCGCTGTTTGGCAAGTGCTAATTTTGTCCTATACTTCAAAACTCTTTTGATCATCACATCAGTGTGCAGGACAATTTTTTTAAGGAAGACCATTTGATGACTTTCGTGATTTTTTCCGTTATCGATTGACCAATTTTACTGCTATTGATTGTTGAATTTTATAATTTATCAACTATTGATTAGCGAATTTCATGATTTTTTCCATGAACGTTTGACGAATTGCGCAAAAAAATTAAGAATATCGTTAAATTGTCTTGGGTAAAAAAAAAATTAATATTGTCAAATGCCTTTGAGAAAAAAGTTGTAGAGAAAAAAGTTGTCGCCTGTGACCTCTTTTTCATGTTATGCATCTCTGGCGTCCATCCCCCCACTCCCCCCCCCCCCAAGTGGGACACTTTTCTAAATTTTACACACACCCCTTATGTGATATATCGCTGGAAAAGTTCTTGACCGCTTATTCATGTTATGCATCTCCGGGGTCCATCCCGCCACTTCCCCTCCCCCTAAGGGAGGCACTTTTCTAAATTTTATTGACACCCCTCATGTCATATATTGTTGGAAAGCTCTGTGACTGCTTAATCATATTATGCATCTCAGATGTCCATCTCCCCACTTCCCCCCCCCCTCAAAGGGTACTTTCTAAATTTTGCACACAACCCTGATGTTATATATCATTGGAAAGGTCTGTGACCACTTAATCATATTATGCATCTCCGATGTTCATCCCCCCACTTTGCTTCCCTCCCCCCTCCCAAGGGATACTTTCTAAATTTTGTTGACACCCCTCATGTCATATATTGTTAAAAAGGTCCGTGACTGCTTAATCATATTATGCATCTCCGATGTCCATCTCCCCACTTTGCCCCCCCCAAGGGGTACTTTCTAAATTTTGCACACAACCCTCATGTTATATATCATTGGAAAGGTCTGTGACCACTTAATCATATTATGCATCTCCCCACTTTGCCCCCCCCCAAGGGATACTTTCTAAATTTTGTTGACACCCCTCATGTCATATATTGTTGGAAAGGTCCGTGACTGCTTAATCATATTATGCATCTCCGATGTCCATCTCCTCTCTTTCCCTCCCCCCAAGAGGTACTTTCTAAATTTTGCACACAACCCTCATGTTATATATCATTGGAAAATTCTGTGACCAATTAATCATGTTATGCATCTCCGGTGTCCATCTCCCCACTTCCCCCCCCCCCCTCAAAGGGTACTTTCTAAATTTTGCACACAACCCTGATGTTATATATCATTGGAAAGGTCTGTGACCACTTAATCATATTATGCATCTCCGATGTTCATCCCCCCACTTTGCTTCCTCCCCCCTCCCAAGGGATACTTTCTAAATTTTGTTGACACCCCTCATGTCATATAGTGTTAAAAAGGTCCGTGACTGCTTAATCATATTATGCATCTCCTATGTCCATCTCCCCACTTTGCCCCCCCCCTCCCCCAAGGGGTACTTTCTAAATTTTGCACACAACCCTCATGTTATATATCATTGGAAAGGTCTGTGACCACTTAATCATATTATGCATCTCCCCACTTTGCCCCCCCCCCCCAAAGGATACTTTCTAAATTTTGTTGACACCCCTCATGTCATATATTGTTGGAAAGGTCCGTGACTGCTTAATCATATTATGCATCTCCGATGTCCATCTCCCCTCTTTCCCTCCCCCCAAGGGGTACTTTCTAAATTTTTCACACAACCCTCATGTTATATACCATTGGAAAGGACTGTGACCACTTAATCATATTATGCATCTCCCATGTCAATCCCCCCTTTTTGCCCCCTCCAAGGGGTACTTTTGTTAATTTTGCACACACCCCTCATGTGATATATCGATGGAAAGGTCTGTGACTGCTTAATCATATTATGTTCCCCGCTATGAAATTTGTCAAGTTAAAGCAACTATAAATTTTATTTTTATGGTACTATCAAGTTGTTTGCCGTCAAATTTTGACGGGTTCCATCTAGTAAAATTTTTAAAAAAAATCGAAATTTAAAAGGGTGAAATGAACGAAAAGCGTTCTAAAAACATTCTAAATTACAATTTCTATGGAATCTCTGGAACTACCGAACCGATTTCAAAAATGATGGTGGCAAATTGATGGTGACAACCCCTGCTCCAACATAGGCTATATTTTATGTCGGTGTCACTAATTCCAGAGAGGTGCAGGAGCGAAAAACGTTCTAAAATTGCAATTTTTTTTATACTGAAGGAGCTAGAAATTTGAAATTTGGCATTGTAGTTAATTATAAGATGTAAATGCTCTCTAAAAACAAAATTAAAAAAATTCGAAATTTAAAAGGGTGAAATGAGCGAAAAGCGTTCTAACAACATTCTAAATTACAATTTCTATGGAATCTCTGGAACTACCGAACCGATTTCAAAAGTGATGGTGGCGCAAATTGATGGTGACAACCCCTGCTTCAGCATAGGCTATATTTTATGTCGGTGTCACTAATTCCAGGGAGGTGCAGGAGCGAAAAACGTTCTAAAATTGCAATTTTTTTTTTATACTGAAGGAGCTAGAAATTTGAAATTTGGCATTGTAGTTAATTATAAGATGTAAATGCTCTCTAAAAACAAAATAAAAAAAATTCGAAATTTAAAAGGGTGAAATGAGCGAAAAGCGTTCTAACAACATTCTAAATTACAATTTCTATGGAATCTCTGGAACTACCGAACCGATTTCAAAAGTGATGGGGGCGCAAATTGATGGTGACAACCCCAGCTTCAGCATAGGCTATATTTTATGTCGGTGTCACTAATTCCAGGGAGGTGCAGGAGCGAAAAACGTTCTAAAATTGCAATTTTTTTTTATACTGAAGGAGCTAGAAATTTGAAATTTGGCATTGTAGTTAATTATAAGATGTAAATGCTCTCTAAAAACAAAATAAAAAAAATTCGAAATTTAAAAGGGTGAAATGAGCGAAAAGCGTTCTAACAACATTCTAAATTACAATTTCTATGGAATCTCTGGAACTACAGAACCGATTTCAAAAGTGATGGTGGCGCAAATTGATGGTGACAACCCCTGCTTCAGCATAGGCTATATTTTATGTCGGTGTCACTATACCCAGGGGGGGGGGGGTGCAGGAGCGAAAAACTTTCTAAAATTGCGATTTTTTTATACTGAAAGAGCTAGAAATTTGAAATTTGGCATTGTAGTTACTTATAAGATGTAAATGCTCTCTAAAAACAAAATAAAAAATATTCGAAATTTAAAAGGGGAAATGAGAGAAAAGCGTTCTAAAAACATTCTAAATTACAATTTCTATGGAATCTCTAGAACTACCGAACCGATTTCAAAAGTGATGGTGGCAAATTGGCGGTGACAATCCTGCTCCAACAGCCTCTTTAATAAAAAACTATGCGTTTCTGACGACTGGGTTTTTCGCTAATTGTTGCCACAGATTAATCTCGGAAAATGAAACATTTGAAGTTACTGAAAAAAAATAGTAGCTCGAAAAGTATTTGTCAGAAAATTGTTAGGCAAACTGCGTTTGAAAGGTAAAAAGTTGTATTTTTCTTGATATAAATTTCAAATCTAATTAGCACGAGTCACAAATTATAGTAGCCTTATTATTCTGTTAAAATATAAAAGTGAATTATGAAATGTCAATATTTTGTTGGATTAAAAGTTCATTATAAGAAATTGACCAGCGTAGCGGGCGCAGCTTGCTAGTTCAAAATAGTATGTAAAATAAAATAAAATAAGAAATGTACAACTATGCGAAGCTACAATAATCTTTTTCACTGAAACAGTTTGAGCAAGACTTCTTTATTTAAAATTTAATGCATAATGAATTTTAAAATTCGTTATCATATGAAGACATTGTACAGAAAAAAATAACATATTTTAGATTATTCTATTAGTTATGTTAATTTTAATCCAATCAGTTATAATAATTTTTTCTCCACTTATTTAAACAGAACTTGAATATATATATTTTTTAATTTAAACAATCAGTTGTAAAACATACCACCTCTACTAATAAATAAAAAAAATAAAAGGAGCAGGAATATCTTTCAGCTATTAGATATTCTTATATAACATTTAAAATGAAATTACGAAATCTTCGAATTATTACATGGAGTTGGAACCAAATGTTATGAAACTTACGAATCATTGTTGATAATTTCTTTTCTTTTTTTTTTTTTTTTTAATTATCAGAATCCGCGTATTATTAAGATAAACGATAAATTATTTAAATATGTAATATTTTTCATTCCATGTTTAATTTCATATTTTAAAGAGATAAGTACTGCCGCTTACTAAAAACTTTATTTTTTTCAGTTTTCACATATCTTTTTATTTTACTACTTTTTTATTTATTCTTACTCCATTTCATTAGAAATTTGAATCTTCTAAATGAAATGTGTGGTTTTTACGTGACCGATTACATAAAAAAAAAAAAATTCTCTACTTCTTAATTTTAACTTGTTAGAAAGACCATCAATAGCACCAATATTCGAATTTTTATTAAGTCTAGTGAAGAACATTCAATGTGTTTTACAGACTTTAAAGTATTTGTCTTCTCATTTTACTTCCTGTTCTACATCTGAAAACACATTGAAGCATTTCGTACTCTTCTAGCTAACCATATCTCTCATGCACATAATAAAAATAAAATTATTCTTTAAAAAAAAAATCGTCAAAAATGACAAAAATATCGATTTTTTTTTCTTTTGCTAAAAATAAACTTTGCATCAACAGCAGAAACAATCTGACAATTATAAATGAAGTGGAAATACTTTTATTATTTTGTCAGCCCTTTAAATTCTACGCCCACTAAATTTTCATACAATACTACACTGCAAAAAAAAAAAAAAAAAAAAAAAAAAAAAAAAAAAAAATCTTGATTTTACAGTATAATACTGGCACATCACCTGCCAGTATTATACCGTAAAATTAACAGTAATAAACAGTAAAATAAGCAGTAACACGCTACTGCGCATGCGCGGTACACATAATACTCATAATGCGCGGTAGCGTATTACTCCTTATTTTACTGTTTATAACTGTTAATTTTACGGTATAATATTGGCAGCTGGGATGTCAGCATTATACTGTAAAATCAACATTTTCTTTTTTTCTTCTTTGCAGTGTAAATTTTGATAAAATGTTCACCAATACAACTGTAACGTCTGTAACTTAGAAGCATAGAAGCAGCAAATATATTTAGTTAGTATTAAGAAAAATGGAACGATTTTTAATATTATTTTCTGAGCGTAAAATCTTTAAATTGATTTTTCGCATTTTGCAATTTTTTTAAAACTTGCTGTATTGAAAATGCTAAAACTCCAGCAACTATTTTTCAAATGTGTTGATTATTTTTTATATACTCTGTATGATCTACTTAATAAAATTAGAGATGAAATTTGCAATACAAAGAAAAAAAATTAAATGCAACAGAATCTGTGTTTTTTCCAGCACTTTTCCATCGATATATGCGTGTTTTCTTTTTCCTCTAATCAATTAATTGTAAAATCGATACTCGAAATTACAGACTCTTATAAACATAATATAAAAAAAATAGATTTTATTATTTCAAATTGAAGAAGAAATGGTTTTAAAATCTTTAAATTTTTTTTATTTAAAATTTTTAATTTTTAAAACAAAATTAAAGTTTTCTAGTAATAACTTCTAATACTAATATGCGTAAGAGGTAAGTGAAAATGCTTTAATAAAAAAAAATAAAAATTTCAAAGTCAGCAACAAATATGTAAACTATATAGAGCACATATTCCTAAATGAATATATGCTCCTATTTGGATAGATTCCTATATGACATTTTGAATGAATTTCTATATGGCATCCAAATTGCGCCAATCCGTACCATTTTTCCGAGAAACAGTTTTATAATAATAACAAATAGTGAAGGATTGTTTTTTTTTTTTTTTTTTTTTTTTTTAATTCACCATGCTAGATAAAATTATGAACACGAAAAAGGCAATTTTACTGTCTTTAACAAATCAGTAAAATACATTATGAAAAACTTATTTTAGTGACATTTTCCTATTGCATTGTTCTTTTCGAGTATCAACCTCTTTCGTGCCCAGCAGTACCAACTAATATATCTTCACTCATTTTGTCACTATATATCAACTTGTATTCTATATAAATTTATTTATAGGTTATTTACATATTATTAAATACATTTTATTATTTCAGAATTTTCCAATTATGTTTTAGTAAGACATAAAATATCTTCATTTTAAAAGAAAGCCCTCCCACCTAAAAAAGTGCCTGTGATACAATCATTCCATTGTCATATTTGGATTTAATAATGTAAAAATTGTAAGAATCAACCATTTATTTTATAGGAGGACTTTGGTGTAATTAAATAAATATTTAAATACATGAGCGTTTTCGAATGTGTACTTATATGTAGCGTTTCTTCTGAATATACTTAACATGTCACAGTGTTGCACCACTTACACTCTTTTAATAATGTTGCATGCTTTATTTTCTTTTCTTTTATTTCTTTCTTTCTTTTATTAAATAAATGTTACTTATATTATCTGAAACACATAATTTGAAATAAGAGCAACGTACTTAAAAGGGATGTAGGATATATATAATAAATACTCATATTCATATTTATTACTTATTTATTTATTAATACTTAAATTCAAATGAATGTGACGATTTATTGTCACAGACTTTATTTTTTTACTTTTGATACACCATTTCGTAGAAAATGAACACTACTTTTTACTCTCACAAATTACTCTTTTGACAAACGAGCTACACGTATTCGTTACTAGCAACAAATCATATTTATTCGCCGCTACAAAAGTGTTGCATCTGCAAATGAAGCAAATGTCATACGTTGTTCTCCGGATGAACCCTCCTAATCAACCTCTGACATAACACACCGACAATTAGCCTTTCTATAAATCAGACACCCGTTCCGGAAAACACTTCATCGATTCTAAATTTGCTGCACCCCCTGCCAGTCCAAACAACATTATTCATCAAGCAGTGGGATGCTTTTATACCGTCGCCAACATCTGATTGCCAATTCCTTCAGCATAAGGAGGGAAAAGGGTGAGGGTGGGAAACATAGTTTCCATTCCAGGTTAGAAATCCAGTTTCAAACCGGACAAGTTACGCCGATGACTGATGAGAGGTGGGCAGTTCCGCAACAAGGTTCTGGACCACCTTTCCGCTGTCGGCCGTTTTGCTGACCGATGCCGTTCCCGAATACCTATTTGTCTCTAACCTTCTCCCCTCCTTTCCACTCGAACAGGTGCTTGCTGACGTTTGTTTGCGTGAATCAGAGGATTCTTCCAGATAAGGACTTTCTCTCTCTCTCTCTCTTCCCCATCATGACAATTGCGTTCTTTCAGAGGGAGGGTTCGGGATCCATCTAACGAGGGATGAGATCTTTTCAGGATGCTTTTTCTTCTCTGGCAGTTGGGATACCACAAAAGGGGATGGGGGTTGCTGTAATTGGAAATGGTTTTGAAGTGTCGCCAAATTAAGGAAATTCATTTTGATGGAAAAATTTACTAAGTTTCCGAGATAGACTGATCTCGTGCTGTGCATAGATCGTGTGTTATAATTTAATATGCGCTGGGAATTATTTAAATCAAATTTCATAGGAAAGATATTACTTACTGCAGAATTTGGATAACTTTAGAGTAAATAATACTGGGTTTGAGAATTACTTGTATATTAGACAATAAATTAATTAGCAAATAACCTAAAGGGGTTTTTTTTTTCGCATTTTACTAATTAAATTATTCAGAAGCAAAGCTTCTGCTTGTCCCTGATCTTTAATGTTTCATAATTATAATTTTTTTTAAAGAAGATAATCATCTGAAAAATATAATTTCCCTGGATACATATAGCACTCTTCTTTAAAAATTGCTCACTTCTTTCAAATTATGCATCCATATGCACATCGTACAAACATTAATTCTATGTAATCTGTTAAATATTTGCGAAACAAGTCTTTTAAACGTAAGAATAGAGTAATATGCTTATTTAATAGGCTTCAAAATATATTTAATACTTTGACATTATCACTATATTCTTATTATTATTCTTAATTTGCTTCACTCAAGTGTATCAAACTTGACTTCTAGTCAGTTTTGAATTTCAAATTAATAACATACATGTTATGAAATCAATCATGCAAAAAATCGATCATCAACTTCCTGTATTGTAGATAAAAATCCCACAGAACAATAAAAATGAAAATTTTCAAAGCATACGTTTAAAAATTTCTGCAATATAATATCATCTAAATGTAAATATTTTTATACATCTTTTAACTGTACAGTTTAGTCCATTTTACAAAAAAATAGTAATTATAAGATCGCGAAAAAGAATGGTTAAGATAAGATAAAAATATTTATAATGGGTATAATATAACAGTTATGAAACCCTCTTTTCATTTTACAGTAAATAATGTTATAGAGAATTTTTTTAATTTTTAATACTCTAAATAGAAAGTTGTATTTCTATAACTAGAAAAAGGATTTTTCAACATCACAAACAAAATTTTTAATGATATCGCATACCAAATAAATTTAAAACTGCAGCTTTCCCACAGCAAATATTAATAGTATTCGGTTTCTTTCAACATATTTTCAAGTATAATTTATATAGAGAGACACATAACGATCAAATTATAAATTGAAGAAAATATAGATAGTAATACAATTTTTCATAATAAGTTGCAGTATGTTATTTGGAAACGAGAAAATATATAATATTAATTATTATAATTGTACTATATATATATATATATATATTTCTGTTTCAATGGTTAATTTTTGCAATAAGTTTATATATATATATATATATATATATATACATATTTAAATGAAATTCGAATCAATGAAAAAAAAATATTGAAACAAAATCAGAAATGTTTTTGTTTTTTTTACTTTTTGAGTAAATAGTGAAATAGTAAATAATTAAACCTACATATTGAAAAGTAAGCAACTGTTCTAATAATTAAAAGACAGTTATTTGAAAAATTATATCTTGTTTTATATAAACTTTGCTTCTAATACAACATTTAAGGTAAATCAGAACTATAATTTAAAAAAATTTTAGATTTTGTTCAAAATTTTTTTTTTCTAATTATTTTCTGCATATTTTTGGAAAAGGGACTATAATTTGAAGTCATAATTTCATGTTTAAATTAAGTAAATTTATAAATAACTGGTATAAGAGTTTGTAAATAATTTAATTTACATACAGCCAAACCTCTACCATCGATCTTTAATCTGTTTAATTTAAAACAGTTCTAATTTTTAAAAAAGCGTTAATTAAAGTTTTGTTTAAAATTTTTCATAGTAGGACTAAGGCTAAAATCTTGGAGCCATACTTAACCCTTTACACGCCGTATTCAGATCCAGATACATTCAAATTAAATTAACTAATTATTTAATTAATCTATTTATTGCATATTTGCCTTATAATGCTTTAGTTCAAATATAACAATAGTTAAAATTAGGAGAAATCATTTTAAATGTGATTTTTATGGTAGGAGTACATTGGCCACCTTCAATCAATTACTTCTGATCTGGATTAAAAAATAGAGTATAATTATGAGCAGATTAAATAATAAACAAACAAATTTATACAACATTTTGAAACAATTATTTTTAATTTAAGCATATATATATATATATATATATATATATATATATATATATATATATACACTTATTGCAAAAATTAACCATTGAAACAGAAGTAACTGACCAAATGCAATGAAATTATTACCCCAAATAGCTATATGTATATGTGTGTGTGTGTGTGTGTATAGGTAGAAAATTTGTTCATAAAAAGAGTTTCTTAAACAAAAAATCATAAAATTTATATTTACATCAGAAATTCATGGCACACTGCAATTGGAAAGCAATATAAACGTAATCTTTTATCTCTCATTGCAAACTAATTTTACAGTTATAGCAAATGTTCCAAACTGTAGACATGAAGTTGCCCCCAGTTGAAATTATTTGAAATTATTGCGTAACCATGGCAGAATTATGAAGCCCAAAATACCATAGATTTAACAGGAAAAAAAAAGAAAGAAAGAAAAGAAAATGGATGATTTCATTTTTGTAAGAACTATTAAGTTAAAATTGTGCAAAATCTGGACTATCATGCATTTAAAAAGAAAAAAAAAAAAAAACAGAATTAAGATATTAGAAATGAAAAATATAAAAAAAGGTGAGGATAATATCCCCATTATTAACCATGAAGAAACGTAGTTAACTCAGAAATTCCATAATTCAAGAAATCTCCACCTGTTGCCAATAAACAATTACTAATTCACTAGATGAATTATAACAGAAGTGAATGCTTCTCAAATATTCAAACCATGACCAATGAATTACATACAAGCGTTAAAACTAGAATTAAGTAACATTAAAGAACAATGCTGCCACCTATTGGCTGTTCAAAAAAGAGGATTCAAGTCAGGTAAACAATAAATTTAGATACAAATATGGATGTGCCAACTGGTGTCAGTGTAAGAAACAATATCATAAATTAGTTATTGCTAATGTAATTTTAAAATTTAAAGAAAGTAGTTACTTAGAAATTAATAAATTAAGATAATTATGTAAACAATGAATGAAAAATTATGAGGAATGTGTAAACATTAATTAAATTAGTATTATGTAGAAAATAATAAAATAAAACAAAATAAACGAATTAAGACAATTCCAGTGCATAATAGTATTATTTCTATAAGCAAATACTAATAAAAATTAAAAAAGAGGACGAAGGAAATATTTAAAAAGGACAAAGATAGTAATTAAAAAAAATTCTTAAAGAAGTTCATTAGATATGACATTGTGCCGCATAAATCAAAGAAGTCCAATAAAATTCTGTAGATTAAATTAAAACTGCCTATTATATGATATGAAATCATTATCATTATAAAAAAAAGGAAGTATACTGTAAGAATAATTATTAATTTGGAGTTAATAATTAATTTAAAAAAAAATAATAATTTAGATTTAATAAAGTGTGATAATTTATGAAGTGATTACAGTGACATTGTTCCAATCAAATCAAAAAAGTTAATTAAATGAAATACAACGTAAAATAAATGCTATGAAACGAATTTTGTTAAAAAATTAAGTGAACAGAATCAGCAATATAATAACATGTAGTGGAAGGATGCAAAATAAACTAATAACCCACTCTCTCTCTTTTTTTTTAATTAACCATTGCATTTTAATTATCAATACAACACCTTCACCCCTCCATACTCTAACATCTACCTTCCCATCCGTCATATTTTATTATTTTATTTATTTATTTGTTATTTTTGTAATTTTTATTGTGCAATGAGATAATAATTTTACTTTTTTCCATACCTCCTCCCTCCCTCCTCCATACTCTAACATCTACCCACTCATCCATCCTGTAGATTCGATCATGGTCTAATTAATATATTAAAGAATATATGAATTTTTTTGGAAAACCATGTTGTAATGCATCATAAATAAGTTGTTTCATATTTTTATTTATAAGATGAGAAGCGCAAAATCGTTTTAGTCTAAAGAAATGATTAAGTAATATATCATGGTAAACAGAAATATGAATACATGATTTAAAACTGGTATACGTATTAACTTTGAACTTAAAGACTTTATGTTTGTCATATATGTCTGTAACAGTATTGTCATCGTGCAGTATAAGTTTTAGGTCTGAAAAGGGAATTATATTATTCGACAATAGGTTTTTAGTTAATTCTAACTTTGTAAGATAATTTACTGAAAATTGAGAAACGTGTGAATGGTCGGTGTTGATTAATATGATGTCATCAATCTAATGATATTAATTAATATTACTGTTACAAAATGTACGCTCATAGTGATATAAATACAAGTCTGTATGTAAACTTGATGTGCATCCACCTTGTGGAATGCCGACTTTCTGTAAATAAATGGTATTATCTTGTAAAAGGTAGTTATTATATATAATGAAATTAGTTAATGTATGAAAGTACACTCCATCCACATCTATAGGAAGTGTCAGTTGATTTTTAATTTTTTTAAATAATGCATTTATTATATTATGTAGATCTAATAAGTCAATGTTACTAAAAAAGATCTTTGAAATTATATATTGTTATATTTTTTACACATTTAAGATGTTTGAGAATATTAACCTATTGAAAGCTATTTTTTTACACAATGTGTTATTTATTGCAGTTGTATGTGTGTATATTTGATTTAGTATTTTTAATAGTAATTTGCTAGCTTTATTATTATATGTATTTCAACCTATAGTAACAGTTCTAAATTTAATAGGTGTTTTGTGAAATTTGTATATAAGAACCAAATACGGATAATTAAAGTTAGTATAGGGAATGTTCAGTAGTTTATAATAACTATGGAAGTATTGGATCTTTTTCAATGTTATTTTTAATTTTAAAATTGTACACTGCACACTGTTTATAATGTGCCAAAAATGCTATTTTTGCGATTTTGTGCACTTTTTGGGGGTGAAGGAGGAAGGGGACAGAAACATAATTTCTATCGCTAAAAAGGACGTCATTTTTATTGCGATATTTATGGATTTTTAAACAGTACTAATACCGGGAAACTTCAACTGAGCGTTTTCCTAACAACATAACTGAAGATGCCTCACATCAAAGAATAGAAAATAATTTTAGTAATTATCTATTTTTAATTATCATCATTTATTTATGTTTTTTCAACTTCACAGACTTTTATCATGCCCTGAGTTATGCTTATTGAAGTATTAAATCCAGTTTCTCAAGTATTCTTATTATTTCTGCAGTATTAAAATTCAGTTCCTATGATATATTTAGCAATCTGTATAATCGAGTCAAAAAAAAAAAAAGTTTTTTTTTGTTTTTGTAGATAAAGTGATTGGCGCATGTGAAGTTATGTTCAGTGATGAGTTCAGTTATGTGAAGTTATGTGAAGTAGAAATTAATGTTTAGAATGAATCGATAAGTCCTCATGCATTTATATATTTTAAGGTATGATATTATTATTGCTGAAATATGGATTTAAATAATTATTAGGAACAAGAAGTTCAATTCAACAATTATTTAATTATATAACTAAAAAAGATATTATTTACTTTTGACCACAAGCAAAAAACACTCCTGGAAATAATTATAATTTTTTGTCAGTTTTGTCATGTTTATACAATATATAGAATTATAACAGTTTAATAATTTTATCTTTTTGTGAAAAAATTAAATTTAAACATGTTAATGAAAATTTCACTAGTTAAAAAAAAAAAAAAAAAAAAAAAAAAAAAAAAAAAAAAAAAACTACTAAAAAAATTACTAAAAAAAAAAAAAAAATCAGAAGCAAGTTCTGATCACATGCTTCTGATAAAGGTTTCTTTTTCTTTTTTTTCCTTTGGTGTATCATATAAAACGATGTATTAAAAATATTCTTTTATATTATATAATAAAGCGCATACTTTTTTTAAACAATATGCAGGGATAATAGTTGAATACATAATTATTCGGGAATCTTTAGCGCAGTTGCTCATAACTCAATATGCGGAGAGAAAAGGGTAGGGAGAAGTTACACATTAAAACAAAAATAAAACTTTCAAATAATAACTATTTTATAGACTTTTAAAAATCAGAAAATATGAATATGCCAGGAGAACTTTTGACTTAGTAAAATTTACGCATTTGTAAATTTTAAATGATAAGCTGTAGTAGCAAATAATTTTACATATGTAGTTTCCGAGAAAGTCATGTTACATAAATAATACCAGTTGGAGAAATGGTATATTTTAATAAGAGTTTATTTTTACCTTTAATTTTCAAATATAAGAGTATGACTGTTTCCGGTTTCATTATATACATTATAAAAGTATAGTATTTAATTTAATTGTTAATTCACTTTGAATTTGTGGTTAATTCTTGTAACTTAGTCTTAAAATATATAAATTTTTGACAATTTCTAATTTAAGTTATAATCATCTAAAATTTATTTAATTATATATATATTTTTAATTTTACATTGACGCAAATTAATGTTAATATATAAATTTTAAATGTGGTGGATACATTCTCCCATAGCCTACATTGCAAAAAAAAAAAGAAAAAAAATTGATTTTACAGTATAATACTGGCACCCCAGTAATACGCTACCGCGCTTGCGCGGTAGCGTATTACTGCTTATTTTACTGTTTATTACTGTTAATTTTACGGTATAATACTGGCAGCTGGGATGTCAGCATTATACTGTAAAATCAACACTTTTTTTTTTTTTTTTTTTTTTTCAGTGTATATACAGAGTTTTGACGGAATCATACTTCATTTGTGAAATTAACCATATCAGCAATTTAATTCATACAACACAAAATTTATATTGTTAATTTTATTATAAAATATATAATGTAAATAATGACGTGAAAAGTTTCTTTGTTTTAAAAAAGAAGAAAAATTACAGCGTGTCAACGCTTCTATTACAAACTTGCCTCAGTAAGTATAACAATATTTAACTTACTTTTAATTGGTAAGTTAACCGACTTTTATTTTGTGACGACCGACTTTTATTTTGTGTTGCGGTAAACAGACATAAATTATTTCACAAAACTTTATTATTTCAAAAATACATTCTCGTATATTTTCTATTTATTGTCAGTGTTGATTGTGTGACCAAATTACAGTAAATTTACTTAGAATTATTTATTAATTGTATATTTTCTATTTATTGTCAGTGTTGATTATGTGACCAAATAACAGTAAATTTACTTAGAATTATTTATTAATTGTATTTTTTTTATTCAAATTGATATCATTGAAAATAATTTCCTGTAAAAAAAAGATAATAAATTTTTTATTATTATTAAAAAAAAAATTAAATACTTTTTAAAATGTAATTTATATATTTTTTAATTTGTATGGTACAGTTATAAATTTATAAAATAACTGAAAGAAAAAAAAATGTTTTACAGTTTCGTTTACAGGTTTTTATATTTCAAACAATTATCATACCAATGAGATGAAAAAAAAACATTGACAATATCCTGAAATATCTTTAAATAATAAATTTTGAATTCATGGAAATAACTGTTAGTTATTTCTTGAATACATCAAAACAATGATTGTTTTTTACAAAATAAATTATCCTAATGCAATCTTTAAGTAACAATGTCTAAATCTTTCTAAATCTATCATGTCCAAAGAAGAATTCAGCCAAGAACGTAGCAAATTTTTGAATTATTTCAAAGACAAATATTTCCCATGTGGTGATTAAACCATGCATCTGTCTTATTTACACAATGAATATGAAAGAAAATATTTAATTCATTGATATAAAACGGAAAATGACCGTAATACTAATGAATAGAATACAGCATAGAATATCTCCACAATGTAAACGGAAATAATCATAAACCATGACAAAAATAAATATCTTACAGACAGAGTAGGCTATATAAAGCATCATTGCAATTTTGAAATGAATATGAAAGAGGCCAGAGAAATAGAAAGCTTGGAAAGAACTAAACAAATAAATTAAATTAATTTGTTTGTTGTGCTTTCTAGTTCTAAAGCTGCAATAACTTTTAAAGACATCTATTTTAAATTTGATCGCTACTCTTTAATATCAGTAACATTCGTCATCTTATTACAGAATCACATAATAGTCACATAATAGTAGATTTAAAACCTGGATAAGCAAACGTACAATTTTATAATCGACAGAAAAATGGTTCTATAACACTAATTTCGCTTACACTATCATAAATGTAATATTTACTACAAAAAATATAACTTTCAAAAAGTTAAAAAAATAAAAATTATAGAAGGAAAAAAAAAAGAAAAGAAAAGATTGAAGTAATGTCTAAAAAATGATATATCAAATTTCCAAACTTATATTCTGGTACAAATTTAACATTTTCTATTAACCAAGTCTTCATATGTATGTCAGGTGCCTACGTATGATAAGTGGAAAGAAACCTTATTCTCCTTACTATTACATTGCATCATAACATGTTTCTGAAAAATTAAAATTAAAATAAATTATGCATGATGGGATTGGAGTGAACTTTATAAAAGCATGTAGCTTCACTTATTAACTGTCAGTAATATCGATATCCCAATATTATTCTCCATTAATAAGCTGTTTTAAAAATTAAACTGGCAAAGGTAGAGAAAAAAAAAAAAAAAAAAAAAGTTTATAAGCTGCAATTTTTTGCGAATTTCAAAATGCAATATCTCGATTTGTAATAAACATAAAAAGATCCCCTTGGTCTCAATTTAAAATACTCGCAGATAAGATTCTTCCACTTTTAGTTTTATTTGTATACGATGCTTGGTTCCTCTGATATTTGGTGTTTTAAGCTCGCATATTTGGCCAAAATAACGATGTTTTCCCGTTAGACCTAAAAATATCAAACAGTGAGAGACAATGGAAAATACCTGAATGATTAGTGCAGCGAAACCAAAATAAATAAATAAATGAATGAATAAAACGCGACAAACAAAGTTATAAAGTACGCCATCATTGGAATCATCATGAATCATTGAAGTTAGTGGGACAGAATGAATTAACATGGAGAAGTTTGTCAGCGTATATTAAGTGCAAGCGGTCTGATGTTTGTTTCTTGGCGCTTGTTCGTTTGGCGCATTTAGGTTTTTTTTCCTTCTAGTTTGGATTTGCAGAACAACCGTTATGATTGGTGTCTCTAGTTATTTAACGTACATGTTATAAATTTGTATAGCTATTCCCAATAGATAATATTCATAATTCTACTGTTATGAGTTTGAATTACTAATCATTCAACGCCATGAAATAAAGTACTGAAATACCCATAAAAGAAGTTAGCAGAACTCGTTTAAAAAATAGTTCTTTATTTTCCCCAGCCGAAAAAAATAAAATAAAATAAAATAAAATAAAAAAGACGCTCTATAAGAGCAGAAGCAAGACTGGAAGTAGAATGTGTTAGTCTTCCTTCTGCTCTCATAATGGTAAGAACTAAGCAGTCTTTTGTGACTGGAGAAAGAAATTTAATTATTTCGAAACAGAAAGTAGTTTCTTCGCATGGTATGGTATTTTACACTTTTGTTTAAAAAATTGTGTTAGTAATCATTCAATATTAGTTTGACAAAAAGGGGTTTTTTTTTAATTTATTTATTAATTATATAGATATTAATTCTATTTGTTTACGATCTATAACTCAAATGTTAAAATTTAGAATTATTAGTAAATTAGTTTCAAAAAGTAACAGAATATAAAGTGGGTCAACTAATGTAAAAGTTTCTCAATATTTTCTGTGTTTATTCTGTGTTTCTGTATTTATGTGTACATACATTTCATCAAGAAAATGTTACAAGTGTTATTCTATATGAATAGGTTTATTTAGGGTATTTTCTTCCTCTTGCTGTATCTCCAAAAAATTCCACGCCAAATACATCGATAGCCAAGTGGTTCTGGTAACCTCATAGCAACTTTGTATCCCAGTTAGTCACTGTCATTGGTAACAGTTTGTTCTGTTGCGTCGCATCGTTATAAGTTGCGATTGCAGGAGGAGGCGGCACTCTTGGGCGGGAATTAGCGACACAATGATTTAAGGACAAAAGCAAAAACTTTGTTCAGGCATCACTCACCCTCCAACAAATTTCGTACAGGGAGTGTTCCTGTGATGATGATGATCAGATGGATGTTTCCAAAGATTTCTTTTATTTCAATTCCAACTGTTTCTTGACTAGGAGATATGAAGGTAGTTTAAAATATGTTCTGTGGCAAACAGGGAGGTCCTGATAGAGATAAATGAGATCGGGTGATAATTATTTCGCTCAAAACTTTGTTCTGTGCAAAAGTGTCAAGAAAAATGTAATTATCTGTGAAAGAGTAAAAGACATATCGGAAACTTGATTTTTAAACTTCGAATTTCTGTCATTTGCCGAAGAAATAGATGCATTATTTTAGGATAATTTTTATTTAAATTGTATATATTAAAAGTTTTCATCACTTAATTGAGATAACGTCAAACTGAAATAATTATTTGTATGTGTAAGACATACTTTTCGATCTAATACAAAAATCATCGAATGAAAAATCTTTGCAAGTTTGTTATATCTATTCTGTAATGGTGTATCATGTATGTATTATCACAATAGAGCGGGAAAAGGCGTTATTTTAAATTATATGCTGTT
This sequence comes from Maratus michaelseni, assembly GCA_963931845.1. Taxonomy (NCBI): domain Eukaryota; kingdom Metazoa; phylum Arthropoda; class Arachnida; order Araneae; family Salticidae; genus Maratus; species Maratus michaelseni. The sequence goes on from OZ007587.1 coordinate 188,147,383, forward strand.
TTTCAGATGTTTATTTATTGAAACATCCAGCACCTACGGAAATTTTTTAAGGTTTTTTTTTTTTTCTTAAATTATATTTTATAATAATTTTATTGGAAATGTTGAAAGAGAAAAAAGAAAAAATACACTGGATGAAAATTTTATTATTTAAAATAATTGATCAAAACAATGGCAGAAGAGAGATTAAGCAGATAGTGTTTAGGAAGTGATAATGATCAGAGAGATTTTTCCGAAGATTTTTTTTATTTCAGTTTCAACTGTTTCTTGACTAGGAGATATGAAGGTAGTTTAAAATATGTTCTGTGGTAAGCTGGAAAGTCTCGAGTTTGATAAATGATATCGAGTGCTAATTATTTCATAAAAACATTGGTAAAAGCAACAGTGTCCAGAAAAATTAAATTTTCTAAGACGGTATTATAAATTTCATTTTTTAATTTCGATGTGCTGTCATATGACTAGGACATAGATGTGTCATTTTAGGATAAATATTGTTGAGAAATTTTTTGAAAATGTATATAGTAAAAATCTTCATCAATTTACCGAGATAACGCCAAAAAGTGATTTTATTTTTTATAATAAGGCTTTACTTTTCGATCGAACAAAAAACTCAGAAAGAAAAATAGTTGCAAATTTGAAAAAGCTATACTATAACGATGTACATTCGGCCAGAGAAAAAAAGAACATCCCAATTTTTTTAATCTACAAATTGTCGCAGAAACAAACGGAAATAGCAATTCGAACGAAGATTGTCTTCTTTCAAACTATGTTCCACAAAATAAGCTTAAGAGGGCGTCGTCTTCACTTCATAATGAAATTGTACCAAACTCTGAAATTTTCAATTCAAACACCTAATTTTGATATCATATTTGGCTTTTTCTTTAAATTATACCTCGGGATACCAAACGAGAAGTAATTCGGCGAAGTACTTTAGGAATTATGAACATTTGGATCAACTGTGGAACTCTTAGTGTTAAGTTAATTTGTATTAGATAAAAAAATAATTTACAATGCGAATAGTTTTTTAAATATAACTCAAAACATACATAGTGGAATGAGCTGTAATTTTGGATTCGCATACTTGAAGTTTCAAAAAATGGTTTTTTATTGAAAAAAGTCCATAGATTAGAACTTACATGTTTTTCGAAAATTAATTTCTAAAACTATATTTTTTCGAAATGAATTTTCAAGATAAATATGAACTGTAGCCTGTAATTTTTTTAATATAAATCGATTTATAGAAACTAAATTACAGTTCATTCCGCTAAGTAGTTATTGAGTAATGCTTAAAAAACTATCTGCATAATGTAATCTGTTTTCCAACTGTTCTTCGCATCTAACTATGGCCCATTTTCTCACTACCTGCATAAGTTTGACAAATCCCCATCCTCCCGCTGCACATGTGGAGCCCGCGGCACATCACTCCATTTCATCTTGGATTGTCCATTGACAGCAACACTACACGTAAGGAAACCATCCTCACTCCCTCTGTCGAACTGGTTTTATGTCATTCAAAAACAACCAAGAACCTTGCATAAAATAATAGACTGCATTTCTCTCATGGAACGCAATCAACATCTGTTCCAACTCTCACCAGTGGACTTCTCCACGGACGAGGAAGACTAATCAACGATCTCCCAAACACTCAAAAGAAAAAATCGAACCATCTTTCAAAAGCATAACCAAAACTCTAAGTTTCCACCAAACCCCCTCACATCCACTGTAAGCTCTTGTAAACAATCCCCAACAGTATAAAAATAATATTACGTCTTCATCAAACATCCCTTATCCATACTGAACTCTTAATCATAACAATCAACAGTGTAAATAGAACTTAATATATCATCTGACTACCACCATTCATTGTGAATACTTTAAATCATAAACTCTGATGAACTTATCTTGTTCATGACAATCAAAAGTGCAAATAGGACTTAAACAATCATGTAACCACCACCACCATCCAATGAGAACTCTAAATCATAAACTCTTATGAACTTACAAAAACTCAGCCAAATGTGAACATATTGTAATGTAATTATGCAAAAGCCTAATGGCCTCATTTGTAATTTATATATATTTTTTAAATAAACTTGCCGAGCAGGGCTTGTAGAGCTTAAGCCATATGGTAGGCCTCCCTGCTTGGTTGAATTGAATTGAATTGAAAATTTTAAAATTTGGTACAATATTACTATGAAGACGACCCCTAAGCTTTTTTTTAAACATAAATTGAAAGAACACATAATTTTCAGTCGAATGGATATTTCTGGATTTTTCTGTGATAATTTTTAGATTAAAATGTATGCGATGTATTCTCTGTTAGATAGATTCCATTGCAAAAAGTAAAAAAGCAATTTATTGCAACCGTCCGGAAGAAAGCAATTCCAGAAAATGTCTGTATATTTTCAACGATAATGACCCCCTAGACCGTAGAAGTTACATGGTGCAAAAATGTTTTTAAATATGTTAATTAAATGTGTTTTTAAATGTTAATGAAGTAAAATATTTTTTTAAGTTGCTTTTTGCTTGAAAAATTCGCATATTAAAATCTTCTGATTTAATAACGAAAACCTTTGATACTTAGATGGGGAAAATATCTGTTGTATTCTAAGTTAGTGAAATCTAAAATGAAACTTAAAAACTATATGTAAGATTTTAAATAAGATAAGAAATAAATGTTATCGGATTTAGAAATATAAGAAAAATTTGCGTATATAATGTATCAAAATTGAAAAATCATTATTTTGACAGAAAAGTATGTTTTAATGGTGATATAATGAAAATAAATTACTGTAACTTTTAAGTTATTTTTTTTTATTTAAACATAGGCATCCACAATTAGATTAATCAATTAATAACAGGAAATGTCGTTGTTTATTTCTAATCTTACTCAGAATAATTTCGAAAGCCAAGTGCGAAAGGAAGGATATTCTTATCAATTTTTCAAGTGAATCATCATAAATATACCCGAATAAACGAAGAAATTGGTTTATTTTAATAAATTAAATTATTGAAAATGTTTTAAGTGATACATTTGCTGTAAACGCTAAGATTAGGGCTGGTTTTTCATTGTTCAAAATTATATTAATACTGGTATAAATAATCAAAGGAAGAAGAAGAACAATAATAGTTGATGAAAATATAATGCAATGGACGAAATTAGTTGTTAAAATAAATCAACACTACGTCTTTTTTTTCTCCATATAATTTTTGAGGTGATTGTTAAGTATAGTTATGATTTTCAACTAAATACCATTGAAAGGATTCATTCAATTTTGCATAATATGTAAAACTAAAATATAGTACTTATAAGTAACATATTATATGAACTTTCTTGAAAAACGCAAAAAATATTTGAATTGCTGATGTTAAAAAAAGGGCTTCAGAAAATAATTTTTAAACAAAATGTTCTTCCTTTCTTTTTTCTCCTTTGACTGTGTATGAAGTAGGGCTAGCGTTTAATGCTGAAAAAGATGTTCTGTAGCCTTCGATATCACATAACACCCTTAAGACTAAAAACAGAACGAAAAAAATCATGCGCCAAGCATAATATTATGAAACATTTTCCGACACATCCAGAAAAAAGTAAAGAAACTTTACCTTTAAATAAGGGGAAACAAGATATGTAACTAAATAGTTTAGAAAACATATAACATATTCAAAAATCCAGTTTTAAAAATTACCTTCCATAGTAAAAAAAGTAGTGAAATTATTTTGTGCAGCCCTGTATATGATATATAGATTTTTATCTATACTATATATTATAGCATGCTAAAATTTAGTTCAGTTAGAAATTTAACTTTTAGCAGTTTTCGCCAATAGATGGAAATGCACTCGAATTCTTTTATACAGCCTTGTATGTTATATAAAGGCTTTTGTACACACCATATATGAAATTAAAATTTAATTCAGGTAAAAAATGCATAACACAACTTAAAATGCACTTACAGCAATTACCAACCATAAACGGCCATGTGTCTTATTCATTCTGTAGCCCTGTGTATCAATTTATGTGTAATCCAAACACTTCTATTAATATACTAAGTTCATTAGGAAAATGAATAACACAATTAAAAAATTACCCTTATGCAACTCACTCTCACTGTCGGTAATACTTACTAATTTCTTTGTGTAGCACTGTATATAAGCAACAGAATTTATGCAAAAAAATTAAACTTAAAAAAAAACGTAAACCAAAGTTGAAAACGCACTTTCAGCAATTATCCTTCATAGACAGTACTGTAACCGAATTATTTTGCGTGTTCTTGTAAATGAACAATAAATGCAATGCAAACCATACTTTTCAGTAAACAACTTATAGTGCACCTCAGTAATGCATATAAATTTCATTATGTCTTATATAGTGTAACATCATTAAAATATACTGCAAACGATTTTCCCGGTTGACCACTGTGTAACAGAATTATTTTGCGCGATCTGTAAATGAATAATAAATGCTTTGCACCCCATATTCTACAGAAAGCATGTTTTAGTGCACTTCCTATATGCACATGAGTTTCATTATGCTTGAAATGGTGTAATATCATCAAACTGCACTTGAAACGATTTTTTTTCATTGACCGTAATGTAACGGAATACTTTTTACTGTCCATGTAAACGAACTATAAATGCTATATGCACTTCATTTTTAATAGAAATTGTTCTATAGTAAACATCAATACATATAAAAATTACGGGAAATCCGAGTATATTTATGAGAGTTTGAGCACAGACATATGAAGAGACGGACAGACAAACCCAAGTCATAAATAATTTTCAACTACGTTGGAAAATGATAAAAAGAAGACCAAGTAATTAGCCAATACTGGACTATGGAAAATTAATTCTTCCTTCTAATTACTTCTTTTTATTGTTATATTGTATTTAATTAGAAATTCTTTTTAGCAGCCATTTACCTTGATATGTTATAAGTTAGAGATTAGCTTTAATGCTTGTTATCTAAAAAAGTATTAAACCCACTTGTACAAAGCGTTTATGATAATTTTATAAATAATCTTATTAAATACTAGCTGATTCGTCCGGCGTTACTCGGAAATCAGTACCTTTCTTCTGCGGTTTCGAAAAAAATATTCATTTTCGGCGTGCATTCTGTTCTAAACAAACCCCTTTCCGAACGAAACTCCGGCACTCGTCCCCGCTGCCCACGGCATTGTATAGCAGGCGTGCTACGCATGTGCTGCAATATCGTTTAGTTTAAAATTCACCGCTAGGGGGCGCGAAATCATCTTACTTAGTTATCTATATATTAATTAATTCATGTTAATTTGAATGAACTTATTCCCATTGAAGAAGATTCCAAATATTTTTTAGAATACTTTGGTCAAAATATGGCGACCACTTTCAACCACCCTATCTCACACACCCCCACAACTAACGACATGCAAATACCATAGTGCACGATGGGAGACAGGCTACTACTACACACAAACGCCAGTGGTCTGCGCTAGGTTGTTGTGGCTGCTGCAAAGTGAAATATAGGGACACTCACGTCTATTTTTGAAATATGAAAGTGCCCTAAGTCGACCACTTTCAAGCACACCTCCCACACCCTCACAGATACCGACATGCAACCACCATAGTGTACGATGGGAGACATGAGGCTTACCACACATAAACACCAGTGGTCTGCGCTGAGTAGTTGTGGCTGCAAAGTGAACTATAAGGACACACACGTCTATTTGTATATACATATAGATAGATAGATTTATGATGTTATGCATGCAGAGAAACAAGGGAGAAATTTTTCATCTATTTTGAATGATAATTCAAAATAATGATTTTGAAACGATTTTTCAAAAATGAACTCTAAATATATTTGTACCACCACTTTTCTTATTTAATGCAAAATTTGTAATGATGTTTCTTTTAAATATTACAAATTAAGTGAATGAAATAATTTGTAATCGTTTCATCAATTTTATTTTATTTTTAATATTAAGAAAGTCACTTAACGTTGTTGGTTCCTCTGATAACCATGTTAATTAGATATACAAAAATATTTCTAAAAGTTTGTTAAAGATTTTTTAAAGTGTGAAAACTATAAAGTTTAACAGTTCAAAAATAAATTTAAAAAGTTGAAAAATATGTATCTATAAAGAATTATATTAAAAATATATTATTGTGGTACATTTATTAACTTTTAAATGATAAAATACAGTCATAAAAAATTAAAGAGACTTGTGTAATGTAAAAGTTTTAGCAGTTTATGTCCTAATCACATTTTCTGTGTTTAAACTACAAGAAAGCAATTAGTTTTTCTCTTTCTTTCTTTTTTTTAAAAAATTTAAAGATGCTTAATCTGTTATTCTAAAAAAAATGAGAGTAGTTCATCTAGTTCTTATTTGGTAATTGAAAATATATCTCGAAATAGTCTTTAAAAATAGCGTTGTAAAACTACTATTTAGGCTCACAAACTAAACAGATAATTTATGATAAATGATGTATTGTGTTTTCTAAATCATTAAGGTCGACATAATAAATCTTATCGCTAATTGCTTCTAAATTTCTACAAAATAAAATCTCACACAATTAATATTAAAAATTATTATTTTATAAAAAACATTATTTAACATAAAATATGATAAAAAATTTCTTTAACTTTTCTTTAGTTAATAATCTAGATAATTTGCTGAGATTTTTATTCTAAAACTAGTCAGATGTGCCAATCCTAAAACTTTCTTCTATCTGATACATGTTAAAACATACATTTAAAAAATTGAAGGAAAAAAGTATTTACATGTTGTTTATTAAACTTAAATTGGGTTATACAACATTACGACAAATTGTATCCAGTTCCAATTAATATATTCAAGAAATATTAGACGAAAATGAAGAAAAAATAATCAAATTAAAAACCTGAGTTTATTCTTTCTTTTTTTATTTTATTTTATTTACAAATGCATTATTTCTGCTAATTTCTACAATATCAAATCACTCACAAAATTAATAGTAGGAATTGTTAATTTTAAAATAAACCTAATTCGGTACAACATTGTGAAAAAAAATTACTTTAACCACTTCTTTTCATTAATAAGCTAGATGATTTGCTGGGATTTTATTCGAAAATAATTTTTCTCAGCATTCATTGTTGCTAAAAATTAAAAAAAAAAAAGTTTGTTTTTTAAACTTAAATTGAGTTGTACAACATTACAACAAATTGTATCGAGTTTCAATTAATATATTCAAGAAATATTACACGGAATACAAGAAAAAATAATCAGATGTAAAACCTGATTTTGTTCTTTCTTATAAAAAAAAAAATAAATAAATAAATAAAAATCTTTCACAAATGCATTATTTCAAAATAAAAGTTAACACAAATAATTTGTTTTAGAAAAGAACTAACGGGAAATAAATTACGCATCTTTCCGATTGCCAGATTCCAATTTTTCTTATTTTTGGAGAAACTTAATAACTCTTTTCAAGAATTTCAGAAAACTTTCCGAAATAATCATCACTTTAAATGCAAGTGAAGTTTGAACTAAACATTTTATTATAGAAAATATTTTTTATCTCTTTTAAAATACATTTTGCTTTGAATTTTATTAAGATCTCTTATGTATTTAACTGTCATTACAACCATTAAATTTATTTTTAATTTCACGAAAAAATTAAACTTTACTTACTTCCAAACTCTTAAATTAATCAAAACTACAAGAAAAAAATACCCACCTATTTCAAAAACGTTGCAGAGTTCAAAAATCAGCAGCATTCGTTGAATAACTGGAATTCTCTAAATACTTTTCTGGAAAAATATTCAAATAAAAAATATCCCTAACGATATTTTCTTTTTATCACTCTTTAATTTGAAATTACTTATGACTCATCATGTTTTTTGGTTTTTTAAAACAAACTTCAGATGTCTTTGAAAGAAAATGATCAAAAAGACGTCCTCGACTGTTTTTAATGGCAAAACGTTTTGAAACTTTGCCATGAAAAAGTAAAATAACTTACCAAAATCTTGTTTAAATGAAATCATAAACGTTTTTTAACCCCTCTCGTCTAAGATTTCTGAAGTAAATTGGATTTTTAGTGCACTTTCGGAATTACAAGTGTATATATACAAGTGTATACAAATGCGTAGCTTTTTTCATTGAATGTTTTATTTCTGCTTATGTCAAAATGTAAGAAATTACCAATTGACATTAAAGAAAATATTTGCAAAAGAATTTATAGGTTGATATAGACATAAAAATTTGTGACTTTGGCAGACTTTTAAAAATGTTTCTTAATTATATTTCAGAAGATAGAAAAAAAAAGGAGAAAGAAATTTTTCATTCACGCCGTCACTGGTGGCTTTATGTGAAGCAATTTGACGTTTTTAAAACTTTGTGTTTTAAAAATGTTAATATTTCTCAGTTTTCAGAAAGACATATTTGGTATATAAATGGCTCTTTTTAAAGTTTAATAATGATGAATAAATAAAAATAGCTCTTCATATTTTTATAAAATTAAAGTTCTAGAAACAGTTCAATAATCAAATAGTCCGAAATAATTTTAGAAAAATAAATTTTTGCATAGTCTATCAAAGACCTTCCACGGAATTTCACTAGTGGCTTTATGTGAAACAATTTGACATTTTTAGAAATTTATGTTTTAAAGATGTTTATATTTATTAGTTTTCAAAAAGACAGATTTGATACATAAATGGTTCTTTTTTAAGTTTAATATGCACGAATAAATAAAAACAGTTCATTATATTTTTAGAAAATTCAAGTTTTAGAAATAGTTCAATATTCAAATATTCTAAAATAATTTTAGAAAACTGATTTATTGCATAGTCTATCAAAGGTCTTCCGCACAATTTCACTGATGGCTTTATGTGAAACAATTTGATATTTAAAAATAAAATATGTTCAAAACATTTAAATATTTCACAGTTTTTAGAAAGACTGCTCTGTTGCATAAATGATTCTTTTTTAATGAATAAAGAAGCTTAATAAGGATGAACAAATACAAATAACTCATCATATTTTTATAAAATTGAAGTTTTACAAATAGTTAACTATTCAAATATTTTAAAACAACTGTAGAAAAATAAATTTCAGAATAGTCCATCTAGATAGTCCACAGAATTTCAATTCAGTTTTCCACTGGTGGCTTTATGGGATGCAATAGATGATTTAAAAAAATGTGTTTTAAAAATATTAATATTTCTCAGATTGCATAAACTTTTTATAAATAACAGCAGAAGCTTCATGATGATTAATACAAATAGTTCTTCATATATTTATAAAACAAAAGTTTTAATAATAGTATAATAATAATAGTTTCAATATTAACATTCACATTTTTTTGGATAAATTTAGAAAAATAAATTTTAGAACAGCCCATGTAGAGCATTAAAAGTATAGAGTAGTTAATAATTATATTTTTAAAATAAAACATTTTAAAGACAGCCTTTTTTCAATAGTTTACAATTATTTTTAGAGATTTTTCTCACTTTGTTAAACGGCATAATTTCTCATTGCTGAATAAACGTTATGACTTTTTATGATACCCACTCCTTATAACGGAAATAAACTATTGCTATATATTTCTTGTATGGTGTATGACGGGTCCAGATGTTAATTATGAAGTATTAGCGATGGCCTTCACATGAACAGCTCTCATATATCATAGAAATGAATTTATTAAATTCAGTATGTCAAACAAATCAAAATACATATTTCTTGATTAATGAGATTGCACAACAATCATATTATAATACGCGTTCTTTTATCTTATGATCGTAATTCAATTGCAAAAGTGTCCAGTGTTTATCAAAGTCTGCGTTTACAACACGAAACAGGTGTAAAAACGAATTAAGAGAACACGAAACATCCCTCTAAAGTGGACTCGGGAGTTGAAAACGGTTCGCTAGTCTGACCCTTCACAAAAAGAGTCGAATGTCAATATTATCTTGAATAAGGGACGGGAATAAGTGTTTTCGCCGTCCTAACGAAACTGGAACTGTTCACACTTGGTACACAAGGCTGTCTTGTAACAATCTCAAAAATATAAGTCAGAGAAATGCTTTCTCTACCGGGAATTCTAGTAATCACCCAAAAATATTCCACCCGGAGTTATGACTCCGTCTCCTTAGGTTCAGCTTGACTGCAACCTAACTCGATCACCAACTCTTATAACTAACTTTATCCCCCTCATATCACCCCTGTTTTACGCGTAGAAAAATTGGGGTTTCTCTAGCCTCTAGAAGCTCTGAAAGATGAGTTTACGTAGAAAGTCTGTTATGACTGGATGTCACCTTGGTTCCCACGTTATCTGGTAGATCGTCGGCGTCATGAAAGATGCGCCACACCGCTCGTTCTATTCTTCCAGCTGTCTCAAAACTTTCAAGATGGAAGATTGGTTATGATGAAGCAAAAGTTTTGATATTTGCCGGCAAATTGGTGGAGTTTTTCGAAAATCTGAGGAAAATCTATTTTACATGGGAATCGTTGTCGTTGGTCGTGGTATTGTTAAGTTCTGGAATGTGGATTGCCATATTTCGGACAAAAACTGTGCATACGCATTGTGCGTCTTGCGCACTGTTATGTATAATGGCATTTTACCTCTCGGGTAGCTTTGCAGAAGTAACGCCATCTATGACAATTTCGTGGAACTATTTTTTAAGAACATTTTCGATCATAAGAAGCATTGTCGTCCGGACCACCCTCTCGTACGACAATTGCTTAATTTTTTTATTGAATTTTAAAATGTGTCAAAGACTTTTGAGACACCCGGTATTACCCGATTCAATTTTATTGCATAATAATATTAAATTTGCAGTTAATCTTTTGTTGCACATACAAAGTTAAGTAATTCGTTTGATTAGTTCCTTTTTCTCTTGTTCCACGAATCTATAGTAAATATTAGATATTTGAATGATGAATAATAATGTAGTACTAGTATTAATTAAGTACGGATAGCCCCGTTTATACGTCTTTGTAATCTTTTCATTTTGAGATTAGGTTCCGATTCATAACTTTTCTAAATGATGAAATGTATTGTTTATACGACAGAAGAAATTCATAATTTCACTTATATACTATAGGTTTTTAACTTATTTTTTATGAATCACATAATTGTAAATAAATATAATTGAAAATTTGATTTATGGATCTATAAATGATTCTTTTTTTTTTTTAATGCGATCTCGTGAATTCCATCTATTAACAGGATGGAATTCACGAGATCTATGATGAAATGAGCGATACATATGCACTATAAAACGCTTAATTTCCCCAAATAAATGGATTTTTTTAATACTTTTTTTTTAAATCTTGTAAGTAGATATATAATTTCAAAATATTTCATATCTGTCAATAGTTTTTTTTTTTTTTTTTTTTTTTTTTTTCATGAACTGTATATATTTGTAAAAAGATATATATTTTCTCAGTTTATCTCAGCACTTCTCAAGTTATACAAATAAAATAATACTTTTAAAGGAATATATTTAGAAGCATGATAATTGTAAACCACAATATTAAAAATATTTACAAATAGACAAAACATTTTTACAAATATATTTATTTATAATTATACAAATCATGAAACAAAATAATTATCACATATTTTGGAAAAGTATATTTACTTACAAGATAATATATAGATATATATTTAAAAGTATTATAAAATCCATCTGTTCATAAGTAGGGAAATAAAATATTTTCATAACGTATCTATTTAGAGTATAGAACTCGAGGTGAACAGGGTTTAAAAGGGACAAACAACGTCGTACTGCCTTAACTTGCAGCAACGCCTCGGCATCAAACTTCCACTGATGGTAATAGGCAAATAGGCGAAACACCGAGCGTTCAAAAACATTAACATCAACTCACTTCCTGTGCATTATAAGAATAAAAAAAGCTTGGATGGAACGCGAGTTGTTGAAGAGATGGTTCGAGCACCAATTTGTCCCTAAGGTGACAGCGTTCAGTAGTGAAAATGATTGCATAATCGTACTCTGCTCATTAGAGACAATGCTCCGTCCACCCAGAAGAAACGGAACTTTTTATGGCGACATCAAAGCAGTTTTTCTGCCACCGAATGTAACTTCAATTCTTCAGCCTATGGACCAGGGTGTGTTGGAGACCACTAAACTAAAATACAGAAAAATGCTGCTTCGCACCTTACTTGAAGAGGATGGAAATGAACTCACAATCCTGGAAAAACTAAAGAAAATTAGAATAAAAGATGTGATTTACTGGGTGGCTGAAGCATGGGATAACACCACTAAAGGCGCAATACAAAAATCACTGAAAAATCTTTGCCCTACATTGCAATTTGTTGAAACAACTTTTACACCAATGAAAGACTGTCACCTTCTTCCATTAGTCAAGAAAATCCCTGACTGTGAAGACGCAAAAAAAAAAAAAAACTGTGTCAGGAGTGGACTGCTGTTGACGACAATGGCCACCAGGAGTACAGAGACGAAGACATCATAGCAATGGTGCAGGACTCATGAGCTGAGATCGACTCGGAGGAAAACGAGGAGGAGGTGAACGCTCAAACTGAACTCATATCACACACACACACGGCAAATGCTCTTAACCTCGCCTTATGATACGTCGAACAACACGCTTCATTAACACCAAATGATATTATGTTCATGCGGCGATTGCGGAACTTTGCATCCTCAAGTCGATTCACTGCTCTTCGTCAAAAAAAAAAAAAAAAAAAAAAAAAAAAAAAATCACTGACTTTACTTCTTAAGTGTGTGTAAATTAGTTATTTTTGTATTTAGCGGTGATTAAAAATGATTCTAGTACAGAATTGTATAAATGGAGCCTACATCTACTGTAAGTAACCAGCTTTCATTCCAATTTGGTTTCAGGCGTTTTCATCAAGCTTAGGCTCTATGTATGTCTCTATTTAACTTCTTTGTATAACAATAAATGTACGTTTTTCAGGAACGCATTTTTAATTTTTCTTGTTTTTAAGTTTTAAAAAATCGGTTTTTTTTTTCTGAACTCTGTTCGGAATAGGCGGATTTTCGGAATAACGAGGTTCGGAATAGCGGGACTCTACTGCAAAGGGAAACCATGAAGAACTCATAGTTTACACTAAATTTTCAGAAACCTTTCTGGAATAAAAAATAAAACATTTCAGGTTTTTTTTTTTTCAGAAACCTTTCTGGAATAAAAATAAAACATTTCAGTTTTTTTTTTTCAGAAACCTTTCTGGAATAAAAATAAAACATTTGAGGTTTTTTTTTTTCAGAAACCTTTCTGGAATAAAAATGAAACATTTATGTTTTTTTTTTTTTTTTTTTTTTTTTTTTAAAGATTATAATAAGACATTCCTCCACATAAAAAAAATTATTAAATAAATCTTTATTAAAAAAACCATTGATATGTGTAACGTAAAGATTTAGCTAGGCATAGTATAAATAGTTACTTGGACACAAAAAAAATTTTCTTTATTAAACTGTTATGACACGAACATAACATCTGCTTTTTTTTTAAATTATTAAAATTTATTTATGCTAGATTAATTTATTTATTTTTTAATTTAAATGATTTATTTTACATTTTTATATTATTCCCATTTCTTAATTTTTTTTCATAGATTTACTTCCTCAAATTTAATTTTTTTTTTAATGTTCAAATAATGCCTTGGTCGGTATTATTCATTGGTAGTTTCCATGTCATCCTGGTTAAGTGGTACTCTCCTTGCTAGTTGCTAAAAAGTACCCGATAATGATGCATGGGGCTAAGTCAATATAAATTTTATTAATATTTGGGATTTATGTTTGAGTTTTAATATTTTTTATCTGCTTCTATTCCAAATTTAATTGGTTTATGAAGGGTATCAGTTTGTGAAGGATTTTAATTTAGCATTTTTCCTGATATTTATCTTAAAATTTACTTAATTATAAATTGCTTTTCAATTTGATTTTAATATTTTCATTATGAAGCATTAGTTATAAATTTTCGATAACAATTTTTAACTTTGGCAATAGTTTTTGTAATTAAAGTCTGTAATTGGTTTCTAAGCAAAAAACTTTTTCTTTGAGTGTATCTTTGGTTTTCAATTTTTCCTGAATTGTGTAATAAGCACACAGAAGGGAAATTCGGCCCTGACTATTCCTTCAAGGTGCAGTTGTATAATTTTAGGGGATACTTTCAGAGTTGGAGTTCATTTATTTTATAATTTGGATTATAATTGATCATTTATATTTGGTGGAAATTTTAAAAGAAAAAATATTTTATCCTTTCAAGCACTTTTAATTCTATTTGATTACAGTTTACTTAAAATTTGATATAATATATTTCAATTTAAAATAAAATAATTTTTGGAATATTCATTGATAAAAAATCTCATAAATGTCTGACAAAGCAAAATTTTATCATACAGAGCTATATTTTTGACAAGATTTTTGTAATTCAAAATAATTCTCTTTTGATAAATACCTTTATTATTATCTCTCGTGACACCAATTTCCCTTAGATATTTTTTTTACTATAGCAATAATTCAATATCCTCCTTAATTTTAAATTTTACTAGGAAATTTTTTTTTAATCTAACTCTGCTATAAAGGCTCAGTTTATTGACTGTGTACCCTTGTGAATGATCATTGTGATAACGCAGGCGGAGTGAAATTTATAAAAGATTCCGTATGAAATAGCTAAAATTTTAATTACCTATTTTATTGATATTTTTATTTTGTCAGGAGTTGTTATAATTAGATTGTGTACCTTGAGACTGATCATTTGATAACTCAGGTGGAAAAATTTCCTAGATATTTGGCCACTATAAAGGCATAGTTTATATTTTCGACTCAGATGTAAGAATCTTGCATTCTAGCTGGCTTGCATGGGTCTTCGCACAAAAAGAGCATAATGTCTCTTGGAACTCTCCAGTTTTCGGGTGGCAAAGTAGATTTTTGATAGAATCTTTATTATTATTATTATTTTTTTTTTTTTTTTTTTTTTTTTTTTTTTTTTTTTTTTTTGCTATAGTTAATCTTTAATGTTGTAGTTATTTGTGTTTCAATTTTACAATAGAGTTTAATTATTTTTTTCTGGTGTCACAGTTAGAGAATTGCAGTCCAATTCATAAAATTATTTATGAGTCTAAATTTTTCATTAATTTTAATAGATATAATTTATTGCTGAGGAGTGTGCAAAATTGTTTATAAAAAAAATTTTATCATAAGAGTACTCATTTAACATCCTACTGAAAGAATAAAAACAAAACTACAACAAATGATAAAAAAATTTTTATTTTGAGACAGAAATATATATATATAATGATAAATAAATGAAATGAATAAAGAAATAAATGAAAAAAGTGAAAAATGATAAAGAATATGATAAAAGTAGCATGATTTGTTTAATTTTTTTTCTGCCCTCAGGCTATCTTGCATTCTCTTGAGTATATCTCTTTAGTCCGTTCGGATAGTATTGTCAAATTGGGGAAGAGTTACTATTTTTTTTTTAATAAAGGAATTTGTTAGTTCTGCTGTAGTTCTGAACTACATATATTTTTTTACCCTTCTTTCACAGTGTGCACACTTTAATAAAATCAGATGTATATAGATAGAAGTACTAGTTTAAAATCATGTTCTGCTTTTTACACCATTGTTAGGCAATGCCATAAGGAGACTTCCTTCGCTTTTTACCAGATAACAATTGGTGTTTTGCAATAAATTGATATTGGTCTCAAAATTTGTCGGTGCTGTTTCTCCTCAGTAGATTAAGTTTCATATAAAAAAAAAAAAAAATCTTTTAAAGTTTGCTAATGTTGTTCTTTTCTTAAAAATTTTCCAAATTTCAAGTACATATTTTGATAACTCTTTTATTTTACAAAAATGCTAGAGATGTTATACATAAAGGCCCAATTAACTTCTCTGGAGGGATCTGATTATGTGCAAAAATTTGATAAATTTAAGGTTAAAGCTCTTCATTTTAAGGCTTTAATTTTACATGGTTTTGATAATTTTAGAGAGTCAATTGTCAATATGTAAATTTAAGCACTTACCTTGTGTTATACATTCCATTGAAGTCTTGGATGAATTTCTCTTGTTTTCTTCATGGTAAAAAATTTTCTTTTTCAACTTACCTGAACAAATCTAACTTGTGTGTATATATGTATGTAAATTAATTTTTTGATTTGGCATTTATTGGTTTCTATTTTCAAGTCGATATCGCACTGTACATAATTTATTTAAAAAGTCAATTTTGATGCCAAAAAAATTTCATGGCTATTGTATGTGTTTTATGCGATAGTACTGTTATTATTGATTTTGTTTTATATTTGTATATAGTATATTTTGATTTTTTTTTCTCATTTGGTATATAAGTGTCAGGTTTTAGGTATGGTTAGGATTCAGCTAATTTAAATTTTTCATTTAACTTTAAAGTTTCAGTTCAACTCCGTCAATATTTTTTAAATTTCAAAATTCTTGTTTCGTTTTGATGCCACAGCTTCAAAAAAAAAATTTCTATTTTTTTTTCTATTGACAGTGGGTAAATGTTATGACACGAACATAACATCTGCTTTTTTTTAATTATTAAAATTTATTTATGCTAGATTAATTTATTTATTTTTAAATTTAAATGATTTATTTCACATTTTTATATTATTCCAATTTTCTAAATTTATTTTCATTTGATCGGCAACCATAACGTTAATTTCTGTATTCTTTTAGTTTGTAAACAAATGCCATTTAAATTCATTTAGCGGTTGCCAATCGTATATTAACTTTTTTCCATCAACGCACTGGCTTTAGCGATCGCAAACTTGTGTTGCGAGTCGTTCACTCTAATCTTTAAGCATTTTTTCTGTGGCATTATCAGCTCCGGAGTTTTTGAACGCCGTAGTAGCGTGGAGGCCTCTGATTGGCTATTATAGTTTCGGCGCGAAACGGGGGACTTCAACGCTCCTCCGATAGCGTCGGGTCTCTTCGACTACTGGACGCTCGTGCAGAAACAAGCTTGCGCGAGTGCTCCTCAAAAATAATTTTTTTTTTTATGATTGGCCTACTGTTGAACTAAACAGGTTCAGCAGTAGAGTCCTTTCAGTACAGTCTTTTTATTATAAGTATTGAACAGTAATTTAAGTTATGATTTTTAACCAAAATGAATAAATATTAGTATGTAAAATTTCGAGAATACATGTCAAGAATGGCTGCAGTTGCAGATGTGTGGAACAAGGAATCTTAGATGAGAACAGCTGCAATAATGAGGTTTGAAAGATATCCCATTTACTAAAGGTGATCAATGGTTACAGAAGCTGATTTGGGTTGCAAAAGATCCGCTTTCTCACGAAAATGTTGCAGGATGTCCGATAATGGTAATATGTTCAATTTTTAACTCTTCTGGTGAAACTTCTGGGAATAATCGTTTCTCAGCAAGAATATTTGCCGTTCAGAGATTTTGATACAGCAGTGCAAATTGATCCTTTTTGGTTAGGAACTATCATCATGTTCATATTTGATTATACAGAAGGACAATCAGTGGATTCCCAGCCTCGATTAATGGCTGATATAGTGCAAACAAAACGTGATATTTATTTAGACTGAAAGCTCATCGCAAGTCATGATAACAAATTTATTTGTTTGTAGTCAACGAACTTTGATGTTATTCTCGATAAACATTAATATTTTGCATCTAATATGATTAAAACCTCTGTTAACTAAAATAGATTTCGCAAAATACATACTACGTAATTAATGCTAACCAGCTAATAATAAATCATATGAAATTTTTGTAAGGTTGTGCACAAACCATGGTACATATAAAAACTATCTATTTTAAATATTTATTTATATATATATATATATTTGCATATAATAAAAGATGTGTTGTTCAATTTACGTTTGTTTCTTTTGTCTTTAAAATTTATTGTCTTAGTCATATTGATTATATATTTTCCTCAGAGTGCCTTTAACTTAAAATTAATAAATTTTATTATCTTAAATTTAATATATTATCCATTGATTAACTCATATTCAATAATATGAAATTTTAATTTAATGCTGATGTACAGCAAGGATTAAATTTGTTTTAATTTCACAATTTAAAAATTAAATATGGTAGATCTTAATATAATCTCTAGTGACACTATAAAAAGGTTGACATTTTTAATATTTCAGTGTTGCAGTATTTCCCAGTTCAGGTAAGAATTGTTATTACATTTTATCATGAAGAATTCGTTAAGTTATTTTATTATATTCAAAATTTTTATCTTCATTTCACAACGCATTGTTTTTATTTTTATTTCATCCCACTTTCGATCATTGGCTAAATTATTGTTCATCTATTTTAGGAAAACACAAAATTTAAAATTACATTTACAATATTCAAAATTCTCTGTAATTTCTATGTTAGTAAAAACTTAAAATCCAACTTTCCTTTTTATCTTTTTTTTTTTCTATTTTTTTTTTTTTTTCAATACATAAACTAATATTTTTTTAGTAATTATTAAAACTTTAAAAAAAAAATTAAATCTATGATAAATCTTTTAATTTCTTCATTTGATCACAAACTGAAATACACTTAAAACTATGTTGGTAGAAATTTTTAAGTTAAAACTTACATTTGCTTATCTTTTTACACATTTAAGGTATCTTATCTCCCTGGTAAAAAAAAAAAAAAAAAAAAAAAAAAAAAAAAAAGCTGAAATCTTTGAAATCCGTATTCCAAATTCCTACCCACTCTTTACTGTTGCTCAGTTCCGGGTTTTTAGAAAAATAAATATCTTGCTTAACATTGAAATCGCCCAACTATTCAGGCGGACAATATTTTAAATGGATAATATTTGTGATATTGTCGCCCATTGGAAGTATAGCATTTAGCATTTTTCACGTTTCATTCTATGTTAGAGAGCCATCATCATCATCCCCCTTTCGGATATTTACCCTCCCTGCATTATTTCAATCCTTTTGTTAAATTTAACGCCGTCCGTCAGTCCGGCTGAATAAAAAAAAACGGAGTGAAGCACAAAATAGGGAAGCTTGATGTATTGTTATTTTAAAGGAAATTTAAAGAAACTTCTGTTTATTCAAGTGAAGAAAAGGGGCG
Organism: Maratus michaelseni; assembly: GCA_963931845.1. NCBI lineage: Eukaryota > Metazoa > Arthropoda > Arachnida > Araneae > Salticidae > Maratus > Maratus michaelseni. The sequence continues at coordinate 188,166,411 of OZ007587.1, forward strand.
CAGTCGTAAATGCTGATAGTCATATGAACGTTTTCTCGCTTTGTAGCCCTTTCTTTCTTTTTCCCCCCTTTTTTCTTTTTCTTCCTTTTTTTTCTTCCTTTTTCTTTTTCTTTCACTTTCTTTTCTTTCTTTCTTTTTTCTTTCTTTCTTTTTAAAAGACTGTGTTAAAAATTACTTCTATTCACCTACGGTCCAACAACGAATCTTTTAAACTTAAAATTGAAAATCAAATGCAATAACAACGCATCTTAAGATGCAAATGTTAAATACATACACACACATATACATATGGACCTATTATTATTTTCTGTATTTTATGGATCGATTATTAGTTTCACATTTTTAGGGGAGAGTTACGATATGGCCGTAACAGAACCATACAAAATATGCGATCAAGAAATTTAGATACATTACTGCCAAAAACTACCATATAGTGCCAGTTTAAGAAACAATATCAGAAATAGTTATTACAAATGGGATGTAAAATTTAAAGTAAGTGCCTAAAATAAAGTTAATAAATTAAGAAAATTTAATGTAACTACTGATTGAAAAGTTCAGAGGAAGGTGAAAATATTACTAAAATTAATGAATAAAATAATTTAAAGTATTTAAAAATAAATAAATGAATTAATACGATTACAACATAACATAATTATATTTTTAAGCAAATAAAAATAATAATTGAAGGGGTGAAAGAAACATTTAAATAAGACAAATATTTATTAAAGCAAGATGATTGATGATATGAGAGATATGAATTTATCCCACATAAATCAAAGAATTTAATTAAAATTAAATAGATTAAATTAAAACTGAAAATTAGTTTGTATAAAACCATTACTATGAAATAGGAAGGAAGTGTTTTGAATGAATAAACAATAATGGGGAGGAAATTAAAAAAGACACAATTAGTGATATTAAACTATTATGATTGATGAAGTGATTGAAATGACATTATCCCACTCAAATCAAAAAAGCCAAAATATGAAAGACTTCTTAAAGTACAAGTGATGAAATGAATTTTGTTAAAAAATGAAGCTTATAGCATCACCATATGAGCAATATGTAATGAAAGGATGCATTGTAAACTAATAACCCACTCTATCAGCTTTCTTTTAAATAACCATTGCATTTTAAATATCCATACAACACCTCCTTCCTTCATACTCTAACATATACTCACCCATCCGTCCTGCAGATTCGATCATGGACTAACAAGTAATATATCAAAGAATATATGAATTTTTTTTTGGAAAGCCGTGTTGTAATGAATCATTAATAAGTTGTTTCATAATTTTATTTATAAGATGACAAGCACAGAGTCGTTTTATTCTAAAGACATAATTAAGAAGTATATTATAATAAAAAGAAATTTGAAGATATGACTTAAAATTGGTAAATGTATTTATTTTGAATTTAAAGTCTTTATTTTGGTCATATATGTCTGTAATAGTTTTGTTATCGTGCAGTATAAGTTTTAGGTCTAAGAGGTGAATAGTACTATTAGATAATAGGTTTTCCGTTAATTCTAAGTCATAAGGATAATTTACTGGAAATTAAGAAAAGCGTGATTGGACAGTATTCATTAATATGATGTCATCAATGTAACGATATAAATGCACATTACTATTGCAAAATGTACGCTCATATGATGTAAATACAAATCTGTAAGTAAACTTTATGTGCATCCACCTTGTCGAATGCCGACTTTCTGTAAATAAATAGTATTAACTTGTAATAGGTAATTATTATATATAATGGAATTAGTTAGTGTATGAAAATATTCGACATCCACATGTATAGGAAGAGTCAAATGACTTTGAAATATTTTAAATAATGCATTAGTATGTAGATCTAATAAGTTAATGTTATTAAAAAGATCTTTGAAATCATATGTTGTTATATTTTTTACACATTGAAGATGTTTGAGAATATTAACCAATTGAAAGATATTTTATACGATGTGTGTTATCAAATGTGTGTATATTTGAATGAGTAGTTTTAATAACATTTTGTTTGCTGTATTATTGTATGTATTGTAACCTATAGTAACAGTTCTGAATTTTATGGGAATTTTGTGAAATTTGGGTATAAGAACCAAATACGGATAATTAAAATTAGTAGAGGGAATGTTCAGTAGTATATAATAATCATGAATTTTACTATTGTTTATCAGTGTGGTTTCACTTGTTTTTTGAAAAGCATTGTTAGAAGAGATAGTGTATATGTAAGAAATTGATGATAATGATTTGCATATGATGGCATAGTTATTTAGAGATTTATTTGCATATCTAATTACAAAATTCTTTTGAAAATTAGTAATTTGTTGGTATATATGCTTCATATTGATAGTAACTAGAGCAGAAATGTTATTCCTTATAGCAATAATTAGTTTATTAATAACCAATAGTTTCCACTGATTAAAATATTCAATAGATTTATTGTATGATATTGAAATTTTATGTATGAATAAATCAATATCATATATAAACTGTTTAACAATATTCTTAACATTGAATTTAGAAGGGAGACGAAATTTTGTTCCATAACCCATTAGTTTTTTTAATGCAAGATCATTTACAATATTTAAATTTACAGTGATTATGTGTCCATGATCAGTATTAATAATTTTTTAGAGAAGGTTTATTGCACTTACAAGGAAAATAATTAGCAGAAGATGTATTTCGTGAAAAAGTATTGTAGTTAAAAAATCTTTCTTTCTATATATATATATATATATATATATATATATATATATATGTAATAATTAAAAATTTTCGCCATTTTTCCTTAGTTAAATTATTCCAAATTCTTACAATTCTAATTTTTTCCCCCTGTTTTATTCCAATTTACTACTCTATATTCATTAAATCCTTATTCTTAATTTAGCTCTATCGTTAACTCTGTTAAATTCCCTTTTATTTAATTCTAAATTGTCCAAATTTACTTAAATATAAAGCTTTTAGTTATTCTTAATTTCTATCATGATCCCCGATCATTTCTGGGTTTTAGAATGTTTTTTTTTTTTTTTTTTTTTTTTTTTTTTTGAGAGCCATTTTCATTTTTATTCCGAATGTTAATTTCCCGCTCTAAAGTCACTTTACTACAAAATTAATCCACTACCTCTCTGTCCGAACTCTTTTACTAATTATCTTTCATTGGTCGTGTCGTGACGTAGCATGACGCGTCTTCTTTAATTCCTCATTGGTTCAGTGCGCGTTCTACGTCATAATTTGTGTTATTGCGCTGGGTAACAAAAAGCAGCTACCTGCGGCACTCCCTCAGAATTAAGTCGTATTTTCACTTGTAAACAACTCCCTGGCTGCTCGTTTTGAGAATCATTGATATGTTCTGATACTTACCCTCTATACCTTGATGACGTAGTGATGCACGGCTATTATGGTTATGGTGGAAACTGCCCAAGAGAAATATTTAATAAAGGATTGAAATTGAAAGCCTTGTTCGTTTGAATTCATGGAGAAACGCCTCTGGGTTTTAAATTCTACTGCCGCTATGGCCCATTACCCCCTACATAAGCAAGCCGCCCTGCAGGTTACTGTACTTTGAAATGACGTATCTTAAGTAGTCCACACTACTATTCAGCATGGTTGCCATAGTTTACCGTTTATCCTTTTCCCCATAATGCATTTCACGTTAGCTTGGCTTTTTCTTGTTTCTTCATTCGAAGGCGAAAAAGCATGTAGACACGTGTTGTTTTGGTTGTTGCTTGGCTTTTATTATTATAATAAATACGTTGTTATATTTCAGTTTTACACAAAAATTGTAGTGTGTGAAGAATGCCTTACAGGTGTTGTGCTATAAATTGTAAAGGAAATTATAAAGATGGACCAAAAGTTCCCGTTTTTTCGTTTTTAAAAGATGGCGACTTACAGCGAAGATGGCTGCAAGCACTTTGCCGAACGGATTTCATAGTAGCTCCAAACTCACGAGTAAGTTGACTTCATTTGTAACTTATCTTTTTTTTTTTTCTCTCTTTTATGGTTCGTAATTGTTTATGCAAAATATATTTGGGACTATTCTAAGCAAAAATGTGTCTTAAGTTACATTCCATAATTTATCGTATTTGTTTACTACTGGAATCTAACATTAAAAGCTGAAATATCCCAAATTCCACCAAAAAAAATAATTTTTTATTCAATATTCACCAATCTCTTTAAGTAAATTCTTTAATTTTCATACATGTAAGCAAATTAGTCATAAAATTAACCAAATACTATTTCAATTGTTAACCGATTGGCGCTTTTTGGCGAAATTTCCTGTCTATTAAATGTTTGTTTACAATTACCAAGTTTATTGTTTTCCCTTGTTCAATATGTCTGTTGTTTTAAATTATGTTAAATTCTTTTTAAAATTGCAATTTTATTTAAATCAGATTTTTAAAATTAAAATTTGACTTTTTAAATAATTTTTTTTTATGCTATATGTGCAATTATTTATTGCATATACATACAGTGTAATTTATGTACACCGTTGCCCAGTTCTGCCACTTTCTCAGAACTTTCAAATTTACATTAATTGATTCTGCATTTTATGAAAGATTTCAGGATTTTAAAATAAATTTTAGAAATTTAAAAATCTTATATAAGTTTAGATAATATATAATTCTAGGTTTTTTTTTTTTTTTTTTTTTTTTTTTTTTTTTTTTTTTTTTTTTTAACCAATTGTATGTGAATTTTATTAACAATTCATTAAACTATGCTAGATTAGCTTTAAACTTTTTTCTTATATGCTTCTACTGATATACAAACCAGGGGTCGATCCAGGAAAAATTTGGGGCCAATTAAGCCCCCTTCACAAAATATCTATTTAATAAAATGGGCCCCTTCACAAAATTCTATTCCATAAAATCTTACTATTTATTATTTATTATTATTTTGCGATGTTTTAAAATGTGTAATTTGTAAACAAACAAGTTCACCAGAGAGGAAAACTTCAGCAAAAGGGTTTAAAAAAGCTTTTGTATATAAATGCTTGGTTCGAATTTGATTAACTGGATTTCAACATTCATTACAAAATGTTTTTTTTTTTTTTACAAAAATATAATAAATTTCACAAAAATAACCTTTACTTTTCACAAAATGGGCCCCAAGAAAAAAAACCTGCATCGACCCCTGCAAACTTGCCAGCTCTATTTTTTAAAGGGGGGGGGGGAATTACATGTAAATTTCATACACTAAATTCATTCATTCAGCCATTCTTTTCTATTGTTACGCATTTTTTTTTTTTTTTTTTTTTTAATGAAATATTATTTTTAAACTTAGTTATCTGTTATGTAAGTCATGTTAATTCCTTTTTTTTTTTCTGTTAAGTATTTTAAATTTTATTAGCTTCTAAGAAATGAATAATTTAAAACACAAGTTTTCAAAATTGCATTTGTGCTCAAAAATTGACAATAACATTAATTTCTTTTACTGCATTAAGATTTATATATAGTGATTACTCCTTGGGTATTTTGTATTCTCCATATGCAATTATTTATTGCATATATACATTCTAATTTAGTTATAGTGTTGCTCAGTTCTGTCACTTTCAAAACTTTCTATTTTATATTAATGTTATCCTCATTTTATAAAAGATTTCAGAATTTCAAAATAAATTTAAAATTAAAAAAATCATATATAAGTTCAGATAATATATAATTCTAGTGTTTTATAACAATTTTTATGTCAATTTTAATAACAACTCATAAAACTATGCTAGATCAGATTATTATTTTTTTATATGTTTCTACTGATATACAAACTTGCCAGATCTATTTTTTAAGGAGGGGGGGGGGTGCATTTTTGCTTTGAATAGAAATATTTTGTATAAAAAATTACGAACCATAAAATAGAGAAAAAATATATATAAGTTACAAATGAGGTCAACCATCTTCGCTGTAAGTCGCCATCTTTTGGAAACGAAAAAACGGGAACTTTTGGTCCATCTTTATAATTTCCTTTACAATTTATAGCACAACACCTGTAAGGCATTCTTCACACACTACAATTTTTGTGTAAAATTGAAATATAATAACGTATTTATTATAATAATAAAATTTTGTGCATTTTTTTCTTTACTTTAATCAGGATTTGTAATTCTTTAATTTTTTTAAATCTAGAAATCTGATTTTTTAAAATTTAAATCAGATTTTTCGATTAAAAAAATGATTCAAAATTTTATTTTAAAATTATACTTTTTAAAATAAAATAACCTTTACTAAATCGTTAAAATTAACAATTAGAAAAACTCATTTAAATGTATTTGAAATTTAAGAAAAATATAAACTCATTCACTTGGTCAATATGAAATTTTGTAATCATATAAACAATTAAATATACATACAGTTAAAAGAATGGGGCAATAGAAACAGCATTGGAGCAATATAGTTTGAAAATGTATTCCCTTAAACATATATCTATTCCATATCATATTCAATATTCTGGAATACATACAATATTCATTTAATGAATTTGGAGCATGTATCACATATACTTAAAATGATCATGATTTCTTGTTAGAGTTCCTAAGCAATTACAGAATTTAGAGTGAATTAAAGTTGGATTTATTTGATTAAAAAAAAAAAGTCTTTCAAAAAACCACATTGGAATATTGAACCATTTGATTTATATGTGCACAAGGAAATAATAAGATCTCTACATAAATATCAACAAAAATACTTTTAAATGACCTATATATTTATTTATTCTAACATTTTCAATATCTTCATAAATTTCCATGTTTCAGTATTATAAAAATTACATAAGATTTAGATATATTTTCAATAGATAATATAATCATTAATCTTTTAACATTTTTCAGCTGAGATTCTGTATTTTAAAATTGAGATTTTTATTCTAAAGTGTGATATTTGGTTTAAATAAAATTCAAAAACCATGGATTTTGAGTTCTCAATCTTTCTCACTCATTAATTTTACAACGTATTTTTGTTAAAACATAATATTTATTACGAAATATCTTGACCTTAATTTTTTTCTTTTTTCAAAAAGTTTATTTAAATCAATGATCGTTTAAAAAGAGAAATCATGATTTAAATCAATGAACCCTGGCTTCAGTCATAAGAAAAAAATCATCTATAGCGAAAAAAGAAAGCTTAAACACTAAAACTATTTTCTAGCCAGGTGTGACGAACATCGGCGCAAATTCAGCGCTGACAACTACAATGGTCTACTTCAGCGACGTCACTGTTTCCGTGCGGAGGCTTTCTTATATAGGGGGTAATGTATGGCCGCGTCGAAACTGCAACTAAAATGTTACGACTGCTTCTAAATATTTATATCATAAATAACAACCAACGTTCTTAACTTCGTTGTGCGACCATGTGTGCTCCTGCTTCTATAATCAACGTTATTGCAACTACAATATATGACGGTAAATCATCGTAATATAATATATATATATATATATATATATATATATATATATATATATGTGTGTGTGTGTGTGTGTGTGTGTGTGTGTGTGTGTGTGTGTGTGTGTGTGTGTGTGTGTGTAGATAGGTAGTAGATAATTAAGCATGCAAATAGGAAAGTAGATACATATTGAAAAGTAGGCATAGGTGCAAAAAGACAAAGAGAAAGTGTTAGTATCCAGGTATTAGAATGCTTGCGATGGTTTCAATTCTGACATATCTCAGAGAAAAGTCTTAATATTGTTATAATAGCTAATGCATAGGTAAAAATTGACATTACATGCCCTAAAACGAAAATTCAATGTCAAAAAGCAAAGAACCACAATAAATTTATTTTCTCTCTCGTTCTCATCTAATGCTTATCAATAGATTGCCAACTCTTAAAATCGTGAAAGGATATTCAAAAGATATACTAACAGTGATGAGTCAATGACCAGATTATTCAGTGAGAATTACCAAAACTTTGTCAAAAGAGTGCATTTTGTTTATCTACTTATTTTCACTAAGATATTTACGATTGTATGTTTCATAAAAAAATGTGTATTTGATGAAAATAAATATTATTTCCATCAGTAAATTTGTATGTTTCTCTGTAAGAAAAGACAACTATTTCTTAATCTAGGAAAATATGATATAACCATGAACAAAAATATATAATAACCTCTTCCGAGTTACTCACGATTTTGGAAAGCGTTCATCTTTAAAAACATCAGTTACCAATTTATTTTTCAGATTTAAATAAACGTTTACAAAAACAAAGTTTCTTTGGCTGCCACTGATTTTCGGAAGTATTTCTGAACTGTCTTTTATTCTGTATTAAACAGTTTTCTTAACTGGTAATATAAGATTTTCGGTTGCTATCAATTCTTCAGTAAACATTTTCATGTTCAACAAACATGTTTAGTAAACAAACCTAATAAATTAACAGCATTAACATTAATATTAAAATCGATATTATATTGTTTAAGTTTATCGGTTGCTATCAATTCTTGAGTAAATATTTTCATGTTTAACAAACAAATGTAATAAATTAACAGCATTAACATTAATATTAAAATCGATATTATATTGCTACTTTTGCATGCGCAATTACGTAGCTGAAAAAGTTTAATTGAGAATTGATAGCATTCTAAAATTCTATTCTCTGGTTTGAGGAAATTGATTAATACACTATAAAAACTACTCTGAAATGTTTCCAAAAATCAGTGGCAATAAAAGAAACTTTGTTTTTATAAATGTTTCTTTAAATCTCTAAAATATATTGGTTTCTGAGGCTTCTAAAGACAAAGAACCCTTTTCAAAATCGTGGGCAACTCGGAAGGGGTACTTATATATTTTCGTTTTTGGTTATATTTTATTTTCCTCGATTTTTTTTGTATTTTTACAGTGTGTATAGTGTGTGGTTTTAGATTATACTTAAATCAAATTGGCAGATGTTTTTGAAATACATAGAACAAAATATACTGTTAAACCATTAACTACGAATAACATGTTAAAATAAAAAAATAATTATTGAAGAATAAACTCCAAAAATATCACATATGGAAATGTCTCTGATGTAGTGTTTAAAATTTGTTGAGTTTCATAGATAAATTTAAATTAGAAATTTTATAAGTGTTAACTTTAAGGAAAAATGTATATAACAAAATTTCAAAACGTTTTAAAATTATCCAGTGTAAAGAAAATAGAAACAGGGAAGGAAAACAATATTTTCAATTTTCAAATCTTCAAATGTTTAGAGGAAAAACTGACACATGCATTAAAAAAAAAAAAGAAATTAAAAAACAGAGCATTGTCCTTAATTATCCTGTCACAAAATATCATAGAAAAGATGTCAATACAAAAGATTTGGTTACACTGGGCACCAGCAGAACAAGATTCTATGAGGGACAAGATTTTGGAGTAGTGCGCTACCAAGGCCACGTTTTTCAAAATGGAGAAATAAGCTAAACTGAACTTGAAATAACCCAAACTAAAACATTTTAATAAGTTTTCAAGACTAAAGATGTTAAGAGAGTTTTTAAACATATCAACATAGAAAGTAATACAGAAATGTAATATTAAAAATTCAAAAGTAAGATTCTAATGCCTCTTTTTTTTTCCAAAATGACAAATTAAATTAGTTTTTTACATTTTTCTATGAAAGGTTCAGTGTAGCAGCATCCTTCTAATGCAAAATCTTCAGCTCCTTTGGTTCGTCGTTTTTAATTCTTTTAATTCACTTGAGAAGAATATTTGTAAATCATCAGAGAAAAGGAAAATTTAGCTAATTAAATTTTAAAAAAGTTCTTCCGGCCTGTACCGGGAGGAAAAGGTAGCTTTCCTATATCTTCGTTTTAAAATTTTAGCTAATGTTGCACGAAAACAGCAAGTTAAAATGCAAAGAAATGTTTACAAAAGATTCGTTAATACTGAATTTGAATAAGAAATTCGCCAAATTATTGAGCAATAGCCAAATGGGCTTCATTTATGAAGACTTGTTTTGGTCGCCAAATTTGGCGATATTTCGCCAAATGTCGCCACTTTTGCCGCCAATGTCTCCAATTTTTGTGCTAACGGAGAGGAATATATAGTTTTATGCGTATGATTGGGAAAATTATTACAGCAATGAAAGAAAATAATTTGCGAGTAATCGAGTTAATGTGCTGTTTTGTTTCAAAATGTCAGCCACCCTAGAATTTCAAACTGCTCCATCTCAGCCATTTTTTAAGATAGAGGTAAACCAAAAAATGCTGTGGAATCCTTGTATCAAGGCCTAAAACGTCATTAAAAAATAAATTTGAATTTTTAACTTTTTTGTATATTTATTTTAGTTTTAAATCTTTAAATGGCCGCCATCTTGAAACAAAATGGCGGACCAAGCTGGCCAACGAACTTGGTCGAGATATTGGTGAGCTTAATACACACAATTAGTTTCATCAAAATCGATTAATAAATACGAGCGTTATCGTATGACATAGGTCAGATATATATATATATATATATATATATATATATATGTATCTGACCTATGTCATACGATAACGCTCGTATTTATATATATATATATATATATATATATATGTATCTGACCTATGTCATACGATAACGCTCGTATTTATAAATCGATTTTGATGAAACTAATTGTGTGTATTAAGCTCACCAATGTCTCGACCAAGTTCGTTGGCCAGCTTGGTCCGCCATTTTGTTTCAAGATGGCGGCCATTTAAAGATATATATATATATTTAAAGATATATATATATATATATATATATATATATATATATGAACGGCTGCAATAGGTAGCTTTATACTTTTTTGTATTGAAAGCTACCTAATACATGGAGTTGTAATAGTTCTTCCTACTTGGCGCCCATGATTAGTAATAATGTCTGTTTTAATGATATTTTAGAATCTTTCTTTGGATGTTATCTCCGTGTTTAAAAGTATCCGAACTTTAAATTACCAAACAGCCATAACCAACTTCGATTATTCACACAATTTGAAAAAAAAAAAAAAAAAAAAAAAAAATCTATAACATATATTTTTCCTGAATACAAATTTTCACGACATACTTGCGGTTAGATTCAGGGCTAAACTATTTTAAAATGAATTAATTTTATGGATAATCTTTAAATTGTAATTCAGAAGAGTATGCGATTTTACTGCACATGACCATGAACAGAACGGAATCAATAGGTTTTAAATGAAAAGCAATCAGTATTCGAGGGTAACACGAAAATTATTGAGAGAGAGGCGAAGCATACGCGCTAGAAAAGTTAAAAAAAAAAAAAAAAAAAAAAAAAAAAAAAGTTAGATAATTTGTATTTTTTTATGACAATAATTTATTGAAATTTAGCTAGCATAGAATAAATTTTTAAAGAATGGGAAATGATTTAGTTGCAAGAGCATTATCGCGCTATGATATCCTATTATTTTAAAGTGCGGCTAAATCGAAAAGAATGCTTTCAACATCAGCATGTAGAAACGAACCACCGTATCCTGTCACTGTATTCAGATAGTTTACAAAATTTCGCTGAGTTTAAAATTCTCTCCTGAATAAAAAATACACAGGAAGACCTTTATCAGCTGTACCCCAGAAAATGCGTTGGCCATATGAAAAATTTAATCGATTTTTACAGCCGTAGCTACTAAATGTTATAGAGGGCAGATAACGTAAGTTCGGATCCGCAGGCATGCATGAAATTAGTCAGGAAGAATTTCATATGAAAAAGTAATTTCTCGTTGTGTTCTTCATAATTTAGCAGAAAACCAAAAAGCGAACAGTGCAGAATCAGTAACAAAACTATAAAATTACTGTATTATGATTCAACAACATTATTTTTAAAATCGTGACTGGTGATAAAACATACTTTTTTTTTTTTTTTTTTTTTTTTTTGACATTCTAAGATGTCAAAAAAGTAAAGTACAGTTTTTTTGAAAACGGCCCCAAATCAACACTAATGTAAAGACAACGAACAATGAAAAACGTAATGGATGCTGTTTTCTTCAGAAGTACAGAACTTGTAAAAACTAAAAGCTAGAGGGAGAGAACATAGTTGCACTTAACTAGTACACCACTAAGTGTCTTCCGAAAATTCTTCTAGAAGTGAATGTTACGTGGTGTATGTTTACCCTGATGATTCATAATCTCATTCAGCAAGATTGGCAATCGAATTTCTTGATCAAAATCGTATCAAAGTGATAGAACATCCACCCTATTCTCCTGATCTTTCTTAGTGTGACTTTTACTTATTTTTTAATCTAAAAAGAAAAAAATCCTGGGCGTCGTTTTCATTTTGAATATGATGAGATTCATTTGGATATAAAAGGATATTTTTTATCGATTCCAAGAAATGGGTAGCTTGAAGCATTAAATCTATTGTAAATTTGCCTACAAAAGTGTATTAATATTAGAAGGGACAACGTTAAATCCTAAGATTTGGTAAGTACTATAACCATTTAATAGTATCTCAGAAATTTCGGAGTGATCCTCGCATTTAGTTCCGTGCTAGTTTACAAAAAAACGACGCTTTTCAATTTAAATTTTAACATCTGAATGGTTTAAAATCGTTATAGATAAATTTCAGACGTTCAAAAGTAATAGATAAAATTGCAAATGTCACATGACATGTAAATATTTTAAGTATGAGTTACAATAATTACTATTTACTGCATGTTTAAGAAAAAAAAATGTCTTATAGTGATAAACGATAAATTAAATAATTTAGATAATTATGATTATTTACAACAGAACATATAAAGGAAAAATTCTTAAAATATAAAGAAAATGCATAAAAAACAATTTAACATTCGAAGCTTAAAATCTTAACTATTTTTAGCTCCAAAACTCTCCTTTTAAATGATTTAAAGCTTAATATAGGCGCGTTAATGTAAACACAGATTAAAAATACTTGGTCAAAGTTGGATGTTGTAAGGGGTTATTTTAAAGTTAGTACAAATTTGAATGTCGAGGTGGCTAACGAAAGCACAATTTACGTAGTAGTAGACGTTATTCACAAAAGTCTACCATCAGGACTATTTCTTTACGATTAGTTGGAGCAAAATTACTATGAACTGTTAGTACACTTTTATTTTCCCAAGGACTATAATATAAAATGTTTGAAAACAAAACTTTTCTGTAAGTTTTCTCTTTTTTTTTCTTTAAATCATATTTCGTAAACTGCTGACATGAACTATTAAAAATTTCATTTTCTTTGCAAGATTATATTTATGAATATTATAACTCAGTTATATATGTATAAAAAAACTGAGAAAACTACAAATCCCTTTTTAATGTATGTGTGAACTCTTCTAAAAATTCATCATCTGAGAGTTTTTAAAACCCAAAATTCTTTCAGTGCAACATTTTTCATCTTCATTATGACTTCTATTCTCCTTTACATGCCAACTTCTTCCACTGTGGCCACTTCACTTCACTTCCTCCAAAAATTTAAAAATTACTACACCTAACAACTGACTTTACTCTGAAAAGGCAGTAGATGAAGCCAGTAGAATCTATGTTCGCTTTTCATTCTGTAAATTTGACGCATTACTTTTCATCTTTGTGCCTCCTGAACGATTATTTTTATCCCAAAGTGCCTCCAACATCCTATTCTTCTTGTCTTCTAAATATCCTTTTTCTTCGCTTGGAGCAGGGAGGGAAAAGAGTATCTTATTGTCGTCAACAAAAGCAGGAAGTCCAACCCCCACTGTCTCTTTCCTTACACACAAGATTTAAAGGATTGCAAGGGACGAAATGCTAACTCACACGTCATAAGAAAGCTTAAACCAGAGAGTCCGAAGTGGATGAAATAGCTCTGTAATCTTTTACTTCTGCTTTCCCTCTCTGTCTCTCTGTGTCTGTCTCATTCATTTCTTTCTTCCAAAATATGTCTTGTTATTTTTAAAGAATGAATTGTATAAGTCAGCGAGTTGCCTAGAAATAGAGAGAAAAGTGTGTTCAGAAACCCTACATGGATGGAGATATTTTGACATCAAAAGCTTAAAGGCATTAGTTTCAGAAATGATAAATTTCTTGCGACGGATTTGTTTAACATATGCTAGTAGCCACCTAACAGAAGTAAGAGATGGAAAGAAACTACTTGCTAACAAAGATTTTATTAAAAGCAATAAATTTGGTAATAATTAACTCTCTTGATCAAGATTTTTTTTTTCGAATCATTCTTTGTATTGGCTTAATTATAATTCTGTAACATTCTATAATATAATTAATAACATAAATTATATTTTAATGAACGCTATTCCCCAAAGAGAATAATAAAAATAATTAATTCATTCCATTTTTTTTTTAACATCCTGTCAGTTATTTAATACTAGCTCTATTTATGTTACGTATACTTTGGTTGGGTAAAATAATGATCTATGCCATGTTTGAAGCCTGGATATTTAAGGGGACTCTTCACTCACTTGAAAACACCCTCTCGCTAATGTTAAACCTATGGGCAGGTTGTTTTCGAATTTTTCGTTTAAATTTCAATAATTTTAAGCGATTTTTTTTATTTTATTTGTTTTTTTTTTCATAGGATAGCTGAAGTTGATCCCTAATATAGTTAATTTTTACTTTTTCGATTTCAGTTGCAGAATTTTTTAATAAAGGCATTTTCACTTTCGGAACCGGTTTCAAAAATGAAAGTACCTTTATTAAAAAATTCTGCAACTGAAATCGAAAAAGTAAAAATTAACTATATTAGGGATAGACTTCAAATATCCTATGCAAAAAAAAATCGTCTGAAAATACTCAAATTTAAACGATAAATTCAAAAACAACCTGCCCATAGGTTTAACATTAGCGAGCGGGTATTTTCAAGTGAGTGAAGAATTCCCTTAAGAGATGCCACTCAAAATAAAATTTAATAGAAAACCAGATTTGAAACATTAAGTTTTATGATCTAAATTAGGAACTTAATACGATATTCAGATAGGCAACAGTGTTCAAATTTTATTGCAAACCAAGTAATGCATTATGAATAAATATTTAGAAGCAGTTTCTTGAAATATGTTATGTACAATATTTACTGAAAATGAAAAAAAAAACTTTATGCATCAAAGTTCAAAGTTCTTCAAAGTTCTATAAAAAGTTCTTTGAGTATATTGGAACGTATTCGATATAAAAAAGATGTAAACTACTTGGTAACAAAGATTTTATTAAGAGAAATAAATTTGGTAATAATTAACTCTCTGGATCAAGATTTTTTCTCACGAATAATTCTTTGAATTGGCTTAATTATAATTCTATAACATTCTATAATATAATTAATAACATAACTTATATGATAGTGAACGCTATTTTCCAAAGACAGTAACAAGAATAATTAATTAATTTCATTATGATTTTTAATATTCTGTCAGTTATTTAATATTAGCTCTTTTTATGTTATGTACACTTTGGTTGGGTAAAAATAATGATCTATGCCATGTTTCAAGCCTGGATATTTAAGAGATACCACTCAAAATAAAATTAATTGAAAACCAAATTTAAAACATTGGATTTCATCATTTAAATTAGGAACCTCATATAATATTCAGATGGGAAAAAGGGTTTAACTTTTATTGCAAAACAATTAATGCATGATGATTAAATATTTAGAAGCAGTTTCTGGAAATATGTTATGTATACTATTTACTGAAAAAAAAAACTTCAAAGTATCGAAGTTTCAAAGTTCTATAAAAAGTTCTTTGAGTATTTTATTACTGGAACGTACTCGATATAAAAAAGATGTAAACTACTAACAAAGATTTTATTAAAAACAATACATTTGGTAATAATTAACTCTCTGGATCAAGATTTTTTTTCACAAATCGTTCTTTGTATTGGTTTAATAATAATTCTATAACATTCTGTAATATAATTAATAACATAACTTATATGGTAGTGAACGCTATTCTCCAAAGAAGGTAATAAGAATAATTAATTAATTTCATTATTTTTTTAATATTTTGTCAGTGATTTAATATTAGCTCTTTTTTTTCTGTTATGTATACTTTGGTTGAGTAAAAATAATGATATATGCCATTTTTTAAGCTTGGATATTTAAGAGATGCCACTCAAAATAAAATTAATCGAAAACCAAATTTAAAACATTGGATTTCATCATTTAAATTAGCAACCTCATATAATATTCAGATGGGTGACAGGGTTAATTTTATTGCAAACCAACTAATACATGATGAATAAATATTTAGAAGCAGTTTCTTGAAACATGTTATGTATAATAGTTACTGTAAATGAAAAATTCTAAACAAGCTCTTTGAGTATTTTATTATGGGAACCTACGCGATATAAAAAAGACGGAAAAGACTACTTGCTAACAAAGGTTTTATTAAAATCAATAAGTTTTAATTAAATTTGATTTTTAAACAAAGTAGTGCATGAAAAAGAAATATTTAAAAGCAATTTCTTGAAATATGTAATGTATAATATTTATTGAAATGAAAAAAAAAACTAATCAAGCATTACGAATATATTTTTGTTTAATGTAAAATAGTAAAGTTACATGTAATATTGAGGTTTTGTATCTAATTAAAACACATTTCGCTTTTTAAAAGTGTAGAATTCTTTATTCTTGAAATATGCATAATTTTTTTCCTAAATATATTAAATCACTGGTTAAGTAAAGTCCTCTTTTTACCCTCCTTCTCCTCCTCCCCTTCCTCCTTCTTCTTCTTATTTTATTTTTGTTAAAAGCAGTGATAAGTCATATAATAAGCTGAAAATAGAGAAACTCAAAGTATTAAGTCATAGTAGGTTAGATATCTCTTTTATCGATGGCACTTGCAATAATAATTTAAAAGATACGCATCCTCTGATAATGTACTTTTTACAATAAACCATTAATAATTTAAGATTAGCTGATGACTCTTTTTATGTTATGTATACATACACAATGTGTAAATAAGTGTATGGGAGTTTATATGTATTAACGATACCAGACCACTCGTAAAATTGATAGATATCTACTAATAATTACTATAAATTAACGACTTTTTTTTAATTGTTAATCAGAAATTTTTGATAGAAATTTAAAAAGGAGATAGAGCGAGATAGATTTTCTCAACCTAATGTATATTTTTTGAAATAAACTAAATGTGATGATAAATGGAATAATATTACAGAAAAAAAATATATTATGATATTTATGTCTCAGGTATTACTGATGTATATTATTCTATAGCTTTAAATTCTACAAAATATTTTAGAACAGCTTATAAGCTGATAATTTATCGCATAATGCAGTTGCTTGTTTTAATCGAACTTACCCAAGATGAAAAATTTTTATTTCTTAAAATATGTTTATAAAAATGTTTATTAATAAATGAATAAACATTTTAGACTGTTTGAAACAAATAGCTGAACTGTCGGAACAAAGTATAAAGGAATCATATGAAGATGTTACGCTTTATTATTTAGGGAGATAATTTTTTTAATACTTAATACATCTATCAAAAAGCTAAAACTTGTAGGATTTTAATATATGTGTACAATGAAAGGCAATATGAATATCTGCATGAACTTATTCAATTTCATTTAAATAAATTATTACGTAGAATTAAAAATAAAAAATCTAGCAAAAATAAAGAAAAAAGATTAAATATAATGTATGATTGTATAGAATACATGTTTTAAAAGCAATTCTTTTGTATTGTAATATTTAATCATCAAAAGTTAGAAATCATCGAAATAGAAATTCATTTTCATTTTCTTTTTCTCTTATTTCCCTATTTATTCTCTCGTTTCATAGTATTTCAATTTATTTTTCATATTCATTTTTATATTTTATATTATTTTATATTTTTATGTGAGGCACAATCTTTAAATTAATAAGAAATTATCATTTTTAAGATTCTCTTATTGCAATTGTTTTTCCTTAAAAAATTTTAATAGATGGAAGAAAGGATGGTTGAACCTGAATTCCGGGTAAAGTTTTATTAAAGCAAACGAAGATTTTTAACAAAGATTTTTTTTATTAAAATGACCTTTTAACATTTAAAAAAGTCGTTAATTTATAGTAATTATTAGTAGATATATATTAATTTTATGATTGCGCTGGTAAAATTAATATATATCTACCGAGAAGTGGCCTGTTTACAGGAGTTCGCATAAGTATATCAATAGGTCGATAAAAAAACACGTACAAATATCTAATAAATAACTTCCAAAAGAATGCAGAAATGTAAGGAGAAAAATTATAGTATGTTGTTGGATTCTTTAACTTTTAAAACACATTTTGGAAAAAAAATAATGAAAAATCCATGTAAGTTTTACATGATGAAGTTATTTTGAATTATTAAAGGGGATTTAATATATATGCCTCTACACGTGTCCCGTTTATTTTAATTCTAAATTCTTTAAAATCGATCTTAAATTTGGCTCTGTTGATAGAGAATTCTTGAATTTTCTTTCTTTATACTTTTTTGTTCCTCTTTATTAGAAGTTAAGATATGTAATATGTATTGTAAGCAACTCAATTGCATCAAAAATCATGTAACAATACATTCTGCTGGTTACGTGACGAAACAAACACTTACTAAAACAAACACTTTTGTGAAAAGGAGAAAGTTAAGGGAAAGTTGAATTAAATAAATAATGGCGCATTCCACGTTAAGAGAAAATAAAAATAAACGGGATGAAGAAAATTATAGGAAAAATATGCTTGAAAGATATGAAAATTGAATGATTGAAAGTTATTTTTTTAACTGATACCTATAAAAGAAATCACTATTTAGATATCAGTAAACTGTAAAAAAAAATCAGTGAAAATACAAGAGATTTTCCGTAAAATTTTACGGAGAAGTTTCATTTTTCCAAAACAACAGTTGAATTTCCATAAATGACATTAGTTCCGTAAAAGAGATTTCAAATCCGTACATATGCAGAAAGTTTTCCGTAAGTTTAATGGATTTTTTCCGCATTTCTTTCAAAACAGTACAATGTCCGTATTTCTTCCAAAATAGTGCAATTTCCGTAAATGACGTTTAGAGGTTTGCGTACAGAAATCACCTTGTTTGAAATTGAATTAAGATTGTTGTATTTACTAAAGTTCTTCAAGTATCCAGGCCTGGCCCGGCTCGACCCGCTGGCCCATTCTAACCGGGGCCATGTCTAGACGATAATTCTTTGTCAAAATAATAGTAATATTTATATATTTTAATAAAATATTTAGATTTTTTTTTATTATTATTATAAATTACAGAATTTTTTTTTTTTTTTTTTAATCTACTTTTTTTTTTTCTTGATACCGCTTCAAAATTATTAATTTTTGTCACAAATTTTAATAAAAATTATTTTAACTTTTTTAACGTGAGACAATATTGGGTTATTTAACGGTTTCATAACATAATATCTCTGCAAATTACCGCTATGTAAATTGGTATTAAATTAAACTGATTTGGCTTATAAATTTATGAATTAAACTTTACTTATAAATTATAATTTTACAAAATTTATAATTTTTTTCCTTAAATTTAAAAATTTAATATTTTTTTTCTTTACTTTTATAAAAATGAAGTTTATAATTTTATAAAGTTTATAATTTATTTCGTTAGTTTATAATTTTATAAATTAAACTAAATTAATAAGTCCAAATTTAAACTTACCCATCCCAACGTCATTAATTTCAAAATTTTCTCTAGAAATCTATTATTTTGTTTTAATATTTTTAAAACTATTCAGTTTAACAAAACCGTACACAAAAGCTCTCAGCATAGTTCACATATAATAATTTATTATAAAATTATAAAATTGTTTGTTTACAGAAAATTTATTTTAATAGCATGTAATAAATACGTATGCTTGCTTAAGATAATTATTGTTTTTTTTTTTTTTTTTTTTTTTTTTTTTTTTGAATTGATAAATATATCATCAGACAAATAATTTTAAAAAGTATATGTTCGAAAAAAGAAAATGTTACTATTGCAAAAATATGCAATCATACAATGACTCTTAATACAATGTTTTAAGCATATAAAACATAAAACATAAAACATATAATAACATTAAAATTTATCTGTTATAAAGCATGAAATAACAAAGCAAAATATTAAAACATTGAAACTCTGAAAAAAAAACTCTTCTACCGATGAAACCATCATAAAAAGCGACTAAAATAAGTGCCAACATTTGAGAAAGCGATTGTGTCCCAGTCATAATGTAGTGGTGGGGAGCGCTAGTTTAGTGAACGGAAGATTGCGGGTTCGATTCTCCTCTTGGCAAAGGTTGGTTATTTACCGAAAACGCACTCAGAAATAAAAAAAGAAGAAATGTATCTATCCCTTACAAGGTGACCCTTGAGAAATAACTTTTTCGTTTTGTCCTTTAAAGTTTATTTTAACGACATAAAAAATTCTAAAAAATACGGAAGATATCTGTTATAAAACGGAAATTTAAAAACGTATATTTCAGAGATCACGGAAAATTTCCTGGAAATTATGGAATATTTTTTCCGTTAAAATACGGAAATAGTACTAGTGTCCCGATTGCCAGTACAATTTCCGTTTTTTTTCAGGAATTTTTTTTTTTTTTTTTTGTAATGTATAACTAGGTCTCTGTTGAACTTCGCGAGCATAAAAACAAAATATATCAATGGTCATCCCGGTTATCTCGTCATGTATGAATGTGAAAAAATACGACATTCAAATGCAAGTATGAATCCTTATTTCAGCTATCATTATGTCTGAAGCATTGCTATGATTCGCACATTTAAAAACATTAACGGGTCTGTTTTTGAAGCTTTTTATATTTATATCTATTCTTACTGCATAAGTTCCTTTTGCATATAGTATTTTTAGAGTTAATTAACGAAGTAGGAGTATTGCAGCGAGCACAAGATCGCAGCGTAACTAAAGTGTGTTTCTTAATTGGCAGAGTCTCTATTTGCCGATTAAAAAGTTTTCAAACTACCTTTAAATAAAATGGAAGTAAAATTTTAAATGTGCCTGATTTATTTAACGAGACAAAAGTTGCGAGTAAGTACATTCCGCATCTATGTATACATAAAAAAGACTTTTTGAGATTTAATACTAGTTCAAATAATAATAATAATAAAATAATTTCTAAAGATATGCCAAGGGATTATAAAAATACTATTATAAAGACAACAATTTTGAAATTGATATTTAAGCTGCGTTTATTATATATTCATTTATGTAATTCAACCAGTGAAGACAGAGGTGTGGAACTTTCCTAGTATAAAAGACGTTTTTAAAGCATTTTCTTGTTTATCCAATATTGAAGTATAAATAAGAATTATAAAGCATTTGAGGGTACCTTTTCTCTTTATAGAGGACTTGGCGCGATAAAGAAAACAGTGAAAATTGGCAAAAACAAGCAAGAATTTCAAAAGTACTTTCTGTCAACTTTTTTTACATATAAAACCTTATTAGTTTGTTATATCTTTATGAAATAACTGCCATTGTATGAACGTGACAGAGAATTTCTTCAGTATTTACACCATTTAATTATATATATTGAGAATTTACTTAATACATACATTAACTAGTTTGTTGTGACCAACACAAAACTTTCTTCTATATAATTCACATTAATTGAAATATTTAAATAGTACAAGAAATGGCATTATTGACTGTAACTAAAATTAAATGACAATCTATTCTCATGCTGAGGATTTCTAAAAGTTCGTTGAATTGTGTACATTTAAACATGAGATATAAGCATAGCATTTTTCGAACAAGCCACTGAATTTAGGCACTCCTTTGAGATGTGTACAACCAAAATTGAATGACAATTGTATTCCTATCATGTGAATTCTAAATTTGATGTTTCGTTGAAATCTGAGCATATAAACTGGAGATATAAGAATCACATAAATCAAGCAAATCATCGATTTGTAGCACATCCTCTTGGCACATCCTACTTTGTCCAAAAACTAATCAGCACCAATTCAGATAAAGATGGAACTTTATACATAATTTCATCCTATTCTACGCAGTAGTTCGTGAATTAGAGCGCCCACAAAATTTGTTTCACATACAGAAATACAAACAGATTCACGGACAAACATTTTCTATAAACAGTCTAATCGTTTTACCGTAAAGACCATCTAAAACATATAAATCCATTGGAAACCGGAAGTCGAAAATTTTCACGAATTCAATACTTTCTTCTTGTACATATAGAAGAAAGTAATAAGCCCTATAACAATGCACATTTGGCAGTATATACGTATTCAAATTTACTTTAAACAGTGCTATAAGGAAAGTATTTTAGAACAGTTGAACCAGTTCACCATGTGAACATCTTTCTGTTTTGCTTCTATTGCATCTCCATTTTTTTTTTCAACATGTAATTGCATATTAAGACCATTTTTTATACATTCTTTCATAAGGTAAAATACTTTTACCTTGTAAAAAGTTGTAAAATCTTTTTCCGTCACTGGTAAATTCAAAATAATAATCATACTGGGAAATTCAGAAACGAAAAGGAAAAATGTTAATTTATCAAAAGCAAATTTCGAAAACCGAAGGGAAACTAATTGCATTTATATTATAAATTTTTTCACTGTCTGACGTTTCATTTTCGCAACAGTTTATCAAATGTGGCAAGAAATTGCACTTTCCTACACTGTAAAAAAAGACAAAAGTTTCTTAATTTACGAAAATATAATATTATTACAACAGAAAATATACAATATCCTCTTCCGGGTTACACACAATTTCGAAAACCGTTCTGTATATTTAGAAATCCCAGAAGCCAATATATTTTCGAGATTTAAAGATGCATGTATAAAGACTCAGTTTCTTTTGTTGTAACTGATTTTCAAAAACGTTTTCGAGTAATTTTTATAGTGTATTAAGTAGTTTCGGCACATGTAATATAGGTTTTTTCAGATGCTGTCAATTCTCAAGTAAACTTTTTATGTTCAACAATCATGCTTTAGAGCCAAACATGGTAAATTAACAGCATTTGCATTACTATTAAAATTAATATTTTTTGTTACTTTTTTCATGTAGAAATTAAGTTACGCAGCTGAAAATGCTCATTAAAACTGATATTATTCTAAAAACCTATCTTTTGGTTTGAGAAAGCTGATTAATACACTATAAAAATCACTCGGAAACGTTTACGAAAATCAATTCCAGCAATAAAAAATTTGTTTTTATAAAAGCTTCCTTAAATCTTAAAAATATATTGGTTTCTGAGGTTTCAAAATATAAAGAAAGTTTTCAGAATCGTGGGTAAATCAGAAGAGGTTATTGTCTATTTTCCTTCGTGGTGATAATATATTTTTGTGGATTCAGAAACATTTGTCGTTCTTTACAGTGTACTACTGAGTTATATCTAAACCCTTATGAAAGGAAATACCATATTTGGTGCTCCTACAAAACCATATAAGTCAGGGTATTCTTTGGATAGACTCTGGAGTTAAATAGTTTGTGCTATTTCTACTAGTAAAATAATATTGGGCCAATATTGTTTATACTGCCTGCATCTTAGACTACATTGTCTATATCTTGGCTAATATGTATAACAATAGCGTAAAATATTCCTAAATTGTTGTAGGTGTTTACATTTTGCCAATATTGCGCCAATATTTCTGAGAATATTTAGGCATTTTACAGCCAATATTCTCAATGTAAAGACGTATGTGTTTCATTGAAACATTTCTAATGTAAAGTGAATTTGTCTGCAATGGAGCGATTCCATTACAAATATTATCATTGTAAGACCAATATTTGGCCAACGTTGTTATTTCATTGAATGTAGTATTTCTGATGAATGTAATATTGGCGCAACATTGAACTCTAATGTAAGCAATATTGATTTAATGTATGCCCAACTGAATAAAATTTTGGGAATATTTTCTTCGACGTTTTAGAGAATAGAGGTCAACTCTCATTCAAACTTTTTTTCCCCTTTAAGCATAGTTACTCCAAGCAGAAACAAATCTGTGTAAACTTGACTTAAATAAATGAAAAATTCTCCATTTCTATAACTTTCTTGATTCATAAAAATTGTTACGCAAGAACAGATAAAAACCCATTTATGTAAAAAAAGAAAAAGTTTGCACTTCAAATGCTTCAGTTTTTCTTCAAACTTTTTTTACATTTTATTCGCAATGTATACGTATCACAATCTTTTCTTTTTACCTTATTTTATTTTTCGAACGACAACTAGTAATCATTTCCTCGTTACAATTTTCCGACGGAGAACGGGAGAGAAAAAAAAATGTTAAGTTCGGGAGGAGAAAGGGGAGAAATATCCTTGACTTACGCTAAGTGGGCCGACATTGATGAGTTTCCACATGCAAAATTTCGGAAAAAAACGTAAAAAATGACAGAAATTACAGAATACTGAAAACGAAAATTTGTATCTTTTCGTGTTTGTTTGTATTTCATGCTTGAAATATTACTTCATAAAGTTTCTTGTGCTTTCTTCGGGTGGATTCGGTATTGTAAAAGCATCATTTCGATATTATTAATATAAATTTATTATTTTCCCTTCGTGCTTTATCTCTCTTTTTTTATGTTTTAATATTTATTACTAGAAAACGAAACAAGCATTGATTGAGTATTGTAGGATATTGCAATTAATTCATTTTACATTAAAAATATTTAAAATGTAATAGTTTTATGCAAATTTTCGAAAACTTATTTTAAAAAATGATAGAAATTACATTAACAGAAATTAAACCCTTAAAACTAAAATTTGTATATTTAATGTTTGTTTGTATTTCATGCGTGAAATATTACATGAAAAATTTTCTTATGCTTTCTTCTGGTGGATTCTCTATAATCATCAATCATCATCTGTGAAAATCATCATTTAGTATTACTAATGCAAATTTATTATCTCCCCTTCATGTTTTGTAATATATTTTTTTTTTCAATATGAATGTATAATAGTGATTCAAACCGACATTCAATCAATACTGAACGATACTATATTGATTGATTTTACATTAAAAGCAGTTAAAATACAACACTAATCACAAAACAATTTTTGAAAACACGTTTTTGAAAAATGACCGAAATTATATAGAATCCTGAAAACGAAAAGTTGTATATTTTTTTGTCTGTTTGTATTTCATGCTTAAAATATTACTTCAAAAATTACTTATGCATTTTTTGGTCAGATTATCTTTTATAAAAGCTTAATTTTGGTATTATTAATATAAATTTATTATTTTCTTTTCATGCTTTCTCCGTTTTTTTACATTGATCATTACAAAGGGAAACAAACATTCTGTATTGAATATTATTAACTATTTTCACATAAAAAATATTTTAAATGCAATAAGTCTTGTCATACAAAATTTTAAAAAGACATACAAAATAGAACAATATTTGTTTCCTGTTTGTTTGTATTTCATGCTTGAAATATTACATCAGGAAGTTTGTTTACCACAAATTTGCCCTTATTACTGCATTTTTTTTTTCATGATTCTATTTTTTTATTTCAAATTTTTTGTATAACATAGAGAAGCATCCAATCAGCATTAAATTATACGAAATTAATTGATTTTACATTAAAAATATTGCAAATGCAACAGTCTTCTCGTGCAAAATTTCGAAAATACATTAACAATGGCAAAAGTTGTACATTCCTGAAAGCAAAATTGTTTACGTTTTAGTGTTTGTTTGTATTTCATGCTTAAAATATTACTTTCAAAAGTTTCTTATGCTTTTTTCGGGTAGATTCTCTACTATAAAAACATGATTTTGATATTATTAATATAAACTGATTATTTTATTTTTCTCTTTTTTTTATATATTGATCATTACAAAAGGAAACAAATATTGAGTATTGAATGGTACTACATTATTTGATTTTACATTAAAAATATTATAAATACGATAGTCTTCTCCTGCTCAATTTCAAAAATACATAAAAAAATAGAAATTAAAGAATTCTAAAAGCTAAAATTTGTATATTTTTGTGTTTGTTTGTATTTCATAGCTTAAATGTTGCATGAAATCCCCAAATCTTCTATGGCAGAAAAGTAACTCATTGTTTCTTATATTAGAATTACTTCTGTTTTTACAAAAAGAAAAAAAATGGCTTCTTTATATTAAATAAATTTTACAAATATTGGGAAAAATTGCTTGTGTATATGAAATAGTAACTAGATTGTACGAAAATTTTGCCTTCTCTTGCCAAGGTCATTTTCTCTATCTCGCCAAGGCCCTAATGAAGGACTAGTTCCAAAAAATTCGATATTGCTTATGAAAGTTCGATAAATCGGAACAGTCATGTATACAGGACGATAATATGACTTAACCGATTCTACATAATTTAATATTAAATTTAAACTGAAGATAAAATGAAAATCTGTCTTTCCGTTGACAGATTTGAATTTAGCGCGAAATGTGCGGTATCTTATGGTTAATTTCATCATGATCTTCCGTAATCAGGGCTACAGCCAGTTGGCGCATTTGGGAAAATGCGATTTGCCGCAAGAAAGTTTTTTTAATCTTCAATTGTAGTCATATTCACTTTAAAAGACGTTTTAAACCATGATGGCAACGCTTGAAAGTGAACACAATTAAGAATGATTAATTTAATAAAAAGAAAAAAATGGTTATTTCCTGTTTAATTTACTCTGGGCTGCTAATTGCCAATTGTGGTAACTGAGTCCATACTACTTACTTTAGTATATTGTAGCAAGAAAATGTTGATTGCTGGGATAGATTTTGAAAACATTCATGCTTTGAAAATATATAAAAAGTCACTAAATTCAACTACAGTTTTCAAACTAATTTCATCTGCCAAAAAACAAATCCTATTCGTCCTATTAGTCAAAATTATGCGATATTTAGAAGTGATGTATAAGCGATAAATTCGAAAGCAATAGCGCAGGCTGTTGCCACCATCGTTATGACATCGACATACCGTACTATGTTTTGACATGCATTTCTAATGCAAAATGGTCAACACCTTTTTAATAACGGAAATATCCTTCGTAAAATAAATAGGGCTTTGTTCTAAAAATAAATAAATAAATAAATAAATGCCTACAAATCCTCCTTTTTTATTTTCCATTTTTAAATTATATATATATATATATATATATATATATATAACATTTTTATAAGTAAACTTTAAACTGTCAGCTATCAAAGTATGCAATGGCAATATATAGATTAAAATGAAACTGCACAGATAACATTTAGCTAACTACATCTTTAGGAAAAAAGAAAATTACATTCTGAACAGCCCAATAACATCATTTATCTACATTTAATAAAACAAAATTTAAAATTTACGTATAACATCCAATCCGCATGTTTGAAAAATATAAAACTATTTTTAATTCCTTAATCACAAGACATTATTTAACAGATAACGGAAGAGGTTTTTTTAAAGAAAATCTAACAGATGTATTCATTAATTAAACAGTTCTTTTTTAGTTTACTTTTTGGTTTGTCTACTAAAAGAGATAATGTTCCTACATTCAAAACTTCCCATTTTCATTATGCGTTTTTTCCTTCTGTTACATGACATCTAGTAATCATTTCGTTGTTATCATGTATCTGAAACTTAAAAAAAAAAAAAAAAAAAAAAAAAAAAAGAGGAAATAGAATCATATCTAAGTAGAGGACAAAAGCAAGTGTCTTTAGAAAAAAATAATAAAAGGCAGTATTTGAAACAAATTCAAAAAGATTTGCATTCAGTCGTGAAAAATTTTGTTCTTGGTTTTTTTTTTTCTTTGCCAAAATCGGAAGATTTTGGCGTTGATGGATATTTTTGATGTAGGTAATAATTTTATTATTTTTTAAATTTAACATTTTCTTGCAATGCAAAAAATTTATGTTTTATGGCCATACTTTTCATTCAAAAATTATGGTTTCGATTTCTCTTTCTATTGGTTTAATTTTAACAAAGTGGTTTAGTTGAAATAATATAAAATTATAATAAAGAATAATCTTTCTATAAAGTTACAAAAAAAAAGTACAATAAGAAAATATAATTATAAATTTGAATAATAATAATAATAATAATAATAATAATAATAATAATAACGTCTAAAATCAATATTTTTGGTTTATTAACTACAAAGCCCTATTTCTTTCACCACCTCAAAAGGCAGTTTTTATTAACCTAGTTGAAAAGTGTTTATGACATCTGTTTGTCTGCCGTCTTCCCGTGCTCTAACTCGCGTAAATATACTCGGATTGCTTTGAAAATTTTGTATGTTACTGTCGTTTACTATTACAAGATCCCTATTAAAAATGAAGTGTGTAGCATTTATAGTTTTTTTACATGGAAAGTTAAAATTATTCCGTTACATTACAGTCAATGGGAAATAATCGTTTCAAGTGCATTTTGATGATGCTACGCCATTTGAAACATGACGAAATTGATATAAAATTATGAAGCGCATTAAAACATGATTTTTGTAGAATATGGGGTGTAAAGCATCTTTATTCATTTACCGGGTCAAATAAAATAATTCTGTTACACATTGTATTATGGGAAGAAATCGTTTAGAGCGTTATTTAATGATGTTTCAGGATTTCAAACTTAATGAAAATTATATGCATTACTGAGGTGCACTATAAATTGTTTGCTTAAAAGTATGGTGTGCCATTTATCGTTAATTTACAGGGACACACAAAATATATCAGTTACAGTATAGTTGCGATAATTACAGTCTATGTGTGATAAGTGCGTTTTTAGGTGCGTTCGTAATTATATAAATACGTAGCACCTATTGTCGTCGCTTGATCCGTCCGTCTGTCCGTCCGTCCGCATATAACAACGCAAAAACTACCCAACCGAATGGTTTGAAATTTAAAATATATTATCTTTGCAGAATTTTGTCGAGACATTTCAAATTTTATTAAAATCTAATCAAAACTTTAGGATATATTAATAAAAATATTTATTAAGAAATTTGAATTTTTTTTTTAAAAATCGGTGATTTTTTGTTATAGGAGCTTCGGAAGTTTCATCGTCAAGCGACCGAGATACTTATTTTATTACAGAAATTAATCTGCAGACGATATAATTCATTTCACAGAATTAAAAATCATCTAGATCTGAATATTTATATAACTAGCTATAGTACGAACGCACCTCATTTGTCACGTTTGACGTACAATTTCCAACTTGTTAACTTTGGTTTGCGTTTTTAAGTTTAACTAAATTTTTTCATAGTGCGTGGTGTGTATAAATTTGGTTGATCATATACAGGGCTACACAAGGGAATTCGAAAGCATTACAGACTATGGGAGTGAATTCCTCAAGGGTATTTTTTAATTCTGTTACGCATTTTCCTGCTGAACCATATTTAGTAGACTAATATACAGGGATACGCAAATAACAAGATACATTATCGTTTACGGTTGGTAATTGCTGGAAGTGAGTTTTAACTTGCTTTATGCGTTTTTTACCTGAATTTTAGCTTAATATGTGGTGTGTACAGAAATCTTCAGATAATATACAAGGCTGCACAAAAGATTTCGAATGTATTTTCCTCGATTTCGGAAAGTTTCTAAATGTGAATTTTCTAACTGAACTAAATTTTATCACACTATGTAGTATACAAGGTGGTCCTAAAATATATATCAAAAATGTAAAGGTAGGTAAAGGGGACCTAAATAAGCATATTTCGTATAGGAATGTGGGTGCGGAAATCCAGCGTTGAGGCAGTAGAGGGCGCTGTCGAGTTTGGTGGATGAAAGCGGTTCGCTGGCTTAAATCGTAATTCTCCGCACATATTTTGAGCAACATGCATAGTTACACCATTGCGGGGCTTGCTGACATATATTTCATGTATGGGGAGGCGCAAGGAAATGGAGCGGCCGCTCAAAAGATGCGCATGTCCAACAGCTCTCAAGCTTGTCGAAGGACTATCCTCTACTGTGTGTAATGCTTCTTCTTCTACTGCAGGAATTCTATGATACCTTCCAGTACCCGTATCATGCCTGGAAGAATAAAACGATCCACTAGCGCTCAACTCTCGTTGAAGACGTTTAAATGTTCGTCGATCCGGCAGATTCCTACCCGGAAATCGTTCCATGTACATCCTTTGAGCAGTCGCTCCATTTCCTTGCGCAGCCCCATACATAAAATGCATGTCAGCAAGCTCTTCATTGGTATAACGATGCATGTTGCTCAAAATTCATGCATGGAATGGCGATTCAAGCCAGCGAACTCGACAGCGCCCTCTACTGCCTCAACGCTGCATTTCCGCACCAACATTCCTACATAAAATCTGCTTATTTAGGTCCCCTCTACCTACCTTTACATTTTTGACATATATTTTAGGACCACCCTGTATATCTAAATCTATAGATCATATACAGGGGTGCACAAAATAATTCGACTACTTTTTTTACAATGGAAGGTAATTTAAAAAACTGTATTTTTCAATGTGTTATATGTTTTCTAAAATGTTTACTTACATATCTTCTTTCACCTTATTTACCGGTGAAGTTTCGATACAGTTTTCTGGATGTGTTGGAAAGTGTTTCATAATCTATGCTTGATGCATGATTTTTCGTTCTTGTTTATTTTAAAATGTACTGTTTGTCATAATTCCATTTAAGCTTTATGTGTTTTCACTTTGATGTTTTGTTTTTAAGTTAGTTAAATAAGGATGAAGAGATCCCATCCAGTTAAGTCTTTTACATTTGTTATTTTTATATTTGTTTTTAATGTGATATATGTGTGACGCAGCATGCTAATATACATTTTTTTTTTTTACCTTGCGTCATTAAATTCCCCAACCAACTGAACTATTTCTTCCTCTTTCTCTCATCGTCAGATTTGTGTTATCAATTTTGGGCAGCCAACAAGAGCTGTTTTTATCGATTATACCTCACTTCTAAATATCACATAATTTAAATTTTTATATCATTGAATAGGGGGGGATGTACTTTTAAATGAAATTTGTTTTAAAACTATAGTTCAATTTAGTGATTTTTTTTGTATTTTTAAATAATTTTCAAGCATGAATTAATAATTTTCAAGCACGAATTAATTATAAATCCATCTGAACAATGAACAATTGTTTGCTACGTTAATGAAGTAAATAATGGCAAGGTTATCACAGTGGGCAATCAAGGAAAAAAACAGATTAACCATATAATCAAATTCACCAATATTACAGCACTTCTGCACTAAACTAAAATCTGCCAACTAAAAGACATATTTTCATTTTATGTTCAAGATAAAATGTAATATCAAGTTAAATTAATTTCATTAAAAAGTAGGTTTCATCAGAACATGAGGATAATTATATTTTAATTTTGTCTACCATTCACCTCACTATAGGTGTAATACGAAAAACGTAAATGTATTATTCCCTTTAATACATTCCGTAATAAAAAAAATATTGTTTCTTAAAAACCACCCTTTTAACAATATCCATTTTTTATTCTACCTCCACGAAGCTCTTCACAATAATCGCAGATACAACTGAAATATCCACATTTACATATTCCTTTTTCCAGCAATATTTGAAAAAAAAAATTAAAAAAGGGGGGCGACCCAGTAAATCAGTCCTTTCTTAAAATGGCAAAAATGGACATTGATCCTTTTAAACACTTCCAAATGTTTATGAATTCGGTTTGCCTGACCGTCTGTCTGTCTGTCATCTGACTGTGCTATAACTGTCGTAAATATACGCGGAATGCCATATACTTGATATAGGTTTTTAAACCCACGGAAGATGAGCCCAGTTGCTCGCCCCTCTATGCATGTTGACAATCGGACGCCGTGGGAAAGCAAGAGCCGTCGTGAAGCCTAGCATGTGACTTAAAAACCGGGTCCCCTTCTGGGGTTTCAGCAACGAAGTCGTTGGGCGTTCTCGGAGGTTCATCAGGTGTGTGTGTGGAGGTCTCTTCTAAGATGTAGGATCCTCCGCCGTATCGTAGCGACCTGTGTCGTCGACACTTGGTAAAAAGGCTTGGGAGTCCGCAGTGGGGAGCGGCCCTAGGCCGGTCGCAGCTTCGTAGCGAGACAAAGCTACTGATGCGATATAAGCCCATTAGAGACTTGGGCGCGGCGGTCGGGACGCTCTGCTCTACGTACGCTGCTCTACGCGGTGCTCTCTATAAAAGTAAGCTGCGCCTGTCGGCGCAGCTTACTTTTATACGTTTTTGAGGTCTCCCATGGCATGTTCACTCTCAGAAATAAAATACTCAATTTTGACGATTCGGCAATCCTTGAGCTTTATTTCGTTATTTTTGACAATAATTTCGTCACAAAGTCACGTTGTTTTTAACGAAATGCGAAACCTCAAATATTTGGCGAAACTGCTTCCTCACTGTCAAAATCAAAACTCACTTTTGACGATTCAGCACTTCTTGAGCTATATTTCATCATTTTTGATAATCATATCGTCTCAAAATCACGTGATTTTTAATGAAATATAAACTCAAATATTTGACGAAACTGTTTCTCCATTCACGGTTAGACTCAATGTATATTAAGGAAAGGCATTTTAAGCTGTTTACAGAGAGACTCGCTGTACCTCCTCAAATCTCGCAATTTTAGTAAGTAGATATACATTTATGTTATTACTGTAACAATTTTTAGAAAAGCGCTTTCAGTTAATACTGAATGTATGTAGTTATTGTTCTGCATTAGATTTTTTTTTTTTTTAGTTGTTAAAATTTTCAGGAATGTTTATTATACTTGTTGTTACAAAATTGTTCAAAAAAACATTATAAATTTCAGGAGCTCTGTTTCATTTAAGAAATATATTCATATAACAATCAAATTAAAAATATGCATAACTTATCCGTTTCCCCTCTATAAACAGTAATGTGTTAAAATCTTAACCATCATCTAAAATTGACCAACAAATTAACTAGACCATATTCCAATCATTCATTCAACAAAGGAAATTTTTCTAATAAATTATACTAATCAAGCCATATTCTAATTATTTATTAACCATAAAAAAAAACCATAGCTTTATTATTTAAAACAGTCAGAAATTATAATAGCACCGATAAAAATACAATCCACCTGCTAAAAATATAAACACATAGCAAAATCCCGTAGATACATTTAAACTCACATTTACGCAAGGTCCCGTTGGCGAGGTAGGCAGCGCAGTCGCCTCCCACACACAAGGTCGCGCGTTTGAATCCCCTTGAAGACTTGAGATTAGTGGTGTAATTTTTCCACTGTCGAGTACACATGCTTCTAAAATTGTCAATAGATGGCACCACCGGCCTTTTTTTACACATTCAAACAAGCAATTTGGCGAAATTTGTATCGTTGTTTGTTTCGTATTGAAGAAATTAATTTACTCAATTTGACGAAATATTCGCTCGGAGCATTTCCCAGGAAACGGTTTCGCCAAAAACGAAGAAAATTTCGGAAAATTTGAGTATCCATTTCTGACAGTGTTCAGAAATGAAAGTAAAGTGTGTACCGTTTGTGGTTAGTTTACAGAGACATTCAAAATATTCCGTTACATTACGGTCAATGGGGGAAAAATCGTTTTCAGTGCTTTTTAATGATGTTACTCTGTTTGAAATTAATAGACATCACTGAAGTGGGTGGCAAGATGCTTTGTATAGAGTATAGAATAAGTAGCAATTACAGTTAGTTTACAGGGACGCACAAAGGTATTCCATTGCGCTATTATCTATAGGGAAAAATCGTTTGCGGAGTATTTTAATGATATTATATTATTTCACTGAAATTGATATACATTACTGAGGTGCACTACAACACGATTTCTACAGATTATAGCGTGCGTAGAATTTATCGTTTATTTATAGACACGCTTAAAAGAAATAGATTAGAGAACTGACTATGAATCATAACTGTTGGATGTACTTTTTTGGCTGGGATATGCATTTGAAAACCAAACTAATTTTTAGTGTGTTACCAGATGTGTAGATCATATAGAGGGTTGCACGAAAGAATTCGCAAACAATACCGGCTTTGGACAGATATTGCTGAAAATAATTTTTTATTGCGTTTTTATTTTTATTATTTTTTTTTTTTTTTTTTTTTTTTTATGTTTATTTAGATATCTCATTTCATTGCATGAACAAAAAAGGGAAATTTCTTAACAGTACTCCGCTAGTTTTGGAAAGTGTTTCGTAATCAATGCCATGATGCATGACTTTTCGTTGTTCCCATTTTAGCATGTCCAGAAATGCAAATAAACATTTCCTATATGCCATTTCAACAAATATCATCAACCATAGAAATATCATCTACTCCCAAACATTATCTATTTATGGCCTACACACAGTAGGCACGTGACCAGGGCTACCAAACTTTGGGAACCCCAAGGAATTTAGAGAGTTTTAATCTAAAAACTTTTTCTGCATATACAAAGTAAACAACACGAAAGAAAAATTATGCATAAAGCATAGATTATGAAACTTTTCTAACATTTTCAGATACGCTAACGAAACTCAATTAAGAATAAGATATCTTAAGTAAACAATTTAGAAACGAATAACACATTTTAAAACCCAATTTCAGCAATTATCGTCTATATTCAGAAATGTACTCGAATTCTTTTATGCAGCCCTGTATATGATCAATAGATTTGTATGTATATTACATAATTCAGTCAAGTTAGAAAAAACATAACACTTTTGAAAAATGACCTTCAGCAATTTCTGCGAAGAGACGGCAATGTACTCGAATTTTTTTGTATACAACCCTGTATGTTATCATCTGATTTTTATATGCACCACATATTAAGCTAAAATTTAATTCATATTAAAAAAGAAAAGCATAGCAGAACTAAAAACGCACTTTCACTCGCGGCGCGCGGTCGTTCCTCTACCCTTCAACACTGCCCGAAATGATAGTAGACGCGATCATGGAAGATGCCACTGAAAAAATTATATACTTATTTATTAAAATAATATTTTAAAATATTATGCTTAAAATCTTGCATATTTATTTCCATGGAGGCGGTCGAAAGCGGGGCTGACCGCGGCAGAACAGTCGGCAGAACAGTCGCCGAATCAGTCGGCGCGGCCGTTCTTCTTCCCAACACTGCACAAAACAGTTGTAAACCCGATCACGGAAGATAAAATCGGAAAAAATGTACGCTTTTCTATTAAAATTATTTAAAAAAATTATGCTCAAAATTATGCTTATTTATTTCCATGATGGAATCCGTGAACTAATTTATAGCAGTGGATAAAAGGAGGGGGGGGGTCTCTCGAAAACTGCTGTACCTAGCGCCCAAACATGACTTAATCGGGCTCTGTTTCCTAAACCTTTTTCGAACGCATGCAAAAATTCATGAACATTTTGCATGAATAAAAGAAAACAAAATTAAATTTCCCCCAACTTTTTTCCTATCTCGAGACATTTCAATTAATAACAAATAAATAAATAAAAAATTAATAATAAAATTTAACAAAATTTATTTTAAACTCGTAAATCTGATAAATTATTTAAAAAATGTTTTATGACTCACCCATATTTTCAAAAATATTAAAACCATACAAATCTGTCTTAAGTACAAGATATTTGCATAAAGGTAATAGGAATATTTAAAAAAAAAAAGTACAGTTGGTTTAAAAATAATAAGAATAGAACTAAAATAATCGACACTTAAATTAAACAAAATGAAAAATTTAAGTATCACATCTAATTTGTTTACAAAAAAATAAAGAGAAATGCATTTAAATTAAATCCATCTATTACATCGCATGATTTTTCTCAAAAGATTGCCGATAAAAATAGTATTTATATATTTTTTAAATTGCTATGAATAATAAATAGATATAAGACAAACGCTTCAGCGAGTTTACTTCTTCGGCATTTTTAAATCAGAATAATTGATTTTGACTTATAAATACGACAAATAAAATTTAAAATTTAGGTTGAACTGAATGTGTAAAAAATACAAGACTAAATTTATTTCTTTTATAATAATATATTGAGCAATAGATAATGAGAAAAATAGCTTTAAAAAAAAGCAAGTTTAACAATCATATTCATTAATTAAACTCCATTTTTTTTCTATTTGGTCTGTTTACTGAAAGATATAATGTTCTTACATTAAAAATTTCCATTTTCATTGTAGCCTTTTCCTTCTTTTACATAACAACTAGTAATCATTTCGTTGTTGTTCATGTATCTGGAGGAAAAAATAAAGAAATAACAGAGTCATATCTAAGTAGCTGACAAAAGCAAGTGTCTTTTAGAAATGAAAGAAATAAGTATTTGAAATTAATAAAGCATTTAGTCTTGAAAAGTTTTGTTCGCGAATATTTTTTTTTTTTTCCAAATTGGTGTATTTTAGTGTGGATGACTATTACTGTGTATGTCGGTAACAATTTTTCTATTTCTTTTAAAATGTTCTTAGTAAGCGAAAAAAATATTGATTATTTAGAATTATTTGCTATTGTAAATTATATATTGTATTTATATTAATTTACTTATTTCATTTTTTATTTTCCTTATTTATTTATTGTAGCATATAATATAGTTTAAAATTTGAAGAATATCTGCCTATCTTCAATATTGAAGTAATTATATACGCATGATTTTCTGCTATTTGCGTATAAGTAAATGAACATATTTATAACAAATAATTAAATGTACCAAAAATTTTGATGGGCTATTTAAAAACTTCTCTCCCTCCCTCCCTCTATCTATTTATTTATCTATATATCCATCCATTTATCTACCTAACAACCCTAATCCAATTTTATTTATCAGTTGTTTTTTTTTTTTTTTTTTTTTTTTTTTTGGCGGGTGGGTGGTGGGGGTTAGAAACATTTAAAATACTATCAACTTTATTCAAGAAGTGGACACTGTAAATAAAACGTAAAATGGCTTGAGCCATTTATCAAGCTGTAGAATGAAAAATACAACCAGACTATCCTGAATTGTTAGAACAGATAAAATGTTATAATAGTTGAAATATTGCTGAATAAACTTTCAAATTGCAACATTAAACACTTGTAAGATTTTGTCAAAACTGTAATTACAAACTTGTATTCATTAATACTTTTTCAATTTAAAAAGTTTAATTTTTAAATATCATTTTAAACAATTTCTAATTGACTCTGCCTTTTACATTTTTTTCTAACAAAACAATTTCGACATAACAACTGGAAAAAACACATTTCTCTTCATGAAAATATTTTTACTTTTCAGTCAAGGTATTCAGTACAGTTTTTAGATAAATTCTTATAAACATTCCAAAGGTAAGCTAAAGTTTTTATTTATTTTTTTTTTTTGTCTTAAAATGTTGCATATTTTACGCATTTCGGGTACTTAAAAATAATTATTATATAGAAATGTCCCAAAAGACCTTTATAAGAGATTCGAATGATCATAAGAATATAATTTTCCACATTCAAAAAAAGATATTTTTTTCAAATATAAATGTAAAAGTATTACATAATCTCACTTTATTTCTCAGTATATCATTTCTTTAGAGTAAAGGACAAGAAATTTTTTTTTAAATTTATGCAAAAAACTGCCAAAAATCTGCCGGCGCCAGTGAAAACAATCCGAGAAAATTTCAGACAGGTATCTGCTTTCATTAAAAACTGAACTACAAAGAGATCTGTTTCTCTGGCCGATCCCTCCATTTAGTTTGCGAAAATGAAAGGAAATAATTGCCAATTTTTACTAATGAACAAAAATTTAGGTAACTAATTAAGATATAGATTTGAAATTGATGTTGGGAAGGGGTGTCATCTGCCGGCTATTTTAGCATAGCGTCTTCGTTATGTTCTAATTATCAGAAAAATGTAATTCTTTTTTTTAATGATCGCGTTAATGTAGGTGACGGTGGTTCTCTTGAACAAATTATTCATTATATTTGCGGGTATGGAGAGGGAGAGGGTTAACGCCTTTCTCTGAGATTGTAATTATCTCGGGCCCGGGCAACGCTGGGCGGGTTAGCTAGTTTAAAATAAAAATTTCTTTCAACTTGGCCCCCTTTAAAAAAAACAAAACCTCTGTTTCTCTCCATTGTAAAATGAATTCAAGCTTTTAAACTACACTGTTAAAAATTTGAAGCAAACTATCCAATCATTTGACCGTTTTTATAGAAAATTGTTACGTAACCGTAACTTAAATCTATTCTGACCATAATACGGGCAATAATTTGGTCAGAATGGAGTTAAATTACGGTTATGTAATCGTTTTCTACAAAAACGGTCAAATGACTGAACAGTTTGCTGCAAATTTTTAACAGTCTACGAAAATTAAAACAATAAATTTATTCAACATTAACTCGTTAAAATCAATTCTACATTCTGTGTCGCCAAATTAAACTAAATTTTCATTCGTATACCACATACATAAAAATAGACGTATTACAGTAACAGTCAGTTATAAAAAAATAACTATACGAGTTATGATTTTTAAACTGGGGGTGCAAGTGTCCACAGCAGGATTCGAACCAACAACCTTTCGGCGTAAGCTGCAAATGCTCTGCCAATTGAGCTATCCTGGAAGAAACTGGCGGAGAGAATTCACCCAGCTAACCTTATTGATAATAGCATCTGGCATTTTTTCCCCGTTGTAAAGATGAATTCTAACTTCTTAAACTATGAGAACTATAAGAATAAAATTATTCTAAACATTTACTCGTTAAATTCAATTCTATATTCTATGTCGCCAGACTCCATTATCAATACAGTTAGCTGGGTGAATTGTGCCCACCAGATTCGGTCAGGATTTGGTCAGTGTGCATTGGCAGCTTAAGACAAAACGTCCCTGGTTCGAACCCTGGCTTGGACACTTTTTCACAACGTTGGAAAATTATAACTCGTATTATTTATTTAGCAATGATTTATTTAGATTATTGAATTAAAATTAATAAAATGAAAATAAATAGTTAATTGAATGAACCTCGTTTATGAATTGGTTACACATTGAGAATGAAACGAAAATTAGCATGATAGTTTAATCAGAATCTCAAAAAAATATTTCTCCCCGCTTTATGACACATTTTCTGACATTATTTAACATAAAAGCACGATAATTGCAGGCACGATTATTAAAATGATTTGTAAACGAATATTTTCCTTTTTTTTTTTTTTTTTTTTTTTTTTTGATTTTCCGATAAGTCTGTTACATCTTTAGTTATACGCAATTATTGTCTCAGGATGGCATTTTTCGCCCTTTTCTGCGCTCTCGCGTCTGGAAATTCTGTTCAAACCACCAACTTTGACAGCATTTTTTGAAAAATCTTACGCCTTTATCTAAAAACGAAAAAAAAAAAAAAAAAAAAAAAACAGTTCAATTACATAGCTTCTTAATAAGAACACCTGCCAATTTGATACATTTGCGAACAAAAATGAATTAAAAAATGTGTCGAAAAGTAACCAGTTGGGATTTGAGGACAGCCTTCAAACAATTTCTTGTAATCAAGTTGATTTGATTTAAAAGTAGTTATTGTACTTCTCTTATCTATCCAGCGTTATTTTGTGGAATTAATTTGAGGTAGGCCTTTTCTTTTCTGTTTATAAAGTTTTCTTAACTTTACAGATTTATTTTCTGTTTCACCGTTAATTTTGATCATGATGCCGTAAAAATTAATTATTTATCCATTAATTTATTATTATGACCCGCTGTTGCATTTTCTGTCAAATGGTTATCAAACGGTTCCAAAATACGCAATTCAAATTGCCATTGTGTTAGACTGTAAATAATGCAACAAGAATAATTTTAAATTATATGAATAAACTTAATCAATATGAATAATTTTAATTTGCTGTCTTAAAAATATTTATTATTGTCCGCCACATTGCAATGTTTTCTTCCAAATTTCATAAGATGTGCAAAAATTCACAGGAAATTTCACTCCTTTTATTTAAACACAACACTGTAAAAATAAATTCCGTTGTTATTAATTTCCGTATTTATTACGGAAATTATTTTTTCCAGTGAAAGTTATTTCGTGAATGAGTCAAAAAGTATTGTGAACATACCGGGTGTTCTGAAATGGACTGACTGATTTTAAAATTCAATAACTTCCAAACGGTGACAGATATTTAAAAAATCTTGCAGGAGAGTAATGTATGATGTGAGGAGTTTTTTTTTCCTGCGATTCCTGATTTTAGTTCGAATTACCAACAATAGATGGCGTTGCAAGCTATAGGAGTGCAATCCAGGTCAAAACTAAAATCACCCAGCATTGCTGCAAAGGAAGGCGGTTCAATACATGGAGTGAGTATCATCACAGCCAACTCCAGTACCGGCCAAGAAAGCTCTTGTTTGTTTCTCCCGCCTTAGGACGGAGTTCATGACGTCAGATCGCGTGATCTCCGCCGAACCAATCGGCCGAGAAAGCTGTCCTAGGGAGGAGGGAAACAAATAAGAGTTTTCTCAGCCGATTCAGTCAGCCGGAGATCACGTGGTCTGACATCATGAATTCCGTCTTAAGGCGGGAGAAACAAACAAGAGCTTTCTCGGCCGGTACTGAAGTTGGCTGTGGTATCATCACAGCCAACTCGTATCATTCGCTAAAACAATCTTGTTTTAGGGCCCGATACTGAATAAGATTTTATTGGTGAATGAGACCCACTCCATGTATTGAACCTCCTTCCTTCATATCAATGCTTTGTGAGTTCTGCCTTTGTCTGGATGGGATGTATATTGCTCGCAGCGCCTTCTATTGTTGATAATCCGAACTAAGATCAGGAATCGCAGTAAAAAAACTCCTGACATCTTAACTTACTCTCCTGCAAGAATATCATCATATATATATTCTAATACGAGCAAATCGTGTGTGTGGTTATATATATATATATGCAAATTTTATCTTAAAAACGGCTCTAACGATTTTGACGAAATTTCGTATCCTACCGTTTTGGGGCACCAGAAAACCATTGCGCTAGGCCACATGTTCGAGAAAATTCGATTAGTGGGTCATTTTGGGTCATTTTGGGTCATGGTCTAGCTAATTGTATCTAAAAAACGGTTCAAACGATTTTGACGCAATTTTGTATCCGACCATTTTCGGGCACGAGAAGACTATTGGGCTGGGTCACATGTTCGAAAACTTTCGATTAGTGGGTCATTTTTGGGTCAACGCGGGTCAAATTAATTTTTTTTTAAAAACGGCTCTAACGATTTTGATTAAATTTTGTGTCCTACGAGTTTCGAGCACGATAAAATCATTGGGCTAGGTCACATGTCCGAGAAAATTCAATTAGTGGCTCATTTCTGGGTCATTGTGGGACAAGATCTAAAAAGCGGCTCAATTTACATTAAATTTTGCATCCAATGGTTTTCGGGCACGAGAAGACTGTTGGACTAGGTCACATGTTCGAGAAAATTCAGTTAGTGGGTCATTTTGGGTCATGGTCAAGCTAATTGTATCTAAAAAACGGTTCAAACGATTTTGACGAAATTTTGTATCCGACTATTTTCGGGCACAAGAAGACTATTGGGCTAGGTCACATGTTCGAGAACTTTCGATTAGTGGGTCATTTTTGGGTCAAAGCGGGTCAAATTAATTTTATCTAAAAAACAGCTCTAACGATTTTGATTAAGTTTTGTATCCTACGAGTTTCGGGCACGCGAAAATCATTGGGCTAGGTCACATGCTCGAGAAAATTCGATTAGTGGGTCATTTCTGGGTCATTGTGGGTCAAGATCTAAAAAGCGGCTCAATTTACACTAAATTTTGCATCCAATGGTTTTCGAGCACGAGAAGACTGTTGGGCTAGGTCACATGTTCGAGAAAATTCAATTGGTGGGTCATTTTGGTCATGTGTCATTATAGGTCAAGCTATTTTATCTTAAAAACGGTTCAGAGGATTTGAAATAATTTTAGCACCCTACAGGTTTAGGGAACAAGAAGACTATTAAGCTAGGTCACATGTTCGAGAAATTTCGATTAGTGGGTCATTTTGGTCATGGGTCATTATGGGTCAAGCTATTTAATCTTAAAAACGGCTCAGACTATTTACACTAAATTTTGCATCCTATGGTTTTCGGGCACGAGAATCCTGTTGGGCTAAGTCACATGCTCGAGAAAATTCAATTAGTGGGTCATTTTTGTCATGGGTCAGGATATTTGAACTCAAATTTAATTTTGACCGAGCATAGCTCGGTCTTCCCTGCTCGTATATTCTAATACGAGCAAATCTTGTGTGTGGTTATATATATATATATATATATATAATTATAATATCTATGAATTTCAAAAAACATATCAAGTTCTATTCTACTTAAATCTCCAAAGAGATAATCAATGATACTGTGTATACAGAATACCACATAGCTAATAATTAACATGTGCAAACATAATATTACCATAGCTGATGCTTCAATGGTAATTGGCCAAATTTTACTCATACCAAAAGAATATTGAAAAAAGAAATAGAGAGAAAGGGGAAAAAAAAAATTATAAATTGGAGTTGCAATTAAGTAAACACAAATGGATTAACAAATTAAATATGAACCATACACAATGGAAAATTGGACCACATGAGAATTAAATATGAATTGGACATGGAAAAACACATGCACATGTACTCATCAGCCTGGATGCACCCACATGTGTTTTAAATAATAATTCAGTGTTTCATAATTCTACTGGCATAATGCTAAGATCAGTAGAATCATCCAGGTACACTGAATTATTACCAGACAACAATTGGAAATATTAAAATTTGGAAATATTTAAATAGGAAATAAAAAACCATTAAGAGAATACAATATATTTCACTCACATCGATTATCCAAAAAACTGTAATTAACACCTCACTAA
Source organism: Maratus michaelseni (assembly GCA_963931845.1). NCBI lineage: Eukaryota > Metazoa > Arthropoda > Arachnida > Araneae > Salticidae > Maratus > Maratus michaelseni. The sequence continues at coordinate 188,208,991 of OZ007587.1, forward strand.
ATTACCACGAGATAACAGTTTTGAAATAATAAAATTGGAAATATGAACGCGTAAAGTGTAGATAAAATATTTAATATATGCAAATTTTATCTTAAAAACGGCTCAAACGATTTTGATGAAATTTCGTATCCTACCGTTTTAGGGCACCAGAAAACCATTGGGCTAGGTCACATGTTCGAGAAAATTTGATTAGTGGGTCATTTTGGGTCATTTTGGGTCATGGTCTAGCTAATTGTATCTCAAAAACGGTACAAACGATTTTGACGAAATTTTGTATCCGACTATTTTCGGGCACGAGAAGACTATTGGGCTGTGTCACATGTTCGAGAACTTTCGATTAGTGGGTCATTTTGGTCATGGGTCATTATGGGTCAAGCTATTTTATCTTAAAAACGGCTCAGACTATTTACACTAAATTTTGCATCCTATGGTTTTCGGGCACGAGAAGACTGTTGGGCTAAATCACATGTTCAAGAAAATTCAATTAGTGGGTCATTTTGGTCATGGGTCATGATGATATTTGAACTCAAATTTAATTTTGACCGAGCATAGCTCGGTCTTCCCTGCTCGTTTTTAATATCTGTCACCGTTTGGAAGTTATTGAATTTTAAAATCAGTCAGTCCATTTCAGGACACCCGGTAGATCTGAGAATATCCTTGAGAGATAACGTGAAATTTTGTTTTTCTCTAAAGCTGTAGGATTTATTTTTACTATTACATTGCAAAAGAAAAAGAAATCCGTAAAAATTACGGAAATTGTACAGGCGAAATATGAAAATTCTTTTTGGAGTGTAAAAATATTATAAAAAAAAAAACCCACAAAGCCTTAGCGAAAATGAGAAATTAAATAGACTTTTAGCTCTATTATTAGACAAGTATATTCTTAAATTCATACTCCCTACTTTTTGACACATTCACGAAATCATTCCATCGGAGAAAATAACTTCCGTAAAAATACGGGAATTATACTGGCAGTTTTTTTTTCTTTTTTTTTTTTCCAGTGAATATTTATTTAAACGGCCAGTGCTTAAATCGCATACCTAATTTAAGTTCTCTTCGTCATTGATATTCGAAAATTCCAAGTATGCTTGCATATGTTTTTAAAATGTTTCCAAATTTTCAACTTTTATTATATATTTATGTTTAATACAGTTGAACTCCAATTATCCGAACTCCAACTATCCGAATCGCTGATTATCCGAATCGCTTTCAGAATTTCAGAAAAAACAAATGAAGACGGAAATGTACTGCGATTCCCAAAATAATGATTCTGTCTACGCGCGCTACTGTCTTTCTTGCCGCGAAGACCCTGGGTTTCAAATTCTAAATGATGATGAACTCATTGAAAGTGTGAGAGAAGAAAGTGTCGAGGAAGAAGATGACCTTAATGTCGAAGTTGAAACAGACACGGGACCATCAGCTAGTGAAGAATTTGCTGGCCTTGAAACTACGTTGAAATGGATAGAGCGTCAGCCTGAGTGTGACTACAAATTCAATTTCTCATCAAGCGGATGCGCGACTTGACTCTCCAAAAAGGGAGGAAGACTGTCAAACAGCTTACTTTGACCGAGATGTTCAGCAAGTAATGACTTTCATTTACAGTACGGTACGTACATAGTGTACGTACCGTACTGTATGCAATATGTATGCGTACAGCACTTGTAAATACGCTTAACTTGTAATAGAGCCTTTCATTTAATTAATTAAAAGCTCTTTTTCATTAAAAATAATTTATTTCTCCCATTTTCAACATACAAACAGTAATTAATTAAAATATACCCTTTTTTCTGAAAAAATCCAACTATCCGAATTTTTGATTATACGAATAGGGTCCGGTCCCAATTGATTCGGATAATTGGAGTTCTACTGTATTGAAAACTATAAGTTTTACATCTATATCATGTATTTTTAATTACACATAATTTGTCTAAGCATTAAAATAAAATTAACTTACATGGTTAAGTTATACGTACAAGCACAGGATAAAACTCGTATAGCATAATCGTTTCATTTAAAATTAAAATGAATTGTAGGATGATCGCACTATCGTTGATCAGTCACCAGTAATTGATCAGTTAATATTATACACTGTTAAAAATTTGCAGCAAACTGTCCGACTCATTCGACCGTTTTTGTAGCAAATGGTTTCACAACCGTAATTTAACTCTAGTCTGACCATAAAATGGACAATAATATGGTCAGAATAAATTACTGTTATTTATGTAATTGTTTTGTATTAAAACGGTCGAATGACAGGACAGTTTGTTGCAAATTTTTAACAATTTATATCGTATCCAATAAAGTCTTGTATGCAAGTTTTACTGCTTTCTTCCTGGTAGTTAGACACTACTTGAAATATATTAAAAACTTCGTGGTTAATTAACTAATATTATGTTCCAACAGATGCAGTGAAAATACCAGTATATTCTTACTGCACTATTAAAAATTTGCAGCAAACTGTCCAGTCATTTGACCGTTTTTATAGAAAATGGTTACATAACCGTAATTTAACTCTATTCTGACCATAATATGGGCAATAATGTGGTCAGAATAAAGTTAAATTATGGTTATGCAACCATTTTCTATAAAAACGGTCAAATGATGGGACAGTTTGCTGCAAATTTTTAACAGTGTGAGAAACAGGACTTATATCATCGCGCGAATACATAAGGCGTGTTTTTCTCTAAGTAAATACTGGTATGTTTCTTACGTAAAATCAGGGAAATTCCCTGACCTGTAGGACCCCTGTAATAGCAATGGATGATCCACTACTAACGAAACTCATTTTTTTTACAATTAGAAGAGAATCGCGAGTTAATGACATACCGTAGAAAAAATGTGTCATGCAAAGTCTTATTCATCATAAAAATAAATAGATAAATAAAATAAAATAAAATAAAAAACGAAAAAATTACTATTTGAACATGTTATTACAACTAATAGAGCGGACTGCACTATAAAAAAGACAAATGTTTTCTTAATCAAGGAAAATAAAATATAACCACAAATGAAAATACGCAATAATCTCTTCTGAATTACCCAAGATTCCGAAATGCCTTCTATCTTTAAACACAACAGAAACTAATATATATTCGAGATTTAAAGAAGCATTTATAAAAACAAAAGTTTCTTTTGTTGTCACTGATTTTCGAAAATATTTCCGAGTACTTTTTACAGCGTATTAATCAGTTTTTCCAATATGACGTATAGGTTTTTCGGATGCTATCAATTCTGAAGAATATATTTTCAGGTTCAACAAGCATGTTTTACAGTCAAACATGATACATTAACAGCATTGAAACTGACATTAAAATTAATATTATTTCGTTACTATTTCATGTATAAACGCAGCTGGAAATATTTAATTGAGAATTGATAGCAAATCGATATTCCTGTTTTAGACACATGATTAATACACAATAAAAACTACTTGGAAAAGTTTCCGCAAATCATTTGCAGCAAAACAAACTTTGTATTTATAAATGCTTCTTTAAACCTCGAAAATATATTAGTTTCTGAAGTTTCTAAAGATAAAGAACGCATTTCGAAATTGAAACTCGGAAGTGGCTATTGTATATTTTAGTACGTGTTTATACTGTTTTTATGTAGATTAAGAAACGTTTGTCTCTTCTGCAGTGTAAAGGAGGTCAGAATACCGAAAATATTTTTAATTGATCAACTAGTGCACTTACGCTCTATTTTTAATTTCCTAAAATGAAAAATTCAAAAGTGTAGAGTTTTTTAAATATTCCTATAAAGATTTTTGTGAACGTATCTAACATTTTTTAACATAATAAGCTATAAAACATTCTTAAACTTTTAATGACATTTTAGAGTTACCTGGCCCCTTAATGTAAACATATTAAAAATGATAAGTCTGTGTATGCTTCAAGCATGTTGATTAATATGAAAAAAAAAAAAAAAAAAGTAGGAATTTTTCAAAAAAAGTTATCCCAGTTTCCACAAATATAGGACTTCCAAAAAATGAAATTATTTCTCATCCTCCAGTTTAAATTCAATCTTCTGTTTCCTCTCGCCACTTGAATCAATTTTGCTCATGTCACAGCGATCAAAACTGAACGCATTACTTCTCTCGTCTAGTGCCGTCGTTCAAACTCAAGTCCGACTTTAAAACGGCACGGAATTTGACGATGGTAACAAATGATCATGGCCATCGTTTTACTACTCTTCCCCCCTCCCCCATCAGCCCCCATCATCAGCCCCCAAAATATCCTGACAGGCAAAATTAAAGATTGAAATAAAGAAGACAAATTAGAATGTCTGTGATGATGAATCTATACATTTCTCGAAAATGGTTTGGCTTCGGTTTTTATTTTCATTTCTTTTAGCAACATTTCTTTTTCTCCTTCTCTCCCCTCTTCAACTTTTTCGATGTCATTTTAAAGGCAAAGACAAAACAGAAATAAATTCATCTATTTCGGAAAAAAAGTCACATGATCTTCAAGAGCGCTCGTGGAGAAGGAATTCTAAGTTTTTATCCTTTCGTTTTGTTTTGGGTTTTTTTTTAAGTCGGTGAGATGAGTTTTGCAAAATATCGATTTAAGGAAAATATTCTTTTTTGATGTAAAGTAGCATTTGATGAAACCGTCTTATTGGAAAGCAATTACAGTAATATACGGTAAAGTTTACTATGGTGATTGAATCGATGCGATTTGATTTTCTTTCGTAAGGATTGTAATTTATTCATATTTTTTTTTATCGCGCTTTTGTTTCGGTAAAACAGCATAATAACTTTATCTCCAACACTTTTTTTAAAAAACAAACACAGTATTAAAAAAGAAAGGCAGATTAAAGAAAATTTCATTTACTGGCAATGGCTAAAATGACTATAAAATTTCCAACTTTATATTTTTTGTAAGTGTAATCATGCAACTATTTTGAAAACTTATTTCCTTCAAATGTTAATTTTAAAAAGGCTATATAATTTGAAAGGAACTACGGTTTAAAAAATAATAATGAATGCTATGTAAATGTGAATAAAGTTATACGTAAAATTTAATTGCTGATAGACAGTTTCTTATCAAGTTTAGGTTAATAGATGTAATAATGAACTCTGTGCTTGCTTTAACCTGAGCGACTAAATTATCTGAAATCAAGTCAGATATTTCAAAAATTCATAAAAAAATAAATATAATTTTTAAAAAATGACGCATATCGGAGTATGGTTTGCATAAAACTAATCAAAGATGCATTTTTTTTTTTCGGCAAAGGATAAAACTAATTTAAAGAGACTTATAAAGAAAATTCAGATTTCAAAAACTCATAAAAAATTATTAAATTATCGTAAACGAGCGTGGTTTGCGTCATAAAACTTATCAAAGAGGGTTTTTTTTTTTTTTTTTTTTTTTTTTTTTTGGGGGGGGGGGGGGCAAAAGGAGAAAAAAGAGACCCAAAAGAAAATGCAGATTTAAAAAAATCATAGAAAGTTAACAAATTGTCATAAACGAGCGTTATTCGCGACATAAGACTTGTCAAAGAGGTTTTTTTTTCTTTTGGCAAAGAAATTTTTTTTTAAAGAGAACCCCCTAAAAAAGCAAATTTCAAAAATTCATAGAAAGTTAACAAATTATCATAAAAGAGCGCAACATAAAACTTATCAAAAAATCTTTTTTTTTTTTTTTTTTTTTTTTTTTAATTTAGATTTTAAAAATTAGTAAAAATAAAGATAAATAAACAAATACCAAAATTTAAAGAGACCCAAAAGAAAATTTAAATTTAAAATATCCCTATTTTTTTTTAATGTAATAAAAGAGCGTTATTTGCACCATAATACTTCTCATGGAGTCGAATATTTTGTGGGAAAAAGGAAAACATATATTTCAGAGAGACGAAACACATAACGCAGTTCAGATTTCAAAATTTAATAAATGGAATAACAAAATGTCATATCAGAGTGCGGTTGAAGCATAAGACTTTTGTGGCAAAAAATAGTTAAAAGAAAATTTTAACTTTATTTTTCTTCTGCCCTAAACAATTCAACACTTCTACAAACATGACAATTTTTATTTTATTAATTTTTTTTAATGTGAACGGACTTATACCTGGTATATGAGACACATCATAAAAATATTTCTCTTTTTTACTTTTTTTTTTCTCTGTGCAATTTGTTTCTTCTTCAGTAGGATCATTTAATTGTTTTCAATTTCTCTTCACTGAAATTTTTTATTTATTATTATTATGTGATTTTTATTTATTTATATATTTATTTATTATTATTATTATTATTATTATTATTACAAGCAACAATTTTTTCAACCAATAAGATGATGTGTAGGCGAAAACTTACTCTAAAATTACTAACAAGGAGAGAACCAAGCTTGGTAATCACAGATTTTGATTATTTTTATGTATGTAGTAGGGTAGAAGCCCCTTAGTCTCAGGTTCAACGGATTTTATACAACGCTCCTTAGTTCTCGAGAAATAGGGGGTCTAATATTTTAACACAACTTAAATACTTAATTTGTAATGAAGTTGCTCCGTTGGTCGTAATGGCGTCTGCTCGTTGATCCGCGGGCCCGGATTCGAGACCGGGACGAACTACGTTTGCTTTTCTCATTTTTTGTTTTATAAATATACTTGTAATTATTATTTAATAATCCTAATTAAAAATTATAATATTGTGCATTAATTATAATGTTAACCTATTTATTTTTTATTTGTAACTAAATCATTGTGTAAAACATCATTAAACAGTTAATTTTTTAAATAACTTTTAAAATGTATTTCATATATGCTTTATCAATGCAATGATATTGAACAATTGTGTCAATTCGTGATATTAAATAAACATCATTTATATATTGCCTTAAAAAGGGAAGTCCATGTGATGATAATACTACTCTGCTTTTTAAGTAAGAAGCATAATTATATTAAAATTTAGTGTAAGAATTAAATTACAACATATTTTTTTTGCATATTAAAGATTTTTAAATTTGTAATACATATGCCTGCGCTCAGAATTAATTTATAATTAATAAAATAAGGTATGATTTTTTAACGATTTTGAAATTTTTACTAGTCAATAATGGATCTATTTAAAAAAAAACTCTTTAAATGATGAGAAATGTTTAATAATGGCTTAAACATCAAATAAATTAAATTTAAATTTAAATATATTAAGATTATAATTAATGTAAGATATTAAATCTTTTAATTGAGATTATTAAATTATAATTACAAGTATATTTATAAAACAAAAAATGAGACAAACAAACGTAGCTCGTCCCGGATCGAACCCGGGCCCGCGGATCAACGTGCAGACGCCATAACAACTGAGCTACGACCAACGAAGTAATTGCGCTACAAAGTAAGCATTTAAGTTGTGTTAAAATATTAGACCCCTCCCCCCTCCTCCTATTTCTCGTGAACTAAGGAGCGTTGTATAAAATTCGTTGAATCTGAGACTAAGGGGCTTCTACCCTACAACATATATAAAAATAGTCAAAATCTGTGATTACCAAGCTTGGTCCTCTCCATGTAAGTTCCAAAATAAATTTTATTTTATATCACAAACATTTTATTATCTCTTTATTAAATTTTCTATAAGCTAATTGTTTTACTTTATTTAGAAATATGTTGCTCATCGCTTTAAAATGGATTAATTTTGTATCTCTTTTTAAATAATCTTACCAAAAACCAAGGCTTAACGACGAAATTTGTTTTTATCTGGCTACCAAGTAATTTAATCTGGCGTTTTCATTATTATTATAATTTTTTGTACAAAAATTGACCCAAGAAATGAGCACAAACGGCATTTTTTTTCTCTTTTTCTTAATTTTTAATTTGGTAAAAGTAAGTTCAACAAATGCAAATTTTAAAATAACAAAAACAGAATTATTTGACTGACTTCGACAGGAAAACATAGGCAAAAATTGTTTTCCTGCTTCACTATTGCATAGATGCCCTGCCCACCCTTTCATCAGATATAGATGTTGCAGCACTCAAGTATCTGGACAATTGAAGCCGTCGGCAACCAGCATTTCCCGAAACATGCCGGTTAATCCAGCCTTTGCAGTATTTCTCTCTCTCTTTTTTAAAATTTTTTTCATAGATAAATAATTTTGATAAATTTCATTAGAAAACTCCGTTTATATTATCTCTGTAAATTATGTAACTACTGCAAACTATGTAACTAATTTTCCTAAACTATACTTATTATTCTTTTTTTCTCAATTCATAAAAAAACTTTTGTGCGTTTTGAAAATCAGTGACGGGAGAGGTGGGGGGGGGGGGGATCTTTTTCTACTGGCGACTAGAATTTTTTGCTGGCTGCCAAATTTTATCAAATTTAAATAACAATAATAAAGAAATAACTTCGGATGTAAAACGTGTTTTCTTAATTGCCATTTTATTTCACCAAACTACCTTTTTTTATACCATAATTGGTAGATGTTATTTTCTCAGAGCATTTTCATGCCTTTCTGAACTTTTGTTTTATTTTCGGACTCGTTTAACATAACAATTTAATGAATTCCAGAAAATACGTTCTTTTATATATAATATGCTTTCATTAAAGTAAATCATTTTAAGTACCAATTTTTAGAAGTATTGGATCATTTTTCAGTGTTATAAGAATATTTAGGTTCTGCAGTGAAAAAAAACCCGGCAAAAATGGATAAATGTACGACTTTTTGTACATTTTCCATTGTATGACCGAAATATACTTTCTATCTCGAAAGATTAATAAATAATTCTGTTTCAACTGCTAATCTTTCCTAATTAATATAAATGAAACTTTTTCATTTCAATGTACCCATTTAGAAACATGGGCTTGTAACAAGCTAAAATCACGGAGATTGAACTGTCAATAATTAAAATAAAAAGATGGGAATTCAAGGTCCAAGATATAGCCGTGTAGAGATGTACAATGACTACCGACAAAGACTGGGAATTTATATGCACTGCTAGGAAAAAGTAGGCAGACTGTGAAAATGCTAATGCTGTGGATGATATTTTCTAGGGATTTTTCAGCTTTATCGTAAGTAATTGCATAATATCTTAAATCTGCAAAATGTCTGAGAGTAGGTGAAGATTATGTGAAAGTTTTATAGAAAGTTTATCTTTTGTATAGTATTATTTTTTATTTAAAACATTAGTAATTATTTTGTTGGACATTAACAATAAGATAGACACCATGATATAAGACACCGTGTCACATAGACTTGCCAAAGAAATGTCTTTTAACGCAATAAATAATCTCAATGTATGCTGGAATATGTGTTTAACTTATTTAAATCAATTGAAACATTTGTAGTTGTAATTAAATAAGAATAGATTATTTGTACAAAATTCTTATAAAATCCATGGCAACTATAAATTTTGGGTTGAATTTGAGATTACTTAAGCTTACTGCAGGTTTGTTTAATCGGTTTCAATAGGCAATGCGATGTTTTTAGCACAACAATTAAATAAATAAATATTTATTTAAATGAAACGCGTGATTTCGTCACTAAGTAATCTCATTGCTGTAAGTTCCAATCAAGTTAAACAGTTCACTGTTTATAGTTCACTGTTCACAGTTTCACAGTTCACAGTTTTTCAATCTTACTTTCAAATATAATAATTTTAAATAGGTACCTTTGTAAAACTAAAAGCAAGTTTTAAAATTATCAAACAAGATGAATAAAAATTATAAGATATGCTACAGGGATGGCAAATCTATGATACGTCTGCCCAAAGTGGCACATACGACAATTCCTCTGGCACGTCAAACAATTTGAATTAAATTACCATTATGTAAGTGAAATACTATTTTTTTCTTTTTGTTATAATAAATAACTGAGCTACCCGGATAATACCCAGCCTGGCACCTCTCACTTTTAAATGTCGGTAAGGCTGCAACCGCAGAACAAGATGGAATAACTTCATGAACCACCATCACGGTAGGAAACATGAGTCGAAATTAGTCCAGCATCGATGAGTATATATAGATAACATTACAATAATGACATGGGTATAAAATATCACAATTTACTAAATGGTGTATTAAAGTTAAAACTAGACAAACAGTTAAATCAAATTAAAACCATCAACGTGTCAAATATCATCTATGGCCATCCTCGGGAAATAGTTGTTACATTGCTTCTAAAGTTTCAAAGGAGAAAGACAAGCCATCGACAAATTAAAAAAGTTCACTAGGTTAACCATCAACTATCATTTCAACCAAACAGAAGCAGAAAAGATGCAGTAGCTTCGTCTAACGGACAAAAACAAAAAAGTTTAAATGAATTACCGATGAAAGATGCCTTTGCACTGTCTGTCGATTGAAACAAGAATATACTAAACTCCGAAACACTAAAGGGCAAGCAGTGGTGATAATTATCCAAAATTGATAAGACTGGGTATTGACCCTAACAAAATAGATATATGTGATGTGGTATCACATATATTTTTCTTAAATTAATCCTTTTCTTTAATTTTCAGTTTAAACTATCTTTTAATTACTTAGTTATTTTATCCTAACTTTTATTTCAGCTCCCGCCGTAATTTTCCTCCATTAAAAGAAAATATCTTTAACATAGACCCTTTATCAATAAAACTTTCTCACATAGATAGAATTTATTTAAACGATTAATCATCATCACTAGATATCCAGAAAAAAAAAAGAAAAGAGATAAAGATTGACTTTGTATTCGGTTTGCATTTTATTTCTCATTCCGGCCAACGTTCGTTAGAAATGTCTGTGTCTGCTTAATTTTTGAGTTTAGCCTTTTCGGTAAAATCCTAAACATTTTCCAGTACATGAGAATTGTTTTGTCTACTTCAGCTAGATTCCCAAAACGTTGCTCTCAACGTACATTTGGCATTCACATTCTTGTTGGCTCACTTTTTAGGACTGTTATTCTGGTACCCCTGTCCTGTAATTCAAAAATTCTCCTAATTGCCTAATGCGTAACTGATAATTTTTAGCTTATATGACATCATTCATTTTCATATGCTCTTTCGCCAATTTCATGTTGCCAATATGTGTATGGCATGAAAATCGACATGTGCCGGAGGGCTCACTCTCTCTCTCGCATGGCCTCGGATAAGAAGTTAATAATGTAAGCTCACGTTGGTTAAAATGCTCTCGGGCACCATCCCATCCCTTCATATACGTACTTTGTAATCGTACGCTTATAACTCGAAGTTTAATAAACTAATATCGTAAAGAATCTTTTGAGAGCATTTAATTCTACAGCCTACTGCCTTTTTATGTTAATTTCAGTGGATGCACATCGGACTTGGATTATTTTTCACGCAATGTACTTTTAAATACGTAGTTTTCCGTTACCATAGGTGATAATTATTTAAAATTGATAAGACTGGGTATTGACCCTAACAAAATAACGGAAAAGGCGAGTTTAGCTGGAAATATAAAAAATAAAAAGCAGTGCACTTTCAAACGGTAAACAACAAAGGATGAATATAAATGCATTTGATTATTTTAAGATGCTCATCCAAAGTTGAGGGATATTAAATGAAATGCTATCATTACATACCTCGTTACTCCTAACCATAATTTCAATGGACAATTGAAATGGGAGTGAAAAAGAATACAGCTCAAGGTTCGAACTTGTGTCATTGGTTCAGCGCACCAACGTTCTGCCAACTGAGCTACCCGGACGAAACGCAGCCTGGCATCTCTCACTCTTATATGTTGTTAAGGCTGCAACCCTTTTTTCATTCTGTTGGTTTTACGCCTTGTAAGCAATGTTAATAAAATTCACGTAATTTAAATTTGATTTACTATTTCTCGGATGTATTGCATTACTTCAATTATTATATATATATATATTCTGGACACTATTCTGGTTACAATATTCTGGAATTGTTGCAAAGTGTTTCATAATATATGCATGACACATGATTTTTTTTCTTGTTTGCTCTTGCCCCGAAAATCCCTTACTTTGAGAAGTCTTATGGTACAAACCGTACTTCGATAGGACAATGTGTTCTTTTTTTACGAATTTTGGAAATGTGAACGTACTTATGGGACACCCTGTATACATACGGGGAAGTCTCTCAGCGGAAATTTTGTTTCAAATTAACTGGAATTTGACAGACAAAAATTTAGAATGTACTTTTTAAATTATATTATATTTTTTGATTTTATTAAGATTTTAACAAAAATTTTAAAAATTACTTTTTGCAATTTAATTTTTTCTTATTTATTTATTTTATTTATTTAATATATCTTGATTTGTAAAATAAATTCATAAGAGACAATGAAAAATGACTATAAATATTTAATTCTACAAAAATTCAACTGAATTTATTTTAATGTTTTTTTCGTTTGCGAATTTTATACTATGGTTTATTTAATACTATACACATGTCCAGGGTTTTAAATAAAAGAAAAAAGTCTAAAGCTTACTTAGGAAAGAAATTAAAATGAAAAGTGCTTTTATGTGTTCAACAGAATAAACTTATTTCTAGGACTAGGTAAACAAAAAGATTCAAATAATAGCATTGAAATACTAATGTTTAAATATTTTTCGCAATTTAAATATTTAAAAAAAAAAACTAGCATTATTTTAACTTAAGTAGCGGACTTTTGAATTTAAGCTATCATTTTTAAAAACAATATTTCATAGTGGAAAATTTTAAAAAAGTTAAATTATAAATTGTTGTCTCTTAAATCAAAGCATAATAATAATAAAGTGGATTTATCTTTCAAAAACACGAATTGAAGAAGAAACTAGTCGTTGGGGTCCACCGTAATACTTACCCATCATGGATATGCATAATGTAAAATATTAAAATAAAAATGTGTAAACTACTTATAAAATGCATTGCAATTCAAATAAAATCGTGGCTTGATAACGTCATAAACTTTAAAGGCTCGGTTACTGAATTGCTTGAAAGAGGTTTTTCCTTATAACTCCAAAAATAATAATCCTATTAACTAGCGGTTTATTGCATCTGATTAAGCGTCAAATTTTCAATTAAAATATATCTTTAAAGTGAAATTTGGATGAAATACAGAGTCATGAAAAATCGAAGAGTGTGGGAAATAGGATTCCAAATATCTCGGCAACTAATTATCCGATCGACTTCATGCTTTATGTAAAATTTATGTTTTTTTTATTGTATTTTATATTCATTTCTTAAACTAAACATCGAAAATTTTTATATACCTTTTATCAGAACGAATATTTCGAGAGTCCGAAAAAAATAGTTCCGGTTAATCGAGGTTATTGAAATGAAATAGGCTTCTTCCCATTATTACATACTAAGCACATACCAAATTGCAAGTCTCTATCTCAATTTGTTCGGGAGACAGAGCGTTTACAGACACACACACAGACACACAGACACGCAGACACACAGACGGACGACAAAATTTTTTTTCTAAAAATTTGTTTTTTGGAATCTCCAGTGTCTGAAACGTGTAAATCCGTCAAAAATTTTTTTTCGATTTTCAAAATGATTACAAGATTTACACTATACTACGTATGATGGGTAAGTAATAACACCGGGCACTTTCAATTTTTGGCGTTTTGTCGAATATCTATAGTTTCTACAACCTGTACGATTTCATCCTTGCACGAGCTGTATTAAGCTAAAAAGGTTTGAGATTTGGGCTATCGTATATAAAAAACCACAAAAAGAGGACATACAAAATGAGCAATTTAAGTATATTTGCGAATATAATTCAGAACCGCGTACATGAATCGAGTTAAGTATGCCTAAATTACATGAATACAAGATGTTGCCAACCCAATACAACACATTCAAGATGATCTGAAAAAATAAGGAATGACTCAGGAGGATTGATTGATTGGTTTCTTTTCTTTTAGGCAACGAATCACAAAAAAAGAGTAAAAAATGGTAAAAGGTGAAGCTAGAAATATTTGAATTAGATAAATTATGGTGCTGCCACCTGGTAAGATAAGTTTAACAAATGGAAAGAGTCGGTATTAATCCAATAGTGACTATTTATAATTGATAATAAAAGTTGATGAAACTTACATGTTATATATTGATGCTTAATTTGAAATAAATCAAGATAAGAAAATTAAAATTAGTATAAATAAGGGGGATCGAAGAAAAAAAATAATAAAATAATACATTTATAAATTAATATTAAAAAATACACGAAAAATGGTGGAGGATTATAAAACTACAAGTGGTAGACAGTTAAAGAGGTCAAAAATATATATATATAAGTATATAAATGTAAGATGATGGATGAATTGAAATAAAGAATAGTTAACAATGTCACATACAAAGCGAATAAGTTAACATTAATAGTTAAAAAAATAATGAATATATATATATATATATATATATATAATACAGCGAAAAAAAGAAAGACTTGATACTATTGAATTTAATCTGAAATGAAATGTTCTAGAATAATCTATAGTATTACGAGAAACAATTATTGGTTTATAGTGCATAATTATCCATTTATAAATTAAAACACATGCATTTATTTTTTATTTTGAATATAAATAGACAATACATTACAGTAGAAAATTAAATATTTTTAGGGGTATCGATGGCATTCTTACTTTTAATTATGATTTACATAATGAGTATAGCAAAATATATCCAGATTATTTACAGTTAAATAAAGCAAACAATACTGATGATAATGTAGTCATTTTGTATATTTCTTTTCATACTTTAACTAACATCATTTATTTAGATCTATATGACAAAATAAATAGTTTTGATTTTTTTACAAGAAATATGCCTCATTGGTTTTCGAATTTCCATAAAAAGATTGACATAAATATTTTGATAAACGAAATCGATAGAATTAATAGAGTCCGAAATACTTATTTTAATTTTAATAAAAAGATTTTTAGATTTTTATCTAACTTATTTTATAATTATAACTATCCATGTAAGTTTTTGCAATACTATTTTTTAATTTTTTTAAAGAAGCAGTGTCAACGATATAGACTAGCATGATCACTTAGGAATGTTAGATTCTGAAAGTTTCTGAATGAATATTTCTTCACTAAAACCTGATTACGGAACGCGTAGATATGGATGTGGGGAACAGATAGAAGCTACAGATATTAAAATGTCTGGGCCAAGGTACTGAATACAGGAATCACAATTTGAAAAAAAAAATTCAATGCTCACTACTGGTCGACTATTGCTAAATCTTGCTTATTGTTTGCATTTAATCAAACACGATGATGGGTTCGAAATATTTTACTATTCAAGCCTTTTTAATTATCACAAAATTTATTTACACACTTATAAATTATAGACATGGGACATTCGAAGAGATGTTGATATAGACAGTTATTTACATATTTACAAAATTATAAATTATTTTTACCTTGATTCGGATCATCGTACTATACACAATAAAAGATTATCCTAAAATATATATTCTATTTGCACTTTATTCAATTCTCGTCATTCTTTTTCAGGAAAAATAGACGGTATTCTTTTAAATTACATTCATAGCTACTCATAACAAAACATTCCTTTTTAACTATGCCAACTATTTTCCCTAAATTTTTAACCTTTTTTCGTGAGATAATAAAATGTAAAAAGAAGGCAAAAGAAAAAACAACTACGCTGCTATAGCAACGAGCCGCGTTTAACAAATAAAATAATATATATATATATATATATATAAACAATTTTATCGGCATTAGCCAAAAGTCGTCTGCATAAATAAAAATATTAATTTACCGATTCCTAACACTTATAATGCGTAAGTTGACATTTTGAATTTTATCTCTTTTACTTTCCTTGCATATATAGGTAAAGACAGCCACCTCATATTTCCTTGTTTTGCAATATATTATATAAGATCTTAATGAATGAATAAGATTTTGAAGATTTTAATCAATTGGGGAAGATGTCCTAAAATGTTGTGTAGATGTTATTCAGTTATTGAAAATATGTTAAATTATTTTAATGACTTTTTTAGTTTGGAAGCATTTAATGTAATATCATTGAAGTTTTATTTTAAATTTGAATATAAGTGTGTCACGCTTTTCGAAGCCTGTTGTAAATTTTACTTTTAAAATGTAGGTGGGGTTATTCAGCCTTTCCACCTATCGACGAAAATGAACTGGTCGATCAACTGGGGTAATTAAAATTCTTGTTCTCACGTTTTATAGTTATTTTAATGTGGTTTTACATTCTATTAAAATGTTTAGAGTTTAATGTTAATGTTTTTGATCATTTATATACCACCTTCTTTATGAATTTATATGTATATATATGAATATCTATTAAGCCGCTGCTTAAATATTTCTGCAGTGTGTGCGAAAAATTGTATGGTACCTTTTGAGAAAATTTTTTCTCACATTAAACAGGAATTGTCTTATATTTTCCAATCTTATTCCCATGTATGTTAATTTTGATACACTATTTTAATTTTGAAAACACTGTGTTAATTTTCATAAATGCAACAAAATTTGTTATAAATGCATCAAAATTTTATAAAAATTGTCATATATTTACATAATAAAAAATATTTGTCAAATATATTATTGCGCATAGTTTATAATGAATTTTATATGTTCAGTGTTAGCTGAAAACATTCTGTAGCTTAAAGAAGTTTCCTTCTGTAATTTGAAATTTTTTTTAAATGTTGTTTAATACAATTAAAACTAAAATTTTATTCCCATCTCAATAATTAATCAACTCAGTGTCATTAAACTAATTTTGCTACTCACTTTTTTACCAATCTCTTCACTATTATTTGCTTCATTTGTTTAGAGTGTTCGAATCATTACCTAGTTTTTTTTTCACCAAGAAAAATGAAAATATATACAATGTAACTATTATTTACATTAATGTTTTTTATAATTTTAAGTGTTATTCATAAAGTTTTCTGTTTTTAATTAAAATTCACAGAAAAAAAATGTACGTATTTTGTTTTGTATTTTTGAAAAAAATAGTTCTTTAGCGTCTTAATCTCTTTAAAAAATTATTTTTGCTAGCATGTTTCCGTAACCATGATTAAAATGTCATTTTTGTTTCAAAAGTTTCGGTGCAAAAATTAAATATATATATTTTTTTATTAATGAATAACTAACAATAACATGAAGAACTGCATTTATATTACTTTGACATGATGTCATTTTATTTATGCTAATATGTACACGCTAATATACATTTATGCATGTTATTCAACATACTCAATCTATTGGCGTAATGAGGATGTAATACCCATCTGACTTATTCAATTAATTTAAAATAAATTACAGGTATAGAATGTATTTCCTCATGACACAAGTCAAAACATTTCAATTTCATTACATTACTCTCTCATACAAAAAAAAAACTTTGAATTATCTCATTAACTTTATACGAACGGAAAATTTAAAATGAGAATAGAAATTATTAGACCTTTGTTCCTACCTTAACAATTAATCATTTCTGTGTCATTGAATTAATTCTGAAAATTTTAATATTGCTACTCACTTTTTCATGAAATCCTGAACAATTCCTATGCTAACTCAATAGTGACTATAATCCCCCCTCCCCTCTTTTCATTAGAAAAGTCTTTACATTTTATCATTGCTTGTCTCTGAAATTACAAATATCATCCCATTAGAGAGTGATTCCCCTCGCAGCAACAATGTGTACAGTTGTTGCCCTGAAGGGTACACTTTTAAATTAGTGCTCAAAAATTTCTATTTTTTATTTACTGCTCCTTTTTAATATTATTTATTCCGTTCATATGCTGTGACAATAACCTGGAAGAAAAATTATTAATGCGAGAATGTGAAATAGAAATACTCGTTTTCTAAATTGGAAGGATAACTTAATTTAAAATATGTGACACACAATACCGTTCGTTCCTTGAATGTTTTTATTTTGGGAAGCAAGTGATGTGACTAAACCCCAGAGGCAATGCTTCAGCCAAGAAAGAAAAATGGGAAATTGTCGCGAATTAGCCTTAATTTTGTCTATTTATTGTAGATTACTGTATTGATTAAATGTTATATAAGAGATAATCGACAGGTCTGGAAGGAAAGTGCTTTCTGAACTTCTTCTGTTACCTGCAAAAAAATCGAATTTTAAAACGGGATGAAATGTCATTATCGTTCTATAATTGTGCTTATTTGATTTTTTTTTTCTTAATTTATAGACACCTGAGCGATATTTTCTTTCCTGATAGCCATTTTTATTTATCCGTATGTTTCATTATCTGTTGTTGAAGCAGGTAAAATGCTAACATAATTTGTATATTTAATAAAATAGAATTAAAACATAAAAAAATAAGATGATATGTAAACGATCTTATAGAGGATTAAAAGAGGAAACAACATACTTTCAAAGAAAAATTGTCATATTTCTTTTATTTAATTATATATAGTTGCATATTGTTGATTGTCGCTAATTAACTTTAAAATAGTCAATTTATTGCATATTTTTGGATTGATAAAAAGTTGTATAAGTGATTATCTTATAATAAAGTGTCTTCTGATGTTCTTCTGTCATCGGTGAAATATTAGAATTTAAAAACTGTATAAAGTGTCATTAACTTTCTTTAATTGTGCATATTTATTTATTTCTAATTTATAAATGACTGGGTGATATTTTGTTTGTTTTTTAGGCATTTTTTTATCTATATGCTTTATTATCCGTTGATAAAGAGGCATGCAGATAAAATGCTAAAATATAATATATTTATTCAATAAAAATGAATTAAAAAAATAGAATGGCATTTTTTATTTTACCGTATGCTTTGTTATCTGTTGATAAAGAAGAGTACAAATAAAATGCAACTTTATAATCCTACGTATTCAATGAAATGAAATTAAAACATAAGAAAATAGAATGGTATATATGGAATTCTATTGTGGATCAGAAGAGAAAACAGTTCGTTTCAAAGAATAATTGCTGCGTTTTTTATTTTAATAAGACGAAATTTTGTGATGTTGATTGCGAGTATTATCCTTAATTTTATCGAATTATTGTAATGATCAAGCAGGGCGGTCGCTCTGCCAAGCGAAGCTTAAAAAAAAACGCCACACAAACAACGCCAAGAACTGAACTAGATCGCTACTGCTTACTTACAGAAATCAACTTCGCAATGTTAAATCGACAAAACGTGCCAGATTAAAATATCAGATATCAAATAAACCAAGCGTCGCAGAAAAAAAAACGAAAACTAGAAGAATCTAATGAAGAATTTCTTCAATTTAAGACCAAACTCATCTTCATAAGTGATTTATAAACAGAGATATAGATTTTTTTTTTTTAAACGTCGAGTTACTTAAAATGATCACTTTTTTCTTCGTCAAACTTTTTTTTTTCAAACAACCTACAGACCTTAATATTCGGCAGAATAAAAAAAAGGATTGCATTTTTGGACAAGTAATTACGTAATCTATGTGCTTTTATAAAATCCAGTGTAAAAAAATATTATTTTCTATCCTTAATTAGCAAAAAACTGTTAATTAAATTGGCGATTAAAAAAATATGCCAAAACAGAGATAAAACATGCCAACGACCATGTACCATCTGTGTTATAATAGCACAAATCAGTTACAAGTTATAACAACATCAAATTTCATCTGCAAGTCAGCCCTTTTCGGTTGAATCCTCAAACAAGGGCGATGCTTGGCTGCGTCGAATTTGGCAAAGCGATGAATGAGTTTTTCTTGCTACCGGTTTGTTTCTTGCATTTCTTCCCCGCCT
Source organism: Maratus michaelseni (assembly GCA_963931845.1). Lineage (NCBI taxonomy): Eukaryota > Metazoa > Arthropoda > Arachnida > Araneae > Salticidae > Maratus > Maratus michaelseni. Next base: position 188,228,629 of record OZ007587.1, read on the forward strand.
ACTACGGTTTGATCTAGAAATTTGATTGGTTTATGAGTGAATTACGTTCGTTTGGTTGGGTTGGTTGGTTTATTGTGTGCCGTATTGTTGGATTCAGAGAGTGATGAGCTAGATAGAGGTGCACTATACCGTAAAAATGTCTTTGAGAATGAAGCCGGTAATTTCGGAATTTACTAGGCCCAAAAAAGGAAGCATACACTGTTAAAAATATCGTGAAAAATTACCTCTGTTTTTAAAGGCTCTCTATTTTCTGACTAATGAGAACGCCAAGGGCATTCATGTAGCATTCTCATTGGTCAGAAAATAGAGAGCCTTTATAAACAGAGGTAATTTTTCACGATATTTTTAACAGTGTATGGAAGAAGGGCTGAATTTATTGGACAGTGAGCGGTTTTCAAATCAAGTCCCAAGTTGTTTGGGCCGACTTTAGTGTTGCATCACGGCACATCGCATGTCTATTTTTGTTTGAACTCTGGGATTTGCGAAGTGAAGTGAATTTAATCTTTTGACGTGTTTTTTTTTTATGAAGAATTCAGCAAAGCGGCAAGTACGAATTTGAAATAGTGTGTGTAGTGTGTTGTTAATGAAAATGTAGGATATTTTAGGTGTTTTTGATAGATTATTTAGAGGTAAATTTGAATTTTGTCCTCTTGAGTGAGCAGTTTAAGGGTTTGTTTGTTTGTTTATTGAGAAGATACATCTGACTTGTGTGCTTGACATCAAGTGCCTGCTTATATCGTCAATATACATCAGTTTAAGGGTTATTTTTGTATAAATACTGCTGCCTCATCAGAAGTGATCGGCGATAGCGATTATGACAAACCGAAGCCTTAAAAAAAAGGGTAAATTTGAAAAATAAAAGTAAGTGAATTTCTATTGATTTTATTTGATAAGTATGTGTCTTGCATTTTAGATATTACTGTAGAGGTAGTTTCGTGCATCGAGTGTTTTTTTTTTTGTTTTTGATAATGTGTACAGGATACATACATAAGTTATTGATTGCTGTGTGAACGAATTTCGTACATTCTAGAGATTGTTGTACAGCGAGCTCCATGCATCCAGTGATGTTTTTTTTCGGTTAATGTACGCGAAGCGTACATACATAAGTTATTGATCGTTGCGTGAATGAGTTTCATGCATTCTAGAGATTGCTGTACAGCGAGTTTCATGCATCCAGTGATGTTTTTTTCGGTTAATGTACGCGAAGCGTACATACATAAGTTATTGATCGCTGCGTGAATGAGTTTCTTGCATTCTAGAGATTGCTGTACAGCGAGTTTCATGCATCCAGTGATGTTTTTTTTCGGTTAATGTACGCGAAGCGTACATACATAAGTTATTGATCGCTGCGTGAATGAGTTTCGTGCATTCTAGAGATTGCTGTACAGCGAGTTTCATGCATCCAGTGATGTTTTGTTTTCGGTTAATGTACGCGAGGCGTACATACATAAGTTATTGATCGCTGCGTGAATGAGTTTCATGCATTCTAGAGATTGCTGTGCAGCGAGTTTCATGCATCCAGTGATGTTTTTTTTCTGTTAATGTACGCGAAGCGTACATACATAAGTTAGTGATCGCTGCGTGAATGAGTATCATGCATTCTAGAGATTGCTGTACAGCGAGTTTCATGCGTCCAGTGATGTTTTTTTTTCGGTTAATGTACGCGAAACGTACATACATAAGTTATTGATCGCTACGTGAATGAGTTTCATGCATGCTAGAGATTGCTGTGCAGCGAGTTTCATGCATCCAGTGATGTTTTTTTTCTGTTAATGTACGCGAAGCGTACATACATAAGTTAGTGATCGCTGCGTGAATGAGTTTCATGCATTCTAGAGATTGCTGTACAGCGAGTTTCATGCGTCCAGTGATGTTTTTTTTTCGGTTAATGTACGCGAAACGTACATACATAAGTTATTGATCGCTGCGTGAATGAGTTTCATGCATTTTTGAGATTGCTGTACAGCGAGTTTCATGCATCCAGTGATGTTTTTTTTCTGTTAATGTACGCGAAGCGTACATACATAAGTTATTGATCGCTGCGTAAATGAGTTTCATGCATTCTAGAGATTGCTGTACAGCGAGTTTCATGCATCCAGTGTTGTATTTTTTTCGGTTAATGTACGCGAAGCGTACATACATAAGTTAGTGATCGCTGCGTGAATGAGTTTCATGCATTCTAGAGATTGCTGTACAGCGAGTTTCATGCGTCCAGTCATGTTTTTTTTTCGGTTAATGTACGCGAAGCGTACATACATAAGTTACTGACTGCTGCGTGAATGAGTTTCATGCATTCTAGAGATTGCTGTACAGCGAGTTTCATGCGTCCAGTGATGTTTTTTTCGGTTAGTGTACGCGAAGCGTATATACATAAGTTGCTGACCGCTACTTGAATGAATTTTATGTATTTAAAAAATTAGGAATTTAGAGATTTTCTCCAATTATAATATCTGTACTTTGTGGCAAAGAAGTGATTATTTACACAATTTCTATGAGAGTTTCTTTCACGACGTAAACGTTGCTTTTATTTCGTTTTGTTGCAATTTACAAAGTTTAAGGGGTATTTTCTTAGAGATTTTTTATTTGTTAGGAAAAAATTGATTGTTAAATTTGCGAATTCTTTGTAAAAATCGGGAGGAAAGAATAGTTAAAAATTTGTAAAAATGGAAAAATCTGGAGGAAAAAATAGCTAAAAATTTGTGAAAATGGAAAAATCTGGAGGAAAAAATAGCTAAAAATTTGTAAAAATGGAAAAATCTGGAGGAAAAAATAGCTAAAAATTTGTAAAAATGGAAAAATCTGGAGGAAAAAATAGCTAAAAATTTGTAAAAATGGAAAAATCTGGAGGAAAAAAATAGCTAAAAATTTGTAAAAATGGAAAAATCTGGAGGAAAAAATAGCTAAAAATTTGTAAAAATAGAAAAATCTGGTGGAAAAAATAGCTAAAAATTTGTAAAAATGGAAAAATCTGGGGGAAAAAATAGCTAAAAATTTGTAAAAATGGAAAAATCTGGGGGAAAAAATAGCTAAAAATTTGTAAAAATGGAAAAATCTGGGGAAAAAATAGCTAAAAATTTGTAAAAATGAAAAAATCTGGAGGAAAAAATAGCTAAAAATTTGTAAAAATGGAAAAATCTGGGGGAAAAAATAGCTAAAAATTTGTAAAAATGGAAAAATCTGGAGGAAAAAATAGCTAAAAATTTGTAAAAATGGAAAAATCTGGAGGGAAAAAATAGCTAAAAATTTGTAAAAATGGAAAAATCTGGGGGAAAAAATAGCTAAAAATTTGTAAAAATGGAAAAATCTGGGGAAAAAATAGCTAAAAATTTGTAAAAATGGAAAAATCTGGGGGAAAAATAGCTAAAAATTTGTAAAAATGGAAAAATCTGGGGGAAAAAATAGCTAAAAATTTGTAAAAATGGAAAAATCTGGAGGAAAAAATAGCTAAAAATTTGTAAAAATGGAAAAATCTGGAGGAAAAAATAGCTACAAATTTGTAAAAATGGAAAAATCTGGAGGAAAAAATAGCTAAAAATTTTTAAAAATGGAAAAATCTGGAGGAAAAAAAGCTAAAAATTTGTAAAAATGGAAAAATCTGGAGGAAAAAATATCTAAAAATTTGTAAAAATGGAAAAATCCGGAGGAAAAATAGCTAAAAATTTGTAAAAAATGAGAAAATCCGGAAGAAAAAGTAGCTAAAAGTTGTAAAAATTAAAAAATCTGAATGAAAATATTGCTAAAAGTATGTAAAAATGGAGAAATCTCGTAAAAAAACTTATGAAAACTTTGTAAATAGCAGTAAAACGAAATAAAATCAGTATTTACTTTGTGAAAGAAATTGGCCTAGGAACTGTGTAAGTAGTGACTTGTCTGCCGAAAAGTACGTGTTCTGATTGGGTGGAATTTGGAGGTTGCCGTTTTTTAGGTTGGCGCGAGTCCGTGCTTGGCGCGCGTCAAAAAAATCACCAAATCGGGGTTGTTGTCCCCTTGTTTGAGAATTTTGCCCCATTTTCTTCTGAAGATATTTTTAAAAAAAAATAAAACTTCATAATTATAAGAACAAACATTTTACCAGACTATTAAATATGACTGCAAACTGTGGCAGATGACTGTTTCCAACAAGAATAAGTATGAGAAATTCCCGTCAAGCGGATCGATCTGGGTGGCTCAGTCGCAGATCGTCGGCACGCTATGCGTAAGATCCCAGGTTCGAGTCCTGGACCAGGTCAATTTTTCACTCGTGTTTGTTTAGTATATTTAATTGCCTGATAAAATGCGTGTTCTTATAATATTGTAAAATAAAGTAATCAGACGTAGAGTTTATGCTTTAAAAAATATTTTAAATATATAATTTACGTTTTTAGAAAGATCTTTAAAAATAAATTAGTTTTTGAGGGAAGATGTACCTTCTAAAATGTATACATTAAGAGTTATAGGCATTTCAAATTTCTTTCCAAACGTAAACAAAATTTTTGAAATGAATTTAATGTGATTCATTTATTTCTAAATAAATTAAAAAAAAAAAAAACACGGTAAAGGACAGGCATTTTGTTCGTAGGAATACCTTTCACGTCATTTTTCTATAAATTAATGAAATCCAGTTGTTAAATTATTTTTGTTTTAGAAGTAAAGTTTCCATTTAAATTTATTGTAACAGTACAATGTTTAGTTGAATAAAATAATGTAAATCTAAGAAATTGCTAAGAAATTCCAAACATGCACCGGGCAATGCAAAATAAATAAATAAATAAATAAATAAATAAATAAATAAAAATCAGCTTTCAGTAATTCTAAAAATTGTTCATATATCTTAATTACAATCTAAAGGAGGGTTTATTTCTATATTATTCTACATATAATAGTAATTTCAGCAAATATATTAAATTCCAATGCGATCTGTTTTAAACTTTAAGATAGTTTATAACACATGATAAAAAAATTATAAAAAAAATGGCACGTCACAGTTCGGGGAGGGGATGGGGAGGAGCGTGAACAAAATTAGGAAGTATAATAAGGCTATCTGTTTGAAATTTTACGATATTTTATAACACATAACATAAATTTTAAAAATAAAGCTGCGTCAAAAATTATAGGGAGGGGCGGAGCGCGTTTTGCCTAGACAAGGGGGGGGGGGGCACTTTTCTAAATTTTAACGATATCCGTCATGTCACATATCGTTACAAAGGGCTGTGACCACTTATTCATGTTATGCACCACAGGTGAAACCCCCACATTTTGCGTCCCCCCCGACACTACTCATGTGATATATTGTTCGAAAGGCCTGTGACTGCTTATTCATATTATGTATCTTCGGGGTCCATCCTCCCACTTTCACCCCCCCCCCCCAAAGGGGGCACTTTTCTAAATTTTGCCGACATCTCTCATGTGATATAGCGTTGGAAAAGTCTGTGAACACTTAATCAAATTATGCAGGGGAGGGGGGTATTTTCTGAATTTTGCACATATCCCTCATGTGATACATCGTTGAAAAAGTCTGCGACCGCCTAACCTTATTATGCATCTCCGGTGTTCATCCCCCCACTTTGCCCCCTAAACGCGATTAGCTTTTACCACCAGTGGGCGCTTTCCTATCTCTGTTTCTATGGGTCGGATCACGACGGGGTATGGCTCATTCGACTCGACATCTATAGAGCTTTCCGATTTTAGTTCGTTTTTTAACCACCAGGGGGCACTTTCCTATCTCTGGTTCTATGGGTTAGATCACGACGGGGTATAGCTCATTCGACTCGATATCTATAGCCTCAACGATTTCAGTGCCCGAGGTTCATATAGAACAGATTGCGCTACCTGGTGGTGGAAGATAGAACTTGAGCGTGCGCAGCACGACTGCTATACGGTGCCGAAGGCAGCGGGGACCCGTGTCGGAAGTTCGTTTGTTTAGAGGTTTATACAATTCGATGTGCAAATTAAGGGATTATCCGGTGCCGAAGGCAGCGGGAAACCAGGTCGGAGGTTCGTGGTTTATCTTATTCGAGGTTTTACAAGATTTGAGGCCCCGGTGTAAATTAGGGTCCCGCTAGCGGGCGAAGCCAGCTAGTGCTAATAATAAAAGAGCGTGATATCACGTTTGATTTCAAATGCAGCGCTGACACACTATGTACGTATTCCATTTTTATTCATTTAATGGATTAGTCAGTGATATTTTTTAACGGAGGATAACAAGTATTATAACAAGCCACATTTAGTATGTTGTTTTTAAGAGTATAATTAGTTTAATTGAAAAATCTACTGGTATTTCTAGTTAACCCTTTAAACAATGACTGAAAGTAAAATGTAATTTTAAATTATTTCTCATGTTTAGATTATTTAAATTATGTTCAATATATTTAAAAAAAAAAAAGAAATGATATCTACAAAAACAACTTTTCAAAAGTAAAAAAAGCCAAGCCAAGAAAAAAAAAAAAGTTGTGACTAAAAAATGGTGTGATATTAAATGTCCAAGCTATTATATTGCTTATTTAATTTTTTTCCATTAAATAAGTTATCATATATATAAGTCGAGTGCCTACGTATATGTTAATATAAATCGTTTTCTCCTGTACTAAATACATCCTAACGAGTTTCTGAAAATTCAATTTTTTGCAAATTATGCATGATGGGCTTGGCGGCCATCTTTCCATATTTCTAAGCACCCAAATTTCTAAAGTAAAAGCGTAATATGTTTGCAATGTAATATGTTTATAAAAATTTCGAACTTCAGATTCTAACTACGGATAGATAAATTAGATAAGACTGATATTTTGATAAATTGATTTTTACTAGTTTGAAATTAATAATTACTCCAAAAAATAAATCATAAGATGAATCTTTAAGATAAGTCATCATTATCTTAAGACACAATTTTCAGAGCATACAAGTCTATAAATGAAACTCTTAAATATTTGCTTAAATAACAATTTTGAACTTCGGATTTTAACTACGGATTTGGGTAGTTAGAATTTTGTGAATAATATGCAAAGATGGCCGCCAAGCCCATCATGCATAATTTGAAAAAAAATGAATTTTCAGAAACTCGTTAGGATGTATTTAATACAGGAGAAAACGATTTCTATTAACATATACGTAGGCAATCGACTTATATATATGATAACTTATTTAATGGAAAAAAGTTAAATAAGCAATATAATAGCTTGGACATTTGATATCACATCATTTTTTAGCCACAACTTTTTTTTTTTTTTACGCTTGGCTTTTTTTACTTTTGAAAAGTTGTTTTTGTAGATTAAATGTTACATAAGAGATAATCGTCAGGTTTTTTTAAACAAAAGTGTCTTCTACACTATAAAAATTTTTCGGAACGTTTCAGGAAATTATCCTGAAACATTTCGCATATTTTACTGGAATTTCGAATTTCTTTATGTCCCACGTCAACTACGGCAATAATTCGTGTAATATTTTTGAAAGGTTTCAACTTTTCGTAAACTACATTCTGCGCATGCGTGTTTCCTGTTTTATGTTCCATTAACCATTTTGATAACTAAAGAAGAATAAAAAACAGCTGCCTAGGTACTTAGAGACAAATGCATTCTGAACAAATGCCATTCTTTGTTTGGATATCAGCCGATAAAGCAAGTAGCTAATTTAAATCTTTTTATGCTTCAATATTTGAATTTTCATTTTATCTGTAATACAAAAGTTTAAAATTTAATTGCTTAAATAAGACATTGAATAAAAAAATTATATTGATTATTGAAAATTGGAATGTTTCACTACTTTGTTGAGAAACGCAACAGCAAAAGGCCGTGGAATCTTAATGCCACCACTTTTTTCTGGAACCTTCCGGAAAATGTTTTACAGTGTAGTGTTCTTCCGCCACCGGCAAAAATGAGATTTTAATTTATCTATTTATAATAATAACAGAAAGAACGGATAATCTACAATTTATTTATTTAATAAAAAGGAATTTAAATATAAGGGAATACGATTATATGTATCTATGGTATCTCATGGTGGACTTGAATAGAGAACATTACAGTTTTGTAGAATAATTTCAGTGTTTATTGCTTTAATAATACAGCCTGTTCGAATAATTTTCTCAAAAGAAAGTCCACAATAATTAAATTTCCTTCATTTCGGGTTATGGGTTGGTTTCGTGTTTTAAGTGTGTTGGGTTCCGATCGGATTTCGGGTCGTATGTAACACGACCCGTACAAGATTTTAATGTGGATACAATACAATAATACAGGATTGTTACAAAAACAAAACAATAAGAAACAATTCCTTGGAGTAGGATTTATTATTATTATTATTATTATTTTTATTGATTTTTGTTAAAAATGACTTTTTTTCTTTTATCAACAGAAATGTCTGAACGATTTAAATGTTCTTGATTAATATGTTTTGGTTGCATGTCTTTTGGAAATCAACAAGTTTGGAAGAAAACGCTTTGTTGCATTCTTCAATTAGAAAAAGATCACAATTGTTCAACTGTATAAAATGCCATTAATTTTCAACAACCGGAAAGAAAATTAGGGTCATTTTCCCTTGAAAAGTCCTCTCTAAATGTGTCACTCCCACGTCAATATGACCAAAACTCGTTAATAGCTAATAAAATTTCTTCCATTCTCTTACACAAAAAAGTATATTTAAATCTTTAGACTTGTGTGTATTTTTTTCTGAAGTTTTAATAACCGATAAACATTCAAAAAATTCCAGACGAATCTAAAACTTCTATCATAACATTTACTTGCACTTTTTCATTTATTTTCAGTACAAATTCTATCAAACTCTTGTAGAAATTCATTTAACTTTTTTCCTCTACTTGTCTGTTAAATATTTAATACCTTTTATGTTTCTCCCTCGCCATTAAAACTTTAGTTCTAACTAATAAAATAACCTTAAAAGAGGAAACTGTCTTAAGCGTTATTTATTGTACAAGAACAATTCTCTGAAAGCCTTTTCCATTCCTACTATTTTTTTCATTATTATTTCAATTTTAACTGAAACCATAATTACGAGAGTTAAATTTAATACAAAACGACCACCGCACAGCAAGCAAAACACAAATTATTGACAGATGAGAAAGCTTGTTTTGTAACAAGAGGAAATTAACAATAAAAAAAATGAGAAGGAAACTCATTAATTCAAAGTGGAATAGAACGTGACATTAAATCAATAAGTTTGCAATCATTTTGAAATAGAAAATAAATAATAGCTTCTAGAATAATAATAGAAAAAAAAATTCGATAAGAGAAAGACGTCAAGGAAATTATTCTGAGTTCAAATTAGTAACACCGATGTATTTGTGAGTTCTTTTTTGGGAAAAAAGAATTAGATTTCTCGAAGCGTCACGTTCTGGATTGGAAACAGAGGCAATCATGGAAATTTTATTCTCTGTATGAATCAAGTAGTGTTACCAAAAGTATCAACACGTTGAGTTTCTACAGTCTGTTTACATAAAGATTTTCTGTTGAACTATATATATGAACATTGTTTTATCATTATTTTTATGTAAAAATGGAGAAGAAAATCTAATGAAATCTAAAGGGAAAAATTCAAGATTTTTATTTAATTGGTAAAAATATTTTATAATACAAATGTAATTACTAAAGTTAATTAGGCTATTTTCTGTTATTATTTAAAGTATTTTAAATTTAATTGCCGATTTTCCTTTAATTTTAATTTGAATTTTTTGTTAAGGGTGGGATTCAGTATTTTAGATAGCACCTTGGAACGTTGATAAGGTGGGGATATATAGATCAAGTAGTGCATAGGTAAACAATTCTTTTAAGCTGATACGGTTTTAAAGAATTAGTAAAGGCGGAATATTCTAAATAGATCTAACACTGCACAGTTCAAGATTGATTGAAGATGATACGGATTGAAAACATACACTTGAAGGAATAAATTTCTCAAATCATCTCATTCAAGGTTAGAAACAGAGGTAATCATGGAATTTTATTCACTGCAGGAATCAAACAGTGAACTATCAGAACTTTCAATATGTTGAGTTTTGTTGTCTGTTTATATGATGACTTCCATTTACGTATATTTATTTTAGATTGGAAAATCGTTCATAAAAAAAATCAATGAAATGAAAAGAAAAAAAATCAAGGGTTTTGTTTCTGATTAGCATAAACGTCTTATAAAAAAATATATAAAGTTAATTAATATATTTTTCTATTAATATTTAACATATTTTATAAAATTTAATTGCCGAAGTTTTCCATGTATTTTATAAAGGGTAGTGTTCAGAATTTCATATAATAATTTAAAGAGTGTTTAAGGTATTTCTCTAATTACAGGGCTATTAAAAAAAATGAGACCGATATATGAGCCCCTAGCTATCGTAAAGTCACAGAAAATGAATGAAATTTTGGTTTAAAGTATTTTGAGGTATGCGCTCAAGAATCATATAAAAACAACAGTTTAACTCTAACAGTTACTGTTACAGTGACAAAATTTCGAAAATTTTAAATGGCAATACCTACATTTTTTTATTGGAATGTGATCTTCATAGTGAAGAACCATAAAAAGCGTTGGAACGGTTCTTGTAGCACGAAATTCGCCGTCTCTAGACAAACTAAGAAGAAAAGTTAAAACAACCAGTAAGGACACAGAAGCAACAGAAAGTAAAACATTTTATTGTTCAGTGCTAGTCACCATCTGCCGCATGCAAAGTGTCATCGTGTGTGAAGGAGGTCATGTGGAAAATTTTGTGAAGCACAATAAATGTTTTGCTTTCTGTTGTTTCTCTATCCTTATTGGTTGTTTTCACTTTTCTTCTTAGTCTGTCCAGCGCCGGCGATTTTCGTGCTACAGATACCGTTCCAACGCTTTTTATGGTTTTTCACTATGAAGATCACATTCCAATTTTTAAAAAAAGTAGGTGTTGCCATATGAAATTTTCGAAATTTTGTCACTGTAACCGAAACTGTTCGATTTTAACTGTCGTTTTTCATATGATTCTTGAGCGCATACCTCAAAGTACTTTAAACTAAAATTTCATTCAGTTTCTGTGAACGGTATGATAGCTAGGAGCTCATAGCTTTTTTTTATAATCACCCTGTAGATCTAACAGTGTGCAGATGAATGTTGATTGAAGTTGAGGCAGATTAAAAAGATTCAGATGAAAGAATATATTTATTGGATCGTCACGTTCTGAATTGGAACATAAATAGAGATTAACTTAATATATTCTCTATGTAAATCAAAAATTGTCATGAGAAGTATCAACACGATGTGATTTTACAATCTGTTTACATGAAGGTTTTCAACTGAACTAAATTTGTATTGGATACAAAAATTTTCTTTTTCAGCTTCCTTCATGTTGTGGGATTTTAAGATAAATCGTCAACTAATTTTATAACAGGCTTAAATCACTCCAACAGTTACAGTTACTTAAATTAAAATTGGTAATTAATTAATTAAAATTGGTATTAGTTTGCGGAAATTTAGTTTAGTTAGAAAACGCACAACGACGCAGTTGGCACTTTCTACCTTTAGCAATTTTTTACAATAAACTTAAGCGTACTCGAATTCTTTTGTACAGCCCTGTATATTATCTACAAATTTTAATACATGTCGCATAATATGGTAAAATTTAATTCAAACAAAAAACTCCTTACACCATTAAAAGACACTTCTAGAAATTACCATCCATAGCAGGTAATGTATCCAGTTCTTTGCGTAGCTCTGTATATTATGAATTTATTTATATTCTACAAATATATATTAGTATACTAAATATAATTCAACTCGAAATTACATAACTCAATTAAAAACCCTCTTTAAAAAATTCACGCCCGTACAGTGTAGTGCTTAAAAATTCTTTTGTGTTGCCCTGTATATGATCTATAAAATGTATACGTACCAGTAGTATGCAAATAGTTAAACTTAAAAACTCATGCAATCATTGCAAACCCACTTCGAGCAATTATCGCTAATAGAAGCGCTGTAACTGAATTCTTCTGTGTGTCCCTGTAAATTAGCGGTAACTGTCATGCATGTGATACTGTACAGTAAGCATCTTGTGGTATACCTCAATTACGTATATAAATTTCATTACGTTTGAAATAGTGTAACATTATTTTAAAATGCGCTTGAAACATTTTTTTTACCATAGATTATTTTAAAACCAAATTCTTTTGAGTGATCCTGTAAATAAATGTAAAATGATTTTCATACCATATTCTGCATAAAACATGTTTTAGTGTTTAAAATAGGTGTATTTAACTTTGTGATGTTATATTACAAAATAAATGAACAACGTAAAATAGCACAAATAAAAATTATATAAAATGGCAAACAGCTGTTTCGGAGCCCCTAAAGCTCCATCATCAGTGTAAAATTTAAAAGATTAAAAACCGATTCAAAAGCTAAAGCCGTTTACATATGCTTGCGTGCCATGTAAATATGCTTGCGTCTCCCGCACGCACCCAAGATCTTGGGCACGTGCGGGAGACGCGAGCATATTTACATGGCTTGAGCTTTTGAATCTTTTAAATTTGGCACTGATGATGCAGCTTTAGGGGCTCCGAAACAGCTGTTTGCCATTTTATATATTTTTATTTGTACTATTTTCGGTTATTCATTTATTTTTTAATGTTTTGTGCACTTGATAAATCCATATTAATATCATTATGTTTTAAATAGTGTAACACCATTAACCCTTTCAAGGGCAAAGGACTTCTTTTACTAAAATGTTGAAATATTTGAATGACACCAGAATTAACGATCAAATCTATTTGAAAATAACTAAAAGATTTTCTTTGCATATATTATAAAAGCAAAATTTTATTAAACATTTCTGGGTGCCACTTGGCAGTTTGGAATTAAAATTAAGCGTTCGCGCCTTGCAAACGCAGCCCTTGAAAGGGTTAAAGGACACCGCAAACGCTTTTTCCACATTGGTCGTAATATAGCAAAATTTCATTTGAGTGTCCCTGTAATGAGCTATAAATGCTACAAATTCCATTTTCAATACAAAACATGCTATAGTACACGTCAAAAACAAATGTAAATTGCGCTAATTTTGAATAAACAGTTTATTTTGCCTTCCTGATAAGGGACTATTTTCATATTTGGAAATTTTACATGGTACAAATGATTGTAAAAAGTAAAATATTACAAATATTCATATCAAAGTATCGAATATGCCATATTCAACACTTTGATATTGTAACTTTAAGAAAAATTTGCATATTCGAATTTTGAAACAATTATTATCTAAGTTTCTGAGTAAGCTAGAGACGTCTTGATTTTCCAACGTACGTATCATACAAAATATAAGAGAGTGGCACAGAGTATGAAAAATGCATTTTTTCACATTCGATAGTTTGACATGGTAGATACGATATTTAAGTAAATAATTTAGTAAAAGGCATTAATAAAAAATTGTTACCGTCTAGCAATTACTGTCCATAGACAGAAAAGTACCTCGAATCTGTTTGTGAAGCCCTGTATATGATCTATATATTTGTAAAGCTTCTACATAGTGCGCGAACATTTAGTTTGGTTTTAAAACGCATAACACAGTTAACAATTCGCCTTCAGAAATTTCTGTCAATAAACTGAAGTTTACTCGAATTCTTTTGTACAATCCTGTATATTATCTACATATTTTTTTACACATCACATAATATGATAAAATTTAATTCAAGCAAAAAAATTCATTTCACAATTAAAAACGCACTTCTATAAATTATCATCCATAGCTCGCAATGCATCCAGTTCTTTGTGCAGTCGTGTGTATTATAAATTTATTTATATTCTAAAAACAACTCTTAGTACACTAAATAAAATTCAGCACTAAATTCCAACACTCATTTAAAAATATCGTTTAAGCAATTCACGTCGCATACAAAGTATTGTTTTCAAATTATTTTGGTAACCCTGTATAGAATGGAATTATCTGTGGCATTTTTACACACCACGTAGTATGCGAAGAGTTAAACTTAATAACGCATATTATCCTAATTAAAACCGCGCTTCCAGCAATTATCGCTAATAGACAACATTGTAACAGGGTTATTCTGTGTGCCCCTGTAAATTAACGATAACAAGCATGCACGTCATATTCTACAGTAAACATCTTGCAGTGCGCCCGAATTACGTATATCAATTTCATTTTGTTTGAAATAGTGTAACATTATTAAGTTACGCTTCAAACATTTTCCCGTAGACCACTATGTAACAGAATTCTTTTGTGTGGTCCTGTAAATAAATCATAAATTATTTGCTCACCATATTCTACATAAAAAATGTTTTAATGCACTTTATATACGCATATCAATGTCATTAGTGTAACATCATTAAAATACACTGCGAACGTTTTTCTCAGTTAACGGTAATGTAACAAAATTCTTTTGAATCCCCCTGTAGATGAACTTTAAATGTATACATTCCATTTTCAATAGAAAACATTCTATAGTAAATGTCAAAAATATATGCCAATTGCATTAATTTTGAATCCGTAATTAAAACAGTTTTTTGCCTTCCTGAAAATTGACTATTTTCATATTCGATAGTTTGACATGGTACAAATGATTAAAAAAGTAAAATGATACAAACGTTTACGGCAAAGTATGGAATATGCCCTATTCGACACCTTGACATGGTAACTTTTGAAAAAATGTGCATATTCGATGCTTTAAAACAGTCATTATCTGAGTTTCTACACTGTTAAAAATTTGCAGCAAACTGTCCGGTCATTCGACTGTTTTTGTAGGAAACGGTTACATAACCGTAATTTAACGCTATTTTGACCATATTATTGCTCATATTATGGTCAGAATACAGTTCAATTACGGTTATGTAACCGTTTTCTATAAAAACGGTCGAATGACCGGACAGTTTGCTGCAATTTTTTAACAGTGTAAGTTAGCTAGAAACGTGACGATTTTGCAACGTACGTGTCATGCACAATATAGGAGAATGGCACAGAATATGAAAAATGCATTTTTTCACATTCGATAGTTTGACACGGTAGCGACGATATATTCTCCATCCCGGGCAGACCGGGGTGGATACCCTAGTATCTTTAAAACAATGTTTTCAAAATTTTAATTATTTTGAGTAAAAAACATAATGTCATAGTGTATTTAAAAATACAGTAAAAAATACTATTAACACAATATTTAGTATTTTTATTTCAAATTAAATGTTTTATATTTTGCTGCAAATGCATTCCTCTGTTTTATAAAACGCGCCATAAGAAAATCAAACAAATTGAAAAGTATATATTGGAGTTTCAGCATTCTGGTGTGCTAAGTAAAACAAATTTGGATTTTATTTTCACTCAGATGCAGTTCATGTTTTTAAAATTCTCGTATCTTTACGAAACTTTGCCAAAATATACTAGCGATGCCTAAAAGCAGTTTAATCTAATTTTTAAAAAATCTCAAACATTAACATTTTCGTCTTTTTTTCGCTAAATGAAAGGCTCCGTGTCCCCTAAAAATACATAACAAATCAATTTTATTACGTTTTAGTTATACAATATTTTCAATTATAAAAATTTAATGCATGAAAGAAATATAAAAAAAAAGTCTTGTCCTCTTATGTATGCTAACGAAACCTCGAAAATATTGTGTATAATTCATACTCTACGTAATATTAAATATACATATATTCCATTATGTTGCAAAATAAATAAATAAAAGGTTTGTTTATTTTTATGGCATTGAATTTACATCCCGATAAGAATGTACTGTAATAAACTTGAATATTTCAATCACATTGCAGTATAAAACCGCGATTCTATTTCTCAAATGTTAATAAAAGTTTTCTACAGCCCAGCTATATTTTACTTCACTTAATTATAATTACTCGATGAAAGCTGTAAAACCCAAGAACTACTTTCAACAAGACCACTATTTTTAACAGAAAAATTTATTACTTGTAGCGATAACATCAATCAGTTTCAAACATGCCGTATCTCTTATATTCACTTCCTTCATTTCGGCCGAAAGATTTTAACACAATCCACATTTCTCTTACCTTTGTACTCTAAGATAAAATCACTAAATGTACTTACCGCTTTTACAGTGAATCTAACTTTTTTTTTTATAGGCATGTAGAAAAAAAAAATGTAGATCCCCTTTTAAATTCCAACACCATGACAAAATCCGTTAATTGATGGATTGTTCTTGACCGTTGGACAAGGGTATCTTCTTTCTGTTTCCCAGGAGTACAAGAGGGGTCAAGTGTCCAAACCCGTAGCCTGGCTTCTATACTTCTAGGGATTTAACCATGATGTATATGGCTATTGGGATATACTGAGAATAATTCTAGTCCCCCTTCACTTTTTATCCTGCCATTGTTTTTGAGCTAAAAATTGAGTGGGGACTACATTCAGCTTTATAGCGTAAAAAGTAAAAAAGAGTGGATTCATCGATTTGTCATCATAATCGGAGATGTTTAAGACTAAAGTAACGTGTTATGGACCTAAAGCCGATACATTGCGGGTTTCTTGGAACAAAATTTTATTATTATGTATTGTAACAAGCACTGTAACTTGTTCTCTGTTTTAAATTATTATATTTTTGTTTACATGAGACCAGCAATTCTCATTCTGCGCAAAAAGGTATTTTTGTTTTTAAAAAATCAATTTTAATGTAGTATTACAGAAAACTACAATGGTTTAAAAATATTTTATCTAGAAAAACACTGTTTTATAATCCATACACTGTTATATAATGCAGTTTTTTTTTCATTTCTTGACGTACATATAAAAGATATAAGAGGGCCATATAAGTGGACAGTTAATTTGTATAAACACATTTTTTTCTCCCAGAAAGGGATATATTACAATGAAACAACAAAATGAAATTTTATTATTTAATCGTAATAAATAAATAATAAAACAATAATGTGAAAGAAATTTTCATGCAAATGAAGATTTGAACTTTCTTTTAAAAAAAGGCTAGATACGCACAGTGTGTAACACATTTAGATCGAACTTTCACTAATTTCAAAGAAGTATCATTGTTGTAATTGCATTTCTAACACCTTGAATGTTTGAAAACGCTTGACGAAAAATTGAATATGGTCTGTGTGAAAAAGAACTCTGTAGTTAGAACAATCTAAACCACAGACTATATAGCTACATTTTGCTCGAAAGACGTTTGTTCCTTTTATGAACACTCCCATTTTTGTACTTTGATTTTTGATGACTAATATAATTTGTTTTCTACTCTTTGCAGAGAGTTTAAGGAGTTGTGTCTGTGAGACGATACGAAAAAGATGTAAATTTTAATTGTTCTGTTCATGTATTAAATGTTATGTGTGCTTTCATTAAAAAACTTTTATTTTGTGTGTGCGAACCTAATACTGATGGAGAAAGATGAAGATATCTACACCGTGCATCCCATCACGTACCCGCAGGTAAGAGATTTAATTTATTAGAATGATTTAAATAACATTGAAATCACTCTTACTTACTGATTAAGAAAATTTGATTGTTTAAGAAAATTTTACAGTCTGTATGTTGTAAATTATTACAAAGAGAAATGTCATAGAATTTCATTAAATTATGCAGTTGTACTTTACAAAACAAATATATTTTTGTCATATTGTATATGGAAATTTTCATCGTGTGTCATTAAAATGTGTCCAGCAAGTTATAGACACGCTGGATATTTAGAACAGCTGGCACACTATTAAACGTATCTATTCAAAAATGAGAACTTTAATCTAAACCTTTTTTTAGGTGCATTTGTAAATATATAAATACGTAGCACCTATAGTGATCGTCTGGTCCATCCGCATGTAACAGCGCAGAAACTAACCAACCGAATGGTTTAAAATTTAATATATATAATCGTTGCAGAATTTTGTCGAGTCATTTCAAATTTTATGAAAATTTAATCAAAAATTTAAAAATATTAATAAAAGTTTTCTTCATTCTATTAAAACCTATCATACGTAATCTATGTAATAAAAGCGCAAGTCATGTGACTGGGGAAAACAAATACGGGCTAACCACTTCTTTTTTTTTTTCATATGCTAGGCAACTATTTTTATTCAAAATTATTTTTTCGCATAAAATTTCATGGAAGTTGCATTCTTAGAAATATCGCTCAAAAAATTGCTTGTATGAGAGATGAGTTACATTAAAAAAATATATAGATTCTGAGATAAATTCAGTTGAAATTCAGTTGACAGCCCAATCTCAATCTATTAAAGTAAATAAACACAAGAGATTCGTTTATTGTGAGTCATAAAAATATTAGACCATGGAGGTAATCTTTCACAAAGCAAGATTTCCATGGTAAATTTTTCAGCGCTGTCTGGTATCGAAAAAAAAATTGCATCTGTTAAACGTGGTTTACGTAATAAAATAAGAAAAATCCATGCTCATTTCGCTCATAACAGGCGATATAATTCATTTCACTGAAATAATAACGATGATTTTTTTTTACATTGTCAAAGTAGTTATAGTACGAACACACCTTATTTGTCAGTTTAACGTACAATTTCCAACTTATTTCTTTTAAATACAATCCTTGAAAATTAATGGTCGGTATGAGCTGTAAACTTACATACTCGTGATTTTGACGATTGTGGTTCGTTTTATGCAAAAATTAATGATAGCCATAATTCATAATTTGTTTGAATATGAATTTATTCATAATTTTCATAGTTAAAAATATGTTTTTTGAAAAGAAAATATGCCTGGAATTTGGGTCTATTTATAGTTTTTCATTGAAAAAAATTCAATTGGATGATTTTTTAAGAAGATGTAAATAAAAGTTTGTCATGCGGATTTAAAATTAGCATCCTATAACTCTTCCAACTTTATGCAGATTTAAGAAAAAGCATTAAACTATCTCTTTTTTCGGCTATCTTTATCCAAGGAACTCGAATATGGTGTCTAAAGTAGATGTTGCCATATTAAAAGTGAAAGTTCGGAAAATGTATATATGTAGTCGACCCCCGAAGCAAAATTTATGTATATAATTAATTAGTAGACATTATTCCCAGTCAATTGGTACCTATAGCTTTTTTCTATAATTGTTTGCACTAGAATTAGTGGGGATTTATAACTTCTTTTTTTTTCCAGGACTGTACAACTGTATCACGAGTGCATCATTACATATAAATAATCATATGTCCTTAAAAAGAAGCTTATCGATAAATATAAACACAATATCGTATATTACTCCATTTTAAATACTATACATTTCAAAAGAAATTGCTTAATAAATGAGAATGTACAATTTGAAAATATTATGTCAGGATAAAAGTTACTGAGCACAATTTTTATACAGAGACGAACCCCCGAAGCACAATTTATGTATAGAATTAATTAGTAGACATTATTTCCAGTCAATTGGTACTTATAGCTTTGTTATATGATTGGTTACAACAGCATTTAAGACCTGATAACTTTTTTTATTATTATTTGCAGGACTGTACAATTATATGAAGAGTGCACGACATCCTTTAATGTAAATAATCATACGTTCTTAAAAACAATTATTGAAAATTATTGATAAATATAAATACATTCTGATATATTACTCCATTTTTTATATTACGCATTTTAAGAAAAATTGTTTAATATATAAGAATGTATGATTTGGAAATATTATATCAGGATAATTTGAAAAAATGCTAATCTCGCTTAACATATTAAAAGTTAAATTCAACTCCTTCGAAATACTTCAACAAATAATAACGTATCATATTCCTCTTTCACTCAAAAGTCCGTTACGAATTTTCTGACTTAATATGAGATTATTAGCATGATAATATATGATTATTTATAGTTTCTCAAATATAAATAATCATACGTTCCTAAAATCAAGATTATCGATAAACATAAATACAATCTCCTATGTTACTTCATTTTACATATTACAGATTTCAAAAGAAATTGTTTAATATATGAGAATGTAATATATCAGGATAGTTTGATCTCGCTTAACATATTAAAAGTTGAATTCAACTCCTTAGGAATATTTCAACAAATAATAACTTATCATATTCCTCTTTCCCTCAAAATTCCATTACGAATTTTCTGACTTAATATGAGATGATTAGCACGATAACATGATATGATTATTTATAATTTCTCAAATATAAATAATCATACGTTCCTAAAATCAAAATTATCGATAAATATAAGTACAATCTCCTATATTACTTCATTTTATATATTACAGATTTCAAAAGAAATTGTTTAATATATGAGAATGTACATTTTGGATATATTATATCAGGATAGATAGTTTGAAGAAATTTGAATCTTAGTTAACATATTAAAAGTTAAATTCAACTCCTTAGGAATACTTCAACAAATAATAACTTATCATATTCCTCTTTCACTCAAAATTCCGTTACGAATTCTCTGACTTAATATGAGATTATCAACACGATAACATAATATGATTATTTATAGTTTCTCAAATATAAATAGTCATACGTTCTTAAAAATAAGATTAACGATAAATATAAATACAATCTCGTATATTACACCATTTTACATATTATACATTTCAAGAGAAATTGTTTAATAAATGAAAATGTACAGTTTGAAAATATTATATCAGGATATTTTGAAGAAATACAAATCTTTGTTAAGGTAGTAAAAATTAAATTCAACTCATCAGGAAGAATTCAACAAATAATAACTTTTCATATTCATCTTTCACTCAAAATTTCGTTACAAATTTTCCAACTTAACATGAGACCCCTCTATCCGTCATTAAGTGTTTATGGACCTAGGCCTTTCGAGTTAGTTCTGATGGAGAGTTGGTCAACAAGTGCTAATGTTCGCTTCCGCATTAAATCCATGCATCACTGAGACTCGCAAACATTTACAACCCACTAATGGCTCCGTTGTGAATATGTGAATCACAGCTCCTGTGTTTACCGGATTTCCATTTACCCTTCTTAAATAGGGCCGCCAGAAAACGGAAAGGCACGATAGAAAGCACAAAGTAATGGGAATTTGAAGAAAATGTACTTAACTACAACAGAATTAATATTAGTCTATGAAAGCTATAATGGGATTCCTCGTATAATGTATAACTAATAATTCGGGAAATATTTCTAGTGGATGTTTATGTTGCTTTTTACAACCAAGATTAAATAATTGTTTAAATGCTATATTTAATTCTATATGTTGAATCACTCCTCCATCACAAAAAAAAACAACACAAGACATACTTTTAATCGAAAATCTCCCACAAAAAGACACAAAATGTACCATTAGATTGAAAATTGAGTCTTCTATATTTATTTATGAATAAAATAAGCTTAGGAGATATCTTCATACTGAGATAGAAACAAAGTTAATAACTTATAGTGCTAACACTTAAATTAAAAATACTATTTCGATTCTAAAGTTATAAAATTCAATCCAGTTTTAACCGAATTTAAAGAAGTTTATGAATTATAAATATGTAAAGTTTTATTATCCTAATTTTATGTTACTGTTTAATACTTTCATTCATATATCGTGTAATGGAACTTTTAACACGCTGGTTTTTTTCTGTGATGCGATAGATTTTTACTACAGACTTTTACTACGCCTGCAAAAAATCGTACTTCATTTTTTAAACAAGTGCCAGAAACCAGTAGTTATTTTAGAAATGTATAGCGATGGTGGCAACGACCAGCACTGTGACATCTTTTATTGCTCTTACTCACTTTGAATACGAAAAAACATGTACTATAGAATGAAGTTTGTTTGAAAACTGTAGCTCAGTTTAGTAACTTTTTATTTGTTTTGAAATAATTTTAAAGCATGCATTTTTTTTAAGTTACCTAAGCAATAAACATGCTGCCATAATGAAAAGTAGCAAGCGACAGAAGTTTTGCCTCTATTGGCAATTGATTGCCCAGAGCAGATTAAAAAATGTATGTGTTCTTTCGTTCTTTCTGTCTTTTTTTCTTTCTTTTTACATTAAAGTAGATTTACAATTACTTCCGTAATTAGATCTACTTCCAAGCATTGTTCTCATAACTACAATGTCTTTTGAAATGGCTGTGAGCATCACTAAAAAATTTCAATGGCATTCTTGCACCAAATCACATTTGCCTAAATAAGCTATTTGGCTATGGACCCGATTACGGAAAATTAATCATAATAACGACACTTGGGCGCTAAACTGAAATCTGTCGATGGAAAAATAAATAATTTATTTTTTATTTATTTATTTATTATTTTGTATTTACCTATTAACCAGTTGCTAATCGACAAATAATGGCACATATAATATTAATTATAGTAACCCTTAGAAAGTGTATGTATATTTTGTATGCATGCACTACATGTGATATTTGTATAGCGCTTATGTATGCATGTAAAATTTATGTAAATGTATGTAATCTTATTAACTTTTGTGCATGTTTGTGTAAAATACATATACCTATATCCTTATGTATGTATGTGTATGTATATGTTATATATAAATTTATGTAACCCTTATGTATGTAAAAAAAATTTAACGCTAAAAATAGTCCCACTGTAAATAATAAATTACGTAGTTAATCTTATTTAACACATAGCTGCCAACCTTTATTTTTTTTTCAAGTCAAAAATCTTACGTGGTACCATAAAATTTATTTAATTAAATTATTTAATAATGCTAATTGTTTCGCTCTGGTATTTATTAATTTCTTTTTTAAGAAAATCTTCTGGTTCAAAGTGTGTTTATTTGATTTTTTATAAAAGAAAGTTTTCAGCTATGTCTTAAAGTGGGGATTTCCCTTTAGTAAATTCAATAAAAAGCAAGTATTTTAGTACAATAAGAATGAAAAATGACTTAAATCATTTCGATAATACCCTTATTACTATTACCTCATGTATACTTAACGTAGCTTTAATTAATATTTTTCTACATGCCAGAGGAAACAATTCTAGTATGTAGTGCTGTATACTTTATATCCAATTCCATGAAAATAAAATTTATTTTTATTAATCTTTTTTATTAGATGAAGTCAATTTTAAAATGAAAAAAAAATCAAATCAATATCAAATTAAGTCATAAAACTTCACCTGTAGCATATCCCACGTTAAGTATTCGAATCATGAATCAAAAATCATCTTAATTAAACATAATCTGAAGTTAAGTAAAAAAGCATCATGATATTTAAAATCGAAAGTAGTGATACTTGGCGGCCTTGAATTCTTGATGAAACATTTTAATGAAATTAAACCTATTTACAGTAGCTATGTTACACTATTTACAAGTATCAAAATATCGGGAGACTTAATGCTCCACTTTCACATATATTCATGACGTTAAAACGTCGTATCTATCAATCATAAAGTATTCATTCTATATCTAAAACAACATTTCGTTGCGTTCTGTTTACAACCTAAAAATCAGTGTATTCTGGGAGTAGAAGGACGACTCGTTCATAATTACTAGCTATTGTAATTTAAAATTGATCAGAAAATGAGAAACGACTTAAATAATTTCGATAATTTTCTCATAAATATTGCTTCATGTATATTTATTTAATGTGGCTTTTTTAATATTCTATATACTAGTAAAAACTATTCGAGTATTTACACCGGCCAATTATATCCAACTCCGTGAAAATAAAATTTATTTTCTGTATTAATCTTTTTTATCAGATGAAGTCAATTTTTAAAAAGGAGAATTCCTAAAGTGCATCAACCAAATAGAATAAAACACCCGTCCAAGAAATTATTCCCGAGTCATTCATAATCACTAGATATTGTAACTTAAAATTAATCAGAAAATTAGAAACAACTTAAATAATTTCTATAATACTTTTATAACTATTTCTTTATGTATATTTAATGTGGGTTTGTCTATATTTCTCCTACATGTTAGAAGAAATAATTCTAGTATATACTGCTCTACTTTATAACCAACTCCATGAAAATAAAATTTATTTTCTATATTAATATTTTTTATTAGATCAAGTCAATTTTCAAATACGATAATTCCTAAACTATATAAACCCAATAAATGATTCATGACTCAACCATAATCAATAGCTATTGTAATTTAAAATTGATCAGAAAATTACAAACGACTTAAATAATTTCGATAACATTCTTATAACAATTGTTTCATGTGTTTTTAATGTGAATTTGTTAATATATTTTCTACTTGCTAAAATAAAACAATATAGTATATTCTGCTGTACTTTATATCCAACTCCATTAAAATCAAATTTATTTTCTATATTAATCTTTTTTTATCAGATGAAGTCAATTTTCAAATACGAGAATTCCTAAACTATATAAACCCAATAGAATAAAACACACGCCCAACAAATTATTAATGACTCGACCATAATCACTAGCTATTGTAATTTAAAACTGATCAGAAAATTAAACTTAATTAAACTAAATTAAAATTAAACGACTTAAATAATTTCGATAATATTCTTATAACAATTGTTTCATGTGTTTTTAATGCGGCTTTATTAATATTTTTTTCTACGTGCTAAAGTAAAAATTTCTAGTATATACTCCTGTAAATTATATCCAACTCCGTGAAAATCAAATTTATTTTCTCAATTGATCTTTTTTATTAGATGAAGTCAATTTTCAGATACGAAAATTCGTAAAGTATATAAAACACCTGTCCAATAAATGATTCACGACTCCGTCATAATCACCAGCTATTGTAATATAAAATTGATCAGAAAATTAGAAATGGAAAATTGCATACTGAAATAATTCGAAGAAGAATATCGAATATGTCTCCCTAACCCATTTTCGGAAAAGTCAAACATCCTCCCAAGTACAGGAATTATTATCTCATAACACAATGCCCAGCCATATTTTAAGCCATTGAAAAGCAGAGGAAATCCTTTTTTTCCAAGTCTCATTGTGATTACTTCATTTATCAAACAAATAACTTTTTTCCGCTTTGATATTTAAATCCATTAAATCCCCGTGTATTTCCTTGTTTATTGCTGAAATAAATACCTTGCTTCGGCCTTCCATTATCTGTCTCATGCTTCAGGTAATCTGCAGGATGAAACAACGTTGCTACAAAGATATCGAACCACCCAGTGTTCCATTGTCGTAAAAACTTCTAAGAGATAATGTTTTCGAATCTTTTTCAGAGGAAAAATATTTCCAATACAGCGACGTATGCACATTTAAAAGAAAATAATAATAATAATAATAATGAACAGAGATTCACTTCCTCTCCCTCTGTCTCTCTATAAAAAGTAACATTTTCAATTATTCAATAAAAACGGATATCTCTCTCTCTATTTTTTTTTTTTTTTTTTTTTTTTTTTTTGAGACATTAAAACTTCAAGCGAAACTAAATGGTATACTAAGAAACAAATCAGAAACTAGAAATAATTTCTATCTGCGGTTATTTTACTGTGCCGGTTTATTATAGCTGATTTATATTTATATATCTATTTATTCTTTTTTTATTATTATTATCAATGAAAATTTTTCGACAGGGAGAAAATTTATTTTTTAGCTGAATTTTTCATCGCTGAGGGAATGACCCGTGACCTATTAAAAAGGCAGAAAGCAGAGCAACGGGCATTTCTGAAAATGTTATAATGAATAAAAAATCCATAAGTTTTTATTGCGATCACATAGAAATATTATCGTCCTTAGCTACATTCATGCATGGAACGGGAAAAATACTTTAAAATACCATTTCATGAAGGGGGAGGTGGGGGGTTTGGCGTGTAGGGTGGCCCATTCAGCAACAGTTCAGATGAATCTTCAAATGATTATTCGATACTTTAAGTTCTGGAGGAGTACGTAAAAATTAAATTCGAAAATTATACATTCTTTGAACATAAATAAGAAAAATCAAATATACTTTAGAATTTTTTTCTAATTTTTCAAGCAGATAAATGATTTTTCGGAAGCATCTTTATATTTTATATGTTCCGTATTTTCTGTAATTTATTATCCGGAACTAGAGTTTTAATGTATAATTAATCAAATATAGTTGTAATAAATGTATTTATTATGAAGTAATATATTAATATTTTAAGTTGCTAATCTCTTTAAATGTAATTTCGAAATAATTCCTATTGACTTAAAAAAAAAAGTACTCTATCCGGTTATTTCACTTAATCTCAAGAAAATGTAAAGCACTTACGAAGTTACAACCTTTGCTTAGGAAAAGTAAGTAAAAGTATTTTTTGTGATATTACAAAAAAAAATTTTCTTTATAACTGTTTTTTTTTTTCATTGTTACGACAAAATTTTAAAAAATGTATTTTTATATTAGACTAACCATTTCTTTTCTTTTTGCTCGCTTCTTTATATCCGAGATCGCTATAAACGAATCAACTATATCTCAAAATTTTCTATGCAATATTCAGAATGATAAGCATTGAAGCGATATCAATATTAAGGATTTAAATAATGATAATCAAATTATTAAACTTATCCAGGGTGAATAGAGGCGCTTATTTCTTACTGCCAGTATAATCTTCGTATTTTTTAACTCGAAAAATTCTCCGATTACTTAGGCCATAAATACTATTCGAAAATAGTGGTACCCAAAAATAAACACCTCTATGCACCCTGGTATGATAAAGGTAAAGGTTATACAGGTAAAATTATTTATGCTTGATTAATTTAACACAATTATTCTAATTGGTAAATAATACATATGAGTTGCAATTTTCAAACTGAATGAAAAAGTGTCCAGGCTAGAATTCGAACCAGAGACCTCTTGGCTTAAGCTGCCAATGCTCTGCCAATTGAGCTATTCTGGACAAATCTGACAAACACATTTCACCCAGCTAACCTTATTGATCATGGCATCTGGTTTGTCATCTGAAACAGCAACTGTCAACAGAATAAATCGCCGGTAATGGAACTCCAGTAAGCGCTAAATACATATTTACACTTGATTCTTTTTAACACAATTATTCTAATTGGTAAATAGTTCTTATGAGTTATAATTTTCTAATTAGAATAATTGTTTTAAAATTAATGAAGTGTAATTATATATACCGCGTTTACTGGAGTTCCATTACCTGCGATTTATTTTGTTTAGTTGTTTCAGATGACAGACCAGACGCCATGATCAATAAGGTTAGCTGGGTGAATTGTGTTCGCCAGATTCGTCCAGAATAGCTCAGTTATCAGAGCATTGGTAGCTTAAGCCAAGGGATCCCTGGTTCGAATGCCTGGACATTTTTTTTCACTCAAATGGAAAATTGCAACTCATAATAATTATTTATGAACTTAATTCCTAAGTCTGTGTCTGAAATTTAAAAATATTATTTCAAGAGGTGGGGCAGGGGGTATAGAGAGGAGCTCATTCAGCAACAATTCAAATGAATCTTCGAATGATTATTTGATACTATAAGTTCTGGAAAAGTAAGTAAAAATTAAATTCGGAAATTATACATTCTTCGAACATAAATAAAAAAAAATCAAATATACTTTTGAATTTTTCTAATTTTTCAACTAGATAAATGATTTTCCGGAGCATTTTTATTTTTTATCTGTTCAGTATTTTCTTTAATTTGTTATCCGAAACTACAGTTTTAATGTATTATTAATCAAATCTTGTTGTAATGAATGTATTTATTACTATCATTTCGAAAAGTTTTGCTTACATGAAGTAAAAGATTTCTGTAAATTAATAGGAATTTGAAATTAATCGAGTGAAAAACCAACATAATAAGTAATTTAGTTTTACATTTTTTTTTCTTCTTAGATTTGATATGAAACTTTAATGTTGAAATGTTGCATTGATAAATGTATCTTTCAGAAGTGAAATTGATTCATTGAGAGATATTTTTAATTCTTGAAAATTACTTTTGTGTTTTTGTTTTAACCATTGAGATTTTTTATTTATATTAGACACTATCATAAATTCCATAATCCATTTAATAAACAAATACATTACGCCATAATACACAGTTTTCAAAGTAATTAGTAAGTATTTATTAAAGTCGTGCAAATTTGATTGCTGAATATTTCAGTTTGAAAAATAGGCTTTTAAAACGTATTGAATTTTTCACATTTCTTTTTTAAACGTATTAATTGGAATAGATATCTACTAGAACAATGTTGATTTAGTTCCATTAAAAGAAAACTTTGTAAGACCTTCGAATTTGGGGTATTTTCATCACGTCATTTTATAAATTCCACAACAATTTTCAGCAAACTTTCCCGTTAATCTGAATAAAATTTAAAATTTTGTTCATTAAAATTTAATGAATTTTATGTTTTGTTCAATCTTATTTTACTTTATACCAAAATCCTGGTTCTCTTCTGCCCACAACTGGCATTCCCGTTACAGTTACACATATATGTAAATAATTTAATATTCATTAATCTCTCCTAATAATCGTATACTCGTTATATAGAAATTATGTTGTTTACATACCTTTTTCTTTTGTAATTATCAGTCATTAATTTCATTTAACATGTCCAAAAGGAAGTTGTATTGTTAAGAAAAGGAGGAAATAGTTGTATTTAGAACTGCTTCAGACGTACAGAGAAGCAGCCTTGGTAATCTAAAGAATAACCACATCTTTGAACAAGAAGGAAAATCGTGCATCAAGTATAGATTATGACACATTTTCCAGCACTAACAAAACATTATTAAGTAATTTCACTTTTTCATACACTGTAAGGAAACATCTAAATAAGCAATTGTAATTAAATGCACGCCAAACGATTTTCCCACATAGACCACAATGTAACGAAATTCTTTTGTGTGTCTCTTTAAATGAACTAATAAATGCTACACACTTCATTTTTAACAACAAGCATTCTATGGTGAACCTCATTAACATATAAAAAATGCATGTCAATTCGAATATGTTTCTTCAAGTTAGAATACGGACAGACAAACCGATTTCAAAAACACTTTTCAACTGTGTTGAAAAGTATTAAAAAGGCTTTACATATTCATCAGTGTCTAAAAAACGCTAAGTAAATCAACGCTAAGTAAGTCATTTAAATGTTCTAATTATAAATATTTTATATTAAGTTTGATAAACGAAGTAATCACAATGTGACATAGAACTTTCTCTGCTTTTCAATGGCTTAAAATATAACTGGTCCCCACAGCAAAGAAAAAGTGACTGTGCTTTTATGTTGCAATACAGACGGATCAGAAAAATTACCGCCAATAGTGATTGGTAAATCCGAGAAACCATAGTGTTTAAAAAATGTGAAGAAATTGTCATGTTCTTATGTAAGTAGCACCAAAGCCTGGATGACATCGAACAAATTTTTTAGCCTTTTTGAAGGAATTTGATAGAAGATGGCTTAAAAATATAAAATAAAAGAGAGAGAGAGAGAAAAGAAAAGTTCTGCTATTTATGGATCAGTATCCCGCAAATTCTTCAGATATCCCATTGCTGACACATACACAAGTTATATTTTTCCCAGCAAATTATACTAGCAGACTAGCAGATCTCGGTATAATAAGGCCAGTTAAAGCACAGTATAGGAAAGATTTGTTGCGAAGAATGTTTATATCACTAGAGCAGAGACATGAATTCAAGAAAATTTGGATTCTGGATGCTTATGCATATGTTGGTTTCCTCTTGTAATAACGTAACAGCCACAACAATTTCTAACTGCTTTAGAAAAGCGTGTTTTGTTCATTTAAATGATGCTGAAATTATTCCATTACAGGAAAATGAAAACAACAGCAATGATTTTAAGATAGACGAAGAAGAATGAAACAGCATAATCCAAGAATCTCTTTCATTTCACGATTTCGTCATTGTTGATGAAAACTTAACATCAACGGCAATAAGAGATATTGAAACTGTCTTTGATTGACGCGACAGTTGAAAAAGGAGAAAACGGTGATAATGATGAAACTGATACTGTAACTGTCCCATCTCATGCTACTGTAGTACTGCTTTAGAATCCCTGGACAGTTTGAGATGTTACCTTCAAAATTCTGATGTAGTATCAAATACAACGATACATTTTAATGCATTAGAAAAGGTCGTTGTACAAACATGACCAAAACAAAAACAAACTAGCATTAATGACTTTTTACAAGAGGACTAATTGGCATTTTATTAATGTAAGTATATATTCTTCTATGTAAATTGAAATTTTACGTTTATGGTATTTTTTAAAACTAAATTTTATAGTGAACGTTTAAGGATTTTTTTTAAAGTTCACTATACTAATATTACGCCCTTTTTATTTTATAAAATGTTATTAATTATAATTCTTACATTTCAAAATGTTTTCCTTTTCCATAATGTGTATAATGTGTATAAAGGATTACTACATACAACATCTTCTCACTTATACGCAGCTCTCAGTTATGCGGATTTTAAATCAATACCTTCAAACGCGTATAAGTGAGAGGTGACTGTATCTCCAAATTCAACTGGGAACTGCAGGCTATAGTCAAAAACATATAATTGAAACTTGGTACAATTCTATGCATAACTTCAAACACTTTTCGATGATACAATGAATACGGACATGCAAGCATTTTGTAAAAACATGTTTTTTGTGATCTGTGACCTCCAAAAACGTGTAAATCCGTCGAAAACCGGAGGTCTAAAAAAATTTCGATTACAACACTTTCTTCTAATATAGATAGAAAAAGTAAAATAAATAAATAAATAAATAAATAAACGTGTTTTGCATTTATTTATTAGATTAAGTAAGTTTTAAAAGAAGAAGTTAATTCTCTCTCTCTGTGTCTTTGTTGTTGTTATTGTTTTGTTTTTCACCCTTGCCATTTTTAATTCACACTTTTTTCATGTATTGAAACAACAGAAAATCTACTCGTATATAATTTTTTAAAACATGTATAAAGTCGATTAAGAGAAATGTAAAAAAAAAAAAAGAAAACGTGTTCTAAAAACTTTTCAGAATTTCAGAAAAAGTATAAACGCATAAGAAATGGCTAATCTTACTTGGGAAAGTACGGGAAATTTTGTGACGTATCATTTGTCATATCAAAGTTTTCTTCGTTATAATCGAAATTCTTACAGTGCGCATATTATGATCGACTACCCATTTCTCTTTTACAAGGTTCTCTTTACATTTGAGCTCGCTATAAAGGAGTTCAATTTTAATAATTGAGAAAATACAAGATAACTCATTTAATTTTAATTTATAATATATTTTTGAAATGCAGTTTTTATTGGTCTGCAGGCTTGGGAAACAGCACTTTCGAAATCTTATGAGAAACAGCTGATATTGAAGTAATTCTTCTGAAGAAAGAAGTGTCTAGTTCTCTGGAACTATTGAAACGATTTCGATAATTTTTTAAGAGTTTTAACAGTAGATGAAGTATAAATTGATCGCCCGCAAGAAATAAAAATAAAAAATTTAATAGTTAAGTAAAATAAAATAAAATAAAATAAGATAAAATAAAATAATATAAATATAAATATAAATATAAATATAAATATAAATATAAATATAAATATAAATATAAATAAATATAAATATTAAAAATAAATGTAAATAAATACAAATAAATAAACAAATAAATAAATATTGTACACCAATATAAAAATAAATAATAATAAATTAAATTAAAATTAAATTACATAAAAATAAATAAATAAAAGTGAAAATGCAACAGTTACGTGTCTATAATTCTAGATTTCTTTTTAAAAAATTAACATTACTGAAAGAGAATTGATTTTCCAGAATGACAAAACGATCGAAATACAGATAATTAGAAAGAAAATAAAAAAATACTGAAATCTCTTCAATAGTTAAAGAAAAAAAAAGTACATCAACATCAGCTGGTTTTCGTAGGATTTCGAAGCTGTTGGTGCCCCCTTAAAATAATTTTTAAATTATATAACATTTAAGTGTATACTCAATGGAAAGGTTAATTTAGTTGAAAAATATAAATAAAATATTTCGAACATATTATTTGAGAGATTTCTAACATATTTAAATTCATAAAAATCATCAAGACCCGATCAAGCTAAACAGTAAAACAGTGCCCTTTTCCTATAATATCCAAAAAAGTAAAAATTCTCTATGCCATAAAATATAGATATGAATATATAAATATGTAATTACATAAATATATTTTTTGCCTTTGATTTTATCGTAAGTAGAATTACTAAAATTACAACATATAAATTATAAACAGTATAAGAGTTTATGATAGATTAAAAATATTGAGAAAATTATTATTGAGAAATTGTTTTCCTTTGTAAGGAAAAAACTATACTGTCATATTTAAATTCATAAGACAATCAGTGATTGATCAAACTAAACAGAGACCCAGTGCATGGTAGCCATTCGGGCACCCTCTTTCTATGATGTCCAAAAAAGTAAACATTTTCTATTCCATAAAATATAGATATAAATATAATTACATACAATTACATAAATATATATTTTTTGCCTTTAATTTTATCTTAAGTAGAAGTATTAAAATTATAACATAAATTATAGCAAGTACAAGGATTTATAACAGATTAAAAATATTCAGCTTTACGAAAATTGAACACCAAATTTGAGGCCAACAATAGTTATGAATTTCCAGTTGGCCCATGTTTTGATTAGTCCCTATAAACAACATTACATTTAGAAGCCATGACATGAAATGTAGGTAACATTAGGAAATCTTTCAGATAACAAAACAAAATTTAAATCAGAGCAATGCTTTGAAAATGACAGTTATACTTAAAAAATTGTTTTCCTTTGTAAAGAAAACAAGTTGGAAACTGTACGTCAAACGTGACAAACGAGGTGCGTTCGTACTATAGCTAGTTATATAAATATTCAGATCTGGATGATTTTTAATTCTGTGAAAAGAATTATATCGTCTGCAAATTAATTTCTGTAATAAAATAAGTATCTCGGTCGCTTGACGATTAAACCTCGGAAACAACTACAAGAAGAAAGAACCGATTTAAAAAAAAAATCAAATTTCTTAATAAATGTTTTGATTAATATCTTCTAAAGTTTTGATTCGATTTTCATAAAATTTGAAATGTCTCGACAAAATTCTGCAAAGATAATATATCTTAAATTTCAAACCATTCGATTGGGAAATTTTTGCGTTGTTATATGCGGACGGACGGACAGACAGACAGACAGACGGACGGACCAGACGACGACAATAGGTGCTACGTATTTATATAATTACGAACGCACCTAAAAACCATTTTTTTTTTTTTTGCAATTATTTTAACCGAAACGTTTTGACTTCAAGCAAGGAATAATTACATCACTTAAAATTGTATCGCTTGTTAACCCTTTCCGGCACAGTGGTCCCACTCCGGGAATACCTAATTTTAATTCCAAACTTGCAGACGGCACCAAGAATATTTTAATAAAATTTTGTTTGTATAATGAAAGCTTAAAATAAGAAGTTCATATTTTCTAAAAAAGTCGTTTGTAAATTCCGGTGTCAGTCAGAAATTTCTCATTTTAAGAACAGATTTTGTCTGTGCCGGAAAGGGCTAAAAAAAAAAAATCCTTATTAATTTGTTTACAAAACTGTAAAACTAAACACGCATGCAATATTCAAATGTTGCATTAAACAATGATTCCCATATTCTCAGTACTTGATTTCTACCATGTTAATTTTCATTTCCATATGCATACATAAACGTTTATAGCAGCTCTGTTGTCAAAAGCAATGTGTTGAACAGTCAATAAGCAACTGTAGAGAAGTTCCATTCGCTGTACAAATAGACGTCTAAAGATGTATGTGCTAATTACTACAGTTGAATGATTCCGATCATTATATATAAATTTTCAGTTCTGAAATGATACAAAGAGCTAATTATTTTTGAAAATCTTCGTGAATACCATGTATAACCATGAGTAACCATGAATTCATGTATAACCATGAATATTTGGGAATTGTATAATATCGTTTTATATATCCTACAGTTATCTAATAATTATTTTAACAAAGATAATTAAAAATTATTAACACCTTTCTATTGTAATGAAAAACATATACTAAAATATATTACATGTTAAGAATTTTACATGATCTGATAAATATTGCTTGAAACAGACGTAAAAATCAACTCATTTTTAATATAAGTTATCTTTTCTTTTAAAGTAAGAAAAATATATAAAAATATATTTCCGCGGGGATAAATTATAATAACTTTCTATACATCTGTTCAGCATAAAATCAGTAGGCTTGTATAGAAAGAACAAGTTGGAAATTGTACGTCAAACGTGACAAACGAGGTGCGTTCGTACTGTAGATAGTTATATAAATATTCAGATCTTGATGATTTTTAATTCTGTGAAATGAATTATATCGTCTGCAGATTAATTTCTGTCATATCTTCGTCGCTTGACGATTAAACCTCGGAAGCTCCTATAACAAAAAAGCACCGATTAAAAAAAAATTCAAATTTCTTAATAAATATTTTTATTAATATCTCCTAAAGTTTTGATTCGATTTTAATGAAATTTGAAATGTCTCGACAACATTCTGCAAAGATAATATATCTTAAATCTCAAACCATTCGGTTGGGTAGTTTTTGCGTTGTTATATGCGGACGGACGGACGGACGGACGGACGGACGGACGGACCAAGCGACGACAATAGGTGTTACGTATTTATATAATTACGAACGCACCTAAAAAGCACAAAATAGAACAAACATTGTTAGTTTTAAAATACACTAAATACATTTTTTTTAATAAGTTCCCTTTTTTCCCCTAAACACTAATGCATCAGATTATACTGTCAGTTTTCAAAAAAACAAAAATTAATAATAAAGATATATTCATTAAAATATAAATGTTAAAATAAAATAAATAAATACTTTTTCTTTTTTTTTTCAAGAAATGAAAACATAATCTGATGCATAAATATCAAGTCTGTTCAATTAAGTCAATTTTGGATAGAATTTTGGAATAAAGATTTAAATTATACACGAAAAAAAATGCTTTTAAATTAAAATATGAATAAAGAATAAAAAAAAAGTAAACGAAAAGCTTTTATTGTCTATCATTTTTAAGTCTTTATATTCAAAATTTTAAAATACTCTTATACTCTGCAATAAAATGATAAATGCGAAATAACACACAACATGCATTTTAAAAGAAAAAAAAAATTCGCTGCCTCTTTTCAATTGTAAACATACACTGGTAAATAAGAATCTGTAAAAACATTCTTTATTGATATATGTTGACATGATAAAGAAATGGTGAATCCTTCGTCTGAAACGAACATTGTGCGTTATTTAAGAATTTTTATTTTCTTTGTATCATGCTATAAACGACGTTTTTCATATTTATTGAATAATATTAATTAATGCATTCAAAATTATATTAAGGCAACAGAAGCCCGGGTAAAATTTCCCAAAAGAGCGAACATAAACACGAGAATTCTATTGATTATGAGTATATGTCTCTTGTATATTCATATTCAATACATTTCATAGCAATGCGTATTTCATATACAAACAAATTTATTGTGCGGGCATTGTTTATTTATTATATTTAAAATTTATATTTGAATACATTGTCTGTACTTGAATTTAAAGCTTCATCACACACATCCAATATCTAATACACAACTGATAGATGAAAATGCACATATATATGTATATATATATTGTTATATGAAACAGTGCAATGGACAATAACCCTTTAAAATGAAAAATGCACGAAGTGTTCGAAAGAACGTGGACCTTCTTTAAACAAGAACGAAAAATTATGCGTCAATCCTAGATTATGTAAACTTTCCAACACTTCCAAAATAATTTCACAAATATTTACCGTTCAATACGGTGAAAAAAAGATATCTAAGTAAACAATTTGGAAAACGCATAACATATTTAAAAACCCATTTTCAGTAATTACCAAAAATATTCGGAAAAATATCCTAACTCTTTTGTGCAGCCCTGTATATGATCTATAGATTTGTATATATATTACATAGAATGCTAAATTTTAGTTCAGTTCAAAAACGCGTTGCACATTTTAAAATTGCCCTTCTGAACTCATCAGTAAACGGAAATGTACTCGAGAACTTTTGTGATGCCCTGTACATGATCTATAGAATTTATACACACCAAGTAACAGACAAAAAATGAGTTAAATTTAAAAACGCGTTCAGCAACCGAAAAAGTATTTCCAGCAATTATTATTAATAGACAGTACCGAATTCTTTTGTGTGTCCCTGTAAATGAACGATAAATCCGATACACACAATATTCTATAGTAAGCCTCTTGTGATATCTATTAAGTTCAATATGCTTAAAATAGTGAAACATTATTAAAATAAACTGCAAACGATTTTTCTCCATAGACCGTAATGTAACGGAATTCTTTTGAGTGTCCCTGTAAAGGAACTATAAGTGCTACATACTTCATTTTCAGTACCGAACATGTCATAGTAAACCTCAATAATATATCAATTGCATGACCATCTGAATATATTTACGTGAGTTAGAGCACGGACAGACAGACAGACAAAACGAATCCATAAACACTTTTTCAACTATGTTGGAAAGTGTTAAAAATATTTATCAATGGTATCAACGGTGAAAACATGACTGAGAAAAAAGAAAGTGCTATTTATAATAAAATTCCAATTTGGGCCGAAAGACCCAAAGGTCTACGTACGAAACCTGCTCCTTATCCAGGCCGAACGAAAAAATGTCTATCCAACGACACTTTTTGAAGTAAAAATCCATATTAATATGTAAAAATAAAATCAATGACGGCTCGGCCTACAGGCACAGGTAGATTTCGAAGACGCAGACCGTGGGGCGCCTGTTTGTCGGGAATTGAGGAAGAAATGACCTTTTTGCGATGATACTGCAGTTAGAACCGCCTACTTCAAAACCAACCAGCAAGGATTTTTTTTTTTTTTTTTTTTTTTTTTGCTATAAGAGTTGGTCCTATAAAAAAATGTCAATATAAAAGTTTTAGATAATATTAAGAGGATCTACAATAAATTTAAGCGGATTTGAAATCTTGGAAATTGACGAAGTTAGGAATTTTTTTCTTCTAAAACCCCCCTCCTGCCCCCCTTAAGGCAATTTTTAATTATATCAAAAATCTTTCATATATAAATTTTCGGCCCTTCTCCTAGAAGTAATAATAACTTCAAACGGATTCGATACGTATCATAATTAAGAAATTATGTTTTTTTTTCTGTTTTCACAAAAAGTCCCCCCCCCCCTTTTTTCGATTTTGCCCATTAACGAACTTGACCGAGATTTTATGTATCAGTTTTGAAAAGATGCGGGAGTTGGAACCGCCTACTTCGAAAAATAACTTGTTTGCAGGCGGAGCCGGCAGGGATTTTTTTGTTTTTAATTTTTTTTTTGCTATAACGGTTGGTCCTATAAAAAACTTGTCAATATAAAAATTTTAGATACAGGACCAGCCATTGGCGAAGCTTGTACTGCCACGTTTAATCCCTGCGTGCCGGGGAGCTAGCCGGGGAAGACATTAAACGCTCAACGGCTGGGTTCGCCCTCAGCCGAGTGGTCTTCCTCAGGCATTAAAATAAAAAAAATACTAAGGGGATTAATAATAAATTTACGCGGATTTGATATCTTGTGAATTGACGGAGCTATGATTTTTTTTTCTAAACCCCCCCCCCCTTCCCCCCCCTTGCAGCCATTTTTAATTATATCAAAAATCTGTCACATACATTTTCGGCCCTTCTCCTAGAAGTAATAATAACTTCAAACGGATTCGATACGTATCATAATTAAGAAATTATGGGTTTTTTTCTGTTTTCAGAAAAAGTCCCCCCCCCCCCCCTTGGTTCGATTTTGCCCATTAACGAACTTGACCGAGATTTTATGCCCCTTGATTTTATGTATCAGTTTCGAAAAGATGCGGGAGTTAGAACCGCCTACTTCGAAAAATAACTTGTTTGCAGGCGGAGCCGGCAGGGATTTTTTTTTTTTTATTTTTTTTTTTGCTATAACGGTTGGTCCTATAAAAAACTTGTCAATATAAAAGTTTTAGATAATACTAAGGGGATTAATAATAAATTTACGCGGATTTGATATCTTGTGAATTGACGGAGCTATGATTTTTTTTCTTCTAAACCCCCCCCCTTTCCCCCCCCCTTGGGGCCATTTTTAATTATATCAAAAATCTGTCCTACATACATTTTCGGCCCTTCTCCTAGAAGTAATAATAACTTTAAACGGATTCGATACGTATAATAATAAAGAAATTATGAGGGTTTTTCTGTTTTCACAAAAAGCCCCCCCATTTCCCCCCCCCTTGGTTCGATTTTCCCCATTAACGAACTTGACCGAGATTTTATGACCCTTGATTTTATGTATCAGTTTGGAAGAGATTTATGCAGAATTTTTCCAGTTATCGTGGTCAGAAAAAAGTGACATAGATAGATAGATAGATAGATAGATAGATAAAGTTTTGAACTGGGGGTGGTTTTGGGTTCTGGGAGTCATGATCGGCGTAGATCTGCAAAAATTTTTCAAAATTTCCAACTTAGGTGAGAATGTAATAGGTAGTATTTCTTACGAAATCTACCTAAAAGATTATTCCTTAATTAATATATTTTCTTAAACAGACATGGCTATTGATGTCCACAAGGGTGGACTCGGGGGAGGTCAGTTACCCCTCCCTGAATTTTCCAATTTGATTAACTAATTTCTTTTTCTCTCATAAATTTGGAAAAAAATAACAAAATCTGTTTTACTCAGGAGATTTTAAAAACCTTTAACAGAATAATCAACTAAAGATTTTTTGTAAGAAGGAGCCCTCCCCCCCCTCTCCCCCGAACAATCAAGTGAGACAATTTTATCCGTGTTTTTACTTTTTATGTTGATAGATTTATAAATTCAGTTTTGACAAAAAAAATATTAGTTTTATTTATTGTATGCTTATATTCTCCATTTTTACAAAATGACCACAGGAATATTTGCTCAAAATCTTGTCCGTCACAGGATTTTGTTCTGCGCGCACCCTTGGACGTGATCATCCCTCTGAATCCACTGCTGGATCTACCCCTTTCCCAAATATTGTTTTTATAATAGAATGTGTCAGTTCATATTAAATGATATATTAACGTATTCTGACATGATTTCCTCATTACTATCATCTTTTAATGATTTAAATTTGAAATACATTTGTTATAAGTATTTTCAGTTAAATTACTGCTTTTCTGCCTCAACTTTTATAGAAGAATAAATAATATGAGTTTTAAAATGATGCATTAATAAATATATTTAGTTCGTATAAGTACAGTAATTTATGCGATTACGACTTACACTTTCGTTAATGAGACGTTACTTGGTTCCAAACATAACCTTTATCAAGATATCTGAGTAGATACTTGAATTATAGAGCATTTATGGAAGCAAAACTGTTAATAAAAATAACTTAAAACAATTCAACAATTTCAACAGCAGATCTAAAATTAATATCTCCATATTCCAAAAGTAAAATATTTTTTCCCAATGTATTTGCTACTTTCAATTTTTATATTTTATAAAATATAACGAAAAAAAAAATCTCATTTCAGATATGTCTACACTCTATTCGTCATATTTGATGGGCAATAAATGATTAAAAACTGCATAATTGTTTAACCTTAATTACGGACTCGGACTGGTGACTATCTTTATATCCAATCGTACCACAAATTACAAAAAAAAATCCTGTGTCACAGATTTCTCTCGAAAATATTCTAAGTAGAAGTGTTTGGCATAGATATTGTTTCAAAAAGTGGTACGAGGGCTATAAAAAAAATAGCCCACTGGGACGAATATGTCCCGACCTGTAGTCAAAGTCTCTTTGTAGAAATGAATTTTATGCATATGACATGCAACAACTGCTAAAAATCGTGAATCAACCCATTAATATAAAGGATTTAATACTATATAAAACAAATAATTTAATTTCGATTTCTTGCAAATAAAATAAATTTTGCTATGTTAACAAAAATTTTTACAAAACTAATTCTCTAATGCTTTAATACTACGTAGATTTCTCTTAAACATATTCTAGTATAAGTGTTTGGCATAGATATTTTTTCAAAAAGTGGTACAAATGCTATAAAAAAATAGCTCACTGGGACGAATATGTCCCGACCTGTAGTCAAAGTCTCTTTATAGAAATCAGTTTTATTCCTATGATATGCAACAACTGCTAAAATACGTGAATTAACCTATTAATATAAAGGATTTAATACTATATAAAACAACTAATTTAATTTCGATTTCTTGCAAATAAAATAAATTTTCTATGTTAGCGAAAAATTTTTACAAAACAAATTCACTAATGCTTTAATACTACGTAGATGTCTCGTATTGAAGAATAACGATGACAAATCAGTAAGATCAAGAACAGACAACTTAATCCGGAATGAATTTTGTGCGCGATTTAGAATCATTACACGGTTCTCGGATAGAAACAGGCTTGACAACAGGGGCTGAATGACGATCTCAATTTAACGCCTCCGAAAAGCATAATGACTGGCTAAATTATGCAGATCAGTGACTATTAACTGAGTTTGACAGAAAGTTTTGAGTTAATCTGCAAATATCATGTCGGCTAAACTTATCTTTGACCGTGCCTGTGAGATTCTTTTCTTTGTCATGCCGTCGATTTGTCATCATGAGTCAGTCATTAAAGAATGATGTATTGTTTGATGAGTGGAACAAATTATGCAAGTGGTAAGATAAGATAATTTGTTTTCCTGCAGATAATTTAGATAAGAGAAATACAAGAATGTCTATGGTTCAGAATCATGGGTCATTTTCAATCAGCGTGTTAATGGATGCTTTGAGGAAACAGTTTGGTAACAAGTGGAAATAAATCCTGAGATTTAAGAAATAAATGAAATGTATTTGTTAGAATGCTAAAACAAACATGTTCTTTGTCTCGGACTGGTTTCGAACCAATTTTTCTCTTGAAAAGTAGAAAAAAGAAACAAACTGGTTGATGTATAAAATAGTTTATGATGGCTTTTTTATGGGTGAAAACAAAAAATACAAACAACCAAAATAAATTTAGAATGAGCAACTTCAAGGCTTCATAAAAGGAACTTATTCTACTAAAATAAACCAAAGAATGGATGCAGAGGAAAACAGCAGCAGTAATACGAGTGCTAGAAAGCGTACTCAAACAAATAAATATGACTGCTATCTGTGTTTTTACGAATATTAGTACTCATTTTTCAAATGAAAATTAAAATATTATGTATGTTTTGCATACGAATATTGCGAATTTACCACTGGGTAAGTATTTTCCCTTCAATCCTTACACACACACATTTTGTTTGTGCGTTCATTGTTTAGTTATTATATTTAAAATTATGTACTTTAATGCAAGGTTAATATAAACTACATGCTTTTTTGCTTTTATTATATGTAATTTTGAAAACTGCTATGGCCTATTTGTTTATGTTTTTCAAATATGAATTCGAAAACAGCATTTTTAATTGTTATAATATCAAATGTACTTTGAATTTGAAACTTTATAGCATATTTTAACAATAAATCACACTTGTTATATGAAAATCCTTAAAATATTGACATATGAAGCAGTAATGGCATACAATTAACTAAATGTGAATATGTTAATTGACTGGATTTAACATGTTCATGCTCTATTTAAGTGCTATGACAAACAAGAAAACAAACACAAAAACATCTATGCAAAAACAGAAGATTTTTTTTTTCCATTAAAGATGTTATTCATCTGTTTCACAATGTAATAGAATACACGTATGAACATTTGGATAATTCCTTAAAATAGTTTCTACATTCTCAAAGGTTTTGTTTGCATCTTCAGCGTAAAATACGTGAGATGGGTGAAGGAACATTTTGATTATGCAGAATTAATTTAGCCTCTTTTGGGTTTGGTGAAATCTAAGAAATGTTTCTCAAACTTTTCAATTCAAATTGACGATAAGCTTGGGTTTTTCTTACACGTGACATGCAAGCCTTGAAAGCAAATGATGCATACAGCTGAATGTTTTTCGTTTAATTCGAATAAAGAACGATGAAAGAAAAAGTATTGTGTTGCTTTTCCAGAGATCTAGATATCTGAGGCTTTTTTTTAAAGGCATTTTATCAAACCGAAGAAATGAAGGTACATTTAGATTGAAGATATGCGGTGAAGGGTATGTTTCTGTTAGATTAAAGCAATTTAAGTTTCAATGAAAAGAGCAAGTTCTTCTTTTGTTGGAAATTTGTAGTAAAAAAAAAATATTCCTTCTGTACAATCTTTATTTAAAATAAAGGATGAATTTCATATAATATAAAATAATGCATTATTTGATATTTAAATGCTCCATGTCATGAAAATATTTCTTGTATTAATATTATTTCAAGGTATTATTGTAATACGGCTATTTTAATTGACACTTCAATGATTATATCATTATTTTAACGGCTATTTTACTAACGGCAAATTTCAGGTCTATATAACGGATAAGCATGAAAGTGTATTTTACTTATTGTATGGGAAAACTTAAAGTATTAGGTGATTCATGAATAAAACAATTTTCAGTTCTTTATAATCTTTACTAGTTAATTCATCAAGCCATATCTTAAAATTTAAATCAGTTATTCATACATGTTAATTACTAGTACGTCAGTCTTAAACAAAAGTAAGATCCGTTAGCCAGGTAATATATTTATCTGTTATTATTATGATTTTATTGTTGTTGATGTTGTTGTTATTGTTATTGTTATTACAGTACTGATGTTGTTGTTATTGTTATTGTTATTACAGTACTGATGTTGTTGTTATTGTTATTGTTATTAAAGTACTGATGTTGTTGTTATTGTTGTTAGAATGTTTATAAACTGCTTGTCTATGTAAAATTGAAATCAGAGTTCGAATGGAAAAGGATGTGTCCTAATATAATCGTGATCCAAATATGATTAAAATGCAAGAGCATCGGTTCCCAAATGCAACTCTTAATGTCGGCATTGTTGTCACGGGACGTTGAAAATAAATCATTAATATTTTGAATATGCAGAATTAATTTAGACTCTTTTGGGTTTGAGGAAATCTAAGAAATGTTTCCCAAACTTTTCAAATCAAATTTAAGATAAGCTCGGATTTTTCTTACACGTGACATGCAAGCCTTGGAAGAAAATGGCGCGTAAAAATGAATGTTGTTCGTTAATTCGAATGTAGAACGCTTACAGAAAGAGTGTTGCTTTTACAGAGATCTGAAGATGCGAAGTCTTTTTTAAATGTCTTTTCTGAAAATAAAGAAATAGAGGTAGATTTATATAGAAGATATGCAATGATATATATGTTTCACTTAGATTAAAGAAATTTAAGTATCGATGAAAAGGAGAACAAGTTCTTCTTTTGTTAATTCTTTTGTTCGTAAAAAAAGATTATCGCTTTTTTACAATATTTACATTATTAAAAATAATAGATCAATTTCACATACAATAAAAAAATGCATTAATCGACAAATACCACATGACATAAAAATATTTCATGTATCAACTCTTTGAATGGTAATACCGTTACTTTAACGGATACTTTAGTAATAATATGATTAATTTATTAACTACTGCAAATTTAAAGTCTAAATAAGGAAAATAGTATGGCAATATGTCGATCATAATGTATGAGAAAAATATAAATCATCAAGTGGTTTTTGAGTAAATGTTCAGTTTTCAGTTTTATATAATCTTTGCTAGTTTGTGAGGACGCGAATACCCCGTGAGTATCGTTGGAAACTAATATTAAAATGGTTGAATATACGTTTCACTTTCCCCTCGAATCTCTAATCTTCGAAAATGTCTGTGCCGATACCAAATTCAAGTATGACTATGACTGACTCAAGCTTATTTAAAAGAAAGGTGTACTCTTTTGGATTCGCTTCCAGCTAAGATCTATTGTACTGAGACTGTGGGATGATGTCTAAAGCACCACGGTATGCCTGATAAGCAACCTTTTTTTGCAGTTTGTATGATGTTCCAGCAGAAACCGGGAACTAAAATGATGCTTTTGCACAGACATACAGTCATCATGATGGTGTCATACACAGAACTGTAATTCGTCTGAAAACATATTATGACATACTCGGTACATTACATGCGATCCACACTCGATGTTGAACGCACCTTTGTTGCCGATGAGATCCAACTCGGAGTTCTGTACAGCCTTCCTGGTCCTATCAATTGCACATTTTTAAAACAGTTGGGGGATCTAAACGGCATAACGCGACGCGCAGCAATAACACGAGCCGATAAACCGATGAACAGTAATTCCTGAAGGCTATGATTCTACCATGAGCAAAAACTAACACATTCTAGCATGAATTCCTCTTTCTTACACAAGGCATAATATAACATTTACGCAAGAAACCAACGTGCAAAATTTCATATGAAGAATAAGCTTTTTAGTCTTCCTTTTAGATAGAGTTGTATGTGTCGTTAGTCATATCTGCTTTGTGAAGATTTGTTGAATGATAATCATTTGTCAGTATGTTATACCTTTCATATA
Organism: Maratus michaelseni; assembly: GCA_963931845.1. NCBI lineage: Eukaryota > Metazoa > Arthropoda > Arachnida > Araneae > Salticidae > Maratus > Maratus michaelseni. The sequence continues at coordinate 188,272,955 of OZ007587.1, forward strand.
AACTTCGCATTCATTGCGTGCCATCATCGTGATGTAGCAATTTTAATGACCAGTAATGTAGCTGAAAAACTTTTAGGTTGATTTCTTTAAAAATCGACCGATTTCATTCACTTCGTTTATCTACATATCTATCTATCTATCTATATATGAGCCATTATCCCATAATTTTAACTTTCATGAATAAGAAACTTGTGAAATTCAACTTAATAAAATGGCATTTTTAAATTTCTAGTTTTGAACTTTCTTGTTCTTGTTGCTATAATTAAACATGTTCTTGTTCTGCATTAATGTTTAATACTCTATTATCCCTGGGAGACCCTTACCATCTATTTAATAGTGAAATAGAACAGGGACGGTAAGGAAAATTACCAGCTATTTTTAGGCAAGTGATATTAAGCCTAAGTGGTAGCCACACTGTTCATTGATTTTTATCAACAGTTATTTACATTGAATTACGTAAAAAAGACGGTAAGACTACCTATAAAACCACAATGCTGGAAATTGATATTTAAATGGTGACTTAAATTGTGCAGAAAAAGAACTACCGATTTTTTTTTCATAGTTTTGTATGAGAATAAAAGTTATAAAAAACGCTGTGGCTGTATCCGGAGTTCTTGTCTGCATAATTTTAGTAAGAGGGACGGTAAGCAATCTAAAATCTCCAGACAGAGTTCAAAGAATAATAATAACCGTAAAAATGTGTGCAGCTTAATTGTTATTACATATTTGTATAAAACAATATTTCTGGTTTCGTTAAAAAATTAAGTGGAACTACTTCTCTTGAAATTTTATCCAGACAGCTCCAAACGTAAAAATCAGCATTAGGGACAAGGGACAGTATGGAATTTAATGCTACATTTTGAACCCCAAAATCTTCCAATACCTCTTTATCTCGTTAATATTGTTAAATCGCTCATATATATATTGATTCTCCCATAATTTTGACTTTTATGTCCCTTAATAATATTTTTTCTTTTAGTACATATTCTTGGTTTTCTTTTATTTCTTTTTTTTGGAAAACATGCCATTGCATGATTGTATAACAATATTAATGAGATAAATAAGTTTTAAACGATTGTGGGATTCAAAATATAGCAGTAATTTCCTTACTGTCCCTTGTCCCTGATGCTGATTTTTAAGTTTGAAGCTGTCTGGATAAAGGGGTTTCAAGAAAAGTAGTTCTACTTAATATTTTAATGAAATTGAAACGATTGTTTAAATAAATATGTAACCAATATTAGGCTGCACACATTTTTACGATAATTATTATTTTTTAACTCTGTCCTGGGATTTTAGATTCTTTACAGTCCCTCTTGCTAAAATTATGCAGAAAATCACTCCAAATGCAGCCACAGAGTCTTTTTCAACTTTTTTTTCTCATACAGAACTATGCTAGAGAAAAAATGGCTGTAGTTCTTTGACAGAAAATTTTCTGCAGCATTTAAATATCAATTTTAAGCATTGTGCTTTTATTGGTAGTCTTACCGTCCCTAAGATTTATTCCTGAACTTTTAGAGGTAAATAATTTTGTTGTTGTTGTTGTCATTTAGTTCAATGTAAATAACTGTTGCTAAAAATCAAATAACCTTGTGGCTACCATTTAGAATTAACATGACTTGCCTAAAAACAGGTGGTAATTCTCCTTACCGTCCCTGTTCTATTTCAGTATTAAATGTGTGGCAAGGTCTGTATTAAACATTAATGCAAAACAAGAACATGTTTAATTACAGCGATAAGAACAAAGAAGTTTAAAACTGGACATTTAAAAATGCTATTTTATTAAATTGAATTTCACAAGTTTCTTATTCATAAAAGTTAAAATTATGGGAGAATGGCTCACATATGCTTTGTTGTAAGTCATCGTTTCTAAAACGTTTAAGTATTAAGGCCCTCTAAATATTCATTAAAAAATGCAAATAACCTCCTTATACTGTTTTATATGAAATCTCAGTAACGGGTGCTTTCAAAACAATTATTATATATATATATATATATATATATATATAATCATAAATGAAACATTATCATAACACCAACTTAAACAATGAAATAATAATTAAGTATGAAATAATTAGTTGACAATGAAAGATTCCCCAACACACTTAATATGGAAACAAAAACATATTAAAAGAATAAGAAATTAAATAAAAATGGAATTAAATGAATGAAATGAAATGAAATTTGTGGAATTTAGACAGAATTATCAAGTCCCAAATGCCTAAATACCACAAATAAAATGAAATGAGATGTTTCATCATCATATTAGCCATACATTGCTAAAAAATATGATTTTGGGACTACATCACATAAACATTGAAGCAAACCAGTGATAAAATGAAAAATAAAATACAATATTAAAAAGGAGAGAAGCCTTGCATATAATTTACAAAGAAAACAATTTATAGAGTCAGTAAGTATAAAATCCATAAAGATTAAAAAAGATTAAAATAGATACCGTTCACCTCAAGAACCAGCATGAAACTCAACCATGACTTGGGAATGAATTGCAAGAAGAAAAAATCATTACATGTTGCCAATTTTAGAAATATAAATTTACACCCCATGAACCAGCATGAAACTCAACCATGACTTGGAAATGAATTGAAAAAAAAAAAAAAAAAAAAAAAAAAATTACATGTTGCCAATTTTAGAAATATAAATTGCTTTTTAATGATGCCAGAAATAATGTTAGAATATTATGGATTGTAAAGTAAACAGGAACATAAGTGCTGCCATCTATTGGGAAAAATGAATATAATCTGAATCGAAAGTATTGGATGGATGTAAATGTTTAATAACTAAACCAAATTACTATCTTAAATAATACCAATTAGTTAAATAATAAATAAAAGAAATTAATAAATAGAATATCGAAATACATTAAAGTAATGGATGTATTAATGTATAATTCTATGTTATAAATAAGTATAAAGATGGAAAAATTAATTATTAAAGCAACTTAAAATAGTGCTACCATCTATTGATAAAAGTGAATAAAATCTGAATAGAAAGTAATGGATATAAATTATTGTTTAATAATTAAACCAAATTACTATCTTAATGATAGCCATTAGTTAAATAATAAATAAATGAAATTAATTAATAAATAGAATATTGAATTACTTAGAAGTAATGGATGTATAAATGATTAATTCTATGTTATAAATAAGTAGTAAGATGGAAAAATTAATAACTAAGCAACATAAAAATATATGTACCATTAAATGACAAAAACGATTAAATAACTGTACCAAAAATGCAACATCAATTAAATTAAATTAAAATAAAATACTAAATATTTGAACTATGATACAAATAATTTAAATTTAATGTTGATTAAATATTGAAATGAATTAGTCACAAATAATGTTCCTTCATACCAAATTAAATAAAATATAAACACTTAATAAAATTAAAACATATTATATTAACACTGTATAAAAGTAAACATTATATTAGAAGTAAATATGATATTGTCCACCATAGGTATTAATCCAAATCATTATATCAAATACAATCTTAATATTAATGAATATAAATACATTTAAATTAATTAAATAATGAAAAAGTAAATCTAACTAAATTAAAAAACATATATAAATATCACATCGCAGTCCATTATAAAACGATTATCAAACAAATATGTAAATCAAAATGGCCCCATTTTATATATATATATATATATATATTAATAATATAAATTAACCATGCGTATTTTTCCATACAACTCCGCCACACACCTCCTCAATCCAACGTCTACCCACCCAACCGTCCAAAATTAATATTTTTTTTTTTTTTTAAGATTATATGATTTTTTTATACATTTTTTAAACGCATGTGTTAATTTGGTTGTAAAGATCAAATAAGAACTAACTGTATATTAAGGAATATATGAATTTTTTTGGAAAACCATGTTGTAATGCTTCATAGATAAGTTTTTTAATATTGTTGCTAATTAGTTGAGAGGAACATAAGTTTTTTATTCTATAAATATGATTAAGGAGTATATTACGATATACAGAATTATGAAGACATGATTTAAAATTAGTAAATGTATTAACTTTAAATTTAAATTCTTTACGTTTATCAAATAGATCAATTATTGTTTTGTTTTCTTTAAGTGTAATTTTAAGATCTAAAAAGTTAATAGTATTGTTAGAAAGGAGGTTTTCCGTTAATTCTAAATTAGTAGGATAATCAACTGGAAATATAGAAATATTAGTGTGATCAGTGGCAATTAAAACTATGTCATCAATATAACGATATAAATGTATATTACTATTAATAAAATTACGTTCATAAAAATACAAGTATAAATCTGAAAGTATACTAGATGTACATCCCCCTTGTGGTATACCGACTTTCTGTAAATATAACGTGTTATCATGCATTATACAGTTTCATTCATAATTCCCTCCGGGGTTTCGAAACGTTATAGTAAAAAAAACGAAGACGAATATGAAAAAAATAAACATATGAAATTATTCCGAAATTATTCAAGTTTTACTTACATACATTACAGGTGTTCTATGTGTGAACCCTTGGTCACACGGCATACATCCATGCGATAGTCCAGTTCCTGCCATACTCCGTTTCTTTAAATCTGAATCAGTGGTGTCAGTTCAACGGGCCTTTCGTAATAAATATCGAAAACAGGGACCAACTGACAAAACAATTCATGTGTGGTACCGGAAATTTAAAGAAACGGAGTATGGCAGGAACTGGACTATCGCATGGATGTATGCCGTGTGACCAAGGGTTCACACATAGAACACCTGTAATGTATGTAAGTAAAACTTGAATAATTTCGGAATAATTTCATATGTTTCTTTTTTTCATATTCGTCTTCGTTTTTTTACTATAACGTTTCGAAACCCCGGAGGGAATTATGAATGACCCTGTATAATTATTATATATAATGAAATTTGTTAAAGTTTTAAAATAAGCTGTATCTATATGAATTGGTAAATTAAGTGAATGATGATACTTATAAAATAATGCATTTATTATATTATGTAGATCTACTAAATCTATATTATTAAATAGATCTTTGAAATCATATGTCATTATATTGTTAACACATTTAAGATTTTTCAAAATATTGACGAGTTGATAGCTATTTTTTATACAATGTGTATTATCAGTGGATGTTGTCAGTGTATAAATTTGATTGAGAATTTTTAATAGATGTTTATTGGCTATATTATTATATGTATTGCATCCTATTGTTACAGTCCTAAATTTAATTGGATTTTTATGAAATTTGGGTATAAGAACTAAATAAAGATAATTAAAGTTAGTAGAAGTAATATTTAATAATTTATAATAACTGTGAATTTTACGATTATTTACAATTACATTTTCATTAGATTTATATATATATATATATATATATATATATTATTATTATTATTATTATTATTATTATTATTATTACCTGTGCGAAAACATTTTATTCAATTGTAGCATCAAAAACTAAATTAATTGAAAAAAAATTTAGTTCTTTGTGTTTAAAATATAAATCCACATGTAAGAAAGCTTTCAAGCGGTAAATAAATACAGCCGCGCCTTAATACATGTTTAAGTTTACTTATCAGACTACATTGGCATCAAGACCAATTATGTAATTATTTGATTATTATTATTTAATAACAGATATTGTTGTACATAAGCATTTTATTTTTTCAGATTGACCGCAACCCCTCGTTATCCGTTCACGACCAACAGCTGGAGAAACAATGCTCTAAATATTTAATTGCAATTACTTGCTAAAGTCCTTACTGTCCCTATGATATTCTTACCCTCGCTACTCATATATTTCTGTTTGCAACGATGAAATTATTGGCAAAAGATTTTAAATATGCTTGTAACATAATTTATTTATTTAGTTGGAACCCTGGTAGGTATATACAATAAATTAGCATGTCTGGAGCCAGTGTGTTATAGGTAAATAATACTAAAATAAAATGATTCAGCATAAAATAATATAAACTGCTAAATTTCGGCCTTTAAGACAATGTTATAACTAAAATTTTGTACTAAAAATACTACATTGTTATTATTTCTTATTTAAATGTTTTATAGATACTATGCAAAATCATTATAAGTAAAGATTTAAATGAAAATAAAAAGTTGAAGAAATAAAATATCAAAGGGACGGTAAGGAAAATTAGACACGCATGTTCAACTTTGTTCCTCATTTAAATAAAATCTTATAAACAATCATCACTGCTGACCATTTTTTCTTTATTTTGGATCATTAAGAAATTCTTTCATAAGTTTAAAATGTTATTATTTCACAAGTTTCTTATTCCTGAAAGTTAAAATTATGAGAGAATGCCTCATATATATATATATACAGGGTGCAAAATGTTATCTATCACCGACCTTTAATTTCTCAACCGCTAGTTGTAGACATATAGTTCCAATTACAAAAGCGTTTAAAATGAGGTAAATATTCATGTTGTGGCGTCAATTAAAGTAAAAAATCAATTTTATAAAAATTACGAAATCTAACTTTTTATACGGTCTCCCGGTCCCTATAGTTATATTAAGTAAATGTTTGCACATATCATAACAAATACAACAAAAAAAGTTTGACTTCTATCCGACAAAAATTGACACAGTTATTAAATTTCAAAGTTTGAGATTTTTTCACATGATTTTGTCTTTCATTCAGGGATCAGTTAAAAAATGAATTAGAGTAATTCGAGATCGAAACCAGGGTGCAATGTTCTTTTTACGGCAAAAATACCTTTAGCCGGTATCGCTATTTCGGTGTATCACCAAAAAGGGTTATTTCATCTAAAAATTTGTGCTGACTTTGAGGATTCGTATAAAAAGCGAAGAATGAAATATTGAAATTAAACAGAAAAATAAATATCAATTTATCATCATATTAGAAAACGGTCTACTATAAAAAATGAATACATCAAATATCGGAATCTACTAGAGATACTGCTCAAAGTGTTCTCCATTGGTGGCAATGCACAATTGAATGCGTGACAGTACTGAGTCCTGGACATACGTTGCAGCATAGCAGGCGAAACCGGGTATCACCAAAGAGGTTTTTGCATCTAAAAATTTAACAACATTCAAAACATGTCAAACAACATTCAAAAGTCAAATTAGGCAGTGTTGAATTCAGGGGGTGGCCCGGGAGGGACATTCCCCCCCCCCTTCCCCGCAGAGCAATGAAATGTCCTTCCTGGAAAATGTGAGATTTTGTGTTTTCAATGGTCAAAAAGTGCAATTTCTCCCCGGAACTCTATAATGTCCCCCCGCCGGAGTAAAGTGTCTGAATTCAAAACTGAAAGTAGGTATTGTTTGTTATCGGAAAATAAAACCTTCCGCTCTTTTGCGAATGCGTCCAGTCTGTTTTGATTTTATCAAAATAGTGTTAAGTCGAGTTTGTTTAGCTGCGTTTGGCTGAGTGCCAATCTTAGTGACCGCGTACAGGAGAACGCAAACTAGAACTTCGGAAAATACTCATATCAGCTTAACACCCCTTTCGATTGTAGAATCGTCCCAGAGTGCTAGGCGCGGTTTTCAAAAACGAACAATAGAATCGACATGAGTAAAATAAACTATACTCACTAAAAACTTTATAAATGGCAGCGGAATGCAAACGACCAACCGAAATATAACGAGCATGAAAATCAAGATTATGCAAATTACAATAGTACCGCAGCACAACGCGTTCGGGATAAAACACGAGCCACTAGCAGTGGACATGCTAGATAGCGCAAAGATTGTGATGGCAGGCTATACGTACACGCAATATACCGAAATGATACTTATTTATGGTGAATGTCAAAGGAATGCCATAGCGGCTGCGAGGGTTTATTCAGAGCGTTTTCCTAGAGATCGACATTCAACGCAGGAAACAATAACTGATGCATTGCACCGTCTTAGAGAGACCGGCTCTGTTGCACCACGACCGAGAACAAGTAGACGCCCAAGGTGTAATGTTCGAGTGACACCGGAAGAAGTGCTGGCATTCGACCTTTTAAATCCACAAATGAGCACGGCGGAAATAAGCGAGGCATGTGGATACACGCATCAGCGTGTCTGGCAATTATTGCATGCACATGGTGCGCATCCATATCATCCAACACTGGTGCAAGCATTGATGTTAGGTGACCACGAAAGACGGTTTGATTACTGTAATTTCATGCTTAACACTATAGAGAAAAATCCATTGTTCCTTTGTGACATTCTGTGGACAGATGATGCAACGTTTACACGGAGTGGCATTGTGAACGTTCAAAATGTGCATTACTGGTCTCTGGAAAATCCTCACATCGCTCGCACAGTAGGACACCAGGTACGCTGGTCAACGAACGTGTGGTGCGGTATATGGGGAACTCAGATTGTTGGACCCATCTTCTACGATGGAGCCCTAATGGGCGAACTTTACCTGCACCTACTACAAAACACGGTACGTGACTGGTATGAAGAGCTGCCTCTCCGAAATGCATGCCGGGTGTGGTTTCCACATGATGGGGCCCCTCCGCATAAAGCATCAAACGTCCGTGCGTATCTGGCCAACGAATTCGGTCAACAGATCACTGGATATGGTGGCCCGGTAGAGTGGCCACCGCGTTCACCGGACTTGGCTCCCATGGACTTCTACCTCTGGGGATACATCAAGGCACAGGTGTATGTGACTGAGCCTACTTTTCTGGTTGATCTGAAGCAGCGCATCATCCTTGCTTGTCGCACAGTTACACCTGCTATGCTCCAACGTGTCCAGGACTCAGTACTATCACGCATTCAATTGTGCATTGCCACCAATGGAGAACACTTTGAGCAGTATCTCTAGTAGATTCCGGTATTTGATGTATTCATTTTTTATAGTAGACCATTTTCTAATATGTTTATAAATTGATATTTATTTTTCTGTTTAATTTCAATATTTCATTCTTCGCTTTGTATACGACCCCTCAAAGTCAGCTCAAAATTTTAGATGAAACAACCCTATTTGGTGATACACCTATTTAGCGATACCGTCTAAAGGTAGTTTTGCCGTAAAAAGAACATATTGCATCTTGATTCCGATCTCGAATTACTCTAATTCATTTTTTAACTGATCCCTGAATGAAAGACAAAATCATATGAAAAAAATCTCAAACTTTGGAATTTAATAACTGTGTCAATTTTTGTCGTACAGAAGTCAAACTTTTTGTGTTGTATTTGTTATGATATGTGCAAACATTTACTAAATATAACTATAGGGACCGGGGGACCGTATAAAAAGTTAGATTTCGTAATTTTTATAAAATTGATTTTTTACTTTAATTAACGCCACAACATGAATATTTACCTCATTTTTAACGCTTTTGTAATTGGAACTATATGTCTACAACTAACGATTGAGAAATTAAAGGTCGGCGATAGATAACATTTTGCACCCGGTATATATATATATAATGCAAATCTTGTCATCACGGTAACGTCCGAAATAGGGAAGTTGCAGTCAGCTGATCAACCGTTGTACTTCAACTGGAGGTCAAGGTAAATCCGCCAATCAGAACTGCCTATTTGTAGTGTGTGATTTCCAGCATGACGTCAATTACAAATGCCCTTATACTGAACAAATTTGAACCTTACTGGGACAATGTTTGGATTTTACCAGTATTTTGGATGAATTCTTTGACCAAGTGTGTAGCTCTTATAGTTTGTTTTACAGCGACACACAAAACAAAACATGCAAAATTTGTCATCACGATAAAGATCGAAATACTGAACCAAATCAAACTTAATTTGGACAAACTCTTGCAAGTATCTTGGAAAAATTTGTTAATCAAGTATGTTACTCTTATAGTTCATTTACAGGAACACACAAAAGTTTTCGAAGGCATTTATTGAGCGGTTTGGATTGTATTACAGTCTTCGGACCATATTTAAACTATAATTTGAACAATTTTTTGCATAATTTTTACAAATATAACTGCCTCATACCCATTCAATTATGCTTGTTAAGCCAATTTTAAAATTTCCCTGCAGATTACCTTTCTTTCCAAAATAGTGAACTACAAAGGAGTGAATTTGTTTAATTTATATTAAACGTGATATATGTGTCTTGAACTAAAAAAGAAAAAGAAAAAAAGGAAAGAAAACAAAAGAAATCAACATACTCTTACGACTGAGTCGAAAGGACTTGTTTTTTCTTTTTCTTCCTTTCGATTAAAATTGAGAACTTTTGCAAAATTACAATGATAATCGAATTTTTTGGGGGGTTGGTGGGAGGGAAGTGGCTGTTTAAGATATGATTTAAAACTAAAATGTTTCTGTTTAGATTGTTGTTTTGTTTAGATTAAGTGAAAATTAAAAAAAAAAAAGTGCATTTTAAACTTCAACAAATGCGCATCACGTCTATTGTTACAATACAGAAGGGCTCTTTTGGCAAGTTCAAAGATAAGTTCTAAAATATTTTCTTCGATTCTTTACAGACTTCAGTGGGAAATAAATTAATTTCAAATACTTTTGAAATTCCATCTCACGTAGATTTTCTTTACTCTAGCGGTAAACAACGTATCGTAAAACAGAGGGATATTTTGAAATACGAAATTAAGTGTAGATACATTTTATACTCCACATTTTTTATAAACTTATATTTTTTATAAAGGAAATTTTAATTTTAAAACTGTATTACCCTCCAAAAATTTTTCTCATTTAGAAAAAAGGTATCGTTCTATGCATATGTCATAATTACCAACCACCCAATTTTTGAATACCATATTTTTTACATAAAAATATTCGCTGTACAATCACAGAATTTCTATTATTAAATAAAGTGAGCATTTCTATATACAAAAATATTGGTATTCAAAAATCAGGAAGTTAGCAAGTATAATATGTAGACATGTGGCAGAAGATTTTAGCCTTTAATCCGTAGAGTTGTTTGAACTTTACAGATTTATCGAGAATGATTTCAAGATATTCTTTAAATGTAAAATTGAGTCTAACTATATTGAGATGCGTAAAGTTACATTATACTAAATAAAAATACTGGAAAATTTAGATGTTAATCCAAAATTTAGATGATTACTATAATATTTCCATTCTATACTTAAAAAACAGAAAAAATTGTCTTAAATATTTAATTATAAAATATTTTTGTGTAATATATAACAATAATAGTATAGAATACTGGTATTCTGAATTTATATTCTTAATAAGATTAAATTCAGAAACTGAATTAGTCGTTTGTTTATATGGTCAACATGCATTCACAAATGCTAAAAATAAACTTAGAACAGATTGTTTTGTTTTTTAACTTGTTACTAACTAAATTTCGATAATATAACAATCCCCCATAACAATCCATCCTCCCCTTCCATCATATATGCAGGGTGATTCAAAGTTTTCGGCACAAACTTTAGGGGGTGGTATAGTACACTAAAGCAAATTATTTTTGTATAGGAAGTTAGGGTCACAATTTATTTATTTAATCAAAAATACAGGAAGGCTAATCCGATACGAACTCGAACTTTTCACGAAATGTACAAGAGACTTACCTTCCTTTGTCTGAAATGTAACGATCTCACGAGTAGTGGTAGAAGTGGCTACCATCCACATATAAATACCGCTGATGACGCTCCATATTTCAGAATGTAATTGACAGTACATATGGTTTCACTTAACGAAATCCTGTACACTTTTCATATGATGTAATTGCATTTCAGACAAAACAAGGTAAGTCTGTTGAAAATTGTTTCACAATATCGTTTTTTTTCCTAAAATTGTGAACGATAGTTATGTTTGTATTAAAATGAGACACCATGTAGTTTTTGAATTAATAAATGAATTAAAATCTTGTTTTCCGTACAGAAACTGCCTGTTGTACCAACTACTTAAATGTCTTTGCCAAAAAGTTATCTGAATAAATTGTGTTACTGGATTTTTCTAGGATAGCTTAGTTGGTAGAGTGTTGGTAGCTTAAGCTCCTGTGTTTAAATCCCAGCCGGGACACTTTTTCACCCAGTTTAAAAAATTACAACTTGTATGATATCGTTACAAATCATGTTAAAATATGTTAAAATGTATAAAATGTGTTAAAATAATAAAGTGTATAATTAAGTATCCAACGCTTATTGGAGTTCCTTTATCTGCAGTTCAGTCTGTCGAGCTGTTTAAGACAACAGATCAGATATCTTTGGCAAACGGTTTTCTAGGTGAGTTCTGTCCGCCAGATTTGTCCGGTATTGCTTAATTGGTAGAGCGCTGTCAGCTCAAGCGCATGTACTGTGTTTAATTCCCGGCCTGGGCATCTTTCAATCAACTGGAAAAATTACAACTCGTATGGTTTCTTTACAAATCACTATGACTGTGTTAAAATAATAAAGTCTTAATTACGTATACAACGGTAATTGGTTGATTTCGTCGAGCTGTTTACGATAACAGACCAGATGTCTTTGCCAAAAGGAAATTCTGAATGAATTCTGTCCGCCGGATTTGTCAGGATAGCTTAGTTGGCAAAACGTTGGCAGCTGAAGCAAAAGTCCTGGTTTCAAATCTCGGTCTGAACACTTTTTCACTCGGTTGGAAAAAATACAACTTGTACAATACTTTAAAGTTTGTATGTGAAATTTTAGCTAATCCCATATAAAACAAAAATCAACCATGAAAACTTTATCTAAATAATGTTTCTAAATAATGTCTCAAACTATCACATAAAATAAATTAAAAGTAACATTCATGCTTTCTTATAAAAATTAAGTGCTTCAAGGGTTGAAGATGTTTGAAATGTGTTCTAAATGAATGAAATATGAATCGATGAATAAACTATTATGGGGAGAATGAACGAATTTCTTGTGTTCAGTTATTTCCATATTTTTATACTCTGCCGTTTTTCTTAAATCTTTTCCTTTTGTCCAAATGACAGTCACTGGTCCATGTGTTGAGAAGGACTTTTCATACAGAAATCATGATTCAAACATGTAGAATAAAATTTTAAAGACTGAAAACAATTCATCTTTGAAATGAACTGCCCCCTTCACATTCATACTTTAAATCATTCATCTATTTTTCATTCCACATTGTAAAGTACATTTTTCTAAATATTTGTCTCATTTTTTGAGTGGACAAGCACAGGTAGGTAAAGTTTCAATTTTTTTTTAATTCTAGTGGTGAATAAGAGAATTGTTTTGACTGCGTAATTTAATTTTTTTCAAAAGAAGATTTTATTTCTACTACATTTTGTAAGTGTATGAAGTCAGCAGGTTTTTTACATTTCGTTGTTTCAAACTTTACGGGAACTATAATTTAAAGGTCCATAGTATATTACAAACAATAATAATTACAATAGACTTTTTCTCTCCGCGGTATAATTTCTTAATTTATTACTTAATTTAGGTACATAATTTAAATTGTAAGATTTTTTCTATCTGTTATGAATAATTCTGATTTTCCATATTGTGTACATAATCACTGGTTTATCAAGATTTTTAAGTATGCGTGACGACTTTTTTAATCATGGAGTTTGAATATTTGTGAGTCATTCACTTCTCTTTTAATCCTTCTACTGCAATTGTAAATTGCTTTTGGCAACATGTGAGATTTGTCAAATCATGCATGTTTTTCTGTGACTTTTATGAGAAAATCTTCCTCACTTCAAACTTTTCCATCTCTTATTTTCATTCCTTTTCTAGTCTATTAATGTACGTTTTTCCAAATCTTGTATCATTTTAGCTTATTATAGTTTGTACAAGGATGAAATCGTACATTTTTTGTGGAATCTGTAGGAATTTGGGCCCGGTGATTCTGCTACAGTTACAAAAGTATTTCAATTATTCACTTTTTTCCAATTTTATTTATTTTTTTCTTTGTAATATATATATATTTTTTTTCATTTCTGGATATTATTCAAACAGGTATATATTCATATATCAATTTTTGATTTTAATTTTCCTATTTGTGTATGATGTTTATCTGTTGCCTTATTACGGTTATATATATATATATGTATATATATATATATATATGTGTGTGTGTGTGTGTGTGTGTGTGTGTGTGTGCAGGGCCTGATTATCCAAAAGTCACGTTAAGCACATGCTTCCCTTCTAATATTTAAAAGGGGCCCCAAAATGACTGTGAAAAGGGCCCTCTAATTTCCATTTCCATTTTTTTACATTGTATTTTTAATTGTTTATTTATTTATTTTTCTGGAAAAGAAAGTAGTATGCTTCATTCAAGAAGAAATCCACGCAGATGTTTACGAAATTTATTTAACAACTGAATATGGATGTCCAAAATAAGGTGTTAATTAATCATATAGCATCCTGGTGTGCTTGTTAGAAACCACTCGGGAAATTGAGCATACAGCTATATGTACTAAATATATCAGAAGTATATACAGGGAACATAAAAATGCTGTTTAATGAAATATACGTGACCTCGACTAAGCTACTCCTGAGAATAATATTAGTATCATTGGTGAGTTTTCATGAAGAATTAAAAAACTTTTGCCAAACGAAAGAGGGCCCCAAAATGATACCCTTAGATTCAGAGGTTAATCGGGCCCTGTGTGTGTGTGTGTGTGTTTAAAGGGTTTGTTTCGTTTAAAACTAGCTATTTTAAAAGATTTAGAAATTTTCGTAAAAATATAGCAAAGGATGTATAATTTTGTAAATAATATTTGATAAATATCATTCGGTGACTAATTTTTAAATACGAATGCATAATAAGAGATTTTGCATACAAGTCATAAAATATAAATTATTTTTCCTAAAATGATGATACATCAAATTCCAAATATAATTTTCAACCATGCAATGAATCAAAATGTTTGATATTTATGATATATGTAAATAATCCTTTTTTAAAAAACTAGTTATTTGTATTTTTTTTTAAATCAGTTAAGATTAAAAAGCTGATCTTGTTCTTTGACAGTCAACATAAACTCAATTAACAAAATAAATTGAGGATATAATTATTTAGTTTTAATTTTCTATTACATGCACTTCAATAATTGAAAAAAAAATATTTTCGTTTTAGGCATACAGGCAAAACATACAGGAAATTCATCATAAACTTACATTTCTATATTTCAATCCTAAAAAATATCATATTATAAATTTTACTATATAAACTTTCTTATTGAATAAACGCAATAGCTTCACTTCATTTGAAACATACATTTATTCAAACTTTAATTATATTACTTCATCCTAAACTTCTAAGTGAAATTAATTAAAAATTTATATTCATGTTTTCTTTGAAAAATTACGTAGTTTAATGATTTATAAGAGATGCATTTTTAAAGAACAAACGATGACTAAAATAAAACAAACTGGTCGTGTGTTATGTTTTTTTCTAATTTTTTCATTCTCTCCCACTTTTCTCAAATCTTTCTCTTTTGTCCAAACGGCAGTCAGTGGTTCATGTGCTAAGAAACACTTTTCATACATAATTCATGATTCAAAAATGTGGAATAAAATTTTAAAGATGGAGAATAATTCATCTTTGGAATGAACTGCCTTTTTCATATTTTTACTTCATATAATTCATTTGTATTACATTTAACATTGCAGTCTCTCTTTTTAACACTTTCCAACATAGTTGAAAAGTGTTTGTGAATTCGGCTTGTCTGGCCGTCTGTCTATCTGCGCTCTAACTCACATAAATATAGCCGGATTGACATGTAAATGATACCATGGTAACATATTGATATATCTTATTGAGATTTATTATAGTATGTTCGGCATTCAAAGAGAAGTGTGTAGATTTTATAGATCGTTTATAGGGACACTCAAAAGAATCCCGTTACATTATGGTCTACGGGGAAAAATCGTTTACAAGTGTGTTTTAATGATGTTACACTATTTCAAACATATTAAAATTGATATACATCACTGGGGTGCACTGCAATTAGCTTACTATAGAATATAGGGTGCATACCATTTATCGTTCATTTACATGATACACAAAAAAATTCAATTACAGTATGCGTTTGTTAATTGAACTAATTTTTTTTTGCATATTACTTGGTGGGTATAAATTCTATACATCATATACAGCACTGCACAAAATAATTCGAGTCTATTTCCGCTCATTGACGGAAACTGCTGAAGGGGAATTTTCAGCTGTGTTATGCGTTCCTAATTGAATTAAATTTTTGCATTCTATATAGTACATACAAATATGATTTGATTTAAAAAAATCTTCAATAAAAATTTTAAATTGGAAAAAAAATCATTTTCGAAACGAATAGCTCCCTTCAAATTCATGCTTCAAATCATTCATCTATTTTTCATTTCATATTCAAATTTCTTTTTTCTGTATAACCAAGAATAACTAAAATTTCAAATTTCTTAATTATAGTTATGAGTAAGAGAAATAGTTTGATTCTGTAAACTATAATATTTTAAACTGCCTTTTCTTTTTATTTTAATATTACATTTTGTTATTGTCACAAACTGAATTGGTCGTTTTTTATATAGTCAACATGAATTCACAAAGCAAAAGAAATTTAGAACATTCTGTTTCATCCAATATTAAAACCCCTCAATTAACTTAGTTCATATAGATAAAACAGGTGGACCATTAAAACATGAGCTACTCCAAACTATCACAAGAAATAAACTGATTGTCATTCTTTCTTTGAAACATTACGTATTTTAATGATTTAAGATGTTTGGTTTGTAATGTTAATGAATACATTATGAATCGAAACACCACAAACAGATATTTAGACAATGGACAGATTTCTTGCATTCAGTTATTTCCACATTTTTATTTTTTACCAGTTTTATTTTCTCCTGTGTCCGAATCCAAGCTGTAGGCAATGGTTCATGTGCTGTGAAGGACTTTTCATGCATAATTTTTGATTAAAAAATGTGGAATAAAATTTTACAGATGGAACACAATTCATTTTTGAAACGAACAGCCCCTTCAACTTCATGCTTCCAATCATTCATCTATGTTTCATTTCATAATGCAGTCCTTTTTTCTAAATATTTTGTTTATCTTCTGAATGGACAAGCGCTGATAGATAAAATTTCCCATTTCTAAATTCTGGCGATAAGTTAGGGTATTGTTTTGATTGTGTAATTTGAAATTTTTTTAAATATCTTTTCTTTTAAGTTTAACATCATATTTTGTGAATGCCGCAATTTGAATTAGTCATTTTTTTATGATCAGCACGCATTCACAAAACTAAAATACAATTAGAACATGTTGTTTTACTTAATATTAAAACCCTTCATTTCTCTTCTTTTATATAAATTAAACAGGTCAACCATTAAAACTGAAGCTACATACTGTTAATCGCAAACTATCACGAAATATAAATAAAAAATGATGCTTTCTCCGAAAAAAATTTTTTTGGGAGTTTAAAATATTTGGTCTGCATTTTGTAATGAATAAACTATGATTATAAACAAAATAAATTGACATTTGGAAAATGAACAAATTCCTGTGTTCATTAATATTCACAATTTTATGTTCCACCAGTTTTCTTAAATCTCTTTCTTTTGTCCGAATGACATTTACTGGTCCATGTGTTGAGAAGAACTTTTCATGTATAATTCATGATTCAAAAATGCGGAAAAAAATTTTAAAGATGGAAAACAATTCATCTTTGAAATGAACTGCCCCCTTCACAATCATACTTCATATCATTCATCTGTGCTTCATTTCATATTGCAGTCCTTTTGTAATATATATAGTCCTTTTCTAATATATATATTTGTTTTAATTTTTTGTGTGAACAAGCACTGGTAAGCGAAGTTTAAAATTTCGTAACTCTAGAGATTTCATTGGGCTATTTTATTAATAGAGAATTTGTTGTTTTGATTGTATTATCGAGATTATTTCAAAGTGGCTTTTTTTTTTTTTTTGTATGTGTATGTATTACTTAAACGTAACATATTGCTTAAACGTATCATTCGTGTATCATTAATTTCTCATTGAAGTCCTTTTTTCTAAAAAAAATTGTTTTATTTTCGGGATGTACGTTTCAAATGACTGTAAAGAACCATTTTTTGTGCGGAAATGTATTGGTACGAAAATAAAAGGTTTCGGTTTTCTAATTCACACAGTTGAGAACCAATGCAAATATTTGTGATTTCTACACAAGTATAATGATTGGGAATACAAATCACAAAAGGAACAAAGCTAAAATAATGTAATAAGAGTGTTGTAACTGCCAACGGGCATACCATGATGAAAATAAAGGTTCTTGTACGATCACCGAAGTCAAGCAGCATCGGTCGCAATTAGTACTTAGGAGGTGACCACCTAGAAAAAACGCGTGTACTCCTTTTGCAAGAGTAATTAGTGACTATTCACTCCTATCAGGGTTGAAAAAACGCACTCTTTTTGCAAGAGTGAATAGTCAGTACTCTGAAAGAGTGATTTTATTCACCCTTGTTTAGAGTGAATTTTCACCTCCCAGGAGTGAGTATTCACTCTTTCAGAGAGTTAACAATATCTCTTTCGTTCAGAGTGAATAGTCACTCTAAAGAGGTTGGACATATTTTGACTCTGCAAGAATACGCACTTTTCTTTATTTAAAGTGTTAGTTATATTAAATGTCTGATTTTAAAATTTATTTTTAGTTATTTATATCTTTTTTTTTATCTAAACTAATCTTTTTGTTCTTCGACATTCAACATAAAGCCACTTAGCAAATGAAATTTAGGGTATAATTATTTGGTTATATCTTTCAATGAGCTGCATAATAGTCTGGAGCGCTAACTCGCTATTATGTTACTTTGAATCTAGCGGTCCACACATGAATACAATTCCATGCTATTTCAGGGGGAAATAGTGCAAAACACCGATTTACTCCTAGGGTAGATAATATGGGGTAATATTTACAAGTTCGTTTTTCTTTTTAAAATATGGCGAGGATGCTATAATTTTCACTATTAGAATTTTATTTTAGAAACTACATATTTTATTTTATTTCAACACAAATATACAAGTTAATCGGAAAGTAACTACCAACATTTTAAAGGGAGGTAGAAGGAACCTAAACAATCATTTTTTGTTATAGAATGTGCGTCTAGAAATGTTGTGTTTAAGTGCTGGTGACAAAGAAAAATGTGAAAGGTGCAATGAAAGACAATATTTCTGCGCATAAGCGCCAATAGATGGCACTTATACGCGTCATTTCCGGACACATTCTATGACCAAAAAATGCTTATTTTGGTCCTCTCTAGCACCCTTTAAAATTTTGGCATATAGTTTCCGATCACCATGTATAAATAAAATCTTATGTAAGCTTAACAAAAAACATGAAAAATTTCATAAGTATTGCTCATAAAAAAATGAAAGAATTGTAAAAATAACCAAAAGTGATCAAAAGCAAGACGAAAAGTTTTTAAAAATGCCACTAATATTAAGAAAAGTGCAGACTTCATGACATGTACACATTGAACGTGTAATGCGGTCACAGCAGAAAGTGCACCATTCTCCGTTCTGTATGGAGCTTAGTGCTTTGTAACAATATACACTTCAATAACTGAAATAAAAATCACTTTCAACATACATACAAAACAAGATAACTTGAAAACTTTAACTATAGATGCAGAAATTTCATCATAAACTTAAATTATAATTTCCTTGAAAAGGCATACGTTTTAATGATCGAAGCGGGACCGAAAGAATTTAAGATAAAATTTCTGATTACGAACTTTTTATGTCTAAACTTTAACGAGCAGGGAAGACCGAGCTATGCTCGATCAAAATTAAATTTGAGTTCAAATATCATGACCCATGACCAAAATGACCCACTAATTGAATTTTTTCGAACATGTGAGTTAGCCCAACAGTCTTCTCGTGCCCGAAAACCATAGGATGCAAAATTTAGTGTAAATAGTCTGAGCAGTTTTTAAGATAAAAGAGCTTGACCCATAATGACCCATGACCAAAATGACCCGCTAATTGAATTTTCTCGAACATGTGACCTAGCCCAACAGTCTTCTCATGCCCAAAAACCATAGGATGCAAAATTTAGTGTAAATAGTCTGAGCCGCTTTTCAGATAAATTAGCTTGACCCACAATGACCCAAAAATGACCCACTAATCGAATTTTCTCGGACATGTGACCTAGCCCAATGATGTTCTCGTGCCCGAAGCTCGAAGGCTACAAAATTTTATCAAAATCATTAGAGCCGTTTTTTAGATAAAATTAATTTGACCCGTGCTGACCCAAAAATGACCCACTAATCGAAAGTTCTCGAACATGTGACCCAGCCCAATAGTCTTCTCGTACCCGAAAATGGTCGGATACAAAATTTCGTCAAAATCGTTACAACCGTTTTTTAGATACAATTAGCTTGACCAAGACCCAAAATGATCCACTAATCGAAATTTCTAGAACACGAGACCTTTCCCAATGGTTTTCTGGTGCCCCAAAACGGAAGGATACAAAATTTCATCAAAATCGTTAGACCCGTTTTTAAGATAAAATTTACATATATATATATATATATATATATATATATAACCACACACAAGATTTGCTCGTATTAGAATATATGATATTGAATAAGTAGAAAAAGCAACTACGACTCATTTGTAGCATAGATTCAATAAAAAAATATAAATACATTACTTTCGTCACAATCTTTTCCATGAAATAAATTAAACTTTCGTTCAAGCTTTCTTTGAAAAATTACGTATTTTAATGATTAAAAGGTGTTTTATATTTAAAGAACAAACTATAACCAATTTTTTTTTTTTTTAAAGCGTTCGTGTGTTCAGTTATTTTCATTTTTCCCTTCCCTTTTTGTTTTCTTAAATCTTTCCCCTTTGTCCGAATGGCAGTTACTGGTCCATGTGCTGAGAAGGACTTTCCATACATAATTCATGATTCAAAAATGTGGAATAAAATTTTGAAGATGGAAAACAATTCATCTCTGAAACGAACAGCCCCCTTCACATTCATGCTTCAAATCATTCATCTGCGTTTCATTTCATATTGCAGTTTCCTTTTTATATTTATTTTACTTTTTGTAACGGACAAGCACTGGTAAGTAAAGCTTCCAATTTCTAAATTCTAGCGATAAGTAAGAGTATTGTTTTGATTTTATAATCTGAAATACTTTGAAGTAGCTTTTCTTGTTACCTCCAACTTTTCTTTTTCGTGAGTATAAAAAGTCAACAGGTTTCTTACATTAGGGTATTCTGAACATAAAACCTGTTACATAAATTTTAGGTTTAGATTACTTCAAATAAAAAATAATGTAAAAATAACCCTTTTTAAATTCCTACTATTAGCTCACAGTCTCTATATACATATCTTGTTCAAATTTTCAATCGTTAATAAAATATTTTCTATTCATCCCCTCAAGTTCAAATAATTTTTTAAACTTGTAGTGGATGACACTTTATGTTCATACAGTATTTTCAAATATTAATTCATTAATTAAATTTAATTAATAAATTTTAGTTTTAAATGGGAGAAAAAAATTCCTCCCATTGTTTTCATAAATGAAATGAAATATTTATCTCAAATGAGAGATGCCACAGAAATAAAATACCGCAACGATGATTATAAAATAATGTTCAATAAATTTATTTTATATATTTATGATTAAAAAGTAGGAATTGACTTTAAAAAAATTTTTATATTACTTGTTTATAACCTAGAAATATTCTTTCTAAATTCACACAATTTATTTAATAGAAATCAATGATTTTAAAACAGATAGATTTTTTTTCCAATGTAAATTTTTTAAAACTTTATAGTTGAAATTTAGATTAAAAGAGCAAACAAAGTGTTCATAACTTCAATTTTCAAGCACAGCATGTATTTTTATAGATTATAGAACTGATGAATCATAATCATACATTATATAACCATATGAATCATAAAACTGATGTGAACTACCACATAATGAAATTCGAATTTCATGCCTTCATTTAATGCTACTTGATAAAACATTTTATCGCTCTTATAACATCATAAGCCACCTTTCTCATATATCTAATTTTTGTACAAACAAACTTTCTGAGTTCTGGACATTAGACACTACACTATCGTGTGTAAACGTACAAACATTTTTATATTTGAATCATAACTTTGTTGCAGAGTGCATGACTATTCTTTTATAGGGGTACTCTAATATACGAGTGAGTTTTGAGATGTTGCATGAGATCGTCGTGCCCTGAATTTTAATAGTTTTTTGTGAATAAGAACTTTTCATCATTTATTTAAGTATCGCAAAGTGCATATGGATCTTCGGGAATCCTGTTGTCACTGTTATTTTTGCAATGATATGTTGAGTAGCTGTGGTTATGTAGTATTAAGTGTAGTGTGATTGTGTGTTATAAATAGTGATGTTGGAGATGGAATCAGTGGATTTTGAATGCATCTCGCTCTGAGGTCTGTGAATTCTCTCGTGAAATTCGAACCACATCTTGATTTCGAACGGATAGTTTCCGGATAGAAAAATTGGATAGAATCTTCGGCTGTCAATTTTAACCTATTTTTGGTTAGAAGTTGAACTTTCTACTTGAATAAAGAGCCATCCGAATTCACTGGATTCCATTTATAGTTATATTATCCGCTAAAGGGAAATTTCTTAGGTTCCTGTAAACGAATGGGGAGGTCATTTGGAGCCGAGTTAAGTGAGTTAATTTTAATACGTTTGTGGAAAGGATTTTCGCACCTCTCAGGCTTTCAAAAATTGAGTTTGTTTTTGATAGACTGGATTTAAGTCTACCCTATGCACTTCTGATTCTCTGTTTACTGTTATAAATAAATTGTTGTGTTTCGTTAAATCTGTGCCATGGATTCCTTTCCAGTTGAAAGCTCCGAAGGGTATGTTACAACTTTTCCAACAAAAAAATTTTTATGCGACTGGAAGAGTCACATCAAACACGCATAATTTTTAATGTGAGCATAATCAAATTAATTTACACAGTTCATATACAATATTCCGGGTGTCCCGTCTTAATGTTGTCCAATGGCTAATTTCTTAACCTTGTAATTTAGAGGTATAGTTAAAATTGCAAAAATGCATCATGTGTTGTTCTTCATCAGATGAAAAGATATATATATATGAAAATAGTTACTTTTTAAAAGTTATTAAATTTACGTTTGTATACGGTTACTGCGTCTTAAAGTGTATTCCAAAAGTTTATCGATAACCATTTTTTTTGTCTAGATTTAAGAGCCTTACTAAACGAGTAAGAAAGACGAAATAAATTATGTAAATATATAATGATAAAATAAAAATAATAACATACTCAAACAACTTTTAACAGTCATATATTTAATATAAAAAATAAAAACAAAAACATGCTGTCCCAAAAATACATAGACAACCGGTGTTAATAGCTGATTTAAGTACTGATATCCAAAATTTGCATATTCGAAGGTCGTGTACTTGTGACGTAATAGTTTCCTGAGATAAAAGCTAATCTGTCTTTCTGTTTCCGACTGATTGCAAAGAGGCTCTCAATGTGCATTTTTCCAAAAAGGAATTTTTGCAAATCTATCGTTTAAAAGCTCGTGGATGGAAATTTGAGGACATTGAAAGAAAAATTGGACACCGCTGGGTTGGTATTTTCCGAATTCTGTCAAAAGGTGACAATTTTTAAGCAAAATCTAAATTCTGGACGGCCAAAAAAAAAAACTAAACGGCAAGACAGGAAAGATTTTGATATTAGTTTCAACCCAGAACCTGTCTGTACGGTCAATTTCTAAAGAAGTAAGCGTTCCAGTATCAAAATATACGGTCCATCGACGGCTGCAGGCATGTACATTTCTTGACTATTGAAAAATACGTCGTTCGCCAAAGTTTACAAAACGATATAAAGACGCTCGTATTCAGTGTGCCCAAAATCCCATGAATTGTCAGATGAACGGTTAAGTGTACTTTTCAGTGACGAAAAGAAATTTAATTTAGATAACCCCAATGGTTGGACTCGCACGATGGTATTACTCGCACGATATCTGCAAGGAACTACGCACTTTTTTAAGCATACAACAAGGAGGGATTCACTCATGGCGTGAGGAGCATTTTCTTATAATGAAACATCCGATATTGCTTTTTGGAAGGTCGTTAATGTTTCAAAGATTACCAGAAAATGCTTGAAGTACTGTTACTTCCATGTGGAAAGATGCTAGGTGGGGAAAAATGGATATACCAACAAGACAATTGCTCCATTCACGTGTCCAACTCTAAAATGCTTGAAGTACTGTTACTTCCATGTGGAAAGATGCTAGGTGGGGAAAAATGGATATACCAACAAGACAATTGCTCCATTCACGTGTCCAACTCTAAAATGCAGTGGTTTATGCAAAACCAAGTAACCATTACGAACTGGCCAACCATACGTCCTGACCTGAACCCAATAGCCCAACAACCCAATTTCCTCTAGCGAATATTAGCTAGAGACGTATATGCTAATGGGCGTCAACTTGCAACGGTTCAAGACCTAAAGTTGCAAATTGAACGAAGTTGGTTGTCTTTAAAGCCAGAATTTCTTCAAACTCTTGTTTTGAGTATGCCTGATCAAGTTTTTGAAGTGATTAGAAAAAAACGGCTTAAAAATTTTAACATTAAATGGGGAAAAATGAGTTGCCTATAAACTTTTGGGACAGTAAAATTTAAGTTTTAATTAACCAAAGTCTGTTGTTTGTGTAATATTATTTTTGTATAATATTATTATCGTCTTGATATTATTTATAATTATAAATTGTTTTGAAACTGTTCCTCCTCTTTTTTAATTGTAAAATAAGAAAACTCCATTGTTTATAAACTTTTGAATTGTACTGTATAAGTTAGGAAGAAATGCACTTGCCTAATAAAATGTATCCGTACAAGTCTAAGTAAGAAATTATAGAGATTATACCACATGGAAGTCGTTAAGAAATGTGTACACTTTATAGTGATATCGTTAAAATATTTTAAACTTTTCCACGTTTTTATAAAAATATCTTTTTTTTTTAAATGTGCCTTTGACCGCCAATACTCCTAGCTTCGGGTAATTGCGACACGTACGTAAACTTGTTGAAAAAATAAATGATATGGGGGAAAAGGGGGAAGAGAAGAGAAGAAGAAAAAAACAGAAAAGATCATAGAAAATTCACGTAAAACTCTAAACCTACAATAATCGAAATATTTATTATTAATTAAACAGTGAATGTTCTTCAAGGACAATGTAGTGATATTAGACCTACGTATATATATGTATATATTTAATCTGATTTCTTAAAATTTAGTAACCCCATTGTGACTAGAATCACAATTTTTATTATTTTCGTTGTATTTATTACAATATCGTAACAATGGGGTTACTAAATTAGGATAAATCAGATTAAATATATACATATACAAACGTAGACCCAATAATACTATATTGCTCTTGAAGAAATTGACTTTTACCGTACAATTATTAAGAAAAATTGCACTTATTGTAGGTTTAGAGTTTTATGTGGATTTTTGTATGTTCTTTTCTTGGGTTTTTCTTCTTTTCTTTTCTACAATAGGCCGTCTATCTTTCATTAGACCCAAAACACGCAAGTGTACAAAAAAAATAACAAACAAGTTGAAAAAATAAATCAAACTACTCTTCATTGAAAATAAAATATATTCTTAAATAGTATACCATACATACTATAATTTACTATATACAATAATTCTTACCTAAGTAAAATTCGAGTATTTATCGTCAGTTATTTTATTTTTATTTATTTATTTACTTATTTATTTTTAGAAATAAAACATACTGGGTTATGATACTTAGAATTTTATTTATTTGCAGCATTTTCTTGCACTAAAGACGCATTTTACCAATTTCTGTATAATAATTCTCAAGAATTCTCAATATATAAAAAAAAAAAAAAAAACAATGATCATTTTAACGCAAAAGGCTTTTAATATGATGAAGAACAACTTTTAGAATATTTTTTTGCTATTGGAACTATACCTTTAAAACTATCAGTTTGGAAATTAGTTATTAGAGAACGATAAGAAAGGGATACATTTTATAGTTCAGAAAATATAACTGAATAAAATTGAGTCCATTATTTTAGTCCCTCTGTGTAACATATTAAGTTGGCTTAATGGTATTCTTTATACTTTTAGTACGTTAGATTTTGTTAGGCATTTATCGTTTTACTTTGGTTTATATATATTTTTAATAATAAAAATTTCTTTTGGTTAAAATTAATGTGAAAAAACATGTCATGGTAAATAAAGCATCATATTAGCATTTTAACTTATTGTGAAAACTTTTAAATATCGACTCCGTTTGAAAATATAAGAAAAGCCGTAAAGGAAAATTAATACCAAACAATTCATCCATGTCACGTTTGTTTGCGTTATTGTTAACAAATTTTGGAAAATTCGGCAATATTTATTGTAGAACGTATTTGCTTTAAAAAGACTCTTTTTTTCAACTTAAAAATACACAAAATGAAACAACAAGAAGTGCTTAAATAACAACTCCGTATCTTTATCATTTATTCCTTTCACGTGGCACGTGGTTTAGAAATGAAATGAAGGTAAGAACCTAAGGTAAAAGTAAATGATGTATATGTGCTCAATTGCTATCAAGTGTCTACTCTTAAATATGAGTAAAATTTATTAGTTACATACCGTCGTATGTGGTATTTACATGTCATCTTCTTTTTTTTCATAAAATGTGGCGTAGTCTAAAATAATCAAAACATGATATGTTCTGCATATCTCATTTTTCACTAGAATTTATAATCTGCAAGAAAAAAAGAAACCAGCGGCAATTTACAATGTGCTTAAACGTCTTGTAACAATATACTTCTTTTAACTGCTAGAAGGCGTAAAACAAAAAGTTTATAAACAATAAAATAAGTTTTATTAGACTGTTGACATGTTTCGGCTCCATCGGAGCTATTATCAAAACAAAAAAGAATATTCTATAATTGCACAGTCTATGAAGTTATTAATTTGAAAACCCCTTAGGAAATTAATTAATATCATTTTCAGTAAACTCCCTCATAAATTAAAGAATATAATTTGCACTAACCCCCCTCAGAAATTAAAGAATACCATTTTCAGTAAACTCCTCAGAAATGAAAGAATATAATTTGCAATAAAATTGACCCAATTAAGTTTGAGAATTATTCAGGAGTATATGAAATACTATTTATTAAAGAAGACGGATCAAATAATTACTATATTGGCATGCTAAGCAGGAATTTTAGTTATAGAAAAATGGAGCATATAGCTGATATTAAGTATAATAGATATACAAGATTATATCAAGAAGAAACCATTCAAAAAAATTTCAATGAAAGTAAGACAATTTTTCCCTCCAATCCACTACCCATCCATTATAAGAGAAGCCATTGAGATTGTAACACGTAAAAATACAATATGTAACGATGCAGCATCATTTAACTTACCAAAATTGTGGCCTCAGTTACTCCATGGTTACAAATATGGAAATAAATACCTAAATAAAATACAAAATAACGTGCGTAATTTGAAAAGTACGCGTAAAATTAAATGACGGCGTTTGAAATAATAACTTCATAGATTGTAGAATATTCTTACTTGTTTTCATAATGGCTCCGATGGAGTCGAAACTTTTCTACAGTCTAATAAAACTTATTTTACTGTTTATAAAAGTTTTATTTTTACGCCTTTTAGCAACTAAACGAAGTACTTAAACGTCTTTAAATGATATTTATTATAAAGATATTATGCATATAACAAAATATTACTATTAAACTAAGATAAAAACCAGTGTATATTATAGTGAGTAAGAATTATTTAAAAATA
This sequence comes from Maratus michaelseni, assembly GCA_963931845.1. Taxonomy (NCBI): domain Eukaryota; kingdom Metazoa; phylum Arthropoda; class Arachnida; order Araneae; family Salticidae; genus Maratus; species Maratus michaelseni. The sequence continues at coordinate 188,300,683 of OZ007587.1, forward strand.
AAGTAAAGAAGAAACGCTTTCTTTCCTAATTAGTGTAAAAGATCGTCAAAAATATCAGATACATATTAAAAAAATACTAATTTATAATATTACTTATATTTCATGTAGCATTTGATTCCATGATAGCAAAATTTTTTCACGCAATATTGAAAATTCCTTATTTATTTAGCTTTCATACCAAGGTTTACGCTTTGTTCCAAATGGTGGCATAAAAATCGGAAAGTATCAAAATGCATCTTTGTTGTTGTTTTTGTTGTTATCTAATGTCTGTTTGTTTGTTTTATAGAGAACATGCATCTGACTTGTGTGCTTGATACAAAATCTGCTTATAAGGCATCGTCAAGAAGAGGACTGGATAGACACAAGGAAATACATCACTGAAGAATTACAGCCCGGGGTTGGGGGGGGCTTGTTATCTAATAAAATCCAGAGTATAATCTCGGTAAACATTATTTTGTGAAAAACTAATTTTAATTACTTTGATTCCTTGACCATCCGATAACTTTTTTTCAATAATACGTATCTGCACAATAGCCTATTATTGCTGTAACAAAACAAAAATGTAAGGGTTAGAAGTACAGTTGCCAAAAAAAAAAAAGAAAAAAGAAAAAAAAAGAAAAAAAAAGAAAAAAAAGAAAAAAAAGAAAAGAAAAGAAAGAAAGAAAGAGAGAGATATCAATACATTTTAATCTCCAAATTGTTTCTGCAAAAAAACGGAAATAACCATTTAATTACTGTGATTCCTTGACCATCCGATAACTTTTATCAATAATACATATTTACACAGTAGCCTATTATTGCTGTAAGAAAACAAAAATATAAGGGTTAGATGTACAGTTAGCCAAAAAAAAAAAAGAGAGAGAGATATCCATACATTTTAATCTCCAAATTGTTTCTGCAAAGAAACGGAAATAACCATTTAATTACTGTGATTTCTTGACCATCCGATAACTTTTATCAATAATACATATTTACACAGTAGCCTATTATTGCTGTAAGAAAACAAAAATATAAGGGTTAGATGTACAGTTAGCCAAAAAAAAAAAAAGAGAGAGAGATATCCATACATTTTAATCTCCAAATTGTTCCTGCAAAAAAGGAAATAACCCTTTAATTACTGTGATTACTTGTCCATTCAATAACTTTTATCAATAATACATATTTACACAGTAGCCTACTATTGCTGTAAGAAAACAAAATTGTAAGGGTTAAATGTACAGTTAGCCAAAAAAAAAAAAATAAGAGAGAGAGATCCATACATTTTAATCTCCAAATTGTTCCTGCAAAAAACGGAAATAACCATTCAACTGAAAGCTATATCTTCTTTCAAAGTCTAAAGAAATAAGCTTAATTGTCGTATTAATACTGAAATTGTATCAAACATTGAAACTTTCAATATGAACACCTAATTTTGATATCATACTTAACTTTTTTGGTAAATGCTAGCATAAGATACCAAACGAGTTTAGGAATTGTGCTGGTTTAAAGTTTGGAATTCTGTGTTAAATACATTTGTATAATTGTTGCAAAACAGATTGCTATGCGGGTAGATATTTAAACATAACTCCAAAACTGCTTGGTGGAATGAGGTGTAATTTTGGATTCGCATATTTGAAGCTTCTAAAAATTGTTTTCTGTTTTTAAAAAAAATATAGGTTACAGTTCATTTTTTTTTTTCAAAAATTAATTTAATTTTTTTTTTTGAAAAAAAAATAGGAATTGTAACCCATAAACTTTTTAACAGAAATTGATCTTTAGAAGCATGAACTATATGAATCCAAAATTACACCACATTCCACCTAGTAGTTTTTGAGTTATGCTTAAATATCTACCCGCATAGCAATCTGTTTTGCAACAATTATACAAATGAATTTAACATTGGAAGTTCCAAACTTTAAACCTTCATAATTCCTAAAATACTTGACCGACTGACCTACCGTTTGGTATCCTCAGGTAAAATTGATCGAAAAAAAAAAACAATATGATGTCAAAATTAAGTTTTAGCATTGGAAATTTCTTAATTTAGTGCAGTTTCTGTATATAAACGACTAGACAATGTTTAGTGCAATTTCACTCTGAAAAAACCCCTAAGCTTTTTTTTAAGCATAAATTTAAATACGACATAATTATCAGTCGAATGGCTATTTCTGTTTCTTTTTTCAATTCCTACTATTAGCTCACACCCTCTATATATTTATATATCTTGTTCAAATTTTCAATCGTTAATAAAATACTCTTTATTCATCCACTCAAATTCAAATACATTTTTTTAACTTCTAGTGGATGACACTTGATGTTAATACAGTTTTTTCAAATATTATTAATTCATTAATTAAATTAAATTAATTAATTTTCGTTTTATATTTCATGTCTGTTCAAAATGATAGACTAACTCTATTTCATTTCTGTTCAAAAGTATAGACTCACTCCATATTTTAGTCTCCTTCGCCCGCGCTTCAATTCCTACTATTAGTTCACACCTTCTATATATTTGTATATCATATTCAAATTTTCAATCGTTAATAAAATACTCTTTATTCATCCACTCAAGTTCAAATACATTTTTTTAACTTGTAGTGGATGACACTTGATGTTAATACAGTTTTTTCAAATATTAATTCATTAATTTAATTAAATTAATTAATTTTAGTTTTATATTTCATTTCTGTTCAAAAGGATAGACTCACTCCATTTCATTTATGTTCAAAAGTACAGACTCACTCCATATTTCAGTCTCCTTCACTCGCACACCGCCTGATCTTCGTCCGTGAACAGCCCCATTATCTTTTTACGTGTGAAGGTTTCGCTATGGTACTTCATTGTGAAGTTTGGTAATTTTTGAAATTCAATATTTGAAAAATGGCATAATCATTAGATTTGAAATTTACATCAAGAAATATACAATTCTTTACCTTTCTAACACAGTTTGTCTAAAAATTTTGTGACAAATATTTTTCGAGCTATTAATTTTTGGTATTTTAGCTATTTATTTTTTATTTAATTTTTAATACATTTCAAAAATTTCTCTTATATAAGATATTTAGCAGCATATAAATTTAGGAATAAATACCGTCAGTAGCGAAGCGTGTACATCGCTGGAAAAAATTTCTTTTTGACCTAAGTAGGAATTGACTTTAATTTTTTTTTTTATATTACTTGTTTCTGGGACAATATCATGATTAAAATATATGTGGTGTTCTCTTTATTTTTATTTATTTATTTATTTTGCCCGACTGTACATTTTATGGAATTGCATGTATGACATTTTGGTATGGCACATGAATAAAAAATATTGTGTCTAACACATGGATAACATAACACACTAAATAACATAATGAGATATTTTGTGCTAACAGTTTTGGTAGATTGTATTAAATGCACTTTTCTTCATTTCGCCTTATCTTCTGTAATAATAAAGCTCGTTTCTTTTATATCGTTCTCTTATACCGAATTACCTTCAAATAAATAATCTTTAGAAAAAAAAAACTTATCACGCTAAAAAAACACCATAGCATTTTAACATGTTCCCATTCCTCTTCAATTCTAAAAACTTTTAAATATCGGTCCCGTTTTAAGCTATGAAAAAACACGTAGAGGAAAATTAATACCAAGCAATTCACCCATGTCACGTTTGTTTGCGTTATTGTTAAAAAGTTCTGGAAAGTTTGGCAATATTTGTTGTAGAACGTATTCTGTTTCAAAAGACTCTTTCTTAAACTTAAAAATACATAAAATGAAACAACAACAAATGCTTAAATAACAACTCCGTATCTTTATCATTTATTCCTTTCACGAGGTTTAGAAAGGAAATAAAGGTAAGAAGGTAAGATATAAATAAATGGTGTATAAGCTTACTTCTGATCAAATTTCCACTTTTAAATTAGACGAATAAAATGTTAGTTACACGATTTTTTCATACGACTCGCGTATGTATTTGTTTAGTATAAAATGGAAATGGTCTCAATTAAACAACACATGATAGTGTACGTATTTTTGCTCACTTTTTAATTTTTTTTTTCTTAAACATCTGAGTTCCGTATGCTTTCAATCGCTGAAAAAAACTGTGTTATTTATGATCAGTGAAGGAACCATTGGTGTGCAATTGTTCTAGTCTGGAGGAGAACTTATTACACATTAACGCGTTTCTTGCTGATGGTGTGAAAACTCACTATTTTCTTTTGCCAGTCACAGTTTTTTACAAAGTAGGTGGGTGAACCAAATGTGGCCACAGTTAAGCTTTGAGGCTGTTTCACAATTTTCTGGTTAGGTGTGTGTGGCTGATTTTTTTTTCTTTTGTAACATTTTACACTTAATTTCAACATATATCAAATATACTTTTGTTTGTAACATAAAATTTAATTATTTTTATAATTTAATTATTTTCAAAATTGTAGCTTGTGGAGCTACCCTTGGCGCATAGTGTTCCAAAGGTGGCCCATATATTGAAATCAATTTTAAAATGTGAAAAAATACTCGGCAAAATATTTTTACTTCTATAAAAATATTAGAATGTTCAATTAAAACTAAGTATTTAATTACAAGAAGAAAATTACAATAAACATTTTTTTTTTCAAAATATTCCTTTGTAATCGAATTCCATGTAGAAAGTGCAGGTGAAATTTTCAATTTTGTCTTATTTAGTAAGTCCTTGACTCTCTTCATGTACAATTACAAGAATTTATTACACAATCGCATGTCTATTATTTTGTCTTTCTTGCATAAATGGCAAAAACAGCTTACTTTTGGCTGGAGATTGCAGTTGTGCCAGGCATGGCAGGAGCAGCTTGTTTGAATCTTTTTTGTCAATGTACCGGATTGGTTTTTGATTTTCTTACTGCGCTACTTTATGTTACGATGATTCTTGCTTTCTTTCGATATCTTTCAAGTTTTTCTTCTTAATTTTCTTATTTTCTGACACTAAAAGACATTGAACCACTTTTTGTGCACAGTAGTTCAGGGCTTTTCTTCTGGGAGTTACCAACTTCTTTTGGAGGATCTCTGGTGTTCACAATAGTGCGGAAATTGTTGGAGAAGTCTTTATCATTTTGTTTTGGAAATTACCCTACTACATTGATTTCCATATTTCTTTCCTAAGATATGGCCCACGTGTACCCAAGGTAGCCCGACACCTGGGCTACATTGGGAACATGCATATGGTCACCATTTGCACGACGTAAAATTATTAATTTGATACATTTATTAGAATTGAAGTAAAAAGGTGTACTTTAAAGTACGCACATGTGATTTATTTTTACATTTACTTAATTATTAACGAAAAGGTGAAAGATTTCAATATTATTATGCATATAAAATTACATTTTTCAAATTTGACGAAAATATAGATGAATGACTTCTGGTAGAACAGGGAACTATTGTAAATTATTTAGCTTTCAGTGACTATATTATAGTCTATAGTGTCTAGCAGAAGGACGCTTATATTCACCACCAAGTATCCGGACTACAGAAGACACTCTGAAAGGTATTGAGACTACGGAGGACGTCACCGGAAAAAAGTAAACGAAATATTCGTTAAATTTTTACATACCTTCAGACCAAAGCGGCTTCGAGCACACTTATTACTCTCGACGCTGTATCTCATCCAGACGCTTTGGGGAGTCTAATGATACAAATAAATGAAGCCATATACAATCATTAGATGCCCGATTGTTATGCCAAGTTTCCTAAATGTAGATGCCGCTTTGCGCTGTGTTTATACGCGAATTTCGCTGTCGGATATCATTTGTATACTTTTACGATTATTTTCCAGATTCTAAAGAAGGAATACTTTAGTAAATAAAAATGTCATAATATTTTATATGAATAGTGTATTTTAATTCTTAAAATTAAAATATTTTTGTATACGTAAAAATGTCATTCGCGTACTACATGTTTTGAAATTTTTTAAAAAGCGAAATGTTTGACAATTGTTGTCACCTTTCAAAATAACATAATTGAAATCTCACACTGCGCAAACTTTTACTATAATTTAGAGTGCCATTATAAGAGAGGTCACATACGAACATGGCGCATAGTCAGATTGAAAGATATAATGGCAAGCTCTCCAAGTTTTTGTCCAAAATCCTCTCAACCAATCGAATTTTTATTATTTGTTTACCCGTAAGTCGCCATTCTTTTATAAAAGCACTTTACTATAATTGCATCAAAACCACGTAATTTGCAAAATGTAATTTTCGAATTTTTAGTTAAATTGCATTTTAAATATAATTTCTTATTTATAATGAGAAATGTAATAAAACTAATATCATGTATAGTATATAATTTTTTTTAATGTAGAATAAAATCATATTAATTTTTTCACCAAAAATTCGAAAGATCTCATATAATGCAAAAGCAACACACCGGGTTGCTATGCATCTAGTCTTAAATAAAATTAAATGCTGTGATGTTTTATATTCAATTATTTGTATTGTAATTTATTTATTAAGTTTTAGTAGAATTATGATTCAACATTAGTCACAGTTACTTTTAAGTGTTAAAAAAGTGGTTTTATATTTATTATATGTATATTGAATTGCTGCTGTATGTAAACACGTACCTATATATATTATAAGATAAATTTAAGCGTAAAAGATGTAAACGTAAGATATATGTATATTTATAAGTGTATATATTAAAAAAAAGATAATATTTAAGTATACAGATAATTTATTAAATATGGATTATTCGATACTAAGTTAATTTAAAATGCACCATTATTATTTACTTTTCTTTATACATTTAATATGCATTATGTTGATACCGTACTATGATACTACTTTGATGCTTTGCTCATCTTGTTTGCTGTATTAAACATTAGTTTTTAAGAAGTAACTTATAGTTACAGTATAAATAATGGTGATTTCAGTTTTATTTGTTTTGGAAAATGCGAAAATAAAATCATTTCACTGTATATTTATATAGTGTCCGCAAAGATGGAAGGATTAGTATATCTTGATTTGTTTAAAATCATAGCTTGCAATGAAATCTATATATGTGGACATTTTGAAATTGACTTCTAATATTATGGTTTATTTTGATTTTACTGTTGCATTTCTTTGCTACAGTGGAATTTTCATATGTTCCGTGACTTACTTTGTTTGGATATCTGTTCGAAAAGTATATAAGCGTACGTAAGCGTATATAATGTATATAAATGTATATAAGTTTATGTGAAATAGAGGTTTCCTTTATTTATTTATATTTTTAAAGTTTGGCTAATATAAATTAGAAACATGTTAAATGACGTTAGCCAAATAATGTAAAACATTCTGCTATGCAATCTAAAATTTTCATCTAATTAATTTTTTTTCATATTAAAACATTAGAAAGTTTAACATAGACTCTCTATGAATATCTAAAATGTTATTGTGATGAATCTCAGTAGATATGTTTTAAATATAAAATATATATATATAGAACTAAAATAAAACGAAACATTAGAAAGTTTACCATAGATTCTCTATGAATATCTAAAACAATTTTTGCGTAGAATGTTAGTTGATACATTTTCAATAGCAAATGTATATGTAGAACTAAAATAAAACTAAATATTAAAGAGTTTACCATAGACTTACTATGACTATCTAAAACATTTTTTTTTTTTTTTTTTTTTTTTTTTTTTTTTTTTGTAGAATGTTAGTAGATACATTTTCAATATCAAATGTATATATGGAGCTAAAATTCAAATTTTTAGTGATATAATTAATCATCTTTTATTGGTATGAAAGATAAACAAATTTCATATTTTGATACAATGTTCAAAAATCTGCTATTAAGTGATTTTTTAAAATTAATTTAACAAAGTTCTTTTGATTGTATGATTTGTTACATTTAAGTTCGATTCAGACACAGTCATTTACTTCTTTGAGGTACTTCATTTCTTCATACAAGGCAAAACCTGTAATGTTTTCCAACTCAAGAGCATATTCCTGGACAAAACTTGAGTATAAATACGGTTGGGATGTACTTTTCACAAGATGGATCGTTCTCGCCTTTTCAGAACTTTTGAGTCTATAGCTTGTGCTATGAATAATGGATGATAACCTCTCGCAACACGTGATCTAATGCTCGTGGTGTGTATCATCTGATAAAGAAAGTATCTCAGAAATAAGCCTTCTCGAAGCAAAAGTGAAGAGGCAAGCATTTGAAATGCACCAGCACATACTTCATAAATCCTGGAATTTTCCCTGTACTTTCTTCGCGAGCTCCTTTTTCCCTACTTTTTCGTGTATTTAGAGACTATAAGTTAGAGAACATACTTTAAAGTAAACACAAAATGCCTTGTACTGTAACGAAATATCAAAACTAATACAAAAGAAGGGCGGATATCTAACAAAAATTAACATGCAACTGTTTACAAGCTTTATTAACGAACCTCATCTTTGATACAAAACAATAATAATAAATATTTTAAAAAAACAGAGGGAGAAAGAGCAGCATTTTGACATCGTCTGTACACATGTGTGTTGTTGGTAATGCCAATAAACACATATATATATATAAATATATATATATATATATATATATATATATATATAATTTTAAAATTGATTAAAAATATGCAAATATGCAAAATATTCTAATTTAAGTAAAAAGGTTTTCATTAACATTATTTTAGGGCAATGAAACAGGTATTATAAGATTTGTAACAATGGGAATATTTTCATGAAACAGATTTTTAAATTTATAGCAAATTTATTTTACAATAATTTTTGTCCGTATGATTTTATTTTTAACTGTGCAAATGATTTTATAAAATTTCTGGAATGGCAATAACAGTAGGGCCAAGCACTGTAATGGACGCTGGTGGAAGGTCTTGATATTTATGAAGAAACACAGTTAAATAGTCCAGGCATTAGGGCTAAAAAAGGACAAATAGAGGAAAGTTTTGGTATAGTTTTGGTATAGTTTTGATATTTGGTTCCTTTATGTTTTTTAGTTTGCTGAATACGATGAGGTTTTCCAACAAAATTTTTCCCGAGAAATACGTTTTTTTTTTACAAAAAATCTTAAAAAACGGACTTTTCTCTGTTTTTTCAAAATAACTCCTAAACTATGCATTTTGCGGGAAAGTCAACAGTATATGAATTAAAGAAAATAAAATTTCCTACATTTTATGTACTGAAAGTTTTTTCTCTGATCAGTGGTTTAGCCGTGAGAGTGCCACAAAAATGGATGTTAAAAACAAAAAACTGTAAAAAAAAGGAATTACGGCATTGTACGTTGATGTAACATGGACACTAACCATTTTATGCAAGCTTTAACCATTAATGATACTAACTATTATTTGATTGACTATATTTTATGTGTTTGAGGTAGAGGAAAAGTGCGTATCCGGCAGGTGGGAGCAGTGGAGCAGTGGAGCAGCTCTACCTCCTCTCATTAATCGAGGGTGCTCCTCCTCCGGAGAACTCGAACTCTACGAGGAGGTAAAATTGGGAGAGGATAAAAGACAAAAAAAACTGTAACAAAAGGGCATTAAGGCCCTGTACGCCGATTTAATATGAAAAGTAACCATTTTAAGCAAACGTTGACTATTAATTATACAAAAAACTATGTGATTGACAACATTTTACAATGAAGTTGCCTGATCATAAATACGACGACTCATTATGAATCATTATTTAATTATAAATAATTATGTACATTAGTAACAAACATTAGTAAGTATATTTACATTAAGTAAAAAGGCAAAAATCTTATTTCCACATTATTTTATTTGAAGGCCCTGGCTGTTCATCGACATCTACAACATAAAAAATAGATGTATGGAATTAGTGGGTTTTTTTATTTACTACCAATATTATAGAATAAATGTTTTTTTAATGGTAAATATTTCATACCTTGTGCCATGGTTTGTTCCTCTTCCATTGGGTCCACAGATTCAATGGGTGGGCAATCCATCTCCAGCTCGGTTTCAAGGTATAACTCGTCTTCCTCGTTTTGATTCACCACTGAGATGCTGTTGTAGTTCCCTTCGCAGTTGAAGCACATGTTCGAACAACAAAGACCTGTCTTCTTGCACACACAATTTTGTTGATAATTATTTTTGCACTTACAGGATACAAGCTTCAACAAAGCAGGGGGAACAGGGGGTAGTACTGTAAATACAGGCTCAAGGCCAATATTTGTTTTCTTCCATCCCCATTTTTTTTTCAACTTCCAGTCATTGCCACCCCTGGTCATATATTCTTAAAGAGTGATGTCGCGCTACAGCTGCAGATGGTAATAAAGCAGCAATATTAGAACTGTATTTAAAGGCTGACTTCTTGTACGAAATATACCTTAAGTGGTTCAGCGAAGGCACATCCATCCCACTATAGCCGTACAGCGAGACAAGGAAACGTTCCCCAGCAGCTGCAATCATCTTCTGAGTAGCGTTCGAGTCTTAGAATACTTTAAAAACGTCAGCAATATCTGGATTCTTCCCAAGTGTTTTGAGGAACTTCATTTTTCCTAGCATAAATGGTGCTGATGTTGTATCGCACCCGCTCATAGCATATAAGGGGATGTTTTCCGCAACGGTTGAACTCACAGCATTAGTTGGAGAAAATGTCGCTGGAGAAACGGTGTCCTTCCCAGGTTTTAAAAAGTACACGTTTTCAGCCCCGCAGAGACCTATCAAAATGACCAAGAGGTCTACATCCTCCCCAACTATAATCACCGTCTCATTTGATGGAGCCAAGGACAAAGCAGTGTTAAAATCAAGGTGTCTGCGTCTTCTTTTGCTTGCTTGCATGTAATATCTGCTGATGAAAACTTTCAATCATCATAGATATTAACCGACCCTTGGTTTTTTTTTTTTTTTTTTTTTTTTTTTTTGGGGGGGGGGGGGATTAGCAAGAAACTTTTCTTTGGAAAATGGTAGGTATCATTGTACCGTTAAACAATATGTCAGTTGAAGCATGTTTTCTTGCTCGTCTCATACGCTCAACAGGTTTTGTACCACCTTGTAAGTCATCAGGGTAGCCATCAAAGGCAACTAGTGCCTACGGTTGGTATTTTGACTGTACGTACTCAACATATTTGATTTGATTTGATTGCCTAAGAGGGACTGCTCAGACAAGGAAACCAAGTCTGTAGAGCATAGTATCCCTCCCGGTCCCTTTATTAAGGTCTTAAAAAAAAAAAAAAAAAAAGGTTACAGTGTTTAGCCCCAGCTGATGCCGCCGGAAAACGCGACAATGAGCGGCAAAACATAAACATAAGAAAGAAATATAATACAGGCGACCCTGCCAGGAGTGCTCCAATACGAGCAAGTGACAGGGACTGAATAAGGCTTTTACAGGAGTGATCCATCACTGCCGGAAAACAGATTTTCCCACGCGACACTGGGCAGTGAGAGGCATCAGTAGGTGGTGGAAACTACAGGGGGCGAAGAATTGATGAATTGAGATCCAACAGACGGGCTCCCTAAGTTAAATTTGAGAGGTAAGTTAAGTGGTCAAAAATGCTTTTTAGTTTCCTCTTTAGAAGTGGGCGAGTTAGGATATTAGCGAGCCAATTTTTTGGAGGGTTTTGAGTGCACCTGAGATGCCATTGGCTTGTCAGTGTGCAGTGAAAATATGGGTGTGACGCTGTACCCTGTTCACCGCACTCGCATTGGTCTGAAGATGCACATTTGAATCTGTGTAGGTACTGACGGAAGGGTCCATGACCAGTAAGAAAAGCTGTAGTGTGAGGGGTGAGGTAATATAGTGTGTAGGAGACTTTGGGGATTAGCGTATGAGTATGTCGGCCTTTGGTTGAGGTGGTCCAATGTACTTGCCAGTCTTTTGAAATATTTTTTTTTAATGTACGTTTGATGTAGCTATGTTGGAGTGGAAGGTGGTGATCAATGTTGGGTTTTTTTGTGGCTTCTTTTGCTAAAGTGTCAGCCAACTCGTTGCCAAATATGCCCTTGTGTGCGGACACATGACCAATTCGTGCGCGGCTTATGATAGTTAATAGCCTTTTCTTTATATCAAGAACTAGTGGGTGTTTGGTCCTGTGGGAATTAACTGCTTGCAGACTAGACAGACTGTCGCTATATATCCAGTACAGAGTTGTGTCTGTTTGTGCGTGGATCCATTCGAGTGCTTGGAGGATGGCATATAGTTCGGCTTGATATACCGTGTTGTTGTCGTCCAATCTGCAGGCCCACTGGTGGATGATCAACGCACCTTCCGTGACACAGTAAGCTGATGCCACGCCGGTTGCTGTTCGAGATCCATCAGTAAAAATTGTTGGCAATGTGGATGGTGTGTACGTGTTACGATCTCTATTTACTTGGAGGTGTGATGTTTCTTCTGCTGGATGTAATTGCCAACCATGGACTATTCGTTCGATGCTTTTGGATGGAAAATGCTGTTCTACTGTTTGACTGTGTGAAAGGTGTAGGATTCTGCTCTTTTTGTATTCATATTCTAATGTTAAGGTGATGGGTGGTATACCTGTAATTACATTTAGTGCATCGGTTGAGATGGTTTTATAACCACACGACAGTTGTAGTAGGAATGGTCTTTGAATTGATGTTAATTTTTGTTTATTTGTTTTTGTTAGTTTACCTCCCCAAATTCCAGCCCCATACAGAATAATCTTTTCTATAATTGTATTGTACCATATTTTTAGCACGTTATTATTGATCCCCCAAGATTTCCCTCTAAGTCTTGATGCATTGTGGTGGTGTTTGACTAATTTGAGTTTAAGTTGGTTGAGGTGTGCTGTCCAGGATTGATATTTATCTATAGTGACGCCTAAAATTTTCATATGTGCTACGTGGTGCAAGCTAGTTCCGTTAATCCGCATTGTTGGTTCACGCTCCAGCTTGCGTGGCTTGGCGAATGTAAGGACCTCTGATTTTCCAGGTGATAGGTGTAAGTGGTGTGTATTTAGTAGTTGGCAGAATGCTGCGAGTGCTCGAGCCGCCGCAGTTTCCAGGTCCAGACGCGTGCGACCCGAGAGAACCAGGCTGAAGTCATCAGCAAAAGCAAATGCGATTATGCCCTGACGTTCCAGCTCTAAAAGAAAAACATTTGCGATTAGTAGCCAGAGTAGAGGTCCAAGACAAGAGCCTTGGGGACATCCCTTCTCCAGCTTTTGCGGAATGTAGCCTGCACCCCAATTAATGAGGACACTTCTTTCAGATAGATAAGACTTGACGACCCCAGCCAGGTTCCTTGGGCAGCCCAGCGCCCGTAATTGTATAAGTATGTCCCTCCATTCTATGTTGTCGAAGGCTCCTGTTTAAAAAGACTGATTCTTAGGCCAAAACAACCCTATGCAATAAAAAACCACCATCAATGACGAATTGAATCCTGCCGCTGAACCACTTGTTTGTTAGAGGTTTTGACGTCTTGTAGAGAGTAGATTTGGTTCTTTTTTAAGTCATTATCGAATAGGGATAAGGAATAAGGGACTTGATCGTATGTCAAAAACTTCTCAAGATCTTCATCCGAATGCTTTGCAACCGAAATTCGTTGGAATAAAGTCGTGGGTTTAATAGGAACCTACCGTCGCCTACAAAATAATGATTTATAATGAGTCGTCGTATTTATTATCAGGCAACTTTATTGTAAAATGTGGTCAATCACATAGTTTTTAATATCATTGAAAACGGTCAATGGTATCAGTCAACGTTTGCTTAAAATAGATAATTTTCATGTTACATCGACGTACAGGGCCTTAATTACCTTTTAGAGTGTTTTGTTTTTTACCCTTCCCAATTTTATCTCCTATGTGAGCACGTGCTCTCCAGAGGAAGAGCACACTCGACTCATGAGAGGAGGTGGAGCTGCTCTATTGCTCCCACCTTCCCCTGGCGCCGGATCTGCACTTTTTCTCTACCTCAAATGCGTAAAATATAGTCAATCATATAATCCTTAGTATTATTAATGGTTAAACGTTTGCGTAAAATTGTTAGTTTCCGTGTTACATCGACGTACAGTGCCGTAATTCCCTTTTTTTTTTACAGTTTTTTGTTTTTAACACCTATTTTTGCGGCACTCTCACGGCTAAACCATCGATCAGAGAAAAAACTTTCAGTACATAAAATGTAGGAAATTGTATTATCTTTCATTCATAATGTCGATTTTCATTCAAAACGCTTAGTTTTGGAGTTATTTTGAGAAAACAGAGAAAAGTCCATTTTTTTTTTACAGGTTTTTTGTAGAAAAAAACGTATTTCCCGAGAAAAATTTTGTTGGAAAACCTCAGATTCATGTTCAGCGTCCACAAAAACATAAAGAAACCAAATAGCAAAACTATACCAAAACTTTCCTTTATTTTCTACCAAATGACTGGACTGAAAGTCCTAGAAGGAAGGCGTGTTTTTGGATGTTCATCAATGACAAGAAACCGGCAGACAGGAAATAATATGTAGAGTTTGGACAAACGAACCGACAATTCAATTTTTTTATGTTGTCTTTAACATCTTAAGAGTATTTTTGTTTCAACCGAAGATGGCTGACGTGGAGAGTTGAGCGCTTGTGTGTATGCAGTATCCTTTTGGACAGTATTTTCAGATCAAGATGTGGGCATAGCGTCTTGCATTTTCATTTTATTATAATAAATTTTTAGTATAATTAAATTCATTTCCAGAATTTGATGTGTTTAAAATTTATAGTGTTTCCATTTCAATACATCATACATGCACACACACACATTATAATCACACTATGTATTCGGAAAGTAAAAATAATGATACAGTGAATAACAATGTAGGATAGTTAACTAGTTAGTCTTTAGTATAGTCTTAGTATATTAATATAAATTTAAATCTGAACTCAGACTTTAACTCTTATATAAAATGTACTCGTATATCATAGGACTCTGACAACACGCTGACATTCTCAGAATATAGACTGGATATCGTATTCAGGATAACCAATGCCCCCTGGATGGTTATGCTCTGGATGGATATCCTGCAGATAGTCCAGAATAGATTTTGGATCTCAAAATGCCACACCGATAGACGTTCTGCAGGTGACTTTTTATGACATTTCTTGGACAATTACAGGATGAAGAAAAGCGGGAAAAAATTAAGGAAAAGGTCTAATGTGCGTGTGCGTGCATCCTATAAGAAAATCCATAGGTTTTTCTAAGGAGAATGTAATTGGATAATTCGTTCTCTGTATCCCCTGGATATCTAGGGGATAGTTCTAACAGTATATGACTACTGCAGGATCTGTGGGAGCAGTATAGGGTGTCCGGAGGAAAATTGTTGGTGTGTGGATATAGATGCAGACTTTTCGAAAGTATTAGAAGAACCCAGATAGAATGTAACCCTTTTTCTTTTGAAAAAAATGATTAAGTCCCTCAAAATGTTTTATATCCAAGTCAACGCATGGCCATCATTGTTATAGCTGTTTCCAATGAGATGAAAATACATTTTACTTAAACTTTGAAAGTAATTTAAGGGCACGAAAAGTTTCCGTCTTCCTGTCCCGTAGTAAAGAAAAACCGACCCTGATTATTGAAAGGGCTCCAGACATGCGAGCCCATATAACTGTAACCTATCTACTGACAGGAAGTTCCAAGTACTCCTCTAAAAAATAACTTTTGAAGAGAAGAAAATCAAAACATCTCATTGTTTATATTTTTATGAGTCTGTCTATCTTAACTTCAGCTTTGGCCATCATACGTGAGATATCATTTTGTGTGCGCATCTTTTTTTTCAAAATTAATCATTAATTTAAGAAAAACAATTTATTTTCAGAAAAATATCAGTTTTTACTTTTTTTTTCTATAGAATAGTATTTTAAACCGTGAACTCTACATTTCGGATCAGCACCCGCGCACTCCATACTCCATAATAGAGCGACTTGGGATTCCGTAACTGAAACAATGTATAACTCCGTTTGCAATATAGTGTAATAATGAAATATAATACATGATTCCTATACGAAATTTAATGGGGAATCGAATTGTGATATTTATTTTTATCAAAAATTTCATTTTGTTAAGGAAAAATGAAAATTGGTGAAAGTATGTTTTTAAAAAATGCCGACATTTAAAATTTTAGTCGGTGCGAATTCACACTAGTGTGGATTAAAATGATTATTTTATACTATTGAACGTCAAGTATGGATATAATTATTCGGCTTTCAGCAAACTTATGATGCATATTTCCTTTATAATTTTTAAATATCATACTAAGCAGAACATCAGAAATGCTTATTTAGTGATAAATTTTGATCATTAGTTTGAAATTATTCGTCCTAATTACTATTTATCCTCTTCTTCAGTATTGACATTTTCTTTGAAATTCATCTTCCTATGAGTTATACAGATCAGTCTCCTGCAACTAAAGGGATTTCTCCTTCAACTCCAATCATATTTTCTAACCCCCCTCCCCCTCGTATTTCTAAAGATAACGAAATATCCACACACATCTATTCTATAATCACCTTCACTTGAGTGGACGGCAGCTGAAATGAAGTTCAAATAACCCCCGTGATTGCAGTTATTAAGTTCACAGGTCGTTATCGTAAATGACGCATTTAATGTCCCGCTATTTCTTAGAAATACGGGAGTTGCTGCAACTCACATCAGTTGTTTTGAAATCGGATGTGCTACATATATATATAAACAGTAAAACAAAATGAGTTCTGGTATTTTAGTGTCAAACTATAAATTAATAATAAGCGAAAAGTTTTAATAATATGTTTATATAGATAGAAAGAGAACATTTTTATTGAATGTTGGGAAAAAATTCTTTAGTTTGAAGAAATTTTTGTTGCAAATAGTTCATTACATGTTCCGAAAAGTTAAAGGTAACAATAAAGCTGCATTCAAAACTTCTTTGTATCGAACATATTTTTTTCAATCATTCATTCTGCATATTTCGCACTAATGACGAATATTGCAACTAATCAAATGTAAATACTGTCAGCTGAAGTTTATTATGTTATTTATAACAATGTATGTATAACTAACTGTAAAATATTGTTCATTTTGTATAAACGTATGTCAATATTTAAAATTCGAACGTTGCGTAACATTTAGTTTACGTGCAATTAAACTGCAATTCATTATGTATTCTTGAAAACTTTTTACAATTTATATCGCGTCAAAGCAAATTGAGAACTTTTTTACTGTACGTGATCATTAAATGTTATTTCATTTGCTCTCACAAAAGTAAACGCGTAATATTGCCGACTAAAATCACTATTGGATAACTTAAAATAATAGTGTACTCTTTAAAAAATTATCCTAATGCCGATTAAAATGTTTAAATATGAATTACAGTCTTATAATAAAATAAAAACGTGTTTGTTATCCATAATCAATTGATGTATTTATCAATGAAATTGTGATGTTTTAAATATAATCTTAACTATATTACTTATAAATTAACTAACAAGAATTTCAGCTTTAAACAATAAAAATGCCAAAGCACTATTTGTAAGAAATTTATTAAAATAATACTTTTTAATCAAGAAAATATAGCAAAAATATTACACCAGTTAGAAAAATTCAATAAAAATATGATTTTTGTAAATAAAAACTTTGTTTCTATTTAATATTAATAAATCACTGTCTTTTCATTCTATAACAGTCAATCCAATCTCATCCTTCTTATGATAAAACATGGCATCTATAACTATCAAACAAAGAAAAGAAATTAAAAGCATGATAATTAAAATAAAATTTCTTTCTTAAAATATCTTCACTTATCATCAAACATTGAGTATTCAAACAGCAGTATACAAAAGGTCGGATATGTTAAATATGTTTTCTTGACAAACTGAAAAATGAAAAACATCATGAGAAAAAAAATATATTTTTTTTCATATAAAAAATTTTCTTTTATTTCTGTGTCGATCTTCTCTTACAGTTTCCAGCCCTTCTCAGATTTACATTCGTAATCTTTTTCGGTTTCTTGTATCTTTTACTCTGATGAAAATGACTATTTACTCGCGAATCCTACGCATTTAGCCTTTTAATCACCCTTAAAGGGCTCCTAAATGACTGCTGCAGAAATAAAGACTCTGACAGATGACTCTAAGCGGCGTCTTATCGAATTGTTGCCATTAGAGTGGGATAAAAAAGATAACATCACTGGTCGTCTTACTGAGAGTTCTTATATTATAACAGCATTTTATATCTATATATTTCTAAAATGTTAATAACACTTCATTTTGTTTAAAAAATATATAAGATTGGGATATGTCTTTGTCAGATCTGTTAAAAAATATATCTGTATTTAATATTATTAAAAACACTCATTTTAATACAAACTATTGTTAATTTTAAAGTAGTTTAAAGGGCATTAATAGATAAAATGCTCTTTTGATTTCTGATATAATTATGTTTCTCTCATTAGAATTTTAAACGGACCAGAAAGGTTTGAAATGACGAAAATATACTGAAATTTGATCGTGGATCAGGTAACATGTAATTAATATAGACTATTTACTCCTTTCTGCATTTATTTATTTATGTTTTATAGAAATTTTTAAAAATGTTGAATTGTAAGAAAAAAAAGTGAAAAAGTTTTATATTGTACTACAAAATTAATCGATTTACGATTGTGCTTGAAACAGCAACATCAAACAAAATTGTAAAACATTTAACAAAAATATAATAAAAAATTCATATTCAATAAAACTTGACCATATTTTTTGTTATAAATTGGAAAAAAACTTTTATTTGTGCTTTAGGTATTGTTGAGAGACAACGTAATAAGCAGTATAAAGAAAAATAGTGACTCAAAAATAAGGAATAACGTGGGCTTCAAAATTGTGTCAAAACTAATTTTGCAAGATTAATTTTGTCGTACAGTATTAAAACTTTTTTTTTTACAATTTTACAAATAGTTTTTATTTTTATAAAACATAAATAAATAAGAAGTAATAATCAAAATTAATTACAATACTTCCTAATCCACGATCAAATTTCCGTCAATTTTCGCTATTCAAAACTTTTCTGATCCATTAATGCAATATCAAGAACGACTTCATGAAAATGAAAAATATTTTACTGTGAATATGATTTATAAATAGTCATATTTTACTTTTTATCTTCAATCTAAACACTCCATGCCAAAACTGATTTTTGGAATATCATTCTTGTATTTCAGTATTTCTTACTTCCATGAGAAATAGCTATTTACTACAAATAACATCTGCAGAAGCAAATACATTGATAGATGACTCCAATAGTAGGCTTCTTATTGAATTATTGCCGTTAAAGTTAGATTAGAAAATTAAAATGATTGGTTGTCTCATTCAGAATTTTTATGTTATAATATCATTCTAAATATATTCTGTTCGAAAAAATTTTTGAACTTCAGAGTTTTAATATAGAAAAGTTATATTTAAGAAAATTCAAAAACTCCCTCCTGCTCTTTCAAGCTGCTTTAAAATAATTTTAAGAAATACAGAATGAAGTTTCGTTATTATTAATTTTGATTAAGATACATTTGTTTTTAACATAATAAAAATAGGTATTCAAATACAGACGTTTGTTAATTTTAAAATATGAAAATTCTCAAAATTTAATGAATGTTCATTCTCAAAAAAGAATTTTTTTTAAAAACATAAGATAATTCCATAGAGTTGTAGTAAAAAGTTTTAATAAAATATAGATAAAAAGTTTATGATCAAAATAATATCTTGTTTTTCATTAAACAATTACTGTTATGCTAACTAAGTTAAAAGTATCTTAATTTAAAAAAGATATATCCAAAACTGTCTTAGATACTTTACTATGGATTAATGCAGGTGATCTTACAGCTTAGTCAAAAGTTCTGCGATATTTCATGAAAGTATATATTTTATGCATCTAACCACATTTAAAAATATGATTTAAAGCTAAAGTTAATGACTAATGTATCGATGTAAAGATATTTTCACAATAATATATAAATATATATAACCATAAATGAAACATTATCATAACACCAACTTAAACAATGAAGTAATAATTAAGTACGAAATAATTAGTTGACAATGAAAGATTCCCCAACACACTTAATATGGAAACAAAAACATATTAAAAGAATAAGAAATTAAATAAAAATTGAATAAAAATTGAATAAATGGAATTAAATGAATGAAATGAAATGAAATTTGTGGAATTTAGACAGAATTATCAAGTCCCAAATGCCTAAATACCACAAATAAAATGAAATGAGATGTTTCATCATCATATTAGCCATACATTGCTAAAAAATATGATTTTGGGACTAAATCTCATAAACAATGAAGCAAACCAGTGATAAAATGAAAAATAAAATACAATATTAAAAAGGAAAGAAGCCATACTTATAATTTACAGAGAAAACATTTAATAGAGTCAGTAAGTATAAAATCCATAAAGATTAAAAAAGATACCCTGCACCTCAAGAACCAGCATGAAACTCAACGATGACTAGGGAATGAATTGCAAAAAAAAATCATTACATGTTGCCAATTTTAGAAATATAAATTGCTTTACAATCACGCCAGAAATAATGTTAGAATATTATGGATTGTAAAGTAAACAGGAACATTAGTGCTGCCATCTATTGGTAAAAGTGAATATAATCTGAATCGAAAGTATTGGATGGAAATTAATGTTTAACAATTAAACCAAATTACTATCTTAAATGATACCAATTAGTTAAATAATAAATAAAAGAAATTAATTAATAAATAGAATATCGAATTATATTAAAGTAATGGATGTATTAATGAATAATTCTATGTTATAAATAAGTATTAAGATGGAAAAATTAATTATTAAATCAACTTAAAATTATATATATTAATAAAATTCAAAACTTATTGTAAATATTGTACAGTAATCCATATGAAAATAATAAATCAAAATTATGAAACATAAAGCATTGTACTTTAATGAATGAATTTTCTTTAAAAAACATTTTTATTTTTTATTGGTTACTTGTGTTTTTGTATGCGTCATTATTTGTTTTATATCTTTTAAAATAATGCTGTATTTTAAAACGGTTAAAATTTTGAATTCTAGATAAAATTATATTTGAAATGGTGCATTAATTCGGAGTCGAAGTTAGTTTTAAAAGTATGATTATATGCTGAAAAGATCTGTTTTCTAGAGGTTATATTTACATCAAGCTTATTTGCAAGAGATTATATTTGCAGAATATTTGCATCAAGCTGAATTGTTCCTTTAGTCAGCGAAACTAAAATAAACTAAAATTCAATGGAATAAAAAGAGTTGGATTAGTTTAGTAGGTATGTTCTGTGTTCAACAAAGATTTTTAAAACGAAAAATATATATGCAAGAGATTTCGAAAATATCAAAATTTTAAAGGCAATGAATAGCTAATAAAATATTTTGATTTTTAACTCAAAAATATACATACAATTTTCTGGAATTATTATTTTATTTCTTTCGTACATTTAGATATTTCGATAAAAAGTTTTCTGTTTCAATTTTCATGTCAGTCTATTGAACGTTGTAAACATAACACTGATCGACAATATGATACAATCATTTTTATGATATACGCGTCCAAAATTTTGTATAACATTATCGAAATAAAAAAAAATAAAAAAATCACATGAGAAATTTTACAAGGTATATCTTAGTCTATATAATTCATTTAGAGAAAAACGACAAATATATGCTGATTTTTCCGAAAATTCATTATTTCTTGAAATTTTCGTTTAGTAAATTTAGATTCTAATAGTACATTCTAACAAACTTGCGAAAAAATCTTTGAATCATAAATACACGAAAGAATCTTTTACTGTATCGATGTCTCTTTAAATCAGTCTGAGTTAAAATCTTTAAAATCATTTTTCTCAGTTTGTGTTTTTTAACATCGTATGTTTAACATGCGAAAATTTAATTATAGACCATTTTATATAAAACTTTTTATGGAAGTTCCTTATAGTGGCTTTTATAAAACAAATGACCAGATCAGCAGTAGCTTAAAGCGTTTATTTTTTTATTTTTTTATATATATAAAATTATTATGTTGTCTTTTTTACATATATCATCACATTAATTTTTTTTCTCGAATTATTATTTTTTTCTTAATTCTTATCTATTAAATTATAGAGCGTACATCTAAAAATAGAATTAAAGAAATAATTAATATGCGTAGGAGAATAAAGATTTTTTTTATTGGATTAAAAAATGAATTTTTCATATTGTACCAACAAAATTATTTATTTTTTGAACAAGTCAATTTTTTTTCATAAAATTACTTCATAATATGCCAAAAGGTTATTTACAAATCGTTTACATTTCTAAAAAAAAATGTTCAAACAAAAAGTGTCGAGTCCTTAGAGTAAAATCAAAAGCAGAATTAAAAAATGCGATTTTTTTAAAAACAAAAGTAGTACATCCCTTATGTTTTACATCCAATCCAAATATTTTCTGCCTAGATTTACATTTGGCATATCTCCTGGATCTTTGAACACCTTATTTCTAGGAGAATAACAATTTACTCATCCTACACATTCAACCTTTTAATCACGCGCAAAGTGGCCAAGTCCTTAGAGCAAAATTAAAAGCAGAATTAAAATATACGATGTTTTACTATATTATACGATATATTTTTTTAGATGAAAGTAGTACAACAGTTATATTTTACTTTTATACCCCTTCCGAAAATTCTCTGACTAGATTTACATTTGGAATATCGCCTGGATCCTTGAACACCTTATTTTTATGAAAATAACAATTTACTCGCCAATCCTTTCACATTTAGCTTTTTCGTGACCCTTAAAAAAGACGAGTCCTTAGAGCAAAATCAAAAGCAGAATTAAAAAATACGATTTTTGTTTTTCTAGATAAAAGTAGTACATCAGTTATATTTTACTTTTATACCTACTCCGAAAATTCTCTGCCTAGATTTACATTTGGAATATCTCCTGGATCTTTGAACACCTTACTTTTATGAGAATAACAATTTACTCGCCAATCCTACACATTTAGCCTTTTAATCACCCTTAAAGGGCTTCTAAATGACTGCTACAGAAATAAATACTCTGATAAATTACTTAACGCAGCGTCTTATCGAGTCGTTACCATTAGAGTAAGAACAGGAAATTTCATCGGTCGTCTTATTGATATTTCTTATATTATAATTCCAATTTTATATAATTTTTTTTAAAACAAATACACAACACGATCTGTTTTAGTTCATTTTTTTTTTCAAAATATACTTGTTCTTAACTATTAATTACTAGTCATACGGAAGTTTCATTATTTTTAAAACAGACAATAATCGATAGGTTGATTGGTCTGTGATTTATTTATTTGCTCTTTAGAATAATTCTGGTGTCATTAAGTAAAATTATATATGTATATTTTAGATTAGATGTGTATGATTATGTTAATGTGTATGATTATGTGTTAATTTTCATGTTCTTTTTTAAATATATATATATATTTGCAGGGGATTTGTTTTCTAATTTTACATGAATGTTCAACATTTTTGTAAATTTTTTTTTAATTGTGTGAAAATTATAACACGATGCTTTTTGAGTATTTAATCTACAACATCCTCAAAAGTTATATATTTAACAAGTAACAATTTATTAGTTTAAAAAAAAAAGAAAGAAAGAAAAAGAAAAGAAAAAAACAAGTGCTAAAAAAATAGCAAAAGAAAAAGATAAAATTTCATTTCTATGATATAATCAATTTATAATATTTAAAATCATACAATTTCCTGTAGAAATATTCCTGTTTTTTTTTCTGTAATGTGTTTCTTATTTATTTATTAACATTTTACTATGACTGGTGATGAATAATTCTTAAATTTTCAAATAGTAAAAAAAACTATCTAAAATCTAAAAATCTGCAAAATACATTAAAATTCTAACGACGCGACGTATGGTCATATATATTGAACATCCATGTATAGAGTAGAGCGTTCCAATTGGAGGTAGGAGTATGTCTTATAAATTCTGATAAATCTGAAATATATTTTTATAATAACAAAATTTAAGTATACACCAAGTTTTGAAATTTTCTATCTACTGATAGACTACAAGCATTGCTAATTGCAGAAATCCCAATACTGGGCTTTTACCAACTTTCAGCTGTGCCATTTAGGCGTTGTTAACTCATATAAATTTAATTTGTTGAAAGAAAACTCTGTTATACTGGTATGTCCCAATTAAGAGGCAGCCGTCCAGCTATTTTCATTTAACTGTACCTCTTTTTTTATATTGGAACTAGCAACACTATATCCATACCAATTATCAAATCAGCAAAATTTACTTAACACTAAACATACCGGACATTTTACTCACGTCTTTAAAAAAATATTTTACACCAGAATTTTTATTTAAAACTATTTAACTCTTTTATTTAATTTATTTCTGTTCGATTTATATTTTATTTATTTTGTGAAAAAATTTCTGGTTCTAATCGAAATATTTCATTTGGTACCAGTTAAATGACCCGTTCGTAGTATATTAACACACTCGCATCGAGGAACGAGAATTCTCATTTAAAAAAAATAAGGCTTGTCATCGGGAAACAAAAATTCTCGTTTTTATTCAAAATATCATTGACTAAGGGTGTGGCTTCTGCCTTACAAAAAATGCATTTATATCATGTTGCCCATATTTTTAGGTGCGTTTGTAATTATATAAATACATAGCACCTATAGTCATCGCCTGATCCGTTCGTCTGTCCGCATATAACAGCGTAAAAACTACCGAACCGGATGGTTTGAAATTTAATATATATAATCGTTACAGATTTTTGTCGAGTCATTTCAAATTTTATGAAAATCGAATCAAACCTTAAAAGATATTTATAAAAGTTTTCTTCATTTTATTAAATCTCATCATTACGTAATTAATTCAATGATATCCCATGATAGGTAATGATTCTAGGTTGTCATGGTGATTAAGTCATATTTAAGATGGAGTCATTATTTCTCTATTACTGAATTTAAAAACCGAATTTATATGCTAATATTGTTTAATTATAGCAATCATATAATCTAGCGACACTTTTTTGGATAGATGCTTCCGAAGAAATATATATTAAATGGAAAAAGAGTCTAAATATGGATTTCAAGTTCTGAAATTTTCAAAGCTAGGCTTAAGTTTCCCCTTGGAATTTTCAGTAAATGTCAACAAAAGATAAAATGTTGTCAACTTAAAATGTACGTATTTTATTACGGAAATTAATCATATCATAATAACAGACGATACAATTCATTTTTTCAGTGACATAATAACGATGATTTTTATACATTGTCTTGTATTGGATATTTGCGCATAGTATAATTTTAATGTAACAAAATCGTCTCTCCCAGTTGATACATGAAATTTCCAAGTATGAGACTTTTCGCCGAATAATTCTGATGCACAAGAAAATATGTAAAAAGATTTGAGTCAACAATACGATTTATGTTATCCATTTTTAGATACGTAAGCATGTTGGAAGTAAATTGTTACATCAAATGAACACTCCATCATCTAATTCAAAGAACTTACTTCATGTTGTGTTATTATTTGTTGTCGCCTGTCCAGAAAAATACCGTGGCACTTACTTTTTTTTGTTGTTGTCGAAGAAGTATGCCTCACCTCAGAGTAACCATGTGGTTACTCTGTGGCCTCAACAGAAATTATATGATGTTCTCGCAATTTCTAAAGACTTCTTTATTAACGAATTCAAATTTCTAGGCAAGTGGAAAAAGTTTTATGTAGACATCCTGGTGATAGATAGGCAGACACGTCATGACCATATTCTATCTAAATTGACACTTAGCCTTCCAGTATATGCACTCTTTAAGGAAAAAAAATAATTATGTAAATCTGTACATTTTCACCAGTTAAAATGCATTTAAAAATGTAAACGATATTGCACTTACGGGGACTTGCTGCACTTAATGTGGCGAAAAATGATAAAAGCAACATTTTCCCAATTTTTGCTTAAAATCTATTTAGAAATCCATAGTATATCCTGGGTAAGTTACATAAAGATCCATTTATTATAAAAATGTGAAAAGACAACTTTACTGCATCCATTTCTCTTTAAATGATTCATAGTTACAATCTCTAAATTCCTTTTTTTCAGTGAGTGTTTTTTCAATATATCAGTATGTTGAAAATGCTAAAACTTAAATATGTATTTCTAAATGTGATTAATATTTTTATGGACGTTCCGTATGGTGTAGTTTATGAAATTAAGAATGAAATTTAGAATAATATAATTGGGGGGGTGGTAATTAAAATCGTAAGTAATACAGTCATTTTTACTGCTTTTTTACATGTAATTTTATTTACAGTTTCTCATACTAATTAACTTTTATAAAAAAAATATAGCCCCTATAGTTATACAGCACACGTGTACGAAAAGTATCTTGTAAGAGTTTTGTAAAAAGTTCAAATTGTAGGAGAAGTGCGGTTTTAAAGTTTTCTTAAATTTGTTTAAAAAAATTTTAGTTTCTGCAATTTTGATGCTTCCCAGGAAAGCGGATTTTTTTTTTTTTTTAAGAGAGAGGGGACGTGGAGACAGGGGGGAAGAGGAAGAAGTAGGGAGGGGAGAGGGAGAGAGACAATTTA
Organism: Maratus michaelseni; assembly: GCA_963931845.1. NCBI lineage: Eukaryota > Metazoa > Arthropoda > Arachnida > Araneae > Salticidae > Maratus > Maratus michaelseni. The sequence goes on from OZ007587.1 coordinate 188,327,166, forward strand.
CATGGAAATTTATAACCAATAGTTCCAACAAAATTTTTCGACTAAACAATAGAATTGGTAAACGACATTTCATAAAATAAAATACAATTTGTTTTATCAGTGATCTGGGGTTGATCTGTGGTGATCTTGGAAAGTTGAAATTTTAAATGTATTGGATTCAAATATGAATCTTATTTTATTGTTGCTCTAGATTTCGGCTGTTTGTACATAGATTAGTTGAGCATCAGACTTTCATATAATTATAGCATTTAATACTAAATCTGAAGCAACTGCTTGAAACTGTTTGTCTCATCTTGATAAAATCGTATAAAACCGTATCATAAGGCATTCATCAAAATCGGATACTTGTATACAAAATCCATTGGATTAATTTTTAAAAAGAAAATATACATTTTACAAAGTTTTAAGTTCAACAATTACTAAACAATAAAATTTATATTTTTACTTAATCATATTGTTTAAATTTACAAAACATTACGAGTTTTTTTTTGTCCCTTTTACAAAAGTTTCCTAATATTTTACAACACCTAAAGATAAAGTAAGCACAGCAAAATTATATTCAGGTAAAAAATCTTTCCCTTCATTTTAACTAAAATACATCAAGTTCTAAAATTTCTGTTTACTTGTTTTCCTGGGTTTGGAATCAAATACCTATACATTACTTTGACAGTCAAGTATTTAAAGGATAAAATATTCTTCATCAGCGATAAGTTTTTTCTTCACAATATGATGTTATAAGTTTTCAGAAAAAAAAAACACCACATTCTTTTTTGCAGAAGAATTCTATTTGCATAATTACCAAGAAAATATATCAAAAGGTTTTCTAGTCAACAATAGGTACTCGTGTTTTCTCTTTTTAGAACATTATGCCTGTTGGAACTAAACTGCTTTTGTGTTACCAACATGTTGTGCTATTTATTATATATTACATTGGAATGTATCTGATCTTAGGAGGATTTTTGTGATAAATTATGAAATCAAGCTTTAGTCACTTTATGTAAATATACATAACTCATTCACTTTCGTGTAACATATACTTTAAGATCATGTTCGATATATGAACAAAGTAAAATTGATGTTATTTTTATCCGGTAAACAACTTTTGAAAATGTAAATATAGTTTATTGAAACTATACCGCTCAATAATAAATCACACTAAGGATAAAATGTAAAACTCTATGTTGAACGCAAACAATACATTGTGTTTTTAAAAGGATTAATATTCAGCAGTCATACACCTTTTTTCTGAAGCACAAAGCTTTATCAATGCCACATCACTTGTGACTTTTTCCATTGTTATTAGTATTATTTTTTTACTTCTTGATTCTAATCTATCTACTATATATATAAAATGCAAATGAGAATTTCGTCTCGACTGCTTATAACTTGAATTCTGCTGAATAGATTTTGATGGAACTTGCACTATTAGTTGGATAATTTTTCAGGGAAGGTTCCAGTATATAACATATTGTGTTACGTTGTTTAGTTATAGAGCTAAGAAAAAAAGTTCTATAATCATGTGAACCCGTTTATGGAATATTAGCTCATTGAAAAAGTTGTACTGGGAGAATTTTGACAAGAGTTGCTTTGTTAGTGAGGTAATTTTTCATGGATGATTTTAGTGTATTACATATCGTTCTACGTTGCTTAGTTATAGATCTTTGGGGGAAAGTTCTATAATCAAGTGAACCCGGTTATGAAGGATTAGCCTTTTAAAAACTTTTACTGGATGTATTTATTTTGTTAGTCAGTTTGTTTGCATTGTTAGTTAGAGACTTTTTCAGGTATGGTTTTAGCAAATGGAATATCATTCTATAGTTCTTTACCAAATCCAACTGTAAATGATCAAGTAAAATAGTGGGTCCTTAACAGCTGAAATTTTGTCTGCACTTTAGAAAATATAGTAGCACAATAGCATTCGTATCGTTTTCAGCAAAGCGAAAGGATATTCCAGCTAAAGGCCCAGATTGCTTTGAAACACAAGGTCAAATTCACCAATATATTTCGTTTGATTCAAGGTATGTTTGGATAAACCGACCAGCGTAGTGGAGCGAAGCCTACTACTTTGTCTATAAAATAAGATTCCTAAATAATACTTTGAGCAGATTAATTTCTGTAATACATTTTTAAAATGTGAAAAATTTACAGTAAAAGAATTCAGTCTTTATATGATTTGAAATATCATATGTTTTAAAACAAATTAACCAACTTCCAACAAAGTAGGTTATACAATATGTATGTATATAATTTTTTTTTAGGTGTGTGTCCACGTATAACTATCGAACTAAAAGTACAATAGGAGTAGTAACTTTTCCAATGAGTGATAATCGTATCTAGACTGGGAGTCAAACGCAGAACCTTTGGTTTAATTGTCATTGCTCTTCCAATTGAGCTATCTGAACGATATACCAGCCAATAAAATTCCCTCGGGCGGATATGTCGACGAGATAGTTCAATCGGAAGCGCATTGGCGATTACAGCCAAAGCTCTTGGGCTCGAGTCCCAGTGTAGACACATTTTCACTCAGTTGTAAAAGTTATTACTCGAATGATTTATTTACTAATTAGTTTGATTGCTTTAAAATAATAAAAGTGCAATGGTCCGATATTCATTTTTTCTCTCTCTCTGTTTGTGTGATGTGTCTTTCTGCAGATTTTTTCCGTTTCAATATCATTAGAATCTAAAAAAGATATATTTGTCTTGTTCCTCCGTTTCCATGTCTGTTATTTATTTATTTATTTATTTTTATAAGCTTTAACTTTCGTAAAAATTGACAAATCTTCACGAATGTTGAGTATGATGTTAAGGTACACCACACTTTAAGTTTTAAAATTCGTTGTATCTTGTATCTTTTTTATTGCAGGGACACCAGATAAAGTTTAATGCATCATCGTCCACTAATCGTCAAAATAAGCAATTTTGGCAACAATGAGTTTTAAAATGAATATGAGAGTGCTGCATTAGGGAGTTTATCTCGATTTTACCGAAACCAGACCCGAATCGTAGGTCAGGTTATCAATATTTATATTCACTGCGGGTAGAGGTCGGGTCGAATTGACTCTAATTGTTTTGAGTTCAGTTCAATTCGGTTTTCCGTTGGCTTTTGACTCTTGTGGATCGGGTTTGGTAAACAGGGCTTGATGTCAGCTTTACGGGAGGGGATGGAAATATCGAGGGAAAAGAAAGGGGAATCTATACTGTCAAAGGCATAGAATAAACAATAAGCAAGAAGGAAGATCTGGGCAGATTTCGCCCTTTTCCCTCTATCACTGTTTGCCACGGAATTATTTTATTTACGGCATTTTCCGAAGCTATTTCAAAGGCGGTGAGTAAGTAGGGCAATAGTATGGCATAGTTATCGCTGTCTTAGCATCTTTTTTCCTCGATATTTTCTTATTTATTTAAGCTTTTGAGACGAGAGATTTGTTTTGATTTTTGCTACGTCTGTTATGCGAAGGATATGTTACATCGGGCACTTGATGTCAAGCACACAAGTCAGATGTATGTTCTCAATGAACAAACAAACAAGATATGTTACCTAAGGAGTGTAAACATAATGCAATCTATTTAAAGCTTTGTTTTAAAAGTTACGTATATTTTCTTTTTGTTATGGGGTGGAGGGGGGGGGGTATGTTTTTCCTAAATACCAATAAAATAATACTTAAAAAACAATAATTGGTTGCTTTTAAAACTAATATTTAATTCGATATTTTCAATTTTCCGATATTTGATATCTTTATTTTTATGACAATAAAGAACTCCGGTCTAATTTCTTTAAATAACTTATAAAAAAAAAGAACTTTGCTCAAGAATAATTTTAAATTCGATATATTTTAAAACTTTATTACGTAATGCAGCTACTTTCAGTGCCTGATTTATTATAGCAGGGCATTCGGGCCACTGTCCCAGGGCCCCCGATTTTCCGGGGTCCGCAAATGCTACGGAAGATTTTTAAATTATTAGCCCAAATCTGAAGTTTTAAACTATTAAAACACAAAATTAATATGGAAAGTTTTTATTTTTATTATTTTTTTCATGTAAAAATAACTTTTAAGGGCTACATCACTCACGAGAAAACGCCAGGTCGCTAATGTTAATCCTATGGGAGAAATTTTTAAAAATATCTCATCTGCATTTCAGTATTTAATGAAAATTACATTTAATTAAAAATTAAATCAGCATTGTTTTCATAAATGAAATGAAAGGTTTTTCTCAAATAAGCGTTACCACAAAAAATAAAAACGATTAAAATTATTAAAATAAAAAATATATGTTCCAATAATGTTCAAGTGGGACAAAGTTGTTGTTTCACACGTTTATATTATATTTATGATTAAAAAGCAAAATTTTAATTAAAATGCTCAATTTATTTATTTTTCTCCCTTGTTTTTTTTTTTTCAAAACAGATGATGTCACCCTCTAATGCAGTTAAAATAAAATTACCCCCCCCCCGGTTGCTATCCTTGGCCAGATTTTACTGTATCTTTGGTTGAATAAATTAGATGATATTCTGGCTTGACAAATGTTGTTTAGGAAATACTTTTAGTCTTTTTTTTTTTTAAGTTTAAACCTGCATCTAAAAAATATTAGACTGCAGTGTGAAATATTTGCATGTGTCCACTGGTGTTTATATAATTACAAATAAGGAAACTATATACGTTGAAATACTTTATTGTATAAATATTTAATAAAACATTCATATAAAAGAAATGCTTTACAATTTCACAGCAACAATCAAATAAAACAAATGATGAGATGATTTCAAATATTTTAATATACAGAAAATAATTCTTCGAAGTAAGCTAATCAACTTTAGTACCTTTTGTATATTTACAAAAGATTCATATAAAAGAAATGAACAAACAGTGTGCTGAAAAATTCAGTTTCACAATTTCACAGCAATAACAAAAAAAAAAAAAAAAAAAAAAAAAGATTTCATATATTTTTATATAAATAAAATAAGCTAATCAACTTTAGTTCTTCTTAAAATAAATTCAGCATTATGCAGAAAAAACCAGTTTTACTATTTCACAGCAACAATTACTTAAAACAAATGCTTAGATTATTTAAAATATTTCCAAATAAAGACTAATAAGCAAATCAACTTTATTCCCTTTTCTAACTATGGATGGAGAGGAAAATTTAATATCATTTGATAAAAATAGAATTTGACAGAAAAAGAAAGTAGTTTACAATTCTTAAATCCAGCCATTAAAGGGAAAAAAAAGATGTGAAACTCAGTAGCAGGTAAAATTAACCATTTCACCACTATTGATACATAATTTTTTTTTCAAAGATTATTCAGATTTTTCTCATAAAATTTTTAATATCAATAATTCAGTTATCAAATTATATAATTGCAATGTTTCTAAACAAATTTTCTAATCAGTATGTTTTAGTTTTATTAGAATATATGGGCTCTTAAAAATATGCACACCTTGTGTTTAAGGGCATAACAAATGTCTGAAATTTGTAGATTTTAAATCATTTATTAGCTTGCATTTTAAAACCTCATCATAACAATTTTATCTTTATGAAATAACTATCCATAGAAACATTTTCTTACGAAAATCTTTATTTAACGAATAATTTGTTAAATTAATTTAAAGAATAATTTTAATTCTATTATAAATTATTACTTAAACATTTGATCGGTAGTGCTTTAAGAGCAATACTACATAGAATGACAACACAAAAGGGGAAATACCGGCAACCCATCATGTGAGGCGACGGTTAGTAGGAACGTCTATGCCAAGTTTTCGCCAATATCGGGAGGGTTGCAAGCCATTCTGTTTGAACACCTTCCCATAACCCCCTTAACAAATGACGGACGAAAACCCCCTACATCTTACTTCTATTTTATGTTCCTTCTTCTATGGTCAAAGGTACTCGTTGACACACACTTTCGCACTCCTGATTGAAATACTCGTAGTCGTGACGCATCCCCGGGTAACCCCCCCCCCCTTTTTTTTCACGAAAAAATCCACAATATTGTTTTAGAAAAAAAAAACTATACATTTGAGCATGTATTGTTGACCTTTTCCACATATCATGTTCAGTTATTCAATAGTTGTCCATTTTTAATCAAATTTCTTTAAATTTGATTACGTAATTGATCGGGCAAATTGTGTTATTAAATTCAGCTCAGGCCTATTTACTCAAACAGAAATCAATTACTTTTTACTTATATTAGTGGAATATTGCCCTTGAGAAAGTGTTTCACTATATAAGTTTCCAATTAATAAAAACTACAATCTACCACAAGTATCCTTCTCGGGAAGCAACTCAGGACACTTTTGACCCCACCTCCCCCCAGGTAACATTGCGCTGGAGGAGTTTCCCAAAAACCTGAAACTTCGTTCATTTAGAGTACGGTGCAAACGGGACTAAATTAAAAAATTTCACGTTTCTATCTTTTCTAGTTCAAAAGATATATGAACTCAAAGTTTCGCTTTTTTTACACTCACACTCACTCACCGATCATCAAAAAGATAAGGTACATCCCGTAGCCCTAGAAACTTGGAATTTTGCATAAAGGTAGGGTTTAGGATACAAAAAAAAGAATGCCAAATATCAAAATAAATAAATTTTATTCCAAATATCAAGTATCTAGGTCTACGAGTAATACCTCAGATCGATAGCATCCTGGAAGCAATTGAGAGTATTTTTAATACCCCCCTCCCCCCCATAACTTTGAATTGAAATTTCTCAGCAATTTAAGGAATTTTACAGAAACCATGAATGATAATGTTCTTGATATTTCAGTAGAGTCTTAATGGCCTGTTTCCGGAAGGAAAAATATATTTTTCTTTATTAACGAATTCAAATGTCTAGGCAAGTGGAAAAAGTTTTATGTAGACATCCTGGTGATAGATAGGCAGACACGTCATGACCATATTGTATCTAAATTGACACTTAGCCTTCCAGTATATGCACTCTTTAAGGAAAAAAATAATTATGTAAATCTGTACATTTTCACCAGTTATGTGAGAACATTCTAAAATGCATTTAAAAATGTAAACGATATTGCACTTACGGGGACTTGCTGCGCTTAATGTGGCGAAAAATGATAAAAGCAACATTTTCCCAATTTTTGCTTAAAATCTATTTAGAAATCCATAGTATATTCTGGGAAGTTACATAAAGATCCATTTATTATAAAAATGTGAAAAGACAACTTTACTGCATCCATTTCTCTTTAAATGATTCATAGTTACAATCTCTAAATTCCTCTTTTTCAGTGAGTGTTTTTTCAATATATCAGTATGCTGAAAATGCTAAAACTTCAATATGTATTTCTAAATGTGATTAATATTTTTATGGACGTTCCGTATGGTGTAGTTTATGAAATTAAGAATGAGATTTAGAATAATATAATTGGGGGGGGGTAATTAAAATCGTAAGTGAAATAGTCATTTTTACTGCTTTTTTACATGTCATTTTATTTACAGTTTCTCATACTAATTAACTTTTATTAAAAAAATATAGCCCCTATAGTTATACAGCACACGTGTAGGAAAAGTATCTTGTAAGAGTTTTGTAAAAAGTTCAAATTGTAGGAGAAGTGCGGTTTTAAAGTTTTCTTAAATTTGTTTAAAAATTTTTTAATTTACAAACTTATCTTAAGAATTGGACTTTATTTTCTTGTTTAAATACTTTCCCTGCATAAAACCATTTAATAATATGTCAAAAAGGCATTTTAAAACACTCAAATAATAATAAAAAAAATAGATTTCCTTTTTAGGAAAGAGTAGGAAAGAATCTTATGCGTGTTTTCTGTTAATTTACATACTTTTAAGAGCAAATTTGAAACGTTTCATTAAGAATAGATGATCTTAAATAAAAATATAAATACGTAAATTCAAAGTAGACATTAACAAAAAAATGTCAGCATGTACAACTATTTTTAAAATTTTATAAAAGACTAGCTGTTCAATGTGACTTCGTTCACGTAACATTAAAAAAAAAAAAATGCATTAATTTAGCAAAGCATTTCATTCGATAATTAAAAACATATATAATTAACCAAATCTTTATCACATTTTATAGGAGACAATACGGTATTTCTTTGCCATAGGGGTCTTAACATAACCCAGTCTTAAGAAAGTGAAATTTCATGCCAAAAAATATATGTGTAATCGCGAAAATGAAACTGCAACCAATGAAAAAAAAACGGCCCAGTAAAATCGTGAAAATCGACAAATCCCTCTTTGTAAAACGAAAAACAACACTGAGAGAATTCTTCAATACAACAGTGCATTTTAGTTGGTATTTGGTGTAAAATTTGTATATGTATTCATTTCTAAATGGGCATTATTAAATTGCTTATTTGTATAGACATGTGTTATATATTTCTTACTACATTATTATTTTATGTCTTGTTTATGTATATATTCAATAAAGTTCTACTCACTAAGTGGTGTAAATATTGAACAAACTACTTGTGGATTTTATACATTGATAGATATTTTATAAAGATATAACAATCTGATGCGATTCTAAAATTTAAATAAAGGTTTCTAGAAAGTACTTTCATTTCTGAAAATTTAACCTCGATATTTTTTTCTATCGCGTCAAGAACACTATAAACAAACAAATACTGACAACACCAATCTGATGATCTAAATTTACATATTTTTGTTAGTATATATGTAGGATTATTTTTATTTATTTCGTGTGCTTGAAATTTTTTACGCTTTTTCTAGGGTTAGTGTCTAATAAATGTACTTTTTTGTTATTTTATTTTGCCAATTCTATTTATTCTATTTTCCATTCATTCCATTTATGGATATTGATTTAATTTACATATTCGTTTCAAAGAATATTGTTTAAAGTTATTATTAGGATTAAAATATGATACGATTAGGGTTAGGATTAAGAATAAAAATTGGACGACAATGGTACGATTATTTCAGGTTTAAAGGATGAACCAGGATGTCTATTTACATCATGAAGTAATAAGAAAATTAGAAAATTATCGTCTTATATTTTTTAATTTGTTTTATAGTCATAGTTGGCATCACAGGTGAGCGATGAAATGAGCATCTGAAATACCATTAAGTGTTTAACACGCAAAAACAAATCTGGTTACAACGATGTATTTAATTTTGCGCCAAATTTCACTTGATAAAAAAAAAGCAAATTGGCTATGGACCCGATTACAGACCCCTAAACTTTCTATTCTGGGAAATTTTCTGCCTATATGTGAAAACCTTTTCCACTATATACAACGCGCTTTCACGTTTATAATATTATGAATTGGCACGATCGGCTTGTTCAAGTTTACACAATTCAGCTGGAAGAAAAGTTTCATTACTTTTTTATATCTTCTTTGCTTTTGCATTACGCGAATTTGTCGGTAAAATTGATTTTCGTTTCGATAACATTGTTGCTTTTTAAGTTTTTAAAAATATTATTATTTCACTTAAACATTGCTCTAAAATACATGCCATTTTTCTCAACCCACAGGACTTTACAAAAATCTATTATGAAACAGAACTTTAAAAAAAAGCTACATTTAAAATGACAACACTTTATTATTTTAAAGCTAGAAGAAATGTAAAACATTCCACAGGACTTTACAAAAATGTATTATGAAACATAACTGTAAAAAAAGCTATATTTAAAAATGACAACAAAGTCTTTACTATTTTAAAGCTAAAAGAAATGTAAAATTAAATTCCGGTTCGAAACGACCATTTACAAATGTGTTTTGATTATGGGAAAATGGCAGAGGAAAAATGCTGTTACTTAGACGCAATCATATTAAATCTTCAGCTTTTATGAAAAAATGCAAATTCTTTTAAAAAATACTTTTTTTTTCTATTAAGATTTTCTGATTTTCTAATAATAATTTTGCGGTGCATATTATTGACATTTGCCGTACAATATCTTTTCAAACGTTTTACTTTTTAAAATTTAAATTAAAAATATGGTACCTTTATGTTAGCCGTGTGCAGACGATATACCGCCAAGTATTATTCCTATCACCATCATTCGTATTGAATTCGTATTAAAATATAAATTTTTCACTCATTTCATTTAAAACACAGAGCTTTAATTTACAACGCATACATTTAAAATAATTCATGTCATGTGAAATAGAAAAAGAACAAAAAGAGAGAAATTAATCACAAATAATTTGATAACCCAAGATCATTTTATTTCAACTTAAAAGCAAATCTGTTTTATTTTCGATATATGACATCATATTCGCTTGCCTTCCATACTTAATCGTATTTATGCATCTTGTATTATTATCAAATATTTGAAAACTCAAGTTTTATTTCTAATATGACGTCATTTCATATTCTGTTTCTTAAATAATTAATTTCATTTTCATTTTTCACGTGGAAATTTCATTTGAAAATAAATTGTTGAGTAAAAGTTATTATTCCCCGTTTTGATTTAGTTTTGGCAACGATACAGTATTAGCAACGGTAAAGTAAATTTAACCATTTTTAAATGTTATACGAAAAAATGTCCATTTATTCTCTATGAAAATAACGAAATTTTGAATTATTAAGAAAAGTATTTGAATAAAATAAACAAAAACCAGCCTATGTTCATTTGAGGGTTATAATCAACCTATATGCAAAGATACAGGATCATTAAATGCTTCATTTTGACGCTGGCTTCAGCCTAACATTTGCACACAATCAGATTTATAATATTACTAGCTGTTACCCGTGACTTCGTTCACGTATCATTCAAAGAAGAATAAATACATTAATTAAGTCAAATATTTCATTCCCGATAATTAGAAACGTAAATAATTAACTAACTCTTTATCACATGCCATAGGAGACAATACAGTATTTCTTTGTTATAGAATCCTTGACATAGCTAAGTTTTAAAAAAGTGAAATTTTGTGACAAATAATCACGAAAAAGAAACTGCAACCAATGAAAAAAGCGGGCAAAACAAAATCGTGGAAATCGGCGAATTGTGTAAAAACATATGTAAAATTTACCTGGTAAACCATTTTACTTTTAACGCCTTTGTGAAACGTTTTAATAGCCATCCTTCAAAGATAATGGAAATAGTATATTTTTTTTTTCATTAAATTCAATTCTAGTGAATAGGGAACAATTATTGTAGACCTAAATGCAAGGAGCTTAAATTTGCCCCCTTGATTTAATCTATAACTACAGCGCCTATATTCTAGACGCATTACTATAACTGAAAAAAAAATCTTTATTTCTAAATGAAAATATGTTGACAGACGATATTTGTTCTCCAGAATAAATTGACTCATGAAGTTTGAATATGTGAAAATACTTTTTTATTTTTAAACAAATTTACTGTAATCAAGATTTTTTTTTTTTCTTTCACCATCTATTCAAATTGAAAATAAATTCCTTTTTTCAGTTTTAATGAGAAAAAATATATTATTCGTTTTATTTCTTCTTTTTTATCCACAAAATTGGAATAATTTAGTTGCCATTTTTAGAAAAACTTCATTAAATTTACAAAATAATAATAATAATAATAATAATAATAATAATAATAATATATCGGAACTTAAATCATTTTTTTTTTAATTCTGAGAGTTTATGACATCCTCTGCGAAATACAAACAGGCGGTCAGATTTTAATATAATAGATTCGTAATTATTTTTTTTCCTAATAATCATGGTGTGGTTTTTGGCAAAAAACTCTCATCTGTATGTAACTGATATTCATGCATAATAATCGGTATAGCTAAAAAATATATTTAAATTTTTCGTTTTAAATATGGCGTGAAACTCATCTACTTTCTAAACTTACCGATTCTTGTATTATTAATGTAATGAATTGATTCACGCTCCTTCTAAAACACATTTGAAAATTCCCGTTTTCTTTCAAATATGACGTCACTTTTTCATCAGAGAAATCTCTTTTAAATGGCACAATTCTTGTTAACTCTCTTTTTCTGGCAATCAGGACGTAAATTTTAGCGGAAAACTCACATTTGTGTGTAACTGGTATTCAAGCTAATTATTAATCAGTATCGATAAAAAATATTTCAGTTTTTCATCTTAAATATTACGTCTATTATCTATTTATTTTCATTATACATTGATATTCTTGCTCCTTGTATTATTACGAATATTTGAAAATACATGTTTTATTTATGACGTCATATTTGTCCAAGCCGAGGAGGATCCTTTTCATAGTTCCATGGTCCAGGCGAAATCTATTTTTCAATAATATAATTATTGTTGCACTTTTCATTCTAATTATAACGCAGTTTTTGACAGAAAAATATCTTTTTATTTTAACCGATATTCATACTTCATGTATAATAACAAATACTCCATATTTTTGTTTCAAATATCACGGAATTTGCCTTCTTTTGAATTTTTTTAATTTTCAGTTTTCACGTGAAAATCGTTCAATTGAAAATTAGTTGTTGGGGGAAAAATTATTGTTCCGTGTTTTTATTTATTGGCAACGATCAAAGCCCTAGCAACGATAAAGTAAAATGGTTAAATTGTATGGAAAATGTCCATTTATTCTCTATGAAAATAATGAAATTTTTAATTATTAAAGAAAATATTTGAATAAAATAAACAAAAACCGGCCTATGTTAATTTGACGGTTATAATCAACCTATATGCAAAGATACAGGATAATTAAATGCTCCATTTTGACGCTGGCTTCAGACTAACATTTGCACACAATCAGATTTATAATATTATTAGGACTAGCTGTTACCCGTGACTTCGTTCACGCAATATTAAAAAAAGAATAAATACATTAATTAAGCAAAATATTTAACACCCGATAATTAAAAACGTTAATAGTTAACAACTATTTATCACATTTCATTGGAGACAATGCGGTATTTTTTGTCATAGGGACCTTGACATAATTCAGTCTTAAAAAAGTGAAATTTTGTGCCAAATAATCGCGAAAATGAAATTGCAACCAATGCAAAAAGTAGGGCCAAATAAAATCGTGGAAATAGACAATTGGATAAAAAAAAATGTCAATTTTACGTGATAAACAATTTTACTTATGTTAACGCCTTTGTGAAACATTTTAACAGCCATCCTTCAAAAAAACATTAATTGGAAATAGTATATGTTTTTTCTTTAAATTCAATTCTGCCTCCTTGGTTTAATGTATAGCTGACACAAATCTTGTTTCCTAAATGACAATATGTTGACAGGCAATTTTTGTTCTCCAGAATAAATTGATTCATGAAGTTTGAATATGTGAAAATATGTTTCTATTTTTCGGATAATTTACTGAAATCAAGATTTTGTTTTCACCATCTATTCAAAGTGAAGATAAATTCTGTTTTTCAGTTTTAATGAGAAAATAGTGTAAAAAATATACTTATCTGTTTTATTTCTCCTTTTTTATACACAAATATGAAGTAATTTACTTTCCGTTTTTAGAGAAACTTCGTTAAAATTTACAAAAAAAAAATCTTAGCATCTAATTTAATTTTTTAAATTCTGAGAGTTTGTGTGACATCCTCGGATCAATGATAACCGGTATTAAGTAAATCGCCTTGCATTTAATAGTCTAGGAGTAGTTGCGAAATACAAACACACGGTCAGATTTTAATATAACAGATTCGTGTTCATTTTCCTTATCTTAAAATTATGATGTGATTTTTAGCAGAAAACTGTCATCTGTATATAACAGATACTCATGCTGAATAATAAGTATAGATAAAAAAAAACATTTAAATTTTTCGTAATAAATATGGCGTGAAACTCATCTACTTTCTATACTTACTGATCCTTGTATTATTAATGTAAGGAATTGATTCACACTCATTTTAAAACATATTGGAAAATTCCCGTTTTATTTCAAATATGACGTCTCTTTTTCCCCAGAGAAATCCCTTTTCAATGACATAATTCTTCTTAATTTTCTTTTCCAGGCAATTAATTTCAATACTGGCATAGGGGAAATTATCTTACTTTAACGAAATAATATTAAATCTTTAGGTTTTATCAACAAAAATGGAACTATTAACATTCGTTATTTTTTTTAAGGTAATAGAGTTATTCCTTTTAGTTTTAAGATTAATAAATAACTATTTTTCGCTATCCATGACATCATTTTCAACATGGATAATTTTGCGGAGCATATTATTGACATTTGCTAACCATTTTCTTTTCAAACTTCTTTTTACTTTTTTAAAATTTAAATAAAAAATACGGTATAGTTATATTATCCGTGCGCAGACGGTAAAACGCCAAGTAATGTTACAATACAAAAGAAAAAAAAAAAAAAAAAAAAAAAAAAAAAAGTGAAGAAAAAACCCAAGATCATTTTATTTCACCAATCAAAGCATAACCGCTTTATTTTCGAAGTATGACGTCATATTGGCCTGTTTCCTACGGTTACGCATATTGAAACCTTGTATTATTATCAAAAACTAAAAAAAAGTAAGTTTTATTTCTAATAATATTATTTAATCTTCTTTTTAATTCTTTAATTTTTTTTTCCATTTTCATTTTTCACGTGAAACTTTTTCAATTGAATCTAAATTGTTGAGTAAAAATTATTATTCCGGGTTTTGCATTAGTTTTGGCAACGATAAAGTATTAGCAACGATAAAGTAAATTTAACCATTTTAAAATATTATACGAAAAAATGTCCATTTATTCTCTATGAAAATAACGAAATTTTGAATTATTAAGAAAAATATTTGAATAAAATAAACAAAAACCGGTCTATGTTCATTTGAGGGTTATAATCCACCTATATGCAAAGATACAAAATCATTAAATGCTCCATTTTGACGCTGGCTTCAGCCTAACATTTGCACACAATCAGATTTATAATATTGTTAGGATTAGGATTAGGATTAGGATTGATTCAGTTAATTAGATTTTGTTTTATAAAAAATTAATTAGTTTTATATAAAGTTTTATAAAAAAAAAATATATTAGCGCAAAATGAAAAGAACTCTATAAAAACATTAAAAGCAATTCGAAATCCCCACTGCAAAAGCCATTTTTGCCTTTCAGAAAACATGTGCATTTTTAATGTGTCATATTTTTAGTGCTGTGCAGTATATTTGAAATATAACTTCGTCTTGTCTAAAAGTACATCTGTCTGTTCCGTTTTAACTTTCGCAAAAATTCCACCTGGAAATCTAAGTACATTATTTTAATACACTACAGCATGAAGTTCTTTATTGAAATAAAAGTATAAATTCTACATATTTTATTTTTTTTTAATTTATTTATTTATTTTTATAAATTGCAAAAATAACAGGAATATGTTACTAGTTGTAGTTTAAAGTGCATTGGTGTTATGATCTCTCAAATTTAAAAGAAGGTTTCACTAAATAATATGCTTATAATTAAGTTTTTTTTATCTATCTGTCATGATATATATCAGTTTATCTGTTCCAAAGCAATTATATGTTACTTATTGAAGCAACAGATAAGTTCTCTATTAAAGAGAGCCCATGAGTCAAAGAGAACTTTCCAAAACAATTTGAATACATTATGAATTTACCATCTGAGAGAGTTTTACAGTTTGAATTGGGGTAGAATAACGTCATGCTATTTCAAACTCAACGAAAATTTACTATACAAGTTGCAAAGATTTAATATTATTAATCAATCTCGTTGACTGCGATTCAGTTTGTGCTGTAAATTTTAAAAGGTTATCGGACTCGCGGTAATTACTTAAAAATGTTGTTCATGTACAGCACAGCATGATTTTTTTTTAAACATTTTCCAACATACTGGAAAGAGGTTTACAAATTTGGTTCGTCTGTCTGTCCGCGCTCACTTCACATAAATATACTCGGATTGCCATATAGTTGATATGTGTTAGTGATATTTACCATGGCATGTTCGGTATTGAAAATGAAGTGCGTAGCATTTATAGTTCATTTACAAGAGCACTCAAAAGAATTTCATTACATTATGATCTATGGTGAAAAACCGTTTATAGTATATTTTAATGATGTTATACTATTTCAAACATATTGAAATTGATATACCTTCTTTACGTGCACTAAAAGATGCTTATTATAAAATATGGCGTGAATGGCATTTATCATTCATTTAGAGGGAGACACAAAAGAATTATGAACGATAATTGCTGGAAATGTTGTTTCACTTATGGTATCCTTTTTTAAAATTCAACTAATTTTTTCATGTTACTTGATGTGTATAAATTCTACAGATCATTAACAAGGATGCACAAAAGAATGCGAGTACATTTCCGCTTGTAACATAAACTGCTGAAGGGGGATTTTCAAGTGTGTTATGCGTTTCCTAACTGAACTAAATTTTTGCATACTATGCAGTGTATATATACAATTCAATAGATCATATACAAGGCTTCACAAAAGAATTCGGATGTTTTCGCACTATATATGGTAATTGCTGAAATTGGTTTTTGAAATTTGTCATTCGTTTTCCAAAGTGTTTACTTGACATCATCCTTCGCCTTACTAAAGGGTGAACTTTTATTACAGTATTCTGAATGTATTGGAAAATGTTTCATAATCTATGCTTGACGCATGATTTTTCTTTCTTGTTTTAAAATAATCATTATTTTATATATAGATTTCATTTTCTTTCTTATTTCCCGCACTCTGAATTGTTCTAAATGATTTTTTTCCAACAGCGAATTAAAATATCAGAAAGAATACGTAACATGTAAAAAACAACACACACATGAAACTGATGCACACATAAATAAATTTAGCATAAATCGTTACAATGCTTAACAAAGACTTTTCAAGTGTCTGTTACAAGAAAGTGTTTTGCTGATACTGTTTTTCATTCTCTTTTATTTATTTTCTATTGTACAAAGGATTACTTTATAAAGCTTCGATGAAAGTATAAAAAAAAAACAAAAAAACAATCTGTATTACCTTCGCTTTCTCTTTACTTAGTGGTTCGTTCGGATTGCGTTCGTAGTTTGAAAATAATTTTGCAAGTGATTTGTTTGCCCCTAAAATATATTTTCGATGATTTTGCTTTATCTTATCTGATGACAGCATAAATTAATGGAAGTTATCGTCATTAATTGAAATAATCGTATACAGTTACAAGATTTTGAGTCGGTCATGTATGAGAATAGACAAAGTTTACTTATATTATTTAAATATTTATTATATTTAAAATATTTTTGTTTTTATGTTAATGAAATTTATTTATTTATTCTTCAGGTAGCAGTGCACCGCACTTCAAAAATTGAAGTTAAACACTTCATACTCTAAAGAATGCAAGATGTCAAAATGGGTAATTTTTTGTGCGTCAATATAAAGGTATAAATTTACAAATTTCCAAAGATAGTCAATCAACAGACACTATAAAAAAAATTACTTACCAATTTAATAATATTTTGTTTCTTTTATGAACTCTTTTTATTAAACAATTCACCAAAACATATTTTTGGAAATATTAATTGTATAAAAATACAATACAATGAAAAAGTGTACATTTTATGATTATTTGATGCTTCTTTAATGGAAAAGCTCAAATACAAAGTAGAAAATAATTAATTCGAAAATTTAATTTTTTCGTGTTAAATATTGAAACTGTGGCCACTGTGCGGCTTACACATTAAATACTGACCATAGTAAAAAAGGTTTCGTATTTATCATACTTAAAAAAAAAAAGAACTTAGTAAAACTTCCTAAACATGGCTCATCACCATCATGAATCTTTTCAAGAATGCCCAGAGGTCGTCTAATGCTATGATTCTTTCCCTGGAGCATCTACTTATCTCAGCTTGTCTACCCTACTCCGAGCAAGGAAGTGGCAGCGAAGCCTATCCGGCCGAACTAAAGGAAATGTGTTGATACCGACGAAAAATAAGAAAACATCATTTTTCTTGCGAATTCCTGCTGCTTTTTCTTTCTTTCTCTCTCTCTCCGGCATTATTTTTAGGGTAGGAAAATGTCAGTGGGGCGATAAAAGCAAAAGGATTTAGAAATACATTTTTCAATCGTTATTTAGACGGAAAATCACAGCAGAATATGAAGGGATAAAATAGTCTAGATTTCATAAAATATTAATATGTAAATGAAAAGCTTTAATCGTGGACGCCCGCAAAGGGAGTGCATGGCAGGAAAATTACCATTCATTGAATTTTCAGATTTAATTAACTGAGGTTTTTTTTTTTTTTTTTTTTTGCTTGATTTTGAAAAAAAAAAAAAGAAAAAAAACCTTATTCTTATCAAATGATTCATAACAATTAAATACTAGGAATAAATGAACTTAAAGAGCTTTCGTCAACGGGTCAGAACCCGCCATACAAGAGAATTTTTAGTTCTGTTCCTCTTTTTACATTCATGTGTTAAAAATAAAAATAAATCAACCATTTCAATTCTTCATTTTTTTTTTAATTCGCAGAAGCTTAATTTCAGATTTTTAATATGTGTTATTTTTTAGGTTTCTCAATTTATTTTTATGTTGACATGCTTAAAAATTGTCTTGCAAGTGGGGTTCACGGTGTTGTTTCAATTTAACTTTTGATGAGTGTGTTTTTTCACGTTAGTCATATTTTAAAAATAATTTGATTAGTGACAGGTAACCAGATAACTAACATGTACATTCTTATTATGATAAATTTGGCGATCTTTAAAGAAAGTAGAAATTATTCATAATAATAAAACGGTATTAAATATTCAGGTAATAATTAGTAGTGCACATATAAATATTATTACTGGAAATCGAGCTTCAGCCACACGCCTGGTAAGTAAGCATTCTACCTTTTGAATCATCGATCAAAAAGAGGAGAATACTTTTTTTAAGGCTCCCGTTGAGCAAGCGCTCGGGAATACGGTGCTAATGTTAATCCGATGGGGCATTATTTTGCTAATATCTCGCTTGCATTTGAATATTTTTAAACGATTTTTTTTGCACTGGATAGCAGAGATCAATCTCTATTTCCGCCGTTGATTACTTTTTCGATTTTCTTTGCGTATTTTTTTAGGAAGATACTTTCACTTTCGAAACCGGTTCCGAATTACAGACAATCCTCGCATATAGCAAAGAAATAGCGCAGGTGGGGACATCTAGTGTTAAATTTCAGCTTAATATTACTGACAAAAGGAAGAACTGAGACGCATGTAGTTTATGTACATTAAAAAACCGGTTATCCGAAAAGCAGGAGATCTAAGCAATTTTGGTTAGCTGAGAACCAGGTTTTTAGAAGATTTTGTTCCAAAGTTCATGTGCTTTTTAAAGAAAAAATACCTTCCTCAAAACGTAGTCAAGTCTTCCTCAAGTCTTGTAGACAATCCGCCATCATCCAACGGATAATGAAATGGATAAAGATGGGATCAAAGCAAATTTCTTGCATACGATTGTAATTTCATTGATTCAATCAATGCATCAGGAGATTATGGGGAACATTAAGACACATTTACGAAAACAATTTTTACAATTTTTAATTGAGGGACAGAGTAATGGAGAAGAAATTGTTGAGTGTTTAAAATTTGTAAATATGAAAAAAGTTAGCTACTTGGCAGATACTGCGTGGGAGGAAATTAAGAAGCAAACAAAAGTTAGATCTTGGTGTAAATTGTTGCCAGATTTTGAGTCAGTAGTTTTTGTGAAAAAATATTGACTCTTTAAATGATAGAATTTCATATGATAATGCATCTCTTGATGTCGAACAGTTCTTGGGCATGTTTGAAAGCTTACTGGAAAATTAACAGACGAATATATTAAAGCCTAGCTTGAACCAAACAAAAATCAGCAGTGTATTAATGAATAAAGAAATAGTTGAAGAAGTAAATAAGGAAGATTTTTTTTCTGCAGTTGAAAAGAAATTGGAGCAGATGAAGCAAACTATTACTCATGGGGAAAATACAAAAACACTAGATGTAACACTTCGGTATAGTGAACAAAAAGATGATACTATTTTCTGTTGTTCAAAAGGTGGTGTAACAAAGCGGCTATGAAACTATGTCAGATTGAAGAGAAAAAGAATATCAATGCATATTTTGAAAAAAGTAATAACATCCAGTGGTCAAACTAAGCATTTTTAATTATTTATTTTTACAAAAGTTTTTCAATGCTTTATTTATTGTAATGCTATACGCATAACTTTATATTTATACTTGGATACTCCGAACTCTTTATATTTATACTTCGTGCGCCAACCTCCGGAATTTTTCAACAGATTCGTGCGTTGCAAACTACTTGTTCCAGATTTATGCATTGATGGAAACACACTGTAATCTTACTCCAATAGCAAATTTAAAATTCTTTGATTAAGAACATTTTTAGAAATTTAAATTGAGTATGGGCGGATAGGCCAGCAAACAGATTAATGGCATATATTTTTCGTTTGGCTATTTTATGTAACAGCTTAGTTGTTTTCTTAATATAAGTGATGAATTTTTCTAATTTGTAGTAATATCCATATTCATAATTTAAAATTTTGTTTGCGATAGAAATAAGTTTAAGCTCAACGTAATCGTTGCCTCTTGTCCTGGGACATGCAGCCTTTAAAAGTGGGGAAATGCTACGAATTTTTAAAAAATAATCTATTTTTTTAATATTTTGCTTGCGATATTGTCCTGTCTGTTTACCAATCAAAATATAATTGTTTTCAATCAAAATATCTCAGTTACCAATGAAAATGTTTCAGCTACAGCAGATTTTAATAAGTGAACAAAAGAGGTAAATATTAATGTGTTGTTAATATTTAAATAGAATTTTTCACAAAGTTGGCAATATGTTTAATAATGTACTTTCACATGTTTTTAACTTGAGTATGGCTTCATTGCACTAAAAAAATTTTACTATTATATTTCCCGCCAGGAGAGCTGTAAACGTCAAAGAAAATTGTATTGAATCTGTATAAGCTATCTTGCATACAACTGTCATACTGTAAAGTATAAAAAAAAAATCAATTTTATTTAAATGTGGTGAATTTATTTCTCCCTTTAGGGGCATTATCAATGTAAACAAAGTTGCTTTTAATTTGTCCTATCCAATTTTAACTTGGAGTATGGTTGCCACATGGTGAAACCTAAATCTATTTTAAAATTTTAGTTATTTCATTTTTTACCAGGACCGCTAACAGCGTAAAAGAAAAACAAATCGGAGGAATTTTTTAATCAAAGACTAAATTTGACTATGGCGGGAACTTATTCTGGAGATTTGAGCGAAATTCGTTCTTTCTCAGGAAGTGAATTTAAATTGCGTCCTAAAATTTTACATAGTAAATAGAATATTATATATAATAGAATATTATATATAATAGAATATTATATATAATAGAATATTATAAATAAATAGACATTTTAAATAGTTTTACATAGAGATACATGAAGCATCATCAGTCATAAACAAAAGTGCAATGCATCCGAGTTCTTTTGTGTCGCCCAGAACTATAAACATTACACCCCATTCTTTCAATAAAAAACTTTCCGTGATAATATTCGGTACATATGCAAATTTCGTAGTGTTTCAAGTAACATTATGGCATAATAACATAAAGCATTTTATGTAATTACTGTTTATAGATGGTAGTGTTACCAAATTTTTTTGTGCGGTTCTGTGAAAAAAAATAATAATAAATAAATAAATAAATAAATAGACAATAAATAGTTTTACATAGAGATACATGAAGCATCATCAGTCATAAACAAAAGTGCAATCCGAGTTCTTTTGTGTCGCCCAGAACTATAAACATTACACCCCATTCTTTCAATAAAAAACTTTCCGTGATAATATTCGGTACATATGCAAATTTCGTAGTGTTTCAAGTAACATTATGGCATAATAACATAAAGCATTTTATGTAATTACTGTTTATAGATGGTAGTGTTACCAAATTTTTTTGTGCGGTTCTGTGAAAAAAAAAACTATCAGTGTTGTACGCATTATCTTCAAGAAAAATCATGCAGTCAGGGACTGTAACAGCATACTAAAATTATATTGTGCTGTTAGCGTTGTACAAACCCCATATTTAACTGTTTCAAAAAACACTTTTCATAAATTTGTTTCATAAAATCATTTCATAAAATCGCTTCACAAAATCCATAAATTTATATTTTAATTATAGGATAAATACATAAAGTTTGTTTAGTGGTAAATTTAAAAATAAAATAAGTTTTAAATCAGTACTTCAATGTGTTTTGCAAATTAAAGTTTATGTTCATTCGGTTAAACAGAATTTTGGATAATCGGGATTGGGATAAACAATCTACTGAATTAGATGAAACATTATTGTCTAGAAATAGCAATAAACAAGATGGCATTTGTCTAAATTCGGTGGAATAAAAAAGTTTAATAGGGAGCTATTAGGTGAACTTATAAAAAACTTACAAAAATAATTTCGTTTAAAAAAAAACAGTCATGTTTCCAGCAAATAGACGCATAAATTGATGTGAGCAACGGATGTTTGCCAGCAAGAACTTTTCATACAGACTGATTTTAGCACTCTATGTGCAGTTTGACGCCTTGACCTGAATACTGGAAGAGTAAAAAGTCTAGAAATGTACGTTTACTAGATGCATTCGTAAGAAAATAATTCAGTTTTATCAATGGAAATGTTCACTTCTTTTTAAATATGATTTTATTTTCAGACGTTGAATTATTTCTTACTTTTCTGAGATAAAGTGCTTTAAAGCTAAAAGTCGAAAAGTTTTCTCCAGTTGAAAATGGCATCGAAAAAAAGCTTTTTCATTCATAAAACAATAGAAAATTACTAAATCACGTAAAAATTACGTAATTTTTCATTAACTTTTCATTTTGTCAGCAAAAGTTTAAGAAATGGTACTTTCAGTACGGCTGTATTTTCAGGGCATTTTGAAGATTTTTTTTGTTGTTGTTGTTAAATAATGCACATAAAAAACGGTTTTTGGCATTGAATTTATTTCACTTTCGTCTAGGTGTGCGGTGAATATTTGAACATAAAAATGTTTATATTTTTATCGATCTAACTAAACTCTTCCAAAGTTCACTATGTAAAACGTGCACGGCAAATCGGCGTTGGTGATTGCGCTCCTAATAATCATCTGAAACAAAAACAATCACAAGCATTTTTAATACATAATAAATTATCTGAAAATCAAACCCAAACTTGGTAAGGTAAATCAAAAACTTACAAAACAGCAGCTGTTTGAAGTAGTGTTCCCTATTAAATGGTTATACGAGTATGCGTATAATACGTATTATACGGGCTACAGATTTTGTATACATGTGATACGGCCCAGTCGGTTATACGGATTATGCGAAACAGTATATATGGTCCAGCGTATAATACGGAACTTTCCCCAACGGTTAAACGTATAAACGCTTAAACTATTTTCGTTCATTGCGTGAAAAAAAAAAAGATGCCTTTCTCCTGCTGGTGTCTGCGGATCAAAGATATTCATAACTCTGAGAAGATATTGCAAAACACCCGCTGAGTCTCGCATTCTCGTAGTTTACGTGGGCCATCGTGATTCCTTGTTCAAAGATCCACAAAAACCCTTAATTTACTGCCTTGCGGTGAAGATATGCCAAAAAAAATTTAATTAAAAATTAAAAATCAGAACTTTTTTCTTCAGTTAAGATTTTACTGTTTTCCCCTCAAAACTAAGCTATTAATTATGAAATGTTTTACTATGGGTAACGGATAGCTTCGAAGCTACCTTTCGCATGTCTGCAACACCCGCACACAACTTCGTTAGATTTATGGTGTGGGCATTTCGCGCCAAACATTATTTTTGCATGCGGCCGCAAAACACAGACATACATTGACTTTTTATCTTATAGTGACACTGACCAATCCAACTCCTATAAAGTTTCGTAATCATACTTTTACTGTATTTAAGAATATTTTTTATATATTTAAAATATTTTGAAAATACGTTCTACAGTATAAACGAAAAGAGAAGGCAAGTCATTTTAAGCATGTGTGACTGCGTTCTAAGATCTGCAATGACGATTATTTGTCAGGCTATAAGTAATCGAAATTTATAGGTGCTTCACACAAAAAATAAAATTTGTCAAGATTAACAAAAAATCTTAAAGCCTATACACTTTTTATAAAAAAATACCATGAGGGTAATGAATAAAAAAATGATACTGCGTCATACACATTAACACAGAGTGGAAACATTAGCACCGTCGAAAGAATAACATTTACACCCGGACGCAATCTTGATTACACACACACACACACACACACACATAAATAAAGAATTAAAAAAAAAAAACATACTTACCAAGGAGTGACAATAAATCTGAAGCGTGTATATTACCATTCTTTGCTCAAAAAGTGTTTTCTTCCGTTATATACTTATAATAATCGTTTATAGGGAAAAATAACAAGATCCTGTGTGTGAAACATATTGTGCAAATTGTTTCGCTAACACCACCGATTTCCAGCTTGTTCTCAGTTTTGTAACGTAAGACTGATAAGGTCGAGGCTAACGAAAAAAAGTCCTTCCGGCCTGTACCGGGAGGAAAAGGTAGCTTTCCTACATCTTCGTTTTAAAATTTCAGCTAATGTTACACGAAAACAGCAAGTTAAAATGCAAAGAAACGTTTACAAAAGATTCGTTAATACTGAATTTGAATAAGAAATTCGCCAAATTATTGAGCAATAGCCAAATTGGCTTCATTTATGAAGACTTATTTTGGTCGCCAAATTTGGCGATATTTCGCCAAATATCGCCAATTTTGCCAATTTTGGCGCTAACGGATATGAATATATAGTTTTATGCGTATGATTGGGAAAATTATTACAACAATGAAAGAAAATAATATGCAAGTAATCGCGTTAATGTGCTGTTTTGTTTCAAAATGTCAGCCACCCTAGAATTTCAAACTGCTCTATCTCAGCCATTTTTTAAGATAGAGGTAAACCAAAAAAAGGTCTGGAATCCTTGTATCAAGGCCTAACACGTAATTAAAAAATAAATTTTAATTTTTAATTTTTTTGTATATTTATTTTAGTTTTAATTTTTTAAATGGCCGCCATCTTGAATCAAAATGGCGGACCAAGCTGGCCAACGAACTCGGTCGAGACACCGGCGACCTTAATACACACAATTAGTTTCATCAAAATCGATTTATAAATACGAGCGTTATCGTATGACATAAGTCAGATATATATATATACTAGATGGAACCCGTCAAAATTTGACGGCAAAAAACTTGATAGTACCATGAAAATAAAATTCATAGCTGCTTTAAAATGTTTGAACATTTGAGCGGAGGGTGGTTTTGGGGTCTGGGGGTCATGATCGGTGAAAATATATCGAAATTTTCCGGAACTGCTTTCCTCCGAACGGCTGCAATAGGTAGCTTTATACTTTTTAGTATTGAAAGCTACCTAATAAAGGCTACCACGGTGCTTTACGCTTGTCTTTTTTTACAGACCGCCGGAGTCACGTGTTGCTCGAATACACCAATGAAGATGTATGAAAAGAGCATCACGTCACTCTAGCGGTCTGTAAAAAAAGATAAGTGAAATGCACCGCGGTAGCCAGTCTTTTTCGTTAGCCTCGGATAAGGTCCATTGGTATTAAAAGTAAATACGTATTTGAAATATATGTACAATTGAATTTTTCGTATACTTAAATTATACGTTTAGCCAATATACGTTTATATGTATCCGGATACGTTTAAACGTAATCTTTTAAGATATAAGTATTTCTTAACGGCGTGTTATACGTATATACGTATATCGGTTAAACGTATAACTGAAATACGTATCGCGTTGGGAGCACTAGTTTGAAGTTTGTCATTAGTTTTCGGCACTAAATTTTCATTTTCAAAACTGTTTAAAAATTCAAAATTATTCAAAATGTAAATTTTTTTGGTACTTCTCTATTATCCCGTCGATCACGTTTCATAACAAAAAACTATCGCCAAACTGTAAGATTAAACGCCAAAAATGCAGTCCCATTTACTTGATGTCAGAAGCATTATACGTGTTTGTTATGCCATCAAGTGGTTTTTAATTCGACATTTACAAGCATTTTTTTTTTTTTTTTTTTTTTTTTTTTTTTTTTTTTTTTTTTTTTACTGATTTATTAGTTATTTCATTGATTAAAATATTGTGTCCTTAAATTCTTATATTTAATTATTTATTTATTTTGATATTCCAATGGCAACGTTCTCCCGTTTATTTGGCGTTACAATTTGGCGATAGTTTTTTGTTATGAAAAGTGGTCGACGGGATAATAGAGAAGTACCATTTTTTTTAAAAGCTTTGTCCTCAATTAAAAAGATCTTGTTTAATTTACAATACACAAAACGTCGATAGTTGAACATATTAGGTGTGAGAACGTGCAACGATTTAAAGAAATTAGTTTTAAGAAAAAGGCTTTTAAAGTTTTAATTTGAAAAAGTTCTGTATATACACTGTAAAACTGTTTGTCACGATTGTCAACGAAAATGATATGATGATATATTCTAGACACTTTACAAATTCAAAAAAAGTTTAAGATTTTTTTTCTTTTTTTTTTTTTTTTTTTTTTTTTTAAAGTTTTCCAGGGAAAACCTCTCCTTAAGATCGTACGCCTTAAACCTCTAAATCATAGGAATGAAAAATTTTTTTAAATCATTTGTCACAACAGTATGAAAAAAGTCCTTCCGGCCTGTACCGGGAGGAAAAGGTAGCTTTCCTATATCTTCGTTTTAAAATTTTAGCTAATGTTACACGAAAACAGCAAGCTAAAATGCAAAGAAACGTTTACAAAAGATTCGTTAATACTGAATTTGAATAAGAAATTCGCCAAATTATTGAGCAATAGCCAAATTGGCTTCATTTATGAAGACTTATTTTGATCGCCAAATTTGGCGATATTTCGCCAAATGTCGCCCAATTTTGCCAATTTTGTCGCCAATGTCGCCAATTTTGGCGTTAACGGATATGAATATATAGTTTTATGCGTATGATTGGGAAAATTATTACAACAATGAAAGAAAATAATTTGCGAGTAATCGCGTTAATGTGCTGTTTTGTTTCAAAATGTCAGCCACCTAGAATTTCAAACTGCTCTATCTCAGCCATTTTTTAAGATAGAGGTAAACCAAAAAAAGCTCTGGAATCCTTGTATCAAGGCCTAACACGTAATTAAAAAATAAATTTGAATTTTTAAATTTTTTGTATATTTATTTTAGATTTTAAATTATTTTACATCTTTAAATGGCCGCCATCTTGAAACAAGATGGCGGACCAAGCTGGCCAACGAACTCGGTCGAGACATTAGTGACCTTAATACACACAATTAGTTTCATCAAAATCGATTCATAATTACGGGCGTTATCGTATGACATAGGTCAGATATATATATATATATATATATATATATATATATATATATATATATATATATATATATATATATATATATATATATATATATATATATATATATATATATATATATATATATGGATATATCTATATATATAAATCAACATTTGGACGGAGGGTGGTTTTGGGGTCTGGGGGTCATGATCGGTGAAAATATATCGAAATTTTCCGGAACTGCTTTCCTCCGAACGGCTGCAATAGGTAGCTTTATACTTTTTTGTATTGAAAGCTACCTAATATAACCATTTCATTAAAAAAAAAAAATGCGTGTTTTTTTTTTGTTGTTGTTGTTTTTTTAATGGCGCCTATTTTCACTGACAGAAGTATGCCGTATCTCTGCGATTAGGAACCTTTGTAATGTAGGCGGGGAGGGATGAACTTTAAGAGATCTTTGGGCCTAAATATCAGTATAAGAGGAATGAAAAGTCAATGTAACTTACGTCATTTAGACAAAATCGCAGTAAAAATTTGCAGTTTTCTGAATAAAAATGTACATTTTCAATCGAATGTTTTTTTTTTTAAGTAATGCTATTTTTATAGGTGAAAGGATTTTCTTCTGTTGAAGATTTGGCTTCTAATTTTACAGATGCACAGTGTGGTATTTCGTTGAAAAGCTGGCCAAAAGTCAAAATTTCAAATCTCATATTTAGTTGTTCATTTTCTGGTTGGTATAAGTGCACTATCCTGTCCATATGTTAACGAGTTCATTTCGTTCTACAGCATCTCCAGTTGTCTGGTATTTGACTTGGAATTCATGGCTTGTGGAAGTCTCGTTTTATGCTTCTGGTCTATGTATCATTTATCGAAAGTCTAAAATACTATTCTTAGTCGAATTTCAGAAACATTTTACGGTTTCTAAAGACGAAGGTGTATACTCCCTTTTTCATAAATATTTTTGAAAGTATAATGCATTTTCATTATGATATTCACACTTGAAACCATAGTTTTTTTTAGGTTAAATTATTTAGATAAAAATATAATTCTAATAGGGAGTTAAACTGAGTTCAATAAGAACTCTTGTGTTTTCATAACGTATATGTCGGCTAATTAAAAGATACGAAATAAAATCTACTCCATTTTACATCCCTCACTTTTTTATAACTAAAAGAAAATTTAAAAAAAAATTAAAAACATGTTTTTTTTAGTTTATAAGCATTTTAATTTATTAAACTGTTTACATTTAATATATACTCTAGTTTCTTACTCCCTACTGAAGACCCTTTGGTACGCAGACGACAAATCTGCAAACTGAAGTAAAAAAAAAATCTTTGTTTATTTTTTAAGTTGTTCGATGTGTTCTTTTAAGTAAGAAGTTTTTTGAGCGTACAATGATAACGTGAACTAAATGATTCGCTGTAAACAAAGTTACATTTTCATTTTGTACCAAGCACTCATATTATGTAAATTATGTTGTTTTTTGTCTAAAATGCTGTTGTCATTTTGAATAATATATTTTAAACCAGCCATGAGGAAAGACGTTTCTTACTCACAAACGAGGTAAAAGAGTTTTATATATTATTAAGAAGATATGTATTAGATATAGGTATTATTTTTTATTCGATGTGGAAACATTAATAAAAATATCAAGAAAATATATGTGTGATGTAATAAAGCAGTGCGAGAACAGAAAAATAAACAAGAAATTGGAGTTTCTAGAAAAGAAACTTGTCGAAATAACGAAATGTCCAGAAAAGGAAATACACTTGCTCCGTAACAAATTAAAATCTTTCAAATATCATTATAAACAGAAATGGGCTCCTTCGCGATTCACTGAACAATGTTTTCGAGACAACAATGAGGAATGACTGAAAGGAACACTTCATTTACCTACCAATACAATAGAGAAACCTGGACGCCCAGCAAAAGAACTTAAATATTGTAGTGACAAAAGTAAGAGGCGTAAAACCGAACAATTAATATCTTAAATAAGCCACGAACAATTGACATTTGCAACTAAAGTGAACGAAAGAACTTCTGGACATGCAGATGTCGCTAAAATTATTAAAGATGTCACAACCAGCCCAACTAGGGTAACAAAATATCGAAAAGTTTTAACTTCGGCTGAGAAAACATACCTAAGAACATTGAAGTTATCACCGACTGAGGCTTTTACCATGTTTGTTGCAGAAGATCTCACATACAATCAATATAATATAATCCTATATGCTAATAAAAATATATATCCTTGCACTTCTTTAGTATACGCATACCCTTTAGCACTTCTTCAGGGAGCTAAAGAGCAATGTTACCCAAGAGATATTACAATTACTGAAAACATGGCGGAAATAAAACTTCAAACTCTTTTAGATCACACTACACAAAGACTTTATAAATATACAGAAGATGGTTTCATACCAGCAAGTGAAGTAGAACTGAAAAATTTAGAACTCCTCTACAAATGGGTTGTGACGGCTCCCAAAAACAAATGTTCAAACAAACTTTTGAACACTCCTTTGACAGTGACTCAAACATTTTCCAAAGCTCAATAGTTCTTTTGAGATTAATAAGTAACACAAAGAGATTTCAAAAAGTAAGGTGGCAAAACCCTGTACCTTCATCTCCTTGTTTTTTCCGTGCTATACGAATAAGATTCATTCATGAAGATAAAGACATAATCCAAGATTAAGTAAAATACATTGAAATATGCAAGCACTAAATTTAATAAACACAGAGATACTCACGGCTTATGGCTTACTGCAAGTTCAGTTCAGATTAATGCTGACTATTGTCGATGCTAAAGTTTGCAATGCTAATACCAGCAGCTATTCCACAACGCGATGCTATATTTGTAAACAATCATCCAAAGATTTTAATAAGTTAAAAATAGTTCAAGATATTGACCCTGATTCTTTGAAATTCGGTCTCTCAATACTCCATCCTGGGACCAGATTTTTTGAGTCAATTCCGTATATTACTTATAAGTTTCCAATAAAAAATGGCAAGCAAGAAATGATAAGGAGAAAGAGATTGTCAGTCAAAGAAAGAAATCAATGCAAGATAAGTTTAAAATTGAGATGGGAATAATGGTAGACATTGCGAAAGCCGGTTTTGGAAACACCAATGATGGAAACACCTCAAGAAGGTTTTTCTCAGATCCAGAAATATCAGCTAAAATTACAGCAATCGACATAAAACTAATACAAAACTTAAAAACTATTCTAGAAGTCTTATCTAGTGATTATAAAATAGGTACCAAAAAATTTGAAGAATTTGTGAATGATACCTCTAAACATTATGTAAATCTTTACGGTTGGCGCCCACATTACACAAAATTTTCAATCATGAAACTACTATTGTAGAACATGCTTTTTTTCCATTACTCCTAATCGGGCAGTTATCAGAGGAAGCGGATGAAACCCGCGACAAACATTTTCGTTCATACAGGCAGAACTTTTCAAGAAAAGTCTCGCGCATAGAATAGAATCAAGATGTGCTCAATCAGCTACTTTTGAGTTCCGATCCTTATTTAAGTTGTAGTATGCGAAAGAACTCCGCAAACCGTAAATATTTTTCTGTAGAGGCATTACAGTTTTTATTGCGGATCTACTGTTTGAAGTGATTCTGAAGAGGATGATGTGAAAGATTATAACAAAAAGAACGATGGTCAGTAGGACACTACTTTGTTACACATATTTGCGTGAATTCTACGAAAATTGATTTGTTTTTAACATAATAAAATATTTTACGTTTTCTCAAAACATTTTATCTTTTATAGAACGCACAAAAGATTTGAAATAATTTTGGCCAGGTTTTTCAACAAAATACCACACTGTGAGATGGTTGAATGAAAAATTTCTGAAAATGATGTCATTTTGTTTCAATAATAAGAAAATTTTGTAGTTTCATGTTTTCAAATGAAGGCTTTTTAAAAATTTTATGTTATTTCACTTTTAGAGAACTTGAATTTCTTGGTGGTCTTCAACATTATCCATTCAAATTAAAAATATACCGTTCTTTTTAATTAAAATGAGAAAATTCCATCAATAAAGATATAATAATTAATAATCACCATTATTTCCCTTTTCTTTGCAACAATGGAAGTAACCCGATTGCCACCATTCTAAAGAAATTTCATTAACACTTTAAATAAATCATAAAAACTTAAAAACTCCCTTAATAAACTTTAAAACTCATGAAAAAACGGTAATATTTTAAAAAATAGCTAGTGCTTGCTTATCCATAAATAAACAGCGTACAGTTTAAAAATATTAATTGCTAAAATTTATTTAGTAAAAAGCTCAGAACAAATGAAAATAAATGTTTTGTATTTTAAACATATAGACATATAGATCTGATATTTCTTGCTGAAATGTGTACGTTAACGAAATACTGTTGAATAGAGGCAAAAAAACTTCTTAATGACTAATGCCACCATAAAACTAAGAAATGCACAAGGCCTTAATTTCATGATGTCACTACGAAGTTTATTTTTTTTTCTTGCTTTTATTGTATTACACCAGTTTCTTCAGCTTTTTAATGAAATATTATTGACATGTTGATTACGATAATAACCAACAAACAGCGTAACGACGCTGTAGCTCAAACTTTAATAATCTAGAATTCACTATGGTAATGTTATACAAGTTTCTAAATGGGAAAATTTTCAAACTCTGTTCTCCTAAATTCGCCCTAATTTTTGTTTTCTTCGTACTTTACACATGTAAGCTCGTGGTGTGTTAAACGTAATCTTTCCTAAACTACATTGTATTAAAGTTATCATAGAGATATTATGCAAGCTTGATAAAAAATATTTCCAATAAACTGTAGGACAGTTCTAGAATAATAAATGTAGACTATTTTGAGAAATTCGACCAAAATATCGCTTTTACACGTTATTGCAATACAGAGTCATCGAAAAACGTGTCCCTAATTTCTTTTTTTAATTGCAGGAGAAATATGCGATCAATCGGTACGAAACCAACGTAAAATTGTGGAACATCTGAAGAAGTTTTGGTAGTCGTGATTGCGTTCACCTTGACGTGACTGTGCGCATGCGTCGACACCACATCGTGATACGATGCCATTTCATTCATCAGTCAGTTCATAGCAATCAGGGTCAAAACATCTCAAAAACAGTGTTCATGCTGAAATAATTTGGGATCTCTAGCAATTAAGGGAAATAATTTATGCAGCAATAGCGACTGTAACCCCTGACATGATTCAGCCCATCTGGAAGAAGATCGACTACCGCTTTGGTGTTTGCCGAGCAATAGGGGGAGCTCACATTGAAGCTTTCTAAGTAATGTAAAAAAAAAAGAAAAAAAATCACAGATTTTTCCAATCTAACAGTGTAAAAATAAATGGTTTATCTTTATTAAGATCTTAGTTATTTTATATCAAAATCAGGGACACCTTTTGGATGACCCTCTATAATGGGCATAACCGATCAACAATAGTTACCAGAAGAACACTAGAAGAATAGTATATGATTCAATAGTATATGATTTATTAATATGCATAGCAATGATTCAAATGTTATGGAAAGCACTTTCCCTCTTTGTCCTGTGCTCTTAATCGAGGGCCATCCACAATCTTGTTAAAGCATTTAAACCATTTGCCTGTGCATCACAATTTTGCAATCACGTCATGCAAATTTAATGGACTTATTGCATTGTAACAGAAATTAAAAGAGGAATTTATTATATCGTCGCGGAAATTATAATAGGAATTTATTACAATCAGTTACAGAAATTTCAGAACTAATAAATAATATACGTAATAATATTTAAAAATAAGTTTCCTCCACAGTTATACAAAATTGAAAAATTAATGTGAAAGAATCAAAAATTCTTGTTTTTATGCCAAAATGAAACCTGCGTTTAAGATAATTTCTATATATAAACATAAAAAGCAACACAGAAATCTAACAGATAAGAAATATTAAGAATCCAAAAGTAAACTTTTACAGACTTTTCTTTTTCAAAACAGGCAATATAAACAGCTTTTTTCTTTTTAATCAAGGGTGCTGAGCCCCATAAACCCCCCGTTTAAACTAATTTTTTTAAACAGTGATTACTTTGAAAAACTCGCTGCCTATATTGCTCTCACATATCATTGAAATATAATGAGAAAATTTAGCATCGAAAAACTAATTCATACCAATGATTCAAGCATTATTGAAAGCCTTTTTCCCCTTTACCATCCTTTTCCCGTTTCCTTCTCTTGTTTCCACGCGCTCTCAATCAGGGGCCATCCACAATCTTGTTAAAGCACTTAAACCATCTTCCTGTCCATCACAATTTTGCGATCGCGTCATGCAAATTAAATGGATTTATTATATCGTCACGGAAATTTCTGTTTGCTGGAAAGAGGTTTGCAAAAGCCGATTTTCGACCCACCATGAGGGCACGTAATTCCATTATACAGAGTTGCTTGTGAATCATCAGTTTGTTGCTCGTACCTTGCTGAAAAAGGGGAAAGCACAAAATGTTGAAACAAACTTGGTTATGCCGTGGCGGAAATCATATGAATTGTATTGCATAGAATCGAGAAGAATAAAAGAGATTTTCAAGGATTTTTATTTCAGTAAGAGGAATGTTTTGAAGTTGATTACATTGATTAGTGTACTACTGTTAAAAGATTAGTATAGTATTATTAAAAAATATTTTATGAAATTACGGTGAATCTACTAGTAATCTTTTATCTTATTTAAATATAAATTTATAAACTTAGCTGAAAACCAAGATTCTGTTTTAAAAAAAAAAAAATAGATAAACGTCCCTCTAAATTTAACGTAAACTGTGTATATTTTTATCTATAAAAGTAAAAAAGACCCTGTAAATTTACACGCCAAAAATACTGGATACTTGATAATTTTACATTAAAAAAAATAAAACAAACATGGTTTCGGTTTTGTAGTTCATATTATAAATAAATTATATCACATTGCACCGGGTTTTTCGTACCGGCACATTACAGCATAAGAAAGTAATTTTTTGAAAAATATACCAGAAATAGTTTGTTACAAAAATTCTTAATAAGTCGAAAACTGCTATACTGTAGCTGTAAATTGAAATGAAATGTATTAGACCTCCAGTCTTCGTTTGTACAAAATTATCGGTGCAAGCACGAATTTCTTCCACTAATCTATAAAAAAAATGGGTGCAAAATAACTATCGAGAATCTTGATTGAATTCGAATTTACCGATAATGTGTTTTCACAGAAAACTTTAAGTGTATTCCTAAAGCTAATATAAGAATTCATTTTGCTTTTCTGTTTTGTTAAAAATAAAGACGCGTTCGTCCATTTCGAATCCGATTTTTTTTTCTTTAGGGTGAAAGAAAAATATCATTTCAAAAATCGAGACGAAACAATAGAATGCAAATAAGCAACGTTTAATTTCGTAATAATATTTATAACTTGAGCATACTTTCTTAATTAATGTGCAGCTATATACATGATTTAAATCGAATATATGAAGATACAATGTTTCCTTTCATATTCAAAATAATGACGAATCGTCACATATTCGAAATCAAAACAATCAATTTTCTGCTTGTTCTAAAATCAGAGAGAATTCTGGGCGTGTCAATAGAAGTAGCCGCGTCGCATCGCCGTCTAACTGCAGGATTATTTTCTATCTGAACTCTTATATACAGTCCATTTATAAAAATTCTTACAAAATTATTCTATCATAAAAAAATTTTGTTTCATATCATGTGTTCAAAAATCTAATACAATTTCAAAATACAAATACACAATATTTGATTAAAACAGTACTATCACTTAACTAATCAAATGTAAAATATCAATTTATTCTAAATATAAATAAATTTCAGAATTCAAACAATGTAAAAACATATACTGAAAAAAATAAAGACAACAACATATGACAATTTTTCAAACACTTAATACACATTCTTACACTAAAAACTCAAAAGGATACTGAATTTAAAAAAAGAAATAATGATAAAAAAGGAAGAAAATTTTAGAGTTCTAAAGCGAAAAAAAAAGTCTATAAATGTTCTGGAATCTGTAGATGGATTACAAATGATATCATACCTTCTGTAGAATTTGGCATACCTTCATCTAGCGCCCAAATATAAGGAGATTGTGCAGATTTCCCAGTTGCAAATAATGTTATTAGCATTATTTTGGATTGCTCAAATCTAACAGATATGGACAAAGTAAAATTAAAGGTAGAGAAAGAAGATATTAAAACAAGAATTCTCAAAGAACACTTGTGCGTAATGGCAAACGTAGCACTGTTTGGGTGCCACATACAATAGCAGATGATTTTATCAGCCATTGCTAATAACAACGTGATGTCAATGCAAGCCGTCTATATTTTCAAAGGATACCAATGCTCGATAGTCCTTTTTTTTAAGTCTATTCGCTGGTTTTATTTCATGTGCGAATATTACTATTTATATTAGGTATTGCTCTAGAAAATTTGCCTAGTTTCCAGAGAAGCTTATTTTTCACATCATTTTCAATCAAAATAACAATACCCACTTTTAATGGTGTATGTGAAATATGATTCTTCACAGAATGGGCTATTTTCAAATCTAACAAATATCGCTTCTTCCACTTGGACCACAATTGTTTTAACAGTAAAGAGTGGTACTTTTTTCTTTTAAGAAGGGGAGATCATTTTAAACATCCTCAATTACATCAAAAAAGTTAATACGAAATTAAAGTTCTTTACCAAAATTCAAAAAATGCATTGTAATTAAAGATTGATGTTCGTTTTTGTCGTTGTACACGTATGATATGGGCCGCAAGTTGGGGACGACATCTATTTTATAACAAATAATAGAGAATATCGTATCGAGAATCAAAGGCATCTAAAATATAATCTTGACGAATAAATAAGTAATCACACACATCACTTCATCAAAACAAAAGTTTAAAATTGATATTTTCTTTAAAGATGTTTAATAAAAAAAAACTATTTACACTTATGTTATATATTTACATAACTTAAATCAAATCATTCGAAGACGCAAGGCTCTATTTTATATTCAATATTTTATGAAAAAAATGCCGTATCTCCATATCATAACCAAAAACATTCTAAAGCAACCTCCTTTGCGTTCTATTCCAAAACGCAGAGTGTTCTGAGAATGAAAGTGGAAGTTGTAGCTTATAGCGACGCAGAGTCAATCTAACTGAAATTATTTTTTACACAACATCAAATAATAGTGAGTCATTTCTTCATAGCTCAACAAAGCTTTTCCCACTTTGTTTCGCAGACATTATTTCACAAATTTTACAAGTCGTTCATAAATGCCTCCTACCATGCAGATTTTTTAATGATGTTTTTCCAAACGATTCTTTCTATAGCAAGAAATTTTAAAAATACGTTGTTCTAAATGTCGTCGTATAAATTTTCCATTCCTTTTCTAGCTTTCTTGAAAATTTTGATATTGTTTGAGTAAATGACTTTACAATTTTATCTTCGTGTTAAGAGTCGTCTGAAAGCAAGGAAAGAAACATCTGTTCTCATATCGGGAATAAATTTCTAGATGTAAAGCTCTAGTAACTCCGCAAGTGAACAAAACAGTATAGGATTTTTGAATTTCGCCGAAATTTTTCACGTGAATGGAGCCAGCAAAGTCTAGACCACATATCGAATATGGTAGAGTTTCATTCACTCTATTTCTGAGAAGTGGGGCTGTGATTGGATTTTCAAGTCTGTAAAGATATTTTCGTCAGACAAGGCATTTTTTAATTATTCTTTTCCCAGTTATCGTTCTTTAGAATTCCAATATCAATATCGAATTTTAGTTAAGATATAGGCAGCTCAAGCATGCATCATTTTTTCATGGTCCCGACGTATGATCAGTGCTGTTAGCCAGAAAAGTCTAGTCAAAATAATTGGATTTTTTCTTCTATATAAAGATGATCAAATTCTAATCTTCCTCGTAATCGGATAGTTTTAGCTTAGTCAATAAATGGAACAAAATTAAATGGAGTCAAATTCGTCTCTACTGAATTATTATTTCTAAGGGAATCATTTTTTATACATATAAAATTGCATATTTTCATTTTGTATTAAGTAATTCTCAGCTTCTAACAGTTCGTTAACTGTTAGTGTGTCATATGCTTAAGTAGATTTTTTCAGATTCATTACAAGTCTCTTCATCCAAGCAGTTATTAATTTCTCCAAATTATTAAATTTCTTTTATATCTATAGAATTTTCAAAATCTTCGACAATACACTCGCGTTGCAATATATATCATTCGGTATTCATTCCCCTTTCTGTATTCTAATTCATTCTCATAAATTATTTCCTTTATCTTCAGATCTTCGCCTAAATTCTGGTGGGATATTAAGCCACTTTTCAGCCAAAGTGACCAAGTTGGGTCATTGATGAGCTTGAAGACTTTTGTTTCTCTTGAGACAAGGTGTGCGTTATTGTCTATCCCCGGGCATTATACCAATCTAAAGGGAAAGTTACCTTATCAATTTCTTCAACACAATTTCTCACAAAGGTTTTAAATTGTTTAGGAGGTCTTTTAATCAAAAAATATGTAATTTTAGAATCAATTCAGTAGATACATGGAATTTCGAGTTTAAGAGCCTACAAAACGCTGCAGCTTAATATAATATAGAACACAATGCAGCCAGCAATTCCAGTCTAAGTAGAGTAAGGACTCTAAAAGGAACTACTCTGCTTTTAGAGACTACGAAAACTGTTCGGATGCCTTTATTGGTCATTGTTACAGGCAAATAAGTAACTGGGAAAATAAAATGTAGACAAAAACGCAGATAATAATGTGCAGAAAATACGTGTAATTGTGAATTGATTACCTTGTCGTCTCGAAATTCGAAAAAAATAAGATCGGGGAAAAGAAAACGTTGATAATTGAGGAATTTCGTCAAATCAGTTTTTCAAAGAAAATTTAAATTTTCTGGTTTAACATCGTCCCAGTCTATGCCTAAAGGCCAGTTCTTTTATATTAAGTATTTTACCCTTAATGTCAAGGGTCCTAAGAATCCAATACGATAAGGGATGCAAGCGCTGCTCCACAAATGGCCGATTGTCACCACTAACTTTTAATAGGATTTGTCAACTTGTTTAATGAAAGAATTTCTGAAATTTAATAAGGAGTTAAAATTTAGTGGTAAAAATTGGCCATTTGTGGCGCAGCGCTTGCATCCCTGAATACGATCATAGTCGACCCAAAATTTGTAAGATGTACCCTTTCGTGTAAATTCTTTTAAAAGCAAATGTTGCAAATTAACGAATGTCAAAATACAACAAAATAATTTAAACTGTCGCATGCTATACCTAAAACTTTATAAGGGATATTTTCTGTTTTAAAAGTTTCCGAATTATCATTGGAAATTACACCATTATTTTCTCATAACTCTTTTAGGATTTTAGAATTAGTGTGCCACTTATGTAATTGCATACTCACTTCTTTGAAAATGTCGATAGACTCTAATGTGATGGAAAAAGCTTTCTCGACAGAACATCGACTTCCAATAAAATCAGCGACACACGTATTTTCATTTTAAAAGTTGACAGTTTCTGGATACTTTTTGATATATTTATTTAAATGTTGCTTTATTTTAGTTGCTAATAATAATGGACAACAATCAATCCCAAATAAAACTCAAGTAAACCTACATATTTGAAAGAGGTTAGATTGGTCAAAGGGGTCATCTTTAAACAAAAATAGTGAATTATCTCTATCTTCTGTATCTATTAATACCTGTAAAAACGCCTGTTCTATGTCTATTGTGAAAGCAACTGGGTGAAGTCGAAATCGCAAAGTATCAAAACTTTCTGGGTACGAAACATTTTATTATTTCCTTTTCAAGACACAAGGGTTAGAATATTTTTTTCTTATCAATAAACCACGAAGTTTCAAGGTCCTAGAATTTTTTTATTTGTTCAAAAGTGAAATATGCGTCAACAATTACATTTAAAATTAAGGAAAATTGGTCTTCACTTTTTTGTTATCTAGGAGACAGGAACCAAAGATAACAGCCACGAGATTTTTGTTCAAATGTTTAATTTTTCCTATTATTATGCTATACTAATAATCTGCCCCCATTAAAAGAGTAATCGGATTTTGGCACAGTGACGAATCGGCAAGTGTTAAAGTCCTTAAAATGCTTGGCTCTTTCAATTCCTTTACTTACAAGGAAGGGGATGTCAGATCCCGAAATTTCATCTGTGACTAACACTTTTATAGGGGAGAGTAGCCATATTTGGACCGCCGCTTTAAATAGACCGCTGCAATTAGGCCGTTAATTACAGAAAGAGACTCCATCTACCACTGAAATCCTACTCATCAGAATGACGTCATTAATGATTAGAAGAAGCATCCGACTTCCACGTGCTGTTTTCAGACAATTTTTAAAAAACCTAAATTTAGCTGTTTTGATCAAATTTTTTCCTACTAAACGTAAAAGAATACTTTAAAACTAAGGTAAGTTGTTATGTAATAAGGCTTCAACTTTGTGTATTCATATTTCGTTAACAGCAAGGAGATATCTATTTAATTAGATATATTTATTATACATTATTTACAATTGCGGTCAAGCGCACCGCTACTTCGTACATACTGGCTTCACTGCCTTACATCTCGTCTCCGTAACTCTCCTGCAAGAGATATTCAACTCTGGACTAGCAGCGCCATCTCTGTTTATAGATGGATACTAATCATCGAGATATGACACCCTCCCCTCGTAGTTCAAACGAACCACTGGTTTAATCTGTCTGTTGCTTCTTCGAACAGGTTGATTGTCCTTTTTATCAGTCTTTATAGGTGCACTCTTCTGTAAGTCCACATCATTCTTTGTAACGGAATTGTCCTTTACATTTTTATCCATAGTATCATCACAATTATTATTCACAACTGTACCTGTTACAATATCATGTGAAGACTGAGATTGCTTAGATTTTTCAGCATTCCCGGCATAAATTTGCTCTTTATTATTTACATAATATCCAGAAAACTTATTTCTCTTAACTCTATCATAACTATCGAAATCAGTGTTCTGTTTATCAAACTGACCCGTTTTACTTTCCTCTGACGTTTCATCACTTATTTCTCTGTTGTGTCTCAACTGATTAACATGACGATTACACATTATTCCGTCATCTCTATTTACCCATCTGCTCCCCAATAATTTTATAATTTTTCCTTTAATCCATTTCTCCCCTTTTCCAAAGTTTTAAACAAAAACTGATTTATGAAAATTGTATTTATGTAAGGGTTGCTGTATTTTAGGTTTGGATGGTAATACCAAGTGTAGAGCTGTTCGAACCGAACTTCCAAACATTAATTCTGCGGGAGTCTTACCAGTGACAGAATGTGGGGTAGAATGATTTTCCAAAAAAATCGTGCAATTGACAAATTTATGTCATCCTTATCTAGCTTTTTAAGACAACTCTTAACAGTTTGAACATACCTTTCTGCCTGTCCATTCGACGATGGATGATATGGCGGAATAGGTGTATGTATAATTCCATTTGATTTAAGAAAATCTTGAAATTCATCACTTGTAAACGCACGTCCATTATCACTGACTAATTCAACGGGCAAACCAAATGTAGCAAAAATTCTACGTAGTACTCTAATAGTTGATTTACTATCAGCACTGGGTACCACCTGTACCTCTAACCATTTAGTATAAGAATCGACCACTATTAAAAATATTTTACCCTCAAAAGGACCGGCAAAATCTATGTGAATTCTTTCCCAAGCAAATTCCGATTCCCATTTTAAAGGTTTCATTTTAGGATTATCCCGAGCAAACATTTGGCATCTACTACAATAATTAACCATTTGTTCTATTTCTTTGTCCATATCAGACCACCAGATCACACCTCGAGCTTTAGCTTTCATGCTAGATATACCCTGATGAACGGAATGTAATAATTGTAACATTTTTTCGTGACCTTCATCTGGTATAATTACTCTATGTCCCCATAATAAACAATTTTCTAAACACGAAATTTCCTCACGTCTACGAAAATATGGTTTATATTCCTCGGATTTAACCGTTTTTGGCCATCCATATAACGCCCACTCTAAAATTTGTTTTGTTACTGGATTTTCAGTTGTCCACTTTGAAATAGTTTTAGAAGTAACAGGCCACTCATTACTATTAGAAACGAACATTATTTCCGATGGATTATTTACTACATTTACAGTTTCTGGAAGGGGTAATCTACTTAATGCATCCGCATTTTTATTATTTTTACCTTCGCGATACTCAATTGTATAGTTAACATTAACGACCATCTCAGCATTCTGGGTGATAATGTATCAGGTACTTTTTTTACAGGATCAAACAATCGAATTAAAGGTTTGTGATCAGTTATAATTTTAAACTGTTTACCTGCTAAATATTGATGAAATTTCGTTACACCAAAAATTACACATAAAGCTTCTTTATTAATCATGGCATAATTTCTTTCAGTCTTATTCATCGTTCTAGATGCAAAAGCTATTGGTTTTTCTTTACCCTCAACAATGTGGCTGAACACACAACCAATTCCATATTCAGATGCATCACAGTTTAAAACAACATCTTTGTTTATATCATACAATTCTAAAACAGGCGATTTACATAAAAGTTGTTTAACTTTCTGAAATGCTTTTTCATGCTTCTCTGACCATGTCCACTTTACATTATTATCTAATAATCTATGCAAAGGTTCTAACACATCTGAAATATTAGGTAGGAAGTTTCTATAATAAGAAATTAATCCCAAAAATGAACGTAATTGAGAAACATTAGTAGGAAAAGGAGCATTCAAAATAGCATCAACTTTTTCTGGAATAGGCTTAATGCCTTCCTGCGAAATTTTATGTCCTAAATAGCTAAC
This sequence comes from Maratus michaelseni, assembly GCA_963931845.1. Classification (NCBI taxonomy): domain Eukaryota; kingdom Metazoa; phylum Arthropoda; class Arachnida; order Araneae; family Salticidae; genus Maratus; species Maratus michaelseni. Next base: position 188,369,220 of record OZ007587.1, read on the forward strand.
TTCCGAAACCATAAATTTTAATTTTTCCTTATTTAATCTTATACCATGCTCAGAAAAGCATTTCATAATACATTCAACTCTTTCAGAATGTTCGGATTCAGATCTAGCACTTATAATTACATCATCTAAAAATACACCAACATAGTCAAATTTCTTTAATATATTTTCAATTTTTCTTTGAAAAATACCCTGTGCACATTTTACACCAAAAGCCAGTCTTAAAACATTAAATAAACCTTTATGAGTATTAATAGTTAAAATTTTACTACTTTCATCATCAACAGGTTGTTGTAAATAGGCATCTTTTAAATCAAACACAGTAAAGAATTTTCCACCTGCTAATTTAGCAAACAATTCTTCCATTCTTGGAAGAGGATAATTATCATTTTCAGTATTAGAATTTACTGTTGCTCTATAATAACCACAAATTCGAACAGTGCCATTTGGTTTTGGAACAATTACTATAGGACTAGCCCATTCAGAATAATCAACAGGTTTTAAAATACCCTCATTTGTTAAGCGTTCCAATTCCAAATCAGTTGCTGTTCTCAAAGAAACTAGTCGTTGGGGGCCACCGTAATACTTACCCATCATGGATATGCATAATGTAAAATATTAAAATAAAAATGTGTAAACTACTTATAAAGTGCATTGCAATTCAAATAAAATCGTGGCTTTATGACGTCACAAACTTTAAAGGCTCGATGACTGAATTGCTTGAAAGAAACATCCTTATAACTCCAAAAATAATAATTCTATTAACTAGCGGTTTATTGCATCTGATTAAGCGTCAAATTTCCAATTAAAATATATCTTTGAAGTGAAATTTGGATGAAATACAGGGTCATGAAAAATCGAAGAGTGTGGAAATAGGATTCCAAATATCTCGGCAACTAATTATCCGATCGACTTTATACTTTATGCAAAATTTAGGTTTTTTTATTGTCTTTTATATTCATTTCTTAAAATAAACAATTTTGAAAATTTTTATATACCTTTCATCAGAACGAATATTTCGAGAGTCCGAAAAAAATTGTTCCGGTTAATCGAGGTTATTGAAATGAAATAGGCTTCTTTCCATTATTACATACTACGTACATACCAAATTGCAAGTCTCTATCTCAATTTTTTCGGGAGATAGAGCGTTTACAGACACACAGACACACACACAGACACACAGACGGACGGCAAAATTTTTTTTCTAAAAATATGTTTTTCGGAATCTCCAGTGTCTGAAACGTGTAAATCCGTCAAAAAAAATTTCGATTTTCAAAACGATTACAAGACTTACCCTATACTACGTATGATGGGTGAGTAAAAGGAACAGGACGAGAAGGAAAGCTGGTTTTGCATCATTTTTCAAATTTATTGAAACGGGAGGACCTTTGATCGTACCGATCCCGTCAGCAAAAACATTAGGAAATTTTTTTATTAAATCATCTTTCGAAATACTTTTGATCATGTTTACATTCGGCCAAAATAATTTTGATGCTTTCAACCAAGTTTTACCAATTAAACTCGGACCTTCCTCTTTAATAACTAGCATTTTTAAATTAGGTATACAATTATCATCAATCAAAACATTTACATTTAATTCACCTAATACAGTTAAAGAATCTTTAGTATACGTTTGCAGCTTAATATTAGATTTAACCAAAGGTGGCTTACCTGAAAATAATTTATCGGCAATCTTTTACTTACGATCGTATGAGCTGCTCCAGAATCAATTTCAAAATTAACTTTAATCCCATTAATTGTAACACATTTTTCCCACAAAACCTTATTGCACTCATCCCTCATAACATTTAGGGAATATTCTTGAACAGTTTTAATTTTACTGTTCTTTTTCAGTTTTTGATTCACTGTAGAGAAGTTCCGGTTCCTGCAACAAATTTTTAAATGTCCCACTTTGTGGCAAGCATGACATTCTGCTGATTTAAATGAAAACTCAACAGGTTTGTGATTTCTAGCACAACGATAACATGGTTTATCTTTATAACTGTTCCGGTTTCCAGGTGCATACATCCCTTCTTTCGGCTTCGACGAATACTGGTATACTTTCGTTTTCTCCATTCGGGCATCTTGAACTTTATTTACAGTTGTTGCTCCATTAATCTGTAGTGATTTTATTCCAGCTTCGGCTGTTTCGAATGATTCCGCGATTTCTACAGCTGTTTGGAACGTTAGATTTTTCGTATCCAACAATTTTTGCTGTGTTTTCTCGTCTTGAATTCCAAACACTAGCTGGTCCTGTAGGCGATCGCTTAACGTCGTTTCAAAGTTGCAGTATTCTGATAACCGTCGTAAATTTCTCACAAAGTTGGCTATGCTTTCCCCTTTCTTCCGTAATCTTTTTTGAAACTTGAACCGTTCAACAATTTCACTTGGACAAGGTGAAAAATGTTCTTTCGCCCTCTTTAAGAGATCATCATAACTTATCTCTTTCAGCGAAGTCGGTACAATGATATCTCTCAATATCGAAAAAGTTGTAGTTCCAACAGAGCTTAATAATATATTTTTCTTCTTATCCGCATCTTGAATATTATTAGCGGCGAAATGAAAGTCAATTTTTTCAACATAAATTGACCAGGGCACGGCCGAATCATATTCTTCCAGACATCCCAGAGAGATAACTTCTGTTTCTGCCATTTTCTTTTCTTTTCTTCTTTTTTTATTTCGAAAAAAAAAATGCAACATTTATTTAAAATCTTGGGTTCATCCGCATCGTCGCCATTAATAAGACTTCAACTTTGTGTATTCATATTTCGTTAACAGCAAGGAGATATCTATTTAATTAGATATATTTATTATACATTATTTACAATTGCAGCCAAGCGCACCGCTACTTCGTACATACTGGCTTCACTGCCTTACATCTCGTCTCCGTAACTCTCCTGCAAGAGATATTCAACTCTGGACTAGCAGCGCCATCTCTGTTTATAGATGGATACTAATCATCGAGATATGACATTATGTTTTCATATACATATCTAAATCCATGTGTTTATTGCTCATATTTTTCACACGGATTTGTTTGCTTTCGTTTCTGTTCTTAGTTCTTTCTTTAGTCGTTTCTGTTCTTAGTTATCTGTTTTTTTAAAATGTCGCAGTTGCCTTAATTGGACCAATTTGAGTTTCTTAAATTGGACCAGATAATACGATCATAAATTTATAAAATTAAATAATGCATTTCGAAGGCTGTTGCCTTCTTTAAACACTTAAATACCTACTACGTAGAGACACAAGAATCGTTGCTTCAAGCTCATAAAGGTTTCTCTCTAACAACTTTGCAGGTCCTCCAGCTTTTAACTATCGCTTACAACAAAGCAGCAACCGATGAAACGGCAGTCCAAGCTTAGCTTCTAAAGGAAGTGGCATTTGTCCTCCTAACAGGCATACTTTTAAAAGTCATCATTTTGTAGCTGCTTCTGCACTTTTTCCTGACGAGGAGATAGTCACTGGAGATAGATCCGTTGATTCTCCTGTTAGTGAGATTTTGGAGTCAGTAATCAGGAAACCTATTAACCCCTTCAGGGGCAAAGTACTCTTGTAGCTAAAATATTAAAATGATTGACTGACATCAGGATTCACGAACGAATTTATTTCAAAATAAGTAAAAGCTTTTCCTCACGTACCTTATAAATTCAAAATTTGATTATAAAATTCTGGTGTCATTGTGGCTATTTGGGATTAAAATTAAGTGGTATATATAATATACCGGTGCCCTTCAAGGGGTTAAAACTAAGATAGTAAAAAAAAAGGTGAAAATGACACAAACAAAAAGTCTGGAAATAAAACATCGGTGACAGCAAAAGTTGTCAAAGAAATAGGAAACGAAAAATAAATAGTAAGTTGTGAAAAGATTGACCCGCAAGAAGGCTGTAGTTACAAAACCGCCCCAAAAAGCCAAAGAATCGTTAGAAATGTTATCTACCTTGTCAAAATCAGTTGAGTCAAAGTACAGAGGGAGCCAAAAAACAGCTGTGTTAAGATCTTCGCCATATAAAGTGAAACTTGAAATGAAAAAACAAAATAACCACAAAAAGGAAGCTTTCAAAGCACAAAAGCAATTAGAACATCAAGTTTTAAAAATAAGCCGTAATTCAGTTGGAAAGAAAATGATGGAAGGGAAGACCTACTGTGACATGAAAAAATTATTGATGGTATGGAAGAAGAATAAGGAATATATCGTAATAGTGAACTTTTAAATATTGCAGTTGTGATTTAAATAGCAATTAACCCTGCACAATTTGTGCATCTGTTCTTTAGGTCAATATTCTTTGAGAAGAGAATCAAAAATAATAATAAATTAAACATTCTTACTTGTTCTTTGTTGAAAAAATAAGAGACTCATACTACTTGAAATAAGAACTCGTTTAGGTTAGGATCCAATAATGTTTATTATATTTTCTTGAAGAGGGAGGAAGGATGAGATGAAAGCTGCACACCAAGTCTTTAAAAAGTACTGGCTCAAATTTCGTAAAATTCGAAGAATCTGTAAAATATTCTTTCTGGCAGAATCCAATAAGGGATGTAGAATTAATGCAGAATTAAATTACCAGTTGATTTAAAACTTTTAAAATATTAAACTTAAAATTTACAACAGCATTTTTATAGAATAATTAAAAACTGAAAACGCGAAATTGATCTCCAAAGAATCCGCGCATGGCGATTCTAGGATACGAGCGCCGGCATAGGCCTGACCTCAGATCAGACGACGTTTTGCATAAATTTACAGCATCATTTTTATTAAAATTCTGTTAGAAAAATGCGCAACATTAGTATAAATACCCATAACAGGGGTGCACAAATGTGAGAGCAAGATTAATTTAAACTAATTTGTTGATTAGGAATTACGCGAAAAATCAAAAGAGCAAATCAGAAACAAATTAACATTTAATAATTAAAAGAACGATTCTAATTTGTATTTGAAAGACACGCTCCTTTCGCATGCAGCGCCAAGACAAAAACAGCTCCCGAAAACACACCGAACCAGAGCGGCGGTGACGCATGCGCACAACACACGCAGGAGCGGCGAGCCACCAAATGACGATGACGTCACAGCTCAGCGCCGATTGAACTAACTCAAAGCGCGAAGATGCCTCGCAGAGAAAACAACATCGTCGATTCAACGAACGCGAAGCACAATGAGGGGGGAGACGGCCTTGCCAAAAAAGCAACGTACAAGGCGCGCGACTGCTGATAAAAAGGCATTTTAAAAGAACAGAAATTAAACTGAAAAGGCTATAAAATAGAAATACGTTGAGCTGAAATATAAAATAATTAAAAAAGATAAAACTGTGATATATCTTTATCACACTACACACATAAGGTAAAGAAAACTTGTTGCCAAAAAAATGTCTAATGATTCAGAATCTGAAAAGAAAAATCAAGACAGTGATGATTGGTTTTGGCTAATTTCTAAGAAAAATAAAATAGCAGAAATCATTCAGTGTTCAGATTGCCAAATATGGTTCCATGTTGTATGCGCTGGAATAAAAAATGAACAAAAGAAATTCATGTGTAACATTATTGTTTCCAATTTTTTATTCGAATGATTTAGATTATTCGATTTATTAAATTTCAAACAAATGCTTCTATTAGGACAACAGAGTATTGCAATGATAACCACTTGCAATGATGAATGGAGTGCTTAGGAGCCAAACATCCAATCCAACTTTGCTGTCTGGATGACGGGTTTGTGTCAGAGGCTTTGTGGTTTCAAAATATGTTTCTTTCTTTCAACATTAAATGTATTGCACGTTTCTGAGAAGTAATTTTGCATCCAAAAAATGCAATTACCTGGCATTTTTTGGTCTGACATATTTTTCTGTCTGATTACATACTGTGTGTAGATGAAAATCCTTTTTTGCAGATTTAGTAGTATTTTGTTTATTGTTTCAGAATTTATTTGTTTTCGAAAAGACGAAGCTTCTTTTCCTATTTTATTTCAATTTGGGGGAGATTTTAACAGGCTATTTATATCTGTGTTACACGATCTTTTTATATTCCTTCGATTGTATTCCAGAGTTAGGTCTGTGGGAAATAGATTTAAAACTACCGTTATAGACATAGAGCTTTAATAGTTTAATTCTAGTTCCCAACATGGTCAAAGCTCAAACATTATTTTCAATATCGTCATAGTTTCTTTAGTTTCTAAATATCACAGGATTTAAAAACAAGATTCAAATGTAATTGTTTATTCATGTGGTGGTTAATTGTTATGTCTTTATTTCTCAAACTATTCTTCGAGAATTTTCAGTGCTATGTCATAATTTAATTTTGAAATTTCCAAGCCTTCTACAGCATTTAAAGCAAAAGATCTTAAATAATTGCAGAGATAGTTAAACTTCTTTATGTTTGTTAATGAATCATTATAAAGATTTAAACTTTAAATGTATTCCAAAAATTTGTAAATGGGGTACAATCTCCATAGAATTTTTGTATATTCAGCTTGAGAAGCTTAACCAAATTTGTATTGGTGGGAGGAGGTTCTTATTTGTAATATTATTCAAAGTAACAATATTATTTTTGTTTTCTTTAAGTTTCCTTTTTACTACTTGAAAATCATCAGTGCAAAAAAATCATAAGGGTTATTTTATTCGTATATTCATATGTCGCGTCATTTCAGCTTCATACTCATCTAAGTTCAATAATGTTTCCATTTTATTATCTATCTCTTTTAAAGCAGAGGCTTTAATATTGAGCTGACTAAAGCTTTTTTCTAAAGTATCGAAATCTATAGTATCCCCTTTTAACAGCAAATCTATTGAGTTTGTCAACTTTGTGACAGCTGTTCTGAGGATTATTCTATTTTCTTACATTTTTCTAAATTAGCAGTCATAAAATCATATCGAAAATCAAGCTTGAACGGTCTTCACATAATATGCTATTTAATAGAACACAATTTAAACATAAAAATCGGAATCATTCATTTTTTTTTTCGAGGCTGTATGCACCACGATACAGCGCCTAGAATACATAGTGTAGAAAACGGTTTTACCGTTTTTTAATTCAAAATTTTCGAATTGAAGCCGGAAATTCTGAAACAAGAATTTTTACTTTAAGAAGTCACAAAATATCTACCATTAAGTAACAAAAAGAAAATTATAGGTAATTTCTGGTATGAATGCGAAATTTCGGAATTTAAAAAAAGCCAAACTGGTAATGCTTTAAAAACGTTAAAAATTGTAGCCGATAAACGTGCAACGATGCGGTACAATAATAGGACGATCGCAGCGACATCTGCTTTAAAAATACATTTACCTCTAGCAAAAGTAACCGTTTCACTATTGACAACATGAACATAATTTCTGCTAATAAAATGTTCTTGTAAGTGTATGTTTCAGATACAACTAATTTTGAACAAATTTTGAAGTTTGTTTTTTATCATATCAGGGAATTAATCTTTTCCACTCTTCTAGCAGAGATTCATCCTTTGGTATGCTAAATAGGGATAGTTTCTAGTTTGCTGTCTTGTATCGAGTACTGCAACCAGGCACAAAAGAATACGTATCACGTTTTTTGGCCATGATCAATATCATTGATATTTTCATAGCTTATGAAAATCACTATCCACGTCAAAAGAAAAAGGGTATAATTTAATTATTTAAAATATTTACGACCAGCTGAAACGTTTTCTCAGTTTGATCTTATACAATGTTTGCGTTGAAAAGAGCTAGCAGACAGTGGAGTAACCAGAGAGGGGGGGGTGTGTCCAAATGCTCTGGAAACCAGTAATATTATAAAGTTATCTTCGCCTTCAATATCACAGAAAATTCTCCGTTTATATAAGGCAAAAATATTTTTTTTTTAATTAGTGGTATCCAAACCATCTAGACCTCCACCCTGTCTACGCCACTGCTAGAAGTTGTCGCTGCGATCGACCCGTTATCCTTTCAGCATCATTCTACATTTATCGGATTCAATTTTTTATTACTATTTTGTAGCCGTTTGCTACACTATGTGTTCTAGGCGCTGTAACAACGAGAAAGAAAAATACTATTTTAAAAATCGAGACAAAATAACGGTGAATATTATAAACAATTACTCCACAGTGCTATTATTAGTTGTAATATGTTTAACAAAACATGATTTAAAAGTGAAATTCATAATAGAAAACTATTAAATTATCATAAATTATTAAAAATTAACTGTCAAAATATTATTTATATCCATATCTTATTATCACAAAAAAATTTAAAAGAATCCGATAAAATTTCGCACTGTAACTATTGATTATAATGCATATAATAGTGTTGAAAGTAATTCATTGCTGAATAGTCTCATTCAGTTATATATTTTAACAATTTAAAAAGACAATCAACAACGGTTACAATACAGTTTTCAGCGTGTAAATAAATTACAAAACATAAATTATGTAAAACATATAAAATCATTTTTTATTTTAATTATCATTTTAATAATACAGATATCAAACAGTATATAAAACTATCTATTTTACTTTTTAAAGAATACAGATCTCAATTAAATTTAAAAGAATACATTTCTATTAGATTCGTAAAAAAAAAAAAATTAACTTTATTTTATATAATAATTATGTTATTTATAATAATACCATATAAAAACAATGTTAAAAATCCATCAATGAGGTACAGCTTCAAGTATAATTTCTGATTTTCATTTATATTGCCATGAAAGAAAAATATTAAGTAATTACGTTTATTATCGTTATATAGATGTTATACAAGTAATTATATTTTATTTCAATAACTCTAATATCAAATATTTATCTACTCAATATCCTACAAAAATTACATTATGTCAAAATGATATGATAAATAAGCAAATAAACTTTCTGGACTTAAAAATACAACTTAATAATAAAAATAATTTAATATTTGATATTTATGATAAAAGAACTGATTTTCCTTTTAGAGTAAATGCACTTACGCATTAAGATTCATGCTTACATAAATCTGTTAATAAACAGGGGTTACTTATTTATTTACGCAGAATAAAGTATTTATGCTCAAGGAAGAATTAAAAAGAAAAAATATCTATAATTAAGCAAAACTATCTGTATATCCAAACTTCATCGTCAACCCAATAATTAATTCAATTAAATAAAATCAAGGTACTTATATACAATATATACCAGGTCACGAAATTTCCACTCGCCACCTCGCCATTGGTGAGCAAATATTTAAGGTTGGCGAGTAATTTTCGCCTTTTGAGATGCTATGCTTCAAATCAAACTGTATACGCTCAGAATATCGTGCCTCAATCTAGCGACACATGGAAGTGTTTTAAAATCAAGCGACGGCATTTATCTTCCAAAAGAAGAAATAATGCGGCGTCACCCACTTCCATTTCTCTCCTACGGAGGAATGAACTTCCCCTGCTTTTGCACCGCGCAAGCGCCAAGATTGCTTTTTTTCGCTTCCGAGGCCGAATCTGATCGCTCTTCACTCCTGGGCGAAGTGAATCAGGTTTCGCCACCTAAGCTCAGCTGCTTGAAACACGGTAAAAATTATTCGCTATCTCCCGAATTTTTAACATTCTAAAAATTGTTCATATTTTTCATGAATGTAAAATATTCTGGATTTAACAGACAGCTCCTTCTAACAATGGTAAATTTCAATTCACTTTGTCATAAATAGTTCATTTTCTGGGCAGGTGGGGATGGCCGACGTTACTGTTTGAATGAATGTAAAATAGTGGTGAGAAAAAAAATTAGTCTGGCTAGTACCTTTTCAACTGAAATTTCATGCCCTGATATATATACATATATATATATATATATATATAACGGGTTACAACTGAAAACCTGTACAGAATTGTGGAGAACAATAGCAACAAGCAACAATGCGTAAAAACTAAACTCGTATGTTGTTTTAATATTTATAAATAATCAATACGAAAAATATTATTAATAACCCCTTCCGAATGGTCATTTGACAGACGCTGCTTGCTATTTTGTTGCCACTGATGCAAAAGCTCTACGAAGGTTACTAGGTTTCTATACTTGAATCGCTAAGTTTGACCTTGGTGATGAAACACTGGACTATTTGTTTTTTGGTTAGATCTATTTACCATAATCTAAATAAAATTTACACCAAATTTTGTTGCTTTTGGTCCAGTTGATATTTTACGATAGTACTCTAAACAACTCTACTTTAATAAAATATTACGCCTTTAATTAAATATCTACAGTATTGGCCGAATTATTAGTCCCATTCAAAAGAAAAAATCCTAAAACTTCGTTTCTAAGAGATTATATTAAAATAAATCATCCTAGTTAGTGTAATAAGCTATTCAAATGATTACACTGAGCATTGACTTCAATATAAATGAGATGTATCGCGATTGTTTAGTTTATATTTTCTATTGTTGATTGGCAACACTAATCATTCAAAATCCAAAAATTTTGTTCTGTTCACATTGTTTGCTTATCTGATACAAACCACATAATAACAATTCTAATTATGAATTTTAGTGTTTTAAATGTTTCTTTATTTTATTTATTTATTTATGTATTGTATTAAATGCGGGTTTTTGAACTGAAAAATAATGTTGTTTAAGAAATTTTCTATAGAAGTGGTTGCCCGAAAAACATTTCTCCAAGAAAACGTGGACAGATTCAGGTTCTCTTGCAAAATTCTAACTTAACCCAAGTTGAAATTGCAAATTGACTTTCTGTGTCTTTAAAAACTGTATTAAGGATAAAGAAAAGCTTCAATTTGAATTTAAATGGAACACTAAACAGAGTTGGACGATGTGGAAAATAAAGGATTTCTCCACAACGTGATGATAGAGTTTTATTGAATTTGAGCAGAAATAGCAGAAAAATTTCTTCAAGACAGTTGAAAATTGTACTGGATAACCATGGCATTGCTTTGAGCACAAGAACTATCCACAGAAGATTTTTTGGGGCTGGCTACAAGGCCTATCATCCAAGGAAGAAACCGAAGCTGACTCAAGCCATCAGAAGGCAACAAATGACATGGGCCAAATCGTTTAAAAACTGGGTTTACCAAGGTTTATTTATATTATAAATTTAATAGAATGTATACATGAGATAATAAAATACCCTCTGCCAGTCATCAGCTGTCCAGTTTTTAAATGATTTGGCACACGTCAATCGTTGACTTCTCATGGCTTCAGTCAACATCGGCTTCTACCTTGGATAATAGGCCTTGTAGCCAGCCTCAAAAAGTCTTCTCCGAATGGTTCTTGTGTTCAAAGCAATGCCCTGGTTACCCAGTGCAGCTTTCAACTGTCTTGAAGAACGTTTTCTGCTATTTATACTCAAATTCAGTAAAACTCTATCATCATGTTGTGGAGAAATCCGTTTTCTTGCACATCGTCCAACTCTGTTTGGTGTTCTATTTCCATTCAAATTGAAGTTTTTCTTTATCCTTAATACATTTTTTTTTATACACAGAAAGTCAATTGGCAATTTAAATTTGGGTCAACTTAGAATTTTGCAAGAGAAATTGAATCTGTCCACATTTTCTTGGAGAAATGTTTTTCCTGGCACGCATTTTAATTACTGCTGTAGAAAATTCCTTAAACAATGTCATTTTTCAGTTAAAAACCCTCATTTAATAAATAAAAAAAAAATAAATAAAAGAAAAAGTTTAGAGAAACATTTAAAACACTAAAATTAATAATTAGAATTGTTATTACTTGGTTTATAACTGGTAAGCAAACAATGTAAACAGAACAAAATTTCTAGATTTTGCAATGATTAGTGTTGCCACTCACCTATAGAACATATAAACAAAGCAATAGCGAAATATCTCATTTCTATTGAAGTCAATACTCAGTGTAATCGTTTGAATAGCTTATTACACTAATTAGGATGATTTATTTTAATATAACCATCATAGAAACAAGGCTTTGGGAATTGTTTTCAAATGCGACTAATAATTTAGTCAATACTGTATATTATAAAGCAAAAACATGTCCGTGAGTAACGATGACGTCATATTGATGGTGGCAACATCTGACCACGAAATTTCTCTTTTACTGCAATTTTGTAACTTTTGAACCTCGCACAATTTAAATTTTTACACCGTCGAATAGGAAAAAATATGCTCTTTCAAATGCAATTTTTTTGAAAACTGTTTTTTAATTTACTGATTTTATATTATTTTTAAAATAATTTTCAAGTATGGTTTATTTTCATCTATCTATTTTGCGTGCAGCCTGATTAAAAAACGTTAAGCCGTGTACATTTAAAACAATATAAATAGCTCAGCATTTGTTTTCGGATAATATTCCATAGCGAAATTAAAACTTCATCGATAAATAAATAATATAATATAAATAAGATAAATGAAACACAAATTTAACAGACAAATATAATGGAACTACGCGCTTAAATAATTGAAATGGCCAAAATCAAAAAGGCAGCTGTATATAGTGAAATCTTAGCTGATTTGTTCGGCTATTAAATTCTGGCACGCGGCTAACACGAAAGTATCGCTTTTAATAAATTTCCAAACGTTATTTGAATACAATAATTGATATTTTTCAAAAATGCGTATCTAAAAAATATATTAAATATAAAAAAATATTTATTAGAGATTTCAATAATTTAAAAAAATGGTTTTTACGTAAATTCTGAAATTTGGATAGCCTACGTCGGATTCTCTAGCATTACTAAAGCAGTAACATACTAAAATTTTTGAAAGAAAACAGAAAATCTGTAGTTTGCATGAGACAATGGGGTTTTGCTTCATACTTTTAATATTATCAGAATTTAAAAAATCACATTTTTATGTATATTTCTGAAGTATAAAACGCTTAATTATTCATAAGATGTATTCTATTAAAAAAAATTTAAACTACTATTTTATTCAAAGTGTACAAATAAAGAGCTTAGAAAACAAAGTATCCTACAGTAAGAAAATTTGAAAATGTTTCCTTAATTACAGTAACAAAATCTTAGACAACCATCTCAAAGGAAACTATGCTTGTTGACATTCGGCTTCTATTTCACAATCAAAACAGTTATTATTTTTCAGTAATTTCAAAATATTTTAATATAGAGAATAGTTCGTACACTGTTCCCATAACATACATAAAAATCATACATATTTTTTTCCTCAAAATTTTAATGATTGGTGTGTTTAAACTAAAGCGTTGGAAAGCGAAATTTAAAAACAAAATGCCTGTAAGGTTACTGTGTCTAAATGAGACGCAATTCTCTATAGTTTTGTCGCATTTAGGGTATATTTGGCATTTTATTACAATAAATATATATTTTATTAAATTGGAAATGATTCAATACAGTGCCTTTAGTTCAAAACTAACTTGTTTTGTAGAAAATGAATCAATATTTGTAATGTAAGCAATGAAAATACTATTGTCGCATTTAGGTCATTTTTGTTGCATTTAAATCAGTAAAAACTTAAATGAGGAATCCAAAGTACCAAAATGTGACAATACATTTTATGCATGTCACTTCATGTTAATATAGTCATTTAATTTCTATCATTTTTTGAAATACTTAATAAAGAGCTGAAATAGATAAAACTGAAAGTTAAAACCAGTTAATATTGAACTACCATTTTTTGCAATATGTAATTTTTGGTGAAAATTTCATACGCTAAACATCATTTCTCAAAAAGTTATTAGAATATCACTATCAAATTTAAACTGCATGTTTTTTACACTATTACGAAAGCAATGAGCTAAAAATTTAATTTTAGAATAAATATTTTTTTGTGTTATGGATGTTTACGTGGAATGACATCGATTAATTTTGTGAAAATCTACATGTAAAAACGTGCGATATGCTATGAGTTTTGAGACATATAAAATATCTCTTAGATTTTAGTTCATTGCTTTTACCAATGTCATAAGTATGGAGTGTAAAAAGGAAATTAAGATACATACAATATAATTTTCTGTAGGCGTTTTGCTTATTGGGCCAAATTTCACTAAATTTTACCACAAAATCCCCATTTACCAACATTTCATCAAACGAATGAAATATTTTTTGCTTTTTTTCACAGTTTCTAGTCATAATCTTAATAAAAATAAGTTAAAAAATAATTAAATAGCTTTTTGGGAAAAAATTGCTCCGTACGTACAGTGGTGGCCAAAAGTGTGAACATTTTTTGAAAGTTTCATGTTTTTCAACTTTGTGTGCTTGTAGAATATATTAAATACAAACGTTTATATATCAAATTGAAGGTAATGTAATGTAAAATTTAATAATAAAAACAGTATTACAATATCTGTATTACAAAAAAAGTTATGCAACTAATAGTAAGATCTATCTTAGATTTGCATTTTTTAAAAGTGATATTTACACAATCAATACTTAGTAGGATAACCCTTATTTTTTAAGACAGCTTCACAGCGTCTTTTCATCGAGTGAACGAGTGTTTGGAGTTCATCTTTCGTAATCACATGGTGTCAAGAATCAATTATAGCTTCAATAAGTTGTCTTTTATTGGATGGACGTTTTTTCGTACAAGAATTTTCAAACGTCGCCACAAATTTTCAATTGGATTGAGATCAGGGCAGTTTCCTGGCCATGGTAATATATCTATGCCTTTATTTTGAAACCATGCTTTGCATACCTTTGCTGTGTGGCATGGAGCTGAATCCTGCTAAAAAATAAATGGTGCGTTGTTGGGGAAGAGATCCCTGATGGAAGGTATCAATTTTGGTTCCAAGACAGTTTCAATGCATTTTTTGGCATTCAGGATGCCATCAATCACTTGAATTCGGCCCACACCATCTGCAGACATACATGCCCAAATCATGACATTTGTTGGGTTTTTTGTAGTTGCTTCAATGCAATCAGGATGAAGTGCTTCTCCTACTCTACGTCTCACGTATTTTCTACCATCACTACCAAAGAGTGATATTTTACTCTCATCGCTCCAGATTACTTGCTTCCATTGATTTTCTGACCATTTAATGTGTTCTTTTGCCCACTTAACTCGTTTTTCGCGTTGCTTTTGATTTAAATATGGTTTTTTCCATGGAATTCTAGCTTGTAGTCCAAATCCTAATAATCTTCTTCTTATTGTTCTTGAACTTACTGCAATACCCGCTGCATTCATTTCACATCTAATGGCATCTGATGAAATTTCTATCTTGAAGGCATAGCCGTTTAATTTTTCTATCGGCAGTAGCACTTGTGCATTTTTTTCGGCCTGATTTGGCCTTATTTTCCACTGATTTCGTTTTTTCATAACGTAAACAGAACTTTCGTACACCAGAACAAGTCACTGAACCACCAACCTGTCTTGCAATTTCAGCATAAGAGAGGCCATTTTCTCTCAATATGACAATTCGGCTTCTTTTTGTAGATGTCCGCAATTAGTTCTTCTTGTTGATGACATTGTTTAAAATTAGTTTAATTAAAAAAAAGGACTTTAAATATTCAAAAACAGCAATACTCTATTTAATTGTACTAGTATGCATCATTCCTCAAAATATTTCCACAACAATAACTCTTTTACCATCCAAATAACCTAAACTATAGTTACAGACATTTGATTGATCCTCAGAACAGTTTTTGTGATTGGCTAGTAAGCTTTTATTACAAAACACTTCCTTATTCAAAACGATTTGTGTTTATTTGTTCTACTAAAATGAGCATAACTTTTTTTGTAATACAGATATTGTAATACTGTTTTTATTATTAAATTTTACATTAAATTACCTTCAATTTGATGTATAAACGTTTGTATTTAAGTGAAAATTAATATATTCTACAAGCACACAAATTTGAAAAACATGAAACTTTCAAAAAATGTCCAAACTTTTGGCCACCACTGTAGTCAGGCACCTTAATGCAATGAAATACTTCGCGTTTTGTTCCTGAAGATCAGATGTTTCCTTATATAGCAGTTATATACGATTCTTGCGCTAATATTTTAAGTAAAAGAAAATTGTCACATTTAGGCACAATGACATTATCTTATTTCTGCAAGTAAAAAGTCACCACAATTTTAAAATCTTGTTTTTATGAATATTTTCTCTGTAATGTAACGTTTAATTATTCATAAAATGTATTCTTTTAAAAAAATTTTTAAACATCTGTTTTTATTCAAAATACACAAAACAAGTCCCTAGAAAAAAAGGGTCCTGTAGTAAGAAATTTGGAAAATGTTTTCTTAATTACGGTAAAAACAAAAAAAAAAATGTCCGCACTTTTCTCAAAGAAATATTATCATACAACAACCCTACATGGCGACACTCAGCTTCTAGCCTCATTCATAACAATTATTCTTTTTCAGGAGTTTCCAAACATTTTAATATAGAAGAGAGTAGTCAGATGTGATCTTTGTCCTAATTTCTGTAACATGATGCTTAATTATTCATAAAATATATTTTATTAAAAATCTC
This sequence comes from Maratus michaelseni, assembly GCA_963931845.1. NCBI lineage: Eukaryota > Metazoa > Arthropoda > Arachnida > Araneae > Salticidae > Maratus > Maratus michaelseni. Next base: position 188,385,561 of record OZ007587.1, read on the forward strand.
TAAAGAATTTCTTTTTTTATTCAGAATGTACAAAGCAAGAGCTTAGAAAAGAAATATTCTGTAGTAAGCCCTACATTAAGGGATTTCGAAAAAGGTTTCGCTAATTGCGGTAGCAAAATCTTAAGCAAAATTCTCGAAGAAATATCCCCATATAACAACCGAGCATGGCGTCACTCATCTTCCATTTCACATTCATAAGAGTAATTCTTTTTCATGAATTTCCAAACATTTTAATCCTGAAATGAAGAAGGAGGAAACTTATCGTAGCGGACTTAATCCTCCCTTTCTGCACCGAAGGTCAAAGAGTCGCTTATAATGACCCCCACCGTTTTAAGAGAGTCGGGTTCATTTCTGCTACATTAAAATTCTGATGGACTGTCTTGACACTAATTCAACTACGGAAGCCCTCTGCGAAAAGAATACCAGCATTACGACAACCATCTGTAACCTTCCGGTCCAGTTTTGTCTATCTTTAACTGTAATGCATTAACAAATTCATTTGTAAATGTGATACTTAAATTCCGAGTTAATGTTCTTTTATATTAACTTTTTTCTCCTTCAAAATATTAAAGTTTTAAGAATTAAAAAATATATAAATACATATAAGTGAAAGACAGAAACTGCTCAAAAATTTAAAAACAGTTTTCTTCTCCATATACACATCAAACGGCTACACAGATTTATTCAAAAATATGATATATATATTTAAATAGTAATTATGTTATACACAGGGTTCTCTTCTCGCTGACTTTTGACCAACCTTAGCAATTTGTCTAAGCAAAAAGAAATGTAGCCAAATGAAAAAAATTTAGCAAAATAGCTTCTTTGTGAAACATTGATTCTATAATCATTCTTTAATCTCCTTTTTTAATTACGCTTCGCAAGTAGTACCGGACCACTACTCGCACAACACTTGCTGCGTCTTTGAGTGAAGTGATGTTGAGCAAAGCATATCTAAACTAGTCGTTGGGGACCACCGTAATACTTACCCATCATGGATATGCATAATATAAAATATGAAAATAAAACATGAGTAAACTATTTATAAAATGCATTGCAATTCGAATAAAATCCTTGCTTGATGACGTCATAAACTTTAAATGTTCTATTACTGAATTGCGTAAAAGAAACATCCTTATAACTCTAAAATTGATAATCATATTAACAACGGTTTACTGCGTCGGATTAAGCGTCTCATTTCCAATTAAAATATATCTTTGAATTGAAATTTGAATGAAATACAAGGTCATGAAAAATCAAAGAGTGTGGAAAATAGGATTACAAATATCTCGGCAACTCATTATCCGATCGACTTCATTCTTTATGAAAAATTTATGTTTTTTATTGTATTTTATATTCACTCCTTAAAATAAACAATTTCAAAAATTTTTATATACCTTTTATCAGAACGAATATTTCGATAATCCGAAAAAAATAGTTCCGGACAATCAAGGTTACTGAAATTCAATAAGCTTCTTCCCATTACTACATACTAAGTACATACCAAACTTCAAGTCTCTATCTCTATTTGTTCGGGAGATAGAGCGTTTACAGACACACAGACAGACGGACGGCAATTTTTTTTTTCTAAAAGTATGTTTTTCGGAATCTCCAGTGCCTGAAACGTGTAAATCCTTCAAAAAAAATTTTTTCGATTTTCAAAATGATTACAAGATTTACCCCATTCTACGTATGATGGGTAAGTAAAAGGGATGACAATAACCAAGCTGCAAAAGAGAGAGAAATTTTTGCTTTGCCACTGCACCCCATATCTAGAAATTTCCCCTTTTTGGGGTGTTAAAAAATATTTCAGCGATTTATTTATAAGAATGATTTTTATTGCTGCTATAACTTAACAAATAGGATAGAAAAAAAAGAGTTTTAAAGATTTTAAGCTTTGTATTTTTAGGAGTGGAAAAAGCGGGAAGGTAGAAATTTTGGGGGTGTGCAAAAAATTAACATGATTGATTTTATTTATTGTTACCAGAAAGAGAGAAATAGTATAGTAGGAAAAAACTTTTAAGAGTAAATAGTTTTAAAGGAAACAAATGGGGAGAAGTGGGGAAATTTTGGAGGGAAAGGATTATTTAGATGAGTGGTGATTTATTTTTTTGTTACTACGGAGTAACAAGACAAAAAAATACGAAAATTAAAGAGTTTTAAAGATTTTCAACTTTGTGTGGTCAGTGCTGGGGGAGTGAGTGTCAAAAGGAAAAGTGTTGATTTCAAGAGGGAGAGGGGGGGGGAGGCTTACATGATTGATTATTTATTGCTACAATAAAGTAAAAAATAGGACGGAAAATAAATAAATAAATTTAAAGATTTCGTATGCTGTAAGTAGGCAAGGGATTTATTTTGAGGGAAGGGGTTGAATTTGATGATTTTTTTAAAGAGGAAGTTTTTTGAAATGCGAAAGATTGTCCTCAAAAATAGAGGGATGTAAATGGTACGGTACGATCGAAGCTGATAAGCACCATCAATCGTTCACCAATGGGAATGAGACCTGTACACAAAAAAAAAAAAAAAAAAAAAATCAGCTCTCGTAAGTCGGCGATTTCGATCTGCCTTTCCTCTCCAAATGAAACATTTTGTCACAATTTGGCGCAATGGCGATCGGCAACGAGAACCTTGGTTATACAGAATGATGAATATCTTGAGATTATCACTGCTTACGTTCGAAAAATCGATTTTTGAGTGCTTTATTATTATTGTTTTTAATGAAAATATCTTGTTATTCAAACTTTTCCTTTTCTAAATCCTCTTTTTGTTCTCTTTAACGCCAATTTAAAATCTAGCTGCAGAAACAGTATTTTTCGTGTTTTTATAATAGTTTTACACTTAAAATGTGTTTTTCTGAACATTTTGATTTTTGAAAGAAATTTGCTTCATTATTATGATATCTCATGTAATAATCAAAATAATTTATTGAAACTTTCAGACAACGTTTTGGGTGTTGTTGTCTATGGAATAAAGTAAAAGATTTGATGTAGATATAATATTTTTTTCTTTTTATGAATAAATTTGTTTAAAAAAGAGTAAAAAAAATTGAAAAACTAACATATTAATTAAGAGCTACCTATTTTATTGATTTTAAAAAGTGGCCATTTAGGTTAAATTTTACTAAAAAAAAAATTTAATTCCTCAATTTTTCAAAATTGTTTAATTAATCAGTTGTAAACTTTCATTTTTTTATTTAAACATCTTGAAAAAAGAATTAAATCGCCCTTTTCAATAATGATCTTAGAAGTCTAATTAATATTAAAGATTAAATTTTTAGTTTAAATCATTCTCATTCTGAATTTTGTGTATATTTTTTAATCAATACAAGTGAATGTATACAGAGAAATGTAAGCAGTAAAGACAAAAATTATTGGTGATTATAGCGAAAAGAATGAATTATTTTTCTTATTATAAAATCCCTAGTAATTATAAAATCCCTAATAATTATAAAATCCCTAAATTTATATAAAAAAAAAGAAAAACTTTGTCTGCTTGGTTACAATTTTACATCTATCCATCTCTATATTTACTTAACAATAAAATAATTGACTAAAATTTCACTGCATATTTATTAAGAATGAATGAAAAAAATCTACTGATATTTGTTTAAAAAAGGCGAGAAATTCTTTTATTTCAATATATCATTAGCCAATAGATCGTTTTAGTTTCACCAATGTTAAGGTAATTGTTAGCTTATTCTTTTAATATTTTTGTTTTCAGTGAATTCACAATGAATTACTGAAAATAACTGTAAAATAACTTAAATTTTAACTTGCTTTATATACCAATTTTGTTTATACAACTGCAATTTTCCTTAACCTTCACCAAGTTATTTTTATTTAAACATATGCATATAGAAAATCAAATCCGAACATCATGATAATATGACTGTGTTTGAAAATCGTCTGAAATCCCACAGAAAAGCATTATGACGTTAAATAAAATGTTATATATTTTTTAAACAAATGAACCAAAATTAACCAAAAACTCTACAGCTGATTCTGGGTGCCTGACCAACATACCTATTAAATTACATATTAATTAAATTTGTTTTTTTGCAACATTTATCGCGATACATACAAACAGACAAGCACACAAACATGCAACAAAAACTTTTCGAGTCTCCACAGTAGTCTTCACTTGACGTTTCAACAAATATACATATTTCGCTTCACTGGAAAAAAAAAAATTATACTCCTAATACGTGTTTTACTATTTATTAATTCAGAAGATGTATACCTGATTTATACTTTAAAAAATTTCTACAAATTCATTTTCATAAATAAGAAAATAATTTTTGTTTTCAACAGTAGTTTTATTTGCAAATACATTAAACTGTGCTTTTCAAGACTTGTGATATTGGTAAGAAATGGTATCACATTTTCAAAGCAATATTATTTTCTTTAGTAAAAGCTTAGCTAGACGAAAGTAATTCGTCAAGATATCTCTTTCTAAAGAGATGACAAATACAATAAAATAATACAATGCAAATTGTCCCCAGAGAATAATGATCTCCTTCAAACAACTGCCAAGGAATTTTGACTAAGAGACTGGATAAAAATGGGACAATAGAGACGTTGATATGCCCTAAGAAACAATTCTCCTTCCAGTATGAAATTCCCCCTACTCTTCCTTCTAAATGTTTTCAAAACTTCTACATGCAATATGAACGAGCGGAATCATAAGACCATGTTGAATCTCTTCTCCTAGTTTGAGGGTCAAAGTGCAGCGTAATGACCTCATATGGTTTTAACCGAGCCTTAAATATTTTCTGCTACATTTAAATCTTGATGAAGTGCCAGAGAGGAAGTCCGGCCGGAACATCTCTTCAAAGAAAAGAACTCTTTTCCTCGTGGTACCAACAGTTTATATCTTCTCTTCAGAAAATATTTACTGAAAATTTTTATTCTGGTATTCAACAGCCTTTGCGGAAGCCTTTACAGGTATAATGGAAGCGAAATGATATGTACTATGAAATAATTTGAAAAAAAAACACATCAAATATAAACAAATGGTATTCAACAACCTTTGAGGAAGCCTTTACAGGTACAATAGAAGCAAAGTAATAAGTACTAGCGATGGGCATAACGATTATTTTGATTATTCGAATGAATCATTCGGGCATGTGCAGAAGCATATCTCTCAAACTTCAATTTTTTTTTATTCAATTGCTACCAGAAATTTTGAAAAAAAAAAAATGAAGTTTGACAGATATGCTTCTGCGCATGCCCGAATGATTCATTCGAATAATCAAAATAATCGTTATGCCCATCACTAATAAGTACTATGGAATAATTTGAAGAAAAAAAAAAACATCAAATTTTTATTAAAGAAAATAGCTGTAGGGTTGAATGTGCATACTCGATCTATAAAAAGTTCGCGAATCTGTAATTCGTTATTTCTTTAATTCTATAGTTTTAAATTCGAAGTCATGGAAGCGAACAGTGCTTTCTATCGTTAAGTAGTATTTTGTAATATAAGAAGCTATCCAAATAAATTTTAATGAAAGCAAAATAAATAAATTTTACCCTCCAATCTATACTATCCATACATTATAAAAGAAACCACTAAGTTTGTAATAAAAATTCAATATGTAACGATAAAGAACCACTTCATTTACCAAAATTATGGGTTGAATTTCTCCGTAGTTACAGGTAGGGATTTAAAAATGAAAGCAAAAATAAAAATTAATTAACGTGAATAATCTGAGAGAGAACCTGAAAAGCGTGAATGGCGTTTCGAATCATTGCATTATAGATCGGGCAAGTGTAGAAATTTCTCATTTGTCTTGATAAAGGCTTCGGTGAAGCCTAAACATGCAAACAGTTTATATATAAAAACTTTTTTACTGTTTTTGTTTAACACCTTTTAACAATTAATGAAGTGTATTTTTCTAATTTTAATATATCTGGGAAATACATTTTCCCTTCTTTAATTGTTTTCTTCTGATATCCGATCATCTTAGAAGCTAGAAACCTGTAAAACTATAAAATTATCGAGTAATAAACGCACGATTGGTTAAGAGTAGTCATGTAACATGTAATAGTCTGCAGTCAAGGTAGAAGATAAGTGTTTGCTTACTATCCCTGTGATAACACGTGGCAAAGTGCCGCGAAACGTTGTGTGAGACATTTCCGACAATGGAATTAATAATAAATAATAGCTGTTTGGCTCTTTCTAAGAAGTATTACATTTAAAAATTATTATTCCAGTGTAAATACTTCTACTTGCAAATATTATTTCCGTTCTTCCATAAATAATTAATCCTCTAACTGCTTATCCCACGATTTCCACGGACAAGACAGAAAAAACAAAGCAGAAAAAAATTATATAATACACAATTTTTGAAGCACTTTTGTTTTAAAAATTCCACAGTCAGAGGATAAAAATGCAAATTATAAATACACTACATATTACAAATACATGATGATTTGAAACATGAAATGATAGAGAAAATACTGGTCGATTAAATTTTGAAAAAATATTAGGCAGTCAGAGGGATAATGTACATAATATATCATCTAAACGAAGATGTCTTCAATGTCCTGAAATTCTACACCTCAATCGTAATAATTCGTTAGGATAAATATTATTTTTAATATAACCTAATAACTAAAATTATTTTTTTGTAAATAAGTAGCACGTTCATTAAATTAGAAATCTTAGTTCTTATGATCATCTTTTTTTTTTTTTAATTAAATTTCAATCTTTCGATTTTATAACCAGAGTAAAACGCTTACCTGTAATTTTCGATCAATTTTCTTGTATCAAAATTGCAAGTTATACGCCGAAATATAAAGTAAGTAAAACCGTATATAGCGTCTAGTCTCTGCACTTTGGCTACGACTTCAGAAAACGGATCACTCTGTGCGCATGCGTGCTTGTCTGATACTTTAAAATTTTGTTCTAAGCCATTTCAAAATGAGTGCGTATATCTCTGTGGTATGTCATTTCTCTTCCGTTCTGTGGTCTTGAGTTCGAATCCCAGCGGCGGTAAGTTTTATTTTTCAGTATTTATTTGAGTTATAAAAAATAATTTGAATAAAAAAAATGTAAAGTTTCCATTTTTCAACATATAAGCGATGGAAAGTTTGATACAAAATGGAAATAAATATGAAATTTGGTTATAAATGAATTTCGTACATTCTAGAAAATGCTGTACAGCGAGTTTCATGCGTCCAGTGATGTTTTTTTTCGGTTAATGTACGCGAAGCGTACATACACAAGTTATTGACCGCGGCTTGAATGAATTTCGTGCATGCTAGAGATTGCTGCAAAGAGAGTTTCGTGTGTCCAGTGATGTTTTTTTTTTTTAATGTTAAAAATTGTTTTTTGGATGTTAAAAATTCGCTTTAAAACGCTATAAAATCGTTAAAAATCCTTATAAATTGAAAAATCCGGAGGAAAAAAAATGTATTTTAGTAAAAGTCTGAAATTGAATTTCTTTAAGAATGTTAAAAAAAAAAAAAAATATTTTACGTAATATAAGATAAGAAATTATTTTAATGCATACAGCCTATTTATTTTTCACTACACCTATTCTATGTTTAGTTTAGAGTGTTGGGAAAAAAATGAGCTGCATTAATAAATAGAAAAATAATTATAACACACATTTTAATGCAGTTAAAATATATATACTCTACTGTTTGCTGTGAGGAGGATTTTTACTATTTCTACAATATTTAGCTCAATGATTAAAAAAAGTCTAGTTCGACATCCAGACGATGTTTACATTTATTTGTCATGTGCACAAAATTGAAGAAAGTACTTTCACACAAATATGCGGCGAAGAAGGTAAATAATTGTTTGGTAGCTTTTTCTGCTAATTCTGCAGAGGTACTATTTCTCACACAACCAAAAAATTGGAAAGCACGGGGTTCGCACGCTTTTAAGCCACGCTCTATTTTATAAGGACTCTTCCACCAGTAATCGCATAAAACTATCATCTACCTAATGATTCTTGAATACGATTAGGAAGAAAATGATCTTTCAATTATACTGGTGGCAAAGTCCTTACAAAATGGGGCGTAGCTTAAAAGCGTGCGAACCCTGAAAGCAATATTCATGCACCCATGGTAATTTCGAATGTTGTTTCTACTCTAAATATTTCAAGGTTTTGATTACATTAATTTATTGGAAATTAAATGGTTCCCTCATACACTCTTTTTCTGACTTCGAGGGAGCAAAATAAAGCTTGAAAGTTTCTTTCAGGTGTACAGCAAAATGTTCAAGTGTACACTAAAAAACAAGCAGTGCATTTAAAATGACAATGGCTGTAATAACAGTATCTCATTTTTTTCAAAATCATTTCAAAAGATGCGAAATCGCTTCATTTACTTCATAAAATCAAATTTCTCACCCGTGCATCCTAATTGTTTTAAAATAAAAATTCTTGCACATTTTAGAAAGAGAAAAAGGCTTATGATTTTTGTGAAGCTCGTTTTAAGTCTAAAATTATTTCATAATTTAGGGAGAAACTGCACTTTTTGTAGATTTAAAAAACAAATTTAAATAATAAAATTCACAAGTTCATGGCTTCTATTTTTTGTTTAGAAATTTAAAAATAAACGTTTCTCTTTCGTTTAAATCTCAAATAATTGTAAAACATTGCTTAGATGAATTTTTAGAATTTCTTTTTAATGGAGAATCTGTATAATTCGCGGGAATAAAATAAAGCTCTGAAAATTACTTTCATAGTTTCAGGTGTACAACAAAATGTTCAGGTGTACACTAAAATACTGCTTGATTTCCTCTGACTGCTTAATTTATTTTTTCAAAATCCTTTCCACCAATATGTATTTTAATACACATTTCATATCATCATGAATTTTAAATATGTAGAATATTTATAATTTGCATTTTTACCCTTTGACTGCGGAATTTTCAAAATAAATGTTCTCCAAATATTGTGTATTATATAAATTTTTCTACAAATGTAGCGCCCGTGGAAATTGCGGGATAAGTGGTCGAATTGTTAAAAATAAACCTTGCTTTTGTTTTCTTGCAGCGATAAACAAACCGTATGGTCATGTGATTCCTACTATGACAGTTCGAAACATTATGCATTTAAAAAAAAAAAAACAGAAAACAAGAAAATATTCTATAAAAATTTTGACTTGCGTAGTGATGAATTCAAAGTGTTGTCCAGGAAAAGAGGGGGGGGGGAGTGCATTCATCTCTGGAGCACTGACATTTCTCCCTCGGAAGATTTGGTGTTTTATGCATATTAATGGTCTAAATTAGAAATTCTTGTCCTGCAAAAATCTCCTTAAAAGAACTACATAAATTACTTCAGGAGAAAAAAAAATCTGAATTTAGCACTGAGCTTGAGGACCCCCGATCGTAAGCTTGCGGACCCCCAGGGGTCCGCGGACCACAGTTTAAGAACCGCTGGTCTAGAGCAATGCGCATGCACGCAGCACGATCCATTTTTTGAAATCGTAGCCAAAGTGCAGGGACTAGATGCTTGTAAAACCGTACAATGGTGTATTTTAAACAATACAATGGTGTGATAAAGATTTTCCTCATACAATTCGTGCGAAATTTTGTTTCAGAGATTTATGGAAAAATGAAGACGCTGCTATATATACTAAAAATAACAGAGGTTATTTACCTTTCAATCTAAAAGTTATCTCGATTCTTTTTCTAAATGAAATAAGTTCAAAATTCGTCGATACAAAATGAACGAGCAAAATCATAAGACCGCTTTGAATCTCTTCTCCAGGTTTTAGGGTCAGAGTGTTGCGTAATGGCCTCATATAGTTTTGACTCTAACCGAGCCTTAAGTATTTTCTGGTACATTTAAATCTTGATGAAGTGCCAGAGAGGAATTTCGGCCGGAACATCTCTCCAAAGAAATGAAAGCTTTTCTTGGTGGTTATAACAGTTTATACCTTCCCTTAACAAAATGTTTGCTGTAAATAAATATTTTTATTCTGGATATAATCACATGGTATTCAACAGAATTGTCTTTGTTGAAGCATTTACAGGTAGAATGAAAGCTAATGTTTGTAATAGGTGTTATAGTGTAATTTTACCAGTGGACTGCATTAGTGCGTCAGTGTTGATTCTAGAGAGGGTGACTCATCTCTGGTGTTCAGTAACTGAATTGGGTGGGAAGTTCTCCATGCCAGTAACCATGTAACTCTCAATGATGCAACTGGTCTCCCACCCGAACAAAGTACTACGTCTGTAGTCCACGAGCCTAAACCTGTTACATTATTAGGGTTTTTTTTCGAAAACTGGATTTAATTTTATAGTTCAAACTTTATGTAATGTTTAGATTTTGGTTCATTTTTAGCAAGTTGTATTGCACTAAGTGCCTCATATCCGTTTTCTACACCTGTAGGGATTAAGATAGAGAAATTAGCTACGGGTTGATTGTAAAATTGGTTAGTATGAAGTTCGTAGATTTCTATTTGGCTATTTCTTTGATTCAGGCATTTCAAAATTCGAAATGGTAAATCTTAAGTTTCCGAAATTAAAAAATAATTTATATTATTAATTAGTACTTTTGTAATTTTAAACGTGAGAAAATATTAGAAATTAGACAAATAATCTGCAAGAATCGATAAGCTATAATATAACCGTTTCATAAGTTATATTGATTGTTTATTCACAAGTAAAGATTTACTGGATACAATTTTTGAAAACAAATTGTTCGTTAGATTTATGGAAGGCTAAAAGACGTTGATATAAATATAAATTGATCAAAGCGATTTTTTCTATCTGTCTGAAAGTTCGTTAAAAAAATAATCTTTCTAAATAAAGTACTTTCAAAACATCTGCATGCGAAATGAACAATCAGAGTCGTGTGTCTATGTTGAATCCCCTGTTCTAGTTCGAGGGTCAAAGTGTGGCATAATTACCTCATATGGTTTTAACCGAGCCTTACGTATTTTCTGCAACATTTAAATCTTGATAGAGTGCCAGAGAGGAAGTCCGGCCGGAACATCTCTTCAAAGAAAAGAAGACACATTCCCTCGTGGTTTCAACAGTGTATGTCTTCCCTTAGAAAATATTTGCTGTGAATAGATATTTTTATTCTGGATAGAAACATACAGTATTCAACAGAATTGTGTTTTCTTAAGCATTTACAGGCAAAATGAAAGCGAATTCATGTAATAGGTATGATAGAGTAATTTTGCCAAATAAATCGTCCAATTAGAGAAATCAGCTACATGCTTGACTGTAAAATTTCGTGGATTTGTATTTGGTTATTTCTTTGATTCTGGATTTTAAAATTCGAAATAGTAAATCTTGAATTTGAGAAATTAAAAAATAATTTATATCATTAGTTAGTATCTTTGTCATCTTAAACGTGAGAAAATATTAGAAATGATAATTGACTAATAATGTGCACGAATCAATAATCTATAATATAACCATTTCATAAGTTGTGATTCGTATTGATTGTTTTATTCACAAGTAAGGATTTACTTGATGCAATTTCTGAGAAATTTTGTTCATGAGATTTATGGAAAAATAAAAACTTTGATATGAAATAAAGATGACCAAAGCAATTTTCCTTCCTATCTGAAAGTTCTCTTAAAAAATCTCTCTTTCTATATAAAGTATTTAAAAAAATTCTGCATGCGAAATGGAAAATCAGAACATTGCATTTGGTGTCTATGTTGAATCCCCTCTTTTAGTTTGATCGTCAAAGTGTGGCATAATGACCTCATATGGTTTTTCCTTCAACTGAGCCTTAAGTATTTTCTGCTACATTTAAATATTGGTGAAGTGCAAGAGAGGAATTCCGGCCGAAACGTCTCTCCAAAGAAAAGAAGGCTTTCCCTTGTAGTTCTAACAGTTTATATCTTCGCTTAACAAAATATTTGCTGTGAATAAATATTTTATTTTGGATAAAATCACATGGTATTCAACAGAACTGTCTTTTTTGAAGCATTTACAGGTAGAATGAAAGCTAATGTATCTAATAGGTATTATGAGGTAATTTTGCCAGTGGACTACGACCTCAGTCCAACGCTGCATTAGCACCTCCGTGTTGGCTCTAGACAGAGTAACGCATCTCTGGCGTTCAGTGGCTGAGTTTAGTAGAGAGCTCTCCACGCCAGTAATCATGTGACTCTCAATGATGCAACTAGCACCCCACTAGAACAAAGTTCTATACCTGTAGTCCACACGCCTAACCCTGTTACATTTTTGTGAATTTTTTATTCTTTATTTTTGTTTATTAAGTAGATTTAATGTATAGTTCTAACTTTACGTAATATTTACTTTGTGGTTAATTTTTAGCAAGTTGTACTGCAGTAAGTGCCTTATATTCATTTGCTACACCTGTAGGCCATGCGTTTAACAGAGGATTAAGGTAGAGAAATTTGCTACGGGTTGACTGTAAAATTGGTCAGTGTGAAGTTCGAGGATCTGTATTTGGATATTTATTTGATTCAGGATTTCAAAATTCGAAATGGTAAATCTCAAATTTTCGAAATTAAAAAATACTTTATATCATTAATTAGTACTTTTATAATTTTAAACGTGAGGTAATATTGGAAATGAGACAAATAATGTGCACGAATCGATAAGCTATAATGTAATCTTTTCACAAGTTATAGTGATTGTTTATTCACAAGTAAAGATTTACTTGATGTAATTTTGGAAAAAAAAATTGTTTGTTAAATTTATGGAAGAATAAAAGACGTTGATATAAAATAAAAATAATCAAAGCGTTTTTTCCTTTCTTTCTGAAAGTCCTCTTTCACAATAAAGTACTTTCAAAACTTCTGCACGCAAAATGAACAATCAGAACCATGTGTATATGTTCAATCTCCTCTTTTGGTCTGAGGGTCAAAGTGTAGCATAATCACCTCATATGATTTTAACCGAGCCTTAAGTATTTTCTGCTACATTTAAATCTTGATAGAGTGCCAGAGAGAAAGTCCAGTCGCTAACATCTCTTCAAAGAAAAGAACTCTTTCCCTCGAGGTACCAGCAGTTTATATAATCTACCAAGAAAGTATTTACTGGGAATAAATGTTTAAATTCTGAATTTGAGTAAACGCGCATTCAACAGACTTTCAATGCTGGAGTAGTTAAAGATAAAAGAAAAAGAAATCAGAATGAGAAAGAGAGAGCAGATGACGAGTAATTTACAAGTTGGCCACAATTAAAGTAAAGGTGTTTAGAGTTTGATTGTTAAAAATCTACTACACAAAATGCAAAAAATCTTGGTTTAAGTACTATCTAGTCAATGGTAAATACATATAACAAGAAAAAATAGTTCATATTTTTGCCACCAGGATCAAAAGTGACTCCCCGTGCTGAACTCGAACAGTAAAATAGGAATAGGAACAAAAATTTTAAAAAGGACATTTCACCTGATTGTATAACCTAAAACGTTCATTTTTCCATTTTCTATCCCCAATTTATTGCTCAAATACAACCTGAAGCGTCACTTTTATTTGTGTTAAATGCTTCTTTTCTTAAGTTTACGGGCCTTAACACTTTTTATCTCGGTTATATCTTATGCTATAAAGAATACAATCAACCTATTAAAGTTTTTTTTTTTTTTTTTTTTTAGTTCGAATACCAATTTTACAGCACAAAATCAACCTGAAACGCCATTTTGCCTCTGGTAGCAAAAATGTGAACTTTTTTCTTGTTAAATTATTCTCCTCCGTGATCTAATTAGTTATCTAATATCAAGTTAGTTTTGCTGCGTTTGTCCCAATGGATTCTGTACAATAGATATTTCAAACACCTTTACTTCAATCGAATTGCATATTTCAGAAACCCACCAATTGACAAAATTTTCCAAAATGTGTTAGCACTGGTTTGTTAAAGTTAATTGATAGACACTTTGATTGGTACAACACTAAAATAACATTCTGTATGCACTCGTTTTCATGTTCTTGATATATTTTTTTACTGGAGAAACCCCACAAGTGACATAAACTAAAGGTTTAAATTTGTATATTTAATCAGTATTTTAGAGGGTTTTTTGTATTTCGGAAATGATAAATATATTAATTTATACGTTTATAATTAAAATTAAAATACATTTACGTTCAAAATACCTTCGCTGAAAGCACTTTTTTAGACAACAATCAATTTTGGCCAATGCTAAGAAATTTCATCAATTATCTAACTTCAAACTTAAAAATTTATAATCGATTTGTGAAACCTAAAGAGCACATATAAGTATGCAATTCCATAATGTATTTAATTATATGTATATATCTATATAAAATTTTATAAGAAGAAACAACTAAAATGATAACTTGTATTTTGTGGTCACATTATTTATATTTCAGTGAAGAGCAACATTCAAAACTTCCAACATCATCTTTTGTTTCAACATCCGTCCATCTCAACTCGAGCGTGTCGAGATTCAGAAGAAGTCAGTTGAGATTTGTGTAATGACCTCTTGCAAGTTAACCGACCTAGAGATTTTCCGGTGCATTAAAAGTCTGATGGACTGCCCGCTCCCAAACTTTGGCTGGACCCCTTTCCGCAAAAAGAATTCCACCAGTTATGACAAATATGGGCAGGATCCTGACAACTTTTGTCTGTTTCCAAAGGAGTAACTTCCACTTCTCATATTCATTATCCCAGAAAGAATTTTTCGAAGTGATGATTTTTATATACATTGTGTTTAATGGACGCTGTTATGATTTTTTTTAAAGCTCTTTTAATGTGTTGGCGATAAAATGAGCTTACTTTTCACTAACAGTTTTTTTTTTTTCAACTTAACAGTGGAAGGGGCTTTATAAAAATTCCTTTGCAGTTTGTTTGTTTATTTGTTTTTTGTTTTGCTTTTCTTTTTTAACTGGAAAACAGAATTACTCTTTCGTGCTTATACATACCTATAAATATTTTATTGTTTAAGTATATGTAGGGTGTAAAAGTATATATTATGTGCATTATAAATAATAATATAGATAAAAGGTCGTTAAACATTACAAAAAAAGTTTTAAAAAAGTTAAATAAGAATTCTATATTTGTTGAAAAATACATTAGATGTATATAAATTCCTATTACAAAAGTTTATTATTATTATTAGTAGTAATAGTAATAGTAAAATTTCGGCTTTCACAAATTATCAAAATTCCTTCAACATACATTATTTCACTGAAACCTATTAATAAAAATATTGGGTGTATTCAAATCCGAACTGCTTATTTTGAGACACATTTGTAAATTCATTTTTGCTCTAAAATGCATCCAATTGGCAGGTTCTGTTATTCAGAAACTTTATCATGTCCGTATTGTCTCGATTTTTTTATAAAGGCAAAATATATTTTCAAAAAGGCTGTCAAAGTGGACATTTTGAGCTGAATTTCCCGAAGTGATAGCGCTGGAAACAAAAAAAAATATCGTACTGTGAAAATAATTGTTTGTAAATCAATTTCTAATTAATTGAACGAAAAATAAAAACATGGGGCCCTTATAAATGTCTTCATAAATCACGCCGCCAAGTTTCATGTTTTTATTTTAAAAATTGAGTCTGATAATATGTCTCAAAATTTTGAGTTGTTGAGCGTGGAAAAATATTTCTTTTGAATACCGCCTTAATCTAAAAATACAAACGTTATTTAAAATCTAATATTATATATCTATGGATAAGAGGAATTTTTTTTATCACTTTTATCATGTATAATTTTACATAGAAGAATAGAATAACCGTAAAGATTCTATTGAAATGCATATAAAATAACTTGCGATTATACTAATACATACGATTATATTTCGGAACAACGGTGTAACTGTTTAAATTAAATCAAACGTTTTATGTGAAATTATGCATTTCATCTGGATGATGAGGATATTCTCTTTTATTATTTTAGACATACGTGTATTCAATATCAACAAACTCAGCAACTCCATCAACATTGCTTTCCTGTTTTTCAGAGAATAATCCATAGACAATATCGACATTCAATTATTCAAAATAAAGTTCTCAATAAATAAGAAAACAATTATTTGAGGAAAACAAAACAAACGAAGAGCAATTCATTAAAATATTCTTGTTTAATACTATATTCTCCTTGCCCCCGCACTATGACGAAGTGGCCCTTTTTCTTACCCGTCATACGTAGTATAGGGTAAGTCTTGTAATCGTTTTGAAAATCGAAAAAAAAAATTGACGGATTTACACGTTTCAGACACTGGAGATTCCGAAAAACATATTTTTAGAAAAAAAAATTTGCCGTCCGTCTGTGTGTCTGTGTGTGTGTCTGTGTGTCTGTAAACGCTCTATCTCCCGAAAAAATTGAGATAGAGACTTGCAATTTGGTATGTACTTAGTATGTAATAATGGGAAGAAGCCTATTTCATTTCAATAACCTCGCTTAACCGGAACTATTTTTTTCGGACTCTCGAAATAGTCGTTCTGATAAAAGATATATAAAAATTTTCGAAATTGGTTATTTTAAGAAATGAATATAAAAGTCAATAAAAAAACATAAATTTTGCATAAAGCATGAAGTCGATCGGATAATGAGTTGCCGAGATATTTGGAATCCTATTTCCCACACTCTTCGATTTTTCATGACCCTGTATTTCATCCAAATTTCACTTCAAAGATATATTTTAATTGGAAATTTTACGCTTAATCAGATGCAATAAACCGCTAGTTAATAGGATTATTATTTTTGGAGTTATAAGGATGTTTCTTTCAAGCAATTCAGTAATCGAGCCTTTAAAGTTTGTGACGTCATCAAGCCTCGATTTTATTTGAATTGCAATGCATTTTATAAGTAGTTTACACATTTTTTATTTTAATATTTTACATTATGCATATCCATGATGGGTAAGTATTACGGTGGCCCCCAACGACTAGTTTAAGACATTGACCGCATATAATGTGCGAAAGCTCAAACTTATATTTCTATGTATTTTTAATAATTTTCATTTTTTTTATTTCTAAGTCTCAAATTTTAGTTATTTTTAAACAAAATGTATCTTTTTTTAAAAAATTAGGTTGGGTTATTTCTTTTATACGTGGATTTCATTCAATAAAACAGCTTTAACTGCCAAAGTTGCACCTAAGCGCGGGTAATCTCAACGTTTCTCAGTCTTCAAATGCCTACAAGAAGACGAATACAACAATATCAAAATTTGGACACATAACAATTTTTTTTTCTCTTACCAGTAACTCATTTTTGGTTTTCATTTATTTTCCTACTTTTTGGATATATTTCCTTCTATAAACGGGGCTAGACATAAGGGGGAAAATATATCCGGTTTCTCATGCTGCGGGACTTATAGAACAACCCTTGCCACATCTTGGGGAAATACACACAATTTTAGTAGGAATGCACAACCTGTGGCCCGCGATGGGTTAACTGGTGGCCGGCGGAAACCCTAAATGCCAACATCTTAAAGATTTTAAATTTCGCCAATTAGTCGCGAAAAGAATTGGAAATTTTGCCCATAGGTCACAGAAAAACATCAGGAATTTAGTCGATCGGGCGCGAAAAAATCGTGAATTTTACCGATCGGGCGAGTAAAAATCGTGAATTTCGACAATCGAGCGCAGAAAAAACAATTTCGCCGATCGGGTGCGTAAAAGTCGTGAATTTAGTCGATTGGGTCAGCTAAATTCGCGAATTTAGTCAATCGGGCACGGAAAAATCGTGAATTTCGCCGATCGGGCGCACAAAAATCATGAATTTAGTCAATCGGGCACGGAAAAAACGTGAATTTCGCCGATCGGGCGCAGAAAAATCACGAATTTTGCTGATCGGGCGCAGAAAAATTGTGAATTTCGTCGATCGGGAGCGAAAAAATCACGAATTTTGTTGAACGGGCGAGTAAGAGTCATGTATTTAGTCGATCGGGCACGGACAAATCGTGAATTTCGTCGATCGAGCGCGGAAAAATTGTGAATTTTATCGATCGGGCACGGAAAACCGCGAATTTTGTCGCACGTGTCGGATGGTGGCCCTCGACAAACCAGTCATTGTTGTGAGTGGCCCTCCTCTTATGAAGGTTGTACACACCTAACCAATGTCACTGAAATTCCTCTTTCGGTTCACTACGTACCTTCACTATGTACCTTCTGCCCCTCAGGAAGATTTTTATCCAAAATATGAAACAGTCGAATGGTCCTCCTAACATCAATTAGGCGTTATAATTTTAATGTCCTCGCCAGGTACATCTACTTGTCAGTCACAATTTTGAAATATCTGCCCTTTTTCAATTCCAACATAATGTAGGAATATTATTTCTATTTTATCTTTGAATTGATAATGCAGCTCGATATTTTTTTTAAATTTATATTTTTATCTACATATAGGGTCAACCAACAAACCACTCCACCACCCCTCCTCTACTGCAAAACACGAGCGCAATCAATCTAAGGAGGACATTATTTGGTTAATAATTTCCCGAAGAGCAGGAGGGGGACACAGGTTAGCCCCGGGGGGATCTCATTTTAAAATTTCAAATGGGAAAGGCGTTCTATGACATATCGTTGCAAAGGTCTTCTCAAGACAAACTAAAAAAGATGTGCAACAATGCTTTTAGAAGAAGTTGTGACATAAAAATACTGCATAAAATATTGTAATGTTTATGGTTGCGATGAAAACTAATCAGCCGGAAACTAATCTCCGTCTAGAACTTAA
Organism: Maratus michaelseni; assembly: GCA_963931845.1. Classification (NCBI taxonomy): domain Eukaryota; kingdom Metazoa; phylum Arthropoda; class Arachnida; order Araneae; family Salticidae; genus Maratus; species Maratus michaelseni. The sequence continues at coordinate 188,404,151 of OZ007587.1, forward strand.
AAGAAGAAAATTAGTTGTAAGGAAATTTTATATCAAGGCTTAATTTTCAATTAGACGCAGTTGGAGTAAAAGTAGTTACGTTTTATGTCATTTTTATGCTTTAATTAAAGGGTGAGAAACTACCTATTTCCCCCATTGTTTGGAAGAAATGGTGATTTTGCGGTCATTAGACAATGCAGGTCAATTTTTGTAATAGTTTTTGATCAGCTATTAATTAATTTTTTTTCTACAACTTGTAGAAACTCCAGGTAGGAGTTCAAATTATAATATCACATTTGAAGAGGGTTATTTTTTTATTTACATCCGCTACGGATATTTAGACTGTTTTTGTTTCGGCATCCAAAAGTTAGTTAGGTGTTGATTTAAGTTGGTTAGGGATTGAGTAGTAGTTGCTTTTTGTTGGTTTTAAAGCAACATGATTCGTTCAGAGGCGGAAAAAGTTGGCATTGTGTTTTTGTACGAGTAGTGAGGACGCGATTTCAAAGTTACGGCCAATAAATTCAATGAGCTAGATCCATACCGACCAATCGATCATTAGTATGTTTCAAGACTAATTAAAAAATTATTGACACTCAGTTTGAAAGACAGACCTAGGAGTAGTAGATATAAAACCAATGAAAGCACAGAAATAGAAATTTTGGCTCTGGTTAGGGCCGAATATCAGTAGTCTGCAGCTCAGATAAGTCAAGAGAGTGATATTCTTGCAACAACACTACGGCGCATCTTTAAAAAAATTCATCATTTTCACCCCTATAAATTGAAATTCATCCAAGAATTATTATTAGATGATCCAGATCTAAAGTTGGAATTTTGTGAAAGAATGTCCGAAATGCTCGCCCTAAATCCTTAGTCGTTTAAGCACATTTGTTTAAGCACATTTGTTTAAGCACTTTTGTTAACGATGAACGTACTTTTTTTTCGAATGGCGTAGTAAATACGTCTGATTCTGGTGCGACTCTAACCCGCATGTGTTCAGGTATACTAAGACCAAATATCCCCAAAAAATTAATGTCTGAGCAGGAATTCTTGGAGATAATGTTATTGGTCACTTTTTTTTTAACAGAAAATTTGACTGGCGATTGTTACTTAAGATTGCAACAGGATGCAATCAATCCAATGATCACATAAGGCGTAGAAAATTCCCTAAAAAATATGTTTCCGAAGAAAAAATTGTCTTCCAACTAGATGGCTGCATGCTCGTTGCAAAAAAAAAAAGTCAGAGATTATTAAAATACTCAACAAGCTAGTATGATATAATCTTATTCCTGCTTTCTAAGTAGTAGCACGTATTCTTTGCACCTGATGAACAAAGACACAGTTCTTTCAAAAGGCCTAGTGCATTTCCTAATTCTTATGGTGTTATTACGAAGTTTTATTGCATTTATTGTCAGAGATTATCTCGAACGAATTTATCTGATAGGGATCATTTTTGAATGGCCTCAACGTTCTCCAGATATAGCGCTTAATGCGTTTCTGTTTGGGAGTTTTTTCTTTGAAAACCATTGTTTACAACACGCCACCCAATCTCTTCGAAGAATTGAATCAACGAATTTCGGTAAACTGTACACTGCAAAAAATAATTGTCGATTTTACAGAATAAAACTGGCACCCCAGCTGCCAGTAGCGCGGTAGCGTATTACTGCTTGCGCGGCAGCGTATTACTGCTTATTTTACGGTTTAATACTGTTAATTTTACGGTATAATACTGGCAGCTGGGGTGCCAGTTTTATACTGTAAAATCGACAATTATTTTTTGCAGTGTAAAAACATCTCTCCAGACACATTCAAGACACAGTTAGAAATTAATTCGAAGAGGCTTATTACTGCCAAGAAGTATCGGGCAGTTTATTTGAGCATCTTTTGAGCTTTTAATAGTCACAAACAAATTTTATTTTTTCCCGAAATTATATTTAAATCTTTAATTGGTTATAATTTTATTCAAAAAAATTGTATGACAAAATTATTTTTCAATTGTTTGCCTTGAAAAGACATTTCCAATGCTAGTTCACAAGAACCCCTTCTCATTTGAAATTTAAATGTTGGAATCCCGAGGACCTCCTATACCACCCCCCCCCCCCCCCCCGCCCTAATTTTTTTTTAATCAAATGAGGATCCCCTCAATGGACACGTGTTTTACAGTTTTCCGAAGAAAAAAAATGACAGCATTCCCGAAATAGAGAGGTGGTGGTACTTTAAGAAACCAGTTTTGGTTAATGGATATTTTGGTTAACGAACGTAATCCCGGAACGAATTATGTTCGTTAGCTGAGGTATCACTGCATAAATATATTAAGATTTCGACTTTCGCAAATTACCTAAATGCGTCTGCCTTCAACTTTTATCAGTTCACTAAAACGTATTAAGAGAAATATAAAGACTATTTAATTTCTAATGTTATACCAATAAATGTTCAACATAGTGTAAAATTAAAAGGTCATTTTTCCTCATTTTTATCATGTATAATTTGCTATAGTAAAATAACATGACCGTAAAGGTTGAATTCAAGAGCAGAAAAAACACAGTCACTTTTTCCATTACTCCAGCAGCCAGTTTAAATAATTTTTCTGTTTTTTTTTTATTATTCTCGATCTTTAGAATAAATAAGCATTGAATTCGTGAAAATTTTCGTACTTCCGGTTTTCGACGGATTTATACGTTTTAGAAGGTCCTGAAGACGATTTGGCTGTTTTAGAAAATGTCTGTCCCTGAATATGGGTGTGTGTCTCTGTCTGTCTGTCTCTATTTGACACAAATTTTGTATGCACTCTAACTCACGAACTTCTGCTTCGAATAGGATGAAATTTTATATTAAATTCTATCCGTGTGTGAACTGGTGCTCATTAGTTTTGGGGCAAAATCTCCCAAAAAAGGGTGCCGAAAATCGATGATTTATTTGATTTATGTGATGCATATATCTTCAATTTATGTGTGGGGTATTCAACAGAACATCAAATTTAGAATCATGCTAATAGGAATAGATTATCATTCAATTTTGGTTGCAGACTTCTACGTGGGTGTACCGAGATTCGATGAGTTGTTCGAAATATGCGATGTTTATATCTCCAGTTTTAAGAAACGCGAATAAATTTGTTTTTCCTGCTTTAAAATTTATAATTGTTCACAGTGCTATAAAAATATTGCAGGTTTATGTATTAAAAAGGGGGTAATTTCGTGTTATAGCAGGCCCCAAGAATAAATCGCTAAGAGACCAAGATTTATCGCCAAATTATAAAGCATAAATGACATTATAGTAATATATTATGTATATAACATTTCGTGACGTATATGGCCAAGTTATAATCTTATATGTCGCATATTTGATGTACATGTATGACATGTATATAAGACGTATATGATGTATATATATGATATATAAGACGTAAATAATATTTACATAATGACGTATATGGCACATATATGACTATTTTGAGTATAGGGGAGAGTAGCCGAATTTGGACCACTTCACTTATCTTCCCTTCATCTTTTTAAATATCTGCAAAATATCACTACACATGTACTAAATAAATGTACTAAATAAATGTACTCTATTCATGTACTAAATAAATGTACTCTATTAATGTACTAAATAAATAAATCTTTAGAACAATTTCTTTTTGAAACTCTTTTGACAAATTTTTCAAATTAAAATAAAACTAAAGTTGTCCAAATTCAGCCACTGGTCTCCTAAGTGGGACCCCGAGTCTCCTAAATTGGACCAAACAATATTAGGCTATTTTAATGAGAAGAGAATATAACTAATTTTATTAAAAGCAAAGTTTGTGATTAATGAAACAATGAAACAAAACAACATCAGTGAAATATAATGAAATCAAATGTCTGAAAGTAAGAGTAATTGTTTTATATCAAAATGTATGTGGTCGCAATAGTTCTTCATCTGAACTTCGGACTGCAAACCAAAGCACATATTTTATCGAGGCTTGTGAAGTAAAACGCCAGATCGACGCTTCGCGAACAATAGAATAGTGATGATGTGCATTTTTCATCGTGAGAAGAAAGTAGATGTGCTATAGCTTTCGTCTCGATCAGACGGATCGAGCGATTGTCTCTTTATTAATTACATGCCGGTTGGAGAACCGCGCATTTAACTAATAATTAAGCCCGACAGACGGTCGGATCAATTCCAAATGTATACCAGTTTAAATTAATATTGTAAATATTTTATATATAATCAAGATATTAAAAGTGTAACGTAAATTACTTTGAAAACTGTCTGGACTATCACTCATTGCCCCTAGACGCCAGCCAAAATCCCACATGTATTCAAAATATAAATCAAAGTTAGAAGTAATTAAGAATAGAAATTAAGGAACTAATTGCCATTTACTTGAATACCATGTAAGAAGTGATTCAAGGGTTACACTTGAATTTCTTTTGTTCATTTTTTATTCCAGCGCACATAACGTGGAACCATATTTTGCAATCTGAACACTGAATCATTCCTGCTAATTCATTTTTCTTACAAATTAGGCAAAACCAATCATCACTGTTTTCATTTTTCTCTTTCGATTCTGAATCGTTAGACATTTTTTTTTTTTTTTTTTTTTTTTTTTTTTTTAATACAACAGAGGTTTTCTTTACCTTATGCCTGTAGTTCTTCCCATCCATCGTTATCTTTCCAATTAAATTACGTCTATTTTTTAAAACACGATGTTCCAATTGCTTTTGTGCTTTAAGAACTTTTTTTTTTTTTTTTTTTTTAAGGTTTATTTTATATGGTGAAGATGTTAACACAGCTGTTTTTTGACTCCCTCTGTACATTGACTTAACTGATTTTGGCAAGGGAGATAACATTTCTAATGATTCTTTGGCTTTTGAGGGGAAGTTGTAGCTGCAGCCTTCTTGCGGGTCAATCTCTTCACAGCTTACACATTCCTTTTCGTTTGCCTTTTCAAATTTATGATCGTATATCTGATCCAATTTAAACAACTCAAATTGGTCCAATTAAGGCAACTGCGCCATTTTTTAAAACAGGTAACCTCAACACTAAGTACAAAAGCGAAATCAAACAAATCCGCGTGAAAAAAATGCGCAATAAACACATGAATTTAGATATGTATATGAAAACATAACAACTTTCCATAGTTTTAAAGTATTCTCTTACGTTTAATAGGAAAAAATTTGACCGAAACAGCTAATTTTAAATTTTTTAGAATTGTCTGGAAACAGCACGTGGAAGGCTGGTGCTTCTTCTAATCATAAATGACATCATTCAGATGAGTAGTATTTCAACGGTAGATGGCATCTCTTTCTATAATTAACAGCAGAATTGCAGCGGTCCATTTAAAGCGGCGGTCCATATATGGCCACTCTCCCCTATATATGCGTATGTATGATACAAATAAAAGCTTTGCTGTGTTCTTGGAGAAATCATAGCTGCAACCTTGGCATAATCGTAACTGTGGGGACCGCTATAACACGAAAGTACCAATAAAAAACCTATTTGCTAAACCCATATAATTTCTTGTGTTATTTAAATCATTTAAGTGGTTTGATTAATATATCGAAGAAAGTTTTTTGATTGCCGCAACATACTAGTTTATATTTAAACAAGCAATTATTAGTGAATAGTTTCTATAAATAAGACTCCAATGGTATATAGGATTATATATCACAATAGTGCTGCAACGTTTTATACTATAAATTTGAGCATTTCATCTATACGCTGATATTATTTTTTATTATTTTAGACATGCATATATTTAATATCAACAAACTCAGCGGTTTTATCAATCACCCTCTTGCATTCAGCATAGTTTTTCTGTTTTTCCAGAGAATAATCCACAGTAAAATATCGACATTCAATTATTCAAAATAATGTTCCCAATAAATATGAAAACAATTATTTGAGGAAATCGAAACGAAAAAAAAAACACAAGTAATTCATTAAAACATTCTTGTTTAATACCATCTCCCCCCTGCCCCCTCAGGAGGAATTTCATCCAAAATACGAAACGGTCGAATGGTCCTCCTGACACCAATCAGGCGTGATAATTTTAATGCCCTCCCCGGGTACATCCACTTGTCTGTCACCATAATCTTGAAATACCCCTCTCTGCCCGTTTTCAATAATAATTTCAACGAACTCCGTATGCTGGAAAATTTTTATCGTTTCCATGCAAGGAAAATCCCATTATATACTCCCCCGGTTTTCTTCGCGGGATAGGTTCACACTAGAAACAATTCTGTAAAAAAATTACGGTAGAAAAGTATTAAAATTAATATGCAAATTAAGCGTCTAAATACTCGATCGTTTGCTCTTATTGGATTGGTCAGCGGAGGCGCGTGTATCGAGGCTCCATCTTAATTACATTCTCTCCTAATCCGCTGGAAGGTGGATATGGTGCGCCCGGGAGTTGCCATCTTCAAGTTTTTCTCTTTCAAGACCCATTTTTCTCTTAATTTTGTATGAGCTCACAGTTTTCTGAAAATTCACAAGCTTGATAAATTTAAGATCTGTTTGCTTTTGTGAGCCAAGGTATTAAGGGGTTGTTTTATAATTAAATATACTACTTGATGATCCAGTTTTAAGCAAACATTCAAGATATTTTACAGCTTTCATTCGTTTTTAAGCAACAGAAAACGCTTCACAGTGGTTTAGTTTCAATATTAGCGCGAAAAAGGTGACATTTTCCCAGTACGTAGTATTTGAGTTTTTTAATACTGACGCATGATTGAATCTTAATATGTACGCCGTTTCTCAAAATAATAATATGTGTAATCAAATTTTGCCTAATAATATCAGGCATGTCATTTAATTGGTAATTTACAGTTGTTCGTTTTTTTACTTTTTTCCACAATTAATATTTAACAAAAAATATTTTATTCTGGTGACTGGTTTATTAAAATATGTTCAAAAAAGATTTTTTTTTTAATATTAAATTGGAAAGTAAATTTTTTATAGTATGTTTTGGTTGACTGTATTTGGAATTTTGCATTTGTACGTTTATATTGACGTATTGACAATTGAGTGCATTCCCACATATTGACATGCATATATATTATTCTTCAGCGTATAACAATTTCAATTTCAAGTTTTGAAGTGAAATGCATTGCAATCTGAAAAATAAATGAATTAATTTGAAGATTATTATACAAAATAAACTTTATATATATATTTTTTTAAATATGACGGATTGAAAATCAGATTATTGCATATTATTTTACTATTATATTTCGTTATTTCAACCAACGAAGAACTCTTGCATTACCTTATTCTGTCATTAGATCCAATTATAAAGCAAAATTATCGGAAGAATGCTTTTCGTGCAAACAAATCACTAGCAAAAAAGTTTTCGCGCTACGAAAGCAATCCGGACCAACGTCCGTCGTTCCATTTGTGATAAAAACACCAAAACCTTAAAGAACGAGAACGAAAAACCATTCGTCAGTCATAGATTGTAGAACACTTTCCAACACTCCAGAGAAAAGACTTTATCACAGATAAGAAAAAATATATTTTTTTCATACAATGAATTGAGGTATCTAAACAAACATAAAAAAGAAACATCATAACGCAGTAGAAAATCATTTTCAGCAATTTCTGTCCATATTTGTTAATGTATGCGAATTCTTATGTGCAGATCTGTATATGATCAGTACAATTTATACACACCACGTAATACTCTAAAAATTAGTTAAGTTTCAAAATGCATACCATAGAGAAAAACTCACTTCCATCAATTATAGATCATAATCAGTTCTGTCACCGAATTTTTTTTTTTTTTGTGTCTCAGTAAATGAACTGTAAACTCTATGCACTCCATGATCTATAGAAAACATAGTGTTGTACTGAATCTTAGTGTTTCATATCGATTTCATGATTTTTGAAGTATTGTAACATTATTAAAATGCACTTCGGACGATTTTTCCCCATAGGCCATGATGTGACAGAATTCTTTAGAGTGTCCCAGTAAACGAACTATAAATATCGAAATATAAGTGATAAATATTGTGACAATGTAATCAAGCATTTCGAGCGCAAAGGTAACTCTCCAGTTTCAAAACAAAAGGCCCAGTGTTAGAATCCAACCGACTTCATAGAATCAGAAACTTATTTTATTTATTTATTTATTTATTTATTTATTTATTACTTTCTTGACACATAACTAGTATTTCAAAAGTCGAATGGAGTCGCACCAGATTTTTTTTTTTTAACTGTAATTCTTAAAATGTATTAGAATTAGCGGGTTTGAAGGCTATTTAACATTCAAATGATCAAAATTTAACTCAAAAGCTTCAATAAGCTCCTGTTTTAATAAAATAAAATAAAAAGATAAGGCACTGAAAAATTTCCAAATTTTTCAACAAAAAATAGTAAGCAACTTTTTAAAAGAAGTGAATCGTATCACTTGGAAATTCTGTAAAAAATTAATTCCACATTTCAATTATAAAAAAAAAAGGTATTAAGTTGATTTATTTATCTTGTAGTAAAATAGTAATTTTATGGAAATGTTAAGATATCTCACTTCTCTTGCAAATGAGATTATTTGACTAATATAGTTTTATTTTCCATTTCTCGTGTTTTATTTTTAACTAGCGGCCCTCCCTCGCTTTGCTTCGGGTTAACCTTGAAAACCTTCATCTCTTTGTGTTTTCTGTAGACCTTTTTAATGTGTACAATAATTAGTACATTATTTTGATAAATCTTGTAGGGTTCAGCCTGCGTTTGCAATGTATAAGCGGAAAAAATGAAATTATTTACGACATCTCATTAAAAACCTCAAAAATAACAGTATTTCTCCACTATTTAATGGATATACATATAAACCTTCCTCTTGAATCACTCTATCTATTAAAAAAAACCGCATCAAAATCCGTTGCGTAGTTTTAAAGATTTAAGCGTACATAGGGATATAGGGACAGAAAAAGCGACTTTGTTTTATACTATGTAGTGATAGTATAGATTCAATTATCTATATTACCTATATCATTTGAACAACAGTTTTTAGTACACCATTTACAATCGAAAATAGTTTTCATCTATAACGGATGAAGAAAATGATTGATTTTTAGGATTTAAAAATTTGATGTTAATAAATTTGAATTCTGTAATAAAACTTCCTATCCTTGGGAGAATAAATATGAACAGTTATTAGTGTTAAGTTATTGACATTTGGCCCTAAACAGTAATAAAAAATTCCACCTACCACAACGAAAATAGACGGTATATAAAAAACGTTTTAGTATTAAATATAGGTAATAAAACTCAATTTTATTTATATGGAAGTAGATTTAAGCAGTTTTACAAATATAGCATTCGTTTTGATATCACCACCTGTAAGAACCTTTCAATGGCTCGAATAGAAAACTAACTAATCCATTTAAGAAAATTAATTTTACAGTTTTAAAAAACTAACATGTATTATACATTTACGGTTTTTGCATTCAGTGAAGAAAGCACCATTGTTATACTCTTTTATTTAAATCAACTTGGTTTTTGTGTGTAAAGATTTATGTCGATTTTTCGCTCCCTCCTTGGTAAACTATAATTATAAAAATTATGCTTACAGGTATATTTCTGATGATATTACAAAATTTTAAAATTTTTATAACTGAAATATAAGTTAATAAATTAATTTTAAGGCATTTTTCCGTTAACCGGCCACATATGATAAATCGTTAAATATTTTTTTTATGTTTACAATTGTATACGCATGACGACAACAACAGAGATTTAATTATATGCCAAACCACGCTTGCCATAAAAGGCCAATTGGCTAAGTTGCAACAAAGTTATATTTACAGTAACAAAGTAATATTTTAAAAACTAATAAAAAATAAAAAATAAAGAGTGTAATATATATTTTTAATGCGCTTTAATTAATTAATAGTTTAATATTAATTAAATTATGATTATACATTGAGAAATATCCTTAAAAGACAGTTTCAATAATTTTGAATTTTTTTCTTTCCTGATGACATATCTTAAAAAATAGAAAGCGAAAATGATAATTTTTTTTAATAAATTCACCAGCTCGCACTTTCTACCACGCTTTTTAAAAAAGCAATGAATTTTTCATAATCAAGTTCGGTTTTTTACGCCAAATTAGTATATTTTAACTGAAGCTTTGTGGGGGGGGGGGATGAATTGCAGTCATGAAATTAGGCGTGATTTTCAAGATAAACACTGAATACTTATAAAAGAGTGTTTTAATAAAATCTATTTTTACTTTTATACCTATATTTTATTTGAGAATTCTTAGATTATTAAAATGTATGCTGTATTGGTTACGCGCAACACATCGAATCGGTAAAAGATTTCCAGCCAGGTTCTGTAATACATAGCTGAATTCAAATTCGATGTGATTCAACTTTTGAACTCATCAGTGCCAGCAGTTGGAGATATAATATACTTATAAAAGAGCGTTTTAAAAAAATCTATTTTTACTTTTATAACCTATTTATTTATTTGAGAATGATGAGATTATTAAAATGTATGCTGTATTGGATACGCACAACACTTCGAATCGGTAAAATATTTCCAGCCAGGTTCTGTAATACCCAGGCGAATTCAAATTCAGTGTAATTCTACTTTGAGCTCATCATTGTCAGCAATTGGAGATGAGTAAACAGCGTTTTTTTTTTTTTTAAAGAAAAGTCCAAAGATGTAATATATACATATCTAGACCAGAAATCTTCAACATTTGTACTATCTCAGAAACGTTTGATTTTTAAAAAAATATTTTAGCAGAAGGAACAACCACTCACCTTGCCACATATTTATTTATAAATGAGAGTTTGGGGTGCAAATTAGAGATGAGACGGGCTTAGCCCGATCTCGGACCCGAAACCGCCTCGGGCTCTATTTTTATACCAGTCTCCGTGCTTGAGCTCAAAGTGAAAATTTTGTGTATTCACAAATGGAAAAAAAGTGAAAAAACTTGCTATTTGAGAAACAAGAATGTATTCTAAGTTCCTTAAAGTGTTTTATATGCTTTTAAAGGTCAGTTTGAAAGAGAAATGAATTGTTACTGATGTGATATAAGATGTTAGAAGACATATTCTATCTCATTCTGAAGCCTTTGCACTGCCATTGTTAGCAACATAAAGAAACCGTGGAATATCTCGTCTCTATCCTCACTTTCTGCTTAAAATCCGTTTCCAGAATTGTTGGGAAACAGAACTTATGTCTTTCTACCATATTTGTACAATGATATTTTAAAAGAATAAAAACTGTGAATTTTGCAGATTTCGGCCAGTGGTTTGATATCAATAACAAACTTTCTATTTTAAACAGATTTTCAGGGACATGAAAATCCCGAAACGTTGTCATGAGGGAGTATTTAGGATTAAAACCTAGTTAAAAGAGATGTTACGTTAGAAGAGATTTTTAAGTGAGAAAATTAATCTTGAAACAATTTTAAAATATTATTAACAATTTTCTACTGCGTACTTTCGATATCAGGATCGGGCTCTGACGATAATTTTTTTTTCCGGACTCGGACTCCAAAAGACGAAGCCCGAACTCATCTCTAGTACACATTGTATAGATATAAATACTCCCACAGTCCCAGATATAAATAAATATTAATTTATATGCGCAAAAAATTTTAAGCATAAAGGGAAATAAAACTTCTTTATAATTATTAAGGATACAAAAGATCAAGCAATGCGCAGATATGTTATCATAATCATTGCGAGTATATCTTTCCATATTTTACTCACTACTAATATCGGAAGAAAAATTGTACAGATAGAGATTTTTTTCTTTATTTCAAACAAAATCAAGACTTATTAACCCTTAGTTCAAAATACTTATTTATAAAAATTAATTTATCGAGTCTTCATGGGCGCAAGTGTACCCGCAAGCGCTATGTTGATGACTTATCTAAACTACTATGACATTGGACTTTCCTTTCCAATCCAACATTTTGAAAATTTTGCATCCAAAATTATTGTAGCTTCTGAATTTAAGTGTGGCTTCATGTTTCTGAAAAATGATAATGGGCCTTAAATGAAATTTAGGTAATGCGTTACGGGTAATTGTCGAAATAAATAGTTATTTCAGAAAAGAAAAACAGTAAGTATAACTCAATTATCCAGAAAACATACTATACGCTAAACTTAAGAGTATTTACTAGTCACGCGAAAACACTCGCAAGCTAATGTTAAACAACGCGTTCTTTTCAAATTTCTCATTTGCATTTCAATATATATGAAATACATAAGACTTGAAACTTATGATTTATTGCTAAAATAAATAAAAGGTTTTTAAAACATAAAAACCGTCAAAATATGTTAAAAGATGTTAAAAATGCAAGTGCTTTCAACTGCTACAAAACAGCCGTCATCAGAGAAATTTCAGAGGTGTAAATATCATGAATGTTCGTTGGTTAAATAATCGGAGACGAGTCTATTTCAAAGGTGGGGAGGAGGGGGAGATGCGATAGTTATGTTCCAAAATCGTCAGAGATATTTAGTACGCTATACCTATTAGTAATAAATCATAAGTTTCAAGTCTTATATATTTCCTTTAATAATCAATGTGAACATGACGTACAATTATAGTTAAACTATATTTTTTTAATATATATATATATAATAAAAATATAGTTTAACTAAGGAAATCCCGATTTTGTCTATGCTTCAATTGGTGTATAATTTTTAAATGCAAATTCATTTCTTTAATTTCACTAATAGCGCTGTCGCCCGAATATGGTCAAAATTTTAAAATACTGTGCCCCAAATGCAGCACTTACTGTACAATCTGTGAAATACTGTGATATCTCGGTGAGGTCAATATTTCCCATTTTGTGACAAGATGCAAATGGCTCAAAAATCGGTTAAGTCATAGTGACTTCACGATGAAGTCACGAAGTGACGGTCACCAGAGAATCCCAATGTGACGAAATAAAGAAGGCGTCGTTTGGTCTCTGTTGTCTCTATGATCATTTGTAACCATTGTAATGTCACAGTAACCTCACTTCGATTGGCTATGATATTAGGGTTACAAATTTCATAATAATACCCTAATAATTGTGTGGCTCTAATATTTGTGTAGCCCAAATTTCCGAAACTTCGTCGTACTTCTAGTTTCAGAAAACATGAAACCTCATCTCACCCAGCTTCCGTTTGTGTCCCATCCCTAAGTTCTTCCCAACTGCCTCTCTTTTTTTTTCCGGTCTCTTTAATTCTGGATTAATATTTATCTCAGCTGCGGAACTCTTAATTCCAGACGAATGGGGATTTAATCACTGTCGATGAACAACTTTTCCAGCAACGATTTTAATCTGCACCTGGGACATCATTACAAGGTATTTTTCGCTCCAGTGCATTCATGGTGAATAAATATGGAATGAATATTCCTTATATATATGCAGAAAAGCCCTCCAAGCTACGAACTGTTGCTTGCTGAAGAAAGTGTTGCGCCTACTTAAGAAGTACTAAAAAATTAATATGCCTTTAATCTCTTCTCATTTAGAAAAAGTAATAAAAATAGTTTATGTGGAACTTATATTTTCCTTGTTTTCTTCATTAATCCTTTGTTTAACAATATTTTTTAATCATTCATTAGCTTTCGCTGATATTTTGAAAAATGTTTTGGAAAAGAAATATTATTCATTTCAATTTTATTCAGTTATTAAATGTGTCGCTTCAGTTATAAATTGTTAAAATAAGCAAGAGTGGTACTTAGTTTAATGAATATTTTCAAATTGTTATATTGAGATTCTATGATATTTTTAAAATACTTCCTATGTTTAAAGATTTTATTTTGAATTATAAAAAAAAGTGGGTATTTAAATCAATGGAGCAATCTTTTTGTGTCTACAAATATTTCGGGCATTATTAAAGCTGAAATCGGCACCAAATACGCATTTGTAAATATTTGAAACATATTGGTTCTTTTTACTAGTACTAGGCTCTGCCTCTACGAGCTACGCTACCATCCAGACACCGCAGGCTTTAAAAACACGTTCTGTTTAAAAGAAAAAACCGGATTAAAAAAGATTGAAACAACGAGCAGTGGCAGTTATTACAACGAGTAGTGGCAATTTTTCGTAATCTAATTGCCACTCATTTCCCTTTCACTGGAAAGATTATTCGGGCCCCAAGACCGTAGCTACCTCTGTCGTGATTGCTCACGGATGTTTTCGTGATTGATTAAGTAAGATTAAAAATCAATTTGTATAAATTAATTGTAAAATCAATTGTAAAATCAATTTGTATAATTTAAAAATCAGCTTGTATAAAATGGTCAAATTAAAAAATTCGCTCCCTCCCAGAGTATTATGACGAACCAAAGAAAAGTTTTCTTTTTGGCTCTATAAGAAACCAGTTTGTGACATTGTAAATACATAATTTTAAATATGACGATACTTTCACAATTAATTGCTTTTTGGACATACTAATTTCATTATTGTAAAGTTTTTCCCTTTTCCTATATTCACGTGTAAATACATACAGTCGAACCCGGTTAAGACGTCTTTTAAGGAACCGAACAAAAGTCGCCTATGAAGCGGGGTCGCATATTAAACGTTATTTACATATTATTGCAGAAAATGGACATATTTACTCGTCTAATCATCTAAATTATCTTTAGAGCTTTTCTTAGATGTTTACGATCAAAAAATATATTTTTTACACACATTTAGATTAAATTTTTAACCGTATTTTCATTGTTTGTTTTTATAGGACAGATTGGAAGAAGAACAGATAAGCAGATTATCACTAAGCAACAGAAATATGATACAAAAACATGAAATAATTTCCCCGCTAACCTCAGTTTTTTAACGTTTCTTAATATAACGTATAACTTTTTTTTTTGCAGCACAACACAGTTAACAGAACCACAAAGTATTTGTGATAACGAGAACCCTTATAATTGGGCCTTAAACTTTTCACAATGAATAAAAATTATACTCGCTAATCTTTAGTTAAACAAAATACTGCTAACATGACAAAGCATTCAAAATATGGAAAACATGAAAAGAATGCACATTCAGAGTTATGTTGCCTTTCCCTTTTTTCGTCTTCCCATGTGTTATACTTTGTTTCTTCAATACCTGACTATCTTAAAAATTTGTCTGTTATGATGTAACACACAATGTGATTCCAATGCATTTTGTATAATGTGGCATTAATCATCCGGAGAAACACATCCGCTTCTCCCCCACACAATCCAGATGTCCATTCGTGATAAGATTAAATATAATGCATTAAAAAACCTCAACAGCAATAAATAAAATCATCTTTAACCATTATAATTTTTACAATATATCTGCGCATGACTTCGAAGGAATTTGCAACATCAATTAATTTGGGAACAGTAGCGTTGGTGTGCGTTCTTATCTTCATGTGCGTCGCTCTCAGAGTCATCAGCACAATGTATATTTTTGTGTCTTTGATAATGTTGTTTAAATTTCTCAGCTCGTTTGTACTTAAGAAGTTGTGTAACACGCGTTTCATCGATATTAATGTTCTCTTTCACTGATCTGTTTTTCAAAAGCTCTTACCCGCCGCGATCCAATTTTGAAACAGGATGTGGTCATCCATTTCCTTCGTTTGAGCACAACTTTTGTTTGTTGTATAAAACCAGTCTTTCAGAAACAGTTTGCAATTGTTTGGGATTATATGCTATCCGAAACAGGATTGAGATACTGCACTGCATAAAGCAAACTGACAGATAGTGTTTGTGCATTTTGCTTTCCATGTCGTTGTTTAACAGTCTTGTCTAGATACCTTCGGTAGTATTGTTTTAGGACCTTAATTACACCCTGATACATTGTCTGGAGCACACTGGTCGAATTCGGTAAATTTAAAAAAAAAAATCCAAATTCACTTACATTTGACTAAAATATTTTAAGGTAATTTGTAGGTGCAAGCTTGTTTTCCAAAACTACATCTTCGACGTTCATTGTTGCTGCTATTCCGGAAACTTGCTTGTATTGATTCCATAGCAATTGATTACGTACTTCCAACGAGTCCAACCATTCATTTAAGAGTTCAGATTTAATGTTGAGGGTCTTTTCTATCTGTAAATTGTCCTCTTTCACTATTTGCTAGTTTACAGATACGTTCGAAACTTGAGCTTGGACATACCTGTTAAACCAGGGGTGTCCAAACTTGTGGCTTCTTTGGGTTGCATTTCAGAGGAAAAATTTTTCCCGAGCTGCATTACAGTAGAAATTGTATAAATCTTTATATCATCTTGTAGCAATATTTTCAATATATGTATTTTGGAACCAATAAAATCTACATTAAAATTTCATTAATGTAAGTAAAATTTTGATTCTCTACCGCATCGTATTCTTGAGACCGGCAGTCTTGAGGTAATTCGCGTCTTAAACGAATTTTTTTGCCGCACGAGGCCGAAACTCTATCGCATATTAAACGGGATATTTTTGCATTAGTCTTATGGGCGATGTTCAAGATACAGAAAAAAACACGTATTAAGTGGATAGCGTATTACTCGTGAGCGTCTTAACCGGGTTCGACTGTATTTCAATTGAAAATACAAGTGTTTTAAAAAATTATTTGGTTTTTTTTTTTTTTTTTTTTTTTTTTTTTGAAACAGTAAATTAAAACGCCTATTTCAAAATATGAATTAAATCTTTATTCAGATAACGAAATTTTGAATAAGAAAATAGTAAAAAATCTCAAAAAATTAGACAATTTTAAAAAATGCTCAGACACTGCGCACCACAATCTAGTCAGGTATACGCCTGCAAAAGATGGTTAAATTGCTACTCATAGTTTTTGATCCTATAAAAGTAGTGTAACTAAAATATCTTAGCTAATTTTAATTAAAAAGCGCTTAAAATAATTCTTCTATTTAAAAACTGTCTCATGCAGCAGCGTATTTATTAGACATTTCTGTATAAAACTACCAGTTTTCATGTTTTTATATACAATTGATTTTGAAGGATAAGCCGAGAGAGTTAAAAGGTCAAAATATATTGAATTACGGCAGCCGCAGTGTTGATAACTTTTTTTTTTAGAATAGAGAAATTATGTATGCAAAAATGTTTTATCCACTTTTAACAATTTTGTTTGGTAAAAGAAAATTAAATAAAATACAAACCTCGATCAATATGGTGGCCATTAACTTCTACTATACTATGCCGACACTTAGACAACTGGTAGGTTCCGTCTTAGGTGGTCTTTCGACGCTATGAATCCATTGATTGTTTTTCGCACAGCATCTTCGTCTGAAATTACTGCTTTGCCGCGTTGCTTTGTAATGAGCAAAAAAGATTGTAATTGCATGGTGAAACATCTAGTAAGTAAGCCGAGTGTGGTAAAATTTCCCTTTGCAGATCGTTTATGGTTCGGAAAGCCGCCGAATTTTTATGTACCCTGGCGCTGTCGTGCTGTGATATCACTAATATATTAACACGTTGAACACCACGCTACACATGTGTAAAAAATAGTTTCACGGGGCGCCATACCCCACGTACAAATACATATGTCATCAATATAATCACTGAAGACAATTTTTTGCTATGAAACGGGACTATTGATAATTTATTACCACACTCTAAAAACGACATTTTCAAAACTGAGCAAAAAATACTCAAATCTGAGTATGTCGCATAGTAAAAATGGCTCCGAATCAAAATTACTCAAGTTTGACAGATGTATGTACTCATTTCTGAAAACATGCACACACTCAAGAATAAAACCTCATGTTCTCATATTTGAGTATGTTCATGTTTCAAAAATGAGTATGAATTGACTTCTATGTGCTCATTTTTGAGTATTTCCATGTTTCAAAAATGAGTTTGAACTGATTCTAATCATTTTTTAGCATGTCCATGTTTCAAAAATGAGTATGAACTGACCTCCATGTCCTCAGTTTTGAGTATGTCTACGTTTCAATATTTTGAGTATTTCTGGTATTTCAGAATTGAAAGAATTGGGTCATCATATTTTAAACAAAAAGTTTCATAACAAAATGAAAACACCGATTTACTCAGATTTGAAAGAATCATTTTTTTCAGTGCATGTATTTAAAAAAAGAACCCATCCCCACAGGCATGTTTAGTGATTTCAGTTTGGTGTTTCAACATGCAAAATTAATTAAAATTTGATATTTTTAATTAAAAATGCATTAAATTAGCAATCTTTATAAAATTAATAAACATCGGTGTGATTGAGAATTGTAAACTGACTCGATAAACACTGAAAACCGCTTTGTCAATGTCTCTTGAAAAATCCACTTCGTCACAGTCTGTAGCATTCAACTTATTAAACAGCTTAAAATATTCCAATTTAATTTTTTAAAACTTTAAATACACCACTTTTGTTAGAACCAACCCATAGTTTCAATTATTCACCTAATTTCACTCTAAAAACGACATTTTCAAAACTGAGCAAAACATACTCAAATCTGAGTATGTCGCATAGTAAAAATGGCTCCGAATCAAAATTACTCAAGTTTGAAACATGTATATACTCATTTCTGAAAACATGCACACACTCAAGAATAAAACATCATGTTCTCATATTTGAATATGTCCATGTTTCAAAAATGAGTATGAACTGATATCTATGTGCTCATGTTTGAGTATTTCCATGTTTCAGAAATAAGTTTGAACTGATTCTAATCATTTTTAAGTATGTCCATGTTTCAAAAATGAGTATGAACTGACCTCCATGTGCTCAGTTTTGAGTATGTTCACGTTTCAATATTCTGAGTATTTCTGGTATTTCAGAATTGAAAGCATTGGGTCGTCATATTTGAAACAAAAAGTTTCATAACAAAATAAAAACATCGATTTACTCAGATTTGAAAGTGTCATTTTTCTCAGTGTTTGCTTGTACTTTTTATCAATAGTGTTTTAAGCACTTATTTTTCAATATAATTTTTTGAAAAATAATATAGAAATGTTTTTGAATTTCTTTGGACCTATTTAACATTATTCCAGCATTCGCCAAGATCATGAGTAGATATAAAAAGACAGTTCTGCACTACAACTTGTGCGGTATGTGCAGGGATATTTCGAGGGCGATATTTCGAAACACTCCGCATCTGGCACCTTCCACACACCGCTCACCGCATGACGCAGAACTGTCTTTTATATCTACTATCATAGGAAAGTAGTTTTAATACAAAAGTTTTCTAATGTTTTTTCCTGTACAAAGATGACCAGCATGCCCAAAGAAATGTACATTTCTGGGAGAACAGTCCAAAAGTACAGAAAGGCTGTATGTTAATATAATGAAAATGTATTAAGTATGGAGTGTTCAGCATATAGGTAATTTGAAGGGTGAAAAATTCACACTCTCCACGAGGCTACTTCACTCAGACGAAAACACCCGCTCGCTAATGTTAATCCTATGGAGGAAATATTTTAAGATATATCGTTCGCATTTCAATATTTTTAAATGATTTTTTTTTGCATTGGATAGCTGAGGTCAATATCTCTATGCACGCTCCTTTGTACTTTTTCGATTTTTGTTGCAGTTTTTTTTATTCACTTTCAAAGCCGGTTCCGAAAGTGAAAGTATCTTAATTAAAAAAACTTGTAATCAAAATCGAAAAAGTACAAAGGAGCGTGCGTAGAGAATTTGACCTCAGCTGTCCAATGCAAAAAAAATCATTTAAAAATATTGAAATGCGAACGAGATATCTTTAAAAATTTCCTCCATAGGACTAACATTATTGAGCGGGTGTTTTCGTCTGAGTGAAGTAGCCTCTTAATCAAGTTTTTTGGAAAATGCAAAAAACTGATTATTATGAATAAACATGATACATTGGCATAATGTTTTTGTGGTATAATATTTGTTGCCATAACTTATGGCAACAAATATATCACAAAAAAATTGTGCCAATATATCATGTTTATTCATAATAATCTTTTTTTTTTTTCATTTTTCTAAAAACTAGGTTAAGTGGAGAGTGTGAAAATTTTGCATCTACACCCTTCATTTACAAATTTAAAAAATATTTATTAATCTTAACCACTCTGCCGAGTAAATAAAATCTGTCAATAAGGCTGTTTTTTTCTTGTTGTTTTGATTTATACTTCACTTTCTCGTACCATAATAAATCTAAAAAATGAATAAATAAAATGATTTCATAACTAAAATTTTGAATTACAAATTATTATAAAAATATTCTTTTGAATTCAGCATAACCCTCATTTCTGCTTGTTGAACAAAATCTATAAAGCAGAATTTTAAACGCTGACGCTTTCATAAATGATTGAAAACTCACAAAGATAGAAAAGTCATGTTGAATAAATTTATACACACATTTTTTTTTCTATTTTACAAACAAAATCCTTATTCAGAAAATGAAAAAAATATATATAGATCATCCTCTATTGACTTCACAGCCGCAAAAAAGGATCATCCATCCATTTTGACCATTGGCTTCGCAAAATTTATCACCGAATTCACAAAGCCTGTTGACACAAAATTCAGCATCTATCATTTTTTTTCACTCTTTTTCGAGTGTACATAAAATATCGGAAAAAAGCACAAAAAGAGTTTCTTTCATAGAAACCATGAACTTGTTGCCACTAAAAAAAAAAAAGTTGCAGACAGGTTTATAATAACGCTTTCATGACAGCAGGATTTGATGATTTTCTTCTTTCTTTTGTCACGGTCAAATCCCTTCTTTAATAAATGGCTTAAAATGTATTCCCCCCCCCCTTATCTATCGCTTGGCAAGCGGATATTACATCACTGAATGATAGAATTCAAAAGATTTTGAAGTCATTCGCAAGTTTTTTTTTTTTTTTTTTTTTTTTTTTTTTTTTTTTTTTTTTTTAATGCTTCTATCAACATAAGTGAACAAAACATCGCAGACATATTATAGTTTTGAAATGTATGGGATTATTGACATTTTTATTTATAGATTTTTACTTAAAAGTTTAAATAAATGATTTAAAAAAGATATACGGCAATATGACTTTACTAGCATTTTTATTATAAATTGTAGTTACTTGAAAAATGCTTCATTTGTTTATTATATTGATGGCAGATAACATAAATTTATTTGAAAATAAATTCTGATTTAAAAAAATGAATGCGCAGATGAATATTAATTAGATGTCTTTTTAACTAAAATACACATCTGAATTAAATGCTGAAGCTCTTACAACATAAGTGAACAAATTATCGCAGATATATTATAGTTTTGAAATGCATGGTATTATTGACATTTTTATTCAAAAGTTTAAATAAATGATTTTTAAAATATATGCGTCGACATGATTTTACTAGCATTTTTATTATAAATTGTAGTTACCTGAAAAGGCTTTATTTTGTTTGTTATATTGATGGCAGATAACATGAATTTATTATAAAATAAATTTTGATTCAAATAAAATTGAATGCGCATTTGAATACTACTTAGATTTATGTCTTTTTTAGCTAAAATACACATCTGAAATAAATATTGAAGCTCTTACATTCCTATGCAGTATATATATTTTATATAGTTCTTGAATGATGAAATTTTGTATCATCCTATAGAAATTAGATGTTACAAGATATTACACGTTATGTGCAGTACATTTACAGAGAGATGCTTCGTGTAATATTGTAAGGAAGGTACTAAACAAATCGAGCAGCTCCTTGATGGCAACAAGTAGGCCGGTACAAAATTTAATTAGATTAACGATTAAAAAATAATTATTAGATTTTTAACTATGACTAACTATTGACCAGTTAAAATTCGTTTCAATAATTCAAGTTCCTATTCATAAGATTAATGATTAATTATTAAATTAGCTTTTTTGTTTAACGATTAAAGCAATGATTAATCTAATTAGTTAATATAATTAATGACTAATAAATCTGCAGATCAAGAGCCTCAACGTCTGCTGCACAAAACACATTTTTATTTTAATCTTATTTTGTAAAATATCAAAAATCTTACAATCCTCTGTTTACTTATTTTTTATATTATATAAATTTTTAAATATATAAGATTTTCTAGTGATTGTGGAAATCTAAATTAAAGGACTGTTATTAAACACGGTTTTACACAATGAAGCTCTTTGAGTGAAAAACTTACTTTCTTATAAACGCTTTAAATTTCTTTTAAGTACTTTTCTTCAGGGGAGCCTCTGGTCGCAGCACACCCGCCTTCCCCACCCCCTTTCCTTGTCTCATTAATGTTTCCATTTTAGACCAATTTAGAATACTTGCGTTATTTCTGGATGCTAGCATACCTATGTACGTGCTTTACCAACGCCCCCTAGAAAAGAAAGCCGTGACACACGTCACGAAAACGTCATACCAAGCAGGCAAAACAAAGAAAAAAATTCGAACAACTTGCATATTTCGATTTCGATTGATCGTGGAATTATTAACTATTCGTCGTAAATAATAATTATTAATTCTATGAGCTAATGAAATCGAAACATGAAAGTTGTTCGAATTTTTTCTTTGTTTTGCCTGCTTGGTATGACGTTTTCTTGACGAGTGTCACGGCTTTCTTATCTAAGGAGGCGTTGGCTTTACACGATAGTTTTATTAGCATAAGCATCGCTTTGTAAAAGCGACCTTGTCAGAACTTGACTTATCATAATTGATAAGACTTATACTAGCCTAATAACGATATTTACTTATTTGTCAACCAAAAAACTTCGGCATCTATTGCAGAACTTGCATAAATTCTTTGGTGTAAAAAATGCTCCTAGACGATTATGTATTCAAATGCTTTAGTAAAGCCCAATATATAATCAATAAATTTTCATACACATCAAATACACTGAGAAAAAAAATATACCTCCTTCAACTAGAATGAATAGTTAGGCTGTTTCTAAATCTCTAAACTAGAAATATAGAAGTTCGAGCTATGAGAATAGGGTAAGCAACTAAAGTGAATAAACGAAATGATGCAGAATTTCTAGTCTCTTGTTTTCTAGGTGACGAAACGATAATGAATCGTGCAAACTGCGAGAAATTATCACTTTATTTCTGGAATGGATTTATAAACTAGCATTACAGTTACTAAAACTACCGTCTTGTGTTCGCATCTATTTGCAGACATTTTTAAATAAGTCAGACCACGAGAATATAGGAAAACACTCTTGAATTCTAATAGGAGACTCTAGAACTCTCTGGTAAAAGGAACTAGAATTTATAGGGATGACATGGAACTATTTTTTCTAGAGCCACAATTTAGATTCCAGTTGAGAAGGGCAGATTTTTTTCTCAGTGTAGTATATTAAAATTTAATTCAGCTTGGAAACGCATAACACAACTGGAAATTACTATCCATAAAAGGCAATATATCCATATCCGCACTGTTTTATGCCGCCCTGCACATAAATTTATTAATATTGTACTCATACCACTTAGTATTGTAAACTGTAGTACAGTAGAAAAACGCGCGCACGCGATTGAAAATGAATTTTGAGCCATTCGAAACCTATTGCGCAGTCCTGTGTATTATCTAAAAATATACATGTCACATAGTGTATTAAATTTTAATTCAGCAGGAAAATGCATAACACAACTGAAAACGCATTTCTGGAAATTACCATAAATAGAAAGTGTTATATTCATATTCTTTTGCACCGTAATGTATATGAATTTACTTATATTATACTCACAATACTTGGTATTGTAAAATTTAGTTCAGTTGAAAAACGCATAACACAATTAAAAACGAATTTTCAGCAATTCATTCAAATCGACAGAAGTACATTTAAATTTGTTTGGGAAGCCCTGATCTGTAGAATTTATATATCATGAACTATAAAATGCACATCGATAATTTACTGAAATTCTGTTAAGCTTGAAAACGAATAACACAATTAAAAACATATTTTCTCTAATTATCACTCAGTAGACGATAATGTATCTGAATTATTTTGTGCGGCCCGGATAAAGAATTTTAAATGATGCATGCACAGTTTTTTATAGGGAAGATAATATTGTGCACCTCGATAACGTATATTAATTTCATTATGTTATAGATAACACATCATCATTAAAGCTTACTTAAAACAATGACTGCTACAGATAGTAACGATATCAAATATTTTTCGTATGAGCCTGTAAATGAACAATAAATGCTACACACAGCATATTTTGTACGAAGCGTGTTGTAGCGCATATCAATAACGCATATTAATATAGTTATATATATGAAGTAGTGTAACATCACTAAAATGTACTTAAAACAATTATCCTCCATTGACCATAATATATTCGAATTCCTTTGAGTGTCATGTAAATAAACGAATTAGTCCAAATTATACAAAACAAAAAAATAAATAAATAAATAAATAAAAAATAAATAAATAATTCGGTGTACCCGACAAACATACCCTGCAAATAGCAACCTGATCACATGCTCTTTGCGCCGGTTATCGCGAGACAGACAGTCAGACATAAAAAATAAATAAATAAGAAAATCTTGTCGCCACAGTAAATACGCAGTAAAACTTCAAATGACATTTCCGAAATAAACTGATTAACACTAAAGCGGCCGACAATTTCGACATTCTAAAACAGCCGCCGGTGTCATTTCGGCACCACTAATTTAATTATGAAAAATTTACGCTATAAATTCTAATTTAACACTAAATTGCGTCATTGAACTTTAATTGAGCTTTTATTATTGCCTTTTCACAAAAGAACTATGTTTTATTTTACAGAAAAAAGACATTAATTTAATCAAAACGGCCGAAATTTCGACATCCTAAAACAGCCGCCGGTGTCATTTCGACACCACTAATTAAAGTAAGCAAAAGGAACGCTATAAATTCTAATTTAACACTATATTGCGTCATTGTGTTTTAATTAAGCTTATATTGTTACATTTTCACAAAAGAACAAGGATTTATTTTAAATTCTGCTTGGTTTCGAAATAACACTAACGGACGTTCTAGGTGAATTTGACTGTAATTATTCTCAAAAATCGACTCACACAAAAAAAATTTTGACAGGTTACCTATAAGTCATAATTAAAAGTCATAAAATTTGAAGAATATGGGTGAAAAAATGTGATAGACAGATAAGGTTAAATTCGGTTTGGTGTCAAAATGACACCAACAGGCGTTCTAATGTTAAAAAGACGTCATGTTTCTAGTACATGTGTTTAGTACATTTATCTAGTACTGACTGGGAAATAAAATATCTTTCTCTTTCTGTCCGCTTGTCGTACTTACTTTAGTAAATATGCTTGAATAGTCGTGAAATTTATGTCAGCTATTCAGGCACACAAAAACATGTTTACTAATTATTTTTTTTTAATAATATGCGTAGCATATGTAGTTCGTTTAAAGAATTTCATAGAGTAAAACATTTGGACATAATAGTGCAATGTTGGTAATTGGTTTTAGTGCATTTTATTGATCCTTTAACCTTTCAAACACAACGAAATTTATATATGTTATTGAGGCATACTACAACATGATCCGTATAGAAAGTAATGCGTAGTTTTTATACAGAGCTGGCAAAAATATTTGAATACTGTCTTCGGTGTTCCTTTCAAGCACATTTAGTAATTTTTGGTCGCTCTTGAGAAAACGTTTAGAATACTATGCGATGTGTGTAGCATCTATAATTGTTCATATACAGAACCACGCAAAATATTTCTCTTACATTATCATATGTGAAATATTGCGTGAAGTGTGATTCAACGATACGTTATTTTTATCTCAGCAAAATCAGCAGAATATCTATCTATACTCAATATTATATATTTTTTAATTATATTTCGAAAAGAAATAAGAATTGTAATCGTTACATTTTTTTAACAGAAATTGATTTCTAGAACTTTTAAATATGCGAATCCAAAATTACAGCTCAGTAGTTTTTGAGTTATACTTAAAAAACTAAGCGCATTGCAACCTGTTTTGCAAAAATTACAAATGAAATTAATATTCCAAAGTTTAAACCTTCATAATTCCTAAACTACTTGACTGAATGACTTCCTGCTTGGCATCCTAAAGTAAAATTTACCGAAAAAGCGAAATATGATGTAAAAATTAGGGGTTCGTAATGGAAGTTTCAGTGCTTGGTAAATTTTTAGTATAAAGATGAACCCATAAGCTTATTTTATTAGCATAAATTGGAAAAAAAAGACATGATTTTCAGTCAAATGGTAATTTTCGATTTCTTCTGCGGGACAATTTGGAGATTTAAAGGCAAGGGGTGTCTCTTTCTATTTTAGCACGCTGTATACACCAAGGAATTCCTCCTGCATTCTTCTAAAGCACTGGTTTTCAAGACTTATTGTTATGCTTCCCATTAACAAATAATTATATGCGATTTTTTATATAATCTATCCTAGGGAATAGATGAAATTTTTGTCACAGCATATGCATAAGAACAGTAATAAGTAATCTAATGTGAGAGTGGAAGCCATAAAACATAATTTTCTTTCACTGTGTTATGAAAAATGCGTTTATGATTGAATTTATTAAAAAATAAGTTCAAAAGACGATGCAATTAATGACTGTTTTGTACCAGTAAAAGGTTTAAAAGTATGTCAGGTCTATATCTCTCATCAAAAATATAGAATTTTTTTTTTCGGTGGTTTACCTTTTCTGACTAATTATGAAATCAAACGCCATCGCGACTAAAAGTGTGAATTATATCATCGCTTTTGAGTAAATATTTTTACAGCTTTTTTATTTCATTAGATTGATAAAACATTAAAACTATCAAAGCAGGCTATTAAATCTATTTCAATAAAACAAATTCATTGTGTTTAATATATATATATATATATATATGTGTGTGTGTGTATGTATATATATATGTATGTATAAACTTATTGCAAAAAATAACCATTGAAACAGAAGCAACTGACCATATGCAATGAAATTATTACACCATATAGCACTGTCAAATTAACTAGTCGGATGTGCCAATCCCAAAACTTTCTTCTATCTCAGTCATGTTAATACTTCAAAATTCGCTATCACATCGCCAATAAAATCAATATTTTTGGTCATTCTGTTGTACGTCAGCTGCTTGCGAATCGTCGGGTTACAGGGATGTGAACAACCCATGTATACTAAACTACGAAAAGTCCTTCTGGCCTGAACCGACAGGAACAGATAGCCTCCCTATTCCTTGGTTTTATGATTTTAGCTAATTTTACTGGAAAACACGCAGCTCAAATGCGTGGAACCTAAATAAAGAAGATTCAATTCCAGTTCTCGTCAACATTGAATTTGAATGAGAATATCGCCGAATTAGTCCTCTACAGCCAAGTTGGCTTCATTTATGGCAGCTTATTTTGGTCGCCAAATTTGGCGATATTCCGCCAACTGTCGCCAGGTTTGGTGAGAATTTGACGTTGGCGAATATAAATATATAGTGATAAGCATATAATAGGATTAATGGTTACAACAATGAATGAAAATTTGCCGAAACCATGTTGACTAAAACTCATAAATTAAACCCGTTTATGGATGAATTCTGCTGTTTTGTTTGAAAATGTCAGCCACCCTAAAATTTCAAACCGCTATATCTCAGCCATTTTTTAGAGGCAAAACAAAAGTTGTTCCGGATTCTCCGGATCAAATCCGAACATTTAACGAAAAAAAGTTTTATAATTTCTAATTTTTTTGAATTTGCACATCTTTTTGAATTTGAAATCATTAAATGGCTATCGCAGCGCCCCCTTTCGTCGAAATATCCCCAAATTCTAATAGAACCTGCTTGCCATAGCCAAAAACATAGAAAAAAAATGTAGTTCAATATGAAGCATAACTTCATACATTTTTTGATGATACAATAGTGAAAATAGAACAAAAATATCGATCACAGCGCCCCCCTTTCGTCGAAATATCCCCAAATTCTAATAGAATCTGCTTGCCATAGCCAAAAACATAGAAAAAGAATGTGGTTCAATTTGAAGCATAACTTCATACACTTTTCGATGGTACAATAGTGAAAATGGAACAAAAATATCGATCACAGCGCCCCCTTTCGTCGAAATATCCCCAAATTCTGATAGAATCTGCTTGCCATAGCCAAAAACATAGAAAAAAAATTAGGTTCAATTTGAAGTATAACTTCATACACTTTTCGATGGTACAATAGTGAAAATGGAACAAAAATATCGATCACAGCGCCCCCTTTCGTCGAAATATCCTCAAATTCTAACAGAACCTGCTTGCCGTAGCCAAAAACATTGAAAAAAAATTAGGTTCAATTTGAAGCCTAACTTCATACACTTTTCGATGATACAATGAGGACACACAGACGGACAGACGGACAGACAGACATTTTGTAAAAACATGTTTTTCGGAATCTCTAACCCCTAAAACGTGTAAATCCGTCGAAAACCGGAAGTCGAAAAACATTTTGATTACAATACTTTCTTCTATTATAGATAGAAGAAAGTAAAAATTATAAAACATAGTCCTAACAAATGAAGTATTATTTATTCAAAAAGTGAAACAAAAGTAAAAACACAAATGTAGGCTCATAATGTAATTTACTTTTTCAAGGGCTGGGAAATCACATTATAAGTAAAGAATGATTGTTTTCTGTAATTGACACCAGCTTAATACCAAAAATTGTGTCAACTCCGAGCCCTTACTTTTTTACTTTTTTAATTATTAATTTTTATATTCATAAGAATATCGATCTCTTGCAGCCCAATTAGATATTCATTTAATTACAGCCCAAATTTTGGCAAAAAATTATATTTTTTCATATATGTATATATATATATATATATATATATATATATATATATATTATTTTTTTTTCTTTTTGCGTGTGTATCATTACTTATAGAGAGTTACGGAGGAAAATTCTAAAAACTGAGATCTAAATATAAGGTTAAACATATATCTCTACTTAAACATGATTAATATTTTTCTCCATTGTATTTATTTTCCATGGCATTCTTCATTTCTTCTTTTATTACTGAATTACTATTAATATTGCCAATTAATTAATTCAAAATTATTTAAAATTACTTTTTTATGAGAAAAGTGTGGTCAAATTTAACCTTGTAGTACTAATCATTTTAATCTTAAATTTTCAATTTTACATCTGTTGAATTTGGTATGCAACAGAATTAATTTTAAGAAAAAAAAAAGTCGCAAAGTTTTTTGAATATCTAAATTTTCCCGTTTAACTTCACAATACGGGGATGAATAAAACTTAAAACTGATAAAACTGCTAAGTTTGCATTGCATTATTTAATGGTGTAATTAAACACATGAATTGCCCTACTTACGATCAAGCACGTTCGCTGCATGAATCAATAGAAGTTGCATTCCCTGGTTAATCAGAATGCAACAGTGGCGCGCGTGACATCTGTGACCTGTGATTTGGTATTCACCCTCTGCCCCTTGAGCAAACAAGGGAACATGGGGTCAATAAATTATGCTGCCATGTGGGTACTAATTGGGAAATTTTTTTTCTCTCTGTATATCTGTATATGCAGTGTTAGCAAAACCATCTGTTACTCTAGGATGCTTGTTGATCCTTATAAATTTCATACCATATATTAAATGTCTAACATGCAAATTTATATATTAGCATAGTTCTAAAACTGGTACATAAATCGTTTGTTACTGCATTGGATAATTTTAAAGACTGTGTAATAACTGTTTGTCAGAGTGAGAATTACATTGCCCCCTTTTTTTCAGATATTGGATGTACATTTATAAGGTATTTTTGTGTATGTGTGTACAGTAAAACTTCGATTAACCGTCAATCCGGATACTATCACTGTGATGTATAATAGAATAGACAGATAAAAGATAGAACCTGCTTCCAGCTGCAACAAATCCTGAATATCTGGGGCAAAAGAATAAATTTTAGCTTAGAACAACAGCAACAATTTACTTTTATTCATTTTAAAGGAACCTGTTCGACTTTACGAACTTAGCCTTGCAAAAAAAACATAAAAAGTGGCAAAAGACTCAGAGATAGACAGAGAGAGAGAAAAAAAAATTATTTTTGAAAAGATTCGGCCGGTATTGTAGGCATAGCATAATGATTATGTTTAATTGATAGTCTTTAAAGAGAGCTTTCTTACACACAGCCACCAGTTGTGAGCCTCTTTTGACTTATTCTTATTTGCAAAGCCATATCCACTCAGTCTATTGGCTTATGTGGAAACAATAATCATGAAATTGATGCTCGTGGATTTGATCTTTCATGGACAAAATGAAGTATAACTGCAGTGTTTTCACATTTGAGAATTTGAGTTAGTTCCCCTCAACATGGTCTTAACTAGACTGTCATAAAACAGACATACGTTTTGTAGAAAGTATTGACATCAAACAAGGGAAATAAGCATTCTTCATATATTTATAACCATGTCCAGTTATATTTCAGGAAAATAATATCAGATTGAATATAGAAGCAACAATTTGCTTTTATTTCAACCTGTTTGATTTTACGATTAAAAAAAATCTTCCAAAAAAAAACATAAAAAACGGCAAAAGACTCTTAGAGAGAGAGAGAGAGAGAGATCAGTTTTTGTAGGTTCAGCTGGTCTTGGGGGAATATAATGAGAGTGTTATTACGTTTTGTTGATACTCTGTAAAGAGAGCTTTCTTACACACAGCCAACAGTTATGATCCTCTTTTAACTTATTTGCAAAGCCATACTAACTCAGTCCAGTGGCTTACATGCAAACTATAATCATGAAATTGGTGCTCGTGGATTCGATCTATCATGGACAATATTAAGTATCATTGAAGTGTTTCACAATTTCCGTTGCACCATAGCGAAAATTTGGGTTAGTTCCCCTTTAAAAGTCTTAACTGGACTGTCATAAAACAGTCATGCGTTTTGTAGCATGTATTGACATAAAACAAGAGAAATAAGCATTCTTCATATATTTATAACCTCGTCCAGTTATAGTTAAGGAAAATACTATCAAATTGGATACAGAAGCAACAATTTGCTTTTATTCATTTTAATGCAACCTGTTCGATTTTACGATCTTAGCCTTCCAAAAAAACAAAAAAGCATAAAAAGCTGGAAAAGACTCAGAGAGAGAGAGAAGAGGGAAAAAAATCTGTTTTTGGAGATTCAGCCGGTCTTGGAGGCATAGCATAATGAGAATGTAATACGCTTTATTGATACGCCGTAAAGAGAGCTTACTTACACACAACCGCCAGCTGTGGGTCTGTTTTGACTTTCAAACAACGGGGAAGGAAAAATTTTTCCTAAAGATCTAATCCTGCAGAAATGCAACTGGTTCTACAAAGTACGAGGATAGATTATTTATTTTATGTATTTTTCTACGTTACAAGTGAAAAGGGGGGGGGGGAGGTTGAGTTGCTTGTGGTCGATAGTAATGAGTCGTCGATGCAAATAAAGCCTTATTCGAGAAACAACAGCAGCATAGATACACATTTTTTATTATCAATTTTTTTCCCTTTGTTTTCAAAGAAATGTATTCCCATTATATCTTAGACATTTTTACTGGATTTTTTTTTCCCTTTTGGCTCTAAAAGAGAAAATAAAGACCTGAAAAATATGGAAGAAGGGCTATTTTGTATTTTTTGTGCATTCTTAAGTAGGTTTTCGGAAATTTTCCGCAGGTGGTGATAGAGTTTTTGTTATTTTTTAAATGTTTTCCTGATAAATACATATAAATATATTGAGAAAGCAAAGAAATTTTAAATCCATGGATAGAGAAGTGCCGAAAAAGTGAAATTCGGTTTATATGTTTAATTTTTTTTTTTTTTTCGATAAGCTTTTTACTTCTACTATTGTTTTAACGCACACGCACATTTGCACAGTAGAAAATAACGATAAAATCAGCGATATTTTAATGCAATTTTCTTAAACTTTCTAAACAGAAGTATTTCACGCAGAAATTATAGTCATTATTTGTCTATGCAAAGGAGTTATATTTCATTTATATTTAGTTCATATTATTCAAATATATATTAGATGATAATCATAAAAATTATATTAAAATTTACATAAAAGTTATCATAAAAATTTCATTTTAAATCTCAAATTTCAAAACATTGTTAAAGAATTCATATATATACAAGAATTTATATACATACAGTGTGTTCCCAAATTTCCCGAACTGATCCTGTAAACAAAAAAATAAGAACTGAAATGAAAATTTTAACCTATGTTTATTCGAAATAATCCCCGCTGGACTCAACACACTTTTTACAGCGACTGTAATAGTCATCAAAACACTTCTGGAAGTCCGCCTTTGCTATGCGGGTCAAATGGTCGGTCGCAGTCGCTTGAGATTGTCCGCTTTAGGTGTAATTTCAACTTGGAGAACAGGAAATAGTCACAGGGGGATAAATCTGGGAGTAAGGAGGACCGTTGAGCACGACGACCCCTTTAAAAGCCAGAAACTCCCGCTCAATGATCGGAGTATGTGCTGGTGCGTTGTCGTGCAAAAATGACCAACTGTCTTGCTCTAGGTACCGAGTACGAACTCTGCGTACTCGGGCTATGAAACGCTTCAACATCTCCAAATAGCAATGTCCAGCAACAATAATACTTACATTTTATGTTCGTTCGTTGTTAGATCTTCGCGAGCCCCGAAATGATCACGTTACTTATACTGCTACAACAAACCGAATGCACTTAGCATCACACAACCGAAAGCAACGTGAAATTGTACCGCTTTACAAGATGACGTGTAGTCGTGCTTTCGACATCACCTACGGACACGCAGTGAAATATACTGGCCGGTGATTTAACCTGTTCGGAAATTTTTGGGGCGGATTTTATTTCTAAAAATATATTTAAAATATTCATCTTAATTTCTAGGGTTCCGTTCCTCTGACGAAACCATTCGTCATTCGTCCATTCGTCTCACTCCTCTGTTTGTCTGTCTGTCTGTCTGTCAGAGAGTTCGTTCTGGGAAACTGTATAAATTAGATCCTTGAAATTTTGCATACTTATAGCTGTATACCTCAGATCACATGAATCATAAATTTTTTTTTAAGTATTACATTATTTTAATTAAATTAATTAATTTAATGATATCCGACCACTTCTTATTTCTTTTTCCACAGGCTAGGTGGCTCCGGGGTAGCGTGTTTGTCTGTTGTTTAAAAGCTTCCTGGATTGAAGCTGGGCGTCGGAGTTTGAAATTTTACCCTGAATAGATTTCATTATCTAATAGATTCAATTTTACAGTTTTTTTTTTTTTTTGTTTTTTTTTTTTTTTTGCCATTTTAAGGCCAAACGTTGTTGAAAAATATTTTATCAATTATTGTTTTATTTATTTATTTATATATTTTTTTTGAGAAATTGCGAAATTTAAATTTTTGTTTAAACTTCCGCAAAATTTTTGAAATTTTGAAATTTTAAATTTCGTTTAAACAATTTGTTTTGTTTTGAAAATTTTCAAAATTTTAAATTTGGCTTGAACATCCACTAAATTCTTGAGACATTTCTGAATTTTAAATTTCGCTTGAACATTTTTTTTGTTTTTGGAAATTTTAAATTTCATTTAAACTTCGGCTATTTTTTTTTAATTTCGGAATTTTGAATTTTGTTTAAATAATTAATTTTTTTTTTAAACAGCTCTTATATTTAAATATTAAGATTCCTCTTTAAATCATTAATTCTCGTTAGTGACTAGTGTTGCCATCTCACCTTTAATTTATTAAACTGTCTTCTTTTGAAGTTTTTTTTTTTTTTTTTTTTTTTTTTATCATTCAAAATTTAAATTATATAATGTAATGTTTTAGGCGTTTTCGCTTGTTGATTTCCACAATAGAAATTCCAGAATATATGCTGTTGCAATTGTCTAAAAAGCAGTTCTTGAATATTTTTAATTAGATTAAAAAATAGCTTCCTCATGTAATCATTTTTATATTAAATTTAATTGTGTTTCCATTTATGTTCTTATAGATAAAGTGTATTGATAAAAGATAAGGATTTAATAATTATAAATTAATTATTTGGATTTATTAATTAAAAGATGAAGTGTTGTGAAAGGAATATTAAACGAAAGCCTTGGTGCGTTCTTCGATCACACTTACCTATTTGTTTTTTTAATTCTATAGATTTTTATGTTGTAGTTTGTTTATGTTCAATTATGCAAGTTATTTTCTTCCTTGAAGCCCTTAAACAGCAACTTCTGGTTAAGTAAATAAACACTTCTTGTTTGAGAGCTGAAACCAAAAAATATCATATCCTTCCAATAATTTCAAGAAGAAAACAAAAATCATTTTGGATAACTATTTATTCAGTCGTTCCAAGAAAACTATTTAAAAAAAATCGTAAAATTTTCCCAAAATTGGTTATTTAAAAATTGTAGAATACCTTAAATGCTTTTAAGCCCAAATTGAAATTTTGAATTTGAAATTTTAATCGCTTTTCCTATACTGACATATCGCCATATCTCAGATTCTTCTGGAACCAAAGAGAATAAAATTTGCAAGATCACAAATCTCGAGGTATAGGCGCAAAAAGACGGAATTTCTCAAAGAGCAAAAACATATCTTCAAATGTGTAACAATTCCAAATATATGTCTTAAACAAGTGTGAAGGATAGTGAATCTAAAGCGATGGGCGAAGAATATGGATGAATGTTTAGAAATTCGGTTCCTATGCTACAAAGAGTCGCAGAACCTATCAAAGCCTTAAGGAGGAAACTTCTGAGATCAGTTAATTTTGGGATACATATGAGATTAAGCCTCTTTATCACCCAAGGGCGGATGGTAATGTTCCTGTGAATTTCAACGTGCAAATCGGATTCTACTAGGGCCAAAAGAAAGAAAATGTACAGGATCATAGGTTTCGGGATATAAGGAAGGAATAATAAAGAATTTTTAAAATTCGCTTCATAATGCAGTTGAGAAGTGAAAACATCCAAGAACCATTTAGAACCTATGAGAAATTTCGCAGGATAATCTCGAGGCCTAGACAAAAAGTAATTTTTTCAAGTTTCTATTTCTATACCGCTTCAGAACTAAAAAATCCTGTAAGTTTAGTTTCATAATTTGATTCACTGTTTAGAAAGTAAAAAAAAGAAGAAGAAGGAAACTCTGTTCCTCTCTTTTCTTCTCGCAGAGTTTCGAAAACAAAGCGCTGAAATTCCCAAAGTTCGCGATGTGGATTTTATAGTTAATAAATATTTTAATAAACGAAAAAAAATCTAATGAAATGAAAACAGATTTTTTTAATTTTAATCGCATTTCTAATGACATAAGGTAATTTTATGAATAATATCCTAGACTTATTCTCCTAGAAACCTTAGTAGTGATGTCACAGAATATTTATTAAATATTAATTGAAAAAATGCTAAAATGGAAATGTGGTATGGTATAACGGAACAATATATGTATATAAACAATTAAATAATGAAAAATATTAATTTTTCATATAAATAATGTGACCACAGAGTCTCACAAATCATGTCCGTGGCCTGTCACAACCTTAATTTATACCAGTTACTGCATCTGTAAAGTTGATTTAAAACTTTCTTTTCATGACACATTATTTATTTTTAATTCAGTGCTTTGTAAAGATAAAGGCAGGTTCAATTCAAAAGTGCTGTTTTCTTTATTTATAATTTTATTTGATAAATAGCTACTTTCACATGAAGTTGAGTAATGCCCATGGAGAAAAAGTTAATAGCTTCTGAATAGAACAGCAAACAGCAGCAGAAAAAAAAAATCTTTAATGTGAAAGAAAATCTTATCAGTTTTAAACATAGCAATACATTTCTACTGTTATCTATGTATAAAATATGTATTTTAAAAAAACTTTAAAAAAGTCATTAGCGTAAAAATCACACCATCAGTTCCGTGGACATACGGATAAAACCGATTTGGTTTATAAATAGTAAATGGAATAACATGTAATATTAATTACACAAAATTTAGTTCAACAGCATCATTTAATTCAAGCTAATGTTTAGCGTGTTACAAATAATCTAATATAAACTCTACGGTACGTGGCGACGAAAAAGCGGTTATTTCTCTTATGCCGATGGCAACGAGTGGTTTGTTTTCACTAATTTGCCAATATTAAGTATTTGATATATCGATGTAAAACTGACTAAATATATGTGGAAAATTCTTCTGCATCTGAAAATTCAATTTTAATAAAAATCGGCGGGTAATTTTTGTTCATTTTTGCAAAAAAATAGCTACATTCTAAAAAGGAAAGAAAATAAAGTGCGAAGTCAAACCAAAAAATGCGAAGAAAAAATTACCGATATTTATTAATGTTAAAAGCCATTGGTTAAATTTTGAGAGGGGTGGGGGAGGAGTTCGGTCGTAATTTAAATAAAGCGTTAATGTTAAAGGTATAGAACTGGTGCCCCCTAACGGTGGAAGGTGGAACTAAAATACTTTTGGGTGACGGCACCGGGGACACTTGCCGGAGATTGGTTCGGAAAGAGGTTTGTTTGAAACAGAATGAGCCCCCTGGGGGTGGAAGATGGAACTAAAAGATGTTTAAATAGTTCGTGGTTCGTTTGGAAAAATCGAGCAGCGTAGCGGGCGTAGCCTGCTAGTTTACGAAAAAACGACGTTAGGTCTGTGTACATCATTTTGGTGGGAATCGTGGTTACGGACATGATCTACATAATGTAAAAGAGCAATTTTAATAACATAATTTTCCCAATATCAGAAAATATTGTCATGACATTAGATAACTCCAAAGCAATATTCAAAACTTTTTTTTAATAATAAATTTATACATAAATGATACATATATGATTACTTCTAACTCGCAAATTTAGCCCTGATGTAAACAGACACCCGCGTATGTCAAGGCGCATCCTCTCTCTTATTGTGAAAAAAAATAAAAAAATAAAAAGAAATGAAAAAAAAAATTCTTTTTTTTTTTTTTGTAAAATGGCATTATCCGACTTTGTTACTTACACCTTAAAAAGTAAACAAACGTGTGGTGGGTTTCAAACTAGTTTGATTATGCGGAATTAATTTCAACTACTTTGTCTCGAAGGAATAAAGGCCCGAAGTTTTTAAAATTACTTCTAAAATTGCGGGCAAGCATCTGACTTGTTAAAATATTGTTGGATATCGAATCATTTTCATACGTGACCGGTGTCATAAATTTGAAAGAAATGTAAAGAAATAAGTTTTTAATTTCTGTGATAACATATTTAGAGGGGAAAAAAATTCTTCCTTGATGTTGTGGGTTGCATTATAATACGACGATAAAGGAAATACATAAACAAAACCCCCATCTTCCTTATAAATTTTAAACAATTTATGCTCGTTATTGTTATTTATTTCCTTTTTGTTTGAAAAATGGCTATTCTGTAGTATATATCTAAAACAGTATTTGTGGAATTTTGTTAATGGAGGAATCAGTATGGAGAAAGTGCCAAACTTCCGTTTTCATAATCATAAAATTCAAAATAAACCAAAAGATTTTAAATAAGGATTTAATGTAATTTTTTTATTGATATTGAATTGTAATTGAATATTTTTAATTATTGGCTTTTTATATGTTATAAGCATAATTCAAGTTTCTTATTAAATAAAATACGTTATTTCAGATTAACAAATCACTAAACGTTCTAAAATATCTAATGGGCTATTTCGCGTTTCAAATATGCTCATTTTAGCTTTAACGCTATTCTGAAAACAAAACTGACTATATTCTGACTCATTCAAAGAGTCATTTTCATTCATAAATGCATAAAATATCCAGCTTTCTCATTCAGATACCAGCAAAAAAGTTTCATTTTTCATTTTCCTATAAAATCAAATGATCTTTCAGTATATTTTCCGGACGCGATTGTCCAGGAAATGTAGTCAGGAGCAAACAATCAATTGCAATTAATGATTTATCAAATTTACGAGAAAATAAAAATCGTTTTTCGATTTTTAGGCATCTGAACAGTAACATCTGCAATTTATAATATGTGCTTACGTGACAAAATGGGTTCTTGACTATGTCAGAAAGCTTTGCATTGATAAGCAAAAAAATTTTAGAATATGCTTAAATTAGTTCAACGCGTACCAGTTATCAGTAGCCCAGTTATTCCTTTCTACAGACTTTTTTAACTTTGTAGAATGAATATAATTAGACGGTTGAAATGATTTAGCTTATGTAGTGTAGATCGGTTACTTGTGTGCATAAAAAAATTCGGAAATTTGTTAAAGGTAGATATTTCAACGACATAGTTCTCAATAGAAAATTGGCACATAAAAACGCGTGAAAAATTACATTCTGTTCCACTCTCGTCTGGAATTTTTTCACAATCACTTAGTAATAAAAAACTGTGCGTCAACACTGTTGAAAATTTGCTGCGAATTGTCCAGTCATTCGACCGTTTTTATAGAAACGGTTACATAGCCGTAATTTAACATTATTCTGATCATATTATTAGCCCCATATTATGGTCCGAATAGAGTTAAATTACTGCTATGAAACCGTTTTCTATAATAACTTGTCGAATGACTCGACAGTTTGATGCAAAATTTAACAGCGGAGTGAATGAAGACAAATATGAAGACAAAAGTAAAATAAAGTATTATGACACAATTTTCTCAAACTTTTTTGTTGAATAAAGAGAAATTGTTATAAGGTATCTAGCCACATGGTAGAGCTAAAACACTAAGATTCTTAATTACTCTTGAAGATAAGAGAAAATATATTTTTTAATTTTTAATAATTTAAATAATAATAATATTCTTAATATTTAATAAGTAAATGGTAATACATTTTTCTGCGAGATTTCAGTACCATCTGCTAACATTTTGAACATATGCTAAGAAGATAATAAATAGAAATACAACAAAAAGCTTTCGCTTCAATTTTCAAGACGCTTTCGCTTTCAACGCAATGGCCATCTTACGCAATGTGTTTTCAATCAACCATTTTCAATCCCCCTGGGTAAACAGGTGAAAGCTAAACACGTTTCCCTTTTCTGATGCAAAAAAACCTTCAAAGAAAGTTGTAGCATGCGCAATGAGACGATTTCGTGTGGAAAAGAGAATGTGAATTTGACAGAATGCGTTTTTCGCTTTAAATATGTAGATTATACATATGAAAAATAATTTAGAAACGCTAAATAGATAGTTTAACTAATGTTTTTTTTCTCTCTTTCCTGTTGCCATATCTTGAAGAAAGAAACAGAGCAAAAATTGTCATTTTTTAATAATATCACTAGTTTGCGCTTTCTACCAAACGTAAATCAAATTGGTGAATTTTCAATTATAGAGGCCTATGCCAAATTATCGTATTGTAGTGGAAATGTTTTGGAGCTACATTAATTGCAGTCATAAAATAAGGCGTGATTTTAAATGCTTATAAAAGAGTGTTTAAAAAAAAAAACATTTTTACTTTTATTATTTTTTGTTGTACGTCCAAGGAATACTACTTTACGGTATTCAAATTGTATATAATAATGTCGTCTCCAGCTGCGACTTCATTAAATGTCTTTTCAATTCTTCAATAAATAACATGTACAAAATATATTCATCGTTCCTTTCTTTTGACTGTTATTAAGGAACATTACATTTGCTTGCACAACTTTCAAACGAATTCTTATTACTTTTGCATTGATACTTTTATAAAAATCCTATACTTATATCGATTTCTATTACACCTAAAACCATTCTATCAGGAGATAAGTTTCAGATAAACCAAGTTTTTAACATTTTGCATTACGGTGAACAGGCCAAAAAGTAATTATAGATCCATTTTTTAATAACAAAAATATCTCATCGTAACAATTTCTGAAATTCTTTTACTTGCTTACAATACAACAAAACTTGTTTACAACATATTTTATTAAAATTTGCTATAAACAATACTGGATTATTCCTTTTCTAAGATTTCACTAAAGTCTTTTCTTCGCGTATAACGGCACTTCATCCTTATAACTCTTCACCGGAAACATTAACTGGGCCCTACAAGCTCGCAAGAGAACAACGCAAACACGGAGACAGTCAGCGTAGTAATTGTTTCTTCTTTAATTATCCATGCCTGATAGCTTTCTCTGCTCAGGCACTTTAATGTGTGGAAAGTATCAAATATACCCGAAGAATTTACTATGCATGGTCATGCTCCCTTTTCGATGGTTTCATAGGAAATGCTACATATTGTTTCATATCTGTTGATAACGATATTGCGAAATCCGGATAAAGAATCAGCCTTACACGAAATTAAGGCTAAATTTAGTATCATAGCTAAAATCAGGTAAGAAAGTATTGTAAGTAATTTTGATTTCATAATATTTATTGTAAACTTTAATATATATTAAACTTTAAGATTTTAAATATAGAAATGGTGCTCAATTGATACTAATAATTTCTCATAAAGTTTTTTTTTTCCTTTTACTTGAATGTATGCATGTATATTGTTTCTTAGATGCGTCCTTACATGCCATTTTCATGAAGAAATTTGGAATCAAATCGTCTAATGTGTGTATCAACATTGCGTCCAGGTGGAGGGTATTACATATTTAATCAAAATCACATTAGTGAAATCCCTTCACCTTAAAACTTTCTCTGCTCAGGCACTTTAACCCCTTGAAGGGCACTGGTATATTATATATACCACTTAATTTTAATCCCAAAATGCCATAATGACACCAGAATTTTATAATCAAATTTTGAATTTATAAGGTACAAGAAGAAAAGCTTTTACTTATTTTAAAATAAATTCGTTCGTGAATCCTGGTGTCAATCAATTAATTCAATATTTAGGCTACAAGAGTACTTTGCCCCTGAAGGGGTTAATGTGTGGAAAGTATCAAATATACCCGAAGAATTTACTATGCATGGTCATGCTCCCTTTTCGATGGTTTCATAGGAAATGCTACATATTGTTTCATATCTGTTGATAACGATATTGCGAAATCCAGATAAAGAATCAACCTTACACGAAATTAAGGCTAAATTTAGTATCATAGCTAAAATCAGGTAAGAAAGTATTGTAAGTAATTTTGATTTCATAATATTTATTGTAAACTTTAATATATATTAAACTTTACGATTATAAATATAGAAATGGCACTCAATTGATACTAATAACTTTCTCATAAGCAGTTTTTTTTTCTTTTTCACTTGCATGTATGCATGTATATTGTTTCTTAGATGCGTCCTTACATGCCATTTTCATGAAGAAAGGAATGAAATCGTGTAATGTGTGTATCAACATTGCGTCCAGGTGAAGGGTATTACATATTTAATTAAAATCACATTAGTGAAATCCCTTCACACTAAAACTTTCTCCGCCTGTTTACCTGTTTGACAATATATTCGCAATTTTATTGATTTAAAATGCGAGTTTATTACCTAAATTGACCAAAAAACCCTAATTTTTTCCGAAATTAAGGGCGGAAATTACGTAGTTTAAGTAGCTCACACAATTCTTTTATTTAAAGATTTTATTAAAACTTAAAAAGTTGATGAATTCGAAACGATTTAAGAAAGGTAGCTCTAAAAAGTAACAATTTTAAAAATTATGAAAGGCTTAAATTGGATTCCCGTTATAAAATTTAGACACCTTCGGTATATAACATATGCAGATGACGATGTTCAATCAAGAGTGCAAATCACAAAATTTCAGTTAGGAATCTACTGGTTATACTCCCGGTCATCCATAAAAACTTTAAATTGTTGTCTTAAAATAGCAAAATACTTTCTCTCTAATCTCTTACTTTACTACCACTGACAATTTCTACATATTGTTTTTGTTCTTGGCTATATGCCACAAATCTCTTGCAGGACAGTGTTTGAGGAGGTGTCTTGTCCTTTTCTATTGTTGTTACCTATCCCAAAGTGGCTGATATCGCCCCCGCCCCATTTCTTGAAACTATGTCCCTTTATAGAAAACAATCAATGGTGCTTACGATACTTGAAACTATTTTTTTTTTCAATCTAGTGGGAGGCTTTTTTTTTTTTTTTTTTTTTTTTTTTTTTTTTTGTTACTAGTATTTTTTACGTATTTCAGTTTTAGTCAAAACTTTTCTTATCATTCAGATTTTGAAAATATATGTTTTAAAGAAAAAATTGAATAGAATAAAAAGTTATGTTCTCAAACAGATGTATTGATTCGCTTTCCACAAAATTATCTATATTTCTTTTATCACAAAACTTTCAGTAACGAAGATATGAAATTGTTTAGACTTCAAGACACATATACAATATGTACATAGCATTATCATGTTTTTCAACATTCCATGACTGACAATTTAAGTTTAGACGATAATCGGTTTTTGACTATACAAAGGTCCTAGTCTGAAAAAGGTAACTTGCAACAATTGATCTTGCAACAATTGATCCAACACTAAATTTGGTAAACCCCAAAATAAGCATTGTCTATATGTTGGTCATGGTCGTGACTCTGCACTTGAATCTGAACGTGTAGACGGCGCAAGAGTCGCACTACCACGAGCTTCAGAGTAGAGCATGGGGAGCATGGTTCCATTGAGTGGAGAATTCACCATCGATGTGGTTACGGTTATAAACTTTTCAAGTTACTAAGAGATGATTAATTTTGAGATGTGCTGTTAGATTTAAATTAAGCTAACGTATGATGATTTAGTTTGTTTATGTTTATCTCAACGACGACGAGCAGAATCTGTATCTTTCCCCATTTCTATGTTTTGTTTCATGATTCTATCCTTGGTCTGTCTAATCTAATAAAAGTATCCGTTAATAAGTAATGGAGTATTTCCTGAACTTTCACATATGTATATGAAAAACGTATAAAAAAATTCATCATAATACACTTACAGCTCCAAGAAATTTAAATATGATTACATAAAAAAGAAAAATATCTCTAGCTTTGTAACTATGCTCAAAATGTACAAACGAAATACGGGCAGGACAGAGAATTGGCACTTTCCAAAATTATCAATCAATAACCACAACAGTAAAGATCTCATTTTATATTGTAATCATTTGTATATTTTTCACAAAGATTCCACTTTCGTTTACAATCTATTCTTACATTTCAAATACAAAATTGTATACGTTAAAAATCTGAAAATGATTGCGAATTTTCTTATTGTTTTCTACTTTTTATTATTTAATTGAGAGAAGTTTCACGGCAGTCTTAAATCTTCTGACGAAAAAAAGAACAAGCTACAAATTACTAAACGCGGTAATTTACTGTTACTGCCGAAATTAATGTAACCAAACATACAAATATTAACTATCAAATAAACTATCCTATTAAACATTTAGCATATACATTTCACATAATATTTATTTTAGAAGTTGTTTGAAAAGTTGTACATTTATTTTTCTTTATATTTCTGAACATTTTACCTTGCATCCGAAATAAATTATTAATTCAAGTGTATAACTGAACTTATCGTTGGCGGAATAATGTCTTTACTTTTTCTTCATCAAATAACCTAAAACGTAGTCATGTTGACAGCATAATTTTAATGGTTTTGTTAATTTTAAAAATATCATAACTGTCCGACAAGTATTGTGGACGATAGAAAAATACCATATACATCGTAGAAAGGGAAGGGGAATTGACTCAAACGATTTGGGAACCA
This sequence comes from Maratus michaelseni, assembly GCA_963931845.1. Taxonomy (NCBI): domain Eukaryota; kingdom Metazoa; phylum Arthropoda; class Arachnida; order Araneae; family Salticidae; genus Maratus; species Maratus michaelseni. The sequence continues at coordinate 188,447,507 of OZ007587.1, forward strand.
CTGGTCTAGAACTGAGTTAAAACCAGTCCATGAACCATGGAGTCATGTATGCTAAATAAAGTGGCAGTTTCTGTTTCATAAATAAGTAAAAAATCGCGCTGCCTCCTGGACTTTTATAACATATAGAAAAAACAATTTTTGGTACTTATGTGTTATCGTGCCAGAATCGCCAAAAAATGGTTGTTAATCGCCAATCTAGTTCAAAACAGTAATTTAATATACATTTATTACAAATATAATATGGTTAAAAATGATAAATAATATAAAAGCAAACTAAAATAACACAAAACAATAATTTAGTATACGTTTATTAAACATATAACATCAGATTGACGGCTTTTAGCTATAAAAGATATTTACAATGATAGTTTTATTTTTGATTGTATATTATACAAACAGAATAAATAGGATACATATATCCTAATCACATATTATATCCATGAATATAATATACATAACTATATCGATATCTATATTATATCATTCAATTATATATAAATGTTTCTGTAATTACCTTTAATATTTCTAACTACGTAATATTAACTATAGAGTTACAATGTCGAAAGGAAAAATAAAGTTACTGTAATTAGTATTATAGGCGACGTTGTTGGCGTGCTGTACTTACCTGGTACGGATAATACATAAGTACCGTTTTATTTTGCCGTTTTAAATGTATATATTATTTTAATATAATGTAATTTTCACCAGTAACGGTTTTTTGCACGTAATAGTTTAATTATTTTACCATTTTCTTTCTTTTTTAATATCCACGTGTAAATATATTTTTCAATTTTTAAGTGTATGGAAATATTATTATTTGGACTTTTTAAAATCTGGCTACAGTATATAAAAAACGGATATTTCAAATTAAGAATCAAATCTCTATTCAAATAATGAAATTTTGAATAAAAAATTCGAAAAAAATTAAAAAATTAAACAGATTTCAAACATGATTGGATACTGCACACCGCAATTTAGTCATGTATTTGCCTTCAAAAAATGGTTAAATTGCCATGCAAAGTTTTTGGTCCTATAAAGCCTTTTTAACTAAAATAGCTTACCGATTTCAACATTAAATAGTGGCTAAAATAATTCTTCGATTTAAAAACTGTCTACTTCAGCATGTTTATCATACATTTCTTTAAAAATCTATCATTTTTTGTGTTTTGATATGCAATAGTTTTTGCACTATAAGCCGAAGAGGTCACAATAAATTCTATTACTGCAGCAGCAGCAGCATTAGTTACTTTTTTTCAGAATAGAGAAAGATAGAGATACCCCCAGCCGTAGTGGCTAGAACGTGCTAGAGCTTCACCTCCGTATTTATAACATGGGTACAGCCTTACTTCTTACTTGGCGACTTAAGCGATTTATTGGCGATTTAAAAAATGTTACTTTTACATGCGTCGATGCGTCATGTAAGTACGCACAAGACAGAAAGTCTTTCTATTAATATAGGGTGAATGCACCAGCAATTGACCAGTGAAATATAAAAACTGCAGAAAACTGGAATTAATGGGTATACATTCTAACTTTGATTGTTAGAGAACATATCTAACATCTCAAGACATTTTTTTTTTTTTAGAAGTTATAAATGTAGATAAAAATGTGCTTAAGGCGGTATTAAAAAAAAATATTTTTCCACGCTCAACAACTCAAAATTTTGAGACACATTTTCAGACTCATTTTTAAAAATAGAAACATGAAACTTGGCGGCGTGATTTATGAAGAGATTTATAAGGGACCCATGTTTTTATTTTTCGTTCAATTAATTAGAAATTGATTTACAAACAATTATTTTCACAGTACGATCATTTTTTTTTGTTGTTGTTGTTTCCAGCGCTATCGTTTCGAGAAATTCAGTTCAAAATGTCCACTTTGACAGCCTTTTCTGAAATATATTCTGCCTTTATCAAAAAACCGAGACAATACGGACATTATAAAGTTTCTGAATAAGAGAACCTGCCAATTGGATGCATTTTAGAGAAAAAAATGAATTTAAAAATGTGTCTCAAAATAAGCAGTTTGGATTTGAATACACCCTTAGAGATTAGCATAGGAAAATTAGAAATATTTTTACTTTTCTGTTTTAATTAGTTTGTAAATTAATGTGTTTTAAAATGCTTTCAGACTTTTGTATTCCCCAGTACACGTGTCCTTTAGCAGCAGTTTTAAATACGAACTTTCATACTTCGATTTTTACATCGTGAAAAAAGTAGTTAATTACTGGTGCAATTTCATTTTCTAACTAATGCTGTAAATAATTTAAATTTTAGAAAAGAAAATGAGAAATTGTTTCTGGAATATGAATCCTCATACTTTAATTAGTATATAGGGTAGACTGCAGAAAAATGTGCCAATAATTTTATTATAAAAAAAATAACTTGAAAAAATTTCCACTAAATGGTCAATTACTGGTGCATTCACCCTACATATTTTTAATTTTCCTATTTCCGAGAACGCTAATTGAAAAATTTTTGCGACTCTAGCAATGGTGAAGGCTGAAAGCAGTCAAAAGGCTGTTGGTTTTACTTTACAGTGGATTAAAAAAAAATCGAGTATGATTTTAATCGTTTACATGATAAACACTAACACCAATTTTTTTAATGGATAAACACGCTAACATTTCGATCAAAGACATCGGATTTTTTTATTTTTAATTTTTAATTTTTATTATTATTTTGGATAGTTGATTGCGCTCTTTAACATAAATTACATATAAAAAAAACTGCTAAACATAAGAAGATTTTAGAAAATTTCATGAACAATTATTTACATTTTGTCTACTTAAAACTGCTAATTGAACTTTCCCATTTATCTCATTCCTTTTTACATTGACTCACTGTTTACAGTGATAATTGATTAATTTATGAGATTCTATTAAACTATTTTAAATATTATTTTTAAAAAAGCAAATTATTCCCTATTATAAATTACTGAATCTGTAAAAATAAAAATAATTATCATAATAATTTGTTTGACCTATTTATGATTTTTTAGAGAATTAAGAAGCTACAGGAAGATTTAAATTCCATAAGTATCACTTAAACAAAACTTAAAAATAATCCCCATAAGTTTTGGCTTCCCCATTTTGCCCCTCCGGCCCAATAAAAAGGTAATTCTTTAAAAATCTAATTTTAAAAAAATCATCTCCAATTTGTTTTATAGTAATAATAAATTAAGTATTTTTAATTTCTTCCCACCCTCCAAACAAAAGAAAAAAAATCCGCTTCCATCTAACACGCAAAGTTTAGAGTCATTTTTAATTTTTTTGCTCTATTTATTACTTTGTAGCAACAAAATATAAATAATTAATGGAATTTGTGAGAAAATGAATAATTCAAAATCTCATAAATATTAATTAAAAATTCTTTACACTTTGCGAAAAATTAAAAATAAATAAATAAATAACAATGTCTATTACGTAAATTTATACATTTATGTAAATAGTATAAACAAAAATAAATAATTAATTTTAAAAAAATATGCGTAATCATTCACTCATTTTTACACGTTTTGACAGACTTAAATTTGACGATTTCTTAAATCTCGCCATTTATCTCGACGTCAATTCATTATACACTTTGTTCTTCTCATATTTCATTCAGGAAATTTAAACATCCTGGTGTCTTTTTCTAGAATGGTTTGAATATTTTATCGCATAGCAACCTTCCATCATAAATTTCGTAACTAATTATTACGGGTGTTTTATAAAAAAAAATAATTCTTAAAATGTAGTACCATCGCTCTATGTTTACATACAAACTAATGGTCGCTGCGTAAATATGGCAAACCTTGTTGCATACTGTTATGATGCATACCATTTCTGCTTTTAAATGTAATATTTTTCAATAATTTATTTATTTAAATTAATTATATAATCGTAATTAATCATTATTTTAATGATTTAATAATATTAATCAACATTTAAATTAATTATTTAACAGTTATTATTTAAACAGTCAATTATTTTCTATCTTTTAAAATTAATCTTTTAAACTATTCTTCTAAGATATTTTACTATCAATTAAATTTACTTTCTACAATTAAATCACTTTTTAAATATACACTGCAAAAGAAAGTGTTGATTTTACAGTATAATACTGGCATCCCAGCTGCTAGTATTATACCGTAAAATTAACAGTAATAAATAGTAAAATAACTGTTAATTTTACGGTATAATACTAGCAGCTGGGATGTCAGTATTATACTGTAAAATCAACACTTTTTTTTTTTCCCAGTGTACCAATGACGGATGCTTCAGCTCGTAAGTAGTGGCCTTTTCCTACAGACTCCTGGAATTTACAGTGAAGTAACCAATATTTTCTTATAGAAAATCTCGCCTTATATAATCGCACGATTACATAAGATGAGTTTTTCTATAAGAAAATATTGGTACTGACCCAGAAAATCCTAGGAGTCCGTACGAACCCTCTTATGGCTACCCGTGTGAGACGTATGTGTATCGTGTAAGATGTGTGAGTACAGCTATCACTACTTAGGAGAGGTAATGTTGTTGCATGTATCCAATCATAGGAATTATAATTTTCTCCATTACATGCAACCAGTTGAGTTGAGGTGCGTCCCCGCTTACTGACAGTTTGGATAGGCTATTCTAGAATTCTCTCGCATCTACACAGTTTCTAATAAAAGTAAATTTTGTTCCACTAATTCAATGAGTATGTCTGAGGATTAGATTTGACGATACTCAACAAATATGATATTCCGGTAGACTTTTCCATGTTATGGAAACATAAATTCTATGATCGTGACTAAGCACTCTAAATGAAGTAGCCTTATGAACTATGAATAGTGAATCATAGATTCAAAGTTAAGAAACATTTTCTAGTTCATCTGGAAGCCATGCCCTAACTAGAGTTGCAAAGACTAGAAAAAAACCCGGTTTAAACCAGGGAATAAACCAGGTTTTTTGGAAATAAACAGGGTCTTTTTGGGAATTAACAGGGCTTATTGGAAAAAACCTGGGAATAAACCAGTCTTTTTTGCAACTCTAACACTAACGAATAAAAATCTGAATCTGCCTTAGAAGATAAAATCTCGATTGTCATTGGGATATGCAAATGGAAATGCTCTGGAATTCTCCAGTGAAATTACACTTCATTCCACTAATTCAGAGACCATGTCTGTGACTTATACACTATATTTCCAATGATGACCGGTCACTTGCGATTTTAGACGTTTTGTTAAATATCTGGAAAGATACATGAGGAATTATCCTGGAACTTCAGGAGTGTAAACAACATGATAGACGTCATATATTTCCGCGAAGATTTTTTCCCGAAACCCTCTAAGGGACCGTCAACAAATTGAAGAAAAACGAATATATTTTGGATAACCCTGTAAAAACTAATATTGCAAAAGCATTCAAACTGTAGATTATTGTATTAATTAAGTGGATTATTGTAATAATTTGGGTTCATTTGTATGAAGATAGCATGTATACTCGAAAAGAAATTCAGGTTTTTATAAAAACAGCCCAAATTTTATCAAGTTTTTTGCTTATAATTTGCAGAGTTTTTAATATAAAAACAAGTTATTTTCAGAAAATATGACAAACAAAATTGTACACAACACCCTGCAATTAGAATTAAAAAATAATGAAAATTGTATGAAAAATGAGTAGGTTTACTAAATATTGTTTCACTGCGCATGCGCGAATTCAATCAAAATATACTGTGCATAATATATTAGCTAAATGTATAGACCAACTTTTATGAAAGTCTCAAAAACATAGCTTGAAAATTCTGATAGTAATCGTCGATAGAATAAGCTCGAATTTCACTGTTCCCAAAAGGAAGCAAAAAGATGAGGGGTTGTATCCAAATATACTAGCTTATGAAAGTTGACATAATAAGAATGAAGTGTCTCTCATTCTACATTTGATACAACCCCTCATCTTTTTGCTTCCTTTTGGAAATGTACTAGCTTATCAAAGTTGACATAATAAGAATGAAGTGTCTCTCATTCTACATTTGATACAACCCCTCATCTTTTTGCTTCCTTTTGGAAACAGCGAATTTCAAGCTTATTCTATCGACGATTACTATCAGAATTTTCAAGCTATGTTTTTGAGACTTTCCTAAAAGTTGGTCTATACATTTAGCTAATATATTACGCACAGTATATTTTGATTGAATTCGCGCATGCGCAGTGAAACAATATTTAGTAAACCTGCTAATTTTTCATACAATTTTTATTATTTTTTAATTCTGATTACAGGGTATTGTGTATAATTTTGTTTGTCATATTTTCTGAAAAAAACGTGTTTTTATATTAAAAACTCTGCAAATTATAAGCAAAAAACTTGGTAAAATTTGGGACTATTTTTATAAAAACCTGAATTTTTCTTCGAGTATACATGCTATCTTCATACAAATGAACCCAAATTATTACAATAATCCACTTAATCATAATCTACAGTTTGAATGCTTTTGCAATATTAGTTTTTACAGGGTTATCCAAAATATATTCGCTTTTCTTCAATTTGTTGACGGTCCCTTATGGGGTTTCGGGAAAAAATCTTCGCGGAAATATATGACGTTTATCATGTTGTTTACACTCTTGAAGTTCCAGGATAATTCCTCATGTATCTTTCCAGATATTTAACAAAACGTCTAAAATCGCAAGTGACCGGTCATCATTGGAAATATAGTGTATTAGGTGATACATATAAAGTTGCAATAAACCCTGTTCATTCCCAATAAAAATGTTTAAACAGATTTTTTTCCGTCATTACAACATTATATACACAACGAATATGATTATTAATTTATATAATTATATTCATGATAAGCACTCTAAATAAAAGTACTTGAGACTTGTAATATTTGAAGCACAATACAATTTGTAAATAAGCCATTTTTTTTCTATGACTTATTGAGTTGTTAATATACGGCAAACATTAATGAAATATAACTAAAGAAAATAAAGAAGTTTAAAACATTTAAGTTAATGTAATTAATAGTCTTTGTCTTATTTAATTGCATATTTATGTAATTAAATAGAGCGAATATTTTTCTATTAATAGTGGTACTGAAAATAGTGATACTGAAAAATCGCAAATTTGGTAATTATGATACTGGAAGTGCGTCTTAATCTATACATAATGCATAAAATTGAATTATGTTTCAAAAAGAAAATGCAACCCTTCTTTTTGTTGTGATCATAATTCAAAAATAATTTTGGCATTAATTTATTTTACAAAAGAAGACCAATGCTTCCTTTTTTAACACTTTCCAACCTGGTTGAAAAGTGTTTATGACTTCGGTTTGTCTGCCGTCTGGCCGTCTGCCGTCTGGCCGTCTGCCGTCTGGCCGTCTGCCGTCTGGCCGTCTGCCGTCTGGCCGTCTGCCGTCTGGCCGTCTGCCGTCTGCCGTCTGTCCGTGCTCTAACTCCCGTAAATATGCTCGGATTGCCCTGCAATTTTTTATTGTCGTCATCTATAGCATGTTCCCTATTTCAACTGAAGTGTGTAGCACTTATAGTTTTTTTACAGGGACACTCAAAAGAATTCCGTTACATTACGGTCTATGGGAAAAAATCATTTGCGGTTTATTTTAATGATGTTACACAATTTCAAACACATTGTAATTGATATATATCACTAAGGTGCATTACAAGAAGCTTAATATGGAATAGGGTGTGCATAGAACTTATAGTTACTTTACAGGGACAGTCAAAAGAATTCCGTTACATTACGTCTATGGAGAAAAATCGTTTGCGGTTCAATTAAATAATGTATATATACAAACCTATAGATCATATACAGGGCTGAATAAAAGTATTCGGATACTTTTCCGAATATTGTATATATTGGAAATTCCTGACATTACGTTTTTAAATATATTATGCGTTTTCCACATTGTTTACTTAGACGTTATGTTTCAGCTTATTAAACGGCTATGATTTGTAAAATTATTTTGGAAGCGTTGGAAAGTGTTACATAATCTATGCTTGACGCATTGTTTTTCGTTCTTGTTTTTTTTTTTTCTTCTAAAACAAATTGCTTAAACTTTCTTCGAAAATCTTTTGAAATTTCTGGAAATTACATTTCCAGTGTTAGAATTTATATATCTGTTGTCTTAATAACTCACACCTGTTGCTGTGTATTTTAAGCTTATGGATAAAAAACTCCTCCATCCACAATAATATAAAATGTAGAGATAAAATTTTCTATGCGAGGTCATGCTTGGACCGTAAATGCCAAAATAGAAACGAATTAAATGAAAATATTCGATATTTTCTCAAAAGCGTCTATCGAATTGGTTTGGTGTCTTCATCCCAAGGGATCGTGTACAAATAAAATGAAAGAGACATCTGCGTGGTTATTCGGTTTCAAAACATAAGGGTCATTCTCCCAGAAACGATAGATTTTCTTTAAAAAAATCAAATTAAAGATTTTAAAATGTTTTTATATTGCTTTGGGCCTACCTAACAGCATACCAGTATTTTCCCAGATGAGGAGAAATAGTTTATTAAAATTGTATTTTTACATTACGTAGATGTTACGAAGATGTTCGTAACTGTGATGTCCATAGACCATATTTATTTTTGTAAATAACTTTTTAAAACACTAAATATTAGACTGAAGTGAATGATGCTTTTGAACTAATTTTTGCATTAACTACAAGGTGACCATTATTACAGTACTCAGCGTGTTGTGTTGCACGATCTAATTGCGAGGATGGTGCCAAATTTTATAAGATGATTAAACAAGACGGGAGGACGAAGGTTTCCAAGAAAAAAAAAGCGCCACATTATCCCTTAATGGTGACTTTTGGAACTATTTTTCAGTGGAATTCTTCATCTCCTATTTTATTTAATCATCTGTTCTCGAAATTTGATCGCACAACATAAAACGCTAAGTACTGCCAGTTTAATTATTGCGCCTTGTGTATTACATATTATTATATTTTACTATTCCATATTTATTTTACAGAACTTAATATCCTAGTAAGTTGCGTATATATAGAGTTACAATTATTATCAACTCGATAAGACACCAATGAGATCATTGTCCATTTCCTTGCCTTTCAGGTTCCTTCAGAAAATGTCAGAACACTGTGAAAAATTTCAAAAACGTTTAAGAAAACTCAGTAAAATTTTGTAAATATTCTCGAAACGTTTTCCTTTTCTTCGGAAGTCTTTAACAGAAGAATCAATCATAAACTTCAGAAAGCAATAGTTTTCTAAAATAAACAGAACTTTTTTCCCAAATTTTATATAGGGAGCAAAGAGGAACTTTTATTTCAAAAACGCTTTCGAAAACTTTGGAAATCTATTGTTTTCCGTTTCTTATTTTTCTTCTACAAATGTGACAAATGTTTCCAGAATCGTGAGTAACAACTAGGTTATACTTAATTTTTGTAAGCGTTTCTGCTATATCGGGTAATTGCTTTGTAATTCTTATACGATGTGTTAATATTCCTTAATTGTGTTGTAAAAATCCATGAAAGGGAGTTCGAAATAGCTCTTGAATATTGGATCCCATTGTACTTCGAAAAGAATAAAATGCAGTCTAATATATTCAGAAGATAGCCACCATTCACTAAAGAATGTTTGGTAAAAGTTGCAGAAAGGAATTATTTTTTGAAATTTTAATTTGATTTTTTTTTCGATATATATTATTTTTGTGCTTCAATTTGAGAATAACAATCACAAAATTTTATTTTTAAAAAGTACGCTTTTTTTAATGGCTTAAGAAGATAAATGGTGTGAAATTAAAAATAGTAATAATGTGCTTTTAAAATTTTCTTAAAACGTCCTGAAAAGCTTCAAAAATAAAAAATCGAAGTTTTTATAATGATTGATTTAAAATAGATATATAAATTAAATAAAATAAGACATCGAAAACGTGAGACTAGAGATAAATAAAACACATGCTGTGAATTTTAGCAGAATATGCTCGCACTTCAGTACTGCTGCACCATTCACTGGAAATGGCTGTCATTTTTAAATATGATGGATTATTTATTTACTATTGTTGTAGTATTTCGGAATTTATGTTACTTTTTTCTGTTCAGAATAAGTTGGTTGTCTTGAAGCATCAATGATAACTCGACAGTATGGTTCACAATTATAAAAATGATTATGTTATGAAGCAATTCGTCTTTCCCCCTGACCGCCGAGCAAAAGGGCAAATTTGTAATGTTGTTTTCTCTGTAATTTTTTTTAAATGCTTAAAAAATCTGAATTTTCAAACTTGAGATCAAAAACTTAATTACTTATATAAGTATAATCCTTGACAGTATCAATCATTACTTGATGTTTTAAAAATGCATTATATTTGTAGACTTATATTAATTTAAACAAACCTTGTATTGCTGTGAAACCTACAGCATAGTGAACGGATATAGGTCGCGGCGGTGAGAAGGTTAAAAATTATAGAAACAAAATAAAATTAATGTTTTTTTGTTAATGGAATGAATCCAGTTTCACCTCAAGTTCACTATAGTCATCCGCATTCTCCCCCTATTATTGTGCTTCAGATAAATCTATATTTTTAATACTGACTCTACTATACGTCCCCTAATAAACAGACAGTCTGCTGTTCGTTTTGGAAAGGACTCATTCCCTCTTTTCTGAGGAAATGTGAAAATACTCCGAATCAAGATGGTCGAAGTATTCCCAGTGTTTGACCATGGCAAACAGCATTCGGAACCGTCTCAAAACTGTATTCATGAGATGGAAGTTAGTCATAAAATATGAGTTTTGTTTTAGAGAGATATGGGAATCCACGCAAAAGTTTTCAAATATATTGATGCAGCATAAGGTTATGCAACAGGATGTCTCCATATTTCTTGAAGTAATCAGAAACGCTTACGTTCGGTCAAGTAATAAAAAACTTTCAATATCTCTATAATGTCTGCCGTGAATACAGACACTACCGTAAGGTTACTGAATGACATTAAAAACTGTGTTTGAACAATTGTATTTTTTTTACTTTTAAATTCATACACTTCATTATTATGTGAAATATGTGCTTTAATTTGAATTAGGTAGTTGTTTTGAGACTTAGTATATATTAAGGCTGTTGTCTCGAACGATGTTACAAAGATTTTTATTAATTTCATACAATACACGGGGGCTGTCCAATGCTGTAGGGATTTTAAGATTATTTAAAGTAAAAATTCTTCTTTCGGAATTTGTGGTATAAATTCGTAATTTCTAAATAAAAAAGAGACCAAACTGACAACCCTACCCCCTACTATAGTAAGTAATATTGTTCTATGTTTCGAGACATGTGAATAATGGCGCCCTTTAATGTTTTCCACTAGATGAGATGCGCCCGCTCTTACTGGAAGGTTCGATAGCCCTGCAATATGCAATTCTTTTTACAATGATCCACAGGACAGAATGCACAGCACAAAAGAGCAGGAAGGCTTTACAATCCGGGGAAATTCCATAGTGAAGCCTTCAGAAAGCGAACCTTCTACCACCAAGATAGCAGTCGACTGCCTTTACACTAGCGGCTACAGGGGATCTATGCATGTGCTTATTATACTGTTTTCTGTATTGAAAATAACAAGAAGGAAAAATCATGCGTCAAGCATCTATTATGAAACACTTTCCAGTGCATTCAGAATCCTGTAACAAAACTTCATCGTTTACTAAATGACAGATGACGTCATCAATTTGGAAAGCGCATAAGATATTTGAGAACCAATTTCAACAATTACCATATATAGTCGTAAAAATATCCGAATTATTTTATGCAAGCCTGTATAAGGTCTATGGGTTTATATTTATACTATATAATATAAAACATTTAATTCAGTTAGGAAACGCATAACAAGTTGAAAATCCCCTTCAGCAATTTCCGTCAATAAGTGGAAATGTACACGAATTATTTTGTGCAGCATTATGCATATGATCTATAGAATTTATACACACCAAGTAATATGCAAAAAAATTATTTAAATTTAAAAACGCATACCAGAATTGAAAGCGCACTTTTAACATTTTTTTTGTTCATAGACAGCACTATAGTCTATTATAATTACCAATCTACGGTACAGTTAAAGTTGTATTTTCAAAATGCTGTAAAAAAGAACCACTGGTCAGAATGACCTGATATTTCATCTGAGTATACGTGAAGCAACGGGAATTTGTTTCATGCATTTATTATTATTAAACGCATTATTAAAGTGGTAACAATATAGTGTGTTAACAAATCTTTTAGTTTTTCGCCAAAATTAAGAAAAGTTAGCGTCCGATTTTCACAAAATTGATACCTCCAATAGTTTTCTTAATACAACAAATAACGAAAGTAGATGGAAAAGGGGGGTTTTGCCTCATGAGGCGGTGCTGCGGTGCTAAATGAGGCGGTGCTGCGGTCCGGCGGCGGTGCTAAATTGTTGTAAAAGACTACGATGATAAAATTCAAACTTAAAATCGAGGGTGGGGCGAAAGGGTGTGCTATAGGAGAGGGGGTTTTAGGAGGGGGCAGCATGTTATAGTAGGGGGGGTAATTTTTTAAGGGCGTGGCTTAATTTTAAAAAAATTAAAATTGTCTTATATTACGAGGTATCGGCTATGGTAGAGTACGACTACTATCCCCTTGACCCCCCCCCCCTACCCCATGCTCCCCCCCCCCCATTTTTTTTTTTTTTTTTTTTTTTTTTTTTTTTTTTTTTTTTTTTAGGAGAGATAAAGTTTAAAGTGGTGTCGCCCTCTATCGGTAAGTATGAAAATTATGGAATTTAAAATGACTGCTTCTGAATTTTAAGTTATAGCATAGTATAAAATAAAATATTCTAAAGCATCTCATCATACTGCTTATAATGGAAATTTAAGTTATAGCATGGTGTAAAATGGAAATATATAGTTATAGCATAGCACTTAATAAATAATTTTAAAGTGTCTTAGCAAACTGCTTACAATGAAAATATTTAGTTAAAGCATAGCACTTAATAAAATATTTTAAAGTTTCTTACCAAACTGCTTACAATGGAAATTTAAGTTATAGCATGGTGTAAAATAAAGTAACTTACCACTGCTTACAATGGAAATATATAGTTATAGCATAGCACTTAATAAATAATTTTAAAATGTGTTACCATAGTGCTCGCAAAGGAATATGAAATAGAAATTTAAGTTCTATCATAAAGCTAAATAATAAAATATTCTAAAGTATCTCACTATACTGCTTACAATAGAAATTTAAGTTATAGCATGGTGTAAAATAAAGTAACTTACCACTGCCTACAATGGAAATATATAGTTATAGCATAGCACTTAATAAATAATTTTAAAGTGTCTTAGCAAACTGCTTACAATGAAAATATTTAGTTACAGCATAGCACTTAATAAAATATTTTAAAGTTTCTTACCAAACTGCTTATAATGGAAATTTAAGTTATAGCATGGTGTAAAATAAAGTAACTTACCACTGCTTCCAATGGAAATATATAGTTATAGCATAGCACTTAATAAATAATTTTAAAATGTGTTACCATAGTGCTCGCAAAGGAATATGAAATAGAAATTCAAGTTCTAGCATAAAGCTAAATAATAAATAATTTTAAAGTGTCTTAGCAAACTGCTTACAATGGAAATATTTAGTTATAGAATAGCACTTAACAAAAATTTTAAAGTGACACATGTAAATAATTATAGTTATAAACCGACATATAGGCAGATAGGCAGGCACACAGACAAGAAGGCAGGCAGGTATGCAGACAGACAGACACACAGTGAACTATTTGTTACGTACACAAGCATGCATATACGAAGTGAACTAATTGTAATAAAATACAAGACGTGCATACGTTTTAAAACATTTTTTTTTCTTCACAGAAATTAAGAAAATATTAAATTTCGACTACAACTTTCACTTTGAAATAGCGTACTCCCTTGTTAAAAATTATTAGCTTTTAACAAACATGTAAATGAAGCGGGGTTCGAACCTCGAACTTGACAAAATGATCTCATGATGTGTTGATTTGCAGTAGGTTTAAACGAACACACCATGAGACCATGTTTATTAGACGCGATTTAAGATATATAAGAAAAGGTGTCACGTGACTGAACATATTGGATTATTACTATACAGTACTAATGATATTATAAATTTTGTAAAATAATTTAAGCTTTACGATAAACTTTAATGTTTAAACTTACAAACACATTGGAATGTATTTATAACATATAAAATAACCTTATAAAAGGTTGGTTGGTTTGTTGGTTTTATAAACTTGCAAAGCAAAGCGTATCTTACCAATTTGCATACAAGAGATTTTGTAACATAAATTATATAATACAGCAAATTTTAACTTACCAAGTGGGGTTTAAGGATACTGTATTAAAATTTTTAATTATATACTTTAAAAAAGAAACTTTAACTTACCATTATGTTTATGATGGGATTCGAACTGTCAACATTTTTGCTAGCTTTCCAATACGCTCCCAATTACGCTACGATGGCTCCGTACAATTAATATAAATAATGAAACCTAATACAATGTTACTTTTTTTTCCTAAGATTTTCAAGTTAATAAAACAGGATATGACGACATTTATAGAATAACATCCTGTTTTACAACGATAAGAATAGCAATATAAGAAGCTTGTACACCATAATGAATTTACTGTTTAAAGTTTTGACTTAAACGATTATTCTTCTAATTACTTAAAACCTTGCTGTATATTTGCTTGATCACCTATCTGTTTACCCTGCTTTTTGGATACTTCTAAACCTGAAAATGACTACTTCGCTTAACACATCTTACTATGAAATTTCAGAAATCAGCGAATTTAGTAGAATATTTCAGTATTTTGACGTTTTTACCCCATACCATTGGGACTTAGGGGAGGATACGATTGTCGAAGTGCAAATGAATAAGGACTGTGAGTTAAACGTTCACATTCAAAAATATAAAGAATTTGAGAATAGTGGTAAAATGTACCCTACAAATGAAGGAATTACAATATCGTGCGCAACCTTTGATAAATTTGAAACGAGAATGACAAAATTTAATTTTGACTCTGCAGAAAAAGAAACATTCGTATCTAACAACGACTTACTAACGATTTATGTGGATAAGGAATCATGCATACTGCAAAAACTATTGAAACCTGATTGTTTACTACTTACAAAAGAACAATTTCTCAAACTAGAGAAAAACTGTATTGAAATTAGCGAATGTCTTATTCAAACTTTTTTAACAAAACTTTTACCTGTTTATGTTTTAAAAAACGTAAAAATATGTAAATGTTCTCACTTTACAGAGGAAGAGGCGATGGACTATTTTTTAGAATGCTTCGATCATGAATTAGAGAGATCAGTATATCGCACGTTTGACTGTTATTTATGTTCAATCGGCCAACCAGTAGAAATGGATCATGAATGTATGAGATATAATTTAAGAAAACAGTTTAACTGGTGCGCAGACAGTGCTTTGTTAAATTTCAACATTAAGGAATTTATGAAAAACCTGCTAGAGAAATGTAGATGTAATTATACTTATTTATTTTTTGAATCTATGAATGTAGACTTTTATAATAAGCATTTGAACAATGTATTTATAAATTAACATAATTATTTAATAAATATTTGTTTAGTTTTTCATCATGTGTCTGTTTTTATTTATGTATAAGGAATAAATAAGTTTAGTTTTCGGAAAGTTTTACAATTTTTATTCAGAAAATGTAGAAACTTGTTTATTTTTCTACAAAAATTAAGGATTTTATACTATTTCATTAAACATGTGTACCATTATTATAATATAACTTACATATTGTATACAAAATACTACCCTTTACTTGATAAATTATTTAAGATTTTAAACCAAAACTGAGCGAATATTATAAAGATTATCGAGTTTGAAAATAGATCTGTTGTCTACCAGAGCAAAAACAGGAAACTACTTATTTGCGGATAACATCCCTGTTTTCTTACTGATAACGATACTTCTTGTATAGATTAAGGTATAAAAATTATTTCATTTACTTAATTAGCAATACCATATAATGAACGAGTATATTCACACATTTAAATTTGCATTTTAAACCACGATGAATACATAATAAAACATTACTTGTATACTTTTACATAAAAATTGAAAATACATTTATACTTAACGAAATCACCCACTGTATAATAAAAGATACTTTGCTAAATTACTTATGTTTAACATACAGACTAATTTCTGTATACGATATATAACACGTGACGCTATTTTTAATTATTTTAAGCATGCGCGCCCTCTACAATTAAATAAATATTCATGAAAAGTTTTATTTGAAATAATATTCATACTGTTTCTGTGCCGTTAAGACGTTCTAATTTTTTCTCCGTTTAAGTAATCTGCGATTTTAATTGATTTAAATTAAATAAGTACAATGCAAGACATGGTGTTAGACGAACCAACCAAGATAAGAAAAGCCTTGACATCGGAGTTTAAGGAGCAAATAGACTGTACTATTTTAATGAAACCTGTTTTGAATAAGGAACCAATGGCCTCTTCATCAGATCAAGTCGATCAAAAGTTACCTTTTACATGTGATACATGTAAAAAAGTATTTACTAAAAAATATATGTTATTAAGACATATGAACTTACATTTAGAAAAAAAAACCCTCTAAGTGTGATAATCTGTTTACTACAAAGAGCGCTTTACAGGGTGATATGCTAATTAATCCCAAGACATCCACATATAAATGTGAGAAATGCAGTAAGACTTTCTCACGAAAAAATGTGTTAGTTAGACACATGAAATTTCACTTAGAAAAGAAACCTTTTAATTGTAAAATGTGTTCGAAATCATTTGTGCAGAAAAGCGACTTACAAAAGCATAACTTAGTACATTCTAAACAAGGCGTTATGCATAAATGTAATGATTGTGATAAAAAGTTTTTACGGGAAAAAAATTTAATAAATCATACTATGATTCATAACACCCCTCAGCAAAAGCAAAGGAATATTGAACCGTTTACCAGACACTATAAATGTGTCGATTGTTCTGAAATATTTAATCACAGATTTGACTTAGTGAAGCATAGAAAAATTCATCTCTCGCCCAAAGAACATATATCTGAACAGCGTACTGAACTTTTAAACCATTTACAGAATTTATTACTACGTATAGACACTTTACAAAATGCTATAAAAAATGAAACTATTCCTTTTTGAAATATTGACTTTACCAATTTATTTGAGCTATACAACTTCTTGTATATACTAATGTATGTGTTTAAATAATTAAATAAATAATAGATAAGTGAAAAAGCTTTTGTGTTTTATTTTTCAATATGATTATATTATATCACTATTATGTGAATGAATGGACTTGTAAATTTAAACCCTATGTATAAAAATAAATTTCTTGCACTTTTACAAGAAGTAAAAATTTAATGCAAATATATTTCAGATTTTTTAAATATATTATTGATTCACATATGATAGTTAAATTAATATGCTATTAAACATATAATTTTGTATAATCTATATTATTAATTTTCTTTAACACATATTACTTTTTTACAATAAATCGATTTAACTAATTATACATTTGTGTAATTAAACAAACTTATTTTACTAAATATACGTATCGATAATTAATTTTTATTATTTACATACACATGATTATACTTTTTATCGTATGCGATTAACTATTTATACATTTAATAAGCGTTGCCATACCCGCTTTTATAAATAATTAGATATTATAAAGCATACGGATTTCACATAAACAAGCAATATTCATTAAATGAACAATTTGAATCTTTAAGCTATAACGTCATATTTACTTTTAAACTTGCTTTTAACTGTAACCATCACTCTTTTTTAACATATGTTAGTAACTGTTTAGATATAATATAATCAGTTTACTGTTAACTTTTGTCGTGACTGAACCTTTTACTGTTTGTTATTTAAAAATGGCTTGTGAATCGTAATTATATAGGATTATTCTTAACACCTGAACATTTTTTTTGGTACAATGAATTAAAATATGGACAAAATACCACTTTTTCCGAACTAACATATTTGCTTTATTTAATCGGAAAAGGTCTGTCATTACCCCCCCCCACCCCCACCCCACGTTCCCTCCAGCCTCCAGGTGACATGTCTTTGAAATGAACTTCAGGCTTAGATTTTAAGTGAATATGTCTTTATTGGGATCTAGAAGAGATCTATACCTAATCATAAAAAAATGTCTCATACCTCTCAGATTTTTTTATATGATATACTACATATAACTTTCAAAAGTTTTGTACCTACTCCAAACAAGCAAAGACTTGAGTCAGTCTTCATTTTTTGGGATAAAAATGTCAAAAAAGCAGTAAATCTATTTTTTTTTCCTGAATGTTAAGGTTAACTAAATGTTGAATTGATATTTGTAGAATTTCAAATGTTCGAATAATTTTTGTTGCTACGATGCGATCTTGGATTTGTGTGTCCTTCATTTGATATAAAATAATTTTTGATAAAATTTGTTTTTATTACTCTTTTCTAGTGAAAACAATACAATAGGAGTTAATATATATTTATTATATCTTCATACTATAATAAATGTATTATTTAAAAAATGTAAAAATCAATTGACTTTTCCTATCCATGTGGATGCAGAGTACTTTCATACACTAACTAATTTCATTACATATAATAACTACTTTTTATAAGATAATACCATTTATTTACAGAAAGACAGTATTCTAGAAGGTGGATGCACATAAAGTTTACTTACAGGCTTATATTTATATCACTATGAGCGTACATTTTGTAACAGTAATATTCATTAATATCGTTATATTGATGACACCATATTAATCAATACCGACCATTCACACGTTTCTCAATTTCTAATCAATTATCCTACTAATTTAGAATTAACAGAAAACCTATTATCTAATAATACTATTTCTCTTTTTAGACCTAAGATTTATACTGCACGATAATAAAACTATTACAGATATTTATGACAAACATAAAGAATTAAAGTTAAAAGTTAATACATGTACAAATTTTAAGTCATGTATCCATATATCTGTTTATCGTAATGTACTTCTTAATCACATGTTGGGAATAAAACGACTATGCTCTTATCTTATAAATAATCAATTTATCCTTCAGTTAATCTTTTGATTTGCCTAATAGTTACAGATTTGAACCAAAAGTTTTTTCTTTTCTTTTTTTATTTTTAATAGGATAAATGAGCTTTTCTTTCATCGTTACATTACCACTTTTCAATAAAATAATCTTACACAAAATGAAGAACTGTACACTAGAACTAAAAATGAAAAGTATAAAAAAATATAAAAAGAATATGTATGGAAAATTGCCTTAAAAATATCTTCAATGATTGATATACAAATAAATAAATGAGTAAATTCGAAATTCATTTGAAGTTATGATTTTAAATAACAATTTTAATTTGTTCGAATATTATGTAAACAGTTACATCTACTGTTGATAATTTAAAATCTTTCTAATTAGATGCGATACAGAACAAGAAATTTTATAAACAAAAATATATAATTTACTTTCCGAATGGTCGTTTGATGTACATATTAATTGAAGATTTAAACAAAGGACTTTTTAAAATCTTTATTTTTCATTGTTTTCAGATAGGGAAATGAGTTTTTTCATTGCTACACAACCTTTCAATGAAATAATGACTGTATGAATTTACATAGTTTACAAATATTAAACAAACTAGAGTTTTCCGTGTTATGAACGTGTTAAGAAGTTTAGTCAGCTCTTAGCAATAGTCCATTATATTCCCGAAATATCAAAACTTGCACACAAAAAAACCTGAAAACTAAAATAAAAAAAAAATACTTTGAACGTGAATAAATATGGTAAATCGCCTTAAAAAACACAACAGAAAAAAAATTATCATTCGTAGCTTATCTAATCTTTTCTGTAGCTTCGAAAGAAAGACATTTGATGCTTCGGTGTACCAAGTGGAAAATAAAAATGGCTATTTCGATGAGTTCTTTATGCAAATATACATTTGCGTGTGCTTTCGGAATATTCAGAGGAGGAAAACAGAGGGCAGCAAGAAAATCACGGAAACAGAAAGAGAAAAGTTCCAGAACAGCATGTTCTTTGAATATCCTCAAAACACGACTCCCAGAAGAACATGAATAACGTAAGATTCATTTGGCCCTTTTCGGTCAACTCGAAAACAAAAAAGCGAAGAAATGTTAATGGAATACCATTTTGTGCGTGTAAAACTATGTTTGAAGATCTTAATGCTGTATACAATTGTTTGGAGTTGACAGAAGTTCATAAATGGTAGGCACAGTTGAAAAAAGAGAATAAAATAAGATACCGCCTTTTTGAAAGTTGAGATACAGGCGTAATTTAGTGTATTAATACATATGGGCGTAATTTTTATTCAATGTACTGAAATTTAATAAGTTAAAATTATAGAGCTTTGCTGTTCTTAACCGATCGCATCGATCCAGAATTTATCCTCATTATTATTATTATTATTATTATTATTATTATTATTAACAGGGTATAACTCCCGTCAAAAATGACGGAATGATGATCTACGTTTCAGTTTCATAAGACTTCATACAAACAAACAGCATGATTTCACTAATGAAAGGTTTGTATTGTAGAAAAGTACATTTTAAAAATGACAAATGATGAGCTTTTTTTGTGTTTTACTCAATCTTCAATTTCTGAAACATTCAACGATTGGACAAAACATTCAAATTAAATATTAAAAAAATAATATCCATGTGCAAAAGTGTTTGTAAAAAAAAAGTGTTATTAATGAGTTTCTAAAGAGAATGCTCACCACATCCTCTTTAATAAAAAGCTATGCGTTGCTGACGACTGGGATTTTCGATAATCGTTGCCACAGATTAAACTAGGAAAATGAAACATTTGAAGTTACTGAAAAAATTAATAGCTCGAAAAGTATTTGTCAGAAAATTGTTAGACAAACTTCGTGAGAAAGGTAAAAAATTGTTTTTTTTCTTGATATAAATTTCAAATCTAATGATTATGCCGTTTTTCAAATATTCAATTTCAAAAATTACCAAATTTCCCAATTAAGTACCATAGCGAAATCTTCACGCGTAAAAAGATAATGATAACGGCCATGTGTCCTGACGTATGGCTATATAGCACGAGTCACAAATTACAGTAGCCTTACTATTCTGTTAAAATATAAAAGTGAATTATGATGCCACGAGTGCATTATTTTTATTTAATTTTAATATAATCATTTTAGAAACAAGGTTTTGGAAATTTTTTTTTGAATGAGACTAATAAATTGGCCAATACTGTATATTATTTTGAGTTTAAAAGAGGAAAGTTGGGGCAGCTTTATATTATTTAGGTTTCCGCAGGAACTTTTGGTCAGAATTGAAAGTTTAATATATCAAAACGTCAGAAATTAAATCGACATTAAATCGGCAATAACTATAACTACTGTCCTTCAGTTCGTTTGGATATATTTTCATTTAAAAATATAAAATCATTCAACATTGATTTTAGGTATTTTTACAATGGGTTATTTAGGCATATTTATCACGGGCCCGGGCAACGCCGGGCACGTCAGCTAGTAGCTCATAATAGCTTAACGATTGTACAAAACATTAATATTTTGTTATCTTTAAACTGTCTAAGTTAATAGTATAATAGAGTTTTAAATCATTGCTGCATGAAATCAGTCATTACAATATCATTGCTTTGTTTATTTACATTTTAATTACTATATTACTAGTTATATTTTTTAAATTATTTTAAATATTAAATGCTAAAAAAAATTAATATTTCCAATTAAAATGTGTAAAAAGGTATATATTTAATTGATAATTTTGACAAATTATAATTGCAATTCATTATAAGTATTTAGAGTATATCCATGGAGTCACTCTCTTTGTATCTCCACTGTGTTTATAGATAGCAGCATCAAACAGCCAAAGAAATGGCGCTATCGTAAGAGCGTGTATTTTTCTGACATTTTCTGTAGTCCGGTGATTTTTGGTTGCACATAATATTTTTCAAGAACATCAATAGTTTAAAGATTCCACTATGAAAGGATAAGAACGATAAACTCTCAAAATAATGTTTAGATCAACAAAGATGTTTAAACCCCCGTTTCCAATCAGCACAAATAATTTTGATGAATGGGTCTCAAAATTGAGTGCACAGCGGTATTTATTGCAATAATAATAATAATTAGTGAAGTGAAACACAATTTCTGAAGATTTCACAAAACATTAAAATTAAATATTCAATGCGATAAAGTTCTTTTTATTTTAAAATATAATGAAAATGAATTAATCGAGAATCTATAATGTAATGAAAATAAATGAATCTAAAAAATGAATGGCTCACCAAACCGCTTTCCGTTTGTTTACACTATTTCAGAAAAAAGTGCTTACAGAAAAAAAAATGTTTACATAAATGTTGATATACACGATTTATATTAAAATATGCTGAACAGACATAACAGACAGAAATTATCATTTAGTTGTCATATGTTAGCATATGTTTTTCATTAAGCCTAACATGACGTTTAGCTACTGTCGATTCGCAGACCAGTGGTCCCACTTGGCATGGTTACAACTCTTTTCTACAATTGCATTTTGTTATAAGTAGATTATTATTATTATTATCATTATAGTGGAATATAAAACAAGAACGCAAAACAATTAAGACTTACATTGACTTTCATTAAATAAATTAAATTAAAAATTAACATATAACTAGCGAAACGCATGCGGTACCTGCACAAAATTGAGCTGAGCGAGAAAACATTCATTCATTCAATGTCAAGCATACATTGATAATTTCATATTTTTAAGTGAACATATAGACAGCAAAAATATATCTGCAAAGTTCTGGTAAAGTTCTTGGTTTCCAACACTGCTACCAACAGCAAGCAAACCGATATCTTTCATTGTTATTGATATTTGTATTGTTTGTTTAAATTTATTGTTGTAATATCTATATATATAAAACGTTAAGGTACGTAGTGGCCAAAAAGCGGTTATTTCTCTTTTATCGATGGCAACGAGTGGATTATTTAGAAAATCAAATCTGCTAAATGTAAATTTAACCGACTTCGTTAGTAGATGGAAAAGGGGGGTTTTGCCTCATGAGGCGGTGCTGCGGTGCTAAATGAGGCGGTGCTGCGGTCCGGCGGCGGTGCTAAATTGTTGTAAAAGACTACGATGATAAAATTCAAACTTAAAATCGAGGGTGGGGCGAAAGGGTGTGCTATAGGAGAGGGGGTTTTAGGAGGGGGCAGCATGTTATAGTAGGGGGGGTATTTTTTTTAAGGGGGGGGCTTAATTTAAAAAAAATTAAAATTGTCTTATATTACGAGGTATCGGCTATGGTAGAGTACGACTACTATCCCCTTGCCCCCCCCCCCTACCCCATGAACCCCCCCCCATTTTTTTTTTTTTTTTTTTTTTTTTTTAATTTTAGGAGAGATAAAGTTTAAAGTGGTGTCGCCCTCTATCGGTAAGTATGAAAATTATGGAATTTAAAATGACTGCTTCTGAATTTTAAGTTATAGCATAGTATAAAATAAAATATTCTAAAGTATCTCATCATACTGCTTATAATGGAAATTTAAGTTATAGCATGGTGTAAAATGGAAATATATAGTTATAGCATAGCACTTAATAAATAATTTTAAAGTGTCTTAGAAAACTGCTTACAATGAAAATATTTAGTTAAAGCATAGCACTTAATAAAATATTTTAAAGTTTCTTACCAAACTGCTTACAATGGAAATTTAAGTTATAGCATGGTGTAAAATAAAGTAACTTACCACTGCTTACAATGGAAATATATAGTTATAGCATAGCATTTAATAAATAATTTTAAAATGTGTTACCATAGTGCTCGCAAAGGAATATGAAATAGAAATTTAAGTTCTATCATAAAGCTAAATAATAAAATATTCTAAAGTATCTCATTATACTGCTTACAATAGAAATTTAAGTTATAGCATGGTGTAAAATAAAGTAACTTACCACTGCCTACAATGGAAATATATAGTTATAGCATAGCACTTAATAAATAATTTTAAAATGTGTTACCATAGTGCTCGCAAAGGAATATGAAATAGAAATTTAAGTTCTAGCATAAAGCTAAATAATAAATAATTTTAAAGTGTCTTAGCAAACTGCTTACAATGAAAATATTTAGTTAAAGCATAGCACTTAATAAAATATTTTAAAGTTTCTTACCAAACTGCTTACAATGGAAATATTTAGTTATAGAATAGCACTGAACAAAAATTTTAAAGTGACACATGTAAATAATTATAGTTATAAACCGACATATAGGCAGATAGGCAGGCACACAGACAAGAAGGCAGGCAGGTATGCAGACAGACAGACACACAGTGAACTATTTGTTACGTACACAAGCATGCATATACGAAGTGAACTAATTGTAATAAAATACAAGACGTGCATGCGTTTTAAAACATTTTTTTTTTCTTCACAGAAATTAAGAAAATATTAAATTTCGACTACAACTTTCACTTTGAAATAGCGTACTCCCTTGTTAAAAATTATTAGCTTTTAACAAACATGTAAATGAAGCGGGGTTCGAACCTCGAACTTGACAAAATGATCTCATGATGTGTTGATTTGCAGTAGGTTTAAACGAACACACCATGATACCATGTTTATTAGACGCGATTTAAGATATATAAGAAAAGGTGTCACGTGACTGAACATATTGGATTATTACTATACAGTACTAATGATATTATAAATTTTGTAAAATAATTTAAGCTTTACGATAAACTTTAATGTTTAAACTTACAAACACATTGGAATGTATTTATAACATATAAAATAACCTTATAAAAGGTTGGTTGGTTTGTTGGTTTTATAAACTTGCAAAGCAAAGCGTATCTTACCAATTTGCATACAAGAGATTTTGTAACATAAATTATATAATACAGCAAATTTTAACTTACCAAGTGGGGTTTAAGGATACTGTATTAAAATTTTTAATTATATACTTTAAAAAAGAAACTTTAACTTACCATTATGTTTATGATGGGATTCGAACTGTCAACATTTTTGCTAGCTTTCCAATACGCTCCCAATTACGCTACGATGGCTCCGTACAATTAATATAAATAATGAAACCTAACACAATGTTACTTTTTTTCCTAAGATTTTCAAGTTAATAAAACAGGATATGACGACATTTATAGAATATCATCCTGTTTTACAACGATAAGAATAGCAATATAAGAAGCTTGTACACCATAATGAATTTACTGTTTAAAGTTTTGACTTAAACGATTATTCTTCTAATTACTTAAAACCTTGCTGTATATTTGCTTGATCACCTACCTGTTTACCCTGCTTTTTGGATACTTCTAAACCTGAAAATGACTACTTCGCTTAACACATCTTACTATGAAATTTCAGAAATCAGCGAATTTAGTAGAATATTTCAGTATTTTGACGTTTTTACCCCATACCATTGGGACTTAGGGGAGGATATGATTGTCGAAGTGCAAATGAATAAGGACTGTGAGTTAAACGTTCACATTCAAAAATATAAAGAATTTGAGAATAGTGGTAAAATGTACCCTACAAATGAAGGAATTACAATATCGTGCGCAACCTTTGATAAATTTGAAACGAGAATGACAAAATTTAATTTTGACTCTGCAGAAAAAGAAACATTCGTATCTAACAACGACTTACTAACGATTTATGTGGATAAGGAATCATGCATACTGCAAAAACTATTGAAACCTGATTGTTTACTACTTACAAAAGAACAATTTCTCAAACTAGAGAAAAACTGTATTGAAATTAGCGAATGTCTTATTCAAACTTTTTTAACAAAACTTTTACCTGTTTATGTTTTAAAAAACGTAAAAATATGTAAATGTTCTCACTTTACAGAGGAAGAGGCGATGGACTATTTTTTAGAATGCTTCGATCATGAATTAGAGAGATCAGTATATCGCACGTTTGACTGTTATTTATGTTCAATCGGCCAGCCAGTAGAAATGGATCATGAATGTATGAGATATAATTTAAGAAAACAGTTTAACTGGTGCGCAGACAGTGCTTTGTTAAATTTCAACATTAAGGAATTTATGAAAAACCTGCTAGAGAAATGTAGATGTAATTATACTTATTTATTTTTTGAATCTATGAATGTAGACTTTTATAATAAGCATTTGAACAATGTATTTATAAATTAACATAATTATTTAATAAATATTTGTTTAGTTTTTCATCATGTGTCTGTTTTTATTTATGTATAAGGAATAAATAAGTTTAGTTTTCGGAAAGTTTTACAATTTTTATTCAGAAAATGTAGAAACTTGTTTATTTTTCTACAAAAATTAAGGATTTTATACTATTTCATTAAACATGTGTACCATTATTATAATATAACTTACATATTGTATACAAAATACTACCCTTTACTTGATAAATTATTTAAGATTTTAAACCAAAACTGAGCGAATATTATAAAGATTATCGAGTTTGAAAATAGATCTGTTGTCTACCAGAGCAAAAACAGGAAACTACTTATTTGCGGATAACATCGCTGTTTTCTTACTGATAACGATACTTCTTGTATAGATTAAGGTATAAAAATTATTTCATTTACTTAATTAGCAATACCATATAATGAACGAGTATATTCACACATTTAAATTTGCATTTTAAGCCACGATGAATACATAATAAAACATTACTTGTATACTTTTACATAAAAATTGAAAATACATTTATACTTAACGAAATCACCCACTGTATAATAAAAGATACTTTGCTAAATTACTTATGTTTAACATACAGACTAATTTCTGTATACGATATATAACACGTGACGCTATTTTTAATTATTTTAAGCATGCGCGCCCTCTACAATTAAATAAATATTCATGAAAAGTTTTATTTGAAATAATATTCATACTGTTTCTGTGCCGTTAAGACGTTCTAATTTTTTCTCCGTTTAAGTGATCTGCGATTTTAATTGATTTAAATTAAATAAGTACAATGCAAGACATGGTGTTAGACGAACCAACCAAGATAAGAAAAGCCTTGACATCGGAGTTTAAGGAGCAAATAGACTGTACTATTTTAATGAAACCTGTTTTGAATAAGGAACCAATGGCCTCTTCATCAGATCAAGTCGATCAAAAGTTACCTTTTACATGTGATACATGTAAAAAAGTATTTACTAAAAAATATATGTTATTAAGACATATGAACTTACATTTAGAAAAAAACCCCTCTAAGTGTGATAATCTGTTTACTACAAAGAGCGCTTTACAGGGTGATATGCTAATTAATCCCAAGACATCTGCCACATATAAATGTGAGAAATGCAGTAAGACTTTCTCACGAAAAAATGTGTTAGTTAGACACATGAAATTTCACTTAGAAAAGAAACCTTTTAATTGTAAAATGTGTTCGAAATCATTTGTGCAGAAAAGCGACTTACAAAAGCATAACTTAGTACATTCTAAACAAGGCGTTATGCATAAATGTAATGATTGTGATAAAAAGTTTTTACGGGAAAAAAATTTAATAAATCATACTATGATTCATAACACCCCTCAGCAAAAGCAAAGGAATATTGAACCGTTTACCAGACACTATAAATGTGTCGATTGTTCTGAAATATTTAATCACAGATTTGACTTAGTGAAGCATAGAAAAATTCATCTCTCGCCCAAAGAACATATATCTGAACAGCGTACTGAACTTTTAAACCATTTACAGAATTTATTACTACGTATAGACACTTTACAAAATGCTATAAAAAATGAAACTATTCCTTTTTGAAATATTGACTTTACCAATTTATTTGAGCTATACAACTTCTTGTATATACTAATGTATGTGTTTAAATAATTAAATAAATAATAGATAAGTGAAAAAGCTTTTGTGTTTTATTTTTCAATATGATTATATTATATCACTATTATGTGAATGAATGGACTTGTAAATTTAAACCCTATGTATAAAAATAAATTTCTTGCACTTTTACAAGAAGTAAAAATTTAATGCAAATATATTTCAGATTTTTTAAATATATTATTGATTCACATATGATAGTTAAATTAATATGCTATTAAACATATAATTTTGTATAATCTATATTATTAATTTTCTTTAACACATATTACTTTTTTACAATAAATCGATTTAACTAATTATACATTTGTGTAATTAAACAAACTTATTTTACTAAATATACGTATCGATAATTAATTTTTATTATTTACATACACATGATTATACTTTTTATCGTATGCGATTAACTATTTATACATTTAATAAGCGTTGCCATACCCGCTTTTATAAATAATTAGATATTATAAAGCATACGGATTTCACATAAACAAGCAATATTCATTAAATGAACAATTTGAATCTTTAAGCTATAACGTCATATTTACTTTTAAACTTGCTTTTAACTGTAACCATCACTCTTTTTTAACATATGTTAGTAACTGTTTAGATATAATATAATCAGTTTACTGTTAACTTTTGTCGTGACTGAACCTTTTACTGTTTGTTATTTAAAAATGGCTTGTGAATTAGATGGGATTAAACGGTCGTGTGAAGAAATGGCTTCTTCAACAAAGTTTCAACGTTTAGATAAACCTATGGAAAATTCTGATTTTTATAAAAATGAATTTTTACCCAAATCTAATATACAGGAGAACTATGAAACACTATCACCTACCATGGACTTGTATGCAGCAGAGCCTAAGATTACCAAGGATTCTACAACCCCAATATTTACTAACTGTGATAATGACGAAACGTCTTTCCCCGACACCTGTTGTGAGTCTACCTCTGCTAAAAGCTTTTTGGATACAATGTTTAAGGATCTAGATTTTAAAAATTTGGAAACATATCTTACCTCACAGCCTACAAGTGGTTTAATTTCTTCAAATGAACCATCAACTAGCATTACACATAGTAGTGAACAATTATATAACATACCCCCTCCCATCGCATGTGTGAATAACATTTCCAAAACCAAACATGGTAAATCTCGCATTTTTGTCATGTTTCGGATTAAACTTGCTGATTTTATATTTTTAACTTTAAAACGACATTATAAACAGTTTTATATACATATTGAAGAGATCAAACACAATGTATTTACAAATGAAGAAATTTCATCAACAAATAGAATTTTTATGGATATTTCAACATGGTATGAATTCCAATATAAAATTTTTGGATTTAATTTAAAATATAAAAGTTCATCGTTTATTGCTAACAATACAGTATTAGTGTTAAATTATAATAATTCTATTATGCAAATAAAAAATTTAAAGAATTATACACATTGTGTTTTAAACGATTTTCAGTTAGAAAATTTAAAAGAAAAAGCTATTGATTTTAATAGCAATCTTATTAAACACTTGTATACAGTTCATCTACCGCAGTTAATTAAGCAAAAATGCACACTCGTTAATTTACCTTCTGAAATCGAGCGTGTTTTACTAACAAAACTTATCTCTTCTATTGAGGATAATGTACTGACAATATTAAACCAAATTTATGAATGTGTAGGATGTATATTTAGACACCAATCCCAAAGTCTACATACATGTTTCACCTTTAATAAACGTGAAAGATTTAATCACTTAGGGGATATGATTTTAATGCTTGTAAATTTTGATTATGTTATTTCAAGGTTTTTAAACGGAGTTGAATGTATCAGTGAAAACTTTTTACGTAACATTAATGTGGAATTTATTCGAAATGTATTATTTAAGTCCTGAAAATAAAATATTTTGCTTTAAATCTGTGTGTTTATTTAAACAAAATGTGTGTGTGTTTATTAATATTGTTTAACTTGCAATTTAAGATTAATAATTTCTCTTATATGTTTATAACAGAAACATGATAACATAGTATGTATACTAAATGTTAGTAACATACTACACATGTTAGTAAATGTATTTTTGAACTATTATAAAAGTTCTTAAAATTTTACAAGATAGCAAAATTATTTTTCAGTTTAAAAAGTTTTAAAACTTAATAAAAGTATTTCATACTTTATCAATGTTGATTCGTCTTGTATGTTTATATTATATAATGGTAACATACTATATAGTTGTTATGTTACTACATATACTTATAAAAATAATTTAAACATGTTATATTATTGTAAAAGTTTTTTTAAAAATTACAAACTAACTTAATTAAATTAAAAAAATATAAGTAAACAAAATAATTATTTTTTTAATTAAAATAAATTAACAAAAATGAAAAGTTATCAAAATTATTTTATAAATGTTTTAAAATACTTAATTTTAATAAATTGTGTCTATGTATACATATATATATATATATATATATATATATATATATATATATATATATATATATATATATATATATATATATATATATATATATATATATATATATATATATATATGTACCTATATACATGTGGAACTTTAGTTAAGTACTAGAAATTCTCAAACTTTGTCATTAGAAACCCTATATTCTGATAATTAATAACAATTAGCTTTAAATTAAAGAAATAGATTAATTTATACTTACAAATATAACCCACTTATAATAGCACGTCCATCTTACATAGTTACTTCAGACATTATGCTTGTTACTATCCTAGCAACAGGATGTTTTTGTCGTACCACGTGATTTCCTTTAAAGTCACGTTATCATGAAGATAAGGACATTTTCACTTCTGCTATAGAAGAGGCTTGTTTGGTAAGTTATAATATCCTGTATTCTTTATTTTACACTTTATTTTACAATTTATTAAGAAGATCTAATTTAAATAACGTTTATATTGCAAACGTAAGGTAAAAGCACTAAATTATTGTTTTAAAAGCATTTTATTTTGTAATTCTATCGACAATAAGATGATGTAAAACATTTAAAATCTTACTATTGGGTTTTATTTTAGCATAAACATTATTTATTCAACTGGCTATTGCTTTTAGAAGTAACTTAATTTTCTTACACAAGCGGAAAATAATATTTCTTCATTAATATATCATGTTTACAAAATTTTTAAGTTATATATAATATAACTTGTACATACATAGTATATTTTTATACTATAAGTATCTATAAGTATATGTATACTTACATGTTATTTAAGTATATATGTATACTTATGGATTTGGTATAAAAATATACTATGCACCGCAGCACCGCCTCATGAGGCAAAACCCCCCTTTTCCATCTACTAACGAAGTCGGTTAAATTTACATTTAGCAGATTTGATTTTCTAAATAATCCACTCGTTGCCATCGATAAAAGAGAAATAACCGCTTTTTGGCCACTACGTACCTTAACGTTTTATATATATAGATATTACAACAATAAATTTAAACAAACAATACAAATATCAATAACAATGAAAGATATCGGTTTGCTTGCTGTTGGTAGCAGTGTTGGAAACCAAGAACTTTACCAGAACTTTGCAGATATATTTTTGCTGTCTATATGTTCATTTAAAAATATGAAATTATCAATGTATGCTTGACATTGAATGAATGAATGTTTTCTCGCTCAGCTCAATTTTGTGCAGGTACCGCATGCGTTTCGCTAGTTATATGTTAATTTTTAATTTAATTTATTTAATGAAAGTCAATGTAAGTCTTAATTGTTTTGCGTTCTTGTTTTATATTCCACTATAATGATAATAATAATAATAATCTACTTATAACAAAATGCAATTGTAGAAAAGAGTTGTAACCATGCCAAGTGGGACCACTGGTCTGCGAATCGACAGTAGCTAAACGTCATGTTAGGCTTAATGAAAAACATATGCTAACATATGACAACTAAATGATAATTTCTGTCTGTTATGTCTGTTCAGCATATTTTAATATAAATCGTGTATATCAACATTTATGTAAACATTTTTTTTTCTGTAAGCACTTTTTTCTGAAATAGTGTAAACAAACGGAAAGCGGTTTGGTGAGCCATTCATTTTTTAGATTCATTTATTTTCATTACATTATAGATTCTCGATTAATTCATTTTCATTATATTTTAAAATAAAAAGAACTTTATCGCATTGAATATTTAATTTTAATGTTTTGTGAAATCTTCAGAAATTGTGTTTCACTTCACTAATTATTATTATTATTGCAATAAATACCGCTGTGCACTCAATTTTGAGACCCATTCATCAAAATTATTTGTGCTGATTGGAAACGGGGGTTTAAACATCTTTGTTGATCTAAACATTATTTTGAGAGTTTATCGTTCTTATCCTTTCATAGTGGAATCTTTAAACTATTGATGTTCTTGAAAAATATTATGTGCAACCAAAAATCACCGGACTACAGAAAATGTCAGAAAAATACACGCTCTTACGATAGCGCCATTTCTTTGGCTGTTTGATGCTGCTATCTATAAACACAGTGGAGATACAAAGAGAGTGACTCCATGGATATACTCTAAATACTTATAATGAATTGCAATTATAATTTGTCAAAATTATCAATTAAATATATACCTTTTTACACATTTTAATTGGAAATATTAATTTTTTTTAGCATTTAATATTTAAAATAATTTAAAAATTATAACTAGTAATATAGTAATTAAAATGTAAATAAACAAAGCAATGATATTGTAATGACTGATTTCATGCAGCAATGATTTAAAACTCTATTATACTATTAACTTAGACAGTTTAAAGATAACAAAATATTAATGTTTTGTACAATCGTTAAGCTATTATGAGCTACTAGCTGACGTGCCCGGCGTTGCCCGGGCCCGTGATAAATATGCCTAAATAACCCATTGTAAAAATACCTAAAATCAATGTTGAATGATTTTATATTTTTAAATGAAAATATATCCAAACGAACTGAAGGACAGTAGTTATAGTTATTGCCGATTTAATGTCGATTTAATTTCTGACGTTTTGATATATTAAACTTTCAATTCTGACCAAAAGTTCCTGCGGAAACCTAAATAATATAAAGCTCCCCCAACTTTCCTCTTTTAAACTCAAAATAATATACAGTATTGGCCAATTTATTAGTCTCATTCAAAAAAAAATTTCCAAAACCTTGTTTCTAAAATGATTATATTAAAATTAAATAAAAATAATGCACTCGTGGCATCATAATTCACTTTTATATTTTAACAGAATAGTAAGGCTACTGTAATTTGTGACTCGTGCTATATAGCCATACGTCAGGACACATGGCCGTTATCATTATCTTTTTACGCGTGAAGATTTCGCTATGGTACTTAATTGGGAAATTTGGTAATTTTTGAAATTGAATATTTGAAAAACGGCATAATCATTAGATTTGAAATTTATATCAAGAAAAAAAACAATTTTTTACCTTTCTCACGAAATTAGAACGTCTTAACGGCACAGAAACAGTATGAATATTATTTCAAATAAAACTTTTCATGAATATTTATTTAATTGTAGAGGGCGCGCATGCTTAAAATAATTAAAAATAGCGTCACGTGTTATATATCGTATACAGAAATTAGTCTGTATGTTAAACATAAGTAATTTAGCAAAGTATCTTTTATTATACAGTGGGTGATTTCGTTAAGTATAAATGTATTTTCAATTTTTATGTAAAAGTATACAAGTAATGTTTTATTATGTATTCATCATGGCTTAAAATGCAAATTTAAATGTGTGAATATACTCGTTCATTATATGGTATTGCTAATTAAGTAAATGAAATAATTTTTATACCTTAATCTATACAAGAAGTATCGTTATCAGTAAGAAAACAGCGATGTTATC
The DNA here is from genome assembly GCA_963931845.1 of Maratus michaelseni. Lineage (NCBI taxonomy): Eukaryota > Metazoa > Arthropoda > Arachnida > Araneae > Salticidae > Maratus > Maratus michaelseni. Next base: position 188,481,249 of record OZ007587.1, read on the forward strand.
CGCAAATAAGTAGTTTCCTGTTTTTGCTCTGGTAGACAACAGATCTATTTTCAAACTCGATAATCTTTATAATATTCGCTCAGTTTTGGTTTAAAATCTTAAATAATTTATCAAGTAAAGGGTAGTATTTTGTATACAATATGTAAGTTATATTATAATAATGGTACACATGTTTAATGAAATAGTATAAAATCCTTAATTTTTGTAGAAAAATAAACAAGTTTCTACATTTTCTGAATAAAAATTGTAAAACTTTCCGAAAACTAAACTTATTTATTCCTTATACATAAATAAAAACAGACACATGATGAAAAACTAAACAAATATTTATTAAATAATTATGTTAATTTATAAATACATTGTTCAAATGCTTATTATAAAAGTCTACATTCATAGATTCAAAAAATAAATAAGTATAATTACATCTACATTTCTCTAGCAGGTTTTTCATAAATTCCTTAATGTTGAAATTTAACAAAGCACTGTCTGCGCACCAGTTAAACTGTTTTCTTAAATTATATCTCATACATTCATGATCCATTTCTACTGGTTGGCCGATTGAACATAAATAACAGTCAAACGTGCGATATACTGATCTCTCTAATTCATGATCGAAGCATTCTAAAAAATAGTCCATCGCCTCTTCCTCTGTAAAGTGAGAACATTTACATATTTTTACGTTTTTTAAAACATAAACAGGTAAAAGTTTTGTTAAAAAAGTTTGAATAAGACATTCGCTAATTTCAATACAGTTTTTCTCTAGTTTGAGAAATTGTTCTTTTGTAAGTAGTAAACAATCAGGTTTCAATAGTTTTTGCAGTATGCATGATTCCTTATCCACATAAATCGTTAGTAAGTCGTTGTTAGATACGAATGTTCTTTTTCTGCAGAGTCAAAATTAAATTTTGTCATTCTCGTTTCAAATTTATCAAAGGTTGCGCACGATATTGTAATTCCTTCATTTGTAGGGTACATTTTACCACTATTCTCAAATTCTTTATATTTTTGAATGTGAACGTTTAACTCACAGTCCTTATTCATTTGCACTTCGACAATCGTATCCTCCCCTAAGTCCCAATGGTATGGCGTAAAAACGTCAAAATACTGAAATATTCTACTAAATTCGCTGATTTCTGAAATTTCATAGTAAGATGTGTTAAGCGAAGTAGTCATTTTCAGGTTTAGAAGTATCCAAAAAGCAGGGTAAACAGGTAGGTGATCAAGCAAATATACAGCAAGGTTTTAAGTAATTAGAAGAATAATCGTTTAAGTCAAAACTTTAAACAGTAAATTCATTATGGTGTACAAGCTTCTTATATTGCTATTCTTATCGTTGTAAAACAGGATGTTATTCTATAAATGTCGTCATATACTGTTTTATTAACTTGAAAATCTTAGGAAAAAAAAGTAACATTGTGTTAGGTTTCATTATTTATATTAATTGTACGGAGCCATCGTAGCGTAATTGGGAGCGTATTGGAAAGCTAGCAAAAATGTTGACAGTTCGAATCCCATCATAAACATAATGGTAAGTTAAAGTTTCTTTTTTAAAGTATATAATTAAAAATTTTAATACAGTATCCTTAAACCCCACTTGGTAAGTTAAAATTTGCTGTATTATATAATTTATGTTACAAAATCTCTTGTATGCAAATTGGTAAGATACGCTTTGCTTTGCAAGTTTATAAAACCAACAAACCAACCAACCTTTTATAAGGTTATTTTATATGTTATAAATACATTCCAATGTGTTTGTAAGTTTAAACATTAAAGTTTATCGTAAAGCTTAAATTATTTTACAAAATTTATAATATCATTAGTACTGTATAGTAATAATCCAATATGTTCAGTCACGTGACACCTTTTCTTATATATCTTAAATCGCGTCTAATAAACATGGTCTCATGGTGTGTTCGTTTAAACCTACTGCAAATCAACACATCATGAGATCATTTTGTCAAGTTCGAGGTTCGAACCCCGCTTCATTTACATGTTTGTTAAAAGCTAATAATTTTTAACAAGGGAGTACGCTATTTCAAAGTGAAAGTTGTAGTCGAAATTTAATATTTTCTTAATTTCTGTGAAGAAAAAAAAATGTTTTAAAACGTATGCACGTCTTGTATTTTATTACAATTAGTTCACTTCGTATATGCATGCTTGTGTACGTAACAAATAGTTCACTGTGTGTCTGTCTGTCTGCATACCTGCCTGCCTTCTTGTCTGTGTGCCTGCCTATCTGCCTATATGTCGGTTTATAACTATAATTATTTACATGTGTCACTTTAAAATTTTTGTTAAGTGCTATTCTATAACTAAATATTTCCATTGTAAGCAGTTTGGTAAGAAACTTTAAAATATTTTATTAAGTGCTATGCTTTAACTAAATATTTTCATTGTAAGCAGTTTGCTAAGACACTTTAAAATTATTTATTATTTAGCTTTATGCTAGAACTTAAATTTCTATTTCATATTCCTTTGCGAGCACTATGGTAACACATTTTAAAATTATTTATTAAGTGCTATGCTATAACTATATATTTCCATTGTAAGCAGTGGTAAGTTACTTTATTTTACACCATGCTATAACTTAAATTTCCATTATAAGCAGTTTGGTAAGAAACTTTAAAATATTTTATTAAGTGCTATGCTGTAACTAAATATTTTCATTGTAAGCAGTTTGCTAAGACACTTTAAAATTATTTATTAAGTGCTATGCTATAACTATATATTTCCATTGTAGGCAGTGGTAAGTTACTTTATTTTACACCATGCTATAACTTAAATTTCTATTGTAAGCAGTATAATGAGATACTTTAGAATATTTTATTATTTAGCTTTATGATAGAACTTAAATTTCTATTTCATATTCCTTTGCGAGCACTATGGTAACACATTTTAAAATTATTTATTAAATGCTATGCTATAACTATATATTTCCATTGTAAGCAGTGGTAAGTTACTTTATTTTACACCATGCTATAACTTAAATTTCCATTGTAAGCAGTTTGGTAAGAAACTTTAAAATATTTTATTAAGTGCTATGCTTTAACTAAATATTTTCATTGTAAGCAGTTTGCTAAGACACTTTAAAATTATTTATTAAGTGCTATGCTATAACTATATATTTCCATTTTACACCATGCTATAACTTAAATTTCCATTATAAGCAGTATGATGAGATACTTTAGAATATTTTATTTTATACTATGCTATAACTTAAAATTCAGAAGCAGTCATTTTAAATTCCATAATTTTCATACTTACCGATAGAGGGCGACACCACTTTAAACTTTATCTCTCCTAAAATTTAAAAAAAAAAAAAAAATGGGGGGGGGGCATGGGGTAGGGGGGGGGGGGGCAAGGGGATAGTAGTCGTACTCTACCATAGCCGATACCTCGTAATATAAGACAATTTTAATTTTTTTTAAATTAAGCCCCCCCCTTAAAAAAAATACCCCCCCTACTATAACATGCTGCCCCCTCCTAAAACCCCCTCTCCTATAGCACACCCTTTCGCCCCACCCTCGATTTTAAGTTTGAATTTTATCATCGTAGTCTTTTACAACAATTTAGCACCGCCGCCGGACCGCAGCACCGCCTCATTTAGCACCGCAGCACCGCCTCATGAGGCAAAACCCCCCTTTTCCATCTACTAACGAAGTCGGTTAAATTTACATTTAGCAGATTTGATTTTCTAAATAATCCACTCGTTGCCATCGATAAAAGAGAAATAACCGCTTTTTGGCCACTACGTACCTTAACGTTTTATATATATAGATATTACAACAATAAATTTAAACAAACAATACAAATATCAATAACAATGAAAGATATCGGTTTGCTTGCTGTTGGTAGCAGTGTTGGAAACCAAGAACTTTACCAGAACTTTGCAGATATATTTTTGCTGTCTATATGTTCATTTAAAAATATGAAATTATCAATGTATGCTTGACATTGAATGAATGAATGTTTTCTCGCTCAGCTCAATTTTGTGCAGGTACCGCATGCGTTTCGCTAGTTATATGTTAATTTTTAATTTAATTTATTTAATGAAAGTCAATGTAAGTCTTAATTGTTTTGCGTTCTTGTTTTATATTCCACTATAATGATAATAATAATAATAATCTACTTATAACAAAATGCAATTGTAGAAAAGAGTTGTAACCATGCCAAGTGGGACCACTGGTCTGCGAATCGACAGTAGCTAAACGTCATGTTAGGCTTAATGAAAAACATATGCTAACATATGACAACTAAATGATAATTTCTGTCTGTTATGTCTGTTCAGCATATTTTAATATAAATCGTGTATATCAACATTTATGTAAACATTTTTTTTTCTGTAAGCACTTTTTTCTGAAATAGTGTAAACAAACGGAAAGCGGTTTGGTGAGCCATTCATTTTTTAGATTCATTTATTTTCATTACATTATAGATTCTCGATTAATTCATTTTCATTATATTTTAAAATAAAAAGAACTTTATCGCATTGAATATTTAATTTTAATGTTTTGTGAAATCTTCAGAAATTGTGTTTCACTTCACTAATTATTATTATTATTGCAATAAATACCGCTGTGCACTCAATTTTGAGACCCATTCATCAAAATTATTTGTGCTGATTGGAAACGGGGGTTTAAACATCTTTGTTGATCTGAACATTATTTTGAGAGTTTATCGTTCTTATCCTTTCATAGTGGAATCTTTAAACTATTGATGTTCTTGAAAAATATTATGTGCAACCAAAAATCACCGGACTACAGAAAATGTCAGAAAAATACACGCTCTTACGATAGCGCCATTTCTTTGGCTGTTTGATGCTGCTATCTATAAACACAGTGGAGATACAAAGAGAGTGACTCCATGGATATACTCTAAATACTTATAATGAATTGCAATTATAATTTGTCAAAATTATCAATTAAATATATACCTTTTTACACATTTTAATTGGAAATATTAATTTTTTTTAGCATTTAATATTTAAAATAATTTAAAAAATATAACTAGTAATATAGTAATTAAAATGTAAATAAACAAAGCAATGATATTGTAATGACTGATTTCATGCAGCAATGATTTAAAACTCTATTATACTATTAACTTAGACAGTTTAAAGATAACAAAATATTAATGTTTTGTACAATCGTTAAGCTATTATGAGCTACTAGCTGACGTGCCCGGCGTTGCCCGGGCCCGTGATAAATATGCCTAAATAACCCATTGTAAAAATACCTAAAATCAATGTTGAATGATTTTATATTTTTAAATGAAAATATATCCAAACGAACTGAAGGACAGTAGTTATAGTTATTGCCGATTTAATGTCGATTTAATTTCTGACGTTTTGATATATTAAACTTTCAATTCTGACCAAAAGTTCCTGCGGAAACCTAAATAATATAAAGCTGCCCCAACTTTCCTCTTTTAAACTCAAAATAATATACAGTATTGGCCAATTTATTAGTCTCATTCAAAAAAAAATTTCCAAAACCTTGTTTCTAAAATGATTATATTAAAATTAAATAAAAATAATGCACTCGTGGCATCATAATTCACTTTTATATTTTAACAGAATAGTAAGGCTACTGTAATTTGTGACTCGTGCTATATAGCCATACGTCAGGACACATGGCCGTTATCATTATCTTTTTACGCGTGAAGATTTCGCTATGGTACTTAATTGGGAAATTTGGTAATTTTTGAAATTGAATATTTGAAAAACGGCATAATCATTAGATTTGAAATTTATATCAAGAAAAAAAACAATTTTTTACCTTTCTCACGAAGTTTGTCTAACAATTTTCTGACAAATACTTTTCGAGCTATTAATTTTTTCAGTAACTTCAAATGTTTCATTTTCCTAGTTTAATCTGTGGCAACGATTATCGAAAATCCCAGTCGTCAGCAACGCATAGCTTTTTATTAAAGAGGATGTGGTGAGCATTCTCTTTAGAAACTCATTAATAACACTTTTTTTTTACAAACACTTTTGCACATGGATATTATTTTTTTAATATTTAATTTGAATGTTTTGTCCAATCGTTGAATGTTTCAGAAATTGAAGATTGAGTAAAACACAAAAAAAGCTCATCATTTGTCATTTTTAAAATGTACTTTTCTACAATACAAACCTTTCATTAGTGAAATCATGCTGTTTGTTTGTATGAAGTCTTATGAAACTGAAACGTAGATCATCATTCCGTCATTTTTGACGGGAGTTATACCCTGTTAATAATAATAATAATAATAATAATAATAATAATAATGAGGATAAATTCTGGATCGATGCGATCGGTTAAGAACAGCAAAGCTCTATAATTTTAACTTATTAAATTTCAGTACATTGAATAAAAATTACGCCCATATGTATTAATACACTAAATTACGCCTGTATCTCAACTTTCAAAAAGGCGGTATCTTATTTTATTCTCTTTTTTCAACTGTGCCTACCATTTATGAACTTCTGTCAACTCCAAACAATTGTATACAGCATTAAGATCTTCAAACATAGTTTTACACGCACAAAATGGTATTCCATTAACATTTCTTCGCTTTTTTGTTTTCGAGTTGACCGAAAAGGGCCAAATGAATCTTACGTTATTCATGTTCTTCTGGGAGTCGTGTTTTGAGGATATTCAAAGAACATGCTGTTCTGGAACTTTTCTCTTTCTGTTTCCGTGATTTTCTTGCTGCCCTCTGTTTTCCTCCTCTGAATATTCCGAAAGCACACGCAAATGTATATTTGCATAAAGAACTCATCGAAATAGCCATTTTTATTTTCCACTTGGTACACCGAAGCATCAAATGTCTTTCTTTCGAAGCTACAGAAAAGATTTGATAAGCTACGAATGATAATTTTTTTTCTGTTGTGTTTTTTAAGGCGATTTACCATATTTATTCACGTTCAAAGTATTTTTTTTTTATTTTAGTTTTCAGGTTTTTTTGTGTGCAAGTTTTGATATTTCGGGAATATAATGGACTATTGCTAAGAGCTGACTAAACTTCTTAACACGTTCATAACACGGAAAACTCTAGTTTGTTTAATATTTGTAAACTATGTAAATTCATACAGTCATTATTTCATTGAAAGGTTGTGTAGCAATGAAAAAACTCATTTCCCTATCTGAAAACAATGAAAAATAAAGATTTTAAAAAGTCCTTTGTTTAAATCTTCAATTAATATGTACATCAAACGACCATTCGGAAAGTAAATTATATATTTTTGTTTATAAAATTTCTTGTTCTGTATCGCATCTAATTAGAAAGATTTTAAATTATCAACAGTAGATGTAACTGTTTACATAATATTCGAACAAATTAAAATTGTTATTTAAAATCATAACTTCAAATGAATTTCGAATTTACTCATTTATTTATTTGTATATCAATCATTGAAGATATTTTTAAGGCAATTTTCCATACATATTCTTTTTATATTTTTTTATACTTTTCATTTTTAGTTCTAGTGTACAGTTCTTCATTTTGTGTAAGATTATTTTATTGAAAAGTGGTAATGTAACGATGAAAGAAAAGCTCATTTATCCTATTAAAAATAAAAAAAGAAAAGAAAAAACTTTTGGTTCAAATCTGTAACTATTAGGCAAATCAAAAGATTAACTGAAGGATAAATTGATTATTTATAAGATAAGAGCATAGTCGTTTTATTCCCAACATGTGATTAAGAAGTACATTACGATAAACAGATATATGGATACATGACTTAAAATTTGTACATGTATTAACTTTTAACTTTAATTCTTTATGTTTGTCATAAATATCTGTAATAGTTTTATTATCGTGCAGTATAAATCTTAGGTCTAAAAAGAGAAATAGTATTATTAGATAATAGGTTTTCTGTTAATTCTAAATTAGTAGGATAATTGATTAGAAATTGAGAAACGTGTGAATGGTCGGTATTGATTAATATGGTGTCATCAATATAACGATATTAATGAATATTACTGTTACAAAATGTACGCTCATAGTGATATAAATATAAGTCTGTAAGTAAACTTTATGTGCATCCACCTTCTAGAATACTGTCTTTCTGTAAATAAATGGTATTATCTTATAAAAAGTAGTTATTATATGTAATGAAATTAGTTAGTGTATGAAAGTACTCTGCATCCACATGGATAGGAAAAGTCAATTGATTTTTACATTTTTTAAATAATACATTTATTATAGTATGAAGATATAATAAATATATATTAACTCCTATTGTATTGTTTTCACTAGAAAAGAGTAATAAAAACAAATTTTATCAAAAATTATTTTATATCAAATGAAGGACACACAAATCCAAGATCGCATCGTAGCAACAAAAATTATTCGAACATTTGAAATTCTACAAATATCAATTCAACATTTAGTTAACCTTAACATTCAGGAAAAAAAAATAGATTTACTGCTTTTTTGACATTTTTATCCCAAAAAATGAAGACTGACTCAAGTCTTTGCTTGTTTGGAGTAGGTACAAAACTTTTGAAAGTTATATGTAGTATATCATATAAAAAAATCTGAGAGGTATGAGACATTTTTTTATGATTAGGTATAGATCTCTTCTAGATCCCAATAAAGACATATTCACTTAAAATCTAAGCCTGAAGTTCATTTCAAAGACATGTCACCTGGAGGCTGGAGGGAACGTGGGGTGGGGGTGGGGGGGGGGGTAATGACAGACCTTTTCCGATTAAATAAAGCAAATATGTTAGTTCGGAAAAAGTGGTATTTTGTCCATATTTTAATTCATTGTACCAAAAAAAATGTTCAGGTGTTAAGAATAATCCTATATAATTACGATTCAATTGAAAACTATATATTAAAGTTTTATTATTTTGATACACTAAAAAACTAATACACTGAAAAAACATAAACTGATTAAAATAAATTTAGATATAGCAACTCTGAATCGTTTAAAGGGAAATGGATGCTGTAAAAAGCCTTTTTCGCCTATTTTTAATTATTGAATCTTTTCAACACTTCGTCAGAATGGGCGTCTGAATTCACTTAAAATATATATATATATTATATATAATTAATATTTTCCTCATTTTTCGCAAAATGAAGGGTGCAGAGGACTCTTAAACAATATGGGATTAAAAAGTACACAGTTATCTGATATATGATTAAACATGTGATCTTAATAACGGGAATACCCCTGTATGTTATATTTTTCAAAAATGGAAGTGTGGTAGCAAAAAGGGATGAATTCATGCGTAGCTCTTAAATAATAAATACAGATTCCTCATAATAAACTTCTAATTACTAAGCACTTAAACAATTTCATCAGTATTCCAGATGAGAACTGAGATGTTGAAATTTTTTTTTGAAAAAAGCAGTAAAATTTCTTAATGAGAAGAAAAAAAAGATGTATCATTAAACACTACTGTCAATGGATCTTCAATTACAACTGAATTAGCGTAATTTTAAAATTTAAAGAAAATATTTTTTCCTACTTACGAAGTGAAAAAAATTATAGTTCTTACTTAAATTTTAAAAATTTGGTAAAAGTGAAAAAATTCCTCCTTATTTTTTTTTCCTAGTGCAAACTCTGAAAACTTTCTTTAATTTTATATTTAAAGGGTAAATATTCAGCTTACAGTTTTACAATTTTCGAGAATAAAAACTGACCAATTATAATTTTGTTGTAATTTTGTTTTAAGATTTTAGCAACGTTAATGATTTTGTCCTAAAATTTATCAATGCTATGTTTTTCTTCCTCATATGCAATGACAATTACTGTAAATAATAAAGATTTTTTTTTTCTGTTTATATGCCCTTTCAATTAAACTGCAAGCTGTCGGAGAATTTTTTTTTCTCCTTTCAAGGTGATTAAAACAGTCTTATATCCTCTGTCTAAAGAGTGTCAAAAGAATTTCATTTGGTTCGGAGAGCATCAGATTGACGGTGTCCTCTTCATCCCATAGTGTTTTCTTCGTACGTGAGCAAAATATAAGATTCGAGCAAAAATAAATGAAGTTTTTTAATTAATTGCAGGCATGTATTTTACTATATATGCGGAATTAAATCATAAATTAGAAAACGTTCTTAGGAAAAGGGTCATAAGCATTTAAATTATTCATTATATATAAAAATTGATTTTTATCTTTCATTGTTTAAGTTAAATGAAACATCCTAAATGAAATATTAGTTTTTATAACATGTTAACTCTTAATATACCAAGGAGGGTCTACTTAATACGAATTGATAACACGAAATTAAGTAAAATTTGCCCACAATGTATAAGAATAGTAAGCAATGACATAACACAAAAAACAAGTTGTTACAAAAAAAGTAAAAAGACAGAGAGAAAGATGTGAATGGATGAATTATGCAAGAAAGTGATCATATTCTAATCTTTAATAAGACAACCTAACCCATTGAAAAACAATAATAATAATAAATAATAATAATAAATTGGGTTAAGATGCTTTAACAAAATTTATAAAACAAATAATACAATACTGAATTGTATCGTATATAGAAAAAAAATCATTTTTCTACAAATGGAAAAAGAAAATTTACAATTTACAATTTACAATTTAAAACTTTTATTATTATTATTACTGTTTCTAAAACATTAAGGATTTTTTATTAACATTTATCACTATTGAGTGAAAGTGCCTCACGTGCAATATGAGAAGTCATGCATTAATTAAGCCACATTTCGAAAGAAAGGGACGAAGATACAAATTGTGACACAGTGTGACAGGAGGAAGGGGTGGATGTTACGTCACATCTAAAGAAGGAAAACAATTAGGTAAGCATTATTTGAAATCAACATAGTGAAATTCATTAAAAAAATACATATTTTTATTCCGATGACATTAGGTATATACTTAGGGGTCCAAAATTTGCCATATAGTGTGACAGGAGGGAGAGGTTGGTTATCACGTTACATCTAAAAAAAAAATTAAGTGAGCAATATTTACAAGCAACATAATAAAGTTCATTGAAAAGTATGTGTTTTTATTCCGATAACATTAGGTATATACTTAGGGGTCCAGAAAATGTAATACAGTGTGCCAGGAGGGAGAGGTTGGTTATCACGTCACATCTAAAAGACGAAAACAATTACCTAAGTATTATTTGCAAGCAACATAATGAATTTCATTAAAAAAAATTACATATTTTTATTACGGTAACATTATGTATATACTTTGGGGTTCAGAAATTGTAATACAGTGTGACAGGAGGGAGAGGTGGGTTATCACGTTACATCTAAAAAAAAAATTAAGTGAGCAATATTTACAAGCAACATAATAAAGTTCATTGAAAAGTATGTGTTTTTATTACGGTAACATTAGATATATATTTAGAGTCCGCACGTAAATTGTGATACAGTGTGACAGGAAGAAAGGTTGTGTTATCACATCACATCTAGAAAATGAAAACAATTAGGTATGCATTACTTCAAGCAACATAATAAAGATCATCAAGAAAATGTGTATTTTTATTCCGGTAATATTGTGTATATATTTAAGGTTACTGATGTGTCCTGTGATATGGGGTAGGGGTAAAGGGAAGGGTAAAAAGAGAGAGAGAGAGAGAGAGAGAGAGAGAGATTTATGTGACTAATTAACAGATGACCTACACCCCTAATATGCTTGTCCCAAAAACTTTTAAAAAAAATTGTCTTCCAATTAGACCACGGGAATAATTCGTCTGTGATTTTTTTTACTTTTTTTAATTTCTGTCACTATATTCCAAGGTCACTAAAACAGTTTCTTATCCTCTGGAGGGTGTCAAAAGAGTTCTATTTAGGTCAGTGAGCAACAGATTGACGATGTCCTCTTCTTTTCAAAGTATCTTTCTCGTACACAGCAGAAATATTTAATTCAGACCAAAGAGAAAGGGCTTTTTCAATTCCTTGCAGGAATGTGGTCCAAAACGTGCAGAATGAAGTCATAAATTAGAGAGAGCAATGAAAAAGAAGTTCACGTGCATCTTAATTATCTTTCATAAATTATAATTAGCAAAAATAAAATAGTATCTCCTTTTGTAAACAGTCAAATGACTTATTTTAAATGAAATACAGTAAAATTTGTGAAAACGGTGCTTCTGAATGACGGTATTTTCCTCTTTACCCATATTTTACCAATTATAAATATATATAAATAATTTTTTTTTCGCAGAAAAATTTCTGTTAACGATTCATGAGACAAATAATATAAATATTAAATTCAAAAATTTACCAAATTTGTATTAGTTTTCTTTTTACAAACTGTCCAATACGCTTCAAAAAAAAAATGTTGATTTTACAGTATAATACAGCGCGGTAGCGTATTACGGTTTATTTTACTGTTTATTTTACGGTATAATACTAACAGCTGGCATGCTAGTATTATACTGTAACATCAACATTTTTTTTTTCAGTGTATCTAAAACTTATGGCCCAATAAAACTACGACAAATTGTATACACATATTTTGCAAGTACTCAGCAATACTTAGTTATACTCAGCACCAAAACATAAAACTTGTCATGAGTGAATTTGAGAAGAATTTCGCATTTTTTCACATAATTATTTAAAGGAAAAAAATAATAAAATAAAGAAAAAGTCACGTCAGAAAACTTAGTTAAAATGAGTTATCTTAAAAAAAAAAAAAAAAAAAAAAAAAAAATTATTAAAATTCAACTTCATAGGATTACAATACAGGCTGCACTGATCAATCTCAAAGTCTATTTCAGTAGCGGGGAAGAAATAAAAAATGCAATATTACTTGCGAATATTCGTAATCGACATTTTTACGACATTCGATAAATCTGAGCTGTTTTATATATTAGGATGATGACGATTGTAAAATATGGGTTAATTGGGTTAATTATCTAAAATGTCATTGTTTATTTTTACTGATTTTCTGGAGGAAAAAATATTTTGACGAAATAAAATCCCATTGGCCCTAAAAACCTCAAAATAATAGCAAATATATGTTACAAAGTATGTGGACAAAATAAGAAATATATATACAGGGTGATTCATAAAAGATGGGCAGAACTTTAAGGGGTTATAGTACACTTAAAGACAAATAATATTAAATAGGAGACTAAGGGTCCCAGACGTATTCCCAAGGAGATAGGGGGCATTAAAGTTTAGGGTCCGAAATTTCAAATGATTATAAAACATGGAAAAATTGGTCGATTCGTTTGCGGTTTTTGCAAAAAATTTTCTTTATGCCAGTATTTTCTTGAAATAAAATTTTAAAGTTCAATTTCAAAAAATGCCGATAGGGGGCGCTTTAGACTTTGGAGTAACAAACAACTATTTTTTAACGTTATTTTTTGTATTTCTTTAAATGATTTCGAAAGCTTAGACTTAAACTTAAATTTTGATCTAAAAATCTGAGTCCTAACGAGTAGTTAAGTAGCGTAAACTGAAATTTGAAATTTGAAACCCTTCTCCCCCCAGAACAAAAATCAGTTATTCCCGATCTTTGTGTCGTAGATTAGGCTCTAACTACTGCCGCGTTTTGCTAAAATTATTCTTTATGTCAGTATTTTCTTGAAAATAAATTTTAAAGAAAATTTTCAAAAAATTCCGATAGAGGGCGCTTTAGACTTTGGAGTAACGAACAACTATTTTATACCGTTATTTTTTGTGTCTCATTAAATGCTTTTTAAAGCTTAGACTTAAATTTTCAGCCCAAAATCTGAATCGTTAGACGTGGTTAAGTTTCTGGGGAGAGGGGTTTGAAATTTCTACTCCTGAGCACAGTTCAGTTTACCATGTCCACACATTGTGTGCTGTGATACGAGGTAAAAAGACACAAATTAGGATTATGTTACCAAAGCATATTTATTAACATGTAATCACAATAAATGTTCAAAATTGTGACCACCAGAGGTTATGCACGCAGAACAACGGCGACGAATGGAACGGCGAACATTCGCGAAAACATCAGGCTTTTCGAGCACTTCCCCTACAGCGGCGGAAAGTCTGGCGACCAGTTCCTCGGGGGATTCAATGGGTGTCTCATACATAAGAGCCTTCAATCGTCCCCAAAAAAAGAAATCGAGGGGTGAAAGATCTGGCGAGCGAGCAGGCCAAGCAACAGGACCACCTCGACCAATCCATCTGTTCGGAAATGTGATGTCCAGATAGTTGCGGACGTCTCGTACGTAATGGGCTGGCGCTCCATCGTGCTGGAACCACATGACCCGCCGGATGCGTGGAGGAACAACGTTTAACAGGTCTGGCAGCACATGTTGCAGAAATGTGAGGTATGTTTTACCGTTGAGGCGTTCAGGAAGAAGGTACGGTCCGATTAGGTGGTCTCCGAGGATTCCTGCCCAAACATTGATGGAAAAGCGTCTCTGATGAGCATGTGGATACGTAGCATGTGGATTGACATCCGCCCATACATGTGCATTGTGTGTGTTAAATGTACCTTCACGTGTGAAGGTACATTCATCGGTGAAAAGCACAGTTCGTCCAAAATGTGGATTTAGCGCGTTCTGCTGCAGAAACCAGCGGGCGAATTCAATACGATTTGGATAATCCCCTGGAGACAGTTTCTGGACTCGTTGCACATGAAACGGGAGCAAATGTTCATCCTTCAGTACCCTCCAAGTCGTGGACTGTGAGGTATCCACCTGGCTAGCCACTGTTCGTGTACTTGTACTTGGCTGCGCCGCTACTACATCCAGAATGGCTTCTGCAACAACTACTGATTCGTCCTTTTTTGCACGACCGGGAAGCGAGAAATGATCCCGTCTCACACAACTGTCTGTGCAAGCGCTCGAAAGTTTTGCGGTTAGGCAACCGCCTGTTAGGAAATCGCTCTCCGTACATTCGTTGTGCCTCTGCACCATTTCCATCTGCCGCTCCGTAAATTAAATGCATCTCAGCCTTTTCCTTATTCGTGAAGGGCACCATCTTCCGATTCATTACTACAGCGACTTACACTTGACTCACCGTTCAGTGGTTTTTATGCCTGAATCGTGTCGAAATTTTGCATACGTGTTCTTCTTCTTCCCCATTTGACATTTGCATACTTTCTGTTTCCTTCTTCACCCGGTGACTAGCGTCAGGAATGGAGCTTTAACGTTTGCATGAGCGACGTTTCCAACTGTGCCAGTGCCTTTATGAGTGAATTCCGACTATGCAGTCCTTGACGAAAGTTGTATTTTTGCCTCGTATCACAGCACAGAATCGTTGGGCATGGTTAAGTAGTGCAATCTGAACTATGTTCAGAAGTTGAAATTTGAACCCCCTCCCCTCGCTACTGAACCACGCTCAGCGATTCAGATTTTGAGCTGAAAATTTAAGTTTAAGTCTAAGCTTTAGAAAGCATTTAATGAGACACAAAAAATAACGGTATAAAATAGTTGTTCGTTACTCCAAAGTCTAAAGCGCCCTCTATCGGAATTTTTTGAAAATTTTCTTTAAAATTTATTTTCAAGAAAATACTGACATAAAGAATAATTTTAGCAAAACGCGGCAGTAGTTAGAGCCTAATCTACGACACAAAGATCGGGAATAACTGATTTTTGTTCTGGGGGGAGAAGGGTTTCAAATTTCAAATTTCAGTTTACGCTACTTAACTACTCGTTAGGACTCAGATTTTTAGATCAAAATTTAAGTTTAAGTCTAAGCTTTCGAAATCATTTAAAGAAATACAAAAAATAACGTTAAAAAATAGTTGTTTGTTACTCCAAAGTCTAAAGCGCCCCCTATCGGCATTTTTTGAAATTGAACTTTAAAATTTTATTTCAAGAAAATACTGGCATAAAGAAAATTTTTTGCAAAAACCGCAAACGAATCGACCAATTTTTCCATGTTTTATAATCATTTGAAATTTCGGACCCTAAACTTTAATGCCCCCTATCTCCTTGGGAATACGTCTGGGACCCTTAGTCTCCTATTTAATATTATTTGTCTTTAAGTGTACTATAACCCCTTAAAGTTCTGCCCATCTTTTATGAATCACCCTGTATATATATATATAATGTAATATTAGCACATAATTCAAAGTACATTTTATTTTTCACTGCAGGAAAAAAATAATCTATCCTATAAATTAAAAATATTTTACTTGATTTTGTGTGCGTAAAAATTTCTTACGGTGTGTTTTAGGAAATTATGGATTGCATTTACATCAAACTTTTATCTTGTAAAAATAAAAAAGTTAAGAAAATAGTCTGCTGTTTTTACACTATTTCTGAGTATTTTTACGACATTTTTTTTTTCTCTTGAACTAATTGACTTTTTTAGAAATCTGATCGTTAAAGTTACAGACAATATGTCTGTACAGTATAAAAAGAATACAAAATAATAATGTTTTTCAGAAAAAAAAGGATTAATTTTATTTTTTTTTACCAAAAAACAAACAAAAAAATAAATTTACTAAAAAGCGAGAGAAAAAAGAAACATTTTTCTTTTACAACTAAATAACAATATATATATATATATATTAATAATTTTAGAATATTACTATTATTTCTTGGTATCATTTGTTTATCTATTGAAATTTCAAATGCATCTTTATAAAATCTTATTCGGGTTCTTTTAATGTTTTTTTTTTTTTTTTTTTTTTTTTTACCAACATTAATTTTGTATTGACTTAGGAATGCTAGGGGATTCTATATTGTTGTCTTTTGATGTTAGTTTGCTTAATGGGACTTTATGTATATATGTAAATAGTTTTATTATTTAGCTTTATTATATTTAATCAAGTATTAAACAGTCAATCTTATTATTTATTTTATTATTATTATTTTTATTTTTTTTTTCATTTATTTTTTTTTTATGGATATTCAAGTACTTAATTATAATAAGGTTGATTCAAAACATTTTTATTTTTAAACATTTATTATATGTATCTCTTGCAATTTTTATTGCATTCAAACAATTATGGCAGTTGTTAGTAAAATGTTAGATACTGGCAATTTAGGCCTTGGTGGATCCAGGACTAATGCTCGGTACAGGAAGATTATTAGGGATCTTCCTGGATCGTTATCAGATAACCTATTCTATTGTCCCAAGCCTGTACTATGTTTTCGAGAGTGTGAATCAAAGCGTTGACTTACATGTCCATTAGCTGATAAGTCACAGATTTCAAATAATAACAATCTTAATTTGGTAAAATTTTGCAAAGCATACAATGTAATCTATTCATTGAAATGCAATTCGTGTAATATGGAATATATAGGACAGTCTTGTCAAAAATTACATAAGCGGCTAAATTTACATCGTTCTCATATTGATAAATATAAAAAATCTAAATTTCAAACAACTCATAATATTCAATATACTCATTTCAAAAATCATGATTTTAAAAATATTACTATTAAAATACTTAAAATACAAAAAATTTTTACTGAACGACTTTTTCTAGAATCTAAATATATAAGACATTTTAATACTACATATCCTTATGGATTAAATCAATTAGTATACAAAAAATCAAATCCTGTATTTTCAGATTTAACTAAATATGAAAATTAAAAAAATCTTTATTCAGGATTAAATTTTTCAAACATAAAAAAAACTTCAAGAACTGGTAGAGGTAAACATAATAACAAAAAATACACTGATGATATTGTGATTCAACAGGAGCTTGATGATCTTGAGGCACAATTTTGTAATGATTATTGTTGGCTTGATATAAGAAAACATGTTTTTAGTATAAAAAAAGAAATATTTGAACCAATATTTCAAGGTATTTAAAAATAATCAATATTCTCCACATTTTTGTGATATCTTTTATGATATTCTACATTATAGAGCAAACATATTAAATACAAGTCTTTCTAATAAAACTAAATATAAAACTAATAATACACAATTAATTATAAATTTTTCCAATCATGTATTTAATAATATCAATTTACACAATATAATAAACAACATTACTAACAATTTTCCAATAAAAAATTTTACCATTCACAAGACATACAAATATAATCGCACACTTGGACGTAAAATTTTTAATTACAATTCTTTTGCAAAACAATTGGTCTCTTCAAATAATTACCCATGTTATTGTAATGACCCAAAATATCAAAAGTACATACATACAACACATGGTCATATCATTACTGGTGATCTTAATATTGTAGAACAACCTATTTTACAAAACTTAATGCATAATGGAACAAAATTTCGCCTTCCATATAAGTGTAATATCAAATCCATAATATTGCAGTTTATTCAAGATATTGATTTATTTATATATAAAATTGCTATTGATTACAATAAACCAATCGAGTATTTTAGTGAATGGAGATTTTCTGTTATAGATAAAATGAGAAATGAAATTATAAAAAATTATCATCATATTACACATGCAGCTTTTAAAAATATAAATAAACATATATCAGAATTACAAAACAAATTTATAATTACTTATGTAGATAAATCTCCAAATAATTATGCTATCATTTGTAAAGAATACTATAAAGGGTTAATTCACAATGCAATCAACACTAGTAATATTTTTAATAAAACTAAATTAAATATTGAAATAAATAATAGAAAATTATTAAATTATCACAAATTACTAAAAATCAAATGTAATAATTTAAATTATCCTTATCTTGTTATAATTCCAAAATTTCATAAAAATCCTATTAAATTTCGCACTGTTACCATCGGGTGTAACACATATAATAATAATGCAAGTAATTTACTACTTAATATTTTAAAGAAGATATATGATATAACGTTAAAACATAATAACCAACATTGCCTAAAAAACAGTTTTCATCTCATTAATAAAATACATAATATCAATCCGGTAAAATTCATAAAAATTTGCAAAATATACAAATTTACTATGCATTATACTATTTGCAATATATACAAATATATATATAGTTTTTTATTTTTTTATCTATGAAATATTAAATTTAACAAGTATTTTAATTACTGCATTGCATTAATTTGATTGTAACACAGTAGTAATACTTATAAATATCAATTTTATAAATTTTGAGATAATTTGAATTGTTTATGAATTATTTAATTTGATATTAAAATTAATCTATGAAATCTAAAATATAATTAAGTATTAGTATAAATAATACATTAATTATTTAATAACAAGTCTAAAATATATTTAAGTAGTAGTAACAATAACATTAATTATTTAATTATAAGTCTATTATATATATCAGTAGATTAATATAGCTGGCAGCAAAACACTTTTTTTTTTTTAAATAATATCTATTTTACATAATATACCCTTATTAAGTATATCTGAAATGCTGTGCAGGATGAATAAATTCTGTGTAGATTTATTCATATTGTAAGATTTTATTCGAATTTAATGTAAAACTATTAGGTAGTATTGTTTTTTTAAAATTTATTTATATAATTAAATCTAATGAAATGTATATGTAACTAATAAAGTGGATATGCAAATAGATATTAATTATGAATAATTATAATACCAACAGATGGCGACACTTTACGTGTCAGGTAGATATGATAATATTATTAATATTATTTTTAATTTAACTATAGAGGGAGCTATTGCTTGTATATTAATTTTACTTTCAGGAATTAAAATTAGATGGAGTAATTATATATTCACGGATATAATTTTGTTATAAGTGTATTATCACCAGAATAATTTTGTGTGTTTTTGAATCATTTTGTGTTGGTGTGTCATCGATGGAGTTGTGTTTTAAAAAAATGTGCTCTCAACTTGTCTTTCAAATCATTTCTCTCAACTCGATTGTCAAAATTATGTGCGTGCCATGTGGACATGGATATTATGCAGAAGTTTCTATATTTTTGGATTCAGGATAATTATTGTGAGTAAAATATTTTATTTACAATTTAAAGGTTCTAATTTCCAATATTATTTCAAAAATGATATCTAGTGGTAATTTAGTGAGGTAATTTATTTATGTTTTTAGGATAATCGATGTAAGTGAATTATATTATATATTCTTAATGGTTTTTTATTTCCAATTTAAATATTTCCAATCTTATTTTTTCCAATTGTTATCTGGTAATAATTCAGTATACTTGGTTGATTCTACTGTTCTTAGCATCATGCCAGTAGAATGATGAAATACTGAATTATTTTTTAAAACACATGTGGGTGCAACCAAGCTGACGGGTACATCTACATGTGTTTTTTCATATCCAATTGTTGTTTGTTCTCTTGTGGTCCAGTTTTCCATTGTATAATGTTCATATTTGATTTATTAATCCATTTGTGTTTACTTAATAGCAACTCCAATCTATACATTTTTTCCCCTTTCTTTCTCTTTCTTTTTTTAAATATTATTCAGGTATGAGTAAATTTGGCCAATTACCATTGAAGCACATGCTATGGTAAAATTATGATTGCACATGTTAATTATTAGATATGTGGTATTCTGTTTACACAATATCATTATTTATCTCTTTGTAGATTAAAGTAGAATGATATTAGAACTTGATATGTATTTTGAAATTCATAGATATTATAATTATATATATATATATATATATATATATATATATATATATATATTACAAAATTTTTACGCGGGCTGCAAAACAATTATATTTGTAAACTATAAAAAATTCAAAGAGTTCGAACAGCAAGAACTATTTTATTTTAACAATAAAACGTCCTTACCTGAAAAGACAAGAAAATGTCTTCTTACGAGCGCTTTTAAATATCAATATTTTTTCGAAAGTGTTTTCATTTGAAAATATAAATTCATATAAAATTGGGTTAAAGACATAAAATCATACAAATTTGAGGTTTATTTAAAATTATTACCATTGCCCGGGCGACGCCGGGCGGGTCAGCCAGTTGTAAAATAAAATATTTAAATTTAAAAATTGCCCAAAGGGTAACGAATCCCCTTAAATGACTTAAATGTTTTCCGAGCAGTCCTTCTTTTCTATTCAAAAATTCCAAATTCATACCAGAAATTACGAATAATATTTTTTTCTATTTAATACGCTATATAATACTATATAATACTATATTTAATACTATATAATATCTAATTATGCACTTCGGCACTACATAAAATAAAAATTCCTCTTTCGGAATTTCTCAGTCAAAAAGAAGGAAGCCAAACTGGCAATCCTGTTTCAGACATTTAAAGAATTAGCATTTGCATGCATCATATTATTTTTCTGCGTTCTCAGTTGAACTTCAAGAGTAATGTCTGGGGCACTCTTTTCATTTATGTCCAAGATCATTAAAACAGTTTCGTGTCCTCTAAAGTCTATCAAAAATGTTTTATTTGGGTCAGTGAGCAACAGATTGGCGAAGTCCTGTTCTTTCCACAGCTTTCTTCTCCCATATGGATGAAATATTTAATTCGGACAAAAATAAATGGTTTCAACTTCTAACAGGAAAGTGCTCCAAAATATATGTAGAATGAAGTTATAAAGTAAATACAGCCTTATGTATGAGCTTCACAAGACTTTACATAATCAATAACAAATTCTAAATAAAACGGAAATGAAATTCTTTAATTTTTACATATTTTGGTTTAAGATAAATAAGATTTTTATCCCACCAAATTCTAATGTAATTATGATATGTTACATTAAATTATATGACAGTTTTTACATCTATTGTATAAAAAATGTATCGTAAATTAATAAATTTGAAAAAAAAACGGTATTTTTATGTTATACCGGCGCAGGTGATAAATATCCAAATATTGTTCCCATCGCCATCACCTGTATTCAATTAATTTCATTAAAAGACATACATTTAAAAGAACATATATTAAATACATTTAAAATACATGCTTCCGCTCATTTCACTTACAATATATGAAAATAAATAACAATTAGAACAAATAATACCATAAACCGAAACATTTTATTTCAACATCAAAGCACTACTTCTAATTCACGCAAGCGAAAAATAAAAGCTGCTTTTGGAGATTAAAAAATGCTAGTGACAAGATTCGCACCCGGCTAACATAAAAATACCAAAAAAATTATTGGAATTTTTTATAAAACGACTGAAAATGCGAAAAAAATAATTAGTATTAATATGTTGCTCAAATTCTGTGTGTTCACAAAATTCTAATGCACTTAAAACATTAGCTAGCAGTGACGCGAAATCATCTAATATTTGGTTATCATGCAACCTAATAAGTAATAAGAAGACAATATATTACAGTAAAAGATAAAAATAAATTAAATGTAATTTTAAAGCAGTCAAAACCAAAAATATACTAAGAAAAACCTATGTGCTCTAAAATCCGAAAGAAATAATAAATATGTGATTTAATCTTTTCAAACATTATTTCATAAAAAAAAAAAAAGTACAGAAAGAAACGACTAACTATCTTAATATCTAACACTACTACTAAACAAGAACGAAATATCATGCGTCGAGCCTAGAATATGAAACACTTTCCAACACTCCCAGCATACTTTAACAAAACTTCATCGTTTAATAAGGTGAAAGATGGTGTCTAAGTAAACAAGGTCAAGGTCAAACCAGGCGGGGAGGCTTACCTTTCGGCTTAAGCTCAACTATCCCCGCCCAACAGGTTTGTTTACTATGCGGCAAGGCCCCAGCCCAGGGAGCGATTCCCGGAAGGACTACCCAGGAAGGAGACCCCTCATTAATAAAAATTAACTTTCAAAGATAACAATTGAAAAACGCATAACACATTTGAAAACTATTTTTAAAAGTTAAAGTAAAGCAGGTTTGTTTACTATGCGGCAAGGCCCCAGCCCGTCGAGCGATGACCGGCAGGACCACCGGGGAAGGAGACCCTTCACTAATGAAAATTAACTTTCAAAGATAACAATTGGAAAACGCATAATACATTTGAAAACCCAATTTCAGGAATTACCATTAATATCCGAATTATTTTGTGCAGCCCTGTATATGATCTACAGATTATATATATACTGCAAAGCATGGTAAAATGTAGATCAGTTAGGAAACGCATAGCTCATTTCTAAATGACCCTTCAACAATTTCCGACAATAAACGGAAATGTACTCAAGAATTTTTGTGCTGCCTTGTATACAATCTATACAATTTATACACACCATGTAATATATAAAAAAAATAGTTAAATTTACAAATGCGTAACACAACTGAAAACGCACTTCCACCAATTATTGTTCATAGACAGTACTGTAACCAAATTATTTTGTGTGTCCCTGTAAATGAACGATGAATGCTTTGGCCACCATATTCTATAGTACGCCTTCAAAATTTAGATAGCGTGCAAGGAAAGTAATAATTATTGAGTAAATTATTTGAAAGGTTTATGGAGTACGTCATCGGCTGCAGAGTTTATGAGCACAAATGTCATATCAATTTGTCTTATTAAAAGAAGAAAAATACCAACAAAATGCTTGTTTTATATGACTTTGTATTTCATACAAAACGAATATTAATTATTTCATGTTATTCTACAGGAAATGTAAACATGTCTACAGCGCCTAGAATACACAGTGTTGAAACCGGCTATCCCAGTAATGCTTTAAAAAGTGCTAAAAAATTGTAGCCGATAAATGTGCAACGATGCTGTACGATAATAGAGCGATCGCAGCGACATCTGCTAACACTTTTCAACGTAAATATTATATTGCAAAAATTTAGTAAATTTCATATGTATTTTGAGCAGTTAAAATTTGATAGTCAAGCAATGACATAGGATAACTATATTTATATATCATCATTGCTAAATCGCTTTAGTATAGGACAGTTGCAATAGACGTCATGCTGGAGGTCACACACTACAGATAGGCAGTACTGATTGGTGGAACCACCCTGACCTCTAGTTGAAGAACAATGGTTGACCAGCTGATTGCAACTTCCCTATTGAAACACAAAAAAAAGGATTTGTTTTTGCACACTATCTTTCGTACTTTTAAAGCTTATGAAAATCACTATCTAAGTCAGAGCAAGCAGAATATAATTTAAGTATTTAAAATACTTACCACCAGCCGAAATGTTTCTCAATTTGATGTTTATACAATGTTACAGCGCCTAACAATGTGTACGTTGAAAAGAGCTAGCAGATGTCGCTGCGATCGATCTCTTATCATTCAGCATCGTTGTACATTATTACATTGTACATTGGGTTCAATTTTTTAGTGCTGTTTTGTGGACGGTTTCCACACTGTGTATTCTAGGCGCTGTAACATGTCTAACAAAAAATGTTTTAAGAAGGAAAAGAGGGAAAGAAAGAAAGATAACCCATAGCAAAACACACATCAATTTTAACATATTCTAGCTAAAAATAAAATTCTAATAACATCGCTATCAGGGTACAATAAAAATGTAGCTAAAGCGCAAATGAATAATAATCATTACGTGATTTAATGAGTTAAGTTCATTGAGTAGGTCATTGTCATCAGAGTTTATTGGTACATGTGTAACATTAATTTGACTTAGTAATAAAAATCCCAATAAAATTGTTATTTTATATTACCTTGTTATTCATATAAGATGAATGTTATATCATGTTTTCTTTTTTTTTTTTTTTTTTTTCAGAAAACTTAAATGTTTAATGCACAAGAATAAAAATAATAAAACCGCGTAGCATTCTTAACATCTACTACTACTAAAAGTAAAATTCTGATAAAGTAGCCCTTTGTTGTATTGCGCTAGTCAGAAGACAAGAAAAATATCGCAGTATAACTGAAAATGCGATACAACCGAGGTCACTGAAAATTTAAGAAAGGTGATAACCTTCAAGTAAAGGTACATTATATTCGTCTCCAAAGGGTTAATTATAAGTATATTAAAATTTCCTATATAAATTAACAACGTAGAATTACATTTAGCTATTTGTATCTTCAAGCACTGTAAATATATATATATATATATATATATATATATATAAACTTTTCTTATCTGAAAAAACGATACTTTGTTTTGATACCGAGTCGAGAAAACTTATTAATACACTGCAAAAACTACTTCTTTCGTTTTCGAAAATTACGGGCAGCAAAAAAGATTTTTGTTTCAGAAATGTTTATTTAAATCTCGGAGATCTATTGGTTTATCAAGTTTCTGGTGATAAAAGAACTCCTTTTGAAATCGTGGGTAACCCTGAAGAGGTTATAGTATATATTCGTAATCCTTCTTGCTAGATCAAGAAACAATTCCCTTTCTTTTTACAGCCTATTCAGTTACTTAAAAAGTGTGGCTAATGTATACATGGAAGAAAGTGATATATCAAGGCGCGAGATAACGAGGGGCTTACTGTATTCTCACTGATTAGGGAACGTTACAACATTTAGTTAACATGATTGAGGCGTTATTTGAGAAGTTAATAGAATAAACCAATGTTACAAAGTATAGGAGATATACATTATATAATTTTAACATGAAAAAATAGCAAAATTATTATTTCCTAGCACGGTATATTACTAGCAGGCTGCGCTGGTCGGTTTCTCGAAACGAACCTCGAATCAAACGAAATGTATCGGTGAATTTGACCTTGTTTTTTAAGGGCAATATGGACCTTTAACTGGAATGTCCTTCCGCATTGAGGAAAACGATACAAAAGCCATTGTGCTATTATATTTTTTAATGTGCAGACATAAATTGAGCTGTTACGGACCAACTGTTTTAGTTGATCATATACAGCAGGATTTGGTAAAGAATAATAGAACGATAGATACTCAAACTATTCCTGAAAAACTATCTAACTAACAATGCAAACAAACTAACTAATAAAATCCATCCAGTAGAACTTTTTAAAAAGGCTGATCTTTCATAATCTGGTTCCCCTGATTATAGAACTCCCCCCATAATTCTATAACTAAGCAACGTAGAACGATATGCAATATACTAAAGCCATCCCTACAAATTATTATCTAACTGACAATGCAAGTATCATCCAAATCCGCCCAGTAGAATAGTTTAAGAAGGCTAATCTTTCATAATCGGCTTCACTTGATTAAAAAACTTTGCCCCAGAACTCTATGACTAAGCAACGTAGAATAATATGCAATATACGAAACCATCTTTAATAAAGTATTGTCCTAAACAATGGAATTCCTATCAAAATTCGTTCAGTAGAACTTTATAAAAATATTCATCTTTTATAATCGTGTTCACCTGATTATAGAGCTTTGCCCCACAACTCTATTACAAAGCAACGTAGAACAATATGCAATATGCTAAAACCATTCCTTATAAAGTAGTCCCATGAATGCAAGTTTCAGCAAAATCCGTGCTATAGACCTTTTAAAAGACTAATCTTTCATAATCGGGTTCATCTCACTATAAAACTTTTTCCCATAACTCTTTAACTAAGCAACATAAAACAATATGTTAAAAACTAAAATCTTCCTTCAAATATTATCTTAACTAACAGTGCAAGTCACATAAAAATACATTCAGCAGAACTCAAGTTATAAACAGCCGAAATGAAATTCCGATTTGCATTGTATATATACAGTAGATAGATACGACGATTATCGTTTCTCATTACTCTGCAAAAAACTTAATATACAAAAATATCAATAATGATAAAACTAATAATAAGAATAATGATAAAACTAATAATAAGAAGAATAAGAAAATAATAATAAGAAGAATTTATATACCAAGCGCGTAGTAGCATCTTAGCATCTGCTACTACTAAAAACAAAATTATAATATCTCCAAGAGGGAATTATGTAAAATTTAGTTAATATGCGAATAATAATCATGGATTAAGTGATTCAACGAGTTGATATGTTTACGAAGTAAGTCACTGGCTAGATATTTTTAAATGACATATGTCCTAAGATTTTGATTTATAAAATTAGAAAAATTGCGACAAAATTATTATTTTATACCTCTTTCTATTTCGTATAACACAGATAATTCTTCAAATTAACATTTACATGGCAAGTTGAAACATAAGAACAGGCAGAAATAAATTGAAATAGGGGCAAGATTTTGAACAGAGATGCCTGTCATTCGCAGCACAGGCTGCGTTTTTTAAATCGTTGAATAAATTAAATAAATAAAAAATAATAATATTTGGTCAAAATTCCTCGTGCAAGATAGTTTTTAATAAAAAAAAACAATACCGAGCAATTAAAAAATATTAAATATTCAAAAATAAACTTCTAACAGCATTTTTTAAAATGGAAAATTGAAACTGTTCATTCCTTTTTCATCGGAGGGGTGCCCCTTGAACACCCCGTTTTTAAGTAAACAAATGAACGTAAAAAGTAAAAGAGAATTAAAAAATTTTGTTCCATTGGAGATTTCGACATGGTGTGCTTTCTACGTAGTTTTGACTCCGTACTTTCGACAGGGGGAGCTATACCCCTCAAAAAACTCTTGGTTTTTCCTTCTCTTAATGTTTGATTACTTTATGTCACTTGCGAAGAGTAAATTTTACAATTTTTCCACAACCATCATACACTGTTAAATATCTGCAGCAAACAGTCCTGTCATTTCACCGTTTTTACAGATATCGGTTATGTAACCGTAATTTTAATTGATCCTGATTATAATATGGTCACTAGTATGGTCATAATATCTTCATAATATGGTCATGTAACCATTATTTTAAAACACAGTCGAATGGCTGGACAATTTGCTGCAGATTTTTGACAGTGTAGGCAAAGAAAGTTTAATTAATTAAACTTCAAAATTCAGGGAGGAGTAAGGTCCTTCTCTTCCCCTTCTTGCCCATACCTGTGAGATGAACACAAAAAGAACTGCAGTCAGCATAAAACCTACTAAAATATTTACACAGATTTCAGGAATTTTAAAGTTAGATTTGGCGAAAAAAAATGTAAAAGAGAAAAGTTTTCATTCAGTGGCCATAACTCATGCTTCAGTTTTTAATATTTTGCTTTTTTCATGGTTTTATTTTTGAAGCAGAAAGAAAGAAAGCATGCATACTCAAATACAGACCATTGGACAGAACCGTTCTCAGTAACATGCAGAATATTATTCATGGTCATAACTTCTGCAGTTTGTTTTAGAAACGCCAGTATCATTCGTCATGAAAAAGTTTGTTTCGAGTTTTCATTTCTTTACAATGAAACTGAAAAAAGTCTGAATATTTAATTTACTTTCAGTAGGATATTTTTCTATTGAAAGAAAATCTTATAAAAAAAATGCAAAGATGAATTGTTTAGGAATACTTTTTTTTTTCTTTTTGGGAAACAAATCTAAGTATATTTGTATTTTTTTGCTGTTTTTTCATTTCTCAATAAGAGCAAAAGTCATCAAACCAGAGCCCGATCAAGCCAAAGAGAGGCCCAGGGCCTGGTATTAATTCGGGGGAAAGTAGGGGGGGGGGTCTCCCTTCCAATACTATCACAAAAAATTACATATTTTCAATGCCTTATAATACAAGTATAAATATAGAAATACATATTTAGGTAAATATGGCTTTATCTTATTTTATTCTAAAAGTAAAAAATTACAGACTATTATATTCAGTACAAATTCAAAATAAATTTAAAATATCAGCTTTGCAACAATTGCATACCAAATTGGGTCTTATTACATCAGTGGAATTCCTGGTGAACTCACGCTTCAGAAATAACAATCCAAATCTTTTTAATAAATAGAAATTTTATGCTATACATATTTTGTGTAGCTTCAATATTTTTTAGATGCGACTTAAATTCTGTGACTTGATAAACTGCAAAAGCTATAGTTTTCTGTGCGCCCCAGAATCGCGGTTATTCATTTCTACATTCTGCTTTGATTTTTCTCTCAACGTATCATTAATTTATAAAATTTTTCTTTCAGTGATGATTTTCTTTTAACATACGACTGCCATTTAACAATTTTTTTACTTTAAAAAAGAATAAGTTATGACTATTGTAGTTTCACTAAACGACGTAATAAATTTCAAATAAATGTATTGAAAAGATTTTTTTATTAGAAATTCTAGACACAAACTATGCATATTTTGAGTAGCCGTTTTCTCAACATGTTAGACTGTGACAACTTATCCACCGGTGAGAAATTCAAGGGGAGGACCGGGGGATACATACCCTTCCAAAACATTGAAACTTTCCCCCCAGCCAAAAGATTTGAAGTTTTATGCGTATTAAGTGTCTAAAGAAGGCAACCCCTTTCCCCTCTCCGAAGCTTCCAAAATGTTTCCTGGAGAAAAAATATGTCTGAATTCCACGCTGATACCTACAAAGCAAAAAAAATTAAGAGTATGAAAAAAAATCAATGCATCAATTGCTCTGAACTAGTTAGAAATGTCTAAGAAGTAGGAGAGATAGGGGATGAATGGGACATTTTCGCAAAAATATTTTTTTAAAATATTTTAATTAAGTTATTATCAATATGATGTATCACATTTCATACATTAGGTGATGGACTATATCTTATGCACAATATTTATTCAAGATTATTATTATACAGTTATTATATATAACATTATATATTATTATATATAATTATTATTATATATTATGAAATTTAAAAAATGTTCCTCTAGGTCCCAATCATCCCCACAGAACGGATGAATGGGACAACAGATATTTTCCTCCCTGTATTCAAAGTTAAAGACTAAAAGCTGACAAAAATGCCTTCTCGTCAAAAGCTGAGCGATTATAAATTGTAATATGATCTCCAGGATTATATATCAGCCAATCATCTTGGACTCATCTCAGCTTTACCTTAAAAGGCCCATAAACGGAAGCATTCAATCGCTGAAGACGATGACTACAATGAGGATGAAATGTTAAAAAATAACTACCATAAATTATTAATTTATCAACCTATATAATATTATTTAGTTAATAAATATATTTTTCAGCACCCTCTAGGGAGGAATGAGACAGTCCCATTCATCCCCATTTGAAATGTCCCAATCATCCCCATAATGTATATATTCAATTGTCAGTCATTTTGTCTCAAAATTATTTTGTTACAATGGTTAATATTCATTCATTTTAATTACCAATATTGAGCCTTGAAATAAAAAACTACAACATATCTTAGTTGTTTATATTGCATAAGCTATTTAAGTAACTTCAAATGTAAAAAAAATTACTCTTAAGCAGAGTTTTCAGAAAATGCAAATTTGAAGGAAACTGAAAACAGCCATGTGGTCTTGCGTTTGGTTCTGAAGCACACTATGGTAGTGAAATCTATGAGGATAGGAAGCAACAAAAAAAAAAGTTCATTGCCTGAAATATTGAAAACGTCCCATCCATCCCTTGTTCCATTCATCCCCCATATCCCCTAACAAGAAATCGCCAGAAATAAATCCTTTTAACTCCGTATTGTAACCAAATCTCACTTTTTTGCAACTCGTACGCACACTGGCCTCCAACGCATTTCCTCTGCCAAGAATATACTGCTGTCTTCATCCAGCGAGCGACAAGTAACACCTCAGGTTGCCATTTCCTATCTCAAAATATTCATGGAATGAAAAATTACGTATGTAAGCAATTTCAGTCACGTTTCGACGTCGAAAACGGATGATTCTTTATACATTGATTTTCTCCTCGTCAGCTATCCCAGATTTTTCCTATCAAGCCCCTAGGACCTGCAATCCTAACCTGTTGACAGCTCGGAGCATAGCATTTGACATCTGGGGAGGTACTGACGGAAAAATTCACAAATTTGATGTCTTATTAAAAGATTAGAAAAGAAACTATACAAGTGTTTATATTTCTTTAATTTTGCGTCACACATAATAAATATTCTATGCATGTTTTGTGCAGCCGTGCCCAAAATGTTAGACACTGAGAACTATAGTTACCCGCAAAGCAACATTCAGAAAGGGGTAAGATGCCATGCCAGAATAATTTGCATTTAGCCTACTGCTACAGTTACATATATTTTACATCAAGAGGCTATACTCCCCTGAACACCCCCGTTTAAGATAATTTTTAAAACACGTGAATGTAAAAAAAGAATTAAGTATTGTTTTCCACATGGGGCACGAAAAATCTTTAGTTTATTTTCCTCTTACTATCTAAATATCTTAAGTTTCTTAAAAATAAAAAATTTTATTTATTTTTTCAAAATACAGAGAAAAAGAAAATCCAAGGAGGGCTAATTGCCCTTCCTTTACCCCCCACCCTTGCAGGCGTTCATGGTAAGAACGTATCCGTTAAGCTTCAAAGCTTAATATTGAGAAAAAGAACAATGCACATACTTCCTCTGAACTAATTAGAAATGTCTGAGAAGAAATCAGAAATCGCCAGAAATAAATCCTTTTAACTCCGTATTACATCAGAAACTCACTTTTTGCAACTCATACGCACACTGACCTCCACGCATTTCTCTCTGCCAAGAATATACTGCTTGTCTCCATCCGGCGAGCGACAAGTAACACCCCAGGCTGCCATTTCCTATCTCAAAATATTCATGGAATGAAAAGTTACGTATGTAAGCAATTTCAGTCACGTTTCGACGTCGAATACGAATGATTCTTTATACATTGATTTTCTCCTTGTCAGCTATCCCAGATTTTTCCTATCAAGCCCCTAGGACCTGCACTTCTAACCTGTTGACAGCTAGGCACATAGCATTTGACATCTGGGGAGATACCGACGGAAAATTTCAGAAATAGGATGTCTTAATGTAGAGTGAATGAAAAGATTAGAGAAAAGAATATATAAAAGTGTTTATATTTCTTTTTAACTTGCATCATAAAAATTTTCTTTGTCTGTTTTTATGTAGTAATGATAAAAGCTAAAATGTCCATAAATTTGAAAACAATTCAAAAATTCATTTTTGAAAAATTGATGGATTTGGTATATATATGAACGCAGTCTGTAAAAAATCTATTTCACAATTTTTTTAATAGTTTTATTTTTTGTTAATAAAGGACAGTTTATTAACAAGTAAATCACAAAATTCTTTCAAAAACTGTATTTGTTGGCATTTAGGAAAATTATTTCACTCAGCATAATTCTTGATATGCGCTAGCACAAGAAAAATAAATAAACTTTGCATACGTGTGGAAAAAAGAAAGAAAAAAAAAGCATTGATTGATGTATATAGCATATTCAGATTAATTAAGAAAGTTTACAACGATTAGCATTTTTTAATGTGTTTAAAGGGAACGTGTTACCATGATACAATCTAGAATTTAAGTCACAGTTCAAAATAACTATTGAGCGAGTTCTATCAGTGAAAGAATAATTAATTTTGTATTTATTCATGAAAATGAATACCCCATTCATACACAAATTCATTCCTAAACTGTTTTAAACAACTACGCTATATTTATAAATGGTGTCTAGTAAAATGTTACAATTAAAAGTTATAGTAGATAATTCCTTCTGAAATAAAAATATATCAGAAAACATATGCAACAAATACAATTTATGAATAAATGAATAATTTATGAATAATTTATGAACAAATATAATTCAACCAATTATTTAAAAAGAAATTGATAAAAATGAAAGATTAAAAATTAAGAAACTAGTCGTTGGGGCCCACCGTAATACTTACCCATCATGGATATGCGTAATGTAAAATATGAAAGTAAAACATGTGTAAACTATTTATAAAATGCATTACAATTCGAATAAAATCGTGGCTTGATGACGCCATAAATTTTAAATGCTCTATAACTCCAAAATTGATAATCACATTAACTAACGGTTTACTGCGTCGGATTAAAAGTCTCATTTTCAATTAAAATATATCTTTGAATTGAAATTTGAATGAAATACAGGGTCATGAAAAATCGAAGAGCGTATAAAATATAATTACAAACATCTCAGCAATTAATTATCCGATCGACTTCTTTCTTTATGCAAAATTTGTCTTTTTATTGTCTTTTATATGCACTCCTTAAAATAAACAATTTCGAAAATTTTTATTTTGCTTTCATCAGAACGAATATTTCGAGAGTCCGAAAAAAATAGTTCCAGATAATCAAGGTTACTGAAATTCGAAAAGCTACTTCCTATTATTACATACTAAGTACATACCAAATTTCAAGTCTCTATCTCAATTTGTTCGGGAGATAGAGCGTTTATAGACACGCACACAGACAGACAGACGGACGGCAATTTTTTTTTTCTAAAAATATGTTTTTCGGAATCTCTAGTGTCTGAAACGTGTAAATCCGTCAATTTTTTTTTTTTTTTAATTTACAAAACGATTACAAGACTTACCCTATACTGCGTATGATGAATAAGTAAAAAGGATGATCATAAGAACTAAGATTTCTAATTTAATAGTTCATGACATTTATTTAAAAAAAAAATGTTCTATCAGATAGCATGGAAAATGCTATTTATTATACATTATAATTATATTTATTTTATTTCTGGCTATATATCTCATGAAGGGTTTTTTGCAGTGAATATGTCTAAACATATAAAAATGAAATCTGAAAATTTAGGCGCGCGTTATACGTCAGACTATACGATATTTTAGCAAAATGAAGTTTTGATGACTAAAATTTTAATAAATCGCGTAAAGGTTTTTTTTTTCCTTATTTTACTGTGAAATTACAGTATCTTTAATTATATATTGCAAAAATTTACCTTTTACCAATTTTTTAAGTACCAAAATTAAATAAATAGCACTGTCAGTTATCACAGAGCATGCATTACTTTCGTAAATTAATAAAAGAAATCTACGTTTTTATTATTTAAAATCAGAATTTAAATATTTTTAATGGATAAAAAATTTTAGTTCTTATGTTTCAAGGGATATATAAAAATATTCTTCATTCACGAATAACCTTAAGTAACACTTCAATTCTTTAAATAAAAAAAAATAGTTACTAAAACTTAAACTGCACTAAAATATATACGTCCAGAAAACTAATTAAACTTACAATATTAGACTCTTGATATAGATCAATTCTCTTCCAACTTAGAGGCGTAAACTGAACAAATTAGCAAGCGGTGAAAAATATTGTGTACCAATTCTTTTACGCAAAATTTAATATAATCTGTTAATTTAAAATAAATAAATATTGCCGTTTTTTTAGAAAATAAATACTGTACTTAACAAAAGCATAAAAAAAATTTACCAAAAGCAGCTCTCAGAGCCTTTGGTTTAAAGAAAGATCATATATCTGAGAGAAAGATTAAAGAATATTTGGCTTCCCAGCCACCCCCTTCAAAAAATGTAAAAGAAGCATAAAAGAGGAAAAGAATATGCAGAAACATTTTTCATCACTTTTTAAAGAAAAAAACTCGTGTTTTCCTTTTAACGTTTCTCTTTATTGTTTTTTCATGGCAATGCTTTTGCATGCAAACCAGTGGGCAGCTATAGCTCAGTTTCAACTGGACCGTTATTTATGAGCACTGCAGCTGCAGCTAGCAGAGAGGAAAAACGTTCGGTCATTTGTCAGGGGTAAGGTTTATCTTTTTTCGATTTATTTCTATGAAAGGTTATAAAAAAATTTCTTTCCATTTTTCATGCCAAAAGTTAAATGTATCTTTTATGCACCATATCAGATGTAATTATTCATGCATACATCAAAGTAATCAAGCAGTCGTTTTCTTTGGCGAAGGCTTGATTATTTTGATGTAAATTTTACACAATGATATAGTAATTTGACATCCTGAGAGGATTCATGGGAAGCAAAAAGGGGTTTAATCCTACTGCTTATGAACAAGGCCTGGGTATGACTTTTGGGAGCTCTTTGTACAGGCATGATGTGGGTTATCCCATATCATGGGTCTTACTACAGCAGAGCGCCAATTATCTGAATCTGTGGGGACCCGGCACATTTCGGATATGCAAAAGTTCGGAAACGGGACAAATGAAAACACACTGCACACTGACTGTAACGTTAAAGGAAAAGTTATTGCACCATTGTTGTGAAATATTTAAATTGAAACAGCAGTTCCAGTTACTCAAACTGTCATTATTCACTAAGTTATAATAAATACCTCATCACATAAGAAAAGTTTTGTTTTTCTACAATAAAAAAGGTGTTCCTTTTATTTTGATACCCGTTGTTATTGAAGGGGCATATCCACTGCCCTCTTTCTTTTGAGCATCACTAATGTCGATGAAGCCAATTATCAATTTCCAGTAACCATTGACGAATTATTAAGAGGATTGTTTTGAATGATTTCTCCCTGTGAAAAAGGCATCTCCTGTAGTATTTGTGTAGAACTTCATCTGTTAATGGGCAATTCAGAAAAAAAGCCTTTGTTCACTGAACAAAGTTCTTGATTTGCGGAAGGATGAGATTGCGGAGAGGATTAAGCCCTTTTCAAAGTACTTTTGGGAATTGACATTACTCTACCCACTGGCATTTGTCAAAACTTACTTTGAACTAACAGTTCATCATATTAAATGCGCCGTAAACACGAGAATCTACGTTTCCATACGTTTTGTTGTTATTAACTTCTTAATTTTTAGGTTTTACTTCCAATTTTTTTTTTAATAAAGAAAAATAATGTATGTACAAACTATAAGATTAAAAAAAAGAAACTGGTAGACGTTTGGATATTTAGACGTTCGGATAGTTGGATCTCTACTGTATGTAGTAATTTAAAATAATTTTCATTTGTACAACTCTTATATAACTTTTAAATACAGTCGTAGTTAGAAATTGTTTCGTTCCACAAACAAAATTGAACTATTTAGTAGAACTTAAAAAACTATACAGGACGCCCACTAAAATCATGTCCACTCTCATTAACTTCAAAACGGCGACAGCTATAGACATGACCGCGGTGTCTGGGTATAGTAAATTGGCTGAAATGATTCCGCTTATAGCGCCACCTAGCGGCACACTGCGAAGTTAACGTTCCTATCTCGTAAACAGTACAAGATACGAGAAAAATGTCAGTTATAAAGTTGGAGGGTGTCCTCGATTTAGAATGAAATGTCTTACATACATGTAAAAATGGCTTTATTCGAAGCCCTAGAAGGCAATTTTTTAATATCCAATTAGCAGCCGAAATACACTACTAATTGCATGCAGACGTGTAACGACGCACATAAGACAGACGCACATTTACAAATGAAATTAACAAATGTGGCCAAGGTTCAGTTTATTTTAAGAAGAAAACAAAGTCAAATATGCTAAATTTGCCTACAGAGATTACAAGGTTTCGAATTTATTGAGGTGACAAAACACGCCACGCCTCACAAATGTGAGATTTTAATTCCGCTATCGAGTTATACTAGACTAGTAATATGGACTAGTAGTAATGCTACTAATAAATACCCTTTTTTCGGCGGGTATTTCGCATTATAATTCCTTAAACGTTCTCCATGGCATTTATGTCTGAACAATTGACCGGCCAATCGGGTTTGGTAATCTTATTATCATTATTAATTATTTTAATTTTTATTTATTAATTATTTGTATTAATATTTTTTTTCAGAAAAATTGATGTCAGAATTAATGATTGTCTTGTTGATAAATATAATAAACACAGGCAATTATTTGTACCCTGATTCAACAAATGGCGTTCCAACAAGTCAATATAAATATATGTCTATTTTGTCATATTATAGAAAAGCAATTCTCAGCTTATCTCTTGAAGAAAAAGCGACCCAAAAAAATTAGGGAGCCTCCACCTTTCGGATCATTTCGAATACCTTTCGGATCATCGAAATTAAAATTATTTTCATCTCTAAAAATAATTTTAGACCAATTCGTTTGTTGCTTCAGATGTTTCTCTGCAAAGTTCATGCGGGCTTGTTTTGTGGGTAGATGTTAAATGCAGTGGTTTTACATATTTAAGGATTCCCGATCTTTTAATTGCTCTTTTTATAATCAGTACAGATGCTGGCGTTTTGTATGGCTTTTAATTTTCTTTGCTGCCCATTCATTTACTTGCGAACGTACGAATAATCAAACATTCGGATAGTATCGAAAGAATGCTCAGCCTTGCTGTACATTTTGCACTGCCATAAGTAGTCGGATCTAGTAGGCAATCTAAAAAGACAGTAACGAATGACGTTTAAACTTATCAGTAATTCTTTGAATCCAACGTTTTTATAAACTAAAACTTGCCCTCTTTCGAAGACAAAGAGCATTTTCCTCCCCGCATCTTCAAAGCTTTTTGTAAACTACTTTCAGAATTTATTTTTAAATTCTCTACACACAAATATCAACCAATTATGAACCGTGGTTTCGAAATATTTACGACATTCTTATTATTTTGCGCCAGCGTAAGTTTCACAAAATACATATTTTAAAATAGGTTTTACAATTTTGTAAACTATTTCTTTGATATTAATTCGAATATCATATATTTAAGTTTAACAAAAAGATTTGCGCATTTGGATAGCAAACGCGAAAATATTTCAATTGTTTTTGTGTCGTACCTAATTTTTTTCACCCCGCTGTTCATACATACACAAAAACTTGACTTGAAATGGGCTCTCCACCTCTCCGAAGGAGACATTTCGAATACAGTATTTTGCTCAAAAATAAAGTCATAAAAAGCATCTGCCTTAGCTAGGAATCTCATGATTAAAGTTATAAAACTACTAGTAAATTTATTCTTCTTAGCAAATTTAAAATATATTATTTCCGATCTCAGTCAAATCGCATCTTTTTTTATTCATCATGCATGCTCTTGACATTTGCTGCAATATCTGTGACAAGGACAAGGCTACCAATAAAACAGTTACATTCAGCTTTGCACTTTAATATTACTTCATGAGCAATTTTTTAAGGTATATTCGGTTCTGTGTGAATTTTCTTATGTGTCAATAGAATCCACAAGATACCAATCCTTGCTGCATTTGGTGACAAAGTATTGAAACAAGCTATTGTTAGAAAGAAAACATTCAAAATTCATTCAAAAATTGATCAGCTATAAAGATCTGTAGATTGACAGTATTCATCCTCTTTATTTTGCCTTTCTGTGCTTTTACAGCGTGTGACACAGCCATGGATAAAACAACTGCAAGATATTTATAAATAAATATTAATATTGATTTATCAAACAAATTACAACAATATCATGTTAAATAGCATCTAAGTGAAATATAAAGGGTAATAATGGCCTTTTTAATAATGCCATATTAATGACCAAATGAATTTTGGGCCACTTTTGTTCTGGAAATGCCACCAGGATAACCTTTTTGTAATAAATACTGTTCTATCATTAGTTAGAAGAAAAAAAAAACAATATGTACAGATTGCAAATATAAAATTTTAAATTGAAAATTTTAAAAAAAGATTTCAGAGAAGCGGAGATTTTTTTTTTAATCCAAATAAATAACATGTGGGTCGCTTAAATTTTATTATAATCTAAATCAAAACAAAAATACATATT
Source organism: Maratus michaelseni (assembly GCA_963931845.1). Taxonomy (NCBI): domain Eukaryota; kingdom Metazoa; phylum Arthropoda; class Arachnida; order Araneae; family Salticidae; genus Maratus; species Maratus michaelseni. The sequence goes on from OZ007587.1 coordinate 188,519,368, forward strand.
TCAGCAGAAATTTTTTTAAATATTGATTTAAATCAATCACCCTTAGCATTCTACGTATTCTCTGCCCCCTATGAGTATGATCGCAAAGACCCATCCACACCTGGTAGACTCTAAAAACACGTTAATTTGCCCTGTTAATTTTCATAAATACCAATAAATTTAAGAAGATCCTATTTTCTTTTCTAGGGTATTTATATTCCGCGAAGAGAGTGGAATCTCGTTTCCGTATTTTGATTTGTAAAATATCCCTCATTTTCTTTCCAGATAGAAAATTTTCGGGTAAAAAGGGAGCCCTGTTACCCCAATCATTTACGGAGTTCGAATTCAGGCTATCTTTCTTTTAATCTACGTCTTTCTCCCTTCCTTGACCTTAGGGGGGAGTAAGCGAGCTGCTGGGGAAGTCTCCTACACACATACATCACGGCCAAAATCAGAAACTTTTTTTTAAAGTCGCTTAAAAATAATACGTAATATTTAAAAATTTTTGATTTATAAAATTAATTTTTAACTAAAAGACATTTAATCTTTACATTGATATATTTCCCATAATTATTATTTTCTTTTTTGATTCATACGTTATATTTCATTTGAGAGCTACATTAGTAAGAAATACAGATACGAACATCACCTTTTAGTCATTCCCTTTTCTGTTATCATGTGACAGTTTCTCCCTTTTCCCCTGAAAATGGTCAGTGGGTCGTTAGCCACCCTCTACTAAGTACTAGCCGCCTATCTGTAATAGATCACAGCTAGGGAAAAGGGGATAAATATCAACACGTGTCAAATGTCGCCATAATTTGTAATGAATACATAGGATCTGTGACACTGATATTGAGTATAAATTTATTGCTAAAGTAATCATGAATAACATTCTGCTGTCAGGATAAAAACATTTTATTATAAATGGATAAATTTATATGAAATACATATATAAATTACAGATTACGTATACTACAGCATATATACACTGTAAAAAAAAATTCTCAGGTTACTAAAAAATTTTTAGTATATTTGTATTTCGCAGATTTTTTTTAGTAACCGGTACTAAAAATCGGTACTAAAAGTCTAAAAAAATTTTTGTATTCTTACTTAGTAACTATAAAATCTGAAAGAATTACTAGAAAACAGCTAGCAACATTACTAGAAAACAGCTAGCAATGATTCCGATTTTTAGTACCGGTTACTAAAAAAATCTGTGGAATACAAATATACTAAAAAAATTTTAGTAATTTCCAAAGATCAGTTAGAAAAACTAAACTTTTTTAGTAGATTTTTTTTTTACAGTGTATACACAAAGTGTCTCCAAAAGTTTGAAACGCATTTAAATTTTTTATCCGTTGGAAATAAGTAGACATTATAAGCAGTAAAAGTGTTCAGATTAAGTTAGGAAATAAAATAATGATAATTAAACAGTCCTCCAACTAATTTTCACAAAATTATATATATTTTAAATTTTTGTGCGATTTCATCCCCTTCTCCCTAAACAAAATTGGTAAATTACTAATTTTACCTTTTTGCCCCTACAAAATCATTTAAAAAAACTGCATACCGGCATCTTTAAAATAAACTGAATTATAAAAAAGAAGAAAAACTGACTTATACACTTTCCGTACCATTTAAAGTGTGATGAAATAATAAGATGTCTGTTTTTACTGATTTAAATTATAAAACACATTTCAAATTGAAATCGGATATTGTTATGCTTAAACATCTGTATTGTGAAGTATTTCGAAATTTGAAAACAGATTTATTTAATGCTGAGAAAATTGAAAAAAAGGACGCTAATTTGAAGAGATGGTTCAAGATTTCTCAGAGCATACTTCGTTTTTCTTCCTTTCTTTTTTTTAATATCGGGAATAACATCTGATCAATTTCAAGCAGACTTTAATCAAAAAGCTCTAAATGCATTTTATCGATAAAAATCCCAAAACAAAAAGGGAAAAGTAACCTTATATTGTGAAATATACTATCAAGAGCAATTTTCCACAACATAAGGAAGTCACGGAGATTTCTGTATAACTATGCCCAATCAAATGCGAGAAACTATAACAGAATAATTGAAATGTCCCCATCAGTAAAAACGGGGACCATTCAGAAATTCCCTATATGGCATTCTTTAGAGCAAAAATATGTTACAACTGCGGAAAAAATGCAGCACTACAAATACATCTAAATGAAATATTATGCAGGTAGAGATCATGTAAAGGAGGAAAAGCAATTTTAAATTCTAGAAGCATGATTTTAAAAAAAAAAAAGCAAAATCCACAAAGCATTATCAAAGTGTTTTCTCACATTTTCAATACACAAGAGAGTTATATAATAATGCTTCTGTAAATATTTTGGGCTTCTGCCGCTTTAATATTTTCCGAGCATAGATTAACTTTTGTTTAAGATCAAATGCATATATATATTATTTTCCTTGCAATATCTCGCATATTTATTTTCATGTATGGTCTCCATTCATAATGGTCAATTTTTAATTAAGCATAACTCCTTTGATTTTAAAGATACACATATGCAGTTTTAGGTAGATTTCGTAAGAAATACTACCTATTACATTCTCACCTAAGTTGGAAATTTTGAAAAATTTTTGCAGATCTACGCCGATTATGACTCCCAGAACCCAAAAACACCCCCAGTTCAAAAGTTATATATATATATATATATATATATATATATATATATATATATATATATATATATATATATATATATGTCACTTTTTTCTGACCACGATAACTGGAAAAATTCTGCATAAATCTCTTCCAAACTGATACATAAAATCAAGGGTCATTAAATCTCGGTCAAGTTCGTTAATGGGCAAAATCGAACCAAGGGGGGAGGGAAATGGGGGGGCTTTTTGTGAAAACAGAAAAATCCTCATAATTTCTTTATTATTATACGTATCGAATCCGTTTAAAGTTATTATTACTTCTAGGAAAAGGGCCGAAAATTTATGTAGGACAGATTTTTGATATAATTAAAAATGGCCCCAAGGGGGGGAAAAGGGGGGGTTTTAGAAGAAAAAAAATCATAGCTTCGTCAATTCACAAGATATCAAATCCGCGTAAATTTATTATTAATCCTCTTAGTATTATCTAAAACTTTTATATTGACAAGTTTTTTATAGGACCAACCGTTATAGCAAAAAAAAAATTAAAAACAAAAAAATCCCTGCCGGCTCCGCCTGCAAACAAGTTATTTTTCGAAGTAGGCGGTTCCAACTCCCGCATCTTTTCGAAACTGATACATAAAATCAAGGGGCATAAAATCTCGGTCAAGTTCGTTAATGGGCAAAATCGAACCAAGGGGGGGGGGTGGGGGGACTTTTTGTGAAAACAGAAAAAAACCCATAATTTCTTAATTATTATACGTATCGAATCCGTTTGAAGTTATTATTGCTTCTAGGAGAAGGGCCGAAAGTTTATGTATGACAGATTTTTGATACAATTAAAAACTGCCTTAAGGGGGGGGGGAAGGGGGGGTTTAGAAGAAAAAAATTCATAACTTCGTCAATTCCTAAGATTTCAAATCCGCTTAAATTTATTATAAATCCCCTTAATATTATCTAAAATTTTTATATTGACATGTTTTTTATAGGATCAACTCTTATAGCAAAAAAAAAAAAAAAATCCTTTCTGGCTCCGCCTGCAAACAAGTTTGGTTTTGAAGTAGGCGGTTCCAGCTGCAGCATCATCGCAAAAAGGTCATTTCTTCCGCAATTCCCGACAAACAGGCGCCCCACGTTCTGCGTCTTCGAAATCTACCTGTGCCTAGCCGTCAGGAATTTTTTTGTAATGACCTTGTTGAACCAAAAGAAAGATTTTTCTGATTGACATATTTTGTCTAAAAGGGTCGTGTAAAAATTTAAAAAGTGTAACTTTTTGAAAATTTATGGCTATTTCATTAATATAATCTTATTTCCTATATTTTTTGAACACATTTGCAATTTGCATTGTTTTTTAATATCCAACAGGTAAAAAATTAAAGCACGTTTCAACCTTCTTGGGACACCCATTGTGTACACAGGGTTATTCCAAATTCCTGGTATAAAGTCGCTTAAAAATAATACGTAACATTTTAAAATTTTTGATTTATAAAATTAATTTTTAACTAAAAGACATTTAATCTTTACATTGATATATTTCCGATAATTATTATTTTCTTTTTTGATTCATAAGTTATATTTAATTTGAGAGCTACATTAGTAAGAAATACAGATACGGTAAAGGTTGGTACAGAACACTGTAATAATCATTTATTGTATAGGAATGTATGGTCGCAAGTGACGCGTTGAAGCACATGAGACGTGAAAGGAAAGAAAGATGGAGTGATTCGTTTGTTCCGAGTTCCGATGCCGGCAGAAGGCAGTAGATGGTTTGACGCTTATCAATATTATGCAGCTGCGGAAACTCGTCATTCTCAATTATGCTGTCGTCCTTGATTGAAGACTTTACGTATGCCGAAAAAGCAGACATGCATCTCATGTACAGCCGTGCAAATTGTAACAGTAGAGCTGTGCTTCGAATGTATCAGGAACGTTTTCCCCATAAACAAATGCCGGACCACAGAATTTTTCAGCGGTTACACTGCCAACTTTGTGAAAGGGAGTCTTTCCGTGTTACTAGGCACAAAGTGGATCTACTGAGAACTGTATGCAATCCAGGCCTGGAAGAAAGTATCTTGAACTTTGTGGATGACTTCCTCAACTCAAGTACAAGAGCTGTTACACATCGCGTCGGTCAACACACCGTGTAGAGAGTGTCAAACGAAGAACGCTTACATTTCAGACTATACATTACTTTCCATTTTCAGAGAGTACAAGCTTTGAAATCCGCAGAATATCCTCTGCGCGTGGAATTATGCTAATGAGTTTTGCAGCAGAGTGCATTGCAGCCAAACTTCGCAGCTCATGTGCTATTCGTAGATGAGGCGATGTTTACACGCGAGTATATATTCAATGCGCACAATTGGCATGTGTTGGCAACCTATCATCCATACGCTAGACGTCCACAGCGTATCAAGAACGATTCTCTGTAAATGTGTGGACCTATATTGTGAACGACTTCTTGATTGGCCAAAAATATCTACTACTAACGCGACTCGATAGAAATTGTTGTATTTTTCTGGAAGAAATTTTACCAGAACTGTTTCAAAATGTTCCAATCGCCATTCGTAACCGACTGTGTTTTCAGCATGATGGGGCTCCAACCCACTTCAGCATTATTGTTCACAATTATCTGGATGCCACTTTTGGGTAGCAATGGACTGGACGTGCTAGACCAGTCCCTTGGCTTCCCCGATCTCTCGATTATCGAAATATCGATTAATTCTTATGGGGACATCTGAAGAATTTCGATTATGCGTCTCCAGTTGACTCTATTGTGGATCTCGTCGCTCGAATATCCTTTGTTGCTGCACGTGTGCGTGAAATACTTCGCATCTTTGAAACTGTCCGCCAGTCACTCCATCGACGCTGCTAAGTATGTATTACTGTTGGTGGATACAATTCTCTATATTTAAGATTTTTAATACTTATTGTAAACATAGCACTTTTCAACGACACTGTCAATAAAAAATGTTTCTTTCATTTCATGTCTCTTTCCTGTGTTTGTATTTCACCGCGTCACTTGCGTTCATAGATTCCTATACAATAAATGATTGTTACTGTATCCTGAACCAACAAAGTTTGTATCATGAATTTGGAATCACCCATTATATGTATATATATACCAGTTTGGTTATAAAATTGGGCATGTGAAGTTTTTTTTTTTTTTTTTTTTTTTTTTTAATTGTTGTTTCTTTTCTCACATGATTTTTTCCTATTAATCAGTTGAAATAATTTTTATAACATAAATATTTTTATCTTACTATTGCATTTACAATTTTTTTTCTCATATGGAATTGTTGGTTTATCCACACTTCATTTCAATTATTATGTTACAGTTTGTCGCGTTTGATCGGGCAATATTAGATAGATTATAGAATGATAATGGAATTATTTCAATTGAGTTTAAAAGTAATCTTCCACAGCAATCATTGCGACTTCCTTATATTGTGGAATATTGCCCTTGATAGCGTGTCTCACAATATGAGGTTCCTTTTTAACACTTTATGAATTTGGTTTTTTTTTCGTCTGTCTGTCCATCTGTCCGCGATTTAACTCTCCTAACTATACTTGAATCACCATGTAATTTTTATATGTTATTGCGGTTTACTGTAGAATGTTCGCTATTGAAGTATGTAGCATTTGTAGTTCGTTTACAGGGACACACAAACGAATTCTGTTACATTATACGCTATAGGGAGAAATCGTTTGCAATGTATTTTAATGATGTTAGATAATTCAAATATAATGAAATTGCTATGTATCACTGAGCTGTACTACATAGATTATAGAGTTCATAACATTTATAGAGACACTCAAAAAAGTCAGTTACCAGACGGACTATGATCAAAAATTGTTTGAAGTTCGTTTTCCATTGATGTATATATTTTTTAACTTAATTAATTTGAAGTATATATTTTTAGTTTATAAATTCTATAGATCACATACAGGACTGTGAAGAATTCGCACACATTACCAGGCATGAACAAAACTTGCAAAAAATGAATTTTTACAGCATTATATATATTTTTTTATTTAGGTATCTTATTTTATTGAATGAAAAAATAAAATTCCTTAATAATACTCTGTTAATATTGAAACGTGTTCGAAAATTTTGAAAATTTGTTCGTTGAAAATTTTTGGTTCTTGTTTCTTATTGCATTGTTCTTTCCTTTTGTTTTGAGATTCGGTACAGTGCATTTAGCACTTTTGGATTGAAATTGACCATCTGTCATTCCCCATATTAAAAAAAAAAAAAGAAAGGGGGAAACACGAAGTTTGTATGTTCTGTTCAGTGCTGTATCATAATCCTGTATTGAGAAATCTTGAACCATCTCTTCAAATTATCGACTTTTAACTTAATTTTTTTCAACATTAAATAAATCTGTTTTCAAGTTTCGGAATACTTCACAATACGTATGTCTAAGCATGACAATATCCGACATGAATCTGGATTTCTCTTAGTCAAATCCAATAATTTTACAACAACATTAAAATGACTAATATATACAAGATCTCCTAAAATGGACTATTTTTTTTTAATTTAGTAACTTGCAAACGGTTCGAACAGCTATTCGAAAAATTACTGAAGGACACTAATGTTTGCTGTCAGAAAATTTTATAACGTGGTTCCTGATTCTAGTTCCAATTTTGAGCTATAAATGGCACTGAAATCAAGAGGCACGCCATTGAGACAGAAAAAGAAATTGCCCAGTCTGGTGCCAACCAAAGAGGTTAAATATATGTAGTATAGACCGGGAGGCGGCTGCACAGGCAATCACCTCATCGAGTTCACGGCTGAAATTCCAGAATTAGTTAAAATTCGATTCGCATATTAAAACGCAATCGGTCTGCCAAGTCATATCTTGGTGGAAAACACCTTAAAACACGATTTTAGCGGTTGACTCGTAGGTTTACCATTGTGTTTTCCTGCACCCAAAAGTATGAAAACATGGAGAACTGGGTGCAGGAAAACACAATGGTAAACCTACGAGTCAACTGCTAAAATTGGATTTTCACGTGTTTTCCATGACTTGGCAGACCGATTGCGTTTTAATATGCGGATCCAGTTTTAACTAATTCTGGAATTTCAGCCGTGAACTCGATGAGGTGATTGTCTGTGCTGCCGCCTCCCGGTCTAGTAGGTTTTATTCCATTATTCCACCTGTGAGCGTGCACCTTGTCTCACCTATACATCCTCAGAAACATTCAAAGATTCATAGAGACGCAATGTAAAAGCATTGGATTAAATAGGGAAAAAATCATTTTAATAATTATTATTAGATTTATTGGATGTTGATGGAATTTGATTTCTACGGATTAATAGATTTTGTTATATGATTCCAAGTATTTTTCTTTCCTTTACATCGTATTTTAAACACCAAGTGAAAAGATTCAGTGCTTATTCTGCTAAACTTTCATAAAACTTGTTATATTCCAAGAAGTTTTAGATTTTCTTAAAATGAAAAGTATTTTATATCCATAAAAAAAAAAAAAAAAAAAAAAAATCTCTGTTAGACTTACAGGTTTTTTTTTTTTAACAAGTTTTATAATGAAATATTGTTTTGTATCAGCGTATACGATTGAAAAAATAATTAATTTTAAAATGATTGCATTATATTTAGAATAATTATTAGAACAATGAGAACAAACAATCTGTAAAACAGCGGGATGGGGGGACTTTTCTTTAACCTCCCATAAGAAATTCCAACTTCTTGATGGGGAAGGGAGAACAAAGTGTAGGACAGAAATTTCAGAAAGGGGGAATTAAATTATTGATTTTTTATTTATTGTTACTGGAGAGTAACAAACAGGGCAGAAAAAATAGTTTTAAAGCATTTAAAATAGAGTTAAGAGAAAGCTGAAATTTTGGGGAGGGGGAATTTAATTATTTTAGTAACTAATTATTTATTATCACCAAAAAAAGGGAAGAAAATGCTTTAAAGAATTTTAAATATTTTGAAATTTCCATGCAAGGTGAGACAAATGGAGAACAGTGAATATTTCGAAGAGGAGAGGGGGGGGGGGGGTATTTACATTATTTATTTAATTATTTATTGTTACAACAAATCAAAAATAGTGCAGATTTCCTTTTTAATTAGAGAGTTTTAGATATTTTAAATTTTGTGTTCTGTTCCACTTTTTAAACTGACAACCAGTAATTTAAAACAAGAAAGAAAAATCATGGGACAAGCATAAATTATGAAACACTTTCAAACGCATTCAAAATACTGTGATAAAACCTTTTAATAAGGTGAAAGATGATGTGTTGGTAAACAATTTGGAAAACACATAACACATTTGAAAACCAATTTCAGAAATTACCATCTATAGTAAAAAAAAATATCCGAATTCTTTTGCGCAGCCCTGTATGATCTATTGATGTAAGATCCATATATTTTTTTGTATATATTACATACCACAAATGTAGTTCAATTAGGAAACGTGTAACACAATTGGAAATTCCCTTCCAACAATTTCCGTCAATATGCAAATTATTTTGTGTAACTATGTAAATTATCTATAGAATTTACACACACCAAGTGATATGCAAATAAAATAGTTAAATTTAAAACTTATACCACAATTGAAAACGCACTCCCAACAATTATTGCTCATAAACAGTACTGTAACAGAATTCTTTTATGTGTCCCTGTAAATGAATGAATAATGCTATGCACACCATATTCTATAGTAAGCATCCTGTAGTGCACTTCTATGAGGTATATTAATTTCAATATGTTTGAAACCGTGTAACATCATTAAAATACACTGCAAACGATTATCCCCATAGACCATAATGTAATGGAATTATTTATGAGTACCCCTGCAAACGAATTATAAATCATTACTTCATCACTTCATTTTCAATACTGAACATGATAAACCGTAATAAAATATATCATTTACATGGCAATTCGAGTATATTTACACAAGTTAGAGCACGGACAGACAAACCGAATTCGTAAACACGTTTCAACAAGGTTCGTAAGCCTCTGGGAGAGAATACCAGAATTTTCGTAAATAAATATTTCTCTTACATAATGAAAAAAATTCTGTTTTTACATATTCGTGGCCATTATTGTACAATAATTCTTGTATTCAAACCCCTTAAATCCCCTGAATCCATGAAGCGTACGAACCTTGTTCAACTACGTTGGAAAGTACTAAAAAACAAGAAACTGGTTCACTTAAAAAAATTGTTGATTTTATGATGCGCGGTAGCGTATTACTGCTTATTGCACTGTTTATTACTGTTAATTTTACGGTATAATACTGGCAGCTGGGGTGCCAGTATTATACCGTAAAATCAACAATTTTGTTTGCAGTGTACGAAATTGAATTTCTATGAAAAATTCACGTGTAAATAGAATTTATTGCTAATATCAGGACCTTAATAAGCAACCATTCCAAAACGGATACACAGAATTATTGCAGAACGTATCAAGAATAGTCCCCTAGTGATATGGAGAATTTTTAACAAGAAATTAAAACGAATGGAACATTTTAAATACGTATAGACTGCGGAAAATGTGTTTTGAGAAAAATGTATTTGAAATATATTATGTTATTTTCATACTTACCTTTATAAAACAGAATGAAAATACACATTCTACCTAGTATATGAAACTATATTGATGTTTCTGAATTTATCAATTTAGCACAAAAACAAAAATTCGTAATTTTTCTCTTTTCAAAGTCCACTGTCCAATTAAAACTCTTTAATTGTTGCATTTTTTCCTTTTCTATTTAATGGTTTGTTGTGACATTAAATAAATAATCAATCATTTAAATTTCCTCTTTCCCCGCCCCTAAAAAAAATAACAAAATCTCTTTCTGCTTTTTCCGCCTGCATACAAAGCTAAAACTCTATATTTTTTTTAATGTTTCTACCCTGTTTATTCTTTTGTTGTGGCAATAAATAAATAGTTACCTTAATATCTTCTATCACTCAAAATTTAAAAAGGATTTTCTCAAAATTTCACTCTCTTCCCTCTATCTCTCATCACTCCAGCACACAAAGTTTAAAATTTTTAAAACTCTTTAATTTTTTTTATTTACTATTTTCTTGTGACAATAATAATTTTTTTTTTAAATAACACATCTTAATCCCTCCTCCCCGCCCAAAAATTTACCTCTACTCGTATGTTCCCCTACGCTCAAAGATTCACTTTCAGTCGTTTGTTTATCCTCCTCCGGCACACACAGTTTAAAATATTTAAAATCCTTTAAATTTAACCCTGCTCCATTTTTTTTTTTTACTTTTCGAGCCAAAATAATAAATAATCAAATATCTAATGTTCTCTCCCCAAAATTTCTTATTTCCCTCAGTTCTATTTTAAACTCTAAAAATCTAATTTAAATTCTTTAAAATTATATTTTTTAATTTTCTCTCCTGTTTGTTATTTTTAGTAACAATAAATAAATGATTATTAATCTGAATTCTCCCCCCCCCCTAAAATTTCTCTTTCCCAGTTTGTCCTTCTTCCCTCAGAAAAAGAGTGAAATTTCTTGATATGGGAGAACAAAGCATTTTTTAGAAATTTGTTTGTTTTCACTGTTCTAAACATTTTCTAAATCTAATACGATTTACACAATTCAATTTATCGTTAATGTAACTTAATTAAGTGCAAAATTAACTTATTTTTCTTCAATCGTATATGCTGAAACAAAACAATATCTCATTCCAGTAAAATACAAAAAATTTCGCTATAAAACTAAAAGGGATTTTTTATTATTATTATTGCTATAAAAGACTTCTGTTTAAAAAAAAAAAAAAAAAAAAAAAAAAAATTCTAAAATTTTTCATAATGTAACATGTTTTCGGAAATTTATAGCAGAATAATTACTAAATATTTTTACTGGTTGTTTAAAATGCAAAGTAAGGGGCCGGGGGCTTGAAATCAGGCAATAAAATATAACAAGAAGACCACCAGACATTCCGGTCACTGATATGCTCAGCACAATACTGGTTAATAGAAAACCAAAGGTAGAAAATAGCCTTGAAGTAGCCGTCAAATACAGAAATATGTTATCCGTCTATATATATATAACATATCGTCGTTATATATAACATATTAGTTATATGTTAGCCGTCAAATCTCAAAAATAAAAATGAATTTAAAAATATTGCAAATATTGCTACATCTACTTAAAATATTTTTTTCGCATCAGCAAACTAAGTTCCATGACCAAATGAGAAGCTTAAGTCTGGAAGGTATGGGATCAAAACCCACTCCTCTCCAAATTTACTTCAAAGTTTTCTTTATTTAATAATGATTCATCAGTTGCTTTGTATTTTTCGTGATAAACAGAATGCTCTTGATAAAACTAAAGTTTAATATTAGTAACACTTGTCAGATATATTTCAGTTATTAAAATGAAATATTTATTTAAATAAGATTATATGAATTCTTTAAATTCTATTAAAATTTTACACTACAGTGTTTTTTATATTTAAATTTTCATTTCAATGCAATATTATCAAATATAAGTAACTTTTGATGCAGATAGAAAAAAGAATTGTGCGAAAATATCCGTTTGCGCAAGTAATAATTTATGCAGATTTTTTTAAATGGGGTATTTTAACTATTATCTAACTAACGTGAATTATTCTGGAGAATGCAAAGCATTTTATTTTTTTAATCGAATACCAGCACTTATACACTGGAGAGCAATCATAACAGAAATAATATATACTTATATAAACGAATATACAATTTACAATTAATTTTAAGAAAATTATATTTAAAAAAAAAATCAATTCTGTCCGTTAGATATTCGTGTTTCACCATTGTTGTTACGGAAAAATATTTTTTTAATCTATATTTTTTTTTTTAATAAAAGTGTTATTAATATTAATATTTAGTTTTATACAGAGCATTTCATTTATCATGCAAAATATATAGCAACTGATGAAGTATTATTAAATATATCAAAATAGAAATGAAAAATCTGAAATAAAAAGAGATTGGAGATTTTGATCCTGTGCCGACTCAAGCCTACTGCTCTAACCACTATGCCATGGAGCTTCTCTTGCTAAGGCGACTAAACATTTCAAGTAGATGTATTAGTATTTGCAAAATTTTTAAATTTGTTTTATTTCTTTAATTTGGAAAGTTGGCGGCTAATTACTTCAAGGCTCTTTTCTACCTTTGATGTTCTACTAACTTTCATAGTGTTTGGCAAATCGGTGACCCGACCTTCTGGTAGCCTCTTTATTTAACCTTTTGATTACGGGGTAGCACTGGCGACTATTTTTATGTTCGACCGTGCCACAATTTATCAAAAAAATATTTTTGGTAGATATCTATCGAAAATATCCTACTATAAGTGTAGGGATTGTTTTTCAAAAAGTGGTACGAATATAATAGAAAAATAGTCGCTATACGTATGATACCCGAACCCCGTAATTAAAAGGTTAAAGTGATTATCTGACAATAAATGGATTAATTTGTTAATCCATGAAAATCAAATTCCATAAATATAAAATTATCCAACAAATCAAATACTGTTTTTTTTTTTTATGTTATACAACAATTTTATATTACATCTCTTGATTTCTTTTTGAAGATAAGTAGCTGTGACAGCCTTCACCCTCGAAGGATTGAATAATAGAATAAAACTTACTCCAGATGTTTAACCTCCTTGGTTGGACATTGCTAAAAATGAACACAGTAACCAAAACGATATAATACTTTTATGTAGAAACTTCCATTAGAATTGTATTTCAAAGACATATTCGATATTTAATGAATTCCCTATTTAAAAGATAATTTTTACGTATTGATTCATACACAACTAGACAAACCAAAAGTTAAACATATCTTTAAATGAGAAAAACTTCCATGTGTTATAATTTAACATTCTTTTTTTTTTAATAGTAAGAATGCATGAAAAAATTATTCTAAATGCACTATGCTTCCTTTTTATTTTTAACATGGATTGAAATAATCCTTAAATTTTTAAACATTATTCCTATTTTATAAATAAATATCATCATTTAGGACAAAATAAAATTACTTGCAAGAGTACCATTTTCTTTGCATTAAAATAAAGATAGAGCAAGTGTTCTGTTTTCTTTCATCATAATCAGCTAACACTATCCTATAGATAATGCTTCAGGATTGGCAACGCTTACTAAATTGTATGACGTAGTTATGGATTGGCTGACGCGTTTTAATGTGTATACGTTCTCGCTGATATACATTGACTTTGTAAATTTATTGTGAGACATTTTATTTATGATTCTGAGTTTTTAAAATGGGGCACAAATGTGGTGTAAGGGTAATAATTACACATATAATTATTATAAAACACACACTAAAATACACACTTTTGGCTTTCCAAAAGATAAATAATTGAAAATAAAAACAAAAGGCGAAAGGGAAAAAATTACAATAACTGAATAAATTGAGCATGTATGATTAATCGTATTTATTTTTGAAAAAAAAAAAACTATGTGGGTGGAAATACGTTAAAAATGTTAAAATATCTGTCACTTTTCTTCATGATATGCCGATGCAAAGATTAAAATTTAATTATTAAACATAAATTTTTATATAACAGTGATAAAAAGAGATTTCCTCATGATTTTTGTAAGATAAATAAGGAATCTCATAATTTTAGTGTTTACTTCAAATACTCAAGATTGCACTTTTCTTTCCAAGGATTTTTTTTTTTTTTTTATAAAATGCACATGATTTTCATACCAAATATATATCAACTTAATATTAAGCCACATTCCTTGGATAACGTATCAGAGTTTGTATTGTTTTAAATCAATTTAATAGACAGTTTACATTTTACTTTCTTCTTACACCTTACTTCTTAACATAGCAAACAACTTACTACTTAAAATGTTAGACCAATAGTAAACAATTACGAAGGTTGCAGGATGGTTGGATGTAATCGGTCCAACATTGGTGTTGATCGGCCTATCTACTGTGACGTCAAAATTCAGCTCTTAGGCATTTTCTGTAGAATGGTATTGATACAGCACGTCGTACACGATTCATTATCCAAAGTGGATGAGAATAAAATGTTATATATATATTTTTTCCTTTTTTCATTTTACTCGTTTTTTTAAATAACTTAAAACTAATTCATTTAGAACTCAGCATTCTCTGTTTCATGAATAATTATTTCAAATACGTGTTCAATTAATATATTTCTACTTATATCCTTACGTACAAACAGCTTATCTTGAATAATCAAATGCAGGTTTATTAAATCTCAGATAACCAAGGTTACAACTTACAAAAAGAACTCCACATTCTCTGTTTCATGCATAATTATTTCAATTAAGGATTAAATTAATATATCTTTATATCCTCATTTGAAAACAGCTTCTCTTGGATAATCAAGAACAGGTTTATTAAATCTCAGATAACCGAAGTTACATGGCACATCTTTCTCATTTAAAATCTTTAAAGATGCACAAAGAAAATTTATAACAAGCGAAGATATCCTTGTTACTGAGATATCCCAGAATATGAATGTCCTCCTTTGAAAATCCCTCCGTAATAACTCGTTTCAAACCTTCTCCTGTATTATTTCTCCCCTTTTTATTTCCCTTTTATCGTAAAATTTGTCATTAAATGAAATAGCATAGCGAGAGACAAATGACACCCATTTTCCGGAGTTCATCTGGCCACCCAATTCCGCATCGCTTAATTATATGAATTAAGATGTCTCAGCACCATGTCATGAAATGAACTTGCTTCTTACACGGCCGGTACAACAGTTTAATGACAGTCTACTGCGACCGGCTGTTGCATGGAGGTCGATGAAAGGGCAACTCAATTAGCCCTGTACGTTCGGAGCTCAGGGCTTCCTTTTTTTTTTTTTTATCTTTTATATGTCAAGATATATTCTCGGACTTCAACATTTTCTGTCCAGAAAATACCGGGCAATTAACTTGGGTTGTTAGGTTTTTGTTGTTCCCTCTATGGCATATGAAAGATTTAATAGTATTTCTTCGAATTTTTTGTTACAATTTTCAATGTTTCTACATGTTTTAGAAGCTGGTAACTCTGAAATTTTACATTCATTTTTATTAATGAGTCTATTACAGTAGGATGCAAAAAATAACAATGTAAAAATAGGATTTAGCTAAGTTATCAAAATGTTTATTTCAAAATTACATAAGAGCAATTTAAAATACATAATAGGGACTCTTTTTGATTGGAGATCCAAGAGCGACAAAAAAATGCTTCAATTATCCACATTTTGAATTCAACAAAACTTGTCTAATAAAGAAAATCAAGTAAGTATAACATAGGGTAAGTCAAAATGAATATAGCGATTACAAACGGCTATAACTATTTAATGGAAAAGAATTTATCGATAAGATTAACACAGAATGTAGACGGAACTTCAAAATTTTGTATACATACGTCATAGATGTTCTATGTGACTTCCCTTGGTCACACGAACAACATCTAGGCGGTAGTCCATTTCACGCCATACATTCTGAAGCATTTGTTCAGTCACCGACGCAAGCGTATTACAAATGCGTACTTTGAGTTCTTCAATTGTTTTGGCCATGGGAGGCACGTATGTGTTTCACATAACCCCATAGATCGGTCGAAGGGGAGCCGACGATGTCTTCTGCTCTTAGCCACCGAGATCTCCGGACTTGACACCCTGCGATTTTTTCTATGGGGTTATGTGAAAGACGTATGTGCCTCCCATGCCCAAAACAATTGAAAAACTCAAAGTACGCATTTGTAATGAGCTTGCGTCGGTGATTGAACGAATGCTTCAGAATGAATGACGTGAAGTGGACTATCGCCTAGATGCTGTCCGTGTGACCAAAGGAAGTCACATAGAACAGCTATGACGTATGTATACAAAATTTTGAAGTTCCGTCACATTCTGTGTTAATCTTATCGATAAATTCTATTCCATTAAATAGTTATAGCCGTTTGTAACCGCTATATTCATTTTGACTTACCCGGTACTATGAACAATATTAAGAACATAAACAGTACTATTATCTTAAAGAGTGTCATGTGTTGTGGTAAAATAAAGACCTTTATTTTTATTTATTTTTTTAAAAACAAAATATATACTGTGCCTACGATATTCACTTTCAGAGACCTATTAAATTTTATTTTATTTTACACAGCTAAGCAATAACTCAATTTCTTTCATTCATTAAAAATTCAAACACGCCATTGCTGCGCCCTAACACGCTATTGCGTTATTTAGTTTACAATAAAAAAAAATCGACATTATAAATTTACCCGTGTAACAAATTCCATTAAAGATCTGCGAATTCTCCGAACGAGTGATTCAAAAATTCGAATTATATAATACTTTTAATATTCTTTTAAATATAGATTGAAAAGCTTAAGTTCAAATTAATTAGCATTTTGAAATATCTAAATCCAAGTTATAAAATATCGACTAAATTAAATGTATACATATATCCATGGAAAAAATGGAGGCGTATTAGGATGATTGAGCCAATCATCTCAAAAATGTACATCAAACAACATTCGAGGGTTAAAAGTGTTAAAAGAAATATGAAGCAATATGTTTTAAAGTTAATTCTTATATCTATATAACTAAAAGCCAAACATAATTTCTGTAACATGAATCTTTTTTAATAAATTTGACTCGATTTTTTAAAGGTGTCCAATTTGACTCTTAAATAATTTAAATGAAAACTTTTTCCTTTTTTTTTTTTTTTTTTTACTTTTTAATTAGAAATCTATTTTCATTCAATGAAAGAAATTAAACATGAAGCTATCTCCTAGAACGACTTTGCTTACTAATTTAACCAATATCCTAAAATTACTTCAGATATTTTTAGCGCAATCACAAAAGCTATGGGGAATACTATGTCGTGTGCCATTTAGCCGTATCTCAAAAATTTCAATCTGACCATCATGCAAGTGATAAATATTACGCCGATGTAATCAAGTCTTGGTAGCGTAGAGACTACGCCTTCAGTTTCAAAACTAAAGGCATAATCTCTTGAATTTAACCGCGATTGTCTTCTCTCAACTTTAATAATTATCTTGTAAGGCTTTGCCGCATAGTAAACAAACCTTCTGTGCGGGGCTAGTTGAGCTTAAGCCGAAAGGTAGGCCTCCCCGCCCGGTTTGACTTTGACTTTGTGTCAGAAATTTATAAAAAAAAATATTTTTTTTAATTTTTTTTTTTCAATTTATTTATTTATTTATTTATTTTCTCTGAACACATACGCCACTGTTCGGAAAGTTGAGTGGAGTCACTCCTGAATTGTTTATATATATATATATATATGTTACGGTCAATATGATAAATATGGTCATTATTAATAATAATAACCGGTTATTATTAATAATGACCGGTCATAATGGCCGGTAATTATGATTTTAATATCAAAATTTTGATTTTTTTTTTAATCATAATTTCTAAATTTCTTATTTGATGAACATAATAGTAGGGGAATTTATGTATCTGAGAGGTTTATTAACTTCGTTTATAATTTCATGAAATTCTATCCAGTCATTTCTTAGAAATTATGAGCGCAATGCCCAAAATCACCGTTTTGAGAAAATTGACTTTAAAGATCAAATTCCCCTTGATCATATAAAAAAAGAGATCAAGCTTTTTTAGACAATAACTTCCCTCCTAAAGCAAATTTTTGCATGGGTTTTCTTTTAAAATGTTCCCTAAGAATCCAATTTGAATATAAGTTATTTAAAAAAAGGTTATCATACCTTTGGCACTATCAAAGGTATCTTTACACTTAAAGTTTTGCATTTGCAGGCAACGTCGGTCTGTGGGACTGAATATTTGCAGCTCAAACGACCGTAATTTAGGAATTTTCCTATCGGACTAACCGTACGACATTCTTAAAAGTTCAAACATTAGTAAATAATAATTTTAAAAATACATTTTTTCAAACATCAATTCAAACCATTTTGGCCCATTTAAAAAATACTTTAAATTTCAATTTTTTTTTTTTTTTTTTTTTTTTTTTTTTTGGATTTAAAAAATTGTATAACATTTTCAGCACCAAATAATACAAACCATTTGTCTTTATGGTGCATAAATCAGGAATTATTGCAACTTTTGGGCTCTATTACCCATATAAACCTTACAAACCTGATGCATTATTAATGAGTTTATCTCAGAATAATTTTCTTCTTTTTTATAATTCGCAAATTTAGAAATGGTATGTCTTACCAAGGTCTCCAAGTTCCAAGGTCTCCACTACCCATATAAACCTTGCAAACCTGATGCATTATTAATCAGTTTATCTCAGAACAATTTTTTTTCTTTTTTATAATTCGCAATTTTAGAAATGGTATGTCTTACACAATTTCCAAGGTAACTGTACGAAATTTTGCACGGAGTTACTTCATTAAAAAATTTACATAAATTATCTTGTGTTTTTCATTGCAAACTTTTTTTTTTTTTTTTTTTTTTTTTTTTTTTTTGCTCAAAACTTAAAAAAAAAAAAAAAAAAAAAAAAAAACGAGAATCAAGGTTTTTTTTGGGGTTTTTTTTTTTTTTTTTCTCATTGCAAATTATTAAAAATTTTGTAACCAATAATTTTATAAAAGCTAAAAATAAACAATTAAGAAAACTTTTCTGAAAAGAGTATGTAGTTGCATAGTCCTGTTCAGCTGTTCTATTAAAATTAAAATGTATAATTTTTTTTAAATAAAAAAATTATTTTTCAAAAATTTTTTGCATTAAAAATGTTTTAAAATAACAAAAAGCCACATCTGCGTAAAAAAAAATCATTAAAAAATTATTAAAAATAAAATACCGTATATTCCGGATATAACGCACACTTTCAATACAAGCCGAATCAAAATGGTACAGGTGTTAGGTATAAAAATCAATGCTTAAAATTAAGCATAAGCATTGAAATTTCTATATTAATGAACAAGAGAAGAAGACGTAATTCATTTGAACGAAGGAGAGTATACCGTTCCAATTGTTACCATTTTTGCACTAATTATTATCAAATATATTATTTCTGTTGCCAAAATCCCTTTTTCTATGCATTTACAAAACGCACAACAATGAATGAGGTATCATTCGAAAAGTTTTTTAACCGACTTCTGACATAGTACACTCACATTTCGGTAAAACGTGTTTTTTTTTTATTCAAAATTTCAGAAGATTAAAATTGCATTGTTTTTATAAATGAAATGAAGGATTTTTCACAAATCAATGTTGCCACAAAACATATAATACCGCATTATATCGTGCTCAACATTGATTTAAAATAATAATAATAATAATAATAATAATAATACAAAAATGATAAAGTGGCACGTCAGTTTATTTTATATTTATGAATAAAAAGCAAAATTCAAATTGAAATGCTTAGAAGAAAAAAACACCATCGATCCATCGTTGCAGTGGTATTTCGCGTGTATCCCAAAATGTAAGCTTTGTTATATTAAATTAATTGTATTTGATATGTATTCAATTTACTTTTCTTTGTCCCGTGTTTTTTCCGAAGCGGATGACGTCATACTATAATGCAGTTAAAATAGGATTGATAATTTGTTTTTCCTTGCACGTGCCTTTTGGTGTCTTCGATCAGTTTTGAATGTAACTTTTATGGAATAAATGAGATGTTATTCTGGCTTGACTAATACCGTTTTCAGATATTTCTATCCTTATTTTTTCTTTAGAAGTTTAAACCTGCATCTAAAAAATGCTATTAGATATTGCTGAAAAACATTAGACTGCAATGCGAAATCTTCGCACGAGTCCACTGGTTCTTTTTAATTCTCTTTATTGTATTTTCATGCTACATATCTCATAAAAGTTTCTTTGAAAAAAAACTAGTCGTTGGGGGGCCACCGTAATACTTACCCATCATGGATATGCATAATGTAAAATATTAAAATAAAACATGTATAAACTACTTATAAAATGCATTGCAATTCGAATAAAATCGTGGCTTGATGACGTCATAAACTTTAAAGGCTCGATTACTGAATTGCTTAAGAGAAACATCCTTATAACTCCAAAAACAATAATCCTATTAACTAGCGGTTTATTGCATCTGATTAAGCGTCTCATTTCCAAATAAAATATATCTTTGAATTGAAATTTGGATGAAACACAGGGTCAGGAAAAATCGAAGAGTGTGAAAAATAGGATTACAAATATCTCGGCAACTCATTATCCGATCGACTTCATGTTTTATGCAAAATTTATGGTTTTTTATTGCCTTTTATATTCACTCCTTAAAATAAACAATTTCGAAAATTTTTATATAGCTTTTATCAGAACGAATATTTCGAGAGTCCGAAAAAAATAGTTCCGGATAATCGAGGTTACTGAAATTTAATTAGCTTCTTACCATTATTACATACTAAGTACATACCAAATTTCAAGTCTCTACCTCAATTTTTTCGGATGATAGAGCGTTTACAGACACACAGACGGACGGCAAAAATTTTTTTTTCTAAAAATATGTTTTTCGGAATCTCCAGTGTCTGAAACGTGTAAATCCGTCAAAATTTCTATCTCGATTTTCAAAACGATTACAAGACTTACTCTATACTACGTATGACGGGTAAGTAAAAGGAGGTACGCGTAATGCTGCGAATATACCTAAAAATAGAAAAATACAATCTCAAACTACTCAGTGCGCACTATGCTCTGCAGCACGTTATGCGTCGTAATCGAAATATAATGGGGACTTAAATTTTAATCACCACATTTAATCGCATTAAATTTTTTCACCACATTTAATCGCATATTAGGTTTATACATATATATCTTCCAAATAACCCTATTTCCTCTCAAATATTATTTTTATAACAAAAAAAAACAGTAAAAATTGTATTTTTTTTCCATAAAAATATAAAAAGTTAATCTATTTTTTTTAAGTATATTAACTTAAAAATTTCTTTGTGAATATTGAAAGCTTATTTCTTAAAATAATTATAGCGTTCTTTACTTATATTTACTTTGTTTTGTTTTCAGCATTTCTCTGCAGCAACAAAATGAAGCTGAAAGCTTTCGGAACTTCCAAGCACAAAGAACAACAAAGTACTTCCTTAACCAAAGTTGTAGTACAGTCTATTAAGAATCATTATTTTTCCTGCCATGCAGGCATCATTAACTTTCACGTTCTAACGAGAAAGTAGACTCTTCGAAGTCTTTCCATTACATATGAGTCATCGTGCTTTCAGAACTTTTGAAAGATTAAAAAAAATTAATTTAAGCTCAAATTTAATTTAAGAGTTCACTTTTCATTTAGTCGAAAATTTAATTTATAGTTAAAACATACTTATTTTTTAAAATTAACTATGCGGCATCATTTTATCTTTCCTTGAAATTTTAAAAATACTACATTTGAAAAAGGTCTCGTGTTATATATATATGTGTGTGTGTGTGTGTGTGTGTGTGTGTGTGTGTTCATTTTTTATATTTAATATCTTTTCCCCCAATTGTTGTATGATGTTTCTATATATATATATATATATATATGCATATAGTTAAAATGAAATCCCACGTGTGAAAAACTAAGAAAGAAACATTCAAAGGAAATTATACTACAAAATTAAATCAAATAAGATGAAAATCAAATATAAAACACTGTGAATAACTTATGGTTTCTTCAGAGGACCATCATAAATATAATTCATAGTAAAGATAGGTTATTTCCTCAAATATTGTTAGCACTAATCCTAAAAATGACAAAATTATGCCCCTTACAACATATCAAAATGAAACCCAAGAAATATTAAAACAGAAAGAAATCCAAAACATAAGTAATTATAAATGAGCAATATAGTTAAAATATCAAAAAATAGTACACACAACTCACCAGTAAAATAATATATATAATCGATTCTCTTCACAATAAAAATCGCACGAAAAAATTCATAACAGATCTGTATGTATTAAGAGTCTCTGTAAATAACATTTTCTAGAATTGATTTGTGATGTAAAAATTACTTTAGAAAAAAAAATTTCAAAAATGCATACTTTGGAAAAAAACAAAAAACAGTTACTTAATAATACAATAAAAATAATCAAGATGTCGAATCATGTTAATGAAATTAATACATTTTGTAAAGGATCATGAGGAAATATTTATGCAATATAGCATGATGCAATCATATAAACACATCCAAATATTTGCAAATAAAAAAAAATGTTATTCTGTGAATTAGTGTAAAAATTTATATGGGTTGAGAAATTAAAACTTTAGGTTTAGGTTTCCTACTTGGTCCGTTTTTTGTTATTATTGATTTTTTTTTCAAAGAAAATTATTCTTTTTACATTTATTTTAAAAATGGACTTCTGACACTTATGAAATTTTAGAGGGGGCGAGGGGGGGGGGGTCTTTTGTGCAAAAGTCCTTTTCTAACATCATACGGCAACTTTGCTGATTTACTATAACATATACGGTGGCTGTGAATGGCAGAAGTCCTTGTTTAACACCAAACAATGTAGCTACCTTCATCAAATTGAAAAAAAAAATTGGCCAATACTACAGAAGTTTCTTTACGACTTAAAAAAGAGAGAAAATAGAGATAGAGAAAAAGAACAACATATTCTAATTTTCAGGTCCCTTTACTCATCCGTTTTTTGAATACCAGTATTTTTTTTCTTTTTTCATGCTAGATTTTTACAAAAATTGCCACAAAAAATACCTTTCGTGTAGCTTTCTACAAAGTTTTTAAGAAAAATCACAGAAGAAAATATTTTTTTGAAAGAAGCAATATTCAAAAAACAGACCCAGTGAGAGGCCTAAACCTGTCAATTTCTCAACACATACTTTTTCATGTTCACCGTTAAATACCAACACAGAAACATCATACAACAATTGGGAAAAAAAAATTAAATATGAAAAATGAACCCATACCTGTTCGAAATATATTCAGAAAAGTGTAGGAAAAAAAAATAAGATATAAATCAAAGATAATATAAAACAGTTGGAGGGAAAATAAAAATAAAATAAAAACATGCATACACTGCAAAATATAATTGTTGATTTAACAGTATAAAACTGGCACCCACTTGCCAGTATTATACTGCAAAATCAACAATTATTTTTTGCAGTGTATATATGTATATATATAATTAAATCTGAAGAGTTGGTATTCTTATGGAAACTCACTTGGCAAATATTTACGTGTATAAATATTCCATGTGAGATGGATCATTTAGAGAAGAAATTAATTTCATTAACATTTTTCAACAACTCGATTATTTTCACTGTAATATTAACTAACTGTTTTTTGTTCTTTTCCAAACTATACGTTTTTGAAATTCTTGTTTCTAAAGTAATTTTTACATCATAAATAAATTCTAAAATATCTAGTCCTTCGTGTGCATCTTATTTGGTAGACTGCAAATAATTCTTTTGGGCTGGCATATTCTTTTATTACAGTATTTTTAAAATGTTTTTTTTTTATATATATATATAATTTCTTAAGAATTTATGTAAACATTAAATAACCTTCCAATAGCTAACAAACCTCTGTGATTTGAATTTGTGTTGCAATATTTATACATAGTCACAATAACACAATTACTTTTTCACTTATTTATTTATTATGAATATTGCAGAGAGGCTCAAACTTCTTTTAAACTTCTTTTATAACACACTAGACTCCTTAAAACACTGTATTATACATTTTATATTTTATACTAAATATGAAAGTGTTCTTTAGTAATCCTTTTTTAATAACTGTATATATATATATATATATATATATAGTTATATATATATATATATTTAACAAGCCTTATTTGATAATTTCATAAGAGTTTAAAACAAATTGCAAAGTGCTCAGGATAATTTTGACATCTGTGTTTTGTAACATCTAAATGGTTTTAATGTTTTGAAACTTTGATGTTGTATTTGCACCTATTTTAGTAACGATTAAATTATGAAATCGATGTCTATTCATGTTGTGTATTTTAGCTTCACAATAATTATCAAACGTCTGAGATTTGAAATTGTTTTAAAATATTTATGTATAGTCATTATAATATAAGTAAGTTTCTACTTTCTTTATTTATTAAGACACGTAAAAATCTTGGAAATCTTTAAATATTTTTGAACACTCTTAATTATTTAAAACACCATATCATACATTTCAGATGTTCAGATTAGTTTCAGAAATGCCCTTTGGTAATCCTTTTGTAATAACTCTGTAACTTTGTAATAACTCTTTAACTTTGTAATAAATCAGGCATTTTCTTTTATGGCTATCTTTTAAAAATTCTTATTTTATAATTTCAATGAAATAAGATTTTAAAACAAATCTTAAATACGAGTAGTAATTTTCCCCTCTGAACGAAAATGTATGCATGTTGAGACTCGAACCCAGAACCTTTGGCCTCAATTGCCAATGCGCTTCCAATTGAGCTATCTGGACGACATCTCAGCCAACATAACCTTCACTCAAAACAGCCATTTGGTCATGACATCCGGACTGTTATTTGAAACAGCACAACAGAATAAACCGCACGAAAGGAACTTCAACAAACATGGATGAGTAATCATACTATAATTATTTTTAACTCAATCTACCGATTGGTAAATAATCCATACGAGTAATAATTTTCCCATCGAGTGTTAATTTTTCCATAAAGTTGCGTTGGCTGGGATTTCGTTCATATAGCTCAATTGGTAGAGCATTCACAATTGAAGCCAATGGTTCTGGGTTCGAGTCTCAGCCTGGACACATTTTCGCTCAGATGTGAAAATTACTAATCGTATGAGCTATTCATCAATCGGTTGATTGTGTTAAAAATAATTATGGACAAATCTTAAATAGACTCAAAATTTGTACATACTCACAGAAACTAAAGCACTTTTTTCGATTGTGTATTTATTATGTCTTATCCTTACACTAGCTTTATCGGAAACTTTAAGCAAGAAACATCTTTCACACATACTTATAACATCTACTCATTTATTCGAGGCTTGAAAACAATAACACTCTCCCACAATCACATTTTATTCAAAAGTGAAACGGAAAAATATTTCCGGAGAAAGAGATGAAGAATAACAAAAGTGTAAAGAGCAGTTCTTCCAGATTCTCCTCTTCTTAACTGATGCCACGAATCAGCTTAAATAAATGATTTCTAACGATTGTGTAAAACAAATGGTTTCCTGAACACAATGGTTCGAGCTTTAATTAATGTGACTTTAGCATTGCTTTTCAGCCTTTGGTCAGAAGGGTTCATTAAGTTTTTGGCCTGGCAATTGTGCAGTTTCCACAAATTCTTCATAGCGTTTGAGTGATGTTTATCTGTCTCCTTTTCTTCAGAGTGATAAGTTCGAAGTTAGAGGGAGTCACCCCCCCCCCCCCCAAAGCTTCTCTATTTGTCCTATTGATGTCAATTTTAAAGTTAATCATTAGCATTTGACATATCTGAGGTTTACATGAATAACATTAAAACATAAGTTGGCAAATATGCATATTTTTATTATGATGATTATCACTAAAAAGCTAAGAAAGCTAAAAGCTAAGCTTTTGCCTTATTTTTTAGCTATATTTATTGTCTGTTGTTAATACTCCTCCATATAAAATTTTTAACCCTTTATATCGCAACAACTCCAATTACATTACATATAACAGTAGAAAATTTGCAATTTCGTAATAATTTATGGTAAGGACAAACAATGATAACTGCTGGTGTGGGTGAAAATCCAGTAAAAAATACTATTTAAAAAAATTATATTCAAAGAATCTTTTAAGGTATTATCCTTATTTCCCCTTTCAGGAGTATCTTTTTGGAGAATTTTTCAATTGCATACTCTCAAATCCGAAATTAGCTCGCTGGAAACAAATATAAGGAATTCACAATCAAAGGACCTCATTCTACATTTGCTGATGCTTAATAAAATTCCTGGTTCTCGGTAAACTAAAACGTCAGCTTTCGATATTTATCGTCTCAATTTACAATTAAACTTCAAGTTAATGATACTGGTAAACAATTTTTTATGTGATACTACTAGATTAAATAGCGATAATACATAGATATCTGCGACGGTAATATATTTGAGGCGGAAAAATAATGAACGCTGATTAATAGTATATACGATGTAGGAGGAAGAATGGGCGAGACAATGCAGGTAATTTAGACCTGACCACTGGGCAGATAGTATAAGAATAATGGGTCCATAAGAGCAATACACAGATGACAAATTTCGACTAGAAAGCTTTTAGCACTGGCAAGGATATTCTACACGAATGACTAAAAACATAAAAATATCCATCAATTTCTCTTCCTTTTTTTGAGGGGTAGGTGGGGGTCACAAAAAAAGAAATATATTTAGCAAAAATGCCCCTACTTTTAAATAGAAGTATCATTTAATGTTTGGTAAGTACTTACTGAAATAAAAATATTTTGTTATATGAAGAAAATTTACTTATTGAACTTATTTTTATTTCGAGAACTTATTTTTAACACTGGATTACCATTTTTAACCTAGTCTCAAAAGCTTATGTACACACTAAAATATTATAGTAAAATCGAAAGACATGTGAATAATTTCACATTATATATTCAAAATGTAATGAAAATGATAATGAAATAAGGTAGACATTCCATTGACAAAAACAAAAAAAAAATTATTTAAAAGTAACGCTTTTTTCAGCATTTCTTTAAAAAGCACAAATTCTCAAATGTTTAATCGAATTATGGAAAACTTAACAATGCCGGATTGGTTGTTTAAATAAAGTTCTCCCTGTATATAGAATAAATGCGGATATTCAATTCCCGTTCCATAATTCAGGAAAGAGGGAATTTAAAACATTTTTTGTTGGGAGAATATTGAAATCGAAATAAAAGAGCATAATCGGAATTTCTTCGTTTTAAAACTGTTCAAAACAAGGCATAAATCAAGTATTTGCTAAAAATAACAATTTTAGTCAAGATCCAAAATGTGTTGAGGCTGATTGAAAAGTTCGGAAAACTGGTGTAAAAATGAGAAGGTGCCAGTCATTCTTAATTAGCATAAAGCGATACTTTATGCTAATTAAGTATTCTTAATTAGCAGAATTGTTAATTAGTATTCTACCAATTGAGTCATAATACGTCCATATAAAGCAAATAAAAAATAATTTTGGTGTAAATGTGTGAAAAAACACAATACATAGGAGCATCGGGAAATGCCTGACCATCGTTTTAATGTATTTTTTTGCTGTTGTTGTTGTTGCAACATGCGCCTAAAATCACATCATGAACAGCCTACAATGGATGGTTGGTAGAGCATTGACAGCTTCAGAAAAGAGATCCCTGGTTCGAGTCCTGATACGGACATTTTTCGCCCAGTTGGGAAATTACAACTCATGTGATTGTACTATTTACTTTATAATAGATGATACTTGGGAGGTGGAAAACAATTAATAGTATTTTCAGTTTTCCTTATGGTAAAATTTGATTCGGTTCGCGAAAGATTCTTTGGAACAAATCGCGTTCAAAAGATTTGCTTTCAGAGCTTTGATTTCAAAAAAGGTTTATTTTTCCATCGTGTTACATTTAATGAATTTTATGAATTTATACCTGTAAAATGTTGTTTATGCATCTTATTTGTAAAGCAAACAAAAGTGTATTTTAATTTTTACTAGTTATAACTTTTTTTCCAGTAAATATGAAATGAATATGTATGCATTTAATTATAATCTGAAAGCGGGCATATTTTATTTTTTTATTTTTTACTGTCCATACACATACAGTGTAAGGAAAGTACTGTAATCATGATAAAAACCAGATTATGGAAATATTACTATATTTTTACATTTTGAGATTCCATGAATCCATTTTCACTATTTTTACAATGATACCTTATGTGTGTCTGGATGTATAAGTATATTAAAAGTTTCTCACGTTTTTATGTTCCTAGAACTCATTTTTAATGGTTTTTAGATGATGTCGGTATGTATGTGTGTATGAACACGATAGCGCCCAAAGTATG
Source organism: Maratus michaelseni (assembly GCA_963931845.1). Lineage (NCBI taxonomy): Eukaryota > Metazoa > Arthropoda > Arachnida > Araneae > Salticidae > Maratus > Maratus michaelseni. The sequence continues at coordinate 188,547,900 of OZ007587.1, forward strand.
CTTTCAATTGATCTCTCATTTGGTGAATATCTTGCAGGCCACTGTCGCAATAACTATAGTCATTTTCGGAGAAATCTACTGACGCATTAGATGTCTAAATTTTCAGCCATTTTTCTACCATTCTGTGACGATAACTGAAAAATATTATCTCAATTATTTTTTTTATTGTTCACATTCGTCTTATATGGATATAACCACTAACTTTCACCAGAGCATGACTTAATTAAGTAAAATATTTTTTTCTTATTTTTTTTTTTATTTATAGGCCTTAAGAGCCTACATCGGTCATGCGAAAAGACGCGCACGCTAATCTTAAGTCTGTGGGAAGGTTCTTGCGCGATTTCTGGGTCGCATTTTAATATTTTTAAATGTTTTTATGGCATAGAATAGCTGAGGTCGATCTCCAACGTTGTTAGTTTTTACTTTTTTGATTTTGGTCCCAGTTTTTTTATATAAGGGTACTTTTACTTTCAGAACCGGTTCCAACCGGTTCCAAAATTGAAAATGTCCGCTTATAAAAAAAACTGGAACCAAAATCAAAAAAGTAAAAACTAACAACGTTAGAGATCGACCTCAGCTATCCCATGTGAAAAAAATCATTTAAAAATATTAAAATGCGAGCGAGAAATCGCGCAAGAACGTTCAAATAGACTTAAAATTAGCTTGAGCGTTTTTTCGCGTGACTAGCTTAGGCTCTCAACTTCAGCATGGGCAGCATAAAAATTTATTGAAAATTGCATCATTAGAAAAGTGTGTCAAGCTTTATATATGAAAGTGTACGTTTTCTTTAAAACACGAGGTCATTTTCAAAAGCGGAAATATTTCACCTTTGTAAAATTAGGATCTAAGTTTTGATTAATTGTTATATTAAAAGTTTATTTGAACACGCATTATTCTGTAAAGCGTTCGGAAAGTCGAATGGAGTCACTCCAGACATTTTTTCATTTGGTTGTTACTATGCGCAAGTAAATGTAATCGTTAATTTGGCGATTTTGGATTTCATGTAAATGTAAGCAACAAGGCCATCAATATATTTTCCATCTTCGATTTCTTAATGAACTTTTTTTTCCTCGACACATTCTTTTAACTTATTTGTAGTAACAAAACAAAACAAAAAAAGTTCTTCATGCCACTTACGTTCAAAGTTTCTCGCCTTTAAATATTTCAGCAATTATCTTTCATCCATGCACCGAAAGCGACAGTTGCTCTAAAACGTTAGTTCGGCATACGCTCGTCAATTAATAAAGAGCGATTAAGCGTTTTCTAACATTTGATAAAACACTCCCTAATAAGCACAAAATTTTAAAACCTTTTTCCGTTTCTGTCGATGAAATGAATTTGAAATGCAGATATATATTTACAGCAAAGAGAACGATTGTCTTCCATCTGCTCCCTACGCTGCTAATTACTGGCCTTTAAATCCTTTTAAGGCGCTCTCTGGACGGCTAATGCCTGGAAGTCCGAGCCCACTTAATGCATCTATCACTAGTTCAGTGTTCAATTTACTTAGGGATAAATACACATTTTGCTTTGGCCCTTTTTTTTCTCCTCTTTTCTCTCTCCTTTAAACTTATCTTCGTTTTAATTTTCTCCTTTTCAAGTTAATGCGGGGCAGCACTTAAGTTTTAGCATCCAACCGATTGATGAATTAATCATACGCCTTCAGCTAAAGATTAATGCCGATGATCGTTTTTAACTTCAGCGCTTTTTAAAAAGCTGCTTCGTTAATGTGTTGCACTGTGAGAAGACGATTAGACTCCGTTTTAAAAGATATGCATACGAGAAGAGAGGTCTAGATACACGTGTTTATTGCTTTGTGTCATTAATCAGGACCCTAACTTCCGATTGGTTTGGCCGTCATTTTTCTTGCCTTTCGACAGTTGTAATGAGTTTTGAGTCTTTTTAACTGTAAGGGCTTTATCGGACTTTTCAAACAAGCGGATAGATATAAACTAATAACTCCCATGTTTAAACATATCGTATTGATTATTAAGGAAATGAGTGACTTGAACACTGGAAAAACAGTAGAAAGGAACTCGATAAATCACTTCGGAAAGTCTTCGAACAGACATCTAGGAACGCACTAATGTTTCTTACTCCCAGAAAAGAGAATAATTGCAAACGTATTTACAATCTTCTAATTACAAAACAGTTTCTGGAACGTAATTCACGTAATGATATCTTCGCTCTGTCACTGAGGCGTGTACTTTTTCAGGGAGAAAATTACTGGCAGAAATCAAACGTGCCACGTTTGAAGTTTTCAAGATGCTGAGTAAGAAATATAAAATGCTTCAGTATCTGGTGGAAAATCATTTTCATTGATGGCAGGACTATTTTTATATGATGTGATAAATTTTCATTCAATATTCATGATATGTTCATCAACAGATAGCATCAGAGTTAAAATTAAAAGAGTCGAATCCATCGCAATTAAAACATACTGGAGGAAATACATTCTCTCTAAACTTCAAAATACGTAATTTCAGTCTTCTGAAGAAGCATTGATTTATGTCACAAATTTATGTTACTGCTTTATTAGTACTTATTTTACACAACTAATTTGCGTGGTTAAAAAATGAGAGTATTTATTTTCTTAATAATTCAGTAATCCATATCTTAATTTTGAAGCGAAATTCAAAGGTGTTGTGGAATGACTTTTTTTGATTAAAAAACAATTAAAATATCAAATGAGATATTAAATTATATTACATTATAATACAATTACAATACATTCTGAGAGACTATTTCATCTTATTAAAGCATTAAATTGTTTTAACCCAATTTAGACCAAGGTCAGAAAAAATTAAAAAACTCAAAGTTTTTTCTTAGTTACTTTTTATTTAACATGCTTTTATGAGTACATTTAACATTTTTCCCGAAAAATAGTCAATATTATCCAAATATGGCCACAGGGACATCTACAACCCAAACATTTATTTACTAACTCCGTGAAATTTTGACCTTTGTATTCAATCGATCTTTATTTTTCTGCACTTTTAAATAGCCACTATCGAATTACGAACGCTATAGATCGGTGTTCTGCTATCTAAACAAATCGAAATTATTTTTTTTAAATCATCATGAAAATTCTCCTATGTAAATCCGAAAAGAAACTTAGTTCGTTGCATTCGTCTACATTGAGTACTGTAGTAAAGTTTATGAAGGCATTTTTCTCGTTTTTTTCTGAAAATGTCTTTATAAGACAGACATCATCATACAACACAAATAAAACAATTCAACGCTGATTGGTTGATTGATTGAATGATTGATTGGTGGATTGGGGTTTAATGACACAAAGATACTGCGCCAAGAAAAAGTGAAACAAGAACATAAAATTACATTTAGAAAGTTATCTAAAACGTTGTCATAAGAACAAATCCTGATCTCATTTAGTAAAATCCCAAAACCATGCTAAAAAAACACAAAGAAAGATTTTACAGTTAAAATCTGTACAATCTATGAGATAACTATTGGTCAATAAAACAAAGTAGAAAATGTCTCAATAAAACAGCGTAAAAATAGGTTTATTTAAAACACAGATTATTAAAAAAAAAAAATGTAAAACCACGTAGGCTAAAATTCTTCAAAAATAGTATTTTTTTTTATCTGCATCCGAGTCATAACTTCAAGAGTTTGACTCCATAGCCTCTTCCACAAAGTGGAGCAGCTGTTTGAAATCATTCATAGTAGGAAGCGATGGGCCAAGACATTGTTTCTCATTGTTTTTTTTTCACAGTTTTCCTCTGTGAAGAAGATTGAGTTGAGGTTTTTCTTTTTTCTTTCTGTGAATATTTTTTTGTTGTTGTTGTTGTTTTTCTTTCTGTGTTAGAGAAACATGAGGTTTTTGCAATTTGTTTGCAAATGCATCAGAAGTTTGCTCCGAATCATGGTCGGTTGGCTTTTTAGACTGACTTGAAGGTTTGTGTGACTGAGGATTAAGGTATTTTATTTTAACAGAATATTCTACTAAAATAGAAAACATCTATTTTAACAGATTTTGATGATGGCCAAACTTCTATTGCAGGTATGAGTCTGGTACTGGTGGTAGAGTACACATTATGGGTTTTCTCTTTTAGTGCTGGATAGTGTCATAGGTGAATTATTAAGTGGAAAAGAGAATTTGCGTTTGTGTGCTTATGTGCCTTAACGATTTTTATTGTTGCTTGAGTAACAAGAGAGAATAAGAAAAACCTACAGATGGGGTTCTGGATTCAATGAGTTTGCAAGCTTCAGGGTAAGAAAATTTTTGAGTAATTTTAACAGCAAGTTTTTCTTTTTCATGGATCCAATTTGGACAACAGCGAGAATAGCCTGCATGGTCACCCTTACAGTTTGCAGAGCGTTTAAATCTTTCGCAAGATTTAGCGTTGTGGACGATTTCAGCACAACGTGCGCAGGTAACGGAACCACGACGGGTAGTAGTTGAATATGGCCATAATGCTGACATTTAAAACAACGGAGAGGGTTGGGAATATAAAACCAGGCAGGACAACTCAGGTAAATGTCTTTAATTCTAGTTGGTAAAGTAGGGCTATTTAAAGTTAGAATGATGTGTTTCGTAGGAAGCACATGCCCATTCCGACGGATAGTAATACGGCGTCTATCTATGACATTTTGATCTTTTAAATTTTGTAAAAAATTTTCCTTTGTATAGAATAAAAGTTCAGTTTCGAATATTACACCACAGCTTGTATTTAGAGTTTGATGTACAATGTACCTGAACAGAAACAGGAAAATTAACTATTGTTGTGCAATTTGAAAAAAATTGTGAATTGTTGACTGAAGAAACCTCAACAAGCAAATCCCCAGACTTCAGTTTTTTAAGTGAATAATCATCTCTAAAAACAGATTGAAATATTTTTGAGATAAAAAAAAACATGAAGTTTTCTTAAAAGAACTGTCAGAAAGACTATAAGTGCGTTTAATTCCATAGAAGCGAGGGAATGAGGTGTTCTGTGCAATTTTTTGCACTCCACATGGGAGAGAAATAGAAAAAAGTGAAATTCTTCCATTCGTAATAGAAAGAAAAATCAATTCAGACCCCGTCCACACCACCCACTACAGAGCCCAACAAGGGTATTCACATTCGTGCACCAGTAATAAAAGGTCCATACATTTGCATGACATTCCATGTCAGTCTTCACCTTTAACGAGATGACTCGTAAGTGACTGCTTACTTGATACCTAGCCAGTGACAGGTCATCTGACCAGTCGATTGATGCATACTGGACCAATATGTACCTCTCGTCTACCTGAAACCGAGGCCAAAGCCGTGTGTTGGTTTCCCTCAAATGCCAGGATCCCCCTTTACTGGGACACAGATCGGCATCCACGGCAAACCTGTGGGGGGTTTACAATTCTCAATAAGTGGATGTAGATAGAATTATATCGGCTTTTGCAGAATTGTCCTCACCTCCAAAGAAGATACCACAACGAAAGTGAAACAAAGACAAAAGAAAATAGTGGAAGAATAAAAAGGAGAAAAGTCGCTCAGGTGCCCGTAGTTATAAAGCCCGTGAATACCTAAAGAAGGTATCCCCTAGGGGAACAATTCAACGAAAAAAATAAAATTACAAGACCTGGGTCATATACGACCTATACACCTGCCGGTCTAAAATTGATTAAACAATTTGTCATTAAATATTTCAATGAGGACCTGTGAAAAAAAATGATGTGATCGTTTTGTATACTTCTGCTTCAACTTTCGATGCACACCACTGGCGTATCCAATAAGGGGTATTAGGGGGGGGTAATTACCCTCTCATTTCAATTTTAGATTTAATGAAATTTAAAACGGATAATTTTACCAAGTAATCTTCTATATCTACTATTCCATTCTACTGCTACAGAATATAAATAAATCGATTTTCACCATAAATGTTCTGTCTGTAAAATAGGCGAAAGGTTGGAGGAGGGGCGGGAATAACTTATTATTTTTTTCACATCTAATCCAAGTTAATGTTTGTGTTACTAAATTTTGTGGAAAGTTTAAATATTATGATTCATTTTTCGTCCTTTCTTCCCAACTTTGCAGTACATTAAAATTCCGTTTCACCGTTTCAAAGGACTGATTTAACTATTTCAGAACCACTGCATTTAAAACTTTGATATTCATTTTAGAGACTGTAAACAAGCATGTAGACCAATAAATCCCCCTGTACTTTTGACTACAAAATTACGAAATAAAAAAGGAGCTATGTTTTGAGCATACGTGTCAAATATGCTTTTCTATAAAAATTCATATGTCATCGAATATTCAAGGTATTCATTTAAATTTCAGGTTAATGATTCTCTTGTAAGTTATCAACTTTTTCAAAGTATCTTTAAATTTGGTTAAAAAATACATATTACAAGCAAAAAACTTACATCTCCGTCGACATATTTGTCATTCTTATGAAAATACATACAAATATTGCACATAGCAAGAAAAAGTCTAAAATCAAAAAAAATATCAACATTGTCCCATCCCAATTAATTTGCACGTTACAGATTTCTTAAATGGAATAAAGAGCTAACAAAGAGACGAATTCCTTTTTCCAGTCTGCCTCAAACGGAAATTTTGTTTTGAAATAAAAAGAAAATAGCAGGGTTTTGAAATCCTTATGTGAAATCAGATGTTTAGACCCAGAACGACGTAATGCAGTGCATGTACTATTTAGAAATTCTTTTAAGAATGATTCAACCCGGGTTACAGATTATAAGTGTAAATTCTTTTTTTTTTTTTTTTTTTTTTTTTTTTTTTTTACTATATATATATATATATATTTTTTTAATGGATGTTTTTAATGGCTGTGATAATTTAGAGCTAAAATGATTGGCGAGAGGCAGTGGAATTTACATAAAACGTACTTTAATAATTTTTCTTTTTTCTTTTTTTTTTTTTTTTTTTTTTTTTTTTCTAAAATTCGACAGCATTTGTTTATCATTCTAGAATTTAAACCTAGATACGCCACTGTTGCAGTCGAAGCATGTTTATTAAAATCAGAGCACAATTGAACAAACAATACACAGACAAAATAGCCCATTTTCATATGTTCAAAAATTTTGGCAGAGTGTTTTTCAAACAAACAAACAAAAAAAAATCAGTGTGATCGTATCTAAAATATACATATATACATTTAAAAAAACTGAATTGATAAGGTTTTTTTTTTTTTTTTTTTTTTTTTTTTTCAAAACAAATAGTAATGATTTACCAACAGTGGACCTATTTCTCTCTTTCTCTTTTCCCTTATAATAAAAATACATTCATAAGGTTCTTTTGTTATTATTAGTAATGTTTATTAACATTTACGGGTAAATTCCACATGTTAAAAATAGAAAACATAAAACAAATAATGTAACAAAACTTCTCAAATTTTTAGAAAAACAAAGAAATCAAAGTTCTTGATTGGTTATAACTTAAAATAATTACTTTCGAAACTATTGTCGTAGTTTGTATTTCTGGACTTTTTTTTTTTTTTTTTTTTTTTCCATTTTATTACTTTTTGTAGGCATATTTAATATTGAGTAATATGCGTGTTTCAAAACAATTTCATGATGAAAAGCCCATAAATTATTCCACTATGCTTGTAATATTAAGAATTTAATGTAAAAAAAAATTATTATTATTATTATTATTATTATTATATAAGTATTATGGTGTAATGTATCTTTTATCGTAATTCGTGATACTATCGGTGTGAAACTAGCTTCATCAGAACTGTTTTTAATTAATGACGTATGTTAATTTTACCCTTATTACGAAAAGTTTGCTTAAAAATAGCCATTATTTTAATTTTTTCGGGCACAAAGGCAGATTTATACAGATCACTTCATCGTGATGGAGAAAAAATCAATTGTAAAATCCCTCTCTTCAAAATAATGCCGCCCTTTGACATGTCTCGTCATAAGACAAATAATTGAAAAAATGCCCTGCAGTGGGTTCAGACAAGATGCAGGCTTAAGAATGAAAAATCTTTCAATGCACTCATCTTTGCGTTTATTCGCAGTCCTTCAGATTAAGGCTTAACATTTTAAATTGAGACAATCATCTGCGGGATCAACAGTTTAGAAACAGAGAGGTTTTTGTAAAAGAAGTTGGAGAGCTTTTTGACCTTCAATGATCGTGACTTGGAGAAAAAATGGTATCAATCAAAAGCTTTTATCTCTTTTATTGAAAAATTATTATGTAAGTATTTTTTCTTCAACAAGTTTGTATTTACTTTTTTTTTTTTTTTTTGTCAGATTATATTCTCGAATAATCTTTTTGAAATTTGCTTTAAATATTCTGAAAAATATTCTTGTACTTTAAATATATAACTTGTAAATAAAAAAAATATAAATTAAAAAAAAAAAAATCTTCTGGATTTAAACTATGCATAAAATGCCTCACATTGCAAGGCATTTTTTATTTCCCATTTTTCAACATAAGCATTTTGGAGCAATTTTTTTATGACTGAAAAAAAATGTATAAGTTGAATTTATTGTATGCATTCTTAAATTTTAATTATGATATGCTACACATATTTGGTTAGAATTTTTTTTTTTTTTAAATGGCGTTTTATCTTACAAAATTTGCGAAAATTTATATTATTATTTTTTATTTTTTATTTTTTTAAGAATTTCTGAGGACAGTCTGCGCTAATATATTTTCTGGAGTCTAAAAAATATCATTTTTGAGTAGAAATTACAAAATTTCTTCAGAAAACTGAGCATTTCATTACAAACGAATATAGTCATTTTCCAGAAATATACATTTTCAAAGTCTTTCCAAGGGACATTCAAGTCATGTCTTTGGACAAGTAAATTAAAGATCATTAAAGGTATATATATAGTTAAAATGAAATCACATGTGTGAAAAACTAAGAAAGTGGCAGTATAAAATTCAAATAAAATGGTACTACAAAATTAAACCCAAACATATGAAAATCAAGTATGAAATACTATGAGTAACTTATGGATTCATCAGAGGAGCATCCTAAGTATAATTCATAGTAAAGATATGTTATTTCCTCAAGCATTAAGCCTAAAAATGACAATATTATGCCCCTTATAACATATCAAAATGAAACCCAAGAAATATTAAACAAAAAGAAATCCAAAAAATAAAAAACTTTCCATAAGCAATAGTTAAAATAACCAAAAAATAGTTCCAAAAAAGAAGTAATTATCCATAAGCAATAGTTTAAAAAAACCAAAAAATAGTACACTCAACTCACCAGCAAAAAAATATATTAAAATGCAAATAAATGTGTTAATAATGGGAGTAAATGCCCCATACATATTAAAGTAACAAAAATAAATATTAGTTAAAGGAAGTGGGGGGTGGATTATATTTAGTAAGGAAAATATAAGATTTAATAATTCCAAATTAAAAAGCGGGATTACATATAAAATTAGAGAGTAAAACACATATGGATTTCAAGTGAATAAGACGGGATTAATGGTACAAAATGTACAACTTGTGAACAGATTGAAGATTAATGGATTAATAATAAGGAAGAAATGCGCAAATTCAGCTATAAATTGTGTATTAAGAGAATTTATATATATATTCTTAAATTGCTTTGAACTTATCTAATAATGTTGCTAGAATTCGCAAAGATCATAAAAGGCCAGATTGTGTAATTTTTGCAACCTTTTTGCTTGTGCACGTACATGACTAACATGTTCATGTAAACGTTTCGGGCATAATCCCCCATATGTGGACATATTCGGCTTCAAATTAGAAATACTGGATCCAAATTTTATATTTCTACTCCAGCACTCAGCACGTGATGACCGACGGCGAAAACCCAGGGTAAACGTTAAAATATTAAACTAGTATCAATTTATAATGAACGTATCTATGAATGAACTTACTGGTATCAATTATAAATTACAATGCGATCTGTCAGTAAAATTTGTAACTAATATCAGTAAACATATTATTAAAAATTTATGCATATGTGTCCAGTTCGAATGAAGCTTTTATAAATCAACTATTTTTGTTTATGTAATTCTTAAAATGGAGTGTTATTTTGAGTATCCTATAAATAGGAGTAACTTCCTAACACTTCTTTTATTTTGAGAAAAGTCGTGGTGAAATATAAGATAAATAATAATTTCTACTGCCTATCTCTCTCAAACAACCGCGATGCTTTGTAAGGCACGGTTGAAAAGTGAGCCATAAAACCAAACTCTTATAAAAAAGTTGAAAAAAAATTTTCATTAGCAACTTATTTTATTTATGTATTTTTTAAAATGGATTGCTCTTTTGAGCACTCTGTACATAGGAATAGCTTCCTAATGCTTCATATACTATTGAGAAAAGTAGTGGTGAAATGCAAGATTAACAATAATTTCCTCTGCCTGTCTCTCTCCAACAAACTCGATACTTTGGATGACACGGGTGAAAAATGAGCCATAAAACCAAAGTCTTAATGAAAAATTCAAAGTCAAATAAAAATTTTATGATCCATTATTTTTAAGTATCCAAATTTTAAAATGGGGCGTTCTTTTGAGTACCCTGTACATAGGAGTAACGTCTTAACACTTCCTTTACTATTGAGAAAAGTCGTGGTAAAATATAAGATGAACAGTAATTTCCACTGCCTGTCTCTCTTAAACAAACTCGATGCTTTGGTAGACATGGGTGAAAAACAATCCATAAAACCAAAGTATTACTTAAAAAAAACAAAATAACTTTTTTTTATGATCAACTTTTTTTAATTAACTAATTTTTAAAATGGGGTATACTTTTGAATGTCCTGTACATAGAAGTAACGTCCTAACACTTCATTTACTATTGAGAAAAGTCGTGGTAAAATATAAGATTAACAATAATTTCCACTGCCTGTCTCTCTTAAACAAGCTCGATGCTTTGGTAGACAGAGGTGAAAAACGATCCATAAAACCAAAGTGTTACTTAAAAAAACAAAACAACTTTTTTTTATGATCAACTTTTTTTTATTAACTAATTTTTAAAATGAGGTATACTTTTGAATGCCCTGTACATAGAAGTAACGTCCTAACACTTCATTTACTATTGAGAAAAGTTGTGGTATAAAATATATGATTAACAATAATTTCCACTCCCTGTCTCTCTTAAACAAGCTCGATGCTTTGGTAGACAGAGGTGAAAAACGATCCATAAAACCAAAGTGTTACTTAAAAAAACAAAACAACTTTTTTTATGATCAACTTTTTTTTATTAACTAATTTTTAAAATGGGGTATACTTTTGAATGCCCTGTACATAGAAATAACGTCCTAACACTTCATTTACTATTGAGAAAAGTCGTGGTATAAAATATATGATTAACAATAATTTTCACTGCCTGTCTCTCTTAAACAAGCTCGATGCTTTGGTAGACAGGGGTGAAAAATGAGCCATAAAACTTATTAAAAAAATCAAAGTCAGATAATTTTTTATGATCAACTATTTTTTATTATCTAATTTTTAAAATGGGGAGTACTTTGAGTACTCTTTGTGCATAGTAGTAAAGTCCTAACACTCCCTTTATTATTGAGAAAAATCGTGGTAAAATATAAGATTAACAATAATTACCACTATCTGTCTCCCTCAAACAAACTCGATGCTTTGGAAGACATGGGTGAAGAGCGAGCCATAAAACCAAAGTCCTATTAAAATGAATCCGAGAAATGAAATGTAGTAATAGTTTATAGCTGCATCTAAATGAGTCGATGATTTATACATCTGTCGGTGCGCCATTAATTTTAACAGAGTAGATTTAAAACCTTTTGTTTCAAAATTATTAGCGTTTTAATGAAGAAGAGTTTCAAAACTTTTCGGCTTTTCGTTCTCCAGAAAATATTTCTATTGCGGCGTATTTGTCACAGATGAGAAAAATGCTTCGGAGGAAAACAAATAAGCTAATAATCTGCTTCGAATAACTCATGCTTTAATATTCTGAGAAAATACCTTCATTCTCGATTCCTTCGTGAGTTTAAAAAGTCCGGGAAGATTAACGTTCTTGCATTTATGTTTAAAAATTCCAGCTCCTTAAGCGTTAAATTGTGGAATAAATCACACACTTCTTCCGAAATAAATTATTTATTTACTTAAATTGAATAAATCTACGCGTGAAATAAAGTTATGCTTTGCCGTTGAGTACTGTTTTGGCAACGTTGAAAATTAAGGTATTTCAAAACAAACATTCCCTTAAAACGAACAAATACATACAAGGTGGCCGTAATTAAAATAGATATATTTATAGCTCTATTATAAAAATACAGGACCAAACAAAACAAAATGTTATATGAATACTATTTAAATGATGGGAGTAAAATTTAACAAGAAAAAAATAGTTCAGATTTTTGCCATGAGGGCAAAAAAAAAATCGCTTAAAGGTATAATAACAAAAGATTCCATAAAATATCAGATGATCTCGTGAATAGTTTCTTTTTCAGTTCTTCTTATCCAAGACCAATTTTACAATCTATCAGACCTTCTCAATCCGCATTTTCTTTGCGCCGCATATTCTCGTGATATGTGGCACTGTCAATCGTCGACAATAAGTGATTTAACAAACAACAAGATTTCTCGTGTAGGCGAGGCGTTATTGGCCACGTCATATACATCATTGGATCTTGGCCACTTATTCTGGTGATTTTCCTGGTAGGTGGCGCTATCAATCGTCGACAACACACAGTTAAAACCGTTACGTTATATACACTTACCATAGTTTTATACATTTCCGACAAGATTTTCCATAGGCGAAGCATTAACAGGTCATATAGATGGTGAGGAGGTGAATAAAATTGGCATAGAAACGGTTATTCTGAAAAATATTAATGTCTCTTCTTTGGTATTTATACGAAGATTTGCTGCATTTCGCTCAGTGGATATTTTTACAATCGGCCTCTAAACATCTCTACTTCATTTATTTCACCAAGTTCTATCTACTCGTAAATTTCCCAGATCAGTGACTTCAACATTAAGTCCGCAAGTCATTTTATTTCTTATTCAACTTTAAATTATCTAATATTTTAAAATCCGCAATTTAATTATTTTGGTTATACATATGCATATATACATACTTAAACATAAAAGATTGTTCAAAGATTCAGAGCTTTTCTCTTAAGCCTCCTGTTGTCTCATTAAATTTACGTTCGCAATTTCCAAAAATTGTGCTATTTCAGCATTTGAGTAAGTCTACGGGTGAGTTTTACTCAGTAATTTCATTAAAAGAAGCATCTCGTTGTAGAGGAGATTTTGTCTTATCCTATTAAGAATACTTTCTTATCTTTCAACCACAAAACATCTACATCCTGTGTAAAAGTTTAATAAAAAATCGTGTAACAAAAATAGTTGTGCAAATATAAGCTCTTGTTACAAGATATATAAATAATTTAGAAATCCAGCGTTTTTATAAATTTCTTTGGAGAGAGAAAAAATTATAAACATTCTATAGAGTTTAAAAGAGAACATCTATATTATATAGCAAAAGAATGTCCGTGTACTGACGTAATACTGACAGCGGCAACACCTGACCAGTACATTTCGCTTTTACTGCAATTTTTTTTAACTTTTAAACATTGCACAAACTCATATTTTTCATCGTCGAATGCGAAACAAAATGTTCTTTCAAATACATTTTGATTGAAAACTGTATCTCAATTTACTGATTTTTTATGGTTTTTAAAATAATTTTTAAACTTGAATTTTTAAAAAATCTGTCTTTATCGCATGCATCCAGATTACGAAAGATCAGAAGGAATTATCAGAAATTATCATAATAGAAAAGGCGTTGTAAGCAGCTATCTTTGGTGTTTTCTTCCTCTATTAACGCCTGACATGCGGCTTATACTAGAGTATCATTTTTAATAAATTTTCAAACTTCATTTGAATTCGTTATTAATATTTTTCACACAAAAATTCTTTTTGCTGCTGTTAGTTGACAATTTTTAAAAAAAATGTGAAAAAAAAAAATTATTTGAGATTTCAGTAAAAGAATATGGTTTTCACCTATTTTCTGTAAACCGGTAAGCCCGGGTTAGATCCCCTAGTATAATAAAATCGACAGAAAAAGCATACCAAAATCACCCGAAAATTAGCTTTTGTTAATTAAAAAATTGTAATTTTAATTTAATTGTGTTAAAATAGCCCAATTGCATCGATTTTTTTTTTTCTGATATGCTCTGAAATGCAGTTTCTAGGTAATTATTAAATGAAAAAAAAATTCTTAGGATTTCACATTTGTAAAAGTGAGAGAGAAGAGTGCTGTATATTTTTCGAATATATGCGTAAAATTCTAGAAAAAGCTGTAAAACTAATTGTGAATGTCTGAAAATCGTATTGACGAAATTCCAAATCTACCTGATTAATTTAAAACTTCCGTAGCAAAAATTCAGAATTATTAAACTAATTATTCAAACTATGGGAACTAACATGGGCTACCCGGTGTTCTAAACATAGGGTGAAATAAATTTTAATTCAAGACTCTAAAATATTTTTCATATTTAATTGTTGGAGCAAAGCTCCGGCTTCCCGCGAAAAATTACACTTTTGTGAGCACGATACAGCTCAAAGTATTAGTATGATTTACACAAATTGTACTCATTTTTATTTTTCATAAATTAACGTTTTATATATTGGTAAATCCAATCCTTAATTTTATAAAACATACCACAAGGAACCATTAAAAAAAAAATGAAAGAAAGCAGATCAGTTGAGAAATATGTTTTGAAATTTTAGCATTTTCAACATACTGATAGGCTGAAAAAAACACAAACTGATAAAAATGAATTTAAAGATTTTAGCTCCCACTTAATTCTAGAGAGATTAAAATCCTTTTTCATATATTTATGATTCGCGGATGCTTTATGAATATTCTTCAATATATAATAGGGATATCTAAATAAATTTTAAGCAAACATTTGAAAAATCGATATTTTCGTAAATTTTTCCACATGGGTATCCTTAAAGAGGAATATAATTATTAAATCTGAAAGAAAAAAAATCTATACACTGCAAAAAAAAGTGTTGATTTTACAGTATAATACACCCCAGTTACCAGTATTATACCGTAAAATTAACAGCAATAAACAATAAAATAAGCAGTAATACGCTACCACGCATGCGCGGAACGTTAAAAACTTCTTAAAGTCAATTTATATCATAATTTAAAAATGTATGCGTCAGTAAGTAATGTTGACGTTATAAGGATGGGGTCAACAATGAGGTTAATATTCATAAATTACAACAATGGAACTAATTATTTTATAACTCAAACAATCGCAATGTTATCTCTATATGGTAAAATGGAAAATTCTTGGGGCCGACGTTTCGCGTCGTTAGGGTTGACGAATATTTTCTATTTTCCATCCCCCGCGAGATTTTGGCACTACCGACTTGCACTCCAATTTTGGTGTAAATCCTACTAATACTTTGAGCGCTATCGTGTTCACAAAAGTGTAATTTTTCGCCGGAAGTCGGAGCTTTGATCCAACAAAAATTAAGGATTGGATTTACCAATATATAAAACGTTAATTTATGAAAAATAAAAATGTAAATTAAATAGTTTTTTTTTCTTTTATTGTTTTCTTAATTCTTACTTTTCGAATACATAATTGTAAGGAAAGTGTTGTAATCATGGTAAAAATCCAGGTATGAAATTTTAGTATATGTTTACCTTTTCATGTCTCCTAAATTCGCATTTGCTATTTTTACAATGATTCTGTGTATGTATGTGCGTATGTTGGTTTTTCCTATGTATTACGTTTTTGTTGGGGGGTTTTTTTTCGGTTATGTCTTTAGTTACGTCTGTATGTGTGAGTGAACACAATAGCGTCCAAACGGTGTTTGTTTTTGATTGAGCTCAAATCTCGCAGGTATGTTAAACGTCACTGCCGAAAGAACTGTATAAATTTCAGAACAAATCGTTCAACGGGTTTACATCCAAACCATTTTTAAACCAATTTGCGACCGTATCTACACTAAAAAAGACCCTGAAAATTTGACCGAAGATAACCAATAAATATTTCGGCGATATCAAAATACCTCTGTTGAAAGGAGATGGTGTAAAAAATACATGAGTAAAGAAGGTATACTTCAGATACATTGCAGAAAAAATGTGTTGATTTTGCTGTATAATACTGACATCCCAGCTGCTAGTATTATACCGTAAAATTAACAGTAATAAACAGTAAAATAAGCAGTAATACGCTACCGCACATGTGCGGATTGGAAATTACATAAAACGTACGCTGCTTTGTTGTTGTTGTTGTTGTTTTGTTTGTTTTGTTTTTTGTCAAAATTTGACAACACTTTTCTAGGATTTAAACCTAGATAGCCTAAACTGCGGTAGCGTATTACTGCTTATTTTACTGTTTATTGCTGTTACTTTTACGGTATAATACTGGCAGCTGGGGTGCCAGTATTATACTGTAAAATTAACACTTTTTTTTGCAGTGTATAGTAGTTTGTAAAATTGGGTATACAACATTCACTCTTTTCTATGAAGGTCTAAAACGGTAATATTAAATTCTCATTTAAACATGATACATCAGGAATGCTAAAGTACATATTACAAAAGGTACTTGGCTAAAATAAAAGTGAGGAACCAATAATATTTCAGTTAACATAATTTTTATGTGGAAGTTACAAATTTCAGAGTCACAAAATTGAGTATACATTTCATACAGATTGCGATTTTTCTGCCATAATATCTTAAAAATGAATCAATGTAATAGTTTTGTTACCTTAAGATACTAATCCTCCATTTTCAAGCCAAAATTAATAAATTTATTGTCAAAATAAGCTCCAGAATATTTGTGAAAATTCCGAAATTTGTGAATCAGATGTTCAAAGAAGGTACATTTTTATTCAAATTTTAAAGTAATTTCAAAGGAAACTCAATGCAGTAATGGATGTGTTCAAAAAATTAAAGGAAAGGGAGAATATCAAATAAAATTGGAAGAGGAAGAAAAAAAATTCTCAGTCTCAGAAGCAAAATAAAAGTCATTTGAGAAGTAACAAAAAAAATATCAAAATGAATGCTACAAATATTGTTACATAAACTTTTCCAAGAATTAAAAAAAAAGTTTTATGCACAAAAGATTCAAAGAAAATCAAATTACAATGGTCGAATCGCTAGAAGAAAAAGCTTTCTTTAAAGCCAATCGAGAAAAAAAAGAATGTTTTTTGCAAATAGTCAAATTTCAAAATCTCAAATCGCTTGAAATAAAATGTTATTCATTAAAAAAAAATAAATAAATAAAATTTTAAAAAAATTATACGTTTTGGAAGTGATTGATGATAAATTTATGTTTGTCAGAAGCTTAACTGTAAACTTCTTTCTCAAAACACCTCTTTTCTTACTGTCAAACATGAAAGCGATACGGTTCATGTGAGGGGTTGTCTTTCCCGAACAAGCTGGAAAGTATACTTTTATTTATGATAAATTATCTGAAGTACCCGGCGTTGTCCGAGATTTTATGAATATTGTGTAGAAAAATCAATTTCAAAATTAATCATGTTATACAGAGAACTTTAAAACGTTAAAATAGGTCAATATTTCCATAATCGGGTTTTTATCATGATTCAATGCGTTCCTCAAAATCATATGACGTTTTATTCATCTGCTGACGTCATATCTACTTGCTTTCTCTGTTACTCATATTGATACTAGCTTTGTATGATCGTTTTGGAAGTGATTGATGATAAATATTATATTTGTCAGAAACTTAACTGCAAACTTCTTCCTCAAAACACCTCTTTTCTTCTGTCAAACAAGAAAGTGAAACGGTTCATGTGAGGGACTGTCGTTCCCGAACGGGCTGGAAAGTCTACTTTTATTTATGATTCCGATTTTCTGCTATATGTAAAATCACGCATCGGCTCTCTAAAATAACCAAACAAACAACAAACACACCTAAAGACATCTACGTTCTATAGGGTTTAGACAGAAACCTTTACTTTAAAAAAAATAATAACATTAAACACTTTCGAAAACGTTTTTTACCGTAAGTCAATTTCGCATTTTTAAAGATTTCTCCTATCTTTAAAAATTCGGATCTGCGTTTATGATACAAGATACGAAAGACTAAAATTAAAGCGCCTAATCTACGTTTCTTTGCTTTTTAAAATCTGGTATCCGTTTCGAAAAAATTGAATTTTAGCACTCCGAAAAAAAATCGTTTCCAAAACTTCCTCACGCGATTTTCGTTTTTCGGCTCAGGTTTAAAATTCGGTATCGACTCAGGAAATGCGAATACGGACAAACAGAAAACACCAGATCATAGACACATAGATTTTCTTCAAAACGCACCGTTAGGTTTTAAAAAATATCTGCATTAACTCTTAAATGCATAGCGATGCAAATTTGCATCCATTTTTATTTACCTTTTAATAAATAAATCAATTTCTTCGCCATCACTATTTTTATATAGAAATATTAATCATGTAAAAATCACATAAAATATGCTATTAAGCAAAGTTAAAAATTTATCTTAAAATTTCTGGTGTCTAATCCTTAATATAAGTGTAAAAAACACAATTCTAAAAGAAAAATTCAGGCATTTAAGGGTTAACCCTTTCGAAATCGGTCGGTTACGTAACTCACTTTCGCGATTTGCTCCATTTTGGCAATGTTTTCCCCGTGGTTAAATTTCAATTCTATTAGGAAATCTGGTTGGGTCGAGTGTTCTGAAAAGGCCTCTTCAAGAACAGATTGCGACTCCTGACGGTGGAAGGTGGAATTACAGGAGTATCTCTGGTTCTATGGACCCGATTACGACGGGGTTTGGCTCATTCGACTCGATATCTATAGCCTTAAATATTTTAGTTGCACTTTCTACCGCCAGGGTGCGCTTTTCTATCTCGGTTTTTATGGGCTCGATTACGACGGGGTTTGCCTCATTTGACTTGATTTCGATAGCCTTACAGATTTCAGTCATGTTCGTATTGAACAGATTGTTATTATCACGGGCCCGAGAAACGCCGGGCGGGTCAGCTAGTTTATGATAAATTCATAAATAAAATGAAGAAGTTAAATGTATTAACAAATAATCTTAAATGAAACGTCCCAATTTAAATTTTGTGCACTTCATTTGAAATTTTATATTTCAACATGATAACGACTCTAAGCATACAGCTAAAATTTTCAAGTTATAGTTATTCTGGAGTTGTAAAATGCAATTGTTCACACTATCTTAACCTCCATATATCAGTGTAGTAAAAATTCATGGTCTCAATTGCAAAAAATGTTTTAAAATATCATATCAAGAGCAGAGGCAGATTAGAAGCATTTTTACGATGAAAATGGGTTAAAATAATCCAGCAAAACAGCACAAACTTTTGTCAATGCAATGGCACATTTTAGAGAAGCCGTTCTGAATGCAAAATAACATAGGACAAAATATTAATTAATGTTTCTTTTCTTTTTTTTTTCTTTTTTTTTTATCGAATTATATTACATGCATACTTAATTTTGTGACTTCAAAACTTCTAACTTCGGTTTAAAAATTAATCCTAATCCAAACATTATAGCTTCCTCATTCTTGTTTTTTAGCGTAATATATGTGAATATTATCTATCGCTCCTGTAAATGTTACTAAATTAATAATTTAATATTATTCTTTTAAGCCCCTTAAAAAAGAGAGTGGATAGTGTATACTCTCGTATTTTGGGAGACACTGTAAGTTATCATACCATTATATAAACACACTAGAATTATGTTTACACAAAATAGACAAAATTTCAACGTGTTGCTTCAAAAGGGTTTTATATTTTCACTTTGACAAGTCATTTATAAAACTTAATTGATGTTATTTAGAAATTACATTGCACTCTAAAATGCTCTCCTAGGGAATTTGTACTTACATTTCCATGAGTTAAACACAGAAATCATAAGAATTGTCAAAAATTAATTTCAAAATACATATATTTTGGAATTCATATTCGAAAAAAATACGAATTTTGGCCTATAATTTTTTTTAACAGAAATCGATTTCTAGAAGCTTTAAATATGGTAATTTAAAATTACATCTCATTCCGTCCAGTAATTTTTTTGAGTTATGCTTAAAAAATCTGTTTTACATTGCAATCTGTTTTACAACGATTAAAAACGAGTTTAACATTAGTAATTCCAAACCTTAAATCTGCATAATTCCTAAACTACTTAGCCGAATGTATTCCCGTTTAGTATCCGAAGATAAAATTTAACGTAGAATCCAAGTACGATGTCAAAATTAGGTTAGTTTTGAAATTTTTAGAGTTTATTACCATTTCTATATGTAGACGACCCTCTAAGCAAAATTTAAGTACAGTAATACCTTGGTTTTCGTTGACTTCGGTTATCGTTGGTTTCGGTTTTCGTCGATTTTTTCCGCTAAAAATTTGTTTCGGTTTTTGATTTCGTTTATTTCCTGTGTATTTTTGGGATTTTTTTATTGATTGCGAGTGCTTCCTTATGGAACCAAAGAAAGTTTCTTGTAAGCAACTTGTTTAATAATAATGTATTGCCCCATTTTAAGCAAATCTTACATAGGCGGCAGAAACAGACCATTTTGGAACAGCTTTTTTGAAGGTCCTCTGACTCTAAAGCTAGTCCTACTGCCAAATGACCAAAAAGGAAAGTGACCCAAGATGCAGTGCCTTGATACCATAGGCTAAGAACACTATATTAATTCCATATTGTTCTCTATAAAATGTGTTTTTGATACGTATTTTGGAGTGTTTAGAGCGAATTGATTGGATTTACATAGATTCATATGGATATAATTGATTCAGTTTTCGTCGGTTTCGGATTTCGCCGATTGTTTTCGGACGGATTATCGACGAAAACCGAGGTATCACTGTATAACTTTAAATAGTATTACCAGTCAATTTAATTCCGATTACTAGTCCATTGTTACAAGTCACATTTTTGTACGATAATTAACCCTTTCACGCTCAAGGGAAATATTTTTCCCTTCTACAAAAATCGTTATCGATTGTTCAATTATTATTGAATCGATATTTTTTTTTACTGAATGTCAAAATAAAACGTATGTCCAAGGCGGCAAATGTGTTTCTGAACGAATAAAAAAAAAACTGTCAAACTTTATTGCGCCAAAACCAAAACATTCGCGAGCTGAACTAATAATATCTTGAAAGTGTTTTGGACTTGAGAAAATTAGAATATCATAACTAACTATTTATTTTACTTTTCTGATATTTTTTATTATGTTTTTTGTATTACAAAGCAATAAATAAAATACCGATATAATAAACCTAACTCTTCGTTTATTTACTTTTATGGTCCATAGGGCAAAATATTTCCCATGAAATTATAGGAAACCTATACACCCTGCTATGTTTTTCTGGTGATATTCTCTTACTTTACACCCACAATAGCTAAAATATTGTGTTGTATTGGCATATTTAGTCTTGGACATCTTATAGTCCTGTAAGGGTTAATAGGTGTGGGGGGGAGGGTATACTTTTTTACCGCGACCGTACCTTTTTGCATATAAATGTTATAAATGTAACTCAAAGAACTATACATTGAGCCCTTCAATGACTTGTTTTAAAAAATGCGAAACAAATGCTAACATTGTTTCAAAATATTAAATTTTCTTCCAACTCGTATTAATAGCAGAAAAAATCATGGGAAACGATGTCTGTATGCAGGATGTGTTATTTTAAGATGGATTGCATACCGTATTTCTGAACTTTCCACTTTTCCAACCTTCTTTATGAATTATGGATGATAATACTTCAACACGTGACCAAACGAGAGGCAATGCTACGGACAAAGACGGGGAATGATTTAGTACAGGCCGAAAAACAATAAAACAGCATCATTTATGATATACCATCTCCTTATAACTCATGGCTATGCTTTTTATTTGGCATATTTTCAAATTTTATCTCAAATGCTTTGAAATGCAATTCACCGTTTCAATTTGACTGGTATTTATAACTCCCATTTATTCAATCAGTAAAATAATTTTTAAAAACTTTTATGTCGCTGGAGAATGCCAAGTGTATTTTCTGTTTTGTAGTTTTGTATCATTCCGGAAAAAAAAAAAGTAATTTCACTGTCTTTTATTTATTTATATATTTCTCGTAGACATTCTTAAAGAGGTTTTTCCAGAATGAAATATTCAGTTATATTGTATAGCTTCTTGTTTTGCAAGTAAATATAAAGTACTTTTGCGTGGCATGCGTGTATATATTTTTCAAATGATTTTTGTATGAAAATTTAATGTTTCCTTTGAGTGCATAAAATTAAATTATTCTGATAAATATTTGTAGAATAAACGTTTGCGCTGATAATGGTATTTTATTTAAGCAACAAGAGATAGCTTAAAGAGTATATTTTATTTCTGAAGATAATATTTATAAATTTAAAATTCTACATTTTGTTTGTTAAAAGAACTCTATGCCCTTTGAAAATTTCTGTTTAATTTAAATACTTTATAATACTCTTTTCGCATATTATTAAATGACTTCATAAAAAAATGATTTTGTAAAGAAAAAAAAAGTAACTAAATTACTAAAAAATGAAAGGAAAATCATGCGTCAAGCATAGATTGTGAAACATTTTCCAACAACTTTAGAGTACTGCAACAAAGCTTCGCCGTTTAATAAGCTGAAATATAATGTTTAAGAAAACAATTTGGAAAACATATAACACATTTTAAAACCCAATTTCAGTCATTCCTCTATATGATCTATAGATTTTTCTATACTACACAGTATGAAAAAATTTAGTTCAGTTAGGAAATGCATAACACGGTTGAAGCACCTACAGCAATTTCCGCCAATAAGCAGAAATATACTCGAATTCTTTTGTGAAGCCCTGTATAGGAAATATATATATAATTTATATACACCAAGTAATATGCAAACAATTATTTAAATTTAAAAACGCATACTACAATTGAAAACGCAATTCCAGCAAATATTGCTCACATAGATAGTACTGTAATCGAATTCTTTTGTGTGCTCCTGTAAATGAACGATGAATGCTATATACACACCGTAGTCTATAGTAAGCTTCTTGTAGTGCAACTTAGTGATGTATATTAATTTCAGTATGTTTCAAATAGCATAACATCGTCAAAATACACTGGAAACGATTTTCCAATGTGTTATGGGTTTTCCAAATTATTTACTTAGAAATCATCTTTCACATATTTTACTGTGAAGTTTTGTTACAGTAGTCTGAATGGGATGGAAAGTGTTTCATAATCTATGCTTGACGCGTGTTTTTTTCTTTCTTGTTACTTTTTAAGTACGGAATCCTAAAAATATGGCAATGTATAAGTAAATGCTTCATATTTGTCTTCAAAACTTTAGCTAATTCAAAACTTCTAATTATACGCATATTACAATTTTATTTTGAAAATGAACAACATAAGCTTATAATTGTTGAAAATGACACATATAAAGTTACTTATAACATACGGTTGAAGTAGAACTTGTTTTATTTCGAGATATGCGAAAAGAGAGATATACTATATAATCACACTATACACCCAATATACACATTATATGATCATAAGTCACTGGACACTTTCGATTTTATACTTTTTGCCGAATATCTATAGAAATACTTGAAGAATTCTTCTGGAACTTGAACTCTTCTGGAACCACATTGAAAAATACAGTTTTCGAAATTACCTTTCAGTGTCAAAAAAGTTGTCGAATTATTTTGTGCAGCCCTGTATATGATCAATAGATTCGGATATATAGCATAATAAAATTTAGTTCTATTAGAATATTCACATTTAGCAATTTTCGCTAATCGATGGAAATGCACTCGAAATCTTTTGTACAGCCCTGTATATTATCTGAAGACTTTTGTACAGAGCACATATTAAGCTAAAAGTCAACTTAAAACTCACTCGCAGCAATTACCAACCGTAAACGACAATGTATCTTTTTCTTTGCTCAGCCCTGTATATGAATTTATTTATATTCCACAAACTTCTATTGGTCTACTAAATATAGTTCAGCACGGAAATGCGTAACACAATTAAAAACTATCCTTAAGCACTTCACTCCCATAGTCTATAATACTTACGGATTCCCTTGTGTAGCCCTGTATATGAACAACCGAGTTTATAAACACACGCATACTATGAAAAAATTTAGTTAAAATTAAAAACGCAAACCACAGTTGAAAATGCACTTATCACACAGACTGTAAATATCGCACATGTACTGTCACCGATGTCTTTTGTGTGTCCCTGTAAATAAACACAATGCACACCACACTTTAAAGAGAGCAATTTATAGTGCACCTCAGTAATGCATATAATTTTGATTATGTCTGAAATAGTGAAATATCACTAAAGTACACTGCAAACGATTTTTCCCCATAGAGCAATGTGTAACAGAATTCTTTTGCTGGACCCTGTAAATGAATAATTAATGTTTTGCACCCCATATTCTACAAAAAGCATGTTTTAATGCGCTTCCTAATTGTATATCAATTTCATCATCTTTCAAATGGCGTAACATCATCAAAATGCACTTGAAACGATTATTTCCCATTGATTGTAATGTAACGGAATATTTTTGACTGTCCCTGTAAAAATAAAAAAACTATAAGTGCTGCACACTTCATTTGAAATAGGGAACATGCTATAGTAAACGACAATAACATACAAAAATTTCAGGGCGATCCGAGTATATTTACGCGAGTAAGAGCACGGCCAGACGGTCAGACAAACCGAAGTCATAAAAACTTTCAACTAGGTTGGAAAGTGTTAAAAATAACAATAAATATGAAAAAAAAAAAGTGGAAAATCCCTTATCATCTAGCAGCTGTAATTCATTTCATTATATCGCCGATATATTTTGCAATTTTCACGATATTCGACTGGCCATTTTATATAATTTGCTTTATATAGTTGACTACTATATTTTTAAAAATATGTGTTACAGTTCGCGCATGCGCAGTTAAAAATTATTTCATACAAATTCGCATATTTCACCAAATATTTAATATATTCGTATTCTAATTGTAGTATATTGTTTCTACTTTGTTTTGGCAAGTTTTATTAGTGTATCACTAAATTTGATTGAAAAATTTTGTACAGGACACACATAATCATTTGCTACAACAGCTAGCGATCATATCGAGCATTTTATTTTACACGACGATCGCAAGTACTATTTTATATTAAATTTGTTGTTGGCCCCCTGATTGCCCTCATGACTAAATCTTCGCTGAAAATTATTCTGTCAAATATATTCTTTTAATCCCGTGAGTTCCAGAAAAATTCGTTAAGTATTTCTCTAGATGTTCAGCAAAACGTCTAAAATCGGAAGCGTCCAGTGACTTTTGGGCATATATCCGAATGAGCTATATGACAAGACACTATATAATGGGCGCAGCGCAGGGACGTAACCAGTTGGTAAAGTCAAAGGGGAGGGCTTTATGATCACCTTTTTTCTCTATTTTAATGAGAAATGATTATAGACAGAAATAAGGGGAAAGAACTCACTGTCATAATACTTTTAATTATAAAGTTTTAAAAAATTTAATTGTGATATAGATTATATTAATGTTAAAATATGATGATTTCTAGAGGAGGAGGGGTAGTCAGCCGACTCCATCTGGTTACTGTCCTAATGGAAGCTAATGTAATATTTTTAAAAAAAACTTTAAATTCACCAGAACAAACTTCAAGAATTCATTATGAATATTTTCGATAGAAGATGAACATCAACTATATTCCATCAAATTCTCTTTTGATATCGTCTGACTTGATTTCCTGACACCTACGTTTTTTCTGTAGGAAGCGAACAGCATTTTATATAAAAGAAAAAATAAGTGAATTTGAAGCCCCGAGGCACAACAATTAATACTTTTCTGATTACCCATAGTGTCAC
Organism: Maratus michaelseni; assembly: GCA_963931845.1. Taxonomy (NCBI): domain Eukaryota; kingdom Metazoa; phylum Arthropoda; class Arachnida; order Araneae; family Salticidae; genus Maratus; species Maratus michaelseni. The sequence goes on from OZ007587.1 coordinate 188,573,712, forward strand.
TCCCCCATATTGAGTCTCATTATGGGATCTCACGTTTCTGCACACCCATATAAACCCCCGGGGTGGAAGAAACAACAGCTGTGACCCCCCACCCCTCACGGGCAATTGTAGTTGTTGCAACAGAGGGTCACATTTCTCACCTGAAATTGGAGGTACACACATGGTGTCTGAATCGCCAGTTTTTATGTGGTGATTCAGCTAGAGAGATAGATTTGCATCGCAGGTGGGACTCCAAGAAGATTATGCCATTTTAATCCTGAAAAAACATTCGCAACCTAAAGGAAGTGAAGCTTGTCAGTGGATTTGATAGTAGTTTTGTTTTACAAAGTTAGGAATTAATTTTGGAGTCAGACAAGCGTTTAAAGAGTGAAGTAGCTGCCAGTCTTTCACAATCGTATTTGCCTTTAGAAGAATGGAATATGGGATGTATTTGTCTTTATGGGTTTTGTCGTACAGGAGTGAATTAGTTTTTATGGGGTACTTATGGAGAGAAGCAATGAAAAAAATTGTGTTTTGTGGGGTAGGGATTCCCCCAGGAGTGTAATTTGAAAGAACCAATAAATTAAATCTATGGCTGAACACAGTAATGCAAACAGCGTTGTTGGATTACAGATTTATAGGCTATTTTAATATTACAGGACGAACTTGCCCGTGCTGAATGCAAATGAGCATTTACAGTGATCTTTTATTGTTTCAAAGAATTACAGTTTTATCATTCTTCGAGGAAAGAGATTCTACAATTCTATATCTTCTTTTAGGGATCTGTTTCTTATTAAAGGACATGACAAATTCCCCACATTACTTGTTTATTGATCGATTGCAGATGAAAACTACATATTTAATTCCATAAAATGTTATACATTTTGCCATTTGGTCGAATAATTCTGTAATAGATTAAATTCTTTAATGAATGCATTTTTAACTTTTTTTTTGTATCATTATTTTTTCCTTTAAAAAAAAAAAAAAAAAAAAAAAAAAAAAAAAGAAAAAAAAAAAGTGGATTTATTTTACCTTTTTCAGGAATAATATATATTTGAAAAACAAATGAATAAGCAAATACAGAAGTAGATCCTTTACTTTGACTTTCTCTAGACGATGAGTAGGTTTTCTCCAGATGATCGTGTTTCTATTCAGCATCAGAAAAAATCAGAGAATCTACTTATTTGTATTTTTTCATCTCCAGTTAATTTATTGTCATTTTATAACTAAGCTTTTAAAAGAAATTTTTTTAATCATTCTAAAATCATTTATAATTATAATCGTATTTTTTTTAACACTTGATTATGAAAATTTTGAATTTATTATAAGAATTGTAATTTTAAAAATTTATTCTATTTTCTAAAAATAACTTAGAAACTCTTGATTTATTTATTCCAACGTCAATCAGAAATTTGAAAATATATACTTAATTTTTCATGGCACTTTGTGTATGTAGTACTTTCACCCCATTATGTGTATGTGGCCATATGTCAACTTTTCTGCAGTACATATTAAATTACTCCTAATCCCTCTAACCTCTACATTTCATATAAAGAAGATGACAGAGACCAGGCATTGTCACATTGGTTTCCATATGTATTAAAAAGAAATTATCTCATAGATAAAATAATTAACTGCATCAAAATAATAGAAAATAGCCAATATATCTTTCAAAATGTGTCCGTAATTCCAATATACAGTGCGATGTTTAAATATTTTCAGAAGCAGAATTTTAATCTTAATAGATTATGTATACTGAGTGTGTACATTCTCTAAAATTGTTGATAGCTTGGATGCTTCTATATTCATCGTAAAAATTTGGATAGCTTATATTTTTATATGTTCCTTATAAAAATTCCTCTATACCAAATGGCCAACCTCCATGTGTACTCGCTAGCCTCCAAAAGCACGCTTTTAGCACCCCTTTGAAATCCAAATAAATAGTACACATCGCAGAAAACTTTGGTTATAATAGTTTCTACTGTCAAAGAATTTCCTTGTTCTCAACATTATTAATTTTCACTTTTTTTTGCTTTACTTACTAAGCATGCATACCAGAAATACTTCAGCAGTTTCAATTTCTTTATTTCCCAGTGAATAACTAATGACATCATATTGACGCTATCAAGTAAAACAAGTAATTTTATTTCGTGAATGAAAAAACCATACATTTTTCTTTGAGAATAACGTCATTTTGACCACGTAAGCATTTTTGCATTCTGGGCGTAGTTCATCATATATTTGAGTCTTATAAATATCAATACAAACTCCCAAACTTCCGATATCAATGCATCATTAGGTGCGTTCGTAATTATATAAATACGTAGGCCGAATTTTTTAATTTTTAAGTTAAAATATAGTTAAAATGTTTAAGTATTTCGGTAAAAATATTTATCCGTGTGTTTTATAAGCAAATAAAAATTCATATTTACTGTGACGTCACGGAAATATTGTCCATTGGGTTCATTTTATCATTAAGCATTATAACTTTGTTGATGCCATTTTTTTCATTACAATTAAATGCAAAATATATTTTTATTTGTATGCATGGTGCTTAAGCATAAATGTACGTGTGAAAAGTTTGTACCGGTGAAAATGACGTTATGCTTAGCTTGAAATGCATTTTAACATTGATAAAACTAAAAAGAAAAATTTATATGATTGGGTCAACATGGCGCAATATTAACTGATATTTCAATTTTTAATTTTAAAGATTAGAACTGGAGCCTTTATTGGTTGCTTCATCTTGATTGCATACCTTGATTACATGTTACCCATTACTTTTTTTTTAATTATAGGATTAAGTTATAGGAATTATAGGATTTAAATTATTAAGATTTCCTTTTTTAATAAAAAAATTCACAAAAGTAAAGAATTTCAGGAAAAAAAAACTTGAAATTGATTGTATTTTTAGCTAGAATAAACAATGTAAGGCTAATATTTTATAGGAATTATTTTGGTAGGTTTGTTATAAGTTCATTTAACAGTTCCTTATTAGCGGCAAAGTCTTATTTCTTTCACTGTGAATTTTTCTTTCGATGTCAAAAAATGGTAGTCTACTTTTGGACGCCAACCCAAACACAGTGGCAATATTTAAAAATGTATAACGGTTGTGACAACAAACGGCACTATCACTTTAGCTTTCATCGCGCTTACATCACTTCTAAATACTAAAAATTTAATTTTTTTACTACATTTTACAATTTCAATTCTTACATCCTCAATTAGAAAAAAAAATTAGCTTTCGATTGAAATTTATTTGAAATCTGCCGCTTAATTTAACGACTTTTTAAATAATTTTCAAGCATGAAATATTTTTCAATTCTATCTCAACAATGACCTTCCGTTTGTTTTAATAATGTAAAATAGCCCCTTGGAAAGTTGCAACAATTGAAAATAGGTATCCCTAACCTTCATGAAAAGTGAAAAAAAAAATAATAATAAAAAAAACCTGATAAATCATAAGATCAGATTATCCATAAGATAGAGTATTTTGGCGCTAATATAAAATCTGTCAAAAGAAAAAAAAACTATTTTTAGTTTATGATTAACATAAAATTGATATGTTGAATTCTTTGATGTATATGTTGAATCAGAATATGCTAGGAACTGTTATTTATTATTTTTTTAAAGATCCATTGGATATTTAACTGTATAAGAGACCGACTGTGATGGAAAAGGAATAATCATCCTGATTATGTAAAGGGATAGAAGAAACCATACAAATAAATTACAATTGAAAACATTAAAATTCTCCCTCATCTGCATATTAATTCATTATTTTTAACAAAAATTCTTCATTTTTACATAAAAATTGATTAGCTTAAAACAATGGATGCGTTTTAGAAGATATGGATTTGAAACGAACAACGATTAAAGAGGACATTTTAAAACTTTTAATTTAAGCATTTTAAAACTTTTTTTAACGTAGAATTTCAACGGTGCCTTTGGGCAGATGCAATACATATGCGCATAGGAGCTCATTCGATTGCATTATCACAGGGGGGGGGGGGAGGGCTTATACTATGTTCTTTTATTTACTGAATATGAGATGAAAGTAGGAAATTTGTATGATACTTTATGATAGGACTATTTGTATGATACTTTATAGGTCCATGACCTTTTTTTTTTGTCGTGGGGAATATGGTGGTAATGTCAAACTGATTTGCATTACACATTTGTTTACGGAGTGTTCATTTGGAGTTTGCATCGGAAATAGCATTTCACTGGGGGGGGGGGGGGGGATTTTTAAAAATAAAATATTTGAAAGACTGTTCCATACGAAGCCCTACTCAAATAATAAAGAAGCTTATTTTACTGATATTGTTATAGTATTTTTTCCGTCACGTTTTGACGGGTTCCATCTAGTATCATATTAAAACATTTAATTGCCATTCATGAAAATGATGTTTCTGAGAATGACGTCATGTGGACCATTTTGACGTTCTGTGCTTGGATCTTCATTTAAGAGCCTACGCTAGTCATGCAAAGAAACGCTCAAGCTAATGTTAAGTCTATGGGAAGGTTCTGCCGCGATTTCTCGCTCGCATTTTAATATTTTTAAATGATTTTTTTGCATAGGATAGCTGAGGTCGATCTCTAACGTTGTTAGTTTTTACTTTTTCGATTTTGGTTACAGTTTTTTTTTTTTATAAGCGGCCATTTTCAATTTTGGAACCGGTTGGAACCGTTTTTGAATGTGAAAGTACCCTTAATTAAAAAAAATTGGAACTAAAATCGAAAAAGTAAAAACTAACAACGTTAGAGATCGACTTCAGCTATCCTATGCGCAAAAAAAAAAAAAAAAAAAAAAAAAAAAAAAAAAAAAAAAAATCATTTAAAAGTATTAAAATGCGAGCTTGAAATCGCGCAAGAACCTTCTCAAAGACTTAACATTAGCTTGCGCGTTTTTTCGCATGACTGATGTAGGCTCTTAACGCAACCGTTTTAAAATGTTTGAGTTTTATAAATACCAATGCTATCATGGAAACTTGGTTAACCGTGATAAATCAGATTTAAAAATAGTGGCAGCATTCCGTTATTGCATGTTCTTAGAAAATCCTGAAAAATTCTTTTCTGGTCAAGGAAATTGAGTCAAACACGTTATTGGAGTTTTGCAAACTTTAGTTAAAGAAAAATAGCAGGGTGAAATAGGAAGGTAGGTGATGCCCTTAATCATCGTACAAAGAACCAACAGACTAGATGTTTTTAGGAGACTGGTCAGAGAACGAATGATCAATATCATACGCCACAAATTCTTCATTTAAACTTAACCGCATATTTTTATGTGGCAGGGGAACATGAATCATAAGATATTCGTTAGATAACAACATATGGAAAATTTTTAGTTTAAGGATAAACTTAATAAGTTAGCAAGACTGAAAGCATGACAATTAGTACGTTATTAAAAATGTTGACAACCCTGTGAGAAGCACATTAGATCATCAAAATAATGAAGGAGCGTCTACCGATTACCCATTATATGATTCATAAAGAAGTAAATGCAAAAAAGATAAATTATAACGAACTCTTAAAGAGAAGTATTCCTGTATCCGGGATATTTATTTTATTATTTTTAGATGCAAATGTGGTTGATCTCGAATTGTGATTAAAGAATAGAATTTGCGTAGGAGTGAACGATAGAAATAGCTTAATTATTTCCTTCATTTATTTCGAATGGGACTTTAAACATATCATTCAAAGAAAATTTAAAATAAATTAATCAATGAATTGAGAAAAATTAATATTTCAATAAGGAAAAAGGGAATAGTTTGAAACCATATGTGATTTCACATCACAATTGTTTTTTTTTTTTTTTTTGTTTTTTTTTTGTTTTTTTAACTATGCCATTACTGATGGAAGCAAGCATCTGATTGGTGGACTATGATCAGGGAAATTGAATTTTATGTTAGAGAGAGAGAAATGTAATATACTAAACTCAATTTACTTTAAATTTTATGTGCAAATTAGTCTAAATTTTTATAAAAAATGATAAAATAATTATGCTTACTACAAAATAAAAAATAAATATTATGTGCTTAAATTGTTTAAATCTCAGGTTAAAGCTCCATTACCACAACTTATTCAATATTAAATGTCCCATATCGGATACTGCCAGCCATTGTAGATAAATATAAGTACTGATGAACTGTTGAGTGTAATGGAAATATATTAAGGAAATTGCCCTTTTCTCAATGATATCATCAAGTCGGAAAGTTTTATACAACCTGATTTAATATCTTACTTCGGCAGTTCCTTTTTATTGCAGGGAATTCGAACGTGACTTCAAAAAATCATGATATCGGATTTAAATTCCCGCTTTCTAGTCTATCCCTAGATTTATTAGTGCTCTAAAGGATATGTCAGTGTGTTTAGACTGATATATTGGTCTTTTCTCTTCGGTCTGTATTGGAGCTTTTTAAATGGCGAAGGGAGGCTACATACAGAGTTTTACAGAGTGCCGGACTTTTTACCGCCAATGGTCACCTATTTGTCAGGATTTTATGTTTCGAAAAACACATTCCAGGAGGTGATAGAGTTTTCTGAAGCTTGTGCGATATGCAAATTGAATGTATATTGCTTATAATTCTCTGGAAAATTTTTCAAATTTTAGAACAGCGGTACTTGGAATAAAAGTGATAAAATTAATTTTGATTTATTTGTTTAGTGAAATGTTCAGTTAAAAAATTTATTTTTATTTGATTTATGTTTGTTTTCTTTTTTTTTATGTATCTCAAAACAGATTTCAAAAGGTGGTATAGTTTTCTGAAGCACATACGACGTGCAAACTTAATGTATATTACTTCTGATTTACCACCTTTTTTCTAAGTTTTAGAACAGTTGTACTGGAATAAAAGTGCTAAAATGAATTTGGATTTATTTGTTTGCTAAAACGCATCGTTAAAAATTTTATTATTTAGTCTGTTATATATATATGCATATACGCTTTCATTTAACTAAACTTAGTTTCTGTATGTAAAGTTGTAATTTTGTAGTCGAATTTTCACTCACTTCCTGATATACTAGAATTATAAAAATTATGTACACAGAGTTTTTTCTGTGACAATATAACATTTTGAGATTTTTAAAACTCAATTATAAATTAATAAATTAATTCTAAGGCATTTTCCTGTTAGCCGGCAGCAGGGGATAAATCGCCAAATATTCTTTATGGTTACAACTGTTTTTGAGTTACAAAAACAGTGGAGTTAATTATGTGCCAGACCACTATCGCCAAAATATGCCATCTGGCTGTGAAACTGTAACAACAAAGTAATTTAAACATAAAAAAAAATAGAAAATAGAAAATAGAAAATAGAAATAAAAGAGTGTAATATATTTTTTAAAAGATATACAATATTTTATTGTTTCCTCTAAACTTTTAACAACGCAAACCCTTGTCTATGTGTTTGTGCGTGCACTTAAACTGTAATTTTCATTAAATAAATCAATATATAGCCTTCAAAATTTTAATATGGTTTTGCGATGGACTGTCGCTGTTGATAAAAGGTTTCTGTAGTATATTTATGTATTTGTTTTTTTTTTTTAATAAACTCCAATACGTTACAGTTTATGGGTTCTAATTCTTTGAAATTACTCTCAGTAATTTTATCTTTTATTGAATTTAATACAACATTATTATACTACTTTAAACATTTCTAAGATGTGGTATGTATTTATACCACTTAATTTCGATTATCAGATGCCAAATTTGTGCCAGAATTTTTGAATAAAATTTTAATTTTATAATATACGTGACGTAAAGCTTTTAATTACTTTCTGAAATTCTAGTGGCATTCAATTATTTCATATTCTAGCAACAGCATTAATTTGAATTAGAAAGGGTTAAACGTATTTATGAATTCACTTTACAGTCTGTTTGCCAGCTTATTCTCCTGATTCTCAGAATGGCTGCTTCTCTTCCTGATTTAACTATCATTTACTCACGTATTTTACGCCCTTTTATTTATTTTTTTATTTTTATTTTTATTTTTATTTTTTTATTTTTATTTTTTTGCCATTTCTTCCATGCTTGCTCCATTTGTTGGGAGCCACCGTAATATTTACCAATCTTGGATAGGCATAATATAAAATATGAAAATAAAACATGTGTAAACTATTTATAAAATGCATTGCAATTCGAATAAAATCCTGGCTTGATGACGTCATAAACTTTAAATGCTCTATTATTGAATTGCATAAAAGAAACATATAACTCCAAAAATGATAATCCTATTAACTAACGGTTTACTGCGTCGAATTAAGCGTCTCATTTCCAATTAAAATATATCTTTGAATTGCAATTTGAATGAATACAGAGTCACGAAAAATCGAAGAGTGTGGGAAATATGAATCCAAATATCTCGGCAACTAATTATTCGATCAACTTCATTCTTTATGCAAAATTTATGTTTTTTTTTTATTGTCTTTTATATTCTCTATTTAAAATAAACAGTTTCGAAAATTTGTATATACCTTTTATCAGAACGAATATTTCGAGAGTCCGAAAAAAATAGTTCCGTATGATCGAGGTTACTGAAATTCAATAAGCTTCTTCCCATTATTCCATACTAAGTACATACCCAATTTCAAGTCTCTATCTTAATTTGTTCGGAAGATAAAGCGTTTACAGACACACACACACAGACAGACGGACGGCAATTTTTTTTTTTTTTTTCTAAAAACATGTTTTCCGAAATCTCCAGTGTCTGAAACGTGTAGATCCGACGAAAAAAAAATCGATTTTCAAAAGGATTGCAAGACTTACCCTTACTATGATGGGTAAGTAAAAGGTACGAAAAATACTCGAGTTATTGCCTTTACGTATTTATTGATATTAATATTTTTAGAAAAATTTGGAGAAACTAAATAAGTGTTTGTTTTTAAAATGAATATAATATTTTAATAGTTATTTAATATTAATTATGAAATGTTTAGATAATGAGCTATTTTGCGTGCCTGTGATTGTAGCATTAGATGATAAAGTACAATACATTTCAAAAATTTACTTAAAATACTTTTTCTTATAAGTTTTGTCTCCACACTGCCAAAAAAAAAGGTTTTGATTTTACAGTATAATATTGCCACCCCAGCTGCTAGTATTATACCGTAAAATTAACAGTAATAAGCAGTAAAATAAGCAGTAAAATAAACAGTAATACGCTGCCGCGCATGCGCGGCAGCGTATTACTGCATATTTTTCTGTTACCGAAAATTACTCTATTTGCATTACCAAAAATTACTCTCGAATCTTTATTTTAATTTAATTTTTATTTTTTATTTTTTATTTTTATTTTTATTTATTTTTTTATTATTTATTTATTTATTTATTTTTGTATTTATTTTTTTTTTTTTTGCCGAAATTTTCTTTCAAAAGTAGCGGGTATGCATAGAATACGCGGGCGCAAATTATGCGAGTAAATATGGGATACTATTTGGATTTCGCCGATCTTTACGTATGCTATTATACGAACTTTAACAAGTTGCCTATTATCTTCTTTTTTAACTCTTTTTTTTTTTTTAGTCTTATGAGATAGCTTATTTTGTAACAGATAAGATATTTCTTACAGATAACATTACAAAAAAGTATGTTAAATGGAACAATGATTAAAAATATTATATTTCACAGAAGTTTAGAAAAAAAAAAATGAAAGTAAAAAGAAACTAGTTAAATGACAAAAATTGAGGTTACTGAAATTAAACAAATATTATGTCATTTTCTGAAAACGCACAAATATAGTTATTTTGTATACTATTAAAAGAAAGAATTTTTGAGGATGTTTGCAAAAAATGTTGCCTTACAGCAGGATTAAAAAGATATAACTCTGCTGTCAGAACTCAAAAGAAAAAAAAAACGAAAACAAAACCGACATAGAAATGTGCCGCGAAACTGCTTTTATTAATTACGTGGTTGAGATCAATCGCCAACATCCTCCCACCTTGATTTTCTTAAAATCAACTATTTCACAATTGACAAAAAATTCTTAATATTAGAAATGAAAGTTAAATTGAGCTATACTAGATTAAATAAAAAGACATGAAAAACAAAATAGTAAGAACTAAATTAAAATACAATATATAAATGATATAACATGATGAATTAGAGTTTCTAATAACTAAATGTCAAATAAAAGTCATTCTATTACAGTCTTAAACATTATTTCTTACGGGGTTTAAGCAACCTTCCATATCTCGATCTATTTTCCGTTGTAAGGGTGAGCACAGGATCTCCAGCAGTTGAAACCTCTAGTGGATAAAGTTTTTGAATTGGTCGTGTCAAACAACCGTTGTTCGTCTTTAACTCTGGAAGCACCATCCCTACTATTGTAGATTTTCACAATTTTTCCCATGGGCCACAACACACGTTTTTTATTTTCAATTTCGATGAGGACAACGTCCCCCACTTTCAGTTCTTGGCATTCAACACTGGCCTTTTGAACGAGTTGGCCCAAATATTCTTTGCGGAAACGATTTCTCAATTCCTGTCGCAAAGTGTTGTAATAACTCACACGCACATTCAGTTTATTGGAGTCGATGGAATCTAGATCAGGCACTCCCACTTGTTTTATATCTTGCAAAAACATGGAGGGTGTCAAAGGTATGAGCTCATCAGAATCATCTGAAACGTAAGTCAATGGACGACTGTTTATTGTGGCTTCAACATCACAAAGGATTGTTAAAAGCTCTTCAAAATTCACCGAGGATCTTCCTAAAATGCGCACGAGCAAAGTCTTAATTGAACGAATAAGACGCTCCCACCATCCCCCCCACCAGGCTGCAGTAGGGGGATTGAACTTCCACTTGATTGGATAACATTCATTTTCAGTGACTTTCTGCCAATCAAGCCGCATCAATGCATTGTCCGTTCCTCTGAAATTGGTTCCGTTGTCGGAATACACCGTTGACGGACGTCCTCGTCTAGCGATGAATCTTCGGAAAGCTTGCAGGAAGGACTCCGTGCTGAGTGCCGTGAGGGGCTCAAGGTGAATTGCTCTGTACACTGCACAAGTGTATAACACGATCCAGGCTTTACCCTTTGGTTTTAAAAGCAGAGGGCCACAGAGATCAATTCCCGTTATTTCAAAAACCGCAGAATCCCTTACTCTGTCAAGGGGTAAATGTATTGGTGGAGTAGTTAAAGCTTTTGCCGTGAATCTTTTGCATACGACACAACGGCTTACGCAAGATCTTATATTTCTTTTTGAAGAAATTATCCAGTATTGCTGCCTTAATTTGGCAGCCAATATCTGCACACCAGCATGGCAGTACTTTATATGATATTCTCTTATCAGGCATTCAGTTAGGTAATGCTTGGACGGAAGAAGAACTGGATATAAAAAGGAGAGTTCATCATCACGTTCGATGATTTTAGTTTTCACACGAAGAACATCGTCATCACCTCGCACCACCAGCAGACCATGGACGGAATTTTCTTTCTCGTTAAAATACTTTTTCTGTTCTATACCCCACAGAATCATCTCAGCTTTAGTTTTTTCTTCCACTGTTAGAGTATTAGTATTATAAGAAGGCTTCTTTCTCAGTTTATTCACAAACCGCAACATCCAGGAGAAAACTCTCACAATTTTGGAAAAACTAGAAAAACGTTCGTACCACTCAGGTCTCTCTATTTTCACGCTTAGGTCAATAATTTTTGTTCTTTTTAACTCTGATGCGATTAATTCTTCATCTGGTGAAAATTTAAATTCAGGCCACTCCTCGGGAGTAGCTCTCAGAAATTCAGGACCCTCCCACCAACCGCATCGTAACAGATGTTGGGAGGTACAGCCAAGAGAGGCTATATCAGCAGGATTGATTTTTCCTGGAATGTGTCTCCAGCATTCTTTCTTCGACAGACTTCGAATCTCCTTGACTCTATTATTCACGAACACACCCCAGTTTTCGTCTCGTTGTATCCAGCAAAGAGCTACAGTTGCATCCGTCCAGTATTGGATGGGAACTTCTTCTAAGAACAAAGCGTCAGCAACGTATTTGGCTAAACGTGCACCTAAAACACATGCTAACAATTCCAATCGCGGAATTGTCACCTTCTTCAATGGAGATACACGAGATTTTGCTGCAACGAACTTCACATAAACCTTTCCATCTTCTTCACTTCTTAAAAATATAACGGTGGCATAAGCGCTTCTACTGGCGTCACAAAATACATGAAGTGACCAAGAATCTCTTTTTCCATAACCTATACAACGAGGAAACTTAAGCTGTGAAATACAAGACAGTCCCTGGTACCATCGTAAGAACCGAGTTTTTAATTCATCTGGCAAAGGTAAGTCCCAATTTGCCTTAATTGCCCAGGCTTCTTGAAGTATTAACTTTGCAGGTACCATTATTGGCACAACGAAACCTAGTGGATCAAATACCGAATGAACTATGGCTAGCAGTTTTCTTTTTGATAAGTCTGATGATATTTGATCCGTTTTGAATGGAATGAATAAATCATCATTTATACGGTCCCACTGAAGACCTAAAACGGGAGAGACATGATCAGTGTTCTGTGAAGATAAACTTTCATTTTCGGGACCAAATGTCCACATACGTAAGTCCATTTTGGCTTCGGCCATAATATTAGTTGCTTGGTTCATAAACTTTTCAAGTTCTGCGCTCGTATCAACTGAAGTTACGCAGTTATCTACATAAAATGAACTTAAAAGCTTTTGGGCAACAACTTCAAACTCTGTTGGCATATTTTTAAGGTGGAATGAGATCACCGCTGCCAACAGGTATGGGCTACTGGTAACCCCAAAAACAACCCTTTTATGACGGAATTCGCAAATATTTTTATTTTCCCACCAAAGAAATTTTAGATAATTTTGGTCTTCCCGCTTTATGCCGATCTGTAAAAATGCTCGCCTAATATCCGAAGTTACGCCAATCGCCTTTTCTCTAAACCTCATTAAAATCGCTGGGATTTCTTCTACGAGATTCGGACCTTTTATCAAACAATCATTTAGCGACAACGAATTATCGGATTTGCACGAGGCATCGAAAACGGGCCTAATTTTGCTAGTTAAACTATCTAACTTGATAACTGGATGATGTGGCAAGTAATGTCCCTTTATATTATTTTCAGATTCAGGGATTTTTTCTACTACGTCTTCAGACAGCCATTCATTAAATATCTTATCGTATTCGTCAAAGTTATTTAATTTCTTCAATTTACGAGTAGTGGCAAAAAGCCTTTTTTCTGCAATATGCCGATTAGAGGCAATGTTAGGTGGAAATTTTTGAACCCAAGGCAAGCTTACGCAATATCTCCCATCTTCGTTTCTATGAAGCCCCTTCAAAAATTGTTCCTGAGCTAATTGATCCTCCACCATTTTGGAAAACGTTTGCGCTTCATCTGCAATACCAATTGTTTCCAAACTCCACATATCAGAAACTTTCATGTTTTGAACATGAAGATTAGTTACTAACATGGATTGTGCACCTTCAAAACTCTGAACATTTAATCCTATTGGTTCTCCACACAAAGTCCAACCCAATTTAGTATTAATGGCTGTCAAACCCCCATTAAGTTGAATTACATCACCCGTTAGAATCTGTCCATAAATATCGCTACCTATTAAAATTTCTATATCCGGGTAACCCTCACCCACATCTGAAATCCAAATTCTGTGCTTTTTTAATTCCTTCAATAAAGGACCTTTAGAGACGCGTGGTATCCCTCCACAAATTTTTTCTTGATCTAGAAAGCAGAACTGATATTCCGTACGTCTTCCTACAGGACTTACTCTCATAGAATATTGTTTATGATTTTTAGACTCAGTTCTTGTTCCCCCAAACAGCGTGTGAGTTAAATTTTCAGAGGAAAGGCTTTCTAATTTTAAAGCTTCGGCTGTAGATTTCAGAACATACGACCTTTGAGAACCGCAATCTAAAAGACACCTGACTTTTTTCCTCATGCCCCCTGACACTACTTCAACCATTAATGTCATAAGGAGGACTTCTTTTATACATGAAGGTGTAGACATAGTAGTTTGTACCGTAGTCGAGCTTTTTACACTCGCTGCACTCTCACTCTTTTTTTCTTGAATCTCGGGACATAAAATTATAGGGTGAGATCGCTTGCACAAATGGCATTGTATAAATTGTTTACAATCCCTAGCAAAATGTCCGGGCTTAAGACAGCGTAGGCAGCACTTTAACTCTTTTAATTTATCTAACCTTTCCTTTAGGGGCAAAGACCGAGCCAAGAAACACTCTTTACTCTCATGATTTTTTCCGCAAAAAACACACTTTTGCTCCCTGGTTGCTACCAAACTTGCAGCACTCACGGGAAGTTTTTTATTTTTGAATTTGACCTCTTTAGGGCGTTCTTCACGGGAGGAAGGACAAATTTCAAACCCTGACCGTGCAAGTTTGACTCTCTGTTCCCCTTCAACTTCTTTTCTCAAAAATTCTAAGAGATTCGAGAGACGTGGTCCATCGTTACTAAACAAAACGCTTCTCTGCCATACCCTAATCATTTCAGCCGATAAACATGATTCAACCATGGGATATAGCCAAGCAGCATTGGAGTCTTGGTGTACACCTAAAGACTCAAGAGCTCTGATATGGGACTCAATTTTGTCAAACAATGACATCAGGGGTAATTTATCTTTACCTTGTGAACGCACGTTTTGGATAATTAATTTTAACAATTCTCTCACATATATCTCAGTTAAAATTTCTTTGTTACCAAAACGCTCCTCAAACGCAGAAATGACTTTCGGATAATTTTCCGAAGTTAAGGGATAACTCTCAATTAACTCATAAGCTCGAGTCCCCGGTAACATTGATTGTGCCAAATAATGAAATTTGTCAACATCATCCAGACTCTTATCCTCGTGGATTTTTTTAAACTGACCCCAGAACGAAAGAAAACTTAACAGTTGACCATCAAACTTTTTAATTTGAATTTTCGGTAATTTGTAACGTTTTTCATTACATGTATTTACACTACTATCAACATTAGAGCTCGTACTAATTTTAAAGTCCGAATTATCCATTTTTTCTTTTATTAGGCGACTGAGCGTTATAAATTCATCTGAATATTCCTCGCAACTTATAGCTTCAGTTTCTAAATCATCGTCAGTAGCCTTAGCTGTTATCATTAAATCTAACATTTCCGAATCATAAGATTTTAATTCAGTAATTATTGTTTGTAATTTAACAAATTTATCATCTAAAACGGATTTATCCGGTTCGACCTTTTTTAATTCGTCCTTTAAAACCTTAGTTGTTCTAGTAAAGCTGCTACGTGCCGTCGCACGTTTTTTCTTTAACGTCTCAACATTCATTTTTTATATAAATGGAAATATACTCAAAATCTCAATTTACAATCTTATCAATATTTCTAACAATGACTCGTATTCTCATAAATTCTAAGCTCAGGAAGCACAATATTATAATTCTAATTTAATACAATAAATTAAAATTCCCCTTACTGCTAACGTATGAAAACGAAAGTATATTTAAAATATAAATACTAAATATGCAGCATCAGTTATTCCTAACCTGAATACAACTATCAAATGGTATGATTATTTCTCAAAACCGAAATCAAAAATCATAATCAAAAACACAATCCTGGCTGGCTCGCCATTTTCTATGTCAGAACTCAAAAGAAAAAAAAACGAAAACAAAACCGACATAGAAATGTGCCGCGAAACTGCTTTTATTAATTACGTGGTTGAGATCAATCGCCAACATCTGCAGTATTTTTACATTATTTTATTTAACTCAACTTGGTTCTTATATGTAAAGATGGAATTTTGTAATCGATTTTTAACTCACCTCCTGATAGGCTAGAATTATAACAATTACGCATAAGGTGTGTTTCCAATAACAATGCAACATTTTAATATTATAAGCAGGGACTGTTTACCGAATAGGCCCGTGAAGCCCGAGCTTACCTACCGAAATACAAAGGTGCCCCTAAATTTACTTTTCAAAACTAATTTTTAGGGCGGGAAATTTCAGTCGGGGTAAAAAATGTATTTTATTTTGTTATTTATAGCTACTAAATTTTTTCTCAGACTATTACTGACACACTTACTACTGTGGGCAAAAAATAGTAAGACTTTTTAATTTAAATTTCACGCGAAAACCCATTCGGCGAAATATTTTTTTTTCTAGGTTGGTATGACTGTCAGTGACATCTGTGCCAAATGTCACATCAAAATAATCATTAGTGTTTAGTATACGCTTGTCTATCTGAAGTACAAAAAGTGCATTCGGCGATTTTTACAATGAGTGAAATTATTCAACAAAGAAGTTTTAGTGTGCGGAATCAAATGTCTGGTGCCGAAACGTTCAGAATGTTGCAAAAGGCCTTCGGTGATAATTGTTTGTCGCGAGCAAGTGTTTTTGATTGGTACAAATTATTCAAAGAGGGTCGAGAACGCGTTGACGACGAACCACGTCCAGGACGGCCATCAACATCAACTGATGATCAACACGTCAATAAAATCAAGGAATTGGTGCTTGAGAATCGACGATTAACAGTCAGAGACCTTACTGGCATCGTTGGAATATCGGAAGGATCAGTGAAAACCATTTTGAAAGATGCACCGATAATGCACCGTCGCATACTGCATTAATTCTTCGTGAGTTTTTCGCCAAATTTTCAACCAATATCGTGCCGCAACCACCGTATTCGCCTGATTTAGCTCCGTGTGACTTCTGGCTATTCAGCAAACTCAAACGACCGCTCCGGGGAAACCGTTTTGAGTCAATTGAAGACATTAAACGTGAATCGCTACGCGCATTGAAAGCTATTCCGGAAATTGACTTTAACAACTGTTTCGAGGATTGGAAGAAACGTTGGCACAGGTGTATTGGGGCCAGGGGGGATTACTTTGAGGGGGGCGAAATAGATTTGGAAGAATAAATTAAGAATTTTAAACTTATGAACAAAGTCTTGCTATTTTTTGCCCACAGTAGTATACTCTATTTTTTTTCTGTTGATATAGTAAATAGTACATAAACAGTGATTAAGTGCAACTTATTTAAATTTTTGTTACGTTTACTTTTTAATTTCAAACGAGCTAAAAATAACAGAAAATTTAATCTGTATAATTATATTTTGTTTACATTCATAAAGAGTGGAGAAATGATATAAAATATCGAGAATAGGTTATTTAAATAAAGGGCAAAGTAATTAGCATTCAGTGATACCAAAGTTCTGTTTATAAAATAGAAGCAAAATTGTGTTGCAGCCAATCCTAAATTTACGTTAAATATTTATTGTCGCTGCATTGTTCTTAGCACTGGCATATCCTGCAATTTGTAATGCATAAAATATATTTTGAAGTTCAAATATTCGCACCTGTTCATATTTGTAAATTCATTTACAGAATTAATTTGTTATGTATAATTATGTAAGGTAAAGCCAGGAGAGATGGCGCGGTCGGAGAGATTGCGCACATAGAGATTCGGGGGAAAGGAGTAGAGTGAGAGCGCAGCAACTCCAGGTAGTTGTACAACAGCAGTAGTTGAGTGTCTACTTGAAAGTGCACGTTGATTGTTTTGAGCGTCTAAGATAAAACATTGCTATCTTGTTTTGTTTTCCCAAAGTAAATGCTTGAATTTTCATAGCTATTCATCAGAATTTCTATACAATGTCAGTAGTACAAAATATTTTTAATTTTAACGATTTCTCATAAGTTACTAATCTAGACTAACAATGTGAACATCAACGGTTCGTTTTAGTAGCAGCCATGTTTAAATAAAAGGCTGCGCATTCTCTCCTACCGAAATTGAAGAGTTTGCGCATCTGCTACTTAGGAGAGATGGCGCATTGCTCCCATTAGTTTCCATGCTAGGAGAGATTACGCAGCTTATTGGTAAATTTGCATAAAAAAATGAAAAATGAAAATGGACTAATTTTAAGTTAAACGTGTTATGAAGTAACTTAATGTTATTTTGTAATCTTATCTGGACTTGCTTTTTCTGATTCTTTAATTTTTTTTCCCTTTAATTAAATTTTTTTAATCGTTTTTAAATTATTTCTTTTTTCTCATTCTTTAATCATTAGATTGAAATATTCACTCCTAATACAACAATATTTGTTCACAAAAACCTTACAACAGTGTCATTTAAGTGTAATTATTATTGTTAACAATTTAATTGTAGTTATTATTAGTAACAATCTCTCCTACCCATGTGCGCAATCACACCAACCCTGTAAGGACAGATTGCGTAAAATAACTTTCTTGGTTTTATTACAACTGTTCTATTAAATTGCAACATAACAACAAAATACCAATGGAAATGCATAAAAAACAAATGAAGTCAAAATTATTCACGGATAGTTTAGCAAAAAGTTAATATTTAGATTTTTTATTGTTATTGTTTTGAATTGTGCGCAGACTCTCCTAGATTTACCTTATATACGTAATAAAATATTTTTATATGTATTAGGTAAAGCTAGGAGAGTCTGCGCACAATGCAAAAGAATAGCAATAAAAAATCTAAATATTAATTTTTTGCTAAACTATCTATGAATAATTTTTACTTCATTTGTTCTTTATGCATTTTCATTGCTATTTTGTTTTTATGTTGCAATTTAATAGAACAGTTGTAATAAAACCAAAAAAGTTATTTTGCGCAATCTCTCCTTAGAGGGTTGGTGAGATTGCGCACATGGGTAGGAGAGATTGTTACTAATAATAACTACAATTAAATTGTTAACAATAATAATTACACTTAAATGACATTGTTGTAAGGTTTTTGTGAACAAATTTTATTGTATTGGGAGTAAATATTTCAACCTAATGCTTAAAGAATCAGAATAAGGAAATAATTTTAAAAACGATTAAAAAATTTTAATTAAAGGAAAAAAAATTAAAGAATCAGAAAAAGCAAGTCCAGGTAAGATTACAAAATAAAATTATGTAACTTAATAACAAGTTTAACTTAAAATTAGTCCATTTGCATTTTTCATTTTTTTATGCAAATTTGCCAATAAGCTGCGTAATCTCTCTTAGCATGGAAACTAATGGGAACAATGCACCATCTCTCCTTAGCAGATGCTCAAACTCTCCAATTTCGGTAAGAGAGATTGCGCGGCCTTTTATTTAAACATGGCCGCTACTAAAACGAACCGTTGATGTTCATATTGTTAGTCTAGATTAGTAGCTTATGAGAAATCCTTTAAGATTAAAATATTTTATACTATTGACATTGTATAGAAATTCTGAGGAATAACTATGAAAATTCAAGCACTTACTTTGGGAAAACCAAACAAAATAGCAATACTTTATCTTAGACGCTCAAAGCAATCAACGTGCACTTTCAACTAGACACTCCACTACTGTTGTTGTACAATTACCTAGAGTCGCTGCGCTCTCACTCTACTCCTTCCCCCCGAACCTCTATGTGCGCAATCTCTCCGACCGCGCCATCTCTCCTGGCTTTACCTTATAGTTAGTTACCTCGAAATTTTGATGGTAAAATTTCAAATCGTTGAAGCATAATTGGCAGAGTAAAAGGGAGGCCCCTGTGTGACGTCGGACTTCCCCTACTTCTAAGTCTTAAGCGGGCCCTGATTATAAGAACTTAATTATAAATTAATAAGTTAATTTTAAGGCATTTTTCCATTAACCGGCAGCAGATGATAAATCTCCAAATAATCTTTATAAATGTTTACGCGTTACAAAAACAATGTATTTTACTATACGCCAACAAATCTCACCTAAATAGGCAAGTTCGCTTTGAAACTGCTATAACGAAATATTTTAAACACTAAAGAGTAGAAGATATAAATAAAAATATAGTAATTATTTTTAAAAATACGCTTCTATCAATTAATGTTTTAATATTAATTAAATTATGATTATACGTAGAAAAAAAAATTAGAATTCCTGAATATGTATTTTAAATAATGCTTTTTTTTTCTTTGAAATATTTTTACTGTTATCTGTAAGATATATATTACTTACTTACGTTTAGAAAAAAAAATGAAAGTAAAAAGAAACTAGCTAAATAACAAAAATTAAGGTTACTGAAATTAAACACATACTATATCATTTGCTGAAAACTCACACATATAGTTATTTTGAATACTATTAAATGGAAGAATTTTTGAGGATGTTTGAAAAATGTTGTCTTACTCTTATTAATGTTGTCTAAATTATAATTTAGAAAAATAATAGTAAAACTAAACGCCAAAGAAACAGAGGAAAAATTATAATTTTTCTAATAAACTCACTAGTTCGCGCTTTTTATCAAGCATAAATTAAAGCGGTGATTTTTAATAATCGGAACCTATTGCAAATTAACAAACTGTAACTATTTTTTTTTTAACTGCAGGAATTGCAGTTCTGAAATTAAGCACGATTTTGAAGATAAACATTGAATGCTTATAAAAGAGTGTTTTTGTGTTTCTTAAAAAAGAACTATTTATATTTTTATTCATAATTCTTTCTTTTTTAACACTTTCCAGCATAGCTCAAAAGTGTTTATGAATTCGATTTGTCTATCTGTCTGGCCGACTGTCTACCTATCGTCTGTCCGTTGGTCTGCCGTCTATGCGTGCTCTAACTCGCGTAAATATACTCGAATTGCCATGCCATTGATGTATGTTATTGAGGTTTACTATGACATGTTTGGTATTGAAAATGAAGTGTGTAACATTTATAGTTCGTTTACAGGGACACTCAAAAGAATTCCGTTACATTACGGTCTATTGGGAAAAATCGTTTGCGGTGCATTTTAATGATGTTACACTATTTCAAACATGATTTTGATGTTACTGTATACATCAGTGGTTTTCACTACAAGAGAGTTACTATAGAATATGGGGGCATAGCATCCATCGTTCACTTACAGGGACACACAAAATAATTCGGTTACAGCACTGTCTATGAATAATAATTGAAGGAAGTGCGTTTTCAGTTGTGGTACGCATTTATAAATTTAACTATTTTTTTTATATATTACTTGGTGTGTATAAATTCTATAGATCATATACAGGGCAGCACAAACGATATCGAATATATTTCGGTTTATTGACGGAAATTGATGAATAGGAATTTTTAATTGTACTATGCGTTTCCTAACTGAACTAAATTTTACCATACTATGCAGTATATATACAAATGTATAGATCTTAAACAAGGTTGCACAAAATAATTCTGATATTTTCCTGACTATTGATGATAATTGCTGATATCGGAATTTAAAATTTATTATGCGTTTTATAAATTGTTTACATAGACAATTTTTGGAATCTTGTATTTTCAGAATTTGTATTTCAGAATTACATAGTATAATTATTGCTCAATATCACAAAGTATAATCTAGTAATGCTCAGTATAATTAGGTGAACAAACCTGCTGGGCGGGGGTAGTTGAGCTTAAGCCGAAAGGTAGGCCACCCCACCCGGTTTGACCTTGACCTTGTTTACTTAGACATCAACTTTCACTTTATTAATCGGTAAAGTTTTGTTAAAGTGTTCTAGAAATTTTGGAAAGCGTTTCATAATTTTTGCTTGACGCATGATTTTTCGTTCTTGTTTTTTTCTAACATTAATTTCTGGTTCGGACAAGTAGCTCTTATTTTTTTTTAATTTAAATAATGAAACGCATGTTTGAAATAAAAGTCTCAGCAATGACATACAGACCTGTAAACGAAAATTTTTATTATTATTATTATTACTAAATGCTGAAACATAAATAAAGTGATAATATTATATATAAAATCTTATATTATTATCACTGCATGGTGATATAATAAAAATAATTGTGAAGCCAAAATAATAGTAAATGTAAAGTAATAATTAGTAAAATAATAAAAAAAAATAATATACAAAATAAATAACAAAATAATATTAAATTTCTTATTATTGGGATGCCAAGTTAAGGCATGCTAATACTAACACAATACTTGCAAAATGCTTTAGAAAGTGTATTACAATAAATGCGGAACGCGTGTTTCTTTTTCCCGTTTTTAGTTGCTCAGTTTAATTTCGAAGGGAACCAACCCTCTTATCATCATCCGTTCAAAGTGGTCGTTCATTTGAACAGTCAGCTGGCTGCACCGCAAGAGGACTCTAGGGACCTGGATTTAATTCCGCACCGTTCATATGAAAGATCTCCCTGCAGTTTATAGGGCTCGATTATTTCCCTTCGGTTGCGTATTTGTTTAAAAAGAAATGGGCAAAAAAAAAAGTCATTTTCTGTTCTCCCTGTATATCCGTCCTTTGTTTTAGAGAGAGTATGGCAGCTATCAGGCCTCACCCCTCTTTAACTACCTATTCTCTGTGAATGATTCAACAGATTTCATTTCTTTTTTTCTCTATCCCCAATATCTTTTTTAGGTGCTATAAAGGAGGTTTTCGTGGTTGGGGGTTATATATAATTTAAAATTTTGTATGTGTTTTCGCTTTTATAATATTTTCAAAAATGAAACTGGTATAAGAACCAATAACGGTCAATAAATAAGGAATAGTTTTTAATAAATTAAAAATATAAAAATCAATAGACGAGCATATACATTTTAAAATTATTTAATTTTAAAATTGAGTAAAAGTTAGTGATTTTGCTTATACTTCTTTATTTTTTAATTGAAAATATGTAAATCAATAGACGAGCATATATGTTTAAAACTATGAGTTTTTAATTAAAAATAAGTATCGTTATAATAATTATTATTGTTGCTGGTATTATTATCTTTGTATACAAATAAATGAATAAGACCTAAATAGCTGTCATATGATCTATATACAGTTCATACCTAAGTTCTGCCTAAGGCGGACTGACGGAAACTTGTCTAACACGGACAGTACTCAGACAGAAATTTTCCTCACGCGGAAAGATTTTAAAATCCCGCAGAACGAGTTTCAATACAATGAACTCTGTCTAAAACGAAATACTGTCTAGATAGAAAATTTTCTTGGTTTCGATCGATTTCGGTTTAAACCGATTTTACTGTGTATACTTTGTTTGTTTTGTTTTCTTCGTATAAGCTGACAACTTTTAAGTAAAATCTGCTTATTTTTTTAAGATTTTCATTTTCTTACTGTGATATTCCAAAAAACTGCCAGATTTATAATATCTTTAGTAGATGCTTTACAATTAGAAAAAAAATACAAATATGTTTAAATCATTACAACAGGTAATGTAACGAAGAGAAAATGCTTAATTTGATTTGCTAAAACATGCGTTCGTTTTAGTATATGCATATATGCTCATAAAGATTTTCATATTCTGATTTTAATATAATGTAAACTTAGATTCCAGTCAAACTAGGAAATTAGGAAGTTCATATCATAGAGTGATAACTGTGACTAAATACAAATATTTATTAAATAACTTGAAGCAAACACTCATACATTCACAGCTGTCATGCGATCAGCATACATTATAAGGGATAAATGAAATATATTTTTTCAATTACTTCCAAAAAAAACACACTACAGTTTCTTTAACCCCAATTCTAAACAAGTATGAAATAATCTATTATATTAAAACCTGACTGTGTTTGCATTTCACATCTACTCCTCCAAAAACAGGATGAAATTCGAATTGAAAAAGAGACCACAGTTATTCTTAAAACATCCAAGAATGTCATAATAACTTTCGAAATTTAAATAAGTTTCCGAAATGTATGTTTTTCTTTTATACACTGAGCTCCAAATATAGCTCAATGCTTTTATATAAAAATTTAAAGAAATTTACGTAATGGTGCCAACTAAATTATCCAATTGTTCTGGATAAAAAAGAGAAATAAGAAAATAATACGGATTGTTATATTTTTATATATAAACGCCATTTTCTCATTAAAATTTAAAATAAATTATTTTCAGTTTGGACAGATGAAGAAAAAAATTCATTAACTGAATTACATTTTTCAACAAAATTCGAAGAATTAAAAATATTTTTCCACATTTTCAAGCTTCGTGAATCAGTTTACTGTAAGAGAACGAAGAGGATCGTCTGCCGACAAATTGCCATCTAAAAATTATTTCATCATAGCCTTTTTTAGGGTTTCGTTCTTCTCACGAAACCCTATTACTTCCGCTCCGTTGTCTGTCACTCACAGAGCCATTCTCAAAAACTATATAACTTGCAGAATTGAAATTTTGTGTATATAGCTGAATACCAGCTATGAAGAGATCAAAATATTAAAATTTGAAAAATTCGTATTATTTTAATAAATAGAGATAAAAAACCAAAATTCTAACAGCCTTTTCCTATTAAATTTAAACATTTTTCGTTATAGCAGATGCCAAAAGTTAAGAATCCACGATGAAATTCTTTCCACAATAATTAATTTTCTATCAGACGATTTCCACGTGAAAAGTGAAAATGAAATAAAAAGTTTCACCAATTGAAAAAACGATAAATATGAAATAAAATTGATTGACGTCAAAGTGGTAATAAAACGGAAAATGTCTAAGATTTCTCAATAATACAAGGAGTATGAGTATGTGTATGTACACAAAGCATATTAATATCACGTCATTAGAGAATTAACAAGAAAATCTGACGTCATATTGGAAGTTTAACGAATTTTTCCGATGTTTGAGAATAATACAAAGCGAGTATCAATATGAGTAATAGAGAATAGTAAATATATGAGTTTGAGAAACATATTGAATCGTGATAAAAATCCGATTATGGAAATATTCGCATATTTTAACATTTTAAAGGTGTACAATTTGTTCAATTTTGAAATTATTTTTTTAAATATCGCATTTAGTCCGCATGACGGATATTATCATGACAGAACATAATAGCTGGCTTCGCTCGCTATCGGGCTGGTTTAGATATTCGGAAAAACGAAAAAATAAACCAGTAAATTTTTATTTTATAAAAAACATGACCTTTTTTTTTTGCTAAATGAAAT
Source organism: Maratus michaelseni (assembly GCA_963931845.1). NCBI lineage: Eukaryota > Metazoa > Arthropoda > Arachnida > Araneae > Salticidae > Maratus > Maratus michaelseni. The sequence continues at coordinate 188,598,540 of OZ007587.1, forward strand.
TCATTTGAATTTATTAAAGAAAGGATAAAGTGTTTTGAAAGGAATATTAAACAAAACCCTTTGAGCGATCTTCGATCACATTTACCCACTTGTTTAGTTTTACATACAACAAAAGAGTTTAAACATAATTTAACTTGCATTCAACTGGGCAATTATTTCCCCTTATTTCCAAAAATTAAATCTGATTAAAAAAAAAAAAAAAAAAAAAAAAAAAAAGGATAGATTTTCAAGATTGTGATTACTTTTCATAAGGGTGATAAAAATAGAATGGTAATAAAAACATTTTTTTTTTTAGGCATTTAATTTAATTATAAAACTGGAATATGAAAATGTCATCATTTTCCTTCCACAATCTCCGAAATTAGAAACCAGATCTTGAAAAACGAAATGCTTTTGACAAATAGTGCCATTGAAAACGTATATTTTCATTGGGACAATTTTTGACTTCTAAATATGTTTTATATTTCAAATTTAATATTTAATAAAAAGTAATGTTATACATATTTTCGAAATGCACGGTAAAATTAGATTTCTGTACTCCCCAAACAAGCTAAAGCTCTTACGTAATTTAAATGTAACGCATCACGTTGCTACCCTGGTATTAATAAGATTAAATTGCTAAATTGGTGAATTTCAAATCCTATACATGAGTAAAATTAATTCAAAATTTTCACTGAATAGAAAACCCCCAGAAACACCCCTATTCTTTAGCTTCCATAACGGAAGATTACCGTAAATCTGGTACCCTGAAAAACTTAAATGCGTGATCGAGAACATACCCCGCACGATTTCAAAGTATATGCGTTGACAAATAGAAAAGAAAACCCTTCTATAAACATAAAAATCTATCTAGCTTGCAGAGTCATTCTACGATTTCTGAGTTTTGTTTACAGTTAACATCAGCATACAGGAGTATTCAAGAAATCAAAATAGCCTACAAAATTCACACATTTTAAGAAAAGAAACTGGGGGTAAAATGAGGAAAAAGGAGGAAAATTGAGGGTAGGGAATATTTAAGGATATGTTTTTGCGTATTATATTTACCTACTCCAAAACATTTGGATACAGATGTCGCAAACTCACCGGGGTTTCTTTTTGGCGCCAAAATGAAGATTCTTTGTCTGACGTGGCAACCCGGCGAAACTTGATAGTGATAGTGCGTATTAATCAAAGCCCTCTGATATTAATAGCTGAGTCAGTTGTATTCTTGCCAATGTGTATGTTTTATAATAAATTAAACATTGTGGATGTTTTATAATAAATAATTTGTGTGTGTTTATAATAAAATAATTTGTGTGAGTTTATAATAAAAATTGTCTTTATAATAAAATAAACTGTTTCGGAATAAAATAAAACTAACAGGCTATTTCCGCAGGCTAGGTCTAACATGTAATCGAAAACGGGGTTTTCTCGCCAAAGTGGCGCAAAAACAAAAATCGCGCCAACCTCAGTGCGTCAGCGACATCTTTCCCAATATTTAACCCTCCGCGTACAGATCCCTGAGATTATCAAGTTTCTCCACTACTGCTAGTCGCGTGAATACCGTGGGCGAAGGACGACTATTTTTTTTCTACCATAATTTCTAAATAGTAATGTACACCTAAATATTTAAATCTCCGTAGTAGATTTCATCTGCGAATTTCCCACAAAGATTATTTGAATATAGTGATAACCCAAAAAAAATTAATAATAAAAAAAACAGTCACACAAGCGATTATTAGTATACACCATTTTCGCGTGGACTATAAGAAAGTTGTTTGTCTGAGTGTCTGTGTGCGTTGGCTAGCGAAATCTACCGCACCTAGAAGTCTTAAAATTTAGGTGAGGATAGTCCAAGGCCTCTCCTGATGCACCTGAGTCTCGCATAGAAGAAGGAATATAAATAGAAGTAGGATGTAGGGTGTTTTCGCCCGTCATTTGTTACAGGGTTATGGGAAAGTGTTCAAACAGAATGGCTCGCAACCCTCCCGTTATTGGCTGCTTATTCCCCGCCTTTGAAATAGTTTCGGAAAATAGCGTAAATAAAAAAAAAAATCCGTGGCAAACGGCGAAAGAGGAAAATGGGCGAAAACACCCTACATCCTACTTCTATTTATATTCCTTCTTCTGTGGAGTCTCGGAATTTTAATATTTTGAAAATTAACCTAAATATTAATTAAAAACCCTTTAAGCATCGCAACAAAAACTCATTAAAGTGCGCTTCGAAAATGACTATTTTTATCGTAACCGCAAAAGAAATTACCGTTTTGATAATTCCAGACGACAAAATATTCTCATTTTCACTTATCCTCGAATATAAAAAAAAAAACTATTGGAGGTATAGATTTGAAACTCAGACTGTATACGTAGTTGATTTTTCTGATTCCAAAAATAAAAAATTTGTGAAAATCGGACTGAAAGTTTTCTTTATTTCGGCCAAAAACTGACCAGACGCAAATCAAATTGACCATGACGGAAAAGAGGTTACTGTCAAATGTGGATTGCCAGATTATAAAACAACTCCGAGCTTTATGTATGTAATAAATAAAACTATTACATTTATCGATCGAATAGGGATGTTTGTATTTTTCTTTTATTCGCGGGGATGGGGAGGGGGGGGGGCGACTTTTTAATAAACATCACATTTAGAGAACTGCGCCATCTAGCGGCGTGTTTATCACTTATTGACATCATTTTTAATTTATACATATCTAATGAACCGATTTCAACAGAACAAATTCCATTTAACAAATTTAACTTTTTTAGGTTCATCCATAGCGTTTAATTGCTTTGATGTACAGATAATTACCACTATTTCCGAATAGTAACTTCAGCAATTTTTTTTTAAGTTCTAAGCTTTTCTACGATTTCCAGTCTTTGAACAAGTAGTCCGGTAGTCTTAATTAGTTGTTTGACAAAAAGCAGTCTCATCTCCTCTCCCCCTTGAAGATTTTTTTTCTAACTATGCCCCGTTTCCATCACTCAGCAACTAACTTTCCAATTTCAACGCAACCGATTCCAAACATTATAATTAACTTAATAAACACCCTCTATAATATTAAAGTGATCTTATGAGTTGTATATACCACTCATTTCCAATAACTTCAGATTTCTTTTTTATTTCACTTCAGAGTAGCTCGAGTTCTACGGGCCCGATTACGACGGAGTTTGCCTCATTCGACTTGATTTCGATAGCCTTACAGATTTCAGTCATGTTCATGTTCGTATAGAACATATTGTTATTATAACGGGCCTGGGCAACGCCGGAAGGATGAGCTAGTTATATTAAATAAATTTATAGCGATGGGAATAGTTATATTTGTAGATAGAGATAATATTTTAAAAGAATCGTCCTGTATTTCAGGACGGGAAAGTGTCAAAATCGAGCCGTATGCGGAGGGTTAAGGAGGACACTAGTTCGAAACTTTCAAAGAAAACAAATCATGCATTTTTTATAGCTTTTAGTATCTACAATACAGCTCAAACACAATTTTTTTTAATTCGAATTATTACAAAAGTTACAGCGACAAATATGCCTCTGTAACTAAATGACAAAAATCCAAACTTCAAACTTTAAAAGCATTTTTCTTAAAACAACTTTTTTTTTTAATCTGTCCATTGGGATTGCTCGAGAATCCTTCGGCCGATTTCCTTTTATACAAACGTCCAGAATTGAATTCTCTATCATGCTACGTAGAGGGTTTTTTTTTTTTTTAATATTTTCCTTTTTCGATTTTTACAAGCATTTTAAGACAATTTTTATAGGGCTAAATTCATTTTTTAATGCCGCCATTTTCACAAATTTTTAAATTTTTTAAAAATTCTACTCTATATGTCATAGCCGACACGCTAAAGATTAATTGGATTAAGATTTTTTATAATTATATTGATTGTTCAGAAGTGACCGGTGCAAGAGGCCACCTGATTGTATTAGCGAATGAGACCCACTCCATGCATTGAACTTCCTTCCGTCGCACAGTGGAGTATTTGACCCGAAATGCTGGACAAAAATATTTTTTATGTAAATATAGTCTGATTACCTTGAAATTGTTAGAAGTTATTGGGTATCAATATGGCATGTTTGGTATTGTAAATGAAGTCTATAGCATTTACGGTTCATTTACAGAGAGACCCGAAAGAATTCCCCTACATTATGTCTATGGGGAAAAATCGTTTGCTCTGTATTTTAATGATATCACACTATTTTAAACGTACTGAAATTTATATACATCACTGAAGTGTATTAAGGCACTTATTGTAGAATATGGTGTGCATAGAATATATCGTTCATTTACAGGGACACACAAAAGAATTTGGCTGAAGAATAAATTTAACTATTGAAGTCTGTAACCAATAATTGCTGGAAGTGCACTTGTAGTTGTGATATGCTTTTTTAAATTGAATTTATTTTTAATATTACTTGGTGTGGATACATTCTATAGATCATATACAGGGTTGCACAAAAGTTCTCAAGCACATTTCCGTTTATTCCCTGAAATGGCTGAATGGAAATGTTTAATTTTGTTATGCGTTTCACTGAACTAACTTTTAGTATGCTATGTAGTATACATACAAATCCATAGTTTAGTTTAATATTTTATATCTTAAAAGCTGACGAAGTGTAAGTAAAATTTTAACACTTCACATAATAATAAGTATACATTTTATAAATATTTTGACAACTAAGAAAAAAAAGAGACATAATTTAAGAAGAGCACAAAGAAAAAAGAAGTTAAAATATTAATTTACTAAGTAGATATTTTAAAAATACGAATACATCACATGCCCATAGACATTACCGAAGGGAGTTTGGAAGTCGAGTGACTAGCAGCCTTAAATGTTTACTGTTTATAAGAGAAAAGTAATTGTTGATAATTTTTTTTATTTACTAGTAATGTTTAATTAAATGTATTTAATTGTACTATCTATAAAATTTATTATTTACATTTAATTTACTTTAATAATAATTACTATATTTAATTTACATTTAATAAAGATTATTTACATTTGATAATACATTTAATACAGTGGAGTCTCTACAGTATAGAGATGCTGGTTTTTCAGTGTATTTAATAGATTACCAGTTTCAATCTGATTCTTCAGAACTCTGTTTTTCATCTTCTTCATCACACTCTTCTTGGCTTTTATCAGGACTACCATCAGACCTAGCTGGAAGAAGAAGTTGTAGGGTCTCGCTACTGTATGGCTTGCTCTTTTCCCTTGGTCTTTATCTAGAGCAGTTTATAAAAGGATCACTGCTTAAAAGAAGCCAATTTGGAACATATCTATAGAAAACTTCTCTATTGCAAACTTTTCTATTGCACTTTCTTGAGTACTTTGTACGGTACTGTCTAAAGTGTTTGTTTCTGGACTCGGCAGCTTCTTCTAACCGTTGGCCAATGGGTACGACTGCTTTCTTAATTACAGTGCCACCATGAATCAAAACCTTGTGCTTTGTTAGAATCATGGGGTACCAATTTGTAAAGGTTCACATACAGTCTCGCTGTTTCATCAGCAGATGTTTGGAACTTTTTTTCGTCAATGCGATGCCCACTTTTTATGACTTCCAATGTTACTTACAACCTTTTAATCATTTCTGCGTCTTCTCCAGACTTCTTTAATTCCCTCCTTTCTCCCCTTATTTTCTACCTATGAGCCTCCGAAACTAATTGGAGACACTTTTTTCAGTAAATAAGTATTTACAATTTGAAGCCGATCTGATATTTCTATCAACAGGTATCGAGTTGCGTAAGTATGTACGTACTTACATAGGTACATACATGCATACATACAGAATATGTAGGGGCAAAAGCTCTCAGGCAATATCCTGTAAGCTAAAAACCTGTAAAGAGTAAAAATAAAGTTTTTATCTTTTCAATTCGGTTGCCACAAAAAATGGGATTTAAGTAGTCCACCCGAAAACAAATTATATAAAAAAATGGCAACAATATGCGGAAGATTTTTTTGCAGAAATTGGCACTCAAGACTATAACTAATACAATTATAATTCAAACATGGTCCGGCAAAGCCCGGCACATATTTAAAAAGCTTTCGATATGTTTAAATTAGAGCGAAAAACGCTTTAAAAATGACCCTTTTACACATTTAATATTTTTTATTACATTAAAAACTAAACTATTTAAATTTACACATAATTTAACACTAAGCTCTGACCTTTGTTAAACACGCAAGCCCTGTTTAGTTTCAATTCAACAATTCATTGAGACACAAAAAAATTATATTTAAACATAACAACAATGCCTAAAATCAACAAACAACACGTCTTCTCACAAAAAAACTTCCTCTTCAACTGATGCCAGGAGCCACTAGATATAACTCAGGTTCCAAAAATAGACATAGATCGATGCATCAATTAGTTAGCTATTAAGAAATATGATTTTTACAATTGTTGACGAAATTTTAATTTTTGCATTTTTGACCAGGTTTTTGGGTCAAATATTCCACTGTGCGTCGCATCAATGCTCGGTGATTTTAGTTTTCGCCTGGATTGCACTCTTATCGCTCACAGTGCCATCTATTGCTGGTAATTCGAACTGAAATCAGGAATCGCAGTAAAAAATCTCCTGACATCTTACATTACTCTTCTACAAGAATTTTTTAAACATCTGTCACCGTTTGGAAGTTATTGAATTTTAAAATCAGTCAGTCGATTTTAGGACACCCGGTATATAGACAAAACAAACAGGGTAATTATAAAACAAAATATCCGATGTATGAGCTCCTAGCTATATCATACCGTTCAGAAACTGAATGAAATTTTGGTTTAAAGTATTTTGAGGTATGCGCTCAAGAATCATATGAAAAAAAAACAGTTAAACTCTAACAGTTACGGTTACAGTGACAAAATTTCAAACATTTCAAATGGCAACACCGACTTTTTTTATTGGAACGTGATCTCCATAGTGAAAAACCTTAAAAAGCGTTAGAATGGTACCTGTAGCACGAAAATCACCAGCGCTAGGCAGAGTAAGAAGAAAAGTGAAAACAACCAATAAGACAGAGAAGCAACAGAAAGCAAGACCATTTTATTGTGTTTCACAAATTTTCCACGTGACCTCCTTCACACACAATGACACTTTGGATGCGGCAAATGGTGGATAGCACTGAAGCACGTACCATGGCAAGAGGAATCTGTTCAACCTGACGTCTTTTAGCATCTTTCAAATCAGATTCAGTTTGCGAATTAAATGCATACACTTTGAATTTCAGGTATCCCCACAGCCAGAAATCCAAGTCAGATTCAGTTTGTGGATTAAATGCATACACTTTGGATTTCAGGTATCCCCACAGCCAGAAATCCATTGGAATGAGATCGGGATGCCTTGGCAGCCACGGAAACGTGAAATTGCGGGAATTAACTCTGTCAACAAAGTATTATGTTAAGAAACGTTTGACAGAAGACCTCACATGTGGGAGAGTGACATCTTGCATCCACACGACGTCAGATAAAGCACTTCGCTGTTACAAATTGGGAATTACGTAATTAGTCAACATTTCTAGATAGCCAGCACTTGTTACCGTACACGTTTGTAGACCTGCGGCAGTAGCCTCTTCAAAAAAATAAGGGTCAAACCCCAAGGATGAAGATACTTCTTATACCGCACCACACAGTCACTTTTTCTTCGTGTTGTTGGGGGTTTTGTTTATTTGATTAGGTACTATTACCTTTTCCTAAAATTTGAATAAGTGCAAATTACCTATGACTTAAAATTGAAATGAATCCTGTCAATATGCACATTTACAAAGTTATTCTCAAACTAAAATAAATTTAGTAAAAAAAGTAAATGGATTAAATTAAACAGAAACAATTAAAATTTAAAGAATTTAAAATTACTTGAAATCTAAGTTTTGAATTCAAAATAATATAAGAATTAATCATTTAAAAGCACTAACAAGATTCTCAATTTGCACTACATCCAATTCCCCAACAATCAGCATTGTGAATTTAGGAATTAATATGATGTGTAACAACAGGGAATTTTCATAGACATAATAATTTTGACTAAGTGAAAATTTTGGAATAAAGGGGACAAAATCTTTCTTTTAAAGAAAGTACAAAAAGGGGAGGTATAAAATTGATGATATAGGTTAAACAAAATAATATTTACCAAATATTAAAAAATACTAAATTAATTCCAAGAATTCACAACCCTCAGCTGTGATCGTATAGATTACCTATTGTTTTAGAGACCATAAGTAAATAATTAAATTTTGAATAAGTAGTTCATTACAATAAGACACTTCTCATAAGACTTTAGATCAAAATGTTAAAATTACTTTATATAAAAAATTCAGATAAGTATGTCCTGTAATTAATTAAAGAATAGTAAAAGGTCTCAGTTAAGTAAATAAAATAAGTTTGAATATTATTAATTTCAACATCCAGTAAATTAGTAGTTTACTTTTTTATTAGATTTAATGCTTAAAATAATATTCAGAATCCTAAAATTTATGAGTTAAAAATAGAAAGATAATTCAGATTAGATTTTTTTTTTAAATTAATAAAAGAGCAAATTACTCTCTTTTGCAAAAACTAACAAATTTTTTATCACAAGATTAAATTCATGATTAAGGAATATAATAATTTACTTTAACTAAATCTTAAGTTTTTATCAGAATAAATATTTAACTTAATTAAAAGAAGTAAAGTCAAAAAAAAATTAATAAAAATCTTTGGATTGATAAAACAGACTGGATCTCACAAAATTAAATAAGAAGTAAAATGCTGAAGAGAAAACAATTTTTTTTTTAAGTATTGAAGAAAATAGTAAAATAGAAAGAAAACAGAGAAGATTTGTTAAGAGAAAACAGGTATTTATTAACAAATGTCATCTTAGGTAGTTTGGATATCATTCACTAAAAATATATATAGATATTATATGATCAAACAAACAATATTATTAACACAAATAATAATAATGAAAATAAGGCTTTCTCTACTCACATCCCTGCAGTGTAGTGGACACTAGATACAGACTGAGGGTACATACATGATGATTCATAGGTCATCGACTTTTGGATTCAGTTTTTCTTTTGATCCACAAACTTTATCATTTTCAGTTGAATTGAGTAAATTACTCTCTTTTGCAAAAACTAACAATTTTTTTATCACAAGATTCGATAGAGGTCTGTCATCACACTCATCATCTTTAGTAGGTGTTCGGCTGATTACCGGGGAGATCGAAATTTATTTAGAAACCCATAGTAATGAAAAGGGAGAGAAGAATCTTAATAAACTAAAGATTGACAATTTATTGCGGGTTAAAAGGCCACACTAGGAGTTCTCTTTACGAAAAGAGCAGGAGAAGATGCATTCTGACCAACCCTGGTCGAATAACTGGTCAAGGGTTTGGATGTTGCACAGAGCATTCTCATTAAGGATTTGTCGTTGTTGAGTTTGAGGGAATACATACTCGCCGTATTAAATCATAACATCAATGCAACACTCGGTGGAGATGCCGAGGTAAATACTATTTCATTCCTCCATTCTGCCTCGATCATCACTTCTCAGTCCTACTATATCTGGACGTCTTAGCACTTTTTTTTAAAAAAAACCTTCTCTCACTGTCGCTACCGCTGGAAAAAAGTGCGTCTCTCTCTTGAAAATTTCGCCACTGCCTAACAGGCGGGGTGGGGGGAAGGAACCCTTCACCCTCACACACCCAAACTATCCGCGCTTCAAAACATGACTGCCTCTACTAACTAGCTCCCCGTTCCCTTGGTACCGCGTAGAGCAGGGGGTAAAAAAGGTCAACGCTGATTGGTTGAGTGGGGGGAGAGAATAACACGTCTATTGGATGAGTTGTTACTAGGTGAAAAAAATCCTAGCTTCAATTCCTGGAAATTAGCCGTCTGTTGGGTCGCACGGAAAAAAAAAAGAAACCACGTGCACACTTGCACCTGCTATTTCGTAAACAACGATCGAAAAGCAATATGTTGATGTTATCTTCGTAACAAGCCTTCGAAATAGTTTTACGACTATCTTTTCTGAGGGTAATAAAAGTTGCACACAATACAACTGACAAAAAGGCTTCAGCTATTCTCACGACTTCTTATAAAGGCCTTTTGTACGTTATCCAATCTGCCTGTGTGTGTTTCGAATTTACGATCCCTGAAATTACGTATCTCACAGTGAAAAAAGAAGATCTTGGGTGGTCTTGACTTACAGAAAAATACAGATGTTTGGATTTTGAAAATAAGAGTTTTAATTAATAATGTTTAAGAAAAATAAGAAAAAAGAGGAGGGGGGTTTGATTAAATATCAAAAATAGAATGAGTTTATAAAAAAGAAATGTTTTAAGATATTAATGAAAATATAAATATAAAAATTTAGATTAAATTACCTCTAACAGTGTAATGGAAATGCAACCACATCTTGGGGATGTGGAAAAATATATCAGCGAAACTAGAAATGATTTACATGACCTCAGAAACTTTTAAATAGTTTTTTCTACTTTAAATAGTTTTTTTTTTACTTTATATGATGAAAAATATTTATAAAAAAATTATTGCATTACTTCGTAATAAATAATGCCCAAAATTCACCTTTTTTTTTACCCTTTCTAAGAAAAAAAATTATATTTTTAAATGTATATTAGATAATAAAAAATATTTTTAACCATATTATGCTAAAATTATTTAGCTTAAGCGAGTTTCACTCAGATTTTTAATGCAATATTAAGTATAGTCTGATAATGAAGATATAAAAAAATAGCGATTGATTTTGTTTAAACTAAATGTACCGTGATAACTTTGCCTCATTTTTTTTCCTACCCATCTTTTGCTTTCTCATAATATTCAATAATGCTTCAAAATCATTTTAAACCATTAGTCTTGAACTTTAGTTTAAGAATATGTGATAGCATGTTAACTTAAGTAAGCATTTTTTTTTCTTGTAAAACCGTGTTAGCAAAGTTACCTGGGAAACGAGGCAACTTTGCCAACTGTCTAAACACCAGTGAAAATCAACAAAAAAAAACAGGAAAATTGAATTTTATAATTCAAATAATATATTTATATCATGACATACATATTTCATTACAAAAGGAAAGAAATAGAAGAGCAGTTAGAAAAATAATCGAACATTCTTCTCCGAAAACAAATGTTTTTCTTTTTTCTGTGCAAGGAGATTCCACAATGTACACAACTTTGGCTATATTGACGGACGCCTCATCCGTAACAGTAGGAAAATAGAAACTCCACCCATTGTCTTTCGTTCTAAGGTATGCCACTTCAAAGTCTTCATGTCCGTAATTATACTTTTTCAGCATAATGTTACACACTTTTTTTCGCCAAGAACTTAACGATCACAAACATCCCAACCTTTAATTGTATGAAGTTCTTACTATCTTGGGCTAACTTGATGTCTTCAGTCATCGATGATTGTTCATCCTCTTGGGGAACAATGTCCTGCACTAACTCTTCCATCTCTTCCATGGGTTTTTCAAGTTGCTTGTGTCCTGCTTCTTCCTCTGGTACTACACCTTGCTCGGATTCTGATTCAGATGTGTCATGCAAGGAAAACATGCAATCCAATTTATCAAAAAATATGAAATAATCTAGGGAAATGACAAAATACTAGTTGTCCCACTCTTCCCAAGATTACTGGTGCAACTTTGCCAACTAATATTATCAACCATAAAAAAAACATTAAGATCAAGTTCCAAAAGCGATTCCGAAAACCTATTATATACTTTATCAGACAAAATAGGCAGTTTTTACTTACGTTTAGATTAAAAAGGGCAAAACGAAACACTTTTTTAGACATCCAAAATTACCTGTTTCCCAGTCACATAATGTCTTCTTTGTGAAATGAAAACACTAGCGCCTATTTTAATTAGATCTGGAACTTCTCAGAGCGCCAAACAACATATTTTTCAAAAAGTGGCAAAGTTGTCCCCGTGTGGCAAAGTTGCCCCGGTTGATGGTATAATATTAACTAATATAAAAATATAACATTTTTTAAACGATTTAAAAAATTGTAAAAATGCATAATATAATGAAAACTGTTAACTTATTTCAGGTTAAAAATCTACAATAGTAACGAAAATTTTAAGGCATAGAGTGGAATCAAACAAATTAAAATACACAATGATCAACTGACTTTAACACATGTATCATTTTCAGTATATGAGATAAAAGGTTAAACAAATATAAGTTTTTGATTGCAGGAGTGTTATCGTCAATTGTTATCAACAACTTCTTTATATTTTATCTAATAAAATGTATTTTTATAGTATAGCATAACTTATTTAATTTCCGTGGATTGAATGAGATTTTACACTACAACCAAATTATAATTTTATTTCCCTTAATACTGCTGTAAATAGCAATAGTAAGTATTATGGTCATGTCAAAATGATTATCAATATTCATCACCATAATCAATACCAGCATTGATTGGACAACTATGTAAAATCCAAATGCAATTTATGACAAAACAAATATCGTTGCTTGAATTGCATAAAATAGTATGCATTTCGAGACACTTGTTAATTTCGTCAGAGTGTAATGAGAAGACCGTTAATCCAAACGTTGGGGGTCCAAATGACATGCATCCTTTCTCAAATTTGCTGTGCACAGCATTCAATGCTATAAAATAAAGTGGGAAGAGCGATTTTCAGATCTAAAGTACAAATATTGTATACAAAAAAAAATATATTTATAATTTCAATAATATTCCATAAATGTCAACTCTTCCAACATTTCAAAAACTACTATTCTAGCTCCTAAATGTACTCTTTGCACTGTACGATGTGATTAAAAAAAAATCATAAGTAACTCATATTTACTCAACACTCTACAAGAAGCACATTTGCGAATAACTCATTTAAAATTCATTAGAACAACAAGAAATCAATTTTCCAAAACATCATCTTGTTAGTTAGCGCGACTAAACATAAACGATAACAATGTTATCTGTTTATCATTCTCTGTAAAATAAACATTAAGCATTTTTCACGATATCCAGTGTTGTAATTTATAAACAGCTCTCCTACGGAATTTTTTTCAAATATTTAAAATTGATAAGATATCAAAATTGGAACCCTTTCCAAAAGCAATACCTGTCTATAAAGCTTGTCGAACGATTATCTATCTGAGCATATAATCCCTTTTCTTTAACCTATTATTCAAGAAAAATATTTTTTGAAAAAAAAATTATTCCGCCCTCTTGGACGCACGCCATTCCTAACATAGATGGGTGAACGGAACGCAAATCTGAAGGCATCATTATGAATGCCTTAAGGCAAAAGATAATTTAAAGACAACGCCCCTTGCATATCTAACGCTGTCACAAAAACGTGTTTTAAGCGCCTATGCATCATCCCGTAACTCTTCAAAACTACAAAAACCATTTAAGAAAATTTTTCTCGGAATGAGCCTCTATATCGACAGGTCTAATATCCGATGTTAAGAGCAAAATCGGATATTTCCCTCATTTATCAAAATTTCTAAAATGCTTTTTAAGTGCAGGGGATAGTGTCTGAAATTTTAAGAGAAAAGAAAATACTTAATGGTTGTAATCGGAATATAGCACCTATAGTTTGACGTTCACAAATATTTACCGGAGATGAAGAATAATAATAAAAAGAAGAAGAAGAGGGGGGAAAAAATCCGGAATTATCCTTTACTGATAAAGCGGTGTGTATAAACGAAGAGCTATACACACTTCCGGAGATAATATCGATTACCGATGGTATGGTAGATAAGTCTATCGTATCGGAAAACGGTGCATGATATCGATTGATTCATCGCTCTACGACCAAGACCATAATTTAAAGTTATGGGTACTTATCTTATTTTCAGGGCTCGCCTATCATTTTGCAGATTTTCTGTAAACGATAGATACTTTTCGTGAAAGAGGAATATTCAGAAAGTTTTCAAAGGAAAAGTAAGAAAAACGTTGTCAATATAAAATTTTCAACTAAAAATTTCAATTTTCTATCTTTTTATTTCATAAAAAATGATTTAAACTATATCAAATAATGTTACGCATATTTTTTTATTAACCATCGGGAAAATGGTTATTGTTTTCGTTCGAGAATGGACCCCATGGGAGTGACGTCGTCACTTTATTTTTTTTAAGCGTTTTTATGCGTTTTTAACGAAATTCTGTAACTTTAGAAGAATTTTTAACGAAATTCTGTAACTTTAGAGGAATTTTTCTTTGATAGGCAATAGAAATGCATAAAATCGTTACAAAAATATTAAAGTTACAAAAAGGATAGATGCAAATTATCATATATGAAAAAAAGCCGAATTCAAAAATTGACATCGGATGAAAAATCGTCTTATAAATCAAAAAACGTTGTCTTCAACTTTAATTTCCTCAAAATACCTTTAGCTCAGACATCAATCTAAACAAGAGTTAAAGCAATACTTAAATTTTTCTTAGGGGATGGTCTACAAATAGAAATTGTACCAAACTTTAAAAATGTCAATGCTAACACCTAAAGTTGGCATCATATTTGGATATTTCGGTTTATTCTACCCTCGGATACCAAACGGGAAGTCAGTAGATAGGGAATGGGACTTCTGCGTCAGCAGCAGGTGGTGCGATGGTAACACCGCCTGCTGCCGAGATCATACTATAGTAGGTGGGTGGAATAGCTAGCGTGGGAAAGCTGTGTTATAATGGGGTGGGGCGAATAGGTCTACTATTCGCGGGGTATTTTAGAGGGGGGGGCTAAATTAATAAAAAATTTAAATGTCTTATAGTACGAGGTAATGGTTATGGTAGAGTCCGAACACTGCCCCGCTATCCCTCTGCATTTCCCCAATGGTTGTTGTGATTTGTTAAATTAGAATTTATTATTATTATTATTCTACTTGGTATTTGAATTATTACACTGTAAAAAAAGACAAATGTTTCTTAATCTAGTAAAATATAATATAACCACGAACAATATGAATATACAATAACCAACAACATATATACAATAATCTCTTCTGAGTTACCCAGGATTCAGAAAAGTGTTTTTTATCTTTAGAAAACTCAAAAACCGATATATTTCCGATATATTTAAAGAAGCATTTACTATAAAAACAACATTTATTTTGCTGCCACAGTATTTCGGAAACGTTTCCGAGTACTTTTTATAGTCCATTAATCCACTTTTTCACAACGGAATGTAGGTTTTTAGATGCTATCAATTCTTAGTAAAATATCTCCTCCTCCGGAATAGAATTTATACATGCAAGAGCAACAAAATAATATTAATTTTAATTTTAATGCTATTAATTTATCATGTTGCTCCATAAAACGTGTCTGTTGAACTTGAGAATTGGTAACAGCCAAAAAAACGTTACTATGGTTTCATAAAACTGATTAATACACTATAAAAAGTACTCGGAGACATTTCAGAAAGTCAGAGGCAGCAGAAGAAACTACGTTTTTATAAATGCGTCTTTAAATCACAAAAATATATAGTTTTGAGGGGTTTCTCAGGATAATGAACGCTTTTCAGAATCGTGGGTAACTCGGAAGAGGTTATTGTATATTTTTGTTCGTGGTTATATTATATTTTTCCTAAATTAAGAAACATTTGGCTTTTTTACAGTGCAGAGCAAAGTACAAAGTACTGCAGTACAAAGACTTTTTTTTTCCCTTTCATATATGTAAATTTATAATTTATCTCTTAATAAAATAAATGAAAACGTTTGCATAGTTTTAAAAATATGTTTTCCAAGTACAAACAGGGTTTTTTTTTTTTTTTTGTCATTTTTACTTTTATTGCTTACAAACGCACAGCAGAGTACTGAATGAAATCTATGTTATATTATGTGTCCTTTGGGGAAGAAAGTGAGAAGTTCTTATGTGAAACATACTGCATATTTTACACTAATTCTGTAATTCTATTCTAATTAGCATTGATAGGTCCACTGTCGCAAGAAATAAGGCATGCACATGCAGTTAAAAAAAAAAAAAAAAAAAAAAAAAAAGGAGGCCAACAGCTTCTAAATCTGGACATTCATATTTTTGCATTATTAAAGAAAATTGGTCCTATTTTTATGAACAGTTTTCTGCCATTGGGCTAAATTTATGGGAACTAGCTAATTTCTAAGGGCTACAGCATGTAGTGCCCGAAAATCATAGGATGCAAAATTTAGTCTAAATAGTCTGAGACGCACCCAGAAAAAAGTTTTGTTGAATCAACAAAAATTTGGTTGACCCAACAAAACTTTTCGTTTAAATATGGGTCAATGGAAATTTTGTTTGAATCAACAAAAAAAATATTGTTGATTTTTTTTTGCAATTCCAAAAAGAAAAATTGTATCGTCAGCAAAAAACTGTTTTGTTAATTCAAGTAAAATGGTTCAATTTTACTTGAATTAACAAAATTCTTTTTATTACATAGATATATGCTACGTGTTATTTTAACAATCTATTTTCTTTTCTCAACGAAATATATTTTCTTTGTTTAAATAATAAAATATGTTATATTGCGAACTTGTTTCGTTTATACTACAAAACCTTTTGTTAAATGAACCAATCTAAATATGCAATTTTAACTATTTTTCTACAGTGATTTAAGCCTGAAAACCTTGAATAATAACAAGTGAATTATTATCATGCTTTTTTTAAGCGAAAACCGAGAGAGTGAAAATTGTCCAAGCCGGGAGTCGATCCCGGGTCCTCAGAACAGCGCTCTGAGGTTCTACCACTGAGCTACAAGGAACAATATCTGAACTCGGCATATTTCACTCTTATATATGTCGGAACGGCTGAAACCGCAGCACAAGATAGAAATGTTATCAGGAGCACGCAAATTTCTGCGGCAAACATGAGACGGCAATACAAAGCCCAGCATTCGACAACACATAGTTAATTTTTAATTCATTTTCAGCAGTAAATTACGCCTGCAAAAAGCAGGATAAAAATTCACCGTTATATTTTACCAGTGTACTTTCTTCCAGTACCAGAGTACTTTCTTCTTGCAAAGATAGAAGAAAGTAATAAATGGGACAGGGGGATTTTTAAAACTATATTGATCCGTCCCAATGAAAAAAAGTTTTTATTATCCAAAAATTATGTTAATCTTTTAATTATATAGCTATATAAGTCAAATAAATCGAGTTACTTGAGAGAGTTATGGCTACTACACAACAATTTAAATTTTGCATAAACAACAAAATTTTACTGGAATTACAAAATTATTGTAAAATTAAAAAAACAGATTTTGTTAATTCAAGTAAAATTGATGAAATTTTGTTAACAATATTTTTTCGTCCAAGCAACAAAACCAATTTTTTTTCTTCAACTAAAATTTTTGCTAAAACAACCAAAATGTACTCAACAAAACATGTTTTGTTGTTTTAATCAATTCCTTTTTCTGGGTGCGTTTTTTAGATACAATTAGCTTGACCCACAGTGACCCAAAAATGACCCACTAATCAAATTTTCTCGGACATGTGACCTACCCCAATGATTTTCTCGTGCCCGAAACTTGTAGGATACAAAATTTAATCAAAATCGTTAGAGCCGTTTATTAGATAAAATTAACTTGACCTGCGTTGACCCAAAAATGAACCACTAATCGAAAGTTTTCGAACATGTGACCCAGCCCAATAGTCTTCTCGTGCCCGAAAATGGTAGGATACAAAATTTAGTCAAAATCGTTTGAACCGTTGTTTAGATACAATTACCTTGACCCTAACCAATGATGACCCTAAATGACCCACTAAGCAAATTTTATCTCAAAAACGGCTCTAACGATTTTGACGAAATTTTGTATCCTACCGTTTTGGGGCACCAGAACACCATTGCGCTAGGTCACATGTTCGAGAAAATTCGATTAGTGGGTCATTTTGGGTCATAGTCAAGCTAAATGTATCTAAAAAGCGGTTCAAACGATTTTGACTAAATTTTGTATCCTACCATTTTCGGGCACGAGAAGACTATTGGGCTGGGTCACATTTCGAGAACTTTCGATTAGTGTGTCATTTTTGGGTCAACGCGGGTCAAGTTAATTCTATCTAAAAAACGGCTCTAACGATTTTGATTCAATTTTGTATCCTACGAGTTTCGGGCACAAGAAAATCATTGGGCTAGGTCACATATCCGAGAAAATTTGATTAGTGGGTCACTTTTGGGTCATTGTGGGTCAAGGTAATTTATCTAAAAAGCGGCTCGCACATTGTGAAATTTACGAACATCAGATTTCATTTCGTGAACGCTGCTTTTTTTCGTAAAAAATGGGCACAAAAAAAACCTTGTTTACTTTTTTTTAAATATATGTAGTAATGACGCAAAAGACACTATACGGTTATGACACTATACAGTTATTTTTACAATTTTGATATTGCAATTAGATATTGCATATTGTCCTACTTTTCGACGGAAACTGTATTTTGGAATTACAATACTACACTGTTAAAAAAATTACGGGCAGAGGCCGGCAGCAGAGATTCCAATCATACCCCGTAAAACAAAAAATTCCATGCGCATCATTTTGTGCAGCATGCAGCTTGTAATTTTACTGGGCAAAGTAATACAGCATTATAATGCGAATGATATAATGCACTTTAAAACACAATAACACTTTACTTACTGTTCCGTAGCACGTATTAGCATGTTAGATAATAATCACAGAATCTTTTTTTGCGGGTTAAATATATGTTACGGTCGGGGTTAAGTCACAATATTTTTCGAAACAGGACATACTAAAATGAAGGGTACGCCCTAGCGGAGGAAAATGTATGGGGACGTATCGTATTTTTGCTAACAGATGTGCTAGAACTGTAAGGATATGTGGATTGCCCTTAATTTTCTAAGTATCTAAGGGATAAAGCCGCTTATTTAGTGGATCAGACCGTTTTTCATCAAATAAGGTTGTTGCCCGTGACAATTGAAGGGCAAACGCTCATAAATTTACAGTTTTTTCTGAGAGTGTAGATATTAAATGTAAATGTTAATGCTCTTTGAGATTTATATCGCTCTTTTAATAGAAAAACATCAAAGTTTAAACTTAACAATTTTCAAATTAGATTGCACACTATTTTTATATAGATCGTCAATGAAATAATTTAAAAAATAAACGAAATCACGTTCAGATTGAATGTCTCCTGTGATCATTTTCTGATGAAATTTTATGAAATGGATCTTTGAAATACGAAGGTACACTATCGAATATTTTTCTCTACAAATTAAATTCACTCTTTAAAATAGAAGATATAGTTAATTATTAAGCATGTTTTTTAATACCAATAATTAATTTAATATCAATAATTTTCTCTCTTTTTTTTTTCTTTCACTGGGTGGGTTCTTTTTTAATACATTTGTCTGCCTGTTGGCTGTCTGTCAGTCGTCTATCTGTCTGCCTGTAATCTAAATCGCGTAAATTTACTCGGATTGTCATGCAATTCATACATGGTATTGAGGTATACTATGGCATGTTCGGTATTGAAAATGAAGTGTGTAGCACCTATAGTTTCTTTACAGGAACACTCAAAAGAATTCCGTTACATTACGATCTATTGGGAAAAATCATTTGCGGTTTATTTGAATGATGTTACACTATTTCAAACATATTGAAATTGATATATATCACTGAGGTGCACCACAAGAGACTTACTATAGAATATGGTGTGCATAGCACTTGTAGTTGCTCTTTTGAGTGTCCTTTACAAGGACACTCAAAAGAATTCCGTTTCATTACGGTCTTTGGATAAAAATTGTTTGTTGTTTATTTTAATAATGTTTCACTATTTAAAACATATTGAAATCGGTATATATCACTGAGACACATTACAAGTGGCTTACTACAGAATATTGTGTGTATAGCATTCATCGTTCATTTACAGGAACACACAAAAGAATTCTATTAAAGTACTGTACCTTAACAATAATTGCTGGAAGTGCGCTTTCAGTTGCTGAACGCGTTTTTAAATTTAACTCATTTTTTGTCTATTACTTTGTGTGTATAAATTTTATAGAGCATATACATAGCAGCACAAAAGTTTTCGAGTACATTTATTGACGGAAATTCCAGAAGGAGAATTTTAAACTGTGATATACGTTTCCTAACTGAACTAAAATATAGCACTCTATGTAGTATACAAATCTATATATCATGTACAGGGCTGAACAAAAAAATTCGAATATTCAAATTATATTCAAAAATATTCGAATATTTAATCACATTTTAATGAAACAAGTTGGAAATTGTACGTCAAACGTGACAAATGAGGTGTGTTCGTATTATAGCTAGTAATATAAATATTCAGATCTTGATGATTTTTTATTCTGTGAAATGAATTATTTCGTCTGCAGATTAATTTCTGTCATAAAATAAGTATCTTGGTCGCTTGACCATTAAACATCGGAAGCTCCTATTTTTTTTTTTCGAATATTGTTGGTAATTCCTGAAATTGGGTTTTTAAAGATGTTATGTATTTTCCAATTGTTTACGAATATATCATCTTTCATTTTATTAAACGGTAAAGATTTGTAAAATTATTTTGAAATGTGTTGGAAAGTGTTACATAATATATGCTTGACGCATGATTTTCCGTTCTTGTTTATATAAAACCTTGAACAATTTAATAGTATTTTTAAGTTAGTTTTGTTTCTCTCTTTGTAGTTTTTCATTCTTTTATTTAACTTAACTTTGTTTTGTATGTAAGGTAAAAATGAAATTTTGTAATCGATTTTTCTCTCATTTCCTGAAATGCTAGAATTAAAAACTTATGTGCATAGATGTGTTTCTTATCACAGTGCAGCATTTTAATATTTTTAGAACTTAATTTAAATTAATAAATTAATTTTAAGGCATTTTCCTGTTAGCCAGCAACAGTTGACAAATCGCCAAATAATATTTATGGTCAACAACAGTCTACGAGTTACAAAAACAATGGAGTTAATAATGTGCCAAACCACTCTTGCCAAAATAAGTCAACTGGCTGTGGAAATACTACAGCGAAATATTTTAAACATTTAAAAGTAGAAAATATAAAATAGTTTAGACATCTTGAAAAAAAAATAACTTTCCTGTTGCCATATCTTAAACGAGAAACAGAGCAAAAATTATATTTTTTTTTTCCTAATACAGTGGAACTTCCCTTTAAAGAAGTCTCTATTAACGAAGTTTTCTACTTAACGAAATTTTCTGCAGAACCTTGACTTTGAACATTATTAACATGTAAATTAATCGCCATATTACGAAAAACGTATTTTATGTGACGAATTTTTATTGCACTTTCGTAATTTATTTCTGATGACTGTATGAAAATGAACGCATTTGAATCCTTTAATCAAAACACACACATTTAATCACATTTTAATGAAACAAGTTGGAAATTGTACGTGAAACGTGACAAATGAGGTGCGTTCGTACTATAGCTAGTAATATAAATGTTCAGATCTTGATGATTTTTTATTCTGTGAAATTAATTATATCGTTTGCAGATTAATTTCTGTAATAAAATAAGTATCTCGGTCGCTTGACGATTAAACATCGGAAGCTCCTATAACAAGAAAGCACCGGTTTAAAAAAAAAATACAAATTTCTTAATAAATATTTTTATTCATATATCCTATGTGTGATTCGATTTTCATAAAATTTGAAATGTCTCGACAAAATTCTGCAAAGATAATATATCTTAAATTTCAAACCATTCGGTTGGGTAGTTTTTGCGTTGTTATATGCGGACGGACGGACCAGGCGACGACAATAGGTGCTATATATTTATATAATTACGAACGCACCTAAAAAAGGAAAGGTACGCTTCGGTTTTTGTTTACTTCTCTTTGTTATGTTTTTTTTTTTTTTTTTTAGAATTATTCTAATTAAATTATTCTCATATCTACATTGACTCATACTAAAAATGACTGCCCGAACTAAAATAATTTTTTCAAATATTTCCATTTTATGTGTACTTTTCATTTTATGTAGGTTATGTGTATACAAGTTTCATAAATTTAAGTTGAATTCTATTTAACGAATTTTCTTCATAACGAAGTATTTGAGTGTAACTATGAGACTTCGTTAAATGGAAGTTTCACTGTATATTCATTTAGTTCGATCAAGCATAAATCAAAGCGATGAATTTTCAATAATCTAAGTCAAAATAAACTGAATATTATCTTTCAATAATGTAACTCAGACAAATTAACGTATTGTAACAAAAGTTATATATATATATATATAATTTAAGATAAACATCGAATGCTTATAAAAGAGTGTTTTATAAATAAACGATTATTTACTTTTATTATTTAAACATCATTTATTCATCGTAACGCAATAGATTTTGTACTTAAATTATCCGTTTTTAATTGTCCTGGAAGGGGTTATATTTCTAAATCCCTTCGTTGCGCTGGTGTATACAAAATATTTAATTACTGATAAATAAAATATTGATTTTCATAAACTTGTATACACTAAAATGTTATAAGAATGTTTTAAGGGACGGTCATTTGAGTACTACACTAGAACACCCACAAAAGTTTTACAGAAACATCTCCCATCCAAAGAACAGATTTAAAGTTATGCTCTACTTAGAATTTTTTTTTAATTTAATTAGTCAAGGAAAATCTCCGGAGAAACTTAAAATTGAAACAAATTATGAACATGGTAGCGCCATCTATTAAGTAAACTTGGAAATCAAACATAGTGTAAGCGGGATGTATTGTTCTCAAGGCATCATTGGTTTCAATGCTTTGAAGTCTGATAAAATTCATAAGAAAAACAGTTCAGAGTTCCAACAAACTTTAGTATTTAGTATCTGTCAAGTAATTTAAAAGCTCAGTTAAAAATTCGATGCGACTGTGAAAAAGAAAGATTATCGTAGTATGTTGTCTTGTGTAATGTTTTTTTTTTTTTTCATGATAAATGTGTAAAATAAATAAGTTTTAGATGAGGGATGAAAATCGAAATCATACTACCTAAACCTTAAAAAAAGAGCAGTTATAGAATTCTTTTTTAATTCTTTTTTCAGGGGAAAGTAATTGCGTTTCTGTAATGTTGAATTCCCACAAAAATTTTATTTAAAAAAGAAAAAAAAATGCAATTTTACAGCTTTTTTTTTCCCACCAAAGTTATAAAAATAAAATTTTGTTCAAAAGTTCTGGTGGAAATCATATTTAAAATTAAGTGGTATAAAAAATATCCCACCGTCCTTCAAGGGGTTAACTCGAGTCAACAGATATTTAATTTATTCGAAGCAATGGGTAGTCCAGAGCCCCCTCCAAAGAAAAAAAAAAGAGCTTTTCGTGAAATTTTTAAAATACATTTTATTTATATAATTTTTTCAAACCAAGCTCCTTAAAACTAACAAGTAGGAAATTATGTCAATCGAACGTGACAAATGAGGTGCATTCGTACTATAACTATTCCTGTAACTTCGTACTGTAACGTTTTATAAATATTCAGATCTTGGTGCAATAGCTGTTGCACTCTTATGCAAAAATGCATGAATGCAAAATTTATTTTATGTGTAGGTTTTCATATTATAGATATTAATTTTATTTTAGGAAATTAAGTTTCAATACACTTCTACAAACAATTAATTACGATTCTGTTACATTAAAATTATGCTATTCGCAAATATCCAAAACAAGACAATGTATAAAAATCATCGTTAATATTTCGCTGAAAAAAATGAATTATATCGTCTGTTATTATGATAAGATTAATTTCCGTAATGAAATGAGTATATTTTAATTTGGCAACATTTTATCTTTTGTTGACATTTACTGAAAATTCCACAGAAAAACTTAAGCTTAGCTTTGAAAATTTCAGAACTTGAAATCCATATTTAGACTCTTTTTCCATTTAATATCTATTTCTCCGGAAACATCTATCCCAAAAACTGGCGGTAGATTATATGATTGCTATAATTAAACAATTTTAGTATACAAATTCGGTTTTTAAATTCAGTAATATGAAAATAATATGACTCAATCTTAAATATAACGTAATCACCATGGTAACCTAGAATCATTACCTATCATGTGATATGACTGAATTAATTACGTATTATAGATATAATTTAATAGAATGAAGAAAACTTGTATTAACATCTTTTCAAGTTTTGATTCGATTTTCATAAAATTTTAAATGGCTCGACAAAATTCTGCAACGATTATGTTATATTAAATTTCAAACCATTCGTTTGGGTAGTTTTTGCGCTGTTATATGCGGACAAACGGACGGACCAGACGGACAACTATAGGTGCTAAGCATTTATATAATTACGAACGCACCTAAAAAGTGTGATAGATTTTGTTTATTTTAACTATGAAAAGTTGCATATTCTTAATTAATCACTATTAACTCCAAAAATTGCCTCCAATCATATCAAGTTTGGAACTTCTGCTCTCTGTCAAATTAATTCAAAGAAACGTTCGTAAGCTTATCAACTAAGATTTTGTTTATTTCTCAATTTCCTTTGTCAGAGATGGTTGGTTGGTTGGTTGGTGTTTGATACGCTTGATTATCTGCGCGAGGGATACAGGTCGAGAAGGAAGACGGATTATCCGTCTTATAATTCTCTCTAAGGGAACATAATCCGTATTTACGCAAGCTTCGAAGAAAACTACGGAAAACCCCGAACGGTTGTGCCGACGAGCGCGACATGGAGCGCATCCAGCACTTCCGTCTACCAGTTTTGAGAGTATAGAACCTCTCAACTGCTGGTGGGGCTTCTTTGACAGAGAAACTGAATGCATAATGATATGCGTTAAATGGAACAAAGGAGAATCAAAAGTTCGAAATGCATTGGATATGTTAGTATCCTGACGCAAATTTATCTCCTGTTATTAAGGGGAAATTGCCGTTCATAAAAACACAAAAATCTAATTTTTTTTTTTACTTTTATTTTTTTTTTTACTTTTATTTATTTTTTACATTTTTTGAATCTCTATAGTGTGTAGAAGCCCCTAAGATGGTAAATGAAATTCGAAATATTTAAGAAGTTACAGTCAATTGAACGCGAGCACAGATTGTGTGAAAACCCTGTATACGCAACCCGACGGGACACAGCTGCACGCGTGCTGAATTATTTGCCTCATATATATAAATCCAGGAATCGCGGACCAACTCTAAATTGCAAAATATAACGATTTACAAAAAGTGTTTATACTCTTTTTGTATAGTAAAGCCTTAAACGCGTTTTTCTTGAAACAACATTTTTCAGCGCGCCGTGTAAAGTAGCATTTAAATGGCGCCAGTCAACTTTTTACTTTTTGGAAATTAAAAATTGTTTATTTTGTGGGACCACGAATCTTTCATGTGTAAAAATAATTTTTTTTTTTAAGCCACGTTGAAATTAGAGAAAAAATGACACAGACAATGACATTTTTTTCAAACGACTTCCATTTTATGAAACTTCGTTCATTTACATTAAAAATAGGTTCATCCCCCCCCCTCCCAAATTCAATATGTTGTCTGAAAATTTTGATTTTGTTTGTTTCTGATGACTTTGAGAAGCTGTGTACTACGTAGGGTGATGTGCGCACAACATAACATATGCAATTGACAATGTCACCATCAATTTTAATATTTATTGTATAACAAAAATATTTTTGATAGTAAAAACTATGAATACTAAGTGGATAAATTCAATTTTTGTGTTACTTTATTATTTCTATGAAAAAAATAAATAATTCCGAATTTGACTTACTTTTCGGGCCGATAAACGGTAACCTCCTCTTAATTATTTACTTAAAATGTTAAAACGTGTTTACTTTCGACATTTTTCCTGAGAAAAAATTGTGAACATTATTTTTATTGGAATGGAAAGTTTCGGACTCTCCCTAAAAAGAAATGCTGGTTACACCTGTATTACAATTACGTGTGGATTGTAAAAGAATTTATTAGCCACCCACAGGGAGGCTTATTCTTTCAATCTCTATCATTTTTCATGTTTATGAAAAGTCACAGCAATCCATCGTTGCCACAGGTTAATCTCGGAAAATGAAACATTTGAAGTTACTGAAAAAATTAATAGCTCAAAAAGTATTTGTCACAAAATTGTTAGACAAACTGCGTTAGAAAGGAAAAAAATTGTTTTTTTTTCTTGATATAAATTTCAAATCGAATGATTATGCCGTTTTTCAAATAATGAATTTCAAAAATTACCAAACTTCACAATGAAGTACCATAACGAAACCTTCACGCGTAAAAAAGATAATGATAACGGTAGTTGCTTTCGGTCGAGAATGGACCAAAAGATGTTCGCATTTTACTATTTTAACCGTTTTTAACGAAATTCTGTAACTTTAGAAGACTTTTTCTTTGAATAAGCAATAGAAATGCATAAAATCGTTACAAAAATGTTAAAATTACAAAAAAGGATAGATGCAAATTATCAGATATGAAAAATAAAAAAGAAATTTGGTACTTTCGTGTTATCGCAGCCACCAAGCATGAAATATTTTTGTTTCTGTTTTCATTAATATATTGTAAATTTGGTACTTTCGTGTTATAGCGGCTTCCAAGGATGAACTGCCAAGATTTATCGCCAAATTATAAAGCATGTATGTCATTATAATAATATATGATATATATATATATATATGTATATATATATATATATATATATATATATATATATATATATATATATATATATAACATTTCTGTACGTATGTGGCCAAGTTATAGCCATATATGATGCATATATTATGTATATATATGACATGTGTATATGATGTATATACAACATATAAAACATAAATAATATGTGTATAATGACGTATATGGCACGTATAGGAGTGTTTGGATATATATATGCGTATATAGGATGCCAATATAAGCTTTGCGATGATCTTGACGAAATCATAACTCCAACCTTGGCATAATCATGGGAAAGGTTCAGTAAGACCTTTTTGGTGCTCCCCCCAAATGTAAACCCTATGTAAATCCCTTCATGTAACATATCAATCGATAGGTCTCGTCAAGCACTATGGTCTGGTCCTACTCTCCGCCTCTCACTCCCCCCTCCCTTAAGAAACATAGTTCTCTGTTTCAACTCTTTTTAAATTTTAGTTTTTCCCATCTTTCTCAGCCCCTTTAAGCCCCACAGAGGACGTAGACCTCTTCTAAAGGATCCAACGAAGTTAAAATCGTCGAGGCCGACATTTCTAAGAGGGTCCCGAGGCCCTATCTCCCATAGGTCCGGAGTTACCCCCCCCCCCAACGGGGGAGACATTCAATGTGTTCAAACCCCGTCAAGTACCATATCAAAAGTTTGATCTCATCAAGCACTTTTGTCTGGTTCTACTCTCCCCCTCCTTCTTTCTCGTCTCCTGTCAGGAGCACTTTTCTTATTTTTTTTTCAATTTCTCATATTTATTTTAGTTTTTTTCATTTTTCTCTGTTCCTATGGGCCGAACAGCTCCAAAATTTCACCAAAATTAGCTGTAAACCGCCTAAAGGTTATCCCCCGCCCCCCCCCGTTTCTTTTGGCGTCCTCGGTTTTTACGTATCTCTCTTGGGGGGGGCAGTCAGAGGGGCGAAAAGGGGGATCCCTTTTAAAGTCCCATCTCTCAATTGCAAGTGAGGATTCATTTTAAATCGGGTCTCGTAGAGCACTTGTGTTTTGTATAGCTCCCCCCTCCCCCCCACCGCTTTCCAAGATCCCGTCAATTAATGCTAACTCATCATTTGTTAACCAACTTCTCTTAGCTGTATCCATCATAAAAGCTGCTATCATAGAACTTTTCATTACCTTTTTTATGTTATCTATTAAGTGCTAAAATGCTTTGAACCATTAAAAACAGTTTAAAGGGTGTCATTAAGCCAGCACATTTGTAAACAACAACTACCTCGCCACGTCTCAGCCCATTGGAGCCACATCTTTCTACTATTATATTTATTAAAAATACTTCTAGTCACCGAATCTTTTTAAAACTTGGTGTGTTCGTGTCTAATATGTTCCACCAGCCTCACAAAAAATCTTTGAGCGCTAACTAAATTCTAAAGTGGAAAAGCTGGCTTATGCTAATTTTTTTTTTTTTTTTTTTTTTTTTTTTTGGACGAGTTAGACTTGGCTGAAAAAATCTCAACGATAAAAGCCGTGGGTGGCCAATCTATATTCTGTCGTAAGGTAGAATTTTTCCCGCTTGTTTGAAATAATTTCTACACTGCAAAAAAAAAAAAAAAAAAAAAAAAAAAATGATTTTACAGTATAATACTGGCACTCCAGCTGTCAGTATTATACCGTAACATTAACAATAATAAACAGTAAAATAAGCAGTAATACGCTGCTTATTTTACTGTTTAATACTGTTAATTTTACGGTATAATACTGGCAGCTGGGGTGCCAGTATACTGTAAAATCAACAGTTATTTTTTGCAGTGTAGCGACAGAGAAATATATTCTTTATCGATTTACTTTTATTCTATTCTATTCTATTTTATTATAGTATTTTCACTTATTAGCACGGCAAGTTATTTTCATAATCTAAAATATAAGAAGTATTGCCAAATGGCTACGCCGTGCAACGTAGGGTTAACATTTGAAGTTCAAAATTTTACATCTGCTTAATTCCTAAACTACTTCGCCGAATGACTTCTTGTATAGTTTTCCAGGATAAAAATTCCCCCAAGAATCCAAATATGGTGTCAAAATTAGATGTTGGCATTGAAAATTTCAAAGTTTGTTATAATTTCAATATGGAGACGGTCCCCTACGCTTATTTTTTAGCATAAATTGAAAGTAAATCTAATTCCCGAATTGAATGGTTATTTTCGTTTATTTCTGTGACAATTTAGTGATTAAAATGTATGGAATGTTCTCTTTTGATTTTTTTATCGACTGTACTTTACACTTAATCCTATATAATATGGGAGGTAGGGTCACATTTTTGTAATCAATTTTAGCGTCGATGATTTGGTATATGATAGATTGGATGGTGCAAATAACGAAGCTGCCAGTCAGCTGGCGCTCTAGCGGGGGGGGGGGGGGGGGTGCCAGCAACACTGAAAAACTAACTCTGCAATACTAAATGAATGGCAACCCTATTAGTGATGATGCCTCTGATTTGCTTTAACATCAGTAATCGGTTACCATTCATTTAATAAAGTTTCGTTATCTGCCCCATCTAATCTGTCATGCATACCAAAATCATCGAAGCTAAAATTAGTTGCGAAAATGTGACTCCAGGACTGCTAATTAAAAAAAAAATAATAATAATATAGATGATTTCGAATAACGGATCGCTACTTAATGCCAAATGCAAATGTTTGCGAAAAAAAGACGTATGGAAAAAGTACCAACGTAGTTTTTTTTTATACCTTTTAAACAAATACTACAAGTATTTTAATGAAATTGATATTATTATTATTATTATTATTATTATTATTATTAATTCCAATGTTTCCATTACATGCGTTTGATACTTCCGATGTCTTTATTTGGTATATATAATGAGGAAAGATTCGTTGCTTCACTTTTTATTTATTTATTTGTTTTTATTTTCCCGTCATATTTTATTGGATTTCAACTAGTAAATATGTAAAATTAAGACAACGTTTTCAAAACGTTATTCAAGACAATGTTAATTGGCATAATTAAATAAATTAGTTGCAATTTATTACTTTTAATATGCAGATTGTTTCTGATCAAAACATTTTTAATGAATTTTTAAATGATTAATTGCGCACACATCTTTGTTCAATATCATTCCAAAATGGCATTAAAAAAGAAACAATGCTCGTAAAAAACTTTTTACAAAGTATTATCGCAGAAAAATAGTTTCTAGGCACACGCCCTGTTTGTAAAAGTTTGAGATAAATTACAAAAGGTTTTCACAGGAATTAAATTTTAAAACGGATAAAAAAAAATGAAATACGTATTCTAATTGTCACGTAAAGCACAGAAAATCCCTACGTTTCTTTAACCCTTTTTATACTATGTAAATCCCACTGCCTGAGTCTACGCCCCTACTATTATTTTCAAAAAGCATTTCCTTTTTGTCAGTGCAATAATTTCATTTTTCGACGAATGACAAATTGTTGCCACAACGCAATGAGAAATTTTTCTAGAAGGGAGATTTGAACAAAACTTGCTAATGATAAATTTATTTATACGAACGATTTTTTACTGTACAGCATTTCGAACTTCGCCTTTTCCCTTTTCCAAACCATCATATTATTTTTTTGTTCTATTCCGCCATTTTCATTTTTCACATTCCCGATTTAAATTCTCTCTTCCACCTTCAAAACTGCAATTAATATCAATCAAATCATCGAAAAGGTGGGAGAAGTTTGTCATTGGATTTCTAGATCCAAATTAATCATAATTACTTTATTATTAATTTAAGAAAGAAAGCAAATGGAAAGAAGGTTGAAAAAATTAAGTAATGAGAGAACGTCAAAAAGTATTTAAATTAATAACCAAACCTTTCTCTCTTTGGAAACAATTGGTAGGTTTTTTCTATCACAATTTCTTTCATCTCAGATGGCAACATGCATTCAGACAAAGGCGCCGCCTAACGACTAATTAAGAGAATATAAAAGGCTGAAAATAAAAATTAATTTTGACCCTTTAAGAAAAGGTGTTTAAAGTTTTCAATTGGTAATTGGAATTTGTTGCTTCGCCGTAGGTAACTTAATCGCCTGTTTTAAGGCCTGTTTAAATGCTTTTTGTAAAATTCTGCACCTGACACTTCTTGTTAAATAACACCTAAATATGTGTTTAGTTTTTTATATTCCTTTGAACTCTTCTTTTGCTGTCTAGGTTTTCATAATCTCTCAAAGTATCTCTTTGTTCTTTTTAGTGTAGAATTTAAAATTCATTAAAGTGGGAGAAAAAAAAAAGGTAAATTTTGTGTTTTAATTGTGAAGTATTTAATATCAGAAAAGGTATTTTAACGTTAAGTAGTTATGTAAAATACCTTGCAAAGTACCTTGTGCAACTCGACTAAATTAACTAAATCGTTAAAATGCTTTTTTTCGAAATTGCAATTCAAAGTAGTTGGTAAGCAAAATAAATATTTATTTGGAAAAAAAAAATTAAAAGAAGTTTGTCAAATAAGACTTGTTACTTTTCAAGTTAAAGTGTAGAAAATTAATTCAGATAATACTGAAGATAATTTTTTATGCTTTTCACAAATTTTCTGTAAATAAAATAAGCTTTGTCAGCAATAGCTATGTCAAATTATATTATGTCAGTAAATATATTCAGTCCCGGGTTAAATAAAATAATTTAAATAACAAAAAAGGAAACAGGAAAACTGCAAAAGCAATTTAGTTTCGCGTAAGCGCTCAACATCAATATTTCTTTGAATATGCAACAATGTATTTAAATAAATAGTAAAGTACGTACAAAGCAAGGGCAAGGAAATGCATAAAAAAATGTACCATTTTAATTCGTATAAATTTATTTTGTCTTAAGGTATCATCTACATAATAAAATAGAACCTAACTTATAAAAATTCAATAACACTATAATGTTATTGCAAACGAGTATATTTATGTTCCTCATGCCGAAATAAGTGGAAACACAAATTTCATCAATCTTGAATGATAGTGAGATAAAATTGTTGAGAAATGAGACAATCAGTGTTAAAGAGAAATGTATGTGTGTTATTTAAACATATAATTCTAACGATAATTAATTAATTTTTGTTTTATAAGATACTTTGTAAAAGACCAAATGTGACATTCATCCATACAGGGTGAATATAAATTAGTTGGATAAATTGAATGATTTATTATGTTTATATTTTACAACCAAACGTGGCAGTGCAGATGATTATAAGATAGTAAAGCACTCAAAGTCTACCATTTTGACAAAAATTCTATGTAACTGCCCTTTGTTAATCTACAAATGTCCCTTTTGTAAATCAGTTCTTGCCACATCTTTTTGAGCATGCTCACATCGATGAAACTAAGTACTATGCTGATTCCTGATTTCAATTCAAGAATGAATTTTCGAAGCAGCAGGTTGTAGTCCCGATTTTAAAAAAAACAAAAAAACATACACCGAAATCTGGAGGTGAAAAGTCTGGTGACCGTCTTGACCATAAAATAACACATCCACGATCGATCTAAGCTAAAACTTCAGTACTGAGGTAAGAAGCATATCCGAAAACTTATGATACAATATTAGTAATCTGTCATTGAAATGGTACCTCATAAACCTCATATTTCGCCCAACTAACTTGTGTGCTCCCTGTATTTTAGATAAATATGTTTTGAAATATTAATTATTAATTAATAAGGCGATTATATATTAAACATTCATAAATAGAAACATGCTATTTCATTCCTATTATAATAAGCCTGATCGACCTTCCCTCCTCCTCCTCTCCAAAAAAAATATAAATTAATCTATACTAATAAGAGAAAGATGTGTATGTATGTGTGTCAATGTCTGCTGACGATGGCTAGGAAAATCTACCGCACGTAGAGGTCTGAAAATTTAGATGAAGATAGTCCAATACAGGTCCCTGAGGCTCAGATTTTTTATTTTTTATTAATTTACCGAGATATTAATTAAAAACAACAATGAACGTCACAAACTGGCGTGGAAAGTAGCAACGATGGAACCAAAAGCCTGTTCCGTAAATAAAGAGCCAATAATCGGAAAACGCATTTTTTTTTCGCGTCTTTCGCAGCGCGCATCGGCTTAATTATTCGAAATACAAAAAAAAAAAAAAAAAAAAAATCAACACGCTAAAATTTCGTACTTTAACCTTGCTAACAGTGGAATCCATTTTTAAAATATCAATATAATATTTTCAAAAAATATTTTTTCAAAACGCTTTTTTTTCTCCCTCCCCCCCCCCCCCCCCTGTTTTCCGAAGTCCGCATTGGATTAACTACTCGAAATATAAGAAAACCAAAATTATCCACTCATTAGGTTATTTTTATATGACTGAAAATGCTTTTATCTTACTAACAGTGAAATCCGTGTGGGGAAAAAAAAAATTAGACAGACGTTTCAGTGATTTCTCTGCAATTTAAAAAAATGCCCCCCACCCCCAGTAACAATGGGCTCATTTGAAAAGATTCTAAAATATAGCAACAGGAAGGAAACAATAGCCTTATTTATATTAATTTTTGCTGTGTTTCTTTTTCAAAATAAGACAACAGGAAAGAAAAAATGGCATTTTTTTAACTATCTATTCAAGATTTCTAAATTGTTTCCTCAACATATTATTATTAAACTATTAAATCATGAAAGATTATTTTGAAAATATATTACACTCTTTATTTTTTATTTATGTTAATTGTCTAATTTTTTGTGTTCAAAATATTTCGTTATTGCAGTTTCACATTTTGGCGAGATTGGTCTGGTGCATAATTAACTCAATTATTTTGTAACCGTAAACAATTGTAACCATAAAGATTATTTGACGATTTAACATCTGCTCCCGGCTAATGGGAGAATGTCTTGCAATTAATTTATTAATTTATAA
Organism: Maratus michaelseni; assembly: GCA_963931845.1. Classification (NCBI taxonomy): domain Eukaryota; kingdom Metazoa; phylum Arthropoda; class Arachnida; order Araneae; family Salticidae; genus Maratus; species Maratus michaelseni. The sequence continues at coordinate 188,631,910 of OZ007587.1, forward strand.
TTAAGTGTTTTAAAAACATTAAAATGTCGTATTGTCAGCTGGAGCACACCTGTATACATAATTTTTATAACTCTGCCCTATCTGGAAGTGGGTGAAAAATCGATTACAAAATTTCATCTTTATATGCATTAACCAAGTTCAGTTAAATAAAAAACTGTAAAAAAAAAAACAAGAACCAAAAATTATGCGTTAAGCATAGATTATGAAACACTTTCCAACGCATCCAGAAAACTGTAACGGAACTTTACTGTTAAATAAGATGAAAGAAGATATGAAAGTAAACAGTATAGGAAATATATAACACATTTAAAAGTCCAGTTTTAGCAATTACCTTCCATAGTAAAAAATGTAGTCGAATTATTTTGTGCAACCCTGTATACGATCTATATAGATTTGGATATATACTGCATAGCATGATAAAATTTAATTCATTTAGAAAATTCACGTTTGGAAATTTTCGCCAATTGATGGAAATGCACTCGAAATATTTTGTACAACCCTGTATCTAAAGACTTTTGTACACACCCCATATTAAGCTAAAATTTAATTCAGGTAAAAAACGCATAAGGCAACTTAAAACAAACTTCCAGCAACTATACCAACCATAAACAACAATGTACCTTGTTCTTTGCGCAGCCCTGTATATGAATATATTTATTTTCCACAAATTTCTATAAGTCTACTAACTATAGTTCAGCAGGAAAATGCGTAACACTATTAAAAACGACACTAAGCAATTCACTCCCATATAGTATGTAATACTTACGAATTCCCTTGTGTAGCCCTGTATATGATCAACCGGTTTTATACACACCACACACTATGCAAAAATTTAGTTAAACTTAAAAACGCAAACCAAGAGAGAAATGTTGAAAACGCACTTATCACACACAGGCTGTAATTATTGCACGTATACTGTAAACGATATATTTTGTGTGTCCCTGAAAATGAAAGATAAACGCAATGCACACCATACTTTTAAGTGAGCAATTTATAGTAAAACCTCAGCATATAAATTTCATTATGTTTGAAATGGTGAAACATCAGTAAATTATACTGCAAACGATTTTTCCCCGTAGAACAATGTGAAACAGAATTCTTTTGTGTGACCCTGTAAATGAGTTGGGTTGGGTTGATTTATGACGGCCAATTATCAACACGAGGGATATAGGCCCTGGGGGGGGGTGCCCTCCGTGGGGGTCTTTTTAAAGGATCCTAACCCATATTTACGGCAAGGTTCGAAGAAAACCACGGAAAACTCCAAACGGTTAGGTCGACGAGCGCGACAGGGGTTTGAACCCAGCACCTCCCGTCTACCAGCTTTGAGAGCAGAACCTCTCAGCCACTGGTGGGGGCCCCTGTAAATGAATAATAAATGATTTGCACTCCATATTCCACAACAAGTTGGAAATTGTACGTCAAACGCGACAAAGGAGGTGCGTTCGTACTATATCTACTTATATAAATATTCAGATCTTGATGATTTTTAATTCTGTGAAATGAATTATATCGTCTGCATATTAATTTCTGTAATAAAATAAGTATCTCGGTCGCTTGACGATTAAACCTCGGAAGCTCCTATAACAAAAACGAACCGATTTTTTTTTAATTCAAATTTCTTAATAAATATTTGTATTAATATCTTCTAAAGCTTTGATTCGATTTTCATAAAATTTGAAATGTCTCGACAAAATTCTGCAAAGATAATATATCTTAAGTTTCAAACCATTTGGTTGGGTGGTTTTTGCGCTGTTAAATGCGGACAGACGGACGGACGGATCAGACGACGACTATAGTTGCTACGTATTTATATAATTACGAACGCACATAAAAAAGCATGATTTAGTGCGCTTCATAACTGTATATCAATTTCATCATGTTTCAAATGGCGTAGCATCATCAAAATGCACTTGAAACTATTTTTTCCCATTGACTGTAATGTAACGGAATACTTTTGATTGTCCTTGCAAAAAAAAAAAAAAAAAAAAAAAAAAAAAAAAATTAAGTGCTACACACTTCATTTTGAATAGGGATCATGCTCTAGTAAACGACAATAACATACAAAAATTTCAGGGCAATCCGAGTATAATCCCCGAGTTAGAACACGGACGGACGGCCAGACAAACCGAAGTAATAAACACTTTTCAACTAGGTTGGAAAGTGTTAAAAAGCCAAATTTGAACCTGGGTAATTTTTTCCGATGCATTTTTTCCACATGCTTATGAAATACGAAATTTGGAGTTCAATTCATAAAAAAAAAAATTGTCATAATTTTAGATTTCAAAGATTTTTTATTTATTTACTAGCTAATCAGCCCGGCGTTGCCCGGGACCGAGATAATGACAATCTCAGAGAAAGGCTTTAACCCTCTCCCTCCCCATACCCGCAAATATAATGAATAATTTGTTCAAGAGAACCACCGTCACCTACATTAACGCGATCATTTAAAAAAAAATTACATTTTTCTGATAATTAGAACATAACGAAGACTCTACGCTAAAATAGCCGGCAGATGACACCCCTTCCTGACCTCAATTTCAAATATATATCTTAATTAGTTACCTAAACTTTTGTTCATTAGTAAAAATTGGCAATTATTTCCTTTCATTTTCGCAAACTAAATGGAGGGATCGGCCAGAGAAACAGACCTCTTTGTAGTTCAGTTTTTAATGAAAGCAGATCCCTGTCTAAAACTTTCTCGAATTGTTTTCACTGGCGCCGGCAAATTTTTGGCAGTTTTTTGCATAAATTAAGAAAAATTACCGACCGAATTTTTGAAAAATTACATAGTCAGATGCAGAATTTTTTTTTACATATGCAGAGAAATTTTCAAATTGATATCTCAATTAGTTTTCTTAAAATTCGCTAATTAGTAAAATAATTTCGAATTCGTTCATTTCCGCTTGCAAATCCAATGCGCCTGTTCGTTTCTTTCGCCATTTTGATTTAAAAGATGTCATTTTAGAAGCGATGGTTAATGAGAATCTAATTAATATCTTGGGTAATTATCAAAATATTAAAATTCGGAGACTCAGGTGCACATGGCCAGACCTTGGACTATCCATACCTAAATTTTCAGTCACACACACACACACACACACACACACACACACACACACACACACACACACAGAGAGAGAGAGAGAGAGAGAGAGAGAGAGAGAGAAACTTTCTTTTATTAATATAGATTTAGTAAGTTGTATTATTTTAGAGATCATTCTAAAGAGACTTTGGCTCTTTTTTCAAATAAATGTTTTTCATCGGATTAATAATATCATTTCTTTAGAGTCTTTTATTATTAATATTAGACTTTTATTATAATATTAGGTGATTATTATTATAATAAACCAATTAATCCCTTAAATGACAACAAAGATATGGTGAACATTAGCCAGTGCTAGAGTTTAAAATTTTATACATTGTAAATATCAAAATTATCTGTGAGATCATTATTCCCGATTATTTTTTCTGGATTATTTTTTTTCAATCACTAATATAATCCTATAATCTTTTAATTAAATCTTAATGTAATTCTTTTCAACAAGATGCACTAAAATACCTATTCCAAAATATTTACATGACAGACTTGTGTTCTAAAACAAGATTATAAAAACGTTAATCGCTTTAGTTAAATACGATTTTTTTTTTCTAATTGGTGAAGCATTTAAAAAAATATTTTTTAAAAAGGCTATAATCCGTTTGAAAAGAGCTCTTTGACTTTTTTTTTTTAATCCTAAAGGTTTGATGTTTGAAATTATTATCAACCTCCAAAACTAAAAGAACTAAGTAAGCTTGAAGAATAAAGGTGAAAAAAAGAAAAGAAAATTTATTCATATTTCATAATACTTATCTTATTATGCTTAATTGGTTCTTTGATATTTTGACGAATATAAATTAATATCCATCAGCAAACTAATTAATAAAATTTTGCCAAGTTATTTTTTCACAAATGGGAGGTAATATGAATCACTAATATTTAACTTTTTTTTTCTTTTTGATAAAAGGATAAGAAAGAAACTCGTTCTGTACAAAAAAAAAAAAAAAAAAAAAAAAAAAATGTACAACAAGTGTTGTAAACAAAGTGTCTTTTATAAAGATGCTGCCACAGATAACGACTTAAAACGTTTAGACATTGATTATAAAATTAAATCTAAAAACTTTTCTTGATTTTATTTAGGTACTAGAGTATCGTACAAACTTAATGCTTTGCATGTATTCGATATAAGCTTTTTAATGATTTTCGAATAATTATTTATAATTTTCAAATTTATTTATTAAAATAACTGTATGAAAAATCCCATATATCGTCGACGCTCATTAATTCGAACTCTCAGGGACAGAAAATAAATTCCGAATTAACCGAAGTTCGAGTTATTTAATTCTGAAAAATCAAAAGACATTTCATGTAAAGACAAAAGAAAAGATTCTTAACTAACATTATAGAAAAGCATAATTTTTCGCTAATTAGAATTGTTTTAAAAATATTAAGCTATAAAAAACATATTACAGTCTTAAATTAAAATTATTAGGGTTTCCACCTGGGCTTCCCACGTTATAGAATATATGTGTAAACTATTTTTTTTAACTCTTTTTTAGATTTAATATATTATTAGAAACACCAAAAAGCGTTTTTATATAAATATATATATATCAATGATGTACTCAAATAAAGTTTTCAAATTTATTAAAAGCTATACTTTCATATTTCGATATTACCCGCATGCCAGAAGTTAATAGGAAGAAGTCGCCGCGCCGGCCGGTGATTTCGCTACTTGCAGCAGTCTTTTTCATTCTGATCAATTCAGTGGTTTAAGCACGAATACATGTTTGTTAAATTTGTGTATTATTTGTAGTATTTTATTTATTTATTGATGAAGTTTTAATTTCGTTATAGCATATTAGTTGGGAATAAATGCCGAACTGTTTAGATTGTTTTAAGTGTAAACGGTTTAATATTTTATAATCATGTTGCACTCGATAGAGATATATTTTTAAAAAAATCATGCTTGAAAATAATTTTTAAAACCCTAAATATTCAGTAAATTGAGATACAGTTTTCAAAGTAGTTGCATTTGAAAGACCTTTTTTTTTTCCTATTCGATGGTGTAAAAATTGAAATTGTACGATATTTAGAAGTTAAAAAAATTGCAGTAAAAACCAAATTGATTGGTCACGTGTTACCACTGTCAATATCCCGTCAGCGTTTCTATCAGCGCATTATGTTTTCCGCGTTCTTTTCGCCTACTATAATTGCAATATTATATGTAATATTGCATGCCATATGAGAAGTTTCCTTAGATAATAGCTTCGAACTACAGCGATTAGTATTAAACCTATGAGCATTCGTGTTTTTTAAATATCTCATCAGGAAATTAATATTTTTAACTTACTTTTTTCTGTGAAATCTTTTTAAAGGATGTCTCTTTGTTTTTTAGGTGACAAAATATTTCTAAAATATATACGCTGCCAAAAAAACTAGCAAATGTTTCTTCATCTGCGAAAATATAATATAAACACGAACAAAAATTTACAATAACGCTTTCGAGTTACCCATGTTACCGAAAAGCGTCTTTTATCTTTAAAAACCGCATAAACCAATATATTTTCGAGATTTAAAGGAACATTTATAAAAACAAAGTTTGTTTGGCTGCCATTGATTTTTGGAAACGTTTCCGAGTAGTTTTATAGTATATTATTCAGTTTTCTCAAATATCGGTTCTTGGGATGATATCGTTCAATTCCTATTTAAACATTTTCAGCAGCGTAATTGAATTTATACATGCAAGAGTAAAAAAATAATATTAATTTTAATATTAATGTCAATGCTATTAATTTAGCATGTTTGTCTGTGAAACATGCTTGTTGAACATGTTTAATTTTTTTTTTTATATACGGCTAACCAGGCCCCTACCTGCCCGGCATGAATGCCTAGCTTAAAGGGTTAGTACCTGGGTGCGGGGCGGAAATCGCCTGATCACAGCATGGCTGTGATCCACCTGACTATTGATTTGTTCACATCGCTGCTGTGCTTGCTCTCTTGTGATTTGCTACCGTTATCTTTGTTTGCCGGTTCAAGGTTTCTGTTTAACTTTGTTGAATTGACAGATTTAATAGGTCTCGTAATTTAGAACCTTGATCAGGTGAAACCCTCACCTGACTAGTTTGTACCTCACCTGAACATGTTTAATTAAGAACTGACAGCACAAAAAACCTGTATTCTGGGCTTAGAAAACTGATTAATACAATATAAAAACTACTCGGAAACGTTTCCGAAAATCAGTGGCAGTCAAAGTAACTTTGTGTTTCATACAGGGTGTCAGAAAAGTCTGGAAATGGTCAAATAATTCGAGAAATATACATCGGATTGAAAAAATGAAAATATGTGTTCAATATTTTTGAAAAGTGTATTTGTGGATATCAAAGTTGCCTCCCCAACTCTGCCCCTTGTAGGAAAGGGGGGGGGGTGAGGGACTTTGAAATCTTCAATAATAACCCCCATTTTTATTGCAGATTCAGATTCTACGGGAAAAAGTGCGTAACTTTTGTATTTAACATTTCTTCGGAAAATCGTAGATGGCGCTGTAATTGAGTAAAATGCAGTAAGATTCGTTTCCATTGAAAAGTCTGGAAACTGTCGAATAACTCGAGAAGTATACATCAGATTGAAAAACGAAAAAATACGTAGTCAATATTTTAGAAAAATGGCAATTTTGATATACCTAAATAGATTTTTCTAAAATATTGAACACGTATTTTTCCGTTTTTCAATCCAATGTATATTTCTCGAGTTAATCGACCGTTTCCAGACTTTTTAATGGAAACGATTCTCACTGCATTTTACTCGATTACAGCGGCATGTACGATTTTTCGAAGAAAATGTTAAATACAAAAGATGCGTATATTTTTCCCGTAGAGTCCAAATCTACAATAAAAAAGGGGGGGTTATCATTAAAGATTTCAAAGTTGCCCCCCTTTTCCTAGTATTAGCACCATAAAAAAACATATCCCTTCAAAATACATATTCCATTATTCCTGCTATGCGAATACGCCCTAACATAATTATATACTTGTTATATCCTTAATTAACACTACGATTGCAAAAAAAAAAGGGGGGGGGGAATGAATTTAATTAGCCGTAAGAACTTTAATAGAAGTTAACGGCTAACGGGGGAAAAAACTAAAATCATGAAAATATATACCGTAATTTCATGAGGATTTTTTTTTCCATGCGTTCTCTCTTAATGAATCATAAAGTTGCATGTTAAACAGTTTGTAGAGCTCTATCATCTATATACCCCTCACTTCATATTAACCTATTGACTGACTGCATGAAAAACCTAACCTTCAATTAGAAAGGTGTGTTCTTAAAAAACTAGATCTATTTTTAATGGAGATTTTTCTTTGTTAAAAGCGAAGGGGAAAAAACAGTTTCTGCTGACGATATGTATATTTAAATCGCGGGGTTCTCTGCTGAAGTTTAATTTTTTATTAATATGTTTAGCAAAAGTGGGATATAGCAACATAGCAGATTACAGTTGTGGTTAATTTAAATTATGCAATGTCTAATGCTAGTTATAATAAGATTATTTCGTTAATTGTATATTAAATGCAAATTGGGAATTTACATAAAATCATGAAAAAGATATTTTCATAAGATATTTTTCAATCTGCAGGAATATTTGTAAAATTTCACATCACTATCATGGAGTAAGCAATTATTTAGTAAGTATTGACCATAAATATTTGTTTTCTTGCTATTAAGCAAAAGGGGGGAAGGTCCGACTTGAAAAATAAGCACTTTCTTTAAAAATGTTTTTACGTTTAGGAATGTTGTAGAAATATTTAAATTTTTGCAGGAAAAACTACACGCTCTGAACAAAGAACAATTTTTTTTTTAATTATTTGTTATTGGAAAATGCGCCATTTCGACACACTTTTCCTGGAAGTGGCACTGTGCAGAGTGTACCAAAACAACGTATTACCACGACATATTTGAAAATTGTACGTATTTTCCCAAGGTTTGTCAACTATGTAGAGTTGTTCTATTAGTCACACAACATGAGAAACAATATACGTTTTTTTCCCTTACATATCGTCTGGCCGTATCTGAAATGTATCGGAAAAGAAGAAAAACAGGTGAAAAACTGAGTAACTGGTGAAAAAAAAATTGTTATGTAAATTCAATTTTTTATATTGTAGATTATATATATTTTTTTTCGTCTTGTGAGCAATATTCTGAGGTTTTTTTTATTTTTTTAATTGGGTTTCGATTCCTAAGTATGGTTTTTGAAATGTTTATGATTTTCAAGATTTACGTCTTGTAAAGTCATGATCCCACTATATCCCAAAAAATCCTTAGTATATTACTCTTCTGCAGGCATTTGAGGAATAAGAAACGTTGGGATTTCGTGCGCCCAAATGCAACTTTGGCAGGTAGCTGGTGTTTGATTGAATGAAAGCCATTGTTGGCACGGACAATACGTAAGTACCAAAAAAACTCATTACATGCCTGTCAAATGAATAAAGTGGTGAAGTTAATGATATCAATGACTTGTATTCTATTTTTTAAATAATTGAAATTTTATAAATTGAATGCTGGATAATTTTTTATGTATATTTTCAAATAGAGGAACTATATTTTGAGCAACTTGATTTTCGAAAGGTAAAATTATAAATTGGATTTCTCTTATGTCTAAAAACTGCAACATAACCAAACAATTTTTTCCTTTAAAAACAAAAACAAAAAATCATTCAGTAAAGGTTTAAAACGGCGTAGTTTTGTCTTGTCACTGTATATCAGCTTAATATTTTACAATTTGTGCATTGCTATAATATTTAGACTGTTTAGCTGGTAAATATTTATAAATAAGATTCCAAACACTATAGATTTTTATTTGTTGTTAAAGGAAAATTTTTACTGTAATTTCAGAATTCAAGAACTTGTGTTTCAACTGAAATTCATCACTTGTTTTACCCAGGATAACAAAATATTAATTTAGAGTATGGGGATCATAAAGCAACATTTAGCTTGTTTATCAGCCAAATATTAAAAAATCTGATTGCAAAATCAAGATATTTTCATATCTGGTTACAGCAAAGTCTTAATGTAATTTCAGATTTCAGACTCCACATTTTATTTCCTAGTATAATGAAATTAATTTGGAGCATGATGATCACAAACCAGCATTTAGCTTGTTTAGCAGCTAAATATTTAAAAATCCGATTTCAAAGGCAACAGATTTTAATACGTGATCACAGGAAAATTTAGAAAATACATATAGCTTGTTTAACAACTAAATATTTAAAAATAAGATTTAAAAATTAACAGACTTTGATATGTGTTTAAAGGAATTATTTTCACAATGGTTACAGGTAAGCTCGTAAAAAACATTAGCCTCTAAATATTTAAAAGAAAATCTGATTTCGAAAGCAAAATATTCTCACGTGTGGTTAGAGGAAAAAAAGATATTGTAATTGCTGAATTCAAGAACAGCCGACTGATAATTCACCACTTTATTTTCCTGGGATAATGAAATTAATTTGGAGCATGGTGATCATAAAGCAAACGGTGCGGTTCCCCTGTTAAAATTCCCCGGCCTCCCTTTTGTCAGATTCTTTATAATTAAATTACTTCAACCCCCTCACTCAGGCATTTTGTACCGAAAGGGTTATTTGCTTAGGGGGGCATCATGAGATTTTAGCCTGCCCAAGAGATTCGGGTTAATTTGCCTATTGTCATCTGAAACAATCAAACGATATCGTTTGTATCGTTCGGTTTGCTCATATCGTTGTCCCTCCTAGGAGAATAGAATATAAATGAGTTTTATGGGGTCTGACAGAGAGAAGGAAACTTGTACTTATTGGGAAAATTAAAGATATTTCATGTACATATGAACATATTTATAAATTCGTGTTCTTGTTTTTGACACTTTTTGGCTTGGTAGAATATTATCCTAAGTAGAAAAACAGTATTGGACAACTATTGTTTGTATTGTCCGTGTCTTGGCCAATATTAGCATAAAATGTCGCCTCAACATTGGTTTGTTTATATTTCGTCAATATCACTCCAATAACAGCAAGAAATATTTTGCCCTTTCATTGTGAATATTTCGCAATTTTGTCATTTCATTGTTGATATTTCTCACATAAAGCCAATATTTCTCTTATAATGACATTATTGTAAATATTTTCATTTAAAGCTACTATTTAACCTATATTGGTACTTTATTGCAAGTATATCCTATGATTGCAATATTGGCGCAACAATGTAAGTCCCCAAGCAGCTAGCCTCCAATATAACTAGCATTATAACCGAAATTGGCCCTGCCCAAGAGAATCGGGTTAATTTGCCTATTTAATGGTTTTCTTAAATGCAGGGCAATATTTTTTCTTAATATAAGTTACAGGAAAGTGAGCCTATTTAAAAAATAAATTTCATATTTTAATGTATACAAAGTTTCTTGTACAACGCCCCTTGTCATCTGTAACAATCAAATTCTAGCGTTTCTACCGTTCGTCTACGCATATCGTCAACTGCCCCATAGAAAAAATATAAATGAGTTTTATGGTAATTTGACAGAGGAAAAAAAAAACTCGCATTTATTGGAAAAGTTAAAGATATTTCAATTACTTTCTACATCTATTACTTTCTTCTATATTCGTAAGAAGGAAATGTTGGATTCGTGAACTTTTGGTTTTTAATAGATTTACATGTTTTGCAATGTCCTATCTTGAATACAATTTGACTATTTTCACACCGATGTCTATCCATTTGTTTCTCTGAAAGATGGAAAGACGCTTTTTTAGTGCCGGAAAACAGTGAAAACTCATAAAATTCAAAATATCATAGCTCGGTAACTTTTGGTCATAAAAGAATGGGCTTTTATTTAATGGTTTTCTTAGACGCAGGGCAGTATTTTTTCTAAATATAAGTTACAGGAAAAGGAACTTGTATAAAAAATAATTTCATATTTTAATATGTATAAAGCTCTATGTAAAACAAATGTCATGTCTAAAAGCTATGCTTGATTTGTATATTTTGTATACTTTTTGTTATTGGAAGTATATTTCTATTATCAACAGTTTAAGCGATAATCGAAATTACTTCTATTTTGACATTATTACACACATATGCACGGTATACATGTGTGTGTGTGTGTGTACATTTCTTAAACTTTACATGTCCACACATCCTGCTTTACAAATAAATAAATAATATTTGTACACAGTAGTAAATATGTTGAGAAATATCTTTCGTTATTTATATCAAAGACTTTTACTATAGCTTTATTTTTTAATTTATACAATATATTCCGTGTAAACTACATCAAATAAAAATACTTCTAATTTTTTTTTTTTTTTTAAATGCTCTAGTCACAATATAAATGGTGGAAATAAAAATGCCACAAGTGTATTAACAAAAGTTACGACGAAGCAAATATTTCCTCCTTGATAAATTTCTGAGATTTCTAAACCATTTTGACCGAATGGAACTCATTATAACCTATCAAGATTTAGCGTTATTCGGTAAATAATTCTAAATTAATTGAAGATGACCGTATCTGGCCTTAATTGCCTAAAGAGACAAATGTCCGGATTTCATCATCCGCCGATACTTTAGAAAACTACCAATTAAACCGAGAATTGCTCAAATTAAAGAGTATACGAAACATGATATGGATTATTCTGCGATCATACTGTCACTTTACGGAGATTTAAAATAGTTCACGAAAGTAAACGTATGTTTGTATATTGTTAGGATTTCATAATAACTGCCTTGTTGAATTTGAAATATTGTGATTTACAAAAGTCGTCATTTAAACAGAATTGCGAAATCTCTTCCAAAAGATGTTCTAAAATGACATTTGGATGGAATTAAACAAAGAGGAATCGTAATCCAAAATGTTCTGGAAAGTTCGGAAACATTCTTAGAAAAATTTACTTTTCTTCCTAAACGGATGGGATTTTTTTTTTAAACATTTTATTATTTATTGAATCGTAATATTTTTTTAATTCGTGATCAAATTAAATAAAATATTTTGTTTCAGTTCCAATGTTTGTTACCTTAAAAATAACGTTCGATTCCAGATGGATATCATAGGATTTCATAAAAGCTGCCTTTTTTACATTGAAATGTTGTCATTTACAAACACCGTCATTTCAACAGAATTGCTAAACCTCTTTTAAAAGGTGTTCTAAAATGACATTTGGATGGAATTAAACAAAGAGGAATCGTAATCCAAAATGTTCTGGAAAGTTCGGAAACATTCTTAGCAAGAATTTACTCTTCTTCATAAACGGATGGGATTTTTTTTTCAATATTTTATTATTTATTGAATTGTAATATTTTTTTAATTTGTGATCAAATCAAATAAAATATTTTGTTTCAGTTCCGATGTTTGTTCCCTTAAAAATAACGATTTTCTGTTCGATTCCAGTTGGATATCGTAGGATTTCATAAAAACTGCCTTGTTTACTTTGAAATGTTGTCATTTACAAAAACCGTCATTTCAACAGAACTGCTACATATCTTCCAAAAGATGTTTAAAATAACATTTGAATGAAATTAAACAGAGGTGAATAAGAGGTCAAAAGGTTCTGTGAAAAGTTCGGAAGCAAAAATTTTCTTTTCTTCATAAACTTATTAGATTTTTTCAAAATATTGTATTATTTACAAAGCATCGAACTGTAATATTTTTTATTTCAGTTGTCGTTCTGGTTCAGTTAAAATAATAAAAAAAAAACTGGTTCGATTTTTCGTTCCTTTAAAAAAGATGATCTTCGGTTCAGTTCCAGCTTGCGGTTTGTTTCCGAATAAATGAACAATTTTGTTTGTGTTTTCTTTTAAAAATAAATGCACTTTCTGTTACATTTTATTCATTTTTCTAATGGCGATACTAAGCTAATAAATGTTACTGCGCAAAATTTTGAATCTAAAATCAGAAATCTTGGTCAACATTTCAATTTTGTTAGGGTAAAAATTTGTCCGTTCTTAGGGTTGCTGCTATGAGCATATACGTTAAGATGGCACTGTTCATTCCCTACCTTAGTTCATAAATGCCTTAATCTATACCATACCATACATACTTTAAGGGCAAAAGAACTTCTTAATAACATCATAAAATTAAAATATGAGCTAGGCTTTTCGAACGAACTTTGCCTTTCTTCTTCAGACGAAAGAAGACGTGCTGGACATGAAAGGCAGGAGCAAGACGGACTCAGTCTTGCCGATTTCAATATTAAATAGCGCTTAAAATAATTCTTCAATTTAAAAACTGCCTGCTCAGCGTTTTTATCATACGTTTCTCTAGAAAACTACCAATTTTCTTGTTTTATATGCAATAGTTTCTTCTTTTGAATCGAGAAATCCAAAAGGTCATAATAAATTCAATTATGGCAACGGCGGCAGCAGCATTAGTTCCTTTTTTTTTTTTTTTTTTTTTTTTTTTTAGAATAGAGAGAAACTTTCATAGATTTAATGCTGCATTATGTAAATACGGTCATTTTGCAATTTATCATTGCATCAAACTGTCCGGTCATTCAATGTATTTATAGATTACAGTTACTTAACCATATTATGAAGTGTTCTCATTGGTCAGGATAGAGATAAAATTACGGTTACTTTATCATATTCATGAAAAATTGCTGGACAATATTTATTTATTACTGGTCAAACGAAATCTTTATAAATTAATTATGTTTCTACCATTCTGTAGATAAATGGTAAAGTGGGGGTAAAACATATGGTCAATATATCATTATTTTACAAAAAAAAAATTGAACTGTGTGAAACAAGAAAACTACACCATAGTTGATGAATAATGCGCAATTTTTCTTCAACTATTTTGTGTCATTTGCAAAAGGTCTTATCACTTTTGTGTCATCGTTAGATTGGGGTTAAAATTAAAGGCATTAATATCTTGTGTTAATATCTTTAAAGGTTGTTCTTTGTTACTTTTAGCAAAAAGTGACCGTTAATTTTCGACCATAACTTTTTCTTTCCTTTTTTTTTCTTCCCCCTCTGAACGCTGAGAACAATAACACGCCAACGCTAATAACTTTGCACATCTTTCGTTTAGAAAGAACAGACAGAATTTTAATCATTAATGTCTCTAATACCAATTTTAATCTTTCAAAATTTCCTGGATTGAAACTAGTCTTCTGCAAGAATAAATAGAAAATATGGAAAAGTTTTGTCAAAACTTTTTAAAGCCCTAGCAGATTGGAAGTGTTTAAGCATCTACTTATTTCTTGAGTTTTAATTATTCGAAGAGAAAATTCGAAAACTTTAGATTGCAGAAACCTTTCAACACCTAAAACAGAAAAAGAGAAAAGAAATTAAAGTTTTTGATAGATTTTTCATAAAAGTTGACTTGTTAGACTTAATTTATTAAAAGTAATCGCGAAGAAGTTCACTGGAAAATGTTTTTCAAACTTCCATTTGAATGAACTGGATGCAATGTAACATTAAACAACAAAAAAATAAAATAAATAAATCATAAAGTTTCGTATGGTCTTACCTTAATATAAACGAAGTTTAGATTGGACTTTGGTAAAATTTAATTTTTATACGTAAAACTTTAGATTGAATTATGATTTGTTTTTGGTTTCTCTTCCATTGGTATAATGCAACAAATTTAGTAAAGTGTTAAAAAATAATTTTTCCTTCTAAGCAAACCTTATAACAGTCATTCTGCAAGAAGCGTACAACAGGGTGCTATGAAATATTTACAAGATAAATAAATAAGAAAAATTTAAATTGTAAATAATATAATTATAAAATGGTTATATATTAATAATATAATTATAAACTACGTGTTATTAATTGAATAATAAAGGATATTATTTTTTTCATAAAAATAATGTATCTGCAGGATACGACAAAATCACACCCGTACCCTAGGTTTTACTACTTATTGAATCAATAAAGTTAATTTAATGTTCTGTTCGTGATAAATTATTTATTTTTAATTCAGCGTTTTTTAAAAATAATTTCAAATTAAATTTTAAAAGTAATCTTGAATATTTAGAATTTTTAATATATTGATATAATTTGATAAACAAATAATGTCACAAAAAATTCATTCATGCACAATCAGCCAAACGAGAGAGAGAGAACGGCCCTTTGCATTTTAACGCCAGATTGTCGCAGTGAAAACGAAAACAGCCATTCCATTGGGAATTATGTTCTCTCTAAATTATGATTAAAAAAAATAGTCTTAAGAAGCCGTCTTCACATTGAAATTGTAACAAACTTTGATATTTTCAATACGAACATCTAGTTTCTACATCATTTTGGATTCTGCAGTTGTTGTTGTTGTTGTTGTTGTTGTTGTTGTTGTTTTTATGCCAAACTGGAAGTTATTTAGTGAATCAGTTTAGAAGTTTAGAATGTATGAAGATGTAAAGTTTCGAAATCCTTATGTTAAATTCATGTTTAATAGTTGCAAAACAAACTGCAATGTACATATTTTTTTTAAGAATAACTCAAAAACTCCTTGGCGAAACTAGTTGAAACTTTGAATTTACATATTTCAAGTTTTTGGTAATCGATGTCTGTTAAAACTTTTACAGATTACAGTAAATCTTTTTTTTAACATTAATTTTATAATTTAAATATTTTTAGTAAAATATGGCATGTCTAAGCTGTGTTAAATATTTAGTTTACTTGAAATAACGAAAAGAAATTCTGGACGAAAAAAATTACACCATCAGTTCTGTGGTCAAAATAAAGATAGGTAAGAAATAAGGAGTAAAAAATAGTGAACAGAGTAATATGTAATATCAATTGAGCCAAAACTTAAATCAACAGCATAATTTTACTTAACTTAATATGTGTAGTATGTTAAAGATAATTTATGAAACAAACATCATGGCTGTGGACTACATGTCCGTTGAACGTCATATCTAATTACATGCAGGGCTGTAGTGGAGGGTATACGGTGGTAATTTATGAAACAGACATCATGGCTATGGACAACATGTCCGTTAAACATCTGTCTAATTACATAATCTGTAGACAGGGCTGTAATGGATACACGTCGTGTACCTTCTGAATTTTTTCAAGAAACTTTGTACATTCTCTGTTTCCAAGAAAAGCTATAGCGCATATTCTCTGACTATAGTGTATACCCTCTGATTACATTTATAACTACAGCACTGCCTCTAAGTATATCTAGGACCTGATGAATTTTTTTTCTTTTGTCACTAAACTACATTTTCTTAATCTTCGTGAATACTGACATGATATTATAGATAAATTTTAAGAAATTCGCATTGTGTTATATCCTTGATTTCCCTTTAAAATTTAAGAAAATCGCACTAAAAATATACGTTTCTAAAAGAATAACTAAATGAATTAAATTAATTGCACTCATTAATAAAATAACATGTAACTATTTGTAAGATAACGAAATTTTCTGCATACTTTAAAAATGTAACGTAATAATAAATGTACAGTCGTGGGAAAAAAGGTGAACACCCCCCCCCCCCCCCGTCCTCCCTCCTAACTCTGCAACAAATTATCGTAGAAGAAAGTTACTGGTACGAAACGATTGGAAATAAAGTCTACTTTTAAATGATATAAATAAAATTTGCTTAGGGTGGCATCTACATATCAAAACCAGCCCAAACTTTTTTTTAATGAAAACACCCATTTCGACACGATATTTTAAATCTTCTGTTCAAACTATGATTAGATACCAAATTCAAGTCATTTGGATGATAAGGTTTGGAATTATAAACATTCAAAATTTACAGCTTGTAATACTAAATTACATTTCCATATTTTTATTAATATCTCCTGGAATTATAATCCTAATGTGCTATTTTTTTTTTCGTTAAAATACTAATAAACCCAAAAATAAATATGTTGAATTAGTAATTTTTATAACTTTACAATATGAATTAGGAATTATGAAATTAATATTTGAAAAAAATACGAATGGCAACCTACAATTTTTTTATGGATATATATTTATTATGCCCTGCTTTATGCGCATTCAAAATTTCAAATTTTTCTTCCAAGTAGTTTTCAAATTATGCTTAAACAAGATCGAAAAATCATGCGTCAAGCATAAATTATGTAACACTTTCCAACGCTTCCAAAATAATTTTACAAATCATTACCGTTTAATAAGCTGAAAGATAACATCTAAGTAAACAATTTGGAAAACACATAACATATTTAAAAACGTAACTTCAGGAATTCCTAACATATATTTCCAACATATACAATATAAGGAAAAATATCCGAATACTTATATTCAGCCCTGCATATGATCTATCGATTTGTAATCTATAGATCATTATTTGTACTAGATTTGTACTACATAGGATGCTTAATTTTAGTTTAGTTAGGAAACACGTAGGACAGTTTAAAATTCTCCTTCTGGAGTTTCTGCAATAAACGGAAATGTGTTTGCAAACTTTTGTGCTGCCCTGTATATGATCTACAGAATTTATACACACCAAGTAATAGACAAAAAGTGAGTTAAATTTAAAATCGCGTTCAGCAACTTAAAACGCACTTCCAGGAATTATTGTTAACAGACAGTAGAGAATTCTTTTGTGTGTCCCTGTAAATGAACGATGACTGCTATACACACAATATTCTGTAGTAAGCCTCTTGTAATGCACCTTAGTGATATATGTAAATTTTAATACGTTTAAAATAGTGAAAAATTATTTAATTAAATCGCAGACGATTTTTCTCCATAGACGTAACGTAACGGAATTCTTTTGACTGTCCCTGTAAAGTAACTATAAGTGCTATGCACACCATATTCCATGTTAAGCTTCTTGTAATGCACCTTAGTGATATATATCAATTACAATGTGTTTTGAATTGTGTAACATCATTAAAATAAACCGCAAATGATTTTTCCCCATAGACCGTAATGTAACGGAATTCTTTTGAGTGTCCCTGTACAAAAACTATAAGTGCTACACACTTCAGTTGAAATAGGGAACATGCTATAGATAACGACAATAACATATAAAAATTGCAGGGCAATCCGAGCATATTTACGGGAGTTAGAGCGCGGACAGACGGCAGACGGCCATACGGCAGACAAACGGAAGTCATAAACACTTTTCAACTAGGTTGGAAATGTAAATTATGTTTATTAGTTTCGCCTTTATTTTTAAATTAACAAAGCTAATTTTTTTAAATGAACAGTCCTACCTTAGACGGAAAATCTTACTCATTATTTTCGTTACCTTTAATTGAATTTCTAACTTCTTCTCCAGTCTTTTTATTTTTTCTGCGGAATATATGTTTGAAGTACAGTTTCTTATAAATGCATATGTGTTGTGTATTTGATGAAAAATCTTTAAAAATATGCCATTAGCAATCCAGTTAAGATTTATATTCAGACTGAAAAGCAATTTATAGCTGGGTGTTTTCTACATCGTTTCCTTATACTGCTTGATACTATTTTTTATTTTAAATTTTGTATTCGCCGATTGTATTTGCCAGAAAAGAGCGAGTAAAATAAATTCAAAATCTGAGAAAAAGCATTATAAAAACACCTATCACATTCCTATCACATTCACATATCCGAAAATTATTTTAATCACAGGTAACCTTATATTTTTTATTCGGATAACTTTTGTAAACATTATAAAATGAATATTGAAAAGGATTTTACAATATATATTAATAGCCGAAATATATTAAATGAGTAAAATGGTCATATTAGCAAGAAATAATACATTAATAGAAGTGCCTTAGCCATTCTGTAGTATTTCAACAATTGAATATACTGGACTACAATTTGGATACATCCCTAAAATGTGCTCATTTTAAAATAACTAATTTTTTTTAACTAATTTGGAATTTCATCAAATTTGGTATCTATGCACAGTTTGAACTGAAGATTTAAAATATCTTGTCAAAATTGGGTCTCGCTATTGAAAAAAACAAAGTTTGCGTTTGTTTTGATATGTGGCTCCCTAAGAAAATTTATATACATCATTTAATAGTAGACTTTATTTCCAATCGTTTGGTACCAATAAATTTCTCCTACAATAATTTGTTGCACAGTTATTAGGGGTTTTGTTTACCTTTTTTTTTCTACGACTGCACAAGTTTTTTAAGACTCTTACAATATAATGACGCCATAAAAGATTAAAATCAGAAGCACAAAGTAATAAAATAAAAACATACATGAAGGATAAAACTTTGAAAATATTTCTGACAATAAAAGCATATTCGTATCGTTCAGTTACAATCACACGTACTATCGTGTGATCTGAAATATATGCTATTGTGCCTGGCTTGGTTCCAGACTCTCTTTCGCGCTGCAAATAGGGTTATTTTGAGGAGCTAACGGAATCCACAAATGTAAGCAACATGCTGGACATTTGCCGATTAATCACTACTAAGTATTTTAAAAAGCAGTTTTAACCCGAAAGTTCAGAACAACTATTTTTAGAGCTCTCTGGATTGGTGGAATTCGGGCTGATATCTGTCGTACAAGATACAAACGTCGATAATATCTTCATTGGTTAATTTATGTTATATGTTCGATATGTTATAAGGAGCTTAATATTGTCATTTTTAGCCTTAGTGCTGTCAATATTCGACTAAATAACACATTTTTATTATGAATTATTCTTATGAAGCTCCTCTGATGAATCTATAACATATTCATAGTTTTTCAAATTTGCATTTGAAATTTATTGTGTTTAATTTTTACAATATGTTTTCCTTTGATTTTGACACATGTGGTTCCAATTTATATATATATATATATATATATATATGTGTGTGTGTGTGTGTGTGTGTGTGTGTGTGTGTGTGTGTGTGTGTGGTGTATATTATTATTATTATTATTATTATTATTATTATTATTATATTAAATTTTATTTTGCATTAAAGAACGGGCTTTTTACAGATATAAAGTGTTAAATTATTTTTACTATAAATTTATTCTGCTTATTTTTGTTTTTCTTAGCTTACTTTGTTGCTAACAAGTCACGTATTCATCGTAGCACGAAGATTTTCTATTTATTTTATCAATTTTTAGTGCTCTGAAAGAAGATTTAACCCCTTACATCCGCCCCCTCCCATCTCTATTGCACCAGTGAATGAACCATGTTGTTTTAAAAAAAAGATTTACAAAAAAATGGATAAAAAAAACTTTTCAGAAAATTCGCCTAAAAATATTAACAGCAGACAACGTCACGACGCACATTATCTATTGAAATGTCCAAATTCCGCTGCAGTGTCTTAAAATATTTCAAAATATTGACATATTTTAAGTAAAAGTTTACTCTGAGGAAACATCACGTTACTGTCACGTCATAACTGAAGCTATGATAAAGGAATATTCTTTCAACATGTGATTCTACTTGATGGCATGAAGGCTGGTGTTAAGTCTTCCAGAAATATACAGATAGCATATATTACTTGTGGAACATAAAAATAGCCTATTCTTTTTAGACTATATAAAAAAAAATAAAAGTTTATCTTATAACGCAGTTGTTTCATAATTTCTCCAGAAATCATTCAATAACTTATCAAGAAAATTATTCCAAACTGAATTAAAACTATTAGTGTAAATGTTATTTTGTATTTATTAAAAAAAAAATCAAAAACAAAAGGCATGTAAATATATTTTTAAAAGTTCTAAGAAACTCATATCTAAACTCATATCTAATTCATATCTTCCATATTTGCAATTGTTTCAGAAGTTGTTTCAGAAACTATTCACTAATTAATCAGGAAAGTTTTTCCGAACTGAATTAAAGCTATTATTATAAATTGTAGTTTTTATTTATAAAAAATAAAAATAAAAATACTCGAAAACAAAATACACGCAAATGTAATTTTAAAGAATTTAAGAAATTGGTTTCTAAAATCCATAACAAACTGTTTTATTACTCTTTAAAAACTGCAACAAATTTTTCTTGATATAGTAAAAACGTTTACGAAAGTTTACGTAGAAAATTCAATACACGATTTTCAATTACTACAAAAGCTCCTTGTAGTTACGCACTTAAAAAAATCATTCCCCTATCTTCAGAAATCATTTGGGATAAACTTATCAGAAACTTCAGCAAACAGTATTCTTTCGGAGTTTACAAAAATGTTTCTAAAATGAAAATGTCCATTTATTGTTGGCAAGTTGTGAAAAAAACGTGTCATGTGTTCGCGATATATAACGATTCAATCGCTACCTATCATGAACACACGGTCTCAACAGACGTAACTATTTACACACTTTGCCTATGGCCAGTGATAGACCAGAAAAACAAAGAGCTAGAAATATTTTACAATAAAAAAGTACACTGTATTTTGGCAGTATGATGTGAAGAATTAAATACTATAAATATATCTTTATGCATGTGTATATGCATGCAATTAGTTCAATGGAAACTGTTTAAAAAGATATTGGTTTCTGTGTTTTCTGACTGGTTCTTCTCTGAAAGGTATCTGAAGATATGAGAAAGGTTTCCAACAATGTTTGTAACTACTAAAATAAAAAGGATTTAGTTGCTGTATTGCTGTAGTTTTTACAGTGTATCCAAAGAAACTTTACAATTATAGATGCGCTTAATCACACACATAACACCTGTAAACGAAAAGCTTGTAAGATTGAAATACATTAATATTTTCATGAAACAGTTTCCTACTGTTCATAAGAAATGCAATTAAATATGCATTCATTTTTAACAAGATGATGTGAAACCCATGATATTGATAACACATTCTCTTGACACGTTCTTTTATAGAAAACAGAAGGTTTCTAGAATTTGTCAACAATGCAACATAATGCAGCTAAATTTGTAACTGGAGCACCTAATTTCACAGATATTTTCCTTGAGATAATGTTTTGATGCTGATTCCTTTGTTCTTGAAATGTAAAAACCAGAACAAAGCGCAATGTAAGACAAAAATGTATGGAATAATTGATAGGTAAAAGTGTAAAATGTTTGCTGTTGATTAAAAAAAAAAAAAACATTTTTGCGATGAGAAAATGATAATATACAAACAGCTGAGGCTAACATAACAACAAGAACATTCCATCACTTTAGGTGTATTAGATTTCTGATATAAATAGTAATCTAGTTGCAATGAAATATTGGTTATATTAGTTATAATGGACCGAATTTTACGCTAACATTGCGTTCATCAAAAATACCCTCAATGAAATATCAGTATTGGCTACATATTGGTTTTACACTGAAAATATTTGCAATGAAATGCCACTATTATAGAAATGGTGGGTTTACATGGAAATATTTGCAATAAATTATTGCAATATTGATTATATTAGTTCTATTTCGGCCGAAAATTGCACCATGTCATATTAAATACGAACTAATAACAAAGGTATGTTCCAACTTACCATAAAAAACACACTTATATTTATCTTTAAAAATAGGGGATTTAGAAATCCAGCATTATTAAAGGTATGTAAAGATGTTTAACGGGAATCGATATTCTTCATTCAGCGAAAATTGACTAAAATATTGATTTTCTAATTTTTTTGCTGCAAATGTATTTAGATATATTAGTACCTAATATATATTGAATAAGTTTCTTGCCGATCCGATAATTATAAGTATACAAGAAAAGCTGTTTACTGTCTCTTTAAATTAGTCAGAGTTAAAATCTTTATTTCATTTTTCTCAACTTACGTTTTTTTTTTTTTCAATATATCAGTATGCTCAAAATACTAAAACTTTAATATTATATTTCTGAATTTAGTTCATGTTTTTAGATAAATTTCGTATGTTACGTTTTATAAAATTAAGAATCAAGTTCTCAATAATGTAAAACATTTATTTAAAATAAAATAAGAAAGAAATAAAAAATTAAGTAACGTCACTCAGTAAATTACTTTTTTATTTTATTTTCGTATGTATCATTAGAGTTTCTTTCTATTTAACAAATGTAATTTTTAGAAATTTGATCCTTAAAGTTACAAATAACACCTCTAAGAACAACATAAAAAATAATAATATCTGCAGAAAAGGGTTTTTTATACTGTCTTTAATTTTATTTAAAAGTTTACCTTTTCAAATTGCTTCAACGGAGTTTTTACTTTATTGATGAAATCATTTTCCTTCATAAGACCATTTAATGGTATGCCAAATTGATCCTTAAAATACTTAGATTTAAATATATATATATATTTAAATGGTGTCAAATTCTCTTAGTATTTTTTACAACTGTCGTTGCAAAACACTAATGAAAACAAATGGACAAATAAAATGCTGTAACATGCCTTGTATAAGTTAAAATAATGCCCCATTCACCTTCCTTCAAAAATTACTTTCTTCGAAAAGTGAATTTCTAATTTATTTTCAGAACACATTCCTTTTTCTGGCGTGAAAATGTTTTTCCCGTTTTCTGAAAAAAAAGAAAAGAAAAGAAAAAGAAGGAAAAATTATGCGTCAAGCGTAGATTATGAAACACTTTCCAATACAAAACTTACCATTTAATAAGGTGAAAGATTATGTCTGCCCTGTATATGATTTATATATTTATAAATATACTACATAGTATGCTAAAATTTAGTTAAGTTAGGAAACGCATAACACAGTTGAAAATTCCCCTTCAGCAATTCCCGTCAATACGCGGAAATGTACTCGAAATTTTTGAGTAGCCCTGTATAGGATCTATAGAATTTGAACACACCAAGTAATATGAAAAAAATTAGTTAAATTAAAAAATGCATACCAGAAATAAAAACGCACTTCCAGCAATTATCGCACATAGACAATACTGCAACCGAACTATTTTGTGGATCCCTGTGTATAAATGAACGATAAATGCTATGCAAGCACTTTGTAATTCACCTCATTGATGTATATCACTTTCATTATGCTTGAAATAGTGCAACATCCTTAAAATACACATCATTAGAATATTTTTTACCCATAGACCATAATGGAATAGAATTATTTTGAGTGTTTCTGTAAACAAGCTATAAATGCTATACACTCTATTTTTAATAGAGAACATGCTATAGTAAATTATATGACAATCCGGGTATATTTACGCGAGGTATAACACGGACAGACAGACGGCCAACAGACAAACCAAATTCATAAACACTTTTCAACTATGTTGGAAAGTGTTCAAAAATAACTTTTTTTAATTTGCGTTGATTTTAGGGTTAAATGTGCAATAGTGTTTACGATCAAAATCGTTTTAAAAAGCTTTCGTATTACTATAAGAAAATGTTATGAAAGAAATTGGGATAGAAAGTGAATTAACACTTGATTAGTCAAAAACTGGCATAGCTATAATATCCAAAATGTTAACCCATTTTACACTATAAAATTTTATTGTGAAAAGGTTTTGGATTTTTATAAGTCGTTCAAAGTGAAGATATTTTTCAAAAACAAAAAGCATATGTATAAAAATTACGGTAACTTTTTATTGAATAAATAATAATATAAAGCTAAAAAATAATCTTAGCATTTAAAAAATATCTTTTTCCATATATATTTAGGATGGGTTTTTTTTTCCTCGTTTATTTTTATTACCCTTATTTTTCATTACCGCCCCACCTTCCCCTAAAAGAAAAACTAGTCGTTGGGGGCCACCGTAATACTTACCCATCATGGATATGCATAATGTAAAATATTAAAATAAAAATGTGTAAACTACTTATAACATGCATTGCATTTCAAATAAAATCATGGCTTGATGACGTCACAAACTTTAAAGGCTCGATTACTGAATTGCTTGAAAGAGGTTTTTCCTTATAACTCCAAAAATAATAATCCTCTTAACAAGCGGTTTATTGCATCTGATTAGGCGTCAAATTTCTAATTAAAATATATCATTGAAGTGAAATTTGGATGAAATACAGGGTCATGAAAAATCGAAGAGTGTGGAAATAGGATTCCAAATATCTCGGCAACTAATTATCCGATCGACTTCATGCTTTATGTAAAATTTATGTTTTTTTATTGTCTTTTATATTCATTTCTTAAAATAAACAATTTCGAAAATTTTTATATACCTTTTATCAGAACGAATATTTCGAGGGTCCGAATAAAATAGTTCCGGTTAATCGAGGTTAATGAAATGAAATAGGCTTCTTCCCATTATTACATACTAAGTACATACCAAATTGCAAGTCTCTATCTCAATTTTTTCGGGAGATAGAGCGTTTACAGACACACACACACACAGACACACAGACGGACGGCAAAATTTTTTTTCTAAAAATATGTTTTTCGGAATCTCCAGTGTCTGAAACGTGTAAATCCGTCAAAAAAAATTTTTCGATTTTCAAAACGATTACAAGACTTACCCTATACTACGTATGATGGGTAAGTAAAAATCAAAAATTTGATTAAATTTCGTAAATCTTCTTCAGTATGCAATCAGCAATAACCAGTTTCTCTGTTAAAGCAATTTATATCATCTTCTTTTCCCACAAGTTCCAATATCAAATTTTCCTGTTTCGATCTACCCACAGTCGTCCGTTATTATCTTATATTTAGGATACAAAGGATTCTACTGGGACGGAAAACTATGCCAGAAATGCACACTTTTAATTGGAAAACTGCTAATAAAGAATTTCCCCTCCATTGATTAAACAAGTCTGGTATTGAATTTCGTTTGTTAACGTTAAGACACTGTGAGTAATTTTCATTGGATTAAATTTAAGTAATGGATGAAAACAATAGGAAAAGTGTGATATTTAAACAGGTTTCAGATTATTTCTGCCGTTAGGTAGCTACTGATTCCACAATAACAATCTGTTTTTGCTAAATATCGTAATTAATATGTAAAGTGAAAACATCCAAGAAGTTTTTGAAAAATTTATAATTTTCTAAATTTCTGTTTGTAATTAGTTTGTATACTTTTTGTACATGTTATGTAAAAAAAAGTACATATGTGTGTATGTCTCTTTTTATTTTACGTTTCATATTTTACGGGGATAGGTTGTTTTGTTTTATTTTATTTATTTTTTTAGTATATCGTATTATATTTAGTTTATTAGTATTGAATAAAATTATTTAGTCCAGGTTATGTAAAGTTACAGTATTTAGGTTTTCTGAAGATTTCAAAGTTTTTTTATTTATTTATTAGTTATCTAATCGTTAGTTTATTCGTATTAAACAAAATATTTTAGTTCAGGTTATGCAAAGTATTTAAGATTTCTGGATATTTCAAAGTTTTTTTTTTTATTTAATGCATAAATTATCAAAATGAAAATATCTAATTTCCAATATTAAAAAAACTAGGGTATCTAACCTGGGCTTCCCGCGATAGAGAATATAGGTGAAAACCACTTTTTTTTTTTGGTTCTTGAAAACTCTAATCGATTTTATACACTTAATATTTTTTTTTAGATTAGTCTGTTAAATTTGTGTTTTATTTATGCTATTTTATTTATTCCTTAATGAAGTTTTAATTTCGTTATGTAATATTAGCTGGAAACAAATGCTGAACTTTTTATAGTGTTTAAAGTGCAAACAAATTAATATTTTGCAATCGTCTGCAAGTGATTAGAGATAGATTTAAAAAAAAATCATGCTTGAAATTTAATTTAAGTGTTATAATAAATCTGTCAATTAAGATACAGCTTTCAAACAAATTGCGTTTGAAAGTAAATTTTTTCCCCTATCTAACGGTGTAAAATGTAAAAATGTGCGATGTTTAGAAATTTAAAAAATTGCAGTAGCAAAAATCGCAAAACCAAAATTTCATCGTCAAGTGTTGCCATTCGCAAAATGACGTCAGCGTTACGCACGGTCACGTTTGTCCTTTATAATATTGATACACATTTTTAAATATTTGCTTTTAACCCCTTGCAGTAGAATGATAAGTCCTTAGAGCAGTGATAACCCTGGAGTGCGCATCCCCCAGGAAACAGATACCAATCATTGAAACTAGTGGACTCGTCTTCCAAGTAGGGAGCTTTTTAACGTGTATTTGTATGGTGATCTCAGTCATATTATGAAGAAAAATGGTCAAATACTGTGCTGCATTCGGATGCAAGGAAAAATCTGTCAAAGAAGGACTTCTAACATTTCACAAGAACGTATATACATTTAAATATTATTAATATATTAACATAATATTAAATTAATTGATTTTTTAATGTCCAAAATTAAAAAATTTTGCATATGCATACATGTTATGTACAGTTTTTTTGCAAATTTGAGCCTTAATAAAAGATGTGATGATTTATTTGGGCACTCATAGGTTTAACTTTTTCTTGATTGATGTATTTTAGATTATTTATTTCAAACTTTTGGGAATTGTGAAAGAAATTTAGATTTTAGCCTAGAAAAAGTATTTGGCGCGATTTGGCGAAGTCTGCTAAATCTCTCAAAAATGCTTTACTATTTATTCTTCACGGGCTGAAATTTCCAGGCCTGGGCACGGCCCGAGCAGTACAATTTTTTATGGCCCAACATGGTATAAAAGATAAAACCTCAACCCGAGTCCGACCAGGCCCGACTGAATTTCTACAAAACATGCCGATATTTCTGAAGCAATATTATTCTCCAATTAAAATTCTTCAAAAAGCTTTACTTATGCATAGATTTTATTTTCGGATTATGTTCTATTTGCATGAAATGCAAAATATCAACAACATTAATGATCAATTAGACTATTACATACATAAACACTAATTAAAAAAATTGACTTAGACAATTACATTTAAATGAATATTTGGTAATAGAAGAAAAATCCGTTATAAACAGGTTCCATTCTTTGCAGCTACATTGTCTGTTGTATATGTATTATATTCTTCACGGATCAAGACATTTTTCCGTTTAAGACAGGTTTATAGACAAGCGTCATAGACATGTTCCTTTTTTTTTTTTTTTTTTTTTTTTTTTTTAAAAAAATACTGTATTTATTACTTTTTAAAAAGAATTTTAATTGTAGAATAATGGCCATTTAAAAATTTATGCATTTTTTGTTGTGCTGGGCCTCATTTTACTGATTTTTGCACGAACCTGAAAATTTGGGCCCGTGCAAATCTCTGGGAAGCCCAGCTTGACCGGAAAAAAAAAAGAAGTCTGGCCCGGCCCAAGTCTGCTGAAAAAAAATCGGTGAAAAGTTAATGAAAATCGGTGAAAATATTATAAAATTTGAGATAAAATTTATAATTTAAGTTATTTATGCTTCTGATTTAAAAAAAGTTTTTTTTAACAGTAACACCAGAAATGATTTTTTTTTAATTAACGTGTCATCATACTATATTATAATTATACAGTATTATATTTGCATATTAGTACTATAAATGTATTGCAGTAGTATATTTTTATAATATTTGAAATGATGTGTATCATGCAGAACATAATTAAAAAATGTTTGTGCCATAAATGTTTGGTGCTCAACTTAGCTGAAAATCGGTGAAAATATTATAAATTTTGAGATAAAATCTATATATTTAAAACGCTAAGCGATTTCTTTCGACAATCCGTGAGAACAAACTACTACATCAAATTACATCATTCTTTTTTTAAATGAAAGATATTTGGTCACAGATTTGCTATCGTACATTCGTTTGTTCGAAAATTTAATTAATTAGCCGTAATCTTAAATTAAAATTTTACTTCTGCTTATGACGTCATAAAGTCGGCAATCGGATTAACGCCCACTGTTCCGACGTACAGAGTTTATTTTCTGAACTCAATGATTGCGAGCATAAAAAATAAATATTAAATATTAAAAGCACGGGACTTTTAGGCCGAATTTTTTAATTTGTAAGTTAAAATATAGTTAAAATGTTTAAGTATTTCGGTAAAAATATTTATCCGTGTGTTTTATAAGCAAATAAAAATTCATATTTACTGTGACGTTACGGAAATATTGTCCACTGGGTTCATTTTATCATTAAGCATTATAACTTTGTTGATGCCATTTTTTTCATTACAATTAAATGCAAAATATATTTTTAATTGTATGCATGGTGCTTAAGCATAAATGTACGTGTGAAAAGTTTGTACCGGTGAAAATGACGTTATGCTTAGCTTGAAATGCATTTTAACATTTATAAAACTAAAAAGAAAAATTTATATGATTGTGTCAACATGGCGTAATATTAACTGATATTTCAATTTTTAATTTTAAAGATTAGAACTGGAGCCTTTATTGGTTGCTTCATCTTGATTGCATACCTTGATTACATGTTACCAATTACTTTTTTTAAATTATAGGATTAAGTTATAGAAATTATAGGATTTAAATTATTAAGATTTCCTTTTTTAATAAAAAAATTCACAAAAGTAAAGAATTTCAGGAAAAAAAAAACTTGAAATAATGATTGTATTTTTAGCTAGAATAAACAATGTAAGGCTAATATTTTATAGGAATTATTTTGGTAGGTTTTTTATAAATTCATTTAACAGTTCCTTATTAGCGGCAAAGTCCTATTTCTTTCACTGTGAATTTTTCTTTCGATGTCAAAAAATGGTAGTCTACTTTTGGACGCCAACCAAAACACAGTGGCAATATTTAGAAATGTATAACGGTTGTGACAACAAACGGCACTATCGCTTTAGCTTTCATCGCGCTTACATCACTTCTAAATACTAAAAATTTAACTTTTTTTACTACATTTTACAATTTCAATTCTTGCATCCTCAATTAGAAAAAAAAAAAATAGCTTTCGATTGAAATTTATTTGAAATCTGCCGCTTAATTTAACGACTTTTTAAATAATTTTCAAGCATGAAATATTTTTCAATTCTATCTCAACAATGACCATCCGTTTGTTTTAATAATGTAAAATAGCCCCTTGGAAAGTTGCAACAATTGAAAATAGGTATCCCTAACCTTCATGAAAAGTGAAGAAAAAATAATAATAATAATAAAAACCTGATAAATCATAAGATCAGATTATCCATAAGATAGAGTATTTTGGCGCTAATATAAAATCTGTCAAAAGAAAAAAAAACTATTTTTAGTTTATGATTAACATAAAATTGATATGTTGAATTCGTTTATGTATATGTTGAATCAGAATATGCTAGGAACTGTTATTTATTATTTTTTTAAAGATCCATTGGATATTTAACTGTTTAAGAGACCGACTGTGATGGAAAAGGAATAATCATCCTGATTATGTAAAGGGATAGAAGAAACCATACAAATAAATTACAATTGAAAACATTAAAATTCTCCCTCATCTGCATATTAATTTATTATTTTTAACAAAAATTCTTCATTTTTGCATAAAAATTGATTAGCTTAAAACAATGGATGCGTTTTAGAAGATATGGATTTGAAACGAACAATGATTAAAGAGGACAATTTAAAACTTTTAATTTAAACATTTTAAAACTTTTAACGTCGTATTTCAACGGTGCCTTTGGGCAGATGCAATACATATGCGCATAGGAGCTCATTCGATTGCATTATCACAGGGGGGCGGTGCTTATACTATGTTCTTTTATTTACTGAATATGAGATGAAAGTAGGAAATTTGTATGATACTTTATGATAGGGCTATTTGTATGATACTTTATAGCTCCATGACCTTTTTTTTTTTTTTTTTGTCGTGGGGAATATGGTGGTAATCTCAAACTGATTTGCATTACACATTTGTTTACGGAGTGTTCATTTGGAGTTTGCATCGGAAATAGCATTTCACTGGGAGGGGGGGGGGGGGATTTTTTAAAATAAAATATTTGAAAGACTGTTTCATACGAAGCCCTACTTAAATAATAAGGAAGCTTATTTTACTGATATTGTTATAGTATTCTTTTCCGTCACGTTTTGATGGGTTCCATCTAGTTTATAATTTAAGTTATACATGCTTCTGATTTAAAAAAGTTTTCTTTAACAGTAACACCAGAAATTTATTTTTTTTTAATTAATGTGTCATCATACTATATTATAATTATACAGTATTATATTTGCATATTAGTACTATAAATGTGTTGCAATAGTATATTTTTATAATATTTGAAATGATGTGTATCATGCAGAACATAATTAAAAAACGTTTGTGCCATGAAGGTCCAGTATTTAGTCTAGCCGAAGATTCTGAGATTGAAATCTAGAGAAACATATGTATTAAAAAAAAGTCTATTATGTATTTTAATAATAATTTGCTACACACTTATATTTTCTTCTGTGTACAGTATAAAGTGTAATTTGAAAATGCAATGATATGTGTTGAATTTTATATTTTCTTACACAAATGTATTAAAATTGTCTTTTTGTAAAAGTAAAAATATTTTAATAGTTTATTTATTTTTTCTGTGTTTCTAGGTTGTTAAGTTTAAAATGTCATTTATTATGGACATGATGATTCTTAATATTTAAAATCAATTTAAGGTGATACATTTTATTATCTTTTTAATAAGAATTTTACTTATTTAGGAATAATTAACATTTTAACTTTTATAATAATTATAATAATTAACTTTTTCTCATATAACTGTTAATAATAGATGAAAACAATTTGCATATTTGATGAGTATTATATTTTGCAATAACTTATAAATAAACTCGTAATATTTCGAAACTATCCGGTATCACTTCGGTCTTTGCTAAAACAATATTACAACTAAAAATTGTGAAGAAATATAACATTTTCATAATATGCATAAAAATAAATGTTTCTGTCACAGCGACTTTTATTTTTAGGAAAAAAAGCCAAATATGGTAACCTTTCGTCACGTGACTGGTGTCAAAATTCTCCCAATGTTTGACCCTCTCTTCATAGGGAGAAAACACTGCATACTCCCTCCATCTAATATCTGCTCTAAGGATAAGTCTAACTCGTCATACGGTTCTTATGCCAAAATGTACAATGACTCTCGTCATTAAATTGGAGTTTCTTAACATTTATTACAACCAATGCAAAAAAGGGTAGAATACAAATATTCACACAAGAGTAAAAAATGTCTTATAAAAGGTAAAAGAAATTTATTTCAAAATAAGAATTTAAACAAGAACGAAAAATCATGCATCAAGCATAGATTATGAAACACTTTCCAACACAGCCAGAAAAATGTAACGAAACTTCACCGTTAAATAAGGCGAAAGAAGATATGTAAGTAAACAGTTTAGAAAACATATAACACATTGAAAAATACAGTTTTCGAAATTCCCTTCCAGTGTCAAAAAAGTAGTCGAATTATTTTGTGCAGCCCTGTATATGATCAACAGATGTGGGTATATAGCATGATAAAATATAGTTCTGTTAGAATATTCACATTTAGCAATTTTTGCCAATCGATCGAAATGCACTCGAAATCTTTTGTACAGCCCTGTATATTATATGAAGATTTTTGTACACACCACCAATTAAGCTAAAAGGCAACTTCAAATTCACTTGCAGCAATTACCAAACGAAAACGACAATATATCTTTTTTTGCGTAGCCCTATATATGAATTTATTTTTATTCCACAAACTTCTATTAGTCTACTAAAAATAGTTCAGCAGGAAAATGCGTAAACACAATTAAAAACTACCCTTAATCAATTCACTCCCATAGTCTGTAATACTTCCCTTGTGCAGCCCTGTATAGGACCGACCGAGTTTATAAACACACACGTACTATGAAAAAAAAAAATTAACTTAAAACGCAAACCAAAGTTGAAAACGCACTTATCACACATAGACTGTAAATATCGCACATGTACTGTAAACAATATCTTTTGTGTGTCTCTGTAAAGAAACGCAATGCACACAAGAGAGCAATTTATAGTGTACATCAGTATTGCACATAATTTTCATTATGCTTTAAATAGTGAAATATCACTAAATTATAATGCAGACGATTTTTCCCCTTAGAACGATGTGTGACAAAATTCTTTTGTTTGACCCTGTAAATGAATAATTAATTCTTTGCAATTCATATTCTACAAAAAGTATATTTTAATGCGCTTCATAATTATACATCAATTTCATTATGTTTTAAATGACGTAGCGTCATCAAAATGCACTTGAAAGAATTATTCCCCATTGGCTGTAATGTAACGGAATACTTTTGACTGTTCCTGTAAAAAAATACTATAGGTGCTACACATTTCAGTTGAAATAGGGAACATGCTATAAATAACAACAATAACATATAAAAATTTCAGGGCAGTCCGAGCATATTTATGGGAGTTAGAGCACGGACAGACGGACAGACGGACATCCGGCCAGACGGAAAATGTCAAAAAGAAACATATATATTCTCCTCACAAAGTTTGCAAACATGAGACAAAATTTCCTTATTTCTTAAGGTAGAAATAACTTATACGATTTAATAACACATAAAAAATCTAAATAGTTAGATTTTTTTTAAACTGCATTTCACAAACCTTTTTGAAAAAATAGTTAAATATTGTTAAACCAGGATAAAATTATTTCATCACTAAAATTTTTTTAGTAAATTATTTTCTTATTACGGATTTCTTAGCTAGTTTCATTTTTTTTTAATTATTATTATTATTATTTCCTTAACAATTATTGAAACAAGTGCAAACATGGGAAGAATACAAATATGCCTATAAGAGTAAAGAATATTTTACAAAAAATAAAACAACTTGATTTCAAATATAGTATTTAATAAAACATATATTTTACAAAACAAACCCAGCCTTTCTATATCTCTTTTAATATCTATAAATTTAAAGCACAATAAGTGCACTTCTCATATCACTTGCAGCCAAAAACTTTTAGAATAACGTTACATTTTCTCACAGAATTTGCAAACACGGGACAAGATTTAATTATTTCACAAGGGAGAAATAAATTATCTGATTTAAGAACACTTAAAAAATGTATAGATAGACATTTTTAAGCATTGGTTTTCATAAACCTTTTTTTGAAAAAGCAGCTAAAATATTGTTAAAACCGAATAAAAATAAAATTATTTTATCACTAAAAATTTCCTATTTAATAAACACATGAAAAAAAATGAATTAGATTTTTCAAAACAAACCATTTTGAAAAACAAGTTAAATATCGTTAAAACAGAATAAAATTATTTTATCACTAAAATATTCCAATTAAATTCTTTTCTCATTACGTTTTTCTTAGCTAGTTTCTTTTTATAGATTTTCTTACCAGTGCAAACAAGGGCGGAATATAAATACGCCTAAAATAGTGAAGAATATTTTACAAAAAAAAAAAGCAAAAGAAATCGATTTCAAATAAAGTATTTGATAAAACGTATATTTTACAAAACAAACCAGTCTTTTTGTATCGCTTTTAATTTCATCTAATTTTTAAAGCACAATAAGTGCATTTCTGATATCAATAACTTGCAGTCAAAAACTTTTCAGAATGATGTTAGATTTTCCTCACAGAGTTTGCAAACAAGGGACAAAATTTCATTATTTCACGAGGGAGAATTAAATTACCCGATTCCCTGGCTAAAACTTTCCAGAAATATTTGTGATACTCTGGAGGTAGTTGAATGCAAATAACCCTTTGAGCTTGATACTGTGAGGAGAAAAAGACTTAATTAGAGGGAACATGGTACCAACCTCCGATAGAGGTGGTTGTCTTAAGGGACTTTCACAAACATCAACCTCTGTAGTATAACTCATTTAGTCGAACAGCAACTTGGCAGTATTTTTGTAATTTGACTTATTGAATGAAATAGAGCATTTTCTGTACAAAAGAGGTAAAATATAGTTCTAAATTCCGAAGTCGTTTTCACAAGTCATAAATAAGGCAACGCTAAATAACTGAAAAACTTTTCTTACCCAGCTACCGGCAACAATAAATAAGTAATAAAGTTGCTTTGACAAAAATTTTAGATAATGGATACATGGGTCATCGAGAAACAAATTAGTTTAAATCGTTAAAGAACATTGTTCAGTTCTCTAGTTAACTATATTATACAAAACTTTTGTTCGATATTATAATACTGGAAACTTGTTACTGAAAAGTTTTTGTTTGATATAGTATGCTTTCAGAAATGTTCTTTCATTGGAAACTTACCTATAGCTTCTGTATTTTAGAAATAACATATTCTTCTGCAATAAATTTAGAAAGATATTTCGATTAACGGAGGTTGGAGCTAAATTGGTGTGGTTAAATTAAGCAGAAGAATTGCTGTATTTATAGTTATGCCAATTAGAATATAAACAGTCTAATTATCAAAAAATTATCTCACACTACGCATTACATGCATGAATAATTAGAAAATAAGAAATCTTTCAGGAGATAATAAGGAAAGTCAAGTCCTTTTACAAAACTATACAAATAACTTTTATCAAAGTTTTAAATTACAATTACCGTAATATACTACATTTTGCAAAACTCTTTATGCAGTCATCCAATTATTATTATTTTTTTCGTTCTCATTTATAAATGAAATATTGTTATTATTACAAAATAAGAAATCTTTCATGAGATAGTAAGGAAAGTCAAGTCCTTTTACAAAACTATAAAACTAACTTTTATCAATACTTTTATAAACACGAATTTTTCTAATAAAAATTGATAATGGAACTTAAGTATTTGCAATGAATTATTTAAAAAAATATTTTAAGTAAACATTCGATAATTAATATTTAATAATATTATTGAATTTTTTTTTTACTACATTTTTAGGTATAGTATGGAAGAATAAT
The DNA here is from genome assembly GCA_963931845.1 of Maratus michaelseni. Lineage (NCBI taxonomy): Eukaryota > Metazoa > Arthropoda > Arachnida > Araneae > Salticidae > Maratus > Maratus michaelseni. Next base: position 188,667,435 of record OZ007587.1, read on the forward strand.
CACACGTCATTGTCTTCATATTTTAACGAAATCAACAAAATAATCATATTTAAAAAATTTAATCTATTGAAAACATCGAAAGTAATTTTTCTAAGCCGAAAAATAATTAATAACACCACATAAAAATATTTTTTAAATAAAATAAAATAAAATAACAGACATATGTCCAACACTTACCTGAATAAATATTATGCCATATTTTAAAGTATATTGTTCGCATATAAAAATATTGATTTTATGTCGAACCAACAAACTGTAAAATGGTAAAAAATAATTAAAATAATACAGTATTTACTCGCGTAATTTGCGCCCACTAGTACTTTATACTTTTGGGGTGTCTTTATAAATTTGACTAAAAAACAAAGATTTGCATAATTATCGCATCAAGATTATGAGATAATTTGAGCTAATAATATCCTCATAGATTTCATTTTTGAACTGAGAGTAGATTAATATTATAACTGATAAAGCAACATAAGTACTGATTTGTTTTCACAGAATTTTTTTTATTCATGGTTGAGTGTTTTGTTGAATATAATAATAAAATGCCATATGAAGGGAAATTCGGAATAAATGAAACATTAGATATTATCGTAAACACTGATATCCTCTAAAAGAGATAATTAAAATTTAATTCTGAAAAAAATATATCTCATAGAAAATGCTATGGTGTTATTATGCTCTGTAAGAAAAACTCTTGATTTAACAGTGTAGCTAAGACGCCAATAAAAAATGTTTATTTTACCAAAAAAAAAAAAAAAAAACATTTTTGGTAACAGGTTATTTTACTACAAAAGCTTTTAAAAATAAAAATCTCGTAATAAATACAGATTTTATTTCGGAGGAAATCTGTAAACTCTTTATTTTACGAGCAAATAATCTGTTAAAATAACAGAAAGTTCGTAATAAATATAGAATTTTTTCGTAAAATAAACAGTTTCTTACTGTCGTCCGCGCAAACAGCCTTTTTGTTTCTGAAAAAAAAAAAAAAAAAAAAAAAGACTTTTTCTGTAGAGGGAAAAAAAAAAAAAAAAAAAAAAAAAAAACAGATTTTTTCTGTTTTAAAAAAAAAAAAAAAAAAAAAAAAAAAAAAAAAAAAAAAAAAAGTTTAGTTCTGGTTTTTTTTTTTTTTTTTTTTTCTGTCTGGTTTTTATTTTGAGTACCGGGAAACAAACTATTTATTTATTTTCTTTTGTCCTGTGGAGAAAATTTGTAGATAATGCCTTACAAAATACATATCTAGCAGCCGGAAAATCATGAAAGATTCCACTTAAATATTTTTCAGACTGTTTAAGGTTTAATTATACAGGGTTATTCAAAATGAATCATTCGATTTCAAAAAGCTATATTTTCATAAATAAACTACACATACTGATAAGTAATACATGAATACAAAGGAAAAATATGGAACTTTTTTTTTACAAGTATTCGATATAACTTCGTTTAGTTACACGTATAATGTCAAGTCTTTATGAAAATTCCTACTAAACTCGTTGTAAAGTTCCACTGGTAATTTATTGTGCAGCAAAAATCCGTTATTTAAGTTCATACAAATTTGTGGGTAATGGCGGCACATAAAGTTTATCTTTTACAAACCCCCAAAGGAAGAAATCGCATGGAGTCATATCAAGTGACCTAAAGTGTCTAGGTGTGTAACATCAAGTCATCTGGTCCACTACGACCGATCCAACTGCGAGGTAGCTCCGTGTTAAAGAATCGACGTACCTCTGTAGCCAGGTGGCCAAGTGTGGTCGTACCCCTTTGTTGGAAAACGAAGTTGGAGAGATCATCTTTTTGGGTAAAAAGCCAGCTTCTAAAACAGCTTTTGTGAAACAACTTCACGAAGAACACACGAGCGCTATCTATTGTTCACAACATAAAACATACATATTTTTCCTTTGTATTCATGCATTACTTATAATTCTGTGTCGTTTATTTTGGAAAACATGGAATTTTGGAATCGGATGACGCATTCTGAACAACCCTGTATTTTAAGTATTCACGTTCCGGTTGACAGTTATCTTCTGTAAAATCGATAGATTTATTTACAGTGTGTTTCAAAGCATAAAAGTGTTTTTTTTTATATATTTTGTTGTAGAATGCTCTAAAAAACTATTTAAAAAAAGATTATATTGTTCAAGTCCAAAAATTATCTACGAACTTTTTGTTATACATTTTGTTTAATCTTAAATATTCATTTATTAAAATGTTACATTAATCTTATAGAGGCCCTTTTTATTCTAACATGGCTTTCGAGAAAAAAATAATACTATTAAAAAAAACTGGCATATTTCTCGCACCCCCTACTTTTAGAACCGAAGGAGTGGTGAAAAAAGTGCACAAAATACGCGAATACATACATCAATAATTCAAACATCTCTTGTCTTTTTAAACACACTGAAACAAATTATCACATGAAAAGTGTAAGGTAACTAACTAATTTCTCCATCATGATATTTAACTCTCAGAAGTTATGTTCAGCTCAGCATTAACAACTACTACTACTTCTGTAAACTCTACTCCAGACAGTAAACTTTAAAACAATTCCCTGTTGCTATGTAATCAATGATGCTATCATTTAGTACCCATGACAATAATTTTTAAACTAATGACTTAAGCAATAATGAGCAACAGTGTCATTAAACCTTTGGAAGTGAATACTTTCTCATTTACGACTGGTGTCTCCCATATTACTCCCTTTTGGCTGATGATCTTCAGGAACTTTCATGCCTGACCAAATCATGATTCGGTATATCGATTCTATTTTTCTCGAAAGACTTAAAGTTAACTACATTCTAATTTGATACAAACACTTGAAAAGCGTAATTCCCAGAGTGTCCATTTAAAATGTAAATGTGTAATAAGAAAGACAGTAAGTTAATTGCTACAACACTGTTATGAACATGAAACTAATATAACAACAAATTTGAATTCATGTTACAAGACTATAGCAATAATTCTCGTTAAATGAAATTACAGAAATATCTAACCTTAAACTTTAAGGCTCGCCAGGCCTCAATTTTCACTCTACAATATTAGGCCTAATAGCACCAGCACCAGCAACCTAGTAGCACAGCCAGTAGATGTTACGTAACTGTAACGTCACAGTCATCACAAATGGTCACAACCAGAACGATGACCAAATGGTGGAATCGCTATTTCGCCACATTATGTCTCTCATGTGATTGTTAATTTGTGACTCCACTGTGAAAGTCACCATGACCGATTTTCGAGTCATTTGCACCTTGTCACAAAATAAAATACATCTATTTTACAGTGACATGGATACGACTCGTTTTCCATGTCACAAGTCAGTCAGAGTGAAACAGTAACGTATTGTTGCATTTGGATCACGGTGTTGTCACATTCGGGTCACAATTCTATTAGGGTATGGTCCTGAAATGCAATCGTATATTTCAAATTTCGCATCAGAATTTTTTTTCACTGTTTTCATATATCTCTAAATTATGTTTTCTTTTTCTCTAGTGGAAAATTTTTAATTTTCCAATTCGAAAATATTAACTTAAGTTTTTGCTTTATTAATGTTAAAATCTTATAGAAATTGACGAGCTGCGAATAGAACCATAATACTTATAATATCTATTAACCATAATATCTATTAACTATTTTCAAAACTTTATAATTAGACGACAAGTAACCGTCATTTAGGGAGGACATACAGAAAAAAAATGAAAAAATTTTAATTTTCTGAGAGAAATTTGAAAAATACTATTGCATCTCATAGGAGAGATGAATTGGAAGTCTGACTGATCACGACTGACTTAAGTAAAAATAAGATCAAGTAACTGAAAAAAACACCTCTTACGGCTATTCCATATCCAACCTGCAAATTTCTGACACAATATTAGTAAATTATCATCTGCCGTGCATGCATAAAACTTTCAGATATCAAGTCAGATTTTCAAATTTTTAAGTTCCTGAGAATGTAAATTTCAGAAAATGATATTCAAAATCGACTTCCGGAACATGACGATCTACATAAGAGGGTCATCAAATATCAATCAATTGCAATTAAATATGTATCCCATTTATTTGAAAATTAAAAATGCTACTCGATTCTCTGGAACCTACTTTTACGCATGTGGAAAAAAATAAAATAAAATAAAAATTTAAAAACAAAAAAGACTTTCTGAATCTATCAGAAAGATTCGCTTTGTCGAGCAAGTAAGATGATTTAAGAATATCCAAACAAGCTTATAAAAGGCGACATTTCGAATATAGCAGTTTCAGAGCTTTTTTTCTTCGGGCATTGATACCTGCAATTAATTACCTCAAAGTAGAAAATAGGTATTTCGGCAGGGCAATGTTAGACACTGAAAACAGCACAGATTCGTTGAATGTTATTTATTCTGCTTTAACCCCTTCGCAACAAACGAATACAATTTTTAATCTTTTAGTATCAGTAATTCCATATACAAACCTTTGCTTAATTTAATCGCAGAAGTTCTGTGAATAAATAAGGCGAAATTTTCTTTTCAAAATTACTGATAGGAAAAATTGAAAATTGCATTCATCTTATACGCCAGGTGTACACGACGCTATCGCGAAGGGATTAAAGTAGTATTTTATCAAATTATCAAAAACAGAATAGTCATTTTAAATGTCACGGTATTATAAATTTGAAATAAATTTTGAAATGTTCTATACGGAGATTTCAATCCGCTAAGTTTAAATTCACTCGAATTCACTTAAGGCGAATATTTCTTTTGTAAGTATATTTTTTCTATTTAGGGTTAGACACCACAAATTTTATAGAATAATAATTTAATGCCAGACTTCTGCGTACATAAGGCGAATATTTTTATTTAAATACAGTGGTAGCACACAGTTAAAAATATGCAGCAAACTGTCCTGTCATTCGACCGTAAAACGGTTACATAACCGTATTTTAACTCTATTCTGACCATAATAGGGGCAATAATATGATCAGAATAGAGTTAAATTACGGTTATGTAACCGTTTTCTATAAAAACGGTTGAATGACTGGATAGTTTGCTGCAAATTTTTAACCGTGCATGGAGTTGAATTTATTTATTGAAGTTTAAATTTTACTCGATTCATATATGCATCACTAAGCAGTGTAGAATTAATATAAAATCAAAGGGGAAACTTTAGATCACGATTTAAGTTTAGATAAAATGGTGTTCAAAGACGTAGATACGTGCTGCAAAATAGCCGTCGTGAATCATGCGCCCACCGACCCTTTTGTTGCACCTTCGAAGTGTCTATAAATTTAGATGTATAGGCAATTTTTTGCAATTATGAATAATGAATATTACTTTTGATACTGGAAGGAAAAATGAAGTTATGGATCTGTACATTTTTTTTCCTTAAAATTAAATCTGCTGTGAAGATTGAAAGACAAGCGTACTGAAAGACAATCGCACTAAATGTGAGCACTGTTTCATTTATGTCACGTTTGGTAAGTGCAAAGAAGCTCTGTTACTTTTTGCACTTTACATTTTTCGTAAAGATAAGTTTATATCTCACTTTTTCCAACATCTAGATACATATGGGATTGTATATATGTTTATGCAATTTGCATCCTATACACAGCATATAAAAATAGTGTATGTGTGTGGGAGGGAGTACTTCCATGAAGATGATTTAAAAATATACAAATTGGCCTGTGACACCAAACAAATTGATGCTCCCTCCTGTACAGGTAATAATTGCTGAAACGTCAAGTGAACGCTTAATGTGGAGACCCGAAAAGTTTTATATGTCCGTTTGTCTCTGTGTTTGTATTTTGTCTGTGTGTATGTCTCGCTATAACTGCCGCAAAAAACATCTGTTTAATTTGTAATTAGGAAGGTATGTTGATGAAGTATCCGGAATTATCTTTATAGTTCTTACAGCTAATTCCAATTGCATTTCATTTTATTATTACCCAAAGTGTCCGTTAGATTCTGGAAAGCCAATTTCTGATTATGACCAAATTTAAATGGTACTAATGCCAGTAAATTTAAGAATTAGTAATTAGTTTTTTGCTAAATTTGGTTCATTTGCTTGAAAAATATAGAACATTTTATTTTAATCATAATGCTTGTCTATGAATTTCAGACGATTTTCAAATATTATCATTCATTAAAAAGAAAATGGCTCATTTGGATAATTGATTTAAATGTTAAATTATTGATGTTAAAATTCTGAGGATCTTAAATTACTCCAATTTGTTTGAAATTTTGTTAATACGTATGTCACACATTCTAAATTATCTATGTATTTTTTTATGTAATTTTGTGCATGTGGTTTTGAAAAATATAAAGCATTTTAACTTTTCGATTTTAAATTTTTGTTATTATAAGTAATTATTTTTTCTCTTTTACTTTACCAGTTGCCTAGTAACTCTATTTCGAAATGTATCAAAGAAAGAAAATTTATTATAATAATTCACTCCCGATTATGAAAGATTTGGAAAGAAAAAAGTTTAAATAAAATATAAAATATATACCCCTGAAGAAAGCCTCCCCTCCTATGCCACCTGAAGAGTTATACATTTTTATTCTAAAGAATTTGAACAATAAGCAGTTGAAGAGTATAAATGCATGAAATCGTGTTTAATATACAACAGTTTTTAAAAGTTAGATTTTCTGAATCTTTGAGGAAATCTTATGTCCTTAGAAATATATACATATAATCTAACATTATTAAATTGCGGATTTCAGTATATCAGGTATTGTCTGAAGTGAGATGAAAATTAAACTGTCTTGCAAATTTGACGTTGAGGCTCCTGATCTGAAGATTTATTAGTTAATAATCTAATTAGTTTAAACTTTTAAAAAAAATTTAATTCTTTGAATTACGGTACGTTTTCTCATAATCGCATATAAACTTATTACATTCACACATATACATTCATATTTTACATATCGAATATCTTCTCAAATTCCTGTCTTAATAAAGTACGTAAATTAGGAGGGGTTTTTTTTGTTTTTTTAAGGGACGTAAAATAAAGCAACAAGCCAATTTATATATTAAAAAATGTATTTCTTCAATGGAAATTGTACTTTTACTGGAATTCGTAGTCTCCATAACTAATTCACCATGTTGGGTATAGCTGATTGCTTGACCTATTTTGAAGTAACTGGTACCACCCTAATTTTAAAATATTCATAACACGATCTTCGGACATGGAGACCGTAATTCCATGAAGACGGCTGTGATCATTTTGATTCCTTCAAAAGTTCGAAGAACACTTACACTGAAAGACCGTCATCCTTTCTAAAATAACGTTAAAAGAGGAGAAATAATTGCAATCGAAACTGCCTTCTGCTGCGATTTGATACATCAATAATCCTATTAAAGTAATCAGCTAAGATGGAATCGTAAGGAACAAAAGCAAATTCTCTTTTAGACAGTTTTCCGTCTTAGGAAGTGCTTTGTCCATTACAGCTGTATTATATTCTTTTAAATGAGACCATGAGATTTTCCGTTTAAGATGATATTGTGTTATACATACTAGGTTCAGTTTTCCCTAGTTTCCAAAAATTATGCCTAAAATGATTAACACCCTGTTCTTCATTATTCTATACTCAGATTTTGCGCACTACATATTTTTTGAAAATTTTATTTGTTATTTAATCTACATAATTTTTATGTATGGCAAAACTTGTTAAGATGGAATTGCAGCGAGCCGGAAAAAAATCCGTTTCAGACAGGTTTTTTATGAGGTATACAATGTTATATAAATATATTATTTTCGTCAGAACCATGAAATTTCACGTTTAAGGCTCTAAGATTCCGTTATACATAAGTTCTATTTTCCTAGTTTGCACAATCTTATAAAATATTTAGACTTTATATTTTTAAGTGAAAAATAGAAGGCGTTGACGAAATTGTATACCTAAAATAAGTATATTTATTTGTCACAAATAGTTCTAATTTTATCTTTTTCATGCATTAAAGCATAGACACCATTAGTAATGCTCCTTGTTGGATAAAACTAATTGCCTGACCTATTTTGAAATAACTGATGCCATCGTGATCCTAATAAATTCATAACATGAACTTGGAACATGCAGGCCGTAATTCATGAAGACGTTGTAATCATTTTGAGTCCTCCGAAAGACTTGTTCGAGGATCATTTACACCAAATGACCGTCATCTTTTCTGAAATAATGTTAAACAGGAGAAATAATTGCAATCAAAACCACCGACTGCTGTGATTTCAAACATCAACAATGCTATTATTTGCCTGAAACGATGAACATCTGATCTCCATTATTCTGTAATCAATGTCCTCTGTTCTGCATCCGAAGATACCTAAATCTCGACTTCAGAGTGTTTCGAGTGACAGGAAGATAAATCATGTGTTAAGTAGGTATCATTTTGCTTTAATGACCAGTAGTTTTAATAAGTATTAAGTTTAAATCAACGTAAAGTCTAGATGTGAATTAATTATATGAATGAATTTTTAATACAGTAAATTTCTCTTTATGCGTTTCGCATCTATGTGAGTTTTTTTTTTTTCTTTTGTTCCATTTTCTCTTTATTCTATGTTTATAAGAAGAAAGTATCGTAAATTGATGTTAATTGAACTCTGGTGTGGTACTTGAACCTAAATTAAAACAAGAACGAAAAATCATGCGTCAAGCATAGATAATGTAGCACTTTCCAACGCTTCCAAAATAATTTTACAAAACATACCGTTTAATAAGCTAAAAGATAACATCTAAGTAAACAATTTGGAAAACGCATAACATATTTAAAAACATAATTTCAGGAATTTCCAACAGATACAGTATTCGGAAAAATATCCGATTACTTTTATTCAGCCCTGTATATGATTGTATTGCATATACAAATCTATAGATTTGTATATGCTAGGATGCTAAATTTTAGTTTAGTTAGGAAACGCGTAGCACAGTTTAAAATTATCTTTCTGGAGTTTCTGTCAATAAACGGAAATGTGTTCGCAAACTTTTGTGCTGCCCTGTATAGGATCTACAGAATTTATACACACCACGTAATAGACAAAAAGCGAGTTAAAATTAAAATCGCGTTTAGTAACTTAAAACGCACTTCCAGGAATTAGTGTTAACAGACAGTAGAGAATTCTTTTGTGTGTCCCTGTAAATGAACGATGACTGCTATACACACACTATTCTGTAGTAAGCCTCTTGTAATGCACCTTAGATATATATAAATAAATTTCAATGCGTTTAAAATAGTGAAACATTATTTAAATAAACCGCAGACGATTTTTCTCCATAGACGTCATGTAATGGAATTCTTTTGACTGTCCCTGTAAAGTAACTGTAAGTGCTATGCACACCCTATTCCATATTAAGCTTCTTCTAATGCACCTTAGTGATATATATAAATTTCAATGCGTTTAAAATACTGAAACATTATTTAAATAAACCGCAAATGATTTTTCCCCATAGACCGCAATGTAACGGAATTCTTTTGAGTGTCCCTGTAATAAAACTATAAGTGCTACACACTTCCGTTGAAATAGGGAACATGCTATAGATAGCGAAAATAACATATAAAAATTGCAGAGCAATCCGAGCCTATTTACGGGAGTTAGAGCACGGACAGACGGCAGACGGCCAGACGGCCATACAGCCAGACAAACCGAAGTCATAAGCACTTTTCAACTAGGTTGGGAAGTGCTAAAAAGAAACACTTTACAGCAGTCTTGGATCTATAGTTGTGTTGAGAGTATTAATATAATTCACCAATATGCTACAGGTAACAGCACTAACTAGTAACCAGTACACCCAGGGCTGATTTAAAACATTTTTTTTGAGGGGAGGGGGTGGTGATCTAAGTAACCTGCTCCTGGGTCCAAGCAACCCCAATTTATAATAGTGGATTTGTGAAATTTTTCAACTTCCAGTTTATGATATATTACAAGTTTTAAAATGTGTTGAACACGGTTTGACTATTTTTCGACTAATGTCTGCCTGTTTGACGTCTGTCTGTGTATTACACAAAATTTGTGGGTGCTGTTATTAAAGAATCAATGGACGAATTAATAAAAAATTGTATTTAGTTGATCTTGGCCTAAATTGGTGCTGATTAGATTTTGGCACATATTGCCGGTCAGTTGGTGCTATTACGTCTTTTTTTTTTTAACGATGCGTGTGACAGCTATATTTCAACATCTATGAGATAGAATTGCACCAAACTGAATATATAAGTCAGTGGTATCCCCCCCCCCTCTCTCTCTCTCTCTGGCTACGCCAATGTTTAAAGCGCTTATTATGAAAGATTGGTACAATTTGGGTTTTCATAACTCAAGAGGGTTCGCTGCTACGGTATGATTTTCGCGAAAACTTTTGTTTTAAACTACATTTCATCAAATTAATTTTTTATTTAAAATAAGTAATAACTAAGTCATTGAAATTTAAATTTTTGACTAACATATTATTCGATTTAGAACAAATATAACTGTATCGTGGATTCTATTGGATAGAAATGCAAGAAGTTACACATATTATAGAGTCAAATTCAGACCCAGAAATTAATGACTTAAAAAAAATGTGTTGAGTTGAATTTGTGTATAACAGCTCTTCGGATAATATAGGGTGATCCTGAATTCATGATACAAACTTTAAGGTTTGATACAGGACACTGTAAAAATCATTTATTGTATAGGAAACTAGGTTCGGAAATCCATTTATGTAGTCAAAATTACAGGGTGTTTCACTCCAATCCAAAATCGTGTTTTCGTCCATAACTTTAACTGAAGTGAAGATATTTTAACAAAATTCGCAACAGACTCATCTTTGTATAAATTGTAAGGATATTGTAAGGATTTCATTAAAGTATCTTCTCTACTATTAAAATTTTGAACGAAAACGCGTCTTCCGATTGGAGTGAGATGCCCTGTAATTTTGATTAAATAAATGGATTTCTGAACCTAGTTTCCTATGCAATAAGGGATTGTTACAGTGTCCTGTACCAACTCTTAACCCTCTGACCGCCGAGCAAAAGGGCAAAATTGTAATGTTGTTTTCTCTGTATTTTTTTTTAAATGCTAAATAAACATGATATAAAAAACTTAATTACGCATATGAACATAATCCTTAAGACTATTAATCATCACTTAATGTTTTAAAACTGCTATTTGTATAATTATATTAATTTAAATAATGCTAATATTGCAGTGACGCCTACAGCATAGTCGATGAGCAGGAAGTTTGTATCTTGAATTCGGATCTGTATAATAAAATAGCTCATGAAATAATGTGATAAAAACGATATGTAAAATTTTTAAAGTAAAATATCGTGAAAGACTATATAGAAATAACTTTGTGAAACGACACTATTTTATTAAACTTTGTGTAGAGGGCGGCTTGAGTCTAAAATTAAAAACTGTTTCAATCCCAACACAGACTCTGTCGTTGGTGCAAAACAATGCTATAAAACACATTGACTTTTAAATGGTATTTTTTCTGATTCATTAATAAAGATAGTGCTTTTATGTAGTAAAAAGTTTTGAAAAATTTGTATAATCTATTTCTGTTCTCATGTGCATGATTTGTTCTAAAATTCATCTTTTTCCTAGGGATAAATTCTACAAAAATACCTAAATAACTACATATTAGGAGGGTGGCGAAAAAATTTAAAACTTGAAACTGGGTCGCGACACAATAAAATTTGATAACCGCTGACCTAAAGAATAGTCATTGAAATGTAAAATTTTAACCATCACCAAATTTTAATTACATGATCTTTGATTTAGAACAGATATATTTTAGAATGCCTTACAAATTAAAGACATTTAGGAAAATACCAGGGTTATACCGAAAGTAGTGTAAAAGTTGTATAACTTTTATATTAACTGGCATGTCATTCAAATTTTACACATTTGTGGATCGGTTTGTTCTCAATACAAAGGTACTACTACAGTGCCTAGAATTAGATAGTGTTGCTATCGGCGTCAAAATTATACTTCAGAAATAGAGGACGCCGATAGATGGCGCCAGTGTTCTCACCGCGGCTATGGTAACTTTCGTTTTTACATACACATCATTGTAAATCTATTTTTTTCTGTAATAAATCAGTACTTTAAAATGCTCTAGATAAAAAATAAACGAGGAAAAAAATTCTAATAATGAAAATACAGTTGAAGAGAAATGTAATTGATTTCATAACAACTAATTGTAATGAACTCAAACATTTACAAACTTTATCATAGGACAATGTTTTTCTTCCTACAATATTTAGTTATTTCTAAAATTGGATAAATACAATACAATATATTGGATAAATACATTATACTATGATGAATTCTTGCAAAAACATGTCCCTATTTTGACAACATTTTAATCTGTATTCATTATTACATAACTTGTTTACATCCAGTTAACAAACTAAGAGTAAATTGAGTTGTTAAAAATTTCTGATATTTCAGAGCTTTAGTTTAGGGTAAAATAATTTAAGGTATACTAGCAAACATCAAACAAGAAATTAATAATTCTTTCAAATCTAGAAAAAAAAAATAATTACTCTCCTGAAAGTATGACAAGAATGCATTTTCTTTAAATTAGGGTAGATGTGCCAATCATCCTTAAAAAAATATTAAAAAATTATTTTTGATTAATAGTTATTATATTTTATTATTATTTTTTAATATTACATTAAGCTATCAACAATATTTAACCATTCTCATACTCACACTTCCCAATGTGAATCAAAATTTTAATAACAGAAATAAATCAAACACTTTTAATTCAAGAGTAATAGACATCCTACAAAAAGTAATGCATTGATTTTGTGAATGTGTTTAAAACCATGATTGAATGAAAGCATACTAATGAAACAAAATAGTCATGTTAAAATAAATTTTAAAGTTAGGATATCAATAATTAATAAAATATTTATGATAATAATTCATTGTTTAAATTAATTATTGTCATTATCACAAGATAAATATTTTAATTATTTAGATAGAAAAATTAAAATACTAAATTAAAAATAATTGAGCAAATCTTCTTTCCCTTCAATAGTGTATTTGTAATTTCTCTCAATAAATCGCTCATGAAATGCGATTCACATTAGAGTCCTGCATCGGGTCGGGTTACCCGCACCCGACCTGTCCCACGGTTCGGGTCGGGTTGGCGCTCTATTTTTTTTGTTGAGGTTCGGGTTCGGGTCGGGTTGACATTCACTTTTTCGGGTTAGGTTTTTACTCTTGCGGGTCGGGTTGCGGGTTGACTTCAAATGAAATTTGCTGGTTCGGGTCGGGTACAACCCGACCCATGCAGGACTCTAATTCACATGCAACTGAATATTGGTTCTGATCTTTATCGGCACGAGGAATGACTTTTAACCATTTTTCAAATTAGTTTTTATCTTTGGGGGGGGGGGGGGGATAGAGTTATTTTAATTTTGTTGCTTTTATATCCATTAGTATATCCAGGAACGAAGCATGTTCGATCAGCTTTTCTTTTCTTAGTATTTGCAGATTTATCCATACTGATTTATCATTAAACAGGCATAATATATGTTTACTTTAAAATATTATAGAAATAGAAACATTCGTATAGTTTGTTTGAAAATACAGCGTTAATTACATTGAAACTAACATTAGGATCAAGCCTGGTAAATGAAACTTCAAACGTTAATAACGGCGGTGGGAACTCGACGCCCTCTCGCGGAGAAACTGGTTTTCCTCCTGTTAGGGGCATTTTTTTTATTGCGGTTGTATTGGCGATAAGCACACTACTTACTTCTAGGCACTGTAGTACTACTGAATGTTGTCTCTATCACAAGCTAATGCATTTGCGCCAAGTTGAACCCAACTCTCGAATCGTCTTTAAAAATTTCAGGTGTGAACTGTTGTACTGTAGCCACTTCTTCACAGCTGAAGATCGTTGTCAGTGGTCGCAAGTAATGGTTTCTCACTAAGTGGTTTGTCTTCAACGCTGGTTACACCTTCATTAAAGTTCTTCCTCCATTTTTCACATTGTTCTTCTCCATGGTGTCACCCCCATAAACATTCAGTAGCCTTCTGTGGATGTCGGACAGTCTGCATCCTTTTTTCGTCAAAAATTCAATGGCAACTCGTTGCTTCTGCTTGGAACCAATTATTTACTTCCAATAAAAAAGAAATTTTATAGAGAAAGAGTTGTTCTTCAAACATTTAGGATTTGAACGGCATATGTTAGATAATAAAAAAGTTTTTTTTTCATTAGTCTTTGTTCTACCCTCGTATATTTCTAAGTTATCAATACATAAGTTTTACATAGGTTGTTTCATAAAGGACTCTTCTACCCTTAAAATTCAATGATTTATCAACTACAATTAAACATAAACAAGAAGTAAGTGATATGTTTACTAGGAAGCTAATACATTTTATATGCAATAATTTTAAAAATAGTTCGTATTTGCGCCAAAGAAGGCGCTGCACTTCCTTAAAATTGTAAGAATGCTGATATTAACTTTAAAATTTCAAAATACAAACCTTTTTTGCGTTTCAATAACTTAATAGCACAGAAATTAAACACTCTGAAATCTCTTATGCAGTTTTACATGCTAATTTCAGCATTCTTACATTTTGAGGTAGCGCAGCACCATCTATGGACGAAAATTTGAACTGTTTTTAAAATTACTCTAGGCAAAATTTAGGAGTTACCTGATAAACATATCGCTTATTTCATCGTATGTTTATTATTGTTAATTAATTAATTTTAAAGTTAGAAGGTCCTTTATGAAACTCTTAGTCTGTATTAGACTAAGGACATTTGAATCTTAAATGTATGATAAACCCAACATACATTTAATCATGCTAATAATATTCGCCAAATTCCTTAATTTTCAAAATAAAGCACTTGAAATGGCCATGCGACACTTGTTAATATTAAATGTGGTACAATGTTACATCTTTAAATCACCCTGTTAAACCTAGTACAATTTAGCATTGCAAATGAAAGAATAAATTACCTAGAGGCCTGTTGAAAAGGAATGTTGAGAATAAATTAAAAGTACTGCTTTCTTATTATTCCTTGTTCATTTGCAATCTCAATCAATAATTTTACCTAAATTAATTGTGTTTTGTAATTGCTAAAACAAACCATTTTGGTTATAAATTGATTATGTGCAGACGGAGTACAAATTTAATATTTATGATAAGAGATGTAATTAAAGTAATTTATCTTTCGTTGATAAATTGAGAATGCTTTATTGTGACTGGATCTGATCAAATACAGAGGTAATCAATCAGAACTGAAAGATACTTTCCATTTATCGATGGTGAAATAAGTGATAAATATTACATATTTAAGTTCATTTGATCATTAAAAGGACTTCGTACCCTTTGAGTTATTATTATTATTATTTTAGTATTTTATAATTCCTTTTTGAGATATTATTAAATGACTCTATGAAGAAAAATGATTTAATGAATAAAAAATGTAATTCTTATAATAAAATTTAAAACTAAGAAAAATTATTAAAAAATTTCAGAAAATTTCAAAGCCACACTTCTTCGCGTGACTAGTGTAGGCTCTAAAGCTTTTTCTATACAGGGTTATTCAAAATAATTAATCCGATTTCAAAATGCTATATTTTCATAAATAAATGGCACAGAATTGCAAGTGATACATGAATACAAAGGAGAAATATGGAAGTTTTACATTGTAAACAATAGATGGCGTTCGTGTATTCTTCGTGAAGCTATTTCACGAAATCTGTTTTAGAAGCTGGCTTTTCCCTCAAATAAAGGAAGATCTGTTCAACTTCGTTTTCCAACAAGATGGGGTATGACCCACTTGGCTACAGAAGTACACCTCGCAGTGAACCGGATAACTTGATGTTACACAGCTAGCCACCTAGGTCACCTGATATGACTCCATGCAATTTCTTCCTTTGGGGGCTTGTAAAAGATAAAGTTTATGTGCCACCATTACCCACAAATTTATGCGAACTTAAATAACGGATTTCTGCTGTACAATCAATCAGCAGTACCAGTGACACTTTACTGGTCAAATACCAGTGACACTTTACAACGAGTTTGGCAGGAATTTAAATACCGTCTTGACATTATACGTGTAATTAAAGGAAGTTATATAAAACACTTGTAAACAAACTTCAATATTTTTCCTTTGTATTCATGTATAACTTATCATTCTGTGTCGTTTATTTATGAAAATATAGCATTTTGAAATCGGATTAATTATTTTGAATAACCCTGTATAGAAAAAGCTTTAGAGACTACAGTAGTCACCCGAAAACACTCGCACGTTAGTATTAAACGTGTGAGAACGTTCTTTTCAAATATCTCGCTCACATTTCAATATATTTAAATGTTTTTCTTTTGCATAGGATATCTGAGGCCGATGTCTAACGTTGTACGTCGTACTTTTTCGATTTGGGTTGTTATATATATGAGGACACTTTCATTTTTGGAACGGGTTCTGATAGTGAAAGTATCCTCATATTAAAAATCTGCAACCAAAAATGAAAAAGTAAAAAATATCCCGGCTATATATCGATCTCAACTTTTCTATGTAGAAAAAAAATTATTTAAACTTAAAGTAATGCAAACGAGGAATTTGAAAAGAAAGCTCTCATAGGTTTAACATTAGCTTGCGAGTTACTACTTCGCGTGACTAGTGCAAAATCTTAAACTGAGAAAAATGAACTGAAATATTTCATCTCAGGATGCATTTAAAGGGAAACGGATGCAATAAAAAGCCTCTTTTGCATATTTTTAATTATAGGATCTGTACGATATTTTGTCAGAATATGCCTAAATTAACTTTAAGAAAACAATTGAAATTTGATATTTTCGTCGTTTTTCGAAAAATAAAGGACAAGGTCATTGTGCCTAAATACTAAGTGATTGCTTATAAATTTGTCACATTTAGCAAATATTTCGCATTTCAACAAAAATAAAATGCCAAATATGAGCCAAAAACGATTGATTATTATGCTTTTAAATCAAAACTAATTTATTAAAAATAAATTAAATTATTATCTGCAGTTCATTTAAAAACACATCATTGACAAATTTAGATCATTTCTGTCACATTTACATTAGTTAAAACCTAAAAGAGATGTCCAAAAGTACCTAATTATGACAATTCATTTTATGCATGTCAGTTCACCTAAATTTTATTAATTTTTTTGTTATAAGTTTTGAAAATATTTAATACTGCATTATAATTAAATAATAAATCAATTAACATTCATGCTATAAGCACTTTAAACTTTGACAATTAATAAAAAAGAAGTAACAAAAAGAACAAAAGTAACAAAGAACAGAAGTAACAAAAACATATTTTTCCCAAACAATGTTTATGACTGTATGTCCTACACTATTAAAAATTCTGTGCTGGGTTTAACCAACTTTTGGTGCAGCAGTAGCTGCAACCATAAAATGGGAATATGTGATAATGTTCCAATATGTGAAGCTCCAATTAATTTAAAGCTCCAAAAGTTGGTTCAACAAAGCACAATTTTTTTAACAGTGTAGGACATACAATAATAAACATGCATTGTTTCGGTAAAAATATGTTTTATTCATCATCCATTTGTTACTTGATTATTAATTTTCAAAGTTAAAAGTGCTTAACACATTGACTACCATGGCACAGAAATATGTGTACCATGATGGTGTACATGATCTTAATAGTGGACAATTGTTGATACGTGCGTATTGTTAATGAGCGGCGTTCTTGGCCTGAATATAAAACAGACCAAGAAATGCCGAAAAGCACCGTAATTTGAAGCTGCGATCAAAGGAAACTTCTCGTGTGGCATGTAATATCATCGCATGGTGTTTTCGGCTCACTTTATTTTTTTTTTTATCGACAATGCGATGATAGTGCATGCCATATGAGAAATTTTCTTAGATGAAGGCTCCAAACTACAGTGACTTTAGATTTTTCTACGCCACAGTAACGGTAACATTTCAGGCATCAAAATTAAAGTCACCGTTCACAAACAAAACGCATGCATCAACAATTGTCCACTATGAAGATGACGTGCACCACGTATGATTTACATCGCTCATACCTGGGACTATCTGTAAGATTTTTTCAGCATTACCCGTTAGGTCACCAAATATGTATAAAAGTATCTGAGATCGTTCATTAGAACAATTCTTTATTGTGCTAACCGTTTTGCTAAAATTTAATTGGAACTACTATTTTTTTTTTCAAAAAATAAGATATTAATTATTGATCCTTTGCTGAATTGCGTTTTTAACACTTTCCAACGCAGTTGAAAAGTGTTTCTGAATTCAGTTTGTCTAGCCATCTGTCTGATCGTGCTGTAATTTGCGTAAATATAGTCATATTGCAATGTAATTGATATATGTTATGAAGTTTTGTCATGGCATATATTGAAAACGAAGGGTGCGGCATATACAGCTCGCTTACAGAGACACTCAAAAGAATTGCGTTACATTATGGTCTATGGGGAAAAATCGTTTGCAGTGTATTTTAATCATTTTACACTATTCCAAACATATTGAAAATTATATGCATCACTGAGGTGCTCCACAAGATGCTTACTATAGAATATGGTGTGCATAACACTTATCGTTCATTTACAGGGACACACAAAATAATTCGGCTACAGTACTGTCTATACGCGATAATTGCTGGAAGTGCATTTTTCAATTGTGGTAGGCGTTTTAAAATTTAACTGTTTTTTTTTTTTTTTTTTTAGATTACTTAGTGTGTATAAATTTTATTGATCGTATACGCATATCACAAAATAATTCGAGTACGTATCCGTTTATTGACGGAAATTGCCGAAGGTAAATTTTCAACTGTTAGCTGAACTAAATTTTTGCATACTATGCCTTACATATGCAAATCTATAGATCATATACAGGGCTGCACGAAAGAATTCGGATATTTTTCCAACTATAGATGACAATTGCTGAAATTGGATTTAAGTGTTATGCGTTTTCGAAGCTGTTTATCTAGACATCATCTTTCACCTTTATTAAAAGGTGAAGTTTTGTTTCATTATTATGAATGTGTTGGGTAATGTTTCATTATCTATGCTTGACACATGATTTTTCTTTCTTGTTTTATATATCCATTTATCTAAAATCTTTGAAAGGAAATTTAAAAGTTCACTTTTCTCAAAAGAGTAGTCCTGAATTTAGTCAGTCACCTTAATTTTAGAAAAAGTAACTAATTGAACATTTAATTGGTCACACGTGTGAGAGCTTTAAAATATATTTATCCACATCTATTGTGGATCCTCTTAATTTTTCTTTCCCTCCGTGTCAAATAAAAAGACTATTAAATAATTTGAGCATTAAAAATTAATATCCAATGTAAAGGTGAGATGGCTTTTTTCCAAGGGTGTGAAAAACGATATTAAAAATTTAAGATTCCCTCATCGACACACCTTTATAATAACAGGCACCCACTATACATTCTAAAAACAGCTTAGAAGACTTGAGGAGTTTGATTTACATCCTATATTAATTGTAACCCCCTTCTTTAAATAACTTTGCCTAATAAGTAATTTTCACCACGGTGATCTATAGATGTATCAGATAAAAAATACGTGGTTTTTTCATGTATTTTATTAATTAAAGTATAGGCGTTACCCTCTTAGAATAAAAAATGTGACTAAAGTTGCTCAAAGCTATCTGATGGAAGGTATATCAATTAAGAATATCAGAAGCTTAGGGTTAATTAGGGTGGGAATGTTCAATGATATTGGTAATAGACAGACTTTTTTATTAATTACACGTGATCCTTTGATGAAAAAATAAAGATAAAAAGATAATTTATAGTCATATATAGAAAGGATAGTCTAAAATTACACATCGTAGAAGAGATTTCATTAATAGCTTAAATTCTTATCTACGTGGGCATCTACGTATTACACCGAAAATATCGATCAAATTATTTAATAGTTATTTACTTAAAGGTGTTTTTGTAGATAAAAAAAAAAATTATAGATTTAAGAACAAAGATTGAGAGACGTTATAAATGGTAACTGGTAAAAATTTAATTTTTTACTTAATAGTAGTTTTAAATAATAATGAAACTTGGGGACACTCAAAACTCTAAATGGTTATATCCTGTGCAACAATATAATAAAGAAGTGGAATAAATAATTTAATATAAATGTAAATGCATCTCTTCTCTATGTGAAAATATATAACTTATTTTCTTTTTGAACGTCATTCAAATAACTGCAGTACTATTGACATAATATTGACAGTATTCAATATTTGAAACATATTTAAAATGACTGCATAGTAAATCCATTCATTTTAACATAAATGCGATATGATTAAAATAAATGATTTTGGGGAAAATGCAAATGTAGAAATATTTAATCCGTTTCTTAATTTTGTACTGTCGGTAGTATACTTTTTTTATGTGTTCAAGACAGCCAGTTTCAAATGTATTTTTAAGTAGTTTCATGTGGATAAGTTTTTTCATATGAGATATTGCAGAGGGAATTTTTTCAGGGTGAAATAAAGGACCACTCAATTAATAGCCAAAAATTTGTATAAAATTGTAAAAGATAACAAAAACCATAAAAGTTGTATAAAATTGCAAATGGGGGATTCTTTTGAAGCATAACAATATAGAAGAAACATATATTAGTACCATATTACATTTAATTACAGAAAATATATAAATTATCATTTAAAACAATAAGAAAAGATATTTTATTCGCATATCACAAATTAGATTTGACATTCTAACATTCTTTTTTAAATGCTCTATAATATACTCATTTTTTTCTAGAGTTTCATTCAAAGGCAAATGTAGAATACTGCATGTGTATGGATTTGAAACTGAAATAGAATCTTTATGTGTATATTTTTGCACATAAAATTTTTTAGACACAGGAGTGATCTTATAATTGTTCCGTTTTTAACTTTTTAAATACGGAACCCTAAAAACTTTACTTTTTCGGTACATGGTAATTAATTTTTGACAAATTTTTGTTTGTTTGGTTGTTTGTTTAGGATTTTTGCATAATATAGCACATTTAAAATATATATTTCATGAAAAATTATGATTTGTGATTATAGTTTTTAAATGAACGGTAGAATACATGTATACATCTGTTACGTGTTACAGCTAATTTTCTCTATTAACCTCTTGATTTATTTTGTGAATTTGATAAATATATTATTCATGCAATAATGTTTTTTTTTTCTGAAAATTCCTTTGTACGTAAATTAAATTTTATTTTAAAAAATACATACAATACTTTTTTCAGTAACTATGTTTGAATTACTGTTACATAGGCATTTCGTATGTCTTCCGTTACAATAAAATTATGTGCAATAAATTCCAAAATATAGAAACATTTATCACCTAATAAAAATATTCAGAGGCAGGAGGCATCCCTTTCAATTTCCGTTGTTAGTCATGGATGTGCACATTGTCGCTTGTTATTAATTTTGAATTATTCTCACTGAACTAGAAACGGTCGTGAACTTTTTATATCCTTCGGTCTTGATTTAAAAGGTAAGCGTCATTTATTAAATAAAAATAAGTTTTTAACTCATATAAGTAAAGCCTTTTTTAAAGATATTTACCTCAAGTAAGTTTTTTATCCTACATTACGTAGACTAGTATTATAAAAAAAAAAAAAAAAAAAAAAAAAAAAAAATGTGCGTTTGTATCCTCCGTAGGTGTATTATTTTCCGTAACAGTAACATTAAAGAAATTACCCCCTAAATCCTCATAAAATAAATTAAGCACCAAATAATGAAAAGACTAAACGACCACCTACATAAAAAATCTTATTTTCAAAAATGTAATTTGTCTTTATTAAAATTTTTACCCATCATATATTTAAATTCCTTCTGCTTTATTCCCGTTATTATTATGCTTCTATTTATTATTACGGCTTTTGAGGATTAATATGCTTGTAATAATGTTTATTTTGGAATGTAATACTTTTTTTATATATATAATTGAATCGATGACTGTTGAAAGGAACTAAATCTATATTTTGACATTTCTCATTTTAAGATGCGGTTTCAATGTTTTTTCATGTTTATTGACGGTCCGTTAAAAAAGTAAGTCAATCCAAGTACTACTTATGCATGTTTGAGAGAGAAGAATTTAAAAGTTGAGTGTTGAAAGAAATTATGTCCATGAATTAGGAAATTTCAAAACTATGATTTATTTCCTTTCAGCAATCACCGATTCATTCATATTTAAAACAATTCTAATTATAGACAAGTTGGAAATTGCACGTTAAACGTGACAAATGAGGTGCGTTCGTTTCGTGCTATATAACTAGTTTTACAATTACAATGTAAAAAATCATGGTTATTATTTCAGTGAAATAAATTATATCGTCTGCTATGAACGAAATGAGGATGCCTTTTTTTAGGGTTTCGTTCATTTCACGAAACCCTATTACTCCCGCTCCGTTGTCTGTCTGTCACAGAGCTATTCTCAGAAACTATGTAACTTACAGAGCTGAAACTTTGTGTATATAGCTGAATACCGGCCATAAAGAGCTCAAAATATTAAAATTTGAAAAAATCGTATTATTTTAATAAATAGAGATAAAAAACCAAAATTCTAACAGCCTTTTCCTATTAAATTTAAACATTTTTCGTTATAGCAGATGCCAAAAATTAAAAATCCACGATGAAATTCTTTATACAATAATTAATTTTCTATCAGACGATTTCCACGTGAAAAATGAAAATGAAATAAAAAGTTTCACCAATTGAAAAAAATATTAATAAATGAAATAAAAATGATTGCCGTCATAGTGGTAATAAAACGAAATTTTCAAGCATTTCTCAATAATACAAGGAGTATGAGTATGTGTATGTACACAAAGCAGATTAATATCACGTCATTAGAGAATTAAAAAGAAGTTTAACGAATTTTTCAGATGTTTGATAATAATACAAAGCGAGTATCAATATGAGTAATAGAGAATAGTAAATATATGAGTTTGAGAAACATATTGAATCATGATAAAAATCAGATTATGGAAATATTCGCATATTTTAAGATTTTGAAGGTGTACAACATGTTTAATTTTAAAATTATTTTTTTATATCGCATTTAGTCCGCATGACAGATATTATTATGGCAGAATATAATAGCCGGCTTCGCCCGCAATCGGGCTGGTTTGGATACTCGAAAAAAAACGAAAAAATAGACCGGTAAATTTTTACTTTATAAAAACAAAAAACTAGTTTTTTTTTGTTGCTGAATGAAATTTATTTGGATTTATAAAGAAAGGGATAAAGTGTTTTGAAAGGAATTTTAAACGAAACCCTTTGAGCTATCTCCGATCACACTTACCCACTTTTTTTTTACTTATTACGTATGCCATGTTTACAGATGCGATTTTTTTTTTACACCAGACAGCGCTGTAAATTCACCATGGAGATCTTGCTTTACGACCTCCATGGTTAATATTTCTATGACTCAAGATGAATGAATATTTTATTTATTTACTTTAATGGATTGAGATATTCGGCTGTTAACCTAATTTTCACTGAAGTTATCTCAGAATCTATACATTTTTTTATTGTAACTCATCTCCCAAGAAAACAATTTTTTTAGACGACCTTTCTAAAAAAGCAACTTTTATGCAATTTTATTCGAAAAAAAGATTTTGAATAAAAATGGCCGCTTGGCATATGGAAAAAGATGTGGTTAGCCCGTATTTATTTTCCTCAGTCACATGACTTGCGCTTTTATTATATAGATTACGTGTGATAGGATTTAATAGAATAAATAAAACTTTTGTTAATAATTTTTTAGGTTTTGATTCGATTTTCATAAAATTTGAAATGACTCGACAAAATTTTGCAACGATTATATATATTAAATTTCAAACCATTCGGTTGGGTAGTTTTTGCGCTGTTATATGCGGACAGACGGACGGACGGACAGACAGACAGACGGACCAGACGACGACTATTGGTGCTACGTATTTATATAATTACGAACGCACCTAAAAATACGTATCTTTCTAATGTTACATAAGTTTACTTTCCTTCTTGATAGCATAGTCCTGCATTGAGTCGGGTAACCCGATTTTAGCTGGTCCACGGTTCTGGTCGGATGGACGCTAATTTTTTTCATTGTGGGTCGGGTTGACATTAAATGGTTTGGGTTCAGGCTGGTTGAGTTTTGATTCTTTCGGGTAGGGTTCAGGTTGACCGGATTTTTTAAAAGAAAGTCCTGAATGTTTTTCAACTTAAAACACTATATATTTGAATATTATGAGTATATATATATATATATATATTATGTTCATTTTTATACAAAACGATAAAATTGATATTAACGATATAATTGTAGACTACTTTTGAATTATTGTATTAAAATATGGATTAATTTTCTTCCATTTCGGGTTCAGGCATAAATGTTTTGGGTTTGAGTCGGTTTCGTGTTGAAGTGCGTTTGGTTCGGGTAGGGTTTCGGGTTGACGAAATTTTTTGGTCGGGTTCAGGTCGGATTTCGAATTGACTTTAAGCAGAATTTTCGGGTTCGGGTCGTGTACCTAACCCATACAGAACTCTAATTGATAGCTTGAAAAGTCATTTTTTTAATCGGGTAATTCAAATTTCTAATAATTCGAACTTTTTTCTTGGTCTTGAGAATTTGAAATATCGAGCATCGACTGCATATATTGCACATAATGAGATTTTTCTATTTTTTAGAAATCCAGCTCTGTGTTCTTTAGGCACACTAGAGCTTTAACATGCAAATAATATTTTTTTAAAAGCTCTGAAAAATGAAACTGTTAAATTATATTACCTGTGCATTATTTAGAAATCGAAACCATGTTCTTCTTACAATCATTTAAAATATATATCGGAGATTTTCTAAATTACGTAGAAAGGAAAAATACGTAAAACAAAGAAATCGAAAAAATATCAAGCGATCATTTTCAAATAACCCCTAATCTGAGTCTAGAACCTACTTATTGGATTTGGGACAAAAAAAAATGGCTGTAGATTTTGATAAATGTTCTAACGCCGAAAACTACAAGCATCATTTCAGAACAATTTGATGCTAGGGTTTTCTTTTTTATTATTATTAAAATGGAATTCCTGTATGATTTATTTTTCTGGAAAAGTTATTTGCCTTAAAAATTATTCTTATTTCGATTTTGAGACGTTTACTTGGAAAAAAATACGATAGTTGGTTCAACAGTTGAAGCACTATATGTTGTAAAATGTAAAAAAGGGGACGTCATAAAATTCAAATTTGGTATTCCATGGTTTTCTTATATAAATTCAGTCAATGGAATTTAAAATGGTAAAACTCCTATTGATTGTTTCTGTTATTATTTATCTGTATGTCATTTCCTTTTTTCTTTCTTTCTTTAAGAAAACATGCGTAGTTTTTCTATGCTAAACGTTTGATGACGACAATTTTATCGAAAAGTTAATAAATATAAACTTAAAAAAATCAATAAAAATCCGGAAACTGTAGTGATACTCAGGTACAAATACCAGTACAATTTCCATATTTTTACGGAATTTGTTTAGTGAAAATGACAATATACGACGGCGAAGTTACGAAAACACATGTAAAACAGCTGACATTTATGTACAGCTCTGGGGAAAAAATGCTCATCCCCTACTAACTCTGCTGCAAATCATCATATAAAAGTGTGACTGGTACCAATAAAATTGTAATAACATCTATTAATTAACGATATACTTACATTTTGCTTCGGGGGTCATTTACATCAAGAAATTGTAACAACCTTAACTTTTCCAATACTAACACTTAATTTTGACATAATATTTGAATTCTTTGGTAAATTTTGCCTTAGGATACCAAACGGAAAGTCACTTGGTCAAGTAGTTTGCGAATTATCCATTCTTAAAGTTTGTAACTCCTAATGTTATATTTATTTTTAATCTTTTCAAAACAGGTCGCAATGCGGGTAGTTTTTTAAATATAACTTAAAAACAACTTTGTGGAATGAGCTGTAAAATTTAGGATTCCCATATTTGAAGTTTCTAAAAATCGATTTCTGATTAAAAATAATAATTATTATTATTATTATTATTATTATTATAGGTTGCAATTCATGTTTGTTTTGAAAATAAATTTCCAAAATGTATATATTTTAAATACCTATGAATTTTTTTAACAGAAATCGATTTCTTTATGCTCTAAATAAGCAAATCCAAAATTACAACTCATTCCGTTGAATAATTTTTGAACTTCGGGTATTAAACTCGAGGCACTAACACGGTTCGATGTTGTTGAAACCCGACAACCGAATACAATCACTAATTTCAACTATCTGTGATATTGGTAGACAAAAATCATTTTACGAAATTTCAGCACATCCAAACAAATAATAATAATGAAAAACTTTTTTGGAGGGTATTTATGAGGTAGTTGGAAAATATGGAATAGGATGTTAAAAATGAAGAAATCGAATAGAATGTGGCAAAAAAACAGTTGAAATGGTATCAAGAGAACATGATCAAAATATAGTGTCTAAGGTAGTCAGCTAATATACTTCAGTCCATACAACTACTACTATTTCGGTTTACATTATGCTTAATTTCAATGCAAAAATATTACTTCTAATAATGAATAAAAAATATTGAAAAATTATCTCCTGAAACTTTCCAAAGACAAAAAACAAATATTTATTCACACAAAGCGCCCTGACAGATTTGCACAAAACACAAATATAAGGATCTGTCTTTGCGCCACCATAATCATGGAGTATTATGAGATATTGGTATTCCATATAACACGACACCACCAGTTTAGGAAAAAAATAATCTATATTTATTAGTGTGAATCGCGGGCTAAAAAACGAGTATTGCATCATAAACTCTTAGTATTTCGGTGTAGATTATGCTTAATTTCAATGTAAAAATATTACGTCTAATAATGAATAAAAAATATTGAAAAAATATCTCCTGAAACTTTCCAAAGGCTAAAAACAATTATTTATTCACACAAAGAGCGCCCTGGCGCCGACCGACGAACTGAGCGTTCTGGGGGGGGGGGGGGGGCTTTCTAGAAACGTTCTTAAGTGGTTTATGATATTGCCACTTGGTGGCAGCACTTTACCAAACAGAAACATTGGTATTCCATATTACCCGACTATTCCATAATACCCGTAGTTCCTCTACTTAAAAATCTACCCACATTGCGATCTGTTTTGCAAGATTTTAATAAATTTAACATTAGGAGTTCCAAACTTTATCGGCGTAATTCCTAAACTTTTGACTAAATTACTTTCCGTTTGGTATTCGAAGGTAAAATTTGCTGAAAAATCCAAATATAATGTCAAAATTAGGTTTTAGAACAAAAAATTATAAAGTTTGTTGCAATTTCTATATATATAGACGACTTCCTGAATAAAATTTAAGCACAACATTAATTAGTAGACGTTGTTACTAATCGATTGGTACCAGTCACATTTTTATACGATGATTTGCGATATGATGCGATGACTTTTTTTCCAGGATTGTACATTTTTCTGGAGAACTACTTAAGAGACGTCAATTCCTTTTTTATGTAGTTTTGTCATTATTTAAACAATAAATTGATCGTTCCGCAAGGAAAAAAATAAAAAATACAATAATTATGCAATTACGAAAAAAAAACTATCACATGTAAAACAATTGACAACGAATTTTAGGTATAGAAAATATACCTCATGCTTCTTCAACAAAGAAATCTATTGGATTGGAAAGGATGATAAACAAATAAACTTACGATTATTTTGAGCAAACGATTATTTTGAAATAGAAAACTGTGTCTTCTTTTTTAACTTCGTTTTCATTGCACCAGGGCTGTGTAAACCGTCTAAAATGGATTATGCAATATTTCTTATGGGATTTTTTCCCCTTTTCCCTCTTTTTTTTTTTTTTTTTTTTTTTTTTTGATGAATTGAGGCTGTACTGTGGGATTAAAGAATCAACGAAAGGATGGGCCATAGGGAAGGGGAGAGCAAATGGGTGGAAAATTTTGATTGATGCGTACTTGATGATTTTTTCCCAAATGATACTTTCATCTGGACTCACTAATGTGTCTCAGAATCCGAGAATGCCCTCTATCTATTTCTTTCTCACTCCGCGTGTGTCTCTTCTTCGAGAATACAGAAAAGTTGGAATATTTGAATAAGAAAATGATTTGCTATTGATGATGCCAGTCAGTCGGTGCTAAAAATTAAAGTTCCATTCACAAAAGAAGATAGAACAATCATTCATGCGGTCGACTCAGTGGTAGTAAAGCAAAAAAAAAGGGTGGGGGGGGGGGAGTTATTATCGTTAAAATTAATTATGTCTGTGAAAATTGAAGTATCAAGTGAGGACGGGCATCTCCATGTTGGATTTTCTGATGCAGATGAAAAAACAAATTGTTCAATACTGGAAAAAATATAAGAAAAGAAAAAATATATGCAAATGCTATTTATCTTCGCCCTCTAAATTTTTTATACGTTTATTAGGTCATTATTTCATTTTTTAAATAATACTCTAAATTGATTTTATTAACAATACTTACATCTAGGGGCTGTACATGTGTAACTTTATCAGCTTTTGGTAATTTTGGATCCCCTCCCCTCCTTACGTTTTCATTCATCAACCCCCCACCCCCACCCCACACACACTTTAATAATAACGTTATCAATGTCTAAAATTTCTTTTTTTTTTTTTTTTTTTACGTTTGGTGTGATATACAGATATGGTTATACATTTATTATTCGCATACTTTACTGATGCAAATAAACAGAAGAAATCAATAAAATATCACTATTATACAGGATCTTTTTATATCAAATAACACCTAAAACAGATAGTTACTATTTAAAAGAATATTAAAAATAGCTTTTTGTTACATAATGCATTCAACAGTAATAGTCTTCTTGCATTTTTCCCCTGCACATGAAGGAGGCAAGCAGAACTTCTTATCAACAAAACAGGTGGATAACATTCGTTCTCTTTTCTTTACTAATAAACACAAGTATCATTTCAAACATATTTCTGCAATATCTTGCACACACGAATACTTAATAATATTGCTTACATAATTCTGCAACACCGGATTGTCTGTGCATATGACAAAAGAATAGGAATGTCGAACGTTGAGATATTCCATATTTTGGAATAATTTTATAATTATTTAATGGTTTTAATAATAACTTTGTATTTTCATTAAAAAATAATAGATAGCAGACTATTTTAGTGTAAAAAAAAGTTGCAAAAAATAAATGGTTGGATCAAAATTGATAACGATATCAGTAGACAAATCTCCTCTCCCCCTAGCGATATCTTACGATATCAGGTGCCAAGTTTTGCAACAAACGTGAATTTTTCGAAAATATTCTCACAAATGCCATTGAAATTAAAAAAATTTTATTGTTAATATGTTGTTCTGACATGTCTCTTATTATTGTTGTGAAAACCTTACATTTGTAATAGCATAACTACTGTCCGCAAAAAATACATCACGCTCCCGCGCGAGCAAAAAAATTAAGCACGCCCCGCTGGAAGGTTAAAAGACATTGTAATTTTTAAAATTTATTTTTCATGGAATAACAGTAACACAAATTCAAAACTTTTTATTTGACCTGAACCTGAGCCATATACTGACAATATCCTGTGATGAAGGTATATGATTCTGGTTAAAAAGGTAGCTACATCTAGTTTCTGTATACATTACATCTTAGCTATAATATTTTATGTTTCATTACATCGTTTTTAAATATTTAAAATAACAAAAAATAACAAAAAAAGACTTTTATCATATACCCGTTAGTATTCAGTAAGCCAAATGGATGGTAACATTTTAGAAGTTCAAACCTGTAAATCTTAAAAATGGTTCATTTTATATGATAAAATATGCAAGACAATTACGATTTGTAACAATTTATAAATGATTAAAATAAAAAGAAAGTATGCTTGTACTCGTAAAACTATACTTAATGCATTTTTGTCATAGGATTTTATGAATATTTTGAAGAATGTTTTTATTTTATGCAGAAGGACGCATAGTTATCTTTTTTTATAGAAATCTATTTTCTTTACAATACGGTAAAAATTGTCGTTCAGTTTGTTCTTGATTATATAAGTAGATTCACTTGGTTTTAAAATATATATTTATTGAAAAGAATTATAAGGAATGACAAAGCAGGACAGTTTAAATCTCTTTAATAATCCATTTCTTAAATTAGAAAAAATAAATTTGGCATCACAGTAAAAATAATTGCATTCTAAATTTTTATTATCGTCTGTTATTTGTAAATTGTATATGGCATAAATGTTAGTGGCTATGATTCATCAAAAATGTAAAAAGAAATTATTCAATGTAAAGAGACATTCGATTTCAGAGGTAAAATTCTATTTATCGTATTAAACTTTGATAAAACTTTTTAGAAGAGTGAGTTCAAAGAGTTATTAAATAAGTGAATCGATAACATTATCGAATTTCATCCCATCGTTGCGTATGCTGATTGTTTACTATGATTCGTTGATTACTTTAGTTTACATAAAAACATTATATTATCATTCATTATCTTTTGCAGTACTGCCGTTGATTTTTAAGATGATGAAATTTAAACCATTTTTTGATTTATATCTCCAATGATTACTCTTCAGTTCAGTCCAATTCTAGAAAATCTATTTTATTTGCGCATTCTAATGAATTCTTAAGTTCTAGGTCTCGACACATCTCTATATTTATCGTAACTTTAACAAATAAATGACGGAAGATTATATGTCAAAAGAATGGTAAATCAAATAACTCAGAGCAAATCTTTTAAAATCCAATCAGCCTGAGCGATAAAACCCAAGAAATTCCTGAATAGTTTTACAATTTAGCATAATTTCGACGTTTGCATCAAAATGTCATTAAATGCCTCAAAAAATTCCTCCATGGAAACAAAAAAAAGAAAAAAATCGTTTGCAACCAAATGAAAAATATCGCATAATAGTTCCACAATGATGATTTGCATATTATTGTTCTGCAGCCCATTTTTTGTTGCCATTTCTTCACAGAATAATTCATATTGTGTGTTGGAAGAATTGCTATTTATTAAGAATGAGAAATATGGTTGTGTTCGTGGAAAAATTTTGCTTAAGAATTTTCTGGAAAAGTCATTCTTTAAATATATATTCCTTCTACGAAAATAAAAAATGTTAATATTAATAGCTCAGTCGGGTAATTGATGCAAAATGTGTTATAATGAGATGAAGTGTTCTTTAATTTTTTAAGTCATGATGGGGGATTTTTTTTTCCTTTTTTCTCTTCATCTGAATGATTATTACCCTGTATCTGCTTTGCATAATTTAAATTAAAGATTTGAAAATGTAAAACTTGATATGTAGAATATAATGATGAGCCACTTAAAGAACATCTTCTGTATCATATATTGGATTTGTAACTCCATTTCGTATGTAAATAACTTTTCATTTTTTAAGTTGAATAAACAAAGAAAAAGAAGTATCTAACATAGTATACATTTAGTGTGTGCATCGTACTTCATGTACATCGATATTTTGTTGCGAACAAAATACATTAATTTTTATTTATTTTCTATTTCAGTAGTAACGTTTTTTCAAGATTAATTACACAAATTTAACTTTTTTTATGAATGTAATTATTTGCTTAGTTTCATCATATATAACATGCAAGATGGTTATTATGAAAAAGTACACTGATTAAATTTAGGTTTTGATCACTCGTCAACAAGGGGACGCTGCTATGCTATGTTTTTACGAGCATTATAATTGTATTTCTGTCTCCGTAGAACAGAAGTGCAGCAAATTTTATATTTGAGGTTTTGTGTGTTGTGTGCGTGCGTGTGTGCGTGCGCGTGTGCGTGTGTGTGTGTGCGTGTGCGTGTGTGTTATGCGTGCATGCGTGTGCTATTTCAATTTTTCCTTTAAATATCCAGCAGAAAGCAAAGCGAAAGAACTCTATTTTTCGTTGATCACTTTAACTTCATATTACATTCAAAGAAGTTCACTATTACTTCATATTCATAATTATTAGTGCGGAACTATGATATTTAAATTATTATATTAGAATCATATAGAAGAAAGTTTTGTGATAGCCACAGCATACTAGTTTTTATACTCTAATAGTGTGCAATGCAATGATTTTTTTATTTCCAATTATAAAAGTTAATAATTGGAAATGAAAACCGATAGTACAATTAGTCTATTCTAACAAAGTTTGCTTCAAATATCTAATACTAGCAGAATTACCCAGCTTTGCCCGGGTGAACATAAATTAAAATACAATTATACGACAACACAATGACGACAGTATAATTTGTGTGCATATTCAACTATAAATCGATAAAAAAGACAATTAGGAAAAAAAACGTTACTTTAACTCAACCACAGTAAAATTTATCAGCTTTATAAATGAGAATGTGCATTTTCTTTGCGCATACAATATAAAAATATACAATTTTCCTGACAATGAAAAAAATTACCAAATGTCGTAACATTTTGCGAAATTCTCTTTCATATAGCATCTATCTATATTATAAAACAAAAACATATCCGTGAATAATGTCAACATCCTATTGACGGTAGCAACGGCCTAGCCATTAAATTTTGCTTGTGCTGCATATTTGTAACTACTAAATATCGCATAATTTCATTTTATAAACTATCAATTAAAAAAATAAAAAATAAAACTGCCCAGTCAAACTGAGGGCATTGAGCTCACAGGCTATTCACACTAATTGTATATTATACTCTTATTTCAAAGAATTTGAAATATGCCCCTCGAAAAATAAAGAAATCAACAATATATTAAGGGGGGGTCATCCCCCCGTTACCCCCCTCATAGTTAACTAATGAACCCCTTAAACTAATCAGGGAAGTCTCTGATTACAATGAATATATATATACAAAATTTGAAGAAAATCGGATAATTCTGCATGAAAAACCCATTTATCTAAATTAAGGGGGGATTAGCCCCCTTTCCCCCATTATACTTAACCAATGAACCCCAAAAACTATTCAGAGAAGCGCATTATCACAATGAACCTATATACAAAATTTGAAGAAAATCGGATAATTCTGCATGAAAAACCCATTTATCTAAATTAGGGGGTTATCCCCCCCCTTTCCCCCTTTATACTTAACCAATAAACCCCCAAAACTATTGACAGAAGCGCATTATCAAAATGAACCTATATACAAAATTTGAAGAAAAAGGGATAAATCTGCATGAAAAACTCATTTATCTAAATTAAGGGGGGATTAGCCCTCCCTTTCCCCCTTTACACTTAACCAATGAACCCCCAAAACTATTCTGAGAAGCGCATTATCACAATGAACCTATATACAAAATTTGAAGAAAATCGGATAATTCTGCATGAAAAACCCATTTATCTAAATTAGGGGGGGTATCCCCCCTTTCCCCCTTTATACTTAACCAATGAACCCCAAAACTATTGACAGAAGCGCATTATCAAAATGAACCTATATACAAAATTTGAAGAAAATGGGATAGTTCAGCATGAAAAACACATTTATCTAAATTAAGGGGGTTTTAGCCCCCCCCCCTTTCCCTCTTTATACTTAACCAATGAACCCCCAAAACTATTCAGAGAAGCGCATTATCACAATGAACCTATATACAAAATTTGAAGAAAACGGGATAATTCTGCATGAAAAACCCATTTATCTAAATTAAGGGGGTTTTAGCCCCCCCCTTTCCCCCTTTATACTTAACCATTGAACCCCCAAAACTATTCAGAGAAGCGCATTATCACAATGAACCTATATACAAAATTTGAAGAAAATCGGATAATTCTGCATGAAAAACTCATTTATCTAAGTTAGGGGGGGTGTTATCCCCCTTTCCCCCTTTATACTTAACCAATGAACCCCCAAAACTCTTCAGAGAAGCGCATTATCACAATGAACCTATATACAAAATTTGAAGAAAATCGAACAATTCTGCATAAAAACTCATTTATCTAAATTAGAGGGGGGGTTATCCCCCCTTTCCCCCTTTATACTTAACCAATGAACCCCCAAAACTATTGACAGAAGCGCATTATCAAAATGAACCTATATACAAAATTTGAAGAAAATGGGATA
Source organism: Maratus michaelseni (assembly GCA_963931845.1). Lineage (NCBI taxonomy): Eukaryota > Metazoa > Arthropoda > Arachnida > Araneae > Salticidae > Maratus > Maratus michaelseni. Next base: position 188,701,456 of record OZ007587.1, read on the forward strand.
ATTCTGCATGAAAAACCCATTTATCTAAATTATGGGGGGTTAGCCCCCCGTTTCCCCCCTTTATGCTTAACCAATGAACCTCCAAAACTAATCAGGGAAGCGCCTTATCACAAGGAACCTATAAACAAAATTTAAAGTAAAACGGTTAGTTCTATCAAGAGTTATCGCGTTACGTACATACATACATACATACATACGTACGTACGTACATACAGAACCGGCGGCACATAAGCTCTCAGGCTTTGATAGCCTGTGAGCTAAAAATGCACTTTCAAATGTAGTATGAAAAGTTTATCTCAATTTACTGATTTTTTTTATGGATTTTAAAGTAGTTTTAAAGCATGTATATTTTTAAATCTGTGTCCAATCCAATTACGAAGGATTAACTTATTTTATCTTTATAAAGTAAAGACATTTATTTCTAAACATAGCACATTCAATTTTTATGCGGTCGAATAAAATAAATTATAATGTACTCTCAATATTATAAAATGTACTCTCAATGTTATTCGTTTGAAAAGCATATCTCAATTTACTGATGTTTTATGGAGTTTAAAATAATTTTAAGAAAATTAATATTCCGGAAAATTGTACGGTAAAAGGATGTTAAACTTATACTTTGGCGACCAATACATTCTGTGGAAATTACGCTACTTTATGTAATTGCTATAAAATACTAATATTTTGTGAATGAAAACCGGCACATGATTAAAAATATGACGACACTTTCACCGGGGTAGATTTTCCACTGAACCGATACGTGTCTAGTTAAAACAAATTCTTTCACTTCATGAATCATGTACAAATATGCATTTATATTTATAGAGAATGTGCATGTTTGTCAACTTAAGGTAGGCAAAACGTTGAGCTAAATTGATTGAAGTTTCGCCAAGTTTCTCGTAATTTTCAAATAGTTAAAATACATTATATTATATGTAGGAAATAATAAATTATGAATTACTAACTCTGTTACTTTTCGCCTACAGATAATTGAGAAAAACTACTTTACTTGAGTGTGTGACGTCACATGCTCATTTGTATTTAAAACATGAAAGCGATTAAAGAAATCCAATACAACTGAACATAGAAAAATGCTACTCATAGAAAAATTTTAAACAATATTCTTAAATACTAAATTTAACTCCGAAATTATATTTACAATGTAATTTAAACAGAATTTGCTAAAATAGCGTTTTGAAATTATGTGATTTTTGATGCAAAACATTATTTTTCAAATATATAGTGTTCTCTTAAGAATTGGATAATAATTTCGAAGCTGGTGAGATGAAAATGTCACCACGTTGCCGAACATATAAAAAATATATTAATTTTTAAAATTAAAATAAACGTTTTATATTTAAAAAACTATCCGATAAACCATTTTACTTTTAATCCCATTTGTTTTAACACCCATTTTTGAAGAAAAAATAATGATAAACACTGTATTGTTTTCTTTAAATTAAATTTTTATTAATAGGACATCCTACACCACATACATCCAAGAAATTTAAATATGCCTTCTTGGTTGAGGCTCAAGCTGAAAAAAGTTACGATGTAATGATTGCTAAATGTCAATATATGACAGACGATTTTTGATTATGTTGAATAAATTGAATCAGGAAGTTTGAATGTGCAAAATATATGTTTTTATTTCTTAGAAAATTTACTTTAATATTAAAAAGAAGTGGAAACAATTTGCCTTTGTAAAATTAAGAGCAAAGTTATTTATTTTTCTCCAAACTCATTTAAATATAAGTACTATGCCGTTTAAAGCACTTATAGTAATCTTTGTAATATGCGAAACAAATTACAACTGACAAAATTGACGTCACTTTCAGATTTCAAATTATAGCGAGTTAATCTGAAATTGGTTTATAAAAATATTGCTCATACGCAGTTCCTTTGAATGGCAACGGGAAAGAAATTGAATTAGAAATTGAGGGGAGAAATAGATTTCTGTAATGATAAACTATGGAAAATATTTGAAAAAAGTGGTAAAGAATGATCTGAGAGATTTTTAAAGTTGACAGTAATTTTACTCGTGTTCTAAAGTATATGTACATAAAGTTTCGTTCCAATCGGACAAAAACTGTAGATTTGTATAAGGAACATACATACATACCAAGAACGGCTTTTATATACATAGATTTGAAGAAAAAGGGATAAATCTGCATGAAAAACCCATTTATCTAAATTAAGGGGGGATTAGCCCTCCCTTTCCCCCTTTACACTTAACCAATGAACCCCCAAAACTATTCTGAGAAGCGCATTATCACAATGAACCTATATACAAAATTTGAAGAAAATCGGATAATTCTGCATGAAAAACCCATTTATTTAAATTAGGGGGGGTATCCCCCCTTTCCCCCTTTATACTTAACCAATGAACCCCCAAAACTATTGACAGAAGCGCATTATCAAAATGAACCTATAAAATTTGAAGAAAATCGGATAATTCTGCATGAAAAACTCATTTATCTAAATTAGGGGGGTATCCCCCTCCTTTCCCCCTTTATACTTAACCAATGAACCCCCAAAACTATTGACAGAAGCACTTTATCACAATGAATCTATATACAAAATTTGAAGAAAATCGGATAATTCTGCATGAAAAACTCATTTATCTAAATTAGGGGGGTATCCCCCTCCTTTCCCCCTTTATACTTAACCAATGAACCCCCAAAACTATTGACAGAAGCACTTTATCACAATGAATCTATATACAAAATTTGAAGAAAATCGGATAATTCTGCATGAAAAACCCATTTATCTAAATTAAGGGGGTTTTAGCCCCCCCTTTCCCCCTTTATACTTAACCAATGAACCACCAAAACTATTCAGAGAAGCGCATTATCACAATGAACCTATATACAAAATTTGAAGAAAATGGGATAATTCTGCATGAAAAACCCATTTATCTAAATTAAGGGCGTTTTAGCCCCCCTTTTCCTCCTTTATACTTAACCATTGAACCCCCAAAACTATTGACAGAAGCGCATTATCAAAATGAACCTATATACAAAATTTGAAGAAAAAGGGATAAATCTGCATGAAAAACTCATTTATCTAAATTAAGGGGGGATTAGCCCTCCCTTTCCCCCTTTACACTTAACCAATGAACCCCCAAAACTATTCTGAGAAGCGCATTATCACAATGAACCTATATACAAAATTTGAAGAAAATCGGATAATTCTGCATGAAAAACCCATTTATCTAAATTAGGGGGGGTATCCCCCCTTTCCCCCTTTATACTTAACCAATGAACCCCAAAACTATTGACAGAAGCGCATTATCAAAATGAACCTATATACAAAATTTGAAGAAAATGGGATAGTTCAGCATGAAAAACACATTTATCTAAATTAAGGGGGTTTTAGCCCCCCCCCCTTTCCCTCTTTATACTTAACCAATGAACCCCCAAAACTATTCAGAGAAGCGCATTATCACAATGAACCTATATACAAAATTTGAAGAAAACGGGATAATTCTGCATGAAAAACCCATTTATCTAAATTAAGGGGGTTTTAGCCCCCCCCCCCTTTCCCCCTTTATACTTAACCATTGAACCCCCAAAACTATTCAGAGAAGCGCATTATCACAATGAACCTATATACAAAATTTGAAGAAAATCGGATAATTCTGCATGAAAAACTCATTTATCTAAGTTAGGGGGGATGTTATCCCCCTTTCCCCCTTTATACTTAACCAATGAACCCCCAAAACTCTTCAGAGAAGCGCATTATCACAATGAACCTATATACAAAATTTGAAGAAAATCGAACAATTCTGCATAAAAACTCATTTATCTAAATTAGAGGGGGGGTTATCCCCCCTTTCCCCCTTTATACTTAACCAATGAACCCCCAAAACTATTGACAGAAGCGCATTATCAAAATGAACCTATATACAAAATTTGAAGAAAATGGGATAATTCTGCATGAAAAACCCATTTATCTAAATTATGGGGGGTTAGCCCCCCGTTTCCCCCCTTTATGTTTAACCAATGAACCTCCAAAACTAATCAGGGAAGCGCCTTATCACAAGGAACCTATAAACAAAATTTAAAGTAAAACGGTTAGTTATATCAAGAGTTATCGCGTTACGTACATACATACATACATACATACGTACGTACGTACATACAGAACCGGCGGGCACATAAGCTCTCAGGCTTTGATAGCCTGTGAGCTAAAAATGCACTTTCAAATGTAGTATGAAAAGTTTATCTCAATTTACTGATTTTTTTTATGGATTTTAAAGTAGTTTTAAAGCATGTATATTTTTAAATCTGTGTCCAATCCAATTACGAAGGATTAACTTATTTTATCTTTATAAAGTAAAGACATTTATTTCTAAACATAGCACATTCAATTTTTATGCGGTCGAATAAAATAAATTATAATGTACTCTCAATATTATAAAATGTACTCTCAATGTTATTCGTTTGAAAAGCATATCTCAATTTACTGATGTTTTATGGAGTTTAAAATAATTTTAAGAAAATTAATATTCCGGAAAATTGTACGGTAAAAGGATGTTAAACTTATACTTTGGCGACCAATACATTCTGTGGAAATTACGCTACTTTATGTAATTGCTATAAAATACTAATATTTTGTGAATGAAAACCGGCACATGATTAAAAATATGACGACACTTTCACCGGGGTAGATTTTCCACTGAACCGATACGTGTCTAGTTAAAACAAATTCTTTCACTTCATGAATCATGTACAAATATGCATTTATATTTATAGAGAATGTGCATGTTTGTCAACTTAACGTAGGCAAAACGTTGAGCTAAATTGATTGAAGTTTCGCCAAGTTTCTCGTAATTTTCAAATAGTTAAAATACATTATATTATATGTAGGAAATAATAAATTATGAATTACTAACTCTGTTACTTTTCGCCTACAGATAATTGAGAAAAACTACTTTACTTGAGTGTGTGACGTCACATGCTCATTTGTATTTAAAACATGAAAGCGATTAAAGAAATCCAATACAACTGAACATAGAAAAATGCTACTCATAGAAAAATTTTAAACAATATTCTTAAATACTAAATTTAACTCCGAAATTATATTTACAATGTAATTTAAACAGAATTTGCTAAAATAGCGTTTTGAAATTATGTGATTTTTGATGCAAAACATTATTTTTCAAATATATAGTGTTCTCTTAAGAATTGGATAATAATTTCGAAGCTGGTGAGATGAAAATGTCACCACGTTGCCGAACATATAAAAAATATATTAATTTTTAAAATTAAAATAAACGTTTTATATTTAAAAAACTATCCGATAAACCATTTTACTTTTAATCCCATTTGTTTTAACACCCATTTTTGAAGAAAAAATAATGATAAACACTGTATTGTTTTCTTTAAATTAAATTTTTATTAATAGGACATCCTACACCACATACATCCAAGAAATTTAAATATGCCTTCTTGGTTGAGGCTCAAGCTGAAAAAAGTTACGATGTAATGATTGCTAAATGTCAATATATGACAGACGATTTTTGATTATGTTGAATAAATTGAATCAGGAAGTTTGAATGTGCAAAATATATGTTTTTATTTCTTAGAAAATTTACTTTAATATTAAAAAGAAGTGGAAACAATTTGCCTTTGTAAAATTAAGAGCAAAGTTATTTATTTTTCTCCAAACTCATTTAAATATAAGTATTATGCCGTTTAAAGCACTTATAGTAATCTTTGTAATATGCGAAACAAATTACAACTGACAAAATTGACGTCACTTTCAGATTTCAAATTATAGCGAGTTAATCTGAAATTGGTTTATAAAAATATTGCTCATACGCAGTTCCTTTGAATGGCAACGGGAAAGAAATTGAATTAGAAATTGAGGGGAGAAATAGATTTCTGTAATGATAAACTATGGAAAATATTTGAAAAAAGTGGTAAAGAATGATCTGAGAGATTTTTAAAGTTGACAGTAATTTTACTCGTGTTCTAAAGTATATGTACATAAAGTTTCGTTCCAATCGGACAAAAACTGTAGATTTGTATAAGGAACATACATACATACCAAGAACGGCTTTTATATACATAGATTTGAAGAAAAAGGGATAAATCTGCATGAAAAACCCATTTATCTAAATTAAGGGGGGATTAGCCCTCCCTTTCCCCCTTTACACTTAACCAATGAACCCCCAAAACTATTCTGAGAAGCGCATTATCACAATGAACCTATATACAAAATTTGAAGAAAATCGGATAATTCTGCATGAAAAACCCATTTATTTAAATTAGGGGGGGTATCCCCCCTTTCCCCCTTTATACTTAACCAATGAACCCCCAAAATTATTGACAGAAGCGCATTATCAAAATGAACCTATAAAATTTGAAGAAAATCGGATAATTCTGCATGAAAAACTCATTTATCTAAATTAGGGGGGTATCCCCCTCCTTTCCCCCTTTATACTTAACCAATGAACCCCCAAAACTATTGACAGAAGCACTTTATCACAATGAATCTATATACAAAATTTGAAGAAAATCGGATAATTCTGCATGAAAAACTCATTTATCTAAATTAGGGGGGTATCCCCCTCCTTTCCCCCTTTATACTTAACCAATGAACCCCCAAAACTATTCAGAGAAGCGCATTATCACAATGAACCTATATACAAAATTTGAAGAAAATCGGATAATTCTGCATGAAAAACTCATTTATCTAAATTAGGGGGGTATCCCCCTCCTTTCCCCCTTTATACTTAACCAATGAACACCCAAAACTATTGACAGAAGCACTTTATCACAATGAATCTATATACAAAATTTGAAGAAAATCGGATAATTCTGCATGAAAAACCCATTTATCTAAATTAAGGGGGTTTTAGCCCCCCCTTTCCCCCTTTATACTTAACCAATGAACCACCAAAACTATTCAGAGAAGCGCATTATCACAATGAACCTATATACAAAATTTGAAGAAAATGGGATAATTCTGCATGAAAAACCCATTTATCTAAATTAAGGGCGTTTTAGCCCCCCCTTTCCTCCTTTATACTTAACCATTGAACCCCCAAAACTATTCAGAGAAGCGCATTATCACAATGAACCTATATACAAAATTTGAAGAAAATCGGATAATTCTGCATGAAAAACTCATTTATCTAAATTAGGGGGGGTATCCCCCCTTTCCCCCTTTATACTTAACCAATGAACCCCCAAAACTATTGACAGAAGCACATTATCAAAATGAACCTATATACAAAATTTGAAGAAAATCGGATAATTCTGCATGAAAAACTCATTTATCTAAATTAGGGGGGTATCCCCCTCCTTTCCCCCTTTATACTTAACCAATGAACCCCCAAAACTATTGACAGAAGCACTTTATCACAATGAATCTATATACAAAATTTGAAGAAAATCGGATAATTCTGCATGAAAAACTCATTTATCTAAATTAGGGGGGGTATCCCCCTCCTTTCCCCCTTTATACTTAACCAATGAACCCCCAAAACTATTGACAGAAGCACTTTATCACAATGAACCTATATACAAAATTTGAAGAAAATGGGATAATTCTGCATGAAAAACCCATTTATCTAAATTATGGGGGGTTAGCCCCCCGTTTCCCCCCTTTATGCTTAACCAATGAACCTCCAAAACTAATCAGGGAAGCGCCTTATCACAAGGAACCTATAAACAAAATTTAAAGTAAAACGGTTAGTTCTATCAAGAGTTATCGCGTTACGTACATACATACATACATACATACGTACGTACGTACATACAGAACCGGCGGGCACATAAGCTCTCAGGTTTTGATAGCCTGTGAGCTAAAAATGCACTTTCAAATGTAGTTTGAAAAGTTTATCTCAATTTACTGATTTTTTTTATGGATTTTAAAGTAGTTTTAAAGCATGTATATTTTTAAATCTGTGTCCAATCCAATTAGGAAGGATTAACTTATTTTATCTTTATAAAGTAAAGACATTTATTTCTAAACATAGCACATTCAATTTTTATGCGGTCGAATAAAATAAATTATAATGTACTCTCAATGTTATAAAATGTACTCTCAATGTTATTCGTTTGAAAAGCATATCTCAATTTACTGATGTTTTATGGAGTTTAAAGTAATTTTAAAGTAATTTAATATTCCGGAAAATTGTACGGTAAAAGGATGTTAAACTTATACTTTGGCGACCAATACATTCTGTGGAAATTACGCTACTTTGTGTAATTGCTATAAAATACTAATATTTTGTGAATGAAAACCGGCACATGATTAAAAATATGACGACACTTTCACCGGGGTAGATTTTCCACTGAACCGATACGTGTCTAGTTAAAACAAATTCTTTCACTTCATGAATCATGTACAAATATGCATTTATATTTATAGAGAATGTGCATGTTTGTCAACTTAACGTAGGCAAAACGTTGAGCTAAATTGATTGAAGTTTCGCCAAGTTTCTCGTAATTTTCAAATAGTTAAAATACATTATATTATGTGTAGGAAATAATAAATTATGAATTACTAACTCTGTTACTTTTCGCCTACAGATAATTGAGAAAAACTACTTTACTTGAGTGTGTGACGTCACATGCTCATTTGTATTTAAAACATGAAAGCGATTAAAGAAATCCAATACAACTGAACATAGAAAAATGCTACTCATAGAAAAATTTTAAACAATATTCTTAAATACTAAATTTAACTCCGAAATTATATTTACAATGTAATTTAAACAGAATTTGCTAAAATAGCGTTTTGAAATTATGTGATTTTTGATGCAAAACATTATTTTTCAAATATATAGTGTTCTCTTAAGAATTGGATAATAATTTCGAAGCTGGTGAGATGAAAATGTCACCACGTTGCCGAACATATAAAAAATATATTAATTTTTAAAATTAAAATAAACGTTTTATATTTAAAAAACTATCCGATAAACCATTTTACTTTTAATCCCATTTGTTTTAACACCCATTTTTGAAGAAAAAATAATGGTAAACACTGTATTGTTTTCTTTAAATTAAATTTTTATTAATAGGACATCCTACACCACCTACATCCAAGGAATTTAAATATGCCTTCTTGGTTGAGGCTCAAGCTGAAAAAAGTTACGATGTAATGATTGCTAAATGTCAATATATGACAGACGATTTTTGATTATGTTGAATAAATTGAATCAGGAAGTTTGAATGTGCAAAATATATGTTTTTATTTCTTAGAAAATTTACTTTAATATTAAAAAGAAGTGGAAACAATTTGCCTTTGTAAAATTAAGAGCAAAGTTATTTATTTTTCTCCAAACTCATTTAAATATAAGTACTATGCCGTTTAAAGCACTTATAGTAATCTTTGTAATATGCGAAACAAATTACAACTGACAAAATTGACGTCACTTTCAGATTTCAAATTATAGCGAGTTAATCTGAAATTGGTTTATAAAAATATTGCTCATACCATTGCCAACTATAATACATAAGGCCTGGTCATTTCGCCAAAATCCTTCGAAAAACCGTACACCGGCTCTGAACACAGACCCTGAACCAAAATATAACAACGTGATCTTTGTTTACATTTATACCCTGCCCAGATAGCGACACGTATTTGCTTTTTTCTAGCGTCGAAGTTTCAAAAACTTTAATCATATTTTCAAATTAAATACTTATGTCCTTGAATTTCATACGATTTATAAGAATATTTTTCTGTACTTTAAAATATATATTTCTTAACATAACTATAAAGATTTGCGAAAGTACTTATTTGTTTACTTTTTCATGCGATACATTAATAAAGATTATCAGTTCTGTTATTCTTTCAAAATATCCACTACTTAATTAAATATTACATGTGTTCTCTGTAGTATTTCGCATACACGTTGTAAAATTAAGATTATTAGATTTTATCCAACTTCAACAGTCATATTGCAGATGAAGCAGACATTTTTGGCGATTTTACTGTAACCTGTAAAATGTTCGTTGTTGGTACAGCTTAAACTAAGAAAAAAAATTCTGATCGATGAAATAATTGTATTTCGTTAAGCATTAAATATTCTTATTTTTAATCGGAGAAAGAAACAATAATAATGGATTTAATTAATTTTGCAATATCCGGTGAAACCCAAACAATTTTGATTAAATCATGTAAAATACTTTTTTATTTAGAAATAAAATTCATTAATGTTTAAAAACAATTTTATGAGTAATTTAATATATTTTAATCTTTTTGTATTAGTTTTATTGTTTTAACAAATGTTAAAAGTATAAATAAATTGGTGACATTGACATTTTCAGACTGAGTGTTTATTATTATTATTTATTTATTTATATTATATTATTTCTATGTTTGTTGGTTTAATAGTTTTAAAGAAAAATACACTATATTATCCCCTTAATAGAACTTTACATGAACATTGTTTTTGACAGTTTATAGTAACCCTTAACTGCTGTTAAGTCTTACAGACCACTGCTTTTTTTAATTTTCACAGTTTAGCCATGTGACAATTTATGTCACAGCAGTTAGTGTTAAAGAGACTTAATTGATCTGTGCATGTAAAAAAATGTTAGGTTGTTAGAACACACATTTTGCTGAAGTATGTAAAAAAAAAAAAAAAAAAAAAATTTCATATGTTTAGAAAGAAATATATGGGTATTTTTCCATTATTAAACATCATGCCAAAATGCATGCTAGCACACCATTTATTTCAACCCTGACCGTGAAAAGGTTTTTATTGCAAACTGTGCCAAACATTGTGACTCGCTGTTTATTGAATATGAATCATTTTATTATTATTATTCTTTAATCATAACCATACAAAACATCATAATTTGTTAATTTTGAAATTGAAAATATTTTTTATTAAGTTACATTTTTCCCCAAGATGGATTTTACTATTTAGCAGTTACCTGATGATGAGAAAGCTGCAAGAAAATTCTTCCATCAGTGCAATGGATTTATACATAAAGTTTTTTTGCGAGAGGCTAGCTGTAAACATTCCACAGTAAATCCTACACAAATATAACTGTGTTAACCCTAACACTGGATGCCATACCCAGTTTGCTGAGAGATTATGGGATATCACAAAATGTTGTAATAAAAGACAGCGTAGCACTGTCCGTCATTATTTACAATTGTATCTCATACAGTTCATGTGGCAACATCTTTTATCAAAAAATTGAGACATGCTGAGATTTTGAATTGCATACGGGTATGATTGTCAGCAGAAAAATATTAGTTTTCACTGATCTCCTTTGATAGATTGAAATGGACTAAGGCAATGGCTAATAAAGCTAAAAAGAGATAATTTTGAACCAAACAAACACTTAGTGTTATGTTTGAATCATTTCAATGATGAAGATTTTGCTCCATGTAATGAAAGGAGAAATTTAAAACCAGACATGGTGCCGAGCAAGTTTTTGTTGTCGAAACTTGCTGTTAAAACGAAAATGAATATCGTACCAATTTAGGTAAGGGTGTAATTTCCCATTTCTGTTATTTTAGTTTGTTTTGAACAACATGTTATTCTTGTAAGAATATTGAATATTATAATAAGTTTATTTCAATATTAATACATTCAGAATGTAAAGCATTAATTTACAATATATTTTCTTGGAAATAACAGTATGTAATCATATACTAAGATTGTTATGTTTAATTCACGAATTCACAAAAACAGCTGCAATCTTAAATTTAATCTTTAAATTAAATTATTTTGAATACTAATTATCAATTTCATTTATGCTGTATTTGGTATTGTGATTACCTGTTATTTACTGACAGTAATTTATTAAACAACTTTTGTTTATTTGGATACACCCTTGTGCTTATTTTCCTTTTTCCCCAGTATGTGTTTGTTTTCTACTTTCTACTTTTTATGCACCTGTCAAAAAGCAAAATTTGCACTTAAAAAATTGTTTTAATTTCTAAATTAATTTATTATATTCTTTATTATTATTATTTTATTAATTTTTAACTCGACATTAATTAGAACAAGATTATATTTATTTATAGTACATTCACATTAATTCTAAATTCAGAATACAATGATATTCAAAAATATACTATAAGATTATAAATTTCAATGGTTATCAAATTGGAGTAAACCTTGTAAGGGTGGGATCTGATGGCCTGGTGAATGCTTTGGATGTCTAAGGCAGGCCGCACACTGACAAGACAGAGCGACGTGTAGCGCAAGACACGAAACAAATTCTGATATTCAAACCGGTTTTTCTTTGTTAAAAGGGTGAAAATGTCTCATTACTTGCGCTGTCTCGTCAGTTTGCGGCCTGCCTTAGAGCAGCCGTACTCAACCTTTTTTTCTCGCGGGCCGCAAACATGTATTTGCGACGTTAGGCGGGCCGCAGGTTGAGTATGGCTGTCTTAGAGCCTTCATAAATGATTGCCTTTGCATTCAAAGTAACTCACCAGAAAAATCTGTGAAAATGGAACCTGCCGATAATGGAATGATACCAAATGGAGAATTTCATTGTCTACTGAAAGAAAGACCTGCTGATGTAGAAACCAGTCTTTTTTTTTTTTATTCTGTTCCCACACAGGAAATTCTGTAATTTGGCAATTATCTATAATTTATAAACTTATACTATATTTTTGAAATTTGATGTATTTTGAATTTACAAATTGAAAGTAGTAAACATATAGAAAACTTTAAAAACATGAAAAACATGTTAATTTTTCAAAAATAAATTTTATGATTGTGAAAATCTAAAATAGGTTCAAATTGGATGGAAATTTTGTCTTTCTTCACAGCTTCGTTTCCTTGGCTATTTATAATATTTGACAAGAATCGAATTCTACATCTGAAAAGTAAAAACTTTTTATGCAGAATTTATTTCTGTAAAGAATGTTTCGAGTTCTACATAAAAAATAAATCTTTTCTGAATGCAATCAGAACTAGTATGTTTGAGTATTTTATGTTAGCCAAGCACAAATCTCACCAATAAAAGCTTGTACTTTTTCACATGTCTAAATTAGAAACAATACTTTGATGTTGATTTAAAATGTTTTGTTAATGATGATATTATATTTTTGGATTATTATTTTTTTTTGTGGGGGGGGGGGAGGGAAGGAGAGTATTTTAAATAAAATGAGTGAGATGCATGTATTTTAAATGTAGTGCATATATTATATGTATTTTAAATAAAAGTTATGCATCTTAAATGAAATTGGTGAAAGGTTTATATTTTAAATGAAATGAATTGCAACATGAATGATGGTGATGGGAACAATATTTGACAATTTATCATCTGTGCCCAGCTAACATAAAAGCACCTATTGTTTGTTTGTATATAAACAAATGTTTCAATTTGCATTTTTATTTTCAAAAAGTACTTGAATAAAAAGGCTAAATGCTGTTTTAATTTAAAAAACTTTCCCCAAAAGACCTTGAGTTTGTTAGGGTCAAGACCCCTTTATCATACTTCAGACCTCACAATCTGGTGAATGTCTATGGGTGTAAATGTCCGAGGTAATTCCCAACTTATTTACTGACTTTCTCCTTAAAGTATCGCTGCCCGGTGCATTCTACCAATACTAGTTCGTAAACAGTTGCATAAGAAAACAATGTAGCTATGAAAAAATATTGTGTTAATAACAATAAAAAAAAAAAAAATTAAATTCTATTAAAAACAAATACGTAAAAAACATATTTCGCAGAATTTCTAGCCGTCAAAAACATTTTTGAAATCGAAGATTTACATACAAAATTGATTATTATATAATGTAGCATTTTAGCTAATCGTCTGTAATCAGGCCCACAGTCAAGGTTAGTGCCAAATATGAGCGATGCTAGGGCAATGTGATTCCAAGTATGCAGTAGTTACAGCATTGGTTAAAAAATTAAATTAATTTTGCATTAAGTTGCATTTACTATAACAAGCCAATAGGTCCTTACATAAACAATAATATTTATAATTTATACATGTTTAAATGAAACTATATTTATTATATAGGGCCATTTTTGCTACTGTTTATAACACATGGCTCAAGTCGCTCTTCGTGAATCCAAATTTTACCGGTCTCTGTAAAGAGAAAAAAAAAAAAACACTCAAATTTATTTACTTTTGGCATTTGAAACTATTAAAATAAAAGTTTTAATTATGTTTATTTTCACACATTCAGCTGATATTTCCAGAATTTCTAGATTGATAAAATCCTCTGCACGAGCAGACTGAAAGGCGAGATTTTATTTCTAGAAAATTAGTGGTATGATACTGATACAATTTGTGATCTGATGATATGTGAAAATTTGTGATATTAATTTGATGATGATGATTTGTGATAAGATTGCTGATACTTTATAATAAATGAAAACATTGATAATCTCTCGTAATCAAATCCAGAGCCAAAGTTCACATTTAACAGGAACGATGTTGACAACAATGTGTTTTGGAATGCATGGTAGTTGTAACAAGAAAATTTATTATACATCAAAACATGCTCACCCAGATATGCGAATTGGCTGTGGTCCAGATTATGGAACGTTTCATAGAATACATACAAACTTTCTATCAAAAAACAGTGAAGCTTGCGCCTAAGCTATTTTAAACTGAAATGATTCCCCATCATTTCAAAAATAAATAAAATGACACACCAATCTATATTAATAAAAGAATGTTTCGCTCCGGGCTGGCGGATTGAGGGTGACTTTTCTAACGGGCTGGGCCGGCAGAATTAGAAAAAAAGTTTCAACGGGCCGGGCTGGCAAAAAAATTGAACGAGCCATCCAGGCCAGGCCGATAAAAAAAATTTAGCGGGCCTGCCGGTTCGATATAAAGATTTAAGCAGAACCAATAAATATATGAGCTATTTTCAAAGAATATGGTTTTCGCGAGAATAAGTATAAATGAGCGTTACGAGCCCATGCTAGTTTGACAACATAATACAGAAATGCAAGTTGATCGACATCGGACAGTTACATTGCCTTAATATTTTTTTAGCAGACTCGTGCCGGCCCGAGATCAGGCTTGCATTTTTTTTGCTACGTAGTCGAGCGGGGCCGTAACTGGACTTAATTGTTTTCAGGATGTGTAGGGCAGGCAATATGTTTTGTAAAAGTATTAATAGCAATAATGAACTTCTGTTAACGTAATCTTTAAAAATATACCTTAAAGGTGGTTCTTAAATTCCTACTCAACAATGCGAAACCTTGACTCATTTTCTGACTAATTTTTAACTGTAAAGTCATAAATTGACAAGCCTGACTACTGAAGGGATTTGGAATTAAATACAGTTTACCATTTTTGATAAATAAATTACTTGTCGAAATATAAGATATTCTTATCATGTGACTTCAGATTTTCCCCCTTTCCCATGCTGCTGCTTACGGAAATTCGATTCAAAATGCTAACTTTGACAGTATTTTCTCAAAGATATATTTCTTTTATCAAAAAATGGATAACGCCATTCGATTATATAGTTTCTGAATAAGAATACCTGCCAATCTTATGCGTTTCCGAAAAGGAATGAATTTAGAAATCTATCAGAAAGTAGCTCCTTTGGATTTGAGAAAAGCTTTAATAAATGACAGAGAAATATTTTTATAAATCTACTTTTTATTATACAGCTTCAAAAGTTATGATGTTTTAACCCTCTTTTTTTCCATTTATTTTAAACTAATTTTTTAATAAATCCTTATTTGAATGTTGAAAGTCTTAGAATCTAAGTAATCATTAATGTTGCTATTGTGTATTTTCTGTCTTGCGAACTCATCGCAATTTTAAAATATACTGTAAAATTTTCCCATAAATATTATGTATACAGTATTCTTTAAAGAAATCTGAATTATATGCTAAAAATCTCAATTTTTTCGAAATAGTAGAAATTGTGTCATGGCATATCGGGCCTGTTTTCACTGATTTCTGTACGGGCCAGGCCAGGCCATGAACTGTGAAAATATAAACGGGCCGGGCCAGGCCATGAACTGTGAAAATATAAACGGGCTGGGTCGGGCCTGGAAATTCCGGCCCGTGCAGATCTCGGCCGGATCGAATGCACATGGGATTCAGAATTTTAATATTTTGATAATTACCCAAGATATTAATTCAAATCTCATTAAACATTGCATCGAAAATGCCATCTTTTTTATCAAAATGGCTTAAGAAAAGAACATTTGTTCTCGATTTGCAAGTGGAAATGAATGAATTTGAAATTTATTTACTAATTAGCAAATTTCAAGAAAACTAATTAAGATATCAATTTGAAAATTTATGAGCATATATAAAAACAATTTCTACATCTGACAATGTAATTTTTGAAAAATGCAGCTGGTAATTTTTCATAACTTTTGCAAAAATCTGACGGTGCCAGTAAAAAAAAAAATCCAAGAAAGCTTCAGACAGGGATCAGCTATCATTAAAAACTGAATTACAAAAAGATCTGTTTCTCTGGCTGATCCCTTCATTTAGTTTGCGAAAATGAAACGAAATAATTGCCATTTTTTACTAATGAATAAAGATATAGATTTGAATTTGAGGATGGGAAGGGTAGCCATCTGGCGGCTGTTTTAGGGTAACATCTTTGTTATGTTCTAATTATCAGAAAAATATAATTATTTTTTTAATGATCACGTTAATGTAGAGGAAGGTGGTTTTCTTGAACAAATTATTTGTTATATTTGCGGGTATGAAGAGGGAAAGGGTTAACATCTTGCTCTGATTTACACAAATTCCATTTAAGAAATTTGACATTTTTAGCTTCTTCCGTAGCGTTTTATAAATGTTATATATAGAGAATAACAGAAAATTCAAATGACTATTTTCGTAAATTTGAATTTTTGTTCCTAATGAAAGTACACAACCCGTATTTACTTGATGTATACCAACAATCAAAGTAAATGATTTGTTGTTCAGCACTTGACCAAGCTAAGCACCCCCTGGGTGACAATCCTACAAGTTTTTTTAATCTAACTGTGCATTCTTATTTCGGGTTCAATGGCCAATCACAATCTGGTTTGGATTATTCGACTTAGTTTTCAATTGTGTTACAGATTTTAGTTCCACCTTCCACTGCCAGGGTGTGCATCATTTTGTCGAGCTCTATGGACCCCGATTTCGATGGAAATTAGTTCATTCAACTCCCTACAATGGGTACCCATGTCGGATGTTACCTTATCTTGTAATTCTTTTACTGTATTACTTCATCAAATTAAACTAATTTGTTTATTTTTTCACATTTTATTTCATATAAATATATATCTACTCCAACATCTAATTACAATTTTCACTATCCTAGTGAAAAGTACAAAATACAATTCTAACAGATGATATTGACTTGCGAATTATAATAATTTACATGATATCCGTTTTCTCTGCAGCAATGGAATCAACAGATTGCTGTCATTTTGAAAATATTTCATTAAAAGTCTTAAAATAGTGAAAGTAAAATATAAAAATTGAAATAACTTGAACTGCTATAGTGCTAGACTGCAATTAGTCAAAATGATGCAATTTCCAGAAATATTTTGTTATGATTTTGGCTTGTCAGTTTCTAGCGCTGAAAGTTTCAGAAGTCGATTTTAAAATATTTCTGCTTAAATTTTAGTTTAAAAAAAATGTTCTGAGTGAACATTTACAAGTTAATATTTACAAGTACAAGTGCTATATTTATTTTCAAATTTATTGGGGTAAAAGAAAGGGAGCTTCATTAAAATTGTGATGACAAGGATTTAAAAAAGATTTATATCCCAATTCACCTTTTTAAAATTTGATTTTTTGTGAGCATGTATATTCCGAGTAATGTGTATGCTATATTTTATTCCTTTTCTTTACAAATTTCAATTTAAACTGTGTTTAATTTTACAATTACTTTCATCTGCAATTTAAAATGAAAGTTAAAATCAAGTTTGATTCCTTTTTCAGGAGTACACTTCTGGGTATTTGTACCATGAAATTAGATTTGGAAAAGCAGAGGAGTGGTAGATTTGTGCTTTGTTTTCAAATAATTAATTGACAATTCTCTTTAAAATTGCTAATCTGATTAATAAATTATGAATATAATCAACCGTTATGCTCTGCCTAACTGTAAGCAGAACCAAGGATGGATCTAGAGTCACATTAACCATTGACTTCTATTATTTCAGGTTTGGGTTGACCATATTTTTTCAAAAAAGTAAAAATTCTATAACATACATTCTCAAATAGCAGAAACCTTTTTTCAAGGAATATAGCAGCCTCGAGGTGTCTGCTATTTAGAGGCTTTACAGTATTCGAATATCAACGAGTACGACATATTTGTTGTCTATATAAAACAAACAGATTTTAGATGATCAATTATTACATTTAAGAAATTAAAAATTCATCTTTTCTGCTATTACAGCAATGCAGATTTGTGTCATAATAACAATCGTTTACATTCCTACATGAATAAAATTTTAAGATAAGTTTATTGAAGCGCTATTTTTATTTTTTGTATACATAAGTTTTATGCATATACAGATAAAAATTATTTCAAAAAAGAATATCAAGTAGATGAGAAGTTCATACAGTCACAAATTAAAAAAAAATCTATTTTAAAATTATCTAGAGAAAAAAAATATTAAATGTTAACAAAATTATACAAGGAAATGCAGATTTAAAATTTTTTTAAGGTACACTTTATTTTATAGTTTGAAAACATATTAGAAACTATTGCCTAAATGCTGTAAATTTGCTTTATTAATGGTTTGCGATGTCTGTAACCCTCTCTCTCTTCTCAACCATCTTCAAGTGTAAGTTTTATATAAAAAAAAAAAAAATACTATAAGTACCATTGCTAGTCAAACATAATTTGAACCAGAAAATGTATTTAATAAATAAAATCAAATAAGTAGTGCATATATACAAGAAACATTTTATTAAATAAGTTTTCCGATTCAAAATAAGTTTATTATTTTTTTTTTTTTTACTTGAAGAAAACACAGAAGATTGACAGCTATGTCTTAGCTAGAATGTAGAGGAGTCTGGTACACAGTGGGCCACTTTTTCAGTTTTTATTTCTCTTTGACGAACAGACGAATCTGCTTGAAAATATTTTTGAATATCCTTAAACCTTTTTACATTTATCATAGTTTTCTCAGAACATTGTTTTCAATACATTTTTAAATATATATATATATACACCCATAAAATGGATCAGTGTGCCCCTGAAGTGGGGCACATTGGTCCACCCACCGAGACACAGTGGACCGCTATTAGGTACAGTAGAAAGCCACTAATCCGCAAAGCTTGGTTCCAAGTGTTGTGCGGATCGGAGGCTTTTTGCGGATTACAGGCCATGTCTATTTAATCTTTGTTTACAATTTTTAAAATTCATATTTTGGACAAATTTAGATTGCTAATACTAAAAAATAAATAAATTACACATTTTAATATATAGACAAAGTAATAACTATGTAAAAAATAATTTATTATTTTAAAAATTTCTTAAATATGGCAATAATTGTTGTCTGTTTTAGACATTTGGTTTATAGTGTTGAATTTTATCTTTAAGTAAGAGTTCAAAAGCAATATATATGTATTTTTTATGTGTTTTTCAATTTATAATTACGATTTAATGAAAAAAAAATTATAAAATATATTGTCTAAGTAAGGATTTTTTATCATTAAAAAAAAAAAAAAAAAAATCACAAAAAGCTTAAATTGTATTTTACAAGTATTGTATGAAGAAATGAATATATAAAATAATATACTAATTAAATGTGCTTTCATTTTAAACTATAAAGAAGAATGTTATATGATATATAATACTATATATAAGGATAAGAAAAATGTTAAAATAGGTGAAAATTTTTTTCAAAATTCAAAATTTTGTCACCATTGAAGCATTTTTTAAGAATTAAATTTCTTTGCTTACATTCATAAATTGATTGCGGATTAGAGGCCTTTGCGGATTACAGGTTTGCGGATTAGCGGCGCTCTACTGTATTATCTGAAATACAATATAAATCTATTTTTCATTAATCTAATTCTTCTTTATTTCCCTTTTACCTCCAAATTAACATAATAATATAAATTTGCGAGTAACATTTTGAAAAAAAAAAATTATCAAAAACTTATTACATTTTGAAAATAACAGATTAATACAGGAACAAATGCAATTTAGATTAAGTTATTACTTAAGTACAAAAAAATCATGTACCGTTTTGATACTCTGAGAATTAGTTCAATTATCTTAATAAGCAATTTAAAAAGATTTGTGAAAGCTTACTTGAAAGTGATTCATTAAATTTAAGAAATGAAATAAATAACTGCAATTTTTGGCATAGAAGCCATGGCTAAAATATGTCTGTTTCGAACCAGAAATTTTATTTAATAGTTTACATTTTATAAAATAAAATTTCTGGATAGAAACAGATTTATTTGAGCCACAGCTTATATACTGGAAATTACAGTACACACATGAAATTAAAAGAGAACACATGTATTATAAAATAAAATTTATTTGTAAACAATATCAAAATATTTTACAATAATCAAGGTTTGCAGCATATAAGAATTGTTCCCACCAGTATCACCAAACAATAATCTTCAGGGTAAATTTCATTAACATATGTAATAGAAATAGATCATGAAGACTGTTATTTTGAAATAATAGAAGAAACAATAAAAATTTTCCTATGTGCTTTGTACCTTGACAATAATAAACTAGTTTTGAACAACATAGAAAAAAAAAAAAAAATCATGGCAAAATATAGCTAAATGTATTTTGAAGCTAAAGAAATGAAATGAAACTCATGTACAGAATGCAAATTTAAAGGCAAGGGTAATAAATAGGCTGTAAAATGTATTAAAATAAATTTATGAATGATACGAGATTTTCAGAAGATAAACTGAAAAGAATAGTGTAAACAGAGTTTTTCCCAGGCTTAAAAAAAAGGCAGGGTGCTGCTGGTGAGGAAAGGACACTGTTTTTAATTTTTAAGGGCACCTTTAATACTTAAAGGATAACATTCTTTCAAAACACAGGTCAGTGAGTCAATTTTTACTATTCAAGCAATAAATATTTCTAAGGGCATTTCTTTTATATTATGCTCTTATTTCATAGAACAGTGCCCCTTAAAAAATAAAGAAATTGACAGTAAATCTGTGTGCCAAATTTGAAGCAAATCGGATAATTCTGCATGAAATACCTATTTAGCTAAATTAAGGGGGGATTAGTCCCCCATTTCCCCCTTTATACTTAACCAATGAACCTCCAAATGTAATCAGGGAAGCACCTTATCAGAATAAACCTGTATACCAATTTTGAAGCAAATTGGATAATTCTGCATGAAAAATCCATTTATCTAAATTAAGGGGGGGGGATTAGTCTCCCGTTCCCTCCCTTTATACTTAACCAATAAACCTCCAAAACTAATCAGGGAAGCGCCTTGTCAGAATAAACTTGTATATCAAATTTGAAGCAAATCATATATTTCTATCAAGAGTTCATCGCGTTACATACATACAGAACCAGCAGAGATTTTTTTTTTTTTCAGTTCTAACCTGCTATGCCTTTATTGTTTATTCATTACTTATCAATGTTAATTATCAATGTCATGCACAATAATTTTACTTATATATAATTTTTCTTTATCCCCAATCTGTCTGTTGTGTCTGTCACGCTGAAATTCTTTTAAAGAAATGACTGATTACATTTTTTTTTTTTTTTCATAGTTTGACCAATATAATGCAAAGCATCAGTAAAATAGATACTTATATATATACTTGTGACGATTTAAAATGGAACAATGCATTTAAAGATAATAAAGTTTATATTTTTAATGCTTTACAGCTTCATCTTCTATAGTAATAAAGATATATGTTTGTGTGTGGAACCTGCTTTCCGAAGAGATTGCACCACGCAAAGCTATCAGATTTAGCAGAAAGGTACTTGTATGTATAAAGTTATGCACCTCGAAGCCAATTTCTATAATTTTTTTTATAGAAACTGGCTAATAAAAATCTAATGAGTTTTTCTGCATTTGTTCGACGAAATGAGATTTTTTTCCCCCGTGATAGAGAGATGAGATTTTCGATTTTTTAACGCGACCAGTTGACGAAATTCGCAATTTTATTTCATGCTCGTTCGATGAAAATCGCTATATTTTTTTTTGCAATTATTTGACAAAATTTGCAATTCTTTTTTTTCTGTTTTGATAGGGAGAGATTGGCAAAATTGAAGATTTTTTCAGTAACAATTGACAAAATTCGAGATTTTTTTCTCAAGAGGTTGACAAAATACAAGACTTTTACTAGATTTCTTGACAAAATTTGCGTTCCCCCTCCCCCCTAAGATCGTTTGACAAAATTTGCAATTTATTTCCACGATCGTTTGGCAAAATTCCCGAATTTTTTTCCTCGAGCAATTGAAAAAATCCGCAATTTTTTCTGCAATTGTCTGACAAAATTTATTTTTTTTTTGACCGACTGATGAAATTCATGGGGTTTTACTAGATATCTTGATGAAATTAATGTTTTTTTTGCAATCGTTTGACAAAATTAGTGTTTTTTCTGCAATCATTTGACGAAATAAGCAATTTTTTTTCGCGATCGTTCGGCGAAATTCCCAATTTTTTCCCATGACAGTTTGATGAAAGTCGTGATTTTTTCTCGAGCAATTGAAAAAATGTGATTTTTTTCTGCAATTGTTTGACAAAAATTTCGATTTTTTTTTGCAACTGATTGATAAAATATACTAATTTTTTCCGTGACCAATTTATGAAATTCGCGATTTTTTTAATGGATCTCTTGACGAAATTTCATTTTTTTTTTGTGAATTGATCCTGCGGAATTCAGCCATGGATGAATTACATGCCCATATCTTGCGTCTCCCTCTAAAAACATCTCTCAATATTTCACGACCTACAAATTTAACCTGTTAACTGGGTAGGACGAAATATTTCGTCATACACAAACTACAACTGCAATATTTTGAACGTATTACTTACACTAGTAAAATTTTAATAAAAATTTTCGTCTTATTAAAACAGCCTATTCATGCAAAATTACTGCCATTAATAAAGATTTTTTTTTGTACTGGTGGAAGTGTGCCTTGTTGTTATTCAGAGGCATATCAGTTGAACAAAAGTTTCTTCCCCGGTTAATGGGTTAATGAGTGGTACCCAAAATTCTCTTCTCGACATGAATTTTTCTGTGCCACAGTAATTGACTTCATTCGCAGCGCACATCAGCATATTTTTTTTCTTTGTTTGTGAACGGTTTTGCAGAAATCACCGATTGATTAAAAAAAAGAAAAGAAATGCAGAAATCCACGGAAAAGAACAAAGTATTCAGATATAGAAAAAAAAAAAAAAAGGAAGAAATTTGTGAAAGATCGGAAAATTGAGAGATTTGGCATGTCTAATTTTACCATTCTATTTTGATTTAATAGAATAATAAACAAAAATCATATGCACACACAAAAAAAATATTGGAAAATGATAAAAAAAAGCAGAAAATATTAAAAAGAAAAAAACGGGAATTGACAAGAAGTCGGAAATTCGTGGATCTGTGGAAGAATCTCATGCCTTCCTGAAATGTATAAACGAAACTTGTGATTTTTTTTTTTTTTTTTTTTGTGAGAGATTGACGAAATATATGATTTTTCCCGCACCCGATTGGCGAAATTTGCCATGTTTTTACCGTGCTCAATTAAGTAAATTCGCATTTTTTTCTTTCTTTTTTTAATGATAAATAGATATCATGATCTATTTTTTGGCTAGTAAATTGTTTCCTTTGCACCTATTAATTCCAAAATACTGATTTTTTTAAATTCTGTTAAAAATATATCTGCCAAATTTTGCTAATTCTAAAAAAATTCATATTGATTATTGTGGAGTCTGGAACTTTGCGGGCCACAGGATTTTTTTTTTTTTTTTTTTTTTTTTTTTGCAGGTGTGTGTGTGGGTGTAGACCTTTGTATTTTCTACTTTATTACCGTACTACACATTTTATTCTACATTTACTGAGAAATTTAGTATTTTTTGAGAAGTTGACATCTATGTAGTGAACCAAGCAATGCTAAGGTGCCATTTATTGAGATTGATAGTTTAACTGGATAGTTAGCAGTTCTGTATTACAAGAGCTAATACTCCAGTTCTGGTTAACAGAACAGATTATTATAGTACCTTCAACAGGTCTTTAATACATTCCTGCTATTGGTAGGAAATTTCTAAATCCACCGTAATCACGAGCTTTGAACAGATGGGAGGCGAACGTGCGATCCTATGTGTGTAAATGAGAAAATAACTTGCAGGCGGGCACAACAAAAGGCAGTAAGGGTGGCATTTTTAAAAACGAGGGGCAGAAGGGCGCTATTTTTTGGATGAGGGGCAAGAAGGGCGCTATTTGTTTAACCAAAGGGCAGGCAGGGCGCAGCGTCCTCCTGAAACTGTCTGGGGGAAACTCTGGTGTAAATAGTCATTTATGTGCAAGCAAAATATGGGCTAGTTCAATTTAACATACATGTGTAAAACAATAGATACAGAATCAATGCAGATGTCTTAAAATCTTTTAAATGGAATACTGAAATAATAAAAAAAATTAACTTGTCTAATATTTTTTAGTTTTGTCTTTGTCAAACTTAATTGTCAGCAGAAATGTATCTTTTTTTAAATTGTAAAAAACACCAAACAACTGTTTATGTTGCATATTGTCGTCTGGCCTTGTACTTGGTAGCAGTATTTATAAGTCTGTTTTAGATCATATGTTCCATCCCAATTGTCTCTTAAACAAAAATCTAATCTACTGCATAACTCTGACGAATCCAGTTATTTTATGTTGTATATAAATTTTATCTCAACATAACTTCATCTCCATACAAACGGTCATTGAGTGACGCTTCTGAATGTGGAATGAAAGGGTTTATTACAAGTCCACCATTTCTAAAGTCAAAATCTTTATGCATGCATTTGCCATGTCAACTAAGAAATAAAATGAACATTTAAAGTAGGGGTGCACAACCTGTGGCCCGCGGGCCAAAAGTGGCCCGCGATCGGATTACTGGTGGCCCGTGGATCAATTTCGCCGATCGGACGCAAAAAATCGCGAATTTCAACCATCGGGTGTGTAAAAATCACAAATTTTGCCGATCGGGTGCGTATAAATCGTAAATTTCGCCGGTAGGGTGCGTATAAATCGCGAATTTCGCCGATCGTATGCGTAAAACTCGCGAATTTTGTCGATCGGGCGCGTAAAAATCATGAATTTTGTCGATCGGGCCCGTAAAAATCGCGAATTTTGCCTATCGGGTGCATATAAATCGTTACTTTTGCTGATCGGGTGCGTGTAAATTGTAAATTTCGCCGATCGTCTGCGTAAAAATCACGAATTTTGTCGATCGGGCGCGTAAAAAGCATGAATTTTGTCGATCGGGCCCGTAAAAATCGCGAATTTTGCCGATCGGGTCCGAATAAATCGTTACTTTTGCCGATCGCGTGCGTGTAAATTGTAAATTTCACTGATCGTTTGCGTAAAAATCGCGAATTTTGCCGATCGGGTGCATAAAAATCGCAAATTTTGCCGATCGGGAGCGTAAAAATAGTAAATTTTGCCGATCGGGCTCGTAAAAATCGTGAATTTTGCCGATAGGGTGCGTATAAATCGCGAATTTTGCCGATAGGGTGCGTATAAATCGCGAATTTTGCCGATCGGGCGCGTAAAAATCGTAAATTTTGCCGATCGGGATCGTAAAAATCGCGAATTTTGCCGATATGGTGCGTATAAATCGCGAATTTTGCCGATCAGGTTCGTATAAATCGTAAATTTCGCCGATCGTATGCATAAAAATCGCGAATTTTGCCGATCGGGCACGTAAAAATCGTAAATTTTGCCGATCGGGCTCGTAAAAATCGTGAATTTTGCCGATAAGGGTCGTATAAATCTAGAATTTTGCCGATCAGGTGCGTATAAATCGTAAATTTCGCCGATCGGGCACGTAAAAATCGCGAATTTTGCCGATCGGGCGTGAAAAAATGACGAATTTTGCCGATCGGGCGTGTAAAAATCGCGAATTTTGCCGATCGGGTGCATAAAAATCGCAAATTTTGCCGATCGGGTGCGTAAAAATCGTGAATTTTGCCGATCGGGCTCGTAAAAATCGTGAATTTTGCCGATCGGGCGTGAAAAAATGACGAATTTTGCCGATCGGGCGTGTAAAAATCGCGAATTTTGCCGATCGGTGCATAAAAATCGCAAATTTTGCCGATCGGGAGCGTATAAATCGCGAATTTTGCCGATAGGGTGCGTATAAATCGCGAATTTTGCCGATCGGGCGCGTAAAAATCGTAAATTTTGCCGATCGGGATCGTAAAAATCGTGAATTTTGCCGATATGGTGCGTATAAATCGCGAATTTTGCCGATCAGGTTCGTATAAATCGTAAATTTCGCCGATCGTATGCATAAAAATCGCGAATTTCGCCGATCGGGCACGTAAAAATCGTAAATTTCGCCGATCGGGCACGTAAAAATCGCGAATTTTGCCGATCGGGCGTGAAATAATGACGAATTTTGCCGATCGGGCGTGTAAAAATCACGAATTTTGCCGATCAGGGGCGTATAAATCGTAAATTTCGCCGAACGGGTGCGTAAAAATCGTGAATTTTGTCAATCACTAGGAAAAAAACTGAATATTGTCAATCACGCGTGGAAAATAAATGCAAGATTTTTCTATTCTAGCCAACTGAAATGGGTTATACTGACTAAGGAGGTGGTTGAGTATAGGGAGCTAACTCTCTTTTTATAAAATTAGCAATTTTATGAACATTTAGGCCGATTCTCTCCCTCCTTCCCCAAAACAAAATTTTGTTCACCCTACGGATGTTGGCTCGCGACAATCCAGTCATTTTTGTGACTGGCCCTCCTCTTATAAAGGTTGTGCACTAGGGTGGAGCGAAAAAAATTATTTTTTTTTTTACAAAAAACGGGTAGGTGCCAAAAGTTGCCTTTGTACTACTACATCAAATATCTGAAATTTTACCGCTGAAAAAAAATGCCTTGAGTCTGCGCTTTTGGTCCAAATGTCGAAATTTTGGGTAAAATTTGAAAATTTTTCAAAAAAAATAAAAATTTTCTGTAGAACTGATTATGATTTAATAGTGTCATTTGAACCTTTATTAATAAAGATTTAAAATATTGAAACGATAAAACGACATCTTTATTATTTTTAACTGGAGCAAAACTGACAAATTTCTGTAAAAAAGGGGCGTTGCCATTCTGGTACAGCATACAACGACACATTGAAAAAAATTAATCGAAAGAAGATTAAATAAAGAGAAGCACCGCAATTAGAAGATGCTGCATGTGAAATTGAAATAAACTAATCAGTATGCAATGATTCAATAATAGATACAATTGAATTCCCATCTTCATCCTCCTATACCGAAACTCGAATGAAGTTTGAAACTTTTTCTAGAGCATGTGATAGCTATAGAATTTCTGATTGGTCTGCTGCAGTTCTTGCTTCAGCGGTTCTTCAGGATTGTGTATGTACAGCAAATGACACCGGAAAACATAATGTACCCGTACCCGTTACAGAGGTTTTACAGAGACCCGTTTGCAAGGTAAGGCGTGAAAGCCAATCGGATTGTTCATCTCAACGTAAAGAACAGAACCCTAAAACAGAAATAAGAGCCTTATATTTCGACTCCTGAAAAGATGACACAATGTGTATAGAAAAGAGAAGTGATAAACATGCGTATCATAGAATTATGAAAGAAGAACGTGTTACTATCTTAGAAGAGCCTGGCTCCAAATATTTGGGGACTAATTTTGCCTAACATTTCCTCATCGGGAACATCAAAAGATATATTTAAATGCATATCAAAGTTTTTAAAAAATGAAAATATTGATTTGTCCAGCCTCTCATGCTTGAGTTGTGATGGGTGTCCGGTGTCCTGTGAATACGGGGAAGCTTACTGAAGTAATCTGTCGAATGGAAGAGAAGCTTGCACGACCTATATGCAATAGATCATATGCCAGCTCCAGTTAAATTAATTGCCTCTGCATCATTTGTTAGGCATGATCGATAGGAAAACTTCTGGCCCAAATGTATTAGGGAAATCCTTGTCCACGTGCCATTCACTCCCTCCCTATTGCAGTTTTTGAACCTATAAAGAGTAATTTAGAAAACATATCTCTGAAATCGATGAAAAGGCACTCAGCACAGACCAGAAATACCTGCTGGACATTTGCAAAGCTATTTCATCAGGATATTGCTCTAAAGAACTAGCGAATAGGAGCCTAGGAAAAATTTCCCACATAATATGGCTCACAACGGCGAATAGAATTCTTCACCTTAATTATTCGCATTGACTGTGCGTCAGAGTCTCTATTTTCACTCACAAAGTATGTGATCTAAGTTTATGCCCCAGGATGGTTTACCATCAAATGTAATCCACAGCTAAAGAATGTATCTAAAACCTTAAGGGAAATTACTCGGCTACTAAACAACACAGCAAACGCCATAAAACGAATAGTTAAAAAAGTTATTCAGGACAATGGTTACTTTGCACACTCAGAGCAAATTCTGATTGCAATCACATTAAACAACTAGCTGCTCATCCTATAATAAATGCAAGAGGTAGAATAAATGATGACATACGCAAATTTGACAATCAACATTGAAGCAGATGATTATATAAATCTAATTGATTGGAAAACTATTGTGATAACAGGACCCCCAATCACTATGCATTTATTAGATGCAAGTTTGTTGAAGATAATAGACGGCTGTATAGATTCCCGTACTAACATCCCCCTAACTTTGCATGCCTTCTCATACTCAAGCAGTAGAAAGATACGTGAAGGAAGTCACAGCCAGCATCATCCAAAGTCTGTGGATACGAAAGAAGAGATGAATACACCAAGACTAGGTTGATATACAGAAAACTCTGATAAAAAAATCACAATTCATTGTATAAATAAAACATTGCGCTCAGATGGTAGGGTGGTTGTGCTGGTTATGGGTGGGACATGATATGCACCCACCTCCACTCCTGGGTAGTTGTAAAAGCAACTAGCGGAGAGCTGCATTCAAAATAACAATTCGTTGTATGCTGTACCAGAATGGAAATACCTCATTTTTACCGAAATTTGTCAGTTTTGCTCCAGTTATACAGAATGAAGATATCGTTTTATCGTTTCAATATTTTAAATCTTTATTAATAAAAGTTTAAATGACACTTTTAAATCATAACCAGTTCCACAGAAATTTTTTAATTTTTTGAAAAATTTTCAAATTTTATCCAAAATTTCGACATTTGGACCAAAAGCGCAGACTCAAGGCATTTTTTTTCAGCGGTAAAATTTCAGATATTTGATGTACTAGTATAAAGGCAACTTTTGGCACCTACCCGTTTTTTGTAAAAAAAAATTCACTTTTTTCGCTCCACCCTATTGTGCACCCCTACTTGATATCCACATTTTATGACTGAATATGTTAAGAAGTACAATTTAATATATGTTTCTCCTCCTCTCCACCTTCATTCTTGAAAGCAGAATTTTTTTTCGACATTGGCAATCTTTAAAGTTAAATTTACTCCCTCAAATAAAGTCAAGGAGTATTTTCACTCTTTGAAAATAATCTTAGCTATATCTCTTGTATAAATACAAACGTAAACTGTTGATATATCCTTGCCAACAGAACTGAATACGTTGACTGGGAAGGAAAGAACCTTAGGGGCTACCCCGTCACACGTCCTGTAAACAAAATTCTACTGATGGTGGCCCTCGACAACCCAGTCATTTTTGTAAGTGGCCCTTCGCTTAAAAAGGTTGTGCACCCCTAATTTAAAGAATGAATCACTAGCATTACCAACAAAAACTGCTGCAAGAATGCATATGGTTCTTTTGTTGACGTTTTTGTTACTCGCAATGACATCACTTGGGTAAACAGGGGTCGATCCAGAAAAAATGTAGGGCCTATTTAGGGCCCTTTAACAAAAACCTATTTCATGCAATGGGCCTCTTCACAAAAATCAGTTTGATAAAATTACCCCTTCACAAAAATCAATTTGATAAAATGGGTGAATGGGTCCCTTCACAAAAATCAATTTGATAAAATGGGCCCTTCACAAACTTCTATTCCATAAAAACTTACCATTTATTATTTATTTATTATTTTGTGATGTTTTAAAATGTGTAATTTGTAAACCAACAAGCTCACCAGAGAGGGAAAACTTCAGCAAAAGGATTTTAAAAAGGTTTTGTTTATAAATGCTTGTGTGGTTTGAATTTGATTAACTGGATTTCAACTTTCGTTAAAAAATGTTATTTTTCACAAAAATATAATAAATTTCATAAAAATAACCTTTACTTTTCACAAAATGGGCCCCAAGAAAAAAAACCTGCATCGACCCCTGGTAAAGTCCATTAGAAAATTTAGTCTTACACTCATCGGTTATGTAGTCATTAGTCAACAGCAATATATCATGTCTAGACTTGTATAAAACCAAAAACTTTCTGCACACATAAATATTGAGTCAAAAACTTTCTGCAAATTAATTTAATGTTTAATAAAATTACGTGTCATTATTTTGACAATATAAATTAAAAACAGTAGTTTAAAATAATTTCCATTTAAAATTAATTAATATTAAAGAATAATTATTTTGGTTAAAAATAATAATAAAGCTAAAAATCCATGCTAGGAAAGCTGAATTCTTATCAATTATTTTGTCAATGCATTTAGAAAAACCCAATCCTTAATATTTTGACCTCTTTGCAAGTGTCTGTGATGTCACAACAATGTTTTGCATCTTTAAATTTTGAATTGTGTGCAAACAGTAAATAAATCGTACATAAAATTGAGGAATATTTTTAATTTTTTAATTAAAAAAAAAAAAAAAATTCTAAAAGTTTTTTCTGCAAAGTTCCAAATTTTGCAGAAATTTTTCCGCGCACAACGTGCGTCTATATTATACAACCATGTCCACCAAAAATGTGACAGCAAATATGAGTCTTTCAAATAACATATTGCCTATTCAAAAAAAAAATAAAATATACAGATCTCTTACACAGAAATTCAGAAGAGTCCAAATAGTTACCAAGAAAAAAGATCATATGATAAAAAGTTTGATTGCAGAAAATAAAGAAGAAACTTAAAGCATTAAATGTTCAGAAATTATAAACAACTAAAAGTGTAAAAGGTAAACTATTAATGGAGAAATTCCAATATTTAGGCACCTCACTGGTCTGAAAGGACAATACAGTATTTAATTTTATTACATAGCAGATCAACTGCTTACAACCTTATACAACTGAAAAATATGTTTTCCCTCCCATGCAAATCTATACTAAAAAGAAAAAATTGCCCCGACCTCAGGTGTTGCTGTGTTGTCACTTAATTAGAAAGAGGTTGGTGCATGAGGCTAAGATGTTAACAAAAAATGTAGAATCTTTTGGCTCACTGAATATCGATGAGATGAATATAAAACCTGTTCAATAAACATTCAGAAGAATTTACCAGATTTGTAACAACTAAATCAAATATTTCTGAATTTGGCATTGAAAAAAAGTTGCTAATCATTTTCTTTGTTTTATATTTACAAGACTTCCTACTCATTTTAGATTACCAATAGCTTGTTGTTTTTTTAAGGGAACAAATGGTGATGAGTTAGCTGCATTTACAAAAGAAGTTTTTAAAAATGTCAAAGATGTTGGATTCAAAGTTACCAGAATCATAGCAGATAATCCTATGTAAAGATGTTCAGTATTTTATCTGAAGATAATATCCGTAAGCCAGTCATTACACACCCAATAGATCCACCAAGAAAGTTATTTTTATCATTTGATCCTTGTCACATTGAAAAAAAATTTAGAAATCTTTTTAAGAAATATGTTTAATAAAGGGCAACTCATTAGTTCAGATTTCATAAAGATGTTATATGGCATGCAAAAGCGAAATGTTATAAAACCTGTAAGAATTCTTACTTTCAAACATGTTTATCCTTCATCTTAAAAAAAATGAATGTTTCAAGGGCCCTTAAAATTTTCAGTACTGAAATGGTCTTTGAACTGCAGTTCTTGAAACAAAATTCTGTAATTATTTGGAAAGCAAATTTTTCTTGAAGCAATAGCAGGGGTAGTACTAGCCCTTAGTGATATTTCAAGACACATTTGCTTCGCATACTAAATGAAAAAACCCTTAACTCTCTCTTCAATACATTTTATTATCATAAATAGTACACTATATACACAATTATTTTTGTTTTAAAAGTATACATTTAAAAGAAAAGTAATTTTACCAGAACCCTTTGACCAAGCTGCTAAAAAATTGAGATTTTGGCATTACTGAAGGATGAAAATCTCTATTTTTTATCATCACTGATCAACAAAAATTGCAAAAGTTTTTTTTTTTTTTTTTTTTTTTTAATAACTGATTGGTGAAAATTGCGATTTATTTTGTGACTGACAGACAAAAATAGGAAACTTTTTTTAATGACTAATCGATAAAAATTGTGATTTTTGGTAACTGATCACCAGAAATTGTGATTTTTCTTGTGCAAATCGACGAAAATCACTATTTTTAACGATAGATTGAAAAAGATTGCAACTTTCGTGATCATTTTGCGCCAGTAGAAAGGTACATCTACCATTTACATCTATTTATCTTTGATCATTTCAAATGCCGATATAGTACAAAATTTCATAAATTTTAGGTCAGACTACCATATTTTAGGACATTTCCGGACGTTTTTATTTTTTTTTCAGGAATTTCAGGACAAGTACGACCCCTGCAACAGCTACAAAACAATAGTATTTTAGAGACAATACAGAAATGCTTCTGTATTTTAAATGTTACGAACACATACGATCATATAACATCAAACAATTCTGATGTCATGCATTTCGTATCGCTGAATGATGACAGGCTAGATTGGCTTAAACACACATTTTGAGGTATTTAGAAGAATGAAAAAATTCTTGTGAAAACGTATCTCTATAAGTAAAGAAAGATATTTAGCTACTAAAATTACAACAGAGTTAACTGTGGAATGTATTAAATTTATTTTTCAATTTGGTTTCCATTATGTACTAACTAGAAAACTGAATTCAGATGAGTTCAAGTCATTTTTCTCGGCGCTACGACGAATGCAAGTTTATCTCCACAGTTGGCGAGATGTTTTCGCGCGTATATTTTGCAGACCACAGCAGTATCTCTACCGCGGCGTCTTCTACAAATTCCAATGTTACAACTTGTAATGATAATCAGTGGATGACCAACATGAAGAAGCTGAAAAGTTCTAAAGTTAAATACTTCGTGTTCTTACAGTAAATTATATTTGAAGTTACATAATACACATATTTTGCTTAAACATAATGTTCACATAGATTTTAGCTATTAACATAAAAATCTTTTAATTAGCTGTTTAATTTAGTTTTCAAGTGTTTTCAGCTAAATATTATTTAGTAGTCATACGTGAACGCACTAACCCATGAGAGCAGAAATATAAACAGCTTCTCAGGTATAGAAAAAAGAAAAAAACAACTCCACTAACGAATTTAAAGTCAGCAGACAAAATAAATTTCCACAAAACTAATTAAATTTCAAGATGATAATTATAAAGCACGTGGTTTACAAACCACGCCACAGACTTCCAACAAAATATCATCTTTGTTTACATTCTACCCTGCCCAAATAGCTTGAAGTTACGGTCAGAGTCATAATTCAATTTTGGGCAGGGTTTGAGAGTCCTCTGGCGGAGAGCTTCATACATTAAAGCGAAATGATCAGGCCTTATGTATTATAGTTGGCAATGCTCATACGCAGTTCCTTTGAATGGCAACGGGAAAGAAATTGAATTAGAAATTGAGGGGAAAAAATAGATTTCTGTAATGATAAACTATGGAAAATATTTGAAAAAAGTGGTAAAGAATGATCTGAGAGATTTTTAAAGTTGACAGTAATTTTACTCGTGTTCTAAAGTATATGTACATAAAGTTTCGTTCCAATCGGACAAAAACTGTAGATTTGTATAAGGAACATACATACATACCAAGAACGGCTTTTATATATATAGATATATATAAAATTGTACATATATGTGTGTACAATTTTTTTAATAAACTGCTTTTTTGTCTAAATTTTCAATTTGTAATTTTAGAATTTTTCAAATGAATTTTATTTTGGAAAATATATATTTTATTTTTTAATATTCATTTTCAACAAAAGAAATAGTTCCATTTTGGATTTTAAAAAAAATAAATTCTAAATTTGCTTAAAGATAATTTGATTGTTAATATTTTATCATAAGACAATAATAATAAAATATACAGGATGTCCCAAAAGTCCTTGATACATTTTAAAATTCAATAAAAGATCAAGCAATTGGCGTACGAGAGTGCAGTTCGGACGAAACTGCTTCTTACGATATGAAATTTTGTTTAAGCAAATAGAAAAATTAGTTCCAAAAATTTCTCGTAGATGTCGCGGCTTCTGGAAAGTTATCTAATTGGTAGAATGCCTTTAAACATAACAATGACGAAAGACGCACAATGCGTATGCACAGTTTTTGTCCAAACTATAGCAGTACATAATTCCAGAATTTAACAATTACTATCACCAAACTAATATTTGTTGACTTTCTCACTCATTCTAATCGAACTCAGGAGGGCGAGTATTTTTAAGTTCTGGAATGTGGGTTGCCATAGTTTCGACAAAAACTGTACATGTACGCATTATGCGTCTTTCGCCATTGTTATGTATAAAGGCTTTTTTTTCGCTTAAACAAAATTTCAGATCATAAGAAGCATTTTAGTCCAAACCGCTCCCTCATACGCCAATGGCTTGATCTTTTATTGGATTTTAAAATGTGTCAAGGACTTTTGGGACTCTCTGTATATATATATATGAATATTTTAAACAATTTTCGTAATTAAATATTATCAAGAAATGGAGTATATCTTTGCTATAACTTTCAGATATAAAATCGTTTAAGATAACGAATGATACTTGAATACTGTGAATAATCATTACATTTTTCATTTGCATATAGTGCGGAAACTACTGGAACGGAACAGTTTCCATAGTATTAGAATAATGAAAACTTGCTGCACATGAAAACTGTAAAAAGAACTTTACTTTAAACTTGATTTTTTAAAGTTTTTAAAAACTTTATAAAAAGAAGAAATTGTACTTTTAATAGTATTTTTGTTCAGTTATATTTACTTTCTATTACTTATAATACTTTAACATCAGAGATTATTGTGCTGTCCTCTAAAAAAACCCAGCTTTTGAAATTTTCTCTATATAAAGTCTAATAAAGAATGCACAAAAATTAAACATTGCTAAATTTTTACAGCTTGTTCTCACAAAGATTTTAATGTTGAGCATTTTTCATTTTATCACTTTATTAGAAACTGGCAGCCAATCAAGCGAGAATTAAAAAAAAAACACGTTATTTGAAAAAAAAAACTCACTCCTGACATAATCAGCTGAAATGAAGCATTTTATTTCCTATTAAATATTTCGGAATCCTTGTATCACGATCTAACACTTAACGGAAACAACTTTTTCAATTTATAATTTTTTATACATATTTTTAAATTTTTTTAAAAAATTAAAAAATTTAACCTGCCGACATTTTGAAACAAAATGGCGCATGAAGCTGGCCAACGAACTCGATCGAAACCTTGATATATTCGGTACACATGATCAGTCACATTCATATCGGTTAATAAATACGAGAGTTACAGAATAACAAATATCAGATTGTTTCAAAATCTCAGCCACCCTGGAATTTCAAACTGTCATTTATTTATATCTCAGCCATTTTTTAAGATAAAGCCAAAACAAAAAATGTTCCAGAATCCTTGTATCATGTTCTAACACTTAACAGAAAGAATATTTTCAATTCATACTTTTTTTGTACATCTTTTTGAATTTGTAAAAAATAAAAAATAAATTTAACTGGCCGCCATTTTGAAACAAGGTGGCGGATGAAGCTGGCCAACGAACTCAGTCGATATCTTGGTATGTCCTATACACATACTCAGTCACATCTGAATCGGTTCATAAATAAGAGAGTTACAGCATAATATATGTTAGACATTTTATTTGTGGTAATTTAGGCATTTGGGACTTGAAAATTCTGTCTAAATTCCACAAATTTCATTTTTTCAAATTTCAAAGTTTTTGTTGGTGATCGGTAATGAATCGGTAATGTTTCATTAATGGTTTTATATATATATATATATATATATAAATCAACATTTGAACGGAGGGTGGTTTGGGGGTCTGGGGGTCATGATCGGTGAAAATATACCAAAATTTTCTGGAACTGCTTTCCTCCGAACGGCTGCAATAGGTAGCTTTTTGTAATGAAAGCTACCTAAACAATGATTAAGAATACGTATTTTATTCGAAACTTTCATTCAATATCGTGCTTTTTGATAAACTGTGCAAAGCAACTAAGGTGGCAATAAGTGCGTCAAATAGGTCATACAGGAAAATCTGCCAGCAATGTTTTCCCATCTGGGAATGTTAATGGTGGGCGATGAGCCAGCTCATATATACAGGGTGTCCCAGAAACATTGACCTTGGCTTTTATTTCTTAAATATTGATCATAGATATAGATTATAAATTACAAAGTTACGTAAAAAAGGGTACAGAATTTTATGGAACCGATTAAAATTTTCAGGGGATTAAAGCTGAAGAAATACAAAATTTTAATTTTTATACGGCCCCCGTAAAAAAATTTCCCAATGAGTAAAATGTGACCGCCCCATATACTAATAAAGTCATGTACAAAATTTCAGCATTTTATCATAAAAAGTCGCAGAGATATGTTTAAACAAAGTTGGTGAGGGCTTAATCATAACTACATTATGACAATTATTATTTATGCAATCGTTGTTTTCTTTCGTAATTTGTATACGATCCCTGAAACATAATCATTCGAAATGATTTTTCTCCTTTTCGAACACATATTCAGGCATCGAAAAGTGGTTTAAGTCAGCAAATATGTATTTTCATATCTCTGCGACTTTTTATGATAAAATGCTGAAATTTTGTCATGACCTTATTAGAGATGAGACGGGCTCAGCCCGAGCACGAAAGCCCGATCACGAGCACGGGCTCGGGCTTGATTTTTATACCAGTTTTCGGGTCCGGGCGGGCTCGGGCTCATTCTTTCTGAAACTGACAATTTTATTTATTCTCATATAGAAAAAGTAAAAATAACTTTCTTTTTCTCCTAAAAATTACATAATCAAGTCATTTTAATGCTATTTTAAGCAAAATGAATAGAAGAAATGTTTCTAGTGTTAGAATGCTACTTTAAAAAAAAATTGCGATATTTGCAGATTTATGTGTGGCATTGACGCGACGACGTGAAGCAACGACTGGGTGATATAGCACCAGTGGGAAAAGGCGCGAATAATTTTGTTGCTCGATTTTCGTTTGTGACAGTAGGATATTTTTTAATTGGAACGTTTATTTTATTTTATTTTTTCAGAGACCTAACGCGAAATAAATATTTACTTTTATTTTTAGTCAATCAGCATTAGCTTAAGGTTTGCAAATTTTTAGTCTAATATTGTGTTCGAGTCATACTCGCTCTTCATCTTCATATGAAAATAACGTTAGTGAATCTATTTTTCATAATGAACTCTGTTCTTGCTAAAGCTCTACTATGCATATTTCCGAAGTCACTTCCATTCGTAAATAGATATAATTGTCATGTATTGTTATCTCGATAGAAAGCAATCGAACAGTGTTTCCACTTTTCCTGTAAAAGCATAGGATCTTTCAGATAACGGTGTAAAATTTTTAATTTAAGCTGATTTTCAGGAACACGAACTATTGTTTTAATTAAGGAATCAATTATAATTTACGATATATACCTTTTATGAGAAGTAGAAAAACGTTGTTCGATTCTTCTGCATTGAAATAGTAATTTCTTTAAATTCCATGCATTTATTCATAAAACTCACTTCGTTAATATCTCCATCATATTTGCTTGTTGGGAGAGAAAAATATGAGAATCCTTTTAAGGAAGTACATTTTTATTTGCTAGAAAACTTCTCCTTTGATAAGATTAAATGTAAATTTCCAAAAAATTAATTATGTGCTGGGGATTAACAGTTATTTTTATGTATAAAGTTTTTAATAAATGGGATATTACTTTTAAAATAATTTTTAAATATTATGCATTTTTTTCGATATCGGGCTCGGACGGGCTCGGGCTCTGATGACACAAAATGTTTCGGACTCGGGCGGGTTCGGATTCAAAATCGTCGGACTCGGGCGGGCCTGGGTCCGAAAAGAGAGCCCGAACTCATATCTAGACCCTATTAGTATATAGGGCACATTTTACTCCATGGGAAATTTTTTGTACGTGTTCGTATAAAAATTTAAATTTTGTATTTCTTTAAATTTAATCCCCTGAAAATTTTAATCTATTTATCAAATTCTGTACCTTTTTGTACGTAACTTTGTAATTTATAGTATATGTCTATGATCAATATTTAAGGAATAAAAGCCGAGGTCAATGTTTTTGGGACACCCTGTATAGTAGCCTTATGACTCATAGTAGCCTTGTAGTAGCCTTATGACTCGTTTATGGTGTACATACATGTAAATAGTATTGTACGCAGCGCCGCAACAATTCTGTTTGGTGCCTGGTGCTAAAAACTTTTATTTTCTACTAATTGCCATTACATTGTTAATAATAATTGTGAGTGCTTATGAAGCGTCTATCTGTCTTATCTCCTGATACCGAGACATCACCCGTTAAATTCTTCATACGGCACTGCACACACACAAAGAAATATGATTACTCTCGTAATTTTCGCTCCTGGGTACTTTTCTTCCCCCCCCCCTCCCCTACTTGTGAAAAACTTTTCAAAAAATTTCAAAACCGCGCAAATTTTGTATTAAGATTATGATATTATTTAAAATTATTAATTTAGATTACATTTACTGCATATGACCTCATGATTTTCATTTTGCGTTGCATATTTCAGTTTCGTTTTAGGAACAAATTCTCCATTTTCTTCCGCAATTATTTCTCTTCATCGGCCACTGCATGGAAGTTGTGATATAAGTGATAACACAATACCATCAGTCTTGTGATACCACATTGATATAGATTTGTTTAAAAAATAATAAAAATTTCACCACAGATTTTGATATGCATAAAACTGCTTTGTCAAAGAAAATAATAATAGGATACTGGAAAACAGTTTAGAGTAAATGAAGTTATTACAATAAAACTCCCAATTATTCGAACTGTAGTCAGCCGGATCGCCAAACGTCCGGATAGATATCAGAAAAAAAAAAACATTAAAATGCAAACTCTATGTATTTGCTCTTAAAAATATAATTTGTTTGATATTTCTATTAAAAGGTTAAAATTTATGTTTACTATGAATTTCCGAAGTCTATATCTGGATAATTCTAGATTGGTATTTCACCAGTTTCAGAAATTCTGTATTTCCCTATTCCCATATTCTGAGAAGATCCGGAAGAATCCACTTGTATTTTAGAAATTGTAACTGGACTTTTAAGTGAAAAGTGTAGTGCTAAAAGAAGTTTAATATTATTATTAATAAAATTAAAGATGCTTAATATTATTAATAAATACTGTAAGAGACAATGTTGCCACAGTCCGTTACTTTTTTTTAATTCAGATTGCTTGATTGGCACCACTTTTTTTAAAATAGTATAATTCGCCTTATTTTTGAATTATTTAATATGTCATTAAATAAGGCGAATAATTCTACTTCAAAAAAGTGGTAGCAAATAAGCAATCTGGATTTAAAAAGTAGCAAACTGACAATACTGGTAGGGGAAAGTAAGAAAACGGTCAGGATTTAACTGCTGTTTTTATTCACAGGAATAAGATCCTTTTTATTTATTTATTTATTTATTTATGTATTTATTTACTAGTTGATCCGCCCGGCGTTACTCGGTCGCATCAAAAAATAGCACGAAACGCGAAAACACTCTAACAACCGCTGCACGAATTCTGAATAAACTTTATTGAAAAGAGAACAAAAATTTACTACATTATTCGAGAAGATTGAAACTGGATTTCTTTTAATAATGTGGAAAAATCGTAGAAAATCGCGAGAAAACGCTAAAAGTCACGAAATTTTATTTCAAAAGTCGCAAAGGACAAAGTTTACTATTTTAGGCTAAAATATTAAAACAGGATTTCCTTTATGAATGGAAAAATCGCCGCAAAACACGAAAAAACTATAAATCGTATAAAAAATTTGCGAAAAGTTCAAAAATGGCTTTACGAATTCCGTTTAAACTTTATTAAAAAGAGGACAACATTTACAATATTGTACTAAAATATTAAAACCGTTTTTTTACTCAGTGTTTAGATCCCAAACAAGCTTGGTACTCATTTTATCGACCACGGAGGGATGACATTTTGACTAAACCTTGCCCAGTCCGCACTCCTGAATCGAACTGTGGAGCTGTGTCGTGGTAGCGCGACAAATATAAATAGAACAAAAAAGAAAATGGTGAAATATTTTTTTTTTTTTATTAATAGCATAGTGTCACTCAAATATGATTATTTTAAGACCCATATTTAAAATTTTTAGAGCCATAAGGTTAAGTGATGCGTCCCAAACTTTTAACCCGTTAAGGGTTTTGTACAGATATAATTACTTTTTTGTGTTTAATGATGAAAAGATGAAAAATTACATTTTAAAGACCAATGCAAGGAGCTCCTAGTTCTTATTTTCATTCACCTTCAATACCCTCCCCCCCCCCCCGCCCCCCTATCCCTCAAAAAAGATATCTTATACTTCAGTTTTATAGTAAAGTATTATTTGAAATTGTTTTGAAAAAAAAAAACTTTTTAATAAGATACGGAAATAAAGTACATAATGCATGTTTTTAAGGGGTTTTTTGTTTGTTTGTTTCACAGATATAAAAAGCAGTGGTAAAGTTTACTATAAGTAAAAAGTTTACTTTCTAAGAAAAAATAACAAGAAATATTACTCTTTTAAACTTATTAAAAAATATATAATCCTCAACAATCGTCGCTCGCTAATAAAAATCTATCTAATAAAAGAGCAAGTCATGTGACTGAGGAAAACAAATACGGGCTGACCACTTCGCTTTTCATATGCCAGGCGACCATTTTTACTCAAAATTATTTTTTTGAATAAAAGGGAATAAAAGTTACATTATTAGAAAGATTGTTAAAAAAATATGTTTGAGAAATGAGTTACATTCAAATAAGCATATATTCTGAGATAACTTCAGTTGCAGTTAGGTTGACAGTCAAATATCTCATTCCATCAAAGTAAACAAACACAAGAGATTCGTTCATCGTGAGTGATAAAAATATTAAACCATGAAGGTAATCATTCTCAAAGCAAGTTCTCCATAAATTAATTTTTGCAACGCTATCCTGGTGTCAAAAATATAACTCGCAGCTGTAAGTCAATCAAAGTTTAGCATAATTCTGTTAGGTGAAGTGCTATACAACTCAACTTCCTTCGCGGTCTATTCTTGGCGTTAAATGTAAACAAATCCAACTCGTAATAATATTTAATGAATCAAATTTCAAAACGAATTGTTTGTTAATTTTGTAATTACGCATTATTCGTGCCAGAAGATAAATGATTGTTAACCGCCAATCATATTTACCATTGTCAATGGCCAATCGCATTCAAAACAGTAATTTCATATACATTTATTAAATACATAACAACAGATTGGTGGCTTTTATCTAAGATTTATATTTACTATGTTAGTTTTACTTTCGGCTGTTATAATCCACCGGAATGAATGCTATGATATATACATCTTAATCATATACTATATGAATATAATATACATTATATTAAAATGTATAGTTATATAAAAATATTGCTGCAATTGTTTTAATATTTCTACTACACAATATTAACTTTAAAGTTAAAATATAGAAAGATACTGCAACTAGTATTATAGGCACCATTGTTGTCGCAGAGATGACCACCTCAGGAAACCCGGCCTAAGCCTTAGAGTTTGTGTGTAATCCTGAGGGGCAAAAACTGGTACGGATCTTAAAAATTAGTAGACATTAAACATTAAATGTGGAAGTCAGTGAGTTACACATTTATGAAAACTGCAGTATGCAGCCCGATTAGGAAACATTATCCAAGACGATTAGATGAGAATAATGATAGATTTTCTAAACTTTCGTAATCGAGTCTACCGTCAAAGTTAGCGTGAAACAAAAAATATATTAGCAACAGTATGGTTTAATGTAAATGTGGATATCATTAAAATTTTTCGCAAAAAGCACTCCATTGCACCAAATCGTATTAGCTCAAATACACCAACTGGCAGTGGACCCAAATACGGAAGGTTTTAAAATCTCCGCATTAGCGAACGTATTGCAACTGATTCACAAACGGGCATGAAGCATAAATGCCTAAGTGAGTTAAGCCGTATATATGTCAAGAAATATGAAATATACATAACAAAATATATATATATGCTGCCATGATCGCAAAGAGTTCTTGATTTCTCTATCAGAATCTTTCGATTTGACGAAGGATTGAGCAAGTAAATTAAATTATGAATAAAAGTAACATGGTTCAATGCTTAGCTTAAATTTAAGGGAGACCAAACAGGTCACCAGAGGCGGCTAGTAAATAAATAATCATCTAAATTATCCCTCTAACCTCCCAAATTTACGCTTCCCCCTCCTTTGCTCCCACCCCTTAGCATGCAAAGAAATTTAATATTTTAAAATTTAATGCTCTTTAGTGATAATAAATAATCAATTATATAAATTATTCCCGCCGCCTCTTTGCACCCCCAACCACTTTAGAATACAGAGATTAAAATCTTTAAAACTTTGTATTTAAAAAATAATCTGCAATATTCGTTGCTCACTGATGAAAATAAATAAATAACTATCTAAATCACTCTCTAACCTTTCAAATTTACGCTTACCCCATCCGTTGAACGCCAGCATACAAAAAAGTTTAAAATATTTTTTAATTTTTATTTTTAAATTAAAAAAATCTTCTGCCTTATTTAATTTTCTTTAGTGACAATAAGTAATCAATAATATAAACTATCCACCTGCTCCCGTTTCCCCCTTTCTCCCCCTCCATCATAGAGATTTGAATCTTTAAAGCCACTTTATTTTAAAAATAATAATCTGCAACGTTCGTTGCTCACCAATAAAAATTAAAAATATATACATCTAAATTACTCCCTAACCTCCCAAATTTACGCTTCCCCGTTACTTTGCACTCCCAACATACAAAGAATTTTAAAATATTTTAAAATCTTTATTTTCATATTTAAAAAATCGCCTGCTCTTTTTAATGTCCGTTAATGAAAATAAATTAGCCACCTGCTCCCCAAAATTCCACTTCCCCGTTTACCCCCCTCTAGCATACAAAGATTCAGATCTTAATTTTTTTTTTATTTAAAAAATAATCTGCAACATTCGTTGCTCCCCAATAAAAATAAATAAATAATCATCTAAATTGCCCCCTAACCTCCCAAATTTACGCTTCCCCCTTCCTTTGCACTCCCAGTATGCAAAGAATTTTAAAATATTTTTAAATCTTTATTTTTATATTAAACGTGATTACGTCATATTTAAGATGGAGTCATATTATTTCCGTATTACAGAGTTTAAAAACCGAATTTGTATACTAAAATTGTTTAATTATAGCAATCCTATAATCTACTGACAGTTTTTTAGATAGATACGTTTCCGGAGACATATATATTAAATGGGAAAAGAGTCTAAATAAAAATTTCAAGTTCTGAAATTTTCTAAGCTAAGCTTAACTTTCCCATTGAAATTTTCAGTAAATGTCAACAAAAGATAAAATGTTGAAATAATAACCGAAATAATAACGATGATACATATATATATATATATATATATATATATATTACATTGTAGCTGTTGCACCAAGATCTGAATACTTATAAAACTAGTTATAGTACGAACGCACCTCATTTGTCACGTTTGACGTACAATTTCCAACTTGTTAAAATTTGGATCAGAAAATTTTGTGGCTCTTTTAAAAATATAAGGCTTAAGGAAAGGTTACCGTTCATCGGCCCGAAAAGTAGGTCAACTTCGAGATTTTGGTTTTCATTGAAAGAACAAAGTAACACAAAATTGAATTTAATCACCTATTATTCATAGTTTTTCCTACAATTTTCTTTTATTTTACAATAATTATTAAAATTGATGGAGATATTGACAGTCGTATATGGGTATGCTGTGCGCGTATCACCTTGCAGCGTGTAGTGCACAGCTAGTCAAAGTCATCTGAAACAAACAAAAT
Source organism: Maratus michaelseni (assembly GCA_963931845.1). NCBI lineage: Eukaryota > Metazoa > Arthropoda > Arachnida > Araneae > Salticidae > Maratus > Maratus michaelseni. Next base: position 188,745,701 of record OZ007587.1, read on the forward strand.
CAAATATTTCGAAAAACATATTGAATGGGGGGTCCAGGAACCTATTTTTAGCGAAATTGAACGAAATTTTATAAGCTGGTAGTCGTTTGGTAGTCGTTATCAATTTTTTAGGTGCGTTCGTAATTATATAAATACGTAGCACCTATTGTCGTCGTCTGGTCCGTCCGTCTGTCTGTCCGTCCGTCCGCATATAACAACGCAAAAACTACCCAACCGAATGGTTTGAAATTTAAGATATATTATCTTTGCAGAATTTTGTCGAGACATTTCAAATTTTTTAAAAATCGAATCAAAACTTTAGAAAATATTAATAAAAACATTTATTAAGAAATTTGATTTTTTTTTTTTTTTTAATCGGTGCTTTCTTTTTATAGGAGCTTTCGAAGTTTAATCGTCAATACTTATTTTACTACAGAAATTAATTTGCAGACGATATAATTCATTTCACAGAATTAAAAATCATCAAGATCTGGATATTTATATAACTAGCTATAGTACGAACGCACCTCGTTTGTAACGTTTGACGTACAATTTCCAACTTGTTTTCTTTACATATGAAAAGCTCATGGCCCTACAAAATAAATAATTTCCAAAAAGAAAAAAAATTGATTGGCTTATTCATTTAAACGGTACACTGCAAAAGAAAAATTGTTGATTTTACAGTAATAATACTGGCACCCCAGCTGCTAGTATTATACCGTAAAGTTAACAGTAGTAAACAGCAAAATAAGCCGTAATACACTACTGCGCATGCGCGGTAGTGTATTACTGCTCATTTTACTGTTTATTACTGTTAATTTTACTGTATAATACTGACAGCTGGGGTGTCAGTATTATACTGTAAAATCAACAATTTTTCTTTTGCAGTGTACTTTACACGGCATACATGAATATTTGGTATGTACGAGTAAATAATACAGTTGTGTATGAAATGAAATCAGTGAACTCGGATATTGGCATGAAAAAATATCATTGTTTCTTGTTTTGGAAATACAGATACCGAACGTTAAAATATTTTTCAAAATATGTATTATTTGAAATTAATATTCGATAAAAAAAAATATATGAATTGTAATCTATAAATTTTTTAACGTAAATCGATTTCTTTCTGCAAATCCAAAATTGCAACACATTCCGCCAAAGAGTTTGCGTTACGCTTTTAAAAGGCTCAGAAATCAGGGCGTTTTTGGGGATTATTGAAGATTTATTCTCGTCTTCAGTGAAGATTGCGTCATTTTGATTATGAGGACAAACTTTCTCTTCTCTGATACTAGAGAGTAATATAGCTCAATGATTGCCCAGTGGTGCTGCCATTTGCCTTTGTATTGTCTGCGTCCGGTTGTAAAAAATAATAGAAAGAGAACAAAAATTTAAAAAATAATAAAATATACAAAAAAATAATTCTTTTTTTTTTTTTTTTTTACTGTACAAGGTCTAATATATACTCGATTTCGATTTTGAAAAAAGAAAACTAGGTGAAAAAACTGAAACTGAAACAATAGATAGACCTTGCCCAAATATTTCTGATTTAGTTTGCAGGCATAAAGAAAATTTAGAAAATATGCAAGACATTCTTTTCTAATACTCTTCTTTCTGTATATTTTAAAACATGTGCATTGATTTCTATTTAAAAAAACATCAGCGCAGCCACCGGGAGAGTTTCACCTGAGAGAGGCTTTAAATCATTATTACTTGTAAAATGCACAATTTTCATTCTTTAATTTGTTCGGGAAATATTTTTTAGTAAATACATGACGTGTAAAACCAACTTAAAGAAGATCACAAACAGACGAAATAAATTTAGCATTCAGCTGCTTCAAAAGTACATGAAAAGAGTTCATTATTTTATCTTCCGAGAAAAATAAATGAAAAATGGGAAGAAAAAGATATGGCACTGCAAAAAAAAAAAATTGATTTTACGGAATAAGACTGGCACCCCAGCTGCCATATTATACCGTAAAATTAACAGTAAAAAACAGTAAAATAAACAGTAATACGCTACCGCGCAGCGCAGTAGCGTATTACTGCTGTAACAACGGCTGCATGGTGCAGTATTTCTCCAAAAGAACGCTTGTTTCCTTCTGAACGTTAGAAGATGCTCGCAGAAGGGGGGAGGGGGTTGGTCATTTTGGAGCAATGACCGAGAACTTCCGCCCTTACCCCCAGTGGACAATGTACACGTAGACGTAGAGAAGCGGGGAGTCTGTTGTTGGAAAGCGAGAGATGAGGTTCGCTTGTAAACAGCTCCGGTTTTAGTGAGATGTTTTTTTTAGTGCTTTCCGCTGTGTTCTGCGGTGATTATGAAGATCACGATTAAATTGTAAATCACAAAGAACTTGTACAGAATATTTTTTTTTAATTAAATAATTTTTAATTGAATCCAGTGGATTCTTTATTAGTTTAGCTGTGCGTGAATGTTTATGTTTGAAATTAACACTCGCTACACCACAGCTTATGATTAATGGTGGCAGTGCTCGTTGGGATGTTGGAACTAGATTAATTAGTTCCACGAATCCTTAGCCACCTTCTGCAAAAAAATTATAATTATAAAAGTCGTGCAGTTATCGTATAAGCACGCATTTTGTGGTAGAACTTTGTCGACGATTTCCACGAGTTTTGGAACGGCCAAGTATCCAGAGTTTTATTTTCTGACATTTGGAGTCTCTGTAAAGAAGAATCAGTGTTCTGTCCGGAAGGTCAAGGATTCATTCTTGTGAAGTGGAGCGAGTGGATACCATCGATAAAGATCCGGTGTGGAGCTTCATTTCTGTTGGACTGTTTATCTGCCGACCCTGGAATTTGCCTGGAATTTGCTATGTGTCCCCCAGCGTAAACATCAAATATGGAATGGTAAGCCCCTATATTTCTCGTGCATGCTGAATTTTGGGAGGTCCCATTGTTATATATACATGTACATAAATTTAGTAGAAATAATGTTGGGCTAAGTAATTTGAAGTAGGGTTTATTATTATTATTATTACTTCAAGGTTCATGCGTACGGGATAGCTATAAGTTATTTTATATTCTCTGGTTATTGTACTAATGTTCTCAGGTAAATATTTATTGCAGAAGTGGCGGGTAATTTATTTTATGTGTGTTTTTGTTCTTTTGTGATAAGTATAAAGATTAAATTATTTTTTATGCACATGTAGAGTGCTAATGCAGCTAAACAATATGTGTTACAGTGTGAAAGCATTTGTTTAGAGGTAGGAGATTGAATTAATGCAAATTATCACTGTGAATTCATTTTTAAAATAAATTCATATTCCTAGTAGAAAGGAATTTTGTTTAAATTAATCTACTAAGTCTTTTCTTTACTGTGTAGTATTTTTATGAGTGTTTTTTGGGTTTATCTTATCATTTATGGTGTTTTATTTAGGGAGTTACTCAGTTTTGAAAAGAAAAGTAGATCCTTGATTTTCTTTGCTTTTTTATTGCTAATTGTGTTCGGGAAAATTATTGTGCTTTTTTGTATTTTGTGTTGAGATATTTTCTGTGTTTAATTATGGCCAGTTTCTTGAATAAACAAAATAAAAGCGTTCTGCTATTGCTCGCGGCCGATTTTGATACAGAATTACCTGCGGACAGTAAAAAGGTAGCGATAATTCAGGCAATTTTGCGTGCCTCTGATTATGAGGAGCAAATGGCTAAAGATATGTTGGAAGGGATATTAATAGAGAGGGAAAAACTGGCAGAGCAAGAAAGATCAGACAAATTAGCGGAGCAAGAAAGGTTAGATAAATTGGCAGAAAGAGAGAAAGATAGACAGTTGGAGTTAGAGAAGGCGAAGTTACAATACAATGTAGATACTACCTCTGTAGCTTCCACAGTTTCTGTAGTGGCAGAAAGTAAAGATAAAAAAGTAAGTTTAAAAGATTTAGTCCCAAAATTTGACCCTAAATCCATTGACATTACTTTATTTTTTATGATTTTTGAGAGTCAGGCGTTAAAAGAAAATTTAGATGAATCTAATTATGTATCACAGCTTATACCCTTGTTGCCTGTAGATGTTGCGGAAATTATTGTAAAGGAACCGCTAGAGAAAAGGGATGACTATCAGCACATCAAAAGCGTTTTGCTAAAAAGGTTTAGATTAGGAGCTGGGGCCCTTAAAACTAAATTTGAAAACCATCAAAGGAAGTCAGGTGCACTGTGGTCTGAACTTGTGTATGAGCTGAGAGGGTATTTGGATAACTGGTTGGAAACGGTTGAAGTGAATGATTTCGAATCCCTCAAAGAACTTATACTCACAGAGCAGGTGAAACGTAGAGTCCCTTTTGAAATTAAAGAGAAATTCTTAGACGAATGGGATGAGATGAAGACAGCGTCCTATTTAGCAGAAAAATGCGATAAATATGAGAGTGTGAGAGGGAATTTTAAGAAAATGGAAAATAAATTTTGGAATAATAAGTCATTTGGTAGGGACAGGAACGGTCAGGATAACTTCAAGAGTAAGGGGGAACAGGCAGTAAAGTCGGGAGGGGCTGATAAAAAGGATCACGCAAGTAGAAATTCTTGGAATAAAGATAAGTTTGATAGAAGGAAACCTATTGTCTGTTTCCAGTGTAACCGTGCAGGGCATATCAGACCGGATTGCCCAGATTTAAAACGTAAAGACTCTGGAGATGTAGTTAGTCACCTGGGTGTAGATGTTAGTTTAGGAGAGTGTTTTGCACCGTATTTCAAAAAGGCAGAAATTAATGGAATAGAACGGGATTACTTACGGGATACTGGGGCTGGCATTGATCTTTGTGACCGTAGCTGGATTGATAATGAGGATTTGATTGGTGAAGTCACTTGGATTAAACAACCCCTGGATAATGAATGTAAATGTTTGCCATTGGCTAGAGTTACAATTAAAGGAGATTTTGGAACGGTGGTCACTAAGGCAGCTGTGAAACCTATCGAGTTAGAACAAGGTTATTATTTGTTAGGAAACAAAACGGCTGAGCTTATTGAGGAGTCGAGGCGTAATCCTGTACCGGTAAATGCTGTAATGCCGCGCAGTCAGAGGCATGAACATGAGAGAGAAATGTCCGCTGTGCAAGTTGAGAGTGAATTTGGTTCGGAGGATGGAGAACCGGAGGGAGTCTAGTGGCGGTGAGGAAGAAGATGGGATAGTTATTCCGGAAAGGTTAGAGGCAGAGAAGGGGTTGGAGAAGGTATCCACAGAGAAATTTAAGGAAGAGCAGATAAATTGCGCTTCACTTAAGCAGTTGTGGGAGAAGGCCAGTAAACCTAACGAAAAAGAATTTTGTGTTAGAGATGGTAAGCTTGTGCGGGTATCGCAGTCACGGAGAGGTGATGATAAAGTGCATATGACGAATAGGTTGAAAAGGTGTCAGGATTTAGCAACTAGGCGTATGGAGGAATGTCAGGACAAAAGGAAGACATGGTATGATAGGAATGCGGTAACTAGAAAATTCAAAGTTGGTGACCAGGTGTTGGTTTTGGCAACATCAAAGCCTCATAAGATGGCCGTAAATTGGGTCGGGCCGGGAACTGTCACTGGAGTGATTTCGGAAACAAATTACACAGTTGACTTGCCAGAGAGGCGCAATAAGGCGCCTATCTACCATGTGAATCTTTTGAAACCTTATTACAAGCGGCCTGAATTTGTTAATCTGCTGATTGACATAGATGCGGAAGAGGTGGAAGAAAATGCTGAGATCCCTTATCCCCTGCCAAACCCCACACAAATTGACTTCTGGGAAGTTGTGTATAACAGCGAGTTAGAGAAAAAAGTGACAGATAGCCAAATAAGTTTATTTAAGGAGGTTATAGAGAGAAATAGAAAAGTTTTTTCTTCAGACCCTGGACGTACCCATCTGGTAGAGATGGATATCGAGTTGACAGATGAATCGCCGGTGAGGGCGAAACCTTATAGAATGTCACCTAGGCAGACCGAAATTTTAAGAGAGGAAATCAGGAGACTATTGGAATTAGGAGTGATAGAAGTAGGGCAGTCTGATTTTACGTCCCCCATGATTTTGGTAGAGGTTCCGGGAAAGGATCCTCGTCCCTGTGTGGACTATCGCAGATTAAATGCGAAGACCCGAACGGAATTTTTTCCACTCCCCAATATAGAGGAGGTCGTAGAAAAAGTGAGTTCGGCGACTTTCATCACGGTAATGGATTTAACCAAAGGTTATTTCCAGATACCACTGACCAAAAGGGCCCAACGGTACGCTGCGTTTGTGACACCTTTCGGAGTATTTTTACCCAAGGTCATGATGTTTGGTCTCCTGAACGCACCTTTCTACTTTTGCAAATTAATCGCAAGTGTTTTGGGTGGGCTTGAATTGTTTGCCTTGCCATATATCGATGACATTGCGGTGTTCTCTCTTACATGGGAGAGTCACATGAAGGACATCGCTGAGGTTCTGAAGCGATTGTTAGAGGCCGGCCTAACAGTGAAACCCACAAAGTGTAAATTTGCACAGGATAGTGTGAGGTTTTTGGGTCACGAGGTAGGTTCGGGGAAGCGGTCTCCCAGTGACATAAAAGTGAAGGCTATCCAGGAATTTCCAACGCCTTCCACTAAGACGCAAGTGAGGTCATTTCTGGGAATGACGGGTTATTATTCACGGTATATAAAGGATTATGCAGTAATTGCAGTCCCCTTAACAAATGTTTTGAAAGGGAAGATCAAAAAAGAAAAGATAGAGTGGAGTGAGGAGTGCGAAAAGGCTTTCCAGGAATTAAAAGAGAAGTTAACCCAGAGTCCCGTATTGTACGCCCCAGATTATAGTCAGGAGTTTATTGTGCAGACCGACGCAAGTTTATATGGTGCTGGTATAGTCCTGTCACAGGTACGAGATGGGGAGGAACATCCCATTCTGTACTTGAGTAAAAAATTTTCCAGGGCAGAGCAGAATTACAGCACTGTTGAACGGGAATTGGCAGCAATTGTGTACGGTCTGAAAAAACTGAATCCCTACCTGGACGGGCAGCGGTTTGTAGTCCAAACAGATCACAATCCTCTGGCGTACTTAAAAACTATGATGGGGAACAATGCGAGATTGACTAGGTGGGCATTGTATTTGCAGTCATTCAACTTCAAAATCGAACACAAACATGGGAAACTTCACGGGAATGCAGATGGGTTAAGTAGGACCGAATAGTGTAATTTCTTTACTTGTTTCCCGAATTAGTATTTGTTTATAATTTTTATTTACGAGTTATTGTTTTTTTTTTGTTATTTATCACTTGTATATATTTTGTGTGTAATTTAGTATTTTTTTTTAGAATTTTCTTTAATGTCAAGGAATCGCACTGTGTCAGTTATTGAACTCAGATAAATATCTCATCTGTTATATTAGATTTGATTACGAAAATGTTTTTATTATTTGAATTGTTATGGAAATTCATAAGTGAAATCTAGGATTATCATGAGTCTTTCAAAACTGAGTACGCGTGCGTCTGTATGAACCTTGTATAGAGAAAAAATAAAGTGTATAAAGTTATTAAGGTATTAGCAAAAGGTAAAAGTATTAAGGTAAAGTTATTAAGGTATTTCCTTAGCACTTCCAACTGGAGTTTAGGTGTTGGGACCTCTCAGATTTAGTGTGTTAAGAATGAGGGGCTCGGTACCTGATTCAAATTTACATTTTCATAGGTGTATGCACCGTATGAAAATTCTTTAGGGGGAAGGAGCTGTAACAACGGCTGCATGGTGCAGTATTTCTCCAAAAGAACGCTTGTTTCCTTCTGAACGTTAGAAGATGCTCGCAGAAGGGGGGAGGGGGTTGGTCATTTTGGAGCAATGACCGAGAACTTCCGCCCTTACCCCCAGTGGACAATGTACACGTAGACGTAGAGAAGCGGGGAGTCTGTTGTTGGAAAGCGAGAGATGAGGTTCGCTTGTAAACAGCTCCGGTTTTAGTGAGATGTTTTTTTTAGTGCTTTCCGCTGTGTTCTGCGGTGATTATGAAGATCAAGATTAAATTGTAAATCACAAAGAACTTGTACAGAATATTTTTTTTTAATTAAATAATTTTTAATTGAATCCAGTGGATTCTTTATTAGTTTAGCTGTGCGTGAATGTTTATGTTTGAAATTAACACTCGCTACACCACACTGCTTATTTTACTGTTGATTTTACGGTATGATACTAGCAGCTGGGATGCTAGTATTATAAATCAACATTTTTTTCCCCAGTGCAGTGCAGTAACACACATATTTTGCTACTATTACATTCCTCACTCTGTCTTTCATTCAGTTTGAACTAAGGAAAATTTGATTATGAAGGTTTGTACAGTTGTATGTTTAAAATATATATATATCGGTTTATCCTTTCATTCATATTGTTTTTTACACATCATGTATCCATCTCTTAATATAACGAGTTCTCTGTGTATCTTATTTAGTTTTCAAATGCTCTGGGAATGAATTTGATCTCTCCCTACCTACTTCTCCAAAATAAAAAATAAAAATAATAAAAAAGAAAACTGCCCAGTTAAACTGAGGGCATTGAGCTCACAGGCTATTCACACTAATTGTTTATTATACAATTATTTCAAAGAATTAGAAATAAGCCCCTCGAAAAATAAAGAAATCGACAATATATTAAGGTGGGATCATCCCCCCGTTCCCCCACCCCCTTATAGTTAACAATTGAACCCCCAAACCTAACCAGGGAAGCCCTTTATTACAATGAACATATATACAAAATTTGAAGGAAATCGGATAATTCTCCATGAAAACACATTCATTTAAATTAAGGGGGAGGATAAGCCCCCCCCCCTTTACCCTCTTTATACTTAACCAAAGAACCCCCTAAACTAATCAGGAAAGCGCCTTATCACAATGAACCTATATACAAAATTTTAAGAAAATCGCATAATTCTGCATGAAAATCGCAGTTATCTAAATTAAGGGGGGCAGCCCTCCGTTACCTCCTTTACACTTAAACAATGAATCCCCAAAACCAATCAGGAAAACGCTTTATCACCATTAACCTGTATACAAAATTTGAAGAAAATCTGATAATTCTGCATGAAAAACCCATTTATCTAAATTAAGGGGGAATTAGCCCCCCCTTTCCCCCTTTATACTTAACCAATGAACACCCAAAACTCTTCAGAGAAGCGCATTATCACAATGAACCTATGTACAAAATTTGAAGAAAATCGAATAATTCTTCATAAAAACTCATTTATCTAAATTAGGGGGGGTATCCCCCCTTTCCCCCTTTATACTTAACCAATGAACCCCCAAAACGATTGACAGAAGCGCATTATCAAAATGAACCTATATACAAAATTTGAAGAAAATGGGATAATTCTGCATGAAAAACCTATTTATCTAAATTATGGGGGGTTAGCCCCCCATTTCCCTCCTTTATGCTTAACCAATGATCCTCCAAAACTAATCAGGGAAGCGCCTTATTACAAGGAACCTATAAACAAAATTTAAAGTAAAACGGTTAGTTCTATCAAGAGTTATCGCGTTACGTACATACATACATACATACATACGTACGTACGTACATACAGAACCGGCGGGCACATAAGCTCTCAGGCTTTGATAGCCTGTGAGCTAAAAATGTAAAAAATTGCTGAGGTATGATTTTTTGCAGGTGATTTCTGTATTATAACAGGTTCAAATAGTTTAATACACCACTAAGAGCAGTGTTAGAAATATTAGGCGTATATATAAATTAAAAAATAATAATTTAAAAAAAAAATCAGCTCTTTTTAGGTGCGTTCCTAATTACATAAATGCATAGCACTTATAGTCGTCGTCTGGTCCATCCGTCCGCATATAACAACGCAAAAACTACCCAACCGAATGATTTGAAATTTAATATACATAATCGTTGCAGAATTTTGTTGAGTCATTTCAAATTTTATGAAAATCTAATCGAAACTTAAAAAGATATTAATAAAAGTTTTCTTCATTCTATTAAATCCTATCGTACATAATTAATTCAATGATATTCCATGATAGGTAATGATTCTAAGTTGCCATGGTGATTATGTCCTATTTAAGATGGAGTCATATTATTTCCGTATTACTGAATTTAAAAACCGAATTTGTATACTAAAATTATTTAATTATAGAATCATATAATCTACCGACAGTTTTTTTGGATGGATGTTTCCGGAGAAATAGATATTAAATGGAAAAAAAAGAGTCTAAATATGGATTTCAAGTTCTGAAATTTTCAAACCTAGGCTTAAGTTTCCCACTGGAATTTTCAGTAAATGTCAACAAAAGATAAAATATTGCCCACTTAAAATGTACTTATTATATTACGGAAATGAATCATATAATAATAACAGACGATATAATTCATTTCACTGAAACTAGTTATAGTACGAGCGCATCGAATTAATTAAAAATCAAGTATTTTTATATCGGAAAACGAAAGCATTAACTTCGTCGATTTTTATTGCCCAGTGTTACTGTTTTCGTATAACTTTTATATTATCCACATATTCATATATTGCCTGTCTAACAGTTGCATAATTTCGGATATTTTTCTCTATATATAGAAGCTAAACTCTGCCGTCTACAAAATATTCAATTACATTTTAAGTCTCGCTGGATTAAGTTTTACAAAAAGTACATACTTTATTTAATAATATGGAGAGACAAGCTACACATTTTCTAATGTGTGACGGGTAGGGACAGTGGTGAATAATCAAGTAAATAAATAAGTAAGTAAATAAATAAGTAAACTTTTTATTCCTATTAAATCATTTCATCAAGGTTTTTTTTTTTTTTTTTTTTTTTTTTAATATTTCACTAATAGCCAGAGAATAACTGAAAAACTACGAAAAAACTTCAACCTCTTCAATTGATTTTATAGGTAGGTATATTTCATAAAAGAAAAAAAAAAAGACTTTAGAATTTCGAATACAGGACTAGATATTAACTAAATTTAGCTCTATAAGAACTTCGATCGTAAAATCATAACAAAATTATAACATATAATAGCAAATAAAGGAATAAAAAACAGAATTAATATGTATATACATATATTCCAGGCATTCAAATTACAGAAACAATATTAATACAGCAAAGTAAAATTACTATACACTTACAGGATGATGTGTTGTTAAAACATAAAAGATAAAACTTGTGAAGATTATATGTATGTGTAAATTGGAGAATTGGTTAGGTTTTGTTAAAAGAACTTGTTTGTTGTCTTTTGATAACATGGATATATTTTACGTAATAGCTAATTCTCGTTTTTAAAAACTCCAATAGATGGCAGCATCAAAAGTTTTAGCAAAGTGATGATTAAAATTATTTTTCTGTTTCTAACTAAACAGACATTTTATCAGAAAAAGGGAACATTTTAGAAAACAAAAATGATTTATCACTTTTTGCTATTCATGCCGATGTGATAGTTTCAGGATTTAGTTTTACAATCAGATTCTAATGTAAGAAAAATTAGTATCATTAAACGATTTTCGAATTGGGAAAAAGGCAAATTATAGATTTACTTATTCGCATCTGCTGGACTTTCAGCATGCAATATGAACGTCTTGAAAAAACTTTAGTCCTTTACTATTTCTATTTGTTAATCATACTAGTTTTTAAAAGAATCAAATTAAATTATCGTTACCATGTGCGGACCATTAATGGACAGTGTAATAAAATATTCAATAGATGGCAGCACTAAAGGTTTGCTAATCGCACTTTAAAAAATTATTTTTAAAAGCTATTTTATTCCTCGCAATAGAGATCGCAGGAAGCCATGGCAAATATAACGGTTTCTCAAGAACAATTCCCTGTAAAAACTAATTTTTCTGCGAGGTATCAATCAAGCCTTTAGCTTTCAAAATTCCTTTTTTAAAACGAAGGTTAGAAAGGTGTAAAAAGAAAGTCCAGAGTATCATCATCGCGCACATAGTAAATATTGTTGTAAGACATTGCAAAAGATATTTACGCTGTGCTGATAATATGGTAAATTCTTGAAAGCTTTTGAAGTTTCAATGAAATGACATAAAATGGAGGAATCTCTAATAAATGTGCCACTTATTAAAATCTATGTTTTATGTGTTTCCCTATCCTTCTTTTAAATTAGAATAAGCTAAAAGTATTCAACAGTAAACTAACATTAAAAAATTTCTTCATAATTTCTTTAAATTATGTATAACATCGTAATTTTGTTTCAATCAAAATTTGATTTTGCTTATCTCTTTATTTAGATAAATTAACTTGCATTTGTTGGAAAATGGTACAATAACAATTATTTCATAAAATCAAATAAAAAGCATTGGATTTTCCCATTTTTATAACTTATTTAAAATATAAATCCTTTTTTTTTTTTTTTTTTTTTTTTTTGGAAAGGGGGGGGGGGGGTATTTTTATTATTATTATTATTCAAATGCATAAAATTCCTATGAAACCATTCAATTTTTAAAGAAACGTATCGAAATACAGGGAAATGGTACAAAAATATTTTTTATGTAGTGATTTATCAGTACGATTCTCGATTATTCAGAATTCTTTTAATCAATAAAAAACGCAACTCATTACAAATAAAGTAAAAAATTAATAAAAATAAAAAAGGCATTGTATTTTATTATTATATTATTCTACAGTTTTGCAACAGAGACAATTCTCATTTGTTTGCATAATATTGTCAGTTAGACACATAATTTATTATTAAAATGAATGACTACTAACTCATATTTCAAACACACTTGCGGGGTCTTAAGATGATTCTTTAGAGTTAGGAGATATTTTTCCCTTTCAAATTATGGCGCAATCATATTAACAAGTTTTATTTCCCATTTTTTACACGTATTTTGTAAGCAATGCTTGAATAGCATTATATTAAAAATGAATGCAAAATTCAGGAAATAAAATGTTTTTCCAAGAAAAACTTTTAAGCTTTGAAAATGCGAGAAAATTGTTTTTTTTTTTTTTTTTTTTTTTTTTAAATACTAGAACATCGGGGAAGAAAACAGATAAAAAAGTATAAAATGACGTATTAAAAAAACACTCGAGTGGACTAATTTCAATCTCTCAAGTTCATTCACATTGGCTAATTTTATTCAATAAATAATTGAGAAAAATGTAAAAATATATTTTTTATTTTAAATTACTGATATTTCTATATAGTTTTCCCGGTAGATTTGTATTTTAGAATTTTCGTGTAGAATGGAGGTAACGTTTATACCTGTCATAACTTTTGAATGGTTAAGGCAATGAACAAATAATTACGTTATTATAAAATTTTTTTTTTTTTTTTTTTTTTTTTTTTTTTGTGATTTTACCCTCGTATTATTTCATATTAAGAGATTTTATGATGTCGATCAAAAATTAATAAATAAATTCATGACTTATTAAAAAAAAAATCTAAAAAATAACTCTGCAATATTTTAAGGACAGATATTAATTTTTTGTCGTTATCATACTGATGCATTCTTAAAACTTTCTCACAATTACCAATATCTATTTTTAATTACATGCATTCGCAATTTTTAAAAAAATCCGCTCGAGAAGATGAACGAAAAAAACAGAATTGGCCCGTGGGGGGATCGAACCCACGACCTTCGCGTTATTAGCACGACGCTCTAACCAACTGAGCTAACGGGCCTTCGTCTAGTTATTCGCTATATTTCTACAGTTTTGCATTTCAAACATTTTAACAATAATTCATTTTTTTTAATTTTTTTTTTGAATTCTTTTTTTGGAGGAAGGGAAGGTGGATGAGGAAGCAAGAATCAACTGAAGCATCGTTTAGAAACTACACTGGAATCCTGTTTCAATCCGCGTCGATTCCATCATTGTATTTCCGAACAATGGCAGGGAAATGTAAGTGAGTTCAGATTTGACTTCAAGGAAGTTCCCACCCCCCCCCCTTAAAACTGCTTAATTTCTATTCTATTGGGTCGGTCGAAAGTGTTTTTATGATTACGAATTAACGTAGATTCCTACATCCAAAATATTTCCAGAGTGTTTTAAATTAATACATGTTTTTGTTACTTTTTTTTTCAATCAACATCTGGAAACTTTCAATTTGTCCGTACTTGTTTTTAAAAATTCACATGTATTAAGTTTATCTTAAACTGGAGTTCAGGGGAGCAGAACCCCCATGACAAAAAAGAAAGTACTGTTCGAATTCTCTATTTTGAAAAATGCTGATAAACTTAATTTTGAATACTTAATGTTTCTTAATTGTTACAATTTTGTAGTTTTTTATTTATATTGATATGTTTATAGATACGGAGAATTCTGACAAAAAGTTCTTATAATTTAGCTTATTTCATAATTATAGTCTCAATTTTAAAAATGTAGCTTAGGATTTAGGCCACAGGCTCATTTGCACTAAAATTTTGAATCTACAGAACATTATATTTTGAGTGCTCATTTTCATTATACATGCTGAAGTACGTTATTTATTTATTTTGCTGTTGATAATTTCATTGTTTTCTTTTAATTTTGTAATGAAGAATCTGCCCATTTTAATTGTCTAAATTAATAAGAATTGTTTCTTGTCTAAAATCTGCCTGTATTTTGTTCTGCAGGCCCCTATGGCTGTAGTAGATGCTTTTAACTCTTATATCCTCCTTTTGCTGTGTCAATGTCATATAAAAATAACCTTGATTAAATATTTTTTTTTAAGTAAAACTTTTTTTCATTTTTTAAAAAAATATTATTACAATTATTATTGTTCTAATAATTTAGTAATATTTCAAAAGATATTGTAGCGGAAACAGGACACATGAAAAACAGCACAAAGAAAAGCACAAATTAAAAGATATACGTTTCTTTCAAAGCTTCATAAAATAGGTGGATTTTTCATTGCATAAAGAAAAGAAAACAATAAAATTATCAACAGCAAAATAAATAAATAACATACTTCAGCATGCATAATCAAAATGAGCACTGAAGATATAAATATGCATAGGCGTAGCCTCGGGGGGGCACGAGGGGGCACGTGCCCCCCCCAACTTTCTGAACATCAATTTCTAAAATATGATACAGTCAATTAAGACTTGTCTTGTATTGACCCAAAAGGGAAATGAAATATCTACTTTAATTTTTATTTTATATTTCTTCATTTTTTTTTTTTTTTTTTTTTTTACTTAATCAGATGTCAGATCAGTATAGATAACTCAGCTCTTTTTCTTTGAAGTAATGAATTTGGTAGCAAAAATTGTGTTGTACAGTACAAACCCTGATAACATTCATTAAACGAAAGTTTGAACTATCACTCTCTTGCAGCTGCGGACAATTTCAATGTGTCAGCTGTTTTCCGCTGTCTGCGGTTAATATCTACATGTACATTTTTTTTCTTCTCATTCCGTCTGTAGACTTTAGAAGATGTAGTTGTGTTTATCAGAGCGGGAGTTCTGTTACCCCGCAATATATATTTCATTCAATTTGTTGTAACTTTTATTATAATTTAATCAAGTCATAAATATCCTGCTTTTCTAAGCTGTGTCCCTGGAAGTTATTTACCAATGGATTGCAACCACACATCACTAAGATTATAAAAAATAATTGATATTTCCTTCATTTAGTTATTAAATATGTTCCTCTCTCTTACTTATTATTATTTTTTTTGACAGCACTTAATCTTCTACTATACCTTCGCATTTTTGAGATGCAATGGTTATGATTTTTTTTCAAAATGTAAGCCTTCTTGAATGAGCTGTTTTAAAGTTAATATACAGCTGTACCTTGGTAAACGATGGTAATTCGTTCCAGAAATACCGTTGAATTTTCCATACAATTTTGCAAGCGCACATACCTTAAATGATTAGTTTTTTCTTAAAAGTGCCGTTTAAACTTATTTCAAATGTCTTAAAGTTTGATAAATGTCTTTTATTTATTATCAGGGCCGTACCGCTGGCGGTGCCCCCCCCCCCCCCCCCCCCACCAGGCGCCAGATACAGTTGTTATGGTGCTGTTTATTATATTTGTTACAGAAATATTAATTTCAATAAAATGATCTAAGCGGAGCTTTCCTCATTTACTTGGTCGTTTTTTTTTTCTAAGTGAACCTCGAATTAAATGAACCTGGTAGTGGGGTATAACTGCTGTCAACAGCGTACACCCGTGCAGGCTACGCCTGATCTGGTCTCGAATCAAACTAACCTTGATTTTTTTTTAGTTTTTTAGTTCGACCCAAATTAGTTTAATATTTTTACCATCGTAGTTCACATTACGACGATGATTTTGTATTCTTCCATCTTTAATTTATTCGCAGGAAAGCAAAATTTAACAGAGAGTTAGCTTTTCGTTTCGGGGGAGGATGTCAAACATCTGACTCAAAAAGCGAAAAAAACACTAAAAAATTCACTAGCAATTCAAAACTCGCAGAGGACAAAATATACTATTTTGGTCAAAAAGCTTGCAGACGAATTCATTTTACAAGTGTTAAAAAATTGCCGCTAACTGCGAAAAACCACAGAAAATCGCGTAAAATTTTTTATGCGATTTAAATCGCAAAAAATTTAAAAATCTCAGAGGACAAAATTTATTGCATTTAGGCTGAGATATTGAAACCGGATTCCTTCCGCCGCAAAATGTGAAAAAAAGGTAAAAATCTCTTTTTTTTCCTTTTCTTTCTTTCTTTTTTTTTTTTTTTTATTGAAGAGGACAAGATTTACTATATTGGGCTAAAAGATTGAAACCCGATTCCTGTAACAAATGTTAAAAAATTGTTGCGAAACACACACACACACAAAAAAAAAAGTTTAAATCGCATGAAAAATTAAAATCATTGTTCGGATTATGAATGAACTTTATTAGAAAGATAAAAAAGAAATTACTGTATTGGGTTAAAACATTGAAAATGGATTATTTTTATGAATGTGAAAATATCTCCGCAAAACGAGAGAAAAAAAAAAATCCCATAAAGAAAATTTTACGAAAAATTAAAAAATCCCAAAAGACAAAGTTTACTATATTGTGTTCAAAGATTGAAACCAGATTTCCTTTACGAATGTAGAAAAACCGCCGCAAAACGCATAAAAACGTAAAAAATTGCAAAAAATAATCACGAAAAACTTAAAAATCTGAGAGAACAAAATTTATTACTTTGGGTTAAAAAATTGTAGCTGAATTCTTTTTACGAATGTCAAAAAATCGCCACGGAACGCGAAAAGACATTAAAATCGCATGAAAAATTTAAATCATTGTACGGATTCCGAATAAACTTTATTGAAAAGAGAAAAAAAAATTACCCTATTGGGCTAAAAGTTTAAAACCGGATTCTTTTTACGAATGTGAAAATATCTCCGCAAAACGTTAAAAGAAAATCACATAAAAAAATTCACGAAAAATTAAAAAATCGCAGAGGACAAAATTAACGATATTGTGTTTAAAGACTGAAACCGGATTTATTTTACGAATGTTAGAAAAATAGCTTCAAAACGCGTAAAAACTAAAAAAAAAAAAAAATAAATAAATAAATAAAATCGTTTTTACGAATTTTCTTTACGAATATAGAAAAGTCACCGCAAAACGCATAAAAACGTAAAAAATTGCAAAAAATAATCGCGAAAAACTTAAAAATCTCAGAGAACAAAATTTATTATATTGGGTTAAAAGATTGTAGCTGGATTCATTTTACGAATGTCAAAAAATCGTCGTAAAGCGCGAAAAAACGCTAAACCCCGCATAACAAAGAGGCGAACGAATTCAAATTCGCTATAACGAGTTCCGATTAAACATTATTGAAAAAAAGCCAACATCTCTATATATATTTCTCTTTCGTGGCGCGGAAATAAGGCTGAATTTCTAGCTTACAGTTTGGCAACAACCTTAGTTTCTAGAGCTCAGACCAATGAACAGCCTAGATTGCATAAGATCAGTTCTGTCTCCAATATGGCGGTCAGTGTGAGAGCTGTCAAACTCAAACTAGCAACTATTAAAATAAAATAACATGTACGTAATCCAAAGCGCTTGAGATGATTCCTCATTTTAATTATGAGTAATATCGTTAATTTCAAACGAAGTCTCAACTCTTATTTAGAATTTTTTACGAATTTCACTCACAAGAAAATCGGAGAGGATAAAAATATCAACTGTCTTGATTGTACCTACTGCCATCTGTTGCTATCTTAATAAAACTATATCATCATCATCATCATCATCAACCGTTTTCAATCCACTGCTGGATGTAGGTCTCCCCCAGATTTTTCCATTGTTGCCTGTCTAGTGCTTTAGTCATCCAATTAACACCGGCCACTTTTCTGATTTCGTCACTCCATCTTACTTGAGGTCGTCTTCTTGGTCGTTTTACATCTCTGGGATACCACTGTAGGGTGTTTGTGCTCCATCTATTGTCTTGTCTTCTTGCAATGTGCCCAGCCCATTTCCATTTTAGCCATTTAATTCTCTCGATAATGTCAAAAACTTATATATATATATTCTCTTTTTTTTTTTTTTTTTTTTTTTTTTTTGCAAAAATCTATAATTATTTAGAACAGTAAAATGTCGAACGAAATTTAAACAATGATTGATGATATATATAAACTATCTTCCTATCACGTAGTGTTTTTTAAAATGATTTAAGCCATGCTGTATATTATTATAGATGCAATGAGTTTTAAACTAATTGTGTTTCCAAGATCATTTTTTCATAGTATTTTAATTATTTATGTCCATTGGTAGCACCAACTAAATGCATTTTTAATTGTGTTTTCAAAGAAGTTTTCAATTAGTTTTTTTTAATTAGCAAAAATTGTCAATTTCATATATTAAAATGATTTATGGTAGTACTTATTCCGGCTAGAGTTGCTGCAAAAATGAAAAGAGGAGAGCGAGCGAAGCGAAGTGGGACCGCGTAGCGGTCTTAATGTGAATTGCTTAGCAATTCACGGAGGTTGACGAGCGTTAGCGAGTAGGTGGCTGAGACCCCAGTTTACTATATTGTGCTAAAATAATTTGGGCTAAAAGGTTGTAACTGGATTACTGTTACAGATGTTAAGAACTTCCATGAAACGCGAAAAGAACCCCGCAAAAATTCGCATGAAAAATTCGCGATTAAAATCAGTGAGTACATAATTGAGTACAAAATGTAATCTCAGTGTTCAAACTTTAGTATAATGGGCTGAAAGATTAAAACTGGATTCCTTTTAATACGAACGTTTACAAATCGCAGTAGAACGCGAAAAAACAGCGAAATATCTCATATAAAATTCATGAAAAATTTTTTAATCGCAGAGGACAAATTTTACAATAATAGGTTAAAAGGTTAAAACCAGATTCGTATCACAAATGTTAAAAAATTGCCACAAAACGCGGAAAAACACTAAAAATCACATAACAAATTTGCGAAATATTTAGAAGTCACTGAGGACAAAATTTACTACATCAGGCTGAAAAATTGAAACCAGATGTATTTTACGAATGTTTAAGAAAATCGCCGCGGAACGCTTAAAATTGCATAAAAAATTCGTGAAAAATCTAAAAATCGCAGATCACAAAATTTGGTATATCGGGTAAAAAGATTAAAGTTGGATTCCCTTTACAAATGCAAAAAAAAAAAAAAAAAAGGAAAAAAAAAAAAAACGCCAAAAATCGCATAATAAATTTTCAAAAAATTTAAAAATCGCAGAGTAGAAAATGTACTATATCTGCTGAAAAATAAAACCAGATTTCTCGTACGAATGTTTAAAAAATTGCCTTGGAGATAAAAAAACGCTAAAAATCACATAAAAATTTTGCGAAAAAATTTAAAAAGGCAGAGAACAATTTTTACTATATTGTGTAAAAGATTGAAACTTAATTCCTAACACAAATGTTAAGAAATTGTCGCAAAACGCGAAAAAAATGATAAAAATCACATAAACATTTCGCAAAAAATTCAAAAATTGCTGTACGACGAATGTTTAAGAAAAATAAAAGACAAAATGTTTTATATTGGGCTAGCAGATTGAAACTGAATTCCCTTTATCCAATGTGATAAAATTGCTGCGAAGCCGTTTTAAACCAAGATACCACTGTATATACATGGGTAGGTATGTGCATGCGCGCGTGTGTGTTTTATAAACATTTGTGCCCCCCCAAAATTTTCGGTCACGCTACGCCTATGTAAATATGTTCTGTGTATTAGTTGAAAAACAGTTTAAAATTAATAGATATTTATTTTAAAATAATAACTTAATATTTCGAGAAGTCACATTTATAAAAAAAAAAAAAAATCCATGCAATAGTTTGTATTTTTAATAGTCTGAAACAGAGGTGTAGTGTAGGATATACAAAGGTATATGCTGTATACACCACAGCCAGGACTTTTCTTATGCGAATCAGACAGTAAAATAATTATATCCAAAAAAATTCCAGTTGAAGAGGAAATAATGCTGTTCTCAAATTCAAATGGCTACTTTCAGACACATTCTTGAATTGTTTTTTATTCATAAATGATGCAATTTGCAGGCATTCTTACTCATAAACTATGAAATCGAATGAATAGTGATTTCCAAGTTTCAATAAAAGTAAAGAATTTTTCAGAAAATGCTGACGAAGTTGCCATTTTAAATCAAATTTCCTGACACAATAACTTGAGAAAGGGCATCATGAGACTTCAGATCACTTACAACTCAAAGTGTTGTGCATTCATCGAAAACTCAAAAATTTTATTCAATTCCTAAACAATTCAATAGTCACGTCTCCAGATGCACTAAATGTGTCAGAAAATTTCATGTTATTGAGCAGGAAAAAAAAATTTTTTTGAGAACTTCCTTAAAAAATTCGAAAATCTTGAGCCCAGTTTTTATTTATTTATTTTGAGGGCCCTTAACACATAATCCTGGAATTTTTTTGAATTTTTATTATCATTCAGAAATTCAGATGTAGAAAGACATTCTATGTGGTTTTAAATTTGAATTTGTTGATGCTAGGATGAAGGCTTTAATTATGCAAAAGAAAAAAAATTCACATAATGCTAAAGAAACTTGATACAATTAAAAATTAGTTTCACTTATTATATTAGTTCATTATGACAGCCCACATTCAAAACAATTTGATAATCCAAACTCTGCTTTTCTAGGCCTCCTGGAAGAATTTTGAGAGAGACCTGGCTGGCCCATCTGTTGAGATTGTATTGATCCTAGTGATAAGTCAAAACTCTGTATTAAATTTTCAAATCAAAAATAAATATTAAAGAAAAAGGTGCTTCCTCAACTTCCGTTGCAATTCATTTTACATAATATTGGCATTGTATACCAAGATACCGGGCCTCCGGGTCAAAACAACAACAACAACATTGTATACTAAGATTTGATTTTTTTCTGAAGTTACCTTCTCCTTATAGGGGCTTGATGCAAGAAACATTTTGTAGCCTTGCATTTTTTATCAAAGTAAAAGAAGTTCTTCTTTAAGACTGTTCTCAAATCCAAGAGTTACTTTCTGACAAAATTTCGAATTCATTTTTGTTCGGAAACGAATGAAATTGGCAGGTGTTCTTATTCAGAAACTATGCCATCGAAATGAATTTTCCATCTTTTGGTAACGGCAGAAGATCTTTCCGAAAATACTGTCAAGTCAGCTGTTGAAGAGAAATATGCATGGCTCAGTTATATTATTTATTTAAGATTTTTATCCTTTAATTTCCCTTCTAATTGCTGCCCATTCCAACATAACCCTTTTGCTGGGACAAGTTGATCAAAATTAAAGCTTAGAATTAAATACATAAAGGTTTCTCTGGGGTTGGCTAATAGAATAAATTAATTTATCAAGAAAATAATAATAAAAGGAATCCTTAGAGATTAAATTTTGGATATGTTCCTCCATTGCATTGTGTAATTTCGAAGTAGCCCATTACCCTTTTTGAGAATGATCATTCTTGCCCTTAGCTGATTTTTAAAGTGGAAATCTAAATAAACAAACACATACTAGATAATTTAAATGAGAAGACTCCAAATAATTAACACTATTATTTATTTACAATATTTACAGTTATTTCAAGAAAAAAAAAGATTTATCAGAACACATCTGATTTAATTTCCTAACAAAATTTCTCCTATAATGTTGGCATTAACACTTTGATCCTTGCAAAGGATACTTATATTTGTTTTTTTTTATATTTAAATTGATCTTTGACAACATTATTTGTTTCCAATTAAAATTCTGACTTCCATTTGTGACTAAGGTCACACTACCAGCTTCTCTTATAATATTTTGATAAAATCAAATAAACTGGGGAATTACTTAGGTCAGAGTCATATTTACCTCCACACATTGATTGAAGAAGGTTTCTCTTTGTATCAGAACACTCTTTCGTCTTTCCGCTAACTAAATAGCGCTGCACTTATTGAAAATGTTCATTTCACAAAACTTAGCTTAACTTCACCACTCTCCATGTATGTTGTTCGGGTTCGTTGCTTTCTTACCATCAAAAATTGCCACTCACTCTATTTTCCTCTTTCGGACCGCACAAAACTCATCGCGTCATTTTATTTCACCTCTTACTTTCGCTTCTGAGATCGATGTGTGTTCTGTTCTCATTCTTTTTCACAACTCCTTTTTTCATCACCACGGTGGGACGTCCTTCGTTCTGCCCAAAAATTTGCATGACAGTGCTTTAAGCCCATCCTTCTTTTTTTTTCATTGGGTAGTTGATCTCCCGTCTTAACTGAAATTTGCATAACAGAGGGTCAGTTTCACCTCCTCTTTACCAACCCCAACCAATGGCTATGCATCAGTTGTTTCTGTAGCGTGTTTTTTTTTTTCTCGGAACTACGTGTGTGTTCTTTGATATTATCTCCCAGACCAACTTAAATCAAAGTCCTTCTTATTTGACTTTTATGGCTTAAAATTGTCGACAGCGAGTCTCTGGTCATAAATTTGCCATCCTAAATCTTTCAACTGAGGCGACTTATGGGAAAGACCTGATAATGTAATTTCCTTACATTATCTTTCCCCCCGTACTAAAAGAAAGAAAACGTCCAGTTTTCTTTAGCATTGCATTTCCAAGAAGTCCATCACCATTGGAGATAATCTATAGATCACATAGATGATATCAGTCCACGTTCATCTATACAGAGTCATATTGTAGACTAAAGTTCATGCAGAGGAAAATGTTCATTTGTCAGAACGAGAAGTCAAAAAAATATGTTGTCATGTGACCAGAATCGCTTATAACTCGATAAGTAATTTATTTATCAAAAAGTGGAAAGCTCATTTTGATTCCAAATCGCTTCCGTAGTCAGCCCTGCCAATTTTATGCCTTTCCGTTTAAAAATGAGTCTAAGTTTCACGTTGTTGAGCAAGTCATTTAAGAAACACCTTAAATCTCCCTTATAAGCATGAATGCTAGGTGAATCTTTGAGATCCTATATTACTTTCAAAAGGTTAAAAAACCTCTTTAAATCTAATTAATTGGAACAAGTTGGGTGTACAGCACACTCCCTTTATGAGCAGACCTGTTTTATTGTACTAGGCAGCCTTATTTTGACTAAAATCTTCTTGTCTTTTTTATTGTGTAAACATCAGTAATCTCTATAAAGTGTTAACAGTACAATTATAATTTTCTAAAAAAATTAAAGTGTCAAATGCAAATTACTTCGAGGATGTCTCTTTTGTCGCTAAGAAAATGTGAGACATGATAACCAAATATCATCTGTGGGAATGGTAATAAATACAGTCAATGTTCTTCATAATGAACCTCTTTGGTCATGAGGAAAAAGTCATTAAAATTGGAGATGTGACCATATGCATAAGTTTGTTATAAGTTCTGTAGATATTTTTCAAATCTATGATGATCATGATAAGTACAGTATGGTATTAATTTAGTACAATAAATTCCAGTTATTTGGGACACCATTTAATTCTGATAAAATACAAAGAACAGAAAAATATCATTAAACTACTCCTGATAATTGGGGAAGCCGCTTTATTGGGTCAAGTCATACAGAATTGATATGCCGTCCCAATTAACTAGAATCCACTGTACATCTTCTTTCATTACAAAAAGCTACCTATTGCAGCCGTTCGGAGGAAAGCAATTCCAAAAAATGTTGGTATATTTTCACCGACCATGATCCCCAAACCACCCTCTTTCCAAATATTGATTTATATATATATATATATATATCCCCTCTATATATATATGACAAATGTCATGCTGTAACTCTCTTATTTATGAATCGATTTGGATGTGACTGAGTGTATGTATAGGACATACCAAGGTCTCGACCGAGTTCGTTGGCCAGCTTCATTCGCCATCTTCTTTCAAAATGGTGGCCAGTTAAAAAAGTTTAAAATTTTTTTTAATCCAAAAAGGTGTACAAAAAATTTATAAATTGAAAATATTGTTTTTGTTAAGTGTTAGAAGGTAATACAAGGATTCTGGAACATTTTTTGTTTTGGCTGTATCTGAAAAAATGGCTGAGATATGCCAGTTTGAAATTCTAGGATGGATGAGATTTTGAAACAATCTGATATTTGTTATGCTGTAACTCTCGTATTTATGAACCCATATGAATGTGTCTGATCATGTATACAGAACATACTAAGGTCTTGACCGAGTTCATTGGCCAGCTTCATGCGCCATCTTGTTTCAAAATGGCAGCCAGTTAAAAAATTTTAATTTTTTTTTAAATTTATAACGATGTATACATATAAAAATTATAAACTGAAAAAGTTGTTCCCATTAAGTGTTAGATCGTAATACAAGGATTTCGGAACATTTTTTGTTTTGGCTTTGTCTTAAAAAATGTCTGAGATATGGCAGTTTGGAATTATAGGGTGGCTGACATTTTGAAACAATCTGATTTTTGTTATGCTGAAATTCGCATTCAAATTCCGTATTAACGAAAACCGAGATTGTATCTTCTATAATTGTGTCCCAAGCATTTTAGCTTCGGGTGTTTGAGTAAAATGAGTTGAATTTTTAAAAACATGGACTATGAAAGCTACCTGTTCCTCCCGGTACAGGCAGGCCGGTAGGACTATTTTTTTCAGAGAGGAACAGAGCAGAAAACAATACACATGAGTACAAAGATATTAACTCTAATTTTATTTCCTTTTCTTTCATGCTTATACTCTTATACAAAAATTATAAATGTGTGGTAAAAACAACAAAAACATTCTACTATACAATACATTGCAAAATGTGACAAAAATACCAGTGGTTAAAATAATTACATATAGAATGCAAATGTACATACAAAATGTAAATATACATATAAAAATACTTTCAGTTTCAAAGCAGACATGTCTATTACACATGAAATATATGAAATTGTGTTTCATATTTATTTGTAGAAATTGATACAATTACATTCATTAATATCAAACATAGAGTGTATATATAAATAAATTCAAATACAAATATCAGTAAAAAGTATTTTGCATAAATACAGTCGGCCGAAAAAAGAGCACCCTTTAATTTTTAATCTCCAAGTTGTCACAGAAAAGAAAAACAGAAATAGCCATTTGACTGGAAATAATGTCTTCAATTTATATTAGGAAAATAAGTGTAGGGGGTCGTCTTCCTAGTAAAATTGTACCAAACTGTGACATTTTCAATACGAACACAAAATTTTGACATCATATTTGCCTTTTTCAGTAAATTTTACCTTGGGATATTAAATGAGAAGTCATTTGGTCAAATAGGTTAGGAGTTATGAAGGTTTGCAACTCCAAACATCAAATTCATTTGTAGCCATTGCAAAACAAATTGCAATGCGAGTTTGTTTTTTAAACATAACTCAAAAACTACTTGACAGAATTGACTGTAATTTTGGATTTGCATTTTTGAAGCTACTAAAAATTGATTTCTGTAAAAAAAAATTGTATATAACAATTCATATTCTTTTCAAAAATTAAAAAAATAATATTTTTAAATAATTTAACAAAAAAACTACAAATTGTAATCTATAAATTTAACAGAAATTGATTTCTAGAAGCTTTAAATATGCAAATCAAAAATTACACCTGATTTCACCAAGTAGTTTTTGAGTTATGTTTAAAAAACTACCTGCACTGCAATCTGTTCTACGACAACTACGAATGAGTTTAATATTAGGTGTTCCAAACTTAAAATCTTCATAATTCCTAATCAACTTGAACAAATATATGACATTTTGTTTGGTAACCTAAGATAAAATTTGCCAGAAAAACCAAATATGATGTCAAAATTAGGTGTTCATATTGAAAATTTCAGAGTTTGGTACAATTTCACTATGAAGGCGACCCCCTAAGCTTATTTTTCTTACATAAATTTTAAAAAAGGCATTACTTCCAGTCAAATGACTATTTGTTTTTTTTTTCTTTCTTTTCAGGATAATTTGATGATTAAAATGTGCTTAAAATGTACATTAAATAACACATTTTTTATTTGGCCAACTAAACATCAATACTTTGCACCGGGGAAAAGAGATGAAGAATTATTATTATTTAAATTCTTTATAGTTTTTTTACTTAAATATATATATATATATATCTGCAATTTATCTTACAGCTAGGCTTGTTAATAGATATCTTGAAACATATAATGAAACTTTCAAATAATATATATATATATATATTTAAAACTACACTTGGCTATAATAAAATAAGAAGATATTACGTGTTCAATTTAAAATTACTAGAATACAATATATTAGAATACACAATTAGATGATTTCACATTTTTTTTGTAACGAGATTACACAATGAGTTCTTTTTTACATTATAGCAGAAGTAAATTTCACTATCACTTCATTATTAACTTGTAATTATCTGCTTATGACAAACTGTTTCTCTTTTCTGTCTCAGTCTTTTTTTACAGATTTCAGAAAACATATACAATTGCTATGTTTCTTTTTTAACTAGAATTTTTTTTAATTCCCCAATCACTAAAACATGGAAAGAATTTTCAAAACTTATTTTTCAGCTATGAAACTTTTTAATGCAGTTATATCAACACTTTTCTATAGCATATGCATTATGTAAAGAGTTTATATTAAACTGTACATATTTTACTAATTGTACAGGCTTTTCTCACAAGCTCCTGTTTTAGTGAAACCGTGAAGTCTTTTTTTATATATATTTGTAAAAATTCTAATTCTAATTTTGTGAATTTAAAATTAGTATTAAATTCACATTCCTGTCTATCTATCCTTGATGTATAAAAAACGCTAAGTAATATGCTCTTTGACGAGTTCAGCTATTTTGTGACAGGTCAGATTTTATTTTTAAAGGATTTAAATTGATCACTGAATACAGAAAATAAGTACAGTAGAAGCCTGATATACAGAGGGATTCAGAATAACTGTAAATAAATTTATTAAAAGGTTTATTTATCAAGAAAACATTCTACATTTTATAGACTTAACTATATAATAATTCATTTAATTTTTTTATCTAAAAAAAAAAATCAAAAACATAAATTAACTAATTCTACAAAATCAATTATTAAGCATAGATAACTTTTTTTCATTGCAGCATATTAAACAATGCTTGCTTAATCAATAATATTCGTTTGATGTGCTGAATATATAAAATGTGTTCTTTTAAAGAACATATTACAATGAACTTCAAAAACACATTCAAATTTTATTCCACTTCCTGATAAAATAAATAATCTTAGTTTAATTAAATTTAATAATATAATTGACTGACAACTAAATTACTTTTTGTGTTCATATGAAATTGTGAAAATTATATGCATATAAATATGAAACATTAACTCTAAGATACAATGAATTTTAATTAAACAATATCAAAAGATGTTCTTTGTGTAAGCAATACCAATTTTAGTAACACTTAAATGACATAATATGAAAGCTTAACACAAAAAACATGCTCTTTTATTCCACTTCCTGATAAAAAAAATATTCTTAGTTTGATTAAATTTAATAATATAATTGACCGATAACTAAATTATTTTCTTGTGAACATGTGAAATTGTGAACATGATATGCATATAAATATGAAACATTAGCTCTAAGCTACAATGAATTTTAATTAAACAATATTAAAATATGTTCTTTGTGCAATCAACACCAATCTTAGAAACACTTAAATGACATAATAGAAATACTTAACACAAAATCAACATATAAAATACTTTTTCCTTATTATGGCTTTATAATTGCTTTAAGAACTATGTTATTATGTTTTAAGAAACATGATACAATGAACTTCAAAATATACTCAAATTTTATCACAATTTAAAGATTTTTCCATAAAAATCATTCATGATAATATAAATAATTATAATCTATATATATCTAATTGATTTCTTGTGTGATTTAAAGGTTTTTATATAGACAAAAGTTTTATTATATATATATATAGGTACTTTTCGGTTAGACGGGTGCCAGTGAAATATATAAATTTCACTGGCACCCAGCTAACTGAAATATATATATAACTATAAATAAAAAGAATATAACGAACAGCGCATCTGTGATAACTCAACATCTGGATAATTTGATTATCCCAGTAATTCAACATTTATTTTAAACATACTTAGCACAATGTTAACTCGAGAGGATAAAACCTTTTGACTCGACATGTTTTAGCATAAACCCATTTCAAATGACAATCATTCTCATTATTTTAATTCTTCTACTATATATTCTTCTACTTCTACCTTCTACTATGCTCTTAAAGCAATATAAAAATGCAGTTGTGTTACACTGTGCTGACACAGATTTATATAAAAAAAACTGCTTACTTTCAATTCAAGAGAGAAAAGTGTGATATAAGGCAATAAAGACTTTTAAGATAGCCTAGTGGTACCAATTTTATTACTGACCACTTTTTTATTTAACTGCTAAACAATAAACTATTATATTGCATACATATTATATTGCATACATATTATATTGCATATATATACACAATAAACATATAGCTATTACTTGGATAACTATAAACTTTTGACTCCTATTAGTATTAATCTAAAATTAAATAGTCCAAATAAATATGTTAATATTGCTAGTAAATATTTGATGGCATGCAATTTTTTCTCTCTTAGTAGAAATGGTCATGGTAAGGTGGTCACTAGACAACACTAATTTGGCCTTTTATCTTCTTGTTGCAAAAACTGAAACAGTCATTAATTAGCCAATCTTGATATGTTAAAATTTTAGTCTACTCTGAAAGCAACAAAAAATCTTGGACGACATAAAAAAATTGAAAGATGGTCATGGGTGCCGATAAAGAAATTGGCAGGGGAGGGAGGACCAAATTTTCTCTATTTCGTATGAATTTGACAAAAATAGTAAAATTTATTTTCTCCAAGTGACTTAAAAAGAAAACCTTATGAAAAAAGATATGATCAAGAATAAAAGTGTTTTTATTTATATATTAATAGACATTGGCTTATTATAAAACACAAAACTAATGAAAAGAAAAAAAAAATGCATTCTGCACCTTTGATTTCATTCTGCTGGTGACCATATAATGAATTAAAAAGGATAAGTATCATTCAATTCAGAATGATATATCTTCTTTAAATCTATATAATTAAATAAATTTAGGGTGTCATCATTTCCATATCAAAATAGAAACAACCTTTCAAATTCTCAATACTAACACATAAGATAATGAATTTAAGATCTTCAAATTACCCTAAATATACATTTACACAAGATTTCTATGAATAAAATAATTAAATATATTGAAGATTAAAAATTGAGCTAATTTTGAGGACACTCTCAAAAGTGAAATACATTATTTTACGGTCCTGATTTAATACAAATTTTATTAATACTTTTTAATAAGAAATATTATTGGTGTTAGAAAAAATGAAATCTTTTAAGTATTGTAACAAATAACTGAGACTGCTTCCACTTGCTATTGCATTTATTATTTCTGTTACATTAACATTTCATCGAATGACTAAATGATCTTTCAATCAAACTGTAGCATGCTGATGGATTTTAAGCATAACTCAAAAATTATACTTGGAGGAATAAGCTGAAAATTTGTGTGCGCATATTTAGAAGCCTCTAAAAATTGATTTCTGTTAAAATGTTTATAAGTTACAACCAGGGCTGTAGTAGAGGGTATACGATGTGTATGCTGTATACCTTTTTGATTTTTTTAAGAAGCTCTGTATGCCCTCTCAGGTAGAGCTATAGCGCATACCCTCTGCCTATAACGTATACCTTCTGGGGGGTTTTTTATGACTACAGCACTGGTTTATCGCAATCTCATATTTTAAAATATTAATTTAATATTTTACACAAAATTTTTAAATGTATTAAATTTAAATAATTGCATTTAAGATACTTAAAACACTACAGAAAAAAAAACAGTAAAAAAAGGTTATTATACATGAAAATTAAAAAAATAATTTAACATTAAGGTTAAAACTTTATAATTCCTAAATTTCTTTATTGAATGACTTCAAATTTAATATATCAAGTTATAAAAACTCGTGATTTGAAATATGTCAAATTTTGAAGTTAGCCAGTGGTGACACATTTGTTCATCTATAGATTCGGTGATGACCGTAGAAAAGTAAAGACACCATAAAACATTTTAATTAAATCTATGTGAGCATATGTTAAAATATTCATAACACTATGAGATAATAGTGTAATATAGTCAATAAAAATATAGAAGACACGATTTTTGGTTAATTCTTTAGCATCTCTTGTGACAATTTGAATTTGATAATAAAATAGTAAGAGATACTCTGTTTTATCTTTGACTGATTGTAAAAATACTATTTTATTTAAATATTATAAAGTCTAAACAAAACTTAATTTAAAATAATTAAAAGAACGAACTTCTTTTGAGCATGTAACACAAAACGTATATTAATTCTCAAATGAAATAATAGGAAAAGCCTAACACAGTATAATTACAATACAAATTGAATGCATAATATTCTTTTTACAAAATATTTCCTGAACAAAGCTAAAATTGTTTATTGAACCTTTATAATTTATTTTAAAAATGCAATACCAGCAAATTACAAAGATGGCAAAAAGTAAAATAATCATTCTTTACATCCCACACTACATTTTAATATTTATCAAATCTAAGCAACACTTTGTTTCACTTAACTGATTTGCATCTATAAGCAAAATAATTCACACATCACAATTGTCAGTTATCACAGCTGCAAAATATGTGAGTTGAAAGTGTTCTATCTACAGAAATAACATAATGCAGTTGGTTGAAGTGTTTATCATACATCCGCATTCGCTAGCTAATGTTAAAATGTTGGAAGTGGTCTTTGCAAATTTTTCATTTTCATTTTAATATTTTTAAGTTATTCTTATTTAATAGGTTATCTGGGGTCAAAGTCTAACATTGTACTTTTATACATTTTTTACCTTGGTTGCAGTTACATTCAATGTTGTAGTTGTAAAAATACCAGATGGTATATGCTATAGGCTGAGAGTAATGCTAGAGAGGCACAGATGTTGCAGATGCACCAGGGTTTCTTTTTGGTATCAAAATGATTTTTGCCTAGCATGGTAAACAGGCAACTTTTGCTTCATATAGCAACCTGGTGTTTTATAATAAAATATGTGTGTTTTGTAATAATATTAAATGTAGCATGTTAAATAAAAATAATGTGTGAAAATAAGAATAATGTATATTAAATAAAATTAAATGTGTTTTATAATAAAATTGTTTGTGTTTTAGAATATAATTTCATAAAATAATAAAACTAATATGCTCTGTGCACATACTAAGCCTAACAGGTACTATTCACAAAAGAGATTTTCTTGCCAAAATTGTACCAACCCTGGTGCATCTGCGACATCTGTTCCACTATAATTTTAATTGAGAAACAGAGGAGATAATACTGAATTCCTTTAAAAAATCCAGAGGGTATATGGCATATACCACTGTGCACCCTCCACTACAGCCCAGCTGAGGGCACTTTCAATTTTGGAACCAACCAACCAATTTTTTTCTAAAATTGAAAGCGTTCTCGGAGTCGGAGTGGAACTGCAACCAAAATTGAAAAAGTACAAAGATACAACATTTTAGACATCAACCCTGAATACAAAAATAGTCATTTAATAATATTGAAATGCAAACAAGAAATTCATAACGAATGCCTCATTTCATTTAACATTAGCTTCAGAATGTCATTGTGTGACTAGCAAAGGCTCTTAAGTTACTAGATAAGTATTTAGAATTGCGATTCAAATGGGTTAACTAACTTAATTTTAGAATTACTTATATTTCAAATTTCTCTCAATTCTCAATATAAATTTTCAAAAGACTATTGTAAAATAAACATAAAAGCTTTCAAGTGAACATCATAAATTGCTATGTTCAGTGATCGAATAATTTTTAATATACAACTTCATACTTGTGTATGAATAAAAGGAAAATTTCTTAAGCAACTGCTAAGTGCTTAGTTTTCAATATCTTATTTTTACATTAAAAAAAAAAAAAAATACATAAATAAAATGTAATTGAATTAAACTAAAGAAATTGAGAATTGCACTTTTTCCCCTTTTCTTTTCTTTCATTTATTTAAAGCTGGAATTTTGCAGAAGGAAAATCATAAAATAAAGAAATGCTACTTCAGGATACATTAAATCACAGTTATAGATATATTAAAAAAGATGGAAGAGATAATATAGATCTAAATTTTACAGTCACTTTTATAACTATCTAAAGACGTCTGTGAGAAGAATTTGATATTTTGGTGCAAAAAATTCAGCCCAGTTCACCAGTTTAAAATAAAAAGTCTTAAAACACAGTCTAATTGATATGTGTTTTATAATTTTGCATTACATTCTATAATTCTGCATGCGCTCTCTGCGGAATTCTGCTTAATCAATATGTGAATTCTTAAAATACGGTCTAAAATTTATAAGTATTTCATGCTTCTGGATTGCTTGAAGACTTTTTCTGTGCAATTTTGCTTGTCATTTGATTAATCATTCCAGTGATATACTCATGTTTTTCTAATTCTGCTTCCAAGTCCTTAATTTGGCTTTCTTTCTGTTGTATTTCCTCTTCACATTGTTTTCGAATATCTTCTAATTCGTCAGATAAGCCTTTTAGTTCATTGTCTTTCTTTTCTAATGATGTTTCATAACGCTTGCATAATAATTTTAACATTTTTATATCTTTCTCTAATTCAGAATTTTGATTTTCAGTCTTTTCCAGAGTAATTTTAAGCTTATCAACTGACTGTTCAGCTTTTTTCAATGCATCACTTTTTTCATTCAAATAAGCAGTCAGCTGTTGTGCTGATTCATTAAGATCAGCTATCTTAGAATCTTTGAATTTTAGCTTTTCGTTCAACTCTGATATTTGCTCATTGTATTCTTCAACTTTCTTATGCATCTCATTATTTAAGTTTTCATTTTTACTTTCCAATTCTTCAATAATTTGTTGGGCTGATTCTATAGCCTTTTCTTTTTCTTCTAAATTCTGTTTCATTTTTTCCGAAGCTTTTTTTAACTCCTCAATTCTTTTTAGTAAGTCATTTTGGGATTCTTCCAAAACTTCAAATTCTTTGCATTTAAGTTTCATATCTTCTTCCATTTGCTGAATTTGGTTCAGTAATGATTTTTTTTCGTTATCTTTAAGAGAAATTATTTCACAAAGTCTACCTTTTTCCTCTTCAAAACTCTTTTTTTGCTCATACTGCCTTGACATTTGAGTTTTCATCAATTCCTGCTGCTCTTTTTGATTTTGTTGAAGCTCTTTTATTTTATATAATGCTGTATCTAATTCTTCTTTTTGTCTTTTACATTCTCTCTGTGCTCTTTCAAATTGCATAGAAGCTTTTTCACAACGACTTTCAAAATCTTTTAACATTGTTCGAAGCCTTAAAGCTTCTGCATCTGAATCAGCTTGTCTACATTTATATTGAGTCATAATTTGATCTGCTTTTTGGAGAGCAGCAGTTTTTGCTTCAACATAACTCTGCAGTTCCTGTTCTTTTCTTGTCAAACTAGCAATTTTATTCTCATATAAATCCATTATCTCAGATCGTTTAAGCTCTTTAATATTAAGGCCTTGTTCAATTCTCATTAATAAAGAATCAATATTCTTTTCAAATGAATCATTTAAATGTCCATTAGCTTTTTTAAGAAACTGTCCTCCTTCTGAAGCAAACGAACAATCTGAAGCATCAGAAACAGCACTATATGCTAAGCGTTTTTGAATATTTGTATTACACATCAGTAAATTTTTACTTAACGTGTTTACACAGTCATCATCTTTGATTAAAGATATTAGCAATAATCCTCTTTTCACACGCTCATTATTATTTGAAGTAAGTGCATATGCTAAAAACTGCATTGATCTTAAATCCCTTAAAATTTCACAAGAATTTTTTTGTGACTGTGATATGTTATTTTCAACAAGTGAAATAACTTCTAGTATCATTAAAAACAAATCAATACACTCGCCACTATTTTCACTCTCATCTGCCTTGCATTTATCTAATAACATTTTGGCAAATTCTTCACATACATTCAAATTAACATGTTCCAAAATGAAATTCTTTAAGTTTGTTTTTAAACATAAAAGGGTTATTATTTCAAAAACAGACATATAAGATTCCAACTGTTTTTCTAACATAATTGATTCAGTAATACATGGCACTTTCATTTTTGTTAAAATAGTTTTTAAAATTTCTTTTGTAGAATTTTCAATTTCATTATAGTTATTACTATCAATATTAATGTTGAGAAAACTTTTCAAAAGTTTCAAAGATAAGTTCCGGGCTTTTTCAGTTGGTTCATCACTTGTACACCAGTGGATTATTTTAGGATGAATTTTAATATCTCTGTTGTTGTCATGATTTTCATCAGAAACACATAAAGCAGAACATATCTTTATTGAACAATCAGAAACATTTATCAACGCATATAATATCTGCAGGTATAAAACCGATTGATCAATGGTTTTATCGTTCAAAATTTTGGGTATTTTTTTCAAAAATGTGCTCAAGTATGGTGATTTAACAAAACAAGACTGGTACTTTGGAACTTTAATTAAATCAAGAAATAAATCTAATGCTGCGATGGCACATGATCCATCAGTACCAAACAGCAATTTGATAATAATTTTAAAAGTTCCCATTAAATGCTCATCAGTCCAAAATTTTGTTCCTATTGAGTGATTTGGTGTTAAGCTAGCTAAAATGGAAAGAGCATATACTAAAATTTGAGGCTGTTCACTATTTAGCATGGTTACAATTCTTTTCACAGTCTGCTTAAAATTAGGTAGAGTACAAATATATTTCTGGACTTTCACATTGTGTCGAATAAGATTTGCCAGAATATGAAGTGATGTTTTCAATAGTTGTGAGGATTCAGTTTCAATTAATTTTAGCAATGCAATGATCAAATTTTCAAAATGACTTTCTATATATTCAATAGTAATATCATAAGTCACTGTTTGAAGCAAATGAAGACACTGCACTACAAGAGGATCCTTGACATCAACTCCATAATGCTGCAAAAATACTGAAATTGCAGAATGAACATGAAATATTGTTTGCAAAGTCTTGTTCAACTCAGAAGATTTACACAGATTTTGCAATACAGAAATAACACGGGGAATAACAGTACATTTTGTATTATTATCTAAAAGGAGATTGACAATATGAGTTATACACTGGGATGCTAAAGGATTTCCACTTTGAAAAAATCCTAGATCTGATGATGTTGTTGTTAAACAGACAAGGAGTTCAAGATGCCTTTGAAGCTGCATCAAATTATCATCAGTTGCATTCACAACATATTGATTCGAAGAAGCAATGAAAGCCGATATAATGCTGTTTGCATCCATGTCTAACTTTCGTTTTTTACAAGTTTCATAAATATCATAACAAATCGGCATATATGAGATCTAATATTCAAAGATCTTCTCTACTTTCTATCAGGATATGATGTTATGCAATATTTAAAAAGAATACAATCCCATTGCTTTAAAATGATGACGATATTTTAAACCTTGTATTATATAAAATAACTTCCAACCAATAAACTCAAATAAATAATGAATTTACGCTATTGCTAATTTATAAAATAACATCCTACCAATAAACTCAAATAAATAATGAATTTACGCTATTACTAATTTAAAATAACCGCTAACGGAAAATTGTAAACATCGCTTTTCTTTCATCGCGCTCGTATGTTGCCAAAGCCAAAATATCATCCAAAAGTTGCGGTGAATGTTCTCAAATGCGACCTCTGATTTGCGATTTTATTATAGCACATAAATCCGCCATCTGGTGAGAAAAAGTTCTCAGATGTTATGTAAAGTTTCAGTTGCTGGGTTATTTGGGTGGCAGAAATCATCCCTATCCTAAGTGTTATTTCCTCTAATAAAAGTGTATTAGTGGGCTTTTATTTCTCTGTTCTTTTTCGAATATATTTTTTAATTAGAGTTTTAAAGTTTTTAAACGGTGTTCTATGGCGGAACAGCGTATCAATATCAAAGACAAAATTCTGAGGTATTTATTTTGGTCTAACGTCGTAAAAGAGTTGAAAGTGTATGTTAAATCTTGTGACCCTTATCAGAGAGTTGGTAAGGCGGGAGAGCAGAAAAAAGCTACATTGAAATTAGAACCGATTATGACACTTATTTTTTCTCGCATATATTGCGACCTTGTTAGCCCCTTATTGACGTCAGAAACAGAAAACAGATACCTTTTGACAGCTATGTGTGTATCTTGCTGAGGCAATTCTAATAATTGATATAAGATCTGAGGCGGTTGTAAATGCATTAACTTTGGTGTTTAGAAGAGTAGGTTTTCCGAGAGAGGTACAGTGTGATTTGGTACTAGTTTCACTAGTAATGCCACGACCTTCTTCTTCAGGAGATACGGGATACAGTTTGTGCATTCTAACGTACATCGGCTCCGGAGAATAATTGCATCAAAAGATGGCATAGATCAGTTAAGCGACTACTGGAAGTTTTGTGTGTAGAGAGAGACTAATTCCAGTTGTGAGAGAAATCTGTCTTATGCGTTATTAGCCTTACAGACCAATAATACACATGACTCAACTGGGTTCAGTCCTGCAGAATTAGTAGATAGAAGGAATTTAAGAACTCCACAGACACTTCTTTTCGAAAAATGGCCCGGTGAAGGAGAAGAGGAAGATTTAGTGACAGAATATGTTTTTCATTTAGTAAATAGGATGAAACGTTGTCAAGAATTAGTTATCGAAAGAATGTCGGCAACCAGACGGCGCAACTGCGCCGCCAGACACCTGGGTGGCGCCCGGCGCGTCTTCGACCACCGAACACAAGTCCTAAGAGACTTTTAGCGCGCACGACCGGATTTGTCTCTCCGTATGCGCTTCGGAAGACCAGAGAACCACCACCTGTAGACCCTCCAACCCATTACCCAAGTGACCGACGACAGAGGTCGTTGCGGTACGCGGAGGATCCCATAACTCAGAGGGGACCTCCCCGTAGACACTTGATGAGCCGCCGAACAACCCAGCGACTTCGTCGCCGGAACTCCATAAGGAGAACCGGTCCCTAGGTCACATGCCGAGCTTTCCCACGGCGTCCGATTATCGAGTCACATAGAAGGGCGAAACGACTAGTTCATCTTCCGTGGGTGGTCGCTACGTGCGACAGAGGAGCCTCTTGCCGACCCGGGACCACAAGAAAACTCGATTCCTACGCATAGACGCGTCTTGGCTAGATAGCTAGGTTGTCCCCTTCTAAATGGCTTTCCCTCTGGTGATCCACCGCAGCAAAATACGGGGAAGTCCCCGGCCGACTCCATTTAAAAGGATCATCCACATAAATATCAAAAACACAAAACAAAAACAAAACAAATCACAAAAATGTTAGGAACAACATAAAGTTAGTGGAAGAGCTATTCCCGGTCTCTGGAGGACATAGAAAATCCCTCAAGAGGCGGGCATCCCTCAAGAGGCGGTCCCGGTCGAGATTAGTTGTGGATGAAGACTAGGAGAAGACAAGCTCTGACTGCGCATAGACACGCCGGATTGGGTTTCGTCCCTAGGACTCGAGCTTTGGCAATGATCGACGCCGCGTTAGTCGGCGTGCTACGCTACCAGCCCGGTTCCTCGTAATCAGACAACACAGGAGGTGGGTGATCCTTCCTCCGTCCAAGAGCGGTCTTGTCCACAGAACCTGAGGGGTTGCCTTCGGACTGTAACCGCCCTTGGATTTGGGCACTTCCTGTTCTACACGACCATTGAGGGCTGTACACAACTGCTCTAGCTACAGAGGATGACGCGGGGTCGCCACCCACGTGACCTGGACAACACGTGTCGGCGACTATCTCACTTCTGCCGCTGAAACGGTGCAGATAGTTGCTGCATGCCGTATCTCCCACCACCCAGCGCACTACAGAGTCATCAAGCATCGTGCTCTACAGAGCTCGATCCTGCCTCCGTCAATTCCTCAGACAAGTTTTGAAGACGGTCCGGCTATCATTAGCTTAACCTTTGCCCACAGCCTCACCTACCTCGGCACAGAGAGAAGAGGGCCTCCCTCCATCCGAGTCACTGGGATCGGTCTACGGGACCAGACCTCGGACCTGAAAGGCCCTCCGCAACACAAAACACGAACCACTTTTGGTAAAGTGGAGCACCTCTTTTTCCAAACCGAAAGTTGAGGAGGGCACACAACAACTCCAGCTACAGAGGGAGACGCCAGGGATGAAGGATTGAGAAGGGTCCTCACCTCCCCTTCTGTCCTTGTCTACGTTTCGCCGCCTGCCAGTACCGAGGGTTGCTACACTCCGTCTCACGCACTGACCAGACGTCACTACGGGTTGGGTTGGGTTGATTATTGACGGCCAATTATCTACACTTGGGACATAGGCCCGGGGGAGTGCCCTTCGTGGGGGTCTTTCTGAGGGAACCTAACCCGTATTTACGCATGGATAAATCCACGGCTCGAAGAAAACCACGAAAACTCCGAACGATTAGGCCGACGGGCGCGATTGGGATCGAACCCAGCACCTCCCGTCTACCAGCTTCAAGATCAGAACCTCTCAGCCATTGGTGGGGCGACGTCACTACGGAACCACAAGCGTTTCTTGTCCTGCGGAGTCCGTCCACGTCTTCGTCTCGCCTTAGATAAATTTGGAAGCTGTCAGACCATCGCTCGCTAGCCGTTGCCCTCGTATCACCATCCTTGGCGCAGAGCGCCTAGGCGCGAGGGATTTAGTGAGAAAAATATACGATATTTCTGAGTTTGGCAGAGTATAAAAAGCAAGTTTATGACATACGCAGATTGGAAGTTAACGCTGGCTAAACAAAGTTTCTTTGATTACCGAAGTGAAAGATCATTAATATAAATAGATTCAGTTTTTGTATAACAAATATGTTGTAGGAAGGCAGCAGAGAAAAAGACTTAAAGTAGAATCTCAGTTTTTATTAATAACTTGATAGCAGCATAACAGATGAAAAAGGTAAGCAAACTTACGTAACGATATATCGTCGAACATTCTCAAACATGGTGATTTCACAAGACAACATAGCAGAGCAAGACAGCATATTGAAGATTTACACATGATGATATTTAAAATAACCCAAACCATTCCAAAGCATTCATACTTTTAGTTAAAACTGTTAATGAACTAAGGACTATTAAAAAGTTTAAAGTATAAACTTCCATGGAATAAGGACCTGCCTATTCCAAGTTTCATGACTATTTTCTCAATGAATGGAGATGAGAAAAGACAGCTTTGAAAGCACCGACATCGCGTATTTAAGCAATACCGCGGATTCTACAACCGGTTGACGCCTACTGGTAGAGCCAATCACGGACGAGCATCGAATTCGACTTCTCAGAACTCGATACGAGTCGGTTCAAACTAACTAAAGTGCTATGTCGCCATCTGGCAGGAAGAAAAATATTTTAGATGGAATTAACGTCAGTCTGGCTATTGATTTAACGAAAGTAGGTGGTGAAAGTTTACGATATTAAATAGGAAAAATGGCGAAATGCCGGAACGGCGTTTTTTTAACAACTTAGGTATTTTTATTGAATAGTAAAAGTAATATACTGAGGTAAGTTTAGTTTATATTATAACAGAATATATTAAATAAAGTTATTATTATGTAAATGAATATTACTGAATGTCTGAACTTAGAATAAATGTATGAATGGAGTTATTGTGTGACCTGGTAATGTATTGAAAGGGGTAAGAGGCGATGAGATATGCTAATAAATAGCAATTTTTCTTATCAATTAGCCTAGGTGATGTACTTTAACCACTCATTCGTCCAGAAGTCCCCGCAAGAGACATCCCCTGAACCCTATGTCGGTGACCACCAACCGACTATGGGTCTTAGGACGAGCTCTGCATTGACCAGGCACAGCCTTAGGCCGCAAACCTCCTTAAGCCGAGAATCGACTGAAAGGAGGGGATAGTCCAAACACTCGCGTGTCGGAGCCCCACATCCGGCACTATCGGCTAATCGGACACCACTTTACCACCCGTCTACCGCGTTGAAGTGGTGGTTCGTCAACTACCTGCCCCGTCGTGAAGAACATCTCACAATGCCGAGCTTCCGGTCATCTTCTCCAAAAGGGACCGAGTCGGAATCACACAGCGGAGAATATCTCGCAATGCTGGGCTCCTGGTCTTCTTCCCCACTGAAGGGGCCGATTCGGGACCACTTGGAGGAGCGGGACGGGATGACCCAGGTAAAACAGACATGACCGAACTTAATATTGAATTCACCTCTGACAAACTAATTCGACTAAAATCGTACAGAACCTCACCCCATCAGACAGAAATTCTTAAGACCAAAATTTAAAAAATGTTACGTTAAAAATCATCGAAGAGCGAGGACTCCGGTTACACTGCCAATTTGATTTTAGTGGAGACTCCCGGATGTGGTACGCGTGTCTGTATAGACCATAGGAAGTTGAATGCAGTCATGAGAACAGATTTTTTTTCCATTACCTAACATTGAAGAAAGGTTGGAGTAAGTGATCAAGGCACAGTTTATCACAGTTTTAGACCTAATGAAAATATATTAGCAGATCCCATTGACCCTGAGGGCCCAGCGTTTCGCATCTTTTGTAACAAGTTTTGGATCATTTCAACCATTAAGGATGCCTTTTGGTATGGTAGGAGCCTCGTATAGATTTTGGGAATTTTATCAGTTTCAGAATATTTTTTACTCTTTTATCTGGACGATATGGTCATATTTTCTAATTCTTGGGAGAAGCTCTTATAGCACTCAAAACCTGTTTTTAAGGGAATCGCTGAGGCTAAACTAAAAATAAAGTAATCAAAGTGCAAATTCGCACAGAAAAAGTCAAATATTTAGGTTATATCGTGAGAGAAGCACGCAGAACACCCGCCGAGGCAAAAATACAAGCAGTAGTCGAGTTCCCAAGACCTAAAAATAAGACCGAAATTCGTCGTCTACCCGGTATGTCCAGTTATTAAGCCTGGTGCATTATGGATTACACCACTGTAGTTGAACTTCTTAAGAGAGCGTTAAAGGGTAATTAAAACAAAAATTGACCGAAAACCTTGTTTTGTATTCTCCGGATTACACGAATAATTTCAACATTCAGACGGATGTATCGGACATGGGAATATCATGTCTCAAAGAAAGGGCGCCAAAGAGCACCCAATGCTCTATTGAAGTCATAAGTTCACAGATCATGAGAACAACTTAGTGCCACTGAAAAGGACTTAAAGGGGGTTATCTTTGCCATACCTCGAGCAAAGGCTCTTCTTTGGCGCTTGAGAGGGAGCTTTCCCACGCCCCTCTGGGATCGTAAGTGGTGCCTACGATTTCCCGTACCGACGACCCAGCACGGCTTGAGGGCTCCTCGGAGCTCAGGAATCTGGTCGTTGGGAGGTATTTGCCTGAAGAGTTCGTAGGCTGGAAGTCGGAAGGTCCCGACCCTGCAGCTTATAGCCTAAGCAGGGACGTATCTGTGCGTCCAGGGAGAAAGTTTCTTCAATTTACCGGTCTGCGAGAGGAGCCTCCATTTCCACCATAGCTGACGAACTAGTGGTTTCCCTTGTAGGATTTCATGATCGAAGGCATTGGTACAGTAAGTGCGTGTCAGGGAAACCTGACTAAGGCCTAGAGCCCAGTTCCCCTAAAGGTGTCTTTTTCTGGAAGCTGTTGAGGGACTCTGGCACGTCCCCAAGTGTGTAGTGGTGGTATTCCTAGAGGGTGGGCTTCTCTGCGATTCAAAGCGACCTGTGTCGTCAATCTTGGGAGAATGGGGATGGCGAGCAGGTAACGGCGTCCCTACCTTTCGTAGCA
Organism: Maratus michaelseni; assembly: GCA_963931845.1. Taxonomy (NCBI): domain Eukaryota; kingdom Metazoa; phylum Arthropoda; class Arachnida; order Araneae; family Salticidae; genus Maratus; species Maratus michaelseni. Next base: position 188,787,802 of record OZ007587.1, read on the forward strand.
CAGACAGGACTCTTATAGGCATGCACGTTAAAAGCTCTTCAGAGCTTAGGTACGGTGGTTGACCTGCCTTATGGCGGAACTCAGTTTTATCTTTGCCATAAAAAATTGACATTACTTCGACGGGTTAAAATTTATCATTGAAGCAGACCAAACCCGTTTGCATGGTTGAAAAACGAAGTAGGGGACAATTACAGGTTAATGAGGTGGTCATTGACCTATCAACCGTTTAGTTATTCTAGCAAACACCGTCCAGGAAAGGTGTTCTCCACGTAGACTGTTTAAGTAGTGCTTATTAACAGCTGAAAAGAACGTGCGTAAAATTGTATACTTATAAAAGAACATGTCCTGACTGACTCATAATCAACGCTGAACCTTAACCATAGACGCTTTCAGTCGTGACGTCAATGATGACGTTTTGCTTGGAAACTGACTCCAAACAAATAGTTGCTATGTTGCATTTTCTACTATGTTTGTATATTATACCTAAATCTTATGATTATATCTCACGGCAAAGCGTTTTAATACATTATATGCAGTGGTAATATTTTCTACGATTTATATTTAATAAGAAATGACACATAGCAACCGTTTGTTTGGAGTCAGTATCCAAGCAAAACGTACGCTGAAAGCGTCTATTGCTCCTAGGACAATGAAATTCGGAAGTCATGTTCCTTACACAATGTAGGCTACCCGATCGGGAGCGATCCTCTGGGACAGACAGTGACGTCTACGGTTTCCTGGCACTGGCGACCCTGCACTGCGAGGGAGCTTCTCTGAGTCTTCGGACCAGGTCGCTGGGGAGGGGGGGTAAGGTGAGATAAGTTCTTGGGCCGGGGCCAGGAGGTCCCAACCCAGCGACCCAAAGCGGGGACGTATCTAAGAGTCCAACGATGGAGGTTTTCCTCGTCCTCTCGGACAAGCGAGAGATATCTAGTTCTTCGCCACTGATGACGAGTCCAATTATAGTAACCTTTGTAGGTGCTCTATGTTAGAAGGCAGCAATACAGTAAGTGCGAGTCAGGGAAACCTGACTAAGGCCTACGGTGCAGCTCACCTATGCGTGTCTGGTTCCGGAAGCTGTTGCGGGACTCTGACTCGTTCCCAAATGTTAAGTGGTGGTGTCCCAAGAGGGTGGGCTCCACCGCAAATCGCAGCGATCTATGTCGTCAATCTCTTGGGAAAATGGGGGTGGTCAGCAGGTGGCGGCGCCCCCACCGACCGTAGTGATTACAGTACTCTCCTGGTCGATAGGCTCCGATAGGTCCTATAGGCTCTTCAGAACCTGGGAACGGCGGTTGACGTGACTGTTAGGGGCCCATAAGCGCAACTTAGTTTTTACACAATTTAGGTACGCACTAAGAAAGGATTTTTGAAAATTTACCCCCTAAGGTGTTAAATGGGGTCGAAAGTTTTATGTAATTTCGCCATATCTCAGCAGCAGTTTTGGGTAAGTGTGGAAAATTCGGCGTAACGAATCTTCTAAACAATAATTAAACACGTATTTCAGCAATTTTAGAAATTCAACCACCGAGGAGGTTAAATGGGGGATCGGAAGTTTTAAGTCATTTCGCCATATCTCAAGATCAGTTTTAGGTAGAAGCGTGAAATTCGGCATAACAAATTTACTAATACTACGTTCAGATCGGATAGTTAAGATATCTTAGACCGCTGAACTCACTGAGTGAGTTCCAGAAACTCGCTTAGTGAGTTCGAACTTTCCATTGCTAGATACAGTCAGTACCGCTCACTCTGATTGGCTCTGGAGGCCGATTGGCTGTTGAGTTTGCTTTTAACATATGCGCATGCGCACTGGACACGGTGATGTTGAGTGAGTTATCTTAAATGCGTTTGGCGGTGTGGACAGGTATTCAATTCCGGGGAGGTACCACCTCAAAAATGGTGGTCTAAGATATCTTAAATGTCCAATGTGAACAGGGTATAACGAAATAGTTAAACATGTATTCCAGCGATTTTAGAGCTATTTTAGCGATTTTTTCGCCCACATCGGTTGTGAACACGATTATGGAAGATTAGAAGAATAAGGCAACTATTGCCGGCCCGGCAGCGTGGTTGGTAGCGAAGGCGACAGCCACGGTGAGGGGCCCGTGGTTCGAATCCCGGTAAGGCATGGATGCCGTTGTGTGTGTGTCTTCAGTGCTGTCTACTTCCTTGTGTCTATCCCGTCCTCAAGAAGAAGATTTATGTAATTTGTCAAAGTCCTGTATGTATTTCTGGGAATAAAAAATATGGATCATTCGAGACAACAGCCTTGTAGTTTATAGGTCTCAAAGCAATCTATGTCAAATGTCAAGGCAACTATTGCTGATATTTGATTAGATATTTTGCTCAAACATTTAAGTTTTTTTTAATTTAAAATTTTATAAATTGCTTTTGCGTTTTTCATCTTTTAGCGATCGAATTTCAATTTTTATCTATACTAATAAAAGAAAGTTTTGCTCTGTCTCTGTGTGTGTGTCTGCGATAGGTATAGGAAAATCTAGAGTACCTAGAAGTCTCAAAATTTCAGCGAGGATAGTTGAAGGTAAGGTCCTGATACACCAGAATCCCAGATTTTTAATTTTTGATAATTAGCCGATATATTAATTAAAATCCTAAAAAACGACATTTAAAAAAAATCGGCAGACGCGCCCGCAAATGCCCAGAGCCCCCATTTACGCAGCTGAAGCAAATGAAGAACTGAATGTCTGTTTTTGTTTTTAAATCTCCATCGATCAAACGGTTTGGTTTAGTTAAAAACGCAAGACTGAAAGATCGTACTTTTACGTCTCAAACAGTTTAAAAATATATCGTGGTTAAGCCTTTGAAAAAAATTAAAAAAAAAAGAGTCGTTTTCTCGGTGTACGTTTTTCCTCTTTCGGTAAAGCTCCTCCAGGGCACAATTTTAGAGGTACTGACAAATAAAAAATATGCTCAAATAAACATAATTAATATAATAAAAATATGACAAATAAAAATAATTTCGACCATCTTTTTAGAGCATCTCTGCAGACCAGATTTACATCACCTACAAAAATTTTGAAACGTTTGGACATGTATTTAAAAAAAAAAAAAAAGAAATTTTTGATGAAAACGGCAAAACACGGCTGTTTCGGCGCGGCTTCGGCTAATGTTTTCACTACTAGATATGCATATTTTTTCATGAAATATTAAAGAGGCCTTGGATACAGGTATATTTGTAACCGATTAAAATTTCAGAGAGTTCGGACGATAAGAATTATTATTTTTTTATGTTAAAGAACCCGGCGTGAAAACAGTATATAAAAAATCAATATTTTTTCGCGAAATTTTTACACGAGACGAGATTTTACACGAAATTACGCTTTTAACTACGCACAAACTTGAAGTTTGTTTAAGGTTATTATCATAGGCCGGAAAATGCTGGGCGGGTCAGCAGTCAGCTCGTATTGTATAATAAAAAAAGTTTTTTTTAAAAATATAATTACTTTGTACCAGAGATCTGCATGGGCCGGAATTTCCAGACCCGAGTCCGGCCTGATCCGTACAAAAAATTATTAGCCCGGCCCGGTATAAAAGTTAAAAATATGGTCCAATTCCGGCCCGACTCGGTATAAAAGCTAAAAGTTCTGCACCAGCCCGACGAAAAAAAAATGCTGGCTGCTGGCCAGGTCTAGCACGTAAAAAATAAAATACCGGCTCAGATCGATATACGAGTAAAGATAAAATCTCGTACCAAGCCCTGACCGGTATAAAAGGTAAAAAGTATAAAAGCTAAGATTATAAAAGCCCGTTTTTAAAGCTAAAAGCCCGAGCACATTCCGATATGGAAGCTAAAAGTTTGGCCCGAGCCCGGCCAGTACATAAACTTAATTATTCCTGCCCGACCCGACTGAATTTCTGAAAAACATGCCGATATTTCCGAAGCAACATTATTCTACTATTACAATTAATATACATAGATTTTATTTTCAGGTTATGTTTGAAAACAAAATAACAACAATTTAGTGACCATTTAGACAATTACATACATAAGCACTGATTTAAAAAAATTGACTTAGACAATTATATTTAAATAAATAATCAGTAAGTAAAACAATTAACGTAGATTTAAAAAATATAGCTCTGTAGTTTTTTAAACCAAAGTAAATTTCTAAAGACTTTTTTAAACAAATGTTTCCGCATCTAAATGAAGGGCTGGATCCACCCTTAATTGTTGCGTTGGACACATTTTACTGATTTTTGCATGGATTGAGTCCGGCCAATAATGATCTTCATACGACTTAGATTGTAAATGGAAATTTTGGCCTTTGCAGACCTCTAAGAAGAATGAAGTTTAGGTTTGGTTAGGCCCAGAAAAATGAAGTCTAGCCCAACCAAACCGAGTCTGCAGAAAAAAGTAAAGCACCGGAAAGAGTAAACACCAGGCTGGACTGGGTCCGAACATGCAGAATAAAGAAAGGCTCAAGTCCAGTCTGGCCCGGAAGAAGTAAAGACCAGGCCCGGCCCGAGTTTTCAAAATAAAGTAAAGCCCGGGCCTCCTAAATGAAAATCAGCCTGAGACCGTGCAGACCTCTACTTTGTACTGTACTTTTTTAATTTAATGTTTAAGAGTAGTTTCAAAATATAGCAAGTTAAGTAAAATGTAGACTTAAAGTACTAAAAGTGTCAGTGTAGGAATTGATTATGTAATAAAAGTGTGTATAGCCTCACTAGAGTGAAATGTGAAATGGCCAACCTAACTTTTACTTCCCATGATTTTCTGTGGGATTCATATAGAAAACCATTTTTAGAGGGGAGGTTCTATAAAGTTTCGCATCCCTGCTAAATTTACAGTATTCAGAATCTTCACAGGATGCCATGCATAAGGATTGACAAAGGAATTTTATAAGTCCTGTTCCCATGCAGAAAATATCAAAGGAACTGATCTAGCACCTTTTTGGACAGTTCTTCAATGGAAAAAAAAAAGAGTTTAGGAGTGGCCCAGCACAATGGATCCTGAACAACAAATGGAGAAAGACCTTGACTTAGCAAAGGAACTATTATGGAGAAAAGCATGGGGAAGTGGAAGCCCAATCAGCAGATTGGTTGTCTGCGAATCTTCTCTGATGGAAGAAAGAGTGGCCATAAGTGATCACCAATTGAGGAACTCACAGATGACAAAGGGATAAAATGTGAGGGTAAAGATCAGTTAAAGTATTTTTCTCAAGAGAGTGAACTCTCAACAAGAGTTAGTGATTCTTCGAGTAGTGCAGCGAGAGGTCTCTCAGGTGAGAAACTGAGAAAGAAGTTGATAGGCAGCCCCAGGAGCTGCATCAAATTAAGTCCAGTTTGGATTCAGGTGATTGTATCTAAATTATCATGAGCTTAGCAAAGACATGAGTCTTGTGAGCCTTCTTTGCATCCTTTTCGGAGAAAAGTTAAAAAAAATTCTTGCTTGAATCGCACCCAACTGCAGCCTGGCTTTTAAGAACACCGAGTAGAACTCTGTCATAGTATTAGTACAGAAGGTCATTCACACTTTAAGGAAACAATTTTCAAAGTTAATTTCTACGCATAAATGATATATTCTTTGCAACAATTTGACTTTGTTCGATAGTCCTGACTTTTGGCTATAGCTCTGGCTCAAAATTTCTATGATAATAGAATTTCCTTGTTATAGTCATGCTAATTTTTCCTGATACCTTCTGTAAAACTTTCCAAAGTCTTTTCAATGTTTGTGAATTCATTTAAACAATCTAAATACAGAAAAAAGCTATTGATGAGGTGATTTTACTTGCATTTCTTCCATTGAGACACAACTTTTTTTCGTTTGGGATTCTTTCTTTGCTAAATGCATCAGTTGAGTTATGGAACAGCGGCTGGAAGGCTTTGTTCATATGAAGCTCAATTAATGTCTCTTTCATATAAAGCTGGAATTTCTTCTTCAAAAATGGGTTCTAAAACATTTTACTGGTAATAAAGTGAAATCACCTTAGCTTTACTGCATTTTTACCTTTAATTAAATTTCATAACAAAATCCAGCAGCAATCATAAATTTTTTTGGAAATTTCTCTTTACATTCACAAACCCATTTCTTTTTTTTCTATTAATTGATAAAAATTGCTCTTCTTTTGATAAACTGACTTAAATAAAAAGCTATGTTTCATCCAGTGTTATGATAAATTTTTACTTATCATCACCTATGTGTTTGTTAAAGCGAGCGTTAGAACACATTGGAAGATTTTGGAAAGTTTTCCCAAGAAGTATGGGAGAAAATTGATATGATTGTACTATGAGGAAAATCGACTATGATGGAAATGCGATGCAGAGTTATAATCAAGAGTCAAGGCTATACAGTAGTGTAAAATTGTCCCAAAGAATATGGCATATATGTTTAGAAATTAATTGTGAAAATCGCTTCCATAAGTTGTGAACGACCTTTAGTAGTAGCATCTTTGACTGCTATGTCTAAGTGGATTATCCCAGTCTTATAAATCTTCTAAATAGAGAAAGGCACCCAGCCCGCACTAGTGAATCGATTTGAGAACTCTCGAAAACTCTTATAGTTTATCAGCGACATAGGCCACACTTGTCACAAAATGGAGAACTATCTATTAACTTGTCATGCTGAAAGAGACCTGAGCTTGTGTCTTTGAAATACTCTTTATAATAATTTTGCCAATAATCATGATTGGACCCTTAATTTACATACCGGGTGTCCCACAAATGACTGATGGATTTTAAAATTCAATAACTTGCAAACGGGGGCAGATATTAAAAAAATTCTTGCAGGAGGGTTACGTAAGATGTCGGGAGTTTTTTTTACTGCGATTATTGATTTTAGTTCGAATTTCAACCAATAGATGGCGCTGACAGTGGTTGGCGCTCATTCGAGGCCGAAACTGACGTCACTCATCATTGACGTGAAGGAAGGAGATTAAGGCTATGGAGTGGGTCTCATTCGCCAGTACAATCTTGCTCTTAGGACCCGATTCTGAACACAGACGATATGATTTTAATGTAATGCGTTGTTGCCATGGGAACAACAAACTCTTCGATAGTAGAATACAGATTTCAGAACTGGGCATGAATTTAACAAGCAATGTTCGAGTTGCAGGCGATTCTACATTTATTTTGTTTTATTTTCTCGGATTAAATTACTTTTTATGGCCTGATTTAAAGAATATTTTATTCATCGTATTTTAAAAATACTAGGTGAAATAAACCATTTTCAATAAATAGTGTACACTCTTTTAAAAGTACTCACTAGCAGATTGCGTAGCAGAATAAGGAATGAAGATGTGACGGATTCGATTTCTGTGCAGCTCTCACATACCTGCATTGCCGTCATTTCGCGAAACTAAATTTTCATATTGGTTAGATAAAATTCCCATAAATACTCATAAATGTAAAATTGCCTGCAAACTCGAATAATGCTTGTTAAATTCATGCCCTGATCTAAACGCTGTATTCCACTATCGAAGAATTTGTTGTTTCCATGGCAACAACGCATTCCATTGAAATCATATCGAATGAGTTCAGAATCGAGGCCTAAGAGCAAGATTGTACTGGCAAATGAGACCCACTCCATAGCCTTACTCTCCTTTCTTCGCATCAATGCCAAGTGACGACAGTTTCGGCCTCCATTGAGCGCCAACCGCTGTCAGCGCCATCTATTGTTTAAAATTCTAACTAAAATCAAGAATCACAGTAAAAAAACTCCCGACATCATACATAACCCTCCTGCAAGAATTTTTTAAATATCTGTCACCGTTTGCTAGTTATTGAATTTTAAAATCCATCAGTCATTTGTGGGACACCCGGTATTTAAACAAGAGCAATTTATGAAGATTATTTGTTTAAGATTAAAATCTTTGTTAAATATTCTTAAGCTGTCTTTGTTGTTGATAAGCTGCCTACTCAACATTATAGCAAAGACTTTATAATGCACATAGTTACGTGAGTTACATGTGCATCTTATTATCTAACTAATATTTTGTATGGAAATCACAAATAGTATATAATCATTTATTAAACATTAATTTTATTTAAGAATGAAATTGATTAAAAATCTTAATTGAAATTTAAAAAATGTTAAACACATATATTAATAAAAAACATACATCATATAAAAATTAATTAAATTTAAAAATAATGTATTTAATATAATTATAAATATCTTCTAAAATTCCCTTCCTTTACCACCCTTTGTTCAAATGTTGATATACATTATTTGTACGTATACATATATATTTATATATATATGTCATGCGATAGCTGCCATATTTATTAACCGATTTGGATGCGACTAAGAATGTGTACAGGACTTACCAAGGTCTCGACCAAGTTTGTTGGTCAACTTTATCTACTATCTTGTATCAAAATAGTGAACACTTACAGATTTCAAATTCAAAAGAAGCACAAAAAATTAGAAATCTAAAAAGATTTTCCCCTTAAGTTCAACCTCGATACAAGGATTATGGAGCATTTTTTGTTTTGCTTCTATCTTAAAAAGTGACTGAGATATGGCAGTTTGAAAATAATGGATGCCTCTATAAATGGGTGCAATTTATGAGTTTTATTGAACATAGTTTCATGCAAATTTTCTTTCGTTGTTGTAAACATAGTTCCAACTCTCATATGCTTAAACTACATAGACAAATGTCAACATCAAATTCTCGCCAAGCTTGGCAGTACTTGGTGAAATATTGCCAAATTTGGTGACATAAATGATACCAACTTAGCGATAGTTGACAAATTTTTTGAAATTCCCATCCAAATTCAATATTGATGAAAACTAAAAATCTTTTATAATCGGGTTTCCCATTTTAGTTTTGTATGCTTGAGTAAAATTAGCTGAATTCTGAAAAATAAGGAATAGGGAAGTTACCTTTTTCTCCCAATACAGGATGGAAGGACTTTTTAAAGTGGTTTTGAGTTTGTATCAGAAGGTAAAGGATAAAAATTAGTAATGTTAAAGTTCAACTTGGTGAACTTAAGCATTCTACAAGTGTTTTACTTGGATTAAGTGTATTTTCTGTTTGAAAAAAAGAGGAAAAAAATGGATTGTTTATTTCATAATTTTTCTATTTTATATGAACATTATTACTAGGACTTCCCTCAAAGGGATTAGTCTGAGTGATATTGCTGAGAACATAGGGTTAACAATTACAATATAAAGAAAAAGAGAAAATTAAATGATAGAATTACAAAATATCATATATAAATTCATATACACTGTTAAAAAATAGAAAAGAAGTACCGTTCGTCAGATGTGTTGTCATAATTTTTTTTAACATGTGGCAAAGAATCTCATTTTCTTAAGCACGTATTGCGCAAAACTTGAAAAAAAAAAAAAAACACTGGATCTTTTAAAACGCCAAGCTTTTTAAAGTTACGTAATTGGATTTTCAGCCAATAGATTATTCTATCAAGCGTGGCTTAACGCAAACTTAATTTCATTGCTGCACCTTTTTTTGTGTGTGAATTGAAAATTTTTCTTCCTTGATTATATAGCTATTATTTGTATAACTGTTTATAGAAATTCTTACACTTCAAACCACATTGATAGCATGCTTTGCTACAAACCAGATTGCAAAACTATAGTCTAAATTACTATTAAAGTATACAAAAAATCTTTCGATGACTTCTGTAAAATAACATTTACATTAAATCTCCATATCGGGAAAATTGAAAAATTATATATATTTCAAAGTTAAGCTTAGCAGATACTTCTTGATTATTCTCTTAGGAGGCTCTGCCCTCTGCGCCTTTACTGCGCCAATCCGCAGACTTTTCTCTTTTTTGCCTGTCTGTCTGTCTCTCCACAATCTGTCTGTTTCCCTATCCGTTCTTCTGCCGTCTCTTTAACCAATTGTTTATCTCTCTACACGTCTCCCTACCTGTCTCTATATTTCTCTATCAGTCTCGCTACCCGCCAGTCTATTTCTCTAACCGTCTAACTACTTGTATGTCTAGCCGTGTCTCTATCCACTTCGCTACCCATTTGTCTATCTGTCTCACAACTTGTCTATCTGTCTCACAACTTGTCTATCTGTCTCTCTACCCGTCTGGCTATACGCCTCCCTACCCATCTTCTTACCCATCTACTGTCTTTCTACTCGTATTTATATCCGTCTATTTTTGTACACGACTCTTAACTCGTCTCTCTACCAATCTCATGACCCGTCAGTCAACTCGTCTCTGTACTCATCTCTCTACTCGTCTCTTTAACTACCACGCTACGCGTCTCGCAACCTTTCTCGCTACATTCCTGTCTACCGGTGTCGCTACCCGTCTCGTGACCCATTTCGCCACCCCTCTGTCAATCCTCTTTTTCCTTTCTCTCTAGCCGTCTGTCTATTCGTTTCGCTACCCCTCAGCCTACATATGTCGCTACTCGTCTCACTACCCGTCTATCTACCCGCTTGTTTACTCGTCTTACTACCTCTCGCCACCTCTTCCCAATATTTAAACAATTCATTTAATATACAGAAGCCGTTTATCAGTTATTAAATGCAAACAGAAGTAATTTATCTAATAAGTGTAATCAGATGCAAGTTTTTTTTAAATACATACATATAAACCTGAATAATAATTCATCAGTTTTGTGTTCATAGTTGTTTATATCATTTGACAGTAAATCTCAACTTCTTAAACCTGAATTGTCTCAAGCTTTTAAAAAAAAACACAAGGTCTGTAAAACTTCTAAGTACCCTGAGGGCTATATTAGCTACATGTTATTAAGTTAAGTGAAAGTTTCGTTATCGCGTTTGCAGCCAATTGCTTAGGTCAGAAAGCGTGGCTTAACGCCATTTTAAATTCATTACTGTAACTTTCTTTTATTTTCTTTTTTTGAAGTGAAAACTTCTTTAGGCGCGTTGGGAATTTTTTGAGATGGGAAAAAAACATTGAATTCGCGACCCGTCACCGTTACTGTTATCGACACCAAATTAAATTATGTTGCCAATTCATACAATGAAGCGAAAGTATCAAAAGGAAATAGTTCACGTGCAGAAAACGAAATGATTGGTATTATGAATAAAAATAATTCAGAAAATTATTTCAAGATAAATTTAGCACGCGCGGTGAAAACAAATAAAAATCACTCAACTCACGAGACCAAATCAAAAGATGAAAATGAAATAGGAAAAAACGGAAAATATTATAATTCAACGAGCACGCGAAAAGAAATAACAGAAAGTAATATAAAAAGAAAAAATGAAAATAAAGAAGTATTTCATGAAAGTTTTGTGAAATGTGGTTACAGATACGGAAATGAAGTGAAATCATTTTATACAAAAGAAAAGTTTGTTGACATAAATCATAGATACCGCAAACAATACGCGCAGTATGAAGATAGAAAAAAAGCATAATGTTCACGAATACTGTAAACAAGACAGGCAGCAAAAAAGTCACAATTTTTGGAGTGATAGGAAGCGGGAACCCTATTTTGCAGATAAATGTTATTACAAAAGATATGAAACTACATCTCATGGAAGATATGATGAATGTATTGAGAGTTGTTAAAATTGTGGATGAAAATTCATAAGTTTCATTGGTATTCATTTCAAAGAATACCAATTAATTAAATTTCATATTTTATGTATTTGTAAATTTACGTTTTAAGCAATGTATTGCAATTTTTGTATGTAAAATAATATGCATTATTTTTCATGTACAATAGTGCATTAAATGAAAATTGTAATATAATTTTTGTAGTAGTAGTTTATAATAATGAATAAAAAAAACACTTCATTTAAAAGTATTTCCTGCACAATAAAACATTTCCTGACGATTCAAAAAATACACATGTAATTGTTCAAGTTTTCACTTCTGTCGTCACTCCCGGAGTGCCATTTTTTTTCGGGGGAGGGGGAGGGTTTCAAATATATACATTTAAATTAAAACTTTTGTCTCCATGCCATTAGTGTTGTTTGTATTATTGACTAATACCTTGTAGACCGAGCTTCATTTGAAACAAATGTAAAAGACTTATTCTACAGTTTTTTTAGGAGAAACTTTCGTAATTGGGCCCAAAGCCAATCGGAGCATTTAATATCATTATTCTAACTCTTATAGAGTTAAAACAATATTGTTGCTAGCTTTACTCTTGTTTGAGACCAGCCTTGCCTGTGTATCTGAATGGGGAAAAGTTTCGTATCCTATGTCGGTTGGCGAAAAAAATTTTAAATGGTGCCAAAAGGTAGTTTTAGCATCTTACAAAATTTTTCAAGAGAGCGGTAAAACATGTTTTTCAAATATTTACAAACATACGTTTATTAAAGCATAATTTTGCACCATCTTAAAAATTGAAGCACGATGCTAAAATAAAATTTTATCGCCATATTCGATATTTTAATAAGTAATGAAAATACATAAACCAACTTAGGTACTTACGTATTATCCGTGCCAGGAGATTGATCGCCAAAAATGGTTGCCAAGTACCAATCTTGTTTATCGTTGCCAATCATGTTTTCAAACGCAGTAATTTAACTTTATCAAATAACATTATTAAAAATGGTATTTAATATAAAATAAATAAAATGTAATATATGTGTATTAAATTTATAACATTGTTTAAAATAGTAAATAACATTATTTTAGTAAAATTAACAAATGGCAGATATCATAGTAAATAAGAAAGAATAATATTATAGATTATTCCCAGGCATGTACCATGTAGCAAGAAAAAAATATAAGGGTTACTATAATTAGTAATATTGGCTCCATGCATGGCGCAGTTGGTTTAAAACTGACACGGATAATACGTAAGTACCCAAACGTATTTAACAAACCTAAGAGGCATTTTTGTGATAAATAATTGTTATTGTCAGGAGAGTAAATAGTAAACAATTAATAAACGGCTAGTAAATAATAAATAGCATTTAAAATCTAAAAATGGAGAAGTGGTCCGTATAAAAATGCAAAACATAACATTATATGCTTGATATAACTGTAGGTATGTAAAGGTTGCGCTGTGGTTATTTATACGACGGCATAATTGACTATATACAACTTTATTACTTTAACGAAATATATAATTAATTCAACATATTCAAATAAACATAATTAATAAATAAATATAATGTTTAATAGCCGTCCAGCAGCCGCTCTAAAATCACGATGCATCACTCCAGACTGCCGAAGAGCAAGTGTCAAAGATTCCCGTCGAATCCACCGTCAGTCTATACTTGGCAAAACTTTCCAACCGCCAAACTTTCGCCAAATGTGAGAACGCTCTTTTGCTCCGCTGGAGAAACTTAAATGGATTATGCTTCCTCTTCCATTTTCAAATAAGGCGAATTAGCACAATTAGCGTCGCGACATAACTAAATCTTTTTTTTTATTTTTTAATATTTCCGAAGGCACAGATAAAAAGGTAAAAATCTCTTTTCCAAATGCCATTACAATTTAATATATATATACAAAATAGAAAAATATCTGCAAAAAAATATATTTACATAATACTAAATCTGCAAAAAAATAAGATTTAGAAAAAGTAAGCCAAATCCTGCAGATCCCAACAATCACACCGAAAAACTTATCACCAAAAAAGAACTCGCCAAATCTTACGGCACTGGAGATGGATTTTTCCCTCTGAATGCAAAATATTAGTTTTTTTTTCTTGTACGATGGGTGATTATAATATAATTGTTTCTTTTCACCATGGCCGACTATAATGTATATACGGCCCGCTCATTTCGCCAAAAACCGCCGAAAATGTGAAGCCGGATTAAACTTCAAACCCTGAACCATTTCATTGGACCACGTGGTTTTTGTTTACATTAAAACCCTGCCCAGATAACGGCACGTATTTTATTAACGTCTTTTATTTCGATCATTATCAAAATTTGAGATACATTAATCGTATTTTCAAATAAACGAATTAAATAGTTATACCATTCAATTTCACACTATTTATAAACATATTTTTGTAAAGATTGTTGCATTTTATAGCTACATTAACAAATGTGAATTTTTAAGGTTTGCTAGATTCTTATTTGTTTATAATTGCATGCGATACTTTAACACTATTTCTATCGTTGTCAAATGTCACCTTTTTAAAGTTTTTATTTATGTTTATTTTGCTTGTAGTTTTTGAATAAGCTTTAAAAAAAAGGGGGTCTTCAATGTATTAAAAATTATTTGTAATTGTTTCAATGAAAAATCATAAATCGAAATATTTTAAAATGTGCCACTTGACACCTGTAGTGTGTGAGATTATTGTGCAGTATAAAAATTAAAACACACTTCAAACATTTGTTTTTCTGTAAGAAAAATATCTAAAAAAAAAAAGAAAAAAAAATCATCAGGAACATTATGTAAATTCTGAGACTCAAACTGTTACGGAGAACACTAGCTACACGAATACATTTAAAGCAATAGTTTGCTGTTTTAAGCAGAACATTCAACAATGTTCTTAAAATAAGTAATAATAAAATTGATTGTATTTTGGTATTAATATTTCTTTCTGACTATGTTTAAAAAAAATTATAGATATTGGTTTTGCCTATAATTAAACCAGATTGTTCTTCAGGAAAATAATTATTACGCACAACTACGATATATTAAGAATTTAACCCATAAAGATGTTATCATTTATTCGTAAAGGAACAGATGTGTTACACTCACGCATCGATCATTGTCGATTTTTCGATTGGCGCGATTTTCAAGTCCGCGCCAAACCAGTAACTTAATACAATTGCCAGGTTACCACTAAAGGAAAAAATCCTAAAATTTGGCGACTTTTTTCCTTTTTGTAACCGATTAAAAGAAAAGGAAACGATATTTATGAAACAATAGTTTTTCGCCGTTATCTCCAACACTGCAGCTACGATCACTTCGAGATTTACAATTATAAACGCAACAATTTACCATATTTTCCCTTGCAATACTATTTTAATAATCGAAAAATGAACAGTTATTGGAATTCGCTGTCATTTCTAATCTTGATTGGAATGTTAGAAGAGTTGTAAACGTAACCATGGCGACGTGACGAAATTTTGGTGTTTGTTTACATTTCAACCCTGCCCAGGTTGTTTCAGTTACGGTTAAAGTCAATTTTCAATTTTGGGCAGGGTATCAGAGTCCTCTGGCGGGAAGCTTCATACATTAATCTCAATTGAATATGCCTGTAGATCTAGTCTGCCTTGCTTTTCACATACTACATACCGTTTGATATATTGGTACTTTTATGTTAGCCTGGCGCAGTTGATAAATCGCCAAATATTGTTCCTATAACATTTTCATATTGAATTCATTTCATTTAAATATAAACCTTTCACTCATTTAATTTAAAATACATGCCTTTCATTAATCCCATTTAAAATGCTAAAAAGAGAAAAAAAAAAAGAAATAATGCCATAAATAGAAACCTTTTATTTAAACACCAAAGATTTTTTTTTCTTTATTTACACACGCGAAATAAAAAAAGCTGCTATTGGTGATATTTGCGCCAAATCTCTAATACCAAGTCTACCAAGTTATTCCGGGGTTTTTCTTTCGAACAGAAAAAAATCCAGATTAATTTTTGATTTCTACTAAATTGAAATATATTTTATTGTGCTGAATATTAGTGCGTACATATTTTTTTCATCCATGTACTCCATGAACTTTTCAATTCCGATTGTCTACGAAAATCTCCCGCCGGTGAAAATGACGTACGCACAAAATTTAGTGACGTATGTACTTTAATTGTGCTTTTTTATCTATTTTTTTAATATAATTTCCAAACGGTTTGACATTTATTCTTGGTAATAAATAGACGTCGTTGTCATCTTTATAGGTACCTGCTGTAAAAATTTGAACGAAATCCGTTAAATATTTTTTGAGTTATGCTTGACGAAAGGTTTTAATATCCGCCATAGCTATATATGGGGCAAAGTAATACTGCGCTGTGTATGAGTCTTCGTTGCACTCAGACAATTATTATTATTATTTTTGCCATTGTTAACACACATTTATAGTCAACTAAAGTAAAACTTTTGCTTGCAACGTGCAATCTCATCATAAATATTGCAGTTTATCTTCAGAAATGAAACTTTGGATTGACATGTTTTGTTTTATTTAAAGGATTATTTGAACTTTCTCTTAATTCTTCACAAGCTACAGATTTATTAATGCTTTATGTAAATAGAAACTGCTCACATTTTCAAAATTTTAATGATTATAGTTTAATTATGAACTTATACAGCTATCTGAATGTAGATCATTTTAAGATGATTTTATGTTATCTCTGAAATATAAGCTAAATTTTAATTTAAACTTTTTAGTCATCATTTTATCTTTAACATTCGCTGCATTACAGTATTTTGCATTTCAGCTACAACACTACATTCTTGTAAATTTGCATTTTTATTCTAGCCAGTTGTTTTTATTGCTGTTTAAAAGTTAATTCTGCTTAACTGGATAAAGTAATAGAGTTGCACAGCTGAAAGATTTTGTATTAGAAATATCATATTTTTATCTTGCATTGTGTAACAGGTCTCTATTATTTTGATTGTGATTGATATTTGTTTATATCTTTTCAAATGAATAAGGAAAACAAAATAGTGATAATTTTAACATGTATGTGTTAATTTTATTTTTCTAAACAGATTTTTCATTGTGGTGGTAATGAACTGTGATTGTACAGAAATTTAGCAATTGTGAATTTGAATATTTACAATAACCAGACTTTTAATTCTTTTAGGCCAGGAACAGACAGATAGAAAAGTTTTGTTCTTACGTGGAATAATGTAACTGGAACGAGAAAAAGATGACATCCTTTTATTAAAATAAGCATAAAATATATATTTTTTAAATGTTTATCTTGAAAAATCACACTTAATTTCATTGCAATTTATGATTTTTTCAAAATATTTCTGTTACAATACATTAGTTCAGCATGGTCGCTGAACCTGATTATGGAAAACTCATTGCCTTTTTTACATTTAGTAGAAAGCGCAGGTTAGAGGATTTATTAAAACATATAATTTTTCTTCTTTTTTAAGATATGACTACAGAAAAGAAAAAAGCATCACTTAACTACCTAGTTGGGCTTTGTAAATTGTTTTCTCAATGTATAATCACAATTTAATTAATGTTAAACTGTAATTTATAAAAGTGT
The DNA here is from genome assembly GCA_963931845.1 of Maratus michaelseni. Lineage (NCBI taxonomy): Eukaryota > Metazoa > Arthropoda > Arachnida > Araneae > Salticidae > Maratus > Maratus michaelseni. The sequence continues at coordinate 188,804,870 of OZ007587.1, forward strand.
GTGTGCTTTTTTAATTATTGCACTCTTTATTTTTTTAATTTAATTTTCTACTTTTTAGCACCTAAAATATTGCATTGTTGCAGTTTTACAGCCAGCTGGTCTTTTTTAATGAACCTGATTTGGCACATCATTAAATCCATTGTTGTTGTAGCTTGTATATCACAAAATTTAATTTTAATTAAGAATAAAGATTAAAAAAAAATAGATAAATAAAGGAAAAACAATCTTCTTTAATAAAAAGCTATGCGTTGCTGACGACTGGGATTTTCACTAATCGTTGACATAGATTAATCTCGGAAAATGAAACATTTGAAGTTACTGACAAAATTAATTGCTCGAAAAATATTTGTCAGAAAATTTTTAGACAAACTGCGTTAGACAGGTAAAAAAAATGTATTTTTCTTGATATAAATTTCAAATCCACTGATTATGCCCTTTTTCAAATATTGAATTTCAAAAATTACCAAATTTCACAATAGAGTACCATAGCGAAAACTTCACACATAAAAAAAATAATGATAAGAGCAATGTGTCAGCACGAGTCACAAATTATAGTAGCCTTATTATTCGGTTAAAATATAAAAATGAATTATGATGTCACGAGTGCATGATTTTTATTTAATTCTTGACAAATACTAGATGCGCCATTTCATTTTAGTTGTGAATAATATAGGTTAATTCCCGTTATTAAAAAATGTAGCTATAAAACATACAAATCAATGGAAAACGGTAAGTAATAAATTGTAAACGTAATAGTAAACCATATTAAAAAAACATAACTTAGTGAAATAAGTATCCGTTTTTATGTTATTTTAGGATATTCCAGGTAAAGGTACATATTACTTTAAAATACAAGGTTAAATTCACCGATATATTTGTTTGATTCAAGGTTCTTTTGGAGAAACCGACCAGCGCAGCGGGCTTAGTCTGCTAGTATTAGAATATAAATAATAGAAGATATAAACAAATGAGAGGAACAATACATTTATTCATGAATTTACATCATGATAAATAACATCATCATAACAAAATACCATAAAAAAACTAAAAGCATAAAGAGAAAGCATAGCTTCTCTGAAAGACAACAGCACACTTTTTCCCAAAGGTTTAAAATAATGAAAGTCCATATGAAAATTTTCATGATTGTACATAGATGTATAGGACAGATCATCAGACACAAAATGATTCATTTTCTCAAACAGAATACAGTTAACATATCATTATTAGGAAGACTTGTAGAATAAGATAATAATTTTTCTGCATTTAATTGCACAAATAAAAACAGCAAAGAAATATAGTACTTTCTTAACAAAACCGTTGAAATGAAAACTACCATCTATATTTAATAAAATCCTAAGAATTGCTTCTATAAAACAAATTTTGAAATCTAAGTTCCTTAATATAATTAACCTAGAAGTAGTCGTCTTCTTCTTCTTTTTTTTTTTTTTTTTTTAAAGTGCTTGCATATCAGTCAGATCCCTGCCCTTATCAAATGACAGAAAATAAAGAGGAAGAAACAGTTTCCATTTAATCTTTGAATATATTACTTTTAAGTGAAGTTACAAAAATGCAATTTACAACTTTCATGAAAATTATAAAAATGTTGTTTACTGCATTTACTGATTTCATTTAAATAAATATTCAGTAGTGTATTCAAAGACATGCAATTGCAAATCACGTTCTTTATAAATCATTTACTTAAAGTTAAAGATAAAATAATTTAATTTGAAATAATTACACAATTTCAATACCATAACATGGAGTTACTTGGACTCAAATAAAAAAATGTTTTAAATCAGTCCTGGGTGCACTGTGTTGTTACATACATGCAGGAAATTGGGGAATCATGTCAATACTTTCAACACAAGTAAATCCAGGACTGATTTAAAACCTTTTTTTTTGTTTATTTGTTTTGTTTTGGGTACAAGTAGGTTTAATGGACTGAGTACCATGGACCAAATAACCTCATAATTACAATAAATACTTTAAAATAAAGTTATTAAAATCTTACTATTAGCTCACACTCTCTATATATATATCTTGTTGGAATTTTCAATCGTTAATAAAATATTTTCTATTGATCCATTCAAGTTCAAATAAATTTTTTAAAACTTGTACTGGATGACAATTGAAGTTAATACAGTTTTTTCAAATATTAATTCATTCAGTAAATTTAATTAATTAATTTTAATTTTTACATGGGAGAAAAAAACTTCTCCCATTGTTTCATAAATGAAATGAAAGATTTATCTCAAATTTGTGATGCCAACAAAAAATAAAATACTGCAACGATGATTATAAAATAATGTTCAATAAAGATAACGTGGGACATTAATGCTGCACGGGTTTATTTTATATATTTATGATTAAAAAGTAGGAATTGACTTAAAAAATTGTTTTTATATTACTTGTTTTAACATTTAAATTAATAAAAAATATTTCTTTTGTACTCAGAAAACACCTTATCCATTTCCTAACATTATCTCTATTAACAACCCCCCCCCCCCCCCATTTTTTTCAATGTATCAATTTTCTGTTTTGTCGTTATCTGATTCTTCTTCTTTGCTTAAATTATCTTCCTCAGATGTCCTCAACTTAAAGACTTAAGGGTAGCTAAATTAAAAAAATTTCTTGCAATACCTACTAAAAACAACAAAATGTGGTGTGAAACAAAGAATATGTGCATAGATTTCACGAGTGTCAATATATTTCAGAGGGAGGGAAAATAAACTAACATGTCACAGTCTTTTCGATTGTTTTCAACTTTCAAAGACAACATATTCCTGAAAAGAAAAAAAAATGCAGGAAGTACTTGTTACTAAAAACACTAAAACGTGGAATAAAAAATAAAAAAGAATACGTGCAGATATTTAACGAGTGTCAATATAGTTCGGATGGGGAAAAATAAACAAACTTACATGTCATGACCTTTTCAATCATTTTAAACTTTCAAAGGCAATATATTCCTGAAAAAATGCAGGAATGACTTGTAACTTTACAACAGTAGAAGAGAAATATAGAAGGTTAGTCACACGGAATTTCCCGATTGTAACTTTGAAGGGTGATGGGTTAGGGGCAAACAGAAGATAAAGGACAGCAAAATGACTGATACAGGACTACTAGCAGGTTAATTATTTTCCATAGTAATATTTGTAAGTAATGAATAAAATAATTCTTTTCTGAAACAGTTATTTTATCAGCAACATAAAATGAAATACTAACTGTAGTACTGCTTTTGTTCTGACTGATTATTTATAGATATATATATATATATGTATATTGATTTCAATTAAATAAGGAAATATATATGAAGCCAATAAGCAACTAGGTATATATATAGTTTCATCTAATGTTAGACAATATAGAAATAAGGCTTCTAAATGACAATTTGGCACATTATTCTTCATCTTCAGACCCACTTGCGTACCCAAGCTGAGTCGTCCACCAACCGTGAACTTCAACAACAACTGTACCCATTTTTTGAGAAGGAGGAAGCTGTGAACCTTCTTCCTCTTCTTCTTCAGGTGTTGGTGAAGAAAGTTCACTGCTCTCACTGAGATCAGGGAGACCTTTAGATCCTGTAAGAAAGAAGTCATGCATATAAACTGAAATTTTTAACCGAAAGATCTCAGACACAATCTTTTCATTAAGGCTATTCTCAAATCTATACTAGCTACTTTCTGACACATTTTTTAATTCATTTTTGCTCACAAACGTATCTAACTGGCAGGTGTCCATATTAGGAAACTATGTAATCAAACTCTTTTTCTGTGCTTCTAAACATCGCACAATTTCATTGTTTACACTGTCAAATAGGGGAAAAAAAAATAATAAAAATTGTTTTTTCAAATGCAATTTGTTTGGAAACTGTATCACAATTTAGTGATTTTTTAAGGTTTTTAAATTATTTTTCAAGCATGAAAATTTATAAAATCTATCTCCATCACATGACTTTTATTTCAAATATGTGTTAAATTTTTAAGTTTAAATATAGGGGTAATTGTCCAAACCAATAATTTATGACAAAAGAAGTAAAATACTAGAGAATTGTTATATATATTTAAACCAATAATTTATGACAAAAGAAGTAAAATACTAGAGAATTGTTATATCTATTTAATCTTGTTGTAAAAAGACATTTTCCAAAAGTTTTCGAAAATTCTTCCATATTTCCTACTATCATATTAATAATAAGAAAAATAAATATACCTGTACACATTTTTTAAATTTCATTAAAACTTAATTTTTGTCATTTAGATTTTGCTATGTTTACTTTTTTTAAGCATAAAAGTAATTTTTCCCCAAAATGGAAAAAAAAAAATTCAAATCTGAAATGTTTAAGACAAACTTTTACAGAAGGTTTAATTCTACACTTAAAATAAGTGCAGAGATGCTCTGCTGCTATGGATTTTCCAATGTTGTTATGTTTTTCCCAATAAATTAGAAACAGGTTTTCATATATATAATTGAAAATGTTGATCATCTCTCACAATACTGAAAATTCTGAGAGCAATTATTGAAAACATTGATTTTTATTATTCAGAGGTTGTCATTTCTGCAATTGCTACAAATCAACATCTAAAAATTTTCACTGAACAAATGTTTAAATACATAATAGATTGATTACATAAAAGAAAATTTTCATAATCTTGAATCTGTACGTAAATATACAGATGAATAGAAAAAAGTAAATAATATAGGGGAAATAAAAATTTTCCATGAACAGAGGCATAGCAATTAAAAAATTAAGGGAGGGACTCAAATACTCATTTTTAAGCAATCAAAATAATTGAACATTATTAAATATTATAATATATATACAAAAGTAAATAATCACTCATATAAGTTTTTAGCTCACAGGCTATCAAAGCCTGAGAGCTTATGTGCTCACCGGTTCTGTATGTACATAACGCGATAACTCTGGATAGAACTAATCATTTTGCTTTAAATTTTGTTTATAGGTTCCTTATGATAAGGCACTTCCCTGATTAGTTTTTGGGGTTCATTGGTTAAGTATAAAGGGGGGCTAACCCCTCCCCCCTTCATTTAGATAAATGGGTTTTTCATGCAGAATTATCAGATTTTCTTCAAATTTTGTACATAGGTTCATTGTGATAAGGAGTTTTCTTGATTAGTTTTGGAGGTTCATTGGTTAAGTATAAAGGGGAAAAGGGGGGCCAATCCCCCTCCCCTTAATTTAGATAAATGGATTTTTCATGCAGAATTATCCGATTTTCTTCAAATCTTGTAAATAGGTTCATTGTGATAAGGTGCTTTCCTGATTAGTTTTGGGGGTTCATTGATTAAGTATAAAGTGGGTAACGGGAGTTTAATCCCCCCTTAATTCAAATAAATGGGTTTTTCATGCAGAATTATCTGATTTGCTTCAAATTTTGTATATATGTTCATTTTAATAAGGCGCTTCCCTGATTAGTTTTTTTTTTGGGGGGGGGGAGTCATTAGTTAATTATAAGGGGGGGAACGGGTGGATGATACCCCCTTTAATATATTGTCAATTTCTTTATTTTTTGAGGGCTTATTTCAAATTCTTTGAAATAAGAGTTTAATATACAATTAGCGTGAATAGCCTGTGAGCTCAATGCCTTCAGTTTAAATGGGCAGTTTTCTCTTTTTTTATTATTATTGTTAATCTAAAATCAATATTTTTATTTTTTAAAAATATTAATAATTTAGCAGGAAAAAACAGAATATAATAATTTTTGAAGCAGCTCATGTGAGTTTTAAGTTAAAAAAATAATCTAGATTTTCAATGGGAAGGGCTTGAGCTGCACAAACTTTGCTATGCTTCTGCACATGGATTCCTCTAAATAATCCTTCATGGAAAATTTCTTTGTCTCTTAATATTCATGAATGTTATTGTGTAACTACCCTATATATAAATGTAATATACTAGAATGACATCAATCAAAGCTTTGTGAAGGCAACAGCATGCCAGATTTTCTTACATGAATTCAGATCTAAATTGATTGTTCTCAAAATGAATTGCTCTAGTTACCTGGTTGTCGAGCGTTCCACTTTTTAGCAGGAAATCTTTCTTTTTCAGCTCTTACAGCTCCATCAGAAAGGGAAGGGGCCAAAAATTTTCTCCCAACCTTAGAAATTAAATTGTATAGTGACAAATTACTCATTGTTGGAGTGTTTTGCATCACATAAAATAAAACTATGAAATAATATTTTATAAATTTCAAAATTTACATAACCAATTACACTGAACTAAAAAAAATGTTTCAATACCTGAATTATTAAAACTTCCAACAAACCTTTAACCACTTCACGATGAGCGTGCTTTGCAGAATTTTTAATATTTTATCACCAGTTTTTCAGAAATTTTTGCGGAATTTAAGTGCAGTATGCGCTTTAAAAGTCATAAGACTATTTTCAAGAGTATTAGCCAAAAGTTACATTAGGTTCTTTTAAACTATAATTATTTTTTTAATAAATGAAAATTTCATTCAATATAATTATTTGAAAATTTTTTAAAACATATAATAGCAGTTTAAAGTTTGATAGTTAATATTAAATAATAAAAATGACTTACTAAGCGGAGTGGCTTCTTAAGAGAAGTTTATATTATATGTAAAATGAAATTCCAAATGTCTATATAATAAGTATACCTATAACTAAATTACATTATAAAGTATGTAAACTGATAGAATAAGAATTGGAATTCATGAAATAGATGACAAATTAAGGAAAGCATAGTATGTTACATAGTATTTAATTGTACAATTCAATACATAAACATTTGTTACTGGCTTACAAAACAAAATCATCCATTTTTGTTTGATGGCAATTTTCTGAAATTAAAAATTTTTTATCTAAGGAATATAGTATATTGTATTCGCTACCTGTATCGTCATTCATAGAAAATATAGTTTCTTAGTTCATCAATACATTATAATAAGGTTCAGAGATTTTGTTGATAGGGCAGAAAATCTTAGTAAGAAAAATGCTGTTATCTGTAATGTTGTTAAACTTAAGCTTACAGTCTTGCACAACAAAAACTAAGTGTTTTTAGAGATAACCTTGACAAAGAAATAGGACAGAGTTTGCCTACTGCACTCTTAAAAGTGAAGTCTTAAGCAGAGTGGTTGAAAAAATAACGATACAATAAGCGGAGTACAATATGTGAAAAGGTGCATGAGAATGGTCGGGACTTCTGAAATTTGGCATAATATGCAGAGTGACGTTTTATCCAGATGACTTACTAATGAGGTTTGACTGTATTTATATATTACACTTAACTTAAGGAAAAAAAAAGAAAGAAAAAAAGAAATAAACTGTTTCTACTCCTGCTCCAGCATTCAAACATTCAAAGGCCAAATCAAAATTAAATTTGTTTATATATATGTCTCTTTTCACTAGTTTACAATTACTAACACTAAGAATTTTTACCTTGATATTACTTTTTAGAGCACCCTTGAAAACGCTTTGCTTGTTAAGCTTCTTTCAAAATTTGAGACATGTAAAATCACTGAGTTCCATAATAGAATGGAACGTTAACTCACCAGCTCACTTTCTGTCATAACCACATCACACTTTCAATGCATACAAGTAATGAAGCCTGCACTTTTCTAAATGTTTAATGACACCTTTTGAAACTTTCTGGCATTTTTACATCTTTTTTATATTTTTATAAGCAATACTTATCAATTTTTTCTAATGTTTCTTGATAAGCTTCCATTTGATTTGATTTTACATATGATAAAATTAAATATTTGCGACAAAACTAAATAAATCTGTAGTTTCTTTTAAAATAAAAAATATAATTGAGTGAAATCTGTAGCATATTTGTCATATTAGGTAGCTTTCAATACAAAAAAGTATAAAGCTACCTATTGCAGCCGTTCGGAGGAAAGCAATTCCAGAAAATTTCGGTATATTTTCACCGATCATGACCTCCAGACCCCAAAACCACCCTCCTTTCAAATGTTGATTTATATATATATATATATATAATTATGGTTTTTACATATTCTTTTCAATATTCTTTTCAATTATAGCTGGTTGAAAGTATTGAGTTTTATGATACCATAATTTAGCCTAGTTGGCACATAAATCACTTTAACTTCTATATATATATATATCTGACCTATGTCATACGATAATGCTCATATTTATAAATCAATTTTGATGAAACTAATTGTGTGTATTAAGCTAACCAATGTCTCGACCGAGTTCGTTGGCCAGCTTGGTCCACTATTTTGTTTCAAGATGGCGGCCATTTAAAAATTTAAAACTAAAATAAATATACAAAACAATTAAAAATTCAAATTTATTTTTTAATTATGTTTTAGGCCTTGATACAAGGATTCCAGAGCATTTTTTGGCTTACCTCTATCTTAAAAAATGGCTGAGATAGAGCAGTTTGAAATTCTAGGGTGGCTGACATTTTGAAACAAAACAGCACATTAACGCGATTACTCGCAAATTATTTTCTTTCATTGTTGTAATAATTTTCCCAATCATATGCATAAAACTTTATATTCATATCCGTTAGCGCCAAAATTGGTGACATTAGGTGAAATATCACCAAATTTGGCGACCAAAATAAGTCTTCATAAATGAAGCCAATTTGGCTATTGCTCAATAATTTGGCGAATTTCTTATTCAAATTCAGTATTAACGAATCTTTTGTAAACGTTTCTTTGCATTTTAACTTGCTGTTTTCGTGCAACATTAGCTAAAATTTTAAAATGAAGATATCGGAAAGCTACCTTTTCCTCCCGGTACAGGCCAGAAGGACTTTTATAAAAATAAAATCGAATTTGTAAATATCTAGCCCATACTACCTTATGGGAGGAAATCAATGTTTTGTCATAATTTTTTCTGAAATTGCATAGCATATATTCATGGGCAGGCTGCTGTATTCAATGTAACAGAATTTAGGGAGTTAACCCTCCAATTATGAAGTTCAGTGAAGCCTATAGTTACTAAGTACAGAATATCTTGATATTCTTTGAAGCGGTGCAGATTTGTATTTAGAATATGTCACAAAGATGGCCATGCATTGCAACTTCAGTTTTAGGTTTAGTTTGCTTTCTTTTACTTCTCAATTGAAGAAAAAAGAAAGTGACAATTCCTAAATCTAAAACAATCAGCAGCAAAAATAGATTTTTTATTGCAAATTTCATATTTATTTGCATTTGGCGAGGTGACAAATGCTAAGTACGGGCCCTGCTTTCATTTATAAGAAATATAAATGGAATTTAAAAGATCTAAAAAAGGTAATAACCCTTTACTCATCCCATAAAACTGCCAATGCTACACAAAAGGATAAAATATGAATTGTGTCCCAGTAACAACATACAAAATACTGAATTTGATTTTTTTTTAAAATTAAATAACCGAGAAACATACTTGAGAGGAAATGCTGTCTGAACGACCAGGCAGCTGGCCCTTTTTTCGATGCCTAGTAGAGACTGCAGAAGCCTCTTCTTTTCCTTCTTCTTTAGCTTCAGATGTAACAGGCTTATTAGGAAGACTTTCGGGGCCTGCAAATAATGCTTCAGAGGTTTCTCTAAGCTTATGGGCCAAAGTTTCTTGTTGTTCTTTTTGCTAAAATAAGGCAAGAAGAAGCTATATTAATAAAAGAAAGAAGTTTGTCTATGATAGCTTTGGAAATCTATTGCACATAGAGTCCTGAAAGTTTGGTTGAGGATAAACAAAAAGACAGGTCCGAATGCACTTTAAACCCTAAAGAACGAGCTTCAAGTTTTAGCAGTTTGCTGGCATTAAGATAGCTTCCATGCATGTTACAGAAATCTTTTGTTTTTCAAGCAGTCAAAGGGAAAAACATGCTGTTTTTTCTGAATTTTGAAACTGCCATCCTCATTTCTCAAATGAGGAAAAAAAAAAAACATAAATACATACTTACTTATTTAAGGTAGCTTAACGGTTGTAGTTGTATCTTTGGTTTAAAATAATATATTAATATTTATTATCTAAAAAAATATATACTTTTTTTCTGGAGGTTGATTTTCTGTTTTCCATTTTTTTTTCTATATTTTGTACTCGTTTTCCCAGATGGAAAAAACAAAAAAACAAAACACTTATTCAGGGTATCTTTCCTGATTGGAACGGTATCTTTTGCTTAAAAATACAGTAGACTTCCTCAAATCCACCACCCTAAAATCCGCACATCGTTTCCAGTGTAAACAATGAAACTTACAGTTAAGATGTAGGTGTAAAATTCTAGTTTTTAAAATTTTTATATCATTCTGTACACATTTTAATATGTAATTGTGGTTAATATGATTAAACTCATGTTTTCTGATGAAGGAAGTATAAATTTATTTTTGAAAAATATTCAAGATAGTGCTGATATCAGTGGCAATATTTTTACCAAATAATTTATGTATGAATCAAGCTGTTTTGGTTATTAAGTATGACTAAACATGAAATAAAATGTTGCTATTTTAAGATTTTGATGTGAATTATTAGTGTACATTTATAAGGTGAGTTTCACTGAATAATTCAAGAAAAAATTACCTCATTATCATTATGTATATTTAGTTATGTATAATTAATTATTTACTTGATCTTTACTTTTAATATTTTATATGTTTTTTAAATTTTCTTAATTTTTATTATTTTACTTTATTGTAAGCATTCATTATAATTTCGAGTTCATTATTAAATTTAAATTATTGTTTACAAAATGTAAACAAAACTGCGACCAGAAATCTGCAAAATTCTAAAATTCACGCAAATTAAGCTATGCAGATTTAAGGGAGTCTATTGTACTATATTAATATTTACTTAAAAAAAATTATTTTCTGAAGCTCTATTTCATAAGAAACCTTCATTGAATGCTAATGAACGTGCTTGCTATTCCAGTGATCGTTTCTGCGCATGTCTGGAGAAGCCATTCTATCTTTAACACTGGGAGATACTATTTCATGTTTTAAAAATATGGTAAGCCAGGGTTCCCAGCAAAACATGTCTGGCAATTTCCCTGACTTTCCATGATTTTCCCTGAATGAATCCAAAAAAATTCCTTGACCAAACGGGCATACATAAAACATGCTTTAAATAACACAAAATAACAAGCAAATATTTAAAAAAAGAAAAAAAAATCAGAAATTTGTTTGTAATAAAACTTTCATACTCTTTTCCCAGGAGAAAATTCAAGCACCTTTAAAGAAAATTGCAAAATGAAATTCTATAAAATACTATAATGCAAAAATAAAAATCACTTTTGCCAGTTTTCAAATGAATGCCATACAACAAAGTCTAGAATGTGAAATGTCATGAAAAAGTCTGAAAAATGTAAAAAACTTTTGTCCGTATTATGGTTTTTCTGCACTGCATTTGGAGGCATTTTTCTAACTTTAAACTGACAAGAGTCTAGAGATTTTTCAGAGGTGCCATGTAGCGAGAAATATGGTAACACTTTAAAAAAAAAAGAAATGATTTCAAATTCATATCCCCCCAGACCTTTCCATGACTTTTTAGGAAATATTTGTAAATTCCCTGACGTTTCCTATATATTTTAAAATTTCCATGACTTTCCCTGACTACTTTGAAATTCCCTGACTTTTCAGATTTTCCACGACTTTCCATGTCGCTGGGAACCCTGCAAGCAATAGAAAGGGGAAGGATTTTTTTTTTGACATGTTAAAAATGTCATAATTTAATAACTTCACAGCTAATTCGATTATTAGGCTAAATTTCCCCCACCCCCAATTTTCTTATTTGAAAAGAGAAAAGAATAAGATAGGTTATATTGTTATTGTATTATTTAGATTTTCCTCAGGAACATTAGGTCAGAATTGAAAGTTTAATATGCCTAAATGTCAGAAATTAAATCAGCAATCACTATAATAAGGTCTCCTTATTTCTTTTGGAAAATTTTTTGTTTAAAAATATAAAATTATACAAATTTGAGGTTTATTTGATAAAACAGACCAGAGCATGGGTAGCATGAATTGTGTACACTGTCAAAGGCAGTGGGGTCCCCATCTCTAGATTCATTTGAATACATTTTTGCTTAAAAATTTGAAGTAATAGAAATTCGAGAGTGTGCACTGCCGAAGTGAGTGGGGTCTGCCAATTTTCACTCTTATACCCACCCTTACCTAAAATAATTAGATTCACCTATATGATCTACTTCTTCCTCTAACAGGAGTCTTGGCAAGCAAAGTATTTCTAATGACTGTGTACTCATACCCATTATTGGCATTTGAGATTCGTGCAAAGAACTGTTATTAGCTTGTGTGTGTTATTTATTAGTCCGATTATTTAATAGTATGATAAGTTTCGGATTTACTCTTTGGAATTTGCAGTGTTCGCAGCTATAAAATGTAAAAATGGTATTACTGTGTTGAAAGTTTTTATCTGCTTCTTCATTAATAAAAACTGTATGTATTCATATTAATTGATAGAAATATTATTTTCATTCAGATCGAAGAGAATATTTTAAATTGCAGTCACAACAGACTGTCACAGATACGTGTGTTTCAGTTTGGTCTTTTATATGGGATGGGATACGATAGGAAATGCATTTGACCTGGAATAGAGAGTTTCATGTTCATTGATAGCAGATATTTTTATTGAAATAAATTATTTTTAATAAATTATGCTTCTACATTCTGCAATGTTATTGAAAATTTTCTGTTAATAGACTATTTGATCAAAACCCACAGTTGATCATATATCTATTGGACTGAAATTATTAAACATAAGAGAGTAATTTTAGAGGTAAATCTGTTTAAATATGATTTTCCCATCTCAAAAGTTAAGATGTAGTAACGAGCTCTACAGACTGAGTAAAGTTTGAAATGTTGACAGTTTGAATCAGAGAATTTCAAATATCAGAATTATTAAAAGAGATCAATCTTTTGTCTGTTCCCTTATCTAGAGATGTTTTCAGCTGTAAATTTTTAGTATATTTCTCAATTCTACTATCAACAAGCAAAAAGATGATAAGTGAAAATGTAAGAATAGTCGAGTGCTGAATATGAAATTTCAATCTGCTTTAATAAAGAGATAATGTAGTTCAATATTGCTTTATCACTATTGTCCATTAAAAATATTTTAAGCAATATGATACATAAAGTAATAATAATTACTTTTAGAAATTTGTTTTGGTCATCTACAAATTTTAATTTTGAGTTTTCAGTTTGAGACACTGGAATCCATATAAGATTTTAATATTGGGGGGGGCGGGGGGGGGGGGGGGGGAGAAGAAAAAGCTATTCAAATCTTCAAAAAATGCTAGTCAAACATAAAAAACTTTAAAAATTTCTCTCTTCCCCCCCCCCCCTCCAAAAAAAAAAAAAAACTCAATAAAAGTCTTAAATGATTAAAAAATCTCCCAAACCGCAAAAAAATGCAAATGCCAACTACAGTAGCCAAACTTAGTGATATGTTACAAAATTCATAGGTCATTGTAACTTGTTACCTAACTGTTGGTGAAATGATGGAACCTATTAACATAACGTGTTTGTTTTTCTCATCTCTATTGAACTCCAATAAACATATTTTTACAGAATTAGTAGAATTACAAATTCACAAAGACAGCAGCATTAACAAGATAAATAGAAATCTGCAAATAAGTTTACTAACTGCTTTGATTCGACGGAGACACTTATCTAACCACTGGCGTATTGTTTGCTTGGCCACTTCTTCCTCAATTAGATATTCTAATTCTTCCCTTGCCAGAAGTTCTTCTAGCTGCAGAGCTTTCCTTATATCAACTGATCGATATGATAGCATGCTGTATAAACAAACATTTAACAATAAAAATCTATTTTAAGCATGGTAATATTTTATTAGTACTAGCTAAAAATTCCACCAAGTATGGCAGCTAAAGAAATATTTAAAACCAAGTTAAATAAGCAAAACAATTGTATTTTCTGAAATCAGGAAAAAAAAAAAAAGACATATTCAATACATTTTGTTGCCCTTCCATGGGTGATAATCAGAAATTTTCACAGGAATGAAATATACTGATATATATCCTTAACACATAGAAAAACAGTACTTTTATGTTAGCCGGACGCCAGTGATATCTATAGATATATATACACATACATATATATGTACATATATTATGTGTACATATATAGTATGTACATATATATATATATGAGATATATACACAGACATATATATATGTGGGAATACATACATACATACATGTATATGATCTCTTCCTTTGTTTTTCACACATGTGATTTCATTTTAAATATATATACATATATATATATATATATACACACACACACACACACACACACACATATATATATATATATATCACTGATGCCACCTAACATAAAAGTACCAGAAAAACATATATAATTCATATGTACTGCAACAGATATTCAAAATCTAAATTTCCAACAGTTACATTAATATGTATGAAAAAAAATATTTTTTAAAGTAAAAAAGAATTAATATTAACTCTAACATTTTTTAATAATTCTAATAGTAATTGATTAAAACATTTTAATTTTGTCACTAGGGGTTCCAGGCTAGTGCACTGCCACCTGCAATTTGTCCATGGTGCAGAAAACTAGGTGGACTTTGTCCAGCCAGTGGATGCATATATATATATGTAACGATATGTATGTTACATAGATATTCATTACGTCATTTGTTTAGGTTTCTCTTGAATTTCTTTGGACGGGAGAAGTCGTGTCCGAAATAAAAATAGTTTTTGCCAGCAATCTAACTTTATTTCCATTTTCGTTACATGCTCCTTTTAAGTCAGACCCAGGGGTAATGAGAGCCAATGTTACAGGCTCATTTTCTGGAATAATGAGCCTAGCCCTTCGAAGACAGCATTTTCGGGCCGGGGTCGAGTGGCATGCTGGCTGCAAGTATTCTTAGCAGGTGGAAGACGGGAAAAAGCCCCGTGTAAAAGGTGCGCTCCCGCTTTTTGTTACAGCTTAACTCAAATATTTTCTGCTAGAATGCACCACTGAGAATGGGAGGAGAAAAACAATTAATTGGTTAATTAGCTCTTGCATGTTGCCCGGGTTTCCGACGATACCAAGTCCTGCAGAACCTAGTCATAAGCAGAAGCATAGAAAACCGCAAGCGACTGCAAAAAGCGTAATACTCAGCACTTTTTATTCTTAAAGACAGATCGAAATTGATGGATGAAAGTAATAATTGTACGGTTGGAAAACCAAGATAACAGGGGCAAACTAGATGTAAATACGGATTTATAAAGTTAGAAAAAATATTTTGGGGATTTTAAATTTTAATTTTAAAGGGTTTAACTTTTTATCCTTTCATATATATATATATATATTTCCATCACATTCTGCCCTCTAAAATATAAAAGAAGACAGAATTTTATCACAGGATGGAAAACTTTGATCTATGGGCCCATGATTTTTCTCTACAGTTTAAGTAACAGGAACGATAACAATACTAAGTTAAGAATTTAAAGAAACATTCTGTCATATAAAAGTGAATTTGTATGGAAGAGAAAAGATACTATACAATAATAATAATTTAAAAAAAATCCTCACTTCAGCACATCATGAAAAGTCACATCTTCTCCATTGTGCATTCTCTCCATTTCATAGCACATATGTTTGAACAGCAAGCGATCTTTGTCAGGATCTACTTCTAGTCTCCCCTAAAAATAAACATAAGCAAAATAATATTAGATAAAAAGCAACAAAAGGCAAATTTTATATTTTATTTATTTATGACTTTTAGTTTTGCATAACTTTAAAGCTTTCATTTATATGTTTACGGTCAAAAATTATGTTTTTTATGCTTATTTAGATTAAAATTTAACTGTATTTAAACTTAACTTATTGTTTGTTTTTATAGGACTGACTGAAATAATTACTGAAAAAATGTCTAGATTCAAAAATGACTTTACTGTAGATTAATAACATTACAACCAAAAATAAACAAAAGTAATTTTACTGCTAGTCTTTTTATTTAACATGCACCAAAAATATGAAATCTTTGCAGACCAATCCAGTTATTAAAACTGTATGTAGTACTTCTGATAATGAGTAATATATTGAAATATCTACCACCACTTCCAATTAGTAATGTTCGCTTTAAGTAATCTGTCATTACATATCGTGAATATTACTATTCGGAAACTATGGTAGATATTTGAATACAAAAATCCCACTAAATTTGTAACACTACAAAAAAAAAAAAAAAAAAAAAAGAACAAAAGGAAGAAGAAATTCTCATCTTGATCTATGAATTCGCGTATTAAGTGGGATCACGTAATAACTGTTCGTGTATTAAATGTAGTATTTTTACATTAGTCTTATGCTCGATATTCAAGGGACCGGTAAAAATCCACATATTAAGCAGGATCATGTCTTAACCAGGTCTGACTGTATTTTAATGAAAACTGATTAAGTGATTAATCTACTTTTACTGTTTTAACATCTTTTTAACCCATTTATTTTTACAAAAACCTATTAAAGAATAATTTACCTTTTTAACTGTTTAACTACTGATTTTAGACAACATATTAACAAAATCTGCTGAAATGATTTAAGAAAATTTTTTAAGTTTTAGCAATTTATCAAATTCATTACTGAATTTACCATAGCATAAAATCAAATTATCAATGCTCGTAAAACATTACATTTCTAAAGAAAGGTTATTACTATTATTCAGATTATTTTAAATTTTTGTTCTGAAAAAAAAAAGTGGTAAAACTAAGGATAATATTTCTCAATGTGTAAGAAGCAGATTAATTATAAATGATATTACACATAATTTCAGATAAATTTAATAATGCAATACAAAGTACATCATGGCAAATAAATACCTTTAAAAGTCTTAGTAGAAACTTGACTTTTTTCACAGGAATAAGACCCTAAAATGTAAGGAAATACTTTCTTAAAAGCAAACAGAATAAAAATAAAGTATTTGATATTTCTAAGAAATAGTTTCTATTACAACAAAAGAAATACAAAAATAAATAAAGTGAACTCAATAAGTTGAAGGAAACAGTGTAAAAAAAGCTGTGATGTGATGTTTATGCTAATATGAAATATTAAAATGCAATAAATGAGTACCTTAGTTTTTGAAAAATGGCCAAGCCTAGGCTGCAGAATATAAGTCTGCATGGGCCAAAATTTTCATCCTTTGCTCTGCCCAGAATAAAAACTAAGGTCAAGTCTGTGCAAAAATCTATGAAATCAGGCTCGGCTTGGACCGACTCAATTTCTTCCAGAAATGTGAATATTTCTTAACTGTTATCCTACAATTAAAATTCTCTTAAAAAACATTGTATGTATATATATATATATATATATACCAGTTGGGAAGACCGAGCTATGTTCGGTTAAAATTGGCTTTGTGTTCTGAAAGACAATTTTTTTGCCAAATACCACCAAAGATTGGTGAAAAGTTGCAAAATTGGTGACATTTTTTCATTTGGTGCCAAGCATATGTTTTGCCATTGATAATCTCGAAAGTTGATAACCCCCCACCCCCAAATCACTAATATTTTGCCGAATTTGGCGAAATGTTGCCAACTTTGTAACTTTGTTTACTGCCAACTGTTTAATAACTTAATAATTGTTTCAACTTCATTATCATTGAAATGCACTGAACCCTAGTGACCCCAAAATGACCGACTAATTGAATTTTCTCGAACATGTGACCTAGTTTAATGGTCTTCTGATATCCCAAAGTGGTAGAATACAAAATTAAGTCAAAATTATTAGAGCTATTTTTTAGATAAAGTTTGCATACACATACACACAATTGCTCATATTATAATATATGATATATATATAATGTAAAAATTTTAAAATACAGATTTTTTTTTTTTTTTTAGATTATATGTCTTATAATCCATGGAATGTGGAATAACAATGTTAATGATTGTTTACACAATTACGTACATGAACACTCAATAGAAAAAAAAAATGTAGTTTAGAATAGAAGAAATCATAATTTAAAAGATTTATAAAGTAAAATAGTACATTATAAAAAATATTCCTCTGTAATTTATTAAAATAAATTAAATGACAAAGGTAGATAAGCCGTATATTTTTGTCCAGTGATTTTTTAAAATTTAAATGTTGTCTTTAAAATCAGTAAAAAAAATTTTTTACTGATTCTTTGTGTTTGTATAATTTTCAAGTTTGAAAAATGAGAATAAGTTACAAGAACAGCCTTTTAGAGTAAATATGTTTGTCTCTTTTTGTATATTTCAATATTTTTTCAAAATTTCATTATGTATTTCAGTAAAAAAAGACTACATAAACCAAACTAACATATATACACCAATTTATAGAAAATTGTTTAAGCTTTTGATCAGTGGCATGTTTATTTTAGTTCAAGAAGTCCTTCATTGAGAAATTAAATGAAATCTTTGTGAGAGTCAATTAGTGTCCATGTTTGTTTACCTTCCAATAGAGTATCATTATTTACTAGAGTACGGGCATATGTCTTGTAAAATTTGATTGCTCAAGAGCATTTTAACAAAACCAGACTTTGCAAATATGCCATTAAAATCAAGTTTATTTTTAATTATCTAGAACTATTCCAAGCATATATCACCTTGATGTGTAATGCAGGTTTTTGAACATTTGAAGGAGTGATGTTTTGAGATCTATAGCTACAAAGGCTGTTGTAATGCAGGTTTACATATTTTTGGAAAAACTATAATCGGGAGCATGTGTCTCTACTCTGATAGACCAAGGCATTAGTTATCAAGAAAAAAGAGGCAAAAGATGACCATAGCGGCTTAAGAGTTATAAGATGTGCACATGTTGGCTCTGTGTTGTAGTATCTGGGTTATTTGTGACATTGTTGAACTGAAAATAAAAAGTTGTGTAATATGCACAAGTATTTCAAAGTGCTACAACAGGATGATCTAGTGATGATTCATTAGATGAAAATGACATAAATGCTTAGTTCAAAGTTTATTTCTATAAAAATATTTCCTAATAACTATCATTTTATTACTTGAAGTGTATGCTACCTGGGAAAGATAATGTGGCATGGCAGATCAACGAAAAAAGACCATTATCATTATCTACCCCTCTCCTTTCTAAAGGTTTCATTAAACAAATGTACAACATTACTATTCAATTTTTACAAAAAAAGAAAGGCCAGTGGACACAGGCTTCAGCTCATTTTCTTTTATTAGACCTCACCCGGGCCTCAAAAGAATGAAGTCCAGGCCTGGCTTCACCTGGAAAAAATAGCCCAGTCCTCAGCCCAAGTTTGCAGAAAAAAATAACACCCAAGCCCGGCTAGGCTAAGATAGAAAGAAATTTAAACATGGCACAGTCTGAGTGGCTCAGGTTTCAGTCCAAGCCCAGTTCTATAGAGCACCACTGCACACTACAGGTACATATATTCCTTTTTTTTTTAGTGTTTAATAATTTTATTTATTTTTTTAATTTAGTGTTTAGTCACTCATCTTAAGTCACTTGGGAAAGATAAATTTTACTATTTTTTTCAAAATCATCAGAGAAAAAGAAAAATTTAGTTAATTAAATTTAAAAATACAAGGAAAGGTAATGAAATTCTGTTGATGCCAGCCTTCTTTTTGCCATTGCTGACACCTATGCAAAAGCGTATGTAAAAGGATGTCTTAGTGGAAGATTTTCTAAAAGCTCAGATATCATTGTTATGTTATAATAACACTGAGAATCTTACAAGCCACTTTACTTAGAATATGCAGGACTTTTGTTAAGTTTAGCTTAAAAGTACACCATTGTCTTCAACAATGAAACTAACTGGATCACTAAAAATGCACACAAAGATATCATACAACAGGAAAAATTATACTTAAACATTTAGATGAGCAACTTAATGAATGTACAATGAAACTGAACAGCAATTTTGTACTGTGGCAACTCAACTACTCCAGTAACTCCACTAAGTGGATATTTCTTCTATATACCTAAAGAGAAAGTATTGGAATCGTATTGGAAAAATTTCAACTTCAATTTTTTGATGGATTTACATGTTTTGGGATGCTTTGAACATGATTTGATTATTTTTGGAAAATACTTGTCTGTGTGTGACACACATTTTGTGGCTGTTCTATCTCAAGAACTAATGCACAGAATTTAATCAAACCTCCAATTCAAACCTCCAGTTAGACCTTGTACTGATTAGGTTTAAGAGTACATCACCCAACAAGTGGCTTTGCTATGCTGCATTTTTCCCGATTTTTGTGATAGCTATGTCTCAAGAAATAATGCATGGAATTTGACAAACTTCATATTCTGTTAGACCATGACATAAATATATGCTGATTAGGTTTAGCTGTACATTGATCAACATGTGGCATTGTTATGCTGTGTTTTTGATGATTTCAACAATAGCTATGTCTCACAAATTAATGCAAACACTCACTAACGAAATACATTTCATGAGAAATATACTTAAGTAGACTATAAATGTATTTTTTTTCACAGAATTTCATCAACATAGACTAAAACCTTCAAGAGACATAGATGAGTGACATCAACATTTTGGAATCAATCAATCAAAGTGCAATTTCTTGAAAAAAAAAAAAAAAATCAAAGTTGAAATAAAGGGAAAAAAATATGAGACTCACTGACAATGTATTGACAATTCACGAAATTATACATTGCTATACATTCTATGCATAAAATAGTGGGTGGAATAATCAATGAAAAGCATTGAAGAGTAGAGGGGGGAAATCAGAAAGAAGCTGAAATTTTATTTATAATTCTCCTGACTTACAAATTCTATTATATTTTTAAAATAGAATTCTCATTAAATAGAAATGGATAATAAATATGTATATTATGCATATTTGATAATTTTAACAGTATAGTACATAAATGATCGTTAAAAACATTTTGTTTAAAGTGAAATATTTTACAGCTTTAGTATATCAACAATTGCCTGAATTTTTCTGATCGACTTGGGATTTAGAGTTATGAAAGTTCTACTGTACTATTTTTTAGCACCTATCTCAAGGAATAACTCAATATATGTACTATGCTTTGGTACATGTTCCAAAATATAACCCAATTTATGTACTTACAATGCTTAATACTACAACAGGTAATACTTACTTTTTCATTTAGATAAATTAATTAAAAAATAAGAATACTGTTAATGCTATTTTTTCATTCAAGATATCCATATAAGTAATGTATAAAAAATAAAACATTACCAATTTACAAACAACAATAAAGAAATGAGAAAGTGCTATAATTTATATAGTCTAAATATAAATAAAATTATCTTACCCGCTGATGTATATCAACAACATTCCAAGTGTTTTGAAAATTTCTAATATCAGCATAGCTCAACAAAGCATCTTCTTCATTTGAATAAAATAAGGAGAAATTCTCCATGATAATAGCTATAAGTAAAAATTGACAGTCATTAAAGAAGGAGAGAAAATTATGAACAATCATTAACAAATATTTGACAGATTATGATCATTTATGCTGTAAAGTACTGTCTTCCACATGAAAACCGAAGTGAAACAGCATGGAACATGGTTAACTGTTAGGCAAGTGACTATCTGGGAACACTACACAGCTATTGGCTTACATGATGTGGATGTGGTTGCCAAATACCCAAGGCTGGCTTCACTAGCCATGACGCCCTGGCTGAAATATTTTTTTCAGAGCCTCTAGATGATATCTGCTAAAGAAACTATTAAGTTTTAACTAAGTATTTTGCATATATCTGCCTCTTAGATTTTGATGCTTCATGCTGATGTCAGACTGTGCCACTTTCTATAAACCAGCTCTACAAATATCAGTACATAAAATCATTGGTATGGAGAATTTTTTTGCTGGGAGGTTAGTATGTAGGAGAGAGGTATGTAACTGAGATATTCCTAGATAAGGATAAAAAAAATGTGGAGAAACTTCAATGGCAAAAGTTATTCTTTTGCATCTTTGGTGCCTCATTAAATGGAAGATGATTCTCTTGCCCTTGCTCAGTGTCTTTGGGGCATAGTCTGACATCTTCGTCAGTCAGGGGGCATGTGGAAATAACACAGATAATGCTCAATCATAAGGCTAAAAAACTTAAAGCTTTTTTTCCTTCTTTTAATGATAACTAGTTTTTTAAAGGAAAACCTATGTAGCTAAAAGTACATAGTTAAAAAATCTTCACAATAATTTTCATTAATAAAAAAAAAAAAAAATAAACAATAAAAAATACAATAAAGAAATTTAATTAAAATAAAACAACAGACATAGTATTTTTGTTACTTTCATTTTATTTATTCTATTTATTTATTTTTTAAGAAAAAAGTTGTTTCTTGGTAACTATTTCTGCTTTGATCTGAAACAAAACAAAAATTCAAATAAGGTATAAAAATCTAGTCTTTCAATAAAAGATTTTAAATAGTGACTTTTAAATGAAAATATACATCACATAAAAAACTTTTATTTGAAGGAATACTTTTTCTTTTTGTTATAAAAACAATATAAAAAGCTGCATTAAAATTATATTAGCATTACAAAATGTTGATTTCCAACTTAAAATAAATAAAAGTAAAATAGAAAAAATACACTTTAAATTTAGAACCATAATTGTGTTTGAAAGATTCTAATTTCCAAATTGTAACATAACTTCAGTAATTTTTATCAAATTGTCTAAAAATATTAAAAGAATAATGTTGTAGGCAAGCACTAATGAAAAAAAAGGAGAAAAGTAAAATTCTGATTAAATATGACCCATTAAACAAAACTAAAGCATAACAAACTTATGTAATGGCTTACCGACTAATAAGTTTAGTACAATATAGGTGATTATGACATAAAATGAACAGAAATAGATCAAGCTGCCAGTGAAGTTTCCACAATCAGTCTCCCAATAATTTTCTCCAGGAGTGCAATAGGGAGGAGATAACTATGAAATAGTAAATACATAAATATTAATAGTCCAGTAGTTTTAAAAATTATCTTTATTAAGCATCATGAAAACCTTATTTAATAAAAATCTGTAATATAAAGTTAAAATGGGAGGATTGAACTTTGTGCCATTATATTAAGTAATAAGTGGGCAATGTAAAAATAGCACAAATGTAAATATGCGTAAAAAGGCAGACAGCTGTTTCGAAGCTTCTAAAGCTCCATCATCAGTACAAAGATTAAAACTGCCAAAGGAATGTGTTTAAAGCATAGAAATATGCAAGCGACACAGCAAGAAGCTCGCAGCCAAGTGTAGAATGGCACTGAGTGCTGAAAACCCAACAGCGGAGTCACAAATTCTGTAACACTGTGATCCATAACACTATGATCCCCGAATCACCAAGGCTACAATACTCATGCAGAAAAATGCTTTCAGAATAAAGGAGAGATTGAATGTTTGGGTTGTATCTCAGACGGTTGAGAATTGCTTAACAAGTGAGAAGTGCTGGATCAATATACAATACTTCCAAGCAAATAGGTTTTAGCAAATAATTTGGCATAAATTCTAGAAGCTTCCTGAAATGACATAGCTCATATGAAATATTCCCCCCCCCCCTTATGATAGTGAGAGTAAATCTTGCAAAGCTGGTGAAAGCAACTATTAATAATGATATCTGTAAAATAAACAACAGGAACCACTGGGTCAATAGCACTTAATATTTACGTACAACAATTTTATGCATTTTGGTAAAAAAAAAAAAAAAAACATATATATATCTATATATATTTAATATTTTTAATTATTTTTTTCACCTATCATGTTTGAAGGTTTTTTATCTAGTTTTTTATAGATTTAAAATAAGAAAGAAATAACTATTAGAAAAAAATAATAATTGAACAAAAAAAAAAAAAAAAAAAAAAAAAGATTAACTGTATCATGATAAATATTTTTTTAACAGTTTCAACCTATTTTATCCTATATTTTTGGATGATGAGAAATGCTACATGAGATATATATATATATTAATTCAGAAGAGAATAACAATAATGCTGCATAATAATGTTTATTGGAGATTATGCATTAATTTTTTTTTTATATGTCATAATAATCTATACTAATAAAAGAGTTTCACTCTGTGTGTGTGTCTGTTGGCGATGGCTAGGAAAATCCAGCCCACCTAGAAGGCTGCAAATTTAGATATAGGTAGTCCAAACCCTCTCCTGGTGCACCATTACGTCAAAATTTTAATATTTTGAAAATTAAAGTAGTTATTAATTAAAAACTGATCAAAGATCACAAATAAAAACGTCATTATTCAAAAGCTAGCTGGCGCATGTGCAGAAACCAATATCCGTATCTTCCGGAATAGAAGAGAGAAAGCACAACACATCCCGATTTTGTTTTAAGTTTTTCTAAATTCGCCATGGGCAAACGGTTAGAAATATGGAAAAACAGTCTACATATTCTGAAAGAAAATACTTTTACGTCTCAAACAATCTGGTTGGTTTGAAAAAGATTTACATTTAACCCTTTCAAAAAAAATAATCAAAAAGCATCGAATTCATGTTTTTTATTTTCTCCCGTTTTCCGAGCCTTGCATCCACCGAAATACAAAAAATACGGAAAAACGAAGGTCACCAAATTAAAGAACTGACTTTGCCCTTTCCAAAGCCCCCTTTGGTTTTAAAAAATACAAAAATTAACCCTTCTAAAAAGTATATTTTCTGTATGCCGTTTTGTGATTTTTGCGATTTTGGCAATTTTTAAAAATTTGTATCGGCGATTCAGAGAAAGGTACGAAAAACTAAAAATACCAGACAATATCTACATTTATTCCTTTTTTGATATCTGTATTTGTTTTGGAAAAATACAAATATTAACCGTTCAAAAAAAATTCATGCGCAGGACTCTCTTTTGCGAATTCCGATTTTCTATGATATATAAAATCTGGCATTGGCTTTCTAAAATAACCAAACAGAAATCAAACACACCTAAAGACATCTACGTTCTGTCGGATTTAGGCAGAAACCTTTAGTTTAAAAATTAAATCACGTTAACCCTTTTGAAAACATTTTTTACCGTAAGTCAATTTCGCTTTTTTAACTATTTCCCCTATCTTTAAAAATCCGAATTGGCGTTTATAAACAAGATACGAAAAACTAAAAATACCTCAACTAATCTACATCCCTTTGTTTTTTAAAATCTGGTATCCGTTTTGAAAATTTTTAATTTTAACCCTCCAAAAAAAAAATCCTTTCCAAAACTCACTCACGTGATTTTCGTTTTTCGGTCCAGGTTTAAAAATCATCATCGACTCAGGAAATGTGAGTACGGACAAACAGTAGACTCCAGATCATAGACGCGTTCATTTTCTTCAAAACGCATGATTGGGTTTTAAAAAATATAACCCTTTAGAAACCGATCGATTATGTAACCAACTTTCGCAATTTCTGCTATTTTGGCAATGTTTACCCGTGGTTAAATTTCAATTCTACTAGGAAATTTGGTTGGGTCGAGTGTTCTGAAAAGGCCTCTTCCAGAACAGACTGTGCCCCCTGGCGGTAGAAGGTGGAACTATGGACGGGGTTTGGTTTAAGTTTCGTATAGAACAGATTATTAATATTTTTGGCCCGTGCAACACCGGGCAGGTTAGCTAGTTAAGATATAAAGTAATAATATATAAATATTAAGTAAAAACATAAATAAGTGCAATGTATTAACTAACTTCTGTTCAAAATTTCATTAGAACCTTTTGAATGACATAAAAATTTAGATACAAAACTAGTGATATATAAATATTAATTTAGAAAAGATCATTAACAGCTTCATATTATAAAGTCAAATGAGCATTTCATATTATTTTTTAAGGTTAACATAATTTAGATACTATACAGCCAGCTGAAAAAGATGAGTTTTATGGCTTAGGAAAAGAGAGAAAACAATTTTATTCTTAAACTTGAAAGGGTGGATCATAAAATAATAATTTTCCAGTCTGGATCTGTTTCATTATCGAAAGAAAGTCCAACTTTTTATCCTTCCAAATCAAGAACTTTTTCATCCCTTTGGAATAATCCTCTTTTTTTTCTGGCAGTATGCCAAGACTAATCTTTGAAAATTGGCTGAGCAGTACAGAGGTATCCAATGATACAAAAATCAAAACTCAAAAAATATAATATTTACTAATGTTTCAGAACACAGAATGATTACTAACGGTTTTCAGATATAAAACTCTATCATAAGTTCAAATTATTTCAACAAAGAGAAAATATAAAATATTTATACAAGTACCAGTAGTACAAGTACCAGTAATATACCAATACAAGATCTAAAAGTAAAAAGCACAAATATTAAATTCAGAATTAGAATGCTCAAGGCATTAAGGAGATAAAAATGTTATCCTATTAGTTTTAAAATAAAATCTAGAAAAAAAAAAAGCCTTGGGAGATTTTAGCATGAGAGTATATATATAATGTAAGCATAGGCATAAAATCATATCGAAACACTTTTGTATTATTTTATTCTCCATATAATATTTGAAATTCATTTCAATCAATGTGGAATATGTCAATTGCATTATTATCTTTACTGTTCATTATTTCATAAGTGTATTTTTTACACTTACACATGCATTTTTATACCTAATGATGTAATTCATGGGGAATTGCAATTTTTCTTTTGAATAAATTTCCAGGATTAAATATTATGACATGCAAAGTTATCCATAGCTATAATGCTGCTAGAGTCCTGTGCGGGTCGGGTTGTACCCGACCCGAATCCGACAAAAAAAATTTCTGAACCCACAAACTGACTCGAACCCACAAAAATAATTTTCGCCGACACGCAACCCAACCTGAACCCACAATATCTCAACCTGTACCCGCAATAAAAGGACAATAAATCATGTTTTAATGCTATAATGAAAAGTAATGTCCAATTATATCTCTAATACCAATTTTATATTTTATATAGAAAAATGGACAAATCTATATTCTTCAACGGCCATATATTCAACGGCCGCATAGATAGGGAAACAGTGTTATTACTCCCGACTTAACTCGGGGCAGCCATTGAAGTGGTTAATATTCAAATATAGTGAAAACTCAGAATAGCGGACACCTCGAGATCGTTGAATAGAGGAGTCCTACAGCGGGTCGGGTTGCTTCAATTAATTTTTTCGAGTCGGGATGACTAGTTCTATTTCTACAAGTCAGGTTCAACCTTGGATAATTCTTAAGGTTCATATTTAGGTTTTAGCATGTCCGATTGTTGGAATTTTTACAAAGTTTGACCAGAACTATGAAAATAAATATGTATTTGAATGCGATTAAGTCAGGGGTCTGAAAAACTACTTTTTTAGTAGCGAATTACAACTACAACTACTTTACACTAGATTAATTTTAACACAATTATTTCAAATTGGTAAATAAATCATACGAGTAGTAATTTTCCAACTGGACGAAAAATGTCCGGGCCAGGATTCGAACCTAGGATCGCTTGGCTGAAGCCGCCACGCTCTACCATTGAGCTATCCCGGTCGAATCTGGAGGGCATAATTCATCCAGTTAACCTTATTGATCAGAGAATCTGGTCTGATATTTTAATCAGCTCAACAGAAAAGATCGCAGGTAAAGGAACTCCAGTAAACGCTGGATACGATCAGTAATATGATCAATAAGGTTAACTGGATGAATTATGCCCTCCAGATTCGACCGGGATAGCTCAGTGGTAGAGCGTGGCGGCTTCAGCCAAGCGATCCCAGGTTCGAATCCTGGCCCGGACATTTTTCGTCCAGTTGGAAAATTACTACTCGTAGAACTACTTTATCAAAAATGTATTTAACTACAACTACAAATACTTGTTTTAAAAAGTAGTAACTACAAACTACTTTTCAAAAGTAGTCACTACTTCACTACTTTTAGATTTTGTCGAAAGATTCAATCTACACTCGAAATTGAGGACAAGGAATTAGAATTCTGCATGGGTCAGGTTGTGTATCCGACCCGAACTTGAAAATTGTGCTTAAAGTCAACTCAAAACCAACCCGAACCCCAAAATATTTATACCCGATTCCAACCCCGAAACCGAAGGAACAGAAAATTAATCCATATTTCAATACAATTATTAAAAAGTAGTCCACAAAGAAGATACCCGGTATTAAAACATTAGATATAATAATGCTTTAGTAGGTAAAGGGTTAACCGCAAGAAAATTAATTTTTTTCGTGAGTTTAGCAGTTTGTTTTGTTTTATCAGCCAGAGTCAATGGAAAGATCTATGACACTGCAACTGAGATTAGTCGCTGACATTTGCAAATTGTTGCACAGAACACATTTCGTAAAAAAAAAAAAAAAGCGAGTTATGATCAAGTAATTAGAAGAATGGCATTTTTTCCTCCTTTCCAAGTAGTGTAAAAGGTCGATTTTTGAGAGTGTCCGTTATGGAGCTCTTATTGTATACATATCTTTAACCAGCAAAAATAATGTGTATTCTTTTGGAAAAGCGGGTCAACCCGAACCCGCAATACCTCAACCCACAAGCCGACCCAATGCAAGACTCTAAATGCTGCATGATAAGCATAGCAGGACCAAAATAACACCATGTATTTTTTGTCCATTTATCTTACATTTTCCATTTTATCCTTTTCTTGTACACCTTTTCGTTGCCTCA
The DNA here is from genome assembly GCA_963931845.1 of Maratus michaelseni. NCBI lineage: Eukaryota > Metazoa > Arthropoda > Arachnida > Araneae > Salticidae > Maratus > Maratus michaelseni. The sequence continues at coordinate 188,833,381 of OZ007587.1, forward strand.
AAAACCTGGAAGTAAGGGTTTTTTTTTTTTTTTTACAATTTTATTTATTGTATAAATGCATGCATAACTGCTTTTTAAAAAGTCACATTGTTTTACAGTTTCAGTAGATTACAGTTAACTTGTCGTTATGTTATCATAAAATATATTTTACTCCTCATGCAGTAAAGCAGTGGTTCAACTGCGACCCACATTGAACCAGTATTTTGCATAGAATAAGAAAGCTACTGGAAGGAAAATGTCTATCCCGTAACACAGGCTGCCTTGAACCTAGTTGATGCTACTATTTTTGACTACCTTTTCGCAGGAAAAGGCATAATTATCGCTGCTTGGCTTTTTTTTTTTTTTTTTTTTTTTTTAGCCTGTCATTTGTTTTTTTAAATTTGGATATTAGTTCGTACACAGATTAAATATAGAATCAGTACTCTTTGAGTTCATTGATAGCACAGTTTGCATATTTTGTTGCCGTATTATAGAAAGATGCCAATATTTTAATGTTTGCTAACGATTCATTTTAAACATTTTTTTAAAAATTATATTTAATTTAATACTGAGAATTACAAAATTTTAAAACTAATATTAAAATGTTGACTAGTTATTTAACTTAATCAATCTATGTATTTATTATTCTATTAAACTGATGCATTTTATTTTAATTCCAGTGATATTTTTTATCTTTTTGCAACTTGCTTAAACATGTAATGCTTAGTTCAAGCTCCATTTCAAATTGAACAATTATTTTAACTTTAGTAGCTCAATTATTGATCAAAAATACATTTACAAAATGCTATTACTTAAAAAAATAAACAATTTTTTCCTCTATCATCAAATAGTTACGTATAAATTAAAAAGAAGAAAAAGTATAGAACTCTCTAAAACTTAATATTTCTCTAAATTGCTCAATATATTTTTAAAAATTCTTGTATTTTAAAAAATCAAAACGCAATACCTATTTAGCCATTGTTAAAAATAATTATTAATTTATGCATAAAAGTTTCAGGGATTCTAATTCACATAATTTTATTAGTAGTTGCAATTATTACAGTCCAATTTTTTTTAATACTATATTAATCTATCAATAACAAAAGTAAATCAGAACATCCAAAATTTCAGTAATAGACAGCCTACAAAAATAGATACCGTATATACTCGTGTATAAGTCGAAGAATTTTAGACAAAATTTGGGAGCTGAAAATGGAGGGTCGACTTATACACAAGTAAGTAAAAAAAAAAAAAAAAAAATAGCGGAGTGAAATACCGGAGTCATATTTTTTTTTCCTCAGATAATTTGTGAATGTGCAAGTCTTTTAATTAATCACATATGGGTCTAGGTTGAAAAGACAGATGGGGATTGATACAAAAGCTCAACAATAATATCCCTGTAATTGTTCTGCACCTATTCTCTCTTGTGATAGAATACATTTTAATCCCCTTTTTAAAAAGAGTTCAACTTGAGAATGCTTCTAGATTTCTCTCTTAAAAGTCCTACAATACAAAGAAGTACTATATTTTAGCAGTTTAAGAAGTTATTTACCCTTGTAAATAAGGCTTGAATAGTTTTTTCAAAATAAATAAATAAAAGTAAGTAATCATTAAGTTAATGTGAATAGCTTTCAAAATAGTTTAATCTTCTTCAGTTTTACATAATTATACAGTTTTAAAATGTTTAATTGAAAGAAAAAAAAAAAAAAGAAGTCTGATTAGAAACGTTAATAATAATAATAATAATAATAATAAAATTATTAATTTAATGAAAATTTATTATTTTTCTTTTATTCTCAATTACAAATCATTTTTCAACATACTACCAGAAATGCGGTTCGATTTATACACGAAAATTCAATTTTTTCCAAAATTTTGCATAAAAATTGGGGGGGTCGACTTATACACGAGTATATACGGTAATTGTTTTTATAATTTCATTTAGGACCAATATGAAAGTATACTAATGAAACAAAATAGTCATTTTTAAATAAATTTAACAATTAGAATATCAATAATTAAAAAAAACATTTATAAAAAAAATTAATTTTTAAGTTAATTTTTAATAACAGTAACACAGGATCAATATTTTAATTATTTTACATGGGAAATTTAAAACATGCCATCACGATAACATCTGAAATACTGACCAATTTGAACTTAATTAGGACAGTGTATTGATCATTGTTCTTTAAAGTATCTTGGGGGAATTTTTTAAAACATTGTTTTGGTGCCACAAATCAGTTCACTCACCCCCCCCCAACCTAATTTTGGCCATGAGTGAAACTGCTGACTGAATGTTTTAAATACCATGTAAAGTGAGATCTCCCCCCCCCCCCCACATGCACAAAACTTTCTGAATTATTAAAGTGCTTTGAAATTGAATAGCATTTTCAATTTTCTTATAAATATATTACTACATCTAGCTCAGCCAAGATCTTCTTCTGGAATGGGTTTTGAATTATTATTACACATAAAATAATTTTTTGTTTTGCATCTAAGAAAAAGTTTAGTAAATATGTAACATGTGAAAACAGGAGAAATGAAAAACACTATCAGTCAAGTCAGAATAAATTTAATATTCATGTGTTCAAACTTTCCAAACCTTCACGAAAGGAACTTCTCCTTTATAATTTAATTTGAAAAGCTGAATTTAAAATGATGTAATAGTTTTTAAATATTCTTAAGTTTTGCCCTATTATGTACTTTTAAAAGCCCTTCCTGAACACTCCCCCCAACCTCTCACCCTTGTCTGAATTTTGTGATAGTGTTAACACATTAAAGAAGGGTTTATCATGAAAAACGATGCACTTGACAAGCATGACCATTGAAGTGATTTGGAATCAAATAGCATTTCTCATTTTTTGAAGAACATTTAGTATTAAGCAATTGCTGTGACATTTTCTCGCCCAAACAGTCAGTTCAAAACATCAACTTTGGCTTTTCGGCAAGATCTTTTGCTTTTATTGAAAAATGAAAAACATTATTCCATTTCAAAGTTTTTGAATTAGAGCACCTGCCATTTTTATGTGTTTATGGATAAAAATGAATTCAGGAATGTGTCAAATGTGTTTGAATTTGAGAACAGCCTTAATATGTATAAATAAAATTTGTTGTTTGGTTAATTAAAAGGTACACAAAATCCCTTTAAATATGATAATTTACTCTATTTTTTAAAAATGAAGATTTGTGTAGATCTTTTCTTAGGATACAAAGTACATGAAACACTAATCATAATAAATTCTTTCTACCATAGTTTTATCTATTTAAATTAGTTATCAACTATTTTCTGTCTTTGAAAACAAATCAAACATTTTAATAAAAATTCTATAAAAGTAATGAAAAAGTTCTAATTAAAGTATCAATAATATTTCGTGTTGCATAGCATTTAAAAATTTTTATTTATCTTAACAAAAATTAAGGAAACTCAAAGTAATAACGCAAATGTAAATCGCTAAAAAGAAAAAAAAATACATTTAAATTGAGAGATAAGTTTTATTATTTAAAATTATAAATCTTTGGAAACCAAAATTTTTCTTAGTTAGATTTGGAATTGCAAAAATATCATTTTGTAGAATGTCAAAAGAAATTTCCCTATCAACAATGCAAAAGAAAGCTTTTGAATACAAATGCTTTTTGTTTAACCCATGCTCCCAGGACAATAGTACAATGATAAGTTATCTGTCAGACAAAAGCAAAATGGGGAGAGTTTAAAATTTTTGAAAGCAGCTGAGAGGAGGGAAAACCCTGACAAATTTTCACCAATCACTTTGGGTTTATTAGAATAGTCTTTGCAAGATTCCTGCTGAAATGAGAACGAAACTAGCTTCTCATGCTACTTCCAGTAGCTTATTTAATCCATTGTACTTTCTTACAGAAATTTTTTCCTTATTTAATCACAGAAAATCTGAGATTACATAGGGTGAAAATATCTGTAAGAAAACCGATCTCTGTACCAATATATATCTGTAAACCGATTAAGCTAGACCACACTGCAGTAGCGGTCATATTTTCTGAGTTGTCTTAGCGAACAGCACTCAACTGCAGAGTAGAAATCTAGATATGGCTGATAAAATTCTACCTGTAGTAGCCGCTATTGTGAATTGTGAAATAAAAACTGTTTACTATTATTACTGAGTAAGAGGCAACAAGAAAATCTTATTGTCCTTTCCTTTCCCTAAACAAAATTCTGGAAATGTAGGATAAATGTGAATTACCCCCCTTAGGGTGTACTTAGGCAAAATAATTTTTTTCAATCATTATTTTCTAGAATAATTACCAAAGAAGATGCAGAATGCTTTCTGTATACTATGAAACTAATAGAATTAATATTTGTAATACCTATCAGCATAGCTTTGTGTACACAAGGATTTTCATCCACAAATATCATTCCACATTTAGCGCCAGGAAGATGTATTGGATGATTTTATGATAATCAATTACAATGAAGGCTTTACTCACTTTGGTCATATAACAAGAACCCCGTGGCAGAATGTACGCGACGCTGCGACGGGCGTCGTAGACTTTTTAGGGCACGTGCAGACTAAAAAAATACAGCGATGCCTCGGATGCGCTATAGCGCGTAAATTACGTGAGACAACCTCAAACTTCGTCGAAGGATCACGAAAAAAGAATCACGGAAAAAATGCGAAATTCATTTAAAGATCATGAAAAATGGCTAATTTCGTTGACAGATCGCGAAAAAAACACAAATTTAGTCAAAAGGCCATGAAAAAACGCAAATTTTGTCAAAAGGCCGTCAGAAAAACATGAGTTTCATTGAAGGATCACGGAAAATGCGAATTTTGCCGAAGGACTATGGAGAAAACAACAACTTCGTCGCAGGATCGTGAAAAAAACTTAATTTCGTCGAAGGATCACAGAAAAACGGTCAAATTCGTCGAAGAAACGGCAAATTTCGTCGTCGGATCGCGAAAAAACTGAGAATTCTGCCAACAGATCGCGAAAAAAAGGCAAATTTCGTCGAAGGATCGCTCAAATAACGGTAAATTTCGTCGAAGGATCTCGAAAAAATTATAAATTTCGTCGAATGATCTCGAAAAAACGGCAAATTTCGTCGAATTATCTCAATGAAATGGCAAATTTCGTTGAAGGATCGCGGAAAAAACGTGAATTTTTTCAAAGGCCAATAAAAAAAAAAAAAAAAAAAAAAACACTAAATTCATCAAAGGATCTGGGAAAATGACTAATTTCGTTGACAGATTGCTATAAAAACACAAATTTCGTCAAAGGGCCGCGGAAAAGAATTTCGTCAAAAAACTGTAAAAAAAAAACATGAGTTTTACTGTAGCATTGTGGAAAAAATGCAAATTTCATCAAAGGGCCACAGAGAAATCGCAAATTTCGTCAACGAATCAGGGGAAAAGTGCGAATTTCGTCAAAGAGCCACAAACAAAAACTTTAATTTTGCCAAAGGATCGTGAGGGAAGAAAGAAACGCTAATTTCGTCAAAGGATCATGAAAAAAACGTGAACTTTGTGAAATAGTCCTGGAAAAGATGAAGCATTCCTTTAGAAAACAGCAGACACACAAAGTTCTATGCTTATTAATATAGGCAGTGGCGTAGCTACGTTTTTTGGCACCCGGGGCAAGAAGAAATTCTGCGCCCCCCCTCCCCCTCCCTCTCCCCCTCCTCTAAATAAAAAAAGTCTTTCCGGCCTGTACCGGGAGAAAAAGGTAGCTTTCCTATATCTTCGTTTTAAAATTTTAGCTAATGTTACACGAAAACAGCAAGCTAAAATGCAAAGAAACGTTTACAAAAGATTCCTTAATACTGAATTTGAATAAGAAATTCTCCAAATTATTGAGCAATAGCCAAATTGGCTTCATTTATGAAGACTTATTTTGGTCGCCAAATGTCACCAATTTTGGCGATAATTTGGCGCTAACGGATATGAATATATAGTTTTATGCGGATGATTGGGAAAATTATTACAACAATGAAAGAAAATAATTTGCGAGTAATCGCGTTAATGTGCTGTTTTGTTTCAAAATGTCAGCCACCCTAGAATTTCAAACTGCTCTATCTCAGCCATTTTTTAAGATAGAGGTAAACCAAAAAATGCTCTGGAATCCTTGTATCAAGGCCTAATACGTAATTAAAAAATAAATTTGAATTTTTATTTTTTTTTTGTATATTTATTTTAGTTTTAAATTTTTAAATGGCCGCCATCTTGAAACAAAATGGCGGACCAAGCTGGCCAACGAACTCGGTCGAGACATTAGTGACCTTAATACACACAATTAGTTTCATCAAAATCGATTCATAAATACGGGCATTATCGTATGACATAGGTCAGATATATATATATATATATATATATATATAAAAATCAACATTTGAACGGAGGGTGGTTTTGGGGTCTGGGGGTCATGATCGGTGAAAATATATCGAAATTTTTCGGAACTGCTTTCCTCCGAACGGCTTCAATAGGTAGCTTTATACTTTTTTGTATTGAAAGCTACCTAAAAAATAAGGATATTATTTTTCCTTAAGAGGAAAAAAATATACTTCCGGCTTGTACCATGAGGAAAATGTAGCTTCCCTCTTCCTTGTGTTTAAGATTTTGGCTAATTTTACTCAAACACACGAAACTAAAATGCGTGCAACCCGATTATAGAAGATTCATAGTTTTCGTCAATACTGAATTTGTATGTGAAATGCAAAAACTTATTTAGCTGTCGCCAAGTTGACTTCATTTATGGTGACCTACATTTATCGCCAAGATCTTTAGCCAAATACCGTCAAGCTTGACGAGAATTTGACGTTAGCATATATGACTATGTAGTTTTAAGCGCATGAGAGTTGCAACACAAATGATTACAACAATGAAAGTCAATTTACAAGTAACCACGTTTGCTAAAACTTATGAATTAAACCCGATTAAGGAAAAAAAATATGCTGCCTTGTTTCATTTACAAGGTGTGTACACTCTTTTTGATTTCCACGGAGTTCCATATGTCCTACGTAAAGAAATAGAAAATGTTTTTCAATTGACTCATTGTTTTATGTTCTTTCTTTCCTTTTTTTTTAATCTTTTGAACAATACATACGGTGCATTTCATAAAATTTAAAATAGGATTCTCAGCAATATAAATAGTTTATTTTCTAAAAGCAAAAATGTTAAGTAAAAAGTCTTTTTTATTGTATTTTAAAATGTGTCATGACATTTTAACTAATTAACTTTTTGAAAATGTGGTTCTTGCAGTTATAGAGCAGATTTGTAAAGAAAGTATGAAAAAAAAATGTTGCATAAAGTTAAAAATTGTAGGAAAGGTGTGGCTTTAAATTTTTCTTTAAAAATTTTTCAATTAAATACTTTTAAAACAAAATTTATTTTATCTGAAGAATTACGATTTTGCTTTCTTTCAAATCATAAAATTTTCATAAAACAATTTACTAATATCAATAAAAATTGCTTCTTAAACATTTACAACGGTGCACCTTGTTTGCAAATTTTAAATACCGTAAACTCTTTACATTGATTTTAACACTCTTTACAAAGATACATATCTTTGCCCATTCAGATAAAATTTGTTATTTTCTGCCTATTTTTCTTTCTTTTAATCATGATGGTTAATCCTGTTTTGAAAAACAATCTAAAAACTATTTACAAACTTTATAGGCTTGTTGTTTAAAAGTAGTGGCATAACTTCCGCTGTGTCTCCGAAAATTATAATATTGTGGCTTAGTCATAAAATGTATGCAGATGATCTCTGCAATAGCATATCATACTTATAATAAATCCCGGATACAACGAGCGAGCGAGGAATTTGATTTCCAGTATAGTAAACCACCAAAAGTTTGGTATATGGTCTGCCCGTTTTTCTAGGAGCAACCCCCCCCCCCCCCCTCATCCTTCACCGAATTTATTCAAAGCATTCACACACATTGTCAAAATATGTGAGATAATTTCTGTTTAAAGCTCCTCTCAATTGGACGCCCCCGACTACAGAGTTCAGAGAAAAACTCCGTGGCCCTAACATATAATCATTTTGTGCTTCCTTTCAGGTACGTAATCAAGTAAGGTACAAATTCAGTTGAGAAATCCTTAGAAACATTCACAGAAGTTCTTTCTTTCATTATTTGGTCGTATATAATAAAATATTTTACTAAAGAAAACATTCACGCACACACACAAATATTTATTGTCGAAATATGTGGGATAATTTTGGTTAAGCGTCTATCAGTTGGGCGCTCCCAACGTTTAATCATTTTGTGCCTCCTTTCAGGTACGTAATCAAGTAAGGTACAAATTCAGTTAAGAAATCCTTAGAAACATTCACAGAAGCTCTTTCTTTCATTATTTGGGGGTATATAATAAAATATTTTACTAAAGAAAACATTCACGCACACACACAAATATTTATTGTCGAAATATTTGGGATAATTTTGGTTAAGCGTCTATCAGTTGGGCGCTCCCAACGTTTAATCATTTTGTGCCTCCTTTCAGGTACGTAATCAAGTAAGGTACAAATTCAGTTGAGAAATCCTTAGATACATTCACAGAAGCTCTTTCTTTCATTATTTGGTCGTATATAATAAAATATTTTACTAAAGAAAACATTCACGCACACACACAAATATTTATTGTCGAAATATGTGGGATAATTTTGGTTAAGCGTCTATCAGTTGGGCGCTCCCAACGTTTAATCATTTTGTGCCTCCTTTCAGGTACGTAATCAAGTAAGGTACAAATTCAGTTGAGAAATCCTTAGAAACATTCACAGAAGCTCTTTCTTTCATTATTTGGTGGTATATAATAAAATATTTTACTAAAGAAAACATTCACGCACACACACAAATATTTATTGTCGAAATATGTGGGATAATTTCGGTTAAGCGTCTATCAGTTGGGCGCCCCCAACGTTTAATCATTTTGTGCCTCCTTTCAGGTACGTAATCCTGTAAGGTACAAAGTCTGTTGAACTATTCCTAGAAACCTTATTCACAGAAGCTTTTTCTTTCATTATTTGTACATAATAAAATATTTTACTAAAGAAAATATTCACACGCACACACACAAAAGCAATTTTTATTTATTGTCGAAATATATGAGATAATTTCTGTTAAATTTTTTTCTCAATCTGGCGCCCCTTGACAGCGGCGCCCGGGGCGGATGCCCCCCTTGCCCCCCCTTAGCTACGCTACTGAATATAGGCATAGTTTTCAATCTGAAACAATATATTGAACTAACTTTTGAAAAATCGGGTTAACCCGAACCCAATTTGCAAGAATCTATGCTCAGCCTGACATCGACTCGAATCAAAAGCCGAGTTAATCTGACCTGCTACAAGAATAATTATTGCCGAGAGGGGATTTTCTCCCCTCCCCCCTCTGCTGTAACCTTTCAGAATATTTGCTGTGAATGTCAGAATTTTTTTTTTACTCAAAAAGGCAGATAAATGCTGATGCGTTAGAACTACAACAGCAGCAAGAATAGATTTATATGATATATTGCGTATTGCAGACTATTTTTGAAAACATTATTAGCGTTGCAGATACTTGAAGATAGTTCTGCCATTGGGACCAAGAAATGCAACAAAATTATGGTGTGGAAAAAACTAGTGATTCTAAAATCAGGGATTCTACCAATAAAGGATGATTTCCTATTGAATAGCTGCAAATAAAAATTGTAGTATACAACAAATATGCTTTTATCATTTTTTATTTATTTTTTAATTTGTACATCATGAAAACTATTTTATGAAACATTCTTCCCCTCTAGTTTATGGCTGGTAGGTTTTGTACAACTAGTTGGAAGAAAATCTGACTTACTAGCCACATTGGTTGAGAAAATATTTTCACTTTCACAAAGCCTATCCCTGAGTCACAGAAAAAAGGGGGAAAAAAAACTGTATATATAAAGATGTAAACACACACACACACATGTATATATCTATATATATGCGAAGGTAAAGGTAAAATATAGTTAAATAAGTCATCACAGTCTGTGTCTTTTTTTTAAAGATTAAAAACAAAGATTCAAATTTATGAGTTTCTCAGCATTAGAGCACCACTTTTGGTAAAGCTTGCACCTAGCATTGAGACCTGGTGCATTTTATAGCCATAGAGGCCAAAGTTAGAGAATTGATAAAATTTGTCTACAAAAATCATATTATACATATTTTTTTTTTGTATACATTTTAATGTAATTTTGAAGTTGCCAAATATAATACTATGAATACAAACCACTATTCACACACAGTAGACGACTATGACATTTGCCCAAGGTTGCCTAGAAAAATTCCACAGTAACGAATAAAGCCAATTTCGCACCACCAAAAATGCAATTATAATGATGTATTTTTTTTTTCAAGATGAAATTCACAGGTTTTTGAAGAAATGTTAAACTTTTTTTCAATATTTTATTCTTATTATTAGCTAATTGGTATTTTAAAGTATTTAAAAAAAAAAAAAAAAAAAAAAAAAAAAAAACTTCTACGTTAATAATCCGATACGTGGTCTCAAAAATTGCATTTTCAAAAAACGCTGCTGTAAAATTAATAAATAGATTTTTGCAGACAAATTTGATCAGTTCTATAACTTTGGCCTATAGAGCTATAAAAAATACACCAGGTCTCAATGCTTCCTTCGTTAGATCATAGCACATATTAATCTCAATAAACCAAACTCATTATTTTTCTCATTGTTGAAACCCTAAGGCAACAGAATATTTAATAACCATAACAATTTTTTAGCAATTAAAAATAGCTGCATTATTTCTACTAAAATGAAGATATATACTTGTTTTCTTTCTTTAATTTCAAGAATGAAAAATTATACTACAAAAGCACTAACAAATACGTATAAATTACTGCTGGAATAATAAAAGTTAATGAAAAGCACTTTTAAAATATTATAAACATCATTCTAATATTGTTGTTTCAAAAACATGTAAAAAAATAAAAATATTTAAAAAAAAAACCACTTTTTTATTAGTGTTCTTAAAAATAAAAATATGCAAAATTTATAATTCCTGCTTTATAAATGAAAATTTACATTCTTTATATGACTTTGCATTCTCATGAAAACTATCATACATTAAAGATTTGAAATTAAAGGACTTAATCTAATTTTTACTTAGCTATGAATAGAATACATTCCATGGAAGCCCAGGTTCTTTGTACACACATAAAAAAACAATTTGATACGTAATCTCATTAAAGATAATATATAATATATTAAAATCAAATTTATTTCTTTTCTTTAAATACACAATAACTATTTAATATTATGGGGATAATTATTTGATATCTACCAAAATTATCAGATAGTGACCGAAATGAAGCGAGGTCCTGTTTATACCACAGTCTGAGAGAGAATGATGTCATTCCCTTTTCAATAATGGTTTGCCAACAGCATTTTGGTGAAATCACTCATATTAAATGGAAAGAGCAGAGAATAACAAAAATTATCAGTTATGCATAAATCACTGCAATTCTTATTTTCTTTTTAGAGAGTGAGAGAAAATGACTTGGCAGTCAGCTTTCGCCTAAAGAGGTGTGTAAAGAAGTTTTGGGAAAGAATGTACAATTTATGATCATTTATAATAAGGAGAGCTATCTGCATTAATCGGATATAAAAATAGATTTGTGACCATTGAAAAATAAATCAGAACAAAGTGACAATCTGAATCAGCTAGATTAGTGGTGACTTAATAAGAGTTATGGATAGCAATTAAAACAGAACAGGTGGCATGATTTCTTTTTCTTTTTTATTAACAACATTTATTCTACTCTAAGGCTATGCCAGCGAAAATGATTCATTAAAGAAGGGAAGAAATTAAATGGAATAAGCAAACATTTAAATTTAACACTGGAGCTAGGAAAATGAGAAATTAATAATTGTCATGCTTATGAATTATTAAATATTAATTTAAATCCTCATTACTTGATTTAAAACAAAAAATAATGAAGGTTAAAAATTAAAAATGTATATAACTATATCATAGGACTGCTATCAAAAAATTGAATCGAATTTTAATTAAAATGAATCTATTAATTGAAAATTAAGTTATGAAAATATGAAAAAAAATATTTTGTTAATGGGAACACACAATTGTACATTATTTCTAGAACTCTAGCATATCAGGAAATGAGTGAAAAATTGATTAAAAAAATTCATCTTTACAAATATGAACCATAAATTAAAAAAAACATGTAAAAACTAAGTCTGATTACCATGCAATCATGCATGATTTTATTCCAATCTTCTCCAGTTACAATTCGAAATAGCATGGCTATACCACTAGGTGCGGTCTGGAAATTAGCCTGCCTATATAAAATATAAAACAATTATTTTAAAATAAGTTTACAGTTTCTAGTCAAAGAGCCAAAATAAAATTCACAGAAATATATATGAAAACAAAAAATCACTTCAATTTAAATTCTGTTTTTATCTCTTACCTTCCTATGTTTTCACCAAATTTGACAGTTCCAAATAAAAGAACTCCAGTGAGGGCATAAAATAATATGAGGAGAAACATTCCCATAATGATGAAAAAACTTTTATATACAGAAACTACAACGGTCAGCATTAGCATCTTCAGAGTGGCCTAAAACAAACAAAATAGTTCAAAATATTTTGAATCCATTTTGCATAAAAAATATATAATTTTCAAAATGCAATTTTTGTAATTTTTATTTAACCCACATTGTAAATATGAGGCATTATGAATATTAGAGACAAACTTGCTAATAGTTTAAAAAACCAGCAGTTAAAAAATTTTATTTATCATCATCATAAGTCTGTTAGTTTTTATTCTAAATTAAATTTCAGAGTATTAGAGGTGAACTGGACTCTTGTAACAGACTGCACCAGTTACTACTATCTTCCACGTTATGCTAATAATAATAATAATTTTTTCATTTCGTATTTTCTTTCATTTTCTGGTCTATTAATGTACAATTGCCCAATGTTAACGTAAACTGAATTAATGGGGGAAAGGAGAGATAGAAAGGGGAATGTTATTATCCTGAAATAGTGGTGAAAGAGAAATTTCGACTTTTAATCACTTACAGTGATTTAATTATTTAATTAGTAATTTAAATTTTGAATTAGCAAATAGGAGATATAGAAATTTTGGTCCATGATCTAAAAGTATAACAGATAGTGGTATAAAGAAATAATAGTAGATAGCAATTATGTATACTAAATATATAAATAAAGAAATTCACCATGGTGAAATGAAATAAAAATTTACTTTACCTGAAGTGATAATACTGGTATATTGAAAATAACCTACATATTCATACATAATAATAGACTTTGTGGTGCGCTCTTTCCGATTCTATAGAATTTTATTTGTTTTCATTTATGTAATATGTTAAATAAGTAACTTCTTTACTTTTATTTTAAAATATCATATCATGATATACAATAATAGATTTATTGTTCAATTTATCCTTTTTTATCTTTCAAGTGCAATATTTTAAATTAAGCACATCTATAAAAATATAAACATTAAAATACTAATGAAGTGTGAGACAGTGAAGAAACATTCATTTGTTTACACTTAATTTATTTTGAAATACCAATTTATTAATTCAAGAAATTTATAAGATGGAAAGATGAAAGGGCACTTGTCTGTACAAGCTATAATGTGATGTTGTAAATTTACAAATTCATACTTTTATGTTAGAATAATTTCTATAAAAACAATTAGTAAATTATGCATATTGCAAACATATTATATTCGTTTTAAAAATTAATAGTTTACAAGCTTCTTTTAAAACAAACACAATACAGTGGATCCTATCTTTAAGTTCGCCAATAAAATGTTTTTTTTTTCAGTCTTTATCATAATCATAAATTGATATAAAAACACTTAAAATGTTACTAGATTTATAGACGAATTCTGAGCTTTTCGTCAGCTGTTGTCATAAATTTCTTGGCAGTGTAATGTTATATAGGTGGAAGAAATCGAAAATTTTACTTTACCATTTTTGCTCGGGAATTTATGACAGTAGAAACAATATTTTGGGTTACACCCATGTTGTCAATAGCTTGGGAAGTCATCATTCTGGAAACGAAATACTCCTCTTGATCACTTATAACGATTAGAATCAATCGATTCCTTTTCATCCGTTATCTTCACAAGGATGCTGCTAATTCACTAAGTAAATTTAATCACAAAATTTATGACTTGCAATATTTTCTTGAAATCAATTTTATTAAAATATAATGTGATGATTATTTTGTACTGTTATAAAATAGAACTTGACCAAATATTTGGATGACCATTGCTGCCCCAATGGTCAAAATCCCAAGCGGAAGAAAAAATATTTCTATCCTACATATCTGCTGACTGGAAAAGGAAGAGAGAGAGAGATGCCTGGTTATGCTACCAAATTTGCAATTTTTCCGCTGAAATTGGCTAACCCAGACAATTACACAGACATATTTTGCCAAATGTTGTTGCAATACGCAACAGAGAGAGAAAACGGTCACAAGGCAGAAACTAAAAATAGCTGAATACGTTTGCAACAGAAACTATTGTAAAATTGGCAACCGCATATGAAAATTTGAAAATACGCCAGAAACAAAAGATCTTTAAAACAAAATGGCGCACAGATTTGAAAATAAATGGAATTTAAGAAAAAAATTATGATTAATTAATGTATTAATAAGATTTCTAATAAATAGGTATTTAAGAAAAAGAATTTTAAACTGAAGGAGGGAATATGAAAAAATATTATTTACCATTGAAATAAAATATAGTTAATTTATTTTAATTTTAATTTATTGAAATATTGATTTTAACATATTTAAATTAAATGAATGTTAGTCTTATGACGTAACACCCAAATCTTGTATTATTTTAGCTTATTATGGCTTGTTCAAGGATGAAATCGTACATTTTTAGCATATATATTGTAGTATAAAACAATATATAAAATTATACCGTAGCTGGTATGAAAAGGGAACTTAAAAAACATTATACAACTCAGCAAATTCTCAAATGATATTGTTTCAATATTGTATTTTTTATGAAATTTTGTGTTTAGTAAGTGATTGTACATACAATGATACTTAACTAACAAAAATAATTTGTTCCATAATTACATTTGTAGTCAAAATCTTTGTTAAGTGAAACATGATTTCATGCCTAATTAAGATGGAACACAGCTGTGATATGTTAGTGTGTGCATCCAACAAAATGCTGATTAGCTGAGTCCAAACGGCCATAAAAAAGCCTTTTTAGATGATGAATTTATTAAGAAGTTAATTTGGTAGTCGAGGTATCTTCAAGTTTCTTGCTGCTGATCGCTAGTGTGTCAAATCACAATAAAATGCTACATTTGGCGAGGAAAGAAACAACTGAATTTCAAGAGCTGATATATTTTTTAGAGCTGAATTTTTTTTTCTTCCCCTGTGCACAAGTGATACTCTAATTCACATTGCTGAATGATTGATGTTAGCTATTGTGTTCAATAATATCATACTATTTACATTATTCTATTTCTGGTGAAAATCTTCTGCATTTCAGCAGATTTCTGTCCCCCTCCCCCAAAAAATCTCCCTTTGACCACAAATTGAAAATATTTTTCAAATTTTCAATTTTTTAAACCCTTTTTCTCTATTTTTTACTTTATTTTTACTTTTCAAAGTTTCTTTTAAATAATAAATCACATAATCTCCTCACATAATATATATATATATATATATATATATATATATATATATATATATATATATAATGTTTTTATTGATATTTTGATGTCTTTTAAGCAAAATAAAAATGTTTTAGTATATATTTTGAAATTTTGAGATATATTTGTAGTATTAATTTAATGGACGTATTTTAGACTCTCCACTTTATATGTAATATAACATTTAGGAAATTTCTAGTTACAGGAGGGGAGAGGAAATAAAAAAATCATTCAGAGTCAGTACAAAAAAATTCTTAACAAGGGAAAATTTCTAGTTTGAGGAAGGGGGAGGGAATAAAAAAACATTCAGAGTCAGTACATAAAAAAAAAAAAAAAATTGTTAATAACATATGAACATGTACATTAATATTTGAACAAAAATAATTGCATAATTTTAAGAGTTAAAAAAAAAAGAGAGAATCATCCAGTGATTAAACTTACATGCTTTCCAGTAATTGTAAAAAAACGCAGGATGACAACTGTATACCCTATTGAATTGCTCGTATTATTCTGAAAATAAAAACATATCAAAACATCCAGTAAGTATTATAAATATTTTTAGAGATGGTTTTTAAAAAAACTAAATAATAGCAATACATAAATTTTCTCCAAAATAAAACTTAATCTCACCATTAGCATGAAATGGGTTACTACCCATATCACACCAACTACTGTTACGAAAAGATCATATCTGTTTCTCCTGCTCTGCCAGTAGCCCCTCGGCGTAAATGCTATTGCTTTCATTATGACCTATGTCAGAAAAAATGCATAAAAAATATAAGAAAAAAAAATCTGAGATTGATTAAGTTATTCATAGTTTTAACATAATAACAAACCTTACATATAAAAGTAGTAAATTGGCTTTAATTAAGTTAATTATTTTATGAATAACCTTAAGATATTAGTTACAAGCTAAATGTAAAAATAAATAAAATAAAACATGACTTAATGGTTTATCATTTATAAATGCATTTAAATAAAATATTAGCAATTATTATTTAAAAAAAAAAAAAACTTCAAGAAGTGTAAACATACATGAAAAAATATGTAATTAATGCATATCAGTTGGCATATTTTACCAAGGAAGGTTTGGTACAACAGTGTTTTTGTGATAAATTTTTATTATTTTATCCACATTAACTTTAAATTACATTGTTGCACATCACTCATGTTTGATATGCAGTAGACAGAGCTGCCAACTGCTACGAAAAAATCGTAGTTGTTATGATTTTCAGCCACAAACTACGATGCTACGAAAATCTGTCTAAAACTACGATTTTCTGCAAAAAAAAAAAAAACTGCGAATTTCGTCACAGGATCACTCGAAAAAAAGGCGAAATTCGTCACAGGATCGCGTGAAAAAGCACGAATTTCGTCACAGGATCGCGTGAAGAAATGCGAATTTCATTACATGATCGCTGAAAAAAACGCGAATTTCGTCAAAAAATTGGCGGGAAAAAGCAAATTTCGCCAAAGGATTGCCGAAAAAACGTGAATTTCGTCAACCAATTGCTGAAAAAAATGCTAATTTCGTCAAAGGATCGCTGAAAAAATGCAAATTTCGTCAAAAGATCGTTGAAAAACGCGAATTTCGTCAAAAGATCAGCAAAAAAAAAAAAAAAAAAAAAAAAAAAAAAAAAAAAATTTCGTCGAAGGATCACCGATAAAAAGCAAATTTCGTCAAGGGATCGCTGAAAAAACGCGAATTTCTTCAGAGAATCATGTGAAAAATGTGAATTTCGTCAAAAGATCACAAAAAAAAAAAAAACAAATTTTGTCGAAGGATCGCCGAAAAAAAAAGTGAATTTCGGCAAGGGATTGCAGAAAAAACGCGAATTTCTTCAAAGAATCATGTGAATTTCATCAAAGAATTGTTGAAAAAACCCAAATTTCATCAAAGTATCGCTGAAAAAACGTGAATTTCATCAAACAATCACTGAAAAAATGCGAATTTCGTCACAGAATTGCGTGAAAATGCAAATTTCGTCTAAGGATTATGTAAAAAACACAAAAATTGCTGAAAAATCACGAAATTCTTCAAAGAATTGATGAAAAACACAAATTTCTTAAAAATTTACTGCATTGGGTTAAAAGATTGAAACCGGATTCCTTTTACTAATGTAGAAAATTTGCCGCAAAATGTGAAAACAAATTAAGTTTAAAAACTGCTTTCAAAACATCCAAAAACTGGCTTCAAGGTACATACTTCAGGCATAGATACCTTCCTGCCAAATCTTGTAGCTCTGTTCGCATTGCAGCAGTTTCTTTGTAAAACAGCACACGCCGATACAAACATCTATGTTTATTATTATGATATAGTTTTTAATCTGAAACAATATACTGAACTAACTTTTCAAAAATTTGTTTAACCCGACCTGAAAAAAAACAAACAATTAGCACAGACCCGACATGCAGAGTTGTATCAGCTTACTCAACCTGATGAAGGACTCTAACTCAGACATTTTTCTCTGGAAGATATACCTGTAGTTCCATCACCCTCTCCCCCCCAACCGCCTTGGAATCTTTCAGAAAATTCACTGTGAAGTTCAGAAATTTGGCTTAGGAGTGGACAAAGCATTAATTGAATGGGAATAATTATGTTTAATCAATCCCACCATAACAAAAAAATTAGCAAAAACAAAAGAGTCTCCTACTTTGTGTGCTTATGGATATACACATGCATTTAATTGATTAGTATTTGGTCGCTTAAAATTTGCAGCGTAAAAAACAGCCACCAACCAACCAACCTTCAGGTAAATTTGAATTTGTGATGCTACTATTTCTCATTTTCAAAGATTGGCAGGTCTGAGTAGACAATCAATTTTTTATACATATATCTTAAAAGAAAAAAAAAAGAATCATACACAACATGAGGATTATTTTAAAACATAGCATACCATAAGAATGGATTTAATTTTTTTGGCAATTGGCAATGTTTATAAAAATTACAAAAAATAAGACAAGAAAACATTAATATTTTCAAACAAACAGGCAAGCAAACAGAATTATCAGGTCTGAATGATATTTATAAGAGACCACCATCAAAATAAGTTCTTTGAAAATGAAAAAAGTATTATCAAAATCAGAGCATCTATTCAAAAATTATATAAACAGTCGAGCCCGTTTATAGCGAGCCCACATTTAACGAGATTCCGCATTTAGCGAGGAAAATGGAGTCTTTTGCTTGGTATAATGTTAATAAATGTATTGAAATATACAGTTTTAGCGAGCAAATTTTTGTACTTTGCTCGGATTTAATGAGGGAAATAATTATGGAAGCATGAAATAATTACAGAAATAATAATTTAAAAAAAGAAAAACATACAGTTTCCCTAGAATTTCCCCACTCCTGTTGTAAAGGAAAAATAAGCATTCTTTAAAGTTATCCAACAACAGGTGCAATCATCAGAGACAGGCATAGATTCTTGGAAGGGAGGTGGTGTTAACTGGATGCCAGTCCTATTGTCCTTTTCCAGGAAGGGAGAGAATGAAAGAATCCTAACTCACAAAGAATGGAATTCCAAATCACTTGGTGCTTAACAGCGGTTAAAGATGGTGGACGCAGGGGAGGTGGGGAAGCTTAGGGACGTTGTCAAGTGACGTCGTTCATGACGACTCCTCCCTTCAATGGCTTGACCCAATCTAGAACTCCTATAATAGAGGCTGACGCATCCTCGCATATTTGGTACCCGAATTGCAACCCAGTCGAAAAACCAAGCTAATCAGAACCGGTTCAGCCAATCAGCCAATCAGAACCGAGTTTTAGGCAACCCTAACACCGGCTGCGGTAGATTGATACTGAACTGGGTACCAATAATCCGAAACAAAATCGATATGCGTCAGCTCATATTACAGGAGGTTAACCCAATAAAAATCAGGTGTAATTACCGGTTTCAGAACTACGTGTAAGAAAAAATTAATTTCGGCTTGTGCCTTTTCTTGAGAGCGTGTTTTTTATTCTGCTGTTTAAAATGTTGAAAAGAAAAGTTTCATCCGTAAGAGAAAAAGTAGAAATTATAAAACTCGTGGATAAAGGTGAAAAATTTTTTTACAATATGTAAGCAGTATGGACTTTCTTCTTCAACTGTATCAACTCTTTTAAAAAACAAGGAGTCCTTAATGAAAGCATATGAAGCTAATGTGAGCAATTCCAAACGGTTGAATAAATGTGAAAAAGAGGACTTGGATGAAACGCTGTTAAAATGGTTTGTTCAGCAATGGAATTCTTGTTTACCAATAACTGGGCCCATCATTAAAATCCAAGCGGAAAAATTTATAGCTCAGCTAGATTACACAGATTTTTCTTGCTCTAATGGATGGCTACATCGTTTCAAGCAACGTCATAACATCTGTGTAGGAAAAGTCATCGACGAAGCCTCCAGTTTGAATGACAAGGATGTGAAAGACTGGTGAGATTGCACATGGAAAGATGTACGTGAAAATTATGCTGACGATAACATCTACAATGCTGATGAGGCCGGCGTCTTTTACAATCTAACTCCTTATCAAACGATGAAGTTTAAAGGTGAAAAATGTGTGGGCGGTAAGTTGATGAAAAATTGCTTAAATATGTTAATGTGTTGCAACATGTCAAGCAAAGACAAGAAAAAACTTTTTATCATCGATAAATCTGCAAATCCAAGATGCTTTAAAGGGGTAAAAAGTCTCCCAGTGACTTACAAATCGAACAAAAATGCATGGATGACTTCTGAGATTGCACTCATCATTGATAATTGTTCTGCTAACCCACAAGTCAGCAATTTAAAAAAACAAAATTTGTTTTTTTACCGTCTAACTCAACCTCAGTGTTACAGCCTCTCGATCAAGGAGTTACCGGAGCTTCAAATCCTATTATAGATAGCAATTGATTCTCATGATGTTAGAGAGAAATGAAAAAGATCAGGATCTTAAAATTTCTGTTCTTGACACTATACACCTGATGACAGATGCTTGGTAAAGTGTGACTCAATCCTGTATCTAAAATTGTTACAGGACAGCTGGATGGATTGACAGAAATGTAGGTGACTTCAAAGATGATGATTTGCTACTCTCAGTCTGGTTGCAACAAAATAACATTGAGAAGTTTAACGATGTTTTAAACATCGATGAGTACAATAACGTTGATGACAGTGTCTTAACGCCGGGCTTACTCTCCACTGAGGATATCATAGTGGAAGTGGTAAAAGCCCAAGAGCAGGAAGATGCAACTGATAGTGACTCGGAAGAAGAAACTGTACTTAAAATGCCGACATGTGATAGTGCTGAAGAATCATTATACAAAATCTAGAACAGTTTTTTGAAGCAATGAAAAATACTGATGATGCAACATTTAGTGTATTAAATGTTTTACGACAAAAATTAAATGAAACGAAAATTTGTAAACTGAAGCAAAATAACTTTGGATGAATATTTTTCCAATTCTCAATAAAGATTAACAAGCAGTAATTCACGTAAGTTGTTTTTTATGTATATACTATTAGTTATTAACTAGGATTTGTATAAAAAAAATAACATACAAACAATTTATGATAACCTCCTTCACTTAAAGCCGGTTAAAAAGTATTTTTGCTCTAAAAAATAAAACAGAAATTTTAAACAAGTAAAAAAAAATTGTAATAGAAAATGAAAAAAAATAGAAGCATTAATTTTGAAATGTATTTCAGCCTTTCAGCTAAGTTTTAATTTATTGATTCTTAGAATATAAAAAATAAGTGCTTTGAGAACATGAATAATTACTCATTCTTATTATAGTTTCATAAAATGCACTTAACAATTAAATAAATAAATTATGATACACACATTAGAAGCACTCTTATTAAACATATTAGCCATAAACATTTTAACCATATTAGTAAGCAAAAATCAAGTAATTTTAATTAATTAAAAATCCTTTACAGTTGAGAAATTGTCTGAGAACACTAAGAAAGAAAAAGAAGAAGGAAAAAAAAAAACATTGAAAGTCTTACGCTCAAAGCAAACAACAAGCAAGCAAAAAGTAAATCTTGTGCTTATCTTTTTACAAGATGCTTGTAACATCTTTTATTAATATATGCATTCTAATTAACAAATATATAATCAGAATATTAATATATTTATTTATCTCATTAAATTAATTCTAATTTTGAATCATCTTATGTTAGCATGTGTAATGTATATAAATGATAATCATAATTCTGCAACTGTCTATTATTTCAGGTAAGAAATTTTATCTTATAAGTTATTTATTCCATCATGCTTTTATCATTATTATAATTTATGTTTAGATCTTTACTTGAATAATATTTATGATATAATGTTTTCAAATATTCAAAAGTCTAGGAAATTTTATATCTTTTAAATAATTGTTATTTGGAATAAAAAAAATTAATTTTAAGTATTAAAGTTTTTTTTTAAACGCAATATATATGTTTTCAAATCACCACTATACGAAATATATTTATTTAAATGGCCATTAACGCTATAATATAATTATAATATATAATTTAATAATATATTTTCAAATTTAAACATAAATTTTTACAAATCTCAAATTGTGATATAAATTCAATTTAACACCCCTAAACTTAACTTTAAAAAAATTATTTTTATTTATTTATTTATTTTTTATTTTTTTGTAACAGTTATAAATCAAGCTTTAATTTGACACAATTTAAATTCAGTATGATGAAACTCTTCAAACTTTCACAAAATATTTTCTAGTTTATTTGATATGAATTTATCAAACAAATATAATGGGACAATTCGAATTGATATTTCATTGATAGGACCTCTCTTATAATTCAAGGATCAACTAGATTGGACAATGTAAAATTATGAAATTTACTTTTTTTCTAAAAGCAGAAAAATTACATATACTTTACAACTGTCTCAACAAGATTTTTCACTTATGTCTATATCAGAAGAATTCTAAACAGAAATTTTTTGTCCAACAATGGCATAGCAGGATTTTAGACAGTGTGTAATCTTGTACTTTTCTAGCATCCTTTATGCTCTTTTTCATGTGTTTTTAAGAAAAACATGTACACATAGACATACAAATACATGCATACATGTAGATAACTATAAGGGTTCACGCACGTTGTGTTTTTATGCTTGGCACTGTTGTAATGAATTTTTGGCATATCATTTTGTGCTCCATGTTGACTATTTTCAGTTTTTAGTGTATGATTTAAAGTTTACCAGAATTTATTTTTGGGACCTTGTTCTTGTTTTATAAAAACGATGTTCTTATGCTCACGACTCTCTTCAAAAACTGATTGCTTTTCCATATGCAGAAAGCCATTACAAATGATGTGCTCTTAGAAAACACCAATCAGCACATGTCTACCTACCCTTCACATCATCACTTTGCGACCACAGAAACTACAGAGTTCAAATATCTTCACAGGTTTTCTTACTAGAATTTAGCAAAAGTGGCAACGGTTAATCATGTGTGAATGTTCAAGAAGCTTTCCAGAGGACGTTCTTAGACCTTCAAGACACTCAGTCATTCAACTTGATACAAGATGGAGCTCTAAGTCAGATCACATGATTTAAAAGATGTTGTTTTCTGAAGGAAGAACCCCCCCCCCCCCCAAAAAAAAAAAAAAAAAAGTCTGTTGACAAACATTGGGAAAGCTAATGGCGCATTATTTGAAAAGTTGAAAATAAGAAAATATTGTTTCTTGCACAACTGCTGAAGTTTTGATCAGAATATGATGAAATTTTGGCAGCAAAAAGAGAATAAATATTTTAACCTATTAAATATATTTGAAAACGAAAATATTTAATATTTAAGAAAATTAAGAATATGATTTTTGGAACTTAGAAAATGATGCTGACACATTTTAGAAAAATATTTTACAAATATTCCATTTTGTTTATATTACTAAAGATGATAAATAAATAGATAATTTAATCATTGCTCTTATAATTAATTAATACTTTTGAATTAGTAACAGAAAAAAATTAATTTAAGCAAAACTTTTTATTTTTTGTTTTTAGAAAAAGTTAGTTTAATTTAGAAAAACAATTCATATTTAGATTAATCGATAATTAATTTTAGCCAGTAAAGAAAGGGCAATGTATGGTATTGTAACAATAGAAACCCTGTAGAATTTAGAAAGCATGAATTTTAACAATCTTTCAGACTGAAGGGGAATCTATGAGAATTGAGAGGTCCTAATTATTTTGCAAAGGGGAAGGGGATTTCTTGCTTTTGTCTAAAACATGTTGTAAATGTGCGTTTTGATATATAGTACTTTACATGGTTTAAACAATGATTAAAAAACAGAAGACTTAATTCTATTGCATGCCAATGTATTATAAAAATATCTAACAAATATAACAAAATATTTGCTTGCATATTGAAGAATTATTGTGTAAATGATACTAATTACTGTGTGAAACACATAAAAGGTAGCTCAGTTTAAATTAATCATTTCTTGTACTTACCTCTATGGTGAAAAGCAAAGTAAATGCAGTAGAACAAGTAGCAAGAGGAATTGTATGTTTTTCATCAGATTTCCACTAAAATAAAATAAGTTAATAATTATTACAAATGACACCTTGTATTTAAAAAATAAATGAAATTATATAGATTGATTATAATAATAAACAGAGTGTCCCAAAAAGGTTGAAATAATTTTTATAACTGTAGGCAATATAAATTTCAAAAGTGTGCTTAAAATAAGGTAGGATACAAGTTTATGTTAAAGAGATAGTCCTCCCATTAATTTTCAAAAAGTTAATTTTTTTTTTTAATTTTTACACGATTCTCCTAAACAAAATTGGAGAGTTAGAAAATTTTTCTTTTTGCTCCAACAAGATACAAAATACTGTATACCTGTATCTTTAAAATTAACCGAATTATATTAATGGAAAAAAGGAGAGTTATGTTATTTTTTCAGACCATTTAAATTATTTCAGCACTAAAAATACAGATCCTTCAGAAAATGACAAAAGCTTTATTTTGGTAAAAAAGATGTTAGAGTGCCAAAAATTCTGTCACAAATACATCTAAACAAATATTACAAAGGCAGAGATTATGTTAAATATAGTTTTAAATCCTAAAAACATAATAATAAAAAAACAATTCACAAAGCATTTTCAAAGTGATTTTTTTCATCTCCAATATATATAACTGAGCTCTTGTAATAATGCTTCAGAAAGTATTTTGGAGTTCTGCATTGTTACTATCATTGCAAGCACCTGATCTATTATCTTTTGTTAAAGGTCAACTGCACATGTATTATCATCCATGCTCCCCCTCCCCCCTGAAATATCTTATAGATTTATATTTCTAATTTGATATTTGACCCCGTTATAATTAAGCATAACTCATTCAATTTTATTTTAAAGATACAGATATGCAATTTTTTTGCAATAATTGTGTTGCAGTAAAAAGAAAATTTTTCTAACTGACCAGTTTTGTCACAGATATGCAATTTTTTGCAATAATTGTGTTGCAGTAAAAAGGAAAATTTTCTAACTGACCAATTTTATCCAGATGTATCATATAAAAATTTAAAAAATAACTTTTTGAAATATAATGGCAGGACTATATCATTAATAAAATCTTATTTCCTATTTTTTTTCTTCACTTTTCCTATTTACATTAATCTCCAACTCAGGTAAAAAATTAAAGTAGATTTCAAACTTTCCAGGACACACAAAATTATAAAAATGTTTACTGATATTAAAATAGATTTTACTTACACTGACACATAGCAAGCTACTATTTGCCAGAACAAGAACAGCGATGAAGCGCTTAAAGTAAATATTCTGAGTAATATCATAAATAAAAGCTCGAAATTTGTGGCTGTCGGGTCGGGGAGGTAGATGTAAGGGCTGGGCAATTTTAAGTCTCTTTTTTAAATCACACCATCTTCTCTGGTCAACAGTTAATAAAGCTGTGCCCTGTAATAAAAGGAGAAGATTATAAACAAGCATAAGAAATTTTGGTTCATTTTTGTTAAATGGATACTAGTCACATTTTTTGTGCCAAAATGTTAAATATGGTAAACTACTGATTTCTTGTTGACAAGTATCTTAACTTATGTGAGTAACCCAATTGTAAATCATTACAATCCCCCCCCCCTTCATTCCCCCAAAATTTCCTTTTTTTGAAGAATATTTGATTTTTTTTCTTTGAAATACTTTAATATGACATACACAATTTGGTAATTTCCAAATGATGAAGGCTCAATAATTAAATTTTTCCAAGACAAAAGTATAATTCAAACTGTGAAATCTGTTCATATAAATACATAATAATATAATGTATTTGCTGAGTAATGGATTTTCTGTAATGAAATATTATTTTTCTCATTATTTGTGAATATTTTCCATATTTTGTATTTAATAAAATTGCTATACTTTTTCATTAAACTATACCTATCGCATCAAGATTACAATTTTTATTTTCTACCTAAGTTTTCATAATATTTGTGAATTGCGTCTTTGTTAGCTTTTGCATCAGTATTTGATATTGACATTTGGTGTTAGGCAAACCGAAAAGTATCAAAATTTTTCAGACTGTTAAAATTTAACAACTTACAGGTAAAAAATAAAATAAAATAATAATAAAAAATAAATAAAAAATAAAATAAAATAAAAATAATTTTAAAACGATAAAATTTAACAATTTAAATATTAAAAGAACTGCACTTTTTTTGTAATGAAAAAAAAAAGACAAAAGAGAGACAATTATGAGAAATATTTGAAAATGTTAAGAATTAATTAATGAAAGACTGTGTCATTTAAAAAGGAAAGAAAAACCTAGCATCAGATGCACAGGGTGTCCCATAAGTCTATTCACATTTCAAAAATTCATAAAATGTTAACAAATAGCTGTATCAGAATGTGGTTTGCACCACAGAATAGCTTGTCAAAGTGCCAAATTTTGTGGCAAAGTAAAAAAATAGTTTAATTTTTTTTAATTATTATTTTTTGACACAAAAAAATTGACAATTTGACAAGTCTTATGGTGCAAACTTCACTTCTATATGACACTTTTATGAATATTTGAATTGACATAAATGAATTTTTAAATTAGGCATTTT
The DNA here is from genome assembly GCA_963931845.1 of Maratus michaelseni. Taxonomy (NCBI): domain Eukaryota; kingdom Metazoa; phylum Arthropoda; class Arachnida; order Araneae; family Salticidae; genus Maratus; species Maratus michaelseni. Next base: position 188,860,077 of record OZ007587.1, read on the forward strand.
ACACATTTTTTAAATAAATTTTTGAAATGTGAACAGACTTATAGGACTTCTTGAACTACTTTTTTCTTTTTTCACAAAACTTGTCAAAGACAAGTCTTAAGGTGCAAACTGACCTCTAGAAAGACAATTTGTTAAATTTTTATGAATATTTGAAATCTGAAATTACTCATGCGTATTTTTAAACTTTTTCTTTTTTTTTTTTACCTTTTTTTTCTTTTTCTTTTTCTTTTTTTTTCTTTTTGTGACACAAAAAATTTGACTTTTTGACATGTCTTATGGTACAAATCACATTCTGATATGATAATTGTTTATTATTTTATGAATTTTTTAAATGTGAATGGACTTACGAGACACTTGTACATAAAAATGTTAAAAGTTAACTACTAACGAAACAGCATCTTCTAAATTTAAAAAAAAAAAAAAAAAAAAAAAAAGCATGAAAAGAATTTTAAAGTGTCAAAATTTAAGTATTAATAGAGCGGTGTCCTGTAAAGGCGAGAAATAGAAACAAACATAAGAAAATTTTCAAAATGTAAAGTATTGAGAATTAAAAGAATGAAAAATAAAATAAATGAACAAACTTTTAATCATTAGAATGGTATTCCTTCTTTCATAATCCATAGATTTTGAAATTTTTACCAAATATATAAGTTGCACAAACATCGTATTGCATAAGCAGGACTGTGGAATATGAGTGAAATTAGACAGATTTTTGGATAAAAGTAGTCAGAGTTGGAGTCTCCAAAAAAAAAAAAAAAAAAAAAAAAAAACCCGCTGACTATATATATATATATACAATATCATTAATTATCTCTCAGTAGATTTTAGTAGAATGATATTAGAACTTGATATGTTTTTGAAATTCATAGATATTATATATATATATATATATATATATATAAACTTATTGCAAAAATTAACCATTGAAACAGAAATAACTGACCAAATGCAATGAAATTATTATCCCAAATAGCTATGTCAAATTATATATATATATATATATATATATATATATATATATATTTTTTTTTTTTTTACAATTTTAAGTGAAATTAAACCAATTATAATTCATTTCAAATTAATAAACGGTATTATTATTTTTAAACAAAATCTATCTATATCAATATTATAAAGCAAAAATGTCAGTAATGCTGATGTCATATCGATGGTGGCAAATATGATATAGAATCATTTATACATATCTTTATTCTAAATTATTATCTTCCTAACTTAATTTTTAATATATTAATTAATATTCTCTTCGCTAAAATATCTCTTATTCTAAAACCTCAAGTGTTACTTCCTTTTCTCATATGAAAGACTATCTTTATTAAATGCAGCATGTACGTTAGAGATCTATTTTAATTCCAATGCGGTTATACCAGATGTAATGTTATGTGTTCTGGACATTCATTGACAGCTGCTTGGGCGCCCAACCTTTTTCTGTTCATAAACAAATTGTGCAAGTAATGTAATTTCCCAGATACAAAGTAACTCTTTCCTTTGACTAAAATTCCTTTCCCACCGGGTTGCCCGCCTGTGTCCTCCAAAATTCACAAAAGTTACGGTTTTGCCAAATGTGGTAGCCTTTTCATTACATCCTCCCAAAACATTTATATTAATTATCCTTAACGTACAAAATTCTTCTACGCATCTGCGGTTTGTTGGCTCAATGTATTATCGAATCTTGGCGATACAATGTACTGCCCAAAAATAAGAGATCACTCCTAGCTCTTGCTCTGTCAACAGCTGTTCTAAGCCTCTAATACCCGAGACCACCCCATTCTTACCATCTTATACTTGCTATATATCAATAAAAAAACTTTCAGCTGAGATGTCTTCGTTCATTGGATATTTCATGTCTGCCTTCCTGGATGTAGAACCTTTGGGAAATTGTTTACAACGCAAATGGTACGAACGAACGGCCCAAAAACTTTCTCAATTCTGGCATTATGCATTAAAATATTTCAGCCCAACAATAATCGTCACCATACACAGTTGGTGTGACTTCGGAAGGCAATAATTGATTATAGTACAGTCGGGGTGGTCTCCCGTCTCCCGTCTCCTCCTGTATCATGTATCCTGTGATCTCCGTTTCTGCTCTCCTCCTGTATCCTGCATCCTGTGAGCTCCGGTTTCTGGCCTCATGTCTACGGTCTCCGGTCTTCTCCTGTCGCCTATCCAGATGGTATCCAGTTCCTCTCCAATCCTTTCCCGGACCCCTCCAGTGATCTCCAATCATCTCATCTCATTTCGTTCATTTGCCAATCATATCCAATGGTCTCAGATGGTCTCGGAATGAAATAACAGATTTTTAAAGCGGTACTGTTCTGGATTTCTCAGGATTAAGTGAATTTTTCTTCCGGATTTCCGGATCGCAATTTTCAAGCTATACAATTTTTCCTGAAGCCCCGTTTATGTTCCGAATTTCATTCATTTGCTTCATTCTACAAAATTTTACTAAAAGAAGAAAAATGTATCCCGATGTTTAAGAACAATATGTCGTCATTCTATTACTATTATCAGAGCATGAACATTTTAACGCAAGTAAACGTGAACGTCGGATTCCAGTACTCTAAAATAAAAGAAATATATAAGGAACTTTATGCCAATGAGAAAAAAAAAACACATGCTCGCAAATTATTCTTCATTACTGATGGGATTTTACTGACTTGTGATAAAAATTTTCGCTGTGAAGATATGTTTTTTCTTCTTCTTCGATCATAGTAAATTTCTCCTGCGGTCCAAGAATTTCGCTATCAAAACATGCAATGTCGGCGGTTTTTATTTTGCCTGGCCGGACGATAAAGCTTTCTTTGATCCCAGCTGTTCAATGCGCCGATTTCTTCCATCCGTTAAAACGGAACTTTTGCGCGAAACCTCTTAAGAGCAACTTTTTCCTTACCGCGCTCCATCAAAATTTCACAAAGTTAAAAAACATTGACATAATGTTATTGACATAATGTAAAAAAAACCCCAAAGAAATTTGTTTTTCGGACCAAGGTTGTGCGTATAAGTGCTGATACATTTTTCGGACTTATTGAATTTTTAAGTGTGTGATTTTTTTTAAAATTTACTGTGGGATATATGTTTTATTCTTCAAAGACGTAAGTACATATTTTAAAAATTATTTAATATATGCATGTTTTAATTATTTCCTTCAGCCTACAGTAATTTTCTCTCAAAAATTCTTTTACATGATGTTTTTATCGGAAGAATATTCAACTTAATTTATACTCATGCATATATTATAAACTGAATAAATAAATCCTACTGCTTTTGTTGTTAATTGTATAAAACGATGAAGATTATAAATAATTTCATTAGTATATTATTTAAATTTTCGATGAGTGCATGACATATCCTTTACTTTGGTTTGAATAAAGGTAGATAAATAGTTTGAAATTTAATGTGTTAAAATATAGGTGCATGTTTCCTTGGAAACTTATCTCGTTAAATTAATGTCTTTTGAAATTTTCATTAATCAGTATGTCAATTAGTCATGCAAACATTCACAATTTTTTCTATATGTCACATTTTATATGATATTATATATGTTTTTTTTTAATAATTGTGTACAACCAGAGTATGATTTTTTCCTCAAATGAAAAAATTTAGTAATACATTTTTTGTCTGCATTTTATATTTTAAATATTATATTCTAGATTTTTTATGCATATTAAAAGTTGTTTTCCTAGATGATAAAATTCTATTTAAAAAAAAAAAAAAAAAAAAAAAAAAATTTCAACATGTTTATCAGATTTTTTTTCAAATTAATAGAGATGGGGAGAATTTTCACATATAATGAATGTATATGGGAGTGTTGCATATATTTTTGAACTACTTATTGTTTTTGAAAGCTGATATTGATAAATTATGTAAGTAAGTATCAACTAATTGGTTAATAACATTGCATCAAGAATTTTTCGGTTTAAAAGCTCTATATCATAAAAATTTATAGTTTTACTCTTTTGAGCATTTTTCGCTAACTGTAATGAATATCAGTACAAAAACCCTTAACGGGTTAAAAGTTGTGACGCAGCACTTTGTTTTGGCTCTATAAATTTTAAATATGGGTCTTAAAAGTAATGATATCAAATTTAAGTGACGCTATGTTAATAATTTTTTTTTTAATCATAATTTTCTTTTTAGTTTTATTTATATTCACAGGTGCAATTATTATCTTAATATGAAAAAAATATATAGAACTTATTCGCTGATGCTTTTTCATTCACATCTCTCATGAATTCAAAATATGGGTTTTAAAAGAAATGATATCAAAATTTGAGTGACACCTTGACGTAAATTTAATAGGACTCTTTTAAAATTCAATTTAAATTATTTTTGGTTTGTCTTCTAAAGTATATTTACACATACAAACAATACTTTTAATTTTTCAATACACTTTTAAATATATTACTTTCACTGAGCCTATATTATGTATTGAAATGTATTTATTTCAATAAATTGATTTATCTTCTGTGCCACGCTATCCAAAATCATAAGTAAAATTTATGTAAATGATTATTTTGCGTCATATTATCCACTTGCATACATTTCCCTTTGTTTGGATACTATGACGCAAAATAATCATTTACATAAATTTTACTTATGATTTTGGATAGCGTGGCACAGAAGATAAATCAATTTATTGAAATAAATACATTTCAATACATAATATAGGCTCAGTGAAAGTAATATATTTAAAAGTGTATTGAAAAATTAAAAGTATTGTTTGTATGTGTAAATATACTTTAGAAGACAAACCAAAAATAATTTAAATTGAATTTTAAAAGAGTCCTATTAAATTCACGTCAAGGTGTCACTCAAATTTTGATATCATTTCTTTTAAAACCCATATTTTGAATTCATGAGAGATGTGAATGAAAAAGCATCAGCGAATAAGTTCTATATATTTTTTTCATATTAAGATAATAATTGCACCTGTGAATATAAATAAAACTAAAAAGAAAATTATGATTAAAAAAAAATTATTAACATAGCGTCACTTAAATTTGATATCATTACTTTTAAGACCCATATTTAAAATTTATAGAGCCAAAACAAAGTGCTGCGTCACAACTTTTAACCCGTTAAGGGTTTTTGTACTGATATCATTACTTTTTTAAGGTTATTGATGAAAATGTCAATTAGTCAAAATTAAGCATAGGGTATAAATTAATCATTAGAATAAAATTTTAAAGAAATGCTAAAAAAGACCCCTTGGACCCCAATAAAAATATGAGGGTGGTGGCCCAGGGAGAGGAATCCAAGACTCAACTTTTAAATTATACAGCGAGAGAGTAATGCAATTAGAAGTATGAAAATGCATGGCAAAACCCGATTGTTCCATCTTCCACCGCCAGGGGGGCACTCTGTTCTATACAAACATAGCTGAAATCTTTGAGGCTGTCGATTTGGAGTCGAATGAGCCATACCTCGTCGTGATCGGTCCCATAGAACCCGAGATAGGAAAGCGCCCCCTGGTGGTGAAATTTGAAATTAAAATCGATATATCCTGTCGATGCAGAGTCGAATAAATTAAACTGTATTGTGATGGGGCACATAGCTACAAAATCCGTTAGTTCCATCTTCCACCGCCAGGGGGCGCACTCTGTTCTATACAAACATAGCTGAAATCTTTGAGGCTGTCGATTTGGAGTCGAATGAGCCATACCTCGTCGTGATCGGTCCCATAGAACCCGATAGGAAAGCGCCCCCTGGTGGTGAAACTTGGAACTAAAATCGATATATCCTGTCGATGAATCAAACTACATTGTGATGGGACCTATAGAAATAGAGTTAGCTACAAAATCTGTTAGTTCCACCTTCCACCACTAGAGGGCGCACTCTGTTCTATACAAACATAGCTCAAATGTTTGAGGCTGTCGAATAAGACATACCTCGTCGTGATCGGGCCCATAGAATCCGAGATAGGAAAGCACCCCCTGGTGGTGAAATTTGGAATTAAAATCGATATATCCTGTCGATGCCGAGTTGAATAAATTAAACTGCATTGTGATGGGACCCATAGCTACAAAAATCGTTAGTTCCATCTTCCACCACCAGGGGACGCACTCTGTTCTATACAAACATCAATAAGTCGAATAAGACATACCTCGTCGTGATCGGGTCCATAGAACCCGAGATAGGAAAGCGCCCCCTGGCAGTGAAACTTGGAATTAAAATCTATATATCCTGTCGATGCTGAGTCGAACCAAACTGCATTGTGATCGGACCCATAGAACTCGAGTTAGCTGCAAAATCCGTTAGTTTCATCTTCCACCATCAGGGGGCGCACTCTGTACTATGCAGACATAGCTGAAATCTTTGAGGCTGTGGATTTCAAGTCGAATAAGCCATACTGCGTGGTGATTGGGCACATAGAACCCGAGAGAGGAAAGCGACCCCTGGTGGTGAATTTTGAAACTAAAATCAATATATCCTGTTGATGTCGAGTCGAATAAATTAAACTGTATTAGATACCAATTAATCTCGGAAAAAATTGCAAATTTTGTCATTTGGCAGCGTAAAAATCATGAATTTCATCGATCGACACAGAAAAAACATGTATTTTGTCGATAGGGGGAGAAAAGATCATAAATTTCGTCGAACAGGCGGATAAAAATCATGAATTTCATTTATTAGCGCATGAAAAACACAAATTTCATCAAACACTCGCATAAAAATTAAAAAATTCGTTGATCGGGCATGAAAAAACATTAATTTCGTCAAGTTTGCACGTAAAAATCACAAATTTCATCAAACGGTAGCATAAAAATCACAAATTTCATCAAACCGTAGCATAAAAATCAAGAATTTTGGCAATCAGGTGATAAAATTTTTTTTTGTCAATCCGGCCCGTAAAAAGTATGAATTTTGTCGATGAGGTGCGTAAAAATTGTCGAGTCGAATGAATTAAACTGCATTAGATACCAATTAGTCTCTGAAAAAATTGCAAATTTCATTATTTTGCAGCATAAAAATCAGGAATTTCGTTGATCAATGTGCAAAAATCATGAATTTCATCGATCGGTACAAAAAAAACATGAATTTTCTCTATAGGGGGAGAAAAGATTATAAATTTCGTCGAACAGGCGGGTAAAAATCATGAATTTCATTTATTAGCACATGAAAATCTCAAAATTCATCAAACGGTCGTTATGAAAATCAAAAAATTCTATGATCGGGTATGAAAAAGTCATTAATTTCGTGAAGTTTGCACGTAAAAATCACAAATTTCATCAAACGGGTGCATAAAAATCAAGAATTTTGGAAATCGAGTGATAAAAAATTTTTTTGTCAATCCGGCCCATAAAAAGTATGAATTTTGTCAATGAGGTGTGTAAAAATTGTCAAGTCGAATGAATTAAACTGCATTAGATACCAATTAGTCTCTGAAAAAATTGCAAATTTCATTATTTTGCAGCATAAAAATCATGAATTTTGTTGATCAATGTGCAAAAATCATGAATTTCATCGATCGGCACAGAAAAAACATGAATTTTCTCGATAGGGGGAGAAAAGATTATAAATTTCGTCAAACAGGCGGGTAAAAATCATTAATTTCATTTATTAGCGCATGAAAAAACATTAATTTCGTCAAGTTTGCACGTAAAAATCACTTTCATCAAATGGGTGCATAAAAATCAAGAATTTTGGCAATCGGGTGATAAAAAATTTTTTTGTCAATCCGGCATGTAAAAAGTATGAATTTTGTCGATGAAGCGCGTAAAAATTGTCGAGTCGAATGAATTAAACTGCATTAGATACCAATTAGTCTCTGAAAAAATTGCAAATTTCATTATTTTGCAGCATAAAAATCAGGAATTTTGTTGATCAATGTGCAAAAATCATGAATTTCATCGATCAGCACAGAAAAAACATGAATTTTCTCGATAGGGGGAGAAAAGATCATAAATTTCGTCGAACAAGCAGGTAAAAATCATGAATTTCATTTATAGGGCAGTTGCAATTGACGTCACCTTGGAGGTAAACTGTACAAATAGGCAGTTCTGATTGGTGGAATTACCCTTACCTCCAAGTGAATACAATGGTTGATCAGCTGATTGCAACTGCCCTATAAGCACATGAAAATCGCAAATTTCATCAAACGGTCGCATGAAAATCAAAAAATTCTTTGATCGGGTATGAAAAAATCATTAATTCCGTAAAGTTTGCACGTAAATATCACAAATTTTTTCTAACGGGTGCATAAAAATTAAGAATTTTGGCAATCGGGTGATAAAATTTTTTTTGTCAATCCGGCCCGTAAAAAGTATGAATTTTGTCGATGAGGTGCATAAAAATTGTCGAGTCGAATGAATTAAACTGCATTAGATACCAATTAGTCTGAAAAAATTGCAAATTTCGTCATTTTGCAGCATAAAAATCAGGAATTTCGTAGATCAATGTGTAAAAATCATGAATTTCATCGATCGGCACAGAAAAAACATGAATTTTCTCGACAGGGGGAGAAAATATTATAAATTTCATCAAACAGGCCGGTAAAAATCATGAATTTCATTTATTAGCAAATGAAAAACGCAAATTTCATCAAACGCTTGCATAAAAAAAAATTCATTGATCGGGCATGAAAAAACATTAATTTCGTTAAGTTTGCACGTAAAAAACCCAAATTTCATCAAACGGGTGCATAAAAATCAAGAATTTTGTCTATCGGGCGATAAAAAAATGTATTGTCAATCCGGTACATAAAAAGTATTCATTTTGTCGATGAGGTTAAAAATAAAGGTAATATGAGTCAAGGGGTCTAACCTTATGAGTCTCCTTATTTTCTTTCTTGTTCGGATGCAAACAATTCATATTTTTAATCTGCATTTGGTCGAAAAATGAATTATCTTTAATTTTAAAAACGAGAAATTCGTAATTACATGTATAAAATTCGATTGGTATTTATTATTGGTATTTATGATTTCAAAATTTTTAATAAGAAATTGTTTTTTTGCTAGTATACAGTGGGCAAAGTCTCTAGCCATGCCAACCAACCAATCGGTTGCTTATGGATCTGCTTATGCTTATATCACTTATTCATATAGTTTAGCTTTGGCTTGCCTCTTATTAGTTTGTCTTGACTGCTAAATTTTTATATTTCACATTTCATAATTTTTATTGCAATACTTCAGGTAAGAATGCTTTTTAACTTGATTATTTCCTGTATTTATAATAATTTTTTGTTACTAACATTCTTATGTTTTAATGGGTGCAAAATTTAAGATTGGCGAAAAAGCTACTAAAAGGTTCTTTATTTCAATAAATTGTTTTATCTTTTGTGCCATGCTGTCGAAAATTGAAAGAAAAATTTATGTAAAGGTTTATTTTGCATCACAGTATCCAAACTAAGTGAAATGTATGCAAATGGATAGTATGATGCAAAAAAAACCATTTACATAAATTTTTCTTTGAATTTTCGACAGCATGGCACAAAAGATAAATCAATTTATTGAAATAAATACATTTCAATGCATAATACAGGCTTATTGCAAGTGATATATTTAATGATGATTGTACTGAATTTTGTATTGAAAATGGAACATTTTAGTACATATTAATGGTTTAGCATAAAAAATAATTTATGTAGGTCATTCTAAAATTCTTATATAACAAAATCTGTAAAAATGAAGCTCTGTTTTGTCAGAATTCTGCAATTGTTAATTTGTTTTAAAACTAAATAAGCACTCCTTAGGTATTTTTAACTGTTTTTATTATTGGAAATGGTGCGGAAAAACAGAATAAAACAAACTTTAGTAAAATATTTTATGTAGTAATAGGGTGGGTTTTTTTAGGAAACATTTATTTAACTGCGTTTATTATTTTTTTTTTAAGAGGACAGCCAAGGGTCGATGCATGCTTTACACTCACGCTAAAAAAAAAAAATTTAATCGGTTAAAAAAAAGAAAAAAAGTCTCCAAACTTTGGAGACTTTTTTCTTTTATGGCAACCTGGCTATTAAGCTTGTATTTAGTAGCTTGGCGCAGTCTTGGAAATCGTGCCATCCAAACAGTCGCCAATCTTTTGTTTACATTTTAGCGTGAGTGTAACACATCTGTTCAGTTATTTTTCTTGGGGCCCATTTTGTGAAAAGTAAAGGTTACTTTTGTGAAATTTATTATATTTTAGTGAAAAATAACATTTTGTAACAAAAGTTGAAATTCAGTTACTCAAATTAGAACAAAGTACTTATTAACAAAAACTTTTTACATTTACAATCACTTTGCTGAAATTTTCCTCTCAAGTGAACTTGTTTGTTTACAAATTACACATCTTAAAACATCACAAAATAATAAATATTTAATAAATAGTAAGTTTTTATGGAATAGAATTTTGTGAAAGGAACTATTTTAGTAAAAAGAATTTTGTGGAGAGGCCCATTTTATCAAATTGATTTTTGTGAAGAGGTCCGTTTTATTAAATTGATTTTTCCCCAAATTTTACCTGGATCGACCCTTGACAGAGCAAAATATAAATATGTAAACTTTATTCTTAATAAAACAAACAAATAAACTGATATTTTTTTTATGTATATCAATATTTATTTACATCAAACTATCAATTATTTATTTTATTTATTTTTTTAATAATAGAAACTATTTCATTAGTTACGCTATTTTATTTTTATATTGAAATAAAAAAATTCCACGTGCTATTATTGCATGCTATTTGTAACTAATATTAAAAAAAAGTTTTCGCCGGCGGAGGAAAAAAATCGCACCAACGTGGTGCGTATATATATGACATCTGTGCGGTATTATTGATCAATAATACTATATTAATAAAATAGATTAGCAGTTTCACACAGCTTTTTCGCCAATCTTAAATTTTGCACACATTAAAACATAAGAATGTTAGTAACAAAAAATTATTATAAATACAGGAAATAATCAAGTTAAAAAGCATTCTTACCTGAAGTATTGATATAAAAATTATAAAATGTGAAATTTTAGCTGTCGAGACAAACTAATAAATAAGAGCCAAGCCTAAGACAAACTAATAATAAGTAATAACAGCTAAGCCAACGCTAAACTACTGTGGCTAAACTATCAGTCAGATAATCAACCGATTGGTTGGTTGGCATGGCTAGAGACTTTGCCCACTGTATACTAGCAAAAAAACAATTTCTTATTAAAAATTTTGAAATCATAAATACCAATAACAAATACAATCTAATTTTATACATGTAATTACGAATTTCTCGTTTTTAAAATTAAAGATAATTCATTTTTCTACCAAATGCAGATTAAAAATATGAATTATTTGCATCCGAACAAGAAAGAAAAAAAATTTAACCATAATTTAATTTAATACATATTTTGGAATGTATAATAAACTGTTTTCATATTAAAAAAAAAAAAAAAAAAATCTAAATAGTTCTTCAGCCACATATGATTGCGAAATCGCCTTTAACTATAACCGTGATACCCATGAACATCCTGACCGCGCAGGAATAAAAAAGGGTGAAAAGGCCGAAAATCTTTAATGTTAGTCTACAAGAAAAAGCATAAGAAAAGAGTCCGATTTTGAAGCTGAATTATATAAAAAACAAGAGTTTTCCTACGTTATCTCAAAATCTTACTCTCTTCATCTAAAAGCGATAAATATAATATATTAATTTTAAAAAAAATCGTTCGATCCATTTTCGAGATAACACCTCTGTGCCCATTACACCATTACATTTTCCATTTTCGCTTAAAAATTGGTTTCCAGATCTCAAAATCTACTGCATGTAGAAATCTATAAATTTCAGGATAGAGTTAGGCCATAGATATAAGACTAATGTGAAAAAATCGAAATGGTATGCCTCATATTTACTGAGATATTAAATGTCGGCATTTCGATTTTCCTTTGATGTCCTGCTAGCTGTATATATGAGAGTGACGGAATCTTCGGTTTTGGGCTTACGGTTTTCGGTTTTTCGCTGCGTCACTCAAGAGACTACCGTCTCTTATGATTTGTTTGCTTTAACACCATCCATTTTATACCATTAAAGAATTTTAATAACCTGGAATTCCTTAAAAGGTAAACTGCATTACATTATATGTTGTTTGTTTTTGTGTAGGTCATTTTTTATGTTATGTGTGATGCTATAAGCTCTGTCTCGTGTATATATATTTACATTTTGCCATATATGATGGGCTGGCCCCAAAGTTTTGATCGAATGTGAATATCCCGGATATATCCACGAAACATTCGCTTATGCATGTAACATTTTCATTTTTGGTGTATGCAATGCTTTTGATCTATACTAGGGCACTACAGGTAAATTTTTATATGTTTCAGTATATAGCATTAACAAATATTATGATTTATAGTAATGCTCATTCTCATATTTAAAAAATAAAATAAAAATAAAAAATAAAAATAAAAACTTTAATTATTTTTAAATTTTTGTGTTTATATTTTTGGCCCATTATTTCTATAAAATCTGTGATGGAATAAATATTTATATAATTTCTTTCATAGTGATTTGCTAGGCCTTGTCCCTCTTGTTGTATGTACTTTTCAGATTTGTCAATATCTCGATTCTCCCCACTTAATTTTTTCACTGTCGAGATATCTATGGTGATGGAAAAGAAAAGATAAATTGGTATTTCAAAAGTCTTTTAAATTATATTTTTTTTCTCAAGCTAGTAACTGAGAAATTATAATACTTCTTTATATTTTAAAGAGTTCAGATATATATGTGTAAAAGAATACTGGCATGGTTAAAACAATAATAATAATAAGTAAAAAGAATTACATCAGTGTTGCCATGTATATTTTAGTTTTTAAATATTTTGGTCACTTTTAAGGATGTTTTTTATCTGCACACACGATTATTCTTTTTCCCACAGATATTAATTACAATTTTTAGATATTTTTGCTTATCATGTCATTGTGCTATCTACTTAACTTTTAAAATATTATGTACTTTATAATATTTACATCAGTTTTCTAAGCATTCTTCTTATTTATGCTCATCTTCGTACAGTTCTGAAATTATAATTCATTTGACTGAAAGACATTCATGTTTTAATCATTTCCATAGGCAATTTAAACTTTTAGGTAGAATATGTCATTCGGCATTACTTACATACTTGGAATATGATTTTTTTCAACGTCTTGTTACATTTTTGCACAAATTTTGTTTTTAAAAAGTAGGTTCAAGATTTATAATTTTCCTTTACATTTTATGCAGTTGTATAATTCTCGATTCAAGGAGCTCATATATATATTTTCATTGAATAATTTAAAAATTCCACTTTTAATTTTAACAGTTACGTTAAGTGTAAGTACATCTTTTCGTTGATTAATTTCTGCAGGATTAGTGAACGATAATTTGTTTATTTCACATTCAATCATGGTGACCGGCCAATCACTGGGGTTATGTGTGAAATATTTCTTGCACTTTTCAAAGTTTTGATGTCATATTTTGTCATTTTAATTTCTGGCGTAAAATTTTTGTTCTATTTTGTGCAATTCTGAAAAGGTTCTCCATTTTACATTGTATTACTCACTTCGTACAATATATTTTTATGCTGTTAAAATTTTTGCACACGCCTTAATTTTATTTTGGTCGTGATATTTTGTACTTTTCAAGTACTCAGATTGCACGCCTTCTTTTTAATTCTCTCTCATCGATTTATATTATGTTCTGTTCAATGTGTTCTGAAAATTCATCGTATTCAAGTAATTTACATATTTCACGTTGTTCATCGAAACTAGTATAGTAACTAGTATTTTCTTTCATCGTACATTCTACATTCTTATGTACTCGTCATCCTAAGCACAAATAGTTTGTCGGGTATACACACACACACACACGCATTTTTTTTATTGCTGTTTCATATTTAAATTTTTGCATTTAATTTTTATTTAAAAAAAAAAAAAAAAAAAAAAAAAAAACTGGCTCTATATTATTTATTGTACACTGAAATCTTGACATTCCCCTACATGTTTTCGATGTGTAACAAGACGCATTTTTTTATTATTTTGTCAGGACACATATTCAGGTAATATTTAAAATTTCAATATTTACTCATGTTTTGTGTTTAACAGTTTTCTTGGCAGGTCATACAAATATTGTTTATCTTCTCTTGTCAATGTTTATATTTTGCAGGTAACTTACTTGATACAAGGTTCAAAAATTAAAAAATTTTCTGCTGTTTCCTCAAGTCCTATTGGTTTACGATTGCATTTTTCCAGAATATTCTCACTTTCCTTGTCTCTCCATATTACACGCAGTGTCTTCCATGAAAGTCATTTATTAGCGCCCAACGTACAATGTCTTATTTTCTTACAAAGTTCTTTCTTTTGAGTGCTGATAGACTTTTCGTAGATGATATTCCCTTCTACAATTTTTCAGAGCATTTTTGCAATACAAAGGGGTACATAGCATATTTTTCTACAAAGTTTTACAATGATTTTTTCGCAGAATGCTTTGGATATAAAATTGTAGTCTTTCATTCACGGTTACACATGCAATTGTTTACATTGGTTCTCTATACTGTTTGCAATATTTATTTTCTATTTATTTTACAATATACTCTTCCTTTTTAAACTATTTTTAGACACAATCATTTTCATTTTATGACAAAATTCCAATAGTTGTCTCTCTCGTCGGTTCATTTAAATTTAATAGTTTACATTCATTTTTGAACTGTGACTCTTCACAAATTGGTTCCATTTCAATCATTTTAATAGATAGTTGACATGACATTTATTAAAAAAATTTATTTTCTCTATCACAATGTTTATTTTATTCTTTCACACTTTTTCATCGTATCTCTTTCCATGATTATGATATACTTCATGTATTTAAAAAAAAAAAAAAAAAAAAAAAAAAAGAAAACTCTGCTTACATAACAATTTAACTTCACATCATGGAATTCATCAGTTCAATATTTTTGAATTGAAATTTTAATAATGGTATAGGTAAATTTTTAATACATTTTTTCACACATTTACTCCATGTTCTCTCATCAACATACAATGTTTACACATTTACACAAAACATTTTCTTTAATTTATAGGATTTAATTTTTATGAATATGGCTTGTAAATGTCATCTGGTAAATGTATTTTTCAGAAGTACTCTACACTACACACATACAAAATATAGACATACTAGATAAGTAAAATTTTCTTTTTGCATTCCTGTCATATGACATGTCTATGAGTCATATGGTAGACGTTAGGACTGCTTTTTCAACATTTTACACACGTACTTTCTGATAGCGCATAATACCTACGGTGTTTACTTTTCAGTTTATATGATTATTTTTCCTATATATTTTAATTGTTTATAAATCCCACACCTTTTACAATTAATAATAATAAAAAAAATCATATTTGTGGACACTACAATTTAATGGATAAAAATGTTATAAACAATTTTTAATCCAAATTTTTGCTCATATGCACAAGTGTTTTTTGCCATGTTGTTTACAATTTTTATAATACTTTTATGCAATAGATTCATAATTTTGCACGTAATTTTATTTCTTATTGTCAGTATTCATACTTTGCACAGTATCACTCTACTTTTAACATATTTTTGTCTCATATATTTTTATTTTCACTTGAATAAAGGAAAACACTTATTTATATTAAACTTTTATGCATAATTATTGTTTATATATATTACATTTGCATATGTTTATATTTACTTTCCAATTTAAACTAGTTTTTGTTGTCATATTATATTTCTATATTAATGTTTATTATGATAAACATTTTTGAAGTAAAGCTAGCTAAAATCAAAGAAATCTGCAGATATGTATGTTACCATCGTTATGAGAATTGCTAGCATTGAAGATTTTGATAATTGTGCACACATACATGTATATACATATGTATGAAAAATATATAGGCCTCCGTCAAATAAGACGAATATCATTGAAATGATAATTATGATGTTGTTCTGTATTTTTAAATGCTGCAGCTGTTTGGATAAAAAAAAACGAAACAGAACATTTGTATGATTTAAAAAAAATCATTTTAGGTACCTTTGCACGCATACTGAAGGTGCAAGATTTTGAAAACAAGTACTTGTATATATTTTTATTTCTATATGTTTGTTTGTATTTTTGTTTTATTGTGTAATTTTGGGTGGTCTCCAAGTGTAATTCAGTACTGAATTTTTGCAGGTATGTATAACAGTTTGTACCGATGTACATTGAGCCAGCGTCATTTTTTTTTCATTTTGTCGAAGGGGAGAATATGTATATGATATAGAATCATTTATACATATCTTTATTCTAAATTATTATCTTCCTAACTTAATTTTTAATATATTAATTAATATTCTCTTCGCTAAAATATCTCTTATTCTAAAACCTCAAGTGTTACTTCCTTTTCTCATATGAAAGACTATCTTTATTAAATGCAGCATGTACGTTAGAGATCTATTTTAATTCCAATGCGGTTATACCAGATGTAATGTTATGTGTTCTGGACATTCATTGACAGCTGCTTGGGCGCCCAACCTTTTTCTGTTCATAAACAAATTGTGCAAGTAATGTAATTTCCCAGATACAAAGTAACTCTTTCCTTTGACTAAAATTCCTTTCCCACCGGGTTGCCCGCCTGTGTCCTCCAAAATTCACAAAAGTTACGGTTTTGCCAAATGTGGTAGCCTTTTCATTACATCCTCCCAAAACATTTATATTAATTATCCTTAACGTACAAAATTCTTCTACGCATCTGCGGTTTGTTGGCTCAATGTATTATCGAATCTTGGCGATACAATGTACTGCCCAAAAATAAGAGATCACTCCTAGCTCTTGCTCTGTCAACAGCTGTTCTAAGCCTCTAATACCCGAGACCACCCCATTCTTACCATCTTATACTTGCTATATATCAATAAAAAAACTTTCAGCTGAGATGTCTTCGTTCATTGGATATTTCATGTCTGCCTTCCTGGATGTAGAACCTTTGGGAAATTGTTTACAACGCAAATGGTACGAACGAACGGCCCAAAAACTATCTCAATTCTTGCGTTATGCATTAAAATATTTCAGCCCAACAATAATCGTCACCATAGCAAAGGCCTGGGCAATCAATTTTGCTTTTATTGGAAATTTATTAACTTCTAAACATTGATCAATTTAAATTTTTACACTGTCAAACAGGGGGAAAATGTACTTTTAAATGCAATTTGTTTGAAGAGTAACTCCATTTACTGATTTTTTAAATAATTTTCAAGAATGATTTTTTAAAAATCTTGCTCTAAAGACCTGAGCACCAATATTTCAAGGTCCTTTAACTACACTTTTTATACATGATCCATGATAACACACTTATATTCAATTAATGTTGCTCCATAAAGAGGCCACATTAAAAAGACTTTTCAGTTCCAAAGCTTAAAAAAATTCCCAACATAACTCACACACATCTGGTTTTAAAGTACTGATAATTGAGTTACTAACTGAGCCATCTTGCGGCCATCATAAGAAATAAAATTTGGTAGTTACTATTTTATCAATGAAAAAACAGAACAAGTGGGTAAGTGTGATCGAAGATCGCTCAAAGGGTTTCGTTTAATATTCCTTTCAAAACACTTTATCCTTTCTTTAACAAATTCAAACAAATTTCATTTAGCAACAACAAAAAAAAAAGCCATGTTTTTTATAAAGTAAAAATTTACCGGTCTATTTTTTCCTTTTTTCGAATATCTAAACGATCCGGATAGCAGTCCAAGCCTGCTATTATATTCTGTCATAATAATATCCGTCATACGGACTAAATGCAATATTTAAAAAAATAATTTCAAAATTAAACAAATTGTACACCTTCAAAATGTTAAAATATGCGAATATTTCCATAATCGGATTTTTATCACGATTTAATATGCTTCTCAAACTCATATATTTACTATTCTCTATTATTTATATTGATACTCACTTTGCATTATTCTCAAACATTTGAAAAATTAGTTAAACTTCCTATATGACGTCAGATTTTCTTTTTAATTCTTTAATGACGTGTATTAATCTGCTTTGTCCATTTACACATACTCATACTCCTTGTATTATTGAGAAATCTTAGACATTTTCCGTTTTATTACGACTATGACGTCAATCAATTTTATTTCATATTTATCTTTTTTTCAATTGGTGAAACTTTTTATTTCATTTTCATTTTTCACGTGAAAATCGTCTGATAGAAAATTAATTATTGTAGAAAGAATTTCTTTGTGGATTTTTAGTTTTTGGCATTGGCTATAACTAAAAATGTTTCAATTTAATAGGGAAAGGTTGTTAGAATTTTGGTTTTTTATCTCTATTTATTAAAATAATACGAATTTTTCAAATTTTAATATTTTGAGCTCTTCACAGCTTCTATTCAGATTTATACACTAAGTTTCAACTCTGTAAGTTACATACTTTTTGAGAATGGCTCTGTGACGGACAGACAATGGAGCGGTGGTAATAGGGTTTCGTGAGATGAACGAAAACCTAAAAATAGATTTTGGCACTTTTCCCCTACCCATGTCAACGTCTCAATTATCCTCGCATCTGGTTGCAAGATGCATCCAGTTAAAAATGAATCTTTGCTATCAACCCCTTGCATGTGACTATTACAAAAGCCACATCCATATATTTAAAGCTGTTTGCTAAAAATGTCAAATAATTCCATCGAATTTCGACCGTATACGCATGCGTCAAAAAAGGACCGGCCAATGAGGCCGAGGGTCTATTCCTGTCTCCAAACGTATTTGGGATCAAGATCAACTCCTGTTGTTTTGATGGCTTTTTCCGCGTTGCGTTAAACCGAGGAAGATATTTATATAAAAAACTGGAGTGTTTAGAAGGTATTTATTTTATTTATTGTTGTATTTATTGTAATTTGAATGAATACTTAGGTATCCATTTCGGATTTACTGTGTAACATGAATTTAGGTTCATTTAACGTTCGCGAAATCAAATCATTTTGTTTATATAGTACAGAAAATAATTCTTCAATCGTAAATAAAAATATAGTAGAACATGTAATACAAAATTGGACCACTTATATTCCGTTTATGATCGGATATGAATCTTATGGTGTTCCGATTGCTAATGAAAACGATTATGTAAATATAATGTCAAAAGACAGTACGCACGGCAGTAATATTTTTATTATTATTTGTTCGAAAAAAGCGAATCTGAGCGTCTGAATATAAATTATAAAATATTATTTCTGTATTTAGCAACTAAATATTTAATAAATATGCAGGAATGTGACTAGCTTTATGTGAATGTATAATATATATAAGTCTGAACTTTAGCATTATTTTTTAACAGAAATATACTATCTCTATTCGATTTAAAAGTTTTGTCATTATATAAGTGTGCTATTTTATTTGTAAAGAGTATGTATGCATTATATTGTTTGTATGTATACAAATCTTTAGAATCTCTTAATATTTGAGTAATGTTTACATTATATTTGTTTGTATGTATACAAACAATATATGTATACAAAGAAGTATGTATACAAACAATGTATCATGTAACAATATTAATATTTACATTGTATTGTTTGTATGTATACAAATCTTGAATGTTTTAATTTATTACATTCATTTTTTACCAGTTTGCATGTCCGTTCATGGGCGATTCATATGAAACTCATAATTTGTCACAAATTGGTGATTTTATTGATTTAGTGCTTTGCCCAAGAATGTGGAAAAAAAACCTTTTTGACATCGGGTGAAATGAATGAGGTTATTTCGGTTTTTCTTTTGTATATAAAAAATGTTATATGTAAAAAAATCCTGGCCATTAATCACATTGTTTTTTGTATATTTAAAGACGATTACTTATTCTTTGTAATTATTTTTTTGTTGGGGGTTTTTGAGCAAAATAATATTACTTCATAGCTAGAACCAGTTCCGCTAATCATTAATATTTACTTATTTACTTAATCCTTTGACCGCTGAGCAAATGGGCAAATTTGTAATGTTTTTTCTGTTATTTTTTTTAAATGTCAAAAAAAGATAAATTTTCAAACTTGGTATAAAAAACTTAGGTACTTCTCTATTATCCCATCGTCCACTTTTCATAACAAAATACTATCGCCAAACTGTATGATTAAATGCCAAAAATGCAGTCCCATTTACTTGATGTCGGAAGCATTATACGTGTTTGTTATGTCATCAAGTGGTTTTTAATTCAACATTTGCGCGTATTAATGACAACGTTCTCCCGTTTATTTGGCATTACAGTTTGGCGATAGTTTTTTGTGATGAAAAGTGGTCGATGAGATAATAGAGAAGTACCAAAACTTAATTACGTATATGAGTAGATTCCTTGACAGTATTAATCATTACTCAATATTTTAAAACTGCATCATATTTGTAGAATTATATTAATTTAAACAATGCTTCTATTGAAGTGTGAAGAAGCACATACTTCTATGAAGAACCATATATTAACATAATCGTTTTCATTAGCAATCGGAACACCATAAGATTCATCCCCGATAAAAAACGGACTATAAGTGGTCCAATTTTGTATTACGTGTTCTACGATATTTTTACGTACATTTGAATAATTATTTTCTGTACTATATAAACAAAATGATAGAGATCTAAAACCACAATTTCCATCGGGATTGATTTCGCGAATGTTAAATGAGCCTAAATTCATTTTTAAACAGTAAATCCGAAATGGACACCTAAGTATTCATACAAATTATAATAAATAAAATAAACACCTTCTGAACACTCCACAGTGAGTTCTATATAAATATCTTCCTAGGTTTAATGCAACGTGCAAGAAAAAAAAAACAGGAGATGATCCCAAACACGTTTCTAGAGACAGTAATAGACCCTCATTTTTATGGCCGGTGTTTTTGTTTTTACGCATGCGTATTGGGTCGAATATTGTTGAAAAATGATTTTGAAGAAAAAATCGGTAAATTCACAAAATGGTTTCGGGAAAAACTTCACCAAATGGTTTCAAAATTCTTTGAGTGACAGCGGGAAAAAAAATTTCATTTTACATTCAATCATCGCAATTGGCGAGTGTGACTATTAAGTTTAGCCAGTACTGGATACTACTAGATATAATGATTATGAACCATGATTTTTCTGTTACTGGGCGAGATTCATGTTTTTTCAGCAATTCTTTGACGAAATTCGTGTTTTTTCAGCGATCCTTTGAAGAATTTCGCATTTTTCTCGCGATCCTTAACGAAATTCGCATTTTCCAGCGATTCTTGATAAAATACATTTTATTCTGCAATTTTTAGACGAAATTTAGTAAAAAAGCGTGATCTTTTGGTGAAATTTCCTGTTTTGCGATTCTTTGACAAAATTTGCTTATCTTTCACGATCCTTTTGCATAATACACGTTTTTTCTGTGGTCTTTTAATGAAAGTCATGTTTTCCCATGATCCTTTGATGAAATTAGTGTTTTTTTCTCAATCATTTGACGAAATCTATTTTTTCAAAACGCGAAGATTGGTTAGATGTTTTTAGTCTGCAGGTGCCCTAAAAAGTCTGACGCCCGTTGCTGCATCGCACACATTCTTCCATGGGGCATCGAACGAAGGAAATTCATCCTAAAGAATCATTGTTTCATTCCTGACATTTCTAGAAAGAAACAACGTTCAATTTATTGGCTGAATTGTAAAGGGCGAAATGGTGTCAGACATTAGCGGAAATAAAGTGTGCAATGTGTTCGTTTATGGAAAAAATTGTGAAATTCGTTAATCGATAAATTGCGAAATTTGTCCATCGATAGAGGAAAAATCACAAAATTCATTAATCGACGGAAAATTCATAAACTGTTTTGAAATTTGTCGAGCGACAGCAGAGAAAAAAATCTTTTTCCATTGGAAAGGTCTGTGGCCACTTAATCATATTATGCATCTCCGATGTCCATCTTCCCACTTTCCCCCCCCCCCCCCCCCCCAAGGGGTACTTTCTAAATTTTGCTCACAACCCTCATGTTATATATCATTGGAAAGGTCTGTGACCACTTAATCATATTAT
This sequence comes from Maratus michaelseni, assembly GCA_963931845.1. Taxonomy (NCBI): domain Eukaryota; kingdom Metazoa; phylum Arthropoda; class Arachnida; order Araneae; family Salticidae; genus Maratus; species Maratus michaelseni. Next base: position 188,882,056 of record OZ007587.1, read on the forward strand.
GCATCTCCGATGTCCATCTCCCCACTTTGCCCCCCTCCCCCCAAGGGATACTTTCTGAATTTTGTTGACAACCCTCATGTTATATATCATTGGAAAGGTCTGAGACCACTTAATCATATTATGCATCTCCGATGTCCATCTTCCTACTTCCCCCCCCCCCCCCCCCAAGTGGTACTTTCTAAATTTTGCTCACAACCCTCATGTTATATATCATTGGAAAGGTCTGTGACCACTTAATCATATTATGCATCTCCGATGTCCATCTCCCCACTTTGCCCCTCCCCCCCCCAAGGGATACTTTCTGAATTTTGTTGACACCCCTCATGTCGTATATTGTTGGAAAGGTCCGTGACTGCTTAATCATATTATGCATCTCCAATGTTCATCTCCCCACTTTGCCCCCCCCCCCCCCCCCAACGTACTTTCTAAATTTTGCACACAACCCTCATGTTATATATCATTGGAAAGGTCTGTGACCACTTAATCATATTATGCATCTTCGATGTCCATCTTCCCACTTGCCCCCCCCCCCCCCCCCCAAGGGGTACTTTCTGAATTTTGCTCACAACCCTCATGTTATATATCATTGGAAAGGTCTGTGACCACTTAATCATATTATGCATCTTCGATGTCCATCTTCCCACTTGCCCCCCCCCCCCCCCCCCCCCCAAGGGGTACTTTCTAAATTTTGCTCACAACCCTCATGTTATATATCATTGGAAAGGTCTGTGACCACTTAATCATATTATGCATCCCCGATGTCCATCTCCCCACTTTGCCCCCCCCCCCCAAGGGATACTTTCTAAATTTTGTTGACACCCCTCATGTCGTATATTGTTGGAAAGGTCCGTGACTGCTTAATCATATTATGCATCTCCGATGTTCATCTCCCCACTTTGCCCCCCCCCCCCAACGTACTTTCTAAATTTTGCACACAACCCTCATGTTATATATCAATTGAAAGGTCTGTGACCACTTAATAATATTATGCATCTCCAATGTCAATCTGCCCACTTTGCCCCCCCCCCCCCCCCCCAAGGCATACTTTCTAAATTTTGTTGACACCCCTCATGTCACATATTGTTGGAAAGGTCTGTTACTGCTTAATCATATTATGCATCTCCGATGTCCATCTCCCCACTTTTTGCCCCCCCCCCCAAGGGATACTTTCTAAATTTTGTTGACACCCCTCATGTCATATATTGTTGGAAAGGTCCGTGAATGCTTAATCATATTATGCATCTCCGATGTTCATCTCCCCACTTTGCCACCCCCCCCCCCCCCCAACGTACTTTCTAAATTTTACACACAACCCTCATGTTATATATCATTTGAAAGGTCTGTGACCACTTAATCATATTATGCATCTCCAATGTCAATCTGCCCACTTCCCCCCCCCCCCCCCCCAAGGGATACTTTCTAAATTTTGTTGACACCCCTCATGTCACATATTGTTGGAAAGGTCTGTTACTGCTTAATCATATTATGCATCTCCGATGTCCATCTCCCCACTTTGCCCCCCCCCCACAAGGGGTACTTTTCTAAATTTTGTTGACACCCCTCATGTCATATTGTTGGAAAGATCTGTGACTGCTTAATCATATGCATCTTCGGGGTCCATCCCGCCACTCCCCCCCCTTAAGGGGGGCACTTTTCTAAATTTTGGACACAACCCTCATGTGATATATCGATGGAAAGATCTGTGACCACTTAATCATATTATGCATCTCCAAACTTTGCCCCTCCCCCCAAGAGGTACTTTCTAAATTTTGCACACAACCTCATGTGATATATCGATGGAAAGGTCTTTGATCGCTTAATCATATTATGCTCCCCACTATGAAATTTGTCAAGTTAAAGCAACTATAAAATTTAATTTTATGGTACTATCAAGTTGTTTGCCGTCAAATTTTGACGGGTTCCATCTAGTTTTTAATAAATTTCAAAAATTTATTTGAATATATAATTGATATTTTTCATATAGAAATGCTTTTTGGTATTGTTAGTGGACAATTAAAAACTATATATATTAAGTGTAAAAAATATGTTAATTTTTAATTAAAAATGTTTTTTACATATCCCAGGTTGGATCCCCTGGTATTAATAAAATGAAGTATTCATCTGTTTGTGTGTCTGTTGGTGATAGCTAGGGAAATCTATTGCACATAGAGGTCTGTAAACTTGTTTCAAGATAAATAAAAACAAATGCACCCAAGACTTTTTTTTCGTTTTTATGTTGAAGAGAAAAATAAGAAAATTTTCCTGATTTTCTAAGCTTGCTGGTGATTTTGATCTAGTCTTAAAAGGAATCCAAATTTAATCTTTTAGCCTAATATAGTAAACTTTGTCCTTTTGTTAATAAAGTTTAATCAGAAACTGCGCAGCAATTTTCACATTATTAGCAAATTTTTTTTTAAGTCCACTTTCGGCCAAAATAAAAGGACCGGTTTTTGTTAAACTCTTTCCATTTGAAATTTTAGCCATTCAATCTTACATTTTTGTATGGATGAATCATTAAGAATAAGTTAAAAAAATATTAATATACTGAATTTTAACAAATTTAATATGAGATTAACAGCATGCGAAGTTTTTAACCAAAAAAGATTCAGTGAAAGGGTGAATGAATTCCTGTTCTGCTCATTTCTATGATAATATTTTATCACCAAAAATTAATGACATCATCAGCTCTGTTTATTGTTAGTGACAAAGGACAAGATCTCTAATCATGAAAATGCAAGAATTTTGATGTTGCGTTTGGTGTGAATAAAGTGTCTGCATGGGCCCAGAGTCGACAATTTTTTTTACCTACTCTACAGCCCCTGTGCGCATGATGTGATGTAATAACCATGTATTTGAAATTTTACTAAATATAATAACAAAAAAAAAAAAAAAAAAAAAAAACTAAGGTGCTTAATTTAATATCTGAAATGAAATATATATAAAATATATTACATGAGAAATTTCAAAGCGGATAATGAAGTATTACAGATAACTTTAAAAAAGTAACTAAATTGTCAATTAGAATATTTTGGAAATAATAAACATAAAGAATCTAGTAATATTTAAAATGAATTTTTTTCCACAAGTGCTAAATTGAAAAGGATTTTTCTAAAAACTAGATTGCCTTTTAGAATATTTTCCGAACACTGAAACATCTTAAAATATTAAATATGAATCCATTTCAAAAACATTGTTAGAATTCAACATGCTAATTTAAAAAAAAATTTTTTTAAATAATTACATTGATTTATAGGATAAGAAATACATACCTTGTTTTCACTGTAATTAGCAATAACTACACCAACAAACAATGTAAGTCCAATCATACAACCAAGAAACACAAAAATATGAATGTAGATAGCATGAGCCTATGAAATATTTAAAAAATATATTTTATGTAAAATAAGCAAGCACAAATAAATGCAAAAAATTGACTTTGGATAAATAAAGGAACTTACAGTTCCAAGGCGTTGCAGTAACACATCACGGATATCAAGCCATCCTTTGAAGGATAATACTTCAAATAATGCTAACATTGCATTTCCAATATTATCGAAATTGAAGCGGCGAGGATTAGCCCTAAAAAAAAGAAAAACTCTTTTTGCACTTTAATTTCCACATTGTCAATATCTTTTTATTTAAAAAAAAAAAAAAAAAAAAAAAAAAATAATGGTACATAAATGGAAATGAATGGGAATGCATTTAGAGTCACACCCTGTCTTATTTGAACATTTAGGGGATTGGGATTCCTAAGCTTACTGCAAAGAATATTTTATTTAATTAATTAATCATCTTACACTTATTTGCAACATTATTACAATCAAAGCATTCTAGTTTTATACTGTAAGAATACCAACATAATTAAATTCAAAATTTATTGACAATATTATATTTTATTTTAGAACAATTTCCTTTTGATTTTAAAGAAGTTGAATAAGAATTAGTTAACAATACCAACTAATTACTTACATGTCCAATTATTGATTTACAGATTTCACCTCCATTGCAGAGCAGCCAAAATGTCTCACAACATAATTATAGTATAATACTCACAATCACAGATAGCACTACAGAGTCAATTAGCTATACAAAAACATAGTCTTGAGCTTCTACTAGAATATATAAATTAATTTCATGCAACTGAAATTGTGTGATTTACCCTTCTCTATAAATCTGCCTCTACATCTAATATCAGAAAATTACATAATAACCAGTGGACCCGTGCGAGGATTTTACACTGCAATCTGATATTTTTCAGCAATACCTAATATTTTTTTAGCTGCCATCGATCGATGGTGTCTTTTTCTTTTAAATATTTCGATTTTGTTTTTAAATCAAAAATATATAATAAATTTGTGTGGAGACATCACACTTTATCTTTTTTGTACTTTTTATTATTTTTTTATAATCATTGCTGAGCATACTATAATGCAGTATTTTATTTTTGTGGCAACACTAATTTGAAGAAAACCTTTCATTTCATTTATGAAAACAATGCCGATTTAATTTTTAATTAACAGCAATTTTTAATCAAAAAACATGTTTTAACGAAATGTGAGTGTACTATGTCAGAAGCCACTAGAAAAACCTTTCAAATGATACTTCATTTGTTATTGCGTGTTTCGCAAATTCATAGAAAAAGGGATATTGACAACAGAAATAATATATATGATTTCTATAAGTAAAACTTTACTTACATTTGTACAAACACGATTAAAAAAAAAAAAAAAAAAAAAAAAAAAAAAGAATAATAGATAATACAATAAAATTTGTAGTATCAATATTGTAAAGTTAAAAAATGCTTTTTTTTTTCCTTTTTTTCTTTTTTTTACTGCTAAAAGGTATGAGACTATAATGTGTTTTGATAAATGTCAGACTAATAAGCATTACATACATATAGCCATTGCAAAAAACTGAGGTAGATGAAGATGGTCTCAATAAATAGCTTTTGCTCTAGCAAGTTTAGGATATTGCAATTTCTGGTGCATTGGATTATCTCTTCAAAAAAATGTTGAAAAATTAAGATATGGATAATACACCATTGGTGATTGGTGTATGTACTATCCAACTATGTACTATATATAGAAATTTTTTTTTTTCCTTGGACTCAAAATAATTTTGTTTTTCATGTACTAGAATTGAAAATTAATAAAATAGGGAAGTATTTATTCTAACAGATTAAAAGGATGCGAAGTTTGTGATACAAGGCATTGACATGATACAAGGCAAAAGTTCATTAGCTAATCACATAACTATCTGTCTTTGTTTATGTTTGTGTGTTTGTTCAAACTATTCTTTCATTTTATAGTGTATTTTCTATGCATACAGTTACATGAACATCACAAAAGGAAGGTGAGGGGACAATTGGCCTTCACTGGATTTTCAAATTTAATTAACTAAATTCTTCTTTTTTTCCTCACAAATTAAAAAGATAATAAAATTTATTCTCCTAAAATGAATTAAAATAGTTAAACATTAAGAAAAAAAGAAATTAAGGATTTTGTTTTATCGAGTCCCTGAACCCCCTGAACATGAAAGACTTTTTTTTTTAAGGGTTTCGTTCATCTCATGAAACCCTATTACTCCCGCTCCGTTGTCTGTCTGTCACAGAGCTATTCTCAGAAACTATGTAACTTACAGAGTTGAAACTTTGTGTATATAGCTGAATACCAGATATAAAGAGCTCAAAATATTAAAATTTGAAAAATTCATATTATTTTAATAAATAGAGATAAAAAAACCAAAATTCTAACAGCCTTTTCCTATTAAATTTAAACATTTTTCGTTATAGCAGATGCCAAAAATTGAAAATCCACAATGAAATTCTTTCTACAATAATTAATTTTCTATCAGACAATTTCCATGTGAAAAATGAAAATGAAATAAAAAGTTTCACCAATTGAAAAAAAGATTAATATGAAATAAAAATGATTGACGTCATAGTGGTAAATAAAGCAGAAAATTTCTAAGATTTCTCAATAATACAAGGAGTATGAGTATGTGTATGTACACAAAGCAGATGAATATCACGTCATTAGAGAATTAAAAAGAAAATCTGACGTCATACTGGAAGTTTAACGAATTTTTCAAATGTTTGAGAATAATACAAAAAGCGTATCAATATGAGTAATAGAGAATAGTAAATATATGAGTTTGAGAAACATATTGAATCATGATAAAAATCCAATTATGGAAATATTTGCATATTTTAACATTTTGAAGGTGTACAACATGTTTAATTTTGAAATTATTTTTTTTTTTAAATGTCACATTTAGTCCACATGACAGATATTATTATGACAGAATATAATAGCGGGCTTAGCCCGCTATCAGGCTAGTTTAGATATTCGAAAAAAAGAAAAAATAGACCGGTAATTTTTTACTTTATAAAAAACATGACTTCTTTTTTTTTTTTTTTGCTAAATGAAATTTATTTGGATTTATTAAAGAAAAGATAAAGTGTTTTGAAAGGAATATTAAACGAAACCCTTTGAGCGATCTTCGATCACACGTACCCGCTTGTTCTGTTTTACTCTTAACCTTCATGTGTTACAGAATTATTTTAAAGATTTGGGAAATTCCACCCCATGATGAAATAAAATAAGCGATTTCAATTCTTCATTTTGAAAAATAACAGTCGAAACTTATTTTTGAATTTTTCTTCTTTTTTCATTGTTAAAATTCTGTTATGTTGCTATGTTTAAAAATTGTCTTCCACATAGGGTTCTGATAACTGTTAGCTTAGATTATTTTTTGTTTATATTCACCTTAAACAGGCCAAAAAAAAAAAAAAAAAAAAAAAGTGGCCTTGCCCAAAAAATAATTGTTTTAATATCTTGCCCCTCCCTATATTGTTCTGCGAGCCCTGATGTGATGTTAGCTCGTGTTTTTGTTAGAATTTGCTATATATAGTTCTTTTCAGTAGAAGTTTGGTTACAATTCAAAGAAAAATGTACAGTAAGAGACAAATGACTATCCATAAAAGTGTTCCCAAATACAAGGCTGCATAAAAAAAAAAGTGTCTGGAAAGTGAGATGTTTTATTTTTGGGCTCTTGTTTTCAAATGGAAACAAAATGTTCAATAAATACTTCAAGGAATTATGAAGATTATTTGGTAGCCTGCTTACTCCTTTTTTAAAGAAAACTCCATAAAGAAAGAAGGTGGGGGGGAGTTGCAGAATCTGATTGAAATGGGCATTAACCCGAGATAGAACTGATGAATTCAGAAACTGGGTCTGTAGTTGAATACCATGTACTCAAGGGCATTTTCGACAGAATACCACTGATAGATTTTTGTCTGTCTTGTCAACAGCAGTACTAAAGGTTAAAATTCCCGGTCGCCACCGGCCACAGGGCGACTAAATGTAAGAAATTGGCCACTTTATGTTATGCATCTGATCGCCAAAATGGCGATCAGTCATTTCCGAAAATTAAAAATAAATAAATAAAAATAAAATCGGTCATAAATCCAAAAATTAGGACATAAAATGTATCGCGAATTTCGACAAATGGTCGCCGAAAACAACCAATTTCGTCAATCGTTCGAAGAAAAATCACCAATTTCGTCAATCGTTCGAAGAAAAATCACCAATTTCGTCAAACGATCGCAGGAAAACGCGAATTTAATCAGAGGATTTCGTCAAAAAATCGCGAAAATACGACAAATTTCATCAAAATATTGTGAAAAAACGGCAAATTCCTTTAAAAGATCACGAAAAAGCGGCAATTATCTTTAAAAGATCGCGAAAAAACAGCAATTTTCTTCAACAGATAGCGAAAAAAGGCAGATCTCATGAAAAAAGGAAGATCTCGTGAAAAAATGATCGCCAAAATGGCAATCAATTATTTCCGGAAAAAAAAAAGGTCGGTCATAAATCCGAAAATTAGGACATAAAATATATCGCAAATTTCGACGAATGGTTGCCAAAAATAACCAATTTCGTCAATCGTTCGAAGAAAAATCACCTATTTCGTCAAAGGATCGCGGGAAAACGCGAATTTAATCAGAATATTTCGTCGAAAAATCGCGAAAAAAAGGCAAATTTCGTTTAAAAATAGCAAAAAAAAAAAGATACATTTCATTTAAAAATCGCAAAAAAAAGATACATTTCGTCAAAAAATCATGAAGGTACGATAAATTTCGTCAAAAAATCGCGAAGATAGGGTAAATTTCGTCGAATGATCGCGAAAAAACAGCAAATTTCTTCAAAAGTTCGCGAAAAAACGATAGATTTCGTCAAAAGATCGCAAAAAAATCGTAAAATCCTTTGAACAATAGCAGAAAAAATTTCAAAATTCATCAAGTGGTCGAAAAAAAAAAATCATTTTCATAGTCGGTGATGGGGGGAAAAATCATACATTTAAACGAAGTTATGGTTTTCTGTACATATAAAATAATTGTTAACTATTTAATATTCAGAGTATTTGCTTCTAATTAGAATTACATGAAACCAAATTCTATATTTGGGCAAAATAATGTAGTATGAAATTGTACATATTGACAAGTAGCCAAGCCAGCCGTTTTCACCAACTCAACTATGAAAATGCAGTGTATTTATTATAGAAAAAGCTATAAGACATTTTAAGGGGACACAGTACCTTTGAAACTCTTTTCAATGAGAATGGTGGCACAATACTTAGTACTAAAAATTAAATAAAAAATTCTTGTAGAACAGCCCATTTTTCTAAAATTAAATTTTTTTTTTTAATTAATTTTTTTTAAATCTTTACTACATTTACAAATATGAATATTTTTGCTTCAATTTTTTCCCCCTGATTCTTTAGAATATCCAGGAGTGATTCAGGTCCGAATTTTCCGAAAAATTAAGGCAATGATTTCCGAAAATTAAAAAAAATATCGGTCATAAATCCGAAAATTCGGACATAAAATGTATCGGTATTTCGTCATATGATCGCCGAAAAAAATTAATCTCGTCATTCGTTCGAAGTAAAGTCGCCAATTTTGTCAAAGGATCGCGGGAAAAACGTGACTTTCGTCAGAGAATCGCGAAAAAATGGCTAATTTCGTCAAAAACATTGCAAAAAGCGGAAAATTTCGTCAAAACATCGCGAAAAAACGGCAAATTTTGTCAACAAATCGCGAAAAAGCCAAATTTCGTCAAAAAATCGCGAAAAAAACAAATTTTATCAACAAATCTCGAAAAAACTGCATATTTTGTCAAAAACATTGCAAAAAACCGCAAATTTCATCAAAAGATCGAGAAAAAACGGCAAATTTTGTCAGCAGGTCTCGAAAAAACGGCAAATTTCGTCAAAAACATTGCGAAAAAACGGCAAATTTCGTCAAAAGATCGAAAAAAAAAAAGGCAAATTTTGTAAACAAATCACGAAAAACGGCAAATTTCGTCAAAAAAGCGCGAAAAAAACGGAAATTTTATCTCGAAAAAAACTGCAAATTTTGTCAAAAACATTGCAAAAAACCACAAATTTCATCAAAAGATCGCGAAAAAACGGCAAATTTTGTCAGCAAGTTTCGAAAAAACGGCAAATTTTGTCAAAAAACATTGCGAAAAAACGGCAAATTTCGTCAAAAACTTTGCGAAAAACGGCAAATTTAGTCAAAAGATCGCAAAAAAACGGCAAATTTTGTCAACAGATCGTGAAAAACGGCAAATTTCGTCAAAAAAAGTACAAATTTTATCAACAGACCTCGAAAATCTGCAAATTTCGTCAAAAAATCGCGAAAAAAAAACGGAAATTTTATCTCGAAAAAACTGCAAATTTTGTCAAAAACATTGCAAAAAACCACAAATTTCATCAAAAGATCGCGAAAATTTCGGCAAATTTTGTCAGCAGGTCTCGATAAAAAAAGGCAAATTTCGTCGAAAAAACGGCAAATTTTGTCAACAGATCGTGAAAAACGGCAAATTTCGTCAAAAAAGTACAAATTTTATCAACAGATCTCGAAAATCTGCAAATTTCGTCAAAGGATTGCGAAAAAACGCAAATTTTGTGAAAGAGACGGCAAAAAAAAAAAAAAAAAAAAAAAAAAAAAAAGTTGCGGTAGTGGACAATCCCCCCCCCCCCCACCCCCTCTCTGTTGAAACTTTTCAGAAACTTTGCTGTTAATTTCAGATTTTTTTTTTTTTTACTCAGAATCACCCCTGTGAATATACTACATGAAACTGTATGGATTTTTAGATGTATGGAATTTTACATTTAATATATTTTTTTTTCTTGTGTATATCAAACAATTAAAGAAATTCAACAAACTCTCAATTAAAATATTTTTTTAAAAATAACTATAAACTTGAATGTTAAATCCATACACAAAAATATTAAATACACCGTAGAGAACAAAAAAAAAAAAAAAAAAAAAAAAAAAAAAAAATCAAAACTATTTTGAACAAGCAAGTTATTAAAACATAAACAGGGAGAAAAATCAGTTTAAAGTTTTTATTTATAAGGGTAATTGCGCTGGATCTATAAACAAAATTTACAATATCTCACAATATAATTGTCGTATAGGTAAAATTGCGAGGTGTCGAAATATTCACAATTAAAGAAGCTTTCATTAATGTTAAAAAAAGAAAATCTATATTTTGACCAATTTCAAGGCACTGTGTCCCCTTAACATAAGAAATATGTCAATGTATTTATTTTATATCCAATACAATATAATTCACAAAATCTAAGCATAAAAGTTGTGAAAAATGTTGTAAATTTTTTCTTTACACGATATTTTCTCAGTGGCATCCCTGATAGTAATTAGTGGCCACTAACTTGACAATAGTGGCTACTAAACATGCAGCCTCTACCGGCCACTGGCTACTAATACAAATAGTGAATTTTAACCTTTAAGCAGTACCCAACTTTATTTGAGAAATAAAATTTTTAGTGCCATTTATCCCTATCTATAAGTTTGAAGTTTTTCAACACTGGTATTCCTAAAACATAAATATAGAAAACGATTGGAAGCCATGCTAGATTTAAGAATTAAATTAACAATTTCTTCTTTAAATCTGAAAAATATTGTTAACAAGAAACAGCATCACACTTCGCATTAATTGATTGCTATCATTATTTTTATATTTTTGTAAGAATACATAATTTTTTATAATTTTTATAACGGTTTTTACTAAAATATTTGAACACTGTATGTGGCCTTTCTAATCATTTTTATTTTACTTTGATATTATTGCCTATAAAAATAGAAGGTAAAAAAAAAACAAATTAATGGGCCATGAAGGAGAGGTATGATAGTGAACGGAACCGTGAGGAAAAAAGTTTGGGAAATCCTGATATATAAGAATATAACATTTTAATGCATAAATAATTGATTAAACAAAACGTATTCAATTTCAACAATTCGTAAATAGATTTTCAACATGAAAAAAAGTTTCAATAGCATTCAGTAATGAAAAATAAAGCATTTTACATTTGCAAACAAACACAGGATATAATTTAAAAACCTTGTATAGAATTTTTTAGTGTAACTATATCTTTTGTTCATTTCAGAATAGAAGTACAATTAATACTTGAGACTTAGCATCTTTAAGGTGCTTTCAGATTAAGATTACAAAATGCTCATATACATTTAATAGCTTTGCTTAGTGCATATTTCTATTTGAGCTAATATTAAATCATCACTTTATTCACTACAAATTAATTTCCAGCTGCCCTATTACTATTTTTTCAGCTTTTATGATTATGAATATAAAAAGTTTACTGAATTTGTTATTTTTCTTAAACATTATAAAGGTAAACAAATCTTTATGAGATATTACTGGATTAATGATTTCACATTATATACTACCTGCACATAGCCATGCAACAGCTTGAAAAAAAAAAAAAAAAAACTCTTGTGAAAAAACAGGGAATTGGTTTTTAAGAATCAAACTGAAATATTAAAATGATAATTTCCAAGACACTTGAAGTTAGATTAATATGGAATCCCACTTATAATTTCAAATTTTCTAATATTTTTCATGTTAAAATGATGCAAATCTTTGTTTTTTACTAAAATTTTCTTTCAAAATTAAAGGGGGGGGAGGTGAAAAATATGCGAGTAAATACAGTAATAGTTTATTAAACTACACAATCAAGTAGTTGCAGAACAGTATAACTTACTGCGACAAAATATTATCCCTACTAACTTACTTGAAATAATAAATGGAATAAATTGAAACATTTAAATTGCATATTGTAAATTTTAAATAATATTGCAATAGCAGATTATTAATCACATTTGTAAATAATCTAATTAGCTTATGAAAACCATAAACTAAATGAGTTTTCATATTTACCAGACCCTTGGAACAAGCATAGCAGGATATGATTCATTTTCACCGGGCTGTAGTTTCATTTTGGTGATGAAGATCTTCCGCATAAACACTCCAACGCATTTTTCCTAAAGAGAAAAACATATCTATAACAAGTAAACACTTAAGTCAAGTAAAATTATAAATAAATTTCCATAGTTAAATTGTACAAAAACACAACAAAAGAAAATCTACAAAGAACAAAAGAAAAATCTATTTAATTTATATACTTAGATTACTGTAATCTCTCACCCAAGAAAAGATTTATTAAATTAGTCGGCTCCCCTAATGGAATCTTTAAAAATAATTATCAAGTTTTTTTACATCTAAAAGTATTTTATGCAGTTAAATTTAAGTTTAAAGCCAATGTTTTTATAAGATATTCAAAAGTTTGGAGAAGGGGCGAAAATCAAAGTGTCATTTATGTCATTTTAATAATCTTTGAATTTTATTATTTTTTTGTCAAGTTTTCTCAGAATTCTACAGACAAAGAAGTGATTCAGAGATAACATTACTATAGTTTAATATTTAAAATTCTGTTTTAAAGAAGACAAATCTCATCGCTCAGAGGTTTTTATTTTATTTTAAGTCTTCTTTGATTATTATACCTAATACAATTAATTACAAATGACAAAAAACTACCCAATTAAATTAGTCATGCATTATCACAATTAACAAATAAATTCTTGTTCAAGAAGAACCTTTTAGAAGTTAACAAATTCACTAATGCATAAAAAAAAAGGCCAGATCCAATTGAAATTCTTTTTATTACTAGTTTAAAAGAAATTAAGAATTTATTGACTAAATGTAGGAGAAGACTGAATTTTAAGGAAAAAATAACTTACAAATAATAATTTACAAAATGGTTACTCTAGTTGAATAGTCTAAATTAAGTAGTAAAAAAAAACCATCAGTATTTAAAAAAAGGGAAGGTCTTGTGAAGTTCCTTTAACCACATGTTGGTTTTACACATGATAAAGGAACAATTTCATACAATTCAAAATAGTGATGTTATGTCTGTCAGAGTTTTCTATTTTACTCATCTAAATCAAGGTTATACACAAACTTTTTGGACCAAAAGTTATAGTGATTAATCTTGATGCTTTATAAAGTGAGATGGGCCAATATTGAAGATACTGTATCAACATATTGATTACTGTATCAACATAAATGATTCGCATCTGCTTTCGAAATGCGGTTCAAAATATAACTGTCAGCTGTACTCTCTCAGACATAACGTATTACTTCATCGAGATAAAAATAAATCGTTTCAAAATAAAACGTCATTAAAAAGACCCGATTCTGAAGTTGACATATCATTGGCGCCAGACGGACATTCTGGTAAAGAAAATGATGAAACAAATAAACAAAATTTATCGGAAATATCTCAGAGTTTTTCATCACATAATAATGAAAGTAAAAAAGCAGTTCTTTTATCTACGGCACATATTTATATTTATAGTCCGTTACATAAATGCTTCGTTCAGGCAAGGGCAATCCTCGATAATGCGAGTCAAGCTAACTATATTACGAAAGAAATGGCCTCCGATTTGGGCTTGAAAAAAGAAAGAATAAATGTTTTCGTTAGTGGATTAGGTGGAAATGCCTTTAATGTTAAAGGGAAAGTTAATACGATAATTCGTAATAAAAAAGCTTCATTCTCGTCACCTAGCGAATTTTTTGTTGTTTCGAAAATTACTGATTGTGTACCTTTTTCAAATATTAAAATTGATAAAGCATTGTTACCAAATAGGGTTTTGCTAGCTGATCCTACTTTTGACATACCGGGAAAAATTCATTTAATAATTGGGGCAGAACTCTTTTAGGAGATAATAAAAGAAGGAAAATATTGCATTTCACCAAATTTAATGTTTCAAAATTCGGTGTTTGGCCTTATTGGTACTGGAACTGTTAAAATCAAGAGTTCTAACTCATATTGTGGATTAACATTCAATTCTGAAATTGAGAACATTGAATCTAATCTTAAAAAATTTTGGGAAATAGAAAATATTTTACGTGACCGTTTTCTAAGAAGGAGAATTTTGTGAATCTCATTTTCAAAAACCGCACAAAAGAGATGATACCGGAAGGTTTATTGTCGAAATGCCGATTCAAACTGATCAATTAAATTCATTGGGAAATTCGAGAAATTTAGCAGAAAGGTGTTTACAACAAACCATAAAGAGATTGGAAAATAATAGTGCTATGAAAAAACTTTATTGCAAATTTTTAAATGAATATGAAGCATTGGAGCATATGGAAAGAATTTCAGTCGAAGACTCGCGCTCAATAGTTTATTACATGCCTCATCATGGCATTTTTAAACCGGAAAAATCCTCTACAAAATTAAGGGCCGTCTTTAATGCCTCTGCACCTACCACAACCAGAAAAAGCTTGAATGATATTTTGCTTTCCGGTGAAGTTAAGGAAGATCTTTTTGATATTTTGTTAAGATTTCGAAAATATAAGGTTGCTTTAACTGCAGACATTAAAAAAATGTTTCGGCAGATTTTGATAAATCCTTTGCAAAGGGACCTTCTATGCATTCTTTGAAAGGATTACGAAAATAATTCCACAATTGCCTTTAAATTGAACATGGTCACCTATGGAACTAAATGCGCCCCTTTTTTGGCCATAAGGTGCATCAAACAATTGGCTTTAGATGAGAAGGATAAATTTCCTCTTGCAGCAAAAGCTATTCTGTCTGATAGCTATATGGACAACATCGTGACTGGATCCCCTGATTCAGAGTCGGCAATTGCCCTGAAAAATCAATTAATTGACATATTTCGTTCTTGTGGGATGGCTTTGCACAAATGGAACTCAAATTTGAACGAGCTTTTAAATCATGAGGAAATCGAAGACGTTTCCTTTTGCACTAAGTCTGACACTTCAGCTAAGACTCTAGGTATGGTTTGGCAATCCAACAAAGACCAATTTGTGTTTAGAGTTACGGTGAAAGAGCAAGAATCATACACCAAAAGACAGGTTCTTTCTGTCATAGCAAAATTGTATGATCCGCTTGGGCTCATTGGCCCAATTATGTCCAAAGCCAAGTGTTATCTTCAAAAATTGTGGTTGTGTAAAATAGGATGGGACGAGAACATTCCGGAACCTCTTGCTAGTGATTGGTGTAACTTCGTAAGTCAACTAAAAACTATAGAAAATATAACAATTAGTCGATACATTTTAACTCCTTCCACAGAAGCAATATTTGTTCTTGGTTTCGCTGATGCTTCCATAACAGCTTTTGGTGCTGCAGTTTATATATATTGTTTAAATTCATCTAACTCGACCACATCAAACCTCATTGCAAGTAAATCAAGAGTGTCACCTTTAAAGACCATTTCTGTGCCAAGACTGGAACTATGTTCCTGTTTGCTTCTTTCTCAACTTGTCGCCAAAATTCTCCCTTCCTTACAACTAGACATTCAAGGAGTAATTTTATTTTCAGACTCAACTATAGCATTGGCATGGATAAAAACCTCTGCTCATCTATTAAAAACTTTCATCACAAATAGAGTCTCAAAGATTCAGTCTCTCACTGAACAATTTTTATGGAAACACATTCCTTCTAGTGATAATCCAGCTGATATAATATCTCGTGGAACATTTCCTCAGGAACTCTTAGATATGGAACTGTGGTGGAAATGTCCATTATTGACTAATAATATCTTGGACTTGACAGAAAAAGTGGAAAAAACTGACTTTCCAAATGATGATGCTTATTTAAACGAACTTAAAAACTGTAATATTAATTTGCATCTCATTAATCAAGACTTTAATCATTTTCTTAACAAATTTTGTAATTTAAGTAACAGTTATTTTAAATTAATTTGTATTTTAGTTTATATTTATAGATTTATTTATAATTGCAAGCACAAAGAAAGGATTGTAGGGCCTATAA
This sequence comes from Maratus michaelseni, assembly GCA_963931845.1. NCBI lineage: Eukaryota > Metazoa > Arthropoda > Arachnida > Araneae > Salticidae > Maratus > Maratus michaelseni. The sequence goes on from OZ007587.1 coordinate 188,898,244, forward strand.
CAAAAGAGGAATTTTACCAAGCAAAGATTAAATTAGTCAAATTGGTTCAGGTAATGTACTTCGACAGAGAAATGAAGGCGCTCAAGAAAGGTGAGAAACTAAAGGATAGTAGAGTAAGTAATTTAAATCCTTTTCTTGATAGGGATGAAATAATTAGGGTTGGTGGTCGTTTAGATAAATCAAATTTATCTTATGATAAAAAACATCCGATTCTTTTACCGAAAGATCATAGGCTTACACTTTTAATTTTCCAGTATTTTCACTTAAAAAATTTGCATGTTGGTGCTCAAACCTTGCTTCATTTTGTGAGACAAGAATTCTGGCCTTTAAATGGCAGAAACATAGCTAGAAAAATCGTGCATAATTGCATTGTTTGTTTTAAAAACAAACCTAAAATTGCAGAACAAATCATGGTCTCGTTACCAATAATAAAGGGTAAATATAAATCCCCCTTTTACAAATTCAGGCATTGATTTATGTGGCCCATTTTTTATAAAATACAAAAACCAACGTAAAGGAGTTTTTAGTAAAATTTATGTCGTAATTTTCGTCTGTTTTGCTACTTGTGCAATTCATTTAGAAATAATAACAGATTTAACTTCTGAAGCCTTAATAGCCACCTTAAAAAGATTTGTAGCTAGGTGCGAAATTTGTGCCACTATCTTTTCTGATAATGCCTCTAATTTTGTTGGTGCGAATTCAGAATTGAAAAAATTGCATAAAATTGTAAAAAATCAATCCGAGGAATTGGCTGCTTACTTATTGGCTAATTCAATTTCTTGGAAATTCCTTCCTCCTAGATCCCCTAATTGTGGTGGCTTGTGGGAGGCAGGAGTAAAATCCTTTAAGCACCATTTAAAAAGAACTATTGGAAATTTAAAACTAACTTTTGAGGAATTTTTAACTGTCGTTAATCAAATCGAAGGTATTTTAAACAGTAGGTCTCTAATACCTTTATCTTCGGATCCAAACGATTTCGAAACGTTAACCCCAGGACATTTTTTAACAGGCCGCCCTATGAATAGCATCTGTGAACCAAACTTGACTGACCTTGCCAATAATAAACTTAGTCATTGGCAGCAAATTACAAAAATTAATCAATTAATTTGGAAAAAATGGAGTAGAGATTATTTAAATAATCTACAACAGCGAACAAAATGGTTATTTGAAAAAGAAAATATTAAAATTGGAACTATGGTTTTATTAAAGAATAGTAATTTGTCCATGTGTACCTGGTCAGTCGGTTGCATTCAAGACATTATTTATGGGAGCGATGGTAAAATTTGGGTTGTGCTTGTAAAAACTCCAAATGGTATATTCAAACGAGCAATTTCTAATATTAGTATTTTGCCCATAAATGATCCTTTATTATAATGTTAAATATTTATTTTTCTTATATTTCTGTGCATTTATATTTGAAAATTTCTTGCAGTAACTTTGTATTTTAATATTATAATTGAATTGTATATTTGTATTATTGATTGAATTGAAACTTGTATTATAATTGAAGATTTATTGTTAAAAAGAAAAAAATTAATTGTTCACAACGAAGGACATTTGTTTAAGATATGTTGCTGAAATAAATATTTCAGTGGTGGCCGGTATGTTGGCGCCACTCTTGCCTTCTAACATCGCTTGGCGATAAATGTAACTCAGAAGTCGTTTGTTCTTCGCTTGTTCAGGAGTATCCATGGGGAGCTCCGAAGTAAATAAAAAATGGTTCGTTAGTAAATAGAGTTGAAATTTTTATCGATAGTAGTATAATTTACAGTTCACTTGAATTTCATAGTCGCTAATAAGAATAAAAAATGTAAATAAAATAAAAATAAAATAAAGGCATTACTTTATGCAATTATAGTCAAATCTATAAAGAGTTTTATAAATGAGAATGCAGATTTTCTTTTCTTTGGTTGCATGTAACAGAAAAATATATGATTTCCTTAACAATATGGGGGGGGGGGGGGGAAGCAAACAATTCACCTAAATGGCATAGAATTTAGTAAAATTTTGTTTCAAATGGTATTATTTTTAATTGAAAAGTTAGATTTTCGTTCATAAAAATCTAAATCCAAATGATTAGATGAAAATGACACCATTTTCTAGACACTTTCAGTCATGACATCAGTCATGTTAGAGAAGTTTTGTTTGAGAAGAAAAACTGATTCTAAAAAATGGTAACTATGCTTCATATCCTATTTAATTGCTGAAACGTTAGTTGAGGCGTATTGTGGAAACCCGAAAAGTTTTTGGTGTCTGCCATGTCCCACAATAACTGTTGCAAAAAGTTTCCAATTAATTTGATATTTGGTATATATATTGGTGAGATGCACGGAAATAGCTGTATAGTTTTTGATTGAATTTGGTTCACAAGTTCGAAAAATATAGAACATTTTCTTTTCTGTCATAATGCTTTTCTATGGAAATTCAGAGGATTTTCAAATTTTATCATTTAGCTGAAAAGAAAATGGTCTATTTGAATAGTTGATTTAAATGTTAAATTATGGATGCTAAATTTCCTAAATAGAGATCAATCAGATCACTTTGAAAATTTGCCAATATATTTATTAGAATTTTGAAATCAATTGTATAAATTATCAGAAAATTTTATGTATCAATTCGAAAGATATAAAACATTTTAAATTTCTCATTTTTTACAAAATTTCCAATGCATTTCTTTTTTTTTCTCTCTTTTATGAAATTGTTGCCTAGCATCTGTATTTTTCAAAGCATATAAAAAAAAAAAAGAAAATTCAAGTAAATTGCATTATTTTGACGCAATATTTTATTAACAAAATAGCTGATTTTTGGGTGATTTTAATTTTTAATAGGCCTTTTTCTATTGAAATAGATGAGGATGTATTTGAACTACTAAAAAAGATGACCAAACTGGGTTTCCAAACGAAAATTATAAAAATGCTGGATGTGTAAATTGAATATGAGTGTCATAAGAGGAATTTAGATTTGTATATTTATTACTACACAAAATTTTATTCAATTTTATCAACATATGATGATGTTTTGTGGTTAAAAAACAAATATTCTTTTAGGGATAAGATAAAATCTCCTATACAAGGAGATGGTTAATTTAATGAAATCACAATAGTAAATGCATTCAGACAGGTACTTGAATAATGAAATAGCACAATTACTGGAAATTGATAACATAAAATTAAAGTGACAATGGGAGAGCCCCTCAGGAGGAATGTATTCTTATTCTTGAAAAAAAAAAAAAAAGTAGTACTTATCATTGAATAAAATCGTGTTTAATGTAATACTTCAAAAATTTCCGGAAGCTTTGATAAATCTTATGCTTTTTAAATTCAGATATAACTTAAAAAAAAAAAAAATAGATTATAGGATATTAAAGATTATGCAGATTACATTAAATATTAGAGAGATTAATAAACAATGACTTGTAAAGTTGACATTCAGGCCTCTAATCTGTAGATTTACTAGTATCAATCATAGAAAATGTTACCATTGCATTTAAAGCAATAAAACACATAGCTATAAGATATAGCTGTAGAATGTAGACGAAGTGTGAAATAAAACACAGTAACCATTTGTTCAGAGTAAGTTTGATGTCACACTGAAAGAGTCTCATAGAAAGTGACATCATATTTAGTGATTTTTTTTCTTGAAATTGAAGTATTATAGTAGATTTTTAACTTTAAATATATTTAAATGAAGGTACTACATCACTTTAACAAACTTATAGTAAAAATTTTTAATTTTCTAAATAAAAAATGTACATTATTTGCTCAGAATGATGACAATTTCCGATGCAAAAATATAGCAAATTTCTATTGGCGAAAACAAAGTACACATGTTAGTATTATTCTTTTTACTTCTTACATTGTTTTTTAGGGTGCAGCAACAGAAAAGAAAAAACTGCATTAGAAAATTAAAAAAAAAAAAAAAAGAAAAAGATTTGTATAAAGATAAAACTATAATAGGTGGTTGAAAAAAAAGGGTGAAGAGAGGTCTGAGAAATTTTTAAAGTAGCAAATAATTTTACTCTTGTTCTAAAATGTATGTATATTAAGTTTTGTACAAATCAATCAAAAATTAAAATTTATATAAGGAACATGCACCCACCCTCACACACAAATATATATATATATATATATATATATATATACAGAGAGAGAGATGTATAATTGCTCTTCTAAGATGTCTCTTATTACTGTTGTGAAGAGAAATTATGCATACATATATCTTGCATTTGTAATAGCATAGCTACTGTGGGGAAAAAAAAAAAAACATTTTAATTTGAATTTTCAAGTCTCATTTCAAATAACCATTGGGGGGGGGGGGATTATTTTATTCATAGAAGCATGGACAATTTTTAATAGCTCTTTAAAGTGTTATAATCAAATCAGTAAAACAAATAATTACCCTTTCTTTAATTTCTGGATCATTGCATCTGGCTAAGCGACCGCCGAACATATGGACTCCATAACAAGCAAATACAAACATTAGAACAATAAGTAATACAGAAACCTGTAAAATAAGGCCCAAAAGTAAAAATTACAAATAAACATTGAAAAAATTATTTAACTCGCACAATTTTAAGAAAAAATTAAAAAAGTTTGAGAAGCATAATAAAAATTTACTTTCAAGAGTGCAAAATTAAATTGTTTTTAGGTTACTGGGCATATTTGAAGAGCATAAAATCCCTGTTTAATATATAACATACTTGAAAAAGTACACTAATTTCATGCTCATGTTATATGAATTCATTCTAAAATTTATAATAAGTATAGAAAATAGGTTAACCTATATTCCTTTTGTTTTTACTATGGTGAAAAAAAAGGGACTATTTAAATTGGATTTTTATGGATTTGAACCCCTGCATTAAGGTATTGGATGGCTACCAAGAACTATAATAGGCTTCCAAAACAATTAAACCTCTAATTAGATGATATTAAGGAGATAGCATATATTTTATGCTTCAATTATAAAATAATTAGCAATTATAGAAATAATAGAAACTGAAAATAAGTAAATTCAATAGTTTATAGCACAAATAAGAAATCAAAGAAATATCATGGCAACTCTTTTTGCACTTGTTTTAAAATACTGTAATCACATAAATCTAAATATGCACTTGTTTGTGCATGCCAATCAAAAACAAATATGAAAATTAATTACATATGTTAATTCATACATACGCACAAAGCAAATATAAGAATGACAACTCCTATCTGCAATTCACATTAGCTTATCAAAATATTAAGTATATTACCTACTCAGTGGACATTTAGTGCTTCAAATAATAATTTTAAAAATCCCGCCTTTATCATTTTTAACAGATTTCTTTATTTGGTTTGTATGAGTCCAAAAGTTGAAAACATTCTTTTAACCTCTACTAAAGTAGTTCTTGCTATGCTTAACATTTTGATACTAGTTATTATTATTTTTTCTCTTCTATATATTCTTTCACAGCTGTTGAGCAGAATGATCATTAGTTGTTGAGCAGATCTTATTATTCTTTTAATTTTCTTTAGCTCTACTTTGTTGTTATATATTTATTTGTAAAAGTATAATGAGAAAATATCAGAATCCATCTTTTATGTAGAGAAAATTATTATGCTTGTTGTGCTTATTTTATATAAAAAAGTGAATAATTTGATTAATCAAAAGAAGTTATTAAAACAATGTGAATTATAGTAGATTCAATTTTAAATTAATTGTTTTTTATGTCTAATAAAAATTAATACTAAAAAAAGCTTTAAATAATTGTTTACAAGCTTAAGGAAACATTGTAAACAATTATTTAATATGCAAAATATCGTTAAAACATTACAATTTGTGTTCATCCCAGTTTGCAAGTTAATTCCTTAGTAAAAATAAATTCTTTAAAAAGTATATTAAGTTAGAATTTAACTAAAGACTTTTAATAAGTTGTTATTGAAAAAAAAAATTAATTGTTTAAATGTCAGCGAAACAAACACTTGGTTTTAGATCTAGGGACATCCACAGAGGGGACTTTCAACTTATCTATACTAATAACAGACAGTTTTGCTCTCTCTCTGTGTGTGTGTGATGGGTAGCCAAATCTACAGCTCCTAGAGATCAGAAAATTTGGATTTAGATAGTCCAAGGCAAATCCTGATGCACCTGAGGCTAGAATTTTAATATTTTGATAATTAGCCTAGATATTAATTAAAAACTCATCAAATGCTCATCTCTTTCTTTCCGAGTCAGTGGAGGTGTTAATGCATGCCCAGAACCTGTTTTACACAGTGGATGATAATGAAGAACCATTTGAATGAAGAATGCGTTTATTTCGCCATTCTGTTTGAACTTCTATTGACTAATGAAACAAATAAAAACAAAAAACAAATGCTGAAATATTGCGTTCTTATGTCTCAAATGCTGCAATAAAAAAAAAAAAAAAAAAAAAAAAAAAAAAAAAAATGATATTAACCCTTTGAAAAACATTTTTGAAAAAGGGTAGTTTTCTCGGGTGGATGTTTTCCCCTTTATGACAAAGCCCCTCAAGGGTGCAATTTTAGAGATACAAATAAACCAAAAATATGCTCTTAAAGCCAAAACTTTCTTCTAATAGACAGTATAATTGTTTTTTTAAAAATGTGAATTTTAACCCTTTCAAAAACACTGGTGAACACAAGTCATTTAGCACCTCATGAGATGATTTTTTTTTTTCACTAAAAGTAACTAAACGTCTGTAGACCAGATTTACATCACCTACAACAATTTTGAAACGTTTGGACGAGAAGAAATATTTAAAAAATAAAATAAAATCTGAGAAATTTTCGACAAAAACACATAATATTTCTGCACGGACACACTCGGCTTCAGGTAACATTTTCATCGTTTAATATGCATATAATTTCACAAAATTTTATAGAGGACTTGGATACAGTTATATTTATAGACTACTAAAACTTCAGAAAGTTCAGATGACAAAATTTATTTTATTTATTTTATTATTTATTTTTTTGTTATGCTAATGAGCTCAATGTGAAAACCAAAAAAAAAAAAAAAAGAGAAAAAAAACATTTATTTTTCAACTAGATAACAATATTTCGTACGTAATTTTTACACGGGCTGTAAAACCATTATATTTATAACCATTAAAAATTTGATAGGGTTTGGACAACAAAAACTATTTTTTAAAAGTATGAAATGACCCTACGTGAAAAAAGAAGAAAATGTTTTCTTACAAGCTCTTTTATCACTAATTATCAGTATTTTTTCATGATTTTGTCATCAAAAATATACATTCATTCAAAATCGGGTTAAAGATATAAAATAATACAAATTTGGGGTTTATTTAAGGTTATTTTCACAGGTCCAGGCAACGGGTTATTAAGGTTATTATCCAGACTGGGCAGGTCAGCTAGTTTTCATTAAAATAATAAAATTATTTTGTCAGAAATGTATTTAAGAGCTTACTTAAAACTTACCTATACATATGAATGAAAATATAAGGAAATTTGCTACATTTTCTAATATTTATCCCTTCAGAACTGTAAAATGTATCTTTTCATTAGAATGACCCAGTAAAAGAATTTTTACATTCTGAGATCAGGATCCCCGAATGAAGCTTTTTGTTAAATACATAATTTCCACAAAAGGGCATCTCTCCATAATCATGTATTTTAATATTGTTCATTACAATAAATATAAATAATTTATTAAAAATAAAAATAATCAATAATTGCTAACATTGAAAGATGTGAGAATACCATTTTAAAGTAACATATTTAAAGAAACTTTTTATCATTTTATTAGAAAACTTTTTACTATCAGTAGCAATACAATTTTCACTTCATGTTAGAGGGCACACAAATACTAACTAGTGGTACATTTCATCAACCACACGTAAAAAGACATAAGCTTTGTTAGTGTAAATATGCTTTGTAAAAATTTTTAAATTATAATTAAATAACTTTTTACATACACAATTACATTACAGTTATTATTAAAATACTGAAATATATCAGATTTTTAACGCAACAATTAGTGAACAAAGTATCCAAAATGAACGTACCAGAAGAATCTCTTTGAAACCACGGCATAACTCATAAACAACTTTGCGCATGTGTGGCACAAGACTGAAAATTCTCAGAGGTCGAACACATCTTAAAATCATTAAAACTTGTGCCCCAGACTGAGGAGGCACTTTTTGAGGCATCCAACATAAGAAGACTAAACTGACCTAAAGTAGTGTATCACAATATCAAGCTTTAGTATACAATGCAGGGATATAAGAATCATTTAAGTAAACGTAACCATTTGCCAGAAAATTTTAATTAAAAAAAATCACATTTAAAATCAATATAAAATAATTAGTAAGATTATACTCAAAGCTAAACTGAATGGTTCATTTATGGATATTAATCATACACAAGATTTTAATTCACACAGAATTAGTGCTTCGAAACAAGAGAAAACTCAGTTACATGTAGTTATTAAAAGTAATACCAATAACACTGTATAAATGAAAGTATACATATTAGTGATATCCAGAGGGGAAAATGGGATTTCTTCAAATGATTTGTAATACAATATTCCAGTCTTGCAATAAGATAATTCTCATTTCAAGAAATTTTTGTAAAGACAGGTAATATTTTTTTTGTTTCTATTTTTTTTTAAGGGACTTCAATAATTTTTCGGAATTTCAAACTTTTGTGAAGGATTACGGTGAAACAATAAATTTACATCTAAGTTATACATCAACTGGAGTAATATGCACTTCACTGGAAGTTCATGAATTACATTTGAAGAGAATCAACAGATACTATTAACATTTATACAGATTACCAACAGAACAGTGAACAGAAAATATCAACAACATGAATGTTATTTTAAAAAATAGAAACATTCAAAATCAATTCAAGATTTAAAGAACCTAGAGAGGTGCTGTACTTTGTGCTGCTGTTGGACAATAATTCAAATCTAGGTTTAATACATAGGGCTGAAGTTAAGAAAAATTATAAATTCATTATTTATGGATATTTTTAAATTTTTAAATTACATTCATATACAGTAGATGCTCGTTTTTATGAACTCACAGTGACACACAAAAATAGTTTATGATTAAATTATAAAAAATTATTAGTAAACTTTGTCATATTTTCGAGACAGATTAGGGATACTACCTACTTTAGTAATTTTAACTATATTAGTAATTTTTTTCATTATTATTACTTAATAAATGATATGCATGCTACTAAACAAGCAACAGATATAAAATATTTTCCGAATGTACATACCTTTATTAAAACATTAAGCATAAAAATAATCACTTATTTTTATTTGTTTGAAAACAACATGTTGAGTAATGCATGACTCCATTTTCTCTATATTTGCAAGCATTTCACTATTATTACTGGCCTTAAAAAAAAAAAAAAAAAAAAAAAAAAAAAAAGTGCAAGTCATGACAGACACTCAGAGGCTTGTTTCAAGGTCAGTTTTGGGGTTATTTCATTTTCTTCTGGATCTGATACTACAGATTGTCTGAAGACTGGAGACTGGTATATATATATAGTACAATTATCCATGATAAGGAGAATATTGCACTAGAGATCTACATGGGTTCGAGCCTGACCCACAAACCTGCCAAATCAGGCTTGGACCAATTTTTTTTTCATGACATTTGGGCCACTTCCGGGTCTTATTATTTTTTTCCAGGCTGAGCCAGGTCCAGACTTCTTTTTTCGTTGGGCTGACATTTTATTTTTCTTGTAAAAATAAAGTGATGTTGTACATTTGTTTTACAAAATCTTTAGAAATTTTATTTGATTTAATAAATTACAGACATATTAAAAAAAATTTTTTTTTTTCTTTGTAAAGCTTTTAAATTGTGATTTTCTTTTACAGCCTTATTCTTCATTCTTAACTACTTTGATTTTCTTACTGAATTATCAGTTGAATGTAATTGTCTAAGTAAAAAATTTTTAATAGGTGTTCATGTATGTAATTGTCTAAGTAGTCATTAATATTATTGTTATTTCCTATTCTATGAATTGAAGAATTATAATCTGAAAGTAAAACCTATGCATAAGTGTGCTTTTTGAATAATTTTAATTGCAGAATAATGTTTCTTCAGAAATATCGGTATGCTTTGTAAAAATTAAGTCGGGTGGACCCAGGACAAATTTTTTAGATTGGGTTGGATTTTTAGCTTTTATACACTACAGGGTAGGACCAATAAATTTTTTGTATGGGCCGGCCTTGGGCCTTGAAATTCCACCTGTCAGACCTTTACTTTCCACTTTTCTGCTGAAAAATGGGCTATCTATATTTCTCAACCATTTTTCATATGTATGCCTAGTCATCAAAGCCTTTGTGTTAGATAGTATACAGCAGTATGCTTTTGTAAATTTTAAGAATTTTTGAAACATTTTGGAAAACACCTGGACTTTAGATACTTTCCAATAAAGAGCAGGGACATGTTAGCAGTAATCAGAACTGTAAGTCTCTATTTAGCTTTTGTACCTCAAACACATTTACCTCCTTTGAAGGCTAATGCTTTCTATGGAAAAATCTTATTAAAAATAACCATTATCATCTCCATTAAAAACAACTGCAGCATACTCTGAAAGCAATAATTTTAGCTTTTTTTTCTTTCTGTGCATTTTCTGATGACATATCTGCTGCCTTACTTTCACCACACAGTTTCTTGAAACTCAGGCCATTGCAAAAATTTAAATTTCAGTAACCAATCAGTCTTTTATGCTTAATTTGGAAGCAAAAAAGTATGATAGTTCTTTAAGCACATTTCTATCAACTGGAATGTTTAAGCTTTTCATCTTTCGAAGCCAAATAAGCAAAGTCTTTTTCGAATTTGGGTGTTTTGATTCTTAAAAACATTTTTAAGAGGGTGCAGTTTTAATATTTTCGTTTTAAATTCCAAAGATTTTTTTCTCATGACTTTAAAATTGTTGATAAGCTATTCTTTTGAATTCCATAGTCAGCAATATATGTCTTGCTTATTATTCTACCATCAACTTTTTCTTAAATCTTTGTTTTCCCCTCAACTGATAAAACATGTGCATTTCTTTATTTGAAAATTAGCTAAAATCCTTTCCTTCACTAAATATGGCACAATCTTCATCTCGGCTAACCAGACTTCAATGATTGAGTGGTCAAGATTGCAAGATTGAAGCAAATTAGAAGAAGCAAGTACACTTTTTAAATTAAAGCAGTCGCCATCCTTTTAACAACAATGATCTTACACCCCACCCCCTCTAGCAACACTATAATCATTGAAGCAAAGAGAGGGAGCAGACGATTACTGTCCTCATCATACTCTATATTTTATCTGCTGTACAATATTAACTTTACCGTACTATGTTTCTTTCAAACAAACAAAAATAAGTGATTACTTTTATGCTTATGAATGTTTGCATTGGTTGCCTCAAAATAGTTCAAAAATTATTTGATCTTGAAACAATTACCATCAATAGTCGAAAAAATATCTGACTTCTTTTGTGAAGCCCTGTAGATGATCGACAGATCTGTATGTATACTAGATAGTATGCTAAAACTTAGTTCAGTCAGGAAATGCATAGCACAGCTTAAAATTCTCCTTCAGCAATTTCTGTCAATAATCAGAAATGTATTCGAGATCTTTGGTGTTGCCCTGTATATGATCTACAGAATTTATACACACCAAGTAATAAGCAAAAACTTAGTTAAATTAAAAAACCTGTACCACAACTAAAAATGCACTTTCAGCAATTATAATTAACTAGTATATAATCCCCATCAAAAATGACAGATAGTTGATCTGCACTGCATTTTCATAAGACTTCATACAAACAAACAGCATGAAGATTTTATTATTGAAAGGTATGTATTGTAGAAAAGTACATTTTAAAAATGACAAATGATTTCTACAAATACAAATGATGAGGATTTTTTTTCTCAATATTAAATTCTTGAAATAGTTCAATAATTGGACAAAACATTCAAATTAAATATTAAAAAATAATCCATGTGTGAAAGTTTTTGTAAAAAAGTGTTATCAATGAGTTTCTAAAGGGCTTGACTCACCACATAGCTCATTTTTTGATTATATAAGCAAAATTAAATGGAAATTACTCGGTACTATTTATTCGTTATATTTTAATTACGTTTCATAAGAAAAAATCATTTTATTTACGATGGAAACAAAATTTCAAAATTTGTTTGTATTATCTGCTGGTAGATGGGGCCAAAATATTTAAAAAAGAAGCGTAATGTAATACTGGATCGATCACCGCAAAGCCTCCCTATGAAAGCTGTCACTGCTATTTCTGAAAAAAGTATTTACAGAAATGTTGATATAGATGTTTTATATGAAAATATGCTGAACAAACATGATTTGAGGCAGAAGAAATTATTGTTTAGTTGTCATATGTTAGTATATGTTTTTCATTAAGCTTAACATGGAGTTTCGCTATGCTCGGGTTCACCATGGAAGTAGGATGACATGGAAGTAGGTTCGCATCTCCGACTCTGTTCGCTCTGGAATGATTACCTACAATATACTTTCCTACACTTGGATTTGTCAATAGATGACTGCTAAAATAGTTTTTGAAGGTTTTAAACAAAATTAAAATATTTAAAAGCTTTAATATGCTTTTACAAATATTTTAAGAGCAGAATCGGATGTGAAGCTTTCAAAGAGTCGTTCATTTGTGATTCATTTGAATTTGTGATGCTGAATGGCAACAGTGTTTGTTTGTTTATATCTAGGATTCTGATGTTTAATCTGGTTTTTAATTAAGAACTTAAAACATTATAATAGGATATGATATGCATGTTTTATAGGAAAATATACTGAACAGACATGATTTCAAGTAGAAGATATTATAATTTAGCTGTCATATGTTAGCATAGGCTTTTCATTAAGCCTAACATGGCGTTTAACTATGTTTGATTCGCAGACCAGAGTGGTCGCGTCCAGAATGATTGCTGACACTTTCTTGCCTTCCGATTTTATTGTAAGTAGATAGACAGTACTCTAACAGAATTCTTTTGTGTCCCCCTGTAAATGAACGATGAATGATATGCATACCATATTCTATAATAAGCCTCTTGTAGTGCACTTCAGTGATATATATCAATATCAGTACATTTGAAATAGTATAATTTCATTAACCCTCTGAGAGTTTTGAAAAAGGGTAAAATTGTAATGTTGTTTTCTTTGCATTTTGTTTTAAATGCTAAAAAAATATTATTCTTTCAGCATTATAAATAAAACTTAATTACAAATATGAATGTAACCCTTGAGAGTATTAATCATTCTTCAATGTTTTGAAAATTCATTAAATCTATAGAATTATATTATCTTAAACATTGCATATATTGCAGTGAAACCTGGAGCTTAGTGAATGGAATATTACATTCCGCACACTTAGAGGGTTAAAATACACCACAAACGATTTTCCCCCCATAGACTGCAATGCAACAGAATTCTTTTGTGTCTCCCTGTAAAGGAGCTATGAATGCTATAGACTTCATTTTCAATACCAAACATGCCATAGTAAACTTCAACATCATATATCAATTGTATGGCAATCTAAGTATATTTATGCAAGTTCGAGCACGGACAGACAGACAGACAAAGCAAATTCACAAACACTTTTTAACTATATTGGAAAGTGTTAAAAATCAAAATAACTAAAAAAACATATAAACAACTTTTAGTGACTTTACTTTGTAATACAATTATGTCATACAACATATCAACATCTTGTAAACATACAATTACATTTCTTACAAAAATTTGTCTAAATTAAGAAATAATAATAATAAAAAAAACCCTATAAGTACACTGACTTAATTAGACATTTGATTTCATCCTGAAATTTGAAATTTATTTACTGTAGATGCTGTATACTTATTAAATTTAAGAAAACAAAGATAATATTTTTCAAGAATTTTCAAGAGTATTACTACACATTTACACACTAACTTTTAATAAGTATTTATCAGTTTTATTACATTTAAAATGCATAAATGTATTAAATATTCAGCTTACATTTTTAGAAATAATCAGAATATATTTTTTCTTTAAATTTGTTATGTTTCACTTTCAGAGCCGATTGTTTGCTATTTAGAATATTTTCTTCAAACTGACTATTTCTTAGTAAATCACAAAGGATGTTTTATATATAGTATATTTTTTGTTAATTTAGGGCAGTTTAGTAGTTCCTAATTTGCATGCATTTTATTTTTTATATTTTACTATTACCAATTTAAATAACATGAAACTACAGTTACATATATTACATAGCCTTAAAAGGTAAAAAAATGATCTTAAACTTATGAAACAGCACCAATCACATGCTTCATGCGATAGCAAACACCAAACAATCTACTTTCAATTTTAAAACCAATTTATCTATATACACCAAAAATTACAAAATAGCAAATTTAACAACAATATTATTCTCCCCCCCACCCCCTCTCTCTCTCTGTAGTTAAAGAGCACATCCAAAAACTCATGAAACGGATACAAAGGAAATACCAAGCAAACTAAGTTAGGGCTATAGAATATTACAAAAAAAAATTTTCATACTTGAAAAAATTTTAAAAATAAAAAACACACAGAGTAACCATTTAATATATATATATATATATATACTAGCTGTTACCCGTGACTTTGTTTACGTATCATTAAAATAAGAATAAATTCATTAATTAAACAAAATATTTCATTCCCGATAATTTGAAACGTAAATAATTAACTAACTCTTGATCACATTCCATAGGAGACAATACAGTATTTCTATGTTATAGAGGCCTTGACATAACTAAGATTTAAAAAAGTGAAACTTTGTGACAAATAATCATGAAAAGGAAACTGCAACCAATAAAAAAGGCGGGCCAAATAAAATCGTGGAAATCGGCGAATTGTTTAAAAACATATGTCAAGTTTACCTGGTAAACCATTTTACTTTTAACGCCTTTGTGAAACGTTTCAATAGCCATCCTTCAAAGATAATGGAAATAGTCTATTCTTTTTCATTAAATTCAATTCTTGTGAATAGGGAGCAATAATTGTAGACCTAAATGAATGGAGCTTAAATTTGCCTCCTTGATTTAATCTATAACTACAGCGCCTATATTCTAGGCACTGTACTACAACTGAAAAAAAATCTTTATTTCTAAATGAAAATATGTTGACAGATGATATTTGTTCTCCAAATTGACTCATGATGTTTGAATATGTGAAAATACATTTTTATTTTAAAAAAATTTTACTGTAATCAAGATTTTTTTTTTCTTTCACCATCTATTCAAATTGAAAATAAATTCTTTTTTTCAGTTTTAATGAGAAAAAATATATTATTACGTTTCATTTCTTCTTTTTTATCCACAAAATTGGAATAATTTAGTTGCATTTTTTAGAGCAACTTCGTTAAATTTATAAAAAAAAAATAATAATAATCATATCTCGGAATTTAAATAATTTTTTTAAATTCTGAGAGTTTATGACATCCTCTGCGAAATACAAACAGGCGGTCAGATTTTAATATAATAGATTCGTAATTATTTTTATTTTCCTAATAATCATGGTGTGGTTTTTGGCAAAAAACTCTCATCTGTATGTAACTGATATTCATGCATAATAATCGCTAGCTAAAAAAAAAGCTAAAAAAATATTTAAATTTTTCGTTTTAAATATGACGTGAAACTCATCTACTTTCTAAACTTACCGATTCTTGTATTATTAATGTAAGGAATTGATTCACGCTCCTTCTAAAACTCATTTGAAAATTCCCATTTTATTTCAAATATGACGTCACTTTTTGCTCAGAGAAATCTCTTTTAAATGGAACAATTCTTGTTAATTTTCTTTTTCTGGCAATCAGGACGTAAATTTTAGCGGAAAACTCACATTTGTGTGTAACTGGTATTCAAGCTAATTATTAATCAGTATCGATAAAAAATATTTCAGTTTTTCATCTTAAATATTACGTCCATTATCTATTTACTTTCATTATACAGTGATATTCATGCTCCTTGTATTATTACGAATATTTGAAAATACATGTTTTATTTATGACGTCATATTTGTCCAAGCCGAGGAGGATCATTTTCATAGTTCCATGGTCCAAGCGAAATCTATTTTTTAATAATATAATTATTGTTGCACTTTTCCTTCTAATTATAACGCAGTTTTTGACAGAAAAATATCTTTTTATTTTAACCGATATTCATACTTCATGTATAATAACAAATACTCCATATTTTTGTTTCAAATATCACGGAAATTCACCTTCTTTTGAATTTTTTTAATTTTCAGTTTTCACGTGAAAATCGTTCAATTGAAAATTAGTTGTTGGGGAAAAATTATTTTTCCGTGTTTTTATTTTTGTGGCAACGATCAAAGCCCTAGCAGCGATAAAGTAAAATGGTTAAATTGTATGGAAAAATGTCCATTTATTCTCTATGAAAATAATGAAATTTTTAATTATTAAAGAAAATATTTGAATAAAATAAACAAAAACCAGCCTATGTTAATTTGAGGATTATAATCAACCTATATGCAAAAATACAGGATCATTAAATGCTCCATTTTGACGCTGGCTTCAGCCTAACATTTGCACACAATGAGATTTATAATATTATTAGGATATATATATATATATATATATATATATATATATATATATATATATTTAACTACACATTGCTTGTTTTCAACTGCAGAGAAACTAAAAATATATAAATTATCAATAAATAAAAACTAAACTTAACAAGAAACTATGTACTGCCTAATAAAATTACAAAACTTCTTATGTAACCATAAAAGTGAAGAATAAGCAACACATTTTGGGAGAATGAATCATTCTTCTCCAGGTTAAGGAAAGAGGATTAAAGAAGAAAAAAAAAAGTATGTTCCAGATGCATCTCAGGTCTACAACTTTGTAGAAAAGTACAGGGATGGACTATATATTTGACACATTGGAGATGTTTTTAAGCTAATACTGTTATAGTCATAGCACATAAAAAATGCCCTTAAAAAAACTACAAGTAAAAGGTATGTTGAATGAAGAAGGAAATGAAGCTTTTCAACTTCACTTCCTCCCTGCTTTACTTTAAAACAGTGGTACTCACTAAAACTTCTGTAAGAGACAAAATCTAGTAGAGAACTGAGCTCAAAGGCTGCACTTATGTTTTTATGGTCATCACTGATACATTATAATGCATTACTATTATATCTTACACTATTAAATGAAGAATTCTTGTGTACACATTTTCAGCTTCTCGAAAACGGCTCTAACGATTTTCATGAAAACGAGAGTGTGGTGTAATAAATGTGCCAGATAATTATTTCTGCCAATTCATAGTAGATTGTTGATAAATTTTGCCATTATAAAGATTGTATAGATTTAATTTAAGGCATTGTGGATCATATAATAAGATAGCAAAAACCAGTACTGGTGTACTTTGTTCTTTTGGTCATAGAGAAAGTAAAATAAAAAGTTCTTACTTGAGTTGCAGAAAAGAGAAAAAAAAAAAAGGTGAAAACTATTCAATGATGACAAAATTTTGTAATTAAAAATCCTTTTTTATTATTATTTTTTTAATTTAGAAGGAGATTACATCCTCTTGGCCAACTTGAATAAAAATATTGCAGAATGAATTTAAAATTAATCCCATTGGATTAACATGTAGGAATATAAGCAACATCTTTGCTCAGAATTTAAGAAACAGTAAATTTTTAATCTGGCACAATGTCACCTCTCAGAACCATGTCAAACTGTTAACTAATTTAGAAAATGAACGTTCAGAAATACATTTAATTAAAATAGGTTCTCTAAAATATTAACAGAAGAAATTAAAAATGATTTGATAAAAGTGAACCGCCAAGATTTTAAAGGGAGCAATGAAAGACATGCAAAAGCTGAAGGTCATCCTCTTGGTTAATCTGCGAAACCTCTGCCACATATGTCATGCGAATGACACAATAGACCACACTCTCACACTCCGAGAGAATGAGATAACATGCCGCTGGACAAAAAATGAAACCGCTGCAAGCAGATTAAAAAAGACGAATCAGCGGTAGAAGCAAGATGCATGTGTGCTGGGGAAATGCCACTTCACAAAAATAGAAATGATGTGAGATTCCTTACATAGGTATTACGGATTTGTTGGGTCTAGAAATCGATCTGTCAGGGTGTCATCTCTGTAAAAAATTGTTTTCTTGCAATAAACGCTTTTCGTACATGTGGAAAACATTGCAGAAAGCGTAAAAAATCTACAAGAACATCCAAAAATAAAAACAAAATATAAAAATATAAAAAATAGTATGTGGTATGAGACATGGAGCAATTTATTATGTTATACCTGCTCTTCACGCAGGTAAAATGACAAATTTTCTTTAATTGGTCCTTAGCAAAGATTGCTGTCAAATAAAACAACTATATACAATTTTAACAGCATGAGAATTTCAATAATATTTACAAAAACAAAATTAATTTTTGCCAAACCTATGTCAATTAGCTCTGAACCCAATTATGGAACTTTTCTGAATAAATTATATATGGAATGTATATAACAAAAAAACAAACAAACATATAATATATTTCTTGAAAATGACGCTAATGATTTTGATAAAATGATGAATTAGATGTCTTTTGGATCTAGAAATCAATCTTTCAGTGTATCTGCCGGATTTTTTTTTTTTCATGCAAAACTCACTCTTTATACAGGTGGAAATCATGAAATGTGTACAAGAACTGCCAAAAATTGAAATGAAATATTGCAAATAGTATGTGGTATGCAAAATAGAATAATTTATTATGTTATATCCACTTAGCGAAAACAGCTAATGTTCTGTAATCTGATCCACAAGTAAGGCGTCAAACAAAAATTATCCTAGCAATAATGTTGTTTTACCTGTGTAAGTTTTATAATAATGATATTAAATGTGCCAATTGCCTTTGGACCCAATTGCAGAAATTTCCTTTAAAAAAAAACTGCAGAAGTTTTTCCTATTTGTCCCAAGTGAAACTCGGTTAACCAGGTACAAATAATTATTAATACACAAATATTAATTTTAACTTATGTTAAGAATGTAATATTAATTTCTTGGTGGACAATCTTCATTAGATAATAAGAACAAGGGAAATTTCTGAAGATGAGATGAAATGCTATAGCATAAAATGCAATATTCCATTTCAGTATTGGAGTTATTAGTCAGAATTTTTTTAATAGAAGCCCTGTGTTTTTTTATTGTATTAGATGCTAAAAACACAATTGTGATATCTTTAAAAATACATTTTACAATATATATATATATATATATATATATATATATTTATTTATGTGTCCAACTTGCAAGGCTGCACAAAAAAAAAAAAAAAAAAAAAAAAAAAAACGAGGGCTGTATGAGACTGCAGGTCATGTAGTGAGTACCACTGTTTAAAGGGAAATTGAAAACTTTGTTTGTTTCCTTATGAAAAACTGAATGTGTTTTTAACATTACTTCTACTGGTGTCAAATGACACCTTATAAAAATATTCAATTTATGGTTTTTTTATTTGTAATTTTAAAATTAAAACAATCACAAATCATTTTTAATACATTGAATGCTTATTTCTATATGCATCTGTTTTTAAAAATACAAATTAAATAAACATAAATCAAAATCTTAAAAGGGACCATTTAACCACAATTTATGATAAAAGAACAAAAACAGAATTGAAAGGAAAGAAAAGAGACACAGAACATGGGAACAGAAACCAGTAGGAATATGGAAAGGAGAAGAATAGCCAATAGAAAAACGTGAGAAAGGATACTGATCAGAAAAAAATTACAATTACAGCAGAAGTGAAGAGAAGAGACAGAGAACATAGGAACGGCAATCAGCAGGAAGATAGGAAGAGCATACAGTAAAGAGAAGAATAAATGGGACAAAGGGTACTTCCGATCAGAAGAAAGTTTACAGTTATAGCAGAATTGGAAGAAGAGAAGACACACAGAACATAGCTACCACTAGGAATATAGCATACAATAAGGAGAACAGTCAATAGGAAAATGGGAGAAGGATATTGCTAATCAGAAAAAAGTTTACAATTACAGCAGAATTGAAAGGAAGCAAAAGAGACACAGAACATGCAGACAGCAAATAGGAACATGGAGAGAGTTTCTAATAAAAAGAAAAACAGAAATATAGGAAAATGAAAGAAAGGATACTGCCAATCATAAAAAATAAATAAATTACAGTAACAAGTACAGTTAGAAAGAAAAAAAAGATTAAAAAAATAAAAGAATACCAATTTTTTTATAAGGATAAAAATAGTAATAAAAAGAATAAAAGTATTAATTTAAAAAGATAATAGGACCAAATATAATTGCAACCATAAAATAAATATAAATTAGATTTAAAAAAATGATATATAACTGAAAATTATAAAACCAATTAATTAAATAACTAATAAAATTAAAAATTAAGTAAAATGCTAGTGATTAGAATGAGTTATTTGATAAAACTAAACAAATACATCCAAGTTGCTCATAGCAAAGTTTGATCAGACTTGCTAAAAGGGCTTTATTCTCATGAAATGCATTGTGTATTCCATAACATAAAAAGTGTTGTAATTTTACTGTGTTTTGCATCAGTAATTTTATTATGTTTTGCTGCTATGTACTGCATATAATTACAGGAAATATGTTCAAATGAAAAGAGTAATTTCTTAACATACTGGAAGTGTTTGAAAAAGTGAGTAGTTTCAACAGCAATGCTTAAATAACTCTTACTTAGCTTATTGGGGTTTTTTTTTGTTTCATTTTGATATCAAATAAAATTACACACAAAATTTGTCCATCTGAAAATTTAACGGAAGATTAAGAAATAGTATGTATATGGATACAACTCGATAAGAAAAGCATGATTAGTTTTAGATCTGGAAAGAAGAAACAAACCATGTTGGCAAAGATGGATGGCCTTTTGGTTATGATACTAAGTTATCTAATGAGAATAATTAAAATTTTTAAACAGCAATTTTCCCATGGACAACTTCAAGAGATGATCCAAACTAATAGTTACACACAAGAGACATGAAGTACTATTTTCCCATTCCTCAAATTGCAAAACTGAAACCCCATTATTACTGACAATTTAATTTAAAGGCACATAAATATGATGTCATTGTGTTACTCTCAAAAGTAGTCACTTTTTACAAATACTTCAGATCTATTGAGAAATTACTTTTTTCATTATTTTTAATTCTTCAGCCGTTTGAAAAATGACATGCTATATTGAAATGTTATGTTGATATATTTGAAATACTAAAACAGTTTAAGAGTACTTTGTTCAAACAAATTTAACTCCTTAATGTATGTAATTATTTTGACAAGATATTTACAGAACTAATTACTGTAATGAAATAAAATTTTATTTAATACATTTAACAGTTATTTTGATAAATTAATTGATTGAATTTATTAGGATTAATGAAATAAAATAGTAATTTGATTATTGATTTGATACTGATATAAGAATATTAATCAAAAGTTTCGATAAAAAGGCATTAAATTGAACATTTTACAACTTGATAAATTCCAAATCTTCTAAGTTAAAATATGTCTATCAAGTAGAAAAATATCTCCAATCCAAATATTATATAAAGTTAAATTTTTATAGACACATTTGCTATATTAAACTCAAGAAAATCCTTCATATTTTTCTTATTTTTACAACTATTAAGATTATTTTAAATCTGCCTACTAGAATTATTTAGATAAAAATTTACAATTAAACGATATTGTAATTTTTCTTTCAAAACCCCCCTTACCTAATAACTTTTACTAGTATATGGGCCAAAATCTCATAAGTGTGATTTCTCAGCCTTCAGTATATCTTTCGGCATTTCTTTGCAATATAAATTCCCATTTAATGTCAAATTGTTTCTCTGTGATTGTTCTACAACATTATGTTACTTCTACTGCAAAATATATATTTTTAATCTTTGAAATAGAATTTAAATATCTCAAAAGTCACTACTGTCCCTTGTTTTCAACCCATAAATTGATCATTAAAACCATCAACAAACAATAATTATTAAAAAATTTTGAAAAACCAATGCATTAATTATAAATACTAGCAAGCTACGCCCGCTACGCTGGTCAATTTCTTTTAACGAACCTTTAATCAAACAAAATATTGACATTTCATAAATAACTTTTATATTTTAACAGAATAATAAGGCTACTATAATTTGTGACTCGTGATATAGCCAATATATACGTCAGGACACGTCGCCCTTATCATTATCTTTTTACGCATGAAGGTTTCGCTATGGTACTCCATTGGAAAATTTGGTAATTTTTGAAATTCAATATTTGAAAAACGGCATAATCATTAGATTTGAAATTTATATCAAGAAAAATACAATTTTTTACCTTTCAAACGCAGTTTGTCTAACAATTTTCTGACAAATACTTTTTGAGCTATCATTTTTTTCAGTAACTTCAAATGTTTAATTTTCCGAGATTAATCTGGTGCAACAATTAGAGAAAAACCCAGTCGTCAGCAACGCATAGTTTTTAATTAAAGAGGATGTTGGAGCAGGGATTGTCACCACCAACTTGCCACCATCACTTTTGAAATTGGTTCCGTGGTTCTAGAGATTCCATAGAAATTGTAATTTAGAATGACTTCAGAACGCTTTTCGCTCATTTCACCCATTTAAATTTCGATTTTTTAAAAAATTTATTCTTAGAGAGCATTTACATCTTATAAGTAACTACAATGCTAAATTTCAAATTTCTTGCCCCTTCAGTATAAAAAAGTCGCAATTTTCGAACATTTTTCGATCCTGCACCCCATTGATGTTTGTGGCACCGACATAAAATATAGCCTATGTTGGAGTAGGGATTGTCCCCATCAATTTGCCACCATTACTTTTGAAATCGGTTATGTAGTTCCAGAGATTTCATAGAAATTGTAATTTAGACTGTTTTTAGAACGCTTTTCGCTCATTTCACCCTTTTAAATTTCAATTTCTTTTTTATTTTGTTCTTAGAGAGCATTTACATCTTATAAGTAACTACAATGACAAATTTCAAATTTCTAGCTCCTTCAGTATAAAAAATAAAAATAAAACTGCCCAGTTAAACTGAGGGCATTGAGTTCACAGGCTATTTACACTAATTGTATATTATACTCTTATTTCAAAGAATTTGAAATAATCCTATCGAAAAATAAAGAAATAAACAATATATTAAGGGGGGGGGGGTCATCCCACCGTTACCCCCCCCCCCATAGTTAACTAATGAACCCCTTAAACTAATCAGGTAAATCTCTAATTACAATGAATATTCATACAAAATTTGAAGAAAATCGGATAATTCTGCATGAAAAACCCATTTATATAAATTAAGGCGGGATTAGCCCCCTCCGTTCCCCCCCTTTATACTTAATCAATCAATCCCGAAAACTAATCAGGGAAGCGTCTTAACCCAATGAACCTATAAACAAATTTTGTAGCAAATAGAATAATTCTGCATGAAAAACCCATTTATATAAATTAAGGGGGGATTAACCCCGTTCCACCCCCTTTATACTTAACCAATCAATCCCGAAAAACTAATCAGAGAAGCGCCTTAACACAGTGAACCTATAAACAAAATTTGAAGGAAAACGGAATAATTCTGCATGAAAAACCCATTTATATAAAATAAGGGGGTATTAGCCCTCCATTCCCCCCTTTATACTTAACCAATCAATCCTGAAAACTAATCAGGGATGCGCCTTAACACAGTGAACCTATAAATAAAATTTGAAGGAAATGGGATAATTCTGCATGAAAAACCCATTTATATAAATTAAGGGGGGTATTAGCCACCCGTTCCCCCCCATTTATACTTAATCAATCAATCCTGAAAACTAATCAGGGAAGCATCTTAACCCAATGAACCTATAAACAAAATTTGAAGGAAAGGGCATAATTCTGCATGAAAAACCCATTTATATAAATTAAGGGGGGGATTATCCCCCCCGTTCCCCCCCTTTATACTTAACCAATCAATCCCGAAAACTAATCAGGGAAGCGCCTTAACACAGTGAACCTATAAACAAAATTTGAAGGAAAACGGAATAATTCTGCATGAAAAACCCATTTATATAAAATAAGGGGGATATGCCCCCCGTTCCCTCCTTTATACTTAACCAATCAATCCCGAAAACTAATCAGGGAAGCGCCTTAACACAGTGAACCTATAAACAAAATTTGAAGGAAAACGGAATAATTCTGCACGAAAATCCCATTTATGTAAAATAAGGGGGGGGGATTATTCCCTTGTTCCCCCCTTTATACTTAACCAATCAATCCTGAAAACTAATTAGGGAAGCGTCTTAACACAGTGAACCTTTAACCAAAATTTGAAGGAAATGGGATAATTCTGCATGAAAAACCCATTTATATAAATTAAGGGGGGATTAGCCCCCCCCCATTCCCACCTTTATACTTAACCAATCAATCCCGAAAAACTAATCAGGGAAGCACCTTAACACAGTGAACCTATAAACAAAATTTGAAGGAAAACGGAATAATTCTGCTTGAAAAACCCATTTATATAAATTAAGGAGGGATTAGGCCCCTGTTCCCCCCTTTATACTTAACCAATCAATCTCGAAAAGTAATCAGGGAAGCGTCTTAACCCAATGAAACTATAAACAAGATTTGAAGGAAAACGGAATAATTCAGCATGAAAAACCCATTTATATAAATTAAAGGGTGGATTAGCCCCCCGATCCCCCCCCCCTTTATACTTAACTAATCAATCCCGAAAACTAATCAGGGAAGCGCCTTAACTCAGTGAACCTATAAATAAAATTTGAAGGAAAACGGAATAATTCTGCATGAAAAACCCATTTATATAAATTAAGGGGGGGAAATTAGCCCCTTGTTCCCCACCATTATACTAAACCAATCAATCCCAAAACTAATCAGGGAAGCGCCTTAACACAGTGAACCTATAAACAAAATTTGAAGGAAAACGGATATTTCTATGAAGAGTTATCGCATTACGTACGTATATACATACATACAGAACCGGCTGGCAAGCTCTCAGGGCTTGATAGCCAGTTTGATAGCTAAAAAATCGCAATTTTAGAAAGTTTTTTGCTCCTGCACCCCCTGGGGTTAGTGGCACCGACATAAAATATAGCCTATGTTGGAGCAGGGGTTGTCACCATCAATTTGCCACCATCACTTTTGAAATCGGTTCGGTAGTTCCAGAGATTACCCCCTACAAACAAACAATCTTTACTACTTTATAATATTAGTATAGATGAATCTTATGGAGTATAATAATTTTTATATGAGTGAAATGTGTTATATTTACAGTTGTGTCCTTCACTTTTTTGGTCATTACTGTCCCGGTGTATGAATTTCTTTATATTTCCACCATGGCAGTATGCAGTCATTTTCAGTATTGTTTCCAGTAGGAGAGCACATGTTCTTAAAACGCCACCTTTGCTTACTGTTTGTTCACAAATAAGATTTTCTGGATTGAAAAGAATGGGAAAATGGTACCTTTATTAACCATCACTACTGTTCCCATTGTTAATTTAAATATTGATATTTATAGATTAACCAATATCTAGTCATTTAATTGTAGGTTGGATATATGTTTGAAAATAGCTCATACCACATTCCAAAAATGTTTTCTTTTAAGTTAAGTGGCAAAATTGCAAAAAATGTCACTACTGTCCCATACAATTTGCGTTTTTTCTGATAAAAACTGCCATATCATATTTACTTTTCAATAAAGTTTGTGCCCATCGACTAATTATTATTCTGCAATACATCAGTGGTTATTAAAAATTCAAATTGAACATAATATGAGACTTTTAAAAATCATATACCGGCAGTCAAAAATCACACTTGTGAGATTTTGGCCCATATCTCCATTCTTAATAAATATAAATAAATAAATAAACTTATTTTAAAAACTAATGATTGGCCTCCAGTGACAATTTTATCAGGAACAATTTAGAAAGTTAATAAACTTTAATTACTTTGTTTGAAAGAATTTATGCATTAAACATCAACAAATTTTTCCAAATTTCTTTAGAAAACTAAATGTTTTTTTCTTTTTCGATAACAAAGTTTAAATTCTTTGATTAATTTCCACAGCATAACTTTCATGCACAGTATTAGAACATGCATTTAGTATCATACCTGGTTACCCAAATATGCTAGAGATTTGGATATAATTCAAAACTTTCTTGTTTTCTTGCAACACCAAAAAATTATTACATGCTAAGTAAACAAGAAAAGTGCTTTTTGACTGCAAAAAATACAACACAATACAGGTAATACAGATAACAGATACATAAAGAGATAAAATCTGGGAAAAAGGGGGAAATTTTGACATCATTATGAACCTACCAAGAGCTCAACAAAGATAGATGGTAAATATGAATTTATTTTTTAAGAAAAAGTTGTAAATGATGCACAAAGTTGCTTTTTCTGGTGAAACAAATTCTAACTATGTTACAGAATTTTTACAAATTGAAGAAAAATAGGTGCTTTTAAAACTATTTTGTCTGGTTTGATGGTGTGATATTATGCTTACATTGTTTTAATTTCTGCATTTTTTATTTCCGTTCAGCACACTTTATGTTTTTATAGTGCTTGTTCTTAGGCCACTATCCACTATCGAAGATTTTCTGATCGTCGTTTTCCCTCATTAAGCTGAGTTTGGCTATCGACACAGCTGTTTTATAGGAGCTCTGCTCTCAGTGATGTCACTATGCTTTGTGCGTAGTTCACATGTGCCATTTGAGAAGCTCTTCATTTTGTTTTTCTTCTGTCAACAGCGCTGAGGTAAAATGAGAGTATCTGTTTGCACAAATTAAAAAGATTTCTTGGTTTGAATCGTTTAATTCGCTCTTTCATATTCAATGTCATTTTAATTAGCTAATGAATTTAAAGTAATTGTGCAAGCAGTTTTGAGCACCGCTATTCATTCGTATTTATACAGATGTCATTAATTTTTTTTTTTTTTTGTTAGAATTGAAATTAAATAATGTAGTAAAAGCAATGTATTTAAGTGTTCCAATTAGTGAAGTTTTGGTCCTCGGGCCTGGCTTCAAAATAATTGGTATCATATAATTAATCGTTCTTTTGATAAATGGTGAAGACCGCTTAATTTTTAAGATTTTCAAAAAGCATGTCTGGTTTTTCAAGTTTTCTTATTTTAAATTTTATGAAGTGTCTCTACAAATGATGGCCAGCTATGATATTAATATTTGTAGAACCATAAATGATTCTAGAGTGCGGAATTTTAAAATTTTTGAGCAGTGTTTAAATTACCTCAAACCTGCCTCTACTTCCTTGATGGACACATTAAAGATGGATTTATTTGCTCAATTGGTATCATCATTTCCTGCCTTAACTTTCTGTATACCAACAATAAAAGTAAGATGCTTATTTAATTTAATTTTATTGTTTTCTCTGCGAGAATGTTCAACACCAAAATGCAAGCACTTTGTGCTGGGTTGTTGTTCTTGTTTTTCACAATGCAATAATACAAATTTACGATCACCCAATAACTCAATATTTAATTATTATTTCATTTTAAACAGCCGAATTTTATAAAATAACAATATGGTACCAATCCAGCAGAAATATAATATCTTATTCACATCACATCACAGGTGGCTTATTTATATAGTTGATATTTTTATGATCTGAAGTTTGATAAAGAAATGAACCTGAAACAAAATGAACCTATCGATATGGATATTCTCAATCAAAGGTCATTAAGAATTTCAAATAAATATAAATTTCTAATTAAACCACAAGATTTAAAATAAGCTTTAAGAAAGAGCAAAAGTCCTCAACCGAGTGAGGAATATGCAGGCAAAATAGTGAGAAGTTTTAAACCAAAGTTCGTGGTTCAGTTCCACATGGGACAAGAAAATTGCCAATGTAAGTGTTTGAGGTTTTCCATGCAGAGAATGAGAATTTAGAACATTTTCCCTTCAAAAGTCCCTTAAAAATGCTCTTCCAAAGGTAATAAGATAAAGAATTGACAGAGAAAATAAAATATCCTTGTCTTTGTCTCTGAAGATAATCATAAAAAAAGCATGTAACCAAAGGCAATAGGTAGTCCAATAAATATGAATGAAAAATGTCCAATAGCATTCTCTTGTCAATTGAAATAGAATTACAGTAAATAAAAACATGTTAGTAGATTTAAAAGGATTCATGGAGAATTAAAACAAAGTTTCTTCATCATTTTCTCACTTGACAAATAAATTTAAACTATTGCACACCTTATTCATATTAATGAATACAATTCAAATCTTCTAATTCAAGACAAATGTGCTACAAAAATACTGGCCCATATACTTTTTTAAAAATAAAATAGTAAACATTTTCAAATACAGTAAAGCACTAAAAATCAACTACTTTGCTTTCAATTATGTAAAACCACAGATACATGCAATTTCTTTACAAAAATACAATCTACAAGACTTCACATTCATTACCTTTAAAAGAATAAAATATACATCTATTTCAATCACTTTGAGCTGAAAATGCACTGAAATTACTTAACAGCATTTACACATATGTTCCATTATTTCTAACAGCTTAATAATATTTAACAGAAATTATCGGAAGAAACATTAATTAAGTACAAAAATAAATTATGCACAATCTAGCTCTAATACCAACTGACATGAAATATGACAATTCAAACATACAATTTAAATAGCAACATTTTACATTAATTTCCAATAGCATATTTTGATACATTAGCAGCACATATAATGGCAGCAAAATAAATAAAATTATCATACGATTTACCATAAAAAAGCACATAAGCAGTACAGCACTGGTCAGGCAGACAATTCATGCAGTTTTCTAGCCTTCACTACAAAATTCACATAGAATAAGACATATATGAATACACAAACACATATTAAATATCTTTCAAAGTTCTAAAAAGACATGTATAAGAAAATGTAAATATGAGAATTTAGAAAGTGAATTTTAAAAGTAATACATAGACCACTGCTTTACCTGAAAATTTTACAAATATTTACATTTTAATTATTTTATGTCATCTAATGAGAATAATTATAAAAATTTAGAGTGGATTTCTAATAACAGCTAATAGTATTTTTATTATAATTTGATAGAAAATAACTTACCTTGATCTCTATTTTACCTATTTTATAGTGAGTAAAAGCATATAAAGCATTAATTTACATATTTATTACTTAATTTGCACAGCTCAAATTGCAATTTTCGCCGTTCAAGTTTCTGCATTTTTGATAAATATATTGAAGAATATAATAAAATGTAAACATAAACAAATGTATACATGAGTGTTTTACTGAATTTTTGATTATATAAGAGACATTTGTGTGTATGTGTATATGTAAGTGTGTTAAATTAACGCTTGAAATTCACGGCACTTAAGATGTAATTTCATTATCAATATTCAATTTACATTAAAAATAAAATAACAGATTACATAGAAATGAATAAATAATAAAAGTTAATAAAAAAAATTAAGGGAAAATTGGACGATGTTTCAAACAGCTAAGAAGTTATACCATTACACCATAACATTTAGCTTACTATACTCCATTCGCTGAAAGAAGATAACAGAAGTAAACAAATGCACATGCGGATTGGCGATGCTTAAACCTGGCGCTGTGCCAGAAGCACCAAACTGTCTGAAGTGTTTGAGCTTCTGCTTTTTCAAATTGAAATAAAAAATAAAATTCGCCAACCTAGGGATTTGAGCCAAATGTGTGGCTCCTTGGCGATTTTTCTGCAACCCGTTTGTTTACTTTCGTTATCTCCTTTCCCCGAATAGACTATAGTGTGCCAAAACTGTATAATTATGCACACCATATGTTTTATTTTTTATTTGTGAGAACTAAACTATTTTAAGGATAAATCCTACATTTGGCCCTTTACCAATTTACAAAATTTTAAGATCTTTTCCAATGTGAGAGCCTCTTTTTATAACTTCAATCAATTTTATGATTAATAAAAATAATTGTTAGTAATTTCACAGATTAAATATTTGAAATTCCTTTGCATCTTTAATGATATTAAAATTGGGATGCATAAATAACACTATGTCCTACCTTCTTTGAGGAAACTTCTTGATTAAATTCTAATATAGTGACATTGATGATAGTTTTAACTTCAGAATAATCAATAAAGAGTTAAGTAGATTTACTTTTATATTTTCATAATACCCAAATTCATTTAAATTTCATTTATTTTGGAAGAAACAGATTTGGATATAAAACAATTTACCAGAGTCAAGCATTTTTATGTATTTAAAAATTAGGCTTTTATTGGAGGTGATCAACATTTAATTGGAGGTGGATTTAATTGGAGGTGATCAACAAGGGTAATTATACATTACTTAAATAGTGTGCTTAAAAGAGAAAAAATATGTGAAAAATAGTCACAGTTATATGACTAAATATAATGTCTAAAACGAAATACAAAATTTTTCTACTATGATGAATATGTAAGATATAAATAATAATAATAATAAAAAGTATAAATAACCAGATAAATTTAATATACATATGTTTAAAAAAAAAAAAAACCTTTTTCAGCATAAAATGAAAATAGAGTGACTGAAAGAGTAGCAGCAGCATGTGTGCTTATTGCAGATGCTAGAATAACAATTATGGCTTCTTTAGTAAATATACTTCTGCTGTTGTTTCCCACCAACTCTCTCTTTTTTCTAGAATTTTTCTATGGAGAAAGAGTTTCATTATGAAACCCAGAAACAGCACCAAGTTAAAATTACCTTTTCGCAGATCTACTAAAAGGATTTCAATATATATATATATATATTATAGTTTTATCAATAGCTAAACTATATATTGAATGTTTGGCAAGGGATAAAAATAAAAAAACTATGGATCATTCTATAGAAAATGCTATTTTCTGAACATACAAATTTCAATAGAAAAAAAAATATATTAATATTCATATTTCATCTTTTATCCCTTTTCAGATTAATATAGGTGGTCATACAGTCTTCTCAGTTACTTGGTATATATAGTTTATTTTCTAAAGATTTATGGGTAATTTACTTAATTATATTGAAGTGGAGAATACATCTACAGAGGATACAAATACACAGTACTTTGTTTTATGATGCCATGCTCATTTAGGTAGGATATGTTACTTGAAGTAAATATCTCTAAAAGCTTCATCTACATGAATAAAAAAACCTTATTTTTATTAAATAAATTATGTTTATATTTCAAATCAAGAAAAGACCATTCACAAAGTTAATGACCATTTTCAGTTAAGTGAGAATATTTCAAAATTAATGACAGACAATACTGTGCACATTCATGGTTAACAACTGAAATTAAAAAGAGGTGCCTCTTGCTTTCAAATATTTTTATTAAATGCAAAATGCTATTAAATTTTAAAAACTAGCTGAGCTTTGCCCATCTAGACAATCATTTTGGGGTCATATCACATTCAAAATTACTGACATTGATCAATTTATAGTTTAACTACTGAGAAAACTATAAAAAAAAAGTGTTGAAATCATTTCAGTAGTTTCCGAGAAAAAAGTGCATTAGTGTCACCTTTTTTACATGTGATTTTGTAACTGCTGTTGCTCTTAACAGAACAGAAATATGTAGAGTTTCACATGCTTCAAGACATAAGAGTCTGGTTGGAAACATTTATAAATAAATTAAAAATCTATCTAGTATTAGAATTTTGAAGTATTTCCTGTATTTAACCAACATATTAAACTTCAAATATGGTAAATATTAGAAATTACTGAAAAACTTTCTTTCTTTTCTTTGGTGGGGAGTCTAATTACCACTTCAACTTACTATTTTATGAAGTATTCAGCAATAACAAATTTGTAGAATAATTTAGTATTAGAATTATTTATTTGTAGAATTATTTAGTATTGTAGTATTAGAATTTTGAAGTCTTTCTTGTATTTAACCAACATTAACTTCAATTTTCGTAAATATTAGAAATCACTGAACAACTTTCTTTCAGCAGACATTATACAGAAGATAATAGAAAATTTCAGCCCCATTTACTTATTTTTGAAAAAAATTTACGCTCGAAAGAAAAAAAAAAAAAAAAAAAAAAAAGGTCAATCTAACATACAGTTTTTGTTGTCACTCTCCTTTTATGGAATACCAAGAACATCATAAAATATTTTGGAACCCAAAATCTGTTTATTTTTCGGAGTCTAATTACCACTTCACTTCAACTTACTATTTTATAACGTATTCAGTAGCAACAAATTTGTAGAATTATTTAGAATAGCTATAAAGATATAATATGATATTGCTCACATTCTAAATATATTTACACTGAATACTTGTTGAATACTTGTAATAAAATAATTATTTTTGTTTGTTTGTTTATATGTGACATAAAAATGGTGATACTTAATATAATATTTGGGATAATTTCACATAGTTAAAAAAGTGGCAATGTTCAGTAAATTAGGGAATAAAAAATATACCAAAAACTTTATTATACAAGTATTGCCTAAAAAATTATGATTGATTTATTTTGAACCTTTAAGTGCATTTACTGATTACTTAATATTGTTGTCATTGTCCACCTGCCTTCCTAGCTTTGTGCTTAAGCTGGAGTTTAAAAGGCTTTTTGTAAAACTAGCCCTTTGAATTACAATTTTAAAATTAAATTTCTGATATAAAAAATATTTAAATCATAGTTTAAAAAATCTTTAACTAATATTTTAAGCTTTTTAAGAACTAATATTTCTTTGTATTTAGTATTACATTGGGGGCTTAAAGAAAAATCTCAGCAGTTAGATCGTTAATTTATATTTTGCAAAATGTTTTAATAAATTATTGAAACTACTAATATAATAAATATCATAAAATAATTGATGCTATAAACAATTAATGTAATGATATTTAATGAAATATCTACTAAGGTAAAATTTTAAGCTGCAATTCATATTCTACTGTTTTAATAATAAAAAAAATTAATCCATTATAGATATAATCAAATGTTTAATAATAGTTTTTAAAGGGAAAAAAATGGCATTTTTATTATACTGTTCTAGTTTTTCAAAAAATAAATAAATAAACATAAGGAAAAATCTTTGTCTAAATAATTTCACTTAATTAAAACTCATTTTTGAATAAAATTGTTTTAATATAAAAAATATATCACATCATTTGATGAATTTTTATACAAAAATACAAATTTTATTTGAAAAATATTTGTCAAACACATTATTACTAACTTATATAACTGATAGATAAGTTCCTACAAATTTTTAGCCAAGTAAGTAAAATAAATAAATGTAAATAAATAAAATTAAAAATAAATCTAGACAAAATCTGAATATCTTTGGGAGGGAAAATCTATTATTATTATTAAAATATTTATTGTTCGTAACAAACCTGTTTAAATAAATCTGATCCTAGAGTTTAAAGCTTACCTGCTAATAGGCTTACTTACAGCAAATATAAAAAAATCCATAACACCTGCAGCATCTTTAATTAATGCCTTAGGAGTGAAAAATAAACCATCTGCAAGAGTTTTAAGAATAATTTCTAGACTCATGGCAGTCACAAAGACATACTCAGCAATCTGAAAAACAAATAATATTTTTGATTTTTTTTTTTTTTTTTTTGAAAAATATTACTTTTAAAAACTAGTATGTAGTTTTAAATTAATAGTTAATGTTGGATAAATTAAGAAATTAAGTAACTTATAAAAAATGAAATAAATGAAAATTTGCAGTTTTAAATACACAAATAATTACAATTTTGTAATATTTTTTTGAAGCATAAGTAATAGAATAGCACAAAATGTAATTAATTTATTAAGCTTTAAATGTTGTAGTCGTTTTTATTTTTTTAAACTTAAATAATTTCTCTCTCTCTCTGCTGAAAATAAATCTATCATTATTACCTGCAGTACAGGTGTATTCATAACTCTTTTTTGAGGCGTCTCGAACATCATCGAAATGCAACACAGCGTTGTTATCCAAATCATAAACCAATCCAAATAGGTTACTAGGCCTAATAAATTGCTGCAAAGAAAAAAAGTAAATTAGTAAAAGATTTTAAATTTAAATATATATTTATAGAAAAAACACGAAATTTTTTTTTGATTCTTACTGGAAGGTTTTATATTTGATTTTCCGTTCTTTTCCTGTCACTGGATCTCTGATATGAGGATCATACCGGGCCCACACAACTGTTTGGCAAAATTTTCGGAATCGACTTTCTCGAGCTACCATAAAAAGAGGTGTATCAAAATATGGATGATTTTCTCTAAGATCTTCTTCTCTCTGGTTTCTAAATAAAATATGAAAGATACATTAAAATCATTAACATTAAAAAAAAAAAGCATTCTAAGCTAATGAAGATAAGTGTAATAAAGATTTTGATCTTCATCATTAAAATTAAAAAAGCAAAATGATTGATTTTAATGCATATTTTACCATCGTCCGGAGTACAAAACAGCTCATATTTATCGAATTTTCACAAGTAATATTAGATTTTTTTATTTCTTTTAAAATAGATATAAGTTTCATGTGTTACTTATAATCTTTTTTTTTTAAATAGATTTTTGAATTTGTCTAATTTTTATTATTTTATTTGACATGATTTATTTTTATTTTTAAATTTAAAAAAATGTACCAAAATTTTCTTCAAATTTAATCCGGACAACTCTTATATAACATTTGCTGATTAAAACTGAGTAATTGTAAAACAGATGTACTCACTTTATAATAATAGATTGTACCAACATTCTATATATAGGCGAGTTTGTAAAAAGGAAATCAATAAAGTTTTGGTAAGTTCCTTAATTTAAGATTTATTTTTTTTTTGTGTACTATCTTATTATTCTGCAATAGCAATTTTATGTGAAAATATTAGTTTCTTATTTTTATTTCAATATGTGGTAAAATGTGGGTTAATAAGTATGACTTTATAAAAACAGCTACTTTAAGTTGCCCCCATGCACATAAATACAATCACCAAAAAAGACGATGCATGCTAGTAGTTCATATTTAGAATAGATAATATGCTATTAACAGTTTAAACAAACCAAACTAAAAAAGTAAGAAGTAATTGGCTTTAATATATTAGTTCCATATGGACACTGATATTTAAAGAAAGACTATCATAATAGTTTATCATATACAGGATTCTCACTAGCTTTTGACCAATCTTAGCAATTTGGCTAATCACAAAAGAAAAGCTATAGCCAAATAAAAATAGTGTTAGCTATACATTATCCATAAAAGGATTGATTCTATAGTCGTTCTTTAAACTCCCTAACATAACCATCTTTTCCTTTTCTTTAAGTGTTCCAGTTTTTTTGTAATTGTTTTTAGAGTAATTATTGCCCTAAATTGACTTATTGGCTATATAAAGTAATAAAACAAATGTATTATATATCATATGGTTTTCAAAATTAAGAAAAAAAATCTAACCAGATTTATTTCTAAATAGTTTTATGAAAGAAAACCTGAGTTAACTAAGGATTCGGGGTAGCATGTTATTGGGTTAAATGAAAACTAATAAATAACAATTTCTAAAAAATGGGAACAATTTCTGAATTAAAAAAAAATCAAAATTCATAATAAGTTATACAGAAAAGATTTCAATTGTTCAATAACGTCCTTGAAAGTTTGTTTTCAACTCTTGCAATTTGGTGATTTTGCTCTTTTGTTTTCTTGCCAAATGAAATATTTGGTCACGATTTGGTGCAATGGCGATTGGCAGCAAGAACCCTGATTTATAATTTTGCTAGATATCAAATACGTTTATAATTTTTCAAAATTCACTATATAATATGTTCTTATCAATCTGTAGTTAGCATAACGTACTTTACTGCATATTCTTTGTCTAAATAATTTCATTAATAATAAAGGTAATAAACAAGCTGTAATATCGATCAAAATTAACATGTTATCTCTTCATATCACATTACATTAGAATTAATCCACTAATCTAAATTTTAAGCTCATTGCTGAACATCAATTTTCACAATAATGATAAATCAATATTTTCACATCTTACATTCCACTCAAACCAATTTCTACAAACTGTATCTCTCTTATCTAAAGTAGGTTTCAAAAATTTTAAATTTAATTTAAAAAAAATCAAAGATAAAATACTTTAACATTGTCGACTATAACTACAACAACAAAACTACGTTACATTTTAATTTAAAAAGAAATAAAAATTTAAAAAGTAAGACTTATTCATTATTATTGAAAATTTTTTAATACATATAAATTCATAACTAGATGAAATAAAGCAAATCTCATCTGCATAAGAAGTGTAACTTTTGAAACAGATTATGTCAAATATGCAAGAGTTTTCCTGTTTTATTTCAATTTTATTATAAATATTACCTATTTTATAAAATACATAAATTTTAGAGAGACCTTAAACCAAGTACATTGAAAATTGTTTGTTGCTTTGGTATGGTTTTACTTATAATTTATAAACACACTTATGTTTTTTGCTTTTTTTAGCTATTCTCACTAATTTTATCTTTCTATTTATATTTAATTTTTTATACATTATAAATGTCAATGTAAAAATATTTGTAAATGTATGTAAACCTTTAATGCAGTCCAGTTATATTTAAATATAAAGTAATACTAATATAAGAATTTTTACACACACACACACACACACACACACACACACATATATATGTATATATATATATATAATTATAATATCTATGAATTTCAAAATACATATCAAGTTCTAATATCATTCTACTTTAATCTACAAAGAGATAAATAATGATATTGTGTAAACAGAATACCACATATCTAATAATTAACATGTGCAATCATAATTTTACCATAGCATGTGCTTCAATGGTAATTGGCCAAATTTACTCATACCTGAATAATATTTAAAAAAGAAAGAGAGAGAAAGGAAAAAAAAAAAGTTTATAGATTGGAGTTGCTATTAAGTAAACACAAATGGATTAATAAATCAAATATGAACATTATACAATGGAAAACTGGACCACAAGAGAACAAACAAGAATTGGATATGAATAAACACATGTAGATGTACTCGTCAGCTTGGTTGCACCCACATGTGTTTTAAAAATAATTCAGTATTTCATAATTCTACTGGCATGATGCTAAGAACAGTAGAATCAACCAAGTATACTGAATTATTACCAGATAACAATTGGAAAAAATAAGATTGGAAATAAAAAACCATTAAGAATATATAATATAATTCACTTACATCGATTATCCAAAAACATTATAAATCAACTCACTAAATTACCACTAGATATCATTTTTGAAATAATATTGGAAATTAGAACCTTTAAATTGTAGATAAAATATTTTTACTCACATTAATTATCCTGAATGCACAAAATATAGAAACTACTGTATAATATCCACGTCCACATGGCACGCACATAATTTTGACAATCGAGTTGAGAGAAATGATTTGAAAGACAAGTTGAAAGCACATTTTTTAAACGCAACTCCATCGATGACACACCAACACAAAATGATTCAAAAACACACAAAATTATTCTGGTGATAATACACTTATAACAAAATTATATCCGTGAATATATAATTACTCCATCTAATTTTAATTCCTGAAAGTAAAATTAATATACAAGCAATAGCTCCCTCTATAGTTAAATTAAAAATAATATTAATAATATTATCATATCTACCTGACACGTAAAGTGTCGCCATCTGTTGGTATTATAATTATACATAATTAATATCTATTTGCATATCCACTTTATTAGTTACATATACATTTCATTAGATTTAATTATATAAATAAATTTAAAAAAAAACAATACTACCTAATAGTTTTACATTAAATTCGAATAAAATCTTACAATATGAATAAATATACACAGAATTTATTCATCCTGCACAGCATTTCAGATATACTTAATAAGAGTATATTATGTAAAATAGATATTATTTAAAAAAAAAAAAAAAAAAAAAAGTGTTTTGCTGCCAGCTGTTTTAATCTACTGATATATATTATAGACTTATAATTAAATAATTAATGTTATTGTTACTACTACTTAAATATATTTTAGACTTGTTATTAAATAATTAATGTATTATTTATACTAATACTTAATTATATTTTAGATTTCACAGATTAATTTTAATATCAAATTAAATAATTCATAAACAATTCAAATTATCTCAAAATTTATAAAATTGATAATTATATGTATTACTACTGTGTTACAATCAAATTAATGCAATGCAGTAATTAAAATACATGTTAAATTTGATATTTCATAGATTAAAAAAAAAAAAAAAACTATATATATATTTGTATATATTGCAAATAGATATGTTTGTGAGTTATAATTACCAATGTTATCCATGTATAATTTTATGTGTTATTGTATAAGTTAAATTATAAATGTATGAAAACTGCACATTAATAACACCCTAAACATGTGTGATCGGCAACGCACAATCACATACTATACAAAGTGTATATAATGTTCAATCAAATATTAAATTTCCTAATATGTTATAATAGTATTAATGTATGTTATAATTGTAATATTATATATCTATTGTTATATGTTATCGCACATTAAAACAAAATATATATATATTAGCAAAGATATAGGCTTAAACTTTAAGGGTGTGTTACTTCTCTCTCTTTTAGCACTTTACTTTCAATTCTGTGATAAAGTCTTCTGACTCATCATAAACATAAGAATTTCTCTTGTCAGAAAACTTTTTGAAGCTATCAATATTATTGAAAAAGTACAAACATGAACATATATTCATTTTGCTGCTATAAGATTAATTAAATAGTCAAACCTTATTAATGAAAGTCTGCTGTTTATAAAGCTTCTATTGATATTAAAATGAGCCATTCATAAAAACACATACTTTTACTCAAAACATTTAACAAATATATACCGTTTCATTTCTGCTTGCTGTCGTTTTTGCTGGAGCAATTTGATATCAAAATCATGGGGACTCCTTGAAGCACTTGGATTTAAAGTACCACCATCACCATTTTCTCTCAAGTGATCATAAGTTTGCTTGATTTTTATAGACCCTCGCATGGAACGTCGCATGCTTCTTCATATAAAAAATAAAACACAAGTAATAACTCTTACTGAAATAATGCACATAAAGAAATTATGTAATTTTTTTTTTTTTGAGCAAACAATATTACAAAACTGTAGCTATATAGATTCTTTGAAATTTTTAGTATATTTAAGATTTTGATATAAAACTGTCATATTAATGCAATCGACTCTTTCAAATCTACCACTGTATAATCTACAATTCTCTAAAAGTTGACATTAACTTAAAGATGTAAACAATAGAAATTACAATTAACATTTAAGCTCAAAGAACAAATTTAATATGATATTGTGATCTCAAGAGTTATCAATTTTCCAAAAAATAACGTTATGTTTTAAAGGTTTTGATGTATTTCACATATTTTTACTAAAACAATAAAAACAAGAATGAAAAATCATGCATCAGGCATAGTTATTAACAAATTTCATTTTTTCATACAATGAAATGAGATATCTAAATAAACAATTTAAAAAACACATAACATGGGAAAAATCCATTTACAGCAATTGCTGCCATTCTGATCCATAAATCATTAAAATGACAATAAGGGGGAAAAATGACATAACTTTGATGCAATCATAGTAAAAACCTTCAGCTTTTTAAATGAGAATGCATGTTCTCTTTGGCATGTGTAACAAAAAAATATGATTTTCTTGACAATACCAAACAGAAAAAAAAAAAAAAAAAAAAACCATCTAAATGCCATAGAATTTAGTGTATTTCTATTTTCTATGGCTTGAAAATAAAGCCTTTACTTTATAAATAACAGATATTAATTTCAGAAGTGCAAGTGGCATCCACTGATGATAAAACATTATTTTTAAATAGAAATTTACATTTTAATTCATAAAAATGAAATTTACAGTATTACATGAAAATGACATTTTCTTTTGATGCTTCTCCTAGTTGGTGAGGATCCTAACCTGAATATGCATTATGTTTGTTCCACAGAAAGTGACGTCATATTTAAGAGATTATTTTTCCTTTTTTGCTGAAGTTAATACACCTGTATTATAGTAGATGTTTTAATTCCAAACACAGTTAAATGAAAGTACTATGTAATAATTATTTATATGAGAGAATAATATAATTAAATAAGTAATTGGGATTAAATATTAAAGCCATGGGTGTGAATACTACCCATTCACAGTTTCTATTACATATGTGGCAAGAGGAAGAAAAAAATTGCATTTAAGCAAATAAAAAAAGAATTGTATTCAGATTAATTTTGGCAGGTAGTTAAAAAAGGGAGTAAGGAGTTGTCTTGAAAATTTATAAAGTAGCCCGTATTTTGTTTTCAGGTTCTAAAACATATGTAGATTGCATTTTGAGAAAATCGGACAAAAATTCTAGAACATATTGAACATACAGACAAATTTTGACTTTAATATATAGAGATTATTGTTTCAAAGAGATTCACATAAATCTATCCCCCTTTCAAGCTCTGATTGATGTTGAATGGATCTG
Organism: Maratus michaelseni; assembly: GCA_963931845.1. Taxonomy (NCBI): domain Eukaryota; kingdom Metazoa; phylum Arthropoda; class Arachnida; order Araneae; family Salticidae; genus Maratus; species Maratus michaelseni. Next base: position 188,938,822 of record OZ007587.1, read on the forward strand.
ATTCTTATTTTTAATAATCTAATAACCAATTTTTAAACAGAAACAAAGGTTCAGCCCCTCATATTCTACAATTCTGATTGAATAATGTGTTGCTTTGATGCCTAAACATCTATGCAAAATATACTTGGTATTGACCTGGATAAGTAGTTATATACTGAATTAATTTTTATTTTTCATTGTCAGCACTTTTATTTAATTTTAATATTTATTACAAGAAAACTATCCAGAAGCTTTTTAGTAATTTTAAAAAGATAAATTTTTAATCTTAAAAAATGGAAAAGGATAGAGATAAGACAGTTTATCAAAATATAAAGAAGAATTTCAAAACTGGCATTTACAACAATACTAAGATGCATAAAATTGTAATCTGTAAAATGAATCTATAACAACAGAGTTTAACAGTTACTTCCCCCCCCCCCATTCATGTGACTGATAACATTTTCATCAAACATTTTAGGGTTCCAAAACGTTACTACTAATGATTAAAGATAATGGTTTAAAAAAAGGAAGAAACAAAAGAGTCAAATTAGTTTATGTCAATCAAAGCAAATATTGTGTGCATAACGATATAATATATTAAAGTAACATATAAAAATTAAAACAGAAAAAAGTAAAAAAAAAACATACAAGCACTACATATTAGAAAATAAAACTATATGTAGTAAATTATTTATTTGATGCATCTAGCTTCTTTTTCTTCTTATTATTATTATTTTAAATATTAAAGAAAAAAAAGATAGCAATATGCATTTGGAATGCTAACTTTACAGATATCAATAGTATTTTTGAAATTATAGATTAAAAAAACAAACAATTTTAGTTATTTTTAAAATAAGTTCCAAGCAGTGTATCTTACTGACTTTGAAGTATGATTATATAACACTTCTTAACAAATATTTCATACTTTAATGGATGTTTAGATTATGCTTTATAAAAAATCAATACAAATTAAAAGGAAAACAGCAGTCATAAATAATTAAAAAGCCTTTAGATATGACTTCCTATTCATAACAGAACATTAAAATAAAGAGGAAAAAGTAAAATAAAAATAACATTTTATAAGAATAAAATTAAAACCTTCGATCCAAGCGAATAGTCTTTTGGCTTTGAGTCTGTTTAGGTCCTTTTCCAAGAACAGGAATTTGTCCAGAATCACCCACAAGTAGTCTTTGATTATTAGAATCACTACAAAAAATTAGAAAATAAGTAATAAATAAGAAAAATAAATAAAATAAAGCATTTTTGCTGTTACTTTTTACTTTAAGAGAATCTGCTTTACAAATTAAAACAGAAACATTTCTTATAGATAAGGTTTTTGTAAGCATTTCTTAAACAGCATTATACCTATCTCAGCAAGTTCTTCATTTTACTCAATAAAATTCATTCAATCACATGTATTCTGTAATAGATAATTATTTTGCAGAAGCAAACAATTCATTCCAGTGTTCTTACGAATAAAATACCATGACAGCTACATGCTGAAAAGGTTTTAGAGCATTTTTATTAATGTTATCATGCATTAAATGCATTTTATAAATTTTAAAAAATTATATCAAAATAATGAATTTAATATTTTTTATTATTCAGATAATCATATACTTTATTTTAATCTAAAACAAAACATCTAATTTAATAATTAAATACCACTATATGCAAAAGATGTTAGGGAAATTCTATTGATATTGGCAAATTGATATTTACATATTTTAATCTCAAATGATAATTATAAATACAAAATGGGAAATGTCAGACTTTTTAATCACTTTAAAATAAATAACATACTTGTTAAAAGAATATTCTAAGTTTTACTTACATTATAATATTAGTAACACTGGCTTTCCTTAAGACATTAGTAGTATTTCTAACTTTGCATGGAGATGCCATTAATTTTAATGGTCTACTTTTTCGAAAAGTAATTAAATTATCTTCATTTTCACTAAGTTTTTTCATGGTTGGTGAATCTTCAGGCTGATCATCTACAAACTGTCTCATAAAACTTTCCCTAACCTACAAATGACAAATTACTTTAATACTGACTTTAAAGCCATACCGTTTATCTTGAATTATTAAAAAAAAAAAAAAAAAAAAAAAAAGAAAGAGAAAAAAAATTGAAATATTAATTTTGAATAAGACAGAAAAACATCTAAATTTGAATTAAAAATCATCCAGAGAAAGAGAGTGGAGGAAGGGGGGTGGGGGGAGAAAAAGAGAACATTTGAAACTGTTATGCTTTATTTAACCATGATTTTTTTTTATCAATTTAAAATAAGACTTTATCCAATTATTTAATATAATTTGTTCACTATACCTAAAATATATCCATTAATAAATATTTTTTTGCTCAAAAACAACAGTATTTTATATAAAGAAATATACATAAAATTTGAGAAAGAAAATATTTTGTTTGAATTCTTTTAAAAATTATACATTTTAAAAAGGTATAGCAATTTACTGCACAAAGACCCTAAAATTTTTGCTAGCTTCATTTAAAATAGCTAGATGAACATTTAAAGAAAAAGAGGGTCTTTATATATTCTCGTTCTATTTCAAACTGACATCTAGATATTTTACTCTTTTTTTTTTTTTTTTTTTTTTTTTTTTTTTGAGGGGGGGGGGGGAGGGGGGAGATAATCACAGGGTTTCATTTTCAAATTGTTTTTAAAATAAAGCTTTTCAAGAATACTTGGATAAATAAAAACAAATGCCAGAAAACAAATAAAATTTAAAATAATTTATTAATTAGTTCATGGATGAAAAACTTAACTCATTCAATTATTCTTAGCAGTACGATTGGTATAATTTTTAATTTTATGGTGCTTTTTTTCAGATACAATTAATATCTTAAAGGTACTTTAAATGTTAAGGTTCTGAATGTTTCAGCAATTATTTTTTTTAATTCATTTCTTTGAGAAAAATGAAAAATGCTTCTCTATATTATTAAATGATATATATTTTTTAATTCTTGCATGATGTGAAGCAGTTATCACTAACATTTTTTTTTTTTTAGAACAGATTACCTAACCAATCTATAAGCCATAGACATTTAGACAGGGATAAGTAAAAATTAAATAAGTGCAATGAATGAAAATTATGTATGCAGCAAATATTTTTTATATTATATATACACTAAAATACATTTAATTCAAGCTAGAACATTTTTTATATATAAAAGAGATATACAGTAGGGTGTAACAAAAATAATGGTTAATTTTTTTTTTTCAGTTAGAAATTTGCTATAGTCGGCAAAAGTTGCCTTTTGGGATTAGAATGAAGAATATAAAATTTTGTTGCTGTACTAAAATATTTTCAGGTGCCGCAAAGAGCTTCAAAAATGACTTTTCTATAAAAAAAACAATAAAAATTGCCTTTTTTTTAAAAAAAAAGTTATTTTTTTCATTATTAACATAAAATACATATATTTTGTAAACAGAATATTCAAAATATGATACTTTTGCAGAAAACTTGCACATTCTATATATTACGAATATTTAGATGCCATTACAGAAAGAATTATTTTGTAGAATTTGGCGATTTTCACCATATTATTTTTTATTAATTTTACAGTAACATATTCTTATAGTACTACATTGAAATGAAAGGAATGCAATCTTTAATTATCGTATCTTAGTTAATCAAATCACAGTTATTTAGAAAAACTTTAAAAGAGTGAAACCTATGTTTAACGGACACCTATGTGACCAAAAAAAATGTCTGAAAAAATGAGGTGAGTGCAGGAGATTGGTTGTTAATTATAACGAGAGGTTAATGTTCGCTGAAAATTTTAATTTGGCTGTAAAAGAGGTGGACTGTATATATACGGGTGCCCGTTAAAAGCGGTTTAACTTTATATTGTTTTTAAAGGCAAAATGTATTTTTAAGAAACATTAATTTTTCTCTAATGTCCATAGTAATCACACATGGTCCATAATAATCACACTGACAGATTGGATTTTTTTTTTCTCTAAATCTTGGCATGATCTTTTGAAAATTTATTTTAGTTTTTATCAATGCATATCCTGCAGAAGTTCTGCAAACTGACAAGGATGACTCGGTAACTAATTTAACAATCCTTTTAACTGCTTGTGTGTGACATAGGGAAAAACTGAAGTTGACTCTCATGATCAGGTTCTTCTGCTTGCTTTATTTACTGCTTTAGTTTGTAGTCAGCAATATACATCATCATAGGAGGTTATGTTACTTTAACATCATGCCATTGAATCATATCAATATAATCCGTGACATCAAAGTTTATACATACAGGAATTAAAAAATTTCTGATGCCCAACTTCATTTCCAGCCCCTGTTTTTACAATTCGACGTAATGCAAACTCCTTAATGACTTCTATCACCTGATAGCATACAATGGAGTACATTTTCATGTGCAGCAAAGTATGCATTGATTTGGCTGATTGGATCAATTACATTTTTAGGAGTGTAATTGAGGTAACGTAAATAGCAGACTCATTTTCACAAGTGCTTCGTCCATGAATAGAAGATGGTTTCAACTTTATGTTAAACCAAACAGTTGCATATACTTTCAAAATGTACTCAGTCAGTATATGGATATTCTGTTCCCATGTACAAGCGAATTATTCAGTTTGCTAAGGTAAACCATGGTGAATGACAAATTTTTTCTGGTTTCTTCATAGACATATCAGAAGAGCAACTTCTAACGGAGATTGCGTTACACATTTCTAAGAAATATATTTGGTCCATACTTAAATTATTCTTAAATTTTAGCAATAGAATGTTATTTTCAATAGGTAAAAACTCAGTCACTGGAAGTTCATAACACTTTTCCTGTTGTTTCCTTATTTTCACTCCAAATTCATTTGGATTTTAAGTTTTTTCATCTAGGAAAGAAAATAGATGACGAACGGGTAGTTCATTTGCATGAAACAGACAAATCAAGCGCTGCAGTGGCTTTCATAAATATTTTTCCAATAAAGCAATCACACCATTATTCAATCCAGTGTTCGAGGCAGTTCCATCATATCCAATTGCAGTAATGTTTAAGCATTGGTTGTTGCCTTTTCCTGTGCCAGAAATTGGTTTTACGTGTCTTGAAAATTTTGATCCAAGTTCTGGAACAAGTGATATATGTTCTTCGATAACAGTTATTTTGTATTACTTAGTTCCTTTCTTCTCTTGCACAATAGTCTTGTCTTTTCTTACATAAAAAAAATTACTTTTTGTAACTAGTTTTACAGTTTCTTCCTCATATCTTTTTCGGTTCTTTATTTGTTCTCATCTAATTTTCATTCTGTCAATACATTTCTGTCATACTTCTTTTTTCATCACTTATCAGACAAATATCCTGCAGAGCGGCACTTGCAATTGTTGCAGCAATTTTGTCTGATACTCAAGTTCGATCGGAAGTAGAAGCCACAAATCACAATTTCATGCGCATTTGACTATGATTTTGATTACTTGAAGTTTCAGAGACACTGAACGTAGAGGCAATAAAAAAATTGGGATAGTATATTGTTCTCTTCTGAACTTTGTTCTGTTTCTACCTCATTGTATACTATTTATGTTTCATTATTTTTGTAATTAAAATGTATTACGCAGTACGTTTACCATGTTTTCTGATTAAAAAGATTTAAAACTGATTTAAACTAATTTAAAAGACAACTTATGAAAACTATAGCCTACTGAAAAAAAATATTAAACATAACTGCGAAATTTGTCAAAATTTTCATAAAAACCTAAAGTTTGCCCTTCTTGCGGCACCTCTAAACATAATCCAATTACGCTGATACGTAATTTCCGTTTTTATTTTGATCAAAAGCAAATTTTGAAAACTATAGCATATTGAAATTATTCTTATTATTATTTTTACATAACTGCGAAAATTGTCAAAATTTTAATAAAAACCTAAAGTTTACCCTTCTTGCGGCACCTGAAAACATAACCCAACAACGCTGATACGTAATTTCCGTCTTTATTTTGATCAAAAGCAACTTTTGAAAACTATAGCATATTGAAATTATTATTATTTTTATATAACTGCGAAAATTGTCAAAATTTTAATAAAAACCTAAAGTTTACCCTTCTTGCGGCACCTGAAAACATAATCCAATTACGCTAATATTTAATTTCCGTCTTTATTTTGATCAAAGGCAACTTTTGAAAACTATAGCATTTTGGAATTAAAAAAAAAGTTTTTTCGTTCCACCCTAATATACAGGACTGTATATCAAGATTTAAAGAAAAAATTGTATATCTCTTTATAAATAAATTACATGATTACAAACATCATGCTAAGTCTACTTCACTTGCACTCTCAAGATGTCATTTGTACTCTTAAAGAAAATTTATACATTATACAATCAAGCATAGTAACTGATAACGGTAAAATATAAATTATTTAAATTTGCCTTGGCATCCAACCAATAGAGGGAGATAAAAGAAATTAATGCACGTTAAATGTGCTCCAATTCAAGCTTAGTTAATGTCACATAATTGCAAATTTTTATTTTCATCCCTTCATATTCGGATATTCTTATTCATTTTCTCAGAATCAAAGTACATTTTTATTTTCTAATAAAAATAAAATGATAGTTTGGCAATACTTTCAGTAAGTATTGCCAAAGTGGTGTTTTAAATAGATGTTTCAGTCCCTAACAATAAAAAAATTATTGTCAACAAGTAACAACTGATTATTAAAAGATACATCATATTTATGGAAAAATAAGACACATTATTCAATACTATGGCATCTAGATGAGAATGAAAGAAATTTTTATGATTTAAGAATAGAGATAATTTTGAAGTTGAGTGAAAAATATTTATGCAGTCAAGCTAAAAAATATATATATATATGTTTGAGAACATCCATTAAGTGGCAACAGATATATGCAAAAACATTTGATTTTCAGCTATAAAAGATTTCATTTACTTTTGGCACGATGAATTCTGATGGTACTTTATTCAGACGACTCATCTGTGGACTGTCAGGAAATCTTTCAAACAATAAAAGGCGTAATGGCAATCCTTCTTTAATGCCAGCACTTTGTTCTCTGGCTTTTAACTATAAAGGCGTAAATGATCAAATCATAATTTTAAAGTTAAAAATAATCAAATAATATAATGACAGAAAAATAGGCATTAAAAATGTAACATTTTTTTTCCCCAAATAAACAAACTTTAGAATTCTAAAGTGTTCATACAATAGAAATGAAAATAGTGAAATTAATATTACTAACATAACAATTTAATGAATCATTTTATATTTTAATTAATATATTTTCATGTCTTAAAAATATATCACATTATTTTACTGTCTGAGCAAAGCAAAGACTAATTCAGTGCAATATTACTTTTCTGTAATATGTACAGCTATGGTAGATATAACATTTAGGCAAGCATAATTTAAAAAATATTTGACAGGTTTTATTCAAATTTTCACAGAAGGTACCTATGAGAGTGACAACTAGATTAACAAATTATCAAGAATAAATTTTAAACCATTTAGAAATTATATTAAAAAATAGATAAAAAACCACAATAAAAGTACATACACCACAAAATTTTAGTGCGGACATCATTTTCACCACCAGAAGATTTTCGTGGATAACTGGATTAGAGCACACGGAGCAAAAAATTTAATCATGAACGAATATTAGAGTACAATAAAACATATTTCAATTTAATCAAAGTGGAAAATAAATCTGGATTGTTTTTAATATTTAAAAGAAAAAAACTCATAATAAGTTGGTATTAACTTAGCTTAGTAACTTATAATATTTGGCACAAATTGCGCCAAGAACATTTTTTTAATCACCAATAGCAGCTTTTACATTTCGCGTGTGTAAATTAGAAATAATTCTTAGATGTTTAATTAAAATGTTTTGATTTATGGTATTATTTCTTTTTCCTTCTTTTTGTTTTAGTATTTTAAATGAAATAAGTAAAAGGCATGTATTTTAAAAGAAATTAGTAAAAGCCATGTATTTCATATATATGTATGTTAAGTGAAATAAGTGACAGGTTTATATTTTATATGAAATGAATGGAATATGAATATGGTAGGGGAACAATATTTGGTGATTTATCAGCTGCGCTCAGCTGATATAAAAGTAACAATATTGCAAATGATATGAGGTACGCAAAATGAAAAAATTAATTATGTTATAACAACTATTCATACAAGAAAAATAGAAAATATTCCACATTCAGATGTGCAGGCAAGATTGGTGTTAAACAAGAGCAATACTAGCAACAATATTATTTTAACTGTATGAGAGTTACAATAATGATAGTAAATGCTTCGATTGACTTTGGGTTCGATTACGGAAGTTTCTCCTAGGAACCAACCACAGAGGCAGTCTTTTACATTTGTTTCGAGTGAAGCTCACGCAACAAGGTACTAATTAATTATACAAATAACAGCTATATAAATATGGAAGCAAAAATTTAAATTCAAATATAAATAATTGCCCTCCCCTCTCCAAAAAAAGTTACAACAATGTAATTAAATTGGCATCAAACCATGCTTTCCAAAATATGCAATTGGCTATAAACCCAATTATGGAACTTTCTTCCACAACTTGAATAATTAACATGTAGGGGAGAGTAGGGTGAAACTGGGTAGGGTAGGTGAGTCAAATTGGGTACCTTGTTTACTCACTGATGCGTACTGCCCTGTGGATAGCACCTGTCTTAACTACATCCCTCAGCATCCCCTTGCAGTGTGGCATCAGCTTTTGAAGTGAGTTAATCCCTGTCTCTGTGCAGTGCTATTAGAAAGAAATTCACTTCAAAAGTTTTATTTTTTTCGCCGTCTTTTCTGCTCTTCAAATAAAACCAGCCTGATGGATCGATTTAGGTAAGTAAACCACTGTTTTCTATAACTTTCACATCATATTTTGATGCCAAATAGAAGTGTGTATGTCCAGCTATCCTGGAGAACGACCATGTTGATTTTTGGTCATCTGTTAGGGCAAAATTAATTTGGTTTTGCAATAAATTATTTCTTCACTCAACAGGTGGTGAAGGATGGATACAATGTCTAGTCTGCAAAGAGTGGGCACAAGAGGAGTACAACGAATATGAGAAGTAAAAGCTGAGAAAGTCACTACATGACAACATTAAAAAATACTTGAAAATCTGAAAACAAAAGTTACTGACCTTAAAAAATGAATATATATTATGAAATTTGATTCAAAATTTATTAAATAAAACCTTTTGCTACTGGAAGTGTAAAAACTCTAGATTAGTACCCAGTTTTACCCTACCACCAAAATTCAGAGCTATTTCAAGTGGTCCTAAAAAATGCATTTTCCCAAGTAAAGAAGAATTTTCCTGTGGTAACAGGTGTGGTTTTTCAATAGCCCAGATGTCCGCAAGCACTTTTGTGGGGTGTTCCGATTTTTCCACCCTACAAGACTTTTGTAAACAAAAGAAATCTCTTAGGTACCCGACTTTATCCTACTTTCTCCTATCTAGAAGCCCTGACGGTATTTCCCTGTTATACTGGTGATGGTGCTTTTTTAAAAAAAGCTTGAGCAATTCGGGTTTAAGAAAGTGCTAAATTTATTGCCAAATGATATAAAAAACTATGAAAATAAAAACGATGAATTATTATGCTGGTTTATGTATGTATTTAAAAAATTGCATCAGATCACACATATTACATCTGTTTGTACATAATAACAGATAAACAGCTTTTGTATATTAAATAAATTGTGTAAATATTGGAAAAATGCTTGTGTGTATGAAACAGTTAAAAGGTTACCAGAAAGCATTTGTGAAAATTTTCCTTCTCTTAGCTTTTCTCTATCTCGCCAAGGTTTTTAACACAGGGAAGTACCTACTTAATTTTGATACACATTTTTTTTTTCCAGATTCACTAATTTAGAGATATTATGGAAAGGTCATTTTCTCTCAATTGTTATTAGCAGATTATTTATATAGTAACTTATTGGAGGAAAGTTCCATAATTGGGTTCATATTGGCATATTTTACCAAGCATGATTTGCTGAGAAAATATGCACAGACTTGTAAATTATCCAGAACGGCACTTTGGCAGCCGAAATGTATGCAGATGATATATTCAGATCACATGTCATACCTCATGCTGCAGTCACTGCTGATTTCTGTCTTTTAATACATGGTAATGCATATTATAGCTTGACTCGTGGAGAATATGTTTGAAATGGAAACAATACACCATTTGTAATGGCCAACAAGCTCTCCTCACTTAAATCCAATCGAGCATGTCTGGGACACACTCAGACAATACGTTGCAGAAAGAGCAATGCTTTTGTTGACTGTTTGGGACTTTGAAAAAGCTCTTTTTGAAAAGTGTAACAGAATTCCTCGTGAATGTTACCGACAAACTCATTGCATCCATGGAAAACAGATGTGCAATAGTCTTCTTAACTATTTGAGCGAACCACACACCATATAAAATATCCTTCATTTTCTTCAAACAACACATTTTTTATCATTTACAGGTATTGAATTTGGTGCATTGTAAAATCTCTCCATGCTAAAGATTATCTCTTATGTTTGAGAATATATTTTTTCTATATTTTTAAACAACAAAAAGTATAACCATTTACAAATTTAAAATGAAAAAAAAAACATATTTTTCTTATTAGTATAATAGTTGCAGATTAATGATAAAACATCCTCAAAAGAAGTGATTAAGGGAAAAAAACTGAAACTTGATATCTGTGCAGTCAAGATATATCACCAATTTAAAATAGGTAGATTGAACTTTGTGCTGTTATACTAAAATAAATTATCAACATAAAATAGCACAAATAAAAATATATAAAATGGCAAACACCCACGTGCAGAGATGCAAGCATACCTACATGACTGAAACTTTTTGATCAGTTTTAATCTTTTAAATTTGGCACTGATGATGGAGCTTTAGGGGCTCCAAAACAGCTGTTTGCCATTTTATGTTGATAATTTATTTTGGTATATCACCAATTGTTCCTCACATTATTAAAATTACTGCATTATAAAATTACCATCAAAAATATTTTTCAGCAGAAAAAAAAGTTTAATCATTAAAAATATTTATAGACAACTTCATATTCCATAAAATAAAAGCAATTTCAGCAATTTTTTCACACATTTACCTGTTTAACTTTCTTTATATCTTCATCCAATTCTAAATTATCTAAAATGACAGCTACAAACAAGCTTAGCACAATCTAGAAAGAGAATAAGTTAAAAATATAGTCAAATTTACAATAAAACATTAGCAGGGTTATCATTACAACATCAATAATAACCAAAGCTTACCAAAGTCACAAACAGATGATATAATATAAAATAAATTGCCACTAAAGGACCGATGGTTCTGCTAGTCCTTAACATAGTTTCATTCATAACTTCACCCCATCCTTCTTGAGTAAGGATTTGAAACATTGACATAAAAGCCTGGGAAAAAGAATAACATCTTAAATGAGTTTTGAAATGAAATTAGAAAAAAATTCTCACACAATTATAGCAAAAAAAATAAATAAATAAATAAATAAATAAATAAAAAATAAAATAAAATAAAATAAATAAAATAACATGGTCAGAAATAGTCCATCCTCCATTGAAAGAAAACATTTTTTGAAATGTGTAGTGGTTAGTGTATTAGAAAAAATCCTCCTTAAATTTAGACATAACTCTTATCTGGTACACCTCTTGAAAGGAAACAGAATCTATTAATCAAAAAGGAAAAAAAAAATACACTATCAATATATTTCTAATTCTTTAATTTAAATTACTCAAATGCAAAATTTTAATAATATTCAAACAATTTTCTAAAGATATCCAATCAATATACCTGAACTATGACAAATAGCTGCTCTATTTAAGTGATTTTTTTTTTTTTTAAATATTATAATATATATATATGTGTGTGTGTGTGTGCATTAATATTTTATATTGACTTGGTAAAGTTAGTTCTATCCACATAAATTAGAAATCAATTCTTAATTTCCTTTCTATTTTCACTCTTTTCGAAATATTATTAAAATATATCAGAAGTATTATTAAAATATATTAGACAAAGAAGTAAATGAAAAAATATTAAAATCAAAGCTGAGTTCACTAAGTTAATTTTTAAGACATTTTGAAGATATTAAAATTAAAAAATAAATACATTTATAAGTGACAATAACAATAAGAAGGGAACATTAATACAAGGTTGAAAAAAATCAAGCAGGCACAAACTGTATCTGCTTGAATTTCTTTCTACAAAACAGTTTCATTTTTAAACTTTATAGCACATGAATGTGATACTCATTAATATGTGAATGAGTATCAATTATTATGTATCATTAATATGTGAATGAGTGTGCAAAAAACAACCAAAGTTTGATTTCATACTAATGGCTAAACTAACTGTAAAATCTAGAATTTAAAAATAATAATGTATTTAAAATAATGTATATTATTTAAAATAATAATGTATATACAGGATGTCCCATAAATCCTCTTACATTTAAAAAATTCATTAAAAAATTTTGTCATACTGGAGTGTGGTTTGCAACATAAGATTAGTCAAAGAGTTAGATTTTTTGTGGCAAAAGAAAAAAAGAAATAGTTTAAAGAGATCCATAAGTTCAGATTTCAAATAGTCATAAAAATTCAACATATTCTCATACTGGGAATGACTTTGCACCATAAAAGACGTCAAACAGGGATGTTTTTTGAGGCAAAAGAAAAAAAAATACTTCAAAAAGTTCAATAAGTCTATTCACATTTTAAAAAAATCTTAAAAAAGAACTAATTGCCATATGAGAATGCAGTTATCACGATAAAATTCGTCAAACAGTCAGAATTTTGTAGCAAAAAAATAGTTAAAACAAAAGTTGAATTATTTTTTGCTTTTGCCACAAGAAAAAAAAAAAAAGAAAGAAACGACACTTTGACAAGTTTTATGATGTAAATCAAATATTAATATGACAATTTGTTAATTTTTTATGAATTTTTTAAATGTGAACAAATTTATGAGACATCATGTACTTGAGAAAGGAAAAAAAAAATCAACAAGCAGATAGCAAACCTTAGGACAAATTTAAGCATATTTCTACATAAAAACTTATAATTTAGTTTAGTGGGAGTGGGGTATGTGCCCAACTAACTGTGATATGTGAAAAAGTTATACTGGAAAAAAAAAGGTTAATATACAAAAACTGGTGTTGGAGTTTGGTTTACAAAGACTGTAAACACGATACTTTTTTGCAAAATGAGAGAAAAGGCCTAGGTCTAGTAAGTAATTGAGTTTCGTTTGAACACTTACATAATGAATAATTGTCATGAACGTTTTCCATAAGTTAAGGTGTTTTGAAATTATTTTAATGCGATTTTTACTTGATTTGAAGTTAGAACTGTTGCCATTCTAGAAAATTAAAAATAAACTGCAAAATGTACAAGGAAGATAGATCGGCAAAAATGGTTACTAATCACCAATTGTGTCCAAAACGGTAATTTAATGTACATTTAATAAATCCATAACGTCGTTTAAAATGATAAATAAGCTAAAAGCAAACTAAAATAAAACAAAACAGTAACTTAGTATATATCTATTAAATATGTAATATTAAATTGAATAAACGATATTAACAATGGTAGTTTTATTTGTTTTATTTCCAATGGATTGTTATGCCCATAATAATCAATATAATATATCTATACTTATGCTATAACATATAATATAGTTATAAATAGTATATAAAACTTCTGCCACTGCCTTTAATATGGGAACTGTATAACATTAACTATGCAATTAGAATGAAGAAAGCAAATAAATAAATAAGGATTATTGTAATTAATATTTTGGTGCCATTATTGGCACAGTGAATCTGATCTGGCACGAATAATATGCAAATACCTAGATTATTTCAAGAACTAAACCATGGGTGCTTGCAGAATAAAATACAGGGAGGGGTAAGATTTTGGGACATATGTGCCTGTAGTCTGCAGCCTAGGGTACTATCTTTAAGATGAAGAATATAAACATGAAATAAGTTAAACTAAGAAATTGTTGTCAGAACATGCTGTGCAAGACAATTTTTAACCCTGTCAACATAAAAAGTAATACAAAAATATAACAAATAATAAATATTAAAAATCCAAAAGTAGACTTCAACAGACTTTTTTTCAAAATGAAGAAATGAAATAGTATATTATTTTTTCTGTCAGCGGGACAGAGCCTCCATAAAGAAGACGATTTGTAATAATTTTTAAACACACGAATGTAAAAAAGAAAAACAGAACTAAATATTGTCTCCCACAGGGGTTCACGAAAGAACACCTGATGAAAAATCCTTAGTTCTTTTTCATCTTAGTATTCAAAGGTTTTAAATCTCTTGAAAAGTATAAATTTTATTATGTTTCTCAAAATCATCAGATAAAAAGAAAATTTAGTTAATCAAATTTGAAAATTCTGTGTGGGCTAATTGCTTTTTCTTGCTCTCCTCTCCATGCAGGCACCCATGAATTGATATCTGAAAACATTAAAGCTCTTATTTCATCAAACAAATATAAACACCATGCACTTACTTCTGGAAAAGCTTCAAATTTATTGAAGTCAGCGAGTGAACAAAACAACTGCATACTAATACTCGATGTAATAACAAGTAAGCACATAGTAAATATTATAAGACTACCAAGCTTCTTTCCTGGACCAAATATCTGTAAAATTAAATAACATTTATGTAAATAATAACATTTAAGAGCTCCAGATACTTATACAAATGTTACTAAATTCAAAACTAATTCATTACCTTGTAAACAAAATCTTCTAAAACTGGAGATGCTTTTATTAATCTGACAATTCTTAAAACCTATGTTCATAAAAGAAGTACATATTTAAATGTATGGCAATTATTTATATTAGAATATAATTTGAATAATACAATTGATTTTATATGATTTTTATTATTTCACATTAAGTTTTACTATTTAAATACAATACAAATCTATTTATTTAGATCTTTCCAAAAAATGATATTTGATTGATCAATTTATAATAATTTTCCTGACGATTTACCTTGAAAAAAAAAATCCATATTATTTAAGATTTTTTTTTTTTAACATAAATAAATGATTGTTACTTTTTACAAAAATGTTCTGTCTTTTATTTTCGTGAACACATATTAATGAAAAGTATTAAAATATTAAAATCCTAGTTTAAATATCAAATTTAAATTAATTTCCAATTAAATCATGTATTATAAAACGAGATAATCTTGTGTCTATGTGTGTATATATGTAAATTTTATCTTAAAAATGGCTCTAACGATTTTAACGAAATTTTGTATTCTACCGCTTTAGGGTACCAGAAGACCATTGGGCTTAGTCACATGTTTGATTAGTGGGTCATTTTGGGTCACAATGGGTCAGGGTCAAACTAATTTTATGTAAAAAATGAGTCAAATGATTTTGACTAAATTTTGCATACTACCATTTTGTATTACGAGAAGGCTATTTGGCTGGGTCACATGTTCAAGAAAATTCGATTAGTAGGACATTTTTGAGTCACTACAGGTCAAGCCAATTTTATCTAAAAAACAGCTCTAACGATTTTGACTAAATTTTACATACTATCATTTTGGATTACACGAAGACTATTACGCTGTGTCACATGTTCAAGAAAATTCTATTAGTGGGTCATTTTTGGGACGCTGCGGGTCAAGCTAATTTTACCTAAAAAATAGCTCTAACGATTTTGACTAAATTTTGCACTCTACCAATTTAGATTACGAGAAGACCATTGGGCTGGGTCACATGTTTGAGAAAATTCAATTAGTGGGTCATTTTGGGTCACGACAGGTCAGGATCAAGCTAATTTTATCTAAAAAATGGCTCAAACATGATTTTGACTAAATTTTGTATACTACCATTTTGGATTACGAGAAGAACATTGGGCTGGGTCACATATTTGAGAAAATTCGATTAGTGGTTCATTTTTGGATCACTACAGGTCAAGTTAATTTTATTTGAAAAATGACTTTAACGATTTTGACTAAATTTTGTATCCTTCCATTTTAGATTAAGAGAAGATCATTGGACTGGGTCACATGGGGTCACTACAGGTCAAGGTCAAGCTCATTTTATCAAAAAAATGGCTCAAACGATTTTGACTAAATTTTGCATACTACCGTTTTGTATTACAAGAAGAATATTGGGCTAAGTCACATGTTCAAGTAAATTCGATTAGTGGTTCATTTGGGGGAGATAATTTTATCCAAAAAAGGCTCTAATGGTTTTGACCAAATTTTCTATCCTGCCATTGTTTCGGATTATGAGAAGACCATTGGGCTAAGTCACATGTTCGAGAAAATTCGATCAGTGGGTAATTTTGGCTCACAATGGGTCAAGTTATTTTTATTAGAAAAACGGCTCTAAGATTTTGACTAAATTTGGTATCCTACCATTTTGGGGTACGAGAAGACCATTGGGAACTGTCACATGTTCAAGAAAATTCCAATAGTGGGTCATTTTGGGGTCACTACTGGTCAAGCTAATTTTATCTAAAAAACGGTTCTAACAATTTTGACTAAATTTTTCTCCTACAGTTTTGGGGTACAAGACCATTGGGCTAGACTATATGTTCGATTAAATTTAATTAGTGGGTCATTTTGGGATCACTATGGGACAAACTAATTTTAACCGAGCTTAGCTCGGTCTTCCCTGATGGTACTTTCTAACACTTAATGTCTAATTTTGAAGCTGCCCACTTTAAGCTGTTTTTCTAGCCTACTCAAATATTAACCTGTAAACAACTTTAAGATTCAAAATGAAAACATAAGCACAATCTGCAGTATTGCACAACGCTTTCATTCTGGAACACACACATTCCTCAGCTGGAAAATATTGCAGGTGCTTAACAAAACCCATGTGAAAAAGGCAGATTCTGTAGTTTTGAGATGCTCTAGTTAACTTATGATCATTAAGTACTTTAAAAAAGTAATATTTACGACTCCCTGTGCCTTTTCTAAACTCCCGCATACCACTAATGTATGATGGTACAGCTAAATAAATAGGTTTGGTCTAAGAAGTCCTGAGTCATTATTTCCACCAGTCTTACAAGTTATTTTAATGCACCAATAATCTAAAATATTTTACAAATAAGCCAATATTCCACATGCATAAAAGTTTAAAACATGGAACATAATTACAAGTACAATAAAACACTTGTAAAATAATTCATAAAGAAGTACATTAAATTTTAAATACATAAATATTTAATCTTCATAATGATATAATTAATGTGATTAAGAAAAAATAACATCATTGTTATGTATAACATCATTGTAAATGATAAATCATTTGACACAAGAAAAGAAAACAACTTAGTTTCAGTTTTCTTTAAGTTACAATATAAATATACATAATTATTCCTATATTATTTAACTTTTTAAATGGTTCATAATGAAAATTACTGTAGAAGAAGCATAATTAAAATCATATATGCATATATATGTGCGTGTGTGTATATATATATGCACATACATGATTGTCTGTTGTGGCATAAACCATGACAACTATATATTTTTTTTGTGAAAATGCAGATGGTGTACAAACATCGGAATATAAAAATGAAAGGAAGTAGTGCATAAAATTATAAATATAGAAATAAATATCTGAAGTAATTAAAATCAATATATAGAATAGAATTATAAATAATGCAAATTAGATTATATTGAGCATGAAGTGTATGCATATGTATATGTGACAAAAAACTATGAATAGCAGAATTGTTTTACATAAGTTTATTGGAAGAAAACAAAATGAATAAAGGAACACACTATCATTTTTTGATCCCTCAAAGTATTATCCTACACTGTTCATGGTACGCTGAAAAGAATATGGGAGCCGCTGAATACCATTTGCTTCATCAGGAGGATTCAACTCAAGCATTGTTTCACATCATTCACAATATCTTCTGGAGACGGAACCTATATAGTGTGAAGTAATGTTTGAGTACTTCCCATCTCCAACAACAGTTGAATATTTTACAGTAACTTTTATCTAGCATGACAGTAGAGGCTGGACAGTAGAGGTTCTTGTGTGCATTGTGCAATAACTTTGCATCACAATACCATGCAGTTATGTTTCCACTTACTACTTACTAGAAACAAGCACATATATTCATATTGTGATATAATTTATTTGTGATCAAAAAGTATCTGGAATGCTTAATTTAAAATACATCTATAGTAGATATCGTCTACAAACTTTTATATAACATTTTTATGACTTCTATAAATATCTGGCAATAGTCAGAAATTTATTTCATTTTATCGTCTGAAAATGTATTTATTTTTAATGAGATAAGAATTTTTATTCTGTTAATTTTCCGAAAAGGCGAATATTATTGTGCAAAGAACATGCATTAAATTTTGTTTTCACAATGAAATTTCTGCTACAAAAGCATTTGAAATGTTGCAAAAAGCTGTTGCAGTTGGACGAGATTACTTTGAAGGAGATGCAATACATTTTGATCAATAAATTGATATTTTTTGTTTTATGTCACCATTCTGGATACTTTATGATCACAGTAGTATATGTGTGTATGTGTATATATATATATATATATATATATATATATATGAAATGAATGTGAAAAAGTATGAAAGAATATTGAATGTGAACGAATGTGGATTGATATGAAAGAATAGTTAGTTAAACCCATTCCAAATCAGAAACTAAAATATAAAAATTCAAAGTTTAAAATCCTTAAATTGTGTGTCTAAATTTTAAAGTCCTGCCTTTATTTCTAGTTGCCCCTGTAACTTAACTTTTCTTACAATACATTTATTACGAACAGATATCAATTTTGAATCCTAGTTAAGATTAAAAGTGCTGACAGTAGCACAACTCTCTTCTCCCGGTGGTTAGATTTTGCATGAATAATTGCCCAAGCTGCTTACCCAGATATGAGTCAAAAGCTAACTAGCCAATTAAATTACACTATTTTATAATTTGCTGAGCGGTCTCTAGCGGTAGTCCTGTCGTATATAACGTGCTCCGCACGTTTTTTGCGTGGCCTTTTGCTCTGATCACTCTCCCCAAAAAATACAGCCATTATAAGTCCGGTAATTCGCCGAGCTCCGGCCGGCAAGAACGATGTTTTCCCGATGAAAGACTCTTCAAACTGTCCCCTAGGCCTAGCTTAAGGAGAGACTTGTAATACAAAGGAATAAAAGCTAGTTCCCAGGAAAATGCCTGCTTATTTCTCCTACATTCGCCCGACTACATTTTTATCTTCTAGCCTAGTAATTACACAGTGATTCGACGAACGAGTGCAAAGAAACTACATTGGCGCTAAATATGGTCCTTCAAACATCTTGATACCTAATACTGGGATACGTTATAGCGGCGATCAACCGTTCGTTACAGAGGGATCGATGTGCGCTCGTTATATAGAGAGCGTATATTACACACACATATATATATATATATATATATACATATATATAATTGTCATGACTTATGCTCTTTGTATATCACACACTTTTATCCTCACATTAGACAAATAATTGTGCAATTATTTTTTAATTTGTTTGTTAACTATTACATAAAAAATCATTAAACTGCAAAAAAAAAAAAAAAATTAACTGAATTTTTAAAAAATATTTACATACTTGAAAAGAAGAAAGTTCACACATATACAAATCTGGTATAATATGAAAAGTTGTCCCAACAGCTAAAAGAAGTTCAAATTTGTGGAGTGATCTTTTGTAGTAACCATGAAATCCAAGACACCAAATTTTAAACAAAACCTCCAAGTCAAAGAAAATCGTAAAACCAACCTAAAAAGTTTAAATAATTATTACATAAGAATTTTAATTTTCAATTGCAATTTTATAACTATTTTTTCAGAAAACCAAACACAAAATACAGCATTAATACAGCAAACACAAAAAAAATTTTTCCTACCTTATATTTTAAAAATAGCTTCTAGTTCAAAATGTAGTTTTTTGACTAGGTTAATTAATATTTTTTACCAGATCAGTTTCTTGCAATTAGGAGACATTAATGATTGTACCTGTAGACAAATGTCATTAACATTTCCAAAAAAATAAAATTTTATATTTACATATTAAAGATATTACTGAATAGGTAATATATAGAAACTACTACTGAAACATTCTTAATATTTCTTAGAAATGTATGAAAAACTTTAAATATATTGTGGAAATATTATGAGTCTATAAATTTTAAATTGACAAATAAATAAATAAACCTTTAAAGTTTTTAGTTCTAAGAGTGACTCCAGGTTTGAAATGGAATTGATAAATAAATCACCATTTATAAATCACAGACCAATCAATAAATTTTATACAAACAACAAATTTCTAATTTAACCCTTATACATGTATCAAAATGAAACCATATAATTTATTTGAAATAGCTCCAGCAAAGTATCAATATTTGAGAAAAGATAAACAGGTATTTGAACAAAAATGCCAAATTTTAATATTAAAATAAAAATTTATACATTGACATTTAATCTTAACATATAATTTCAATACAGATGAAATACAGAACAATGCATAATTAAAAAGAAATGTTTTTAACATCTTTAAAATAATCACTTTTACCAAATGAGAACATTATACTTTTATTAAAACACACATATTAAAAAGGGTACTTCTCCATTAACCCATCAACTTCTTTCCATTAAAAAAAAAAAACTATCGCCAGACTATTGCCAATAGGATTTAATACCAATAATCATATCATAATATCATAATACATATAAATAATATCATATTCACTTGACGCCAGATGCGTTACAAGTATTTGTTATGTCATCAAGTAATTTTTTGTCCAATATTTATCTGTATTTTTAATGACATTTTACTGATTTATTAGTTATTTTGTTAATTAAAATAGCAATTACGTCCTTAAATACCGATGCCATGATATTAAAAGAGAAGGAGCATTGAAAAAATTTTGCAAAGCATAGTTAAGTACAATAGATCAGTTTCAACTGATATCGCAAACATTCACCAGCTGATAATTAGGAAAAATAATGTGAAAAAATAAATATATATGATTTTTTTTTTCTGTTTTCATTAATATATTGCAAATTTTATTGTTTAAAGTTACTGATAGTTGACACTTTAATGAGTGGGGCTTTTCCAAATTTCTTGTAATTGATTCCAATAGCAACCATTTGTTTATTGGGCATTACAGTTTGGTGATAGTTTTTTTTATGAAAAGTGGTCGACAAGATAATGGAGAAGTACCAAAAAACAGTCATTCGAAAAAATTACTTCACATACATATGTATTTTACAGAGAATTATTGTTAACATGTTACATGTTTGGATTTTTATGGTAACTAAGTTAAAAACTAGTATATTGTAGTCATCAGAAAACTTTCTAATTTATTAATTACTCACATTCATTTATACTACTTCATTATAACAATTCATTATTCCTAAATCAATTTAACAAGAAGTTACAGCGATCCTTTTTAGAATAAAAAAGCATAGCATGACCAGGCACATTGAATATATGAAGCTAAAATTAGGCCAATGTATATGTTAACATTGATAAGCTCAAATATAAAATTTGGTGCATTGCCACTCAATAGAAACTGAGATACAGTTATAATGTTCATCACAAAAGCATAACATAGCAGTGCTTATTATTGAGTGATTAAAACCAAAATTTAATTAGCGTTTTCATAATAAGCATCTTTACTTTTAAGTTTGATGTAATTCTATCCCATGTCGATGCCAAGATACAGTTATCATACACATCGTGAAAAGTACAACATAGCAGTGCATGTAGTTTCATGGAACATCAATCAGATTTTATGCTATAATGCCCAAAAAGTTTGTTTAACATGCAGACAGACATTGAACAAAAATAGTCCAATCATAACCAAAGAAGAAAGTACAAGAGGAAACCAATGTTAATTTTTACAGCTACACAATAGAAATAATAACAAAGTTGACATCTTACTTCTGCTAAATAATAATGTTTATAGAACTCTTCCCTTCGACGGCCATCATGTTCAAATTTTATACTTGCAGCCACTATTGCATTAGCAACATTGACCATCATCACTATGACTTGAAAAACAGCTGACTGTATAAATACTTGTAGACAATGTGGAGCTTTGCCTCTTCCTTTATTTTCATCTACTACTACAAGTTTCCACCCAGAATCATCTCCTTTTAAAATCTAAAAAATAAATAAAAATATGAAAGCACCATTTTTAGTAAAAGCCAATTGAGATGTTTAAAGGCAGAATAGTTAAGTCACTACTTAAAAAAAAAAATAATAAGTAACCTGCATGGAGGACACCTATACATAGTAGTAATATTGGTACAAGTGATAGTTACAGAAAATTTGCCTATAAATACCACACAAAGATATTTTAGCTAAAAAAAACACAGCAGAAAGATTAATCTTAATTATATGCAGAAAGAATATTTTTAGATAAGTAATAAATATGAAACATAGTAAAGGAAATTAGTTCTATTCAGTGTAATTTCTTAGTTTTTAAAAAAGAATATCTACAAACTTTGTGTATTTAAGAATACAAGCATAATTATTTCTCAAAATAAAAAACTCAACTGCCAGACTATATAATGTAAATGGGCACAGACATAGGCATTTTTTTTCTTTTTAGTGGTGTCCTATTCATGTTACAAATACATATAATTAGCAATAGCTAATAATAAGTCAAATTGATTAATTTTAAACCTCTTTCATTGCAACTTTTTTTTTTTTTTTTATTAACTGCAGCATACATTCTTCTCATAATCACAAAAATGATACATGACATCACATTGATTACTTCAAATTGAAGGAAAAGAAAAGAAAAGAACAAAGATTCCATTTTTATGATATAACCAAATTATTTCTACATTTAGAGGTGTACAATAGAGCTCCTATAATATATAGGCTGACTCGTCAGGCATTTTTATTCCCTCTGGACTGGTTCACGTAATGTGTTTCAATGGCGTTGAATTAGTTTCTGTCTATTTTTTAGCTTTAAAGGTTTAATTATGGGTAGTTCTTCTGCTATTAATTCTACGAATCATTCAAGAAAGTATCCCTGCATGCTTCAATTTCCTCGTAAACATGAAAAATTGCCAAATTTAACTATTAAGTGTAGATTTTATTCTTCCCGAAATTTTTTGTTCACCAGCTTGGCGATAACGGCGATTTCAAGGGCGTAGCGCCATCTAGTTCATTTTCGGGAAAACGATGTTTATTTCCAACTTTTTTTTTTTTTTTTTTCAAAAGCACAAAATTAAACTCAAATTTTATGGAAAACTTAAGAATATTAATATATAATTAAAATTTATGAGGGTTTTTGAAAGAACCATAATATAAAATAGAATTTTAAAGGAAATTTACTTTTAAAAAGTACAGATTTCTTTTCGTTTTTTTTTTTTTTTTTTTTTTTTTTTTTACATATTCATTTTCACCAAATAAATGGGTTCTATTTTGAATTTCGAAAAAAAAAAAAAACATCCCTAAATTTGCTTAAATATAATTTTAATATTAATATTTCATCAAAATACAGTTATATTTAAGAAAATATATAAATAAATATTTTAAACAATTTTCATAATTAAATGTTATTAAGAAATGGAGTATATTTTTATTGTAACTTTAAGATATAAATTTGTTTAAGATAACGAAGGATATCTGGATACTGTGAAGGATCATTACATTTTCCTCTTGGAAAGAACAGTTCTCATATTATTAAAGTAATGAAAAATTACTACACATGAAAACTTTTTAAAAATAACTTTAAATAGAAGTTTTTAAATATTTATCACAAAGTAAAAGCTGAAATTATATTTTTAATATTATTTTTCTTCAATTATACTTTTACATCAGAAATTAATTACAATATTTTTTCATTACACTGTTAAGTGAAGAACACTCAGAAACGCAACATACACTCAAAAATCATTTTTTGGAAAAAAGTACACTTGAAGAATAAATTTTAATTGTTAAATATTTTGCTTTTTAATGTAACTCTTTTTTTAGTAACAAAATTCTTAAAAAGATTAAATGCAAAAGATAGCACCAATGAAACATGCATACTTACTAAAAATAATAAAAGCT
Organism: Maratus michaelseni; assembly: GCA_963931845.1. Taxonomy (NCBI): domain Eukaryota; kingdom Metazoa; phylum Arthropoda; class Arachnida; order Araneae; family Salticidae; genus Maratus; species Maratus michaelseni. Next base: position 188,962,896 of record OZ007587.1, read on the forward strand.
TTTTTTTTTCTTTCAAATTGAAAATACATAGTGATAAAAACGATCAAACGACCCCCCCCCCTTCTAAAATAAGTTTGGCTAAAAGGAGGGGGGGGGGAGGTGTGCTTCTAGACCATTAAAAAACAAAATCTTCCGCGGTTATATCTCGCCCCCTTCCCCCCCCCCTCGGGTCACTCCCTAAATAAAAGCCTTTTTTTTTTCTTTAAGACTGAAAACACATAATGATAAAAACGATCAAACGACTCCCCCTCCACTTCTAAGAAATACGTTTGGATCAAAGGGGGAGGGGGGGTGCACTTCTAGACCATTAGAAAACAAAATCTTTCGTGTGTGTATCAACCCCCCCCCCCCCCCCCCCCAGGTCACTCCATGAATTCAACACTGCTTGTATAATTAATTAGTGAAATGAATGTTCATTGTAAAACCAAAGTAATAAAAGTAAATAAGTTCTTAATAAAAGTAAATAAATTTATTGCTAATTTTATTGAACAATAAATAACATGCAAGCTACAATTTGCAATGAAAATCAATGATCAAGAATACGTAATTTATTCGAAACTTTCATTCCCTATCGTACTTTTTGATAAATTCTGCAAAGCAACTAAGAAGGCGATAAATGCGCCAAATGGGTCCTACAGGAAAAACTAGCGCCAACGATTTCCCACTTGGGAATATTAATGTCGGACGATGCGCCAGCTCTCTAGTATAGAAGCCTTAGTGTACAATTTCATGTACAATTATTCCTCATTTTTTCTTTGTTTCTCATTTATTTATTATTTTTATTATGACTGGTGTTGAATAATTGTTAAATGTTCATATGTTCAATATATATTTCTTAATATAATAATTATTTATCAGCACTTTGGATGTATTTAGTTATTTTAGAAAACATAGACTATATAACTATAGCATAAGACACTCAGGGAAAAAAGACAAACATTCTGATACAAAATTTAATAAAATCCATCCATCCATCCCTATTTTATTAGGGAATACAGAATCTTACACTGTTCCATGGTCAAGCACATACCCTTCTATTTTCTGCACAGTCAGGTAAAAAATAACTTTGTCATTGTGTCAAAAAGTAGAAAGTTTGGATTCTTTCCTTAATTAAGTTCAAATGGAGACAGAAAAAACAATGGAATAAGTACTTAAGAACTTCCTTATTTTACTTTGTTTTTCTTACTAATTAATAATTCACTGTAAAAAGTTAGACTTTTCAATAAGTATTTAATGTTTTTTAGAACTTTCAAATTTTCACTTTCAATTTAAATGCTGAGTATTCACATATTATTTATTTATTTATTTATTTTTAGAAAACTTACTTGAACAGTTGACTGTGTTTGAATTGTTCCTCTTTCACCCCACATTTGTTGAAACTGAACTCGTATTTCGTTAAATGTTTCTGTGATAACAGCAATGAAAACATTCTACAATAAAATAAGATCAAATGAATAAAATCGATTAAGATAATCAAAGCCAAACAAAATTTACATACATAAAAGGAAAAAAAGAATAAGATTAATGTAACTATCACAATTATAAATATATAAATCAGCAAATCTTAATCATATGCAAATTACTTACACAGTAAAACCTCTACATAATGGCCACGTCAGGACTGCAAAATTTGTTCACTATTCAGAGGTAAAAACATACAAATGTGTTAGGGATTGAAAAAGTATTCACTAAATAAAAGTGTCTGCTATTCAGGAGTGTCCGTTACAGAAGCTTTACCGCAGTTCAAAATATACAGGATGTAAAAAAAAAAAAAAGAAAAAAATCATCTTTATTGAAAGTGTTTAAGTTTTCATCTGGTTAGTACAAAGGAACCACATACTAATAGAAAGAGAGAAAGGTAAAATGTACTTTATGGAACAACGGTCTATAATTTTTATTTTTATAGGAAAACACTATTACAAAAATCCTGTATCTAAATAGACTGCAAAACTAGTTTTCTTTTCCTTTTAATTAGAAGCAAATTCTAATGATTTCATTTACAAAAAAGGACAAACACTACCAAATAGGCCAATGGACTTTTGAATCCCTCAGGCTCCATTTAAAGTGAAAATTTTGTTTCGAGCTGCATATGAGGTAATGTATAAGCTGCTTACGAGTGGAATTTTTTTTCTGATGCCACAAATACATTGTACTAATTTGAACAATAGATGTTAACCCCCCTATGATGAGCATATTTAATGGAATTTTTAATCTTTTACCATCAGTAACTTTAATAGAAATGTTTAATTTAATCATAGAATTGTTTAATTTAATCATAGAAATACTGTGCTTAAATGAGGCAAAATTTACTATTAAAAATTACTAGTAGAAATAATCAAGGATCCTGACATCCAATATATATGTAACACTCTTCACAAAAGGGTTACACAAAATTGCTAGAAAATGTATAATATCAAATGCAATAAAAATGCAGCAATGTCGGGAAAAACAATATTGGACTCCCATTCTTTTAGAAATGCTTTTAAAGTTACAGAGTATTTCAGCCAAATCTCTATGAATAGCCAAACAGTATTGGGCTGTTCCAACTTCGATATCCAAGAAATTTGCAATTCTTTTTGGAATGAAAGATAAAATTTCTTAATAAAGGGCTTAATGCAGGTTGTACACTAAATATACAAGCACAGGTATTCAATTACTGTTTTTAAACAATGCTCTTTTATCCAATGAATTAAGAGAACGACGTATTAATGAAAATCATTATCATGTTCCTCAAATAATTGTAGTTTTTTTTTTTTTTTTTTTTTTGGTTTTGTATGATAAAGTATCGACTTTTTAGAAGATCCCATTTTTGAGAAAATTTACCAGTCTAACATTTAAAAACTGCATTACAGTATCAACTTTTTAAAATTAAAATATCAATTTTCAATTCTGTGCTAGGCTGCATTTATTACAGCACTGGGCCACATGCGGCCCACCAGGAAATAACAAAAAGACTCAGCCATTTAGAAGAAAAAAATGTATAAAAAGAAAATTACATATAAAGTAAAATTTGCAACATTTACACATGAATTCTGAAAACTACATTGTATTAAATATAAAATATATTGACAAATTTGTTACATTAAAATCTGTTTTATAATATTTTTTGTAGTAAATATATTATAAAGGAATGTTTAAAATTTTACAAAACAAATTAAAAGAAATAATATGAATATTAGAGATAAATGTCAAAATTCAACATTTTTATAGAATTCAAGTATTGTCCAACATAGAATTTAAAATATTAGTAAAAAGTTAAATTATTGTATTTTTAAACAAATTTAAAATTTACTTGAAAAATTATAAACAACAATGATTTAATTTCAAATTCAAAGCTTTTAGATTTAAGTTAAGTACATAGAGTCACTTAAAAAATATTCATTCTTTTTTTTCTGGTGTTTACCTGTAAGAACATTTATAGTGGTTAAGACACCTTTTTCTAGATTGCGAAATTTTAGTGAGTGGGCAAAATTATCTCTCTCCCAAACCCAATTTTTTTATGCGGCTAATTAATTGTGGTATGTCAAAACCACTAACAACTTCAATTGCTAGACACACCATTTTTTCCCCAAACGTGATTCCATGAAAATTGCAAATTAATAAAAAAAAAAAAAAAAAAAAAAGGCAGAAATCTGTGCAAAAGTGGCAGCCCTGGACTAAGTAATGGGAGATTCAAGTGTTTATTAACAATGCCCTATTAAAACTATATATCAGTCTTAATGGGCCAATGTATGCTGCATTTCACCATTGGCTACTATAGTTTCTTAATATCACTGTCTGTCGTTTTCTTTTTGAGGATTTGTGACAGAGACTCCGTTTTGTGTTACAATGTTTGATCATCATCACAATAAGTTTTGTGTCACAACGTATCAACAAATTGCAAATCTGCACAGAAATACCTGGTGCAGTACCACCAGACATGTCTGTCAAAGCAAAAAAATAATTTGAGTAATAATGTAGATCATATCATGCTTCTGCAGAGAGACATATTGAACATTTACAGAAAACATAATTAAACTTTAAAACATATAATCTTTTTTTTTATCATTTTTGTTTCTTTGTGCCACAAATATAGGTTCTTTCAATATTGGGTGAATCATTCTATCACATCCTGTATATTTAAATAAATAATTATTTAAAAAAAAAAATACATTAGCAAACAAAACACGCTGACAAAAGCATAACAAAAAGCCCTGAACAGAGAATAACAATTATATAAAAATTTAAAACTAGTACATGTTTTAACTAATTAATAAAATAAAGTAATAAACACAAAGTTGTTCATATGTTATGAAAGTTTTGTCTCTCATGAAATGTTCATAATGCAACAGAACTTTGATTCATTATCCTAGTCAGAATTTTTGTAACAAAAAATAATTCAAAGTAAATTTGAACTATTTTTTCTTTTGGCACAGAAAATCTAACACTTTGACAAATCTTATGATGTAAACTGCATTCTAATACAACAATTTGTTAAACTTTAAGAATTTTAGAAATATTAACAGACTTATAGGACACCCTGTAGATACTAAATGAATAATTATTCTGTAAATGAGCACAAATGAAAAACATCTATTTAACTACAACATATGTTATACAAAAATTGTGTGATTTTTGTTTATGTTGCGTGTGCATTTTTATGTAGTAGATGTAAGTAGAGATTAATCCATTTTAACATCTATCTTTTTCATTTACTGATCTGTTATTTTAATTTTATTTTTCAAACAAGGACAAAAACTAATATTCTGAATATCTATATTAATAAAAGAAAGTTTCGCTCTGTATGTGTGTCTGTTGGCGATGGCTAGCAAAATCTAGCCCACCTAGAAGTCTGGAAATTTAGGTGTAGATAGTCCAAGGTCTGGCCATGTGCACCTGAGCCTCAGAATTTTAATATTTTGATAATTAGCCTAGATATTAATTAGATTATCATTAACCATCGCTTCTAAAATGTCAATCTTTAAATCAAAATGGCGAAAGAAACGAAATGGCGCATTGGATTTGCAACCGGAAATGAACGAATTCGAAATTATTTTACTAATTAGCGAATTTTAAGAAAACTAATTCAGATATCAATTTGAAAATTTCAGAGCATATGTAAAAAAATATTCTGTATCTGACTATGTGATTTTTGAAAAATTCGGTTGGTAATTTTTTTTAATTTATGCAAAAAACTGCCAAAAATCTGGTGGCGCCAGAGAAAACGATCCCAGAAAGTTTCAGACAGGGATCTGCTTTCATTAAAAACTGAACTAGAAAGAGATCTGTTTCTCGGGCCGATCCCTCCATTTAGTTTGCAAAAATGAAAGGAAATAATTGCCAATTTTTACTAATGAACAAAAATTTAGGTAACTAATTAAGATATAGATTTGAAATTGAGGTCGGGAAGGGGTGTCATCTGCCGGCTATTTTAGCGTAGCGTCTTCGTTATGTTCTAATTATCAGAAAAATGTAAATTTTTTTTAATGATCACGCTAATGTAGGTGACGATGGTTCTCTTGAGCAAATTATTCATTATATTTGCGGGTATGGGGAGGGAGGGGGTTAACGCCTTTCTCTGAGATTGTAATTATCTCGGGCCCGGGCAACACCGAGCAGGTTAGCTAGTCAGATATAAAATAAAAAATCCAAGATAATGCTACAGTTTAGCAAAAGATGAAAGAATCTGCATAATACTGAAGAACTAGATAGTATGTAATTATATTAATAATTAACTAAATATATTTTTAACTAAATCATTTTAATGTTATATAAAGCAGTTACCTTGACCAGCCAAGCTAAAAAGAAAATCATAGTTGTGAAATAACATACGGCTCGCCAAGCAGGCAAACTATCCATGGCTTTATACATAAGAAGAGCCCACCCTTCTTGGGATGCAGCTTGATAAACAGTAAAGAAACTGTGTGCTAAAAGAAAAAGATTTTAGAATAAGTCTTAAACTGCAATAAACAATCTCTTTAGAAAATCAATCATTGTGTTAAAATAAAAAAGTTTTTAGAGTAAGTCTTAAACTGTAATAAACATTGATTCTTCTAGTGGTCCCTCTAGGCCAGTATTTAAGGGTGCAGCACCCTGCCCATTTTAAAATAAGCAAAATATACCCTGTGCATTTTAAAATGAGCAAAATGCACCTGCTGTTTTTAAAAATAGTGAAATGCATCCCTAGTTACATCCAGAGATCTTTCATAAAAAAATCTTTCCAACACCACAGTATTTTTAAATCCGTGTGTAACAAGAGCTTACGAAAATTATTGAATTTCCTCATTTCATTAGGAAAAGCACAGGTCAATAAAGGTAATGTTATGCTGGAAATTGTATTTTTTTTTTTAATTTATAAAATCATTCAAAATAAATGCTAAATTTATTTATCATAACTAAAAGTTACATATTTTCCTTTTTATATATATACAGTGTGCAGCAAAAGTTTCGACAATGGTCGATTATGCTTTTGTACTGAGAAGTATGTAACGAATTGTTGTAAGTCAAATGTCATATATTGTTTGCGACTTATCCTTTATTCACGAACAATAAATTTTAAATTATACACTTTACATAATATATAATGATAAAAAAAAAAAAATTAACATTATTGCAAAAATATAGACAATTTGTATATTTACATTAAAATAACCATAAATTAAAATTGAACTGCACCTCCATTGTTTGCAATTAGTGCCAAAATGTGACTTTCCATGGAAGAAATTAAATCCTGCATCACTTGGGGGTCTATTTCGTACCAAGCACATTCATCAGCAGCTCAAAGTTCATTAACAGAGGAGTACTGTCGGAAATTTGCATAATCCTTACGAGACATAATGCCCCAAAGGTTTTCGATTGGGTTCAAGTCAGGGCTACACGCGGGCCAATCGAGAACAGTAATATTTTGAGAGTTAAACCAAGTTTTTGTTTTGTGTGCAACATGACTAGATGTATTATCTTGCTGAAATACATACTTTGGATCAGCTGAAAGTTCCCCAAATGGCTGTAAATTGTTCTTCAATGTATGTATGTAGTTTTGCACTGTTTGGTGACCACTGAGAAACTTGACCATTAAAGCAAAATGAGGCCCAAATCATTAAAGAGCCACCACCTTGTTGTCGACTAAAGAAAGTCTTAGGCTCTTTATGCAAGTCGTGCCAATAATATGCCCACCCATCTGGGCCATCCAAATTCCACTTTTTTTCGTCACTGAATATCAAAGTACACCACTATGGTCCATATGACATATGTTTAAGAGCCCACTGCATTCTCATCAATTTGTGGTGAGATTTCAAAGCTAGCTGTTTTATTATTTTCCTATAAGCTAATTTACCTCTTTCCTTAATTCGCCTACGAATCGTATCTGTTGATACAGAAAGTCCTCACTCACTTTTAATCTGACTAGCACTCATCATTTGTGTAGATGCTAGTTTCTGGATCCTTCTATCATCTCGTTTTCTGGTCACAAGAGGTCTTCCAGATCTACATTTTGCTTTATAAGAGTCACCCTTAGACAATACTCGATAGACAGACTTCTCTGAGCGTTTCAAAGTAGCTGAAATTTTTGCAACAGTCTTTCCTTTCGATTTCAGCTTTCATATCTCAATTACTTCATCTGACTGAATCTGTCTAACTTGCGGCATCTTCAGTAACTGATGCTAATGCAAGGTGCACTTAAATACTTCATACATATGACATCATATGTTTGACATTTGCATTTTTCCCTGAACAGTTGCCAAAAAGCAAGAAAGTGTCTAAACTTTTGCAATATGCAAATTTTACTTTTTTCAGTTAAATTAAATATTATCCTACATTAAAATAAGTATTTTCGTCCTAAAATGTTTAAAATATATTTAAAAATAAGTATACCGATTTGATCGGGCCCATAGAACCAGAGAGCGAGAAAAGTGCTCCTGGTGGTGAAACTCAAAACTAAAATTGGTAAGTTCTATCGATGTTGAGTCGAATGAGCCAAGCCATGTCGGGATCAGACCCATACGACCCAAAATAATCTGAAAAGAACTAGCAAAATCCTTAGCTTTTTCTTTTTTTTCTATATAAAAATTGTATTTTGCTAAAATAAAAAATTATGGACTGAAATCTAAAATTTTTTGAATCTCTGAAGTAAAGATGCATGCTTTTCAGATACAAAAATCTGATATTTTTAATAATTTTATAGGGGCCCCAAATTTTTTCACTATAAAAATGTTCCTTCTTTCTGTGAGTAGAATTGGTGTCTCTGGTTAAAGCCAATTGTTTCCGCTATGAAAGGTTGTGTTAAAAAAGCAAATCCATTAATTAAAAAAAAAAATGATATTTCGGGTTCTAATTAACTCACAATCCCAAACTTTCGAAACGACGTTTTATTTTGTTGTCAGCATCGAACACCTGCTGGAGTTTTAAAATTAAAAGTGATCTTTTTTCGACTTAAAATTAAAAATTTTTAATTGATATCTCAGGTTTCCGTGGAGCGATTTTTTTTACTCCCGTATCTCGAGTTTTGCATGCGTCCGGCTATTTTTTTTATCTGTTTGAAAAGGGGGTTGGAAGAGGTGATGACTGCGGTTTTGTGGCTGCCAGGATCTTTCTGGTAACCACGCTAGCCTCTCTGCAGGTTGCTGATATAGTACAGAATGAAGTCGTTGCTTTGTTTCCATAAAAAATCACTTTTTGCGCTTAATTTTTGAGACTTTCTTAATTAATAACTTCTTAATTAAGGGCAGACTTCTTCAATACTGGATATTGGCAAATCTGGGATTTTTCTGAATTTTTTTACACCAAGCTCGCCTCTGTACTCTCTCTGTGAGCAGAGTTTTTGGCGTCACAGACGGCAGACAGACAGAGATTACCAAATATTAATAATAAGGATTATTTTGTTCACTCTAACGAAAAATGCAGAATTTCAATCATTGCATTAGCAAATAACAAAAAACACAGTCAGTATGAATATTAAAAATATTTCATAACTCTATTCATTTTTATTCAGCAGAAAGTTCAGACAGAACTTAACTCCAAACCAAAAGTCCATATCGGATTGCTTTTGTTTTCTGTCAGAATTTTTCTGATCTGAAAATGAAATTATCGGCCTCTTGGCACTAACTTTGACTAAACGTTAGTACCTGGGAAGCTCAGAGCGCAAATCAAAAGCAACCAATCAGTGTGAACAAGCAGAGAAGCTTCGCCAACATGAGAAAAAGCAAAAGGAGGATGCTTTACCAGTAGCAGACTCAAATTGGTTGCTCATGAGCTGAGCTTCCTAGCTGCTGAACTCTAGTCAAACTAAGTTCCTTTGCAAGAAACTCAATCCAAACATAGGAAATCTGATTGGTGCGCATGTGCACATTTCAAATCATAGCAAGCACTTTTAAGAGGGGAAGGACTTCGTACCGTGAAGAATGATGGAATTTTTCTTATGAAAAAATGTTGCTAGGAGAAAATTATCGAATTGGTGCAGTTGGGTGCAATTTTGTTGAAAAATGATTGTTTTGGTGCAAATGGAGCAATTGGCACAGCTGTTCCATCACTGGCAAAATTATTTCAAAACTTACTTGAAGAGGGCAAAAATTTTGTTTTGATCTTGTAGAGCACAGCTGAACAATTAACGCACTTTTACTCTCGCATTTATTTTAAAAATTAGTCTAAGTATTGCCCATTGATGATAAATGTATATCACTTTGAAAATGTTGCAATAGTCAGGATTAGCAAATATTATTGATAATCATTAATTTCTTACATTAAAGCTTTTATTATTTGTTGAGTCGAATGAGCCAAGCCATGTCGGGATCAGACCCATACGACCCAAAATAATCTGAAAAGAACTAGCAAAATCCTTAGCTTTTTCTTTTTTTTTCTATATAAAAATTGTATTTTGCTAAAATATAAAATTATGGACTGAAATCTAAAATTTTTTGAATCTCTGAAGTAAAGATGCATGCTTTTCAGATACAAAAATCCGATATTTTTAATAATTTTATAGGGGCCCCAAATTTTTTGACTATAAAAATGTTCCTTCTTTCTGTGAGTAGAATTGGTGTCTCTGGTTAAAGCCAATTGTTTCTGCTATGAAAGGTTGTGTTAAAAAAGCAAATCCATTAATTAAAAAAAAAAATGATATTTCGGGTTCTAATTAACCTATTAATTAGTAATCCTATTTTAATGCAATATCACAAGTTATAGCTAAAATTCATTAAGATACAACTAAATGTAAATATATTGCTTGAAGGTGCGTAAAAACATACATAAAAACATTTAAAAGCACATTAAAGTACTTTTAAAGATTCTAAAACTCAATCTTTAATAGTATTCAATCAAAAAAAAGTGTCAATAGGGAACATTCCACAAATAAAAAATATATATATACAGGATATCCAGGGCAAAAACTAGTGGCACGAAAGTTGAAGAACTGAGTTAGTTGGATAACTCACTAAGTTAATTGTTTTGTTATAAACAATAAATACTGATTTTGAACTTTCCAAATATAGGAATATTTCAAAATTCCAATTAAATATAAATTTTAACTTTGGTTTAAGTAGGAATTTCAAGGAATGTATATTTTTATGAACAATACATAAATATGTGTTTAAAAAAAGTTTTTTTCTCCTTAAATGCAGTTTATTTCATGATATTCATCCAGATGACTGGAGATAAGATAATTGGAGTTTTACTGTATATCCTTAACAAAAAACCACCAAAAAGACACTTTTTTTTTTTTTTTTTTTTTAGAGAAATGGAATATTGCTTGGACAGTTATGCTACAAGAAATACACAAATAGAGAATTATTGACAACCATCACAAATATTTAAGATTTCTCTGTCATTTGCAACAAAAACAAACACCATCTCTATATGTGTATTATTGAGTGAGTTATTTATCTTTCTTATTAGTAGCTTTTGTCCTAGACATCTTGCATAGAAATAAAACATATTTCAGAGAGTATACATATTACATTTACAAATCATGTAGCCATTTTACAGACCAAATGTGAATACCATTCAAACTATTGCTATATTTTTTTTTTCAGCAAAAGTTTCATGTTTAATGACTATAGTTACAAAATAAATAGAAATTTAACGATTAAACATTACTTACCAAAATCATCAAAACCATTAAATCCAGAAATGTTCTTTTGTAAAGCTAATTCCATGCAGACCATTCCTTCAGGACAATGGTATCCAGCATCAGGTATGTTTGAACAATAGGTGTCAGGAATGGCAAGATCGGAAAGAGTGACATTGCTAAAATATATTGAATAATAAGAATATGTTTCTCACAATAAAACTAATCAAAGTTAACATATAAAATTCTTTTAAAATAAAATCCCAATCATAATAATATTACTGAAAATACTTGATTCAAAAGAGACCATTCCTTTTTTTTTTTTTTTTTTTTTTTTGGTAAATGATTATGATTAGACAATATTTTTAGCACAAATTCAGTAATACTATGCTAATTTCTTTAATTTTGGGCCTAGCAATTACTTTTATTTTGTGTTATGCTAACCTTATTTCCGAGAAAACATCTATTTTGTTTCAAATGAATCCTACACAATGCTTGGCTGATGTTATTTTAATGAATAATTATTTATTATAAATTTATTAATGGATAGATCCTGATGACTTAGACTAGATGGTATATTTTGCTTTTCTTTAATTCAATATCATCAACCCCAATATTTTACAACTACATTTCCAGGTTAACTTTCTGCAGTCTACCACAATCTGAATCAAATGTTTTTCTGTCCCTCTCCCTTTTTCTCACATTTTTTATACATTAAAAAAAAATTAAATATACTTTATCATATCTGATAAATTTAAATTGACCCTACGACAGTAATTCATGGAGAAAATACAACAATATCATTTGAAATTTTAGTGAAAATATATGTATGATGTTTTTTATAATCATCTTTAATAAAAAGCTATGCACTGCTGACGACTGGGATTTTCGATAATCGTTGCCACAGAATAATCTCGAAAAATGAAACATATAAAGTTGCTGAAAAAAATTAATAGCTCGAAAAGTATTTGTCAGAAAATTGTTTGACAAACTGCGTTAGAAAGGCAAAAAATTGTATTTTTCTTGATATAAATTTCAAAACTAATGACTATGCCGTTTTTCAAATATTGAACTTAAAAAATTACCAAATTTTGCAATGGAGTACCATAGCAAAACCTTCACTCATAAAAAGATAATAATAACGGCAATATGTCCTGACGTATGTATATTGACTATAGCACGAGTCACAAGTTATAGTAGCCTTATTATTCTGTTAAAATATAAAAGTGAATTATGATGTTACGAGTGCATGATTTTTATTTAATTCTCGACAAATACTAGATGTGCCATTCCTTTTTAGTACATATATATTAAGTGTAAAAAATCTGTTAGAATTTTAAATTTAAAAAAAAAATAGTTTTCAGCGATGTTCTGTAACCCGGGAAGCCCGGGCTCGATTCCCTAATGTAAAATAAAATCAATAAACAACTCAATTTGAAATTCCTGTTTTAACACTTAATCTCATTTTTATGACTAAACAAGATATATTAGTTTCTAAAAAAGGCCTTTAACTCATTGATTTTATTATTATTCTTGAATTTGGAAGTGTATATCTGTGTTGCTACTCATATAGGAGAATAACATTCCCTGACTTTTCTAGGTGTATTTTAAGAAAATTCCAGTCTTAGCGGTATAGTGTGTACTGAACATGCTCAAAGTAATATAAACATTGAGTATTGAAAAAAAAAAAACATTTTTTGTATTACAAATGACATTGATTAAAAGCTTCTTTTCCGAATTAATCCAAAAACTGGGTCTCGGGACTACAACTCGGGACAATAATTGCTCTCTTTAATAATTTATGATTATTACAAATTGTCAAATAAAGTTTTCTCCAAACTATAAAAACTTGCTATACAATATTTGTGTATTAAACCACCATTCACTTCAACAATTGTATCACAAAATTACTAAAGTTCATGCAAAATTATTTTTACAGTGGCAAAGGGGGAGAGAGGAAACACACATTTCAGAGGGAAAATGCTAAAGGAGAATTGTTACTTCAAAATAAAAAGATACTGCAGAAAAAATAATAAAAAGGAAAACTGCCCAGTTAAACTCAGGGCATTGAGCGCACAGGCTATTCACACTAATTGTATATTATACTCTTATTTCAAAGAATTTGAAATATGCCCCTCGAAAAATAAAGAAATCAACAGTATATTAAGGGGGGTCATCCCACCGTTACCCCCCTCATAGTTAACTAATGAACCCCTTAAACTAATCAGGGAAGTCTCTAATTACAATGAATATATATACAAAATGTGAAGAAAATTGGATAATTCTGCATGAAAAACCCATTTATCTAAATTAAGGGGGACTAGCCCCCCCTTTCCCCCTTTATACTTAACCAATGAACCCCCAAAACTATTCAGAGAAGTGCATTATCACAATGAACCTATATACAAAATTTGAAGAAAGTCGGATAATTCTGCATGAAAAACTGATTTATCAAAATTAGGGGGGTTATCCCCCCATTTCCCCCTTTATACTTAACCAATGAACCCCTAAAACTATTGACAGAAGCGTATTATCAAAATGAACCTATATACAAAATTTGAAAAAAATCGGATAATTCTGCATGAAAAACCCATTTATCTAAATTAAGGGGGATTAGCCCCCCTTTCCCCCTTTATACTTAACCAAGAACCCCCAAAACTATTGACAGAAGCGCATTATCAAAATGAACCTATATACAAAATTTGAAGAAAATCGGATAATTCTGCATGAAAAACTCATTTATCTAAATTAGGGGAAGGGTTATCCCCCCCTTTCCCCCTTTATACTTAACCAATGAACCCCCAAAACTATTGACAGAAGCGCATTATCAAAATGAACCTATATACAAAATTTGAAGAAAATGGGATAATTCTGCATGAAAAACATATTTATCTAAATTAAGGGGGGATTAGCCTCCCCCTTTCCCCCTTTATACTTAACCAATGAACCCCCAAAACTATTCAGGAGAAGTACATCATCACAATGAACCTATATACAAAATTTGAAGAAAATCGGATAATTCTGCATGAAAAACTCATTTATCTAAATTAAGGGGGGATTAGCCCCCCCTTTCCCCCTTTATACTTAACCAATGAACCCCTAAAACTATTGACAGAAGCGTATTATCAAAATGAACCTATATACAAAATTTGAAAAAAATCGGATAATTCTGCATGAACAACCCATTTATCTAAATTAAGGGGGATTAGCCCCCCCCCTTCCCCCTTTATACTTAACCAATGAACCCCCAAAACTATTCAGAGAAGCGCATTATCACAATGAACCTATATACAAAATTTGAAGAAAATCAGATAATTCTGCATGAAAAACTCATTTATCTAAATTAGGGGGAGGGTTATCCCCCCCCCCTTTCCCCCTTTATACTTAACCAATGAACCCCCAAAACTATTGACAGAAGCGCATTATCAAAATGAACCTATATACAAAATTTGAAGAAAATGGGATAATTCTGCATGAAAAACACATTTATCTAAATTAAGGGGGGATTAGCCCCCCCCTTTCCCCCTTTATACTTAACCAATGAACCCCCAAAACTATTCAGGAGAAGCGCATCATCACAATGAACCTATATACAAAATTTGAAGAAAATCGGATAATTCTGCATGAAAAACTCATTTATCTAAATTAAGGGGGGATTAGCCCCCCCCTCCTTTCCCCCTTTATACTTAACCAATGAACCCCCAAAACTATTCAGGAAAAGCGCATCATCACAATGAACCTATATACAAAATTTGAAGAAAATCGGATAATTCTGCATGAAAAACTCATTTATCTAAATTAAGGGGGTATTAGCCCCCCCCCCCTTTCCCCCTTTATACTTAACCAATGAACCCCCAAAACTATTCAGAGAAGCGCATCATCACAATGAACCTATATACAAAATTTGAAGAAAATCGGATAATTCTGCATGAAAAACTCATTTATCTAAATTAGGGTATCCCCCCTTTCCCCCTTTATACTTAACCAATGAGCCCCCAAAACTATTGACAGAAGCGCATTATCAAAATGAACCTATATACAAAATTGGAAGAAAATGGGATAATTCTGCATGAAAAACCCATTTATCTAAATTATGGGGGGTTAGCCCCCCGTTTCCCCCCTTTATGCTTAACCAATGAACCTCCAAAACTAATCAGGGAAGCGCCTTATCACAAGGAAACTGTAAACAAAATTTTAAGTAAAACGGTTAGTTCTATCAAGAGTTATCGCGTTACGTACATACATACATACGTACGTACATACAGAACCGGCGGGCACATAAGCTCTCAGGCTTTGATAGCCTGTGAGCTAAAAATATGAGTTTTTAAAAAAATAGCTGTGATGGAGAGGGAGAGGTATAGGGAGGAGGAAGTGCAAATTTCAGGGTAATTTAGATGAAATTTCTTTCTTTTTCTTTTTTTTTTTTTTTTTTAAATGTGGAATCTCTTACAACATGAAAGATTATCATCTCTGGTGGCCAATCTGATCGTCAATCTGATAGTACTCACACTGAAATTTTATGAAATTTCCCGACTTATCCAGAATTTGTATAAAATATTAAAATTCCCCGACTTAATTGTTCAATTTCTAAATTCCCTACGTTTTTTAGTGTAACAACCCTGTGTTTTGAATAACAATATTTTCAATAGTTAAGGAAGTATGATAGCTTTGCTAAAAATTTGTACATGCATAAAAAAAGAGGATGGGCACATTCAATTTTGCAAAATGTATTTTGTCAAATGCCTGACAACAGAGGTCAGTAAGTAAGTGGTTAATCAATCTTACAATCCCCTACTGTAAATGTGACAAACTCACATTTAAGTGGTTATGGAGATATTTAAATCTCATCACAGATTTTTCAATAAAATAAAATGAAAAATGTAGTCAAAACAAAATTAAAGAAGTACTTTACATATTTCGTAGATGCACAGCTAATTTGATTAGTTTAAAACTTTAGCTACTACTTTTATTCTGCCATTGAATTTACCTCAGCTGATAAATGTCAGTGAAAGAATAAACATATTAAAGGAATTACAGACATTAACATATATTAGCATTTAATCCCTTAAAGTTCTGAGTGAATTCAGATAGATTGTTTGATTATCATAATAGCCAATACGAAAAAAGACACAAAGAAATAATTTTTTTCAATAAACATTGTAATTAAAAAATACGGTACTTCTCTATTATCCCGTTGACCACTTTTCAGAACAAAAAACTAACGCCAAACTGTAAAATTAAACGCCAAAATGCAGTCCCATTTACTTGATGTCAGAAGCATTATACGTGTTTTTTATGTCATCAAGTGCTTTTTAATTCGACATTTGCGTATATTTTTCATTATGTTTTACTGATATATTAGTTATTTCATTAATTAAAATAACAATTGTATCCTTAAATTCTTATATTTTATTTATTTATTTTGATATTCCAATGGCAACGTTCTCCTGTTTATTTGGTGTTACAGTTTGGCGATAGTTTTTTGTTATGAAAAGTGGTCGATGGGATAATAGAGTAGTACCAAAAATACATACATTTTTCAATTATAAAAGTAGAAATGTGTAATATTTAATTTACACTTCTGGATGAAATAATCCACTAAATTAAGAAAGATCAATAGTCATTGTAAAGTATTAGTATATTTTCCTGTGTATAATCTATGACAGGATAAAATCTGCAAAGGTTTTATTTCAAGTTGCAAGAAAAAAACTTTGTATAATCTGCAGCGCCATATAATACATGGATAATCTGGCAGTGCACACTATGGAATATTGGCTATATCTTACATAGGAATATACAGGATTTTCGTTATGGGAGAGGTAAACCAATGTAGAGGTCAGGCAATCTGATTTTATCTGCACCCAAGATGCAACTCATGGTTTGGGTCGGATTGGTGCTAATTTTTTTCATTGCGAGTCCGGTTCGGATTAACTTGATTTTTCCAAAGAATTTCAGAATATTGTTTCAGATGAAAAACTATATATCTGAATATGAATGTCTTTACATGTTCATTTTTCTACATAAAAAATGAATTTGATATTAGAGATATGATTGTTTATTTTTTTTTCTTTTGCAATTGCATTAATTTGTGGGCCAGTTTTCTTTAATTTCAGGCTGGCAAAATATGTTTCTTCAGATTTCAGAAAAAAAAAATTGTTGGGTAGATTTCAAATGTAATTTGAAGGTTTGGGTTGGGTATGACTCTATGGTGAGTTTTAAGAATTTCAACCACTTCATAATTTATTTTCACTGTTGAAGCTACTGTTGCACATAACTATTGCTCAGTTATGGTACAACTCAATTTTAAATAAGACTAGCAAAGTTTCCTTATACAAATACCCGTGGAAATGAAATATGTTCGATTAATTAGCTGCTAATAATGTCTACACATAAAATATGAATGAATAAAAAAAAATGTAAATTTTAATTAAGTGTAATATGCAGATTAAAAACTATACTCAAATAAACTGTATGAAGTGAGATACTACATGATGACCAAAGTGTAGAATAACAAGACAGGTTTAACCTTAATGAAATAGTTGGACATACATGCAAAGCTCATTTCTATACTGGCCAAAAGAATAATAAACAAATTAGTCGCCCTTGATTAAAAAAATAATCAGCTTATTTTAAAATAAAATCATAATTAATACACAAAAATATAAAAATTTTCTCTAATAGTCTCTTTTCTTTATTAAAAACTACTGTCACTTTTTTTGTACTAAAAATATCATGGCTAATAGACTACACATAAAAATATTTTTCTCTAAGTTCTAAAAAGGAAATTTAAACATTTATTCGGCAATTCCTGAGAAAATACATATTACAAATAATGGTAGATGGCAGCACACTTGCAGCATTTGCAAAAAATGACACATCAATTTTTGACTAAAATGTAAATAATAAAAGAAATCCTTTTTTCCCTCGCTTAAATAAAAAAATACACAAAGCATATGCCTTTAATTCATTCAAAATATCTGATATAAACCACAAATTCCAAAAAATACAGAACTTTATTTTCTGAAAACACACTTTCCAAAAGCGAAAGAGAAAAATATTCGAAAAACAGATCAGAATTCTCAGCATGGGGAATGATAAACTCTGATTAGCTTATAGGTGAAAGATATCACATGTGATGAAAATGATATTCTGAAATACAAAAATACCCTGAAAAAGGAATTGTTACCAATTTCTAATATCAAATAAAGAAATAATGTCATTGCTGCATGTTCTGAAACCTGATTGGTTAATAGCATATGATATGCACAGGCAGTTGACTACTTTGCAAGAATAAGCAAAATTATTTCATTCATGGTCCTTATTTTATTGCATCCCAAAGGAATGAATCACCTTTGTTCCATTGCTTATCATGTCATTAGTTGAAATTCAACTGAAGATATCACAAAATATCCACCATAATCTCTATTTTGAATAATTTGATAAAAATAGGCAAGTTATTTAATAAATATTCAAAAAAAAATTTAAAAAAAAAACTTACTTGGGATCTGTTCCATTTACAACACAATGATTAGACATTTCCCCAAAAAATTGAACTCCAAGAAGACCATATAATGACATGAAGAACAAAAAGAATAATGTGACATTATATATTTGTTGACTTGACCGCCTGAAATAAAATTAAATAATGTTAACAAATTGAAATATACTTAAACCTCTTTATACTGGACACAGCTACAGATCCAGAAAAAGATGTCCAACTTAGCAGATGCTTAAATTGTTTCTTAAGTTAATTACAGGCATATGTACAGACATCTTAAATACTGGTTACATTAATAATTGATTTACAAAATAAATAAATAAATAAATAATTCACTTTTTAAATACACAAAAGACTTTAACTTGTATGATACACCAGATATATTAGATGATAAAATATTACACAAATTGAAGCTAACATATTACACAAATTAAAACATACTTTCAATGTTTCATGATTTTTTTAAAATAAAACATTAAAGAAAACTTTAACTATTTTTAAGAACTAAACATACATAAGGATAAAACTTGCATTAAATGTACACTTACTTTTAGTTAGTGAGAGAAAGCAATATCACATTTTTACATTAATCCAACAGCATACTCATTTGGAACAAATGCAAAGTTTTGACAGAGAAAAAGCGGTACTTCATTTTTATAGGGGCTTTGGTACAACAGAAAAAGCAACTAAAGAAAGCAACTAGAAAACTTGATTGAATTTGATGAGAAAGCAACATTTTCAAAACAATATCTAGCAACCTTCCTCTACATTTTAAAATTCTCGCCAAATTGTTATATCTTTATATATTCAAAAACACAAGCAATTTATTCAATACTAGCTGACTCGCCCGGTGTTGCATATGCCCAGGAAACTTTAAATATATCTAAAATCAGTGTTGAATTCAGACATTTTTCTCTGGGAGGGATTTAGTGTTGGTGGCCCCATTGCCTTTGGCAGCATACATCTGGGTGGGCTATGCACAGCCTGATCTGTTTTTGCAAACGACCCTCGAATTTATATGATTTTATATTTTAAAATTAAAATCTACCCAAATGAAACTAGAGTTGGTGATCCAACTGCCTTTGGCAGCATACACCTAGGTGTGCTACATATGGTCCGTCTGTTTTTGAAAATGAACCTCGAGTTCATACGATTTTATATTTTCAAACGAAAATCTATCCAAACTAATCTAAAGCTGGAAGCTCTGCTGCCTTTGTTAGTGTACACCCAGATGTGCTATGCATGCTCCGGTATGTTTTTGCAAATGACCCTCGAGTTATAGGATTTTATATTTTTAAACTATCCAAACTAATCTAAAGCTGGGAGCCCTGCTGCCTTTGGCAATGTAAACCTGGATGTACAACACAAGCTCCAGTTTGTTTTGCAAACAAACTTGAAATTTGTATAATTTGACATTTTTAACACAGGAGGAGGAAAAAAAAAATTTACCGCTCAATCTCTTGGCATCTTTTAAAATGTGAAATAATATCTTTGACTGTTAAAAATGGAAAAGCAAAAATGAACACAAAAATCCTGGCACAATTCTCTTAAAACACAAAATGATATCTTTGAAGGCACTGAAAAAAAAAAGTAAGTCTGCAACTATATTACGATAAACAATTTCCAGAAAATATTTTTTTGAAATCATATATATATGTAAGATATCGATACGCCTCTGTATAACGGGCGCACCTCGATATAACGAACGCACATCGATCTGTCTGTAACGAGCGGTCGATCACCGCTATCACACATCCCATTAATAGGTATAACGTCGTTGATGTAGTCGTGCGAATGTAAGAAAAATCAGCAGGCATTTTCCTGGGAACTAGCGTTTATTCCTTTGTAATTACAAGTCTCTCTTTAAGCTAGGCCCAGGGGACAGTTTGAAGAGTCTTTTACCGGGGAAACATCGTCTTATCGTTCATATTTCGGCGAATTGCCGGACTTACAACGGCAAGGATGCCGTCGCACTTCGAAGAATATTGGCCGTAGTTTTTGTGGAGAGTGATTAGAGTCAAAAAGCCACGCAAAAATGTGCTCCTCACATTATATACATCGAAACTACCGCCAGAGACCGCTTTGCAACTTATGAAATAATGTAATTTAATTGGCTAATTAGCCCTTGACTCATATCTGGGTAAGCAGCCCAGATAATTAACATGCAAGATGCAGCCACCGGGAGAAGAGAGATGCGCTACCATCAGCACTTTTAATCTTAACTAGGATTCAAAATTGGTATCTGTTCGTAATAAATGTATCGTAAGGAAAGTTAAGTTACAGGGGCAACTAGAAATGAAGGCAAGACTTTAAAATTTTGACACACGATTTAGGGATTTTAAACTTTGAATTTTTATATTTTAGTTTTTGATTTGGAATGGGTTTAACTAACTATCCTTTCATATCAATCCACATTCTTTCACATTCAATATTCTTTCATACTTTTTCACATTCATTTCACATTCCCCCCCTTTAAAAATGAGCACCACAGTACTTGTCAGCAAGGGCTGTGGTGCTCAACCCCATAAGTTAAACTCATTTTAAACTAGGCTATCGAAATTTTTTTTTTTTTTTTTCTTTTTCTACGGAATTCTAATTAGACTCTCAAACTGCTTGGGCTTACTTTTACATAAAATACTGATACTATCTGATGATATACACTGAAGATTAAACATATGACATATATTGTAAACAAAACACACAGCTGCAGCAAAAAAAAATTTAAACATTTCTCGCGAGAACATTGTGTGCTATTTTTTTGAAAGTCTGTTAGCATATTGCAAAAGTTTTTGTTAACCAACATGTCCTGTGTGAATTGTTCTTGGGTGTTGGTTCATCAGGAAAGGTAAACATTGCACCTTTCTTTAAACATACAATACAATAAAAACTAAATAATATGATACTTGAAAACAGAAATATAATATGGCAATTACTTATATGATTCACAAAACACAAACAATTAAAAAATGCACTTAAACTTATAAAAATATTTCAACATGATATAAAAACTTATTCAAAACATTAAATTAAAAAATATATAGCATAAAATGTACTTTAAATATACTGTAAATATAGGACAAAACAATTACTACAAATGCAATAAAAACAACACAAACATGAAAATGTCATATGAGCAGTTACAAGCTCTGTTACTACTCCAATTTATCTATTTATAAGCATCTTTGGGCTTATAGGACACTAGTGGGAATTATTCTCAGGAGGAGAAAAAAAAATAAACTTGAAAACTTTGTAAAAATAGGAACTTCTAATCAAAAAAAAACTTAGGTGAGGATAGGCCCTCTTGTAGGGAAATAATAGTCTAATTTATGCAGTTGGTTAAAAAAGGTAACCAATTGTTCTTGCTTTAGCCAATTATCTAGTTTCGAACAATAGTTATTAGTTGGCAACAAGACAGTTGGAAAAAAAGGTTAAAGGTACCAACTTGGTAAATTGGAATACGGACTTGATTGATTGGTGAACTGGGTACAACATATGAAAATAGAGGATTTTTTGGAAAAACATCAAGTAAGTCATTATTTGCAGACTGAAGAATTTCTATATTTCACAGTGGCGTTGATAACATACATTGATTTTTTTCAGCTACCTCAGTATGGTGGTATATTTGGTAAAAAATGGAATACTGTTTGGGATAAAAATGGAATATAAGGTTGACATAAAAAGGGAATATAAGGTTGACATAAAAAGTTTTCTCATAGAAAAAGGGGTTTGATCACCTGAGACATTAATCAAAGCAGCAACTTTGTCTTCGGTCATTTTCAATAACCTGCTGACATTTATTTGCACGCATTTTGGATGTTTTATTTTCGAGGTACCCGGGTACTTAAAAAAATGCCGGAGGTTATGTTTACATCACGATGTACAAGAATTGCCACTGGATTGACCAGGAATTTCGAGATCATCCTTATTTTTGGTTGCTTTGTTGGGGTTTTAGCACATACTAGAATCATCGCTAGGGTTGTGTCTACCAACGGGTTCATTTTGTCATTAAATGAGGATAGGGGTGGAACCTATACCTTTCTTTTCACTAATATAACTTTGGGGATAATCATGACACTAATTAAATTCTTGGTGCATTTACTAAAAAGGCAACTGTTTCAAAAATATATTTGGTCAGGGAAATACTAAAAATATAATTCTTCAGAATAAAAAGGTAAATATAATAAAAATAGCAATAATAACAATAACGCAAAATAAAAAAGCATATATTTTTCTTGAAAAATTGTTTAGTCTTACTATGACAAAAACAGATATCTCAAGAGTTAAACTAAAGCAGTAAAATATGTGCATTGGCACTAGCACTTTTGTGCACAGTGCGCCAGGAATCTTTGAAAATTCGTGACATCAGTTTGAATGACATCAGTTTTTGGTGCACCTCATCACTGTACAGAGGTTAATTCTTACCTGGAGCACACACATTTATTATTACCACTTGATTACCGACATATATAAACTTTTTACAACACATATTTACAGAAATATCTAAAAACATTTAATAGGTCATTTTTATATGAGAAACTCGTTTTTTTTTTGTTTTGTTTTTTCCTCCAAAAAATTTGCCCTTTTTTTTTTTTTTTTTTTCCTAATTTTTCATTAAATCCCACTTAATTTTCCAAAATAATAAACAAAAATAACCTGCTTCATTAAATCACTTAAGTTGTAAAAGGATGAGATAATAATACAATACTAAATAATAATAATAATAATAATAATAATAAAAATAATAATATATTTTATAAAATTAACACTTAAAAAATAAAATTTCTAATTGTTTCTGTTTAATGGTTTTTCTCTTAAAAACCTTTAAGTGTTCACTTTGTCAAAAAATAAAATAAAAAGTCCTTGACAGCTTTTAATCTCTTCTTAAAAAATAACAGAGGCGAAACATACCTGGTTTATTGCTTTCGGTTTATTGCCTGGTTTATCCATTTGATTGCACAGAATACTCACGTGAAAAAAAGAAAAAGAAATCACCATTAAAACGAAACCAAAACAGGAAACATCAACAAAACAACACAAAACAACGGACTCTTGACACACACAAAGAAAGGGAGAAAAAAAGAACATTCCTCCTTCTGCCAGGAGATCGTTGACCTTGAATTTGCCACAAACCATCTGTGCGCTGGATAGTAGGTCATTTGAGATAACTATTGAAAGTGAATGAACAAAACTGTTTTTCTTTTGGAGTGAAGCGCTGAAGAAAAATTGTTTATTTTAAGTAGGCAACAAAATAAAATGTTTATCCCAGATTTGATAGCTTAATGAGGAAGCAGGAGCTCTTTTATTAACGGATTGTAGATATTTATTTCTTTATTTTGGACACAAACTTTTTCTTTTCAGTTAAACACACTAGTCTTCTGTTATTTTCTTTTAAAGGCCCGGTGATTAAAAATAGTCTTTTTATGGTTGGTTCGATTACGATGTTTCTTATTAATGAATGGTTATTTAAAAGAAAGGATTTTCCCATGGCAGGTATTTAATCCTGCCGACTCACTGTACTCACTGTAAGATATCGATACGCCTCTGTATAACGGGCGCACCTCGATATAACGAACGCACATCGATCTGTCTGTAACGAGCGGTCGATCACCGCTATCACACATCCCATTAATAGGTATAACGTCGTTGATGTAGTCGTGCGAATGTAAGAAAAATCAGCAGGCATTTTCCTGGGAACTAGCGTTTATTCCTTTGTAATTACAAGTCTCTCTTTAAGCTAGGCCCAGGGGACAGTTTGAAGAGTCTTTTACCGGGGAAACATCGTCTTATCGTTCATATTTCGGCGAATTGCCGGACTTACAACGGCAAGGATGCCGTCGCACTTCGAAGAATATTGGCCGTAGTTTTTGTGGAGAGTGATTAGAGTCAAAAAGCCACGCAAAAACGTGCTCCTCACATTATATACATCGAAACTACCGCCAGAGACCGCTTTGCAACTTATGAAATAATGTAATTTAATTGGCTAATTAGCCCTTGACTCATATCTGGGTAAGCAGCCCAGATAATTAACATGCAAGATGCAGCCACCGGGAGAAGAGAGATGCGCTACCGTCAGCACTTTTAATCTTAACTAGGATTCAAAATTGGTATCTGTTCGTAATAAATGTATCGTAAGGAAAGTTAAGTTACAGGGGCAACTAGAAATGAAGGCAAGACTTTAAAATTTTGACACACGATTTAGGGATTTTAAACTTTGAATTTTTATATTTTAGTTTTTGATTTGGAATGGGTTTAACTAACTATCCTTTCATATCAATCCACATTCGTTCACATTCAATATTCTTTCATACTTTTTCACATTCATTTCACATCCCCCCCCTTTAAAAATGAGCACCACAGTACTTGTCAGCAAGGGCTGTGGGGCTCAACCCCATAAGTTAAACTCATTTTAAACTAGGCTATCAAAATTTTTTTTTTTTTTTTTTTTCTTTTTCTACGGAATTCTAATTAGACTCTCAAACTGCTTGGGCTTACTTTTACATAAAATACTGATACTATCTGATGATATACACTGAAGATTAAACATATGACATATATTGTAAACAAAACACACAGCTGCAGCAAAAAAAAATTTAAACATTTCTCGCGAGAACATTGTGTGCTATTTTTTTGAAAGTCTGTTAGCACATTGCAAAAGTTTTTGTTAACCAACATGTCCTGTGTGAATTGTTCTTGGGTGTTGGTTCATCAGGAAAGGTAAACATTGCACCTTTCTTTAAACATACAATACAATAAAAACTAAATAATATGATACTTGAAAACAGAAATATAATATGGCAATTACTTATATGATTCACAAAACACAAACAATTAAAAAATGCACTTAAACTTATAAAAATATTTCAACATGATATAAAAACTTATTCAAAACATTAAATTAAAAAATATATAGCATAAAATGTACTTTAAATATACTGTAAATATAGGACAAAACAATTACTACAAATGCAATAAAAACAACACAAACATGAAAATGTCATATGAGCAGTTACAAGCTCTGTTACTACTCCAATTTATCTATTTATAAGCATCTTTGGGCTTATAGGACACTAGTGGGAATTATTCTCAGGAGGAGAAAAAAAAATAAACTTGAAAACTTTGTAAAAATAGGAACTTCTAATCAAAAAAAAACTTAGGTGAGGATAGGCCCTCTTGTAGGGAAATAATAGTCTAATTTATGCAGTTGGTTAAAAAAGGTAACCAATTGTTCTTGCTTTAGCCAATTATCTAGTTTCGAACAATAGTTATTAGTTGGCAACAAGACAGTTGGAAAAAAAGGTTAAAGGTACCAACTTGGTAAATTGGAATACGGACTTGATTGATTGGTGAACTGGGTACAACATATGAAAATAGAGGATTTTTTGGAAAAACATCAAGTAAGTCATTATTTGCAGACTGAAGAATTTCTATATTTCACAGTGGCGTTGATAACATACATTGATTTTTTTCAGCTACCTCAGTATGGTGGTATATTTGGTAAAAAATGGAATACTGTTTGGGATAAAAATGGAATATAAGGTTGACATAAAAAGGGAATATAAGGTTGACATAAAAAGTTTTCTCATAGAAAAAGGGCACATTTGAAAAGGGCATCACCTGAGACATTAATCAAAGCAGCAACTTTGTCTTCGGTCATTTTCAATAACCTGCTGACATTTATTTGCACGCATTTTGGATGTTTTATTTTCGAGGTATCCGGGTACTTAAAAAAATGTCGGAGGTTATGTTTACATCACGATGTACAAGAATTGCCACTGGATTGACCAGGAATTTCGAGATCATCCTTATTTTTGGTTGCTTTGTTGGGGTTTTAGCACATACTAGAATCATCGCTAGGGTTGTGTCTACCAACGGGTTCATTTTGTCATTAAATGAGGATAGGGGTGGAACCTATACCTTTCTTTTCACTAATATAACTTTGGGGATAATCATGACACTAATTAAATTCTTGGTGCATTTACTAAAAAGGCAACTGTTTCAAAAATATATTTGGTCAGGGAAATACTAAAAATATAATTCTTCAGAATAAAAAGGTAAATATAATAAAAATAGCAATAATAACAATAACGCAAAATAAAAAAGCATATATTTTTCTTGAAAAATTGTTTAGTCTTACTATGACAAAAACAGATATCTCAAGAGTTAAACTAAAGCAGTAAAATATGTGCATTGGCACTAGCACTTTTGTGCACAGTGCGCCAGGAATCTTTGAAAATTCGTGACATCAGTTTGAATGACATCAGTTTTTGGTGCACCTCATCACTGTACAGAGGTTAATTCTTACCTGGAGCACACACATTTATTATTACCACTTGATTACCGACATATATAAACTTTTTACAACACATATTTACAGAAATATCTAAAAACATTTAATAGGTCATTTTTATATGAGAAACTCGTTTTTTTTTGTTTTTTCTTCCAAAAAATTTGCCCTTTTTTTTTTTTTTTTTTTTTCCTAATTTTTCATTAAATCCCACTTAATTTTCCAAAATAATAAACAAAAATAACCTGCTTCATTAAATCACTTAAGTTGTAAAAGGATGAGATAATAATACAATACTAAATAATAATAATAATAATAATAATAATAATAATAATAATAATATATTTTATAAAATTAACACTTAAAAAATAAAATTTCTAATTGTTTCTGTTTAATGGTTTTTCTCTTAAAAACCTTTAAGTGTTCACTTTGTCAAAAAATAAAATAAAAAGTCCTTGACAGCTTTTAATCTCTTCTTAAAAAATAACAGAGGCGAAACATACCTGGTTTATTGCTTTCGGTTTATTGCCTGGTTTATCCATTTGATTGCACAGAATACTCACGTGAAAAAAAGAAAAAGAAATCACCATTAAAACGAAACCAAAACAGGAAACATCAACAAAACAACACAAAACAACAGACTCTTGACACACACAAAGAAAGGGAGAAAAAAAGAACATTCCTCCTTCTGCCAGGAGATCGTTGACCTTGAATTTGCCACAAACCATCTGTGAACCATCCCTTTCGCTGGATAGTAGGTCATTTGAGATAACTATTGAAAGTGAATGAACAAAACTGTTTTTCTTTTGGAGTGAAGCGCTGAAGAAAAATTGTTTATTTTAAGTAGGCAACAAAATAAAATGTTTATCCGAGATTTGATAGCTTAATGAGGAAGCAGGAGCTCTTTTATTAACGGATTGTAGATATTTATTTCTTTATTTTGGACACAAACTTTTTCTTTTCAGTTAAACACACTAGTCTTCTGTTATTTTCTTTTAAAGGCCCGGTGATTAAAAATAGTCTTTTTATGGTTGGTTCGATTACGATGTTTCTTATTAATGAATGGTTATTTAAAAGAAAGGATTTTCCCATGGCAGGTATTTAATCCTGCCGACTCACTGTACTCACTGTAAGATATCGATACGCCTCTGTATAACGGGCGCACCTCGATATAACGAACGCACATCGATCTGTCTGTAACGAGCGGTCGATCACCGCTATCACACATCCCATTAATAGGTATAACGTCGTTGATGTAGTCATGCGAATGTAAGAAAAATCAGCAGGCATTTTCCTGGGAACTAGCGTTTATTCCTTTGTAATTACAAGTCTCTCTTTAAGCTAGGCCCAGGGGACAGTTTGAAGAGTCTTTTACCGGGGAAACATCGTCTTATCGTTCATATTTCGGCGAATTGCCGGACTTACAACGGCAAGGATGCCGTCGCACTTCGAAGAATATTGGCCGTAGTTTTTGTGGAGAGTGATTAGAGTCAAAAAGCCACGCAAAAACGTGCTCCTCACATTATATACATCGAAACTACCGCCAGAGACCGCTTTGCAACTTATGAAATAATGTAATTTAATTGGCTAATTAGCCCTTGACTCATATCTGGGTAAGCAGCCCAGATAATTAACATGCAAGATGCAGCCACCGGGAGAAGAGAGATGCGCTACCGTCAGCACTTTTAATCTTAACTAGGATTCAAAATTGGTATCTGTTCGTAATAAATGTATCGTAAGGAAAGTTAAGTTACAGGGGCAACTAGAAATGAAGGCAAGACTTTAAAATTTTGACACACGATTTAGGGATTTTAAACTTTGAATTTTTATATTTTAGTTTTTGATTTGGAATGGGTTTAACTAACTATCCTTTCATATCAATCCACATTCGTTCACATTCAATATTCTTTCATACTTTTTCACATTCATTTCATATATATATATATATATGTATATATAATGATTAAATTTCA
The DNA here is from genome assembly GCA_963931845.1 of Maratus michaelseni. NCBI lineage: Eukaryota > Metazoa > Arthropoda > Arachnida > Araneae > Salticidae > Maratus > Maratus michaelseni. The sequence continues at coordinate 188,991,686 of OZ007587.1, forward strand.
CAGTTTTTTTCTCTCTTTTATGGGTAAGGTTTCTTTCCTTTTAAATATTGTTTTTATTTTTTGAACTTTATGATTTTTTCACAGATTTTTTCTCTATTATGGTGTGGTAGTCCCAAAATCATATTCTTTAGCAATGTTATGGCTAATATGTATTGGCTAATATGTATGGCTAATATGCTAATAAGTATTTAGGCATTAGGGACCTGAAGATTCGGTCTAAATTCCACAAATTTCATTTTTTCAATTTTTAATTTAATTTCTTCTTCTTTTAAATATGTATATGGAATCTATATTCAGAGTGTTGGGGAACACTATTGTTGTGAATAAATTATTACATACTAATTCATAATTTTATAGTTTTTGTTGGTGTTTCGGTAATGTTTCATTAATGGTTATATATATATATATATATATATATATATTTAAAAATGAAAACACATGTAACAAACGAAGGATAAGACATTATAAAAAAGCAATGGAATGGACACTGAAGGAAATATACTTAATAGGATGAAAAAGCAAAAATTGGAAAACTATGAATATCTTATAGACTCTTCAGAAGGGCTTTATAAGAATATTCATAGTAAATACGTGTTATTTCATCAAATATTGTCAGCATTATGCCTAAAATCGACAGATCCTAATAACACATATATATATGAAACAAGAAAATTAATAACCTACATGAGGTTCAAATAACAAAATAAATAAATAAATATGCAACTTAAATAGAAGTTATATAAATAAACAATTATTCAACTTAAATAGAAATTAGATTATATAGACATGTGTGTCCCTATATTTCACTTTGCAGCCACAACTAACCAGCACAGACGACTGGTGTTTGTATGTGGTAGTAACCTCGAGTCTCCTATCATGCACTATGGTGGTTGCATGTCGATAGCTGTGGGGGTGTGGGAGATATGGTGGTTGCAAGTGGTCAACGTAGGGCATTTTCATATTTCGACCAAAATGTTTGGAATCTTTTTCAATGGGAATTGGTTCATTCAACTTAACATGAACTAATTAAGATATAGATAACTAAGTAATATGATTTTGAGCCCCCTAGCGGTGGAAATTGAAACTAAACGATATTGCAGCACATGCGTAGCATGCCTGTTATACAATGCTGTAGACAGCGGGGACGAGTGTCGGAGTTTCATTTGGAAAGAGGTTTGTTTAGAACAGAATGCTCGCCGAAAATAACTATTTTTATCGAAACTGCAAAAAAAAAGTTAATGATTTCTAGGCAACACCAGAGATGGATAAGCTAGTAGTACATATTAATATTTTTTTAAATCAAAGATACTGTGATTAAATGGTTATTTTTATTATTATTTTTTTTTATTTCCATCCAAGGAATGTGCATGGCAGTTAAAAACTGGAAAAAAAATGAAAAACATGAAAATGAATATGAACTTTAGAAAATTATTTTTGAAATAGTAAATATTAATATTTTTTAAACAAAAGATTCTGTTACAACTGGGAAGGAACCATAAAAACGTTTGTATTTTTCTATTTTTGTAACTCCATAGGTGACCTGGTGATTGTAATTTCAAAATGAAAAAACAGGATGTTTATTATGTTTGTGCTTAGAAAAAAACTAATTCTCGGGATATGCGCAGAAGCGATCATAATGCAGGCAAAGTGCCGAAAATTGAAGCTCCTTCAATAGGGTTTTTAATTAATATCCTGGCTAATTATCAAAAAATTAAAAATCTGAGTTTCAGGTGCATTCAAACCTGTGTTCGTCTATCCTTATAGATTTCCCTAGCCATCACAGATAAATAGACACAGACACACAGACAAAATTCTTTCTTTTATTAATATAGATTTACACTATTTAATACATTGAGAAGCAATTTATTTAATACTATAGATAAGTCATATAATAATACACATTTGACAGTGCATACATACTCAAATTTACTTTTGACAAGGCTGTAAGGACAAATATTTTCCAGTTTGCCATATGAACACCTTTTTTTTTAGGGTTTTGTTCATCTGACAAAATCTAATTCATCTCACTTCTTTGTCTGTCTGTCTGTCCGTCACAGAGTTCATTCTCAGAAATTGTATAAGTTAGAGACTTCAAATTGTGTGTACTTACAGCTGAATACCTACTGTCACATGACAAATAATAAAATTTTGAAAATGTATTCATTATATCTTTCGTTAAGCAAGATATTAATTAAAAACCCACTCATTAATGGAAAATATTCAACTAAAGCGTAGAATTTAATCAAACCGAAAAGAAAATTCATTCTGAAACTCCAGAAGAGAGAGAAGGGTTGCCATAGTCACTGCATTGCAATTGCGATAACAGACTGGACGTTTTCGAAGACACCCTTATTTCATAAACTATTTCACCTAGGAACGTAAATTTTCGGACACACACAAAATAATAATAATAATAATAATAAAATAAAATAAATTCATTTAATTTCCTTTCATTAGAAAACCACAGATGAACAGTCTGACATCTGTTACCACAGACTAAAGATGGTGGACTAGGCATTTTTCAGAACACTGAATCCAAATATGAAATTTTTGTAAAAATCCTTCAATTGCAACCGAAGACATTAATTATTATTGGATTAATTTGATTGTAGAAAAATAATTCCTTTGAACATGTCAATTTGAATGAGAGACACCTGGCTGAGGAATATGACAATGATGGAATTAATAGCTCCTAATTTACATTGGGGCTTTCTTTAACAAAATATTTGTTGTAACTTTTTATTTTATGAAAAAAATATTTGTTTCTTTTTCTTTTTCTTTTTTCAATGCGAAAGATAAAAAAACTAAAAAAAAAACAAAGCTGATGATAATTAAATATCTCACTCAAATTTTTAAAACTTTATGAGGCAGGACTGTCCAACCTGGTGCCCGCTATTCAGCAGACAATTCTTACAGAAATATTTACCTTATTCTGTTTCCGAATATCTCCGATTAAATAAGGCAAATATTTCTGTAAGAATTTTCTGGTGAATAGTGGGTGCCAGGTTGGACAGTCCTGGACGCAAAATCATATTCTATTTAAGAAATTTTTAAAAAATCGACCGGTATATTTATATTTTATAAAAAACGACGATAATTTCTTTTATAGAAAATCAAATTTATTTGGATTTATTAATTAAAAGATATGTGAGTGTTTTGAAAGGAATATTAAACAAAACATTTTGTGTGATCTTCAATCCCACTTACCCACTTGTTTTCTTTTGACAATGGCTTATATTACATACCCAGATAATTTTTTTCCAACAACATACAGTTTCATGTTATGAACATTTCTATAGATTCTTTCAGAAGGTAAAATACTTTTCTTTTTTTTAAAAAAGGTTATATCATCTCTTTCTGTCATTGGTAAATTAAAAATAGTAAACATATTGGAAAATCCAGAAATGAAAAAAAGTTTTAACTTAGCAAAGACTAATTTCATGAACTGGAGAAAATTATACTATGTGAAGATTAAAAATTTGTTCAGTATCTTTCTGTTAGACAAACACTGGTCAGAATCTTGTGATAAAGTAACAAATGTAGTAAACTGCTTATTTCACAAAAACAAGTGTATTAACCAGAAAAGACACACAGAAATCATTTTTTCTTTCAAGGTTTGCTTTTCAATGACTTTACTTTTTTTTTTTTTATGGCTTACTCAGTTTGGCAATTACTAATTAATGTGTGAAATTAAATTCTTTCAAGGTATTATTCACATTGTGACATTTGTTCATAAAAACATTTGATAAAATAATGTATTCTTGATTTCGGAGCACCAAAATGACACTGTGGTCAAAGAATGAAGGTATACACACTGAAACTTGATTTCAAGATATCCACATTCCTTTAACAACTATTACGATTTATATACTGGTGTAGTACATCCATAGATATCTGCAAATATTTTGTTAATAACTGAATTTATGTAGCACCACTCTCAAGAATTCATCAATGCTAGATGAAATCATCAACTTATAGCAATGTAGCGAAATTAAATATTTTTATTCTTTGCAAATTTTCTGTGTATTTTGTATTAAGATTACCATTTCTATCACCTAAGTTATCTTCTGTGTACACCTTTTGTAATTATTTGCAAATGAGCTTTCATGCCAACATTTACACTTGCCATAAAGTAGTGTTTATCTAGCAGAAAAGTACCATTTTTTCAAAGATCACCATTTCATTTTCATGACTTTACATTTGGCAAGAAATTGCACTTTTTCAGACTGTATTATGCCAAGATTTTTATAGGAAGAAAGTACTAAAAAAGCTTTTCTAGCAAAAGCTAAAGGTGTAATTTTTTTTTTAATTATATAAGAAAATATACATTTTAAGCTTCTCCATTATAAATTCAACAGTTAATTTATACACAACATATTATTTATGACTAAAGCTTACATAATTTTTATTTGTGAAAACTGATGATTCTTGCTTGAAGGGGTTCATGCTAGGTAAAAAATTAAGGCAGAATTTTTAGACCCCAAGCAAAATTTTAAGTAAATTTTCAAAAAGTGAAGTTCGTTTAAGTGGAAATCTTTAAAAATGTCATATGAACCCTGAATTTATTTTTCTCCATTAAAGCAAAATAAATATGAAATTTAATAAAATTTATGCATAAACTAAGATGAGTTGAAGGAGATAAAAGTGACAGAGTGCAAGGTGATAAAAGTGATGATAGTACGATAAAGTGCCATCACAATAATGAAAAAATCCCTGACGGCTCGGCCTACAGGCACAGGTAGATTTCGAAGACGCAGAACGTGGGGTGCCTGTTTGTCGGGAATTGCGGAAGTAATGACCTTTTTGCGATGATGCTGCAGTTGGAACCGCCTACTTCGAAACAAAACTTGTTTGCAGAGCAAGCAAGGATTTTTTTTTTTTTTTTTTTTTGCTATAAGAGTTGTCCTATAAAAAACATGTCAATATAAAAGTTTTAGATAATATTAAGAGGATTTATAATATATTTAAGCGGATTTGAAATATTGGGAATTGACGAAGTTATGAATTTTTTTCTTCTGAAACCCCCCTTCCCTCCCCCCCTTAAGGCAATTTTTAATTATATCAAAAATCTGTCATACATAAGTTTTTGGCCCTGTTCCTAGAAGTAATAATAACTTCAAACGGATTCGATATGTATCATAATTAAGAAATTATGGGTTTTTTTTTCTGTTTTCACAAAAAGCCCCCCCCCCACCCCCCCGTGGTTTGATTTTGCCCATTAACGAACTTGACCGAGATTTTATGTCCCTTGATTTTATGTATCAGTTTCGAAAAGATGCGGGAGTTGGAACCGCCTACTTCGAAAAATAACTTGTTTGCAGGCGGAGCCGGCAGGGATTTTTTTTTTTTTTTATTATTATTTTTTGCTATAACGGTTGGTCCTATAAAAAACTTGTCAATATAAAAGTTTTAGATAATACTAAGAGGATTAATAATAAATTTACGTGGATTTGATATCTTGTGAATTGACGAAGCTATGATTTTTTTTCTCCTAAAACCCCCCTTTTTTCCCCCCCTTGGGGCCATTTTTAATTATATCAAAAATCAGTCATACATACATTTTCGGCCCTTTTCCTAGAAGTAATAATAACTTTAAACGGATTCGATACATATAATAATAAAGAAATTATGAGGATTTTTCTGTTTTCACAAAAAGCCCCCCCATTGCCCCCCCCCCCCCTTGGTTCGATTTTGCCCATTAACGAACTTGACCAAGATTTTATGACCCTTGATTTTATGTATCAGTTCCGAAAAGATGCGGGAGTTTTAACCGCCTACTTCCAAAAATAACTTGTTTGCAGGCGGAGCCGGCAGGGATTTGTTTTGTTTTTAATTTTTTTTGCTATAAAGGTTGGTCCTATAAAAAACTTGTCAATATAAAAGTTTTAGATAATACTAAGAGGATTAATAATAAATTTACGCGGATTTGATATCTTGTGAATTGACGAAGCTATGATTTTTTTTCTCCTAAAACCCTCCTTTCCCCCCCCCCCCCTTGGGGCCATTTTTAATTATATCAAAAATCTGTCATACATACATTTTCGGCACTTTTCCTAGAAGTAATAATAACTTTAAACGGATTCGATACGTATAATAATAAAGAAATTATGAGGATTTTTCTGTTTTCACAAAAAGACCCCCCATTTCCCCCCCCCCCCTTGGTTCGATTTTGCCCATTAACGAACTTGACCGAGATTTTATGACCCTTGATTTTATGTATCAGTTTGGAAGAGATTTATGCAGAATTTTTCCAGTTATCGTGGTCAGAAAAAAGTGACATAGATAGATAGATAGATATATAAACTTTTGAACTGGGGGTGGTTTTGGGTTCTGGGAGTCATGATCGGCGTAGATCTGCAAAAATTTTTCAAAATTTCCAACTTAGGTGAGAATGTAATAGGTAGTATTTCTTACGAAATCTACCTCTACCATGAAATGTAAACATAAAAAAGTTTTAAATATGCAGGTTTCAAAATAAATGACAAATAGAATTAAATTACACCAGTTTTTCCTAATTGATAAGAATGATAATTATAATAGTTTAAATTAAACATATATATATATTAATCATTGGAAGAACTTACTTAAAGATTTGATTAATCCTAGACTTAGGCATTGAAAACTTCAAAAAAACTCTAATGAACCGAATCATTATCAATGGACGTGGAGCTCTTAAAATCGAAAGGTAAGAAAACTTTGGCACAACTTGTACCATTTCAAATATCTAAAAATTAAAAAAAATAATAATAACCATACATTACAAACTAAATTTATTGCATACTTTTTAATAGAGTCCAGAATATATGCACTATGAAATTGACAAAATATGCTCTAAAAAATTGTAAAATATGCACTTATAAATTTTTATAAACACTCCATTTCATAGAAGAAGCCACTCATTTTTAGTACATACAGGACTCAAAAGCAGATCCAAGTAGGTCACAAAGGCCATGAAGCCCCTTTTGAACCATTAAAATTTTCATAAAATAGCACATGTTTCACAAGGAAATACACAAAAAAATTATTGAGACATGACCTTCTTCTAGAAGAAGAATATGACATCCCTAATCAATGGCTAAAGCTGCTTCTGAAAGGGTGTCCTTTCTTATTGTTGGCCAATTCCTAAATCTTAAACCTTTAGTTTTAGAGGTATAATATAATCTGTCTAACACAACAATACATCAAAACCTCATTAAAATTGTCACATATTTACATTACTAAAAATTCATAGAAAAAAGAAGTTATCACTCATGATCTATAATGAATTTCAAATGTTTACCAACTAACTATTGCCTATAATAACTAAATTAATAAGAAAAATTCCTTTATCAACATTGTGTGTTTTGAGTTTGAAAAAGAAAAAAAAAAAGCCTTAATGTACAGTTTAATACAATTTTAATTAAAACTATGCTTTTTTAATTTTTTGACAAATATTAGTATTTTTTAGAGAAACATATAACTTTGCCCTTAGAATTTTAATATAAATAGAGAAATTGCATACTGAGGCTTAAAAATCTTAATTTTCTTAAATGTTTTGAAAATTTATCTGAGATTACTCAGGAGTGTTGACTTTTATTAAAAATAAAACTGAAAACATTCCTTGGCCGAAAGTATCTATGCACATTCCATACTTCGGACCTGCAAATGCTCAACCACAATTGCATATATTTCGGACTCTACTTATTAATAAGATGATGATAAATATATGTTTTTAAAAAATTTCATTTAGTCATACCTGCAATATAACAGATATCCACAAAAAGAAAACCATTGTGGCATCAAATTGACACCAGCGGTCTTTTAAATAAGAGAAATCAGTCTGAAAATAAACAATAATCAAAAGAAAACACCTTTAATATATAAATAGCACAAATATATAAAACGAGAAGAAACGTTATACTTAAAAATGTCTTACCATAAGAAATCCCCGGATGTACATCTTCATAATCATTTCAATGGTGAAAAGAACTGTGACCACAATATCACAAACGAATGTAACATAAAATAAGTACTCGTAACGTTCAAATGTACGAGTTGTGTTCAAGCTGACCGAGACTAAACTGATAAGAGCACACATACGTAGCAAACGCCTCACCCAGACCTTTAAAAAAGATTAAAATAAAATTTGTCATTTAAGCATTTCATTTTTTTTTAAAGTGTTGCAATATATATATATATATATATTATAATCATAAATAAAAAAATAAAATCATTAGCTAAAATATGTCAAAGAATTTTTAGCTTATGGTTTTATAAAGGGTAAAAGCACCAGCAGTCAGTTAAGGCTGCTCTTCAGTAAACTTCCCGATTCCCCTCGCTAATGTTATTCCTATGGGCGTAGGATGCATTCGTATTTTTAAACTATCTCCTCGGGAAATTAATATTTTAAACTTCTGTTTTCTTTGTACTATTCTTAAAGAATGTCTCTTTTTTTTCTTAGTTGTCAATTTTTTTCTAAAATATATACTTAATTTTATATGAAACGTTAAAATCTTACTCAGTTTCGCTAAGATTTTAGCACATAAAAATATAAATTAAGCACATAGTTTAAAAATATTTTGACAACTAAGAAAAAAAGAGACATTCTTTAAGTACAATACAAAGAAAACAGAAGTTAAAAATATTAATTTTCCGAGGAGATATTTTAAAAATACGAATGCATCCTACGCCCATAGGAATAACATTAGCGAGGGGAATCGGGAAGTTTACTGAAGAGCAGCCTTAAGTCCAGTAGTCAGTTTTGCAATAACCTAATTTAAATATAATATTATAATACCTGTGGACCTATTCAAGCGTTTTGCTCTGCAACTTAATATTTTTTAGATTCAGGTTAAAACGTTTAAAGAAAAATTATAGATAAAGGTATCTGCAAACAACATTAGACAAGCCAGAATGTTATATATCATTTATTCCATCAAAGTTACAGTCAAAATTAATCAAACATAGCAAGCACACACAAGAAAAATCAATTATATTTTAACTGCATAATACAGTGGCACAGCCAAAGGGGGGGTTTGGGGGTTAAAACACCCCCCAGAGCTAAAAAAATTACTATAATTACCGCTTATATGAATCAAAATTCTGCCTTAGCAGAATCCGCCGCTTTGTTAAATCAAATTCTATCCAACAATGTGATTCAATTAAACGGCGAGAATTCTACTTAAAACTGTGAAAGCGCATATTTCATCCTTTTAAATTTTGAATTAAAAAAAAAATGTTCTAAGGAAGCATTTACTACATAAAAGTAATCATCATGCCAAATTCCAAGTTTCCACACCAATTGTATCACATAAATCACAATTTTAGAATGCTTCTTACTCTTGCATTCTTTTGAATTTCGAATTGAAAAAATAAATTCTGGGCGAGCATTTACGTTTCTTAAGTACCATCATATAAAATTTCTAAATATATTATGATTTAGAACATTTTTAGAACGTTTTTTGCTCATTTCACTTTTTAAAATTTTGAATTTTTTAAAAACCGTTTTGAACGAGTGTTTATATCTTAAAAGTAACCACTATGTCAAACACCAAGCATTTATACCAACTGTATCACACAAATCGCAATTTTAGAACTTTTTTGTTCTTGCAACCTTTTACATTTCTAAATTTTAGAAAACTGTTCCGGATGATCATTTATATTTCTAGAGTAACAGCCGTGCCAAATTTCACATATCTAGCACAAACAATTCCTAATTAATTGTTTTTAGATCATTTTCAGACCGTTTTCCGCCCATTTCATCCTTTTAAATTTAGAATTTCTTTAGAAATCGTTCTTAGAGAGCATTTACATCCCAAAAGTTACCACCATGCCAAATTCCAAGCTTCTATACCAACTGTATCGCAATTTTAGAACATGTTTTTGCTCCTGCTAACTGTTCTGGGCTAGCATTTAAGTCTCTAAAGTAACAACTATGCCAAATTTCATGTTTCCAGCCTATGATATAGAATCATATATATTTTATGTTTTATTCTAAAATTTAATCTTTCTATCTTAAAGTTTCTCTATGTGAATTAATGTCTGCATTCAAAATCTTTTTATTCTTTAATCTCGAAAGTAATCATTTCTTCCTAGCTAAAAATTTTCCCAGATTTTTCATTGTAACAGTAAAAGTACTTACTTCTCTGTGGTTTCAATTCGTTATTTTAATGTACTGCAGATGACTTTAACGTATGCTGTTTTGTCTTTCTTCGTATCTTGTGTTAAATGCAGGCGCCGTTTTCATAAATTGATTCCTGCATGAGATATGCAATATCAACATTTTTGTGTTTGCTGCTAACACATGTCTGGCTTACTCCAAAAAAAAAAAAAAAAAAAAAAACGAGTGTCTGGTGAGAAAATGTAGTGTTTGGCATATTTTCATTTATGTGTTGGTGAAAATATATCTGAAAAATTAGATCAGATCTTCTCTAACTGTTGAACAAGAAGGTCGATTATTTAGAGGCGTAAAGAGGACCACCCTCGCCCTTTCCAGATGTGTCGATGTGTCCGGAAATAAAGAAAAGTTTTCACGTGATTATGCGTCTTTGATTGTACTGGTTTTTTGTTTGCTGTGGACTGTTGCCTATCAGGAGGGGAACCTAGGGTTATTTCGATGAACGTAAATGCCCCAAAAATTACGATCACTTTCATCTCCGATTTTGACAGCGAAATTCTCCATACAGCCCTAACTGCACAAATAAATGGTAATTTAGAACGTTTACTGCTCCTTTCCCCTTTTTAAATTTCGAACTTTTTAGAAACCATTTTTAGTGAGCATTTACATCTTTTTAAAGTAACCGCGAGATTAAATTTCAAATTGCTAGAATCAACAATATCGTAGAAACCGCAATTTTAGAATGTTTTTTGTTCTTACACCCCTTTGGAAATTGTTGTACCAAAAAATTGTTTGGAAATTGTTGTATAAAATATAGCCAATGTTAGAGAGGAGATGGTTACCAGAATTTTGACACCATTATTAAGGTTCCATACTTAAAAAGTAAAAACTGAACAATTATAAGATCACTCATGTGTCTTATTTTTCTGGTGCTCAGCGGGGAGTTGAGGGTTATCGACGCAGAATCATCTAAGGATTGTTGGTAATAATTTTCATTGTGTTTGTAATTATCTGAGATATTAATTAAAAACCCATCTAGAAAACAACGGCATGGATCAAAACAGTGTTGCTACTTTGTGACCTCCTTTTGAAGCGCGCTTGGCACAATGCTAAGATTAAACTTTGTATAAGATCTTTGCTTTAGGTAAGACGAATCAGAGTGAGAGTCAACATTTTTCATTTCCAACTGAATTCAATTATTGAAGGCAAACATTGAAAAATAATTCGTAGAATAATTCCAAGACATTAAGAGTCAGTAATTTTGAGACAACAATAGCTTATAATTCAATATGTAATTCATTTATAATGAAAAACTGTTCGATAACAAATCACTTGAATTATCATGCCTGCATATGTTTTCATTTTAGAAAATGAATCGGAAAGTTTCGCGTTGTTCAGAATACTTTATTTTAATGCTTTAAAATTGTCTACTATTACGTCAAATATGATTGACAAGTAACTTTTCGTGTGAAACTCAGCGACTGTACTGTATATAAAATTATTTGCTGTACTGTACTCTTCCATCTTAAAGTTGCCCCTCATCATTTTTAAACACTTTATAAATCTAATCTAGTTTTGTATTATTTCATTGGTGCATTTTATAGTTTGTAACTCTAATGTTGTTTAAATGAATCATAACCAACTTAATTGCGGAGAAAAGCATTATGATTTCATTCATTTAAAAGACTGATTCCATTAACCAGTGATTCATAAAACCGGCGACCACCTTTATCAGAAACTCAAAACCCCCCCTAGAACCAAATTCTGGCTGCGCCACTGGCATAATAAATAAATATTAAGAGCATTTTAAATTTAATAAATTATCATTGCCTCCTCATAAAATAAAAGAAAGAAAAATATGTGAAAACGGAATTATGAATGCAAAATTGTGCGGAATATACGCCATTTTGTATAATCGTAAAAACATTTAAGTTTTCTGGATGTTTCATTATGAGGACATTTTCACCAGCTGGAGCTTTATAGATCATGATTTATAAATGCACATACATATGAACTGCTGAATACATGACACACTTTCACATATAAAAACCATATAATTAACGTTTAAAAATAATGTATTGACACTGATATCAAAATATATATTTGCTCTTGTTCAGTTTCTTTTTAAAATAAAGCAACAGGAAAAAAACAATTAAGTCAAGTTGAAAATATAAAATAAATAAATGTTTCAAATAATCTTTCAAATGAAAATTAGATTTTTGAAAATGTCTCTTGTTAACCATGATGTAATTTCTAATTTTAAAAACTTTTCTTTATGTATTCTCTATGCCCCATATATCATTTAAAATACTTCAATGCAGGAAAATCACATTCCACTTTAAATATGACATAATTTTCACCAGTAAATGCTTTTCATATGTATTAGTTTAATTATTTGAATTATTATTTTTTAATTTTCAATATTTATGGGTAAATATATATTTCAATTGATACTGTTTGGAAATATTATTCGGATTTTTTTTAAATTTTGCCAACAGCAAATAAAAGCATCTATTTCAATATATGAAAGAATTAATTCTTTATTCAGATAACGAAATTTTAAATACAAAATTTGAAAAAAAAAATCAAAAATATAGTCAAAGTAAAAAAATTATTGTACATTACACACCACATTCTAGTCAAGTATATGCCAGCAAAAGATAGTTAAATGACTTTGAATAAATTTTTATCCTATAAAATTTACATAACTGAACTATTTTGACTGATTTCAACATTAAATAGCACTTAAAAGAATTCTCCGATTTAAAGCCTGTCTGCTTCAGCATGTTTAATGAAAGATTTATCAATGGCAGCATTAGTAACTTTTTTTAAGAATAGAAAGATTTAAACCTTTCCATTTTCTAACTAAATATTATATTAGAACATAAATCATAAGAATTAAAAATTTAGATATTATTATTTGATATTTTACAAAGATAAATGCCACTTTATGAATAGAGATAATAACATATAAGTATTAACTTTGCTTGCAAAAAATTTGTAATATAGGTAGTACATAAAAATATTCTGTGAAAAATTAAATTATATACTAACAGTATTTTTGCATATTACAGTTTATATCAAATGCGTTTGAAAGTTTATATGCAAAATATTTGATAATACCCCAAAATTTAAACTAAATATTTAATTTGTATATTAGAAAATAAATTAGAACTTATTTTTCTCGATTGTAAGAATTCATTAAACAGTTTCATCTTGTTCTTTTCATCTAGTAGCAGATAGGCACACAATTTGGGGAATGCTAGGGAGTGGGCAGTTGCCTCCTTCAAGGAATTTGATATAATTCGATATGTATCATAACAGGAGAAACTAAACAAACTTTTTTTGAAACTGCACAAAGGCTAAAACAATTTGTCAAATGTCACCAAATTAGAAACATTAGCATTAAATAAACATTTCAGGCACAGAAACTTATAATTGTCAATAACATTTGCTAAAGACAATTGCTATTGCAACATTCTCAAAATGAGATACATTTGTCATTAATGGATACTTGGACTAATTTTTAAAATGTATGTTAGAAGGGGAAAAAAACTATAGCTGTTGCATCCTCAGCTGTGCATAACAAAAAAAAATGAATTGCCACCCTTTCAAATAAAGCTCCCCCCTCAATAAAAAGTTGAAATGGCAGCCCTGGTACCATTGCACATGCGTGACCAGTTGGTGTGGTAGGATTTACTTTACAGAAAGAAATCCAGAAAACATCCAGTACCAAAGGGTAAACAAAAGAATGAGCTGGTCCTGGTGGATGGAGAAATAATGTAACTTTTATTTCATCATCAACTACAATTTTATCTAAAACATAATCCGGACAGTATGTGTCATTACATACAGTAATAAGATAACCAGTTAGTCCTTAAAAGTTTAAATTTTCTTCATCAGGAATGATTAGATGAGTTTTTGATGATGAGAAAAATCAGAATATCTTCACTTTTGCCCAGCATGTTGAAGGGACAAAAGCTAAAGCATGAATTTTTTAGTACAAAGTATTGCTACAACTTGGCTGAATCAATGTGCCATGTGCTGCTCATTTTTAATATGCCCATCCTGAGTTACATAGGAAAATCCCTAAACTATTCATACAGTTGAAATAGTGTCATGATTTGATCCTGGTAAGGCCTTTGTAGGCTTGCTCTTATTGCTTACATATAATGCATTTGAGATAAAATTTAATTTTTTCATAGCATATTTTCAGGTACTATTTATAATGCAAATTAAATAAAATGTAATACAGTCGAGCCTGTTTATAGCAAGCTGCATTTAATGAGATTCCAGATTTAGCGATGAAAACAGAGACTTTTTCTTGGTATAATGTTTATAAATGTATTGAAGTATACTCTTTTAGCGGGCAAGATTTTTTACTTTCCTCGGATTTAACGAGGAAAATAATTGTGAAAACAAGAAATAATTACAGAAATAATGATCTACAAAAAACAAACACACAGCTTTCCTAAAATTCTCCCATTCCTCTTGTAAAGAAAAAATAACCATTCTTTAAAGTTATCCAACAACAGTTGAAACCATCAGAGGCAGATATCGATTCTTGGAAGGGAGGTGGTGTGAACTGGATGCCTGTCCTATTGTCGTTTTTACAGGAAGGGTAAAAGCGAGAATGAAATAATCCCAACTGATAAGGATTGGAATTCCAACACACTTAGTGCTTTACCGTGGTTAAAGGTGGCGGATGCAGGGGGGGGGGGGGGGGGGGGGGGGCTAGGGACAGCGTCAAGTGACATCATTTATGACTCCTCCTCCTTTCAATGGCTTGATCCAATTCAAATCAGGTGTAATTAACTGTTAATCTGCAAATCCTACGTATAAGAAAAACTTATTTTCGGCTTGTATCTTTTCTTGAGGGCGTTTTTTTTTTTTTATTCTGTTGTTTAAATGTCCAAAAGTAAAGTTTTAAAGAATTCTTGTTTGCAGATAACTGGGCCCATCATTAAAATCCAAGCTGGAAATTTGCAGCTCAGCTAGGTTACACAGATTTTTCATACTCTAATGGATGGCTACATCGTTTCAAGCAATGTCACAACATCTGTGCAGGAAAAATTATCAGCGAAGCTCCAATGTGAACGACAAGGATGTGAAAGACTGGTTGGATTGCACATGGAAAGATTTACGTAAAAATTATGCTGAAGATAACATCTACAATGCCAATAAGACCAGAGTCTTTTACAATCTAATCCCTTATCAAACAATGAAGTTTAAAGGTGAAAAATATGTGGGTGGTAAGTTGCTGAAAAATCGCTTAACTGTATTAATGTGTTGTAAAAAACTTTTTATTGTCGGTAAATCTGCAAATCCAAGATGCTTTAAAGAGGTAAAAAGCCTATCAGTGACTTACAAATCAAACAAAAAAGAATGATGACTTCGAAATTATTTTTATCCTATTTTCACATGTAGGATAAAGTTCTCCATAAACAGAAAACAAAGATTGCACTCATCGTTGATAATTGTTCTGCTCACCTGCTGGTCAGCAATTTAAAAAACATAAAACTTTTTTTTTTACCACTTAACGCAACCTCAATGTTACAGCCTCTCGAACTAGTTCTTATTCACAGTGAAAGCACTGACGATGTTAGAGAGAAATGAAAAAGATCAGGACCTTAAAATTTCTGTTCTTGATGCTATACACAGACAGATGATTGGGGAAGTGTGACTCAATCCTGTATCCAAAACTGGTACAGGAAACCTGGATGGATTGACAGAAGTGATGGTGACTTCGAAGATGAAGATGACTTTTGACTCTCAGTCTGTTTGCAACAAAATTACATTGAGCAGTTTAACGATGTTTTAAACATCGATGAGTACGATAACGTTAATGATGATGTCTTAACCTCGGGCATACTTTCCACTGAGGATATCGTCGCGGAAATGGTAAAAGCACAGGAACAGGAAAATGCAAGTGATAGTGACTCAGAAGAAGAAACTGCAGTCATTACAAATCTTGCACAGTTTTTTGAAGCAATGAAAAATACTGATGATGCAACATTTAATGCATTAAGTGTTTTACGATGAAAATTAAATGAAATGAAATTTTGTAAAGTCAAACAATCAACTTTGGATGAATATTTTTCCACCTCTCATTAAAGATTATCAAGCAGCAATTCACGTAAGTTGTTTTTTAATGTACATACTAATTATTAACTTGGATTCGGATTTAGTGAGTAACCGGATTTAATGAGCATTTTTCTGTGTCCCAAGCTCCTCGATAAATACGGGTCCTACTGTATTTAATTTCTTATCTCTATTTATAAAATGACACTTCTCTTAGTGAAATATCAAATAATAATATGTAACTTCTTAGTTCTTATGGTTTATGTTCTAATATAATATTTAGGAAATGGAAACATTTAAAATTATGTAAGATAATGTGCATAGTCATGCACATTTAGCACTTTATCATAAGTTCTGAACACACTTTATGCATGTGACTATTCCAGTCTATGACTTATCTTTCACACATATTTAGCTGTTTTTCACACCACCAGATTGAAGTCAGTTCCTCACTCTAGCAATACATAAATCACAATGCTGTAAGAAAAGGCATTTTAGAGCCTTTGAACAAGTTTGCCATGCAAACACCTTTCTCTCTTTTTTTTGTAACTCCTGATATTGCACCTCCAGTTGATATCCCCCCCCCCCAATATATTACTGGATATTATGACCATTCTTACAGATTCTTTCAGAAAGTAAAATGCTTTTCTTTTGGAAGAAAGCTATAGCTTCATTTTCTGTTGCTGGTAAATTAAAAATAATAAATATATTGGGAATTTTAGAAACCAAAATTTTTAAATTTATCAGAGACAAATTTTGCATAATGAAGAAATGCAAGCTATGTGCAGATTATAATTTTTTTTTCCTTGGTTGCCGTTTCATTTTCGGGACTGTTTATAATATTTGGAACAAAATTGCACTTTCTTAAGACTGAGTTATGCCCTGACCCCAATAGCAAAGAAGAACTATTTTTTTTTTTTACATGGTGACAGCATGACATGACATCACATCAGCTTTAGGCAATTGGATATTTAATTTTAACAACGATTTTAAAGAAATTGTAAGAAAGGATGTTCGGATATAAAAATTACTTCAGAGATAAATATAAATTAAACAGCTTTTTTCAGATTAACTAGAAAAAGGAGATGTAATATAGTAAATGACTTTATGATATTTCTTTTTAATTTTGTCCATGGAAATAACTTGTTTTAGTCCAGAAAAAGAATGTTTTTCAATTTTGAAAAGAACTTTTATTTTGCACTGAAAAGTAAGAACTGTTGTTTAGTCCTTAATGAAGAAAAAAAAAATTATTTAGTCCTGAAAACTGGGAAAATATATTTAAATTATTTCATCCTCATATTTGTTTTTACTTGTGCAATCAATCACTGTAGTCAAGCAAAATTATTAGTGATTTATTTCGTTGAATAATCTCATCTACATCTCTCATACATTTTTTAAATCTTCCTCTTGGAATTTTTTACATTGATCAGCAATAGCTCTATCTGCATTTGTGTAAATATATCCTTAATTGTTGCATTTGGTTTGTTAGCAACAAGTTTTTTTTTAAATAATTGCAAACACTGCAAATTACATTCTTATATTGTTTACTAATATTTGGATTGGACTAGTCATGATGGGAACAAAAGGAATGAAAATAAAATGACCGAGAATAAATGCAAAGAATAAACTTTAAATCCCTCACATGTAATGGGGGAAAAGTGACAACTGGGGAATCGTGCGTCATATTACCATAGATACATCCATAATAATAAGGAGTGAACTCTCTATACTAAAGAAATGGAATATAGTGCAATTAAATTCGATGTCTCATACTTTGTTATTTCATGCTATAAACTATAAAGCCTGTGACTGCTTCATCTAATAACAAAAGTTTACTTTTTTTATCATTGAGATTACAAATTAGGATAGAAATTTTAAAAATAAGAGTGATAACGTTATTTTTTAAGTTTCTTAGAGGATTCTTCTGCACCATACTCAGCAAGGAATTTGCCTCCCTTTATACTCTGCATATGTTCCAACATTTTAACTAGATGAATCAATTACTACCAGAGACATATTTTATGGCAAATGTTTTACATTTAGCTATTATGCAGCAAGGAACTTTTTACATCTATGCTACACAACTAAATGAAGAGAAAACAGTACATAAAAAATTTATAAGCCTTATAATGTGGTTGTCACAAACATAACACATATCCATATCCATGTTACATCGAAAGAAACCTGTAGTATCAATGGATTTCATTTTCTTTTCGGGGGAACATACTTAAGGACATGTCCATTTTAAAATCCAAATTTGAGCATATTGAACCACATTCAATCAAATTTCTTTCGTATTACTAATTCCTTCAATTTTTTTTATTTCTAAACATAAATATTATACTTATATTTTATAGAAATCATCATACCCATTCAACATCAGCAGAAATCCCTAACTGTGTAAGGGATTCTCCTGCACCATAATCAGCAAGGACCTCGTCTCCCTTCACACTCTGCTTACGTCCCAACATTTTAACTAGATGAATCAATAAAATAGAAATATATTATTATAATATATAATCTGTAAAATAAAAAGTTGCAAATAACTCATTGTGCTAAATACATTATAATTCAATAATGTTGCAAATACATCTCATTAGAATAAATAAATCTTTAAATTTAAGTACTTCATGATTTGATTACAAATACTTCATTAGGATACACATCTTTAAATTCAACAGAATTAAACTTTGCAATAATATGTAATGCATTTAAAAATGTTTATGTGAAATACCAATTTGGAATCAGTTATGATAAAATAATTTCATAATACAATAAATTTGATCATAAAAAGACATGTACATTACTTCAACAGTAATGCTGATCATTATTTGCTATTTTTATAGCAATTAATTTATTTTGTGATTAAAATAAAACAGATATTTCCTTCAGCCATATTCCATCAATAAATTTTGAAATTATCAACAAATATTTTTTGTTTGTGGTGAAAAATGCTTAGTAAATGTTTTTTGGATGGCATGAGACATATCCTTTTCATTTGCAGCCATTTTTTTCCTCCAGATAAACTCTGCAAGGTAAATTACAGCAGTGTTGAATTCAGGGGGTGGGCCAGAGGGGACATTCCCCCCCGGAGCATTGAAATGTCCCCCCCCCCCGGAAGATTTAAGATTTTATACTTTCAATGGTCAAAAAGTGCAATCCCCCCCCCCCCCAGAAGTCTATAATGTCCCCCCCCGGAGCCCCAGAAATCTCTCCCGGGGAAAAGTGTCTGAATTCAACACTGAATTACAGGGATCACTCTATTGAGTTTCGGAGGGTGGCCGCCTTTATGCCTTTTTCAGATAAAATACTGCCCTACTTGTCTTTTTTTCAGGTAGAATCCCACACTCTTTTTATTCCCAGTTAGAATCCTGCCTTATTTGCATTGTACTTTAAAAAATTCTTTACCTATCTTTTCTTTTTAGAATGTTAGTATGGTACGTCAGGAGTAAATTTTCTCTTTCCCACCCACCCTCTTTATTACTCTGTGAAATGTCCTGGTATGTCACTAATATTAGACTTTGAGTAATTCACTCTTTCCGTTGAACAAGACATACATACAACATAAGGGTCATTAATTCATTTCACTTTCTCTAGTTAAGTAGAATAAATTTTTTAACCAAAAATAGAACCGATTTCAAAAACTACTACAAAGTAAAAAATATTTTTTTTTAGATAATAGTTAATAAGAAATTAAATTAAGAGCATTGTATTTACCATGCATATTATTATATTTATGTACATTAATTTGATTTTTTGGAGTCGGTTGCCAGCCAAGCCAAGTTAAAGCCATGTTACCATTTTTAAACATTTCATCTGATGTTATAAATGTGTATTTTCAAATGAGATTAGCAACTATATATCGACAAACATTGCTTTGGAAATTAGTTAATCATTTAAATCATTGTATTTTCTACCATTTGATGAGTTATATGTATTTTTTTTATTGTCTCGTATTTATGTAGATATAATTTATACACGTGTTACGATTTATATTGGATATTTTGTTTTGAATTTTGTACTTGGCTTGGTTGGCACAGACTCCAAAAAATCAAATTAATGTACATAAATATAATAATATGCATGGTAAATACAATGCTCTTAATTTAATTTCTTATTAACTATTATCTAAAAAAAAAATTTTTTACTTTGTAGTAGTTTTTGAAATTGGTTCTATTTTTGGTTAAAAAATTTATTTTTCGCTTTTTAGTAGTTTTTGAAGTCGGTTCTATTTTTGGTTAAAAAGTTTATTTTTCGCTTTTTAGTAGTTTTTGAAGTCAGTTCTTTTTTTGGTTAAAAAGTTTATTTATTTATTTATTACTTTAGTGATATCCATATTTACATTAAACCATATTGTTGCTAATATCTTTTTTATTTCACGCTAACCTTGGCAGTAGACTCGAGTATCGAAGATTAGAAAATTTATCATTATTCTCATCAAATGTCTTTAAAGCCTTTAATGATATCTATATTAACATTAAACCATATTGTTGCTAATATATTTTTTATTTCACGCTAACCTTGGCAGTAGTGATGGGCCAATTCGAGAACTTTTAAGAATTGATACCTTAGTTTTCGAAAACTTTTCAGAATCGAAATCAGAATCGATTCTTTGTATTCAAATATTGAAGCACTGAAAACTACTCCCGACTTCGTTCAAACTAATGAGGAGTGACTTTTGGTCTGTTTCACTATTCGAAAGTTCATTTTATGTAAAATCGTTTGCATTTTTTTATGATCACGTGTCAGATTCACATCAGTCTATTAGAACAGGATGATTAGCGTCTATTTCAGCCAATCAAATGTTTATTTTTGATACAAACGTTTCTCTTTTGTTATTGATAACGTGTTATTATTTACAGCTGCTCTGAGAACAATCTCCTTTCTTTTAAATATTATTGAGATTTGATATAAATATTACGATTGTCATAATGCTTTGTTTTTCGCAAATTGTTTGAATGCTGAAAATTTCTTTAAAAATTTAAATGGTAAATGTTATCTTATTTTAAGTTACGTTTAATTTAAAATTTTATTATCATTCAAGTTATTATAATATGTAAAAAAATGAAACCAGGGAGCAAAAGATCAGAAGTTTGGAATTACTTCAAAAAAGGTGAGAGTGGTAATTTTTTTAAGGAACCATACCTTATTGGATGTATGTTCTCTTATCATAAGCGGTGGCAAGTGGACAGAGGAGAGAGTAGTGCCATTTCTCATCCCTGGATTTTGAAATTTAATTTAATAAATTTCATTTTTCTGATTATTTAAAACATGATAAAATTAATTCTTCCAGGTGACGTTAGAATCAATTAACATCAAGACAAAAAAAAAAAAAAATTAAAAAAATAAATAAAAAAAAATAAGAATTTTGTGTCAGGATAACTCAATCTCATTGAACGCTACACCACCCCCCTCCCAGGGTAAGACAATTTTTAATTTTGCTTTCCTGTTTATGTTCATGCGTTTCAAACTTATCTTAAACAAAGGATTAAGGGTGGCAAAACCCTTTGACGGAAAAAAAGAACTGCTTCAATTTTCCCTTTAAAAACATATGTTGGTAAAAAAAAACTTATTTATATGTAATATTTCTTAATTGATAAATTTGCTTTTTATGTTGTTATGTTTAAAAATTATCTTGCATGACAGTTTTAACACAAAAGAAAATCTTAGTTTAGATTATTTCATGTTTAGATTATCATGTTAAGATTATTTTATTCTGCAATTTCAAAAGCACACTAGACCGTGGACCATTGCTACACGTGTTCCAAAATCTTGCCCCTCCCAAGATATAATTCTGCCGACGTCCATGTCTCTTAGTATTGCAAGTTATATCTTATTATTTTCCAAGATTTAGAAGGTGAAGAATGGCCCTCCCCTGCAAACGCTCGTAAAAGTAAGCAATTTGTCTCTAATAAACGAAATCAAGAAAAATTTTCTCTTTTACGAACGTACAATTTTCTTTTCCACTATAAGTAAATATTTTTATCGTTGAATTTTTAAAAATTTAATAAAAAATTGATATTTATGATTCTTAAATACAAATTCACAGAATTTTATTCAGTATAATCGTTTTCTTAAATTTAAATTCATATGATTGATTTAACTAAAAATATATATGTATATTAGTTGAACTGATGGCACGCTTGAAAAAAATAAAACTAAATTTCTAAACTAAAACAGCGCCGATCATCCTGCTAACCACAAACTTTACGAAGAAAAGTCTCAAACAGCGCCGAGTAGTCTAGTATTCGAATACTACCATTCGCTGGCGCATCTGATGAAACCATAGAAAAATCAAGCTATGAGAACTGAATACAATCGAAAACCGCAGTTTTCGTCGCTGACACAGATACCAGGTGACTTGTATTTGAATACTCCTGTCTGAAATCGAGACCACTTGAGTACTTGGCTGAATCGAGAACACAGACATTTTGTATTCGAATACTCCCATTACTACTTGGCAGTAGACTCGATTACGGAAGATTAGAAAGTTTATCATTATTCTCATCTAATGTCTTTAAAGCCTTTAATGATATCTATATTTACAGAAGACTAGAAATTTTACCATTATTCTCACCTAATCGTCTTGGATAATGTGTCATAATCGGGCTGTATACTACAGTTTTGATAACTGCGTAACTTACTGATTTCGGTGCTTATGCTTAATGTGTACTGATTTTTACGATCCGTACAAGATAAATACACTGTGCCAACAATGTCGCCTATAATACTATTCGGAGTAACCCCTTTCTTTCTATATTGTCACTCTATAGTTAATATTATGTAGTAGAAATATTAAAAGACAATTGTAAAAGCATTTATGTACAACTGTATTGTATAATATAATATAGATAATTGGATATTTTGAAGGCAGTTTCCAACTAATGTGCCACAGGTGATAAATCGCCAAATATTTTCTGTAACTCGTACATTTGTATGGGAGTTGAAACAACAATGTATTTAATTATGCGCCAATAAACGCTCGTCAAAATATGCCAAACCGCTGTGAAACTGCAACAATAGAACTTTTAAAAGATTTAAACGTAGATTTGTTGTGGCGTAATTTATAGTTTTTATCCGTACGTTGTATTATATTTATCTAATTCACAATTTTATGTAATTTTGCTTTTCAAATTTGGCAGCACTCAAAAGTTTTAGTTTTTGTTTAGATCTTAAAAAGTTTGTTCTATGAAAATAAATCCGACAAGTTAAAGCTGATTTAAATATGTCAGTCTTTTTATTATTATTTGCAACCTGCTGAAAGTCGTCTGCCCAACAACTGGTGACCCGGACGTAATAACTCTTGATAATATCCGATTTGTTTAAAATTTTGTATATACGTTCATTGTGATAAGGCGCTCATTGGTTAAGTATAAAGAGGGGGGAACAGTGGCTAATCCCCCCTTTAATTTATTCCTGCAGAATTATAATCCGATAAGTTAAAGCTGATTTAAATATGTCAGTCTTTTTATTTGCAAATTCACGTAATAGAATATTTTAGGATATTAAATGAAAGTCGTCTGCCCAACAAATTAACTATTTTTAAAATGCTCATTTTTTTTCGTTGAATTTCTGAAAAAGTACTGAACCAATTTTCATACAATTTAAATGCGACCAATTCGAGAGTATTCTCTTTCGAATAAAAAAAAAATCACATAAATATGCCGCATAGTTCCGGAGTAATCGATGAACATACATAAAAAAAAAATACATACACGTCGAATTGATAACTTCCTCCTTTTTTGAGTCGGTTAATTAGATCAGGCATTCTGATAATTTGTTCTGGCCTTTGACCACAAGAGTTTTAGAGAAAAAAGTTTATAAAGATTGTAGGAAAAGGGAAAAATGACCGTGAATATAGTAAACAAGGCCAAAAGTGCATTGACTATTTTACAAGAAAAATTAAGAACATAAGTTTCATTTAACTTTGAATTATACTTGATATATGATAAAGTTAATATGTAAATTATAAATGTTATTGTATTGTTATAAGCAATGAGAATTCACTGTGTACCAGTCTCCCCAAACTCAAAAACTATTTGGCAGAATCAACTGTAATTTTGAATTTACATATTTGAAGCTTCTAGAAATCAATTTCTAGTGAAAAATTCATAAGTTACAATAAATATTTTTTCAAAAAGTTAAAAAAATGAATTGTTACCTGATGAATTTTTCAACAGAAATCTATTTCTAGAAGCTTTTAATATGCAAATCCAAAATTACTGCTCATTCCACCAAGTAGTTTTTGAGTTATGCTTAAATTCTACCAGCATTGTAATCTGTTTTGCAGCGATTAAAAATGAATTACCATTAGGATTCTCAAAGTTTAAACCTGCATAATTCTTAAACTACTTGACCAAATGACTTCCCAATTGGTATCAGATGGAGAAATTTACCGAAGAATCCAAATATGATGTCCAAAATAGGAGCAAGTATAGAAAATTTTAAAGTATGTTACAATTTCTATATGTAGATATTAGATGGACTCCTAAGCAAAATTTAAAGATAGCATTAATTAGTAAACGTTATTACTAATCAATTGGTAACAGTTATAATGATGATCTGCTGCTAAATTTTTGGGAGGGATAATTTTTTTTTCTTTTTTTACAGTACTGTACCAAGATCCTATAACAGTTTTGTAAAATATAAAACCAATAAAGTTTTGATAAGTTCTTGACTTTTATATTTTTATTTGTTGTCTCATTAGTCTGCAATACCAATTTTTAAATTATTAATTTCAAATTAATTAAAATATTGATTTTATATTAACAATATGTTAATAATTTAAATGATAAATTATTTTGTAAACATTTTATAATCTCCAACAATCCTAATTGCTTAATAATTTTGATTATTTGAAAATGACTACCTTGCAACATTTTTTTTTCTTGTACAGCTACGCCTTTTCCCAGATATTAATACTTGACCTCTAGGAACTCTGTTACTTCACTGCCGCAGAGAAATAGACAATTATAGAAGACTCTTTCAAACTACACAGAAATATGTTTTAAAACATACATTAAATATTAAATTAATTAATTTTTGGCAGTTTTATTTACGAAAAAATTAGTTAAAAACACTTTCCAAACTAAGATTCACTGTCTTCGCTAATGAGTTAATTGAAAATCAAAAAACTATAAAGAATATTAAAATTAATTAAAATATATTTCATAATAATAACTATAAACATAGTTCAGTTATCAATGGCAATAAGAAAATTAAGATGGCTGAGAATCTGATACATACTTGTAACAAAAAGAAAATTAATCACAATTAACAGAAATGAGAAAAAGAAATCGCAACCAAAAATTAAGTAAAATAAACGAATTAAAATTCTTTTCGAAAAAGCGTTTACCCCATAAAAAGGAGTAAAGCTATTTAAAATAAATTAAATTTCAGAGCTGTCATTAGTGCACTTGAAATGTAAACATATCGCCGCAAAGCGCAAAAACGAAACTGCGAAATAGTGCGTAATGTTTAGTTGCTTGACTGCTGAGTAGATGGCTGTTCGTAAATATCATTTCAACTTGAGGATTTCGGTATGCAAGAGTGAAACTTGCGAGAGGATCCAGCAAAGATGTTTAAGTTAGATATATTTACTATTTTCAAAATAACATCAATAAATAAAAAGCTTGCCTTTGCGTGAAATTTTTACAAAATACAGGCTTCTAATTATTCAATTTTGTTAAAACATGCTTCGGCTATACGAGTCAATTTGCACAGTTGCATTCTCAGACTGTGCTCAGACGGAAGACGGAAGATTTTGTCCAAACTATAGCAAACCTACATTCCAGAACTTGGCTATACTTTCCTGAATGAATTCGATTAGATAAGTAAGACAACTTAACAAATATTAGCTTGGCAATAAAAACATGCTTGTCAATATGCTTGGCGATTTGTTTCCGTCTAAAGTCGCGTCAATCAATCAATTTCTCTGAGGTAAGTCGCCACTCTTACATAGAAGCACCCCAACGGCCGTATTCTCCCCTCACGCGGAATCGGAATATCGTACTGAATTCGATGATTCCTACGGCCGTATTCTCCCATTCCACCGAAGTGGAACGAAACCGGAATTCAGTTCATCCGAAATCAGGCCTGGATTCCGGTTCGGTGGGAAAGAGCGATTCTCCCCTAGTCCGATTCCAGATTCGGAATCATCGATATTTCTTCCCCCAACATTCCAAAGGAAGTGACGTTTCAAATTCATAAGACGTGTGAAAAACCAATCAGAATGAACGTAAACATATGCAACTGCACATGTTTATTTATTTTTTCATTAACTAGTGACGATGTTCATAGTTACTATGATTTAATCAAAATAACATTTATTTAATAAATTTGAGTAAAGGAATGAATACCTAAAGGAAAATAAAATGTTTTTCAATACTGCAGGGGATATTTCTGAAAAAGATTAAAAGGGGGAGGGGGAATGTCCGTTTTTTTTTCTTGGTGTATTTATTCTTACGTTAAATATGAAATATTTAAATCGGATGATTAATCTAACACCTAATCTAATTTCTTATTATTGAACTGTTTATATCTGAGTTTTAAAGGCATAATTATTATATATTCATTTGTTATCATTTTTATTAATTTTGTACTTCGATCAACAAATAATTCATGATATTGGATCCAAAATTTAAACCAGTATATTTCACGATTTATGGAGAACATATTACAAATAAATAATAAATTATATTAAATAAAGTGAATTTCTCAATGCAGTTTTTGAATCTTTACATAAGTTTAATTTATTTTTCTATTTTATAATTTATCTAAAGAATAAATCTATACTGATAGTATATATATATATATATATATATATATATATATATATATATATATTATTATTATTAGTGTAAATTTACTCACTAGCTATATTATTTACTTTACAAATGCATCAGTTAAAAATAGCTACTTATATATTTATTATACAAGTTTGTGGATTTATGTTAATACTATTTAGCTAAATCATTATTTTATCTTGCCACTTTAAAACTTCTTGCTAATTATGCTACTGCAGGGGGACTCACAATTTAAGCCATTTTCACAACCCCACATATTACCCAAGCTCAGTAACCCCCCCCCCCCCCCCCCACCCTATAAAAAAAAAAAAAAAAAAAAAAAAAAAAAAAAAAACAGAATCCTGCGTACTCTACTGTACTATTGACATACTTTTGTACGTAGCCTTAGAATATTTGTGTATGTCATTTTGATGTACACTTCTTATTGAAATAACACGCAGATGCAGATAATGCTAGCATTCTAGTATTAAGTACATTTTGTGTTATATTAAAATTGTTCCTATTCTAGTTTACATGTATTCTTCATTTTTTTTAAAGTATAGTTTTTCAAATAGTCATTCCACATTTTATTCTTGTTAATGCAATTTTAATTATCTTTAATATAGTGGCGCAGGAAGGATCTTCAAATAAGAAGGGTTATTGAATCATTATTGATTATAAAATGAATAAATCCATTTTTTACAGATTAATAAAATATTTTGAGTATGAATGTGTAAAAAATTATATAATGAAAAGCACAAGTAGTGAAAATAAATTTTATTGAGCAGTTTTAAGTTCTTGAAGAAGATGCATTCTAAAATATCTTTAGCGGTTTATGTTTTTTATGTTGACTTTTACACATCATGCATCACTTTAATACAATGTTTAGTTAGCATCTTATCAATTTTTAGGTGCTTCAAGGCTTCAATTCCCCCCCCCCCTCCCCCTCCTTTCTTTGCTGTACCAACCAGTGTTTAATAAGCACCTTGTTTAATTTTGCTGTGGATTATTATTCAGTTAAATTGAACAATAAAATTATATATATGTATGCATATACATTTGTACATAAATTACGTGTGTGTATGCGTTTCATAACCTACTTCAGGTAGGGCAAATTTTCATGTGCTAAAAATTCACAAACAACATTCTAATGCACCAAATGTTTTTACACAAAAGATATTGGAGCTTAGGCTGCACGTACAAAACACTAATTAATAAACAAAGGACTAAATTCTCTGTCATGGCATTTCATAGGTGATATTCAATACAATTAAAATTCTTTTGTCAATGTATTCACTTATTGTTTGGGTTGAAAATTGACTACTTTAAATGAGAAAGGTTTTTGTTTTTATCATCCAAGCTTTTTAAAATTTTCTTTTGCATATTGATTTAACTAAATAAAATTAACTAATTCACATAAGACTTTAATAAAAACTGATATTTATTCACATAAATAATAATTAATATTATATGTACTTCAGTTAAGTTTTTTCTTCCTTTCATAAAGAATCAGGGTTGGCAGGTTTTTGACATGTGTCAGTTTTTGACGGTTTATACCATGGTGTGAACCATGTTGTCAAAAACCTCAGATACTACATTGATATCTAAAATTTCACATTATATGTCACACGTATTACAACATTACAGCAATGTTTAAAATATCACTATTATTGTATATCAGTAATTAATATTTTAGTAAAGTATTATTAATAACTGCAATTTTGTAACTTGGTAAAATTTTAAAAGTAAAATTGTGTATTCTTAAATAGTAAATATAAGATTTGAAAGTGTTGTTTGAGCTGTACATTTTTTCTCTTACTTAAAATATCTTAAATCTCCTAATAATTTAAAACAATAATGATATTGAACAATATTAGAATGCCATCAAATAATACATATCAACATTAGGGCATTTCTTAAATCTTCAGTGTTAGAATTCATAAAGAAAAAAAAATTTCAACTGATCAGAGATTTCCCCACCCCCCCGTTTTTTTGTTTCAGATCAAGATTTAAGGATTAAATTAGCTATATATCGTAAGTTCTGATAAACTCAAAACAACAATGATAATTTAAAATTTTTATCATTCAGAGTTGAAAAAGAAAACTCGAGCTAAGATTTAAATCTATTTCTATAATACAAATGCTGTTAGAAAATGAAATGTTGAATTTTCTGTAATTTTGATTTTTTTTTCTTAATTTATAATTCTTCTTTTCTTTAAACCAATAAAATCACACACAAAGTATTTTTTTTTTTTTTTTTTTTTTTTTTTTTTTTTTTTTACTTGTTGAATTATTAAATAACACATTCATTGACGATGGCTATGATTGCTAAAATTTCATAATAAATAATATTTTTGTGATAAAGATATTTCATTAAAATAAGTTCTGCACATACTTATAATTATCATAAATGAGAAACCAAAAACATAATTCAATCTAATTTATATAAAGACAAATAGTTTTTTTTTTTTTTTTTTGTAATGTTAATCAACTTTTATTTCTGTAGGTATATATTCCTTTGACTTTTCTTTAATGTACAAAGTGGCAAACTATTACATCTTAATTTTTCAGAATACCTGTAACATGTCAATTAAATGATCTGTCTTGGTTCAGTGATTCAAAGATAGTATTTTGGGTACTTTTCCATTATATTCCAACACATTTATGAAAGGAAAAAAAGAAAATCTCTTGTTTACACAAGAGCAAAATTTGATGACATGCACCATGTGTAAAGAATTTGCAAAAGCAGATGACACCAATTTTGTGAATGGATGCCCAGCTTTGCACACACATGCATATACAATCTATGTACAAAGTCGAACATTGTTGTTGACATTAAATCACTTAGCACTAATAAATACCAACAGATAAGATGGTACTATTATTTTAATGATTAACACACACACACAAAAAAAGTGGTCCTTTTGATTTCATATTAACAAGATTCGACTGTAATGAAATTATAAGTTTTTTTTTTCTTTTTACTAAATTCTTAGGTGTCATCAGTTAAGGGATAAAATTTTGTTACTGACTTGATAGGAAGTTATCCAGTTTTAATTTTGTTTTACATGATTAAGTGCATTTTTCAATTATAAATACAGTAATACTTAAAAATGCTTTATATCAGCTTTACAGTTGCTTAAAATAATTTTAATCTGGTAGATTAAGAACTTCAATTTTAAACAAAAGCAAAATATTTGTGCTTTTCTGTAAAGGAGTATATAATGCTAAAAATGAATATTTGACACCTACCTTTCATTTTCCAATTTTTATCATTTTTGGCACAATTTGTGTTTTTTTAAAATAACTAGTTAACAGTGTAGTGTCCAATGGATTCAATAATTTATTTTAACGTTATATTTCTAATACATTCAATAATTAACAGTAAATTAATCAGAAATTAAATTAATATTTATTTTTCTTATATTATACAGATCTATTGCATACATTGCTATCATTTCAGTAGCAGAATAAAAAATAAGTATTATTCAAGAGCATGTTTTGAAATGGAACAATTTTTCAATGTTTTCCCAAACAGTTAGCTTTTTATAGCCTCGAACGAAAAGAAAGAATGTTGTCCATTATTGCATGATAGTCATTTAAAAATATGTTAAATAATTTTTGTAATTACTTTTTTTGTTGTGTTCTCAGAGTTTGTAGTGTAACATGCTATTTTTTAGAAAACCTAATTTAGCAAGTATAATGTAATAAAAAAAACTAGTTTGTAGGGAGCAACAATATTATTTTTGATGCTACTTCATTAAATTTATTTCACTGTCCCCTCTTTTGGCATAGCAGTGGGACTCGTATCATATTGCAGATTTAAAAGTTGTACTTCTTCGAGGCAAAGATGTATCAACAATCCTTCCAAAAGTAGCATTTAGTCCAAAGGCATCAAATTCTACTTGCTTGCAAAAGATCACTAATGATAGTCACTTATTATACAATAAAACTACACACTTGTGATCTTCTGAGAGCAATCAAACATCTATTCAGGATTCAGGCACCACAGGATCCACCAGATCTACTAATCTCCTTCTGAACTTTTTATGGAATGATATTGTATTTGTTTCTAGAAGTAATATCAGAAATAAAATCAATGCACCCTAGAAACTAGTTTTTTTTTTTTTTAAAGAACATTATTCGCTAAATATTCTCTCAAAACAGCATTTTACACAACAAACTATGAGAAAACTAGGGTCTACGGCAGTTTCCCTACTTCTATCATAAGACTTTTGATCACTTTATCAATATATATCAGTATTTGCCTAAAAATTTATAAATATACACTTAAATCGAAGAATCTTCCACAGAGAGCATTCTATAATTTTTGATAATGGAAGTTTTAAAAAAACAGTAATAATAAATATATGCTTTTGAAAAAAAAAATCAAAATTTTTATTTTATTAGATAAATACATTTAAACAGATGACTTATGCTGTAAGATAAATCTATATCTTGGAAGATAAACACATCTAAATCAGAATTTAAATAAAACTTTTTTAACTCTGAAATACATTGAATAGATAAAATGAAGTAAAAGAAAATAAACTTTTAAGATAAATAAGTTTCCTTTCAATGTTCAAAAAATATTTATTATTATAGGGACTTTAAACTTATCCTTATTTTCATTGGGTCTCATTTGCCAGCATGATTTTTTTTTTATACAAGTGAAATTCACCAACTGGAAGTTTTTATTAATAATTATGAACTTTGTTTTTGCCAAACCAAAGACTGCTGACTCCAATAAGTTTTTACAAATCATTCAAAAGAAAAATTTTATATTTGTGTAGTATTCACATTAGGTAAAGTTTGAGCTTGGGGGTGTGATATTTAACTCGTAAGCCTTGCTGTTGGATCTGATACTCATGCACGTATACTTCACAGTGGACAAAAAATTGAAAATGCAACTTACAAATTATATTTGAGCTAACAAATATTACACACAACTGTTATACTAGGGTTTCAACATCTAAAAAATCTTTTTCTGCTTTTTAAAAAACACAAGATTCCAATAAATGCTAAATTACTATTGTAAAATGATAAAAAGATTAACTGCACTACCAAAGATTTGCTTAAAAAAGTCTTATTTGAAGAAATTATTATACAACAATAACATGTGATTTTTTAATAATTATGTTATTTTCTACCTGTATTCGTTAACGTGCAACATGAACATAAAAATTTGAAAATATAAACAAATAAGCGACTGAGCTTATTCCACTTGGATATTATATTATATTGATGCAAGTTGAGAACTGTGAAAGTTGTTTTCAGAAAAGGCAGCAAGTATTTTTCAGCCCATACACAGGCTGTTTTCAAGTAAATAGTTAGAAATAAAGAAACTCAAGATTTTGAATTTAGAATCAAAATAGCATTAATTATTTATAACATTGCAACTGTTTATTTAGCAATTTTTTTTTTTTTTTTGCATAATATAAGAAATAAATAAAGACTAAGTTAAATATAAAATAAAATAAGTATGTTTAGCCAGTATGAGTAAGTCAATGAAGATTAATTTAAATTGAAAAAATATAGTAGAATGTCCTTCTGCAATTAAAAGCCTTCAATAAAATGGCATTATTTTTATATTATGTAGTGCATATAAAAGTAATTTTGCCCCCCCCCCCCCCCAAAAAAGGGGGGGGGCAACATATTTGATTAGGGTTAGTTATTTTATATGTTGAACAGGTAACTGTACTGGTTACATCTCAAGAAAATAACAAATCTCCAAAAAATTATGAGAGTGATAAAATTGGCACCAGTGGTCAATTAAATATTTTATGACAAATTTGAACCAATTTCTGATTTATTAGCAATTAGTATTTAACAAATAAATATTTGAAAAATAAAATTGCAATAAACATTGACATTAAGACATCTATTCATGAAGTTAAACTCATTTTACTTTGAAAGAGAAATATAGTTCTTAAAAATATGAAAATAGTACTGACAAAAAATTTCAAATTTTAGTTATCACTTAAAAAAAATAGCCAAATATATATTTTTTAAATCATAGCAACATGTATACTAGCCAAAAGTTATTTTGATAGTATACTGATAAATGCAGAATTCTTTTTGCAAGGCTGTATAATATTTTTAGATTAAAATTCACAAAGCTGCCATGTCATGTGGATATTTTAATTCAATGTAAAAAATCAAATTTTCACCCCTCTTTAATTGACACTTGCTATTAATTTTATAAATAATTCCAGAGATTGGATCATATATTTTTTAAACAAATACACTTTAAATGGTGCAATGCTACTGCTACTGTAGCATTTAAATTCATTTTTAAAATATCACACGAAAATTTGCATGTGATAATGTAGGATACAAGACTTATTAAGCAGTGAAATGTGAAAACATAAGGCAATTATTTAACTTTATTAGATTACATTACAATAATAGGTTTTAAAAAGTTCTAATACACACAAGCATATAAAATATCACACAAATATGTATAGATATGTACAGCACAGGTTTTTTAGTTATGTACAAAGGTTATTCAGAAATATGAAATTTAGTTTTAAAAAAATCTTCAAAATATCTAAAGATGCATATTTTAAACAGATCCAATCAAATATTACCAAGTCTTTTAAACAATTCGGGGCATATCAATATTTAGATTCTAAAAAATAGAGATACTTTTAATACATGTCTCTAAACAAACAAATATACGGAGTGAAAAGGAGACAGAATCTGTCATAGAAAAATTTTGAACTTATTACAATATTATATAATAATATTTTACTTCAGGAGATAATAATATTTATTACTTACCAATTTGAAAAGAACGGAAAATAAAAATATTCACATTTTAATTATCCAACAGGAATTAATAAAAAAAAACATATAAAATAAGAAATAAACTCTACAAATGTTACACAAAAAACATCAACAATAACTGCTTACGTCCACCATTATTAGCAAACAGAGAGATTCCACTTTCCAAAACGATATTCCGGCTGCCTCTGAGCAGCCGAAAGAAAGTAAAGGATATTCCACATTTCCGAAATGCCTGAATTCCGGATTTTGAGGGGAGAATCGCGATCTTCGAAATAACACCTGGAATCATCGAATTCAGTACGATATTCCGATTCCGCGTGAGGGGAGAATACGGCCGCAGGTGTTATTTCGAAGATCGCGATTCTCCCCTCAAAATTCGGAATTCAGGCATTTCGGAAATGTGGAATATTCTTTACTTTCTTTCGGCTGCTCAGAGGCAGCCGGAATATCGTTTCGGAAGGTGGAATCTCTCTGTTTGCTAATAATGGTGGACGTAAGCAGTTATTGTTGATGTGTTTTGTATAACATTTGTTGAGTTTATTTCTTATTTTATCTGTTTTTTTTTATTAATTCCTGTTGGATAATTAAAATGTGAATATTTTTATTTTCCGTTCTTTTCAAATTGGTAAGTAATAAATATTATTATCTCCTGAAATGAAGTAAAATATTATTATATATTGTAATAAGTTCAAAATTTTTCTATGACCTGTCTCCTTTCCACTCCGTATATTTGTTTGTTTAGAGACATGTATTAAAAGTATCTCTATTTTTTAGAATCTAAATATTGATATGCCCCCCGAATTGTTTAAAAGACTTGGTAATATTTGATTGTATCTGTTTAAAATATACATCTTTAGATATTTTGAAGATTTTTTTTAAAACTAAATTTCATATTTCTGAAAAACCTTTGTACATAACTAAAAAACCTGTGCTGTACATATCTATACATATTTGTGTGATATTTTATATGCTTGTGTGTATTAGAACTTTTTAAAACATATTATTGTAATGTAATCTAATAAAGTTAAATAATTGCCTTATGTTTTCACATTTCACTGCTTAATAAGTCTTGTATCACATGCAAACTTTCGTGTGATATTTTAAAAATGAATTTAAATGCTACAGTAGCAGTAGCATTGCACCATTTAAAGTGTATTTGTTTAAAAAAATATGATCAAATCTCTGGAATTATTTATAAAATTAATAGCAAGTGTCAATTAAAGAGGGTTGAAAATTTGATTTTTTTACATTGAATTAAAATATCCCCTTGATATGGGCAGCTTTGTAAATTTTAATCTAAAAATATTATACAGCCTTGCAAAAAGAATTCTGCATTTATCAGTATACTATCAAAATAACTTTTGGCTAGTATACATGTTGCTATGATTTAAAAAATATATATTTGGCTATTTTTTTTAAGTGATAACTAAAATTTGAAATTTTTTGTCAGTACTATTTTCATATTTTTAAGAACTATATTTCTCTTTCAAAGTAAAATGAGTTTAACTGCATGAACTGATGTCTTAATGTCAATGTTTATTGCAATTTTATTTTTCAAATAGTTATTTGTTAAATACTAATAGCTAATAAATCAGAAATTAATTCAAATTTGTCATAAAATATTTAATTGACCACTGGTGCCAATTTTATCACTCTCATAATTTTTTGGAGATTTGTTATGTTCTTGAGATGTAACCAGTACAGTTACCTGTTCAACATACAAAATAATTCACCCTAATCAAAATGTTGCCCCCTCCCCTTTTTGGGGGGGCAAAATTACTTTTATATGCACTACATAATATAAAAATAACGCCATTTTATTGAAGGCTTTTAATTGCAGAAGGACATTCTACTATATTTTTTCAATTTAAATTAATCTTCATTGACTTACTCATGCTGGCTAAACATACTTATTTTATTTTATATTTAACGTAGTCTTTATTTATTTCTTATATTGTGCAAAAAAAAAAAAAATCGCTAAATAAACAGTTGCAATGTTATAAATAATTAATGCTATTTTGAATCTAAATTCAAAATCTTGAGTTTCTTTATTTCTAACTATTTACTTGAAAACAGCCTGTGTATGGGCTGAAAAATACTTGCTGCCTTTTCTGAAAACAACTTTCACAGTTCTCAACTTGCATCAATATAATATGCAGACATATAATATAATATCCAAGTGGAATAAGCTCAGTCGCTTATTTGTTTATATTTTCAAATTTTTATGTTCATGTTGCACGTTAACGAATACAGGTAGAAAATAACATAATTATTAAAAAATCACGTTATTGTTGTATATAATAATTTCTTCAAATAAGACTTTTTACAATAGTAATTTAGCATTTATTGGAATCTTGTGTTTTTTAAAAAGCAGAAAAAGATTTTTTAGATGTCGAAGCCCTAGTATAACAGTTGTGTGTAATGTTCGTTATATATTCTTTGTTAGCTCAAATATAATCTGTAAGTTGCATTTTCAATTTTTTGTCCACTGTGAAGTATACGTGCATGAGTATCAGATCCAACAGCAAGGCTTACGAGTTAAATATCACACCCCCAAGCCCAAACTTTACCTAATGTGAATACCACACAAATATAAAATTTTTCTTTTAAATGATTTGTAAAAACTTATTGGAGTGAGCAGTCTTTGGTTTGGCAAAAACAAAGTTCATAATTATTAATAAAAACTTCCAATTGGTGAATTTCACTTGAATAAAAAAAATCATGCTGGCATCTTAAAAGTTCTTTATCTTAAAAGTTTATTTTATTTTACTTCATTTTATCTATTCAATGTATTTCAGAGTTAAAAAAGTTTTATTTAAATTGTGATTTAGATGTGTTTATCTTCCAAGATATAGATTTATCTTACAGCATAAGTCATCTGTTTAAATGTATTTATCTAATAAAATAAAAATTTTGATTTTTTTTTTCAAAAGCATTTATTTATTATTATTACTGTTTTTGAAAAACTTTCATTATACAAAATTATAAAATGCTCTCTGTGGAAGATTCTTCGATTTAAGTGTATATTTATAAATTTTTAGGCAAATACTGATATATATTGATAAAGTGATCAAAAGTCTTATGATAGATGTAGGGAAACTGCCGTAGACCCTAGTTTTCTCATAGTTTGTTGTGTAACATGCTGTTTTGAGAGAATATTTAGCGAATAATGTTCTTAAAAAAAAACTAGTTTCTAGGGTGCATCGATTTTATTTTTGATATTACTTCTAGCAACAAATAGAATATCATTCCATAAAAAGTTCAGAAGGAGATTAGTATCTGGTGGATCCTGTGTTGCCTGAATAGATGTTTGATTGCTCTCAGAAGATCACAAGTGTGTAGTTTTATTGTATAATAAGTGACTATCATTAGTGATCTTTTGCAAGCAAGTGGAATTTGATGCCTTTGGACTAAATGCTACTTTTGGAAGGATTGTGGATACATCTTGGCCTCGAAGAAGTGCAACTTTTAAATCTGCAATACTATAAGAGTCCCACTGCTATGCCAAAAGAGAGGACAGGGAAATAAGTTTAATGAAGTAGCATCAAAAATAATATTGTTGCTCCCTACAAACTAGTTTTTTATTTTATTACATTATACTGCTAAATTAGGTTTTCTAAAAAATAGCATGTTACACTACAAACTCTGAGAACACAACAAAAAAAGTAATTACAAAAATTATTTAACATATTTTTAAATGACTAATAATATGGACAACATTCTTTCTTTTCGTTCGAGGCTATAAAAAGCCAACTGTTTGGGAAAACATTGAAAAATTGTTCCATTTGAAAACATGCTCTTGAATAATACACTTATTTTTATTCTGCTACTGAAATGATAGCAATGTATACAATAGATCTGAATAATATAAGAAAAGAAATATTAATTTAATTTTTGATTAATTTACTGTTAATTATTGAATGTATTAGAAATATAACGTTAAAATAAATTATATTATAACCATTGTCTATAAAAATGAGTAAAATTTCAAATGTTCAAATTGAGGTTTGTTTATAAATTATGTAAATTAAAACTTATTTACTAAAATATATTCTTATAATCACAATTTCTACATTAGTTTTTAATGTTTAGAAAATTTTTCATATAATTTTTGCAAAACATTCTTTTATCAAATTTTTCATTATTTAATAACTAAATAATGAAAGAATATGCGTTTGTTTTCATTAATTTGGTTTTTTAGCTGATAAGCATGGCAGAAAATTATATGATTAAGAGAAATAGTAAAAAATCCTTCGTTAATTCAGACTGTTCATTCTTATAATTATATTTACTCTAGAGGTATGTAAGAATACTTAATAGGTATAGTTAATTTGTTATTTGTTTGTTTAACTAATGAAATGACTTATTGCAACTTTTATTATTCTATAATTAATAACTATAATGTTGTTAATTATAATAATATAAATTATGCTTCTTAATCAGTGATAAAAATTGGAAAATGAAAGGTAGGTGTCAAATATTCATTTTTAGCATTATATACTCCTTCACAGAAAAGCACAAATATTTTGCTTTTGTTTAAAATTGATGTTCTTAATCTACCAGATTAAAATATTTGAAGCAATTGTAAAGCTGATATAAAGCATTTTTAAGTATTACTGTATTTATAAATTAATTGAAAAATGTATTTAATCATGTAAATCTAAATTAAAACTGGATAACTTCCTATCAAGTCAGTAACAAAATTTTATCCTTTAACTGATAATGACATTGAGAATTTAGTAAAAAGAAAAAAAAAACTTATAATTTCATTACAGTCGAATCTTGTTAATATGAAATCAAAAGGACCACTTTGTTTTGTGTGTGTGTTAATCATTAAAATAATAGTACCATCTTATCCGTTGGTATTTATTAGTGCTAAGTGATTTAATGTCAACAACAATGTTCGACTTTGTACATAGATTGTATGCATATGTGTGCAAAGCTGGGCATCCATTCACAAAGTTGGTGTATCTGCTTTTGCAAATTCTTTACACATGGTGCATATCATCAAATTTTGTTCTTGTGTAAACAAGGGATTTTCTTTTTTTCCTTTCATAAATGTGTTGGAATATA
The DNA here is from genome assembly GCA_963931845.1 of Maratus michaelseni. NCBI lineage: Eukaryota > Metazoa > Arthropoda > Arachnida > Araneae > Salticidae > Maratus > Maratus michaelseni. The sequence continues at coordinate 189,030,509 of OZ007587.1, forward strand.
ATGGAAAAGTATCAAAAATACTATCTTTGAATCACTGAACCAAGACAGATCATTTAATTGACATGTTACAGTTATTCTGAAATATTAAAATATAATAGTTTGCCCCTTTGTACATTAAAGAAAAGTCAAAGGTATATATACCTACAAAAATAAGAGTTGATTAACATAAAAAAAGAAAAAAAAACTATTTGCCTTTATATAAATTAGATTGAATTATGTTTTTGGTTTCTCATATATGATAATTATAAGTATGTGCAGAATTTATTTTAATGAAATATCTTTATTTATCACAAAAATATTATTTACTATGAAATTTTAGCAATCATAGCCATCGTCAATGAATTTGTTATTTAATAATTCAACAAGTAAAAAAAAAAAAAATTATGTGCGATTTTATTGGTTTAAAGAAAAGAAGAATTATAAATTAATTGAAAACAATTACTACAATTAAGAAAAAAAAATCAAAATTACATAAAATTCAACATTTCATTTTCTAACAGCATTTGTATTATAGAAATAGATTTAAATCTTAGCTAGAGTTTTCTTTTTCAACTCTGATCTGAATGATAAAAATTTTAAATTATAATTATTTTGAGAAGCTTAATAATCACTTCAATAAATTTTAATATGAAAAGTAGCACGAGTTACAAGTTACATATAAAATATTAATTAGCATAATTTTTTAGAATCAAATCATTGTTTATATACTTTTTATAATTTTTTTATTTATTCAATTATTATTATTTTTTTTCAAATCAGTGTTGTTTTGAGTTTATCAGAACTTACAATATATATCTAATTTAATCCTTAAATCTTGATCTGAAACAAAAAAAAAAAGGGAGGGGCTAAGTTTTGACTGTTCAGGATATTTGTGTCTTCTTTTTTTTCTTTTCAGTAAATTGAGTTATTGTATCAAAGGGTTAGGTTCCCATACATTTAATTCAAGAGTACTAGCATATTATTGATAATTTACATAAGCAATATCTGTATCTGAGTATCTATAAACAAAAAATTTTTAATAAGAAACTCTCAATTGCATTTTATAAGCAACTATTGAAATGTTTTACATTTTGTAATATAAGAAAACCTATTTTATCTTAAGTAATTGAAATCAATACAAATATCCACATAACAGCATCCTTTACAGGGTTGAGTTTTTGACATGACAAGCATCAAAAACAGGTTCAAATACATTTTAAAACATTTTAACAACAATAGGTATACATTAAGTAAGTCAATGATTTATGTAATATTTTATTTAAAATTATAGTAATTTAATAATTACAAAATTTTTTAAATTATTAATTGTAATAAAATATTGTTGTTTTTTTGGAATTTTCAATCGCAAGAAAACCATTGTACAACAATAAAACTTCTAACTAATCTCTGATCAGTTGAATTTTTGTTTTCTTTATGAATTCTAACACTTGTCTGCTTTTGAAGATTTAAGAAATGCCCTAATGTTGATATGTACTATTTGATGGCATTCTAATATTGTTCAATATCATTAATGATTGTTTTAAATTATTAGGAGATTTAAGATATTTTAAGTAAGAGAAAAAATGTGCAGCTCAAGCAGCACTTTCAAATCTTATATTTACTATTTAAGAATACACAATTTTACTTTTAAAATTTTACCAAGTTACAAAATTGCAGTTAATAATAAGACTTTACTAAGATATTAATTATCGATATACAATAATAGTGATATTTTAAACATTGCATGTAATGTAGTAATATGTGTGACATATAATGTGAAATTTTAGATATCAATGTAGTATTTGAGGTTTTTGACAACATGGTTTACACCATGGTATAAACCGTCAAAAACCTGCCAACCCTGATTCTTTATAAAAGGAAGAAAAAACTTAACTGAAGTACATATAATATTAATTATTTATCAGAATAAATATCAGTTTTTATTAAAGTCTTATGTGAATTAGTTAATTTTATTTAGTTAAATCAATATGCAAAAAGAAAATTTTAAAAAGCTTGGATGATAAAAACAAAAACATTTCTCATTTAAAGTAGTCAATTTTCAACCAAACAATAAGTGAATACATTGACAAAAGAATTTTAATTGTATTGAATATCACCTATGAAATGCCATGACAGAGAACTTAGTCATTTGTTTATTAGTTAGTGTTTTGTACGTGCAGCCTAAGCTCCAATATCTTTTGTGTAAACATTTGGTGCATTAGAATGTTGTTTGTGAAATTTTAGCACATGAAAATTTGCCCTACCTGAAGTAGGTTATGAAACACATACACACACGTAATTTATGTACAAATGTATATGCATACATATATATAATTTTATTTTTCAATGTAACTGAATAATAATCCACAGCAAAATTAAACAAGGTGCTTATTAAACACTGGTACAGCAAAGAAGTGTGTGTGTGTGGGGGGGGGGGGGAATTGAAGCCCTTGAAGCTTATCTTGGAGCACCTAAAAATTGATAAGATGCAAACTAAACGTTGTATTAAAGTGATGCATGATGTGTAAAAGTCAACATAAAAAGCTAAAGATATTTTAGAATGCAACTGCTTCAAGACTTCAAATGTTTGTTTATAAAATTAATGAAAGAGGATGAGAAACATTAACGGCAAGGCCTGTGTCTATAATATTGCTACCAGTTTATCGCTCTCTGTATTGATGATTGAAAATTGGGCTCCTTTTATGAAGCCTTAAAACTGCTCAATAAAATTTATTTTGACTACTTGTGCTTTTCATTACATATCATTTTTTACACATTCATACTCAAAATATTTTATTAACCTGTAAAAAATGGATTTATTCATTTTATAATGAATAATGATTCAATAACCCTTCTCATGTGAAGATCCTGCCTGCGCCACTATATTAAAGATAATTAAAATTGCATTAACAAGAATAAAATGTGGAATGACTATTTGAAAAACTATACTTTTAAATAAATAAAGAATACATGTGAACTAGAATAGGAACAATTTTAATGTAACACAAAATGTACTTTCAGGGGTGTATTAATGTACAGGCTTTTTTCCCAGGGTCCTGTTCTTGTGAAATTGTGAACAGTTTTTCATATTTGTGAAAAATCTAGTCATAATTTTCTGAATTTGAAAGGATCGTTATATTCAGGTTCTTGTTTATACATTTTTAAGAAGATATATGGATGTAAAATACATATATTTTCTTTATATGTGTAAAAGTGACAGGTCAGATTTTACTTTTAAATGAAATTAATTTGTAAAATGCTCAGTTTAAAGATGGAAAATTTTTGTGAAAAACCTATTTTTAAGATAAAGAATTTTGTGAAGGGTCCTGTTTTAGGAAAAATAGTTTTGTGAAGGGTCCTGTTTTAGGGAAAATAGTTTTAAGAAGAGTCCTGTTTTGAAATTTAAAAAATTGTGAAGTGTCCTTTAAAGAACCCAATTTTTCCCTGAACAGATGCCTGACTTTTAATACTAGAATGCTAGCATCATCTGCATGTTATTTAAAAGTTTCTCAATAATACAGTAGAGTACGCAGGATTCTGTTTTTTTTTATAGGGTGAGAGGAGGGGGCTGAGCTTGGGTAATATGTGGGGTTGTGGAAATGGCTTAAATTGTGAGTCCCCCTGCAGTAGCATAATTAGCAAGAAGTGCTTTAAAGTGGCAAGATAAAATAATGATTCAGCTAAATAGTATTAACATAAATCCACAAGCTTGTATGTATAATAAATATATAAGTAGCTATTTTTAACTGATGCATTTCTAAAATAAATAATATAGCTAGTGAGTAAATTTACACTAATAGTATATATATACATATATATACTATTAGTATAAATTTATTCTCTAGATAAATTATAATAGAAAAATAAATTAAACTTATGTAAAGATTGAAAAAGTGCATTGAGAAATTCACTTTATTTAATATAATTTATTATTTATTTGTAATATTTTCTCCATAAATCATGAAATATACTGGTTCAAATTTAAGTTTAAATTTTGGATCCAATGTCATGAATTATTTGTCGATCGAAATACAAAATTAATAAAAATTATAACAAATGAATATATAATAATTATGTCTTTAAAACTCAGACATAAACAGTAATAAGAAATTAGATTAGGTGTTTGATTAATCATCCGATTTAAATATTTCATATTTAACGTAAGAATAAATACACCAGGAAAAAAAAAAAAAAAAGGACATTCCCCCTCCTCCCTTCAATCTTTTTCTGAAATATCCCCTGCAGTATTGAAAAACATTTTATTTTCCTTTAGGTATTCATTCCTTTACTCAAATTTATTTAAAAAATATTATTTTGATTAAATCATAGTAACTATGAACATCTTCACTAGTTAACGAAAAAATAAACATGTGTAGTTGCATATGTTTACGTTCATGCTGATTGGTTTTTCACACTTCTTATGAATTTGAAACGTCACTTCCTTTCGAATGCCACGGAAAATATATCGATTATTACAAATCCGGAATCGGACTAGGGGAGAATCGCTCTTTCCCACCGAACCGGAATCCAGGCCTGATTTCGGATGAACTGAATTCCGGTTTCGTTCCACTTCGGTGGAATGGGAGAATACGGCCGTTAGTTATAAAAGTTAACAAACAGAAGATGCTTGACGATTATTTTTTGTGAAAAATTGTTCCAACCAATCAAAGTTTGTATCCCGAATATCTCCTTTTTCTAAAGTTTTAAAAAACACGCTGATTTTTAGAGACGGGAATAATCCCGGGAATTTTGGGGAATAGTGGAAATTTTGAAGAGGTTTTGAAAGTACACAAAACAAGCAGGGCCGTACCGCGACCTGCGCTAACACAGCCGGTGCATGACGTTTAAAACGTCACATGGAGTGGATCATTTTTATACGGCGATTGGTGCAAAACGGGGGGCGCGTCGCTTTGCACCAAAACCGTGTAAAAATGCTCCACTGCATGTGACGTTTTACGTCATGCACCGGCCGTGTATAACGTAGGTCGCGGTCGTACAGAGAGACCGCGGGCCCTGGTAATAATTCCAACGCGGGGCCCCACCATAAGTATCTCTATAATAAAACCGTAAGTCATGTGACTGTCATCAACAGTTCCGGGATGCCCGCTTCACTTTTTCATATGCCAGGTGGCCATTTTTATTCAAAATTATTTTTTCGAATAAAACTGCATAAAAGTTACATTTTTAGAAAGATCGTTCAAAAAAAATTAATATTCGAGAGACGATTTACGTTCAATTATGTATAAATTCGGCAATAACTTCAGTTTAAATTAGGTTCGCAGTTCAAATTCTCTATCCATGAAAGTAAAAAAAAAAAAAAAAAAAGATTCATTCGTTGTGAACGTTTAAAATATTAAACCATGAATTTTTGGACCGCTGCCTGGTGTAAAAAAAATAATCAGCACCAGTGAGACAGTCAATGTTTACCATAATTCTGTTCTATACAAATCAACTTCCTTCCGGATCTTTTCTTGACGTAAGTTGAACACATGTAATAATATTTAATGGATCAAATTTCGAAACGAATTGTCAGCTTTTATTTTTCGCGTGTGCAAATTAGAAACGATACTTTAATTTTGAAATCAAATGTTTTGATTTATGATATTTTTTTCTTTATCTATTTTCTATTTTAAAGAAAAATGTGAACGTCATGTATTTTAAATTGGAACAGCTGTCACGGACGCACCGGGGTTGGCGCGATTTTTGTTTTGTGCCATTTTGGCAAGAAAATCCCATTTTCAGGTACCTATTAGAGATTACTAAAACAGCATGTACTTTTATTTTATTATGAAATAGTTTATTTTATATTAAAAAACACACAATTTTATTATAAAACACACACAATGATTAATTTATTATAAAGTGGGTTAAGCGGTTTTTGTCAAGAAAAATGAAATACATAAAAATAAAAAATATGCAAAATGCTACCACGATCGCAAAAGTTCTTGATTTGTCTATTAGATTTTTCCGGTTTGGTGGAGGATTAAGGAAAAAAATAAATTATGAATAAAAATAATTTGTTACAATGCTTAACATACATTTAAGGGTTCCTGTATGACACTTATTATTATCATTTCGCTAACTCTTGGAAAAATACGCAGATAGTTGCAAAATATTGGTGGTATTAATTAAAAAAATTATTATACGGCTGGACTGGTTCTATTTTTTTTTCTTCAAAACAATTCGAACTTTTAAACATAAAAAAAAAAAAAAAAAAAAAAAAAAAAAAAAAAAACAGATGACAGTTAGCTTTGTATAAATCTTGTCTTATTATTCTTTTAGCCCTAGACCAGCATTAGAAAGCCTTATTTTAAGTCAAAATGGTATAGAATGTGCTTAAACGCGTTTTTAGATATTAAATTTTGCTGCGTATAAATCGATAATGAATATTTTGTTATGGTGGTACTTCCTGGTATCATTTATATTATTTCGATTAAGTATCTACGATTAATATTAACAGTTCGAAAATGAAATGTACTTTTAATGTAGGGACGCCATTTGTGAGAGGCTAGGAGGGGGATAAAATGAACCCATCAACGAATTTGAAATTTTGAAGTGTATCAGTTGTCACAGATGACAGATCAGATTTTTTTTAAATCTGAAAATGCACAAAAGCTAAAATAATTTGTCATATTTGATTAAAATAGAAACTTTAGTATAAACTTTAGTAGAGATTCTTAAACATATTAAGTAGTTTTCCGTAATTGGATCCATTGCCAAATGGCGTATTTTAGTTAATACGATTTGGTGCAATGAAGTCTATTTTGTGAAAGTCTTTAATGATATCTACCATTTACACTGAACCATATTGTTGCCAATATTTTTTTGTTTGTTTGTTTGTTTCTCGCTAACTTTGGCTGTAGACTTGATTACGGGAGAATCAAGAAGAAAATCTATCATTATTCTCATTTAAAACGTCTTGAATAATGTGACATAATCGGAATGCATATTATAACACGTAATTTTCGAGTATGGTTTGGTGAAACATTGAACTTTTGGAAGCCAGTTTTGATAATCACGTAAATATGTCACACCAACATTACCGCCTATAATTCTAATTACAGCAACCCGTTTTTTCTCTCTATATTGCAACTCTATAGTTAATATAGTGCCCCGGTGCGTCTACGACAGCTGTTCCATCAGAACATTTGATTTCAAAATAAAAGTATCGTTTCTAATTTGCACACGCGAAAAATAAAAGCTGGTATTGGCGATTTTAAAAATTCTATTGGAGAGATTTGCGCCCAAATAACACAAAAGTACTTAATGATGTTATGTATTTTGTAAATGTATATTAAATTACTGTTTTGAAAGCGATTGGTCATTAATAATGGTAAATATGATTGGTGATTAACAATCATTTTCGGTGGTCTCTCTTCCTTTCACGTATAATACATAAATACCAAATTAACTGACAATTTGTTTCGAAATTTGATTCATTAAATATCATTACATGAGTTGTATTTGTTTACATTCAGCTTACATCAAGAAAAGATAAAGAATGAAGTTGAGTTGTATAGCACATAATTATGGTAAACTTTGATTGTGTCACTGGTACGAATTATTTTTTTGACACCAGGCAGCGCTCCAAAAAATCTTTCATGGAAAACTAACTTTACGAACGATTATCTCCATGGTTTAATGGTTTAATATTTTAAACCTTGACGACGAATGAATCTTTTTTTTTTGTTTACTTTCATGGATAGAGAATTTGAACTGCGAAGCTAATTTCAACTGAAGTTATTGGAGAATATATACATAATTGAACGTAAGTCATCTCTCAAATATTAATTTATTTTGAACGATCTTTCTAAAAATGTCACACTTATGAAGTTTTATTCGAAAAAATAATTTTTAATAAAAATGGCCGCCTGGCATATGAAAAAGTGAAACGGACATTCCGGAACTGTTGATGACAGTCACATGACTTACGGTTTTATTATATTCTAATATTCTAATACAGTAAGGCCTGGTTATAACAGAGTCTTGTTGCAAACGAGAAAAAAATTACTGTCCAGCCAAAAAAATACCATGCAATGCAGCAATTATACTTTCTAAGACAAAAGAAACCTGTCTAAAATGGAATTTGTCAATGGTTGTTTTCGTTTTCGTCTACAGGTTTTATTGTATCATACTTATGGTGGGGACCCCCCGTTGGAATTATTACGAGGGTCTGAGGTCTCTCTGTACGGCCATGACTAGCGAACGTGGGTCGGGCAGCTACCAAAGCTTATCTAAGGTTAGACGATGGTTCGGGCGTACTCTGTATTACAAGGAAGCTAGGGTTCTGTTGTGACGCCTATCGGTGCGTGAGACGGCATGCAGCATCCCTCGGTACCGTGGAGGTGGTAGAACGTAGACGACAACAGGTTGGGAGTATTGTTGTAACCGCTCCCTTAGTTCCTATTCATCGTCCCTAGTGTCTCCCTCTGTAGCTGGAGTAGTTGTGAGCCGTTCTTAAGGTTGTTCAGAAGAGGGTTCGTCCGCTTGTACCAACTGTGGTTCGAAGCCTAAGGTGATCCCTCAGGTCACCGTGGAGGAAGCCACATCTTGGGAGGAGAAGAACTCGTACCCTCGACCGTCCGACCACGAGGAACTGGGCCGGAGGCTCGTCAGTAAGATAGCGGCGTTCGAACTTGAAATCGAGCCTTGGGTCGATACCCAGTCCAGCACGTCTATGCGTAGTCAGAGTTTTCTGCATCTGACGGTTGAATGAGCAGGAGTCTCCAACTAAATTTCACGCTACTCACCTCGGCCGGAACCGCTTCTCCAGCGTTCTTGTGGGAACTTTCCATGCCCCGAAGAGTCCGGTAATGGTTCTAAACGAAACTTTCCGTTGTTTCTAACATTTGTGTGATTTGTTTTATTTGTTGTTTGTGTTTGCATGAGTTGTTTTTACACGTGGATGAACCTTTCAAATGGAGTCGGTCGGGGACCGTCCGTATTTCGCTGCGGAAGCTCACCGGAAGCAAAGCCATTTGGAAGGGGACGCCCCTAGCCAAGACGTGTCTATGCGTCAGGGACCGAGTTTCTTCCTGGTCCCGGGTTGGCGAGAAGCTCCTCTTGCCACACGTGTGGTAACCACGGCAAATGTACTAGTCGTTTTCTCCCTCCCTAGAACTCGACGTTCGGCCACCGTGGAAAAGCAAGAGTCGTCTGGAGGGCTCGGCATATGACCTAGGGACCGGTTCTTCTTATGGGGTTCCGGCGACGAAGTCACCGTGTGTCTTCTAGCGATTCATCAGGTGTCTTCGTGGAGGTCTCCTCTGAATATGGGATCCTCCGATCTTTGTCGACACTCACCTGGGTAAGATCAGGTGGTCCACAGGTGGCGGTCTCCCGGCCGGTCGCAGCGCATACGGAGAGCAACCTCCGGTCGTGCGCGTTATAGTCCCTCAAGACATGGGTGCGACGACGGTTGAAACGCGCCGGACGCCTGGCGGCTGGCAGTTGGAATGGCAATCTTCTACAGTTGGTCGAGACACGTACAACATAATTAAGGAGGTAAAAACAGATTATTTGTGCAGCTCACAGGTGGCACAATACTTTTTCACTGGACATGGCAGTTTTCCTCACTTTCTATATAAGATTGGAAAGAGAGAAAACGATCTTTGTGAATGCGGTAGTAGAGGAGATGTGGTACATTATATTTATGGTAGGTGTAATTTAATGATGCATCATTTCAAATTCAATTCAGGCTTGACTCTTAGACAGAATTTATTCAAAACTTTGAATAATCCCGCTAATTATAAAAAACTGGCTGAAAATTACAATATTTTAAATGATCTTTATTCTTTTATCAGATATCGCTTTTAAATTGATAATTTTCTTTTACTGCTCAAGAAAACTTCACATTTATTTATTGACGTACATATATTGGAGTTAAATTGGTATGACTACTTATGAACTTTTTCAAAATAGACTATAAACTGTTATAGACTATGAACTGTTATGAACTTTTTCAAATTAGACTATGAACTTTTATAGACTATGAACTGTTATGAACTTTTTCAATATAGTCTGTCTTATATAATGATGAGCACAGTTGCAGTAGACACCTATTATTTCCATAATATTTAGACTTGTGTAACCATACTGGTCTTAAAATTTTGTTTCATTTATTGTTTTGTTTGTAGTTAATTTTTATTTAGTTTTTAGCATAAGGAGGTTGTGTGTTACCTTGCTATTTTATTTTTTTTATGTTAGGATTAGTTTATATATTTTAGTTTAGTAGTATGAATCAACTGGATTCATTGGCGATGTCGCCATTTTTGCTTTTGAGTTTGATTATTGTTTTAATTAACGCTCGTTGACTTAGTCTGCTCCTGTGGCTGGGTGGATTTGGATGGTAGTTGGGATTTTCCGCCTGGTGGTACGCCCATCAGCCTTACGGCTGGGCTCCAGGTTGGGTGCCCCCCCCCCCGGACGGCTGGCGGCGCAGCTTAGTTTTATTGGGTTTGTTTACATTGGTGAAAACATTTTGTTTACATTGACAAAAGTTTAAATCGTTAAAAAAATTTAAAAATGATAATTTTAAAATTTTCAAGCCTAAAATTTTCTGAAAACTCTCGGGAATTTTTTTAATTTCCCTCCCAAAACCCCCGATTTTTTTCTACCCTTTACAACTTTATCTTTCTCATATAGAGGCACACTAGTGCTTGCTAATGAATTTTTAATCTCTTAACGAGGAAATTTTCCTTGTTTCGGAGCTGTCGGTACAAAAAAATTGCCCCTTTGACTAATAGTAGAGTGCTATTGAATTTCTTATTTATTATAAACTCATTATTGTCTGAGTGCAACGAAGACTCATACACAACGCAGTATTACTTTGCCCCATATATAGCTACGATGGATATTAAAACCTTTCGTCAAGCATAACTCAAAAAATATTTAACGGATTTCGTTCAAATTTTTACAGCAGGTACCTATAAAGGTGACAACGACGTCTATTTATTACCAAGAATAAATGTCAAACCGTTTGGAAATTATGTTAAAAAAATAGATAAAAAAGCACAATTAAAGTACATACGTCACTAAATTTTGTGCATACGTCATTTTCACCGGCGGGAGATTTTCGTAGACAATCGGAATTGAAAAGTTCATGGAGTACATGGAGCAAAAAAATATGCACGCGCTAATATTCAGCACAATAAAATATATTTCAATTTAGTAGAAATCGAAAATTAATCTGGATTTTTTTTCTGTTTGAAAGAAAAACCCCGCAATAACTTGGTAGACTTCAAAGCCATTAAATAATAAGCCCAGTCAGATAGTGTTAAATTTGTTAGCGGGGACACTAGCGCCATTCCTCTGCTGTGGAAGGAGGACAAAACAGAAGTGCGTCGCAGAGAAACGATACGATTTATTTATATCGATATTTTATACGATTTTTATCGTTTGTATCGATTTTTTGTATTCCTTTAAAAGCTTGCTAATTATTGGGATATTTTACATTAAAGCTAAAATTATAATGAAAACAAAAAGAAAATTGGAATTTTAAATATTTTTTTTGTACACATTTTAACAAAAAACTGATAGTTTAACAAGAATATTTTATAACAATATTTCATGATGTTAAATGTTTTTGAGATTTTTTAGCAATTTAATAATAATTTAAAATCTAGTAATTGAAATATTTACTCAATAAGAATGAAGATTATTTAAAGATTTTATGCATACAGGTTAACTAGAATAGAAAAAAAAACTGAACATTTTTATATTTTACTGGATTTTTAAGAACTATGCAATTAAAAATTTTACAATTTATCAGAAATTTTTTCATAAAATAAATAAAATATAAAACGAAAAGAATAAATAAAATTTAATATCATGAAATATTTTTGATAAATTATTAGTTTTTTGTTAAAAATATATACAAAGAAATATTTAAAATTCCAATTTTATTTTTATTTTCATAATAGTTTTAGCTTTAATGTAAAAGGCCCCAGTAATTAGCAAGCATTTAAAGGAAGTGCAGGTTAAATTGCCCATAACATCTCACAATTTTGTATTCAGCATATCATTTTTTAACACTGTCCAACCTAGTTGAAAAGGGTTTATGGCTTCGGATTGTCTGTCCATGCTCTAACTCTCATAAATATACTCGAATTGCTCTGCAATTTTTGTCGTTTACTATAGCATGTTCCCTATTTCAACTTATAGTTTTTTTTACAGGGACAGTCAAAAATATTACGTTACATTACAGTCAATAGGAAATAATCATTTCAAGTGCATTTTGATGATGCTACGTCATTTAAAACATGATGAAATTGATATATAATTATGAAGCACATCAAAACAGGCGTTTTGTAGAATATGGTATGCAAAACATTAATTATTCATTTACAGGGTCAAACAAAAGAATTCTGTTACACATTGTACTATGGGGGGAAATCGTTTGTAGGTTAATATAGTGATATTTCACTATTTCAAACATAATGAAAATTATATGCATTACTGAGGTGCACTTATTAATTTCTCTCATCAAAGTGGTGTGAATTGCGTTTATTTACAGGGAGACACAAAGATATCAGTTACATTACAGGTGTGTTATTTAGAGTCAATGTGTGATATGTGGGTTTCAACTTTGGTTTGCGTTTTAAGGTTAACTAAATTTTTTTCATAGTACGTGTGTTTATAAACTCGGTTGTTCATATACACGGCTACACAAGGGAATCCGTAAGTATTACAGATTATGGGAGTGAATTACTAAGGGTAGTTTTTAATTGTGTTAACCATTTTCCTGCTGAACTATGTTTAGTAAACTAATAAAAGTTTGTAGTATATAAATAAATTCATATACAGAGCTACACAAAGAAAAATATACATTGTCGTTTAAGGTTGGTAATTGCTGCGAGTGAATTTTAAGTTGCCTTTTAGCTTAATTATTGGTGTGTACAAAAGCTTCAGATAATATGCAGGGCTGTGCAAAAGATTTTGAGTGAATTTTCATTGGTTAGTGAAAATTGCTAAATGTGAATATTCTAACTGAACTAAATTTTATCATGCTATATATCCCCATCTCTTGATCATATACAGGGCTGCACAAAATAATTCGAGTACTTTTTTGACACTGGAATGTAATTTTGACAACTGTATTTTTCAATGTGTTATATGTTTTCTATAATGTTTACTTACATATCTCCCTTCACCTTATTTAACGGTGAAGTTTCATTACAATTTTCTGGCTGTGTTGGAAAGTGTTTCATAATCACACATAATTTTTTGTTCTTGTTTTTAATACATTGATCTAGTTCTAGTTGCTAAAAATTATATTTACAAAGGAACCACTTTTGGTGCAGCTCGCACCTAGCATCCATACATGGTACATTTCGTAGCCCTATACATAAAAGTTAGAGAACTGACAAAATTTCTCTGTTAAAGTCATATTTTTAATTTTTTTATACTATATTATTTTTTCATTATTGGATTTTTAATTGATAATTTCATGCCAAAAGCGAGTCAAGTCTCCAAATAGGGTGCTATTAATCCAAACCACTACTGACACAGCAGAAAAGTATGACATTCGTCCAGGGTTGTCTGAAAAAAGTCTACAGTCAATGTCACGCCACCAAAAATGCAATTATAATGTTGAAATTTTTCAAAATGAAATTCGTAGGTTTTTAAAGACTTTTTTAAACTTCTTTCAATATTTTATTCTTACTATTAACTAATTTGTATTTTAAAGTATTTAAAAAACTTCTCTGTTAATAGTCCAATAAATGGTCTCGAAAAGTGCATTTTCTGAAAGTTATGCTGCTGTAAAATAAAAAAAATGATTTTAACACAAAATTTTCAACAATTCTCAAACTTCGTAATATAGGGCTTTAAAATGCCACCCTGTCTCAATGCTAGGTGCGAGCTGTACCAAAAGAGGTTCCCTTGTTAGTAAAAAGCTTATTTAAAGAAATGAATATAATTGACCCTTCTCTCTTAAAAAACTACGAATTTTCATTAAATAAATATTTTATGTAAAAACAGATCATCATGAAATTTTGTAAAAAAAATTTCTTGCACTTTTTGGTTCAAATATCCACAGATACTTTAGAAAAGAAAAAGAAAACTTATGATTTTAATAATTTAGTAAACTGCAGCTAAAATGCTACTTTAAAAAATAATAAGACTTCAAACTTTTGATGTAACTATTGGGTTGCTCGGAGAGTTGGTTCGTACCGGAAAATTCTATTATTAGACATTAAATCAGATAGTAATCTCTAATAATTGACGGGCAGAATTTTCTGGTACAAATTCTTAAGCAGAAGGAACTTTCTGAATAACCCAATATATGTATTTAATGACTAATTAGCAGATAGTTAACTATCAACATTTGTATAGATTTCTCTGTGGCATATGTTAAATTTAATCGAATCATTGCCTCTAGTATGTGAATTATATACTATATCAGAGATGAATTCAGCGGTTGGGGCAGGGTACACATACACCAGATGATTTGCAATTTTATGCTTTTATTTTTATATTATGTTAAAATTGTTATTATAAGATTTTATAAGTAAGCTGTATTTCAAAACACAGGTACAATGACAAAGATTGTGCACTTTAAAAAAAATGAAAAAGTTTCCTGTTGGAAATGGAATTATAGTTACCCTTATCGATAAGAAAACTTTTCCGAACCTACAAGGAATAAAATCTGGAAAAATAGAAAGTTGTTTCTTTCTGTCAAGAAACTTTTCCTTTTTGATTCAGAAACTTATCTTTAAATACAGAATAAATTCCTGTAGATTAATGAAATCTCTCCTTATGTATAAACATAAGCTTCCCAAATCAATAAGTAAACTCATCTTTAATAATAGAGTCAATTCCTATAAATCTGTATAACTTTCAATTCACACAAAAAGGTTTTGAAAGAATAGACAGAAAACATTCCTTTTTAAAAAAGAAACATTTCTGAATTATTCATTCGGGAATCTTGAAAAAGGTAAAAATACCTCTGTAAAATAGTAACTTTCTTTTCTTTATGGAAATATATATTTTTTTTAATCAGAAAAAAATCCCGTATGATAAAGACTTTTTCCTTATAAAGAGTAAGAACAATGACAGATGAAAATACTCACCTCTTGGACACTATTTTTGTTTCCTTTTATCTAACTTAAATATTATTAAGAATCTTTTTTGCATGCCTATTCACACAATCAGAATTACAGATAAATGGGTAATAAGAATACTTCAAGTCTGTTAAGATCATAAAATAGATTACTTTGGTATGTTTTGTATTACAATGGTCCAATTTAAAGTATTTTCATCTTTAAATTTTATTTATTTGTTACAAGTACACTTTTTTATGTTCATAATATACATAGCATACTTCTTGTTTATTTGTAATCTGCATGTATACGTATCCTTAATATATTCAGTTAAGATAAAAACAAAAGCAAAATTGTCCAAAACAAACCATTTCGCCTGCTAAAATTTTCCCGCACCCTTAAAAGCACTTTTTTTTTTTTTTGTGAAAAATGTAAATTGTCATATAAATGGAAAACAAATCTGGTGAAAACAATTTAGCTTTATCTTTAAATGGTTTTCTTAATTGAAATGAATTGGAAAAATTATCAACATGGAACTGAATAGACATAATTCAAAAACATTGTTTAATACTAACTATTCTCTCGTTTTAGCAGTGATGAATTCAGCAGAAGGCTTGGGATACACACAGTGGAGGATTTGTGGTTTTATGCTTATAAAAATATAATTTTTTATGTTTAAAGTTATATCATAAGTAAGTTGTCTCTAAAAACACAGATAAAACGACAAAGTTCATGGTTCATACACTTGAGAACGATTTTATGTTTATATTTGTTGTAGAAGTGCAATGTTCACCCCCCCCCCTCCCCTTTTGGAGGAGAATTTTTGTTTTAACACTGACCTTCACAGTACCCATAACCAAAAATAATAATAATATTAAATTTAATGCATTTCATTTTGTATGGAGTGTTTTTAAAAAGGTAAAATTCTACATATTTTTTATGTTATATAAGTTAGTTGTTTCTCAAAATACAAATATATCAAACAAAAGTCAAGCACTTTGCAAGGATGTTCAAGGGTTGTTTTAGATCAAAGTGTGAAAAAAAGGGAAAAAAAAAATACTTTTCAAAAATTAAAATCAGATTTTTAAATTAAGGATTTTTTTCTTCCTAAGTTAAGATATTGATATGCAACTTAGATTTGTAGGAGGTTTTAAAAATAATCTGTCTTCATACTTCAGGTATTCTTGTAAAAATCTTGCTAAAATAATGTGTACTAATATATATATATATATATATATTATTATAATAAATCAAGCTGTCTTAATGAAGACAAATTCTGGAACAATGTTATCTTTTGAGTTGGCAGAAGTAATTTAGTAACATACAGATCATTTAAAAGTAAACTAAGACAATATTTAGAAAAAAAATACTGTATACAATTGTTTAGAAATCAGATAATCTTTAACTTCAAAAACAATTTCCCCAAATCTAGATGTAAAGTATTTTGTACACCTGAAAAAATTTTCAATCATTTTGTACTTTTTAGTATTATTATTCATTTGGAGAAAAGAATCTTTCTAAATATATTTGGTATTTTTTATGTTAGCCGGATGTCAATTATATAGAGATGTAATCATTGGCACCCAGCTAACATAAAAATAGCAGTTATTTGTATTCTTTAATTTTTATTTAGTACTTTACTTAATTATTACTATTAAGTGTAGAAGCATTAATATGTGTCTTTGTGTAGAATATTATAGTGAACATGGTATTTTCAGGTACTTTAATAAGATGTTTTAATAAATTTACAATCAGCAGAAAAAGAAAAAAAATCTTATCTATTTATATTATTAAAAGAATTTTCAAGTTTCTGTTCAAGAGAAAACATATATATATATATATATATATATATATATATATATTGATTGATCATTTATAAACATATGTAGACTTCCAGCCTTTATTATCTGTATTTTGTGCTTTCAAACGCTGTGAAACAAACATAGATAAAAGTTGAAAGATATTATAGAATAAACAACAGTAGTATTAATTTATCAAGCACAGTAGAGCAAAAATTTTGGCTTATTTAATCTAAATAACGTGAAGGTCGTTTAAATTTTTCAAAAATAAAATTTCAACAGTGATTTACATCAATGATAGATCCTAATTTTAATCAGCTTACCATAGTTTAGGTATACACAACATTACATAAATTAAAATGGTTCTAGAATAAATATAATACATAAGAAAAAAATCACCACATTGCTTGACTATTTCAAAGAATTCTTATCAGATCTTTAGATATTACGATATATATTTTTTCAAGACAATATATTAAAAAAAAACTTTTAAATAATAAAGTATAGTTATTTAGTAAGGTACATTTATACCATCGGTAAAAATATCATACATTAAAAGTAAAGTAATATCACTACAAGAGCAGAAGTGAATTCTCAAATGAAGTTGCTTTTCATGATATTGAATTTTTTACTTAAAGATTTGCGATTAAAGAACATTACTTCAAAATTAGAAGTAAGATAGGGATTTCCCCTTATTTCTTATTACTGACTTCTCCTATTACTTAACATTTAATCAAAGTAATTAACTTAACTGCAAAAGGATAACAATGTTATGTGGTGGATAGACAATAAAGATGATCATTTAAAAGAACAAACACATTTATTAAACATTTAAAAACAAACAATAAATAAAAATGAATGTTTCAAAATTATATTATTTTGTGATACTTTTTATTTAATTGAAATAATAAAATACAGCTCACAGATGCAAAATATTTACATCTTGAGATATTAGATTAAGATAGCTGTTTGCAGAGTGTGTACTTCTGGTGTCATTAAAGTTCATTACCATGATGATATAGAGCGATCACCACAAAGTCTGTAATTATTATACAAACCGATTTCTGACTTACTCTTTTCCTGAATTCCAATAAGCTTTATCCATCGCTGACATCTAAGGAAGACATAAGAATTCAAATTTGAATTAATATAAATTATGAGCATACAATTTGTGGATATTTACAGGTTGAATAGGGGAGATTTACTTGATAAAATTTTATCATCTTCTTAGGAATACTAACGATTTAAAAGAGAGAATTTTTAAAGCGTAAACTGTTGGCATCTGATGCCTACTTTCTGATGGTGAAAATCTTGTTTTAATAATTATATTAGGTAATGAGTAATCACGCTTCTAAATTTCCCCCGTAGACTAACATTAGATTTCATGATCGGGATTTTCAGTGAAGCAGCCCCTTAATAATGCATGTGTTGTTACTTTATATATGCCATATGTACATCGTATACACATGTCATACACGACCTGTACTTAACAAATTTAATAAAATCTAGTAACGAAGAAAACATTTCGCAGGTAAATATATATATATATATATGTAATTTGACAAAACACAAATTTTTATTTTATGAATTGAGAAAAATTTAGAATAATATATAATTAAATTCAGAAAGATAACATAAACTTCCTTTTGTAATATTATCTCTAAAAAAAAATAATGCTATAAAGGCCGAATTAACTGGCATGTCCGAGAAATGCTGATGCCTCAGCAGTTGAGTGCTATAAAATGGTTATCTGATGATCGGGGGGGGGGGGGGGGAGAGAATTATTGACACCCTGTCAAAAAAAATAATAATAATTTAACAAATTACAAAAACCGTTAGGAAAATGTTCCGAAAGCTTAAAAAAAAAATGCCTGCCAAGGTTGCAGTTATGATTTCGCCAACATCATCGCAAAGCTTATATATGCATCCTAGATACGCATATATATAATATATATATATATATTCCAAACACTCCTATATATGCCATATACGTCATTTACACACATATTATTAACGTCTTATGTGTCATATATACATCATATACACATGTCATATATATACATCATATATGCATTATATATGACTATAACTTGGGCATATACGTCAAGAAATGTTATATATATATCATATATTATTATAATGCCATACATGCTTTATAATTTGGCGATAAATCTTGGTCGCTTGGCGATTCATCTTTGGAACCCGTGATAACATGAAAGTACCCAAATTTTAATCATATCAGCATAAAATTAATACAGAAATAGGGATCTGTTTCATACTTTAATGTTTAAAAAACGAGAGAAAAGTATGAGCATGTCAGGAATTGGCACAGACGCACCATGTTGAATTTTTTTTCTCGCCAATTTGGCGAAAACTTTGTTTTGGAATATTAGTTACAAATAGTATGCAATAATAGCACGTGATTTTTTATTTCAATATAAAAATAAAATAATATAATAAAAATAAATAAATGGTAGTTTGATGTGAATAAATATTTACTTTGATACTTTTCTATTGATAAATATAGTAAAAATAATTTATAGAATAAAAATAAAAATAAATAAACAAAATAATCGGTTTACCATGTGAGGCTAAAAATTGCCATTTTGTTGTAATTGCGCCAACATGGTTTGTATATAACATCTGTGCCCAGGAATTTTAACATAGTTGAGCAGAGAAAAGTCTTTTTTATGTAAATCGCCTTAATGATAAACTGTTAATATTGATAAAATAAATATTTGCATATTAATAATTAGTATATAATAGCTGTTCACAATATATAGACACAGAACTTCAAAAACAAATTGATTTATATAAGATGGGTTATTTAACCAATGTGGAACAGATGCTTTACACTCACGCAAACATACAGACATAAGTTTGGCGACTTTTTGGTTGACGCGATTTTCAAGACCGCGCCAAACGAATAACTTAATTTTAATACAATGGCTAGGTTGCCATTAAAGGAAAAAATCCCCTAAATTTGGCGACTTTTTTCCTTTTTTTAACCGATTAATTTTTTTGTCTGCGTGAGTGTAAAGCATCTTAGCCACCAACGTTAAATAAATAAACAGTAAAATAAAAAAATTGAATATACAAAATCGTATCTTAATCTCACTTCTCTAGGACCAGATTTTGGATCTTAGCGAGTATCGCCAAAGTTGGAAAGATTTTTTTCGCGCGTATATTTTGCAGACCACTGCAGCATCTATACCAAATATATATATATATATATATATATATATATATAGGGTAGATGTATATATATAGGGTAGATGTGCCAGTAATGGACACCCTTAAGGAATTTCAGTACTTTTTGGTTAGCCGGGCGCCAGTGATATATGTACATATATAAATACATATGTATATACACACACATATATATATATACATACATATATGTATATATATGTGTATGTATATATATATGTATATATATCACTGGCGCCCGGCTAACCGAAAAGTACCGAAATTTCTTTAAAAATTATTTTTTAATTAATAGTTATAATTGTTATATTCCACATTTTTTAATATTATATTAATCTACCAACAATATTTAACCATGCTCATAGTCACATTTCCCAATGTGAATCGAAATTTAATTGTAAATAACAGAAATAAATAAAAACACCCTAAATTCCAGTAATGGACACCCCACAAAATGATATTATGATTGTATTTAAAACTAGAATTTAAAGAAAGCATATTAATGAAATAAAAAAGGCTGAATTTTTATTGGTTATTTTTTTACAAACCAAAAATGTTGAAGGTGGCCCATTACTGGAAGGCGGTCCATTACTGGCACATCTACCATATATATATATATAAACACAAAAATATCCGATATTTTCAAAATAAACAATGTATTGACGATTATAAATATTTTCAGATATTGCAGTTTAAACTAAAATAAATTAAACTAGAAAAGATTATTTCAAATGAAAATTTAAATAATGTATATCTAAATTTAACAGTTTATCTTTCAGTGGCTATTTCATGTAAATAATATCTCGCATAATTATTGGTTTTACATTTAAATTATCAACTTCAAACTAGGAAAATATATTTCTAGCTCTAAAAAAGGGCACAATTAATAACAGTTGAATAATTCATTTACACTTATTTGACTGAAAATATCATACACTGTATTTAGAAAATAAATATCAAGTATATGAAAATAGCGAACATCATGATATTTTACACATAAATATTGGCTATACCTTATATATCACCGAACTCTGTTGGTTTAAACCATTTACTGGAAACAGCGTAATTTTTAAGTACCGAATCGTTAGAAAACTATTACTTTATTTTCAGCCTTCAATGGTCGAGCTCTGATATAACAACTGTGTGAATAATATATTTATAAATATTAATTACATTTATAAATCTGTATATCAGAGACAGATTACATCAGCTCCGCAATTTTATTTTGAAATCATTTTATGAAATATTTATAACATTTAACCAGTTTAATTTATTTCATATTTGTTTTATTAATCAGTAATTATAAAAGTTGTTTAAAGAAGTTTTGAATTCTAAGGGAAAAATCAATTCCATATCGCCATTTCTTCCGTATACAAACTATTTACAAACCGAAAATAAAAACATTTAATTAATTTAAATTAATCTTACTTGAGAAAAAATTGATTTATATATGATTTATTTAACCAATGTTAAATAAAGAAACAGTAAAATAAAAATAAAAAATTTGAATATGCAAAATCGAAAATCAAAACATGGAACTTAACTTACCCCGTCATTGTGTTGCCATTCCTTCACGACAAATCCACCATCCGCGAATTGCAGCACTCCCAACCGCTAGATGGCGCTATTTTCAACTTGCGAAAAGTTTCCCATTTATCTGACTGGGCTTATTATTTAATGGCTTTGGTAGACTTGGTATTAGAGATTTGGCGCAAATCTCAGCAATAGCAGCTTTTTTTATTTCGCGTGTGTAAATTAAAAAAAAAATTCTTTGGTGTTTAAATAAAGGGTTTCGATTTATGGCATTATTTCTTTTTTTTTTTCTCTTTTTAGCATTTTAAATGGGATTAATGAAAGGCATGTATTTTAAATTAAATGAGTGAAAGGTTTATTCTTAAATGAAATGAATTCAATATGAAAATGTTATACGAACAAAATTTGGCGATTTATCAACTGCGCCAGGAAAACATAAAAGTATCAATATATCAAACGGTATGTAGTACGTAAATGAAACATTTATATTATAATCACCCATCGTACAAGAAAAAAAACTAATATTCTGCATTCAGAGGGGAAAATCCATATCTTGTGCCGTAAGATTTGGCGAGTTCTTTTTTGGTGATAAGTTTTTCGATGTGATTTTTGGGATCTGCAGAATTTGGCTTACTTTTTCTAAATCGTATTTTTTTGCAGATGTAGTATTATGCAAATATATTTTTTTGCAGATATTTCTCTATTTTGTATATATATATATATATTAAATTGTAATGGCATTTGGAAAAGAGATTTTTACCTTTTTATCTGTGCCTTCGGAAATATTAAAAAATAAAAAAAGATTTACATATATCAAACGTATAATGTTATGGTTTGCATTTTTATACGGACCACTTCTTCATTTTTAAATTTTAAATGCTATTTATTATTTACTAGCCGTTTATTAATTGTTTACAATTTACTCCCCTGACAATAACAATTATTTATCACAAAAATGCCTCTTAGGTTTGTTAAATAAGTTTGTTTATGTATTTTCATTACTTATTAAAATATCGAATATGGCGATAAAATTTTATTTTAGCATCGTGCTTAAATTTTTAAGATGGTGCAAAAACATGTTTTAATAAACGTATGTTTGCAAATATTTGAAAAACATGTTTTACCGCTCTCTTGAAAAATTTTGTAAGATGCTAAAACTACCTTTTGGCACCATTTTAATTTTTTTTCGCCAACCGACATTGGATACAAAACTTTTCCCCATTCAGATACACAGACAAGGCTGGTCTCAAACAAGAGTAAAGCTAGCAACAATATTGTTTTAACTCTATAAGAGTTACAATATTGATATTAAATGCTCCGATTGGCTTTAGTCCCAATTACGGAAGTTTCTCCTAAAAAAAACTGTAGAAGAAGTCTTTTACATTTGTTTCAAATGAAGCTCGGTCTACAAAGTATTAGTTAATAATACAAACAACACTAATGGCATGGAGGTAAAAGTTTTAATTTATATGTATATATTTAAACCCCCCCCCCCAAAAAAAAAAAAAAAAGAAAAGAAAAGAAAAGAAAAAAAAGGAAAGTTACACTAATGAATTTAAAATGGCGTTAAGCCACGCTTTCTGACATAAGCAATTGGCTGCAAATGCGATAACGAAACTTTCACTTAACTTAATAACATGTAGCTAATATAGCCCTCAGGGTACTTTGCAGTTATACAGACCTTGTGGTTTTTTTAAAAAAGCTTCAGACAATTCAGGTTTAAGAAGTTGAGATTTATTGTCAAATGATATAAACAACCATGAACACAAAACTAATGAATTATTATTCAGGTTTATGTATGTATAAATCAGTTTCAACTGACGTCACACCCTAGCAACCACCTTAGCAACCAGATTTGTTTTTTGTTTGCCCATCAAAGATGGTGGATTGTGATTGGTTAGCACGTAATACAGTCTACAAATCCACGATTATGATTGGTTGATAACTTTTGGTGGGCTGGTGATCACGTGGTTGAAACTGATCTATTTAAAAAAAATTGCATCTGATTACACTTTTTAGATAAATTACTTCTGTTTGCATTTAATCGGCTTCTGTATATTAAATGAATTGTTTAAATATTGGGAAGAAGTGGCGAGAGGTAGAAAGACGAGTAAACAAACGGGTAGACAGACGGGTAGTGAGATGGTAGAGAGACGAGTAGCGACATAGGTAGGCTGACGGGTAGAGAAACGAATAGATAGACAGCTAGAGAGAAAGGTAAAAAGAGGGTTAACAGAGTAGCAGCGAGATGGGTCACGAGACGGTAGACAGGAATGTAGCGAGAAAGGTTGCGAGGCGCGTAGCGTGGTAGATAAAGAGACGAGTAGAGATATGAGTACAGAGACGAGTTGATTGACGGGTAATGAGATTTTTAGCGAGTCGGGTAAAGAGTCTGGTACAAAAACAGACGAATAGTGAGACGGGTATACAGACGAGTAGAGAGGTAGTAGATGGGTACGGAGATGGGTAAGAAGATGGGTAGAGAGGCGTATAGCCAGACGGGTAGAGAGACAGATAGACAAGTTGTGAGACAGATAGACAAATGGGTAGAGAAGTGGATAGAGACACGGCTAGACATACAAGTAGTTAGACGGATAGACAGACGGTTAGAGAAATAGATTGGCGGGTAGCGAGACTGGTAGAGAAATATAGACAGGTAGCGAGACGTGTAGAGAGATAGACAATCGGTTAGAGAAACGGGCAGAAGAACGGACAGGGAAACAGACAGATTGTGGAGAGACAGACAGACAGGCAAAAGAAAAGTCTGCGGATTGGCGCAATAAAGGCGCAGAGGGCAGAGCCGCCTAGAGAATAATCAAGAAGTATCTGTTAAGCTTAACTTTGAAATATATATAATTTTTCAATTTTGCCGATACGGAGATTTAATGTAAAAGTTATTTTACAAAAGTCATCGAAAGATTTTTTGTATACTTTAATAGTAATTTAGACTATAGTTTTGCAATCTGGTTTGTAGCAAAGCATGCTATCAATGTGGTTTGAAGTGTAAGTGTTTCTATAAACAGTTATACAAATAATAGATATATAATCAAGGAAGAAAAAATTTAAATTCACACACAAACTAGTCGGATATGCCAATCCCAAAACTTTCTTCTATCTCAGTCATGTTAATACTTCAAAATTCGTTATCATATCCCCAATAAAATCAATATTTTTCGTTATTCCGTTGTACGTCAGCTGCTTTCGAATCGTCGGGTTATCGGGATGCGATCAACTGATGTATAATACTAAACTACGAAAAGTCCTTCAGGTCTGAACCGACAGGAACAGATAGCCTCCCTATTTCTTGGTTTTTCGATTTTAGCTAATTTTACTGGAAAACACGAAGGTAAAATGCGTGGAACCTAATTAAAGAAGATTCAATCCCAGTTCTCGTCAACATTGAATTTGAATGAGAATATCGCCAAATTAGTCCTCTACAGCCAAGTTGGCTTCATTTATGACAACCTATTTTGGTCGCCAAATTCGGCGATATTTCGCCAACTGTCGTCAAGTTTGGCGAGAATTTGACGTTGGCGAATATAAATATATAGTGATAAGCATATAATAGGATTAATTGTTACAACAATGAAAGAAAATTTGCCAAAACCATGTTAACTATAACTCATAAGTTAAACCCGTTTATGGATGAATTTTGCTGTCTTGTTTGAAAATGTCAGCCACCCTAAAATTTCAAACCGCTATATCTCAGGCATTTTTTAAGATAGAGGCAAAACAAAAATTGTTCCGGATTCTCTGAACATTTAACGAAAAAAAATTGTAGGATTTCTAATTTTTTTGCACATCTTTTTGAATTTGAAATTGAATTTGGCTATCACAGCACCCCCTTTCGTCGAAATATCCCCAAATTCTGATAGAACCTGCTTGCCATAGCCAAAAACATAGAAAAAAATGTGGTTCAATTTGAAGCATAACTTCATACACTTTTCGATGATACAATAGTGAAAATGGAACAAAAATATCGATCGCAGCGCGCCCTTTCGTCGAAATATCCCCAAATTCTGATAGAACCTGCTTGCCATAGCCAAAAACATAGAAAAAAAATCTGGTTCAATTTGAAGTATAACTTCATACACTTTTAGATGGTACAATAGTGAAAATGGAACAAAAATATCGATCGCAGCGCCCCCTTTTGTCGAAATATCCCCAAATTCTGATAGAACCTGCTTGCCATAGTTAAAAACATAAAAAAAATCTGGTTCAATTTGAAGCATAACTTCATACACTCTTAGATGGTACAATAGTGAAAATGGAACAAAAATATCGATCGCAGCGCCCCCTTTCGTCGAAATATCCCCAAATTCTGATAGAACCTGCTTGCCATAGCCGAAAGCATAGAAAAAAAATCTGGTCCAAATTGAAGCATAACTTCATACACTTTTCGATGATACAATAGTGAAAATGGAACAAAAATATCGATCGCAGCGCTCCCTTTCGTCGAAATATCCCCAAATTCTGATAGAATCTGCTTGCCATAGCCAAAAACATAGAAAAAAAATGTGGTTCAATTTGAAGCATAACTTCATATACTTTTAGATGGTACAATAGTGAAAATGGAACAAAAATATCGATCGCAGCGCCCCCTTCCGTCAAAATATCCCCACATTCTGATAGAATCTGCTTGCCATAGCCAAAAACATAGAAAAAAAATTAGGTTCAATTTGAAGCATAACTTCATACACTTTTCGATGGTACAAAAAAGACCCACACAGACGGACAGACGGACGGACGGACAGACGGACAGACAGACATTTTGTAAAAACATGTTTTTCGGAATCTCTGACCCCTAAAACGTGTAAATCCGTCGAAAACCGGGAGTCGAAAAAAATTTCGATTACAATACTTTCTTCTATTATAGATAGAAGAAAGTAAAAATTTCGATTACAATACTTTCTTCTATTATAGATAGAAGAAAGTAAAAAAGGTGCAACAATGAAATTAAATTTGCGTTAAGTCACGCTTGATAGAATAATCTATTGACTGCAAATCCAATTACGTAACTTTAAAGAGCTTGGCGTTTTAAAAGATCCGGCGGTTTTTTTTTTTTTTTTATTTTTTTTTTTCAATAAAATGAGATTCTTTGCCACATGTTAAAAAAAAAATATGACAACACATCTGATGAACGGTACTTCTTTTCTATTTTTTTAACAATGTATATGAATTTATATATGATATTTTGTAATTCTATCATTTAATTTGCTCTTTTTCTTTATATTGTAATTGTTAACCCTGTGTTCTCAGCAATATCACTCAGACTAATCCCTTCGAGGGAAGTCCTAGTAAAGTTTTAAATATTTAAATTCGGATAATTTTTACTTTGTTATCTAATACAGAACACCAAAGTCACATGAAAGATGAAATTATGAAAAAAAAATAATCATTCTAAACAATTTAAAAATCTATGTAAAGCAATGCGCTTGCAAGAGATTTTCCTGAAGCATACACCAATTGGATCACGCAGCTGGAGAAATTAACCTGCCTGAAAGTATAGAAACTCCTGGACCAAGCAGCGAAAGCTGCTGATGTACCTAATTCAGATAAAAAATACGCAAAAATGTTATTATTATTTGGGCTTTGAGGTGTGGTGCTGCAGCATCTTTCCGGCAAGACCTCAAATGATCACACTCGTCCAAGACGAAACACATACGAACACGTATAAACGAAACAGCAAACGCAACGAAAGCAGACAGAAATCACACAAACCGAAAGCTAAGTAAAAAACTCGCAACAAGAGGCAATAACAGAACAACACACAAACCCAAACCCCAGTCACGAAGGACCCGTATAACTCAACCAAAACCAACAGCAACAAAGCAAAAAAAACAAACCCGCCAATAACCAACAAAACCAAAGGAAGCGAAAGCAGAAGTTAAAAGCGACCACTCTCGAGGAAAAGGTTCAGTCAAGAACAACAACAAACGGGGACACCACAAGTTGACGCACGGAACCGAGCAAGTGCAGGCAGCAACCTACCTCCACCCAACCTTCCGCAGAAAACACCGCAAAAATGTAGTTAAGAATGCATATTGCAACTGAAAATACACTTAATACCACTTAATTGGGCCATAATAACAAAAGAACCCGAAGGAGGAGGACAAGACGGTTTAGCTCTGGGAAGGTTGATGTGGTGAATTGCTTGCAACCCTACCGCTATTGGCTTACTTGGAATTAGTTTTGGTAGCAACAACTAAATAAAACAAGTGGTAAGTGTGATCGAAGATCGCACAAAGAGTTTCGTTTAATATTCCTTTCAAAACACTTTATCCTTTCTTTAATAAATCCAAATAAATTTCATTTAGCAAAAAAAAAAAAAAAAAAAAAAAAAAAAAAACAAGCGGGAAAAATTCTACCTTACGACAGAATATAGATTGGCCACCCACGGCTTTTATCGTTGAGATTTTTTCAGCCAAGTCTAGCTCGTCAAAAAAAAAAAAAAAAAAAAAAAAAAAAATGTTTGTTAGCATAAGCCAGCTTTTCCACTTTAGAATTTAGTTAGCGCTCTAAGATTTTTTGTGAGGCTGGTGGAACATATTAGGCACGAACACACCAAGTTTTAAAAAGATTCGGTGACTAGAAGTATTTTCAATAAATATAATAGTAAAAAGATGTGGCTCCAATGGGCTGAGACGTGGCGAGGTAGTTGTTGTTTACAAATGTGCTGGCTTAATGACACCCTTTAAACTGTTTTTAATGGTTCAAGGCATTTTAGCACTTAATAGATAACAAAGGTAATGAAAACTTCTATGATAGCAGCTTTTATGATGGATACAGCTAAGAGAAGTTGTTTAACAAATGATGAGTTAGCATTAATTGACGGGATCTTGGAAAGCGGTGGGGGGGAGGGGGGAGCTATACAAAACACAAGTGCTCTACGAGACCCGATTTAAAATGAATCCTCACTTGCAATTGAGAGATGGGACTTTAAAAGGGATCCCCCTTTTCGCCCCCCAAGAGAGATACGTAAAAACCGAGGGCGCCAAAAGAAACGGGGGGATAACCTTTAGGCGGTTTACAGCTAATTTTGGTGAAATTTTGGAGCTGTCCGGCCCATAGGAACAGAGGAAAATGGAAAAAATTAAAATAAATATGAGAAATTGAAAAAAATAAATAAGAAAAGTGCTCCTGACAGAAGACGAGAGAGAAGGAGGGGGAGAGTAGAACCAGACAAAAGTGCTTGATGAGATCAAACTTTTGATATGGTACATAACGGGGTTTGAACACCTTGAATGTCTCCCCCGTGGGGGGGGGGGTAACTCCGGTCCTATGGGAGATAGTGCCGCGGGACCCTCTTAGAAATGTCGGCTTCGACGATTTTAACTTCGTTGGATCCTTTAGAAGAGGCCTACGTCCTTTGTGGGGCTTAAAGGGACTGAGAAAGATGGGAAAAACTAAAATTTAAAAAGAATTGAAACAGAGAACTATGTTTCTTAAGGGGGGGGGAAGTGAGAGGCGGAGAGTAGGACCAGACCACGAGATCCATCTATTGATATGTTACATGAAGGGGTTTACATGGGGTTTACATTTGGGGGGAGCACCAAAAAGGTCTTACTGAACCTTCCCCATGATTATGCCAAGGTTGCAGTTATGATTTCGCCAAGATCATCGCAAAGCTTATATTGGCATCCTATATACGCATATATATATTCCAAACACTCCTATATGTGCCATATACGTCATTATACACATATTATTTATGTTTTATATGTCGTATATACATCATATATGCATCATATATGGCTATAACTTGGCCACATACGTACAGAAATGTTATTATATCATATATTATTATAATGACATACATGCTTTATAATTAGGCGATAAATCTTGGCCGCTTGGCAGTTCATCCTTGGAAGCCGCTGTAACACGAAAGTACCAAATTTACAATATATTAATGAAAACAGAAACAAAAATATTTCATGCTTGGTGGCTGCTATAACACGAAAGTACCAAATTTCTTTTATATTTTTCATATCTGATAATTTGCATCTATCCTTTTTTGTAATTTTAACATTTTTGTAACGATTTTATGCATTTCTATTGCTTATTCAAAGACAAAGTCTTCTAAAGTTACAGAATTTCGTTAAAAACGGTTAAAATAGTAAAATGCGAACATCGTTTGGTCCATTCTCGACCGAAAGCAACAACCGTTATCATTATCTTTTTACGCGTGAAGGTTTCGTTATGATACTTCATTGTGAAGTTTGGTAATTTTTGAAATTCATTATTTGAAAAACGGCGTAATCATTCGATTTGAAATTTATATCAAGAAAAAAAACAATTTTTTTCCTTTCTAACGCAGTTTGTCTAACAATTTTGTGACAAATACTTTTTGAGCTATTAATTTTATCAGTAACTTCAAATGTTTCATTTTCCGAGATTAACCTGTGGCAACGATGGATTGCTGTGACTTTTCATAAACATGAAAAATGATAGAGATTGAAAGAATAAGCCTCCCTGTGGGTGGCTAAAAAAAAAAAAAAAAAAAAAAAGTCGTGTTTTTTATAAAGTAAAAATTTGTCGGTCTATTTTTCTCGTTTTTTCGAATATCTGAACCGGCCTGATAGCGGGCGAAGCCTGCTATTATACTCTGTCATAATAATATCTGTCATGAGGACTAAATTCGATATTTAAAAAAAATAGTTTATATAAAATTGATATTTAAACCTATTGCGTAATCCTTTGTAATCCAGGTACTACTGTCAAATTGCGTATTTTAGAAAGTGAGACTTTTTGTGACAGTTCTTTAAAAGTATCCACATTGATTTTAAACTATATTGTTGCTAGCAAACGCCTATGTTTGGAGCTAACCTTGTCCACTGATTACGAAAGATTAGTTATTTTATATTTTACTAGCTGTTATCCGTGACGTCGTTCACGTAACATTAAAAGAAAAATAAATGCATTAATTAAGGAAAACGTTTCACCCCCGATAATTGAAAACATATGTAATTCTCTTTATAACAAACTCCGTTTTTTCGAATATCTGAACAGGCCTGATAGCGGGCAAGGCCCGCTATTATACTCTGTCATAATAATATCTGTCATGTGGACTAAATGCGATATTTAAAAAAAAATAATTTCAAAATTAAACATGTTGTACACTTTCAAAATGTTAAAATATGCGAATATTTCCATAATCGGGTTTTTATCATGATTTCTCAAACTCATATATTTACTATTCTCTATTACTCATATTGATACTCGCTTTGTATTATTCTGAAACATTTGAAAAATCTGTGAAACTTCCAATAGGAAGTCAGATTAATTTTCTTTTTAATTCTCTAATGACGTGATATTAATCTCCTTTCTGCACATACACATACTCATACTCCTTGTATTATTGAGAAATCTTTGAAAATTTCCGTTTCATTACCAATATGACGTCATATTAATCTTTTTTTTCCATTGGTGAAACTTTTTATTTCATTTTCATTTTTCACATGGAAATCTTTCAATGGAAAATTAATTATTGTAGAAAGAATTTTATGGTGGATTTTTAATTGTTGGCAACTGTTATAACGAAAAATGATTACATTTAGTAGGGAAAGGCTGTTAGAATTTTGGTTTTTTATCTCTATTTATTAAAATAATACGATTTTTTCAATTTTTAATATTTTGAGCTTCATAGTAGGTATTTAGCTATATGTACACAAATTTTCATGCCTGTAAGTTATATAGTTTCTGAGAACGGCTCTGTGACGGACAGACAACGGAGCGGGAGTAATAGTGTTTCGTGAGATGAACGAAACCCTAAAAATCCGGTGGCAAACAGGCAGCAGGGAAGCCTGTATAAAACATCTTTATCTTACTTCCAATTCTACTACTAGTTCGATGAACTGAACTTACCGAAAAACCACATGGAGTCAAAGCGGATATGATGCAGGTTAAACGACATGAAAGTCCGCGTTTTTAAATAGCAACATCAACACAAACTAGGAAAGGCAAAATTATCACTTGCATCTATATTTAGGCTGACCCGCAAACGATTGAGAAACACGTGGGAAGTGAATAATCACATCATCTTAAAGAGAGCCATCAGAAATAGTATTTGGATTTCGTCATGTGTAATGGAGTAAATTGCAATCCATTAAATTTAACAATGATGACTTTAACTACACACAAAAATGAATTAGAATAATTAACAATCAAAACATAAGCTACAGCATCACATTACAAAGTTGGCACAACACCGTGTATCAAGCTCGCCAGCTGGAGATGAACTGATTAGTCCGAGAATACACAGAGAAAAATCTTGATGCTGCACGGTTAGGAGGTATTGCTATCTAGTGGCGAGGATGAGAGTAAATCCTCTCACCGTGTACGTTAATGGGAGCTGGTGCACGTTAAATCTGTTCGTGGCTCTAATGTCCTCCAAGTTCTATATAAGCGTTACCTCTGGGGGTGCCAATCCAGATGCAGGTCTCTCATTCAGTTTAAACGTTCAGTTTAAAACGTTTTTGCGTTCAGTTTAAACTGTTACTAACATTCTTCTCTTCCAGGTTTCCCTTGTAGTTCCTCGTGCTGCCGGTTGGGATGAGCCAATGGCCGGCCCCAACTGGTAGTACAAGGGTTTTTTTTAGCAGCAGTTTTGTTTTTCATTTTATTTTTGATTGTTCGCTTCTTTACTAGGTGCAAATGGACATTGTCCGCACTAGCTACCTGACCCGCTCCAATGGGACAGCCCACGGAGCCACCCGGTGGGGTACGGTAGTAAGGCGCAGTCCCGTCAGCCCCTGCAGCGTTTTCGTCTGCCATGCTATTCGGCCCCAAAAATTTTCCTTGCTGGTACGACTTAGCTATTGGCTAATAGTTTTTAATGTCAGTGGTTTTAATTGTCTTCCCTCAAAATTCTCCCCCTTTTTTTCAAGCTAAGTTGAGTACCAAAGTTTCGGCACTAAATTGTCCAGCCCCATTCCAACTATCATGACAAGTATGTGGCGTGCGGCAACAGTTCTCAGAATACTAAAACCTAGGAGTGAACAACCCAGCAAAATCCGGACTGTATTGGTTAGCCGAACTGGATACTTGTCATTGTGGACCGCCCCATGCGGCGATCAGGCGAATTTTGCCCCACTCTCCAGGCACTCAAACCCGTCAAACTGGGTCGAATCCCGGTAGGTAGGGGCCTGGTCAGCGGTCTCCGAGAGTAAATCCTCTCGCCCCAGAGTCCTTCGGTATTCAAAAAGTCCTTCCAGTGCCGGTCTGTACTGGGAGGAAAAGGTAACTTCCCTATTTGTTATTTATAAAAAATCAGTTAATTTTATTTGAAGAAGATATATTATAGAAAGATTCGCAGTTTTCGCCAATACAAAATTTGAATGAGAATTTCGAAAAATTAGTCAACTATCGCCAAGTTAGCTTCATTTATGGCGTTTATTTTTGTTGTCAAATCTGGAGATAAATAGCAAATATCGCCAAGCTTGGCGAGAATTTTATGCTGGCCATACGTACGTGCATGTTCACGTGTGTGCGAATAGTTTATGAATCACCCAAAATATTTTTTCTTTTACATATGATGTCATTTTATGATATAACTATGTAGTTTTAAGCATATGAGAATTGTAACAAAAGTCACAATAGTGAGATTAAATTAGCGAGAAACTACATTCTATAAAACATATTAGAAGCGATCACGATTACGGATGAATCTCTTAATCCGCCGTCTTATTTCAAAATGTCAACAACCCTAGAAATTCAAATTGCTTATATATCTCAGCCATTTTTTTACGATAGAGGCGAAATGAAAAATGCTCCGGAATCCTTGTATTAAAAAGCCTAACACTTAACGAAAGAGTAATTTTGTTCTAATTTTTTTATGTTTTTTTAGTTTGAAATCATTAAAAGAACGGCATTACGAAACAAAATAGCGTATTAAGCTGGCCGACGAACTCAGCCGAGATCTTAGTAAGTCCTCTACATATAATCAATCACATCCAAATAGGTCAATAAAGACGAGTATTATCACATGACAAAAATCAGATACACACACGCATATATATATACACACAGGGTGTTTCACTACCAGACCGACAAATTTTGAGGGGTGATAGTAGACAAGAAGTCAAACATTATTAAATAGGAAACCATTGGGCGCAAACGTCTTCTGTAGGAGCTAGGGGCCGTTAAAGTTTAAGGTCCAAAACTTCAAACGATGATAAAAACGGAAAAAAGGGTCGATTCGTTTGCGGTTTTCGCTAAAATCATTCTTTACATCACGATTTTCTTCAAAAATTTTTTTAAAGGTTACGTTCAAAAATTGTCGATAGAGGGTGCTTTAAACTTTAGAGTAACGAACAACTACTTTTTACCGTTATTTTTTGTATGGGGTTAAAATTATTCTAAAGTTTAGACTAACTTAAATTTTAAGCTCAAAATCGAAAACATTGGGATCGGTTAACTAGCGAAAATTGAACTGTGAACAGAGGGGTGGGGGGGGGGGGATTTTAAACGCTCATAAGCATTGAACAAACTCATCGATTTTGTTGCGGTTTGCGTGTAGGTCATTTCCTTGGTAATTATTGTATGCAAAATGACGTACAGCTTTGGTGTCCTCATTTTTTGATAGAGGGCGCTTCCGACACATCTCCGACATTTCAATGACATAACTCCTGGGTGTTTTACTACCAGACCAACATACTTCCAGGAAGTGTTAGGGATGCAAAGACGACTCGGAATCACATAGGAATGCAACGTTGGAAATGCTTTTTTTGCGAGTTATGGTTAAAAGAAGCAGAGAAAAAAGCAACAGAAAGAAGCAGAGAAACAGCAACACGTTAATGTGACAGTAAACAGTTTATTTAAAAGTTTTACTACAAAAGGTGTTCGAAATTACGACCAAAAGTAGTCCGGTAAACTTGACAGTGACGGTAGATGGTGCTGAAAAGTATAAGGCGCGTGACCAGCGATCACGCTGAAGTGATAATTTGCGAACCGGTTCCAAAGGTATGCAAAATGACGTACAGCTTTGGTGTCCTCATTTTTTGATAGAGGGCGCTTCCGACACATCTCCGACATTTCAATGACATAACTCCTGGGTGTTTTACTACCAGACCAACATACTTCCAGGAAGTGTTAGGGATGCAAAGACGACTCGGAATCACATAGGAATGCAACGTTGGAAATGCCTTTTTTGCGAGTTATGGTTAAAAGAAGGAGTATGGAGAAGGGTGGAGTATTCGAACGATGAACTAGTCGACATGTTACTCGTATATAGGACTGTGGACTGTAACGGACTCGCCGCTCTGAGGTTGTACAAGGAGCGTTTTCCGCATAGGCGTGCACCCCATCATACGACATTTTCAAGTGTGAATAGAAGGCTTCGTGAGACAGGTTCTTTAAAGAAAGTTAAGATGAATCGAGAACGAACGACAAGGACACCGTACAATGAGGAACAAGTGTTAAGTATCGCAGAAGGCCATCCAAGCACGAGTACTCTTGCGATAAGCCAACAGGTGGGGTTTTTGCATACGACTGTCTAGACGTCTAGAGGATACTATTGGAAAACAAAATGAGCCCATACATCTGCAAAGCGTGGAAGAATTATACCCTGAAGATTATCCACATAGGAAGACGTTTGCTGAATGGTATTTGCAACAGATTTCAGCAGACATTACATTTGCGGCGTCTGTATTGTTTATGGATTAAGCAACTTTTACAAGAGAGGGAGACTTCAATACACATAATGCCCTTATTTGGGCTTTGGCGAACCCCCATGGTAAGAGACCACGTGCTGCTCAAAGTCGTTTTTCAATCAATGTTTGGGCCGGCATTCTTGGGGACTCCCTTATTTGACCATACATTCTACCCTGCCGTTTGGACGGAAGGACACACTTGATATTCCTACAACAAGTTCTGTCGGAACTTCTGGAAGAAGCACATGTTCCTCTTTCGTTGTGCAGCTCTATGTGGTTCCAACACGATGGGGCTCCTCCACATTATACCAATGACGTTCGCCGACACCTCAACGTAACATTTGGACAGTGGTGGATGGGTCGTGGTGGCCCGGTTTATTGGCCTGCCAGATCGCCGGACCTATCATGTATTGACTGCTTCAGCTGAGGTCAAATGAAAAGTTGGGTGTATGAGACTCCCGTACCTTTAGTTCAAGACCTCGCGGCTCATATTTCTGTAGCTACCAGAAAGCTATCCGAGATGCCAGGAATCTTCCAGAGCGTGAGAAATTCCATGCGATGCCGCTGTCAAGCTTGCCGGACTACTTCTGGTCGTAATTTCGAACAGCTTTTGTAGTAAAACCTTTAAATAAACTGTTTTCTGTCACATTAACGTGTTGCTGTTTCTCTGCTTCTTTCTGTTGCTTTTTTCTCTGCTTCTTTTAATCATAACTCGCAAAAAGGCATTTCCAACGTTACATTCCTGTGTGATTCCGAGTCGTCTTTGCATCCCTAACACTTCCTGGAAGTATGTTGGTCTGGTAGTAAAACACCCAGGAGTAATGTCATTGAAATTTCGGAGATGTCCGAACAGATGTCTCCTACAGAAGTCGTTTACGCCCTATTGTTTCCTATTTAATAATGTTTGTCTTCATGTCTACTATCCCCCCTCAAAGTTTGTCGGTCTGGTAGTGAAACACCCTGTATATATATATATATAGATACATACATACGTATGTCAACATTTGATCATAGGGTGGTTTGTGAGTCTGGGTGTCATGATCGCTGAAAATGTACTGAAATTTTCCGGAATTGTTTTCCTCCGGACAGCTGCAAGCTGCAATAGATAGCTTCTTACTTTTTGTAATGGAATCTGTCTAAAACTCAAGAATTAGTTGAACAGAGATTAAGTAGTAATAGATTGACGCATACCAACGCTAGGGCTTCCTATTTTACTTCTTCTTTCAATAGTTATCTACTTTCAATAGCTATCTAAACACATTAACACATTGGTCATAAACTGATGCATACATGATTGTGTACATTGACAAAAAAAATCTTTATTTTGTCTCGTTAGTAACATGAACTGTCTGTTTCAAAAGTTTAGGCAAACAATAAAATACTATTTTAATAATATTGAAACTGGAAATATTTGGAATAATTTCATGATAAATACTTCAAATGTAACTGAAATGAAACATACTAAAGATATTACAATGGTTACAATAACCACTATTTTTAGGTAGATTTCGTAAGAAATACTACCTATTACATTCTCCCCTAAGTTGGAATTTTTGAAAAATTTTTGCAGATCTACGCCGATTATGATTTCCAGAACCCAAAACCACCCCCAGTTCAAAACTTTATTTAAAATAAAGTCCTTTTTTATTTATGTTTCAAAACCGCAGCCTGAAAAGAGTTTCGGCACACTATGCAAATGTTAACAAATGCTGGATTAGTTTCAATCAGTCAACCGTTCTAACCAACCTATTGTTTTTCCTGAACACTAAAGTACTAAATATTCGATTTGCGTTGCTTATTTAAGATGCCGAAGGCTACGGAATTCACAAAAGAGGAAAATTTTAAAGATTTTTATGTTGAAACCGAAAGGTAAAACTAGCCTGCGCCGCCAGACGCCCACGGGGGTCGCCGGCGTCACGATAACGACCATCGCGCCCAAGCCTCTGAAGGGCTTATAACGCACCAGGGCTTTGTCTCGCTCGGCGCTGCGATCGGCCTAGGGCCGCTCCCCACTGCGGACCCTCAGGTCATTCTACCAGGTGTCGACCTCTAGGTCGTTGCGCCAGTAATCCCATTCATGGGAAACTTCCGCGTGGAACAGACACCTGACGAACCGCCGAAGAACCCCCGACGACTTTGTTCGCGAAACCCCATAGGGGGAGACGGTCCCTCGGTCATATGTCGAGTTACTCCGACGGCTCTTGCTTTCCCACGGCTTCCGATCGTAGTCATGTATGGAAGGACAAGCTACTGGTTTCATCGGCCGTGAGGTTCACATGGTTATGCACTAAAAAGAGCGAAAGGCGCCTCTCTGCGACCCAGAACCACGAAGAAATTGAAACCGAAAGGTAAAACTATCCTGCGCCGCCAGCGCCCTCGGGGGTAGCCCACGGCACGCTTCCGACCATCGCGCCCAAGCCTCTAAAGGGCTTATAACGCACCAGGACTTTGTCTCGTCCGGCGCTGCGATCGGTCATGGGGCGCCCCTCTGCGAACCCTAGACCATTTTACCAGGTATCGACCCCATAGGTCGTTGCGGCAGTAACCCTGCTCTGGGGAAACTTCCGCGTGGAACACACACCTGATGAACCGCCAGAGAACCCCCGACGGCCTCGTTCGCGAAACCCCATAGGGGGAAACGGTCCCTCGGTCATATGTCGAGTTACTCCGACGGCTCTTGCTTTCCCACGGCTTCCGATCATAGACATGCATGGAAGAGCAAGCTACTGGGCTCATCGGCCGTGAGGTTCACATGTTATGCACTAAAAAAGAGCAGAAGAAGCCTCTCTCCGACCCAGAACCACGAGGAAATTCGGTTCTTTCCCATAGACGGGATTCGGATAGGTCGTCCCTACGCAGTCTGGCGCGAGGTTGAACCCGACTAGGCGAAACTAGCCGGTAACCCAGCGACAACTCCAGAACTACGAGATCATCCACATATAATTACACTCAAAAAACGGAAGAATCCTAAAGAACCACTATCGGACTCCAGAGGACGTGGAAACCCCCTCTGAGCGCGCCAAAGAGACGGGCCCGATCGAGATTAGTAACGAGAAAATTAGTAGGCGTGCCACTAGTCCGCCCGCCAAGTGTGGAAATTCCTGGCTGCACGAGAGACGTGCTCGGACTGGGTTTCGGACCAAGGTCTCGAGTTTCGGCTGATCGATGCCGCGTTAGTCGGCAGCCTCCGGCCCGGTTACTCGTAATCACATGGCAGAAAGAGGGTGGTCCTTTCCTCGAAGAGAACTTTCGCGTCCCTGGCGTCTCTGGCTGACCGCCTTCGGATGGTGACCGTCTCCTCGATTCAGGCACTTCCTGCGGTGACCATTGAGGTCGGCTCACAACTTTCCAGCTGCAGTGGATTTCGTGAGGTCCTCTTCCACGAGTATGGGGGTTCGTGTTGGGACTATTTCACCTCTGCCTTCGTCTCGTCGCAGATAGTTGCTGCATGCCGTATCTCCCGACGATCGGTGCACAACAGAGTCATCACGATTTCGTGCTCTACAGAGATCGATCGTGCTTCCGTCAATTCCTTAGTCAAGTTTTGGAGGGATCCGGCTGGCATTTGCTAGCCTTTGCCCAAGATCCACGTGAACCTTGGGATTGGCCTACGGAGTCGTCTGCCTGCCACCTACGGAAGATTCCGATCACAAGCTGTGCTCACGTCGCAGAGAACCTGCGCTTGCGAGGAGGAGACCCACGAGCCCACAACCCAAAATGGGCGAACCCCAATGGGCCATAGCGTGGCGACTCCGGCCCTGCAGAGACTCCTTTCCCACTGGCGGACCACGATGAGGAACCCAGACCAGTCACCTCCTGTCCCCGTCGTGTCGACGAACACTCCGTATGATAGGCGCCCGGTCATCTGCCCTACTCAAAGGGCCGATTCGGAGTCACCTGACGGTGTGTCCGCGCAATGCTCCGCTCCCGGTCACCTCCTCCACCAAAGGAGTCGGATCGGGACCACGGAGAGGGACCCGCCAGGAAACCGAAAGGTAAGCCCTTTTTGTTGAAATTGCTAGAATTTTAAAACGTTAAAAGTGGAGAATATGCCAAGTGCGTGTTAGAAATAACAATTTCGACCGTAAACTCAGAGCGGGCAGCCACGTGTATTAAGTGTAGTGAAAAAGAAAAAAAAATAGAAAAGTGGGCTTAAGGTCTTACTGAAATAGAAATTACAGAGAATTTTGAATATAATGAACGTTATTTTAAATTTTGTATTTTCCTAAAAGAGAAGAACTATAAATTTGCCGACAATCGAAAGTGGGATGAAATAAAAAATAATAACAAATGCGTTGTGAGAAGATAGAAATTAAGAACATTATAAAACGAATTCTTTATGATGATAAAATATGATAACAATTCTTACCTGAACTGAGAAAATACTGCATCACTGAAAACACTAGATATACTGTTTATAGTGCCACTATTAAATTTAGATTTAGAAAATGGGAATTATATAAAAATGGGAAATAAATAATTTAAATTTAAAAATAAATAAAATAATCTTGCATCTATAAATTTTAATAATTCAAAAAAAAGCAGATGTTATGTTCGTGACATAACATTTACCCACGGCCAATAGAAAAAAAATAGATTTTTTTTTTGAAGCTGTGGCATCAAATCGAAACAAGAATTTTGAAAATTTAAAATATTGACGGAGTTTAAATTAAACTTTAAAGTTAAATGAAAAATTTAAATTAGCTGAATCTTAACTATATATAAAATATGACAATTATATACCAAATGTATATTAAAATAAAAGATATACTATATACAAACATGAAAAAAAAATCAACAATAACAGTACTATTGCATAAAACACATACAATAGCCATGAACAAAAAAAATTTGCATCAAAAATTGACTTACTAATATATTATATACAGTGCGAATTCGACTTGAAAATATAAATCAGTAAATGCCAGAAAAATTACATACATATACACACATAAGTTAAATGTGTTCAGGTAAGTTGTAAAAAAATATTTCACCATGAAGAAAACAAGAGAAATTCATCAAAGACTTCAATGGAATACATCACACAAGGTAAGTACATCATTTTACATAATGACAATTGACTCTCTAAAATTACCCAACATAACTTGCCAGCCAAGTACATTTGGCATTGTAAAAACCATGTAAAAATAAATAAAGCCTTAAAATGAAGAGCTTTAACCTTAAATGTATCAAATTTTTGCACATAATCAGATCCCTCCAGAGAAGTTAACGGGCCTAAATAACATCCCTAACATTTTTGTAAAATAAAAGAGTTATCAAAATATGTACTTGAAATTTGGAAAATTTTTAAGAAAGGAACAACATTAGAAAACTTTAAAAGTATTTAAATGTACATTTTTTTCATATGAAACTTAATAGACTGAGGAGAAACAGGACCGAACAATTTTTGAGACCAATATCAATTTATTGCATAACACCAATTGTTATCTGGCAAAAAGCGAAGGAAGTTTCCTTATGGCATTGCCTAACAATGGTGTAAAAAGTAGAACATGATTTTGAACTAATACTTCTATCTATATACATATGCTTTTATTAAAGTGTGCACACTGTGACAAAAGGGTAAAAAAGTATACGCCAGTTTAGACCAAAATTTAGAGTAGCTAGCATTTTATCACCAAACCTAGCAGAACTAACAAAAATCCCTTATAAAAAAAATAGTAACTCTTCCTCAATTTGACAATACTATCCGAACAGACTAAAGAGATATACTCAAGAAAATGCAAGATAGCCTGAGAGCAAAAAAAAAAATTTAAACAAATCATGTTACTTTTATCATTATTCTTTATCATTTTTCATTCATTTCCTTATATTTCATCTGTTTTTTATTTTATATATATTTTTGTCTCAAAATAAATTTATCTTTTTTTTTTTGTTTTGTTTATTATATCAGTAGGATGTTAAATGAGTACTCTTATTTGAAATGATAAAATTTTTTATAAATAATTTTGCACACTCCTGAGCAATAAAATATATCTAATAACATTAATGAAAAATTTTGACTCATAAATAATTTTATGAATTGGACTGCAACTATCTCTAACAGTGATACCAGAAAAAAATATTTAAAATCTATTGTAAAAGTTGAAAATCAAATAAATACAACATTGAAGATTAACTGTAGCAAGAAAAATTAATAATAAAGATTCTATCAAAATTCTACTCTGCCACCCGAAAACTGGAGAGTTCCATGAGACATTATGCTCATCGTGTGCGGAAACCCATGCAAGCCTGCTAGAATGCAAGATTCTTACATCTGAGTCAAAAATATAAATTGTGCCTTTGTGGACAAATATCTAGGAAATCTCCCCAACTGAGTTATCAAATGATCAGTCTCAAGGTAAACAATCTAATTATAACAACTCCTGACAAAATAAAAACTCAATAAAATAGGTAATTACAATTTTAACTATTGCATACGGAATCTTTTAAAAATTTCTCTCCGCATGCGTTATCACAATGATCATTCACAAGGATACACAATCATAAATTGAGCCTTTATAGAAAAGATCGATTAAAAAAAAAATTCCTAGTAAAATTTAAAAATTAAGGAGGAGTTTTGAATTATTGCTATAGTAAAAAAAAAAAAATATCTAAGGGAAATTGGTATCACGAGAGATAATAATAAAGGTATTTATCAAAAGAAAATTGTTTTGAACTCCAAAAATCTTGTCACAAATACAGCTTTGTATGTTAAAATTTTGCTTTGTCAGAAATTTATGAGATTTTTTTTATCAATGAATATTCCAAAAATTTTTATTGTAAACTGAAATATATTATATCAAATTTTAAGTAAACTGTATTAAAATAGAATTAAAAGTGTTTGAAAGGATAAGATATTTTTCTTTTTAAAAATTTCCACCAAATATAAATGATCAATTATTAATCAAAATTATAAAATAAATGAACTCAAATTCCCAAAGTTTCCTTTAAATTATACAACTGCACCTTGAAGGAATTATCTGAAGGACAGACTCTAGTGAATCTTTTTTATAACCCCAAGCCAGGCCGAATTTACCTCCTGTGCGTGCTCATTACACAATTCTGGACAAATTGAAAATCAAAGATACACCCAAATAAAATTTTTGCTTACAAACTATAGCGAGACTTAGGGATCGGAGAACTTATACCGGGAAAAATTAATGAAGTGATGATTCTCACGAAAAATACTCCGATTGAATCCAAACCTGAAAATTCAATTTTGAAAATAGTACAAGTTAACTATCCCAAAATCTCTCTATATGGCGTAATCTCAAGTGACAGTAACATTGCGTTGTGAA
Organism: Maratus michaelseni; assembly: GCA_963931845.1. NCBI lineage: Eukaryota > Metazoa > Arthropoda > Arachnida > Araneae > Salticidae > Maratus > Maratus michaelseni. The sequence goes on from OZ007587.1 coordinate 189,073,015, forward strand.
ATAAGTTAAATTAAAAAGGTTAAAATTTAATGTTGGAAAATTAGAATTTAAGTTGAAAGCTTAATTGTAAAATTTAAGAATGATAAACATTTATACAAAAGTTGATCCATCTGAAATCGGTGAAATGTAAATTAAGAAAATAAATAACTCACCAAATAGATGACACACATAGATTTATTTGAAGCAGAAAGAGCACTCACAAAATATTAATATGCAAAGAACTTCAATTGATTATATTAATTCACATTCTTTCTTCTTTCACAATAATTCTTACCAGATAATTTTAAATAATTTTAAATCATGAGAATACATTCAAAATGTATGATGTTCAGTTCTTTTAGATTAATTTAAAATGTTATTCGTTTAAATAAGTTTATTGTTTCAAAATTTAATGTTCGTCATTAAGGATGTTCTTGAAGATTAAAAAAAAAGTCTCTCAGAAAAATGGCAGATTCTTTTACACGGTGCTCTCAGTTGTCGATGAACATAATTATTTATACTTGAAGTGAAATGTTATTGTTATATATGGATAAATTCAAGAAATGGAGTTCATTGTTGGAATAGGTAAATAAGGAATATGAACGTTTTTCTTCTATCACGCTTGCATCTATCTGATGAGAAATCACTCAGGGATGTACGAAAATTCACGGACTGGCTCTCCGAACACGCTGAAGAATGTAGGTGGGTCTAGATGTCAAAGTAGATTGGCTAGCATCTAATTCTGCTGGTTCAATTTAATACATCGTAAATACTCTTCAATAAATTAGCGATAGCTAAATAAATAGCTCAAGATGTCGAAAAGAGATGGTAACACTGCTCCGTAGCATCTAAAAATCTTAGTATGTCTATCTCTCGAGAAAATCACAACACATTTCCACCCAGTAAGTGAATAACTTCATCCAGTGCTGGAACAAGCTCAACTGCCGCCAGGCCAGAGGCCCGACAGCTCAAAAAAAACGTTGTTAGTCGATCAAACGAATCTGGCGAAGTGATTCTCCTTCAATACTCAAAGTACGATCTCTCTCTCTGAGATTTGAAATCTCCGCCAATCAAAAAGGAGCATCTCCTAACGGTTCCGAATCTAACTGTCGCGCTCGTGACACCACCTGATGGATTTTTTGAAGAAGCTTACCCACGCGGTCAAAGTCAAATATTAACTGTTGACGACACGTCATTGCGAATGTTCTATGAGCTTCTATCTGTCACCTTGAATCGGACTGATAGTGACCTTGCCTCTCGTGAGTCACTGACCCAGATACAAATGCGCGGGAACTAAGAAATAATGCCTGCTTGTTTACCAGAAACATCCAAATACACATCAATGGCGTCTGAACGCAAATCTCGACGAAATTCAAAACAGAAAAAACGAAAGTAATTAAAAATCTATAATTGCCAAACTAATGGATGAAAACAAATGAAATTTTAGCAATCTAAATAAAATTAAAATTTCTTTCCACCAGATATGTTTTTGAAAGTAGAATATTTAAATTAAGAAATTTTGAAAAATGATTATTGGACTTAGAAATTTTGAAATGAAATATGGAAAAGTTCACGATTCTGAAAGAATTTGCCTGAATTAAAATAAATGAATTTGAACTTTCTGTAAAGAATAAAATTAACAATTAACCAATTTTTTAATCAATATTATTAAAAAGGAAATACACTATATTTTGGAATAATTTATTTTAGACTGTATATTATTTAAAAGTTAGAAAAAGTAAGTTATAAATATTTCTTTTTTAGATAATTTGAAATGAAGTTTAATTAATATTGCAAAGTGAATAAAATGTAAATTAAATTGAATGAATAAATATCCTAAAACATATGTAATGGAAAGATTCTGAAATTAATTTATATTTTCACCAAAAGTAAACAATTTAGAAAGAATGTTAGATTTAAAATGCAAAAATGAAATTTAGCATAATTAATTTAAATGAATTTAAATTGAAGAATAAATTAAAGTTAAATGTAAAATACTGAATAAATTAAGAGTTAAATTTTTAAATCATAACATTTTACCTCCAGAAAATGGAAAAAAAAAAGAGAAAAAAAAAATTTAAGCCAAAGGGATGAGAAAAAAAAAATGAACTGAACATCTTACCAACACAAAATCTGCATCACATTGATTCATCAGTAGAAATTGTAATTGCATCAATTGTAGATATCATTCTGCATACATAATATAAAATACAGCAAAATGAACGAAAACGTGAATCAAAAATCAAAACCTACAATATGTATTTTATAAATACAATTTTAAACCATTCATCTCCCTGAGATTTGTTTGCCGAGTCGTTACAAATAGAATCAGCAGTATGATTACATTCAAAAACAATAAGTAGATATATATATGAGAGATAAAAATTATATACACAATGCCAACAAATTCAAAAGTAAATGATTGATTATATAAACACAGATTCAAATACATTAACAACATGAAACATAAGGATAAATAAGAATACTAATTTATACATAGGAGTATGAAAACTATTGCACAAAACATTTTAATTGTATTGCAGGTATTTCTATTGCAGTTATTATCCAAACATAATTTTAAGAAAACATTGAAAAAAATTATCTGAGATATCCAATGTGCGAACCCAAAAAAAAAATGTAATTTATATACAATATAACATTCCTCAAATGAAGTAACCTCTCAAAAGCAAGTAAAAATATATTGCACAGATTTTAACAAAATAAAACAGTTTCAAAATAACAGGATGTAAAAATTGCTGCTGGTATGTGATGCTGAGACAAATAACCATCAAACTTCATACAATCATCATATTTGCAAAATCTACAAATTCTAAATTGAGAAAAGCGTGAGCACACCTCAACTGAAAAAGTAGTAGTGTCCGAAAGATTTAATTAATCTTAAAAGTTATTTATTAGTAGAACTTCAAAAGAAGTCTAGGACACATCAAATTTACAAATAAAAATTTTCCCATAAATTATGCAACAGTTGCACCTTGAAGGATTTGTCAGAAGGGCAGATTTGTGTAATGTTAACCCCAAACTAGCTGAATTTCCCTTCCGTGTGTGCTCACTGTAAACTATAGGAAAAAAAAACAAGAAAAAACTTAGAGCAATTGCTCCATCGTATTCTTATAAAACAATCTCTCACTGAACCATGTAGGTATGCGCATTTAATAGAGATTTAAAAAATTTCTTAATCCTCTTTCTCATTTCTTTTAATTTCTTTTGATATATTTCTTTATATATCAATTATCTTTAAATATAAAAATTTGTCTCAAAATTTTCCTCATATTATTTTTTATTTCTTTCTCTCTACTATCATGTTGTTACTTGTAGCAATTAAATAAATTTTCGGATCCATTAATAATACAAAAAAAATTACATCACACCAATCAGCTAATCTCTGAAGCAAATGTATAGAATTCAGACAAAAATAATTTCCCTTGAAGAATGGCAAGATAAAATAAATATAAGAACTGAATGTGGTGACATTTTGTGATAATAAAATTTAAATATATAACAAACAATAGTAAATCTTTGATGTAGTTAGCCATATTTCTAAGTAAATGTTAAATAAGTTGATGAATGTTCGTGAAGAATTAGAGTTCATAAAATGTAGGTTGTCAAATGAGATTGAACACACCTAACACAACCATTGGCCACTGGTGTATCAGGAGATCTGAACAAAATATATGACAAAAAGTATATAAGTCACCACACTATTGCACCAGTAAAATTTAAAATATATATATATATAAATAGTTGTAGATATAACATATTGCAAAAGAAAAATATATACAAATAAGTACCATTCTAAAGGAAATAAATCTATCCAAAAACTAACACAAATACTAATACCCTGCGTGAATGAGTTTCGTTACATTCACCTTAATTTCTTTGCCTGTCTGATCATTGATATGTTTTATCAAATAATTATCACCCCTGAATGCTCCAATGATTCTATATGGACCAGAGTTTTTAGGTTTAAAAGTTGTTGAAGGTATTAAATTTTTAAGATATACAGTATCACCAATGGATAGTTTTGGAGGAGAGCGACCTTTCAGAAATTTTTCATTCAAGCTAAAATATTTTTGTTCATTTTGCTTGACAAAATTTCTAGTGGTCTTGATATGCTCTTGCAGTTGTTGAAAATATACAGGGGGATCCTGTACAGACCGTGGAGGTAAAAAGCTATCCATAGGTAAATTAACATCTCTACCTAAAAATAATTGAGCTGGAGTGAAATTAGTTACTGCATGTTTACTGCTGTTATAATGAAGAACATAAAATTTTAGCCTGTCTGACCATTCTATAACATTATCTGAGAGCGAGGCAACCGACTCTTTAAGAGAGCGATGAATCCTCTCCAAAAGACCATTTGATCTCGGAAAATAAATTGAAGAATTTCTTTGCTTAATATTAAGAGTTTTTAGGAATTGATCAAACAAATCAGATTTGAAGTTTTTCGCATTATCTGATAAAATAAATTTAGGTATACCATATCTAGAAAAATAAGAATTTAGAGCTTTAATGATGGATGGAGAAGTTACATTGGTTAAAGGTACTGCTTCTAGAAAGCGTGAATAATGATCAACAATAGTAAGAATGAAAAATTTCCCATCATGAGATCTTGGAAGCTTTCCCACTATGTCAATCGCTATCATCTCACCAGGGGCTAAATCACTCTTAGGAATGAATGCGGGTTTGGTATTAGTCTGTTTACTCTTATGCGGTAAACATTTATCACAACTATTGACAAAATTCTGAACATCTTGCACCATCCCATTCCAAAAATAATTCTTTTGCACCATATCTATAGTCTTAGCAATTCCAAAATGTGCTTGATGAGCTAAAGCAATACAACTGTTGACTAAAATTTTGGGAATAACTATTTTCTTACTTCTATTTACATTGCCTGGTTTTTTCTTAGCAAACATTATTAAATCATTATCTGGGTTAATAGAATAGTTAGGATTAGTTTTTTCTTTAGCAATTATTTTATCTCTGATGTCTTTAAGTTTAGTATCATTTAATTGTTCTTTAAGAATATTTTCAGTAGTTAAGGAATTATTAGTAGGTATGAAAATATTTAATGAATTTACATAAGCATTTGGATTATCAGATCTATCAATGACACGTGAAAGAAAATCAGCTGGATTTTTGAAACCTGGAATATGCTCAACCCTGTAGTTAAAACCTTGTAGATACATACACCATTTAGTTATAATTTCAGTCTGCTTCTCTAGATTAAGATGATAAGTTAGAGCTTTTGCATCAGTTAAGATTTTAAATTGTCTACCATAGAGAAATTCATGAAAATGTTTGATCGAAGCATAAATGGCATAAAATTCTCGTTTAATTGAAGGATATTTTGATTCTGCAGGATTTAGTTGTTTCGAAAAAAATTCAATAGGATAAAATTTATTGTCATGAACTTGCATAAGAATTCCACATATAGCTTGCATTGAGGCATCTGTAACTAAACAAACCTCCTTACTATCGTCGAAGTTCTTAACAGTAGGACTATTTAATAATATACTTTGAATTTTAAGAAAGGAATCATTACACTCTTTACTCCAATTAAATTTTGTACTCTTTTTTGTGAGATTAACTATGGGATGAACAATTTCAGCAAAATTAAAAATGAGGTGTCTAAAATAGTTAACCATACCTAGAAAACTCTGTACTTGTTTAACATTTGTGGGAACGGGAAATTTGTTGATTTTGTTAACATTATCAGTTGCTGGGGAATGACCATTGGCATGTAATTTAAAACCAAGGTAAGTAATTTCTTCCTTGCAAATCTGAAGCTTGGCTGGGTCTAAAGTTAGATTAAATTCTCTCAACCTATCGAATACTTTCTGCAGCCAATCCAACATTTCCTCAAGAGTATCTGCAGCCACAATGATATCGTCCAAAAAATATTGAACATGTTGTCCTTTAAGAGGATGTAAACAGTTATTTATCACTGTGTGGAAATAGCTAGTTGAATTCACAAGTCCAAAAGGCATTCTGGTAGGGGCAAAATTCCCAAATTCAGTAGCAAATGCTAATTTAGACCTATCTTTCTTATTTAAAAGAATTTGAAAAAATGCAGCTTTGAGATCAAGAACAGTATAGTATTTTTTGCCTGCAATGTTTTGCATAATATCGTTGATTCTGGGTAAACATATTTTATAAGGTTCAGTAATTGCATTTAAAAGTCTATAATCTATAACCATTCTGAATTTAAGTTTGGATGGATCATCAGTTGGAAGAGATTTCTTTTTCACAAAAATGACTGGAAAACAATAATTTGAAGATGAATTTTCAATTATGCCTGCTTCTAAAAGTGAAGCAATCTCCTGTCTGGCAAAGTCCTTAGCAATTCTCGGAATAGGGTAAGGTTTTGTTTGTAAAGCAAAATCATGAAGCAAATTAAATTCAGGAACAACATTATCTGTGCACCCTAAGGTTTGATATGACGTAGAAAATACTGCAGAGTTTTTCATTAAAATATTCAATACACGTTTTCTATCTGTCTCTGATAAATGATTAACTTGAAAATTATCCACACTTAATTGCACTTTCCTAAGTTGCAACATATCCTGAGTCGCCAATGAATTAACTTGAAAAGTTTGAGAATCTCCATGTTTAGAAATTTGATCGTTATTAACTGATTTTAAATATCCTAATTTTACTCTTTTATCCAAGATTACTTTTTTACTATTGTTATTATGAATATAAATTAAAATAGAGTTGTTATCATTAGATTCATGGAGACTGTAATTTAAATTTAGAGGTAATTTAGTGGTTGATGGACAAAATAAATAATTTGATGAGCTGTTAAGTTTATGAAAAGTTCTAAGTTTAATTATTTTGCCTTGGTTTGGTCTTAGAATTACTCTATGTTTAGGTCTTACATAGTTTTTGGTGTTGTCAGAATTATATCGAACATTTGAGTTGACATTAGCATTAGTATCATTAGAAGAATTAGTATAAGCCATCTGAGAATTAATATTAGAAGTATTATCAGAATTTAGAGAATTATTTAAGTTATCAGAATCATTAACAGTAATATCATTAGTTGAAGAGTTTTGGATGGAATCAGGATTTTTATTGTCAAAAGGAAAAGTCAAGTTGCCCATGATAAGTTGAGAATTGGCAGAATCTAGTAAAACTTTGTTTCTATTGAGAAAATCATAACCTAAGATAATTTGATATTTAGAGTGCCAATTATCATGAGTCACAAAAAAAACATTATGGAACCATGTATTCTTAATTTTAAAATTAAGTTGTACAGCTGAGAAATATGGAATTGAAGCATTATTAATTGTTTTAATATTGACTGACCTAGAAAGAAAATTTAATTTTATGTATTGTTTAAGTATTTCAATGGTTTTTGGTTGAATTAAGGATAAATTAGCACCAGTATCTAAAAGAGCATAGAACGAATTCTTACCAAAATGAAGATTAATTAGTGGTAAGGCAGAAGCATCCACATTACAAGACATTAAATATTTTGAGTTAACATTAGAAATAAAAGTATCAACACCCTCAAACTCATTAAAAGAGCATTTATCATCAAGGGTCCTGTGAAATTGAGGGGAAAATTTAGAATGATGCCCAGAACCCCTTAAAAGTTTAAATTCCTACGATGACTGCGATTATATGGCCTGAAATTTCCGTGATTCCTGCCTCTGTTGTATCTCGGTACAAAGTTTCCTCTGCGATTGCCATTGCCTCTAGAAAAATTTCTCTGATTACGGTTGAAACCTGGAAAATTACCACCCTGACTTGGAGAATTTTGAATATGTGGAGATAAGTTACCCTGACTGTTTACTTGACCATCATCTCTCCTCAAGCTACTCCCATGACTGTATGATTGTGGAAAATACCAGCAATCTTTAGTCCTATGCGGCTTATTGCAAATATGGCAAACGTCCTTATCCTCTTTTAATTTTTTCAACTGTTCCGCCATATCTAGCAACATTTTATTCGAATCAACCTGCTGTTTTAATAATACCTGAATTAAAGAATCCTGGGTATTTTGACTCGTGGATGGAATAGCATTTATATTATTCACCATAAGCGCCTGCTGCTCAAAAGCCTTCTCAATATCCATAGCCTTAGCGACTAGATCCTCAAAATTATCTGTACCAAACTTCAAAACTTCAGTTTTGATATCTGATCTTAGAGCCTCTAAAAATTTTGTAAACATAAGGTTCATTTTAAGAGCCTGCATTTGCGGAATATCCTCATTATTGGGGACCATCAGATGTACAATCTTTCTGATCTCATCAGAAAGTTCCTTAACAGTCTGCTTGGGACGTTGGCAAGTAGTGGAGTATTTATATGAAGCCTCCTGAAAAGTTTCCTCCTTCTTGAATCTATCCCTCAGAAGCCTGACTAAAGCGTCAAAATCCTCCTCATTCCTAGCAATAGGGTCTCCAGAAATAAATTCCTCAGCTTTATCCCGGCAGTGCAATCTGAGTAAAAGTACTCTACTCTCATTATTCAAGTGCTGAATGTTACAAACATCAGCAATGTGCCTAATGAAGAAAGATACATTTTCATCCTCCTTCCCGTGAAATTTTGGCAAAGAAGCAAGCAATGCCTGAAATTGGATATCATGGTTGTTCATGTTTATCCAGAAAAAATTTTATACACCTCCCCAAAAATTTATTATTTAACAAATCTCAAAAATTTTCTCGTCTATCTATTGCAATCCCAAAATTTTTTGCACTAAAATGAAATGATAATAGAATATAAATAAATATGAAATATTTTTCAAAGATGTTTAAAGAAATTAAATCCCTTATCAATTTCAATAATAAAAGTACCAAAATATATTCATAATCACATATAAATAATTAAGAAAAACACTGGAGAAATGATAAAAAATAAATATAGCACATGGATATCCAGATAAAATAAAAATGATAAATAATTTAAGACATATGTACACTTCCTAATCTTAGAAATCGATCATCAAATTGCATTATTAAATTTAAGATTCTCTTCAACATTTGAAAAAACATTATCTGCAAAGTACTATCAATATCTCAAATATAATATAAACTCAAAATTATTTATAAAATAACCTCATATCTACCACTGGATCAACTGAATAATAAGATTATTAAATTAATTTGAAAAAAAAATAACACTTTAAGTTATTGACTATTATTTTCACACTAAATGAACTGAGAGTAAAAAAAATATTACTTTAAGTACCGTTTCCAACTACGGTAAAAAAAAATTAAACTAACTCAAAATAATTACTTGAGTCATTAAAATACAGCACAAAAAGAGTCATAAATAATAATAAATAGTATCATAACCACAATCCTAACTGGTACACGTCGCCAATTAAATATTAATAACCCAAGAAAAAGACTGTGTCGACGGCACCAAATAAATAGGAACACAACCCAAATCGTGACTGGTACACGGCGCCAAATAAATATAGCGAGACTTAGGGATCGGAGAACTTATACCGGGAAAAATTAATGAAGTGATGATTCTCACGAAAAATACTCCGATTGAATCCAAACCTGAAAATTCAATTTTGAAAATAGTACAAGTTAACTATCCCAAAATCTCTCTATATGGCGTAATCTCAAGTGACAGTAACATTGCGTTGTGAAATAAGTTAAATTAAAAAGGTTAAAATTTAATGTTGGAAAATTAGAATTTAAGTTGAAAGCTTAATTGTAAAATTTAAGAATGATAAACATTTATACAAAAGTTGATCCATCTGAAATCGGTGAAATGTAAATTAAGAAAATAAATAACTCACCAAATAGATGACACACATAGATTTATTTGAAGCAGAAAGAGCACTCACAAAATATTAATATGCAAAGAACTTCAATTGATTATATTAATTCACATTCTTTCTTCTTTCACAATAATTCTTACCAGATAATTTTAAATAATTTTAAATCATGAGAATACATTCAAAATGTATGATGTTCAGTTCTTTTAGATTAATTTAAAATGTTATTCGTTTAAATAAGTTTATTGTTTCAAAATTTAATGTTCGTCATTAAGGATGTTCTTGAAGATTAAAAAAAAAGTCTCTCAGAAAAATGGCAGATTCTTTTACACGGTGCTCTCAGTTGTCGATGAACATAATTATTTATACTTGAAGTGAAATGTTATTGTTATATATGGATAAATTCAAGAAATGGAGTTCATTGTTGGAATAGGTAAATAAGGAATATGAACGTTTTTCTTCTATCACGCTTGCATCTATCTGATGAGAAATCACTCAGGGATGTACGAAAATTCACGGACTGGCTCTCCGAACACGCTGAAGAATGTAGGTGGGTCTAGATGTCAAAGTAGATTGGCTAGCATCTAATTCTGCTGGTTCAATTTAATACATCGTAAATACTCTTCAATAAATTAGCGATAGCTAAATAAATAGCTCAAGATGTCGAAAAGAGATGGTAACACTGCTCCGTAGCATCTAAAAATCTTAGTATGTCTATCTCTCGAGAAAATCACAACACATTTCCACCCAGTAAGTGAATAACTTCATCCAGTGCTGGAACAAGCTCAACTGCCGCCAGGCCAGAGGCCCGACAGCTAAAAAAAAACGTTGTTAGTCGATCAAACGAATCTGGCGAAGTGATTCTCCTTCAATACTCAAAGTACGATCTCTCTCTCTGAGATTTGAAATCTCCGCCAATCAAAAAGGAGCATCTCCTAACGGTTCCGAATCTAACTGTCGCGCTCGTGACACCACCTGATGGATTTTTTGAAGAAGCTTACCCACGCGGTCAAAGTCAAATATTAACTGTTGACGACACGTCATTGCGAATGTTCTATGAGCTTCTATCTGTCACCTTGAATCGGACTGATAGTGACCTTGCCTCTCGTGAGTCACTGACCCAGATACAAATGCGCGGGAACTAAGAAATAATGCCTGCTTGTTTACCAGAAACATCCAAATACACATCAATGGCGTCTGAACGCAAATCTCGACGAAATTCAAAACAGAAAAAACGAAAGTAATTAAAAATCTATAATTGCCAAACTAATGGATGAAAACAAATGAAATTTTAGCAATCTAAATAAAATTAAAATTTCTTTCCACCAGATATGTTTTTGAAAGTAGAATATTTAAATTAAGAAATTTTGAAAAATGATTATTGGACTTAGAAATTTTGAAATGAAATATGGAAAAGTTCACGATTCTGAAAGAATTTGCCTGAATTAAAATAAATGAATTTGAACTTTCTGTAAAGAATAAAATTAACAATTAACCAATTTTTTAATCAATATTATTAAAAAGGAAATACACTATATTTTGGAATAATTTATTTTAGACTGTATATTATTTAAAAGTTAGAAAAAGTAAGTTATAAATATTTCTTTTTTAGATAATTTGAAATGAAGTTTAATTAATATTGCAAAGTGAATAAAATGTAAATTAAATTGAATGAATAAATATCCTAAAACATATGTAATGGAAAGATTCTGAAATTAATTTATATTTTCACCAAAAGTAAACAATTTAGAAAGAATGTTAGATTTAAAATGCAAAAATGAAATTTAGCATAATTAATTTAAATGAATTTAAATTGAAGAATAAATTAAAGTTAAATGTAAAATACTGAATAAATTAAGAGTTAAATTTTTAAATCATAACACAAACCAATCACAGACTTTAATTACAAAAACTATTACCCAAGTTAAAAATTGTTATCGAAAATTTATAGTTATTGCTTCATACTGAAAATATTAAAATAAAATTGAAAAGAAATTTATAATTAAGTAAATTTTAAAATAAATATTAGGAAAGATGCCAAATTAAAACCTTTCACAAACTGATACCCTTCATAAACCAATAAATTTGGACTAGAAGCAGATAAAAAAAAATTAAAACTCAAGCATAATTCCCGAATATTAATAAAATTTACACTGACTGATAGCCTAATGCATCATTAACGGATACTTTTTAGCATAGCAAGGAGAGTATCACTTAACCAGGATGACATGGAAATTACCAATGAATAATACCGACCAAGGCATTATTTGAACAATAAAAAAAAATTAAATTTGAGGAAGTATACCTATGAAAAAAAAATTAAGAAATTTTGTTTGTAGAGGTAGAAATAAGAATTTTTTAAATACTTAACCATCAAAATAGCTAAAAAATATATAAAATTCACTTAAAACAGCCATAAAAATGTTTTTAAAAGAAAGTTACTATAAAATTGAAAAATATTGCTTGAGAAAAATATATAAAATCTTAATATTGTGACAACAGAAAACAAAATATCAAAATATACCTTTTTAAGATTCAGTTTAAAAATACAGAATATTTCATCTAAATTAAATCAAAGTAAAATTTTTTTATCAAAGTTATTTTTAAAGAGAGTCAAGAAATTTAAAATGCACCTTGTTGACTATTTACATTACTCTGTAAATTCAAATTGTAAAACTTAAAAATTATGTACACAAAACACAATGCAGAAGATTATTCAAAAATAATTATTTTGAAGTGAAGAAATGTTGTGTCAAAGATGATTTCTGCCAAAATGTAAAATTGTCTGGATCAGGGACAAAATTATAAAAAGAGAGCAAAAGTGATCAATTTCTGCCAACCCATGCATAAATCAATTTGAACACAAATTTCAAAAAAAAAATATTGCACCTTAAAGTACTGTTATTAAATAGTCTTCAATATATAAAATTTTAATTATATAACAGTGATATACTTATCTATATATTTTTTAAATCAAAACAGTTATCAATCATATTTCACTTTTCTTATATATTATCAAGTAAAATATAGCAACAGGAAAACAAAATTTTTTCTTAAGTATTTCATATCTGAAGTCATGGATAAATTCTAAAGTGATATAATAAAAGTAAAATTGAAATTTTATAAGGAATAACCCAGAAAGAACTCCCGAAATTTTTTTTATTAAAATTAAAAAAAAAAAATAGTTCGAGGGTTTGTAACGGTATTTAAATGTAGTGAAAAAAAAAAAAAAAAAAAAAGAAAAAAAAAAAAAAAGAAAATAGAAAAGTGGACTTAAGGTGTTACTGAAATAGAAATTACAGAGAATTTTGAAAATAATGAACGTTATTTTAAATTTTGTATTTTCCTAAAAGAGAAGAACTATAAATTTGCCTACAATCGAAAGTGGGATGAAATAAAAAATAATAACAAATGCGTTGTGAGAAGATAGAAATTAAGAACATTATAAAACGAATTCTTCATGATAAAATATGATAACAATTCTTACCTGAACTGAGAAAATACTGCATCACTGAAAACACTAGATTATCAACCGTTTATAGTGCCACTATTAAATTTAAATTTAGAAAATGGGAATTATATAAAAAGGGGAAATAAATAATTTAAATTTAAAAATAAATAAAATAATCTTGCATCTATAAATTTTAATAATTAAAAAAAAAGCAGATGTTATGTTCGTGACATAACAATAAGTATTCAGACTGATCGAAAAATTGGAAGATTGATGTCAAAACCATGGAGATATAAATAGGTATTCTATTACCATGGTCAAAACAAAACACAGTATAACTCCAGTATAAAGATATTCGATTTAACAATTACCTTAATTTAGCGCTAAATTCGTATGGTTCGGATTCATCTTTAGTTATTTCTATGTTATATGATCCTATCCTCTTTTCAACAATACCTTTTTCAATTTAACGATAACTTTTATGAATTTCAAATATGTTAAACACCTTTTCAATCATTTATTTCTCTTTTTCTTCTTTATTCATTAAACAAAGAAAAAAAATCCAATAACTTGTTTACAGAATTATATTTTATCATATTCAGTGGGTGTCTGAAATAGTAGGATGAATACATATATGCAGTGCTTTTGAAACAAATAAAACATAATGCCACACAGGTTTAAGAAAGAAAAACAAAGAAATTACCAATCAAATATTTTTAAGTGATAGCTAAATATTTAATGTACTAAAAAATTAAACCTTATAAAATACAACTGGTAATTAAATTTTTCAAAATTTAATAACCAAATGTTATGCAATTTTGATTTATTTGACGTGTTCCTCGATTTAAGAATAACCCCGATTTAACGACGATTTTTAAGAGACCCTTTGTGATCGTTATCGACCTGTATGTATATAAGACAAATTAAAAATAATCAATATCTGTGGGTCAATATCTCAAAAAACACAATAATTAGACGCATAAGAGAATTCAAGAACTTTGTTTAAAAAATTTGTCTTGCAAACCGCGCCTAAAATTACAACATAAACAGGCCAGAATGGATTGGGCTTTGAAGTACAGATCGTAGGGACAAATGGCTCAATATATTGTTATGAATTTTGTAAATATTTCATTCTTTTTAATTTATTTTATTTTATTGAGCATCATGTAACTCAATGCTAAAGGCCTCAGGTGGTTTGCAAGGAAAACAACCTTACACCCTCATCTTTATAATGGAACTCTATGGAAAAATCGCCAAGGAATGGGTTTATCGCCAAGTTGGCGATGGTTTTGGCGACTTATTTTTGTCGCCAAATTTGGCGATATATCGCCAAATGTCGCCAAGTTGGCGACGGATTTGGCGACTATTTGTGCACCCCCCTTATACCTGTACATTGGGCTCCTTTCTCGCTTAGGTTCTCTATCGAAAGTTAAAGCACTTTCTGGTAATTTCTAGCATCTGAAGGCTCTGGAAAATTCTACAGTTATCTTTAAAGCCTATATAAGGGACCTCCACCAGTTCAGTTCAGTTAGTTCTCTGTCAAATGCGATTGAATACGCACGAGAGGCTTTGCATTGAGAACTGTGTTTCTCTGAGTGATTTTGTATTTGATTCGCCGTATTGAGCAATACGCTATATTGTTATGTGTGAAATTTTGCTGTGCTGTTACTAGATTTGAAGATTACTGAATATTTGTGTTTCGAGAAGTTACTTTATATTCTCATCGAGCTGTTTAGAATAAATAAAGCTTGCTGATTGTTTTTATCTATTGGCATCAATTCTTACGAACCCCGAGCGCACAACATTTGGTGTCAGAAGTGGGATTGAATGCCGATCACCACAGCAATGGAGGGTGAACTGAAACAATTATTGGAGAAATTAGCTGCAAACCTTGGCGAGTTGAAAGAAGAAATGAAGAAAGATATGTCAGCGATGGATGAGAAAATGACTGCGAACCAGGCTGAAATGAAGAAAGATATGTCAGCGATGGATGAGAAAATGACTGCGAACCAGGCTGAAATGAAGGAAATGTCGGAAGAAATGAAGAAGGAAATGTCAGCGATAGATGAGAAAATGGCTGCCAACCTTGGCGACTTAAAAGATGAAATGAAGAAGGATATGTCAACCAACCTTGGAGAGTTGAAAGACTTAATAGAGGATAAAATAACATCTTTAAATGACAGAATTGACGGCGTGGAAAACAAAGTTGAAGGAAGATTTCAAGAAATAGAAGGAAAGGTAGAAGAAATTCAAAGGACAGCCAGTACCGTAGAAGAAAGAGTAGAAGAAAAAGTTCAAAAGATCGCCAAGACCGTCGAAGAAAGCATAGAGAATGTAAAAAAAGATTTGGAAAAAGTCAAGAAACAGAAGATAACTGCCGGAAGCTATACCGAAGATGTCAAGTATCAATCTATGCTTCCTCGTTCCTGTATTAAACTCTCGACCTATGACGGAAAATCCTCATGGTCAGTTTTCAAGACACAATTTGGGATCGTAGCGGACGCCAATGGATGAGATTCCCAGACCAAGGCTTGCCAGTTAGCTGCTTCTCTACGAGCTGATGCTGCCGACGTCCTACAGACTTTGCCTGCAAATGAACCGCTGGATTTTGAAACGCTCGTCAGTGCCATAGAATTGCGCTTTGGCGAGAAATGCATGAAGGAATATAGCAGACTCCAGCTCAAATCTCGACAGCAGAAATCCACTGAATCCCTGCAAGAGCTTGCTACGGATGTCGAGAGACTTTCACATCTTGCTTATCCTGGCTGTCCGACTGAAATTAGAGAAAGTTTAGCTCTGCAACATTTTATTGATGGTGTGCGTGACCCGGAGATCCAGACAGCACTCCGGATTGCAGATCTCAATGATTTAAAAGGGACTTTGGTTTACGCTCTGAAGTTCGAGGCAGCCCAGCAAGCTACTAGGAAAGATCGACACTTTGTGCGAGCAGCCAACCTGCCTGAGACGTCGGATAGAGCTGTGGAGCGCTTACAGCAGCAGATGAATGACACAATGAGAAAGATGAACTCCTTAATGGAACCTTACAGGAAGATCAAGTGCTGGAAATGCGGTGGAGAAGGCCATATCCAAATCGACTGCCCAAGACGACCCAGCACCGAAGGTAATAGCTCACCCGCTAACGGAGGAGCAAGAAAACTGATTATTGACCATCTTGCGGGGCGGAGGTTTCCAGATCTTAAGAAGCCTCATTTTCAAGTATGTGAAATTTCTGCAAGAAGTTGCGGCGAGAACGGAGTTTTTCTAGTCGGAAGTGTGAATGATTTGCCCTGTAATATGATCATCGATACAGGAGCCAATGCGACCATCATTCGGAAAGATCTAGCTCAGCGGCTGAAAGAAAAACTCTCCTGGACCCCGCCACGTGTAATCCTTCAAACTGTGACAGGAGATAAGATCGACATATTTGGAAGAATGACACTGGAAATAAAGTTTGGGAACGCCGCTTACCATCATACAGCCTATGTGGCCGATATTTCAGATCCTTTCATACTCGGACTGGACTTTTTAAAAGAGCATGGATTTGCACTGGATTTTAAGAATAATGAATTACGCTCTGCTCAAGAAGATGTCACTATTTTCAAACTTGGAAATGAGTCCGGGTCCATTAAAAAGATCACAGCCAAGGCAGATGTTATCATCCCTCCTCGGACCGAAATGATGATACCTGGATTAACTGAGAACGAAAGTAGTTTTCAATGTGGCTTGGTTGAATATCCTGAGAAGAGCCCAAAAGGAGTGCTAATAGCATCAGCGCTGGTAGATCTGTCGAGAGATGTGATACCCGTGAGGATGGCGAATGTAAGTGAAAAGTCTAGAATTATCCAGAATGGTGAAGTGGTTGCTACCTGTGCTCCAGTCTCCTGTGTTTGCAAAGACCCGAGCTTGACGTTATCGGAGCCGCCTACAAGTTTAACACCTGTAATTGGACGAAATGAAAATTTATCTCCTGAACAGAGACATGCCGCAGAAAGACTGTTCCAGGAATTTAAGGATGTGTTTTCACAAAACGAGAATGATATAGGTTGCATTTCTCTGACACGTCATAGAATTGATAATGCCGACCATCCACCGATTAAACAGCATCCAAGACGCTTGCCGTTCGCAAAACAAGAAGAGGTTTCTAAGCTCTTACAAGAGATGCAGAATAGTGACATCATCGAACCGTCATCAAGTCCGTGGGCCTCTCCCATCGTGTTGGTCCGAAAGAAAGATGGCTCCACAAGGTTTTGTGTGGATTATCGAAAACTTAACGATATCACGAAGAAGGACAGCTATCCTCTACCAAGAATAGACGACACGCTAGATACTCTTTCAGGACATAAATGGTTTTCCACACTGGATTTGAAGAGTGGGTATTGGCAAGTAGAGATCCATCCTGATGACAAAGAGAAGACCGCCTTTACTACTGGACAAGGACTTTGGCAATTCAAAGTTATGCCGTTCGGGCTCTGCAATGCTCCAGCAACGTTCGAGCGCCTCATGGAGACAGTATTAAAAGGCCTGACTTTTGAAGCTTGTCTCATCTACCTAGACGACGTCATCATTGGTGGCCGCACGTTTGAAGAACATCTAGAAAATATTCGAAAAGTGTTAACGAAGCTAAGAGCGGCGAATTTAAAGCTGAATCCTTTGAAATGCAAGTTCTTCCAACGGGAAGTAAATTATCTAGGACACATCATTTCAGCTCAAGGTGTTCGAACAGATCCTGAAAAAGTGTCCGCAGTAAAGAACTGGAAGCGTCCGGAAAATGTCCATCAGTTGCGAAGCTTTCTGGGACTATGCACTTATTACAGAAAGTTTGTCCAGGGGTTCTCCAACATCGCAAGACCATTGCATAGGCTCACTGAAAGCAAGCATAAGTTTCTATGGACACAAGAATGCGAGAATTCCTTCCAGCGGCTGAAAGAAGCTCTCACATCCTCTCCAGTCCTTACCTATCCGCACCCCGAGAAACAGTTCATTGTGGACACGGATGCCAGTCATGAAAGTGTCGGCGCTGTACTTTCCCAAGAAATAGATGGCCAAGAACGAGTCGTAGCATACTGGAGCAAATGTTTATCGAAACCAGAGCGGAATTATTGCGTCACTCGTAAGGAGTTATTAGCTATAGTGAAAGCCATAGAACACTTCCATCACTATCTCTATGGCAGGAAATTTCTCCTTCGTACTGACCACGCATCCCTAACATGGCTGATGAATTTTAAGAACCCAGAGGGCCAAGTAGCCAGATGGATACAACGACTCCAGGAATACGACTTTGACATCAGGCATCGCAAAGGCTCATCGCATGGAAACGCCGATGCCCTATCAAGAAGACCGTGTCCCGAGAGCTGTCGCTATTGTTCCAGAGCGGAGAGCAAGTATAATCCCGAATATGTCATACGCCAGACGAAGACTTCACAATCAACGCCACCAGATCCCTGGAGTGATGAGAAGATTCGAGAAGATCAAATGGCAGACTCTGAGATCAAACCAATCTTGGAGTTATTGGAATCTTCTAGCACGAAGCCCAGTTGGAAAGACATCTCGACTTACAGTCCTACGACGAAGCAATATTGGGCTCTTTGGAACTCTCTCCACGTCAGGAATGGTGTCCTGTTCCGAAAATTCGAATCGGAAGATGGGAAGACATCTCGGTGGCAGTTGGTACTTCCTCGATCCCGAATACCAGAGGTCCTCAAGGAATTACATGGCAGTCCCACTGGTGGCCATTTTGGAGTCATGAAAACATTACATAGAGTCCGAGAGCGCTTCTTCTGGGGAAAAGCGAGAGCTCACGTCGAACGATGGTGCAAATCTTGCGATGCATGTGCAGCTCGAAAAGGACCAAAGAAACGTAGCCGAGGAAGACTACATCTCTACAATGTAGGAGCACCTTTCGAACGCATCGCCCTTGACATCCTAGGCCCTTTGCCAAGAAGTGCTGATGGCAACAAATACCTCCTTGTTGTCATGGGTTACTTCACGAAATGGCCTGAAGTTTATGCCATCCCTGATCAAGAAGCTTCTACGGTTGCGGATGCCTTGGTACACCAGTGGATATCAAGGTATGGAGTCCCCCTTCAAATGCATTCTGACCAGGGGAGAAATTTCATCTCTGCTGTGATTGAGGGTCTCTGTCAACTTCTCGGAATGGACAAAACTAGGACGACGCCTTTACATCCACAGTCGGATGGCATGGTTGAGAGATTTAATCGTACTATCCTCAACAATCTCTCACTGCTAGTCTCAAGAAACCAACAAGACTGGGACCAAAAACTTCCCTTGTTTCTTCTCGCCTATCGCAGCGCCGTCCATGAAACAACCGGCTATTCCCCGTCTCAGATGCTTTTCGGTCGTGATCTTCGTCTACCTTGTGATCTGATTTTTGGTCGCCCTCCAGATGCGCCTTCATCGCCAGAGGGATACGTGCAGAATCTCCAGGCACGATTTTAAGACGTCCACAATTTGGCTCGAGAGCGGATCAATATACAGACGGAGAAGATGAAGACCAGGTACGACACGAAAGCCACGGGACATCAATTCAAAGAAGGTGACAAGGTTTGGTTTTATAATCCGACTCGACGTAAAGGACTTTCTCCCAAACTGCAATCGCACTGGGACGGTCCTTATACAGTCCTAAACAGACTGAACGATGTCGTAATTCGGATCCGAAAGTCACCAAGTTCGAAGCCTAGAGTCGTTCATTACGACAGGCTGGCTGCATACTATGGCCATACTACTTAGTTCATTGATTGTAAATAGTGTAATGTAAATAATGTAAATTAGTATGACCATGGTCTTGTATATAAGTTAATGTAATAATTTCTTTTGCTTAGCATTATCATTATTAATGTTATTATTATTTAAATACTTGTACGTAATGATGTCTATGCTTTAATTTAATTTAATTTTTTTTTTTTTTTTTTTTTTTTTTTAAATAAGTGTATATTTTGTATAATTCAATTATGAATGTGTTTAATTGTTATTTTCCATGTTTGCTTTAAGTGCTTTGAATAGTATAGCATTTGTTGGTAACGGGTTTGCTTTCCGATCAAAGGTTGAACTGCCCGGGACGTGCAGTCCTTGAGAGGGGGGCAATGTTATGAATTTTGTAAATATTTCATTCTTTTTAATTTATTTTATTTTATTGAGCATCATGTAACTCAATGCTAAAGGCCTCAGGTGGTTTGCAAGGAAAACAACCTTACACCCTCATCTTTATAATGGAACTCTATGGAAAAATCGCCAAGGAATGGGTTTATCGCCAAGTTGGCGATGGTTTTGGCGACTTATTTTTGTCGCCAAATTTGGCGATATATCGCCAAATGTTGCCAAGTTGGCGACGGATTTGGCGACTATTTGTGAAACCCCCCCCCCCTTATACCTGTACATTGGGCTCCTTTCTCGCTTAGGTTCTCTATCGAAAGTTAAAGCAGTTTCTGGTAATTTCTAGCATCTGAAGGCTCTGGAAAATTCTACAGTTATCTTTAAAGCCTATATAAGGGACCTCCACCAGTTCAGTTCAGTTAGTTCTCTGTCAAATGCGATTGAATACGCACGAGAGGCTTTGCATTGAGAACTGTGTTTCTCTGAGTGATTTTGTATTTGATTCGCCGTATTGAGCAATACTCTATATTGTTCTGTGTGAAATTTTGCTGTGCTGTTACTAGATTTGAAGATTACTGAATATTTGTGTTTTGAGAAGTTACTTTATATTCTCATCGAGCTGTTTAGAATAAATAAAGCTTGCTGATTGTTTTTATCTATTGGCATCAATTCTTACGAACCCCGAGCGCACAACAATATTATTCAGCGACGAAAAACTGTTGCATACTTTCTTCGTAGTAGAACCTCCCTACCCGTTCTCCTCGGGAAACAAAATACAACAAAATATTTTGTTTCCCTAAAGCAACGTATACTTCCACTTGGTGACATCTTAGCGGGTCCTGAATGACGATTTCTGTACAATGCTTCAATCTACAATGCAACACAATACTAACAAGAACGGAAAATCATGCGTCAAGCATAGATTATGTAACACTTTCCAACGCTTCCAAAATAATTTTACAAATTATTACCGTTTAATAAGCTGAAAGATAACATCTAAGTAAACAATTTGGAAAACGCATAACATATTTAAAAACGTAATTTCAGGAATTTCCAACATATACAATATTCGGAAAAATATCCGAATATTTTTATTCAGCCCTGTAAATGATCTATAGATTTGTATATATACTACATAGAATGCTAAATTTTAGTTTAGTTAGGAAACGCGTAGCACAGTTTAAAATTCTCCTTCTGGAGTTTCTGTCAATAAACGGAAATGTGTTCGCGAACTTTTGTGCTGCCCTGTATATGAAATACAGAATTTATACACATCAAGTAATAGACAAAAAGTGAGTTAAATTTAAAATCGCGTTCAGCAACTTAAAACGCATTTCCAGGAACTATTGTTAACAGACAGTAGAGAATTATTTTGTGTGTTCCTGTAAATGAACGATGACTGCTATACACACACTATTCTGTAGTAAGCCTCTTGTAATGCACCTTAGTGATATATATAAATTTCAATGCGTCTAAAATAGCGAAACATTATTTAATTAAACCGCAAACGATTTTTCTCCATAGACGTAACGTAACGGAATTCTTTTGACTGTCTCTGTAAAGTAACTATAAGTGCTATGCACACCCAATTCCATATTAAACTTCTTGTAATGCACCTTAGTGATATATATCAATTACAATGTATTTGATATTGTGTAACATCATTAAAATAAACCTCAAATGATTTTTCCCCATAGACCGTAATGTAACGGAATTCTTTTGAGTGTCCCTGTAAAAAAACTATAAGTGCTACACACTTCAGTTGAAATAGGGAACATCTATAGATAACGACAATAACATTTAAAAATTGCAGGGCAATCCGAGCATATTTACGGGAGTTAGAGCACGGACAGATGGCAGACGGCAGACGGCCAGACGGCCATACGGCAGACAAACCGAAGTCATAAACACTTTTCAACTAGGTTGGAAAGTGTTAAAAAGTGGTTTTTCTCGCAAAATGTTAACGTTTTAGATTGGTTGGGTTTAAGCCCGACATAAATTCAATTGAGAACATTTGAGCTATCTTAACCCGTGAAATATACAAGAATGGAAATCGATATAACTCTACTAAAGAATTAAAAGTGGCTACTGAGAAAGCATGGTATTCTGTGCCACCAATATTATTTCAAAAACTATAATTGATTTAATAGAAACACGATTATTTGAATTATCTTAAGCCAGGGAACTGCTATTAATAGATAAATAGCATCATGGAAAATTTTTAAATGATATTTTTTTTTTTTTTTTTTTTTCATGTGTGCATAAAATTTTGACATACTCTATTCTAATTACAGATTTTTATTAGTTTTTATCCAAGTTGTGATAATGCACCCTTTTATTCATTTTTATATGATTTTTTGAATAATTTTACAGAATCTAATAAGTAAATGATACGTTTTTGTTTAATATTGTATCATTATTTAACAAACGACATTTTCTGATTGTGCCTAATCTTTGGAGACAGACTGCACTACTCATCGACCTTATATCAATTAGAAACTTTACTTAATTTTTTGAATTCCTAACAAAAACTGTAGAATTACAGATGCTTCTATAGTTACTAATTAAAATAGCTTATAATTCAGTTTCTTAAATTTAAAAATATTTAAGTGATCGTTTGTATTTTAACAAATATTTCTAAAACTATTACGTAAATAAATTTTACTTTTATGGCTATTAAGATGCAAGAACATCAGTGCTAAGAGTTGATTTCTCTTTATAAAAAAATACGTTTCTTTAAGTTATTATGAATTAGTTATAAATTTAGTTATAAACATGATAGATGCAATGTCTGACAATTAAATGCTGTTTATTTAATAGTATTTTTAATGCAAAATAGCATCTTTAAACGTGGCCTCTGGTGGATATCTCCTTCACCAGACACAGACACACAAAATTGAGTATGTAAAATTCATTCAAAAACATTTATAATCAGGAATATAATTTCGATAAGGAAACAGAAAATTTATAAACTAAAGCTCCGACTTGCTTTACTTTTCACAAAAGTACCACATATTATACGGGTAACTGAAAATTCACGTGAAAACACTTGAAATATTTGGGATAAGGAGAGTACGGAGGGGACGAAATATTTTTTCTCCTCAAGTAAAAATGACTTTATAAATTCTTTACTTTCTGGATTGATATTGTACCATATAGATCAGCTTGAACCACGTGACCACAAGCCTCCTATTTTCACCTAACCAACCGTTTTATTAGCTAATATTATCGTCCAACGAATCAAAGCCAAGAAAAATCGAAGGACAAACAAAATGCCTAAAAGAGGTTGTCAAGTTGGTTACTAGCGATGCTAACGGAAAAAAAAGGCTACCGCGGTGCTTTACGTATCATTTTTTTACAGACCGCTTTGTAAGAAAAGATTATATTTCTCCATCATTGTGGATTAAGGTACAGAAAAATCGGTAAAACCTTAAATTTAATTTTTTTCCTTGTGTCCGTTATGGAATAAAGAAGAAAAAGATAATACTGGTTCAACAACGAATCAATTGCGATTTGGTCGTCCAAGGAAGCTAAATAAAAGACAAAAGCGAAAGATCATTAAACAATCATAAAAAAATCTTTGAAGTTTGTGATTGAAAAGAGAAAATTTACTCAATTATTTTAATGATTTTTGGCTACTAAAGCGGCTATTTTTGTTTCACTTTTCGGTAGAAACCTCGTACAGATCAGTTTCGAGGCTAACGAAAAAGAAAGGCTACCGCGGTGGTTTACGCGTATTTTTTTTTTAACAGACCGCGGGAGTCACGTGATGCTCGAATCCACCAATGCAGATGTACGACAAGAGCATCACGTCACTCTAGCGGTCTGTAAAAAAAGATAAGTGGAATGTACCGCGGTAGCCTGTCTTTTTCGTTAGCCTTGGGTTACTAGGATGTGACGTCAGTTGAAGCTGATCCGAGGCTAACGAAAAAGACAGGCTACCACGGCGCATTCCACTTATCTTTTTTTACAGACCGCTAGAGTGACGTGATGCTCTTTTCGTACACCTGCATTGGTGGATTCGAGCATCACGTGACTCCCGCGGTCTGTAAAAAAAGATACGCGTAAAGCTCCGCGGTAGCCTTTCTTTTTCGTTAGCCTCGAAACTGATCTGTACGAGGTTTCTACTGAAAAAGTACAACAAAAATAGCCGCTTTAGTAGCCAAAAATCATTAAAATAATTGAGTAAATTTTCCCTTTTCAATCACGAACTTCAAAGATTTTTTTATGATTGTTTAATGATTTTTCGCTTTTGTCTTTTATTTAGATTCCTTGGACGACCAAATCGCAATTGATTCGTTGTTGAACCAGTATTATCCTTTTCTTCTTAATTCCATAACGGACACAAGAAAAAAAAATTAAATTTAAGGTTTTACGGATTTTTCTGTACCTTAATCCACAATGATGGAGAAATATAATCTTTTCTTACAAAGCCATAGAAAACGCACTCTTTTTTGAAGTCATTCCAACTGAAACTGTCAGAACAGCCACTCCAACGTCCATGTTATACGTCTTTTAGGAAATAAAAGGGCATACATTTGCTGAAAATCTGTATAATGTTACGTTTAATAATGTTTAAAAAAACAAAAATCCTATGTGTGCAAATATAATTTTGGCATGAAAAAAAAATTATTTTAATTTTTAAAATGTGTATTATTATTTTTTAGGAAAATATAATGCAATGTCTGTTTATATGTGTTTATTAAGTAAATTAAGTAACAGTTAAAATAATTTCATCACCAATGTTTCCGGTGTTTATTTATGCCAAATATTATGCGTGTGCAAATATTCTTTTGTCCACTGTATTTAGAACTCATGCTATAAAATCATATAAATAAAATATCAACTTGTGTGCTTACCAACAGCGGAGAAAACAAACAAATATGTTCCTTGTTAGAAAGTTTTTATCAGTTATGCTACTTCTATCCCGGAATTTTCCGATAAAGTAGAGAAAGTTGACTAAGCGAGAAATTTCCATGCTAGTTTTTTTTTTAAAACTTCCTTTCAAGAAACAATCTAGAGCAAACATACCGTTTCATATTTTTTTATTACAACGATTGATAACTGTTTTTCGTTACCACGTTAATGACTGATAATATGAAGAAGAGAATACGCATTTCGGCATCTCTCTCTCTATTTATCGTTTCTTTTAAATATAAATATAGTTCCTTTGTTAAAAGAAATATAGAATTATTCGCTATTAAATCTATGGAATATATTGCCAATTTATTAGCCCTTTTTTTCAGCAAAATGAATCTTTTGCAGGACAAATTTAAATGCAGGTATATTTTAACACCCCCCCCCCCCCACTTCATATTTCGTCTTCTGATGTACAGGGTGTTCAGAAAGTCTTTTTTATAATTTCAAGCTTTTATTATAAACACAAGTGAACAGATACATATATGGAAAATGGTACAATATTAGGAGTAAAGATCGAAGTTTTTTCATCAATAGGTAAACCTCTATATGTGCACCGTTAGTTCACGAAGCATGTCAAGGCGATAATCGTCGACTTTTTTCTCTGACATTCTTTTTGTCCACTCCTTGCTTTATTCAATATTGAACAGGTCTCCATGAATTTCTTTTGGCCATTGTACATCAATTTTTTTATACCGCTGACTAGGCCCCCTACCTGCCGGACACGAGTGCCTAGCTTGACGAGTTTGTACCTGACCGTAGGGCGATATTCGCCTGATCACCGCATAGCTGTGATCCATCTGACAAGAGTCTTGTCGATATCGCTGTTGTGCTCTTTAATATTGGATTGCTACAGTTTTCTTTGTTTGCCGGTTCATGGTTTCTATATAACTTTGTTAAATTGGCAGATAAAAAAAAAAGAAAAATTAAAGAAGAAAAAATGGGGGGGGGGGGGGGGAACTCACTCTTGCACAGCACTGAAAAAATAACTCCAGACAAATGTTTCGGCTTATACAGTAGAAGGAATGCACGCCTTGAGACGGGAGGTTGTTCATATTATAGAATTTTGCGTTATATAGATCACATTTCACACACCATTAAATTTATTTTGTAAACATGGCCAAATATGTCTGGAATATCTCAATATAGAGTAGAAGATCTTTATATTCCTTAGGACCAGAAGTTGTGAGCAGATTATAAATGTTTGCATAATATAGATAATTTCACATTGCTAAATTACCTTATAAACCTGATCCAAATTATGACTGAACCAAATCATTATGTTACTCATTTTCAAAAAAGTTTAATTTTATAATAGGAATTTTTTCATTAAAAAACTCTGAAGTAAGGAGATAAGGATGAAATAATGTCCGAAACTTAGTCCTCTACACCTAGAGGTTAACAATATTTCTACAATGTGGGTTGCAGGTGCTTCACTGCAAAATTCGTTGTTTACATCTGAGAAGTTGTGTGTTACACGGAGAATAGCAATATATAGAAATGCGTTATAAATATTATCTACTGTAATTCTTTTAATAACCACAGAAATCATTTCAAAGAGATATGCTCCGAAAAATTAGCGCTGATGCGGGTGCATGATTTACAGATTGTTTAAATTAGCATTTAATTAAAATTTTTAAATTAGTGTACTGACAATGGCGTTAAATTTTATTCTGTTATAATTCGTTTGAATTTCAGCAGGATTTGTGTTATAATGCAACTACATGTTTTCATCACGTTCTCTATAAATGCATATTCATTTGAGAGAACATGATTGCTGATAGACACAGTATACAGGGTTTTCCAAAAAGACTGAAACAATTTTTTACCTGTTGGAGATACTTATGCAATATAAATTTCAAAAGTGATCGTAATAAGGTAAGGTTATGTTGCTGAAAAAGTTCTGCCATTAATATTCGAAAAGGTTACTTTTTAAATTTTTATACTGTCTTATAAGTTATATTTAGAAAAAAGATTCTCCATTCTCTGACAAGTTAAACAATAAAAATTCCATTCTTCTAGCTTTCCGTTAATAAAAGTAGACTGCTGGAGTTAGAAACTTGAAATTTGGCACATGGTGGTTGCTTTTAAGATGTAAATATTTGCTAAGAACAATTCTTTAGAAAAAAAAAAGTGTGAAATGTAAGAAAAACGTTCTGAATTACGATTTATTAGGAATTGTTACGGCTAGAAACTTGAAATTTTACTTTGTTGTTACTTTTAAAGACGTAAATGCTCGCACAGGACAGTTTCTAGAAAAATTGAAATTTAAAAGAGTGAAATGATCGTAAAATGTTCTAAAATCACGATTACATTGTAACTTCTAAACCGATTTCCAAAATTCTTTCAGGATGATTCTTGTGACATTCTCTACTTAAAACTCGGCCTTTTTTTTTTTTTTTTTTTTTTTTTTTTTTTTAATCTCTATGCAACTGACCTAAAAGGGGTGCAAGAGCGGCAAGCGTTCTAAAATTACGATTTATTTGAATATGTTGAAGTTAGAAACATGAAATTTGACATGGTAATTATCTTTGGTAAGTAAATGCATGCTAAATATACGTCTAAAAAACATTAAAATTTAAAAGTGTAAAATAAACCGAAAATGGTCTAAAAACTTGCGATTTATTTGGAATTGTAAGGGCTAGAAATGTGTAATTCGACATGGTTACTTTTAAGACGTAAATGCTTGCGCAGAACAATTTATAAAATTTCGAAATTTAAAAGATTGAAATGTGTGGAAAGCTTTCTAAAATTACGATTATTTTGGAATTATTGTACTAATTTCAAATCTTCTCTTAGGATAATAGTGATGATAATCTGCTTAAAAATAGCTTATATTTTATCTCTGTATAAACCTCCCTCAAGGAGGTGCAATGGCGAAAAATGTTCAAAAATTCCGAATTTTTGCAAGCTATTGAGTCTAAAAACATGAAATTTAATATGGTGGTTACTTTTAAGACGTAAATGTTTTCTAAGAGCTTTTAAAAAAATATGTGTAATTTAAAAGGATATGAAATTATTGGAAAACGCTTGTTCATCGTGATTACTCTGAAACTATTGGGACTAGAAATTTTAAATTTGACATGCAGGTTTCTATTAAGACGTGATGCTTCCCAAGAAACGTTTTTTAAAATTTCGAATTTCAAATGGATGAAATGGCAGGAAAGCATTCTACTGTTATATTTTCAATACGGTTTTTCTGAAATTGTTAGCCTCGAAACTTAAATTTGACATTAGAGATAACTTCTAAGGCATAGATGGGCTCGAACAATGTTTTTTTTTTTTAAATTTTAATTTAAAAAAATTGGAAAGATATGGAAGATCAATTATTTTTCATATCAGTGTTAGATGCTAATTTTCCGAGCAATAGGATACAACGCAAGAAGCAGTAACTGCTATAATTAATTAAAATGTTTGTCATAAAAAAAAACATGATTGACAACTAGCTATGGAAGTATTTTTTACTTGAAATATTTATATGAAATATTTATTTGTTTGTCTGAAATAGACTCTGAAACCAATGAACCGATTTTAAAACTTCT
The DNA here is from genome assembly GCA_963931845.1 of Maratus michaelseni. Lineage (NCBI taxonomy): Eukaryota > Metazoa > Arthropoda > Arachnida > Araneae > Salticidae > Maratus > Maratus michaelseni. The sequence continues at coordinate 189,101,774 of OZ007587.1, forward strand.
TGTACGAAAGCTGACAAAGTTCCCACAAGTAAACTGCATTGTATCTTTTTTTTTTTTTTTAAAGAGGTGGTTGCAAATGGGTTGGAAGGAAAGTTTTCTCATTAATTCAAGTTTCACGTTTACGTAATGTGGCACAAGAACGAAGTTTCCTCAATATATAACTTAAGAAGTAATACTTAAATCATCTGCATAGAAGTATAATTTCCCCCCTAATCTTAGTAGGCATACAATACAAATAGAAATACTACTTCGCATATTTCTTGGCTACATGGCCATATGGATGTTACTTTTAAAACGTAAATGCTCGAGCATTTATTTGTATTTAAAAAATTCGAAATTTGAAAGATGCAGGATAAAGAAAAAAAAAATCTAAATTTGCAATTTCAGTGATACTTTTGGGCTAGAAAGTTGAAATTTAGCATGGTGGTTACTTATAAGGTGCAAATGTTCACTCAGAGCGGTTTCTAAAAAAAAATCGAAATTAAGGATGAAATCAGCGGAAAACGTTCTAAAAACGTTCGAAATTACGATTTGTTTCAATTGTTTGGAATCGTTAATAGGTAAAAATTGAAATTTGACATGGCTGTTACTTTTAAGACACAAATGCTCGCACATTACAGCTTTAAAAAAAAATCGAAATTTAAAAAGCTGTAGAAGCAAAAAACGTTTTAAAATTGCCATTTTTATGATACTGTTGGGGCTAGAAACTTGAAATTTGGCATCGTGGTTACTTTTAAGATGTAAACGCTTGCTACGAAATATCTTTTAAAACATTTAAAATTAAAAAAGCTGAAAGGAGGATAAGAAGTTCTAAATAACTATTTATCTGGAATTGTGACGGTTGAAACTTGAAATTTGATGTGGTTGTTATTTGTAAGACACGCACGAAAGAGTTTCTTAAAAAATTGAAATTTAAATGGGTGCATAAGTAAAATTCATTCTCAAATTGCGATTTCTGTCGCAATGTTGGGTGTAGTAAATTAAAATTTGCATGAGGGTTACTTTTAAGATGTAAATGCTTCCTCAAAACGGTTTCTAAAACAATCAAAATTTAAAAGGTCAAATAAGCAGAAAATATCCTAAAATCCCAATTACTTTATAGAACTACTGGACCGATTTCAAAACTTTTCTCTGGATAATGCTGGCGACAGTCCCTGCTTAAAATTGGGCTACCTTTTATCTCTTTGCCTCAGACCTCAAAGGGGGACAAGAGCGACAAATGCTCTAAAATTACGATTTCTTAGAACATGTTAAAGAACTGTGGTAGCGTGAGACGTTGTATATATAATTAATAAATTCCATTTATCGTTTGAAATGAAAAAACTTTATTTTAAATTAACACATTAAAAAATAAAAAAAACAAAAGTAAAAATGAAAAATTATGATAAGCATCCATGCGGTAAATTTACATGGTCAGCCAAACTCTGATTCTGACATCCGCTCAAAGTGGAACCTCACTCTCCAGTATTCCAAATCCAACTGATTCAACATTCAACTCCTTCCACCTTCAACTGCCGTCAGCCATTTCACTTCCCAGGGGCTTTCCTTGCATTCCAGGAATTTCCCAGAAAACCTTGCATTTCGTAGGGGCCCAGTTCTTTGTATCCACAAGAACAATACTTTACAATTCTTATCTACTCATTCAGAGAGTATAGCTTTCAATACAATGCCTGCATTCTAGCTGGACTTATCTCAAAGTGATAATGAAATTTCACCATTCAATAGAATTCTTTCTCACAAGAGATCAATCTATCAGATTATTTTCATTCCAGAGAGATTATCCCTTTTCAATAAGTAAGGGATTAGTTGATTCCTGTCAACTCATCACAACACCTCCCCCTAAGGAAAAATTTCTGGAAGAATTTTGGCATATACATGGATAGAATAAGCTCCTTCAATCAATTTCTAAAGAGGTCATCAAAGCACAAAGGAATTTTGAATAACCCATGAAAAATCCCTATAGAATACAAACACATTCCCATACTCAGTATCTGATAGACTACACTGTCAATAGGATTTACTATAATCTCTCACCTACAATACCTAAGTATAATTTCAGGAATAATTTTATACAAATGATGCCCTAAGAAACAATTTTGTAATATTTCATATACATATAATACCAAATACAGATTACACTTTACATGATTCTAACAAAAAAATAATAATAATGAAAAAAAAATCTATATACAACACAATGCCTAAAACAATTCTCTTAAAAACTTGCCTAACAGCCAAAATTTAGACGCTTCTACAAACAAAAAGAACGCATACTAAATTATGCAATTATTAAATTAATGAAGTTTTATTATTACGAAAGTATTAAACATTAAATGATAAATAAACCCAATATAGATATTACAATAATGAGCACTACCAAATTTAGAATCAACTTAATTTAGAGAATTCTCCCAAAAACCAATATCTAAATTACTTCTATCAGAAAATCTTTTCGACAATAAATTTCGCTTTACAACTTCATGATCACAATTTTTCTTTTCAAAATCTTGTTTGATTTTAATAAATCTTTCTTTATGATCCGTTTTAAAAGCAGAATGCTCCATTCTTTTTAACTTTGAATTCTTTGAATTTTCATATCCACTTTCTTGGCATTTAGCCCCACAATTTACTCTATTATTATCTTTCATCCCAGAGTTAATTTTTCTGGCAACAGTCATAGGTGAACTCAATTTCTTACTAATTCTATTTCTAACATGTATGAATCCCATACTACCAACAAAATACCTGGGTGTATTTACATCATGCTCAGAATTCTTTTCACGAAATTGACCTCTCTTACATGACCTTTTAACCATATCCATTTGAGACGCATCATATTTTATATCGATCAATTTAGACCCTTTTTCCAAATTCCTATCAGTCACGTCTCCCGATGAATTTATCTCTATCTCATTAACAGACTTATTATCCCTTTCACAGATTTCATTTACAACCATTTTTCTAACAAATTTTTGCTCATGATCGCTAGACAATCTGAAGGTTCCCTGCCCATTTAATTCTCTCTGATTTTCCACCTGTTTACACACTGAATTTTTCTTATCCATATTTCCTAACTTTAATAAGTCATAAACAGCTGGTGTTATAAGGGGCGGAGAATTTAGTTTTCTCACAACTGCAACCACCACATTTTTTTCAACATACTCTTTTTCATCTTCTATCAAAGCAATCGGCACTGACACCAACTCCGCTTTTTGTCTATTTCCGAGGGCCGGTATAAGAAAGACATTTCCCACTTTCTTCGCACTCCACGGAATGTCATTAGCATCAAAAACCGCAATTTGCGCACCTGTGTCCTTAATCGCTTTTACTTTCTTACCATTCACGCATAAATCAACCATAGGTAATTCGGTTTCCACACCTTCCTTATTATTTACACCTTTCCCATCACTAGTAGTAATCCAAGCTATGCTTTTCTCCTCATAATTGGATTTACTTTTTAACAATTCCGGACAATTTGGACGGATGTGGCCCACTGCCAAACAATTATAACATTGGACTTGTCTTTGCTTTTCGAAAGCATGGTCCTTCTTAAACTGATCAAATTTCCCACACTCTTTCGTATTCTCAAATTCCGATTTTGGTTTAATTTCCTTTCTACTTTTAGAATTAAAGCTGTCTTTTTGCTTATCCTGAAAAGATTTATTTTCCCACGGTTTTCTATCCGACCTGTTAAATTCTCTTCTTATACTCTCAAATTTATCCGATTTTTCCGCGAGTTTAGAAGCAATCTTTATTTCCTCCCAATCATCCATAAATTTTTCTTTTATTTCAAAAGGGACACGTTTTTTCAACTGTTCCGTGAGCATTATTTCTTTTAAGGATTCAAAATCCCTCACTTCTAATGACTCTAACCAATTATCTAGATAACCCCTTAACTCGTAAATCAGATCCACCCATAATTCACCAGATTTTCTTTGATGAGTTTCAAATTTTTGTTTTAAGGCGCCTGTACTTAGCCTAAACCTATCTAACAAAACTTTCTTTATATGTTGAAAATCATCACATTTGTCTGACGGTTGTTTAACTATAATTTCGGCAATGTCAGAAGGTAATAAAGGAATTAATTGACTGACCAAATCTTCCTGAGAAATTTTAGCTTTCTCGGCTTGCCTTTCAAAAATCATAAAGAAAAGAGTTATATCAATTAATTTAGAATCAAAACGCGGAACCAAATCTTTTAAATTTATCTTAGGAGTTCTATGAAAATCTACATTTGATTCATTAGATGAAACACTAACAACATCCGCAGAATTTTGAATACGCAATTTTTCTAATTCAAATTGCTGTTCTTTTTCAAGTTTTTGTAATTCAAGTTGTTGCTGTTTTTCGAGTTTATCTGCCTCAAGTTGTTTTTCAAGTTTATCTACCTCAAGTTGTTTTTCAAGTTTATCTAACTCAAATTTCCTAAGCTTATCTTTTTCCTCTTGCGCAATCCTATCTAATTCAATTTGCCTCTCTCTTTCTTTACGATCTTTTTCGATTTGTTTTTCCTGCTCTTTCCGCTCCGCCTCCTGTTCAAGAAAATATTGCAATCGAATTTTAGCGAAACTTTCATCATAATCCTCTGCATCTACGATAGCCTGAATTATAGCTTTATTTCTACACGTTTTTGACACACTGGTCTCAAATTCCTCTGCTAATAACAGCAAGACACTTTCATTATATTTTCCTAAATATTTTGCCATATTTTCCCCCAAAATATAATAAATTTCAAAATATCAGATATATTCAATTTACAATAATACAATAAATACAAAAATAGAATTTTCTTCACTATACGTATACTAATGTATTCAAAAACGACACAATTTTAATATAGTAAATTATCATGCAACAGTGACGTCTTTCAAACTGAGTATATCCCCCAAAATAAATTTTATACCCAACAGTACAGCATAACATCAATTTATTTTGAAACATTAATCATAATCATTTACAGTATACCCATAAAATTAAGCTATAACTTTATTACTGTAAGAAATAAAATGTATATAAACAAAACTCTTATTTTCAAAAGCTTTATACAAAATTATGATTAAAATACCCTGATTAATAATCTCAATTAATCAATAACAATTTACTATACCCTAAGTAAATTTTAACATATACATTCTTAACCCAATATTATACCAAACAGATACCAGAAAATCAACAAACATAAAAATTCTAACTAAAATTTAAATACCAAATTAATAGCTTCCCTAGAATTCTTAAATTTCACATAGAGTTTTGTTCCCCAAAATTAAAATTTATACACAAAATTCAATTTAAAACAGACCTCTATAGAAGATTTCATAATAGAGCTTACTTCCAGATGCAGATATTTCCTCCACACTGATACCAGGCTTCCAAGCACTTTTAAAGATGACACGCACACAGATTTTTGAAGATTTGAAGACACTCAATTTACTGATGAGGCACTAATTGCACCTTAGATCCGTATGTAGACAACTTAGATGGTACACCGCATATCTTCATTCCACTGATATAATTTGAAGCACACACAAATAGCACCAAGTCTATAGTTGACTGTTCATACACCTCACAGCTTTAGTCGATAAAGTTCTTTTACCAGTTCTCTACTTGCTAGAACTCCGAGAAAAAACCACGACTCCAATTAGACTTCACGAATCCACAACTCTGCTTGTCCGTTTTCCACTGGCTCATCATCTGTTTAATCAGGTTAACATAGATCCGTAATCTAATTTATTCTAGATTACATATCCCATTTGCTGCCACCAATTAATTATATATACTATTGCTGTGGTAGCGTGAGACGTTGTATATATAATTAATAAATTCCATTTATCGTTTGAAACGAAAAAACTTTATTTTAAATTAACACATTAAAAAATAAAAAAACAAAAGTAAAAATGAAAAATTATGATAAGCATCCATGCGGTAAATTTACATGGTCAGCCAAACTCTGATTCTGACGTCCGCTCAAAGTGGAACCTCACTCTCCAGTATTCCAAATCCAACTGATTCAACATTCAACTCCTTCCACCTTCAACTGCCGTCAGCCATTTCACTTCCCAGGGGCTTTCCTTGCATTCCAGGAATTTCCCAGAAAACCTTGCATTTCGTAGGGGCCCAGTTCTTCGTATCCACAAGAACAATACTTTACAATTCTTATCTACTCATTCAGAGAGTATAGCTTTCAATACAATGCCTGCATTCTAGCTGGACTTATCTCAAAGTGATAATGAAATTTCACCATTCAATAGAATTCTTTCTCACAAGAGATCAATCTATCAGATTATTTTCATTCCAGAGAGATTATCCCTTTTCAATAAGTAAGGGATTAGTTGATTCCTGTCAACTCATCACAGAACGAAACATGAAATTTAACATGGTTTTTACATTTACTATGTAAATACTCGCAAAGAACGGTTCTGAAAAAAGAAATCGAAATTTAAACGTATGAAATGAATCGAAAACGGTCTAAAAACTTTCTAATTTACGACTTTTTTAATTATTACTGCTAGAAACGTACAATTCGACATGGCAGTTACCTATAAGGCGTCATGCACGCTCTGAATAGTTTCTAAAATTTCAAAATTTAAAAGGGTGAAATGAATGGGGAACATTCTGAAATCACGTTACTTTGGAAATACTCAACCGATTTCAAATCTTCTGTCAGGATAATAAGGTTGACAATCTTATAGGCTATATTTTATCTCTATACAAACTGCCCTCAAGGGGGTATCGCAGCGAAAAACTTTCTAAAATTCCGATTTCTTTAAATCTGTTGTGGCTAAAAACATGAAATTTGGTATGGCATTATCTTTTAAAATATAAATGCATGTTAAGAGCGCCTAATAAAATTTGTGGGATTATAAAGGAAGAAATGATTGGAAAACGCTCTATAATAATGATTACTATGAAACTATCGGGGTTAGAGAATTTTATTGGACATTCGTAGGTTTCTATTAAAAGATGATGCTCCAAAAAAATTCAAATCAGTGAAATGGGATTAAAACGTTCTACAACTATATTTCTACAATGATTTTTCTGAAACTGTCAGCCTAGAAACTTTAAATTTGGCATAGAGATAACTTTTAGTAGCTACGTACAAACAATTTTTTTCAAAATTTAAAATTGAAAAGAGAAGAAAAATTAATTATTTGTAATGCCAATGTTAGATATAACTTTTCTGAGCAATGGGATAAAACACAAGTACTAGTAAGTTTTATAATTAATTAAAAGCTACTGATACTTTTTTATTACTATCTTAAAAATGATAGTAATAAAAAAAACTGATTGCCAACTAGGTAAGGAAATGCTTCATATTTACCTTTTGGAGTACAAAAATGACGGTTATAAATATACTAAACCAATGCTTTACAAATTATTACTTAACGGTATTATGATTTTTATATTGAATCAAGGTATACCCAATACTGTAAAAATGAAACATTTATTTGTTTGTAGGAAATAGACTCTGAAACTAATGGACCGATTTTAAAAATCCTATTATTGTATGATATTGATAAACATAGCTCCCAAGTAGACTGCATTTAACTGTTTTTTGAAAGGGGGTTGCTGCAAATGGTTTGGAATGAAGAATGCTCTCATTAATTGAAGTCTCGCGTTCACCTAATGCGGTACAAGAGTGAAAAGATTGATAAAAATGTAACTTAATTAGTAATATGTTTGAATTATACGTAGAAGTATAAATTCCCTCTAATGGTATAGGCACACAAATACCACTTGGTATCTTTCAACAATCACGCGTGCAAATGCCGCGGGTTTGCTATTGTATGATAAAGTAAAAAAAAGTGGGACTCTCGTTAAGATCTCACCGCTTAATTACGTAACCTCCGGTTCATGAGGACAATTTCATTTTCTCCACCATTTATATTTCCAATTAATGTTAAGGACATCGTTTAATATACGTATTACTAAAAACGACAAAGTGAACAATTTTTCACAAATTTGACCGAGCAGAATCGAAACTAGTATTGAAGGATTATAAATATTATTATATTGAAGGATTATAAAACAGCATATTTTATTAAATCCAAGCGGAAATATCGTGGAAAATCTCATTGAAATTTTACGAAAGATTTATCGTTAAGATTCTATAAATCTCGGATAAAATCTCCTTGATAACAAGATTCTTATTTAAATAAAACCATAGTGTCAACAGACCCATATAATGGACTTTTAAGTGAATGCATGGTCACCAAGCAATTGAGATTTTGTTCCCTATTTTCTTAGTCCTTTTAAAGTAATAACCTAAATGTCTTTTCTATTTGATATGTTCTTAAAATATTTTTTAATTATTGTGCCTTGAATATAAAAATATATGTTCTTAGATTGTAACTTTCTCCCCCCCCCCCCCCCTCATCACACCCTAAAAAACATTTGGGGACCCTAGGCACGTGCCTACTGTGCCTAGATCATGCCCAGGACCTGCCTAGGACCCAGTGGCGTATCCAGAAGGATGGGGGGGGGGGGGTTATAGATAAGTGTTTCTGAATCGCATTTTTCGTCTTATTTAGTCGCAGAATTTTGTGATTAAATAAGGCAAAGATTTTTTTTTGAAAATAGTAGTATTCATGAACTACCAATTCCAAATATTTTAATAACCACTTTTTAACATTAAATCTTGTGGCGCGATATGACTGCTAATTTTTAGCTCTAACACCTCCCTCCCCCACTTCTGGGGATGCTCCTGCCGGGACCCACTTTGGTGCAATCTGGCTACAGCATGGGTCAGGGGCCTGCAACCTCAGAAAATCTTCTTTATTATGGTGGCAATGTGGTGCAAAATATTAAAATATTTACTTCTTAAGTACACATTTAAAATGCTGAAAAAAAAAATGCGTTTCGAAAGATTGAATCTTTTTTAGTGAGGCAAAGGGACAAAGTCGAAGCAGGAAAATGTTAATGTGAAGGAAAAGTCTGATTCTACTATATGTTCTCAGCAGTTTAGAAAATTTATTTAGAACTAAATAATTTATTTCAGTTACTTGTTCTTTAATTTAACTTGTTTAAATTTTTAGCTTAACTGCATGAACTTGAATCAAACATTTTTTAATCTTATCTTTTGTCCTTTTAATTTCTCTTTCTTTTTATCATTTTGATTATATTTTATCTTATTTACTATTATTTAGATTTTATCTGTGCTAAATTTATTTTCACTTTCCTCTCGATTTTTCAGATCTTTTTTTCATATCATTATAGTTCACCTGTTTTTTTTTCTTATTGTATCAGTTGAGCAAGTTCTTTTTTTGATTGGATAGTTATTCCATTTGTCCTATATCTTATAAGTCTTCGTTCCTAGTGTTCCCATTTTTACCCTTGCATATTTACAGTTTTTGTAGTCTTGCTTTTGTTCTAATAATAGAAGCACGCACCTTTGCCTAATGAAAAAAAAAAAGTTTTTGAAACACATTACCTAGCCAAAATTTTTATTGTGTGCTTAATAAGTTTTTAACAAATAGTTGAACTAAATATGTTTACGTTAAGATATTAAACAATAGGCTAATAAACAATAAAAAAAATGAGAATCTTTTTCTTAAGAGGCTACTTCACTCAGACGAACACTTTATCCTTTCTTTAATAAATTCAAACAAATTTCATTTAGAAAAAAAAAAAAAAAAAAAGTCATGTTTTTTAGAAAGTAAAAATTTACCGGTCTATTTTTTTCTTTTTTTCGAATATCTAAACCATTCTGATAGCGGTCTAAGCCCGCTATTATATTCTCTCACTGTAATATCTATCATGCGGACTAAATGCGATATTTAAAAAAATAATTTCAAAATTAAACATGTTGTACACCTCGAAATGTTAAAATATGCGAATATTTCCATAATCGGATTTTTATCAGGATTCAATATGTTTCTCAAACTCATATTTACAATTCTCTATTACTCATATTGATACTCGCTTTGTATTATTCTCAAACATCTGAAAAATTCGTTAAACTTCCGATATGACGTCAGATTTTCTTTTTAATTCTCTAATGACGTGATATTAATCTGTTTTGTGTACATACACATACTCATACTCCTTGTATTATTGAGAAATCTTTCCGTTTTATGTTTTATTACCACTATGACGTCAATCAATTTTATTTCATATTAATCTTTTTTTCAATTGGTGAAACTTTTTATTTCATTTTTCACGTGGAAATCGTCTGATAGAAAAATAATTATTGTAGAAAGATTTTCCTCGTTGATCTTTAATTTTTGGCATCGGCTATAACGAAAAATGTTTAAATTTAATAGGAAAAGGCTGTTAGAATTTTGGTTTTTTATCTCTATTTATTAAAATAATACGAATTTTTCAAATTTTAATATTTTCAGCTCTTTACAGCTGATATTCTGATTTATACACAAAGTTTCAACTCTGTAAGTTACATAGTTTTCGAGAATGGCTCTGTGACAGACAGACAACGGAGCGGGAGCAATAGGGTTTCGTGAGATGAACGAAACCCTAAAAACTGCAACAAAAATCGAAAAAGTACAAAGGAGCGTGCATTGAGATTGACCTCAGCTATCCAATGAAAAAAAAAATCATTTAAAAATATTGAAATGCGAACGAGATATCTTAAAATATTTCCTCCATAGGATTAACATTAGCGAGCGGGTGTTTTCGTCTGAGTGAAGTAGCCTCTTAAAGTGTAACATTTTATTGAGTATCTTGATGATAAACAACAAATTAATGAACATAATTAAACGCAATCAGACTTTATAGGTTCTTTTCCGCATATCACATAAACAGACAGTCGACTGAAAGGAAAAGAAAATGCTGAGAAATGTTTGAATATGTGTGATGATTGTCCAAGCCCTTAAAAACCATAGAATTTCATTTTGCATGGGATTGGAATCCGCTCTGCTTGTCTCTAAAGTGCTAATGATCTACATGGCAAAGTTGGAGACAAGAAGAAAAGATACCATCTCTTGACTGGATATATCCGGAGAACCTAATCTCTGTTACCCCCAAACCTCAGAGAAGGATCGAGTATGAATATAGTCTGGGAAGTTCCGTGGATTAAACATAACAAAAATTTCTCAGTAAAATAAGATGGTGTTCTGGTCAATGTGAAATGTCCAGGTGTAATACTAAAGGTTCATGTGTATGATTATGTTAAAAGACTAAACAATATTCAAGGAATAAGACACTTTTTTTATAACTTTTCACATTTATTAAGTAGCTTCATGATAAAAAAAAACAAATTCATAAACATATTTAAACGTAATCAGACTTCACTTTGTAAGTTCTTTTCCATATATCACATAAACAGACAGTCGAGTGAAAGCGAAAGAAAATGGTGAGAGGTGTTGTGACATGTGTGATGATTGTCCAAGCCCAAAACCCGTAGAATTCCATCTGCACGGGATTGGAATCGGCTCTTCTGGTCTCCAAAGTGTTAATGGCCCACATGGCAAAGTTGCAGACAAGAAGAAAAGTTACCATCTCTCGACCGGGTTTCCGGAGCGCTTGGTCTCTGTTACCCGCAAATCTCCGGGAAGCGTCGAGTATGAATATAGTCTGGAAAGTTCCTTGGATTAAGCAAACCAAAGCTGTCAGTAAAACAAGTATGGTGTTCTGGTCAATGGTGAAATGTCCACCAATAACACTGAACATTGTAAACAAATAGAGACCACTTTGAGCAACTACTAAAAGAATGCTGTCAAGTTCCATAATCTGATGAGGATTGTACTTGAGTTCTCGGACCTGAACAAGAGCAACAACTACAGCCAGAGTAGTTAACAGATACAGAGCAAGTTCTGCGATATGCGCTTCCAGAATGGCCAGATACTTGTATTGCGGCTTGTTGATTAAAACAAAGAATAGAATAAGACAGATGATGGAAAGGACAAGCACCATGATACCGGTGAACAGTCCCTTGTTCGCTTTTGCGCAGTCCACTTGGTAATAATGCCTGTGTCGGGTACCATGTAGGAGAACAGTATTCAGACTGGCGTTATCCAGAGTGCTGATGGTTTCTTGACGAAACTTTCCGATGTTCTTCCATATGACATATAGTATGGCAGCACATATCAGACTGTATTCGATAGTGCAAGGGAAGAGAAAAGGACTGGCGTTCTGAACTAATTCACCCATGATGTTCAGCCGCCTGCATCCATGGCTAATGTAAATGCCGTGTATATCAATTGAGCGATGGTGTCTGCTGTGGTTGAAATGTTCCGTGAAATCTTCGTCTGCTAGAGGCGAGATGTAATCTTGCTCTAAAAACAATTTGGAAAGATTAGAACAATAAAAAAATAAATGCAAAGTAATAAATGTAGTGGTATCCTTTTAATATAAGAATCAATAAATTTTATGATTTTTTCTGAAAAGTTGCAAGTTTAATAATAATAATAATAACGAGGTAGCACCCTCCCCCCCCCCCCCCCCCCCGAAATTCGCCGGAATGAACAAAAAATATTAATAAGGAACTATCAGTTGAACTTATTATAAACTTACACAAATAGTTTTATTATAAAATTAGTCTTACACTGGCTAATGTAACTTGAAAAACAAATATTATTTTAAACTATATTTACTATAACATATAATACTATTTTTATTAGTGTAAACTTTTCACATTATTGAAAATAAAACTTAATTCATCAAAACCTTTTCACCGCCGGGAACCGATATAACCGTTCACTATGCTGTAGGTTTCAATGCAATAGAAGCATTATTTAAATTAATATAATTCTACAGATATAATGCAGCTTTAAAACATCGAGTAATGATTCATTGTCTCAAGGATTATATTCATATATGTCATTAAGTTTTTATTTTAAGTTTGAAAAATCAACTTATTTTAGGATTTAAAAAAAAAATACAGAGAAAACAACGTTACAATTTTGCTCTTTTGCTTGGAGGTTAGAGGGTTTCCATAGTTTATTTCAAAATAAAGAATTCCATGACCTATATAATCACTATAAAGTAAACAATTAAGGCTATTCTAATATTTTTAGTTACGAAATGAAATATAAACAAAATTATGCCATCTTAACACAATCTTATTAATCTGTTTTTAGTTTTATCAATGTAAAAAATGAATAAATAATAAAAAATAAGGTTTAACGCAACCAATTTCATCGACGCAAAATTTCCATACGTTACTTTTCATATTTTTTATCCATGTGTATTTTAACGCGGAATATATTATTAATAAATATATTAATATAAAAGATTTTCCTCAAAAATTGACGTCATGTTTATGCCATCGAGAACTTTGCGTGTGAAATGATGAAATTGTATTCCATGAGCACCTTGACGTCCTAACCCCAGTACCGGCAAAGTAACATACTAAATTTACCTCATTTATATTTTTCTCAGTTAAATCAACAAAATCAACTTTATCAACTACCAATCTCTGTTTCATCAACAAAGATGCTCATTTCTTGTTAAATATGAAGTAATTTTCACATGCTGAAGCATTTTCGTACTTTCTGAAATCAAGGGACATAAAGGCAGAATAGCAAAACGCTTTCACCAATCGAAAATGGCGTCATAAACATGCATTTTCATTCATAAAACTGAAAAAAAAAAACTCTCCAGCAGTTTCCAACCTTTTTTCTCCCACGTACGTCTTGCTTGAACTTTACATTTATGCGTACCCCTTCTCGCATAAACCGTGCCAAATATTTTTGTTTTCGTTCGTTAGTAATTTCTTTATGATAGTTAGCAAAGTTAGATGCAGTTCTCTTTAGAATTTCAGTTTACAACCACTTCTACATTTTTGATCCACAAAACCATACCTACATAAAGTCACTCAAGACAATAAATATCAACTAAAGATATCAAATTAAGCACCCACAAAGAAGGAATGAAGCTACACTCATTAATACACGTTAATGAGCTTAAGCTAATGATGCCCAGTTGAATGCTATGATGTTTAAGTGAAATCGTCGAAACCAGAAGCCCCCGATATTACGATTCCTGTTTTACCTAGCTATTTCTAGAATTACTATAAAGAAAAGGACAATAAAAGAAAAGAACGGACACCTGAGAAATCGTAAGATATAATTAGGAGTGGGTGAAGATAATGGCAACGAATGATGAGCCAATATCTAAGTTTAGGCATTTTCCTTCATTTTATGAGAATAACCTATTTTACTTTTACACAAATCTCTTTGTAAACGAAATGCTTAGAGTTTTGTTATGCTGTTTTAATTTTAACTATTATTTTATGCGTTTTCCGCCATTACCAATGTAATTTTTATGTACCCCCAAAATAGACTACCACGTACTCCAGGTTGGGAACCACTGTCTAATCGCATAAAATGACGTAATTTTTCACCGACTTTTTATTTCGCTAGTATATGTTTAAAGCCTTGCGGCTTAAAGCTCAGTACCAGAGAAATGAAATATTTTTGAAAATCATTTCGACACAACTGTATTGAAATGTAACAATTTTATAAAAGAAAATGTCTGTTTTTCTTAAACATGCACTTTATTCGTAAAATTGAACAAAAATACTCTAATCGCGTAAAATCGTCCAATAGGGGAGAGGGGGGGGGGGGTTGATGTTCCAGAAGAAATGCCCGCTCCCCACCCCTGAATTCATGTAATGGACTGCCTGTAGAAGCAATCACAGTGGCAAGACATGCACTCCTTTATGATTATGGTACCCAATTCACGAAGTAATTGTTATCTTGGTGGACTTTAATAAGATTCATAAAATTGAAGAAACCTTAAATACATATTTTAAGAAGTGGTGATAATCTCTTGATATGAATTTCAATTCCTGTTTTAAGTTATTATTAAAAAAAAAAATGTTGGCTCTTTCTTTACCAATTTTTGTACTTCATAACGCATATTTTTTATGATTAATAACTTTTTAATGACAACTTCTAATTAAATATCTTATATATATATATATATACAGGGTTGTTATAATTAAAGTTCGCCTATTCAGAAGGCTCTAGAGCCGGTTCTATGGCTCCAAACGAAACAAAATTTCACTAGTACGTAGTTGAAGAGATGCGCTCTGCGAAAACCGAAAAAAAGTTAAAATTTTTGTCAATAGGTGGCGCTGCACCAATATTTAAGCCGATATTTGCCGATTCCTTTATTTTGTAAAAAACAAAATACAGGAAATTTTATTTCACAGTTGGTAAAAGTAAACTTTTTCAGATTCGTTATATCAATTTCGGTCAATCCACATGAAACACACAAAATCACAAAATTTCACCCAATGCTTGAAAAAGATCACATTTTATTCAAATTTTCGACGAACGACGTCAAAGTGACGTCGCAACTTCGAAAACTTGAAATACCCTTCTAACCACCTGACGATTTAAAACTTGCTGATAAAGTGTGTCTGTGATTTCTTTGACACTGGAACAGTTGATTGTTTCTGAAAAGCATTTGAATCTACGCTTTGTGGAGAATGGTAACTTTGAAAGAAAAGGCACTTCTTGTAAAGTTATTTTATCAAAATAACAGCAACGCAGCTGCAGCTCTTCGAGAATTCCGGAAACTAAAAGATGTTAGGCGTGGACCAATGTCGGATCGTAGAGTTCACAAAATGATTAAAAAGTTCGAGGAAACAGGAAAACTCGACATTCTTCCTGGCAGAAGACGAAAAAAGGTAGACATTTCTAGCATTGAAGATATTGCTACTGCTGCCATGGATTTAGTAAGCCAGTCATCATTTGGTAATGCAAGTGTGCCAGCTATTGCGAATGAAGTCGATATGCCGATTTCCACTGTGAGAAAAGTGATGCGTCAAATTTTGCGCTACTATCCATACAAGATTCAGAGGGTGCAACAACTAATACTGGGTGATACCGAAAGTCGGCTATCATTTTAATTACAGTTTCTTGCACGAATGAATGTGGACAATTCTTGGCCCTGGAATATTCTATGGACTGATGAAGCGCATTTTTATTTAAACGGACAAGTGAACACACACAACTGTCGAATTTGGGCGAAAGAGAATCCTAATGTTGTCCAAGAAGTTCCATTGCATGCAGCTAAAGTAACGGTGTGGTCCGGTTTCACAGCTACGTTTATGATAGAGCCATATTTTTTTGAGGAACTAACATCCACAGGACCCATTACATGTTCCGTAAATGGGAGAAGGTATCTCAATATGTTGTCAAATTTTCTGATTCCCGAGCTGCAACAGCAAGGCTGCCTTCAAAATATCGTGTTTATGCAAGACGGTACACCACCGCACATTACTAGAGCAGTTCGGACTTCCTTAACAAGCCATTTTACAGGAGACCGCATCATAAGTCGTTATTTTCAAACAGTCTGGCCACCACGATCGCCTGATCTAACATCATGTGATTTTTGGTTGTGGGGATTTTTGAAAAATTCTGTATCTAAAGACAGAAGTCAGACAATCTCTGATCTGAAAGACAGTATTAGACTTCATATTCGCTCAATCTCACAGGACAGTTTACGCAATGCTGTAGAAAGCACAATTCTGAGAATGGAATGCGTTATTGAAAATGGTGGAGGATTCATTGAGCATGCGTAATGTTATTCTTCGTTATTTCCTCGCTGCCGAGCGACATGTTTTATTTTTGTTGATGCAGATTACATCACATGAAATTATATTATTTTTTCTGCATTGTTTGGAGTCATAGGTCAGGCTCTAGAGCTGTCTGATTAGGTGAACATTAATTATAACAATTCGCAGTTCGTCGAAGTTTGTTGAAACTTTTAAATTTGTGTGCTTCGTCTGAATTGACTGAAATTGATATAATGAATCGGCAAACATCGCCTTAAATATTGGCGCAGCGCCACCTACTGACGAAAAATGTAACTTTTTTTTTTCGATTTTCGCAGAGCGCATCTCTTCAACTACGTACTAGTGAAATTTTGTTTCGTTTGGAGCCATAGAACCGGCTCTAGAGCCTTCTGAATAGGCGAGCTTTAATTATAACAACACTACATAGTGGGCATATACAGTATGCCCACCAAAGTCCCTTGCCACCCTCTTAACTTCGGAACGGCTGCTGCTATATTCATAAAAGTAGTGTCTAGATATAGTAAAGTAGCCATGCACTACTCAATGCAACCGCCTACGGCGCCACCTGGTGGAATGCTGCGGAGTTAGCATTACTATCTCGAAAACGGAAAGAGACGGAGAAAAAAAGTGATTTACAAAGTTGTAGAATATCATCGATTTAGTACGAAAAAACACCTTGTGGACATTAATGCGAAGAATAGAATGGTTAAAACGCGCATTTGTTTTTTCGTGATTTCCTACGCTGTGACGTCACAAAGCGATCTTAGAAAGAAAAAAACAAATAATAATATATCTTTATTTTAGATGTTCAAACTTCTCACCGTCAGCTGCAATGCATATTTGAGTCCTTGTTTGAATTTCACGTTGCACACGTAGGAGCATAGATGGTGACACATTGGCACAAGTGTCCTTAATACGTCGTTTAAAGTCCTGCAATGTTTGTGGAGGGGTCGCATACACCTGCTGTTTCATAACTGGTTGTTTCTTTCTTTATAAGATCGTTTTGTCACGTCACAGTCTAGGAAATCACAAAAAAACAACAAATGCGCATTTAAACGTTCTATTCTTCGCATTAATGTCCACAAGGTGTTTTTTGTACTAAATCGATGATGCTCTACAACTTTGTAAATCACTTGTTTCCCCTTGTAAATCACTTTTATGAATATAGCAGCAGTCGTTCCGAAGTTAAGAGGGTGGCAAGGAACTTTAGTGGGCATTCTGTATATAAATCTTAAAGTATATAGGCGAAGTTAAAGTATAAAGCTTATAGCCGACATGAGAGCTGAAAAACAGAATTTCCAATTGAACAATTATGGCCTTTATCGCATGCACTAAGCTCCGGTAACAGGGGAGCTGACTCGGTGGTCAGATGCACAGTGATACCTCGATTTTCGTCGATAATCCGTCCGAAAACAATCAGCGAAATCCGAAATCGACGAAAACTGAGACAATTATTTCCATATGAATCTATGTAAATCCAATTAATTCGTTCTAAACACTCCAAAATACGTACCAAAAACACATTTTATAGAGAACAAGTAC
Organism: Maratus michaelseni; assembly: GCA_963931845.1. NCBI lineage: Eukaryota > Metazoa > Arthropoda > Arachnida > Araneae > Salticidae > Maratus > Maratus michaelseni. The sequence continues at coordinate 189,119,796 of OZ007587.1, forward strand.
AGTGTTTAATACTAAAAACAATAAGAAATCAATATAGTGTTCTTGGTGTAGTGTATGGTATCAAGGTAAGCCTATATCTGGGGTCACTTTTTTTGGTCTTCTTTTCAGTAGGACTAGTTTCAGAGTCAGAGGACCTATGTTTCTAAAAAAAAACTGACTAAAGTGGTCTGTTTCTGTCTTTGAGATTTGTCTAAAATGGGGCAAGACATTGTCATTAAGCAAGTTGCTTACAAAAAACTTTCTTACATCTCATGATGGAGCACTCGTAATCTATAACAAAAGCACAAAGATACACTGGAAATGAACGAAATCCGAGGCAACCGACGGAAACCGAAACAAATTTTTCGCGGAAAAAATCGACGAAAACCGAAACCGACGATAACCGAAGTCAATGAAAACCGAGGTATTACTGTATTACGCTTCCCGATGAGGCGTTTAAAGCAGAAAGAAAATACAGTATGCATTACTGTATGTTAAATGCTTAGCATCTGCCTATTATGATCAACCATCCGTTGGTAACTCCTTAAAAATGAAAAAAGAAATATATTCAATCGGTAGCATATAGGAAAACGGAAAACTGCCAGTTTTAGTTCTCATTCGGGACAAAAGCAATCGTCCCTGTATTCAGGCGCGCTGACTGCTTGAAATCCTATTGTGCAAGGGGGGGGGGGGGCTGTTGCTTCAATACATATTCTACTGTATTTTAAACAGAATATCCCCAATATCTCTGTCACTCAGCATGTGTACCGTTCACAAGCTCTGGCAGAATCTTTTAAAGTCATGCGATCGATAGACAGGCTGCGTAGGATCTTCAAAAAACAAATAGGAAAATACCAGAAATACTATAAAGACAAACGAAAGTGATATCCTACAAATAGCTATGATATAATTAAACAGAAAACACCAGAAATACTGTACTGGAAAAGAGATCTCGCACAAGACATTCTGTACGATTGAACAAGTTTACTTGTGTGTAAGACGCAAAATTTCCGTTTTATCCATACAGACGGACTGTATTTTTTTCAACAGGATTCCTCTCTCAATAAGATGGAGACTTTCTGATTTACACGAATACGCTTTATTTCAATTTAAGTGGATTGCCCTGTCTGCAACATCTCAAAATTTTGTTTCATACATGAGAAAGTCTGTATTAATTTAACAAGATTTTGCTGTACAAATTACAAAGGAAAACTGGCAGCATTGCTGACAGGAATTTTCTGTAAAATCTACAGGATTCTTTTCGAGTATGTTATCTGTGGAACTCAATGATCACACACTCTAAAATAAATCCTGTAGAATTTACAGAAAAATCATGTCAGCAATGGTACCAGTTTTCCCCTATAACTTTTATAGAGGAATTCTGATAAATCGGTACAGATTGTCTCTGTATGAAACAGAATTTCTTCATGTTACAGATATTATAATTCTCTTAAAATGAAGCAAAAATTCTTTGTAGGAAACAAAATTTCTCCATCGAATAGAGAAGGCAATCCTGTTCAAGGGAAACAAAATTCCTCTGTATTAAACAGAACTTTTCTGCCTTACATATCACGATTTTTAGGGTCTTGTTCATCTCCCGAAACCATATTACCCCCGCTTCGTTGTCTGTCCGTCACAGAGCAGCTCTCAGAAACTATGTAACTTACAGTCATAAAATTTTGTGTACTTATAGCTGAATACCTCTTATGAAGCTCAAAATCATAAAAATTGAAGAAGTCGTATTATTTTAATATATAGAGATAAAAAACAAAAAATCTAACAGCCTTTTTCTATTAAATTTAAACATTTTTCGTTATAGCAGTTGCCAATAATTAAAAATACACAATAAAATTAATTTTCTATTGAAAGATTTCCACGTGAAAAATGAAAATAAAATAAAAAGTTTCACCAATTGAAAAAAAAAAAAATGACGTCCTATTGATAATAAAACGGAAATTTTCAAACATTTCTCAATAATACAAGGAGTATGAATATGTGTAAATACAGAAACCAGCTTAATATGATGTCATTAGAGAATTAAAAAGAAAATTAATCTGACGTCTAACATTTTGAAGGTCTCTATACAACATGTTTAATTTTGAAATTGATTTTTTTTTGAAAATATCGCATTTAGTCCACATGACAGATATTATTATGACAGAGTATAATAGCGGGCCTCGCCCGCTATCGCACCGGTTCAGATTTTCGCAAAAACGAGAAAAATAGACCGGTAAAATTTTACTTTTTAAAAAATATTACTTTTTTTTTCTTGAAAATGAAATTTGGATTTATTAAAGAAAGAATAAAGTGTTTTGAAAGGAATATTAAACGAAACCCTTTGTGCGATCTTTGATCACACTTACCCACTTGTTTTTTTATAACCCAGTTCTTTGTAAGAGAACTAGAGATCGACCGAAACAGGTTTTTAAGACTGAAACCGTAACCGAATTTTGGTGATTATCCCACTTTCGGCCGAAACCGAAACCGAAAGTGCAAATTTTTTTTAAACGGATTAATACATACATAACTGCATATAATTATTAATTAATTAATTAATTAATAACAAATAGTTAATAATTACTTAATAATAACTAATTACGTTACTAATTAATTTATTAATTATACATGTATAGAACCACATTTCTAACAAACAAACTTACATATATATGTGTGTTTATAAGTTTCAAACAAAACTGAAACATAAATAATACAACTTTTTTATTTTATTATTTTATAACAACAAATAATTATAGGCATTTATCAATACTTAATTAACAATGTAGTTAAATAATGTAAAATAAATATATGCATTGCTTGCTTTATAATTTACACTCACATCATGAATTAGTCATGACATGACGGATAATGATAAACAGAAACAGTGGAGTTCACAGCAATAAAACGTGTCTCATTTGAGCCGATACAACTTATATCAATGAGTAAAGTTGAAAATTTCCGAAAGAAGAAACGAGATTTTGAAATACAGATAGTTTCGGTCGAGTTTCGGCCAGTCCGAAATTTTGGCAGCAGTTTCGCCGAAAACGAATATTCAGCGAAACTCCGATTTTGCGCTAAAACCTAAGCCGAAACCGAAATTTCGGTCGATCTCTAAAGAGAACCTCTCCTCTTCTTTTACAGAATTTCTGGAATAGTTGGACTGATTAAAATAAAGTTTTTTTGTACAAGATTACTACCATTTTTCTGTACAGTGTTTCTGGTATTAGCGAATTTGCTTGTCAGTCAGAAGTGAAGACTAAAATTTTCCGCTAGAGGGCGAAAATTATATCTATCCTGGTTAACAGAGAAAATCTGTACTTTGTAGTAAATGGAGATATTTTCTTTAAAATACAGTTGAAATTATGTTAAAACAACAGGTATTTTTAAAAGTGCATGCTCGTTCTGCACGGTTGAAGTATCTTACGGAATTGGCTATACTTGTCAGCTATATCAATATTTGTGTAGCAACTTTGATCCTGTTTTAAGATTTTTTTCTTACCTGTGTGAAGAGTTTCAGACTGCTGAGCTTCGATGACAAAAGCGGGGATGAGATTAGTTGCATTGGGTGTAATCAGTGTCAAAATTTCGTGTTTAGTTTCTTGCACCAAGACATGTAACCAGACGCAAAGATTAGTGGCAATCATATGCATCAGTCCAAAGCGTGCAAAAGTTTTGTATTTACTAATTGAAATCTAAGATTAAAATAAAAAAAAATACAAATTAGAAACATAAACTTTTGAAAATATATTTTGTTATAGACCGGAAGGCGGCAGCACAGACAATCACCTCATCGAGTTCATGGCTGAAATTCCAGAATTAGTTAAAACTTGATTCGCATATTAAAACGCAATCGGTCTGCCAAGTCATATCTTGGTGGAAAACACCTTAAAACCCGATTTTAGTTGTGACGCGTAGGTTTACCATTGTGTTTTCCTGCACCCAAAGGTGTGAAAACATGGAGCACTGGGAGCAGGAACACACAATGGTAAATCTACGAACCAACCGCTAAAATCGGGTTTTCAGGTGTTTTCCACCAAGATATGACTTGGCAGACCGATTGCGTTTTAATATGCGAATCAAGTTTTAACTAATTCTGAAATTTCAGCCGTGAACTCGATGAGGTGATTGACTGTGCTGCTACCTCCCGGTCTATTATCTTATAAAAATATTTCATACTCACTCGTGAGTTGAGGAAAATAAAGTAGAGTTGGATGAAAGTGAATGCCATTCTACTACTCGGCGTAACAGCATATAACAGGTTGTAGCAGTGCGAATCCACATCGAGTTCAAAAAACTGCCCAAATTCCAATCCGGAATATATCATACTACCGATGCCGAAAGCTGTAGTTAAATAACAACAACAATAATAGTAATAATGACAATGATGATAAAATAAACAATAAATGAAATTTAAAAGAAGCATCACAGAGACGCTAAATGAAACATATATTAAAATATTGTATTGTTTTACAATTTGAAATCGATTTATATCAGTCATACCAAAATTATTTAAAACAAATATTATAAAAGTGAAAAAAAAGAAGGTTTCAAAGAATTGTTTCTTACATTCGTGTTTTGTGTCCTAACATCCACATTAGTCATGCACGGGTCGCATTACACCAGACAAGAACCCCAAAAATTGATTTGAAGCTAACCAGATACCCGATCCGAATATGGAAACAAAATTTCGTTGACTCGAAACCCGACCCGAACATAGCGCATTTCAATCCGAAATCGACTCGAAATGAAAGAAAATTATTCCATATTCAATTATGGAAAAATACTCTATAATTATTTCTCTAGTATCAGTTTTACCTTTATGTAGAAAAATGAACATACATATTGTATATTCATTTATATCAAAATATATAAATAGTTTTGCCATATGAAGCAATAATGTGGATTTTATATTGAAAAACGAGTCACTACATCCTACCCACAAGAGCCAAACATCAACTCTAATCCGACCCGCAATGAAAAAAATTAGTGCCGGCCATGTTCGATCAGACCAAACCACGGATTAGGTCGGGTTCAGAGTGATACAGGCCTATAATCCCTACTTATTCTAAATAAAAAGAAAGGAATCAAATAACACCATCTATTGAAAATCTATTGAATAGCCTTCTATGTAATTTGAGCTGGCACACAACACGTTCTCCGATGAGTTCCCAGCTCTCCATTTTAGATGGGGCGAGGGTCATGCCTCTTTTTTAAGGAAGGAAGGAGGGTACATGATAAATTTTTATATTGTAAGGTTGTCTACAACTCCAAACTGGTTATTTTAAGACATATATACGAAGTTATTTTCATTCGTAAATGAACAAAAATTGTAGTTATGTTCGTAATCGTATAAAATTTGCAAGTTTTATTCAGATACTTCTAAGAAATCGAACAGAGTTTCCTATCTATCTATCTATCTATATTGTTATGAATTTTGTATATATCTGTAAATATTCCATTTGTTTAAATTTATTTTATTTTATTATTGTAAATATTTCATTCTTTTTAATTTATTTTATTTTATTGAGCATCATGTAACTCAATGCTAAAGGCTCAGGTGGTTTGCAAGGAAAACAACCTTACACCCTCATCTTTATAATGGAAGCTTATGGAAAAATCGCCAAGGAATGGGTTTATCGCCAAGTTGGCGATGGTTTTGGCGACTTATTTTTGTCGCCAAATTTGGCGATATATCGCCAAATGTCGCCAAGTTGGCGACGGATTTGGCGACTTTTTGTGAAACCACCCCCCCCTTATACCTGTACATTGGGATCCTTTCTCGCTTAGGTTCTCTATCGAAAGTTAAAGCACTTTCTGGTAATTTCTAGCATCTGAAGGCTCTGGAAAATTCTACAGTTATCTTTAAAGCCTATATAAGGGACCTCCACCAGTTCAGTTCAGTGAGTTGTCTGTCAACTGCGATTGAATTCATACGAGAGGCTTTGCATTGAGAACTGTGTTACTCAGATTGATTTTGTCGTTGATACGTCGTATTGAACACATTGTTTCTGTGTGAAATTTTGCTGCGCTTTTATTGGATTTGAAGATTACTGAATATCTTGTAATTTTCAGAAGATATTTGTGATCGTATTCCACTGTTTATAGTGAATAAAGCCTTTTGATTGTTCTTATATATTGGCATCAGTCCTTTCGAACCCCGAGCGCACAACATTTGGTGTCAGAAGTGGGATTGAATGCCGATCACCAGAGCAATGGAAGGTCAACTAAAACAATTATTGGAGAAATTAGCTGCGAACCTTGGCGAGTTGAAAGAAGAAATGAAGAAAGATATGTCAGCTATGGATGAGAAAATGACTGCAAATCAGGCTGAAATGAAGGAGATGTCGGAAGAAATGAAGAAGGAAATGTTAGCGATAGATGAGAAAATGACCGCAAACCAGGCTGAAATGAAGGATATGTCGGAAGAAATGAAGAAGGCTATGTCAACCAACCTTGGTGAGTTGAAAGAATTAATAGATAATAAAATAACATCTTTAAATGAAAGAATTGACAGCGTGGAAAACAAATTTGAAGGAAGGTTTCAAGAAATAGAAGAAAATGTTCAAATGACAGCCAAAACCGTAGAAGAAGTTCAAAAGATCTCCAAAACCGTAGAAGAAAGGATAGAGAGTGTAGAAAAGGAGTTGGAAAATGTGAAGAAACAAAAGATAACTGCCGAAAACTATCCCGAAGATGTGAAGTATCAAGCTATGCTTCCTCGGGCTTCTATTAAACTCTCGACCTATGACGGAAAATCCTCATGGCCAGTTTTTAAGACACAATTTGGGATCGTAGCGGACGCCAATGGATGGGATTCCCAGACAAAGGCTTGCCAGTTAGCTGCTTCTCTACGAGCTGATGCTGCCGACGTCCTACAGACTTTGCCTGCAAATGAACCGCTGGATTTTGAAACGCTCGTCAGTGCCTTAGAATTGCGCTTTGGCGAGAAATGCATGAAGGAATATAGCAGACTCCAGCTCAAATCTCGACAGCAGAAATCCACTGAATCTCTGCAAGAGCTTGTTACGGATGTCGAGAGACTTTCCCATCTTGCTTATCCTGGCTGTCCGACTGAAATTAGAGAAAGTTTAGCTCTGCAACATTTTATCGATGGTGTGCGTGACCCTGAGATCCAGACAGCACTCCGGATTGCAGATCTCAATGATTTAAAAGGGGCTTTGGTTTACGCTCTGAAATTCGAGGCAGCCCAGCAAGCTACTAGGAAAGATCGACACTTTGTGCGAGCAGTCAACCTGTCTGAGACGTCGGATAGAGCTGTGGAGCGCTTACAGCAGCAGATGAATGACATAATGAGAAAGATGAACTCCTTAATGGCCAACAAACCTTACAGGAAGATCAAGTGCTGGAAATGCGGTGGAGAAGGCCATATTCAAATCGACTGCCCAAGACGACCCAGCACCGAAGGTAATATCTCTCCCGCTAAAGGAGGAGCAGGAAAACTGATTAATGGCCATCTTGCGGGGCGGAGGTTGCCAGATTTTAAGAAGCCCCATTTTCAAGTATGTGAAATTTCTGCAAGAAGTTACGGCGAGAACGGAGTTTTTCTAGTCGGAAGTGTGAATGATTTGCCCTGTAATATGATCATCGATACAGGAGCCAATGTGACCATCATTCGGAAAGATCTAGCTCAGCGGCTGAAAGAAAAACTCTTCTGAACCCCGCCGCGTGTTATTTTTCAAACTGTGACCGGAGATAAGATCGATATACATGGAAGAATGACACTGAAAATAAAGTTTGGGAACGCCGCTTATCGCCATACAGTCTACGTGGCCGATATTTCAGACCCTTTCATACTCGGACTGGACTTTTTAAAAGAGCATGGATTTACACTGGATTTTAAGAAGAATGAGTTACGCTCTGCTCAAGAAGATGTCACTATTTTCAAACTTGGAAATGAGTCCGGGTCTATTCAATGGATCACAGCCAAGGCAGATGTTAGCATCCCTCCTCGGACCGAAATGATGATACCTGGATTAACTGAGAACGAAAGTAGTTTTCAATGTGGCTTGGTTGGATATCCTGAGAAGAGCCCAAAAGGAGTGATAATAGCATCAGCGCTGGTAGATCTGTCGAGAGATGTGATACCCGTGAGGATGGCGAATGTAAGTGAAAAGTCTAGAATTATCCAGAAGGGTGAAGTGCTTGATACCTGTGCTCCAGTCACCTGTGTTTGCAAAGACCCGAGCTTGACGTTATCGGAGCTGCCTACAAGTTTAACACCTGTAATTGGACGAAATGAAAATTTATCTCCTGAACAGAGACATGCCGCAGAAAGACTGTTCCAGGAATTTAAGGATGTGTTTTCACAAAACGAGAATGATATAGGTCGCACTTCTCTGACACGTCATAGAATTGATACTGCCGACCATCCACCGATTAAACAGCATCCAAGACGCTTGCCGTTCGCAAAACAAGAAGAGGTTTCTAAGCTCTTACAAGAGATGCAGAATAGTGACATCATCGAACCGTCATCAAGTCCGTGGGCCTCTCCCACCGTGTTGGTCCGAAAGAAAGATGGCTCCACAAGGTTTTGTGTGGATTATCGAAAACTTAACGATATCACGAAGAAGGACAGCTATCCGCTACCAAGAATAGACGACACACTAGATACCCTTTCAGGACATAAATGGTTTTCCACACTGGATTTGAAGAGTGGATATTGGCAGGTAGAGATCCATCCTGATGACAAAGAGAAGACTGCATTTACTACTGGACAAGGACTTTGGCAATTTAAAGTTATGCCGTTCGGGCTCTGCAATGCTCCAGCAACGTTCGAGCGCCTCATGGAGACAGTGTTAAAAGGCCTGACTTTTGAAGCTTGTCTCATCTACCTAGATAACGTCATCATTGGTGGCCGCACGTTTGAAGAACATCTTGGAAATATTCGAAAAGTGTTAACGAAGCTAAGAGCGGCGAATTTAAAGCTGAACCATCTGAAATGCAAGTTCTTCCAACGCGAAGTAAATTATTTAGGACACATCATCTCAGCTGAAGGTGTTCGAACAGGTCCTGAAAAAGTGTCTGCAGTAAAGAACTGGAAGCGTCCGGAAAACGTCCATCAGTTGCGAAGCTTTCTGGGACTATGCACTTATTACAGAAAGTTTGTACAGGGGTTCTCCAACATCGCAGGACCCTTGCATAGGCTCACTGAAAGCAAGCAGAAGTTTCTATGGACACAAGAATGCGAGAATTCCTTCCAGCAGCTGAAAGAAGATCTCACATCCTCTCCAGTACTAACCTATCCACACCCCGACAAACAATTCATTGTGGACACGGATGCTAGTCATGAAAGTGTCGGTGCTGTACTTTCCCAAGAAATAGATGGCCAAGAACGAGTCGTAGCATACTGGAGCAAATGTTTGTCGAAACCAGAGCGGAATTATTGCGTCACTCGTAAGGAGTTATTAGCTATAGTAAAAGCCATAGAACACTTCCATCACTATCTCTATGGCAGGAAATTTCTCCTTCGTACTGATCACGCATCCCTAACATGGCTGATGAATTTTAAGAACCCAGAGGGCCAAGTAGTCAGATGGATACAACGACTCCAGGAATACGACTTTGACATCAGGCATCGTAAAGGCTCATCGCATGGAAATGCTGATGCCTTATCAAGAAGACCGTGTCCCGAAAGTTGTCGCTATTGTTCCAGAGCGGAGAACAAGCATAATCCCGAACATGTCATACGCCAGACGAAGACTTCACTATCAACGCCACCAGATCCCTGGAGTGATGAGAAGATTCGAGAAGATCAAATGGCAGACTCTGACATCAAACCAATCTTGGAGTTATTAGAATCTTCTAGCACGAAGCCCAGTTGGAAAGACATCTCGACTTACAGTCCTACGACGAAGCAATATTGGGCTCTTTGGAACTCCCTCCACGTCAAGAATGGTGTCCTGTTCCGAAAATTCGAATCGGAAGATGGGAAAACATCTCGGTGGCAGTTGGTACTTCCTCGATCTCGAATCCCAGAGGTCCTCGAAGAATTACATGGCAGTCCCACTGGTGGCCATTTTGGAGTCATGAAAACATTACACAGAGTCCGAGAGCGCTTCTTCTGGGGAAAAGCGAGAGCTGACGTCGAACAATGGTGCAAATCTTGCGATGCATGTGCAGCTCGAAAAGGACCAAAGAAACGTAGCCGAGGAAGACTACATCTCTACAATGTAGGAGCACCTTTTGAACGCATTGCCCTTGACATCCTAGGTCTTCTGCCAAGAAGTGCTGATGGCAACAAATACCTCCTTGTTGTCATGGACTATTTCACGAAATGGCCTGAAGTTTATGCCATCCCTGATCAAGAAGCTTCTACGGTTGCGGATGCCTTGGTACACCAGTGGATATCAAGGTATGGAGTTCCCCTTCAAATGCATTCTGACCAAGGGAGAAATTTCATGAAATTTCATATCTGCTGTGATTGAGGGTCTCTGTCAACTTCTCGGAATGGACAAAACTAGGACGACGCCTTTACATCCACAGTCGGATGGCATGGTTGAGAGATTTAATCGTACCATCCTCAACAATCTCTCACTGCTAGTCTCAAGAAACCAACAAGACTGGGACCAAAAACTTCCCTTGTTTCTTCTCGCCTATCGCAGCGCCGTCCATGAAACAACCGGCTAATCCCCGTCTCAGATGCTTTTCGGTCGTGATCTTCGTCTACCTTGTGATCTGATTTTTGGTCGCCCTCCAGATGCGCCTTCATCGCCAGAGGGATACGTGAAGAATCTCCAGGCACGATTTGCAGACGTCCACAACTTGGCTCGAGAGCGGATGAATATACAGACGGAGAAGATGAAGACCAGGTACGACACGAAAGCCACGGAACATCAATTCAAAGAAGGTGACAAGGTTTGGTTTTATAATCCGACTCGACGTAAAGGACTTTCTCCCAAACTGCAATCGCACTGGGACGGTCCTTATACAGTCCTAAACAGACTGAACGATGTCGTAATTCGGATCCGAAAGTCACCAAGTTCGAAGCCTAGAGTCGTTCATTACGACAGGCTGGCTCCATACTATGGCCATAGTACTTAGTTCATTGATTGTAAATAGTGTAATGTAAATAATGTAAATTAGTATGACCATGGTCTTGTATATAAGTTAATGTAAAAATTTCTTTTGCTTAGCATTATCATTATTAATGTTATTATTATTTAAATACTTGTATGTAATGATGTCTATGCTTTAATTTAATTTAATTTTTTTAAAAATAAGTGTATATTTTCTATAATTCAGCATTATGAATGTGTTTAATGGTTATTTTGCATGTTTGCTTTAAGTGTTTTGAATAGTATAGTATTTGTTGGCGACGGGTTTGCTTTCCGATCAAAGGTTGAACTGCCCGGGACGTGCAGTCCTTGAGAGGGGGGCAATGTTATGAATTTTGTATATATCTGTAAATATTCCATTTGTTTTGTTTAAATTTATTTTATTTTATTATTGTGAAAATTGCAGTATTATTAATGTATTTCCTATTGAGCATCATGTAACTCAATGCTAAAGGCCTCAGATGGTTTGCAAGGAAAACAACCTTACACCCTCATCTTTATAATGGAAGTCTATGGAAAAATCGCCAAGGAATGGGTTTATCGCCAAGTTGGCGATGGTTTTGGCGACTTATTTTTGTCGCCAAATTTGGCGATATATCGCCAAATGTCGCCAAGTTGGCGACGGATTTGGCGACTTTTTGTGCAACCCCCCCCCCTCCCCCCCTTATACCTGTACATTGGGATCCTTTCTCGCTTAGGTTCTCTATCGAAAGTTAAAGCACTTTCTGGTAATTTCTAGCATCTGAAGGCTCTGGAAAATTCTACAGTTATCTTTAAAGCCTATATAAGGGACCTCCACCAGTTCAGTTCAGTGAGTTGTCTGTCAACTGCGATTGAATTCATACGAGAGGCTTTGCATTGAGAACTGTGTTACTCAGATTTATTTTGTCGTTGATACGTCGTATTGAACACATTGTTTCTGTGTGAAATTTTGCTGCGCTTTTATTGGATTTGAAGATTACTGAATATCTTGTAATTTTCAGAAGATATTTGTGATCGTATTCCACTGTTTATAGTGAATAAAGCCTTTTGATTGTTCTTATATATTGGCATCAGTCCTTTCGAACACCGAGCGCACAACAATATTATAAAGGACAAACGTGTCCGTGCGTAACGCTGACGTCAGTTTGCGAAAGGCAACAGTCGACGATGAAATTTAGGTTTTGCGATTTTTGCTACTGCAATTTTCTTAATTTCTAAATATCGCACATTTTTAATTTTTACACCATTATATAGGGGAAAAAATCTACTTTTAAATGCAATTTGTTTGAAAACTGTATCTTAATTGACTGATTTATTATAGCATTTAAATTAAATTTCAAGCATGATTTAAAAAAAAAAATCTATCGCTATCGCTTGCAGACGATTAAAAAATATTAATCTGTTTGCACTTTAGACAATATAAAAAGTTCAGCATTTATCTCCAGCTAATATTCAATAACGAAATTAAAACATCATCTATCTACTATATATATAAAACACAAACGGAAATTTCGTTCCGTTCCTTTATAACTCAAGTTCCGCTGAATGGATTTTGATGGAACTTGCACTGTTCGATAGATATTTTTTCAGGGAAGGTTTTAGTATATAACACAATATTTTGCGTAGATTAGCTATAGAATTATGATGGAAAGTTCTGTTATTTTGGACGATAAGGTTGCCATAGGTCATTTTTTCTAGCGACCGTTATCGTTGGCGAAAGAATTGAAACGGCTATATCAGAAAATAATTCAAACACATAGAAAACTAAAAGAAAAATTCTCTTATTAATTTTACTTAAAATACGCCCCCCCCCCCACAAAAAAAAAGAAAAGAAAAGAAAAGAAAAACTATTTTAATGAGGGATAATATTATAAAGCGAAAATATTTAATTTAAACCCAAAGGAATGTTTGTAATGCGTCAAAATATTCAATATTTGGCGATTTATCGTTTGCGTCAGGTTAACAAAATCTGATCATTTGATTAGATATTATATGAGTGACATATTATTTTTGTTTTTCATTTTTTTGTCTTTCTGTTAATTTTTTTTAAATATAACTCCCCTATCATGTGACTTACAGGAGAAACTAGCAGATGTAATTGTGAAAATGACTGCATTTATAAGTTACATGTTATTTGTTTATTTGCGATTTTGATTTTACCTTTGGCGCCAAACAATGTGATTTTAAGCGAAAAATGCATAAGCGTGACATCAGCTTGAGCTTTATTAGCAATAATAGTGTTTTTCGGGTATACAAGATCCTTTTTGGAGTATTTTTTTTATATTCAAACGCAAATTATATAAATAGCAGTTATTGTTATAAATATCCGATCAAATATTTAAATTTTAGTGAATGATTGCCACCCAAACACATATTGTAAAATAGTTAAATTTTAGACATTTAAAAATTTACTACGGAAACATGCTGGTTTGTTTTCACCAAACCTAAGATTTTTATAACCTCGAATTCAGATCAGCGAATATTGTCTATTCTTTTTATTTTTGTTTTTTTAATGTATCGCCAATTTCACTTATAGAAATATTCACTGCGTTAAAAGTTTGGAACTAAAGAATATTCTTAAGGAGATGCGTGCAATTATGCGTTATTACTATCACAAAAGGCAACATTTTGTAATAAAAATTGCGTGCTGAAATAAATTTTCGATGTTCTTTTTGATTCGTCATTGTTTTTAAAAGATATTGGACTAATCGTCCATATTCCGGTCACCTGCCAGTTGGCAATTTTACTATATTGTTTGAAGTTTCGTTTATGTTTCAAAGTTACTCTGGACGACAATTCAGATTACAGAAGATTAGACGATTTTTGAAATTAGCGATTGCTAAATTTATGGGTTTTTTTCATTATGAAGCAAAGTTTTACCAAAAAAGCAATGCTTCCAATCAATGTACGGAAGAACTTTGTATTGTCAATGGTGGCGAATGGAATAAATAATATTTGTCGATTTATCATTTCAGCCTGGATAAGAAAATCGAGTAGCTGAAATTCTGATTAGATAATATTTCGTTCATTATACAGCATTTTCGACTTACACACATCCCTAGCAGCTAAACATAGTGGCAAATGAATTTATTTCTGCGTGTTATTATGCTCTTTAGTGAAATGCAAAAAAAATATTCGGTTTAAGTATTCACCAAAAAGATTATTACTAAACATTTTGCATAACTAACTTTATCATTGTCAGTTTTGTATAAGGTATGGAATTTTGCTAAAGAAAGATCTATAATTGAATTAAAAGTAATTTGACATTATTTAATGGAACATAGTTTGGCGTGTCAATAACTTCGTTTTGTATGTAACTCTGGTACATTAGTAACCATATCGTTTCAAGCACTTCTAATGTTTGATGTCAAACTTGGATATCGACAAGATTATGGAAGATTAGGAAGATTTTATTGGATGAAAACTAGAGGTTTATTCTTCTACCGGATTTAATCATCGGGGTTTTTTCAGGTTAACGGTTACACGAATGCAACTGGTCTAAAAAAATCGAAAGACAGTGAAAATGGCGTCATTTTAATTTTATTCAAACTATTCAGCTTTAAAAATGCACTTTTTTTATGTTTCACCAGTTTTTTTAAATAGAAAGTTCTGTTCGTTACGTGCTTGATTATTATCTATCTGATTTATTAATTTATTACGTTTTTGACTGTATTTACTCTGCTGGAATCGAAAGATGAAAAACCGTAGTAGAGTTGCCTGAAGAGGACGTATATTACGAAATATAACGTAACATAGAGTAAGATTGTACTTACGTTACCAGAGACAAGAAAGAGGAACGGAGTTCAAGAACTTACAGACGAAAATGACTCACCCGAACATTATTTAAGTTCAATGGTCAATCTATGCAATCATTGTAATGCTCTCTTTTTAGTAGTATGTTGACTAGAGAACATTTTAATTCCTGTTGCCATAATGGTCTTATGGTTATAATGGCCTCATTTCCCTACCAAACTCTACTACAAATGATCAACTAAACGAGTTGCTTCTTATTAGCCCAAATTTTGTCTAATGTATGATATAATATAACGCAATGTCGGTCACATCGTTTACAGCAATATTGAAGAAAAAATCAGGTGAACGTCCCTATTGCTTTAAAATACATGCTCAAATCCATTGATATAATTCGTTTGAAAATTTTGACTAGGGTAGCATCCGTTGGTGAAGATGTATATTCCTTTAAAATAAAAAGCCATTTCGTATGATTTAAGGTACATTTAGAAAAATGGCCCAGCGCAGCGGGCGTAGCATGCTAGTTAAGGAATAAATAAACAGAGATTTAACAGACATGTAATTGAAAGAAAGCTCAAAACGGCTGAAATTATCAGAATAATAATAATAATAAAAAAACTGCTGTAGATAACGAAATTTTTAGCGATTTCTTTGTTGTTGTTGTTAGCGGGCAATCTAACAAAAATTATTAATTATAAAAAATCTATTAGTTATCAATAACAAAAAAATGGTTTTATATTCTCCATCCCGAGAAGCCCGGGTTAGACGACCTAGTTTTCTTATAAAGGCAAAGGATCGTTCAGAAAACATTGCCAAATCTGGCATTAAAACAGATTTACGAGACTCAATAATCACGAAAAGGTGATCCACGAGGAAGCAATTAATTGGGATTGAAGCTGTATCACATATATAAAAAAGATAAAAATGTTATTCGATTTTAGGCCCTTAAAGAGTCATGTATGCAAATTTCATGCATTTCTGTTTTAAATGACTTCGTGTGCGTCAGAAATATTTGCGTTGTTGAGCGGAATTTTTAAAAAATTAACACCCTGAATACGTATTTACATTAAAAACTAGCATGCTGTGGCCACCAGAAAACTTTCTTCAAAACAATCCTAATTAATTTAATAGCATTAGCAGTTATGAATATGGAGCATAGTGCATTTCTTCGAATTTAATATGGAGTTACACTGATAAGTGAATAATAATAATAATAATAAAATCAGCGCTATCTGTTGTATATTAACATTTAAAATTAGATCAACATATACATTTTAATCATTAAACTCAAATATATAATTTGGTGCATTCATACACAATAGAAAATAAGATACATCTATAATGTTTATCGCAAAACGCATAGTTCTAATATTCCGTAATCGGGTCCACAGCCAAAAGTAGCCATAAAAAATGAGAGATTCGGACAACAATGTGATTGAAAGTGTATGACAGTTACAGGAATGGGGTTAATAATACTGCAGACCACGCTTTCCAATTTCAATCATTTGATTGTGGATTTGATTAGGAATCTTTTACCAAGCATAGGATAGAAGCGCCCCCTGCTGAATGATCAAAATCAGAATTAAATCAGCACCTATTTATGTCACTGGTCTAACAGAATATGCAGTTTGGAGAAATTCCGTGCATAAATTCTTGAGATACAGCTATCACAGAAATCGTGAAAACACAGCATACCAGCGCCACCTGTTGGGCAGTATACACACAAAACTAATCAGCATCTATTTAAATCAAGGTTTAACAGAATATGAAGTTTTATGAAATTCCATCAGATTTAGAGTTGCTATCTTTAAATTTGCTTAGTTTGTGGTTTTATTTCTCTCTTTCAAATCTAATGCTCCCCTTCGTTCGGAATGGTCCATTTCTTTTGGCAGCATGTTAATGTCCGTCTTTGCTGCCAAAAGAAATAGACCATTTCGAAGGAAGGGGAACATTGGATTTGGAAGAGAGAAATAAAACCACAAACTAAGCAAATTTAAAGATAACAACTCTGAATCATTTAAAAGGCAGTGGATAGAGTAAAATGCCGTTTCACATATTTTTAATTGTCGGAATGTAATTTCTTTCAAACAAGAGCCTTTCAGAATTTTTTTTGTTGAATCAAGAATTAAAATATCTCTTCCATTCGCATTATTTATTTTTCATACCATTTAAAATTGTTTGAAATTGCATTTTATAAATGAAAAAAAATACACGTTTAAACATCTAAATTATTACGTGACCAGTCTTTAAAGCATGGCTCGGCAGTAATGTGCTCTCACATGCACAGCTAATGGTCTCACGCTGGCACATACAGTGGAGCTTGCACAGTGTCCGGCGAGATGTTAAACCAATCGGATCGGTCTGGTTGCTTAGAAAATATCATAAAACAATCGCCCGAATAACATATGTAAAATTCAGCCTCGATACTATGACGTAGGTTCTCCGATAATTTAGCGAGCTTTAAAGCGTCTGGCGGAAGTTATGACCAGCGGGAAGCGTCGGGCAACAGTGAATATAGATTTCTAATTTTGTCCCATTAAACATATTAAGAAACCAGATTTGATACTTTAACGTAGGTTAGCAACATTTTTAGGTATCTTTAGTACCTTTTACCTGCCAAACAACCCCTGATTCAAATTAACTATTACTCATACGTTCTTACCTACTATAGTATACATCCATAGAAAAATTCTAAGGTTTGATACTATAACGTAGGTCGGGCGGCTCTGGCATCTTGGTCTATTCTTCTTATGTATATAGCAGAAGTTAAAAAATGTACTGTTGTTGAGGAACTTTGTACGTTCAAAAGATGGTGAGGCTACCATGACCTCCCTTTTAGTTTAGCCCTTCCGCATTCTAGCAAGTATTCCGAGAGTTATTGAATTTGAAAATATTATAATTACAAGTGTTGCCTATGGAGAAATGAAACATCGACGTTACCTTTAAACAGTGGTCGAACATTTAGAACTTTGTCATTTTTAAATGACAAAATGTTAAATTTGACGTGACTATTTTTTATAATTATTGCTTGTTTTTTAAACATGAATATAAGAGTTTATCCTATTATTATCTGTCGTTGCTAGGGACTTAATAAAAAAATATGCTACAGTGGAGTTTGGATCATTTCAGAATTACCCCCTGGAAGTTCCTTACTGCGCTTCGAGTAGCGTAACTGTAGGGTGGCTGAAGTGGCAAGTGCGACGGGCCCCCTCAAAGTAATGCGACCCCGAATCTATTATGTACGCTACGACTAAACTGCTGAAGTGTTGATTTTGACCGGTTTTCTGCCGCATGTAACAAAATTTAATCTATCAAATTCAAAATGAATCATCAGTATATTTTTTGAAATGCTAGAAAGATAGCTTTAAATTTCACGAAAACTCATGAACAGCATCAAGAAAAGAGAGCAAAGATAAAACAATTGGTTAGAGATCGGCATCTGCGAGAAAACCAATAAATTTTAATTGCATGACAAGGGAAAAGAGTAGTTAAAAAGTGGCGATACCAACAGCAAATGGGGTTTAAAAGGAATGCGGATATCATTAAATGGGCTTCCGAAAAATTCTCTGTTTTTCCATACCATACTTGCTAAAATGCGCACTTATAAATTATCTGTGCAGCCTGATTACGGAATATTGACCAGAATGCTTAGCAGTGAACAAAAATATTTTTTCTATTATTTCGTAATCAAGTCCAAAACCAAAGTTAGCGTCAATATGAACAAGAACGAAAAATCATGCGTCAAGCATAGATTATGTAACACTTTCCAACGCTTCCAAAATAATTTTACAAATCATACCGTTTAATAAGCTAAAAGATAACATCTAAGTAATCCGAATACTTTTATTCAGCCCTGTATAGGATCTATAGATTTGTATATATACTACATAGGATGTTAAATTTTAGTTCAGTTAGGAAACGCGTAGCACAGTTTAAAATTCCCCGTCTGGAGTTAAATAATACGGTAATGTGTTCGCGAACTTTTGTGCTTCCCTGTATAGGATATACAGAATTTATACACACCACATAATAAACAAAAAGCGAGTTAAAATTAAAATCGCGATCAGTAACTTAAAACGCACCTCCAGGAATTATTGTTAACTTACAGTAGAGAATTCTTTTGTGTGTCCCTGTAAATGAACGATGACTGCTGTACACACACTATTCTGTAGTAAGCCTCTTGAAATACACCTTAGTGATATATATAAATTTCAATGCGTTTAAAATAGGGAAACATTATTTAAATAAACCGCAGACGATTTTTCTCCATAGACGTAATGTAACAGAATTCTTTTGACTGTCCCTGTAAAGTAACTATAAGTGCTATGCACACCCTATTCCATATTAAGCTTCTTCTAATGCACCTTAGTGATATATATAAATTTCAATGCATTTAAAATAGTGAAACATTATTTAAATAAACCGTGAATGATTTTTCCCCATAGACCGCAATGTAACGGAATTCTTTTGAGTGTCCCTGTAAAAAAAACTATAAGTGCTACACACTTCCGTTGAAATAGGGAACATGCTATAGATAACGACTATAACATATAAAAATTGCAGAGCAATCCGAGCATATTTACGGGAGTTAGAGCACGGACAGACGGCAGACGGCAGACGGCCAGACGGCAGACGGCCAGACGGCAGACGGCCAGACGGCCAGACAAACCGAAGTCATAAACACTTTTCAACTAGGTTGGAAAGTGTTAAAAATGGTATCAACAATATGGTATAATGTGAATATGGATACCATTAAAGGGCTGTCACAAAACCCTCTATATTATGCCAAATCATATTAGCTAAAACGCGCCAATTGGCAGTGGATTCAATTGCAGAAGGTTACTTGGTAGGTTTAAAAGTGGTACTTATGTATTAAGCGTGCCCTGAAGATAGATCGCCAAAAATGGTTGTCAATTGAGAGTTATTAGAGTTACGGAGTTGACTGCACTCGAGCTCCTACCGTAATTTTTGGAATTGCTACGCCCCTGATACCAAGTGTGAAAAACTAATGATTATGAACTGACTAAATCGTTTAAATTTACCTTATAGACAGTCCGTATCCAATATCATATGGAGATTCTTACCAAGAGCTCCTAATCTGAGGTAGAAGCTTCCGCAACAATTAGCGGCAGCGTCGTTGTACCTTCGTTTGTTGAGGGCAGGAGTCCCCGGCTCTAGAGTACCGATACTGTTGGCCACAGAGCCCACCCGTTTCAGGACCTGCCTGATGAAAGAATTCGGGTTTCTGGTCCGGAGCAAGAACAGATAGACATAGATGAGGAACGCAATGCTGCCTAGATACAAATACAAGTAAAAACCCTGAAAAACAAAATAAAATTAATGATACAAAAAAAAAAAAGTAACACCTTAAATGTATGATTTTAATGAAAAACGCAAAAGATAATTTCTCCTCTGGACCCTGCCCCTGATAAGGTACAGACTTGAAAATACTGCAATATGCATTGTCATCGACAATAAAATTGTGTGAAAATTTAAGAAAAATTGGTTCTTTAGATATTTGATTTCAATCAAAATCGCAAAAGAATGTTTTTTCACATTAAGCCTACCCCTGAAGAGGTTACGGCTCTGAAAATACCTGAATACTGCATTGTCATTAACAGTGATATTTTGTGCAAAACTGGAACAAAATCGGTTTGTTAGATATTTGGTTTCAATCAAAAAAGTCAAAGGAAATTTTTGTTTTTGGGGCTTGCCCCAGATGAGGTTACGGTTCTGAAATTACATAATTGCACTGTCATCAACAATGATCTAATGTCTTAATTAAAACTAGTCGTTGGGGGCCACCGTAATACTTACCCATCATGGATATGCATAATGTAAAATATTAAAATAAAAATGTGTAAACTACTTATAAAATGCATTGCAATTCAAATAAAATCGTGGCTTGATGACGTCACAAACTTTAAAGGCTCGATTACTGAATTGCTTGAAAGAGGTTTTTCCTTATAACTCCAAAAATAATAATCCTATTAACTAGCGGTTTATTGTATCTGATTAAGCGTCAAATTTCCAATTAAAATATATCTTTGAAGTAAAATTTGGATGAAATACAGGGTCATGAAAAATCGAAGAGTGTGGAAAATAGGATTTCAAATATCTCGGCAACTCATTATCCGATCGACTTCATGCTTTATTCAAAATTTATGTTTTTTTATTGTTTTTTATATTCATTTCTTAAAATAAACAATTTCGAAAATTTTTGTATACCTTTCATCAGAACGAATATTTCGAGAGTCCGAAAAAAATTGTTCCGATTAATCGAGGTTATTGAAATGAAATAGGCTTCTTGCCATTATTACATACTAAGTACATACCAAATTGCAAGTCTCTATCTCAATTATTTCGGGAGATAGAGCGTTTACAGACACACACACACACAGACACACAGACACACAGACGGACGGTAAAAATATGTTTTTCGGAATCTCCAGTGTCTGAAACGTGTAAATCCGTCAAAAATTTTTTTTCGATTTTCAAAACGATTACAAGACTTACCCTATACTACGTATGATGGGTAAGTAATACCAGTGAAAATTGTATCTTTAATGTTTATAAGTTATTTCACGGTTTATGAAAATCGCCTATATGCTGTCTAAGAGCTACAGGATTGTTTGTCACTGTATTTTAAGTGCATGTCCTGCATACATAACTTGCATATGTCCTATTTTATAGTTATATCTATCCATGTTTTTAAAAAGTGCATGATACCCAGTAAAAGGCCATGACGTGCTTTATTTCTTTTTTTAAAAAAATTAATATATGTTCATTAAAGATTCGTTAAAAAAATACAAGAACATGCTTTGCGAATTTCGTTTAAATAGAAAAAGACATTTGTTCGTTTATTAAAATAAAATATAAGTTAAAAAATTGCCACTCTGTTTATGTTAACAAGAAATAATAACATTTTAGAGAGTATCCAAAAGTAGTATTAAAACTTTTTTTTTTCTAAATGTTATTACTATTGTTCTTAACTCCATTTATCGTCTAATCACTACATCCCACAAAACAACAATATTTAGGTTATTGTTGAATGTTTCATAAGCTCAATTTTTTTTTATTCATAGTTAATTATAAGACAGTTTTCCAATTTTCTTTTGATTATTGATTTGTACGTGAAAAGAATTTAAAACAGAATAATATATGTGGTCGATCATTGTGACCATTTCACTTTAAGAATTGAAACTATTGTGAAGAAAATGGCTTCGTAAACTATTTTGAATAAATTGTCGTTAGCTGTCAGCTATTGTTATAAAAAGTAAATTATTTATAAAGCAAATATTTCAAAAGACATAATGACAACAGTGCTTCAATAACATTTTCTTAAAATGTCAAATGTTCTATATCATGAAAGAATGAATGATTCGCTTCTAAATGTAGTGGTATTACATAGTTTCATCTCAGAATTTTAAAAAACCGAAACAAATTCCCTTTTCATCCATGAATGCAAGAATTATGTTTTCTAGTTACAAAAAGTTATATTTTCCTTGCTCTGTCAGATTATCTAAAATGTTGATTTTAATTGACATGAAGCGATATTCTGTTATTAGCATACAATATATTAATCGTTATTGTTTAAATTACTTCATATAAAATGAATTTCCTGAAAGAAAACACTTATTCATGCGTTTGAATATAAATAAAAAATTGCTAAAATGCAAGGTTTAGCAATTTGAAATACGAATATAATCACACAAAATACTGAATTTAGCTATGTATTTTAATTTAGAATAAACTTTTCTTTATAATAAACTTTTAAGAAAAAAAATATCATGCATACAAAAATTATTAATGTCTTATGTGTTCTTATCCAGATTCAAAAGGAACTCTTGTGTTCCTGTTCAGTTGTAAATTTGATTATTTTTTTATTATAGTTGGTCGTATGACGTTCACAACTTCCTTCCTGAAGCAATTCGACTTTTAACAACAGTTCTAATTAGTCAACATTTTTACTGATTGGCCATTTTTAGCATCAGATTTATTACTCAAACCCATTTTAGAATATCTATATAAAATACGGGCTTTATATTTCTGTTTGAGAAGTTTTACGATTTTAAAAAAGTGAAAAAACAAGAAAAGTGTAAACAAAACAAAATACTATAGCAAAATGTGTAACAGGTGTAGTAAAAACAACACTGCAAGAAAAAAAAAAAGTGTTGATTTTACAGTATAATACAGTAAAATCAACACTTATTTTTAGAAGGGTAATAACAATGCGTAATAACAAAAATAAATAAATAAATAAATAAATAAATAAATAAATGTCATACGATTTGAGAAACTCTATATAAATTAAATCATTTATTTGCATTAAAAAAATCAGAATTATAAATTCTGAATCTATATAATTTGAATATCTTAAAAAATAGTAAAATTATTATGCTTTTTAGGAATAAAAGAGTCTCATTCCATTCTGGAAATCATGGATGTTATTTCTAAAGAATTTCACAACACATTACACAGTACCGTATCATAAGATATAAATAACTATAATGCGTTTCACCCTAAAAACTGGGGTTTCTATCCATCAACTAGCGCCAAGAGCTGCCAACTCCAACCCGACAAACCCTTCAAAGTTTTGTTGGTTTGTAATGTCGCCCCCCCCCCGGAACACCTAAGTATCCCTCCCTTTGGAAGACTTGAAATTTTGTGTTTGATCACGTGCCTGACGCCTAAAATGTGCAAACAGACCGTGGACTTAGGTCGGTTTCTTTCTTTTTTTTTTTATATGTGGTATAGTGGAATTTTTGATCATTTATGACTTTCTTAGCATGTCTAAAGTTCAGAGGTAAAAAAAGGAGTACTTCGTTTACTGCGAACTGTTAAAAAAATTAATAACTGTTTCAACCTTCATTTCCATTGAAAGGAATTGACCCATAGTGACACCAGAATGACCCACTAATTGAGTTTTCTCGAATATGTGACCTAGCTCAATGGTCTTCTCGGTAACGGTAGGATACAAAATTTAGTCAAAATCGTTAGAGCCATCTCTTAGATAAAATTAGCTTGACCCGTACTGACCCAAAAATAACTCACTAATCGAATTTTCTCGAACATGTGACACAGCCGAATAGTCTTCTCGTATCCTGAAATTGTACAACACAAAATTTAGTCAAAATCGTTAGAACCGTTTTTTAGATAAAATTAGCTTGACCCGTAGTGACAAAAAAAAATGACCCAGAAATCAAATTTTGTCTAATATGTGACTTATCCCAATGATCTCCTCGTAATCGAAAACGGTAGGATACAAAATTTAATCAAAACCGTTAGAGCTGTTTATTAGATGAAATTAGCTTGACCCTGACCCGTAGTGACCCAAAATGACCCCCTAATCGAATTTTCTCAAGCATGTGACATACTCTAATGGTCTTCTAGTGCCCGAAAACGATAAGATACAAAATTTAGTCAAAATCGTTAGAGCCGTTTTTAAGATAAAATTTACATATATATATATATACAAACACACACCCAAGATTTACTCGTATTATAATATATGATAAGAGAAATAGTGTTTGAAACTTTTGATTTCATTCTCATAGAGAAACATCATTATAAAAAAGGTAATTAAAAAAAATATGTTTGGTAAGTTTTGCTGCTGTGTGATGTTATATAGCTGTCTTCGAAACATTATTTTCATATTTAAAGGCCTTAGAGTGAAATAAACTAAAAATAAAAATAAAAATGAATGCATAATATATAAATGCATTTTGGATCTTTAAAACTGCTGTAGCTTTTACTTCAAAATTCTTGAAATATTGCAGCTTATTAAAAAAAAAATCGTAAGTAAATTTAAACCGGCTGAATCTTAGAGCAATAAACTTGTGTAAAATATAATTAATAACTTCGATTTTTTGAAAAATGCTGAAGTCAACATAAAATAAAATAAATATATGTCGTTTTTAAACAGTTTTTAGAATAATCGATATTGCTTTTATCATTTCATTCAATCCAAATATCTGAACAAACACACGCCTAACCGGTTTGTTAAATCGTTTGAAAATCCATAACGATTTTCCTTCGATTTCAGTTCATATTATAAGTGTAAATTAAAATGCGTGACTCAGTAATTTGGAAAGCTTACCATGACAACTTGAAAGAACAATATTTGTATAGCCTTCATTTTAAAAAGCGGGCATATGCAGGGCTTTTTTTAAACAGAAATCCACACGTAGAGGTCTTTCTTTATCATTTATTATGACAAAAAGAAATTTTGCTGAAAAATGTCAGGAAGTATAACTAAAAGCTTTGCATTTTGGAAGTTTGAAAAGAAAAATAGTGGCAAAAGAATGCATTATTTTAAATCACTTTTACAGTTACAAAAACTGATTATGTCCCAATCGGGATATTAAAAACTATGCACATATTTGTTCCCTCCATGATTCCTCTTCACTATATAGTTATAAGAAATTTGATATCACAAACTTTCAAAAATAAAGATTATTTATGTAAAACAAAACATCACTGTGGAAAACAATTTAATGCCCATTCATTGAACACCACACTCTAGTTTGGACTAATAAATTAAAAAAAAAAAAAATGTTTGT
The DNA here is from genome assembly GCA_963931845.1 of Maratus michaelseni. Lineage (NCBI taxonomy): Eukaryota > Metazoa > Arthropoda > Arachnida > Araneae > Salticidae > Maratus > Maratus michaelseni. Next base: position 189,145,141 of record OZ007587.1, read on the forward strand.
TTATGGGAAGAAAATAGTATCACGTAGAACCACAATGATTCATTTTACTTACCCATCATACGTAGTATAGGGTAAGTCTTGTAATCGTTTTGAAAATCGAAAAAAAAATTGTTTGACGGATTTACACGTTTCAGACACTGGAGATTCCGAAAAACATATTTTTAGAAAAAAAAAAATTGCCGTCCGTCTGTGTGTCTGTGTGTCTATAAACGCTCTATCTCCCGAAAAAATTGAGATAGAGACTTGAATTTTGGTATGTACTTAGTATGTAATACTGGGAAGACGCTTATTGAATTGGAGTAACCTCGATTATACGGAACTATTTTTTTCGGACTCTCGAAATATTCGTTCTGATAAAAGGTATATAAAAAATTTTCGAAATTGTTTATTTTAAGTAGTGAATATAAAAGACAATAAAAAAACATAAATTTTGCATAAAGCATGAAGTCGATCGGGTAATTAGTTGCCGAGATATTTGTAATCCTATTTTCCACACTCTTCGATTTTTCATGACCCTGTATTTCATCCAAATTTCACTTCAAAGATATATTTTAATTGGAAATTTGACGCTTAATCAGATGCAATAAACCGCTAGTTAATAGGATTATTGTTTTTGGAGTTATAAGGATGTTTCTTTTAAGCAATTCAGTAATCGAGCCTTTAAAGTTTATGACGTCATCAAGCCATGATTTTATTCGAATTGCAATGCATTTTATAAGTAGTTTACGCATTTTTTATTTTAATATTTTACATTATGCATATCCATGATGGGTAAATATTACGGTGGCCCCCAACGACTAGTTTATCATGTATCAACTTTTAACACTTTCCAACATAGTTAAAAAGTGTTTATGACATGAAATCGGTTTGGCCGCCTGTCTGTCTGTTGGTGCTCTAACTCATGTAAATATTCTCAGATTGCCATGTAATTAATATATGTAATTAAGGTTTATCATGAAACGTTCGGTATTGAAAATGAAGTGTGTAGCATTTACAGTTTGTTTACACGGACACTCAAAAGAATGCCGTTGCATTATGGAAAAATCATTTGCAGTGTATTTTAACGATGTTATACTATTTCAAACATATTGAAATTCATATGCATCACTGAGGTGCGCCACAAAATATTGACTATAGAACATAGTGTGCATAGCGTTTATTGTTCATTACAGGGACACATAAAAGAATTCGGTTACAGTACTGTCTATGAGCAATACCTGCTAATTGTTTTCAAATGTGATATGCATTATTAAATTTATCTACATTTTTGTACATCACTTGGTGCGTATAAATTCTATAGATCATATACAGGGCCACACAAAATAATTCGAGTACATTTTCGTTTATTGACGAAAATTACTGAAAGGAAATTTTCAACTGTGTTTTGCGTTTCTTAACAGAACTAAAATTTTTCATATTATGTGGTATATATATACATAGATCTTATAATATACTATAGATCCTATACAGGGCTGCACCAAATAATTCTGATATATTTCTGACTATAGATGGTAATTGCTGAAATTGGGTTTTCAAATGTGTTATGTGTTTTCCAAATTGTTCACCTTATTAAATGGTAAAATTTTGTTACAGTATTCTAAACGTGTTGGAAAGTGTTTCATAATTAATGCTTGAAGCATGATTTTTCTTTCTTGTTTCATTCATATGTTGTAATTTATGAAATCGACTTATGGCCAGCCAGATTGGTTAAATATCCCACATCTATCCGTACTCTAACTCTCGTAAATATACTTGGATTGCGATATAATTTTTATATGTTATTGAGGTTCATTATAAAATGTTTTCTATTGAAAATGAAGAGTGTAGCATTTATAGTTCGTTTACAGGGACACACAAAAGAATTCAATTACATTATGGTCTATAGGGGAAATCGTTTTTTGTGCATTTCAATTATGTTAATATAATTCAAACACAATGACATTGATATGCATTAATGAGGTAGACTACAACGTGTTTTCTGAGAAAAAGTAGAATTTATACTTCTTTTACAGGGACGCACAAGAAAATTCCATTGCATTATGACGTATAGGGAAAATCGTTATCTATAGGGAAGTATATAGCGTTTATAGTTCGTTTACTGGGACGCACAAAAGAATTCCGTTACATTATAGTATATGGAGAAAAATCGTTTGCTGTGCATTTTAATGATGTTAAGATAATTCAAACACAATGACATTGGTATGCATCACTGAGGTGGCCTACAACATGCTTTCTATAGATTATTGAGTGCATAGCATTTATAATTCATTTACAGAGATACTAAAAAAAAAAAAAAAAATCAGTTACAGGCCGGACTAAAATCGATTCGATAATCGCTAAAAGTGCTTTTTCAGCTGTGGTATGTATTTTTAAACTGAACTAATTTTTGATATATTAGGTAGTTTGTATAAAATCTATACAGGAATGTAGGAAAAAAATTCGCGCACATTACCGGATTCGCGCATATACAGGATACCGGTCCGGCACGGCCTGCCGGTCAATTTTATTTCATAAAACTCTGGACGAACTGGAAGAGACTCCTTTTTTTTTTCTTCCAGTTCAAGGCGGGGCAGGACTTCTTTCTTTCACTCGAACCCATGTTGGGCTGGCTTTTTTTTTTTTTTTTTTTTGAAAAAATAAAGTGATGTTGTATATTTGTTTACAAAATCTCTAGAAATGTAATTTGGTTTGATCAATTACAGATATATATATATATATATATATATATATATATATATTTGGTGTGTGTGTGTGGGGGGGGGAATTTTTAAATTGTGATTTTTTTACTATCTTTTTCTTTTATTCTTGACTACGTTTATTTTCTAATTGAATCATCATTTGAATGCAAATTGTCTCACTCAATTATTTTAATGATCATTTATGTATATACTTGTCTAAGTGGTCATATTAATATTATTGTTATTCCGCGTTGCATGAATTGCGGGCATGTAATCTGAAAATAAAATCTATGCATAATCGTGCTTTTTGAAAGATTTTAATTGTTTAAGAAATATCGGCATGTTTGGTAGAAATTGACTCGGGCCGGGCCGAATTTTTAGATTTCTTAACGGACCGGGTAGGGCTTGGGTGGAATTTTTAACTTTTATACCAAGGGCCGGGCCAATAAAGTTTTTGCACGAGCCCGGAATGAATTTTAAAATTTCATAACGGGTCGGGCCAGGCCAATAAATGTTATGTTTTGTGTGGCCCGCGCCTAGAAATTTTGGCCCGTACAGACCTCTAGTGTTTATTCCACTTTCTTATTAATGCTTAGCTGTTACCCGTGACTTCGTTCACGTAACATTTAAAGAAAATTAATGCTTTAATTAAGAAAAATACAATTAACAATCTCTTTATCACATTTTATAGTAAAAAATACTTCTGATAATAATCCGTCGCGTAACAAAAATTTTGGGAATTGCTGGTTTAGCCTATTAAAAGCATTAAACGCCTAACCTTCCCGTTGGGAGGGGGGGGGGGGGTCATCTTTATGCTCCGGGGAAGGAAATGAAAAAATCTAAATCGAATTTATTTCAACCCTTTTTCCGTTAAAAATTCCTGTTCTGTACTCAGAAAGTAATTACTCCAAATATTCAGTGCTATATTTAATACCAGGAAGAAGAAGAGGGGGGGAGCACATCAATTGATGACACTTTTATCGAATTTCTTAGAAATTTAAGTCCCAGCTATTGTTTTTTATTTCTTTGAAAAAATATTTTCTTTTTTCGAATTGATTTTAACTCGTTTTACGAATAAAGTTCCTGTCTGCGCTCAGAAACTAGTAATTATTTCGTATTTTCAATGCTATAATATAAATAAAATATGTTGGTTTACTTACTTGTAGCACATTTCTTAGAATTTGCAGATAATATGTGATGTTTGAATAGTTTTATTTTTATTTACACCATTTATTAGATATTGAGGAAATAACATGAGCGATCACATGTCTGTATTCATAAGAAATGTAAAAATAAATAAATAAATAAAATAAAACAAATCGCAATTGTACTATTGTTGTTAAGAATTTAATGGAAATATTGTTATTACCCCAAAACAACTTCCTAGGAAATTCTGTTGAAACACTCTTGATCAAAATTAACAACAACGATACATTTACCGAGAAGTTTCTAGAATTTTCGAGAAACGTTCCTTGAAATGTTGGACAACTAACTGCTCATTATTTCCTAGGAACGTTCTTGTATTTTTTTAAATTCTTAGATACCGCGGACCTCTTTTAGGTAGATTTCGTAAGAAATACTACCTATTACATTCTCACCTAAGTTGGAAATTTTGAAAAAATTTTGTAGATCTACGCCGATCATGACTCCCAGAACTCAAAAACACCCCCAGTTCAAAAGTTTATCTATCTATCTATCTATCTATCTATCTATCTATCTATTTTCACTTTTTTCTGACCACGATAACTGGGAAAATTCTGCATAAATCTCTTCCAAACTGATACATAAAATCAAGGGTCATAAAATCTCGGTCAAGTTCGTTAATGGGCAAAATCGAACCAAGGGGGGGCTTTTTGTGAAAACAGTAAAATCCTCATAATTTCTTTATTATTATACGTATCGAATCCGTTTAAAGTTATTATTACTTCTAGGAAAAGGGCCGAAAATTTATGTAGGACAGATTTTTGATATAATTAAAAATGGCCCCAAGGGGGGGGGGAAAGGGGGGTTTTAGAAGAAAAAAAATCATAGCTTCGTCCATTCACAAGATATCAAATCCGCGTAAATTTGTTATTAATCCTCTTAGTATTATCTAAAACTTTTATATTGACAAGTTTTTTATAGGACCAACCGTTATAGCAAAAAAAAAAAATTTAAAACAAAAAAAATCCCTGCCGGCTCCGCCTGCAAACAAGTTATTTTTCGAAGCAGGCGGTTCCAACTCCCGCATCTTTTCGAAACTGATACATAAAATCAAGGGGCATAAAATCTCGGTCAAGTTCGTTAATGGGCAAAATCGAACCAAGGGGAAGGGGGGGGGCTTTTTGTGAAAACAGAAAAAAAACCATAATTTCTTAATTATGATACGTATCGAATCCGTTTAAAGTTGTTATTACTTCTAGGAACAGGGCCAAAAACTTATGTATGACAGATTTTTGATATAATTAAAAATTGCCTTAAGGGAGGGAGGGAAGGGGGGTTTAGAAGAAAATAATTCATAACTTCGTCAATTCCCAAGATTTCAAATCCGCTTAAATTTATTATAAATCTTCTTAATATTATCTAAAACTTTTATATTGACAAGTTTTTCATAGGACTAACCGTTATAGCCAAAAAAAAAATTAAAAACAAAAAAATCCTTGCCGGCTCCGCCTGCAAACAAGTTATTTTTCGAAGTAGGTGGTTCCAACTCCCGCATCTTTTCGAAACTGATACATAAAATCAAGGGGCATAAAATCTCGGCCAAGTTCGTTAATGGGCAAAATCGAATCAAGGGGGGGGGGGATGGGGGGGACTTTTTGCGAAAACAGAAAAAAACCCATAATTTCTTAATTATGATACGTATCGAATCCGTTTGAAGTTATTATTACTTCTAGGAGAAGGGCCGAAAATTTATATATGACAGATTTTTGATATAATTAAAAATTGCCTTAAGGGGGGGGGGGAAGGGGGGTTTTAGAAGAAAAAAATTCATAACTTCGTCAATTCCCAAGATTTCAAATCCGCTTAAATTTATTATAAATCCCCTTAATATTATCTAAAATTTTTATATTGACATGTTTTTTATAGGACCAACTCTTATAGCAAAAAAAAAAAAAAAAAAAAAAAAAAAAAAAAAAATCCTTGCTGGCTCCGCCTGCAAACAAGTTTGGTTTCGAAGTAGGCGGTTCCAACTGTAGCATCATCGAAAAAAGGTCATTTCTTCCGCAATTCCCGACAAACAGGCGCCCCACGTTCTGCGTCTTCGAAATCTATCTGTGCCTGTAGGCCGAGCCGTCAGGGATTTTTTGTACTTCCTTTATCTTCGCAGACCGCTAGGATTTTAAACTGAAATAACTGATTTGTTTTTTACTTACCCATCATACGTAGTATAGGGTAAGTCTTGTAATCGTTTTGAAAATCGAAAAAAAAAAATATTGACGGATTTACACGTTCCAGACACTGGAGATTCCGAAAAACATATTTTTAGATTTTTTTTTTTTTTTGCCGTCCGTGTGTGTGTCTGTGTGTGTGTCTGTAAACGCTCTATCTCCCGAATAAATTGAGATAGAGACTTGAAATTTGGTATGTACTTAGTATGTAATAATGGGAAGAAGCTTATTGAATTTCAGTAACCTCGATTATCCGGAACTACTTTTTTCGGACTCTTGAAATATTCGTTCTGATAAAAGGTATATAAAAATTTTCGAAAGTGTTTTCTTTTTAAGGAGTGAATATAAAAGACAATAAAAAACATAAATTTTGCATTAAAAATGAAGTCGATCGGATAATTAGTTGCCGAGATATTTGTAATCACATTTTCCACACTCTTCGATATTTCATGACCCTGTATTTCATTCAAATTTCAATTCAAAGATATAAATTAGTAAGGAGACGCTTAATCCGAAGCAATAAACCGTTAGTTAATAGGATTATTATTTTTAGAGTTATAAGGATGTTTCTCTTACGCAATTCAGTAATCGAGCCTTTAAAGTTTATGACGTCATCAAGCCAGGATTTTATTCGAATTGCAATGCATTTTATAAATAGTTTACACGTGCCTTATTTTCATATTTTATATTATGCATATCCATGATGGGTAAGTATTATGGTGGCCCCCAACGGCTAGTTTTTTTAAAGAATATTAAGGGGAGGTTCTACTTCTTTAGCTTAAAATGGAAAGGATTTTTAAGACTTTTTTTTTCGGTTACAAATAATAGAGATATCGCCTTCGAACTTTTGCATTATATTGACATTTCACTTTATTTAAATTTTTATGTGTGTAAAAAAATGAATAATAAGTCTTGTGCAAAGTGCAACGGGGAGTACCTGCAGGTTCGCGCCGATCGGTCGACCGTCTTTCTACGGTCACAAGCATCTGAAACAAATTTGGTCACCACATTATGAAAAGGCATTAAATTCTTTAGAGCTATACCAACATTTAGTTTAAAAAGTTGATGTTTGACAAAATAGCAGTCATTTGAACAAAAAATGTCATTTTTTCGCCTCTTTTTTTTTTTTTTTTTTTTTTTTTTTTTTTGTTTCGAGTTCGAAAAAAATAATTAATCAATGAAAATTATACTTTTCGGTGGTATAAGCTCCAGCAAACACAATTAGCTCTCTTTTAAATAAAAAAAAATGAAAGAAATCAGACGAATAGTTCTCGAGAAAAATGGTTGTCCAATTTGAAAAACAAATTTGAAGTTTTACAATAGCGTTAATTTCAACGAGCGGCGTTACATTCAATGAGCAAAAAATATTATAAGGAATTCGAATATCATCAGGAAACTGCTTTAAGACAAAACAATCTACATACTTCGAAGATACAAAAAATATAAAAATACAAAAATCGAAAATTTTGTACCAAAGATTCTTCTTTGGTACCTCCCCTTAAATAAATCTATACTAATAAATAAATTTGTACTAATAACTGAATCTATACTAATAACACAAAACTCGGTGTGTCTGTTCAGTGTTGAATTCAGACACTTTTCTCTGGGAGGGATTTCTGTGGCTCCGGGGGGGACATTATAGGGTTCCGGGGGGAATGTCCCCCTGCCCTGGCTACCCCCTGAATTCAACACCGTGTCTATTGTCTGTCTGCGATGGCTACCGAAATCTAGCGCACCTAGATGTCTGAAAATTTAGTTGAGGATAGTCCAAAACCTGACCTGGAACACCTAGATAATCAGAATTTTAATATTTTGATAATTACCCAAGATATTAATTAAAACTCATTAGAAATCGCATCGAAAATACCTTTTTTATCAAAATGGCTAAAGAAAAGAACACTTGTTCTCCATTTGCAAGCGGAAATGAACTAATTCGAAATTTATTTACTAATTAGCGAATTTCTAGAAAACTAATTTAGATATTGATTTGAAACTTTCAGAGCATATGTAGAAAAATTTTCTGCACCCGACAATCTAATTTTTGTAAAATTTGGCCGGTAATTGTTCTTAATTTTTGCAAAAATCTGGCGGCGCCAGTGAAAAAAAAATTTCAGTTAGTGCCAAAGGGATCAGCTTTCATTAAAAACTAAACTACAAAGAGATTTGTTTCTTTGGCCGATCCCTCCATCCACTTTGCGCGGAAGGTGGAAATAAAGGATTTTCCGTTGCGTGCGCAGAACTATTAAATAAATAATTTCATACAAAATCGGGTTAAAGATTTAAATTTATACAAACTTTAGGTTTGCTTAATTTTATTATCACGGTTCCGGGCAACGCTGGACGGGTCAGCTAGTTATATGTATAAATTAATAGAGATACAATAACACCTGCTACGACGGAATCACTGTAAGGTTCGGGAAATTCGAAAGATTTTTCCCCCATGTTCTACATAAGTCAATAAATAAAATGAAATTGAATGCGAGATCTTTGCCTACCTCCCTGAATATGCATTGCGGATCCTTTGGGGTCCGCAGATTACAGTTTAAGAGCCGCTGATTTAGGCGATTATTAATATTTCCGTTTTGTATGCCATGGTGCTGTAATTTTATATAAATACTAGGGGAGTCTACCCCCTGTGTCCTTCGATCGCCAACCCCTGGATATTTTGTAGTCTCCATGCCTCTGTCTGTCTCTCTCCGTATCTGTCTTTCTCTCTGTCTCTCTCTTTGTCTGTCTGATATACGTCTATTATCTGTCGATGTCTGTTTGTGTACTGCCTGTCTGTTTCCCGTCTGTCTTCTAACTGTCTCCTGTATGTCTGACTGTCTACTCACTCGGCTGTCTGTCTGCTGGCTCTCTCTATTGTGTGTCTGTTTTCTGTCTGCCTGCTAAATGTCTGCGGCCTGTCTGTCTACACTCTGTCGGATGTCTGTCTGCTGTTTGTTATCTGATGTCTATCTACACTCTGTCGGCTGTCTGTATGATATCTGTCTGTCTGCTATCTGCTGCCTGTCTGTATTATGTCTGATATCTGCTGTCTGTCTACACTCTGTCGGCTGTTTGCATGCTGTCTGTCTGTCTGTTGTCTGCCTTCTGTTTGTATTTTGTCCGTCTTTTGTCTGTCTGTCTGCCTGTTGTCTGTTTATCTGCTGTATGTCTGTGTGCTGTCTGTCTGCTTTAAGTTTGTCTGTTGTCTGTCTGCTGTCTGCCTGCTAACTATCTGCAGTCTTCTGTATGTCTGTCTGTTATCTGTTGTCTATCTGTCTACACTCTGTCGGTTGTCTGTATACTATCTGTCTGCTATCTGATTATGTCTGTCTGCTGTCTGAATGCCTGCTATTTGCTGTCTGTCAGCTGTCTGATATATGTCTGTCTATCTTCTATCTGCATATCTGTCTGTGTGCTGTCTGTCTGTCTGCTATTTGATGTATTTTAAATGCGCGGTTTGTTGAACGCTGACGGTAATGTATTTTGTTGTTACAGTCAGACAGACAGCAGACAGTTAAGGCAGACCGAAACCAGTGTACCGAAACCAGAGTGTAGGCTACACTCTGTTGGCTGTCTGTCTGCTGTATATCTGTCTGCTATCTGCTGTCTTTCCACAGTTTATCGGCTGTTTGTATGCTGTCTGTTGTCTGTCTTTTGTCTATCTGTCTATCTGCCTGCTCTATCTACTGTCTGCTGTCTGCCTGCTAATTATCTAAAGTATGCTGTATGTATGTCGGTTGTCTCTATGTCAGTTCTCTGTCTGCGAGATCTCTTTGATGTTTGTCTGTTTCTTGTCTATCAGCTCTCCTTGCTGTCTGTCTGTTTCCTGTCTACCAGCTCTCCCTGCTGTCTGTCTGTTTCCTGTCTACCAGCTCTCCCTGCTGTCTGTCTGCTTCCTGTCTTCCTGCTGACTGTCTGTTTGTCTGGTATATGTCTACACTCTCTAGGCTGTCTGTCTGTTGTCTGTTTGTCTGAATGCTGTCTGATGCCTGTCTACACTCTTTCGGCTGTGTGTATGCTGTCTGCTATTAACTGTCTGTCTGTCTGCTACCTGTCTACACTCTGTTGGCTGTTCGTCTGCTGCCTGTCATCTGCTGTTTCTGTGTCTGCTCTCTGTCGGACAACTTTCTCTGCAGTCTGTCTGTTTTCTGTCTGCCAGTTAACTGTCTTCTGTATGTCTGACTGTAACAACAAAATATATTACAATCAGCATTCAGCAAACCGCGCATTTAAAATATATTTGTATTTTTTTGTGCGGCCCTGTAAAAGAACTATAAATTCTATATACACCCTCTTCGAGGAAATATATGCTTTCGGTGACTGCAACAAGATACTAAAATTACATTACCGTCAGCGTTCTACAAAACCCGCAATTAATATACATTAGTTTAATCATTCGTTTTATTCGTTTAATCAGTTGTTTCATAAAGTCGTTTCATAAAATCGTTTCATAAACTCGTTTCATTACAATTTTTTATATATAGGGTAGATTTCATAAAGTCGTTTCATTAGAATTTTATATATATATTAGGGTAGATGTATTCAGTATTCTTTTAACTGTAGGACATTTAATTGTAGGAATTTTAACTGTATGACAATGTTGGTTCTTAAATATTGCCATTTAAAAAAAAAAAGTAATTGAATTGGGCCGGGTCAGATCGGGGTATGTATGGGATTTCTATGTAATATATATAAAATCTAATTCTTGCACGGGCCGGAGCAGGCCACGAACTTCGAGTTTTTAGGATGTAATTTTGGCCCGTGCAGACCTCTAATGGAAGTTCTATGAACTATGATCAATAGGAGGCGACGTGTCCAGAATATTTAAGATAATCTCAGATGTTGCCATCCATATTTCTTCGGTGGATATTTACTTTCATAATAAATTCCGTAAAGTTTAATAAGTATTTTTCTTACACTTAAATTTCTTATTTAAGAAGTTACAAATTATCCTGTGAAATTTTCCGTAATGAAGGCAATTCCCATCACCAAATATTGGCCTGTTAATGATTTTACCTATATTCAAATAGGGCTAACGGCGAAATATACTAAAAGGCATGTTGTGAAAAATGTTGTAAAGCATGAACATGTGCTGTAAAGCGTATTTCTTTGACTTTTTGAACTCGAAACACCTTTAAAAAAATAGAAGGGACCTTCCAAACCATGAGTAAATACAGAAAAAAAAACACACCTAAAAACTTTGTGTCATGGGAGTCTACGACCCTCTAATTTCTTTAAAAAATACTCTCACTTTAAAAACTTCTGACAGCACTGATTCTCACCAGAGCCCAGAAATCAAAGAGCATTTGGATGTGGTCAGTGAGAGGTATTGGGAATGATCATTCTCTGGGCCTGAGAATACTGCGTCGCTGTTCGCTCCGTGTGGGTGTCAAATATCTGCACGTAAAACCAGTGGTGTGGATAGTCCTCTCGCTGGGAGGTCGGAAAGCAGCAGAAGAGAGGTACCGAGCCGGAAGATTTCTCCCCTTCTGGTAAGGATAAAAATTGTGGAACTAAAAAGTCAGCTTTCGCCTCTATGCGTTTGTTAAATGGAAGTTGAAATCCCCTTGTACGCATCTTTGAGACCTGATCTGCTGTCTCGGCCAAGCAGGAGGCATTACAAACAACAGCAAGCTACAGAACACTGAACATATAACTTACCTCATAATATGAAGCAGGAATTTTGTGTGATATAACCTCCGCCAGTGGAAAGCTGATTCCCATGACGACAAGGAGCTTGGCGTATACTGCACTCAGCATAATGACCAAAGAATCGCTGAAAATCAGTAGGTAAATTAAATAAGACTTTATTAATTTTAACACAATTATACTGATTGGTTAATAAATCACACGAGTTATAATTTTCCAACTGAGTGAAAAGTGTCCAATCCAGGAATCGCACCAGTGACCTTCGACGTAAGCTGCAATGCTCTGCCAACTGACCTATTCTGGACGAATCTGGTGGACACAATTCACCCATAGATACTTGTTTATTATGACATCTGGTCTGATATTTGAACCAGCTCAACAGAATAAATCACAGGTGATGGAACTCCAAGAAAACGTTGGATACGTAATTACGGACTAGATGTCATAATAAACAAAGTTCTCTGGGTGAATTGTGTCCTCCGAATTTGTCCAGTATAAGTCAGTTGGCATAGAGCATTGGTAGCTTATTCCAAAGGTCCCTGGTTCGAATCCTGGTATTGGCCTGGACACTATTCACTCAATTGGAAAATTACAACTTGTAAAATTAAGTAAGAGTTTTTTTAAATTCATGCGTCACGTACAGATAATGACATACACACTTTCAAACTTTATGAACGTACCACATAAAATTGCATATTTTTTTCTCGCTTCTATTAAAAGACTTATTCATCTTCCATATTGTTTAGATATTTTTCTATGCAAAAAGTGAAAACTTACTCGGAATTTCAAAGTCCCGGGAGGGGTAATTACCTTCCATACCCCCCTCGACATAAAACTGCTAGTGACATTTAAACTTCTCAGAAAATCCATCATTTTTTAAATAAGTTGGAGCCCGGATAGAGAGACAGATATTCATAAAAGTCCTGGTCTGCACTGGAAGGAAAAGGTAGATTCCATAATGTTTGGTTTTAAGAATTCAGCTAATTTTATTTGAAAAAAGTCCTTCCGGCCTATACCGGGAGGAAAAGGTAGCTTTCCTATATCTTCGTTTTAAAATTTTAGCTAATGTTACACGAAAACAGCAAGTTAAAATGCAAAGAAACGTTTACAAAAGATTCGTTAATACTGAATTTGAATAAGAAATTCGCCAAATTATTGAGCAATAGCCAAATTGGCTTCATTTATGAAGACTTATTTTGGTCGCCAAATTTGGCGATATTTCGCCAAATGTAACCAATTTTGGCGAGAATTTGGCGCTAACGGATATGAATATATAGTTTTATGCGTATGATTGGGAAAATTACTACAACAATGAAAGTAAATAATTTGCGAGTAATCGCGTTAATGTGCTGTGTTGTTTCAAAATGTCAGCCACCCTAGAATTTCAAACTGCTCTATCTCAGCCATTTTTTAAGATAGAGGTAAATCAAAAAATGCTCTGAAATCCTTGTATCAAGGCCTAACACGTAATTAAAAAATAAATTTGAATTTTTAACTTTTTTGTATATTTATTTTAGTTTTAAATTTTTAAATGGCCGCCATCTTGAAACAAAATGGCGGACCAAGCTGTCCAACGAACTCGGTCGAGACATTAGTGACCTTAATACACACAATTAGTTTCATCAAAATCGATTTATAAATACGAGCGTTATCGTATGACATAGGTCAGATATATATATATATATATATATACTAGGGGGCCTACCCCCTGCGAGCTACGCTCGCCAACCCCCGCTCAGACTTCGAGGCCTTTAAAAACATGACAGCGTGCTTTGTTTTAAAAATATTAGTAAATCTGTAATTGGGTTGCCATGCTTTTAACGTTTTAATGGGGCATTTTTTGATTATCATGGCCTCATACATAGCTGTTGCAACAACTGACGACTGTTTTCGGGATTGATAAGTAAAATCAATTACAACTTGAAAACCAGCTTGTATAAAATGGTTAGGTTTAAATTGTGGCTACCTCTCGTACTTTTATAACAACGATCTGTATTCTATTCTTCCTTTGCGTTTAAGGATGAGAAAAATTCCATCTGCTTGTGAATAACATTAAGAACCACGGTATTGAAAAGTACTATGTTATAGACACTTTCAGTAAGAGGTTTTAATTTTTTCTCTATTTTAGTGCACCATCATGCATATTTGCATGTTATTTTAAATATGTAAATTATTTATTTTAATTAATATGTATATACGAATTTTCTAACAATTATTTAGCATACAAAATTAATTAAATATTTTGTGCATGCATGGCTGCATTTATTCGGCATCAATTGATGAGATATTTAAACAAATTTGCTATCCGCGATAATTTTACACCATGTTATGTCAGTTGAATATTGTCCATAAGAAAATCGGGTACTTTTCCAGTATAGGATCCTTTGCTTTTAGGTTTGGCGTAATTCGAGCTATGAACTTTTGGTGCTTTTCTATTACAGGGGTCTTGACGCTTTTTTAAAAAGCTTGGCGCAATTCGGGCATCAGAAAGTGAGATTTGGTGCCAAATGACATAAACAGCCATGAAAACAAATTCGACGATTTTTTTTTGTTTATATGCGTATTTTAATTATACGTACATTATTATTGTTTTTTCTATACAAATTACTTCTGATTATATATAAAATAGGATAAATGACATTTTACGCTAAACAAATTGTATAAATATTGAAAAAATGCTTCTGTATACAGAATGACAAAGTGAATAGGTTGACAGAAAGTATGTTGCCAATTTGTACATTTTACCAATTTTTCTTTCAGACATTATTTAAAAAAGCATGGTTAAAAATTTTTACTAAAAACATCCTCCATTTAAAAAATGTAAAAACAGTCTCCAATAAAAATCGGTGATTGATGTCATATTCTCATTAAAATTGGAAAGAAAACCAAGCAGGATATTTTATTCTCCCTCCGTTCAGTTGGGCAATTATTATTTTATATATTCGTTTCAAATATCCGAATTAGTGATTTTATAAATTCGTTTAATTAAATTTTATAAAAAAAAATAACAAAATGATATCAATAAATATTAATTACTATCCCTCCCTTTCTTTTGCGTTTACATAAATGACGTCATTTGGACGAATTTATTCAAAATATTTCCAGTTTATAAATTAAATTAATTGCTGACAGACGATTGAATCCGACGATAGAAATGTGATTTTTTTTCAAATTTTCCTGAAAAACATAATTTAATCACAATCTTGTCTTCATTATCAATTGAAATAAAAGATAAATTCATTTTCAATTTGAAAAGGACGAATTAAAAAAATCAATAATCCCTATCGGGATCCTTTTCAATTTTTTCCCCTTTTTTGTCACAAAAAAACTGAGTAATTAGTTGCCATCATTACAGAAATGTCATTAAAATTAGAAAAAAATTAATATCTCGAAAACTAATTCCAATTTCAAAATTCTATTACCAGTTTTGACATCCGCGGATTTTTATGGACAATTGGTATTAATTTCACCATCAAGCGCTTAATATTTTATTAAAAATAGCCCTGAAACATAATCAGTCGTTTAATCAGTCGTTTCATAAAATCGTTTCACAAATTCGTTTCATTAGGATTTTATATATATAGGGTAGATGTTTAAAATTTGTCTTACATATGAAATCGTAGCAAAAAATTCTTAGTTTAGAATTTATATTCTTCGGGGGAAAAAAAAAATAAAAAAAAAACATGACTTTAGCTGCGGGTTATAGGTTAATCAGTCGTTTCATAAAATCGTTTCATAAATTCGTTTCATAAAATCGTTTCACAAATTCGTTTCCTTAGGATTTTATATATATAGGGTAGATATATATGGATATATATATATATATATATATATATATATAAATCAACATTTGAACGGAGGGTGGTTTTGGGGTCTGGGGGTCATGATCGGTGAAAATATATCAAAATTTTCCGGAACTGCTTTCCTCCGAACGGCTGCAATAGGTAGCTTTATACTTTTAGGTAGCTTTCAATACAAAAAAGTCCTTCCGGCCTGTACCGGGAGGAAAAGGTAGCTTTCCTATATCTTCGTTTTAAAATTTTAGCTAATGTTACACGAAAACAGCAAGCTAAAATGCAAAGAAACGTTTACAAAAGATTCGTTAATACTGAATTTGAATAAGAAATTCGCCAAATTATTGAGCAATAGCTAAATTGGCTTCATTTATGAAGACTTATTTTGATCGCCAAATTTGGCGATATTTCGCCAAATGTCACTCAATTTTGCCAATTTTGTCGCCAATGTCGCCAATTTTGGCGTTAACGGATATGAATATATAGTTTTATGCGTATGGTTGGGAAAATTATTACAACAATGAAAGAAAATAATTTGCGAGTAATCGCGTTAATGTGCTGTTTTGTTTCAAAATGTCAGCCACCCTAGAATTTCAAATTGCTCTATCTCAGCCATTTTTTAAGATAGAGGTAAACCAAAAAAAGCTCTGGAATCCTTGTATCAAGGCCTAACACGTAATTAAAAAATAAATTTGAATTTTTAAATTTTTTGTATATTTATTTTAGATTTTAAGTTATTTTACATCTTACAAGATGGCGGACCACGCTGGCCAACGAACTCGGTCGAGACATTAGTGACCTTAATACACACAATTAGTTTCATCAAAATCGATTCATAATTACGGGCGTTATCGTATGACATAGGTCAGTTATATATATATATATATATATATATGGATATATCTATATATATAAATCAACATTTGGACGGAGGGTGGTTTTGGGGTCTGGGGGTCATGATCGGTGAAAATATATCGAAATTTTCCGGAACTGCTTTCCTCCGAACGGCTGCAATAGGTAGCTTTATACTTTTTTGTATTGAAAGCTACCTAAAAGTATAAAGCTACCTATTGCAGCCGTTCGGAGGAAAGCAGTTCCGGAAAATTTCGATATATTTTCACCGATCATGACCCCCAGACCCCAAAACCACCCTCCGTTCAAATGTTGATTTATATATATAGATATATCCATATATATATATATATATATATATATATATATATATATATCTGACCTATGTCATACGATAACGTCCGTAGTTATGAATCGATTTTGATGAAACTAATTGTGTGTATTAAGGTCCCTAATGTCTCGACCGAGTTCGTTGGCCAGCTTGGTCCGCCATTTTGTTTCAAGATGGCGGCCATTTAAATATTTAAAACTAAAATAAATATACAAAAAAATAAAAAAATCAAATTTATTTTTTAATTACGTGTTAGGCCTTGATACAAGGATTCCAGAGTATTTTTTGGTTTACCTCTATCTTAAAAAATGACTGAGATAGAGCAGTTTGAAATTCTAGGGTGGCTGACATTTTGAAACAAAACAGCACATTAACGCGATTACTCGTAAATTATTTTCTTTCATTGTTGTAATAATTTTCCCAATCATACCCATAAAACTATATATTCATATCCGTTAACGCCAAAATTGGCGACAAAATTGGCAAAATTGGCGATATTTGGCGAAATATCGCCAAACTTGGCGACCAAAATAAGTCTTCATAAATGAAGCCAATTTGGCTATTGCTCAATAATTTGGCGAATTTCTTATTCGAATTCAGTATTAACGAATCTTTTGTAAACGTTTCTTTGTATTTTAATTTGCTGTTTTCGTGTAACATTAGCTAAAATTTTAAAACGAAGATATAGGAAAGCTACCTTTTCCTCCCGGTACAGGCCGGAAGGACTGTTTTGTATTGAAAGCTACCTAACACGAGAGTTAAAATGCGTGAACCCAATTATAGAAAATTCCCATTTTTTATCAAAACTGAATTTGAATGGGAATTTCGTGAAATTAGTCATCTATCGCCAAATTGGCTTCTGTTATGGCGACTTATTTTTATCGCCAAATCTGGCGATAATTCGCTAAGTATTGCAAAGCTTGGCAAGTATTTAACGCTGGTGAACACCGTTACGTACGTATGTGTGTGTGCGCATGTGCATGTTTTTATTATTTTTTTTAATACAACGTCCTTTTAGGATACGATTATGTAGTTTTAAACGTATGAGAGTTGCAGCAATAGGTACAACAATGAAATTAAATTTGCGAGAAACCATGTTCCTTAAAACACAAACTAGCAGTGAACACGATTGTGGAATAATCCTTTATTTTTAATCTGCTCTCTTGTTTCAAACTGTCAGCCACTCTAGAACTTCAAACTTCTATATCCCAGCCATTTCTTACGATAGAGGCGAAACAAAAAATGCCATGGAACCCTCGTATCAAAGCCTAACAGTTAAGTGAGGAGGGAGGAGGGTATTTTTGAATTTTTATACTTTTTTGGAAAAATTGCTTCAGTTTGAAATCTTTAAGTGAGAATATTTTGAATCAAAATGGCAGATCAAGCTGGCCAACATAATCTCTTCTACATAAGCCGGTGTGCAGCAACAAATTTGGTACGTGCAGGATGGTGCTCCGCCTCATTTTTCTGTGGACGTGCGTAACCACCTTGATGGAGTTTATACGGCACGATGGATTGGACGTGGTGGCCCAGTTGCTTGGCCTCCACGCTCGCCGGACCTTAACCCTTTGGATTTCTTCTTCTGGGGACAGATGAATTCTCTCATTTATGAGACGGCAGTAGAAACGCCAAAAGAAGTAGTAGCGCGTATTGTGACCGCTGTAGGAGAAATCGAGGAAACTCCCGGAATCTTCGAGCGTGTCTGCCAGTCGTTCCTCCGTAGATGTAGTCTGTGTAATAATGTCCGCGGTCGACACTTTTAACAATTCTTGTAAAATATTTGTTTTCCCTGGATATCACGAGCTGTGTCGTACCTATTCTGTGCAATAAATAATTTTCTGGAGTGTTTCTTTCTTGTCTCAGTTTGTCCATTTCCAGACGTATTTTCGCGATTTTCATCCTTTAAACGTCATTTGCGACCCCGTGTTCCATTGCATTTTTTGTTCGTCTTCATGAGTACTATCATACCTCTAAGTTTGTTGAAGCATTTCAGATACACCCTGTATATCAACATTTCAACGGAGAGTGGTTTTGGGATCTGGTGATTATAATCGATGAAAATGTTCCAAAAATTTCGGAATTGCTTTCCTCCCTATGTCTGTACTTCTTGTAATGGAAGCTACCTAAAATTTAGACTCAAAATACACTTATGATCTTCTAAATGCGTACAATACGTACAATTTAAAAATATTATTATTTTTTATTATTGCGTAGCTTAATGTAATTCATTCTAATCGATTGGTTACAGTCATTCCAGAGAGTTAAAATTTTACAAGAGAGAATAAAAACTTGTTAGAGTAAAAAAATCAGATATTTATAACTTTGTCATGCTAACTCTTATACCTTGCAAGTTTACAATATTAGTGATTTTAAAGAAATGATAATACTACTTACTTTTCTGAAGACTCCAATTCTCTGTAGAAGAGGTATGCGTCTTTGCGTCCCATAGTTGGCGTGGTAGGTAGTGTATTCATGGAACCAGCGAAAGAACTGGCTCTCGACATATCGAGATGCAGGGATGAAGCCCTGTTGGAGGTCTTTCGGAGCGGAGGATTTAATTGCGCACCAAGGCCCGAGTCCTCACTTAAATTTGATGGGCCATTCTTCACGCAGCCTGCATCTGAAAAGTGAACGTTGTTTTCATATTAAGAGGTGAATCAATGAATGTTAATATTTTTATAAATTTACAGTGTTAATGCTACTAGGTTGCTACTATGTAACTAGGTTAATGTTCTTATTTGTTCCGGAATCACATTTGTTAACCGAAACTGAGTTAAGTTAGTGCATAGATCTAAAAATATGTCATTAAGCCGAATCCAAGTTCGTTAGCCGAGCAGGTAAACAGGGAATGCGACCAAAGCATTTGTCAGCCGAGGTATCGGTGTATTTTAAACAGCTAATTGCGTAATAACAAAATACAGTATTATGCAAATAAGTACACTGAGAAAAATGACACTTTTAAATCTGAGTAAATCGATGTTTTCATTTTGTTATGAAACTTTTTGTTTCAAATATGACGACCCAATGCATTCAATTCTGAAATATCAGAAATACTCAGAACAGTGAAACATAGACATACTCAAAACTGAACACATAAAGGTCAGTTCATACTCATTTTTGAAACATGGACATACTCAAATATGAGCATATGATGTTTTATTGTTGAGTGTGTGCATGGTTTCAGAAATGAGTATATACATCTTTCAAACTTGAGTAATTTTGATTCGCAGATATTTTGACTATGCGACATACCCAGATTTGAGTATTTTTTGCTCAGTTTTGAAGATGTCGTTTTTAGAGTGTACTATATACTTTTCCGGTTGCTTGTATAATCCCCAGAAACTTTTTCTTTCTTTCTCTTTTTTTAGAAAATGATTTCTTTAAAATCTGGTGTTTCTTTACACTAATTAAATTCTGAAAAGTAAAATACCAAAATATAAAAGTATCACGAAAAACCACTTCTTCAGACATGACTGCCCTATAGTACCTTCAACCCATCCATATTTAATTGACCAACCATCGATCTCATTCAAAATTCACCAAGTGTATCCAGTATCCTTTAGAGCAGGCTGTCCAAAGAGGCATCCGCGGTCGCCATGATGCCTGATGTCCTTAGAAGGATTCTCTGACGCCCTTTCGAATGCTTCCTGTTACTACTTTTAAAAATATATAAAATCCATTTAAAAAAACGCTAATATTTTTTTCATTTTTAAAATCATTAATGTTTGCATGTTTCTTTTAAAATTTGTATACAATATAAAAAAGGTTTTTGGCTTTTTCCCTTACAAAAGTTTTTGCGACAAATCTCTCTCAGGAAAATACTAAATTTACTATGATTTATAGTTTTTCCCAATTTACTTTTACATGGGTATGGGTATCACTATGCGATATATGTGCATGTTATAAAGCGTGTGCGTGATTTTCGAATGTTTCCTGTTATTAGCTTTTTTTAAATATAAAAATCCATTTCAAATGTTTTATTTCTAAATCATTAACATTTGCATGCTTTTCCATTGTTGGCAGCATTAAGTTTTATGGTTCCTTATCCTATAAAGGTTTTTGAAATAAGCCCCTCTCAGGGAAATGTAATTCTAAATTTACTATGACTAATATTTTTTCTGAAGTTTATTTTTACATGAACGCTTTTACTATGAGATGCATTGTAAAACACGTCCCTAACACTACTAGGACTTCCCTCAAAGGGATTAGTCTGAGTGATAGTGCTGAGAACATGGGGTTAACAATTACGATATAAAGAAGATACAATATATGAAAAAGAGCAAATTAAATGATAGAATTACAAAATATCATATATAAATTCATATATACTGTTATGTTTTCATATACATATTTTTTATAACATTTGGCGAAACATCTCTTTTTCTTAAGCGGGTATTGCTCAAAACTTCAAAAAAAAAAAAAAAAAAAAAAAAAAAAAAAAGCCGGATCTTTTAAAACGCCAAGCTTTTTAAAGTTTCGTAATCGGATTTGCAGCCAAGAGCGTATTTTAGCAAGCGTAGTTTAACGCAAATTTAATTTCATTGATGCAACATTTTTTTTGTAGCAAATATTTACATTTGAATTTTAAAATATTCCTCCTTGTTTATTTGAATAACTATTTATAGAAACTCGTACACTTCAAACCACATTGATAACATGCTTTGCTACAAACCTGATTACCAAATTGTAACCTAAATTCCTACTAAAGTACATAAAAAATCTTTCGATGATTTCTGTAAAGATAAATTTTACGTTAAATCTCCATATTGGCGAAATTGAAACAAAAAATATAATACTTCTTGACTGTTTTCTAGGAGGCTCTCCCCCCTGCGCCTTTACTACTTCAAACCCCAGACTTTTCTTCTGCCTGCCTGTCTGTATCTCTCTACAATCTGTTTGTTTCCCTATCCGTTCTTCTACTACCCATCTCTCTACCCGATTGACTCTCTCTCTGCACATCTCTCTACATGTCTGTATATTTCTTTACTGGTCTCGCAACCCGCCTATTTGTTTCTCTAACCGTCTGTCTACCCGTCTAACTACCCGTATGTCTAGCCGAGTCTCTATACCGTGTCTCTCTCCGTACCCATCTGTCTACTGTTTCTCTACTCGTCTGCATACCCGTCTCTCTTTCTACCCTACTCTTTAACCGTCTCGCTTCCCGTCTGTCTATCCGTCTCTCTAACTGTCTCGCTTCCCGTTTTACTACCCGTCTCTCGACACGTCTGTCTGTCTGTATACCCCTCTCTCTACCCGTCTGTCAATTCGTATCTGTACTCATCTCTATACTCGTCTCTCTATCCACCACGCTACCCGTCTCGCAACCTTTCCCTCTACATCCTGTCTACCGGTCTCACTACTCGACTTGCTACCCGTCTCCCTATCCATCTCGCTACCCCTCTGTCAACCCTCTTTTTTACCTGTCTCGTTGCCCGTCTGTCTATTCGTTTCGCTACCCGTTAGCTTATCTATGTCGCTATCCGTCTCTCTACCCGTCTGTCTACCCGTTTGTTTACACGTCTCTCTACCTCTCGCCACCTCTTCCCAATATTTAAACAATTTAGTATACAGAAGCCGTTCATCTGTTATTAAATGCAAACAGGAGTAATTTATCTAATAAGAGTAATCAGATGCAACTTTTTAAATACATACATAAACCAGCATAATAATTCATCAGGTTTATTTTCATAGTAGTTTATGTCATTGGCAGTAAATATCAACTTCTTAAACTCGAACTGCGTCACGTTTTTTAAAAAAGCCCCAAGCTCCGTATAACTGGGAAGGGAAAGTACCCTCAGGGCTATTAGATACATGTTATTAAGTTAAGTGAAAGTTTCGTAATCGGGTTCGCAGCCAATTGCTTATGTCAGAAAGCGTGGGTTAACGCCATTTTAAATTAATTTCTGTAACTTTTTTTTTGGGGGGGGGGAGGAAGGTTCCAAATATTTACACTTAAATTCAAACTTTTGCCCCCCCCCCCTGTTAATATTAATGTTGTTTGTATTATTAATTAATACTATGGTGACAGAGCTTCATTCGAAACAAATGTAAAAGACTTCTACTACAGTTTTTTTCTAGGAGAAACATCCGTAATCGGGCCCAAAGCTAACCGGAGAATTTAATGTCATTATTGTTTGTAACTCTTATAGAGTTAAAAAAATATTGTTGCTAGCATTATTCTTGTTTGACCAGCCTTGTCTGTGTATCTGAATGGGGAAAAGTTCCGTATCATGTGCTGGTTGGCGCCATTGGGGAAAAATTAAAAATGGTGCTAATAGGCAGTTTTAGCATCTTACCAAATTTTTCTAGAGAGTGGAAAACATGTTTTTCAAATATTTACAAATAATACGTTTATTAAACCATGTTTTTGCGCCATCTTAAAAAATTAAGTTCGATGCTAAAATAAAATTTTATTGCCATTTTTGATATTTTTACAAGTAATGAAAATACATAACAAACATATTTAACAAAACTAAGAGACATTTTTGTGATAAATAATTGTTATTGTCAGGGGGGCAAATTGTAAACAATTAATAAGCGAACTAAAAAATTACCGAAAATAACCTGTGAGAATCTCAGGAAAGAAATATCTGATATAAATAGCATTTAAAATCTTAAAATGGAGAAGTGGTCCATATAAAAATGCAAAACATTATACGCCTGATATAAGTATTTTTGGTACTACTCTATTATCCCGTCGACCACTTTTCATAACAAAAAACTATCGCCAAACTGTAAGATTAAACGCCAAAAATGCAGTCCCATTTACTTGATGTCAGAACCATTATACGTGTTTGTTATGTCATCGAGTGGTTTTTAATTCGACATTTGCGTGTATTTTTCATTTTGTTTTACTGATTTATTAGTTATTTCATTCATTAAAATAACAATCGTGTCCTTAAATTCATATATTTTATTTATTTTGATATTCCAATGGCAACGTTCTCCCGTTTATTTAAAGTTACAGTTTGGCGATAGTTTTTTGTAATGAAAAGTGCTCGACGGGATAATAGAGAAGTACCGTATTTTTTTATTTTTTTATATTTCCGAAAGCACAGATAAAAGGGTAAAAATCCCGGCACAGATGTCATATACTCACCACGTTCGCGCGATTTTTTTCTTCGCCAATTTGGCGAAAACTGTTATGTTTATTTCCTTGGTACTTCCCTATTATCCCGTCGACCACTTTTCATAACAAACAACTATCGCCAAACTGTATGATTAAACGCCAAAAATGCAATCCCATTTACTTTATGTCAGAAGCATTATACGTGTTTGTTATGTCGTCAAGTGGTTTTAAATTCGACATTTGCGTGTATTTTTCATTATGTTTTACTGATTCATGAGTTATTTCATTAATTAAAATAATAATTGTGTCCTTAAATTCCTATATTTTATTTATTGATTTATTTTGATATTCCATTGGCAACGTTCTCTCGTTTATTTGGCGTTACAGTTTGGCGATAGTTTTTTGTAATGAAAAGTGGTCGACGGGATAATAGAGAAGTACCATTTCCTTTTATTTTTTATTTTAATTCTATAGATTTTTTTTATATGTATATCAATATTTATTTATATCAAACTATTATTTATTTATTTTTATATCCTTTTTTAAAATAATAGAAGCTATTTCATTTATTACGTTATTTTATTTTTATATTAAAATAAAAATTCACGTGCTATTATTGCACGCTAAATTGTAACTAATTAAAAAAAATTATTTTTTCGCCAAATTGGCGGTCGAAAAATCGCGCCAACGTGGTGTGTATAGGACATCTGTGACTTGTTTTCATTTCACATATGTATTGGTACATCTTAATCTTTCATTAATTTCATTTAACTATAAACCTTTCATTCATTACACTTGAAATACATACATTAAAAATACATGTATTTTACTCATTTAATTTAAAATACATGCCTTTCACTAATTCCATTTAAAATACTAAAAAGGAAAAGAAAATAAGAAGAATTTAATGCCACAAATCAAAACCTTTTATTTAAGCATCAAAGAAATGTTTCTGATTTACACACGCGAAATAAAAAAGCTAGGCTAATGGTGAGATTTGCGCCAAATCTCTAATACTAAGTTATTGCGGTTTTTTTTTCTTTCAAACAGAAAAAAATCCAGAGTAATTTTCCATTTTTATTAAATGGAAATATGCTTTATTGTACTGATTTGATCATTGTACTGATATTGTATTTCACTGTGCGTGCATATTTTTTTGCTCCGTGTTACTTCATGAACTTTTGAAATCCTATTATTTACGAAAATCTCCGCCGGTGAAAATGACGTATGCCCTAAATATTTGTGACGTATGTACTTTAATTGTGCTTTTTTATTTATTTTTTAATATAATTTCGAAACGGTTTGACATTTATTCTTGGTAATAAATAGACGTCGTTGTCAGATATATAGGTACCTGCTGTAAAAATGTGAACGAAATCCGTTAAATATTTTTTGAGTTATGCTTGACGAAAGGTTTTAATATCCATCGTAGCTATATATGGGGCAAAGTAATACTGCGCTGTGTATGAGTCTTCGTTGCACTCAGACAATTAAAGTGAAATAATATTGTGTTTCCAGTCATGTGAATAATGGCACCCTTCATTGTTTGACAAGCATCTGAGATGCGCCCCTGTTTACTGAAAGGTTGGACAGGCCTGCAGAGCAGTTTCTGACATGCTCTGTCTAGTACAGAAAATTTCAACATAAAATCTGATCTCGATGAAAATGCAAACAAGCTAATTTTCATCGTCAAGATTCACCATCGATGAAAAACCGACGTTTCTATCCAAATTTCATCGGCAACTGATCACCAATTAAGGGCATCACGATGAGACTTTTCTCGTGAATTTTGGATGAAAATTCATTTTATGGAGTTTACAATCTTTAGCCATTGACTTTTCAATATTCCATTGGCTACTTTTTGTTTATCCTGTCTATCAATATTTCTCCTTATATGCCATCAATAACAATCCATTTCCTTTTCAAATTGATTTTTAAATAATTGTGAAATATTTGAATAAAACTAAACAACATTCTTGTTTCTTAAATAACAAGATTCCCCCCCCCTTTTATTAAAAAAATTGTGAATAGCTCAAAAATTTTTTGAGATCGAGACTGGTATAAAAAATCCGCCCCGTCTCATCTCTGGTAGGCACTGCTGTTTGATAATAATGATTCTCAAACAAACAATCAAGGATTTAAAAAAATTAAGCTGAATATAGAAATCTAGCAAACCATTAATTTTCACAAAAAATACATGTATTTTTCTTGTTTTAATTTTAAAGTGAAATTTTAGAAAAAAAATGTATATTAATAAAAGAAAAAAAAAACTGACTTGTTTGTTTGTTGGCGATGGCTAGGAAAATCTATTATCATATAGGTCTGAAAATTTGGTTTCGGACGCGACATTACAAACAAACAAAACTTTGAAGGTTTGGCGGGTTATAGTTGGCAGCTCTTGGCGCTCTAGTTGGAAAGAAACAAATTTTTAGGGAGAAACATATTGTAGTTTTTTGTATCTTATGATACGGTATTGTGTAATGTGTTGTGAAATACTTTGGAAATAGAAAACATTTATGATTTTCAGAACGGAGTGTGACTCTTCTATTCCTAAAAGACATGATAAATTTTACTATTTTTTAAGATAATTTATAATTCTGATTTTTTTAATGCAAATAAATGATTTCATTTATATAGGTTTCTCAAATCGTATGACTTTTTTGTTGTTGTTATTACGCATTGTTATTAGTTTTTACTACACCTGTTACACATTTTGCTATAGTATTTGGTTTTGTTTACACCTTTCTTGTTTTTTCACTTTTTAAAAATCGTAAAACTTCTCACAACAAAATGTAAAGCCCACTATTTTATAAAGATGTTCTAAAATGGTTTTGGGTGATAAAGCAGATGCTAAAAAATGGCCACTCAGTAAAAATGTCGCTAAAATTCGAAGCGCTTCAGGAAGAAAGATGTGAACGCAACGCATAAACTTAGTATTTAATATAAAAATATGTAAATTTATTAATTTTGCTGTAAAAATTGCGAACATAAACAAAAACCTTATAAATTTTGTATGCACGGTCCGAGAGTGAGTGTGTGTGTGTGTGTGGGGGGGGGGTACTTCCCTGCCACTCAAAACAAAATATATATAGTCATCAGCTAACGACCAACTATAATTAAAAATGTATCAAATTTACAGCTGAACAGTGAAAAAAAAAGCATTTAATTTTGAATCTGGATAACAGCACATAACACGTTAATAATTTTTGTATGTATAATATTTTTTTGTTAAATTTTTATTATAAAGCAAAGTTTATTCTAAATTAAAATACATAGCCAAATTCAGTATTTTGTGTGATTATATCCGTATTTCAAATTGCTACGCTTTGCATTTTAGCAATATTTTATTTATATTCAGACGCATGAATGAGTGCTTTTTTTTTCTTCAGGAAATACATTTTGTAGTGAAGTAATTTAAACAATAATGATTAATATATTGTAAGCTAATAATAAAATATTACTTGTAAATAAAAATCAACTTTTGAGATAATCTGACAGAGCATGGACAATGTAACTCTTTGTAACTAGAAAACATAATTATTGCATTCATGAGTAAAGAGGGTAGCTTGTTACGTTTTTAACACTTTCCAACCTAGTTGAAAAGTGTTTATGACTTCGGTTTGTCTGGCCGTCTGGCCGTCTGCCGTCTGGCCGTCTGGCCGTCTGGCCGTCTGCCGTCTGCCGTCTGTCCGTGCTCTAACTCCCGTAAATATGCTCGGATTGCCCTGCAAATTTTATATGTTATAATCGTTATCTATAGCATGTTCCCTATTTCAACAGAAGTGTGTAGCACTTATAGTTTTTTTACAGGAACACTCAAAAGAATTCCGTTACATTGCGGTCTATGGGGAAAAATCATTTGCGGTTTATTTAAATAATGTTTCAATACTTTAAACGCATTGAAATTTATATATATCACTAAGGTGCATTACAAGAAGCTTAATATGGAATAGGGTGTGCATAGCACTTATACTTACTTTACAGGGACAGTCAAAAGAATTCCGTTACATTACGTCTATGGAGAAAAATCGTCTGCGGTTTATTTAAATAATGTTTCACTATTTTAAACGCATTGAAATTTATATAAGGTTCATTACAAGAGACTTACTACAGAATATTGTGTGTATAGCAGTCATCGTTCATTTACAGGGACACACAAAAGAATTCTCTACTGTATGTTAACAATAATTCCTGGAAGTGCGTTTTAAGTTACTGAATGCGATTTTAATTTTAAATCGCTTTTTGTATATTACGTGGTGTGTATAAATTCTGTAGATCCTATACAGGGAAGTACAAAAGTTCGGGAACACATTTCCGTATTATTTAACTCCAGACGGAGAATTTTAAACTGTGCTACGTGTTTCCTAACTGAACTAAAATTTAGCATCCTATGTAGTATATATACAAATCTATAGATCCTATACAGGGCTGAATAAAGTATTCGGATTACTTAGATGTTATCTTTTAGCTTATAAAAGAGTATGATTCGTAAAATTATTTTGGAAGCGTTGGAAAGTGTTACATAATCTATGCTTGACGCATGATTTTTCGTTCTTGTTTAACTTTATAAATGAGATTTACGAATTAGATAAATAAAGGGACTTTTTTTTTTTTCTGGGATGAAACTATTTAATACCACTGCCTTTAAAAGCGAGTCATTCATTCTTTCATGATATAGAACATTTGACATTTTAAGAAAATGTTATTGAAGCACTGTTGTCATTTTGTCTTTTGAAACATTGTTTTATAAATTTACTTTTTATAAC
Organism: Maratus michaelseni; assembly: GCA_963931845.1. Classification (NCBI taxonomy): domain Eukaryota; kingdom Metazoa; phylum Arthropoda; class Arachnida; order Araneae; family Salticidae; genus Maratus; species Maratus michaelseni. The sequence goes on from OZ007587.1 coordinate 189,173,639, forward strand.
AATAGCTGACAGCTAACGACCATTTATTCAAAATAGTTTATAAAACCATTTTCTTCATAATGGTTGGAATTCTTAAAGTGAAATGATCACAATAATCGATCACGTATATTCTGTTTTAAATTCTTTTCACGTACAAGTCAATAATCAAAAGAAAAATGGAGAGAAATTGTCCTATTATTAACCTTGAATATAAAAAAAATGAGCTTATGAAACATTCAACAATAATCTAAATATTGTTTTTTAATGCGACGTAGTGATTAGATGATAAATGGAATTAAGAATAATAGTAATAACACTTAGAAAAAAAAGTTTTAATAATACTTTTGAATGTTCTTTAAAATGATATTATTTCTTTAAAAAAAAAAAAAAAAAAAAAAAAGAATTTAAATTGCCCTTTTCCCTTTTAAAAAATGGGTTACTGGAGTAAAGGTACAGTGTGAAGATTTTTAGCGCTTTTGTTGACTCATTGCGTTTTATCTCGTCGAGGTCACAAAGTTTTGTTGGTTTGTAATCTCGCGTTCCGGACAGACGAAAGCAGGTCGCATCCCAATGTACCTCAGACTCAGATTTTGGATTTTTTGTTATTTTATATTGAATGGAAAAATTCGAGTATTTTCTCAATTTTCCAAGTTTACCGGCGACATAAACGCAATCCACATTCAATCTTTTAACCAATATGGTAAATTTTGTCCCCTTTTCAATTAAGTTTATTCGGAATTTCTACTGTGATTTTTAAATTTTTCGCGATTTTTTAAAAATCCTTCTTCAATCTAAAATGAGGACTTTGTTTATATCAATTGATTTTTATTTGATACCTTAACCATCCAATGTCATATTTTATATCACTGTATGGAAGAAACATTCAGAAATAATTTAAAAAAATTAAAAAATATTAATAATTTAAATTCAAACAATTTTTTTAATACTACTTTTTTTTTTGAAAAAAAGGGAAATTTTTGAAGAAGTTGCACGAGGAAATTTTTCCGCGTTGCGCTGTTACAGTAACCTTTTATCGCCAAAGCCAGCTATTATGATGACGGTGTTCCTTCGTAAGTGAGAGGTGAGTGATTTCGTCATGTGTTCTTATGGCAGACGAAATTTTCAGGTTTCTTTCTTTTCTTTTTTTCTTTTTTCCTTTTTTTTTTTCAAAGACACTTTTAATTGTTTATTTATTTGATTTCGCGCAGCCAGAGAAAAGGGAAAATTAGCCGGATTCATTAGACTGGGCCGAGCCCGGACATAACTTTTCTGCTAATTTTATTTTGTCTGCTAGTTTATAAATAAAGAAAATAAAATTTTCTGCCCCAGACCACTTTAAAACCTCAGTCATACGCATTTCGTTTTTGATTTTACACAAATTCCGCTGACGTATTTTGTGGATTAACCAAGTAAAGATGTCTCGATAAGCTACTTATTCATTTTTAACTGGTGCGGAAAAAGTACAGTTATCTTTTATTTACTTTAACTTTAAATTTTTTTAATAACTTATTTAGATGAAGAGAATGCCGGGTTTCCCAGTTTAACGAAAACAACTGGGGCTTTTCCGAAATGTCTAAATGTAAAAAAAATTAATTTCATAATCAATGCTTATTTTTAGAAAGGTTATTTCTTTCAAGCTTTATCATATCAGCATCAAGGCATGCAGACAGTAACGTTATATCAAAACAGAGTAGCGTCTCTTTACCGATGACAAAATGACCGTGAGTACTTCCCCCTCGAATGTGATACCGTATCAGGGCTTGGTTATCACAGGGGGCGCACGAGGCATGTGTCCCAGGCCCAAATTTTCAGGGCGCCCAAAATACATTTTGTCCACTCTCTGAAGATACAAATTAATGCAAATTTCCATTTATAATTTATAGAAAAAATGAATTTTTTCCATTCTTTTAACGCTAAAGTATCTCAGTGTTTTTCACTAACAAGAATTGAAATGTAATATAAATTTCGAAATTCCAAGAAGAACGATATCACTTAAAATATGTTTCATTCAATCTCTTAGGTTTAAAGTTTGCAATACGCATTAAATAGAATATAGTGCAAAAAATTTTACCTTCCGATAATTTTTTAATGCATTTTTACATGTGTCTATAATATATTCTATTTTCATAAAATTATGGTTTAAATTTTAATACTGCACATAAAGCTGTTTCTCATATTTATAATGCTATTTTCTTGAGAAAAGGGGCCCATGCATGACCTGTGTTCTCCGGGTCCCACATAGAGCTTATCAGGCACTGGCCCTGACCGTATTGTTTTGTGTATAATGCGCATCTTGCTTTTAATATAGCGAAAAATGGATATCTACCTATCTGTCTATATACCTACATATATACGTATATCGTCGGTTTTCGAGAATAGTGACACAAGTCAAAAGCCATCCTTTTTTATATCCGTAACATTATCTTTCAAATTAACGTTTCTTTTATCTGGAAGAGTGTCATTTTAAAACTACCTATGGTTGCAAAAAAAAAAAAAAAAAAAAAAAAAAAAGTTGTTTTATAAATTTTTTTTTTCAAATGAAAATGATTTTAAAAATGTTGCCCGTGATACGGAATTAAGCCTCCTAATTACGATAAGTGTTCAACCAAAAATAAAGAAAAAAGTTTACATCTCATAGAACTTACATCTGGACCGTTTTCTGTGCCGCTCACATCTGGTTAACTGACAGTAATGATGCAAATTTATTGCCTCTTAGGAAAGACTGCTTATTCCGTTCGCCTCTGCAGAACATTTGTACAAAACAGTGACAGACACTTATAAAGACAGTTTAGCTCAACTTCTTTTTAACGAGACTTTGACTGACTCTATTTTATAAACTCTTGAATTTGACTTTAATGATGCAAAATGGCCAATTTTAGATAATGATGTTTATAACGTATATAACCTTTGAATGTAACCCACTTTTTGAGCAAAGCACGTGTGTTTTTTCGTATATATGTTTTTTTGCTCATTTCTTGCTTGAACACCCGACTAAGAGGGTGCAAAATGTTCAGTCTCAATTTTATCTTATATTAAATTCTTTCTTTTCCTTTAAATGTGTGAAGATGATTTTATCTACATAGTGTACCACTACGATACTACGGAACACATAAATTTACAGCAGTGATCATCTATCTAGTGAAATCATATAATTTCTTTTCCAATTGGATACACGAGTAAAATAATATTCACACAACAACAAACAAAGTTGTTTCAAATGGATTACTCAGATATAGAGGTGACAAAGCTATCAAACGGTAAGAACATTCTTATTTATTTCTATAAGATGTTGTGAAGAAATATGATTAAGTTAGAAACCAAACATAGGAGGTAATTAACCGTTCTCACGCCTTAATACATGTTAGGTAAAATATTTTCTAATATATTGATTATGAGACTGAGGTCTCGTTAGGTAGATAAAATAAAACATACATCCTCAAATAATAAAGAAAAATCCGGTAATCCGATAAAAGAAAAAATATATATATATTCAATTAACTTGAAGAACTTAAAAGAAGAGAAAAGAGAGATAATGGCATACGCAAATTACAGTGCGGCTATTGAAAAATTAAATGCGAACAACTACTCAAATTGGCGATTTAAAGTTGAGATGCTATTGATACGTGAAAAGCTTTTTGAAGTCGTCACTGACGAAGCTCCAAATCCAATAACCGCTGATTGGACGAAGAGGGACCGCAAGGCAAGGGCCTTGATAAATCTTAGTATCGAAGATAGCCAAATAATAAATATAAAGCATCTTAACACAGCTAAAGAAACCTGGACCACTTTGAAAAATATACATGAGCGTTCTAATCTTTCAAGCAAATTACATCTCCTTCGCAAACTTTATAGCACAAAGCTAAATGAAGGAGGGAATTTAATAACACATATTACCAAATTATTGGAACTTGTAGATAAATTGGCCGGAATAGGAGAAGATATCTCAAATTCACACATATCTGCCATTTTATTATGTTCGTTACCCCCGTCATACGATACATTGATTACAGCGATTGAAGCGAGAAATGAAATAGATTTAACACCTGATTTTATTATAGGAAAGCTTATAGATGAGTATACTCGCAGATTCGAGAATTCGGAAAATTCAGGCAATGGGTTTAAAGCCTATAAAACACAGGGTAAATTAGGCTACACACATCAAAGAAGAAACAATAAATTTTGTTCGTATTGTAAAATAAAAAATCATTCATACAGCGAATGTTGGTTTCAAAAAAGGAAAAATAATCATACAGTACAGCATAACAAACCGTTAAAAATAAAAATCATTCTACTTCCTTGTGTTTTGAAGAAAATGTACCCGACAAAATCGCGGAAAGGCGTGATACAAAACAAACTGAAAATAAAAACGTAGCGTTATTGACTGAACAATCGGAAAACAAACAAATATTTATTATTGATAGTGGAAGTTCAAGTCATATTGCTAATTCTAAAGAAATGTTCTTGAAAATAATCAGCAACGATGAGACAAATGTGACTGTTGCCAATGGTAATAAATTAATTTCATACGGGTCAGGTGAAATAGTAATAAACACTGAAAAACAAGACAGGCAAATTACACTTCGTGACGTATTGTATGTACCCGATATTGAAACAAACTTGCTATCAGTTAGCAGGGCTACTAAAATCGGATGTCAAGTAAAGTTCGATAAAGATACGTGTGACATCATACACAATGGGGAAATAATTCTACAAGGTAGATTGAAAAATAACTTATATGAAGTGCATGTAAATAATAATAAACCAGGGGATAATAATTACGCGAACATTACGCACAATTGTACAAATACAAGATGTATACACTTATGGCATAGGCGACTTGGACATAGAAGTTACGATGCAATTAAAACCATTGTACAAAAAAAACTTGTAAAGGGCATAACCCTAAATTTCTGCAAACACAGCACCTATTGTGAGGTATGCATTAAATCCAAAACAAACGATACCCCATTTCCAAAATCGGTCGCATATAGAGCCACAAAAAGGTTAGAGTTAGTGCACAGTGATGTGTGTGGTCCGATAAATACTCCTATCATAGGGGGAAAACGCTATTTCATCACTTTCATAGATGATTACTCCAGATTCTGTGTCATCTATCTAATGACGAAAAAAAGTGAAGCGTATGAAAAATTAAGGGAATACATTTCGACCGTGAAAAATAAATTTGGAAAATTTCCAACCGCCATCAGATCCGATAATGGCGGAGAATATGTTAACGATGAATTAGAAGAATACCTCAAGCATAACGGTATTGAGCATCAGCACACAGTACCGTACTGCCCGAGCCAGAACAGGATTGCTGAGCGTAAAAATAGATTACTTTTAGACATGACTAGAAGCATGTTAAGTGAGGCTAACCTCCCACATAGACTCTGGGGAGAAGCCATATATACAGCCAATCATTTGCAGAATCGCTTACCATCGAAATCCATTAGCTCTACCCCCTACAAACTATGGTTAAACAGAAAACCAAATATAAAATATTTGAAGGTATTTGGGTGTACCCCCTACGCATATATTCATAAATCTAAACGCGGCAAATTAGACGACAGAGCCGAGAAAGGCACGTTCGTGGGATATGACAACCGGTGTAAAGCATACAGAATATTTACAGGAGACGGAAGAGTAATTTTAGCCAGAACCGTCAAATTCGCTGAAAATAACATGCGTAATTCAAATGTTGAGAAAAATGTTGATACAATTGAGCTGATGTCAGAAACAAACAAACAAGCACAACAAAATAACACTAGTATAGTAGAATTTGATCTAACGCCAAAATAAACTGCTCCAGATACACCATCCGCGTCTCAACAAACACAATAAACGAGAAGATCTGAAAGACACAATAGAGGTGTGCCACCGGACAGGTTTGCATATGCAGTCCGGCACGATCCAGTATATGAACCAAAAGGTTGGCAAGATATGCTAAACATCGAGAATCCGCAAGAAAAAAATAACTGGATTGACGCGACACGAGACGAAATAAATTCACTTATGGAAAATGAAACCTGGATTTTGGGACGAGACTTTGACTGACTCTATTTTATAAACCCTTGAATTTGACTTTAATGATGCAAAATGGCCAATTTTAGATAATGATGTTTATAACGTATATAACCTTTGAATGTAACCCACTTTTTGAGCAAAGCACGTGTGTTTTTTCGTATATATGTTTTTTGCTCACTTCTTGCTTGAACACCCGACTAAGAGGGTGCAAAATGTTCAGTCTCAATTTTATCTTATATTAATTTTTTTCTTTTCCTTTAAATGTGTGAAGATGATTTTCTCTTCACAGTGTACCACTACGAGTACTACGGAATACATAATTTTACAGCAGTGATCATCTATCTAGTGAAATCATATAATTTCTTTTCCAATTGGATACACGAATAAAATAATATTCACACAACAACAAACAAAGTTGTTTCAAATGGATTATTTAGATATAGAGGTGACAAAGCTACCAAACGGTAAGAACATTCTTATTTATTTCTATAAGATGTTGAGAAGAAATGTGATTAAGTTAGAAACCAAACATAGGAGGTAATTAACCGTTCTCACGCCTTAATACATGTTAGGTAAAATATTGTCTAACAAAAAACACTCTATAAGCCTTCAATATTTATCTTAAAATTCACACCGAATTTCATGACTTCAATTCATGATTTTCCCCAAAAATTTCCTTACAAAACGTAAATTTGGCGTGAACACCGAATTAGATTATGGAAAACTCGTATCTTTTTTTACGCTTGGTAGAAAGCACTAGCTAGTGAATTTATTAAAAAGTATATACAGTTTTTGGTATTGTTTCTTTTTTAAGTTATGGCAAAAGGAAAGAAAAAAAAAATCATTATTTGAACTATCTTTTTATGATTTCTAAATTGATTTCTCAACGTATAATTATAATTTAATTAATATCAAACTATTAATTGATTAAAGCGTATTTTTCAAAAAATACATTTCACTCTTTAGTTTTTATTCATATTTTCTACTTTTTAGTTTTTAATGTATTTCGTCTGTATTTCGTCTGTATCTTTAAAGTATTTCGTCGTAAAGTATTTCGTAGTTTTTAAAGTATTTTGTTTGTTAGTAGGGAGTATTCTCTAGAACACCAAACCAATTTTAAAAAGTATGGTGGCAAATTTCTGGTGACCATCTCTGCCCCATCATAGGCTATATTTTATGTCGGTACAACAACCTCCAAGGGGAAACAGCAGCAAATATATATATATATATATAAACTTACGATTTCGGTGATATTGCTAGGGCTAGAAATTTGAAATTTGGTGTGACGGATACTTTAAAGATGTAAATAGTTGCTATGAACGGTTTCTAAAAAGTTCAAACTTTAAAGGGGTGAAATGGGCGGAAAACGTTCTAAAATCCTTCTAAATTACGATTTGTTTGGAACTGTTAGAGCTAGAAATTTTTTTGGCATGATAGAATTTGGCATGAAGATGTAAAGTTTTAGAGAAGTTAAAGAATGTTTAGAGATATAAATGTTCGCCCACAACAGTTTTTAATCAAATTGGAATTAAAAAGGATGGATAAGCAAAAGATGTTCTAAAAGTGCAATTTTTATGATGCAGTTTGGTATAGAAGCTTGGAATTCGGTATGGTGGTTACTTTTTAAGATGTAAATGCTCACTGAGAACGGTTTTGAAAAAATTCGAAATTTAAAAGGTGAAATGAGCTGAAAGCGTTCTAAATTATGATTTATTTGGAACGGTTAAAGCTAGAAATGCGATATTTGTGATGGCTGTTAGTTTAGAGATGTAAATTCTCGCCCAGAACAGTTAAATAAAATCGAAATTTAAAAGGGTACAGGAGCAAAAAAGTTCTAAATATATGATTTATGTGATACAGTTTGGAATTTGGCATGTATGGTAGTTACGTTTAAGATGCTATAAAATTCTATAAAATTCGAAATTTAAAAGGGTGAAATGAGCCGAAAATGTTCTAAAATAAGATTTAATAGATATTGTTAAGGTTAGAAACTTGAAATTTTGTATAGGGGTTACTTTTAAGATGCAGATGCTCGGTATAAAGTTTATTTAAAATTCGAAATTTAATTTTAATTTTAAAGGTGTGAAATGAGCGAAAAACGATCTAAATTATGATTTATTTAAAGATTTGTTAGGGATATAAATTTAAAATTTGACACCTCTGTTAGTTTTAAGATGTAAATGCTCGCACAGAACAGTTTAAAAAATTCGAAATTTAAAAGGGTGCAGAAGCAAACCAAACTTTTAAAAATTCCGATTTTCGTAACGCTGTTGGAGCTAGAAACTTGGAATTTGGCTTTGTGGTTATTTTTAAGATGCTCGCTAAAACTGATTTGTAAAAAAATTGTAATTTAAAAGGGTGAAATGAGCGGAAAACGTTCTAAAAACATCCTACACTATGATTTATCTGAAATTGTTTGGGATAGAAACTTGAAAATTGACATGGCTGTTACTTTAGAGGTATAAATGTACATATAGAGCAGTTTTTTAAAGTTTCGAAATTTAAAAGTGTGAAGCAGCAAAAACGTTCTAAAATTGCGATTTATTGTGATATAGTTGATATAGAAGCTTGGAATTTGGCATGGTGGTTGTTTTTCAAATGTAAATGTTCGCTAAGAATGGTTTCTAAAAAAAATTGGAAATTTCAAATGAAAAAGGAAATGCGCAGGAAAATTTCAAAGTACATTCTAAATTATGATTTATTTGGAATTAATTTTAGATTTTTCTCATTAATTTAAATATCATGTTTGCCTAATGCCGTATAAGAATGAAGTTTACTCAAAATGTGGCTTTATTAGTAGTTTTTGAATTATCCGCAGCAGTATAATTTCTTCTAATAAAAATAAGCAGACAAATATCACTTGGACTAATTCAAGAACTACCCGTACACTGTAAAAAATGACCAATGTTTCTTATTTTATGAAAATATGCTATAACCACGAACGAAAATATAATATAATCTTCTGAGTTATCCGAAATTTCAAATAGCATGTTACATTGTCTTTTGAATCCCCAGAAACGAATACATTTTCAAAATTTAAAGAATAATTTATAAAAACAAATTATTTTTAGCTGCCCGAATTTTTCAGAAACGTTTCCGAAGGGTTTTTATAGTGTATTAATTAGTGTCTTCAAGCTGGAATACCTGTTTTTCGAATGTTATCCATTCTCAAGTACACGTTTTCAGCCGCATAAGTTAATTTATACATGAAAGAGTAAAGAAACAATCTTAATTTTAATGTTATTGTTAACGCTGTTAATTTTGCATGTTTGTCTGTTAAACATTTTTTTTAGCATAAAAATGTTTACTTAATAATGGATAACATTCGAAAAACAGGTATTCCAGTCTGAGGACACTAATTAATACACTATAAAAACCCTTCGGAAACGTTTCTGAAAAATTCGGGCAGCTAAAAATAATTTGTTTTTATAAATTATTCTTTAAATTTTGAAAATGTATTCGTTTCTGGGGATTCAAAAGACAATGTAACATGCTATTTAAAATTTCGGATAACTCAGAAGATTATATTATATTTTCGTTCGTGGTTATAGCATATTTTCATAAAATAAGAAACATTGGTAATTTTTTACAGTGTACAAAGCCGTGAGTTTTGTTAGTAAATTATAAATATTTTAATATGAATTTATTAATAATTTCTCTGATTAAAAAATATTTTTACATTTTAAAAAATGCCTAGATTATGCTTGGGTTCATTCAGTGTGTCTCATAAAAGAACCATTTCAATAGGGATTTTTTTGAGAAATGGATTTAACATTAACATACTCAAATTTTGACTTCCATTAATATTTAAGAAAAATGCACAAACTATACACTTCTCTTTGTTGATTCGATCCAAGAATCTCAAATATACTATCAAAAATTGGGTGTTTACCATTGGAAAAAACAGTTTTATATGAGATTTGCCTCAAGCACTAATCCATATACATAGCATTAATATTAGACGCTATTGCCAATTGGTTGATACCATACCAGAATTTTTATACGATAATTTGCGACAGAATTGGTGTGCACGTTTGGGGTTTATACTCCCCTTCCCCCCCACGACTATTACACATTACTCCCCCTCACAATGTGTACTTTTCTCCCTATGGAAACTTCGTTAAATAAATAAATAAATAAAAAACGATACTGCTAATATAATACCATCAATACACGTGTTACATGTTATTCTGTATTGAAATGATACAATACAACTATTTCTGAAAATCTTTCAAAAAGTTTTTTTTTCTTTTTTTTTTCAAAAAATTATAGGAAACAGAGAAGTGTCATATGCTGTGTCGAAATTGCACATAATTTTAATCTTTACATCATTAAATAGAACAAAAAAAAATGTTCTTCCAAATAAGTTTAATTGACAACTGTTACTTACTGGTTTTTGTTGATTTTTTAAAATAATTTTGAAGCACAATTTAAAAAAAAAAAAACATTTTTCTAATCTATCAACACGTGACGTAGCAATAAACTTTGATTACTATAATAATGTAAAGTAACATTTCAGTAATATTCAGTAATAATCAGACATAAGCAAAATTAAGGAGAAAATGGCAGCTTTACCGCAATTGACAATTGATCGTCCAAGCTTGGCGAAGACGCCTTTGACTGGAAATAATAAACTAAATACAATTTTATGAGTTTCATTCAACATCATGTGATTTAGATTGAGACGAAGGTGTAATAGTCTACTGCAGGACTTTGTAGAATCGAAGTAGAAAAGATTCTGATGCATAAAAACGAACACTTTCTGATTCTGCGGTTTGAAAAGAGGAAAATGGTAGCACTTTCCTAAAAGCAAAATCTTTTTTTTAATTCTGAGGACTGGAAACGGGAAAATTGTAATATAACTCAGAATCAAGCAACACTTTTTGATTGGGAGTATCGAAAAAGAGATGGAACCCAAAGGAATTAACTCGTTAACTTGCCAAAGCATCTTTGTTATTTTCACAAAATTTGAGTTTTATTATTATTTTTATGCATAATATTATAAATATTTTACACATAATATTATAAATATTTTATACATAATATTATAAATATTTTATACATAGTATACATTATATTATTCTTATATATATGATATCGTGTTTCCCCGAAATATTAAATTTTGTTCTGAAAACGCATTAGGCCTTATTTTCAGGGATGTTTGTTTACTCTTATTTAACAGTAGAACCTAGAACGGCCGGAAATTTTACTCAAGTTTTATAAAACTATTTCACTTCAGAATTCTTATTTAAAAATATTTAACTTATACATTTAACATATTGTCGCTACCTTGTCAAACTATTGAATGTGAAAAAATGCATTTTTCATTACTTTTAAAAATGGGCCGATTGTCACCACTAAATTTTAATAGTATTCTTCGTTTGGGTTGCGAGCTTGGCCTCGTTTCCTATTAAAAAATTTCGAATCCATACCAGAAATTTCAAATAAAAAGTTTAGCTTTATTTAATGATGACAGCCATTTCGTGATTACATAAACAGAAAAAAATTCTCAAAATTTCTGGTATGAATTCGGCATCTCTGAATAAAAAGAAGGCCAAATTGGCAACCATGTTCTTCACATAAATTTTATTAGTGTTATTACTATACGAAGAATTCTAATAAAATTTAGTGGTAACAATCGGCCCATTTTTAAAAGTAATGAAAAATGCATTTTTTCATATTCGATAGCTTGACATGGTAGTGACGATATAATCTGTGAGGTACATATTTAGTTGATTTTTAAAAGAATTTTCTGGTTCGAATCAGATTATATTCATTTGGTAACGGTCAAAATGATCGCTCTTGGCCGTTCTAGTGTTAAGGCTGTTCTCAAATCCAAACTGGCTACTTTATGACATATTTTTGAATTCATTTTTGTTCGCAAATATATCAAATTGACAGGTGTTCTTATTCAGAAACTTTGTAATTGAAAGACGTTTTCCATTTTTTAGTAAAGGCAGAAGATCTTTTAGAAAATATTGTCAAAGTCGGTGTTTTAAAACCGAATTCCGGTCTCGACAGTGCCAGAAAGGCGAAAATCGTGTCGACACGTGAAACAAATCGCTTATAACTCGATAAGTAATTTGTTTATCAAAAAGAAATAATAAAAACTCATCTCGATTCCAAATCGCTTCCATAGTCAGGTCTGCCGATTGCTAGGACTTTGCGTTTAAAAATGAATCAGAAAATGTGTCAGAAAGTTTCGCATTGTTGAGCAGACCATTTGAGAACCACCACCTTAACTTTACTTGGTTTTTAGCACTTTCCAACCTAGTTGAAAAGTGCTTATGACTTCGGTTTGTTAGCACTTTCCAACCTAGTTGAAAAGTGCTTATGACTTCGGTTTGTCTGGCCGGATGGCCGTATGGCCGTCTGGCCGTCTGTCCGTGCTCTAACTCCCGTAAATATGCTCGGATTGCTCTGCAATTTTTATATGTTATTGTCGTTATCTATGGCACATTCCCTATTTCAACTGAAGTGCGTAGCACTTATAGTTTTCTTATAGGGACACTCAAAAGAATTCCGTTACATTGCGGTCTATGGGGAAAAATCATTTGCGGTTTATTTTAAAAATGTTTCACTATTGTAAACGCATTGAAATTTATATAGATCACTAAGATGCATTAGAAGAAGCTTAATATGGAATAGTAGGTGTGTAGCACTTAGAGTTACTTTACAGGGACAGTCAAAAGAATTCCGTTACATTACGTCTATGGAGAAAAATCGTCTGCGGCTTATTTAAATAATGTTCCACTATTTTAAACGCATTGAAGTTTATATATATTACTAAGGTGCATTACAAGAGGCTTACTACAGAATAGTGTGTGTATAGCAGTTATCGTTCATTTACAGGGACACACAAAAGAATTCTCTACTGTCTGTTAACAATAATTCCTGGAAGTGCGTTTTAAGTTACTGAACGCGATTTTAATCTTAACTAGCTTTTTGTCTATTACGTGGTGTGTATAAATTCTGTAGATCCTATACAGGGCAGCACAAAAGTTCGCGAACACATTTCCGTTTATTGACAGAAACTCCAGAAGGAGAATTTAAACTGTGCTACGCGTTTCCTAACTAAACTAAAATTTAGCATCCTATGTATATATACAAATCTATAGATCATATACAGGGCTACATAAAAGTATTCGGATATTTTTCCGAATATTGTATATATTGAAAATTCCTGAAATTACGTTTTTAAATATGTTATGCGTTTTCCAAATTGTTTACTTAGATGTCATCTTTCAGCTTATTAAACGGTAATGATTTGTAAAATTATTTTAGAAGCGTTGGAAAGTGCTACATAATCTATGCTTGACGCATGATTTTTCGTTCTTGTTGTATGTAAAGATGGAATGTTGTAATAGATTTCTCACTCAATATTTGATATGCAAGAATTGTAAAAAAAATATGTAAACAGGTGTGATTTCGATGACAATACAACATTTGAATATTTTTAGAATCGTATTATAAATTAATAAATTTATTTGGAATCAAGACATTTTTCTATTAGCCGGTGAAAGTGATAAATCGCCAATTATTCTTTATGGTTACAACTCTATACGAGTTACAAAAACAATCGATTTAATTATGCATCAAACCCCGCTTGCCAAAATAGGCCAGTTGTGTGTGAAACTGCAACAACAAAATATTTTAAAAACTAAAAAGTAGAAAAAAAAGAAATATATTTTTTAAAATACGCTTTAATCAACGAACTGTGTGTTATTACATTGAAGAAACAATTTAGAAATCCTAAATAGATTAGTTTGAATAATGTTCTTTTTTCCCTTCCTGTTGACCTATCTTAAACAGGAAACAGGGTCGAAATTATATATATTTTTTAATTCGCGCTTTCCATGAAGCATCAATCAAAGCGGTGAATGCGAAGTCAACACCAAAGTAACGTATTGCAGCGGAAATCGTTTGAAACAACATCAACTGCAGTCATAAAATGAAGCACGAGTTTTAAGATAAACATTGAAGGCTTATAAAAGAGTTATTTAATTTTTTTTTTATAATTTTACTCTTTTAGATACGCTATCTCGAAAGAGAAAATAGTATATAATGAGTCTCTAGCACGGAGCAATCGAACTAGATTTTTGCTCGGTGCTACGGCGCTCGTCTTCTGTTCAGATTTCCTCGGTTCGATCCTCGCCAACATTGAACTGACCTCTACATTGGTAACCCAGATATAACCACGAAACCTTCACAACAGATGGCAGCATCAACGAATTCATCCCTAGCACGCAAAGCCTCACAGCAAATAGCTAGAGAGCTCAAACCAACGTCTACATAAGACGTCTTCTTCACTGAGAGTGGAGTGTATAGCGTAGCCATTTGGACAGAGAAAACAGTTTAAGCAAGGAGTAATCGAGCTAGCGGTTTGCTCGGTGCTACTGCGCTAGTCTTCTATTTAGAAGTCCCTGGTTCGATCCTTGCCAATGTCCACCTGATCTCTACAACTTTTTTATTTATTTAGTTTCACGCACAGAAATTTGCATTTATTCATTTAAAACAATATACGTGTATTCATATAATCATGTATGATGGTATTAAAGTAACACAACTTCCGTTGACTTTACGTACCTCTGCCATCGGAATCAAATAGTTATTAAAATTTCATTTTCTCTACTCTACAACCATTGTATCCTAATCACAGAATGGCAAAACTCTACTGCCGGTGAAAAATGTCGTCATCTTTAAATGAAAACACACATTTTCGTTCATGAAACATTCACATTTTAATACGATTGCATCAAAAGGACGAAATGTTCTGTAATTAAACATTTCGATGTTATGTTATTGCGAGATTGCAGCCCTAATTTCAGAAGGACGAGATGCTGCCAAGCGAAAATCATGTTACGTTTCAAAAAAACGTATGCAGTTTTATTCATAAAGCCGAAACAAACACAAAGTTAAAAGGAGATCATTCTTATTTTATTCACACTGTTTGCTGTAAAACGATTAAATTGTGATCACTACTTTAAACTAAATACATATTGCCTAAACTATCTCACCATGATTCAGTGCATATTTACATCATTTTACTTAGCTTAACTTGATTCATGTATTTAAAGATGGAATTTCGTAATCGATTTTCACTTACTTCTTGATATGATGAAATTATAAAAATTATGTACACAACAGCGTTTGAGATGACTACATATTAATATTCTTAGAACTTAATTATATATTAATAAATTCATTTTAAGGCATTTTTCTGTTGGGTAATGGTGACAAATCGCCAAATATTCCTTATGGCTACAACTGTATGTGTATACAAGTTACAAGAGCAAGGTAGTTCATAATACGCCAAATCACGCTCACTAAAATATCGCAACTGGCTGTGAAACTTCAACAATGAAATATTAAATTAATCACTAATAAGAAATGAAATATTTTAAACACTAAAATGTAGATAATAAAATATAAATAAAAAACAAAACAAAAAGTGTAGCAATAAAAAAAAAAAAAAAAGCGCTTTTTTAATGTCTGAAAGCTATCTTAAATAAATAACTATTTGAAGAAAATGAGATGGGCTTACGTTTGAAGTGGAGCTTATATTATGAGCAAAATCTGAAAATAAGAAATTCTAATTAGTAGCCACTGATTCGTAGATTAGATTTTCTTTAGTCGCCAGCTTCTGGCCGATAGTTACATTTTAACACTTTCCAACGTAATTTTAATAATTTATTAGCATTTTTACCATATTTAAAT
This sequence comes from Maratus michaelseni, assembly GCA_963931845.1. Taxonomy (NCBI): domain Eukaryota; kingdom Metazoa; phylum Arthropoda; class Arachnida; order Araneae; family Salticidae; genus Maratus; species Maratus michaelseni. The sequence goes on from OZ007587.1 coordinate 189,189,359, forward strand.
CTTTATATAAATGATGTTAAAACTGAAAGATTTTCGTCCCGACATTTCGAATACAGCCACAAACATCTTTATGGTGAAATATGTGAGGGGTGTGTGTTAGCCTAGTGTGTTGTATAATAGAGAGTCTATCATATTTAAAAAAAATATGAATTCGAGTGTCCTAAATGATAAATATATATATATATTTATTTAAAATGAAAATGAAAAATGTGCACACTGCACAGCCAAAAACGAGCTATAATAGATAATAAAGTAAATTTACCTTTTACTTGATAATGATAGTACCATTAAAAATGCTATAAAAAATTGTCCATTATTAATTTTATTACAGTGAAAAAAAAAAAGAAAAGATGATTTTATAGTATAGTACTAGCACCCCAGCTGCCAGTATTATTCCGTAAAATTAACAGTAATAAACAGTAAAATAAGCTGTAATACGCTGCCACGCATGTGTGGTAGTGTATTTTAAAGTCTGTTGAACTATTAGAATAATACTAAAGTAAATATTGTTTTAGCGTTTATAAGTATTATTGAATAATATGAAATTTTAAATTCAGACATAGAGATAATAGTCTATTGGAGTGTACTTCCCAACACTTTTGGACCAGCGACACACCTTTATTTATTTATTTATTTTTGATAATTCTGTAGAGCAGATCTTAAAAAAAAAAAATACCACGAGAACAGTGTGTAATATGTGTTTATTACAGAAAAATTAATACTGCTGTAAAAGAAAAAATAAAATAATTTATTCTTTTGACAAAAATTACGCAAGTTTTCCATTCCTAAAGTGTTTTTTTTTTTTTTTATCTTGTTGGTGTTTTTTTCAACAAACATTTCATTTGGGTACGAAAAATAGGTAAAAAAAAATCTTCGTTCTTTTTCACAAAAAATAAAATAAACATAAGAAAACTATGTCTTTTTTTCGATTTTTTTTCTTCTTTAATGAATATCCACATTTTCATCAGTGGGATGTCGAACGAGAGAGTAAAATTTAAAAAACTAGGGGGCTCTGCCCCCTGCTCGCTACGCTCACCAACCCCCGTTCTGATTTCACAGCCTCTTAAAACCTGGTAATGTATCCTGTTTTAAAAAGATGATGATGATGATATCACGAACGGCGACTTTCTTCTGTAATCAGGTTATAATGCTTTTTAATTTAACTGGTTATAATGCTTTTTCATTTAATTCATCTTTTTTATTTTTAATATTCATGTGTAAACACAATTTTTATGACGTAATTTTCTTTATTTCCTGCTTTCAACACGTGATCATTTAATTATTATTTTAAACTTTCATTATTGTTTTTAATAGTCTCGCGCAAATACATTTTTTATTTGAGATAAAACATAATCCTTTGCGCTTATTTAGAAATTTGCAACAATATAAAAAAATGACTTTTTCAATAAAAGATTTTTTACTCGATTTTTAAGGATTTTTTGAGTTTTTATTGTCCGACCGTGATAATTTTTTTAATTTCTGAAAGCTTGTTATATTTCGAGTCTGGTGGTATGATTTTAGAATCCGTAGAATGGCTAGAAAAAGAGTAATAGCTCCGCAAAAAAGTCCCTACTAAAAAAGCGATGATAATAACCCGGAATATCTACGCAGAATTTGATTGGTCCATTTCGTTTTTGGCTCAGTTCCAGATTACTTTTTTTTAATATAGAAGGATATATGTGCCTTATTAAAACATCTTAAATAATATCACAAAATATTATAAAAGTAAAAAATTCTAATTTTTTTTTTTTTTGTCAAATGCTATATTATTTATTTAAAAAAATATATTTGAGTCAATACGTATACAATTAATATTTGTCCTAATCTATCGTAACATTTAAAAATAGCCTCAAAGTATTATAGTAAATGTTAAAATTTTGATTATATTAACACATTCGCCACAGTTTCTTTTCGTTTTTTTCAACGGCAAATCCCGCTTGTGGGCGTTACTTTTGCAGATTGCGTTTTTTAACAAAAAGGTTTTCTGCATTCGTGTTTACATTACAAATGGATATATATAATAATTATGATACTGTTTCTAACTGATTATTTATATACAGAGTGATTTTTTTTAAAGTTCTGAAAGTAAAACACTATAATAAAAGAACTACTGATCGAAATGACCTGATATTTCACCAGTATGCTCCCAAAGCAATGGGAATTTTTTAGGCTTGGTTAAAAAAACTTAAAATCGCACCGACAGATGGCGCTGTAAGGTATCAGAAACAAAGAATACCGTCTGTTGGAGGAAAACAATGGACCGTACTTTGAGAAACCATCTTCCGTAGGCCCTCTGTCGTCATTGGACCTTTTCTTAAATTCTTAAGTGTCCTAAATCTCCTAAGAGCAGTTGCTGCGCTGTCATTATTCTGATTATACAGTTTCACTAACAATGCACGGTCCGTCAATGGCGCAATCATTGCGAGGATTTCCATAAAATAATGAACACGAGGTGTGCGTACTTCACGTTCTTATCGCCAATGTGCCTGTGCCGGGCGCAAGTTCGTCTCCCGACTTTACTGCATGTACAGCGCCATCTGTCGGTGCGATTTTAAGTTTTTTTTAAACCATGCCAAAAAAAGTCCCATTGCTTTGGGAGTATACTGGTGAAATTTTAGGTTATTTGGAACAGTGGTTCTTCTGTTATAGGGTTTTACTTTCACAACTTAAAAAAAAATCACCCTGTACATAATACTACAAATGTATAAATACGAATATTGTGAGCATTTTTTAGAAATAATGTAGCATGTATAAATGGAGAAGTAATGCCCATATGAGGAGATGAGATTTAGATATACAAAAGTCATGAATTTTCATTAATTGTGGGGAATGCATATATACAAAAGGTATCCCAAAAAGATTGAAACATGCTTTAATTTTTTTGCTTGTTGTAGATACGTAGGCATTGTAAATTGCATAAGTGTTCAAAATAAGGTAGGAATTAAGATTATGATGATGAAATAGTCCTGCTATTAATTTTTTTTAAAGTTACACTTTTTAATTTTTATGCGGTCCCTGTATCCTATCAGTTATATCTAGAAGCCTTTTCTCCATGTTCTGACAAAACAGTAAAAATTCACCAAGTTATGATACTCTGAATTTTATGAAACTTCGGAGCACTCAAAATACACAAACGCATTTTTAGTACCGGAAAGTTCCGAAATTCCATAAATTTCAAAGCACCATAACGCAGTGAGTTTTGGTCGTAGAAGAATAGAATTTTCACTGTTCTAGATGTCAGAGCATGGAAATTTTTTTTCTAAATATAACTTATAAAATCCAAGGACGGTATAAAAAATTAAAAAGCGTAACTTTTTGAAAATTTAGCAGAACTATTCCATCAGCGAAAAAATCTTAATTGCTACCTTATTCTGAACATTTTTGTAATTTGCATTGTCTACTTATCTATTTATCCAACAAGTAAAAAAAATTGAAGCGTTTTCCAATCTTTTTGGGCCACCCGTATATGTATATGTAAAATTCTTAATTGCTACCTTATTTTGAACACTTTTGTAATTTACATTGTCTACGTATCTCCAACAAGTAAAACTAGTCGGTTGTGCCAATCCCAAAACTTTCTTCTATCTCACACAGGTTTCGCATACACTAAAAACGAATCTCAGCATCAATTTATATCAACGTCTAACTGAATCTAAAGTTTTATTACATCTCCGTAAATTAGGTCTTGAGATATGACTATCGCTAAAATCGCATAAATCCGGAAAAATTCAACATAGCAGCGCCATATGTTTGGGAGTTTTACACCAAAACCTAATCAACAATATAACTTATGTCAACGTCTAACTGAATCTGAAGTTTGATGAAAATCTGTGCATTAGTTCTTGAGATATAGTTATCGTAAAAATCATGAAAAAGGTAGCCGCCACCAGTTGCGCAATTTTATACCAAAAATTAATCAGCACCAATTTATATCAGGGAAACTGAATATAAAGTTTTATTAAATTCCGCGCATTAGTTCTTGAGATAGAGCGCCCACAAAAGTTTTGTCACATACAGACAGACAAACATACGGACAGACAGACAGAGTAACAGACTCACAGACAGACATTTCCTAAAAACAGTCAAATCGTGTTCAGGACCTTCTAAAACGTACAATTTAATCGAAAACCGGAAGTCGAAATTTTTCATGAATCCAATACTTTCTTCTTGTAAAGATAGAAGAAAGTAAAAATTGAAGAGTTTTTCAAACTTTTTGGGCCACCCGTATTATGTGTATATGTAAAAATCTTAATTGCTACCTTATTTTGATCACTTTTGAAATTTACATTGTCTACTTATCTCCAAAAAGAAAAATAATTGAAGCATTTTTCAATCTTTTTGGGCCACCGGTATATATATATATATGTAAAAATCTTAATTGCTACCTTATTTTGAACACTTTTGTAATTTACATTGTCTACTTATCTCCAAAAAGAAAAAAAAATTGAATTGTTTTTCAATCTTTTTGGGCCACCCGTATATGTATATGTATATATACTTTGAATTTTTGCAAGAACTTGTTATTGTATTTTGAAATTCAAAGATATTACAATTATATATATATATATATATATATATATAATTATATCTATACTATATAATTATTATAATTATATATATTTATATATATATTAAATCTACCTGTACCTGTAAGCTAAGGTACAGGTAGATTTCGAAGACGCAGACCGTGTGGCGTCTGTTTATTGGGAATTGCAGAAGAAATGACCTTTTTGCTATGATGCGGCAGTTGGAACCACCCAGTTTGAAATCTACCTGTGTCTGTAGGCGGAGCCGGCAGGGATTTATTTGTTTTTTTTTTTTTTTTTTTTTTTACTGTAAGGGTTGGTCGTATAACAAACTTGTCAATATAAAAGTTGTAGATAATATTAAGATGATTTATAATAAATTTAAGCGGATTTGATATCTTGTGAATTGATGAAGTTATGAATTTTTTTCTTCTTAAACCCCTATTTTCCACCCCTTAAGATCATTTTTAATGATATCAAAAATCTGTCATTCAGAAATTTTTGGGCTTTTTCCTAGAAGTAATAATAACTTTAAACGGATTCGATATGTATCATAATTAAGAAGTTATGGTTCTTTTTCTGTTTTCACAAAAAGCCCCCCCCCCCCCCCCCGGTTCGATTTTGCCCATTCACGACCTTGACCGAGATTTTATGCATCAGTGTGGAAGAGATCTGTGCACAATTATTGAAGTTATTGTGTCCATAAAAAAGTGATATAGATAGATAGATAGATAAAGTTTTGAACTGGGGGTGGTTTGGGGTTCTGGGAGTCATAATCGGTGTAGATCTGCAAAAATTTTTCAGAAATTCCAACTTAAGGGAGAATGTAATAGGTAGTATTTCTTACGAAATCTACCTAAAATTATGTACAAAAGTGTGTTTCCGATGGCAATTCGTCATTTTCATCTTATTAGACCTTAAATATAAATTAATAGCTGAAATTTTAAGGTATTTGCACGTTAGCCCGCCACAGGTGGTAAATCGCCAAATATTCATTATGGTTACAATTGCATACAAATTACAACAACAATGGAGTTAATTATGCGCCAAACCACGGTCGCCAAATAAGCCAACTGATTGTGAAGTTGCAGCAACGAAACGTTTTAAACACTAAACAATAGGAAATATAAATACAAATTAAAGACTGTAAAATATTTTTAAAAAAAATTCCCTTGAACCAAATAATAGTTTCATATTAATTAAATTATGATTATATGTTGAGGAATCAATTTAGAAATCTTAAAAAAAAATAGGTTTAATACTGCTTTTTTTTTTCCATTCCTGCTGTCATATCTTACAAAAAAGAAAAAAAAGTTATAATTTAAAAAAAAATAAATTCACTAGCTCATGCTTTCTACAAAATGTAAAAAAAGCGACGAATTTTCCATAATTGGCTTCGGTACCCTCACCAAATTAATGTATTGTAAGTGGATTTTTTTGGAAAAATCATGAATTCGTCATGAAATTAGGCAATATTTTAAGATAATCATTGAATGTTTTTAAAAGAGTGTGTTTAAAAAAAAAAAAATTATTTTTACTTTTATACTCATTTTTTGACAACCCTCCATTCTTTACTCATATTCACTTCCAGGCACATTGTTGGAAGCATCGCTTTTGTTGGACGCGCAGTAGACGATTGTACAACAGCAGTAGTGGGGTGTATACTTGAAAGTGCACGTTGATTGTTTTGAGCGGCTAAGATAAAGCATTGCTATTTTGTTTTGTTTTCCCAAAGTAAGTGCTTGAATTTTCATAGCTATTCATCAGAATTTCTATACAATGTCAGTAGTACAAAATATTTTAAACTTAAACGATTTCTCATAAGCTACTAATCTAGACTAACAATGTGAACATCAACGGTTCGTTTTAGTAGCGGCCATGTTTAAATAAAAGGTCGCGCAATCTCTCCTACCGAAATTGGAGAGTTTGCGCATCTGCTACTTAGGAGAGATAGAGCATTGTTCCCATTAGTTTCCATGCTAGGAGAGATTACGCAGCTCATTGGTAAATTTGCATAAAAAATGAAAAATGACAATGGACTAATTTTAAGTTAAACGTGTTTTCAAGTAACTTAATGTTATTTTGTAATCTTATCTGGACTTGCTTTTTCTGATTCTTTAATTTTTTTCCCTTTAATTAAAATTTTTTAATCGTTTTTAAAATTATTTCCTTTTTCTGATTCTTTAATCATTATGTTGAAATATTCACTCCTAATACAATGACATTTGTTCACAAAAACCTTACAACAAAGTCATTTAAGTGTAATTATTATTGCTAACAATTTAATTGTAGTTATTATTAGTAACAATCTCTCCTACCAATGTGCGCAATCACACGAACCCTGTAAGGACAGATTGCGAAAAATAACTTTTTTGGTTTTATTACAACTGTTCTATTAAATTACAACATAACAACAAAATAGCAGTAGAAATGCATAAAAAACAAATGAAGTAAAAATTATTCAGGAATAGTTTAGCAAAAAAATAATATTTAGATTTTTTTTATTGTTATTCTTTTGAATTGTGCGCAGACTCTCCTAGCTTTACCTTACTTTAAAAATATAGAACCGACTGCAAGTACATTTCTCTTTAACCAAAGCTTTATCGGGAATTTAAAATCGCGGGAATAACCAGTATGCCACAATAACAGGTCTGCACGGGTCCGATCCGGCACGTACAAATCATTTATTGCCCCGACCCGGCCTGATATAAAATATAAAAGTTCCACCAGATCCCGGCCCAGCCCTTTATTGAATTTAAAACATGAAACCCGACGAGAAACGGGGCCTCCGAGATGGCGCTGTGTGCTTTTTGTGTGTGGTAAAAAAAACACACAGAGCCATCTCGGAAGGCCCGAACCCCATAAAATAATTTTCGTCGACCTGCAACACGACCCTAAGTTGACACTTTAACCCGAAACTCACTCGAAGCTGACTCAAAAGAAAATTAGTGCCGTAGTTTAAGTTATTTATGGAAAAATAGTCTACACGCGTACATCTATAATATTAACTTTAGCTTTTATGGATAAATTCGATGAGAAATAAAATACATAGTTTTTCATCTGAAATAATACTCGTGTCTTTCGTTTAAAAAATCCGTTGAATCCGAACTCGAACCTTAAGTAACAAAACGACCCAAAACCCAAAACCGAAAAAAATAATGTCAACACGACCAGATCCTTGGCCAGCAACAGAATATTTATATCTAACCCCTACACAAACTTGACTCGCGGCTCGGTTCAAGTTCGGATAAAATCGGGTTTCTTGACCTGATGCAAGATTCTAATAGGAACTTTTATTCATACCAAAATAAATTTTGAGATTCGAAATCTGTCAATGAAATATTCATTTTTGTAGAAGTAAAAAATCTTGCAAATCATCTGCAGTGACATAACATATTTGCTTATATGTGGATAATAACAACAAACAATATTTTTGCTTAACACTTTACTACACTTCTAACTTCTTTTCATTAAAACGCAATCTGAGATTCATTTCAGAATGTACTTGCATTAAAAATTGATACGCATCCATTTTTTAGAGTACTTTTTTTAAACTATCAATAAAGACCTTCAACCCAACATTAATGAAAGCGGAGAAAAAAGTTTTCTTAAAGGGATTTAAGCACGTTTCATTTTCATTGTCCAAACAAAATTCATGCAGAGATTATATAATTAAGCAAATCGATGCGGAGAAAAATATGGATCGATAAGAAGAGATTCAAGTGGACGGATAAAAATTCAAGTGAATTTTTCCAAGTCTTTTGGAGAAAAGGGATATAAATATTAGAGTAAATTTAATGATTAACTATAATATTTTGACCAAGAAAAATCCCTTTTTTATCTTCTTTCCTGAAAGAAAGATGATAAAAGTCCTTCCTCGAAAAGGTAAACAAAAAATTCTGCTGAATCCTTGTACCAAAGTCAAACACTTAAAGGAAAAAACTTTTTTAATTTCTAATTTTGTTAGTCCATCTTTTTCAATTTTAAAAATTCAAACATTTTTAAATGTTCGCCATTTTGAAACAAGATGGCGGATAAGCTGGCCAACGAACTTGGTCGAAACTTTGGCATGTCCTGTACACATGCTCAGTCACATTCATATCGGTTCATAAATACGAGAGTTACAGCATAACAAAAATTAGTTTCTTTCAAAATGTCAGCTACCCTAGAGTTTCAAACTGCCATGTCTCGGCCATTTTTTAAGATAAAGCCAAAACAAAAACAAACAACAACAATAAAATGTTCCGAAATCCATGTATCACGATCTAACACTCAACGGAAACAATTTTTCAATTTATAATTTTTTGTACATCTTTTGAAATTTTTAAAAATTATAAATTTTTAACTGGACGCCATTTTGAAACAGGATGGCAGATGAAGCTGGCCAACGAACTCCGTCGAGACCTTGGTACATCCTATACACTGCAAATATTTATACACTTTTCAGAACACTTTTTAGAACACTTATTTTGTCCCCTTGTTTAGCACACTTTTTGGAACAGTTTTCAGAACACATCTGAGACTTTCTAGCACACTTTTTGAACACTTTTGGGAACACGTTTGAGAACACTTTTCGGAAGACATTTTGTCCCCTTTTTCAGCACACTTTGTAGCGCACTTTTTTGGAACACTTTTCAGAACACTTTTGAGAACACTTAATTTGTTCAGCACACATTTTGAACACTTTTGGGAACACATTTGAGAACACTTTTCGGAACACATCTTCCGTATTTTATGGAAATTTTTATGTCGTTAAAATAAAATTTATAGGACCAAAAAAGAAAAATAAGGTACTTCGTGAGGACAACCAGATACATTTCGGCATCTTTTTTTTCATTTCTGAGTGAGTTTATAGAATTTATCCAACCCAACCCACAAGCGGGAATCGAACCCGCAATGTGCGGTGTACTAACCCGATGACCTAGACCCCGACGCTATGACCCGGCGCGCTTTTCGCTCAAATGCTATAACTTATTTGAATCGCTTTTTATGATGCAAAAACTTGATATTTCATCTGTAGATGGATTTTTCCAATGTTTTTAATATTTTCTTTTCATAATTTTCCATAATTTACTGTATTATTCTGTACCTTATAACAGATAAATTTTAATTTATTATGTATTATATGCATAAATTTTTTTTATTAAGAGTAATAATTGCTTCTTTTTGAAACAGAGCTAACTAGTATTGAATTCAGACATTTTTCTCTGGGAGGGATTTCTGCTCGGGGGGGGGGGGGGGGGGGGGGTAATTGCACTTTTTGATAATTAAAAGTATAAAATCTCAAATCTTCCGGGGGAGGATATTTTAATTTTCCTGGGGATAATGTCCCCTCCGCGCCACTCCCTGAATTCAGTAGTAGTACCAACATTTTCTTTTTTCGAACATATACTTTTTTTAAATTATTTGCCTGATTATCTATTTATTAATTCCAATAAAAACATCAATTATCTTAATCAGACTTGTTTATTACATGCTATTGAAATAATTTTTTTTATCTCTTATTTAAAAAAAACTTACGCAAATAAACGATTTTATAATAAATTAAATTATTATATTTCAGCTATGCTGAGAGGTTTTGCGTACGGTTCTGTTAAACATTATATTTTTAACATTACATTTATAATAATAATAATAATAATAATAATTAATGACTTTGGGATAGGTAAATTTAAATATGGACTAACTGATTTAATTTAAATTAAATTAATTTAATTTATAAAAATATGAACTAACGAAATAAATTCAAAACGTTATAAAATTAGAAACTTGATTTTTATAAAAGTAAAGAAAAAACATCAACTAATTTTATAAATTTAAGAAAAAAAGTGTAAACTTTGTAACTTAATAAATAATAAATTTTAGCTAATTCATAAATTTGTAAGCCAAAACAGTTTAGTTTAATACCAATTTGCATAGCTATAATTTGCAGAGATATTATGTTATGAAACCTTTAAATAACACAATATTGCCTCACATTAATTAAAAAAGATAAATTTAAAAAAAAAGTGAAAAAAATCATAAATTTGAAGTACTATCGAGAAAATTTAAAAAATCAAGTAAATTTAATATCAAGTAAATTTAAAAAATAAGTAGATTAGATTTTTTTTTTTTTTTTTTTTTTTTTTGTAATTTATAAAAATTAAATAAATTTCTAAATATTTCATTAAAAAATATAAATATCACTATTCTTTTCACAATAAATTGACATGGCCTCGGTTAGAATGAGCCAGCTGCTCGAGCCGGGCCAGGCCTGTATCCTAGAAGAACTCTAGTAAATATAACAATCTTAATTCGCATTTCAAAAAAAGCGATTTTTGTACTAAACCTTTACACGTCATTTACGGAAATTGCGCTGTTTTGCAAGAAATACGGACATTGTACTGTTTTGAAAGAAATACGGAAAAAATCCATTAAATTTACGGAAAACTTTCTGCATATTTACGGATGTGAAGTCTCTTTAACGGAACTAATGTCATTTACGGAAATTGTACTGAAATTTTGGAAAAATGAAACTTCGTAAAATTTTACGGAAAATCTCTTGTATTTTCACGGATTTTTTTAGAGTGTATATCGTTCAAACGACAATCACTATAACGATTCAATTGGTTGGTTGGTTATTTGTTACGGCAAATTATCTGCGCCAGGGATATAGAACGGCGGGAGGGGGGGGTGTGCCCTCCATGACGGACCTTTCTAAGGGATCCTAACCCGTATTTACGCAAGGTTCGAAGAAAACCACGGAAAACTCCGAACGGTTAGGTCGACGGGCGCGACAGTGGTTTGAACCCAGCGCCTCCTGTCTACCAGCTTTGAAAGCAGAACTTCTCAGCCACTGGTGGAGCCACTATAATAGGACCCTTAATATAATGAGCTCATGTGCGCTGTAAAGTAAATTTTAAAGTTTAACTTACCCAAGTAATAAAAATAATGATCTTGAAATTCGCATTGATTGCGATCAAGGCTTCTTAGTAACAAAGTAGGTTGTAACAAAGCGTCGTTGTAACACAGAAAGCGATGATTTAACAAGTGCGTCCAAATGTGTTCCCAAATGTGTTCCAAATCTGTTCTCAAATGTGTTCCCAATCTGTTCTCAAATGTGTTCCGAGTTTAGATTTAACAAATAATCCTGAGCAGAACACTTTCGGTACACTTTCTTTATAGCGGAACACATTCGGAACATATTTCAGTACACATTGAGGTAACTGGAACACATTTTTTGAATCAAAGTGTTCCAAATGTGTTCCCAATGTGTGCTGGGAATTTGCAGTGTACATTTATTCAGTCACATTCAAATCGGTCCAAAAATAAGAGAGTTAGAGCAGGACGAATGTCACTATATATATATATAAATCAACATTTAAACGGAGGATGGTTTTGGGGTCTGGGTGTCATGATTGGTGAAAATATAACAAATTTTTCTGGAATTGCTTTCCTCCGAACGGCTTGTAATAGGTAGCTTTTTGTAATGAAAGCTACCTAAAAATTAAAGTTCCGAGAACGATTAATCCAATGGAGTAAAACAAACATCTATAAGCTAAAATATACCTTTATATAAGCTAAAATGTACCCGAGCAGAACCTGATCAGCAGCAAAATATTTACAGACAATACGACCCAACCGGATTCGCGCGGCTCGGCTCCGGATAATATCACATTACCCGATCCAATGCAAAAACTGACTTTATATAGGGCGATTCAGAAAAGATTTGGCAAATTTTAGGAGGTGGTAGTGCGCACCAAAACAAAACAATTTTTGCATTAGAAACCAGTGTCGTAATCGATTTATTCAGCCAAAGATACAGAGTGTCTCACTCTAATCCGAACATTTACTACTTTTAATTGCTGAAAGGTATAAAATAAAAACTTTAAAAACAGTAAAAAAAAAAAAAAAAGTTTTATTAGCCTGTTTACATGTTTCGACTCCATCGAAACCATTAACAAAACAAATAAGAATATTCCAAAATTGTACGATCTATAATGTATAATGATTTGAAATGTCATCATTCAATTTTTCACGTACTCTCTCAGATCAGTCTGTTTCAAATTATTACATCATAGATCGTGCAATTTTAGAATATTCTTGTTTGTTTTGCTATATGACTTCGATGGAGCCGAAACATGTAAACAATCTAATAAAACTGTCTTTCTTTCTTTTTCTTTCTTTTACTGTTTAAGTTTTTATTTTACAACTTTTAGCAATTAAAAGTAGTATATTATTGCAGGGTGTTATAATTTCTTGTATATATTTAGAACTATCATTTATAACTTTGACTGAAATAAAGATATTTGAAAGTCATTTTCAACATATTTATCGTTTTTTCGTGTGAAATCCAGTGATATTGAGAAATGATGGACGTGTAGAGCATTTCGGAAGGGGAAACCGTCTGAACTGTCAATTGCATTTGGAAATATGGAGCATTTAGTTTATGTGTTACTTGCAGGCTTCGCTCGGTACGCTAGTCGGTTTCTGCAAACGAACTTTCGACATCTGGATTGAATACCCCATCCAGATTGCTTTTCCCATTGCTCTTTTTAATTTTACTTACATTGTTTCTGTCTCACTTTTTGGTGTTTTTAGTCTTTATTTTGGCGCAGCATGTCCCTTAAGGGATTTCGCGTCATAAAACCTCATACACAACCAACCAACCAAACGAACTTTCAATCAAACGAAATATATCGAAGAATTTGACCTTGTGTTTTAAAGCATATATGGGGCTTTACCTGGAATGTCTTTCCGCATTGCTGAAAACGATACGAACGCCATGACGCTGTTATATTTTTTAATGTGTCAGACAAAATCTGGGCTGTTAAGTACCAATTATTTTAGTTAATCATTTGTAGTAGGATTTGGTAAAGAACGACAGAACGGTATGCAATATATAAAAACAATCTCAGAACTAACTAACAATGCAAATCTCATCAAAATCCGTCCAGTAGAACTTTTCAAAAAGACTAATCTTTCATAATCGGGTCCTGCTAATTATAGAATTCTCTAATTAAGCAACGTAGAACGATACGGTATATACTAAAACCTTTCCTGAAAATATATCCAAGTTACAGTGCAAGTCCCATCAAAATCCACTAAGCAGAACTCATGTTATAAGCAGCCAGAACGAAATTCCCATTTGCATTTTATATACATAAGTAGATAGTTACATAGATAGATGCGTAGTAGACAGAAGATATGGAGCTCTATTTGCATAAAGATGCACTGTAAAAAATGAAGTACTCAAAAATGAGTAAGTCCATGTACTCATTTCGAATTGAGTATTTTTGGATAAAAAATGAACATGTGCATTCTCAAAAATGAGTAAGTTCATGTACTCATATCGAAATGAGTATTTTTGGATCAAAAATGAACATATGTATTCTCAAAAATGAGTAAGTTTATGTACTCATTTCGAAATGAGTATTTTTGGATCAAAAAGGAACATATGATCAAACCCAACATACTTGTGTATTTTGGAATGTGTAATGACGAAATTTCGGAGCCTAAAAAGCTATTATTTGAAGGAAAAACGAAGAATAAGAGAAATGAAAAGTGGATCTGGTTGTTCGGGATTTTCATCAAAGTGGATCCACTACAACACATTTACTCTTTTTTTTTTCCCTCACATTTTACACATCTACTTTTTTTTTTTCCTTGACTTCAAAAACTTCAAAAAGTACTTCAAAATTATGATTTTTTTTTCCACTAATTTTTAAAAAATTTATTTTAACTTTTTTAACGTGAGGCAATATTGTGTTATTTAAAAGTTTCATAACATAATATCTTTGAAAATTATAGCTATGCAAATTAGTATATTAAACTAAGCTGATTTGGCGTACAAATTTATGAATTACGCTAAAATTTATTATTTTATAAATTATAATTTTACAAGTTTACAATTTTTTCCTTGAATTTATAAAATTAGTTAATATTTTTTCTTTACTTTTATAAAAATAAAGTTTTTAACTTTATAACGTTTTTAATTTATTTCTTTAGCTTATATTTTTATAAATTAAACTAATTTAATTTAAACTAGATGGAACCCGTCAAAATTTGACGGAAAAAATACTATAACAATATCATTAAAATAAGCTTCTTTATTATTTAAAAAGGGGTGCGTATGAAACAGTCTTTCAAATATTTTATTTTAAAAGTTTTTTCCCCAGTCAAATACAGTACTATTTCCGATGCAAACTCCAAACAAACAATCTGTAAACAACTGTATAATGCAAATCAGTTTGACATTACCGCCATACTCCCCACGGCAAGAAAAAAATTTCATGGATCTATGAAGTATATACAAATAGTATATTCCTACGGTCATATCATATTCAGTAAATAAAAGAACATAGTAAATAAAGCACACATCTCCCCCCCCCCCCCACCTGTGATAATGCAACAGTGTTACGGTTGGTTTCAACAAAAATTTTTTTTTTTAATCTACATTAATTATTTAAATCACTTTCTCAACATTTATTTAAAAGCACTCTTTTTTTCTGTTTCTAATAAAAATTTAAATAAATAAAAGTAATTGTAATAATTATAATAAAATCAGTTTTTATTTTTTCTTCTTTCTTTTTATTTTTGCAAAGTAATTTCAACGTTTATAGTCTAACGTAGCTTCCTGTTTTTCAAATACGAAAAGCAGACAGCAAGGGAGGGATGTTTTGTCAGTAGACTGCACAGGTGGAAAATTTGGAGTCATCTAGTCTGACTTTGATATAAGAATGACCGACCGCCCTGTATAAGAATTACGTTATCTTATGAGTGTACTATACACGCAATTAGGCTTTGTAAGTTTACGTCAGGCTTCAATTGGCTCTGCTATCAGGCGGATAGCTGGCGCCCATGTAAACAGAGGCTAACAGGACCCCCCTTCAGCACACGCCATGGGGGTGATGCATGGTTTCCTTCCCCCATGAAGCGGCCGGCAGAGTGGAGCGGCAAGCTGTAGTCTTCACGATGAGTCCATTTTTCCTTTTGTTTCCATTCCCGTACCCCTGGCAGAGTGGATCGGTCCCGTTTTTCAAGCAGCGCGGGAGAATGAATGTTTACGACACTTGTTGCTTGGCCAAGAGACCTGTCGTTTGACTCGTAAAAAAAATTCGACTTATTACGGGGCTCGAAGATTGGCCTGTGGGCTGGATCGCGAAGTTGTTGAAGGCGGACAGGTTTCTGGAAGATTTTTTTTTTTGAGAGTGGGGCATTGATGGCCCTACATTAACCATCCTAAATCATGATGTTATGATGAAAAGAGGCTATAAGGGCATTTTCGAATTGCGGATCTATAACTGTTAACGAGAAATTAAGAAGAAGATATGTGTAGCCTATTTTTTTTTGGCGTAGTGGCGCTCCAAGATTATGACTTCTTAACCATCAGAAGTGATCATAGATATTGAACTAAACCGGTCGTTAGAAGTCGTAGTGTTCTGAGTTACGGTGATGGCTATCTTCGAATAAAACACATGCTTCAGGAAGGTGAAATTACTGACTCCGACGGTGAAGTTCTGGACCGTAGAACGATTTTCCCCTCCGGACTAGATGATGGACCTAGTAGTTGATGGCAAGTGATGCAGTGAGATGAGAGGATTGATGAATGTTAGCTTGAAACCACGTCTGAATTTTTCCCCAGCCTGAATACTCCAGCTTAAGTGCTTCATCAGATTTTGAAAAAGGAGGAAATGCTCCTAAGTGCCCATTGACTAAAATTGTAGAACTCTCTACCTGTTGTAAGTACTATTTGCATAGTTTTTCTTTTTATTTATTTGTACCTCTTTTAAAAAAAAAAAAAAAAAAAAAATATGTTTGCTATACCAGAGTTTAAAAGTGAAATGAATATCTTTGGATAATTTCAATAAGAATAAACATTATGAACAGAAATAGTCTGTAGGTTAATATATAATGTTTGTATGTTTGAACGACCATTAATTGTAATATGATGGTAATTTTAAAAATATGATGTGTAATTTAAAAGTAACCAGTGAGTGGTTTCAACTTAAAAGATCAGCTGTTATATTGTTTTATTAAGATTATTTTTGATAACTTAGTTGCTTCATTATTTTAAATGTTCAAATAAATTGTGTTTTTTTTTTGTTTATTATCAAAGTTGGTATGTTTTTCTTTGTATAAATCTCTAAATAATTAATTTTTTATATTCACAGTAGACCTATAAGAATGGCCTAACCTTTCTGTGATTAATAAAAAAAAAAAAAAAAAGGGAGAGAAAATTCAACTTTATTAAATTAGGACTTTAAAATTTCTTAAGTTTAAATTCATAACTGACTGTTTTAATGAACATAAATTGAAGTTCACTCAATGTTATACAATCGTATTTTTGATCTTGATTTAAGGATGGATAGATTAATAAGTGAAACAGTAATATTAAATTTAATTTCATAAAATGTTAAATTAAGCTTTAACTCTCCTCTTTCAGAAACATTGTTTTTCTAAAATATACACCAAAATTGTTTTATTTTAAAAAGTAAAAAAAAAAAAAAAAAAAAAAAAAAAAAAAAAAAAAAAAAATATCCAGTCATTATACACCACTATACGATTCTTGGTTAACCGATCGGATCTTGTTCAGAATCTCTATGGTTGTTCTAAAATTTTAGTACATCATCATATCCCTATTCTATTAACGGATTTAACTCTTTCCCCTTTTGGTCCTCATATTGGAGGAATTTCAGGTTGTCTGCATTTTTCCAAATTATATGATGATTACACTTTTGTTAATTTAATGTGTATGGAGATTTGAGCTTGATCGGGTTGGAGTGGAGTTGGGTGTTCTTCATGCAATCCAGTATGCTACTTGATTTAGAAATCTGTTGCCCCTTACTACATTTAATATTGTCTTAAAATGATGAGTTCAAAATTATCATTGTTGTATTAACCTATTCGGATTCTTAAGTTTTGATATTTTGATTAGTTTAATATAATTTGCTACCTTTTCCATGGCAACAGATTTCAGTGGAGCTAATCAGGGTATACTTATTTTTTTCTAAATATTTAATTGTCAAGTGAAGATTGAGTAATAAATGAGCTTTTTAAGTTTAAGTAAGTTGTGTTTTAGAAAGAACCCCAAAACCACCACAACAAATGGAGCCGTAACAATTCGGTCTCTGGGTTATTGATTTTTTTTTACTTGTATGTATTTATGTATCAAAGAGCAACTGGGTGTTTTTGCAATTAAAATTTTATTTATATGTTCAAGTGTAAAAAGAGGTCTAGGCTCTCTCTCTGTGCTAGTAAGCTACAATTCCCAGTCAAAATTATGCCTTGTGAGCATAACCTTTTCTTATTTACAAAAAGCATAGTCCTGTACTTAAGTTTTATGTATTTATAAGGTTTTCCTTTCCCCTCTCTTTTTCTCATTTTTAAGTTGCCCCCCCCCCTTTTTTCATTTTCTTTTTGGTTTGTTTGTCATTTTCTAACTCTAACTATGGCTGATAAGCACTCGGAAGCAATTGCCACTATTCAGCGAAAAAATGCTTTAGTGGATAATTTGTCAAACATTCCCCCATTCAATGGAGAGGCCAGCTCAGTCTGCTTCTCAGATTTTTCTGAGAAATTTGAGAGTTTTGCCAAATTATTCGACTGGAATGAGGAGGAGAAAAAATTCGTTTTGTTAGCTAGATTATCAGGAGCTGCTTCTAGGCGAATAAAAATTCACAAAGCAAAAACATCTGATGAGCTATTAAAAATCTTAAAAGAGAGTTATACTTCACAGGCCACACCAGATGTTCCCCTCAGTCATTTTTTAAATTTTAAACAGCCACCCAATATGAGTGTTCAGGAGTTTTATGACAAGGCATATGATATGTCATTAAGAGCCCTTGTAATTGAAGGTATCCAGGGTGAAGTAGTCGATAAAAGCCGAACGGCTCTACTACACTCCATGCTGTTGAGCAATCTTACACCAGAAGTGCGAAAGGGGGTAATTGCGAGAAATCCACAATCCCCAGAAGAGGTCCTCAAAATTGCGCTTCTTGAGGAAAAGGCTTATAGGAGCATTAACCCTTTCTACAACCACCGCGAGGAAATTCTCAACCCTAATTTGACCCAAAACCTACCCTGTGCTGCAGTTTTTCAGCAAGATAGCTCACAAAAGAAGGAGATAGACCAACTAAAATCTCAAATTGATGTTTTAGCAGCTAAGATAGACAGTTTAGTTGATCTTAGGGCTAGGGATGTACAGGAGAAAAACCAAGAGGTAAGACCCGTAACCTGCTATAGGTGCTCCGTACAAGGCCACTATGCCAGAGATTGTCCACTAAATTTTGTCGACTATAATTTTAGAAGGAGAGGTGGTCAAAATTTCAGGAGCCGTGGGCAAAATTATAGAAACAGAGGTGAAAATCCTAGAGGGAACCACAATCAGCGAGGCGGATATAGGGGAAGAAGAGGTGGTTATTACCAAAACAATAGGAGCACAGCTGCGAACAGAAATGAAGAGCAGGCGGTAAATAACACCCCAGTAGCTAACAATGAAAGTGAGGCTTTAAACTATTAGTGGCCGGATCAGATGTGGTCAAGTCGATCCCCAACAGGCCCCTGGACCCCCCAACTGTGTATAGTATGTTTCAGCCCCAATCATATACATTACCAACTGCAAGAATTTACATAAATAAAGTTTGCCTAAATGCATTATGTGACACGGGTTCTGCAATTAATCTCCTGAGTGGTACTGATTGTAACTGTTTAGAGAATTTTGAAATGGAGAATTGCAATATCCCCATTATGACTGTCACCGGTGAGAAAGTTCACCTAAATAAGAAAGTATTTTTAAAATTTGTTTTTGATAATGTTCAATGTCAAGCTGAATTCTATGTAGTGGAAGGTAAATTAGCAGAGGAATTTAATATGATTTTGGGAATGCCATTTTTGAAAGAGTACCGGGCAAGTATAAATTGTGATACAAATGCTGTCGCTCTTAAAGTGCCAGTTTCAGGCCAATGTAAACAAAGCGTAGAAACCCCAAGTAATACTTCAGGGTGTAATACTTGTCTTGCTACTAATTCTGTAAATATTTCTAACTCTGTATATAGTGTAAATTCTAATAATAATTGTATAAATAATGATTGTGTTAAAAATAATTCTGTAAATATAAAATGTGTCAACAAAGTAGGGGAGAATTCAAAAAGTAGTAATGCCAATAGCCCTCCTGAAAATTGTGCATGTGAGAAAGTTCATGACTCAGTTAATATTGAAAATGGGAATCATAGTAGTGAAAATATGGTAGTTCAGGACCCGCAGTTGAGTAATATGGGAAAAGATGTTGAGATAGTCATTCAAACTGAGTCAGATAAGGAAGTTGAAAGTGTTGCGCAGAACTTTTGCATGCAAACAACATCAGGCGGTAGCTCTGAGGGTAATAACACTGAAAATTTTTCAAGTATTCAAAGTGTCGACAACATTCTTTCAGCAGCGAGTCAGGTAACTCAGGGTAATTTAGCTGAAGAGACTACTGAAATTTGTAATATTGATGAAAGTGAAGATTTGGTAAGTATAGAGGATAAGGTACCTGAAGTCGAGGAGGAGAGCAATGAAGATAGCAGTAGTGATAAAACCAATAAAAATAAAAATATAAGTTTCGCTGTGTTATGTAGCAAAATTTCAATTCCCCCGCAGTCAAAAATGTTAGCCCAGGTTAAAAGTTATAAGGAAAATTTTATTAAGGAAAATGATATTGTTATGTTAGAACCTTTGGCGAAAAATTTAAATCAAGGTCTCCTTACCTCCAGAGCCATTTGCACTAAAGAACATGGCCTATATATCTCATTTGCAAATTTTTCAGACAATAGTATTCATTTAAATAAAGGAACCTTTGTTGCCAAAATTCAAAAATGTGTAGACCAGTCAAATATACCCGTAACTGATAATAAATTAACCTATAATATAAATTTGGCCCCTCCAATTGGTGACTTTGATCACGCTGATCTCACTTGGAGCTCTGAAATTAATTTAGACCATTTAGAACCCCCATTAAAACTTAAAATGCAAAATTTTCTAGACAAAAACAAAGATGTATTTGCAGCATCGGTCTTAGATTTACCCGGCTGTGATACAATCCCGCATGAAATTAACTTAACTTCAAATAAACCAGTTAAAGGCAAAGCTTATAGAGTCCCCTACAAATTACGTCAAGAAATGGAAGACCAACTTAATACTTTGTTACAGGCGGACATAATTTCCCCTTCCATGTCTGAATTTGCTTCTCCGGTTATTCTGGTTCGGAAATCAGACGGTTCCTATCGACTTGCTGTTGACTACAGAAGATTAAATAAAAATCTTGTTAAAGATGCTTACCCAATACCTAACATTACCGACTCTGTTGATGCTTTAAGTGGGGCTAAATTTTTTTCAACGCTAGATTTAATTAGTGGGTTTTTTCAACAGGTTATTCGCCCAGAGGATAGGCATAAAACTGCTATAATCACCCACAAAGGACTTTTTGAGTGGACCCGTAACTGTTTTGGGCTCTCAAATTCAGGTAACAGTTTCCAAAGACTTATGAATGCTATTTTCGGTGATTTAGGCAATCTTGGAATTCTTGTTTATATCGACGACATTGTAATTGCCTCCAGTGATGTTAATTCTCATTTTGAGAAGCTTAGCATGGTCTTTGAAAGGTTAAGACTGCATAAACTTAAACTTAAGCCCAGTAAATGCACTTTCCTTTCGAATAAAATACAATATCTAGGTTTTGAGATTTGTAGTGGCCAAGTATCACCTATCAATAAAAATATTGCCGTAATAGAAAATTTTAAACCTCCAACTACCCGAAAGGCTGTTAGGTCATTTATTGGAACTCTATCTTTCTATAGGAGATTTATACCAGATTTTACTAAGAGAGCTAAAAATCTAATCAACTTAACGAAAGAGACAGGAAAATTTTCGTGGAATGAAGATGCACAGAAAGAATTTGAAGACCTTAAAATGGCTCTTATTTCAAAACCATGTCTTGCACTCCCTGATTTTGAGAAAGAATTCCATTTATATACTGATGCCAGTGGCGAAGCATTAGGGGCAGTGTTATCACAATTAGATGAAAATAACATGCTCCATCCTGTTGCCTTTGCCAGCAGAAAATTGAAAGATGCTGAGACCCGCTACTCCACCACTGAAAGGGAATTACTAGCTTTAGTTTGGGCTACTGCCCACTTCAAATGTTACATTGCTAATACCCATTTTTTCATCTATACAGACCATGCGCCTCTAACATTTATGTTAAAAATTCACGACCCTACATCTCGCATGGCTAAATGGATCTGCACTCTCTCAGACTTTAATTTTACAATCAAGTTTGTTAAAGGTAAGTGTAACAGTGTCGCAGATTTCCTTTCGAGGTATGTCAACAATGATAACTCCAATGATACTGTTAATTGTAATTTTTGTATACAAGTCGAAAAGGAAGTTACTTTTATGCCTCATTCTAATCTACTTGAAAAAATTGGTGAATTACAAAAATCAGACAAGAAATGCTGCGAGATTGCAAGAAAACTAGACCAAGGTGTAGAAATTGCTCCTAAATACATGAAATTTTTTTTAGAGATGACATTTTAGTTTGTGAGGATACAAGGGAGTCAGCTATTTTGAATAAATCTGTAAAGTTAGTCGTGCCAAAAGAATTGGTTACTCAAGTTTTTGCACTAACACATGAGTCCCTAGCGGCTTGTCATCAAGCCTTTCAAAAGACCATTGATCGCATTCGTGAGCACTTCTATTGGCCAGGAATGTCGTCAGATGTCAAGCATCTAGTGGAGTCATGTATTAGTTGCCAGCAGAAGAGAGCTTATAGAGCGAACCAGCTCGCCCCTCTGCAACGTATGCCGACCCCCCAGTTTCCCATGAACAAGGTTCATTTGGATCTCATTGGACCCTTACCGCAAACTTTTTCGGGAAATAAGTATATTGTCGCATATATAGATTCATTTACTAAGTGGCCAGAAGCATATGCGGTTAGTTCAACCACTTCAGATGTCATTGCGGACACTTTAGCTGATTTCATATCACGCTACGGTGCGCCCTGTTTTATTACGACGGACAACACGAAGAATCTAATTTCAGATGCGATAGAGCACGTATATAAAATGTTTGGTATTAATCATATTAAGACCTCATCTTATCACCCGGCTGGCAACTCGCAAGTGGAGAGACAGAATCGTACTCTTAAAAATGCACTTTGTCACATAGTCAACCAAAATCAATCTGACTGGGACACTAAACTCAAATTTGCACTACTAGCTATGCGTTCAGCTGTCCACTCTTCAACTAAACTTAGCCCAGCTGCAGTTATGTATGGCAGAAATATGAATCTACCATATAATCTCTTTTCTCAACC
This sequence comes from Maratus michaelseni, assembly GCA_963931845.1. NCBI lineage: Eukaryota > Metazoa > Arthropoda > Arachnida > Araneae > Salticidae > Maratus > Maratus michaelseni. Next base: position 189,212,216 of record OZ007587.1, read on the forward strand.
ACCTTCTTTTAATTATAATGATGCACCCTCTTTTTGCGAACTCTTAATCCCAGCTCTTCAAAAAGTATACACTGAAGTACATAGTAATTTAATTAAAGTTTCTGAGCAGCAGGAAAAATACCGTGAAAAGACAGCTGTTGATAAAAATTTTAAAATAGGAGATCTTGTGTGGTTATTTACACCCACAGTCGCCCCTGGTAATACAAAAAAATTAAGCAAGCAAAATAATGGTCCTTTTACTATAATTGAGAAGCTAAATGAGGTTAATTTTAAAATAGCGCTAGTTGCTAATCCCAAAAATTGTCAGGTTGTCCATGTTGACAGGTTGTCTTCTTTCAAAGACAGACTCCCCATCTGGTCCAGTAAACCAAAACAAACAATTGGCCTGGGATCGACTGAAAACGTGACCATCGATTCACCACACCAACCGCGCGATTCTCCTCCTGTACGCAGGTGTAAGCGTAACCGATTCATTCCCTGGGCACCATATGATAGTAACCGCGCACCAGCAGTAGTGAACGTCAACAATAACGAAACTCCGGTAGCGCCGGAAGTGGAGGAAACAGACAGCGACGCGACTGAAATCATAAATCCCTCTCCCCCACCTCCCATTTCTCCGGAGATTGCAGCGGCAGAGAATAACGAGATGTGCGTAAATAAAAATTTAGCAACGGCAGAAGGCAGTGAAATGCGCGTAGGTAAAAATTCAGCCACGGCAGAAAGCAGTTCAACTGCTGAGCACAGCGATTCGCGCAGGTCTCGTTCATCGATTCGTCCAGCTGCTAAATCGAATAGAAGTAGTCGTTCAATATCGATTTCTAGAACCGACTATTCGCTACGGGATAGAAGAGACCGTCCGAGTTATAAATACTAACTACCTTTTTTCGTTATTCAAGCATTTTTATTCAATTTTACCTTGTTTATTTGTATTTATTTATAGTTTAGTTAATGTGTATGTATATTTAATTATTTTTTTTGACATTTTTAAAACGGAACTTAGTTTTTCTAGCGTATTAAAGGTTTGTTTTGGTTGTGTGTTGATACTCTCATGTAGGCATTTTTAACCCTTTTTATGCCTATACTTAAGGTTTTTGTCTGTTTTATGGTAGATTATGTGGTATATACCCGTCCGCACCCCGTTTTCGTAGATTTTGGGTATATTTTTGCAAAAAAAAAAAAGAAACGAATGTAATTTTTGTTACTTTAAAATTTTTTTAGGATGTTGTGTTTTGTATGCCCTTTTGCCGAGGTAGATCTGTTTAGTTCAGTTTTTTTTTATGCATCAGTGTTTTGTATATAACTTTTTAAGTATGTGTTTACTTTAATTTCTACATTTTAACTAGATAGATTTATTATTTACTATACAGTTTGTGGTTTTATTTGAGCTTAAACTTTAAGGAGTGTGGGCCCTTTTTCTTTTTCTAGTACATACTGTCTCATGTACATGCCTGTATGTTGTTGTGTGTGGCTAAAAGTGCTAAAATTAACTATTTTATTTATTCTACTTCCTATTTTTGTGGAATGTGTGTTTTCCTTCCTGGTGATATATGTCACCACCCCTGTTTTTTATTTTATTTTGTGGAATGTTTTCCCTGTAGTGCCCAAAAGGCCCGAAACTGCTTTTTGCTATAAGTAGCACAGAGGCAGAGATACTCTTTCCCATGCACATTACTTGTACGTGCATTTGTAAAATCTACATAATATCCCGAATCATTAGACTGTGTTCGAAAACAAACATGTGTTCTCATATAAAATTGTTACAATTGTGTGCGTAATTCTCTAACATGGTCTGTGATACCATAATTTGTGTCTTACAGATGTATATGTATATATTTTTTTTTGTGTGTCACCAGTTGCTCTTGTGTATTTTTGTATAATAGAATTAATATGTGTTTTACAAATTTCATTGACATTTACAGTGTTGTAACTATGATATTACTAGTACTTATTTACATTAATAGATAGTGTTGTAATATACTGTGATGCCAATTATTGAAGTTATGTATATAAGCAGTATAGTGACAATTAATCAGTGGGCACTTCTCTTCTTTTTCGGCTAATTTTTTTTTTTCAAAATTCAATTTATGTATTATTTACAGTTCTGTTGCCAGAAGTCTCAGGAAGGATGCAGTTATGCGTAGGAATGACAGTAGTAGGGAAGTGAGGTTTCACAATCAGGTGGAACATGTGTTCTTTTACAGGTGCAGAAAATATCTTGGTCATTTTAGTGGTAAAATCAGCCTTGTGGTCCCTCCTCTGGTAGTACTCTTTTATGGTCATGTTTCAGGTAATATTTTAGGTAATGGTTTCTACGGATGTGCGAGCTCTGGTTGTATATATCCGGAATATATTGTCAGGGTGGTATTTCAGCGGTGAACTCTCTGGATCCCGTCCCGGATCGATGTATGATCTGTGTTTGTGGGTCAGTTTTTTCAGTGTTGAGGTCCCAGCATGCCATGTGGTACCAAGTTACCTTTCAAAAAAATAATTTGTTTTCTCAAAAAAAATTTTTTTTTTAATTAGCCGGGGGGAGCAATCTTGTTACGGTTGGTTTCAACAAATTTTTTTTTTTTTAATCTACATTAATTATTTAAATCACTTTCTCAACATTTATTTAAAAGCACTCTTTTTTTCTGTTTCTAATAAAAATTTAAATAAATAAAAGTAATTGTAATAATTATAATAAAATCAGTTTTTATTTTTTCTTCTTTCTTTTTCTTTTTGCAAAGTAATTTCAACGTTTATAGTCTAACGTAGCTTCCTGTTTTTCAAATACGAAAAGCAGACAGCAAGGGAGGGATGTTTTGTCAGTAGACTGCACAGGTGGAAAATTTGGAGTCATCTAGTCTGACTTTGATATAAGAATGACCGACCGCCCTGTATAAGAATTACGTTATCTTATGAGTGTACTATACACGCAATTAGGCTTTGTAAGTTTACGTCAGGCTTCAATTGGCTCTGCTATCAGGCGGATAGCTGGCGCCCATGTAAACAGAGGCTAACAGGACCCCCCTTCAGCACACGCCATGGGGGTGATGCATGGTTTCCTTCCCCCATGAAGCGGCCGGCAGAGTGGAGCGGCAAGCTGTAGTCTTCACGATGAGTCCATTTTTCCTTTTGTTTCCATTCCCGTACCCCTGGCAGAGTGGATCGGTCCCGTTTTTCAAGCAGCGCGGGAGAATGAATGTTTACGACACTTGTTGCTTGGCCAAGAGACCTGTCGTTTGACTCGTAAAAAAAATTCGACTTATTACGGGGCTCGAAGATTGGCCTGTGGGCTGGATCGCGAAGTTGTTGAAGGCGGACAGGTTTCTGGAAGATTTTTTTTTTGAGAGTGGGGCATTGATGGCCCTACATTAACCATCCTAAATCATGATGTTATGATGAAAAGAGGCTATAAGGGCATTTTCGAATTGCGGATCTATAACTGTTAACGAGAAATTAAGAAGAAGATATGTGTAGCCTATTTTTTTTTTGGCGTAGTGGCGCTCCAAGATTATGACTTCTTAACCATCAGAAGTGATCATAAATATTGAACTAAACCGGTCGTTAGAAGTCGTAGTGTTCTGAGTTACGGTGATGGCTATCTTCGAATAAAACACATGCTTCAGGAAGGTGAAATTACTGACTCCGACGGTGAAGTTCTGGACCGTAGAACGATTTTCCCCTCCGGACTAGATGATGGACCTAGTAGTTGATGGCAAGTGATGCAGTGAGATGAGAGGATTGATGAATGTTAGCTTGAAACCACGTCTGAATTTTTCCCCAGCCTGAATACTCCAGCTTAAGTGCTTCATCAGATTTTGAAAAAGGAGGAAATGCTCCTAAGTGCCCATTGACTAAAATTGTAGAACTCTCTACCTGTTGTAAGTACTATTTGCATAGTTTTTCTTTTTATTTATTTGTACCTCTTTAAAAAAAAAAAAAAAAAAAAAAATATGTTTGCTATACCAGAGTTTAAAAGTGAAATGAATATCTTTGGATAATTTCAATAAGAATAAACATTATGAACAGAAATAGTCTGTAGGTTAATATATAATGTTTGTATGTTTGAACGACCATTAAATGGTAATATGATGGTAATTTTAAAAATATGATGTGTAATTTAAAAGTAACCAGTGAGTGGTTTCAACTTAAAAGATCAGCTGTTATATTGTTTTATTAAGATTATTTTTGATAACTTAGTTGCTTCATTATTTTAAATGTTCAAATAAATTGTGTTTTTTTTTTGTTTATTATCAAAGTTGGTATGTTTTTCTTTGTATAAATCTCTAAATAATTAATTTTTTATATTCACAGTAGACCTATAAGAATGGCCTAACCTTTCTGTGATTAATAAAAAAAAAAAAAAAAAGGGAGAGAAAATTCAACTTTATTAAATTAGGACTTTAAAATTTCTTAAGTTTAAATTCATAACTGACTGTTTTAATGAACATAAATTGAAGTTCACTCAATGTTATACAATCGTATTTTTGATCTTGATTTAAGGATGGATAGATTAATAAGTGAAACAGTAATATTAAATTTAATTTCATAAAATGTTAAATTAAGCTTTAACTCTCCTCTTTCAGAAACATTGTTTTTCTAAAATATACACCAAAATTGTTTTATTTTAAAAAGTAAAAAAAAAAAAAAAAAAAAAAAAAAATATCCAGTCATTATACACCACTATACGATTCTTGGTTAACCGATCGGATCTTGTTCAGAATCTCTATGGTTGTTCTAAAATTTTAGTACATCATCATATCCCTATTCTATTAACGGATTTAACTCTTTCCCCTTTTGGTCCTCATATTGGAGGAATTTCAGGTTGTCTGCATTTTTCCAAATTATATGATGATTACACTTTTGTTAATTTAATGTGTATGGAGATTTGAGCTTGATCGGGTTGGAGTGGAGTTGGGTGTTCTTCATGCAATCCAGTATGCTACTTGATTTAGAAATCTGTTGCCCCTTACTACATTTAATATTGTCTTAAAATGATGAGTTCAAAATTATCATTGTTGTATTAACCTATTCGGATTCTTAAGTTTTGATATTTTGATTAGTTTAATATAATTTGCTACCTTTTCCATGGCAACAGATTTCAGTGGAGCTAATCAGGGTATACTTATTTTTTTCTAAATATTTAATTGTCAAGTGAAGATTGAGTAATAAATGAGCCTTTTAAGTTTAAGTAAGTTGTGTTTTAGAAAGAACCCCAAAACCACCACAACAAATAATTCGGCGTTAAATAAGTTTTAAAATGCTTAAATTAAAAGTTTTAAAATGCTTAAATTAAAAGTTTTAAAATGTCCTCTTTAATCATTGTTCGTTTCAAATCCATATCTTCTAAAACGCATCCATTATTTTGCTAATCAGTTTTTATGTAATTTTTTTACAGTAATAAATCAATCGGCCGATGAGGGAGATTTTTAATGTTTTCAAGTGTAATTTATTTGTATTTTTTCTTCGGTTCCTTTACATAATCAGGATTATTATCCCTTTTCCATCACAGTCGGGGATATTTTCCCTCTTGTACAGTTGGCAAATGTAATAAAATATAAAAATACAATTCCTAGCATATTCTGATATCTGATGGAACATATACATCAACGAATTCAACGTATCAATTTTATGCTATTTATAAACTAAACATAGTTTTTTTTTTGGCAGATTTTTGTTTAGCGCTAAAATGCTCTATCTTATGGCTAATCTGATCTTATGGATAATCTGATGTTATGATTTATCACTGTTTTTATTATTATTATTATTATTATTATTCACTTTTTATGATGGTTTGGAAATTCTATTTTCAATTGTGGCAACTTTCCCAGGGGCTGTTTTACATTATTGAAGCAAACTGGTGGTCATTGATAAGATAGAATTGAAAAACTCTTCATGCTTGAAATTTATTTAAAAAGTCGTTAAATTAAGCGGCAGTTTTCAAATAAATTTCCATCAAAAGCTAATTTTTTTTTCTAATTGATGATGTAAGGATTAAAATCGTAAAATGTAGTAAAAAATAGAAATTTGTAGTATTTAGAAGTGATGTAACCGCGATGAAAGCTAAAGCGATAGTGCCGTTTGTTGTCACAACCTTTGTACATTTCTAAAAATTGCCACTGTATTTTGGCTGGCGTCCAAAAGTCGAAAACCATTTTTTGACATCAAAAGAGAAATTCACAGTGAAAGAAATAGGATTTTGCGCTAATAAGGAACTGTTAAATGAACTTATAATAAACCTACCAAAATAATTCTTATGAAACATTAGTCTTACATTATTTATTCTAGCTAAAAATACAATCATTATTTCAAGATTTTTTTTTCTACCCTAATTCTATTTTTAATAATTTTAAATTTCCTGAAATGCTTTACTTTTGTGATTTGTTTTATTAAAAAAGAAAATATTCTAACCTATAATTAAAAAAAAGTAATTGGTAACATGTAATCAAGGTATGCAAACAAAATGAAGAAATCAATGACGTCTCCAATTCTAATCTTTATAATTATGAGTGGAAAAATCAGTTAAAATTACGTGATGTTGACACAATCATAATCATATACATTTTTCTCTTTAGTTTTATCAATGTTAAAATGCATTTCAAGGTAAGCATAACGTGATTTTCACTGGCGCAAACTTTTCACACGTACTTTATATCCACTACTTTAATGCTTAAACACCATGCATACAAATAAAAATATTTTTTGCATTTAATTGGAATGAAAAAATGGCATCAACAAAGTTATAATGCATCATGATAAAATAAACCCAATGGACAATATTCCCGTGACGTCACAATAAATATAAATTTTTATTCGCATTTAAAACACGCGGATAAATATTTTTACGGAAACTTAATTGCCAATTAAAAAATTCAGCCTAAAAGCCGCGTGCTTTTAATATTCATTATTTCTCTTAATATCCTCGAAATCATAGAGTTCAGAGAATAAACTCTATATGCCTTACAACTGTGGGCGTTATCCGATTATGACGTCATTAGTAGAAGTAAAAGTTTAATTGGAAATTACGGCTTATTAATTAAATTTTCGAACAAACGAATGCACGATAACAAATCTGTGTCCAAATACCTTTCATTTAAAAAAAGAATGATGTAATTTGATGCAGTAGTTTGTTCTCACGGATTGTCGAAAGAAATCGCTTAGCGTTTTAAATATATAGAATAAAATCAATAAGTCCAGATTTAAACCTACCTATCCCAAGGTCATTAATTTTAAATTTGTCTTTGAAAATCTTTTTTTTTAAACTATTTAGTTTAACCGAACCATACGCAAAAGCTCTCAGCATAGCTGAAATATAATAATTTAATTTATTATAAAAAATTTTATTTACATAATTTTTTAAAAATAAGACATTAAAAAAATATTTTAATAGCATGTAATAAACACGTCTGATTAAGATAATTGTTGTTTATATTAGAATTGATAAATAGTTATTCAGGCAAATAATTTAAAAAATATATAAGTTCGAATAAAGAAATTGTTGGTACTGTTGCAAAAAGAAGCAATCAGTATTCTTAATGCAATGTTTTACGCATATAATACATAAAAAATTGAAATTTATCTGTTATAAGGCACCAAATCATACAGCAAAATATTGAAAATTATGAAAAGAAAATATTAAAAACATTGGGACTGAAAAAATCCATCTACAGATGAAACCTCAAGTTTTTGCAAGTTTTCAAAGTAACTAACAACATTTGAGAATGAGGTGTGACCACTCATGGTGCGTTGGTCTGAGTCGTCAGGTTAGTACACAGGACATCACGGATTCGATTCCTCTCATGGGCAAGGGTTGGTTAATTACTATAAACTCACGCAGTCATAAAAAAAAATGAGCAGAAATGTATGTATCCCTTATAAGGTTGTCCTCGCGAAGTAACTTTTTTTTTTATCCTATAAATTTTATTTTAACGACATAAAAATTTTTAAATTTGAATACATCCCTGGGATCAAAAATGCGTACATAGCAGTTCTTATTTGAATACATCCATGGGATCAAAAATGAGTACATGTGTTTCTCAATTTTGAGTACATTTGGATCGGAGCTATTTTGAGTATGTGACGTATTCAAAATTGAGTACTTTTTACTCAATTTTGAGTACCCATTTTTTACAGTGTGGTACCCACTTCTTACCATTTCCCGTTGTATCATTATATTTCATACAAAGAAAGGTCAGTCTATTTCAAATTTTGCTAAAATGTCTTCCTTATTGCTGAAGTTAAGTTATGAACATAAATCCTGTTTCGGATTTATGTGTTCATAACTTAACTTCAACAATAAGGAAGATTTCATTTCGTTCTACGTTGCATAGTTATAGAGACCTATGAGGAAAATTCTGTAAACAAGTGAACCCGATTATGAAAGATTAGTCTTTTTGAAAAGTTCTACTAGACGGATTTTGGTGAGATTTGCATTGTTAGTTAGTTCAGGGATGGTTTTAATATATTGTATACCATTCTGTCGTTCTTTACCAAATCCTACTTCAAAAGATCAACTTAAAGAATTGGTCCTTAACAGTCCAAATTTTGTCTGACACATTAGAAAATGTAAGAGCGTCATGGCGTTCGTATCGTTTCAGCAATGCGGAAAGACATTCCAGGTAAAGGTCCATATATGCTTTAAAACACAAGGTCAAATTCACCGATACATTTCGTTTGATTGAAAGTTCGTTTGGAGAAACCGACTAGCGTAGCGGGCGAAGCTTGCAAATGCAAGTAATATATAAACTAAAATGCCCCATATTTCCGAATGCAATTGACAGTTCAGATGGTTTCCCCTACCAAAATGCTCTACACTCCATCACTTTTCATATAATTGGATTTCACATGCAAAAATAAGATAAATATGTTGAAAATTACCTTGAAATATCTTTATTTCAGTCAAAGTTATAAATGATAGTTCTAAATATATACAAGAAATTATAACACCCTGCAATAATATACTACTTTTAATTGCTAAAAGTTGTAAAATAAAAACTTAAACAGTAAAAGAAAGAAAAAGAAAGAAAGACAGTTTTATTAGATTGTTTACATGTTTCGGCTCCATCGAAGTCATATAGCAAAACAAACAAGAATATTCTAAAATTGTACGATCTATGATGTAATAATTTGAAACAGACTGATCTGAGAGAGTACGTGAAAAATTGAATGATGACATTTCAAATAATTATACATTATAGATCGTACAATTTTGGAATATTCTTATTTGTTTTAATAATGTCTTCGATGGAGTCGAAACTTGTAAACAGCCTAATAAAAACTTTTTTTTTACTGTTTTTTAAAGTTTTTATTTTACAACCTTTAGCAATTAAAAGTAGTAACGATAGTGCTGTTCGGGTTGGAGTGAGACATACCCTATTTGGCTGAATAAATCGATTACGACCCTGGTTTCTAATGCAAAAATTGTTTTGTTTTGATACGCACTAAAAACTCTAAAAATTCTTAGACAAAAAAAGTTTCCCAAATCTTTTCTGAATCGCCCTATATAAGGTGAGTTATTGCATTGGATCGGGTAACCTAATATTATCTGAACCCGAATCGAGTCGTGAATCACGTCTGGGTCGTGTTGGCTATAAATGTTTTGTTGCTCGTCAAGTTCTGGTCGGGTACATTATAGCTTAGGGGAGAGGGGGGCACGTTTGAACTGGGGCACCTTTGAACACTGTAAATATTTTCCTTAAAATAAATTATATTTTTGAAATATCGATGGCAGGACATTACTGCTGCTTCAATGCAACAAGTATACAAAGCTTTACCATTTTGCACACACACTACTTTCTATGCAAGGTATGTATTTTTCTCTTTCTTCAATATAAACTTAACAAAATAAAGTTGTAAGCTTTTTATTGACAATCTTGTATCGATAAAATTTTAATTGATTGTTCAATAGTTAAATAAAGATGTCAGCTTTAGCTTATAAGCTTTGTTTTATTCAAATTCTTAAGACTAATTGAGTAAATAGTTGTTATGCTAAACACCATGTGATGGGGTACCATTGAACAAAAAAAGTTAAGGCACCATTTAACAATTAAAACTATGAAGTAAAGAGTTATGGATGTATCTAAATATTATTATTTTTGGATTTTTTTTAGAAAATGTGAAAATTAAGAGATTAATTAATAATTATTATACTTAATATGGAAGTTATACTGATACAGGGCTTCCAACTACTACACATTTGGTGTAGAAACAGCACTTTTTTGGTCAAGTGGTTTTTAAACATGAGAGATTCTTGTCTTGTCATATATTTGGATTATTTTTCATTTTTAAACATATATACATTTTATTACGATTTAAAATATATATTACATTGTGCAGGGCTTTGTATACTGCATGAAATATTTTAAATAAAAATATTCAGTTTAATTTTGGTTTTAGTCAAATTTTTATCTTTTCATGTAGCCTATTTTAATTAAAAATGTCTATTCACCCTACAAGATTAAAAGTTTATTATAGGTTTAAATACGAAAAACTCAATTTTGAAGCTTTGCATGGATGTATAAGGGTTTTATATTTTCATTAATGAACATTTTCTTTATATTGTGTGATATTTTAATGTGTTTCATAAAAAAAGATAATAAGTAAATAATAAAAAATTAGTAATTTCAGTAAAATGCAGTTAATTTTATTCTGAATATTTTATATTTCTTAAAGATACGCAGTTTTTCATAAAAACTCTTAATATTTTCATATTCTGTTTATTTGTTCAAAGGTGCCTCTAGCTTGTTCAAAGGTACCCCTACATGGGACAGGTTTGAACAGAAATATCTCAACTTTTTAAAGTCTCACAACGTATTTAATTTATTTGGAAAACTTTAAATTTTTGGCTCATATCATGAAGAAATACTTTGTTTTACTCATGTAATATTTAAAATGCAATAAATATAAATAAATATAATTTAAGTAAGAAATATGTTATTTTCTAAAAAAATGTTCAAACGTGTGTCCCCCCCCCCTCTCAACTATATAATGGTATATTTTAGTTTGTATCTGTTTGTTTACTCCATTGGATTAATTGTTCTCGAAACTTATTTTTTTATCATCTTTCTTTCAGGAAAAAAGATTTAAAAAAAAAGGGATTTTTCTGTCAAAATATTATAGTTAATCTTTATATTTACTCTAATATTTATATCCCTTTTCTCCCAAAGACTTGAAAAAATTCACTTTAATTTTTATCCGTCCACTTGAATCTCTTCTTATCGATCCATATTTTTCTCCGCATCGATTTGTTTAATTACACAATCTCTGCATCAATTTTGTTTGGACAGTGAAAATGAAACGTGCTTAAATCCCTTTAAAAAAGCTTTTTTTTTTTTTTCGCTTTTATTAATGTTGGGTTCAAGATATTTTTTTATAGTTAAAAAAAAGTAACTCTAAAAAATGGATGCATATCAATTTTGAATGCAAGTACATTCTGAAATGAATCTCAGTCTGCGTTTTAGTGAAAAGAAGTTAGAAGAGTAAAAAGTTAAGGAAAAATATTGTTTGTCGTTATTATACATATTATAAGCAAATATGTTATGTCACTGCAGATGATTTGCAAGATTTTTTACTTCTACAAAAATGAATATTTTATTGACAGATTTCGTATCTCATAATTTAGTTCGGCGTGAATAAGAGTTTAGAATCTTGCATCGGGTCAGGTAACCTGATTTTATCCAAACCCGAGCCGAGCCGCGAGTGAGGTTTAGGTAGTGTTAGCTATATATTTTGTTGCTGGCCAGGTTCTGGTCGGTGTGACATTATTTTTTTTCGGATTTGGGTCGTTTTGTTTCTTGCGGTTCGTGTTCGGATTTAACCGATTTTTTAAACGAAAGACACGAGTATTATTTCAGATGAAAAACAATATATTTTTTGCGTCATCGAATATCTCCATAAAAGATAAAATTAATGTTATAGATCTACGTGTAGACTATTTTTCCATAATTGACTTAAAATATGGCACTAATTTTCTTTTGAGCCAGGTTGAATTTCGAGTGTGTCAACTTAGGGTCGGGTTGCAGATCTACGGAAGTTATTTTGTGTGGTTGGAGTCGGGTTCCATAACGGGATGAGCCGGGATCGGGTGGAACTTTTATCTTTTATACCAGGCCGGGCAATAAATGTTTTGTAGGGACCGGATCGGGCCCGTGCAGACATCTAGCGTAGCATACTAGTCATTCCCGCGACTTTAAATTCCCGATAATAAGGCTTTGGTATCATCTGGGTTTGGAGGCATCCTGTATATTTTTGATTGAATAAATGGATTGTAACCCCAGTTTCCCAAACAAAAGTTGTTTGTTGTATAGTGCTCACTACCACCCCTTAAAGTTTGTCTTGTTCATAATCTTTTTCATCACCCTGTAGGTAGATGTTTTGTAAATATATCATTGTCCTAATCTAGCTCACAGATAATAATTTATTTTTCAATTCTATATTTTTTTATTCAAAAAGATGTACAAAAAATTATAAACTGAAAAATTGTTTCCGTTAAGTGTTAGATCTTGATACAAAGATTCTGGAGCATTTTTTGTTTTGGCTTTATCCTTAAAAATGGCTGAGATATAGCAGTTTGAAATTCTAGGGTAACTTGACATTTTGAAACAATCTGATTTTTGTTATACTGTAATTCTCGTATTTATGGACCGATCTGAATGTGACTGAGCATGTGTACATACCAAGGTTTCGATCAAGTTCGTTGGAAAGCTTCATCCGCCATCTTGTTTCAAAATGGCGGCTATTTAAAAAATTTTGAATTTTTAAAATTTAAAAAGATGGACTAACAAAATTAGAAATTAAAAAAGTTTTTTCCTTTAAGTGTTTGGCTTTGGTACAAGGATTCAGCAAAATTTTTTGTTTCGCCTTTATCTTAAAAATTAGCCCAGATATAGCAGTTTGAAACTCTAGGTTCTCTGACATTTTGAAATCAGTGTTGAATTCAGACACTTTTCTCCGGGAGGGATTTCTATATCCCGGGGGGGGAGGGGTTTACAGAGCTCCAGGGGGGAAATTGCACATTTTAACCATTAAAAGCATAAAATCTCAAATCTTCCGTTGGGGGGATCCCCCCGGTCCCCCCCCCCCCTTGAATTCAACGCTGTTTTAAGACAACCTGAATTTTGTCATGCGATTGCACTCGTATTTATTAACCGATTTGGATGTGACTCAGCATGTGTGCAGGACGTACCAAGATCTCGACCGAGTTCGTTGGTCAGCTTCATCCACCATCTTGTTTTAAAATGTCGCCCACTTCAATACTTCACATTCAAAAATATGTACAAAAAATTAGAAATCTAAAAACTTTTCTCCCTTAAGTATTCGACCTTGATACAAGGATTCAGGAACATTTTTTGGTTTTACCTTTATCATAAAAATTGACAAAGATATAGCAGTTTGAAATTCTAGGATAGTTGAACTTTTCTTAATTAGGTTTGATTTATGAAATTTAGGTAACGTTGTATGACGCAAATTTACTTTAATTGTTCTAACCATTGTTGTTACTCTCATACGTTTAAAATTACATAGCCATATCCGCTAGCGTCCGATTCTCGCCAAGCTTGGAGAGTTATCGCAACATTTATCGACCAAAAATAATTCGTCCTAAATGAAGTCAATTTGGATATAACTGAACTTTGGCGAAATTCTCATTCAAATTCATTATTGAGAGAAACTAGGATTGAATTTTCTATAATCGGGTTTCACGCATTTTATTTTCGTGTGTTTGAATAAAATGAGTTAAAATTAAAAAAATCCCTGACGGCCCGGCCTACAGGCACAGGTAGATTTCGAAGATGCAGACCGTGGGGCACCTGTTTGTTTGGAATTGCGGAAGAAATGACCTTTTTGCCATGATGCGGTAGTTGGAACCGCCCACTTCGAAACCTAACTTGTTTGCAGGCGGAGCCGGCAGGGATTGTGTTTTGTTTTTATTTATTTATTTATTATTTTTTTGCTATAAGGGTTGGTCCTATAAAAAACTTGTCAATATAAAAGTTTTAGATAATATTAAGAGGATGTATAATAAATTTAAGCGGATTCGATATCTTGTGAATTGACGAAGTTATGAATTTTTTTCTTCTGAAACCCCTCTTCCCCCCCCCTCCTTGGGCCCATTTTTAATGATATCAAAAATCTGTCATACATAGCTTTACGGCCCTAAGTAATAATAACTTTAAACGGATTCGATACGTATCATAATTAAGAAATTATGGGTTTTTTTCTATTTTCACAAAAATCCCCCTCTCCCCTTTGTTTGATTTTGCCCATTTACGAACTTGACCGAGATTTTATGCCCCTTGATTTTATGTATCAGTTTGGAAGAGATTTGTGCAGAATTATTGCAGTTATCGTGTCCATAAAAAAGTGACATAGATAGATAGATAAAGTTTTGAACTGGGGGATGGTTTTGGGTTCTGGGAGTCATGATCGGCGTAGATCTGCAAAAAAATTTCAAAAATTCCAACTTAGGGGAGAATGTAATAGGCAGTATTTCTTACGAAATCTACCTAAAAACAAGGAATATGGAAGTTACCTTTTGCTACCGGTACAGTCGCGGAAGGACTTTTTAAATGCATATTTTTATTGCTTTGCATTCTATCACAGAAACATTGTCTATAATGGACTTTTTTACACTTTTACGGACTGTACTTATGATTCCAAGGACCTTGGTGTATGTTGACCGTCATCTTAGAGTACATAGAGTGGCTTATATTTGAGTACCACTATTTTTTAATAGTAATTTTCGCAGAATTATTCAATTAAATATGGCGAAGATTACTATTCGAAAATAGTAGTACCGATCGATAAATACCTCTCACGCACCCTGGGCCAACTAAAATCTTCCCCAATCGGACACCACACCTTCTAAGGCCAGCCCTGATGTGATTTCATTAAGTCAAAAATAAAATATACTGGGTTCTGTTCGTCATGGAAAATGTGTTTCTTTAAAATGGAAGAATTTATAGTTATTATTTTTCAAAAGCAAAATCTAACCACATCATTTTCCCTTTTCTGAATGCTCTTCGAGAACTAAGCTAATCGTCAGAATGATAAATTGCGTTGTTAATAATTGGAAAGGGGGGGGGGGGGGAGGGCTCTATATTTTATGAAAATATTTTTATATAAAATTGCAATTCAGTTTCATTATTTTTCATTGTTTTAGGTTGTTCTTTTTTTATATTATATTAAAACTAGATTATAAAAATTATGTCTAAAATAATAAATGGTCCCGCAAGCGACAATGATATTTTATGACACATTCATAGTCATTTTTATATGTAAAACAGCATGAAATGTATCGATATTAACTCTTTAAGTGCCAAGGAATCAAACAGCGTTTTTATTATAAGTATCAGTATCATACATCCTGAATTATAATTTGATTCCTAACCGAAAATTATCTTTCCCTGCGACTGTCCTCCCTGTCTCGAAAATCGTTTTAAAATATTAACTTTGTGGACATTTTCTGAAATATCATTCTATCTGAAATATCATTCACCTAGGTGCCTAGTCAGGTGAAGGTCTCGTCACCTGACCAAGGTTCTAAATTACGAGACAAATTAATTTCTCATCCTTAATGCTTGCTTTAGTTTTTAAATCTGTCAATTCAAAAAAGTTAAATAGAAACCTTGAACCGGCAAACAAACTGTAGCAAACCACTAGAGAGCAAGTACTGCAGCGATGCTAACAAAACTATAGTCAGGTGGATCACAGCCATGCTGTGATCAGGCGATTTCCGCCCCGCTACCAGGTACTAACTCGTCAAGCTAGGCAGTCATGCCGGGCAGGTAGGGGCCTGGTTAGCGTTATAAAAACAAAACCAAAAAAAAAACGCTATTTCGTTTTTTATATCTGAATAAGAATTTTGCAATTTAATGTACTTAAGAATAAAATTGACTTTGAGGATATTTCATACAGTAACAAGTTTAAATTTGAGTAGAGCTATGAGAGAAATACGTATAATAACTGTTCTAAATGTATAGTAGAGTTCTGTTTGTGGGGTAGGGGAGGGGGTAGAAAGTGTTCTGTGTCTAGGATTTCAAATGCCTCAATTGGGTGTTCCATTGAAAGGTTTTTCCTCAAAATTTCAAAAACCCAGTTTCTGACTCCCCCTTGCACGCATATATAGAAATAACTCACCGTCTGATTCCGATGATGAGGACATATTGAAGATCGCTTCCGTGGTCCTCTCGTCTTCATACGGCATCTCTGTCTGCGACGGTTCCTAAGCTATCACGATGACCCCAAGCTTTTGACCTTTTCTGGATAAGGTCCGTTTACCATCTCTTTCGACAACACAGTAAAACAAACACACTGGAGTGTTTTGAGATTTTTCTTAATCGTTTATTGATATTAAAATTCTAAGGGGCACTTTTTATTTTCAAACAATAATAAAGCATTTCTTTAAAGCAGCTCAATCGTCGCGTCGGGTCGTGGCAAACAAATATCTTTATACTTATCCCCACTACGCAGACATGTATCAAATGGGGAAAGATTAAGGCAATGCGTTTGATGGGTACTTTTTTTTATAATAAATTAAAAACTAGTCGTTGGGGGCCACCGTAATACTTACCCATCATGGATATGCATAATGTAAAATATTAAAATAAAAAATGTGTAAACTACTTGTAAAATGCATTGCAATTCGAATAAAATCCTGGCTTGATGACGTCATAAACTTTAAAGTCTCGATTACTGAATTGCTTAAAAGAAACATCCTTATAACTCCAAAAACAATAATCCTATTAACTAGCGGTTTATTGCATCTGATTAAGCGTTTCATTTCCAATTAAAATATATCTTTGAATTGAAATTTAGATGAAATACAGGGTCATGAAAAATCGAAGAGTGTGAAAAATAGGATTACAAATACCTCGACAACTCATTATCCGATCGACTTCATGCTTTATACAAAATTTAGGTTTTTTTTTTTATTGTCTTTTATATTCACTCCTTAAAATAAACAATTTCGAAAATTTTTATATATCTTTTATCAAAACGAATATTTCGAGAGTCCGAAAAAAATAGTTCCGGATAGTCGAGGTTACTGAAATTCAATAGGCTTCTTCCCATTATTACATACTAAGTACATACCAAATTTCAAGTCTCTATCTGAATTTGTTCGGGAGATAGAGCGTTTACAGACACACAAGCACACAGACGGATGACAAAAGTTTGTTTTTCTAAAAATATCTTTTTCGGAATCTCCAGTGTCTGACCAGAAGCCATTTAAACAGGGATTTCTGGTTACTTAAATACACATTTCTGTTTTGAGAGCTGAAAAAGAAATCATAACTACACTTCCGCCAACTGAATACCGATATTTTCTTAGAAAAAATTTATTTTCAGATTTTTCTTGCAACTTTTGCAGAAACCACCTTCGGAGGTAAATTTTTGGGGAAATGTTGTAGAAACCTACCATGAATTTTTCTGTTAAAAAATACTGGTATTCAGTTGGCAGACCATTTGGGAGCCATGATATATATATATATATATATATATAATATATTTTCCCAAAATTGACAATTTAAATTAGTGGGATACCTTAAGAAGTAAAACCTCCTTCCAAAGAGCATTAAAAAAATAAAACACTCTCCAACCGTGATAATTTCACTATCCCGGTAACTCGACATTTTTTTTTATTCACATGGTTGGTACAATGTTAACTTCAACGGGGAATAAACTTGCTAACTCGATACATTTTAGCAGAAATCCCATTAAGTCGACTACAATTTGAACTACTCTATCATTACAACGAGTTCATTAATCAAAGTAATGCTCTATTTGTTGAGGAGAAAGACTCTGAAAGTACATGAAAATGACGAATTACCTGGTCCCGTTTCACTCCTATACATAGGAAATTATATATATAATTGCAGAAGTATATATATATACAGCGTAAACACAGTAAAGAGAAAAATTAAGCAGGGTTTTTGCTATCGTATCAAAAAGGAAAGCAGACAAAAATTATTGATTATTTTTAAAGGGTAGATAAAATTTTAATATTGTTGTTAAAATTACCTCTAGAAATAAATGGGAATAAGTTTATTAAGTGAAGTCGTCCAACTGATTAATAATTCTAATGAAGCTGTCCAACTAATTAATAATTCTAATGAAGTTGTCCAACTGATTCATAATTCTAATCTAAATATATGTAAAAGTCAAACTTTGTGTGCATGTTCCTTATACAGATCTACAATTTTTGACAGATTTGCGCGAAACATGACATGCATACTGTTACGTAATTCGGGTTCGTGTAATTGATAGTCGAAGAAAAAAGTCCTTTGGAATTTCACACTATATTTATTTTACGAATATTCCAATAGGATCAGGAATTCGCAAAGTTAAGTAAACACAAACAGCTAAATGCATTAAATGTACAGCTAGGAAGGTTGAATCAGACAGCATAGAAACCTACAATCTATTCCGTATTCGAAAACAGATTTCAAAAGTTTTAAATTAACACCTTCGTACTCATAAACAAGTTAAAATCAGCTGGCTAATTCCAGCTTTTATGTATCCAGAAAATTCTGGTAAAAACAGGAAATAATTTCTTACAGCAAGATCTCAAGGTTTCTCAATCATACAGCAAAAAACTATAAGCAGCCGAACTGTCATTCACAAAACGTCTTTTTAGCATACTACTACTTCTACGCGCAGCAGGATACGCCTTTTTACACCCAATTACGAACATTCGTATTCGACACAGTTCGAGAAAATCCCCGTCTCACAATGGTCAAAAATCGAAAAAAGCTGGCCGAAAATCAAAAAAGGTTGTAGATCCTTCTAAAAATTTTTACATATAGGTTTTTGAGGTCGCTGATTACGAATTTGATATCGAAATTCAAAAATTCAAAATGGCGGATCCAATATGGCGGACTTTTTTTAAAAAAAATTGTTTTTTTTTTTCTGTAAAAGTTTCTTTAAGGGGGTTTTTGAGGTTGCTGATTACGTATTTGATATTAAAATTCAAAAATTCAAAATAGCAAATCCAATATGGCGGACATTTTTATAATTTTTTTTTTCTGTAAAAGTTTGTTTAAGGGGATTCTGGAGGTTACTTTGTACTAATTTGATATTATAATGAAAACAAAATACATTAGCGCATTCAATATGGTAAGCAAATAAATGAAAAGAGCTTATATTTTGTGAAATATAAATGTTTTGTATTATTCATATTAAAAATACAGTGCATTATTTCATATAAGCAGTTTGAAATTGTTAAACTTAAAAACAACTATACTTCCAAGAATGCAAACCAATGCAGCTGGTTTTTTGATATTTCATAAAAAAACATCATCAGGAATTACTTAAATATAGTGAGAACTCTGGATAACGCAAGATAAAAAGTATTTCGTTAATTAACTTTTACTTTGTGCATCAATACGTGATTTTTTCATGTGTCTTTTCTTTTCACTTTTAAGACATAATTTATAATGAATTACATAAAATAAATATGTGCAAATATTCTTCTTACCTGTCGGAAGATCACACATTTTGCAGAATGTAATTTGCACACGTACAACAAAAGTTATTCACTGTAGAACGCACGCAATAACATTTACCGCGTAAGAGCAAGTGCGAGCGAGCGTTACAGAGCAGCTGACTTAGACCTTCGATACATAAGCAAATATAAAAGATACCTCTTACTCTATGCGGGATAAGGCGCAGATGCTCCCTCTGAACGTAAAAAGGAGGTACTGAAATGAATTCATTTTTCGACTTTCGGCCAGCTTTTTTCGATTTTTGACCAGTGTGCCTCTCCCGAAATATTTCTACCAAAGATACTAAACCAATAGCAACATCCTAGCATCCATTTCAACGACGATAAAAGCATTCAAATTTAGCCCACGAAAACTAAGCCCCTCGTTTCAATGTAAAAATGAGGCAGTTTAAACGGAGCCAATGAAACTAGTCCTCTCACTGTTCGTAACTAAAAACAGGTAAACGATTTTTTAATGTACAAATTCATAAATATTTTTTTCCATTTAATTCATCTTTAAATTTTCCAATTACCCCTTTTTTCTGAAAATATATTAGGATAATTCGATAATCTTCAACTGAAATGTTCTCCTCCGTTAAGGGGGTTGGTAAGTCAGATCTCAAATTCCTCTGGCTAATATTAAATCTATAAGGGTGGAATGCATGTTTATTTTTAAAATATCTCTTCATGAAATTAATATTTTCTACTTATTTTTTCTGTGAACTCGTCTCTTTTTTTCATAGTTGTCAAAATATGTTTAAATAAATGCTTAATTTAATATTTTATGTGTTAAAATCGTATGAGCTATGAGTAAGATTTTAACGATTTAGTTAAAATTAAGCATATATTTTAGAAATATTTTGACAACTAAAAAAATGAGACATCCTTTAAGAAGAGTACACAGAAAAAAGAAGTCAAAGATATTAATTCCGTTACGAAATATTTTAAAAATAAGAATGCATTCCACTTCTGTAAATTTAATATTAGCTAAGGGAATTTGAGATCTGACTGATCAACCCCTTTAAGTCATTGTGGAAACTGAAAAGTAGTGGGTGGTGGGAGTTCTTTCTCTTCAAAGTTGTTGAAACTTTGACTTCTCACAGATCCAATTCTGCATCGATAGCCATACATCATTTCTCTGGGCTTTCTTTTCTTTTCCATAGGCTCTGTAGTCAGATGTGACATTTTATATTTTTCTTCTCACAGGTTTGGAATCAAAGCGCACAAAATCAACAAAATAAATTATCTCCAAGGGAGGTGATAAACATGTCAGAGACCCTCCTCCGCTATTCGTCGCATTCTCTTGCAGTGTAACTGACATAAAAAAAACTAGTCGTTGGGGGCCACTGTAATACTTACCCGTCATGGATATGCATAATATAAAATATGAAAATAAAATATGTGTAAACTATTTATAAAATGCATTGCAATTCGAACAAAATCGTGGCTTGATGACATCATAAACTTTAAATACTCTATTACTGAATTGCGTAAAAGAAACATCCTTATAACTCCAAAATGGATAAACATATTAACTAGCGGTTTATTGCATCTGATTAAGCGTCTCATTTCCAATTAAAATATATCTTTGAATTGAAATTCAGATGAAATACAGGGTCATGAAAAATCGAAGAGTGTGAAAAATAGGATTACAAATATCTCGGCAGCTCATTATCCGATCTACTTCATTCTATATGCAAAATTTATGTTTTTTTATTGTATTTTATATTCACTCCTCAAAATAAACAATTTCGAAAAATTTTATATACCTTTTATCAGAACGAATATTTCGAGAGTCCGAAAAAAATAGTTCCGGATCATCGAGGTTACTGAAATTCAATAAGCTTCTTTCCATTATTACATACTAAGAACATACCCCAAATTTCAAGTCTCTATCTCAATTTGTTCGGGAGATAGAGCGTTTACAGACACACAGACAGACGGACGGCAATTTTTTTTCTTCTAAAAATACGTTTTTCGGAATCTCCAGTGTCTGAAACGTGTAAATCCGACAAAATATTTTTTTCGATTTTTAAAATGATCACAAGACTTACCCTATACTACATATGATGGGTAAGTAAACTAGTCGTTGGGGGCCACCGTAATACTTACCCATCATGGATATGCATAATGTAAAATATTAAAATAAAAATGTGTAAACTACTTATAAAATGCTTTGCAATTCAAATAAAATCGTGGATTGATGACGTCATAAACTTTAAAGGCTCGATTACTGAATTGCTTGAAAGAGGTTTTTCCTTATAACTCCAAAAATAATAATCCTATTAACTAGCGGTTTATTGCATCTGATTAAGCGTCAAATTTCCAATTAAAATATATCTTTGAAGTGAAATTTGGATGAAATACAGGGTCATGAAAAATCGAAGAGAGTGGAAAATAGGATTCCAAATATCTCGGCAACTCATTATCCGATCGACTTCATGCTTTATGCAAAATTTATGTTTTTTTATTGTCTTTTATATTCATTTCTTAAAATAAACAATTTCGAAAATTTTTATATACCTTTCATCAGAACGAATATTTCGAGAGTCCGAAAAAAATTGTTCCGGTTAATCGAGGTTATTGAAATGAAATAGGCTTCTTCCCATTATTACATACCAAATTGCAAGTCTCTATCTCAATTTTTTCGGGAGATAGAGCGTTTACAGACACACAGACACACAGACGGACGACAAAATTGTTTTTCTAAAAATATGTTTTTCGGAATCTCCAGTGTCTGAAACGTGCAAATCCGTCAAATTTTTTTTTTCGATTTTCAAAACGATTACAAGACTTACCCTATACTACGTATGATGGGTAAGTAAAAAGCAGGAAAAGGCATCGCCTTTGGCCACGCAGATGTGGGTAGAACTTAAAGGATATACTCCTTTTCTTGTAAGAAGTGGTAGGTCAGTCAGAAGGGAAGTTTTTATTACGAAATGGAAGTGTGTAGTATCGAGATTGCTTTTGTTTACTAATTTTTCAAGCGGAGTTGGCAAGAATTGGAAAGAATCTAAAAATATTAATTCTACGGGACAGATTTTTTGTTTGCTTGTTTTTTAACAAAATACATTTTCTTATGGTGTTGGCTGTCACTTTCACTTGATGGTCTTTAAATTTACCTAACCCCGTCATTATGTGATATCTTCAAAAAAATTTTAATTATGAAAAATGACAGGAATTGTTTTGGACTGTTCGTAGTTCACATAACACTGAATGTGGACATCTCATCGGAATGCCCCAGAATGTATATGATTAAGGTTGCGACAGCGTCTTTGAGACAGGCGTTTTTAACAAATTACAATAAACTTTAGATTCTAAAAATATTATTTATTCTTCTTTTGACAACTTCATAGGTTTTATGACATTCAACGTTTTCGACAATACAACATTTTCGTGTAATATAACATGCTTAGATTCGTTTGGAGTGATTTTCCATCAGCTCCAACCATAAGGTATGCATAACCAGGTATGTGTTTCTGTCTCAATGGCGGATCCCAGCTTCCTTAGGGCGATTGATTATAAAGGGTCTGCAAGTCGACATATCAAGCCAGTTTTAAGAATTTTTAACCTCTTAAGCGCTTAAAACAGATACATTTGTCCTTCTTTTTTCTTATTCTTTATATAGCATATAAATTTCTATTTTTTTTATTTTTATTACGTTCTAACTTTTCCGGTTAGATAATGAATGAAACTTTAGAAACTGCGAATGAGTCCGACGGCCAGAAATTAGCTCTTAAAATGGTAAGAAAGCAGTTTTCAGACAACTATCTTTCGCGGCTGAAATAAGTATAGCTTAATACTTCTTTAATAAGTTTCAAGCTATTCTTAATTGAACGACTTTAGAAATAAAGAAACACGCAATTTTTATAAGTAAAGAAAAAATCAAAAACCACTGAATCTAATTCCTACCGCAGTATATTTAGCTATAGCAGGTAAACAACCACAAATTATCATATCATTGCACCAAAAAAAAAAAAAAAAAAAAAAAAAAAAAATCGTGAAAATTTGATTTTTGGAGATTTAAACACATTTTACGAAATTTAAATAGACGACAGAATAGGCAGATATTTATGCACAAATATTAGATTCAAGACAACGCACGTATAAAATATTCTTTTTAGAAAAAATTTAGTTTTAGAATAATGTCGGTAAGATATATTGACCTCTTTCTTTCTTTCAGAAACTGAGTCAGACTGATTATATCGATTTTTATCCGGGACGGGCCTTGAACTGCAAAAAATAAAAATAAATAATAAGTAAATAAATAATAAATAAATAAATAAATAAAATAAAATAAAATAAACGGGCCAGACCGAGATTTTAGCTATGACTGAAGGTCTGAAAATTTCGATCCGTGTAGATCTTTAGTGATCGCTGTCTGTCTGGCTATTTGTCTGTGCTCCAATTTTCGTAAATATAGTTCGTATGCCTCGAAATCAACATAATATTATTGGGATTTACTATAGCATACTCCCTATAGAAAATGAAGTGTGTAGCATTTATAGTTTATTTACAGAGACTCTCAAACGAATTCGGATAGATTATAGTCTATGGGTGGTAATTAACATAGATACGTTAATGATGTTTTATACTACTTCAAACATTACAAAATTGATACTGTACTATTCATATGCACTACTACATGTTTTCTTTAGAAAATGGTGCACTTGGCATCTGGTGGGGGCGGATGACCGCAAAATCTGATCATTTTATCGTTCATTTACAGAGACACAGATAGGATTCAATTACATTACTGTCCAGGCAGTAATTGCTTGAAGTGCATTTTAAAGATGCTATACTATCTTTAACATAGAGGCCCAAGAAAAACAAATAAGAATCATGCATCACGCATAGATTATGAAACACTTTTCTACAATTCCAGAATACTGTAACTAAACTTCACAATTTAATAAAGTAAAAGAAGATATCTAAATAAACAATTTAGAAAACGCATAACACAGTTGAACTCTTAATGTCAGCAATTAGCGTTCATAGTCGATAAGATTTTCGAATACTTTTGAGAAGTCTCGTGTATGATGAATAGATGTTGTTATACACACGACACGGCTTGTTAAAATTTCAATCAGCTATAAAACACATAAAACATTTGAAAAGATATTTTCTGCATTTATCGCTCATAGAAGGTTAATTGAAATTTTTTTGTACAGCCCTGTATATGATCGACAAATTTTTATATACACCACATATTAAGCTAAAATTTAACTCAGTTAGGAAACGCATAGCGTAACTAAAATCTCACTACCAGTTACTACCCATAGACAGTAATATATCCAATTTTTTGCGTATATAAATTTATTTATATAATCTACAAGCATAGCCTAAGTATACTAAATATAGTTAAGCTGGAAAATGCATACCACAATTAAAAAATACAAATACTTCTAAGCAATCCATGTTATATTTTAAAAAAAATTGAAAATATACGTATGAAATGTTTTTTTTTTGAGGAATTTAATTTAAAAATAATGTTGGTTAAGATATATGAGCTACAGAATTTATACACATTACTTAAATGTACTAAACTTTGGTTAAGCTTAAAAACGCATATTGCGTCGGAAAACACACTTCCAGCGATTATTACTCATTAGATAGTAGTGTAACTGGAATATTTTTGTTGTGTCCCTGTAAATGAACCAAAAAAAAAGCTATGTACCCCATAATCTATTGCAAGCATCTTGCAGTGTACGTACCTCATTAATGCCACATCAATTTTATTATTTTTTAAATAGTGCAACTTATTTAAAATACATTGCCATGATTTTTCGTCATAGATCATAATGTAACGGGTCATAGATCATAATGTAATCTTTGTATGTTGCTGTGAATGAATGATAAATACTATGCACTCCATATTTTACAAAAAGAATGTTGAATTCATTCCCAGTGTTGAATTCAGACACTTTTCTCCGGGAGGGATTTTTGTGACTCCGGGTGGGGGGAGGGATTGCACTTTTTAACCAATAAAAGCGTAAAATTTCAAATCTTCCGAGGGGGACATTTTAATGCTCCGGGGGTGAATGTCCCCCCCCCCCGACGCCCCCTAAATTCAACACTGGTTTCACCCCAATAATACATATCAATTTCATTAAGATTCACCACAAAACAATTTTTTTCCATAAGGCCATAATCCATAATGTACCGAATTTTTTTGTGTGTCCTTATAAATGAACTACAAATGCTACACACTCTCCATTTTCAAGAGGGAATGTCCTGTGGTAAACCTCAATAATATATACCAAGCTCGTGGTAATTCAAATATCTTTACGCGAGTTAGAGTATGAACAGACAGACGACAAACCGAAGCCATAAACACTGTTCAACTATGTTAGAAAGTGTTAAAAAGTGGTGTCCTTATTTTCTTTCAATGTTCAAAAGAATGGAATTTAAATCTTGTTGGGAGCTAACTATAACCATGGAGGGTGGGGGATAGGTGTGGAACATTTTTTTTTTCAAAGGAATATAAAGGTATTTTAGTCTCGTCGGAATTCCCTGTAAGCGCGGGGCCCGTGTGCAAATGTAGCAACATTAAAAAAATTCTTGTGGTGGAGGGCATAATCCTTTATGCAGGTCTCAGAAGTCAGTCGATTTAGAAACACTCCCCCCCCCCCCCCCCACGGAGGGCATTCCCCCCTGCCGGCCTATATCTCTAGCGCAGATAATCGGCCGTAACAAATAACCAACCAACCAACCAGAAGTCAGTCGAAGACATGAAGATACAAACCTCTCATTATTTACTTTATATTTTTAAGCGGGAAGGGGGGATTTTGCCACTTCTGAAAATTTCTAGCGAGGGCACCTGCCACTTTGTCTTTTCCCTGTAGTTGGCTCCTTTGCCCGGATGCACTTCACCCGCAGCGACCGCACCCCTATTATGGGCCCTGGATCAGGACTTAATTTGCGCCGGAGCTCATAAACACTGCGCTCCGGAGCCCAGTGCAATAACTCTTTCCTAAAACCGAATCCTAAATTACCGTTTCCTTTCCCTCCCATCTCCAATCTTTTGCCTCCCTTTGTATCAAAACACTTATAAATGACGTAATGTGTTGCTCACGTATAAGAGATGGATATGAAACAGGCTCGATTTTTATATCTGTCTTCGGGTTTGGGCTGGCTCGAGCTCAATCTGTCTTAAATTCAAAAGTTTATTTATTTACATTTCAAATCATTTTAATGAATTCTATTTTGATCAGGAAAAAGAGTAAACAGAAATAGTATTTTTCTATTCTGCATAGCTGCGAACTATTCATTTTTTGTGTTAACACTCTTTCCGAATCATAATCCTGAGCTTATTTAATCGCAGAATTCTGCGATTAATTAACATTAAGATTAGGCAAAATTTTCTATCTGGAAGTAGTAATAATTAAAAGAAATCCCTGACGGCTCGGCCTACAGGCACAGGTAGATTTCGAAGACGCAGACCGTGGGGCCAGGGCTGTAGCTGCACAAATCTCTTCCAAACTGATACATAAAATCTCGGTCAAGTTCGTTAATGGGCAAAATCGAACCAAAAGGGGAAGGGGGGTGGGGGGTGGGAGGGCTTTTTGTGAAAACAGAAGAAAACCATAACTTCTTAATTATGATACGTACCGAATCCGTTTAAAGTCATTATTACTTCTTAGGAAAAGGGCCTAAAATTTATGTATGACAGATTTTTGATATCATTAAAAATGGCCCCAAGGGGGGGGGGAGAAATTGGGGTTTTAGAAGAAAAAAATTCATAACTTCGTCAATTCACAAGATATCAAATCCGCTTAGATTTATTATAAATCCTCTTAACATTATCTAAAACTTTTATACTGACAAGTTTTTTACAGGATCAACCCTTATAGCAAAAAAGAATTAAAACAAAAAAAAAATCCCTTCCGGCCCCGCCTGCAAACAAGTTAGATTTCGAAGTGGGTGGTTCCAACTGCGGCATCATGGCAAAAAGGTAATTTCTTCCGCAATTCCTAACAAACAGGCGCCCCACGGCCTGCGTCTTCGAAATCTACCTGTGCCTGTAGGCCGAGCCGTCAGGGATTTTTTATTTACTTATTGACATCATCACTTAATATTTCACTTAGTATAATTATACACTGAAAATTTTCATTCTGCAGTCAGTGATGTAGTAGTAAAAAAAACAGACGGCATACGCTTTAAGAAGAGGGTATACCTTGAAAAGTATATGCTATAGTGTTTTTGAGAAGAGGGTATACAGTATTCTTTAAAATAATCCAGAAGGTATACGGTGTATCCTCCATTACATCCCTGTCTGCAGCCTTTACTTTTCTTAGCATCAAAGTTATTATAAGCAATTTAATAAGAAACATAGTGCTTATAGTACGAATATGCACTAATTTAAATTTCTATATAATACTTTGATCATATATATCTGTGTTTGTGCGTACATGTGTCAGAGAGAGAGAAATAGTATGACCAACCCCCCCCCCCCTACATTTTCTTGAGCACCCCTATTGTTTACTTCTAGCTACAGCCCTGCGTGGGGCGTCTGTTTGTTGGGAATTGCGGAAGAAATTACCTTTTTGCCATGATGCGGCAGTTGGAAACGCCCACTTCGAAACCTAACTTGTTTGCAGGCAGAGCCGGCAGAGATTTTTTTTTCTATAAGGGTTAGTCCTATAAAAAAATTGTCAATATAAAAGTTTTAGATAATATTAAGAGGATTTATAATAAATTTAAGCGGATTTGATATCTTGTGAATTGACGAAGTTATGAATTTTTTTCTTCTAATTCCCCCTTTTTTCCCTCCCTTGGGGCCATTTTTAATAATATCAAAAATCTGTTATACATAAATTTTCGGCCCTTTTCCTAGAAGTAATAATAACTTTAAACGGATTCGATTACGTATCATAATTAACAAATTATACGGGGGGGGGGGGGGGTTCTGTTTTCACGAAAAGCCCCCCGATTTCCCCCCCCCCCTTTGTTCGATTTTGCCCATTAACGAATTTGACCGAGATTTTATGCCCCTTGATTTTATGTATCAGTTTGGAAGAGATTTGTGCAGAATTATTGAAGTTATCGTGTCCATAAAAAAGTGACATAGATAGATAGATAAAGTTTTGAACTGGGGTGGTTTCGGGTTCTGGGAGTCATGATCGGCGTAGATCTGCAACATTTTTTCAAAAATTCCAACTGAGGGGAGAATGTAATAGGTAGTATTTCTTACGAAATCAACCTAAAAGGGGAATAGTTGATAGCTAAGTATATACGCAGATAGATGTATTTAAAATTTTTATTTTGCTAAATAAAAAAACAATGCTTTAAATTTTGAAAATAATGTATGAAATATAAATATGCAGATTGAAGTGACGCCAGCGATGGGGGGAGGGGTACGCTACGGGTGTTAGTACTACAGATAATATTAGGGCTCCGGTACTTTTTCCCTTAGAAATTAAGCCCTGCCCTGGTTGCACGATAATATCTGGGACTCTCAACTAAATTTTAATACATTATGTGGTGTATATAAATTCTATAAATAATATAATGCAGGACAGGACAGCACAAAACGATTCGAATAAAGTGCCGTCTATGGGCAGCAATTGCTGAAACTAGTTTTTCAACAGTATTATACTTTTTCTGTTTTCTAAATTGTTTATTTATATATCTTCTTTCACCATGTAAAACGATGAAGTTTCGTAACAATATTCTGGTAGTGTTGGAAAGTGTATCATAATCTACATGAAGTAAAATTTTTCTTTCTTGTTTAATTCAAAGGCGGCGATGAAAGTAAAAAATGATAAAATTTTTACGCTGCTAAGCCTTATTTTTCAACTCAGAAAAATCACGAAAAATTTTAAGTGTAATTTGTAAACATACAAGACAATACAATAACAGCTTATCTCTTATCTGTATCATAGTAACGTTGTGATCATTTAATTCTTGTTTATTATTAAATATAAAATTGTTAATAAAATGATAAAATATTTTATAAGCAGGCGAATTTAATTTAAACGGGGTTTTTATTCAGAGATAATGACAAACCTCGACCTCGTATCTAGTATGAAATGGGGTAGGACCAGCCCCTGTCCTTTGACAAAATACGTGCCAAATGGGCATAGCGCGGAAAATCCCAAATTTCGTTTGCCATTACACGCTGGCACTTCCTTATACTCGATGACGTAAATAAGTTGATGATGAAAGTTCACCGTCTGTTTCGTCAGCCAATAAGAAGCCGCCACGCGCTCATATTTTACTTTCAGTTTAATAGAATCCTTGCTGTTGTGCGGACGCTTCTGCTCGGGGTCCAGCGATATTATATCTTATAATTTAATATTTTTTTTAAAAATGCCTCAACTAAAGAAAGTATCAATTTCGCGGAACACTATACTTCCCAAGCTTGAATTTGTAGGCGAAAGTATTTACACAAATTATGAAATCGCACATCAGGACTTAACAACATATTTACCTATATTTTCTGACGCAAAATCATCTACAGGTTTAAGCAGTGAAGCTGAAGCAGAAAGTGATGGAGCCAGCTCTATATCATGTAAGCCAAGAAAAAGACAGAAGCTTGATCATCTTTCACAAGAAGAAAAAATCATGAGAAGGTAGGCCTCTTAATGTTTTCGTCCATGTTTACTATGCTGTATGTACCCGAATCGAATCATTTTGTTGTAGTAAATGGTTTTTCATTTTAAATGATAATTTAATTTGATAATGTGATTGTACAGCACTGTTATTGATATGTTGAGGTACATTTAAATAGCTTCTGATCGTCCTGTCTACATGTATAAGTTTGTTGACATCTGAACATATGGTCACGCCCACTTTCACGGAAATTTCTAGATGTGAAGTTGATTTCGTCAGACTAACCATACTCTGAGTTGATTTCCCCAAATATAGATTGTTTGAATGTCTTTACATAACATGACGAATACAAAATCTCTCCATATTATTCCAATATTGAGACTGCAATATCTGATCTTCTCTTTGTGATATTATTGTTGGAATTTCAGAAGGAATTAGAAGAAAAATATTTTTAATTCTGGCAATAATAAAAGCACATTACTTGAAAGATTATTTGCATAAGAAATATGTGTAATTCTTTTCGTGGTTCTAGTTGTAAACATCAGTATAAATATTGTACTTAGATGTAAATCTACATGGTTAATTGATATTTTGATATCATTTTGCAAACATTTCAGAAAGATGAAAAACAGGGTTGCTGCACAGACAGCAAGGGACAGAAAAAAAGCTAAAATGACTGAACTTGAAGAACAAGTTGTAGAATTAGAAACTGAAGTAAGTTATTCTAATTTGCCAGATCCATTAAACTATATAAATTTAATGTAGTTAGTGATTAAAATTAAAAATGTGTGTGACTGCATAAATATGCTATTTGTCAAATGCTTGGACAGGTGGTGAAAAGTGTCAAGCAGATTTCACATAGTATCAGATTTATTCCTAAATAATATTGTTCATTTTTTCAAGATGAATTCAGTGTCTCTCTCTCCCATTAGGGGAAGAGTTCCATATCCTGTGCCTCTTGGCACAATTGGTGAAAAAATTCAAAATGGTGTCAAAAGACCATTTTAGTGTCTTTAATGAAAATATATAAACATGTAAATCTTAGAATTCACCACTGTTTGGCGGCGGTTTGAAAGATGGCGATAAATGCACCAAGTCAGTGTAAACAAATATTTAAAGTTACACGTATGATAAATGTAAACAAACAATTAAAATATCGCCAATTTGGTAATTTCTTGAAATTATGCCAAGCATGAGGGGAATTCTCCAGTTTCACCTATAAAATAATTGTAAACAATTTATATGTAAGGGTTGTAAGTACACATGTCCTCTGTAGCTGTGAAGCAAATGCTGCTTATCGTTTCGAGCAACATTTGATTGAGCCATGGGAAATTCAGGATATTCTTATCAAATGTCTGCTGAATTTTATATCAACTACTGGTCTGTTTAGGGACTAAGTGGAGAAGGTTTTTCATCTTTGGGGGACAGCACAATAGACCCCTGGTCGTGGTGCTTTGGCTTTCGAGCCCCCAGTAATACAATAGAAAAACAATTGATAAACAAATGAAGCGCTTGCGAAGAAATAAGAAAAGCACAGTATCACCACAATAAATTTAGCATATGTACTTAAAGGTTTCATAAGAGCATTTCCTTCAACCTTGAGAGAAAAAAAAGGAGGAGAAAGAGCAGTAACATATTTTACTACTTTGTTCTACTGCTCCTAATTTTTTCTTTTAATTAGTTTTGTGTTGAACTGAAATAGAGGCTCCTATTATGAAGCATCGAAACGGTTGAATGGTAAAAATGTTATGCTGTTTATGCTTTTCTTTACTTTAGTATTTATACATCATATTTTTATCTTAACACAAAGGATTTTGTGTGCATTTTATCAGTTTTTAAATATTTTGAAGAGTTTTAACTCAAATCCCTTTTTTAACTGTACCAGTGGCATAACCAGGTCTTAAGAAAGTGGGATTTCTTGTCAAGTAAAATAAACTGTCATAAAAATAAAACAGTGAGCAATTAAAATTTTTCTATTGTTTATGTATTTTGTTTTTTTATTTTTTTATTACATTATGATGCATTTATATATATTACAATAGATCTTTATAATGTAATTTTCTATATAACACAAAACTTCTCAGATGTAAACAATAAATTTTGCAGTTATGAACTACATTGTAGAAATATTGCTACTTTCTAGAGGACTAAGTTTTAGACATTGTTTCATATTTATCTCCTTTTATTCAGAGTATTTTTATTTTAAAAAATGTTATTATTAAATAAAAAGTTTTGGAAATAAGTAATATATTGATTGAGTCCATACATATTTGAATCATGTTCATAAGGTAATTTAACAATGTGTGGAAAGACCTTATGTAAAAATTTATAAATCTGCACAGCAGTTTTATAAAACACTCCCAAGGAATGCAATGTACAGATCCTCAAATGCTTGTGCCTTTGATACATTGATAATTATTACATCCTCAAATGCTTGTGCCTTTGATACATTGATAATTATTTCATAAGGTACTTTTATGTTAGCTGGGCACCAGTGATATATACATACATATTGTATTTATTTATATATATATATATATATATATATACATATTGTATTTATATATATATATATGTGTGTGTGTGTGTATATATTCTAATTCTACACGCATATAGATATGTATGTGTATATCTATCTAGGGTAGATGTGCCAATAATGGACACCCTTAAGGAATTTCTTTAAAATTTATTTTTTAATTAATAGTTATAATTGTTATATTATACATTTTTTAATATTATATTAATCTATAAACAATATTTAACCATGCTCATAGTCACATTTCCCAATGTGAATCTAAATTTAATTGTAAATAACAGAAATAAATCAAAACACCCTAAATTCCAGTAATGGACACCCTACAAAAAGTAATAGATAATTGATATTATGATTGTATTTAAAACTAGAATTTAAAGAAAGCATATTAATGAAATAAAAAAAGCTGAATTTTTATTGGTTATTTTTTTATAAACCAAAAACGTTGAAGGTGGCCCATTACTGGAAGGCGGTCCATTACTGGCACATCTACCCTATATGTATCTATATCACTGGCACATGGCTAACATAAAAGTACTGTATATAACAGTCTGATGAGGTTTTAAAATGTTAATAAATGTTGTTGGAAAGTGCTTTTGAAAATTTTGTTTTTCTTGCCAAATTCAACCTTTGCTGTTTTCTCTATTACACTTACGCCCCTGTAAAAAAAATACCTAAATCAATGTATATAGGTTGCTTTGGATACAGCAACATAAATTAATTTTTGTTGCCTGATATTTATTTTAAATTTACTGTTAGAAACAATTTGCATTTAATCAATTTCAGCAAAAAATGTAAATTTCCATTATAATGAAATCTTGTTAAAGTGAAGATATCTGCAGTGACATGAAGTAGATTTGAATGATTCTCAACTATAAATTTTTATTTGATAAAATAATGGCTCCAAATATTCAAAAATTAGCTTTTTTGTTAAAGAAGAAAAATGTTAATATATTGCAAACAACATAAGAAAAAAAATCTTTCTTGAACCTTGCTATGTCTTTCTAAAAATTATAGAACTTGTTATGGCAAAAAATGAGCTTTTCATTTGTGAGGCTAAAAAAAAAAAATTAATCTTGTTTCTAAATTATTTTTCACTTGTTCATAAGTATTATTAGGAATAGTCATAAATATGCATCTTAGTTTAAAAAATACAAATTTTTCTTTACATTTTGTGATAAATATTATTTTTTGTATTTTCGTTTAAAAGCATAATTCTGTTTAAAATAAATAATAATAAAACATGTAAGAAATATTGGAACATTTATGGAAAAAAATATTCTCATATTTGTGTGAATTATCAACTAAAAATAGGTTTGTTTTAAGTAATAAAACATTCAGAAATCTTGTTTTTAAATTACTATTTCATTATTTTCAGAGAAAAATGTTAATGTTGGCTAACATGAACCTACAGGCTCAAAATGAAGCTTTACAGAAAGAAAATGATGAGTTGAAACTACGTTTAGGTGGAACAGTTGAGGTAATTTTAAAAAATCGGTGCTACATTGTTATAATACCGTATTTCTATATTAATACTATATTTCTAGACTATATTTCTGTTTATATAGCATGAAATCTTTGTCTTGCTGTATATGCTGCATAAATTTCTTTTATTGATATTCAGTCTGTTATGCAGATTTTTCTGTTTAATTGGTGTTATGCCAAATTAATGCATTTAAGAGATAGATACTTGAATATACAGGGTGTCCCAAACAGATTATAACACATTTTAACTTTTCACCTGATGTTCAAAAGAAAATAGACAGTAAGATTATATTCATGAAATAGTCTTGCCATTAAATTTCAAAAAGTTACTTTTTAATTTTCTATTAGGTACTTGGGTTATATTTAGAATTTCCTCCATGCTTTGACAAGTAAAACAGTAAAAATTATATTTTTCTATTCGTTCAAAACTCGCACAGTTGTGATACTTTGAATTTTATAAAAATTTGCAGCTTTCCAGCATAAAAAAAAAAAAAAAAAAAAAAAAAAAAAAAATAGCCTGTCGATTTTTAATGCCAGAAAGCTCTGAAATTTTGCAAAATTCAAAGTATCATAACTCAGTAAGTTTTGGCTGTTGAAGAAAGCAATTTTTATTATTTTACGTGTCAAAAGCATGGATAATTTTTTTTCCTAAATATAACTTAGTATAGGACACAGGCATCATTATAACAATTTAAAAGTAACTTTATGAAAATTAGTGACAGGGCTATTTCATCAACATAATCTTAATTGTTACCTTATTTTGAACACTTTTGCAATTTACATTGTCTATGTATATCTAACAAGTAAAAAGTTAAAGTGCATTAAAACTTTTTGAGGACACTCTGTATTTAATTATTTCTTGAAATATGTGTCATATAATGCTCTAGATGTTGTATTCAGATTTCATATTATGAAATATTGAGATTACAATCAGGCGAAAACCTGTGCAGAAAATCTTAAGAGGCAAGTCGTTTTAATTTTTCTTTAATTTATGTAAGTTTATGCATTTTTTTAAATTTTAAATTGTATATATCGATATTTACGATATTGATATGTTACTATATTCTCATATTTAACTTAACTTAGTTTTTGTATGTAAAGATGGAATTTTATAACAGTTGTTTTACTCTTCTTCAAATGCTAGATTTATAAAAATTACGTTCACAGGTGTGTTTCTGATGGCAATACAACATTGTAATATTTTTAGAACTTAACTATAAATTGGGTCA
This sequence comes from Maratus michaelseni, assembly GCA_963931845.1. Classification (NCBI taxonomy): domain Eukaryota; kingdom Metazoa; phylum Arthropoda; class Arachnida; order Araneae; family Salticidae; genus Maratus; species Maratus michaelseni. Next base: position 189,247,479 of record OZ007587.1, read on the forward strand.
TTCCATGCTAAATGAGGAAATCAGCTGTGGCTGACATGTCATAGATTTCAATGAAAATCAGCATATAAGTAGATCATATTTATTTATGAGTAAATGTAAAATAATAGATTTCAGGATTGTTTATTTAAGTATTAAAACTTACATTAAAAGTTGATATAAGATTGAGGTTTTGTCTATATACTTCAAATTTCAATTATTATTATCCTTAGGAGTGGAAAGACTTTATCAAAAATTATTTACAATTAAGAATAAATAATAAGTAACAGATTGGAGTAATTTAGTTATTGTCTTTTTATTCCATAATCAGAAAAATAAATAAATAATGAAAAATTTTGCAATATTCCTATTACTTGTTTGAACTTGAAGGAAAGGTCTTAAAATTTTAAAATTATTTGACGTTATAGATAAAAGTATATATTTTAAATATAGAAACTTTCATTCTTGCTTTTTTATTCCTTAATGAGAAAAAAATAAATAGTAATGAAAAATTTTGAGGGGAAAATTCAATATTTCTATTACTTGTTTGAACATGAAGGAAACATCTTAAAATTTTAAAATTATTTGACGTTATAGATAAAAGTGTATATTTTCAATATAGAAACTTTCATTCTTGCCTTCAGTTTATTTTTCCTCAGCAAAATTTAAAATAAGAGTAGAATAAATTATTGATTTGAACGGGGCAGTGGTTTAACAAACAGTTATATAGTAACCATAACTCCTTATAGATGGCAGCACTAATTTTTTTTTTTTAACCTGCCAGTGCACGGGTTGCGAAAACGTTGTTCATAAAACACATACATGCTTGGGTCTCACAGACCCAAGCCGTGCACTGGAGGGTTAAAGATGTTAGAAAAGGCGCACAAATTTGAAGTGAAATAGCTCATAGAACGTAACAAATATTACCTTTTTGAATCCATTTCTGTTATGTTAGGATTCAAAAGGCAATCTTAAATTTTTTTAAGCATATCATGAGTTTATTGAACTTTATGCTTATGCAATATTGTTAATGTCAGATTTTCCCTTCATTTGATTTTTTAAGTATACATAAGAGGAAAAATTGTGATTTTGTAATTTTTTTAAAGTTTCTAAGGTATTTTGAAGATGAAGAAAATAAATGGCAACTTCCAAATTTGAGAAATTTGGTTTTAATATGTAACACTACATCAGACATCAATTCCACATATGTTTTTTTAAATTTCTTTGATTTTTATAATGCTTTTAATTTTCTCAAAATTGACACATTTTCAATTTTTACAACCATTTTAAGGTTAACCATGTTGTTACGAAATTATTATTACTAAATAAATATGATAATTTTCCACGGGTTACAATATTATGAAAAAATTTTAATTTATGTTAAATAGTTTTCAAGATACGGAACTTTAAATTTGCAACTTTGAACGATTCCATACATGCCATTCTATGTCACAAGTTTTTTAAATGTCCAGAACTGTCAAAATATTTTATTTTTTGTCAAGATATTTTGAATAGCTCTATTTAAATATGAATTGAATCTGTACCAAATTTTATTAAAATCGGTTACTATGTGGCCACGACTTTTTTTTACTTTTTGCTCATTTTGTATGGAATAACCAAATTAATAAATTAATTGTAAGGCATATTTCCGTTAGTTGGATGCAGGTGATAAATTGCCAAATAATCTTTATGGTTACAACTATTTAGGAATTGCAAAAACAATGGAGTTAATTATGCACCAAAGCATGCTTGCCAAAATAGGAAACTAGCTGTGAAACTGCTATAAATTAAATATTTTAAACACTGAAAAGTAGAAAATATAAGTTTAAAAAAAATTACTCTTATTATTTAATAGTAGTTAAATTATGATTATACATTGAGAAATCCTGAATAGATAGTTTAAATAATGCTCTTTTTTTTTTTCCTGTTGCTAGATCTTAAAAAAGAAGCAGAGCAAAAATTTTAATGTTTATTAATAAATTCACTAGTTCAAACTTTCTATTAAGCATAAATCGAAGCAGTGAATTTTCAATAATCGGGGCCTGCGGGGCAAATTAAGTTATTGTAACATAAAAATTTTGGAACTACATGAATTCCATTCCCAAAACTAGGCCTGTTTTTTAAGATGAACGTTGAATGCTTATAGAAGTTATTTTTATACTTCGCAAAATATGCGGCTTTGCACACATAGTTGTTGAATTAGTGCAAGTGATATTTGTGTGCCTGTTTTTATTAGAGGAAATTATATTGCTTCGGGTAATTAAAAAATTATTAATTAAGCCACATTTTGAGTAAACTTCATTCTTATGTTGCATTAGGCGAACATGAGATTTAAATTAATGAGAAAATCTAAAATTAATTCCAAATAAATTATAATTTAGAATGTATTTTGAAGGTTTTGTGCTCCATTTCATTTTTCACTAGAAATTTTGATTTTTTTGTAGAAACATTTCTTAGGAAGCATTTACATTTTAAAAGTAACCCCTATGCCAAATTCCAAGCTTCTATACCAACTATATCACAAAAATCTCAATTTCAGAATTTTTTTTTTTATCCTGCACACTTTTTTAAATTTCAAAATTTTAAACTGTTCTGTGGATGCATTTAAGTCTCTAAAGTATCGGCAAAGCCAAATTTTAAGTTTCTATCCCTAACATTTTCAGATAAATCATAGTTTAGAATGTTTTTAGAAAGTTTTCTGCTCATTTCATCCTTTTAAATTTAGATTATTTTAGAAACCATTTTTAGCGAGAACTTACATTTTAAAATAACCACCATGCCAAATTTCAAGTTGCTCCAGCAGCATCACAAAAATAGCAATTTTGGTACATTTTTTGCTTCTGCACCCTTTTAAAATTCGAATTTTTTAAAACTTCTGTGCGGGGGAGTATATGTCTTACAAATAACAGACATGTCAAATTTTAAGTTTCTATCCCTAACAATTCTAAATAAATTGTAATTTAGAACATTTTTCACTCATTTCACGTCTTTAAATTTCAAATTTTTAATAAGCTGTTTATGCCGAGCATCTCCATATTAAAAGTAACACTATACCAAATTTCAAGTTTGTAACAATTCCAACTAAATAGTAAAGTAGAACATTTTCTGTTCATTTGAACCTTTTTAAATTTCGAATATTTTAGAAATTGTTTGTGGCGAGCATTTACATCTTAAAAGTAACCACCATGCCAATTTCCAAGCTTCTATATAAACTGGGTCACATAAATTATAATTTTAGAATGTTTTTTGCTCGTGCCCTCTTTTAAATTATGAATTTAAAAAAAAACTTCTGGGTAAGCATTTATGTCTCTAAAGTAACAGCCATGCCAAATTTAAAATTTCTAGCCCTAACAATTCCAAACAAATCATAATTTAAAATGTTTTAAGAATGTTTTTCAGCTTCTGCTTGATGGGAAAGGATTCATTTTTTTTTTTTCATTTTTTATGATACTCCCATTAATGCCAAGTAGGTTTTCGAAATGTCCGGGTGCCGGGGATTCAAGATTAGACAGGTCTAATGCCATCACTGATGCTTTTACAGTATATTTGAGCTATTTGTAATTTTACTGTAAGTTTTCAATGTTGATACAGTAGATTTTTAATGTAATTCTATATAATTCAATTCTCAACATAACACACGACTTCTCTGATGTAAACAATGAATTTTGCAGCTAAGAAGCACCTGCATTCCACAATGTAGAAAAATTGGTACTCTCTATAGGGCTAAATTTGATACATTATTTCATCTTTATCTCCTTAATTCAAAGCTTTTTGATAAGAAAAATTGTTAGGTGTAATATATTTAAAAAAAAGAAAAAGTAATATAATAATTTTGTACAGGTACATTTGGACTATGTTTATAAAGTAAAATTTAACAATGTGTGAAATGATCAATGTTATGCAAAAATTTATAATCTGCAAAGCTTATGGTTTCAAGGAATGCAATATAAATATCTTCTACTGTATATTTTTAATGATGTGTCGAATGATCTATATAAAACAAAATTCTATATATCGCAAAACCCTGCATTTTTAGATTTATGTTATAAAGATCTTGTACTGTATTTAAATAACTATGTGGCGTTTTTCTTTTTTAAATAGCAATTATTTTAGGTGACAATTTAATCTTATTTTCTTTTTTCTGACATAGGTTAAACAAGAAAATTCAGTCGCACATTCAGAAGAAATAGAAGTGAAATCTAGATTGTCAGACAGTAGCAGGTCTATTGAGCATGCATCGTTCATTAATGTACCTCTGCAGAAGGGACAGGACCTGCATCTTCTTACTCTCTGGATGATGCACTTCGCTTACTTACCAATGATAGCGAGGTATCAATTCCTTTTTTTATTGTTTGTGTTACATGCAGTGTTTTCTCTTGTAAAATTGATATATATATATATATATTTTAATCCTCTGAGCATCTAAAGGCTTTTCTTCATTCCTGTTTTTTTTTTCTTTTCGAAAACTCAATGTGGAATTACACACTTGAAATCGGGAAACAGTTTGGAATAGATGTTGTTGAGGTAACAGGGTTGGCGTGATTTTTTTGCGCCATTTTGTCGCAAATACCTGTTAGGCCTAGTATGCGAAAACAGCATGTTAGTTTTATTTTATTATAAAACACACACAATTTATTATAAAACACAGAATTTTATTATAAAGCATGCACAATTTTTATTTTAAATTATTTTTCTAGAAAAATAAATAAAATATAGCAAATTATAACACCAATATATATAATATATATATATATATATTTGAAATTTCTTCATTGATCCTTAGAAAAAGGTACATCAATATCAACTTTTTTCTATATACAACTTAATTTTTTTTTTTTTTTTTCATAGTCCAGTGCTGAAATAATACCTTTCAATATTCTTCAATCTTAGATATTTATCAATACACAATTCTGTTAAAAGCATTTTTCTCTATAGACAGATAATTTAAATTATTTTCAGGAAATAGAAAAATAAAATATTTTTACACAAAGTAGCCTAATTAAATGCAAAGAAATATTGAATATTCATAAAAGCAATAATTTTAGTTGGAAAAGGTTGTACTGGCTGAAGAGTTATCAAATCACAAAAGTACTATGTGAGCTGTTATCAACATTTTTCTGCATTGCTCCCAAAATACTGAATGTATATTATATTGATACTTCAGGTAAAATAGGGTCATCTTTATTTGCAATAAAAATAAATGTAAATAAAATGCATGCATTTTTTTCAGATAAATATATATATATTGTTTTATTAAAATAATTTTCAAAATATATTATTTAAATCTTTCATGTCTAATATTTGTAACATTTGTGGCATTGTGAAAAAAGCACAGTTGTTATAATAACAATGATAGCATAAATTAAATAGTAAACTATTTTTTGGTAATTTTTTTTTTATATGTATGCTCCAGAGTTGCTAAGATAAATAAATCTCAATGCTGCTACTTTTTTAGGTCACCTTTATATATTTCTTAATTTGAAGTGCAGCTGATTTCACCAGTTTACTCAATTAACTATCATATATTCAAATCTGAAGGACACTAGTTGCAGTTTTATTTCTTATTTTTGCACATGCCACTGACAAGCATCCCCAATGTCTAACCAGTTGCATGGTGATTTTCTTCAATTTGCCTCATTAATAGTCACATAACCAAATCTAAGTAATGCTATTTTTTTTTCCACGTTTACATATAGAGCTGACCAATTTAGTTGTTAACATTCACAATTGTATTTAGAAGCTAGTGTTGCCAGCTTCACTTTCACAAAAAAAGCAGATAGCGACTTCTAAATTGGAACATGAATATAAGTAAATCCTATAAAAACACAACCTGTCTATAACAGAATCCTAACTTAAACTTAAAAAATTTGTATTCCCTATGGAAGTAATAATTATACCTGCTAAGACAGAAACAAAACTGAGACTTGTTCCTTAGTTTATTTTATAAAATGTTACTTACACACCCAAAATTTTGCTTTTTGGACCTATACTTATCAGGCTCTCAATAAAACAAAACAAAACAAAAAAATGTTTGAAAGTTGCCTTAACTGAGAGCCCCAAAAATTTTGCTACAGTTGGGTCCTTTTAAAGAAAAAAACAACTGTGCCTGTGATTTGATTAAATCTTCCCCTACCGTTTTTAGATGCATACATAATTATATAAATACGTAGCGTCTGGTCCGTCCGTCTGTCTGCATATAATAGTGCAAAAACTACCCAACCGAATGGTTTGAAATTTAATTTGGGGGGGGGGGGGGCTCATATATCTCTATTTTTTTTACATTCTATCTTGTTACACTTTTACATATTTGAAAAGTTATTTTCTTTCATAAATGCATTCAATTTGCTGGTATTTTTATTCTGAAACCTAGAAATCAAATAGTATTTTCTACTTTCCTATGAAGGTGAAGTATCTTTCAAACAATTTTGTAAAATACAGCGTTTTAAGCCAATTTATGAAAAGAAAACTTTCTCGCAAAAGAGAAGGAAAATGAAAACGTTATAAGATTGAATAAGAGAGATAGCGGGTGATTAAAAAAATCTTGCAATCAAGCCCTACTCAAATCTGAAAGGGAAAAAAAAAAAAAAAAAAAAAAAGATTCAAACAGTGATACATAAAAGAAATATCCAATAAATCGTCAACAAGTAAATAGTTCTCTTCCAAATGCCAAAGGAGAAAAGTTTACATCATCGCATATTTGGATGGGCGTTTCAATGACCAACAATACACATTCCTTCTTAAATGTTAAGTGATAGATGACACTGATTTTCAGGAAGGGGAAAAAGAGCTAGGGTACAGACGTAACACAGCCATTCTCTGGTCAAATGAATATTCTGGGTACAACTGTTGATCCAGCCAGAATGAACAGGTTAAACGTTAAATGTTATTTTGACAAATTTTTTCCTAATGTTGTACTAAATTTATCATTTAAAGAAAATTTTAATTTATTTTCTCAGTTTAACCACTTCAAGGGCCACAAAGATAGGAAAATAATGTTATTATTTCTGACTTATCTCGGGGCCACTGTTGAAGTGGTTAAATGAGTTTTAACCACTGATAGTCAAAACATAATTTGACCAGTTAACTATTTTTCCCCAATGGTTAAGACAAGTATAACCCTGATTCAGAAACATTGTTAAAATTTGTTGCTTATTCCTTTTTAAGATACATTAACAAAAAGTAATTTTTAATTTTTCTTAATCTTTCTTTTAGTTAAATAATATGGATTTAAAATTAAATTTTATTTCTTTATTGAAAATGTAGAATAATGTTATTTCTTATAAAATATCTTTCATTTGTTACTTTAATTATTAATGTTTAATAACAGCAAAAGTCAGATAATTATGGAGCATTGCATCACTAATACCCCCTGCCCTCCCTTGTAATATCAAAATTAGAGATCCTTAATTATACCTTTCATCTATAAACTTCATTTTGACGGCCTGTAATTTAGACAGTCTTTACTTTTAAATAAGGTTAGAAGAAATCATGTAAGTTTATTTATGATAGTTTTCAAATGATAATAAAATAATTTTGTTATTATTATTATTTTTAGGTAGATTTCGTAAGAAATACTACCTATTACATTCTCACCTAAGTTGGAAATTTTGAAAAATTTTTGCAGATCTACGCCGATCATGACTCCCAGAACCCAAAACCACCCCCAGTTCAAAACTTTATCTATCTATCTATCTATCTATCTATCTATCTATGTCACTTTTTTCTGACCACGATAACTGGAAAAATTCTGCATTAATCTTTTACAAACTGATACATAAAATCAAGGGGCATAAAATCTCGGTCAAGTTCGTTAATGGGCAAAATCGAACCAAGGGGGGGAGGGTGAGGGGGCTTTTTGTGAAAACAGAAAAACCCCCATAATTTCTTAATTATGATACGTATCGAATCCGTTTAAAGTTATTATTACTTCTAGGAGAAGGGTCGAAAATGTATGTATGACAGATTTTTGATATAATTAAAAATGGCCCCAAGGGGGGGAAAAAAGGGGGGTTTTAAGAGAAAAAAAATCATAGCTTCGTCAATTCACAAGATATCAAATTCGCGTAAATTTATTATTAATCCTCTTAATATTATCTAAAACTTTTATATTGACAAGTTTTTTATAGGACCAACCGTTATAGCAAAAAAAAATTAAAAACAAAAAAAATCCCTGCCGGCTCCGCCTGCAAACAAGTTATTTTTCGAAGTAGGCGGTTCCAACTCCCGCATCTTTTCGAAACTGATACATAAAATCAAGGGGCATAAAATCTCGGTCAAGTTCGTTAATGGACAAAATCGAACCAAGGGGGGGGGATGGGGGGTCTTTTTGTGAAAACAGAAAAAAACCCATAATTTCTTACTTATGATACGTATCGAATCCGTTTGAAGTTATTATTACTTCTAGGAGAAGGGCCGAAAATTTATGTATGACAGATTTTTGATATAATTAAAAATTGCCTTAAGGGGGGGGGGGAGGGGGGTTTAGAAGAAAAAAATTCATAACTTCGCCAATTCTCAAGATTTCAAATCCGCTTAAATTTATTATTGATCCTCTTAATATTATTTAAAACTTTTATATTTACAAGTTTTTTATAGGACCAACCATTATAGCAAAAAAAAAAATTAAAAACAAAAAAATCCCTGCCGATTCCGCCTGCAAACAAGTTAGGTTTCGAAGTAGGCGGTTCCAACTGCTGCATCTTTTCGAAACTGATACATAAAATCAAGGGGCATAAAATCTCGGTCAAGTTCGTTAATGGACAAAATCGAACCAAGGGGGGGGGATGGGGGGTCTTTTTGTGAAAACAGAAAAAAACCCATAATTTCTTACTTATGATACGTATCGAATCCGTTTGAAGTTATTATTACTTCTAGGAGAAGGGCCGAAAATTTATGTATGACAGATTTTTGATATAATTAAAAATTGCCTTAAGGGGGGGGGGGGGGAGGGGGGTTTAGAAGAAAAAAATTCATAACTTCGCCAATTCTCAAGATTTCAAATCCGCTTAAATTTATTATTGATCCTCTTAATATTATTTAAAACTTTTATATTTACAAGTTTTTTATAGGACCAACCATTATAGCAAAAAAAAAAATTAAAAACAAAAAAATCCCTGCCGATTCCGCCTGCAAACAAGTTAGGTTTCGAAGTAGGCGGTTCCAACTGCTGCATCATCGTAAAAAGGTCATTTCTTCCGCAATTCCCGACAAACAGGCGCCCCACGGTCTGCGTCTTCGAAATCTACCTGTGCCTGTAGGCTGAGCCGTCAGGGATTTTTTAAATAAATAATTGTTTCTGTGTAACCAAACACAATGGAAATATTATTAGTGCAATATTTTTTATAATATATTCAGTGTTATTATTTTTTAAATATGCCTTGTATTTTGTATTTAATAGACATATTTTATGCAAGTTTTAAAAAGTTCCCATTCATGAAGGTTTTTTTCCTACCTGATGTCTGAAATAAAATAGTATTTTGCTTGTTGTTAAAAAGTTATTAATGTTGAAACTTTTGTTATGATTAGTTTACTATGAGAAAAATACTATGAACATAGTATATCAGTTTTTCAAATAAAGAGCATATTTTGTGTTTTCAAAAACAAAGGGGGATTCGTGATGAGTTCATGGGAAAATCCTCCCTCTCCCCCAAAGTTAAATAAAAATCAGGGAGATATTCTTTGAAAGTTTTATTCACATATCACATGTACTCACAACTACCATAAAAGATTATTTATTTCTTAAATTTTAGCTGTGTTATGTGAAATCCCAGTAGAGCAGTAATGTTATTAAATCCTTAGTTCAGTTGCTCTGTCTAGTTGACCTACTGATATGAGAGCTCTAAAACTTTCCTGACCAAAAGAAAATGTTGCAAACTGCACATTAAGAACATTACATAAATACTTTGTTAATTTAACCAATCAAAAAGTAATAATGGTGTTTACTACCATATTATTTTTTCTTGTGTGTGTGTGTGGGGGGGGGGGGAGATCAAAGTAACTTTACAGATATTTTTCTAAATGATGATATTGGGGGGGAAAGAATTAAAAACTGAATTAGTTTGTTTTGTTTTTCAGACTGATGATCTTTTTGATATACTGCAACAGTATACTCATGATCTGCTCCAGCCTGAAGACCTCAGTTCTCTTTCAGAACTTGCAGACATTGGAACTGTTACAGAGGTAATGTGAAACATGTGTGACTGGCTATTGCTTGCTATGTTTGCATTAATATTGATGTATAATTGAAATTCATATTTTTATTGAGTCTTCTTGGTATGGCAATGTATTCTGCTTCCTTATTCTGTATTATACGTTATTTATTAAATTTACTTCTGTTGTGTCTGTTATTTATTAAGATTATTTATTAAACTATAAGAGTGTCAAAAGCCCTATATTTGTTCACATATACAGGATGTTCTGTCTTAGGTCTGATCAATTTCTAATTTCTAAACTGTTAGTTTTTGAGATATAGTTCTAGTTATAAAAGTTAAAAATTTTAATTTCCTTGTGGTCCTTGAGTCCTATAAGTTATATTTAGAACTTTCTACATGCGCTAACAAGTAAAACAGTAAAAATTCCCTTCTTCTAAACAAAACTTACTGAGTTATGATACTTTAAATTTTATAAATTTTCCTTTTTTTTTTTCTGGCACTAAATATGGAAATGTCAGAAAACACTGAAAATTTCTAAATTTCAAAGTATCATAACTTTAGTCATACAAAAATTTTTACTGCTTTACTTGTTAGAGCATGGAGCAAGTTTTTCTAAATATAACTTATATGATCCAAAAATCATATAAAAAGTTAAATTTCACAACTTTAAAAAAAAAAGAAATTATTTTGACATAAATTGATTTTTATATCGTAAAGAATAGCATTTAAAACATTTTTGAAATTGAAATTATACCTCTAAAAGAAAATGTTTAGGAATTAGCTATTAGTCAAGAATTAGATGGAACACCATGTATACTTTATTCATTGTTATAGTAGAAGCTGCTTAATACATTTAGAACTTAATTTATATGGACTACAAATAGCACAATTTTAGTTTATCATACACATTAGAGCTCCACCTAAGCAGCACCTACATTTAAGTTGAGAAGCTGTCAAATAAATATAAAAATTATTTCTTTTTTAACATTACAACTACTACATATATATAGATACTAAAAGTCAATTACTTCTCAAGCAATTTTTAATAAAAAGAAATAAAAATGAAGACATACTTAAATTGAGAAATTCTGTTGGGATAAAACAAAATACTGATAACTTCTCTTTAATTTTTAGTTTGGTGATGGTCCTATTTAAAACTAGGGATTCTTTCATGTGGATTTGTCAAGTTTATTACATGTTTTATTTATTTTTAGTGTGGTTTGTGGATTTAATTTGCACAATTTCAATTTATGAGGTATTTTTAGGGAACTGGTATACCGAGTCAAAGGTTTCAATATTTAACTGCATTTCGAATATAGAATTTGGAATCAATCTTATGCTTGGCATTCGACCCATGATTTTTTACTGGTTCTTTCTCATTTGGGGGAAAAGACACTTTCTCGGCAAATTTTGATTTTTTTTCAGTACTTTAATTAAGGGATCTAGATGTGAGCCATGGAAAGAAGCAAGATAATGGAATGCACAGTCTAATCTGTATTTAATGAAACACATTTATCCCTAAAATTCTTAGCTTTTCAAAGTTCTTTAGTTGTATAAGATCATATTATACTGCAGAATGACTTTTTATTTAATACCATGGTGCATATTGGCGTGCATTCTTTAAAATTACTAGAACTGATTGATGCTGTGCTGTTGATCATCATATTTAAATGTATAAGTTGTGAATTATTCTTTTCTTTGTTTATCATATGAAAAATAACTTTTTATATTTGGTGCAATTTATGAATAGTTCTGGAAGCTTGGCTTATAATTTGTGCAAATTAGAATTCCAGAAAACTTTTTTTTTTTACTATGTTTTCAGTGATGTCACTAGGCTTTTGAAATCTGGGTCTCTAGGTCCACTTCCACAAAACAGAATCCTCCCCCCCCCCCCCATTTTTTTTTACAAAAGTGAGTCCTTCTTTTAGAAATAAAACACATTCAATGTATTTATTAGAAAATATGATTCTCTTGTGTTCTTTGGAGGTAAAAATGAAACATCCTGAAAGACCCATCACAATTTTATTTATGCATCCCTCCCTTCAATTTTTTGCTTAAATGATGTGCTATAGCTCATTTTCATCCCTGGCAGTAACACCAGTGATGTTACTCCTTAAAAAAAAAAAAAAAAAAAAAAATCAAGAGATTATACAAATATGCTTTTTCTCCTATGTTTATTCTGTTTGCTAGAATGTAATGCTGTTCAATAGCTGTTATAAAGATGGCAAAGGTTTATAAATCATATTACTTGACAGCTAATTTGAATACTGTTCATGATATTTTGTTCTACCAACACTTTAAGATCTCTTGCATTGACTGATATTTGAAACCTGAGTTTGATTTTCATGAATTATCTTATTTTGCTTGATCTACTGTTCCGCCACTTTTCACTGTATAAACTTTTGAATTGCTTCCTTGGTTTTTCAATCCAATTCATAAAAGAGAACTGGATGACCTAAAAGAGAAAGTTCAATTGCCGACAAAATTTTATGCTAATTAACAGTTGCAGGATTTAAATAAGAGTTATAAACAACTTTTCACTGCACAAGTTATCAAAATGTATAGCTCATGTAAAACAAAAGAATGCACCCTCCTCTGTTTGCAATTACAATAAAATCACAACAAAGGTGTCATTAGGTTTAGAATAATTTTTCTTTTAGAATGTTAAGGGTCCTCTCCCCTCACCCGAAAAGACTTGCTCGCTAATGTTAATCCTACAGGGCATTATTTTTTTGTAATATCTCGTTTGCATTTCAATATTTTTAAACAATTTTTTCTTTGTATTGGATAGCTGAGATCAATTTATTGCAGCTGTTGATTACTTTTTCGATTTTCTTTTGCGGATTTTTTTTACAAAGATCCTTTCACTTTCAGAATACGTTCCGAAAGTAAATAAAAGGTGTCCAGGCCAGGAATTGAAATCACAACTTTGCAAAATTGCCAATGCTCTACCTATTGAGCTACTTGGACATACAGCCGACTGGTACAATCCACTCAGATAACTTTATTGGCAATAGCATCTGGTCGGCCATGTAGACAGTTCAACAGAATACACCACAGATAATAGAACAACATTAAACAATGGATACATAGATACACGTTATTATTTTTAACTCAGTCATACTGACTGGTAAAGATATACAAATTGGCATTTGTCCGACTGAGTGAAAGTGTCCAGGCTGGGAGTCTAATCCAAGGCCTTTGAATTAAATTGCTAAAGCTCTGCCTATTGAGATAGTGTCAGCCCATAGCTCAATATGCAGGACGTTGGCAATTTTGATATGTAAAATAATATTGCACATTACAGAGAACTGCAACTCTAGTACACCATAAAATAGCAAATAAAAACTTTAGAAAAAACCCATTCATTATCAGATGTACAAAAACACATGGTGATTTTATATTACTTTATGGTGCTTCAATGAAATTCTTGGTTCTTTTTGGTTTACTATTGTTAAACATGCTTATGGATTTATGTTTCTTGATTGTAGAGCAAAACACCAGCCTCTAAAGTGGTGGGGACCTCATCAAAATGCTTGGAATCCCACAAAGAACTAATTCATTTTGATCACATATACTATAAACAGGAAGATATTGTTTCTAATCCTGATCATAGTGTTCTATCAAGTAATGAATTATCCACAAAGGACTGCAATATGGACATTTCCAGTTCTCTTGACACAGATTGCATAATCGAAGTTGATTCTTCAGAAATTCCAGTTATTTGCATTTCCGAATCCCCCAATACAGAACTGCCTACTGACGTACTTGAATTTGAAAATCTTTCACATTCTAAAAAATTAGACAGTGATTTGTTATCTCCAGCTGATATCAAATCTATTCCCAGTCCAGTGTCAAGCGATGGTGGTTATGACTCATCTTTTTCCATATCATCTCCTAACAGCAGTGCTGTTAACCCTTGGGATGACACATTTTCAGAACTTTTTCCTTCTTTGGTGTAAGGAATTTTCATTCTCACTTGTTGTATATTATATTTTTTAAGTTAATATATAGTTATAGATTAATATATTTATGTGGAGATATATTGTATATATGCAGTGCCTTTGTGAATAAATCATATAAACAAATGTTTTGTTTGATTGGTATTATTTGTATTGCAGTGTATTGTAGCACTTTCACTTGTTGAATTACAGCAGACTTTTTTTTTTTTTTAACTCTTAAAGGAGCTATGCACAGAGATGTCATTTCTTACAGATTCTCTGTGATTTTTATGTTTTTTTAATAATCAAGTATTATATTATAGTGAAGAATTACTGTAAGTTATAGAAAATTATGAATTTTGTTACTGAAAAAAAAAAAAAGAAAGTTCCAGAGGCCTGGTATCTTGGCCTAAAGCCATAATGATTACTGACAATCTGTAACAAGTGTCATCTCTGTGCATATGTCCTCAGGCGTATACATGTTATGTATTACTAAGGGTTCTACCCTCTTCTCACTAATGCTTCTTGCTTTAAATGATGGGTGTTTTAAGTATCGACAGTAGACACACGACTTAAAAGACACAAATCTACCTTAAAATCTAGCTAACACTTCTTTTCCTCAGTTATTTATTATTAATCATGCCACCCTGAAGATATGCCCCCATAACAATAAATAACTATGCAGAAAACTAGCTCTTAATAGATTTTAAGATCATTATAGTCGTTTAAGGTTGGGCCTTCTGGCTGAAATTGAACAGTCATGTCATGACAAAATTAAACACTGCTGTAAAATCCATATTAATGATACATATCTATATCATAGAAAATTTCATTATATTAGTTTCTACTAATAGAATTTCCTCATGTAATGCATTAATTATTTTCAATTTGTCTGATTCATTTACTATCTATGCATACCAGAGATGTTTTAATAAATAGATGGTTCAGTTTCTTTATATGCAGAAATAATGGCCAGTGAAAATGATGCCATATTGACACAATCATAGTCAAATATTTTAATTTCATGGACTAAAAAGGTTTATCTCCTTTTGTAAATGATGTGATTTTCACACCTGGAATCATTCTGTTATTTTAAGATTAGGGCGTCATTTAATGCAATAATTTTAAAATATTGGAGTTTTATGAATTCTAATACAATTCTTTAAAAAAATGTCATGTCATTTTACTAGTGGAAGCATACTTCTGAACGATGGGTTGGTATCAGGCAAATAGAATTTTGTTAGAGATATTCTCCATTTTTTCAAAATAAGCAATTCAAGGCCAAATTTTCCTTTCATCGTAGGGGGATCACTATAACAATTCTCGTAAGGTGATCAGCTTAAAATTGTTATCTTTAAAAAATGCAACTTTGCTTGCAATTCCTATGCAAATCAATAAAACAGTTGTTTAGTATATAAAAATAAGTAATTAAAATCTGCATAAAGTTTATAAGCATTCAACTGTTTTATTTCATGTTTATTCTTCGAATATTTTATCACTTAATTTCTTGATGTTATCCAAGTATATATCGCCAAAAATCTTAATGGGTACAACTATTTACATGTTACAAAAGCAATGGAGTTAAATATGTGTCAAATCACTTTTGCCAAAATATGCCACCTGGCTGTGAAACTGCAACAACAAAATATTTTAATCATTAAAAAGCAGAAAATATAAATCAAAAATAGTGTAATAATTTAAAAAAATACTTTTATCATTAATAGTAATTAAATTATGATTATATGTTGAGAAAACAATTTAGAAATCCTGAATAGATAGCTTAAATAGTGTTTTTTAGTTCTTTCCTGCTGTTGTCATATCTGGAAGAAAAAAAAAAATTATATATATATATCTATACAAATGAAAAAAAAATAGTAGTTTGTTCTTTCTATCAAGCATAAATCAAAGCAGTGAATTTTCAATAATTGTGGGGACCATGCCAAATCCAAATTAACATATACTAACAGAAATTTTTTGGAATGTTTCTGATTTGCAGTCATGAAATTAGGTGTGATTTAGATAAACATTGGATGCTTCTAAAAAAATGTAAAAAAAAAAAATAATAAAACACTACTTTTGGCTATGATGTCATACACTCACGCACAGTTTTTTAAATCTGTTTTAAAAAAGAAAAAAGTCACCAAATTTAGGGGATTTTTTCCTTTGATGGCAACCTAGCAATTGTATCTAGTTATTGGTTTGACGTGGACTTAAAAATCGCGCCAACCAAAAAATCGCCAAACAACGCTGCGTGAGTGTAAAGCATCTGTTCCCTACTTTTATTAGTTTTTTTCTTTTTTGACTCAGGCTTATAGCAAAGAATATACGTAATATATATTCTAGTTAATACAAATGAGTTTTAAAAAATATTGGTTTCCTGCTATCTTTCTCTTTGTAACTTTTATGCTTACATATATTTTAAAATTGCATATTAACTGAAAAAAAAAAAAAAAAAAAAAAAGTGACTAGTAGCATCTGCCTTGAGATTCTATTTATTAGCAAAAAATCAAGGTTACTTAGCACTCCACTTATGTATTTTTGTGCAAAATGTTGTAGATCTAGATTTTCTCATCTCAGCATCACATATTTTACACTTTTTTTTTTCTTTCTCTAATGATAGACATTAATGTATAGTACAGCATTTAAAATACTTGCTTATGCAAAAGAAAAGCTTCTGCAAGTTGGATTAATAGTTGAAATGGTTGTAATTTATTAAAAATCTTGAGGTTATTTAATCAAAAATTTCACAATTGTAATAGCAGAAAATTTTCTGACAGTAGGATATAGCTGTTTGAATCTTTTGAAGCTGATAAGTAACATTATGCATCGTAGGGGAAAGTAGGGTTACAAAAAGTAGTACAAATGATGTATATTAAGTTATTGAATTTTCATGTTTGTTCCAAAGAGTATTTTTTTTTAGGCATCAGAGGCGATATATATTTACATATAATCAACATTGATTGTATTGCATAGAAAAATCTGTGAAAATGGAATTGGTCTATAGCAGAATCCTGTCTTAAACAACAACAAAAAAAATTTCCTGAAGGAAAGATCACCCTACAATTATACCGGCTAAGACTGAAACCTGTCTAAAATGGAACTTTCTTTTGGTTCATTTCCACAGGTTTTACTTCAGATAAACAATATTGTAAATTATTGTGTAAGATATATGTCCCTAATTTCTGTTGATTAATTCATGCAGTAAAATTTGTTTTAATAGAACTTGTCTATAACGAAATCTCGTCTTTTAAAGGAAAATTTTTATATTTCCAAGAAAGGAGTACCGAAAAAAATATACCTGTCTAAAGCAAAAGTTTTTTTTCTGGTCTCTAGTGATAGTGTTTTCACAGTTTTACTGTACTTTGTATTTCATTATAAACCCTCTGACCACTTAATTTTTTTTTCAAAATTCTTTCGACCAATGTGTAATTGACCAGTGTCTCCCCTATCATCATCATATATATTAGTATTTCTGTTGTCAACATCCCTATTTCTATTCATTTACGAAATGCACAACAATGAATGAGGTATCATTCGAAAGGTTTTTGAAGTGGCTTCTGACATAGTACACTCATATTTTGTTAAAACATGTTTTTTTTTTAATTAAAAATTGCAGGCCATTAAAAATTAAATTGGCATTGCTTTCGTAAATGAAATGAAAGGTTTTTTTTTCTCAAATCAATGTTGCCACAAAAATAAAATACCACATTATATGATGCTCAACATTGATTGTAAAAAAATAGTATAAAAAGGATAAAGTATGATTTCTCCACACAGGTTTATTTCATATTTATGGTTAAAAAGCAAAATTGAAATTAAAATGCTTAGAAGAAAAAAATACCGTTGATCGATCAAAGCAGTGGTATTTCACCTGTAGAATAAAAGGTATGTTTTGTTATATTAGATTAATTTGTATAGAGCAGTCATAAAGTGTTTTCCTGATTACAAAATATTATTACGAAATAACCATTGAATGAAATACTGTAAAATTTTTATTATGGAAATTGAAAGAACCATGTTAAGTTTTTTTCATCTGGATGGATGATCCCTTAGACATACGGCTTTGTCAATCTGAGTCCTCTTTGGAAAGCAAACTGAACATAGTTTACACAAAAATCCTTTACCTGACACACTGTAATAAATCCAATTAAGTTTTTCATATTTTTGAATATTCAAGGGATATCCACTGAAAGTCAGGATCACAAATGCTGTGTCTAGTGTGACAGCCCAAATATTGGGCAATACGTGGCGAGAAATGGAATACTGCCTTGACCATTCTTCAAGCTACCAAGAGTGTTCACATCGAAATTTATTGACATAAGCACTTGTAATAAAAACTTCATACAATATATTGAAACAAGCGTGTGCCTAATTATATTGGTTTTTCTGCAATAAATTATTGTAATTGGGGAAAGATTTTATGGCCACCCTGTATTTTAAATTGCATTCAATTTATTTTTCTTTGTTTCATGTTTTTCACGAAGCAGATAACATCTTCTAATGCAGTTAAAATATGATTGTTAATTTTTTTTCTCACGTGTGCCTTTTGTTTTAATCGGTTTTAACTCTAACTTTGATGGAATAAATGAGATAATATTCTGGCTTGATTAATGTTTGCAGACATTTTTATCCTTAATTTTTCTTTAGAAGTTTAAACCTGCATCAAAAATGTATTAGATGTTGCTAAAAAATATATTAAGACTGCAGTGTGAACTCCTCGCACAGGTTCACTGGTTATTACCTATTTCAAATCATCATATATTTGATTTTGTAATTTGATTTTTTTTTTTTTTTGAGTAAATTTATAATTTGCATTTTCACTCTTTGATTGTGGAATTTTGAAAACAAAATTGCTTCAAAAATTGTGTATTATATAAATTTTTCTACAATGTCTTGAATGTGAAAATCACAGGATAAGCAGTTAGAGTTAATTGTTAAATTAATAGAAAACTAATATAATGAAACCTGCTAAGATGGAATAGCTAGAGACCAAAGGAAAGTTCCTTTTTAGACAAGTTTCTGTGTTAGCAGGTATACTTGCATGGTATTTCTTTCACAGAGACCATGAAAGTTTTGTCTGTAATGAAATCCTGTCTTTACAGAAGAATTTCGTGTTTCTGGCAAACCATACAACTTTGCCAGCTAACACGGAAACCTGTCTAAACTAAAACGGAACTTTTCTTTGGCCCCTAGATATTCCTTACCAGGTTTAACTGTACGAGGGTGGTTTTATAAGTTCTTGGCCTGACAATGAAAACACAAGATTTTTGACACAATTTCATGTTTTTCATACTCCCCTTGCAACTCAATACATTTAAGATACACTCTTGTGTGCAAATTCTTTAGTGCTGCCCTGTACGAGGGTGGTTCAAAAAATTCCCGGCCTGAAAAAGAAAATACAAGATTTTTGACAATATTCCATTTTATTTTTCAACTTACAACACAATACATTTCAGAAGACTCTTGAGAAATGTTCTTTCTTTGACGTTTTTGGTCGACGTTCAACACACGCGGCACGCATTAAGCGGAAAGCTTTTTCATACCCAAAACATTGTGTAAAATGTGATGGACATGTCTATCAAGATGTTTGCAATGTCAGCAAGTTCGCGTATCTTCAATCGGCGATCATTCAACACAGCATTGTGAATTTTTGAGACTATTTTGTTGGTCTTAGCGGTTTTGGGGCGTCCTGAGCATTCATCATCGTTAATTGATTTCCTACCATGTTTGAATTCAGCAGCCCACTTTTTTATCATTGAATATGAAGAACAAGAATCCTTTAAGATAGACTGTAACTCTTTTTGTATGTTCATGGGGGTTAAATATTTTTTAACGAAGTATTTTAGGACAGCTTGAACTTATATTTTTCCATTTTTTGAAAATGTCAAAACTTGTTTACTTTGTCACCCAGCAATAACCAAGGATCATACTTTACAAACAACATTGTCATTTGGTCATACTTCTTCCATTTCTGTGTTATGCCGAGAACTTATCAAACTGCCCACGTACTATATTACCATTAGAATAATTTCATAAAATAATTTCAATTCTTTAAAAGTTGAAAAAATATGTTGTGAAACTTACTTACATGAAACTAATAGTATTTCTCAATGTATTTAAAAGCAAACTTTAGGATAACCTTAATTTTCAAAAGAACTTCTGTAATGCATGCATCATAAATGAGAAAATAGAATAAAACTT
The DNA here is from genome assembly GCA_963931845.1 of Maratus michaelseni. Classification (NCBI taxonomy): domain Eukaryota; kingdom Metazoa; phylum Arthropoda; class Arachnida; order Araneae; family Salticidae; genus Maratus; species Maratus michaelseni. The sequence continues at coordinate 189,267,748 of OZ007587.1, forward strand.
GTGAAAATGGAAACTGTTTAGAACGGAATTTTGCCTTGAATGGAAAAATTTCAGTTCCAGCAAATGGAATACCATACAAATATATTTGCTCAGACGGAAACCTATCTAAAACAACTTTTCTTTGATCCCTAGTGATTCTGTCTTACCAGGTTTTCTGTGGTTACACCTACATAGCGAAGGAGGAAGATATAGGAGTTAATAGAGCACTTAAAAACTGATAAGATAAGTACAATAACTTTTGTGTTTATAAATAAATCCTGTCTAAAAACAATAAAAACAAAATGTGCTAAAAGAATAGCATGAAATTGTTTCAAGGCTTCATAACAAGGAACTCCTTTTGAGCAAAATGCAATATAAAAGATAAAGACCTCATCCCTATATACACTATATGGCCATTAATGACCAGCAACTTTCAATTCTAGACATTTTGTCGAATATTTAAAAATATACTTGTCAGTCTTCTGGAATTTTAGGATTAAAAAGAACAAGTTTGGCTTCATATTTATTAATGTCGGTTTGATAAGGAGGACAATTAGGGGGCTAAAAAAAAATTAAAGAAAAAAAAAACATACTTTGGTTCACCCTGTAAAATAAAACGCACGAAATGATCTATCGCTACAGAATATACATAGGCAGACATTGTACAATATGTGTATTCATTTGTGTAAGAATAGCATGTATATTAATAGAGATATAGCGATTTTTTTAAAAATTAAAAAAATTCTTGCATGTATTTTGCTTATAACATACAGGGTTTTTAACCAAATTTAACGCCAGTTTCAGAAAAATTGACAAAATGTAATAGAAATAATATAGTGCAATTGGAATATAAATACGTATGTTAAATATTTAATGAAATATGGGCAGTTGTATAAATTAATTTTTATCTGCGCATGCGCGAACGATAACAAGGATTTTTTTGCATAATTTAATAGTCAACTGTATCGAGCAACTTATTAAAAAAAATCAGTCAAATATCGTAAAAATTCAGAGAGATATCGGCGTTAGAGTGAGCTGTTTTTTAGCTTCTCACAAAAACTTGTTGAATGATAAGGGATTGTTCACAAATTGTCATGTTTAATTTTTATACTATATTTCATTTTTTATTGATACTTTAGTTTGCCTTGGAAAACATCATTTCGCCAGGTTATAATAGTTTCGGATCCAATAGGAACGGATCCTTTGATTTTGATTATTCTTTTTTAGTTCGAATAAGCTCGTTAGGGTAGTTTTTCAAAGAGAACTAAAGTATCATTAAAAATTGGAAAATAGTATGAAAAAAAAAATGACAATTTGTTGAAAATCCCTTATCATTCAGCGAGTTTTAGGGAGAAGCTAAAAAACAGCTCAGTCTAACGCCGATATCTCTCTAAATTTTTACCATATTTGATTGATTTTTTTTAATAAGTTGCTCGATAGAGTTGACTATTAAATTATGCAAAAAAAAAAATCCTTGTTATCGTTCGCGCATGCGCAGATAAAAATTATTTTATACAACTGCCCATATTTCCTTAAATATTTAATATATTTATATTCCAATTGCAGTATATTGTTTCTACCACATTTTGTCATTTTTTCTGAAACTGGCGTTAAATTTGGTTAAAAACCCTGTATGTTATAAGCAAAAAACATGCAAGATTTTTTAAATTTTTTAAAAAAAATCGCTATAACTCTATTACTATACATGCTATTCTTACACAAATGAATACACATATTGTACAATGTCTGCCTATGTATATTCTGTAGCGATAGATCATTTCGTGCATTTTATTTTACAGGGTGAACCAAAGTATTCTTTTTTTTCTTTAATATTTTTTTAGCCCCCTAATTGTCCTCCTTATCAAATGGACGTTGATAAATATGAAGACAAACCTGTTCTTTTTAATCCTAAAATTCCAGAAGAATCTGACAAGTATATTTTTGAATGTTCGACAAAATGTCCAAAATTGAAAGTTGCCGGTCATTAATGGCCATGTAGTGTATATCACTGTGTAAAACTATCTAGAAAAAAGATAATTAATAAAGATGGTCATATTAAAAACTCAAAGTGGAAAAAAAAATCCTGGAAAAAAAAATCGAGACTCCTTGAAAACTCCTGGAATGAACTTTGCTAAAAGGTGTTTGGATTTTTCTTTCCTTCCACCTGCTATTATTCCCTATCATAAACAAGTAAGCTTTTCTCTTATTAGTTATTTTGTAACAATATCTGTAGTCAGTTTATCTTTTTATATTAATTTGTTCTTTTGTTATTAAGAATCTGTTCACTGTTTTTGTAAATATCTAGTTACTTCACTTGCTTCTTTTGATTGTACCTGGGTGGTGATCATTCCTTCCATTCATTCTTTTTCTCATAATGCCAGCCGACAGCTTTATTACTACTCATGTTTTTTCGCTTCCTACACTTTTCTTTTTTTTTACTCTGCATTAAAGAATTAAAAATCTTTAACAGATTTGCTTTTATCACTGCTGGAAAAAGTTCCCTTTGCTCACTGAAAAATGCTGCTAATTTATTATTCTTGGTCTATAGTTGTGTATTTTACGGCTGAATATCTGCGGCACACTATATATATATTGAATTTTATATATTTATACATTTTAAATCTCTGAAACATGAAATTAGAGTCTCAAGTATTTTTGCACCGTGGTCTCATATATCTGACTCCTATGCATATAAAGATGTTCATTAAGATTAAAACTACTACCCCCCCCCCCCCTTTTTAAAAGCAATTTAGGGACCTGAAAATTTAATCGCTAGGGACCAAAATAAGATTCAGTTTTGGAGAGTTTCGATTAGTTATATATGGTATTCTTTCCATAGGGACTATGGAATTATTATATTTAAGACGGACTCCGTAATAAACGTGCTCCGTTCTCACAGTGGCCCCACCAGTGGCTGAGAGGTTCTGCTCTCAAAGCTGGTAGACGGCAGGTGCTGGGTTCAAACCCCTGTCACGCTCGTCGACCTAACCGTTCGGAGTTTTCTGTAGTTTTCTTCGAACCTTGCCGTAAATGCGGGTTAGGATCCCTTAGAAAGACCCCCACGGAGGGCACTCCCCACATGGCCTATATCCCTCGTGTTGATAATCGGCCGTCATAAAATCAACCAACAAACCATTCTCACAGGTTTTAATGAACTAAGTACAGTAAAACGTAAAACATGTAAAAACAGAATCGCTAAGGACCGGATAAAAATTCCGTCTTTGCGTGTAGATTTTTACAAACAATTCAAGCCAACACGCATTGTCTGAAGGAAAAATAAGTTCAGCTACTATAATTTACATATTTTAAAAAACATTTTAATTCATCGGCAAAAGCATCTCTGAGTTCAATAAAAAAAAAATCTGCATCGGGTATTCATGTATTTACATTTTCTGTTATCTATACTGTACAGTTTCAAGACTGACGCTATTTGGTGCTGCCATCTATTATCATTATTTAAAAATAAATTATCGGTTTTCAATATTTTATAATGAAAAATGCAGTTCAAAGAGCTAAAAATGAAACTGGATCATTTTGGAGAGAACAAGCCCCTTCGAATAATCACGGGTGTTTTAAAACTGTTAAATTATTAGTATTATAATGAAGATAATTTTACTTTAATACGTTTAGCCTTATGGCGATTAGGTCAAATACATCTGACGCCCATGAAGCTTCTCCTTCCATATATTCCCTACAAAACAAATGTGTGGAATTTAACTTTCCCTCAGGTGTTCGGGGGACCAGTTCCCCTCAAGAAGATTTAAGATTTTCTGCTTTTTAATGAACTGGAAGGGAGGAAAATTCGCTCTGAATGTATCGCAATGTCTCCCCCACAGGCACAGACCCTAGAGAAAAATGTCTGAAATCAACATTGTTATTCGCCATCTTCTGTTGTCAGACAAAAGCTCTAGATGTTGCGACATAGTGTCTAGAAAACTAAAATTTGATAATTTAGTTGCAACGAACGCTTTCGAAATGACTTACCATATGGATAATGCAAAATTTCATTTGTATATTTGATGACTGAAAGTGTGAGTCACACCAAATTTCAACTACATAGTCGTTGATTGATATTTTAATAATTCCCAGTTGGCCATCGACTCACAAAAATAATCTGAACATGCTTCTTTTTTTCTGATCATCAATTAACTTGAGAAAGAAATTTTTTACTGTTGAAATGCTATTGAGGTTATTACGTAGCTACGAATTCTCAGCCATCCCCATCCTATAAAAGGATAAGAAAAAAATCCCATTCTTTGCTACTTAAATGAGAATATCTAAAAACTAATATCGGAAAGATTATTCTAAAAACTCTTATCGATTCTTCCCCTATTATCGAATGGATAAAAAGAAGCATTTGGCAATACCCTTAGTTTCTGATATTGTGATATTTGTTTTTTAGACCTTTTAGGAATAGTGGCATTTTCCCCATTTTTGTCATAACGAGGAAGCCGAGAAACCAACATGGAGCAGAAGCTCCAGGAAAGACAAAATATCTGTCTCCACTGATTTTAATAATGCAAATTATCAAGAATAGTATAAGGAACATGTAATACAATTTCGTCTCACAACTTTCATGACCGTAGTTATCCCCTTCTAACCATAACATCATCGTCGAAACAAAAGATGAGTGAGAGATTTTAAATGTCCGTAAATTTATTTATTCCATAATTTATATAATTAGTTTTTCGTATCTCAACAGTCACATAAACTTTCTTAGTACGTTACGCTAGCATTCTGTAGTGCGATCACTCTGCGGGAATCTTAAGCAGCAAATTTTCCATTAGTTTAGAGAACCATATGATGACGACAGTTTTACCTTTTATACTTCTTTTACTTTTATTAACTGTAAGTTTTCTGCCGTCAACTTATGCTCTGTTTTGGCATTCGGCGCAAGGCCGTATCCGAGGGAGGTTTCTTATTTATTTGCTTACGGAACGTTCTTCTTACGTTAATAAAAGCCGACAAGATAGAAACTCGTCCCAATGTCATTTAGAATGCTGGCTGGCAGTGATGTTAAGTTTATTATAACAGAGTCTCTTACTTGACGAGCAAAGATTGATTTTGATAATATCAAATGATTCAGTAAGTGCTTCAATGAGATATACACGTATGTTTAAAGAATAAAAAGTGAAAACTGTCTCCAGCAATGGTTTTTCTTACAGGAGTATCCAACCTATTGGCCTGCCGGCCACATGTTACTCCTTTATCCAAATAGAAATCTTCCGTATATTTAATTGAAGAATATTCTGCGATTAAATAAGGCGAAGATAACTATATAGAAAAAGTGGTAGTTTTTATACATACCTGCTTTAAAGTTTCCAGCACTACAAGCAGAAGCGACGAGAGTCAACTTGTGGCCTGGAGATAAAGTTTTCTTGGTGTTTCCTTCCTCAGCTTTTTCTGCCTCTAAAAATGCATTTTTTTTTTTTATTTTAGTGCCGAAAAAAGCTGAATATTAAAAAATTCAAATTATTATAACTCGATGTCGTCGTAGAAGAATGAAATTTGTACTGTTTTTTAACTTTGTTTTGTACTTGTTTAGAACATGGGGAAAGTTTTTCTAAATATAATTTATAGGTCCCATTTAAATTTAGTAACTTTTAAACAAGTGGGTAAGTGGGATTGAAGATCGCACAAAGGGTTTCGTTTAATATTCCTTTCAAACCGTCGGAGGCATCTCCTGCTGGCGCCCTAAAAGGTCCTTCAGGACTTGGGTTCGGTGGTGGTTCTTGGGCTGGCGGCGCAGCTTACTTTTATCCTTTCTTTAATAAATCCTAATAAATTTCATTTAGAAACAAATAAAAAGTCATGTTTTTTATAAAGTAAAAATTTACCGGTCTATTTTTCTCGTTTTTTCGAATATCTGAACCGGCTCGATAGCGGGCGAAGCCCGCTATTATACTCTGTAATAATAATATCTGTTATGTGGACTAAATGCGATATTTAAAAAAAAAAAATAGTTTATATAAAATTGATATTTAAACCTATTGCGTAATCCTCTGTCATCCAGGTCCTACTGCCAAATTGCGTATTTTAGAAACTGAGACTTTTTGTTGATTTTAAACTATATTGTTGCTAGCAAACGGCCATGTTTGGAGCTGACCTTGCTCACAGATTACGGAAGATTAGTTATTTTATATTTTACTAGCTGTTACCCATGACGTCGTTCACGTAACATTAAAAGAAAAATAAATGCATTAATTAAGGAAAACGTCCCCCCCCCCCCGATAATTAAAAACATATGTAACTCTCTTTATAACAAACTCTGTCTTAATAATACCTGTCATGTGGACTAGATGCGATAGTTAAAAAAAAATTAATTTCAAAATTAAACATGTTGTACACCTTCAAAATGTTAAAATATGCGAATATTTTCACAATCGGTTTTTATCATGATTCAATACGTTCCTCAAACTCATATATTTACTATTCTCTATTACTCATATTGATACTCGCTTTGCATTATTCTCAAACATTTGAAAAATCCGTTAAACTTCCAATATGACGTCAGATTAATTTTCTTTTTACTTCTCTAATGACGTGATATTAATCTGCTTTCTGTACATACACATACTCATACTCCTTGTATTATTGAGAAATCTTTGAAAATTTCCGTTTTATTACCAAAATGACGTCATATTAATCTTTTTTCAATTGGTGACACTTTTTATTTCATTTTCATTTTTCACGTGGAAATCTTTCAATAGAAAATTAATTATTGTAGAAAGAATTTTATTGTGGATTTTTAATTGTTGACAACTGCTATAACGAAAAATGTTTAAATTTAATAGGAAAAGGCTGTTAGAATTTTGTGTTTTTATCTCTATTTATTAAAATAATACATTTTTTTTTTAAATTTGAATGTTTTGAGCTTCATAGTAGGTATTTAGCTATAACTACACTAATTTTCATGCCTGTAAGTTATATAGCTTCTGAGAACGGTCTGTGACGGACAGACAACGGAACGGGAGTAATAGGGTTTCGTTTGGACGTAAAAGGATGTTCATATGAAGAAGAACAACATTCGAAACATTTTTGCATTTGGGATTATACATCTAAAATTAACGGTTTATTAATTAGCTGTTGGTCAACGATAAGAAGGGATATACCTCTTCATTCTCCTTCGTCATACACAGTGTGTCCCAAAATTTCCCGGACTGATCCTATAAACAAAAAAAATAAGAATTGAAAAGAAAATTTTGACCTATGTTTATTCGAAATAATCCCCGTTGGACTCAACACACTTTTCACAGCGAATGTAATAGTCATCAAAACAGTTCTGGATGTTCGCCTTCGCAATGTGCGGCAAATAGTCGGTCGCTGTCGCTTGAGGAAGTCCCCTTTAGGTAGAGTTTCAACTTAGAGAATTGGAAGTAGTCAAAGGGAGATAAATCTGTTGAGTAAGGAGGATGGTTGAGCACATCGATCCGTTTAGAAGCCGGAAACTCCCGCACAGTGATTGAAGTGTGTGCTGGTGCGTTGTCATGCAAGAACGATCAACTGCCTTACTGTCGATACCGAGGACGAACTCTACATACTCGAACCATGAAACGCTTCAACACTTCCAAATATTAACGTCCAGTAATAGTACTACCTGCTCGTTCGCTGTTCAACCTTTGCGAGTTCCGACATGATTACGTTACACTGTTACAACAAACTAGATGCACTTAGTAGGGATGCACTTAATAGTGATTTTGGTCGAATACCGAATACGCAGCACACAGGTATACCGAATATTCGGCTAGCCGAATAGTAACTATTATGCCGAATTCCTAATATTCGACTAGCCGAATAGTAACTATTCGACCCAATACCGAATATTCGGCTGGCCGAATAATTTTATATTTCAGAGTTTAAGAGTATTAAAAAGTTAAATTTTAAAACAATTTTCACAATACACATGCTTCCATTTTAATAAACAAGACCTTTTTACAAGTAAACTTTACACCAAAAAAATCTATACTTTGTGTTATTATTTAAGAAGAGGTTAGTCTTAAATCTTTTTTTCACCCTTTATTATACACACTAATACTATTTACAAATAGTAGTATTCGGTTTATTTAATCTGTTATTAGATAAGGTGAATATTACTATTCGAAAATAATAGTACATTTTTTTACTAAAAAATATCCTCTAAATTGTCAACAGCAAGAGATTTTTTCCGAAAATGCAATGTTTTCCATGAAATACTTTACAGTCGAAATTTCTTTCTTGCTTGTTTATATATCCGTAATTTATAAATTACAATTTTAAAGCTGTAAAAGTTATCTTCTGTTCGTACACCTAAATGCCATTTAATGTTTTTGCCATTTATTAAGTATTATGTGCATCATGAAACATATAAATTTCACAATTTTCTAAATAAAACAGGAATCATTTTCTTATTTCTGTCAATTATAAATGTATTGTCTCTATTTGTCTATCACATCATTATACCTATCTATCTATCTATCTATCTATGAGAAGTTGGCGCCCTCTTTGTTATGCCTATACGACCCTGCTGATTTAAAAAACTTTTTTTTTTCCCCTGGGTCCAAGTGTACGAAATTACAGTATTGCAATTAATTCAGATAGTTCGAACGATTCTTAAGAGAGAGATCTTTAGAGTTTTACCACGGCTATTTTTAAGAACCAGAGCCGGAATCATTCCGCAAAATCAAAAGGGGGGGGGGGGGGGGCTTTGAAATTTTTTTGTCTTTTTCCCTTTTTTTAATGGTATGAAAATCTTCTCCCGGACTGATTTTAAACACTTTTTTGGGGGGGAGAGGGGGGGGGGAGTTCAAGTATTCTGAAATACGCGGGTTTTGCCATTAATTCTGCTTGTTAATACGATTTTTAAGAGAGAGATCTTTAGAATTCTACTATGATGATTTTTAAGAGTCATCCAGTCGGAAAAATAAAAGGCTTTGAAATTTTTGTGGGGTTCATTCACAGCTTGTCTATTTCGCTTTAATGATATCGGAGTTTCCTCCCGGTTTAGAAAAGGGGGCGCTTTTTTATTCTTAAGGGCATATTTTGGATTGTTAAGGGCCCTTTTTAGATTATTAAGAGCATTTTATTTTTAACACGCAATTACTATCCTAAAAATTCTTATGTTATTGCTGTCGCTGTGTCTGTGATATCACCTGACGCAATTTCCGTATTTATACACTTTATGCAGCGATATTTCGGAAAAAAGTAGTAATTAACTAGGAATATATGTTCTTTTGTCTTCACAAAAACTAAAAAAAATATGCCAAATTGGCATCGCCAAAGATGCCTTTTCAGTCAGAAAAAAAAGTCACTGTAACTTACAGATACAAGAATAGTAATCGAGTGATAAAACATCCTTTTGATTTCTAAAGCCACTTTTAATATTTAAAAGTCAGGACACTCTATTCAAGGCAACAATAAATCCGTTTTTACTATGTAAGAAGATTTTTTATTGCAAAAAGAAATAAGAGCACTTTTTTTTACTGGTGACCAAGTAGGGTACTAAGTTTTGGATGAGGGGCAAGAAGGGTGTTATTTTGTAAACCAAAGGGCAAGCAGAGGGCAGCATTCCACTGAAACTTTCAGGGAGAAACTCTGTAAATATAGACAGAAGTAGAGGGCAAATTCCCCCTGTCATAAAACTTTTGATTACAAAATTTTAAGAAAATTAAATGTAATGTGGATGATATTAGTATTGAAAGATTATGAAGATCTTGAGGGGGCTTAAGAAGTTGCTAGGGGATCTCAGCCCACCATGCCCCCCTCTGGTTATGGCCCAGTTAAGAACTCTTTAAATGGATAAAACATCAGGAATTCTTTTCTAGAGTACTATTGTCATACTTTTCTAGAATATTTACCGTGCTGCTTTTTTAAATCAAAGTTTCATTTGTGTCTTGACTAGCTGCACACATTAATTGCTGAAATTACAATTGTGTGTGTAGTTAAATTAAACATTTTATGGCATGTAGGGACATAGTTAAATTCGAATTCTATGCATAGCAGTTTTTTTTTTTTGTGTGTGTGTGTTAAAAAATTATGTGTCGAAAATATCTAATTTCGATTAGGAATTTTGGTGATATTTTGGTCTGTTGTCTTATTTTTAATTATTTTTATGTACCTAAAATGGCATGTCTCATAAATTATTTTTCAAGCTGGGATTATTACCATGTAAAATTAAATAATAGAGGAAAATTTTACGTCCGTTCGTATGTGTATTTTAATTAATTAATTTAATTTTTTTTAAATTTTTCAGTTCAAAACCTTCAAATAAGATACATTTCTGTATCATACCTACAGGCATTATTTAATTTGTGAAATCTAATCTTACTAACGTAACCTTTAAATCAATTAACTGAAAAAATCGTTATAGCAGGTAACGTCTGAAAGTTCCACTAGTTTATGAATAAAACGTTTTGCGGAATTAGTGTCCTTCGAAGAATTATATACAATACGAAGGACAAAAATAAAATACTTTATGAAATATTAATTTTACCTTATAAATCTGGCATTCTCCTTCAGACCATACCTGAAAATTTCCGTTTAGTATCATATTACGGAAATCGTTTTTTCTTTTTTTTTTTTTTTTTAAGATAATGCAAAAAAGTTCACAAAAATTCCGAGGTTACTTTTTCATGCGGCATCAGCTTGTGAACCTTCTAAAAACCTTGTTATGTTATCATAATGAGGGGGTGTCAGCAGAAAAGTGAAATAAAAAGAAATAATTCTCTTAATTAAATAAATGATAACATTTTAGAATCAATTATATTTTCATGGAATTGTTAGCTTAAGAATTTACACGCCCTAAGTGATAGTCATTAATAAACCACATTATATTCATAAAAACAATTAGAACCGCCTTGTACTAATTTTGGGAAAAGAAAGGTCTTCCAGATTTTATAATTTTTTGTAGTACCAACTGCCACCAGTGTGAATAGCATCCTTAAAGGTCAACTCTCCCAAAATGTTATCTAAATTTGAGGTCAATAAACTTGTTATTCTTATTGCATGGCTTCGCGTTATTCTTAATTAGGTCTATCAAGGTTGAAATCTCGTTTCTTGAAAATGCAATCTTGTAAAAGAGGACTCATAATGATACCTTTTATAGGAAAATTTGATTGATAAGTGTTGTTTAATCAAATAGTGATGTGTTTCATAGATCGTTAGAACTGAATATTGTACTGCAAATCCTATCGACAAGGAAGGTTGAATTTGATTATAAGTGCTGATTTCGTATTTCATTCGTAATGTTTGCAAAAATCACCAGTTGTTTTCTGTTTAGTTTCATATTCATTAACTAATCAGCCGATGCAAAAAAAAAAATTAAATAAAACAAAATAAAAATTTAAAAAAAGAATCAATTTATGGACTTTTTTTACTTACCCATCATACGTAGTATAGGGTAAGTCTTGTAATCATTTTGAAAATCGAAAAATTGTTTTTGACCAATTTACACGTTTCAGACACAGGAGATTCCGAAAAACATATTTTTACTTACCCATCATACGTAGTATTGGGTAAGTCTTGTAATCGATTTGAAAATCGATTTTTTTTTTTTTTTTTTGACGGATTTACACGTTTCAGACATTGGAGATTCCGAAGAACATATTTTTTAGGAAAAAAGATTTTACCGTCCGTCTGTGTGTCTGTATGTCTGTAAACGCTCTATCTCCCGAAAAAAAAATGAGATAGAGACTTAAAATTTGGTGTGTACTTAGTATGTAATAATGGGAAGAAGCTTATTGAATTTCAGCAACCTCGATTATCCGGAACTATTTTTTTCGGACTCTCGAAATATTCGTTCTGATAAAAGGTATATAAAAATTTTCGAATTTGTTTATTTTAAGGAATGAATATAAAAGACAATAAAAAAATATAAATTTTGCATAAAGCATGAAGTCAATCGGATAATTAGTTGCTGAGATATTTGTAATCGTATTTTCCACACTCTTCGATTTTTCATGACCCTGTATTTCAACCAAATTTCAATTCAAAGATATATTTTAATTGGAAATGAGACGCTTAATCAGATGCAATAAGCCGCTAGTTAATAGGATTATTGTTTTTGGAGTTATAAGGATGTTTCTTTTAAGTAATTCAGTAATCGACCCTTTAAAGTTTATGACGTCATCAAGCCCCGATTTTATTCGAATTGCAATGCATTTTATAAGTACTAGTTTACACATTTTTTATTTTCATATTTTATATTATGCATATCCATGATGGGTAAGTATTACGGTGGCCCCCAACGACTAGTTTTCTTTTTTGAATCTCTTTGACATTACCTTCCAGAGATGCAGAGGGCAACAGTAGCGAATAAAATCACCGATTAGTGATTAGTACTAAGTGTTAACCTTTCCAGGTCAATGTCCCCAATTGGAAGCATTCATTTGAAGCAACATTCGAATATTAAATTTCATTAACTAGAAGGTAAAATTATCATTTACAACAGAAAAATGGCTTGATTTTTTTTTCTTTTTTTTTAAAGACAGAAATTACATTTCAAACATAAAACCGGAAATAAAAGAAAAACATAAAAACGACATTTTTGCCGTTTTCCATAGTACACAATTTAAAAATTCATATAAAATTGAAAACCGATCCAATTATTCTATAATTCATGAGCTTACGCTAGCCTCGCGATGACACTCGCAAGTTAATGTTAAATCAATGGCAGCGTTCTTTACAAATTTGTCGTTTGCATTTGAAAATTTTTAAATGATTTTTCTTTCTATAGGATATCTGAAGTCGATGTCTAGACACTCCGTAATGTCTAGACAGGTATCTTTATATCTACTAAAAACAACTTTTCAAAAGTAAAAAAAAAAAAAAAAAAAAAAAAAAAAACGAGCTGCTTAAAATAAATAAATAAACAAATAACAAGAAACAGGTTGAAATGTGGCTAAAGAATAATGCGATATTAAATTTCCGAGCTGATATCATTGAACTTTCTTAACATTTTCCATTAACTAAGTTACCGTATGTAAGTCAAGTGCCTACGTAATATATGTTGATAGAAATCCATTTCTCCTGTACTAAATACATCATAACGTGTTTCTCAAAATTAAAAAAAAATTATGCATGATGGGCTTGGCGGCCATCTTTCCACATTTTACACGCATTTCTAAGGACCCAATTCCATAGTTAAAATCCGAAGTTTGAAATTGTTACTAAATCCAACACTTTATCCTTTTACTTTATATATTTTTATTTTTAAGCTGGCCGTCAAGCCGAAGCTGTTTAAAAACTTTACGAATGTTTACATGGGCGCGCACACAATAAAATCCAGGGAGGGGTAATATTTTAGAACAGATAGCAGATTAACCTATAACCCGCAGCTAAAGTCATGTTTTTTTTTTGTTTTTTTTTTTCCCCCGAAGAATATAAATTCTAAACTAAGAATTTTTTGCTACGATTTCATATGTAAGACAAATTTTAAACATCTACCCTATATATATAAAATCCTAATGAAACGAATTTGTGAAACGATTTTATGAAACGACTGATTAAACGACTGATTATGTTTCAGGGCTATTTTTAATAAAATATTAAGCGCTTAATGGTGAAATTAATACCAATTGTCCATAAAAATCCGCGGATGTCAAAACTGGTAATAGAATTTTGAAATTGGAATTAGTTTTCGAGATATTAATTTTTTTCTAATTTTAATGACATTTCTGTAATGATGGCAACTAATTACTCAGTTTTTTTGTGACAAAAAAGGGAAAAAAATCGAAAAGGATCCCTATAGGGATTATTGATTTCTTTTTATTCGTCATTTTCAAATTGAAATTGGATTTATCTTTTATTTCAATCGATAATGAAGACAAGATTGTGATTAAATTATGTTTTTTAAAAAAGTATATATCACATTTCTATCGACAGGATTCAATCGTCTGTCACCATTTAATTTAATTTATAAACTGAAAATATTTTGAATAAATTCGTCCAAATGACGTCATTTATGTAAACGCAAAAGAAAGGGGGGGGGGGAAGGAATTAATAGTAATTATTATTTATTGATATCATTTTGTTATTTTTTTGTAAAATTTAATTAAACGAATTTATAAAATCAATAATTCGGAAATTTGAAACGAATTTATAAAATCAATAATTCGGAAATTTGAAACGAATATATAAAATAATAATTGCCCAACTGAACGGAAGGAGAAAAAAATATCCTGCTTGGTTTTCTCTCCAATTTTAATGAGAATATGACATCAATTATGGTAAAATGACATTTACTTCTTTCGCTCTTTTATTGGCAGCAAGGAAAAAAAATACTCCCTATATATTAGAAATGCTATTAAAGTTTAAAACAGATGAATATTTCAGTAGCATTACTTTTTTAATAATGAATTATATGTTTACCCATAAATAACAAAGAGAAGAAAAAACTACAAATAATTAAATTACTATACTCGAAACACACTTAAGGTGTAAATTACGTTATATATTAAAATGATTTTCGTTTCTTTTCCAATTTAGGGGCCTTCGTGAGATACAGAAAGTGACCTTGGCGATGAATTGAAATTCGGCAACATGTTTTCTAACAATCTATTCGCTTTTTGATACACACAAGCAATTATTTCGATATTATATTTATACAGTTTATTTAATATAAAGAAGCCATTTATCTATTTTTATGTACTAAAAGAGGTAAATTGAAAGACAATTATAAATAAATTGTATATATACATATAAATACATGTATAAACAAGCATAAAAGTTCGGTGCTTTTCCAGTATATGGGGCCTTGACGAAACAGAGAAAATAGCCTTGGCGGAAAAGGAAATTTGGCAACATACTTTCTGTCAACTTATTTACTTTGTCATTTCGTATACAGAAGCATTTTTTCAATATTTATACAAATTGTTTAGCGTAAAATGTCATTTATCCTATTTTATATATAATCAGAAGAAATTTGTATAGAAAAAACAATAATAATATACGTATAATTAAAATACGCATATAAACAAAAAAATCGTCGAATTTGTTTCCATGGATGTTTATGTCATTTGGAACCAAATCTCATTTTCTGATGCCCGATTTGCGCCAAGCGTTTTAAAAAGCGTCAAGACCCCTATAATAGAAAAGCACCAAAAGTTCATTGGGTTTGTTTTCATAACTTTTGGCAAAAAATCCATGTATATTAACGAATCTATCCCTTTTTGAAGCTCGAATTACGCCAAACCTAAAAGCGAAGGATCCTATACTGGAAAAGTATCCACCCGATTTTCTTATGGACAATATTCAAGTGACATAACATGGTGTAAAATTATCGCGGATAGCAAATTTGTTTAAATATCTCATCAATTGATGCCGAATAAATGCAGGCATGCATGCACAAAATATTTAATTAGTTTTGTATGATAAATAATTATTAGAAAATTCGTATATACATATTAATTAAAATAAATAATTTACATATTTAAAATAACATGAAAATATGCATGATGGTGCACTAAAATAGAGAGAAAATTAAAACATGTTACTGAAAATGTCTATAACATAGTGCTTTTCAATACCGTGGTTCTTAATGTTATTCACAAGCAGATGGAATTTTTTTCATCCTTAAATGCAAAGGAAGAATAGAATACAGATCGTTGTTATAAAAGTCCGAGAGATAGCCACAATTTAAACCTAACCATTTTATACAAGCTGGTTTTCCAGTTGTAATTGATTTTACTTATCAATCCCGAAAACAGTCGTCAGTTGTCGCAACAGCTGTGTATGAGGACATAATAATCAAAAAATGCTCCATTAAAACGTTAAAAGCATGGCAAACCAATTACACAATTTACCAATATTTTTAAAACAAAGCACGCTGTCATGTTTTTAGAGGCCTCGAAGTCTGAGCGGGGGTTGGCGAGAGTAGCTCGCAGGGGGTAGGCCCCCTAGTATGAATATAAAAAATGATAGGACAAATATGGCAAATTAAAAATACACGAATAAACTTCTATCGATTTTTTTTTTTTTTTTTTAAATGAAGAGTTAAACAGTATATTATTTTTTTTCAACAAAGGAGCTCCACCCTCCATGAAGTCCCTGTTTAAGTTATTTTTAATGCATGGACGTAAAAAGAAAAAAATAATTAAAAATTGTTTTCCACAGGGAAATGAGGAAAAATCCTTAATTCCTTTTACTCACATTTAGTAATTTTAAATCATTTAAGGAGAATATATTTTATTTTATTTTTTAAAATGGTGAGAAAATTAAGTTAATTAAATTTGAAAATTCAGGAAGGTGCAATCGCCCTCCATTCCCGCCCCCTCGCTTTGTGGGCGCCCTTGAATGTATGTAATATATGATTAATTACTATCTTTTACTTCTACTATATATATATATATAAAACACAAACAGAAATTTCGTTCCGTTCCTTCATAACTCGAGATCCACTGAATGGATTTTGATGGAACTTGCACTGTTCGATAGATATTTTTTCAGGGAAGGTTTTAGTATATAACATATCCTTCTACGTAGATTAGTTATAGAATTATGATAGAAAGTTCTGTTATTTTGGCCGAAAAGATTACCATTGCTAATTTTTTGGCGACCACTATTGTTGCAGAAAGAATTGAAAAGGCTATACATCTCGAAAAATAAAATAAAAAAAAAACTGCGCTAATTTTATTAAAAAAATGAAAGAAAGAAAAAAAGAAAGAAAAGAATAAAGAATAAAAACAGTTTTGATGAGAGATAATATTATAAAACGAAGATATTTAATTTTAAAATGATTGCGAATATTCGTAATGCTTAAAAAATTATTCAATGGGCAAGATTGCTATTGAAAAAATATTCGGCGATTTATCTTTTGTTTTTGGCGATTTTGATTTTACTTTTGATCCCAAATAATTTGATTTTAAGCCAAAAGGTGTTTTTTTTTTTTTTTGTTGCAGAAAGAATTAAGATCGCTATACATCTCGAAAAATAAAAGAAAAACTTTTACTAATTTTATTTTTTAAAAAAGAAAGAAAGAGAAAGAAAAAAAAAAGAAAAATAGTTTTGATGAGCGATTTTAAGCCAAAAGATGTTTTTTCAAGTGTACGACATCATTTTTGCAGTACTTTTTTGTTTGGTACTTTTCGGATAGCTGGGCACCAGTGATATATACATGTATACACACACATATATATACACATATATCTACACATATACGTATATATACATACATATATATACACTTATATGTATAAAGATATATATACATATGTATATACATATATATTTATATATGTACATATATCACTGGCGCCCGGCTAACCGAAAAGTATCTTTTTTTTTATTCAAATGTAAACTATATTAATAGCAATATATACTTCTATTTACTTCTACCTTAAATATGAAATTTCGTTGCGGCTGCTTATAACTCGAGTTCTGCTGAATGGATTTTCGTAGAACTTAAATTGTAAGATAGATAATTTTTCAGGGAAGGTTTTATTGTATAACATATCGTTCTACGGAGCTTAGTTATAGAATTATTATGAGAAGTTCTATAATCAGATCAATCCGATTCTGCCGAATGGATTTCGATGAAACCTACATAGTTAGATAATTTTGTAGGGAAAGTTTTATTATATAACATATCATTCTACGTTGCTTAGTTCTAGAATTATAGGGGGAAATTCGAAAATCGGGTGACCTTTTTTTTTTATCAAATATTATCCTTTTTAATATTTGATTACGATTATGAAATATTATCCATCTGAAAAAGTTCTACTGGACGGATTTTGATGACAATTGTATTGTTAGTTAGATGCTATTTCAGGAATGGTTTTAGTGTACTACATATTGTTATACGTTGCTTAGTCAAACAGTTATGTGTGAAGGTTATATAGTCAGGTGAATCCGATTCCGAAAGATTAGCCTTTTTGAAAGTTTTTACTGGGCGTATTTTTTGTGACTTGCATTGTTAAGTAGATAATTTTTAGGGATGGTTTTAGTATATTTCATATCGTTCTATGTTAGTTTTAGAATTATGTGGAAAAGTTCTATAATCAAATGAACCCGATTATGAATTATTTGCCTTTATAAAAACTTTTACTGGATGGCTTTTGTTAGTTAATTTGTTTGCATTGTTAGTTCTATAATTTTTAGGGATTATTTTAATATATTGCATATAGTTTTATCGTTCTTTAGCAAACCCTAACTGTAAATTACCAAATAAAATAGTTGGTCCTTAACAGCTAAAATTTTGACTGCACATTAGAAAATATAATAGCGCAATGGCGTCATTTTTCAGTGATGAGGATGGATATTCCAGGTAAAAATACAGATTGCTTTCAAATACAAGGTCAAATTAAACGATATATTTCGTTTGATTCAAGGTTCATTTGTAGAAACCGACCAGCGCAGCGGGCGTAGCTTGCTAGTAAGATATAAAATATTTATTTGTCTAATTATGTATTATTTTTAACATTATTCTTAATTTTCTAATGATAATTCTTTTTTTTTCTTTTAACAAGAAAATAAGAGTAAAAAAATTATATAGCACGTGATTTGCAAACTGTGCAAAACGTACCACTATATAGTGATATGCAAACGAAATGTATTTGATTAATGTTATTTCTTTGAGATTTGTTTAGATTAAAATTTTATTAAACAGACTAAATATACTGGATTATTTTTTTAACACAATTATTTCAAAAATTGGTAAAGTAATCATACAAGTTGTACATTTCCAACTGGACGAAAAATGTCCGGGCCAGGATTCGAACCTGGGATCGCTTGGCTGAAGCCGCCACGCTTTACCACTGAACTATCCCGGTCGAATCTGGGGGGCATAATTCATCCAGTTAACCTTATTGATCAAAGCATCTGGTCTAATATTTTAATCAGCTCAACAGAAAAGATCGCAGGTAAAGGAACTCCAGTAAACGCTGGATAAGTGAATACACTGGATTATTTTTTTTAAACACAATTATTAAAATTATTTTAATAATTGTGTTAAAAAAATAGCTCACAGAAATCAGCTCAACAGAAAAGATCGCAGGTAAAGGAACTCCCGTAAACGCTGGATACGTGAATACACTGGATTATTTTTTTAACACAATTATTAAAATTATTTTAATAATTGTGTTTAAAAAAAAATAATCCAGTGTATTCACTTATCCAGCGTTTACTGGAGTTCCTTTACCTGCGATCTTTTCTGTTGAGCTGATTAAAATATCAGACCAGATGCTTTGATCAATAAGGTTAACTGGATGAATTATGCCCTCCAGATTCGACCGGGATAGCTCAGTGGTAGAGCGTGGCGGCTTCAGCCAAGCGATCCCAGGTTCGAATCCTGGCCCGGACATTTTTCGTCCAGTTGGAAATTTACAACTTGTAAGACTAAATATACTTTAATGGGAAATTAAAGTACATAGCTTGATGCACAGTTCTAACATTTATTTTTGTAATAACTTTAATCAAATTTGGTATGAAGATTTGGCTATATTTAGAAGATTTTATACCTTTTATTATAAAATTATAATGCATGAAATTTAACTGTTTGTAAAATTTTAAATACAGGGTGCATCAGGTATTTGAGGACATATTTTTCTCTGGCTGTTGCTGCATTTTACTAAGTTCAATTTATTTTTTGATGGGTAGAATAATATTGACAGACATTCAACTTTTACTCCAAGAATGAAAAGCCATGCTGTAATTGTAGCTTTAACGCTTTTGATCATACAATTTAGAAATATCCCCATTTTTAAAAATCGCCTGATCTTTTGTTTACAAAGTTCGCAAGGAGTTGGAGACCGAAAATGGAAATCTTTCACCAGTATTGTTAGGGAATGCTGTGTAATTTTAGATGTTACGCATATTCTAAATAACGTGAGATGAAAACTCAGAGATTTGGTTTGTGCTTCTTCTTTTACTTACCCATCATACGTAGTATAGGGTAAATCTTGTGATCGTTTTGAAAATCGAAAAAATTTTTTTGACGGATTTACACGTTTTAGACACTGGAGATTCCGAAAAACATATTTTTAGAAAAAAAAAATCTGTGTGTCTGTAAACGCTCTATCTCCCGAAAAAATTGAGATAGAGACTTAAAATTTGGTATGTATTTAGTATGTAATAATGGGAAGAAGCCTATTGAATTTCAGTAACCTCGATTATCCGGATTTATTTTTTTCGGACTCTCGAAATATTCGTTCTGATAAAAGGTATATACAAATTTTCAAAATTGTATATTTTAAGGAGTGAATATAAAAGACAATTAAAAAAACATACATTTTGTATAAAGCATGAAGTCGATCGGATAATGAGTTGCCGAGATATTTGTAATCCTATTTTCCACACTTTTCGATTTTTCACGACCCTGTATTTCATCCAAATTTCAATTCAAAGATATATTTTAATTGGAAATGAGACGCTTAATCAGATGCAATAAACCGCTAGTTAATAGAATTATTGTTTTTGGAGTTATAAGAATGTTTCTTTTAAGCAATTCAGTAATCGAGCCTTTAAAGTTTATGACGTCATCAAGCCACGATTTTATTCGAATTGCAATGCATTTTATAAGTAGTTTACACATTTTTTATTTTAATATTTTACATTATGCATATCCATGATGGGTAAGTATTACGGTGGCCCCAACGACTATTTTATTTTTTCACTTAGTGCTGGAGGAAGCAGCTATCTAGTGAGTTGTGGAATACAAAAACACATGTGTCTTTCAATAGATATAGAATAGTGATAAACATTTATTATAAATTAAAAGGATCATCTATTCCGTTTATGGAACGACAATCAAAATAAGAAATAGAAATTTTGACGGTTAGATTGTCTTCATAGATGAGAATTTTGCAGTGCCGGGGGTGAGGGAGGGATTTGTGCTTTTAAACCATTACCAAACACAAAATTTCAAGTCTTCTAGGGGGACATTTTGATGCTCCGAGAGAAAGTCCCCCGCACGGGAAACCCCTTGAATCCATCATTGGCGTTCCCACCAGTAGTAGGGAAACGGCAATTCGAGGACAGGAGGAGCACCGTGCCGAGGTATCACTGTATTTTATATCACAGAAACGAAAATATTTGAATACAGACGCTGGTAAATAATATTTGAATTGTAGTTTCCATTCAAAGATTTGAACCTCAAGTTAAAAATTATGTTCTATCACATATCAATTATATATCCCACATAATTTTACCATGGAAACATCATAGAAATTAAATATATGTTAAATGAAAATAATAAATTGTAAGTATCTAAAATATCAATCACAAAAACTATTAAAAAAACCAGGAAATCGAACCCAGGCTTCCCGGGAACATAGGCTAAAACATTTTTTTTCTAAATCTAATAGATTTTTCAGATTTTTATTTATCAAAGTTGCTGCATTTACTATTTCTTTTTGTTGTTTGTTTGCTTTCTTTTCTCGTGCGTGAAGCGCTCATACATCCGGTAATTGTTTTTGTACTAAGCATTCATAGATTCGATATTATACATTAATGAATTAAATTTTTTTTTTTTTTTTTTTTGGTATTTCTAATACAGCGAGATCAATGCATCCAGTGATTTCTTTGTTTTGTTTTCATTATATTTATTATTCGTCATCTTATGCATGCGATATAGTGATCGTGATATTAACGAATTTCATGTAAATTTGTTTTTTCCAACTTCGCAATAATCGTTAACCTTTTTTGTAATGCTGATGAAATGTGAATGAAAACGTTGTTTCTTACAGCTCATATTAACTTTTTTATATGCATCTTATTAAATTTGTGAAATAAAAATTTTATATTTTATTCATAAAAATGATATATCTTAAACAATATATTCTGTTTATATTATGTGTTAAAATACCTTATGTTTGTTTATGGTGTAATTAAATAATTCTTCTTTTAAATTCTTAAATTATTACAAACCATCCTTTTATCCAAAATCGTCTGAACTATTCAAATTTTGTATCCGGTATATCGCTACTCTCATATAAAGTCACCCTATTCAAGTGACGTTTTTATTTCAAAATTCATTAATTTTACTATCTGTAACTATTTAAAAAATTATAATGGCAGCATTCTTACATTTGTTTATTGGGCGTTTCAAAATTCATTCTTTAAAATTATTTTATAAGCCATAATAAATCAGGCAGTTAAGATATAGTTTTCAAACAAATTGCATTTGAAAGTGGATTTTTTCCCTATATAACGGTATAAAAATTTAAAATGTGCTATGTTTAGAAATTAAAAAAATTGTAGTAGCAAAAATCGTAAAATCGAAATTTCATCGTCCAGTGTTGCCATTCGCAAAATGACGTCAGCGTTACGCACGGACACGTTTGTTCTTTATAATATAGATAGATAGATAACATTTTACAAAGTTAAAAAAAAAGTTTTTACAAAGGTTTAAAAAAAAAGTTTTTACAAAGTTAAAAAAAAAAAGTTTTTACAAAGTTAAAAAAAAAAAGTTTTTACAAAAATTTATAAAAAATTAACAAAAAAATTATAAATGTTTTTACAAAATTAAAAAATTAACAAAAAAAAAAAATTACAAAAACTTTTACAAAATTAGAAGGTAGATGCAATATCTACCCAACGCTTTAAATGCATAACATCAGTTGGGGTGGCTTCATTTTGCTGTACCTCTATTCTAGCAATAACATTTTCGTTATTAAAAAAAATCTCATGTCTTTCTGCGTATTTGTGTCAAAGCCGCACCGTGCTACTGTCTATACTTTTGGAATTATTGATTTTTAGGTGCGTTCGTAATTACATAAATACGTAGCACCTACAGTCGTCGTCTTGTCCGTTCGCCCGTCCGTCCGCATATAACATCGCAAAAACTACCCAACCGAATGTGGTTTGAATTTTAATATATATAATCGTTGCAGAATTTTGTCGAGTCATTTCAAAGTTTATGAAAATTGAATCAAAACTTAAAAAGATATTAATAAAAATATTTATTAAGTAATTTGATATTTTTAAAAATCGGTACTTCTTTATTTTACCAGCTTCTGAGGATTAACCGTCAAACGACCGAGATGTATCGCCAAGTTTTCTGACATGTATGACGTTATAGTCATATATGACATTTTATAACCTCTATGACCAAGTTATAGTCACATTCTTCTTTCTATTAAATCCCATCATACGTAATTAATTCAATGATACTCCACGACATGTAATGATTCTAGGTTGCCACGGTGATTACGTCCTATTTAAGATGAAGTCATAATATTTCCGTATTACTGAATATAAAAACCGAATTTGTATACTAAAATTGTTTAATTATAGCAATCCTATAATCTACCGACAGTTTTTTTGGATAGGTGTTTCCGTAGAAATAGATATTAAATGGAAAAATAGTCTAAATATGGATTTCAAGTTCTGAAATTTTCAAATCCCATTGCAATTTTCAGTAACTGTCAGCAAAAGATAAAATGTTGCCACCTTAAAATGTACTTATTTCATTACGGAAATCAATCATATCATAATAACAGACGATATAATTCATTTCACTGAAATAATAACAGTACGAACGCACCTCATTTGACGTACAGTTTCCAACTTGTTTATTTCTTTTGTGACTTTTGAATCACCCAGTAAATAATCAGATTTTTAACTATAAGAAAATGCAAAAAAAAAAAAAAAAAAAAAAAAAAAAAAAAATCATCTTCCGGGTTTGTGAGATAATTTCAAACCATTATCACTATCACTATACTTCCATATGCGTCACTTTGTTAAGCTGTAAGGTTAAAGTGTGCGGGCAAAATGATATACAACTGTGATTTTATTTATCGCCAGACCTTGGAATGAGTTACAGCTAAACCGTAAAGTTAAAAAGTATGCACGATATTTGAATAATCTCCCGGAATTCGTCTATGAAGATGTAAGGGTGGATTTCATCTTTCAAGGCTCCCGAGTCGCTTCTACTTCTAATGCCTTCTGTTAGAATAATTTGATGTATCACCTGCCATTTTGGAATATATGAGGATAAGAAATAGTATTACGTAAGAAATAATCCACAGATAGTTAAATCTGTAAAGATTATTCTGGAAATAAAAGAATTTATTCGTACATGCATTTATATGTACACTCAGAGAAAAGGTCAGAGTCCATAAGCCGTGTTTTTGGCCCATGAAATCAGACTAAAATTCGATTTTCTTATACTGACTTAATTATTTGACTTTTTAATATTAGAAAGTTTATCCTGTACGATTTCAACAATATTTTTTGCATTTTGTTCGGATTTATATGACTTACACAAGTTCAAAGTTCGTTACATTCGTAGTTTTTGATGAAAAATACGACATCAAAATATACAATATATGTAAAAATAAAGTGTTGCAAAGCTGCGCTCATAGTAAAATATTAAAAATAGAGAGTTAATAACTGCATTCCTTCACGTCAATAAGAGACTTTAGGATGCAGCAACGTGTTTAAACGTGCTAAAATGAACGTAACTATATTGCTAGTAGAAACTGTATATTGCACTAGCAATATAGTTACGTTCATTTTAGCACATTTAAACACGTTGCTGCATCCTAAAGTCTCTTAGTGACATGAGGGAATGCAGTTACTTAACTCTCTATTTTCTTCTCTATTTTTCCTGATCCTTTAAAGAAAATTCTAGCTTAAATTTTGCATTCATTGAAAAGTATATCATTTTAAAAGGGTTAAACTTTCATAAATGGATTTCTCTGACACATAATTCTGTAAGTAGACAGCGTAGAACGATTTTATATACAAAAACCTCCTCTGAAAAATCATCTAACAGTTCAATTCGCATCAAAATCCATTCAGCACAATGTTTAAAAATGTCTATCTTTCATAATCGGGTTTACCCGATTATAGAAACTTCCCGCACATATCTAATTTCGTCACATTATATTACAACGATGAAAAGAAGTCCCTCGCCTTTTATCAACAGTTTAAATTTCTTCCGTTGCTATAATAAAACGTGTATTTTTAGAAATTATCATTTGTAATGTTAGAATTTTGAGGTTTTTGCGCCAAAGACATCGCCAAATTAGAAAACATATGCAATATCTCACGAACTAGCTATCGGACTTGGTGCCATAGAAGAACGTACTTGGTGCCATTCGATTCAGAATGCAAAAATATACATTAAAATGTGTTATAATTCGTCACATAACTTTAATAACTGATTTTTAAGGAATTATTTTAAAGTTTGTTCCCTTTTACCTTCTTAGGGGTGGAGTTTTCGGAAATCCTTTCTTGGAGCTTGTCTACGACCTAAGAAGTATTTTCTCTCTAATTTTCATGATTCTGGGTTCACTAGTTTGAACTGTGCGTTGATGATTTCTCCAACCTACATGTATGTATGTAACCCACATATTTTGTATATCCTAATAAACAAAACAATCAAGTAATTTTGATCCCCCCCTTTTTTTTCTGGTTGTTGGTACATGATATCTTAATTTTAAAAAAATTGGCACGCGGATGTGAAACGGTTCGCCGTCCTTGCCCTAGTCCATAGGTTTTTCTGTATATGTTTTGAAAAAAAAAAGAAAGCAAAACATTTAACAAGTTTGACAATTGAGGTTTGTATTTTTGACATTACTAAACAAATTTTTCAACTTTGGAGATGGGGGTGGGTCTTTCCCCTATCCTTCCGCTTAGCGAAGGCTCTGATTGTAAATTCAGGTTCAAGATGCACGTGCAATAGATTGAAAGGTGGTAAAGAAATTTACTTACGTATTTGATAAAGAGTGAAACCTTGATAAAAAAAATTTCTTGTTTATCTGAAATTAGGTATAGATGATCTGGCAGGTTGCCAGCAGCTTAAAAGTACACTTATAGCAATGTCGCACACCTCACTGGACAGCGAAATAAATGGTATCTTGATGAGTGATCATTGTCAACGTAGTTTAGTTAAGAGGCTGATTTAGAGACTTTCACTTTCGGAACTGGTTCCGAAAGTGAAACTATTCTCGTAAAAAAAAAAACTGCAACCTGCAACCAAAATTGAAAAAGTAAAAAAGAGCCTTTTTAGAAATCGACCTGAGCTATAAAAATATCGAAATGCAAACGAGATATTCCAAACGAAATCTCTGATAAGTTTAACACATTGGCCGCCCAGCCTGAAATTGATTACTTTTTCGAAGCCCCCCAAAAATACCCCTTACGCATTTGATTTCCCACGATCAGCAGCTTTTGTATGCGAATTGTACCTGTGCTCGGCAATCTTGTGCATAATAATCTGTCATGGTCTCACAGTGCGAGGAATGGATCCCCGTTGCCTCCGACACCGTATAGCAGTCGTGTTGCGCACGCGCTGTAATATCCATTAGTTCCACGTTCCACCACAGGTTGCGCAATCTGTTCTACACGAACTTTGGGCACTGAAATCGTTAAGGCTATACATGTTGAGTCGGCACCGTATACCGGTCATAATATGAATAAGCGTGATTAAACGTTCACAGACCTTTCCAACGATATATCACATGAGGGGTGTGTGCAAAATTCAGAAAAGTACCCCCCTTGGGGGGGGGAGAAGTGGGGGGATGGACACTGGAGCATAATATGATTAAGTGGTCACACACCTTTCCAACGATATATCACATGACGGCTGTGTGCAAAATTCAGAAAATTAACCCCCTTGTAGGGGCAAAGTGGGGGAATGGACACTGGAGATGCATAATATGATTAAGCGGTTACAGACCTTTTCAACGATACATCACCATCACATGAGGGGTATCGGCAAAATTTAGAAAAGTGCTCCTCCTTGGGGAGGCAAAGTGGGGGGGGGGGATTGACACCTCAGATGCATTATATGATTAAGTGGTTACAGACCTTCCCAACGATATCACATGAGGGGTGTCGGCAAAATTTAGAAAATTTCCTCCCTTGGGGGGATCCCAGAGATGCATATCATGAATAAGCTGTCACAGGCCTTTCGAACGATATATCACATGAGTGGTGTCGGCAAAATTTAGAAAAGTGCACATTACTACATTAAACACCCTCCTACTCCCAGACAAATCTACTCCCTCGTTGGCAAAACGCGCTCCCCCATCCTCATAATTTTCGACGCAGCCTCATTTTTTAAATTTATTTTATGCGTTATAAAATATCGTAAAGTTTCCAAACTTATTGCATTTCCTAATTGTGTTCGCGCCCCTTCCCCTCCCCTACTGAAAGGTCAAAACGCCCCCGCTCCCCATAATTTTTGACACTAGCTAATTCTTAAAATTTATGTTATGCGTTATAAAATATCGTAAACTTTCAAACAAATCGGCTTATTATATGTCCAAATTTTGTTCGCGCCCCCCCCCCCCACCCGAAATGTAACGCGAATCCCTTACTTATACGAAATTTGAGAGCAACAGTTGCTCATCTCAGCCGCTAAAATAATCAAAGTGAAAGAATAAATACATGGAATTTAGTGCTAGAGAGATCGATCTATAATCTATTAGATTTCCGTTAGGCGCTATTCTCTGATGGTGATAAGATCGATCTGCAGTGACGATTTGAAAGAAAATAAACGAACGATAATATTCGTAGAGACATCGATAAAACAATTGATAAAATCGATCTGGCCATAGTATCGATTAAATCGATAAAAAAGATCGACATCGATATAAATTTGATAACATATCGATTAAATCGATCTGGCCATAGTATCGATTAAATCGATTACAAAGATCGATGCCGCCCATCCCTAGAATGGAAGTCCATATGGACTCGTAAGGCGGTCGACGTGTTAACATTAGCTTGCGGGTGTTTTCGCGTGACTGAAGTAGCCTTTTAACATCTGAACATCTGTTTGACATCTGAGCACACTCCAAGCAGTCCCATAATCAAAAGTCACAAGGTGTAAGGTCAGGAGGCAGTTTAAACCCCTTTCGATACCGCAAACAATGTCGTGATACGTTTTATGGCCTTCCCACTGAGGATTCGTAATCCTAGCTGCATCGTAAACTTCATCATACAGCTGCGTTATTGTGCAATCTAAACACAGCTGAACAATAAAAGAACTAAAGTCTGGTAAATGTGATAATTCTTGTAATTTATTTTCCTTATAAAAAAAAAAGACATTTTTCTTGTGCATTTCTGTGAAAACTTCATCGTACTACAACATGATACTTTTTGAATTATTTAATTTCTATTTGTTTTGTGACTTTTGGATCACTTTTAGATGTATATACAGATAAAAATCTTCAATATATTTTTTTTCCTTTTGTTAAAAATGCGCTTTACGAAGATCACTCTCTGAGCTTGATACAAATATACGGTATGTGGGTAAAGAAATCCACTATATGTGATATATCTAATCCCCATAGGCATAAGGTTCTTGTAAAACGCTTCTAAAAAGCCAAAGGAAAGAGAACGAGCTATAAAGTGACAATAATCGGCTATTAGCTCACCTTCTGAAATAAAGTTTTTAATTTCATAATGGTTAATCAATAATCATAACTAGCTGATATAATTGGAAACAAGAAAGAAAAATGTTGCATGTGCTGTTAACATTAGTTCTATAAGGTTTTAACCCATAGAAATATGGATATTGAAGTGACAACAGTTAGTTGAAGGTATGCATCTAAAAAAATTAAATGAGTAAAATTTCGAGATCAAATTCTGGTGTTTCATTTTCAGTTTTTGGTTGAACTGTAAAGCTAAAATTTCGAGATCAAATTCTGGTGTTTCATTTTCAGTTTTTGGTTGAACTGTAAAACTAAAATTTCGAGATCAAATTCTGGTGTTTCATTTTCAGTTTTTGGTTGAGCTGTAAAACTAAAATTCCGATTTCTCAAACAAACATTAATTATTCAAAGTTTGTAAAATACTTTTCCTGGCATGCAGCTTTTAACCCTTTTTATCCTGACGGTACTTATAAGTACACCACTTTTACCTCTTCGCGACGAGCATCCTTTACAGAATTTTTAATCTTTTACCACCGGTTTTTCAAAACGGAAATTTTCGCCTTATTGAACCGCAGAAAAGCTATCATTAAATAAGGCAAAACTTACAATAAAAAGTTACTGGTGGGAATAATCGAGGATTCTGAGCATCTTATGCGTCACGTATACGTGTCACTCGTCCCCAACGGGTTAATAAAACACCTATATATTCGTAATATGACCGTTTTCCCTAACGGTATTCACAATGGCACAAAGAGTGTATTTCTGACAGCAGGCAGGAGATGGCAAATTCAAGCACATATCCTCTTTCTTTGCATTGTAGGGATTTTACACTTGCCACGCTACATTCGAAATCCATTTTGCAATAGAATTGACATGCATGTTGTTCTTCATTTGAGTAATTTTAGTGGTTTATTACCGGTTATTTAGTACTATTATTTTCTATTGTTTTCTATACTCTACAGGTGAACATTTCCTACATTTTATTTGAAGTTTACTATTTGAAATTTACTATTTTATTTTATATCATAGGGTAAAAAAATTATGGTTGCATAATTAACCACTAAAACACTACACAAATTATTTTTCTCTTTTCTATGTTTATTCTGCACCAAAACTTATCCAATGATGTAAAAATACAATTAAAAAATAGCTGGAAAATTAATTCAGGATATAAAGGGTTAATGCAAACGTCATGCAACTTTTAATTCTTCTTCTGAGAAATGTAATCAACGATTTTCGAAATCTGAGATTATTTTTACATAGCGTAAAGTAAAACAAGGAAAACCTTTTTTTAAGACACCGAAATTTTTGCTTTAAGTTAGCCTTCAAAGTGTCGTACCGTTTGTCATCCCGGATTACCTTTGAATGTAATCCAATCAATCCCCTTGAACCAGTTTGGACACGAGAACATGGAGGCGTTAAGGGCCGTTGACAAATCATTCCGCCGATGATTATCTGATTTGAATCAAAACTTAGAAGGACAAATTGAAAGATAAATATTAGTCTCGTGTGTGCAGACACCTGAAGATTAGAAAATTAACGTGGTCTGACGTCGATCATGCAGATGTGCGGAATGACATGTCAAGGGACGGATTTTAGCGAACAAGAATGTTGAAAGCAATCGATTTTAAGAATAAGCAAGATTAAAGGTGAACGAGGCTGAAAATCTTGATTGGTTAGGACATTTCACGTTGTCCACCAAGACACTGCTGGAATATCTTATGCATTTTTAACTACTTTAATTAATTAATAGGATAAGCTTGCAAGTCATGGTCTTGGTTTGAACATGTTTTAGGATTAATTTGCTGCTAATTTGAGTAATAACATTTTATCTTTTATTTATGTCTATCAATCACCATTCTTTTTGTTTTACTTCGAATTAAAAACACAAATTCTTATTAAAAAACAACGTCCTTTAACCAAAAAAAAAAAAAGACAGCGAGAAATATCTGAGAGTTTATTCAACTAAATCTTGCTAAGCGTTTATCAACATTACGACCTCATACTGTCTAAAAGTAGCTCGGGTGCAATTTAAAATAATTATTTTATGTAGTACGTTACGTACACTAAGCGATCCTACGCAGATCCTACCCACCTAGTTATGTATTAGGCGTTTTGAGTAGCGTTGTTAGGTTTTCGATTTACGCGGATATGAAGGATCTAAAGACAGAATGGTAAAATTTATCAAAATGTCTATACATTATGTTTTCAATATATCGTCTTAAAGGCTTCGATGACAGAAAAATGTTTGACAGAAAATATCAATATAACCAATGTCTAATGCTTTTCGATATGTCGGAATATTTTTGTTGATACTTAAATTTTAATACATAGAATGCTTTATTTTTGTTTATGTTATGTAATGTTTATTTGAAAACGATTTTTAAGTATTTTTATGCACATATTTTTAACATTTAAGCTTATAGAGTGAATAGATTTATTTATTTCAAATGTTTTAGAAGCAATCAACTTTACAATGATAACTTTTATAATAGTTTACCACTCAGACTATTTATATTTTCTTCTTTAATCGTATTTCCAACCTTATATAACAGCGTGTCTGGTGGGACAGAAGTCGCAACAACACCTGCCTTTCTGAAACATGCAGTTTTGGATAAACACGTTTAAAATCTTTCCAGATTCCCAAAGAATTTGCTTCATGATTTTTTGTTACAGGTGTTGATAAATACAATAATATCGGGTGGTTATAATATAAGTATCTCTATTTGGAGCTGTCTTTAGCTTGAAGGAATAACCCGAATGAAACCAAAATTGGTGCACTTACTATTCGAGAAGGGGGAAGAAGAATGGAACAATAAAAAATAATAATTGCAATAATCACCGACAGATGGCACTATTGAGTGTGAAATGTAATGTGTAATACAAGAAAAAAGTATTAAGACGTAAAACCGGATGGAATACCTAAATTATTGGAAAATGTCACAGTGAATGTGATTACGCTTTCGCATGACGGTGCCGATCATATTCAGGTCTCTCATGGCCATTTTGCTGGAGGACACAATCCAGGCCGTGCACGACGTACTCAAAACTGCGGAATGTAACACATCAGGAGTGATGTTTCACACAATTTGTGATATGCAGTAAAGTCATTCAAGTTTGCGACACCTCCACTGTACACAATATTACACATTACATGTCATACTCAAAAGCGCCATCTGTTGGCGAGTATTGCAATTAGTTTTTTTTTTATTATTATTGTTCCATTCTACTTCCCCCTTCTCGAATAGAAAGTGTACCGAATTTGGTTTCATTCCGGTTATTCCTTCAAGCTACAGACAGCTCCAAATAGAGATACTTATATTATAACCACCCTGTATATCAGAATCCAGATCTGCAGAAGAGGATTAAGACGGTGTGCAGGATATTTTCACATTACACAAAATTCTTAGCTGTATTAAACACCTGTAAGCAAATAAAGAGAATTTGTTTAATTAAGGGGATACTTTCACCGATACAGGGGATCAACTCACCGATCGTGAAACCCCATGTTAACATATGGGAAAATTTAATTAAGTGATTTCTCATTACTTAATATTATTATCAAGTTGCTGCCTTCATTACCAGAAAGTAGATGTTCGAGGCCGAACGTAGTGCGTTTTAAAAAAATGACTGTGAAATGACTGAAATGTGACATACTCTTCCGAGCTGTTCTTTTGTAAAAAGGCTATGACACAGATTTAATAACAATACAACAATTTATTTATAACAGCAAACAGGCAATTAGCAGTGGAGCGAATAAATTTTAAATGCAGACGACCAAAATAAGCTCAATTTTATGGAAGATTGAGAGAAGGAAAATCCTTTCCCAAATTTTATTAAATTCAGCTCACTTAACTCGCCTCCAAGTGGCCTCGTCGTTTGTTCTACAGGAACCTTAGAAAGTCACATACCAGATAATATCACTATAAATGGAATTCCGATTATTCTGAAGTTGCTGTTTATTCGAAGTAGAAAGCTCAACTTCTTACCGGACCGAGGAATGTTCACAACCCACTATTCTATCAAAACTGCTAGTCGGAAACTTCGCTCGAAGTTAACACGTGGTACAATTTCACTAGATAACTCATCGTTCTAAATCCACCGATTCCATCTCTTGCCGCACTATATATAGCTACTACACCACCACAATTACATAATTAACGTTTCATTTCAAAAATAAGCCTGACAGGCAGATTCCAGGAAATGCCATACGTAGTTAGCGAAACTTAAATAAAATATAGAATCGGTTTCATTCACGCACAAATGTTAGAATTCAGGAGAACACGATTGCACGTAAAATGTCACTCGACTACTAGACTACCTTTATTAAAGAGTAGCTCTGATACAAGCCACTCTGCTACAAGTTTTAAGTATTAAAAAAAGTTTTAAAACTTTTAAATTTCTACTTGTGGAAATTTTTAAGATTTTATCATTTTTAAAAAAAATTTTTAATTTAAAAAGACCATTTTTAAATGCGCCCTACATCGGCATTGGTGTCTACCTCCTGATGGTAAAAATCGCATTTTGGTAATTATATTAGGTAAAGAGTAATCAGCTAATTAAAATTTTCCATAGGTTAACATGGGATTTCGCTATCGGTAATTAACGGTCAAGCAGTGCCGTTTAAGAAATTTGTTTTTATAAAAAATTTAATCGATTTAGTTATATTTATATGCATATACAGGTGGGCAATGTTTCATAATATAATTTTATTGTGAATTTTATCATAGAATAGTATTAATTTCGAAGAAATATGTATGTATCGGAGGTAAAATACGAGTATGCGATACACATGATATATATACCGATGTATTATTGGCATATTCATTTTGATGTCAAAATCTCGATGTCTATGACTCGATATATCAATACGTTCGATATATCTTTATTTTGCTGCCGCTTGTCTCTATTCAAAGTCCCGCTTTGCACCCACTTCCACTTCGCAGAACGGCTATACTGGGTACCACAATTTCTGATTTTTTATAATGCACGAACTCAATATGTTTTTCTCGTTTCAAAATATTCATTTGACCATAGGAAGTACTTAAAAAAATAGTAAAATGTAATAAAAGTTTAGCCCGAATATATATTTTAAAAGAATTCGTAGATTTTAGTGTAGTATTTCTATGACAGATATTTTATCAAGTCTATATTTCTAAAGAATGCAAAGTAATGATTTATGATAAGGGTGCTCAATTCTTAAAATTTCTTTTGTTTTTATATATTTTTTTTTAATTTCGTTTGTTGTCTGTCTATAAGTCTGAGTTAAATCTTGAAATCGTTTTTTGACCCACTTACGTGAAACCGATTTTCATGAAGTGTTGCATATAAATTTATTGTCGAAGACAATGCAATGCGATATTCATCTAGGACAAAAGAGGGAAAGGTCTAGGTGCAAAAAAACATTCTTTTGCAATATTGATTAAAATTACATTAGTTATTGAAACGATTTTGCTCAAATATTGCATACAAGTTCATTGTTGATGACGGTGCATTATTCATTTTGTTTCAGGGTCGTATTTCATTAGGGGTAAAAACACCCATGAGCAAAAGCATTCCTTTACGACATTAAAATCACATATTTAACAAACTGACTTTGCTCAAATGTTATATCATTGTTGATGACAGTTCAGGGCATGTAGTTTCAGGGCCGTACTTCCTCAGGGGTAAAAACATTCTTTAACGATTTTGATTAAAATCACATATTTAACGAATCGATTTTGTCTCAAATGTTGCACATAAGTCCACTGTGGATGACAATGCAGTGTTCAAGTATTTTCAGATCCATTATCGTATTAGGAGCAGCAGTGGCGTAGCTACATGTTCAGCGCCCTGGAGCAAGTACAATCGGATCATCCCTTTCTCTAACTGATAGAAGGAATACCATACAACTATACCTGCTAAGACAGAAACATGTCTAAAACGGAATTTATCCCAGTCCCTTGCGATTCCGTCTTAATAGACTTCATTGTACTTATATCAAATTAATAAAAAAAAAATTTGGTATAAAACACAACCTGTAATGCACATGCAAATGCCCTCATTTGTGCTTTTAAACGTCCCTTACAATTTTTATAAATTCAGAGGCATAAAACAATAGATTTATAATGTATATTATCTTAAATAAAAATTTTGATAAGTCAAGTTCAAGGAATACTATAGTTTCATTTATCTAATTTTTACCTAAAACAAAATCGGAAAGTATTGAAAAAATATTCCGTTTTAGACAGGTTTTCGTATTAGTAAGTATAATCACGAAAAATTTCTGTAAAAGACAGGATTCCGCTTCCGCTGTATATTTTATATATTTAAAAAAAATGGCAAATGTAAAAAAAATATTTATACAAATAATTTCGTTCCTTTGTAATTTTGCGCCCTTATTATTCTCGCGCCTGGAGCAATGTGCTCCAACTGCTCCACGGTAGCTACGCCCCTGAGAAGCAGCCTCCGCACTGTAAGAAAAAACGGATGTTTCACAATCTACAAAAATATAATATAACCACGAATGAAAATATACAGTAACCTCTTCCATGATTTGTTATCCATGATTCACTTATCCTTCCAGTTACCCATGATTCGAAAAGCGTTTTTTATCTGTAGAAAAGTTAGAAACCACCATATTTTCGATATTTAAAGAAGCATTTGTAAAAACAAAGTTTCTTTTGCTGCTACTGATTTTCGGAAACGTTTCCGAGTTGATTTTACAATGTATTAATCAGTTTTATCAAAATGGAATGTCTGTTTTTAGAACGCTATATCATTTCTCCTTTAAACATTTTCAACTGCGTAATCGAATTAATACATGTAAAAGTATAGCAAAAATAATATTAATTTTAGTGTTAATATTAATGCTGTTAATTTAACATATTTGTCTGTAAAACATGTTTGTTGAACATGAAAATGTTTACTTGAGAAATGATAGCATACGAAAAAACTATATTTCGGTTTAAGAAAACGGATTAATACATTATAAAAATTACTCAAAAATCTTTCAGAAAATCAGTGGCAGCAAAATAAACTTTGTTTTTACAAATATTTCTTTAAATATCGGAAATATATATATGTTTCTGAAGTTTCTAAAGATAAAGAACACTTTTCGGAGTCATGGATAACTCGGAAAAGGTTATTTTATAGTTTCGTTCGCGGTTATATTATAATTTCCTAGATCAAGAGACATTTATCTCTTTTTACAGTGCAAGAGAAAATACATTTTATTTACGCTTTTGATTGAATCCAAATAGCTAACTAACCGCTTTTGCTCAAATTTTATGCACAGGTTTATTGTCGATAACAAGTAAGTATTTTCAAGGCCGTGCCTTATCAGGGGCAGAGTCCAGGGACTAAATTCTGTTTTACGATTTTAATTGAAATCGCATTATATAACAAACCGATTTTATTCAAAATTTACATATGAGTCCATTGTTTTTATGACAATGCAAATTCAACGTATTAAAGTTTGGATTAAAAGCGCATTACTTACATTTTTAAGTTACATATCTTGTTCCCTTTTAAATACGCAAAAATTCTACTATACTTAGAAATTTTTTTTATTTTTTTTTTTCCGTGAAAAATTGTAGGTATTTTTATTTAGAAGCCAAACAAAATCTAACAACTTTTGTGTATATTGTTTGTTCATATTTTAGTTCTGTTTATTTTCTTGCATTTAAATTCAGTTCATTTCTTACATTTTTCCATAGAACACAAATCTTCCTATCTGCAAATTTTGAGTTCATCTTCAATTTTGTCTCATGAATAATGAAGTTGGTAAACAATTTGTTATTTTAATAGATTAGCAAAATTCACTCTATTTTTTCCTCTACTCACAAGGCTGTTTTTTCCCACTTAATAATTATTTATGTTCATTTGCATAATAATTTATGTTCCTTTGTATAATAATTTATGTTCATTTGTATAATTATTACGGCTTTACCTAAAATAATTTCCTTGTTATGTGCATATATTATTCAAACTTATAGGAGCCTTATTTTTTTTAAAACGGGCGCTGGTCTAAAATATAAAAAGATATAGTAATTTGCTTTCCTCGGACGGATTTCAAATGAATTAGTAAAATGTATATACAGCAATATACGATGATTCAATTTAGCGTTATATTCTAGCAAAAAATCACGCTCGAGAAAAACTATTCGTAGAAACAAGGAAAAAAAAAAGATGAAAAAATAAGCAATCTAGACTTCTAATAAGACGGATATTTTAAGATTCCTGTTGGTATTTCCTTTGACGTCAGGCGGAGTAGATTAAAATAAATATTATTGAGATGTTTTTCATATCTGACGTCATAGTAAAAGAAATAAAATAATCACATATAATCTTATATAAACAGAGTATCAACTTCGATGTTTTTGGATTACATTTTCCTTTCTTCTTTAATTATTTAAAGAAAAACAATAAATACATTACAGAAAAAAATCTTGCCCGAAGTCACATTTATATTAGCAACCTGGCAATCACGCCTGTGCTACCCGGGTAAAGATGCCAAACAACCCCAATCGATAAATTAGTAGATACTAGGTACAATATATCCACAATTCTTACTATACTTTAGGTAGTTTGGCACCGACTTCAAAAAGTAATTGATTGTTTTTCATATGTGTATATTCGTAAACTAAATCATAAGTCTGTATATTCATCTCTTGTAAAATACATTCTCCCGAAAATCCATGTTTGGTGGGTATTAAACTGTACATATTAAATATATCGTTTTTATTCCGACATATGATATATGATTTGTGGTTAAGAGATAACATTTTGTCATTAGAGAATTTTAAAGAATTATTACTTTTCAGTGCTTTTTTTTAAAGTCGGTTAATATTTTTTTGTAAAAGTTTATTTTATTTAAGCAATAAATCAGGGTCTGGCACGGTCTCAACACCGTTGGAACCATGAGTTAGTAGAAACAAGTGTTATAAACAAAATTCATTCTAAAATTATTTAAATTTGTCCCTTTTTCATCTGCATTGCCCCATAGAAGAAGGAATATGAATTATATTATATGGATTATGGAATATGAATTATATTATATTCCTTCTTCTATGGCATTGCCCCTCCTCTCACAGGTAAACACAACGTCTCCCGCCAGCCAGACCGTCTGCATTCTTACTACAAAATAAAAAGGGAGGGGATATAGAAAAATGAACCTTGCTAAAATCAGGTGACGAAAACGTTGCTAGACTATTATGATATATGTAGTTGGATTTAGATGTTTTCTATTGGAGACAATAACTGGGGAATTCACCAACATCCTTCAAGTCGCGGTTCAACTCCTAGTTCAGAAACATTAGGTTAGCAAAACTAACTGCCTGTTAATATTTCAAATTCATTGGTTAAAATAAGTATGTTGCATCATAATATGCTCGCAATTGTATTTATTATTATTATTATTATTATTAATATTATTATTATTTTAGATCCACTGACCATGTCGCTTTATAAGAGAGAAAGGACCCCGCAACGCGGAAAAAGGGACAGCCATCCCGATTACAGCAAGGGGACGAGGAAACCATACAAAGAAATTATCACTTGAAAACATCGAAAATCTGCCATATCTTCATATTTTTATAATATTAGTGTAAAATAATTTCTCCATTTTTACATAAAAATTGATTAGATTAAAACAATGGTTGCGTTTCAGAAGATAGAAATTTGAAACGAACAATGATACGAATAGAAGAGGACATATTAAAACTTTTTTATTCCGTCGAATTTCGATGGCTCCCACCTCGTTAATAATTATACATGTTAATAGTACCTGGTTTGTATTTCAAAAGTATAGATGGGATGAGAAAGGACTTTACTAAATATCATGTTATTCAATAATTAAAGAAAAATCAGAAAATTTAAAACCTCAAATTTCAAAATTATTTAATGAAAGAATTTAAAATTCGACTGTTAGTACATTTATTTTCCAGACTAAAAAGAAAACCGGTTCAAAACCTTGTTCAAAACCGGTGAAATGAAAACTCAGTGAAAATCTCCGTCATTTTTGACATAATTATAGTAATTTTATTTATTTATTTATTTATAAACTTTTATAGTGTTATGAATGGAAATGTACGTTTACGACGTCATTTTTTACTGATGGAAGAGTTCTGCCAGGTTGGGCTTAGGGCCGGCCCATGGCTATATCGTTTTAGTTTTGAATGAATTACTTTCAGAACTGAATAAAAAATCGATGAAAATTGCGTCCTTTTGACACAGTCATAGAGCACGTTCACAGACTGCAACCTGAGTTACTAGAGTAACACATGAGTAACTCGAAGCATTCAGAGACTGATATCACGTGACTTTTTACGGGTTACTCGTAGCATTGAGAGACGGAAAGTACCCAGACTTCTGGTAACCCAGATTACCTACAGAATTTTGTAGGGTAAATTGATCACGTGGTTGGGAAATCTGGTTTGTTTGTTCGGCAACTGTTAACTGTCGTTCTTTATGATTCCTACTCACAGAGTTCAGAGAATAAATAGCGAGGCAACAAACGGTAAAAACGGCTTGCAATATGAAGCCGGTTATCGCTCAAATCATTAGGCCCAAGAGCTGTCTTCATTGGTCGGAGAGAGGCTGCACGTGGAAAAAAGGACTGAATTCATTGGACGGGGGAGAGGTTTTCAAAGCAAGCCGCCAGTTGTTTGGGCCGACTGTAGGGTTGCATTTTCAGTGTCACGTCAAACGTAAACACATCATCTTTATTTATTCTCTGAACTCTGTGACTCCTACTGTACACTTGAGTTCTGACCATTTAATTGGTCTACGTCTATGATATAATTGGGCAACATCGCCAGGACGATTCCTGCGATGATCGCTATGATAAAAATGTATTGGTAGATTGGTTGATGGAGTGTTTGTTTGTAAACATGCTCACAACTTTACCTAAAAACGTTGATAGCCATTTTAACCCAACTTTACCCTGAGAAACCCATATGACGCATTCCTCAATTCTACGAGTAACCCACGTTTTGGTCTCTGAACGCGCTCAATGCATAATGTTTTAGTTGCACGAGTAAAAATATCCACTGAGTTTTTTTCTTCCTTTTATAAAGTCATTTCGAAATCGGAATTTATTTTCACAATACTATACAAAATTAGTTATTTTCTTTCCCACTATCGTTATTGTATATTTAAAATTTGAATGAATTTTGTGAAAATTTAAAAAAGAAACACTTCTTCTGGAAATTTAAAGTGTTAATCTAACCGACCTCCAAGGTACATTTTATTCTCTCATTAAGTTTATAATAAGCACGTGGAATACGGAAGTGTAAATAAAGATTTTATTTTTAAATCTACTTTTACTTATTGAATTTATTTATTTTTCCCTCACAGAATTTATGCAGTTTAATAAGATGGTATAGATTTTATTCCTAGATTGTCTCATTATACAATCAAAATTAAGAAAACAGCAATGGTAATTAATATTTTGCAAGTAAGTTTGGAATTTTAAGCTTTTTCCAGATTTTTGTGAGTAAATTTGATTATTACCTATAGCCCTTTTTCTTCCTATATTTTTATTATAAACCAGAAATTTTAGTGTGACTACACAAAAATGTTATTTAAAATACATATTTTTAGCGTGATTGCATAAAAATGTTACTTGAAATACAGATGAATAAAAATGAGGAGATTTACTGAAACTTCATTTATCACACAATCTATAGTATAGCTGTTTTTCTTTCTATATTTTTATTTTAAACCAGAAATTTGAGTGTGATTACATAAAAATGTTATTTAAAATACACATTAGTAAAACTGTGTAGATTTCCTGCGACGTCATTGAAAACCCCATCTATTTTTCTTTTATATACAGTGTGATTCCTTAAGGGGGGTTTTCTACATTCTCGATTTAAAAAAAAAAAAATCAATTTTTTCAAATTCTTTAAATCGGTTCTTTATAGTCTCAAGACTATGCGGATGAAGAGATTTTTAGAGGAAAAGGCCTTTCTGTTTTAAAATTGCGTTAGAGTGAGGCAACTTATGATGTAAAGGAGGACTGAATTTTTTTCCGAGAAAATATACAGTGACGAATGCGTTGTTGGGGAAACAGGAAGGTATCCCTTTTTTATGGCTCCGGAATCAAATATTACTGATAAGTTAAAAAAAAATTTCTAATAGGAAAAAAAAAAAAAAAGTTTTTTTTACCTTGTGCCACGGTTTCCTTAAAAACAACTCTGTTGATCTGACGCTGTTCTGTATACATATGGTTATAGTTGACACCGACAACATGGAATACTTTTCTATATAATCTGTTTTTTCTACCCTTTAAAGAGAAAAAAAAATCGATTTTTTCTGCCCCTACCTTTTTTTTTTTTTTTTTTTTTTTGATATACGCCATTTTGACAAAAAATGACAAAATTATAATTTTTGTCGGTTCCAACCATAACTGTAAATCTACAGATTATAAAACTGATCATAAATTCTATTTCTGATTTATAGGTCTGCTGGAAAGCGTCAGACATTACAACTGTACGTGCTAGCTGAACATGGTAGTCATCTATTATAATATGGTAGGAGGTAAAAGTTGTAGAGCGTCCTCGATTTAGTTTGAAATGATGCATTTAAAAATAACTTTATTAGAAGCCCTGAAATGAAATGATTTTATATGCAAGTACCACCTTAAATACGCCATCAATTATAGGCATAAGTGTGGCATTATAAGTGGGATGCACATTTACTAATAAAACTATAAGACATGTATATATATAGTAAAATTTAATTTAATTAGAAAACAAAGTTTAGTATTCTCAATGTGTCCATAATTGGATACCTACCGAATGCATGCTGCATGTCTAGTTGCATTTGCATCACCCCTACAACTTTAAGATTCCGTTTTTCTGCCTAATATAAATTTTTTAGTTAAAGGTTCGAAGTCATATATTTTTGTGTAATTTATATCAACATTAAAATATCCATTTTCCTTTGATCAACGACGAAATCAACGTAAGGTCACGGTGATTATACGTCCGTCTTCCTTCAAATCAAGAAAAGTTTATAAAACAACACGTTTCATTCATGGAAATAATATTTTAAAAGGTATATAAAGCCCCCTTCCCCATTCCCCATTCAAGGGCTGCATCTACACCCGAATAAGACCAGCACACACACACAAAATATATATCCGATTGAGTGGTATTTGAAATCTGGTGTCCGCCATATTAAATTTTTTATAATGTCATGCTGCATATATACCCTATTGTGAATTCGAATCAAACACATTCCCATATACAGAGGTTGGACAAAATAATATGAACACTTGTGAAAAAATAGCACTCGAAAGAAACCTCTCGTATACTCCCGCCATCTAGCGGTG
The DNA here is from genome assembly GCA_963931845.1 of Maratus michaelseni. NCBI lineage: Eukaryota > Metazoa > Arthropoda > Arachnida > Araneae > Salticidae > Maratus > Maratus michaelseni. Next base: position 189,309,340 of record OZ007587.1, read on the forward strand.
AAGGGTGCCACCTAGTGGATGAGAAAGTACACACATCGACATCAGTCTGCTACTAGCAGTGATAGAAGTCGGATGCGAAATATATTTTTGTGTTAAAATTGCGTTATGGCTGACCTCTCTGATTTCGAAAGAGGCATGATTGTTGGAGCCCGTCTTGCTGGAGCCTCAGTAACGATAACGGCAATCTTCTAGGTGTTGGGAGAAGTACAGTATCGACTGTAATGTCAGCATATTTGAAACACGGAAAAACATCATCTAAAGAAAAGTCGAAGCTGGTCGAATGTCGAAGCTGAATGACAGAAACAGAAGCGTTTGAAGCGGATTGTGGCAAAAAAAAAAAAAAAAAAAAACACAAGACAACAGCTTCCCAGATAACATCTGAGATGAACACACATCTACAGGAACCAGTTTCATCAAAAACTATCCGGCGTGAACTGCATATGGCAAATATTCATTGTAGAGCGGTTATTTCAAAACCATTGATTACAACATGCAATGCCTCGAAGTGACGAATATGGTGTCACAAGCATAAAAGTTGGACACAAGAACAATGGGAGAATATAATATGGTCAGACGAATCATCGTTCACATTATTCCCAACAAATGGACGTGATTATATTTGAAGAACGCCGAAGCCTATCAAGTTGACTGTCTTCGGCCTACGGTTAAACATTGCAATTCTGTGTGAGCGGCAATTCTGTGATGATCTGGGATGCAATATCACACCGTGGACTTCACCCACTTGTTGCTCTGAATGGCCGAGTTAAAGGAGCGGATTATGTCAGTATTCTGGCCGACCATCTTCACCCAATGGTGCAAACTGTGTTTCCTGATAATGACCAGTCTTCCAAGATGATAATGCCCCCATTCATACCTGTGGAATTGCCAGAGACTGGTTTTATGAACACGACGATGCATTAGAGCACCTTAAGTGCCCTCACCCCCCTCAGTCCCCTGATCTCAATATAATTGAACCTGTGTGGAATATTTTGGAAAACAAGCTGCACAGTCGATCCCCCCCCCCCCCTCCAAGGACACTTTCTGAATTAGAGACGTTTCTGCAATTTGAGTGGGAACGTATCCCTCTGAATGCTGTACATGACTTGTATTTGACAATTAGACGTTGGATACAAGCTGTAATTCATGCAAAAGGAGGACCAACGGCCTATTATTAAAAAAAAAAAAATCTCTTTTCACAGGTGTTCACATTATTTTATCCCAGCACTGTATAAAAATCAGTCGATCTTTTCAAATTCTAGGGTGCAAGGAATACTTATTAATGCTTGTAGGAGCGCTAAAATTTTTCCTATACTTATATTTGTACCATATTCTGGTCATAATTCAATTTAATTAAGTGTAATCCATTTCATTCGTACTTATTTATGTTTTATAAAATGCATTCTGTCTCATATTTCTGAATATTAGCTATTATTATTTTTCAGGATATAGAAAATGCTGCTTCATCCGATTTTGAAGAGGTATTATTTCTAATGCAACATTTTATTTAAATTTTTAAGATTAAGGGTATCCGTACTCTATACGAGCTACTTTTGCCAACTCCGTTCCAGACTCTAGAGATTGTAAAAACACGCTAATTTGTACTGTTTTAAAAAGATTACCCACTTACGAAAGATTGAATGTTATTATCACGACCAGTGGCGATCTTCTGTAATCGGGTTGAAATTTGCTTTTGACTAGGAGATTTTTTCGGTTCCCAATTCCGTAAAGGGTAAAACTGTGTAATTTTATTAGTGGCAAGTGGCCAGTAGTAGCAATTTTATTAGATGCCACTTTTTTAGTTAAACGTGCTAAACAATAAACTTTTGTAAAAATTTCTATTAGTAATTATCTAAAATTTAAAATTAATTAACCCAAATAAATATGTTAATATTACTACATTGCAACCAGCAAACGTGGAATCATTGATTGCATGCAAGATAATTTTTTTCCTTGTATAGGAAAGGTGGCCATAAGGTGGTCGCTGTCAGATAATAAAAAAAAAAACACTTTTTTCATTTAATGGCCCTGTGGCCGGTGGCCGGCACTAATTTTGCCTTTAACAAGGCCGCATTCATCGTTGTCGCAACAGCTGAAGGCTGTTTTTGTGGTTTATTGAGTAAGATCAATAACACATTTAAAAATCAGCTTGTATAAAATATAATTAAATAAAATATGTCGCTGCCTCCAGGATATTTATAACGTCTAGAAGAAAAGTTTTTTTTTGGATGCTAGATGTAAATCGTATTAAATATAACGTTTCAAGTCTATCGTTTTCAATATGACCTAATTTTCATCATTAAATGCTCTTTGAACGTAATAATTTAATTATTTTAAAGTTTTCTTTCTTTTTTAATATTCAGTGTAAATATATTTCTCTGTTGAAAAGTGTTTGGATACATTATTATATGGGCTTTTTTAAAATCTGTCAACAGTAGATCAAAACGTCTCTTTCAAACTATCTCTATCGAGATAATGAAATTTCGAATAAAAAATTAATAATAAAAAAAAAACTTAAAGAAATCAGGCAAATTTTAAAAAAATGATTGAACATTGCTCACCACAATGTAGTGAAGTATATGCTTGCAAAATATGGTTAAACTGCTATGCATAGCTTTTGATCCTATAAAGCTTATATTAATCGATTTCATCATTAAATAGCGCTTAAAATGATTCTTTGATTTAAAAGTTGTCTCCTTTAACGTGTTTATCATACACTTCTCTATAAAACTACCAGTTTTTATGTTTTATATGCAATAGTTTTTGCAGGATGAGCCGAGAAAGTGAAAAGGTCACAATAAATTGAATTACGGCATAGCAAGGAGAGATAGAGGTCCATGGGTGTGAGATATGTGGTTTACAGAACAATATTCCCCATAATATGGGTTTTTATATGGCATAAATAAAAACAGTTCAAACATGGAATATATAAAAGTAATTCTTGACAAGAGATAGCACTACTCCAGATAATGTCATATGTGACGTATTGTCATCGCTACGCTTACGCACAACACCAAATTAAAATATTATTACATACCGTTTTTTTTTATTATTTTCTACTTTAAAAGTTTAAAATATTGCAGCGTTTCATAGCAAGTTGGCATATTTTAGCGAGCGTAATTTGGGGAATATAATTAACTCTATTGTACAGTTGTAACCATGAAAGAATATTTGACGATTTATCATCTGTACCCGGATAACAGAAAAATGCCTTAATATTAATTTTTAAATATATTAAAACTAGTATTAAAAAATGCTCTGAAGAGCACCAAAAAAGGTTAATGTGTTTAAGTATGAAAAACGGTTGGACAAGTGCTTCTAATTGAGCATGAGAAAGGAAAGGGGTTCCTTCTTGGCTGCAGCTCACTGTCAATGCCAACTTTTGAAAAAATCATATTCGCGCTTTTTCATATAAAAGAAATTTGCGGTACTGTAGTGAAACTTTCCAACGTGCTTTATATTTCAACTGTACTGTTCTACTGTTGTACTGTGCGTGCGTCTGCAATGCAACTTTGTACAGTGGACTGTGTACCATTACTGATCTACAGACTATACTACACTGTACACTCCTATTATACTTTTGGGCCTCAGTGCACATCCGCACTGTTTCTTTGTACTTCCGTATTAAAGGTATATGCGCCTAATGTTCGTTTATAACTTACATATGCATTGCTGTAATGCATATTGCATTGTGGAGCCACAGCCACTTGCATATAATTTCAATCAATGAATGCATTATACTGTAATGCGTATGCTCATCGCTACGCTTACGCACAACACTAAATTAAAATATTATTACATACCTTTTTTTAATTATTTTCTACTTTAAGAGTTTAAAATATTGCAGCGTTTCACAGCAAGTTGGCATATGTTAGCGAGCGTAATTTAGGGAATATAATTCACTACATTGTACAGTTGTAACCATGAAAGAATATTTGACGATTTATCATCTGTACCCGGATAACAGAAAAATGCCTTAATATTAATTTTCAAATATATTAAAATGTTGTATTGTCATAGGAAACACACATGTGCACATAATTTTCTATAATTCTAGCATATCAGGAAGTGGTGAAAAATCAATTACAAAATTACATCTTTACATTACACGAACCAAGTTCAATCAAATAAAAGAGTGTAAAAAACATTATTACAGGGTCATTTCCATGCAAAATGAGCAAAAATTAAAAAAAAGTCGTGGCCACATAGTAACCGATTTTAATAAAATTTGGTACACAGATTCAATTTATATTTAAATAGAGCTATTCAAAATATCTTGGCAAAAATGAAATATTTTGGCAGTTCTGGACATTTAAAAATCTTGTGACATAGAATGGCTTGTATGGAATCGTTCAAAGTTGCAAGTTTAAAGTTCCATATCTTGAAAACTATTTAAGATAAATGAAATTTTTTTCATAATATTGTAACCCGTAGACAGTTATTATCATATTTATTTAGTAATAATAATTTCGTAACACCATGGTTAACCTTAAATTGGTTGTAAAAATTGAAAAATTGAAAATTTTGAGAAAAAAGCGCTATAAAAATCAAAGGAATTTAAAAACATGTGTGAAATTGATGTATGATGTAATGTTACATATGAAAACCAAATTTCTCAAATTTGGAAGTTGCCATTTATTTTCTTCATCTTCAAAATAGCTTAGAAACTTTTAAAAAAATTACAAAATCACAATTTTTCCTCTTATGTATACTTAAAAAATCAAATGAAGGAAAAACTTGACATTAACAATATTGCATAAGCATAAAGTTAAAAAAGCCCATGATATGCTGAAAAAAATTCAAGATTGCCTTTTGATTCCTAACATAACAGGAATGAGTTCAAAAAGGTAATATTTGTTACGTTCTGTGGGCTATTTCACTTCAAATTTGTGCGCCTTAGGCCATCTTGCAAAAAAAAAAAAAAAAAAAAAAAAAAAAAAAAAATGTGGTGCTGTTACATTTTTTTTTCATGGGGATTTTTCATTTTTTTCCTATGGGGAGCTTTGATTACTATAATTGTTTGTTAAACCACTGCCCCGTTTAAATCAATAATTTATTCTACTCTAATTTAAGATATTGTTGAGGAAAAATAAACTGAAGGCAAGAATGAAAGATTCTATATTTAAAATATATACTTTTATCTATAACGTCAAACAATTTTTAAATTTTAAGACCTTTCCTTCATGTTTAAACAAGTAATAGAAATATTGCATTTTTCTCTCAAAATTTTTCATTATTTATTTTTTTCTCATTACGGAATAAAAGGACAATTACTAAATCACTCCAATCTGTTACTTATTATTCATTCTTAATTATAAATAATTTTTGATAAAGTATTTCCACTCCTACGGCTAATAATGAAAATTGAAATTTCAAGCATGTAGACAAACCCTCGATCTTATATCAACTTTTAATGTAAGTTTTAATACTTAAATAAACAATCCTGAAATCTATTATTTTACATTTACTCATAAATAAATATGATCTACTTATATGCTGATTTTCGAAAACACACGTAATGCACTATTATGTCCCATAGTTTCAGCTTGAGTAAGCATATGTCTTAACATATTACTGACTTCATTATAATTCTAGCCTATCAGGAAGTGAGTGAAAAATAGATTATAAAATTCCATCTTTACAGACATGAACCAAGTTAAATGAAAGAGTATGAAAAATAAGCCCCTTGTGATTTCTGATTCTGCGGATACCTAAAATAACGAGGCACGGGTCCATAGATTAAATCCCCAATCCTTACTAGCACTTTTACACCGCTGGTGACAGCAAAGATTTCCGTTTCTTTACGCTGTTTCATGTTGAATCTGGGCGTAATAACGCGACTGCTACATTCAGTTCCAGAATGTGACGGTGGGAATTTTCACCAACAGTCTCGATTGTTTGAATATCTCGATGATTTTGGATTGATGAAACGACTTTTGACTGTTGGCTCGATACTTATGTTCAAGTGAAAGGCCGAGTCGATCAGTTGCTATTAATATCCATATCCATAGCCCGTTTCAGGCACGGAGGCACGGGCCCGGGCGTCTCGCACAATTCATTGCGGAACAATTCATCGTGCCCAATTCATCGCAGCGTCAATTCGTCGCACCGTCAATTCGTCGTGGTTTCAATTCATTGCAGCGAAAATGTTTTTGAAGGCGATGATAATAAAAGTAAAGTTAATTTAGTAAAATTATTTAATGATAATTTTTTTTTTCGGAAATAGAGAATTTTAACTAAAATTTTAAAGTTCGATTATTATATAGATATATTTATCCTTTTACTGCTTTAGTCTAAACATTTCAATCATTAAAACAGAGAGGATTTTCTTTAAATGTGATTCTTTATTGTGACATTCCCAATAAAGAAATGCATGTTTAATGCACTAGGCCAGATCAAGTCATTTCTTATTTAAATTACATATAGAGTAAGGTATTGCTTTTGATCATCGGAAAAATTACAAAAAAATATAAATTGGCATGGGCGTACTAAGGGGAGGGGGGAGCAACAGAGCTCTCCCTAACCTACGAAATATTAAGAATAAAAAAGTACAAACAGAATGTAAACACAAAATTCTGTTTGTAATTGTGAATGAACTGACCATTACATCAATTGATATCCTTATATGGTGGTTTAGATTAAAGTTTATTTTTTCCTCTATTTGATTACAAAAGTAAACCGAAATTGTATTATAACTTGATTCCTTTCTTTCACTATTTATGCTTCACAAAATTGAATGTTTTCAACTTTCTACCGAATGTTAGTGTTTAATGTCGTTAGCTTAGAAAATTGAAAGAGTCGCCTTCAAAAACATTTTCGCTGCGATGAATTGACGCCACGACGAATTGACGTTGCGACGAATCGATGCCACGACTAATTGACGCTGCGACGATTTGACACCGCGATGAAATGTTCCGCGATGAATTGTGCGCGACGAATTGACGCGACACCCTCATCTGTGTATAGCACAGTCATCCACGCCGTATCGTTAATTCGTAATTATGTTCTAAATGTAAAGAATCAAGTGTCGCTAGTAGTTGATCACCCACTTCTATTAGTTAATTAATAAAGATATAGAAGTTAAAAATGTGACTTAAATAGTGCATATATAACAACGAAGCGATCAGTAAAAACTGTACATGTACATAGGGTGAAGTGATCAACTACTAGTGCAGTCATTCTACTGTATATTTTATATTCTTTCACAAATCTCTGAGTGTTATTATTTATTCTCTTTCAGAATTTTGAAGATGAAGTCGAAGAGGTAACATGTTGTATATTTCTTTTTTTTTTTTAAATTTATTTTTTAAGCTACTTTGCTTCCACAATTACATTAATATTTATTGCCATTATTTCAGGAGGAAGAGGATCCCTCATTTCAAAATACCGGCTTTTTTCATAATGCCAATTGGATTGGCTATCTTGTCGAAAAGGACGAATTCACTATATTATACATAATATGTGCAATCATTAAATTCCTTCTTGCATTTGTAAGTTTTAGATTTTAGCCATTTTTCAAAATATTTAAGCAATTTTAAGTTGGGGTACGTTTGTTATTTTGCTGGACATAAGTCCGAATAAAGCTAATTGTGATGTACATAACTTTTATGCTTATATACACATATGTGCTTCTATGTTATATAGGATGTTCGTAAGTTTTTTTCACATAATAAGACAGGCGATAGTTTTCGCTAAGATGAACAAATTTTGTGTAGGAAACCAGGATAACTTACAGAGATCTTAAGGGGTCACAGTAGAACAAAATCTTTAAGAAACTTTTTTTTTGTTTTAGAATAAAAAAAAATCACTTGCTCTAGAATCCTCTCCAAATTTTACGACTTTCTGATGACGCTGTTGCTGTATCTGATGAATAGTTCTTTCTTGACAGAGATCTTATAGAATCACGGCAGCTAAGTATATATATATATATATATATATATATTTCTATAGTCATTTTTCTCATTATCGCATTATCAAATTTCACGATCTTCTGATGACTATTTCTTGCTGCATCTAATGAATAGTTCTTTCTGACAGAAATCTTATGGAATCACGGAGGCAAAGTCTTTAAGAAGCTTTTTTTTCCTCTAGAAAAAATCCCTAGAAAATTTCCTTTAGATTTTTCCCAAATTTCACGACATTCTGATGAATTGTTATTGCTATATCTGGTGAACCTTTCTGGCAAAAATCTTATGGGATAATGGAGACAAAGTCTTAAAGAAACTTTTTTTTTTTTACTCTAGAAAAAAATCCTACCATTTCCTTTCCAAATTTCACAACCTTGTGATGAATAGTTATTTCTGTATCTGATGAATACTTTGATCTGATGAATGTCTTTCTGACAGAGATCTTATGGGATCACGGCGACAAAATATTTAAGAAACATTTTTTTTTTTTGGCCCTAGAAAAAATTCCTATTATTTCTTTTCCAAATTTCACAACTTTCTTCTGAATAGTTCTTGCTGTATCTGATGAATAGTTCTTTCTGACAAATGTCATACGGGATCACGGCGACAGAATCTTTAAGAAAAAACTTTTTTTTTTCGTTCTTGAAAAAAATCCCATCATCTCCTTTCCAAATTTCACAACTTTCTCATGAATAGTTCTTCCTGTATCTGATGAACAGTTCTTTCTGACATAGATCTTATGGAATAAACATCTACGACCTAAGATCAACATCTAAGTGTAGACAAAATCTAAGAATTTTTTTTTATTTGCTCTAGAAAAATTTTTCATCATATCCTCACGATCCTTCCCAAATTTCACGACTTTCTGATGAATAGTTCTTGTTGTAGGCCTCTCGGAAATGTCTAGTTTAATTTGGGACACCTTGTAATTAGATCAGTGACGTCGTGTGTAGTGTTTGCTACATACTGAATTATGGAGCATCTACTTCAGTGTTGCTTAGACGCAAATGATGATAAAAACACTTCTCGTGGTGGAATTACCTTTCGCACAAAGCATAATCTTTGGAAAAATTTCACTAAAATATTATAATCTTTGTTAAAGTAACGTTCAAAAATCTGGATTCTGCTTGATGTGACTTGTGCTACGTATTTCCACAAAATAAGTGGATTACGACCACAATTTCCTACGCAAAATTAGTTTATCCTGTTGGGCACTATAGCCTCTCTTATTTTGTAAAAACAGTTTATGTTCCTGTATGTAATAAATTTGCCGTGTTTATTAATTTTCCTGTTTTAAAATTAAATATGTCCAGGATTGGAGGTTTCGTTTTTAATTAATTAATTAATTATTTATTTTTAACCTGTAGAAACGTAACTTCATATGCATATTTGGACAGTTTTTTCATTGATATAATATCTAGAAAAAAATGTGTAATTTCTTAAAACAAATTATTTTCCACATAACTTCTCCATATTATTATTTTATTTAATGCGGAATTTGTGGCTAATTTTGTGAAAGAAATTTTCTTGCATTGAAAGCTGGTTAAAATTGGATAAAATTCTGCATAATAAGCATTTTAAGCACATAAATGATAAAAAAACACATTTTTTGAAAACTTTATATTTACAGCTAAAAGCATCGGAAAGTGCAGTTTGACTATATTGAACACTTGAATTATTTTCTTAAGGTGGTCCGGGTTTTAATTTCTTTTTTCTTTTACCTTTTTAACGCTTGTCAACACAATGGAAAATTGTTTATGACTTCGGATTGTCTGACTGCCTACCTGTGTGGTCATCTGGTCGTGCTCTAATTCGGTGGTAAATATACAGGGTGTCCATAATTAAACGACCCTACTTTAAAGTTGTCTACAGACGAAACTATTGGTCAGAAAGTTGTAAAATTTTGTGAAGGACATAATGAAGCAATGGGAATTTGTTTAAGCGAAAAAAAATTAGTTCAAAATTTCGCCACCAGATGGCGTTTTTAATATATCAATCCCGTCTGAAACATTTGGTAAGTCATGATAAACCAAGGACATTTAATGAATTATACATTTAGCATACATTTTAGATAGTTTACATATTTTGTTGCAACAAAACGTGTTCCACATGACGTCCATCATTTTCAGCTACCATCTGGAATTGTAGGATAGCATGTTCATGACAACAGTGTGTTTTGGGAAATGCTAAAAACATGTGAATATGTGTTTAAGATCAGGTAAAGTTCTTGGTTTATCATGACTTACAGAATGTTTCAAATGCGATTGACTCGTAAAAAACGCCATCTGGTGGTGAAATTTTGAACTAATTTTTTTTTTCGCTTAAACAAATTCCCATTCCTTCATTATGTCCTGCACAAAATTTCACAACTTTCGGACCAATAGTTTCGTCTGTAGGCAACTTTAAAGTAGGGTCGTTTAATTATGGACACCCTGTACTTGGATTATCATGAGCTTATTATATGTTATTGAGGTTCGTTCGCAGTTGATTTTAATAAAATTACACTATTTCAAATTGATATACATCGCTGAGATGCACTACACTGTAAAAAAAAATCTGTAAGTCTACAAAACTAGTTTTTGTAAAGCTACAGAAATCTGTATGCTTACTAACATTTTATTTGTAACGCGGGTAAAATGTTATCCATCGCTTTGTGAACGTACATGAAATATTCATGTTTCTCATATCAGCCAATTAGAATGCTTTCTGTGGTGACGTAGTGACTATTGACCCAGTCGCAGAAGCGTAAAAGCCCAGGCAGCTTGGCACCAGACTGGCGAGATCGAGGCGTGAAATTTTCTTGTTTGCTTGCGGCGTGAAGAAATCAGGTTTCAGCACGTGTTTGTAATGTCCTAAGTTTTTGAAAGGTAAGTTATTTTCTCTTATTTATTGTATTATTTCTCTTTCAATTTCAATGTTTATAAATTTTTTGTACTAGTATTTGTTATATTTTTTTCAGTTCTGAAAAAATGTTTTCTAAACCAGCCAGAAAGATCTCGATGCCGCTGAAATAAGTAGAAAATTTCAACAGACTCGTCGTTTCGTCTTCATAAAGATGTCTGCAATGGAGAAAGAAAAATCCGCGTCTCTTATTTAACCATCGGAGTGTGAAAAGTAGGCTATTTATAGATTTTTTCTTTTATTAAACAATTTTACACGCTAATAATAAAAAAAAAATGCATACGTGTAGAAATATCATCATCAACATGTCTAAAAAAAAAAAAAAAAAAATTAATATGGATTTTTTTCTGCATTAAAAGCTTTAAAATAAATAGTAACTAGATGGAACCCGTCAAAATTTGACGGCAAACAACTTGATAATACCATAAAAGTAAAATTTATAGTTGCTTTAACTTGACAAATTTCATAGTGGGGAGCATAATATGATTAAGTGGTCACAGACTTTTCCATCGATAAATCACATGAGGGGTGTATGCAAAATTTAGAAAAGTACACCCTTGGGGGGTCAAAGTGGGGGGATGGACATGGGAGATGCATAATATGATTAAGTGGTGACAGACCTTTCCAATGATATATAACATGAGGTTGTGTGCAAAATTTAGAAAGTAACCCTTGGGGGGGGGGGGGAGGCAAAGTGAGGAGATGGACACCGGAGATGCATAATATGATTAAGTGGTCACAGACCTTTCCAATGATATATAACATGAGGGTTGTGTGCAAAATTTAGAAAGTACGGGGGGTGGGGGGGCAAAGTGGGGAGATGGACATCGAAGATGCATAATATGATAAAGCAGTTACAGACCTTTCCAATGATATATAACATGAGGGTAATGTGCAAAATTTAGAAAGTACCCTTTTGGGGGGGGGGCGGGCAAAGTGGGGAGATGTACATCGGAGATGCATAATATGATTAAGCAGTTACAGACCTTTCCAACAATATATGACATGAGGGGTGTCAACAAAATTTAGAAAAGTATCTCTTGGGGGGGGGGGGGGGCAAAGTGGGGAGATGGACATTGGAGATGCATAAAATGATTAAGTGGTCACAGACCTTTCCAATGATATATAACATGAGGGTAATGTGCAAAATTTAGAAAGTACCCCTTCGGGGGGGGGGGGGGGAAGTGGGGAGATGGGCATCGGAGATGCATAATAAGATTAAGTGGTCACAGACCTTTCCAATGATATATGACATGAGGGGTGTCAACAAAATTTAGAAAAGCATCCCTTAGGGGGGTGGGGGGGCAAAGTGGGGAGATGGACATTGGAGATGCATAAAATGATTAAGTGGTCACAGACCTTTCCAATGATATATAACATGAGGGTAATGTGCAAAATTTAGAAAGTACCCTTTGGGGGGGGGGGGGGGCAAAGTGAGGAGATGGACACCGGAGATGCATAATATGATTAAGCAGTCACAGACCTTTCCAACAATGTATGACATGAGGGGTGTCAACAAAATTTTGAAAAGTGCCCCCCTTAGGGGGGGGGGGGGGGATGGACCCCGGAGATGCATAACATGAATAAGTGGTCAAAGACTTTTCCACCGATATATCACATGAGGGGTATGTGCAAAATTTAGAAAAGTGTCCCACTTGGGGGGGGGGGGGGGGGGATGGACACCGGAGATGCATAACATGAAAAAGAAGTCACAGCCGTTTCAACTTGCAACCTTTTTCTCGAAGGCATTTGACAATATTAAATTTTTTTTTACCCAAGACAATTTAACGATATTCTTATTTTGTTTTGCGTAATTCGTCAAACGTTCATGGAAAAAATCAGGAAATTCGCTAATCAATAGTTGATAAATTATAAAATTCAACAATCGATAGCAGTAAAATTGGTCAATCGATAACGGAAAAATCACGAAATTCATCAAATGGTCTCCCGTAAAAAAAATTGTCCTGCACACTGATGTGATGATCAAAAGGGTTTTGAAGTATAGGACAAAATTAGCACTTGCCAAACAGCGAGTAATACTGAAAATTTGGCAATGGACTTTATTGCCACCACTGGTCAAACATAATAGTCACACTCACCAATTGCGATGATTGAATGGAAAAAGATTTTTTTTCTCTGCTGTCGCGCGACAAATTTTGAAACCATTTGGTAAATTTCATCCCCGAAATTGGCAGATTGTGAATTTTTTTCTCGAAGAAATTCGACGATATTCGAAAAATTTTTCTCCCGAAACCAGTTGATGAATTTTGCGATTTTTCCACTGTGTAGATTAATGAATTTTGCACTTCTTCCGCTATCGATTGACGAATTTCAAATTTTATCGACTATCGGTTAACGAATTTCACGATTTTTTCCATGAACGAACAAATTGCGCACTTTCTGCTAATTGACACATTTCGCCCTTTACAATTCAGTCAATGAGTTGAACGTTGTTTCTTTCGAGAAATGTCAGGAATGAAACAATGATTCTTTAGGTTGAATTTACTTCGTTCGATGCCCCATGGAAGAATGTGTGCGATGCAGCAACGGGCGTCACAGACTTTTTAGGGCACCTGCAGACTAAAAACATCTAACCAATCTTCGCGGGGGGAAAATAACAGATTTTGTCAAATGATTGAGGAAAAAACACTACTTTATCAAAGGATAATGGGAAAACATGACTTTTGTTAAAAGACCACAGAAAAAACGTAATTATGCAAAAGGATCGCGAAAGATAAGCAAATTTTGTCAAAGAATCGCAAAAAAGGAAATTTCACCAAAAGATCACGCTTTTTTACTAAATTTCGTCTAAAAATTGCGGAATAAAATGTATTTTATCAAAGAATTGCTGGAAAATGCGAATTTTGTTAAGGATCGTGAGAAAAATGCGAAATTCTTCAAAGGATCGCTGAAAAAACACTAATTTCGTCAAAGAATTGCTGAAAAAACATGAATCTCGCCCAATAACAGAAAAATCATGGTTCATAATCATTATATCTAGTAGTATATGTAAATACAGTTTGTGATATAAGACAAAATTAACATTCACCAATCGGCGAGTAATACTGGAAATTGGTGATTGATGTTATTGCCACCACTGGCTAAACTTAGTCACACTCGCCAATTGCGATGATTGAATGTAAAATGAAATTTTTTTTCCCGCTGTCACTCAAAGAATTTTGAAACCATTTGGTGAAGTTTTTTCCGAAACCATTTTGTGAATTTCCCGATTTTTTCTTCAAAATCATTTGACAAAGAGACTTTTTTCTCGATGGCATTTGACAATATTCAAAATTTTTTTACCCAAGACAATTTGACGATATTCTTAATTTTTTTTGTGCAATTCGACAAATGTTCATGGAAAAAATCATGAAATTCGTTAATCAATAGTCGATAAATTGTGAAATTCAGCAATCGTTAGCGGTAAAATCGTAAAATTTGTCAATCGATAACGGAAAAATAATGAAATTCATCAAACGGTTTCCGGTAAAAAAATTGTCTTGCACGCTGATGTGATGATCAAAAGGGTTTTGAAGGCATTTATTTTATTTGTTGTATTGTGTATAAATACCTAGGTGGAAACAGTTTGCTTATTTTGACAAATGTTTCAACAATATTCGACCCAATACGCATGCATAAAAAAAATCTTCCGGTAGGACCGGCCAATGAGGTGAAGGTCTATTACGGTCTCTAGAAACGTTTTTGGGATCATCTCCTGTTGTTTTTTTCTTGCACTTTGCGTTAAACCTAGGAAGGTATTTATATAGAACTCACTGTGGAGTGTTTAGAAGGTATTTATTTATTTCATTTATTATAATTTGTATGAATACTTAGGTGTCCATTTCGGATTTACTGTTTAAAAATGAATTTAGGCTCTTTTAACGTTCGCGAAATCAATCCCGATGGAAATTGTCTTTTTAGATCTCTATCATTTTGTTTATATAGTACAGAAAATGATTATTTAAATGTATGTAAAAATATCGTAGAACACGTAATACAAAATTGGACCACTTATAGTCCGTTTATTATCGGGGATGAATCTTATGGTGTTCCGATTGCTAATGAAGACAATTATGTAAATATATGGTTCTTCATAGAGGTATATGGTTCTTCACACTTCAATAGAAGCATTGTTTAAATTAATATAATTCTACAAATATGATGCAGTTTTAAAATATCGAGTAATGATTAATACTGTCAAAGAATATACTCATATACGTAATTAAGTTTTGGTACTTCTCTATTATCTCATCGACCACTTTTCATAAAAAAAAAACTATCGCCAAATAAATGGGAGAATGTTGTCATTGGAATATCAAAATAAATAAATAAAATATAAGAATTTAAGGATACAATTGTTATTTTAATTAATGAAATAACTAATAAATCAAATAAACATAATGAAAAATACACGCAAATGTTGAATTAAAAACCACTTGATGACATAAAAAACACGTATAATGTTTTCGACATCAAGTAAATGGGACTGCAATTTTGGCATTTAATCATACAGTTTGGCGATAGTATTTTGTTATGAAAAGTGGTCGATGGGATAATAGAGAAGTACTCAAGTTTTTTATACCAAGTTTGAAAATTTATCTTTTTTTGACATTTAAAAAAAATAACATAAAAAAACATTACAAATTTGCCCATTTAAAACATTCAAGATTTGTATATATACAAACAATACAATGTAAATATTAATATTGTTACATGATACATTATATACATTGTTTGCATATATACTTCTTTGTATACATATATTGTTTGTATACATACAAACAAATATAATGTAAACATTATTCAAATATTAAGAGTTTGCAAATCAAAACATTCTAAAGATTTGTATACATACAAACAATATAATGCATACATACTCTTTACAAATAAAATAGCCCACTTATATAATGACAAAACTTTTAAATCGAATAGAGATAATATATTTCTGTTTTGTTATGAAAAGTGGTCAATGGGATAATAGAGAAAAGTACCTAAGTTATTTATACCAAGTTTGAAAATTTATCTTTTTTTGACATTTAAAAAAAAATAACAGAAAAAACATTACAAATTTGCCCATTTAAAACATTCAAGATTTGTATACATACAAACAATACAATGTAAATATTAATATTGTTACATGATACATTATACATTGTTTGTATATATACTTCTTTGTATACATATATTGTTTGTATACATACAAACAAATATAATGTAAACATTATTCAAATATTAAGAGTTTGCAAATCAAAACATTATAAAGATTTGTATACATACAAACAATATAATGCATACATACTCTTTACAAATGAAATAGCCCACTTATGTAATGACAAAACTTTTAAATCGAATAGAGATAATATATTTCTGTTTATTTTATAACTTATATTCAGATGCTCAGATTCTGCTTTTTTCGAACACATAATAATAAAAATATTACTACCGTGCGTACTGTCTTTTGACATTATATTTACATAATCGAATTCATTATCAATCGGAACACCATAAGATTCATTCCCGATAATAAACAGACCATAAGTGGTCCAATTTTGTATTACGTGTTCTACACGTTTGAATAATTATTTTCTGTACTATATAAACAAAATGATAGAGATCTAAAAAAAAAATTTCCATCGGGATTTCGCCAACTTATGAGCCTAAATTCATTTTTAAACAGTAAATCCGAAATGGACATCTAAGTATTCATACAAATTACAATAAATAAAATAAATAAATAAAATAAATACCTTCTAAACACTCCACAGTGAGTTCTAGATAAATATCTTCCTAGGTTTAACGCAACGTGACAACAGAAAAAAACAACAGATGATACGATCCCAAACACGTTTGTAGAGACAGTCATAGACCCTCACCTCATTGGCCGGTGATTTTTTGACGCATGCGTATTCGATCGAATTTCGATGGAATAGATTTGACAGAATTACCAAACAGCTTTAAATATATGGATTGCTTTTGAGGTAAATATTAAGTGTTAGATCTAGCAAATTTGAGTTTTAAAACATTAAAAACTACAAAATTTCTTGTAAAACACAGGCATTGAAAGTTTTTAGCTTTTTCACTGAAATCAGAATTTTCTTAATCTTAATGTCATTTTGTCTCTTTCTGAGACATACAAAATCATGAAAAAAATCATGATCTAAAATAGGGGGGGACGGGGAGGTAAATGGATAAAATTATAATGGTGTACAAATTCTATGCTTTTAAGTTTTCCTTGTAACATTTTCAACATTGTAAATATATGAGTAACAATATAAGCTTAATTTTTTTTTATCGTTTTCCCAGTTTCACAAAATATTCTTTGAAATGTAAAATGAAGCGGTGGGGGGGGGGGGGGGGGGGGACTAAAGAAAAAAAAGAACTAGATTTAAAAAAAATATATTTCTTTAAAAAGCACTAAACTAAAATACATAATAAATTACCTCTATTTTGTGCTCCTAATGCCTGCACATGTAAATTTTATGGATGTTTAAAACTACCTTTTTAACATAGTTAGTAGGTAGAAAGAGCCGGTTTTGCCCCATGAGGCGGCGTTGCGGCGGGTCATGAGGCGGTGCTGTGGTGCGGCGGCGGTGCTAAATTGTTGTAAAAGACTACGATGATAAAATTCAAACTTAAAATCGAGGGTGGGGCGAAAGGGTGTGCTATAGGAGAGGGGGTTTTAGGAGGGGGCAGCATGTTATAGTAGGGGGGGGGGGGTATTTTTTTTAAAGGGAGGGCTTAATTTTAAAAAATTTAAAATTGTCTTATATTACCAGGTATCGGCTATGGTAGAGTACGACTACTATCCCCTTGCCCCCCCCCTACCCCATGCCCCCCCCAATTTTTTTTTTTTTTTTTTAATTTTAGGGGAGAGAAAGTTTAAGGTGGTGTCGCCCTCTATCGGTAAGTATGAAAATTATGGAATTTAAAATGACTGCTTACAATGGAATTTTAAGTTATAGCATAGTATAAAATAAAATATTCTAAAGTATCTCATCATACTGCTTATAATGGAAATTTAAGTTATAGCATGGTGTAAAATGGAAATATATAGTTATAGAATAGCACTTAATAAATAATTTTAAAGTATCTTAGCAAACTGCTTACAATGAAAATATTTAGTTAAAGCATAGCACTTAATAAAATATTTTAAAGTTTCTTACCAAACTGCTTACAATGGAAATTTAAGTTATAGCATGGTGTAAAATAAAGTAACTTACCACTGCTTACAATGGAAATATATAGTTATAGAATAGCACTTAATAAATAATTTTAAAATGTGTTACCATAGTGCTCACAAAGGAATATGAAATAGAAATTTAAGTTCTAACATAACGCTAAATAAATAATTTTAAAGTTTCTTAGCAAACTGCTTACAATGAAAATATTTAGTTGAAGCATAGCACTTAATAAAATATTCTAAAGTATCTCATCATACTGCTTACAATGGAAAATTAAGTTATAGCATGGTGTAAAATAAAGTAACTTACCACTGCTTACAATGGAAATATATAATTATAGCATAGCACTTAATAAATAATTTTAAAATGTGTAACCATAGTGCTCGCAAAGGAATATGAAATAGAAATTTAAGTTCTATCATAAAGCTAAATAATAAATAATTTTAAAGTTTCTTAGCAAACTGCTTACAATGAAAATATTTAGTTAAAGCATAGCACTTAATAAAATATTTTAAAGTTTCTTACCAAACTGCTTACAATGGAAATATTTAGTTATAGCGTAGCACTTAACAAAAATTTTAAAGTGACACATGTAAATAATTATAGTTATAAACCGACATATAGGCAGATAGGCAGGCACACAGACAAGCAGGCAGGCAGGTAGGTAGGCAGACAGACAGACACACAGTGAACTATTTGTTACGTACACAAGCATGCATATACGAAGTGAACTAATTGTAATAAAATACAAGACGTGCATACGTTTTAAAACATTTTTTTTTCTTCACAGAAATTAAGAAAATATTAAATTTCGACTACAACTTTCACTTTGAAATAGCGTACTCCCTTGTTAAAATTATTAGCTTTTAACAAACATGTAAATGAAGCGGGGTTCGAACCTCGAACTTGACAAAATGATCTCATGATGTGTTGATTTGCAGTAGGTTTAAACGAACACACCATGAGACCATGTTTATTAGACGCGATTTAAGATATATAAGAAAAGGTGTCACGTGACTGAACATATTGGATTATTACTATACAGTACTAATGATATTATAAATTTTGTAAAATAATTTAAGCTTTACGATAAACTTTAATGTTTAAACTTACAAACACATTGGAATGTATTTATAACATATAAAATAACCTTATAAAAGGTTGGTTGGTTTGTTGGTTTTATAAACTTGCAAAGCAAAGCGTATCTTACCAATTTGCATACAAGAGATTTTGTAACATAAATTATATAATACAGCAAATTTTAACTTACCAAGTGAGGTTTAAGGATACTGTAATAGAATTTTTAATTGTATACTTTAAAAAAGAAAGTTTAACTTACCATTATGTTTATGCTCGGATTCGAACTGTCAACCTTTTGGCTAGCTTTCCAATGCGCTCCCAATTACGCTACGATAGCTCCGTACAATTAATATAAATAATGAAACCTAACACAATGTTACTTTTTTTTCCTAAGATTTTCAAGTTAATAAAACAGGATATGACGACATTTATAGAATAACATCCTGTTTTACAACGATAAGAATAGCAATATAAGAAGCTTGTACACCATAATGAATTTACTGTTTAAAGTTTTGACTTAAACGATTATTCTTCTAATTACTTAAAACCTTGCTGTATATTTGCTTGATCACCTATCTGTTTACCCTGCTTTTTGGATACTTCTAAACCTGAAAATGACTACTTCGCTTAACACATCTTACTATGAAATTTCAGAAATCAGCGAATTTAGTAGAATATTTCAGTATTTTGACGTTTTTACCCCATACCATTGGGACTTAGGGGAGGATACGATTGTCGAAGTGCAAATGAATAAGGACTGTGAGTTAAACGTTCACATTCAAAAATATAAAGAATTTGAGAATAGTGGTAAAATGTACCCTACAAATGAAGGAATTACAATATCGTGCGCAACCTTTGATAAATTTGAAACGAGAATGACAAAATTTAATTTTGACTCTGCAGAAAAAGAAACATTCGTATCTAACAACGACTTACTAACGATTTATGTGGATAAGGAATCATGCATACTGAAAAAACTATTGAAACCTGATTGTTTACTACTTACAAAAGAACAATTTCTCAAACTAGAGAAAAACTGTATTGAAATTAGCGAATGTCTTATTCAAACTTTTTTAACAAAACTTTTACCTGTTTATGTTTTAAAAAACGTAAAAATATGTAAATGTTCTCACTTTACAGAGGAAGAGGTGATGGACTATTTTTTAGAATGCTTCGATCATGAATTAGAGAGATCAGTATATCGCACGTTTGACTGTTATTTATGTTCAATCGGCTAACCAGTAGAAATGGATCATGAATGTATGAGATATAATTTAAGAAAACAGTTTGACTGGTGTGCAGACAGCGCTTTGTTAAATTTCAACATTAAGGAATTTGTGAAAAACCTGCTAGAGAAATGTACATGTAATTATACTTATTTATTTTTCGAATCTATGAATGTAGACTTTTATAATAAGCATTTGAGCAATGTATTTATAAATTAACGTAGAAATGTTTTATATTTAATAAATATTTGTTTAGTTTTTCATCATGTGTCTGTTTTTAATTTATGTATAAGGAATAAATAAGTTTAGTTTTTGGAAAGTTTTACAATTTTTATTCAGAAAATGTAGAAACTTGTTTTATTTTTCTACAAAAATTAAGGATTTTATACTATTTCATTAAACATGTGTACCATTATTATAATATAACTTACATATTGTATACAAAATACTACCCTTTACTTGATAAATTATTTAAGATTTTAAACCAAAACTGAGCGAATATTATAAAGATTATCAAGTTTGAAAATAGATCTGTTGTCTACCAGAGCAAAAACAGGAAACTACTTATTTGCGGATAACATCCCTGTTTTCTTACTGATAACGATACTTCTTGTATAGTTTAAAGTATAAAAATTATTTCATTTACTTAATTAGCAATACCCTATAATGAACGAGTATTTTCACACATTTAAATTTGCATTTTAAGCCACGATGAATACATAATAAAACATTACTTGTATACTTTTACATAAAAATTGAAAATACATTTATACTTAACGAAATCACCCACTGTATAATAAAAGATACTTTGCTAAATTACTTATGTTTAACATACAGACTAATTTCTGTATACGATATATATCACGTGACGCTATTTTTAATTATTTTAAGCATGCGCGCCCTCTACAATTAAATAAATATTCATGAAAAGTTTTATTTGAAATAATATTCATACTGTTTCTGTGCCGTTAAGACGTTATAATTTTTTCTCCGTTTAAGTGATCTGCGATTTTAATTGATTTAAATTAAATAAGTACAATGCAAGACATGGTGTTAGACGAACCAACCAAGATAAGAAAAGCATTGACATCGGAGTTTAAGGAGCAAATAGACTGTACTATTTTAATGAAACCTGTTTTGAATAAGGAACCGATGGCCTCTTCATCAGATCAAGTCGATCAAAAGTTACCTTTTACATGTGATACATGTAAAAAAGTATTTACTAAAAAATATATGTTATTAAGACATATGAACTTACATTTAGAAAAAAAACCCTCTAAGTGTGATAATCTGTTTACTACAAAGAGCGCTTTACAGGGTGATATGCTAATTAATCCCAAGACATCTGCCACATATAAATGTGAGAAATGCAGTAAGACTTTCTCACGAAAAAATGTGTTAGTTAGACACATGAAATTTCACTTAGAAAAGAAACCTTTTAATTGTAAAATGTGTTCGAAATCATTTGTGCAGAAAAGCGACTTACAAAAGCATAACTTAGTACATTCTAAACAAGGCGTTATGCATAAATGTAATGATTGTGATAAAAAGTTTTTACGGAAAAAAAATTTAATAAATCATACTATGATTCATAACACCCCTCAGCAAAAGCAAAGGAATATTGAACCGTTTACCAGACACTATAAATGTGTCGATTGTTCTGAAATATTTAATCACAGATTTGACTTAGTGAAGCATAGAAAAATTCATCTCTCGCCCAAAGAACATATATCTGAACAGCGTACTGAACTTTTAAACCATTTACAGAATTTATTACTACGTATAGACACTTTACAAAATGCTATAAAAAATGAAACTATTCCTTTTTGAAATATTGACTTTACCAATTTATTTGAACTATACAACTTCTTGTATATACTAATGTATGTGTTTAAATAATTAAATAAATAATAGATAAGTGAAAAAGCTTTTGTGTTTTATTTTTCAATATGATTATATTATATCACTATTATGTGAATGAATGGACTTGTAAATTTAAACCCTATGTATAAAAATAAATTTCTTGCACTTTTACAAGAAGTAAAAATTTAATACAAATATATTTCAGATTTTTTAAATATATTATTGATTCACATATAATAGTTAAATTAATATGCTATTAAACATATAATTTTGTATAATCTATATTATTAATTTTCTTTAACACATATTACTTTTTTACAATAAATCGATTTAACTAATTATACATTTGTGTAATTAAACAAACTTATTTTACTAAATATACGTATCGATAATTAATTTTTATTATTTACATACACATGATTATACTTTTTATCGTACGCGATTAACTATTTATACATTTAATAAGCGTTGCCATACCCGCTTTTATAAATAATTAGATATTATAAAGCATACGGATTTCACATAAACAAGCAATATTCATTAAATGAACAATTTGAATCTTTAAGCTATAACGTCATATTTACTTTTAAACTTGCTTTTAACTGTAACCATCACTCTTTTTTAACCTATGTTAGTAACTGTTTAGATATAATATAATCAGTTTACTGTTGACTTTTGTCGTGACTGAACCTTTTACTGTTTGTTATTTAAAAATGGCTTGTGAATTAGATGGGATTAAACGGTCGTGTGAAGAAATGGCTTCTTCAACAAAGTTTCAACGTTTAGATAAACATATGGAAAATTCGGATTTTTATAAAAATGAATTTTTACCCAAATCTAATATACAGGAGAACTATGAAACACTATCACCTAATCTTACCTCACAGCCTACAAGTGGTTTAATTTCTTCAAATGAACCATCAACTAGCATTACACATAGTAGTGAACAATTATATAACATATCCCCTCCCATCGCATGTGTGAATAACATTTCCAAAACCAAACATGGTAAATCTCGCATTTTTGTCATGTTTCGGATTAAACTTGCTGATTTTATATTTTTAACTTTAAAACGACATTATAAACAGTGTTATGTACATATTGAAGAGATCAAACACAATGTATTTACAAATGAAGAAATTTCATCAACAAATAGAATTTTTATGGATATTTCAACATGGTATGAATTCCAATATAAAATTTTTGGATTTAATTTAAAATATAAAAGTTCATCGTTTATTGCTAACAATACAGTATTAGTGTTAAATTATAATAATTCTATTATGCAAATAAAAAATTTAAAGAATTATACACATTGTGTTTTAAACGATTTTCAGTTAGAAAATTTAAAAGAAAAAGCTATTGATTTTAATAGCAATCTTATTAAACACTTGTATACAGTTCATCTACCACAGTTAATTAAGCAAAAATGCACACTCGTTAATTTACCTTCTGAAATCGAGCGTGTTTTACTAACGAAACTTATCTCTTCTATTGAGGATAATGTACTGACAATATTAAACCAAATTTATGAATGTGTAGGATGTATATTTAGACACCAATCCCAAAGTCTACATACATGTTTCACCTTTAATAAACGTGAAAGATTTAATCACTTAGGGGATATGATTTTAATGCTTGTAAATTTTGATTATGTTATTTCAAGGTTTTTAAACGGAGTTGAATGTATCAGTGAAAACTTTTTACATAACATTAATGTGGAATTTATTCGAAATGTATTATTTAAGTCCTGAAAATAAAATATTTTGCTTTAAATCTGTGTGTTTATTTAAACAAAATGTGTGTGTGTTTATTAATATTGTTTAACTTGCAATTTAAGATTAATGATTTCTGTTATATGTTTATAACAGAAACATGATAACATAGTATGTATACTAAATGTTAGTAACATACTACACATGTTAGTAAATGTATTTTTGAACTATTATAAAAGTTTTTAAAATTTTACAAGATAACAAAATTATTTTTCAGTTAAAAAAGTTTTATAAATTTACAATTTTAAATTTAAAACTTAATAAAAGTATTTCATACTTTATCAATGTTGATTCGTCTTGTATGTTTATATTATATAATGGTAACATACTATATTGTTGTTATGTTACTACATATACTTATAAAAATAATTTAAACATGTTATATTATTGTAAAAGTTTTTAAAAAATTTACAAAGTACCTTAATTAAATTATAAGTAAACAAAATAATTATTTTTTTTAATTAAAATAAATTAACAAAAATGAAAGTTATCAACATTATTTTATAAATGTTTTAAAATACTTAATTTTAATAAATTGTGTCTATGTATACATATATATGTATGTACCTATATACATGTGGAACTTTAGTTAAGTAATAGAAATTCTCAAACTTTGTCATTAGAAACCCTATATTCTGATAATTAATAACAATTAGCTTTAAATTAAAGAAATAGATTAATTTATACTTACAAATATAACCCACTTATAATAGCACGTCCATCTTACATAGTTACTTCAGACATTATGCTTGTTTCTATCCTAGCAACAGGATGTTTTTGTCGTATCACGTGATTTCCTTTAAAGTCACGTGATCATGAAGATAAGAATTAAACACAACGTGTTTGACATTTTCACTTCTGCTATAGAAGAGGCTTGTTTCGTAAGTTATAATGTCCTGTATTCTTTATTTTACACTTTATTTTACAATTTATTAAGAAGATCTAATTTAAATAACGTTTATATTGCAAACGTAAGGTAAAAGCACTAAATTATTGTTTTAAAAGCCTTTTATTTTGTAATTCTGTCGACAATAAGATGATGTAATACATTTAAAATCTTACTATTGGGTTTTATTTTAGCATAAACATTATTTATTCAACTGGCTATTGCTTTTAGAAGTAACTTAATTTTCTTACACAAGCGGAAAATAATATTTCTTCATTAATATATCATGTTTACAAAATTTTTAAGTTATATATAATATAACTTGTAAATACATAGTATATTTTTATACTATAAGTATCTATAAGTATATGTATACTTACATGTTATTTAAGTATATATGTATACTTATGGATTTGGTATATAAATATACTATGTATTTACAAGTTATATTATATATAACTTAAAAATTTTGTAAACATGATATATTAATGAAGAAATATTATTTTCCGCTTGTGTAAGAAAATTAAGTTACTTCTAAAAGCAATAGCCAGTTGAATAAATAATGTTTATGCTAAAATAAAACCCAATAGTAAGATTTTAAATGTATTACATCATCTTATTGTCGACAGAATTACAAAATAAAAGGCTTTTAAAACAATAATTTAGTGCTTTTACCTTACGTTTGCAATATAAATGTTATTTAAATTAGATCTTCTTAATAAATTGTAAAATAAAGTGTAAAATAAAGAATACAGGACATTATAACTTACCAAACAAGCCTCTTCTATAGCAGAAGTGAAAATGTCAAACACGTTGTGTTTAATTCTTATCTTCATGATCACGTGACTTTAAAGGAAATCACGTGATACGACAAAAACATCCTGTTGCTAGGATAGAAACAAGCATAATGTCTGAAGTAACTATGTAAGATGGACGTGCTATTATAAGTGGGTTATATTTGTAAGTATAAATTAATCTATTTCTTTAATTTAAAGCTAATTGTTATTAATTATCAGAATATAGGGTTTCTAATGACAAAGTTTGAGAATTTCTATTACTTAACTAAAGTTCCACATGTATATAGGTACATACATATATATGTATACATAGACACAATTTATTAAAATTAAGTATTTTAAAACATTTATAAAATAATGTTGATAACTTTCATTTTTGTTAATTTATTTTAATTAAAAAAAATAATTATTTTGTTTACTTATAATTTAATTAAGTTACTTTGTAATTTTTTTAAAAACTTTTACAATAATATAACATGTTTAAATTATTTTTATAAGTATATGTAGTAACATAACAACAATATAGTATGTTACCATTATATAATATAAACATACAAGACGAATCAACATTGATAAAGTATGTAATACTTTTATTAAGTTTTAAATTTAAAATTGTAAATTTATAAAACTTTTTTAACTGAAAAATAATTTTGTTATCTTGTAAAATTTTAAAAACTTTTATAATAGTTCAAAAATACATTTACTAACATGTGTAGTATGTTACTAACATTTAGTATACATACTATGTTATCATGTTTCTGTTATAAACATATAACAGAAATCATTAATCTTAAATTGCAAGTTAAACAATATTAATAAACACACACACATTTTGTTTAAATAAACACACAGATTTAAAGCAAAATATTTTATTTTCAGGACTTAAATAATACATTTCGAATAAATTCCACATTAATGTTATGTAAAAAGTTTTCACTGATACATTCAACTCCGTTTAAAAACCTTGAAATAACATAATCAAAATTTACAAGCATTAAAATCATATCCCCTAAGTGATTAAATCTTTCACGTTTATTAAAGGTGAAACATGTATGTAGACTTTGGGATTGGTGTCTAAATATACATCCTACACATTCATAAATTTGGTTTAATATTGTCAGTACATTATCCTCAATAGAAGAGATAAGTTTCGTTAGTAAAACACGCTCGATTTCAGAAGGTAAATTAACGAGTGTGCATTTTTGCTTAATTAACTGCGGTAGATGAACTGTATACAAGTGTTTAATAAGATTGCTATTAAAATCAATAGCTTTTTCTTTTAAATTTTCTAACTGAAAATCGTTTAAAACACAATGTGTATAATTCTTTAAATTTTTTATTTGCATAATAGAATTATTATAATTTAACACTAATACTGTATTGTTAGCAATAAACGATGAACTTTTATATTTTAAATTAAATCCAAAAATTTTATATTGGAATTCATACCATGTTGAAATATCCATAAAAATTCTATTTGTTGATGAAATTTCTTCATTTGTAAATACATTGTGTTTGATCTCTTCAATATGTACATAACACTGTTTATAATGTCGTTTTAAAGTTAAAAATATAAAATCAGCAAGTTTAATCCGAAACATGACAAAAATGCGAGATTTACCATGTTTGGTTTTGGAAATGTTATTCACACATGCGATGGGAGGGGATATGTTATATAATTGTTCACTACTATGTGTAATGCTAGTTGATGGTTCATTTGAAGAAATTAAACCACTTGTAGGCTGTGAGGTAAGATATGTTTCCAAATTTTTAAAATCTAGATCCTTAAACATTGTATCCAAAAAGCTTTTAGCAGAGGTAGACTCACAACAGGTGTCGGGGAAAGACGTTTCGTCATTATCACAGTTAGTAAATATTGTGGTTGTAGAATCCTTGGTAATCTTAGGCTCTGCTGCATACAAGTCCATGGTAGGTGATAGTGTTTCATAGTTCTCCTGTATATTAGATTTGGGTAAAAATTCATTTTTATAAAAATCCGAATTTTCCATATGTTTATCTAAACGTTGAAGCTTTGTTGAAGAAGCCATTTCTTCACACGACCGTTTAATCCCATCTAATTCACAAGCCATTTTTAAATAACAAACAGTAAAAGGTTCAGTCACGACAAAAGTCAACAGTAAACTGATTATATTATATCTAAACAGTTACTAACATAGGTTAAAAAAGAGTGATGGTTACAGTTAAAAGCAAGTTTAAAAGTAAATATGACGTTATAGCTTAAAGATTCAAATTGTTCATTTAATGAACATTGCTTGTTTATGTGAAATCCGTATGCTTTATAATATCTAATTATTTATAAAAGCGGGTATGGCAACGCTTATTAAATGTATAAATAGTTAATCGCGTACGATAAAAAGTATAATCATGTGTATGTAAATAATAAAAATTAATTATCGATACGTATATTTAGTAAAATAAGTTTGTTTAATTACACAAATGTATAATTAGTTAAATCGATTTATTGTAAAAAAGTAATATGTGTTAAAGAAAATTAATAATATAGATTATACAAAATTATATGTTTAATAGCATATTAATTTAACTATTATATGTGAATCAATAATATATTTAAAAAATCTGAAATATATTTGTATTAAATTTTTACTTCTTGTAAAAGTGCAAGAAATTTATTTTTATACATAGGGTTTAAATTTACAAGTCCAGTCATTCACATAATAGTGATATAATATAATCATATTGAAAAATAAAACACAAAAGCTTTTTCACTTATCTATTATTTATTTAATTATTTAAACACATACATTAGTATATACAAGAAGTTGTATAGTTCAAATAAATTGGTAAAGTCAATATTTCAAAAAGGAATAGTTTCATTTTTTATAGCATTTTGTAAAGTGTCTATACGTAGTAATAAATTCTGTAAATGGTTTAAAAGTTCAGTACGCTGTTCAGATATATGTTCTTTGGGCGAGAGATGAATTTTTCTATGCTTCACTAAGTCAAATCTGTGATTAAATATTTCAGAACAATCGACACATTTATAGTGTCTGGTAAACGGTTCAATATTCCTTTGCTTTTGCTGAGGGGTGTTATGAATCATAGTATGATTTATTAAATTTTTTTCCCGTAAAAACTTTTTATCCCAATCATTACATTTATGCATAACGCCTTGTTTAGAATGTACTAAGTTATGCTTTTGTAAGTCGCTTTTCTGCACAAATCATTTCGAACACATTTTACAATTAAAAGGTTTCTTTTCTAAGTGAAATTTCATGTGTCTAACTAACACATTTTTTCGTGAGAAAGTCTTACTGCATTTCTCACATTTATATGTGGCAGATGTCTTGGGATTAATTAGCATATCACCCTGTAAAGCGCTCTTTGTAGTAAACAGATTATCACACTTAGAGGGGTTTTTTTCTAAATGTAAGTTCATATGTCTTAATAACATATATTTTTTAGTAAATACTTTTTTACATGTATCACATGTAAAAGGTAACTTTTGATCGACTTGATCTGATGAAGAGGCCATCGGTTCCTTATTCAAAACAGGTTTCATTAAAATAGTACAGTCTATTTGCTCCTTAAACTCCGATGTCAATGCTTTTCTTATCTTGGTTGGTTCGTCTAACACCATGTCTTGCATTGTACTTATTTAATTTAAATCAATTAAAATCGCAGATCACTTAAACGGAGAAAAAATTAGAACGTCTTAACGGCACAGAAACAGTATGAATATTATTTCAAATAAAACTTTTCATGAATATTTATTTAATTGTAGAGGGCGCGCATGCTTAAAATAATTAAAAATAGCGTCACGTGATATATATCGTATACAGAAATTAGTCTGTATGTTAAACATAAGTAATTTAGCAAAGTATCTTTTATTATACAGTGGGTGATTTCGTTAAGTATAAATGTATTTTCAATTTTTATGTAAAAGTATACAAGTAATGTTTTATTATGTATTCATCGTGGCTTAAAATGCAAATTTAAATGTGTGAAAATACTCGTTCATTATAGGGTATTGCTAATTAAGTAAATGAAATAATTTTTATACTTTAAACTATACAAGAAGTATCGTTATCAGTAAGAAAACAGGGATGTTATCCGCAAATAAGTAGTTTCCTGTTTTTGCTCTGGTAGACAACAGATCTATTTTCAAACTTGATAATCTGTATAATATTCGCTCAGTTTTGGTTTAAAATCTTAAATAATTTATCAAGTAAAGGGTAGTATTTTGTATACAATATGTAAGTTATATTATAATAATGGTACACATGTTTAATGAAATAGTATAAAATCCTTAATTTTTGTAGAAAAATAAAACAAGTTTCTACATTTTCTGAATAAAAATTGTAAAACTTTCCAAAAACTAAACTTATTTATTCCTTATACATAAATTAAAAACAGACACATGATGAAAAACTAAACAAATATTTATTAAATATAAAACATTTCTACGTTAATTTATAAATACATTGCTCAAATGCTTATTATAAAAGTCTACATTCATAGATTCGAAAAATAAATAAGTATAATTACATGTACATTTCTCTAGCAGGTTTTTCACAAATTCCTTAATGTTGAAATTTAACAAAGCGCTGTCTGCACACCAGTCAAACTGTTTTCTTAAATTATATCTCATACATTCATGATCCATTTCTACTGGTTGGCCGATTGAACATAAATAACAGTCAAACGTGCGATATACTGATCTCTCTAATTCATGATCGAAGCATTCTAAAAAATAGTCCATCGCCTCTTCCTCTGTAAAGTGAGAACATTTACATATTTTTACGTTTTTTAAAACATAAACAGGTAAAAGTTTTGTTAAAAAAGTTTGAATAAGACATTCGCTAATTTCAATACAGTTTTTCTCTAGTTTGAGAAATTGTTCTTTTGTAAGTAGTAAACAATCAGGTTTCAATAGTTTTTGCAGTATGCATGATTCCTTATCCACATAAATCGTTAGTAAGTCGTTGTTAGATACGAATGTTTCTTTTTCTGCAGAGTCAAAATTAAATTTTGTCATTCTCGTTTCAAATTTATCAAAGGTTGCGCACGATATTGTAATTCCTTCATTTGTAGGGTACATTTTACCACTATTCTCAAATTCTTTATATTTTTGAATGTGAACGTTTAACTCACAGTCCTTATTCATTTGCACTTCGACAATCGTATCCTCCCCTAAGTCCCAATGGTATGGGGTAAAAACGTCAAAATACTGAAATATTCTACTAAATTCGCTGATTTCTGAAATTTCATAGTAAGATGTGTTAAGCGAAGTAGTCATTTTCAGGTTTAGAAGTATCCAAAAAGCAGGGTAAACAGATAGGTGATCAAGCAAATATACAGCAAGGTTTTAAGTAATTAGAAGAATAATCGTTTAAGTCAAAACTTTAAACAGTAAATTCATTATGGTGTACAAGCTTCTTATATTGCTATTCTTATCGTTGTAAAACAGGATGTTATTCTATAAATGTCGTCATATCCTGTTTTATTAACTTGAAAATCTTAGGAAAAAAAAAGTAACATTGTGTTAGGTTTCATTATTTATATTAATTGTACGGAGCTATCGTAGCGTAATTGGGAGCGCATTGGAAAGCTAGCCAAAAGGTTGACAGTTCGAATCCGAGCATAAACATAATGGTAAGTTAAACTTTCTTTTTTAAAGTATACAATTAAAAATTCTATTACAGTATCCTTAAACCTCACTTGGTAAGTTAAAATTTGCTGTATTATATAATTTATGTTACAAAATCTCTTGTATGCAAATTGGTAAGATACGCTTTGCTTTGCAAGTTTATAAAACCAACAAACCAACCAACCTTTTATAAGGTTATTTTATATGTTATAAATACATTCCAATGTGTTTGTAAGTTTAAACATTAAAGTTTATCGTAAAGCTTAAATTATTTTACAAAATTTATAATATCATTAGTACTGTATAGTAATAATCCAATATGTTCAGTCACGTGACACCTTTTCTTATATATCTTAAATCGCGTCTAATAAACATGGTCTCATGGTGTGTTCGTTTAAACCTACTGCAAATCAACACATCATGAGATCATTTTGTCAAGTTCGAGGTTCGAACCCCGCTTCATTTACATGTTTGTTAAAAGCTAATAATTTTAACAAGGGAGTACGCTATTTCAAAGTGAAAGTTGTAGTCGAAATTTAATATTTTCTTAATTTCTGTGAAGAAAAAAAAATGTTTTAAAACGTATGCACGTCTTGTATTTTATTACAATTAGTTCACTTCGTATATGCATGCTTGTGTACGTAACAAATAGTTCACTGTGTGTCTGTCTGTCTGCCTACCTACCTGCCTGCCTGCTTGTCTGTGTGCCTGCCTATCTGCCTATATGTCGGTTTATAACTATAATTATTTACATGTGTCACTTTAAAATTTTTGTTAAGTGCTACGCTATAACTAAATATTTCCATTGTAAGCAGTTTGGTAAGAAACTTTAAAATATTTTATTAAGTGCTATGCTTTAACTAAATATTTTCATTGTAAGCAGTTTGCTAAGAAACTTTAAAATTATTTATTATTTAGCTTTATGATAGAACTTAAATTTCTATTTCATATTCCTTTGCGAGTACTATGGTTACACATTTTAAAATTATTTATTAAGTGCTATGCTATAATTATATATTTCCATTGTAAGCAGTGGTAAGTTACTTTATTTTACACCATGCTATAACTTAATTTTCCATTGTAAGCAGTATGATGAGATACTTTAGAATATTTTATTAAGTGCTATGCTTCAACTAAATATTTTCATTGTAAGCAGTTTGCTAAGAAACTTTAAAATTATTTATTTAGCGTTATGTTAGAACTTAAATTTCTATTTCATATTCCTTTGTGAGCACTATGGTAACACATTTTAAAATTATTTATTAAGTGCTATTCTATAACTATATATTTCCATTGTAAGCAGTGGTAAGTTACTTTATTTTACACCATGCTATAACTTAAATTTCCATTGTAAGCAGTTTGGTAAGAAACTTTAAAATATTTTATTAAGTGCTATGCTTTAACTAAATATTTTCATTGTAAGCAGTTTGCTAAGATACTTTAAAATTATTTATTAAGTGCTATTCTATAACTATATATTTCCATTTTACACCATGCTATAACTTAAATTTCCATTATAAGCAGTATGATGAGATACTTTAGAATATTTTATTTTATACTATGCTATAACTTAAAATTCCATTGTAAGCAGTCATTTTAAATTCCATAATTTTCATACTTACCGATAGAGGGCGACACCACCTTAAACTTTCTCTCCCCTAAAATTTAAAAAAAAAAAAAAAAAAAAAATTGGGGGGGGGGGCATGGGGTAGGGGGGGGCAAGGGGATAGTAGTCGTACTCTACCATAGCCGATACCTGGTAATATAAGACAATTTTAAATTTTTTAAAATTAAGCCCCCCCTTTAAAAAAAATACCCCCCCTACTATAACATGCTGCCCCCTCCTAAAACCCCCTCTCCTATAGCACACCCTTTCGCCCCACCCTCGATTTTAAGTTTGAATTTTATCATCGTAGTCTTTTACAACAATTTAGCACCGCCGCCGCACCACAGCACCGCCTCATGACCCGCCGCAACGCCGCCTCATGGGGCAAAACCGGCTCTTTCTACCTACTATAGTTGAAACCAATACAACCCTGGTCTGTAAGCTGTTTACATTCTTTTGTGAGTACTTGTTTTTTAAATTATTCAAAATATTTCCACACGACAAGAAAACAGAAAAAGGAAAGTAACATTCTCATTTCATATATCATTCAAGATCTCTAAAATTAGTTTTTTGTTCAGTATTAATAGCTTTAGTTTAAATAATATAATACCACAATCTTAGGCACTTAATTAATAAAATGTATTATGACAGGGTGCACTTACCTGCTAATTCTGTCTATTCAGGTTCTTGTTTATACATTTTTACAGAGATATATGGATGTAAAATACATGTATTTTCTTTATATATGTAAAAGTGACATGTCAGATTTTACTTTTAAATGATTAATTTGGGAAATGTTTGGTTTAAAGATGGAAAAATTTTGTGAAAAGCCTATTTTTAAGACAAAGAATTTTGTGAAGGGTCCTGTTTTGAAATGAAAAATTTTGTGAAGAGTCCTTTAAAGGACCCAATTTTTTCCTAAACAGATCCCTGGCAATAGGCATTCAAATGTATGT
This sequence comes from Maratus michaelseni, assembly GCA_963931845.1. Lineage (NCBI taxonomy): Eukaryota > Metazoa > Arthropoda > Arachnida > Araneae > Salticidae > Maratus > Maratus michaelseni. The sequence goes on from OZ007587.1 coordinate 189,343,144, forward strand.
TTTTATCAGTATTGAAAGGTTATATATCATTAAGTATATCACATTTCAAGAGGAGGAGGCGAGGGATGTGAAAGAGAGAGGGTGTTTACACATTTTGTGACATTGAATCAAAAATTGAATTGAAATATATCAACAGAAAGACAGATTTTCATATGTTGAACATACAAATTATATAAAGCTAAATTGGGTAAAAGATGTGTTGCATCAGAATGCTTAATTTCTAATTGTATGATTATCATTTGCGGAATTGTTAGAGAAAGAATTGGACTTAAAAACGTAAACGAATTTTCTTAAGATCTCTGAATTTGGTTTGCGGTAAATTTCAGTGTTTCAAAAGTTTTACAGATATTTTTATGATTTTTTTTTTTACATATATAGATGTATAGATATGCTGTGAACTGAAAGTTAAAATGTATGTTGTATTTTTTTAGACATTTATATATATATTTAAAAGTTACCTGCATTTTGTGTTCCTAATGCCTGCACATGTACATTTTATGACATTATCTCTGATTTTTGCTTTAATGCATTTTGTTGCTGCAATGTTTGCTTCAGTTTGAGTATCTGCTAATATAGTACAGAAAATTTAACACAAGGATGTGCTTGAACTCATAATATAGTATAAATTAAGGAAATTGGTGTGGACAGAAATAATACTGGTTTTGGTTTTAACGCCTAAATTAATAATACTAGAACTATGTTAGTGAAGAACTATTCAGTAAATCATCGACAAAGAAATTGCATATGAAAGTATATATATATATATATATATATATATATATATATATATATATACATACATGTTTTTATGTTGTAAAATTTAAAATTGGGATGGATATTAGATAAATAAATGATACTTTAGAACTCATAGACTGTAAATTCTTTATTGAAAGAATAACTAACAGTGTTTTTGCATGATAAAAATTGGTTTTTATGCATATTATTTTTATAAATTTTTATTTTCTATTCATGTTTGCGATTTCAACTAAGTTTTACAATTAGGTCTGAAAGGTATCTCATGAATAAAAATTACCATATTATATGTGAAAAAAATACGCATGGAGCATTTTTGCTTTTTGATCAACCAAAGCGCAGCGTTACTGCGAAAGTATCTCGTAAAACGGTGGATATTATTTTAGTAAAAATGTAGGTTTTTTACATATTTATTGTTAAAATTTTATTGTATGCATATATACATATATATTATAAGTAATATTCATTTATTTTATGATATTTAATGTTCATAAATATTGAAATACTAATGTTTCTGACTTAAAAGTTGATTTTCTCAAAATGAAAATTTTCGAATAACGTCAATTTTCAAAATGTTCCATGCGCCTTCCTAATTTTCAGAGTTCTTCAAAATTTATGTATTTACCTTATGGTACATAAAATGGATATTAGATAAATAAATAGTACTTTAGAACTCATAGGCTGTAAATTCTTTATTGGAAGAATAATTAACAGTATTTTTGCACGCTAAAAATTGGTTTTTACACTTATTATTTTATTAATTATATTTTCTATTCATTTTTACGATTCCAACTAAGTTTTAATCTTAGATATGAAAGGTATCTCATAAATAAAAATCAGTGTATTATATGTAAAAGAACTGCGCATAGAGCATTTTCAATTAATTATTTCAATAATTAATAATTACCAAAATAATTAATATTTTTCCTTAAAATTTTAGTTATTTTTACATAACTACATTTGCAATCACATATTTAATTTTCAAGCAAATCGGTTAATTTTTTTTTTTATTATTTTTTTTTTAAGTCCACCTTCGCCTTAAACTGATTTAGTTAAATCAGAATTTTCGATGAAGGCTTGAAATCTATTTAGTTAAATCGGAATTTTCGATGATAGCTTGAAATCGATTTAGTTAAATCTGTTTTACGATGTTTGCTTTAAATCGATTTAAGTCAATAGATAAATACGATTTCCGGTGTTAATTTTAAATCTATTTAAAACCTATTTGTTCGACTACAAGAACACCAATCGTTCTACATTTTCAAGAGATAAGGCATTTCTTTTATTATTGTAAATACCTTAGGAAAAGTGTGTTTGCTTCACTGTGTTTCAAAATTTTCATATGTTTAAATAAAATGCATCTTAAATTATGTCAAAGTTCATGAAAAAAGCTTGTGTATTTTCTGAAAATTAGCTGATACTGATAATTTTGCATAGTAGTAAGACTCTAAAGACTTGTTTTTTTTTATCTAGTTAAAGCAAAATTTTGTCTTCCTGATTCTGCATCCTTCAACTTGATATATTAGACCTGGATACCATGGATAAATCCAATGTAAGTAAATATTTATATTATATAAATTAAATTTTGTCATGGTTTTAAAAATTTTGTGGTTTATTCAGAGTTTTCCCAAGGAAGTTTCAGAAGGGTGCTGCACACTGCCTACCCTTTTATTAAAAAAAAAAAAAAAAAAAAAAACACCCTTCTACCCAGGGCTGGATTTTTGTCGCCAGAAAGGGGTTTCTTCTGTGCCATTGGTAGAAAGTCGTTATAACCAGTTTTAACTGGCAAACGCATTTCGTTACATATTCTGAGGCTTTTTAATAGTATTAAATTCCTTAAGTTAATTTTATTCAGGATAAATAACAAATAAAATACAGTAGACTCTCAAAATCCGCAACCCTAAAATCCACACATTGTTTCAGATGTAAACAGTGAAACTTACAGTTAAGATATAGGGGTGAAATTCAAGCTTTTTTATTTTTATCATTCTGTACTCATTTTATTATGTAATTCTGGTTAATATTGAACTCTTGCTTTTTCATAAAGGAAGTATAAATTTATCTCTAAAAATTTTCAAGATAACACTTATATTAGTGGTGATTGATCTTTTTATCAAATACATTTATGTATTAATCAAGCTTTTCTGTTTATTAAATCTGGCCAAACATCAAATAAAATTTTGTAATTTTATGGTTTTGTAATTTTTATGGTTTATTAATTATTTATGTCACCTTTACATTATTTCACATAATTATTTTAATATTTTACTTTATTGTAAGCATTCGTGATAATTTCCAGTGCATTATTACATTCAAATTACTGTTTAAAAAATGTAAACAAAACTGTGACCAGAAATCCGCACAACCTCTGGTCCCAAGCTGTGTGGATTTGAGTCTACTGTATTGTGGATAGTTTGTATTAAAAAAAAAATGAATAATGTAACAGATAAAATTTTTGTTATATTATGGTTGTGTAATTTTATTTATAAATATTAGATTTAGATTAGATTTTATTTATAAATATAAGAGTATTTAAAAATCTCAGTTTTATATTTCCTATAAAAGGTGTATATCGTAACTTATAATTGATTCCTTAATTAAAGCAATATTTCATTTTCCTGAAAATCAGCTTAAATTAAAAATTTGACACCGTTATCTGAAAGATCCTGTGCTTTTATAGGAAAAGTTGAAACACTCTTAGATTGCTTTCTATCGGAATAACAATATATGAAAATTATGTCTACTAACGAATGAAAGTGACATCGTAAATGTGCAGAGCAGAACTTTAGCATCAGCAGAGTTCATAATTAAAAATAGAATGGCTAATGTTGTCTTCATATGAAGGGCGAGTATGACTCGAACACAATAGAAGACTAAAAATTTGCAAACCTAAGCTAATGCTGATTGACTAAAAATGAAAAAAAGTATTTATGTCGCATTAGATCTCGAAAAAATAAAATAAAATAAAATAAACGGTCCAATAAAAAAATTATCTACTGTCACAAACGAAAATCTATCAAATAATTTATAAAAAATATTTATTGAAAATAATTTATTAAATTTTTCTTCAGTTTTTATGTTTACATGTTTTGTGAAATTCTAGATCATTTTTTAACTGCGTGTAGTAAATCAGGTAAAGTTTAATGCAAAAAAGTTATATTTTTCTTACATTAATGAGAAATAAACATGAATTTTTTTAAGGGAAAATTCTGATTTTATGGAGTTTTGACTTGCAACTTCTGAAAAGCTCCTTGATTTTCAGTTTGTTACTCACAGCGTGAGTGTAAAATATCATTGTTTATCCACAATTGTATTTGTCATCCAAAACAAATTTAAATATGTTTATAATAATTCAATTTTGTTTTCATATTAAAAAATGTCGAACAGTAAAAATTAAAAATATTGCTCAAAATACCTAAATTTTATATAAAGCAGTGTCTCTTGCATAAATTATATCTTATTTTAAGTGTTGCAAGCAATCTGAACATACTATGTTTCTTAAATTTTTACATTTGAAAAATAATCTTAGAAAAAGTCCTTCATTTTATGCAATTTTCATTTTCAATGGTGTCGATCACTCGCATGCATATATGTACTTAGTTTGTGTTATGTAAATACAGTTTGTTTACATGTTGTGTGAAATTCTAGATCATATTTTAACTGCGTGTAGTAAATCAGGTGAAGTTTAATGCAAAAAAGTTATATTTTTCTTACATTAATGAGAAATAAACATGAATTGTTTTAAGGGAAAATTGAGAAACACATGATTTTTACATGTTTGATTGACGACATTTTTTTTCTGCACCCAACCGATGAAATTAAGGATTCTTATGCAACCGATAGATGAAATTAATGATTTTTACATGTATGATGAACTATTTTCTTGATTTTTATGTGCCCGTTTGACAAATTTTGTTAATTCCCCCCCCCCTTTTCCTCCCTAAGAGGCACTTTTCTAAATTTATTGACACTCCTCATGTCATATATCGTTGAGAAGGTCTGTGACAGCTTAATCATATTATGTATCTCCGGTGTCCCCCCCCCCCTCCTAGCCCCGCCAATAGTTACCCGGTTAGGTCGACGAGTGCGGCAGGGGTTAAGTCCACTTCCAGAAATTTAAACAAAGAGTATTTTAAACGTATGCTGAGTTTTAACTCCCGAATTCTCCAAAACTAAGACCAATTTTAAAAAATCCTTTCAAAAAAGTAGTTAGGTGTATGACACCTACAACATACTTTAAAATCATCTGTGCAAAATTGCTTTGCACCATCCTTGTTAGTACTTTTATTTTTATGTTATAAAACAATGCCTCAGAAAATTTTATGAATTTATTTTGGAACTCTGCTGTTTCATAAAGTTGGCTGGTATTGTCCTCCCCCCCCAAAAAAAACCTGGTTGTGAAGATATATATATATTCGGATTTAAATAGTTCTTGCTCTGTTTTCATTTTATATAGGTAATGATTTAGATAACAAATTTGTTTTTGTTTTTGTTTGTTTGTTTGTTCAATTTACTTAGTAATTTTAGTTTTTATATCATAAAATAGTGTCTCATAAAATCTTCTAATTTATTTTGTAAATCTCCTGCTTTTTTTGGTAATAGACGTTGACAGGCATGCAGGAGGAGAGTCAAAATTAATTTTATCAGTTAAAAGGGGTTACTCGGTGAAAATTACAAATAAATCAAAATATTTCTTTTTTTTTCACTCAGTTTGTGTGTTTATTTTTTTATAATATTTAAAATATTTATGTAATATGTGTTTTATCTTTTAGTAGGGAATACTTGGTTATATGTAATACAAAAGATCAAAGCCCCTCCCCACAAGAAGCAGATGTGCAAACTAAAGATTCAGAGCCTGATTGATACTAATGCAAATTTTTATTGTACATGTTTATATATCTTCAATAATTTTACTAAATATGTATATAAAAATAAATATTGCTTGTAAAAATATGTTTAATAAATGTATATTAAGATTCTAATATTCTTTTTCTTTTTTTTAATGATATCGCAGTAATAATAACAAATGCAGGGTGTGTACAGCCCTTAAAAAAACTTATTTCTGATGAAGAATTTCTAAAAAAAAAATTATTTGCTCATTGTTGCTGTACCTAGTTTATTATAGAAATAACATTCAAGAATTTTTTCCTTCAAATTCTATTATCACTGATATTTGACTGTTTATTTTATGTTTGAACAGATTTTAGGAAATCACACTATCCTAGATTTTTGCAGCATCAGAAACCTATATTTTTTTGAGTTTACAAATTTAGGTGAAAACTGAATAAGGACTAGTGAACATTTTGACCAAAATGTTAAATGTTACATAAACATACTTTATTAATGTTAAAAGAGGGCAAGTTTTACAGAGCATCATTCATAATCAAAAGGATTGTTGTTACATTTAGTTGTGACTTGTGAGTATACCTATGTTTTCATATAGCTACAAAACACGTTGAAAAAAAAATCACCATATTTATTTGCAGAAATCTGCAACTAAATAAAGTGAAGATTATTTTTAAAATATAATGGTTACATAAAAGCATTATTAAAAAATATATATTTTATTTGAGATTGCTGGTAAATAAAATATTAAATCATTTTGTAAGGATAAGCACATTTAATATTATGATTGCCAGTTAGGCAGTTTTTTTTATTTAAAATGCTACTGCGTTTCCAAACAGCAATATTTGCCAGATAAATGATAGTAGAAATAATATATAATAATGACAGATCAAACGCGTCAAATATTGCTATTTGAAAATAGTGGTAGCAATCAGAAAAAAAAAAATCCTTCCCTTCCCATATGATAACACTGCAATTATCCCCTTTTCCTTCCTCACAGAATGAACCCATAAAAGTAATATTGCCTGAAGACACCAGTTTAAAATTTACGGGCAATCGTACTTTTTTAACATATTAAACAGATTTCTAATTTTACGGGGAGTTATACTTTTTAACATATTAAGCTAATTTTATAGGCCATATCCATTTTTTCACAGGGCACATATCACCAGTTGTTTTATTTATAAACTCAGTAAGGATATTTTATTTATATTGCTGTACTAAAATCTTTTTTTTAGTTTACCTAAAAATCGTAAAATCAGCTTCTGCTCATTTAGTGCTGTTGTTATAATGCTCATTTAATATCGAATTGAATTTCTACATATTTAAATATCTATAGTAAAACTTAAGTCAATTTTCTTATCCATAACATGCAAAGACTTATGGCGATTGCTGTGGTAATATTGAAACACGTTAGGACTTATTGCTTATTTTGAATCTAAGTATTTTGATATATGTGAGGAAAACTCCATTCTAGATATTTAAAACTGAAAAATTCGATTTCATATTAAAAGAATACCATTACAAAAACTCCAATATACAAAAATATTTACGTAAAATTTTTTCTGTATAATATTGAAAAGCCATTAGTAAACTACTGCAAAAATTTTGTACAGTTACAAATACTTTTTGGTGAGTGTAAATAAAATATTTTCGATACAATACTAAAAAATTATTAGCAAATTTACAATAATAATTCTTCTAAAGTGGCAATGAACTTTCTGGCGAGAATACAAAAACTGTTTCAGATACAATAATACAAAATCACTGGGTGATTTTTTGTAGTGCTAAGCGCTACATTTTGAACAATGTACTGTAGCGCTATACAAAATAAGACCAGTAGCCTGTAGCGAGCATTGACGCTACTTTTAACGCTACTTCAGGAGAGAAAAAATGTTCCATTCTTATTAACACGTGCGAGCGTAATTTGCTTCTTTTGTGCAAAATGTGTTTTGCTCAATAATTTGCGAATGTCATCAACTCAGTTGCAGCATTTAGCAAACTTTACGCATCGAATGGTCATGGATGTTTCCATTGACACTTGCCGTTAAATCCAAGTGCCTAAATCCAAATCAAAGAAATTAATTTTCTTGCTGGATACGCTTTCTACGTATTCATTATTAAATCTTCATGTTTTAACGCCGAGTTTCTTTATTTGGAATTGTCTTTTTTAAAGATTCGTTATTTTTTTTATATTATGACAAAAAAAATTATATTTCACTGCCCTGGTTAGCATATAACGAGTAGTACCAACTTATGTACACTGCAAAAAAAAGTGTTGATTTTACAGTATAATACTGGCATCCCAGGTTCTAGTATTATACCGTAAAATTAACAGTAATAAACAGTAAAATAAGCAGTAATACGCTGTCGCACATGCGCGGTAGCGTATTACTGCTTATTTTACTGTTTATTAATGTTAATTTTACGGTATAATACTGGCAGCTGGGGTGCCAGTATTATACTGTAAAATCAACGCTTTTTTTTTGCAGTGTACATGCGCTTAAATTAACACTTTAGAGAATGGCACAAAACATTTTCTTGTACGTTATCTTTCTTAATTTTCTAATGCTCTCTGTTTTATCGCATTTGCATGATTGTATCCCGGTAAACGCGATGCAACGAGGGACCATCGTATTACTTAAGCATTGTTTTCAATTCCAAGCGTAGATTGAATTCTTTGACAAAATCTGAAAGTTAGCGAAAAGAGACTATTTCTGAAGAGTAGTTTGTAATTGATACTATTTAAAGCAAGTAGTAGTTGTAGTTCACTATATTTTCTATTAAGTAATTGCAGTGGTAGTTCGCAACAAAAATAAAGTAGTTTTCAGAGCATTGCCTACGGGTATGGAATGCATTTCTATTTTTCAAATTTCTCACAAGAAAATTAAAAAAATAAAATTTTTTAGAATTCAATTGTAAATTAATAAATTATTTTTGAGGCGTTTTTCTGTTAGCTTGGTGCAGGTGGCAAATCGCCAAATATTTTCCAGGACAACTGCGCACTACTGACAACAACAATTTTTACTGCTCCAAACCACGCCCGTGTAAATATACCAACTGGCTGGAAAACTGAAGCCAATGAAATACTTTAAAACTAAAAAGTAGAAAATATAAATAAAAAATACAGTAATACATATATTTTTAAATATGCTTTTATTTCTCTATATTCTTCTCAAAGTGTGGCTTTTCATTTTCGCTTGGCAAAATATTTATAAAATTTGTTTGGATTTTATATTCCAAGTGTTAAAAACTTAGTGAAGCTGTCTAGCGGTGAATAAAATTTTAACCGTTAATAATAATGGAAAAAAAAATATTTTAGACATATTTTACCCAGAGAAAAGCAAAGAAAAATCCTTCAAGAAGAATATACAGAAAAAGAAGTTATGCGAATGAATTCGAAGCTCATAGGAAGAGGGGGAATTCACAGAAGGGAATTTTATATCTGACTGACGAATTTGTTAAGTTAGTTTTTTTATATAATCTTTCAAAAATTTCTTCATACACCAAGGAGAACCTCTGTTACATCCCTTGTAAGAAGTTAAACATCTTAATTTTCTTGTGAGAAATTTGAAAAATGCGAATGAATTACAAGCCCATAGGAAAAGGAGAATTCACAGGAGAGGGGAATTTCATATCTGATTGATGAATTTGTTAAATTAGTTTTTATTGTATAATCATTGAGAAATTTCTCCGTACATCAAGGAGAATCTCTGTTACATCCCTTGTATACTTTTTGATTTCAAGGGGGCATTATTTTTAGTCCAATATTTCAGGTATCTTGATTTGACATTTTCTTAGAGACAATCTTGATTTGATATTTACTTACTAGGCTGAATCTAGTATTTGTAACTGAAGAGCAGTAGATTAGCTTGTGTCTACGAAATTCAGATAACTTATCGTACCACAGGTCAAAGTAATTCTTAAGAGAATACCGAAAATCAAAAGAAAATACTTTATAAAAAATAAAATGTAGAAAAATAAATACTACAATAAAATTTCAGTGCTAAATTATTTATATCATTGCGAATATTGACCGATGCCTGCATACTCTGCGGCAATGCCTAGCCCGACTATAGAAATTTCACCAGAAAAATTTTAAAGCTGTTTTCGTTAAGTAGAAGACATCAAAGATAGTGTTTAGAAGGCTTAGGGCGTTTAATACATCGACGACCTAGGTGACTTCGAACTTATTCATTGCTCTTGATGGTGCTCTGGGGAGGTGGGGAGGCCACGGCAATGCCTAGCTCAATTATAGAAGATTCTTACACATAATGCAAGCATTACAACTTTGACCTTTAATTATTCAGGCCATCGATCGAATTTTAAAAAATAGAGCCACATTATTAGCTTTGTCTTATGGTGCTTGTGATAAGTTACATAGTAATTGATCGAGACATTGCTAAGAAATCGTGTTTATTTCATTGTTAGATTAGAATGGATACATAGGAAGCCCCGCTCACCTTTTGCCCGCTGCGCTTCAGTTATGAATGTTGTCGAATTTGCCGTAAATTACATTGTAATGGATCAGGTCATTTCCGAGATATATTGTCCATTTCATTGTCATAGATTAGAGTGGATACAAAGGAAACTTATCTCGCCTGCAGCACGCTCTGCTTCAATAAAATAAATTCAAATCTATTTACCGAAAATTTAACTTAAACAGAATTCGAATCTACCAAACTCCTTTCCTTTGTACCGTGCCAACTTCCATATCCTTTGTACCGTATTTCTGCATACGTTTTCTAAACGCAACGGCAACATCGTGAATTCAGCATTGGATATTTTAAATTCAATTTACATACAGTAAGTGGCTTAATATAAGTCACTTTATGTGATTATTGTATGCAAATTTTTTTATAGGAAAAAATCAAATGATGAAGAAATACAGGGTGAATCTAAACTCTTGGGCAAAATTTTAAGGGGTGATAGTACACATCAAGACAAACAATATTAAATAGGAAACTAAGGGTCCCAAACGTCTTCCGAAGGAGATAGGCGCCATTAAAGTTTAGGGTCTAAAATTTCAAATGATTATAAAAAACGGAAAAATGTGTCGATTCGTTTACGGTTTTCGCTAAAACTATTCTTTATGTCAGTATTTTCTTAAAAATAAATTTTAAAGATAAAATTAAAAAATGCCGATAGAGGGCGCTTTAGACTTTGGAGTAACGAAAAACTATTTTTTACCGTTATTTTTTGTATCTCATTAAATGCTTTCAAAAGCTTAGACTTAAACTTAAATTTTGAGCTCAAAATCTGAATCGTTGGGAGTGATTAAGTAGCGCAAGCTGAACTGCGTTCAGGAGTTGAAATTTGAAACACCTTTCCTCCCCCGATCTTGGTGTCGTAGACCAGGCAGAAACAACATGAGTTATTGTAATTTTCCAACTGGACGAAAAATGTCCGGGCCAGGATTCGAACCGGGGATATCTTGGCTGAAGTTGCCATGCTCTACAAACTGAGCTATCCCGGTTGAATCTGGAGGGCATAATTCTTCCAGTTCATGCCCTCCAGATTCAACCGGGATAGCTCAGTTGGTAGAGCATGGCAGCTTCAGCCAAGAGATCCCAGGTTCGAATCCTGGCCTTGACATTTTTCGTGCAGTTGTAAAATTACAACTCATATGATTTCTTTACCAATTTGAATAATTGTCTTAAAATTGATCCAGGCAGAAACTACAACCCCCTACACGTAAAATAAACGATAGAGTAATGACAAAATTAAATAGAAAATTTATTCATAACAGACATGATCAATTTCTCTGCGCAAAATAAAAATAAACAATTTGATGTATGCATGTAGTGCGCAATTTGAATGAAGGTTGACACGTGGAAAATGGTTCACGCATGATGTTCGTGAGAAATCACAAAAACTGCTCGAAAGAGTGCCCACCAGCAATGATGCAGGCCTCACACCGCCGGCGGAGGGAGTTGCGAACATTAGTGAATACCCCGGGCATCTCCCGGATATCGCCTGCTACGACGGCAATCCTGGCAACCAAGTCATCGTCGGGGTCGACGGTAAAAAAATTGTTCATTACTCCAAAGTCTAAAGTGCCCTCTATTGGCATTTTAAAACTTTATCCTTAAAATTTATTTTTAAAATATATTTTCTATTTAATTTTGTCATCCCTCTATTGTTTATTTTACGTGTAGGGGGTAGTAGTTTCTGCCTGGTTCTGCTGACACCAAGATCGGGGATAACTGAACTGTGTTCAGGGGGAAGGTTCAAATTTCAACTCCTGAACACAGTTCAGTTTGCGCTACTTAACCACTCCCAACGATTCAGATTTTGAGATCAAAATTTAAGTCTAAGCTTTTGAGAGCATTTTATTTATCAGATACAAAAAATAACTGTAAAAAATAGTTGTTCGTTACTCCAAAGTCTAAAGCGCCCTCTATCGACATTTAAAAAAAATTTCTTTAAAATTTCTTTTTAAGAAAATACTGATATAAAGAATAGTTTTAGCGAAAACTGCAAACGAATCGACCAATTTTTCCGTTTTTTATAATTATTTGAAATTTTGGACCCTAAACTTTAATGGCGCCTATCTCCTTCGAAAGACGTTTGGGACCCTTAGTTTCCTATTTCATATTGTTTGTCTTGATGTGTACTATCACCCCTTAAAGTTTTGCCCAAGAGTTTAGATTCACCCTGTATACGTGAAGCACTGAGCTGAAATTCGTTTTACTCAAAAGCTTGGTAAAGCTGGTAAAAGTATAGCCCTTATACATGCGAACTTTTTTCATTATTTCTTCTTCTTCTTTTTTTAATATATTGGCTATTCTATAACTTGTTTTTGATTATTACATTGCAGTATTTTGTTGATATCAATTGTATCCTTACTTGTTTCAGTTTAAAAATATATCTACCCTATATATATAAAATCCAAATGAAACGAATTTGTGAAACGATTTTATGAAACGACTGATTAAACGACTGATTATGTTTCAGGGCTATTTTTAATAAAATATTAAACGCTTGATGGTGAAATTAATACCAATTATCCATAAAAATCCGCGGATGTCAAAACTGGTAATAGAATTTTGAAATTGGAATTCGTTTTCGAGATATTAATTTTTTTCTAATTTTAATGACATATCTGTAATGATGGCAACTAATTACTCAGTTTTTTTTGTGACAAAAAAGGGAAAAAAATTGAAAAGGATCCCGATAGGTATTATTGATTTCTTTTTATTCGTCATTTTCAAATTGAAATTGAATTTATCTTTCATTTCAATCGATAATGAAGACAAGATTGTGATTAAATTATGTTTTTCAGGAAAATTTGAAAAAAAAAATCACATTTCTATCGTCAGGATTCAATCGTCTGTCAGCATTTAATTTAATTTATAAACTGAAAATATTTTGAATAAATTTGTCCAAATGACGTCATTTATGCAAACGCAAAAGAAAAGAGGAAAAAGGAATCAATAGTAATTATTATTTATTGTTATCATATTGTTATTTTTTTGTAAAATTTAATTAAACGAATTTATAAAATCACTAATTCGGATATTTCAAACGAATATATAAAATAATAATTGCCCAACTGAACGGAAGGAGAATAAAATATCCTGCTTGGTTTTCTATACTGCTTGGTTTTTTCCGCCAAGCTTTTTAAAAAAGCGTCAAGTCCCCTATAATAGAAAAACACCAAAAGTTCATTGGGTTTGTTTTCATAACTTTTGGCAACAAATCTATGTATATTAACAAATCTATCCCTTTTTGAAGCTCGAATTACGCCAAACCTAAAAGCAAAGGATCCTATACTGGAAAAGTACCCGATTTTCTTATGGAGAATATTCAAGTGACATAACATGGTGTAAAATTATCGCGGATAGCAAATTTGTTTAAATATCTCATCAATGATGCCTAATAAATGCGGGCATGCATGCACAAAATATTTAATTAATTTTGTATGATAAATAATTATTAGAAAATTCGTATATACATATTAATTAAAATAAATAATTTACATATTTAAAATAACATGGAAATATGCATGATGGTGCACTAAAATAGAGAGAAAATTAAAACCTATTACTGAAAATGTCTATAACATAGTACTTTTCAATGCCGTGGATCTTAATGTTATTCACAAGCCGATGGAATTTTTCTCATCCTTAAACGCAAAGGAAGAATAGAATACAGATCGTTGTTATAAAAGTCCGAGAGGTAGCCACAATTTAAACCTAACCATTTTATACAAGCTGATTTTCAAGTTGTAATTGATTTCACTTATCAATCCCGAAAACAGTCATCAATTGTCGCAACTGCTGTGTATGAGACCATGATAATAAAAAAAGGCTCAATTAAAACGTTAAAAGCATGGCAACCCAATTACAGATTTACCAATATTTTTAAAATAAAGCACGCTGTCATGTTTTTAGAGGCCTCGAAGTCTGAGCGGGGTTGGCGAGCGTAGCTCGCAGGGGGTAGGCCCCCTAGTATTCTATATTTTGTTACGAATTTCCATCTATCACTTTTAATCACTTCTTAGGTATCCATATTCTTTTTTAGCTAAAAATAGAAAAGCATTGGTAATACCGGGCTTTTCGGGTTACAGAATTAAGTGAAAACCATTAATTTCTAAGAGATTTTTTACATTTAATAAATTTTTTAGATTGCCCATTAACTACACCAGAAAACATTTTTATATAAAAAATATCAACAATGTATTCAAATAAAGTTATGAACTTTATTAAAAGCGGAACTTTCGCATTAGCCGCATGTCATTAGTTAATAGCCGAAGAAATCGCCAAACATTTCGCTATTTTCTGCAGCCTTTTTGATTCTGATAATTTCAGCCGTTTAAATGCGTAGTTCGATTACATTTCTGTTAAATTTGTGTTTTATTTATATATTACTATTATTATGTAATTTTTTCTTGGTGAAGTTTTAATTTCATTCCGAAATATTAGCCGGAACGAAATGCTGAACTATTTATATTATTTTAAGTGCAAACGTATTAATCTTTAGTAATCGGGCTGTAGGCAATAGAGATAGCTTTAAAAATAATTCATGCTTGAAAATTAATTTAAAACCATAAACAATCAGTAAACTGAGATACAGCTTTCAAACACATTATATTTGAAAATACATTATTTTCCTATTCGGCAGTGTAAAAATTATTAAAATTATTCGAAATTTGTGTTTTATTTTATTTTATTTTATTTTATTTTTATTTTATATTATTTATTTTTTAATGTATGGATAAAGTTTTAATTTCTTTATAGAAAATTAGTCGGAAACAAAGCTGAATTATTTATCTATATATTTAAAACGCTAAGCGATTTCTTTCGACAATCCGTGAGAACAAACTACTGCATCAAATTACATTATTAAATAAAAGATATTTGGACACAGATTTGTTATCATGCATTCGTTTGTTCGAAAATTTAATTAATTAGCCGTAATTTTCAATTAAACTTTTACTGCTGCTTCTGACGTCATAAAGTCGACAACTCCCACTGTTGCAAGGCATAGAGTTTATTCTGTAAACTCTGTGGTTCGCCAATCTTTTGACATTAGCTAACATCAACTAGGTAATATTTTAACATCTATATATTTAAAACGCTAAGTTTTTTTTCGATAGTCCGTGAAAACAAACTGCTGCATCAAATTACATCAGTCTTTTTTTAAATGAAAGATATTTGGACACAGATTTGTTATCGTGCATTCGTTTGTTCGAAAACTTTATTAATTAGCCGTAATTTTAAATTAAAATTTTACTTCTGATATGACGTCATAAAGTCAATTGCCAAAGGATGATGCAACTTTTCATAAAATTGAAGTCTGACTCTGATCGTAACTTCACGCTATCTGGGCAAGATAGAATTGTAAACAAAGATCGAATATTTTATAAAAGTATCAATGCCACCAGTTTATTTACTTTTAACATTTGCTGAAACATTAAAACTAATACAAAAAGATTAAAATATATTAAATTACTCATAAATTTGTTTTCAAACGTTAATAAATTTCATTATTAAATAAAAAATACCCTTACATGGAACAGAAGCCGCAGACGCACAGGGATTGGCGCGATTTATTTTTTGCGCTATTTTAGCGAGAAAACCCAATTTTCACACATTATTTTTAATAAACACACGCAATTAATTGTATTAATTAATTAATTTTAAATTATTTTATTTTATTTATTTACACACGTATTCAATTTTATTAACACCAAGTTACCATACAAAGCAAAAATCGCCATTTTGGCGCCAAAAAGAAACCACGATACGTCTGCGACACCTGTCCCGATTTAATCAAAATTGTTTGGTTGCACCGCATATTGCAAAATTAATTCAATCCATGATTATTGTTTCTTTCGGAGATTAAAAATAAGAAAATTTAATTCTTAACAAAATATAATTATTTGGTCGGAAATTTTTTCTTAGTTCGGGCTTAGTTAATATTCTGGGACTTCTCCATTATCCCATCGACCACTTTCCATATAAAAAACTATCACCAAATTATTCGTCAAACTGTAGCGCCCAATAAACAAATGGAAGAAGTTTTGCCATTAGAATCTCAGAAAAAAATAAAAATAAAAATAAATTTGGAAAAGCCCAATTCACTAAAGTATCATTTATCAGTAACTTTAAACAGTAAAATTTACAATCTATTAATGAAAATAAAAAAAAAATAACCTTGGAAATTTATTTAATTAAATTATTTTTCTTAATTATCTCTCTCGACTGCTGGATAAATGTTTGTGACGTCAGTTAAAATTGATCTATTGTACGTAACTGCGCATCGCAAAATTTTTTCAATGCTTTTTCGCTTTTAATATCATGTTGTCGAAGATGTAATTTATATTTTAATTAATGATTTAACTGAAAAATCAGTAAAACATCAATAAAAATACATTAAACGTCGAATTAAACATCACTTGATGAGATAACAAGCACGTGTAACGCATTTGACGTAAAGTGAGTTTGACGCCACGATAATACATTTTTGGCGTTAAAATTCTATAGTTTGGCGATGGTTATTTTCTTAATGGAAAGTGGTCAACCGGATAACGGAGAAGTATCAAAATTCTTATAAATCGTATGAAATTGAAGGGCATATGTATTTAATGTGTTTAAAAATACGATCAATGTTTCTCCAACTTTGAAGCTGAAAAACAAGCGAGTACGAGGTATTATTACGTATTACGTAGGTCGCGGTACGAGTCACCATCTGGACAGGGTATACGGCGGATGCCATTTTTTCAGTACAATTAAATACAAAATATATTTTTATTTGTATACATGGTGGTTAAGCATAAAAGCAACGTATATAAAGTACGTGTGAAAAGTTTACGCCTGTGAAAATGACGCTATGCTTATCTTGAAATGCATTTTTACATTGATAAATCTAAAGAGAAAAGTTTATAGGATTATGTCAACATGAAGTAATTTTAAACGATTTTTAAATTCTTCATTATGAAGAGTAGAATGTATAACGATTGTGACAACAAACGACGCTATAGCTTTTGTTTTATCGCGCTTACATCACTTCTAAATACCGTACAATTTCAATTTATACATCATCAATTATAAAAATGTTAACTTTCGAATGAAATTTATTTGAAAACTGCCGCTTAATTTAACAACATTTTAAACAATTTTCAAGCATGAATTATTTTTCAAATTTATCTCAACAATGGCCGCCAGTTTGCTTCAGTAATATAAAATAGCACCTGGGAAAGTTGCCACAATTAGAAATTGATTTCCCTAACCAACATAAAAAGTGAAGAAAATAATAATAAAAAAACGTCTAATAAATCATAAAATTAGATTAACCATAAGATAGAGCATTTTGGCGCTAAACTGAAATCTTTCAAACAAAAAAAACCGATTTTCAATTTATGCTCAACATTAAATTTATATCATGTTGAATTCATGTTGATGTATGTGTTGCATCAGAATATGCTTGAAATTGTATTTTATTATTATTTTAAAGATCTGTATCACTGTATAAGAGGGAAAAGATCACGACTGTGGAAAAGGGATAACCATGATTATGAAAAGGGACCGAAAAAAACATACAAATAAATTATACTTGAAAACATCAAAAATCTGCATCATCTGCAGATTGTATATTATTATTGTAAAAAAATTTCTCCATCTTTACATAAAAATTGATTAGCTTAAAACAATGGGTGCATTTTAGAAAATATGGATTTGAAACGAACAATGATTAAAGAGAACATTTTAAAACTTTTTAGTATTTAAACATTTTAAATCTTTTTTAACGTTGAATTTCGACGGTGCCCTTGAACAGATGCAATGCATATGCACATAGAAATTCACTCGGTTACATTATCACAGGGAGAGAGATGTGTGCTTTATTTACTGAATATGATATGGACGTATAGGAATATACTATTTGTATGATACTTCATAGGTCCATGAAATTTTCTTTTTGTAGTGGTGAATATGGCGGTAATGTCGAACTTATTTGCATTAAACAGTTGTTTACGGATAGTTTGTTTGGAGTTTGCATCGGATATGGTACTGTATTTCACTGGGGCAAATAACTTTTAAAATAAAATATTTAAAAGACTTTTTCATACGCACCCCTTCTTAAATAATAAAGAAGCTTATTTTACTGATATTGTTATAGTATTTTTTTCAGATAGTATTGTTTTAAGTGAAAATGGGTTATTATTTTTCCGTAATGATGCCTTCACACGATGGAAATAGGTTTAAAAAAATCATGCCTGAAAAAATTTTTTTAAATTATTTTGCGATACAGTTTTTAAACAAATTGCATTTGACAGTACATTTCCCCCCTATATGACGGTGTAAAATTGAAAATGTGCAATGTTTAGAAGTTTAAAAAAAATCAGTAGCGAAAATTGCAAAATCGAAATTTAATCGTCCGCTGTTGCCACAATGAAAAGGACGTCAGCGTTACGCACGGACACATTTGTAATTTATATTATAGATACTTCATGTTTTATCACACATCCCTTAATATTAGCTTGTTTTATCGTCTAGGTTTCAGTTGTATCAGTTCATGTTTTAGCTTATACTTCCAACCAGCGAAAAACCGAACTACGTGTAAATAGGAAAAACCGAGCTACGCTCGGTTTTGTGTTCAACTCGATATATCGGTAGCTTGCACTAAATTAGCTTTGTGTTCAACTCGCTATAACAGTAAATTTTCTGTACAACATATGATATAACAATAAGTTCTTTCTACCCTGATTGGTTTAATTCTGTTTTTGAGAACGTTCTATGGACTCTGATTTGTTGAATCATGTATCATAACTCCTATTGGGAATTTCTAGAAAATTCCATCAGATTCTAAAAGCCATTTTTTTGCCAAATGTTGCCAAAATTTGGCGAAACTCGCAAATTTGGCACATTCTTACATTTGCGGCCAAGCATGTGTTTTGACATTGACAATCTTCAAAGACGATTTTCTCATCAAATTTTGCTAGCAACTTTGTGACTTCATTTACTACGAATTGTTCAATAACTTTATAACTGTTTCAGCCTTCATTCACATTCAAATCCATCAACCTGTAGTGGCCCCAAAATGATCCACTAATCGAATTTTCTCGAGCATGTTACCTAGCCCAATTTTATTCTCGTACCCCAAAATGGTAGGATACAAAATTTAGTTAAAATAGTTAGGGCCGTTTTTTTAAATAAAATCACCTTGACCTTGACCCGTAGTGACCCCAAAATGACCCACTAATCGAATTATCTCGAAAATTTATATTCAAGTAAAACAGTAAAATTTTAATTTTTTGTGCGATCAAAATTTACTGAATTGTGATTCTTTGAATTTTATACATTTTCAGCGTTTTCTAGCACTAAAAATCGAAAAACGTGTAAATCGAATACTAGCAGGCTACGCATGCTTCGCTGGTCGATTTTTTCAAACGAACCTCGAATGGTTAAAACATCTTTTAGTTGCACCTTCCACCGCAACGGGGCTCATTCTGTTCTAAACAAACCTCTTTCCGAGTTAACCTCCGACACGGGTCCCCACTGCCTACGTACCGTATAGAAGGTGTGTTGCTACAAAATCGTTTAGTTCCACCTTCCAGCGTTAGGGGGCGCATACTATATTTTAAACGAACCTCGGTCACGGGTCCCTGCTGCCTGCGGTATCGAATAGCAGGCATGCTGCACACGCGCAGCAAAAATAAATTAGTTTCTCCCTTTCGCCATCAAGGGTCGCCAGATTTATATACCTTTAACATTAACGCGATATTTAAATTACGATCGAACTCCCTCCCCCACTCAAAATTTAACCAATGGCCTTTAACATTAACAAATATCGGTAACTTTTGAAACCGAAACAAAATGGCGCGGTTTTTTTTTTTTTTTTTTTTTTTTTTTTACTTTGCACTTTAATTTTTTTGTTTTTCAGACGTCTGGGTCAGCTTTTTGCAAAAATTAAGAAAAATTACCGACCGATTTTTACAAAAATTGAATTTTCGTATGCAAAAAAATTTTTTACGTATATGTGTGGTGAGTTTTAAATCTAATTTTTTTTTTTAATATTCGCAAATTTGTGAAAACAACCATTTATTTCCATCAGCAAAAGAGAAATAACCGCTTTTTCGCCGTCACGTATCTTAGCGTTATATATATATGTATATATATATGGAATTATTATATTATATTATATATAATTATTATATATGGAATATATATATATATATATATATATATATATTATGTCATACATTGATTAATATTAGCTTTAATTTACTTTTAGGTTTTCGCATTTTGGGTGGAAGAAGAACGAGACTTACTCCGGTATGGTTCCTGGTGTAATTGTTTTGCTGTGAGTTTTACGTTGTTAATCCTCTTCATAATGGAAAAAATTAGACTTCCTCTAGATTATGTTTGAGAACATGCTTTTTTATGACTCCGGTGAAATAATCGCCTGCTCAAAACAGAGAAAATTTTGAAGATGATCTGAAGGTGAATTATCAAAAAAACTTTAACATGAATGATGTCGCAAACGAAATTGATAGCAAAGAAGATTTAACGAACACGAAATTTTTAGTAGTTTTCCTTCGCATAAAAAGTCAAATGATGATAAAAATTTAAATTTATTTGGTAGTAAAATATTTTAATATTATTTGTCTTTGAAATATTGAATAAAAAGTTTTAATAGCTTATCTTCTACCTCTATTCATATGCGTATTTGAAAACCATAAACCATCTAAGCAAAACTATATTGGGCTGCCTGCGAGTAACGATAAAAAGGAAATTTTCCGTTTATTACAGGAAAATTTACACGACTTCCACTCAACATAGATAGTTTTCATTAAAAAACAGAATGTCATCTCGTATGCATACGGATTTTTTTTTCTTTACAGTGTATGCTGTACGTGTACGGAAAGAAAAAAATTCAGAGCCAAGTCCATCTCATTAATTTATAAGTTTAGATTAACATACGAGTATATTAATTTACCGTGACACATCTTTTCTAGTTTGGAATACTAGTTTATTTTCCAAGGGAAAAAATTCCACATTGTGTGTTTAAAAAAAAAAAAAAAAGTGTATTAAAATTTCTTGTGGAAACTTGAAATCAACACTGCATTTCTATTTAAGTTTTCCCAACATTCATTCTAAAATGCCTGTAGGATAGAAATTAAGTGATTTTCCAAACAGGTGGGGATGATTGATTCTGGAAATGTATTTTTAATCAATCTTAAATGATGTTTTTTCCTTTACTGAACTTAATCTCGTATTTTCTAAAATGAGAATTTCTTTAAAATGAAATCAGCATAAACTATATTACATCATACTTACATTAAAGAATATATTTATAAATATTAAACGCCAGTGGGATTTTTAAAATAGCATTCATTATACTAGTATTATTTAAAATATGTTAATGACGTTAGTAACCTTGAATGTTAAACAGCCCTTGCCATACAAAATTATCTATATATATGTGTGTATATATATGTATATATATGTGTGTATATATATGTATTTATATGTGTGTATATATATATATATATATATATATATATATATATATATATATATATATATATATATATATATATATATATATATAGATCTAATGTATGTATATATGTGTGTGTGTAATACGCCACAAATAAAATGCCTCATAATGTAGTATTATTCCAAATTATCTATATATTTTAGCATATTTTTCAACAGTATTTCGTG
Organism: Maratus michaelseni; assembly: GCA_963931845.1. Taxonomy (NCBI): domain Eukaryota; kingdom Metazoa; phylum Arthropoda; class Arachnida; order Araneae; family Salticidae; genus Maratus; species Maratus michaelseni. Next base: position 189,364,917 of record OZ007587.1, read on the forward strand.
TGATTTTTTAAAATGTAGATATATATTTTTTCTTTTTTAACAAAATTAATACATAAATTCCCCTATGCTTTTATTTGGTAATTTATTTTTTCTTGCGAAACAAAGTAAAAATATTTTACTGTGAGAGGAATTAAGGAAGATTTTACTAAATTAAGTTACGTTCTACTGAAACATTGTATCGACATAAGATGAACGTGAGCAATAAAAATAAATTAATTGAGATATAAGAGAAAATGTTTATCAGTTATCCTCACTGAGTGGTTGAAAAAAAGTTGAAACAGAGTGATGCTAAAACCGTCAGCCGATTTCCTTGAAAAAAAAAAAAAAAGATACATAAGCAGTCCTTCCGGCAATGGGCTTTAACATATCCACCAAATGGGAGCTTAATCGAAAACATATAGTTTCGGCGTTATCGTGTTCACTCACACGCATACATGCATAAGCGACATCATCGACAAACCGCCAAAAACGTGCTCTGGGGACTTAGAAAGTGAGGAAATTCTAATATACACGCATACATGCACACATTCACCTGGAATCATTGTAAGAAATAGCGAAAACGGCATAAGAGAACCTCAAAATGTAAAAAAATATCAATATTTCCAAAATCCGTTTTTTTATCATGATTACAATACATTCCTTACACTATATGTGTACAGAAAGTATAAAAATCAGAAAAGCATTTAAAAGCTGCACTTCTGGGAAAAAGACCTGAAGGTGTAGTGTTTCATTTAATCTTGCTTTGACTGGCTTTTAAATAGGATTAAACATTCAGGTTTATTAGATATACAATCTTTTATATAGTGTTACAATCATATGTTTGAAATATTGTGTTAAAAAAATTTATGAAATTATTCTACAGGTTGAAAAACCGTATTCAAAAAATTTTGACACTGAATGTTAAAATTGAGAAAAAATTAACTTCTTATATATCACTGTAAGAGAGATATTCCTTAAACCCAGTTTATTTTAAGACATTTGTTCAATTAACCGCCAAAGACTGACTATGTTGTAATTTAGAACACTGAAAATACACATATCACGATCTTAATTTAACTCATATTATATTAAAGGTTGAGTATGTTTTCTTCTTACAACAGTTCAATTTCTTCCGTCTCATACCTTTAAATCGCCGAATTTTCATTGACAGTAAAAAATTGTGCACTTCTTTAACATGCTTTAGACCCGAGATACACAAATGCGAAACTCTACTCTTTCCCTCATAAAAACTAAATTGTTTTTTACATTTTGTTTTCACATCTATATAGCAGAATGATTTTTGCTTAAAAACTAAACCAATAATTGGCAGCAAGATGCTGATTTCTTCATAAAATAAATGTTATTTTCATCCGAGTTTGCAAAATGCCTTCAAGACCAGTGTGGCCAAGAAAGTAAATAATTTTCATAACTATTTAACTTTAATACTTAACAATAGAATTTTTTGAGGATTCGTAGATCATTCACTTGTTTAAAGCCCTTAAATTTGTGATTGTGTGAATTTAAGTTATTGATAATTAAATTGATAATTTAGGGGGCTAGTAAATTTAGATCCATTTGTAGCACTAAAATACAAGTCCCTTAAAATATCAATTTCAGAAAAGGTCTTTTTTCTGTTATCGATGATGTCATTTTGGTTGTGCAAAAGAAATGAATAAGGATTTGTAGTATTATTTTACTTCAGATCTATAAAAATGCGACTGATACTACTAGATTAGTAATAATGTCTAGTAATTAATGATGCACTTAAATTTTTCTTAGAAAGACACTTATATATAGAAATTGTTCTAAAACCTAAAATTTTCAGCGAATAACCATCGGTAATATATTGGTTCAATACGAACCAATATATTAACATTGTAAAATGTCATTATCCTGGCTATTAGAGATATTATCCTGATAATGTATTAGTATGCACATGTAAGGGCAATGGGCAATGACTGTCATAGGAAAATGAAGTTTTAATAACATTTTTTTAAAATCCTGTTTTTTTGTTTTGTTTTTTAGACTTAGCTTGCTTGGCATTGTATAAAGTAGCATTTCCCCGTATGTTTCAATATATTATTCAATTAAAATTGACATAATTCATGATATAATAAAAACCAAGGGAAATCTATCAAAAATGTTACACATCTCTAAATTTCAATTGATATAGCTATTAATCTAAATAATTTTTAAATGTTGGTTCTTTAAGCTGTGTATTTGCAATAATCATATATTCTAATACGAGCAAATCTTGTGTGTGGTTATATATATATATATATATATATATATGCAAAATTTATCTTAAAAACGGCTCTAACGATTTTGACGAAATTTTGTGTCCTACCGTTTTTGGGCACCAGAAAACCATTGGGCTAGGTCACGTGTTCGAGAAAATTCAATTAGTGGGTCATTTTGGGTCATTTTGGGTCATGGTCTAGCTAATTGTATCTAAAAAACGGTTCAAACGATTTTGACGAAATTTTGTATACGACCATTTTCGGGCACGAGAAGACTATTGGGCTGGGTCACATGTTCGAGAACATTCGATTAGTGGGTCATTTTTGGGTCAACGCGGGACAAATTAATTTTATCTAAAAAACGGCTCTAACGATTTTGATTAAATTTTGTGTCCTACGAGTTTCGAGCACGATAAAATCATTGGGCTAGGTCACATGTCCGAGAAAATTCGATTAGTGGGTCATTTCTGGGTCATTGTGGGTCAAGATCTAAAAAGCGGCTCAATTTACACTAATTTTTGCATCCAATGGTTTTCGGGCACAAGAAGACTGTTGGGCTAGGTCACAAGTTCGAGAAAATTCAATTAGTGGGTCATTTTGGGTCATGGTCAAGCTAATTGTATCTAAAAATCGATTCAAACGATTTTGACGAAATTTTGTATCCGACTATTTTCGGACACGGGAAGACTATTGGGCTGGGTCACATGTTCGAGAACTTTCAATTAGTGGGTCATTTTTGGGTCAAAGCGGGTCAAATTAATCTTATCTAAAAAACGGCTCTAACGATTTTGATTAAATTTTGTATCATACGAATTCCGGGCACGCGAAAATCATTGGGCTAGATCACATGTTCGAGAAAATTCGATTAGTGGGTCATTTCTGGGTCATTGTGGGTCAAGATCTAAAAAGCGGCTCAATTTACACTAAATTTTGCATCCAATGGTTTTCGAGCACGAGAAGACTGTTGGGCTAGGTAACATGTTCGAGAAAATTCAAATAGTGGGTCATTTTGGTCATGGGTCATTATGGGTCAAGCTATTTTATCTTAAAAACGGTTCAGAGGATTTGAAATAAATTTAGCACCCTTCAGGTTTAGGGAACAAGAAGACTATTAGGCTATGTCACATGTTCGTGAAATTTCGATTAGTCGGTCATTTTGGTCATGGGTCATTATGGGTCAAGCTATTTTATCTTAAAATCGGCTCAGACTATTTACACTAAATTTTGCATCCTATAGTTTTCGGGTACGAGAAGACTGTTGGGCTAAGTCACATGTTCGAGAAAATTCAATTAGTGGGTCATTTTGGTCATGGGTCATGATATTTGAACTCAAATTTAATTTTGACCGAGCATAGCTCGGTCTTCCCTGCTCGTTTTATTTTAAACAATTCTAGTGACAGTTGTGTTTATTCATTAGCTTAAGTTGTTGGCATAATAAAATCCAGGTCAGAAAAATAACACGGATCTCAGTGACAAAAGAAATGAGAAAAAAGAAATATATACACAAATGTTCCATTTCTATTTCCAATGCATGTATATATAGTATAAAACATTTACTTTTGTATAATGCTAGTTGGAAGAAAAAAAGTATGTATTTTGTGGTGTATTTTAAAAATTGTTACAAATACCAAATATGACCTGTAACCGGTAAAATTATCTTTCTTGTAAAATATTTTCGTACATTTTTCGTGTAAATAAGTGTAATATTGTATTGATCTACATTTATTTTCATTCAGATATTTTTATGCATAAAAATTTTTTCATCCATCATATCAAATAAAGGAAGCAAAGACCTATAATTTCATGTTTCATAAGTATAACCTAATTATAAACCCAAAGTATTTGTTACTAAAAGCTCAAGATATTACCCCCCCCTCCTTTTCATTTAATGAATGTATATATCAAATAATACGTATGTATGTATGAATATTGGATGCCTATATGTTTTAATTTCCCCATCAGTGTCGCTTGAAGTTGAGCTTAATTAATATTCTCAAAATCTTGAAATCCAATTTTCATTCAAGTCACACATTACACATTTCTCTGACGTTTGAACAAAAAGTACGGATGTAGGAGCAGCGGAACAGAAAGGAAAAAAACATTTTTTTTTTTAATCAGCACTTTTAAACCTGTAACTGTCTCGAGCGATTAGTCAAAATGACGACTCAGGAAGTTACTATAATTATAAACGACTTTTACAAATGAGTAGAATTGTTAAGTTCAACTTAGACTCGGTCGATTGTAATTTTCAAAGTGAAAATTGAAGGCTAAGTGGGAATATGTCTACCATCTACCATCTGTATATTTGTATAAATACATGTAATTTACAATTTATACACTTTATACACAATTTATACGCTTTATATACAATTATGTACACACATAATTTCCATAAATAGCATAAGTAAATAAATATCTTTTCGTAACGATCAATAATGTTTTTGTCATTGATAGTATAGAAACAGCTAAATGCAATAAGTTCAGTTCTGAACATCCAATTATAAATATACTATGCACAAATACATCTTAATAAAAACAAACAAAATACTACTTTTCTTTACATTTTTTTTCAAGCTACGATACCGAATTTTTAGATGAAAAGATCGCGAAGAAAAACTATATGCCATATTGTAAACGCAGTTACAGTGTTTCAATTTTCCCTGTAGCACCTTCTAAAATACTGGGCCAGTTTGGCCTGTGATGCAAAGGTCCTTTTAATAATTCCCCCGGATTACCCGACTTTGGGTTATGAAATGTATATTTTTAAAATATTTAAATACATCTGATTTCCTCGACAGTGATTCTGGTGCCCAAACAACTGCTTCCCACTATTATTATAACTGTCCTTTCACACAGTGCTGGTACCTTCGTCGGCCTCTTCTTCCCTCAAGCAGTTTGCTGGAAAATCTTTTTTCTGGTCAAGTTCTAAGCCTGTGCATGTAAAATCCGTCGTGAGTGTAAAATCCTCGAAGTTTCCTGTGCATTACACCTCTGGGAGTGCCTAGTCAGGTGAAGGTCTCGTCACCAGATCAAGTTTCTAAATTACGAGACCAACTCGAATAGTGATGGCATGACGTATGGATGAGCGATGCAGCGAGGAGTTAGTAAATATCCCAGCATCTCACATCCATTCGGCATGACTTCGCTACACTGCGCAGTGCTGAACCGTCTCATCAAAATCAATTAGCAACCGGCCAACTAAGAAAAAGCAATTAACCCTTTAGCGGGCGGTGGTCACAAAAAAGGACACCTAATTTTAATTCCAAAACTGACAAACGGCACCAAGAAAATTTAATTAAAATTTTTCTTTTATAAAGTAAGGGAAAATAAGAAAGTTATTCTTTTCTAAGGAAATCGTTTGTAAAATCTGGTGTCAGTCCATTATTTCATTATTTTACAAACAGATTTATTCCGCGCCGGAAAGGGTTAAAGCAACAAAACGCACTGAAACGTCGGCCTATAGATTTATCAAACACATCTTCGCCAAGCGGACAGCAGGCGAATCCTCGCCCCCCGTTGCCCGGTATCAACCCGTTAATCTGGGAAAATCCTGATAGATAGGGGTCTAGTCAGCGGTCTAAAAAAAAGTACATAACTTAAATCAGTCTTTAACTTTTTAATAAACCTTAATAGATCCTAGTAAAGTTTTAACGTATTTTTTCTTAACTTCTTAATAGCCCAATATAGAAACGATTAAAACTTAAAAATGATTAAAATTGATAATTTTTTTTTCACTGAGTTAATAGATTCCCAAATCCTCAATACACCCGTTCCTTGTTGGCTTTGACGGATCTTACACTCATAATTGATATTCATCTTACATTTCTTATCAGCTGCTCATTGTCCAGTTTTTAGCAGTTTTTGTCCAGTTTTTACGACTTGAGTCCACGGACTCGAACAGCCGACTCGAGATGTCTCTAAACATCTTTTAGACTTTAATAAAGATGAACGAGAAGTACATCCATGTTCTACAGACCTGGTTTCCTCGTACGAGCAGTCCCTGTCAGGCAGTCAAAATATTTAAATCCAGGAAAATCATAATGAACTGTTATAAATTGAACTGATGACGATATGATTTGTAAGATATTTTCGGGAATTTTTTTGGTTTCTTTTGTTTAAATAATGCACATATATATATATTTTAATTGAATTTATTGTACTTTCGCCTAAGTATAATTTAAAAAAAAATTGTTATTTTAATCGATCTGAACTCTTTCAAAACTCACTATACCGTAAAAAAAAGAGATATTTCTTGATCTAGAAAAAAGGTTTACGTATATATAAATAACCTCTGTCGATTTACTACTGATTTTAAAAAGCGTTCCTTTATTTTCAGAAATATCAGACATCAGCAGATTTCTGAAAATTAAAAAAAACATTTCTGAAACAAACGTTTGTTTTGCTGTCCGTAATTAATTTTCGGAAATCACAGTGTATTAATCAGTTTTCTCAACCCGATATCATAGAACGAAACATCAGGTTTCGGATGTTATCAATTTTCAAGTAAAACTTTTCAGCTACGTAAAATATATATATATATACATGCAAAGGTAACAAAATATTCATTTTACAATGTGTTCATTTTGCGTTATTAATTTAGCACGTTTGTTTGTCTAAACATGCTTGTTGAACATGAGAATGTTTACTTAAGAATTGATAGCATCGTTCTTCGTGGCCGAGATGGTTAAGACACCATTCCGCTAATCGCTTGAGAGGATATAGGAGACAGGGCACCGGGTTCGACTCCCGCACTGTAAAAAATGACCAATGTTTCTTATTTTATGAAAATATACTACAACCACGAACGAAAATATAATATAATCTTCTGAGTTATCCGAAATTCCGAAAAGCATGTTCCATTGTCTTTTGAATCCCCAGAAACCAATACATTTCCAAAATTTAAAGAATTATTTATAAAAGCAAAGTATTTTTTGCTGTCCGTATTTTCAGAAACGTTTCCGAATAGCTTTTATAGTGTATTAATCAGTTTCCTCAGCCTGGAATACCTGTTTTTCGAATGTCATCCATTCTCAAGTAAACGTTTTCAGCTGCATAAGTTAATTTATTACATGAAAGAGTAAAGAAATAATCTTAATTTTAATGTTAATGTTAACGCTGTTAACTTTGCCTGTTTGTCTGTTAAACATATTTGTTAAACATGAAAATGTTTACTTGAGAATGGATAGCATTGGAAGAAACTATATTTCGGGCTTAGAAAACTGATTAATACACTTTAAAAGCTACTCGTAAACGTTTCGAAAATTACGGGCAGCAAGAGCAATTTTGTTTTTATAAATGATTCTTCAACTCTCGAAATGCCATTGATGTCTGAGGTTTCTAAAGATAAAGAAACACTTTCCAGAATCATGGTTAACAAGGATAAGTTTAAATTATAAATTTATTCGTTATTATATTATATTTTCGTAGATTAAGAAACATTTGTCATTTTTTTACAATGCGTAAACTCCATTGCACACTCTTTGTGGAGTTCCAGTCTGTAATTCTTCAGTGTTGTAATTCCCTTGTGTCTATTCAGTCTTCATCTTGACGAAGATTTAAAAGAGGATATTTGTATCAAGCACACAAGTCTGATGTATATGTTCAATAAGCAAACAATTGATAGCATCCGAAAAACAAATATTTCGTGGTTGTTACTGAGAAAACTGATTAATACACTGTAAAAACTACTCGGAAATGTTTTCAAAAATCAAGAGCAGCAATAAAAATTTTTGATTCAGAAATGCTTCTTTAAGTCTCGGAAATCTATTAGTTTCTGATGTTTCTAAAGATAAAGTAACGGCATTATGGGTAATTCGAAAGAGATTAAATTGAATTTTCGTATACTTTCTTCCTTAAAGAAGGTAAATACGTATTACTATTTGGAAGTAATGGTACTCAAATTCAAAGACTTGTGACAGTGTTGAGTATTTTATGAAAAATTGTCGATGTGAGATTGTAAAAAAATATGCTTGCAACATTTTGAAAATTTTTTGTTAATTTATTTACTAGCAGTGAGTTGGGTGCCCTCACCAAGTTTGAATGATAAATCGCACAGTTGCTTTAAATATATTACAGTTTTCACCAAATTAGTCTTTTAGCAAAAAGATCACTTTATTTTTCCAAAGTTAGCACATTTATATATAAATAAGCATACAGGACACCCCAAAAACATATTGAACCATGATTTAATTTTTTACCTGTTCGATATATGTAGGCAAAGTAAATTGCAAAAGTGTTCAAAATAAAGTAGGAATTATGATTATATTGATGAATTAGTTCGGCCATTTATTTTTAAAAAGTTACACTTTTTAAAATTTATAGGGTCCCTGGGTCATATAAGTTGTACTTGGAAAAAATTTCTCCATACTCTGGTGAGTACAACAATAATGATTCCAGTCTTATAACCAAAATCCACAAGGTTATTATACTTGGAATTTTATGATATTTTAGAGTTTTCTTGCACTAAAAAAAAAAAACATCTGTCTGTTTTTAGAGGCAGAAACCTCTGAAATTTCATAAATTCTAAAGTATAACTCTTTGTGTTTTGGACATAGAATAATGGAATTTTAACATTGTACTTGTCAGAACATGGAGAATACTTACTTAAATATAACTTATAAGATCCAGAGACCAGATAAAATTTTAAAAAGTGTAAGTTTTTGAAAATTAATGGCAGAACCATTTCATCAACATAATCTTAAATTCTAGCGTATTTTGAACACTTTTGCAATTTACATTGCCTACGAATCTCCAACAGGTATTATTAAAGGTAATATTAAAGCGTGTATCACTCATTTTGCGGCGTCCTGTATTTGCCTTAAAAAAACAGGAGATGTCTGTAACGATTACAGATTTTTCTTGTGAGATTTAAATGTTTTCTCTGTAAAAATCACAAAATATTTCTGTTAAAATAAAAGTTTATCTCTGTAAATGTAAAGGCATTTATTTAACTGTTAAAAATAGAGAGTTCGTTAAAATTTACAGATTTTTCTCGTAAGATTTACAAGCTTTCTCTGTAAAAATCACAAAATATTTCTGTTACAATAACAGTAAATGTAACTGTATTTAGCTGATAAAAATACAGATAATTCGTTAAAACATTGCAGTTATTTTCTGTAAAACAAGCGGTTTTCCACTGGCGCCCTGATTAAAAGTTTTTTTTTTCCGTTAATTTGACAGACTTTTTTTACAGTGTAGATCAAGAAACAATTCTTTTTAACAGCGTATAAATGGCATGTACAGTATATCGTTGTAGGTAGGTGATTGTGGTCTTAATAATCATCTGAAAAAAAAAAAATTAGATGTATTCTTAAAATATATTAAATTATTTAGAGGACAAACCTAAAAATGATTAGATAAATCAAAATTTCACAAAATGGCGTATGTTTGAGGATTGGAATCAATATTTTTGCGTCAATTTTTCATTTTTAAAATTCTTTAAAAAATAAAAATTAAATTAAAAACTTTTAAAGGTTTGTCCTCCTATTAAAAAAGTCTGGTTTAACATACAAAAAATAAAAGAACAAAAGAAAAGAGAGAGAAAAAGAAAATAGTAAAGAAAGAAGGAAACGTCGATAGCTTGAATGGTTTAATCGTATGCACCGGTTCAAAAAAAATTGTTTCAAGAAAAACGCGTTTAAAGTTTTTGATCTGAAAAAATTCTATTTTTAATGATACTGGTTGTCACAACTTAAATATTAAGTGGAACAAAAAACGGCTTTGAGAACATATTCTAGGCACTTTAAAGGTTCAAAAAATGCAAATATTAAAAAATTGATAGTTGAAAGTTTTCCAGAAGAACAACTCCCTCTTAATTGAATGAAATAAACTTCAATTTTATACAATGTGTATCATACTTTTCTATCGCATGTTATTAGAAATTTTGTATTTAGAGACAATTTTGCTGTATGTCAATATCTATTTAGAAAATGAGAATTTTTCCCTTTTATTATTTCACTAGCAGGCTTCGCCAGCTTTTCCAAGCGAACCTAGAATCCAACAAAATATATAGGTAAATTAGGCTCTACGTAAGGATACAATACTATAACATTAGTTATATATAATATTGGTAATTAATCGGATAATGGTACTTTCATGTTATAGCGGCCCCCACAATTACATTTATGCCACGATTGTTGTTACGATTTCGCCAAGATCATAGCAAAGCTTATATATCCTCCATATATACGCATAATATATATACTTCTAATGCTCATATATGTGCCATATACGTCATTATATACATATTATTTACGTCTTATATGCCATATATACATCATATACACATGCCATATATGTATATACGTTATATATGCATCATATATGATATGAATATGACTGGGCAATATGTGTCACGAAATTTTATATAATCGTACATTATTATAAAGTCAATATATGCTTTACAATTTGGCGATAAATCGTGGTCGTTTGGCAATTCATCCTCGGTGGCCGCTATAACACGAAAGTTATTTTCGTTACTGCGCATTTTTCTCTCTCTCTTTTTCTGAAATAAATTTTCAGAAATGATAAAGTTTCGCGTAATTTTCGGATCAAAATTTGACTTGATGGCTCGGAATTTCACATTAATTTGAGCATGGAATTTCAGAATAATTTGACGGCGATAAGAGACTCCCTCGTTGATTATCAGTTGGCTTTTTTCATTCCTCTGCGCGAGATTCCAATATTCTGCAATCGAGTTCCGTTACACCGAAGTCCAATAAAAGAAAATTTTCGTTAGAACGAACTGTTTAGCATTCATTTCATTTTAGGAATAGATTTTCGTGGTCATGTGGAGTTCTTTCTGACGGAAATCGACTGTATTAATGTTTCAACCTCTCATAGAGTTGCGAGTGTTACAGTCTGAGAGGAAGAGGGGCAAGTAGGGAAATATCCCTGCCCCCCCCCCCCCCCCCCCCAAAGTACCGCAAGTTTTATGTAATTATATGGGAAGAATATGTTTATTTCGGAATCTTCAAAATTAAATCCTTTTTTGTGTAAAATGGGAATGAAAATATACACTGCTGAAAATTTTTATAGTTATTTGGGTTCAATTAGCCAGTTTCACTGTTGATGTAAAGATCTAATGAAATATTCCCTGTAAAAATAAAGCTACGCGCTACATACAATACCTCTGTCTAAGTTGGTATGGAAAATTCCACCTTATTTTCTTCTACAACCCATAACAGGAACATATAGTTACATTTGCATGTTATTATATCTAAATAGTAGTTTTGCATATAAATTACAAATAGTACATAATTAGACGTACTATTTGTACATGTAATTAATTTAATTTAATTGAAACATGAAATTATCGAAAAAATATTAATCGAAATTATTAATATATATTTTTTTCATTTTCTAATTGTCTAACATGTTATAAAATGTTCCGTCGTAGCTGTTTTCGAAAATTTAAACGCAGCATTTGCCGCTGCTAGGAAGAAGTCGGGGAAGAGGGGGGTGGGAAGGATTTGTATTACCAGAATTGGACGTATTTCTATAAAAGGGATGCCTTCAGGAGAGGATTTGAAAGAAAAGATACTCAAATTATCGTTCTCGTAGAAAGAAAACCCTGGAAAACTTGCACAGACCGCATTCGTTTCGAAAACGTAAACATCGGCCCAAACTGGAGGTCTGCACGGGCCGATATTACCAGGCTCGGCCCGTCCAGAACGAAAGCTATCTTGGCGCGGCCTGACTTTGCATAAGAACTAAAAGTTCGGTTCAGGACGACCCGTACAAAAATCAATGAAACCAGACCTGGCCCGACTCAATTTCTACAAAAAAATTTGATTTTTCTTAATATACAATTAAGATTATTTTAAAGAATACTGTATACATATTTATGCTGTTGGATGCAGTAACTATCCGATGCAGATCTCTACGGTAGACATGTAAAATTTCTGTATTATATACTATGTATGTCATAAACTATCATTCGGCTCATGCAGCACATTTACAACTTATTCTCTGCCCAGTCAGGTCCATTGAAAATTGTTTATATTTTACCGTCTTAATCAGACTTTTTAAAATTTGTTATATCTGGCCAGACGGCCAATTAAATTTTTCCTATCGGCCCGCCTCGTTTGAAAGTTTGTCTTCATTCTGCCGGGCCGGGTACAGGCCCGTGCAGATCTCTAGCCCAAGCTCCTCATTCTGTGGCTACTGTGATCGGTACCTCTGAAATGTAGCCCTATGGAAATGTTGCCGAAAGGGAGAAAAACTCAATCGCGAAAACGACCCTTTTTGATTTTTTTTTTTTTTAAGAGTTAACAACAATATTTTTCGAACTGCTTGGAAGCATTGAAGATTTAAAAGTACGGAACTTAAGAATAAGTCTTCATTTTTTCCGTATCCCGAACGGTTCGGCCGTTGGACGTTAAGACAAATTGCCAAAATAAAACAGCATTTGTTTTTCCCTTCTACAAGCAGGCCTGAGCTTGCGCGGACGTGGTTGCCGATTTTCAGAAAAATGTATGCGTTTTCGGTGAGCTTTTATTTAACTTCTCGGCTAATTGTTATAAAATTAAAAATCTGTGCCTCAGGTGCATCAGACCTGCCTTGGATTATCCTCATACAAATGTTCATATGTCTGCGTGCGGTAGATTTCGCTAGTCATCGCCAGCAGATACATACACAGAGAGAAAATTTCTTTTATTAATATAGATATTACGCTTAATCGATATTACGCCCATCGTTATCTGCTACTGTTGGGTTCATATTTCCTAGAGCATTTAATGTGTCAATTCTATTTAACATTATTTAATGGATGAATCTTTTAAAGTACTTATTGCTGTTGTTTCTTTTCCGAAACTTTTCAACATACTTGCTATGGTTGCATGATAAAAAAAAAAAGGAAATCAAGGCAATATTTAACTTTTTTATTTTAAATCATTGATTTTACATACAAATGACAATATATACAATATGATGACAATACATAAAACTCGATTACAATACATACAAAATTGCAACTATGAAAGACTAAACTTTAAGAATATCTAGTAAATCATCGTAAAATTATCAAATTTAGTTTCAAAAGATTTTAACAGGAATAAATTAAAATAGCTGGAAAATAGTTTTTTTTTCTTTAAAAAATATATATATAAATTCAGTATGAATGACAGTTAGGAATGTTTAGGTTATGAATTAAAACTATCACACAATCACTAACACTATTTCGTTTAATAATACTGTTCTTCATGACATATAACACATAATGAATTATAGAATTAGCTCTTAGTAACACTTAATGTAAATTAAAAAATATATATATGAATAAAAGATATGCACAAATATTTTAACGCAGCTTCGAAACAGTATGTAAGGAACATCAAAATTAATATCACACTATGAAGTCATTAGAAAATAGAGTTCGCGCTATAAGGTAAAATTCAGGCAATATTTATAAAAATCTCAAAAAACCATGCGCGCTTTTTTAGTTTAAGGGGCCTATACCGATTTCAAAAGCATTGAAAAGTCGCGAAAAAGTCAGAAAATGTGTCTACATTTCTTTGGAATTATATGCTATTTTAAAACTGAAATTCAATAATTTTACCATTTTTGTAATTTAGTATTATAGAGCTTATTAAAATAGCTTTATTTTGCTTTTTACTGAATGCAATTTTTCAACTTAAATAATGTTTACAAAATAATCTCGAATATGTGCTTAAATAATACACAATTATCTCATATGTGATAAAATGTGCGATCTTAATAACAGCTATACCTTGGTGTTAATGTTAGATTTCTCAAATATGGAAGTACGATGAATTCAGTGGGAAACTTCCCCAGATGAATACAAACGACTCATAATAAATTTAGAAACCGATTAAGTACTAAGCACTTAAGTAACTTCATCCGTGTTTGCAAAACAATCTCAAATATGTGCTTAAATAATGCACAATTATCTCATATGTGATAAAATGTGCGATCTTAATAACAGTTATACCTTGGTGTTAGTATTAGATTTATCAAATATGGAAGTATGATGAATTCAGTGGGAGACCTCCCCAGATGAATACAAATGACTCATAGTAAATTTAGAAACCGATTAAGTACTAAGCACTTAAGTAATTTCATCTGAGATGTTGAAAATTCTTCAAATATTACTGAATCAGCATAATTGTAAATTTTTAAGAAAATAAGCTTTTAGGTTTTTTTTTCTTTTTTTTACTTGAAAGATTGAAAAAAAAATGTAGTTCTGACTTAAATTTTTATCTCCATTCATTGGGCAAAATATGGATAAAAAGCGGTTTATTTGGCTAGCTTGGTCTTAGCCAGAAATAAGAAGTAATGAAGTTACATTCCAATTCATTTGAACTTCATAGGTAACTTCTATATTGAAAATAATATTGAATAATACTACAAATCTTACCAACCGGCGTCTTTATGTTTACATTTAACAAACTTACTTCTAAAACTTAACTAGAGGTTTTTCAACAGGTTCTAACGTCTTTAAATCTCGTTATGTTCCACTAATATATACATTTCCCTATTTAATCAAAATATCCTAAGGACTTGCATGATTCTCTTTGTTCAGATCTTACTCAATGGTTCGCAAAAATATAGGCATACACTTCAAACTTTAACGTTAGCAAATAATGTCATACATACATATAATACATGCAATACATATACAATTATATTATACACATGAGATATATATATACTAGTATAATTTTTTAATGCCTAATTCTATCATTAAACTAGACCAACGCAGTTTTTTTTCGCACACTTCGCAAATTTCTTTTTCAAAATCTTACCCCTTAGAAGTTTTATGCAACATTTCGCAAGAGACAAAACAGATAAATTATTCTGGTGTTGTTTGGCCATTTGAGGTTTTACTGAACCCATGAATATTGCGGTTAACTACAGGTTATGGATTACATATAGCAAAAAGAGAAAAGAAAAACCCTCAAAAGCTCTTATGTTATTCTTAGAATGAGTCCTAGATTTTTAATCAAAAATGTCTCACTAGAGAAAAAAAAACTTATTTCACGGGAAATATTAAATACTGAAATGAAATCACAATTCACTTCTGTGAAAGAAAAGAAAAAACACGAAAAAAAGTTAAGTTTAGGAGAGGTTATTTTATGCCAGGACGGCGACAACAAAGCACATAATTTTTAAAGTACTGACTGATTTTTAAATTCATTAACTTTCAAACGGTGACAGATATTTAAAAAATTTTTGCTAGAGAGTAATGTAAGATGTCGGGAGTTTTTTTTTAACTGCGATTTGCTGATTTTAGTTCGAATTACCAGCAATAGATGGCGCTGCGAGCGATAGGAATCCAGGCCAAAACTAAAATCTCCCAGCATTGATGTGAAGGAAGGAGGTTCAATGCATGTGGTGGGTCTCATTCGCTAATACAATCTTGTTCTTCGATTCTCAATAAGATTTTGTTGGTGAATGAGACCCACTCCATGTATTGTTCCTCTTTCCTGCGCATCAATGCTGGGTGATTTCTGCTTTTGTCTCGATTGGATGGCTATTGCTCACAGCGCCATCTATTGCTGATAATTCGAACTAAAATCAGGAATCGTAGTTAAAAAGATACTCCTGACATCCTACATTACTCTCCTGCAAGAAATTTTTAAATATTGTCACCATTTGGAAGTTATTGAATTTTAAAGTCAGGCAGTCACCCGGTTTTTAGGAGCATTTGTAATTATATAAATACGTAGCACCTATTGTCGTCATCTGGTCCGTCCGTCTGTCTGTATATCCGTCCGTCCGCATATAACAACGCAAAAACTATCCAAACGAATGGTTTGAAATTTAAGATATATTATCTTTCCAGAATTTTGTCGAGACATTTCAAATTTTATGAAAATCGAATCAATACTTTAAGAAGATATTAATAAAAATATTTATTAAGAAATTTGATTTTTTTTTAAAAAATAGGTTCTTTTCTGTTATTAGGAGCTTCCGAGGTTTAATCGTCAAGAGACCGAGATACTTATTTTATGACAGAAATTAATCTGCAGACGATATAATTAATTCCACGGAATTAAAAATCATCAAAATCTGAATATTTATATAACTAGCTATAGTACGAACGCATTTGTCACGTTTGACGTACAATTTCCAACTTGTTTCTTTTGGAATACTCGAATAAGTAAGATCGCAATATCGTATTAGTTAATGTGCCTTAAGATTTATTCTCTAGACAAAAATACTTTCTTGTACAAAATTTAAATTTAAAAAATGTCTTACGAATTTATTTACCACAGCATCTATGTTATCGTCCGACATTATTTCAAAAATCAAATTTTGGCAGTAATTTAAAGTTTGATAAGTCCCAACAAATACTTTTGAACGATATTTAAGTGTAGATGGTAACTAAATAAAGATGCAAAATACTAGTCTTCGCAGAGAAAAACCTATCCAATTTTTACGTACTTAATTAACATTATTGTTTCATAATTAAAAAGTATTCCTACTCTGTGGTGACTGTAAGATTTACTCGATGAAGGCAAGTATAAAACTATTTCTGTCGAAACTAGTTGATAATTTTTAGCACTTATGGAGTCTTAAAAAAATTTCTGGCATTTTACGATATCGTCACAGAGATTACTGAATAGATAATAAATAATATCAAAACTTTAATATATTACAGATATATATACAGAATTTTCCCACATAATACTCAAGTAGGGGAAAAAAAAATACATCATTTCAAAACCAGTAATGAAAACTTAAAAATATTATAAACACTACACAAAATCTTTTACGTTGTATTAAATAGAAATGAAAAATGACAGCATGTCCAAATTTTTTGTAATAAAGTAAGTACATGAAGCATTTTATACACACAAAATGATCTTGCAGTCTATTTAAAATCTAATATGTGAAACGTAGAGGATATTTTTCGAACGATTTTCATGAGCTGTGAAAATAAGTGTATTCTAGGACAGAAGTGCATTTTCGTAGCAGTAAAATTGCGACCAAATAAGTTATTTGCTACTTGGATATTTTGTTTGCTTTTAAATTAGCAATATGGTTGAAGGGTTATATCTGTGAGAATTCGTACGCAGTGATTTTTCTGGATGTTATGGTAAGACCAGTAATATTATTAATGTGAACTAAAGGAAAAAAGTCAAAGTTTCATTACAAGTGGAAAAACACTTCCAAATATGCATCCAAAGTAGAAAAGAAATTTTGTAAATATTTTTACGGTAAGATGTTTATTTTTGAAACCGGGCCTACCAAATCATTACTACTGAAAAGTCATTAAAATATTTAGTTTAGATATAAAATATTTATCAACTATTTAAATTTTTAAAAAGATTTAAAAAAATACAATGTATATTATTATCTACTATTAAGACGGACGTTGCCTGACGCAGAACTTGCTGCAAAATGCGGTAGGAGAAGCATTTAACAAAATAAAAAATAGTAAAACGCTGTCTTTAGGCTGTGCATTGATGAATTTAAACTATTACAAAAAACAAAGAACAATTTGTAATAAAATAAGTGAGAAAAATCTTCAAATCTCGCAAAAGAAGCTAACGAATCCTTCTTTTAACTATTTGTCCTTTTTGCTGTTTTTGAATAATGGAAATTATTAAAAAATCGGACCAAAAAAAATCCAGTTCTAGCTACTTAGGATCTGGTTTTTATATTTTTGTCTGATTAGAAGATTATTTTATCCCTAATATTCAACAAGAAATATCACTTCTGTATTCATAGTGGTACTACAAATAGTAGAAGCTGCATTAAGGTAAATCAAGTAAGTTACGCATTAAAAACAAATTATTAAAATCTTGGAAAAAACAGAACAAGAAAATTGTGTCAAACAATACATTTAAAAAAAAATTCTTCTTAATCTCCAAGTGTGTCAGTTATAGCATTCTGTGTTTTGGAATTAAAAAAAAAAAAAAAAAAAAAATCATTATTTATACGTCGACAGAAAATCGTTCAGGGACTTAGAAAACTTGTGCAACAGGAATAGGATAAAATACTTCTGTCGATGCTACAAAAGTTATAATTATCATGAAAATTAAGATAGTAAAACGTAAGAAGTATCTAATAAAATCTTTAAAATACATCATCTATCCTAGTAATATTTATATAAAAAAATGATATTCAACTTATCAGAATCGGTCAAAAGTTCCAAACAACTTCTGAAAAAGCTTTTATAAATAAAACAGTAATAACAATTCAACTAAGTAAACGCATATAGGAAATAAAGTATTTTTACAGATCTATGTTGTTAATGACTTATGCACATTTATAGTACAAGAAATCGGACACTAGCCGATTTAAGATAAGGGAAATGATCAAAATAAAACCAAATCTTAAATTCTGCATGTCAGTATATCACAAATAACAGGCCTAAAAAAAAAGGCCATTTTCGGAGTTGATGTAATTTCGCAGTTTTAACATCAATGTTTCAATGGTTTTATTTTGTTGAACAATGGTTCCAGAATCCACAGAGTTGAGCATACTATGCACATTACAGCAAGTGTTGTGTAGAAATGGTCGTAAGCTCCTACATTGTCTCTGAAATAGCCTAAAAAAAGGAACAAAAAATATTTTTAATATAAATATCATAAAGATATAAATCAAAATAAAAGATGTATCACGCATAATCAAATAAAATATGCAATGCATAGAATGCATCTATTTTTTATTAAGTGATAAGTAATGAAATTAAATCTAGAACAGTTAAAACAAGAACGAAAAATCATGAACCACGGCATAGATTATGAAACACTTTCCAACACTATCGGAATATTGTTAAGAGATGTCATTTCTGTTCATACAATGAATGATATATTTAAATAAACATTAAAAATTAACCATAAAGCAGTAAAAATTTATTTTCAGGAATTGTTGTCCATAGCCGGTTATGTGTGCGAATTCTACATCGTGCAACCCTGTATATGAAATACACACCTCTTAATATTCTAAAAATAAACATTTTAAATGCATGTCACAGCTTAAAACTTAAATCCAGCAGTTATGGCTCATAGTCAGTTTTGTAACCGGAATCTTTTGAGTGCTTCTGTAAATAAACGAAAAACTTTACACACTCAATAAATCTACAGAAAATATGCTCTAATGCACCTCAGTAATGTATATCAATTTCATTAAAATACGTTGTAAATGATTTTTCTCCTTAGTTATTAATACAATGGAATACTTTTGTACGAACGAACTATTCATGCTACTTACTCTATACTGTATATAAATCATGTTGCTAGCCACCTCTGTGACGCATATAAATTTCCTTATGTTTAAAACAGTGTAACATCATTAAAATGTACTGAAAACAATTTTTCCCCATTGACCGTAACGTAACAGAATACTTTTGTTTTGAGCGTCCTTGTACACGAATTATAATTGCTACTTATTCTATACTCTATAGAAAACATGTTGTCGTCTACATCAGTGACGCATATCAATTTTATTATGATTGAAATAGTACAACTTTATTAAAATGCACTGAAAACGATATTTCCCCATTGACCGTAATGTATCGGAATACTTTTGATTGCCTCTGTAAAGTAACCATAAATGCTACACACTTCATTTTCAATACCGAACAAGCTATGGTCAACCTCAATAACATATATCAATTACATGGCAATCCGACTGTATTTACGCGAGTTAAAGCGCGGACAGACAGACAGACAAACTGAATTCATAAACACTTTTCAACTATGTTGGAAAGTGTTAAAAAAAGCTTTATTACTTTTTATATATAAAAAATGGGTAACATTTTATAATCTATTTTGTATGGTGAATGTAATATCCATAATTCAAAATGTTACCTTGTAAAACGTAGTATATAAGTATGTAAAGATGCAAATGCATTTCACACGTTTCATCGTTTAATATAAAACTATGAAAAAAATTCCCTGAAAATGTTTACTTGAAGAAAACGAATATAATTAAAGAAATTCATTATTCTAAATTAATTTTTTAAAATTTTTTTAAAAATCGCCCTTTACTTATAAAAGTTTATTATAAAATAAAACAGCTTAATTTGAACAAACACTGCATTGATTTCATGCAATCATTACAGTTGCTACATGGAGATTGTTAAAGCTGTATTTTTATCATCATTCGAATGTTCAAATCTAAGTATAGTCTACCTAGACGGGCCTTCAACTTCTGATATGAATGACCTCTGGTTTCTAAAGCACGTGGTGTCAGGTGTCAGGTTCCTTTCTCCTTCAATTAAATTAGAGGTCTATCACCTTAAGATGTGTTAAGGTATTCATTATTCTATTTAAATCTTCCAATATAAGGTAGCTTTTATATTACTTTAAATAAGGTTACTCACGTAAGGTTACTCACGTCTCGTGGGATTTTTTCCCGCCCTTTAAGTGGTATTTATACAAAAATGCTTTTCCCTTCCTGAATATTTTAATACAAATAACTAAATAAAATCCGATTAGTCCAAAAGTAATCACAAAAAATAAGGACTTTCAAAGATATTAAAATACATATATGCTTGCAATAAAGAAATTTTACATCAAAGTGAAATCCATTGAAGTTTTTATTCCATAACATAAAAAATCAAATGTATTTTTAAAAGTACTACAAATTTAGAGAAATAACATAAAAAAGTAACGACTTGGCTTCCTTAATTGCTTTAATAATCTCAAAGTTTTCCTTTTATAAATTACAATTTGCATGTAATAGATAATAATGATAATAATACTAATATTACTAATAATAATATTAACAACAACAATAATAATAATAAAGATTTTTTTAAAGCTAGTGCGGTCTTTCGTAATACAATTTGCATAATTTTATGAGATAAAATTGTTGCAGTCTTACCAAATAAAATTAGTGTGACTTTTTCATTTATTAGCGTGGTCTTTTCTTTCACATTTCCATGCAAAATACTTATTAAACCTCTTTACATTTTTTTGTAAATGTTTATTAAAACATACAATATTTTCAGAAATAGCTGTATACTTAAAGTTTAGCCATTATATTTTTTATTTTAATTAAAGTAAATAGAAATTAAAATCTTTTCTCTGAAAATAAAACTATTTTACATTGTTTATAAACGACTATCTTTAAATTTAAATGCATTTTTTTTTTCATAAAATGTGAAAATTATAGGTCTTTACATATTATATATATATTTAATTGAACACCGTTTCCCCTTAAGTTGGTTTCTGTTTAAATATTTTTTTCCGATAAAAATATTTGTAACAACATTTTTATTTTTAATATAAAATTTAGCCTAAACTTATTAATTTCAATATTTAATAACTTTCAATATTCTGTTGATTAACAGCACTCGGCGATAGGCAGTACATCAAGGATGTGGCTCTCTTTTTATTTTCCCTTATAAAAGTCTTGGACGTCTCGTCATGTTCTAACTGGCGTAAATATACTCCGATGGCCATGTAATTGATACATGGTATTGAGGATTATTATGGAATCTTCAGTATTGAAAATGAACTGTGTAGCGTTTATAGTTCGTTTACAGAGACACTCAAAAGAATTCCGTTACATTATGATTTATAGATAAAAATCGTTTGCAATGTATTTTAATAATGTTACACTATTTCAAACGTATTGAAATCGATATACATTACTGAGGTGTACTACAAGATGCATACTGTAGAATACGGTGTATATAGCATTTATCATTCATTTACAGGGACCCACAAAATAATTCGGTTATAGTACTGTATATGAGCGATTATTGCTAGAAGACCGTTTTCATTTGTGGTATGCGTTTTTAAATTTAATTAATGTTTTGCATATGATACTTGCTGTGTGTAAATCCCATAGATTATATGCAGGGTTGCACAAAATAATTCATTTCCGTTTATTGACGGAAATTGCTGAAGGGGCATTTTCCACTGTGTTATTCGTTTCCTAATTGAACTAAGTTTTAGCATACTATGTAATACATATTTGGGTTTACGGTTTTCGGTTTTTCGCTGCGTCACTCGAGAAACTACCGTCTCTCATGATACAAATCTTCAGACCATAAACAGGGCTTCACAAAAGAATTTGAATACTTTTCCGATTATTGCTGGTAATTGCTGAAATTGGGTTTTCAGATGAGTTATGCGTTTTTCAAATTGTTTACTTTTAATGTTGGCGGGGCTAGTTCAGCTCAAGCCGAAAGGTAGGTCTCCCCGCCCGGTTTGTCCTGTGACTTTGTTTACTTAAATGGAATCTTTCACCTTATAAACAGGGAACTTTTGTCACAGTATTCTGAGTCAGTTGGATAGTGTTTCATAATCTATGCTTGACGCACGATTTCTTCTTTCTTGTTTTAGTTTTGTTATTTAGTTTATCAATCATTTATTATGAATCAATAACCTTGATTAATACTTATCTAAATAAGAAGATTAAAAGTAGATTTGAAGAATGAACTATAATACGTTTGACGCAATGGATAACGTTCATTTGTCTTGAGATTTAGTATTAATCCGAATTAGCAGCCTACGTTTGCATGTTTTTCTTCATTCCTTGATTTAATTTTTCTTCGTTCTAAAATAATAATAATTATTATTTTTTTAATACCACGTGTAATGAACTGATGCGTCAATTCCTTAACTACCCGGACCTTGAAACAGATTTTTTTAAAACTTTGTCTACAATTATTTTGCAATAAGTGACGAAACAAGATATATTTCAAAAGATAAAAAGAAGATTTCAAAAGAAAGATATAAACGGAAAATCTAAATTTGGAATTTTCTCTTTTAAGTAAAGTCTATACCTCGGAGTAATGTAATATTACAAATTAAAAGAGTTTTTAGGCTATAGCATATTTAACCCAGTTATTACTTCTGTATCTTCTAAGGTTCCGCATACAAAAACGTACACTGAACTACATCCATTCTTTATCCACGCTACAAATAGCACTTTTATTATTATTTTGTTTTTAACAAAACTTAGCTTTCATTACTTTTTTTTTTTTTTTTTTTTTTTTTTTAAATCTGAACTCAAAAGTAATTTTTTATTCCCATAAGAGACAAGTTACAACTGATTGAATAAACAGTAGTAATAGATGTAACTCGAAAATACTCATTCGTTTGCGTATGACAATGGTCACATTTGATTCAGGATGAAAAAACATTTAAAAATTCACTTCTTCTAACATGATTTTACGATTCCAGTACGCAAAAAGTACTTTTCTTCGCCAAACTACCCTTTTTGCACCACTGTGCTGTGCCTCAATGTGCGTTGACCCTTAGACATTGTAGATTTTTTCAACTTTACATATTCGACCCAGAAGGAAGATTTAAGTCGGGGTGATAAGACAGTTTCCCTATATCTGCAGCCGTTAAAATGGTTAAGCTCCTTGCAATTAGGTGGACAATTACTGACGCCTATTCGCAAGAATTTAAGTTAAAGAAAAAGTATATACTATTTTTAATTAATTATTTTTGAAAGATGGTGGTTAAAATATTTTACAAGCGCGCTAAAATTGAATAAGAATTGAATTTAAAGAAAAAGTATATACTATTTTTAATTAATTATTTTTGAAAGATTACGGTTAAAACGTTTCACAAGCGCGCTAAAACTGAATGGTTTATCGGGTTAAAATGACTTTTTTTCTCTTTTAAAAAAATTATTTTAATTCAAAAAGCTAACATTTTTTAAGTTCTTCGAAAGGACGTCCTTTTTATTCCATGAGCTTTGAAATTAGAAACCAAATCTTAAAAGAACAATATATTTTTGACAATTAACGTTCTGCATCAAAAATCACATAATCTGCTAAAAATCAATATTCATCAAGAAAACTTTTTAAAAATGTACAAATTGTACATTTTTAAAATTTTTGTAATTTTTGTAATTTTTGTAATTTTTTGTAATTTTTACATTTGTACAAATGTACAAATGTAAAAATTACAAAACAATACTAGTATGTTGTGGCCATCACAAAACTTGCATCAATTAAAGCAAGAACGGACATTTTAATATTGCACTACACAATTTTCTCCACCTTCAAAATGCGTTTACGGTGTAACATTTGAAAACCTTGATTGGATGTCACTGAAGACGTGACATTGACCCGGAAAAAAAAAAAGATGCCATCAAAAATCGGGTCAAGATCCTACCACCAATCTAATTGGGTCTCTCTGCGGAAGAGGACGTGATACCTTATCTACTCTTGCTTTTTCAAGGCAGGTGCCAAGATTACATGGTAGCGCAAAGTTGCGGAAATAATTAGATCGCACTTACAACTGGAAACTGTAACAAGTTTGTAGTTCGACTCTAAATTCTCGAAGCAATTAGATCAGCTAGATCCAGTTTAAAAACCTTCTAAATTAGTTGACATCAGAGTGATTGACAATTGGAAGTAAAATAAATTTCTTAAGGGAACGGTGGACTTTAAAAATAATTATTTTTCATTATTTATGTTATTCCGAAAAGAAATTCTTTAAATAAGTATTTAGTACCATAAATGAAATAAATGTTTGAAAAACAAATTAAATTTTCTCAAAATTTAAAATTTTTAAAAGCTTAAATAGATATTTTAATACTTTAAAATGTCCCATTCTTTCAGGTTTTCAAAATTTCGTCCCCATTTTTTCATTTTATTAGTTAAAAGGACTTTATTAATAAAAAAATTGCATTTATTTTTTAATCCGACAGTTTGGGTTCATTTATTAATTAGTCACACAAATTTGGCGTTTCTTAACACCCACCCCCCCGTTGTCACAGGTAGTCACACTCCACTGACACTTTCAGGGCCAAAACTAAGGTACCCAAAGATGGACATATTGAGAGTACCTTTAATTTGGTTTGTAAAAAAAAAATTATGAAAAAATTATGAAAAATGATTAGCCCTGTAATATAAAATTAATCTCTTAAATGTCTATGCCCAATTCTTTTCATAATATACATTCAAATAGGGTGATTCTTTTTTAAATACTTTGTATAATACATTAGTTTATAACTTTAAATTAATAAAAGTTAAATATATTTAATTTCCTCAAGAGCAAAACTCAAAACTTTTCAGAGGACACACTCAATATTTTCGCACGAGTAGGCCCGTGAAATATTTTTTGTGTGCAGTAGTAACACTTTTCTACAAATGCAAGCTATTTTTTAACAGTAATAAGAGACAACATGTTAGAAGAGCAATTATACATGTCGGCAGTAACAAGAAAAATCATACGTCAAGCATAAATTATGAAACATTTTGCAACACATTCAGAATACCGTAACAAAACTTGAACGTTTAATAATGTGGAAAGATGATGTCTAAATTAACAACTTGAAAATGCATAACATATTTGCAAACCCAAGTTCAGGAATTATCATTCGAATTATTTTTTGCAGTCCGGCATATGATCTATAGATTTGTATATGTACTATATAATATGGTACAATTTAGTTCACCTTGGAAACGCGCAAAACAGTTCAAAATTCCTCTACAGCAATTTCCGTCAATAAGCGATAATGTACTCGAATTCTATTGTGCAGCTTTGTATATGACTATACAACTTATACAAAATGCACTTCCAGCAATCATCGCTCAGACAGTACTATAACGATTTCCCCCCATATACCATAATCAAACGGAAATATTTTGAGTGCTCCTGGAAACGCACTATAAATGCTACACGTTTCATTTTCATTACCAGACATGCCGTAAGTAAACTTCAATAACGTATATCAATTACATAACAATTTTTTATTCAGAGTATATTTACTCGACTTAAGAGTGCGGCCAGACAAACCGAATTCATAAACACTTTTCAACTTTTTTGGAAAGTGTTAAAAATTGAATTTAAATTTTAGTGCCATTACTGAAAACAAAGTTTCGGAAATACATAACGTTTTTCGTTAAATTTGCGGCAGTGTGCTCGCTGGAATGTTAAATATTCTATAATTCTATTCAAGCTTCGTATGACTAAGGCAAACAATGCTTGAGGTAATAATCTTTAAATTCGATTACGAAAATGCCAAGAATAATAGACTGAATTTTACTTAACAAAACAATACATTATGATCAAAATCAACATGTAGCTGACTTTGACTTCTCAAAACTAATCTCAGATTTTATGCGTTATCATAGGTAAATTAATTAAATAATTTTATTGATGCATAAAGCTAAATAATTTACTTCTACCTTATATATATATATATAAAATTCGACTGCAACAATTGTATGAAACGAATTTATTTAACGATTTTATGAAATGGTTTTATAAAATGAATTTATGAAACGAATTTAAGTAAAAAGTTTTTGTTTTTTGAAACACATAAATGTGGGTGCGGGTAGAACGCGGACGGTAATGTAATTACCTATTGCATGTTTTTTTTTTTAAAGAAGGTGCATATCGCATTTATAGTATTTTACATGGCCTCACAAAGGATTTCGATTACATTACCGTCTATGGGCGGTAATTACTTAAAATGCATTTTAATGCTATTATGTTATTTGAAACTCTATGAAATTTGCATATGTTATTAAGGCTTATTGCTGCATGTTCTCGAAAATATGATGTGTAACATTTATAATTCTTTACAGACATTACCAAAGAATTCAGATGCTTTACACTTTAAAATCAATTATTGTTAGAAATGCTATTTTCTATGATCCACTTCAGGGTTAGTTTCGGCCCTAAATAAGGGGGGCAGGGGGGGCACGTGCCCCGGGCGCCAGCAAAACAGAAGGCGAAGGGGGCGCCAAATGCAGGTTTTGTTTGTTGTTTGATATAGAAATGTATATATATATATGAAATTTGTATAAAATGTCTCGCAGCCGGAAAATCCAAATGAAAAACTGAACCAAATGCATTAAAATAGACAAATAGATAAAAAGATTCGTCTACAATACAATATAGCAAATGAATAAAAAACCAACTGTTCTCTTAGGCTATTTTCTTTCTCCCATTCCAAATGTATCATGTCTATGCCGTCTATCATTTAAATCTCTTCCTGTGGTTTAGGAGAATCACTAACATTTTTCAAGGACAGTCCCTACTCATGTCTGTATATGACACTGTTCAACGTCGTCTGGATACGGTACTGCACTGTCCAGCATGGATAATTGGCAAACGATTCCCTCACTTTGACTTTTCTATTAGATAAAAATATTCCATGAAGGCTGTTCTATTTTTTCCCTTTTCTCACAGCGTGGAGCTTTCTTCTTTTTCAATTTTGTCATGGGCGAGGGTTACTGCCCTGGATAATAAACACAAATTGGGGGATGAATGCCCAAAGTAAAATTCTCAGTAAAATCTTTTTCTTTTAAGTATAGCATTTGTAGAGGTACAGTAAAAAAATCTCGTACAGGGCGCCATGGCTAGTAAAACCAGAGCCGCCCTTGGCTTTATCTTCCAAAAAGTTTTTTACTCGTCTTTTTGCGAAAGTTTTCTAAGCATTTTGCCGCCCTTTGTGGCAACTGGAATATGCCGGCCTGTTACTTTTGCTGAAATTACTTTTCTATCCAGATCCAATCTAGTATTATTAGAGGGGGTGAGGTTGGGCGACTGCCTGGGATACTAAAAACAAATAATATTTGAAAGGATAATTTGAAAAATACGCAAAATAAAACTCTTTGTTAAAACTTTTTTTGAAAAAAAAATGTCATTTGTAGAGGTGCAGAGAGAAAACCATACCCAAGTTGCTATGACTAATAAAACCGCAGCCGCCCCTGCCTTTAACCTCCCAAATTATTTTCTCGTCCTTTGGTCATTTCCAGATAAATGAAAAATGCCGCCAGACCATTTGTTACAATTACTTTTTTACATACAGATCCGGCTTTAAAGGGCGCGAGGTTGGCTATTGCTAACGACACTAAAAACTAAGGGGATGAAACATATTCAACATAAAATAGTAACCTCTCCTCCCCTTTTTTCTTTTTTAAGAATATAGCATTTGTAGAGACGCAGAAAAGAACCTCGCACAGGGTGCCATGGCTAATAAGTGCTAAGAAAATCCTTTGATCAAAAAATATTTTTTCTCGTTGAACTCAAAAGAGGATTTTGGGGGCCCTTTGGATGCGGGGCCCCTCGCGATTGAGACCATCGCGACCCCTTAAATCCGCCCCTGAGAATATCAATAATTATACTTCCTAAGATGAAAACCTTTATAAAGCGGACAATTTTCCGGTTACTTTCGATTCCATTTTCAAGGTTTTAATGAATCAGTATTTGACAAAGCTGATTACTTAGATCAGTATTACAGATTATCTGATTATATACTTTAAATTTTAGAAAATTAAAAAAAAATTCGCTTTGGAATTTTTCTTTTCGGAGGAGGGGGGGGGGCGCCAAACAGGCTAGTTTCGGCACTGATCTACTTTACTGTTTACTACTTTTTACTTATGATGCTTCATGTATCTTTATATATACCGATGTCTTCAACTAACTTTTCGAATGCATTTTAAACTCATTTCCCACGAACGGATTTCGCTGAAATGTGAAGAATAAGCTTCGCTCATTGTCAAATTTAAGTATTGATATTTTCACATTACAGCTTCTGTTTTACTGATGGCGCCCCTCGTGGGAAATTACATAACTAAAATTTAAAAATATTTTATTTTTATGTTTCTCATATGGCAACCATACTGCAAGTTAAAATTAAATAGGACAATTTAAACTCAACTTTCTTTTATGCAATAACGCCCCCTGGCGAGAAATAGATTAACCAAATTTAAATAATAGTTATTTTTTTATATTTCATTGTATGACGGTACACAAGATAGAAATAGGTAGAACAGATTCTTCTTTTGCGTTAAAAGCGCCCCCTGGGGTGAAATAAAATAACCAAATTTAAGTAAAATTGTTTTTTTTTCTTTTTTTTAAAATCTTTTATTATATGACAGCTATAATGAAGTTAAAAAAAGGTAGCACAGATTCAACACAATTTTCTTTTCCGTTTATAGCTTCTCCTGGCGAGAAATACGGTAACAAAATTGAAATAAAATCGATATTTTAAGGGGTTTTGAAAATAAATCTTCAAAATAAGCTTCTGTCAAGGTCAAGTGTATGTTTTGATAAAAAAAAATGACATAATAGGTCTTTTTTATGGTGGTTGCACCCCTAGTGGTAAATTGTGTAATTAAAATTTTAAAATTGATATTTTTTTAATTTTCTCATATGGCAACAATATTCCAAGTTAAAACTAGACAGGACAGATTCAACTCAACAATCTTTTATGCTAATAACACCCCCTAGCGAGAAAAAAGTTGACCGAATTTAAATAAAATTGATTTTTTTATGTATCACTGTAACACGACAGTACTCGAGATAAAAATAGACAGTACTGATTTAACACAATTATCTTGTGCGTTTATAGTGACATCTGGCGGAAAATAGGCTAACTACATTTTTTTATAACCATATGAAGACATTTACGGAGTTTACATTGAATTTACACTTTTTTCTAATACAAACAAAATTTTAAATTATGAATATGGAAATAATTACAAATTAGAAATTTTTTAGCGATACTAAACAATCAACTCAGTTGTTACATGAAATAGCCAAACGAAAGATATATTCAATTAATCTGTATGCCGGTCTATCCGTCCATACGCAGCTTAAATTTGTTAAAATGCTCTTAAATCCAAGAATTTAAAATTTGATATTGGGGTAGATTACAGTGTTTTTCCACCAATGGATATATTACAAGTTTGTAACACACGAGTCTGCTGAAAGTCCAAGGCTTTGCACACGAAGGGCGCAGGGGACAGAAATCTCTAGTATAAGAATATTGATAATTTATTCCGGTTTAAAAGAATTCAGTACCTCAGAATTTCAAAATTCAAATATAGAATTTGAGACAATCCATAAACCCTAAAGTACATACCGGGTGGCCAGAATTAAAACACCCCTACTCTCACCTCCCTATATATCGCACTACTCAGTGTATAGGCTTCAAATTTTCAGAACATACTATTTAAGATATGGGGGAACGGATTACGCGAAAAAAAAATAGTTCCAGAAATACCAATAGATGGCGCTGTACAAGGGAAAAAAAAGAGAAGTTGAATAGTTGAAGTGGATGCGTCATAGCCATCGCAGATTCTGTAGAAAGATGCGGCGCATTTCCACCTCACTAGAACAGTGAACAGTGAACACCCATAACTGTAGCATTTGGGAAACTGAAAACCTCGGTACCTCCCAAGAGATCCCACTCCACTCACCGAAAGTTACAGTCTGGTGTGGATTTCCAGCCACATTCATTTTTCGACCTTTCTTTTTCGAACAGGGTATTCGTAATGGCCCTATCACATGAAATGTGATGGCCAATAGGTAGAAAAGGATGTTCGAAACTTTTGTTCTACGCCATTTGCAAGAACCGCAATGTCTTGACTCAATTACCTCTATGCAAGGTGGAATGCCTAAACACATTGAACTCTGTGTTCACTGAATTCAGTTTCTTCGGCAGCGTTTCACTAATGGCAGAATAATCAGTCGTGCGTTTCCGACAACGCTACCTCGTTCTCCGGATCTTAATCCGTGTAATTTTTGGCTGGTGGGGCACTTAAAAAATCTTGTTTATCGAGGGCGTCAGGTGACCTTGGCAGACTTGAAAGAAGGTATCACTCTGGATGTGAGAAGCACCTTAGTCGACCAGTTACGATCAGCAGTTGAAAAAAGTGATCACAGACTGCATATTTTACATCTTCAAGAAGGGAATCATATTAAGCAGCATTCCCTGCGTCAATAAGGTCCTTGACACATGAATGTTTGATACGTTCACGTAAAATGTGTTTTTGTGTCTTTTCAACATATGCTCAGTTGCACAGCGCCCTTAAACCGGTGATTGCTAGAACAAATGTTTTTCCCATAATCAGTCTTACCATGTCTTGAATAGTATGTTTTCAAAATTTGAAGCTTATACATTTAGTAGTTCAATAAATAGAGAGATCGGAGTAGAGATGTTTCAATTTTGGCTGTGCATGAAATTTTCCCTGTGCTAGAAACTCTCAGAGTCATACGCCTGTTAGAGTATGAAATACAACTGTTTTTACAAGCATTCTGTCAAATTTTCCCCAGACAAAAGGAAATCTATAAACGCATTTATTTAATTTGTAATTTTTTTTGTTTCTCTCAAATCCTTCATTAAAAAAATGTATTTAGTTAATGTGAAATTTGTATGTGGCTAAATCAGTGATAACATAAATGCACAAATGTACCTGATGCATAGTATCTGATTTGTATAAACTACCATAAATGTTAAACATAAATAATCAAACTAATTTTATCTTGCAGCTGTTAAAAGAAGAAAGAGTGAGAAACAGATGACGTAGCATGCCTACTGTAATCAGCAGGACAAACTGGAACTTTAGTATGCTTCTTTTTAACACTATCAAACATAGTTGAAAAGTGGTTATAAGTTTGGTTTGTCTGTCTGTCCGAACTCTTGTAAATATACTCGGATTGACATTGATTATTCTTTGTTATTCAGATTTACTATAAAATTTTCAGATTGAAAATGAAGTGTGTAGCGTTTATAGCTCGTTTACAAGGACACACAAAAGAATTCCGTTAGATTACGGTCTATGGGAAATTTGTTTTGCGGTGCATTTTATTGATGTTACGATATTTCAAACATAATGAGATTGATATACATCATTGAGATGTACTACAACATGCATTCTCAGGAGTATAGAATAAATAGGATTTATAGTTCGTTTACGGCGAGGCACAAAAGGATTTCATTACATTATGAAGTATGGAGAAATATCGTTTACTGTCCATTTTAATGATATTATGATACTTCAAACATAACGAAATCACTGAAGTGCACTGCATGTTTTCTATAGATTGTAGAATGCATAGCATTTATCGTTCATTTACAGAGACACACAAAATAATTCCGTTAAAGGTCCGACTAAGATCGCTAATTCCTGGAAGTACATTTTCCTCTGTGTTATGCATTTTTAAACTGATCTAATTTTAAGTGTATTAGGTGGAGTGTATAAATAAACTTTATGAATCGCATACAGGGCTACACGAAATATTTCGTAGACATTACAGGATTGTTGAAAATAGATTTCTACTGAGTTATGTGTTTCTTTAAATTGCTTATATACCTTACTTCATTCTAGTAAATAATGAAATTTCTAAATAATATCCTGTTAGTGTTGGAAAGTATTTCATAATTTATGCCTAATGCATGATTTTTCGTTCTTGTTCTTGCTTGTGTTATGTGTTATAAATGTGTATTATTTATAAACGCACGATCATCAAAATAGAACCTTACCTATTAACATCGGGAATAGTAGCTGGCCAACACCAACGAAGAAATGTCCTAGTCCAACTGCAACGGCCAACCTCTCTAATCCTAGATACTCTCGCATCACTACAGGAATGTTTGTCATGACACATCCATTGAAAAGTCCCATAAAAATGGAAACAGATAAGAAAAGTGCGTGTGTTTGGCATAAAGGTAAGGCGATGAGCAAGCCTCCCATTGCACCAAAGCACAAAATGACGATGTACTTCCTCCTCACACACCTGAAGTCTGATAACCAACCAAGGCACACTGCACCGAACAGATCTCCCACAGAAAATGCTGACACCAGGAACACAGCATCTGTTTCTGCGATGCCCCTGTCTTTGGCAAAATCGACGATGACTGTCAGATAGGCGATAAAAATCACAACGTTGCAGCCAAATGTGATGCAGATAGATAAATAGATAGGATTGGTGAGAATTTGAGCTGTATGACGGAATTGGCCAAACACACCATCTTCTCGCTGCTTCATTTTTTGAAAAAGACTGATGGGTGTTTCTGTGCCAAGAAATGTGCGAGGAGGAGGATTTGAAGCATGCACATCGGTAGGAGCATTTGGGACGAGTTTGTAATCTCCATTTTGTTTAGCACCATTTACTGATACTTTAGTATGCTCAGCAGTTGTAGTTTCGTCCTCTGTGCCAGATGGAATAAGGATGATTTGGTGCTTAGATATCTCTCCAGTAGCATCATTCCTAACAACTAGTGGTTCTGTTGCTGGGACGTCATCCACTGTTGTGTTCTGTAATATGTAAAAAAAAAAAATGGTAAAAAGGAGACAAATACAATTCAACAACAATATTTTGTGAAAAAAATTACAAAAAAAAAAAAAAAAAAAAAAAAAAAATTAAAACTCAAGCTTTAGATGTTTTTTAGATTTTAATTACGTGCTTTGAAATATTAGATGTTACTTCTTTTGCAAAGATCCAATATAAGTATTTCGAAGATTTACTCATAATGGATTTACGAATTTTCAAATTTTTATTGCTGTAGTTCTATGAATACAAACTTAAATAAATTCATATCTATAGTAATATAGTCTGTAATTCAATTTGTTTATATAATGCTTGAAAGTTTACTATGATCAGTACGCAACCATAATTTTTAGAGCATATTTTGTTTTTGTTTTTTGGTTAGAATTTCTATGCGCACTCTTATATAATCGCTGTTTTATTGACTATTCATTTTAATAAAATCTTTCTATTTGTATTTCAAAACTCCTCCTCCTAGAATATGGGATGCTGGACGATGAAATAAACACCGATTATACTCATGGATCTGAGATGTCATAATAACTCTCATAATTTAAAATTTGAATTAGTTTTAGCAATATTATTATTATTTTTTTACTTTTTAATGACATTTTTGTAAAGCTTATAACAATATTAATCCAGTTTATGAATAAAGAAGGGAAAAGAGGAAATTACATGGATTATTGTTGAAACACAGTGAAACGAAGGTGACCAAAGCTTTCCTATGTATCCATTCCAACCTGACAATGAAATGAACACGATTTCTCAGCAATGGCTTGATCAATTACAGTGTAACTTACCATAAACATCTTAGGTCTTAGAGAAAGTGGCCCTTTTTTTTAATATTGTCCTGTGACCTGAGTATTAAAACTCAAAATTATATTGCGGACCCCATATGCAACAGCCTCCCGTAATCGGGCTAGGTATTGCCGCGGTGTGTATAGGTATCGCCCCCCCCCCTGCCCCACCAAAGTCCGATTTCTCAGCAATGGCTTGATCAGTACAATCTAATTTATCACAGACTTAGTAAGACAGAGATAATAACATGGCTAGATTTTTTAAATTCGATTTGTGCCTTGCATAACTAAATGCCAAAGTTCTAATGCAAACCGTATGTGTAAAAATCTCTCGTAATCCGGCTAGGTATTGCCGTGGAATACATAAGCATCGGTCGACCCACTGAACTTCCTCCGACCACCGCCGAGAGCAAGTCGTTCTTTTGAATTCGGCATTCTTTCAGCTGTGGTGCAATAAGTTCTGTGAATTTTATAGACACAAGCTAATATGATGTGCTACGGATACTTTATTAAGCCTAGTACATTTTTGTTGACATTTTCCCACTTAAACTGAAAAGAAAAAAAAATTCAATTTGAATATGCTATGATTATCGTCTGCTTTTCAAACCAGTGAACAAATATCTTTGGTTTTATTTTCTGTATATAAATCAATTTAATCACTTTTAGTCTACTTTCTCTATAAAAAATGTATTAAAAAATATTTGCAATTATCGTCAAGCTAATGTTTGTTAACTTGTCTCACGCGTCTAATCGAACTCGTCCAGGCGAGTATCGTCATGTTCTGGAATATAGGTTTATCATAGTTTGGACAAAAACTTCTGTCTGAGCAAGCGCCTTGTGGGTAGGTCGCCACACTCATATAGAGGCACAGGCACCCTACATTTTCGAATTTGAAGACAATGTGTCCTCTGATAGAGCATGGAGCTATTGTTAACTATTTTAGTTTTCAATATCGATACTAATGATACAAACACATGAAGGCATATGAATCACTAAATAACATATTTTTCTTTTCTTTATTTTTCGCCGAGTTTCGTGTATGAAGTCGATGCTTTTTGCTGGATTCGTTCACTAATTCCCTAATCGTGACATCACATGCATACAGCTATTTGATTGTTTTCAAGAATCCTAATAGTGGAATGCTTTAGAATAGGAGTCTTCAACCCAAGGCCCGCGGGCCACGGATGGCCCACCGAAGATATTTTAGGGGCCCGCCATGTCATTTCCATTATAGAAAAACAAAATGTTTCCGCAAAAGCGAAAAAAAAAACTGTTCAGTGATATATCACGTATAAGGATGCACGATCATCATTTTTAGTACTACTCTTTCTAAATAGTAATTTCTGCTTTATTTAATCGCACAAGTAACAAGATGAATATTACTTTTCAGAAATAGTAGATATAAAAAAAAATCTTACATAAGCTAGAAAAAACTTACATTTTTTTTTCAAAAAAAGATTTATTAAATTTAGTGCATCTCATGATGATCATTCAACGAATCCACACATTCTTTAATAAAAAAAATTACACAAATTCCAGCTGTGCCCCGTGCGATGAATGAAAAATTGGATAACCTTTATCACAGATAAGCAGATTTTTCCTACCTATTTTGAGTATTGTATATATAAATAGTCGAGGGTTTAACAATGATTAAATAATGGTTTTATAGTGAGTGAACTACGACCTTTACAATCAAATTTTATTGCCCGTATATCGTTTTCTCTTTTAAAGACACGCTACAGTAATCACATCAAAATAACGTAATTTGCGAAATAATTTTTTTTTAATTTTCAGTTAACCTATATTGTAAATATGATTCTTTACTTATAAAAACGAAATTTTATAAAATTAGTATTATGAATATTTTTAAAACGTAGAATACATTTAAATTTCTTTTATCACAAAACAAGTTGGAAATTGTACGTCAAACATGACAAATGAGGTGCGTTCGTACTATAGCTAGTTATATAAATATTCAGATCTTGATGATTTTTAATTCTGTGAAATGAGTTATATCGTCCGCAGATTAATTTCTCTAATAAAATAAGTATCTCATCTCGCTTGACGATTAAACCTCGAAAGCTCCTATAACACAAAAGCACCGATTTTTTAAAAATAATTCAAATTTCTTAAGAAATATTTTTATTAATACCTCCTAAAGTTTTGCTTCGATTTTCATAAAATTTGAAATGTCTCGACAAAATTCTGCAAAGATAATATATCTTAAATTTCAAATCATTTGGTTGAGTAGTTTTTGCGCTGTTATATGCGGACAGACGGACGGACCAGACGACGACTATAGGTGCTACGTATTTATATAATTACGAACGCACCTAAACATCGACAGATCTTGTAGAATGCATATGCAACACATCGGGTTGCTCCGCAGATAGTAATGTAACACTTCACGATTAAGGGTGTATTCAAAAAAAAAATTTCCACGCTCAACAACTCAAAATTTTGAGAGACATTCCCAGACTCATTTTTAAAAGTAACAACAGGAAACTTTGCGGCGTGATTTATAAAGACATTTATAATGGCCCCATGTTTTTATTTTTCGTTCAATTAATTAGAAATTGATTTACAGACAATTATTTTCACAGTACGATCATTTTTTTTGTTTCCAGCGCTATCGCTTCTGGAAATTCGGTTCAAAATGTCCACTTTGACAGCATTTTTTGAAATATATTCTGCCTTTATCAAAAAGTCGAGACAGTGGGGACATTATAAAGTTTCTGAATAAGAGAACCTGCCAATTGGATGCATTTTAGAGCAAAAATGAATTTACGAATGTGTCTCAAAATAAGCAGTTTGGATTTGAATACACCCTAAAGAAATTTTACAAATAGTAAATTGAATTACAAGGATACGAAAACACTTACCTCAGAGGTATTTTGCGATGTTCCATTAGCAGGCTTTGCATCTAAAAATGCCAGATTCCCTTTAATTATTTTCTTGTTAGCTGTCGGCTGTATAGCTGGAACACTCGGAGATTTAGCCATGAACGCCGGTATGAGTCCATTGAGAATGATAGCACCAAGGATCAAAAAGGATCCTTTGAATCCATAGGCTCCCAATAAGTACTCGAGAAGTGGTGGTAAAGCAAATGATCCAACTGAAGCTCCTGCATAAGCTATGCCAGTCGCTGTAGATTTATGTTGTTTGAAATGTTGATGAATCAAGACTGGGTTGAGGGTAATAACTAAGCCGTTTCCAATGCCTGTTTAGAAAACATTTATTATAAAATAAAGTACTTCGTGATCATTATACAAGTTATAGATAAAGCAATTCAATACAACAAGTAATATAAAAAAAAATTAAGTCAATTCCTACTTTTTAATCATAAATATATAAAATAAACCCCCGTGCAGCATTAATGTCCCACGTTATCTTTATTGAACATTATTTTATAATCATCGTTGCGGTATTTTATTTTTTGTTGGCATCACTCATTTGAGATAAATCTTTCATTTCATTTATGAAAACAATGGGAGAAATTTTTTTCTCCCATATAAAAATTAAAATTAATTAATTAAATTTAATTAATTAATATTTGAAAAAACTGTATTAACATCAATTGTCATCCAGTACAAGTTTTAAAAAATTTATTTGAACTTGAATGGATGAATAGAAAATATTTTATTAACGATTGAAAATTCCAACAAGATATATATAGAGAGAGTGTGAGCTAATAGTAGGAATTTAAAAATATTAAATTTAAAGGCGCCTTAACACTTGAATCGCAACGATGCGCATCCCAAGAGCATTTCGCTTGTATACTACATTAACACAACAAAAAATATTTTTGTATTTAAATTTTATATAATGAATGAATGTACATAACAAATATGATTGCTCTTATCGGTTCATACTTGGTTTATTTTATTCTATGAATAAGTATATTATGTGTTGTTTTCAATCAAATAATTTGGAAATCTCCCAGAGAGCTTCTGGATACTCTTCATAGATGGCAGCACCTTAGTTTTCAGAGGTGCTTGCTTGCGTCACGGAATCTACGCGTACACACTTTCTTTGGAGCAACTAATACAAAAAGACCAGTCAAATATCTTGAAAATTCAGAAAGATATCGGTGATGTAGTGAACTGAATTTCGGTTGCCTTCGAAAAGTAGCAGGATGATAAGGGATTTCCCACAAATTGTCATTTTTTATTAACTGACTTGTAACAAAGGAGTTAGTAGTATTTATTGCATGTCAATGATTAGATTTTAAACGAATGCTTCGATTTTAATAATTCTTTTTTTTTGTCTGAATAGGCTTGTTCCGATGGTTTTCAAGAAGAACTAAAACATCAGCAAAAAATGAAAATTAAAAATTAAAAATGCCAATTTAGGAAAAAGCCTTTATCCTCCAGCTACTTTCAGAAAGCAACTGAAATTCAAGCCACAATCGCCGCTATCTTTCTGAATTTTCACTATATTCGACTAGTTTTTTTTATATGAGTTGCTTTATAGAGTTGACTACCAAATCATGAGAAAAAAAAAAAATCTTTGATATCGTTTGCGCATGCGCAGTTAAAAATCATTTCATACAAATGCCCATATTTCATCCAATATTTAATATATTTATATTCTAATTGTACTATGTTGTTTCTACTACACTTTATCCAGTTTTCTGAAAATGGTGTTAAATTTAATGGAAAACTCTATATGCTATAAACAAAAAAACATGCAAAAATTTCTGGAATTTTTTGAAGAAACCTTTATATCTCCATAAATATACATGCTATTCTTACAGAAATGGACACAAATGTTGTATAATACCCACACAGGCATGTGTTGTAGCTGCAGGTAATTTCAAGCATTTTATTTTACAGGATGATCCCAAATAATTTATTTTTCTTTTCAATTTGTGGTGGGTCCTCTAGTATAGCCCTCGTATCAAACCTTCGCTAAACAATATGAAGTCATAAATTTTCTTTATATTCTCAAAGTTCGTCAAGTATTTCTCTAGATATTCAACAAAATGTGTAAAGTCGTAAGTGTCCAGTATAGTGTTGTTCAGATCGTAGGATAGTACGTGTGGTAGTATGAAGAATAATGATCTTAGTTGCGTTTGCGTTGTGAATTGTGCTGCGCGGCTGAACAAACTGCTGACACAAATGAAAAGTCACTTGCTGTATTTAAAATATAAGTATTCTTACAATAAAACTTTTGTCATTAAAAAGTATATATTACGTATTTATGTACATTCCTTTTAAAATCGCATCGTGCAAACCTTCTTTATTTTCGAATTATCGCATTTTTAACATTTTCCAACATAGCTGAAAAGTTTAATGAAATCGATTTGTCTGTCTGCCGTTTGTCTCTCTCTCTATCCGCCTGTCTGTCCGTGCTCTGAGTTGCATTAATATAGTCGGATTACCATGTAATTGATATATGTTATTGACGTTTACTATACCATGTTCGGTATTGAAAATTAAGTGTGTCGCATTTATAGTAAGTTAAAAGGGGCACTTAAAAGCATTCCGTTATGTTATGGTCTATGGGGGAAATCGTTTCCAGTGAATTTTAATGATTTTACTCTACTTCAAATATATTGAAATTGATATACATCACTCAGATGCACTGTAAGATGCTTACTAAAGATTATTGTGTGCATAGTATTTATCGTTCATTTACAGAGACACACAAAATAATTTGGGTACAGTACTATCTATGAACAATGGAAGTGCGTTTTCAGTTATGGTATGTGTTTTTAAATGTAACTAATTTTTTTTACATACTACGTGGTAGGCTTAAATTCTAAAGTTTGTATACAGCTCTTCAAGAAAAAAATTCGAATATATTTTAGCTTATTGACGGAAATTGCTGAAGGGATGATTTAAGCTATGTTATGCGTTTCCTAACTGCACTAATTTTTTTATATTGTGAAGTATATGTACAAATCATCACATACATCATATACAGGGCTTCAAACAAAAGAATTCCGATATTTTTCCGACTGTACATGGAAATTGCTTAAATAGGGTTTTCAAATGTTTTATACATTTTCCAAACTGTTTACTTAGACATCATCTTTTACCTTATTAAATGATGACGTTTTGTTAGAATTATCTGAATGTGTTGGAAACTGTCTCATAATCTATGCTTGACGCATGATTTTTCTTTCTTGTTATTTCTTCTGTGACTTTTGGATCACCTGGGTACTTGGATAAAACCGTACATAAAACTAACTCATTATGAAAATATTCGATATCATTTGATCTTGTATAAAGGCAAATTTCTTTAAAAGTTGATTTGAAGTTTATCTTTAAATCATGACATGTTTGCGAACGATGGCCAATTCGTTGTATAAACCTTGACCTTCAGTCCGGTTTAAAATTTTATAAAGAAAATCTGATAAAGACTTTTTATATGCAAAGATGTTTTTCCGAGCTTTGTATTTCAGTTAGAGAGATAAGATAGTTTATTTTTAAAACTTTACTATTGGCACAAGTTCAAAATTCTTGCATGAAGAAGTATGAAGTTGTCAAAAATTACGGCGTATTTTCCGATGTTCGGTATCATTTACATTAAATTAAGCTGATTTCACATATTTCTTATCATTATTCTGTGTCTGTTTTTTTTTTTTAGCACGTAAATGTCATCAATGTTATCTGCTATTAAAACATTGCCTATTATAGCGCGTGTCAAAAGTTTAAATTTTAATATATTATTTATATGTGTTCACTGTTAAGAATGGCAGTCTTAAAACCATACTCAACAAAATAATATTTCAAAATTTATCCCAAAACTTCGAGTTTAAGAATTAAAAAAAACTTGTCGTTGGGGGCCACCGTAATACTTACCCATCGTGGATATGCATAATATGAAATAGGAAAATAAAACATGTGTAAACTACTTATAAAATGCATTGCAATTCGAATAAAATCGTGGCGAGGCTAACGAAAAAGACAGGCTACCGCGGTGCATTCCACTTATCTTTTTTTACAGACCGCTACAGTGACGTGATGCTCTTTTTGTACACTTGCATTGGTGCATTCGAGCATCACGTGACTTCAGCGGTCTGTAAAAAAAGATACGCGTAAAGCACCACGGTAGCCTTTCTTTTTCGTTAGCCTCGAATCATGACTTGATGACGTCATAAACTTTAAATGTTCTATTACTGACTTGCGTAAAAGAAACATCCTTATAACTCCAAAAATGATAATCCTATTAACTAAAGGTTTATTGCGTCGGATTAAGCGTCTCATTTCCAATTAA
This sequence comes from Maratus michaelseni, assembly GCA_963931845.1. Taxonomy (NCBI): domain Eukaryota; kingdom Metazoa; phylum Arthropoda; class Arachnida; order Araneae; family Salticidae; genus Maratus; species Maratus michaelseni. The sequence continues at coordinate 189,406,113 of OZ007587.1, forward strand.
AATATATCTTTGAATTGAAATTTGGATGAAATACAGGGTCATGAAAAATCGAAGAGTGTGGAAAATAGGATTACAAATATCTCGGCAACTAATTATCCGATCGATTTCATTCTTTATGCAAAATTTATGTTTTTTTATTGTCTTTTATATTCACTCCTTAAAATAAACAATTTCAAAAATTTTTATATACCTTTTATCAGAACGGATATTTCGAGAGCCTGAAAAAAATAGTTCCGGTTAATCAAGGTTACTGAAATTCAGTAAGCTTCTTCCCATTATTACATACTGAATACATACCAAATTTCAAGTCTCTATCTCAATTTGTTCGGGAGATAGAACGTTTACCGACACACAGACATACAGACACACACTTCAGCAATTTTTTTTTTCTAAAAATATGTTTTTCGGAATCTCCAGTGTCTGAAACGTGTAAATCCGTCAAATTTTTTTTTTTCGATTTTTAAAACGATTACAAGACTTACCCTATACTACGTATGATGGGTAAGTAATAATAATTGTTATGAATTCCGATGTAAAAACTCAAATAATAGGAATCCCTAAGACTTTAAATACTTATTATCAACACTAAACACTTTCATCTTACTTATATTGATGATGTAGTTTTTGTTTTGTTTCTACATTCCCAGAAAGTTTATGAATAAGTTTAACTTTACTAGTGCTATAATTATTAAAACATTTACCTTAACCTATTACAGAGTATGAATGCTGCAAAGCCGATTGATTAATATATATAATACAAGAAACGCACTATGTAAAAAAGAACTTACAAAACGAAAAGACTATTGAAGAATTTTAATAGAAACTCCTAACATAGATAAAGACAGTCATTATACATTAAATAATCTTTTGAAATCCACGAGCTTAGTTGATTTCTACTGATGGAACAACGAATCAAATGCAGAATGCACATGTGCTAAGTTCATGTGAGTCATAATATGAATTAACACATAAATTTCATAGCCAAATTTTAACTCTTTCCCTTGTTAATTACATATTAAGTCTCTAGTCTCATAATCAATTTCAAGTTCTAGGGAAAAAAAAGCATTTTCAGATACTATCTGGCTTTCAACTTTCAATGAATATTTCACACGCTTGTTAAGCATTTGCAGCAATTAATCCATCATCTACGTACAGTGCTATAATTAACTTTCTTGCTATTCCTCTCTCGAATGTCTCGACGACATGTCTCGGCATTACTTTCTTTAAAATCAAGTTTTAATAAAAATTGACCAAAACACTTATTCCAGCAACGTGGAGCGAGCTTGCTTTAAACTTTAAACGATACAAACTTTGCTTAAGCTTGCATACTCTCTTTGTGCTATTTTCATATCCTGCTAGTTTTTGTATGTAGATTGTTTCTTCTAATTATCCATACAAAATGCTGTAGATAATCAAATTGTGATAAATGCAATCTTTCTTTAACTGCAATACTCAATACTGCTCGTATTGTTTCTAATTTTGCTACTGAACTAAACATTTCACTATAATCAATGCCTTGATGTTGACTATAAACAGCTTTATACATGTTAATACTGTCATATTTGTTTTAATATATAAACCCACTACATGGTGGTCCAGCTTTTGGAACCTTCTGGTAAATTAACTAATTCCCAGGTCTCATTTTCTTTTAAAGAGTCTATTTCATTATCCATCGCTTTTTCCCAATTTGAACTTTTCTTGCTGTTGATTGCTTTCTATGTATGTTTCAGGATTTTCATTTTCGTGAATTAGTGACTGAACTTCCATTATATAATCATTAAACCGTACAGGTTTTCGTATCTTGTCACGTTTTCTTAATTGTATATGTCATGTGATGGCTTAGTTTCTTCAACACTATCATTTTCACTATCGCTTATATCATATTGCTCGTCATTTTTCTTGAAGTTGTTCCTCTTCGTACTTTCCCTGATTATAACAAAAAGATTACTTGTATTTTCTTGTTTATTATTGTTGAATGGTAACTGAGCATAATTGTAGCATTTTTTTTTCAATTTTTTATGAAAAATTACATTTTTAGAAAGAATTTTTCTGTTTTCTTCTTTCAGCTATTTTCTGTAACGCTCATTAGAATAGTACTAGATAACCTTTGATAGAGCTTTCTCTTACATTTTTCTTCTTTCTTCTACAGGAACATGAGAATAACACATAGAACCTGTAACACGTAAATGCTTTTGATCTAAGTTTCTTTTTTATACACAATTAATAAGGACTAACACCCTCAACTGAACTTTCTATTTAGGATATATATTGCAAAGGAAACTAATTCATCCTACATATTGCTTTGGGAAAACTAATTTCAGGGTTCGAGTATTTGAATGTGCTTGCTATTTATACAATTATTCGATTCTCTCTTTCACTTGATCTATTCTGTTGTGGTGAAAAAGATGCAGTGAATCTTTCTGTAATTCCCTTTTTCATGTATAATCGCTTTAATTTCTCTATTGTCGAATTCTGCACCATTATCTTTCCAAAATTCTTTAATTTTGTGGACCATAGTTTTAGCATGAGCAAGCATACGTTTTAACATATTATTGACTTCTGACGTCTCTTTTATGATGTAACCATACCAAAATTTTGTAAAACTATCTTTGAATACAATTAAGTATCATTTCTTTTGAAAAGATACAGGAAATGGACCACAAACATCAGCCGTAATAAGCTCACCTGATTCGGTTGCTTTCTTTCTATTTCCAAAAGATGAGCGATGTCTTTTTCCATAAGTGCATGGTTCACACAACTTATTTTATAGTCGAACTTTGATTCCTAACTCTTTTCAAGCTTCTATTTGATGTTACACTTGTCTTGATGACACCATCTTTCATGATAAAGTTGTAATAAAGAATTGTCTTCCCATTTAGTGCGTTTAGTATAATGCGCGGGTAAAATAAACCCATTTTGAAACAGTTTCACATAGTAAGTTAAGTCAAATATATACAAAAAAAATAATAATAAGCCACGATTTATAAACTAGAATTTCTGGTTCAAAATAGATTATTTGATCCACAGATTATACTAAATGCATTCCTGTAACTTTTGAATCGTACCAAATAGTTGTGGTAATTTTCATATAATTCTTTTAGATCGAAAATAAGCTATTTTATTTAATGAGTTCTTAAAATTTTGAGTATTCAAAGATGCTAGATTTTTTTTCTCGTTAATAATATGTTAAAAATAAGTCAATTTTTATTTTATTTTGTTTTATTTTATTTTGTCAGCTAAGACTTTTTTGCACTGAAATTCTGCAAACTGATGTGGAATCAAATGAATAAATTAATATAAATTATAAAATGTAGAATGTTTATCTCCCCAACACATGCACACATTATCTTATTTTCCCGTACTGTACATATAATTATATGTTTTTTTGCCATATACTAATGTCTGAGTACTGGTTAAATCTTACCTCTGAAGAGACCAAAGAATATAATTAGATAAATCAAAGATGGGGTGAAGAAACACAGTGCTATCGATACTGCTGATATTAGGACTCCGCTCACTATGATGCTCCGTATGCTGAAATAATGCGTCAGGAATCCAGCCAGCGGACCTAAAAAGGGGAAACAGTGTTTAGTTATTAATAAACATGATACTCAATATTAAGATACTAAATACCATCAATTATGAAGAGAAACCCATGAAAAAAAATCCTTGAAAACAAATAAAATATGAACAGCCAAAAAAAAAAAAAAAAATCCAAAACTGTTATATAATTATTTCCCCCCCCATGTTTTCTGTTCATAGTAAAAGACATATTAACGTCATAAATTCGAACAAATAATTAGATTATTTGAGGGGGTTAGAATGACAGTGGAGTAAGTGAATATTTAGTAATTTGAGAAATGAAGGGTTTTGTGAAACTTGTCGTATTGCCTGCCGTTGTATTAAGTGGTCCAACTTGTTTTACCTTCTGGTGACTCCTTAAGTGAACTATGACTTATTTTACTGTCACACTGAACAGAAATTAATGTACGTTCAGTAAAAATATGGTTATCTAGATTTTTCATATTTTTGACTTACTCCACTGTCATTCTAACCCCCCCTCATTTGTTGAAATTTATGACGATTTTTTTCCGATATGTTGTCAAATGCTGATAGCAATCCACATTTCGAAAGAATACGAAGTTAGATAAACCGTAATCTCTGGACTGCGTGCTGGACGAACCGCTGAGAAAATTCAATAACATTAACATCCCTTACAACAACAACATCAATAACATTAACATCAATAACATTAACATTAACATCAATATGTAAACTTCAATAACATTAACAATAACATTAACATCCCTTACAACGTGACAAACAATAACATTTGTCAATAACAATAACATTATTCAATTCAATAACATTACAATATAACAACAATAACATTAACATTCCTTACAACAATAACAATTACATCAACATTGTAATTCAATAACATTAACATCCAATAACATTATTCAATAACATTAACAATAACATTCAATAACATTAACATCCCTTCAATCATCCCTTTAACATCCCTTTAACATCCCTTCAATCCCTTTAACAATCCCTTTAACAATCCCTTTAACAATCCTTTTTCAATCCCTTTAACATCCCTTCAATAACATTAACATCCCTTACAACGTGAATAAGATGCAAGATGCTGATCTCGGTGTTACCACATTAGCAAGAAAATGGCATAAGATACTCAATATCCAACAAGGATTGCATGATATCTAGATTTGTGTTATCCTTGCGCATTCTTTTTCCTTGTTGGTGCAGCGACGTTTTGTAAACTGTACGTAAAAAGATGTTATTGGTCTTCAAATTCTTTAGCAGTTCGCCTTACACGCAGTCCAGAAATTACAGCTTATCTAACTCCGTACTCCTTTGAAATGATGATTGCTATCAGTAATTGGCACTTGCATCTGAAAAATAAAATGTTAAATCATAACCTAAGAAACACGGTTCTTTATTTAATGAATAAGAAATACGTGAAATAAGGAAATGCGAATTTATGATGCACACTCTGTATATACGAATTTTCTGTAAACAGACTGATTTTACGTACGCCACACTGTGTTGGAATGTTAAAACTGTTGTCTTCTCTATCAAAAATAACGTGCTATTTCAAGTACAATATCTTAAATACTAAGATAAAGACTTACCTAGACTGTGTCTCAACGGATATACACTTAAAAAAAAAAAATAGAATACTCATCTTTTTGTGAAAATATTTCTGATGTATCTCGTCTTTTGTTGTTTTAACTTTCTTGCTTCACTCTAGATATTCCAGTTGTTACAAAAAAGCATTCGACAGAGCCCATATTTATTAACTGAGCGAATTAACTGAATTTTCAAATAATTTTTCAATAGAAAAAATAAATTGATGCCTTTTTAAAATGAAAAAGAATGTGGTCTAACTATGAATGAATTACGAAAAGCCTCTAGTATTCATTGCTGTTAGAATGTAATGATTCGAAATATTGGCAGAGTCTTTCATATGTACTAGTTCATCAACTAGAATTACAATTCAAACATAAAATTAAGAAAACATGTCAAAAGTAGTAACTTTTTTCCACAAAATAACTATGGTATCCTAATATTTTTGACCAATTTGATGAAAGAAAACAGTTTGGCGAAGACCGAATACGTCTCTTGAAACAAAAAAATTGACATGTAATATGGGCATGTAATGATATATGTATATTTTTTATTACTTAATTTTCTATATTTACTGCTTTTAACACGTGATCATTTAAGTATTATTTTAAAGTTTATTTCTGTTTTTAATAGTCACATGTAAATACATTTCTTAATTGAAAGGGGATATTATTATGTGCGCTCTTTTACAAATTGGCAACAATTCAAATAATGGATTTTATGAAATATGAAATAAATCTTCATCAAAGTAATGAAAATGTTGAATAAAAAATTGAAATATAGCCTCAAAAAAATACTCAAATTAAAAAAATAATTTACTGTCTGCACACCTCAAGCTTGTCAACTATATCTTTATAAATTATGGTTAAATTCCTGGGTATAGTTATTGTTCCTATAAAACTTTTTTAAGAGAACTATTTTGACCAAATTTAATATTAAATATCTCTTAAAATAATTCTTCGATTTAAAAATTGTCTACTTCAGTATGTTTATCGAACATTTCTTTATAAAATCACCAATTTTCATATTTTTATATGCGATAGTTTTCTGAATATTAGTCCAGAAAGACTTCAAGGCACAAAATCTTCATTGGCTGCGGCGGCTGCTGCGGCGGCGGTGGTTACTTTTTTTTTTTTGTAATATAGAGAGACACATAAATTTTAAATTTAGCAAGATTTTTACAAAAACTAGATGGAATATGAAGACAAATTATCTTGGAAACCTAGAACTCTTTGTCGCCATTCAATATTTTAACGCAAAAAAAGAAATCATAAAAATCTAATTTATTTAAATTTTTTTAAAATCTGATTTAAAATTTTTAAAAATCCAAGGTTTTTGAGTTTTTAATCAAGATTTTTTCATACCTTGCTTTAAAACTAAATTTTTTGGAATTAGCTTTTGGGCATCAATAAGAGTTAAGTTTGAATCGGTTTAAAGGTTTGCAGAAAAGATTAGCATTTTGAAGAAAAAAAATTATTTTCATGATCTAGTAATGATATATTTCTGTGGACAATATATAAAATGCATATGGGATTATCGTCCCGGCTGTTTGTAACTCGAGTTCTTCTGAATGGATTTTGGTGGGACTTGCACTTTTAAATAGATAAGATTTTCAGGGAAGGTTTTAGTATATAACATATCGTTTTACGTTGTTTCGTTATAGAATTATGGAGGAAAGTTCTATAACCAAATAAACCGGATTATGAAAGATGAGCCTTTTTAAAAGATTCTGCTGCATGGATTTCGATAGAAGTTAGATAATCCACTGCTAGTTAGATATTTTTTAGTATATAACGTATCGTTGTACGTTGCTTAGTTATAGAACCACGGTAGAAAATTCTTTAATCAGTTGAACACAATTATGAAATATTAACTTTTCGAAAAAATCTAATGAACGGTTTTTGATGAGATTTGCACTGTTAGTCAAATAAATTATGCAAAAATAAAATGCATAAATTATATGTATATTAATTTTAAAACAATTATTCTAATTGGTTAATAAATCATACGAGTTATAATTTTCGTAGGATTTACTTACCAATTAGAAAAATTGTGTTAAAATTAATACAGTGTATCCAACGTTTCTTGGAGTTCATTACCTGCGATTTATTCTGTTGAGTTGATTCAGATAATATCAGACCCGATGTCATAATCAACAAGATTCTTTGGGTGAGAAAGGTCCGACAGATTTGTCCAGGATAGCTCCGTTGGCAGAGCATTGGCAGCTTACGCCAAAAGGTCCCTGGGCCTGAACACTTTTTCACTCAGTTAGAAAATTAACACTCGTACAATGCAAAGAAAAATGTTGATTTTACAGTATAATACTGGTAACCCAGCTGCGAGTATTATACCGTAAAATCAACAGTAATAAACAGTAAAATAAGCAGTAATACACTGCTGCGCATGTGGGTTGCAAGTATTATACTGTAAAACCAACACTTTTTTTTTCCAAAGTCGTGAGCTTTGAGCCCTTGCTCGATGTGCCATATGTCTTAATCTGACTCTGCCAATTAGTAATAGTTTTGAGAAAATGAGAATGCAACACAATAACATCTTCGCAACGGGCCTTCGCAACCGGGAGACAATTTTTAATCTGTTAGTTCCAATATTTCCAAATAAAAATCGACTAACTTAATTGCAGATATTCTGTAACTAAATCACACAAAAAATACAATTCGAAAATACTGATATGAAAAACTACGGAATATACTCATCCTACGCTGTAAAAAAAACATTTCGTTGATTGCCAGTACGATTTCCGTATTTTACAGGGTTTTTTTTTCCCTCGATAAGATGATTTCGTAAACGTGTCAGAAATTAGCGAATATAGATTCAAGAATACAATTGACAGACAATAGTGCTAAAAGTCTAGTTAATTTCTCGTTTTCGCTAAGGCTTTGGATTTTTTTTTATAGCTTTACACTCTAAAAAAAAAAAAAAAATCGTATTTTACCAGTACAATTTCCGTATACTTAGTTTTTTTTTTCTTTTGTAGTGTAATAATAAAAATAATTCACACAGTTTTACAGAATATGAAAATTTAGCATTATCTGTCAAATATAATGCTAAAATAAATAGTTTTTGACACATTCATCGAAATTATTTTCATCGGAAAGAAAAATACGAAAATTGTACCTGCAACGAACAGAATTTTTTTTACTGTGTATGCATCCTGTATGCGCGACGCTCGTCGCGAAAGGATAAAGGATCACCTATATTTTCACCTATATCCCATTTGGTAGGTTCTAATGAAATTTAAATCTATACAATAGTTAAAATAATTACGTTTCATGTATTAATGAAAAGACATGTATTTAAAAATCATATCACGGCGAAATGCAAATACAAATTCATCTAAAACCTTTTCACGTATGTAACGATCTATACCCTTGATCCCGATATGCAATGTGTTTAAAGTGATATGTTTCATATATTTTCTTTCTTCTTATTTGTTGTTAAATTCTATGTAGGCTGATTAGTTAGGGATTTCTAATATTCAGAATAATAATGTCAAAGGCCACTTAGCTCATTTCCTTGACCATATATGTTTATACAGGAGTAATAGAAGCATAAGTCATGTTTTAAAAAAACCACGTGGATCTAAAGACAAAAGATGGTCTCGTGGGCTTTATAAAAGGAATTTTGGAATTTTTTATAGATTTTTGTTTATATTATTTGTCAGCAGATTTTCATTGATTATAATACACTATCCATAAATTACTGGAAAAACATAACATGCTAATATTCGAAGACAAAAATTAATTGTGAGTGGTCAAAAGAAATTGATATAAGCATCTGATTGAAATGTTTCTTTTAGGTAGATTTCGTAAAAAATACTACCTATTACATTCTCTCCTAAGTTGGAATTTTTGAAATTTTTTTGCAGATTTACGCCGATTATGACTCCCAGAACCCAAAACCACTCCCAGTTCAAAACTTTATCTATCTATCTATCTATTTATCTAACTATGTCACTTTTTTATGGACACGATAACTTCAATAATTCTGCACAAATCTCTTTCAACTGATACATAAAATCAAGGGGCATAAAATCTCGGTCAAGTTCGTTAAAGGGCAAAATCGAACCAAGGGGGCGGGAAGAAATGGGGGGGGGGCTTTTTGTGAAAACAGAAAAAAAAACATAACTTCTTAATTATGATACGAAATCGAAATCACCCTCTCGTGGAGATCCAGCCGTTAAGCATAAGAACTTTTCTCCACGAGGGGTTAATTATGATACGTATCGAATCCGTTTAAAGTTATTATTACTTCTAGGAAAAGGGCCGAAAATTTATGGATGACAGATTTTTGATATCATTAAAAATGGCTCCAAGGGGGGAGGGGGGGGGGGGGTTAGAAGAAAAAAATCATAACTTCGTCAATTCACACGATATCAAATCCGCTTAAATTTATTATAAATCCTCTTAATATTATCTAAAACTTTTATACTGATAAGTTTTTTATAGGACCAACCCTTATAGCAAAAAATAAATAAAAAATAAAATAAAAACAAAAGAGTCCCTGCCGGCTCCGCCTGCAAACATGTTAGATTTCGAAGTGGGCGGCCCCCATCTGCGGTATCATGGCAAAAAGGTCATTTCTTCCGCAATTCCCAATAAACAGGTGCCCCACGGTCTGCGTCTTCGAAATCTACCTGTGCCTGTGGGCCGTTCCGTCAGGGATTTTTTTAAATCATGATATACATTGAACGTATCCAAACATAGTCTAGGCATTTTTTTTTAAATTCAAAAACATAACTTTTAATTACGAAAATAATTAAGAAATTCATGGTCAAAAAATTATGAATTATCACCACCTACATTAATTTCGACAATAAAAAAGAATGAGCATCGTCAAAAATATGGTTATGTAATTTTGCAGCTCATTCCAATCATTATTTTTCGTGATTAGAGAACTTCGACGGATTAAAGGGACCGTCTTCTATGTTATCATTCAACCACACATACGAAAATCATGGGGAAAAGTCCAAACATTTTTTTATGAATATTTTCCTAAATAAAATTAATTTTTTTATATATACACAGATTTTCTCTGAAAATTTTTCTGGTTACAAGTGCATGAATCTGGATTTTTCTCTGTGATATGTTAATTTATTTTATTTTCCCAAATTAGTGGTTAAACTGCTGAAACATTTTCTTTTATAACTCTATAAAGATCTGAGGAAAAGTGGATAAATTATGTACTTTTCCGGGCTGCTTTGATCCAAGGAACTCGAATAACAAAGCAACGCTTCATCTTTCAGACACATGTATGCTAGATCAAATTTTCTAGCAAAGAAACAGCTGATGCTGCATTAGCTTACAAATATTATAATTTTATAAAATTGTTTTTAATAAGTAATGTAGTCTTCTTTATAGTGACTTTTGCAGTGGGGTGCAAAATTATAGGAACAGCGCAAAAACAACGGAATCTCGCGTTAGCTATGCAAATGCCCAAATCTTTGTGTTAATATTAAATACATCCTATTCCAATTAATATTAAAGCAATAGTTTACAGAAATTGTACATATATTTTTTAATCTATTTTAAAAATATGTATTTTGCTAAATTTACGCTGGAGCAAAATGATAAGAACGCCGTAGATATTTCGAAACCGCGGCTCGTGATTGGTGGGTGTTTTCTTTCACATATCATTTAACCTTTTGATTATAGTGTTGGGACACCGTACGTCCCAGTGACTTTTTTTTTTTATTATTATTCTATTCGTACCACTCTTTTAAAAATAACCTTCGTCATACTCTTATACTAGGTTATTTTCAAGAGCTATGTATCCTACAGAAAATATTTTGTAAATTGTGGAACGATTTAAGATAAAAATTTTAAAGGAAAAATTTTCCAAACAAATCTAGAGTTCGGGGAATCGCTGCCTTCGCCGGCGTAGAGTTCTCAAATAAATATTCATAGATGCATATTTCATACCGATGATCGGTGTGAAAATGCTACATTATTACATTCCTTGGCTAAAAAAGAAAAAAAAACAATTATTGTTTCCGGAAATGCATGTTACAACAAATAACCTGGATTAACCCTTTCATCCAAACCATTTCATTCACATATACTTGTATCAGATTTAGTGTAAATGTGTACCATCCAATTCTACATAGGACGTACGCGTTGTATATCAAGTAATGATCTATGAGATGGGTAACGTACAGGGGGCATGGCAATGATGTCAAGCGGTCAATTGTATTAATTAGTGTGATCAATATTTGTGTGATCAAACCTTAGCAAAAATAATTTTAAAAAGTAAAGAAACATGAACTCATCTCTATTCTCTATACCACCGAGTTCTGAAGGGAGAAATGACCTTCGGGTTATGTAATTTCATCGCAAAAAATGAAAAAAGATATTGTCGCAACCAAATGATGCAATTAAATACCATCATAAATTTTACATTTATTTATGAATGCTCATTAACGTAATCTCTGATAAAGCATCTTTGTAAAACTGAAACAAAAAAGGTATATGTCGCGTGGGAAACCGGAATTATTCATTGACTTTTCAGCACAAAACCTTGAAAATATGGAAATAAACGTCTAGAAGAAGATATTCATAAATGTTTTCCGCAATATTCCTAGAAATTAAAATAAAACATTATATTAATCAAGTGATCCATGAATATGATACATAAAATATAATTCTTAAGTCTCTTTAAAATAGAATTATCTCAAACACACAACATCGTTCGTACGTTAGCGAATTTGATAATTTCATCCAATTAAACTGAAAGAACGATTCATTTGTGCTATTTATTAAACATCTTAAACAATGCCTGCTACTGTTTCAATGAACATTTATTATAAAACTGGATGAAAGCACTTAAAATATAACAGATAAAGAAAAAAGAAATCCTTAAAAGTAAGTTAAATGAGTATTTTCCTACTATTGTTTGCATTTTTATAAAGATGATTTGCTAAAAGACATTGAAAAATAAATAGAATGAAAATATTCCAGAAATATGTTACTACATAAGTGAAAAAGCAATTATTTCATTCTAAAAAATTAAATATTTTTACAGTATATAGTAAAGAAGTATTATTATCATTATAGTAAATATTAATAATTACAGTAAATGAATTACAGTAAAGAAGCTTCGGTAATATGGATAAAATAAGATAATACACTCTTCTCCAATTAAAAAGAATTATTAATTTATAACTTTTAAAATTGAACCAATTCCTTCTATACTCTTAAATTTGCTGATAGCGATTCAATTTGATTCAGAGACTCATAAGTTTAGAGCGAAATCTGATCTATGTCTGCCACAACAATAATTATGATTATAAAAAAGTACAGTAGGATCCGGATAATTCCAGCTTGGTTAATTACAATTATTTAACATAACTTAGAAAATAGCACCAATGTCACTTGCATTTCAATCCACGTATAAGGCCATTTTAAAAAATCTGAATTTAGCATATAACGAAATTTTATAAACACACTAAAAAAAAAAAAATAATAATAATGAAATTAAAAATTAAAAGATATCATGATTAACAGTTTGAACAGCTGTAAGCACTTGAAAGCTGGTGGTTATTATTTAAACAAAATTTAAAGCATCATTTAATCTATAGTAATATTATAAAGGAGTAAAGATTGTTTGTTTGTTTAATTGTTTGTTTGTAGGGGGTAATCTCTGGAACTACCGAACCGATTTCAAAAGTGATGGTGGCAAATTGATGGTGACAACCCCTGCTCCAACATAGGCTATATTTTATGTCGACGCCACCGACCCCAGGGGGGGTGCAGGAGCGAAAAACATTCTAAAATTGCGATTTTTTTGTATACTGAAGGAGCTAGAAATTTGAAATTTGGCATTGTAGCTACTTATAAGATGTAAATGCTCTCTAAGAACAATTTAAAAAAAATGAAGTTTAAAAGGGTGAAATGAGCGTAAAGCGTTCTAAAAACATTCTAAATTACAATTTCTGTGGAATCTCCGGAACTATAGAACCGATTTCAAAAGTGTTGATGGCAAATTGATGGCGACAACCCCTGCTCCAACACAGGCTATACTTTATGTCGATGCCACTAACCCCAGGGGGTGGGGGGGGGTTGTGCAGGAGCGAAAAACTTTCTAAATTGCAATTTTTTTATACTGAAGGAACTAGAAATTTGAAATTTGGTATTGTAGCTACTTATAAGATGTAAATGCTCTCTAAGAACAAATACAAAAAAAATTAAATTTAAAAGGGTGAAATGAGCGAAAAGCGTTCTAAAAACATTCTAAATTACAATTTCTGTAGAATCTCTGGAACTATAGAACCGATTTCAAAAGTGATGGTGGCAAATTGATGGTGACAACCCCTGCTCCAACATAGGCTATATTTTATGTCGGTGCCACTAAACCCAGGGGGAGTGCAGGAGCGAAAAATGTTCTAAATTGCGATTTTTTTAATACTGTAGGAGCTAGAAATTTGAAATTTGGCATTGTAGTTACTTATAAGATGTAAATGTTCTCTAAGAACAAATTCTAAAAAAAATTCGAAATTTAAAATTGTGAGATGAGCGAAAAGCGTTCTAAAAACATTCTAAATTGCAACTTCTATGGAATTTCTGGAACTACAGAACTGTTTTCGAAAGTGATGGTGGCAATTTGATGGTGACATTTCCTGCTGTAACATAGGCATTTCATGTCGGTGTCACTACCCCCAGGGGAGTGCATGAGCGAAATCCGTTCTAAAATTTCGATATTTTTATACTGAAGTTGTTGGAAACATGAAATTTGGCACGGTAGTTACTTATAAGATGTAAATGCTCTCTAAGAACAAATTCTAAAAAAATTCGAAATTTAAAACTGTGAGATGAGCGAAAAGCGTTCTAAAAACATTCTAAATTACAATTTATTATACGCTTTTTAGGTGCGTTCGTTATTATATAAATTCGCAGCACCTATTAGACGTCGTCTGGCCCGTCCGTCTGTCCGCATATAACAGCACAAAAACTACCCAACCGAATGGTTTGAAATCATGAGAGACGGCAGTATCTCGAGTGACGCAGCAAAAACCGAAAACCGAACGCCCAAAACCGAAGATTTCCCGAAAACCGAACGCCCAAAACCGAAGATTTCCGTCACTCTATATATACGGCTAGAAGGACATCAAAGAGAAATCAAAACGCCGACATTTAATATCTCAGCAAATATGAGGCATACCGTTTTGATTTTTTCACATTAGTCTTTATCTTATGGTCTAATTCAATCCTGAAATTTATACATTTCTACGTGCAGTAGATTTTAAGAACTGGAAGTCCATTTTTAACTAAATTTGGGTAAATGTAAGTCCTCTGAAAATTTATCTCGAAAATGGCTCGGGCGATTTTTTAAAAATTAATATATTATATTAATCGGTTTTAGACTAAGCGAATGTCGTTTTGCGTTAACGTAGGAAAACTCTTATTTTTTAAATAATCTGGTTTAAAAATGGGACTATTTTCTTAAGCCTATTGCGCAGACTTTTTATGCATTTCTTACGCGCATGGTAATAGAATACCTCAGGTAGGGGGAACGCCGTGTTTGGCCGGATCGCCATCTATTGTCAGTAATTGAAGTTCAGCAAATCGAAAACTTTTTTTTTTTCTTGAGCTGTATTTAAAAAGAAATTTTGTTATGTTTTTTACGAGTTTTTTAGTTAACAGAACAGAAAACGAACTATTTTAAGAGTTTGTAAAATATTTATGATAAATTTTACAAATTGTAAATAATATGTATATTTTTTTTCCCACTGTATTATTAAAAAGGAACAAAATATATTCATTCTTATTCAAAACAAGCCTGGAACTCAGATATATCTTTTTTTCTTTTAAATTTTATTGTACTTTGATATCCGGGATTTATCACGTAATTCTCGTAAATATTTTATAGAATTTTTTTTTTCTAATTAAAACAAATGATGCAATGATTTTATATGCTTTTATTTATTTTTTTAAATAAATAAAATATGAAAACCAGGACTTTCAGTTTAAGAATTCGTTAAATATTCATAATAAATTTTACAAACTGTAAATAACTAAAATTATTATATTATTATATATATACATTCTGTTTCCCAGCTGTATTATTTAAAATGAGCCAAAAATATCAATTCCTATTCAAAGCAAGTAATTGGAATAAGGTAAATTTTTATTAGCATTAATTTTATTGTACTCAAACTATTTAAAGAGCGTAAGACAGTAGCTAGATTTAAAAAATATATATGCCTACTGCAAATGTAAAATAAATTTGAAACTTGTAGCAATTGTGTGATTGCACGCTAATTGGGCCCTCGGTCCCCAAATTTAGCATGTAATTTTCAGTTAGAGCTGATATTTTATACTAATAGAGTAGGTTAATAATAAATATATTTATCTAAATTTTTTTTTACATACTCCCATCTATACTTTGAGACATTGGAAATGCTCAAATTTTTGTGACAATAAAGGAAAGGGGACCCTGGAAAAGAGAAATAGGGTTTCATATATTGCTGGATTATTGTAATTTTATTCTTATATTAAATGTAATATAAATACAAATACAACAAGTTTTTTCTGTAAATTAATACACATGTATAATATGAATCATTTTCTACATTTAAGACTTGTTGTCAATAACTTCCTATTTGAAATATAGTTTTTTTTTTTTTAAATCAAAACATAACTTGATTGTCTATGTATTTATTGCATATGATCAAGATATTTTGATAAATTAAAAAACTTTTGTGCCTATGTGTGTATATTTAAATAAAGATTACACAAGAAAAATTATATATCTTTATTTAAGAAACAAACATTTATTTAACAAAAACAAATACAAAAAAAAAAAAAAAAAAAAAAAAAAAAAAAAAAAAAAAAAAAGTGCCCAGTTAAACTGATGGCATTGATCTCACAGGCTATGCACACTAATTGTATGTTATACTCTTATTTCAAAGAATAATACCCCTCGAAAAATAAAGAGATCGACAATAAATCAAGAGGGGGGGATTGGCCTGCCGTTTCCCCCCTTTATACTTAACCAATGAATCCTCAAAACTAATCAGGGAAGAGTCTTACCACAATGAATCTATATACAAAATTTGAAGCAAATTGGGTAATTCTGCATGAAAAACCCATTTATATAAATTAGGGGGGGGGGGTTAGTACCCCGCTCCCCCCTTTATAATTAACCAATGAACCCCCAAAACTAATCAGGGAAGTATTATCACTATAAACATATAACCAAAATGTGAAGCAAAACGGATATTTCTATCAAGATTTATCGCATTACGTGCATACTTACATACAGAACCGGCGCACATTAACTCTCAGGCTTTGATAGCCTGTGAGCTAAAAATATAATTTCAAGAATTACTCGGATATAAACATTTAAAAATCACAACATTCATCTTAGATTTAAAAAAAAAAAACCTATATGTATACATATATATAATTCCAAAAAGACGCACAAAGGCTATCCATTTTATTCAGTTAATTTATCTGATGAACCCCCTTCCCCCCCCCCTTTTTTTTCCGGAAAGGGTGGATTCATTTTTTGAATTGGTGAAAAGATAAATTGAAGGCCCGCTAGCGGGCGAAACCACTAAGTTTTATTCTTATAAATTTATACCCTATGCTTAATTTCGACTGAATGAAATTTTTATCAATAACCGCACAAAATAATGATATCAGTACAAAAACCCTTAACGGGTTAAAAGTTGTGACGCAGCACTTTCTTTTGGCTCTAAGAATTTTAAATATGGGTCTTAAAAGTAATGATATAAAATTTGAGTGACGCTATGTTAATAATTTTTTTTTTAAATCATCATTTTCTTTTTAGTTTTATTTATATTCACAGGTGCAATTATTATCTTAACATGAAAACATATATAAAATTTATTCGCTGATGCTTTTTCATTCAGATCTCTCAGGAATTCAAAATATGGGTTTTAAAAGAAATGATATCAAAATTTGAGTGCACCTTGACGTGAATTTAATAAGATTGTTTTAAAATTCAATTTAAATTATTTTTCGTTTGTCTTCTAAAGTATATTTACACATACAAACAATACTTTTAATGTTCCAATACACTGTTAAATATATTACTTTCACTGAGCCTATATTATGTATTCAAATGTATTTATTTCAATAAACTGATTTATGTTTTGTGCCACGCTATCCAAAATCATAAGTAAAATTTATGTAAATGATTATTTTGCGTCATAGTATCCAAACAAAGGAAAATGTATGCAAGTGGACAACGTGACCTATGAAAGTACACTTCTTTTAATAGTAACATTTGTAGCTTTTTCTGTAATTGAAATTTTTAAATTCTGCTAGTTTTCATATATAGCACCTTTTTTAAAATAATGTTTAACATGTGTCAAGTTTTATTTTAACTTTTAATGAATTGTTTGATATTTTATTTAACTTTATAAATTTGTTCTTAGTAATATTTCTTTCTATATTTCTTCGTAAACTTTTTTTTACAGTAAAATTTAGCACTGATTTTTACAACTGTAAAAAAATAAAATAAAAGTTTATTTTTTAAAACAATTTTAAATAATGAAGTTACATCAAAATTGAGGTATAAATTTTTTTTATTCTATTTTATTTTATTTTTATTATTATTCTTTTTTTTTTGGGGGGGGGGGAGGGGATTGAAGGTGAGCGAAAATTATGACTATAAACTCAGTATGCTGGTCTTTATATTTTAATTTCTTCATCTTTTGATCCTTAACCTAAAAAAAGTAATGATATCAGTACAAAAACCCTTAACGGGTTAAAGTTTGTGACGCAGCACTTCACCTTTTGTCTGTAAGAATTTCAAATACGGGTCTTAAAATTAATGATATCAAATTTTGAGTGACGGTATGCTATAAATTAAAAAACTTATCTTTTTTTCCCCCCTACTGCTATATTGATATTCAGTGGTGCAAATATTATTTTTTACATGAAAAAATATATACAAGTTTTTTGCTCATGCTTTTTCATTCACATCTCTGATAAATTCAAAATACGAATTTTAAAAGAAATGATATCAAAATTCAAGTGATGCCTTCACGTGACTTTAATGGGTTTGTTTTAAAATCCAATTTAATTTATTTTTGGTTTGTCTCCTTATGTATATTTACACATGCTAACAATACTTTTAATTTTCTAATACATCATTAAATATATCACTTGCAATGAGCCTGTATTATGCATTGAAATGTATTTATTTCAATAAATTGATTTATCTTTTGTGCCATGCTGTCGAAGATTGAAAGAAAAATTTATGTAAAGGTTTATTTTGCGTCATAGTATCCAAACTAAGTGAAATGTATGCAAATGGATAGTATGATGCAAAATAAACTTTTACATAAATTTTTCTTTCAATTTTCGACAGCATGGCACAAAAGATAAATCAATTTATTGAAATAAATACATTTCAATGCATAATACAGGCTCATTGCAAGTGATATATTTAATGATGTATTAGAAAATTAAAAGTATTGTTAGCATGTGTAAATATACATTAGGAGACAAACCAAAAATAAATTAAATTGGATTTTAAAACAAACCCATTAAAGTCACATGAAGGCGTCACTTGAATTTTGATATCATTTCTTTTAAAATTCGTATTTTGAATTTATCAGAGATGTGAATGAAAAAGCATGAGCAAAAAACTTATATATATTTTTTCCTGTAAAAAATAATATTTGCACCACTGAATATCAATATAGCAGTAGGGGTAAAAAAAGATAAGTTTTTTAATTTATAGCATACCGTCACTCAAAATTTGATATCATTAATTTTAAGACCCGTATTTGAAATTCTTACAGACAAAAGGTGAAGTGCTGCGTCACAAACTTTAACCCGTTAAGGGTTTTTGTACTGATTAAACTATACAAAGTTGATTTTTTATTAGATATGCATTTATGAGTGAAATAAAATATTTTATTTGACAAATTTAATAAGATAGATATAAAAAAAATAATATGAGCAGTAAAAAAAAAAAAAAGTTTTTATACACATTTCATCGATATTACATAAAAGTTAACGATTAATGTGAAGTTGAGAAAACGAAAATACACGAAATTCGTTAATACCGCGATCCCTGTACCGCACGTATGATCGCTTCGCGAACATGAAACCGAAAAAAAAAAACATCGGATACAGCGACCTCGTCGTATCGGAATACCCAAAAATACTCGAAATTCGTTAATGCCGCGATCACTGTACCGCACGTATGATCACTTCTCGAACATGAAACCGAAAAAAAAAACATCTCTGGATGCAGCAACCTCGTTGTATAGAGATCACAAAAATACACGAAATTTGTAAATGCGGCGATCACTATACCGCCTGTATGATCGCTTCGTGAGCATGAGACTTCCACGAAAACTGCAGTCAATTAATTTATATTGTTCTAAAGTAACAAGTGTAGCCACTCACATACATGAAAAAAAGAAAAAAAAATCAAGCTTTAAATAAACAAGCAGATGATGGAATTTTTTCAATGTTTTTTTTCTTTTAATATCATGACATAACCATTTAATGACGTAAGTGTTATTTAATTGTATTTAAAAAAATGTTTTAAATAACTAATAAACCATTAAACATCATTAAAATACAAATAAACGTCGAATAAAGAATCACTTGATGACGTAACAAATACGTCATACATAAAAAACGCATCATCACAAAAAATATCATTGCTCAGCCTTTCCAACAATAAAAGAGCTACATCTAGCTGACTATCGACGATTTGGCAAGATTTCGCGAAATGGTGGTGTCAAATAGGAACCAACCCAGTGGGACAGTTTCATCTAAAATATATTTTAATACAAACATACTATATAAATATACACTGTTAAAAATTGCAACAAACTGTCGAGTCAATTGACCGTTTTTATACAAAACGGTCACATAACCATAACTGTATTCTGACCATATTATAGCCGATATTATGGTCAGAATATAGTTAAATTACGGTTATGTAACCATTTTCTATAAAAACGGTCAAATGACTGGACAGTTTGCTTCAAATTTTTAACAGTGTACACTTAATCAGTGCTTAATTATTAATTTTCAAGTATATATAAAAAATGTGATATCATTTCAAGGAAATCTAGAGCATATTACAACACCATACAAGAAAATAGCATTATATAACGATTTTCAAATTCAAATAACACTGTTAAAAATTTGCACCAAACTGTCCAGTCATTTGACCGTTTTTATAGAAAATGGTAACATAACCGTAATTTAACTCTATTCCGACCATAATATGGGCAATAATACGGTCAGAATACAGTTACGGTTATGTGACCGTTTTCTATAAAAACGGTCAAATGACTCGACAGTTTGGTGCAAAATTTTAACAGTGAACTGATATCTGTAAAGAACAGTTGTACAGGAAAATTTTGACGGAAAGGATTCAGATTACGTTAATAGTTCTGTTTTTGTGAAAAAGGTGAATACTTTCTGGAAAGGGGAAAACGTGTAATCCGATGATAGTTTACATACTGACTTTTTTTTTTTTTTTGTTAAATCTGCCTCCCATAATTTTTTTTTCACTAAGTAATTGAATAAAGCATAGTCACAAATCGGTTATGTACTAATATTAGTTCTGATTATTAAACTAATTTATTTAAATTTCAAATCAAAATAAATTAATAACTGGTTCTTGAAAGAAACTATAGCTTCAGTTTTCAGAGACTGAAATACATTTTAGCAAAAGCCTTTTATTAACTGCTCTGCATATTTAATTATAAATAATTGTTTTATACGAATAATTATATGTTTGATTCACAGACAACGATGCAAGAGCAATTCGACATTGCAAGAGAGTAATGCCAGTTCAATTGTGCTTCATGTGGAACAATTTTCTCTTTCCAAAGGACTTCTAATTAACAAAAACATTTCAACATAATCAATATTTGGATTAGAGATCAGCACGGGCCGAACTTTCAAAGCCCGGCGGCGGCCCTAACCGCACAATTTCTTTGAGTTTGGACTGATCCCGGCCCGGTATAAAATCTAAAAGATCGGCCGAGTTCGACCCGGTATAAAATATAAAAGTTCGTCCCGAGCACGTCCCGACTGAATTTCTACAAAACATGCCGATATTTCTGAAGGAACAGTATCCTACAATTAAAATTATTCAAGATTTTATTTTCACATTATGTTCGAAATGCATGGAATGCAAAATATCAACAATATTAATGACCACTTAGACAATTACTTACATAAACACTGATTATAAAAATTGACTTAGACGATTACATTCAAATGAAAATTCATTAAGAGAAGAAAAATCAGGAGAGTAGAAAAATCCATTATACTAAATAAGTAGACAGGTTTCATTCTTAGCGGGGCCCCACCAGTGGCTGAGAGGTTGTGCTCTCGAAGCTGGTAGACGGGAGGTGCTGGGTTCGATCCCAATCGCGCCCGTCGGCCTAATCGTTCGGAGTTTTCGTGGTTTTCTTCGAGCCGTGGATTTATCCATGCGTAAATACGGGTTAGGTTCCCTTAGAAAGACCCCCACGAAGGGCACTCCCCCCGGGCCTATATCCCTAGTGTAGATAATTGGCCGTCAATAATCAACTCAACTCAACTCAACTCATTCTTAGCGGTACATCGTGTGTTGTATATGTGTTTTATTCTTATTGTACGGATCAAGACATTTTTCCGTTTAAGACAAGTTTCCGTCATAGACAGTTTCTAATTCATACGTTTTACTGTACTTTAATTTTTTTTTACCTAGAAATGTATCTACTATTTTTTTTTAATAATTTAATTGTAAAATAATGACAATTTAAAAAAATCTATGCATTTTTTGCAAAAATTGTTATGCCGGACCTCATGTTACTGATTTTTGAACAAGCCTGAAAATTTCAGCCCGTGCAGACCTCTAAAAAGAAAGACCCAGCTTGACCCAGAAAAAAAGATGTCTGCCAGAAAAAAAAAGTCTCCTGAATGAAAATTTGCCTCAATCCGGGCCCGTGCAGACTTCTATCGGATAAATCCGGAAGATTCATAAAATGTATAAAAAAAAATTCTTAAAAAGCAGTCATTACGGACCAAATGACAAAAATATGCGTCAATAAGGGCTTGAAAAATATACATTTCTTTTGCCTATCAAAAAAAAAAAAAAAAAAAAAAAAAAAAAAAAAGTGGGGAGGGGGGGGGGGGTCACGGTGAGAGACATGTTTACGCCATTTATAACGAAAAAAATTCTTATATAGCAAAATAAAATGCTAGAAAATAAATTAAAATTTTTTTTCTTAGGACGAGTTATAAGAATTTCTATAAGTAGTGAGTAAAGAGCGATGACTTTTCTGAACATCTAGTACAAAAAAAAAAAAAAAAAAAAAAAAAAAAAAAAAATTAGAGTGATTTCTTTAAAAAATTCTTTTGATTAAAGTTTAAATTTCATAAATATTTTATTTTTATTTATACCCAGCTCAAGTCTTCGAGTTTTACGTTATTGTCATGTTGTATTCACAACTAATTATTTTAGAAAATATGGAATCAACTCGTGCACTATTTTTTTATTAACTTTATGTACTATTTTTAGGCAGCTTTCAATACAAAAAAGTATAAAGCTACCTATTGCAGCCGTTCGGAGGAAAGCAGTTCCGGAAAATTTTGTTATATTTTCACCGATCATGACCCCCAGACCCCAAAACCACCCTCCGTTCAAATGTTGATATATATATATATATATATAATAGGGGGCTCAGCCCCCTACTCGCTAACGTTTCGCCAACTCCCCGTGAATTGCGAAGCAATTCACATTGAGACCGCTACGCGGTCCCAGCTCGCTTCGATCGCTCGCCCCTTTTTATTTTTGCAGTAATTCTAGCCGGAATAAGTACTACCATAAATCATTTGAACATATGAAATTGACAATTTTTTTTAATGTAAAAAAATAATTGAACTACGTTGAAAACACAACTAAAAATGCATTTAGTTGGAGCTACTAATGAGCATATAAATCATTTAAATACTATGAATAAAGGATCTTGGAAACATAATTTGTTTAAAACTTATTGCACCTATAATATTGTACAGCACGGCTTATTCTTAAAGAAAAAAAAAAAAACACTACGTAATAGGAAGATAGTTTATCATCAATGATTGTTTAAATTTCGTTCGACATTTTACTATTCTAATTGATTATAGATTTCTGCAACAGATGGCAGCAGGTGAAACCTAGACAGTTGATATTTTTACTTCTCTCCGATTTTTCATGTGGGTGAAATTCATAAATAAATTCTAAATAAGAGTTGAGAATTCATTTGAAATTAGCAATATAACTCATAATTAAAATGAGGAATAGTCTCAGACGCTTTGGATTACGTACATGTTATTTTATTTTTAATATTTGCTAGCTTGATTTTCACTGCTTTGACACTGACCGCCATATTGGAGGCCGAGCTGATCTTTCTAACAGTCAGCTCTGCCAACTGTTAGAGTCTTTTCATTAAGTCTTAATTAAAGTCTTTTCATTGATCTGAGATCTGGAAACTACGGTTGTTGCCAACAATAAGCTACAAATTCAGCCCTATTTCCGCGCCACGCAAGACAAATATATATATATATATATATATATATATATATATATATATATATATATATATATATATATATATAATTATAATATCTATGAATTTCAAAAAACATATCAAGTTCTATTCTACTTAAATCTCCAAAGAGATAATTAATGATATTGTGTATACAGAATACCACATAGCTAATAATTAACATGTGCAAACATAATATTACCATAGCTGATGCTTCAATGGTAATTGGCCAAATTTTACTCATACCAAAAGAATATTGAAAAAAGAAATATAGAGAAAGGGAAAAAAAAAAATTATAAATTGGAGTTGCAATTAAGTAAATGCAAATGGATTAATAAATTAAATATGAACCATATACTATGGAAAATTGGACCACATGAGAATTAAATATGAATTGGATATGGAAAAACACATGCACATGTACTCATCAGCCTGGATGCACCCACATGTGTTTTAAATAATAATTCAGTGTTTCATAATTCTACTGGCATAATGCTAAGATCAGTAGAATCATCCAGGTACACTGAATTATTACCAGACAACAATTGGAAATATTAAAATTTGGAAATATTTAAATAGGAAATAAAAAACCATTAAGAAAATACAATATATTTCACTCACATCGATTATCCAAAAAACTGTAATTAACACCTCACTAAATTACCACGAGATAACAGTTTTGAAATAATAAAATTGGAAATATGAACGCGTAAAGTGTAGATTAAATATTTACTCACAATAATTATACAGAATCCTTAAAATGTCACAACTTCTGCATAATATTCACATCCACATGGCAATGCATCATACATGTTGACTAAGTCGAGTTGAGAGAAATGATTTGTAAGACAAGTTGAGAGCACACTTTTTTTATAACACAACCCCATCGATGACACCCAATCACAAAATGATTCAAAAACACTCAAAATAATTCTGGTTTTAATACACTTATAACAAATTTATATCCGTGAATATATATTACTCCATCCAATTTTAATTCCTGAAAGTAAAATTAATATACAATCAATAGCTCCCTCTATAGTTAAATTAAATATAATATTAACAATATTATCTACAACTACCTGAAAGGTAAAGTGTCGCCATCTATTGGTATTATAATAATTCATAATTAATATTTAGTTAAATATCCACTTTATTAGTTACATACTCACTTCATTAGATTTATTTATATAAATAAACTTTAAAAAACAATACTAACTTGTAGTTTTACTTTAAATTCAAATAAAATATATTACTACTATATGAATAAATCTACACAGAATTAATTCAACTTGCACAGCATTTCAGATATTCTTAACAAGAATATATTATGTAAAAGAGATATTATTTTAATTCAAATTGTTTTTGCTGCCAGCTGTGTTAATCCACTGATATTATAGACATTTATTAAATAATTAATGTTTTATTTTTACTACTACTTAAATATATATTAGACTTGTTATTAAATAATTAATGTTTAATTTATACTACATTGTAAATATATTTTATATTTATAGATTAATTTAAATATCTAATTAAATAATTCATAAACAATTCAAAATATCTCAAAATTTATAATATTGATAATTAATAGTATTACTACTGTTTTTCAATCAAATTAATGCAATGCAGTAATTAAAATACTTGTTAATTTTAATTATTCATAGACAAAGATAAAAACTATATATATTTATATTTATATATATTGCAAATAGATATGTATATGAGTTATAATCACCAATGTTATCATTGTATAATTTAATTTGTTATTGTATAAGTTAATTTATAAATGTATGAAAACTGCACATCAATAATACCTTAAACAGAGGTGATCGGCAACACACAATCACAACTATACAAAGTATAAATAATGTTCAATCAAATATTAAATTTCCTAATATGTTATAATTGTAATTATGTATGTTATATTTGTAATTTTCTATATAAAGTGTATATAATGTTCAAACAAATATTAAATATTAAATTTCCTAATATGTTATAATTGTATTAAAGTATGTTATAATTATTATTTTCTATATCTTTTGTTATATGTTATCGCACACTAAAACAATAATTTATTACATACCATGTTTATATTTAAATTATATAATAAATGTTATTTAAAAGAGTTGATGATTGAATTTATCATATATATATATATATATATATATATGTATATCTGACCTATGTCATACGATAACGCTCGTATTTATAAATCAATTTTGATGAAACTAATTGTGTGTATTAAGCTCACCAATGTCTCGACCGAGTTCGTTGGCCAGCTTGGTCCGGCATTTTGTTTCAAGATGGCGGCCATTTAAAATTTTAAAACTAAAATAAATATACATAAAAATTAAAAATTAAAATTTATTTTTTAATTAAGTGTTAGGCCTTGATACGAGGATTCCAGAGCATTTTTTGGTTTACCTCTATCTTAAAAAATGGCTGAGATAGAGCAGTTTGAAATTCTAGGGTGGCTGACATTTTGAAACAAAACAGCA
Source organism: Maratus michaelseni (assembly GCA_963931845.1). Lineage (NCBI taxonomy): Eukaryota > Metazoa > Arthropoda > Arachnida > Araneae > Salticidae > Maratus > Maratus michaelseni. The sequence goes on from OZ007587.1 coordinate 189,432,306, forward strand.
CATTACAAAAAATTTCATTGTTGTAATAATTTTCCGAATCATACGCATAAAACTATATATTCATATCCGTTAGCGCCAAATTCTCGCCAAACTTGGTGACATTTGGCGAAATACCGCCGAATTTGGAGACCAAAATAAGTCTTCATAAATGAAGCCAATTTGGCTATAGGTCAAAAATTTGGTGAATTTCTTATTCTAATTCAGTATTAACGAATCTTTTGTAAACGTTTTCTTTGCATTTTAGTTATATTTAGTTATTTAGTTTAGTATTTATTTATTGCTGTTTTCGTGTAACATTGTAAACATTTTCTTTGCATTTTAACTTGCTGTGTTCGTGTAACATTAGTTCAAATTTTAAAACGAAGATGTAGGAAAGCTACCTTTGTTTCGTGTAACATTTGTAAACATTTTCTTTGCATTTTAACTTGCTGTGTTCGTGTAACATTAGTTCAAATTTTAAAACGAAGATATAGGAAAGCTACCTTTTCCTCCCGGTACAGGCCGGAAGGACTTTTTTTTTTTTTTTTTTTTTTTTTTTACCTACGTCTAAATTAGGCTTCGAACTCTTAAACCTTCGTATAACTGACTATGATATGCGGTATGTTATTGTGATGACGGGTTACCGTTTCATACAGTTTCAAATACATATTATTCATATATATTTCATACTATTCAACCAAAAATCGTTGTATTCAAATACTTTATGTGTCCCTTTAAAAAAGCTATGTTCGAACTTCGGACAAATTGAACTTTTTTCTCGGTCCTTGCAAGTTTGAAATCAAGAACATCGACTGTATATAAGTAAAAATAGTTTTAAAAAATGCAAAGCAAAACAAAACTTCTTTATAAACATTCAATGTTTATCTTAAAAGCCCGTCTAATCATAACTGCAACTCATGCTGTCAAATAAATTTCCGTTTCAGTGCATTAATTTGCCGTGGGCCCTGATTATTGAAAATTCACCGCTTTGATTTGCACTTGATAGAAAGGGCTAACAAGTGAATTAATTAAAATATATATAACTTTTGCCTTGTTTCTTTTTTAAGGTATGGCAACAGGAAAGAAAAATCACTATTTAAACTATCTGTTAACGTATCTTTGGAATTTCTAAATTGTTTTCTCAACATACAATCATAATTTAATTAATGTTAAAGAATTAAATGTTAAAAAAGTATTTTGGAAAAGTTAGTACTCTTTATTTATATTTTCTACTTTTAAAGCTTAAAATATTTCGCTGTTGCAGTTTCACAGGCAGTTGGCCTATTTTGGTGAGTATAGATTGGCGCATAATTAACTCCATTGTTTTTGTAATTCGTAAAAAGTTGTAATCATAAAGAATATTTGGCGATTTATCCCCTGCGATCGGATAACAGAAAAATGCTTTAATATTAATTTGTTAATTTATAATTAAATTCGAAAAATATTAAAATGTGTTGTCCTCGGAAACACACGTGTGTACTGTGTACATATTTTTTTATAATTTCTAGCGTATCAGGAAGCGAATGAAATAATTACAAAATTCCATCTTTGCATTCATGAACCGAGTTAAGTTAAAATAAAGAGTTCGAAAGGACAGTTTCATTTGTTAAATAAATTATTTTGTTGCAATTTCTTTTTAATTTTTTTTAATTTTAAGGAAAATTAATGCAATATTTGATGTTTGCCTCATGCCAAAGATAATAATAGTTTACAATTTATAGATATATTTTCCTATAAATACATTTTCAGTTACTAAGAATGGGATGAACTTACAATCTAAATAAAAACCCATTAAACATAACACTTATGTTGATATTTCATATATTTTCTGTATGTTTATTTATAAAAATTAGTTGTAAAATTTCAGAAAATTTCTAGATATTTAAACCGGTACTACAAGTTCACAACATATTACATAAATTGTAGGTTATCAGTTTTATGTAAATTGGGTTTTGGCTTGGAAAATTTATGTCGGTCGGCACTATTCTAGGATTATTGATAAATTTGATGCAAAAGTGTCTAATTTTCCGTAATATGTGCAATAATTACCCAGGTTAATACGTTTTGCACCAGAATTATTTTTTAAAAAGGAAATTAAAAAATTCCACATAGAAACATGAAACTAAATAAATAAAGATTCAGAAAATAAATTTTCTGATTCTAAACGTTGTTAAACTGGGTCAAATTGATCCACATATTACGGAAGATTAGTGGGAGTTTTTTTAGAAATATTTTGTAAGATTTTCTCAGATAAAATATATCATAGAAACTTAAGTCAATATATTTTAAGTAAAGCAAAAATATTGAGCTTTCATTCCAGGCATAAAGTTTGTACAATAAATTAGGCTTAACATAATCATTTGCTATTCTTTACAAAATGGCTATGTGGGGAGGCTTGACACAATCAATGTGAGGGAGGGTAGACTAGTTGGTCATGGCTTCCTTAATTATATGTTTTAGGAAATCTTTTTATTATACACGGTATATAATGAAGGGATAATTACATTTGTAAAATAATGTAAATTTATTCTGTAAAACTATAGTAAAACGGTGTGATAGAAAGGAAAATGTTTAAAATTGACAGTGTTATGATAAATTATTCAGGCAAGCTAATCAGTCTTTATGATATTATAGAAATCATTGGTAAAGCTTTTCCACGAGCTTTTAATGCAATTAATATACAAAAAGGGTTTAATGTTACCTTAAGAATATATCGTTACGATTTTAGTATTTTTAACACTAGAACGGCCGGAAATTTTACTCAAGTTTTATAAAACTATTTCACAGCAAAATTCTTATTTTAAAATATTTAACTTATCCATTTAACATATATCTGTGAGGTACATATTTAGTTTATTTTTAAAAGAATTTTCTGGTTCGAACCAGATTATATTCATTTGGTAACGGTCAAAATGACCGCTCTTCGCAGTTCTAGTGTTAATGAGTCTAATTTATTGGGGTCACGTCACGGGTGACTAACCGACCCCCACCAACCAATTTTGCCTAAATCCTATTGCTTACAATTTGTCTATTAAAACAACATTTGAATTAAATATTGTCAATACCTCATCAGTTACGCTATCGTGCAACTTTAGCGTAGCAGACAATAAATTTGAGACTCTCATACCTTATCTTTTCCAAAAGCTGGACCCAAAAAGATGAAAGTAAGACAGCTTGAGAAATCCAGAATATTAACGGATACACCTGTTAAAGAACAGATCGAACTTCATCATGCCATTAAACAGCTTAAGAAAAAGTCACAGGCACAGGTGACCAAAAGGCCTGCAGCGAAAAGGAAATTAATTCATATTCAGAACTGAAGAAGATGAAATTCTTAGGCAAACTGTCAGTGAAAAATCACACTTAAAAAAAGGACTCAAGTTTGTAGCTAAACCTTATATTTTTCATTATGTAGGAAGAGTGCTTCAGAAGGAAGCTAATAATAATTTTCTTATTACTTTTTTTTATGTTGAGCTGATACCTAAGCATTTTCATTTATTTACCCAGAAGCAGAAGACATATATATATAACTTGTGTCAGTAAGAGGCATCACAAGATTACCAAATCCATGATCAGTAAGGAGATCTTAAAGAGTGGTATGAAGAGTGTTTTTTGATTTTGACTTTTCGGAGTATAAATGTCGCTAAAATGATGAATTAATATTATTCCTGTGCATCTATTTATTTGTTTAAGCATCATATTTTCACAAATAATTTTTAATAATAATTAAACCAGTTAGCATAAAGTTATTCTGCTTTTTTTAAAGCTGATTTTATTTCTCTTAACAAATATTTCAATATAAAATAAAGTGGGTCAAGCCTCCTATATGTGGGTAGCCTATACCCATTATTTACCCATGATTAAAATCAATCATTTTTCAAATTTCTCATATATTACACTTATGTTCCAATTTTATTTTGATAACTGATTGTATAACGAATAAAATGATAGATGAAACTTTATTCTAAGCTCAATATTTAAGAAAAAAATAAAAATCATTTTGTAAAAATTTGTCAACCCTCCCCAGTCCCCAGTCTCCCCTATAACATCTCCCGAAGGTGAATCGCCAAGCGACTAAGGTTTATTGCCAAATGATAAAGCATATATGACATTGTAATAATATATGATGCATATAACATTTCGTGACGCATATGACCCAGTTATAGTCATATATGACGCATATAGAATGCATATACAACATGACATATGTATAAGATGCATATGGTGGTATATGGCATATAAGGCGTAAATAATATGTATATAATGCCGTATAGGCCACATATATGAGCGTTTGGAGTATCTATATGCGTATATTAATCCATATATAAGCTTTGCGATGATCTTGGCGAAATCGTAACTGCGATCTTGGCATAATCGTAACTGTGAGGGCCGCTATAACCCAAAAATACCAACATTTCTTTTACTTTTTTAAAACATTTTTATTTCGATTTTACTTTCTTTTAGGTTTATTGATAAATTTGATGAAATACACTATATTGCCAAAGGTGACCGGTCACTTGCGATTTTAGACGTTTTGTTAACTATCTAGAAAAATAAATGGGGAATTAACCTGAAACTGCAGGTGTGTAAACAGTATAGTATAGGTTATATATTTCCTCGAAGATTTTTTCACGAAATCCCATAGGGGACTGTCAACAAATTGAAAAAAACTAATATCTTTTGGATACCCCTGTAAAAACTAATGTAGCAAAAGCGTTCAAACTCGAGATTATTAATAAGTGGCTTATTGTAATATACTGTGTTCATTTTTATGAGGATAGCATGTATACTCGTAGAGAAATTAAGGTTTTTATAAAAACAGTCCCAAATTTTGCCTAGTTTTTTGCTTATAATTTGCAGAGTTCTTATTATAAAAAAAAGTTCTTTTCAGAAAATATGACAAACAACATTGTATATAATACTCTGCAATCAGAATTAAAAAGTAATAAAAATTGGATGAAAAATGAGCAGGTGTACTAAAAAATGTTTCACTGCGCATGCGCGAATGCAATCAAAATATAATATGCATAATGTATTAGCTAAGTATATAGAGCAACTTCTGAGAAAGTCTCAAAATCATAGCTTGAAAATTCTGAAAATTATCGTCGATAGAATAAGCTCGAAATCCGTTGTTCCCAAAAGGAAGCAAAAATATGAGGGGTACGTGCAATATTATGTACGCTATCTTGGCACTAATCAACAGATATTTGATACAACCCCTCATCTTTTTGCTTCTTTTTGGGAACAACGGATTTCAAGCTTATTCTATCGACGATAATTTTCAGAATTTTCAAGCTATGATTTTGAGACTTTCTCAAAAGTTGCTCTATATACTTAGCTAATACATTATGCATATTATATTTTGATTGCATTCGCGCATGCGCAGTGAAACGTTTTTTAGTACACCTGCTCATTTTTCATCCAATTTTTATTATTTTCTAATTCTGATTGCAGAGTATTATGTACAATGTTGTTTGTCATATTTCCTGAAAAGAACTTTTTTTTATATTAAGAACTCTGCAAATTATATGCAAAAAACTAAGCGAAATTTGGGACTGTTTTTATAAAAACCTTAATCTCTCTACGAGTATACGTGCTATCCTCATAAAAATGAACACAGTATATTACAATAAGCCACTTATTAATAATCTCGAGTTTGAACGCCTTTGCTACATTAGTTTTTACAGGGTTATCCAAAAGATATTCGTTCTTTTTCAATTTGTTGACAGTCCCCTATGGGGTTTCGTGAAAAAATCTTCGCGGAAATATATAACCTATACCATACTGTTTAGACACCTGTAGTTTCAGGTTAATTTCTCGTGTATTTTTCTAGATAGTTAACAAAACGTCTAAAATCGCAAGTGACCGGTCACCTTTGGCAATATAGTGTAGCTTTTCAACTCACTTCAAGTAAAAAAAAATATATATCTTTTCTTAAAAACATTTCCTATGAAAGTAGTAGGTATTTTTTTCTTTCGTGATCTACTCTGTGGTAAACAAAATGGTTCGTGGAACCTGTTCTTTTCATGGTCAAAGGGAAACGTACTTAAAGAATGCAAATTACTTTCTGAATATCTCGCAACATCCGAAATATAAATAAAAAATGTGTTGTAATCAAATGATTTGAACTGGTCACGTACTCAGTCAAATGCCATATTTATATACAGTTTCATTTTTTTTTCTTTTTCTTTTTATTGCCAGTCCAAGAACAAGAAGACACTGGATAAGACAGTTATATTAAAAGCATACTGCGAAGATTATGTCAAATCTATTTTTATATAAAGACATATTTAAAGCAGAAGGAAACGCATATTCTGCATACTTTGCGATTGGCTTTGGCTTAAAAAAACACTTTAAGGAAATCGACAACGTGTTTCCTTAGTGTTCGAGGTAACAAAAAGTCATGTGTAGATATATATCACATAAAATCGCAATTTTATGGTTAAAAAAGTATCAGATCAAAACTTTCTTCTTGAACAGAATAAAAACTTTTGAATTAATCCGAAATGGAATAAATCTTAGATATTCGTTTCCAAAAGCATCTTTGTTTTAGCACTTGAATAGCCGAAACATCAGTGGAGGCAAGGGTTGCCCCGGTTTTTAGGCTAACGTTAAATGCCCCGCGTGGAACAGTTAATTTTACGATTTTTCAAATGCATTGTTTAAACTCGTGCGCATCACACGTGATTTTGTTTTGCCGCATTTAAAATAAAAAATAAAAAATTTCTTTTTAGAAAGAATATTAACTTTTGAATTATTCAGAAGTGGAATAAATAGCAGATGTTCTTTTCCAAAAGCATTTTTGTTCTAGTTCTTTAATTGCCGAAACGTCAGTGGAGGCAAGGGTTGCCCCCGGTTTTTAGACTAACGTTAAATGTCCCGCGCGGGACAGTTAATTTTACGATTTTTCAAATACATCGTTTAAACTCGTGCGCATCACACGTGATTTTGTTTTGTCGCATTTAAAGTAAAAAATCAAAAATTTCTTTTTAAAAAGAATATTAACTTTTGAATTATTCAGAAGTGGAATAAATAGCAGATGTTCTTTTCCAAAAAGATCTTTGTTCTAGCTCTTTAATTGCCGAAACGTCAGTGGAGGCAAGGGTTGCCCCGGTTTTTAGAGTAACGTTAAATGTCCCGCGCGGTACAGTTAATTTTACGATTTTTCAAATGATTCGTTTAAACTCGTGCGCATCACACGTGATTTTGTTTTGTCGCATTTAAAGTAAAAAATCAAAAATTTCTTTTTAAAACGAATATTAACTTTTGAATTATTCAGAAGTGGAATAAATAGCAGATGTTCTTTTCCAAAAGCATTTTTGTTCTAGCTCTTTAATTGCCGAAACATCAGTGAAGGCAGGGTTGCTAGATGTCCGGTTTTTGGACTAAAATTAAATGTCCCGCGCGGAACAGTTAATTTTACTATTTTTCAAATACATCGTTTAAACCGGTACGCAACATGAATGTTTTTTTTTTCCTTCTACGCTCTTAAAGGGTGCGATTAGGGGGGGGGGGATTAGTGCAAGCCAGATCACAAAAGCAATGCTATTTAAAATACGAAAATGTGATTCGAATGTAAAGATATTTATTAAAAGTGTAAAACTGCTTGTACTGATTTGGAATGCAATTTTTCAAATGCAAACATTTCTGTACAATTCTGTACAGTAAAGCTTAAAATAATGTACAGCTCTTCACAGTATTTTAAGTAAGACCACGTCTTTTTTAAGCATAGCTTTATCATAGAAGATTTTAGCGCAGTTGTTTAAGTATCACACCATATTAGAACCTCTGCAAATACCACAAATAATTCATATTGGAGATTGCGATTGCTAAACAAACTAGCTCATTAATATCAATAGCTTAATTAAAAGTTAATTTATCAAATGAAACAGCTTTAATTACACACTTTTTGGTTACCGGTCAATGATTACCGAGCAACTTCTTTTCAATGACAAACCAACAATGTTGTGTTACAGATTACACGCGTTTATAAATTGAACTCTTGTCAAGTTTTAAAGATGTTATCGTCCTTATCATGTTTTAAATATGTTTTTATCGTGAAAGCACTTATTAAATTTTACTTATGTATGTTTATTTTTAACACTTTCCAACAATGTTGAAAAGTGTTTATGAATTCGGTTTGTCTCTCTGTGCTCTAACTCACGTAAATATATTCAGAATGACATGAAATTGATATATGTTATTGAGGTTTACTTTGGCATGTTCGGTATTGAAAATGAAGTGTATAGCAGTTATAGTTTTTTTACAGGGACACTCAAAAGAATTCCGTTACATTACGGTCTATGGGGAAATTTGCGGTTTATTTTAATGATGTTGCACAATTTCAAACACATTGAAATTGATATATATCACTGAGGTGCGCTACAAGAGGCTTACTATGTAATATGGTGTGCATAGCACCTTTCCAGGGACTCTTAAAAGAATTCTCTTACATCACGGTCTATGGAGGAAAATTGTTTGCGGCTTTTTTTAATAATGTTTCACTATTTCAAACATATTGAAATTGAAATTTGGTGCAGCTGAAGAGGTTTATTATAGAATATTGTGTAAATAGTTCATCGTTCATTTACAGGGGCACACAAAAGAATTCGCTTACTGTATGTTAACAATAGTTGCTGGAAGTATACGCTTTCAGTTACTGAACGCGTTTTTAAATTTAACTCATTTTTTGCTTATTACTTGGTGTGTATAATATCTATAGATCATATACAGGGCAGCACAAAAGTTCTCGAGTACATTTCCGTTTATTGACAGAAATTTCAGATGCATAATTTTAAACTGTGGTTCGCATTTCCTAAACTGAACTAAAATTTAGCATTCTATGTAGTATATATATATATATATATATATATATATATATAAATCTGGCTGCACAAAATAATTCGGATATTTTCCGAATATTTTTGTTAATTCCTAAAATTGTGTTTTTAAATATGTTATGCATTTTCCAAATTGTTTAATTAGATATAATATTTCACCTTATTAAACGGTAATGATTTGTAAAATTATTTTGGAAGTGTTACATAATCTATGCTTGGCGCATGATTTTTCGTTCTTGTTTAATTTTGTATTGATTCAATAATGAAATTTGTAGCGTGAAAAAAAACCTAGAGAAAAAAAAAACAGACTTTCTTTTAAGATGGTTCTCAAATGAACTGCTCAACAACGCGAAATTTTCTTACTCGTTTTTAAACGGAAGGGCATAAAATTGGCAGGACTGACTATTGAAGTGCTTTGGAATTGAAATGATTTTTAATTTTTTGATAAATGAATTACTTATCGAGTTATAAGCGCGATTCGTGCCACATGACGGCACATTTTTATTCTTTCTCGAACTGCAGCATCGGGAAATCGGTTCAGAACGACGACTTTGACAGTATTTTCTGAAAGATCTTCTGCCTATAACTTTACCAGAAAAATAGAAAACTTGTTTTGATTACAAAGTTTCTGAACACCTGCCATTTTCATAAATATCTGAACAAAAATTAATTACAAAATATATCAAAAAGTATCTAGTTTGGATTTGAGAACAGCCTTAAAAAGGAGCAGTATATTTCAATTTTATAACTTTAACTAGGGAACTAAACTAAAAATCCTTCAACTGTAAGTCGAATAATTTTATTTTTAAAGACAAAGGAATAATTATCTTCATTAGATTTTGGAAAAAAAAACAGCAGAAAAAAATGTTCAACTTTTTATCAACATTATAAAAATTATAATTACTCTTGTCCATGTAGTTTTAACTTCAAACATTGTTTATGGGCTCATCAGTTATCGCTTACGTATTCTTATTTATCCCACGTAAGATATCCGGTTTTACCCCAAAAGAATGAGAATTGCAAAGCAAGTCATAAAACTAAGCAAGTCTATATAAATGCTAAAGCAATATTTCATTGTGAGAAATAAATCTTTATTAAATATGTTACACACAATAATATAAAAATTTTCACACAATAATAGGAAATGTGTTCATATTTGAGAATTTTGAAAACTAGCAAACATTGAAACAAAAAAAAAATTATTAAAAATATTTTCCGACACAGAAGCTACACAAATGCCAGTATGGATTCTCCTTCTTAACTGGAACTAAGCCATTATTAATTAAAACCATTAGCCACTAGCGGCTAGAGGGCTGCTTAAATTGAGTCAGTATGGGATATCCGGTTTTCACCCGAATATACGTTTTTACCCTAATTTTCCCTACGTACTTATTAATTACTAGCTGAAGTACCCGGCGTTGCCCGGGATTTTAAAAATCTTTGAGTAGAAAAATCAATTTCAAAATTAAATATGTTGTATAAAGAACTTTAAAATGATAAAATATGTCAATATTTCAATAATCGGGTTTTTATCATGATTCAATACGTTCCTCAAACCCATATGACGTTATATTCATCTGCTGACGTCATATCTACTTGCTTTGTCTATTAGTTATATTGATACTCTCTTTGTATGATTCTCGAACGTTTGAAAAAGTCCGTTAAACTTTCAATATGATGTCATATTAATTTTCTTTTTAATTCTCTAATGACGTCATATTAACCTGCTTTCTCTACTTACACATACTCATACTCCTTGTATTATTGAGAAATGTTTGAAAATTTCTGTTTTAAATTACCAATATTACGTCATATTCATCTTTTTTCAATTGTTTAAACCTTTTATTTCATTTTTCACGTGGGAATCTTTCAATAGAAAATTAATTGTAGAAAGAATTTTATTGCGGTTTTTTAATTGTTGGCAACAGCTATAACGAAAAATGTTTAAGTTTGATTAAAAAAGGCTGTTAGATTTTTGGTTTTTTTATTAATTAAAAATTAACAATACATTATTGCGATTCAGGATTACTTTAGTTTCCTCAGCCGTGTTTTAATACACCTACATGTAACATTTCACAATTCGGGCTTTCAAACTGTTGATTTGTATAGCAGTGCAGACAGATAGACAGACAAATTTTCATTTTAAATGTATCAGATATATCTTTAAATTACATACTAACAGTTAAAATTGTACATGCTAAACACAATACGTTTGACAGTTTGTAGGCAGTAGTGCTTTCAAAAGACCAAAATTGAAAGAAAATCGCTCAAAATAAAAACCATAAAATAGCTTTAAATCAATTATTTTCAATGATTAAGTAAACATGTTTTTAATAATAATTTAGAACGCATTGTTGTGATTCATTCTTTTAATATCTCAAAAGTCATGTTTTATTCTTTCCTTGTATACTTGTGTACTTCACAAATAATTGTGCGACATGTCGTTCTAAAAATAAACAAACAAATAATAATAATAATAATATCTGTTTCTCCACACTAAATCCTTAAAAACAAATGCTCATTTACCTTCTACAAGGTGAGAAAGACCATAAATAGATTTCTTTCATCACCTCCTTAAGAAAAAAAAAAGGCATTATCTGGGTGTGTAATCGTGTTCGTGTGCTTGTCAAAAATATGTTTGTGTCAGTTAGAATTACTCATGCTTAGACTCAGTCGTTTAGCCGATATTCCTAATTACCTGTCCATAAAGATAGTTTTAAAATCATTTTTAAACTTTCAACGGTCTGATTGTCACACTTCACTTGCAAGTGGTGCCGCTGAAGCTGAATGTGAAACGGTTGTTTATAGAGAAAATGATGCATGATGAAACAACGTTTTGAAAGGACATAAGTAGCGTGGATTTATTTGCTTAAAGCTTTCGCACAATATATTTATTTATTGAGACATAGAGTAATTTGGTTGGATGTGTCGAAAGATGGAAGTAAACTAAAATATACGACGTAGAAATGACTTGTTAATTTCTCTCTCGGGAATGCCAGCAAAATCAGAGTCAAGGCTAGATCCATTTTGCATTTTATTCCTTCTTAAATTCTTCATATTTTTTATCTTTTGCAATAAATATATTTCTGAAACTTTTCTATTCCGTTCAATCGTTTATTTGACAATAAAGCGCAACTTAAGGTTTCAACATCGAAAAAATACGAGGCAGTATATTTTTTTGTATGTTCGTTTTTAGAAATGATTATGATTTTTTTTCCCCTTTTCGTTACCGATCATTCGATTTTTGCACATTGGTGCTCGATATTTTGAAATATAACTAAAGATGATACATAATTTTTTTTTACTAAGCCTACCAAAATATAATTTTTAAAACATTGTTGAGTTTGTTTCTTAAGGGAATTCGATACCCTTTGAACCATTCTTTTTTTTTTTTAGTACTTTATATAATACCTTTTTGATAGATTATTAAATGATTTTATAAAACAAAATGATTTAATAAAAAACAATGGAATTCTTATAATATATTTTTTTTTTTTAGTTTTGAAAAAATTAAAAAAATAATAATTATTTGGGGCTATGCTCTCCAACACTAATTTGCTCTGTTTTAAAACGATTACCCGATTACAGAAGATTAAATGATATAATAACGACCAGTGGCGATATTCTGTAATCGGTTTGTCATTCGTTTCCCTTTGAGTCGGACTTTTCGGTTCCCAAGGCCGCATATACCGCTGCCGTGGCAGCTGTTTCGCGATTGATTAAGGAAGATCAAATACACATTTAAAAATCAGCTTGTATAAAATGGTTAAGTAAAAAATGTCGCTGCTGCCTCGCGGACTTTTATAACGTCTAGAAAAAAGTTTTCTTTTAGACGCTATTAGAAAATTCTTTTAAGTATATCGTTTTAAATATGACGTAATTTTCACAATTTAATGCTTTTCGAAATTCTTGTAGATTTTCACCAGTAAATGCCTAGAAATATTATAATTTGTACTTTTTACAATCTGGCAACAGTAGATAAAAATGGTATAACGATGAATTAAATCTCTTTGTCAGAGAATGAATTTATTAAAAAAAAACTTAAAAATAATAAATGAAAAAAATAATTGTACATTGCACACCACAATATAGTTAATTATATGACAGCGAAAGTTGGTTAAATTGCTATGTATAGTTTTTGATCCTATAAAACTTTTTTAACTGAACTATTTTGACCGATTTCATAGCATTTCTGAAAACATAAACTATACCAACATACACGCATAGATACACACTTACATATGGGATGATTGTAAAAATATCGAGACCGCATTCAAGGAACCCCAAAATGTCAAAATATACCAATATTTTCATAATCGGGTTTTTATCATGATTGCAGCAATACTTTCCTTACACTTATCTGTCCGGAAATTAATATACTATTTATATAACTGAAAACCCGATCCTTAATTTTTAATACATTAAAAGGATCGTCCTTGAAAAAATCGAGTCAAATGAAAAATATATTTTGAAGCTGAAGTTTCAGCATTTGGATCACATTTGAAAAACATAAACTGAGAAAAATGATTTTAAAGATTGCAACTCTGAATCATTTAAAGGAAATGGATGCAGTAAAAAAAAAAAAAGTTTCAGCATATTATGGGATCTTTTATGGCTTCTTTGTGAAACTTCGTCATAATACACTATGGTTTTCTAAATTCATTTTTAGAGAAAATTGGATTTTTTTTTTTCGCAAAATGAAGGGTACCGAGCCTACTTAATGAAATCTAATGCAGTAAGAAATGGATGCAGTAAAAAGACTTTTTAGCATATTATGGGATATTTTATGGCTTCTTTGTGAAACTTCGTCATAATACACTATGGTTTTCTAAATTCATTTTTAGCAAAAATTGGAATTTTTTTTTTTTCGCAAAATGAAGGGTACCGAGCCCATTTAATGAAATCTAATGCAGTAAGAAATGGATGCAGTAAAAAGACTTTTTAGCATATTATGGGATCTTTTATGGCTTCTTTGTGAAACTTCGTCATAATACACTATGGTTTTCTAAATTCATTTTTAGCAAAAATTAAATGTTTTATTTCGCAAAATGAAGGGTACCGAGCCCACTTAATGAAATCTAATGCAGTAAGAAATGGATGCAGTAAAAAGACTTTTTAGCATATTATGGGATCTTTTATGGCTTGAAACTTCGTCATAATACACTATGGTTTTCTAAATTCCTTTTAAGCAAAAATTGGATTTTTTTTTTCGCAAAATGAAGGGTACCGAGCCCACTTAATGAAATCTAATGCAGTAAGAAATGGATGCAGTAAAACGAATTTTAGCATATTATGGGATCTTTTATGGCTTCTTTGTGAAACTTCGTCATAATACACTATGGTTTTCTAAATTCATTTTTAGCAAAAATTGGAATTTTTTTTTTCGCAAAATGAAGGGTACCGAGCCTATATTTAATGAAATCTAATGCAGTAAGAAATGGATGCAGTAAAAAGACTTTTTAGCATATTATGGGATCTTTTATGGCTTCTTTTTGAAACTTCGTCATAATACACTATGGTTTTCTAAATTCATTTTTAGCAGAAATTAAATTTTTTATTTCGCAAAATGAAGGGTACCGAGCCCACTTAATGAAATCTAATGCAGTAAGAAATGGATGCAGTAAAAAGACTTTTTAGTATATTATGGGATCTTTTCTGGCTTCTTTGTGAAACTTCGTCATAATACACTATGGTTTTCTAAATTCATTTTTAGCAAAAATTGGATTTTTTTTTTTTTTCGCAAAATGAAGGGTACCGAGCACATTTAATGAAATCTAATGCAGTAAGAAATGGATGCAGTAAAAATACTTTTTAGCATATTGTGGGATCTTTTATGGCTTCTTTGTGAAACTTCGTCATAATACACTATGGTTTTCTAAATTCATTTTTAGCAAAAATTGGAATTTTTTTTTTTCGCAAAATGAAGGGTACCGAGCCCATTTAATGAAATCTAATGCATTAAGAAATGGATGCAGAAAAAAGACTTTTTAGCATATTATGGGATCTTTTATGGCTTCTTTGTGAAACTTCGTCATAATACACTATGGTTTTCTAAATTCATTTTTAGCAAAAATTGGATTTTTTTTTTCGCAAAATGAAGGTTACCGAGCCCACTTAATGAAATCTAATGCAGTAAAACCTGACCTCAACAATACTCTCTATATAATAATAATGTTTCCAGTTCTGACAGATTTCCTATTAAACTAAATGCATAGAAAACTAGCTTAAAGTCATCTTAAAATATATTCTGGGTGGGTGGGTGTGGGGTGCGGGTACTTTTTGAATGATTTTGGGGACACTTTACGTATTAGTGTATTTTTGTTTATTTATTTATTTATTTAAAAGTATTCTGTTGTGTAAAGATGTGAATATCTATACTATAAAATGGAATTTGTTCCTTTTCTTATTCTATTCTTATTGACCAATAGCAAAATTATTTTCAAATATATAAAATTTAGATAATATAAGATAGGAAAATACGACACTGATCCTTATTTTGTAAATAATTTTTCAACAGTTACTAATAGTGATAATGATACTACTGATAGTAATAATAATTACAGTAATAAAATATTTACAAATAACTTTAATTAGAAAAAAGCTTTAGCCATTACTTTTCAATATCATTCCACTGAAATTATAAATATATATATATATTTTTTTTAAAGTAGAAAAAAAAACTGAATCTGCTAATCTGGGACGTTTAATAAATCTGGACGTTTCCTAGGCTTAGGCCCTGTTAGAGCTCCTATACTCCCTTATAGGAGCCTTAGGCCCTGTTGGTTCACCCTGAAAGACGATATTGCGTGTAGAAACTAGTCGTTGGGGGCAACCGTTATACTTACCCATCATGGATATGCATAATGTAAAATATGAAAATAAAAAATGTGTAAACTACTTATAAAATGCATTGCAATTCAAATAAAATCGTGTCTCGATGACGTCATAAACTCTAAATACTCTATTACTGAACTGCGTAAAAAGAAACATCCTTATAACTCCAAAAATGATAATCATATTAACTAACGGTTTATTGCATCGGATTAAGCGTCTCATTTCCAATTAAAATAAAATATATCTTTGAATTGAAATTTGGATGAAATGCAGGGTCATGAAAAATCGAAGAGTGTGGAAATAGGATTACAAATATCTCGGCAACTCATTATCCGAACGACTTCATGCTTTATGCAAAATTTATGTTTTTTTATTGTCTTTTATATTCACTCCTTAAAATAAACAATTTCGAAAAATTTTATATACCTTTTATCAGAACGAATATTTCGAGAACCCGAAAAAAAAAGTTCCGGATAATCGAGGTTACTGAAATTTAATAAGCTTCTCCCCATTATTACATACTAAGTACATACCAAATTTGAAGTCTCTATCTCAATTTGTTCGGGAGATAGAGCGTTTACAGACACAGAGCTTTTACAGACACACAGACACACGGCAAATTTTTTTTTTCTTAAAAATATGTTTTTTGGAATCTCCAGTGTCTGAAACGTGTAAATCCGTCAAAAAATTTTTTTTTTTCGATTTTTAAAACGATTACAAGATTTACCCTATACTACGCATGATGGGTAAGTAAAAACATAACTAAAATAAATAAATAAACAAAACCACCCCGGCCTAAATCGGAATGCGGGTGAAATAGAGTTGCTTGATCCATTGAAGAACTTTAGTTCACGTATATCATTAACATATAATTTTACGGGGAAAGTGAAACAGGAACCGAGATTTCAAAGTCAGCTTCATTATAAAAGAATGATTCGTGTGTACCTCAAATGCTGGATGCATTCCAAACAAGTTGCATCAGCATTTAAAACGAAGAGACAAGAAATATCCCTGAAATTTTGTGAATACTTTAATAAGCCGAGTCGCTTTAATATTTGTGATACTTGTTCATGATTTACAAATTCAAATAAATGAGTCTTAGTAGACTGTGCTAAAATTATTTTTACTGTATATTTTTTCAACAAAAAGTGCAATCAAATTACATTAATGACGGACGCATATTATTATGGATATGTAGGGTGTTCCAGGTGTCATTTCGCATTTTACAAATTGATAAAAAAATAATAATAATAACAAATTGTCATACGGGAGTGCTATTTGTACTTAGCAAATGGTCTTTTTTTGTGTGTGTGGGGCAAAAGAAAATAGTTCAATTTTCATTTAAACTATTTTTAGCTACAAAAAACCCGACCATTTGCCAAGTCTTATGGCGCAAACCGTACTCAGATACGACAATTTATTACATTTTTAAGAGTTTCTGGAATGACAACGTATATATGGGATTTTTTTAAAACTTTTTTTTTCTTTTTCACGAAACATTTAATTTTTTTAAGTTGCAAACCGCATTCCGATACATCAATTTGCTAATATTTTTAATGATTACTTAAACCATAAACTTACTTATGTTATAGGACTCTTTAAGCTTTTTTTTAACACATTCCAACAAACTGGAAAAAGTGTTTAAGAATTCGGTTTGTCAGTCTGCCTGACCGTACTCTAATTCTCGTAAATATACTCGGATTTATGTTTAGTATAGAATGTTCGGTATTTGAAAATGGATTGTGTAGCATTTATAGTTCGCTTAAAGGGGCGCACAAAATAATTCGTTACATTATGGTCTATAGCAAGAATCATTTATGGTGCATTTTATTGATGTTGCGATATTTCAAACATAATGAGATTGGTATGCTTCACTGAAGTGGCTTACAATATGCTTTCTAAGGAGTATAGAATAAGTAGCATTTACAGTTCGTTGGCAGGGACACACAAAAGAAAGAATCTCATTACATTATGATTTATGGGGGAAAATCGTTTGCGGTGCATTTTAATGGTGATATGATACATCAAACACAATGAAATTAAAAAAGAACAATGCGGTGCACTTCAATATGTTTTCTATAGATTATGACATGCGTAGCATTTATCATTCATTTACAGACACGCACGAAAGATTTCGATTACAGGACTAACTATGATCGATAATTGCTGGTAGTGCACATTCTCCGCTGGTGTATGTATTTTAGGTAGATTTCGTAAGAAATACTACCTATTACATTCTCACCTAAGTTGGAATTTTTGAAAAATTTTTGCACATCTACGCCAATCATGACTCCCAGAACCCAAAACCACCCCAGTTCAAAACTTTATCTATCTATCTATTTATGTCACTTTTTTATGGACACGAACACTGCAATAATTCTGCACAGATCTCTTCGAAACTGATACATAAAATCAAGGGGCATAAAATATCGATCAAGTTCGTTAATGGGCAAAATCGAACCAAGGGGTGGGCTTTTTGTGAAAACAGAAAACCCCCATGATTTCTTAATTATGATACGTATCGAATCCGTTTAAAGTTATTATTACTTCTAGGAGAAGGGCCGAAAATGTATGTATGAAAGATTTCTGATATAATTAAAAATGGCCCCAAGGGGGGGGGGGGGAAGGGGGGTGTTTTAGAAAAAAAATCATAGCTTCGTCAATTCACAAGATATCAAATCTGCTTAAATTTATTATAAATCCTCTTAATATTATCTAAACCTTTTATATTGACACGTTTTTTATAGGACCAACCCTTATAGCAAAAAAAAAATAAAATAAATAATAATAAAAAAAATCCCTGCCGGCTCCGCCTGCAAACAAGTTATTTTTCGAAGTAGGCGGTTCTAACTCCCTCATCTTTTCGAAACTGATACATAAAATCAAGGGGCATAAAATCTCGGTCAAGTTCGTTAATGGGTAAAATCGAACCAAGGGGGGAGGATGCGGGGGCTTTTTGTGAAAACAGAAAAAAAAACCCATAATTTCTTAATTATGATACGTATCGAATCCGTTTGAAGTTATTATTACTTCTAGGAGAAGGGCCGAAAATTTATGTATGACAGATTTTTGATATAATTAAAAATGGCCCCAAGGGGGGGGGGGGGGCAAAGGGGGGTTTCAGAAGAAAAAAATTCATAACTTCGTCAATTCCCAAGATTTCAAATCCGCTTAAATTTATTATAAATCCTCTTAATATTATCTAAAACTTTTATATTGACAAGTTTTTTATAGGACCAACTCTTATAGATAAAAAAAAAAAAAAAAAAAAAATCCCTGCTGGCTCCGTCTGCAAACAAGTTAGGTTTTGAAGTAGACGGTTCTAACCGCCGCATCATGGCAAAAGGGTCATTTCTTCCGCAATTCCCAACAAACAGGCGCCCCACGGTCTGCGTCTTCGAAATCTACCTGTGCCTGTAGGCCGAGCCGTCAGGGATTTTTTTTTAACTTATCCAGTTTTTAGTATATCCCGTGGGTGTTTATAAGTTTTATAGATGATATACAGGGCTGCACCACAGAATTCGTACACAAAGCAGACAGTAATTGTTGAAAATGCATTTTTACTGAGTTGTGTGTTTTTTAAATTGCTTATTTCGGTATCACATTTCATTTTGAAAAAATGAAGTTTCTGAACAGTATCCTGTTACTGTTAGAAAGTGTTTCATAATCTATGCCTGGTGCATGATTTTCCATTCTTATTTCTTTTCTCACAAAAATTGCAACTATTTGACATGTCTTATGGTGCAAATCGCATACGGATACGACATTTTTTTTAATGAATTTTTGAAATGTGAAACTTGTGGGATACCTTGCGTACAATCCTTAATTTTTTTTCTACCGGTATTTTTGAATAATAATTTTTAGTTATTTAATCAAATTTCGGCGATTAAATTGGGCAAAGATTTCTATTTGGAAATACTGATGTTTTAAAAAAATTGTGTTGTGTATGGGAGCTTATACGATGGGGTTAATGTCCATATCCTTGCTAAATATGATATGCATATATATATATTTTTATGCGAGCTTTACGAGATATTTATGTTTATTTTAGAGCAAAATAGGCAGAGATTATTCTACAACGTAGACAGTTTATAAGAACGATATAAAAGATATATCATTTTTCTGAGAAATATTGTTCTTGTTCACTTCATAAATATTTTACTCCCTGTAATAGTTATTCGCGATACCCGACTTTATGATAAATTTTGTCCAATTCATATTCAAGGATGTAATTTACCATGCCATCAACGTCAAAATTTTACGAATGACAAAAGTCATTAATCAGCGTTCGTTCGAGCAGATTATAATCTATTTGGGTGGAAAAGGAAAGTCAACTTTGATTAAAACCTAAAGGTAAAAATTAAGAAACTTGGTTTGTGGCAGTGGGCTCTAATTTTTTATTGACCATTTTTAAAAGTTAATAGCCACTAACCAGCGAAGAAAATGTAAAAGGATTTGACTTCATTTTTTTTTTCAGCATGCAATCGCTACAAATCATTGAAACAAAATTGATTACTAATTTACTGTTTTTGTTACAAATAAACAATAAATAAATAAGAATTTTAAATATTTCAACATTTGTATGTTTTGGAGCGGGCTTTTGAGGGAAGAAAAAAATTAGGGCAGTGGGTATTCGGACGATTGATATGTTCATTTTCAAAGTATAATAAATAGGACAAAAATAATGGAAAACAAATTAATGCTTTAAAGAATTTAAGCTGTGTGCTTTGTCTAGTTAAAATGTCATTTTCACTAAAGCTGCAGGGTTTATTATTATTTTGGCATTGTAATAAAATGTAAAATACGAAAATTATATAGAAAATAGCAGATTTTTGTTGTCTTTTTTTTTTTTTTTACAGTATATCTTGATACATCTTAATATTAAAAATCCTTTTTTCATCAAAAATCTATTCTAAATCTACGACAAAATAAAACAAAGGAAGCTAGGTGAATGTTGGGATATGTTGGATAAATCAGGCATTAGCTTTATAGAAATTTACGAAGGTAAAATTTCGCTTCATTAATTATAGAATACTTTCTCTATTTTCCTGTAAAATAAACTCAAATGTCTAATTATCCTCGCATTAAGAAAAGTACCTAAAATATATCTGATATTTAACAAAGATATGACCTAAAATATAAGCTAAAATTTATTGTTTATCACAAATGTTAATACCTCTTAATATTAAAGCTTTTTTTTTTTTTTTTTTTTTTTTTTTTTTTTTTTTTTTAACTAAACTCTGTTAATTACAGGAAAATAAATTCCTACAGTTAATAGATAAGAAATAATAACTTTAAAAACCTCATTTTAATCAAATTTTGCTTTACTTTTCTACTCGCATTATCTCGATCGAACGCAGGTTATTGACTTGTAGCTTTTCATTCGTAAAACTTTGACATTGATAGTAGGAAAAATTATATCGAAGAACATGAATTAGACAAAAATGATTACAAGGTCAGGTATCGCGTTTTAAAGGCCGTAGATCGTTTATAAGTATAACAAAAAGGTATTTTGGGGGGAAATAATATACTTTCTGAAATTTTGCATTAAAATAAACATAAATGCCTTATGAATCTTTTCGGGGATAAGGTTTTCGGTTGCATCAAGTATCATGGAATGGAAATTTTTGTATTTTAATTTAGAATATAAATGCATATATATCGATTGGTTTTCCAAGATCACAGTGTTTTACACTTTTAGTATATTGCATATGATTTCTCGTTACGTTATCGTAAAATACATTTTTACTTCTCATAAAATAAAGTATGGAAATATACACAGGGTGTATCACTACCAGTGCGACAAACTTTAAAAGGTGATTAGAGAACACTGCAACAATCAATTTCTTTTAAATAGAAAAGCTGGGTCGAAATCCACTTATCTATACTATTATATAAAGAGAGAACGCGTGACTGACTGACTCATCAACGCTCAGCTGAAACGACTAAAGTCAGGATCACGAAATTTGGACATTAGATTGCTGTTAAGACCTAAACAAGCAATAAGAAAGGAATTTTGAACCCCCCCCCTTCCCTTCCATAGGGGGTTAACAATGAACAACATGAATTAATGAATGTTACAACAATGAAATTATAACAATGAAAATACAACAATGAAATACATAAAATACAGCTAAACCAATCTTCTAAAAAATAGTTAAACACGTGTTTCAGCTATTTTAGCGATTTCGTTGCAAAAACATCGGCAATGAACCCGATTATGGAAGATTAGACGACTAAGACAACTATTGCTGATTTTCGATTGGATATTTTGCATAAGACATTTTTCCAAGGAGATCGACACATAGTCCATCCAAGCGAAGTCGGTACGAGCGCTATAGTTCAGTCATAAATACAGAGTGTCTCACTTCAAGTCGAACCCAGATTTTTGTTCACAGGTTTAATCCTATTGAAGATAATTTATGGATATTTTCAAAATACTTGCTTTACTATGCGTAAAATAAGATGATATCACGGTGCACTGTAATTAGTTCAATGACCTACATGCACTGTGTGCTACATCCCAAATTACATAGCGTTTAGATCAGTGTTGTTTGGATATCCAGATCGTGGACATTTCCAGCAATTCTCTGGATGTTATCACATTTCATAGAAAGCAAAGTAAGTCTGTTGAAAATATCGGTGAAATATTTTCATTATTGTTAAGTTATAAACAAAAAACCGTTTCATATTGGAGTAAGATACCCTGTATTTATGAGAAAATACGTATTCAGTCCTAAATACAGGGGTTTTCAGTCATAAATACAGGGTGTACACTCAGATTCCCTATACAAAAAAATTTTTGTTTAAATGATATCTACACTGCAAAATACAAAATTGTTCATTTTACGGTATAATTCTAGCATTCCAGCTGCCAGTATTATACCGTGAGATTAACCGTAATTAACAGTAAAATAAGCAATAATACGCCACCACGCATACCGTAAAATCATTTTTTTTTCAGCGTATTATCTCTTAAGTCGCACTGGTAGTGAATCACCCTGATATACGGACATACTCCTGTGTCACAGAAAAAAACATACCTATATATATATACACACACACAAGGGTGTATTTACTGAAAAGGCTAATTATTTTTTCCGTTATTTGCCAGCAAAACTACCGTCCTTTATTATTTATTTATTTATTATATATATTTTTTTTTGTGTGTGTGTGTCTGTTTACCTGATGAAAGTGTGCTCGTGAATGTGTCAGAAATGGATTTGAGTATGTCATTGGCAGATAACAGTGTTAAAATTATAGTAAAGTTAAAGTTTTCACTATGGCTGTAGAATTTATTTTTATCTTTACATTGTAAAAAAAAAACCCGTAAAAAACCAGAAAATGCTAGCTAAAAACAGCCTCTTTTTTCTTCCTTTTTTTAACAGCGTGTCTCTTTTGTCGCCTGTGTTTATTATCTTTAAAGAAATCATTTTTTTTTTAATCAAACTCTATTAATCACATAAAAAGAAGTTCTCAGTGTTAAAAGATAAGAGAGAGAGAGAATAGCTGAAAAAGTATCATTTTAATCAAAGTTTACTTTCCTTTTCTACGCAAATAGATCATTATCTCGAGCGAAGGCAGGTTATTGACTCGTGACTTTTCATTCATAAAACTTTGACATTGACGGCGTGAGAAATTACATCGAAGAATATCAATTAGACAAAAATGATTACAAGGTCAGGTATCGCGTTACTTTCTATAGCTTACTCTACTGAGTTCGGATTTTATTATTATATTTTATGATTAAGAGTGGTTATAGTAATAGCGCGTTTTGAATTATTGGGTGTGTATTATAAAACAAAAAACTCCATAGTACTGTTCACACAATATAATTTCTAGAACGTATAGGTGACTTCATGTCTTTATTCTTAAAATAAGGTTTTAGGGTTATGAACATTGATTTCGCTTATGTTATTAACTGTATGCATAACGCTTGTTTAATATAGGTACATGGCACGTTATTTTGCTAATGATGATGTGATGTAAAATACATGCAGTTTTATGCAACAGAATGTATTGCTCATACTTATTTCACAAGTTTCCGATGTAATATTCAAGGGCGGTACTAGAGAGTCCCCAGTGTCCCCCCCCCCCCCCCCCCCCCCCGTCGAGGAAAAATTCGATTGTCATCGGGAAAAATATCTTGAGTTTTGGATTTAATGAATTTATATTTGACTTTTGGAAACTAAAACCCCGTGCATTTCCAGTTATAAAAAGCAAACAGATCATGCTAGCCGACAACGACATTGTTTTTCGCGTTTATGCCTCACATGGTCCGTGCCAAAATCCATGAAATCTGGCCTGGACCCGGCACAGCTCAATTTATGCAAAAAAAATATAGATTTTTAAATATCCATTATTCTACATCAAATTCTTCGACTGTTTATTAACTTATTTTAAGACTCATTTTAGCCATGACTCTCGCAATATATAAAAGATGGCAGATCTTTTATATTATTTTTTTTTTTTAAACCTCGTTTATCTAACTATTTTAGCATTTAGTCTTCTTAAACATATATCTAAATGTCCAAGATTTTACTCAGATTCCTAGCTTAGATTTCAGTATATCTAAAATTTTAAAAGAAAAATCAATCCTTCACAGCACTCTCTGGAAGAATATCTTCACTTAATTAACCGATATAAAAAACTATATAAAAAATGCAAAAAAAAAAAAAAAAAAAGAAAGAAAGAAAAGAAAAGAAAGAAAGAAAGGAAAGAATGAAAAAGATAAAAAGAAAAAAAAGAAAAAAAAAGAAAGAAAAAGAAATGG
Source organism: Maratus michaelseni (assembly GCA_963931845.1). Lineage (NCBI taxonomy): Eukaryota > Metazoa > Arthropoda > Arachnida > Araneae > Salticidae > Maratus > Maratus michaelseni. Next base: position 189,456,732 of record OZ007587.1, read on the forward strand.
AACAAAGGAATTGTTGTTTTATTTACGTTCTACACTAAATAAAGACGGAGAGTTTTATATGAGTATACTTGCAGAAAAAAAAACGTTCTTAGCCGACATTGCTCTGAAAAATTAAAATACAGGCCCGGTCCCAATCTACAGAAAAAATGTAAAGCCCAGTTCCGCCCAGGAAAGAATGTAGTTCAGCCCCGGTCCGGTTCGAATCTATACTGAAAAATTATAAGGCCCGGTCCCGTCCAGAAAAGAATGCAGATCAGGCCTTGCATATATGTTTACCAAAAATAAAATTAAGCCCGAACCCGGCCCGAAGAAAAGCTGAAAGAAAATTTCTTTGGGCTTGGGCTGGAAGGCAGGTTGTGACTGTGTAGGCCTATAATATATATTACCAATTTGCCCTCCCCCCACCCCCTGTCGGACAAATCTGGCGCCATCCCTGGTAATCGTATCTATCGCATTATCACGTTATCAAGTTTTAAATATTCCACACATGTGCTACATGTTTCACTCATATTACATGAGAGTATAAAATATATTTTCTCTATTTATATTTATTTTAACAAGCGAAAGCACGTAGTATGGGTAACAATTCTTCCTAAATCTTTTATATACATAGCATAGTCACTGCATAAATACTAATGTTGTATACATTTTATTGTTGAATAATGTAACAAAATATCATGTAAATGGTATGATGGAGCAATAATTCCGTAGATGGAGCAATAATTCATAATTTTCAAAACTTGTAAATTATTGCATTGCAAGTTAAATAGTCTGGAAGTTTAAGCGAGATATTTCTTTAAACCATGGATTTCCTAAATTTTAGCTCGTGTACACCATTAAATTGAAATTCTTACTTTTGGCTTACCACCAGAAATAAAGGCAATGTGAACATTTAAAACTGCATGATTGCATTAATAAAATATTACTGGTGTTGATTAACAATCAAATACCAGCAACGATATGATTATATATAAGAGCGATATACATACAATGTGCTAATAGAATCCCTGTACGGCACTACAATGCTTATGAATTATTGGCATACTCAAGCTTATATAAATGCTTGACCAAGGGTAACTTCCTTATATCCAATTCAATGTTTGTTAATATTAGCCGTAAGTATGATTCAGTGCTTAGTTTATTCTCGAATCTGTTTTTTATATAAGAAAGTAAAAAAAAAAAAAAAAAAAAAAAAAGTCACGCTCACATGCATAAGTTGTCTTAAACATAAGCCTAAAATTTACAGTTTTTGCGGAGATCAAAAGATATCTCACTCGTCTCGTCAACCAAAATTCTGTTAATTCATTGTATTGAGCAAGTTCACAAGAATTCTATCTCAAGATAACAGAATAAGTTAATTTTTTCCTCTCATGATCGGGTAGATCCAAATTGTTTCCTGGCAATAATATGTCTTGAAATCTACTATTAAGGATCGCAAAATGTTCATTTTATCAATTCAGGATAGACAGGTGTCCGAAAAAAGTAAAAAGCGCAAATGGGAATTTAAATAATCCATACAATAATAAGAGAAGAGGAAGAGACTTTTGAAAACCGCCAGATAACACACTTGTAGTTTTTATTTATCCATCATACAATAGTATAGAGTAAGTCTTGTAATCGTTTTGAAAATCGAAAAAAAAAAAAAATTGACGGATTTACACGTTTCAGACACTGGAGATTCCGAAAAACATATTTCTAGGAAAAAAAATTGGCGGTCCGTCTGTGTGTCTGTAAACGCTCTATCTCCCGAACAAATCGAGATAGAGACTTGAAATTTAGTGTGTATTTAGTATGTAATAGTGGGAAGAAGCTTATTGAATTTCAGTAACCTCGACTATCCGGAACAATTTTTTTCGGACTCTCGACATATTCGTTCAGATAAAAGGTATATAAAAATTTTCGTTGTTTATTTTAAGGAGTGAATATAAAATACAATAACAAAAAAAAATTTTTACATAAAGAATGAAGTCGATCGGATAATGAGTTGCCGAGATATTTGTAATCCTATTTACCACACTCTTCGATTTTTCCTGACCCTGTATTTCATTCAAATTTCAATTCAAAGATATATTTTAATTGGAAATGAGACGCTTAATCCGACGCAGCAAACCGTTAGTTAATATGATTATCAATTTTAGAGTAATAGAGCATTTAAAGTTTATGACGTCATCAAGCCACGATTTTATTCGAATTGCAATGCATTTTATAAATAGTTTACACATGTTTTATTTTCATATTTTATATTATGCATATCCATGATGGGTAAGTATTACAGTGGCCCCCAACGACTAGTTTATGTTAGCGGCTAAATTGGCGTAGTAAACGGAGTTCATAATAATGTCGAAAAACGTGCAAGGGTGTAATACGTCGTGGTGTATCTCCCGGAAAAGTGTTGTTGCATTATCGAAGTTTTTTTTTTTTTTTTTCCTAGAAGAAATTGTTCAAAGAAGTGAGACGACTGGTTCGTAAGAAATCTGGTTAATAGTATGCGCTATCCGACTGAGCAATTAACAGAATAATGAAGTGATTTCGTAATGATCATCCGGTAACCTCACATATTGAAACGAGTCTTCGTGAACATAAATAATCATATAAGTGTCTGGAAGTTGTAGTAGGACAATAGGAACGTCTGTTGCAGTTCAGAACAATTATACACATTTATGGAGTTTTTCGGGTATTTTTCGAAATTTCACTAACGTTTCTTTTGGAACACCCTGTATTTTTACTATTTCCTTTTCACACATTAAATTGTCCAAGAATACAAACGATGATATTGCTCCACTTTTTAAATTCTTTATAGCGAAGGAAATATGTTGTCTATAATTTCATTTTGTTATTACGGTCTGACAAAGGTGGTGTAGTGAAATCTCTGAAAGATCTTATTTAACGTATTCAGAACGCATTATATATCTGCCAATAAAACCAAGTCGGTATATTCGATTCATAAAGAAGAGGATTATGAGATATAGTGTCACAGAATGAAATTGGAAACATGGTCGTGTTTACAAAAAATTGTTGTATTTTCTTCGTGAACCAATATTGGAACGTCCGCGTATCATGATTTGGAAAACCCTGATTTAACCGATAACACATTGAATTCGACTATACAACAAATTTGAAATGAATTGATACAATGAAAGCGAGAGAAAATCAATAACAAGATTTGACCCAGACTGTGAAAATGAAAAAAAAAATATATGAATAAATAAAAATCGAACTATGTAAAATAGTTTCAAAATACTTTTTATTTCAACGCTGCGAACGGGATTATATTTTATTGTGAAAATGAGATGCAATGAAGCTTGTAAGAAAAATCATTAATCAAGTATTTAATTGAAAAAAATGATTACTTGAATGCATAATGCTCTAAAAATTTGCTCTAAAATTATTATTGCTCTTTATTATTTCTCATACATATTAATCACTATGTTTGCATGGTTGCAAAAACTGCAAATCAGTGAGAAAGAATGTTGCGTAAATAACATGGAAACTAGTTAAAACACTATTACAAAAAATTAAATCTATTTTATACTTAACTTTGTTTTTGAAAGGATAGTAGAGATATATTAAAAAATTATTGTTGGAAAATTTTTGAAAAATCATACATTTTATTATTAAAAATTAATTTTATTCGTAAATATGGTCAAAAACTCCAGTAACTGACACCATCCCTATTTTGAAACACCAATAACTAACACAAAATGAACCAGTGACTGACACTTTATTTTGAAAGATTAAAATGATTTTAAGAAAAACTTTATTCTTTATCATAAAAACAAAATACATTAATATTTATTATAAAAAGTGGGATTTAGTAAGATATACTGCATTATTAGTAATGCAGAGTATGTAGTAAGAGTATCTAGGAGTAATATTTAGTACTGCATTATTAGTCATGCAAAGTATGTATAAGAGTATCTAGGAGTAATATTTAGTACTGCATTATTAGTAATGCAGGTATCCAGTAACTGACATTTATGAAACAGTTACCGACATCTGGTGTCAGACGCTGGTAAAACAACTTAAATTTTAATGGTAATTACTACAAGATTAAATTAAAATTATTTTATTATTATTCATTTTTAAACAGTTCAAATAGATTTCAACTTTATTTAATATAACCTATAACAAACACCTCTGTCAGAGACTGGTGAAATGAAATTCTAGGAACCAATAACTGGCACCCCCCATTAAGCTAAATTAAATAACTATAAACCCTAAATCACGATGGCTCTAATATATCATATTCATCTTTAAACTAATTTCTATAAATATAACTTTAAGAAAAATGTTTAGGATGGTTGCATTACAAAAAGATTAGAAAAACACTTCCTTAATTTTAGAAATAAGATGGTTGCTTCAAAATAACACTTTTTGTATTCTCAAAAGTTTCTTCCTCATTGAATATGTTTTTGGCCCTCTAGTGGTGAATAAATTGACACTAAAATAAAAATAATTGTCTCATTTATCACCAGATGAAATTACTTTGCAGAATTTTACAATAAAATGCTTATTTGAGTTAGATTTTTTCTCAAGTGTCAGTTACTGGTTAGGTGTCAATAACTGGGGGTTTCACCCTATTTCCTAGAATAGAGAGCCTTAAATAATGTTTTATGTAATATGAACGGTATTATTGAGACTTATCTAAATAACGATCGCTAATTTAAAAACTTGCTCTTTCTAAACATATATACTATTTGAAATATTCTTTATAATATTTTAAAGAAGCTTTTACTGCCGACATTTTAAAGCCAAATATCTCGGTAAATACATTTTGTTTTATTTCTACACTAACGAAAATGTTTCACAAATTTCAGAGTTCGCTAAAATCGTTTAATATTTCAATTACAAAAGTATTGGTAAAATCTTAGTTACCAGTTTTCGTGAACAATTGACACCAATGATTGAAAAATTATGAAACAAAATGACATACAAAGAATCAAAACGTACCCTTTCAATAGCATTTTTTAACGTGTTAATAAAACGTTGTAAATAGCCACAGTGGTACATGTATCTACTGTGCCAGTTGAAAGTTGCAGTTTAAAAAATTAGATCAACGATTTCAACAAATTGAAAAATAAAATTATTGTATTTAAAAACTGAAGATAATGGTAGTGATATTAATAAATTTATTTGAAATCTGAAGATAATTATAATAATCAGTAGTTAAATTAAAATTATTACAAAGATATATTATTTCCTAAATCCAAACGACATACAAATTGATTAATATAGAGAATTTTGATACATTTAAAAACATTTGTTTACTGCTAGCACCATCTATACCAAAAAATATGTAATTAAAATGTAAATAATGTATAATAATAATAATTCTTACTTAAAATTACATTAAATTGTAAAAAAATAAAACTGAGTAAGACTGAATATAAGTCTATTTGAAACCAGAAGAAATGCTAAAAATTATATTTATTTATGTCACGTTAATTAAATTATATTACATTACAAGTTATTTGTCAAACTGAAGCAAGAAATCAGATATAAAATAATTTATTGTATATTGACAGATTAATGAAACACATTAAGTAAACATAAATGTTTCTTATAAATAGGAGAATTCAAGAGTTATATCAGCACTATTATAAATTGAATGAACAAAGTCTTTCTTTTAAATTAAATTTTCTTTCAAATTATGTAAAATTGATTGAGTTCATGCTTTAATTGAAAGTTTGGTATTAATTTCAACACATATAAAAAAAAATACGACACATTCAGTTTTTTCTACATAAAATATATAATTTAGCATACATTTTGGATGCAATGTTTATATGTTTATATATTATCACTTTGGGTGTACCCCAATCTAGGGGCTGTCCATAAATGATGTCACACTTTTTTTCAATATTTTTTATCCCCCCCCCCCTTGTCACATGTCACGCTATATTACATAGACATATACTTGGAGTTCAGAAACAAAGCACTACGTTATAGATCATGTTTCAAATTTTATTTTTCAACTTTAACTATAAATTTTAATGACATTTGTGAGCATAACAATAAAAATTATTCGTGCATTTATTTTGTATAAAATAAGATTAAGGTTTACGACAAAAATATAATTAATATACAATAAAGTAATACAATTAGTAATAAAATATTTATATTTTTTTAAAGAAAGGAGTATAAGTGAAAACAAATCACGTGAAAGTTGTTTTAGTCCGATTAAAAAATACACTCAAATTCTGGTAATTTCAAAATAACTTCAAAATTTAATCTGCTGATTTTAATGATTTTATTTTAGCCAAAATGTGTGATGTCACACTTCTTCTTACCCCCTCCAACCCCCTTGTCATGAACCCTCCCCCCTCCGAGCGTGACATAATTTATGGACGGCCCCCTATCCCATTATTCCCCATACCATTTTGAACTGCATTTAGTCTTATTGTAAATTAACTATTTATTCCTACACTTCAAAAAAAAAAAAAAAAAAATGTTGATTTTACTGTAAAATACTGGCACGCCAGCTGAGAGTGTTATACCGTAAAATTAACAGTAATGAACAGTAAAATAAGCAATAGCGTAAATTTTTCGATTTTATTTTCAGATTTTCCGATTTTTTTTCTTTTTTTCTTTTATTGAATCCTAAACATTACCTTTACACCAAATTTTAAGTTTATAACACTAGAAAATCAAATTATTTTCAATTTTTCAATTTTTTTTCAAATTTTGAATTTTTCGGATTTTTGAATTTTTTCTTATTTTGTATCCTAAACACAATCTTTAGTCCACATTTCAAGTTTCGAGGGCTACGGGATGTATCTTATCTCTTTATGATTGGTGAGTGAATGAGTGTCAAAAAGGGAAACTTTTGAGTTCATATATCTTCTGAAGTAGAAAAGATAGAAACGTGAAATTTGAAAATTTGGTACCATTTGTAAAGTACTATAGATAAACGAAGTTTCAGGTTTTTGGAAAACTACAGCGTAAAGATACGGGGGGGGGGGGGGGGGGTCAAAAGTGCTCTGAGTTGCTTCCAGAAAAGAATGCTTACGGCTGTGCTTTCGCGACTTGCCGGAAGCACTACAGTGCCTCCCGATTCTCACCATTTGAGAGAGAGAAAAAAAAAAAACTTTTGATTTAAAATATGTTTTACAATAACTTTCATTTAATATTTTCTGAGAACAATGGAATTTGTAAAAAGCTGCTAATTATTAATTTGAAAATTGTTCATGATATCAAATTAATATACATTTCAATACATAATTGTAAAACAAAAAGTTTTTCCAAATTTCCTGTTTTTACATAAATATTTTTGTAAATTAGACACAAACAAAGGGCTGTATCTTAACTTTTAGAGGTTAATGTACGTATATAAAAAGGCGGGTTTTGAAATCATGAATGAACTACAAGGAGTAAAATAAAAATAAAATAAAATAAGCGAAGCAAAAAATTATATCACGTAACATAATATTTTTTATTCATTTTTGTTACATTTAGCTCGAACTCTTATGTCATTATTGTCGCATAAATACAATATTTAAAGTGAATATCTATTCTCTCTGCCACGATTTCAACCATTGAGCCGAGAAGATTGATAAATAAAATAAATATTACCCTCATTAAACTTGAGCTCGTTTAATCATTGACCTGTGAATTACCGTGAACTATTTGAATGGAAAAGGGAAACTGAAAGAACTGGACTGACATGAGTTATAAAAGGAAAGTTAACCCTAAACACTTTATGCATGAGATGTCACGGTCAGATACACTTTCTTACCAACGTTTTATCTCAGCGCGTGTTACGAACAGGAAGATCTTGAAGTTTATTGGATTTGTGTGATGCCCTTTTCCTATTCTTCTCGCGACATAATAGTTTGAAGATACTCTACTTCAGTGGCGGCTCGTGGATTATTTAAATAAAGGATCACAATACTAAATTACGAAAATAAAATTTGTAAATTACGATTTAATTGTACAGGTTAAAGTACATTTGTGTTTTCAAAAGTTTGAAAGAAAACAGTACAACTAAAATAAATAAGAAGTACTCATTCATTGGTAGAAAATAAAGTAACATTTTACTTTCAACGAAGGTATATAGAACATCAAACAAATAATTAAAAAAAAAATACTATAGCAAACTAAGGTAGGTTTCGGACAAGCAAGGGAGGAAAAAAAACAGCTAAATATGCGAACTCCTGCACTCCGAAGGTTGTGCGAATGGGAAGATATGGGCTATGCCTTTCCCCTCATTCTCCACTCGCCACTTCTATCCACATAAGCTGGTTTCAAAAAGCATTTCTTCGATCGCACGTGCGATCCAGGAAAGACCGGAAACTTTCGACTGACAATTTTCAAAATCTGCATTATTACAGTACGCTTTACCACGAACGTATTTCAAATAGGAGGGAGGGATAAATGAAGCTCATCATGAAAATCGGCGAAAATCTGGAAATGCGTTTAATAGCATTTCATTTAATATTATTTTATTTTAATTGTTAATTTATTTCTTCGTATTTCTGTGGAGGTTCACAAGCCCATGTGCACCAACAGAGGATCCGCCACTGCTCTACTTTCAGGAACAATGGGGCTAAATATTTTTAAAGAGCACATGCTTTAAAAGTATGCCGATGGTTTAACTTCTGCAGATGTGTTAATTTTTTTTTCTAATGAGGTGAAAATAATAATAAAACAAATAAGTGCTGCAGAATTTTTGTTGAAGTAAATTTTAAAATTAATAAGCTGAACATCTAATTTATACATATTGCATGTTTTTTCCCCATATATTTTATTTATTATGTTTTTTCCACATATATTTTACTTATTAATGAGATTTTAGCTATCGTACTAATGATCTTCCATGCGTCATTACATGGTTCATGTTTCACTTTTATTAAAACCAGGCGATCCAATGCGGGCTGCCCGGGTTTCGAAGCATACTGCCCGGCGTATAGGACATAAGTAAAAATCGTTTTTAATTGACAATTCTAATGGATAATTTACTAACGAAATTTATTAACAACTACAGGTTTAAAAAGCTTGCTGTTTGAAAGACAGAATGTGTCCTAATCTTAATTATAATTTATATGTAGGGGAGATGGGGGATGAATGGGACAAGGGTTGGATGGGACGTTCTCAATATTTCAGGCAATAAACTTTTTTTTTAGGTGCTTGCTATCCTCATAGATTTCACTACCATTAGTGTGCTTCAGAACCAAAAGCAAGAGCACATGGCTGTTTTCAGTTTTCTTCCAATTTGCATTTTCTGAAAACTCTGCTTAAAAGTATTTTTTTTTTTTTTTTTTTTTTTTTTTTTTTTTTTTACATTTGAAGTTGCATAAATATCTTATGCAATATAAACAATTAAGATATGTTGTATTTTTTTATTTCAAGGCTCAATATTGGTAATTAAAATGAATGTATATTAACCATTGCGATAAAATAATTTTTGAGACAAAATGGCTGGCAATTGAATATATGCATCATGGGGATGATTGGGACATTTCAAATGGGATGAATTGAACTGTCTCATTCATCCCTAGAGGATGCTGAAAAATATATTTTTTAACTAAATAATATTATATAGGTTGATAAATTAATACTTTATGGTAATTATTCTTTTAACATTTCATCCTCATTGTAGTCATCGTCTTCAGCCATTGAATGCTTCCGTTTATGGGCCTTTTAAAACAATGCTGAGATAAGTCCAAGATGTTTGGCTAACAAATAATCCTGGAGATTATATTACAATTTATAATCTCTCAGCTTTTGCCAAGGAAGCATTTTTGTCAGCTTTTAGTCCTTAACATTGAATACAGAGAGGAAAATGTTTGTGTCCCATTCATCCCTGCTGTGGAGATGATTGGGACATAGAAGAACATTTATTTTAATTTTATTTATATTTCTGTATAATAATAATCTTGAACAAATATTGTGCATAAGATGTAGTCAAACACTTAATGTATGACATGTGATATATAATATTGATAATACCTTAAATAAAATATTTAAAATAAATATTTTTGTGAAAATGTCCCATTCATCTCCCATCTCCCCTATACAAAGTTTCAAATAAATTGTTTCAGCCACTTTTCCATTTTACGAAAGAAAATACTACTTTTTGGTAATGTGAGAAAGGTTGAAAAAGTAGCTCTCGCCAATTTGGTCAATCCATTGCCAATCGTGATAACTCTGCCACTTTCTCTTTAGTTTTACACTATAATTTATATTACTGCAAGTGATTTCTTTACATTATTGTATTAAACAAACGAAATAGAGTTTAAAAATTATTTTGTAAAAATCAGAAAACTGAGTTATAGTTTTCGAACAAATTTTATTTGAAATTACATTTGTTTCCCATTCGATGGTGTAAGTAAAATTAAAATTATGCAATGTTTAGAAATCAAAATATGTGCCATGACAGCGAAAGCCATAACAGCAGGTCGTTGCCATCGATAAATCGTCAGTGCTAGTTACGGACATGTTTCGTTTTATAATACAGATAAATGGCAGCGTAATTTGATTAGCCATTTTACTTTTTTAATCCTATAACGTCCATTTACAAGAAATACCAAAGACAGAATTTATTCATTTGTTTTTTATTTGGATCAAAGGAGTTAAAAATAAAACTGAAATAAAAACTTTTATTTATTTATTTATAAATGCAAATTCCACATTTCATAATTTTAAAGGTAATTTTTTAGCACTTTAAGACCGGTGGGAGGAAATTTTCAGAGAGGGAAAAACATTTTTTAAAGCAATGTAAATTAATTTTTATAGATTCAACCATTTTTTCAGAACTATTTTTAGGGTTCGGTACTTAAAAAGTAAAAATCATTATAAGATCACTCCTGTGTCTGTCTGTCCGTCTGTCAGAGCCCTTTTTCTCGTAAACTATGGGGCGTGGGAAGTTCAAACTTGGAAAAGTTATAAAGCCTTTTTACCCACATATTTCCAGATTATTAGACATTCAGAAATATGTTTAGGGAAAATTTAGGGGGCTAATTATGTTACTTGAAAAAAATAAAAAGTTTTCTTTTTGCATATCGTATGGGGTATCGTGTGAAAGATCTCGTAATATCGAACTAAAATAATATATTTGTTTTAATTTTAGGTATTATATTTTCAGGGATATCGTCAAAAATGCACTGAAAAAATATATCCCGCCCCCCTCTATTTCCGAATCTACAGAAACTATATTATGAAAAAATTAGGGGTAGTAGAAGTTTATTTAAACGTTGCAGGAAAACTATAGAGATTTTCCTAGGTTATATAGTTTTTGAGAAAAACGCATCTTTCCGTTACAAACAAACTTTATTTTTCCGGCGGTCAGCGGGAGAGTTGATGAGAGCTCGAGGAGGTATCTATCGACGCAGAATCATCCAAAGATATTTGATAATGATTTTCGGAAAAAAAATTGTCGATAATTAGCCGAGATATTAATTATGTTATGTGAAAAATAAATTTTCTTTTTATATATCGTGTAGGGTATCGTTCGAAAGATCTCGTAACATCGAACTCAAAAATTCATTTGTTTAAATTTTAGGTATTATATTTTCAGATATATCGTCTAAAGTACTGGAAAAAAATGCCCCCCCCCCCCTCACTCCTATTTCCGAATCTATTGAAACTAAATTATGAAAAAATTAGGAATAGTAGGAGTTTATTAATTAATAAATTGTAATTAATAAATTCAATGTACGGAACCCTTTGAGCGCGAGTTATACTCGCACTTGACCATTTTTTCCCCCTTAGATTTTGTATTTCTAATTACATAAGTAATCCCTTAAGATTCGCGGTTTCAACATTCGCGATGTTTGATTATTCGCGATTATGAAAATGCAGAAAAACTTAAACATTCGCGATAATCTGATTTGATCATTCGCGATTTTTTTTTTTATTATCTCTCTATCTCTCCCCCCTCCCCCCCCCCCCCTCTCTCTCTCTTTTTTCAGAATTTATAGTGGTTAAAGATTATTTCCCGTGTTTTCTCACTATGTATTTACAAAACAATATTCAGTTGTCAACTGAAAAGGAGCGAGTATTGCAGAAAAGAAAAAATAGTAACAACAGCAGAATATTCATTGCAATGTTGATATAAGAAATGGTAAGGTAACGGCATCTTTTATCTATTTATTTAACATTTTCAGTTTCTGGTAAAGATGGAGCTGAAACTGCGCTTGATGGAAAATAAATGAAAGCATTTCTGCAGTATTTAGCTGTATTTAAATATCGTATTTCAATATTGTATCGCATCATACTGACCCACTAATACATTATCACCTCTTTGCGAATAGAGAGAGTCGAAATTACTTTATACAAAAACATATGCTTTTTAAGTGCGTTCGTAATTATATAAATACATAGCACCTATAGTCATCGTCTGGTCCGTTCATCCTTCTGTCCGCATATAACAACGCAAAAACTATCCAACCGAATGGTTTGAAATGTAATATATATAATCGTTGCAGAATTTTGTCGAGTCATTTGAAATTTTATGAAAATCAAATCAAAATTTACAGACATTAATAAAAGTTTTCTTCATTCTATTAACTCCTATCATGTACATAATCTATATCTATAGCATAATAAAAGCGCAAGTCATGTGACTGAGGCAAACAAATATGGGCTGACCATTTTTTTTTTTCATATGCCAGGCGGCCATTTTTATTCAAAATTATTTTTTCGAATAAAATTGCATAAAAGTTACATTTATAGAAAGATCGTTCAAAAAAATTTTTTTTTGAGAGATGAGTTACGTTAAAAAATGTATAGATTCCGAGATAACTTCAGTTAAAATTAGGTTAACAGCCCAATATTTATCCCAATATCCATTAAAGTAAATAAACAAAATAAGAGATTCGTTCATCGTGAATCATAGAAATATTAAACCATGGAGGCAATCATTTGCAAAGCAAGATCTCCATGGTGAATTTTGCAGCGCTATCTGGTGTCTAAAAAAAAATTCGCATCTGTAAACGTGGCATACGTAATAAGAGAAAAGTAAGGCAGGCTCATTTCCCTCATAGCAGACGATATAATTCATTTCACTGAAATAATAACGAAGATTTTTTTTACATTGTAAAACTAGTTATAGTAAGAACGCACCTCATTTGTCACATTGAACGTACAATTTCCAACTTGTTTTAGATGTAAATATTTCTCTAGTCAGTTAATTTGAATTATCTTTCATAAATAAATTTCATGTTTATGAATATGTGCGCATATTTAACTTCTATATATATGTTAGGCATAAGGTATTATTATTAAATATATTATTATTATTATTATTATTATTATTATTATTATTATTTAAATGCTGCGCCACTCTAATTAAAATTTCATAGGACATAACTCCCTTTTAGGATACAGAAAGATAAGACTCAACAATCGCAGATTTGACATTCACGAGGTTTTCCTGGAACGTAGGGACCGCTCCCCTCACCCGAAAAGACCCGCTCGCTAATGTTAATCCTATTGGGCATTATTTTTCTAATATCTCGTTTGTATTTCAATATTTTTAAACTTTTTTTTTTTTTTTTTTTTTTTTTTTGTATTGGATAGCTGAGATCAATCTCTATTTCCGTCGTTGATTACTTTTTCGATTTTCTTTGCGTATTTTTTTTTTACGAAGATTCTTTCACTTTCGGAACAGAGATTGATCTCAGCTATCTAATGCAAAAAAAAAAAAAAAAAAAAAAAAAATCGTTTAAAAATATTGAAATGCAAACGAGATATTAGAAAAATAATGCCCCATACGATGAAAACTATATTTAATACGAAGAAAACTTTGAAAATTACGTCATATTAGAAACGATATATTTAAAACGTCTTACTGATAACGATTTTCGGTACTTCTCCATTATACCGTTGACAACTTTCCAGTAAAAAAAAAAAAAAAAAAAACTATCGCCAAATTATTTGCCAAACTCTAATGCCCAAAAAATCAATGCAAGAATGTTGCCATTGGAAGGAATCTAAAGCACCACTCAGTAAAGTGTCAATTATCAGTAACTTTAAACAATACACTGCAAAAAATAACTGTTGATTTTACAGTATAAAACTGGCACCCCAGCTGCCAGTATTATACCGTAAAATTAACAGTATTAAATAGTAAAATAAGCAGTAATACGCTGCCGCGCAAGCAGTAATACGCTACCGCGCACTGGCAGCTGTGGTGCCAGTTTTATACTGTAAAATCAACAGTTATTTTTTGCAGTGTAATATTTCTAATACATTAATGAAAAGAGAAAAAAAAGTAATCTTAAATATTTATTTATTTACAATATTTTTCTTAATTCTCCCCTCAGTTGATGGATAAGTGCTTATGACGTCAATTGAACGGGTCTGTTGTGCGTTATGCATAACAACATTTTTTCAACGCTTTTTCTCTTTTAATATCATAGCGCCGACGTTTAAGCAAGGTCGTAATTATTAATTTAATTAGCGAAATAACTAATAAATTGATAAAATAACATTAAAAATACAGATAAATGTCGAATAAAAATGTCTGGATGACATAACAAACACGTGTAACGCATCTGACGTCAATTGAATGTGACGCCACGGTAACTCACTTTTGGCGTTAAATCCTATATTTTGGCGACATTTTTTCTTTCTTTTTTGGTTAGTGGTCGACGAGATAACGGATATGTACCCAGTTTTTAAAACATCATATAAAATTCCCCGACGCAACGACATTGTTTACTTAGATATTTTACACAAGTTGATTTTCAAATGTTTAATTGATCTTATTTAATGAATCTTATTTAATGAAAACAGTTGTTAGCTCATTCGACAGCAGTTGATTCGGCCTTAAAATGCCTCAGTGAAAGGAAAAATGAATGGAAACTCGAATACAGTAGGTTGCCACTGATCGCTTTATTATAATTCAATCTTCCCTAATTATTTTAGAGTTAATCAAATTAGCGTGTTTTTACAGTTTACGGTGTCACAACGGGGGTTGGCGAGCGTAGCTCATAGAGGGCAGAGCCCCCTAGTAATGTAAAAGAAAACTGTCACACTATTTAATTTTAATTGTATCATTATTACAGTTATTTTTTTATAACTTAACTAGGGGGCTCTGCCCCCTGCTCGCTACGCTCACCAACTCCCGTTCTGATTTCACAACCTCTTAAAAGCTGGTAATGTATCCTGTTTTAAAAAGATGATGATGATGATATCACGAACGGCGACTATCTTCTGTAATCAGGTTATAATGCTCTTTCATTTAACTGGTTATAATGCTTTTTCATTTAATTCATCTTTTTTATTTTTAATATTCATGTGTAAACACAATTTTTATGACGCAATTTTCTTTATTTTCTGCTTTCCACACGTGATTATTTAATTATTATTTTAAACTTTCATTATTGTTTTTAATAGTCTCGCGCAAATACATTTTTTCTTTGAGATAAAACATAATCCTTTGCGCTTATTTAGAAATTGGCAACAATATCAAAAAATGACTTTTTCAATAAAAGATTTTTTACTCGATTTTTAAGGATCTTTTGAGTTTTTATTGCCCGACCGTAATAATTTTTTGAATTTCCGAAAGCTTGTTATATTTCGCGTATGATTTTCGAATCCGTAGGATGGCTAGGAAAAAAGTATTCGCCCCTCAAAAAAGTCCCTAGTAAAAAAGGGATGAGAATAACCCGGAATATCTACGCAGATTTTCATTGGTCCATTTCCAAACCATTACTTTTTTTTATATATAGAAGGATTTATATTTATTGTTTCTTATTCTACTTATTTACAAAGAAGTATAATGTAACACATGCGATATAAACAACGATTAGGGGTATTGAGGCATACATGCGTAGCCGTACATTAAAAACAAGTGGATAAGTGTGATCGAAGATCGCACAAAGGGTTTCGTTTAATATTCCTTTCAAAACACTTTATCCTTTCTTTAATAAATCCAAATAAATTTCATTTAGCAAAAAAATAAATAAATAAATAAATAAATAAATAAATAAATAAATAAATTTTTTTATAAAGTAAAAATTTACCGGTCTATTTTTCTCGTTTTTTCGAATATCTGAACCGGCCCGATATCGGACGAAGCCCGCAATTATACTCTGTCATAATAATATATGTCATGTGGACTAAATGCGATATTTTTAAAAAAATAGTTATAAAATAGATATTTTAACCTATTGCGTAATCCTCTGTAATCCAGGTCCTACTGCCAAATTGCATGTGTATTTTAGAGAGTGAGACTTTTTAAGACAGTTCTTTAAAATTATCTACATTGGTTTTAAACTATGTTGCTAGCAAATGCCTTATGTTTGGAGCTAACATTGCCCACAGATTACGGAAGATTAGTTATTTTATATTTTATAAGCTGTTACCCGTGACGACGTTCACGTAACATTAAAAGAAAAATAAATGCATTAATTAATGAAAACGTTTCACCCCCGATAATTAAAAACATATGTAACTCTCTTTATAACAAACTCCGTTTTTTCGAATATCTGAACAGGCCCGATAGCTGGCGAAGCCCACTATTATACTCTGTCATAATAATATATGTCATGTGGACTAAATACGATATTAAAAAAAAAATTAATTTCAAAATTAAACATGTTGTACACCTTCAAAATGTTAAAATATGCGAATATTTCCATAATCGAGTTTTTATCATGATTCAATATGTTCTTCAAACTCAATATTTACTCAATATTCTCTATTACTCATATTGATACTAGCTTTGTATTATTCTCAAACATTTGTAAAATACGTTAAACTTCCAATATGACATCAGATTAATTTTCTTTTTAATTCTCTAATGACGTGATATTAATCTGCTTTTTGTAAATACACATACTCATACTCCTTGTATTATTGAGAAATCTTTGAAAACTTCTGTTTTATTACCAATATGACGTCACATTAATCTTTTTTTCAATTGGTGAGACGTTTTATTTAATTTTCATTTTTCACGTGGAAATCTTTCAATAGAAAATTAATTATCGTAGAAAGAATTTTATTGTGGATTTTTAATTGTTGGCAACTGCTATAACGAAAGATGTTTAAATTTAATAGGAAAAGGCTGTTAGAATTTTGGTTTTTTATCTCTATTTATTAAAATAATACAATTTTTTCAAATTTTAATATTTTGAGCGTTATAGTAGGTATTTAGCTATGACTACACACATTTTCATGTCTGTAAGTTATATAGTTTCTGAGAACGGCTCCGTGACGGACAGACAACGGAGCGGGAGTAATAGGGTTTCGTGAGATGAACGAAACCCTAAAAAAACCAACTAGTAAGTTGTAGTCATTGCAAAACTTTCTTCTATATAAATCAACTGAATAAATTGATTTAAATATCACAAGAAATCACGCCCATTTAACAAATAGGTTTTATATTTTTATGTCGGAAGAATTAACTTCATCGATTATTCTTGCAGAGTGTTATTATTACTCTTACTGCTAAAAACTTACGTGAAAGTAAATTTCTTGTTATCACTAACAAGTATGGCTGTTTGTTATTGCTTATGTATTATCGAAACAGTCGCAGTTAGGTAACGGCTTTATTATATAAACAGTTTGTAACCTTTGACATGAGATAATTTCCAAATAAGTTTTAAAATCCTTCACCTTATGCACGGGCTCAAAAGAAAAATCAGACTATCATATCTCCAGTTATCAAAGAAAATGTCGAAAAAGCATTTATTCGTCCCTGAAACTTTTAAAATAACTTGAAAGATTTAAGAGCGTTGAAAGAATTACATTTCTTGGAATTGTAAATAAATAAATTTACGCAACTTATTTTTATTTATTATTTGCTATTTACTCCCATTCTAAATTCGGAATACTACTAAGTAATAGACTAAAACATATAACTGATGTATAGGGAGTTCCATAAGTCCGTTTACATTATGAATACCAGGATATCCAACCCGTGCTAGGCTGTGGATATAATGCCTGGCATAGGCGTAGAGTTGTAAGGGCTCGTGAGGCCCACCAATAATTTTTAAAATGGACTATCCCTCCCCCGCTTTTAATATATATATATATATATATATATATAAACTTTTGTTTTCAATGCTAGTTTTAGTTGCATTAATAAATAAAGTATACTGTTAAATCTGTTTTAACAATATTTTATATGGCAAAATCTAAGCGAAATTTTCAGTGTTAGAGTGAAAAAGTTATTCTTTCTGAATATAATATCAAATTTTAAAAAACATTAAAATTTAAAATTTTCGAAAATTAAACTTTAATTTTTTTTTTAATAATTCACGTTTCAAAAGAAATATATATGTAAATACTCATCTTATTAAATCAAATGAGCAAAACATATTTATAGATTTTTTTTAAAGTAAAATTTTTTGTCCTGGACCAATTTTAGGAGCTTTTACATTAAAGCCTGGCACATCAGAATATACATAAATAACAATTGATAATTTTTTTCACGTGCGTGTTAAAAGGTGCGTCATCACTCCTCTAGAATCTCACTTATATAAATATTATTATGGTAATATTTGTATTATATTACTTATATATATTATATTATTTATATTATATCACTTATATATTTACTTATATTATTCTGACCAACTTTCGGAGCTTTTAAATTAAAGCCTGGCACATCAGAATATACATAAATAACAATTGGTAATTTTCACGTGCGTGTTAAAAGGTACGTCATCACTCCTCTAGAATCTCATTTATATAAATATTATTGTGATAATACTTATATTATATTATTTTTATATATTATTATATTACTTATATATTATATTATTTATATATTATATTATATTACTTATATATATTATATTATTTATATATTATATTATATTACTTATATTATATTATTTATATATTATATTATATTACTTATGTATTATATTATTTATATATTATATTATATTACTTATATAGTTACTTATATTATTCTGACTAATTTTAGGAGCTTTTACATTAAAGCCTAGCACATAAGAATATACATAAATAACAATTGATAATTTTTGGCATGTGCGTGTTAAATGGTGCGTCATCACTCCTCTAGAATCTCACTTATATACAGTAAAACCTCTAAATAACGGACACATCGGGAGTGCTGAATTTGCCTGTCATTCGGAGGTAAAAAGACACGAATAATATTTGTATTTTGGATTGAAAAAGTGTTCTCTAACTAGAGGTGTGTGCTATTCGGAAGTGTCTTTTACACTACCAAAAAAAAAAAAAAAAAAAAGATTTTACAGTATAATACCGGCACTCCAGCTGCCAGTATTATACAGTAAAATTAACAATAATAAACAGTAAAATAAGCAGTAATACGCTGCCGCGCATGCGCGGTATTACTGGTTATTTTACTGTTTATTACTGTTAATTTTACAGTATAATACTGTCAACTGGGGTGCTAGTATTATACTGTAAAATCAATTTTTTTCTTTTCTTTTTTTTTTCCTCAGTGTATAGAGGTTTTATTGTATATTTAAAATAAAATCAATGTTTTAGTAAAATTTAGTAATTACATATTTTTCTTTTTTAGATTAACGAGTGATATTCTGTTTTTTGCAGACAGATTTTGAAATGCTATACGTGATAAAAACAGGGGTATTCTTCCTTTTTCTAGCAAAAACATAAACTTGAAAATAATCTTGAATTATGTGGAACATGACCCAAAAGAACAGATTTAGTCGTTATTTATTAAGACGAAAAACTCGTCCGATTAAGTACAAATAAAATAGACGTCAATACAAACAAGGCTTTTTTGTAAATAACTTTTACATGCCGCAAAATGCTGCAGCACAAATTATGAGTTTAAAATTTATAAAAATATATTATATAAAATTATAATGTAAAACCTCCATAAAGGACAATTCTATTTAGCAGACACTTTTTTAATCATCAAAATGGAGTAAAACGCTCTAAATCACGTACACATCGGAGTAAAACCTCCATAACGGATAAAGGGCTCTCTATTTAGAGAGCACTTTTTCAATTCCTAACACAAATATTATTTGCATATTTTTAACTCTGAATATCGGACATTTCCAAATATCGGACAAATTCCGAGCTCCCGAGGTGTCTGCTAATCAGGGGTTTTACTCTATATATACTTACAGGGTGTCCCTTCTTATCGTTCACTATAGCAAATTTATAAACTTTCCATTTCGGAGGTACTAGGGCATCCAACCCGGGCTTCCCGGGATAGAGAATATATATGAAAACATTATTTTTTTATTGAAAACTCTAGTAGATTTTTTACATTTAATAATTTTTAATAAATTGCCTCCTGACAACACCTAAAGAGCATTTTTATATGAAATATGTAAATTATATATTCAAATAAAATTTTGAAATTTTATTTGAAAAAGCAGTAATTTCGTATTGGCCACGTGACAGAAGTTAATAGCCGAAGAAATCGCTAAGATTTTCGTTATCTGTATAGCAGCTTATTATTATTATTATTATTCTGATAATTTGAGCGGTTTTAAGCGCTTATTTCAATTACATGTCTATTAAATAGTGTTTTATTTATACAATTTATTGATTATTTAGTGAAGTTTTAATTTCGTTATAGAATATTAGCTGGAAACAAATGCTGAACTTTTTATATTGTTTAAAGTGTTAACGGATCAATATTTTGTAATCGTCTGCAAGCGATAGAAATAGATTTTCAAAACATCATGTTTGAAATTTAATTTAAATGCTATAATTAATGAGTAAATTGCGATAAAGTTTTCAAATAAATTGCAATTGAAAGTAGATTTTTTTTTCTATATAATGGTGTAAAAATTAAAAATATGCGGTGTTTAGAAATTTTAAAAAATGCAGTAGCAAAAATCGCAAAACTGAAATTTCATCGTCAACTGTTGCCATTCGCAAAATGACGTCAGCGTTACGCGCGGACACGTTTGTCCTTTATAAATAATATAGATAGATAGATAGATAGATAGATAGATAGTTTCAATGAAAAAAAAATCCAATTTTGTTCTTCATCAAATGAAAACCCATTTACGTCAGAATAGTTATTTATAAAAAAAAGTTAAGAAAATTAAATTTTTATACCGTTTCTCGGCCCTATGACTTATTTTTAGAAAACTTTCTCCATGCTATAACAAGTACAGCTGAAAAATTCCATTTTCTTACGAACAAAACTTACCGAGTTATAACACTTAGAACGTTTTTAATTTTCGACGTTTTCTGACATTAACAAGGACGACAAAATCATGCGTCAAGCATATATTATGTAACACTTTCCAATACTTCCAAAATAATTTTACAAATCTTTACCGTTCAATAAGGTGAAAGATGATATCTAAGTAAACAATTTCGAAAACACATTACATATTTAAAAAAAAATCCCTGACGGCTCGGCCTACAGGCACAGGTAGATTTCGAAGACGCAGACCGTGGGGCGCCTGTTTGTCGGGAATTGCGGAAGAAATGACCTTTTTGCGATGCTGCTGCAGTTGGAACCACCTACTTCGAAACCAAACTTGTTTCCAAGCGGAGCCAGCAAAGATTTTTTTTTTTTTTTTTTTTTTTTTTTTTTTTGCTATAAGAGTTGGTCCTATAAAAAACATGTCAATATAAAAGTTTTAGATAATATTAAGAGGATTTATAATAAATTTAAGCGGATTTGAAATCTTGGGAATTGACGAAGTTATGAATTTTTTTCTTCTAAAACCCCCCTCCCCCCCCTTAAGGCAATTTTTAATTATATCAAAAATCTGTCATACATAAATTTTCGGCCCTTCTCCTAGAAGTAATAATAACTTCAAACGGGTTCGATACGTATCATAATTAAGAAATTATGGGTTTTTTTCTGTTTTCACAAAAAGTCCCCCCCATTCCCCCCCCCCCTTGGTTCGACTTTACCCATTAACGAACTTGAACGAGATTTTATGCCCCTTGATTTTATGTATCAGTTTCGAAAAGATGCGGGAGTTGGAACCGCCTACTTCGAAAAATAACTTGTTTGTAGGCGGAGCCGGCAGGGATTTTTTTTTGTTTTTAATTTTTTTTTGCTATAACGGTTGGTCCTATAAAAAACTTGTCAATATAAAAGTTTTAGATAATATTAAGAGGATTTATAATAAATTTAAGCGGATTTGAAATCTTGGGAATTGACGAAGTTATGAATTTTTTTCTTCTAAAACCCCCTTTCCATCCCCCCCTTAAGGCAATTTTTAATTATATCAAAAATCTGTCAAACATAAGTTTTTGGCTCTGTTCCTAGAAGTAATAATAACTTTAAACGGATTCGATGCGTATCATAATTAAGAAATTATGGGTTTTTTTTTCTGTTTTCACAAAAAGCCCCCCATACCCCCCCCCCCCCCCTGGTTCGATTTTGCCCATTAACGAACTTGACCGAGATTTTATGCCCCTTGATTTTATGTATCAGTTTCGAAAAGATGCGGGAGTTGGAACCGCCTACTTCGAAAAATAACTTGTTTGCAGGCGGAGCCGGCAGGGATTTTTTTTGTTTTTAATTTTTTTTTGCTATAACGGTTGGTCCTATAAAAAACTTGTCAATATAAAAGTTTTAGATAATACTAAGAGGATTAATAATAAATTTACGCGGATTTGATATCTTGTGAATTGACGAAGCTATGATTTTTTTTCTTCAAAAACCCCCCTTTTTACCCCCCCTTGGGGCCATTTTTAATTATATCAAAAATCTGTCATGCATACATTTTCGGCCCTTCTCCTAGAAGTAATAATAACTTTAAACGGATTCGATACGTATAATAATAAAGAAATTATGAGGGTTTTTCTGTTTTCACAAAAAGCCCCCCCATTTCCCCCCCCCTTGGTTCGATTTTGCCCATTAACTTGACCGAGATTTTATGACCCTTGATTTTATGTATCAGTTTGAAAGAGATTTATGCAGAATTTTTCCAGTTATCGTGGTCAGAAAAAAGTGACATAGATAGATAGATAGATAGATAGATAGATAGATAGATAGATAGATAGATAGATAGATAGATAGATAGATAGATAAAGTTTTGAACTGGGGGTGGTTTTGGGTTCTGGGAGTCATGATCGGCGTAGATCTGCAAAAATTTTTCAAAATTTCCAACTTAGGTGAGAATGTAATAGGTAGTATTTCTTACGAAATCTACCTAAAACGCAGTTTCAGGAATTACGAACAATATTCGGGAAAAATATCCGACTTATTTTGTGCAACCCTGTATATGATCTATACATTTGTATATACACTACATAGAATGCTAAATTTTAGTTAAATTGGTAAAACGCGTAGCACAGTTTAAAATCCCCATTATGGAATTTCGTCAATAAACATAAATGTACTGGAGGACATTTGTGCTGTCCTGTATATGATCTATAGAATTTATACACACCAAGTAATAGACTAAAAATGAGTTAAATTTAAAAACGCGTACAACAACTGAAAACGAACTTCCAGCAATTATTGTTCTTATACAATACTGAAACCAAATTCTTTTGTAGTGGATATGTATATGAACGATGAATGATATGAACGATGAATGCTACACACACAATATTCTGTAGTAAGCCTCTTGTAATGCACCTTAGTGATATATATCAATTTCAATGCGTTTGAAATAGAGAAACGTTATTAAAATAAGCCCCAAACGATTTTTCTCCATAAGACCGTAATGTAACAGAATTCTTTTGAGTGTCCTGTAAAGGAACTAGTGCTATTGCACACTATATTCTATAGTAAGATTCTTGTAGTGCACCTTAGTGATATATATCAATTACAATGTGTTTGAAATTGTGTAATAGCTTTAAAATAAACAGCAAATGATTTTTTCACATAGACCATAATGTAATGGAATTCTTTTGAATGTCCCTGTAAAAGAACTATAAGTGCTACATACTTCATTTTCAATACCGAACATGCCATAGTAAACCTCAATAACATATATCAATTGCATGACAATCCGAATATATTTATGCCAGTCAGAGCATGGACAGACAGGCAGACAGACGGCAGACAAACAGAAAAACCGAATTCTTAAACTCTTTTCAAGTATGTTGGAAAGTGTTAAAAAATGGAGGGGATAAAGACCGTGTAAGATTATTTATACGTTGACAAAAGGATGGATCCTAATAAATGTGGAACCAAAATGTTTGTCTTAACTCCCCGAGTGCCATATGCTATTTTTATGTAGAAGCCTATATTTCCTGGAAAAACCTGATACCTCGAAAATGCTTATAAATGGTTGTATTATTAAAAAGTATATATATTAAAGTTATGAAAATCTGACAATTATTCATCGCCAGTCATAGTAAAATGTTAATAAATAAATAAGAATGAAAAATCATGCGTCAAGCATAGATTATGAAACACTTTTCAACACTTCCAGAATACTGTAACAAAACTGCACCGTTTAATAAGGCGAAAGATGATGCCTTAGTAAATAATTTGGAAAACGTATAACTTATTTGCAAACCCAATTTCAGCCATTACCATTTGTAGTCGAAAAATATCCTAATTATTTTGTGCAGCCCTGTATATGATTTATAAAATATATGCACACCAAGTAATAATGAAAAAATTATTTACATTTACAAATGCATACAACAATTGAAAAAGCACGTGTAGCAATTATTGCTCATAGACAGTACCGTGCCAGTGAATTATCTTGTGTGTTCCTGTAAATAAACGATAAATGTTATGCATATCATATTCTAGAGTAAATATCTTGTAGTGAGCTTCAGTGATGTATATCAATTTTAATATGTTTGAAAAAGCGTAACATGATTAAATTACACTGCAAAAGATTTTCCACCATAGACCATAATGTAACAGAATTCATTCGAATCCCCCCCCCCCCTATAAACGAACTATAAATGGTACACACTCCATTTTCACACTCTACCATACTGTTTATACCATACTGTTTATACCCATCCACAACTTATATAAATTACATGACAATCGAAGCATATTTACACACGTTAAAGCGCAGACGGACAGACAAACCGAATTCATAAAATAATTAATAAGAAACACATTAAAGAAACAAATATGGATGAAACCGTACGGCTCTAAATATTGAAATGATTTGATTATATCATAAAAATGGAATCTTTGTGGATTTCTTTTGCTATTTCCGTTCGATTTGAAGTAATTGATGATTATATCATGTGTCCTTTTCGTTGTTATGCATAAATGCTGCAACGGAAAATGTTCACAATGTAAAGAATTTTACGTATTACGAATTATTATTAATTACAGCTTCAATAGAATTCTTGTACGTGAGAAATACAATTTGGTAAATATATTTGAGGCATTTTGGCTTAAAAACATTAATTCATTTTAGATATTTCTGAAATGTGAATACAACATTGCTAGAAAAAAAAAAGGCCTTTGTGTGTCAATTTACAATATATATCTTTACAATTTTATTTTCCCTTTAAGAAATAATCATGCTTGTTTATTTTTTAAACTGAAGATCAAAACAAAAAAACAAAAAAAAATCGTTTTAATTTGCATATAAATTCACTTATTGTTTTATTAAAAATAAAATAAATCCCATTCTATACAATGAATTTCTAAAGAAATAAAAGGATGAAAAGGGAAAAACTTATTAAAAAACAGATAAAGAAAAAAAAAAGAAAAGAAAAAAAAACACCCTAAACGTGATAAAGATCAGGCAACATTTTAAAAGAAAATTTTTTGGTTAAACACAAATTTAATTGATCCCCGGATTATACGCAAAAAAATAGAGTATATATCAGAGTGGGAGCAAGCTGGTTGCGGGCGGTGACCAGGCACCAGGTGCCCATCCACAAAGGCGCTTCAGCGTTTCTGTCTGTCATTACTACTGATACACAGGTGACTTGTAGAAATGCAAATATCTTTTTTCAAACCAAGGGCAAAAAAGAATTGCTGCGGCGCTGGTATATATATATATTTTTTTTTTTTTTTTTTTTTTTTTTTTTTCAGGAAATACTTTACTATTATTATTGTTATATTTTCCTAGATTTAAAAAAAAAGAAAAAGAAAAAAGAATTTATTTATTTATGCGAATTGCAACATATTTCCGCATAAGTGGTGTTAAAATTAAATTTTCAGTTATGTTTGCATTATCAATTTGAAGCTTTTAAATCACAGATAAAAATAATATATTTGATGGACCATCAATTAATTTACGCAAAATGCAGCAACATCTTCCATTCAATTGATTATACGATTACAGGGACCTCTAATTTACACGTGATGTTCATTAATTACTTTTTAGCACCACTATTTTAAATTAGTAAAATTCCACTTGAAATTTTGAGATTTAAGTAAAACATATTTCAGAAATACTGGTACAAAAAAAAGAATCAGCGAACATCGCGTGTAAGCGAGAAGTCACTTTAATTTTTTGATGATGTTTTTCGGATAATGTGATGTATAACTATTATCAATAAACAAGTTATTAAATCGTACATAAGTTTAAGGGGTTATATAAGGGGTACGGTTTCATAAGTTTTTAATCGCATAATAATTAAAAATTAACTACAGATTTAAAAAAAAAAAAAAAGGCTTTAAGGAAAATGTTGCGATATTATATTTTATCAATGATTAATACATTATTTCATTTGTTAT
The DNA here is from genome assembly GCA_963931845.1 of Maratus michaelseni. NCBI lineage: Eukaryota > Metazoa > Arthropoda > Arachnida > Araneae > Salticidae > Maratus > Maratus michaelseni. The sequence continues at coordinate 189,483,250 of OZ007587.1, forward strand.
AAAATTACAATAAAAGTTTTGGAAAATTAATTATTTTCATAACTGAGTATTAGAAATGTATTTTAATGTTAACTTTTTAATTACAAAAAAAAAGAGTATCTTTTAAAGTTAATATTTTTTAATTTGTATATTAGTTATAAGATTAATTTTTTTTTATATCACATTTTAAAAGCTGAAATCATATTTATACTCTCTTTATTAGATTTCTACCATATATAATTTACGTTCTAAATGTTTCCTCTTTTTTTTTTTTTTTTTATTAATAGAAACAGAGAACTCATTAAAATTGGTTAATTTTTAATTAACATGTAAAACTTATTTTATACGTCGATTTAAAGCGTGTATTTCATTTAATTATAAGTTTCAGGTCACCCACAAGTCCGTTTTTTGAATACACCAATATTTCTGAAGAAAATTTTTCGTGCTAGGATTTTACAACAATAAAAAATAAAATAAAATAAAATAAACTTCCGGTAGATTTCTACAAATTTATTAAAAAAAAAAAAAAAAGAAAAAAAAAAAAAGAAAAGAAAAGAAATCTAAAAAGATTTTTTTTAATGGTATTCAAAAAACGGACGGAGTAAGAGTGAATTACAAATAATTTAAAATTTAATTATATGCACAGATAAATAAAAGAGAAAACTTTAAAACTACTTTAATAATTAACCTATTACCTAATTAATTAATTGCCTAACATTCACAAGTATTAAGTTTTTTATGTGAAATATTTCATAGTGAATAGATAGAGAAGGATCATTAAAAAAACATATTCGAGAAAATTGTATTTAAAAGAAGAAAAAAAAAACAGTAATACAAAATCTACAGGAAAACTTTTTTTCAAAAAATCTGTTAGTATTAAAAGTTTAAAATTCTGCATAACATTATTCACTGCATTTTTTCTGGTTACAGTGTTGTTGGGTTAACTTTTGAAAACTAAATAAACAACTTTTATTGCTTTTATTTTTACAGTGCAACATTAATTTTCTAAGGGTAAAAAATATTGTTTCGAAAAATGTATAATTTTAAGTCTAAAATTTGACATAAAATTATTTACTATAAGTTTTCTGGTTAATATTAAGTATTTTAATTTTTTTTACTGGGAACTTTTTCAAAAAAGAATAAAGAACTTTTATTGCTTTTGTTTTTTACACCACAGCAAAAAATTTTTGAGAAGAGATAAAAGACCTCTAAAAATTCTGAAAACATGAATAAATAATGAGAACTCACCTAGAAGGCACATAAGGGATCCACACAGACTCAGGGGCCATATCGCTTGCTCTCTACTAATATTAAACACCTGAACGACAGATACATAAATAATGCCTGCAGATCTATGCAGTCCCACTGTTAGGAAACTGAGCCAGAAGCATGCGAATGCTATGCACCAGGAATATAAAGGTTCCCTCTTGCGCTCTACCGTAGACCCCTGACTTTCCATTTCCGTTTGTTTCTGGCGTTTGATTTCGCTTCTGACTGCCGCAAAAACGTCGTCTGCTCGAATTATAGCGGAACTAGCGCCACCCGCCGGTATTTTTTTCTCTCTGGCGAAGGACTCCTCTTGTATGTCGTAAACTACGTACGAGATTTAGTTATGCATGCATGTTGTTGTTGATATCGGAGTTTTTATGTCTATTTATTGCGGTCCGTTTAGGTATCCTTGAAATTCTGGATTTAATGATTATGTAAACAGAGACTTGACAAGTGCTAAATGCTCCATTTTTAAAATCTACCAAAAAAAGAAACATGATTTTGATATTTACCGAATATCATCATCGTCTGCAGTGTTCTGAACTGGTTTTTCTGTGCGTTTCGTGGTATAAATGATTTTAAAGCTGATTAAATTAAATTAATCACACTTTGTTGTTTTAGAGACTTGTTTAATTTATAACGCGTTGAAATTATTCCCTTTTTTTATTATTTCAGGTAAAAGTTTTTTTTTTTTTTTTAAGTTAGTGCAATTATATTATGCGACTTTTTTAAAAGTAAGTGCGGCGAGTAAGGTTGACAACTTTTAAATTTTAGCCAACAGAACAGAATCAAGGAAAATGAAGGGGGAGAAGGATGGGGGTGTACAAATAAAAATAATATTCAATTTGACCTTACAAATTTACATTATTGATAAGTAGTAATAAATCATTCCCTATCTCTTATCTCCAATCATTCCAGTCTATGAGAAGTCACGATTATGTCACGAACAATAAACAATCATAAGCAGGGACTGATTACCGCACAGGCCAACTAGGCCGCGGCCTTGGGCCCATTGGAGACGGGGCCCCCAAAATGAGTAAAATTATTCAGAAAAAAATTCCCCTAGATTTTTTTAAATTTTAGTCTTCGAAATCTAAGAAACAGATACGACTAATAAACGGCTTGCCTGTACTTTTCTATAAAAACAGCTTAAATCAAGAATGCTGTAGACAAAATAATTTAAAGGTATATATATATATATATATATATATATATACATTTTTTTAAGAAGAAGAAGAAGAAGAAATATTTAAAATGAAGAGATATTTAAAGTATTATAATATCAAACAGCAAAAGAAAATTTAGATTAACCTGAGTTTTATAAGCGGAGCGATTTTATAAAATGCAGGAAGATTTCCGAATACTCCCAACAACAACAAAAAAAAACATTTTTAGGTACTATTTCGGTCTGAGGGCCCTGAAAAGGTACTGGGCCTTGGGCCCTGAACATTCTTAATCGGACTCTGATCATAAGTGTTACAGTCACAATGTAACCAAAACATGACCTTTTTAGTTAGTCACATAGTGGATATCAAATTACCATCATTTAGTGCCTCCAATATAAAGTCGCAATGACATTTTTTTCAGCAACAAGTAGTGATGAATTCGAATCCCGGAAAAAATAATCCCGGTAAAAATCCCCACTGTAAAAAATTACCACCGGAAAAAAGCACCGTCGGTAAAAATCACTCCAGAAAAAATTACCCCGGTGAAAAGCACCTTCGGAAAAAAAGCACCATCTTTAAAAAGCACCCCCCCCCCCCAAAAAAAAAAAAATAAATAAATAAATAAATAAATAAATAAATAAATAAAAATAAAATTAAATTAAATTAAATTAAATTAAATTAAAAATAAAATTAAAATTAAAATTAAAATAAAATAAAAACAAGTGGGTAAGTGCAATTGAAGATAGCACAAAGGATTTCGTTTAATATTATTTTCAAAACACTTTATCCTTTCTTTAATAAATCCAAATAAATTTCATTTAAAAAATAAATAAATAAATAAGTAAGTAAATAAAATAAAGTCATGTTTTTTATAAAGTAAAAACTTACCGGTCTATTTTTCTCATTTTTTCTAATATCTGAACTGGCCCGATTATATAATCCGCTAATATACTCTGTCATAATAATATCTGTCACGTGTACTAAATGCGATATTAAAAAAAATCTATTTCAAAATTAAACATGTTGTATAGAGACCTCCAAAATGTTAAAATATGCAAAAATTTCCATAATCGGGTTTTTATCATGATTCAATACGTTCCTCAAGCTCATATGACGTTATAATTACTTACTGAAATCATATCTACTTGCTTTCTCTATTACTTATATTGATAATCTTTTTGTATTATTCTCAAACATTTGAAATATCCCGTTAAACTTCCAATATGACGTCAGATTAATGTTCTTTTTAATTCTCTAATGACGTCATATTAACCTGCTTAAAACTGCTTTCTGTACACATACCCGTACTCATTGTATTATTGAGAAATGTTTGAAAATTTCCGTTTTATTACCAATATGACGTCATAGTAATCTTTTTTTCAATTGATGAAACTTTTTATTTCATTTTCATTTTTCACGGGGAAATTTTTCAATAGAAAATTAATTATTGTAGAAAGAATTTTATTGTGGATTTTTAATTGTTGGAAACTGCTATAACAAAAAATGTTTAAATTTAATAGGAAAAGGCTGTTAGATTTTTGTTTTTTTATCTCTCTATATTAAAATAATAAGATTTTTTCAAAATTTTATGATTTTCAGCTTCACCATTAGGACGTAAGTACACGAAATTTCAAGTCTGTAAGTTATACAGTTTCTGAGAACCGGCTCTGTGAAGGACAGACAGAGAAGCGGGACGAATAGGGTTTCGTGAGATGAACGAAAACCCTAAAAAAGGCATCATGTTAATTAAGGTGGAAAGAACCCACACATTTATGAATAACACAGCCTTGATGTCTTTGATTAAGCCAATTATAAATTTAAGTAAAGCACGTGCTAGTCACGTACATTTGTACTAGAAACAATGAGAGCATTATATACATATCGTTGACAGTAAAACCTCCATATCGAACAGAGACTTATTATCGCAAGAGCAAACCGGGAAGCTGCCCCGGGTCCCCAAAGTCAAAAATTGGGTATTTTTTCTTTAAATTAATACAATTTGTAGCTACAAAGACGTCTTGGATGAGATAGATTTAGAGACAATAGATAAGTACAGGGTAAAACCCTGAAGAAATCCCTGAGTAAAATGTCATATTTTGATGTTAGTAGACTTACCTCAAAATTTTATCTTATATTTATATACTGTATTACTCCTACAAATCTGTTCCTTACCTAAAAAAGCAGGATAATGAAAAAAATATCCCATAAAGAAAATTCCTCTTCTCTTCGTCTTTATTTTATTCGCTTTACAAGCTCTGTATGTAATTTTTTTTTCCTGCCTCTGCCCCCTCCACCACACCCAAAGGCCATTCTTGGTATGGTGGGGTTTTTTTTTCCGATGGTGCTTTTTACTGGATTGTTTTTTTTTTTTTTTTTTTTTTTCCCGGCGGTGATTTTTACCGGGGTGATTTTTTTCCGCCTACCGATGAATTCAGGGGAGACTTTCACCCCGTAGCATCAATATGCCCCCCCTCCCCCTAGAATTCAATAATGCCCTCTACCTGGAGGTACAGAAAGCTCCCACCCCCGGGAAGAAAATTCTGAATTCAACACTGGCAACGAGTCACCAAGCATAGTTGCGCAGAAAAGGAGAGTTAAGCACTGATAAATTCAGATTCATAATTTTTCTCCTGGAGGGATTTGTCCGACTCTTTGGGGGAGGGGGGGGCACTGTATAATTTTGAATAAGCATAAAATTTTAAGTCTACCAGGAGGAAAATTTCAATGCTCCTGGAGAATTGGTCTGCATCGGGTTATCATTTGAATTCAACACTGATCCTCCAAAGTGTCGGAACTTTCCTCAAATCAAAATGAAAAAGTAAAAAGAGAAAAAAACTCGTTTTTTTTATGAATTTTTTGGAAATTTCAATTTTATTTGTTTTTATAAACCTAGTTTTTTTAGACTAAGGTCCTTAAAGCTAAAATAAAATTATAGATTTCATTCATTTGATTTACAAAAAGCCCATTTTCTTAATTCTCAGTCTGCATTTCTAAAGTTGTAAAACGAGATCCAGAAAAGTTGTAACTGAGTTGCGTGTAATGTAAGATGTGTTGGTGAAGAAAAACTACCGTCGGTAATCGTTGAGGCTTTGAGGGTGATGACTCTTTGAAATTGATAATGTAATCCAGCAGTTTGAATATTAACTCATGAAACAAATAATAATAATAAAAACTTCCTAAACATTGGCCCTCTTAACACTTTTGTCCTAATTTTAGGTATTTTTTACAAAAATAGTCAGCAATGTAACATTAGCAGATTACGTCTGAAATATTTAAATAACACGTTTTGGCTAGCATAAATAATAATTCCTTCAACAGTAATGCAGAGATGTCAAGTCTCAGTATTTTTTTTATACCAGTTTTTAGGTGAAAATACTGGTAATCGAAAATTCGGATACTTGGCAGCTCTGGTATTGCATGGATGCGATTTTCACTTTTCAAGGTATTTTAGATGCGTTCAGACATTATTTTAACTCATTAAGAAAATATCAAAATATCCTTTATAGAGTAAACAATTAAAGATATTTTAGATGAGTTCAGACATTATTTTAACGCATTATGATAGTCTCAAGCAAACAATTAAAGCTATTTTAGATGCGTTCACCCATTATTTTAACTCATTATGACAGTCTCAAAATATCCTTTTTTTTTTTTTTTTTTTTTTTTTTTTTTTTTTTTTTTTTCAGAGTAAAATATTAAAGATATTTTGGATGACTTCAGACATTATTTTAACTCATTATAACAGTCGCAAACTATCATTTATAGAGTAAACAATTACATTAACAAACTATCATTTATAGAGTAAACAATTACATTAACAAACTATCATTTATAGAGTAAACAATTACATTAACAAACTATCATTTATAGAGTAAACAATTACATTAACAAACTAGTCGTTGGGGGCCACCGTAATACTTACCCATCATAGATATGCATAATGTAAAATATTAAAATAAAAAATGTGTAAACTACTTATAAAATGCATTGCAATTCGAATAAAATCGTGGCTTGATGACGTCATAAACTTTGAAGGCTCGATTACTGAATTGCTAAAAGAAACATCCTTATAACTCCAAAAACAATAATCCTATTAACTAGCGGTTTATTGCATCTGGTTAAGCGTCTCATTTCCAATTAAAATATATCTTTGAATTGAAATTTGGATGAAATACAGGGCCATGAAAATTCGAAGAGTGTGGAAATACGATTACAAATATCTCGGTAACTCATTATCCGATCGACTTCCTGCTTTATGCAAAATTTATGTTTTTTTTATTGTCTTTTATATTCACTCCTTAAAATAAACAATTTCGAAAATTTTTATATACCTTTTATCAGAACGAATATTTCGAGAGTCCGAAAAAAATAGTTCCGGATAATCGAGGTTACTGAAATTCAATAGGCTTCTTCCCATTATTACATACTATACCAAATTTTCAAGTCTCTATCTCAATTTGTTCGGGAGATAGAGCGTTTACAGACACACAGACGGACGGCAAATTTTTTTTTTCTAAAAATATGTTTTTCGGAATCTCCAGTGTCTGAAACGTGTAAATCCGTCAAAAAAAAATTTCGATTTTCAAAACGATTACAAGATTTATTCTATACTACGTATGATGAGTAAGTAATATTACATCTTGTTGTTTTGTGTATGTGTTGAAGCTATTTTTACTTCTAACATTCATTCTACGTACATTCATTTTATTTTATCAGGTCATATTTCCACCGTCTTATGATTTCAACGTTTATACACCTTAAACCTGGATTTTATTTTACTTTTAATTTTTTAGCTGTTTAATTATTTTAATACAAATTTATAACCTGATATTTTTTTTTTGGAAATCCATCTTTTTTTTTTTTTTTTTTTTTTTTTTTTTTTTAAAATCTGAAATTACTAATTTTATTGAATTATATTTTATATTATTATTATATTGTATCTGTTGTAATTTAATCCAATTTTATTATATTGTACCCAAAACAATCTGGAGCTCTTAAATAGTATAAAGACTGAATGGATCCTCATATAAATGGTATTATTTTGGCATATAAAGTTAATGTTATTTGTATAGCTGACCCGCCAGGGTCCGTGATAAGAACCTTAAATAAACCGTAATTTCCGGTGTATAAGCCGCGGGTAAATTAAGTCTGTTCCAAACCGGAATTATTTTTAAAGAAATAAATGCAAATAAGTTCCAAGATGTAACACCTTACATTTCATTAAAAACAATATCCGGTCCGAAACCGATTTATTTGAGCCGCGGCTTACACCCGAAATTACGATACCTATAATCAGTGTTGGATGATTTTATATTTTTAAACGAAGTCCTCCCACTCACACACACACACTGTCTTCAGCAGCGTACACGTTCGAATATGTATGATTTGATATTTTTTAATGAAAATCTATCCAAATGAATCTAGACCTAGAGTTGGTGACCACAGACAGACAGACAAGCAAGTTTCTTTTGCTCCTAGAGATTGCTAAATGCGTTTTTCTTTACTCAAAAAATCCACTAGAAATTCCATATCTTTGCTTTCTTTAATCACGGAATACCTGTCATTAAACAAAGTACAAACTGCTATTCGAAAATTCTGGTCGATATTTTGAATTAAAAAAGGCGTTAAGTTGGCACCACTGTTTATTTTGGCACGATTTTTTGAAAAAACTGTTAATTTAAGCCAATTTCTTGGTGAAAATGGCTCGACACCAAGTGTAATATGGAAATGTAAGATCTCAAGTTTTTCCCCCGTAACATATTACAAAATGTTAACAATCTAGCGGAACTCAATTCATTTTCCAAAAATTTTAATTGATTGATTTTATTATATAATTTATAATATATTGTTATAATATATCATTTGATTTATAGATGATTTTGATAGTAAACTATCTAGTTTAACAAATTACGTAGTTAGTTTTGGTCATTATTAGCTCGTACACCATTGTTAGAGAAAGCTGGATGCGGCCATTGGTCCAGTGCCTAGCAGAAGACGTCGCCGATTATATGTGTTAGCACCTGTATTTTTGGTTTGCTCAGCAACCCTCATTATCATCCAAAGACGCTACCGTGACGGCACAGATGACATCGTGGTCGGAAGCTTTCGTATGAAATATTAGGTAGATTTCGTAAGAAATACTACCTATTACATTCTCTGCTATGTTGGAATTTCTGGAAAATTTTTGCAGATCTACACCGATTATGACTCCCAGAACCCAAAACCACTCCCAGTTCAAAATTTTATCTATCTATCTATCTATGTCACTTTTTTATGGACACGATAACTTGAAAAATTCTGCATAAATCTCTTCCAAACTGATGCATAAAATCAAGAGGCATAAAATCTCGGCCAAGTTCGTTAATGGGTAAAATTGAACCCAGTGGGGGGGTTGGAGGAATGGAAGGGATTTTCGTGAAAAACAGAAAAATCTCCACAACTTCTTACTTATGATACGTATCGAATCTGTTTAAGGTTATTATTACTTCTAGGAAAAGGGCCGAAAATTTATGTATGACAGATTTTTGATATCATTAAAAATGCCCCCAAGGGGGAAAAAAGAAAGAAAAAAAAATTCATAACTTCGTCAATTCACAAGATATCAAATCCGCTTAGATTTATTATAAATCCTCTTAATATTATCTAACACTTTTATACTGACAAGTTTTTTATACGACCAACCCTTACAGCAAAAAAAAAATTAAAAACAAAAAAATTCTGTCGGCTTCACCTACTTGACGCAAGTAGATTTCGAAGTGAGCGGTTCCAACTTCCGCATAATGGTAAAAAGTTCATTTCTTCTGCAATTCCCAATAAACAGGCGCCCCGCGGTCTGCGTCTTCGAAATCTACCTGTGCCTGTAGGCCGAGCCGTCAGAGATTTTTTTTTATTATTATTACTATTCAGTGCTTGGAGTTTGTTTGGAAAAACAGATTAGCTTGGAAAAACAAATTCCGCAGTGGATCCTTCCACACATGCACAGCGGGAGCGACATAATTCCTTCCAAAAAATATCTGAATTCAACACTGATTATAGGTACAGATAAAATTATTAACCCAGGCTCAAGGAACGTCGGTCAAGTCAGCTAGTAAAAAGAAGGAAAAGAAGAAAACCAACCATGGAGTTTGTATTGAAAATGTAAAAAAACTAACAAAAATAAATACGTTCTCCCCCCCTCAAAGCAGCAAAAGTCTATTAGAAATATAAACAAGTTGAAAATTATACGTCAAACGTGACAATTGAGGTGCGTTCGTACTATACCTAGTTTCAGTGAAATGTATTATATCGTCTGTTATTATGATATGATTAATTTCTGTAATAAAATAAGTACATTTTAAGTTGGCAATATTTTATTTTTTGTTGACATTTACTGAAAATTCCAATGGGAAACTTAAGCCTAGCTAATTTCAGAACTTGAAATTCATATTTAGCCTCTCTTTTTCCATTTAATATCTATTTCTCCAGAAACATTTATAAAAAAAAAAAAAACTGTTGGCAGATTATAGGATTGCTATAATTAAACAATTTTAGTATACATATTAGGTTTTTAAATTCCGTAATATGGAAATAATATGACTCCATCTTAAATAAGACGTAATCACCATGGCAACTAGAATCATTACCTATCATGGGATATCATTGAATTAATTACGTATGATAGTATTTAATAGAATGAAGAAAACTTTTATTAATATCTTTTAAGTTTTGATTCGATTTTCATAAAATTTTAAATGACTCGACAAAACTCTGCAACGATTATATATATTAAATTTCAAACCATTTGGTTGGGTAGTTTTTGCGTTGTTATATTCGGATAGACGGACGGACCAGACGAGAACTATAGGTTCTAAGTATTTATATAATTACGAACGCACCCAAAAATTATATGCAATTTTCTTTGAGACAAACATTTTTATTTTAAAAACTATACGATTATCCCCCTTTCACCATCATTAACATTACTATCGCTATAAATTTTTGTTTATTCATTTCCAAATTTACTGAAAAGATAAAAAAGTTTAATTTAATGTAGCAACTGACACATATGTTTTATATTTTAAGTAATTAAATCTTGTTACTTAATATATTTATGAAGGTTATTTTAATTTATTCTGCCGTCACGTAATTTTCCGTTTCCAATTGGATGAAATTCAATTGGCTGCAGACAAAAACATTTTTTAACATAATTAAATTTTATGAAGTATAAAGGATGACGGGATATAAAAAGATTATTTTGCATTAAATTGTGAAATTAAGTATAATCTGGGTTTTATAAGTATTTATATGAAAATGCAGGAAAGTCCTTAGACGCTCCGAAGGGGCATCTACTTTTCACTACAAGCTTTTATTTAACTTGCAAAGTTCATATATAATATGCATGTCTTTTCGGTTCAAAATTTGTACTGGAATTTTAACTCTCTTCCTACACTGCAAAAAAAAAAAAAGTGTTGATTTTACAGTATAAAACTGGCACTCCAGCTGCCAGTATTATACCGTAAAATTAACAGTAATAAACAGTAAAATAAGCAGTTATATGCTGCCGAGCTCACTTTTTTTTTTTTTTTTTTTTTTTTTCCAGTATGTATTATCTGATCGAGCTGAAATTTTGCGACCTACAACAATTTTGCAACAATATGTAAATCCGATGACAGTCCAATATTATTATCATTTGAAATGCGTATCATTTATACTTATTTTATAAGGTCACAAAAATATTTCGGATACATTACCACCTTAGAAGCGGAAAATTTAATTCAAATTCAACAAAATGTATAAAGTTTACTGAGATCGCCACAGTAGTTATCTATTCCTTATATTTCTTTTATATGCTAAAAGGTGTAAACTAAAAACATAATATACCAGTAAAATAACTTTTATTAGATTGTTGACATGTTTCGGCTCACTCCGAGCCAATTTCAAAAACAAATGAGAATATTCTATAATTACACGGTCTTTGAAGTTATTATCTGAAATGCTATCATTTAATTTTCATGTACTTTTTAAAAGTATGCACGTTATTTATTTTTTTTACTTGGTTGGAGTAACGTGAGCCACAATTTCGGTAAGTTAAATGATGCTGCATCGTTATATATTGTATTTTTCCGTGTTACTATCTCTATGGTTTCTCTTATTATGGAAGAATTGTATAGACTGGAGGGAAAAATTATTTTACTTTCATTGAAATTTATTTGGATGATTAGCATTTATCTAATTTAAAATAAAGTGCGCAGCATTTGTATTTCTTTTACAGGGTCACACAAAAAAAATCTGAATACATTACTATCTACAGACACTAATTTTAATTCGTACGTAGCCATTATATTTCTTTTACAAAGCCCGCAAAGGAAATAAGATATTACGATGTATAGGCGTAGATTGTTTAAAATGCATTTTAATGATATTATTGAGAAAAGTTTTGTTGTGGCATGCTGGCAACTTGTTAATTAAAATAAACATTGAATGCTTATAAAAGCGTCTTTTTAAAAAAAGAAAAAAAAAAAAAAAAAAAAACTATTTTTGCTTTTATATTTATTTTATTTAAAAGGAAAGTTACATTTTTATTCATAAAAATTAAATCAACAATGATTACATGAAAATTACACTATCTTCTTATTTTTTATTTGCTTTTTCTAATTCGTGTGGATGCTAATTTGAATATGCATTAAATGTTTCGCAAACGTCTTAAAAAGATGTGAGATTAGATTATTTATGAAAAGTAATAACTATCTTTTGTCTCATCAAAATGAAATAACACATGTTTCATGCACGGTTTAAAATGATTTAACAGTTGTAATATCTGAAATGGCGGAATAGCTGAATACCAAATTTGAAAAAAAATTTATTTTCTTCTGATAAGATAAGAATCAAGACAATTTACAAACACGCTATTAATGTTCCTTGATAAATATGTTTAAACATCTGATTTCAAGGAAGGATTATTTCGACTTAAAAATTCAAGTCACTGAAGCTTAGAAGTTTATTTGTGTTTCTTCGAAAAATCAATTTCTATATTAATATTATTTATTGGTCAGTACACCCAGAAAAAAGTTTTGTTGAATCAACAAAAATTTGGTTGACACAACAAAACTTTTCGTTTAAATATGGGTCAATGAAAATTTTGTTTGAATCAACAAAAAAAATATTGTTGATTTTTTTTGCAATTCCAAAAAATTTTTTTGTATCTTCAGCAAAAAAATGTTTTGTTAATTCAAGTATTGTATATTCAAGTAGGTTCAATTTTACTTGAATTAACAAAATTCTTTTTGTTACATAGATATATGCTATGTGTTATTTTAACAATCTATTTTCTTTTTTCAACAAAATATATTTTGTTTGTTTAAATTATAAAATATGTTATATTACGAACTTGTTTTGTTTCTACTACAAAAACTTTTGTTAAATAAACCAATCTAAATATGCAATTTTAATTATTTTTAGCAGCGAATAACGCTTGTAAACCTTGAATAATAACAAGTAAATTTTTATCCCGCTTTTTTTCAAGCGCAAACCGAGAGAGTGAAAATTGCCCAAGCCGGGAGTCGATCCCGGGTCCTCATAACAGCGCTCTGAGGCTCTACCACTGAGCTACAAAGAACGATATCTGAGATCGGCATTTCTCACTCTTATATATGTCGGAACGGCTGCAACAGCAGCACAAGATGGGAATGTCATCAGGAGCACGCAAATTTCTGCGGCAAACATGAGACGACAATACAACGCCTAGCATACGGCAACACATAGTTAATTTTTAATTCATTTTCAGCAGTGAATTACGCCTGCAAAAAGCAGGATAAAATTCACTGGTGGTTATTCAAAGATTACAGGCGTAATTCACTGCTGAAAATGAGATAGAGCTATTGCAGAAATCACGAAAAATGCAACATAGCAGCGCCACCTGTTGCGCAATTTACACCAAAAACTAATCAGCAACAATTTATATCAGGAAGTAACTGAATATAAAGTTTTATTAAATTCCGTGCATTAGTTCTTGAGATAGAGCACCCACAAAAATTTTTGTCACATACAGACAGACAGAGTCATTGAGAGTCATTTTCTATAAACAGTCAAATCGTTTTCAGGACCTTCTAAAATCCGTCGGAAACCGGCAGTCGAAAATTTTCGATATTCCAATACTTTATTCTTGTAAAGACAGAAGAAAGTAATAAATGGGACAGGGGGATTTTTAAAACTACCTTGGTCCGTCCCAATGAAAAAAAGTTTTAATTATCCAAAAATTATGTTAATCCTTTAATTATATAGCTATATAAGTCAAATAAATCGAGTTACGTGAGAGAGTTATGGCTACTAAACAACAATTTAAATTTTGCTGGAATTACAAAATTATTGTAAAATTTAAAAAAAAAAACAGATTTTGTTAATTCAAGTAAAATTTATGAAATTTTGTTAAAATTTTGTAAGAGTGTTAACAGTATATTTTTATCCAAGCAACAAAACCACTTTTTTTACTTCAACTAAAAATTTTGCTAAAACAACCAAAATGTACTCAACAAAACATGTTTTGTTGTTTTAATCAGTTCCTTTTTCTGGATGTAGCGTTGCAACAAAGTCGTTCTTAGAGGAATGCGCCTTCATCAGGCTTCACCCTGTGTGGTATTATTCTTGAGAAGATGGTTGAAATATATTATTTTATGATCGTGTTTAATTAGTACAATTGCAGTTAGGTTATTTGCAATAACCCTTTCTTTTAGATATTTAAAAGAATTCTTTAAGGTCACTGAGAAAATATATAACTAAAAAGGATCTCACCCAAAACAGTCGTATGTTGAAAAGATGGAGACATGAAGAAGACTTGAATCATAAATAAAGTTCTTTATTAATTTCTTTCAAAGAAGAAGAAATATATTCCTTCCACTTGGCCACCATGAGAACGGTAAAACCCATCCTGGTTTTTATTTTATTTTACACGAAGACTTCGTCGTTCTGCAGACTTCGTCATCATCCATTAAGATTTTTAACTTGAAAAAAATAAAATGGCACAAAATAAAAAAGAAGTAACACGTCCAATTCCGGCGACTCCCATCAGACAAACTGCCTCAAAAAGTAACGGAAAAATTATATATGATACATACGGGAAAGGCCAAAGTGAAATCACGGGCCTTTCAATTTAATTGATTAAAATTTAAAGTCAACGATAGTAAAACAAACGAATCGCCGCTCTCAAAACGAAACCAAAAGTAAAATGATCCCCTATACGCCAACGCAGCAACGCGTCAGAGCTTTTGAAAATCCTACGTACGGCGAGATTTAAAAGAGCCGCTCCAACGGTGAATCAAGGTCAGAGCCATGCATACTGCGAATGCGCGACTGCCGCCGATGGAGGAGAGAGCGATAACGGCTGCGGAAAAAAACTAACAATGCGCGTGCGCCGCGAACGAGGTTCCGATGCAATGTAAACAAACCGCCGATGGGGACAAAGTGTCGCTAAAAAGAATGAATGAAGCAGTATTTAAAAAAAGCACGAGGGCTAAAATAAAGATAAATAGCGAAGCACCGTAATACGCACGCACAAAAATACCGATAAACAAAACATTAAAAGAACGGTAAATTAAATAATGTGAGAATTCGTCTCACAATACCCCCGAACGACGAAAAAAAATTTTGATGCTCCAGACAGATGTAAAAGGTAGAACCTTTTACAGCAGGATGGGAAAGCAAAATTTTGTAAGCCAAATAACAAACCATTAAAAATTCCAAAAAAATTAAAATGCAGTGGCCAACTAGGAAAGAGAAAGAAAAAAGAATACATAATTTTTACATCAATTCCATATATATATACAAGATATAGAGTTATAAATATTTAACATATATATCTTCGTATTTCATTACTTTAAAATATGGCTAGCCAAACAAAAAAAAAATGTGCACATCTATATACATAATATTAACAAATATAACATACCATAAAAGATCTCGAATCAAAGAACCATTACAATAAAAGTTCTTGCTTTTGAATTAAGCAAATGGTTAATAGAGATCATGAAAACAAAATAAATTTTCTTTATTCCAAAAATATACTAATAGTTGCAACTTTCTTAGTAATAATCATAATCTTTAAATCATACAAATTCAGATGTATCAATAATTCATGTAATCTTTATTACAATGCTGTTATCCAATATCAATAAATAAATAATATTAATACTAATAGACAGCATATCAAACTCTGAAAAACAAAAATCAACATCACCAACTTTTCTTTAAAAATGTAAACATAAGTAAATAAAAACTTTCAACTATATCAACTTCAATAAATATGTCATAAAATTGTACAGAGATATCATCAATGTAACTTTTCTTTCAACATAAATAAACTTTCTAATGTCACTAACTTCAATAAATTTGTCATAAAAATGTCAAACATCAATAATAAATTTCATGAAAATAAGGGAGAGAAAAAAATAATAATAAGGGGGAAAATGAATGGGATTGGAGATCTCCAAAAAAAAAAAAAGGAATTGACTAAGTCGTGGAACATAAAAATGAAAAACTGTACCAGAAATAAATTAAATAACTTTTTTTTTTTTAAATATTGTGAACTTAATTTACATGAGTAAAGAACATTACTAAATAATTTAACTTAATGCAGACTTTTAAGGCAGGTACAGCAGCATAACCCTGGCTACAGGTTATTGGCTACATACCTGTAAAATAGAAAAATAATTATTAGTTTATTATAAAAAAAATTACACATTGTGTTTATATTCTGCATCTTAAGTTATATCTATGTGATGGAGGAATTTGTGGACCGGGAGGTTGCTGCAACATTAAGTGTTGGTGACGTTTCTGTGCAAGTAATACTCTGTTTACATTTATGGTGAAGGACTGATCAAGTTCGTCTTCTAACACTTTAACTGAGAGTAGCACATCAGATATAACTTTAACGACTTCATAAGGACCAATGTTCCTAGGCTTAAAGGTATCATTAGTTCTAATGTAAACAATGTCACCACACTGGAATTTTCGTAGTTTAGCACTCTGATGTTGACGCTGATTACGTAAATGTTGAGCACCTTTCATATTTTTGTAAACTTTCTGGTAGACATCTTTCATTGAGGACATATATTGGTAGTAGTCATAAGGATATGACAATGCTTCGAGATCAGGATACTCAAACAAATCAAAGATGTTGGATAAGGATCTACCAAAATGAAGATATGCTGGAGAATATCCCGTAGACGAATGGACTGTGTTGTTGTATAGGCTTTTGTGAATCATTAAAGCCTGTTCGAAATTGTAGCCTTCTTGAGCTAGTGTTGCAATAGAGGCTTTAATACTGGTATTGATCCTCTCAGATGATCCTTGTGTCTGAGGGTGTCCAGAAGATGAATGAACAATGCTAATTTTGAGGCTCTCTGTAAAGTTATCAAATATCTGAGCATAAAACTGAGGTCCAAGATCAGACATTAAAGATGCTGGACGACCGAAGGTAGTGATGTAATTGGTCAAAGACTTGACAACAGCCTGTGCAGTAGCATTTTTAATGGGATACAGCTCTAAATGTTTAGAAAAATGATCAAGAAATGTCAGCACATGATATTTATTAGAAAATGGACCAAGAAAATCCATTGAAACAAGCTCACTAGGTTTTGATGGTATAAACATTTCTTGTAATGGTGCTGGTGGTATTCTTCTATGCTTATATTTAATGCATAAATCACAGGATAGAACAAAATTTTTCGTATCCTTATAAATTCCTGACCAATAGAACTTCTTAAGTAATCTTTTGTAAGTATTACAAATTCCAAAATGAGGCATATGACAAATGCGTAAAATTTTAGGTTTTAAGATATGAGGCACAATAATTTTAATATGGCGTGAATTTTCTGGTTGCAAAAATTTACGTTTAATCATAAGTAGACCTGTATCCGGGTGAATGAAATAATTTTTGAATTTAGGATCAGGTTTATCAGATGTAATGGAATCGATTATTTTCATAATTTTTGGATCATTTCGCTGTTCACAAAGAAAAGTAGATTCCGAAATTTCCATACTCTGGTCATGAGACTGTTGGTTTTGTTGACTATTATTATCAATATGATGCAATTCGATTGTTGGTGACTTTGTGGTTATTGGAAGAATATTTTCATTTATTAATTCAGGGTTAGTATTAAGGTCTTGAGAGTGGTTTGTAAAATCTTCACGAGAGAAATAATCTGCTAACACATTACTCTCACCTTTAAGATATTCAAATGTGAAATCATAATTATAGAGGTCAACCAACCATCTGGTAGTAAGATCAACTGGTGAACTAGTACGCTTGTAATGTTCAATTGGTTTACTGTCACTAAGGATAGTGAAATGTCTATTGTATAGAAAATATTTAAATGCATTAATTGCTTTTACTATTGCCATGAGTTCTAATCTTAGAGCAGGATATTGCTTTTCAGAGGGAGATAAGGTTTTGCTAAAATAGCTGACAGGAAGTAGTTGACCATTTCTTTCTTGTAAGAGCACACCAGAGATAGCAGTACCACTTGCGTCAGTGTTTAGATAAAATGATTTAGACCAATCAGGTAAGGAGAGAAAAGGCTTTGTGAAAAATATATTTTGAATTTCTTTGAAGATTTTATCATGATCTTCGGACCATTTGAAAGGAACTTTAGGTGAAGTAAGTTTAATTAACGGATCCATTAGTTTTGAGTATTTAGGAATAAGTCTACGATAAAAACCACACAGACCAATAAATATTTTTAAGTGTTTTTTAGTCCTAGGAGCTGGAAATGAAGTAATTTTAGTTATGTTAGAAGATATTGGCTGAATAGTATGATCCTGTAAGTGAAAACCAAGATAGTCTATGGCAGTTTGATGAAATTGACATTTAGCAGGAGATAAGGTAAGATTATGTTTTTGCAGAATTGAAAATAAAATCTGTAGTTTTTCAATCATTTCTTGAAAGGAATTACTGGCAACAATGATGTCATCTTGATAAGCATATACACCTTGTAATTTACTTTCTTCTATTATGGCATCAATTAGCATTTGAAAAGATGATGCTGCGGATCTGAGTCCAAACATTAAACGAGAAAAACTGTAAGTACCCCATTCAGTAGTAAACGAAAGTCTCTTACGGAATTCTTTAGGGAGGTTTATTTGATGATATGCAGAAGGAAAATCTAATGTTGTGAAATATTTATATTTAGAAATATTGTTAATCATAGTATCAATTCTAGGTAATGGATATGAAGAGCTTCGAATCATAGAATTAATTAATCGTAAATCAAGTGCCATTCGAAATTTAGGTTTTTCATTTGGAGATGATGCTTTCTTCTTAACCATTAGCATCGGACATGCCCATTCAGAAATACTTCGCTCAATAATTCCAGCCTCAACCAACATATCCAATTGTTGCTTCGCCTCATCTTGTATTGATTGAGGAACAGGGAAGGGCAGGGTTTTAACTGGAACATCTGAGATAAATTGAATATGAGGTATGACACTATCAGTATGGCCCAAGGATTTCATAGAAGAAGAAAAGACTGTATCATATTTTAACAGTAAATTTTGTAGATCTGCTTTTTGATATGGGGTTAAATGATTTAGGCTGAAGTTACTAAGTTTAAATTCTGATTTTCTTAATTTTAAAACATCAGCTGAAGCCTGAATTACATTAATTTCTTGAGGAGAAATAATTGTTTCAGGATCAATATCTTCTTGAATATCATCTATTTCATAAATTGTACCCAAAAGAGAATTTTTATTGATGTGAAAAACTTCTTCAGTATTATTAGTGATAGGTACAGAAAAATAAGTGCTTGGATTGTTATCACCTTTTGTTTTTGAATGAATTTCAGCAGAAATTATGGATTGATATGCACATGTAGGGAAGTCATGGTTGTTAGGTTCAAACAAATATTCTTGGTTACAAGAAGAAAAGGAAGACACCACAGGTACGTATACAGTACTGTTAGGTGGAATGACCACTTTCTTTCGAGAATAACAAGAACTATTTGAAGACTGGGAATGACATACTGGAGTATTGGAATTTACAAATGCTGAGTTGATTTGCTTGGAGGAGTTAAGTGAAGGAGTATGTTGGGGTAAGCTATCTATTTCTGAATTCTGTATTTCATTAACTTCTTGTGCAGAGACAGAGTCCAAGATATCTAGTACATTGTTATTTATTTTTATTTGATTATTGTGTAGGTCAATAATAACTCTATTAGATTTCAAGAAATCAAATCCGAGAATACCAATGAATTTGGAGATTTCAGGAATATCAATAAGAAAGAAGGAATGCTTATAAAAATGTTTTCCTATTTTGAATGATAAATTTATGCAGCCTGAACAAATAACAGCAGAATTTACAGTAGTAATTTTAACATTAGAGGCGATTCTGTTATAATGAACAGATTGTTTTATCTTATGGAAGTAATATTTTGATAATAATGAAATACTTGCTCCAGAATCGAGAAGAAAATTGGCAGGATTTTTATTGATAGATAATTGTATGATTGGAAGAGTGGGTTGATCAACTTCAGCATGAAGAAGAAATTCTATTGATTTAACAAAGACTGTGTTATTGTCACAAGTAGTAGTTTGCATAGAGGAATTTGAAACAACAGGAATTTCTTTAGTTGTTTGGATAGCAACTGATTTTATAAGTCTCTGTGATGAAATTGGATATTGGGACTTAGTTAATGGGGATCTTGGTACAATAACTTCATTATTAACTTCAAAAGGAGCAAATTATTAGTAGAAGATGAAATATTTATATCAGTAGGTAGATGCTCATTAACTATATCAGAATTGAAAAAAGTTCTTGTATTATATACTATTGGAGGAGTAGAAGAGTTCATATTGGCATATTGGTTTATGTTATGGAAAGAAGTGGTTGCAGAATCTGACTGTGGAGAAAAATGACACCGGGGTGAAGCAGCTCCACACCTACTCCGCCCCAAAATGTGTCAACCCTTTTTGGGATTTTTATGCGAGTTGGTCTGATGGGAGGCCGAATTAGAAAAATGTCTAGGAGCAAATGAACGTGTATTGCCATTAGATGGATGTTGTCGCCATTTTCCAAAAGTGTTCCAATTATTATTTGAAGCTCGATTTGATCGGAGTTTGAAACATTTGTTTGCTGAATGTCCAGGACGAGAGCACCATTGGCAAATTACTCTTTCATAAGATGATTTGAAATTGTGAACAGACTGTCTTTTTGAAAAAGGAGTGTGCCTGGTGTGTATATCACGAGAAGAGCCATCATTAGAAGCAGACGAGGGTCTGTTACATTCCTCTGAAGACGTTGCAGAATGATGAACTTGAGATCTGATCTCAGGAATGTTATCATGTAAGGTATTTAATACATTATAGGATGTGGGAACAATACTGGAATTTATAGGAACCTGCACTGAATCTATAATTTCTTGATATACAGAAGCAGCTTCAACCATTTTGTCAAAAGTATCCAGATGTTGTGTAAGAATATGGAGTTTTATATGGCTGGGTAATAAATCTGTAAATTTAGACATGAGAATAGGTTCAATGGAGGAATCAGGTAAGGTTGGGAACTGCTTGCGTACAATGTTATCTAGTCTGGTTGCAAATGCATGAATAGATTCTGAGGGTTGAAGTTTAATGCTGTTGTATTTAATAGCTATTGTGTTAGTTGACTCTGTTTTGAAATGTTTTTTGAAGATATTAAATAATTCTTCAGGAGTGGAAGAGTTTTTGCAAGCAGTAGAAGAAATATAGAATTTTAATGCCTGGTCTACAAGTTTAGACTTTAGAAATATAAGGGCTTGATCATTATCCCAGTTGGAATAAGAAATTACAGCATTACTTTGCTCTATGAAAAAATCTAAAAGTTCAGGGTCTCCCGAAAAAGGTGTTACAACTACTCTCAGGGGCTTCTTTTTTTGAGACATGATATCAGCAAAAAATATACCTCAAGCAACAATTCAAATTAAATAAATAAATAAATATATCTGCTTCAAATAAATAATAGTATATAACATTCAAATAAATTTATAAAATGTGCCTCATTTGCCATATGCCATAAATATACTTGTTATAAATCATAAAATTGAAAAAAAAATGTATGTTCTTCAAATATAAAGAGATAATAACAACAATGTATTCCAAGAACAACAAAAAAATCTCATACTTTATGAAATATATATTATAAATAATCTTTCTTCAAACAATATCTAAAATTTTCTATAACATAATAACTTTGAAATAAATTAACAAAATAATAATTCTTCTAATAAATTAAGATGAAACAATCTTCATGTCTTAAAAAAATAATTTTCTAGGATTCTCATTACTTTTTTTTTTTTTTTTTAAAGTGCAAGAATAATTATTTCCATAAATTTTCTCTTAAAGCACCAAATTGTGGTATTATTCTTGAGAAGATGGTTGAAATATATTATTTTATGATCGTGTTTAATTAGTACAATTGCAGTTAGGTTATTTGCAATAACCCTTTCTTTTAGATATTTAAAAGAATTCTTTAAGGTCACTGAGAAAATATATAACTAAAAAGGATCTCACCCAAAACAGTCGTATGTTGAAAAGATGGAGACATGAAGAAGACTTGAATCATAAATAAAGTTCTTTATTAATTTCTTTCAAAGAAGAAGAAATATATTCCTTCCACTTGGCCACTATGAGAACGGTAAAACCCATCCTGGTTTTTATTTTATTTTACACGAAGACTTCGTCGTTCTGCAGGGCATCATCCATTAAGATTTTTAACTTGAAAAAAAATAAAATGGCACAAAATAAAAAAGAAGTAACACGTTCAATTGCGGCGACTCCCATCAGACAAACTGCCTCAAAAAGTAACGGAAAAATTATATATGATACATACGGGAAAGGCCAAAGTGAAATCACGGGCCTTTCAATTTAATTGATTAAAATTTAAAGTCAACGATAGTAAAACAAACGAATCGCCGCTCTCAAAACGAAACCAAAAGTAAAATGATCCCTATACGCCAACGCAGCAACGCGTCAGAGCTTTTGAAAATCCTACGTACGGCGAGATTTAAAAGAGCCGCTCCAACGGTGAATCAAGGTCAGAGCCATGCATACTGCGCATGCGCGACTGCCGCCGATGGAGGAGAGAGCGATAACGGCTGCGGAAAAAAACTAACAATGCGCGTGCGCCGCGAACGAGGTTCCGATGCAATGTAAACAAACCGCCGATGGGGACAAAGTATCGCTAAAAAGAATGAATGAAGCAGTATTTAAAAAAAGCATGAGGGCTAAAATAAAGATAAATAGCGAAGCACCGTAATACGCACGCACAAAAATGCCGATAAACAAAACATTAAAAGAACGGTAAATTAAATAATGTGAGAATTCATCTCACAACCTTGGCGTCTATAAAGGTCTCACCCTCAAAAATATGATTATTTTAATTGAAAAATATTTAAATATTAGTTGGGGTAGCGTGATGTGTTAGATTTAAATTGCGGGAGATTTTTCGATTTTTTGTAGAAAAGAAAAAGAAATTTAATTTAACTCTTACGTTTAGAAAAGATTTAGAATATTAATTTTATGAAAATTCTTATTATAAGCAAGGAATCATGTTTACAATGCAAATGAACCTACAATGCAAATGAATGGAAAAATAAATTGTTGATTTTACAGTAAAATACTGACACTACCGCGCATGCGCGGCAGTGTATTACTGCTTATTTTACTGTTTATTACTGTTAATTTTATGGTATAATACTGGCAGATGGGATGTCAGTATTATACTGTAAAATCAACAATTTATTTTTGCAGTGTAATTAGATTTTGCAATGTACGTGATTGAGATGAAATTATAGTAGAACACCTTTATAAAAAAATAACAACATACGGGCAATAGAATTCCAGTGGTCGAGAGGATTTTGGATGAAAATTTGGAGAGCTTCCCATTATTGCCAAGCTAATGTTTGTTTATACTTGTTTAACTCCTCTATGCGAGTTCCTCGATTCGAGTATCGTTAATATCTGTAGTGTAGGTTGCTACGGTTTGGACAAAAACTTTTAATCTGAGCATATTCTGTGCGTGTAATCTGAGCATATGTTAGACTCCATGTTCAAACCTCCTTGTTCTATCAAACTCCGTTCATTTACATTTTATAGAAATTCGAAAAATATGTTTTAATACGGATGAATATGGTAATTAAATATTTCAGCTTTTTGATAATAATTTTAGTAAATGTGGAAGTCAGCCACGTGAATATTCTTTACATAAAATTTTTTAAAGAGAATGTAAACTAAAAAAATCCCTGACGGCTCGGCCCACGGGGACAGGTAGATTTCGAAGACACAGACCGTGGGACGCCTGTTTGTTGGGAATTGAAGAAGAAATGACCTTTTTGCTGTGATGCGGCAGTTGGGACCGCCCACTTCGAAATCTCCCTTTTCTGTAGGCGGAGCCGGCAGGAATTTTTTTTTTTTTTTTTTGCTATAAGGGTTGGTCCTATAAAAAACTTGTCAATATAAAAGTTTTAGATAATATTAAGAGGATGTATAATAAATTTAAGCGGATTCGATATCTTGTGAATTGACGAAGTTATGAATTTTTTTCTTCTGAAACCCCTCTTCCCCCCCCCTCCTTGGGGCCATTTTTAATGATATCAAAAATCTGTCATACATAGAATTTCGGCCTTTTTCCTAGAAATAATAATAACTTTAAACGGATTCGATACATATAATTAAGAAGTTATGGGTTTTTTTCTGTTTTCACAAAAGCCCCCACCCCCATTTCCTCCCTTGGTTCTATTTGGCCCATTAACGAACTTGACCGAGATTTTATGTCCCTTGATTTTATGTATCAGTTTGGAAGAGAGTTTAGCAGAATTTTTTATCGTGTCCATAAAAAAGTGCATAGATAGATAGATAGATAGATAGATAGATAAAGTTTTGAACTGGGAGTGGTTTTAGGTTCTGGGAGTCATGATCGGCATAGATCTGCAAAAGGTTTTCAGAAATTCTAACTTAGGGAAGAATGTAATAGGTAGTATTTTTTATGAAATCTACCTAAAATCCTTAAATCGATTGATTAAAAAAAACATATATACGGTGTGACTTTTAATTAACCTACAACTGTTAACTGATATAACTCTTGAGTCTTTACAGACAGTAGCGTAGCTACGTTTTTTGGCGCCCGGGGCAGGAGGAAATTCAGCCCCCCCCCCCCTTAAATACTTCATATAAAATAACTACATTATTTTTCCGCATGACAAAAAAGTCCTTCCGACTTGTACGAGGAGGAAAAAGATGCTTCCCTCTTTCTTGTTTTTAAATATTCATTTAATTTAACTCAAGCACACGAAGCTAAAATGCATGAAACCTGATTATAGAAGATTCCTAGTTTTCGTTAATAAGGAATTTGAATGCGAATTTAGAAAAATTAATCAGCTATTGACAAGTTGGATTCATTTATGACGACCTATACTTTTTAATGTCATATTCGGAAACATTTAACCATACATCGCTAAGTTTGTCAAGAATTTGATGTTAGCAGATATGACTATGTGTTTTTAAGCGTATGAGAGTAGCAACAATGATTGCAACAATGAAAGTAAATTAGGGAGAAACCACGTTTTTAAAAACTCATAAATTAAATCCGATTATGGGTGGGGGAATATCTGCTCCTTTGTTTCATTTGCAAGTTGCGTACCATTTTTGGATTTTTCAAGGAGTTCCTTATGTTCTAAGCGACAAAACTTCAACAAATATTTTTCAATTAACTCGTTTTTCTTTTTCTTTTTTTTTTCCTTTGGACAATCTTTTAGGTGCCTTTTATAAAATTAAAAATATGATTTTCAGCAATAAAAATAGTTTATTTTCTAAAAATAAAAATGTTAAGTAAAAAATCTTTTTTAATGTATTTTAAAATTTGCCACATGACATTTACAGTTTAACTAATTAACTTTGTGAAAATCTGGTCCTTACAGTTGGAAGGAAAATATGAAGAAATGTTGCGAAAATTTAAAAATTTAGGTGAAGTCAATTTTTAAAATTTTCTTTTAAAAGATTTTCAATTAAATATTTTTAACACAAGATTAATTTTATCACAAGAATTGTGTTTTTGCTTAATTAAATCATAAAACTTTCATAATATCAACAAAAATAGCAACTTAAAAATTTACAACGGTCCACCCTGTTTGTAAATTTTAATTACCCTAAAATTTTACTTTGATTAGCCCGAAGAGAACATATATATATATATAATATACTTTTTGTCCGTTCAGATGAAATTTCACTATTTTCTGTCTCTTTGAATCGTTATGGTTAATCCTGGTTTCAAAAACAAGCTAAAAAGCTATTTACAAACTTTATGAGCTTGCTGTTTAAAAGTAGCCGTCTGACTTCGATTGCGTCCCCGAAACTGCTATAAATATTTAATTTTGTGGATTAGCCATAAAAAGTATGTAGATGATTTCTTCAATAGCATATTTGACTTATAATTAAATCCCGGAAACAACGAGCCTACAAAAGTTCTGTATAGCTTTAATGAATTTTCCTTTTTATTTATTTTATAAAGTTTTCTCTTTAAAAAAAATTTCTGAAGATCTAATAAAACATTTTAGTCATTAAATTATCTTATAATTAGCATTATATTTACCCTTGGAATGCAGCTATTATACTTGTGATGTTTTTACTCAATAAATAAAGATTTCATTCATGATACATGAATTCATTGTTATTTGTTACTCTTTTATTTAACTTTATTTTTGTATGTAAAGATGGAATTTTTGAATTGATTTTTCACTCGCCGATTTTTTTTTTTTTTTTTTTTTTTTTTTAATTACGTGAATTACAGTCATGCAGTTAAGTCATTTTTAAGATAAACATGAAATACTTACAAAAGCATGATTTAAAAAAATATATTATTTTACTTTTATTATTAATAATTAATTTGCATCAGAAGAATGATTAATCATGAAAACAACACTGTCTGTCACTCAAATAACAGAAGAAAACAAAATCGACTTTTCAAATATAAAATGCACACTTCCTCTTAAACGGATTAGGTACTCTAAATGTCAATTTTCGAATTTTCTCTTGAAATTTATTTAGACATCCGTAGTATATTCTGGTGAAGTTACCTAAACATCCGATGATTATAAATATGGGGAAAATGCTTTTTACAGCATCAATTTCCCTTTAAATGATTTAGAGTTGCAATCTTTTAATTAATTTTCTCTCAGCTCAAGCGCTTTTTTTTTCTTTAACTATGTTGCTGCTTTTGAAATCTATTTAAAAAGACATTATCTGAAAAAAATACACTGATTACACCTTTTTTAATACAATAGACGAAAGCATTTTTTAATTAAAATACTTAGAAAATATTTTCCTGCTCTTGTTTACTTTTTCATTGTATTTAATTTTTTGCAATTTGCAATGTTCATTTAATAGTTATTTTGAATGTTTATTCAAGACTAAATGAGCATTTAAAGGATCTTTAAAGACTGCATGTCGTAATAATACTCGCGAAATATTTTTTAAATCGTCAAATACTTCTAAACATCACACACTCTTACTTGCATTAGTAAACAAAAACAAGAAAATAATTTAGCCTTTTCTCCATTTCCACATAGTCATTTCTACTATGAAGACTGAAAAGTCCTGCTGCGATTTTTTTTATACGGTTTAAAAAGGGGGAAAATTTGGGGGTAGGTGCCCACATTTTATTATTTATATTTTATCAATGTCAGTTCGACGAAAAAGTGGAATTTCCAATAAAAAGAAATCATATCTTTACTTACAGCTCCTCCAGCTAAAAACATTTTGCATTAGTTCACAGAATTATAGTAAACTATTCATATGGAATGCTAAGAACTGGAAAATTAGCTTGAAAACCCCTAGAGAAATGAAGAAATGCCCTTTTGATATCAGAAATGTGACTCTAGCAGTGCCCTTTGTTTTATAAATTGGAAGCTAGACAGTGCGAAGATTCCATCTGCGATTGGCACCTATGCATTTCTCCACTCCACTCTCCTTCGCTGAATTTCTTCAAAGAATTATACAACACACACACACAAAAAAAATATTATCGTCAAAATATGTGAAATGATTTCGATTTAAAGTGTCTCTTAATTTGGCGCCCCTCCCCTTATCTAATCATTTTGCACCTCTTTTCAGGTACGTAATCATGTAATGCGGGGCTGTCCAACGCGGCGCCCTATCAAGATTCTCTTGGCGCTCCTTCGAATGTTTCATTTTTCTAGATTTGTTTAAAACAAAAATCCGTATCCAAAGTTTAAAAAATTTAATATTTGCATGCTTTTATTAATTAGAAGTGTTATTAAGGTTTTTGGACCCTTTACCTTCAACAGTCCCTGAGAGGCGCCCCCCTCCCTCATTCCGAAACCTCAGAAAATGCAACGTTAAATTTACGATATGTTTTTTGTTCAATTTTTTAGATGAACCATCTCCATCCTAGAGCGCCAATGATTACCACTGTGAAATATGTGTGTGTGTATCCTGCAAACGTATAGGTATCGCTATCAATGCTAAAGGGAGATAATTTTCCTGCATTTCTCGAATTATGTGAATAATAACGCCCTTCATTGTGTGCCATAAGCTCAGGTGCTCCCTTACTTACTGAAAGGTTTGACAGGTCTGATGTAAGTTACAAAGTGTGTTGAGCTATCTCTAGAAACATTTACCGAAGTTTTTTTTTTTTTTCAATATTTAGTTATAATAAAATATTTTATTAAAGAAAACATCCACACACACAAAAAAATAAAGCAGTCATTTTTTTTATTTATTGTCAAAATATTTAAAAAGCACTTTCAATTTGGCGCCCCTTTGCAGCAGCGCCCGGGGCAGCCGCCCCCCCCCCCTTAGCTACGCTACTGTTTACAGATATTACTACAAAAAAAAATTTTATTGAGAAGAATGTGGAAAAGGAATTTAATGGATAAAGTTTTCAAATTGAGAAGCTAGAGGAGGTGATGCAATAGCGCAACGTAGTCACAAAGTTGTCAGTAACAAAATCGAGCGTTTATTTTTCTTTATTTGAAAATGAGTCACTTATGAAATTTTTTAGGCTAATAAGGCCTCTCGGCTTCTTCTTGTAAACCAAATCTTTCATATGACCCCAAAGATAGAAATCACATGGATTCATATGTGGCGAATAAGGTGGCCAATGCAATACAATTTTCTTATTAGATCTCTTACCATCGCTCTAGAAGACTTGGGTAGGTTTCTGAATGTTGAAGACCACTTCCGTAGAAATAGTGTAGCATTTTCACCACATAAATACCAATTTTTAACAAGAACAATACCATCTTCAGCTGAATATGACGCTTTGGGAGACATTTTCAAAACTGCGTGGAACCAGGGGTGCCCAGAGAGGGGTTTGGTGACGCAAAATGCGTCATACAATTTATTTATTTTTTTTTTTGGGGGGGGGGGGGGAATTTAGAGAAAAAGTACATTTTGGGGGGGATTTTTAAATCCTTAATATTTCCTTTTTTTTTTCACTGTTAAAAAAATTCTTGATTTTTTTTAAAATATCACTTTTAACTTTTTTTCCAACATTCAATTCCCAGAAATGTTCCTGTTTTTTTCATTCTTTAAATTCTAAATAAGGGCAATAAGAACCTATTCTGCATCTTGCTATCTTTGAAGGCGCGGTAATAAAAATCCCTGACGGCTCGGCCTACAGGCACAGGTAGATTTCGAAGACGCAGACCGTGGGGCGCCTGTTTGTCGGGAATTGCGGAAGAAATGACCTTTTTGCGATGATGCTGCAGTTGGAACCGCCTACTTCGAAACCAAACTTGTTTGCAAGCGGAGCCAGCAAGGATTTTTTTTTTTTTTTTTTTTTTTGCTGTAAGAGTTGGTCCTATAAAAAACATGTCAATATAAAAGTTTTAGATAATATTAAGAGGATTTATAATAAATTTAAGCGGATTTGAAATCTTAGGAATTGATGAAGTTATGAATTTTTTTCTTCTAAAACCCCCCTCCCCCCCCCTTAAGGCAATTTTTAATTCTAACAAAATTTCTGTCATACATAAATTTTCAGCCTTTCTCCTAGAAGTAATAATAACTTCAAACGGATTCGATACGTATCATAATTAAGAAATTATGGGTTTTTTTCTGTTTTCACAAAAATCCCCCCCATCCCCCCCCCCCCACATTGGTTCGATTTTGCCCATTAACGAACTTGACCGAGATTTTATGCCCCTTGATTTTATGTATCAGTTTCGAAAAGATGCGGGAGTTGGAACCACCTACTTCGAAAAATAACTTGTTTGCAGGCGGAGCCGGCAGGGATTTTTTTGTTTTTAATTTTTTTTTCTATAACGGTTGGTCCTATAAAAAACTTGTCAATATAAAAGTTTTAGATAATACTAAGAGGATTGATAATAAATTTACGCGGATTTGATATCTTGTGAATTGACGAAGCTATGATTTTTTTTCTTCTAAAATCCCCCTTTTTCCCCCCCTTGGGGCCATTTTTAATTATATCAAAAATCTGTCATACATAAATTTTCGGCCCTTTTCCTAGAAGTAATAATAATTTTAAACGGATTCGATACGTATAATAATAAAGAAATTATGAGGGTTTTTCTGTTTTCACAAAAAGCCCCCCATTTCCCCCCCCTGGTTCAATTTTGCCCATTAACGAACTTGACCGAGATTTTATGAACCTTGATTTTATGTATCAGTTTGGAAGAGATTTATGCAGAATTTTTCCAGTTATCGTGGTCAGAAAAAAGTGACATAGATAGATAGATAGATAGATAGATAGATAGATAAAGTTTTGAACTGGGGGTGGTTTTGGGTTCTGGGAGTCATAATCGGCGTAGATCTGCAAAAATTTTCAAAATTGCCAACTAAGGTGAGAATGTAATAGGTAGTATTTCTTACGAAATCTACCTAAAAAAAATACTTGGAATACAGGTGGGAAAATGTTTAAAACATGCTGAAAGGCAATTAGAACCACAAGATGGTATAAAAGTCATCGCTTTCCAGAAAGACGCTTTCCAGAAGCGTCTTAAGTAATTTATTACTTTGTTTGACAGGGTTGTATCGTACGGTCCAAGTGCAAAAATACATTCTTGATGGGTGGTATAAGAAAGAACAACAAAATAAGGATTTCAGAGGAAGAGACAACGCTAAAATAAATTACTTAACTACTTAATCATTTTCAGAAACCTAAAATTTAAGTACAGTACATTTTAGAGATGTTAGAAGAGTAGTATTGTATGTCATTAAAACAGTATAAAATAAACAATCGGCACAGAGAAAAATACTTCCAGCCACTAATTATTTTAGGGAGAAGGGGGGAATTTAAAGAAAAATTAAATTCTTTTGGGAGGGGGAGGAGGATTAATTACTAGGTAAAAAGACTGAAAAATTATAGTGTGAAAGAAAAACAAATACAGAATACAGGGGCTTACAATAGATTTAAGACTATGTTTTAATGATACAATATCTGCCATTTTATAAGAATCGGTATTTGTAAGAGTATAGTGTATATGTTGTTAAAGCAGTATAATGCAACAACTTGTACTGAAATAAACGCTTCAATCCACAGTTTATTTTAGGGGGGAGGGGGTGATTTGGAGATTTTTTTTTGGGGGGGGGATTAAATTGTATTACTAAGTAGTATAAAAAAGTAAGATTGGGAAATCTTAAAACAAGGGCGTATGTACATGTAAATGTACATACACCTTTGATAGGAACCGACTCGTCTTTAATATTTTAGTCTTCTTAAAACGATATACAATCTTTGTACTTAAGATTTATTTTGTAATAATTTAAAAGATTTTTCTTTTAAATACTTGTAAGTAAATATTTATTTTCATAAAACTGTAGCTTTATTCATTAAAATATTTGACTTTTAGTAGATCACTTAAATTATATAAAAGTTATTGGTGTTTACTACATGATAGTAACAAATAAAATATTTCTGCTTTTAAGCAGAATTTCTTGCAATTACTTACTCCTATAACTCATAAGAAGTAAAATAAGTATTGTCATTTCTCCTGTTAACGATATTCAAAAGCAAATGGACGAGAATGGAAAACTAGATGAAGAAGAAGATGAAGAAACATCAGCAATGAAGGTTAAAGACATGTGGATTACAAAGAGATTTTTAAAGCCCTATCGTTGTTTGAACAATTTCTCTGGATTCAATAATCTGAATGTATTTTACAGAATCCTGCTATCCTACGCAGTTACAAGCTGTTTCGCAGAAAGAGCTATGAGGCGTGTAAAAATTGTAAAAAATAGGCTACAATCTGGCATGGGGGATATTTGACTTTCTAACTTGATGCTTCTTTCTACTAAAACTGATGTTTTTTCCAAAATTAGTAATGAGGAAATCATAAATTATTTTGCCACAACTACAACAGTCAGAACGAAACAACTGAAAAAAAAAATTAAAAACTTAGTCTAAATGAAAATTTAACATCTTGATTTTTTACTTCAACTCATAACAGTTTCCAAAAAATATTATCCCAGATAGTTAAGTTCTGTTTTTTGATAATTTGAATTCTAATGTATCATTCTTTTTTAATTTCTGGTTATATTATCAATATTTTTTGACGTTTTTACATCTTTTGGCTTTTTTATATTTGATCGAGAGGAAACAAACATCAAACAGATTTTTTCTTAATTCTAGAATTTATTAAAATTTATTTCAAATTTAAATTTAGATTTTTAAAAAAATTTCCAGTTTTATGCGATTTCTTTTTCAGACGAGGGTTGAGACAAAGTCTTTTCTTTAAAAAATTCTTCTTAGAATCTCTAAAACAATTCTTTCCATATTTAAAAATTTATAACGCATAATTCATATTTAGGCAAAATAGTATAACTTAGTTTTGCATTCATGCAACCAAATATGTGAAAAAAAAAATGCTTTAAATTTTGTCAGATAATTCTAAAGACATCTAGTCTTCTCTCTCAAAGAGAGGGAAAAAAAGCTTAATCAAGAGTTTAATAATTTTTTTTTTACATATAACAACTTCAGTGGCTTAAAATTGCAGCTCGCATTTCTTAAAATACTTTTTCCAACATAATAATGTATTTCAGATTGGTGAATTCTTTTACGCAAAATACTGAAAAAATATGTTTTTCTTATGTTAAACCGCATAGTCTGCAGAAAGAAAAAAATGAAGTTTATTATTATTTTAATTTACTTCTACTTGTTTTCAAACTATTGAATCTGTCCCTGTCTGTAAAATTGTATCTTCAATATTATTTATATTGATATTAAGGTATCAATATTCATTTCAAAATTAAAATATCATAAAACTAGAACACAAGAATAGGTTAGGCTTACCTAAACGGTCCTCTTTCGGGAGATAAGATATCTTAAATTACTCTAACTTTTCGAGAATAAATGTTCATGTTGTTCAAAAAATAATTGAATCTGCACAAAGTAGACACACAAACAAATATATTGACGATCACGAACACAATATACATAACATTTTTCGCGCACATCATAAATATTACATCTTATATTCCGTATTACATTTTCTAGTTCATTCATAAAAGTTCTAAGACAGATCCATTTTTTATCAACAGAAAAATATCGTCTGCGCGAGGCGCAAAAAAGAAACGATTAAATTAAAACCATGGAAGTAGCGATAAAACGCAACACACTCCCACTTTTGAGTTTCGAATTCAATGAAACTCAAACTTTACTTTGCGTTTATATAACCGACCATATCGGGATCGTTTTTCAGGTACAGTCACCACAGGAGAGTCACTAGCACCTTTATGGAAAATAGGTTCAGTAGATTCAGTATCTAAAAAGCAGTCTTTAACAGAATGTTGGATCATCGGCTTACTCGTAGCAGGGTCTAAATAACAGTTTTTACCAGTCAATTTTATCGTCGGTTTGGTAGGAGCAGGATCTAAAGGACATTCTTTATCATTCGACTGAACTGTAGAATGGAGTTCAGTACCTCTTTCATGGGTTACTTCTAGAGGAATCAATCTGAGAACAGGACGTAGAAATTCGCCGCCTTTCATCTTTACCTTTACCAATCGTACCCAGTTTCTAATTATCTTTCTAACAGTCTTCCTGCATTTCAAAATCCAAAAGTCTTCTCTTAAATTACTCATCAATATCTGGGTACCAGCATGATTTAAACTAAGATGTCTTGTCCGAATAAGTATTTCCACAACTGGATGGCTACAGGGTAACAGTATCGGAAATCGGAAATTTCTTTTATCTTCTCTCATCAGAATACGTGTCTTTACTTTAAGTAGTCCATTCGATTCTACATAACACTGAAGTGATTTTAAGCGTTTATCTTCAGTTCCTAAAAAGGATTCCTTTTGTACTACTTTTAACAAAGATATTTCAGCTCTATTTATTCCTTCTAGAGTTAAGAGTCCAGAAATCCGGTTGGCACGTTCCACTTTACAGTTAGTAAAAAATCTATAAATCCAAGCAATAGTTCTGATCAGTTTGTCGTACGACGAAATTCTGTTATAAATTTTTTCAGTTGATTCTTCATGATTTGTAGTGCTAACAACAGTTTTTCTCTTTTCGGAATATACTATGTTGAAATCAGGAATAACGTTGGATTTTGGCCATTCTTTTTCCGGTCTTCGCAACCATTCCGGGCCCTCCCACCATTTCGATTTCACTAAAGTTTCTGCATTACAACCACGAGAAGGGAGGTCTGCTGCATTTAATGATCCAGGGATGTGATACCAATTATCAGGTTCTGTCAAAGATCGGATTTCTTTAACTCTATTGAAAACAAAAGGAGCCCAATTTTCAGTTCCCTTGATCCAATATATAGCATTTGCTGAATCAGACCAGAAAAATTTCGTAATATCTTTCAACTGAAGATCATGTATAACACTTTGTGCCAGTCTAGCTCCTATATTACAGGAAAGTAGTTCCAATCGAGGAACAGAAATGGTTTTCATTGGAGCAACTCTGCACCTAGCCTGTACAAGCTGACAAGATATTGTATTTTCAGTCGCACTTCTTAAAAATATACATGTAGAATATGCATTCTTGCTTGCATCGCAGAATATGTGCAAAGAAAGATTTTCTGGCGCTTCATAATTGGAAATAATACATCGAGGGATTTCTATTTCCTTTAATTTAGAGACATCCTTCCGCCATTTTTCAAATTTCTTGGAAATAGATTCAGGCAATTCAGCATCCCACGAAACTTTCAATTTCCAACATTCTTGAAGGAGAATCTTTGGCCCCAAGGTGACAGGACACGTGAAGCCAATGGGGTCGAAAATTCTATGAACAGCACTCAGGATTATTCTTTTCGTTACAATAGTAGAGTCTTCAAAACATTTTTGTAAATCTATTTTCAGAGTATCAGATTTTACATTCCACATCAGTCCCAAAACTGGAATATTCTTTTCTTCTAATAACGGGAAGTTTTCTGATTCTGTTTTGTTGAGATTATACTCCCACCCTCGAAGATTAAATTTAGCATTTTGGAGAATAATTGTGGATTCTTCAATAAATTTTTCAAGCTCCTCATAGTTTTCAACACTAGTGACGCAGTTATCTACGTAAAAAGACTTTAACAACTTGTCTGCTGTTTCTTTAAATCTAGAAGGCACATTCTTCAGATGATATCGGATAGTTGCACCAAGTAAATAAGGCGAACATGTAAGACCGAAAACAACCCTTTTATGCTGGAAAATTTTGAACTTTTCGGGGTCACCTTCCTCACACCATAAAAACTTCAGAAATGGTCTATCTCGCTCATTTAAACCAATTTGTAGATAGGCTCTTCGAATATCTGCAATCACGCCTATTTTCTTCAATCGAAATTTATTTAATATAGTCGGAATGAGCTCTACGATATTAGGACTTTTCTCTAAACAATCATTGATCGAAGGTGAATCTTTTTGTCTAGCTGAACCATCAAAGACTGGTCTAACTCTGGTGGTAGAATTTTCTTTGATCACAGCTCTGTGTGGCAAGTAGTGTTCACTTTCGTCATTACAGGAGTTTTTAACTTCTTCAATAACGCTGTTTGTGTAATTATCGTCTGCAGCGAGCTAAGCTGCATGTTCTTTGATTCCATGTGCTCCGGGTTTATGTAAGTTTCTATTTCTTACTTTCCGCGTTTGGCAACACTCAGTGTTCTGTTTTGCTTTTGGTTGTTTTTAGAATGTGAAAAAGAATGTTGTGGAATAAGCCGTGTGATGGCTCGCTTTATTTATGTGTGAATAAAACCGCATGTATACAGTCCATTATTGCATTTGTGTTTTAGTTAAGAACCAGCAGTGTGTATGTGTATAGAATAAAAACGCAATAACATTCTTGGTACAAGTCTAGCCGGAGTGCTAGTGAAAAAAAAAAAAGTGTAGAATGGAACTTTTTTCTGAACTACTGTGTGATGTTTTTTTGTGGCGAAATATTACCTCAGCTTGTGAGGTAAGTTAACTTTGAACATTATTTTTCGTGTGTAAAAATAATTTGCTATTTAAAACTGTAGAATTGTGATGAGAATAATAGTTTAGATTTAAACTAAATTTCCTATTAACGTATTTTAGAACTAGTTTTTTGTTTGATTTAAGTAAAAATGAGTGAATTAACAACTTTTAAAACAAAAAGAACTGCTCTACGAAGAAGTGTAACGAATTATATTAAGAAAATAGAAAGTATAATCGCAGATGGTGAGATTAATTTAACAGAATTAGAAGAAAATATTGAACTGTTAAAACAGAAAGAAACGGAACTAAAAAAACTTGATAGGGAAATTGAAAGTTTAATTACAGATTCTAAACAATTAGAGAGCGAGATAGATACCGCACAGGAAATTTCAGATAAAATTGATTTGTGGAAATTTAAAGGTGAAAAAATATTGAAAATCGAAAACGCGAAGTTAAATAAGAATGAAAATAAATCTGATAGTGTAATTTCAGAAACAATTTTTGAGAATATTAAATTACCTAGGTTATCATTACCTACTTTTGGAGGCAATATCACTGAATGGATAGCATTTAAAGATCTTTTCAATGCATGCGTAAACAGTAATACGACTATATCTAATGCTCAAAAATTGCAGTATTTAAAGGCTTCATTGAAAGGTGAAGCGTATCGCGTCATTCAGTCTATTCAAATTTCGGATTCTAATTTTGAAATTGCATGGAATCTATTAGACGAAAGATATTCAAATACGAGAGAACAAATTTTTGCATATATTAAACGATTTCTAAGTTTACCAGCAATTCAAACAGAATCAGCTGTTGCTATTTTAAATCTAGTTGATAACATTAATGAAGTTATTTGCTCGTTAGAAGTATTGAACCAAACCATTGACAAATTTGGGGATACATTAATGACTTATTTAATTTTGCAAAAATTGGATCCTTCTACAAAATTGTGGTGGGAACGTCAGCTTAAAAGCAATGAAATTCCGAAACTTAAGAACTTAATTGAATTTCTTAAGAATTACGCAAGAACTCTTCAAAATAGCAAGTTAGTGGTAAATAAGGTACCTAAATCTGTATTTCCAAATAAGAGTAATGCTTTTATAGCTACTTTGAGTTGTGGTTACTGTAAAGAAGAACATAGTTTAGCTAAATGCTCAAAATTTCTCAATTTGCCTGTTCAACAACGAATAGATTTCGTAAAACATAATCATTATTGCTTCAATTGCCTATCTAATATGCATTTTCTCAATAAATGTAAGAGTCTAAATACGTGCCACCATTGCTTTAAGAAACATCATAGTATTTTGCACATGGTAAACAATTCAAGGAATAAGACTCAGACGAATAGTATGTCCCCACACGCACAAGAATTTATCCCTAAAAAAGTTGAGTCAGCGAGTGATAATGTTTCGTCTACAGTCTGTGCCTCTCATTATGAATCAAACGCAAAGAGTAATCAAAAGAGTCATATTTTGTTGTGTACCGCATTAATAAAAGTTCAAAATTCTAAACAAGAATTTGTAAAATGCAGATGTTTATGTGATACAGGCTCTCAGAAGTCATTTATTTCTAGAGAATGTGTAAACAAATTAGGATTAAAGGTAAAAGATAGTTCTATTTCTGTGTCATGTTTGGGAACATTTAATACTGTGAGTAATGGGGAAGTCGATTTATTATTCACTTCTCACTTCAAAACTGATCTTAGAGTATCAACATCAGCATTCGTAATGGATAAAGTGACAGATAATATTCCCTATGTGTCTTTACCTTCAGTCATTTGCGATAATTTCAGTGATTTAATGTTAGCTGATCCATTGTTTTACAAATCACAAAAAATTGACATTTTATTTGGTGTAAATGTATTTATGCATTTAATGATTGGTGAAATTGTCAAACGTGAACCTAACCTTCCATTTGCCTTAAATTCGAGACTTGGTTGGATAATTTCGGGTACTACAAATTTTGAAACGTTGGAAACTGATCCAGTACATGTAAATCATTTAAGTACAAAAACTGACGAGTTGGTAAATTCATTCTGGGAATTAGAAAAAATTCCAAATGTGCAACCTTTAACAGTTGAAGAAAGACATTGTGAAAAACATTTTGAGAGTTCTCATTTTAGAGAAAAATCAGGCCGCTATTCAGTCGCATTACCATTCAAACAGGATCGAGATATTTTAGGTGATTCACGCCAAATGGCGCACAGAAGATTTCTTTATCTTGAGAAACGATTAATATCCATGCCAGAAATTTACAACCAATATGTTCAATTTATGAAAGAATATTTATCTCTGGGCCATATGAACTTTGTTTCGAATACAGATCGTGAATTAGAAACTAAACATTATTACATCCCACACCACTTCGTCTTAAACAATTCTAGTTTAACTACCAAATTAAGAGTAGTTTTTGATGCGAGTGCTAAAACAACAACAGGTGTTTCTTTAAACGACATTCTAATGGTAGGTCCCAAAATACAAGATGAT
Source organism: Maratus michaelseni (assembly GCA_963931845.1). Taxonomy (NCBI): domain Eukaryota; kingdom Metazoa; phylum Arthropoda; class Arachnida; order Araneae; family Salticidae; genus Maratus; species Maratus michaelseni. Next base: position 189,521,516 of record OZ007587.1, read on the forward strand.
TTAATTTGTATTTTATTAAGGTTTAGATTTCATAATATTGCCATAACAGCGGATATAAGAATGATGTATAGGCAGGTAAAAATTCATGACAACGATAGGGATTTTCAAAGAATATTATGGAGAGATAGTCCAGATAAACAAATACAAGTCTTTTGCTTAAATACTGTCACGTATGGAACTGCTGCTGCTCCATATCTTGCAACTAAAGCTTTGAGTCAGTTAGCAATTGATGAGGGTCTTAATTTCCCAAAAGCAAAGACTATAGTTTTAAGAGACTTTTATGTCGACGATGTTTTAACTGGTGTTGAGAATAGTCAGGAAGGTACTGAATTGATATCTGATTTGCAAAAAATGCTAAAAAGAGGTGGGTTTGAGCTACATAAATGGTCCACAAATGAACCATCACTATTGAAAAATGCTGGGTTAGCAAACACAATTAACGATAATATACATAGTGTAGTGGGCAATAAGGCCACAAAAGTTTTAGGAGTGGAATGGCATCCTGATAATGATATGTTCAAATGTAGTTTTAGTGATATAAATTATCAAGGTGTCCCTACTAAACGAATTATTCTGTCATTTGTCTCAACGCTGTTTGATCCATTGGGGTGGATTGCACCTTTTGTGATTCTAACTAAAATGATCCTTCAAGAACTGTGGAAATTGCAATTATCATGGGATGATCCAGTACCAGAAAATATTGACCAAAAGTGGAAAATTTTGTGCCAAGAAGTCAAACTCTTAAATTCCATATATATACCTAGAAAAGTAATTTTGCCCAATTATTCTCGATGTGAACTTCACGGATTTTGTGATGCGTCAGAAAAGGGTTATTCAGCAGTTATTTACGTTAAAACTTGTGATAGCTCTAACATTGATGTGAAACTTTTAACAGCTAAAACTCGCGTAGCACCACTAAAACCTGTCACGATTCCAAGACTGGAATTATGTTCTGCAGTATTACTGGCACACTTAATACAGGCAGTCAGAGCTGCATTACATATAAAACCTGATTCTGTGCACGCATGGAGTGATTCACAAATTGTATTGTCATGGCTAAGATCAAATCCTAAAAGATGGCAAATTTTTGTAGCCAACAGAGTATCAGAAATCCAATCCATTTTACCAGCTGAGAACTGGAACCATGTGGACGGAAAAGAAAATCCTGCTGATTGTGCATCACGTGGGTTACTTCCTGCAGAACTACTGTCCCATGACTTGTGGTGGAACGGCCCACTATGGTTAAGAAGTAGTGAGGTTCCAGTGCATGAACCTATTCCCATAAATGAAGAAGAATTACCAGAAGCACGTAAAACCTTATCATTTGTAGCTTCTGAAACTGTAAAAGAGCTTGATGTTATATCAAAAATATCTTCGTTCTCCAAATTGCAACGCATATTTGCTTGGATATTGAGATTCATCTCCAATTCAAAGGTAACACGTGTAGAAAGAAATACATCCTTTTTATCAAGCAGTGAAATTCAAGCCGCAACACGCTGCATTATTCGGATAGTTCAACAAGCGAACTTCGGTAAGGAAATTCAGTATTTAGAAGCTGGAAAAGAGCTACCTGCAAATAGCAGTCTCATGTGCTTGTGTCCAATTTTAGATGATAACAAAATATTAAGAGTAGGAGGAAGATTGAAAAACGCACAGCTGTCGGAGAATGAAAAGCACCCAATCTTATTACCATCAAAGCACCATGTGACTAAGATCATAATTAAACATTATCATGAAAAATACTTACATGCAGGTCCAGAACTTCTTCTTTCTTTAATTAGACAGCAATTTTGGATCATTACTGCTAGGTCTGTTATTCGGAAAATGGTAAGAGCTTGTGTTACGTGTTGCAGATATAAAGCTCAAACTGCAAAACAAATAATGGCTGATCTTCCAGCATCCAGAGTAACACAATCACGACCATTTCATCGAGTTGGAACAGATTTTTCAGGACCATTCATGATTAAATATCGTGCAGGACGCGGAGTAAAATAATTTAAATCATATGTGTGTGTATTTGTCTGCTTCGTCATCAAAGCAGTCCATCTTGAAGTCGTAGAAGATCTTTCAACAAAGGCATTCTTAAGTGCATTAAAACGATTTATTGCAAGAAGAGGGAAACCTTTTGAGATTTTTAGTGATTGTGGAACCAACTTCAAAGGTGCAGAAAAAGAAATTAACAAATATCTTTTGCAGTGCAAGCAGAATGAAGAAATTTGCAAATTTTTGTCGTCAGAAGAATTAACTTGGACATTTAATCCGCCTTCTGCTCCACACTTTGGTGGACTGTGGGAATCTGCAGTAAAATCCATGAAATCGCATTTGAAGAAAACCGTTGGTGACACTGTATTAACCTATCCTGAGTTCCAAACCTTGGTTACACAAGTTGAAGCTTGCCTCAACTCTAGGCCACTGTGTCCCATATCATCTGACCCAACAGACTTGACTGCTCTAACGCCAGGTCACTTCCTAGTTGGAAGTTCTCTAACTGCCATACCCGAACAAGATCTAAGTCACAGTTCCTTGAGTCACCTTGATAGATGGCATGTGAGACAGTTCATCTTACAGCAATTTTGGAAAAGATGGAGCCGGGAATATTTGGCTCAACTTCAGCAAAGACCTAAATGGCAGAAAAGTCAGCGAAATTTAGACGTCAATGACTTAGTCCTCATAAAAGATGATAATCTTCCACCACTTAAATGGAAATTAGGGAGAATACTAACTGTTCATCCAGGTTCAGATAATAAGGTCAGAGTTGTGACGATCAAGACTAGTAGTGGTGTAATCAATCGTCCAGTAGTGAAATTGTGTCCTCTTCCTAAAGAAACTAAAAACTTTTTAATACATTTTTCTATTTTTTTGCATTAATTTGTTTGTGTTATTAATTGTGTTTTTTTTCATTATAGTCAGAAATTATATGCAACTAACCACTTGTTGAAATCCCAGGGGATTTCAACGGGGGCCAGAATGTTTGTGTAATTATCGTCTGCAGCGAGCTAAGCTGCATGTTCTTTGATTCCATGTGCTCCGAGTTTATGTAAGTTTCTATTTCTTACTTTCCGCGTTTGGCAACACTCAGTGTTCTGTTTTGCTTTTGGTTGTTTTTAGAATGTGAAAAAGAATGTTGTGGAATAAGCCGTGTGATGGCTCGCTTTATTTATGTGTGAATAAAACCGCATGTATACAGTCCATTATTGCATTTGTGTTTTAGTTAAGAACCAGCAGTGTGTATGTGTATAGAATAAAAACGCAATAACAAACGCCTTCTTGTATCCATTCTTTTAATACATCTTCATACTCTCGTAATGTTTCAGTTTTCTTTTGTGATTCAACACAATTTCTTAATCGTCGTTCAGCGATTTTTCGACCAGTTGGTAAGGGAGGAGGGTTTTCAATCCATGGGCTCCCTTCATACCTTCCTTCTGCATCTATTTTTATATTTTTATTAAAATGTTCTTCAGTTGCTTTTTCTATTTCTTGTCTGCTTCCGCTTTCGCCAGGATCGAGAATTCCAAGAGTGTCTAGCCGCCATAAATCTGAAATTTTTGCATCATTTACATGAAGTGACATGACGCTGTTTGTGCTATCGGATATGTTACATAGGTCAGTTTTTCCCATCAAAGTCCAACCAAGACGTGTTTCCATCAATACTAAGCCAGAAATCAATTGTTTGATTTTTCCGGTGTACAATTTACCTGCTACATCAGCTCCTATAAGCCCATGAATTTCGTTAGGGGAAAACTCATATAGCAATTCAACCTGGTTATTCAAATCAGAGAGAAAGATTTTTTGTTTCTTAATTTCACTCATAAATGAGCCAAGAGGAATTTTAGGAATGTGCGAACAAATTTTTTCTTGATCTAATACTTCGACACAACAGCGATAATTATCAAAGAAGTCGCTCAGACTGATCAAATATTTCTTATGTGATAATACAGTCTCCGTGCCACCGAATAAACTATGTGTCAAATTATCTTCCCCAATGCATTCATATCCCATCTCGGCCAATGCAAAAGATGATAAATAAGATTTACTGCTACCTGAATCAATTAATATTCTTATGTATTTCATCTTATTATTACATCTAAGATGGACAATAAGCGTTTGTAAAAGTACGCGACGAGTACCTGTTTTATTGGATAAAGCAGTGTCTTTTTTACTTTCGATATCTGACTTTTCCATAATCGGGTTTTCATTATCATTTTTTGCTGGACACATTATTTTGAAATGTAATTTACCGCAATCACAGGGTGGTATTTTCGTTCGACAAAAACGTGATATGTGTTTTCTTATCTCTAAACATTTAAAACAAGCCCCTTTTTTCATTAATATTTGTTTTTTCTCTTCATGAGATAAACTATTAGCATGTCTACATTCGTTACTTAAATGTGACTTGTTACAAAAAATACACGTTTCCCTTTTCATTTTTGATGAATTATGTAATTCCGTAGCCGTTGAAATATCTCTTTCTCGCCTATTTGACACTGTATAAATATTTTTGTTCACATTTTCTAAATTAAACCCACTTCTAGCCAAACGGACTTTTTCTTCGCTTTCGATTTCGTGCTGCAAAAATTTCATCAAAGAATCTAACTTGTTATTACTTTCGTCTTTTAAATTTAAAGTAATAGAATTTAAGTTTCTTTCCCAAATTCTCAATATTTCAACTGGTAAGCACGATTCAATCAATGGATAAAGAATTGCAGAATAATGTTCGCTTGAAACACCTAACATTTTTAATGATCTTAAATAGGTTTCAATTTTGTCGTATAATTTAAAAAGAGGAATTCTTGGACCTTTTCCTGTAGCATTATTCATCATTAAAGCGAGCACTTCTCTTATATATACTTCTATTAACATATCAGTACGACCAAATCGAGCCTTTAAACATTCAATAACATTTTCATAACTATCACCAGTAGCGGGGTACGACTCGACTATTTCTCTTGCCCTAGAACCCTTTAACGTTGCTCGTAACAAGTACTGATATTTATCTTCTTTCGCGATTTCAGAATCGTTATGTATTTTTTCAAACTGAGCCCAAAAGGCTAACCACTCCTTAATATCTCCCCCAAATAATTTAAATTCTATCTTAGGAAGTTTAAACTTCCGTTTCGTGGTATTTTCAGTTTCGAAAACCTTTAAAATCTTTTGAACTTTCGTTTTTAACTTAACTAGGACTTCCCTCAAAGGAATTAGTCTGAGTGATATTGCTGAGAACATAAAGTTAACAATTACGATATAAAGAAGATATCAACAAGAATCTAAGTGAATATACAGCATATGATAGACAAGAGATAGATAAAGATACAACATATGAAAAATAGCAAATTAAATGATATAATTACAAAATATCATATATAAATTCATATACTGTTATGTTTTCATATGCATTTTTTTTATAACATTTGGCAAATAATCTCATTTTCTTCAGCGGGAATTGCTCAAAACTTAAAAAAAAAAAACGACGGATCTTTTAAAACGATATTTTTAAAGTCACATAATCAGATTTGCAGCCAATAGCGTATTTTAGCAAGCGTAGTTTAACGCAAATTTAATTTAATTTTTGCAACATTTTCTTTGTGACAAATATCTAAATAAAATATTAAAAAATAAAATATTAAATATTGAAATATTAAATCAAATATTTAATATTTGAATTAAAAAAAATTCCTTTGTTTATTTGTATAACTATTTATAGAAACTCGTATACTTCAAACCACATTGATAACATGCTTTGCTACAAACGTGTCTACCAGTCTAACTACTCGTATGTCTTAGCTGTGTCTCTCTCCGAACTCATCTGTCTACTGTCTCTCTACTCTTCTGTATACCGGTCTCAGTATCCGTCTGTCTTTCTACACGACTCTTTAATCGTGCCTCTACCTGTCTCGCTTCCCGTTACACTACTCGTCTATCAACACGTCTGTCTGTCTATATACCCCTCTCTCTACCCGTCTGTCAAGTCGTCTCTGTACTCGTCTCTCTATCCACCACGCTACCCGTCTCCCTACCCATCTCGCTATCCCTCTTTCAACACTTTTTTGCACCTGCCTCGCTACCCGTCTGTCTATTCGTTTCGCTACCCGTTAGCTTATCTCTGTCGCTATCCGTCTCTCTACCCGTTTGTTTACACGTCTATCTATCTCTCGCCAACTCTTCCCAATATTTAAACAATTTAGTAAACAGAAGCCGTTTATCTGTTATTAAATGCAAACAGGAGTAATTTATCTAAAGAGTGTAATCAGATGCAATTTTTTTAAATACATACATAAACCAGCATAATAATTCACCAGTTTTATTTCCATAGTAGTTTATGTCATTTGACAGTAAATCTCAACTTCTTCAACCCGAACTGCGTCAAGCTTTTTAAAAAAGCCCCAAGGTCCGTATAACTGGGAAGGGGAATTGTCCTCTGGGCTATTAGATACATGTTATTAAGTTAAGTGAAAGTTTCGTAATCGGGTTCGCAGCCAATTTCTTATGTCAGAAAGGGTGGCTTCACGCCATTTTAAATTCATTTCTGTAACTTTCTTTTTCTTTTTCTGGTGGGTGGTTGGGGGGGGAGGGTTCCAAATATATACACTTAAATTCAAACTTTTGCCCCCATGTTAATATTAGTGTTGTTTGTATTATCAATTAATACTTTGTTGATCGAGCTTCATTCGAAACAAATGTAAAAGACTTCTACAGTTTTTTTTTTCTAGGAGAAAGTAATAAAGTTTTCTAATCGGGGAATTTAATATCATTATTGTTTCTAACTCGTATAGAGTTAAAACAGTATTGTTGCTAGCATTACTCTTGTTTGTGACCAACCTCTTCTGTGTATCTGAATAGGGAAAAGTTCCATATCATGTACTGGTTGGTGCCAAAGGCAGTTGTAGAATCTTACAAATTTTTCTAGAGAGCGGAAAAACATGTTTTTTTAAAATATTGACAAATATACGTTTATTAAACCATGTTTTTGAGCCATTTTAAAAAATTAAGTACGGTGCTAAAATAAAATTTTATTGCCATTTTCGATATTTTAATAAGAAATGAAAATACATAACAAACAAATTTAACAAAACTAAGCCATTTTTGGGTACTTCTCTATTATCCCGTCGACCACTTTTCATAACAAAAAACTATCGCCAAACTAAGATTAAACGCCAAAAATACAGTCCCATTTACTTCATGCCAGAAGCATTATACGTATTTGTTATGCCATCAAGTGGTTTTTAATTCGACATTTGCGTGTATTTTTCATTATGTTTTACTGATTTATTAGTTATTTCATTCATTAAAGTAACAATTGTGTCCTTAAATTCTTATATTTTATTTATTTTGATATTTCAATGGCAACGTTCTCCCGTTTATTTAACGTTACAGTTTGGCGATAGTTTTTTGTTATGAAAAGTGGTCGACGGGATAATAGAGAAGTACCCATTTTTTGTGATAAATAATTGTTATTGCCAGGGAGGCAAATTGTAAACAATTAATAAGCGAACTAAAAAAATTACCGGAAAAAACTTGTGGGAATCTCAAGAAAGAAATTTCTGATATAAATAGCATTTAAAATCTTAAAATGGAGAAGTGGTCCGTATAAAAATGCAAAACATTATACACCTGATATAAGAATTTTTTAATTTTTTTTATATTTCCGAAAGCACAGATAAAAGGGTAAAAATCCCGGCACAGATGCCATATACTCACCACGTTGGCGCGATTTTTCCCCGCCCCTTTGGCGAAAACTGTTTGTTGTGTTTGTTTACTTTTATTTTTTATTTTAATTGTATAGATTATTTTTATATGCATATCAATGTTAATTTAGGCACAGATGTCATATACGCACCAAATTGGCGCGATTTTTCCCCCGCCAATTTGGCGAAAACTTTGTTTTTGAATATTAGTTACAAATACCATACAATAATAGCATGTAATTTTTTATTTCAATATAAAAATAAAATAACGTAATAAATGAAATAGATCCTATTATTCAAAAATGGGAAATAAAAATAAATAAATGATAGTTTGATATAAATAAATATTGATATATATAATAAAAACAATTTATAGAATTAAAATAAAAAATAAAAGTTAATAAATAACAATTGAAACAAAATAACCGGGTTACCATGTGAGGCATAAAATTGCCATTTTGTTGCAATCGCGCCAAAGTGGTGCGTATATGACATCCGCGCCTTTATTTATATCAAACTATTATTTATTTATTTTTATTTCCTTTTTTAAAATAATAGAAGCTGTTTCATTTATTACGTTATTTTATTTTTATATTAAAATAAAAAATCACGTGTACTATTTGTCACACTATTTGTAACTAATATTCAAAAACAAAGTTTTCCCCAAGCTGTTGGAGGGAAAAATCGCGCCAACGTGGTGCGTATATGACATCTGTGCCTTGTTTCATTTCACATGAGGTACTGCTCTATTATCCCATCGACCACTTTTCATAACAAAAAACTATCGCCAAACTGTTAGATTAAACGCCAAAAATGCAGTCCCATTTACTTGATATCAGAAGCATTATACGTGTTTGTTACGTCATCAAGTGGTTTTTAACACGACATTTGCGTGTATTTTTCATTATGTTTTACTGATTTATTAGTTATTTCATTCATTACAATAACAATTGTGTCCTTAAATTGTTATATTTTATTTATTTATGTATTTTGATATTTCAATGACAACGTTCTCCCGTTTATTTGGCGATAGTTTTTTGTTATGAAAAGTGGTCGACGGGATAATAGAGAAGTACCCACATATGTATTGGTACTTTTATGTTAACTTGGCGCAGTTGAAAAATCGCCAAATATTTTTCTCATAACATCTTTATATTGCATTCATTTCATTTAAATATAAATCTTTCACTGATTTCATTTGAAATACATACATTAAAAATACACGTCTTTCACTCATTTAATTTAAAATACACGCCTTTTACTAATTCCATTTAAAATACTAAAAAGGAAAAGAAAATAAGAAATAATGCCACAAATCGAAACCTTTCATTTAAACATCAAAGAATTGTTCCTAACATACACACGCGAAATAAAAAAGCTGCTAATGGTGTGATTTACGCCAAATCTCTAATACTAATACTACTCTTACTAATCTCTAATACTTTTCAAACAGAAAAAATTCCAGATTAACTTTCCATTTTTATTAAATTGAAATATATTTTATTGTGCTGAATATTAGTGCTTGCATATTTTTTTGCTCCATGTATTCCATGAACTTTTCAATTCCGATTGTCTACGAAAATCGCCCGCCGGTGAAAATGACGTACGCACAAAATTTAGTGACGTATGTACTTTAATTGTGCTTTTTTATCTATTTTTTTAATATAACTTCCAAACGGTTTGACACTTATTCTTGGTAATAAATAGACGACGTTGTCACCTTTATAGGTACCTGCTGTAAAAATTTGAACGAAATCCATTAAGTATTTTTTGAGTTATGCTTGACGAAAGGTTTTAATATCCATCGTAGCTATATATGGGGCAAAGTAAAACTGCGCTGTATATGAGTCTTCGTTGCACTCAGACAATAAATTTCTCTTCATACACGCTAAAACCTTCGTATTCCTTATCATAATTTTCTTGAGAACATGTTTTATCGTTTAAAAGAAGATCTAACATTTCTTTTTCTTTTGGTTGTAGATCTGTCCATTTTTCACCTAATTGAGCATATAAAATCTCAATTTCTTCAATATCTTTATTTTCATCAGTTAATTTGTTCTTGTCGTGTATTAAAATGAAGGTATTACACTAAAATGGCAACGCGCGAATAGCCAACTTTTATCTGCTGTGTTTTGGCAACGAGCAGATACTTTGGAACTCGGATAAAATGTTTTTTGGATAGATTTATGTTTATTGTTAAGTGTTTGTTTCTGTGTAATGTAGTTAATAAATGATGTGTGTAAAAAGAAACGAATCTTTAATAAATAATTATAAGACATATAAAGATATACACAAACTAACAAAGAAGCGTCACACTGGCGACGAGTTAAACGTTGATGCTTCTAGTTTGTAATCTTGCTACTTTAGATTACTACTTCAATTTCGGAAGATTGGAACAAGGTAAGAAAATCTTATTATTCTATTAAAATGGAACAATTAGTTGAAGAATTAATTAAACAAAATAAGGCGTTAATGGATGCGCTAAAGGGGGATAGCACCGAAAAGAATAATAAGGTTTCTGGAGTACAATTTGAGAAATATGATGAATCATTAGAAAGTTTTGATACCTTCATGGATAGGTTTGAAACCTTTCTAGATATACAAAATGTTCCTAAGGAAAAACGCGCAAAAACACTAATATCAAGTTTATCTGCAAAGCTATATAACTTGTTAAAAAATCTTCTTGCTCCACAAAATCCCAGTGATCAGGAATATGAAGCGCTTAAACAAATTTTGCAAGAACATTTGAATCCGAAACCATTAATAATACCTAGTAGACACACGTTTTTAAACAGGAAACAACATGAAGGGGAAAGCGTTAGTTCTTATCTTGCTGAACTTCGCTCTTTAGCAATTCCTTGCAAATACACTCAACTTATGTTGAATACTATGTTGAGAGATGTTTTCGTTAGTGGTTTACGAGATAGGGCAATCCTAGATCGGCTATTTGAAGAAGACGATATCGATCTCGATAAAACAGTTAGGATCGCTTTAGCAATGGAACGAGCTAATAAAGGAGTTAATGATATAATTGGTAAGCCACAAGGAATTAAAGCCGTTGGTGTATATAAGGGAAAAAATATAACACCACAACCTAAGAACACACAAAAGAAAAATAACATAGTACATTGTTCTAGATGTAACGGATCAAATCATAATAAATTTAACTGTAAGTTTAAAGCAAGTAAATGTAGAGTTTGCCAGCGTATTGGCCACATTGAACGAGCTTGTTATTATTCTAAGGAGGCCAAACCAAACAAAATGGTGAAGCAAAAACAGTTTCATGTAAATGATTCAGAAGTTCAAAATTCAATTCCACTTCATAGTTTAGAAGTAGAGAACGTTTGCATGAAAGAAGAATTTCCTAAAAGACCTCCCATAATAGTAACTGTTGAAATTGAAGGTAAATCGGTTGAAATGGAAGTCGATACAGGCGGTACAGTATCAGTAATGAGTTTAAAGAGATTTAAAGATATTTCGAAGAAAAAAATATGTCCTACAGACTTGAAATTTAAGACCTATAATGGTGAAACTCTTAAACCCCTGGGTTACTCAACAGTTAAAGTAAAATATAAGAATCAAACAGAATACTTAAATTTATATATTGTTAAAGAAGACTTAGACACTATCTTGGGTCGAGAATGGCTGTATAAAATCAATTTAGATTGGGTAAGGATTAAAGCTCTTACAGTTGTAAATCAGGGAAATCTTACAAAACTGTTAGAAGAATACGCAGACATATTTGATGAAAAATTTGGCGAAATAAAAAATTATGAATGCAGTCTTGAGTTAAAACCGGATGCCGTTCCAGTTTTTTGCAGACCGAGACCATTACCGTTTGCAATGAAAAAGCGTGTTGAAGAGGAATTAGAACGACTTGAGAAAGACGGAGTTATCAAAAAGTCGAATATTTCAGATTGGGCGACTCCAATTGTACCAGTAGTTAAAGCAAATGGAAAAATTCGACTATGTGCTGATTATTCCGTCACTCTTAACAAAAATCTAAAAATTCAAAGACATCCTCTTCCAAAAACAGAAGAAATTTTTGCTTCACTGAATGATGGTAAGATATTTTCAAAGATTGACTTTAGTCAAGCTTATTTACAAATGAAGGTTCACCCTGACAGTCAAAAATTATTAACGATTAATACTCATAAAGGACTTTATGAATGCACAAGACTAATGTTTGGAATTAACTCAGCACCTGCTATATGGCAGAAATATATAGAAAGTGTATTGCATGATTTAGAAGGAGTAGAAGTATTTTATGATGATGCACGGATCGCAGCACCAGATTTCCAGACACATTTGTCAAGATTACGGAAATTTTTCGATAGATGTCGTCAACATGGATTGAGAATAAATAAAGATAAATGCAAATTTTTCCAGAATGAAATTGAATTTTTGGGATATAAGATAAATGCACAAGGATTATCTAAAACAGATGAAAAGATTGCTGCAATTAAGAATGCTAAAATTCCTAAGAACGTTCAAGAAATTCAGTCTTTTATGGGATTAGTTAACTTTTATTCTAGATTCTCAAACAAACTTGCTACTTTAGCATATCCATTACACAACTTGACAAAAAAAGGTGTTCCATGGATTTGGGATAAAAAGTGACAAGAAGCAATTCAAAACATAAAAGATGAAATCTGTTCTGATAGAGTATTAGCACACTATGATCCGAAACTTCCTATTTTCCTTGCAGCTGATGCATCTCCAGTCGGTTTAGGGGCAGTGCTCTCCCACAAATTTCCAGATGGTTCCGAGAGGCCTATTGCATTTGCTTCAAGAACACTTTCACTAACTGAACAACGCTATTCACAGATTGATAAAGAAGCTCTAGCTCTAGTCTGGGCTGTGAAAAAGTTTTATCTTTACCTAAAAGGAAATCGATTCACTCTCATTACAGATCACAAACCACTCGTGGCAATTTTTGCTTGCAAAAAGGGTCTTCCAGTTTTGTCTGCTACAAGACTTTTGCATTATGCTCTAGTATTACAGTCTTATCAGTTCGACATAATTTATCGGAATACTAAGGATCATGGTAATGCAGATTGTCTTTCACGATTACCCTTAAGGTCTGAAGATTTAGAATTAAAGGATGACGTTTCAGTTTTCCAACTTTCCCAAATTGAAACACTTCCAATAACAGCAAGAGATTTAGCCAAAGCAACTGCAAATGACGAAGATTTGGCACCCTTGCTAAATGCTTTAAAAAAGGGAACTTCTCTAAAAGGGAAGGAAGTCGAATATACTCTCCAGGATGGTTGCATTATGTACGGCCAAAGAGTCTGTGTACCTAAAAAATACCATAAAAAAGTTTTGGAAGAACTTCATCAAGGACATTTAGGAGTTGTTAAAATGAAGGCAATAGCCAGATCCTATGTCAATTGGAAAAACATAGATAAAGACATCGAAGATGTTGTTAAAAATTGTACAGATTGTTCCAGGTTTAAAGATTATCCTCCAAAATCTAAAACACACCATTGGGAGTATCCAAGTTTTCCATGGGAAAGAATTCATGTTGATTTTGCAGGGCCAATTTTTGAGCATATGTTTTTATTAATTGTAGATGCACACTCTAAATGGCTCGAAGTCTATCCTATGAAATCGACAACTGCTTTGAAAACAGTAGAATGTCTAAGAGATTGTTTTGCTCGTTTTGGATTACCAGTTATGTTAGTCAGTGACAACGGACCACAGTTTTCCTCATATGAGTTCCAAGAATTTATGCAAAATAATGGAGTTTTTCATAAAACGAGTGCACCTTTCAAGCCCTCCAGCAATGGTCAAGCAGAAAGGTATGTACACACTTTGAAACAATCCCTTCGAGCAATGCAAAACTACCCTGGTAGTATCAATCAAAAAATCAACTGCTTTCTGTTACAATTAGAGTTGCAAAAAACCGGTTTATTCCCAGGTTTATTTCCAATAGACCCGGTTTATTCCCAGGTTTATTGCCAAAACACCTGGTTTATTCCCAAAATACCCAGTTTATTCCCAAAAAACCCGGTTTATTCCCAGGTTTAAACCGGGTTTTTTCTAGCCTTTGCAACTCTAGTTACAATATCGGAAATCACCGAATATGACTACAATGCAGTCTCCAGCAAGTATGTTCTTGAAAAGAGAGATTCGTACGAGAATTGACCTCTTAATTCCTAATACTAAAGAAAGAATTCAGAATAAAATTAGGAAGGATATATATTTCAATGATCGGTATTTTGAAGTGGGTGAAAAAGTAGCTGTACGAGATTACACTGCAGCTAATTCAAAATGGAAATTCGGTCGTATCATCAGCCGAGATGGTGAATTACATTATACCATAAATGTTCAAGGCAATTTGGTTAGACGACATGTTGATCAAATTCGATCAGCAGGTGAAGAAGTGGACAATGATGTTCAGTATAGACCAAGAGTAACTAATATGAACGTCCCATCTGATCCAACAGTGACTTCAACGGAGACAGATGAAGCATCGACTGAGCCACCTACGACCTCCGAGGATATCGCCAAAGATATGCCTCCATCACTGCCAACAGTCACACCTCCAAGTGCTCCTTCAGTTAGCACACCCCAAGTTGTCCAAAATCCAGTGCAACTAAGGCGATCTAAAAGGATCCGGAAACCTCCAAAAAGATTGTGCTGTTAATTTGAAAGGGGAGGAAACTGTCGTGTATTAAAATGAAGGTATTACACTAAAATGGCAACGCGCGAATAGCAAACTTTTATCTGCTGTGTTTTGGCAACGAGCAGATACTTTGGAACTCGGATAAAATGTTTTTTGGATAGATTTATGTTTATTGTTAAGTGTTTGTTTCTGTGTAATGTAGTTAATAAATGATGTGTGTAAAAAGAAACGAATCTTTAATAAATAATTATAAGACATATAAAGATATACACAAACTAACAAAGAAGCGTCACAGTTCTCAAGTAAATTAGCAATTCGCGTAAAAGCGCTTCTTAATGGAGTACGCAATTTTTTAATCTGTTCCATTATCGTATTTTATTTTCTTAAATAATATAATATCCCGGTAGAGAGATGCCAAAATAATATTGAATCTGTCCCTGTCTGTAAAATTGTATCTTCAATATTATTTATATTGATATTAAGGTATCAATATTCATTTCAAAATTAAAATATCATAAAACTAGAACACAAGAATAGGTTAGGCTTACCTAAACGGTCCTCTTTCGGGAGATAAGATATCTTAAATTACTCTAACTTTTCGAGAATAAATGTTCATGTTGTTCAAAAAATAATTGAATCTACACAAAGTAGACACACAAACAAATACATTGGCGATCACGAACACAATATACATAACATTTTTCGCGCACATCATAAATATTACATCTTATATTCCGTATTACATTTTCTAGTTCATTCATAAAAGTTCTAAGACAGATCCATTTTTTATCAACAGAAAAATATCGTCTGCGCGAGGCGCAAAAAAGAAACGATTAAATTAAAACCATGGAAGTAGCGATAAAACGCAACACAAACGTTTATCAAATTTGTTTTATAGAATTGTTCTCCTTTCCATTTTTTTCCAGAATATGTTTTCTATATTTGTTAACATACAGTATGTTTTATCCAAACGTCGACCAATGGATAATTTCTTAATCGTTAGTTTTAGGCATATAGTTCCAGTTGCAGAAGTATTTAAAATTAGCTAAATAATTATGTTGGACACAATTTGGATCAAAAAATGCAATTCTGATGAATAAGTTATAAAAATTAACTTTTTATACAGCCTACGGGTCCTATAAGTGATATTTGGTAAAACAATCCTGAAGCTCTGATATATCAAATGAAAAAAAAATCACTTTTGTACACCCAAAACTCACCGTGTTATGCAAGTTTAAAATTTGGAAAATTTTCGCTTTTAACATGGTGCCCGAAGTGATGTGCGGTTAGATCGAAATCGTACACTATTTCAGGCACTGTGTTTAGTGCTAATTTTTTCCAAATTTGAAACTCGGTAACTTTTGGTCGTACTAAAATGATTTTTTTCCCCCGGATGTCAGAGAAGGAGGACTGTTTCACTAAGTATAACTTATAGGACCCAGGGACGTATAAAAAGTTAAGTTTTATAACGTCTTCAAAAATGCATTTTTTTTTATCCAAACGGCGTATAACATAATCCTTCAGCTAATTTTAAATATTTTTGAAATTGAAACTGTTTATCAAAGACTAACGGTTCAGAAATCATCTATTAGTCAATGCTTAGAAGGGACATATTTTATATTTTTTATAATATGTGTAGATTAATTTTTTTGATAAAAAAATTTCTTTAAGTTTATATTGTATTTATTTGTTATTAATTTATTTAAAAATAAACCATTAAGTGTAATATATCGAGCTATCATACTGATGTCGAGAAACAAGTAGCATTGCCTTCAAGCGCACTGCCTCATATCCTGCAAAAAGCAAAACATTTCATTTTTCTAACATTAAAAAAAAATTATTACGTATATGAATGTAATCATTAAGAGTATTAATCATTACTTCAGTCATTAATATTGCATTATATCTTTAGAATTATATTAGTTTAAAAAATGCTTGTATTGCAGTGAAAGCTGGAGCTTAGTGAACGTATTAACACGGCCTTGTCAGTCAGGACTTATAAATGTGGAAACAATCAGATTCCTAATAATTAAATAATTCTTGGGACTAAATAATCTTCATTATTTATTACGCTGTTAAAACTTTTGTTTCGTGTTTGTGTGATAGTACGTAAGAATAAATTATCAGTAGAATATATTTTACAATTGATGTTCTGTTTAGGGGGGGGGGGGGGGGGGGGAGGGGATCAATGTTAACGTATGAAGATTTTTTTTTTGGGGGGGGGGGGAAATTTACGTCATTGGGTTTGGGGGGGATGGTCACCACTGCGTGGAACTGACACTAAACAAACTTCTTTTATGCCCTCTCTCATTGCAAGCATTAGTGCCGCCATCTAGTGAGATTCTCAGAAGTTATTTCAGTTTAAAGTTGTAAGTTAATACTAGACCAACATATGATCCTATGTTGGTCTAGGTTAATAAGTCATCCTGTAAATATTTGTTCACCACTTTTACCATTTCGGATAGCATGATATCCCACTATTTACCCCGTTTCTTTCCTTTTTTTCACAAAAATGGAGTAATTTAGTTTCCATCCTTAAAGAAACTTCGTTAAAAGTTACAAAAAATTAATATCTCGGAAACAAATTCAAATTTTAAAATTCTGAGAGCTTATGTGACAATATCGGATCCATGAAAAATAACTTAATTTCATTGCGCAGCGTTCCATATTCTAGGCCCCACCAGTGGCTGAAAGGTTCTGCTCTCAAAGCTGGTAGACGGGAGGTGGTAGATGCAAGCCCCTGTCGCGGCCGTCGACCTAACCGTTTGGAGTTTTCCGTGGTTTTCTTCGAACTTTGAGTAAATATGAGTTAGGATCCCTTACTCCTCGCGTCGGCCTATATTCCTAGCACAGATAATAGGCCGTAACAAATAACCAACCAATCAACCATATTCTAGGAGGAGTAATTGTGAAATACAAACAGACAGTCAGATTTTAATATAATAGATGTAGCAATCGTTTGCATACATGTTTAATACTTACCATTCCTTTACCAATTCACTTTATTTCGCATAAGATTGTTACTTGCTATAGAGTGCATATTATTTGTATTAGTTGTTAAGCTTAAAACAAACGAAACAAAAAAAAAAAAGAGGGGGGGGGGCTGAGTTTGATTCTGCTTTTTTCTGAGTACACGGTGTACACTATTTAAATACTATTGTTACAAGTATGGCATTTTTCAGGAAGGAAATAGAACTTCTTTATGTCACGGTCAAACGTCTTTCAATGATTATTTATAATGTAATTATACACGTTTACTTTTCTGTAAAAAACAAGCTGACAACTGCCTGTGGGACACATGGTATTTTCATAATTTCGAATTTTGAATTGATAAATTGCTTCGGACTGTATATATTGACCAGTGGACCCGTGCGAACATTTCGCACTGAATTTTAATATTTTTTAGATGCAAGTCTAAATTTATATATAAAAAAATAAGAGAAAAAAATATCTTCAAACAACATTAGTCAAGCCAGAATATCATCTTATTTATCCCATCAAAGTTACAGGAAAAACTGATCGCTGATAGAGAAGGCAGAAAAAAAAAATATATATATATATATACGAGTCCGAAAAGTCTGGAAACGGTCAGATAACTCGAGAAATAAATTCGGATTGAAAACGGCAAAATGCATGTTCAATATTTTTGGAAAAATCTATTTAGGGATATGAAAGTTGCCTCCCCAACCCCCCAACCCCCGGGGGAAAGGGGGCAACTTTGAAATCTTAAATGATAACTCCCATTTTTATTGCAGATTCGGATTCTACGGGAAAAAATACGTAACTTTTGTATTGAACATTTTCTTCGAAACATTGTAGATGACGCTGTAATCGAGTGCAATGCTGTGTGCAATGCTGTGAGAATCGTTACCATTGCAATGTCTGGAAACGCTCGAATAACTCGAGAAATATACATCGTATTGAAAAACGGAAAAATGCATGTTCAATAGTTTTGAAAAATCTATTTAGGGATATCAAAATTGCTATTTTTCTAAAATATTAAACACGTATTTTTTCGTTTTTCAATACGATGTATATTTCTCGAGTTATTCGAGAGTTTTCAGACATTGCAATGGTAACGATTCTCACAGCATTGCACTCGATTACAGCGCCATCTACAATGTTTCGAAAAACATGTTCAATACAAAAGTTACGTATTTTTTCCCGTAGAATCTGAATCTGCAATAAAAAATGGGGGTCATCATTTAAGATTTCAAAGTTGGCCCTCTTTCCCCCCGGGGGGGAGGCAAAGTTGGGGGGGGGAGCACTTTCATATCCCTAAATAGATTTTTCAAAAATGTTGAACATGCATTTGGCCGTTTTTCAATCCGATGTATATTTCTCGAGTTATTTGACCGTTTCCAGACTTTTCGGACACCCTGTATACCAACGGTATTTTAACTGCATTAGAAGATAACGTCATCTGTTTCGGAAAAAAAAAAAAAAAAAAAAAAAAAAAAAAAACATGGGACAAAGAAAAATAAATTGAGCATTTGAATTTAAATTTTGCTTTTTAATCGTAAATATAAAATAAACCCGTGCAGCAATCTTTATTTTACAAACATTTTATAATTATTGTTGAGCACGATATAATGCGGTATTTTATTTTTGTGGCAACACTAATTTGAGGAAAACTTTTCATTTCATTTATGAAAACAATGTTGATTTAATTTTTAATGAACAGCAATTTTCCATCAAAAAACATATTTTAACGAAATGTGAGTATACTATGTCAGAAGCCGGTTTAAAATCCTTTCATATGGTATCTCATTTATCGTTCTGTGTCTTGTATTTGATTAGAAAAAGGGATGTTGACAGCATATAATATATACGATAATAATAAATTGAAAAAAATTTACTTAGAATTCATTATTTTCATATTTTGATCATTAGATGAAATCTTGACTCACAAAGTAGGGTTATTATATGTTTCTTAAATCTTTGCTATCCACCTTTTATGTATAACAGTAGAAAAAAAAAAAAAAAAAAAAAAAAAACAATGTAAAGAAAAAGAATTTTGAAAATTTAAAACTATAAAATTTGAGTCAGTGTTTGACTTCAATTATTTTAAATTAAATAAATAAATAAATAAAAAACGGAAAATATTTAAGATAAAATAAGCACATTCATCATTTCTTTTTAACTTAATCGTTCAAATTATAAAATCCTTGATGTGATTAAAATATTAATCCTCGTCCAGCTGCAGAAATTCAGGAACTGAAAAGACCAGTTAAAATTTCCTAATATATATATATAAAAAAAAACAGACTTTCATATAATTAATTTCTTTCTCTGTTTTCAGACAACTTGTAATTAACGTTTACCTATTTAGGTTATTCTAAAATTATTAAGATTAATGATTGAATATCGTTAGAATAAATTTACCCACTTCGATTCTTTGGATGTCCTTATATAGTCCAGTAGAAATAGCGTAAAAAAGGGCCTTGCCTTGCAAAAATTAGGGTAGTTCTGATTTTTGGATATGTTGTAAAGGTTGACCCTCTAATAAAAAAACCAAGTTTCCGACTTTCTTGACCTTGTGCGTTTTTCACAATATTGAAAAAAAAAAAAAACAATATTTTTCGCGTTTTTTTCGATTTTTCTTAAATAACTCAATGTTAGTGCATTTTACAGAAAAAGCACTTTCACCATTTTGTAGAGCATAAAATTCTCTACAACATGCAGTATTCATGTTTGTAAATTGTCCAAATAGGGGGTGAGATACGGAGCCGGGAAAATAGGGTAAAATTTGCAAAAAGTGCAAAAATCCACAAATGACGTTAGTTTTTACTTAATAACCTTCTTTTAGTGCGTTTTAGAGACAAAAGTGTCATTTTAAAGTTTGTAAAGCATGAAGTAGTCTATAAGTTTCATTTATTAGATCATTAAATATCTATAAGAGACTTTAAAAATCAAAATAATACAATTTATGGTTAAAACAAAAAAATACCGCCTGACAAGTCATTAATTTAAAAACGAACTTTTATTTTTGATATTTATTAAACGATGCAATTAATTAATTATAGTATGTACAATAATAGGTAACTGTTCAATAGTTGAGGGGGGGGGGGAAGCGAAGTTAACCAAAAAACCTTGTCGGTAGACATAGGTGCAGGGCCAAGAATTCAAAGTCGAAAGTAAAATTAATAGCTGGGAATAATGTAAAAAAATACTTGAAAGATAAATAAGTTGTAATTTAGAAAATTTAAAAAGGAAAAGTTGTATCTAAGACCGAAACTAAGAGAGGTGGGAGCAAAAGGAGTATGTGGCCCGGGCGCTAGAATGGAAGGAGAAGAGGGCGCACAATGAAGATTTGGTTTGTCGTGTTTGTATTCATTTGTTCCACATATTTTTGTTAATCAAAGTTTACATTGATGGTAAATGTATCTCAGTTTGAGAATGTTAGTCCCAACAGAAAGAATAACAACAATTATACCTGATTAGATGGAAACCTGTATAAAGAAGAATTGTTTTCCGGTGTTTTGAATCCAGTTTTAAATTTTAAAATAAAGAAAATATTATAAACTTATCCTGAACATAATCAAAAAAGTATAAAAAGTGCAGAAAGTGCTCGTCGCTTGAAGATTCATATTTCTGCTGAGGTTAAGTTCGATGAGACTATGTTTCCAAAGATGCCACAAGAAAAATTGTTGGGGAATGAAAAAAAATAAAGAACTTTTCATTTATATGCTTCGAAATGAATTTGAAAAAGCACAAATGATCACTACGCAGGCCACTGAAGATGCAGATGTGCTAATAGTGAACACAGCTATTTCCTAAGCCCGTGATTACGATGCTGTCATTGTCAATGGTGAAGACATGGACCTTCTTGTTCTTGTGGCTTCTCTAGCTGCAGACATTGTTTATTTCCGAAGGGGCAGGAGAGGGAAACTGCCTGATGATCTCTACTCCAAAGAGTGTTTCAAATTTAAGGAAGTTGCATAAAATATTCTTTTTCTTCATGCAGTAAGTGGTTGTGACACCCCTTCTGTGCTCTACAGTCATGGGAAAATGAAATATTGCAGAATTCTTCAGAACCCATCCCTGAACCAAAAAGTTCAAATCTTTAAAGACTCAAATGCAGAGAGGCACAAACTTGTTGAAGCCACGGAAGGTGTACTTCTTGCCCTGTATGGAGGTGATCCCAACCAAAACTTGAATGTATTGCGGTATGTCAGCTTCGCTAGAACAGCTAACAATATTAAATTAAATTTAGCTAGACTTCCACCTACTCGTGATGCTGCTGAATATCATGCATTCAGACATGGCTGGGAAATGAAAAGGATCCCCTCGAATGCGACTGGAAGTGGGGTGGTCACGGGCTCATTCCAGTCACCATGATGAATGGACCAGCTCCTCAAACTCTACTCGATTTCATATCTTGCCAATGCAAAAAAGAAAAAAAAAAAAAAAAAATTGTAGTACGAATTGCAGTTGATATTATACTGGACCTTGAGGACTTTGATGACCTAGAACAACCAATCGAGTCAAGTACAGAGACGGACGATGAAGTATCTGAGACGATGGTATCATTACCAGGGCCAAGCAGCAGAAAAAGGAAACATATATGACAAAGCGACTATATAATACTTACTTTGTATTTGTTGATTAATTTATTGTGCATTCTATAATTAATTAACCACATCGTGTTTTCAATATCAAAAATAAAAGCTCGTTTTTTAAATTAATAACTTGTCAGGCGGAATTTTCCTGTTTTCACCCAAAAACTTTTTGCTGTGATTTTTGAGATCTATTACCAATATTTAATTATCTAATAAATGAAACTATAGACTATCTCATGCTCTAAAAAGTTGATTATGACAGTTTTGTTTCTAAAATGCACTAAAAGTGAGTTATTAACAAAAAGTAACGTCATTTGCTGATTTTTGCATTTTTTCCAAATTTAACCCTATTTTCCCAGCTCCGTATCTCACCTCCCTATTTGGACAATTTACAAACATGAATACTGCATGTTGTAGAGAATTTTATCTTCTACATAACGGTGAAAATGCTTTTTCTGTAAAATGTACTGAAATTGAGTTATTTAAGAAAAATCGATTCCGTTCTAGCGCCCGGACCACATGCTCCTTTTGCTCCCACCTCTCTTAGTTTCGGCCTTAGATACTCCTTTTCCTTTTTAAAATTTCTAAATTATAACTTATTTATCTTTCCAGTATTTTTTTTACATTATTCCCAGCTATTAATTTTACTTTCGACTTTGAATTCTTGGCCCTGCACCTATGTCTACCGACTAGGTTTTTTGGTTAACTTTGCCCCCCCCCCCCCTCAACTATTCAACAGTTACCTATTATTGTACATACTATAATTAATTAATTGCATCGTTTAATCAATATCAAAAATAAAAGCTCGTTTTTAAATAAATGACTTGTCAGGCGGTATTTTTTTGTTTTAACCGTAAATTGTATTATTCTGATTTTTAGAGTCTATTATAGATATTTAATGATCTAATAAATGAAACTTATAGACTACTTCATGCTTTACAAACTTTATATTGACACTTTTGTCTCTAAAACGCACTAAAAGTAAGTTATTAAGCAAAAACTAACGTCATTTATGGATTTTTGCACTTTTTGCAAATTTTACCCTATTTTCCCGGCTCCGTATCTTACCCCTATTTGGACAATTTACAAACATGAATACTGCATGTTGTAGAAAATGTTATGCTCTACAAAATGGTGAAAGTGCCTTTTCCGTAAAATGCACTAAAATTGAATTATTTAAGAAAAATCGAAAAAAGAGCCGAAAAATATTGGTTTTTTCAATATTGTGAAAAACACACAAGGTCTAGAAGGTCGAAAACTTGGGTTTTTTTATTAGAGGGTCAACCTTTACAACATATCCAAAAATCAGAACTACCCGAATTTTTGTAAGGTAAAATGCTATTTCTACTGGACTAATATCTATATCATAGAACATAAAACAGGTCCGTCACTAACGATGACATAACGATGATGGCAAAGACCTGCTTTCGCTTTTATCAGACATATATTCGCTTCTAATTATCCCATAATTTAAACTTTTACACCATGGAAAAGAGCAAAAAATGAACTTTGAAATATTTTTTTTTTTTTTTTTAATTACTCAATTTACTGATTTCTTTATGATATTTTACATAATTTTCAAGCATGTTTTTGTTTAAATTTATCTCAATAAAAGAAAAGCATTTTTTTTTCTTTGTTGCAATAATGTAAAGTAATTTTGCAATAATAATAAATAAAAATACAAAAACAATGAATTTTTTATTTAATATATGTTGTCGCTCACAGACGTCGTTAGAAGCGCCATTTGTGAAAATGTTTCTGGCGAGAGACTGATCAGATGAATTTCAAAATCAGAGGAGGCTCTCGTTAAATTGTAAAGCTGTTTATATTGTGTGAAGCAATGCCGGAGCGGAGCAACGTCACGCGGTGCCCTTGGCAAAGCAGTTGGAGGGGCGCAACGTATACTGCAACACTGGACTAATAAAAATTAATTTTAAAGTGTATATATCATAGAATAATGTATTATATAAATAATAAAATGTATGAAAACTTTCACAACTTGACTACTTTCACATTTAATACGTATAATTATTATTTTTTTTTTAATTTTGCAAAATCTTCAATCCTTTACAATGTTTTAAATATTTTTTTTTTTTTTTTTTTTTTTTACATTCACAGTTACTTTCAGGATCATCAAATTTATACATTCCCCGACAATTATATCAACTTTGGCTGAAAAAATCACGAAGAACATTAAAAACAAATTAGAAAGGATTTAAAAACAAATCTATAAGGGAAAATATATTATTTTATACAGAGGAAGCGTTATTTCAAATTGTATAGAGAGTATCAGGGCTCATAACAAGACCCCAACTAGCGCAGGGACCACTTTCATGATGGTTGTGCCCAAAGAAGTTGGATTATACTATCCTACTTCTAGGTTTGCGCCGGTTTTTAGAAACGAATGCAATCCCCCCCCCCACACACACACACCCAATCTCTATCTCTTCCTCCGAATGATGTTACCCATATCTTAACTAATTTCCCCATATATATTTCCCTTTCAGCCCCACCAGTGGCTGAGAGATTCTGCTGTCAAAGGTGGTAGACGGGAGGTGCTGGGTTCAAACCCCTGTCGCGCTCATCGACCTAACCGTTCGGAGTTTTCCGTGGTTTTCTTCGAACCTTGTCGTAAATATGACCTTTAAGAAAAGTAAATTATTTGGGTCTTTTATAAATTTAAATCCTTACAATGGATTATATTTTTAAATAAATATATTATTTAGAGTAAAATGTTATATGTTCTATTTTTTTAAAGTCCTATGCAGTCAGAAAAAAAAATACTGACTTTTTATTGCTTTAAAAATTATAACATATTATAATTTGAATTTATGTCTAGACAGGTCGGAATAAATAAGGAAATTACCGACTCTTTTTTTGTTGCTTTATTGTTGCAACTTATTTAAATTTTCATATGATCTCTTTACTAATTTAAAGTAAATATTAGCTTTTTACTTACTGATGATATTTTTTCGAGATCAATATTAATGGAAGGTATGCCTTTCTTTGCTTCAAAATTCAATGGGGTTTATGTATACTTTATTATTATGTATACTGTCTTATAACATCTTATATATATTTACGAGAATTGTTAAATGTATTACAATTCATGTACATTCTTTTTCTCTATTTATTTTGGTCACTGCACATCACATCACATTAATTATATTTTCCATGGCTCTAAATTAAAAAAAATAAGTAATTTTGTTAGTTTTACTTTGGCATTTAAAAATGTTGTCTTCCCTTCGGTTGAAAAAGGTTTTTCATTCTTTTTAACCATTTTCTCCTTCTGGTCATCCAAAATTATTTTCGGCGAAGGGGGGTGTTGTGATAAAGATAACACGTTCTTTATTTTTAGTTACTTTTTATTTCAGCTCAGCGCAATTCTAAATTGATTATGCGCTATATTTTTAATCTTTTGCCGATCGTTCACCATTCCTTTATGCCTGTTATCGCTCCTGGACGCGCACTGCCGATGCTTTTTTTTTTTTCACCAGAGAGAACGCTTCTCTCTTTGCATCATACCTTTATTTTGGTTTGGCGCAGGTGCTAGCTTTAACCTCGCCTTGCTTACGGTTGCTCCTCGCTTGTGCGTAATACGCATGCACCACACATCCTACCGCAACGGCGTTTCAATTTCTGCTTCGGCGCAGATAACCTCAGGGCTCGCTCTTTTGTGATTCGGTTCTCTGTCACTATAAGCGCTGTAATTAAGTAAAGGGGTGTGTCTGTTTTGCTCAAAATAAAATGCTTCTTCTAATTACCAAATATTAATGAGTTTTTCATTTGCCTTTTTTAATTTTAGCGTCATCCCTAATCAACAAATAATTTTGAAATAACCTTCTTTTCACTTTCGTATCCCCCAGTCATTAATATAAATACAAAAGTCACTGGTTTCAGTTCAGAATTTTAATGAAAACGATGCCGTAAATATTTTGGAAAGCGCGCTTTGATCCGAGCCCCTGCTCAGTGTCCGAGAACTCGGCAATTACGCCGGTCATCCGGGGATCAATCGCTATTTGTATATATTTTTAATGTTCTTAAAAATGCTGGATGCCGTTATATATAATTTAAATTTAATATTTTAAAAATTTGATAAAGTGATACATAAATTCTTAATTTAATTAAAACTATCTTCATGGAATCGGCCAGAAAGGATTTTGATTAATCTTCAAGTTATATGGCTACTTATGTGAGAGCCAAATTTTTAAAGATGATGTGCAGTCTTCACATTTCTCATCTAAGATCTATCTTCCTATATTTCTCAAGAAAATAATAAAGTTGGATTCACACTTTAAAGAAGCGTCTTCATTTTTGCCGATATCTCTTAATTGCGAGAATAAGTAAGATTATTTATTTCATTTAATTTTTATTGTTTTTCTCTTCCAAGTTTAACCGAAATAATACAAACACACTTTATTTGTGCACATCTTATTTAACCCACAACTGCAATTTTAATAACCTATACGATCTACTCTTCATTAATTAAATAATATTTGACGGCACTTAAAATTATTCACGTTACAGCGCCCACACAAATCCAACCGCCCCTCCTCCTCGCCTCCAAGTTTCTTCACTTATTACGTGGTGGCTATAAATTCTATAGATCATATACAGGGATGCACGAAAAAATCCAACCATATTACCGGATATGGACAGCAATTACTGAAAATGGAATATGACTGAGTTATATGTTTTTATTTTTATTTTATTTTATTTTTTTACTAAGTCTTAAAAATACCCTTTAATATAAAGATTACATATTTCATTCATGTCATATAATTTGAGACAAATACTTCAGTTTTTGAAAAAAAATAAAAATAGATATATTTTTTTAAATGGTCATTAGTTTTTTTTTTTTTTTTTTTTTTTTATTGTAAATGAGAGTTTTTATTAATTGAACTATCTTTAATAATTCCGTCATCTTTTTCATGACCTCTTCAGATCTGAAAAATGAAATTTCTTAACAATATTCTGTTAGTGTTGGAAAGTGTTTCATAATCTATGCCTGATGCATTATTTGTCGTTCTTGTCAAAACTGGACATTGGACTATTAAAATCAATAAATTTAATACTTATCATTACTATTTTCTGTATAAAAAAATTATAAAGAAATAATAATAATAAAAAGCTATGCCTTTTTCTATCCTGTCTTCACTTATCTCAAGATTATTATTAGTCATGATAATGAATAGTTTGAGCATATTGGTCATGGTTATATCATTTACTGACTGAACTAATACCATATATTTTCTTCACTAATACTTTATATTATCTTCTTGATTAACAGACCATTAATATTTTAGGAGTATGCTTGAAACGAACTGTTTAATATTTATTGTTTACAAAAATGGATGCATAATTAGAAATGCCTGAATAGTCACATTTTATTAATTACGTTTAGCAAAGTTTTCATATCGCATATATTATTTCTGTTGTCAACATCCCTTTTTCTACACATATACAAAACGTACAACAGCGAATGAGGTCGAAAGATTTTTGAAAGGGCTTCTGACATAGTAACACTCACATTTCGTTAAAACATGTTTTTAACACTTTCCAACCTAGTTGAAAAGTGTTTATGATTTCGGTTTGTCTGCCGCCTGGCCGTATGGCCGTCTGTCCGTTCTCTAACTCCCGTAAATATGCTCGGATTGCTCTGCAATGCTTATATGTTATTGTCATTATCTATAGCATGTTCCCTATTTCAACGGAAGTGTGTAGCACTTATAGTTTTTTTACAGGGACACTCAAAAGAATTCCGTTACTTTGCGGTCTATGGGGAAA
Organism: Maratus michaelseni; assembly: GCA_963931845.1. Classification (NCBI taxonomy): domain Eukaryota; kingdom Metazoa; phylum Arthropoda; class Arachnida; order Araneae; family Salticidae; genus Maratus; species Maratus michaelseni. The sequence goes on from OZ007587.1 coordinate 189,549,178, forward strand.
AATCATTTGCGGTTTATTTAAATAATGTTTCACTATTTGAAACGCATTGAAATTTATATATATATCTAAGGTGCATTAGAAGAAGCTTAATATGGAATAGGGTGTGCATAGCACTTATAGTTACTTTACAGGGACAGTCAACAGAATTCTGTTACATTACGTCTATGGAGAAAAATCGTCTGCGGTTTATTTAAATAATGTTTCACTATTTTAAACACATTGAAATTTATATATATCACTAAGGTGCATTACAAGAGGCTTACTACAGAATATTGTGTGTATAGCAGTCATCGTTCATTTACAGGGTCACACAAAAGAATTCGTCTGTTAACAATAATTCCTGGAAGTGCGTTTTAAGTTGCTGACGCGATTTTAAATTGAACTCAATTTTTGTCTATTACTTGGTGTGTATAAATTCTGTATTTCATATACAGGGCAGCACAAAAGTTCGTGAACACATTTCCGTTTATTGAAAGAAACTCCAGAAGGAGAATTTTAAACTGTGCTAAGCGTTTCCAAACTAAACTAAAATTTAGCATCCTATGTAAGTATATATACAAATCTATAGATGATATACAGGGCTGAATAAAAGTATTCGGATATTTTTCCGAATATTGTATATGTTGGAAATATATGTCGGAAATTCCTGAAATTACGTTTTTAAATATGTTATGCGTTTTCCAAATTGTTTACTTATATGTTATCTTTCAGCTTATTAAACGGTAATGATTTGTAAAATTATTTTGGAAGCGTTGGAAAGTGTTACATAATCTATGCTTGACGCATGATTTTTCGTTCTTGTTTTTAATTAAAAATTGCATTTAAATAAAAATTAAATCAGCATTGTTTTCATAAATGAAATGATAGGTTTTCTCAAATCAGTGTTGCCACAAAAATAAAGTACCGCATTATATTATGTTCAACAATAATTATAAAACAGAAATAGTAACAAAAAAAAAAAAAAAACTTGGTGTATCTGCACGGGTTTATTTTATATTTATGATTAAAAAGCAATATAGAATTTGAAATGTTTAGAAGTATAGATACCATCGATCGGCCAAAACAGTGGTATTTCACGTATAGAATAAAACTTGTGCTTCGTAAAAATGCATTTTGTATGTATTCAATTTATTTTTCTGTGTCCCGTGTTTTTCGTTAAGAGATGACATCATCCTTTAACCCCTTCACGACGAGCGTCTTTTACAGAATTTTTAATTTTTTGCCACCGGTTTTTCAAAACAGAAATTTTTGCCTAATTGAATCGCAAAAATGTTATTATTAAATAAGGCAAAGCTTACAGTAAAAAATAACTGGTGGTAATAATCAAGGATTCTGAGCACTTTATGCGTCACGTATACGTGTCGCTCGTCCCCTAAGGGGTAATGCAATTAAAATATGATTGTAAATTTTTTCTCGCGCGTACTTAAAAATATATAATATATCGAGCTTTAAAATCGGGTTTTTAGTTAATTTTTGCGTGTGCGTCACCTATTGTTTATATATTTTCTTTGTTTTATCATGACTGTGTATATGCGTACTGTATCGGAGTACCAGTAGATTATGTAATTTAAGGATTATATTCCAATTCGATATACAGTTCATTAGGATTTATAAAAATTGCAGGATTTATTTTTTTACGCTAAGTGCGAATTCTTTGCAAAGATCCACTGGTATATATTATTTCTGTTTCTAGGAATTAACGACATACACAACAACCAGTGAGGTATAATTTGAAAGGTTTTTGCAACGGCTTCTGACATAGTCCACACACATTTGGTTAAAACATGTTTTATGATTAAAACTTGCTGTTAATTAAACTAGTCGTTGGGGGCCACCGTAATACTTACCCATCATGGATATGCATAATGTAAAATATTAAAATAAAAATGTGTAAACTACTTATAAAGTGCATTGCAATTCAAATAAAATCGTGGCTTGATGACGTCACAAACTTTAAAGGCTCGATTACTGAATTGCTTGAAAGAAACATCCTTATAACTCCAAAAATAATAATCCTATTAACTAGCGGTTTATTGCATCTGATTAAGCGTCAAATTTCCAATTAAAATATATCTTTGAAGTGAAATTTGGATGAAATACAGGGTCATGAAAAATCGAAGAGTGTGGAAAATAGGATTCCAAATATCTCGGCAACTAATTATCCGATCGACTTCATGCTTTATGAAAAAATTATGTTTTTTTATTGTCTTTTATATTCATTTCTTAAAATAAACAATTTCGAAAATTTTTATATACCTTTCATCAGAACGAATATTTCGAGAGTCCGAAAAAAATTGTTCCGGTTAATCGAGGTTATTGAAATGAAATAGGCTTCTTCCCATTATCACATACTACGTACATACCAAATTGCCAGTCTCTATCTCAATTTTTTCGGAAGATAGAGCGTTTACAGACACACAGACACACACACACAGACACACAGACGGACCGCAAATTTTTTTTTCTAAAAATATGTTTTTCGGAATCTCCAGTGTCTGAAACGTGTAAATCCGTCAAAAAAAAAAATTTCGATTTTCAAAACGATTACAAGACTTACCCTATACTACGTATGATGGGTAAGTAATACCCTATACTACGTATGATGGGTAAGTAAAATTAAATCGGCATTGTTTTCATAAATGAAATGAAAGGTTTTCCTCAAATTAGTGTTGCCACAAAAATAAAATACCGCATATATGATGATCAGTAATGATTATAAGAAAAATAAATAGTACATAAAAGATAAAGTATGATTTCTCCGCACGGGGTTATTTTATGTTTACGGTTAAAAAACAAAATTGAAATTGAAATATTTAGAAGCAAAAAATACACCATCGACCGATCAAAGCAGTGGTGTTTCACGTCTTGAATAAAAGGCATGCTTTGTTATATTAGATTAAATTGTATTTTAAATGTATTCAATTTATTTTTCTCCGTTTAATGTTTTTCAAGAAGTGGATGACGTCATCTTCTAATGCAGTTAAAATACGATTATTATTTTTTTTTCTCGCGCGTGCCTTTTGCTATCTTCAATCAGTTTTTTGTGACTTTAATGGAATAATGAGACGATATTCTGGCTTGACCAATGTTGTTCGCAGGTATTTTTGTTCTTAATTTTTTTTAGATGTTTAAACTTGCATCTACAAATTATTAGATATTGCTAAAAATTATTAGATTGACGTGCGAAATCTTCGCACGGGTCCACTGGTTTTATTAATTTTCCACGTAATTTCAAGAGTCCCAGCATCATATATATTTTTTATTTTTTCCAAAAGTTTTTTCAAACAGCAATATTTATTGGAAATGTTAAATAAATCTTCCACGAAGATAATACATATAAAAAATATAGGACACTGCAATCCCTGTAATTTAATAGAGCTGCCATTATGTGAACTTTTATTATTCTAATAAGAGAGTTTTTAAATTAACCGAAATCGTGGTTTTTAGAATTAATTAAATTATTTAAACATAAAATATTACTAGAACTTTAGTCAATATATTATTTTTAAATAATAAAAATAAACTACTGCATAAATGAAAAAAAAAGGGAAGGGCGCTAGATTTGGAGAATCGGGAGGCCATACCAAACGCAGAGAGTTCGATTCTGGTGCGAATCTAATTAACAAATATTTCGGGATACAAATATACAGTATCTCCCAAAAATGTTCAAGAATTCGGGAAATAATGGCGTCGGTCTTGTTTATCTGTCCTCCTCGAAAATTTAACTAACATTTCTACTTTACAACGATTACGTATAAACGAGATTGAAAACGAAAATGAAATCCGATATTCAAATTATTACTACAGACTATATATTACTACTGACTAGATTAGAAAAAATGGAACCAAAACTTAAAATATAAAATAAAAATAAAATTTTCCAACTAGTAAAAAATAAATTGAAGATGTAATTACTGCTTAAAGTTATAAAAACATTATACAAAAGGCTTAAAAATAACTTTTAATATATATAAAGATGACATGTTTCATTCATGTTACATGATTTGAAACAAATACTTAAAAAAAAAATTATATAATAATAAATATATTTAAAACAAGAACGAAAAATCATGCGTCAAGCATAGATTATGTAACACTTTCCAACGCTTCCAAAATAATTTTACAAATCATTACCGTTAATTAAGCTGAAAGATAACATCTAAGAAAACAAGTTGGAAAGCGCCTAATATATTTAAAAACGTAATTTCATGAATTTCCAACATATATTTCCAACATATACAATATTCGGAAAATATCCGAATACTTTTATTGAGCCCTGTATAGGATCTATGGATTTGTATTTATACTACATATAAGATGCTAAATTTTAGTTAGTTAGGAAACGCGTAGCAGAGTTTAAAATTCTTCTTCTGGAGTCCCTGTCAGTAAACGGAAATGGGTTCGCGGACTTTTGTGCTGCCCTGTATATGATCTATAGAATTTACACACACCAAGTAATAGACAAAAAGTGAGTTAAATTTAAAATCGCGTTCAGCAACTTAAAACGCGCTTCCAGGAATTATTGTTAACAGACAGTAGAGAATTCTTTTGTGTGTCCCTGTAAATGAACGATGACTGCTATACACACAATATTCTGTACTGTAGTAATCCTCTTGTAATGCACCTTAGTGATATATATCAATTACAAAGCGTTTGAAATTGTGTAACATCATTAAAATAAACCGCAAATGATTTTTCTGTGTGTCTATATGTCTGTGTGTCTGTAAACGCTCTATCTCCCGAACAAATTGAGATAGATACTTGAAATTTGGTATGTACTTAATATGTAATAATGGGAAGAAGCCTATTGAATTTCAGTAACCTCGATGATCCGGAACTATTTTTTTCGGACTCTCGAAATATGCGTTCTGATAAAAGGTATATAAAAATTTTCGAAATTGTTTATTTTAAGGAGTGAATATAAAAGACAATAAAAAACCATAAATTTTGCATAAAGCATGAAGTCGATCGGATAATGAGTTGTCGAGATATTTGTAATCCTATTTACCACACTCTTCGATTTTTCATGACCCTGTATTTCATCCTAATTTCAATTCAAAGATATATTTTAATTGGAAATGAGACGCTTAATCAGATGCAATAAATCGCTAGTTAATTGGATTATCAATTTTCGAGTTATAAGGATGTTTATTTTAAGCAATTCAGTAATCGAGTCTTCAAAGTTTAGGACGTCATCAAGCCACGATTTTATTCGAATTGCAATGCATTTTATGAGTAGTTTACACATTTTTTTATTTTAATATTTTACATTATGCATATCCATGATGGGTAAGTATAACGGTGCCCCCCCCCCCCCCCCCCAACGACTAGTTTTTTATTTCAATTGTAAATGCGAGTTTTTTTTATTAATTGAGTTCTCTTTAATAATCCAGTCATCTTTTTCATGACCTCTTCAGATCTGACTTACACAAATGTGAACTTCTATTCTTTTCCTCATAAAAACTGAACTGTTTTAATTTTTTTAATTTAAATTTAATTGTAATATAGCTGTATGATTTTTGCGTTGAGACAAGACCAATGAATGCCAGCATGGACGCTTATTACCTCCTAAAATAAATGTTCTTTTCATCTGAGTTTGAAAAATGTCTGCAAGACACTATGGCCAAGGAAGAAAGGTATTTTCATAATTATTTAACTTAAACACACAACACATACAACAACAACAAAACAAAAAGTTGGAAATTGTACGTTAAACGTGACAAATGAAGTACGTTCTTACTATAACTAGTTTTACAATGTAAAAAGAGCGTGCCTTTCTTTTCTCTTGCTACGTATGTCACGTTTACAGATACGAATTTTTTTTCGACACCAGACAGAGCTGCAAAATTCGCCATGGAGATCTTACTTTGCGAATGATTACCTCCATGGTTTAATATTTCTATGATTCACGATGAACGAATCTCTTGTGTTTATTTACTTTAATGGATATTGGGAAAGATATTGAGCTGTTAACCTAATTTTAACTGCAGTTATCTCAGACTCTATACATTTTTTTATATAACTCTCTCAAAGAAACAAATTTTTTTAATGTTTCTAAAAATGTAACTTTTATGCAATTTTATTCGGAAAAATAATTTTGAATAAAAATGGTCGCCTGGCATATGAAAAAATAAATGGTCTGTCCATGTTTGTTTTCCTCAGTCACATGACTTGCGCTTTTATTATATAGATTATGTGTGATAAGAGTTAATAGAATGAAGTAAACTTTGATTAATATATTCGATTTTCATAAAATTTGAAATGACTCAACAAAATTTTGCAACGATTATGTATAGGGTGCAAAATGTTATCTATCGCCGACCTTTAATTTCTGAACCGTTGGTTGTAGACATATAGTTCCAATTACAAAAGCGTTTAAAATGAGGTAAATATTCATGTGGTTGCGTTTATTAAAGTAAAAAATCAATTTTATAAAAATTACGAAATCTAACTTTTTATACGGTCCCCCGGTCCCTATAGTTATATTTAGTAAATGTTTGCACATATCATAACAAATACAACACAAAAAGTTTGACTTCTGTACGGCAAAAATTGACACAGTTATTAAATTTCAAAGTTTGAGATTTTTTTCACATGATTTTGTCTTTCATTCAGGGATCAGTTTAAAAATGAATTAGAGTGATTCGAGAACGAAATCAGGGTGCAATGTCCTTTTTACGGCAAAACTACCTTTAGCCGGTATAATGTCCTTTTTACGGCAAAACTACCTTTAGCCGGTATAATGTCCTTTTTACGGCAAAACTACCTTTAGCCGGAATCGCTAAATCGGTGTATCACCAAAGAGGGTTATTTCATCTAAAAATTTGAGCAGACTTTGAGGGGTCGTATACAAAGCGAAGAATGAAATGTTGAAATTAAACAGAAAAATAAATTTATTATCATATTAGAAAACGGTCTACTATAAAAATGAATACATCAAATACCGGAATCTACTAGAGATACTGCTCAAAGTGTTCTCTATTGGTGGCAATGCACAGCTGAATGCGTGATAGTACTGAGTCCTGGATACGTTGGAGCATAGCAGGCGAAACCACTTTTAACCGGTATCGCTAAAAGCGGGTACCACCAAAGAGGCTTTTTTCATCTAAAAATTTAAGCTAACTTTTAGGGGTCAAACAACATTCAAAAGTCAAATTAGGCAGTGTTGAATTCAGGGGGTGGCCCGGGAGGACATTCCCCCCCTTCCCCCCGAAGCAATGAAATGTCACATCCTGGAAAATGTGAGATTTTGTGTTTTCAATAGGCAAAAAGTGCAATTTCTCCCCGGAACTCTATAATGTCCCCCGCCGGAAAAAGTGTCTGATTTCAACATTGAAAGTAGGTATTGTTTGTTATCGGAAAATAAAACCTTCCGCTTTTTTGTGAATGCTTCCAGTCTGTTTTGATTTTATCAAAATAGGGTTGAGTCGAGTTTGTTTAGCTGCGTTAGGCTGAGTTTCCAATCTTAGTTACCTCCCACAAGAGAACGCAAACTAGAACTTCGGAAAATACTCATATCAGCGTAACATCTCTTTCGGTTGTAGAATCGTCCCAGAGTGCTAGGCGCGGTTTTCAAAAACGAACAATAGAATCGACATCAGTCAAATAAAATATACTCACTAAAAACTTCATAAATGGCAGCGGAATGCAAACGGACAACCGAAATATAACGAGCATGAAAATCAAGATTATGCAAATTACAATAGTACCGCAGTACAACGCGTTCGGGATAAAACACGAGCCACTAACAGTGGACATGCTTGTCAGCGCAGAGATTGTAATGGCAGGCTATACGTACACGCAATATACCGAAATGATACTGATTTATGGCAAATGTCAAAGGAATGCCAGAGTGGCTGCTAGGGTTCATTCAGAGCGTTTTCCTAGAGATCGACATCCAACGCATGAAACAATGACTGATGCATTGCACCGTCTTAGAGAGACCGGCTCTGTTGCACCACGACCCAGAACAAGTAGATGCGCAAGGTGTAATGTTCGAGTGACACCAGAGGAAGTGCTGGCATTCACCCTTCTAAATAACAAATGAGCACGGCGGAAATAAGCGAGGCATGTGCATACACGCGTCAGCGTGTCTGGCAGTTATAACATGCACATGATGCGCTTCCATACCATCCAACACTGGTGCAAGTATTGATGTTGGGTGACCACGAAAGACAATTTGATTACTGTAATTTCATGCTTAACACTATAGAGAAAAATCCATCGTTCCTATGTGACATTTGTGGAGAGATGAAGCAACGTTTACACGGAGTGGTATTGTGAACGTGCAAAATGTGCATTACTGGTCTCTGGAACATCCTCACATCGCCCGCACATTACGACACCAGGTAGGCTGGTCAATGAACGTGTGGTGCGGTATATGGGAAACTCAGATTGTTGGACCCATCTTCTACGATGGAATCCTAACGGGCGAACTTTACCTGCACTTACTACAAAACACGGTACGTGACTGGTATGAAGAGCTGCCTCTCCGAAATGAATGCTGGGTGCGGTTTCAACATGATGGGGCCCCTCCGCATAAAGCATCAAACGTGCGTGCGTATCTGGCCAACAAATTCGGTCAACAGATCATTGGAAATGGTAGTCCGGTAGAGTGGCCAGCGCGTTCACCGGACTTGTCTCCCATGGACTCTCCATGGACTCCCCATGGACCTCTGGGGATACATCAAAGCACAGGTGTATGTGACTGAGCCTACTTCTCTGGTTGATCTGGAGCAGCGCATCATCCTTGCTTGTCGCACAGTTACACCTGCTATGCTCCAACGTGTCCAGGACTCAGTACTGTCACGCATTTAATTGTGCATTGCCACCAATGGAGAACATTTTGAGCAGTATCTCTAGTAGATTCCGGTATTTGATGTATTCATTTTTTATAGTTGACCGTTTTCTAATATGATAAAAAAATTATTTTTCTGTTTAATTTCAATATGTCATTCTTCGCTTTGTATACGACTCCTCAAAGTCAGCTCAAATTTTTAGATGAAATAATCCTCTTTGGTGATACCCCGATTTAGCGATACCGGCTAAAGGTAGTTTTGCCGTTAAACGGCCATTGCACTCTGATTTCGATCTCGAATTACTCTAATTAATTTTTTAACTGATCCCTGAAAGTAAGACAAAATCATGTGAAAAAATCTCAAACTTTAAAATTTAATAACTGTGTCAATTTTTGTCGTACAGATTGTGTTGTATTTATTATGATATGTACAAACATTTACTAAATATAACTATAGTGACCAGAGGACCGTATAAAAAGTTAGATTTCGTAATTTTTATAAAATTGATTTTTTACTTTAATTAACGCCACAACATGAATATTTACCTCATTTTAAACGCTTTTGTAAATGGAACTATATGTCTACAATCAACGGTTGAGAAATTAAAGAGCGGCGATAGATAACATTTTGCACCCTGTATATTAAATTTCAAACCATTCGGTTGGGTAGTTTTTGCTCTGTTATATGCAGACAGACGGACACACCAAACGACGGCTATAGATGCTACGTATTTATATAATTAGAAACGCACCTAAAAATTGAGGATTTGTAGTCACTTGTTTAAAGCCCTTAAATTTGTTATTGCGTAAATTTAGATTATTGATAATTAAATTGATATTTTAAGAGGGCTAGTAATTTTAGATCCATATTTGTTAACTTAAATTACCAGTCCCCTAATGCATCCATTTCAGAAAAATGGCTCTTTCTTTCATCTAAGGTGTCTTTTTGTTTATGAAAAAAAGTAATTAATGCATATGCATTTGTAGTGTTATTTTGTGTTCAGGTCTCATGAGGTTAATGCTACTTTCCTCCTCCTCGTAGGTTTATTTTATTTTATGCGTTTTTATGTGTGTGTGCATCCACATGCGAAAGAGATGTCATAGTTTTCAATCAATATCATTCATAATTAAATATTATTGGGTTAAGTAAAATGTCATGTCGTATTTTTTTAAGAATTTCAAAGTGAATTTATTGATACAAATATCAAACATTGATCTATTGAACGTTTTGTTCGATGACCTTTTCCTGTTTTCCAGCTAGCTGCATAATTCCACGTTCAAAGAAAGTTTGTTTTTTAGAAACAGAAAATTGAATCCACTCATTTTTATAGCCTTGTCTGAATAGAATGTTTTTCCATTTAAACGGTTTTTAAGAGAACGAAATAAATAATAATCTGATGGTGCAAGGTCAGGTCTTATACGGTGCATGAGGCATCACTTCCCAGCCCATCCCCAATCATTTTTGGCGAGTGATCAAAGATGTGTGTGGTTTGGCGTTGTTCTGATGGAGCACAACACCTTTACGATTTGCCAATTGTTGGCGTTTGTCTTTGATTATTTCGTCCAGTTCCATTAGTTGTTGACTGTAGACATCCGAATTTATAGTTTGGTTCTTTGGAAGTAGCTCGAAATAAAGAATACCTTTATAATCCCACAGCATCACCTGCCTTTTATGAATATCTGCTTTTGAAGTGCTTTGTGCTGATTCATCTCGTTTGCTCCATGGTATTTTGCGTTCGACGTTGTTTTAGACTATCCATTTTTCGTCTCCACTTACCACTCGCTTTAAAAAGAATTAATTTTGTTACGTTTCAGCGATGAATAGCAGATGTTTATTCGTTTGATGAGATGAATTTTCTTCAATTTGTGAGGAACCCAAATATCGAGTTTACTGACCTAACCAAGTTGTTTTAAATGGTTGTACCAACACTGACAACCAGTTAAATACTCCTCATCATAAACATCACACATTTGTTTACCAACTTGTACTGCATTTTTACCTTTACGGAAGTAAAAAAGCAAAATATGGCAAAAATGAGCGCCTGGGATCTCCATTTTCAAATTAATGCTAAGCAATGAATACACATACACAACCAAACTGAATTTTTTTTTCATTAAATAACCCTGAAATGTCACCTTTAATACGTGCTCTAGTATGGCTTGATTGGATTAGTATTACCAGAGACATTCGACAATAACATCATCTATCGAAAAAATACGACATGACCTTTTACTTAACCCAATATTTATTACTAAAACATTTTCACATAAAAATTTATTTACTATTTTTCACGTTTAATTAGTAATTTAGAAAAATAAATGTTTATGTGGAAATTCCTTTTATTTATCCCACTGAAATATGCTAATTCAAGAATATTTCCATACCTAACTAAAATAAAGACGAGAAGATACATCCATTATTGATGAGATCAGCAGAGATTATCTATATCAAAAAGTTAATTTGTCTTAGATCCTTGAAAACTGATCACCATAAAATCGTATTAAAGCAGTGTGTGAGAAGCTTAAAGATAGTATAAAATGACGATCACGAAATTTTTACCAAAACAAAGAAAGAAAAAAAGAAATGAAAGTTTTTCTTTTTTTTGAGTTTAATGCAATTAAAAAGATATATTGTAAACAACATGTTTCATTAAATCCTGTCGATTAAAAATATTGCCTTATGGGTAAAGGAAAAAATAGTCCTTGTATAGATATTAGTGATGGGCATAACGATTTTTTTGATTATTCGAATAAATCATTCGGGCATGCGCAGAAGCATATCAGTCAAACTTCAGTTTTTTTTTTTATTATTCAATTACTACCAGAAATTTTGAAAAAAAAAAGAAGTTTCTGCACAAACTTTTTTCTTTAAAATTTCTGGTAGTAATTGAATTTAAAAAAATTGAAGTTTGACAGATATGCTTCTGCACATGCCCGAATGATTCATTCGAATAATCAAAATAATCGTTATGCCCATCACTAATAAGTATTCAGATTGACAGAATGTCATACTGACTAATTAAGTCAGCTACTTTAACTTGTTACATTGTATCAACAATTCAATTCAGAAATGGTAAATCAAGTTTTCAGAGATGGTCTGAAGCAGTAACACACTTACAAATGCCTAGCCAAACTTTTTTGGACTCTTTCTTAATTAAACTTGGCTAACTTTAATTACCTTCAAATATTTTTTAGTCTTCATGGAGATCCCTAGTATAGTGAATACCAGAGTTTTGAGTATTTTATCGTTCACTTTAAAAGTCTAAAAGTCTTTTAATCTGGAGGAACCTTTATAAGCACGGGATTCTGATGTATTGCATTCGCTTCAGCACCCTCTTCTTATAGCCGGCTCAGTTCAAATTCATCATATATCTGCCAGTTTGGAGTTTCTTTTACAACCATATTCGATTTTAAAATAAAAAGGATTACTATATTATCAAAATTGCTTTGAAAGGAATGTATGCCAGCAATGATCTCGACAAATCTATTATTCTATGAATAACTACAGGAAAGGTAGGGCAATAGTAGATATAAAAGACTAAAACCAAGCCTGAAGTCCTCAAGAAAGCCCATTTATTTTGATTAGGTAAATCATTTTATGCAGTTTCTACATTCAGATTAGGGCACCAATACCATCCTTCATGATCAAACTTCATGATATATGTAGAAATTCTGGAACGAATAATGATGAGAAACCTCTATTTAGAATGTCTCTCTGAACTGATAGCTTAAGAAAGTTCAACAAATATAAAATGCGTCTTATATGTTATACTAGCAAGCTACGCCCGCTACGCTGGTCAATTTCTCCTAACGAACTTTTAATCAAACAAAATATTGACATTTCATAATTCACTCTTATATTTTAACAGAACAATAAGGCTACTATAATTTGGACTTGTGCCAATATACACGTCAGCACACGTCGCCCTTATCATTATCTTTTTGCGCATAAAAGTTTCGCTATGATACTCCATTGTAAAATTTGATAATTTTTGAAATTCAATATTTGAAAAACGGCATAATCATTAGACTTGAAATTTATATCAAGAAAAATACAATTTTTTACCTTTCAAACGCAGTTTGTCTAACAATTTTCTGACAAATACTTTTCGAGCGATTATTTTTTTCAGTAACTTCAAATGTTTCATTTTCCGAGATTAATCTGTGGCATCAATTAGCGAAAAACCCAGTCGTCAGCAAAGCATAGCTTTTTATTAAAGAGGCTGTTGGAGCAGGGATTGTCTCCATCAATTTGCCACCATCACTTTTGAAATCGGTTCTGTAGTTCCAGAGATTCCATAGAAATTGTAATTTAGAATGTTTTTAGAACGTTTTTCGCTTATTTCACCCTTTTAAATTTCGAATTTTTTTTTTAATTTGTTCTTAGAGAGCATTTACATCTTATAAGTAACTACAATGCCAAATTTCAAATTTCTAGCTCCTTCAGTATAAAAAAGTCGCAATTTTCGAACATTTTTCGCTCCTGTGCCCCATTGGGGTTAGTGGCACCGACATAAAATATAGCCTATGTTGGAGTAGGGATTGTCACCATCAATTTGCCACCATTACTTTTGAAATCGGTTCTGTAGTTCTAGAGATTCCATAGGAATTGTAATTTAGAATGTTTTTAGAACGCTTTTCGCTTATTTCACCCTATTAAATTTGAATTTTTTTAAAATTTGTTCTTAGAAAGCATTTACATTTTATAAGTAACTACAATGCCAAATTTCAAATTTCTAGCTCTTTCAGTATAAAAAAAATTGCAATTTTAGAACGTTTTTCGGTCCTATGTTTTAGTATATATTTTATTAAGTTTTTAAGCTAAGTGCAATATGGCTTAGTCTTTAATTTATATTAAGTCTGAAAATATTTATAATTATCAATAAGTTGGTAATTTTGAAAATACCCGATATATATGTATAAAAATATCGGATATTTTTTTTTATTTTCGAAAATATCACGATATTTACGAACCCTGGTCTCATCTACTCAGTGGTGTAGTCCTGGAAAATAAAGTGGGGGGACGCTCCTAGTCTCTAACTAAGGGTCTGTGTCGCCCATAGAGCAAGCTTGATTTTGAATCTTGCTTATCATTTTGAATTTAAATTAAAATAATTATTTTTTTAACTGTTGGTCGTTAAATATCTTGCAATAGAATTAAAAAATTGAAAATCTTATTTCATGTCTGAAATTTTTTGTAATAGACTTCGTGATACAGTAACACTAATTCACGCGACGGGATTTTAGTTAGAATTGGTTTTGTGCATTATTTATTTTTGAACTAGTCATACAATAGCCGTTGCCCGCTGAAAACATTAAAAATTATTGTATCTTTACTTTATGGACACGTATAGTGTAAGGAAAGTATTGTAATCACGACAAGAAAAAAAAGACAATGAAATTTTGATATGTCTTTAAAAAAGACAACGAAATTTTGGCATGTTTTTACTCTTTGAGGTTCCCTGAATGAGTTTTTTCTATCTTTACAAGAATTCTTCATGTATGTGCGTATGTATGAGTGTATGTCAGTATTTCGTTTCAGATTCCCAAAATCTTTTCTTTGGTGTTTTTACGAGTTAATATGTGTGTGTGTTGTGAGCATATGATATAGCTTTCAAACAGTGTTTTCGACTGAGATCAAATTTCGCAGGTATCTTATATGTGATGAATGTACTAAATATTCTGAGATTATATGCCACTTTCCGAACCCTGCATAAAATTTTGGACAAATTAAACAACGTGTTTCGTAGTTAGACAATTTTTAAACCCTGTTGTGACCAGAAGTAACAAATAAATACTATTTCTCTGAGAAAAATCACTAAAAACGTTGACCAAGGACCGAGGCTAACCAATAAATAATGCTTTTTATTGGTCCGAAGACCACTTTTAGGATTAAAATGTCGGCCCAAATCGAAGTTTTATAAAATACGAGTTTGAAAGAGATGAAATTAAAATCCTTCTGAAGAACATTTCTGAAAATCGCGCTTCATCAAGATTTCTGTTTTCTGTATAAATATTTGAGAAGGAAATGTTAAATTAGTAACTAGGTTACTTCTAACATGTAAAGTCAATACCAATACTTGAAAAAAAATCTCTTTGCAGAATTGCGAATGCTAACGGAGTGAAATGATGAAAGAACGTTTTAAATCTCGGTTTCACCACGATATCTATGGAAATATTCGATAGCAAAGACCTTAAAATATGACACACATGTACTTTCAGGACTTACAAGATCGCTAAAAACGTTTTGTTAAATTCAAATTTTAAAAAGGCGAATTGATGGGAAAGTCCTATAAAATCGTCTACGATCTATTTGAAGATATTTTTGATAGAAACTTGAAAATGAATAATACAGTAAGTATTAACACGCAGAACGGTTTTTAAAAAAATCGAAATTTTAAGTGGTGAAATGAACGGAAAACATTCTGCATTTGCTATTCTTCTGAATTTATCAGGGCTAGAAACTTTCAATTTCACATAGCAGCTATTTTTAACATGTAGATATTCTCTAAGAAGAATTTAAGTTTAAATGTGTGAATCGGCGCAATCTGTGTTACCATACTATTAACAGGAATAAATGTCTACTCTAATTATAAATTTATTTGAATACTGAGCTCAAATTTCGCAGGTGTGCTATATGTGATGAGTGTACTACTGTGATGAATGTGATGAATATACTGTGATGTAGTACTCATGATTCCTTCTAAGACTAACATGGAAGATTCTGCATGGAACACATTTTCTGTAAAGTGTTTACAGAGTCAAGCGTAAACTTTTTAAAGATATCATTTTGAGTTTCGATGTCAAATAATACTTATACTTGTACCAGATGACCTATTTAAGAAGCATTTTCCTAATAAAACTTTTAAAGTTAATAAAAAATCTTAAAAAATGACTCAAACTAATTTTGGTTATTTACTAAATCTAAACTAATAATAAATTTCCAATAATTTAAACAATCATTTATACAATAATTTAAAAGAAAGTTTCGCTCTGTGTGTCTGTGTGTCTGTGTCTGTGTGTGTGTCTGTTGGCGATGGCTAGGAAAATCTGGCCCACTTAGAAGGCTAGAAATTTAGATTTAGGTAGTCCAAACCCTCTCCTGGTGCAACATTACTTCAGAATTTTAATATTTTAATTACTTTCTGAAATATTAATTAAAATGCACAAAGAACTCTCATTAAAAATACGCTTTTATTCTCTTGGGTTGGTTGGTTCACTGGTTGGTTGCATCGATTCTTCACAGAAGTAATTAAATAAACAAGAGTAGCGATGCACAAATAAGGATTTCTAACTAAATAGTGTCAACATGGATTGAAGTTATTAGCGTAGAGGAGCCATGCGAATGTCACGCCACCTGTACATGACAAATTACACATACGTCCCACTGATTGAAATATTTTGCAGGCATATTTTTCTTCATGACAATTAGTCGGGTTTAAGTTATTTTTTTTTACATGACATTTATTATTATGATGGAGACTGTTAATACAGAAAACTTTATTTAACAGATTCTTTTTTATATTTGAGGGAATTAAGAGGGACAAGGGTCTAATTACATTTAAGCTTCAAGGTGTATTTCTAGAAAACAGTTACCAGAATTTCCGAATAGTAGTGTAAAATTAGTAAGCCAAATTTCAAATTAAGTTCCTAGCTTAACCAAATGAATCAATCATTAAAGATGTATTGTGATCCTCTTAATTATTTATTTGCTGAAGGCCACTTGAACCCCCCCCCCTACCCCTCCCGGACCGTCCTTCAAGGTTTTTTCTCTAACTCTGCTCCGTTTTCATATCTCAGCAACTATCTTTCCGATTTCAACGCAAGTGATTTCAAACATTATAATTAATTTAATAGTCACATTTATAACATTAAACTAAATTTATGAGTAGCGGTTACCACTATTTACGAATAACAGTTTAAGCCAAATTTGTAATTAAATTCAAAGCTTAAGGAAACGAACGAATTTTGAAAGATGCATAGTGGTCCTCCTAATTAGTTATTTGCTGAAGGCCACTTGAACAACCCCCCCTCCCCCACCCCCGACCCTCCCGGCCCGTCCTTCAAGGTTTTTTCTCTAACTATGCTCCGTTTCCATATCTCAGCAACTATCTTTCCGATTTCAACACAAGTGATTCCAAACATTATAATTAACTTATTGTCACTCTTTACAACATTAAACTAAAATTATGAGTAGCGGTTACCACTATTTACGAATAATAGTTTAAGCCAAATTTGCAATTAAGTTCAAAGCTTAAGCAAACGAACGATTTTTGAAAGATGCATAGTGGTCCTCCTAATTAGTCATTTGCTGAAGGACACTTGAACAACCCCTCCCCCCCGGCTCCTTTCAAGGTTTTTTTTCTCTAACTGTGCCTTATTGCAATAACTGGGCTAATAATGTTCCAATCTTCTCGAAACCAGCTCAATTTTGTAGTGCGCCTACTATATAGCAACGTAGGCAGCGGGGACCTGTCTCAGAAGTTCGTTCGGAAAGAGGTTTGTTTAGAACAGAATGCTCCCCTGGCGGTGGTAGGGGGAAATAAAAGATTTTCTAGAGCGTACGAGCATGCCTGGTATACGGTTCCGAAGCCATCGTAGACCGTGGCCTGAGTTCCGTTTTTTAAGACATTTAAGTTTATTACAAGGGCTCGGGCAACGCCGGGCGGGTCAGCTAGTAATTTAAATAAAAGGGAAACATGGGTTTAAAACTACAGTAATACATTTAATTCTGTTACAGTTTAATAACCTGTATTATTTTTCCTCTCTCAAAGAACTTTCCACAAATACTTGTTCTTCTAAAAGTTCTCAACTCTTTTATAGTTCTTTAGATTTAGTGACAGCATATCCATTCTATCATTTTCCGCTTTCCAAATTTCAAGTAAAGCCGTGCTTTTCACTTAAATAGGGGTAGACCGTTAATGATTAGCATTAGAAGATTAAACAGATTATTCATTAGAATTAAATTACTGTTATACATTTTTAAAAACCAAATTTAGTCACTAAAAATACAAAGTTGCTATCAAAGTCTTGATTTTTTTGACGAAGTCTTCAAGTTTTAGTTAAGATCAACCTATACTGATTGACGAAAAATTTAAATATGCTTTAATTTTTTACTTGTTGAAGATAATAGTCAATGTAAGATGCAAAAACCTTTAAAATACGGTCGGTAAATATGCAGGGGGAAGGAGGGGGGCGACTATTTAACAAATTAGAAAAGCTATGAGACAAGAAAGAATTAACAGTATACATATGCGGTTGACATTAAACAAAAGATAATTGATGCTCACAACAATATTAGTGACAAAGAACTCTAAAATATTTACAAAAGCGTTTTAGCGCTCCAGTTATGTACTGGAGCTGACGAGAAACACTTAGACAATGCTTAGCAAATTTTATTATTATTTTTTTCAATTATGTTTGCTAGTTTTAAAAATCCATTGTCCATTCACATGATCTTTACATGTATTGGTCTGATATCTGAATCAGCTCAACAGAATAAAACGCAGAAATTACAACCCATATCATTTCTTTACCAATTTGATTAACTGTGTTAAAATTAATCTCGTGTAAATAGAACATGTTGAACATGATGATGTATTTGAAATTGCAGTAATAACTTCTGCATCAATCATGGTTAAATACATCTCGTGATCAATGGTCATATTTTTAAGGGCTGTAGGCTTTAAATTTTTTACTACTTCTTCCATTCGCTGATACTCCTTTTTTTGATATCTCATATTCTCGCCCACAAATTCCAATCCAACAAGCCGACAATATCTAGTGAAGGATGGTGTTAGATTTTTTCCAAATAATTTCTGTGCCACATAATAGCCTAATAAGGACAAAGCTAGTAATAAAAATTGAACTATCAGATTGTATTGATCATTCCTCATAAAATTTTTGTTTTTACATGCTTTGGCTTCAAAACCCCATTTACATATTAATTTTAAGCACGTTTTGTATTCGAATTGTGACTTACATCTAATTCGTCTAATTACAGTTACATCTAAAATTGACTGCAAATTGATTTAAACCAAAGTATCTGTAAAGATATTTCATTTTTGGAAAATAACTTTCCAGTTTAGCTTTTAGTATAGTTATCCAGCATTTCTCTAAATGTTTGTTTGCAGCAGAAAAGTATGAAATTGTCCGTAAACTTACTTTTAGTATTATTTGTCATACTCATTTAAACCTAAATATAACAAAAAAAAAACATCATATTTATGGGCTTATCATATCGTGATTATCCTATGTTCGACACCGCCTGTACTTCGATCCACTGTGCGCCGTCTGATCGCTATTGGAATCATTCCGAAGCTTTACTCTAGTACCGTCTCATAGGGATATCGAAATGGTGTTGATAACTCACGTTCTACGAAACGGATTTTTATGGGACTTACATTGTCAGTTATGTAGTTTTTGTGAGAAGGTTTTAGTGCATAACATATTGTTCTACGTTGTTTGTTACAGAGCTATAGGGAAAAGTTCTATAATTAAGTCAAGCCGATTACGAAAGAAAATTTCAATCCGAACGCTTATAACTCCCGTTCTTGCGAAATGGATTTTTATAGGACATACCTTGTCAATTAGATGATGTTTGGGGAAAGGTTTTAGTGTATAACACATTGTTCTACGTTTCAGTCACAGGTATATGGGATAAAGTTCTATGTTTATCTATTATAGATATATAAAATAGAAATGGAAAACTCATTCCGAACGCTTATAATTCACGTTTTGCGAAAGGGATTTTTTGATACGTTGGCACATACTTTGACATACGTTGTCATACGTATGGCATACGTTGTCAAAAATAATTTTGGGGAGAAGGTTTTAGATTAGAGTATATAAGAAATCGTTCTACATTCTTAGTTATAGAGTGTTATTCGTTTTAAACTATACACACACACTGCTGGTTCTTAACTAAAGACACAAAATGGACTGTATAAATGCGGTTTATTCACAAACAACAAAAGAAAGCGAGCCATCACACGGCTTATTCTAACAACCTTTTTTACATTCTAAAACACAAGAAGCAAAACAGAACAACTGAGTGTTGCCAAACGCGTAAAGTAAGAAAAAGAAACTTACATGAACTCGAAGCACATGAAATCAAGGAACATGCAGCTTTAGCTCGCTGCAGACGATAATTACACAAACATTCTGGCCCCCGTTGAAATCCCCTGGGATTTCAACAAGTGGTTAGTTGCTTACAGTTTCTTACTACAATGAAAAAACAATTAATAACACAAACAAATTAATGCGAAAAAAAAGAAAAGAAAAATATTAAACAGTTTTCAGTTCACAGTTTTTATAGAAAGAGGACACAGTTTCACTACTGGACGACAAAAATTTGCGAATTTCTTCATTCTGCTTGCACATCAAAAGATATTTGTTAATTTCTTTTTCTGCACCTTTGAAGTTGGTTCTACAGTCACTAAAAATCTCAAAAGGTTTCCCTCTTCTTGCAATAAATCGTTTTAATGCACTTAAGAATGCCTTTGTTGAAAGATCTTCGACGACTTCAAGATGGACTGCCTTGATGACGAAGCAGACAAATACACACACATATGATTTAAATGATTTTACTCCGCGTGATGCACGATATTTAATAATGAATGGTCCTGAAAAATCTGTTCCAACTCGATGAAATGGCCGTGATTGTGTTACTCTGGCTGCTGGAAGATCAGTCATTATTTGTTTTGCAGTGTGAGCTTTATATCTGCAACACGTAACACAAGCTCTTACCATTTTCCGAATAACAGACCTAGCAGTAATGATCCAAAATTGCTGTCTAATTAAAGAAAGAAGAAGTTCTGGACCTGCATGTAAGTATTTTTCATGATAATGTTTAATTAAGATCTTAGTCACATGGTACTTTGATGGTAATAAGATTGGGTGCTTTTCATTCTCCGACAACTGTGCGTTTTTCAATCTTCCTCCTACTCTTAATACTTTGTTATCATCTAAAATTGGACACAAGCACATGAGACTGCTATTTGCAGGTAGCTCTTTTCCAGCTTCTAAACACTGAATTTCCTTACTGAATTTCACTTGTTGAACTATCCGAATAATGCAGCGTGTTGCGGCTTGAATTTCACTGCTTGATAAAAAGGATGTATTTCTTTCTACACGTGTTACCTTTGAATTGGAGATGAATCTCAATATCCAAGCAAATATGCGTTGCAATTTGGAAAACGAAGATATTTTTGATATAACATCAAGCTCTTTTACAGTTTTAGAAGCTACAAATGATAAGGTTTTACGTGCTTCTGGTAATTCTTCTTCATTTATGGGAATAGGTTCATGCACTGGAACCTCACTACTTCTTAACCATAGTGGGCCGTTCCACCACAAGTCATGGGACAGCAGTTCTGCAGGAAGTAACCCACGTGATGCACAATCAGCAGGATTTTCTTTTCCGTCCACATGGTTCCAATTCTCAGCTGGTAAAATGGAATGGATTTCAGATACTCTGTTGGCTACAAAGACTTGCCATCTTTTAGGATTTGATCTTAGCCATGACAATACAATTTGTGAATCACTCCATGCGTGCACAGAATCAGGTTTTATATGTAATGCAGCTCTGACTGCCTGTATTAAGTGTGCCAGTAATACTGCAGAACATAATTCCAGTCTTGGAATCGTGACAGGTTTTAGTGGTGCTACGCGAGTTTTAGCTGTTAAAAGTTTCACATCAATGTTAGAACTATCACAAGTTTTAACGTAAATAACTGCTGAATAACCCTTTTCTGACGCATCACAAAATCCGTGAAGTTCACATCGAGAATAATTGGGCAAGATTACTTTTCTAGGTATATATATGGAATTTAAGAGTTTGATTTCTTGGCACAAGATTTTCCACTTTTGGTCAATATTTGCTAGTACTGGGTCATCCCAAGATAATTGTAATTTCCACAGTTCTTGAAGGATCATTTTAGTTAGAATCACAAAAGGTGCAATCCACCCCAATGGGTCAAACAGCGTTGAGACAAATGACAGAATAATTCGTTTAGTAGGGACACCTTGATAATTTATATCACTGAAACTACATTTGAACATATCATTATCAGGATGCCATTCCACTCCTAAAACTTTTGTGGCCTTATTGCCCACTACACTATGTATATTATTGTTAATTGTGTTTGCTAACCCAGCATTTTTCAATAGTGATGGTTCATTTGTGGACCATTTATGTAGCTCAAACCCATCTTTTTTTAGCATTTTTTGCAAATTAGATATCAATTCAGTACCTTCCTGACTATTCTCAACACCAGTTAAAACATCGTCGACATAAAAATCTCTTAAAACTATAGACTTTGCTTTTGGGAAATTAAGACCCTCAACAATTGCTAACTGACTCAAAGCTTTAGTTGCAAGATATGGAGCAGCAGCAGTTCCATACGTGACAGTATTTAAGCGAAAGACTTGTATTTGTTTATCTGGACTATCTCTCCATAAAATTCTCTGAAAAGCCCTATCTTTGTCATGAATTTTTACCTGCCTATACATCATTCTTATATCAGCTGTTATGGCAATATTAAGAAATCTAAACCTTAATAAAATGCAAATTAAATCATCTTGTATTTTGGGACCTACCATTAGAGTGTCGTTTAAAGAAACGCCTGTTGTTGTTTTAGCACTCGCATCAAAAACTACTCTTAATTTGGTAGTTAAACTAGAATTGTTTAAGACGAAGTGGTGTGGGATGTAATAATGTTTAGTTTCTAATTCACGATCTGTATTCGAAACTAAGTCCATGTGGCCCAGAGATAAATATTCTTTCATAAATTTAACATATTGGTTGTAAATTTCTGGCATGGATATTAATCTTTTCTCAAGATAAAGAAATCATCTGTGCGCCATTTGGCGTGAATCACCTAAAATATCTCGATCCTGTTTGAATGGTAATGCGACTGAATAGCGGCCTGATTTTTCTCTAAAATGAGAACTCTCAAAATGTTTTTCACAATGTTTTTCTTTAACTGTTAAAGGTTGCACATTTGGAATTTTTTCTAATTCCCAGAATGAATTTACTAACTCGTCAGTTTTTGTACTTAAATGATTTACATCTACTGGATCAGTTGCCAGCGTTTCAAAATTTGTAGTACCCGAAATTATCCACCCAAGTCTTGAATTTAAGGCAAATGGAAAGTTAGGTTCACGTTTGACAATTTCCCCAGTCATTAAATGCATAAATACATTTCCACCAAATAAAATATCAATTTTTTGTGACTTGTAAAACAATGGATCAGCTAACACTAAATCACTGAAATTATCGCAAATGACTGAAGGTAAAGACACATAGGGAATATTATTTGTCACTTTATCCATTACGAATGCTGATGTTGATACTCTAAGATCACTTTTGAAGTGAGAAGTGAATAATAAATCGACTTCCCCATTACTCACAGTATTAAATGTTCCCAAACATGACACAGAAATAGAACTATCTTTTACCTTTAATCCTAATTTGCTTACACATTCTCTAGAAATAAATGACTTCTGAGAGCCTGTATCACATAAACATCTGCATTTTACAAATTCTTGTTGACAATTTTGAACTTTTATTAATGCAGTACACAACAAAATATGACTCTTTTGATTACTCTTTGCGTTTGATTCATAATGAGAGGCACAGACTGTAGACGAAACATTATCACTCGCTGACTCAACTTTTTTAGGGATAAATTCTTGTGCGTGTGGGAACATACTATTCGTCTGAGTCTTATTCCTTGAATTATTTACCATGTGCAAAATACTATGATGTTTCTTAAAGCAATGATGGCACGTATTTAGACTTACATTTATTGAGAAAATGCATATTAGATAGGCAATTGAAGCAATAATGATTATGTTTTACGAAATCTACTCGTTGTTGCACAGGCAAATTCAGAAATTGCGAGCATTTAGCTAAACTATGTTATTCTTTACAGTAACCACAACTCAAAGTAGTTACAAAAGCATTACTTTTATTTGGAAATACAGATTTAGGTACCTTATTTACCACTAACTTGCTATTTTGAAGAATTCTTGCGTAATTCTTAAGAAATTCAATTAAGTTCTTAAGTTTCGGAATTTCATTGCTTTTAAGCTGACGTTCCCACCACAATTTTGTAGAAGGATACAATTTTTGCAAAATTAAATAAGTCATTAATGTATCATCAAATTTGTCAATGGTTTGGTTCAATACTTCTAACGAGCAAATAACTTCATTAATGTTATCAACTAGATTTAAAATAGCAACAGCTGATTCTGTTTGAATTGCTGGTAAACTTAGAAATCGTTTAATATATGCAAAAATTTGTTCTCTCTTATTTGAATATCTTTCGTCTAGTAGATTCCATGCAATTTCAAAATTAGAATCCGAAATTTGAATAGACTGAATGACGCGATACGCTTCACCTTTCAATGAAGCCTTCAAATACTGCAATTTTTGAGCATTAGATACAGTCGTATTACTGTTTACGCATGCATTGAAAAGATTTTTAAAAGCTATCCATTCAGTGATATTGCCTCCAAAAGTAGGTAATGATAACCTAGGTAATTTAATATTCTCAAAAATGTTTCCGGAAATTACACTATCAGATTTATTTTCACTCTTATTTAACTTCGCATTTTCGATTTTCAATACTTTTTCACCTTTAAATTTCCACAAATCAATCTTATCTGAAATTTCTTGTGCGGTATCTCACTCTCTAATTGTTTAGATTCTGTAATTAAACTTTCGATTTCCCTATCAAGTTTTTTTAGTACCGTTTCTTTCTGTTTTAACAGTTCAATATTATCTTCTAATTCTGTTAAATTAATCTCACCATCTGCGATTATACTTTCTATTTTCTTAATATAATTCGTTACACTTCTCCGTAGAGCAGTTCTTTTCGTTTTAAAAGTTGTTAGTTCACTCATTTTTACTTAAATCAAACCCAAAACTAGTTCTAAAATATGTTAATACGAAATTTAGTTTAAATCTAAACTATATTCTCATCACAATTCTACAGTTTTAAATAGTAAATTATTTTTACACACGAAATATAATGCTCAAAGTTAACTTACCTCACAAGCTGAGGTAATTTTTCGTCACAATCAACATCACGGCAGTTGAGAAAAATGTTCGATTCTACATTTTTTTTCTTTCACTAGCGCTCCGGCTCGATGGACCAAGAATGTTATTGCGTTTTAAACTATACACACACACTGCTGGTTCTTAACTAAAGACACAAAATGGACTGTATAAATGCGGTTTATTCACAAACAACAAAAGAAAGCGAGCCATCACACGGCTTATTCTAACAACCTTTTTTACATTCTAAAACACAAGAAGCAAAACAGAACATTGAGTGTTGCCAAACACGTAAAGTAAGAAAAAGAAACTTACATGAACTCGAAGCACATGAAATCAAGGAACATGCAGCTTTAGCTCGCTGAAGACGATAATTACACAAACATAGAGCTATGGAAGAAAGTTGTTCTATCTACTATTCATTCCGAACGCTTTCAACTCACGTTCTGCTAAACAGATTTTTATGGGATTCACATTGTCATTTACGTAATTTGTGTGTGTGGGGGGGGGGGGTCGGAGAGGTTTTAGTGTATAATGCATAGTTTTACGTTTCTTAGTTACTGAACTGTGGTAAAAAGTTCTAAAAATTGGTGAACCCGATTATGAAAATTAGCATTTCTAAAAAGCTCTAGTGAATGGATTTTGATGAGAGTTCCATTATTAGTTAGATAAATTATTCAAAAATAAATAAATAAATAAAAATTACATATAAAATTTGCATTTCGATTTGTATTTTACATGAGTGGAGCCGCGGGCAAAAGCTAGTTAATTTCATAATCTTTAAATAGCTTAGTAATCCTCTAGAAATCAGTATTTTAAATATTTTATCTCAAATAAATTATATATTGATTTTATGAGGATAGCATTAATAAGTAGTTTGGACGGTTGATTATCCTCATAAATATTTTAATGATTGTTAATTTTCATAATTGTTCAATTTATTTGAAAAATGACTACACCAACTCCTCCCATTATTTTTTAATTGCCACATCACTGTTTTTATATATAATTTGGAAATTGAAATGCACCACCGCTACGCATAAAAGTAATATCGATCATCATTATATTTAGGTCTTCGAAATATTATCAAGGTAATTTTAAACAATCTCATCACCCATGACTTTACAGTTAATACTAATTGTAATTTCTAATTATTCTTATTATTTACTAATGTAATTTTTTTTTCAATTAATACTTATTTATAATGCGGTTGCAAGCACCAACAACTGTTTATGACGTATTTTCCACTAAAAAAATAAGAAGGCAACTATTTTAAATTCGAGTGATGTTTCATCATTTAGAAATACAACGGTGTACTTAAAATAACATGAAGGCTAACTTCTTACCAACATATGCAGTATTTCATCCCATCGATCAGAAAACTATTAAATTCTTTAGAAAACATGTCTCACATGGGAGCAGGCAACTGCCGGGGGCAAGGGAAAGACATTGCCTCTCCCTGAATTTCGAAATTTAATTAACTATATTTTCTATAATGATTTTGAAAAAGAAAACTATTATTTTTTTTTCCAAATGACTGAAAATATTTAAACACTAAGAGAAAAAAGAACTAAGAAAGTTTCGGATGGAAAATTCTGCCCTTCCCCGTCCCTGATTACCCGTGAGACATACATAGCAGTTAGTTATGTTTTCGCTTTACATTCATGTGTTTAAAAAAATATCTTAAAAAGGGAGTTAAGTGGGGAAAACACCCTCGGCGGTCAAAAACAAAAGCGAAAAACATTGAAGCTTACTTCTGTCCGAAAATCTTCCCCTTCACTACTAAAAAAACAGGCTTCGTTCTGTTGACATCCGTAGTATTTCACAAACTTCAGTGCCAATGTATTACTATTTTATAACTTTTCGTTTCCGCTAAGAGTAAAAAAAAAACATGACATTGTAATAAAAATAAATTGAGGGATTAATACAATCTAAATTTTATACAACTAGCAAAACCATCCGGCTTCGCCCTAATTAACCTTATGGAGGCCTTCTGGGTAACATAAATAAAAATGCGAAAACCTAAATATACGGCGACCACAGAATAACGCATACCCGTCCATAAATCGTTAAAACGACAATCAGAAAAAAACTTATCTTATTTTGACGCAATCATACTAATGACAATGTAAATATTATTTGGTACGTGTAACAGAAAACTATATACGATTTTCCTGGCAAAAGGGAAAAAATGCAAAAAATAAAAAATAAAACAGTGAAATTCTATTTCGCATGATGGCTTGGTAGTAAAGCTTTTATTTGATAGATAATAAACCTTAATTTAAAAAGAGCAAGTGGATTCCATTGACGACAAAAAATTATTACTTTCCGTACACATATAACATATAAGTATAAGGAAAGTGTTCTAATCATAATAAAAATCCGATTATGGAAATTTCGGTATGTTTTTACATTTTGGCCGTTCTTGAATCCGTTTTCGTTATTTTTAAACTTACTTCATATATGCGTATATCTTGGTCTTTGTTTACATATTACAGTTCCCAGAGATTATGTCAGTATCTATGTATGTGAGTGAACACAATAGTGCTCAAACTGTGCTTTCTATTGAGCTTCCATTTGGTGAATGCGTTACAGGCCACGGTCGCAAAAACTGTATACATTATGAAACTGGCCAACGGATTTGGTATCTAAATCATGTTTCAACCCTTTTTAACACCTTCCAACCCTGTTGATAAGTGTTTATGACTTCGGTTTGTTTGCCATCTGCTCGTCTGTACGTACTCTAACTCGCGTACATACACTCGGATTGCCCTGAAATTTTTGTATGTTATTGTCGTTTACTCTAGCATGTTCCCTATTTTAACTGAAGTGTGTAGCACTTATAGTTTTTTTTACAGGGACAGTCAAAAGTATTCCGTTACATTACAGTCAATGGGAAATAATCGTTTCAAGTGCATTTTGATGATGCTACGTCATTTAAAACAGGATGAAATTGATATATAATTATGAAGCGCATTAAAACATGTTTTTTTGTAGAATATGGGGTGCAAAGCATTTATTATTCATTTACAAGGTCAAATAAAAGAATTCTGTTACATATTGTTCTATGGAGAAAAATCGTTTGCAGTGTAATTTAGTGATATTTCACTATTTCAAACATAATGAAAATTATATGCATTACTGAGGTGCACTATAAATTGCTCTCTCTGGTGTGCATTGCGTTTATTTACAGGGAAAAAGGTGTCGATTACAGTACATGATATATATGGGTGGTCATATCACAATCGAATATAGGTGGTCTTTTAACAAAACAAGTAGGTAAGTGTGATCGAAGATCGTACAAAGAGTTTCGTTTAATATTCCTTTCAATACACTTTATCCTTTAATAAATAAATCCAAATGAAATATTTTTAATTATAATTATCAATACCTTATCTATCTCAATAAGAACATAGATGGCAGCCAAACAAACAAAAAAAAAGTTATTTTAACTAGGACTTTTCTCAAGGGGATTAGTCTGAGTGATATTGCTGCGAACATAGGATTAACAATTACGATATAATGAAAAAGAGCAAATTAAATGATAGAAGTACAAAATATCATATACAAATTCATATACACTGTTAAAAAAAATTGAAAAGAAGTAGCGTTCATCAGGTTTGTTTTCAAATTTTTTTAATAACATTTGGCAAAGAATCTCATTTTCTTAAGCTAGAATTACGCAAAACTTGAAAAAAGAAAAAAAAACGCCGGATTTTTTAAAACGTCAAGTTTTTTAAAGTTACATATAATCGGATTTGCAGCCAATAGCGTATTTTAGCAAGCGTGGTTCATTGTGGCAACATTGTCTTTGTGAAAAATATTTACATTTGAATTTAAAATTTTTCTTTCTTGTTTATTTAACTACTAGCTGAAGTATCCGGCGTTGTTCGGGATTTTAAGAATGTTTGTGTAGAAAAATGAATTTCAAAATTAAACATGTTGTATAGAGAACTTCAAAATGTTAAAATACGCCAATATTTCCATAATCGTGTTTTTATCATTATTCAATATGTTCCTCAAACTCATATGACGTTATATTCACTTGGTGATATCATATCTACTTGCTTTCTCTATTACTCATATCGCTACCTTACGTAATACACTCTTCGTATGATTATCAAACATTTGACAAAGTCCGTTAAACTTCCAATATAACGTCAGAATAATTTTGATTTTAATTCTCTAATGACGTCATATTAACCTGCTTTCTGTACATACACATACTACTCCTTGTATTATTGAGAAATGTTTGAAAATTTCCGTTATATTTCCAATAATACGTCATATTAATCTTTTTTTCAATTGGTGAAACTTTTTATTTCATTTTCATTTTTCACGTGGAAATCTTTCAACAGAAAAATTAAATATTGTAGAAAGAATTTTATTGTGGATTTTTAATTGTTGGCAACTGCTATAACGAAAAATGTTTAAATTTAATGGTAAAAGGCTGTTAGAATTTTGGTTTTTTATCTCTCTATAATTAAATAATACGACTTTTTCAAAATTTTATGATTTTCAGTGTGACAGTAGAGATATTCAGTTGTAAGTACACAAAAGCTGTAAGTCTCTAATTTATACAGTTTCTGAGAACCGACTCTGTGACGGACAGACAGAGAAGCGAGACGAATAGGTTTTCGTGAGATGTACGAAACTCTAAAACGTTTAAAATGGCCTTTAATCAGAATCAGCTCAAGCGTTTCTAATATTTTAAACGCTGACTTCTAAAGAATTGAATTAAGGTGGCTGTCCCTAATATGACCATACTAAAGTTCAAGAATTTTCCCTGCCGTCATTTTGAAAAACTCAAAACCGTTTTATTTTTTTTAACGTTCTCAGGTTAATGGACTTTCATAAAACAATATTGTATTCCCCATGAAAATAGTTTCACTAGTCCAAAAAATCGGAATGCCAAAAGTCTACTAAGTGGCCATATTAGGAACATGTGCACATGAATGGCACACTGACTTCTAAAGAATTGAATTAAGGTGGCTGTCCCTGATATGACCATGCTAAAGTTCAAGAATTTTCCCTGCCGTCATTTTGAAAAAATCAAAACCGTTTTATTTTTTTTAACGTTCTCAGGTTAATGGACTTTCATAAAACAATATTGTATTCCCCATGAAAATAGTTTCACTAGTCCAAAAAATCGGAATTCCAAAAGTCTACTAAGTGGCCATATCAGGAACATGTGCACATGATATGGCCACCATTGTTCCGTGTTTCACAAATTGTGATTTTCTTCAATTTAACAATGCTGTTCTGCTAAATTAAATAATTTCGGTGTAAAATAAATAAACATGATACTCAATAATTCTTTTTGTTATTCAAAAGTGGATTTGAAACAGGATTTTTTTTATCAAAAATGAAGTTGATTAAAAAATTGACATTACAATTTAAGTTTTTATTTAGAAAAAAAATGTGAAATCCTTTTAGAGTTTAAACAATTTGTTAAAACAAATTACCTATCGCAATTGAACCAAGAAAAAATATCTTTATAGTAGGCTTGCATGGTGCACTTGATATGGCCACCTGGATGGCCATATCATGAGCAGGTCAGCTTTCACGAAAATCGTTTGATTTTGATCAACTCGTAAAATATACACCATCAACGACAACACCGCCATTGATAGAGCATTGAAAACTGAACAGAGTATGATGATATTCATAAAAATTATTTTTAAAAAGTGCATAAAAAAGGAGACTTATCAGATAAAAACAAGAAGCGATTACACCAAAAACATAACATATAGAAAATCGGCGTCAAATTCCACAACCCAGCTGAATGGCAAGTGATCACATGATACACTAGTAGGCTCCTTCACAGTATACTCATGCCATTTAGCGAATTTTTTTATAATAGGGTATAATAGGGGTATAATAGGGGGATGGCCATATCAGAAACATGGCCATAACAGGGGCACCGAGCTTACTACTTATTCTACAGATGGCACTGAATTTGACATAGGCAGACCAAAGTGTGTGCAAGGTACACGATCTCTAAGGCAGGATGGCGGAAGTGTTTCTCTCCGGAACACTGAGGAAAGAGGATTCCTTACACGAGTAACTGAAAAATGTATGGCAATAAATAAAAAAAAAACATAGCTTTTTTTTCGCATAAAAATAGTGAAAATACTTACCGTAATAAAATATAGAAGAAAAAATTAAATTAAAAAATAAAAATTTGATGGCGAAGGTTTTGCAGTCAAGCTATTTAACTATGTCTTTGAGTCAGATTTCAATACAAAAAAGTCCTTCCGGCCTGTACCGGGAGGAAAAGGTAGCTTTCCTATATCTTCGTTTTAAAATTTTAGCTAATGTTACACGAAAACAGCAAGTTAAAATGCAAAGAAACGTTTACAAAAGATTCGTTAATACTGAATTTGAATAAGAATTTCGCCAAATTATTGACCAATAGTCAAATTGGCTTCATTTATAAAGACTTATTTTGGTCGCCAAATTTGGCGATATTTCGCCAAATGTCAAAAATTTTGCCAATTTTGTCGCCAATGTCGCCAATTTTTGCGCTAACGGATATGAATATATAGTTTTATGCGTATGATTGGGAAAATTATTACAACAATGAAAGAAAATAATTTGCGAGTAATCGCGTTAATGTGCTGTTTTGTTTCAAAATGTCAGCCACCCTAGAATTTCAAACTGCTCTATCTCAGCCATTTTTTAAGATAGAGGTAAACCAAAGAATGCTCTGGAATCCTTGTATCAAGGCCTAACACGTAATTAAAAAATAAATTTGAATTTTTAACTTTTTTGTATATTTATTTTAGTTTTAAATTTTTAAATGGTCGCCATCTTGAAACAAAATGGCGGACCAAGCTGCCCAACGAACTCGGTCGAGACATTGGTGACCTTAATACACACAATTAGTTTCATCAAAATCGATTTATAAATACGAGCATTATCGTATGACATAGGTCAGATATATATATATATATATGGATATATCTATATATATAAATCAACATTTGAACGGAGGGTGGTTTTGGGGTCTGGGGGTCATGATCTGCGAAAATATATCGAAATTTTCCGGAACTGCTTTCCTCCGAACGGCTTCAATAGGTAGCTTTATACTTTTTTGTATTGAAAGCTACCTAAAAGTCCTTCCGGCCTGTACCGGGAGGAAAAGGTAGATTTCCTATATCTTCGTTTTAAAATTTTAGCTAATGTTACACGAAAACAGCAAGTTAAAATGCAAAGAAACGTTTACAAAAGATTCGTTAATACTGAATTTGAATAAGAAATTCGCCAAATTATTGAGCTATAGCCAAGTTGGCTTCATTTATGAAGATATTTGGCGAGAATTTGGCGCTAACGGATATGAATATATAGTTTTATGCGTATGATTGGGAAAATTATTACAACAATGAAATTTTTTGTAATGTGCTTGTCTTGTTTCAAAATGTCAGCCACCCTAGAATTTCAAAATGCTCTATCTCAGCCATTTTTTAAGATAGAGGTAAACCAAAAAATTCTCTGGAATCCTCGTATCAAGGCCTAACACTTAATTAAAAAATAAATTTGAATTTTTAATTTTTATGTATATTTATTTTAGTTTTAAATTTTTAAATGGCCGTTATCTTGAAACAAAATGGCGGACCAAGCTGGCCAACGAACTCGGTCGAGACATTGGTGAGCTTCAAAATTGATTTATAAACACGAGCGTTATCGTATGACATAGGTCAGATATATATATATATGGAGTATTTAATTTCATATATATTTATTAATTAAATATTATTTTTATTTTATTTTTAATTTCATTTATATTTATTAACTAATTAATACCACTTAAGATAGAATGAATTCATTTTTAATATTGCTTTTTCCATTGTATATTCACTACATATTCAGATCATAGATGGCAGTACCATGGCTTGTTTGCTTTAAAATATTCAATATATCCATGTAGTTCATTTTCAAAATCATTGATGGCAGCACCATGGTTTGTGATGTTTTAATAAATTCCATATATCCAAGTAATTCATTTTCTAAATTGGCAACAGGGTTTGTAATCTTCTAAAAATGTTTTTGGCAACATTTAGAAAATTATTTTTTGCAATTCATTGCCTTTATTGGTCTTCATGTATCCTGTTAGTGTTGTGAGCAGGAATCCACATTCATCGCGTAGATTATGGTATTTGGAGATCTATCATCAAGTTCTTCTCTTATAATTAAGAGTAAGGTTTCTCTCTTTTTAAGTATTGTACAAGTTTTGTATTTGTTTTATGAATTTTAAGTCTTTTTTTCACTAGAAGGTTATTGTCATTGAGTGGTCGTCCCAAATTCATATTCTTTAGCAATATTAATGCTAATATGAAGATGAAACCACTCATTTTATTTGTGGAATTTATGCATTTGGGACTTGATAATTCTGTATAAATTCCACAAATTTCATTTCATTCATTCTATTTATTTCATTCAATTTTTAATTTAATTTCTACTTCTATTATATAAGTATTTAATATCTATATTCATTGTGCTGGGGTTACAATTTCGTTGTCAATAAATTATTACTTCCTAAATCATAATTTCAAGTTTCAGTTGCTGTTTTGGTAATGTTTCATTAATGGTTATATATATATAAATATATATAATATATATATATATATATATATATAAATCAACATTTGAACGGAGGGTGGTTTTGGGGTCTGGGGGTCATGATCGGTGAAAATATATCAAAATTTTCCGGAACTGCTTTCCTCCGAACGGCTGCAATAGGTAGCTTTATACTTTTTTGTATTGAAAGCTCCCTAATTATAAGAACAGAAATTATCCATTTAATGACTTTAATTAGACAAAGTCCCAAATTTAAAATTGGAACTTAAGTTTATCATATAGTTAGAAATTACGAAGATGGTTTGCACATCTGCATAACACAGTGGTGGTCGGTTTGCCAAATAAGAGAGGGGGCTTAGATCAAAGCAAAAGAAAGAACCCCCTCCTCCCACTTTCTCGGAAATTTAATTTAATGGTCAACATTAACAATTTAATTTTAAGTTACATATTATTATTTCAATAATAAATCAATGATAATTAATCATTTCAATAATAACTTTATATTAAAGGTGTTTTGTATTTGTACACTATTTTTTATTTCATTGTAAAACATTTAAGGAACCTTTAAAAAAAACGAAATATGGATAAAGGCTCTGGCTCTGCTTACATATTTACACCGTCTTCTTAAATAAAATAGATTAAAAAGAGTGGGCGATAAGGTAACATCGTCGAGACAGAAAGACTCTTTTTAAAACTTTTCAAAATAGTTGAAAAATATAATCTCGTAAAATGTAACTCTCGTAAATACACTCGGATTGGTGCGGAATATTTATGTGTTATTGACATTTATTATAGCACAATCTCTATTGAAAAGAAATATGTAGCATGTGCAGTTCGTTTACAGGGACACTCAAAAGTATTTCGTTACATTACGGTCAATGGGGAAAAAATCATTTCAAGTGCACTTTAATGTTGTTACACCATTTCAAACTCCATGAAATTGCTAGGAATTTATGAAATGCACTAAAACATTTTCTGTAAAATAATTCGTGCAAAGCATTTATCACTCAATTACAAAGCCACATAAAAGAATTTCGTTACATAATGGTCTACGGGGAAAAACTGTTTGTAGAGTATTTTAATTATGTTACACTATTTTGAGATATAATGAAATTGATAAATTGCTGAGACTTACAAGATAGTTGATGTAGAGTGTAGAATATGATGAGCGTAGCAATTTTCGTCCTTTTACAGGGACACACAAAATACTTCGGGTACAGTACTGTATCCGGAGTACTGCGTTTTTAAGTTTAACTAAATTTTTGCAATACTGCGTGGTTTGTGTAAATGTACATAGCATTAATCGTCTATTTACAGGGACACATAAAAGATTTCTCATGCAGTATTGTCTATTAGCGATAATCGCTGGAAGATAATTTTCAATTACGATATGCGTTTTTAAGTTTAACTAAATTTTAGCATACTTCATGGTTTGTACAAATGTTATTTATCATATACAGGGCTACACTAAAGAATTCGTAAGCGTAACTGGATATGAGCGTGAATTGGTTAAAGGTTGTTATTTACTATATTTTAACAGAATTATTATTAACTATATTTTAACAGAACTATATTTTAATTGAGTTATGCCTTTTCAAACTATATTTAGAGTTCTAAGATTATTTAACGTTAAAAAACTTAGAGCTATTACGAGTTCTACTAAGAGATGTTTGTAGAATATAAATAAAATCATATACAGGGCCACGCAAAGAACTGGATATATGTCTGCCTATAGATGATAATTTCTGGAAGTGTGATTTCCGTAGTTTTAAGCTTGTATTTTGCCTGAATTAAATGTAAGCTTAATAGGTAATGTGTATAAAAATCTCTAGATAATATACAGAGCTGTACAAAAGAATTCATGTATGTTGGAAAAAATTGGTAGAAATTGCTGAAGGTAAATTTTCACCTGTGTTTTGCATTTTCTTATTAAACTAAATTTTAGCATACTGTATGAAGTATGTAAATCTATAGATTATATAGATGGCTGCACAAAAGAATTTAAGTACTTTTCAGTCTATGGACGGTAATTGCTAAAATAAGGTTTCCAAATGTGTTAGACGTTTTGTAAAATGTTTACTTATGTGTGTAATTTACCTTTTTAAACAACAGAATTTCGTTAAAGTATTACGGAAGTGTTTCATAATCTATGCTTGATGCATGTTTTTTCTTTCTTATTTATCCTTTTTCACAGAAAATTATTATTCAAAAAGTTTTCACCCGGGGTCCTATACTTATAGGCCTCCGGTGAAACTAAAAGATTCTT
This sequence comes from Maratus michaelseni, assembly GCA_963931845.1. NCBI lineage: Eukaryota > Metazoa > Arthropoda > Arachnida > Araneae > Salticidae > Maratus > Maratus michaelseni. Next base: position 189,584,884 of record OZ007587.1, read on the forward strand.
CGTTTTATTTTCGAATGTAATTTAGGGCCCCAAAAATTTTATTGCACTCAGCCTCTTTAAAGTGAAGGCCGGCTGTGATACTTTCAAAAAGCAACCGTGCCTGTGAGGCCAGTGGAGTGATTCTCTACTGTTACTTCTATTGTTATCGGAGACTAGGTAGTTTGCACGTTTGCAGTCTTTATTCGTAGCCTACGATGATCCGCGACGCTCCGCATCATCGTAGGCTACGCTTTATTAGTACAGATTGAGGTGTAAACGTGATTGATCTGCCTGATACGTGTTAGATCGAATGGCACAATTAGTTACTGTTACTACCATATTCGCATTTTCTAGCCAATCTGGTTGACGTTTCTCAAATTATTTGGACCTTCTATAAGATGTTTGTGCTGCTGCCATCTATGAGTAATATAGGGAAGAATATTCACACAAATTATGATGTATTTCAAATGCATTTTTCTCAAAATAAATGTTCCGCAGTCTATACAGTTTCAAAATTTTCAATACGTTAATATCAATCGTATTTTAACTGCAATAGAGGGTGACATCATCTGTTTCGTAAAAAAAAAAAAAAAAAAAAAAAAAAAAAAAACATGGGATAAAGAAAAATAAATTGCGCATTTGAATTTAAATTTTGCTTTTTAATCATAAATATAAAATAAACCTGTGCAGCAACTATGTCTCACTTTATATTTATTGATTTTTTTTTTTTTTTTTTTTATAGTTATTGTTGTGGTATTTTATTTTTGTGGCAACACTAATTTGATGAAAACCTTTCATTTCTTTTATGAAAACAATGCCGATTTAATTTCTAATTAATTGCAAATTTTAATCAAAATGCATGTTTTAACGAAATGTGAGTGTACTATGTCAGAAGCAGAAGCCGTTTCAAAATAATTTCATATGGTATCTCATTTATCATTCTGCATTTTTTATTTGCTTAGAAAGAGGGATGTTGACAACTGAAATAATATATGATGATGATACATTTGTTTCATTAGTTTCTATAACCGATAGTTGAATCTCGATCAATAACTATTCCAAAACAAGTTGGAAATTGTACGTCAAACGTTACAAACGAGGTGCGTTCTTACGCACGTTTTAGAATTAAATTCATGATATCCCGTGCGTAGAACGGGTTAAACAGCTAGTTAAGTATATATTTTATGACACTGTTCATACAAATATCTTAACTAGTTATATAAATATTCAGATATATATGTATCAGCTAGTTATATAAATATTCAGATCTTGATGATTTTTAATTTTGTGAAATGAATTATATCGTCTGCAGATAAATTTCTGTCATAAAATAAGTATCTTGGTCGCTTGACGATTAAATTTCGGAAGCTCCTATAACAAAAAAGCACCGATTTAAAAAAAAAAATTTCAAATTTCTTAATAAATATTTTTATTAATATCTCCTAAAGTTTTGATTCGATTTTAATAAAATTTGAAATGTCTCGACAAAATTCTGCAAAGATAATATATTTTAAATTGCAAACCATTTGGTTGGGTAGTTTTTGCGTTGTTATATGCGGACAGACAGACAGACGGACAGACAGACAGACAGACGGACAGACGGACGGACAGACGGACGGACCAAACGACGACTATAGGTGCTACGTATTTATATAATTACGAACGCACCTAATAAAAATGGAACATAATACATTGAAAATGTAAAAGAGTGTAACATTGCACAGAAAAAACTGTTTGGTTGCGATAACCAAATTTTTTTTGTTACGCTCTTTGGTTGAATGCATTAGTTGTAGGAACTAATTTTTAATTGTGGCAAACATAGCTGTTTGGTTGAATTATCTAAATAATTTGGTTAGTTTATTTGCTTGTATGTTGTTCCTGGATTAGTTGAAAGAACCAAATTATTGTCGGACGGACTGAATTTGGTTGACTGTCATTGAAACACGTCGTTAGGATGCGCGTGCGCTGCTCAGTAGCCTTCTTCTTTCTTCTCTTCCCCCTCCCGCTACGTCAGGCGTGCGGGGTCACGTGACGTCAATTCAATGGCAGCGACCAGCGACTGAAATTTGAATCACTGCAACGAAAGTCATCTATTCTTTGACGAAAGAAATTATACTTTGAAAGGTAAGTGATTAAAGTTTTTACTTTTCTTTTAGAAATTAGATTGATACATTCATTGCACCTGTGATGGGAATATCACAAATGAAATGAATATTGAAATATCATAACGACATTTTGTTTACTAATGGCGCAGGATTACGATTGGATTTGTTTTTATAGAACTTCATTTGAAGTGTGCACGTGTTTTGCTAAACTTTGTTTCTCGATATGAATTTGATTCACAACACCGCATCGCTTGTTTAAATGCATAGTTTTGTTTATTGAAAAGTGCTAGAATTACTGCCAATTCTGCTTAAGAATCGCGTATTTATCGCGTGATATATAATCTATAAACCGAATTGAAAGTAATTTCACGTTAAGTTGAACTTGGTCACTATTCATAAGTGAAACAAGAATTTAATATTTAATTAGAAAGAGTTAGTTGAATTTTAAAATTAAAGTATTTAAAAACTATTAATAAATTATTAAAAGTATTTAAAAATTATTAATTAATAAATTATTATTAAAAGTATTTAAAAATTATAAAATTCATAATAATATGGAATTATATTATTTAAAAAATGAGGTAATTTCTCTGATATTTTAAAATAAAAATATATTTTAAAAAATATCCCTATTTTTAATCACTATTTTAGTTAAATAATTAATGCAATATGATTGCAAAATATCAAATTTTACATAATAAATCAGTCATTGACTGAACACGAAATGTTGATGATTGCTTGCAGGTTGCTAATGTTAATATTAGTTGATTAAACCAAGCAAAATTAACATATTTACATTTTTATTTTTTGTTTACTTAGTGGTCAGTCACTGGTGCACTCACCCTATTTTCTTTCTTATTTATGTTATTTTGAATTTGTAACTAATTGAAATTTTGGATTAATATGCATATAGTCCCTTTTAGATACAGAAACGTTATTTTTAGGATGAAATTAAGATTAAGCATTTGTCTTTACTCAATTGCAGTATGATTTATGGTATAAAATAAATAATAAAATTTTACCTTCACTCAAATACAATGTTGAAATAAATATAAAAGTAAAAATAGTTTTTTAAAAACACAATCATTCAATGTTTATCTTGAAAATCAACGTTTAACTTTTTAAATGCAATTCATGTTTATTTGGGAAAATGTCCGATACGATAAATTAATTTGGCATGGGCATGATTTCTCAACATATAGTCGGAAATTAATATTAAACTATTAATTGATAAAAGTGCCCTTTGGTCGACAATGCCACAAAATGGGAAAGATTTCTTTCAGAAAATATTTTCATTTGGGAAGAAATACATATTTTTGGGAGAGAGTAGAGATACATGCAGCAGCAAAAATATATTCTGTGTCAGTTTCAAATCTGCAGAACAATATTGGTAAGAGGTGCAGAGGCGGATCCAGCTCTCCATTTAGAAGGGTGGTCATGTCTATTTTGGAGGGGGGGGGGGAGGAGCACATCTTCATGACAATTTTTGTATCTTAAGTCCAAATTGGCTATTTTCTAACCTACCCTGTATTCATTTTCATTCCTAAATGCATGAAATTTGCAGTATATTCGTAAATCAGGATTGCTACTGGTCAGAATTTTTTTCAGTTGATATACCAGTAATTTTTTATTATAAAAACTCGCCATATTTGATCGTGCGACTAGGCAAAAATTTCAATAAGAAATTACTACTATTTTCTCTGAAAAATTCCTTGAGCCATAGCATACCAGCCTTGGTAAATGTATAAAATTTGTAGGTTCTTATGTTCTATTCAGATGCCAAGAAATAGGAGTTACCATTTTTATTTTATATTTAATGTAATTTTGCAGAAATTTTTACCAAAATTCACATTTTAAGCTGACTTTTAAGGTTGCAATTGGAAACAATTTAAAATGTACGACATTTATAGAAAAATATAAAATATTTTTCGATTCTTTGATGCTTAAACAATAACTGCAATTTTTCATGCATTTCTGTATAAAAATAACTCTGTGAATGTATCAATAAGATTAGCATTTTTAACGGAGAAAAAAATATATATCAAAACACCTTTTTATATATATTTATATTTAAAAAAGTATTATTTTATAGAAATGTTCTTCGTTTAGAAGGGAGTCATGACCCCCATGACCTCCCCCTTGGATCCGCGCTTGAAGAGGTGTCTTCTGTATTTCGGCAGATTTTTGTCCCTCCACCCCTGAAATTTTTGTTTGCAACCTCCTTAAACTTTAAAGTTGAAAATCTTTATAATTGTTAAACTCTTAAGTTCTGCTCAGTTTTATAATGGAGTTTTGTTGTAGTTTTATTAATTTTAGTTTTCCTCCCCCCCCTCTCCTTTTCTTTCTCTCCAGCATTAACCCTGAATTGCTGTGACAAACACTGTTGCATAGACACTGTGAGCAGGGTTCAGTGATATATATCCAATATTTATTTTCAAAATATCATGAAGTTTGATATTTTCACATACCTGATATTTATTTTCAAAATATTATGTATAATATTTTTGATATTTTCAGTCATAACAAGTGAGATAGATTTTTTGCTCTTATCGAAACTTTTTAGCCCCCACCCACCCACACACACACACAAAAAAAAAAAATCCAAGCTTCTTTATGTTTGATGTACAATCAATAATTAAGTTGGACAATATTTACTTAGAAAAGCCACTAAAAGATAAAATGTCTAATTTAGATAAACTTGCAGCTTTATTAGAAATAATTTTTTTTCGTTTTTGTTTTGTTCAGTTAAGCAGACCAAGCTTACTATATTTATGTTCAAAATTTTCAATAAAAACAAATTATTTTGTTTAAAACTTGATAACTAAATCTTAATAGTTTGTTTTTGTGTGTGTAAAATGCAAATTGTGTGTGTTTTCAGTTAATTGATCTTAAATTTTATAAAATAAGTGACAAAAAATAGAAAGACATTTAGAACATTGTTTTTATTAAGTTTTCTTGCTAAATGACATATGTTTTAATGTCTAATTTATATTAACTCTGAAAATATTGGATATATATAAAAATATATTGGATTTATATCAGAATATTGGATATTTTTGAAAATATATTTATGACCCTGACTGTGAGCGATCGCTGAGACTGCTTGATCAAAAGGTTAATAAAAGGCTCGATTTACTCATAGAAACTAAACTTTAGTACAAAACTCTTATAATTAAAATTAACCTATTCAGAATTTTCTAGTGATAGTACTAGGGCTCCTAACGAAACAAAATTTCACTATAGTTAAATCATAGTATCTAAAGTTAAACTGTGAAAATTAAAAAAACAAGTTGGAAATTGTACGTCAAACGTTACAAACGAGGTGCGTTCGTACGCACGTTTTAGAAATAAATTCATGATATCACGTGCGTAGAACGGGTTAAACAGCTAGTTAAGTATATATTTTATGACACTGTTCATACAAATATCTTAACTAGTTATATAAATATTCAGATATATATGTATCAGCTAGTTATATAAATATTCAGATCTTGATGATTTTTAATTCTGTAAAATGAATTATATCGTCTGCAGATTATTTTCTGTCATAAAATAAGTATCTCGGTCGCTTGACGATTTAACATCCATCGGAAGCTCCTATAACAAAAAAGCACCGATTTAAAAAAAAAAATTTCAAATTTCTTAATAAATATTTTTATTAATATCTCCTAAAGTTTTGATTCGATTTTAATAAAATTTGAAATGTCTCGACAAAATTCTGCAAAGATAATATATTTTAAATTGCAAACCATTTGGTTGGGTAGTTTTTGCGTTGTTATATGCGGACAGACAGACAGACGGACGGACCAAACGACGACTATAGGTGCTACGTATTTATATAATTACGAACGCACCTAATAATAGTAAGAGTCTAAGAGACAGCTAACAACGGTTAACGTTGTCCTGTTTTAATGTTTTGCTTTAGCTCTATTACTTTGAAATACTTGTTACTTTTGCTTTAGTTCTTGTTACTTTAAAATACTAAATACATAAATTATATATACATCTAGATCCACCCACCCCTTGAAAATTCTAATCACCTCCTGTTTACCAATTTTTTCTCTCCGACATCCCTGTTCTCTGGACCAACAGCACTTGTTCAGATACTGTGCGTGCACCTCACCAGCAAGTTCAAAAGAGAAAACATGTGCAAAACAGTTGAAAGAATCAGCAAAAAGCAGACCCTGTCTGTAATCTCAAAATTCATCAGTCTGTTACAGGAAAAAATCGTGAAACTCTTCAGTTGGTCGCAGAAAAAACCCTGAAATTCTGCAATCAGACGCAAAAGAATATCACAAAATAAGTCCATAGGTTGTGGGAAAATATTGCGAAATGCGTCAGTCACGAGAAAAAAAAAAAAAAATATTTGCACTCGGAAGCAGGGAAAAATTGTAAATTTTGTCAATCTATTGCAGGTAAATAGCAAAATTCGCCAATCGGTCACAAAACCAATCTCAAAATTGTCCGCTATCACGTGTAAAAAAAAAAAATGCAAATTTCACCTGTGGTGCGAGGGAAAAGTCAGAAATTTGCTTTTTGGTCGCCAAAAAAAGCAAAATTTGTAGCAGGAAAATATCAAAAATTTCTTCAATCGATCGCAGGAAAACAATCGCAAAATTCGTCAGTTGGTTACAAGAAATAAACATAAAATTTATCAATATGTCGCGGGGAAAAAAAATCGCTCAATTTGCCAATAGGTTGCTGGAAAATATCGAGAAATTAAGTTAAAAAATTGCATGTAACAGTAATACTTTACTAGATATTAATTATTGATATACAGTAAAAGACTTTTATGTTGTACTGTTTCATATAATATGTGTGATATTTAATGTAAAATTTTACATATCAATGTAGTATTTGAGATTTTTGATCGATGGTGTTTTGGACATAACAGCCTAAATTCTCAAAAACAGACACATGTCAAAGACCTGCCAATCCTGAATTGTAACATAGTTTACCTTCAGATTATTTTTTGCCGCTTAAATATCCGTCGCAGATGGAGAATTTTCTGCTACTGGGATTTTTGCCACCAAAAAATAATTCTAAATTTTCCAAGGGGAATTTCTAAATTTTGGGAGGGAGGGGGCGGGGGATATTTCAACTTTTTTGTAGTTTGGCCTAATATTTTTTCACTCTTCTTTGACTTTAGGGACTGTTCCTGCAGAAAGATTTTGCTTCGTAGTACAATTTGTTGAAGAAAGCACAGTAAATTTTGCCACAGGGTAAGCATATTTTTAAATATCATATTCTTAATTTTCTATTTAACTATTTATTGAAGCACCTAAAAGCATGTCATATAAATTATCTCAAATAAATACTGATGGCTGTCAAATATTCCTTCAAAATTTCTTTTTGGTTTTAAAATATTTGTTTTAGAGTATAAGAAAGTTTTATTCATTTATTTTGGTTCACACAAGAAGATGTGGAGTTTAATATTTTATTTTATTAATTAAAATAAGTTGGAAATTGTACGTCAAATGTAACAAATGAGGTGTGTTTGTACTATAGCTTTAGCTAGTTATATAAATATTCAGATCTTGATGATTTTTAATTCTGTGAAATGAATTATATCGTCTGCAGATTAATTTCTCTAATAAAATAAGTATCTCTGTCGCTTAACGGTTAAACCTCAGAAGCTCCTATAACAAGAAAGCACCGATTTTAAAAAAAAATCAAATTTCTTAATAAATAGTTTTATTCATATCTTCAAAAGTTTTGATTTGGCACTTTTTAGGTGCGTTCGTAATTATATAAATACGTAGCACCTATAGTCGTCGTTTGGTCCGTCCGTCTGTCTGTCCGCATATAACAACGCAAAAACTACCCAACCAAATGGTTTGCAATTTAAAATATATTATCTTTGCATAAATTTGTCGAGACATTTCAAATTTTATCAAAATCGAATCAAAACTTTAGGAGATATTAATAAAAATATTTATTAAGAAATTTGATTTTTTTTTTTTAAATCTGTGCTTTTTTGTTATAGGAGCTTCCGATGGATGTTAAATCGTCAAGCGACCGAGATACTTATTTTATTACAGAAATTAATCTGCAGACGATATAATTCATTTCACAGAATTAAAAATCATCAAGATCTGAATATTTATATAACTAGCTGATACATATATATCTGAATATTTATATAACTAGTTAAGATATTTGTATGAACAGTGTCATAAAATATATACTTAACTAGCTGTTTAACCCGTTCTACGCACGGGATATCATGAATTTAATTCTAAAACGTGCGTACGAACGCACCTCGTTTGTAACGTTTGACGTACAATTTCCAACTTTTTTTTATTGTTAAAGGTATTCTTTTGGTTTTTAAAGTGTCTTTTGATATTTAAAAGTCAGGGCACTCTTTTTAAGACAACACTGAGGGAGTTTTTGCTATGAAAGCAAATTTTTTAATGCAAAAAGGAGAAAGGGAATTTTTTTACTGAGGGGCAAGAGGGGTGCTAATTATTTTACTAGAGGGGGCCAGAAGGATGCTAATTATTGTTATGAGGGGCAAGAAGGGTGCTATTTGGTAAATCAAAGGGCAGGCAGGTTGCAGCCCCTGCCTGCTGTGGACATAGGATGCATTCGTATATTTAAAATATATCCTCAGGAAAATTAATATTTTAAACTTTTGTTTTCTGAGTACTGTTCTTAAAGGATGTCTCTTTTTTTTCTTAGTTTGCAAATTTTTTTAAAAATATAACTTAATTTTATGTGTAACTTTTTTAACTTAATATTTTGGTGTATGTGTTCAAAATAAATTTCAAAGATTTTGTAGATTTCAATTGTTTCTATTTAATATCTTTGTATTGTATTACTAATATTATTAATAAATATTCCATGGCGTGGAGTCATAAAAATTTGAAAAATGTTATAGTTAAAAAAAAATTTCATAAAATTAATTGTACTTGAAATCCTTTAAGAAAAATTTTAGATGTAAAATGGGGGAGATTTAAGAATATCTATAATATTTTGCATAAATTGAGCTATGCGAAAAAAGGCAAACAGACTATGGCGGGGACAGGCCAGCATTTTGTTTATTAACTTTTATAATGGAAGGGCCGAGCCAATAACAGTTTTGTACACAGTTTTAGCTGTTGTGCCAGGACAGTCCTGCGCCTGAAAATTGCTGTTTATGCAGATCTCAAATTGATACACACTCACTCTGTTATTGAAATTGGAAATGAATCGCTGGAGGTCAAACGATTTTTGTTTAAAGCACAGCTGGCCGAAAGAGAAAAAATTGCTACCTATAAATAAATGTATATATATATATATATATTTCTAGAAGCTTAAAAATGTGTGAAATCCAATATTACACCAAGTAGTTGTTTAGTTTATGCTTAAAAAATTACCTGCATTGCTTAAAAAATTACCCGCATTACAAATGAATTTAGTATTATGATTCCAAACTTTAAACCTGCGTAATTCATAAACTATAAACTATTTGATCGATTGCCTGCCATTTGGTATTCTAAGGTTAAATGAAATGTAAAAGCCAAATATCATGCCAAAATAAGGTGTTTGTATTGCAAATTTCAGAGTTTGGTTTAATTTCAATATCAAGATGACCCTCAAAGCTTATTTTTTAACATAAAGTGGAAAAAATGTAAAATTTCTTTTTTTTTTTTTTTCTGTGTCAGTTCAGTGATTAAAATAATGTATGGAATATTTCTTTTATTATTTTTTATTTATTTATTTACTTATTGGTGAGGGGGGGGGGGATAGCTCTTTAGAAAGATCTAAATGCCTCATCATTTATATCAAGGCAAAATTTGCCTGGCAAATCCACATTGGCAACATTGTAGAGATTTTTTTTTTTTTCTAGTTTCCCACAATGTTGCCCCTGAACATCATGTGACAAATGATTGTGGGGGGGGGGGGGGGATAGCTCTTTAGAAAGATCGAAATGCCTCACCGTTCACCTCACCATCATTTATATCAAGGCAAAATTTGCCTAGCAAATCCACATTGGCAACATTGTAGGGATTTTTTTTTTCTAGTTTCCCACAATGTTGCCCTGAACATCATCTTGGGTTTGGGTTAGCTCTATCTTTTTTCTATAGAAGTCTTGAGTCTCTTTTACTTTATTTTTGATAAAGTGGGTCAATTTCAAAATTTTGGGTGCAAATCCTGCCATCCTGCCCAGATTTATTAGCTGTATTTTGCAACTCTCCAAATTACTGTGATGTAAATATGGTACTATGTTCTATCATTTACTAAACTTTTCTCTATTGTATATATTTCTTAATTTTATAGGGGAAAATATTAGAAAAATGTATTGTAATAATAGTAATGAACTATTTTTGTGTAAATTCTGTCATAACAAATTTTAACTGTAGGCTTGCTGGCTGGTAAAATAAATGATTGGTAAAATTTTCTGAAAATTCCCCACTCCTGACATTTAATGTTTAGTGTTTTAAGTCTATGTTAGTAGTAATGCAATGAGTGAGAATGTTTGAGTCAAGGTAGTTTTTATAATAATTTTAGTGTTCAAAAATTTTTAAGAATTTTAAATTCAAGGACAGAAAAAAAAAATCTGTTCTTATATTTACTATTATGATTTGCAAAATTTTTTAACCTGTATACGCACTTTTGTAACTTTAGCACATGCATGGGGTAAATCTCACAGAGTTTTGTCTCTCATTACATTTTATAGACTCAAAACGTTTAAAGAACAAATCTGATTTATATTGTAAAATGCATCCGTTCTGCTTCTTTATAGGAAAAAAAAAATCATGCTTTTATATTTATTTACAGATTTTCTTGCAGTTTCTGTAAAAATAAATTTTTTATTGTTTTTAGAAAAAGTGTTATACATTTGCAAACAATTTATTTTACATCTTAAAACACTAATTATTTCATAAAAATGATATTAATTACATTTAGTACCCCTTTATCCACTATGTATACGAATAGTGTTTATGTCACTCTTTCATTAAAAAAACTATTTCACATCAGCTCATGAAACATAGATCTTGTTTAAGGTTTCAAGAAGAGCTGTAGAAGATAACCAAAAACTTAAGGGAAGATTCATTTACCGAAAGCTGCCAAAAATGGAAGCTGGAAGACAATATAAAAGCCAATACAGGAAATTGCAGCTCCGCTTGGAATTGAGAACCAGAACTAAAATAGTGGTGATGGGGGGGGGGGGAGAGAAACCAAGATGAATGGTCCAAGGTAGAGGATAGTCCATAGAACCCGAAATATTGAATAAAGAAGAAATGTGCTCTATGCAGCAGAAAATTACAGTGCCCCTAGCAGAGAAAACCAGAACTTAAATGATGGTGATGGTAGTAGTAAACAAACCAAGACAGATGGTCTGTGTTATATGCAGCAGAAAATTACAGTGCCCCTAGCAGAGAGAACCAGAACTTAAATGATGGTGATGGTAGTAGTAAACAAAGACAAATGGTCTGTGTCTCAAAATGTATTGTTCATCTTTTTATCAATTTCAAATCAGCAATGTCGTCGATTCAGTACTTTGATACAGGTATTATATATTGCTCATTTAAATTTTTGTTCAAATTGTCACTACAGTCGATACCTTGATACAAGGTAGTATTGTCATTTAATTTCCTTAAAATCATCATTGCAGATTGATCTCTCCTCCGTGAGAAGCTAACGGGGATAGACCAATATTTTTGTGCTGTCTTAGCAATATATTTAGTCTTTCAATTTTGCTATTTTAGCAGCATTGCTGCTGTCAAACTTCGTATAAAGGCCTTTTTCTTTTTCGGTTAGGGGCTGTCCACAAACGATGTCATACTTGGAGGGGGTGGTCATGAAATTGTGACAGTTTGTGACAAGGTGGTGGGAGGGGGTAAGAAGAAGTGTGACATCACACATTTTAGTTAAAATAAAATCATTTAAAATCAGCAGATTAAATTGTGAAGTTATTTTGAAATTACCAGAATTTTAGCGTATTTTTTTTATTCAGGGCTAAAACAACTTTCATGTGGTTTGTTTCCACTTATATTCCTTTCTTTTCAAAAAAATATATTAATATTTTATTACTAATTGTATTGTATATTAATTATGTTTTCTGTTGTAAACCTTGTACTTATTTCATACAAAATAAGTACACGAAACATTTTTATTGTTATGCTCACAAATGTCTAGTTAAAGTTTAAAAATAAAATTTGAAATATGATCTATAACATAGTGCTTTGTTTCTGAACTGCAAGTATATGTCTATGTAATATAGCGTGACATGTGACAAGGGGGGGAGGAGGGGTTATGGTGAAGTGTGACTAAGGGGGGAGGTGGGTCAAAAATATTGAAAAAATGTGACATCATTTATGAACAGCCCCTTAAGAGGCTACTTCACTCATGTGAAAACACCTGCTCGCCAATGTTAATCCTATGCGACAGTTCTTTTTTAATATCTTGTTTGCATTTCAATATTTTAAAATGATTTTTGCATTGGATAGCTAAGATTGATCACTATGCAGACTTTTTTTAACTTTTTCGATTTTGTGTGCAGGTATTTTTTATCAGCATTACTTTTACTTTCAGAACCAGTTTCAAAAGTGAAATGTCTATGTTAATAATTTAACATATCATTTAACAACTATTTTTTAAATTTTATCGTCATTAAAAAAAAAAATCTGCAAACAAAGTAAAAAAAAAGTAGAAAAAGGTCAGCATAGCACAATCACCTCAGCTATCCAATGCAAAAAAAAAAAAAAACCTTTAGAAATATTGAAATGCAAACGAGATATTATAAAATAACTGTCCTGTAGTGTATGATTAACATCAGTGAGCGGATGTTTTTGCATGAGTGAAGTAGCCTCTTAAATTGTTATATTTTAGTTATTTGGGCTACTAGTTTAAAAAGTTGTATTCTTCAAGTTCGTCCCCTCTTCCCCAAATCATAACTTTCTTAATTATGGTCTAATTTTAATGGGGCCTTTTTTGGTATTCTTCCCAAGTCATTTGGTTACTTACTAAAAACATTAATATTAATTCTGCAACTCTTGGTGAATACTATTTATGAACGATTATCAAAATTTTAAGATTTTTTACAGTTCAAACATTTCCATCTATAGTTTAAAGCCGCATTACTCTGGGTTCTTGTTAAGTTGTATATCAAGTTTGCTTCTCTCTCCCCCCCCCCCCCCTAGATAGTCCTGTATAGGTCAAATTTTACCGACTCAAACCTGAAAGTTCTATTTAAGGTCAACCTGCTACCGACCCGAACTTGACAAAATAACTTTCTAGCTGCAACCCAACATATTTCAACCCCCGAAATAATTCAGCTGAACCAAACCCACAACTAAATACCAATTTTATCTTTTGTGTATTTTGTATATAAAGTTATGATTTGGTGAGGAGGAGGGGGGGGGGGGGTGACAAACTTGAGAGACACAGCTTAACGCCTTGGGGGCGAGCGACACGTATACGTGACGCATGGCATAAGATGCTTAGAATCCTCGATTATTCCCACCAGTTATTATTATTATTATTATTATTATTTGTAAGCTTTGCCTTATGTAATCCTAGCATTTCTGCATTTCGATTGGGCGAAAATTTCTGTTTTGAAATACCGGTGGTAAAAGATTAAAAATTCTGTAAAGGACACTCGTCACGAAGGGGTTAAAGGTGGAATGCTTGAACTGTAAAAAAGCTGATTTTTTTTTATTATTGTTCCTAAATAGCGGTCACCAAGAATTGCAGAAATAATAATCAATGTTTAATAATTAACCAAATAACTTGGGAAGAACGTCAAAAATTTTCTGTTCACATTGGACGATAATTCAGAAATTTATAGCACAACTTAATAAACTAGTAACCAAAACAACTAGACTGTAAACTGAAAATATAACAATTTGACCTGGAAAGAAAAAGGCCCTTATGAAATTTGACAGCAGCTCTGCCTCTAAAATAGTATAGTAAAATCGAAGGAATAAATGCTATGAAATTTGCTCCAGAAGCATCAATCTATCCCCATTATCACAATTCACAATTAAATTTCCTACCAATTGAATGCTAAGTTTTGGAATTACTGTTTTTAAGCTTATCTGTGTAATATCCATTCTAGAACATTTGATATTAAAATTTGTTAATTGACTCTTATTGTGATCGATGCTGATTTATAAGATATTGATGTTTATCAATACTCGATTTTCCAAAATCGCCCATTACTGATATCGCTACTATTCAAGTTCAGATTAATTACCATGTAGTCGACTATATTATCTATAGCATTGTGTAAATTCTACATTTGTTTTTTCACTTTATTGGTTACATGTTGAACATATAAATCTTTTCACAAGGCAATTTAAATGTTTTGTTTTCTTTTTCTTTCTTAACAAAGTTCTTGCAGGGTGTTTAACCACCTGGATAACCTGGTAAAGTCAGGAAAATTTTTATGAACTGGAAAAGTCAGTAAAATTTACCATTCTTGAGAAAAAGTCAGGGAAATTTATAATTTCTGAAGAAAATTCAAGAAAAGGTTTTGGATTAAAAAATTAATGATTTGAAATTGTGCTGTCAGGGAAAAAGTTAGCTCTTCATAAGCACTGTAAAATGTATTTCATCCTTAACAATTATTGAAATTATTTTTGTCCTCTCCTTTTTAATCCTTTCTTGTAACCAGAGAAAGAAGTTTCTGTAGAACTTTTTCTTCTTTTGTGGCTTGGGGAGTGGAGTGTTGCTTTTCAGCTTTTACTATGCAATGCTTCATAGCAGTTCATTTATAATTCTAAAAAAAAAATAATAAAAAATAAAAATATCATCCACTGTCACCTTTTTGGTATATATAATTTTGACTGTTTTCGCTGTGTGAAATTTAATTATTTTGTTCATTATATTTCTCAATATTTATGTAAAATTATGTTATAGCTGATAATTTTCTATCTTAAAAATTTTACCCTTTCTTTGTTAAAACAGGTCAAGAAATTAACCAGATGCTTGGAGCAGTTCCATTTTACCCAACTCTGGAACCTGATACAGCCTAAAGTCTATCAAGCTTGAGAACCCTGCATTTTTTTTTTTTTTTTTTTTTTTTTTTTTATGATCCTCATTTGTGCAAGAAGAAAGCTATTTTTTAAATAGGGCAGATGGTGTGCAGTACCCATCTGAAACTGTGTACTTGATAAATATTAATCCGATATATATATTTCTTATAATTATATAATTTGCACTTTCAATAAATGGAGCGGCATATACCGCAAACCAACTAAATTGTGTTACTATTTCATTATGTCTGTGATAATTTTTTTTTTCAGTTAATGCAGCACTGCCATTGGCGACTTTTTTTCTCCCCCTATTACTATATTTGAAAAAGGATTCTTCGTTGTAGTTTATTGTTTAGAAATACTGAGTTAAAATTTAAAAAAAATAACAATTGTCTGTGGCAGCACCTCTGTTAAAGTAAGCCTAGCAGAAACAGTATTTTAATATATGATATGGGAAATCAAGTGTATTTTAAAATATAATTTCAATATGGAATATTAGCCGAAAACAAATTCTTGAACTGGTGCATGTTTTTGCTTTAATATTCATTTTCTTTCTTTTTTTAAAGTGGGGGGGGGAGGGGGGCGCACTATCCAAACTTTATACAGAATCTCTCATTAACACATTGAGTCAGCAACCACTTCCAATTTATGGTAGTGAGTAACCATGAATTTTTCGTACAGTTGAAAGATGAAGAGAGATGCTTCACAGATGGGGATTTTAAAGTTATAATTTCATCAAATGTCTATCTTTTTGGATTCTTTTTCAGATTTCCAACACTGCTAATGTAGACATTGCTAAAATTGGACAAATTAGTAAGGGATGAATGCAAAACTTATGTTAAACCTCAATAATCTGTTAATTTTTTCAAAAAAAAAAATTGATTTCAAAATAAATTCAATGCAGTAATTAATAAATAAATGATGATTAAATGCCATAATTTGAATACTTTAAATGAATAAACAACATTCAAAGCATGGGGTTCAAATGCTCATCTTGCTTGTCATTAATTTTAGCTACTGAATTGAATCTGAAAAATTATGTATGCTACTGTATTTTGAACAACTGAGTTGTATTTGAAATTATACTGGTACATATTGTTGAACAATTGTTCATTACATTTTTTTATCTGTACATTTTTTATTTTACAGAAAACAATTTTATCTGAAAATTGAAACTTATGTCAATGTAACTTATTTAAATTTTCAGTTTCCTCTTATCATTAACCAAAAACAAAAAAAAATCATAATAAATTATCTTTTTCAATATCCATTTTATATAAAATTTTGGACAGTTTAGCGTAAAAGATAGATCAATTTATTGAAATATTCATTTCAATGGCTCACACTTAAAGTGTGAAATTCAACAGTGTCAGGAGTGATTGTGTTCAGGTTATATACTTGAATTCAGATTTTTTTTTTAAGCACTGAAAATAGTTTTTCTGATAGTTAAATACACGAAATAACACTAAAATAAATATCAATTTCATATGATTTCTAAATAGAATTAAAATTCATATTTCTCTTAATATGACCTCTCTGTATTAAATTATATATTCCCTCCCCCCTCTCTCCATACAGAAATGTTTCCTCGCTAAAATTTCAGGTATTTTTTCATAAACCCACAATCGCCCCTTCAGTGTATTGGGAAATTAAAATTGTAAGACTACAAACTAAAAATAATTTTAATTGCATTTTAAAACAAACCTTTAAGTCACACGAATTTTGATAACATTTCTTTTAAAAATAATTTTGAAACATGTAATTAAATTTGATGTTTGCATTTGTAAATATTCAAAAGAATAAATGATGAGTTTTTTTTCTTTCCTTTTTACTAATAGCATAGTGTTTCAGACAAATTTTTGTTATTTTTAAGATTGTTTCGTATTTTTAGAGTTAAAGTAGAGGAAATTCATTTAAATAAAAAGGAAAATTTGTACTTCTCTGTCCTAGTTTTTATATTACTATATACTCTAAAAAGTAATCTATTTTTAGCCATCAAATAAAGGTTTGTGGATCTACCAAATTTTGGATATAACGCAGAAAAAAGAAAGATTGGCTAACATTTAATTTCTTTAAAATGTTATTGCTGCTTTAAATGCAGAAAATAATGCAAAAGTTAACTAAGTCATTTGGTCAATCCAATGAAAAATAGTAAGCCAACCAATTCTGTGAAAATCCAGTTTTTCTGATATTTAAATTCACAAAATAGTCAATAAGATTAGGTAAATTATTTTTTTATTGTTAATTAATAGAGCTGGTTGCAATTGCAAGACACAGATTTATTTAGTTGCAATAACTATTAACCAACTAGATTTGGTTGCAATAAACATTGATTTGGTTACTGATACAATCAAATCCCTTTGGCTGTTTCAAATCTATTATCGTTACAAGAACCAAATCAATTTGGTTTTTGTAACCAAAAACAATTGGTTATAATACCATTAACCAAATTAATTTGATTGCAATAAATAAATCTATTTGGTTCTATCAACCAAATCTATATGGTTAATACTTATCATAACCAAAAAAGTTTGGTTGCAGTGACTAAATCAGTTTGGTTCTGTGAACCAAATTTATTTGGTTGATACTTATTGTAACCAAATAAATTCTGTTGATACAACCAAATGGATTTGGTTCTTGCAACCAAATTCATTTTGTTGCATCAACTATTAACCAAATTAATTTGGTTCCAAGAACAAAATGAATTTAGTTACTGCAACAAAATTTATTTGGTTACGATAAGTATCAACCAAAAAAGTTTGGTTGCAGTAACCAAATGGATTTAGTCCGTTTAACCAAACTTTTTTGGTTATGATAAGTATTAACCAAAATGATTTGGTTGAAAGAACCAAATTCATTTGGTTCTTTCAACAAAATTTATTTTGTTACGACAACTAAATCATACTTTGGTCCCACCAACCAAACATTTTGTCGGGGCTATACTGAAAAAAAAATTTGGTTGGTACAACTATAATTTTGTTCTTTTAACCAAATCGTTTTTTCTGTGTGGGGAGTTTAAAGAACGATTTTAGAATCAGTATTTCCCGACGAATCTATTACTAACATATTATTGGAATTTGGCTATAATTTTTCTTTAAGAGCCTACGCTAGTCACGCGAAGAAACGCTTCAGCTAATGTTAAGCCTATGGGAAGGTTATCGCACGATTTCTCGCTCGCATTTTAATATTTTTAAATGATTTTTTTTTTTTTTTTTTTTGCATAGGATAGCTGAGGTCGATCTCTAACGTTGTTAGTTTTTAATTTTTCGATTTTGGTTACGGTTTTTTTATAAGCGGATATTTTCAATTTTGGAACCGGTTGGAACCGGTTGGAACCGGTTCTGAAAGTGAAATTACCCTTACATAAAAAAACTGGAACGAAAATCGAAAAAGTAAAAACTAACAACGTTAGAAATCGACCTCAACTATCCTAAGCAAAAAGAATCCTTTAAAAATATTAAAATGCGAGCGAGAAATCGCGCGATAACCTTCCCATAGACTTAACATTAGCTGGAGCGTTTTTTCGCGTGACTGATGTAGGCTCTTAATGATTAAAAGCCAGTAATAACCCTGATTGGCGCAAAATCAACATTTTTTTTCTTCCAGTGCACAAGAGAATTTTCACGCACAATTTTGTGTTTTCATGAGAAGGGAGAAAGAGAACGCGAGCGGCGATTTATCATCCTATCAGTAATTCTTTAAAAAAGTCGTACAGAATGTCAAAAATATTTTTTTTTATTAAATTGGTAACAAATTGCGTAAGAATAAAATTTTATGCATTACTTTCTTATATAATAATTATTATTTAGGCATATTTTTTATCCTATCCCTACATTGAGGCGATACTTTTTTCTAAAGAAAACTGCTATCTTTGATTAAATTTTGTACTAGTTGTCCAGAAGTACTCCATCATACTAAAATTAAAATTATGGTCTCTGATACTAGCGGTCTTCACGAGCGGGTTCGTGTCGATTTTCTTTCATTAGAATCGGGCCACGGCCGGTCCAGTCCTTGCTTTCATTCTTTTAAAGCAGCGTCGGTTGGGCATTTGTTTTTGTTGATGTAGTTGTTCTGTAAAAATTATAATGACATTGTACATTATTTAGAAATTTATTTTCGTTTAATAAATTACAAAGATATGTTCTTTACTGAGCTTTAAAATTATGAATTTCTTTAACTACTATATATATATATATATATATATATATACAGTGTGATTCATAAATATCGAAACAATAGGCTATCTGCATAAATATTGCCCCTAGGCTCATACTTCCAATTGCTAAGTTTCATAAAAAAAGGTGCAAAATTTGATGAGATAAGTTTCAACTCCATGGGGGGGGGGGGGGGTCTATTTCAGAAAATACAAAAATTAAATTTTTATACGGTCCCCGTAGAATGAAATTTCCAATTAGGAAATTTTTCCTTCCCCATTCTTGAATTAAACAAAAAAAAACATCATGATATCTGCAAAGTCACAGAGATATTAAATTCAAAATTCGTGACTTACACCACTTCAGCATACATCTGAACGACGACATGATATCAGTTCATTTGAAATGCAAGTTAGGGATCCACCATAAATTTACACATTATTAAAAGTCGTTCTAAGACAATGCCTTAACTTAAGATACAAAATAACAGAGTATAGAATTTTGCGTTAAACTTGCTCGAGAAATATGCTAGAGGTCTGCATGAGCCCGAGCTTTTCGCCAGACCCGTAAAGGGCACGGCCAGCTGGCCGTGCCGTGCAGTTCAATATCTTTATTTTTCTTAGGACGTGTTGGGCAGGCAATAAGCTTTGTAAAAGTAGTAAAAATAGTAAATTTGTAAAAATAGCGATAATGAAACTTCTGTTAATGGAGTCATTGGAAACATATTTTAATAAATTACACAGAAATATTTTCAAAAATCTACTTTTTGTTATACAGCTTCAAAATTTATGATGTTTTTAAACCTATTTTTCATTTATTCCAAACGACAATGTTTTTAAAAAATAAATCTTTATTCATTTGTAATAGTATAAGAGTATAAATAATCATTAACGTTGCTTTTGCGTATTTTTTGTATAGCTGCCAAGCTGCCACTAATCTTCCGTTATAAGTTTGTTTATTTGACCCTGGTTTAATACGTTTGGACCAGAAACTCTTTTAAGAAATTCAATTGAATAAATTCGACTTAAAACCTTTAAATTAAATAAGGCAACGATTCATTAAATAAATTTTCTGGTTTTAAAGTGGTTAACTGGTTCGGATTAGCGGGAGGTTTGGCAGCGATGTTTTTGTCATGCGAACACATAGTAATCTAAAATATAACGTAATTTTTTTTTTATAAATATGTATGTAGTATTCTTTAAAATAATCTTAATTGTATGTTAAGTGGAATGGGAATTTTTTGTACAAATTTCGGCCTGTGCAGAAATCTAAAATATGCACAGACACCTGTCTAGATAATAAATTAAATAAAATTAAGTGCATCGTCCATGAAAATGGTTTTATTTCGCATCATATCAATAAACCCATCTATGATCTCAAACATAAAGTGCATAAAAGGAATTTATACCGCTAATAAACTTAAATTCCGTAACTTTGGCTGTATACCAGATATGTATAATCCTAATCCTAATAATATTATAAATCTGATTGTGTGCAAATGTTAGGCTGAAGCCAGCGTCAAAATGAAGCATTTAATTATCCTGTATCTTTGAATATAAGTTGATTATAACGTTCATATGAACATTGGCTGGTTTTTGTTTATTTTATTTCAATATTTTTCTTAATAATTCAAAATTTCATTATTTTCATAGAGAATAAATAGACATTTTTTCGTATATTTTAAAATGGTTGGTTGGTTTGCTTGGTTTGGCCCAAAGAGCCCGGTTTTGCAGCTATTTTTTTAAATGGTTAATTTTTTTTTACCGTTGCTAATACTTTATCGTTGCCAATATGGAATAAAAACCCCGAGTAATAATTTTTAATCAACAATTTATTTTCAAGTGAAAAATGTCCATGCGAAAAATGAAAAGGAAATGAATTATTTAAGAATTAAACAGAATATGAAATGATGTCATATTAGAAATAAAACGTGCGTTTTCAAATATTTGATAATATAAAGTGCATAAATACGAGTAAGTATGAAAAAGAAGCAAATATGATGTCATACATAGAAAAATAAAACAGATTTGTTTTGATGTTAAAATAAAATGATCTTGGGTTATCAAATTATTTGTGATTAATATCTCTTATTTTTTTCTTTTTCTTTTTCACATGAAAGGAATTATTTTAAATGTACGTAATATATGTATTTTAAATGTACCTGTTGTAAATTAAAGTTCTGTGTTTTAAATGAACTGAGTGAAAGATTTATATTTTTAATTAATTCTATACAAATGATGGGATAGGTTGGCGATTTATCGTCTGCACACGGCTAACATAAAGTTACCATATTTTTAATTTAAATTTTAAAAAGTAAAAAAAAAAAAAATAATAAAAAATATTGGATGGCAAATGTCAATGATATGCATCGCAAAATTATTCGTATCGAAAATCAGAAATTCTTAATAAAAATAACTATAATTTTTAAAAGAAAGTTGCTTTTCTCATAAAAGCTAAAGATTTAATATGATTATGTCGAAGTAACAGCATTTTTCCTCTATCATTTTCCCACAATCGAAACACATTTGTAAATCGTCGTTTCGAACCGGAATTTAATATTACATTTCTTTTAGTTTTAAAATAGGAAAAACTTTGTTGTCGTTTTTAAATATAGCTTTTGTTAAAGTTGTTTCATAATAGATTTTTGTAAAGTCATGTTAAGAAAAATTGCATAGATTTTAAAGCAATGTTTAAGTAAAATTACAATATTTTTTAAACTTAAAAAACAACAATGTTATCGAAAAGAAAATCGATTTTACCAACAAATTCGCGTAATGCAAAAGCAAAGAAGAAATCAAAAAGTAATGAATCTTTTCTTCCAGCCGAATTGTGTAATCCTGAACAAGCCGATCGTGCCAATTCATAACATTATAAACGTGAAAGCACGTTCTATGTAGTAGAATTTTTTTTTTACATATAGGTAGAAAATTTCCGAGAATAGGAAGGTTGGGGGTCTAAAATTAGGTCCATAGTCAATTTGCCTTTTTTTTTTATCAAGTGAAATTTCGCGTAAAATTAAATACATTTTTGTAACCAGATTTGTTTTTTGCGTGGTAAACACTTAATGGTATTTTAGATGATCATTTCCCCGCTCACCTTTGATGTCAACTATGACTGTAAAACATGTTAAAAAATATTAGCCGATAATTTTCTAATTTTCTTATTGCTTCATGATGTAAATAGACATCCTGTTTCATACTTTAAACCTGAATCGGTCATGCCATTGTCGTTCAATTTTTATTCCTAATCCTAACCCTAATCGTATCCTATTCTAATCCTGATAATAACTTTAAAGAAAATTCTTTGACACGAATATGTAAATTAAATCAATATCCATAAATGGAATGAATGGAAAATAGAATAAATAGAAATGGCAAAATAAAATAACAAGAAAGTACATTTATTCGACACCTAACCCTAGAGAAAGCGTAAAAAATTTCAAGCGCATGAAATAAATTAAAATAATCTTATATATAACAAAAATATGTAAATTTAGATCATCAGATTTGTATCGTTGGTATTTATTTGCTTATAGTGTTCTTGACGCGATAGAGAAAATATCGAGGTTAAATTGGGCAGAATTTAAAGTACTTTCCAGCAACATTTATTTACATTTTAGAATCTCATCAGATTGTTATATCTTTGTGAAATAGCTATCAATGTATAAAATCCACAAGCAGTTTGTTCACTATTTACACCACTTAATTTAATATATACATAAACAAGATAATGTAGTAAGAAATATATAACATATGTCTATGCAAATAAACAATATAATAATTTCCATTTAGCAATGCACACCTATACAAATTGTACACCAAATACCATCTAAAATGCACTGTTGTATAGAAGAATTCTGCCAGTGTTGTTTTTCGTTTTACGAAGAGGAATTCCTCGATTTTCACAATTTTACTTGGTCCTCCTTTTTTCATTAGTTGCAGTTTCATTTTCGCGATTGTATATATTATTTGGCATGAAATTTCACTTTTTTAAGACTGGGTTATGTCAAGGCCCCTATAGCAAAGAAATACCGTATGGTCTCCTATAAAATGTGATAAAGCTTTGGTTAATTATATATGTTGTTAATTATCAAGTGAAATGTTTTGCTAAATTAATGCATTTATTCTTTTTTTAATGTTACGTGAACGAAGTCACGGGTAACAGCTAGTAAATCATATATTTTAATACGAGCAAATCTTGTGTGTGGTTATATATATCTACCCTATATATATAAAATCCTAATGAAACGAATTTGTGAAACGATTTTATGAAACGAATTTATGAAACGATTTTATGAAACGACTGATTAAACGACTGATTGTGTTTCAGGGTTATTTTTAATAAAATATTAAACGCTTGATGGTGAAATTAATACCAATTGTCCATAAAAATCCGCGGATGTCAAAACTGATAATAGAATTTTGAAATTGGAATTAGTTTTCGAGATATTAATTTTTTTCTAATTTTAATGACATTTCTGTAATGATGGCAACTAATTACTCAGTTTTTTTTGTGACAAAAAAGGGAAAAAAATAAAAAAGGATCCCGATAGGGATTATTGCTTTATTTTTATTCGTCATTTTCAAATTAAAATTGAATTTATATTTTATTTCAATCGATAATGAAGACAAGATTGTGATTAAATTATGTTTTTCACGAAAATTTGAAAAAAAAAAAATCACATTTCTATCGTCAGGATTCAATCGTCTGTCAGCATTTAATTTAATTTATAAACTGAAAATATTTTGAATAAATTCGTCCAAATGACGTCATTTATGTTTATACAATTTATTTAATATAAAGAAACCATTTATCTATTTTTATGTACAAAAAGAGGTAAATTGAAAGACAATTATAAATAAATTGTATATATACAGATAAATACATGTATAAACAAGCATAAAAGTTCGGTGCTTTTCCAGTATATGGGGCCTTGACGAAACAGAGAAAATAGCCTTGGCGGAAAAGGAAATTTGACAACATACTTTCTGTCAACCTATTTACTTTGTCATTTCGTATACAGAAGCATTTTTTCAATATTTATACAATTTGTTTAGCGTAAAATGTCATTTATCCTATTTTATATATAATCAGAAGTAATTTGTATAGAAAAACCAATAATAATATACGTATAATTAAAATACGCATATAAACAAAAAAAAAAATCGTCGAATTTGTTTCCATGGCTGTTTATGTCATTTGGCACCAAATCTCACTTTCTGATGCCCGAATTGCGCCAAGCTTTTTAAAGAAAGCGTCAAGACCCCTATTATAGAAAATCACCAAAAGTTCATTGGGTTTGTTTTCATAACTTTTGGCAACAAATATATGTATATTAACGAATCTATTCGTTTTTGAAACTCGAATTACGACTAACCTAAAAGCAAAGGATCCTATACTGTAAAAGTACCCCATTTTCTTATGGACAATATTCAAGTGACATAACATGGTGTAAAATTATCGCGGATAGCAAATTTGTTTAAATATCTCATCAATTGATGCCGAATAAATGCAGGCATGCATGCACAAAATATTTAATTAATTTTGTATGATAAATAATTATTAGAAAATTCGTATATACATATTAATTAAAATAAATAATTTACATATTTAAAATAACATGAAAATATGCATGATGGTGCACTAAAATACAGAGAAAATTATAACCTGTTACTGAAAATGTCTATAACATAGTACTTTTCAATACCGTGGTTCTTAATGTTATTCACAAGCAGATGGAATGTTTCTCATCCTTAAACGCAAAGGAAGAATAGAATACAGATCGTTGTTATAAAAGTGCGAAAGATAGCCACAATTTAAACCTAACCATTTTATACAAGCTGGTTTTCAAGGTGTAATTGATTTTACTTATCAATCCCTAAAACAGTCGTCAGTTGTCGCAACAGCTGTGTATGAGGCCATGATAATAAAAAAATGCCCCATTAAAACGTTAAAAGCATGGCAACCCAATTACAGATTTACCAATATTTTTAAAACGAAGCACGCTGTCATGTTTTTAGAGGCCTCGAAGTCTGAGCGGGGGTTGGCGAGCGTAGCTCGCAGGGGGTAGGCCCCCTAGTATATATATATGCAAATTTTATCTTAAAAACGGCTCTAACGATTTTGACGAAATTTCGTATCCTACCGTTTTGGGGCACCAGAAAACCATTGGGCTAGGTCACATGTTCGAGAAAATTCGATTAGTGGGTCATTTTGGGTCATTTTGGGTCATGGTCTAGCTAGTTGTATCTAAAAAACGGTTCAAACGATTTTGACGAAATTTTGTATCCGACCATTTTCGGGCACGAGAAGATTATTGGGCTGGGTCACATGTTCCAGAACTTTCGATTAGTGGGTCATTTTTGGGTCAACGCGGGTCAAATTAATTTTATCAGAAAAACGGCTTTAACGATTTTGATTAAATTTTGTGTCCTACGAGTTTCGAGCACGATAAAATCATTGGGCTAGGTCACATGTCCGAGAAAATTCGATTAGTGGGTCATTGTGGGTCAAGATCTAAAAAGCGGCTCAATTTACACTAAATTTTGCATCCAATGGTTTTCGAGCACGAGAAGACTGTTGGGCTAAGTCACATGTTCGAGAAAATTCAATTAGTGGGTCATTTTGGGTCATAGTCAAGCTAATTGTATCTAAAAAACGGTTCAAACGATTTTGACGAAATTTTGTATCCGACTATTTTCGGGCACGAGAAGACTATAGGGCTGGGTCACATGTTCGAGAACTTTAGATTAGTGGGTCATTTTTGGGTCAACGCGGGTCAAATTAATTTTATCAGTAAAACGGCTTTAACGATTTTGATTAAATTTTGTGTCCTACGAGTTTCGAGCACGATAAAATCATTGGGCTAGGTCACATGTCCGAGAAAATTCGATTAGTGGGTCATTGTGGGTCAAGATCTAAAAAGCGGCTCAATTTACACTAAATTTTGCATCCAATGGTTTTCGAGCACGAGAAGACTGTTGGGCTAAGTCACATGTTCGAGAAAATTCAATTAGTGGGTCATTTTGGGTCATAGTCAAGCTAATTGTATCTAAAAAACGGTTCAAACGATTTTGACGAAATTTTGTATCCGACTATTTTCGGGCACGAGAAGACTATAGGGCTGGGTCACATGTTCGAGAACTTTAGATTAGTGGGTCATTTTTGGGTCAAAGCGGGTCAAATTAATTTTATCTAAAAAACGGCTCTAACGATTTTGATTAAATTTTGTATCCTACGAGTTTCGGGTACGCGAAAATTATTGGGCTAGGTCACATGTTCGAGAAAATTCGATTAGTGGGTTATTTCTGGGTCATTGTGGGTCAAGATATAAAAAGCGGCTCAATTTACACTAAATTCTGCATCCAATGGTTTTCGGACACGAGAAGACTGTTG
The DNA here is from genome assembly GCA_963931845.1 of Maratus michaelseni. Classification (NCBI taxonomy): domain Eukaryota; kingdom Metazoa; phylum Arthropoda; class Arachnida; order Araneae; family Salticidae; genus Maratus; species Maratus michaelseni. The sequence goes on from OZ007587.1 coordinate 189,611,482, forward strand.
GGCTAAGTCACATGTTCGAGAAAATTCAATTAGTGGGTCATTTTGGTCATGGGTCATGATATTTGAACTCAAATTTAATTTTGACCGAGCATAGCTCGGTCTTCCCTGCTCGTATATTTTAATACCAGCAAATCCTGTGTGTGGTTAAATATATAAATATATGCAAATTTTATCTTAAAAACGGCTGGAACGATTTTGACGAAATTTTGTATCTTACCGTTTTGGGGCACCAGAAAACCATTGGGTTAGGTCAGGTGTCGAGAAAATTCGATTAGTGGGTCATTTTGGGTCATTTTGGGTCAGGGTCAAGCTAATTCTATCTAAAAAACGGTTCAAACGATTTTGACTAAATTTTGTATCTTACTATTTTCGGGCACAAGAAGACTATTGGACTGGGTCACATGTTCGAGAACTTTCGATTAGTAGGTCATTTTTGGGTCAACCCGGGTCAAGTTAATTTTATCTAAAAAACGGCTCTAACGATTTTGATTAAATTTCGTATCCTACGAGTTTCGGACACGACAAAATCATTGGGCTAGGTCACATGTCCGAGAAAATTCCATTAATGGATCATTTTTGGGTCATTATGGGTTTTATTTTAATTTAAAAACTGCTCAGACTATTTACACTAAATTTTGCATCCTATGATTTTCGGGCACGAGAAGACTGTTGGTCTAAGTCACATGTTCAAGAAAATTCACTTAGTGGGTCATTTTTTCATGGGTCATTATGGGTCAAGCTATTTTATCTTAAAAACTGCTCAGACTATTTAGACTAAATTTTGCCTATTATGGTTTTTGGGCACGAGAAGACTGTTGGGCTAGGTCTCATTTTCGAGAAAATTCAATTAGTGTGTCATTTTGGTAATGGGTCATTATGGGTCAAGCTATTTCATCTTAAAAACGGTTCAGAGGATTTGAACTAAATTTAGTGTCCTAAAGTTTAAGGGAACGAGAAGACTTGGGCTAGGTCACATGTTCGAGAAATTTCGATTAGTGGGTCATTCTGGTCATGGATCATTATGAGTCAAGCGATTTTATCTTAAAAACGGCTCAGACTAATTACACTAAATTTTGCATCCTATGGTTTTCGGGCACGAGAAGACTGTTGGGCTAGGTCACCTGTTCGAGAAAATTCGATTAGTGGGTCATTTTGGTCATGGTCATTATGGGTCAAGCTATTTTATCTTAAAAACGGTTCAGACTATTTACAATAAATTTTGCAGCCTATGGTTTTCGGGCACAAGAAGACTGTTGGGCTAGGTCACGTGTTCGAGAAAATTAAATTAGTGGGTCATTTTGGTCATGGGTCATTATGGGTCAAGCTATTTTATCTTAAAAGCGGCTCAGACTATTTACAATAAATTTTGCAGCCTATGGTTTTCGGGCACAAGAAGACTGTTGGGCTAGGTCACGTGTTCGAGAAAATTAAATTAGTGGGTCATTTTGGTCATGGGTCATTATGGGTCAAGCTATTTTATCTTAAAAGCGGCTCAGACTATTTACACTAAATTTTGCATCCTGTGCTTTTCGAGCACGAGAAGACTGTTGGGCTAGGTCAAATGTTCGAGAAAATTAAATTAGTGGGTCATTATGGGTCAAGCTATTTTATCTTAAAAACGGCTCAGACTAATTACACTAGATTTTGCATCCTATGGTTTTCGGGCAAGAGGCGACTGTTGGGCTAGGTCACGTGTTCGAAAAAATTCGATTAGTGGGTCATTTTGGTCATGGGTTATTATGGGTCAAACTATTTTATCTTAAAAACAGTTCTGACTATTTACACTAAATTTTGCATCCTTTGGTTTTCGGGCATGAGAAGACTATTGGGCTAGGTCACGTCTTCGAGAAAATTCGATTAGTGGGTCATTTTGGTCATGGGTCATTATGGGTCAAGCTACTTTATCTTAAAAACGACTCAGACGATTTAGACTAAATTTTGCCTCCTATGGTTTTGGGGCACGAGAAGACTGTTGGGCTAGTTCACATGTTCGAGAAAATTTGATTAGTGGGCCATGATATTTGAACTCAAAGCTAATTTTGACCGAGCATAGCTCGGTCTTCCCTGCTCGTGAGAGACTAGGTAGGCTATGCGTTAAACAAATTTAATGTCTGTACCCGAGAGCCAAACTATCGGAAGTCACATTTCGCTTATTTTTCATGAATAGGAAAAGAAAGAAGACAACTGAGCTAGAAGATATGTGACTTTTAAAAGTGAGTGTATAAAAATTTAGTTTTTGTATTTTCTCAAATAGACCCCCTATGGAGTTTAAACTTATCTCATCAAATTTTGCACCTTTTTTAGGAAACTTTGCAATTCGAAGTATGTGGCTAGGGGCAATATTTAAGGAGATAGCCTATTATTTCGATATTTATGAATCACACTGTATATATATATATATATATATATATATATATATATATACAGGGTGAATCTAAACTCTTGGGCAAAACTTTAAGGGGTGATAGTACACATCAAGACAAACAATATTAAATAGGAAACTAAGGGACCCAGGAGATAATCGCCATTAAAGTTTAGGGTCCAAAATTTCAAATAATTATAAAATATAGAAAAATTGGTCGATTCGTTTGCGGTTTTCGCTAAAACTATTCTTTATGTCAATATTTTCTTAAAAATAAATTTTAAAGAAAAAGTTTTAAAAAATGTCGATAGAGGGCGCTTTAGACTTTGGAGTAACGAATAATAATTTTTTAACGTTATTTTTTGTATCTGATTAAATGCTTTGAAGAGCTTAGACTCAAAAGCTTGAGCTCAAAATCTGAATCGTTGGGAGTGGTTAAGGAGCTCAAACTGAACTGTGTTCAGGAGTTCAAATTTGAACCCCCCTGAACACAGTTCAGTTATTCCCGATCTTGGTGTCGTAGACCAGGCAGACACTACTACCCCCTACACATAAAATAAATGATAGAGGGATGACAAAATTAAATAAAAAAATTATTTTAAAAATAAATTTTATAGATAAAGTTTAAAATTGCCGATAGAGGGCGCTTTAGACTTTGGAGTAATGAACAACTATTTTTTACTGTCAACTCCGACGAGGACCTGGTTGCGAGGATTGCCGTCGTAGCAGGCGATATCCGGGAGACGCCTGGGGTATTCACTAATTTTCGCAACTCCCTCCGTGCGTCGGCGGCGTGAGGCCTGCATCGTTGCTGGTGGGCACTCTTTCGAGTGTTTTTTGTGATTCCTCACCAACATCATGCGTGTACCATTTTCTACGTGTCAACCATACGTTCAATCATATTGTGCACTACATGCATACATTAAATTGTTTATTTTTATTTTGCGCGGAGAAATTGCTCATGTCTGTTATGAATAAATTTTCTATTTAATTTTGGCATTACTCTATCGTTTATTTTACGTGTAGGGGTTGTATTTTCTGCCTGGATTAATTTTAACACAATTATTCAAATTGGTAAAGAAATCATATGTGAGTTGTAATTTTCCAACTGCACGAAAAATGTCCGGGCCAGGATTCGGACCTTCGATCTCTTGGCTGAAGCTGCCATGTTCTATCAACTGAGCTATTCCGGCATGAACTAGATGAATTATGCCCTCCAGATTCAACTGGAATAGCTCAGTTGGTAGAGCATGGCAGTTTCAAGAGATCCCAGGTTCGAATCCTGGCCCGGACATTTTTCGTCCAGTTGGAAAATTACGACTCATATTGTTTCTACCTGGTCTACGACACCAAGATCGGAAATAACTAAACTGTGTTCAAGAGTGAAGTGGGGGAGGGAGGTGTTTCAAATTTCACCTCCTGAACGCAGTTCAGCTTGCGCTACTTAATCACTCCCAACGATTCGGATTTTGAGCTCAAAATTTAAGTTTAAGTCTAAGCTTTTGAAAGCATTTAATGAAATACAAAAATTAAGGGTAAAAAATAGTTTTTCGTTACTCCAAAGTCTAAAGCGCCCTCTATCGGCATTTTTTGAACTTTATCTTTAAAATTTATTTTTAAGAAAATACTGACATAAAGAATAGTTTTAGCGAAAACCGCAAGCGAATCGACCAATTTTTCCGTTTTTTATAATCATTTGAAATTTTGGACCCTAAACTTTAATGGCGCCTAGCTCCTTCGGAAGACGTTTGGGACCCTTTGTTTCCTATTTAATATTGTTTGTCTTGATGTGTACTATCACCCCTTAAAAATTTGCCCAAGAGTTTAGATTCACCCTGTATATATATATATATATATATATATATATATATATATATATATATAAACGACTCAGACAATTTAGACTAAATTTTGCCTCCTATGGTTTTGGGGCACGAGAAGACTGTTGGGCTAGGTCACATGTTCGAGAAAATTTGATTAGTGGGTCATGATATTTGAACTCAAAGCTAATTTTGGCCGAGCATAGCTATTTACACTCTCCCCCTTTAGTTATATATATATATATATATATATATATATAACTTTAAGTAAAAGTTAACCATTGAAACATAAGAAACTGACCATTATATATATACAGGGTGTTCCAAAAAGGAGTATCCATTTTTAAAAATGAATAAGAAACAAACTAATAGAGTTATTAAAAGAATTCTTGTAGGAAACGGATATGTGAAGTCTGGAATTTTATTTAGAGTATTTTATTATGTTAGTTCAAATTCTTACCGAAAGATGGCGCTGCGGCTACCGCATTCATTAGCAATAGTTGAAAATTAAATGACAATATTTTCAATATGTCCTCCATTCATCACAATAACATATCGGAGTCTTAGAATGAAATTAGCACACACCTGCTGCAACGTCTGTACGGAAATGGCTGCACACTCTTGAGCGATTAATCGCTGGAGCTCAGCTAGCGAAGTGGGATTTTGGCAGTAAACTACATCCTTCAGATGGCCCCAAAGAAAAAAAATCACACGGATTTAAATCTGGTGAGTAAGGTGGCCAATTCATACCCTTGTCGGTTAATTTCGGGTAATTTTCGGTGCTGTAGCGCCATCTATCGGTCAGATTTTGAACTATCATAATAAAGTGTTCTAAGCAAAATTCCAGACTTCACACATACGTTTCCTGCAAGAATTTTTTTAATAACTCTATTCGTTTGTTTCTTATTTATTTTTAAAAATAGTGTTACGCCACCGTACATTGTTTCTGTATTAATCTATGCTAATTTAATTCATTAATTTCGGTTAATTATACACTTAACTTAATCTTATAATCATTTTTCAGTAAAGTCCTTTTTCTTTCTAAATTTTCAAATATTTTCGTTAAAGTAATTTTATTCTGTTATTAAATAATAATATTAATCAATAAATCAAATGTTTTAATTATTAAAATCATTAATATAATATTCAGTTAAAGTAATATCAGTAAAAAGAAGTTTTTCGCGTGTCAATACAAACTGATACGAAATATTTCTAAGTCCAAAAACGAAAATCATAATTATTAAATATTAAATATTTTGTATTAAAACCATATTCAATCTATAGATAAAAAATTCTACTTCAAGAATCCGTTTACGGTTTTTAAATACGTTATTTAGTTCAGCAGTTATGGCAAGAAATTCTATTTATTCAATTCTCTTTTCAAAGATCGCGCGTTTTGTTTTGCAGAAATATCGACATTTTGATTGCGCATCTTCCCCAAGATACTTGTTTACGATCACGTGACAGGATTTCTCGGAAGAAATAGCGTACAGTTCATTGCACTCAGGCAGAGACGCGCTCCCATCTCAGCGTCCATCCGGGTACTTTTACGGCGTCGTTGCCATTCAGGAGTAATGATGATTTTTATTCATCTCAACTCTACGTTGCGTAGCGAACGCTCGATAATGCTCGATGCTCATTGGCTGAAAGTTGGCTTTCAAAATTCTAACTGATTTTTGAAAGTTATGTTTCTCATCAGTTATCGACTAGGGATTAAGTGAGCTAGACGTACTATAAATGGCGCGGACCTTCGGGTCCCGCCGGGGTTTTTTGCTGTGAATTTCAATTGCTAAATGTAAATCTTTCGTATGCTGCTTTTCACTGTGGGGTTTCATCGCTTTCTTCGTTTATGAAATGCTGAGTTAGGCAGTTTCTCTAAGGCGTCATCTTCGTCTTTAGAAGACTAATTTTTCACCCTTGCGAGTTTCTTCTTCTACGGCCCTTGCTCTCGTCTATGCAAGTATTTCACTCAAAATCTAAATTCCATTCATCGCTAAGATGATGCGATATATTAAGCGATTCTTCAGTTGTTAATATCTTTATCTACGATTCCGGCTGCCAACAATTAAAGTTCTTCCGATTTTGCTATCTCCATCGGCAATTCAAGTTAACTACAGCACGATTTCTTTATTCCTTTTGAATAAACTTAACTCATAGTTTTAAGGAGAAAACGCTTAAATACTACTTCTTTAATAGTGCCAGTAAATGCCTTCGTTTTTCTCCGGACACTGATATCTTCGTCTTCAGCTAAGTTTCTTCGTCAACGCCAACAACTGTTTTCTGCTGTGGGTCTTCAATATAATCTTCGACGAATATAAACATTTTCTTTTCATTCAATCGTAATATAGTTGCTACGTAACATTCTTCTTAAGACAAGTAATCGTGATAATTTCTCCTTTAACGTCTTAGACTGTGTTCCGCGGTCAGTCAGCAAAAAAAAAAAATTCAACATATATAATCATTTTTTGTGCAATTTTAATAGACATTATTTCTTCCTAACAATAGTATAGATGTGCCATATTTTTTATTAACGGAGAAATCAGATACTCATGTTTTTTCAGCATGAATATAGTATTACATTGGATAAATAATTCAATATTTGATTATCAGTGATCTGAAATAATATTTATAAAGTAATGAAATTAATATTGATTGTATAATTTATCTATGAATATGTTGTGACAGGGTTGGCCAACTAAGTATTTTCCTTTACATATAATTTACATGTATTTCGTAAATAAAATTTCTATATGTGTTTAAACATCAATTTTCTCTCTTCATTTCAAGACTTGGGTGAGTGATTAATTTATATCTATTACATCTTAATCTAATAATCGATTTTTAAATTTAATAATCTTTTCCAAATTGTTTTGTGAAGTATATTTAATTGTTTAGACGGCCTTATTCTTAAATTCTTTTGCTATATCTTTTACTGTTATGTCGATTATTGGGTTAATTACCACTTTACGATCGCGTGCCGTGACGTTGTTTTGGATTGGCATTTTTAAAGCATTTCTTTAGTTCTTTTAACTTCATTAATTATTGCATCTCTATTTTCAAAATTACTTTCAATCTTTAATTTTTCACACCAATCCGAAACGACGTGACATTTTATGGTGCCTTAGCCCTAGGAAGTTGAACCTGTGTGTTTTGTAATATAAGTATTTTCAGGAAAATTTAACTTCTTACTTATATATTAATTTTGGCTTCTTTCAGTGCTAAAAAGTAACGATCTTTTAGAATGCAACGATCTTTATAATTTAACTATTTTCTATTCCAAAATATTTTATATCTCAAAAATCTTATATTTTAACGATGTTTGCTATTTTAACGATCTTTTGTAAATTCTCAAATTCTTAGATTTACTTAAAATAACTTTTCTTTCTGCAGTCTCAAAATTTTTATCTGCATTTAATTTTGCCAAATTTTACATTCTGAAGTAAATAAATTATTTCTTTGTGATTTTACCATTCTTTGATATGAATTTTAAATACTAGAACTGAGATTTCAAATCCATGTGCCTCCAATAGTGCAATACAAATATATTTTATATTTTAACCAAAGATTTCAACTTTAGTGAAATTTCCTTTACAAATTTTCACTAAAATTTTAGTATATTTTATTTAATTATCTGTATTCTGATTTTATTATTTGTGTTTTCATATTTTTATACTATTTTGTGTTTCATTATTTTATTGCAATATTATCTATACTATTTAAGAAATTTTATAGTGATTATAACATGTTAGAAATTATTTAGGGAATCATAAAATTTTCTTAAAAGTAACTTTTCTTACGTGTTTATATTTTATTTATTTTGTTTTTCTAAATTTAAAGGTGTCATGGCAATTCCGATGCATTTAAATGCTTTAATGTCCGCTATTCCGCTTTTTCACGGGAAAGAGGACGAAAACGTTAACTATTTTATTAGAAGCATTATCGACATTTGCAATCTTCAAAATTGGCCTGACAATTATAGAATACCCTTAGTAAGATTGCATTGTAGGGACAAGGCTTTGGAATTTATGTCCAGTGATCCCCAGATCAGAGACGAGGAAGACTTTGACACTGTTGTCAGATTACTCAGAGACCGTTTTCGTAAAGAACAAACGTTTGAGGAAGCTTCGTACGAGTATGCTAGAACGGTGCAAAAACCAAAACAATCTGTAAAAGAGTTAGCAGAGGTCATTCGTAAAATTGTGGGTAAAATGGCTCCAGATGTTGATAACAATCCCCATTTGACAGACTTAAAAATGAATTTAATGTATTCAAAATTCATTGAAGCCCTGCGTTCTGATATTCGAACAGAGGTAATAAAGTTCGGTGTTACTAATTTTGACGATGTCGTAGCCAAAGCAGTTGACATCGAAAAGGCGCTAGAACAAAACTCCTTTGAAGTTAACAACTTAAACACTGTTCCGACTACCAGCAGCAGTAGCCAGGATTCAGTCATGCAATTGCTCTTAAAGCAGCAGGCAGATCATAATCAACAACTTTTGCAACTAACAAACTTAGTGCAAAAATTACAGGAGGACAAGAAGAGTTGTCAAATTTGTGGGAAACCGCACAATGCCAAGGACTGCTGGCATTATTTGGGTGCAGCCAATCAGGGAAATTTTCACAGGGATTCACAATTTTTTTCTTCAAATCCCAACTTTGTTAGCAGAGATGCTAATTTTCAGGGCAGAAATGTCAATTTTTCGAATTTTTCTAGTCCTCATCGTAATGTTTCGGGACAGGAAAGGAGAAATGATCACAACTACATCCCACGATTTAACAGGGGTAGAGGAAGACGTAATTACAGACCCTACAATCGTCATCCAAGAAAGAATTTAAACTTATAGAGGGTTCTGACAGAATTTTTCAACATAATCCCCCTCACTCTAACAGAACCCGTCGTAAAAATTCTCTTGCAAGGTACGAGGGTACAAATTCTAATTTTTCTTCAGTCAATAAATCATTAATGTCTTGTAGTACTCAGAATTCAGAACTGCCCATAATTAAACTTACTTTTGATAAAAATTCCTTCGAAGCTCTTTTGGACAGTGGAGCAAACTTATCTTTAATTCAACCTAAGGCAATAGAAATTCTCAAAAAATATAAAAAACTTAACTTTCTTTCTAGATCTGTCCAAATCAAAACAATAGATAATTCCTCCATCCCATTTTTTTCTACAGTTAAACTTAGCTTTAAAATTAACTCCACTTGGTTTTCGAATGTTTTCTTCATAACTCATAATAACTGGCACTCCAACTATCAAATTATTCTAGGATATGACTTTCTTAATCGTAACAAACTTTTATTGGACTCTGCCAACTCTCAACTTATTATGGGTAACCTTCGATTTCCTTTCCAAAGCAAAATTCCAGATAGTATTGAAAACTCTAATTTAAATTCTGATAATTTCATTTCTGATAATTCTAATCTTAATGATAATAATTTTTCGGATTCTGATGTAATTGAGAACGCTGCTACCTATTCCCCATCCAAGAACATTAATTTGATTTCTAATGATGATATTCCTGATAACGAAAAGAACTTTGTAAAACCCATGTATAAAATTATAATCAGACCCAACCAAGGCAAAATTATTAAACTTAAAACTAAATTTAAAATCAGTAAATCTCTTAACTATTTATTTTGTCCTTTAACTACTAAATTACCAATTAACCTAGATTATAGTCTCCACGAAACTAATGAAAATAATTCTATTCTTATATACATCCACAATAACTCTAAAGATAAAATCACACTCAGGAAAAATGTAATACTGGGATCTATTAAACCAATTCCTAAAGATCAAATCTCTAATCATAACAACTCAGAAACCTTTCAAATTAACTCTTTAGTAACTCAGGATATCTTAGAACTTAGAAAAAAGGAACTTAAAGTAGATAATTTTACCATAAACCACTTACCTGACTCAGACAAAAAACGTGTTCTTAAACTTCTAATGAATAACTCTGCTGTATTTTCTACTTCATATGATACTCTTGGATGTACAGATAAAGTTGTTCCGGAATTCAAATTACTTCATGACTTTGCTCTTCAAACTAAACCCTATCCCATTCCCAAAATTGCTAAAGAATTTGCTCGCAATGAAATTTCTGCTCTCTTAGATGCAGGTATCATAGAAAACTCCAATTCAAACTATTGCTTTCCGGTTATTTTTGTTAAAAAGAAATCTCTTCCAACTGACAATCCTAACAAACTTAAATTTCGTATGGTTATAGACTACAGATTATTAAATGCTATCACAGAGCCTTACAAAATTTGTCTTCCAAGAATCAATGACATCATGCAAAATATTGCTGGGAAGAAGCTTTACACTGTTTTAGATTTAAAGTCTGCATTTTTTCAAATTTTACTTCAAGAGAAGGATAGATCTAAATTAGCTTTCGCTACAGAGTTTGGTAATTTCATGCCAAAAAGACTCCCTTTCGGACTTGTCAATTCAACCAGCTATTTTCATACCTTAATCAATAGTTGTTTAAATGAACTTAAAGGCAAAAATGTTCAATTTTTTCTGGATGATATTATCGTAGCAGCCGATACTCTTGAGGAAATGTTATTCTGGCTTCAAAAAGTATTCGACAAACTTAAAGAATTCAACCTAACCTTAGATCCTGCTAAACTTCAAATTTGCAAAGAGAACATAACTTACTTAGGCTTTGACCTACATAAAAATGGCCATTCTCCTTCTTCTGATAATGTTAAGAAAATTACTAAATTTCCTGTACCAACAAATGTAAAACAAGTTCAAAGCTATCTAGGAATGATAAATTACTTCAGACATCTCATTTATAACTTTGCTAAAATTGTTCAACCTATTGTAAAATTAACCCATAAAAAGTCAAAATTTCTTTGGAGTAATGAATGCCAAAATGCCTTTGATAAAATTCAGAATATTTTGCTCAACAATCCTACTGTCAAAAATTTTGATGAGAGTAAGGAAGTATTTTTAGTGACAGATGCATCCATGCATGCTATCTGTGGAATTTTATTGCAAAAACACGACAACAAATTTTATCCTCTTGAATTTTACTCTAAACAATTAAACCCAGCTGAATCAAAATATCCATCAATTAAACGTGAATTTTATGCCATATATTCTTCTGTAAAACATTTCCATGAATATCTCTACGGTAGGCAATTTACTATTTTAACAGATGCCAAAGCTCTCACTTACCATCTAAACTTAGAGAAACAGGCAGAAATTATAACTAGATGGGTTTTGTTTCTTCAAAGCTTCAACTACAAAGTTGAACACATTCCTGGTCTTGTCAATCCAGCTGATTTTCTCTCTAGAGTGATAGACTATCCTAATAATCCTAATTTAATTGTTAATGCTCTAAATATTTTTATACCTACCAATGACTCACTTAAAACTGAAAATATCTTAAAAGAACAACTTAACGATCAAAAACTTAATGACATCAGAAATAAAATATTAGATAAAACATGCACCAACCCTAATTATTCAATTAACCTGGAAAATAATCTTTTAATGTTTGCAAAAAAGAAAGCTAAAAATGTAAATAGAACTAAGAAAATTCTCATTCCTAAAACCTTAATAAATAGCTGTATTGCTCTTGCACATCAGGCACACTTTGGCATAGCTAAAACTTTGGATATCGTTGCTAAACATTATTATTGGATTGGTATGGTTCAGGACGTCCAAAACTTTGTAAATTCTTGTGAAAAATGTCTTCCGCACAAAAGCAAACAAACAAACACCAAACCTTCTTTTATTTCCAAAAGCGAACTTGCTCCTGGAGAGATGCTTGCTATAGATGTTGTAGGAAAACTACCTAGGTCACATGATGGAAATTTTTTTATTTTAACTATTGTCGACCATTACTCACGCTTTTTAGAGGCTATTCCGTTAGCTAATGTTACTTCTCATTCAATAATTAAAACTCTTAATGACTATTTTTCTAGATTTGGAATTGCTAAAGTAATACTTTCTGATAATGCCTCAAATTTTAAATCTGATGAATTTGATGATTACTTAAAATCACTTAATATTAAGCACAGACATTCTTCTATTTATTACCCGCGCTCTAATGGTTTAATTGAACGTATCCATAGATCCCTTAAGGAATCCGTTGCTTCACTTGCTGACAATGTAATTGAATGGTCTGATAGATTAAAATTCTTTGTTCTACATTATAATAACTCAAAACACTCTGTTACCAACTTTACTCCAGCTAACTTATTCTTAGGTAGAGATTTAAATTTGCCAATTGACACGTTTCGACCACCTCAGTATGCTCAGGAACCTTCTGTTTATTTACGGAAACTACAAGAACATATTGTGGCATCTAGAAATTTAGTAAGAGAAAATGAGAAACACTACTTTTCTCTGAAGGAAAAATTTCTGAAGGGTCGTACACCGTCTACTTTGGCTGTTGGAGATATAGTTTATTTGAAAAACCTAATTCCCTCTACTACTTTCAAACCAAAAAATACTGGTCCATATGAAATCTTACAATGCTTTCGAAATGACAATTATTTAATTAGACATTGTACGGACCAGGGGAAAACTACAAAGGTACATATCAGCAAACTAATTCGTACAGGACAGAAATAGTGTATTTTTGGTCAAAATTTTATTGTTGATTTCTTCTGTAGTAACTTAAACTCATTTATAATTAATCTTTATTTCAATATGTTATTCATATAAGTTCATTTTAATTTCGTAAACTTTTATGTAAAATTTTACCATAGTAGGTAGCAACTACCTATATAACTTGTTATGATATTCAAACAATTTACATTCTGATATCAGTGTAAGTTACCTGCAGTGTGAGTGACTAGCTACCACAAATCGCTTCAGGAAGTATTGTCTCATGTTATATACTCAAACTCATAAAATTTTTAAGTTATAATATTTTCTCCTGCACATGATGCATTTAAATATTCCATTTTATTTACATTCTGCTTTTATTAATTCAGTTGCTACTATTATTTTTTATAATTTTTCTATGTTTACTACATGAATTTAGACTTTTATTGTTTTGATTTTACACACTCTCATTTTACTGTTTGTAGTTTGATGTGAATTTTGAAAATACTATTAATTAAATTAATGATACATTTCACAAGAAATGATCAAATTTAAAAGAATGAGACAATGATGAAAAAGAAAATGAAAGATATAAAGAATTTTGAAAATTGATCAATTGTTTAAAGAATGCTGATAATCTCAAAAAATGCGCATGCCTATATGGTTCTAGTTGAGATTTATAATGATTGCATGTAAGAACATGCTTATAGAATACGATGGAGCAATTGCTCTAAGTTTTTCTAAAATATTTTCGGCTATTTCCTAAATTAATGTTTGAGCACACAGAAGGTACATTCGGGCTTAATGGGGTATTAACAATCACAAATATATTGCCCTTCCGACAATCCTTCATGGTTTAAACGTTATCAAATTTATGGAATCAAAATTTGTTTTTGTGAATATGTTGTCTAATTTACCAACAGTTGGTTAAAATTTAATTAGCTTTAATTTTATTTAAATAATTGGACACTGCTACAATTCATAGGGAATGTACTCACGTTTTTTCCTTATAGCTATTTGTAGTTTATTTACAATGACATATGATGAATTAATGTTAATTATGTCTCATTCAAATCACATCTGCTCTTCAGTGTTTGTCCTGTATTCTGCTCTTCAGTATTTGTCCTGTATATAATATACTTTGATTCTGCACTCAGATTCCTATTTACCTTGTTATATATGTTATAGATTTTATTTAAACATTGCAATAGTCTGTAATGGTGTGCACATGGATATTACATTTATACATCTCAGATTTTCACAATTTTAGATTTTTGGTTTAATTAAGGCACTATACACTTGTTCGTTCGTTCACTCACCCTTACTATGTATATATATATATATATTGTGTTTATTTGTGGCGTATTTGTAATTGTTTGTGTTTGCTTCATATATATTTTATTTACCATTTTGTTAACTATTTACATTCATGTTTTATATTATTAAGTTTCATATGTGCTCAAGACTCAGCTAAAATTAGTCAAGTTCTTCTGGACTTTTGCATTTTGAACTTGTTTATCTGCACATTTGTTTTATTGATTTCTGTTATGTTCATGAGATCAATCGTTGAGGTTTTCAACGTTTAATTTTTATTATTACCCTTGTGTAAGATTAGTTTTTCTTTGAGAAAAAACCCGTCAGCTTATTCTTTTTTTTTTCTTGCTTTTTTTTCCACAGTGTGGAGGAAAATGTTACGCCACCGTACATTGTTTCTGTATTAATCTATGCTAATTTAATTCATTAATTTCGGTTAATTATACACTTAACTTAATCTTATAATCATTTTTCAGTAAAGTCCTTTTTCTTTCTAAATTTTCAAATATTTTCGTTAAAGTAATTTTATTCTGTTATTAAATAATAATATTAATCAATAAATCAAATGTTTTAATTATTAAAATCATTAATATAATATTCAGTTAAAGTAATATCAGTAAAAAGAAGTTTTTCGCGTGTCAATACAAACTGATACGAAATATTTCTAAGTCCAAAAACGAAAATCATAATTATTAAATATTAAATATTTTGTATTAAAACCATATTCAATCTATAGATAAAAAATTCTACTTCAAGAATCCGTTTACGGTTTTTAAATACGTTATTTAGTTCAGCAGTTATGGCAAGAAATTCTATTTATTCAATTCTCTTTTCAAAGATCGCGCGTTTTGTTTTGCAGAAATATCGACATTTTGATTGCGCATCTTCCCCAAGATACTTGTTGTTTACGATCACGTGACAGGATTTCTCGGAAGAAATAGCGTACAGTTCATTGCACTCAGGCAGAGACGCGCTCCCATCTCAGCGTCCATCCGGGTACTTTTACGGCGTCGTTGCCATTCAGGAGTAATGATGATTTTTATTCATCTCAACTCTACGTTGCGTAGCGAACGCTCGATAATGCTCGATGCTCATTGGCTGAAAGTTGGCTTTCAAAATTCTAACTGATTTTTGAAAGTTATGTTTCTCATCAGTTATCGGCTAGGGATTAAGTGAGCTAGACGTACTATAAATGGCGCGGACCTTCGGGTCCCGCCGGGGTTTTTTGCTGTGAATTTCAATTGCTAAATGTAAATCTTTCGTATGCTGCTTTTCACTGTGGGGTTTCATCGCTTTCTTCGTTTATGAAATGCTGAGTTAGGCAGTTTCTCTAAGGCGTCATCTTCGTCTTTAGAAGACTAATTTTTCACCCTTGCGAGTTTCTTCTTCTACGGCCCTTGCTCTCGTCTATGCAAGTATTTCACTCAAAATCTAAATTCCATTCATCGCTAAGATGATGCGATATATTAAACGATTCTTCAGTTGTTAATATCTTTATCTACGATTCCGGCTGCCAACAATTAAAGTTCTTCCGATTTTGCTATCTCCATCGGCAATTCAAGTTAACTACAGCACGATTTCTTTATTCCTTTTGAATAAACTTAACTCATAGTTTTAAGGAGAAAACGCTTAAATACTACTTCTTTAATAGTGCCAGTAAATGCCTTCGTTTTTCTCCGGACACTGATATCTTCGTCTTCAGCTAAGTTTCTTCGTCAACGCCAACAACTGTTTTCTGCTGTGGGTCTTCAATATAATCTTCGACGAATATAAACATTTTCTTTTCATTCAATCGTAATATAGTTGCTACGTAACATTCTTCTTAAGACAAGTAATCGTGATAATTTCTCCTTTAACGTCTTAGACTGTGTTCCGCGGTCAGTCAGCAAAAAAAAAAAAAATTCAACATATATAATCATTTTTTTGTGCAATTTTAATAGACATTATTTCTTCCTAACAATAGTATAGATGTGCCATATTTTTTATTAACGGAGAAATCAGATACTCATGTTTTTTCAGCATGAATACAGTATTACATTAGATAAATAATTCAATATTTGATTATCAGTGATCTGAAATAATATTTATAAAGTAATGAAATTAATATTGATTGTATAATTTATCTATGAATATGTTGTGACAGGGTTGGCCAACTAAGTATTTTCCTTTACATATAATTTACATGTATTTCGTAAATAAAATTTCTATATGTGTTTAAACATCAATTTTCTCTCTTCATTTCAAGACTTGGGTGAGTGATTAATTTATATCTATTACATCTTAATCTAATAATCGATTTTTAAATTTAATAATCTTTTCCAAATTGTTTTGTGAAGTTTATTTAATTGTTTAGACGGCCTTATTCTTAAATTCTTTTGCTATATCTTTTACTGTTATGTCGATTATTGGGTTAATTACCACTTTACGATCGCGTGCCGTGACGTTGTTTTGGATTGGCATTTTTAAAGCATTTCTTTAGTTCTTTTAACTTCATTAATTATTGCATCTCTATTTTCAAAATTACTTTCAATCTTTAATTTTTCACACCAATCCGAAACGACGTGACAAATAGGTACTCCTTTTTGGGACACCCTGTATATGTGTGTGTATTTTAATTCTAAGCCACTTCATTTTTTTAACGAGTCTTCCTTCATTTGAATGTAATTGTCTAATTCAATGGCTCCCAAAATCTGGGTCGTGGTTCACTAGCGGACGCCAGCTATTCAAAACTATAATAATAATTTTACTTGCTGTAAAAAATATAACACATCAACATACGATATGTTACATTTTTAAAGAAAACAATCGTGAAGAAGATAAGTAAGCAACTTTGTGTTCTGAGCTACCTTGAAACTGAAATTAACAAGTTTCAACCTTGACTTATATATAGACAATCTTGTTGGTACAAAACAATGTTATAAATTGCACTGGCTTTTGAAATATATATATATTACACAGTTATTAATAAATGCATTTTTTCATGCTTAGTTATTATTTTTGTCTTTAGAAATATCATATCTATTGCTGTTTTAAAAATCTGCTTTGTACGAAAGTTGCCTTTTCCTGGTATATTTTCTATAAAAACCTCTATATACCGCCATACTAGTAAACCTGCAGATCAGGGGCCTCAACATCAACTGTTCAATTCACATTTTTTATTTAATCGCATTTTAAATAATATATAAAATCCATGCTCAATTTTTTTTACAATATATATAAGGCTTGAGCATATACAATCTCTCGAAGATTCGTTTAAACTCGATTTCACGCGATGATAGTCTTGGACTGCTTGTTTTTATAATTTTTAAAGATAATTTTTTTTAATTCACCCCTCCCCTCCCCCCCCCGCCCCTTTTCCATTGTCTCATTCATTTTATATTCGGAATGTCTAATGTGCTATTTCAAGATATCAGTATATCTAGGATTTCATCACACGCTATAATTTTATTAGCATAAGAGTATCTTTGCATACAGGAGTTTTTAATTTACCCTAATAACAATACTTATTTACGTACCAAACAAAAAACATCTGAAGCTATTGCAGAAGTTGAAAAAAATCTCATGTAGCAAATATTTGTATACAAATGAAAACGTTGTGTAAACTACCCCTACAAGACTTAAATCTAGTTTGTATTTTTCAAATATCAATTTGAAAGTTAAAAGGTTTTCTGCAATTTTTGTTCGAAACAAAACAGTTTTCGGTAATCATTCTAAAATAAACAAGTTGAAAATTGTACGTCAAACGTGACAAATGAGGTGCGTTTGTACTATAACTAGTTTCAGTGAAATGAATTATATCGTCTATTATTATAATATGATTAATTTCCGTAATAAAATCAGTTCATTTAAGTTGGCAACATTTTATCTTTTGTTGACATGAACTGAAAATACCCATGGGAAACTTAAACCTAGCTTTGAAAATTTCAGAACTTGAAATCTGTATTTAGACTCTTTTTCCAGCTAATATATCCATTTCTTCGGAAACATCTATTCAAAAAACTGTCGGTATATTATATGATTGATATAATTAAACAATTTTAGTATACAAATTCGGTTTTTAAATTCAGAAATACGGAAATAATATGACTCCATCTTAAATAGGACATCATCACCATGTCAACCTAGAATCAAAACCTATCATAGGATACCATTGAATTAATTACGTATGATAGGGTTTAATGGAATGAAAACTTTTATTAATATATTTTTCTTTTTTTTTTTAAATGACTCGACAAAATTCTGCAACGATTACATATATTAAATTTCAAACATAGTCATAGTTTTCATAGTTTTGGCAGGTATACGATGAAATGGTACATGTTCAATAATTTCGTTCATTAATATATATTTATCTATCTATCTATCTATATATATATATATATACATATATATATATATATATATATATATATATATATATATATATATATATATAAATTTGAATAAGTGTTTATGAAAATATCATTCATTTATACGTATGAAAATTTACGTATGGATATGCCAAGAGAGTAATGGATTTGATTATAACATTAAGATGTTAGACGTAAACGGGATAGATTCAGGCCTTCCCCAACTTAGATTTTTGCCAGTTTCTGAGTTTTGAGAATTCGGATTTTTGAAGGGTATTGAAACGAGCAATCTATATTTTGATAAAAATTTGAAACATATTAAAGTCCCTGAACTTGAACCTTGAACAACTTGGGCTGTGAACCTGATTACGGTACTTTAACCCTAAATGAACTAAGATTTATTAAAATGCTTACCAATAGCATCAGTAAATTAGTCTAATATTCCGGGTCTATAGTCAAGCTTTGCATCAATGATAAACGAAAAAATAATCATCACCAAATGTTTGCTTCATTAACAAACAAGCAAACAAAATTTTGGTTACAGCAATGTATTTAATTTTGTGCCAGACAACGCTCCCTAAAATCAGCAAATTGGATGTAGGTCTGATTACAGGAGTTTTCCCGTAAACTATCCAGTGTTCAACAGGAAATCTCCCCACCTCCAGTTCATCACACAGCATCAAATATAGTTAAATAATACCGATTTGGCGACTTCCTCGATTTTACAAGATTTCTCAAATTAAGATTTATACTACACTGATTTCTGCAAAGCCACTATCAGAGGCCACTGTTTTAAACTTGGGCTGATTCCAGAAATCGTGCAAAAATAGCACTCTGATAATCGGTAGAAGTTGTTTGAAAGGATTCATCTCTCCTCAACAGCCAAAATGGAAATTGTCCGGGAAGCAGCGTCACATTTTTGCAACCATTGTTAGCATCTACTAATTTGGTATATAATATTAGATGATGCAAATAACGAGACTGCCTGTCAGCTGGTGCACCAGCTGTGGGTGGGTGTTACCACAGCAATATCGCACAGCTCGCTGCAATGTTAAAAGAATGGCAAACCTATTACTGATGTTACCGTGACTCGGGACATCATCAGTAATCGGGTTGTCATACATTTAAGATGACAGTGGACTGTGCGATGTTGCTATGGCAACTGTTATCGGCCCTGTTTAATCTATCATATACATACCAAAATCATCGGTGCTAAAATTGGTTGGAAAATCATAACGCTGCCTCTCGGAATAAAATGCTTATCACTGAAATGTGACGGCGTTTTGTCTTTCTTTTTTTTTCACCTTTTTTAGAGTTTCCGTGACATTTGATAGCACATTTGATTCCTCTAAATAGTTAATTAACACAAACTAAAATTGATTTGATTAATTTAGTGAACTCTCGTCGTCAGAAATTCAGAGATTTTCACTTATTTATTAATCTCATTTCGCGTCTCTGCCACAGTCCAGTAGAAACAGGAACTTTACTATGGGATCTCTTCGATTTGGGCAACACCATGGGACTGTCGCCATTTAAATTCTCAGAAAAACCTGGATGTACTTCTGATTTCCTTGAGGTGGAATTTTCCCCAGATTCAAAATATTCAATGTATTTTCCAAATACATCTTCTTCAATTAAAGTAGTGTTTGAAAAAGAAGCATCTTCATCATAAACCAAATCTTCAGTTGATATTTGATGGATCAATGTATCAATACCTTCGACTGATTCAAAAGGCACTTCATCCCCTTTTATATGATACATGTTAGTCTTTTTTTTCCTATCAGTTGTTATGGGAAGAAAATGATACGAATTTTCGGCGAATGCTACTTGATAATTATTCTGAATGTCATTTTTCTTGAAAGATGAGGAATTTTGAAATGCTCCAGGATCTATTTCAAGTTTTGAGGAGTCTACATAATTTTCAATATTCATATCAAAATTTGATCCAGTTGGAGAATTTTGAACTGATTGACTAGCTGGATGATCTGAGTTATTGCAATCAAATTTTGGGAGTAAATTACCACCTTCTATGGATGCTAAATTTATTCCTTCCCAATTCTCTACCTTTTCTCTCTTTTCTGTCAGCATTTTATTGAATTCTGTCATTTCCCGCAGCATTCCCGAATGTGCTCTTAGTTGTGCTTCTGATTGCTCGGTGGTGCACATATTAGCATTTAAGGCAGGAGGCGCACCAAAGGATTTTGGAAAAGTCCTTTTTCTGATATTTCTATACGGAAAGCGAGCATGGCTGTCAGAATTCAAAGGTTTTAGTTCGATGGTTTGAGATGTACATTGCGTTTTTAAAAAATTCCTTAGTTCTACTAGTCCTTCTAACATTACTCTATTTTTCTCCTCTAATTCAATAACATGCTGTGTGGCTTTGATGCTTTCTAAATTGAGTTTCCCATCGGAAGTATTTGTATAATTACTACCATATTCGTACAGAGTACTTTTTAAAATTTCACCAATGTTCTTTTGTTTCTTTGTTTTGCTGTGTATACCAAGATGCCCTTGACTCATCTTTAGTAGTTTCAAATGATTCTTTTGGAACTTAATTTGTTTTCTTTGGCACTTATTGTCGAATTTCAAATGCTTGATTTCCACCTGCGCTTTATTATATTTGTTGAGAGCTTTTTGTAGCGATATTTCCGTGCTTTTCAGCTTTCTCTTCAAGCTTTCCTTTTCACGTTTTATCTCTTCTGTTTTCGCATTTTCGACACGAATGTCTTGGACAGGATCACTCTTTGGAATTTCGTTGTCTTCTTTCTTTGACAGTGATTTTGTTTCACTCATTTCAGTTCTTTTTGTTCCACATGAATGGTTTGATTTAAGGTTACAGAAAGTCCTTTGGAGATATGGATATTTGATTAGATATGCATGGAAATTATCGAAAGTATCGTTGCTATCTTCATATTCTTTTGAAGTTTGCATTTCAGTTTTTTCAGAATGATCTTTTATTCCATCATCGTTCACATCGTTGTTTTCTGCGCGACAAAAATGTTTTTGAGCTAACTTCGAACTAGCTTTAAGATAATTTGGATATGTGATCTTTTTTGGAGATTCATTTTCGTCTTTATTTTGACTACCGTTTCTTTCTGTAAATTTTTTGTCAGTAATACGTGAAACCTTGTTACCTACAGCAACTTCATGATCTGTCTTATCATCTTTACCTTTGTATAAACAGAAATGACTTCCTGTTATCTTAGAACTTGCTTTTAGATAGTTGGGATATCTCCTTACGAACTGATTTTTTCTCTCATCAGAAACATTTTCATCTCCACATTCAGTTATTTTAGTTGATTCCGTATTGTTGTCCTCAGTATTGCTTATATTGTCTCCACCCAGAATATCGCAGTTTTTATTTTGAGAGAGAGTCATTTTTGCGATTGGTGGTACTCTTAGATGTTTCTTTTTCCTGTTCAGAGCCAGTTTTCAGATAGTTTGGAAATTTAATTCTTTTCGGAAGCAAGCCACCACAATGTTTATCTACTGCACTGTTACCGTCAATACATTCTATCTCAAAATAGCTAGCTTTTATGAACATACCATGGTTTCTTGCGCATTTAAAGTAGCACTTATCGTGTACAATCCCATTGTGCTTTCCGATAGGATCATCCAAAATTATGCCAAACCATATACCTTTTGCGAAATGAGTTTTTCCAATGAAAGCAATTTCCCCTTTGGCATTTTTATGAGGAATTGATATCCTGTCACCTAATTGAATAATTTCCATGAAAACAAAAAATTTAATTTGAATACGAAAATAGAAATAAACAAGATTTACCATAGATCATAAAATTTACAAATACATGCTAACATTGCCAAATTACAATTTTGAAATTTATAATGTTGAAAAAATATTTCTCTGTTACAAAAATGCACGAGCGTTTAATATAGAAGAAAAAATATTGATTATAGGGTAATTTGTCTCCATGGCTCAATTTATTGCCGCATTTTTATGAAAAGAGAATCATATGTGGTAATCGTGGCATTACGTAATATAATAATAGGCAAGCCCTTGTTGAATTTAAATATTTTTCTAAACATACTGCATACATTTATCAAATATCCTGTAAATATGCAAACATTTTATGGTAGACTAGCAAAACCAGCGGCTTTGCTCGCGTAATTGTTGAAATATGCCAAGTGGTATTCGTGGGTCTATATTTAATAGAGAAAATTATACTACTACGAATAATTCTAAAATTACTAATTAAGCTACATTTTAAGTAAACTGCATTCTTATACTGCATTAGGCGAACATGAGACTTAAATGAAGGAGAAGAGCTAAAATTAATTCCAAAAAAATGGTAATTTAGAATGTATTTTGAAGGTTTTCTGCTGATTAATTTTTTTCATTTGAAAATTAGAAATTATTACTAATTGTACTAAGCGAGTTTTTACATCATAAAAGTAAACACCATGTAAGCAGAATTCCAAACTTCCAGTTAAAACAAACTGCTATAACTACTATACCAAAGAAATCGCAATTTCAGAACTTTTTTGTTCCTGCACACATTACAAATTTTAAATTTTTGAAAACTTTTCTGTGGATGAATTTGTGTCTCTAACGTAACAGCCATGTAAAATTTCAAGTTTCTATTCCTAACAATTTCAGATAAAGCGCAGTTTAGAAGGGTTTTAGAACATTTCCCGCTCATTTCACCCTTTTAAATTTCGATTTTTTTTTTTAGAAGCCGTTCTTAGCGAGAACTGAAATCTTACAAATAGTCACCATGCTAAATTTAAAGTTTCTGGACCAGCAGCATCAGTAAAATTGCAATTTTAGAACGCTTTTCGCTTTTGCACCATTTTAAATTTAGAATTTTATAAAAACTAGTCTGCGCGAACATTTACGTCTAAAATATAACAGGCATGTTAAATTTTAAGTCTCTATCCCTAACAATTTAGAAAAATCCATAATTTATAAAGTTTTCTACTCATTTTGTACCTTTAAATTTCGAATTCTTAATAAACTCTTTATAACGAGCGTCTGCATCGTAAAAGTTGCCTCTATACTAAATTTCAAGTTTCTAACCCGAATAAATTCAATTAAATCATAATGTAGAACGTTTTCTGTTTATTTCAGCCTGTTAAATTTCGATTTTTTTTAGAAACCGGTCTTTTCATTTGCATTTTAAGAGTAACCACCATGCCAAATATGAAGCTTCTACACACGCTGTGTCACATAAATTGAAATTTTAGAATGCTTTATTTTTGCTCCTGCCTTTTTAATTTCACATTTTTAGTAAACTGTTCTGGGTCATCATTTACGTGAGTAACAGTCATGCAAAAATTCAAGTTTTTAGCCCTCACAGCTCCAAATTGATCGTAATTTAGAACGTTTTTCGCCCTTTCACACTTTTAAATTTCAATTTTTTTAAAAACTCTTCTGTGCGACCAGTTACTTCTTAAAAGCAACAACCATATCAAACTTCAAGTTTCTATCCTTAACAATTCCATGAAAATCTATCTAAATTTAGAACGTTTTTTAGAACGCTTTTCGCGCATTTCCCACTTTTAAATTTTGATTTTTTAAAAATTGTTCTGTGCGACCATTTATGTCTTAAAAGCAACAGCCATGTCAAATTTCAAGTTTCTATTATTAACACATCCAAAGAAATCGTAATTTAGAACGTTTTTAAAACACTTTCCGCTCATTTCGCTCTTTGAAATTTGGAATTTCTTTACAAACCATTGTTAGCGAGCATTTGTATCTTAATAGTAACCGCCATGACAAATTTGAAGTTTCTAATCCTTTCAGCATAAAAATAAATCGTAATTTAGAATGTTTTTTCCTTCTTCACCCTTTTACATTTCGATAAAAAAAAAAAACTCTTGTCTGGGTGAGCATTTGCGCCTTAGAAAATATCCGCCAAGTCAAATTTCAAGTTTCTGTCCTTAACAATTCCATATAAATCGTAATTTAGAATGTTTTTATAACATGTTCTCTCATATCACCTTTTAAATTTCGAAATTTTTAAAAACTGTTCTTAGAGAGCATATATATCTTATAAGTAACTACCTTGCCCAATTTCAAGTTTCTAAAACCTTCAGTATTACAAAAATTGCAATTTTAGAAAGTTTTTCGATCCTGCAACCCCCTGGGGGTAGTGGCACTGACATAAAACATAGTCTATGTTAGAGCAGAGACTGTCACCATAAATTTGCAACCATTACGTTTAAAATCGGTTCGGTAGTTTCAGAGATTCCATAGAAATTGTAGTTTAGAATGTTTCTGGAACACGTTTAGCTCATTTCACCCTTTTAAATTTCGAATTTTTTTTAAACTCGTCTTACAGAGCATATACATCTTATAAGTAACTACCATGCCAAATTACAAATTTCTAGCCCCTTCAGTATTACAAATTGAATTTTAGAGCGTTTTTCGCTACCACACCCCTCTGGAATATTAACCCCGATATGAAATATAGCCTATACTTTAGCAGGATACCATCAATTTGCAACATTACGTTTGAAATCGATTCGGTCGTTCCAGAGATTCAATAGGAATTGTATTTTAGAATGTTTTTAAAACGCTTTTCGCTCGTTTCAGCCTTTTAAATTTTGAATTTATTTTTAAATTTGTCTTTAGAGAGCATTTACATGTTATAAGTAACTACCATGCCTAATTTCAAGTTTCTAGATCTTTCAGTATCGCAAAAATCGTAATTTTAGAGCGCTTTTCGCTTCTGCACCCCCTGGGAGTAGTGTCACCGACATAAAATATAGTCTATGTTACAGCAGGGACAGTCACCATCACTTTTGAAAAGGTGTCTGTATTTCAAGAGATTCCATAGAAATTGTAATTTAGAATGTTTTTAGAACACTTTTCGCTCTTTTCACCCACAGTATATAAAAAAAATCACAATTTTAGAGCGTTTTTCGCTCTTGCACCCCCTGTTGTAGTGGCACCGACATAAAATATAGCCTATGTTGGAGCAGAGAATGCCACCATCAATTTGCCACCATCACTTTTGAAATCGGCTCAGTAGTTCAAGAGATTCCATAGAAACTGTAATTTAGAATGTTTTAAGAACACTTTTCGCTCATTTCACCCTTTTAAATTTCTATTTTTTGTTTAATTTGTTCTTAGAGAGCATTTACATCTTGTAAATATCTACCATGCAAAGTGACTTCTAGAATACGCAGAACAGAGCCGCAGCATAGAGTTCATGATGAAAAATTGTTGGTAATATGTCAAAAGATTAATATCCGGAATTAATTTCTATGACAGTTTATTTACATCATTTAATAACTCATCCCGATAAAAAGTAATTATCTAGAATTTCAAACAGGAAATGAAAGTGCCTGATGCAAGATGAAGAGGTTTTTTAAAGCACGTGCTCTGAACAAGGAAGTGAAAGACTAAAATACGTATTAGTGACGTAAATTGACTTTACGTCATTACCATCCAATGAAAGAACTTAAAAATGATGTCACTATATAAGGACTAAGACTGTTGCATCTCTGCTTTATAGAACTTTAACAGATTCTTTTTAATTCGCGATGGAAACGGACATTATGTCGTTTTCCCTTAAACTTAAATTGAAATAATGTTTAAAACTAAATTTTATGTAACTATTAAATGTAAGCTATGTAAATTAAATAATTTAACAGTATTATGAATATGTTTTATTAATTAATAATATTTTAACATTACTTAATCAGTCTCATGGATATCCTACATACCAAGGATTTATATAGTGAGTGTGTGCTAATCACAATGGATTAATACAAATTCTGGCGATCATGGCCTAGCGGTACAGTGAGGACGATTGCTGGAAAATAGAGGTAAGCAAATATCTTACCTATCTTTTGTTCCGAAAGATGAATTTATTATTTATATTGCTTTAGAAAGCGCAAAATTACTGACTACCGAGAAAATAACACTAACAAAGATTCTGAGACGTGAAAAATTCTAAAGTATATAAAAAAATAAATAAAAATAAAAATAAAAATAGTGTCCTAGAATCCTCGAATACTTAAAAGAAATTAATTAATTTTAGATATATTCTAAATTAGAAAAATGGCAACCTTCAAAGAAGGAAGTATAATTGAAAAATTAAATTCCAGTAACTATGCAAACTGGAAATTCAAGGTGGAGATGCTCTTGATAAGAGAAGAGCTCTTTGAAGTTGTCACAGACGACCCACCTACTCCAATAACCCCGGAATGGTCGAAGAAAGATAGAAAGGCAAGAGCCTTGATTAATTTAAGTATTGAGGATAATCAAATCATCCATATTAAGCATTTACAGAATGCACGGGACACATGGAACACGCTTAAAAACATCCATGAGAGATCAAATCTCTCTAGCAAACTCTTTCTCCTCAGGAGACTTTACGGAACGAAATTATCAGAAGGAGGCAACATGATAACTCATATAACAAAGATATTAGAAATTATTGATAAGTTATCAACCATAGGCGAAGAAATTAAAGCAAATCATATTTCAGCATTATTGCTCTGCTCTTTACCTCCTTCATACGACACCCTCATAACCGCATTAGAAGCCAGACAGGAAGACGAATTAACTCCAGAATTTATAAAGAGTAAATTAACAGACGAATTTAATAAAAGAAACGAGCATTCTAATAACAGTGATAATTCGAACAAAGCCTTTAGAGCTGAAAGAAAATTTAAAACCACAGGTTTTAAAAAATAAGAAAAATACTGCACGATTTGTAGACTAAAAAATCACAACACAGTTAATTGCTGGTATAACAAACATAAAACAAATAATTTTAAGCAAAACAACAAAAAACATTTCCCTTCTTCGCTAGTCTTTCAAAAAGACGAAAATAATTTAAGAAGCGCGGACTCAAATAAACCGAAAGAAAAAAGCACAGCTTATTTCGGAACCGAAGAAAAGAAAAATTGCGCATTTTTAACTAACAAATCGAAAAATAACGCATGGATTATCGATTCTGTCTCATCCTCCCATATTTCAAATAATGAAAATTTATTTTATGAATTTACAAATAAAGAACATACCAACGTCGTAATTGCCAACGGCAATAAATTAAAATCCTATGGTTCAGGTAATGTAAATTGTCAGGTTTCTTAGAATCAGCTGCAAGAGTTGAAAGCTATTCTTAAGGGATTAGCATATTGTATGTATTGTATATGTATCTATTGTGTACCGTTGAAGGCTTTATAAGAAAAATCTTAATCCGAAGGGGAACGACGTGAAAGAAGTATTTCCATTGCAATGCGGCCTTTGATAGATAAGAAAGAGAGTGCACCCTTTTATTTAAGTAGACAGATCAGTCAAGAGGGAGGAACGGTTGTCAAGTGACCCTTGGAAACAGAGCAGTAGCCCCGTGGACAAAAAGGTGCTCTGGAGAATGACCAGAGAGGAAGGGGGTTCTAGCGTGGCAGGGAAGTGTGAAGGTTGGTTTTTGAGAGAGCAGCTCTGAGCACGTGTATGGAACGGCATCTCTCTAAAGGAAGAGAGATAGCGTGTGTGAGATTAAGAGAAATCTCGGTTCTGAGTGAAGCAACGTAGTCTAACGGTACACGTAAAGCGTTTCTATAAATATTTTGATTTAATATTAAACCGGATACTTTACCTCCGAGTTTAAGTGTAAATATTGTTAATAAAGTGTTTGTTTAAGTGTAATTGAAAGAGTTAAGTTTTCTTGAATATACATCAAGTATCGTGCCCGATATCACGTATTCATATCGGTATTGGCAGCATATCAAAAGACCGGATTTATTTCGAAGTTGTGTGGACGGAGAAGTGGAATCCGACAATGTTGGCAGCGACGGGATCTGAATCACCGAAGACCAGTGCCAGTTAACCGTGTTACAGAGAGTTTGTGCCGGATCGCCCAGCGGAAGTGTTCGTGCCCTATCGTTGTAGACTAGTGCCAGATAGCCGTGTTACAGAGAGTTTGTGCCGGATCGCCCAGCGGAAGTGTTTGTGCTCTATCGTCATTACAGTGAAGTGAATTAGTGGTGGTGCTGTGTTAGTGTAGTGTTGTGCGTAGTGTTTTTTGTGCATTGGGAAGCAAGGTGCAGTGATTGTGACCCGAGAGTGCAAGATTTACCCTGTGGAAAAGTGAGCAGAGAATTGCCCAGCGAATAAAGTACGAGGTAAGGTGTTTTGATCATTTTAATCTACTGACATTCTCGAACCTACTGTTTTTTATTGTGTATAATTTATGTTAATTTATGTGCAATATAATAATTGGTCTAAATCAAATGAGATATTAACAACCATTTTACACTATTGTTTTAAGAAAAGGATCTTATATTAATTACTAGAAGTGATTTTCTAATTGTTTTAAACGGATAAGATTAATGATTAAAATTAATGCATTGTGTTAATAGTGGGAAGGAATAATTGAAATTTCTTAAATTTAAATTATTATTAAAGTAATATTTAAATTAAGTGATATTGTTTGCTTTAAGTTTGAAATATTGATAGTAAATGAGGAAAGAAAATTTGTGTAGAATTTAAATTAAATTGAAATAACCTTCAAGGAAGAACTGAAGGCCCAGAGAAAAAAAAAGTGCTGTGATTTACTTTTTAATGTGAGAACTAATTTTGAAATTGAAATATTTTATTGAGATTAAATTTAGGAATTTATGTGTATTTCATGCAAATTTTTGTTAGGTGGATATTTTTATGTAGTGATTGGCATCAGTGTTTTATTCAAATTGCAACGTATCAGTATTATTGTGTAAATTGGATTTTATTATTTAATGGTATAAATTTAAAATCTGTATTGCATAGTAACCAAATTGGAATTATTTTTTTTCTTTGTTATTGAAAGCAAATTGTGGGGTATCATTGTTTAAGGAAATTTATTATTGTATTATTACTTATTTGAAATATGTTAAATAGTATAATATGTGGAGGTAACTTATGAGGGTAGGATTTGAGGAAGTATTAAGTTGATATTGTGCTTAAGTATTATTATAGGGTGGTAATAACTGTCGGTAGAAGGTATGGCTTTCTTACTAAAAATAAAAAGGGTGGATCTTCAGGCGATATGTGAAGAGTTAGGGATTGAAGTCTCGGAAGATGATACCAGGTTTAAGCTTAAGAAAAAGATAGTGGAGAGCGACGAATATGAAGAGGGGGCCGTTATGGAATTATCTAGCACTATTGTTACAGAACGGTTAGAACAAGAAGCGTTAGTAGTAGAACGGGAAAAGTTAGAAAGGGAGGAAAAGTTACAACGGGAAAAGTTAGAAAAGGAGGAAAAGTTACAACGAGAAAAGTTAGAAAGGGAAAAGTTAGAAAAGGAGGAAAAGTTACAACGAGAAAAGTTAGAAAGGGAGGAAAATTTAAAGTTACAACGAGAAAAGTTAGAAAGGGAGGAGAGGTTAGAACGGGAAAAGTTAGAAAGGGAGTTAGACCGTGAGAAGTTAGATAGAGAAGAAAGGGCTGAAAAATTGAGATTGGAACATGAGTTAGAGTTGGAAAGGATAAAAATTCAGAGTTCGGCAAATAATGCTAATGGGACAGAGAATCTAATCATGAGAGTAGCCTAGAGAAATTGATTAAAAGTGTTAAAACTTTGTCTATAAAGGTTCCAGAAGGGACTGAGGGATGGAATCTATTCTTTAGCAGTTTAGAACGAGCATTCCAAACAAAAAATGTACCGGAAACCCAACAGGCCGAAATTTTACTAAATATGCTAGGGGATAAGGCCGATAATTTGCTAATATACACGACTAGGGAACAAATTGAGAGTTATGAGAAGTTAAAGGAATTAGTTCTAAGGGAACACGAACCGACACCGAAGGCGTGTTTGGAAAATTTCAAGAAGGCTAGAAGGAATCAAAATGAAACTCATGTATTATTTGTATCGCGTTTAATAGCAACGTGGGAAAATTACTGTAAGATTAGAGGTGCAGATACGTATGAAAAGGTGAATCAGTTAATTGTCACGGATAAGTTGTTATCTACTTTAGATGAGGAAACCGCGACGCATGTTGGATTAACTCAGCACAGTAATTGGTTAGAAGTTTCTAAAATTGCTAAGGAATGTGATAATTTCTTCGATGCTAAGCAAAAATCTTATGCGGTAACTTATAAGGGCTATAAAGGTAAAGAAAGGTATGTTAATAATGAAGATTCTAGAAGGGCAAAAGATAAGGGATTTAGTAGTAATTGGAGACAAAATGGGAATAATGAGGTTAGTCCAATTTTGGGTAGAAAACCGGAATATAAGAAGCCTAACGATGCGATGCCTACCTGCTTCAAGTGTGGTCAACGAGGACATGTTCAGCGATTTTGTACAAAAGGAAATAATGAGGGAAGTAATCAAATTAATAACCGACAAGAACCAAGGGCTAGTATCAATAATGTCTCAGTGCGAGGAATTAAAGAATTACCAAGGGGAGCGAGTATGGCAAAAATCGGAGCAAAAGGGAATTGGAGAGCTAAAGTTATTGGAGAGAAGTTAAATAATCTCGAGAAGGTGGAAGTTAGTGTAAATGGGAAGATAGCAAAAGGATTGGTGGATTCTGGTTGCCAAATTAGTGTCGTTCATAAAGATTTAGTACCAGCAGAAAAATTAAGAGGGGCTGGGAGCATCTATTTACAAGGGATATTTGGTAAGGCAGTCAAATCGCCGTTAATTCAATTACCTTTAGCTATTCCAAAACGCGGAGAAACTAATGTAATCCATCAGGATGTACTTTGCGCGATAATTGATAATAGTAAGGAACAGGTAATTTTACATCCTGACGTGGCTAATGAATTGTCAGGGTTAGACAACGAGAAATCATTAAGAGAATCGGTAGAAAGGGAATGTAAGGAAGATAGTAGGAATAAAGTGAAAGAAGGGGAAAGGATTAGAAATGATAATAATTGTCAGGAGAAGGAAAAAGCCGAGGTGGAGAAAAGCAAGATTGATAAAGTTATGGAAAGTAGGTCAAATGTATTTCAGAAATCCCAAATGAATTGTAAAGATTTAGAGAAAGCTTGGGAATTAGCTGAAAATGATAAAGGGTCTTACTATGTTGTAAATGGGTTATTGTATCATAAAGAGAAATTAGTAGATGAAACTGTAGCTCAATTAGTATTACCTAAAGTTAGAAGGGAGGAAATTCTAAAACTAGCGCATACCTCCTTATGTGGAGAACATCACGCGGTTAAGAAAATGTTAGAAAGAATCAAGCATTCATTTTATTGGGAAAATATGGCGAAGGAAGCTAAAATATGTTGCGAATCATGTGTAGAATGTCGATTAACGAGGGAAATGAATGTGAGTAATAAGGAGAAAGAGGAAATATGTCGACCTGCAGTTATAGTTGAGTTAGGGGACGGGAGTAAGAAACTGATGTATCAAGATGAAATGAGAGCATTTATGGCTAAAAATAAAGTAGTCGATATTGTCTTGGATAGTGACGGGGAGTTTGAAGACTGTAGGAAATATCTTTTGTTAGACCGAGAACAACCGGAAAATAAAGACAGGAAGGGATTTGAGATAAAAGGGTTAACAAATGTTCAAGTTGGGGACATAAAATCAATCTTAAGGAAAAATAAGGAATTATTTATGGGTCCTATCGAACTGGTAGAAATGGAGAAAAATCGGATTGGTCGTAAACCGGAGAGGGGTAAGATAAGGCAGAAATTGTACAATGTCTTTATTACGTACAAAGAGGACTTGGACAGGCAAGTGCCTGATTGGTTAGAGGAAGATTTAATTGGGACATCAGAGGCAGAAGTTAGCCATTCAAGCGGGTGCATTGCGGAAAGGGATGTACCAATTAAGTTAACGAGGAAGCACTCGAAGGAAAAAGTTCCGCCTCCAGCAATCTCAGCCTAAGGACTGACATTGAAATGACATAATACTAGTGTAACTTTATTTTTTTTGTGTATTTATAATTGTATTTGCATTTTGTGTTTATAACAGTGTATTAGCATATTGTGTAATTTTTTTTTGGTATTTCTAACATTAGTATATGGTTCATTAGAGATGTCAGTAGTTAAATTTTCAGACACCTTGAAATATTTATGTAATTGTAGTAATGAAGAAACCTATCAAGGAACTGTTGAACTCTTCTCAGACATTACACAGTTTGAGGAAAATTAGCCCCTAAAAGGCATATTTTCCGCTAAGGTGGGGGGTGTCAGGTTTCTTAGAATCAGCTGCAAGAGTTGAAAGCTATTCTTAAGGGATTAGCATATTGTATATGTATCTATTGTGTACCGTTGAAGGCTTTATAAGAAAAATCTTAATCCGAAGGGGAACGACGTGAAAGAAGTATTTCCATTGCAATGCGGCCTTTGATAGATAAGAAAGAGAGTGCACCCTTTTATTTAAGAAGACAGATCAGTCAAGAGGGAGGAACGGTTGTCAAGCGACCCTTGGAAACAGAGCAGTAGCCCCGTAGACAAAAAGGTGCTCTGGAGAATGACCAGAGAGGAAGGGGGTTCTAGCGTGGCAGGGAAGTGTGAAGGTTGGTTTTTGAGAGAGCAGCTCTGAGCACGTGTATGGAACGGCATCTCTCTAAAGGAAGAGAGATAGCGTGTGTGAGATTAAGAGAAATCTCGGTTCTGAGTGAAGCAACGTAGTCTAACGGTACACGTAAAGCGTTTCTATAAATATTTTGATTTAATATTAAACCGGATACTTTACCTCCGAGTTTAAGTGTAAATATTGTTAATAAAGTGTTTGTTTAAGTGTAATTGAAAGAGTTAAGTTTTCTTGAATATACATCAAGTATCGTGCCCGATATCACGTATTCATATCGGTATTGGCAGCATATCAAAAGACCGGATTTATTTCGAAGTTGTGTGGACGGAGAAGTGGAATCCGACAATGTTGGCAGCGACGGGATCTGAATCACCGAAGACCAGTGCCAGTTAACCGTGTTACAGAGAGTTTGTGCCGGATCGCCCAGCGGAAGTGTTCGTGCCCTATCGTTGTAGACTAGTGCCAGATAGCCGTGTTACAGAGAGTTTGTGCCGGATCGCCCAGCGGAAGTGTTTGTGCTCTATCGTCATTACAGTGAAGTGAATTAGTGGTGGTGCTGTGTTAGTGTAGTGTTGTGCGTAGTGTTTTTTGTGCATTGGGAAGCAAGGTGCAGTGATTGTGACCCGAGAGTGCAAGATTTACCCTGTGGAAAAGTGAGCAGAGAATTGCCCAGCGAATAAAGTACGAGGTAAGGTGTTTTGATCATTTTAATCTACTGACATTCTCGAACCTACTGTTTTTTATTGTGTATAATTTATGTTAATTTATGTGCAATATAATAATTGGTCTAAATCAAATGAGATATTAACAACCATTTTACACTATTGTTTTAAGAAAAGGATCTTATATTAATTACTAGAAGTGATTTTCTAATTGTTTTAAACGGATAAGATTAATGATTAAAATTAATGCATTGTGTTAATAGTGGGAAGGAATAATTGAAATTTCTTAAATTTAAATTATTATTAAAGTAATATTTAAATTAAGTGATATTGTTTGCTTTAAGTTTGAAATATTGATAGTAAATGAGGAAAGAAAATTTGTGTAGAATTTAAATTAAATTGAAATAACCTTCAAGGAAGAACTGAAGGCCCAGAGAAAAAAAAAGTGCTGTGATTTACTTTTTAATGTGAGAACTAATTTTGAAATTGAAATATTTTATTGAGATTAAATTTAGGAATTTATGTGTATTTCATGCAAATTTTTGTTAGGTGGATATTTTTATGTAGTGATTGGCATCAGTGTTTTATTCAAATTGCAACGTATCAGTATTATTGTGTAAATTGGATTTTATTATTTAATGGTATAAATTTAAAATCTGTATTGCATAGTAACCAAATTGGAATTATTTTTTTTTCTTTGTTATTGAAAGCAAATTGTGGGGTATCATTGTTTAAGGAAATTTATTATTGTATTATTACTTATTTGAAATATGTTAAATAGTATAATATGTGGAGGTAACTTATGAGGGTAGGATTTGAGGAAGTATTAAGTTGATATTGTGCTTAAGTATTATTATAGGGTGGTAATAACTGTCGGTAGAAGGTATGGCTTTCTTACTAAAAATAAAAAGGGTGGATCTTCAGGCGATATGTGAAGAGTTAGGGATTGAAGTCTCGGAAGATGATACCAGGTTTAAGCTTAAGAAAAAGATAGTGGAGAGCGACGAATATGAAGAGGGGGCCGTTATGGAATTATCTAGCACTATTGTTACAGAACGGTTAGAACAAGAAGCGTTAGTAGTAGAACGGGAAAAGTTAGAAAGGGAGGAAAAGTTACAACGGGAAAAGTTAGAAAAGGAGGAAAAGTTACAACGAGAAAAGTTAGAAAGGGAAAAGTTAGAAAAGGAGGAAAAGTTACAACGAGAAAAGTTAGAAAGGGAGGAAAATTTAAAGTTACAACGAGAAAAGTTAGAAAGGGAGGAGAGGTTAGAACGGGAAAAGTTAGAAAGGGAGTTAGACCGTGAGAAGTTAGATAGAGAAGAAAGGGCTGAAAAATTGAGATTGGAACATGAGTTAGAGTTGGAAAGGATAAAAATTCAGAGTTCGGCAAATAATGCTAATGGGACAGAGAATCTAATCATGAGAGTAGCCTAGAGAAATTGATTAAAAGTGTTAAAACTTTGTCTATAAAGGTTCCAGAAGGGACTGAGGGATGGAATCTATTCTTTAGCAGTTTAGAACGAGCATTCCAAACAAAAAATGTACCGGAAACCCAACAGGCCGAAATTTTACTAAATATGCTAGGGGATAAGGCCGATAATTTGCTAATATACACGACTAGGGAACAAATTGAGAGTTATGAGAAGTTAAAGGAATTAGTTCTAAGGGAACACGAACCGACACCGAAGGCGTGTTTGGAAAATTTCAAGAAGGCTAGAAGGAATCAAAATGAAACTCATGTATTATTTGTATCGCGTTTAATAGCAACGTGGGAAAATTACTGTAAGATTAGAGGTGCAGATACGTATGAAAAGGTGAATCAGTTAATTGTCACGGATAAGTTGTTATCTACTTTAGATGAGGAAACCGCGACGCATGTTGGATTAACTCAGCACAGTAATTGGTTAGAAGTTTCTAAAATTGCTAAGGAATGTGATAATTTCTTCGATGCTAAGCAAAAATCTTATGCGGTAACTTATAAGGGCTATAAAGGTAAAGAAAGGTATGTTAATAATGAAGATTCTAGAAGGGCAAAAGATAAGGGATTTAGTAGTAATTGGAGACAAAATGGGAATAATGAGGTTAGTCCAATTTTGGGTAGAAAACCGGAATATAAGAAGCCTAACGATGCGATGCCTACCTGCTTCAAGTGTGGTCAACGAGGACATGTTCAGCGATTTTGTACAAAAGGAAATAATGAGGGAAGTAATCAAATTAATAACCGACAAGAACCAAGGGCTAGTATCAATAATGTCTCAGTGCGAGGAATTAAAGAATTACCAAGGGGAGCGAGTATGGCAAAAATCGGAGCAAAAGGGAATTGGAGAGCTAAAGTTATTGGAGAGAAGTTAAATAATCTCGAGAAGGTGGAAGTTAGTGTAAATGGGAAGATAGCAAAAGGATTGGTGGATTCTGGTTGCCAAATTAGTGTCGTTCATAAAGATTTAGTACCAGCAGAAAAATTAAGAGGGGCTGGGAGCATCTATTTACAAGGGATATTTGGTAAGGCAGTCAAATCGCCGTTAATTCAATTACCTTTAGCTATTCCAAAACGCGGAGAAACTAATGTAATCCATCAGGATGTACTTTGCGCGATAATTGATAATAGTAAGGAACAGGTAATTTTACATCCTGACGTGGCTAATGAATTGTCAGGGTTAGACAACGAGAAATCATTAAGAGAATCGGTAGAAAGGGAATGTAAGGAAGATAGTAGGAATAAAGTGAAAGAAGGGGAAAGGATTAGAAATGATAATAATTGTCAGGAGAAGGAAAAAGCCGAGGTGGAGAAAAGCAAGATTGATAAAGTTATGGAAAGTAGGTCAAATGTATTTCAGAAATCCCAAATGAATTGTAAAGATTTAGAGAAAGCTTGGGAATTAGCTGAAAATGATAAAGGGTCTTACTATGTTGTAAATGGGTTATTGTATCATAAAGAGAAATTAGTAGATGAAACTGTAGCTCAATTAGTATTACCTAAAGTTAGAAGGGAGGAAATTCTAAAACTAGCGCATACCTCCTTATGTGGAGAACATCACGCGGTTAAGAAAATGTTAGAAAGAATCAAGCATTCATTTTATTGGGAAAATATGGCGAAGGAAGCTAAAATATGTTGCGAATCATGTGTAGAATGTCGATTAACGAGGGAAATGAATGTGAGTAATAAGGAGAAAGAGGAAATATGTCGACCTGCAGTTATAGTTGAGTTAGGGGACGGGAGTAAGAAACTGATGTATCAAGATGAAATGAGAGCATTTATGGCTAAAAATAAAGTAGTCGATATTGTCTTGGATAGTGACGGGGAGTTTGAAGACTGTAGGAAATATCTTTTGTTAGACCGAGAACAACCGGAAAATAAAGACAGGAAGGGATTTGAGATAAAAGGGTTAACAAATGTTCAAGTTGGGGACATAAAATCAATCTTAAGGAAAAATAAGGAATTATTTATGGGTCCTATCGAACTGGTAGAAATGGAGAAAAATCGGATTGGTCGTAAACCGGAGAGGGGTAAGATAAGGCAGAAATTGTACAATGTCTTTATTACGTACAAAGAGGACTTGGACAGGCAAGTGCCTGATTGGTTAGAGGAAGATTTAATTGGGACATCAGAGGCAGAAGTTAGCCATTCAAGCGGGTGCATTGCGGAAAGGGATGTACCAATTAAGTTAACGAGGAAGCACTCGAAGGAAAAAGTTCCGCCTCCAGCAATCTCAGCCTAAGGACTGACATTGAAATGACATAATACTAGTGTAACTTTATTTTTTTTGTGTATTTATAATTGTATTTGCATTTTGTGTTTATAACAGTGTATTAGCATATTGTGTAATTTTTTTTTGGTATTTCTAACATTAGTATATGGTTCATTAGAGATGTCAGTAGTTAAATTTTCAGACACCTTGAAATATTTATGTAATTGTAGTAATGAAGAAACCTATCAAGGAACTGTTGAACTCTTCTCAGACATTACACAGTTTGAGGAAAATTAGCCCCTAAAAGGCATATTTTCCGCTAAGGTGGGGGGTGTCAGGTTTCTTAGAATCAGCTGCAAGAGTTGAAAGCTATTCTTAAGGGATTAGCATATTGTATATGTATCTATTGTGTACCGTTGAAGGCTTTATAAGAAAAATCTTAATCCGAAGGGGAACGACGTGAAAGAAGTATTTCCATTGCAATGCGGCCTTTGATAGATAAGAAAGAGAGTGCACCCTTTTATTTAAGAAGACAGATCAGTCAAGAGGGAGGAACGGTTGTCAAGCGACCCTTGGAAACAGAGCAGTAGCCCCGTAGACAAAAAGGTGCTCTGGAGAATGACCAGAGAGGAAGGGGGTTCTAGCGTGGCAGGGAAGTGTGAAGGTTGGTTTTTGAGAGAGCAGCTCTGAGCACGTGTATGGAACGGCATCTCTCTAAAGGAAGAGAGATAGCGTGTGTGAGATTAAGAGAAATCTCGGTTCTGAGTGAAGCAACGTAGTCTAACGGTACACGTAAAGCGTTTCTATAAATATTTTGATTTAATATTAAACCGGATACTTTACCTCCGAGTTTAAGTGTAAATATTGTTAATAAAGTGTTTGTTTAAGTGTAATTGAAAGAGTTAAGTTTTCTTGAATATACATCAAGTATCGTGCCCGATATCACGTATTCATATCGGTATTGGCAGCATATCAAAAGACCGGATTTATTTCGAAGTTGTGTGGACGGAGAAGTGGAATCCGACAATGTTGGCAGCGACGGGATCTGAATCACCGAAGACCAGTGCCAGTTAACCGTGTTACAGAGAGTTTGTGCCGGATCGCCCAGCGGAAGTGTTCGTGCCCTATCGTTGTAGACTAGTGCCAGATAGCCGTGTTACAGAGAGTTTGTGCCGGATCGCCCAGCGGAAGTGTTTGTGCTCTATCGTCATTACAGTGAAGTGAATTAGTGGTGGTGCTGTGTTAGTGTAGTGTTGTGCGTAGTGTTTTTTGCGCATTGGGAAGCAAGGTGCAGTGATTGTGACCCGAGAGTGCAAGATTTACCCTGTGGAAAAGTGAGCAGAGAATTGCCCAGCGAATAAAGTACGAGGTAAGGTGTTTTGATCATTTTAATCTACTGACATTCTCGAACCTACTGTTTTTTATTGTGTATAATTTATGTTAATTTATGTGCAATATAATAATTGGTCTAAATCAAATGAGATATTAACAACCATTTTACACTATTGTTTTAAGAAAAGGATCTTATATTAATTACTAGAAGTGATTTTCTAATTGTTTTAAACGGATAAGATTAATGATTAAAATTAATGCATTGTGTTAATAGTGGGAAGGAATAATTGAAATTTCTTAAATTTAAATTATTATTAAAGTAATATTTAAATTAAGTGATATTGTTTGCTTTAAGTTTGAAATATTGATAGTAAATGAGGAAAGAAAATTTGTGTAGAATTTAAATTAAATTGAAATAACCTTCAAGGAAGAACTGAAGGCCCAGAGAAAAAAAAAGTGCTGTGATTTACTTTTTAATGTGAGAACTAATTTTGAAATTGAAATATTTTATTGAGATTAAATTTAGGAATTTATGTGTATTTCATGCAAATTTTTGTTAGGTGGATATTTTTATGTAGTGATTGGCATCAGTGTTTTATTCAAATTGCAACGTATCAGTATTATTGTGTAAATTGGATTTTATTATTTAATGGTATAAATTTAAAATCTGTATTGCATAGTAACCAAATTGGAATTATTTTTTTTCTTTGTTATTGAAAGCAAATTGTGGGGTATCATTGTTTAAGGAAATTTATTATTGTATTATTACTTATTTGAAATATGTTAAATAGTATAATATGTGGAGGTAACTTATGAGGGTAGGATTTGAGGAAGTATTAAGTTGATATTGTGCTTAAGTATTATTATAGGGTGGTAATAACTGTCGGTAGAAGGTATGGCTTTCTTACTAAAAATAAAAAGGGTGGATCTTCAGGCGATATGTGAAGAGTTAGGGATTGAAGTCTCGGAAGATGATACCAGGTTTAAGCTTAAGAAAAAGATAGTGGAGAGCGACGAATATGAAGAGGGGGCCGTTATGGAATTATCTAGCACTATTGTTACAGAACGGTTAGAACAAGAAGCGTTAGTAGTAGAACGGGAAAAGTTAGAAAGGGAGGAAAAGTTACAACGGGAAAAGTTAGAAAAGGAGGAAAAGTTACAACGAGAAAAGTTAGAAAGGGAAAAGTTAGAAAAGGAGGAAAAGTTACAACGAGAAAAGTTAGAAAGGGAGGAAAATTTAAAGTTACAACGAGAAAAGTTAGAAAGGGAGGAGAGGTTAGAACGGGAAAAGTTAGAAAGGGAGTTAGACCGTGAGAAGTTAGATAGAGAAGAAAGGGCTGAAAAATTGAGATTGGAACATGAGTTAGAGTTGGAAAGGATAAAAATTCAGAGTTCGGCAAATAATGCTAATGGGACAGAGAATCTAATCATGAGAGTAGCCTAGAGAAATTGATTAAAAGTGTTAAAACTTTGTCTATAAAGGTTCCAGAAGGGACTGAGGGATGGAATCTATTCTTTAGCAGTTTAGAACGAGCATTCCAAACAAAAAATGTACCGGAAACCCAACAGGCCGAAATTTTACTAAATATGCTAGGGGATAAGGCCGATAATTTGCTAATATACACGACTAGGGAACAAATTGAGAGTTATGAGAAGTTAAAGGAATTAGTTCTAAGGGAACACGAACCGACACCGAAGGCGTGTTTGGAAAATTTCAAGAAGGCTAGAAGGAATCAAAATGAAACTCATGTATTATTTGTATCGCGTTTAATAGCAACGTGGGAAAATTACTGTAAGATTAGAGGTGCAGATACGTATGAAAAGGTGAATCAGTTAATTGTCACGGATAAGTTGTTATCTACTTTAGATGAGGAAACCGCGACGCATGTTGGATTAACTCAGCACAGTAATTGGTTAGAAGTTTCTAAAATTGCTAAGGAATGTGATAATTTCTTCGATGCTAAGCAAAAATCTTATGCGGTAACTTATAAGGGCTATAAAGGTAAAGAAAGGTATGTTAATAATGAAGATTCTAGAAGGGCAAAAGATAAGGGATTTAGTAGTAATTGGAGACAAAATGGGAATAATGAGGTTAGTCCAATTTTGGGTAGAAAACCGGAATATAAGAAGCCTAACGATGCGATGCCTACCTGCTTCAAGTGTGGTCAACGAGGACATGTTCAGCGATTTTGTACAAAAGGAAATAATGAGGGAAGTAATCAAATTAATAACCGACAAGAACCAAGGGCTAGTATCAATAATGTCTCAGTGCGAGGAATTAAAGAATTACCAAGGGGAGCGAGTATGGCAAAAATCGGAGCAAAAGGGAATTGGAGAGCTAAAGTTATTGGAGAGAAGTTAAATAATCTCGAGAAGGTGGAAGTTAGTGTAAATGGGAAGATAGCAAAAGGATTGGTGGATTCTGGTTGCCAAATTAGTGTCGTTCATAAAGATTTAGTACCAGCAGAAAAATTAAGAGGGGCTGGGAGCATCTATTTACAAGGGATATTTGGTAAGGCAGTCAAATCGCCGTTAATTCAATTACCTTTAGCTATTCCAAAACGCGGAGAAACTAATGTAATCCATCAGGATGTACTTTGCGCGATAATTGATAATAGTAAGGAACAGGTAATTTTACATCCTGACGTGGCTAATGAATTGTCAGGGTTAGACAACGAGAAATCATTAAGAGAATCGGTAGAAAGGGAATGTAAGGAAGATAGTAGGAATAAAGTGAAAGAAGGGGAAAGGATTAAAATTATAATAATTGTCAGGAGAAGGAAAAAGCCGAGGTGGAGAAAAGCAAGATTGATAAAGTTATGGAAAGTAGGTCAAATGTATTTCAGAAATCCCAAATGAATTGTAAAGATTTAGAGAAAGCTTGGGAATTAGCTGAAAATGATAAAGGGTCTTACTATGTTGTAAATGGGTTATTGTATCATAAAGAGAAATTAGTAGATGAAACTGTAGCTCAATTAGTATTACCTAAAGTTAGAAGGGAGGAAATTCTAAAACTAGCGCATACCTCCTTATGTGGAGAACATCACGCGGTTAAGAAAATGTTAGAAAGAATCAAGCATTCATTTTATTGGGAAAATATGGCGAAGGAAGCTAAAATATGTTGCGAATCATGTGTAGAATGTCGATTAACGAGGGAAATGAATGTGAGTAATAAGGAGAAAGAGGAAATATGTCGACCTGCAGTTATAGTTGAGTTAGGGGACGGGAGTAAGAAACTGATGTATCAAGATGAAATGAGAGCATTTATGGCTAAAAATAAAGTAGTCGATATTGTCTTGGATAGTGACGGGGAGTTTGAAGACTGTAGGAAATATCTTTTGTTAGACCGAGAACAACCGGAAAATAAAGACAGGAAGGGATTTGAGATAAAAGGGTTAACAAATGTTCAAGTTGGGGACATAAAATCAATCTTAAGGAAAAATAAGGAATTATTTATGGGTCCTATCGAACTGGTAGAAATGGAGAAAAATCGGATTGGTCGTAAACCGGAGAGGGGTAAGATAAGGCAGAAATTGTACAATGTCTTTATTACGTACAAAGAGGACTTGGACAGGCAAGTGCCTGATTGGTTAGAGGAAGATTTAATTGGGACATCAGAGGCAGAAGTTAGCCATTCAAGCGGGTGCATTGCGGAAAGGGATGTACCAATTAAGTTAACGAGGAAGCACTCGAAGGAAAAAGTTCCGCCTCCAGCAATCTCAGCCTAAGGACTGACATTGAAATGACATAATACTAGTGTAACTTTATTTTTTTTGTGTATTTATAATTGTATTTGCATTTTGTGTTTATAACAGTGTATTAGCATATTGTGTAATTTTTTTTTGGTATTTCTAACATTAGTATATGGTTCATTAGAGATGTCAGTAGTTAAATTTTCAGACACCTTGAAATATTTATGTAATTGTAGTAATGAAGAAACCTATCAAGGAACTGTTGAACTCTTCTCAGACATTACACAGTTTGAGGAAAATTAGCCCCTAAAAGGCATATTTTCCGCTAAGGTGGGGGGTGTCAGGTTTCTTAGAATCAGCTGCAAGAGTTGAAAGCTATTCTTAAGGGATTAGCATATTGTATATGTATCTATTGTGTACCGTTGAAGGCTTTATAAGAAAAATCTTAATCCGAAGGGGAACGACGTGAAAGAAGTATTTCCATTGCAATGCGGCCTTTGATAGATAAGAAAGAGAGTGCACCCTTTTATTTAAGAAGACAGATCAGTCAAGAGGGAGGAACGGTTGTCAAGCGACCCTTGGAAACAGAGCAGTAGCCCCGTAGACAAAAAGGTGCTCTGGAGAATGACCAGAGAGGAAGGGGGTTCTAGCGTGGCAGGGAAGTGTGAAGGTTGGTTTTTGAGAGAGCAGCTCTGAGCACGTGTATGGAACGGCATCTCTCTAAAGGAAGAGAGATAGCGTGTGTGAGATTAAGAGAAATCTCGGTTCTGAGTGAAGCAACGTAGTCTAACGGTACACGTAAAGCGTTTCTATAAATATTTTGATTTAATATTAAACCGGATACTTTACCTCCGAGTTTAAGTGTAAATATTGTTAATAAAGTGTTTGTTTAAGTGTAATTGAAAGAGTTAAGTTTTCTTGAATATACATCAAGTATCGTGCCCGATATCACGTATTCATATCGGTATTGGCAGCATATCAAAAGACCGGATTTATTTCGAAGTTGTGTGGACGGAGAAGTGGAATCCGACAATGTTGGCAGCGACGGGATCTGAATCACCGAAGACCAGTGCCAGTTAACCGTGTTACAGAGAGTTTGTGCCGGATCGCCCAGCGGAAGTGTTCGTGCCCTATCGTTGTAGACTAGTGCCAGATAGCCGTGTTACAGAGAGTTTGTGCCGGATCGCCCAGCGGAAGTGTTTGTGCTCTATCGTCATTACAGTGAAGTGAATTAGTGGTGGTGCTGTGTTAGTGTAGTGTTGTGCGTAGTGTTTTTTGTGCATTGGGAAGCAAGGTGCAGTGATTGTGACCCGAGAGTGCAAGATTTACCCTGTGGAAAAGTGAGCAGAGAATTGCCCAGCGAATAAAGTACGAGGTAAGGTGTTTTGATCATTTTAATCTACTGACATTCTCGAACCTACTGTTTTTTATTGTGTATAATTTATGTTAATTTATGTGCAATATAATAATTGGTCTAAATCAAATGAGATATTAACAACCATTTTACACTAT
Organism: Maratus michaelseni; assembly: GCA_963931845.1. Lineage (NCBI taxonomy): Eukaryota > Metazoa > Arthropoda > Arachnida > Araneae > Salticidae > Maratus > Maratus michaelseni. Next base: position 189,655,227 of record OZ007587.1, read on the forward strand.
TGTTTTAAGAAAAGGATCTTATATTAATTACTAGAAGTGATTTTCTAATTGTTTTAAACGGATAAGATTAATGATTAAAATTAATGCATTGTGTTAATAGTGGGAAGGAATAATTGAAATTTCTTAAATTTAAATTATTATTAAAGTAATATTTAAATTAAGTGATATTGTTTGCTTTAAGTTTGAAATATTGATAGTAAATGAGGAAAGAAAATTTGTGTAGAATTTAAATTAAATTGAAATAACCTTCAAGGAAGAACTGAAGGCCCAGAGAAAAAAAAAGTGCTGTGATTTACTTTTTAATGTGAGAACTAATTTTGAAATTGAAATATTTTATTGAGATTAAATTTAGGAATTTATGTGTATTTCATGCAAATTTTTGTTAGGTGGATATTTTTATGTAGTGATTGGCATCAGTGTTTTATTCAAATTGCAACGTATCAGTATTATTGTGTAAATTGGATTTTATTATTTAATGGTATAAATTTAAAATCTGTATTGCATAGTAACCAAATTGGAATTATTTTTTTTCTTTGTTATTGAAAGCAAATTGTGGGGTATCATTGTTTAAGGAAATTTATTATTGTATTATTACTTATTTGAAATATGTTAAATAGTATAATATGTGGAGGTAACTTATGAGGGTAGGATTTGAGGAAGTATTAAGTTGATATTGTGCTTAAGTATTATTATAGGGTGGTAATAACTGTCGGTAGAAGGTATGGCTTTCTTACTAAAAATAAAAAGGGTGGATCTTCAGGCGATATGTGAAGAGTTAGGGATTGAAGTCTCGGAAGATGATACCAGGTTTAAGCTTAAGAAAAAGATAGTGGAGAGCGACGAATATGAAGAGGGGGCCGTTATGGAATTATCTAGCACTATTGTTACAGAACGGTTAGAACAAGAAGCGTTAGTAGTAGAACGGGAAAAGTTAGAAAGGGAGGAAAAGTTACAACGGGAAAAGTTAGAAAAGGAGGAAAAGTTACAACGAGAAAAGTTAGAAAGGGAAAAGTTAGAAAAGGAGGAAAAGTTACAACGAGAAAAGTTAGAAAGGGAGGAAAATTTAAAGTTACAACGAGAAAAGTTAGAAAGGGAGGAGAGGTTAGAACGGGAAAAGTTAGAAAGGGAGTTAGACCGTGAGAAGTTAGATAGAGAAGAAAGGGCTGAAAAATTGAGATTGGAACATGAGTTAGAGTTGGAAAGGATAAAAATTCAGAGTTCGGCAAATAATGCTAATGGGACAGAGAATCTAATCATGAGAGTAGCCTAGAGAAATTGATTAAAAGTGTTAAAACTTTGTCTATAAAGGTTCCAGAAGGGACTGAGGGATGGAATCTATTCTTTAGCAGTTTAGAACGAGCATTCCAAACAAAAAATGTACCGGAAACCCAACAGGCCGAAATTTTACTAAATATGCTAGGGGATAAGGCCGATAATTTGCTAATATACACGACTAGGGAACAAATTGAGAGTTATGAGAAGTTAAAGGAATTAGTTCTAAGGGAACACGAACCGACACCGAAGGCGTGTTTGGAAAATTTCAAGAAGGCTAGAAGGAATCAAAATGAAACTCATGTATTATTTGTATCGCGTTTAATAGCAACGTGGGAAAATTACTGTAAGATTAGAGGTGCAGATACGTATGAAAAGGTGAATCAGTTAATTGTCACGGATAAGTTGTTATCTACTTTAGATGAGGAAACCGCGACGCATGTTGGATTAACTCAGCACAGTAATTGGTTAGAAGTTTCTAAAATTGCTAAGGAATGTGATAATTTCTTCGATGCTAAGCAAAAATCTTATGCGGTAACTTATAAGGGCTATAAAGGTAAAGAAAGGTATGTTAATAATGAAGATTCTAGAAGGGCAAAAGATAAGGGATTTAGTAGTAATTGGAGACAAAATGGGAATAATGAGGTTAGTCCAATTTTGGGTAGAAAACCGGAATATAAGAAGCCTAACGATGCGATGCCTACCTGCTTCAAGTGTGGTCAACGAGGACATGTTCAGCGATTTTGTACAAAAGGAAATAATGAGGGAAGTAATCAAATTAATAACCGACAAGAACCAAGGGCTAGTATCAATAATGTCTCAGTGCGAGGAATTAAAGAATTACCAAGGGGAGCGAGTATGGCAAAAATCGGAGCAAAAGGGAATTGGAGAGCTAAAGTTATTGGAGAGAAGTTAAATAATCTCGAGAAGGTGGAAGTTAGTGTAAATGGGAAGATAGCAAAAGGATTGGTGGATTCTGGTTGCCAAATTAGTGTCGTTCATAAAGATTTAGTACCAGCAGAAAAATTAAGAGGGGCTGGGAGCATCTATTTACAAGGGATATTTGGTAAGGCAGTCAAATCGCCGTTAATTCAATTACCTTTAGCTATTCCAAAACGCGGAGAAACTAATGTAATCCATCAGGATGTACTTTGCGCGATAATTGATAATAGTAAGGAACAGGTAATTTTACATCCTGACGTGGCTAATGAATTGTCAGGGTTAGACAACGAGAAATCATTAAGAGAATCGGTAGAAAGGGAATGTAAGGAAGATAGTAGGAATAAAGTGAAAGAAGGGGAAAGGATTAAAATTATAATAATTGTCAGGAGAAGGAAAAAGCCGAGGTGGAGAAAAGCAAGATTGATAAAGTTATGGAAAGTAGGTCAAATGTATTTCAGAAATCCCAAATGAATTGTAAAGATTTAGAGAAAGCTTGGGAATTAGCTGAAAATGATAAAGGGTCTTACTATGTTGTAAATGGGTTATTGTATCATAAAGAGAAATTAGTAGATGAAACTGTAGCTCAATTAGTATTACCTAAAGTTAGAAGGGAGGAAATTCTAAAACTAGCGCATACCTCCTTATGTGGAGAACATCACGCGGTTAAGAAAATGTTAGAAAGAATCAAGCATTCATTTTATTGGGAAAATATGGCGAAGGAAGCTAAAATATGTTGCGAATCATGTGTAGAATGTCGATTAACGAGGGAAATGAATGTGAGTAATAAGGAGAAAGAGGAAATATGTCGACCTGCAGTTATAGTTGAGTTAGGGGACGGGAGTAAGAAACTGATGTATCAAGATGAAATGAGAGCATTTATGGCTAAAAATAAAGTAGTCGATATTGTCTTGGATAGTGACGGGGAGTTTGAAGACTGTAGGAAATATCTTTTGTTAGACCGAGAACAACCGGAAAATAAAGACAGGAAGGGATTTGAGATAAAAGGGTTAACAAATGTTCAAGTTGGGGACATAAAATCAATCTTAAGGAAAAATAAGGAATTATTTATGGGTCCTATCGAACTGGTAGAAATGGAGAAAAATCGGATTGGTCGTAAACCGGAGAGGGGTAAGATAAGGCAGAAATTGTACAATGTCTTTATTACGTACAAAGAGGACTTGGACAGGCAAGTGCCTGATTGGTTAGAGGAAGATTTAATTGGGACATCAGAGGCAGAAGTTAGCCATTCAAGCGGGTGCATTGCGGAAAGGGATGTACCAATTAAGTTAACGAGGAAGCACTCGAAGGAAAAAGTTCCGCCTCCAGCAATCTCAGCCTAAGGACTGACATTGAAATGACATAATACTAGTGTAACTTTATTTTTTTTGTGTATTTATAATTGTATTTGCATTTTGTGTTTATAACAGTGTATTAGCATATTGTGTAATTTTTTTTTGGTATTTCTAACATTAGTATATGGTTCATTAGAGATGTCAGTAGTTAAATTTTCAGACACCTTGAAATATTTATGTAATTGTAGTAATGAAGAAACCTATCAAGGAACTGTTGAACTCTTCTCAGACATTACACAGTTTGAGGAAAATTAGCCCCTAAAAGGCATATTTTCCGCTAAGGTGGGGGGTGTCAGGTTTCTTAGAATCAGCTGCAAGAGTTGAAAGCTATTCTTAAGTGATTAGCATATTGTATATGTATCTATTGTGTACCGTTGAAGGCTTTATAAGAAAAATCTTAATCCGAAGGGGAACGACGTGAAAGAAGTATTTCCATTGCAATGCGGCCTTTGATAGATAAGAAAGAGAGTGCACCCTTTTATTTAAGAAGACAGATCAGTCAAGAGGGAGGAACGGTTGTCAAGCGACCCTTGGAAACAGAGCAGTAGCCCCGTAGACAAAAAGGTGCTCTGGAGAATGACCAGAGAGGAAGGGGGTTCTAGCGTGGCAGGGAAGTGTGAAGGTTGGTTTTTGAGAGAGCAGCTCTGAGCACGTGTATGGAACGGCATCTCTCTAAAGGAAGAGAGATAGCGTGTGTGAGATTAAGAGAAATCTCGGTTCTGAGTGAAGCAACGTAGTCTAACGGTACACGTAAAGCGTTTCTATAAATATTTTGATTTAATATTAAACCGGATACTTTACCTCCGAGTTTAAGTGTAAATATTGTTAATAAAGTGTTTGTTTAAGTGTAATTGAAAGAGTTAAGTTTTCTTGAATATACATCAAGTATCGTGCCTGATATCACGTATTCATATCGGTGGTGGCAGCATATCAAAAGACCGGATTTATTTCGAAGTTGTGTGGACGGAGAAGTGGAATCCGACATAAATATTACCACAATAACATCCGACGGTAGAACACATGAAATAACATTAAAAGATGTTCTACTAGTACCGGAAATTGAAACAAATTTATTTTCGGTAGCTAAAGCTACGAAAAACGGATGCAAAATTACATTTGAAAATAATCAATGTTTTCTAGAATATGAAGGATCAATACGCTTAGAAGGGATAAGAAAAAATAATCTGTATGAAATTCAGCAAACAAACATAAACACAGATGAAAATTTCGTAAACATGATAACTAATTGCAAAAATAAAAATTGCATAGAACTGTGGCATAGAAGATTAGGACATAAAAATGTCGCGTCGATTAAGGAATTAATGACGAAGGAATTAGCATGCGGAATAAACATAAATAATTGTTCCCATAGCACCGAATGTGAGCCTTGCATTAAAGCAAAATTAACTGACGCACCTTACCCAAAGAAAACGGAATTAAGAGCAAATAAAATTCTGCAATTAGTGCACTCTGACGTTTGTGGTCCTATTCAAACTCCAACAATAGGGGGAAAAAATTACTTTTTAACCTTCATAGACGATTACTCTAGATTTACTATAATTTATCTACTACAAAATAAAAGTGAGGTATTTGAAAAATTAAAGGAATATGTTGCACTGGTCAATAATAAGTTTGGCAAAAAGCCTACAGAACTCAGAACTGATAGTGGCAAAGAATTTAAAAATTCTAATATAGATAATTTTCTAAAAGAAAATGGAATTAAGCGACAGCTAACAGTACCATATTCTCCCAGCCAGAATGGTATTGCTGAACGAAAGAATAGATCATTAATTGAAATGACAAGAACATTGTTAAGTGACTCTAATTTACCATTACATTTCTGGGGAGAGGCGATATGCACCGCAAATCACCTACAAAATCGACTGCCGACTAAAGCCAACGAAAAAACTCCATATGAATTATGGACAAACAGAAGACCAAATCTAAATTATTTAAGAGTCTTTGGCTGCAAAGCTTATGCATATATTAACAAGCAAAAAAGACAGAAATTAGATAATAAAGCAGTAGAAGGGATCTTCGTGGGATACGATAATTATTCCAAAGGATATCGTATCTATACGAGCGGCAAAGATATCACTATAGCCAGAACGGTGAAGTTCTTAGAAAACTATCCGATAAATTCAAATAAAGAAAAACGGCTAGAACTAAATTTAGATGAAAACACTAATGCCGAAAACGAAAAATCGGAAAACCCAAATCTGATAAAAATCGAAATTTCAAATGAAAATGATAATCAGAATGAATCTGAACTAAACCAAACCGAACCAAGAAGATCAGATAGAGTAAATAAAGGGGTTCCCCCAGATAGACTAATTTATTTGGTTAAAGATGAAAATATTAACGAACCGAAAAATTGGCAGGAAATAATAAACATGGAAAACCCAGTAGAAAAAGAAAACTGGATCAAAGCGACACAGGAGGAGATAGAATCTCACAACCAAAATAAAACTTGGACATTAGTTGACCCCCCGCCAAATACAAAAATAATAGGTTCGAAATGGCTCTTCAAAACAAAATTAGACGATAAAGGAAAAATACAAAAATATAAAGCGCGTTTAGTGGCGAAAGGCTATTCGCAAAATTTTGGTATTGATTACTATGAAACTTTTGCTCCAGTGGTTTCACATACTACAATTAGAACTTTTTTAGCAGCCGCCGCCTATCATAAACTAAACATAAACCACGTTGACATTAAAACCGCATTTTTGTATGGAAATTTAGATGAGGATATATACATCACTCAGCCGGAAGGCTATGTCAAACCTAATCATGAAAACAAAGTGTGCAAATTAAATAAGGCTATATACGGCTTAAAACAGGCAGCTAGAGCCTGGCACATAAAAATTTCAGAATCATTAGAAAAGTTAAATTTCAAACCATCAACATCAGACACGTGTTTATTCATACGTAATACTAAAAACAGTAAAGCATATATTATCGTCTATGTAGACGATTTATTAATATCAGCAAAAGAAAATGAAATTAAAGAAATTATACAAAAACTTAAGATTGAATATGAACTAAAGGATTTAGGTCAATTAAACTACTACCTAGGGATTAAAATTGAAAAAACAAACGAAGGATATAAACTGAATCAAAAAAGTAAAATTGAAGAATTAGTTAGAAAATTTAAATTAGAAGATGCGAAACCATACAAAACGCCCATGGAAACAGGCTATTTAAATTTTGATAACGAAGAAATACCATTGCCAAACAACATCGATTATAGAAAGGCAATTGGCGCACTTTTGTATATCTCAACTGTCACAAGACCAGATATTTCAGCTGCGATTAACATCCTAAGTAGAAAAAACGAAAACCCTTCACAGAAGGATTGGAAAGCAACTAAAAGGGTGATTTCCTATTTAAATCACACTAAAAACTTTAAATTAGAAATAAATACAACACAGCAACCAATACTTGAAGTGTACTGTGACTCAGACTGGGCTGGAGACGTACAAACTAGAAAGTCCACCAGCGGAAACCTATTTTTATTAGGGAAAAACCCAATTTTATGGATCAGCAAAAAGCAATCATGCATAGCCATGTCAAGTGCTGAAGCCGAGTATGTTTCAGCAGCAAATGCATCACAAGAAATTTTATGGTTAATTAGACTCTTACAAGAATTTAACTTAGAACAGACATTACCCATAACTATGCATGAGGACAACCAGTCCTGCATAAAAATGATCGAATCAGAAAAATACACCCGTCGCACGAAACACATTGATATAAGGTATCATTCCATTAAACACCTAAAGGACAGGCTCGGACTGGCCCGCCGGGCAACCGGCCCGCGGGCCGGTGCGCCCTCGGCCATTAAATCTGCGCCCTAGTCCAGATGATGTAAAAAAAAAAACCAGATGAAGTTTTAAAAAATTACGGCAAATACTAGAGTAACTAACTTTACAACATTAATAAAAATACTATTCTGTATATATTTTTAAAATAACATTCATTTTTTGCAATACAAAAAAATATATAGTGAACTATTTTTCTCTTTGCAAGCACTGTTTGTTTTTGAACATTTCTTTGTTTCAGGAGAGCATCCAATCCAAATCTTTTAAAACCTGAAGTATATTCAATCTGTTACCAATGGCGGCAGTCTCCGTGCAATAAATTTCAGACTGTCTGGCACCAAAGAGTGTCGCTTCTATTTAATATTTTATTATCATTATTGAGTTTGCTGAAAAAGCATTTATTATATATATGTCATATACTCATCTGAAAAGTGTAGTGTTCCTGTATTTGTAACAATTCAAATGTATCTTATAATTCCTAGTAAATGTTTATAAAATAGGTTTCAGAGAATTTTATCCCGGCAATTGGAAGGTAATTCAAACTTTGTTTTTTGTTAACAATTACATTTTAATATGAAAAAAGAACTGATTCAGAATTGTCTATAAATGTAATAATAACAAGTTTAAAATTGTATGACAAAAAGGTGCGTTCGTACGATAACTAGTTTAAGTGAAATGAATTATATTGTCTGTTATTATAATATGATTAATTGAGGGGGTCGGGGCAAGAAAGTGCCAAGCCACATTTTTGGTGAAATAAATCTAACACTGTAATCTGTTGCTTAATATTGTAAAATGTAATTTCCAACATATAATTTGTTTCTAATGTCACTTGGTGGCAGCATATATGACCAGTTTTGTTTTTGCCCCAGATGTTTGTGCCCTCAATGAAGATAGCTAATTTGCAATAAACGTAATAGTAATATCATTAAAGTAATGCCATATTATTATTCAGAATATCTCAAATGTTAGTAGGACATTGGCGAAAAAACTTTAGGTTATATATCTTGATTTGATTATTTGATCAAATTTTCAAATAGAAATATCTCAGAAGTTCAAAAATGTGGCTTGGCACTCTCTTGCCACGATTCCTTCAATTTTCGTATAAAAATAAATACATTTTAAGTTGGCAACATTTTATCTTTTGTTGACATTTACTGAAAATTCCAATGTGAAACTTAAGCCTAGCTTCGAAACTTTCAGAACTTAAAATCCATATTTAGACTCTTTTTCCATTTAATGTATATTTACCCGGAAACATCTATCCAAAAAACTGTCGGTAGATTATACGATTGCTATCATGAAACGCTTTTAGTTTACAAATTCGGTTTTTAAATTCAGTAATACGGAAATAATAGGACTCCATCTTTAATAGGGCGTCATCACCATGGCAACAAAGAATCATTACCTATCATGGGGTATCATTGAATTAATTACGTATGATAGGATTTAATAGAATGAAGAATGTGTCTATAACTTGGTCATAGAGATTATAAAATGTCATGTATGTCACATAGGACTATAACGTCATACCCGGTTTTCCGCGGGTTTTTTTTTTTCAAAAATTTCTCAATTTTTTTTTTTCTGCATGTTTGAACGTTTTGAAAATTTTGTAAGTTATGTAAATCTTCTCTACCGAGATGCTCTAGAAATATTGTGTCGAAATAGACGTTTAGATACTTTTAGCATAGAAAAAAGATCATCTCCGTGAGGCGTGAAGTGACCTGCGTTCGCCGGTGTTGTTGAAAGGGTTACAATTCGCATTTTAAAATACCGATTTCACATTGATTAAAAGAAGGATTTAGCTTTTAGAGCTTATTTGTGGTCTCCGGTACCTTTAAAATTACACCCTAGAGCAGGCATGTCAAACACGTGGCACGTGGGCCACAACTGGCAGGCGAACAACCTATCTGTGGCCCGCGAATCCTTAGGCAATTTACCCGTGTTTAATTCAGTTGTGTTAGAACACGGATGCTAAAAATACACTTAGCACGAACACTTGCAGCAATCGTGGTCTTAGAGATGGCGAATATCCGAAATATATGTAAATTAGTGTTACCAATTTGACAGGCATTTTTAAATATTCAAAATGCTTCCACTATTATTGAATAATAATATGTATCTTATTTATTATGTTATATGAGGAAAATATTTGTCTTCAGAATGTGGTAGCATTCTGAATTAAAAAAAGTCCTGCTCTCTGGCAACAGTAATGTATTATAGACAGATATAATTCAATTTTACATTTTGGCACAAAAACATTGAGAATACATAGATTACCAATCGGAACGTAGCAAAGGGTCGTAAATTTTTTAAAGTATTTTTACTTATAATGTTAATTTGTTTATGTTGAAACTAATACTTTATTTTACTACTATCTTAGATTTTACACCATTTTACAAAATAATATTCTGTATTTATTAATTACTAAGAAATGCATTATAAAATAATAAAATTCAGCACTAATTAAGAACAGTTAAAATTTAAAAAAAAATTAAATATAAAATTATATAGCTTTAAATGAGTTGCTTTAAAAGTGGCATAAATAATCACTTTTGTGCTTGACGTATAAACCCCGAATATGCGATCCAGGTTCTTCATCTGGGCATTAGTCGAACTTAGCTTTTAGTCGGATTTAAGCTCTTTAATTATTTTTATTACTTAGGTTAGTAATTGTGTATGATCTTTCTTTCCTTTCTTTCCTTTTTTTTATTGATATACACACATTTTATTGACATACTCTCATACATTCCAAGATTTATAAAAAAAAAAATGTGTTAAAGCTCTTTACCCTATGGACATTGCATACTTTTCTAAAGGTGATTTACAACACAATTATGTTCAAAAGAAAACTGAAATTTTATGCTTGATACGTAGAAACTGTTGGAGTTTAAAAAGAATGTAACATTAAGTGCTACAGCACAAAGTATAAAGAAAACTCACAAAAATCTGGCTAAAGATAGAAAAGATAAACTGTCAGAATTGAAACTGATACTTCTTAAAAGAGAATCAAACTGCTTTCACCAAGCCTATTGAATGAAATACATTTGCTTAAAAAAAATATATATTGTTTTTAGCACATTAATTGTCCCGGGAGTCGAAATCACTCAAAACGAAATTGAAGAAATGATGTCTAGCGCAGTTAAAGACATTTGAAAATAGTATAAGTATAGGTACCGTTGCTAAAAAGATTTATTTAAAACGGACAGATTTCTAAAAGCCGGGTTTGTGCTTTTAAACTTATATCTGTACGTAACATTCTTAATAATCGTCAATCTGCACAAAAATATCTTAGAAATGTGGGTATGAAGATAAACAAATCTACCTTTTTATACGGAATTTGACGGCTTTCTATTATAAAAGCTTAACTGAAATGTTAAAATTTTCATTTTAAATCCACAAATTATAAAAGTCTACCAACATTCAAAGTACTTCTAGTTTTCATTTCAAATTACAAAGCACCTGAGTAAATTTCAAAGCAAATTTCATAATGCTATCTTGTTAAAAACATAAGAAATTATAACACCTTGTAATAATATACCTCTTTCAATTACTAAAAGGTGTAAAATGAAAACATAAAAGTAAAATAACTTTTATTAGTCTGTAGACATGTTTCGGCTCTATCCGAGCCATTATCAAAACAAATTAGAATATTCTATAATTGCACGGTCTTTGAAGTTATTATTTGAAACGCTATCATTTAATCTTTCACGTATTTTTTATTTTTACTTGGTTGTTTATTTCCATATTTGTAACCATGAAGTAACTCGAGCCACAATTTCGATAAGTTAAATAATACTGCATCGTTACATATTGTATCTAAATAAATTTCAATGAAAGTAAGATAATTTTTCACTCTAGTCTACACTATCCATCTATAATAAGAGAAACCATATATGTTGAAACACGCAAAAATACAATATGTAACGATGCAGCATTATTTAACTTATCGAAATTGTGGCTCGAGACAGACTAATAAAAGTTATTTTACTATTTATAATGTTTTTATTTTATACCTTTTAGCAATTAACAGAAGTATGTTATCATGTTATTTGTTAGTATTAGCGTTTTCAAATAGAATTTATTACTTTGATAAAACAATTTTTTAAAAGGAAATGTATTTCAATTTAAATGTTGCCAGGCACTATAAAAAATCATCAAAGTGGAAATTTTTAAAATTATAATGATTGATGTTGAAATTAGTCTTCAGAATTCAATATTGCTGTTAATCAAAATTCAGTGCGATTTCATATTAAAGTGAAAATATATGGATTTGGGGTTTCAAAATTCCTGTAATTATTCATCAAACGGCCGATTTTTTAAAGTATAAGTGTGCAATTAGGCATATTTTAGCTATGTTCGGTAGCGCACTTTTATACGACATCTTTTCATAGCTGCCAACCTTTTTTTCCCCAAATAAACATAATTTGAATCAGAAAATGCATTTAATAAATCAAATTAAATAAGTAGCCCATGGAATACAACACACATTTTATTAAATAACTTTTCTCTTTCAAAATAGGCTTATTTGACTCGAAGAAAACACAGAAGATTGGCAGCTATGCTTTTGCTAGAACAGTAGGACAAAACAGCGTGTACAATCAATTTTTGAAATAAATACAATTTAGGAAATTCAATTAAATTTTATAGATTTCGTTAATGAAAAAAATGAGTATTTTTCAAAAATAAGATAACTAAACTATGTATTACAGTAACTTTGAAACTTGGCGTGAATATTTCTTTAACATGGCTGTGTTTTGTAAATACAAATTTTATCCTGTGCAATGGTAATAATATTAGTATCTACATTTTTTTAATGTGGCCCGCGGCTTTGTATATAATACTTAATTTGGCCCGCGGCGGTAAACAGCTTTGACATGCCTGCCCTAGAGAAACGTTAACATAAGGGAGAAAAATGTCCTTCGGGAAAACTACCTTTTTGAAAAAAAAAATTCCAAAGGTTAACAAAGATATATAATCGAATATATTGCAGCATTTGAGACGTAAGAGTATGATCTTTCTGAATATGACGTCCAATTTCAATAGTTCTAATTATTTTTGCCGATTTAAAACTATGAAATAATACATACACAAACACACACACACACACACACACACACACACACACACACACACACACACACAAAGAAAAAAAGGAAACGCGTGTTTACTTATTCACTCCCTCCCGATGCGTAAATCGGGTTCTGGGCATGCGCAGATGCTTTTGCTGGCTCTCAAAGAAATATATGAGTTTTTGATTAATATCTTGGCTAATTATCAAAATATTAAAAATCTGAGCCTTTAGGACATGCCTTGCACTGCCTAAATCGAAATTTTCAGAACTGTGCGAGCTGTAGATTTCGCTAGCCATCGTCAACAAACACACAGACAGACAAAAACTTTCTTTTGTATTATTACTATAGGTAACAGAGAAGTTTAGGAATTTTTTTTTCTCTGTAGCTATTTAATTACGCACAGTTCCGTAACTCTTTACCATGTCCTCAGAAATCATTTGGAAAAGAACCGACCAGAAACCCTGGAAACAACGGGTTTTAGAAGTTTTCGGCGATGTTTATGGAAAAAAAAAGTTCCTTTGTTTGTCTATAAATTTTGGAAAAGAGGTTTCTGTTAATATCGGAAGCTTGTGGTTGGTTCATGATTGCATGGTCAATTAAGGACTTGCAGACAAAAATTTACAAATTAATTTTCGTATTTTATTATTATTATTATTATTATTATTATTTTGCATCAGAAAACATTTCTGAAATTTTGTACAGTGTAGAGATCTTTATAAATAATTGGAAATTTCCAAAATTTAACACAGAAATCATATTTTTAAAATGTTGATATTTCGGATTATATTTTTACAGTCTATTAATTATTAATGGATATTATTGGCTTTCTATAAAAGTGGTGAAATAATGAGCTTCTTTAGTAAAGTTGCGCCCTTCGAAAATCCAAGGTCTGCGCCCTTTACAAGGACCCAGTCCGACCCTGCTAAAGGACAATGGTACAATTAATCTAAATTACTGTGAATCAAAGAACATGATAGCGGACATCCTAACCAAGCCCACTCCCAAACCTATCTTTGAAATTCACAGAAATAACTTAAACTTAAGAAATCAAATTCCAGAGATTAAGGAGGAGATTGTTGGTAATATGTCAAAAGATTAATATCCGGAATTAATTTCTATGACAGTTTATTTACATCATTTAATAACTCATCCCGATAAAAAGTAATTATCTAGAATTTCAAACAGGAAATGAAAGTGCCTGATGCAAAATGAAGAGGTTTTTTACAGCACGTGCTCTGAACAAGGAAGTGAAAGACTAAAATACGTATTAGTGACGTAAATTGACTTTACGTCATTACCATCCAATGAAAGAACTTAAAAATGATGTCACTATATAAGGACTAACACTGTTGCATCTCTGCTTTATAGAACTTTAACAGATTCTTTTTAATTCGCGATGGAAACGGACATTATGTCGTTTTCCCTTAAACTTAAATTGAAATAATGTTTAAAACTAAATTTTATGTAACTATTAAATGTAAGCTATGTAAATTAAATAATTTAACAGTATTATGAATATGTTTTATTAATTAATAATATTTTAACATTACTTAATCAGTCTCATGGATATCCTACATACCAAGGATTTATATAGTGAGTGTGTGCTAATCACAATGGATTAATACAAATTCTGGCGATCATGGCCTAGCGGTACAGTGAGGACGATTGCTGGAAAATAGAGGTAAGCAAATATCTTACCTATCTTTTGTTCCGAAAGATGAATTTATTATTTATATTGCTTTAGAAAGCGCAAAATTACTGACTACCGAGAAAATAACACTAACAAAAATAGATATAAGAATCACTAATGTTATTTTCACATGTAGGGCGATAAAGATTCGAAGACAATAGAAGGCTAAACATTTTAAAACATTAAGTTAATATGGTTGACTATAAACAAAAGAAAATGTTCATTTCACGTTAGATCTCTAAAAATAATAATAATAATAATAATAATAATAAATAAACGCTCCAATTAAAGCATTTCCTACTGTCACAGACAAATAAGAAACATCACATTATTCCCCCGTCCTTCCTATTGGCGTCAATATGCCGACACAATCGATGCCAGACATAAATAAATCTGCAAATATGACAAATTTTCTTTTAAACAGCATAGGCGCTAGAAAAGAAAACAAGATTTCTGTTTCTGGCATTAAAATAACTTGAACTGCAATAAGTAATTTTTTAAGAAAAAATAAATAAACGTTTATTTTTATTTATTTATTTATTTATTTATTTTATATATATACGAGAACAAATAAAATTTCCAGTTTCAGAAAGAATGAGCGCCAACCCCTTTTATTTTATTTCGCAATAAATAGAGTATTATCTAATGCAGCGGTTCCCAACCTGGGGTACGCGTACCCCTGGGGGTACGTGGCGAGAATCCTGGGGGTACGTGAAAATAATATCGGTAATGGCGGAAATCACAAAAATGGTTTAACTGAAAACACATAAAGTTGATACTTTGGGATTAGAAAGTTAGTCTCAGTCTCATGTGTAACTCCAATATGTTATACTCAAAATGAGCATAAAAGCCTACTAGACTTAATAATCCATTAATTATTCTATGTCTTTAGCTCCGCCCACTGTAAATAATATTGCATGTGTACTTATATATTTTCCCAATCTTTGCGAAAACTACCATTGATCATTATACAATGTTCTTTTTTCCCCGCCTTATTTTTATTTCCATTTTTAATAATAATTACAAAATGCCTAAATTACGCCAGAGCTTCTGGTTTTAATGTTTTATTTTAAAAAGAAAACGTGTTGAAAAGAAGGCCCTTAGTTTCGTTTTCGAATAGGCAGACTTATATCATTAACGTATACTAATCGGAAAGCTTCCTTCCTTTTAATGAATTTTAATTTGAAGTGTTTTTTTATTATTCGAATGATTTGGTTTTATATTTTAAAAGGGATAACTGGTTAAAATCTAGAAGGGTTAAGATCGAACTACGAATTCTTCGAAACAATCTGATTAATTTGAAATACAAGAGAACCTGAGTGCAGCTGTTAATAGGCATGTTCTCATATAGTATTTATCATAACTGATAAATACTGAATATTAATACTTTATAATTCATACTGAAACATTAGTGCTCCCTCAATGAATAGAAAATATAATAATGAATAATTCTTAAAATATGGATTTTGCATTCACAGGAGATGAAAATGTTAATAATATATGGAGGGGAGGGGGGGAATTATGAGAAATGGGGGTACGCCGAAATGAAAAGCCTAAGCAAGGGGTACGTGAAAGAAAAAAGGTTGGGAAGCGCTGATCTAATGTTATTTGAAGAAATGTCTACTTGGATGGGTGGGAGGCGGGGGATTTCAGATTATGCTGAGATCTTACTAGTACGGGTTCGATCAGTTACGCAATTTTGAAGAAAAAAAAGTTTTTTTTTTGCTTTACTGTAATTTTATATATATATATAATGATTAACATTAGCTGTTTTACATATGATTTTGCAACTGCTATCGGTTTCTTAATTCAGCTTAAGTGAAAATTTCAAGCCAGGGACAAATTAAAGCATACGAAAAGGCCACAGGCACGTAGTAGCACTATCTTTCATTGGCCTTTTTAATAGGATAATTTTCCTCATAAATAAAACAATTACTATTTGGAAATAGAGGTGAATGTGTGCCTCTGACCTCAAAAGTGCTTAGTCAGGCTTTGTTACGAGCTACTGTGTCTGGACTTATGTGCATCTTACAATTTGAAATCGTTCCTGGAATCATATAGGCTGGCTTGGGAATTTGAACAGGCGCAAATAAATTAAACTTGGTAGTAGTATTTCGCTTCATTGAGAATTTTAAGCTTAATTGCTCGTAGTTCCGAAAGGGCCCGCTGCGCCGAGAGCTACCTATACAGAAGGGGTGCACCAAAAACAATACTTCCATACTATCTCAAATCGAAGCTGCTGATCTACAGAGAATTTCATAAGAAAGAAGCAATGCAAAAGTTAAACTATGTTTTTAACACAGTTTTCTATCTTCAAAATTATGCCGCCCCCCCCCCCCACATTGTGCCGTGGTATGGCACATGTTGCACTTGCCTGAATACGGCCCTACATACGACACGTATACATTTATTTTACAGGCACTTTTGGGTTATAACGGCTTCCGATGATGAATCACCTAGCGATCAAGATTTGTCACCAAATTAAAAAGCATAAAAAATAAACTGGACACCATCAAAAAATTATCGCAAAAAATAAATCTCACTTTTACTATATGGTGATTGGTGAACAAACATTTATGTATAATTAACACTTATACAAACATTAAAAACATATAATAATATTTATTTAAATGTTTGTATAAGTTTTTTTTAAATTATACACAAATATTTGGAGTATACTATGTAATGTATGTGTATACAGATGGGTGACAAAATAATACGAACACCCATGAAAAAGAGTGAAAGGGCAATATCTAGAAAAATATATGAAGAATTACCCTGAAACTTCGGGCATGTAAACAGCACTGTTGGTGTCATATATTTCCGTAAAATTTTTTTCCAAAAACCCCATTAGGGACCGTCAACAAATTGTAGAAAAACGAATATCTTTTGGATAACCCTGTAAAAAGTAATGTCACTTAAGCTTTGAAACTTTAGCACATGATTAAGAGGCTTATTTTGATAAACTGTGTTTATTTTCATGAGTACAACATATACATATCTGAATAAAAACAATCCCGAATTTCACCAAGTGTTTTGCTTGTAATTTGCAGAGTTCTTAATATAAAAGAATGTTTTTTTCAGAAAATATGACTAACAACATTATTTAATAAACCTGCTCGTTTTTCATCCAATATTTACTATTTTTTATTTCTGATTGCGGGGTATTGTGCACAATGTTGTTAGTCATATTTTCTGAAAAAAAAAATTCTATATTAAGAACTCTGCAAATTATTAGCAAAAAAATTGGCGAAATTTGGAATTGTTTTTATAAAAACCTTAATTTCTCTACGAGTATACATGCTATCCTCATAAAAATGAACACAGTTTATTACAATTACTTATTAATAATCTCGAGTTTGAACGCTTTTGCTACATTAGTTTTTACAGGGTTATCCAAAAGATATTCGTTCTTTTTCAATTTGTTGACAGTCCCCTATGTGGTTCGATGGTGGAAAAAATCTTCACGGAAATATATAACCTATACTATACTGTTTACACACCTGCAGTTTCAGGTTAATTCCTCATGTATTTTTCTAGTATTGCTCTTTTTACCATTTTTCATGAGTGTTCGTATTATTTTGTCACCCATCTGTATATGATGCATATGTGAGCTTTGCGATAATCGTGGCGAAATCGTAACTGCAATCTTAACATAATCGTAATTGTCGGGGCCGCTATAATCCAAAAGTACCAATTTCCGTTACAATACATTAATTTGGAGTGGGCATCGAACCCGATTATGAAAAGTTCACTGTCATTTTTTACGGTTGGTAAAAAGCGCAAGCAAGTGAATTTATTAAAAAATATATAAGTTTTGCTCGGTTTCTTTTTTAAGATAGGGCAATAGAAAAAGAAAAATGAAGCATTATTAATTATCTTTTTAGGATTTATAAATTGATTTCTCCACGTATAATCGAAAATTTATTAATATTAAACTATTAATTAATAAAAGCATTTTTTAAATTAAAAATCAATTATAAAATTTCATCTTTAGATACAACAAGTTGGAAATTGTATGTCAAACGTGACAAATGAGGTACGTTCCTACTATAGCTAGTTATATAAATATTCAGATCTTGATGATTTTTAATTCTGTGAAATGAATTATATCGTTTGCAGATTAATTTCTGTCATAAAATAAGTATCTCGGTCGCTTGACGATTAAACCTCGGAAGCTCCTATAACAAAAAAGCACCGATTTTTTTTTTTTTTTTAATTCAAATTTCTTAATAAACATTTTTATTAATATCTTCTAAAGTTTTGATTCGATATTCATAAAATTTGAAATGTCTCGACAAAATTCTGCAAAAATAATATATCTTAAATTTCAAACCATTCGGTTGGGTAGTTTTTGCGTTGTTATATGCGGACGAACGTACGACGACAATAGGCGCTACGTATTTATATAATTACGAACGCACCTAAAAACCAGTTTGAGTGTAATAAAAGAGTGTAAATATGATATTTTTGTCAGGATTGAAATTTATAAGTACAAATAATGATATGGCTTACATGAAAAGCATTGCCAGAATGCAGAATATTTAAACACCAAAAAAGCTTATGCTTCAGGAAGTGACCGATAGAGGGTTCTAACTTGAACGTATCTTCCGGAAGTATGCAAATGAGGATGCTTAAAAAGAACTGACTACTCGATTTAAAACATGTTATAACTAAAAAAACTAGTCGTTGTTTTAAAAAAACGTTGAAAAGACGTTGAAAAAGACGTTGTTTTTAAAAAAACACCGTAATACTTACCCATCATGGATATGCATAATGTAAAATATTAAAATAAAAATGTGTAAACTACTTATAAAATGCATTGCAATTCAAATAAAATCGTGGCTTGATGACGTCATAAACTTTAAAGGCTCGATTACTGAATTGCTTGAAAGAGGTTTTTCCTTATAACTCCAAAAATAATAATCCTATTAACTAGCGGTTTGTTGCATCTGATTAAGCGTCAAATTTCCAATTAAAATATATCTTTAAAGTGAAATTTGGATGAAATACAGGGTCATGAAAAATCGAAGAGTGTGGGAAATAGGATTCCAAATATCTCGGCAACTCATTATCCGATCGACTTCATGCTTTATGTAAAATTTATGTTTTTTTATTGTCTTTTATATCCATTTCTTAAAATAAACAATTTCGAAAATTTTTATATACCTTTTATCAGAACGAATATTTTGAGAGTCCGAAAAAAATAGTTCCGGTTAATCGAGGTTATTGAAATGAAATGGGCTTCTTCCCATTATTACATACTAAGTACATACCAAATTGCAAGTCTCTATCTCAATTTTTTCGGGAGATAGAGCGTTTACAGACACACTCACAGACACACAGACGGACGGCAAAATTTTTTTTCTAAAAATATGTTTTTCGGAATCTCCAGTGTCTGAAACGTGTAAATTCGTCAAAAAAAAAATTTCGATTTTCAAAACGATTACAAGACTTACCCTATACTACGTATGATGGGTAAGTAATAAATAAATAAATAAATAATAAAAAATAATAATAAATAAAAATTCTCTCTTTTTTTGCAATTTTTTAGCATAATTATACAGTAATAATAATGAGGTTTTTGCAAATGAAAGAGCATATCTTGACGTTTTAAAAACAATTTTTTATTTGGAAAATGGTTGAAAAATGATATTCTGGCGGCCTTTGATACAGGGGTGTGCAAAAATTGAAGCGTTCCGCGGTAACAGATGAATCACAGAATTTGCTTATATGTAACAAAAAAAAAAAAAAATAATAAAAAAAACCCTAAAAATTTATTATATTTTGTAGTCCTTATCGGATGGATTTATCAATTTTTCGAACCTGAAGAAAATAGCAGCCGTTCAAATTTAAAGTTGTCGATTTTAAACAAAAAAAATTTCGGATTTAAATCACGCAAAAAAAAAAAAAAAAAAAAAAAATCGAATATTGAAAAACGCGTCCGTGAGGGACTACAAAATAGTATATACTAGAAAAACATGAAAATTTCAAACAAATCGGTCGATCCAATCTCAAGTTCTACCTGGTACCGATTTGTAAAACAGAGTTTCGAGAAAAACAGGTTTACAGCGTTTTTAAACAAACATAGATAACAGTGACAATTTTCAACTAACATAAAATCATCTATACCAGGCCCATATAATAAAGCCTCCTGGTACTTCCTCTTTCAAAATTCTTTTGTTTTACAATACGCTAAAAATGAGCCTATTCAATGCAACACCAAAAGGCGGATAACTTTTGAACCAATACGAATTTCGAAAAAACTGCTTTACCACAAAGTTTTTGAGGGTTTAAAGAGTGAAAATATGAAGAAAAAGAAATTTCGATTTAAATATATATATATATATATATATATATTAAATCGAAATTTCTTTTTCTTCATATTTTCTGTTATCTATGTTTGTTTAAAAACGCTGTAAACCTGTTTTTCTCGAAACTCTGTTTTACAAATCGGTACCAGGTAGAACTCGAGGTTGGATCGACCGATTTGTTTGAAATTTTCATGTTTTTCTAGTATATACTATTTTGTAGTCCTTCACGGACGCGTTTTTCAATATTCGAATTGTAATTTTTTTTTTTGCGTGATTTATATATATATATATATAACATGCCTTAACTACCAGTTTGGTATGCAGGGCAAATTACTCAATGAATGTTGCGTATGAATTTCTTAAATGGAGAAGCGAGTAGTAAGATAATGAGAGCTGAACGGGCACAGGCGCAGCGCGCAGTTGAGCATTCGAACATTCAGTGAGAAATGCTCAAATGATCAGAGGATCAATCCTTTTTTTCTCACAATAATCTTTTCACCTCATTTTTCTAACAGGTCTGATATTATGTTAGAAAGGTTTGTGTGGAAGAATATGTTTCAAGAAGTATATATGTCATACATTTTATTATAAATATTTCTATTTGTATGCATGTTTGTATGAATGTGTGTGTGTGCGTGACAAATAGTTCTCTTTGTGTGTGTCTATCTGTCTGTTTAAAAAAGTTTTACAAATATTTTTTAACTTTTTATAAAGAGAAAAAAATATGCGTTATTTAAAAAGTTTCACAAATTAAAAAAAAAAAATTCTTTTAGAAAAAGTTTTCAAAAAAAATGTTTCACCACAAATTATTTTTTTTTTTCTTTTAGAAAAAGTTTTCGAAAATATATAACTTAACAAGAAAAAAAAAAGTTTCACTATACATAAAAAAAAAAGTTTCAGTCGTAGTAAGATAATGAGAGTTGAAAGGCCGCGCAGTTGAGCATTCGAGCATTCACTGAGCAATGCTCAAATGTTCAGAGTATCAATCGTTAGAAAAATTTGTGTGGAAGAATATGTTTCAAGAAGTATATGTGTCATACATTTTATTATAAATAGTTCTATTTGTATGCATGTTTGTATGAATGTGTGTGTGTGCGTGACAAATTGTTCTCTTTGTGTGTGTCCATCTGTCCGTTTAAAAAAGTATACAAATATTTTAAAACTTTTTATAAAGAAAAAAATATGCGTTATTTAAAAAGTTTCACCACAAATTAAAAAAAAAAAAAATTCTTTTAGAAAAAGTTTTCAAAAAAATATAACTTAACAAAAAAAAAGTTTCCCTATACTTAAAAGAAAAAGTTTTCAGTCGTAGTAAGATAATGAGAGTTGAAAGGCCGCGCAGTTGAGCATTCGAGCATTCAGTGAGCAATGCTCAAATGTTCAGAGTATCAATCCTCTTTTTCTCTCAATAATCTTTTCACCTCATTTTTCTAACAGTTCTGATATTTTGTTAGAAAGGTTTGTGTGGAAGAATATGTTTCACATCATACATTTTATTATAAATAGTTCTATTTGTATGCATGTGTGTGCGGATGTGTGTGTGTGTGTGTGCGTGACAAATAGTTCTCTTTGTGTGTGTCTATCTGTCTGTTTAAAAAAGTTTTACAAATATTTTTCAAATTTTTTATAAAGAAAAAAAATATGCATTATTTAAAAAGTTACAAACATTTAAAAAAAATTCTTTTAGAAAAAGTTTTTAAAAAATACAACTTAACAAAAAGAAAAGAAAAAGTTTCACCACAAATTAAAAAAAAAATTCAATTAGTTTAGAAAAAGTTTCAGAATACTTAAAAAAAATTATTTTAAAAAAAGTTTTCGAAAAAAATTTAACTTAACAAAAAAAAAGTTTCACTATACTTAAAAAAAGTTTTCAGTCATTTTCGATTTAACCACGACAACAAAAAAAAAAAGTTTGTGTATAAAGATAACGTTTTGCTAGAAAGGTTTCAAAAAGTACACAAAAATAAAATCAACAATTTTTATTATAACAAAATAATTTACAGAAAGATATTTACAGATCAAAATCTAGATCATCATTTTACATTAGCAATACAAATCAACATTTTGCTTCTTCATTACAATCTATATATTTAAAACGCTAAGCGATTTCTTTCGACAATCCGTGAGAACAAACTACTGCATCAAATTACATCATTCTTTTTTTAAATGAAAGATATTTGGGCACAGATTTGTTATCGTGCATTCGTTTGTTCGAAAATTTAATTAATTAGCCGTCATTTTCAATTAAAGTTTGACTTCTGCTAATGACGTCATAATCCGATAACGCCCACTGTTGCGAAGCACAAAGTTTATTCTAAGCTCTATGGTTGCGAAGATAAAAGAGGAATAATAAATATTAAAAGCACGTGTAATTTAGGCCGATTTTTTTAATTTGCAAGTTAAATTTCGGTAAAAATATTTATCGGCGTGTTTTATAAGCGAATAAAAATTCATATTTATTGTGACGTCACGGGAATATTGTCTATTGGCTTTATTTTATCATTATGCATTATAACTTTGTTGATGCCATTTTTTCATTACAGTTAAATACAAAATATATTTTTATTTGTATACATGGTATTTAAGCATTAAAGTAACATATATAAAGTACGTGTGAAAAGTTTGCGCTGGTGAAAATGACGTTATGCTTAGCTTGAAATGCATTTTAACAGTGATAAAACTAAAGAGAAAAATGTATGTGATTGTGTCAACATGTGTAATTTTAACTGATTTTTTCCATTCTTAATTATAAAGTTTAGAATTGGAGCCGTCATTGATTGCTTCATCTTGATTGCATACGTTGATTACATGTTACCAATTACCTTTTTTTTTAATTATAGGTTAGAAAATTTCCTATTTTAATAAAAAAAATCCCAAAAGAAAAGGATTTCTGGAAATTTGAAATTATTAAAAATAGTGTTATGGTTAAATAAAAAAAACCTTGAAATAATGATTGTATTTTTAGCTAGAATAAACAATGTAAGACTAATATTTCATAGGAATTATTTTGGTTGGTTTATTATAAGTTCATTTAACAGTTCCTTATTAGTGCAAAGTCCTATTCCTTTCACTGTGAATTTCGCTTTCGATGTCAAAAAATAGTTTTCTACTTTTGGACGCTAGCCAAAATACAGTGGCAATTCTTACAAATGTACAACGGTTGTGACAACAAACGGCGCTATCGCTTTAGCTTTCATCGGGCTTACATCACTTCTAAATACTACAAATTTCTATTTTTTACTACATTTTACTACATTTTACAATTTTAATTCTTACATCATCAATTAGAAAAAAAAATAGCTTTCGAAGGAAATTTATTTGAAAACTGCCGCTTAATTTAACGACTTTTTAAATAATTTTCAAGCATGAAAAGTTTTTCAATTATTTTTTATCAATGACCACCAGTTTGCTTTAATAATGTAAAATAGCCCCTGGGAAAGTTGCCACAATTGAAAGTAGATTTCCCTAATCATCATAAAAAGTGAATAATAATAATAATAATAAACACAGTCATAAATCATAAAATCAGATTATCCATAAGATAGAGCATTTTAGCGCTAAACAAAAATCTGTCAAAAAATAAATAAAAAAACTATTTTCAGTTTATGTTGAACATAAAATTGATATGTTGAATTCGTTGATGTATATGTTCCAGCAAATATCAGAATATGCTAGGAATTGCATTTTTTTGCATGTACAAATAAATTACACTTGAAAACATTAAAAATCTCCCTCATCTGCAGATTGATTTATTACTGTAAAAAAGTTCTTCATCTTTACATAAAAATTGATTAGCTTAAAATAATGGATGCTGTTCGGTGCTGGCATGTAGCCAAATCCGGCAACCCTTTTTGTGTTTCGTCATTTCTATTGTAAAGGCAGAGTGTGTTTTGATTTAGTGAAAGGAGGTTGTGTAAGAATTATTTAGAGAACGAAAATTAAATATTGTGTATACAGTCCACAAGTGTAACTGATTATGTAGTTGAGTGAGTGATTATGAATTATTAATAGAACCAGTAATATGCGAGTGCGAAACATCTGGTCCGTCGAGCCGGAGTAAAGTGATGATAAAGTTGTGAGAATATTATATATTTTGTGATTAAGACAGCGAGTAATATTGTGTTTCATAAAATGCTGAGTGCCACGGAAAAATACTTCTACGGATAAAGTGCTACGGAGATTCTTGTGTAATAATATTTGTACTTAGTGATTCATTAGTGAGCGTGCAAGAAAAGAAGTTTTAGTGTCTGTCGCAGCGATTTGAGGTAAGAGCAATTTTCCTAGTTTTGTTTTCGAGAATTAATTATGTCAATTATAGATAATTTAAATAAGGATCAGCTTAAGTTTATAGCTGAAGAATTGGGATTAACAGTACAGGAGGGAAGTAAAGTGGTAGATTTAAGGAGGATTATAGAGGAAAGTGAGCATTATAAAAATGAGGGATTAATGAAAAGCGTAGTGGAATATGTAATTGAGGAAATTAAATCTCGGAAGGAAGCCGAAAAAACGAAATTAGAAGTAGAGAGAATTAAATTAGCGCAATTAGAGAAAGAGATAGAATTAGCGAATATTCGTAAGGAACCCTCTCAAAATTCTGAGCTTGAAAAAATTAAATTGGCACAATTAGAAAAAGAATTGGAATTAGCTAAGTTACGCAAAGAGTCGAATGAAAGCACTTCGCTTTCAGAAGTTTCAAAAACGGAAACGGAGTCCGTAAACAATAACATAGAAAGTTTTATTAAAAGTATTAAAACATTAACTATTTCGGTTCCTACGAGAGCGGAGTCCTTTAATCTGTTTTTCCAGTCACTGGAGAAAGCATTTAGAACAAAAAATGTACCGGACGAGTTCAAAGCCGAAATTCTTTTAAACGTTCTGGGTGAGAAAGCTAGTAATTTAATGATTTATATGTCTGAGGAAGATTTGAGTTACTATGATAAATTGAAATCTATAGTTTTAAAAGAGTTTCAACCTACACCGCAAGAGTGTTTAAATAATTTCCGGAAAGCTTATAAATTACCTTCGGAGAATTATGTACAATTCGCTTCGAGATTAAGTGCAACGTTCGAATATTATTGTCAATTGCGTGAGGTATCTGATTTTAAATCATTATGTGAATTAATTGTATCAGATAGAATTTTCGATTCATTGGATCGCGAATTAATGAATCATATTGCAATTAAACAAGAGGAAACATATTTTAAGCCGAAGCAACTTGCGAAAGAATGCGATATTTTCTTATCGGTTAGAAATAAAACCAAAAGTGAGTCAAATGCAGGTATGAGAAATTTAAATGAAAACAAACGGGGAAATAAATTCCAAAATTTCCGATCGCAAAAGGGAATGCCAAGTGTATTTTTATCTGAGATAAAAAATGTTAAATGCGTGTTATGTAAGACTAATGAATTTCATGCATTACATGCGTGTCCGCAATTCAAAAGACTTCCTATAAAAGAGAGAGTTGAGATAGTGAAATCCAATAAAGCATGTTTTAAATGTTTAAATTATAATTGTTATGTGCAAAAATGTGCAGCTAGAAATTGCTTCTGTGGACTCGTTTATCTAAGGATGAACAGTATTTGAAACTTTATAAAGAGTTTTTACAGGAGTATGAAAGACTAGGGCACATGAAAGAAATTAAAAATATTAGAGAACCCGAAGTAGCATATTATGCCCCTCACCATGGCATATACAAGCCAGAAAAATCTTCAACAAAACTAAGAGTGGTGTTTAACTGTTCGGCTGAAACATCCAATGGCACGTCGCTTAATGATTTACAGTATAACGGAGGAGTGATTCAGAACGATCTATTTTCAATAATGATAAAATTTAGGGAACATGTTTATGCCCTAACGGCAGACGTAAAAATGATGTATCGCATGATTAATATCGATCCTAGTCAGCATGCCTTACAGAGAATTTTGTGGAGCGATAATTATGGTGAGGAGCCTAAAACTTTCGAATTACAAACAGTTACTTACGGAACTGTCAGTGCGCCTTTTCTAGCGATGAGAACACTAAACCAGCT
This sequence comes from Maratus michaelseni, assembly GCA_963931845.1. Lineage (NCBI taxonomy): Eukaryota > Metazoa > Arthropoda > Arachnida > Araneae > Salticidae > Maratus > Maratus michaelseni. Next base: position 189,681,721 of record OZ007587.1, read on the forward strand.
TGGGAACGATGAAGAGAATAACTTTCCGAAAGCAGCACCGGTACTGCGAGAACAGTTCTATATGGACGACGTTTTGTGCGGTGCACCTACGCTAGCGGAAGCTGAGGAGTTGCAGAGGCAGCTCATAGCAATTATGCAGAAAGCAGGAATGAGCCTCCATAAGTGGAGTTCAAATCATAAAAATCTATCTTTAACCCCTGGAGAGGGATATAATTTTGAAAACGAAATCGAAACCAAAACATTAGGCGTGTCGTGGAACGCGAAGGAGGATTGTTTTGCCTTTAGAGTAAAGGTGGAACTTTGCGATTCATACACAAAACGACAAGTACTATCAACTATAGCAAGGATTTTCGATCCTTTGGGCCTGATTGGACCCGTGATAGCGAAAGCTAAAATATTAATGCAACAACTGTGGAGAACAAAAATCGATTGGAACGATGCACTTCCCGCGTCAGAGTTTCGAGAGTGGCATCAGTTTCTTACGTCCTTTAAAGGTGTAAATAATATTAAGGTTGACAGACGTACGGTAATTGAGCATCCAACTAGTATTGAAATACATGGATTTGCGGATGCCTCAGAGCGCTGCTATGGAGCAGCTGTATATTGCAAATTTATTGGTGCGCTGGGAAACGTTATGACAGCATTAATCGCCAGCAAGTCGAGAGTTTCCCCAATAAAGTGTTTAACGATACCACGTTTGGAGTTATGTGCCGCCGTCCTGTTAACAAAACTGGTAAAAAGAGTTTTATCAGCTATTAAAGGAACAGTGACTAAAATATTCTTATGGTCAGATTCCATGATTGTGCTTTCCTGGATTCAAAAGGAGCCTATAGATCTGAAACAGTTTGTTCGAAGTAGAGTGGCTACAATACAAGAAAACTCTAACATTGACCAGTGGCGACACATTGATTCAGAACAAAATCCTGCTGACTTATTATCCCGAGGTATGAATCCAGAAATACTATTAGACTGTGACCTGTGGTGGAAAGGCCCGGCGTTTCTTAAAAACAATGACTATTCTTACCGTCCAATACGTGTGACAGAAATCAGTGAACAGTTCAAAAATGAACTCAAATGCTCTGATGGACCTCTTAAAAACATTAATGAACATATTCTTTCGATTATTAGTGACTCTTTTGTAAATGAGTTAATTGATCTAAGTAATAACTATATAACTATTGTACGTATTTTGAGTTATATTTTTAGGTTCATCGGGAACTCCAAAGGGCACCACCCTAAGATAGGACCTTTAGGATCTGAAGAATTAAGACCTTCAGAATTAAAGTTGGTAAGTTTAGTTCAGAAGCAAAGCTTTCAGGAGGTGCTGAGTGATATAGGAAAGTGCAAACAAATATCAAAAACGAATTCAGTAAGTAGTTTGAATTCATTTGTAGATCAAAATGGGATTTTAAGAGTAGGAGGTAGGTTGAGCAACAGTGATTTAAATTATGATAAAAAGTATCCAATTTTGTTGCCAGCCAAACATAAATTAACAGAATTAATTGTTAATTATTTTCATAAAAAGTATTTTCATTCAGGACCCCAAGCATTACTTCATCAAATTAGACAGCAGTTCTGGATAATTAATGGGAGAAGTGTCTGTAGGTAAATTGTGCATAATTATATTACCTGTTTTAAAGCCAAACCACAGGTAATAGATCAGTTAATGGGAGAATTGCCTGAAGAAAGAGTCAGGAAAACCTTTCCCTTTAATGTAACTGGAGCAGATTTTTGCGGCCCTTTCTTTATCAAGTATAGGGGCCAGAGGAAAGGTACCTACCATAAAATTTATGTTTGTTTATTTATTTGCTTTGTATCGAAAGCAATGCATTTAGAGGTAGTGTCAGATATGACATCAGCCTCATTTATTGCTTCTCTTAAAAGGTTTATTTTTAGGCGAGGTAAATGTGCTAAACTATTTACTGACAACGCGAAAAATTTTGTGGGCGCAAATGCTGAGCTTAAAAAGTTGAAAAAGTTGATACAACAACCTGATGAAACTCTTGCAGGATACATGTCATCAGAAGGTATTGATTGGAAGTTCCTTCCACCCAGAGGCCCGAATTTTGGGGGTATCTGGGAGGCAGGTGTAAAGTCAATTAAATATTATTTGAAGAGAGTGGTGGGAAACACAAAGTTAACTTATGAAGAGTTTCTGACTGTATTGATTCAGGTTGAGGGAATGTTAAATTCTCGACCACTTGTTCCTTTGTCTGCTGATATAGATGATCTTAACGTTTTGACCCTTCCCATTTTCTAATTGGCCGACCTATCACATCAATAGTTGAACCTGATTTAACAAATATTGGTGAGAATAGGCTGGATCACTGGCAAAATTTAACCAAAATGACACAATTAATCTGGAAAAGGTGGAGCTCAGATTACTTGAGCAATTTGCAGCAGATGGGCAAGTGGAAATTTGAGAAAGATAATGTAAAGGTTGGAGACTTAGTTGTTATTAAGGAGGATAATTTACCACCATGTCAATGGTCTTTAGGGAGAATTTGTAATATTTATCCTGGAAAGGACACAAAGGTTAGAGTGGTAGAAGTGAAAACTGCCTTGGGTAAATATAAGCGCCCAGTTTCAAAGCTATGTCTCCTACCTATGAATAATTAATTAAACTTGTTGCAAATGTATTATTATTATGGTATTCTTTCTGATTGTTTATTAGTGTTTATGTGATATAATATTAGAACTGTTGTGTCATTTATAATTATAGTGTAAATTTATGTAATACATTTATCTTGAATGTTTAACAACATTGCAAGGCGCGGCGGGATGTTCGGTGCTGGCATGTAGCCAAATCCGGCAACCCTTTTTGTGTTTCGTCATTTCTATTGTAAAGGCAGAGTGTGTTTTGATTTAGTGAAAGGAGGTTGTGTAAGAATTACTTAGAGAACGAAAATTAAATATTGTGTATACAGTCCACAAGTGTAACTGATTATGCAGTTGAGTGAGTGACTATGAATTATTAATAGAACCAGTAATATGCGAGTGCGAAACAGATGCGTTTTAGAAGATATGGATTTGTAACGAAAAATGATTAAAGAGGACATTTTAAAACTTTTAATTTAAACATTTTAAAACTTTTTTAACATAGAATTCCGACGGTGCTTTTGGGCAGGTGCAATGCACATGCGCATAGGAGCTCATTCGGTTACATTATCACAGTGGGAGGGGGGGGAGATGTGTGATTTATTTACTATGTTCTTTTATTTACTGAATATGAGATGAACGTAGGAATATACTTTTTGTATGATACTTCATACGTCCATGAAATTTTTTTCTTGCTGTGGGGAATTTGGCGGTAATGTGAAACGGATTTGCATTACACAGTTGTTTACGGATTGTTTGTTTGGAGTTTGCACCGGAAATAGTACTGTATTTTACTGGGGGGAAAAAACTTTTAAAATATAATGTTTAAAAAACTGTTTCATACGCACCAGAAGCTTATTTTACTGATATTGTTATAGTATTTTTTTTCCGTCAAGTTTTGACGGGTTCCATCTAGTCTTGATTAATTTCATAATGTCCATACGCTAAGGTGATTATCCCATCATACAACAAGTAACGCTTATCGTCAAAAGGACTTAAGCTAATTTTATTTTGAGTTAACGTATATAGACGGTGGTAATCTTGGGCGATCCTTATATGTTTCTTCATGTTTGTTTTTTGTTGCTGGAGGCACTCCAAGTAGTCTTCATGTTTGATTTTCTGTTGAACAATCTGCGTAGACACGCCTTTTGCACGCTTCTTTTCGTCTTTAACCGATTTTAGAGAGTACATTTTTTATTTCAGTCCGACAAATTCAAGCACTAATTCACCATTGAGTTCATCCTTGAACTTTCCGAGAGTCTTCTTATTATCTTCAGAGTATAGATGATGAGATTTCGGGTATTCAGAAAAGTAAAAAAAATCACGATGCTGCTCCATATCCTTATAAATATTGTTTGTTTGAATATGATACGTTAAGGAGTCTGTATCCGTGAAGAGGAGAATTTCACGATCTTTGACCAACTTATTTGGTGACCAACTTAGACATTCTTAAATGCATGCATGTTATGCATTATGCATTATAATACAATTGCACTAACTGCAATAAACTTGCGCAATGACTACGCATTGCAATTGAAATTTTTATTCCCAGTTCAGTTTAATAATTTAATCTTCCGCAAATTGGACGAAACCGATATAGATAGAAAGTTTTGTGGTTATGTATACTTCAATTTTGCAGCATACCAGAGTGTTTCAAAAAATTGAAACGCACTTTAATTTTTTACGCGTTGGAGACACGTAGACAATGTGAATTGCAAAAGTGTTCAAAATAAGGTAGGACTATGTAGATGAAATGAAATGCTCCCGCCATTGATTTTCAAAAAATTATACTTTTTAATTTGTTATATGGTCTCTGTGTCTTATATGAGTTATATTTAGAAACATTTTCTCCATGCTCTGACAAGTAGGATAGTAAAAATTCCATTCTTCTACGACCAATACTCACCAAGTCATGATACTTTGAATTTTATGAAATTTCGAACCTTTCCAAAGTAAAAACGTGTTTTTTCCGTTTTTGGTTCAAAGAAAGGGGCTGTGCATATATAACGTTATCACTTAAGAGGGGGGGGGGGTATGGCACTTGATATCGTAAGATATCTCACAGGGGAGGAGGGGGGTGTCTTTTGATATCGTTATCATTTTTTATCCAACCATGTGTGTGTGTGTGTGTGTGTGTGTGTGTAATCTTTTTCTTTACATCCAAATAATCTGTTTTTTTTTTCTTTTTAGTCTTACCTATTTTTATGAAATTATAAAGTTATTATTAAAGCCATTAAATGATTATAAAATCATTTCATTCCAAAATATGGAATGCCCCAGCATTTGCCATTATTTTTCTTAACTCTGTGTATTCCTTTTTCAACTGCCATATGCGCATATAATACGCTGCTGGAGAAACCAGGTGTGAAATATGTTTGAAATGATACTTGTTGTGTTCATTATTTTTGTAAAGAAATAAAAGGAATGTTGTCCACTTGTTTTGTTGATAAGAAGTTTCTAATTTCACCCTCCCTCCTCGTGAAGGGGGCATATACAAAAAGACAACATTACTGTTGAATGCATTCTGCGGCAATAAGCTATTATTAAATACTTTTAAACAGTAACTATCTCTTTTATATGTTATTTGATATAAAGTTATTTCATATGTACAATAGTGATATTTTATTGACGTCTTCTCTGTATTTGAATCGGTAAAGTATGCGAATAATAAATGTATAACTATATCTGTATATCACTGCAAATGCAAAAAAAGAAAAAAAAATGAAAAATGAAAAGAATTTTTAAAAATTTATAACGATATCATTAAAGGGGGTTCGATGAATGATAACGTATGCTATCGTAAGGGGGGCAGGGGGTCCAAAATTTTCGAAATGTGGATAACGTTATATATGTACAACCCCAAACCAATACATTTATGTGGAAACTACTGAACCTATTGAGTAATCGTCAACAATTCCTGTCTACTACTAATCGACGTATTTTAGCCTGATTTAGCGCTATAAAGTGGGTTTTGTGACACTTTTCTAATAATATCTACATCCAATTTAAACCGTATTGTTGCTAGCATCGATTATTTTTGACGCCAGTGTTGACTGAGAACCCGATTATTGAAGATTATCTAATGTGTTTTGTTCCTCATCTGAACTCTTTGCTTAGTCATTTGTAATCGGAATTATGTTTATGATTTTTTTTATACACCTTGAAATGCAGTTTTTAGACAACTATTAAACAAAAAAGGGATAAGATACACACGATAGTAATTTTATAAAAGTGATAAAGATTTTTTTTTCTTTTCTGTTTTGGCAACAAATGCATAAAATTCCACCAAAACTTAACAGCACTTTATTTCTAACATCTAACAAATGTGTTAGTAAAATTTCAAGCAGATCGGGTAAATTTAAGTCCAGCGTAGCAAAATTTTATCATCAAATCAATTATTCAAATGCGCAATTCTCTTTTCCATGAATGAAAAGAATTGAATAACAATTTGAAAATCGTCTGAATTTCCGTAGGAAAATATTATGACATGAAAAAAGATATTCTAAATTCGAAGGTTCGCAGTAGAAAATTAATAGCATTTTAAAATTGTTTCCATATTAATTTTCTTATTTAAAAATCTCTCCCTACATAGAAATAAGTATTAATCCCCATGACAACGCTTCGTGATTTTCATGTCCCCGAAAGTCTGCTTAAAATAGTAAATTTGTTATTAATACCCAACCACTGGTCTGCAAAAGTCACAATTATTATTCTTTTAAAATATCTTTGTACAACTACGGCAGAAAGACTCGAGTTATGTTTTCCAGTAATCCTGGAAAAGGACTTCAAACATAAAGCGAGGATAGACAAGGGATACCCCCCCCCCCCCCCCGCTACATTGTACTACTAACACTGACCGTGCAAAAAGCTCCAGAATCAGATAGAATATTTCTCCTTACATCTCATCAATAACAGTTTCATTACAAACTTATTTTTAAAGTATTGTACAGCACTTTAAGAAATTTAGACTTCATTCTTATTCTTGTTTCTCAAATAACAAGTTTTTTTTTCCCCATTTCTTCAGTTTGTAAATAAGAAAATTTTAACTTTGACCCCAAGCCCAAAGAGTGGTATAAAAATCGAGCCCGAGTCCAAATCGGGCTCTGGCTTTCTGGACAAAATCTTTTCGTGTCTCTACAGTGAAGTCAATGGGCGACTGGTGTTTCGGCAATATAGTTCGAGAATTACTGCAAATATATTTCATAAAAATTCAACGAAAAGCGTTAAAAGCATTTTTCATTAATATGACGAACAAATTTAAAATTTAGCATCCATATATAATGAAATATAATATAAAAATTTCATGTCATTTTTTATGATGACTCACTTTCAGGAGTTACTTACTTAACTTTCAATTTCCTTTAAACAATGAGCGGATTTCCTTTCATTTCAAAAGTTAAAAAAAAAAAAAATGTGGAAATTTATTTTCTCTCTCTTTCTTTATTATGCTATTTTTGAGAGATATATATATATTTGGGTAAAACACACAAAAAATAAAATCAGATACTGAAAAATAGTAGTGGACGTCGTAGATAAGATATTGCTTTTAACGTTCGGACAATTGAGATGTTGATGGTAAAGGAAATTTGGCTTTGCTCCAAAAGGATTATTTCCACACTTCCTAAAACATTTAGAGAGCTGGCGAGATCTTGAGAGAGGCGACATCTAATTCCGATCTTGTGCCGAAAAGCTCCATGTGTTTTAAATCTAATTTATTGGTCGCCTTAGCCGCTTTCTGGGTTAATTTCTGTCTACTTGGGGTCCTCCGATCCAACGCTGTCATATTTAGTGGACTTGTCGACGTCTTCCGGATAAACCGGCAACACGCAGCATGGCCTTCCGGGATGTTTGGATTTTTCATGAGCATCACAGGTACTGTTTTATCCGTTAATTATATACTAGGGCAACGAACCCGGGCTTCCCGGGATAGAGAATGTATAGGTGAAAACCATTTATTTATTTTTTATTGAAAACTCTAATAGCTTTTTTACATTTAATAATTTTCTTAGATTGCCCCCTAACAACAGCAAAGACAAAACAAAGAGCATTTTATATGAAATATTCAATTATATATTGAAATAAATTTTTGAAATTTATTAAAAGCGGTAGTTTCGTACTGGCCTCGTGCCAGAAGTTAATAGCCGAAGAAATCGCTAAAAATTTCGTTATCTACAACAGTTATTTTTTATTCTGATAATTTCAGCGGTTTTAAGCGCTTATTTCGATTACATGTCTGTTAAATTTGTGTTTTATTTATACTATTTTATTTATTGCTCGATGAAGTTTTAATCCCGTAATGGAATATTAGCCGGAAACAAATGCTGCATGGATTAATATTTTGTAATCGTCTGCAAGCGATAGAGATAGATTTAAGAAAAAAAAAAATCCTGCTGGAAATTTAATTTAAATGCTATAATAAATGAGTAAATTTCGATACAGTTTTCAAACAAATTGCATTTGAAAGTAGATTTTTTTCCCATATAACGGTGTAAAAATTGAAAATATGCGATGTTTAGAAATTAAAAAAAATGCAGTAGCAAAAGTTGCAAAACCGAAATTCCATCGTCAAGTGTTGCCATTCGCAGAATGACGTCAGCGTTACGCACGGACACGTTTGTCCTTTATAGTATAGTATAGATAGATAGATAGATACTGCTGTTCATGTGTGCCCACAATGAGGTAGCGAAAAAGCAGGAGAGAACAATTCACCCTCCCTGGATATCCAGATCTATTAATTAAATTTCTTTTTCTCTTATGATTTTGGAAAAAAAAAGAATAAAATTTGTTCTTCTGAAATAATTTAAATTAGGGTAACGCTCGAGGACCATTTTAGAAAATTCTTGAAGTTCCGCGAGCCACCTAGGGGTCCATTAAATAGCATAAGCAAAAGTTATTAGCACACATTCTTTTTACGGTCAGAGGAGGATTTATATAGGCGCTGAGGAATTGAAAAATGCCTATTTTATTTTTGATTCATAAAAAAAACATTTTATTTATTTATATATTTGTACCTAATATTAAATTTTGTCATCAGCAATGGTAGAGCTATTAGTAATCATAATAATGATAATAATAATTCGTCAGGTAGTAACCTCTTAAAAGTGTTAAAGTGTAGCAATACTATGTTTACCACTATACCATATTGATACATGGTACATAAAGCATATATGGTACAGTCTCGTGGAGAAAAAAATTTACCCTCCCCCCCCCCCCCCCCCCACACACACACACACTAACTCTACTACAAATTGTCTTATGAAAATGATACTGGTTTTAACCGATTGATAATAACATCTAACATTACATGTTATGCATGGATTAGAGTTTATGAGCCATTTATATATTAAAATGTAAATCAACTTTCTTTTTTCAAATGGTAACACCCACTTTCAGCATCATATTTGAATTTCTTAAATCAAAGCAGCCCGGAATATAAATATTTATGTTTTTTAAATTTTTTTTCATTTTATGAATTCATGTCATTTTCACGCTGCAACAAAGATACCTGTTAAAATTTTAAAATGAATAATTTTAGCTTATCCATGGCCCGGTCCAGTGAAAGAGTAAAAGAGGTCGTTCTGTCGGCCTGCTACACTATATTGCCAAAGGTGATTGGTCACTAGCGATTTTAGACGTTTTGTTAACTATCTAGAAAAATACATGAGGAATTAATCTGAAACTGCAGGCGTGTAAACAGTATAGTATAGTTTATATATTTCCGTGAATATTTTTTCCCGAAACCCCATAGGGGAATGTCAGCAAATTGAAAAAGAACGAATATCTTTTGGATTACCCTGTAAAACCTAATGTAGCAAAAGTGTTCAAACTCGAGATTATTAATAAGTGGTTTATTGTAATGTACTGTGTTAATTTTTATGAGGATAGCATGAATATTCGAAGAGAAATTAAGTTTTTTATAAAAACCGACTCAAATTTCGCCAAGTTTTTTGCCTATAATTTGCAGAGTTCTTAATATAAAAAAAAAGTTATTTTGAGAAAATATGTCAAACAATATTGTACATAATACTCTGAAATCGGAATTAAAAAATAATAAAAAATGGATGAAATATGAGCAGGTTTACTAAAAAATGTTTCACTGCGCATGCGCGAATGCAATCAAAATATAATATGCATAATGTATTAGCTAAATATATGAGCAACTTTTGTGAAAGTCTCACAATCATAGCTTGAAAATTCTGAAAATTGTCGTCGATAGAAGAAGCTCGAAATCCGTTGTTCCCAAAAGGAAGCAAAAAGATGAGGGGTTGTATCCAAATATAGTAGTACGTGCAGATATTTGATACAACCCCTCATATTTTTGCTTCTTTTTGGGAACAACGGATTTCGAGCTTATTCTATCGACGATAATTTTCAGAATTTTCAAGCTATGATTTTGAGACTTTCACAAACGTTGCTCTATATACTTAGCTAATACATTATGCATATTATATTTTGATTGCATTCGCGCTTGCGCAGTGAAACATTTTTTAGTAAACCTGCTCATTTTTCATCCAATTTTTATTATTTTTTAATTCCGATTGCAGAGTATTATGTACAATGTTGTTTGACATATTTTCTCAAAATAACTTTTTTTTATATTAAGAACTCTGCAAATTATAAGCAAAAAACTTGGTGAAATTTGAGTCGGTTTTTATAAAAACCTTAATTTTTCTTCGAATATACATGCTATCTTCATAAAAATTAACACACAGTATATTACAATAAACCACTTATTAATAATCTCGAGTTTGAACACTTTTGCTACATTAGGTTTTACAGGGTAATCCAAAAGATATTCGTTCTTTTTCAATTTGTTGACAGTCCCCTATGGGGTTTCGGAAAAAAATATTCACGAAAATATATAAGCTATACTATACTGTTTATACACCTGCAGTGTCAGGTTAATTCCTCATGTATTTTTCTAGATAGTTAACAAAACGTCTAAAATCGCAAGTGACCAATCACCTTTGGCAATATAGTGTATATCATTTGTAAAAAAGGTAAAACAGTGTCTGAAATGGCCACCAATGATCATTCGCTTCCATATTCTACAATTTTTTGGATTTTACCTACTAGGAAGCCTCGAAATTCTGTATTCGATTTTACGGAAAAACGTTATTTTTTATTATTTGAAATGACTTGGCGGGTCACTAAAATACCGTTGTCGGGCCACTGGTGCCCCGCGGGCCTTAGTTTAAAGACTCTTAATTTAAAATAATCAAACACTAAGACAAAAGGGAAGTTAGGATTTTTCGTCAAAGGAGTTCTGTCCTTCCCTTTGAACTCTCCAAGGAAAGACAATTTTTATTTATATTTTTCGCTTTATCTTCATTGTTAAAAAAAACTATGTTAACCGGGGTGAAGGAGGCTCAGTCTCTCTTAACAAAATACTGATAAATGGTTCAATTTTTCAATTACTAAAAAACAGTTGAAGTTTGTTTCTGTATTTTTAACCTATCTCATTTGTTGCACTTTTGTATTGTTTTTATGTTGATATTTTAAAATTGTCTTACACTGAAGTTTCTCACAAAATAAAATCTTATTTTAGTTTATTTCTTGTTTATAATCTCCATTAAAATAACAATTAAAAAAATGGCCTTAGCAGCAGTGTTCAGGCATTCTGTTCCAAAATCTGCTCCTCCCTAAATTCTGTACTGCGGGCCCATGATTCTCAACCCTTTTGAATTAGTGACACATTTTGATTTTACTACGAATTTTGTGACACAACCGCAGTTTTTTAACTTAAAATTAAAGAGTCATTCAGTAACTACATCACGAAAATTGTGTGATTTTTTAACCCGTCCCTCACAGGAACGCTATTTAGGGAGGGCTGGGGAGGCGGTAAGGAATTTTACATTTCAAAATGTATCGTTCATCATAGGTCACACTCAAAAGAAAAAAATCAAAAATTGCACAAAAGCTAAAATATAATGTATCAAATTTGTCTAAAAAAACTTTAACATTAAATAAACACATAGAGCGCAGAAATAATTAATTATCAATATTATTTGCCAAAATCTTGCTATTTAAACCTTCTAAAAGTGAAACACATTTATTATTAATGAGTACTTTGGTTAATGTTAATTTTTTAAATATCTGTGAGAATAAAATTGTAGCAATTTTCTCTGAGCTGTGCCCAACAAGTTCAAAAGAAATGTTTGTCCCCCACCCCTCAAAGAAATAAAATCTTGCCCCGACCCCTTAGGAAATAGTGCCCCTACTGCCTTGCTTTATGTCACAGATTGTCACCAGTGTAGTCGATATCCCTTTTCTCGTTGTGATGTCACATTCTTTGCAATTATTAATTTTGATTAAAACAAATTGCTTTTTTTATTTTATTATTTTTTAAATCTTCTACGAACATGTACCAAATTAAAATCAATCTTAAAGTATTCTCACATTTTCATTAGTCCTTATCATTAATCATATTGACTCCAGAGATTTTCATACTATTTTTGATGATATTTATCACTGTCATTCCGTCTTCTTTTAAGGTAGTATTAGGAAGATTTGTTTTTGTTTCATTAAAAACATTTTTCATACATGTAATATTTATGCAATGCAGCATTTTTGAGTTTATATGTCCGCAAGCCACAGAATATAGAATAAAAACATTATTCATAATTTAGACAAATATAAATTCAAATGAAGACACGTTAGAAAAATTAATGTTGTTTAATATGAAAGAATATGACAGTTCAAAATATCGGAATTTTTAATTTCTATAAAGAAAATAAATGGGTCAAGTGTGAGTATATATCTCGCACTCAAACGGTTCTGTATATTAAACTTATTAATTACTATTTATTAATTAACAAACTCTTACTGCCCGTAATTTTTTCATGCTTTTAGTTTCAATAGATTCGGAAATAGGAGAGCGGGGGAGGGGGGGCCCTATTTTTCCGGTATACTTTCGACAATATCTCTGAAAATATAATGGCTAAAATTAAAACAAATATATTTTTGAGTTCGGTACTACAAGATCTTTCACACGATACCCCACACAATATATAAAAAGAAAACTTTTTTTTCAAGTAACTTAATTAGCCCCTAAATTTTCCCTAAACATATTTGTGAATGGCTAATAATCTGTAAATATGTGGGTAAAAAGGCTTTATAACTTTCCCAAGTTTGTATTTTCCATGTCCCATAGTTCATGAGAAAAAAGGCCGTGACCGACAAACGGACAGACACAGGAGTGATCTTATAATGGTTCCGTTTTTACTTTTTAAGTACGGAACCCTAAAAAAGTAGATTAAAAAAAATATTTCTCTGTAATTTATTAAAACCAACATAAATTTATTTCCGAAGACTTAACAAATGTACGATATCATTATTATTGAAAGAAAAAAAAAAAAAAGAAAAAAAAAAGCTGTCAGATAAGCCCGGTTTTAGGTCCGGCCCGAGTCTACAGGAAAAAACGAGTCTAATGAAAGAGAATCGGTCCTTATAGACCTCTAATTCGGCTGCCTTAATTAGAGGCAAAAACCTTTTCTTTAACCTTTGAAAAAATAGATTGGCTCTAAAAAACTGCTTTCATGCGGAACCCTGTAAGAAAAAGGCACATATATATATATATATATATATATATATGTGTGTGTGTGTGTCTGTGTGTGCGTGTGTGTGTGTGTGTGTGTCCTTCGAAAAGCGTATTTTTTTGTTTTTAGTTTAGTAAAAAAATTAATAGTCGCTGATTTAGAGTTCTACATCTGATCGGGTTATCCGCGACACGCAGTTCGGGTCGGGTCGGGTTGGCGCTCTATTTTTTCTTTGCAGTTCGGGTTCGGGTCGGGTTGACTTCTACTTTTTATTGCGGGTCGGGTTCGGTCGGGTTGACATTATTTTTTTCGGGTGCGGGTCGGTTTCGGGTTCGGGTTGGCCCGCTTTTTCAAAAGAATGTCCAATATTTTTTCAAATTAAATATATATTGCGCCACTGAAACATGGGAGGGTAAAAACCATCTTATTGGTTATTTAGCTCGCATGATGCCTTTGTTAGCATGATGCCTTTATTCGAACGATGCCTTTGTCTTTGACGACACCAAGTTCTGCAAACCTGTTTGTATCAAAACCACAAACGACTGCAAGAAGCCCTTAATCAGCAATTTCACTTTTAAAGAACATAGGATTTTGAAACGTGAGAGTGATAAATGTGAGGCTAGGAAACGAATAACAGCGGCAATTCAGACTTAAGTACAGGATTTAAAAATTAGAGATAAATTTTGGGAATATTAAATTTTAAACTTTTACTTTTAATTTTGAATTTTAAAAAGGTTCAATTTTTATCCTTTCATATATACAATAAGATCTACATAATTACAGAAACCACCACGTACTGCCATATGAAAAGAGGACACCTCTATTTAGCGAACACTTTTTCAATTCCTGACACTTATATTTATATATTTGTACGTTTATACCTTGGAATAGCGGGTACCGCTAAATCTACGCACACGTAGCGGATGTATGGTGTATGTGTGCATAAACTATCACAAATACCATACATGTGTTTTTGTGTGTACCTGAAATGTTTTAATGTTTTTCATATTCTGAGAAAAAAAAAAGTTCTTGCACCGTAAAGAAAGAAAAGTCTATGATTACACTTCTTATATACATTTTATTTTTTCTCATTCAGTAAATTGAATATATATTCATTCATATTCAAATGCGTGTATTTCTTTAAATCTGAAACATAGTTCTGTTCAAACCTTTTGTGAAAATCCCAACAATCCGACTTGCAAAAAAATTTTTATATATGACCCGGAAGAATAATTCTAGGATGAACCGGACAAGCAGAAAGAAATTAGTCATCCTGACCCCCCCCCCCCCTCCTCCCTAAAAAAAATAGAAACAACCGACCCAATGCAGGAATCTATTCAACGATCTCGAGGTGTCTGCTATTCAGAGGTTTCACTATATTTGAATTTGAATATTAAAGAATATAGATTTGTTCATTTTTCTATATAAAATATAAAATTGATATTAGAGATATAATTGTACATTAAATTTCATAATAGCATTAAAACATAATTTATTGTCCTTTCATTGCGGGTTGAAGTATTTCGGGATCGGGTCGGGTGCGAATAGAAATACGTCGGCTTCGGGTCGGGTTGCGGGTCGCCAAAAATTATTTTTGCGGGTTCGGGTCGGGGAAATTTTTTTTGTCGGGTTCGGGTGGTGTTGCTGGGTGACTTCAAATGAAATTTGCGGATTCGGGTCGGGTACTACCCGACCCGTGCAGGACTCTACACTGATTGTCTGAAAAATCAACCTGGTCTATGTCTAGCCCTGCTTGGACTTTTTTTTTCTAATTTCTAACGATGATGTAAGAAAATATACTTCGTGCTACTTTGTTTACCCACCGAAAGGAATCTTTGTAATGTTGCCAAATGTGCCGACTTGACAGATGCAAAGCAACATCGGTTTCTTCAGTATGGTTTAAGTTTGCTAATATGACTACGCCTTGACTACGTCAACGTCCAAACCCACGTAGCAGATTTCCTTCAATGTTTACGTATTAATACCACTGTCTCCGAATAGTAATTTTCTTGTTATTTAATCGCAGGATTTCTGTCATTAAATAAGTCAAATATTACTTTTCAGAAATAGAATTCAAAAGAAAATTTTAAAAAAGGAGGCTCAAATTAAGGACAGTACGACCCCTGCGTATTTTGAACCACGTACGTATCGTACCTCACCTGGCCGTAGTCAAGAAGTCACAACATTTTGGGAAAAATTATGTCAATAATTATTTTTTACTATTATTATTATTTTAAGCTGTGATGCTTAATTTGAAATAATATTCTAGCCGAAATTGATTACACTCATAAAATGTCAATAAATGTAACCTGGAGTTTAATTTTTATAAAAAAATCATTCGAAAAGTTTATTATTACTTTTTACTTACCCATCATACGTAGTATAGGGTAAGTCATGTAATCGTTTTGAAAATCGAAAGAATTTTTTTGACGGAAATACACGTTTCAAACACTATGGAGATTCCGAAAAACGTATTTTTAGAAAAAAAAATTGGCTGTCCGTCTGTCTGTGTGTTTGTCTGTAAATGCTCTATCTCCTGAACAAATTGAGATAGACGCTTGAAATTTGGTATGTACTTAGTATGTAATAATGGGAAGAAGCTTATTGAATTTCAGTAACGTCGATTATCTGGAACTATTTTTTTCGGACTCTCGAAATATCCATTCTTATAAAAGGTATATAAAAATTTTTGAAATTGTTTATTTTAAGGAGTAAATATAAAAGACAATAAAAAAACCTAAATTTTGTATAACTAATGAAGTTGATCGGATAATTAGTTGCCGAGATATTTGTAATCCTATTTTCCATACTCTTCGATTTTTCGTGACCCTGTATTTCATTCAAATTTCAATTCAAAGATATATTTTAATTGTAAATGAGACGCTTAATCCGAAGCAGTAAACCGCTAATTAATATGATTATCAATTTTGGAGTTATAAGGATGTTTCTTTTACGCAATTCAGTAATAGAGCATTTAAAGTTTATGAGTCATTAAGCCACGATTTTATTCGAATTGCAATGCATTTTATTAGTTTACACATGTTTTATTTTCATATTTTATATTATGCATATCCATGATGGGTAAGTATTACGGTGGCCCCCAACGACTAGTTTTACGTACCCATCATACGTAGTACAGGGTAAGTCTTGTAATCGTTTTGAAAATCGAAAAAAAAAATTGACGGATTTACACGTTTCAGACACTAGAGATTTCGAAAAACATATTTTTAGAAAAAAAAATTCGCCGTCCGACTGTCTGTGTGTGTGTCTGTAAACGCTCTCCCGAACAAATTGATATAGAGACTTGAAATTTGGTGTGTACTTAGCATGTAATAATGGGAAGAAGCTTATTGAATTTCAGTAACCTCGATTATCTGGAACTATTTTTTCCGGACTCTCGAAATATTCGTTCTGATAAAAAGTATATAAAACGTTTCGAAATTGTTTATTTTAAGGAGTAAATATAAAAGACAATAAAAAAAAACAAATTTTGCATAAAGAATGAAGTCTATCGGATAATTAGTTGCCGAAATATTTGTAATCATATTTTCCACACTCTTCGATTTTTCATGACCGTGCATTTCATTCAAATTTCAATTCAAAGATATATTTTAATTGGAAATGAGACGCTTAATCCGACGCAGTAAACCGTTAATTAATGTGATTATCAATTTTGAAGTTATAAGGATGTTTCTTTTACGCAATTCAGTAATAGAGCATTTAAAGCATTTAAAGTTTATGACGTCATCAAGCCACGATTTTATTCGAATCGCAATGCATTTTATAAATAGTTTAAGCATGTTTTATTTTCATATTTTATATTATGCGTATCCATGATGGGTGAGTATTATGGTGGCCTCCAACGACTAGTTTTGTTTAGTTATGACTAAATAATTTTAATAGTTGTGGAAACATGAAATACATGGATCTTTGAGAAGTAAATTCTAGCTATAAAAACAGTTCTAAAAACATCGAAATTTAAAAGTATAAAATGAGCCGAAAATTGCCGAAATGGTTTACCGAATGTAATGCCGAAATGCCGAGTGTAATGCCGGATCCGGAGTGTAATGCCGGCCGGAGTGTAATGCCGAGTATAATGCCGGAGTGTAATACCGAGTGTAATGCCGAAATTGTTTACCAAGACATTAAAAGTCAGTAATTGTCTGGAATCTGGCGATCCAATCAGAACGGCGCTAGATCTGAACCGAGTAGGTATTTTGAATATGCATGCAGTACAGTTTAGTATGCTTTTATTTATATCGGATTTGAACATGAACTTCCAAACAACACTTGCATCGACACATTGTACTTCTTTAGCTTTCTCATACTTGAGAAAATACAGTCCTTCAAAAAAATTAAACGAACCACTCAACGAAAAAGTTCCAAAATTTTAATTGTTAGACAGGCTCTCCCTGTAGCTCGAAAATTTAAAGAGAATAAATAATAATAATAATAATAATAATAATTGAAATTGTTTTCTTGCGTGAAATGCAGATGTGGTGTTTTATAAGTTCCCTTTTAAAAGTATCATATCAAACCGAACATTTTATAAACGAGCAGGGAAGACCGAGCTAAGCTCGGTCAAAATTAGCTTTGAGTTCAAATATCATGACCCATGACCAAAATGACCCACTAATCAAATTTTCTCGAACATGTGTCCAAGCTCAATTGTCTTCTCGTTCACGAAACCCGTTGGATATAAAATTTAATCAAAATAGTCTGAGCCGTTTTTTAGATAAAATTAGCGTGACCCACAGTGACCCAAAAATGACCCACTAATCGAATTTTATCGAGCATGTGACCTAGCCTAATGAATTTCTCTTGCCCCAAAAGCGTAGGATACCAAATTTAGTTCAAATCGTCTGAGCCGTATTTAAGATAGAAACAGCTTGACCCATAATGACCCATGACCAAAATGACCCACTAATCTAAATTTCTTGAACATGTGACCTAGCCCAATAGTCTTCTCTTTCCCTAAAACTGTAGTTTGGCGCAGCTTGTCCCCAACGGGACCTTGCGCCATTAAACCTTATACAACCAACCAACCAACCCTAAAACTGTAGAATACTAAATTTATTTCAAATCCTCTGAGTCGTTTTTAAGATAAATATAGCTTGACCCATAATGACCCATGACCAAAATGCCCCACTATAATCGAATGTTCTCAAACGTGTGACCTAGTTTAACAGTCTTCTCGTGCCCGAAAACCATGGGATGCAAAATTTAGTCTAAATAGTCTGAGCCGTTTTTTAGATAAAATTAGCTTGACCCACAGTGACCCAAAAATGGCCTACTTGTCGAATTTTCTTGAACATGTGACCTAGACCGATGATTTTCTCGTGCCCGAAACTCGTAGGATACAAAATTTAATCCAAATCATTAGAGCTGCTCTTTAGATAAAATTAACTTGACCCGCGTTGACCCAAAAATGACCTACTAATTGAAAGTTCTCGAACGTGTGACCGAGCCGAATAGTCTTCTCGTGGCCGAAAATGGTAAGATACAAAATTTAGTCAAAATCGTTTGAACCGTTTTTTTTATACAATTAGCTTGACCGTTACCTATGGTGACCCAAAATGACCCGCTAATGGAATTTTCTAGAACATGTGACTTAGCCCATTGATTTTCTGGTGCCCCAAAATGGTAAGATACAAAATTTCGTCAAAATCGTTGGAGACGTTTTTAAGATAAAATTTTCATATATAACCACACACACACAGAGAGACACACGAGATTTGCTCGTATTAGAATATATGATATTGGTGTTTGAACGGTTAGACATCATATTTCACCTTTTTAAACGGTGAAGTTTTGTTAGAGTATTCTGAATGTGTTGGAAAATGTTTCGTAATAATCTATGCTTGACGCATGATTTTTTTTTCTTGTTTAACACTTTATCCAAAAGTTACCCTAAGAAAAGATATTGTTCCGTATTACTAATATTTTCTTTTGGTTTTTCACGTTGGTTCATCGTGTTGACCTAAATAAAATAGTTGCGAATTGATTGTCTATAATTTTTTGCTCAGGAAACAACTCAGAGTAAATGTTTTTTTTTTTTTTTTTTTTTTTTTTTTGTTACTATAATAAACATTAAACACCGTGTTTTGTAGTTCCATGTTAGATAGAATTGGGTTTTAAGGTCAGTGTAGTATTTAGAACGTCATAGAAACAATTTATGAAATAGGAAGCAAAGTTTTCGTATCAGACATAATGTATCATGTTTCTATCCTTCATTAAATGAACATTTTCTCACATAAAAACTCTTAAAATAATCGAATGAAACATAAATAGCTTTCCAAAGTGTATTCCAAAAGTCTTTGAATTAGTAAAAAATTCGAATGAATAGATGAAATCCATTTGAATGTTTCTGCATCAATGGAGACAATGGATTACTCATAGAGTAGCAATTAATAGGTCAATTTTTAAGCAAAATTTAATTTGTTTTTCGAATTTTACTCTGTTTTTCAATTTATTTAAACTATTATTAAATAATAAAAATTGCAATTCGGTTTCATTAAGTGGTATTTGTTATTAAAATTAACTGTACCGTCAAGCGTTCGATTATTTTTCAATTATTATTTACTAGTTGCTTATTTACTTTTTTGTGGCAACAAGATAGTTAAAATATATATACATGAAAGATGTCAGTTATTGTGCATTAAAATAATGAAATATTATAAATTATAGAAATTTCTACATATTTAAATTTCAAGAAAATAGTCCATGTCCTTTTCTAGGTTATAATCCACCTTTATACAAAGTTTAAAAAAAATTAATTCAACTATTTTAACGAGACGAATTTTAAGTTTTTAGATCTTGTGTATATATGACGTCATTTAAACAAATAGATATTATTGGCTATGCCTAAACCCATTACATTTTTGTCCCTTACAGTTTTATTATCAGATTAAAACTCCTATTTACAACGATGGAGCTTACAATCTCGATTTCCTGACACTAAGTGGTTGGTAATTCACATTTAAATTTTGAAAAAAAAAAATCAATTATTATTTTTTTGCCAAAATGATTGTTGGAGCTCATAAAAATCTCATTTTGAAATTATGTTGTTACTTTCTTTAAATTCCTACTATTAGCTCACACTCTCTCTCTCTCTATATATATATCTTGTTCAAATTTTCAATCGTTAATAAAATATTTTCTATTTATCCACTCAAGTTCAAATAAATTTTTTTTAACTTGTAGTGGATGACACTTTATGTTAATACAGTTTTTTCAAATATTAATTCATTAATTAAATTTAATTAATTAATTTTAGTTTTAAATGGGAGAAAAAAAATCCTCCCATTGTTTTCATAAATGAAATGAAAGATTTATCTCAAATGAGTGATGCCACAGAAATAAAATACCGCAACGATGATTATAAAATTATGTTCAATAAATATAACGTGGGACATTAATGCTGCACGGGTTTATTTTATGTATTTATGATTAAAAAGTAGGAATTGACTTTAAAAAAAAAATTATATTACTTGTTTATTTTGAAAATGGATTAAATTCTAAAAATATATAAATTTGCAAGTAAGGAAAAACATTTCAAATCTACGATAAAGAGTGTCGTATCGTACATTGTTATTACAATACAAATTCTAGTGGCCACACGAAGAGGACAAGTGAACACCATTTCTAATATACAGGGTGCCCATTAAAGTCCTATCAATCCCCATTAACTTCAGAACGGCGACAGTTATAGTTAATTATAACATGGTATATAATATATGGTATATTATAACACAATAAAGTCGTTATGTATTACGCGACGAGACCCCTTACAGCGCGCAAACCGTGAAGTTATTGTTCCTATCTCGAAAACTGTGCGAGATACGAGAAAAAGTCAATTACAAAGTTGTATATAGCGTCCGCGATTTATTAGGACATAATGTCCTTCCTGCATGTAAAAGAAGCTTTATTAGAATCCCTGAAATGTCAGGTTTTTTTAATATCCAATCACCAGCTTAAATACGCCCCTAATTACATGTACGGCATTATAAAGCAGACGCACATTTACTCGTAAAACTAAGACAAGAAAAGTACAGTTTGTTTTAATAATAAAATCAAGTTAAGTATGCACAAAGTAAGTATTTACCACCGGCAGCAATGCATCATGCTAGCTTCAATGTTTGATAAATCATCTAAAAAAAAAAAAAAAAAAAAAAAAAAAAAAAACTTTTTACATAAAGAAGTACTATAAATAGATTCATTTTATTTCTATCTAGTAAATTTGTAGATTAGGAGTTTCAACATCATTTTTACAAGTTGCATTTTTATTTTGAATTCATTTTATTTAAAATCATCCCACGCTTCCCGAGTTACAGAACATAGGTAAAAGCACTTTTTAATTGAAAACAGTAAGATTTTTTATATGTATAACATATTTTATTAGATTGCCCGCACTAACAAAACCAAAAAACATTTTTATATGAAAAATATCAGTTATGTACTCAAGTAAAATTTTGAAATTTATTAAAAGCGATACTTTTGTATTAGCCGTATGCCAGCGGTTAATAGCTGATGAAATCGTCAAAGATTTCGCAATTAGTTGTGATTAGATTACGATTATTTTAGAGTTTAAATGCGTATTCGATTACATAGCTGTTAAATTTGTGCTTTATTTATTTTATTGATTTATTTATGACATTTTTATTTTATAATTGAATATTAGCCGGAAACAAATGCTGAACTATAGGAATTGATTAAAGTGCAAACGGGCTTTTGTTGCTAACGTTATTGGGCTGCACGCGATAAAGATAAGTTTCAAAAATTCATACTGATTTTTTTAAATAATAAAAATTCAATAAATTGGTATATACAGTTTTCGAACAAATTGCATTTATTTTTTTTTTTCTATTCGACGCGTGACGGTGCAAGAATTGAAATTGTGCGATGTTTAGAAGTTTAATAAATTTCCGATAAAAGCTAAATTGATTGCTCAAGTGGTTATGACCATCGATATGACGCCAGCCTTACTCACACGGACATGTTTTTCTTCTAATATAGATTTTAAAATTTTCAAACAGCAGTTTCATTTCTTACATATTAGTACAACAGCAAGTAAAATTTCAAGTAATTTCAGAAAATTTAACTCTTATGAATTGTAACAAGAAATATGATTGCATTGATACTAATACACAAATACTGATACTCTTTGACTGTTTATTTTTTTAAATGTTTTATTAAATGAGGGAGCTTTGACATCCTTAACCCACCCCGTCGTCTCATAATTTGATAGTCGTAACTCTCTGCAATTTACTCTATTAAATATTCTATCTAAAATAATTAAAATGTTGGTTTCGTGATAATATCGTTAATAATTAGTTTGAACGACCAGATATTCTCATACATATTTTATTAATTATAGCCAATCGCAATTGTTCCATTTATTTTAAATAAGGATGCGACGAATATTCGGCAACAGATATTCTCATAAATATTTTATTAATTATAGCCAATCGCAATTGTTCCATTTATTTTAAATAAGGATGCGACGAATATTCGGCAACTATTCGGTGTTGGGCGTATTCGGCCTTTTTGCCGAATATTTGGTTAGCCGAATGTTTCGGCTAAATATTGCGAGATATTTCGACAAATATTGCTGATATCTCACCGGATGCTGCTAGATATCTCGCCGATTAAGTTAAGAATAATATTTGTTTGTTTTTTGCAATTTGTTTCTCTAATCCAGACTGGCTACTTTCTGACACATTCATAAAGCCATTTTCGTTGTTAATTGCACAACATGTGAAGTCATTCGGATACTAAAAAATCATATAGCATTTCTTTATTTCCTATAAAAGTCGAGGATCTTTTAGAAAATGGTGTCCAAATTGGAGATTTAAACTGACTTTAGAGACACAACTGTCATGGATTACAATTCAAGATGTAAATACTCTTATAGAAAAATGAAACCACTGTTCGATTCTAAAACACATGAATATCCATTAATGTCTGCAAATTTAACTAGCGACACAAACTCCTCGCAATAAAATTTACTTGACGAAATGTTATTCTGGGAAATAGCTCACTATGAATTATGAGAGAGTGCGTAAGTATTATTATTGATTTCGAATGTAAGAAATGAGAAAATATTATAGGATAGTAAAAATGAAGTACATTCTTTATACTTTTAATGGAAATAATTGAACTTACCATCCTGACTTACAGAAAGTCAATTTGATACATCTAACAAGGGACCCTACCCAAAAGGAATACCTCAATTTCCATGAAAATTTTATCATAGAGCGTGCTCATGATATGATGAAGAATGATACCGATTTTATCGGCCATCGTCAAGGTTTTGTATTTTTAAAATGATTGTAAAAGTAGCTATGGTTCAACTAATGAAAATCGCTAAATGTTTTATTCAAATATATTCCAATAATTTCAAACAACGTAATCGTCACAGAAATGATAATTAGTATGAATTGAGTAAAACACAATGAATTTTTACACCATCCACAAATTATAAACTGAAAATTTTCACATTCATGACATTCGGTTCCATTACTCGTGAAACAAAAATAAACTTGATTCTGGAAATGCCTTTCTTCAAGATATCTGCACTTTATCTGCACTACGTATATTTTGCATAATTTCTACACTAATTATAATTTCTGTAACGATTATGTTGTTAAACACTTAGCGATTTTCATTAGTTGCATCATAGATAATTTACAAATATTTTTAAAATTCTAAATAAATTATCTAAATTAAAAAATCAATTTTAAAAGTACATTTAACAGTGGTAATGACTGATGAGTTTCTAATTTAGGTAAAATGTCTACGAATTGTAAGATAAATTTATGCTATTAAAATAGTGGATGTAATAAAAGTTGTTTTACTATTAGCAACAAAACGTGTTTGATATAATACAAAATATACATCAAGCTAGTAAAAAAAAATCAACACATAAATAATAAAACATCAATTTGTGTTTAATTATTTTTCCATTTTAAATTTTTAAATATAATCAAATAATTAATTACAATCAAAAGTTATTTTTTATTTTATTTTATTTTTTTTTTGAAAAAAAAAAAAGTTGAATTCGGCAGCCGAATATTCAATAATTAGCCTAAAATTGTGATGAATATTCGGTATTCTGCTAAATCACTATTGTTATGAATTTTGTATATATCTGTAAATATTTGTTTAAATTTATTTTATTATTGTGAAAATTGCAGTATTATTAATGTATTTCCTATTGAGCATCATGTAACTCAATGCTAAAGGCCTCAGGTGCTTTGCAAGAAAAACAACCTTACACCCTCATCGTTTTTAAAATGTAGTCTATGGAAAAATCGCCAAGGAATGGGTTTATCGCCAAGTTGGCGATGGTTTTGGCGACTTATTTTTGTCGCCAAATTTGGCGATATATCGCCAAATGTCGCCAAGTTGGCGACGGATTTGGCGACTTTTTGTGCAACCACACCCCCCTTATACCTATACATTGGGATCCTTTCTTGCTTGGGTTCTCTATCGAAAGTTAAAGCACTTTCTGGTAATTTCTAGCATCTGAAGGCTCTGGAATAATCTGGAAAAATCTCTGAAACCTATATAAGGACCTCCATCAGTTCAGTTAGTTAGTTGTCTGTCAACTGCGATTGAATTCATACGAGAGGCTTTGCATTGAGAACTGTGTTTCTCGGATCGATTTCGTCATTGATACGTCGTATTGAACGCATTGTTTCTGTGTGAAATTTTGCTGCGCTTTTATTGGATTTGAAGATTACTGAATATCTTGTAATTTTCAGAAGATATTTGTGATCGTATTGCACTGTTTATAGTGAATAAAGCCTTTTTATTGTTCTTATATATTGGCATCAGTCCTTTCGAACCCCGAGCTCACAACATTTGGTGTCAGGAGTGGGGTTGAATGCCGATCACCAGAGCAATACGCCGCTGAAGTGTGACGTTTCAACATGGCGCTGGGCATAAACAGATCGAAGTGCCCATTGAAATAACATGGACGTAAAAAATAAAATCTTCTAGGAATAATAATTTTCATATTTAAGAATTTCCAGGCGCTGTTCTGTAAAGTTTAAGGTACGCTTTTCATTATGAATTCACCAAACTTCCGATTTTGTGCTTTAAATTTGTATAATTTATTAAAAAGTCATTAGCTTAACTCCGGTTAGACAAACATGCTGCCATGTTTGTCTAACCGGAGTTAAGCTAATGATAATTGTTTACATCGTCTGAATAGATGATGTTTACATTCATGTCCTTCAGGATGTATTTATCTCTTTTTATTTGAAAGTAATTTGATGTTTTAAGTATAAGTAAAGAGAAAATCATATTAAAATAAAAAAATTATTAGATTATTTTTAATAATTTACATATTATGATACTTTATATATTTAATAGATTAAAATTTAGTATTTTAATTTAATATATTATATTATTGATTTAATAAAGTATTAATTTAATATAATTCATTATGATATTATTTATATATACAGTATTAATTATTTATTAAGATTAATACTAATTATAATTATAAAGATTTTATTGTAATTGATATTAATTATAGTTTTTAATATTAAATAATTAATATTTTACTTCATATTATTATATTACTATGATAATTAAAATTTATAATTTGTAATAATATTATTATTTATGTTATTAATTTATATTAAATATAAATATATTAATATAATTATAAATATTGATAATAATCTAATATAAAATTATAATATAATCTATAATGTAATAATAATAATAATTTAAACATATCAAATTAAATATATATTACATTAAATTAATATTATGAATAATTAATACTAATAATAAATAATTATTTATCATTTTAAATGTTTAATAAATATAACTGATATTAATAAATAATATAAAATTACTTATTAATAATTTTAATAATAATTATTTAATTATATATATATATATATTTAAATAATTAATATAATTAAATTTATAATTTTAATTAATAATTATTTAATTATATATAAAAATAATTACTTAATATAATTAAATTGATAATTATTTAATTATATATATATATATATATATATATATATATATATATATATATATATAATTATTAATTAAAATTATTAATAATTAATTTTATATTATTTATTAATGTCAATTATATTTATTAATCATTTAAAATGATAAATAATTATTTATTATTAGTATTAATTATTCATAATATTAGTTTAAAGTAATATATAAATAATTTAATATGTTTAAATTGATTTCATATTTAATTTAATATAGTATATCATTTTAGTATTATAATTTGATATATTATATTTTATATATTATTTAATATATACTTTATATATTTTATTTAAATATTATTTATAATTTATGTATTATAATAATTTATAAATTATAAAATATCTTTAATAATTTTTTAAAATATAAAATTAGTAAAATTATTAATTAAAATCTATAAAATTTTACTTTACAGACAGAGATATCTTGACAGACATGAATGTAAATATCACCAATTCAGCCAATGTAAACAACCGGAATGTTTGTCGAATTGGAGTTAAGCTAACTAGTTTTTAATAAATTGATCAAATTTAAATCACAAAATCAGAAGTTTGGGGTATTCATAATAAAAAGCGTACCTTAAACTTTGCAGAACAGTGCCTGAAAGTTCTTAAATATGAAAATTATTATTCCGAGAAGATTTTATTTTTTACGTTCATGTTATTTCAATGGGCACTTCAGTCTGTTTATGCCCAGCGCCATATTGATGACGTCACGACTTCAGCGGCGTATGGAGGCGCAACTGACTAAATTATTGGAGAAATTAGGGGAGATGGATGAGAAAATGACTGCCAACCTTGCTGAGTTGAAAGAAGAAATGAAGAAGGAAATGACTGAGAATCAGGCTGAAATGAAGGAAATGTCGGAAGAAATGAAGAAGGAAATGTCAGCGATAGATGAGAAAATGACTGCGAACCAGGCTGAAATGAAGAAGGAAATGTCAGCGATAGATGAGAAAATGACTGCGAACCAGGCTGAAATGAAGGAAATGTCGGAAGAAATGAAGAAGGAAATGTCAGCGATAGACGAGAAAATGACTGCCAACCTTGGCGACTTAAAAGATGAAATGAAAAAGGATATGTCAACCAACCTTGGAGAGTTGAAAGACTTAATAGAGGATAAAATAACATCTTTAAATGACAGAATTGACGGCGTGGAAGACAAAGTTGAAGGAAGATTTCAAGAAATAGAAGGAAAGGTAGAAGAAATTCAAATGACAGCGAAAACCGTAGAAGAAAGAGTAGAAGAAAAAGTTCAAAAGATCGCCAAGACCGTTGAAGAAAGCATAGAGAATGTAAAAAAAGATTTGGAAAAAATCAAGAAACAGAAGATAACTGCCGTAAACTTTTCCGAAGATTTCAAGTATCCAGATATGCTTCCTCGGGCCTTTATTAAACTTTCGACCTATGACGGCAAATCCTCCTGGCCAGTTTTTAAGACACAATTTGGGATCGTAGCGGACGCCAATGGATGGGATTCCCAGACAAAGGCTTGCCAGTTAGCTGCTTCTCTACGAGCTGATGCTGCCGACGTCTTACAGACTTTGCCTGCAAATGAACCGCTGGATTTTGAAACGCTCGCCAGTGCCTTAGAATTGCGCTTTGGCGAGAAATGCATGAAGGAATATAGCAGACTCCAGCTCAAATCTCGACAGCAGAAATCCACTGAATCCCTGCAAGAGCTTGCTACGGATGTCGAGAGACTTTCCCATCTTGCTTATCCTGACTGCCCGACTGAAACTAGAGAAAGTTTAGCTCTGCAGCATTTCATCGATGGTGTGCGTGACTTTGAGATCCAGAAACAACTCCGGATTGCAGATCTCAGTGACTTAAAAGGGGCTTTAGTTTATGCCCTGAAATTCGAGGCAGCCCAGCAAGCTACAAGGAAAGATCGGCACTTTGTGCGAGTAGCCAACATACCTGAGACGTCGGATACAGCTGTGGAACGTTTACAGCAGCAGATGAAGGACGTGATGAGACATATAAACTCCTTGATGGACAACAAACCTGGAAGAAAGATCAAGTGCTGGAAATGCGGTGGAGAAGGCCATATTCAAAGAAACTGCCTAAACCGACCCAGCACAGAAGGTAATAGCTCCTCACGAACGGCGGAGCAGGAAAACTAATTAATGGCCATCTCGCGGGGCGGAGGTTGCCAGATTTTGTGAAGCCCCATTATCAAGTGTGTCAAATTTCTGCAAGAAGTTGCGGCGAGAACGGAGTTTTTATAGTCGGGCGTGTGAATGATTTGCCCTTTAATATGATCATCGATACAGGAGCCAATGTGACCATCGTTCGGAAAGATCTAGCTCTGCGGCTAAAAGAAAAACTCCTCTGGACCCCGCCCCGTGTTATCCTTCAAACTGTGACCGGGGATAAGATTGACATACATGGAAGAATGAAATTGAAAATAAAGTTTGGGAACGCCGCTTACCATCATACAGTCTATGTGGCCGATATTTCAGACCCTTTCATACTCGGACTGGACTTTTTAAAAGAGCATGGATTTACACTGGACTTTAAGAATAATGAGTTACGCTCTGCTCAAGAAGATGTCACTATTTTCAAACTTGGAAATGAGTCCGGGTCTATTCAACGGATCACAGCCAAGGCAGATGTTATCATCCCTCCTCGGACCGAAATGATGATACCTGGATTAACTGGAAACGAAAGAATTTTCCAGTATGGCTTGACTGGATATCCTGAGAAGAGCCCAAAGGGAGTGCTAATAGCATCAGCGCTGGTAGATCTGTCGAGAGATGTGGTACCTGTGAGGATTGCGAACGTAAGTGAAAAGTCTAAAATTATCCAGAAAGGTGAAGTGCTTGCAACCTGTGCTCCAGTCACCTGTGTTTGCAAAGACCCGAGCTTGACGTTATCGGAGCCGCCTACAAGTTTAACACCTGTAATTGGACGAAATGAAAATTTATCTCCTGAACAGAGACATGCCGCAGAAAGACTGTTCCAGGAATTTAAGGATGTGTTTTCACAAAACGAGAGTGATATAGGGCGCACTTCACTGACATGTCATAGAATTGATACTGCCAACCATCCACCGATTAAACAGCATCCAAGACGCTTGCCGTTCGCAAAACAAGAAGAGGTTTCTAAGCTCTTACGAGAGATGCAGGATAGTGACATCATCGAACCGTCATCAAGTCCGTGGGCCTCTCCCATCGTGTTGGTCCGAAAGAAAGATGGCTCCACAAGATTTTGTGTGGATTATCGTAAACTTAACGATATCACGAAGAAGGACAGCTATCCTCTACCAAGAATAGACGACACGCTAGATACTCTTTCAGGACATAAATGGTTTTCCACGCTGGATTTGAAGAGTGGATATTGGCAAGTAGAGATCCATCCTGATGACAAAGAGAAGACCACATTTACTACTGGACAAGGACTTTGGCAATTTAAAGTTATGCCGTTCGGGCTCTGCAATGCTCCAGCAACGTTCGAGCGCCTCATGGAGACAGTGTTAAAAGGTCTGACTTTTGAAGCTTGTCTCATCTACCTAGATGACGTCATCATTGGTTGCCGCACGTTTGAAGAACATCTAGTGAATATTCGAAAAGTGTTAACGAAACTAAGAGCGGCGAATTTAAAGTTGAACCCTTTGAAATGCAAGTTCTTCCAACGAGAAGTAAACTATTTAGGACACATCATCTCAGCTGAAGGTGTTCGAACAGATCCTGAAAAAGTGTCTGCAGTAAAGCACTGGAAACGTCCGGAAAATGTCCATCAGTTGCGAAGCTTTCTGGGACTATGCACCTATTACAGAAAGTTTGTACAGGGGTTCTCCAACATCGCAAGACCCTTGCATAGGCTCACTGAAAGCAAACAGAAGTTTCTATGGACACAAGAATGCGAATATTCATTCCAGCGGCTGAAAGAAGCTCTCACATCCTCTCCAGTCCTTACCTATCCAGACCCCGACAAACAATTCATTGTGGACACGGATGCCAGTCAGGAAAGTGTCGGCGCTGTACTTTCTCAAGAAATAGATGGCCAAGAACGAGTCGTAGCATACTGGAGCAAATGTTTATCGAAACCAGAGCGGAATTATTGCGTCACTCGTAAGGAGTTATTAGCTATAGTGAAAGCCATAGAACACTTCCATCACTATCTCTATGGCAGGAAATTTCTCCTTCGTACTGACCACGCATCCCTAACATGGCTGATGAATTTTAAGAACCCAGAGGGCCAAGTAGCCAGATGGATACAACGACTCCAGGAATACGACTTTGACATCAGGCATCGCAAAGGCTCATCGCATGGAAACGCCGATGCCCTATCAAGAAGACCGTGTCCCGAGAGCTGTCGTTATTGTTCCAGAGCGGAGAGCAAGTATAATCCCGAATATGTCATACGCCAGACGAAGACTTCACTATTGACGCCACCAGATCCCTGGAGTGATGAGAAGATTCGAGAAGATCAAATGGCAGACTCTGAGATCAAACCAATCTTGGAGTTATTAGAATCTTCTAGCACGAAGCCCAGTTGGAAAGACATCTCGACTTACAGTCCTACGACGAAGCAATATTGGGCTCTTTGGAACTCTCTCCACGTCAGGAATGGTGTCCTGTTCCGAAAATTCGAATCGGAAGATGGGAAGACATCTCGGTGGCAGTTGGTACTTCCTCGATCCCGAATCCCAGAGGTCCTCAAGGAATTACATGGCAGTCCCACTGGTGGCCATTTTGGAGTCATGAAAACATTACACAGAGTCCGAGAGCGCTTCTTCTGGGGAAAAGCGAGAGCTGACGTCGAACAATGGTGCAAATCTTGCGATGCATGTGCAGCTCGGAAAGGACCAAAGAAACGTAGCCGAGGAAGACTACATCTCTACAATGTAGGAGCACCTTTTGAACGCATCGCCCTTGACATCCTAGGTCCTCTGCCAAGAAGTGCTGATGGCAACAAATACCTCCTTGTTGTCATGGACTATTTCACAAAATGGCCTGAAGTTTATGCCATCCCTGATCAAGAAGCTTCTACGGTTGCGGATGCCTTGGTACACCAGTGGATATCAAGGTATGGTGTTCCCCTTCAAATGCATTCTGACCAGGGGAGAAATTTCATCTCTGCTGTGATTGAGGGTCTCTGTCAACTTCTCGGAATGGACAA
Organism: Maratus michaelseni; assembly: GCA_963931845.1. Lineage (NCBI taxonomy): Eukaryota > Metazoa > Arthropoda > Arachnida > Araneae > Salticidae > Maratus > Maratus michaelseni. The sequence goes on from OZ007587.1 coordinate 189,713,015, forward strand.
AACTAGGACGACGCCTTTACATCCACAGTCGGATGGCATGGTTGAGAGATTTAATCGTACCATCCTCAACAATCTCTCACTGCTAGTCTCAAGAAACCAACAAGACTGGGACCAAAAACTTCCCTTGTTTCTTCTCGCCTATCGCAGCGCCGTCCATGAAACAACCGGCTATTCCCCGTCTCCGATGCTTTTCGGTCGTGATCTTCGTCTACCTTGTGATCTGATTTTTGGTCGTCCTCCAGATGCGCCTTCATCGCCAGAGGGATACGTGCAGGATCTCCAGGCACGATTTGAAGACGTCCACAACTTGGCTCGAGAGCGGATCAATATACAGACGGAGAAGATGAAGACCAGGTACGACACGAAAGCCACGGGACATCAATTCAAAGAAGGTGACAAGGTTTGGTTTTATAATCCGACTCGACGTAAAGGACTTTCTCCCAAACTGCAATCGCACTGGGACGGTCCTTATACAGTCCTAAACAGACTGAACGATGTCGTAATTCGGATCCGAAAGTCACCAAGTTCGAAGCCTAGAGTCGTTCATTACGACAGGCTGGCTCCATACTATGGCCATAGTACTTAGTTCATTGATTGTAAATAGTGTAATGTAAATAATGTAAATTAGTATGACCATGGTCTTGTATATAAATTAATGTAATTATTTATTTTGCTTAGCATTATCATTATTATTGTTATTATTATTTAAATACTTGTATGTAATAATGTCTATGCTTTAATTTAATTTTATTTTTAAATAAGTGTATATTTTGTATAATTCAGCATTATGAAAGTGTTTTGAATAGTATAGCATTTGTTGGTAACGGGTTTGCTTTCCGATCAAAGTTGAACTGCCCGGGACGTGCAGTCCTTGAGAGGGGGGCAATGTTATGAATTTTGTATATATCTGTAAATATTCCATTTGTTTAAATTTAATTTATTATTGTGAAAATTGCAGTATTATTAATGTATTTCCTATTGAGCATCATGTAACTCAATGCTAAAGGCCTCAGGTGCTTTGCAAGAAAAACAACCTTACACCCTCATCGTTTTTAAAATGTAGTCTATGGGAAAATCGCCAAGGAATGGGTTTATCGCCAAGTTGGCGATGGTTTTGGCGACTTATTTTTGTCGCCAAATTTGGCGATATATCGCCAAATGTCGCCAAGTTGGCGACGGATTTGGCGACTTTTTGTGCAACCACACCCCCCTTATACATTGGGATACTTTCTTGCTTGGGTTCTCTATCGAAAGTTAAAGCACTTTCTGGTAATTTCTAGCATCTGAAGGCTCTGGAATAATCTGGAAAGATCTCTGAAACCTATATAAGGACCTCCATCAGTTCAGTTAGTTAGTTGTCTGTCAACTGCGATTGAATTCATACGAGAGGCTTTGCATTGAGAACTGTGTTTCTCGGATCGATTTCGTCATTGATACGTCGTATTGAACGCATTGTTTCTGTGTGAAATTTTGCTGCGCTTTTATTGGATTTGAAGATTACTGAATATCTTGTAATTTTCAGAAGATATTTGTGATCGTATTGCACTGTTTATAGTGAATAAAGCCTTTTTATTGTTCTTATATATTGGCATCAGTCCTTTCGAACCCCGAGTTCACAACACTATTTATCACATCCTTAATTTGAAACTGAGTCTCTCCCATAATTAGATGCGCTCGTAATTATATAAATACGTAATACCTATAGTCGTCGTCTGGTCCGTTTCTCCGCATATAACGGGACGGACGGACGTTCGTTATTTCGCAAAAACTACTCAACCGAATGGTTTGAAATTTAATATATATAATCGTTGCGAGTGCCTGATTTACGTCAGGGCATTCGGGGCACGGGCCCAGGGCCCCCGATTTTCAGGGGCCCCCAAATGCTACTAAAGATTTTTCAATTATTGGTCAAAACAGTTTTAACTGTCAAAAAACAAAATTAAAATGGAAAAATCTGTTTGTCAAAGATTGTCTATGATTTGTCATTCTTTCCTGATTGTCTTTTAACAATTTATGTGCAGGAATGTACAGAACTCCGCTTTTGGGATCGCCATATTATTTCATTTTTATTTATTTGACCTGTAAGTCTCTCATGGTTAACATGGACAAAGCCATGTGGTTCTGCTAGTTACTTGTATTTTTCTTTTTTCAGTGGAAGCTTGTATTTGAAAGAAAAAGTTATTTGATTAATAGGATATGCTAATATTTTAAATAATTATAGCTTGGTACTGCGGTAAATTTATTATTAGTTGTTGCATACTTTAACATGCAGATAATTGCACTTGCATAGAGAAAGGTAATTAGCACCACACAGTTTATCATAAAATTCAATTAAAAATTCATAATTATAAAATAATTATTTAAAAGTAAATTAATGATTATCAAATTTATTTTTTTAATTGATATTTTAAAGAAATTATTAAAGTCAATAGTGGTTATATTAATAAGTACTTCTTTCGATATTATTTTCTTTTATTCAATGCCTCTGTAAGCATCGGTGCAAGGGGACTGCATATGTATCTGTGCCCAGGGCCCCCCAAATTTGTAAGTCGGTCCCTGATCGTTGCAGAATTTTGTCGAGTCATTTCAAATTTTATGAAAATCGAATCAAAACTTAAAAAGATATTAATAAAAGTTGTCTTCATTCTATTAAATCCTATCATACGTAATCTATATAATAAAAGCGCAAGTCATCTGTGACTGATAAAAACAAGTACGGGCTAACCACTTCTTTTTTCATATGCCATTTGGTCATTTTTATTTCAAAATTATTTTTTCGAATAAAAGTGCATAAAAGCTACATTTTTAGAAAGATCGTTCAAAAAAATTGTTTGCTTGAGAGATGTATAGAATGTATAGATTTTGAGATAACTTCAGTGGAAATTAGGTTAACAGCCGGATATCTCAATCCATCAAAGTCAATAAACACAAGAGTTCATAGTGAGTCATAGAAATATGAAACCATGGAGGTAATCATTCGCAAAGTAAGATCTCCATGGTGAGTTTTGCAGTGCTGTCTGGTGTCGAAAAAAAATTCGCATCTGGAAACGTGGCATACTTAATAAGAAGAAAAAGGCATGCTCATTTACTTCATAACAGACGATATAATTAATTTCACTGAAATAATAACGATTACTTTTTTTTACATTGTAAAACTAGTTTTAGTACGAACGCACCTCATTTGTCACGTTTAACGTACAATTTCCAACTTGTTTTTTAATTGCTATGCTACTTCAGCTGTTTTTTAAAAGAATATCGCCTAACAGGATCCAGAGATCGAAATATTCTAACCTTTGTTTTACATTATAAGTATTTTAAAATTACTATTTTATTTATTTATTTATTTTATTACAGGTGCGATAACGGGATTTCTCACCAACTATTGGAGTATCCGAAGTCTTGCAATGTTTGGAACCATTTTGGCAGCTTTATCTGTCAGCATATGCAGTTTGGCGTATCAGATGAAACTCATCATAATATTCTACGGAGCATTACAAGGTGATTGATTTTTTTTTCAAAGCTAAATTTACAATTAAAATCCCAAATAACAACAACAACAAAAATAATAACAATATAACTATAATAATAGCCTAATTTTTAAATGTAATTTTTTGAAAATGTTATTTTGAATTTCAAGAGTCTGCTCAATAAGAGGGTCATTTGATTTTTCCAGAATTTCATCATATCTTATTGCAAATATATTAGCGACAAGTTCTATTTATTTCACTATGAGCCTCTTTGTCGTTATCAGAAATACGCAAGTTACTTTTGGACTCCTGCCAAAAAACTGGTTGTTATTTTTATCCCTCTTGCATCAAGTGTAAATATCGCATAATTGCAATTTTTACATCATCAAATAGGAGGGAAAAGATGTTCTTTCGAATAAAATCTGTTTGAAAACTGTAGCTCAGTTAAAGGATTTTTTTACGACATTTTAAACAATTTTCAACTTTTTTTTCGATAAATCTATCTCAACAAAGAACTTTTGTTTGCTACAATAATGTAAAGTAACTGTGGAAGAGTTAGCACAATTGAAAATTAACTGGCCAGATGAATATAAAATTAATATGAAGTTAAGTTAAATTGGTTAATAGATGCATTGCATGAGAATATGTTCAGAATTGTATTTTAATTGTTACTGTGGATTATTGTTACTTAGAGCGCGTCCAGTACTGTCACCGGTACGTAACCGGTAAGGTTGGTTAGTTACCAAAGCGTTCAGTGCTGCTAACCGATACGCAACCAATGTCGTTCAGAGGAAGTAACCGAAGCAAACCGAAGTGACCGGTAAGGGACCGAACTAACCGAAGAAAAATCTCGGTTAGTTGGGTCACGTGATCGGTTACTTGAACATTTACGATACAGACGTAATTACGATGATGTAATACAGATGGCGCTACAAGTAAATAATACCATTTTCGTTCAGTAGGTCTGTCGACCGGTTAGAAACCGGTCGCTTACCGCCCCGGTAAGTAACCGGTCACATTGGTCACTTTGGTTAGGTCTACTGGACGCGCTCCTAGTGTCTAATCTAACTGTACAGTTATCGTCTGCCGAGTTTTTAAAGAGTGAGTTATAAACTGCATTTTAATATACTAAAGATCAATGATTTGGTATCCAATGTTATCATTATAATATTTTTCCTCTTTGTATCATAAATCTGAATGGTCTAAAAGCATGTTTTCTATTTAGTATCTCTATATTAGCTTTTTGTCAAAATTTTCGTTATTTCGCTTCCTTCCAACAGAGTTATCTAAAGTAAAATTTAGGTAGGATTTGTAAACTAAATTACCATTATACAAGTGGATCACAATGAAAGTAGAGGTGTTTAGAGACCGATAGATATTGTTCACATTTGTCAACAAACTGGCTTGATAAGTGTCTGCTCAACTCGACGTAGGCAAAACTTCCAGTTAAATAGCTGAAAGTTTTGCTAAAATGCTCGTAATTTTCACATAGTTATAATATATCATATTATGTCTAGGAAATAATACACTATAAATTATTAGCTCTGCGAGAATTGTTGCTTTCTGCCTACGAAGTTGAGAAGTACGTCTTCACTTGGGTGCGTGACGTCACATGCTCATTTTCGATTGTAAAAAATTCACTGAACCAAACTCAATAAAAATTTGTTGTAAAAACTATTTAGACCATAGGATATAAATATTTACAAAACTAAGATTTTCGCCACCAGGGCCAAAAGTAGCGCTTCACGAACTAAATAGTCATTAAAATACTAGGCAATCGTGTGAAACGTTCCTCTATTTGTTAGGGTTTCGTTCATCTCAGGAAACTCTATTACATCCGCTTCGTTGTCTGTCTCTCACAGAACCGATTCTCAGAAACTATCTAACTTACAGTCATGAAAATCTGTGTACTTATAGCTGAATACCTACTATGAAGCTCAAAATCATAAAAATTTTAAAAAATCGTATTATTTTAATAAATAGAGATTAAAAAAAAAACTCTCAGCCTTTTCCTATTAAATTTAAACATTTTTCGTTATAGCAGTTGCCAACAATTAAAAATCCACAATAAAATTCTTTCTACAATAATTAATTTTCTATTGAAAGCTTTCCGCGTGAAAAATGAAAATGAAATAAAAAGTTTCACCAATACAAAAAAAGATTAATATGACGTCATATTGGTAAAAAAAGGAAATTTTCAAACATTTCTCAATAATACAAGGAGTAGGAGTATGTGTAAATACAGAAAGCAGCTTAATATGACGTCATTAGAGAATTAAAAATAAAATTAATCTGACGTCATATTGGGAGTTTAACGGATTTTTCAAATGTTTGAGAATAATACACATAAAGTATCAATATGAGTAATAGAGAATAGTAAATATATGAGTTTGAGGAACGTCTTGAATCATGATAAAAACCCGATTACGGAAATATTGGCATATTTTAACATTTTGAAGGTCTCTATAGAACATGTTTAATTTTGAAATTGATAGTTTTTTTTTATTGGCATTTAGTTAACATGACAGATATTATTAATGACAGGGTATAATAGCGGGGGAATATTAAACGAAACCCTTTGTGCGATCTTCGATCACACTTACCCATTTGTTTTGTTTTTTTTCCTCCTGTTCCTATTTTACAGCCCAAAATCATCTTTAATTGACACTTTCATTGAAGATTAATAAAGACTAGTATTGGTTACTCTTTTCGGAAAATATCGTTAGCGAAAGAAGTGTACACACACGCCCTTCTACATTGTAAAAAAAAAAAAAAAAAGGAGAGAGAGAGAGAGAGAATGTTTTTTAATCAAGCAAGAAGGTCTACGAAAATATAACCGGTTACACACTACTCCGAAAAGTGTTCCTTTATCTTCAGAAAACAATATATTTCGGAGACTTAAAGCAGTATTTCTGGAACAAAAGTTTCTTTTGCTGCCCTTAACTTTGGGAAACGCTACAAAGTGGTTTCCTCTGTGCATTAATCAGTTTTCTCAACTCTGTATCAATACGAAATGTCGTTTTTTCGGATGCTATCAATTCTCATGTGAACATTTTCAGTTGCATAACACAATTTATATGTGCAAGGGTAAAAAAATAATGTTCATTTCACGCTGTTAATTTGGCATGTTTGTCTGTTGAACAAGAAACATGAAAAGTTTTACTTGAGAATTGATAGCATCTGAAAAGTCTTTACTTTTGTTGATACTGGGTTGAGAAAACTGATTAATACACTATAAAAATACTTCGTAACCTTATCTTTCCAAAATTTACGGGCAACAAAAAAAAAAGCTTCTGTTTTAGAAATGTTTCTTTAAATCTTTGAAATTTATTGTTTTCTGGGATTTCTTGTGACTTTTCTTGGATTTTTCTGGGAACTCGAAAAAGGTTAAATTATTTTTTCGTAAACCTTGTTGCTATATCAAGTAACATTTTTCTTTTCTTTATCATCAGCTTAAAAGTATCCTGTTGAGATTTCTTGTACTTCAAGGCATTGAAATCTGATAAGCATTATATTCCGATTTTTTACCTGTTACAATGACTTACTGTTATGATATTTTCCTTATAAAACATAAGCTGAGCAGGACATCTGGCAAATTTTAATTTACCAGGCTACGATTTCCCTAAAAGGGACAAGGCCCATAGGCCTTCTGTCTATTTGGTAATGTTACCAGATTAAGGTGTTTTTTTTATTATTATTATTCAACATATCTACCACCTTTTTTCCTGATAGTTATCTTCGCCTTGTTTAAAATCAGCAATCTGCGGTTAATTAAAGCGAATATTACGTGTTAGAAAAATTTATAGATATTTTGAATAAAAAAATGGGACCAATAATAGCCAAACCCGGTAATCCACTTCTATCTGGTAATCCGGCATTGTACGTATACTTCGGGAAAGACTTGGAAGACAGTGGGAGAAAGATCGAGACTGCTTGTTTGCACCCTTGGCTTAATTTGATTGCCATATCGGGCGCTAACACGATATAAAATTAGTAAATCTGCAGATCAGGAGCCTCAACGTCAGCTATAAAAGCCATTGTTTTTTAATCACTTTTCATATTATTTAACGTCTTACAATCGTAATTTATTTTTTTTTATATTAGATACATATTTATAGGCATATAAAATACTTCGGAGGTTTCAGAATTAGAAGAGTTAAATTAAACACGGTTTATGCAAGGATATTCTGAAATTTTTATGAACTTCTTATTCATGTAACTTTTTAGATTAAAAAATAAATAAACTTGTATTAAAATAAATTCTTGATTTATGTCAATAGAATACAAAATAATTTATTTTGTTAATAAAATATTGCAGCAAAATAGTGCGAGTTACTTGAATTTTATTATTTTCATATTCTTTGAAATAGGGTTGCTAAGCAACTAATAAATTAAAGAGCAAAGTAAAAAGAAATGCATTTTAAAATTTGTAAAAAATATGAAAATAAAATGTTTTATATTTCCCGAACAGATGCAAAAAAATTTCCAATAATTTAAACAATTAATCTCTAAATTCTAATGACTGTATCAACAAATTTTAAAAGCTATTGGATATATTTAAAACCTCCATATCGAAAATTTAGCATTAATAATTTTACGTTTAAATCCATTATTCAAATATGCGATTTTCATTTTAGTTCAAAATGAAATTTGAAAATCGTCTTTATTCCCATAGGAAAGCATTATGACCTAAAAAGAAATGTTCTATATTTTTCGAACGAATGAACCAAATGTAACTAAAAACTATACAGCTAATTCCGAGTACTTCACCAACATAACCCACCAAAAATCAACCTAATATGACGATTTTTAAGGCAGTTATCGCGAAACAGACAGACAGACAACAGACAGACAGACAGACAAACAGACGGAAACCAAAAACTTTTCGGGTCTCCACAGTGAGCCTTAACTGACGTTTCGGCAATTATTTTAGGATTGCGCTTGCAGAAACTTTTTCAAGGATTTTTCTCGTCTTTTTTTGAAACATTAAATAAATTTGATTATTTACAATCTATCACGAATGCAGATTATTTAAATTAGGATAACATATGTCCTTTTCCAAGAAAGTTTGACCTCAGAAAGTAATCTTGACTATTAAAATATTTTGAAAGGAAAATGAAAACATATTGTCGCAATTTAACATCACCTATAACTTTTTTCTTATTTTCTCAAGCATAATTTTTTTTTTTTTTTCCCGTTCAGAAATGTTTCCTTAAAGTAATGCAAATTTATTTCTAATCAAGTTTAAACTTTGGTATCCAGTTTTCACACCACTACAGAGATATAGTATAACTGATAGTACAGCTATGGAAAACAGGTTTAAAATTAGAAATCAGGTGGTTTAACACATGAGGTAAACAGTTTTAAAATTAGAAATCAGGTGGTTTAACACATAAGGTATATGTCAGATGTTTAACACATGTGACAAACGTAATGTTGCATTACAGCCATGTGACTATTGTTATCATGCTGGAAGAAAAAAAGGATAAAACTCGTTTTTAAACATTCTTAAAATTTGAAATCGATATCTCCAGTTATATTTACACACACACACACACATATATATATGTGTGTGTGTGTGTGTATAATCTTAATAAATAAAACCTACCAGGAAATTTTCATCATTCTGTCTCTCTCTCTCTCTCTCTCTTTCTATATATATATATATATATATATATATATATATATATATATATATATATATATATATATATATATATATATATATATATATATATATATATATAGTCCCACATTGTCATGTTAAAACTTCTGTTAAAACTTCATGTTAAAACTTCTTTATTAGCATAATTATGCAATTGCTTCCAATATTTCTTTCTTCTTCTTTTTTCCACCCCCGCCTTAAAGAAAAAAAATTACACTCGCAGAGTCAGATTTTTTTTGTAATGTAATATACAATTTAATATATTATATTTAAAGATACTATAATTCAGTATATAAATATGTTTTTTCAAAATATTAATTAATATTATCGAGTCTATAGGCATAACGTAGAGGGCGGGGGTGAGGAGGGAGGACGAGTTCTCACCCGTCCATAATAGGTAGAAAAGGATCTATTCAAAAAAATTTATTTAAAAGAAAGATATTGTAGCTGAAACTCTAACCCCCCCCCCCTCCCTCCCCCTCCCATCCAAACACACATATATACAAAAAAAAAACATGTTGGAAATTGTACGTCAAACGTTACAAACGAGGTGCGTTCGTACTATAGCTAGTTATATAAATATTCAGATCTTGATGATTTCTAATTCTGCGAAATGAATTATATCGTCTGCAGATTAATTTCTGTAATAACAAAATAAGTATCTCGGTCGCTTGACGATTAAACCTCGGAAGCTCCTATAACAAGAAAGCACCGATTTCTTTTTAAAAAATTCAAATTTCGTAATAAATATTTTTATTAATATCTCCTAAAGTTTTGATTCAATTTTCATAAAATTTGAAATGTCTCGACAAAATTCTGAAAAGATAATATATCTTAAATTTCAAACTATTCGATTGAGTAGATTTGCGTTGTTATATGCGGACGGACGGACAGACGGACGGACGGACGGACAGACAGACGGACGGACCAGACGATGACAATAGGTGCTACGTATTTATATAATTACGAACGCACCTAAAAAAGAAAAAATCCTAGCTACGGATTTGAATTTGTTTAACTCTTTTACTGTTTAATATCATTAATTTAGAAAAACAGAAAGACCGTAGACATTTCGAAATATTCACGGAGTATAATGCTTTGTTAAAATTCTTACTCTTTTCAAAGATTTAGAGGGTTCCCCGTAACCCCCCCCCCCCTCTTGTATATATGCCTATGTTTCTGTATAATGAAAGATTCGTATAGTTGAGCGCTATTTTTGTTGTTATTGTTTGTTCGTTTTTATTACAACCATAGTATTTAATAAACACATTTCCATTCGTTTCATTTTACAGAAGTTTTTTTGTTTAAAAAAAAAAAAAAAAAAAAAAAAAAAAACAGGTGTTCACTTGTTAATGTCTGTAAATTTACTATTTGTACATTTTACCAATTTTTCTTTCAGACATTATTTAAAAAAGCATGGTTAAAAATTCTTACTAAAAACGTCCCCCATTTAAAATATGTAAAAACAGTCTCCAATAAAAATCTCCACCACTCCACAAAAGCGCTTTCGCCCCTCGCTAGACATCATCAGGTTGTGATCTTCAACTCTCTTCCTCTCCATTATATATATGATTGCTGGTTGAAGAGCTCCTACTATCGGCATTCAATACTCTCTCTCTCTCTCTCTCTCTCTCTCTCTCTCTCTCTCTCTCTCTCCCCCTCTTCCAACATTTTTTTCCAGCGGCAATCAAGTAATGAATAAGAAAAATTGGTAAAATATACAAATAGTTTTTTTGTTTTGTTATTTTAAATATATTATTGGCATGCATAATGTGTTTCACAGATTAAATTTCCCGCAAATTTCAAATCCACAGACACTTTTGCTCTTTTTTTAATAGTTTCAAAAATAAAAATCGTATATTGTGCATTTAAAACCACAATCTTAATGTAATTATCTTTTAACTTGATAGAAGTAAGGTGAAAAATTTTGCAGTTTCCTTCAATATGTCTCTGTTTGTCGCCAAAATTCCGCCAAGCGAATAGATACATTCTTTACAAAATATTAATATATATATATATCATAACAGTGGCACATTTTAACTTAAATCAGTTTCATTTAAGCGGTCAATCGTCTTTGTATGTAATGATTTGTAACAAATCAGATATAGAGAGATATTACTTACCCATCATACGTAGTATAGGGTAAGTCTTGTAATCGTTTTGAAAATCGAAAATTTTTTTTGACGGATTTACACGTTTCAGACACTGGAGATTCCGAAAAACATATTTTTAGAAAAAAAAATTTGCCGTCCGTCTGTGTGTCTGTGTGTCTGCAAACACTCTATCTCCCGAAAAAATTGAGATAGAGACTTGCAATTTGGTATGTACTTAGTATGTAATAATGGGAAGAAGCCTATTTCATTTCAATAACCTCGATTAACCGGAACTATTTTTTTCGGACTCTCGAAATATTTGTTCTGATAAAAGGTATATAAAAATTTTCGAAATTGTTTATTTTAAGAAATGAATATAAAAGACAATAAAAAAACATAAATTTTGCATAAAGCATGAAGTCGATCGGATAATGAGTTGCCGAGATATTTGGAATCCTATTTCCCACACTCTTCGATTTTTCATGACCCTGTATTTCATCCAAATTTAACTTCAAAGATATATTTTAATTGGAAATTTCACGCTTAATCAGATGCAGTAAACCTCTAGTTAATAGGATTATTATTTTTGGAGTTATAAGGATGTTTCTTTCAAGCAATTCAGTAATCGAGCCTTTAAAGTTTATGACGTCATCAAGCCACGATTTTATTTGAATTGCAATGCATTTTATAAGTAGTTTACACATTTTTATTTTAATATTTTACATTATGCATATCCATGATGGGTAAGTATTACGGTGGCCCCCAACGACTAGTTTTATTAAAGTAGGCAGCGCACTTCTTGTCGCGGAGGTATAATGTTCCCAGTATATTCTACATTGTCAAATTGCTCGTTCCCAAAGTATAGGCACTTTCCAGTTTAAATCGAAGAGCTGAAGTTCTTTTCTGATGCAAAGCAGCACTAAATTTGTTAAATTCAAATTTTTCCACAAAAGTTTTGAAAAGAAAATTGCCGTCTATTGCTGTATTTTTCTGGCATTATTGACCTTCATATAACGTTTATAGTTAGTACAGGAGTAAAATTAAAGTATGCACAATTCTCTGTGGGTTATTTTGTAATTAAACCTCAGTCATGAGAGGACATTAACGTTTCTTGATAAAATGACTGTTATTATAAGAAGACTCGACTGTATATCTACATTCACATTTTTTTACAGTCGCTAGTACTTTGAATATATATATTTTTTTATTTATTTACTGCTACATTTTATGATCTCCTTTTCTGTATTATTTACTTTAAAAAGATGCTAATTCATTATTTTATTCATCTTTTTAACACTTTTTAACATAATTGAAAATTGTTTAATGAAATTGGTTTGTCTGTCTGGCCGTCTGTCTCTGCTCTAACTCGCGTAAATATTCTTGGAATTACATGTAATTTACACTGCTGTGCAAAACTTAAGCAGCAAACACAAAATGCTAATTTCTGAACACGTGGGTACTCAAAAGGAAATTCTATAAAGAGCAAGTGTAGAAAAGAGGTACTACCCTAACAGCACGGCCAGTCGATGTGAAGTCCCCTTGACGTCACACATGGTTAGAAGTGTCACAATCGCTACGGTGAATGAAAATACGGATATTTCACTGTCTCATTATTACTCTCAAACTAGCCGCCACTCGCGACCAGTTTGGTCTCCCTTAAATGTATGTTAAAAGCACTATAACACGTTACTTTTATTCATAATTTATTTTTTTCCGTAATCCCTCGCCAAACCGGAATATTCTAATAGACAAATCAAAAATTTTTGCGATCATGGTAGCATTTCGCATATTTTTTGTTGTTATGTATTTCATCTTTCTTGACAAAAACCGCTTAACCAACTTAAGCGTTTATGCTTCATATCCGTTTACTTATCAGTTGCAATATGTTTGCTAATGAGGAGATTCTTAAACATATTAAGTAGTTTTCCGTAATTGGATCCATTGCCAAATGGCGTATTTTAGTTAATACGATTTGGTGCATTGAAGTCTATTTTGTGAAAGTCTTTAATGATATCCACATTTACACTGAACCATATTGTTGCCAATATTTTTTTGTTTGTTTGTTTGTTTCTCGCTACCTTTGACTGTAGACTTGATTACGGGAGATCAGAAAATCTATCATTATTCTCATTTAAAACGTCTTGAATAATGTGACATAATCGGGGTGCATATTATAACACGTAATTTTCGAGTATGGTTTGGTGAAACATTGAACTTTTGGAAGCCAGTTTTGATAATCACATTTCTTTTAAACCATATTTGCTGTCAGCGCTTTTGACCCGTGGCGTAGAATCTCATTAAAATTCACGAACTTCCTTCTAGATGCCAATCTCTGTTCGACTCTGTTTTTCTCTGCTCTCCTATTTTGATATAGTTCAGGAGTTTTCATAACTGCATAATTCCCTTACTTTGGCATTTCTGCTTAATGTCTACTGACTATTAAGATCCGTAACTTGTAAATACGCCACGCCAACATTACCGCATATAATTCTAATTACAGAAATCCGTTTTTTCTCTCTATATTGCAACTCTATAGTTAATATAGTGCCCCGGTGCGTCTACGACAGCTGTTCCATCAGAACATTTGATTTCAAAATCAAAGTATCGTTTATAATTTGCGCACGCGAAAAATAAAAGCTGGTATTGGCGATTTTAAATATGCTATTGGCGAGATTTGCGCCCAAATAACACAAAAGTACTTAATGATGTTATGTATTTTGTAAATGTATATTAAATTACTGTTTTGAAAGCAATTGGTCATTAATAATGGTAAATATGATTGGGGATTAACAATCATTTTCAGTGGTCTCTCTTCCTTGCACGTATAATACATAAATACCAAATTAACTGACAATTTGTTTCGAAATTTGATTCATTAAATATCATTACAGGAGTTGTATTTGTTTACATTCAGCTAAGAAAAGATAAAGAATGAAGGTGAGTTGTATAGCACATAATTATGGTAAACTTTGATTGTGTCATTGGTACGAATTATGTTTTTGACACCAGGCAGCGCTCCAAAAAATCTTTCACGGAAAACTTACTTTACGAACGATTATCTCCGTGGTTTAATGGTTTAATGTTTTAAACCTTCACGACGAATGAATCTTTTTTTTTGTTTACTTTCATGGATAGAGAATTTGAATTGCGAGGCTAATTTCAACTGAAGTTATTGAAGAATATATACATAATTGAACGTAAGTCATCTCTCAAATATTAATTTATTTTGAACGATCTTTCTAAAAATGTAACATTTATTAAGTTTTATTCGAAAACATAATTTTGAATAAAAATGGCCGCCTGGCATATGAAAACGTGAAGCGGGCATTCCGGAATTGTTGATGATAGTCACATGACTTACGGTTTTATTATAGAGATGATTGTTAACACTGAAAAGTCACTGTGACTGTCGCTTTGTGATGGGTCACTAGGTGACATTACAATGAAGTCACCTTGTGATTCTCAAGTCACTGTCAGTTGAAGACTGAACTTTGAAGTCATTGTGAGCATTGCATTGTGATGTGTCGCCAAATAATGTCACAATGAAATCGCATGGTGACTTTCCGGTGCTCGACACTCTATTGTGAAGTCACCATTGCACTCCTTTGTGAAAAGTCACCAGATGATTTCATTTTCTGTCACTTAGGAACTCGTCACAGAACAGCTATCATGATGACTTTACAATGGAGTGTCAAAATGACAGTCACATGAGAGTCACAAAATGACTTCATCTTCATTGTAAAGTCACCTGGTGACTCGTCAAAAAGCAGCAGTCAAGGTGACTGTTCAGTGGAGTGACCAAATGAGAGTAAAAATGAAACGAATGAAAGATATCACATTTCTGTTCATTGTAGTGACTGTGACAATTGTGACCATTTGTGATGTCAAGAAGACTTCACATCGACTGTCTGTGCTGTTTAGGGTAGTGCCTATTTTCTACACTTGCTGTTTATAGAATTTCCTTTTCAGTACTCACGTATTCAGAAATTAGCATTTTGTATTTGATGCTTAAGTTTTGCACACTAGTGTATATGTTAATAAGATTCGCTAAAAAATGTTCGCTATTGAAAATGAAATGTGTAGCATTTATAGTTCATTTGCAAAGACAAACCAAAGAATTTAATTACATTATATTATGGAAAAAATCGTTTTCGGTGCATTTTATTTCAATTTCTTATTTAGATATCTCATTTCATTTTATGAAAAAATAAAATTTCTTAATAATATTCTGTTAGTGTTGGAAAGTGTTTTATGTTTAATACCTAATGCATGATTTTCTGTACTTTATTGTTTTAAACAGGTGTCGGAATTGGATTAATAGTTCCCCTGGTGCATGTTGTACTTAATCAGAACTTTTCTAAATATCGGGCGTTTGCCATGGGTATTGCTTATTCAGGATCTTCAGCCGGATCGTTTGTGTTCCCACCGATATCGAACTACTTCCTAAGTGTTTATGATTTGGATGGAACATTTCTGATTCTCGGTGGCATCATGCTCAATGCACTGATCGGAGCCCTGTTTTTCAAGACTCCTAAGAGATATAAGGTGGAAAGAACACGTTATAGCAGTGAAATCAACGAGAGCCCTATTGTAACTGTTTGCAAGCATCAAGAGAAAAATGTCAAAATGGACGAATTTATTACAGCAGATGTATCAAAATGTGGTATGATAACATTTTTGCACTCTTTTATTTAACTTAAATTGGTTCTTGTATGTAAAGATGGAATTTTTCTGTTTGCCTGGATTGTTCGCTCATTTCCTAATATTCTAGACTTATAAAAATTAAATTAAAGTGTAATTATTGCTTAAAGTGATAAAAAACCTAACACAAAAGGTTTAAAAAAACCTTTTAATATAGATGACATATGTTTCCTTCGCTCAAACGGTATGACATCTTCAGATCAAAATGATAAATAAAATATTCTCGAAAAGTTTTTGAAAATGATAAACATGAATCACGAGATCACATGTCCACTGCAAGCAGGTGCTTAAATTGGTCAAACTGGAAAACGTGAAAATTATTATTTATTTTTATTTTTATTGCTATTTCAATCTATAAAACATTGCGTGCCAAATTTTAGGTAATTCAAAAGAAGCCGATTCGTTGCAAATGTTATCGTTTCGCAAATATATTTCTACTGATTCACGGATAATGGATGGAAAATAAACTCTTGATTGAAAAATTATTTTACTATTCTTGAAATCAATCAGCAACGGCTCTAATCTATGTTGTCTAGCTAAGGCAGTAGTTCTTCTGTCATATTTTATATCTGCCATTTGTTCTTTTATTCTCATTTTAAATTTTCTATTTTTGTAATTCCTATATAGTATTGTACTGTTCCATCTGCCTTGGTGAATAGGATTTCACAAACACCGGAAAGTGGATCAGGTTCTATTGGATCTATTTGTCTACATACTGTGTTTTTAATTTTGTGGAAGGTTTTGCGATAAAGCAGATATTAAATTTTCTAAGTTTATATTTTAATATTTCAAAGAATCCAGGAAAATATTGTAAAGTTGATAGCTTTGAGTTTTGTTCATTAAAAAATTTCTTCTTTTTATTATCCATGCTCGTAATTTATTTATTAATAGTGCTGTATTTGTATCCCTTATTTCTTGCGATGTCACGTTTTTTACTTATTTCATTAGTTAATTGATTAGGGGAACAGACAGTAAAGGTTCTTCTAATAAAATGTCTAAAGGCAGAAACTTTATAGGAAAAGGTGCTTGAGCATTGTTAGGAATAGTAGATTGATTAGTTATTGGTTTTTATATACAGTACGTTCTATGCCATGGTGGGTTTTGATTAACAACACATCCAAATAAGGGAGTGTATTATTTTGTTCAACTTCCAAAGTGAATTTAATCATAGAATTTATGATTAAATATGATTATATTATATTATTTGTTATAAAAATTATGTGCACAGGTGTGTTTCCAATAACAATACAACAATTTAATATTTTAGAACTTGATTATAAATTAATAAATTCATTTTAAAGCATTTTTTATTTAGCCTGGTGCAGTTAATAAATGGTCAAATATTCTTTATGGCTACAACTGCATATGAGTTACAACAACAATGGAGTTAATTATGTGTCCAACACGCTCGCTAAAATATGCCAATAGACTGCAAAACTGCAACTGTAAAATATTTTAAACACTTAAAAGTAGAAAATAAAATATAAATAAAAAAATAAACAAAAAGTGTAACATATGTTTTTTTTTTTTTTTTTTTTTTTTTTTAGTGCGGTTTTATAAACAGAGTGATAATAAATTAAACTGGGGATAAAAGATACACTATATGGCCAAAAGTCACCTAACAGTTTCGATTTTAGAAGTACACTTTTATAAACCGAGTGATAATAAATTAAGTGATGTTAAAAGATACACCATATGGTCAAAAGTCACCGGACATATTTTCTATTTTAGATGTATGGTTTTATAAACCGAGTTATAATAAATTAACTGGGGATAAAAGATATACTATATGGCCAAAAGTCACCGGACAGTTTCGATTTTAGATGTACGGTTTTATAAACTGAGTGATAATAAACTAAGTGGGGATAAAAGATACACTATATGGTCAAAAGTCACCGGACAGTTTTGGTTTTAGATATTTTGTCGAATATCTAGAAAAATACTTCACGAATTCTTCTGGAACTTCAGAAAGATAAAGAGTATATGCTTGATATCAAACATTTCAGCGAAAGTTTAATCACGAAGACAATTAGGAACCAACAACAAATTGAATAAAAAAAATTATATATGTGCTGTAAAATAAAATACTCTAAATGACCTGTAACTGTAGCACATAAGCATGTGGACCTCGTGCAACATTTGTGTTCATTTTTCTAAGAAAAGCACATATATTCAGGGAGATATAAAGGTTTCTTTAAAAAATTCAAGAAATTTCTTCATATTTTTTGTTTATAGCATGCAGATTTTTCAATCAAATTTAACGTCACTTTCAGGAATCTTGACAGAGCGTAGTAGAAACAATACACTATAATTAAATTATAAATATATTAAATATTTGATAACAGTATGAGCATTTGTATGAAATAATTTTTAACTGCACATGCGCGAATGATAACAAAAATAATTTTGCGTAATTTAGTAACTAACATACAAAGCAACTCATATAAAAAGCCGTATGTCGGCGAAAGTTCGGAAAGATATCGGAGATATAGTGAGCTGAATTTCAATTGCTTTCTAAAAGTAGCTGGATAAGGGATTTAAAAGCTTGTTTATTTTAATTTTTATGTTACATAAATGTGCTTATTTTTTAAAACATAAATTGAAAGAGGCCATATTTCTAGTCGAATGGCTAATTCATTCTTTTTTTTCTTGGACAATTTGCTGATTAAAATGCATGGGGGTGTTATCTCTCTCTCTCTCTTCTCTTTTTTCTTTTTCTGGCCATCTGAAATCCTCACAGCATCGGATTAAAGGTTTTACTGATTTTTAAATTTTTTGGACCTCAACATAACTTTTTTTTAAAGTAATCCACTGAAAAAATATTTTTATTAAATAATAATAATAATAATAATAATAATAATAATAATAATAAAACTAAGAAACAGTTCACCACAATCAAGAGAATAGAAAAGGTTATGCAAATAATATTCTGATTTTAATACTTTCTTAGACAAGTTATTCTTGTTCTTATGTGTCCAAACTTTGACTGCATAACTCAACTATTCTCAAATCCATATATTTGCAACTTTCTGACACGTTTACGAAATCAATTTTAATATTAGACGCAAGAAATTGACAAGTGCTCTTATTCAGAGACTATGAAATAGTATCGCGTTTTACATTTTCGATAAAGGCGAAAAATCGTTCAGAAAATCCTGTCAAATTTGGCGTTTGGATCGAAATTTCGGATAATACAGCCCGAGACTGTTCGTCATAATACAACAACCGGTCATAACTCAAGATGTGACACATTTATCGGAAAATGATAAAAGGTCATTCCATGATAACTTACGTTACATTTAGAATAATTTTCTTTAGTAATTTTCGTAATATAACACCAAAAAATATTGAAAATGTAGTGTTGTTATGATTTGTTAATTAAACCTATCCAAAGCGAAATTTGGATGAAAATTACCTACCTTTAGTGCTATTTTTTGAACACTGGCCATTATATTTATTAGGATAACTTACGTTCTTTTTGTCAGAAACGTAAGTTACCATAGTAAATATAAGTTTTAGCGTTCAAGAAATAGTACTAAATTTAACTAATTTTTATCCAAATTTAGCTTTGTGAGGTTTAATTAACAAATCATATAGACATTACATTTTGAATAGTTTTTAGTGTTATATTACTAAAATTACTGAAGTCAAGTATTCTAAATGTAATGTAAGTTACCATGGAATGACCCTAAACACTATTGTGTTCTAAATCACTTCAGTAGTTAAGAAAGCCTGTCAGTTTCATGATATTAAAAATTAATCCGTGAATATGTCAAAAAGTTTCAAATTGTTAAACAAGGATTTTTATTTATTTTTTTTTTTTTTTTGAGAATTGCTTTAATGTTTTTTTTTTTGTTGTTGTTGTTGTTGTTAATTTTAGCTAAATTTTGTTGCTAAATCTTTTGTTTCTAATTTTGATTTGCAAATGTTGATTAATTTCCATGTTTTTAATTATGAAATTAAACATTTTTTCATATAAATCCAACAACTGAAAGTTTCTTTCTTTGTTGTCTTTTTTAGGTGCGTTCGTAATCATATAAATACGTAGCACCTATAAGTCGTCATCTTGTTCGTCCATCCGCATATAACAGCACAAAAACTACCCAACCGAATGGTTTGAAATTTAATATATATAATCGTTGCAAAATTTTGTCGAGTCATTTCAAATTTTATGAAAATCGAATCAAAACTTAAAAATATATTAATAAAAGTTGTCTTCATTCTATTAAATCCTATATACGTAATCGCTATAATAAATGTGCGAGTCATGTGACTGAGGAAAACAAATACGGGCTGACCACTTCGCTTTTCATATGCTAAGCGGCCATTTTTACTCAAAATTATTTTTTCGAATAAAAGTTCATAAAAGATACATTTTTAGAAAGATCGTTGAAAAAAATTCTGAGTTTGAGAGATGAGTTACATTCAAATGTGTATAGATTCTCAGATAAGTTGACAGGCCAAAATCTCACTTCTTTAAAGAAAACAAACACCAGGAGATCATAACATATTAAACCATGAAGGTAAATCATTGTCAAAGCATGTTCTCCATGATAAAGTTTGCAGCGCTGTCTTCTGGTGTCAAAAAAAAAAAAGAAAAAATCGTTCTTGTAAGCGTGGCGTACGTAATAAGAGAAAAACATGATCGATTCACCGAAAACTGGGGGAAAAAGCGTAGCCGGATTCAGTACAGACTCTGAACCAAAATTCTCATTGGATCAGGGTATTCTTTGTAATAATAGATTTTAAAAACTCTGCATTGGCGAACGTGTTGCAACTGACAAACAAACAGACATGAAGCATAGATGCCTAAGCGAGTTAATACTTTAGTTAACTTAAAATGTACTTATTTTATTACGGAAATTAAACACATCATAATAACAGACGATATAATTGATTTCACTGAAATAAAGATCACCAAGATCTGAATATTTATAAAACTAGTTGCAGTACGAACGCACCTCATTTGTCACGTTCGACGTACAATTTCCAATTTGTTTTTTTAAAGGCGGAAATACAGACCATGAAGACCATAAAGACCATGAACGGATTTCAAAAAGTTGCTATATTTAATGTTTGCAATTGCAATAATTACTTGCATGACAATGCAACATTTGATACTTATCGAAAATGCCCTCAGAACAATAATAATGATAATTTACTTTTTTTTCCAAGAAATATACTATACACCAAGTAACAAGAATGTAACTACAATCTGAGCCATAACAGAAAAGCTTCCATAGATATACCCGTTCAAATTATCACTTTCATGATATTTCATGTATTTTCTGTAGGTAAATTTATAAAAATAGCTGTAAAATTTCACGAAATTCTCATATATTCAAACCGATATACACTGACAACATCACATAAATTGAAGGCGATCGGTTTTATATAGATACAGCCATAATTTTTTAAGATTGGTCGTTTTTCGCAACTGGTTGTCCATGAAAATCATGTTTTTCAGAACTTACATTTAAAGTTTTTATTTCTGAAAATCTGTTAGAAATATTTACCGCGAGTTCTTAAAACTGTCCCTATTTTTATATTGTAACTTCCTCTTTTATTTCTATAGATGCAGCTATAATGTTTGAAGATTGAGCTTTTTTTCGCAACTGGTTTTCCATGAAAATCAAGTTTTTTAGAACTTACATTATTTAAAGGTTTTTATTTCTGAAAATATTAAAAGTTCTTTTATTTTTTTAGGTCTATAAAAGCAACTTCCTGTTACTTAAATACGCATTTAAGATTTGAGAGCTGAAACAAAAACAGCCACAACTGCACTTCCAATGATCGTAAGAAGAAAATAAAATTTGTTTGGATAGCGAATTGTACAATCTTTTAAATAAAACAATTAAATAAAATTATATTTTTCCGAAATTGGCTATTCAAATGTAGTTCATATAGAATCATAGTTGTATATTTTAAATTACCTGTATAAATTAATTAAAAACATTAATAATTTAATACAAATGATATTTCTGAATTTCTTTTCTTTTTCGAAGATCAGAAGAATAGCAGTGTTGAGAAGATTAAAAATTCTGACGTTGATAACTGGCAGAATAAATGCAAAGATTCTGTGGAAAGAACTCAAACAACCACTAGTTGTGGTAATTTTTGCAACAAAACAATTGTAGCTTTAGCTTTTGAAGTATTGTCGAGTCCAAAATTCCTCATTGTCTCACTTGCTTATGCATCTTATTTCTCTTCATCTGCCATTTTTCTAATGGTTGTTTTGGATTTTGCTAAAGGTAAGTTTTTGTATTTTTTTAATTATCCTAACTTTAATTTAGGGTCTAAGAAAGGGAAGGGCTCTTTCTTTGGTCTGGGCCCCTACCCATTCAAATGGAGACAATTTATTTAAGTCACATGAGCTCTCCCAAAGCATGTTATTTTCTTTAAATTTCAATTAAAACTGACTTTTAATTAATTATTTATTTTATCTTAACTTCCCGCCAACAATTGTTGTTTCTCTCTCACACACTGCTTCTTTTCACGACTTGAGTAAGGTAACCTCAAGTTGCTTAAAAATGCTCCCAGGCGCCATCCCTTACTCTTCGCATACTTTAATTTAGGGTCTAAGAAAGGGAAGGGCTCTTTCTTTGGTCTGGGCCCCTACCCATTCAAATGGAGACAATTTATTTAAGTCACATGAGCTCTCCCAAAGCATGTTATTTTCTTTAAATTTCAATTAAAACTGACTTTTAATTAATTATTTATTTTATCTTAACTTCCCGCCAACAATTGTTGTTTCTCTCTCACACACTGCTTCTTTTCACGACTTGAGTAAGGTAACCTCAAGTTGCTTAAAAATGCTCCCAGGCGCCATCCCTTACTCTTCGCATACTTTAAAATTTGGAAAATATGCTAACAGAACTTACAATAAAGAAAAGTATTATAGAAAATTTTAACAGCTATCTTTTAATCAGTTACAGCTTTCATCAGTCCAGTGAATGCATTAAATAAAAAACGAAACTTACCCTGATTAAAGATCTATAGAATATTTTTAAAGACTTGAATCACGCTATACCCCCGTTGACTCATTAATTTGATAATCCTAATTCTATAGAATTTAGCATATTAGATCTTCTATCTAAATTTACCTTCCAGCAGGCGCGCTGTCTCAAAATTCAAAATGTACGATAAAAATTATTTTCCTTGAATAATTCTCAAGTATTACACAGAAACTGCCTGATGGTCATTGCTATTCTACAATTCATTAGTTCTTTTTGGAACAAAGTCGGTTTCTCGGATTTTCAATGCAAAATTCTGCATCTTTATTAAAATTTGCATAGCGCGAACGCTATAAAGTAGATAAATTAATTAATCATTTCGCATTTTGATGGTTTCTTCTGTATAATAATGTCATTATATGTGTTACTACTGTAAGTTTTGTTTGTTTGTTTTGTTTTACATACTCAAACGGATAATATTTAGTAGACTATTTTTACATTATACTCTCAAAACAGAAAAAAATAGCATGATATTCAGCATATATCTTACGACAATCCAGAAAAATCAGTTGAAAAATTTAAAAAAAATTATAACTGGTAAAGTCAAAACTACAAAATGTGCCAAGAGCTCGAAAACGAAAAATTTATACATTTTAAAATTTACTTCCGACATACAACATTTTGGAAAAATTTTTAAAGATAAAATTCATTCATTAAAAAAATAAAATAAAATAAAAATAAGAATTTTTTTTTTTTAATTATAGATTATTTTATCTTTGCCTTCTCGCATTAAATCATGCTTGATGTTTTTTTATGAAATAATCTTATTGTTTCATCTTTTATGGTACTTACGTATAAATCTGGATATTTCTTTCTGCCTGCAAACATTATTAAAATTTAATTTTCTCTATTGATATGTGCCATTCATTTTCTGACTTAACTATTTTATTGCTATTATAAAATATCTTGATTTTTTTAACAGTGTAACTATATAAAACACTTGTGCCGTAAATAGTACGGCAAGCGCCCGATGATGAGAAAAATTATAGCGTGCCCTATGAATTGAAAGGTTAAAAATATTGATTTCTTGATAATGGCATTAGTAATTAGTTCAAATGATTCTAATAACATTTTAGGTACTTTCGTGTTACAGCGTCCCCCAAGAGTTAATCGCCAAGCGACCAAGATCTATCGCCAAATTATAAAGCATATTTGACATTATATTATAATAATACATGATGTATATAATATTTCGCGATGTATATGGCCAAGTTATAGTCATATATGCCGCATATATGATGTATATATATGTGACATGTGTATAAGACGTATATGATGTATATATGACACATAAGACGTAAATAATATGTATATAATGACGTATAGAGCACATATATGAACTACAAACTTTGTAGTATATATATGCGTATATATGATGCATATATATATAATGATGCATATATAAACTTTGCGAAATCTTAGCTGCAACCTTGGCATAATCCTATTTGTGGGGGCCGCTGTAACACGAAATATACCCTATTTTATTAATTATTGATAATCGTACCTTTTTAATTTATTTAAAAATTATTACTTGAGCCCCTACTATAACTTTTTGATTTCTATACAACTGCCTTTATTGAAGAGCTTAGTTGGAAAATATGTTATGTATAAAAAATTAAATTTCGAGACAGAGTGAAAGGTTGTAAGTTTTATTGAGTTATTCTCTTCTTGGTACCACATGTTTGAAATGTTAACAGGTGGTACTGAACTCTCTTAGAAAAACATTTTAACACTTACTTTTTCAATATGACAAATTAGTAATATTATTCCAATTTTCAAATATGAAACTATTAAATATTAATAAGTAATGTTTCAGAACTTCAAGACTAATTAAATTAGTATTTTATACATTACAATATATATCATACATCATAACACTTTCATCCACTAAGGCGTAAAAAAGGGAAGAGTCTAGAGGGCTCGAGCCCTTCCCATTCAAATAAAGACAATTTTTTAAAGTTACCTAAGCTATTACAAAAAATCTTATTTTCTCTCGACAGCGTTTGATTATCATAACATTATTCATCTCTGAATAAAAAACAACCCCGTACATAAAGAAGCACTGTAAATATCGATAAACATCAGTTCTGCAAAACACATTTTAATTTTGAATTTATTGTGTTTAATATTTGAAATTTTCAATCCTCGGTTCAAAATTGCAGTTTAAATTTTTACGTACGTATATTAGTACTACTGCGTGTAAGTTTTCGAGTAGTTTCTGGAAAATTGACTCCTAAAAAGTGTAACGGGAAAACCAATTACGTAAACTGATACTCTAAGACTGTTTATTTTCTGTGAAATCTTTTTATTATATGAGAGGGTAAGTGTTTGTGTTAGCGCGGTGACCGCTGCACATAGAGGTCTGTAAACTTGGTTTCGGATAAACGAAGACGGGCTTCAATGCACCTGGGAATCAGATTTTCGCTTTAAAATAACTCAACATTAAAAGTAAATAAAACAGATGTGCTTGAGTCCGCATCCTAATCTTGACAATATTTTTTGAAAGCGCGTCATAACACAGTATCTGAAATTCTCCTGATCGCCAAGTTGAAAGTTCATCTATTTTTTCAAAAATAACGATCACTTTCAAAACTGTCTTAATCTCGCGTTTTTGTTTTGTTTTTTTCCTTAATGGAAAGTATAAACACGAAATAGAATAAACTAAGAATTTTGTGTTAGGGGGAGCTCTTCCCCTTGTAAACTGCCTGTGTTTAAAAATTATCTTAAATGGGGAGTTTAAAGAGACAAAATCTCCCTGAAAAATTTTTCAATTGCCAATTTTGAAAATGGTGGCAAAAATTTATTTTTGTAATTTTAATATTTCTCATTTGTTAAATTTTTGTATTGCTATTTATGTTTATACGTATAAAAGTTTCTTAAAAATGAGCCTTTCCGACTATTTCTTGTTCATATTCTTAATTTTTAAAACTACCAGTAGAAACTTACTTTTACATCTATAATAATAAAGGCATGTGTAATCTAGCTAGGATATAGGTAGGTAAGTGTTTGTGTTAAAAGCAAAGCTCTTCTCAACTCCCCTTTGTCTCATGAATTTATAACCGCAACCCTCTAGAATTCAGTATCTTAAGCCTTCTAACTAAAATAATTAAAATGTTGATAATATGATACTAGCATTAATAATAAGTTTGCGCAATTGGTTATTTTTATAAATATTTTATTGATTATTGATAATTCTAGCTATTTAATTTATCTGAAAATAAATACTCGAACCTCTCCATAATTTTTGAATTACTAAGCCACTGTCATCCATAAAATGAAACAAATTTTCATAAAATGTGGCGTAACATCTTTTTCCACTAACTAATCTCTTCAATTATCCTAACTGAATATCTATTTTTTCAAGACAGGGGCCTGGAAGAAACTAAAAGTGTTTTCCTTGTCTCTGCATTTTCTTTTGGAGATTTAGCCGGCCGTCTGACTTGTGGATGGATTGCTGACTTGAAGGTGATTCCAAGAGGAACCTTAGTTCGTCTGTATTTGATTGTCATGGGAGTACTTTTGGTTATTTTACCAATGGTACCTAGCAACGCACTTTCCATCATAGCCATTGCACTTGGGGTCATCAATGGAGCGGTAATCGTGAACTACTCTGTGCTTCTCAACGAATACCTCGGAATCCAAAAGCTGCCAATGACGATGGGATTTTCAACCTGCATAGTTGGAATGTCGGCATTTTTGAGGCCAGTCATCATCGGTAAGATGAAAGTAAACAAAATACAATTAGTTATTTCTGAACCATGTGCTTAAGGCAGGAAAAGTAGGGGAGGACCATGCCCACTTCAGGGATTTTAAAAATTTAACTAAATTCCTGTATTTCTGATGATTTAAAAAATATATATATAAAATTTATTCTTCCCAAGGGACTTAAAATAACTAAACATTACGAAAAAAGGGTGTACCTGTGTTCGCACCCTAGTCTAGGCAATATTTTTCAAAAGTGCGTCAAAAAAACATTTCTGAAATTCATCGCCAAGCTGAAAGTTTGAGAAAACCCGTTTTTCAAAAATGGCAATCACTTTCAAAACTGCCTTAATTCTGCCTTTTCTAATCTTTTTTGTTTGTTTGTTTGTTTTTAAATGAAAAATATAAACATGAAATAAACTAAATTAAGAATTTTTTGTTAGGGACGCTCTTCCCTTCCTGAACGTTAGTGTTTAAAAATTATCTTAAATAGAGAGTTCAAGGGAACGAAATCTCCCTGAAAAAAATTGTTTCATGTATCCATATTGAAAAACGATATTAAAAACTTATTTTTGGAATTTTAATATTTCCTATTTGTTAAATTTTTGTAATGCTTTTTATGTTTATACCTATGAAAGTTTCTTAAAATAGCATGTTTTTTTTTTTAATTATTATTTCCTGTTCATATTCTCAATTTTTAAAACCATCAATGGAAATTTACTTTTAAATCTATAATAATAAAGATATGTGTAACCTATGTAGGATATTAGGTAGGTAAGTGTTTAAGTTAGCAGTGTTTAGAAGAGACAGCTACATGTAGAGGTCTGTAAACTTTGTTCAGGATGTACGAAGACGGTTTTCAATTCATGGGCCTCAGATTTTATTTTTTTTTTAAATTATATTTATTATTATTATTATTTGAAAAATTGAAAGCAATTTTTGCGCGTTTTTTCAGTTTTCTAATTTCGTCGCCGATTTTGAGGTCATCGTAAAAGCAATCCCATTTCAGTCTTTTATTGCACTACAGTAAATTTAGTCTTCTCCTTAAAGTTTATGCGGAATTCGCTACAATGATTTTTCGATTTTTGGCAATATTTTAAATTATTTTTTCGGAAATAATGAGGACTTCGTTTTTTTTATTAAAAGATTTTGGTCTTACATCTTTGCCATCCAAAAGAAAATTTTACATCCCTGTATAAGGAAACATTCGATAAAAGATTTTTAAAACATTGTCCCAAAATATCACCCGATTTTTTTGCAAATTTAATGAAAAAAAGTAATGAGGATGCGAATTTTTTGAAAACGCGAATGAAGAAGCATGGATCTTTTTCATTCCTTAAATAGACTCGGAATAGAAATCAAGCCAAAACTGGTTGCTGTAGCTATATCTAATGTTCCTATAAGTAGTATAGGAACTCTAGCTATATCGAAAGAACCGCGTCAGGACACACAGTATCCAAAATATTAGTATTTGGTATTTTCACCCTTGTTTTAAAATTTTAGTTTCGTAAAATTCAATTTGATAAATAAGTAATTCTTTGATTAAAGAAAACGCATTAATTTAAATGTCTGCTTGAGTCGATATATATATATATATATATATATATAATTATAATATCTTTGAATTTCAAAAAACATATCAAGTTCTTGTAACATTCTAATTAAATCTCCAAAGAGATAATTAGTAATAAAGTGTAGACAGAATACCACATAGTTAATAAATTAACAAGTGCAATCATAATATTACCATAGCATTTGCTTCAATGGTAATTGGCCAAAAATACTGAAAATATGAAAAATATTTAAAAAAAGAGAGATAAAAAAAAAAAATATATATATATATAATAAACCATAAAATGTTAATAATTTGAAGTTGATATCAAGTGAATACAAATGGATTTTGAAATGAAATATGAACTAAATATAATGGAAAATTAGATAACAAGAGATTTAAATTAGAATTGGATATGAAAAAATACGTGTAGATATAATCATCAGCCTGGATGTATCCACACGTGTTTTAAAAATAATACAGTATTTCATAAATATACTGGCATTTATGCTAAGATCAGTATATTCATCCAGGTATACTGTATTATTACCAGAAAACAATTTGAAATAGTAAAATTGGAAATAAAAAACTTGTAAAGAACAGATAAAATATCTTACTCACAATAATTATCAAAAATTCCTTAAACATGACAAGGTCTACATTTATACCAATACGACCACATGGCGCACATCATGAAATATCATAATCTTGATGAGTTGTGTTTTTGTATATGTTATGTTTACAGTTATTTTAATACAATGCATATTTTATAGACCTTTATAACTGATCATTAATATCACTTAATATACAGGTGATCGGCAGACGTACATTCACCATGACTATATAAAGTGTAAACAATGTTCAACCATCTTAATAAGAGTCCTTATATGTTTTAATTGTATTATTTGCTATATTGTATCGCACACTAAAACAAAATAAATTATTACATAACATGTTTATATTTATATGATGTAATAAATGTTATTTAAAAAAGTTGATAATTGAATTTATAAAAAAAATAGGATAACCATAAAGTTTTGCTTAATATGATATATATATATATATATATATATATATATATATATATATATATATATATATATATATATATATATATATATATTAGTGTTTATTTTTTAATTAGATTTTTTTCAATGCAAGTTTTTTATGATTTCGCGCATTAACGAAATAGTTATTTTTATAATTTCGCGTATTAATGAAGAATCAAATTAAGGTGATTATTGTTTTAACGATTTATGGTGCACAAACGAAATTTTCAGGTTAGTTTTCTTTTTGTTTTTTCCTTAAAATATTTATAAGTGTTTACTTTTATAAAGTTATTTTTTCGATTACGGTAGAGGTCTGTAAACTAGATTCCGGATAAACGAATATGATATTCAATTCACCTGGTTCTCAGATTTCCAAACCTTATAGTGATCGCGTATTTACGATCGCACGATACGATGCCGCAGGAGTAGGGTGGTATTTGTAGTTGCCACCTAGGTTCATTTGAAAAAAACGACCAATGAAGCGGACGAAGCTCCTCTAGTACTTAATATTTCTTAATTCTTAAATTTCTGCCTTACTTGTGTTGATATGTTTAAAAATTATTCTTACACAACGGGTTTAGAAGGAACGAATCCCCGTAATAAAAAAATCATAGTTTAGCTTATTTATGTCCATCTTTTTCATTTTGAAAAGCACGGGCGTAAGAAAGTTTTCAAAGTAATCGCCTTTTTGAAAACTGGGAGTTCGGTGGACTTTCAGCTTTATGATTAATTTTAGAACGTCGTGTGTGTACGCCTTCGAAAAAATCCACATACCTAGGCTGCGAACCATAGGCGCATATCATATATTCTAATACGAGCAAATCTTGTGTGTGGTTATACATACATACATATATATATATATATATATATATATACAGGGTGTCCATAATTAAACGACCCTACTTTAAAGTTGTCTACAAACGAAACTATTGGTCAGAAAGTTGTGAAATTTTGTGATGGACATCATGAAGGAATGGGAATTTGTTTAAGCAAAAAAAAATAGTTCATAATTTCGCCGCTAGATGGCGCTTTTTAAATGAATTACACGTATAGCATACATTTACGATAGGTTACAAATATTATTACAACAAAACATGTTGAACAAAACATTTTTCGCGACAGGTTTTTAGCATTTCCCAGAACACACTGTGATCGACTGTGGAACATGCTATCTTACGATTCCACATGGTAGCTGAAAATGATGACCATTTTGTGGAACATGTTTTGTTGCAATAAAATATGTAAACTACAGTAAATGTATTTTAAATGTGTCATTCATTAAAAACGCCATCTGGTGGTGAAATTGTGAACTATTTTTTTTTCGCTTAAACAAATTCCCATTCTTTCATTATGTCCTTCACAAAATTTCACAACTTTCTGACCAATAGTGTCGTCTGTAGACAACTTTAAAGTAGGGTCGTTTAATTATGGGCACCCTGTATATATATAAATTTTATCTTAAAAACGGCTCTAACGATTTTGACGAAATTTTGTATTTTACTGTTTTGGAGCACCAAAAAACCATTTGGCTAGGTCACGTGTTCGAGAAAATTCGATTAGTGGGTCATCAAGGGTCAGGGTCAAGCTAATTCTATCTAAAAAACGGTTTAAACGATTTTGACTAAATTTTGTATCTTACCATTTTCGGGTTATATTTTATGAGCGTGATCTCCCAAGGGGGTCGTTGGGCATCAACCTGGGCTTGCCTGGGGGGTAATTACTGCCTCGCGGGAATTCCTTCGGTGAGTGACAACCCAGCCAGGCGTGACTATGCGCTTTGGGACCAGATTTCTTCGAGGTCCCGGGATGGCCAGAAGCACCTCCTGCTCCTTTGTAGTGATATGATATGTGTAGTGATATGATATGCACTCAACGGAAGAACTCCTTTGTAGTGATATGATATGTGTAGTGATATGATATGTGCACCCCACGGAAGAAGATACTAGTTGCTTGCCCTTCCATGCATGTCAACGTTCGGCCGCCGTGGGAAAGCAAAAGTTGTCGTGGTAGCTCGGCATACGACCTAGAAGCCGATTCCCCCTATGGGGTTTCGGCGACAAAGTCGCTGGGTGTCCCTTGACGATTTATCAGGAGTCCGTCCCGTGCGGAAGTTTCCTCAGAGTGGGGTTACTGTCGTGACAACCTATGTCGTCGACTCCTGGTATTTGGCTTGGGGGTCCGCAGTGTGGTGCGGCCCTAGGTCGGTCGCAGTGCCGTAGCGAGACAAATCTGATGGCGCATTATAAGTTTTTTCGGACTTGGGAGCGACGGTCAGAACGCGCGCAGGGCGCCCACGTGGGCTTCTGGCGGCGCAGCTTAGTTTTACCATTTTCGAGCACGAGAAGACTATTGGGCTGGGTCACATGTTCGAGAACTTTCGATTAGTGGGTCATTTTTGGGTCAACCGTCAAGTTAATTTTATCTAAAAAACTGCTCTAACGATTTTGATTAAATATTGTATCCTACGAGTTTCGGGCACGACAAAATCATTGGGCTAGGACATATGTCCGAGAAAATTCGATTAGTGGGTCATTTTTGGATCACTGTGGGCCAAGCTAATTTATCTAAAAAACGGCTCAGACTATTTACACTAAATTTTGCCTCCTATGGTTTTCGGGCACGAGAAGACTGTTGAGCTAGGTGTGTTGAGCTAGGTTGAGCTAGTGTTCGAGAAAATTCGATTAGTGGGTCATTTTGGTCATGGGTCATTATGGGTCAAGCTATTTTATCTTAAAAACGGCTCAGACTAATTATACTAAATTTTGCATCCTATGGTTTTCGGGCCCGAGAAGACTGGTGGGCTAGGTCATGTGTTCGAGAAAATTCGATTAGTGGGTCATTTTGGACATGGGTCATTATGGGTCAAGTTATTTTATCTTAAAAACGGCTCAGACTATTTACACTAAATTTTGCATCCTATGGTTTTCGGGCGCGAGAAGACTGTTAGGCTAGGTCTCATTTTCGAGAAAATTCAATTAGTGGGTCATTTTGGTCATGGGTCATTATGGGTCAAGCTATTTTATCTTAAAAACGGCTCAGACTATTTAGACTAAATTTTGCCTCCTATGGTTTTTGGGCACGAGAAGACTGTTGGGCTAGGTCACATGTTTGAGAAAATTTGATTAGTGGGTCATTTTGGTCATGCGTCAGGATATTTGAACTCAAAGCCAATTTTGACCGAGCATAGCTCGGTCTTCCCTGCTCGTATTTTCTAATAACATAATGTTTTCACTTTCTGTGTTTTGTTTTCCCGGTGCCCACAATCTGAATGTATGAAAATGTTGTATTAATCATTCAACCAATTGTCACTTCGTTTTGCAGTATAATTCATACTTATCAACGGGGCCATCCTTGGAAATATGCAACATGTGCGGCCGCATAAAAAAGATGATACTTTTTAATTTAAAAAATATATTTAAATGTAGCAGAACAGGCAATTTTTAGACGTATTTTTAGTTTTCCTTTTAAATAGTTAGCCCCACCAGTGGCTGAGAGGTTCTTCTCTCAAAGCTGGTAGACGAGAGGTGCTGGGTTTAAACCCCTGTCGCTCTCGTCGACTTAACCATTCGGTTCCATGGTTTTCTTCGAACCTTGCGTAAATAACGGTTAGGATCCCTTAGAAAGATCTCCACGAAGGGTATCCCCCCCCCCCCAAGCCGCGGACCTATATCGCTGGTGCAGATAATCGTCCGTAACAAATAACCAACTAACCTTTTAAATAGTTATTTTGAATAGTAGTGGCCATTTTAAGCAGATATATTTTTCCATATCCTTATTAGCAAATTTTAACTTGAAATAAAAACTTTATAATTATTAACAAAAAATTATATTTATTTCTTTTAAAAATAGGGTTAATTAAAAAAATGCTCCTTGTTATGCGCAAGACAATCAGGAATGTTTAAAAACGTAAAGTAGTACATATTTTCAAGTATTTTCATTTAAATGTACGTGAATGAAAATTATCTTTGCAACTTTCATATTTTCAAGTATTTTCATCGAAATAGAATTATTCTTGTGACTTACATATTTTCAAGTCGAAATACACGGGTGAATGAGAATTAGCGTTGCAACTTTCATATATTCAAGTATTTTCAAAGAAATATACAGGATGATTGAGAATTGTCTTTGCAACTGTCATATATTCAAATTACTACTTTCATCGAAAAATACGAGATGAATGACAATTATCTTTGCAACTTTCATATTTTCAAGTATTTTCATCGAAATATACTGGGGAATGAGAATTAGCTTTCAAACTTTAACGCTCCATAAAATCTGAAAGGAATATCATATCCACTTGTACATATAGCAGCAGTACATAAAGTTATACTTGTGAGAAGAGTGGGGATTTTTGAAGTGAAAACTTCTTTAGGCGCGTTGGGCATTTTTTGAGATGGGAAAAAACCATTGAATTCGCGACACTGTCACCGTTACTGTTACCGTTACTGTTACCGTTACTGTTACCGACACCGGTACTTTTCGGTTAGCCGGGCGCCAGTAATATATATACATGTACTAGGGGGCCTACCCCCTGCGAGCTACGCTCGCCAACCCCCGCTCAGTCTTCGAGGCCTAACATGACAGCGTGCTTTGTTTTAAAAATATTGGTAAATCTGTAATTGGGTTGCCATGCTTTTAACGTTTTAATGGGGCATTTTTTGGTTATCATGGCCTCATACACAGCTGTTGCAACAGCTGACGACTGTTTTCGGGATTGATAAGTAAAATCAATTACAACTTAAAAAACCAGCTTGTATAAAATGGTTAGGTTTAAATTGTGGCTACCACTCGGACTTTTATAACAACGATCTGTATTCTATTCTTCCTTCGCGTTTAAGGATGAGAAAAATTTCATCTGCTTGTGAATAACATTAAGAACCACGGTATTGAAAAGTACTATGTTATAGATATTTTCAGTAACAGGTTTTAATTTTCTCTCTATTTTAGTGCACCATCATGCATATTTTCATGTTATTTTAAATATGTAAATTATTTATTTTAATTAATATGTATATACTAATTTTCTAATAATTATTTATCATACAAAATTAATTAAATATTTTGTGCATGCATGCCTACATTTATTCGGCATCAATTGATGAGATATTTAAGCAAATTTGCTATCCGCGATAATTTTACACCTTGTTATGTCACTTGAATATTGTCCATAAGAAAATCGGGTACTCTTCCAGTATAGGATCCTTTGCTTTTAGGTTTGTCGTAATTCGAGTTTCAAAAACGAATAGATTCGTTAATATACATATATTTGTTGCCAAAAGTTATGAAAACAAACCAAATGAACTTTTGGTGATTTTCTATAATAGGGGTCTTGACGCTTTTTTAAAAAGCTTGGCGCAATTCGGGCATCAGAAAGTGAGATTTGGTGCCAAATTACATAAACAGCTATGGAAGCAAATTCGGCGATTTTTTTGTTTATATGCGTATTTTAATTATACGCATATTATTATTGTTTTATCTATACAAATTACTTCTGATTATATATAAAATAGGATAAATGACATTTTACGCTAAACAAATTGTATAAATATTGAAAAAATGCTTCTGTATACGAAATGACAAAGTGAATAGGTTGACAGAAAGTATGTTGCCAAATTTCCTTTTTCGCCAAGGCTATTTTCTCTGTTTCGTCAAGGCTTTGTTATTTACAATTTTGTAAACATATAATGCATTATTAAAAAAGTAATGCTACTGAAATATTCATTTGTTTTAAACTTTGATAGCATTTCTCTAATGTATAGGGAGCATTTTTTTCCTTGCAGCCAATAATAGAGAGAAAGGAGTAAATGTCATTTTACCATAATTGATGTCATATTCTCATTAAAATTGGAAAGAAAACTAAGCAGGATATTTTATTCTCCTTCCGTTCAGTTGGGCAATTATTATTTTATATATTCGTTTCAAATATCCTAATTAGTGATTTTATAAATTCGTTTAATTAAATTTTACAAAAAAATAACAAAATGATATCAATAAATAATAATTACTATTAATTCCTCCCCCCCCCCCTTTCTTTTGCGTTTACATAAATGACGTCATTTGGACGAATTTATTCAAAATATTTTCAGTTTATAAATTAAATTAAATGCTGACAGACGATTGAATCCTGACGATAGAAATGTGATTTTTTTTTTTCAAATTTTCCTGAAAAACATAATTTAATCACAATCTTGTCTTCATTATCGATTGAAATAAAAGTAAAATTCAATTTCAATTTGAAAATAACGAATAAAAAGAAATCAATAATCCCTATCGGGATCATTTTCAATTTTTTTCCCTTTTTTGTCACAAAAAAACTGAGTAATTAGTTGCCATCATTACAGAAATGTCATTAAAATTAGAAAAAAATTAATATCTCGAAAACTAATTCCAATTTCAAAATTCTATTACCAGTTTTGACATCCGCAGATTTTTATGGACAATTGGTATTAATTTCACCATCAAGAGTTTAATATTTTATTAAAAATAGCCCTGAAACATAATCAGTCGTTTAATCAGCCGTTTCATAAAATCGTTTCATAAATTCGTTTCATAAAATCGTTTCACAAATTCGTTTCATTAGGATTATATATATATAGGGTAGATATATACACGCACACATATATCTACACATATCTACAGATACATTATATATACATACACATATATATGCATATATGGATGTATTTATCGAACCGAAAAGTACCCCGACACCTCTGTATATTTGGCGACGATTCTGCAATAGCTGGTTCAGGTAAGCAACCATAGATTTGCTTAAATTAATATCTCACTTTGACAGCAAAAGTGATATTAGTCTCTATTTAGCATTATTTGAAAGACAAATTTCTCGAATGAATATAATAAAAGAAAATTGGGTCACACATTTGTTAAGTTTAATTCCGTTAGAAATCGCCAATATTATAGCTAGAGAGCCAGAAACATTGGCGAACAATTACGATTATGTAAAAGATTTACTTCTTAAACGCTTCAAAATGACGCCAGAAGAATTTAGGCAGAAATTAATGTCACATAAAAAAGAATCTTCAGTCACTTGGCGCGATTTAGCATTTGAATTAAGAAATCATTTGGAAGAATGGATTAGCGGTCTTATAGTATCTGATTTTGAATCCTTAAAAGAATTAATAGTAGTAGATCAAATTAAAAAAAGGTTACCTATAGAAATGAAAGCACATTTTATTGATGATCTTCCAAAAATTAAAAATGTATAGACGTATTAGTAAGTAAACTAGACGATTATGATGCGGCGAGACGTAATGTTAAAACCATGAATAGAATTTCACACCACTTTGGAGATAGAAAACCCGAAGTAAGTAAAAATGAAAATTCACAATCTTTCTTTCATACCCAATACCAAAATAAAAGAAATAAATCTCAAATTAGGTGTTTTAGATAGATGTAACTCTCAAGGCCACATAGCGTCTCAGTGTAATAATAGCAATAACGGTCAAACTAATGAGTTCATTCAAGACTCTACCGAAAACTATCGAAATTATAATCGCCAAAATCACAATCCTAATGCCGATGTACAGGAAAAAGCTAACATTGCTACAATTCGAATCAGAAATAAGTCTAAACCTAATGGAATGGGTAAAATAATTAATATCAAAGGCAAAGAAGCAAATCTATTGTTTGATACAGACAGCTATATTTCTTTATTCAGTTACGAATGCTATGTCATATTGGGTCGCCAAATTTGTCTTATGTTGATATCTTATTAACTGACATTGGCGGAGAAACTGTAAATCTAATTGGATATTTTGTGTATGAAATACGTGTCGATGGGTTTCTTATATCAACGAAATTTTATGTTTCAAAATCTCTCGCATACGATATTGTAATAGGGCAAGACGTGATCAGCAAACTAAAGTTGGCGATAGATGAAGAGGGAATTAAAATTGTTGGCGAGCGCAATACTTTTCAAGTACGTTGCCTTAAAGTTGTAAATAATTCCGATAAAAAAATAAATTATGTTGCCAATTCATACAATGAAGCGAAAGTATCAAAAGGAAATAGTTCACGTGCAGAAAACGAAATGATTTGTATTATGAATAAAAATAATTCAGAAAATTATTTCAAGATAAATTTAGCACGCGCGGTGAAAACAGATAAAAGTGACTCAACTCGCGAGACCAAATCAAAAGATGAAAATGAAATAACAAAACGCGGAAAATATTATAATTTAACGAGAACGAGGAAAAAAAAATAGACAGAAATAATATAAAAAGAAAAAATGAAAATAATGAAATATTTCAATTTATAATATCTATATATTTAAAACGCTAAGCGATTTCTTCGACAATCCGTTAGAACAAACTACTGCATCAAATTACACCATTATTTTTCTTAATGAAAGACATTAGAACACAGATTTGTTATCGTGCATTCGTTTGTTCAAAAATTTAATTAATTAGCTGTAATTTTCAATTAAACATTTACTTCTGCTTATGACGTCATAAAGTTGACAACTCCCACTTTTGAGGGCATAGAGTTTTTTCCCTGAACCCTGTGGTTCGCCAATCTTTTGACATTAACTAATATCAACTAGGTAATATTTTAACATTGTAGTATAAAATCTTAAAAAAAAAAAAAAAACTTAATTAGCTAGAATATAATCATAATAAAATATCTAAACGTAAACATATCAAGATGAATAACAAATCTCACGTAAAATGTTGCAATTTAAATGATTCCAATTGAAACAAGATTTGGAGAGTTATCCTTGACGCCCAGCTAACATAAAAGTACCTATTTTATTTTATTTATTTACACACATATTCAAATTTATTATGAAACACCAGGTTGTCATACAAAGCAAAAATCGTCATTTAGGCGCCAAAAAATAACCCAGGTGCGTCTGCGATATCTGTACTGATTTAATCAAAATTATTTTGGTTGCACCGCATATTGCAAAATTAATTAAATCCATGATTATTGTTTCTTTCTCAGATTAAAAATAAAAAAAATGGTACTTCTCTATTATCCCGTCGACCACTTTTCATAACAAAAAACTATCGCCAAACTGTAACGCCAAATAAATGGGAGAACGTTGCCATTGGAATATCAAAATAAATAAATAAATAAAATACATGAATTTAAGG
Organism: Maratus michaelseni; assembly: GCA_963931845.1. Lineage (NCBI taxonomy): Eukaryota > Metazoa > Arthropoda > Arachnida > Araneae > Salticidae > Maratus > Maratus michaelseni. Next base: position 189,751,373 of record OZ007587.1, read on the forward strand.
ACACAATTGTTATTTTAATTAATGAAATAACTAATAAATCAGTAAAACATAATGAAAAATAGACGCAAATATCGAATTAAAAACCACTTGATGACGTAACAAACACGTATAATGCTTTTGACATCAAGTAAATCAGACTGTATTTTTGGCGTTTAATTTTACAGTTTGGCGATAATTTTTTGTTATGAAAAGTGGTCGATCGGATAATAGAAAAGTACCAGAAAATTTAATGTTTAACGAAATTCAATTATTTGATCGATCGAATATTTTGGTTTTTTTCCGTTATACCGACACCATGCCATACATGTAAATATATGCTTGGCGACAATGGTGTCCGTATAATGGAAAAGTACTCAATATTTTCTTAGTTCGGGCTGTACCAAAAAACAAACATTTTACAGGTAACAAAAAAATCGCCGAAAATGGCTGCTTTATCAGCTGTTATGACAGCAAAGTTGGATAAAATCTAATAACCTGAATTTTACAACGTTTATGCGAAACACCACAGAGAACACACGCTATTTTTATATAAGCAGGGTATATTTAAACGAATAAGAGAACTAACAACCTTCAATAATATAATGCATGAAAAAGTAAACAACTAAGTGATTCAGCAAATCATAAAAATATGTATTTCTTAATATAACTATAAAATACAGAAAAAAATTCTGGTACCATAAAAAATAATCATTATCCCGTCGAAATTCCGTGCATTATCCCGTCGTCCGATTAAGAAAGAAAAACTATATGCAAATTAGGTACTTTTCGGTTAACCGGCGCCAATAAAGTATATATATATATACACATAATAACAAACTCCAATGGAAAATTACTTGCAGAATCACAAAAGCCAACCAAAATCTATAAACCACATAAATTCAATACTAGAAAAACAAAACTATATACATTATATATATTTGTATCTATGTATATATATATATATATATATATATATATATATATATATATATACAGGGTGTAACTGAAATGCTTCAACAAACTTTGAGGGATGATAGTACTCATGAAAATGAACAAAAATTGTAATAGAACACGGGGTCGCAAATGACATTTAACCCTTTCAGGGACAGTGGTATGTCTAAAAAACCACTTAATTTTAATTCCAAAACGCCACGATGGCACCAGAATTTTGCTAAAATCTTTTCCATTTAATATTTATGTGAAATATAGCCTTTTTCTTATTTACAAACAATTTTTTTTGTAAATTCCGGTGCCAGTCTATTTTCAGACGCATTTTCTCTATTTTTATGCTTTAAGCCTTTTAGAGGCAAACTACTTTTAGTACTAAAATGTTGAAATAAATCACTGGCACCGGAATTTATAAAAAAAAAATTGTTTGTAAATAAGAAAAAGGCTATATTTCACATACATATTAAATGGAAAAGATTTTAGCAAAATTCTGGTGCCATTATGGCGTTTTGGAATTAAAATTAAGCGCTTTCATAAACATACCACTGCCCCTGAAGGGGTTAAACGACATTTGCGACCCCATGTTCCATTGCATTTTTTGTTCGTCTTCATGAGTACTATCATCCCTCAAAGTTTGTTGAAGCATTTCAGTTACACCCTGTATATATATATATATATATATATATATATACTTCATTGGCGCCTTGCTAACCGAAAAGTACCTCAAATAATTCGCCAAACTGTAGCGCCCAATAAACAAACGGAAGAATGTTGCCATTAAATCTCAAAAAAAGAATAATAATAATAATAATAATAATAATAATAATAATTAAGAAAAGCCCCATTTACTAAAGTATCATTTATCAGTAACTTTTAACAATAAAATTTACAATATATTAATGAAAACAGAATAAAAAATAATCTTGGATATTTATTTATTTACGTTATTTCTCTTAATTATGGAAAAGGAATAATCATCCTGATTATGTAAAGGAATGAAGAAACCATACAAATAAATTACACTTGAAAACATTAAAAATCTCCTTTTTCTGTAGATTGATTTATTATTGCAAAAAAAATTCTTCATCTTTACATAAAAATTGATTAGCTTAAAACAATAGATGCGTTTCAGAAGATATGGATTTAAAACGAACAATGATTAAAGAGGACATTTTAAAAATTTTGATCAAAACATTTTAAAACTTTTTTTTAACGTCGAATTTCGACGGTGCGTTTGGGGAGAAGCAATGCACATGCGCATAGGAGCTCATTCGGTTGCATTATCACAGGGGGGGGGGATGTGTGCCTTATTTAATATGTTCTTTTATTGACTAAATATGAGATGAACGTAGGGATATGCTATTTGTATGATACTTCATAGGTTCAGGAAATTTTCTTTCTTGCCGTGGGGAATAGGGCGGTAATGTCAAACTGATTTCCATTTTGTTTACGGATTGTTTGTTTGGAGTTTGCATCGGAAATAATAACGTAATTCACTGGGGGAAATTTTTTTTTAATAAAATATTTGAAAGGTTGTTTCATAAGCACCCCTACTTATGTAATAAAGAAGCTTATTTTACTAATATTGCTATTGTAATTTTTTCCGTCAAGTTTTGACGGGTACCATCTAGTAATATTATAATATACAATAGCGCATTAAATGAAAATTGTAATATAATTTTTGTGGTAGTAGTTTATAATACTGAATAAAAAAAAAATTCATTTAAAAGTATTTCCTGCACAATAAAACGTTTCCTGACGATTCAAAAAATACACACGTAATTGTTCAAGTTTTCACTTCTGTCGGCACTCCCGGAGTGCCATTGTTTTTTTTTTTGTTGTTGTTGTTGTTTTGGGGGAGCGGCGGTAAATATTCAAGGTATAATCTAATTCCTTTCAAGTACGCTCCAACATACCTTTTGAAGGTTTGCAATTTCAATTGTAAATAGTTCCTCAAATCATTGATATTAAGCCACGTAAGTACAGAACAAGCGGCCTTTACTGTACCCCCCCCCCCCGCAAAAAAATCACATATATGGTGTCATCTGGTGATCTCACAGGCCAAGCTATAGGACCGCTGATATTGACCACTTACACCAATCCATCGGTCTAGGAATTCCTTTTTTTTTTTTGCTTCAAATTTACAAATCCTAATTTTCATAAAGTATCCCAATAAGTTTAAAAAGCCAATTTTGTGCCAAAAACACAACTATTTTTATTGTTCTAATTGAAAGAATGTACAAATAACTATTTAAAACAGCATTTGTTTTCTTCTTATGATGATTGGAAGTGTAGTTATGGCTGCTTTTGTTTCAGCTCTCAAATTGGAAGTGTGTATTCATGTAAGCAAAGTGTGGGATGCAAAGCTTTCTACAGGGTAACACAAAAGAATTCCATTACATAATGGTTTACGGGGAAAAAAACGTTTGCAGTTTATTTTAATGATGCTACACTATTTCAGAAATAATGAAATTTATATGCAGTACTGAGGTTCACACAATGTATTTTGCTTACTGAAAAGTGATGGTGTGCATTGCATTTATGATTCATTTACAGAGACACACAAAATAATTCGATTACAAGTACTGTCTATGAACGATAATTGCTGAAAGTGCGTTTTCAACTTTGGTTTGCATGTTCAAGTTCAACTAAATTTTTGCATAGTTCGTGGTGTGTATAAATACTATAGGTCAGGTACAGAACTGCAAAAGTAATTCAAGTACAATTCCGCTTATTGACAAAAATTGATGAATGTAAATTTTTAACTGTGTGATGCGTCTCTTAACGGAACTAAATTTTTGCATACTAAGTAGTATAAATACAAATCTATGGATCATATACAGGACTGCACAAAAGACTGTTTTTACGACTATTGATGATAATTGCTGCAATTGGATTTTTAAATGTGTTATGCGTATTCTAAACATAATATTTTACCTTATTGAACGGTGACGTTTTGTTACAGTAGTCTGAATGTGTTGGATAGTGTTTCATAATCTATGCTTGATGCATGATTTTTCTTTCTTGTTTTTTACTGCCTAGGATACTTCAGGGATTTTCATCAGAGCTACGATCTGCTGTTTGTGTTTTTGGGCTTGCTTCAGATTGTTATTGCAAGTGTGTGGTTCCTTGAAATCATCATTCCATTTGTGCGACAAACCTTTCGTGTACATAGTATTGTAAATAAACTTTTTTAATTTATTTTGTTTTCTCTTGTTAGTTTATTTCAATCTCATTAAGACGAACATTTTGTAAATATATGTTAATGAAGTTGGATAACGCAGCAATAACTCGTGAATATTGCAAGTTCTTTCTTACTTATAAAACCTTTTACGTCATTATTTTTATCATCATACTAATACTGAATCATACAAATGAACCTGTAAAGACTGTAGATGTCCTATAGATGATACCATTAATGACGGGTAGCGTCACTTTGACGCCCTGAAATTTAAGTGTTTTTCGAGATTTATTTTCTTTTTAAGGAATGCGACTGTTTATGAAAATTCATTTACATTACATTGATTATTATTGTCGGGAGCAATCAGGCAGTGGACTGTATAAATCTAAAATTATTTATTTTATTGCCAAGGGGCAAGTGAAGTTTCATAAAATTCATTCAAGTTTTCATTTAACTTCTTATTTGAGCGTAAGGGCACTCGTTACAATGAGATGTTGTTCGTTTTGACAACGAAGCTCTACTGACTGGTTTACATTTTTTTTTCAGCTATGTGGCACGGATCTATAAATCAAACTTTGGGAGCGCACATACCGGCCTCCATTGAAGTATTCTGATAGTTCAATGAGATACAACAAATGAATTTACAATGACATATGCAGGTGAATTACTAATTAATGGCTATACATAATGCACTAAATATAATACAATGATAAGAAATAATAAATTCAATAGATAGATGCTAAGATTAATTGATATTATCATTACTTACAATAGGTATAACACAGATATTTGAGATACTTCTTTTGTAAAGTCCAGATGGAGTATGAACTACTACACAACTCTAACATTATCATCTTTTACTCTTATTATTTTTGAAATGCGACCTACAACCCATTTACAAACTGGTATAGGTTTCCATCCTTTACGTTTACAAGAACCATCATACCTGATGCAACGTTTTGTTTTTTAAAGAGTCATTTGGACCTCTGCTGTAAATGACTTAAATAAGAATTGGTTCAATTTTTCCATATAATTTCCACGATATTTTTTAGTTTTCTGCCGATTGGTTGAAAATTTTCCTTTTCATTTACCAAATTTGTCTCAGGAAGAGCATTGATTGGTCTTCCAATCAGGAAATGACCTGGGGTCAAAACTTCATAGTCTTCTAAGATCAGGGGATAGTGGGGAAATAGGGCGGGAATTGAGAATACTTTTAATTTGAGTAGTAATTGTCCAAAATTCTTCTAAAGTTCATTTCATAACACCAATAGATCTTTTTAAGTAGCATTTGAACTGTCCAACACCTCTCCCTCAGAGACCTCCAAAATTTGGTGAACAAGGGGGGGAGGGGATTTCCAGAGAACTTGCTCGGATGACATGAATTTTGATACATCATCATTATTCTTATTTATAGAATTTAATAATCTCTTCAATTCAGCAGATGCTACAACATAGTTGGATACATTGGCACATGAGATTGTACTACATTTGCCTCTGCAAGCAAAGAATCTTTTTAGAGTTGCAATTAATGCATTAGAAGTTAAATCAGAAAGCAACTCTAAATGCACCGCCTTGATCACCATGCATATGAAAATAGTTATATGAACTTTATTAAATATCCTCTTTTTTTGGTTGTGATATTTAATCAAAAATGGACCACATAGATCAAGTCCTGCATTAGAAAAGAGTGGACTTTGGCTTACTCTCTCAGGGGGTAAATTACCCCTAAATTTATTGACAATTGTAAGTTTTATTTTGAAACATTGAACACAATCGTGTACAACTTGATGAGCAATGTTTCTTCCGTTATAATAGGCCAAAATATTTGTCTTACAGTATTCAATAGTCCTTGAGGACCAACATGTAAGTCTATTTTATAATAAAAGATGTTTGTTAATTTACTACCTGGGGATAAAATGATTTGGTGATATCGGTCATAGATTAAATTTGAGTTGGCCAAACGACCACCTATTCTTAATAGATCATCTTGATCTAGAAATGGATTTAAAAACTTTAACTTACTTTTTATAGGGACAGATATGCTCTTTTTCAATGCCGAAATTTCTGTTGAGAAATACTCAACTTGAATCTTTTTCAACAATACATTTCTGGCAAATTTTAATTCATCCAAACTTAAGTAATTTTTTAATTTTAAATGACTCTTGCAGTTGTTTAGAAACCAGCAAATAAATGCTAATAGGGTCATTCCATGCTAAATGAGCAAATCAGCTGTGGCTGACATGTCATAGATTTTAATGAAAATCAGCATATAAGTAGATCATATTTATTTATGAGTAGATGTAAAATAATAGATTTCAGGATTGTTTATTTAAGTATCAAAACTTACATTAAAAGTTGATATAAGATCGAGGTTTTGTCTACATGCTTGAAATTTCCATTTTCATTATTAGCCGTAGTAGTGGAAAGACTTTATCAAAAATTATTTATAATTAAAAATGAATAATAAGTAACAGATTGGAGTGATTTAGTAACTGTCCTTTTATTCCATAATGAGAAAAAAAATAAGTAGTGAAAAATTTTGAGAGGAAAATGCAACATTTCTATTACTTGTTTGAACATGAAGGAAAGGTCTTAAGATTTTTAAAATGTTTGACGTTATAGATAAAAGTATATATTTTAAATATAGAAACTTTCATTCTTGCCTTTTTATTCCTTAATGAGAAAAAAATAAATAATGAAAAATTTTGAGGGGAAAATGCAATATTTCTATTATTTGTTTAAACATAAAGGAAACATCTTAAAATTTTTAAATTATTTGACGTTATAGATGAAAGTGTATATTTTAAATATAGAAACTTTCATTCTTGTCTTCAGTTTATTTTTCCTCAACAATATTTTAAATTAGAGTAGAGTAAATTATTGATTTTGGCAGTGGTTTAACAAACAATTATATAGTAATCAAAGCTCCATATAGATGGCAGCACTACATTTTTTTTTTTTTTTTTTTTTGCAAGATGGCAGAGAAGGCGTTCAAATTTGAAGTGAAATAGCCCATAGAACGTAGTAAATATTACCTTTTTGAACTCATTTCTGTTATGTTAGGAATCAAAAGGCAATCTTGAATTTTTTTTCAGCATATCAGGTGCTTTCTGAACTTTATGCTTCTGCAATATTGTTAATGTCAGGTTTTTCCTTCATTTGATTTTTTAAGTATACATAAGAGGAAAAATTGTGATTTTGTAATTTTTTTTAAGTTTCTAAGCTATTTTGAAGATGAAGAAAATAAATGGCAACTTCCAAGTTTGAGAAATTTGGTTTTCATATGTAACATTATATCATACATCAATTTCACATATGTTTTTAAATTCCTTTGATTTTTATAACGCTTTTAATTATCTCAAATTTTTCAATTTTTACGACCAATTTAAGGTCAACCATGGTGTTACGAAATTATTATTACTAAATAAATATGATAATAACTGTCCACGGGTTACAATATTATGAAAAAAAATTTATTTATGTTAAATAGTTTTTAAGATATGGAACTTTAAACTTGCAACTTTGAACGATTCCATACAAGCCATTCTATGTCACAAGTTTTTTAAATGTCCAGAATTTCCGAAATATTTTATTTTTTGTCAAGATATTTTGAATAGCTCTATTTAAATATGAATTGAATCTGTGTACCAAATTTTATTAAAATCGGTTACTATGTGGCCACGACTTTTTTTTAATTTTTGCTTATTTTGCATGGAATGACCCAATACTCTTATTAATTTCAAATAACTATTTGAAATATTAAGAAAAGAGTTAATAAAGTCACATTTTACAACTGAAGTACAGACCGGAACTGATTTTAGCTCTTTTAAAAACTGTTCGTCTTTAGAGTGAGAGTCATTTTGAGGAAAAAAATTCCCTATATCTTCTTTCAGGAAATCGGGGTCTTCCCACCACAGTTCATTGGTAGAATGGGACGTTGCATCCTGACCTCTGGATAATGCATCAGATGAATTAAGTTTTGAACGAACATATGAATGTTTCTCCTGCTCAGATACTTATGAGCAGATGTCTTCGAACTAAATTACCTGCTACAGTTTCTATTTTGCAACCAGAAATAATACAATTTAAGGACACATCAAAGATAAAAAGGCATAAGAAAGAGTAAATTTTACTATGACACGCAGACCAGAGAACGGCCAGATTTTAATGACGGGGAAAGTGTTCTTTTGAGGGTCAATAATATTTGGAAACCAGCTAAAGTTGTTAAAAAATCTAAGAATCCTTGATCATATTTAGTAAAAACAGTAATAGGTAATATATTAAGACGAAATTCTTTTCATTTAAGAAAGCGGAAAAATTCAGTTCAAGATTTTTATGATAGTATTGATACTCCAGAGATAACTGACATTCAAAGGGAAAGGAGAGATGTTGTACATCCAAATGATTTGCAGAGTCAGAGTACAGGAAATATAGTAGCAGTGGATATGTAACAGGAAGAGGTCGTCTTGTAAGACAGCCTTATCGTTTCAGAGATTATGTTGTATAATGTTAAAGTGGAGGTGTTATATATTATGTTATTTTATTTATATTAAAATTTGTGGTGGAGGAGTTATATACTGATATTATTAATATTGTGTGGCAACATATTATTATGACTGAATAAAGGGCAACACTGTGTGTTGTTGATCATGTATGATTTGCTAGCTGAAGCTAAGCAGCATTTTGAAGTTGATGTTATTAAATAAATAAATGTTATACTTAATAAATTAATTATTAATTTAAAACTAAAACACCTAGCATAAAAAAAAATTCTTATATTTTTGACACTGATAAGATAAAAGAAACGCAATGGAACTCGAGTTATATTGCGAGTGAAAATGAAACTTGAACATTTCGATTAAAAGATTGTTACTTTAATATAGTGTTAAATTCAGGCATTTTCAATCGGGACGGAAAGGATTTCTGCAGCTCTATGTGTGTGTGTTTGGGGGAAAGGGTGTTCACTGGGGTGTTCCGGTCAGAAAATGCACTCCTATACCATTAAAAATCATAAAATCCCAAATCTCCGAGGTGGGTGGGGGTGATTTCGATTCCACTGGGGAGCAGGGCCGTAGCTAGGGGGATGCCAGGGGGGGCTCAGCACCCCCTGAAAATTTTTGACCCTCCCCCCCCCCCCCCTGGGAGAGTTGCCAAGGACACCAAATGAAATTCTGTTAAAAAATTGAACATAGTTTTGGGGGCTTTTTACAGTTTTGCATAAATACTAAATTATAGTATTTGCTTAAAAACTGCAATAAGTGCTTCAATATGCGCGCATCCTATCTGTACATACTCAGAATTAGCAACCTTTTGCTGATGCAATCATTGACTTTTAAATAAGTTATATACTGAAATTTTTCATTTTGTAGCGTTTTCCATTTTTAACATAAAACAAAGTTATTCTAATGAGTTTGATAGTAAATATAATGCTTATGATAAACATTATGTTTCGTATTTGAGTCATCCTAGTTTAAAAAAATATATATATAAGATTTATATTAATATATAAGATCCTTGATTTATAAATCATACTAATGAAAAAAAACTGATAGCCAATTTAAATACAAGCATATGACTAAACACAAAAATAATTTTAAAATGCAAAATATATCCTTGGTTTTTCTAATGTTTGTTATCCTATAAAAACATAACTTTCGAATTCTTAAGGGCAGGGAATATTCAGAAAAAAAAAATTAAAGATTGCAACTGTTTTGAAACAGGTGAACTGTCAGCTTTTTATTTACTTATTGACATCATCACTTATTATTTCACTAGTATAATTATACACTGAAAATTTTCATTCTGCAGCCAGTGAAGTAGTCGTTAAAAATCCAAAAGGCATACGCTGTAGGCAGAGGGTATACCCTAAAGAGTATATGCTATAGTGTTTTTGAGTAGAGGGTATCCGGTATTCCTTAAAATAATCCAGAAGGTATACCGTATAAGTCGTATCCACCGTATATCCTCCATTACATTCCCGTCTGCAGCTTTTACTTTTCTTATCATCAAATAAAGTTACTATAAACAGTTTAATAAGAAACATAGTGCCTACAATATGAATATGCAATAATTTATCATTCTATATAGTACTTTGATCATATATATCTGTGTTTGTGCGTGCATGTGTCAAAGAGAGAGAAATAGTATGAGCCCCCCCTACATTTTCTTAAGCACCCCCTGTTGTTTACGTCTAGCTACATCTCTGCATCCACATCATAGCCAAATTTTATAATAATACATTTTTTTCAAATTTTGCTGTGACGTCTATTTAAATTAGTTAAAAACTTCCAATTGTAGTTTTTAAATGAATATTTGTCTGAAAACAAATGAAATAGCTTCATAATTCCAAATATAATTTCATTTTATTCTTTAAAGAAACAAAATCCTTAAAAAGATTAATAATTACGCCTGGTTACGCCGATAGCTCAGTTATTATTTATCACTACAAATAAAAAACACACACTCTCAAAATAAAATAAACTCACTTGCGGACTGTATCTCATTTAATATCTCACAACACTCAATAAAAATGGTCGAGAGCCGAGATTTACACAACTTCACTGATCGGCATCTCAAACCCAACTCACAAAAAAAAGTTGTAGTTTTTTTTTTTTTTTTTTTTTTTAAACATTTTACATAGACGGCGCTTTTAGCGGCAATATACCGCCTGGCCTTGAATGTTGCTAACATTCAATAATATAAATGCAATATAATTCAAACACAATCTCTAAGTGAAAAATACAATCTCAAAAAACACAATTTCTTCTCAAAAATACTACACTAAATAAAATACTAAATTTACAAATATAAACACAAGAATGTAATACACTGCAGGAAAAGTCTATAGTTTAATAAAACAAATGTATGAATTTAAGTACTCAATAAACCATCATTCACATATGGCAAAACAACAATTTTTGTCACTGGCCTTTTATATGTGCCATTTTTATCTTTCAAGGTGACAACTCTTATAATATTGTCTTGGCCTGGATGAATTTTAATAATTCGGGCCAAATGCCATTTTAAAGGGCAATAATTATCAGAATTTTTTACTAATACTAAATCTCCCTCTTTTATCTTTACCCTTCCCTTGTACCACTTAGGTCTATTTAAGAGCTTGTTCAAATATTTTGATGACCATTTTTTTCAAATATGTTGTGTTAATTTTTGAACTAATTGCCATCTGCTCAACCTATTCATAGGAATTTCTGTATAATTTGGTTCTGGTAAGGCCATTAAAGAGGAACCAATAAGGAAGTGAGCAGGTGTCAAAGCTTCAACATCATTTGAAAGGGGGCAGAGTGGCCGAGAATTAAGAACTGTCTCAATTTGAGTAATAAGAGTCAAGAATTCCTCATAACTTAAAATAGTTTTACCTACAACACGTTTTAAATGGTATTTAAGGGATTTGATATTTGCTTCCCACAAACCTCCAAAGTGAGGAACTGAAGGGGGGTTAAAATGCCAGTTAATACCTTCATTAGCTAAATAATTTTCTATCTCCTCCTCACTTTTATCTTTAAATAAAGATCTGAGAATTGCTCTTAATTCTTTATTGGCACCAACGAAATTTCGACCATTATCACTATATATATCAGAAGGTTTGCCCCGCCTTGCTATAAAGCGTTTAAGTGCTGCTAATAATGCTTCACTTGTTAGATCATTTACTATTTCAAAATGCAAGGCTTTTGTAGTAAAACACACAAATACACAAATAAATACTTTTTTTACCTGTTTACTTCTACCCACGAAGTTTTTCACTTCAAAAGGACCACAGTAGTCCAATCCAGTACGCATAAATGTTCGGGCCATTGTTACTCTAGAAGCTGGCAAATCAGCCATCTGTTGCTCTGAATTCTTAGAATTTACCTTTTTACAAGTCATACAATTGAAAAGGATTTTACGAACTATATTTCTAGCAGATAAGATCCAAAATTTGTTTCGGATGAGAGAAAGAGTTGTCTCAGCACCTGCATGAAAATACAAATTATGAAAATATTTAATTACTCAAAAAGTAAAATTATGTTTTGAAGGAATAACAATTGGATATTTTTTATGCTCGGATAAGTTGCTGTTTCTCAGTCTACCACCAACTCGGATTATACCATTAACATCTAAAAACGGACACAAGTTTGTCAGTTTACTATTATTAGGGATTGCATTACCCTTTTCCAAATACTGCATTTCCTTCACGAATGAAGTCTTCTGGATGTTTTTTACTATACAGAATAAGGACTGAGAGAGTTCACTGCTGGTTAAAGTTCCACCTTTGGGATACAAGGGATTTCTACAGTTATGGATGAATCTATTACACCATGCTACTACTCTTTGCAGCTTTATGAATGAAGAACTGTTATTAATGATGTCTAAAGGCTCAACAGTGTTAACTAATGTACATACTTGAGTTACTGATGGTGCTTTCAATTCACGGATAAACAACTCACTGGTTTCAACAGAAATAATATCAGGAGACTCCACCATCTTAGGCTGTTGTAGGAATGATGGACCGAACCACCATAAATCACATTGCTGGATCTTGATGGGATCTAGGCCTCTAGAAATGAGATCTGCAGGATTTTGCTTGGAAGGTACATAATTCCACTGATCAATCGAAGTTAAACTTTGTATAATCGATACCCTGTTTGCGACAAATGTCTTTAGATCATTCGACCTCCTTTTTTAACCATGCAAGTACAATAGTACTATCTGTCCAAAAACAAGTTTTAGAAACTTCTTGCTTTAGAGCACTTAACACTTTTTGCATCAACTTAGATAATAGGACTGCTGCAGAAAGTTCTAGACGAGGGATAGTAATATGCTTTAGAGGAGCTACTCTAGATTTACTAGTGAGCAGTTTAATAGCAGAATCACCATAAGAATTAATAGATTTTACATAAACGACCGCACCATAAGCAAGTTCAGAAGCATCTGAAAAACCATCCAATTCCACACAATTAGATTGTTGTACAAATACAAATCTTGGGATATTGATCATATTTACAGTTTTTAAGGAAGTAAGAAAATTAGTCCATTCGATATTTTCTTTCACTGGAAGATAATCACACCAATCTATTTTCAGCAACCATAATTTTTGAAGGAAAACCTTGGCCTTCGTAATTATTGGACCTATCAAACCCAACGGGTCAAATATTCTGGCAATTTGTGATAATACTGAGCGTTTGGTATACCTTTCACTTTGCTCTATAATTAAATTAAATCCAAAATAGTCTGGTTGCGGCTTCCACAGTATTTCTAGGGTTTTTGTCTCATTGGAAAATGAATATTCAGATATTGCATTATTACACAAAAGAGAAGAATTATTTACTGACCATTTGTGAAGATCCATGCTTCCCTTCTTTAACAAAGATATCAGTTGTTGTTGGATCTCTCTAGCTGTGTCTAGATCATCAGCACTTGTCAAAATATCATCCATATACACGTCGTGAATTAATACATTTGCAGCTAAAGGAAATTCCTTTCCTTCATCTCTAGCTAGCTGGGTAAGGGTTCTTGTTGCTAAAAATGGGGCACTCGTTGTGCCATAAGTCACCGTACATAATTTATACACCTTAACTGGTTCATGTACCTCAGGTTTAAACAAGATTCTCAATAAGTCTCTTTGACTCGGATGTGTCAATAGCATACGGTACATTTTCTTAATGTCTGCTACAAAAACAAATTTGTGCTTTCGAAATCGCAACATTATACTAAATAATTCATCTTGGATTGCTCCTCCGTTATACTGCAAACTATTTAGAGATTTTCCGGTAGAAGTTAAGGAGCTAGCGTTAAAGACAACTCTTAATGGTGTGCTACTTGATTCAGCACGGAACACGCAATGATGGGGTATGTAATAAGTGATATCTGGTTCTTCAGATTCTATCACCTCTTCCATATGACCCATACTTAAATATTCTTGCATAAAGACTTTATAAAAATCGTTAAATTTAGGTTCTCTAACTAAGCGATTCCATAATGAATTTAAAACTTTCATAGCCTTTTTCTTTGATTCTCCAATACAAGATGGGTCTTCCTTAAATGGCATTTTTACCATGTATTGCCCTGTTGCAGTTCTGGAATAATTTTTCAGAAAATGTTCTTCACAAATTTCTGATTCCTTATTTCTAGAAACTTCAGATTCTCTCTCAATGTTTTCTATTTCCCAAAAATCTCGAATTACTCTTTCTAACTCCAAATTATCTGTTATCAACCCACAATGTATATTACTTTCAACCTTAGCCGGAAGGCTTCCGCTAACAATATAACCGAAAACACTGCTTTGTAACACTATTCTAGTATTTAATGGTTGGGGGTAAATTTGACCTGGCCTTAAAAATTCATAGAAATTTTCTGCACCCAAAAGCAAATCAATACAGCCTGGCACATTAAACTTTTCGTCAGCTAATTTGATGTTATTTAACGATGAAATACAAATCTCAAGCGGTCTAGAAGGCGTAAATTCCGTAATTTTCGGAACAACTAAAAAATCTAATTTTAAATAAAAATCTTTATCTCTATTCGAAATAGTTGTGTTAACTCTAGATCTAACATTAAGAGACAAATTATTTATTCCTGAAATACGAATATTAGTCTTTTCTCTTTTCAAATTTAGTTTATCTACTAACCTTTTACTCATAAAATTAGAGTTTGCACCGACATCTAATAAACCACGTGCTTCATGAAAATTACCATATTCATCTTTTATTAAACAAACAAATGTGCTAAGTAACACAGCTTTTAACTCGTTAGACAAATTACATATCGTTGAAAATAAATTGCTTTAGTTATTAACTTGGAAAGGCTGGAATACTGGAGCTGAAGCATTCAAATTAGATTTATTACCGACTTCGTTTTTAGAACTCATTTCCTGTGAAATTATCCCTGGATTTTCACCTTTATTTATTTTTTGTTCACGCGGGAAATGCAAAGTTACATGATGCCTTCTCTTGAAAATAATACAAGAGAATTTAGATTTACAATCAATCACTTTATGATTCATAAGACAGTTAAAACAAAGGTTTTTGGATTTTACAAGCTCAACTCTATTACCCACTGACATGTTTTTATAAACAGGACATTTATGCAAAGGATGATTTTACTACATGACAAAATACATTTAGAATTTTTTACGTCAGTTAGAAAAACTTTAGAAACATTTCGATAATAAGTATTTTTATTACTCGCTCTAGAATTGTCAACCACGGGTTTTCCCTTAGACGTATAATATAAATCAATTTCCCGAGATAATTCAATGGGAGAAAACCACGATTCTGCTTGTCTAACATTTATAAAATACATGACATCTTTATCAAGCGTTTGACAAATCTTATCAGAAACTATTAACTGTTTTAAAGTTTCGAAATCTGTCACATTCCTCAATTTTAAATAATAATCCCCACTCGTTGTTAATCGGGATGCAAATTGTACATATGTTTCATTAGGATGACGTTGTGCTTTCCTAAAATGCTCTAAACAAGTCTGGGGGGATGGCTCAAATTCTCTAAGTACTATAGCCTTTACTTTTGAATAATCTTCTAATTCCCCATCTTTGATGTACGTAATTACGTTTGTTGCCCTTTCTCCTAACGGATTTAGTAGAATTTCCGATTTATATTTTTCTGGGACATTTTTAGAAATAAATGCTCTTTCTAACGATGAAAAAAAAATAACTCCAACCTTCTGGTTTAGATGGAATTTTAATCGTTAACGTTCTTACACTTTTAATCAGAGAGTCTAAAGATTCTATATTATCTTTTTTCTCGAGATCACTTAAATTATCATTTTTAGTTTCTGCACGGGCCTTAGCCAACTCAATTTCTAACTTTGCATGTTCAATTTTTAATTTCTCAAGATCTAGTAATTTTGATTCTTCATTTTTTCTTTCCTCAATAAAACTGTTTGCTATGTCTTCAACCAGTTTATTATCTGCTTTATACTTCGAACTTTCCTTTATTAAATTTATTAAATCATAAATAGTTAATTTGGAATCTGATATATCTATGTCTAATTCAGCAGCAATTCGCTGATAATCTTCCTTTATTGCACCTTTAAACATTGTATTATAAATACAATTCACAATAAATAAATAAATAAAACTGACATACCTTTATCTATTAATAAATCTCCAAATCGGATAATTCCACATTGAAAAGATTTAATCCACTCTTTCAATTCTCAAATTAGCTCAATAATAAAGAACATCGGTTCTTTTCTGCGTAAACACATTCACAGTTCATTTTTCCGTATTACGAAATTCTCCAGGTTAATCGAAATTATTTTTCTTCTGGAAACAAAAAACACTTCACAATATTCACACTCTTCTATATTCACACTCTATTCACAAAAGAGAATTCTGAATCACAATATTTTGTACTTTAATATAAATAATACGATGATTTAATTTTCGTTTTACTCATTCTAATTACTTGATAGAATTCCAAACAAAATTTATCTTCTGCAGACGATTCCCGAAAAAACATAAACATCGACAAATTCTATTCTTTCTCCGGCGAGAGGAGACCCAATACTATGGTTACGCCGATAGCTCAGTTATTATTTATCACTACAAATAAAAAACACACACTCTCAAAATAAAATAAACTCACTTGCGGACTGTATCTCATTTAATATCTCACAACACTCAATAAAAATGGTCGAGAGCCGAGATTTACACAACTTCACTGATCGGCATCGCCCCACCAGTGGCCGAGAGGTTCTGCTCTCGAAGCTGGTAGACGGGAGGTGCTGGGTTCGATCCCAATCGCGCCCGTCGGCCTAATCGTTCGGAGTTTTCGAGGTTTTCTTCGAGCCGTGGATTTATCCATGTGTAAATACGGGTTAGGTTCCCTTAGAAAGACCCCCCAAGAAGGGCACTCCCCCCGGGCCTATATCCCAAGTGTAGATAATTGGCCGTCAATAATCATCCCAACTCAACCCAACCCACTGATCGGCATCTCAAACCCAACTCACCAAAAAACAATGTAGTTTTTTTTTTTTAAACATTTTACATAGACGGCGCTTCTAGCGGCAACAACGCATATCTAACTTTAAAAACAAAAAAAAAAATTGTTATATTTTTGAGACGGATAAAAAAAAGAAATGCAATGGAACTCGAGTTATATTACGAGTGAAAATGGAACTCGAACATTTCGATTAAAAGATTGTTACTTTAATATAGTGTTAAATTCAGACATTTTTAATCGCGACGGGAAGGATCTCTGCAGCTCTGGGTGTGGGTGTGTGTGTTTGGGGGGAGGCGTGTTCACTGGGTGTTCCAGTCAGAAATTGCACTCCTATACCATTAATAATCATAAAATCCCAAATCTCCGAGGTGGGTGGGGGTGATTTCGATGCCACTGGGGAGAATGTCTTTTCCGGAACACCATCTGAATTAAACACAGACTTTAACTAGGCTCTGTATAAAATGCAAGCTGTACAATTTTGTCTGTACTACACCGTCAGTAGCAAATAACGAATTCATAATGCAGAAAAATTATGTAAAATTAATCGAATAAATTTCCAAAAAATATTGCATCTAATTAAAAAAGCAAAAATTAAAAAAAAATAGTATCTATTTAAAACTCGCAAAGACTACTTCAAAATAATAACTATCTTGCAGATAAATGTAGCGCAATAATTAAAAAAACTAACACTTTTGCTAAATTTCTTATTTTATCATACTAAAAGAGAAGGATACAATTATATTTATACATATTCACTGTAGATGCCAGCACTATTTAACAACGATTTTAAAATTTTTATGGAAGGAGAAAGTTGAAGCTATAGCATAATAATGACGGCCGATTATCTGCACGAGGGTTATAGACCTTTGGGGGGTGCATTCTCCTTGGGAGTTTTTCTGCGGGAACCTAACCAGTATTTACGAAGGATAAAAAAAAATCCAAGATTCGAAGAAAACCATAAAAACTCCGAATGATTAGTGCGACGGGTGTGATTAGATTTGAACCCAGCACCTCCTGCTCACCAGTTTCGAAAGCCTCCCGGCCACTGGTGAGCTGGTTTATTTTATGACAGCCGATTATCTACCGTATTTACGCTAAGGTTCGAAGAAAAACACGGAAATTTCTGAAGGGTTATGTCGACGAGAGCGACAGGGGTTCGAACCCAGCATCTCCCGTCTAACAGCTTTGAGAGAAGAACCTCTCAGACACTGGTTGGGCTCGGCCACTGCTGAGGTCAGAAGGAGAAAGAAATTCACACAATTAATTTTAACCCATCTTTTAAACTGTATTTAATATTCTTGTTTTTCAGAAAAATTTCTCATTTTAAATCGCCGCCAACCAAATTATGATGCAAATTTTCACACAAGAATTTATAATTATTATTTTTTTTAGATTTTGACTTATTTGTATTTGTTAGAATTTACGATACACCAAATGATAATTACATTCTCTATTTAAAGATACATTTGACTGAAAATTCAGTTTGAGTTATAAGCAATTGTTATCTCAGTACGACAGTTTTTTTTTTCTTTTTGCACTGTTGAATCCGGAAATCCTGTTCAAAACGCCAATTTCTATGAAATGCGACATTTTGAAAAGGTATGAAAAGACAGCATTTTATTAAAATCTGCTGCCTTTATCGAAAAGTGGAAAACCAGTTCGATTACATAGTTTCTTAATAAAAGCACCTGCGGATTTGATACTTTTGTGAAAGAAATCAATTAAAATATGTGTCATAAAGTAACCAGTTTTGATCTGAGACCCACTGTGGTGTAAATATATTGATGCAGTGTTTATTCCATTATTATTATTTAATATGTTTTGTACTAGTATCAGTTACTTGCGAGCTCTATGCGTAACAATTAAATAAAAACAATGACTTTAAAATCAAGCTTTGAAAGTCGAAAATGGAAAGAGGACCATGAGACTTCATATACCTAATGGCCTCGTAGACGGTTTAATCCAGGATCAGTATAAAACAAAAATCGTTACAGGAATGAGTTTCGTTCATAAATAATACTATATCATATAGCATAGAAAGGGCAAAGTGTAATATATACCCAATAGAAAGATCGTTAGGATCATACCCCTCAGCCACATTGAATCAACGAATTTTCTTTAAATCAGCCCATTTTTCGCACCGATTTATGCACAAAAATATTCAAAAAAGCTTCATTAAGAAGCATGATCCTCTCCCTTCGCCTTTCTAGAATGGATATGACCCCCTCGCCTTCTCTAATCCGATGACCGGATCTGCTTGTGAAATTATAAAAAGGAAATATTTCCTCTGGTCTCAAATTCGATTTTTTTCCTGAGATTTGGCAGTTTCACTCCAGTGTCCCAGTATGCATTTTATTTTTTTTTCCCCCTAGAGTTGAATTAGTACTAAGAATGTAGATAGTACAACAATAGGCAACATAAAATATGAAATATTGTGTAGGGTCCAATATACATGTGTGTACAAAATATCGGGTAAAAAATAAAATTTGAGTTAGGCGGTTTAAGTTGTTAGCATTGATCTAAAGTAAAATTTATGAAAAAGAATTTCTTCTTTTCTTATTTAATTTGAAATTCATAATTTGCTAGTCATCGCATTCCATTGGCTCCGTGATATTTCTCTCATTAATGTTGTTAACGACTGAAAGTTGTATGCCTTCAAGTTGAAATCCACAGCTTGAACAGTATATTTCAAACGTCGCCAAGAAATTTCCTTCGGTTATGGATTGTGTGACATTCCACCAGGCAGTAATTTGCAGCATTAGATTGCAATTCGGTCATGAATTTGCTATCGGTGATGCACTCTGAGCAACTGTCACCGATGACGTTTGAACCAGGGTCCTCAGAATTGAAGACTGATACACTAACCACCATGCCATTTGCCTGGGGTCAATAACCTTTTAATACTTATATATAAATTTTAGGAACAGATGTGTTACACTCACGCATCGAAGTTTGGCGACTTTGTGGTTGGCGCGATTTTCAAGCCCGCGCCAAACCAATAACGTAATACAATAGCTAAGTTGCCATTAAAGGAAAAAATCCCCTAAATTTGGTGACTTTTTCCCTTTTTATAACCGATTTAAAAAAAAAAAAACTGTGCGTGAGTGTATGACATCCACATCAGAGCCAAATTTTATAATAATACATTTTTTTCAAATTTTGCTGTGACGTCTATTTAAATTAGTTAAAAACTTCCAATTGTAGTTTTTAAATGAATATTTGTCTGAAAACAAATGAAATAGCTTCATAATTCCAAATATAATTTCATTTTATTCTTTAAAGAAACAAAATCCTTAAAAAGATTAATAATTACGCCTATCTAACTTTTAAAAAAAAATTGTTATATTTTTGAGACGGATAAAAAAAAAGAAATGCAATGGAATTCGAGTTATATTACGAGTGAAAATGGAACTTGAACATTTCGATTAAAAGATTGTTACTTTAATATAGTGTTAAATTCAGACATTTTTAATCGCGACGGGAAGGATCTCTGCAGCTCTGGGTGTGGGTGTGGGTGTGTGTGTTTGGGGGGAGGCGTGTTCACTGGGGTGTTCCAGTCAGAAATTGCAGTCCTATACCATTAATAATCATAAAATCCCAAATCTCCGAGGTGGGTGGGGGTGATTTCGATGCCACTGGGGAGAATGTCTTTTCCGGGTCACCATGTGAATTAAACACAGTCTTTAACTAGGCTCTGTATAAAATGCAAGCTGTACAATTTTGTCCGTACTACACCGTCAGTAGCAAATAACGAATTCATAATGCAGAAAAATTATGTAAAATTAATCGAATAAATTTCCAAAAAATATTGCATCTAATTAAAAAAGCAAAAATGTTAAAAAAAAATAGTATCTATTTAAAACTCGCAAAGACTACCTTCAAAATAATAACTATCTTGCAGATAAATGTAGCGCAATAATTAAAAAAACTAACACTTTTGCTAAATTTCTTATTTTATAGTACTAAAACAGAAGGATACAATTATATTTTTATATATTCACTGTAGATGGCAGCACTATTTAACAACGATTTTAAAATTTTTATGGAAGGAGAAAGTTGAAGCGATAATGATGACATAATGCATAATAATGACGCCGATTATCTGCACGAGGGTTATAGACCATTGGGGGGTACATTCTCCTTGGGAGTTTTTCTGCGGGAACCTAATACTACGTTCAGATCGGATAGTTAAGTTATCTTAGACCGCTGAACTCACTGAGTGAGTTCCAGAAACTCACTTAGTGAGTTCGAACTTTCCATTGCTAGATACAGTCAGTACCGCTCACTCTGATTGGCTCTGGAGGCCGATTGGCTGTTGAGTTTGCTTTTAACATATGCGCATGCGCACTGGACACGGTGATGTTGAGTGAGTTATCTTAAATGCGTTTGGCGGTGTGGACAGGTATTCAATTCCGGGGAGGTACCACCTCAAAAATGGCGGTATAAGATATCTTAAATGTCCGATGTGAACAGGGTATAACCAGTATTTACGAAGGATAAAAAAAAATCCAAGATTCGAAGAAAACCATGAAAACTCCGAATGAGTAGGGCGACGGGTGTGATTGGATTTGAACCCAGCACCTCCTGCTCACCAGTTTCGAAAGCCTCCCGGCCACTGGTGAGCTGGTTTATTTTATGACAGCCGATTATCTACACGAGGGATATAGGCCCTAGGGTGGAGGGCCCTCTGTGGGAGGTCTTTCTAAGAGATCCTAACCCGTATTTACGCTAAGGTTCGAAGAAAAACACGGAAATTTCTGAAGGGTTATGTCGACGAGAGCGACAGGGGTTCGAACCCTGCATCTCCCGTCTAACAGCTTTGAGAGAAGAACCTCTCAGACACTGGTTGGGCTCGGCCACTGCTGAGGTCAGAAGGAGAAAGAAATTCACACAATTAATTTTAACCCATCTTTTAAACTGTATTTAATATTCTTGTTTTTCAGAAAAATTTCTCATTTTAAATCGCCACCAACCAAATTATGATGCAAATTTTCACACAAGAATTTATAATTATTATTTTTTTTAGATTTTGACTTATTTGCATTTGTTAGAATTTACGATACACCAAATGATAATGTTGTGAGCTCGGGGTTCGAAAGGACTGATGCCAATATATAAGAACAATCAAAAGGCTTTATTCACTATAAACAGTGCAATACGAACACCAATATCTTCTGAAAATTACTAGATATTTAGTAATCTTCAAATCCAATAAAAGCACAGCAAAATTTCACACAGAAACAATGCGTTCAATACGACGTATCAACGACAAAATCGATCCGAGAAACACAGTTCTCAATGCAAAGCCTCTCGCATGAATTCAATCGCAGTTGACAGACAACTAACTGAACTGAACTGGTGGAGGTCCCTTATATAGACTTCAGAGATCTTTCCAGATTATTCCAGGGCTTTCTAATGGTAGAAATTACCAGAAGGTCCTTCAACTCTCGATAGAGTACTCCAAGCGAGAAAGGATCCCAATGTAAAGGTATAAGGGGGGGTTGCACAAAAAGTCGCCAAATCCGTCGCCAACTTGGCGACATTTGGCGATATATCGCCAAATTTGGCGACAAAAATAAGTCACCAAAACCATCGCCAACTTGGCGATAAACCCATTCCTTGGCGATTTCCCAATAGAACTCCATTATAAAACCGATGCTGTAAGGTTGTTTTTCTTGCAAAGCACCTGAGGCCTTTAGCATTGAGTTACGTGATGCTCAATAGGAAATACATTAATAATACTGCAATTTTCACAATAATAAAATAAAATAAATTTAAACAAATGGAATATTTACAGATATATACAAAATTCATAACATTGCCCCCCTCTCAAGGACTGCACGTCCCGGGCAGTTCAACCTTTGATCGGAAAGCAAACCCGTTACCAACAAATGCTATACTATTCAAAACACATTCATAATGCTGAATTATACAAAATATACACTTATTTAAAAATAAAATAAAATTAAAGCATAGACATTATTACATACAAGTATTTAAATAATAATGACAATAATAATGATAATGCTAAGCAAAATAAATAATTACATTAATTTATATACAAGACCATGGTCATACTAATTTACATTATTTACATTACACTATTTACAATCAATGAACTAAGTACTATGGCCATAGTATGGAGCCAGCCTGTCGTAATGAACGACTCTAGGCTTCGAACTTGGTGACTTTCGGATCCGAATTACGACATCGTTCAGTCTGTTTAGGACTGTATAAGGACCGTCCCAGTGCGATTGCAGTTTGGGAGAAAGTCCTTTACGTCGAGTCGGATTATAAAACCAAACCTTTTCACCTTCTTTGAATTGATTTCCTGTGGCTTTCGTGTCGTACCTGGTCTTCATCTTCTCCGTCTGTATATTGATCCGCTCTCGAGCCAAGTTGTGGACGTCTTCAAATCGTGCCTGGAGATTCTGCACGTATCCCTCTGGCGATGAAGGCGCATCTGGAGGGCGACCAAACAGCAGATGAGAAGGTAAACGAAGATCACGACCGAAAAGCATCTGAGACGGGGAATAGCCGGTTGTTTCATGGACGGCGCTGCGATAGGCGAGAAGAAACAAGGGAAGGTTTTGGTCCCAGTCTTGCTGGTTTCTTGAGACTAGAAGTGAGAGATTGTTAAGGATGGTACGATTAAATCTCTCAACCATGCCATCCGATTGTGGATGTAAAGGCGTCGTCCTAGTTTTGTCCATTCCGAGAAGTTGACAGAGACCCTCAATCACAGCAGAGATGAAATTTCTCCCCTGGTCAGAATGCATTTGAAGGGGGACTCCATACCTTGATATCCACTGGTGTACCAAGGCATCCGCAACCGTAGAAGCTTCTTGATCAGGGATGGCATAAACTTCAGGCCATTTCGTGAAGTAGTCCATGACAACAAGGAGGTATTTGTTGCCATCAGCACTTCTTGGCAGAGGGCCTAGGATGTCAAGGGCGATGCGTTCGAAAGGTGCTCCTACATTGTAGAGATGTAGTCTTCCTCGGCTACGTTTCTTTGGTCCTTTTCGAGTTGCACATGCATCGCAAGATTTGCACCATCGTTCGACGTCAGCTCTCGCTTTTCCCCAGAAGAAGCGCTCTCGGACTCTATGTAATGTTTTCATGACTCCAAAATGGCCACCAGTGGGACTGCCATGTAATTCCTTGAGGACCTCTGGGATTCGGGATCGAGGAAGTACCAACTGCCACCGAGATGTCTTCCCATCTTCCGATTCGAATTTTCGGAACAGGACACCATTCCTGACGTGGAGAGAGTTCCAAAGAGCCCAATATTGCTTCGTCGTAGGACTGTAAGTCGAGATGTCTTTCCAACTGGGCTTCGTGCTAGAAGATTCTAATAACTCCAAGATTGGTTTGATCTCAGAGTCTGCCATTTGATCTTCTCGAATCTTCTCCTACAGGGATCTGGTGGCGTCAATAGTGAAGTCTTCGTCTGACGTATGACATATTCGGGATTATACTTGCTCTCCGCTCTGGAACAATAGCGACAGCTCTCGGGACACGGTCTTCTTGATAGGGCATCGGCGTTTCCATGCGATGAGCCTTTGCGATGCCTGATGTCAAAGTCGTATTCCTGGAGTCGTTGTATCCATCTGGCTACTTGGCCCTCTGGGTTCTTAAAATTCACCAGCCATGTTAGGGATGCGTGATCAGTACGAAGGAGAAATTTCCTGCCATAGAGATAGTGATGGAAGTGTTCTATGGCTTTTACTATAGCTAATAACTCCTTACGAGTGACGCAATAATTCAACTCTGGTTTCGATAAACATTTGCTCCAGTATGCTACGACTCGTTCTTGGCCATCTATTTCTTGGGAAAGTACAGCGCCGACACTTTCATGACTGGCATCCGTGTCCACAATGAACTGTTTCTCGGGGTGCGGATAGGTAAGGACTGGAGAGGATGTGAGAGCTTCTTTCAGCCGCTGGAAGGAATTCTTGCATTCTTGTGTCCATAGAAACTTCTGCTTGCTTTCAGTGAGCCTATGCAATGGTCTTGCGATGTTGGAGAACCCCTGGACAAACTTTCTGTAATAAGTGCATAGTCCCAGAAAGCTTCGCAACTGATGGACATTTTCCGGACGCTTCCAGTTCTTTACTGCGGACACTTTTTCAGGATCTGTTCGAACACCTTCAGCTGAAATGATGTGTCCTAGATAATTTACTTCCCGTTGGAAGAACTTGCATTTCAAAGGGTTCAGCTTTAATTTCGCCGCTCTTAGCTTCGTTAACACTTTTCGAATATTCTCTAGATGTTCTTCAAACGTGCGGCCACCAATGATGACGTCATCTAGGTAGATGAGACAAGCTTCAAAAGTCAGGCCTTTTAACACTGTCTCCATGAGGCGCTCGAACGTTGCTGGAGCATTGCAGAGCCCGAACGGCATAACTTTAAATTGCCAAAGTCCTTGTCCAGTAGTAAATGCAGTCTTCTCTTTGTCATCAGGATGGATCTCTACTTGCCAATATCCACTCTTCAAATCCAGTGTGGAAAACCATTTATGCCCTGAAAGAGTATCTAGCGTGTCGTCTATTCTTGGTAGAGGATAGCTGTCCTTCTTCGTAATATCGTTAAGTTTACGATAATCCACACAAAATCTTGTGGAGCCATCTTTCTTTCGGACCAACACGATGGGAGAGGCCCACGGACTTGATGAGGGTTCGATGATGTCACTATCCTGCATCTCTTGTAAGAGCTTAGCAACCTGTTCTTGTTTTGCGAACGGCAAGCGTCTTGGATGCTGTTTAATCGGTGGATGGTCGGCAGTGTCAATTCTATGACGTGTCAGTGAAGTGCGCCCTATATCACTCTCGTTTTGTGAAAACACATCCTTAAATTCCTGGAACAGTCTTTCTGCGGCATGTCTCTGTTCAGAAGATAAATTTTCATTTCGTCCAATTACAGGTGTTAAACTTGTAGGCGGCTCCGATAACGTCAAGCTCGGGTCTTTGCAAACACAGGTAACTGGAGCACAGGTTGCAAGCACTTCACCTTTCTGGATTATTCTAGACTTTTCACTTACGTTCGCAATCCTCACAGGTATCACATCTCCCGACAGATCTACCAGCGCTGATGCTATTAGCACTCCCTTTGGGCTCTTCTCAGGATATCCAGTCAAGCCATATTGAAAACTACTTTCGTTCTCAGTTAATCCAGGTATCATCATTTCGGTCCGAGGAGGGATGATAACATCTGCCTTGGCTGTGATCCGTTGAATAGACCCGGACTCATTTCCAAGTTTGAAAATAGTGACATCTTGAGCAGAGCGTAACTCATTATTCTTAAAGTCCAGTGTAAATCCATGCTCTTTTAAAAAGTCCAGTCCGAGTATGAAAGGGTCTGAAATATCGGCCACGTAGACTGTTTTGCGATAAGCGGCGTTCCCAAACTTTATTTTCAGTGTCATTCTTCCATGTATATCGATCTTATCTCCGGTCACAGTTTGAAGAATAACACGCGGCGGGGTCCAGAAGAGTTTTTCTTTCAGCCGCTGAGCTAGATCTTTCCGAATGATGGTCACATTGGCTCCTGTATCGATGATCATATTACAGGGCAAATCATTCACACTTCCGACTAGAAAAACTCCGTTCTCGCCGCAACTTCTTGCAGAAATTTCACATATATGAAAATGGGGCTTCTCAAAATCTGGCAACCTCCGCCCCGCAAGATGGCCATTAATCAGTTTTCCTGCTCCTCCGTTAGCGGGAGAGATATTACCTTCGGTGCTGGGTCGTCTTGGGCAGTCGATTTGCATATGGCCTTCTCCACCGCATTTCCAGCACTTGATCTTCCTGTAAGGTTTGTTGGCCATTAAGGAGTTCATCTTTCTCATTATGTCATTCATCTGCTGCTGTAAATGCTCCACAGCTCTATCCGACGTCTCAGGCATGTTGGCTACTCGCACAAAGTGTCGATTTTTCCTTGTAGCTTGCTGGGCTGCCTCGAATTTCAGGGCATAAACTAAAGCCCCTTTTAAGTCACTGAGATCTGCAATCCGGAGTTGTTTCTGGATCTCAGAGTCACGCACACCATCAATAAAATGCTGCAGAGCCAAGCTTTCTCTAATTTCAGTCGGACAGTCAGGATAAGCAAGATGTGAAAGTCGCTCGACATCCTCTTGCAGGGATTCAGTGGATTTCTGCTGTCGAGATTTGAGCTGGAGTCTGCTATATTCCTTCATGCATTTCTCGCCAAAGCGTAATTCTAAGGCACTGACGAGCGTTTCAAAATCCAGCGGTTCATTTGCAGGCAAAGTCTGTAGGACGTCGGCAGCATCAGCTCGTAGAGAAGCAGCTAACTGGCAAGCCTTTGTCTGGGAATCCCATCCATTGGCGTCCGCTACGATCCCAAATTGTGTCTTGAAAACTGGCCATGAGGATTTTCCGTCATAGGTCGAGAGTTTAATGTAGGAACGAGGAAGCATAGATTGATACTTGACACCTTCGGTATAGTTTCCGGCATTTATCTTTTGTTTCTTCACATTTTCCAACCCTTTTTCTACACTCTCTATCCTTTCTTCTACGTTATTGGCTGTCTTTTGAACTTTTTCTTCTATTTCCTGAAATATTCCTTCAAATTTGTTTTCCACACTGTCAATTCTTTCATTTAAAGATGTTATTTTATTGTCTATTAATTCTTTCAACTCACCAAGGTTGGTTGACATATCTTTCTTTATTTCTTCCGACATCTCCTTCATTTAAGCCTGGTTTGCAGTCATTTTCTCATCTATCGCTGACATTTCCTTCCTCATTTCTTCCGACATTTCCTTCTTCATTTCTTCCGACATTTCCTTCATTTCAGCCTGGTTTGCAGACATTTCTTTCTTCATTTCTTCTTTCAACTCGCCAAGGTTGGCAGTCATTTTTTCATCCATAGCTCCTAATTTCTCCAATAATTTGTTCAGTTGCTCCTCCATTGCTCTTGTAATCGGCATTCAAACCCCACTCCTGACACCAAATGTTGTGAGCTCGGGGTTCGAAAGGACTGATGCCAATATATAAGAACAATCAAAAGGCTTTATTCACTATAAACAGTGCAATACGAACACCAATATCTTCTGAAAATTACAAGATATTTAGTAATCTTCAAATCCAATAAAAGGACAGCAAAATTTCACACAGAAACAATGCGTTCAATACGACGTATCAACGACAAAATCGATCCGAGAAACACAGTTCTCAATGCAAAGCCTCTCGCATGAATTCAATCGCAGTTGACAGACAACTAACTGAACTGAACTGGTGGAGGTCCCTTATATAGACTTCAGAGATCTTTCCAGATTATTCCAGGGCTTTCTAATGCTAGAAATTACCAGAAGGTCCTTCAACTCTCGATAGAGTACTCCAAACGAGAAAGGCTCCCAATGTAAAGGTATAAGGGGGGGTTGCACAAAGAGTCGCCAAATCCGTCGCCAACTTGGCGACATTTGGCGATATATCGCCAAGTTTGGCGACAAAAATAAGTCGCCAAAACCATCGCCAACTTGGCGATAAACCCATTCCTTGGCGATTTCCATTGTACTCCATTATAAAACCGATGCTGTAAGGTTGTTTTTCTTGCAAAGCACCTGAGGCCTTTAGCATTGAGTTACATGATGCTCAATAGGAAATACATTAATAATACTGCAATTTTCACAATAATAAAATAAAATAAATTTAAACAAATGGAATATTTACAGATATATACAAAATTCATAACAATAATTACATTCTCTATTTAAAGATACATTTGACTGAAAATTCAGTTTGAGTTATAAACAATTGTTATCTCAGTACGACAATTTTTTTTTTCTTTTTGCACTGTTGAATCCGGAAATCCTGTTCAAAACGCCAATTTCTATGAAATGCGACATTTTGAAAAGGTATGAAAAGACAGCATTTTATTAAAATCTGCTGCCTTTATCGAAAAGTGGAAAACCAGTTCGATTACATAGTTTCTTAATAAAAGCACCTGCGGATTTGATATTTTTGTGAAAGAAATCAATTAAAAAATGTGTCATAAAGTAACCAGTTTTGATCTGAGACCCACTGTGGTGTAAATATATTGATGCACTGTTTATTCCATTATTATTATTTAATATGTTTTGTACTAGTATCAGTTACTTACGAGCTCTATGCGTAACAATTAAATAAAAACAATGACTTTAAAATCAAGCTTTGAAAGTCGAAAATGGAAAGAGGACCATGAGACTTCATATACCTAATGGCCTCGTAGACGGTTTAATCCAGGATCAGTATAAAACAAAAATCGTTACAGGAATGAGTTTCGTTCATAAATAATACTATATCATATAGCATAGAAAGGGCAAAGTGTAATATACACCCAATAGAAAGATCGTTGGGATCATACCCCCCAGCCACATTGAATCAACGAATTTTCTTTAAATCAGCCCATTTTTCGCACAGATTTATGCACAAAAATATTCAAAAAAGCTTCATTAAGAAGCATGATCCTCTCCCTTCGCCTTTCTAGAATGGATATGACCCCCTCGCCTTCTCTAATCCGATGACTGGATCTGCTTGTGAAATTATAAAAAGGAAATATTTCCTCTGGCCTCAAATTCGATTTTTTTCCTGAGATTTGGCAGTTTCACTCCAGTGTCCCAGTATGCATTTTATTTTTTTCCCCCTAGAGTTGAATTAGTACTAAGAATGTAGAAAGTACAACAATAGGCAACATAAAATATGAAATATTGTGTAGGGTCCAATATACATGTGTGTACAAAATATCGGGTAAAAAATAAATTTTGAGTTAGGCGGTTTAAGTTGTTAGCATTGATCTAAAGTAAAATTTATGAAAAAGAATTTCTTCTTTTCTTAGAAATTCATAATTTGCTAGTCGTCGCATTCCATTGGCTCCGTGATATTTCTCTCATTAATGTTAACGACTGAAAGTTGTATGCCTTCGAGTTGAAATCCACAGCTTGAACAGTATATTTCAAACGTCGCCAAGAAATTTCCTTCGGTTATGGATTGTGTGACATTCCACCAGGCAGTAATTTGCAGCATTAGATTGCAATTCGGGCATGAATTTGCCATCGGTGATGCACTCTGAGCAACTGTCACCGACGAGGTTTGAACCAGGGTCCTCAGAATTGAAGACTGATACTCTAACCACCACGCCATTTGCCTGGGGTCAATAACCTTTTAATACTTATATATAAATTTTAGGAACAGATGTGTTACACTCACGCAGCGAAGTTTGGCGACTTTGTAGTTGGCGCGATTTTCAAGCCCGCGCCAAACCAATAACGTAATACAATAGCTAAGTTGCCATTAAAGGTAAAAATCCCCTAAATTTGGTGACTTTTTTCCTTTTTATAACCGATTTAAAAAAAAAAAAAAAAAGACTGTGCGTGAGTGTATGACATCCACATCATAGCCAAATTTTATAATAATACATTTTTTTCAAATTTTGCTGTGACGTTTATTTAAATTAGTTAAAAACTTCCAATTGTAGTTTTTATATGAATATTTGTCTGAAAACAAATGAAATAGCTTCATAATTCCAAATATAATTTCATTTTATTCTTTAAAGAAACAAAATCCTTAAAAAAAATTAATAATTACGCCCATCTAACTCAAAAAAAAAAAAAAAAAAAAAAAAAAAAAAAAAAATTGTTATATTTTTGAGACGGATAAAAAAAAGAAATGCAATGGAACTCGAGTTATATTACGAGTGAAAATGGAACTCGAACATTTCGATTAAAAGATTGTTACTTTAATATAATGTTAAATTCAGACATTTTTAATCGCGACGGGAAGGATCTCTGCAGCTCTGGGTGTGGGTATGGGTGTGTGTGTTTGGGGGGAGGCGTGTTCACAGGGGTGTTCCAGTCAGAAATTGCAGTCCTATACCATTAATAATCATAAAATCCCAAATCTCCGAGGTGGGTGGGGGTGATTTCGATGCCACTGGGGAGAATGTCTTTTCCGGGACACCATCTGAATTAAACACAGACTTTAACTAGGCTCTGTATAAAATGCAAGCTGTACAATTTTGTCCGTACTACACCGTCAGTAGCAAATAACGAATTCATAATGCAGAAAAATTATGTAAAATTAATCGAATAAATTTCCAAAAAATATTGCATCTAATTAAAAAAGCAAAAATGTTAAAAAAAATAGTATCTATTTAAAACTCGCAAAGACTACCTTCAAAATAATAACTATCTTGCAGATAAATGTAGCGCAATAATTAAAAAAACTAACACTTTTGCTAAATTTCTTATTTTATAGTACTAAAAGAGAAGGATACAATTATATTTTTATATATTCACTGTAGATGGCAGCACTATTTAACAACGATTTTAAAATTTTTATGGAAGGAGAAAGTTGAAGCGATAATGATGACATAATGCATAATAATGACGCCGATTATCTGCACGAGGGTTATAGACCATTGGGGGGTACATTCTCCTTGGGAGTTTTTCCGCGGGAACCTAACCAGTATTTACGAAGGATAAAAAAAAAAAATCCAAGATTCGAAGAAAACCATGAAAACTCCGAATGATTAGGGCGACGGGTGTGATTGGATTTGAACCCAGCACCTCCTGCTCACCAGTTTCGAAAGCCTCCCGGCCACTGGTGAGCTGGTTTATTTTATGACAGCCGATTATCTACACGAGGGATATAGGCCCTAGGGTGGATGGCCCTCTGTGGGAGGTCTTTCTAAGAGATCCTAACCCGTATTTACGCTAAGGTTCGAAGAAAAACACGGAAATTTCTGAAGGGTTATGTCGACGAGAGCGACAGGGGTTCGAACCCAGCATCTCCCGTCTAACAGCTTTGAGAGAAGAACCTCTCAGACACTGGTTGGGCTCGGCCACTGCTGAGGTCAGAAGGAGAAAGAAATTCACACAATTAATTTTAACCCATCTTTTAAACTGTATTTAATATTCTTGTTTTTCAGAAAAATTTCTCATTTTAAATCGCCACCAACCAAATTATGATGCAAATTTTCACACAAGAATTTATAATTATTATTTTTTTTAGATTTTGACTTATTTGCATTTGTTAGAATTTACGATACACCAAATGATAATTACATTCTCTATTTAAAGATACATTTGACTGAAAATTCAGTTTGAGTTATAAACAATTGTTATCTCAGTACGACAATTTTTTTTTTCTTTTTGCACTGTTGAATCCGGAAATCCTGTTCAAAACGCCAATTTCTATGAAATGCGACATTTTGAAAAGGTATGAAAAGACAGCATTTTATTAAAATCTGCTGCCTTTATCGAAAAGTGGAAAACCAGTTCGATTACATAGTTTCTTAATAAAAGCACCTGCGGATTTGATACTTTTGTGAAAGAAATCAATTAAAAAATGTGTCATAAAGTAACCAGTTTTGATCTGAGACCCACTGTGGTGTAAATATATTGATGCACTGTTTATTCCATTATTATTATTTAATATGTTTTGTACTAGTATCAGTTACTTGCGAGCTCTATGCGTAACAATTAAATAAAAACAATGACTTTAAAATAAAGCTTTGAAAGTCGAAAATGGAAAGAGGACCATGAGACTTCATATACCTAATGGCCTCGTAGACGGTTTAATCCAGGATCAGTATAAAACAAAAATTGTTACAGGAATGAGTTTCGTTCATAAATAATACTATATCATCTAGCATAGAAAGGGCAAAGTGTAATATACACCCAATAGAAAGATCGTTGGGATCATACCCCCCAGCCACATTGAATCAACGAATTTTCTTTAAATCAGCCCATTTTTCGCACAGATTTATGCACAAAAATATTCAAAAAAGCTTCATTAAGAAGCATGATCCTCTCCCTTCGCCTTTCTAGAATGGATATGACCGGGGCCTCCGAGATGTCGCTGTGTGTCCTACACCGGGCCTGCTACAGGTGACGTCACAACCTGCTGACGTCAAAACAGTGATCCATAATAACTTAAAAATTTTCATGTACTTTGTTCGTTTGTACGGATTGTTTACGACAGTATTTTGATTTTATTTATTGTTTCATATAGTAATTAATAATATTTTTCAGTGTATTTAGATTATAATGCTATCAATAATTATTGATTATAATTATTAAAGAAAGTGTAGATTATATCTATAAAATAAAGAGAAGAAAATTCTGTGCTCTTAGTTTCTAATCTAAGTCTTCAAATTCGCTACTGATAATGAAAAGAAGAAATTTTAGCTACGAAAATTACCTTGTGATAATTATTTTTACAATTCAACAGAAGTGGTTTGCATTAAATGTTTCGATATACTTTTCATAATTTGTGAAGCTAGAATTAATATGATGGTATTGAACTTGTGCAGAGAAAAAAAACCTAACAACAAATGTCTAGCCTACTGTAATGGAAATAATCTGGCATATTTGATTGAATTCGTACTTCCAAATCCAAAAGAGTCAAATGATCTTTAGAAAAAAAATAAATAAATAAAAGAAGCAGACGATAAACAGTTTAAAAAATGATTTTGAAAGAAATACTGTAATAAATTGACTAATATCTGGATACATTTAGTTAGAAGTGAGTGATGTGCTTTGTTTATAAAATTAAAAGTAACTGATTTACACAACTTAGTAATTCTACGTAGTTCAATTTAACATTTTAGCTAACTTAAGTGTACAAATATATGAAAATAAATCTTTTGATAAGTTATTTTGAGTGGTTATTATGTCCTAAGACCCAAGTACAATAAATAGACAATTTTTAAAATATTACAAATCAGTTACAAAGTCAAGATAGAAAATTGGGTACTTTTCGGTTAGCCGGGCGCCAGTGATATATATACATATATACACACACATATATATACACATATATCTACACACACATATATATATATATATACACATATCTACACACACATATATGTATGAATTAATATATATATTTATATATGTGCATGTATCACTGGCGCCCGGCTAACAGAAAAGTACCGAAAAAGGTTTATGGCGAGAGAAGGAAAGTTGCAAAATATTTTCTGGCAACCTATTCGTAGTTTCATATAAATAAGTATTTTTTTTTTCAATATTTATATAATTTATTTAATATAAAGAAGCCATTTATCTCTTTTTATATGCAGGTAGAACAGAATTGTATATATAAATAATTTTATACATATATAAATAAACATAAAAGTACATTAGGTTTGTTTTCATAATTGTGTATATAATTTTAAAACATATCTAACTATCTGAAGCCCGGATTACGCCAAAGCGTTAAAAACAAATGCCAAGGTCTCTATAGTTAAAAAATGTCGATTTCTGTATTTAAATTGACATTTATTGTGTTTTGATGGTTAAATTATGGTATGTAGTTGTAAAAGGGAGGAATGGGATTGATTTTGTAAAGTTTTTGGTAGATTTATTATATTTTTTGTACGTATATTTATTGTAAAATAATGTGTTTAGGAAAAGGTAAGTCAATGGGTTCAATCTGATTTATTAATCTTAGCATTTTTTTAATTTAAAACTTTTAATTTCCTTTAATAAAACAAGTATATTAATTCCCTTTTATTTCACGATTATGAAATTTAATATTATTTATGTAATCACAAATTATAAGAGCGAAAATGCTCTTTTTATTACATCTTTCTGCTGCGATACTTTGACCAAAGTGCATCACTACTGTGACCTCACTAATACTTGTAGCAGGCCCGGTGTAGGACACACAGCGACATCTCGGAGGCCCCGATATGACCCCCTCGCCTTCTCTAATCCGATGACTGGATCTGCTTGTGAAATTATAAAAAGGAAATATTTCCTCTGGCCTCAAATTCGATTTTTTTCCTGAGATTTGGCAGTTTCACTCCAGTGTCCCAGTATGCATTTTATTTTTTTCCCCCTAGAGTTGAATTAGTACTAAGAATGTAGAAAGTACAACAATAGGCAACATAAAATATGAAATATTGTGTAGGGTCCAATATACATGTGTGTACAAAATATCGGGTAAAAAATAAAATTTGAGTTAGGCGGTTTAAGTTGTTAGCATTGATCTAAAGAAAAATTTATGAAAAAGAATTTCTTCTTTGATTATTTAATTTGAAATTCATAATTTGCTGGTCATCGCATTCCATTGGCTCCGTGATATTTCTCTCATTAATGTTGTTAGCGACTGAAAGTTGTATGCCTTCAAGTTGAAATCCACAGCTTGAACAGTATATTTCAAACGTCGCTAGGAAATTTCCTTCGATTATGGATTGTGTGACATTCCACCAGGCAGTAATTTGCAGCATTAGATTGCAATTCGGGCATGAATTTGCCATCGGTGATGCACTCTGAGCAACTGTCACCGATGAGGTTTGAACCAGGGTCCTCAGAATTGAAGACTGATACTCTAACCACCACGCCATTTGCCTGGGGTCAATAACCTTTTAATACTTATATATAAATTTTAGGAACAGATGTGTTACACTCACGCACCGAAGTTTGGCGACTTTGTAGTTGGCGCGATTTTCAAGCCCGCGCCAAACCAATAACGTAATACAATAGCTAAGTTGCCATTAAAGGTAAAAATCCCCTAAATTTGGTGACTTTTTTCCTTTTTATAACCGATTTAAAAAAAAAAAAAGACTGTGCGTGAGTGTATGACATCCACATCATAGCCAAATTTTATAATAATACATTTTTTTCAAATTTTGCTGTGACGTTTATTTAAATTAGTTAAAAACTTCCAATTGTAGTTTTTATATGAATATTTGTCTGAAAACAAATGAAATAGCTTCATAATTCCAAATATAATTTCATTTTATTCTTTAAAGAAACAAAATCCTTAAAAAAATTAATAATTACGCCCATCTAACTTTAAAAAAAAAAAAAAAATTGTTATATTTTTGAGACGGATAAAAAAAAGAAATGCAATGGAACTCGAGTTATATTACGAGTGAAAATGGAACTCGAACATTTCGATTAAAAGATTGTTACTTTAATATAATGTTAAATTCAGACATTTTTAATCGCGACGGGAAGGATCTCTGCAGCTCTGGGTGTGGGTATGGGTGTGTGTGTTTGGGGGGAGGCGTGTTCACAGGGGTGTTTCAGTCAGAAATTGCAGTCCTATACCATTAATAATCATAAAATCCCAAATCTCCGAGGTGGGTGGGGGTGATTTCGATGCCACTGGGGAGAATGTCTTTTCCGGGACACCATCTGAATTAAACACAGACTTTAACTAGGCTCTGTATAAAATGCAAGCTGTACAATTTTGTCCGTACTACACCGTCAGTAGCAAATAACGAATTCATAATGCAGAAAAATTATGTAAAATTAATCGAATAAATTTCCAAAAAATATTGCATCTAATTAAAAAAGCAAAAATGTTAAAAAAAATAGTATCTATTTAAAACTCGCAAAGACTACCTTCAAAATAATAACTATCTTGCAGATAAATGTAGCGCAATAATTAAAAAAACTAACACTTTTGCTAAATTTCTTATTTTATAGTACTAAAAGAGAAGGATACAATTATATTTTTATATATTCACTGTAGATGGCAGCACTATTTAACAACGATTTTAAAATTTTTATGGAAGGAGAAAGTTGAAGCGATAATGATGACATAATGCATAATAATGACGCCGATTATCTGCACGAGGGTTATAGACCATTGGGGGGTACATTCTCCTTGGAAGTTTTTCCGCGGGAACCTAACCAGTATTTACGAAGGATAGAAAAAAATCCAAGATTCGAAGAAAACCATGAAAACTCCGAATGATTAGGGCGACGGGTGTGATTGGATTTGAACCCAGCACCTCCTGCTCACCAGTTTCGAAAGCCTCCCGGCCACTGGTGAGTTGGTTTATTTTATGACAGCCGATTATCTACACGAGGGATATAGGCCCTAGGGTGGATGGCCCTCTGTGGGAGGTCTTTCTAAGAGATCCTAACCCGTATTTACGCTAAGGTTCGAAGAAAAACACGGAAATTTCTGAAGGGTTATGTCGACGAGAGCGACAGGGGTTCGAACCCAGCATCTCCCGTCTAACAGCTTTGAGAGAAGAACCTCTCAGACACTGGTTGGGCTCGGCCACTGCTGAGGTCAGAAGGAGAAAGAAATTCACACAATTAATTTTAACCCATCTTTTAAACTGTATTTAATATTCTTGTTTTTCAGAAAAATTGCTCATTTTAAATCGCCACCAACCAAATTATGATGCAAATTTTCACACAAGAATTTATAATTATTATTTTTTTTAGATTTTGACTTATTTGCAGTTGTTAGAATTTACGATACACCAAATGATAATTACATTCTCTATTTAAAGATACATTTGACTGAAAATTCAGTTTGAGTTATAAACAATTGTTATCTCAGTACGACAATTTTTTTTTCTTTTTGCACTGTTGAATCCGGAAATCCTGTTCAAAACGCCAATTTCTATGAAATGCGACATTTTGAAAAGGTATGAAAAGACAGCATTTTATTAAAATCTGCTGCCTTTATCGAAAAGTGGAAAACCAGTTCGATTACATAGTTTCTTAATAAAAGCACCTGCGGATTTGATACTTTTGTGAAAGAAATCAATTAAAAAATGTGTCATAAAGTAACCAGTTTTGATCTGAGACCCACTGTGGTGTAAATATATTGATGCACTGTTTATTCCATTATTATTATTTAATATGTTTTGTACTAGTATCAGTTACTTGCGAGCTCTATGCGTAACAATTAAATAAAAACAATGACTTTAAAATAAAGCTTTGAAAGTCGAAAATGGAAAGAGGACCATGAGACTTCATATACCTAATGGCCTCGTAGACGGTTTAATCCAGGATCAGTATAAAACAAAAATCGTTACAGGAATGAGTTTCGTTCATAAATAATACTATATCATATAGCATAGAAAGGGCAAAGTGTAATATACACCCAATAGAAAGATCGTTGGGATCATACCCCCCAGCCACATTGAATCAACGAATTTTCTTTAAATCAGCCCATTTTTCGCACAGATTTATGCACAAAAATATTCAAAAAAGCTTCATTAAGAAGCATGATCCTCTCCCTTCGCCTTTCTAGAATGGATATGACCGGGGCCTCCGAGATGTCGCTGTGTGTCCTACACCGGGCCTGCTACAGGTGACGTCACAACCTGCTGACGTCAAAACAGTGATCCATAATAACTTAAAAATTTTCATGTACTTTGTTCGTTTGTACGGATTGTTTACGACAGTATTTTGATTTTATTTATTGTTTCATATAGTAATTAATAATATTTTTCAGTGTATTTAGATTATAATGCTATCAATAATTATTGATTATAATTATTAAAGAAAGTGTAGATTATATCTATAAAATAAAGAGAAGAAAATTCTGTGCTCTTAGTTTCTAATCTAAGTCTTCAAATTCGCTACTGATAATGAAAAGAAGAAATTTTAGCTACGAAAATTACCTTGTGATAATTATTTTTACAATTCAACAGAAGTGGTTTGCATTAAATGTTTCGATATACTTTTCATAATTCGTGAAGCTAGAATTAATATGATGGTATTGAACTTGTGCAGAGAAAAAAAACCTAACAACAAATGTCTAGCCTACTGTAATGGAAATAATCTGGCATATTTGATTGAATTCGTACTTCCAAATCCAAAAGAGTCAAATGATCTTTAGAAAAAAAATAAATAAATAAAAGAAGCAGACGATAAACAGTTTAAAAAATGATTTTGAAAGAAATACTGTAATAAATTGACTAATATCTGGATACATTTAGTTAGAAGTGAGTGATGTGCTTTGTTTATAAAATTAAAAGTAACTGATTTACACAACTTAGTAATTCTACGTAGTTCAATTTAACATTTTAGCTAACTTAAGTGTACAAATATATGAAAATAAATCTTTTGATAAGTTATTTTGAGTGGTTATTATGTCCTAAGACCCAAG
Organism: Maratus michaelseni; assembly: GCA_963931845.1. Taxonomy (NCBI): domain Eukaryota; kingdom Metazoa; phylum Arthropoda; class Arachnida; order Araneae; family Salticidae; genus Maratus; species Maratus michaelseni. Next base: position 189,790,321 of record OZ007587.1, read on the forward strand.
TACAATAAATAGACAATTTTTAAAATATTACAAATCAGTTACAAAGTCAAGATAGAAAATTGGGTACTTTTCGGTTAGCCGGGCGCCAGTGATATATATACATATATACACACACATATATATACACATATATCTACACACACATATATATATATATATATACACATATCTACACACACATATATGTATGAATTAATATATATATTTATATATGTGCATGTATCACTGGCGCCCGGCTAACAGAAAAGTACCGAAAAAGGTTTATGGCGAGAGAAGGAAAGTTGCAAAATATTTTCTGGCAACCTATTCGTAGTTTCATATAAATAAGTATTTTTTTTTTCAATATTTATATAATTTATTTAATATAAAGAAGCCATTTATCTCTTTTTATATGCAGGTAGAACAGAATTGTATATATAAATAATTTTATACATATATAAATAAACATAAAAGTACATTAGGTTTGTTTTCATAATTGTGTATATAATTTTAAAACATATCTAACTTTCTGAAGCCCGGATTACGCCAAAGCGTTAAAAACAAATGCCAAGGTCTCTATAGTTAAAAAATGTCGATTTCTGTATTTAAATTGACATTTATTGTGTTTTGATGGTTAAATTATGGTATGTAGTTGTAAAAGGGAGGAATGGGATTGATTTTGTAAAGTTTTTGGTAGATTTATTATATTTTTTGTACGTATATTTATTGTAAAATAATGTGTTTAGGAAAAGGTAAGTCAATGGGTTCAATCTGATTTATTAATCTTAGCATTTTTTTAATTTAAAACTTTTAATTTCCTTTAATAAAACAAGTATATTAATTCCCTTTTATTTCACGATTATGAAATTTAATATTATTTATGTAATCACAAATTATAAGAGCGAAAATGCTCTTTTTATTACATCTTTCTTCTGCGATACTTTGACCAAAGTGGATCACTACTGTGACCTCACTAATACTTGTAGCAGGCCCGGTGTAGGACACACAGCGACATCTCGGAGGCCCCGATATGACCCCCTCGCCTTCTCTAATCCGATGACTGGATCTGCTTGTGAAATTATAAAAAGGAAATATTTCCTCTGGCCTCAAATTCGATTTTTTTCCTGAGATTTGGCAGTTTCACTCCAGTGTCCCAGTATGCATTTTATTTTTTTCCCCCCTAGAGTTGAATTAGTACTAAGAATGTAGAAAGTACAACAATAGGCAACATAAAATATGAAATATTGTGTAGGGTCCAATATACATGTGTGTACAAAATATCGGGTAAAAAATAAAATTTGAGTTAGGCGGTTTAAGTTGTTAGCATTGATCTAAAGAAAAATTTATGAAAAAGAATTTCTTCTTTTCTTATTTAATTTGAAATTCATAATTTGCTAGTCATCGCATTCCATTGGCTCCGTGATATTTCTCTCATTAATGTTGTTAACGACTGAAAGTTGTATGCCTGCAAGTTGAAATCCACAGCTTGAACAGTATATTTCAAACGTCGCCAAGAAATTTCCTTCGGTTATGGATTGTGTGACATTCCACCAGGCTGTAATTTGCAGCATTAGATTGCAATTCGGGCATGAATTTGCCATCGGTGATGCACTCTGAGCAACTGTCACCGACGAGGTTTGAACCAGGGTCCTCAGAATTGAAGACTGATACTCTAACCACCACGCCATTTGCCTGGGGTCAATAACCTTTTAATACTTATATATAAATTTTCGGAACAGATGTGTTACACTCACGCACCGAAGTTTGGCGACTTTGTAGTTGGCGCGATTTTCAAGCCCGCGCCAAACCAATAACGTAATACAATAGCTAAGTTGCCATTAAAGGTAAAAGTCCCCTAAATTTGGTGACTTTTTTCCTTTTTATAACCGATTTAAAAAAAAAAAAAAAAGACTGTGCGTGAGTGTATGACATCCACATCATAGCCAAATTTTATAATAATACATTTTTTTCAAATTTTGCTGTGACGTCTATTTAAATTAGTTAAAAACTTCCAATTGTAGTTTTTATATGAATATTTGTCTGAAAACAAATGAAATAGCTTCATAATTCCAAATATAATTTCATTTTATTCTTTAAAGAAACAAAATCCTTAAAAAAATTAATAATTACGCCCATCTAACTTTAAAAAAAAAAAAAAAAAAAAAAAAAATTGTTATATTTTTGAGACGGATAAAAAAAAGAAATGCAATGGAACTCGAGTTATATTACGAGTGAAAATGGAACTCGAACATTTCGATTAAAAGATTGTTACTTTAATATAATGTTAAATTCAGACATTTTTAATCGCGACGGGAAGGATCTCTGCAGCTCTGGGTGTGGGTATGGGTGTGTGTGTTTGGGTTGGGTTGATTATTGACGGCCAATTATCTACACTAGGGATATAGGCCCGGGGGGAGTGCCCTTCGTGGGGGTCTTTCTAAGGGAACCTAATCCGTATTTACGCATGGATAAATCCACGGCTCGAAGAAAACCACGAAAACTCCGAACGATTAGGCCGACGGGCGCGATTGGGATCGAACCCAGCACCTCCCGTCTACCAGCTTCGAGAGCACAACCTCTCAGCCACTGGTGGGGCGTGTGTGTTTGGGGGGAGGCGTGTTCACAGGGGTGTTCCAGTCAGAAATTGCAGTCCTATACCATTAATAATCATAAAATCCCAAATCTCCGAGGTGGGTGGGGGTGATTTCGATGCCACTGGGGAGAATGTCTTTTCCGGGACACCAGCTGAATTAAACACAGACTTTAACTAGGCTCTGTATAAAATGCAAGCTGTACAATTTTGTCCGTACTACACCGTCAGTAGCATATAACGAATTCATAATGCAGAAAAATTATGTAAAATTAATCGAATAAATTTCCAAAAAATATTGCATCTAATTAAAAAAGCAAAAATGTTTAAAAAAAATAGTATCTATTTAAAACTCGCAAAGACTACCTTCAAAATAATAACTATCTTGCAGATAAATGTAGCGCAATAATTAAAAAAACTAACACTTTTGCTAAATTTCTTATTTTATAGTACTAAAAGAGAAGGATACAATTATATTTTTATATATTCAATGTAGATGGCAGCACTATTTAACAACGATTTTAAAATTTTTATGGAAGGAGAAAGTTGAAGCGATAATGATGACATAATGCATAATAATGACGCCGATTATCTGCACGAGGGTTATAGACCATTGGGGGGTACATTCTCCTTGGGAGTTTTTCCGCGGGAACCTAACCAGTATTTACGAAGGATAGAAAAAAATCCAAGATTCGAAGAAAACCATGAAAACTCCGAATGATTAGGGCGACGGGTGTGATTGGATTTGAACCCAGCACCTCCTGCTCACCAGTTTCGAAAGCCTCCCGGCCACTGGTGAGTTGGTTTATTTTATGACAGCCGATTATCTACACGAGGGATATAGGCCCTAGGGTGGATGGCCCTCTGTGGGAGGTCTTTCTAAGAGATCCTAACCCGTATTTACGCTAAGGTTCGAAGAAAAACACGGAAATTTCTGAAGGGTTATGTCGACGAGAGCGACAGGGGTTCGAACCCAGCATCTCCCGTCTAACAGCTTTGAGAGAAGAACCTCTCAGACACTGGTTGGGCTCGGCCACTGCTGAGGTCAGAAGGAGAAAGAAATTCACACAATTAATTTTAAACTGTATTTAATATTCTTGTTTTTCAGAAAAATTTCTCATTTTAAATCGCCACCAACCAAATTATGATGCAAATTTTCACACAAGAATTTATAATTATTATTTTTTTTAGATTTTGACTTATTTGCATTTGTTAGAATTTACGATACACCAAATGATAATTACATTCTCTATTTAAAGATACATTTGACTGAAAATTCAGTTTGAGTTATAAACAATTGTTATCTCAGTACGACAATTTTTTTTTCTTTTTGCACTGTTGAATCCGGAAATCCTGTTCAAAACGCCAATTTCTATGAAATGCGACATTTTGAAAAGGTATGAAAAGACAGCATTTTATTAAAATCTGCTGCCTTTATCGAAAAGTGGAAAACCAGTTCGATTACGTAGTTTCTTAATAAAAGCACCTGCGGATTTGATACTTTTGTGAAAGAAATCAATTAAAAAATGTGTCATAAAGTAACCAGTTTTGATCTGAGACCCACTGTGGTGTAAATATATTGATGCACTGTTTATTCCATTATTATTATTTAATATGTTTTGTACTAGTATCAGTTACTTGCGAGCTCTATGCGTAACAATTAAATAAAAACAATGACTTTAAAATAAAGCTTTGAAAGTCGAAAATGGAAAGAGGACCATGAGACTTCATATACCTAATGGCCTCGTAGACGGTTTAATCCAGGATCAGTATAAAACAAAAATCGTTACAGGAATGAGTTTCGTTCATAAATAATACTATATCATATAGCATAGAAAGGGCAAAGTGTAATATACACCCAATAGAAAGATCGTTGGGATCATACCCCCCAGCCACATTGAATCAACGAATTTTCTTTAAATCAGCCCATTTTTCGCACAGATTTATGCACAAAAATATTCAAAAAAGCTTCATTAAGAAGCATGATCCTCTCCCTTCGCCTTTCTAGAATGGATATGACCGGGGCCTCCGAGATGTCGCTGTGTGTCCTACACCGGGCCTGCTACAGGTGACGTCACAACCTGCTGACGTCAAAACAGTGATCCATAATAACTTAAAAATTTTCATGTACTTTGTTCGTTTGTACGGATTGTTTACGACAGTATTTTGATTTTATTTATTGTTTCATATAGTAATTAATAATATTTTTCAGTGTATTTAGATTATAATGCTATCAATAATTATTGATTATAATTATTAAAGAAAGTGTAGATTATATCTATAAAATAAAGAGAAGAAAATTCTGTGCTCTTAGTTTCTAATCTAAGTCTTCAAATTCGCTACTGATAATGAAAAGAAGAAATTTTAGCTACGAAAATTACCTTGTGATAATTATTTTTACAATTCAACAGAAGTGGTTTGCATTAAATGTTTCGATATACTTTTCATAATTCGTGAAGCTAGAATTAATATGATGGTATTGAACTTGTGCAGAGAAAAAAAACCTAACAACAAATGTCTAGCCTACTGTAATGGAAATAATCTGGCATATTTGATTGAATTCGTACTTCCAAATCCAAAAGAGTCAAATGATCTTTAGAAAAAAAATAAATAAATAAAAGAAGCAGACGATAAACAGTTTAAAAAATGATTTTGAAAGAAATACTGTAATAAATTGACTAATATCTGGATACATTTAGTTAGAAGTGAGTGATGTGCTTTGTTTATAAAATTAAAAGTAACTGATTTACACAACTTAGTAATTCTACGTAGTTCAATTTAACATTTTAGCTAACTTAAGTGTACAAATATATGAAAATAAATCTTTTGATAAGTTATTTTGAGTGGTTATTATGTCCTAAGACCCAAGTACAATAAATAGACAATTTTTAAAATATTACAAATCAGTTACAAAGTCAAGATAGAAAATTGGGTACTTTTCGGTTAGCCGGGCGCCAGTGATATATATACATATATACACACACATATATATACACATATATCTACACACACACATATATATATATATATACACATATCTACACACACATATATGTATGAATTAATATATATATTTATATATGTGCATGTATCACTGGCGCCCGGCTAACAGAAAAGTACCGAAAAAGGTTTATGGCGAGAGAAGGAAAGTTGCAAAATATTTTCTGGCAACCTATTCGTAGTTTCATATAAATAAGTATTTTTTTTTTCAATATTTATATAATTTATTTAATATAAAGAAGCCATTTATCTCTTTTTATATGCAGGTAGAACAGAATTGTATATATAAATAATTTTATACATATATAAATAAACATAAAAGTACATTAGGTTTGTTTTCATAATTGTGTATATAATTTTAAAACATATCTAACTTTCTGAAGCCCGGATTACGCCAAAGCGTTAAAAACAAATGCCAAGGTCTCTATAGTTAAAAAATGTCGATTTCTGTATTTAAATTGACATTTATTGTGTTTTGATGGTTAAATTATGGTATGTAGTTGTAAAAGGGAGGAATGGGATTGATTTTGTAAAGTTTTTGGTAGATTTATTATATTTTTTGTACGTATATTTATTGTAAAATAATGTGTTTAGGAAAAGGTAAGTCAATGGGTTCAATCTGATTTATTAATCTTAGCATTTTTTTAATTTAAAACTTTTAATTTCCTTTAATAAAACAAGTATATTAATTCCCTTTTATTTCACGATTATGAAATTTAATATTATTTATGTAATCACAAATTATAAGAGCGAAAATGCTCTTTTTATTACATCTTTCTGCTGCGATACTTTGACCAAAGTGGATCACTACTGTGACCTCACTAATACTTGTAGCAGGCCCGGTGTAGGACACACAGCGACATCTCGGAGGCCCCGATATGACCCCCTCGCCTTCTCTAATCCGATGACTGGATCTGCTTGTGAAATTATAAAAAGGAAATATTTCCTCTGGCCTCAAATTCGATTTTTTTCCTGAGATTTGGCAGTTTCACTCCAGTGTCCCAGTATGCATTTTATTTTTTTTCCCCCTAGAGTTGAATTAGTACTAAGAATGTAGATAGTACAACAATAGGCAACATAAAATATGAAATATTGTGTAGGGTCCAATATACATGTGTGTACAAAATATCGGGTAAAAAATAAAATTTGAGTTAGGCGGTTTAAGTTGTTAGCATTGATCTAAAGAAAAATTTATGAAAAATAATTTCTTCTTTTCTTATTTAATTTGAAATTCATAATTTGCTAGTCATCGCATTCCATTGGCTCCGTGATATTTCTCTCATTAATGTTGTTGACGACTGAAAGTTGTATGCCTTCAAGTTGAAATCCACAGCTTGAACAGTATATTTCAAACGTCGCCAAGAAATTTCCTTCGGTTATGGATTGTGTGACATTCCACCAGGCAGTAATTTGCAGCATTAGATTGCAATTCGGGCATGAATTTGCCATCGGTGATGCACTCTGAGCAACTGTCACCGACGAGGTTTGAACCAGGGTCCTCAGAATTGAAGACTGATACTCTAACCACCACGCCATTTGCCTGGGGTCAATAACCTTTTAATACTTATATATAAATTTTAGGAACAGATGTGTTACACTCACGCACCGAAGTTTGGCGACTTTGTAGTTGGCGCGATTTTCAAGCCCGCGCCAAACCAATAACGTAATACAATAGCTAAGTTGCCATTAAAGGTAAAAATACCCTAAATTTGGTGACTTTTTTCCTTTTTATAACCGATTTAAAAAAAAAAAAAAGACTGTGCGTGAGTGTATGACATCCACATCATAGCCAAATTTTATAATAATACATTTTTTTCAAATTTTGCTGTGACGTTTATTTAAATTAGTTAAAAACTTCCAATTGTAGTTTTTATATGAATATTTGTCTGAAAACAAATGAAATAGCTTCATAATTCCAAATATAATTTCATTTTATTCTTTAAAGAAACAAAATCCTTAAAAAAATTAATAATTACGCCCATCTAACTTTAAAAAAAAAAAAAAAAAAAAAAAAAAAAAATTGTTATATTTTTGAGACGGATAAAAAAAAGAAATGCAATGGAACTCGAGTTATATTACGAGTGAAAATGGAACTCGAACATTTCGATTAAAAGATTGTTACTTTAATATAATGTTAAATTCAGACATTTTTAATCGCGACGGGAAGGATCTCTGCAGCTCTGGGTGTGGGTATGGGTGTGTGTGTTTGGGGGGAGGCGTGTTCACAGGGGTGTTCCAGTCAGAAATTGCAGTCCTATACCATTAATAATCATAAAATCCCAAATCTCCGAGGTGGGTGGGGGTGATTTCGATGCCACTGGGGAGAATGTCTTTTCCGGGACACCATCTGAATTAAACACAGACTTTAACTAGGCTCTGTATAAAATGCAAGCTGTACAATTTTGTCCGTACTACACCGTCAGTAGCAAATAACGAATTCATAATGCAGAAAAATTATGTAAAATTAATCGAATAAATTTCCAAAAAATATTGCATCTAATTAAAAAAGCAAAAATGTTAAAAAAAAATAGTATCTATTTAAAACTCGCAAAGACTACCTTCAAAATAATAACTATCTTGCAGATAAATGTAGCGCAATAATTAAAAAAACTAACACTTTTGCTAAATTTCTTATTTTATAGTACTAAAAGAGAAGGATACAATTATATTTTTATATATTCACTGTAGATGGCAACACTATTTAACAACGATTTTAAAATTTTTATGGAAGGAGAAAGTTGAAGCGATAATGATGACATAATGCATAATAATGACGCCGATTATCTGCACGAGGGTTATAGACCATTGGGGGGTACATTCTCCTTGGGAGTTTTTCTGCGGGAACCTAACCAGTATTTACGAAGGATAAAAAAAAATCCAAGATTCGAAGAAAACCATGAAAACTCCGAATGATTAGGGCGACGGGTGTGATTGGATTTGAACCCTGCACCTCCTGCTCACCAGTTTCGAAAGCCTCCCGGCCACTGGTGAGCTGGTTTATTTTATGACAGCCGATTATCTACACGAGGGATATAGGCCCTAGGGTGGAGGGCCCTCTGTGGGAGGTCTTTCTAAGAGATCCTAACCCGTATTTACGCTAAGGTTCGAAGAAAAACACGGAAATTTCTGAAGGGTTATGTCGACGAGAGCGACAGGGGTTCGAACCCAGCATCTCCCGTCTAACAGCTTTGAGAGAAGAACCTCTCAGACACTGGTTGGGCTCGGCCACTGCTGAGGTCAGAAGGAGAAAGAAATTCACACAATTAATTTTAACCCATCTTTTAAACTGTATTTAATATTCTTGTTTTTCAGAAAAATTTCTCATTTTAAATCGCCACCAACCAAATTATGATGCAAATTTTCACACAAGAATTTATAATTATTATTTTTTTTAGATTTTGACTTATTTGCATTTGTTAGAATTTACGATACACCAAATGATAATTACATTCTCTATTTAAAGATACATTTGACTGAAAATTCAGTTTGAGTTATAAGCAATTGTTATCTCAGTACGACAATTTTTTTTTTCTTTTTGCACTGTTGAATCCGGAAATCCTGTTCAAAACGCCAATTTCTATGAAATGCGACATTTTGAAAGGTATGAAAAGACAGCATTTTATTAAAATCTGCTGCCTTTATCGAAAAGTGGAAAACCAGTTCGATTACATAGTTTCTTAATAAAAGCACCTGCGGATTTGATACTTTTGTGAAAGAAATCAATTAAAAAATGTGTCATAAAGTAACCAGTTTTGATCTGAGACCCACTGTGGTGTAAATATATTGATGCACTGTTTATTCCATTATTATTATTTAATATGTTTTGTACTAGTATCAGTTACTTGCGAGCTCTATGCGTAACAATTAAATAAAAACAATGACTTTAAAATCAAGCTTTGAAAGTCGAAAATGGAAAGAGGACCATGAGACTTCATATACCTAATGGCCTCGTAGACGGTTTAATCCAGGATCAGTATAAAACAAAAATCGTTACAGGAATGAGTTTCGTTCATAAATAATACTATATCATATAGCATAGAAAGGGCAAAGTGTAATATACACCCAATAGAAAGATCGTTGGCATCATACCCCCAGCCACATTGAATCAACGAATTTTCTTTAAATCAGCCCATTTTTTCGCACAGATTTATGCACAAAAATATTCAAAAAAGCTTCATTAAGAAGCATGATCCTCTCCCTTCGCCTTTCTAGAATGGATATGACCCCCTCGTCTTCTCTAATCCGATGACTGGATCTGCTTGTGAAATTATAAAAAGGAAATATTTCCTCTGGCCTCAAATTCGATTTCTTTCCTGAGATTTGGCAGTTTCACTCCAGTGTCCCAGTATGCATTTTATTTTTTTTCCCCCTAGAGTTGAATTAGTACTAAGAATGTAGATAGTACAACAATAGGCAACATAAAATATGAAATATTGTGTAGGGTCCAATATACATGTGTGTACAAAATATCGGGTAAAAAATAAAATTTGAGTTAGGCGGTTTAAGTTGTTAGCATTGATCTAAAGAAAAATTTATGAAAAATAATTTCTTCTTTTCTTATTTAATTTGAAATTCATAATTTGCTAGTCATCGCATTCCATTGGCTCCGTGATATTTCTCTCATTAATGTTGTTGACGACTGAAAGTTGTATGCCTTCAAGTTGAAATCCACAGCTTGAACAGTATATTTCAAACGTCGCCAAGAAATTTCCTTCGGTTATGGATTGTGTGACATTCCACCAGGCAGTAATTTGCAGCATTAGATTGCAATTCGGGCATAAATTTGCCATCGGTGATGCACTCTGAGCAACTGTCACCGACGAGGTTTGAACCAGGGTCCTCAGAATTGATGACTAATACTCTAACCACCACGCCATTTGCCTGTGGTCAACAACCTTTTAATACTTATATATAAATTTTAGGAACAGATGTGTTACACTCACGCACTGAAGTTTGGCGACTTTGTAGTTGGCGCGATTTTCAAGCCCGCGCCAAACCAATAACGTAATACAATAGCTAAGTTGCCATTAAAGGTAAAAATCCCCTAAATTTGGTGACTTTTTTCCTTTTTATAACCGATTGAAAAAAAAAAAAAAAAGACTGTGCGTGAGTGTATGACATCCACATCATAGCCAAATTTTATAATAATACATTTTTTTCAAATTTTGCTGTGACGTTTATTTAAATTAGTTAAAAACTTCCAATTGTAGTTTTTATATGAATATTTGTCTGAAAACAAATGAAATAGCTTCATAATTCCAAATATAATTTCATTTTATTCTTTAAAGAAACAAAATCCTTAAAAAAATTAATAATTACGCCCATCTAACTTTAAAAAAAAAAAAAAAAAAAAAATTGTTATATTTTTGAGACGGATAAAAAAAAAGAAATGCAATGGAACTCGAGTTATATTACGAGTGAAAATTGAACTCGAACATTTCGATTAAAAGATTGTTACTTTAATATAATGTTAAATTCAGACATTTTTAATCGCGACGGGAAGGATCTCTGCAGCTCTGGGTGTGGGTATGGGTGTGTGTGTTTGGGGGGAGGCGTGTTCACAGGGGTGTTCCAGTCAGAAATTGCAGTCCTATACCATTAATAATCATAAAATCCCAAATCTCCGAGGTGGGTGGGGGTGATTTCGCTGCCACTGGGGAGAATGTCTTTTCCGGGACACCATCTGAATTAAACACAGACTTTAACTAGGCTCTGTATAAAATGCAAGCTGTACAATTTTGTCCGTACTACACCGTCAGTAGCAAATAACGAATTCATAATGCAGAAAAATTATGTAAAATTAATCGAATAAATTTCCAAAAAATATTGCATCTAATTAAAAAAGCAAAAATGTTAAAAAAAAATAGTATCTATTTAAAACTCGCAAAGACTACCTTCAAAATAATAACTATCTTGCAGATAAATGTAGCGCAATAATTAAAAAAACTAACACTTTTGCTAAATTTCTTATTTTATAGTTCTAAAAGAGAAGGATACAATTATATTTTTATATATTCACTGTAGATGGCAGCACTATTTAACAACGATTTTAAAATTTTTATGGAAGGAGAAAGTTGAAGCGATAATGATGACATAATGCATAATAATGACGCCGATTATCTGCACGAGGGTTATAGACCATTGGGGGGTACATTCTCCTTGGGAATTTTTCTGCGGGAACCTAACCAGTATTTACGAAGGATAAAAAAAAAATCCAAGATTCGAAGAAAACCATGAAAACTCCGAATGATTAGGGCGACGGGTGTGATTGGATTTGAACCCAGCACCTCCTGCTCACCAGTTTCGAAAGCCTCCCGGCCACTGGTGAGCTGGTTTATTTTATGACAGCCGATTATCTACCGTATTTACGCTAAGGTTCGAAGAAAAACACGGAAATTTCTGAAGGGTTATGTCGACGAGAGCGACAGGGGTTCGAACCCAGCATCTCCCGTCTAACAGCTTTGAGAGAAGAACCTCTCAGACACTGGTTGGGCTCGGCCACTGCTGAGGTCAGAAGGAGAAAGAAATTCACACAATTAATTTTAACCCATCTTTTAAACTGTATTTAATATTCTTGTTTTTCAGAAAAATTTCTCATTTTAAATCGCCACCAACCAAATTATGATGCAAATATTCACACAAGAATTTATAATTATTATTTTTTTTTAGATTTTGACTTATTTGCATTTGTTAGAATTTACGATACACCAAATGATAATTACATTCTCTATTTAAAGATACATTTGACTGAAAATTCAGTTTGAGTTATAAGCAATTGTTATCTCAGTACGACAATTTTTTTTTCTTTTTGCACTGTTGAATCCGGAAATCCTGTTCAAAACGCCAATTTCTATGAAATGCGACATTTTGAAAAGGTATGAAAAGACAGCATTTTATTAAAATCTGCTGCCTTTATCGAAAAGTGGAAAACCAGTTCGATTACATAGTTTCTTAATAAAAGCACCTGCGGATTTGATACTTTTGTGAAAGAAATCAATTAAAAAATGTGTCATAAAGTAACCAGTTTTGATCTGAGACCCACTGTGGTGTAAATATATTGATGCACTGTTTATTCCATTATTATTATTTAATATGTTTTGTACTAGTATCAGTTACTTGCGAGCTCTATGCGTAACAATTAAATAAAAACAATGACTTTAAAATCAAGCTTTGAAAGTCGAAAATGGAAAGAGGACCATGAGACTTCATATACCTAATGGCCTCGTAGACGGTTTAATCCAGGATCAGTATAAAACAAAAATCGTTACAGGAATGAGTTTCGTTCATAAATAATACTATATCATATAGCATAGAAAGGGCAAAGTGTAATATACACCCAATAGAAAGATCGTTGGGATCATACCCCCAGCTGTGGCTGAGAGGTTGTGCTCTCGAAGCTGGTAGACGGGAGGTGCTGGGTTCGATCCCAATCGCGCCCGTCGGCCTAATCGTTCGGAGTTTTCGTGGTTTTCTTCGAGCCGTGGATTTATCCATGCGTAAATACGGGTTAGGTTCCCTTAGAAAGACCCCCACGGAGGGCTCTCCCCCCGGGCCTATATCCCTAGTGTAGATAATTGGCCGTCAATAATCAACTCAACCCAACCCATACCCCCAGCCACATTGAATCAACGAATTTTCTTTAAATCAGCCCATTTTTTCGCACAGATTTATGCACAAAAATATTCAAAAAAGCTTCATTAAGAAGCATGATCCTCTCCCTTCGCCTTTCTAGAATGGATATGACCCCCTCGCCTTCTCTAATCCGATGACTGGATCTGCTTGTGAAATTATAAAAAGGAAATATTTCCTCTGGCCTCAAATTCGATTTTTTTTCCTGAGATTTGGCAGTTTCACTCCAGTGTCCCAGTATGCATTTAATTTTTTTCCCCCTAGAGTTGAAATAGTACTAAGAATGTAGAAAGTACAACAATAGGCTCGTTTTCAACATAAAATATGAAATATTGTGTAGGGTCCAAAATACATGTGGCCCCACCAGTGGCTGAGAGGTTGTGCTCTCGAAGCTGGTAGACGGGAGGTGCTGGGTTCGATCCCAATCGCGCCCGTCGGCCTAATCGTTCGGAGTTTTCGTGGTTTTCTTCGAGCCGTGGATTTATCCATGCGTAAATACGGGTTAGGTTCCCTTAGAAAGACCCCCACGAAGGGCACTCCCCCCGGGCCTATATCCCATGTGTAGATAATTGGCCGTCAATATTCAACCCACTCAACCCAAAATACATGTGTGTACAAAATATCGGGTAAAAAATAAAATTTGAGTAGGCGGTTTAAGTTGTTAGCATTGATCTAAAGTAAAATTTATGAAAAAGAATTTCTTCTTTTCTTATTTAATTCATAATTTGCTAGTCATCGCATTCCATTGGCTCCGTGATATTTCTCCTATTAATGTTGTTAACGACTGAAAGTTGTATGCGTCCAAGTTGATATCCACAGCTTGAACAGTACATTTCAAGCCTCGCCAAGAAATTTCCTTCGGTTATGGATCGTGTCATATTCCACCAGGCAGTAATTTGCAGCATTAGATTGCAATTCGGGCATGAATTTGCCATGGGTGATGCACTCTGGGCAACTGTCACCGATGAGGTTCGAACCAGGGTCCTCAGAATTGAAGACTGATACTCTAACCACCACGCCATTTGACTGGAGTCAATAAACTTTTAATACTTATATTTAAATTTTAGGAACAGATGTGTTACACTCACGCACTGATGTTTGGCGCGATTATCAAGCCCGCGCCAAACCAATAACGTAATACCAAGACTTCCTTATCATAGATCAGACTTGACAATCCGGAGAAAGTCTATGGGAGAAAATATCCGCGGTAATTGCCAAATTATTAATTGACTTTCTCCGGAAAGTATCCTTATCATAGATACTTATAGATAGTTCCTTATCATAGATACTATGATGTAATCTATGATATAAATCTGTGTATCATAGATACTATGATAAGGAGTCCTTGCGTAATACAATAGCTAAATTGCCATTAAAGGAAAAAATCCCCTAAATTTGGCGACTTTTTTCCTTTTTATAACCGATTTTTAAAAAAAAAACTGTGCGTGAGTGTATGACATCATAGCCAAATAATACATTTTTTTTTTCAAATTTTGCTGTGACGTGTATTTAAATTAGTTAAAAACTTCCAATTGTAATTTTTAAATGGATATTTGTCTGAAAACAAATGAAATAACTTCATAATTCCAAATATAATTTCATTTTATTCTTTAAAGAAACAAAATCTTTAAAAAGATTAATAATTACGCTTATCTAACTTTAAAAAAAAAAAAAAAATCTGTGATATTTTTGAGACGGATAAAAAAAAAAGAAATGCAATGGAACTCGAGTTATATTGCGAATGAAAATGAAACTTGAACATTTTGATTAAAAGATTGTTACTTTAATATAGTGATAAATTCAGATATTTTTAATCTGGACGAGAAGGATTTCTGCAGCTCTCGGTGTGTGTGTTTGGGGCGAGGTGTGTTCACTGGGGGTGTTCCGGTCAAAAATTGCACTCCTATACCATTTATAATCATAAAATCCCAAATCTGCGTGGTGCGTGGGGGTGATTTCAATGCCACTGGGAAGAATGTCTGTTCCGGGTCACCCCCAGTGCTCTCGAAGCTGGTAGACGGGAGGTGCTGGGTTCGATCCCAATCGCGCCCGTCGGCCTAATCGTTCGGAGTTTTCGTGGTTTTCTTCGAACCGTGGATTTATCCATTCGTAAATACGGGTTAGGTTCCCTTAGAAAGACCCCCACGAAGGGCACTCCCCCCGGGCCTATATCCCTAGCGTAGATAATTGGCCGTCAACAATCAACCCAACCCAACCCGGGTCACCCCCTGAATTAAACATCGACTTTAACTGGGCTCTGTATAAATTACAAGTTGTACAATTTTGTCCGTACTACACCATCAGTTGTAAATGAAGAATTCAAAATGCAGAAAATTTATGTCAAATTAATCGAATGAATTACCAAAAAATAATGTATCTAATTAAAAAAGCAAAAATGTTAAAAAAAAAATAGTATCTATTTAAAACTGGCAAAAACTAAAGACTACCTTTCAAATAATAACTATCTTGCTGATAAATGTTGCGTAATAATAAAAAAAGCTAAGACTTTTGCTAATCTTCTTATTTTATCATACTACAAGAGAAGTCTTCGATTATATTTATATATATTCACTGTAGATGGCAACACTATTTAACAGCGATATGAAAAAAATTTTGGAAGGAGAAAGTTGAGATGGTGGCGGAATAATGACGACCTATAGCAGCCCGAGGGTTTATAGACCATTGGGGGATGCGCCTTCCGTGGGAGTCTTTCTAAGGGAACCTAACCAGTATTTACAGAAGGATATAAAATCCAAGATTCGAAAAAAACCATGAAAACTCCGAATGATTAGACCGACAGCCCCGATTGGATATGAACCCAGCACCTCCTGCTCACCAGGTTCTACGGTTGGTTGATTTTATAACGGCCGATTATCTACACGAGAGATATAGGACATAGAGAGGAGTGCCGCCGTGGAGGTCTTTCTAAGTGGGAGTCGTGGAGGTCTTTCCGTATATACGAAAAGGTTCGAAGAAAACCACGGAATACTCCGAACGGTTCGTTCGATGAGCGTGACAGGGGTTTGAACCCAGCACCTCCCGTCTACCAGCTTTGAGAGATGAAGCTCTCACCCACTGGTGGGGCAATAGATTCTGCGGCCTCTCAACCACTGGTAAGTTGGTGGATTTTATGACGACCGATTGTCTACACGAGGGATATAGGCCCTAGGGTGGAGTACCCTCCGTTGATGTCTTTCTAAGAGATCCTAACCCGTATTTACGGTAAGGTTCGAAGAAAAACACGGAAAACTCCGAACGGATGTGAATAAATTTCCAAAAAATATTGCATCTAATTAAAAAAGCAAAAATGTTAAAAAAAAAATAGTATCTATTTAAAACTCGCAAAGACTACCTTCAAAATAATAACTATCTTGCAGATAAATGTAGCGCAATAATTAAAAAAACTAACACTTTTGCTAAATTTCTTATTTCATCATACTAAAAGAGAAGTATACAATTATATTTACATATATTCACTGTAGATGGCAGCACTATTTAACAACGATTTTAAAATTTTTATGGAAGGAGAAAGTTGAGGCGATAGCATAATAATGACGGCCGATTATCTGCACGAGGGTTATAGACCTTTGGGGGATGCATTATCCTTGGGAGTTTTTCTGCGGGAAACTAAATAGTATTTACGAAGGATAAAAAAAAAAACCAAGATTCGAAGAAAACCATGTCAACTCCGAATGATTAGGGCGAAGGGTGTGATTGGATTTGAACCCAGCACCTCCTGCTCACCAGTTCCGAAAGCCTCCCGGCAACTGGTGAGCTGGTTTATTTTATGACAGCCGATTATCTACACGAGGGATATAGGCCCTAGGGTGGAGGGCCCTCTGTGGGAGGTCTTTCTAAGAGATCCTAACCGGTATTTACGGCAAGGTTCGAAGAAAACCACGGAAATTTCTGAAGGGTTATGTCGACGAACGCGACGGGGGTTTGAACCCAGCATCTCCTGTTTAACAGCTTTAAGAGAAGAATTTTTCAGCCACTGGTTTGGCTCGACCACTGCTGATGTCGGATGGAGAAAGAAATTCACATAATTAATTTTAATCCATCTTTTAAACTGTATTTAATGTTCTTGTTTTTCAGAAAATTTCTCATTTTAAATCGCCACCAACCAATTTATGATGCAAATTTTCACACAAGAATTTATAATTATTAATTTTTAGATTTGGACTTATTTGCATTTGTCAGGATTTACGATACACCAAATGATAATTACATTCTCTACATAAAGATAAATTTGGCTGAAAACTCACTCTGAATTTTAAGCAATTGTTGTCTCAGTTCGACAGTTTTTTTTTCCTTTTTTGCACTGTTGAGTCCGGAAATTTGGTTTAAATGCCAGCTTTGACAGCATTTTGTGAAAATCTGCTGTCTTTATCGAAAATGAAAAAAACAGTTCGATTACACAGTTTCTTAATAAAAGCACCTGCCAATTTGATACTTTTGCGAAATAAATGAATTAAAAAATGTGTCAGAAATTAGCCAGTTCTGATCTAAGACCCACTGAGGTGTAATTAAATTGATGCACTGTTTATTCCATTATTATTATTTAATCTAAACTACTAATATCAGACTACTAATATCAGTTACTTGCGAGCTCTATACCTAGGAATTAAATAAAAACAATGAATTTAAATTACGTTTTGAAAGTTGGAAATGGAAAGAGGACCATGATATATCATATACCTAATGGCCTCGTAGACGGCTTAATCCAGGAGCAGGAGCAGTATAAAACAAGAATCGTTACAGGAATGAATTTCGTTCATAAATAATACGATATAGCATAGAAACGGCGAGGCATAATATACACCCAAGAGAAAGATCATTGGGATTATGCTCCCAGCCACACTGAATCAACGAAATTTCTTTAAACCAACTGATAAATATTTTTTTAAAAAAGCTTCATTAAGAGGCATGATCCACCCCACTTCGTCTTTCTATGATGGATATGACCGGTACCATCGCGAAACTTTCTTCTTCTGCTGCAATGCGCGGATACCGTCGCAAAAGAGATCTGACTCGCAAACGAGCCAGATCGAATACGCGTATGTGTGTTTCCAAAAATTGTAATAAAATTCCGTTTTGTAATATTTTCTTGGGTAATCTCTGGCTCATTTTATATCTGTCTTAATTATACATACAATAAATAAACAACGAAGGTTCATCAAGGCCTTATTTTATAATATTTAATAAATAGATTGATATTACATGAACAGACTCATAAATGAATATTCTACCTTTTCTAAACAATTAAAACAATAATTCTATTTAAATTGTGTAATGTATGAATAATTTAAAATACACATTCTGTTACTCTTATTACAATTAAGAAAACTATCTTTCAAGCACTCTTATCTGGCAGAACAGTTTTATAATTACTAATTATAATGTGCATTTTGTATTTCTATGTATGGTTAAAAAATAAAGGATAAGAGAAAATGTCACAATTTCCAAATTCCATACATCCAAATTTCACACTTCGAATATAAATTTAATATTTACTCAAAAGAAAAAATTCATTTAAATAGAAAAATCTCCATCCACCTAGTAAATACATAGATTCACAAGTTGTTAATTCAATAATTTAATATTAAACATTATAAAAAGAAAAGTAATTTCATTTAAGAACATCCAGCAAAGTATGTACTTTCAAATAATTTACTATAAACCAGTGGTTCCCAACGGGGGGCAATTTGACTTTTCAGGGGGGCAATTCCAGATTTTTGTGAACTCATACCCTCTGAATTATTTTTGTAATAGTAATGCTGTAGACTGAAAATGAAAGTTACACATTCAAATTTAAAAAAAAAAAAATGAAAAAAAAAAAAAACAAATTTTTTATTCACTTTTTAAAAGTCTCCATTCAAAAGTTTTAAATACACCTGTACCAGAACAATTATAGAAAAAAATATTTAAGATATTTAGATATTTTTTTATATATTTAAAAATTCTTTATAATTTTTCTAATTTATAAGTATTTTAGAATTTTAAACAACTTTTTCGATGATTTATTGAATGAGTCGCTCTGCAATATGTCACATGGAAATCAATTTTACACATCAAACTATTCAAGTGTGTATTAATCAATTACTTGACGACCTTCCTTTACAAAATCTTTTATCACGTTTTATTCTGATTAGAAATTGTTGTGTAATTAATTCGCAGAAATTCTGTGATTAAATAAGACAAAAATGTTTTATTCAAAATTATTGAGTGGTCTAATCAAGGATTCTGAGCACTCTATACATCACGCATGCGTGGCGACCGTTGCGAAGAGATTAAAAGTGACCCTTTATGTGCGAACAATACTTTAAAGTACGAGTAGCATCAGATGATTATAAAAAATATTTGATTCATCCATTACGTTCGGTATGTTTCAGGATCAATGTTAAATGTTTTTTTACTCTATCAGTTCATTCATTTAAATTTTTATAAGAATTATATTTTTTAGGGGGAGGGGGGGGGGGCATCATCATTTTAGAGATGCTTTGGTGGGGCACGGCCAAAAAAGGTTGGGAAACACTGCTATAAAATTTATAAAAAAAAAAAAAAAAAAAAAAAAAAATTGTGATTTTTTTAATCAGTCATACGTACAGCCTATTATATCAATTATCATTATTATTACTAAAAGCTTCGGCAATCACCTTAAATTTGAAACTTTTAGAGCATATTAAATCAAAATAAATAAACATTCAGAAATTCAGAAAACGCGGATCTTTTTTTACTCGTGGTAGCAGAGATGAAAGCTCAATTTTGCGATGCTGTGAGTCAGAGTATAATTAACTGCATAAATTCATTAATGTATTAGCATCCTGTGTCGTAAATTACTTTAAAGCTATTATCTACTTATTCCAAATTTTAAACCCTTCCCATTACAATGTGTTCAACTTTAAGTTGCTTTGTGTATAATGGTTGAGATTTTCATCCAAATTCAAAATTCCCCAGCCTCCCCAAAAACAAATCCTGACGATGTATGCTAATTATTATTATCATACATGGTCATTATATAACAATATTGTTATTAACATATATTATTATATATTAGTGACAAATACACGAAATAATTATTATTAATTATGCTAAAAGCATAAATGCTGAATAACACTATACATTTTAAGTATTACACAAATTTGTTTGCTTTCAAACTGAAGACAACATTAGTATTTACATATTATTAAATTACATATCTTAAAGGGCTGATTACAAAACTTCATATACCTACTTAAAGAAAAATAAAAGACTACGAAAATCAATTGAAATGATACATTGTTAAGCCTTAAACATATTGTGGCAAGTTGAAATTTGAAATTGCACACACAATTGAAGATTAAAGTATTTCTCTAGGTGAATGGAAGGGGACTTATGAATTGTCCCCATTCTGAGGAGATAATAATATGGGGGAGCTGTGACAGGTTGACGTGATAAACTAATCACTTACTTGTAGAAACGGGATAATCTCCTAAGAATGAAAATAACCTTATAGACTGAACTCTTTCTGAGAAAAATCCTATTGAATGAAGAATTTCACTGTCATCTGGAAATAAACCACGCTGGGATGTAGGTGTTGTATTGAAGGCAATACTCTCTGCAGCAATTCCTTGGATACAAAGAACTAAGCCCCTACGAAGTGAAATTTAAAACTTGGTAAGTAAGGGATTAAAGGGAGTGTCAGTCATAAGAGATTATAGGGGGATTCTTTCCCTATATAGGAAATACCAGTTTACAGAAAAAGAGTTCACTAAGAGATAGCGAGAAGTTGCCAACGGAATGCTAAGGGTGAATGTTGTAGCAAGTTGGGAAATGAGTTTCTCTGAGCGGACGTCAGAATGTTAGTTTCTGAAATTGTACTTTTACAGCATGGATATGTTCATCATCTTTTTCATTTTTATTTTTTATTTTTTAATGTGTTAATTTACAATAAAGTTTTTTTCATTTAAAACGAGAATGGAGTGTATTAATTATATATACATTGGTTCACGTTACCACAGCTATAGTATGTATAATTAATTGGTGGCAGCAACTGGGATATGTGATCTAGAGTAAATTAGATTACGGATCTATGTGTTAACCTGATTAAACAGATGAAGAGCCAGTGGCAAACGGATAAGCAGAGTTGTGGAGTCTTGAAGTCTAATTGGAGTCGTGGTTTTTCTCGGAGTTCTAGCAAGTAGAGAACTGGTAAAAGAACTTTATCGATTAAAGCTGTGTGGTGTATGAACAGTCAACTATAGACTTGATGCTACGTGTTTGTGCTTCAAAATATATCCAGTGGAATGAAGATATGCGGCGTACCATCTGAGTTGTCTACATACGGATCTAAGGTGAATTTAGTGCATCATCAGTGAAATTAGTGTCTTCAAATCTTCAAACATCTGTGTGGATTTCATCTGTAAAAGTGCTTGGAAGCCTGGTATCAGTGTGGAGGAAATATCTGCATCTGGATGTAAGCTCTTTTATGAAATCTTCTATAGAGGTCTGTTTTAAATTAAATTTTGTGTATAAATTTTAATTTTGGGGAACAAAACTCTATGAGAAATTTAAGAATTCTAGGGAAGCTATTAATTTGGTAATTAAATTTTTAGTTAGAATTTTTATGTTTGTTGATTTTCTGGTATCTGTTAGGTATAATATTCGGTTAAGACAATTATATACTTGTGTATATGTTAAAATTTACTTAGGGTATAGTAAATTGTTATTGATTAATTGCGATTATTAATCAGGATATTTTAATCATAATATTGTATAAAACTTTTGGAAATAAGAGTTTTGTTTATATATATTTTATTTATTATAGTAATAAAATTATAGCTTAATTTTATGGGTATACTGTGGATGATTATGATTAAGGTTTCAAAATAAATTGGTGTTATACTGCACTGTTGGGTATAAAATTTATTTTGGGGGATATACTCAGTTTGAAAGACGTCACTGTTGCATGATAATTTGCTATAGTAAAATTGTGTCGTTTTTTAATACATTATTATACACTTAAAAAATTCTATTTCTGTATTTATCGTATTATTGTAAAGTGAATATCTCTGTTATTTTGAAGTTTATTATATTTTGGGGGAAAATATGGCAGAATATTTAGGAAAATGTAATAAAAGCGTCTTGCTGTTATTAGCAGAGGAATTTGAGACCAGTGTGTCAAAAACGTGTAAAAATAAAGCTATAATTCAGGCTATTGTAGATGCAGTGGATTATGATAAAAGTTTCGCTAAAATTCGATTGCAATATTTTCTTGAACAGGAGGCTGAACGGAAAGAGCTGGAAAAGCAATTTGAATTAGATCGTAAGAAAAAAGAGAGGCAAATTGAATTAAATCGTAAAGAAAGAGAGAGGCAAATTGAATTAGATAGGATTGCGCAAGAAGAAAAATATAAACTTAGAAATTTGAATTAGATAAACTTGAAAAACAACTTGAGGCAGATAATCTCGAAAAGCAACTTGAGGCAGATAAATTTGAAAAACAGCAACAACTTGAATTACAAAAACTTGAGAAACAACAGCAATTTGAATTAGAAAAATTGCGTATTCAAACTTCTGCGGATATTGTTAGCATTTTATCTAATGAATCAAATGTAGATTTTCATAGAACTCCTAAAGTAAATTTAAAGGATTTAGTTCCGCGCTTTGATTCTAAATTAATTGATATAACTCTTTTCTTTATGATTTTTGAAAGGCAAGCCGAGAAAGCTAAAATTTCTCAGGAAGATCTGGTTAGTCAATTAATTCCTTTGTTACCTTCTGATATTGCAGAAATTATAGTAAAACAACCAGCAGACAAATGCGATGATTTTCAATATATAAAGAAAGTTTTGTTAGACAGGTTTAGGCTAAGTACAGGCCCCTTAAAACAAAAATTTGAAAATCATCAAAGAAAATCTGGTGAATTATGGGTAGATCTGATTTATGAGTTAAGGGGTTATCTTGATAGTTGGTTAGAGTCGTTAGAAGTGGGGGATTTTGAATCCTTAAAAGAACTAATGCTCACGGAACAATTGAAAAAACGTGTTCCTTTTGAGATAAAAGAAAAATTTATGGATGAATGGGAAGAAATGAAGATTGTTTCTAAGCTCGCGGAAAAATCGGATAAGTTTGAGAGTATAAGAAGGGAATTTAAGAGGTCGGATAGAAAACCTTGGGAAAATAAATCTTTTCAGGATAAGCAAAAAGACAATTTTAATTCTAAAAGTAGGAATGAAATTAAACCAAAGTCGGAATTTGAGAATACTAAAGAAAGTGGGAAAACTAACCACTTTAAGAAGGACAATGCTTTCGAAAAGCAAAGACAAGTCCAATGTTACAATTGTTTGGCAGTTGGTCACATCCGTCCAAATTGTCCTGAATTGTTAAAAAGTAAATCCAATTATGAGGATAAAAGCGTAGGTTGGATTATTACTAGTGATGGGATATGAGTAAATAATAGGGAAGGTGTAGAAACTGGATTACCTATGGTTGATTTATGCGTGAATGGTAAGAAAGTAAAAGCGGTTAAGGACACAGGAGCGCAAATTGCGGTTTTTGATGCTAATGACATTCCGTGGAATGCGAAGAAAGTGGGAAATGTCTTTCTTATACCGGCTCTCGGAAATAGACAAAAGGCGGATTTGTTGTCCGTGCCGGTTGCTTTAACAGAAGATGAAAAAAAGTATGTTGAAAAGAATGTGGTGGTTGCAGTTGTGAGAAAACTGAATTCTCCTCCACTTATTACTCCAGCTGTTTATGAATTATTAAAGTTAGGAAATATAGATAAGCAGAATTCAGTGTATAAACAAGTGGGAAATCGAAGAGAATTAAATGGGCAGGGAACCTTCAGATTGTCTAGCGATCATAAGCAAAAATTTGTTAGAAAAATGGTAGTAAATGAAATCTGTGAAAGGGATAATAAGTCTGTTAATGAGATAAATTCACCGGGAGACGTGACTGATAGGAATTTGGAAAAAGGGTCTAAATTGATCGATACAAAAAATGATGCATCTCAAACTGATGGTGATAAAAGGTCAGGTAAAGAAGGTCAATTTCGGGAAAAGAATTCTGAGCATGCTGTAAATATACCCAGGTATTTTGTTGGTAGTATGGCAGTTGAGCATGTTCGAAATAGAATTAGAAAGAAATTGAGTTCACCTATGACTGTGGCAAGAAAATTTAACTCTCGGATGAAGGAAAATAATAGAGAAAATTGGGGGGCTAAATGCCAAGAAAATGGGAATGGAAAATCAAAGTTAAAAAGAAGGAACATTCTGCTTTTAAAACGGATCACAAAGAAAGATTTATTAAAATCAAACAAGATTTTGAAAGGAAAAATCATGATTATAAAGTTGTAAGGCGAACATTATTGTCGAAAAGATTTTTTGATAAAAGTAATTTAGATATAGGTTTTCGGGAGAATTCTCTAAATTAAGTTTTATTCTAAATTTGGGAGTACTCATTATTGTAATATCTGTATTTTATTAAATATATAAACCTTATAATAAACGTTAACTAAATTGAGATATATTGCAGTAATTCTACCTAAGGGAATGGCATAGATCTGGGGGAAAATCTGTTCTGTCAGTTCTTTCGCATACAAAAATGTTTATAAAAGTGGTATAACAAAAATATAAAATTTATTTTTCGATTTTCAAAATTGATATACTACATCTACTATATATATAAAACACAAACGAAAATTTCGTTCCGTTCCTTTATAACTCGAGTTTCACTGTATGGATTTTGATGGAACTTGCGTTGTTCGATAGATAATTTTTCAGGGAAGGTTTTAGTATATAACATATTTTTCTACGTACATTAGTTACATAATTCTGATAGAAAGTTCTGTTATTTCGGCCGAAAAGGTTACCATTGCTAATTTTTTGGCGAACATTATTGTTGAAAAAAGAAATGAAAAAGCTATACATCTCTAGAAATAAAAGAAAAACTGTTGTTAATTTTATTTAAAAAAAAAAAAGAAAGAGAAAGAAAAGAAAAAGAGTTTTAATGAGAGATAATATTATAAAACGAAAATATTTAATTTAAACATGATTAGGAATCTTCGTAATGCTTAAAAAATTATTCAAGGGGCAAGATTGCTATTGAAATAAAATTTGGCGATTTATCTTTTGTTTTTGGCGATTTTGATTTCACTTTTGACCCCAAACAATTTGATTTTAGGCCAAAAGGTTTTTTTTTTTTTTTTTTTTTTTTTTTTTTTTTGCAGAAAGAATTGAAATGGCTATTCATCTGGAAAAATAAAAGAAAAAACTGTTACTAATCTTATTTTAAAAAAGAAAGAAAAGAAAATGAAAAAGAAAAACAGTTTTGATGAGAGATTTTAAGCCAAAAGGTGTTTTTGCAAACGACAGCATTTTTGCAGTATTTTTTATTTATTTTTTGGTACTTTTCGGTTAGCCGGGCACCAGTGATAGATAGATACATGTATATATACACACATATATCTACACAAATACATATATATACATACATATATATACACTTACATGGGTACTAACGTATTATCCGGGCCAGGTCAGGTGCAACTGAGCCAAGCATGGCGCCAATTAAACTAATTATAGTAATCAGTATTTTTTGACAAGTATATAGTTTATTTATTTATTATAGTGTATAGTTGTTTAGTATATTTTTTAGTTTATTCTTTTATTATAGTATACAGTTTTTTTGTTATTTATTTATTATTGTTTATTTATTTATTTTATCATTATTTTATTTAATTTATTTACCATTTTAAACAATTTTATGTATTTAACAATATTTAAGATACTTTTTCGTTATACGGACAACATGCCAAAATGTATGCTAATGCATAATGTATGTAAATGTATGTATGTAAGTAAATGTATGTAAATGTATCTATGTATGTAAATGCATGTAAATGTATGTATTAAATGTATGTAAATGTATGTATTAAATGTATGTAAATGTATCCTTGGCGACAATGGTGTCCGTGTAACGGAAAAGTACCATATTAAATTATTGTTTTGCAAATTATCGTAACGGTAAACAAATTGGCATTTGACAACCATTTTTGGTGATCTATCCCCTGGCCCGGATAATACGTAAGTACCCTTATATGTATGAATATATACATATATATTTATATGTGTACATTCATCACTGGCGCCTGGCTAACCGAAAAGTACCTTTTGTTTATTCAAATGCAAGCTATATTAATGGCAATATACTTCTATTTACTTCTACATGTATGAAATTTCGTTCCGGCTGCTAATAACTCGAGTTCTGCTGAATGAATTTTTGTAGAACTTAAACTGTAAGATATTTTTTCAGGGAAGGTTTTATTGTATAACATATCGTTTGACGTAGCTTAGTTATAGAATTATTATGGGAAATTCTGCAATCAGATCAATCCGATTATGAAAGATTAGCCTTTTTAAAAGATTTTCCCGAATGGATTTCGATGGAACCTACACTGTTAGATAATTCTCTAGGAAAAGTTTTATTATATAACATATCATTCTACGTTGCTTAGTTCTAGAATTATAAGGGGGAAATTCGAAAATCGGGTGACCATTTTTTTATCAAATATTAGCCTTTTCAATATTTGATTCCGATTATGAAAGATTAGCCTTATAAAAAAGTTCTACTAGACGGATTTTGATGAGAATTATATTGTTGGTTAGTTAGATGATATTTCAGGAATGGTAATAGTGTACTACATATTGTTCTACGTTGCTTAGTCAAACAGTTATGTGTGAAGGTTATATAGTCAGGTGAACCCGATTCTGAAAGATTAGCCTTTTTGAAAGTTTTTACTGGGCGTTTTTGCGACTTGCATTTTTAAGTAGATAATTTGTAAGGATAGTTTTAGTATATTTCATATCGTTATGTTAGTTTTCGAATTATGTGGAAAAGTTCTATAATCAGTTGAACCCGATTATCAAGGATTAGCGTTTATAAAAACTTCTACTGAATGGATTTTGTTAGTTAATTTGTTTGCATCGTTAGTTCGATAATTTTTAGTGATGGTTTTAGTATAATGCATATAGTTTTATCATTCTTTAGCAAACCCTAACTGTAAATGACCAAATAAAAGAGTTGGTCCTTACCAGCTAAACTTTTGAGTGCACATTAGAAAATATAAAAGCGGAATGATGTCATTTTTCAGTAATGTGGACGGATATTCCAGGTAATCATACAGATTGCTTTCAAATACAGGGTCAAATTAAACGATATATTTCGTTTGATTCAAGGTTCATTTGTAGAAACCGACCAGCGCAGCGGGTGTAGCTTCCTAGTATATTATAAAAGCCTGCAGGTCGCCAAGCAGTTTTCACATACTGTACCTCACTCCGAGTCCTTTGGAAACATTATGAGTGGTGATATTTTTACACGGGACTCGGAATATGCACTTCTATATGGCTTCTTTTTATGTGATATCACTTCTTTTTGTGACTGACGTTTTAGGTTTGTGGCTTGGCGGGATCATTTACAACGAGTTGTTTTTGAAAAGATAATCATTTACATAAATTTTACTTATGATTTTGGATAGCGTGGCACAAAACATAAATCAGTTTATTGAAATAAATACATTTCAATACATAATATAGGCTCAGTGAAAGTAATATATTTAACAGTGTATTGAAAAATTAAAAGTATTGCTTGTATGTGTAAATATACTTTAGAAGACAAACGAAAAATAACTTAAAATGAATTTTAAAACAATCCTACTACATTCACGTGAAGGTGTCACTCAAATTTTGATATCATTTCTTTTAAAACCCATATTTTGAATTCCTGAGAGATCTGAATGAAAAAGCATCAGCGAATAAATTTTATATATTTTTTCATGTTAAAATAATAATTGCACCTGTGAATATAAATAAAACTAAAAAGAAAATGATGATTTTTAAAAATATTATTAACATAGCGTCACTCAAATTCGATATCATTGCTTTTAAGACCCATATTTAAAATTCTCAGAGCCAAAAGAAAATGCTGCGTCACAACTTTTAACCCGTTAAGGGTTTTTGTACTGATATCATTACTTTTTTGAGGTTATTGATGAAAATGTCAATTAATCGGAACTAAGCATAGGGTATAAATTAATCATTAGAATAAAATTGTAAAGAAATGCTAAAAAAAACCCTAGGGCCCCCCCAAAAATATGAGGGTGGTGGCCCGGGGAGAGGAGTGCAAGACTCAACTTTAAAGTTATGCAGCGAAGGAGTAACATAATTAGAGGGATGAAAATGCATGGCACAAAAATGTTCAAGGGTCCCGGACCGGGTTCAGGCCAGTGTCCTAAATGGACTGTAGAAATAGTGGAATAATTAAATGGAAAAAAGGTCACAAAAAACGAAGAAGATCAGATTAAAAGGAGTCAAGTTATTTACAATTTATGGAACAAAAACGTCAAGGGGCCACGTACCGGACCCTAGGGTCTTAACTAGAATGTAGAAATGGAAAAATAACTGACTGGAGAAAGGGGCCCCAACAACGAAGAAAATCAGACAAAAAAAGAGTAAAGTGATTAAAAATTTAGGGCACAAAAACTTAAAGGGGTCCAGGGGACCCGGGTCTTGTCTGAGAATAAAATGTTGTTGTTCATGTAGCAGCTGAAAGTCCTAAGAAGGTGTTAGAAAAAAACGGCTAGTGAATTGGACGATTTTTAAGGAAGGTATAGTAGGGGGCCCAAAAAGGGCTAGGTGATAGTTTTAAACAAGAACTTAAGATGAAGGATCTGAACTGGAATTCAGAAATGAGGCAATAACTAAATGGAGAAAGGGGCCCCAAAAACGAAGATTGATCCGTAGATAGCTCGAGTAATCTTTGGACTGTATTTCTAAGTAATAAAACTAAGATGATCATTTCGTACTCAATAAAAAGTTGAGTTAAAACTTAACAAATTACATTTATTTACAAGGAGAACAAAAATGACTGGCAGCGGTAGGTACACTGCGCTTACGTCTCAATCAAAACATCTCTACTGGCGGGAATCCGCTCCGCGCATCATCCCCTCTTGAGCGCTCGGCAGCGCCCCCTGGATAACAAAATGTTCTGCGGAGGAAACAAAGATCATCGGTGAAAAAGGAGGCAAGTTATTAAAAATTTAGGGCACAAAAACTTAAAAGATTACAGGGGGACCGGTTTTTGTCCGAGAAAATTTTGTGTTGTTCATGTAGTAGCTGGAAGTCCTTGGAAGTTGCTAGAAAAAAAAGCTAGTGAATTGGACGATTTTTAAGGGAGCTATAGTGAGGGCTCCAAAAGGGGCCAGCTGACAGTTTTGAGCAGGACCTTAGGATGAAGGGTCTGAACTGGAATGCAGAAATGGGGACTAATTGGAAACAGAAATTGGAACTAAAATCGATGTATCCTGTCGATGTCGAGTCGAATGAATCAAACCGCGTTGCAATGGGACCCATAGAACTCGAGTTAGCTGCAAAATCCGTTAGTTCCACCGCCAGGGGACGCACTCCGTTCTATACAAACATAGCTAAAATCTTCGAGGCTGTCGATTTCAAATCGAATGAACCATACCTCGTCGTGATGGGACCAATAAAACTCGAGTTAGCTGCAAAATCTGTTAGTTCCATCTTCCACCACCAGAGGACGCACTATGATCTATACAGACATAGCTGAAATCTTTGAGGATGTCGATTTCGAGTCGAATGAGCCATACCTCGTAATGATGGGGCCCATAGAACCCGAGATAGGAAAGCGCCCCCTGGTGGTGAGACTTGAGACGAAAATCGATATATCCTGTCGATGTCGAGTTGAATGAATTAAAGTGCATTGTGATGGGACCCATAGAACTCAAGTTAGCTGAAAAATCCTTTAGTTCCACGTTCTACCGCCAGGGGGCGCACTCTGTTCTATACGAACATAACCGAAATCTGTAAAGCTATCGAAATCCAGTTGAATGAGACAATTTTTGTCGTAATCGGGCCCATAGAACACGAGATACGAAAGCGCCCCCTGGTGGCAAAACTTGGAACTAAAATCGATATATCCTGTCGATGTCGAGTCGAATGAATCAAACTGCATTGTGATGGGATCCATAGAACTCGAGTTAGCTGCAAAATCTGTTAGTTCCATCTTTCACCACCAGGGGACGCACTCTGTTCTATACAAACATAGCTGAAATCATTGAGGCTGTCAATTTCGAGTCGAATGAGCCATACCTCATAGTGATTGGGCCCATAGAACCTGAGATAGGAAAGCGCCCCTGGTGGTGAGATTTGAAACTAAAATCGATATATCCTGTCAATGTCGAGTTGAATGAATTAAACTGCATTGTGATGGGACCCAAAGAACTCAAGTTAGCTGAAAAATCCTTTAGTTCCACGTTCCACCGCCAGGGGGCGCACTTTGTTCTATACGAACATAACCGAAATCTGTACAGCAATCGAAATCCAGTTGAATGAGCCAAACCTTGTCGTAATCGGGCCCATAGAACTCAAGTTAGAAAAGCGCCCCCTGGTGGGGAAACTTGTACCTACAATCGATAAGTCCTGTCGATGTCGAGTCGAATGAATCAAACCGCATCGTGAAGGTACCCATAGAACTCGAGTTAGCAGCAAAATCCGTTAGTTCCATCTTCCACTGCCAGGGGGCGCAATCTTTTCTATATGAACATAACTGAAATTTTTGAGGCTGTTGATTGTGAGTCGAATGAGCCATACGTCGTCGTGATTGGGCCAATATAACCATAGATAAGAAAGCACTCCTGGTGGTGAAACTCTGAACTAAACTCGGTAAGTTTTATTGATATCGAGTCGAATGAGCCAGACTGCGTCGCGATTTGGGATGCACAACCTGTGGCCCGCGGGCTAAACGTGGCCTGTGATGGGTAACTCATTGCCCACGGAGACCATACATGCCAACATATCCAGAAATTTCAATTTCCTTAATAATACGTGAAAAATTGCAAATTTTGTCCATTGTAGGAAAACATCATGAATTTCGTCAATCGGGTGCATGAAATCATGAATTGCGTCGACTGGATGCAAATTTTGTTGAATGGGCATGGAAAAATCAAAAATTTCTCTATTTTGTCGTAAGAAAAAGACCCCCCCGCAAATTTCAATAATCGATCGACAGAAACCAGAGATGCCAAAATCGGAAATTCCGGGGTTGTAAATTTTCTCAATCACTCAAAAAAATGTAAAAAAATCTTGAATTTTGTAAACCACAGGAAAAACCGCGCGAATTTCGTCGATAAAGCACGTAAAATCATGAATTTCATGGATCGAGCACAGACTAACTGCGAATTTCATCGAATGGGCGTGGAAAAATCGCAAATTACAACAAACAGTCACGGAAAGAGTTTGCAATTTGTCCATAGATCGTAGGAAAACATCATGAATTATGTCTATCGGGTCTATAAAATTATGAATTGAGTCGACTGGATGCGAATTTTGTTGAATGGGCATGGAAAAAATCGCAAATTTCACCAGTTTGTCGCAAGAAAAAAAAACGCAAATTTCAATAATCGATTGACAGAAACCAGAGATGCCAAAATCAGAAATTCCGGTGTTGTGAATTTCGTCAATCACTCAAAAAAATAAAAAAATTTTGAATTTTGTAAACCACTGGAAAAAACCCGCGAATTTTTTCGATAAGGCACGTAAAATTAGGAATTTCATTGATCACGCATGGACAAATAACGAATTTCATCGAATGGGCGTGGAAAAATCACAAATTACAACGAACAGACACGGAAAAAATTTGCAATTGGTCCATAGATCGTAGGAAAACATCATGAATTATGTCTATTGGGTCTGTAAAATTATGAATTTTGTCGACAAGCATAGAAAATCACGAATTTCGTGAATTGGGCATGGAAAAAGCAAGAAAAATTCATTTATCGCTTCGCCAAATTCGACACCACCAACTATCTCGCTTGTTCTATGATTTAACCCTGTAAGCTTTTAATTTACTTGTTGACATTATCACTTATTTCACAAGTATAATTATGCTCTAGTTATACACTGGACATTTTTATTCTGCAGACTTTTCTTTTCTTAGTATAAATAAAGTTATTTTAAACAGTTTAATAAGAAACATTCTGCCAACAATACGAATATAAATGCAAAAAACACAAGAAATTTTGTAATCAAATTGGTAGCAAGAAAAATTCATTTATCGCTTCGCCACATTCCACACCACCAACTATCTTGCTTGTTCTACGATTTAACCCTGTAAGCTTTTCATTTACTTGTTGACATTATGGCGGCTTGGTATGCTAGCCACTCATATTTGAAGAATCATGCTGTATTCTTATGAAAAGGAACAGACTGTGCGTGTGTATGGTGAAGAATCAAGTAGGAACACACAGGTTAAACTTTAACAAAAACATATAATTATTTAAGAAAAACAAGTAAGTGATGAGATTCGACTGGCACGACAAGATTGCCAGCCACACTCAGTTAGCGGCAAAAACGGACTGCCTGTTACGTTGCGGTTACAGCTAAAAGTAACTCATTACACGTTGAGTTGTATGAAAAACGTCATACAATAAAATTAAAGTTAAAATTACAGTTAATATAGTTCCTGTTTAACATGGAGTTAAAGTTTTTGGATAAACAGTTCAGGATACAGCTAACCTGCCACAACATCATCACTTATTTCACAAGCATAATTATGCTCTAGTTACACACTAGAAATTTTTATTCTGTGGCCTTTTCTTTTCTTATTATAAATAAAGTTATTATAAACAGTTTAATAAGGAACATTGTATCACCAATATGAATTTGCATGCAAAAAAAAACAAGAAATTTTGTAAACAAACTGGTAGCAAGAAAAATTCATTTATCGCTTCGCCAAATTTGATGCCACCAACTATCTCGCTTGTTCTATGATTTAACCCTGTAAGCTTTTCATTTACTTGTTTACATTATGGCGGCTTGGTTTGCTAGCCACTCATATTTGAAGAATCATGCTGTCATCTCATGAAATGGAACAGACGGTGTGTGTGTATGGCGAAGAATCAAGTAGGAACACACAGGTTAAACTTTAACAAAAACATATAATTATTTAAGAAAAACAAGTAAGTGATGAGATTCGACTGGCACGACAAGATAGCCAGCCACACTCAGTTAGCGGCAAAAGCAGACTGCCTGTTACGTTTCAAGGGTGAATATCAAGGGTGTATTTTGCATTTTAAAATTATTTTGGGTCGAGTCAAAAGTTAAAATCACTTGTATTTAAACTGGCTATAACTCATTAGAATAACTTTGTTTTGTGCTAATAATGGAAAATGCTGCAAAATGAAAAATTTCAGTATATAACCAATGCAAAAGTCAATGCTTGCATCAGCAAAAGGTTGCTAATTCTGAGTATGTGCAGATAGGATGCGCGCCTGTTGAAGCACTTATTTGCAGTTTTTAAACAAATACTACAATTTAGTATTTATGCAAAACTGTAAATATCCCCCAAAACTAAGTTCAATTTTTTTAAAGTTTCATTTGGATTTTTGAAACAGAATTTCATTTGGTGGCCTTGCCAACTTTCCCAGGGGGGAGGGGTGCTCAAAATTTTTCAGGCGGTTCTGTCCCCTCCCCCCTCCCTAGCTACGGCCCTGGTTGAAATAGGGAACATGCAATAGTAAACGACAATAACACGCAAAAATTTCAGGGCAATCCAAGTATATTTATGCTAGTTAGAGCACGTGCAGACAAACCGAAGTCATAAACACTTTTAAACTAGGCTGGAAAGTGTTAAAAACACACAAAAATATATTTACATAATATTAGTTCATTCCAGAACAAGCCGTTTAAAAGAAATGTTAATATATTTAGAAAAATTTTGCGTGAATTTGCTAATGTAAACATATGCTGTGATTTCAATAATGTTTGTTCATCTACAGAAAAAATATTATTTCAAAAAAGCAACCTAAAAGGCTGAAGACTGCAACTGATCACTTAACAAATAAAAAAGAAAACTGCCCAGTTAAACTGAGGGCATTGAGCTCACAGGCTATTCACACTAATTGTATATTATACTGGCTGTCTGTCTGGCTGTCACCCGCCTTGAGGATCCGCTTTTGGCATATGATCGGGACAAGCCCCAAGCTCAAGGCAGGAAGGTCTCTACCGTCCAAACGACACCACCGTCTCCGGATTAACTAAAATTTCTTACACCATCAATCATAAGTGGCAGCCCTATTTATCAGG
Source organism: Maratus michaelseni (assembly GCA_963931845.1). Lineage (NCBI taxonomy): Eukaryota > Metazoa > Arthropoda > Arachnida > Araneae > Salticidae > Maratus > Maratus michaelseni. Next base: position 189,824,662 of record OZ007587.1, read on the forward strand.
GCGTGCCATGGGAAAACATTTACAAATTGAAAAGTAAATTATAGTAAATTATACAAACTCTAATTCACAAATGGCAGCCCTATTTATTCAGGGCGTGCCTGATTTTATACAATGTTTGAATATTATAGATTATATACACAATATTTAAAGCTACAGTTTTTTACAGGTAAGTAGATTTAAAAAAAAAAATGTATACACAATAATTATATGTTACATGTTTTACAAATTTTAATATTTACACATTATACATAATAGCTCTTTGCAAGATGATAACAGTAATTTTCTAAGTTTAACAACATTTTCCAATCTTTAAAAGACAACCCTAAGAAATGTCTGCCCTCATGATTAACCATGCAAGAAGTAGATGAATGAATATATGAATTGTAAAGTAACAATTATGTATTTACAGGTAGTACACTTGATATATTTACATTTTACTAGATAATCAATTATATTGATTATTTTAACTATTAAATTGTTAGCAAGATTTTCCGAACATTTATACACTTAATTATAATGAGTAATGCAATGAATACTACACTCGAATAATATACAAATATACACGATGAATAAAACAATGGAAAATTTATATTTGAATAATAATCACTTATATACAATGAATAAAACTAGAGTAATATACTTGATGAATAAACACTTATAAACAGAAAATATAGTTAAAGATACATAACACCGCAAATTAAGAGGACAACCGTCTCCATGAAGCGAAATAACCTTCACAGGACGAGCAATAGCAGGATTAAAAAATATTTTAGATTTAAAAATAAAATTTGTATTTTATAGAAGAATATTTCTCATTTAAGATATTATAATTTTGATATAATTTGCCTAGTGATTCATTATTATTAATAATATCCATCATGTCCTCGAGGAGTGTTGGAAATTTCCTATGAAATTTATATTTCATAAATCTACACTTCCCGAAGACATAATGGATAGGATCACCTCTCTGGCCACAAACACATAGATCATTATCCATTTTACCGATTTTATTTAAGAATGTAGGAAAACTGCCGCAGCCCGTGAAAAAATATATTGAGACTTTATCTTTAGTTATTAATTTAGTGTTGACTTCTGGCACAAGCTGATACGTAAATCTGCCGCTCCCTGAGTTATCCCAGTTGTACTGCCACCTTTCCAGTAATTGATCTTTGATACATTTATTTAAATATGAGCGTGGAAATTTTATTCCGCGCTCTACTGGAAGGTTGGAGTACTGAGTAGCATCATTAGCCAGCTTGTCCGCCAGTTCGTTGCCTATTGTACCCGCGTGTCCTTTAACCCATGTTAGATAAAATATTTTGTTTTTATTTTGATGTATTAGTTGCTGTATATCATAAATTGCTTTAAGTGTTGGAAATTGATTTGTTAATGAAAGGATTGTTGATTGACTATCTGATAAAATTTGAAATTTATTAAAGTTAGAATTTATTGCCCATTCTATTGCTGTTATGGCCGCGTGCAGCTCTGCTTGGTAGACTGTGTTTTCTGGTTGAATTTTAGTAGTTTTTTCGTCTATTTTTATGTTGTTCTGAAAAATCACCAATGAGAAAGCTGTATTAGAATCCACCTTAGAACCGTCTGTGTATATGTGTATAATATCTATGTTATTTAAGATTTTGTCTATTGTCATTAGATTATTTAAAAAGTTTTCTGGGTTAATTGTGTATTTGTAAAGCTTTTCTTCTATGTCATTTTTAGTTATCACCTTATTATCTTTTAATAATATCTCTGTGTTGTTTAATATTTTATATTTTAAGTTTTTATGTTCTAACGTTAGTAATAGTGGTGGAATACCCAGTAGTGTCTGTAATGTGTGAGTTGAAGTATTTTTATATGTTTTTGTTATTGATATTAAACATAATCTTTGTATGCTCTGGAGGTTACGTTTGTCAATAACTCTTAAATCGTCGAACCATACCTCCGAGCCGTAAACTATTATTTTCTCTAAGACTGTGATGTACCAGGTTCTAAGGCGTGATCTATCCACTCCCCATGTGGCTGAAAAAACGCGTTTTATTGAAGATGTTAATAATACTATTTTGTTTTTAATTTTTTGGATGTGTTTATCCCATTTAAGATTTGATTGGAATGTTATACCTAAGATATTTAAGTCGGTGACACCTTTTATATTGGATTGTTTTAATTTAAAGATTGGTGGACGACTCACCAAGGCATTTTTACCCAACAGAATGTACGATGTTTTATCTGATGATATTTTTAGCGAGAGGTCTTCACATATTTGGGCAAAAAGAGCAATTCTTTCATTCGCCTTCGATTCTAAATCTCTTCTATTGTTTGCGCGTATAATAAGATTGAAATCATCGCAAAAGGCATAAAGATTAGTGAATTTAGTGTAGAATATTTTTAGTATTTGATTGGCCACAAGGAGCCACAGGAGAGGGCCGAGACACGAACCCTGTGGACAACCTTGGGAAGTAGGACGCTTAATGTTATTATTTAGGTAATCGGTAATGATGAGTCTGTCTGAAAGAAAGCTTAGGAGAAAGTTTATAAGATATTTTGGGACTGGCAGGGTTTTGAGAATTCTGCCCAATGTTGTCCAGTCAATATTATCAAACGCCCCCACAATGTCAAATGAGACGAGCGCGCAGTATTTATTTGATTTTAGATAATTATTAATTTTATATTTTAATCTGTTAAGTAATTGTACTGTACTTTTTCCTTCACGGAAGCCAAATTGAGATTTATGTAAGTAGTTATATTATACACTTATTTCAAAGAATTTGAAATAAGCCCCTCGAAAAATAAATAAATCGACAATATATTAAGGGGGGGATCATCCCCCCGTTCCGCCACCCCCTTATAGTTAACAATTGAACCCCCAAACCTAATCAGGGAAGCCCTTTATTACAATGAACATATATACTAAATTCGAAGCAAATCGGATAATTCTGCATGAAAAACCCATTTATCTAAATTAAGGGGGATTACCCCCCCCGTATCCCCCTTTATACTTAACCAATGAACCCCAAGACTAACCAGGGAAGCTCCTTAACACAATGAGCCTATATACAAAATTTGAAGAAAATCGGATAATTCTCCATGAAAAACACATTCATCTAAATTAAGGGGGGAGGATAAGCCCCTCCCCCTTTACCCTCTTTATACTTAACCAAAGAACCACCTAAACTAATCAGGAAAGCGCCTTATCACAATGAACCTATATACAAAATTTTAAGAAAATCGCATAATTCTGCATGAAAATCGCAGTTATCTAAATTAAGGGGGGGCAGCCCTCCGTTACCCCCTTTATACTTAAACAATGAATCCCCAAAACCAATCAGGAAAAACGCTTTATCACCATTAACCTGTATACAAAATTTGAAGAAAATCGGATAATTCTGCATGAAAAACCCATTTATCTAAATTAAGGGGGGATTAGCCCCCCCTTTCCCCCTTTATACTTAACCAATGAACCCCCAAAACTCTTCAGAGAAGCGCATTATCACAATGAACCTATATACAAAATTTGAAGAAAATCGAATAATACTGCATGAAAACTCATTTATCTAAATTAGGGGGGGGTATCCCCCTTTCCCCCTTTATACTTAACCAATGAACCCCCAAAACTATTGACAGAAGTGCATTATCAAAATGAACCTATATACAAAATTTGAAGAAAATGAGATAATTCTGCATGAAAAACCTATTTATCTAAATTATGAGGGTTAGCCCCCCTATTCCCCCCTTTATGCTTAACCAATGAACCTCCAAAACTAATCAGGGAAGCGCCTTATCACAAGTAACCTATAAACAAAATTTAAAGTAAAACGGTTAGTTCTATCAAAAGTTATCGCGTTACGTACATACATACATACATACGTACGTACGTACATACAGAACCGGCGGGCACATAAGCTCTCAGGCTTCGATAGCCTGTGAGCTAAAAATTGCCGAATCTACAGTACAGGATATGGAACTCTTGTTATGGGCATATTTCTTTTAAAATAGTGTTGATGAAGAAATTGTTGATTTATTTTAAAGTATCAATTTGGCAGAGTACAGTTCCTGATGCTCATTTTTTACAACTTTATGCACCCGGTGGTGCTTCTAAAACTACTAATATAGGTATTTCTCTATTATTCTGTCGACTATTTTCCATTAAAAAAAAAACTATCATCAGATGGCAATGCCTAATATACAAATGGAAGAATGCCATCAACTGTCTGGCTTGTTCTAGGATTTAACCCTGTAAGCTTTTCATTGACTTGTTGATATCACTTATTTCACAAGTATAATTATTCACAAGTTATACACAGGAAAAAAAAATTCTGCGGCTTTTTCTTTTCTTAGTATAAATAAAGTTATTATAAACAGTTTAATAAGAAACATAGTGCCAACAATATGAAAATGCACTAATTTATCTTTCTATATAATACTTTGATCAAATGTAGGGGAGAGGGGGGCACCTGTGAACGGTACATGTACACATGATGCTTTGTACTAAGATAATTTGAAATAAAAAATCTTAAAAAATTCTTAATAGATGGTAGTACCAGTCCTACCTCTCTGCTAAACTTTTAGAGCAATGAGCCATTTTGTTTTTAAGTAGTGACTATTTCTTTGTTTTAGCAGGTGTTGTATATAACTTTATAACTGACTTCTTCAAGTAAAAACATAGTTTAAACTAACTGATAACCTGGAATTAATTATTGCAGAACATTCTGTGAACATTCAGATAAGTTTATGACAGTTTTTAATTTTTTTTTACTCAATTAAGAATTCTTTATTTTTTTAAGTTAGGTCTAAGTGATATGATGGGGCATTGTGAACAAACCATGTGGGGCAGATGTGGACAGTTATTTTGATAATAAATATGAATCAAAATAAATTAGATCAATATAATATGCGTTGCATTTGTATTAAAATGTATTTCAGGGAACTGCACATCAAAATATGTTGTTAAACTTTTTAATTCAGCTGTGAGCATGATATATAGCGTATATATATTATTTTCAGAAACAAATTTTTTCTTATTGACATAATACTGTATAATTTAAATTCCCATAGCAGGCTACAACCCCTTCAATATAATCTGTATCTATATCTGTCATATTAAAGGCTTTTTTTTCTTTTAAATATGATGATTGTTTTGTTTTTTGATCTTGTTCATATGTACCCCAGGCATGTTCACATGTACCCCCTATTGGGGCACATGTGAACAATTGAAGTCATATTTTAAAAATGCCATAAAGTAAAGAAATATTTTATTACAAAATTTCAAAAAATTCCACAAGACAAAGAAAAGACTATTTAAACATATGAATCTTTATGCTGTGAGAAATTGATGATATTTTTTGAGAAAATAAAGAAATAAAAAAAAAATTTCACATGTGCCCCCCTCTCCCCTATCCAAGGGCTGTGCTAAGATTTTCAAAATGCTAGCCAGTAAATTAGCCAAATTAAAATATTTTTAGCCAAATTTATCTATAATTAGCCGAAAGTATATAATACAGTTTTTATCATTAACTCTTTCAGCCCTGACTTTATTGAATGGGTAAAAAAGCATTTTCTCACTGCATTACATTTGCTGCATGTCCAAACATTGTGGGCATTTTTTTCTTTTTTAATTTTTTTGAGTTATACTGCATCCAAAAATAAAAGTATTACCTTAAAGCATGGCTGCCAACTGTTCCAATTTTTGCATACCACTGAAATTTAATAGAAATTTTTGCCTTATTTAATCCTCGAAATGCTGTGGTTAAATAAGGCAAAAATTTCTATTTAATTTTAGTAGTATCCAAAAATCGGAAGAGTTGGTAGTTCTGCCTTAAAGTAAAGATTAAAATTAAACTGTTGCCAACTAAAAAAAACCCAAAAAACTGCTGATTAAATTTTAACTCAGTACCGTTTTATTATTGTTTCTTTTTGGGCATAGCATGCATATTATTCACTACAAACTTTTTTTAAAAATCATCCATGTTTCAAAGCATGATTACAAGAATGAAAAGCTTCCGATAAATTATTCGTTAGTCTTTTCACCATAGTAATTTTTTATTCGCCAATTTCATGATGTATTTGTATTTGGCGCATAGGCGAATGACAAGCGCGGGTATATCTGTGTGTGTGTGTGTTTGTACGTGCATGTGTCAAGAGAGCCCCCCCCCCCCTCTCATTATTCACTTCTATCCACAGCTTTGGCAACCTTCCCCCTTTTCAACAAACATCACTTTTGAAATTTTAAGGTTAAGTAAGAAAATTGTTTTTTGGTATTAGTGTAAAATGTAAGCTGTTAAAAATTGTATTTTGCATACACTAGATTAACACTTTAGAATTGCATGTTTTATTGTTTACACCCACCCCCTTTATTTATATGACAAGATCATCAGTGAGTAGGATAATTTTTTTAAAGAAATGAATAACCCGAGTCTGTTTTAAATCTGTCAATAAAACTTGTAAACAAAAATAGGAAAACTATTTTTATTTTTATTCAAGGGCAAATTTTATAAATATGTTTTTCAGTGCTCCGTAATCTGAATTCTGTAGATTTGTTTAGTTTTTAATTATTGTAATACAAAAAAGAATAACATTTTTAATTTTAGAACAAAACTTTTTTTTTTTTTTTTTTTTTTTTTGCGAAAAAGATGTTACATAAAAAAATATTTAGATTAAATTTAGTCGCTCCGTTTTCAAGTTATTTAAACAAATTTGAGGGGGGAAATAAACGCCATTAAAGTTCTATCCACAGAAGTATGGTTAATAATAGTCTTTTTTTTTTTCTTTTTTTTTTTTTTTTTTTTTTTTTTTTTAAGGTATGAAAAATTCATATGAGGTTAGATTTATGGATTATAATTTAATATGTGACAGCAGAATGATCCAGTGAGTCAGATTTTCTTCATTTAAATATAAATATTAACCTAAATGAAGTTAAATATAAGTAACAATTATTATTATTTATTATAATTTTAAAATATATAAAATAATATCTATGGCTATTTATTTTAACTTCATGCTTTCACATTAAATTAATTTAAAAATACATTTAAGACATTCTGCGATATTACATTCTTTTTTTTTTTTCATTTATCAATAATAAAATAAAAATTTCGAAAGCGAAAATGGTCACTTTAGTATTTTTATTTAAAGACTCATCTGACTACTAATTTCACTTAAAGTATAATACAAATAAAATTCTTTTAAAAATAAATAAATAAACAGACAAAAAAGTTTTAAAATCACTATAATTAATGCTTCTTTTACTTACCCATCATACGTAGTATAGACTAAGTCTTGTAATCGTTTTGAAAATCGAAAAAAAAAATTTTTTTTTGACGGATTTACACGTTTCAGACACTGGAGATTCCGAAAAACATATTTTTAGAAAAAAAATTTTGCCGTCCGTCTGTGTATCTGTGTGTCTGTGTGTCTGTAAACGCTCTATCTCCCGAAAAAATTGAGATAGAGACTTGCAATTTGGTATGTACTTAGTATGTAATAATGGGAAGAAGCCTATTTCATTTCAATAACCTCGATTAACCGGAACAATTTTTTTCGGACTCTCGAAATATTCGTTCTGATAAAAGGTATATAAAAATTTTCGAAATTGTTTATTTTAAGAAATGAACATAAAAGACAATAAAAAAAACATAAATTTTGCATAAAGCATGAAGTCGATCGGATAATGAGTTGCCGAGATATTTGGTATCCTATTTTCCACACTCTTCGATTTTTCATGACCCTGTATTTCATCCAAATTTCACTTCAAAGATATATTTTAATTGGAAATTTGACGCTTAATCAGATGCAATAAACCGCTAGTTAATAGGATTATTATTTTTGGAGTTATAAGGAAAAACCTCTTTCAAGCAATTCAGTAATCGAGCCTTTAAAGTTTATGACGTCATCAATCCACGATTTTATTTGAATTGCAATGCATTTTATAAGTAGTTTACACATTTTTATTTTAATATTTTACATTATGCATATCCATGATGGGTAAGTATTACGATGGCCCCCAACGACTAGTTTCGTATTACAATGGTTAAAACTATACAGACATATCAAAAATTCAGATTTTTAACGAAACACCGAAAAACATAAAATTTACCCGTGAAAAAAAAGTAATGGTTTTCCTCTTTTGTTTACAAATGTTTTATGCAGATTAAACATAGATTAGACTATTTCTTTTAACCTTTCCTAATTTCTTAATAAAATTTACCCGTGAAAAAAAAAGTAATGGTTTTCCTCTTTTGTTTACAAATGTTTTATGCAGATTAAACATAGATTAGACTATTTCTTTTAAATGTATACTACTTATTACTGATGATCTTATGCAATTCATGTTGAACTGGAGTTCTTTTTACTGTTGATTTCATGAATGAAATCTTTTAAAAGTTTGTCTGTTTCAATTCAACGTACGGGGAATGCACGGCACGCGTATGAATATATGAAAACAAGCCCAAAGAACAGTTGGTTGGTTGTCAGACAGACTTCTGTTTAGGAACGGGAAATATATTATCCAACCAACGAGAAATATATTATCCTTAAAAAATTAAAACCTTGTTATAAATAACAGTAAAATTGAATGCATATAATTAAAAAATATTTCCCCTATTTAAAAAATGAATCTAAATCATAAGAGACGGTAGTCTCTTGAGTGACGCAGCGAAAAACCGAAAACCGTAAGCCCAAAACCGAAGATTCCGTCACTCTCATATATACAGTTAGCAGGACATCAAAGGAAAATCGGAACGCCGACATTTAATATCTCAGTAAATATGAGGCATACCGTTTCGATTTTTTCACATTAGTCTTATATCTATGGCCTAACTCTATCCTGAAATTTATAGATTTCTACATGCAGTAGATTTTGAGATCTGGAAACCAATTTTTAAGCGAAAATGGAAAATGTAATGGTGTAATGGGCACAGAGTTGTTATCTCGAAAATGGATCGAACGATTTTTTTTAAATTAATATATTATATTAATCAGTTTTAGATGAAGCGTTTAAGATATTGCGCTAACGTAGGAAAACTCTTGTTTTCAATATAATCCACTTTTAAAATCGGACTATTTTCTTATGCTTTCTCTGGTAGACTAACATTACAGATCTTCAGCCTTTTCACTGCTTTTTATTACTGCGCAATAAGGAAGCTCTTGCCTATTACGGTTACAGTTAAACGTTAAAGCATATCCATATCGCTGAAAAACTATTTAGATTCTTTTTTTTTTTTAATACGAAAACAGTTTTTAATGCAATTTTTAATATGTAATATATATTTATTAAATTATTGTTTGTATATTTTTCTTTTTTGTTATAATAAAGAATTTTTTATTTCAAAATCTTCATTAAGTCGAAAAATATTTAGATTCCTTGATTAAAATATTGAAATATTTTATAATTATATATATACAATTTAATTGTTATTTATATATTTAATTTGTCATTTTTTAAAGGAAAAAAAGATTCAGATTTTTTTTTTTTTTATCAGTTAATTTGAAACAGCCTCTAATCAACAAATCAATCATCTGTTTGTTTTCAACGGTTGTGTTCAGGAAAGAAGATCGCGCGGCGCGCGCGCGATGGAGAGTAGGGTTATGGAGTAAGTCTTTCGGAAATTTAAATAATTTAATATATTGAAATAATTTAATTATTTCAATTATTTTAAGCTTCTGTGGCTCGGATTAGGTGAAACTAGCGACTACACATCTTTATCCTCCAAAAAAAAATGGATCTTATAATAGGAATATCTATTTTTATTTCATCATAATAAACTCCCGAAACATTCATGAAAAGCATCACGTGATCAGATAGCCCGATCCGCGTTCATAACCTGCAAATTTTTAGCGCGCGCTGCGCGCGGGTGACTCACAAAAATTCTGTGGGCGATTTGATCACGCGATTGGGCTTTTTTGTGTCTTACTTGGTTTGGTAGGTTGATTGATACAGCTGTAGCAACATGATCGGATATCTGAAAAATTTAAAATTTTTAACATTCTAAACTGATTTTTTAAGCCTTTGATCCAACATAAAAATAATAGAATACGAAAGTATGATGTATATATATATATACATCATATAGTTACATAACTGCTGTCAACTTATATGTCTCTAAAACTACAGCACCTACTAAAACTGATATATTAGTTTAGTTGATAGCAGTTACATAAATATATATATTGTACAAAACAATGCATATAATATTATAAAGTATAATTTTCTATAACCAGTGCACCTTTAACTAACAAGGGAGAGGACGTTCGGATCACCGAATTCCTGAAACACGGTATTGGTGGTTTCAATAAAATTAATGTAAACTCTAAAAAAAAAAAAGGGTACTTTTTGGTTAACCGGGCACCAGTGAAACAAATATAAATATATACACAGACACATATATATATATACACATACATATATACACAAACATATATGTAGATATATATTTATATTTTTTTTTTCACTGGCGCCCGGCTAACCGAAAAGTACCAAAAATTGTTATGTACTTTACTGACGTTTGGGTTGTCCTACACAGATGAACCTGAAAAGTATGGATACACAGTGAATGCTCGCCGTTTATTTCCGATTTTCTTCCCCTATTTTTATTAATTTAAAAATTATTTATCAGTTGTTTTATATTTTTTGGGATAAATAGAATGTTAATAAATCAAGGTCGTGATACCAACATATGTTGGTATCACGACCTTGATTTACGATAAATCTTTTAACATATGTTAAAAGATTTATTTCTTTATTTATAATAGTAAAATAAAATCTTTGTTAAAATTTGATAAAAAAGCTTTTAAACATTTTATTAAAATATATTTTTCGATAACAACCTTGTTGAAACAAAATTATTAATTTCTAAAAATTTATTTTTCTTGAAAGTCATTTTTCGATGTAAATTGCATTATTTATTATATTGCAATAAACATCATAAAACACGAGAAACAAATGCTAAAATACTTGTACATTCAGTAGAAAATTTATAAACATTCTAACTATATTTTATTTATATTCATTACGAAACTAGACGGTAAACCACATGTATTTTACCTCTTTACAAAAATAGGTACTGATATTTCTAGTTTAAATAATGTATATATTTTACATTTTATTTTTATAATATTTTTTACATTGTAAAACTAGTCGTTGGGGGCCACCGTAATACTTACCCATCATGGATATGCATAATGTAAAATATTAAAATAAAAATGTGTAAACTACTTATAAAATGCATTGCAATTCAAATAAAATCGTGGCTTGATGACGTCATAAACTTTAAAGGCTCGATTACTGAATTGCTTGAAAGAGGTTTTTCCTTATAACTCCAAAAATAATAATCCTATTAACTAGCGGTTTATTGCATCTGATTAAGCGTCAAATTTCCAATTAAAATATATCTTTAAAGTGAAATTTGGATGAAATACAGGGTCATGAAAAATCGAAGAGTGTGTAAAATAGGATTCCAAATATCTCGGCAACTAATTATCCGATCGACTTCATGCTTTATACAAAATTTATGTTTTTTTATTGACTTTTATATTCATTTCTTAAAATAAACAATTTCGAAAATTTTTATATACCTTTTATCAGAACGAATATTTCGAGAGTCCGAAAAAAATAGTTCCGGTTAATCGAGGTTATTGAAATGAAATAGGCTTCTTCCCATTATTACATACTAAGTACATACAAAATTTCAAGTCTCTATCTCATTTTTTTCGGGAGATAGAGCGTTTACAGACACACATACACACACACAGACAGACACACAGACGGACGGCAAATTTTTTTTCTAAAAATATGTTTTTCGGAATCTCCAGTGTCTGAAACGTGTAAATCCGTCAAAAAAAAAATTTTCGATTTTCAAAACGATTACAAGACTTACCCTATACGTATGATGGGTAAGTAATATGCTTTGCATTCTATTCGTACTAAAAATTCACTGTTGAAGTACTCATTATAAAAACATGGAGAAATTCGTGCAAATTGACTATATTTTCATTTCTTATTTTACATTTGCTAAAAAGAAAAAAAAATAATAATAATAATGTTTAAATATTAAAAGACACTGTAATGTAAAATTTTAATCGTAAAATAGCTGAATTTGTCGTATTTAATTAAATAAGTAATTGTTAATAATATCAAATTTTGCTTTTATAAAATATATTCCATTAATCATGAAAAATACAAAGCAACCGATTAAACATTTTTAAATGAAAAAAAAAAAAAAAAAAAAAAAAAAAAACAGAAAAATCAAACAGAAATTTTGGGGGATCGAACCCGCAACCTCCAGAATCAAGAGCAGTGCTCTAACCATTCGGCCACCAAGTTCACTTCTTAGTTTAACAAAATATCATTAAAATACGCTAATTAGTCAAATGAAGGACCGTGTTCATTATCATTGATTTGGATGTCCAAATCAATGATAACGAACGCAGGCCTTTCAATTTCATTCACAGTATAGACTCACTCGATATTTTAATCTCCATCGCCCGCGCGCCGCCTGATCTTCTGTTCTGAACAGCCCCAACGAGTCTCGAATGTTGTTTTTGTAAGAATAACACTCATATGGTTTGGATCATTCGAGACGACAGCCCTGCCGCAATAGGTCTCATAGCCCACCCCCCCTTCAAAGTTCAAACACCACTCATATGAGGTATTTTATAATTTATTTATTTATTGTTTGTTTACTTATTTTGATTAGATTGTCCTTTTAGAAATTGTCTTTGATTTAGTGGCGTAAATGGTAAGATAATTGTCAATAGTATTACCTGTTTTATCGTTAAAAATAATCAGTGAATCTTTTAAAGAAGTCTTTTAAAAATCTGATGATGATAGAAGATTGGTTTTTTACTTGTTAGCTATATTTTCCAACTCTCCAAATCAAACTTTCCCATCATTCACCTCACACAAATTTAATAACTAAAACTTTTTACTTCAGTGGTTGTGTTCAGGAAAGAAGATCGCGCGGCGCGCGCGCGATGGAGAGAAGGGTTATGGAGTAGGTCTTATCAGAAATTTAAATAATTTAATATATTGAAATAATTTAATTATTTCAATTATTTTAAGCTTCTGTGGCTCGGATTAGGTGAAACTAGCGACTACACATCTTTATCCTCCAAAAAAAATGGATCTTATAATAGGAATATCTATTTTTATTTCATCATAATAAACCCCTGAAACATTCATGAAAAGCATCACGTGATCAGATAGCCCGATCCGCGTTCATAACCTGCAAATTTTTAGCGCGCGCTGCGCGCGGGTGACTCACAAAAATTCTGTGGGCGATTTGATCACGTGATTGGGCTTTTTTGTGTCTTACTTGGTTTGGTAGGTTGATTGATACAGCTGTAGCAACATGATCGGATATCTGAAATATTTAAAATTTTTAACATTCTAAACTGATTTTTTAAGCCTTTGATCCAACATAAAAATAATAGAATACGAAAGTATGATGTGTATATATATATATATATATATACATCATATAGTTACATAACTGCTGTCAACTTATATGTCTCTTAAACTACAGCACCTACTAAAACTGATATATTAGTTTAGTTGATAGCAGTTACATAAATATATATATTGTACAAAACAATGCATATAATATTATAAAGTTAAATTTTCTATAACCAGTGCACCTTTAACTAACAAGGGAGAGGACGTTCGGATCACCGAATTCCTGAAACACGGTATTGGTGGTTTCAATAAAATTAATGTAAACTCTAAAAAAAAAAAAAAAAAAAGGTACTTTTTGGTTAACCGGGCACCAGTGAAACAAATATAAATATATACACAGACACATATATACATACATATATACACAAACATATATGTAGATATATATATATATTTTTTTTTTTCACTGGCGCCCGGCTAACCGAAAAGTACCAAAAATTGTTATGTACTTTACTGACGTTTGGGTTGTCCTACTCAGATGAACCTGAAAAGTATGGATGCAAAGTGAATGCTCGCCGTTTATTTCCGATTTTCTTCCCCTATTTTTATTAATTTAAAAATTATTTATCAGTTGTTTTATATTTTTTGGGATAAATAGAATGTTAATAAATCAAGGTCGTGATACCAACATATGTTGGTATCACGACCTTGATTTACGATAAATCTTTTAACATATGTTAAAAGATTTATTTCTTTATTTATAATAGTAAAATAAAATCTTTGTTAAAATTTGATAAAAAAGCTTTTAAACATTTTATTAAAATATATTTTTCGATAACAACCTTGTTGAAACATAATTATTAATTTCTAAAAATTTATTTTTCTTGAAGTTCATTTTTCGATGTAAATTGCATTATTTATTATATTGCAATAAACATCATAAAACACGAGAAACAAATGCTAAAATACTTGTACATTCAGTTGAAAATTTATAAACATTCTAACTATATTTTATTTATATTCATTACGAAACTAGACGGTAAACCACATGTATTTTACCTCTTTACAAAAATAGGTACTGATATTTCTAGTTTAAATAATGTATATCGTTTACATTTTATTTTTATAATATTTTTTACATTGTAAAATATGCTTTGAATTCTATTCGTACTAAAAATTCACTGTTGAAGTACTCATTATAAAAACATGGAGAAATTCGTGCAAATTGACTATATTTTCATTTCTTATTTTACATTTGCTAAAAAGAAAATAATAATAATAGTAATGTTTAAATATTAAAAGACACTGTAATGTAAAATTTTAATCATAAAATAGCTGAATTTGTCGTATTTAATTAAATAAGTAATTGTTAATAATATCAAATTTTGCTTTTATAAAATATATTCCATTAATCATGAAAAATACAAAGCAATTGCTTTGTATTTTTAATCGGTTAACCGATTAAACATTTTTAAATGAAAAAAAAAAAAAAAAAAAAAACAGAAAAATCAAACAAAAATTTTGGGGGATCGAACCCGCAACCTCCAGAATCAAGAGCAGTGCTCTAACCATTCGGCCACCAAGTTCACTTCTTAATTTAACAAAATATCATTAAAATACGCTAATTAGTCAAATGAAGGACCGTGATCATTATCATTGATTTGCATATCCAAATCAATGATAACGAACGCAGGCCTTTCAATTTCAGTCACAGTATAGACTCACTCTATATTTAAATCTCCATCGCCTGCGCGCCGCCTGATCTTCTTTCCTGAACAGCCCCAGTGTGATTGAAATACGTTTAATTGTGATGAAACTTTGGTATATTATATAGGGAATTTATATAACGTAAGTTTTCACTTTTATGTATATAAAATTAGATACGATGTTTTCATTATGAAATACAATGTTTCTAATTTATGTTATGGCTTACTTTAACATTTTTTTTATTGACTAAGCCTATCATTAATATAGGGGAGACCGGTACACAGTGAACCTATGGACACAGTGGACCACCCCCTAATATTTTATTTATTTAAATTTTTTTTAAGCTTCTCTTCTATCCTAATAGACAACAGCACTGCAATGATTATTTATAGCCTTCAGAAAGTATGTTTAGCTCCGATTGAACTATTTTATCCTGCTTTGTTGTTTTGAGCTTCTAAAAGTAAAATTTTTCATCATCATATTTTTATTTTTTTAGTAATTAAAGGTTGTAGATAAATAAAATAAAACAGTTTTTTTGAAAAGCTAAGATACTTGTTTTTATTTTACTTTAAAGTTATTATGTTTAAAAGAAAGCTATAAACAATATTAATATGATTATTTATTGAACTTCAACATGGGGTACAGTGGACCACCTACTCCTGGGGCACAGTGGTCCACAATCCACTCTGCTCCTCTAATGCAGAATGTTCAAAATATTTAATAGTTGCTTATTTTCTATAAAGAAAGATTGTTTTAAAGTAGATTTAACTGTAAAATAAAGTAAACAAATAAAAATAACAATTTATTTAACATAGTAAAAAATATTTTGTTTTGTATTTACTGCCTTTGATAAATATAACTGTAGTCTAATTGTTGATGATTCTATTCAAGTAAGATTCATGAGATGCAAATTGAATGGATATCAGTTTATTTCTCCCGAAACTGTAGTAGATAAATCTGCTGTTGATGTCAATGATTTCATAATGTTGCTCGCAGACCCAAAATTATTTCTTGAAAATTCCAGGCTCAATCTTACTGATAAGTATTTTGGAATTTCATTTGCAAATTTTATTGTGAGCTGATTTTTTTTGTACTTAAGTAATAACTTCAACTAAATTGCAATTGTTCCTGTATTAATCTGTTATTATTTTCAAAATATAATTAATTTTTTGTTTTTGTTTCAAAATTTATATTACTATGTTATTTTGCGAATGAAGAGGCAACAAAAAAGAATTAGATTAATGAAAAATAGATTTATATTATATTTTAGATAATACCTAATAGTGGTCCACTGTACCCTGGTGGGTGGACCAGTGTATATATATATATATTTTTAATGTATTGAAAACTATGTTGTGAGAAAATTATGATGGATGTAAGAAGGTTTAAGGAATATTCAAAAATATTTTCATACAGATTGGTCAGTCTGTTAAAGAGAAAAAAAAATGAACTGAAAAAGTGGTCCACTGTGTACCGGTCTCCCCTACCCGATTACATGAGATTTTGTTATTTGTATTGATATGTTTGTGTTTACGTATTTTATCAAGATTATATTTCAGCTATTTTTAAGTAAGTTTTTTAAGATACTATATAGCAATGTTAAAATGTTGGCTATACTTTATTAGCTTATGTTAAATATTGGTCAGAAAAAAAAGGTTGGCGAGATTAAAAAATTTTGTCGATCAGCTAGTGCTCGACTAACATAACAACAGGGCTGCTGGGATGGAATTTAATTTTTAAAAAGGACACATTTTGAACCGGTTTGTTTACAGTCCCATTTTATTAGTAGAATTTTGTGATAATTTCCCGAATGACTGGCGAATTTTGCATTTTTTGTAAAAAGAAAAAAATCTTTAGATGTAATTTTAAACAAAATCTCTTTTCATTTCTTTAATTTGCAAATATTTTAAGTTTTCTTATTTAAAATACTGTGATTAAATGTCCAACGTAAGATTTCCCTTAGTTGAAAATTGTTATGACAGAATTTACACAACTGCAAAAATAATTGATTACTACAACAATGCATTTTCAGGGTTTTTTTTCAATAAAATTAGCTATACAACAGAGGAAAGTTAACTTCATACTATATTTACATTGCAGTAATTTGGAGAGTTGCAAAATATAGCTAACAAGTAAAACACAAATCTTCTTTAGTCTGCGGGTTTTAAAATACTTCCTAAATATTCACTCGACACGATGCAATTTCTTTACCTTGTATCATTTTTATCGATAAAACAGATAATTGACAATCATCTCACCATTTAAGTAACAATCTAAAGTCAATTTCTAAAAGGACAAGAAAATCAAATCAAAATAAGTAAACAAACAATAAATAAATAATAAAATACCTAATATGAGTCTTATTCTTGTAAACAAGAATTTGCATTGCAATCACCGCTCATGAATACATGACACAAGCGATAGGTTAATTTATTGTTAATTGATAGTAGAGGTGCCCAATCTTTTTAGGCGAAGGGCCACTTAAAAAATTGTTGGGTTGTCGAGGACCACCATCAGTAGCACAGAGACATAGGCGTAACTAGTGGGGGGACCGGGTGGGCCGTGCCCACCCCAGGTAGTTCCAGTGCCCACCCCAGAATTTCAAGTTCACGTGAAAATTTATGACTGCGATATGGTCAAAATTTTAATTTTCAAATATTTGAATGATTATACCAATAAATTATACTATATACTTCTGATTTGAGAACTAATGTAACGAAAACGGCGCGCACGCATATGTAAATGTGTGTGTGTGTGAGGTATAAAAGAAGCAACAGACAAAGAAAATCCTATTAGTCTTCTACATTCTTTGCAACAGTTATATGACCCGGAGTCTATAGGGTTCCAAAAGGAACAAAGTGAAATATTATCTGAAAGCTCTAAATCTGAACGAGGGTTTTCTTTTTTGTCACGAGGTGATGGGGAAAAAATCAGTTCCAGATGTCCAGTTCCGTATTCTTTCAACTAAGTCAAAAAATATCATCTGCTGTGGTGAGAGCCGATAAGAGAGAGAAGGGGGTAGATAGTAGGGGGCACAGGTGCCCGAACGGTTTTTTCCTTACAAAATAATGACGAATTTAAAAAACAGGATGTAATTGACAAATTACTGATCAATTAATTGTCTGAGTGATGAGATACGGCAAAAGTCGTAAATGAGAAGATCATCGCAGGGGGCTTTACTTTGAGGTTTAAGGTAGGGCGAATTTTTTGCAATTTGCCTGCGGCTGTAAGCGTGTGGGATTATTTCCCTTTTCTAAGTTTGCATGCGTAATTATCAGTGCTCAAATAAATTCTGTAGTTTTGGCAATTTTTGTTTGTATTGCTGCATGCTGCTTCATGGATCGAGGCTCTTTGCTTCATGTTTCTGAATGTACTTTTTGTGAGTAAATTTTTCCTTATCAATCTTTGATATTCTGAATAAATAGAAGGGCTTAGTGAAATAAGATGTTACGCAACAAAAATAAAATTCTGAGACAATTTAAATTTAAATGAAAGCTTTTAGTTGCAATTTTTATTTTATTTTTGTTCTTGTACCTTGTATTTAGTAAGTTAACGAGTAGTACTAAGCTCTCTCAGAAAAACTTAGCAACATTTAATTATCTAATATAAAAATTATTAATAATATTTAAGTTATTTTTATTAAAATATTAACTTTTAATAAATAATACATCAGATTTTAAAGATTAATTAAAATATTGGTATTTTATCTTTACCATATGACATATTATCTCATAACACCCTCATCGAAAAAATAAACTGTATTTTGAGAAAATGTAACATAACAGGTTCTTGCTCGAACCTCTAATTAAAGTAATTTATTATTTAAAAAAAACTATTTGGTAAAGACAGAAATTTATTTTTGAAATTGTCAAATTTAACCTTAAAATTTTTTTTCAAAATTTTAGGAAAATCCTGTATGTTTGCAACTTCTAAAAATGATCGCTCGCTGTGGTGCATTTAAAATTTTCATTGATAAATCAAAAGGAGCAATAAGTTTTTTTTTTTGCCGAGTTGCCAATTGAATAGAATTTTTTTTTTCTTACTGACTTACTGTTTCTTTCTGACAAATAACACTATATAACAGTAAAATTTCCCTTCTATGTCCTTAAAAATTTCTTTTCAATATTCTAATATTTATTTTAAAATAAAGGAGCTCTTATAAATTTATTTTAATTTAGAGAAGGAATTATGGAATTTAACGTTTCATTAATTAATAATTTTTAAGATCATCCTCTTCTTAAAAAAAAGAAAAAACTGAAAGCTTTTTTTTTGTGTGTGTGTGTGTAAAGTTTACTTGTAAAATAACTCATTGCTGTACTCATTCCTCAAAACACAAGTATTTGTGTTAAATATGGTGTACAATTTACTTTAAAGTTTATTTTTGAATACTTTTAAATCTTAAAATACATTAATATTAGGCCTACCGAATTTTCAGCATCTGGTTTACAGATGTCGAATATTCGCTATTGATCAAAATCACTAATCAATGCATCTCTATAAGCACCTTTCAAATGTGATAGAAATAATTTTGAAGAATACTTTTGTTTTCCCATGAAAAAAAGGTAAAACTTAAGCTTTTTATTTATTTATTTTAGGCGAAAATTATTTTAGGTAAAAATGTTTTCCATGTGAGTTCTCTTTAATCAAATCTCTTTCTGCTGAATTCTGATGGAGCTTATTAAATTTAAAATCAATCCACTACTATAGAAATCATCGTAGTTTTAAAATTATAATGTACTATTAAAATTTAAGAATATATATATATATATATATTAAACTTTAAAATACTTCTGATTTATTTTTCTTTCTTTTTGTTAAAAGATTTTATACACTATTTTATGTGATATGTCAACTTTTGAAAGGACTATACAGTATCGAATTTAAAAATTGTGTTCTTATAAACATATTTTGCACATATTAAAAATTGGGGATTTTATGCAATAAAACAGTGGAGTATCCACTGAATTTTAAATAAACAAGAACGAAAAATCATGCGTCAAGCATAGATTATGTAACACTTTCCAACGCTTCCAAAATAATTTTACAAATCATACCGTTTAATAAGCTGAAAGATAACATCTAAGTAAACAATTTGGAAAACGAATAACATATTTAAAAACATAATTTCAGGAATTTCCAACATATACAATATTCGAAAAAATATCCGAATACTTTTATTCAGCTCTGTATAGGATCTATAGATTTGTATATATACTACATAGGATGCTAAATTTTAGTTCAGTTAGGAAACGCGTAACACAGTTTAAAATTATCCTTCTGGAGTTTCTCTCAATAAACAGAAATGTGTTCGCGAACTTTTGTGCTTCCCTGTATAGGATCTACAGAATTTATACACACCACGTAATAGACAAAAAGCGAGTTAAATTTAAAATCGTGTTCAGTAACTTAAAACGAACTTCCAGGAATTATTGTTAACAGACAATAGAGAATTCTTTTGTGTGTCCCTGTAAATGAACGATGACTGCTATACACACAGTATTCTGTAGGAAGCCTCTTGTAATGCACCTTAGTGATATATATAAATTTCAATGCGTTTAAAATAGTAAAACATTATTTAAATAAACCGCAGACGATTTTTCTCCATAGACGTAATGTAACGGAATTTTTTTGACTGTCCCTGTAAGATAACTATAAGTGCTATGCACGCACAGCCTATTCCATATTAAGCTTCTTGTAATGCACCTTAGCGATATATATATTTCAATGCGTTTAAAACAGTGAAACATTATTTAAATAAACCGCAAATGATTTTTCCCCATAGACCGCAATGTAACGGAATTCTTTTGAGTGTGCCTGTAAAAAAACTATATGTGCTACACACTTCCGTTGAAATAGGGAACATGCTATAGATAATGACAATAAGATATAAAAATTGCAGAGCAATCCGAGCATATTTACGGGAGTTAGAGCACGGACAGACGGCCAGACGGCCATACGGCAGACAAACCGAAGTCCTAAACACTTTTCAACTAGGTTGGAAAGTGTTAAAAACGCATCGTTTTCAGTCAGGGATGTAGCTAGAAGTAAACAATAGGGGGTGCTCAAGAAAATGTAGGGGGGGGGGGGGCTCATACTATTTCTCTCTATCTCTGAGACATGCACGCACAAACACAGATATATATGATCAAAGTATTATATAGAAAGGTAAATTAGTGTATATTCATATTGTAGGCACTATATTTCTTATTAAATTGTTTATAACTATGTTTGATGCGAAGAAAAGTAAAGGCTGCAGACAATGTAATGGAGGATATATGGTGGATATGCAGTATACTTTTTGGATTATTTTAAGGAATACAGTATACCCTCTTCTCAAAAACAGTATAGCATATACTTTTTAGGGTATACCCTCTGCCTAAAGCGTATGCCCTCTGTTTTTTTTATTACTACATCACTGGCTGCATAATGAACATTTTCAGTGCATAATTATACTAGTGAAGTAATAAGTGATGATGTCAATAAGTAAATAAAAAGCTGACAGTTTACCTGTTTCAAAAGAGTTTCAACCTTTAATTTTATTCTGAATATTCCTTGCCCTTAAGGATTTAAAGTTATGTTTTTATATGATAAAAAACATTAGAACAATCAAGGGTGTATTTTGTATTTTAAAATTATTTTTGTGTCTAGTCAAAAGCTAAAACCACTTGTATTTAAATTGGCTATAACTCATTAGAATAACTTTGTTTTATGCTAATAATGAAAAACGCTACAAAATGAAAAATTTAAGTATATAACTAATGCAAAAGGGAATGTTTGCATCAGCAAAAGGTAGCTAATTCTGAGTATGTGCAGATAGGATGCGCACATTTTGAAGCACTTATTTGCAGTTTTTAAACAAATGCTGCAATTTAGTATTTATGCAAAACTGTAAAAAGCCACCAAAACTAAGTTCAATTTTTGAAGAGAATTTCATTTGGATTTTTGAAACAGAATTTCTTTTGGTGGCCTTGGCAACTTTCCCAGGGGGGGGGGGGGGGCTCAAAAATTTTCAGGGGGTGCTGAGCACCCCCATCCCTGGCACCCCGCTAGCTACGGCTCTGTTTTCAGTACCGGTTTCGAAGATTAAAAAAAAAAAACCTAAGAAAAAGTAAAATGCGGTCTATGTAGAGATTGACCTCAACTATCCAATGCAAAAAATAAAATAGAAAATCATTTTAAAAATATGAAAATGCAAACTAAATATTGGATGTTTTCGCGTAAGTGAAGTACCCCCCCCCCCCACCCACCCACCCACCCCAATCCCCTTAAGATCTCAATCATACATCCTCCCTTTTCAATTAAAGGTGAGTCAAATTGAAGTCATATTTTAATTTTTCTTGTCAGAATCTCAGGCTGACGTATCATTTTTACTGCAGTTAAAGGAAACATTAATTGTCTTTTGCTTATTTAAATGTATTCGTCCCTCAAAATAAAAACTAATCTTTTCCTTCCGCTCCTCAAAATATTCTTTTTTACATTCTTACATTTCTTAGAATTTTTAAACAAATTTAGAGTTTATATTAATGATTTCAAGAAAAATTTTCTCTAATTTTTCCGTTTATTCATTCTTAAAATAAATAGATTCAGTTTACTTTACCTGCATAAAATTACAGTGATCGGAAAATTTCTACATTTTAGACAGGTTTCAGTTGTATACATTTTTCAGACATGTATAAATTATGTCTATATGGTATTCGTTCTATCGGAACCACAAAATTTTTCTCAAGACAGTTTTCTGTAATAGACACAATTTAACATTTTGCTGTTGGAGAAGTGGAATTCGGTAAGAATCAAAACATTCATTTAAAAAAAAATGAATTTTGGAGAAGTGATAGTTTAAGTGCTGTGTTTAAAACCGGGACATTAAAGAGATGTATTGGGACACCCAGACATTATGCCTAAAATTGGGTCTCTCTCGGAACTTCTAGTCATCTTAAAAATTTCAATGGCACAATGAATAGCAGTGGTGCCGACTTATATGGGCCCGTGGGGCTTTAGCGTTCAGCCCGCCCAATAATTTGTTCCCCTGACCCACCTAATTCCCCTTGTTTTATTTCACTACGTATTTATTTAAATTTTTAAATCTCTGAAACAAAATTTCATTTCCTATTTGTTGGACAACAAATAAGAGTGAAATATGCCAGCCCAGGATATAGGCGGGATAGCTCAGTAGGGAGAGCGTTGGTACGGCAAACCAAAGTACCCAGGTTCGAGTCTTGGGCGTTAGTCCTGTGCCTTGGATATAATTTACTTAGTTGAATATACTTTCCTCTGTTCATTATGAAAATTTCATTTTGTTGACGTTGGAAAATAGCATTGACATCCGTAACAGAGACATCAAGAGCACTAAATGTTCTTCAGTACACATATAATTATTAAATTTCTCTCAACAGTTCAATTTCCTATATACTTGATCAGCAGTATTGTTGTCGTATGTAAACCAAAAGGTAAATGCTAGAATCATGTGAACTTTAATGACTATTCTATAGATTTGTTTGAGAAAGAGAATGTATACGGAGCATTTAAAAAAAAAAAAAGATTCTAAAATGTATACGGCGAGTAACTTCGTATGCCCTCCACTACACCCCTTTTGATCAGTGAGTATAAATCAGTGAGTGAACATTATCTATATTTTAGTGTCCCAATCCTGATAATTATAAAGCTCATAAATGACTGAAAAGCTTTGCTTCTTGTGTTTTTAATTTGTATTGATATTTATGATATTATAGTAAATATTAACATTATTATGCAAAAGAATTCACGAATAACATAAGCAAATAATAAAACTTGCCGTGCTATTTTGCTTAAAAAATTTGGGCCCATACAATATATTTCAAAAGTTGGCTCCATTGATCAATGGCATTCCTAAATAATAACCTTGATAATAAGTTGTTTCTAATTTTAAGTCAAAATTTTCATTAAATTAACGAGTTTGGTCTCAATGCAGTTTTTAGGTAGATTTCGTAAGAAATACTACCTATTACATTCTCACCTAAGTTGGAAATTTTGAAACATTTTTGCAGATCTACGCCGATCATGACTCCCAGAACACTATCTATCTATCTATCTATCTATCTATCTATCTATCTATCTATCTATCTATCTATCTATCTATCTATCTATCTATCTATCTATCTATCTATCTATCTATCTATCTATCTATCTATCTATCTATCTATCTATCTATCTATCTATCTATCTATCTATCTATCTATCTATCTATCTATCTATCTATCTATCTATCTATCTATCTATCTATCTATCTATCTATCTATCTATCTATCTATCTATCTATCTATCTATCTATCTATCTATCTATCTATCTATCTATCTATCTATCTATCTATCTATCTATCTATCTATCTATCTATCTATCTATCTATCTATCTATCTATCTATCTATCTATCTATCTATCTATCTATCTATCTATCTATCTATCTATCTATCTATCTATCTATCTATCTATCTATCTATCTATCTATCTATCTATCTATCTATCTATCTATCTATCTATCTATCTATCTATCTATCTATCTATCTATCTATCTATCTATCTATCTATCTATCTATCTATCTATCTATCTATCTATCTATCTATCTATCTATCTATCTATCTATCTATCTATCTATCTATCTATCTATCTATCTATCTATCTATCTATCTATCTATCTATCTATCTATCTATCTATCTATCTATCTATCTATCTATCTATCTATCTATCTATCTATCTATCTATCTATCTATCTATCTATCTATCTATCTATCTATCTATCTATCTATCTATCTATCTATCTATCTATCTATCTATCTATCTATCTATCTATCTATCTATCTATCTATCTATCTATCTATCTATCTATCTATCTATCTATCTATCTATCTATCTATCTATCTATCTATCTATCTATCTATCTATCTATCTATCTATCTATCTATCTATCTATCTATCTATCTATCTATCTATCTATCTATCTATCTATCTATCTATCTATCTATCTATCTATCTATCTATCTATCTATCTATCTATCTATCTATCTATCTATCTATCTATCTATCTATCTATCTATCTATCTATCTATCTATCTATCTATCTATCTATCTATCTATCTATCTATCTATCTATCTATCTATCTATCTATCTATCTATCTATCTATCTATCTATCTATCTATCTATCTATCTATCTATCTATCTATCTATCTATCTATCTATCTATCTATCTATCTATCTATCTATCTATCTATCTATCTATCTATCTATCTATCTATCTATCTATCTATCTATCTATCTATCTATCTATCTATCTATCTATCTATCTATCTATCTATCTATCTATCTATCTATCTATCTATCTATCTATCTATCTATCTATCTATCTATCTATCTATCTATCTATCTATCTATCTATCTATCTATCTATCTATCTATCTATCTATCTATCTATCTATCTATCTATCTATCTATCTATCTATCTATCTATCTATCTATCTATCTATCTATCTATCTATCTATCTATCTATCTATGTCACTTTTTTCTGACCACGATAACTGGAAAAATTCTGCATAAATCTCTTCCAAACTGATACATAAAATCAAGGGTCATAAGATCTCGGTCAAGTTCGTTAATGGGCAAAATCGAACCAAGGGGGGGGGGGAAATGGGGGGGCTTTTTGTGAAAACAGAAAACCCTCATAATTTCTTTATTATTATACGTATCGAATCCATTTAAAGTTATTATTACTTCTAGGAAAAGGGCCAAAAATTTGTGTATGACAGATTTTTGATATAATTAAAAATTGTCTTAAGGGGGGTTTTAGAAGAAAAAAATTCATAACTTCGTCAATTCCCAAAATTTCAAATCCACTTAAATTTATTATAAATCCTCTTAATATTATCTAAAACTTTTATATTGACATGTTTTTTATAGGACCAACTCTTATAGCAAAAAAAAAAAAAAAAAATCCTTGCTGGCTCCGCCTGCAAACAAGTTTGGTTTCGAAGTATGCGGTTCCAACTGAAAGCTACTGAAAGCCCCCACCTCAGGAACCCGCTTTTGGCATATGGTTGGGACAAGCCCCAAAGCCTGAGGTAGGAAAATAGCTACTACTAGCGTCTTCAGTCACGGGAACGTCCTTCGAAAAACCCAACAGGCAGAGCCGGCCCTGATTTATTGAAAAGAAAAATTTTTGGCTTTTTACATTGAGGGTTACAATTTCTGAAGTCCTCCATTCGGACTTAGACAAGTTGTTAAAATGCCACATGGCATATTGTTGAAGTTTCTTCTTTTCTTTTATACATACTATTGCCCAGTGGCAAGATAATCGCATTATTTAATGCCACATGGCATATTGTCTGAGTTTCTTCTTTTTATGGAAGATCTTATTTGACATACTTTTGCCAGTTGGCAAGAGGGTGGGCATTATAAGGGGTTAATATATATTAGTTGATTTGATTATTACTTGTAGTTACATTTGCATTATTCTTGAGTATAAATATAATATTTACAGTTTAAGATGAGTTGATTGCTTATTTACAGTTTATCGGTTAGTATTTACAATTTGTTATTGATAGTGCAGTCTTGATCACAGGTATTTATTAAATTTGAGATGTAATTATTTATTTTAAGTTTATTTAAGTTAGATATTTGTATCTGATAAATGAGTATTTTTCGTTTAGAATGTTATAGTTTTCATATAGTTTTTTAAGTTTAGTATTGTCTTTGAGGATTTCCATTATGTTTTGTTGGAAGGTTTTACTTGTGTCTTGTGGGAATTTATGTTTCATGTAGCGACACTTACCAAAAAGATAGTGAGTCGGGTCTCCACGTTGACCACATTGACAGAGGTCATCATCTTTCTTGCCTATTCTGTGTAGAAATGATGGAAAGCTACCACAGCCTGATAGAAAGAACATGGAGACCCTGTCGCTACATATGAGTGAGAAATGAGCTTTCGGTATTAATGAGTATGTGTGTCTGCCACTTTCCGAGTGGTCCCAGTTATATTGCCATTTATCCAGGAGACTTTGTTTAATTATTTTATTGAGGTACGATTTTGGGAGTTTAAAGTCTCTGGATAATGGGTGATCACAGTAAGTGGCAGCCTCATTTGCCAGTTTGTCTGCAAGCTCATTTCCCTTGTTCCCAGCGTGGCCCTTCACCCATGTGAGGTAAAAGAGTTTGTTTTTGTTTTGTTTCATTGTTTGATGTATGTCGTATATGTTCTGGATTGTTGGGAATATGTTAGTTAAGGCTAGTATTGATGATTGGCTGTCGCTGAAAATTTGGAATATTGATTCTGTTCGGTTTATGGCCCATTTTATTGTGTTTATTATTGCTAGGAGTTCTGCCTGGAATACCGTGTTGTTGTTTTGTAACTTGTGTACTTGTTCATGGATTTTAATATCATTTTTAAAAGCTATTAATGCACATGCCGTGTTTGTTTCTATCTTTGAACCATCTGTGTAGATGTGTATTGTATTGTGTTGTTTTATTATGGATTCTGTCGTTATTAAGTTATTTATGTGGTTTTCTGGGTTTATTTGATATCTATGGATTTTTTGTTCTATTTTTTCTTTTGTTATTATTTCGTTATTGTGTATTAGGATTCCTTGTTTCGTGTTTATATTATTTTTGATGTTTTTATATTCTAAAGTTATGAGTAGCGGTGGTATTCCGAGCAGAATTTGTAGGGACGGTGTTGATACGTTTTTGTAGCATTTTGTTATGGATGTGAGACATAGTCTTTGAATTGATTGGATTTTTCTCTTGTCGATTATTCGTAGGTGGTCAAACCACACCTCTGAGCCGTAATCAATGATTTTTTCAAGCACGGTGAGGTACCATTCTCTGAGGAATGCTCGATTCACCCCCCAGTTTGCCGAAAAAACCCTTTTGATTGAAGATGTTATTGATAATAGTTTGTTGTTGATGTTTTGGAGGTGGGTTTGCCATATAAGTTTTTGTTCAAAGACTATGCCTAGGAGGTTTATGTTTTCTACTTGTTTTATTGTAGTGTTATTAAGTTTTAGTGTTGGTGGGCGGGCTTTTAGGATGTTGTTACCAAACATTATGTACACTGTTTTTTCTGTAGATAGTGTGAGGTTTAAGTTGTTGCATATGTTTAGGAATAGTTTTATTCTTTTGTTAGCTCTTAATTCTAGATCGCGACGACTGTTCGCATGGATTATCATGTTAAAGTCGTCGCAGAAACATCTAAGGTTTTTAAATTTTTTATAGAATTCTATTAGTATTTTGTTAGCTATGAGTAGCCACAGCAGGGGCCCAAGGCACGAACCTTGTGGACAGCCCTGGTGGACTTTTCGTTTTGATGTGTTGTCTGTGTAGTCTGTTATTACATGTCTATTGGTTAGAAAACTTAGTAGTTGTTTCTTGATATATGTGGGAAGTGGAGAATTTATTATTGTTTCTCCCAGTACCTGCCAGTCTATGCTGTCAAAGGCTCCCTTTATGTCGAATGATATTAGGATGCAATATTTATATGTTTTTAGGAGGTCTTTTATTTTTGTGTGTGTTAATTTTAATAGTTGTGTTGTGTTTTTGCCCTCTCTGAATCCATATTGGGATGGGTGAAGATAGTTTAGATTTTCTAGATGGTGTGTTATTCTGTGTTTTAGGAGCCTCTCCAGTATTTTACCGAGCATCGGGAGGAGACAGATGGGGCGATATGATGTAGGTAGTTTTGGGTCTTTGTTCTTCTTAGTGAAAAATACTACTTGGGCTATTTTCCAGTTTGTTGGGAAGTGATTAAGGGTAAGGCATTTATTTAGTAGGTCTCTTATTATGTGTTTAAAGTTTTTGAATAGGTTTTTTATGATGAATGCGTCTATTTTATCATAGCCGGGAGCTTTAAGATTATTTTGTTCTTTTATTGCGTTTTTGATTTCTTTAAATGTGAATAGTGGAGGGGATGTAGAGTGTGCGTCTTCTCCCGTTGTCAGGTCTGTTAGTTGTTGTTGTGTGACTACAGGCACTGGGAAGTGATGTGTTGTTAGATCTTTAAAGATATCTGATTTTGTCGCGTATGTGTGAGAGTCCTCTAGTGTTGTGTGTATAAAGTGTTTATTAGTTATGTTTTTGGATGTTGCAATTTTGAAGGTTTGGCCAAATTTATCTTTTGTTTGTGTGCAGAAGGTTTGCCACGATTTTAGTTTTTCTGATTTAATATGTTTTTTGTAGAGGGCTCTCTCTTTGTTAAGTTGAATTTTCCATTTAGTTTCGCCTGTTTTATTAAACCTTTTTCTGAGTGCCGAAATTTTGTTTCTGTGTGTTTTTAGTTTGTTGTTCCACCAGTTGAATTCTGGGTAGAGTTTGAGTTTTTTGGTTTTTAGTGTTTCATTTGCTGTTGCTGTTATTGTATCGTTAAAGTTTTCTAACCAGGTGTCTAGATGTTCTTGTGTAAGTGTGTCTTGTAGTTTTGTTTGTAAGTTATTTAGCTTATTTTTTATATGTTTGTTGAATTTTTTAAAAGTTGTGTGTTTAGTTTTGTATCTTTCTAATTCTATTTTTCTTGTTTGGAGTTTAATTGTAAAATAGATATACCTGTGATCTGAGTGGCTATCATTAGTGACGTCTACGTTCCAGGATTGGATTGTTTCTGCCACATCTTCGGTACATAACGTCACATCAGGCGTACTTGAGCACTTCCTGTTTGGTTGTCCAACAAAAGTCTCTGGGGCCTCCGTGTCGTTTATTAGTATTAGTCCTTTTGACATTATTAGGTATGTTAGGAGGGTACCTCTACTGTCCTCTTTGAGGTATCCCAACGAGGAGAGACGGGCGTTGAGATCTGCTCCTACTATGATGTTCTGTAGTGGTGTGTAATTGTCGATCCATTTCATGTCTTGTGTTATGTCTGATGTTGGTTTTGAATATATCGATCCGATGGTGATGTGTCCTGTTGTTGTGGTTATGTTTGTGAAGCTGGAGTTTTCATCTGTATATGAGTGTAGTGCTTCTATGTCCGGTCTTGTTATTATTATTGCTGCTGTGTTATTTTTACTTTCGAAGATTTGCCATCTTTTTGATGGTACTCCCCAGATCATGTTTTTGTGTTTGTAATAGTCCTGTATGAGCAGAATGGTTATTTTTTCTTGATTGGCTCTGCCCATCAGGTTGCTTGTAGCTGCTTTGGAACCCTGTAGATTAATTTGGATGCATTTTATTGTGTCGTTTTCTTGTATTGGATTTTTGGGGATGTCTTCTTCTGTGTGTTGGCTGTTATCTGTAGGTGTGTCTTGTTGGGAGTTGTTGCCTGTGTTACTTGTTTGCGTCATCGGATCGAATATGTTGGGATGTTATGTTTGTAGTTACTTGTATTTGTTGTGTCACTTCTTCTCTTCAGGTAATGTTGGTATACCGGGCATTTACTTGAGGAGGCTCTGTGATAGTCATCTTCGCCTGCGACTTTGCAGTGTATGCACCGGTGTGAGCGTGGGTAGTCTTTGTTTGGGCATAAGTTTGAATTGTGGAATCTGGTGCAGAATTCGCACACTGCGCGTGTTCTGCACCGATCTCCTGTGTGTCCGTATTTCTGGCAGTTGTTGCATCTGATGAGTGGACGGTATGATTCTATTTTACAAGTGTTGAAACAGATGGTGATTTTTCCTATTGATAGTAGTTTTATAGCTTGCTGTGCATTGGTTTGGATCACCATCTGTTTTGTTTTTGCACGTGGGTTATCTATTATCTTGTGTGTTTCTATGGAGGTGTTGTTGTTTATTTCTTGTAATATTCGTTTTATTTCTTCTTCTGTAGTTTGTTTTGGTATACCCAGTAGTATTAATTTTTTGTTGTTAGATGGTTTGGTGGTAACTTCTATTATTCCTTTTAATTTGCGTATTTTGTTTATGAAGTCTGTGATCTTGTTCATGTTGTTTTCGGTTTCTGTCGTGAATATTAGTGTTTCTTTGTCTCGTGATATGAAGCATTGGACTGGTGGCAGATTTATTTGTTTTCTTGCTTCCTGGTTAAGTATTTCTCGGATGCTGTGTAGTGTTAGGTTTGTGTCCCTTGTTCTTCTTACAAGTATTGCTGATGATGTTGCTGTTTTTGTTTGCATCGTATCTATTATCTTTTCTTTTTGTGTGATTCTTGCATATGTTGTGTTGTTGTTGTTTTCTACTGTGATTTCCTCTTCTTCATCTGTATTACGTTTTTCTTTCTTGTCTTTTTCTTGCTTTATGTGGTTAAACATTTCAAATACTTTTTGCAGTTCTTCTGTTCTATTGTTTACTTCTGTGTATCGATGTTTTATTTCATGTCTTAGGTTTTTGTTATTTTCGTTTAATTTCGCGTATTCTATTTTCAGATTTTCAAGGTTTATTTCTTCTAGGTTTATTTCTTCTTCTCCTCTTAGCTTTTGTTCTTCTTCTCTTAGCTTTTGTTCTTCTTCTCTTAGCTTTTGTGCTTGTTCTCTTATTTGTGTCTGTAGTTGTTTGTTCTCTTCAGTTTGATTTTCTAGGTGGTCTTTTGTGATTTCCTGTATCTTGCTAATATGTGTGATTTCTTTATTTAAGTCTGCTATCGCTTTTAGTTGGACTTCTATCTGTGTTGACATTTCTTTTATTCTTTGGTGTTCTTTTCTGTTTTTCTCTGTTTCATCAATCTGTGTTTGTGTGTGTTTGTGAATTTTGGTTGTATTGGTTATTTTTTCCCTTAGTTTTTTGTTCTCTTCTTTCAATTTTGGTATCTCTTCTTTTTGTTCATCGATTTGTAGTTGCAGTTGTCTATTCACTTTTCTAATCGTTTCTATTTCTTGTTGTTGTGTTACGTTTTTCTGTTTTATTATTTCTGTGTTTATATCACTTGCTTTTATGACTTCTTTTAGCCTTTCGTTTTCAACAGTTATTTCTCGTTGCATTTGTAGTTGGTCTTGTTCGCTTTTCTTCAATTCTTTTTTCTCTTTCTCTATGTTTTTGATGTTCTCGTCGTATTTCTCCAGTCTTTCCATCAGTTCTTCTTTGTATGAAGCTGCTTCATCTGCGTCACCTCTATCCCTTCTTCTCAAGAAGTCATTGTGTTGTTGTAAGAGTTGTGTTAAATTCATTCGTGTAGCTGTTATATGGTTGTATTTTATGTATTTCTTTTCTTTTTTGGTAGATTTTGGTTTTCTTGGGTTGATTCTTGATGCATTGGATGATATATTTGTTGTTGTTTGTTTCGATATGTTGGAAGTGTCAGAGTCCGGTGATTCGGAACAGTCCGTTTCATTATTCATTGAGTGTACGGTGCGTTTTTCACTGTCGCTCGACATTTTGCAATTTTTTTTTCTCTTCTTTGTGCTCTGTAATAACTCTATTTCTAGACTATGGATTTTAAAAATATTTTTTTTTAAATCTAATTAAAGCTAGAGGTTCGTGGGAGGCTCTCTCCGGTCAAGGCATGTGGACTGTAAGTACTAATACAAAAGATGCAAGAGTTATAAATTAATTTAAGAGAACGTAAGATGTGAGGATATTAAGACAATTATTCAACTATGAGATCTAGAATGCCTTAGGGGCTTAAGATTATTATTATTAAGATTGAGGAAGATGTAGATTGTGTATATTCTCACGGGAGATGGTTATTGACAATATCTATACTATGATAATAAGGGTGCCTTATGGGCTTAAGATTGTATGAAGAATATGAGGCCAGCCGAGGTATGTGATGAATAGTTATGGGTATGAGTTATTGATTAAAATATGTAGAGAAGACAAAAGGGCATTGACTCTGAGAGAAACTATAAAAAAATTTGGAGTTTCCCCATTGGAGTGTAGTTAAATTATAAGTTCTTAACGTTGGAACATGAAATATGTGAGATTTTAAGATGCAGAGAGGAGTTTAGAATTTTGAAGATGCCTAAATGCAATGATTATGGAAGATTATGAATTTATTAGTATGAGATAATGCCCTTTTGAGAAATATAGTTTAAGGAGTGTCCGCCATGGACGTAAAAAAAAAAAAAAAAAAAAAAAAAAAAAAAAAAAAAAAAAAAAAAAAAAAAATTAATGTATATTTCGTGTTGTTGTCGAAATACACATTGAAGGAGTTGAGAGGGGGCACCCTACGCCCACAAATTGGGTGGGAGAGATTTGTACTATTATTTTAGTGGATGTAGAATTGAAATACCTATATGCAGATATGCTACACTTGATTATTTTAATAGATTTTAAAAACTTCAAAATTTTATTAAAAGTTAAAAAAAAGGGGGCTAGGGGCTTAGAAATGACAAATTGGTTTTGAAACAATGTGTAATAGATGTAGAATGAAATTACCTATGAAATGATATCAAACACCGGTATGCTGGAGGATAAAACTTATGATTTTAAAATTTAAATTAAAGTTTAAAAAGTGGAACCTGGGGCTAAAAAATGAAAGTAATTTAAACAAGAACGAAAAATCATGCGTCAAGCATAGATTATGTAACACTTTCCAACGCTTCCAAAATAATTTTACAAATCATACCGTTTAATAAGCTAAAAGATAACATCTAAGTAATCCGAATATTTTTCATCAGCCCTGTATAGGATCTATAGATTTGTATATATACTACATAGGATGCTAAATTTTAGTTCAGTTAGGAAACGCGTAGCACAGTTTAAAATTCTCCGTCTGGAGTTAAATAATACGGAAATGTGTTCGCGAACTTTTG
Source organism: Maratus michaelseni (assembly GCA_963931845.1). NCBI lineage: Eukaryota > Metazoa > Arthropoda > Arachnida > Araneae > Salticidae > Maratus > Maratus michaelseni. The sequence goes on from OZ007587.1 coordinate 189,858,409, forward strand.
TGCTTCCCTGTATAGGATCTACAGAATTTATACACACCACGTAATAGACAAAAAGCAAGTTAAAATTAAAATCGCGTTCAGTAACTTAAAACGCACTTCCAGGAATTATTGTTAACAGACAGTAGAGAATTCTTTTGTGTGTCCCTGTAAATGAACGATGACTGCTATACACACACTATTCTGTAGTAAGCCTCTTGTAATGCACCTTATATAAATTTCAATGCGTTTAAAATAGGGAAACATTATTTAAATAAACCGCAGACGATTTTTCTCCATAGACGTAATGTAACGGAATTCTTTTGACTGTCCCTGTAAAGTAACTATAAGTGCTATGCACACACTATTCTGTAGTAAGCTTCTTCTAATGCACCTTAGTGATATATATAAATTTCAATGCGTTTAAAATAGTGAAACATGATTTAAATAAACCTCAAGTGATTTTTCCCCATAGACCGCAATGTAATGGAATTCTTTTGAGTGTCCCTGTAAAAAAAGTATAAGTGCTACACACTTCCGTTGAAATAGGGAACATGCTATAGATAACGACTATAACATATAAAAATTGCAGAGCAATCCGAGCATATTTGCGGGAGTTAGAGCACGGACAGACGGCAGACGGCCAGACGGCAGACGGCCATACGGCCAGACGGCAGACGGCCATACGGCCAGACAAACCGAAGTCATAAACACTTTTCAACTAGGTTGGAAAGTGTTAAAAAGAGCTACGGGAATGAAAAGCCCTCTTGAGGACCTATAAATTGACATAATGCACTGGTGATTTCAAGTAGATATAAATTTGGCCCTAGAGGGGGCCCTGGGGCCCTCCCTGTAAGTCTGAGTTTGAGGAGGACCACGGAATCGGAAAGCTCACGAAAATTCCATTCCGAATAGGGAAGACAGGGCGATCCGAGCATTTAATTTAAGATTTTATTAGTTTAAAGATAGACCAGACCTGGTTACGGGAAAAGGAGGCCCCCTGCGCCCCTGAGTGAATGAATGAAATAGTTACTAAGAATAGAAGATGTAGAATGTAATTGCCTACGAAACAATATGCGACACGGGCGTGCTGAGAGCATTATTGAAGAATTTAAAATTTTAATTTAAAGTTTAAAAATAGGGCCAGGGGCGTAAAAATGAGAATTGCTGAGAATGGGCTACGGGGATGTATAGCCCTCTTGAAAAACTGTTTTTTATATATTGCATTAGTGAAATGGAGTTGAAATTAATTTGGCCCTTGAGGGGGCCCCAGGGCCCTTTCTTGTGGGGTCTGAGCTTTATGAAGGCCTCAGAATCGTAAAGCCCACGAAATTTCCATTACGAATAGGGAAGACGGGGCGCGATCTGAGCTGTTTAAAAACTAGTTAAAAAAAAAAAAAAAAAAAAAAAAAGGCCTGAGTTCGCAGGTTTGAGTCTGGGATATAACTATATTAACATCTACACCTATGCTTGGGTTTGATGATATTACCCAGGATGCAATGGGAGACAGATTACTAAATTAAGACAAACAATTTTATTGAAAGCTGGGCTAGTGTGTTCAAAGCCTCTAGCACTAGATACTGGTTGCCTAGTAACCAACTCATCCGCCACTACTCTCCATAAAGGCATCCCAGTTCTTATTGAGTTTGCCTACTCGAGTTTTATGCAGCGTCATGTTACAGCCAACCAACCAATCGTTGGGAAAATTTGGCGTGAATCTGTTATAATGGCCGCCATTTATAATAAATATGAACATTTCACTTTAAAGCTACAAAACAGACACTTAAAAAAAAACTGAGAGAAAAATGAATGGCATCTATGTGTAGGAAATTTAATTGAGCATCTATAAGAAACGATGGAAATATGAAAAAGACATAATTAGTATTTTTTACGAGGGTTTGAAGAATATACACTTTGAAAAGATATTGCAGCGATAATAAAATACGTGACAAGGTATGGAAGAATGCTCAAAAAAGGTATTAAAATACATAGAAAATATGCCAAAGTGCCCCACAGAGCTTAGGAAGACCTTCTACAAAGTCAAATGAACACTTAACACTCTCGGGAACACTAAATTAATTATAAAAAAAGGGAGCTAATTTGAAACTTACTTATGTAAAACAGACAGCCACGCCCACGCCACGACTGCATGCGAAACAACGAATTTTAATCAACAAAGCTGGTACACCACCTTAAAATATTACCAGCGCTCCAATAATTTTTGAGAGGTTATCGGAGCACTAAGTACATGTGCTCGTAAATTTACAGGGTGAAATAAAATTTGGAAGTATTTTTAAAAATTTATAAAAGTAGAAGAGTTGTTAAACGGGGGCCAGAATTGAAAAACTTATGGCCCATAACCCAACTTAAAATTTAGCTAGAGATTTAAAAATTTTTGAGAGGTTATCGGAGCACTATATACATGAACACACCAAAAATCCAAGAGATCGGATGAATAGAAGATATAGTTAAAAAAAAAAAAAAAAAAAAAAAAAAAAAAAAAAAAAAAAAAAAAAAGGTGGTTAAAAGGCGGGTTGGGTTTTCAGAATTTTTCTTTTTCTTTTTAAATACGTGAATTTTATTGTTTAAAATGACTAATAAATGGTACTACATGATGAGATACATATAAATGAAAATAAATACAATGATAATTTATAGAATATGTACAATTTTTGCGCGTATGAGAAGCTGATAAACATGGCGGACACTGATGCTCGAATGCCATGTATTTTGGCCATAGGGCCAAAGAAGCATCACTAAAATGGACATAATTCATTCAAAAAATGACCGATTTGGTCGTGGCTGGTCTCATTTTGAACAGAATAACTTTAGACGTCGAATAAAACCGAAGAGAGCATTCCCACTTACCTATAAACGCCTTTAACTTAGCCGGCCATTGGAGCGATTTTCGAATGTAACCACATGGTTTGAGATCGGGGGGGGGGGGGGGATGCGGTTCCAACTGCAGCATCATCGCAAAAAGGTCATTTCTTCCGCAATTCCCGACAAACAGGTGTCCCATGGTCTGCGTCTTCGAAATCTACCTGTGCCTGTAGGCCGAGCCGTCAGGGATTTTTTTAAATATTCTTGCACCTTGCACGCATCAGTGGTGCAGCCAGAATTCTGCTCTATGGGGAGGAGAGGTTGAATTGTTGATAATGGTGGTCGCTGGTTACTTGAATCACCGGCTAATCGAATCAGTTTAGGTAATGAAGTGATAATCATTTTTTCCCTCGAAGAGTAGAATCAATAGTTACATTGACCATAATTCATTTCAGCAACGTTTACTATATAAGAGTTAGAAAACATAAAATGCACCAATGGAATAACAAAAAACTGTTAGATTAATATAGTGTTTGAAAAATGAAGAGGTAAACTTAAGAAATGGAAGGGATTAGTACAGCAAACAATTTTTTGAACAGAAAATTAGGAATCGATTTTTAAATCAGAAATACATAGGATTTCATTCCAAAACAATCCCGAATTCTTGTTCTTAACTTTAGTAATAACAAAGCAATTTTAGCAAAATTTCCGATAGACTATATTGTTATTACTTTGCTTTGTGTCAGATGTAAAATAACACGAGAAGAGGTAGAATTTATTATAATCCGCGTCCAAACAATGCCAAATTAAGTATTCCATATTTTAGGATGTAGTTGACATTAAACGCGGTATCGTTGACTGAATTACTGTGCACTTCCAGCACTTTATTTGACATCTAATTTCGTTTACAGTATACTGAAAATTTCGTTAAAATATCTTCATTATTATTAAAGTTCTCTAAAAATACTTGGATTCGACTTGACTTCCTATATCCTATATTTTTCACTAAATAAATGGATCGCGACCTGGTTTCCTATACAAAAATCTTTAATTGTAGTGTGCTCTACCACCTTTTACAGATTGTTCTACTTTTTTTTAAACACATTGTTTATGTGTTAAGTATGTTTGCTTTCTAAATATTATTTGTTTTTAACCTTTTTCATGATGTTGGAGAATATTTATCTATTAAATCACACAAAAATAACGCCTGCATCCTAGTCTAAACATACACACAAATATTATACACACATACAAGCTATAAATACAATAAACCCAACAAGTGTGAAAAATTAGCCAGAGCCAGGAGTCGAACCTGGGATCACAGCATACAAGACTAATGCTCTAACCACTGAGCTACCCCGGCCACCTGGGTCTGCAATTTATTAGTGAGAAATTGTAGACCCAGGTATTGGCCGGGGTAGCTCAATGGTTAGAGCATGAGTCTTGTATGCTGTGGTCCTAGGTTCGATTCCTGGCTCTGGCTAATTTTTCACACTTGTTGGGTTTATTGTATTTCTAGTTTGTATGTGTGTATAATGTTTGCGTGTATGAATATTTATCTATATTTAGTTTTCTGTTAGAAACACCTATGCAGAATGAAAGATAGGTTGTACCTGCCTTCGGCCGTGGAGAAAAAAGAAAATACATTATAATAACAATTTTGAAAAAAGAGGGTACTTTTTAACTTTCTCTGCCCCTCTCTGTAAGTAAGAGCGAAAGGATCTACTTATATATACATTTATTTAAATGAAATACATTATAGCTAAAACTCTAAAAGATATTCCAGTTTTTACTTCTTATCTGATTTAAACACGACTGTAATTTTGTCCACATGAAAAACAATATGTCATAATTTTGATGATATAGAGGCAGCATTATTTAAGATTTAATAAGTGTAGATCAATGTATAACTAATTTATTACTTATTAATTTCAGTTAAAGCATAATTAGCATAAGTTTGTGTGTAATTATAGTAAATTTTATAAACTCTATGAAAATGCTTCATATTTAACGCTTTTCTTTTGAAAACCTTGCTCATAGGCATGTTAAGTCAAAGTCAATAAAATTGCAATCAGTGCTTCTTTCCTCCGGGGAACGCGTGGCCTGAAGAACATTTCGAGCTACCTTACTAGCTAATAAACTACACTCTTTAAATATATAGTCCCCTCCCCACCCCTCAGGAACAAATTGTTCGAATGAAACACTACAATAATCTGTTCAATCAAAAACACATTTTACATTTATATCTTTGTAGCACATTTTCTTAATTCTTACTTTGTCAAAGATTTTCACCTGCATCACTCACATACCTTGGTCTTAGAAATAACTGATAACTAAAACACAAAACAAGATGCACATGCAGAGGTCTGTTTGGGCTCGGTCCTGGCCCGAAACCAGTCCAACCCACGGGCCAGTCTTCGGCCTATTTTCATTCATGGCAATCGGACCGGGCCTGGCTTCCTTTTTTCCAGGCAGGGCTGAAACTGGAATTCATTCTTCCTAAAGGTCTAGACGAGTTGAAATTTTCGGGTCCTGTTTTTATCAAGCCCATATGAAAATAATTGGCCATGCCTACCCTGACCTGACCCATGCAAAAATCAGTAAAATTTCGATCGGCCCAACAATTTTTGAAAAAAAATGCATATATTTTTAAATCGTCATTGTTCTATATTAAAATTTTCATTTTTTTCTTTTTAAAGAATAGTTCATTTTCTAGGCAATAAAATTAAAGTACAATAAAGCGTGTGAAAAAGAACCTCCCATGACAGAATCCTGTTTCAAACGGAAAAATGTATTTATCCATGCAAAATGAACATAATAATACGTGAGAAAGAATGTAATATATTTACAACCAACAGTGTATATGCTAAGAAGGTAACTTTCCTATAACGGATATTTCTGTTCTCCTATGCGATTCCGTCTTAGAAATTTTTACTATACTATAAGAATTTTCAGGTTTTAAAGTCTCCAAGCCATGTAATATGTTATTAATAACAACTTCGACATTTGCATATAAATCGAGATCCAGTAACAAAATAAATATCTCAGCACAAAGTGTTTTTTAAAAAAACGAAGAATGCAAACAACATGAAAAGAAAAACTAAAATAAATATTTTTGTCAGAACTATTCGTAGAAGACAATTTTTAACCATACCAGTGTAAAAATATGTTTTTGTTGAAATTCAGGTGAGGTGGGAAGGGATAATTACGTTTTTGTATGAGCCGGGCTCTGAAAATTGAAAGTGCTCTGGGCACAAAAACTTGCTAGTCGGGCCCTGATCCCAATGTAATGCTAAATGACCTCAAACCGATTTTGCCTTTGAATTACACTGTTTTGCTTTAATTTTTATAAATTTGCTTGGGTCAAAGTAAAATTTTTATGCTACGGAGATGTATTATACCGCAATCCATGTTTGCCCTGGATGAAAAAAAAAAAAAAAAAGATAGTTTCAGCCCTGTATGAAAGGAAAGGCAGAAACTATACATGATAGAATCCTTAATTAGCAATAAGGAAGTATTATGTAATCATAAGCATAAAATTATAGAAGAAAGTTTTGGTGTTTTTATGTTAGCCTGCACACATTTCACCAACAGCAGCTTTTATTTTTTGCATATGAAAATATTAAATTTGAAATAATGCTTTGATGTAGAAATAAAATCGTTTTGTTTGTGATATTATCCTTTTTTTGTGTGTATTTTAAATGAAATGAATGAAACGTTTGTTTTAAATGAAATGAATAGAATACAAATGATGGTGATGGGAACAATATTTAGCAATTTATTATCTGTGCCTGGCTAACATAAAAATACCCAAGTTTCTTTTAAAAAGAGGTAACATTCAACATACAAAACATAACTCTGGAAGGGGTAAAACACCTTCCAGAGTTAAAAAAAATATTACAATTGCCGCTTATATGAATCACTAGTTAAGCAAATTCGACGCTTTCATGAATCGAAACTAAAGTTAATATTAAGTTTTTTTAGTTTATTTGAAATTCGCAGCTTTGTTGAATCAAATTATGTTCAACAAAGTGATTAAATTAGACCGCGAATATTATATTTAAACTGTGGAAGCGTATATTAGATCTTAGATGCACTGGTTAAGTGAAAACTGTCATTTGTTTTGAAAAAGGGTAGCAATTACATTTTTCAGACATCTTACAGTAAAAGAATGATTATTTCGACCGTCATACGCTTTGAGTATTATACAGTGGATAGTTTTTAAATTGAATTTCTGTCAGTAGTAAGATAGTGGGGGTTCACCGGCCACAGGAGCGCTCATTTGAGGAATGGGGATTCCAGACTGAGGAACGAGGATTCCTCAAGGAGGAATGGGAATAAGGGGGAGGAGGTACCTTCACAACCGATAATACAATGTTCAGAATCATTCTTCTCTTTACAACAATAATTTCTGGTCCATCTAGTTATGTATCTGATATTTTGTAGAAAGGTTTGTGTATAAGAATATGTTTTAAAAAGCAAGTATATTATATATTTATTATAAATAGTTCTATGCGTGTCTATGTGTGTGTATGTGTGTTTGTGTGTGTGTGTGTATGTGTATGTATGTGCACGTGACAAATAGATCTCTTTGTGTGTGAGTATGACTATCTGATTATTTATGAAAGTTTTACAAAAAATTTTCATGTTTTTATAAAGAAAAAAAATATGCGGTAGTTAAAAAGTTTCACATATTAAAAAAAAAAAAATCTTTTAGAAAAAGTTTTGCATTACTTTAAAAAAAAATTTATTTTATTAAAAATTTTATCTTAACAAAAAAAAAAAAGTTTCACTATAGTTTAACTACAACAAAAGTTTGTGTATAAAGATAACGTTTCACTAGTAAGGTTTAAAAAAAGTACTCAATAATAAAATCAACAATTTTTATTATAACAAAATAATTTACAGAAAGGTATTTACAGATCAAAATATACATCGCGATTTTGCGTTAGCAATACAAATCAACATTTTCTTCTTTATTACAAACGGTATTAATGTCATAATGGCCATATGCTAAACTGCTTATTCCATCATCCAATAAGTAACGCTTGTCGTCAAAGGGACTTAAGCTAATTTTATTTTGAGTTAATGTATATAGGCGATGGTCATCTTGGGCAATCCTTACCTGTTTCTCCATACTTGTTTTTTGTTGTTGGAGGCACTCCAAGTAGTCTTCATGTTTAATTTTCTGCCGAACAATCTGCGTAGATACGCCTTTTGCACGCTTCTTTTCGTCTTTAACAGATTTTAGAGAATACATTTTTGATTTCAGTCCGATAAACTCAAGGGCTAATTCACCATTAAGTTCATCCTTAAACTTTCCGAGCGTCTTCTTATTATCCTCAGAGTATAGACGATGAGATTTCGGGTATTCAGAAAAGTCAAACAACTCACGATGCTGCTCCAGATCCTTATAAATATTATTGGTTTGAATATGATACGTTAGGGAATCTGTATCCGTAAAGAGTAAAACTGCACGATCTTTGTATGTTTTCTTTATAAAATTGTAATGGAAATCATACATACAAAGTTTAGATAGTTCGAGTATAGAAAATCCAACATAGATGGGTCGGTTCATATGTATGCTAGTTTTTAATCTCTCCACAGCAGTCAAGTCTTCATCATAAGTTTTAAACGATTTAAAAGTAGGCGATGCTACTAATTTTTTGGCTCTTTTTTCACCGGTACAAAGCACAATATTTCTTCTTTTTCGTAGATTTTCCATGGTTTTACCAAAAACAGAATTGTTCATTAACTTAAAAAAGTCTTTCTCAAAAGAAGATTTTGCTTCTTTCCTTTTTTCGGTGTTGAAATTAATATATTTCTGTAACCATGGTCCCTGTTTAAATTTTAAAGCCTTATGCACAGCTGTAATTTTTAAACCAAGTTCTAAATAAAATTTGAGATTACGATAATGGGTTATATAATTTCGTTTATTATTTAAATTTGGTATAAGTTTAGGAGTTCCCACGAATTTCCTATTGTTAAGTAAGCTTCTTGCATGAGAAGACAGCATCTGATCCTCCACAGTTACTCTCTCAGGGGCGACAGGGTATTCATTATGCAAAGGATGTAAATGTTTCGGGTATTCCAAGTCTACCTCGAAAAGATACCCAATTTCGGAACTATCAGATAAAGATAGAACCCACTCTTCTGTCATATGACTTGTTTCACACCATTCAAAACCTCCGTAGGGTAAAAATTGGCTCATAGCCCACCCGTATAAGTTATTGGCATCCCAATACATAATGTAGCTGGGTGCCTCATTTTTCTTATAATCGGGCGTACCAGGGATGTTTGCTCGGGCATATCTTTTACTTATCATGCTAATGCCGCCTCTTATACCATTTTCAACCATAAGCAACATATCTATATCACTGAGTAACTCTAAAGGTGTATCAGACATCTTCAAACAAGCCTGCCATGCTATCCAGGTGCTGTAAACAGGTGAGCAGGGTCAATTTCATAATACTGCTGACATAATTTCCTAAAGTTTTGAAACACGTCAGCAAGTAGTAGAACATCTGTCTTCACATAAAGGTTGTGATAATCACCAAGAGTCTTGATATCAAATGTTTTCCATACATTCTGGGCGTGTTGGTATTCTATTTTCACTTAGAGGCTCATTGGTTAAACTATTAAAAAAGGCAGAAGGCGGAGGAAGCTGCTTCTCAGTAAATTTTTCAAAGCAAGTAAAATAATCATAGGGGTAAACCCCTTTCCGTATAAGTAAAGATAAATTATTATTTCGGGGGAAATTTTCTTCAAGAATAGTGAATTGATCAGGTTGAAGGTTTTTAACAAGTTTTTCCAATGACGTAGGCAAAAATTGGAAAGAGTCTATAAACACCATCTGAATATAAGATGTAGGCTTTCTGATTTTAAAGGTGATATAGTTTTCCATAGAAGTAGCAATAACATCGATTTCATGATCTTTGAATTTTCCAAGTTTTGTCATAATATGATGACCATCATAGTTTTTCAAGTTATGGAATATAACAGGAATTGTTTTACACTGCTTATAGTTCAAGTTGCATTCCACATGTGCAGCTCCTCTGTATGCACCTGACAGGTGATCATGGTCACGTGTACGTTTCTCATCTAAAGTTTTCTTACAAATATGACAAAACTCTGCTTCTCGAAATGCCTTTTCTTCCTTGGGAGAAAGCTTCATAGGTTTAACATTTAGTAACTTTTGACCTAAAATTTCCTTCTCTTGCATCATTCGGTTTAAAAAATGATCAACACAGTTTCTACCCCGATATACCTGTGCTTTCTTCACACACGTTCCATCGGGTCCAATAACCACATAGGCATAACCACATGGCAAGTGATAGGTTGTTTTCTCGGTATAGGATGCTTTAGAAGAGGGAGGGGCTGATGAAATAGGTATAAGTAGACTCTCAAAATCCGCATAAATCGTATAGGCAACAGGATGTTGTAAACGAATACCTGTAAACTTTAATATATTATCATTTTCACTAGGCATCTTTATAGCTTGTGCAACATGTTGAGAACAATATTCATTATGCTTATCCAATAGATCTTGTCTTGAAAATCGGTGTAAACATCGATAACAATAATAGCCAGCGGCTCTATGCTTGGTAAGATCACCTAAAAGTCTTGAAAAACTTCTTATCAAACAATAGTGTTGTTTTTCACCGTCACCAACCAATAACAAATTAACCACATCTTGATCTTTCTTTTCAGATATATACAGGGGGCAAACTTCATCCTCTTCATAACCAAACACATTCACCCGTAAATTGTTGAGTTGTTCAATAACAGGTATCTTCTGAAGAGGTACAGGGCATTCTACATTACCTAATTTAATATCATGTTCAAAAGGTCGATAATGTGAAACACGTTCAGGTTTTTTTGTATAATCCAAGTTCAGTTTAAAAGCCAAAAGACACCATACTAAACATTTGTTATCTTCGTTTTTTATATTCAGCAAGGCTTTTTTATCATCGAGTTTTTTAGACAAAGGAATATAGGAACTCGCAGCGAGGGGATGATATTTAGCAATCTTGAGTTCTAAATGAAGAATTTTTCTAAGTTTCCAGCCAGAACCTCTTTGTACAAATTCTTCAAAGGATTTAATAATCTTCGAAAATCCTTCCTCAATATGTTGTGAAATAGTATCTTCTATAAGTTCGGTCATACACGAACATCGAAAATAACATTGAATTTCTTCAAACTCCTCATTATCAGTTAGACGTTCAAGTGATATTTTTTCTACCATATACCATTTAATTGCACCTTTTTCATGAATTTCACTTATTAAACGTTCTTGTATTTCAGTTTGTACATGGCTATGAAATACCTCTAAATCATTTTCCTCACGTTCATCAGGACGCAAAATCACTGTTTTAAACACATTAAGCGCATCAGAATACTTTGTGTTTTTCGACTTTGCATTAGATAAGCTCATTTTACGCTTTACACTCACAAGAGGTGTGCGGGGGTGTTGAGTGCGTACATGTTGTCTCAGTTCAAATTTTCTTCCAAACACTTTATCGCAATCACGGCAAGGATATGTTGAATTCCGATGCGACTGTAAATGCTGCTTCAAATTATCCTTACGTGTAAAAGCTTGATCACATTCATCACACTTAAATGTAGACTGTCCATCAGTATTATGGATTTTCAGGTGTCTTAACAAGTTCGATCTCCTTCCAAAACACTTTCCACAAGTTTCACAGGAAAACGACTTTTCATTAAGATGAACCTTAACATGTTGATTTAAATTAGAATATGTTGCAAAGACTTTGTCACAAGTGAGACAAACATGTTTTTTTTCCACATTCGTAGGAGTCACAGTCTTTAAAGAAACATCCTCTTCAACTTGCTGATTAAAATTGGAAGAACTTTGAGATATAGTATCTTTTTCTGAAAAAACTTCAGAGAATCCATCATGCTGTAACAATCCAACACTATCATGTGTTTTTAAATGTCTTTGTAGGTTTGATCTTCGATAAAAAGACTTCTGGCAGATATTACAACTATATAATTTCTCGCCAGAATGAATTTTCATATGTCGGTTCAGATTAGAAATGCTCGAAAAATCTTTATCACAGGTAAAACAGGTAAACATCTTCTTCGCAGATACAGAATCTCCCGCAATCCGGGTTTCATCAATAGGCATATCAACATCCATAATATAAAATCAATAAAAAAAAACTTTAACTCTTAATAGCAAACAACAGCGATTCGCACTGATAAAAAGCGGGAGCAATTTAAAACACGTTTAACCACTAGCGATAGGAATCTTCAAATGATAAAAATCCTAATTTTCCCCCGTCTATTTATACCGACCCGAAGGCAAAGTTGAGTTGTAGTATTGCTTGATATGATTGTTATCAAAACGCGTCATACGATTTCGGAGGCCTATAAGTTTCTTTCCCCTCTTTATAATATAGCATAATTAAACAGATAAACCCGAATGTATACAAATTTAAATTCGTAAATTATATTATATCACAAAATATAAAAAATCCTGCAAAATAAAAATAGAATTTAGCACTTACCCCAAAAACACATCCACTTTAGTTGTTAGTCTTCACTTAACTAATTTTTCTTCCTTATCTTTAGTAGGGGGCGCTGCCATCGCCGCGAGAGGCACTGCCCGTCCTCCGGTGTGTGACGTCATTTCCGGTTTGAGATAAGAATAAACCTTAAATACACGTGCTTAGTCATTCTTCCCTCGGTCTTACTCGCTAGAAGTTGTCAGTTTCTTGTTTAGACGTGTTGGGTGACATCATTACGTGTTTGCGATAAGAACAAGGTCGCCCCTTATCAACAGGTAAACAGCTGCAGTGACGTCATAGGTGTTATGACATAGCTGATAACGGTACGATTAGCTGATAAAAATTTGTACTAATCATCTATTTCTCTTCAAGTCATTGCACGAGACGGGTGAGCTCCAACAGCTGTACATAAGGTAAGAGTAATTTATATATTATAATAGGATTTTAAATTAATTTAGTAGATGTTACAATTTGATATTTAAAAAATTTCATGTTAAACGATATGATTATATGTTGTTCATCATACTAAATCCACAAATTTTAATTCGAAAGAAATATTATTAAAATTATAATCTAAAATAAATTAGCGAAAATGCATAACAAATCTCAACAAAAAGAAGCTAATTATAAAAGGAAATGTACAAAGTTTATAAATTTACACATGTGTTAAACGCGTTTACAAACCTTATCATAGGCAAAAGTCTAATTCCACCAGACTATTTGTTATAAGTTTAACTATAAGTCAACATGTTAGATATTTGTGAAAAGGAATCTTATGATTTTTAATTTTCCAAGTTCAGTTTCAATCATATTGTAAAAGGATAATTCAAACTTTGAGATTATCTATAGTAAAATACTTAAATTAAAATGTATTTTTGATAGTTTAATATTTATAAACTACAACTTTGACTACTTTTTAAAATGTTTGCCTGATAGAAAACTGTGATAACATGTCTATGTTTGAATTTTTCTGATAACATGCCAATGCCTGAATTTTTCTGACAACTTGTCTGTGTTTGAATTTTTCTGATAACATGTCTGTGCTTGAATTTTTCTGCTAACATGTCTGTGTTTAAATTTTTCTTATAACATGTCTATGTTTAATTTTTCTCTTCTTTTGAAATGTATAAACTTTTACTATACGTGTCTTTCGATTTCATTGAAGAAAAAAGTGATCGATCAACTTTATCAAACCATTTTAATGTTAATATTTTTAAACGAATACGATAATCAGATAAAAATATATGTAGCTAATTCATATTATTCCACTAAACATTGCAAAACAAAAAAAATTTTAAAAAATTTTTATACTTCAGCATTCAAAAATTGCCAATATGCACATCCTAATACTAAAAAACAATCCTTATCTTGGAGTATTTCCTGTAACAAAATCTAAAAATTTCATATCAACAAGACCCAAGTTAAAAACTTTACCTCTGAACCTAATACCAATTTTTAATCTCAGAATGATAAAACTCAGAATTTTTTTAGAAAGTTACTTCTAAAACATCTCATAGATGGCGCTGTTGAAAAAATCAACTCAAAGTTGTTTAAAAAACATTAATAAAATAAATCTAACTTTAAACTATCATCAAACTCCCCAAAAATCACTTCCAATTATAAATATTCTAAAATAATTAAAACTTATAAAATCGCTCATAGGGGGCGCTGCTGCGAAAAAATCATTTCGAAACTTGTTTAAAATACATTAAAAAACTAAATCTAACTTTAATCTATCATCAAACTCCAGAAAAATCGCTTTCAATTAGAAATATTTTAAAATAATTAAAACTTCTAAAACCGTTCATAGGGGGCGCTGCTGCGAAAAAATCATTTCGAAACTTGTTTAAAATACATAAAAGAAAAAATCTCACTTCAAACTATCATCAAACTCCAGAAAAATCACTTACAATTAGAAATATTTGAAAATAATTAAAACTTCTAAAACCGTTCATAGGGGGCGCTGCTGTAAAAAAAATCATTTCGAAACTTAAAAAAATAATTCATTACTTGATTAAAACATTTTCATAAAAAAATTTCATCGAAATATCAATAAACAAACAGTAGTAGGAGAACAAGAGTTAGACTCCAGCAGGCGCTGTGTGCGTGGTGGAGGTGGGTACCGGAAGTGAGCCTGCTGAGCTACACACTCATTCTCCTACTACTGTTTGTTTATTGATATTTCGATGAAATTTTTTTATGAAAATGTTTTAATCAAGTAATGAATTATTTTTTTAAGTTTCGAAATGATTTTTTTTACAGCAGCGCCCCCTATGAACGGTTTTAGAAGTTTTAATTATTTTCAAATATTTCTAATTGTAAGTGATTTTTCTGGAGTTTGATGATAGTTTGAAGTGAGATTTTTTCTTTTATGTATTTTAAACAAGTTTCGAAATGATTTTTTCGCAGCAGCGCCCCCTATGAACGGTTTTAGAAGTTTTAATTATTTTAAAATATTTCTAATTGAAAGCGATTTTTCTGGAGTTTGATGATAGATTAAAGTTAGATTTAGTTTTTTAATGTATTTTAAACAAGTTTCGAAATGATTTTTTCGCAGCAGCGCCCCCTATGAGCGATTTTATAAGTTTTAATTATTTTAGAATATTTATAATTGGAAGTGATTTTTGGGGAGTTTGATGATAGTTTAAAGTTAGATTTATTTTATTAATGTTTTTTAAACAACTTTGAGTTGATTTTTTCAACAGCGCCATCTATGAGATGTTTTAGAAGTAACTTTCTAAAAAAATTCTGAGTTTTATCATTCTGAGATTAAAAATTGGTATTAGGTTCAGAGGTAAAGTTTTTAACTTGGGTCTTGTTGATATGAAATTTTTAGATTTTGTTACAGGAAATACTCCAAGATAAGGATTGTTTTTTAGTATTAGGATGTGCATATTGGCAATTTTTGAATGCTGAAGTATAAAAATTTTTTAAAATTTTTTTTGTTTTGCAATGTTTAGTGGAATAATATGAATTAGCTACATATATTTTTATCTGATTATCGTATTCGTTTAAAAATATTAACATTAAAATGGTTTGATAAAGTTGATCGATCACTTTTTTCTTCAATGAAATCGAAAGACACGTATAGTAAAAGTTTATACATTTCAAAAGAAGAGAAAAATTAAACATAGACATGTTATAAGAAAAATTTAAACACAGACATGTTAGCAGAAAAATTCAAGCACAGACATGTTATCAGAAAAATTCAAACACAGACAAGTTGTCAGAAAAATTCAGGCATTGGCATGTTATCAGAAAAATTCAAACATAGACATGTTATCACAGTTTTCTATCAGGCAAACATTTTAAAAAGTAGTCAAAGTTGTAGTTTATAAATATTAAACTATCAAAAATACATTTTAATTTAAGTATTTTACTATAGATAATCTCAAAGTTTGAATTATCCTTTTACAATATGATTGAAACTGAACTTGGAAAATTAAAAATCATAAGATTCCTTTTCACAAATATCTAACATGTTGACTTATAGTTAAACTTATAACAAATAGTCTGGTGGAATTAGACTTTTGCCTATGATAAGGTTTGTAAACGCGTTTAACACATGTGTAAATTTATAAACTTTGTACATTTCCTTTTATAATTAGCTTCTTTTTGTTGAGATTTGTTATGCATTTTCGCTAATTTATTTTAGATTATAATTTTAATAATATTTCTTTCGAATTAAAATTTGTGGATTTAGTATGATGAACAACATATAATCATATCGTTTAACATGAAATTTTTTAAATATCAAATTGTAACATCTACTAAATTAATTTAAAATCCTATTATAATATATAAATTACTCTTACCTTATGTACAGCTGTTGGAGCTCACCCGTCTCGTGCAATGACTTGAAGAGAAATAGATGATTAGTACAAATTTTTATCAGCTAATCGTACCGTTATCAGCTATGTCATAACACCTATGACGTCACTGCAGCTGTTTACCTGTTGATAAGGGGCGACCTTGTTCTTATCGCAAACACGTAATGATGTCACCCAACACGTCTAAACAAGAAACTGACAACTTCTAGCGAGTAAGACCGAGGGAAGAATGACTAAGCACGTGTATTTAAGGTTTATTCTTATCTCAAACCGGAAATGACGTCACACACCGGAGGACGGGCAGTGCCTCTCGCGGCGATGGCAGCGCCCCCTACTAAAGATAAGGAAGAAAAATTAGTTAAGTGAAGACTAACAACTAAAGTGGATGTGTTTTTGGGGTAAGTGCTAAATTCTATTTTTATTTTGTAGGATTTTTTATATTTTGTGATATAATATAATTTACGAATTTAAATTTGTATACATTCGGGTTTATCTGTTTAATTATGCTATATTATAAAGAGGGGAAAGAAACTTATAGGCCTCCGAAATCGTATGACGCGTTTTGATAACAATCATATCAAGCAATACTACAACTCAACTTTGCCTTCGGGTCGGTATAAATAGACGGGGGAAAATTAGGATTTTTATCATTTGAAGATTCCTATCGCTAGTGGTTAAACGTGTTTTAAATTGCTCCCGCTTTTTATCAGTGCGAATCGCTGTTGTTTGCTATTAAGAGTTAAAGTTTTTTTTTATTGATTTTATATTATGGATGTTGATATGCCTATTGATGAAACCCGGATTGCGGGAGATTCTGTATCTGCGAAGAAGATGTTTACCTGTTTTACCTGTGATAAAGATTTTTCGAGCATTTCTAATCTGAACCGACATATGAAAATTCATTCTGGCGAGAAATTATATAGTTGTAATATCTGCCAGAAGTCTTTTTATCGAAGATCAAACCTACAAAGACATTTAAAAACACATGATAGTGTTGGATTGTTACAGCATGATGGATTCTCTGAAGTTTTTTCAGAAAAAGATACTATATCTCAAAGTTCTTCCAATTTTAATCAGCAAGTTGAAGAGGATGTTTCTTTAAAGACTGTGACTCCTACGAATGTGGAAAAAAAACATGTTTGTCTCACTTGTGACAAAGTCTTTGCAACATATTCTAATTTAAATCAACATGTTAAGGTTCATCTTAATGAAAAGTCGTTTTCCTGTGAAACTTGTGGAAAGTGTTTTGGAAGGAGATCGAACTTGTTAAGACACCTGAAAATCCATAATACTGATGGACAGTCTACATTTAAGTGTGATGAATGTGATCAAGCTTTTACACGTAAGGATAATTTGAAGCAGCATTTACAGTCGCATCGGAATTCAACATATCCTTGCCGTGATTGCGATAAAGTGTTTGGAAGAAAATTTGAACTGAGACAACATGTACGCACTCAACACCCCCGCACACCTCTTGTGAGTGTAAAGCGTAAAATGAGCTTATCTAATGCAAAGTCGAAAAACACAAAGTATTCTGATGCGCTTAATGTGTTTAAAACAGTGATTTTGCGTCCTGATGAACGTGAGGAAAATGATTTAGAGGTATTTCATAGCCATGTACAAACTGAAATACAAGAACGTTTAATAAGTGAAATTCATGAAAAAGGTGCAATTAAATGGTATATGGTAGAAAAAATATCACTTGAACGTCTAACTGATAATGAGGAGTTTGAAGAAATTCAATGTTATTTTCGATGTTCGTGTATGACCGAACTTATAGAAGATACTATTTCACAACATATTGAGGAAGGATTTTCGAAGATTATTAAATCCTTTGAAGAATTTGTACAAAGAGGTTCTGGCTGGAAACTTAGAAAAATTCTTCATTTAGAACTCAAGATTGCTAAATATCATCCCCTCGCTGCGAGTTCCTATATTCCTTTGTCTAAAAAACTCGATGATAAAAAAGCCTTGCTGAATATAAAAAACGAAGATAACAAATGTTTAGTATGGTGTCTTTTGGCTTTTAAACTGAACTTGGATTATACAAAAAAACCTGAACGTGTTTCACATTATCGACCTTTTGAACATGATATTAAATTAGGTAATGTAGAATGCCCTGTACCTCTTCAGAAGATACCTGTTATTGAACAACTCAACAATTTACGGGTGAATGTGTTTGGTTATGAAGAGGATGAAGTTTGCCCCCTGTATATATCTGAAAAGAAAGATCAAGATGTGGTTAATTTGTTATTGGTTGGTGACGGTGAAAAACAACACTATTGTTTGATAAGAAGTTTTTCAAGACTTTTAGGTGATCTTACCAAGCATAGAGCCGCTGGCTATTATTGTTATCGATGTTTACACCGATTTTCAAGACAAGATCTATTGGATAAGCATAATGAATATTGTTCTCAACATGTTGCACAAGCTATAAAGATGCCTAGTGAAAATGATAATATATTAAAGTTTACAGGTATTCGTTTACAACATCCTGTTGCCTATACGATTTATGCGGATTTTGAGAGTCTACTTATACCTATTTCATCAGCCCCTCCCTCTTCTAAAGCATCCTATACCGAGAAAACAACCTATCACTTGCCATGTGGTTATGCCTATGTGGTTATTGGACCCGATGGAACGTGTGTGAAGAAAGCACAGGTATATCGGGGTAGAAACTGTGTTGATCATTTTTTAAACCGAATGATGCAAGAGAAGGAAATTTTAGGTCAAAAGTTACTAAATGTTAAACCTATGAAGCTTTCTCCCAAGGAAGAAAAGGCATTTCGAGAAGCAGAGTTTTGTCATATTTGTAAGAAAACTTTAGATGAGAAACGTACACGTGACCATGATCACCTGTCAGGTGCATACAGAGGAGCTGCACATGTGGAATGCAACTTGAACTATAAGCAGTGTAAAACAATTCCTGTTATATTCCATAACTTGAAAAACTATGATGGTCATCATATTATGACAAAACTTGGAAAATTCAAAGATCATGAAATCGATGTTATTGCTACTTCTATGGAAAACTATATCACCTTTAAAATCAGAAAGCCTACATCTTATATTCAGATGGTGTTTATAGACTCTTTCCAATTTTTGCCTACGTCATTGGAAAAACTTGTTAAAAACCTTCAACCTGATCAATTCACTATTCTTGAAGAAAATTTCCCCCGAAATAATAATTTATCTTTACTTATACGGAAAGGGGTTTACCCCTATGATTATTTTACTTGCTTTGAAAAATTTACTGAGAAGCAGCTTCCTCCGCCTTCTGCCTTTTTTAATAGTTTAACCAATGAGCCTCTAAGTGAAAAGGAATACCAACACGCCCAGAATGTATGGAAAACATTTGATATCAAGACTATTGGTGATTATCACAACCTTTATGTGAAGACAGATGTTCTACTACTTGCTGACGTGTTTCAAAACTTTAGGAAATTATGTCAGCAGTATTATGAAATTGACCCTGCTCACCTGTTTACAGCACCTGGATAGCATGGCAGGCTTGTTTGAAGATGTCTGATACACCTTTAGAGTTACTCAGTGATATAGATATGTTGCTTATGGTTGAAAATGGAATAAGAGGCGGCATTAGCATGATAAGTAAAAGATATGCCCGAGCAAACATCCCTGGTACGCCCGATTATAAGAAAAATGAGGCACCCAGCTACATTATGTATTGGGATGCCAATAACTTATACGGGTGGGCTATGAGCCAATTTTTACCCTACGGAGGTTTTGAATGGTGTGAAACAAGTCATATGACAGAAGAGTGGGTTCTATCTTTATCTGATAGTTCCGAAATTGGGTATCTTTTCGAGGTAGACTTGGAATACCCGAAACATTTACATCCTTTGCATAATGAATACCCTGTCGCCCCTGAGAGAGTAACTGTGGAGGATCAGATGCTGTCTTCTCATGCAAGAAGCTTACTTAACAATAGGAAATTCGTGGGAACTCCTAAACTTATACCAAATTTAAATAATAAACGAAATTATATAACCCATTATCGTAATCTCAAATTTTATTTAGAACTTGGTTTAAAAATTACAGCTGTGCATAAGGCTTTAAAATTTAAACAGGGACCATGGTTACAGAAATATATTAATTTCAACACCGAAAAAAGGAAAGAAGCAAAATCTTCTTTTGAGAAAGACTTTTTTAAGTTAATGAACAATTCTGTTTTTGGTAAAACCATGGAAAATCTACGAAAAAGAAGAAATATTGTGCTTTGTACCGGTGAAAAAAGAGCCAAAAAATTAGTAGCATCGCCTACTTTTAAATCGTTTAAAACTTATGATGAAGACTTGACTGCTGTGGAGAGATTAAAAACTAGCATACATATGAACCGACCCATCTATGTTGGATTTTCTATACTCGAACTATCTAAACTTTGTATGTATGATTTCCATTACAATTTTATAAAGAAAACATACAAAGATCGTGCAGTTTTACTCTTTACGGATACAGATTCCCTAACGTATCATATTCAAACCAATAATATTTATAAGGATCTGGAGCAGCATCGTGAGTTGTTTGACTTTTCTGAATACCCGAAATCTCATCGTCTATACTCTGAGGATAATAAGAAGACGCTCGGAAAGTTTAAGGATGAACTTAATGGTGAATTAGCCCTTGAGTTTGTCGGACTGAAATCAAAAATGTATTCTCTAAAATCTGTTAAAGACGAAAAGAAGCGTGCAAAAGGCGTATCTACGCAGATTGTTCGGCAGAAAATTAAACATGAAGACTACTTGGAGTGCCTCCAACAACAAAAAACAAGTATGGAGAAACAGGTAAGGATTGCCCAAGATGACCATCGCCTATATACATTAACTCAAAATAAAATTAGCTTAAGTCCCTTTGACGACAAGCGTTACTTATTGGATGATGGAATAAGCAGTTTAGCATATGGCCATTATGACATTAATACCGTTTGTAATAAAGAAGAAAATGTTGATTTGTATTGCTAACGCAAAATCGCGATGTATATTTTGATCTGTAAATACCTTTCTGTAAATTATTTTGTTATAATAAAAATTGTTGATTTTATTATTGAGTACTTTTTTTAAACCTTACTAGTGAAACGTTATCTTTATACACAAACTTTTGTTGTAGTTAAACTATAGTGAAACTTTTTTTTTTTTGTTAAGATAAATTTTTTAATAAAATAAATTTTTTTTTAAAGTAATGCAAAACTTTTTCTAAAAGATTTTTTTTTTTTTAATATGTGAAACTTTTTAACTACCGCATATTTTTTTTCTTTATAAAAACATGAAAATTTTTTGTAAAACTTTCATAAATAATCAGATAGTCATACTCACACACAAAGAGATCTATTTGTCACGTGCACATACATACACATACACACACACACACAAACACACATACACACACATAGACACGCATAGAACTATTTATAATAAATATATAATATACTTGCTTTTTAAAACATATTCTTATACACAAACCTTTCTACAAAATATCAGATACATAACTAGATGGACCAGAAATTATTGTTGTAAAGAGAAGAATGATTCTGAACATTGTATTATCGGTTGTGAAGGTACCTCCTCCCCCTTATTCCCATTCCTCCTTGAGGAATCCTCGTTCCTCAGTCTGGAATCCCCATTCCTCAAATGAGCGCTCCTGTGGCCGGTGAACCCCCACTATCTTACTACTGACAGAAATTCAATTTAAAAACTATCCACTGTATAATACTCAAAGCGTATGACGGTCGAAATAATCATTCTTTTACTGTAAGATGTCTGAAAAATGTAATTGCTACCCTTTTTCAAAACAAATGACAGTTTTCACTTAACCAGTGCATCTAAGATCTAATATACGCTTCCACAGTTTAAATATAATATTCGCGGTCTAATTTAATCACTTTGTTGAATATAATTTGATTCAACAAAGCTGCGAATTTCAAATAAACTAAAAAAACTTAATATTAACTTTAGTTTCGATTCATGAAAGCGTCGAATTTGCTTAACTAGTGATTCATATAAGCGGCAATTGTAATATTTTTTTTAACTCTGGAAGGGGTTTTACCCCTTCCAGAGTTATGTTTTGTATGTTGAATGTTACCTCTTTTTAAAAGAAACTTGGGTATTTTTATGTTAGCCAGGCACAGATAATAAATTGCTAAATATTGTTCCCATCACCATCATTTGTATTCTATTCATTTCATTTAAAACAAACGTTTCATTCATTTCATTTAAAATACACACAAAAAAAGGATAATATCACAAACAAAACGATTTTATTTCTACATCAAAGCATTATTTCAAATTTAATATTTTCATATGCAAAAAATAAAAGCTGCTGTTGGTGAAATGTGTGCAGGCTAACATAAAAACACCAAAACTTTCTTCTATAATTTTATGCTTATGATTACATAATACTTCCTTATTGCTAATTAAGGATTCTATCATGTATAGTTTCTGCCTTTCCTTTCATACAGGGCTGAAACTACCTTTTTTTTTTTTTTTTTCATCCAGGGCAAACATGGATTGCGGTATAATACATCTCCGTAGCATAAAAATTTTACTTTGACCCAAGCAAATTTATAAAAATTAAAGCAAAACAGTGTAATTCAAAGGCAAAATCGGTTTGAGGTCATTTAGCATTACATTGGGATCAGGGCCCGACTAGCAAGTTTTTGTGCCCAGAGCACTTTCAATTTTTCGTGCCCCCTTAGATTGGTTGATTTACTGATAAGTTTTTTTTTTTTTTACATATTGCACGCTTATTTGAAGAGTGTCAACTCAAAAAATTACGTTTTCCAGAAAACTGAAAAACAGTTCCAGGAATAAAAATAAAATATTGTTATCTATTATTTATTGAAATGTGATTTTAACCACAGATTGAAATATAGTTTTCTCATTTTATCGTATTAATACCTCAAATATCACATTTTTTCAATGTGCAATATGATAAAATTGAATTATTTGATAAATACAGCGCATCAATTACTAGAAAATAATAAGAAGTATACTTATTAATGATATTAAATGATAAAACCAAACTGATACTGTGCAAAAAAAAGTCCTAAAAGAAATAAAAACGTTAAGTTCAAACGCAAAAAAAAAAAAAAGTGCTGCTTTCTTTTCTACTTGCTTCGTCCGTCAGCAAATGTGACCACGTGTGTGGGTTGTTACTTATTCGTTTGATTGACAATACGACAAGCCAATCAGATAGTTCTGCTGAACCTCAGAAGTACGCTAGAACAGAAGTCTAGTGGGTCGAGAATTGTCGCCCACAAAGTAGCTCTAGTTACGCCTATGCACAGAGAGAATTTTGTGTCGAGGAGATGTTGGGTAGGGGGGGGGGGGATAATTAGCATTATCCATACATACAGCACTGTTCGGTTGCAAATTTGGAAGAATGCACCCACTAGATGGATTTGTGATTTTTATGCGGCTACTTGACAAAATTGTGATTTTTATGTGCCCGTTCTAAAAAATTCATGATTTTTATGTATAGGTTCAACTTTTATGTATAGGTTTCAACTTTTTTACTCAGTGACCACTGGCCAGTACATGGATTTTTTTACTCCTGTTTTTCAGCAATGACCAATAACAAATTTACAAATACTTGATAAAAAATTTAAGAAATTTGTCAAACGATTGTGGAATAAACGGCGAAATTTGTCAAATAGTGTTGGGAAAGAAATCGCGACATTCGTCAAATGGTCTCGAGAAAGAAATCAGGCATTGCAGGAAAAAAATTAATTATGTCTAACTGTCGTGAAAAAATTAGAGAAATTCGTCAAATACGTTCGCGGGAAAAAAATCACAAAATTCATCAAATGATCTCGGGAGAAAAATAGTGAAATTTGTCTAACAATCGCGGAACAGAATTGCAAAATTCGTCGAATAGCAGTGGAAAAAAAGTGCACAATTTGTTCGTTCATGGAAAAAGTCGTGAAATTCATTAATCGATAGTCGATAAATCACGAAATTCATCAATCGATAGCAGAAAAATCACAAAATTCATTGATAGTGGAAAAATCACAAAATTCATCAACTGGTTTCAGGGGAAAATTTTTTCGAATATCGTCGAATGGCTTCGAGAAGAAAAAAAGTCACAATCCGTCAAATAATTTCGGGGAAAAAATCGTGAAATTCGCCAAATGGTTTCGAAATTTGTCGAGCGACAGCGGGGAAAAAATCTTTTTCCATTCAATCATCGCAATTGGGACTATTAAGTTTGACCAGTGGTGGCAGTAAAGTCAGTTGCCAAATTTTCATTATTACTCGCCGATTGGCGAATGGCAATTTTGTCCTATATTTTTACACGCCTGATCGATGAAATTCAAGATTTTTACGCAACCGATTGATGACTTTCTTGATTTTTATGGATCCGTTTGACGAAATTAATGATTTTTATATGCCCGATAAACAAAATTCATGATTTTTATGCATGCGTTCAACAAAATTTATGATTTTCCTTCTCCCGATCCACAAAATTCATGTTTTTACTGTGCCTGATTGACAAAATTCGTGATTTTCAACTGATATGCTTTCCGTCGGCCATTTAATGAAATTCACAATTTTTCTTCTCTAGACAATGGCAAAATTTTCATTTTTTTTTTTTTTTTTTTTTTTTTTTTTTTTTTTTTTTTAACCGTTTGTTGAAATTTACAATTTTTTCACAAACATTCGATGGAATTCTTGATTTTTCCACGCCCAATATACAAAATTTGCGATTTTCCATGCCTATCGACAAAATTCATAATTTTGCAGAACCGATAGACAAAATTCATAATGTTTTCCCACAATCTATGGACAATTTGCAAATTTTTTCCGCGACTGTTCGTTGAAATTCGCGATCTTTCCATGCCATTCGATGAAATTCGTTGCTCGATCCATGAAATTTGCGATTTTAAGTGCCTTATCGACAAAATTTGCAGGTTTTTTCAACTGATTTACAAAATTCAAGATTTTGAGTGATTGACGAAATTTACAACTCCAGAATTACCGATTTTGGCATCTCTGGTTTCTGTTGACCGATTATTGAAATTTGCGTTTTTTTTTCTAGCGACAAAATGGCGAAATTTGTGATTTTTCCATGCCCATTCGACAAAATTTGCATCCAGTCGATGCAATTCATAATTTTATCCACCTGATCGATGAAATTCATATTTTCCTACGATCTATGGACAAAATTTGCGCATTTTTCTCATGAATTATTAAGGAAATTCGAAATTTTTGGATAGGTTGGCATGTATGGTCTCTGCGGGCCACCAGTTACCCATCACGGGCCACAGGTTGTGCATTCCTAATCGTGATGCAGTTTAGCTCATTCGACTCGACCTTGATAGAACTTACTGATTTTAGTTTCACCACCAGGGGCAGTTATGTTCATATAGAACAGAGTGCGCCCCTGGCAGTGGAAGGGGAAATTAATGGATTTTGGAACTAACTCGAGTTCTATGGGTCCCATCACAACATGGTTTGATTCATTCAATTTGACATTGACAGGATATATCAATTTTAGTTTCAAGTTTGACCACCAGGGGGTGCATTCCTATCTCAGGTTCTATGGCCCCGATCATGACAAGGTATGGCTCACTCAACTCGAAATCGACAGCCTCAACAATTTCAGCTGTTTGTACAGAACAGAGTGTGCCCCCTGGTGGTGGAACATGGAACTAACAGATTTTGCAGCTAACTTG
This sequence comes from Maratus michaelseni, assembly GCA_963931845.1. Classification (NCBI taxonomy): domain Eukaryota; kingdom Metazoa; phylum Arthropoda; class Arachnida; order Araneae; family Salticidae; genus Maratus; species Maratus michaelseni. The sequence goes on from OZ007587.1 coordinate 189,884,256, forward strand.
AGTTCTATGGGTCCCATCACAATGCAGTTTGATTCATTTGACTCGACATCGACAGGATATATCGATTTTAGTTCCAAGTTTCACCACTAGGGGACACTATCCTATCTCGTGTTCTATGGGCCCGATTACGATGTGGTATGGCTCATTCGACTCGAAATCGACAGCCTGAAAGATTTCAGCTATGTTTGTATAGAACAGAGTGCGCCCCCTGGTGGTGGAAGATGGAACTAACGGATTTTGCAGCTAACTCGAGTTTTATGGGTCCCATCACAATGCAGTTTGATTCATTCAATTTGACATTGACAGGATATATCAATTTTAGTTTCAAGTTTGACCACCAGGGGGTGCATTCCTATCTCAGGTTCTATGGCCCCGATCATGACAAGGTATGGCTCACGCAACTCGAAATCGACAGCCTCAACAATTTCAGCTGTTTGTATAGAACAGAGTGCGCCCCCTGGTGGTGGAACATGGAACTAACAGATTTTGAAGCTTACTTGAGTTCTATGGGTCCCATCACAATGCAGTTTGATTCATTTGACTCGACATCGACAGGATATATCGATTTTAGTTCCAAGTTTCACCACTAGGGGACGCTATCCTATCTCGTGTTCTATGGGCCCGATTACGATGAGGTATGGCTCATTCGACTCGAAATCGACAGCCTGAAAGATTTCAGCTATGTTTGTATAGAACAGAGTGCGCCCCCTGGTGGTGGAAGATGGAACTAACGGATTTTGCAGCTAACTCGAGTTCTATGGGTCCCATCACAATGCAGTTTGGTTTATTCAACTGGACATCGACAGGATATATAGATTTTAGTTACAAGTTTCACCACCAGGGGGCGCTTTCCTATCTTGTGTTCTATGGTTCTATCTTGTGTTCGCTATCCAAAATCATAAGTAAAATTTATGTAAATGATTATTTTGCGTTATATTATCCACTTGCATACATTTCCCTTTGTTTGGATACTATGACGCAAAATAATCATTTACATAAATTTTACTTATGATTTTGGATAGCGTGGCACAGAAGATAAATCAATTTATTGAAATAAATACATTTCAATACACAATATAGGCTCAGTGAAAGTAATATATTTAAAAGTGTATTGAAAAATTAAAAGTATCGTTTGTATGTGTAAATATACTTTAGAGGACAAACCAAAAATAATTTAAATTGAATTTTAAAAGAGTCCTATTAAATTAACGTCAAGGTGTCACTCAAATTTTGATATCATTTCTTTTAAAACACATATTTTGAATTCATGAGAGATGTGAATGAAAAAGCATCAGCGAATAAATTTTATATATTTTTTCATATTAAGATAATAATTGCACCTGTGAACATAAATAAAACTAAAAAGAAAATTATGATTAAAAAAAATTATTAACATAGCGTCACTTAAATTTGATATCATTGCTTTTAAGACCCATATTTAAAATTCATAGAGCCAAAAGAAAGTGCTGCGTCAACACTTTTAACCCGTTAAGGGTTTTTGTACTGATATCATTACTTTTTTAAGGTTATTGATGAAAATGTCAATTAGTCGAAATTTAGTATAGGGTATAAATTAATCATTAGAATAAAATTTTAAAGAAATGCTAAAAAAGACCCCTTGGACCCCAATAAAATATGAGGGTGGTGGCCCAGGGAGAGGAATCCAAGACTCAACTTTTAAATTATACAGCGAGAGAGTAACACAATTAGAAGGATGAAAATGCATGACAAAACCCGTTTGTTCCATCTTCCTCCGCCAAAGGCCGCAATCTTTTCTATACAAACATAGCTGAAAATTTTCAGGCTGTCGATTCCGAGTCAAATGAGCCATACATCGTCGTGATCAGGCCCATAGAACACAAGATAGGAAAGCACCCCCTGGTGGTGAAACTTGTAACTAAAATCTATATATCCTGTCGATGTCGAGTCGAATGAATCAAACTGCATTGTGATGGGACCCATAGAACTCGAGTTAGCAGCAAAATCAGTTAGTTCCATCTTCCACCACCAGGGGGCGCACTCTGTTCTATACAAACATAGCTGAAATCTTTCAGGCTGTCGATTTCAAGTCGAATGAGCCATACCTCGTCGTGATCAGGCCCATAGAACACAAGATAGGAAAGCGCCCCCTGGTGGTGAAACTTGTCACTAAAATCTATATATCTTGTCGATGTCCAGTTGAATAAACCAAACTGCATTGTGATGGGACCCATAGAACTCTGTTGTAGAATTTTTCGCAAATTCTAAATTTTTAACTTATATTAACATAACCCTTCATTTCTCTAAATTTTCAGTTAATTTTTCTTTCACTTTCTTTTTTTTTTAATGTATAACATGGTAAGTAATGCAGTTCTTTCTTCCAAATTCTAGTTAAATGTTCCTTTTTTTTTCCCTTTTCGTAATATCAACCCCAAGTGTAAATTGTTGTGACCTTGTTGTTCAACCCCACTTATTCCAGGAAAAATACCCGCAAAGTTTAACCTTGTAGGACATGCAGTCAACCTTCCCCCAGGATTTCGGTCAAAAAAGGACCATTAGGTGACCCGTTCCTTCAAATATTTTTCTGTTACCATGTAGTTAGCGCATAGTAACAGAAGCGATAGGCCCCCGTTCCCCCTTTTTTTTAAATGGGTAGGTCCCATATAGGTTCGAGGAGAGAGAGGTGATACGAGAAGGTCAGTCAGTGAGTAGAAAACAGCTAGTGATGTAGGTGCGAGCCAATAAAATTCAGTACGGGCGAGGGGGTTCATTTTTGGCGGGAAGATGCTTTCCCACTCTACCCCTGAGCTCCGAGAAGGGATCTTGTTTAGTAGTTGATATGACACCTAGCTGAAAAGAAGTCGAGATTGAATAATCTCTCATAATTAGATTCTAGAATGAGGCATATCGCTTAGTGTGAGTTGAAAACACTTTTTTGAGAGTGACAATTTCCTTTCTATGAAATATCTAAGGCGAGTCTTGATGCTGTATGATGTTCAGATGATAGAGGTGAACATGAGACGACAATTACCAAGTTGTCAAAGTATCCATGAGTTGATAAGTTTGGACTGGTAGTGGAGCAGTATTTAGCTGTGCGAATCTCCAAAAAAATAAGTCCCGGAGGTAATATCGGTAAAGCGGAGTCTTGCAGATAGCATAAGAAGGTTCGGCTCCTAAAAAATTTATGAGAAGGTACTCCCTTTTGAAAGGCGGTTGCTGATATAAATATGAGAATTCAAGGAGATAACATCGTTGGATGATGAGTGGAAATAGAGAACAGCAGTAGTCTTACCCCATATTAGTGTAATAGGTATCCTAAACTGCCAACTGGGTGAGTGACCAAGAATACAATGAAAATTGGTTGGTACAAGAAATTTTTGTATTTGTGCAAAGGTGATTTGCTTTGTCTTCGAGAATGTGAGTAAAATTATTCATTTCTATATGTTTATAATGTTGAATTGTGCTTATCCTATATGTATATAAACTGTTTTTTAAAACTATTTTAAATGATTTCAATATAAGAAATTACAGTATCAATGCCAAATAGAGTGTTCGGATAAATGTTGTCTACATATTATGTGTTAATTAATTAAAAAGAAACGATGATAAAAAAAAAATGTTTCCTTTTCTCATTGTTTATACATTTCTCCTTCTCTAATTATTATAGATAGACTCTCATAAGTAGCAGTATTAATGTTAAATATTTTATTCAAGTAATAAAAACTTAAATGTTAATGTTAAATTTCTACAATAATAACTATGCCCGAATATAATAACAGCAATTAAATATGTGTAATGTGAATTTAGAATTCTGTTATTGTTTTATTCAGATGTGTTTATAAATATTATTTAATAAGTAATTCTTTTCTGCACTTTTAGTTTAAAATCTGTAAATTAATAGTAAATTAAACCCCCTTTCCTTGTTTTTAGCTTTGTTGCCCTTATATTTTTATTCTGTGAAATAGTCCACCTTCATTGTTTTTTTTTAAAACTGATAACAGAATTCATATGGAGTGAAATTCAATCACACATGTTTTCTTTAAATATATTAATTCTGTAAGAAATATATATATATGACAAATATAATTTTAAATTAATGTGGATTTAAGATGAAATGTGTAGACCTAATCTAAATATCCAAATGTAAATAGGACTAAATAGCTAGACAGATGATAGTAAATTTTATAGATTAAAGTTTATTGATGCACTTAAAATAAATTGTTTATTCTGAATTAAGTTAATTGTGAAATTTTATATATTTTAAAGAGAGTTAATAAATTTATGAAGTATTAAGAGAATCCTATTAAGTGAAATATTATTGTTTAGGTAATTAAAAATGTGTCCTATCATCTTGAATCACAGCTTTTCAAATGATTTATAAAATACGTAGTGTGCTCAACTATACGATTTCATTGGTCCCTAAATTTTAAAGGTATATATGTATTCATAAAGTAATGTCATTTTGGTTTTAACTTGCAAATTTTCTGGGTTTTATCCTCTCAAATATGAGAGTTTGTCTCCATTCTGTCATTCAAAATTAGTTTAATTTTCACTGCTATTCGTCATCATTTATGAATACTTTATATTTTTGAGATTTAGAAGTATTGGGTGTTTTTCTTTTTTTTTGGTTGTGAAAGATATGAGAATATTGTTACCTCCTTTGATTTTATTTAAAAGTAAAATTTAAAAGTAAATGAATTTATTTTGCCATTCTCTCCCTTTTCTTATATTTTGTATTATGTGTGTTAACTTGTACTAAATTTTGGTGCCCCTTCTTAAATCTAATTACCTGGTGTTTGTAATAAATTTATGGTAACAATATTCAGTTGGTGGTATGTCTTTCTCACCTGGTGTAATGTTAAATTTAAATTCTTGTATAATTGGATTAAAGTTAAATATTGTGAAGTGGTAGAATGTAAGATTATAGTCATAAGATGCATTAAAATAACTTCTTAAAAAAAAATAGTAACAAGGAAAGACCCAATAAGATTGGTGCCCATGACATTTCAAACCTGGCTTATGCTTATAGATTTATAAAAATCTAAAATTTTTTAAAAAATATGAAGCTGTATTTTGTGTTTTTAATTTAATTTTCATGGTTGTAAAAGGTATTTTGATTTAATTTTCATGGTTGTAAAAGGTATTTTGATTTAATTTTCATGGTTGTGAAAGGTAAGTCTGTGACTCTGTATTGCAATTTGGTTAAAGTTTTGACATCTCTGCACTTAGATAGTTCCAAATTTAAATTCTCTCTTGTTTTTATGCTTTTGTATGTGTATTTCTGTGTATAGTTGCACCCCCCTCCCACTTAATTTTTTTTTCTCATTGATAAAACTTATCATGGCAGAAGATCAGGCAAAAAACTTGGCTAATATTCAAAAGAAAAATTCCCTTATGGAAAATATTTCTTCAATTCCACCTTTTAGCGGTGTTGAAAATTCAGTTTCTTTTAGTGAATTTTTTGAAAAGTGGGATAGCCTTGCTACCTTTTTCGAATGGGGGGAGGATGAGAAAAAATTCGCTTGGTTTAGCAGAGTTACCGGGGGAGCGGCAAGGTTATTTAAGCTTCATAAAGATAAAAAGGTAGATGAAATTGTTAAAATTTTCAGGGAAAGATACACCAGTCATGTTTCTCCAGATGTAGCCCTTTCAAATTTTTTTAGTTTCAAGCAAACCCCTCAAATGTCGGTGCAGGACTTCTATGACAGAGCCTACGACATGTCGCTTAAAGCCCTAGTTATTGATGGATTACAAGGGGAGGTAGTTAACAAAAGTAGAAACGCTATTTTTCACTCAATGCTTTTGGGAAATCTGTCCCCAGAAATAAGAAAAGGGGTCATTACGAAAAACCCACAAACGCCTGAAGAAATCCTCACTGTTGCATTGCTTGAGGAAAAAGCGTGCAGGAGTATAAATCCATTCTATAACCTCCAAAATGAAATTAGTGCTCCATTTATACCTGATTCTGTACCACAAAATTTAGCCTGTGCAGCTATGTATCCCCAAAATGAGTATAAACAATCACAGCAGGACATCAGCAATTTGAAAGACCAGGTAGATTTGCTGTCAGCAAAAATTGACAGTTTAGTTCGAATTCAGGAAAGGCAGAGTGAGGTCCAGAGCCAGGAAAGAGCACAATTCAGAAATTTTCAGTGTCATTTGTGCTCAGAAAGTGGACATTATGCACGAGATTGCCCACAGGCGAGGTACCAGTATAACTTTGGTAGGAGCAGGCATAATAACTATAGGGGCCGTGGAAACTATAACAGTAATTATAGAGGAAATTCAAACCAAGCAGGGAATGGTAACTATAGGGGAAATAGAAATAGAAATGAATATAATTATAGGGGTAGAAATGACTACAGTTATAGAGATAGTGATGACTACATAAATAGAGAGATAATAATAGGGACAGACATGAAAACAGTAATGGAAACCAACCGAGTAATGATGCTAATGCCCAAGGTACTCCTGCGAGGCCTTTAAACGGTTAGAGGCCGGATCTTTAATGGTCGAATTGATCCCCCAAAAGCCAAACGACTCACCCCCTGTATATAGTGTGTTTTCACCCCATTTATATAGTCTCCCAGTTACTAAAATTACTGTAAATAATAAAAATATTACTGCGTTATGTGACTCGGGATCGGCTATCAATTTGTTGAGTAGCACTATGCTCAATTTGTTCACGGGTAGCCCTATAGAAGAGTGTTGCACACCGATTGTGACAGTAACTGGTCAAAAAGTTCATCTCAATCAAAGTGTACTCGCAACATTTAAAATTAATGATACGCTGTGCAAGGCACAGTTTTTTGTTGTACCAGGTCAGCTGGCGGAGGAATTTTCTGCTATTTTGGGAATGCCTTTTTTAAAAAAGTATCGAGTTCTCATTGATTGTTCAGACAATCCTATCACTCTTAGAAGCCCTGAACAAACCCAATGTAAACAAAAAATTGATATGCAAAGTCATTCCAAATTAGAGACAAACAAGGGTTGCCATAATCTTAGTGAGTCTACTGAGAGTGTGGAAAACGTCGAGGAAAATACTGAACAGTGTCAGGATTCTGTAAATAATGTAGGGGTTATAGTAAATAATTGTAAATATAATTGTAAATATATGTATAATAATGATTCAAAAATGTGTAATTGTGATAATTGTGACCCTGAAAATTCCCAGTGCAAATATGTCAACAAAGGTGAAAGGGAGCAGAAGGTAGACTGTAGTAGTAATGTAAAGACAGTTCAGGGTACCATAAGTAGTATTAGTGGAGAATTCGATAATGGTGGGCAGAATAAGGTGTCAAGTGAAAGTAATAGTGTCTTGCAAAGTGAAAAAGTAGAGGGTACCACAAATAACTACAGTATACCACAGACTACTGAGGCTCAACAAGTAAACCATATTGCACAACATGCGGATAATGCTAGCAAATCTGATGAGACTGTTTTTTATGATATGGAGGAACAATTAAGTGGGAACACACAAAATAATGAGAGTGAAAATAGAATGAGTAGCAATGAGAGTAATGACAAGACTATCATAGGCATTGCCGCATTATGTGACAAACTTACAATTCCCCATTGAACAATTAAATAATGTAAATTTTAAGATCGCTTTAGTTGCTAACCCGAAAAATACCCAAGTTGTCCATGTTGATAGACTAACGTTATTCAAAGACAGGAAGATTACTAACCAAAACAATCCACAACAACAAACGACTAACGGAAATTCGATTCACAATCCGCCCATCGATGAAACAGAACCGATTCAGAGTGGCGAGCAACCAACCCACCTCCGTACTACTAGACATAGACGATATTTCGCATGGGTTCCGCCCCCTTTAGCGCAAGAAAACGAGAATGATTGCAACACTGAAACTGTAACTAATGAAGACGAGGAGGAGGCGCGCAGCGTTTCAACCGAAATTGGTGCTCTTTCCCCACAACCACAGGTCAGTCCGGGAGGGGAAGAGTCACATCCACAGATTGCTCCGGTAGGGGAAAGTTCGGGTAGCACACAAGAGGAGCCTAATATTGCTGAAAGAGGCAGAGAGGTTGATCAGTCCGATAGCAACGAAAAAGCAACTGAGGGTGATTCGATACGGCCTGTCGCGAAATCGAAACGCCTCGGTCGTTCTAGATCGACTCCACGGGTCGATTATTCCTTTCGGGACAGAAGCGTTCGTCCCATTTATAAAGAGTAACGACTTTATCTGTTTTTCACTCAATGTTTTCTGTATATAGTCTAATTAATTTGTATTTATATGTGTTTAGAGGAAATTTATCGAAATTAAAACTCGGAATTGAAAATTTTTCAACTTAAAATGGGTTTGTTTTGATTGCTTTCCGGAAGTGTTAGTAAGCGTTTTTGGAGCTTTATATGTACCTTTTTTAGAAGGGTATTGGGTATTATGTTATATTTTGGCATGCATACCGCTCCGCACCCACTTTTTGTAAATTTTTATAAATTTTTAACCAAAATTCGTGCTATTTCTGGGATGTTTGGAGTTTTTTGGGGGATGTTTTGAAAATTACGTGATGCAAGCGAAGGGATTTGGGTAAAATTTTTTTTCCCCTTTTTTACTTCCTTTTGAAAATATAATTGTATTGTATATATATAGCTAATTCTAACATTTATTTAGTTTACTTATTTGTGTTACCTTCTCGGAAGTTGTAATTTTTTGGGTATATGTGCAAATCTTACAGAGATATTTTATACATTTCTGTATGTGGGGTGTGACTTATTTACAGCCGTACATATACACTTTCGGTGTGTACATTTTTATGCCTTCTATATTCTATTCTCTTCTGTAAATTTGGGTAATTGTGTTTATATTTTCTTTTTTCCCTTTTTTTTTTTTTTTTTTTTTTTGCATTTTTTTTTTTTTCCCCTTTTTATATCTTGTTGGCAGAGTTACCTGGTAGTAGTGGAATTTGTTTTTCACATTTTTTTTTTGCATGTTGTTTTTAGTTTCTGCATTTTTAAAGTTGTCTAGGCTATGGTAATTGTTCCCATAGGAATACAGAGTTGCAGACATACACTAATGTATGCACAATGATCTGTAAGTGCATTTGTACACTCCAAGTAAAACCCCAACAATCAAAATATGAACTTTTCAAATGAATAGGGGTTCCCTGCTAATACAATGAACTTGCATTCATGTATTTTTTTTTTTTTTGTAAAGCATTTTAAACTGAAAATGAAATATTGCATCTCTGTTGTGTTTTTTTTTTTTTTGTGTTATGCTATTTACCTGTATGTAACCTAGTGCTATTTCTATGAATTTAATTTAAATAGTTTTTTTTATTACCTTTGACTCACACACTGTTATATGTCGAGTAAAAGATTTTATTTGTGTATTATGTATATATATATCTACATCTGCATCTCCAGCCTGTGTCTTGATGTGTATGTAAATTGTGAAAATTACCAGTTGGCAGTCCTTCACATGTTAATTAACCTTAAACTTAAATTTATTTAATTTTAGCAACAATTTTGGGGCCTAGCTGCAGTTACACATGGCAATTACGGTGGAGTGGCATACTCACTTGTAGAAAGTAGTAGTGGTGAAATGAGAGTTCACCGTCTGGATATCTGGTCTGTTTTGGGAAGTTGGTGAAAATTTTCAGTAGGTATCATCTAATACAGATAACTGTAGGCAAATCTGAAGGCAAGGATAGAGGCTCAGTTGGTTGTGATAAACCCCATGGTTACTTATATGGCTCACAGCTTTTACTTATGTATAAATTCCTTTTTAAACTCAATTCCATTTTTCTTTTAGGGATGTGGTCAGGTGGACGGTTCATTGTGTGCAGCTCGAATTGCACATTCCGGAGTGTGACGAGCGGGGTTTCAACTATGTGATGCTTGGAAGCTCTTCGAGTCGCTGTTTGATTTGTTCGAGTATCTTGGACCCACGTAGGTGTTTCTCCAGCAGGCAGTAAACCATTTTACCTTCATTTTTCCAATTTTTTGGTTTTAACCAGTCTAGGTTAACTAACTTGGAGTAGGAAATCGAGTTCTCCATTGGGAGTTAGCTTTATACTTTCTTTTTTTTTTTTTGTTTAAAAAAAAAAAAAAAAAAAAAAAAAAAAAAATTTTTTTAGTCAAAATTTTTTTTTTTATTCAGGATAGGGGAGTCTTGTTGTAGAATTTTTCGCAAATTCTAAATTTTTAACTTATATTAACATAACCCTTCATTTCTCTAAATTTTCAGTTAATTTTTCTTTCACTTTCTTTTTTTTTTAATGTATAACATGGTAAGTAATGCAGTTCTTTCTTCCAAATTCTAGTTAAATGTTCCTTTTTTTTTCCCTTTTCGTAATATCAACCCCAAGTGTAAATTGTTGTGACCTTGTTGTTCAACCCCACTTATTCCAGGAAAAATACCCGCAAAGTTTAACCTTGTAGGACATGCAGTCAACCTTCCCCCAGGATTTCGGTCAAAAAAGGACCATTAGGTGACCCGTTCCTTCAAATATTTTTCTGTTACCATGTAGTTAGCGCATAGTAACAGAAGCGATAGGCCCCCGTTCCCCCTTTTTTTTAAATGGGTAGGTCCCATATAGGTTCGAGGAGAGAGAGGTGATACGAGAAGGTCAGTCAGTGAGTAGAAAACAGCTAGTGATGTAGGTGCGAGCCAATAAAATTCAGTACGGGCGAGGGGGTTCATTTTTGGCGGGAAGATGCTTTCCCACTCTACCCCTGAGCTCCGAGAAGGGATCTTGTTTAGTAGTTGATATGACACCTAGCTGAAAAGAAGTCGAGATTGAATAATCTCTCATAATTAGATTCTAGAATGAGGCATATCGCTTAGTGTGAGTTGAAAACACTTTTTTGAGAGTGACAATTTCCTTTCTATGAAATATCTAAGGCGAGTCTTGATGCTGTATGATGTTCAGATGATAGAGGTGAACATGAGACGACAATTACCAAGTTGTCAAAGTATCCATGAGTTGATAAGTTTGGACTGGTAGTGGAGCAGTATTTAGCTGTGCGAATCTCCAAAAAAATAAGTCCCGGAGGTAATATCGGTAAAGCGGAGTCTTGCAGATAGCATAAGAAGGTTCGGCTCCTAAAAAATTTATGAGAAGGTACTCCCTTTTGAAAGGCGGTTGCTGATATAAATATGAGAATTCAAGGAGATAACATCGTTGGATGATGAGTGGAAATAGAGAACAGCAGTAGTCTTACCCCATATTAGTGTAATAGGTATCCTAAACTGCCAACTGGGTGAGTGACCAAGAATACAATGAAAATTGGTTGGTACAAGAAATTTTTGTATTTGTGCAAAGGTGATTTGCTTTGTCTTCGAGAATGTGAGTAAAATTATTCATTTCTATATGTTTATAATGTTGAATTGTGCTTATCCTATATGTATATAAACTGTTTTTTAAAACTATTTTAAATGATTTCAATATAAGAAATTACAGTATCAATGCCAAATAGAGTGTTCGGATAAATGTTGTCTACATATTATGTGTTAATTAATTAAAAAGAAACGATGATAAAAAAAAAAAATGTTTCCTTTTCTCATTGTTTATACATTTCTCCTTCTCTAATTATTATAGATAGACTCTCATAAGTAGCAGTATTAATGTTAAATATTTTATTCAAGTAATAAAAACTTAAATGTTAATGTTAAATTTCTACAATAATAACTATGCCCGAATATAATAACAGCAATTAAATATGTGTAATGTGAATTTAGAATTCTGTTATTGTTTTATTCAGATGTGTTTATAAATATTATTTAATAAGTAATTCTTTTCTGCACTTTTAGTTTAAAATCTGTAAATTAATAGTAAATTAAACCCCCTTTCCTTGTTTTTAGCTTTGTTGCCCTTATATTTTTATTCTGTGAAATAGTCCACCTTCATTGTTTTTTTTTTTAAACTGATAACAGAATTCATATGGAGTGAAATTCAATCACACATGTTTTCTTTAAATATATTAATTCTGTAAGAAATATATATATATGACAAATATAATTTTAAATTAATGTGGATTTAAGATGAAATGTGTAGACCTAATCTAAATATCCAAATGTAAATAGGACTAAATAGCTAGACAGATGATAGTAAATTTTATAGATTAAAGTTTATTGATGCACTTAAAATAAATTGTTTATTCTGAATTAAGTTAATTGTGAAATTTTATATATTTTAAAGAGAGTTAATAAATTTATGAAGTATTAAGAGAATCCTATTAAGTGAAATATTATTGTTTAGGTAATTAAAAATGTGTCCTATCATCTTGAATCACAGCTTTTCAAATGATTTATAAAATACGTAGTGTGCTCAACTATACGATTTCATTGGTCCCTAAATTTTAAAGGTATATATGTATTCATAAAGTAATGTCATTTTGGTTTTAACTTGCAAATTTTCTGGGTTTTATCCTCTCAAATATGAGAGTTTGTCTCCATTCTGTCATTCAAAATTAGTTTAATTTTCACTGTTATTCGTCATCATTTATGAATACTTTATATTTTTGAGATTTAGAAGTATTGGGTGTTTTTCTTTTTTTTGGTTGTGAAAGATATGAGAATATTGTTACCTCCTTTGATTTTATTTAAAAGTAAAATTTAAAAGTAAATGAATTTATTTTGCCATTCTCTCCCTTTTCTTATATTTTGTATTATGTGTGTTAACTTGTACTAAATTTTGGTGCCCCTTCTTAAATCTAATTACCTGGTGTTTGTAATAAATTTATGGTAACAATATTCAGTTGGTGGTATGTCTTTCTCACCTGGTGTAATGTTAAATTTAAATTCTTGTATAATTGGATTAAAGTTAAATATTGTGAAGTGGTAGAATGTAAGATTATAGTCATAAGATGCATTAAAATAACTTCTTAAAAAAAATAGTAACAAGGAAAGACCCAATAACTCGAGTTAGCTGCAAAATCCGTTAGTTCCATCTTCCACCACCAGGGGGCGCACTCTGTTCTATACAAACATAGCTGAAATCTTTCAGGCTGTCGATTTCGAGTCGAGTGAGCCATACCTCATCGTAATCGGGCCCATAGAACACGAGATAGGATAGTGTCCCCTAGTGGAGAAACTTGGAACTAAAATCGATATATCCTGTCGATGTCGAGTCAAATGAGTCAAACTGCATTGTGATGGGACCCATAGAACTCAAGTTAGCTGCAAAATCTGTTAGTTCCATGTTCCACCACCAGGGGGCGCACTCTGTTCTATACAAACAGCTGAAATTGTTGAGGCTGTCGATTTCGAGTTGAGTGAGCCATACCTTGTCATGATCGGGGCCATAGAACCTGAGATAGAAATGCACCCCCTGGTGGTCAAACTTGAAACTAAAATTGATATATCCTGTTAATGTCAAATTGAATGAATCAAACCATGTTGTGATGGGACCCATAGAACTCGAGTTAGTTCCAAAATCCATTAATTTTCCCTTCCACTGCCAGGGGCGCACTCTGTTCTATATGAACATAACTGCCCCTGGTGGTGAAACTAAAATCAGTAAGTTCTATCGAGGTCGAGTCGAATGAGCTAAACTGCATCACGATTAGGAATGCACAACCTGTGGCCCGTGATGGGTAACTGGTGGCCCGCAGAGACCATACATGCCAACCTATCCAAAAATTTCGAATTTCCTTAATAATTCATGAGAAAAATGCGCAAATTTTGTCCATAGATCCTAGGAAAATATGAATTTCATCGATCAGGTGCATAAAATTATGAATTGCATCGACTGGATGCAAATTTTGTCGAATGGGCATGGAAAAATCACAAATTTCGCCATTTTGTCGCTAGAAAAAGAAACGCAAATTTCTATAAATCGGTCAACAGAAACCAGAGATGCCAAAATCGGTAATTCTGGAGTTGTAAATTTCGTCAATCACTCAAAATCTTGAATTTTGTAAATCAGTTGAAAAAACCTACAAATTTTGTCGATAAGGCACTTAAAATCGCAAATTTCATGGATCGAGCAACGAATTTCATCGAATGGCATGGAAAGATCGCGAATTTCAACGAACAGTCGTGAAAAAATTTGCAAATTGTCCATAGATTGTGGGAAAACATTATGAATTTTGTCTATCGGTTCTGCAAAATTATGAATTTTGTCGATAGGCATGGAAAATCGCAAATTTCGTATATTGGGCATGGAAAAATCAAGCATTCCATCGAATGTTTGTGAAAAAATTGTAAATTTCAACAAACGGTAAAAAAAAAAAAAAAAAAAATGGAAATTTTGCCATTGTCTAGAGAAGAAAAATTGTGAATTTCATTAAATGGCCGACGGAAAGCATATCAGTTGAAAATCACGAATTTTGTCAATCAGGCACAGTAAAAACATGAATTTTGTGGATCGGGAGAAGGAAAATCATAAATTTTGTTGAACGCATGCATAAAAATCATGAATTTTGTTTATCGGGCATATAAAAATCATTAATTTCGTCAAACGGATCCATAAAAATCCAGAAAGTCATCAATCGGTTGCGTAAAAATCTTGAATTTCATCGATCAGGCGTGTAAAAATATAGGACAAAATTGCCATTCGCCAATCGGCGAGTAATACTAAAAATTTGGCAACTGACTTTACTGCCACCACTGGTCAAACTTAATAGTCCCAATTGCGATGATTGAATGGAAAAAGATTTTTTCCCCGCTGTCGCTCGACAAATTTCGAAACCATTTGGCGAATTTCACGATTTTTTCCCCGAAATTATTTGACGGATTGTGACTTTTTTTCTTCTCGAAGCCATTCGATGATATTCGAAAAAATTTTCCCCTGAAACCAGTTGATGAATTTTGTGATTTTTCCACTATCAATGAATTTTGTGATTTTTCTGCTATCGATTGATGAATTTCGTGATTTATCGACTATCGATTAATGAATTTCACGACTTTTTCCATGAACGAACAAATTGTGCACTTTTTTCCACTGCTATTCGACGAATTTTGCAATTCTGTTCCGCGATTGTTAGACAAATTTCACTATTTTTCTCCCGAGATCATTTGATGAATTTTGTGATTTTTTTTCCCCGAACGTATTTGACGAATTTCTCTAATTTTTTCACGACAGTTAGACATAATTAATTTTTTTCCTGCAATGCCTGATTTCTTTCTCGAGACCATTTGACGAATGTCGCGATTTCTTTCCCAACACTATTTGACAAATTTCGCCGTTTATTCCACAATCGTTTGACAAATTTCTTAAATTTTTTATCAAGTATTTGTAAATTTGTTATTGGTCAATGCTGAAAAGCAGGAGTAAAAAAATCCATGTACTGGCCAGTGGTCACTGAGTAAAAAAGTTGAAACCTATACATAAAAGTTGAACCTATACATAAAAATCATGAATTTTTTAGAACGGGCACATAAAAATCACAATTTTGTCAAGTAGCCGCATAAAAATCACAAATCCATCTAGTGGGTGCATTCTTCCAAATTTGCAACCGAACAGTGCTGTATGTATGGATAATGCTAATTATCCCCCCCCCCTACCCAACATCTCCTCGAAACAAAATTCTCTCTGCGCTACTGATGGTGGTCCTCGACAACCCAACAATTTTTTAAGTGGCCCTTCGCCTAAAAAGATTGGGCACCTCTACTATCAATTAACAATAAATTAACCTATCGCTTGTGTCATGTATTCATGAGCGGTGATTGCAATGCAAATTCTTGTTTACAAGAATAAGACTCATATTAGGTATTTTATTATTTATTTATTGTTTGTTTACTTATTTTGATTTGATTTTCTTGTCCTTTTAGAAATTGACTTTAGATTGTTACTTAAATGGTGAGATGATTGTCAATTACCTGTTTTATCGATAAAAATGATACAAGGTAAAGAAATTGCATCGTGTCGAGTGAATATTTAGGAAGTATTTTAAAACCCGCAGACTAAAGAAGATTTGTGTTTTACTTGTTAGCTATATTTTGCAACTCTCCAAATTACTGCAATGTAAATATAGTATGAAGTTAACTTTCCTCTGTTGTATAGCTACTTTTATTGGAAAAAAACTCTGAAAATGCATTGTTGTAGTAATCAATTATTTTTGCAGTTGTGTAAATTCTGTCATAACAATTTTCAACTAAGGGAAATCTTACATTGGACATTTAATCACGGTATTTTAAATAAGAAAACTTAAAATATTTGCAAATTAAAGAAATGAAAAGAGATTTTGTTCAAAATTACATCTAAAGATTTTTTTTTTTTTTTTACAAAAAATGCAAAATTCGCCAGTCGTTCGGGAAATTATCCCAAAATTCTACCAATAAAATGGGACTGTAAACAAACCGGTTCAAAATGTGTCCTTTTTAAAAATTAAATTCCATCCCAGCAGCCCTGTTGTTATGTTAGTCGAGCACTAGCTGATCGACAAAATTTTTTAATCTCGCCAACCTTTTTTTTCTGACCAATCTTTAACATAAGCTAATAAAGTATAGCCAACATTTTAACATTGCTATATAGTATCTTAAAAAACTTACTTAAAAATAGCTGAAATATAATCTTGATAAAATACGTAAACACAAACATATCAATACAAATAACAAAATCTCATGTAATCGGGTAGGGGAGACCGGTACACAGTGGACCACTTTTTCAGTTCATTTTTTTTTCTCTTTAACAGACTGACCAATCTGTATGAAAATATTTTTGAATATTCCTTAAACCTTCTTACATCCATCATAATTTTCTCACAACATAGTTTTCAATACATTAAATATATATATATATATACACTGGTCCACCCACCAGGGTACAGTGGACCACTATTAGGTATTATCTAAAATATAATATAAATCTATTTTTCATTAATCTAATTCTTTTTTGTTGCCTCTTCATTCGCAAAATAACATAGTAATATAAATTTTGAAACAAAAACAAAAAATTAATTATATTTTGAAAATAATAACAGATTAATACACGAACAATTGCAATTTAGTTGAAGTTATTACTTAAGTACAAAAAAAATCAGCTCACAATAAAATTTGCAAATGAAATTCCAAAATACTTATCAATAAGATTGAGCCTGGAATTTTCAAGAAATAATTTTGGGTCTGCGAGCAACATTATGAAATCATTGACATCAACAGCACATTTATCTACTACAGTTTCGGGAGAAATAAACTGATTTCCATTCAATTTGCATCTCATGAATCTTACTTGAATAGAATCATCAACAATTAGACTACAGTTATATTTATCAAAGGCAGTAAATACAAAACAAAATATTTTTTACTATGTTAAATAAATTGTTATTTTTATTTGTTTACTTTATTTTACAGTTAAATCTACTTTAAAACAATCTTTCTTTATAGAAAATAAGCAATTATTAAATATTTTGAACATTCTGCATTAGAGGAGCAGAGTGGATTGTGGACCACTGTGCCCCAGGAGTGGGTGGTCCACTGTACCCCATGTTGAAGTTCAATAAATAATCATATTAATATTGTTTATAGCTTTCTTTTAAACATAATAACTTTAAAGTAAAATAAAAACAAGTATCTTAGCTTTTCAAAAAAACTGTTTTATTTTATTTATCTACAACCTTTAATTACTAAAAAAATAAAAATATGATGATGAAAAATTTTACTTTTAGAAGCTCAAAACAACAAAGCAGGATAAAATAGTTCAATCTGAGCTAAACATACTTTCTGAAGGCTATAAATAATCATTGCAGTGCTGTTGTCTATTAGGATAGAAGAGAAGCTTAAAAAAAATGTAAATAAATAAAATATTAGGGGGTGGTCCACTGTGTCCATAGGTTCACTGTGTACCGGTCTCCCCTATATTAATGATAGGCTTAGTCAATAAAAAAAATGTTAAAGTAAGCCATAACATAAATTAGAAACATTGTATTTCATAATGAAAACATCGTATCTAATTTTATATACATAAAAGTGAAAACTTACGTTATATAAATTCCCTATATAATATACCAAAGTTTCATCACAATTAAACGTATTTCAATCACACTGAAATAAAAAGTTTTAGTTATTAAATTTGTGTGAGGTGAATGATGGGAAAGTTTGATTTGGAGAGTTGGAAAATATAGCTAACAAGTAAAAAACCAATCTTCTATCATCATCAGATTTTTAAAAGACTTCTTTAAAAGATTCACTGATTATTTTTAACGATAAAACAGGTAATACTATTGACAATTATCTCACCATTTACTCCACTAAATCAAAGACAATTTCTAAAAGGACAATCTAATCAAAATAAGTAAACAAACAATAAATAAATAAATTATACAATACCTCATATGAGTGTTTGAACTTTGAAGGGGGGGGGGGGGCTATGAGACCTATAGCGGCAGGGCTGTCGTCTCGAATGATCCAAACCATATGAGTGTTATTCAGGGAGATATAAATAGATTAGGAGAATTTTCCCCTATGGCATCTTCCTTGCAAACTTGAGCCTAACGCCGAAGTGGCCGCATGTGGCGCTGCGATCTTTAGCTGAGTCAAAATAACATTGTTTGCTATAGGAGTGCGTTATTATTTCTTTAATAAAATATTAATTTTACATTATATTTTAATATGGCTCGGAACTGTTTTGTATATGGATGTGACACAGGTTATAAGAAAGTCGAAAGACAGAATAAAGAACTGGGTATAAGAAATCCATCGTTGTTTCCGTGAGCATATCTCGTCTAGCACAGTAAAAAATGCCAAAAATTTAGTTCAGATAGGAAACACAGTTAAAAATTATCTTTTCACCAATTCAAAAAATGAATCCACCCCTTCCAGGAAAAAAGAAAAAGGGAGGGGGGGGGGGGTGCAACAGATAAATTAACTGAATAAAATGGATGGCTTTTGTGCTTCTTTTTGAAATTATATATAAATATAGTTTTTTTTTTTTTTTTTTTTTTTTTTTTTTTTTTTTTTTTTAATCTAAGGAAAATGCTGTGATTTTTAAATGTTTGTAGCCGAGTAATTCTTGAAATTATATTTTTTGTATTTTTCTTTGTTAAACAAATGTTTGTTAATTATTTCTGTTAAATAATGTTTGTTCCTTAAATAAAGATATGTAATTTTTCTTGTGTAATCTTTATTTAAATATACACATATAGGCACAAAAGTGTTTTAATTTATCAAAATATCTTGATCATATGCAATAAATACATAGACATCAAATTATTTTTTTGATTTGGGAAAAAAAAAAAAAAAAAAAAAAAAAAAAAATTCTTTCAAATAGGAAGTTATTGACAGCAAGTCTTGAATGTAGAAAATGATTCATATTATACATGTGTATTAATTTACAGAAAAAACTAGTTGTATTTGAATTTATATTACATTAAATATAAGAATAAAATTACAATAATCCAGTAGTATAGGAAACACTATTTTCTTTTCTAGGGTCCCTTTCCTGTATTGTCACAAAAATTTGAGCATTTCCGATGCCTCAAAGGAGTGGTGATGGGAGTATGTAAATAAATATTTAGATAAATATATTTATTATTATCCTACTATAATACACTGCTCAAAACAATTAAAGGATATTGCAGTTTTAGGTGGATTTTGTATCTGGGAAACTTTTTAGCTGATTGATACATGGTCGACAGACATAGTAGGTTATATGAGAATAAATTACACGTGTTTGGCAGAAAAAAATGCATTTTATTGCGCATTTGTGTACAAAAGGAAAAAAACACAATTTGTGCATATGAGAAAAAAAGAATTCTTCAAAGAAAATCATTTTCAGTAGGGGGTATGGTTTCCACGGGCGGCCAGCAACGTTGAACACCTTTGAGGCATGGATTCAATGAGGCTATTAATGACGAGTTGGGGTATTCTGCCCCACTCTTCCAGAAGAGCTCTTTCCAGTTCTTGGAGAGTTTGTGGGGGTTGTTGGCGGCCAGAAACTCGTCTTCCTAGAGCGTCCCAAACGTGCTCGATTGGATTCATGTCTGGAGAACACGCTGGCCATTCCATTCGAACGATTCCTTCCTCGAAAAGGAAATCCTCCACCAGTTTTGCACGATGTGGCCTGCAGTTATCGTCCATTAAAATGAAGTTATCTCCGATTGCTGCAGCGTAAGGGACTACAATAGGTCTGAGGATCTCATCCCTATATCGGCGACCAGTCAGAGCTCCATCTCGAATGATGTAGAGGTCAGTGCGCCCGTCAATGGAGATGCCACCATACACCAACACTCCTCCACCGCCAAATCTGACACTTTCGTGCACGAACGCAGGATTATTCCTACTGCCACGGTCCCTCCAGATGAAAATACGCCTATTATCCAGATGCACAGAAAAACGGGACTCGTCAGAAAACAGAATATTGCTCCATTCATTTCTCCTCCAGTTGACATGCTCGGTTGCCCACTCCCTGCGGTCGCGACGATGCCTTGATGTTAATCTAACACATACCATCGGTCGGCGAGCATACAGACCTACATCATGGAGCCGGTTTCGGACAGTCTGAGTTCAAATCGTGGTGCCTGTAGCCGAGCGAAGGTGTTGTTGGAGAAGAGTAGCGTTCATGTTTCGGTGTCTCCGAGCTGTTAACGCTAAATACCGATCTTCATTGGGCGTTGTTGCCCGTCTACGACCTTGCCCTGGTCTTCGGCCTGCACATTCACTCTCCAAAAAACGGTTCCAGATCCTGGAAATGACACTTTGTGACACTCCAATGGCTTGCGCTACTTCGGCTTGAGTTTGGCCCCCTTCTAACCTACCAACAATTCTCCAAGCTTCTGAATCTGTCAAATGACTTCGCTGAGACATCGTACTCATCGAAACAAAGCAATCACTGAATGCCGATCATCCTTGTCTTCATTCTCTTTTATCTAGTTGAAAGTCAAATTTCATTACGTTTTTGACGTCGAACTCAAAATTTGCATACTCCACAGTTTGAAAACCAGAAAAATTTGCATTTGTGATTCTCTTCTTCTATTTTCGGCAAAAAAAATTTTGTTTATATCTTTATTTTATATAAAACTTCAAATATCCTTTAATTGTTTTGAGCAGTGTAGTATAAAATATCATCTCTAATGAAAATTACATGCTAAATTTGGGGGCCTAGGGCCCAATTGCTACAAATTTCAAATTTACTTTACATTTGTAGTAGGCATAAATATTTTTTAAATCTAGAGTTTGAGTACAATAAAATTAATCCTATCAAAATTCACCTTATTCCAATACTTGTTTTGAATAGGAATTGATATTTTTTGCTCATTTTAAATAATACAGCTGGGAAGAAAATATATATAATTTTTAGTTATTTGCAGTTTGTAAAATTTAGTATGAATATTTAACAAATTCTTAAACTAAATAGTCCTGATTTTCATATTTTATTTATTTTAAAAAATAAATAAAAGCATATAAAAACATCATCATTTGTTTTAATTAGAAAAAAAAAAAGTTATTCTATAAAATATTTACGAGAATTACGTGATAAATCCCGGATATCGAAGTACAATAAAATTTAAAAGAAAAAAAAGATATATTTGAGTTCCAGGCTTGTTTTGAATAAGAATTAATATTTTTTGTTCCTTTTTAATATTACAGTGAAAATATATATTATTTGCAGTTTGTAAAATTTAATATAAATATTTTACAAACTCTTAAAATAGTTCGTTTTCTGTTTTATTAATTAAAAAACATCACATAATTTCTTTTTAAATGCAGCTTGAGAAAAAAAAAAAAAAAAAAAGTTTTCGATTTGCTGAACTTCGATTGCTGACACAGATGGCGCTCCGGCCAGTACACGAGATTTCGCGCATTACCAAACTTCATTTCGGAGTCAAAAACCTAACACACCTTTCCCCTACCTGAGGTATTCTATTACCATGGTGTTATTCTTACAAAAACAACATTCGAGACTCGTTGAAAACAAACAGATGATTGATTTGTTGATTAGAAGCTGTTTCAAATTAACTGATAAAAAAAAAAATCTGAATCTTTTTTTCCTTTAAAAAATGACAAATTAAATATATAAATAACAATTAAATTGTATATATATAATTATAAAATATTTCAATATTTTAATCAAGGAATCTAAATATTTTTCGACTTAATGAAGATTTTGAAATAAAAAATTCTTTATTATAACAAAAAAGAAAAATATACAAACAATAATTTAATACATATATATTACATATTAAAAATTGCATTAAAAACTGTTTTCGTATTAAAAAAAAAAAAGAATCTAAATAGTTTTTCAGCGATATGGATATGCTTTAACGTTTAACTGTAACCGTAATAGGCAAGAGCTTCCTTATTGCGCAGTAATAAAAAGCAGTGAAAAGGCTGAAGATCTGTAATGTTAGTCTACCAGAGAAAGCATAAGAAAATAGTCCGATTTTAAAAGTGGATTATATTGAAAACAAGAGTTTTCCTACGTTAGCGCAATATCTTAAACGCTTCATCTAAAACTGATTAATATAATATATTAATTTTAAAAAAATCGTTCGATCCATTTTCGAGATAACAACTCTGTGCCCATTACACCATTACATTTTCCATTTTCGCTTAAAAATTGGTTTCCAGATCTCAAAATCTACTGCATGTAGAAATCTATAAATTTCAGGATAGAGTTAGGCCATAGATATAAGACTAATGTGAAAAAATCGAAACGGTATGCCTCATATTTACTGAGATATTAAATGTCGGCGTTCCGATTTTCCTTTGATGTCCTGCTAACTGTATATATGAGAGTGACGGAATCTTCGGTTTTGGGCTTACGGTTTTCGGTTTTTCGCTGCGTCACTCAAGAGACTACCGTCTCTTATGATAAACATTCTGTCTGACTTGTGGATACATATATATATATATATATATATATATATATATATATATATATATATATATATATACCGGGTGGTTATAAAATAAGTATCTCTATTCGGAGCTGTCTGCAGCTCGAAGGAATAACCCGAATGAAACCAAAATCGGTACACTTACTATTCAAGAAGGGGGAAGAAGAATGGATTAATAAGAAAACATAATTGCAAAAATCACCGACAGATGGCGCTATTGAGTGTGAAGTGTAATGTGTAATGCAAGAACAAAAAATTAAGGCGTAAAACCGGATGGCATAACTAATTTATTGGAAAATGTCACAGTGAATGTGACTACGCTTTCGCATGGCGGTGCCGATCATGTTCAGCTTCCACATGGCCATTTTGCTGGAGGACACAATCCAGGCGGTACACGATTTGCTCAACTGCGGAATGTAACGCATCAGGATTGATGTTTCGCACATGTTGTGATATGTGGTAAAGTAACTGACGTTTGTGACACATCCACGGAACACATTATTACACATTACATGTCACCCTCAAAAGCGCCATCTGTCGGCGATCATTGCAATTATTGTTTTTCTATTGTTCCATTCTTCTTCCCCCTTCTCGAATAGTAAGTGCACCTATTTTGGTTTCATTTGGGTTATTCCTTCAAGCTACAGACAGCTCCAAATAGAGATGCTTATATTATAACCACCCTGTATATAGACAGAGATAAATAAAATCGCTGTGCTTTATAACATCACACTACCATTGTATGTAGATATATGTGTGCATGCACATACATATACATAATGCGAAAGAGTTAAATATATTTTTTTGTCTTATAATATTAGACATACGTATGTATATATGTACATATAGATATGTATGCACTTGTATGTACACACACACACACATGCATATACATCTCTACTTTAACAAGACTTGTATCGAATTAGATTCATTAACATATTTAATTAAAACCCATCTGTTTGCCTCAAAATTTTATAAGACCGAACATTAGCATATCTCGTAATTAAAATTTCTTAGTTATTATTTTCCATTGAATACTTAATGAAGCATTTTAAAACTAAACAGATTTTAGTATATATCTGAAGAGTAGCACCTATCCAGGGCTATACGAAAGAATTCACATACATTAAGGGTTTTAAGTATCAATCTCGCTTTATATAGTCATGTGATATACATTTAAAAAATCTATATGCGTTATGGTAAAATAAAGAACATATATGATATATCTTAAAGTCTTCATGAAAAGAGCTAAAAGTATGTATACGTTTCTGCAGGTGTAAGTCTTTGTATTACTAAAAATTAAATTTAAAATGTAATGCTTTATGTTTTATGTACATACACACACATATGTATGTATATTGTATATACATATATACACACCTCTATTTTAACAAGCCTTGTATCGAATTAGATTCATTAACATATTTAATTAAATCCCATCTGTTTGCCTAAAAATTATAAGTCCAAACATTAGCATATATCTTACTTAATATTTTTAATTTATTTCTTAGTTATTATTTTTCATTAAATAATCAATAAAGT
Source organism: Maratus michaelseni (assembly GCA_963931845.1). Lineage (NCBI taxonomy): Eukaryota > Metazoa > Arthropoda > Arachnida > Araneae > Salticidae > Maratus > Maratus michaelseni. The sequence continues at coordinate 189,908,521 of OZ007587.1, forward strand.
ATTTTAAAAATAAAAAAAAAAAAATATTTTTTTTTTGCATGAGAATTTAAAATAAATGTACTTGGTAATCGTATCTGAAAAATATTTCTCACTTACAAGTAAACTTCTCACGTGAAAATTAGATTGTGTCAAATTATTTTGCAAATGCATTTAAAAATAACTTCTATAAATATAAATTTTGCAAGTAAAATAAAAACAAAAGTTTAAGAAAAAAAAAAGTGGGATTTATTAACCAATAATGTTACATGGCAAACACGTTATTCACATGATCTAAATATATCTCAAAATTCATAGATGCAAAAAATGCGTGTGTATACTCACATATGCATTTTTCCGCGAGATAGTCTACAAATTCATTTACTCTAAAATTCATCAATGCGTTTTCACTGCATATAGAAAACTACTGACGTAGAGTATATTTTCTGCATTCGTGAAATGATTCATATGAATACCCCATAGTGCAGGAATTACATTCAAATTCACGACGAACCGATTCTTCTAATTGACGATTAAAACAGGAGAAAAAATGTTCTTTTGGTTCTTCTAATCCTAAGTGTAAATGCTCACATTCTGTAGCTCGATTTAAAACTTGTATTGGGATCACTTTAGTTAGTAAAGTTTTAATTAAACAGTCATTGATTTCATCACACATGTTTCGCAAATTATTAAATTGTTCTTTTGATAAGTAGAGTCCCTTTGGCTTTAAGGAATAGCTTGAATCACTAGACTGGAATAATTCTTGAAGTAAACAAGAGTCTTCATCCACGTAGATTGTAATAATCTCATTGTTTGCTATGCAGTGGTGTAGTCCTGGGGAAAAAAGTGAGGGGACGCTCATAGTCTCGATCATTAGGGTCTGTATCTGTATCACCCATAGGGCAAACTTGATTATGAATCTTGCTTTTCATTTTGAATTGCAGAGAAAAGTAATTGAAAAATTAAATTTTAAATTTTAAATTAAAATTTATTTAAATTAAATTAATTAAAGTTTTTTATCTGTTGGTCGTTCATAGCTTCCCATAAATTAAAATATTGTTAACCTTATTTCATGTGTGAAAATACGTATTTGAAATAGAATTCGTAATTTAATAACACTAATCCACGCAACGAGACTTTTGTTAGACATTGTTTATTTTTGAGATAGTCATAGAATAACTATTGTATACTAAGAGCATTGAAAATTATTGCATTTTTACATTACGGACACGTATAATATAAGGAAAATATTGTAATCATGACAAGAAAAAAGACTATGAAATTTATATCTTTACTTATTTATAGGTTCCCTGAGTCCGCTTTCCTTATTTCTGTAACAATTCTCTATGTATGTGCGTATGCATGTGTGCGAGTTGGTATTTTCTTTAAGATTCCCGAAGTCTGTGTTTGGTGATTTTGCAATGAGTCAATATGTGTATGTGTCTGAGCAGGGTAGCATTTAAACGGTGTTTTCGGCTGAGATTAAATTTCGCAGGTATGTTATATATGATGAAAAGATTATTTAACATTCTGGATTATATATGCCACTGCCCAAACTCTATACAAAATTTTGAGCAACGTGTAAAAATATTGGGTTGTTCGGAAAGTTTCTTTCGTTTGGGAAAACCAATTCGTACCGGAAAATTCTATCATTTAATTATTAGACATTAATTTCAATACCTAATGTCAATTGACGGGCAGAATTTTCCGGTACGAATTAGTTTTCCCAAGTAGAAGGAATTTTCCGAACATCCCAATACGAATTTGAAAGGGTGAAATAGACCAGTATCCTTATAAAGAAAATTTTTGAAGATCGCGTTTCATCAAGATTTTTGTAGAATTAGTAACTCTTTAAATCAGTAACTAGGTTACTTCTAATCTGTAAGTATTGAATTTTTACGGGATGAAATGGAGAAAGACATTCAAAAATATTGGTTTTATCATGATTTGTGTGGAAATATTCGAGCAAGAGCAACTGACTTAAAACTTGGCACACATATACTTTCAGGACTTACATGCTCGTAAAATCTTATTTATTATTTTTTTTAATTTACATTTTAAAAGTATGAATTGTCCAGGGCTCCCAAATGGTTCGCCAACTGAATACCAATATTTTTTAACAGAAAATTTCTTAGTAGGTTTCTAAAACTTTTCTGCAAAAATTTACTTCCGAAGGTTGTTTCTACAAAATTTACAAGAAAAATCTAAAAATAAAATTTTCCTAAGAAAATACTGGTATTCAAAAAGCTGACCATTTGGGAGCCCTGATTGTTAAGTAAATCTTCTAAACTCGTTTCATCACGATTTATCTGGTAGCTATTAACATGCAGATGTTCACTGGCTTTTAAAGAATGGCTTTTAAAATATTCGAAATTTTAAATGCTGAAATAAGCCGAAAACTTTTTTAAGTTGTTATTCTTCTGAAACTTACAGTGCTAGAAACTTCAAATTTGACATAGAAGTTATTTAACTCGTAGATATTCTCTACGATGAATTGAAATTTTAATGTGGGAATCGTCTCAGTGAATGTTACCACACTATTAATAGCGATATAAAAGTCTACTCTAGTTATAAATTGATTTGAATCCATGTCATTCTATAAGTGTTTAAAGAATTGAGCGGAAATTTTTTAAAGATATAATTTTGAAGTAGAGTTTCTATGGCAAATAATACTTATGCTTGTGCCACATGACTTATTTAAGAAACACTTTCCTAATAAAATTACTTTTAACGTTAATAAAAATAAATTAAATATAGAAAAAAAAACATACTTTCATTAAAATTCACAAAAAGTCAACTTATATTATAAAGCACAAATGCGTGCGTCGCTCAATGATGTCATATTGATGCGGGCAGCAGTGTGGTGAAAATGGATGAATTTTGAAACAATGGAGCTATTTTTTTTTTCAATTAAACAATCGTAATGTTATTTCTATGGGGGTAAATGCCACTTTTGTGCCGACGTTGACCCCCCCCCCCCCTTAGGGATCTAATTTTTAAAAAATGAATGTCCAATTCATGTATTTTCCTCAGGTATACCTATATATATTCCAAATTTCAAAGCTCTACGTCAACAGCAAGTGGGTGAAATATGAATCACAAGATTTGACTGTCACATACATACAGAAATGTAAGATAAAAGAAAGCGGGTAAAAAAATGGCTCAAGTTAATTTCTTTTATTTATTAAATATTTAAATAAAAGGGGGAAAATGGGTTGAAAACAACAGCAATATATTTAATTCTCTCACAGTTTAATAATATGTATTATTTTCCCTCTTTCAATGAACTTTACAGAAATACTTATTTAAAAAAAAAAATTCACCTCTTTATATTTTCTATATTTTGTATCAGTAGCCATTCTATGATTTATCGCTTTCCAAATTTTGAGTAAGGCTGTGCTTTTCACTTAGATAAGGATGAATCGTTAAATATTAGAATTAGAAGAAACAGATTATTATTCATTAAAGTTAAATTACTATTATAAATTAAAAGTATCAAGTTTTGTCACTAAAAACCACTTTGAAAATGCAATACTTTGATAGCAATTGCTATCAAAGTATTGCATTTTTTTGACAAAGTCTTCAAGTTTGAGCTAAGGTCGACTTTTACAGGGCGTCCGGAAAAATTTTAATTTGAAGATAAGTAGTCAATGTAAGATGCAAAAAAGTGTAAAATAAGGTAAGAAATATGCAGGGGGGGAGGAAGGGGATAACGACTATATATCAAATTAGAAAAGCTATGAGGTATTACAAGAAGGTAACAGTAACATGGATGATATAAACATGTGCGGTTGACCCAGTTATGTACTGCAGCTGACGGAAAATACATAGAGCATGCTTAGCCAATTCTTCTTATTATTTTTTTATTTGTAAGTTTTAAAACTACACTGTCTCTTTACATGATTTCTGCCCGTGCAGCTTTTTATTTAGATACATTTGCGATGAATTTTTTTTCCTTTTTACGCTTATTAATATTTAATTTTGTTCTAAATATGCTATCACCAACATGTGCACAGGACCATTTTCACTGATAAAGTAATATTTAAATGGTTCGAAAAGGTTTTATAAGTCAGCTTTCTTCCTTCATTTTTTAAATTTAATTTTAAATCTATAGATATGCAGATTTTTAATGATTTTATTGCAGCAAAAGGAAAAATTTTCTGACTGACAAATTTTGAATAGAAGAGTCGCATAAAGAGTTATTGTATAAATGTTTGAAAATTAACAAGATAATTATTTCATTGACAATATTATTTCAATATTATTTTTTACATTATTTAAAAACTTTTATTATAGTTTACGTTATCTACTTATCTCCAGCAGGTAACAAATTAAAGTGCGTGTCAACTTTTATAATACACAGACATACTGTATACCGGCCAATATATATTATATTCATTACACACAAATGTTTGTAAAATTAATTTGGTGCAACAATGTGTGAAGGAAAAGCATGTCTAGCTTTTTTTTAATCGAAAATATAATTTCTTTCAGTTTAAACACATACCAAGCAATAATTATCTATAAATGGTAACGTATTCATTCAAATTATTTTGAGTGGTCATGTATAGAAATTAATGATCATATGGTCATCACATAACACACTAAAATTTAAACCAGCTGCAAAACGCATTTCAAGAAATATCCGGCCATGACGGTAGTGTATTTGGATTATTTTTGCGTGGCCCTGTATACGAATATCATTTACGTATCACTTAGCAAAAGGATATTTTCTTCAGCTGAAAAATACAAAATATAATCCAAAACACGTTTCGAGCAACTGAACCCACGTCTGACAGTGTGTCCGGATTCTTTGGCCTTGTAAAATAACTATAAATGTTTCGTGCACCGTTTTCCATGCATTGCAAACAATTACTGTTAATAGCTCATGGTGTTTTGGTGTTTCAAAATATTTGTTAACGTCCCTGTAAACGAACGATAAATGCTATTTTTGATAGGGAATATGTTGTAACGAATTTCAATACCATATGGCATTACTTCATTTATGTGTATTTCAAACAATCTCCGCCCAGTAAACAGTAATATGAAAGAACTCTTTTTTGATCCCTCGTAAACGAAATACTGATGCTATACACAAAATTCGCAATAGTGATAAGGCTACATTGAAAAAATATACATAAAATTTTGTCGAAATTCAAGCAATCTTTTGGAAGTTACAAGTAGAATGCGAACAGATGGAGACAGATGAGCGATCTGACATCGTAAACACTTTCCATGTTGTTGAAAAGTATTAAAAATCAATGCCTTATTTCTTAAAATTGTTGATTTATTGGTGTGCTCATAATTAAAAAAATTAGTAAGTTTGAAAAGATGGCGTCCTCTCCCGTCTCTAGCGTCCCCCTTGAAAATAAAAAGTAAGGGGACGCTCGACATAAAATAAAAAAGTGAGGGGACGCCGTCCCCCCGCGTCCCCCCTCGACTACACCACTTGAAACCGTCTTTTTTAGAAAAAAAAATTAAAGTTGTTCATTTGGCTTTGAAATGAGTCAAATGTTGCACACGATAAAGCCACACTTTCTTGAGTAGGGAAGATTTCAGCGCACATCCCTTCGACATATTTGGTTATGTGAACTTTTAGGTTACAGTTCTGTTCCATCACTACTTTAACGACTGCATAATCTCCAATGCCGCGGAAGAAAAAATTTAAGGAATCCATTTGATTAAAGGTGCGGGTGAACCACTCGTTTTCAGGAAACTTGCAATCAGGCTTATCCGCTAGGTAAAATAAACCTTTTTCATTAGCAGGGTATAAAAACGTATTATTCATTTTTTAGATGGACCAAGAAAGGAAAAGCACTTATAAGAATGGTATAATCTAATGAAGAGAAGAATTCAAACAAGAAAATTTGGGCGCCCTGAGCACAGATGCGTTTTGGGGGCCCCCTTGCACTGATGAGTTTTGGGGGGGGCCCTTGCACAGATGCTTACAGAGGCCTTGAGTAAAAAAATATATAATACTGAAAGCAGTACTTATTAAGCTAACTTTAAGCTAACTTGACTTTAAAGATTACTTTAAAATATAAATTAAAAAGTTCGATCCCAATCGCGCCCGTCGGCCTAATCGTTCGGAGTTTTCGTGGTTTTCTTCGAGCCGTGGATTTATCCATGCGTAAATACGGGTTAAGTTCCCTTAGAAAGACCCCCACGAAGGGCACTCCCCCCGGCCTATATCCCATGTGTAGATAATTGGCCGTCAATAATTAACCCTATAAATTAAAAAAAATTTAATTTGATAATCATTAATTTAGTTTTAAATAATCATTTAATAATTATGAAATTTTAATTGAATTTTATAATAAACTGTGTGGTGCTGATTACCTTTCTCTATGCAAGTCCATATATCTGGAATGATAAAGTATGCAACAACTAATAATAAATTTACCGCAAGCTATATAAATAATTATGTAAGCTATAATTATTTAAAATACTAGCATATCCTATTAATCGCCCCACCAGTGGCTGAGAGGTTCTGCTCTCAAAGCTGGTAGACGGGAGGTGCTGAGTTCAAACCCCTGACGCACTCGTCGACCTAACCGTTCGGAGTTTTCCGTGGTTTTCTTCGAACGTTGCCGTAAATACGAGTTAGGATCCCTTAGAAAGACCCCCAAGGAGGGCACTTCCCCCTAGGGCCTATATCCCACGTGTAGATAATCGGCCGTCATAAAATCAACCAACCATATCCTATTAATCAAATAACTGTTTCTTTCAAATATAAGCTTTCACTGATAAACAAAAATTATACAAGTAGCTAGCAGAACCACATGGTTTTGTCCATGTTAACCATAAGGGAATAACAGGTAAAAAATAATAACAAGTGGGTAAGTGTGATCGAAGATCGCTCAAAGGGTTTCGTTTAATATTCCTTTCAAAACACTTTATCCTTTCTTTGATAAATTCAAATAAATATCATTTAGCAAAAAAAAAAAAAAAAAAAAAAAAAAAGTCTTGCTTTTTTTAAAGTAAAATTTACTGGTCTATTTTTTCGTTTTTTCGAATATCTAAACCAGCCGGATAGCGGCGAAGCCCGCTATTATATTCTGTCATAATAATATCCGTCATACGGACTAAATGCAATATTTAAAAAAATAATTTCAAAATTAAACAAATTGTACACCTTCAAAATGTTAAAATAGGCGAATATTTCCATAATCGGATTTTTATCACGATTCAATATGTTTATCAAACTCATCTATTTACTATTCTCTATTACTTATATTCATACTTACTTTGTATTATTCTGAAACATTTGAAAAATTCGTTAAACTTCCAATAGGACGTCAGATTTTCTTTTTAATCTCTAATAACGTGATATTAATCTACTTTGTGTACATACACATATTCATACTCCTTGTATTATTGAGAAATCTTAGACATTTTCCGTTTTATTACCACTATGACGTCAATCAATTTTATTTCATATTTATCTTTTTTTTTCAATGGGTGAAACTTTTTATTTCATTTTTATTTTTCACGTGGAAATCGTCTGAGAGAAAATTAATTATTGTAGAAAGACTTTCATTGTGGATTTTAAATTTTTGGCATCTGCTATAACGAAAAATGTTTACATTTAATAGGAAAAGGCTATTAGAATTTTGGTTTTTTATCTCTATTTATTAAAATAATACGAATTTTTCAAATTTTAATATTTTGAGCTCTTTACAGCTCGTATTCATCTATACACAAAGTTTCAACTCTATAAGTTATATAGTTTTTGAGAATGGCTCTGTGACGGACAGACAACGGAGCGGGAGTAATAGGGTTTCGTGAGATGAACGAAACCCTAAAAATGAAATAATATGGCTATCCCAAAAACGGAGTTCTGTACATTCCTGCACATAAATTGTTAAATGACAATCAGGAAAATATGAAGTTACTTTGACAAATCATAGACAATCTTTGACAAACAAATTTTTTCATATCAATTTTGTTTTTTAATAGTTAAACTGTTTTGGTCAATAATTGAAAAATGTTCAGTAGCATTTGGGGGCCCCTGAAAATCAGGGGCCCTGGGCCCGTGCCCCGAATGCCCTGCCGTAAATCAGGCACTGAGCATAAGCATAAGCATAGAATGACGTATCACCTTGCGCGAGCTAATTTATACACTCCGTTATCATCCTATCATGATATGACCAAAGATTCTATACACTAGTGTAGTATCTTTTGATATGACCTTATAGATAAGATCGGGGAAACCTAGGTGATCCAGGGACCGATTTACAAATTTTGGGGCCCTGGGCACAGATGCTTATCGGGGGCCCCCTTGCACCGATGCTTACAGCGACTTTGAGTAAAAAAAAATATTATTGATTATTGACTTTAATAATTTCTGTAAAATATCAATTAAAAAATTAAATTTGATAATAATTAATTTACTTTTAAATAATTATTATTGAATAGATGTTTTATAATAAATTGTGTGGTGCTGATTACCTTTCTCTATGCAAGTCCATATATCTGGAATGATAAAATATGCAGCACCTAAGAATAAATTTTCCTCAGTACCAAGCTATAATTATTTAAAATATTAGCATAATCTATTAATCAAATAATCTTTCTTTCAAATACAAGTTTTCACTGAAAAAATAAAAACTAAATTTATACAAGTATACTAGCAGAACCACCTGACTTTCCCCATGCTAACCTTGAAAAATACAATCATATGGCAATCCCAATAACGGTGTTCTGTAAATCCCCGCACATAAATCGTTAAAGGGCAATCAGGAAAAAAAATGCAATTACTGACACAATCATAGAAAAAAAAAAACCTTGGCTTTATAAATGAGAATGCATTTTCTTTGATACATGTAACACAAAAATATACAATTTCCCTGGCAGTACGAGAAAAAAAAAAAACCGGCGTATTATTTAGCGAAACTAATTTATATATATTATGTAATTGATGTATTGCGCTAAATATCTAATCAAAAATCAGCAATAATTGTCTTATTCGTCTAATCTTTCATAATCGGGTTCATAGCTGATATTGACAACAAAATCGCTAAAATTACTATAAAATCGCTGAAATACGTGTTTAACTGTTTTTTTAGAAGACTGATTTAACTGTATATTATGCTCCTACAGTAGCTGAAATATGTCAAAATTACCTAAAAGTTTTGCCCCCCCCCCCCCTATTTAATCCCAAATTTCTAAAATCGCTGAAATTCGCGTTTAACTATTTTTTTAGTAGAATTGTTATGCTGAATTTCACGCTCCCACCTAAATTTGCGGCTGAAATATGGCAAAATGACCTAAAACTTTTTACTCCCCTCCCCCATTTAATTTCTGGAGGGGGGATTTTCAAAAATTCTTTCTTATTGTTTGCCTAGGTCATAACAGCAATCTACTGCTCAAATTTTGTGATTCTGACTTTAGCCGTTTCAGCTCCGTGTTGATGAATCAGTCAGTCGGGAGTTTTCTCTTTGTTATGTTAGTATAGGTAACATAGATGTATACGGATAAACAGAATGTATATGTAGGAAAAGATAAATTTACTGCACAATTATTTCATTATTTAGTCTTGTACTTATTACAATGAGTTAAAAATATTTACTGAATAAAATTAAATTCCATATCAACTCTAACAACGAACAATTTTGATATTACAGGCACACTTTAAATTATCAAATACAGAAAAAGAAAAAGAAATTCACTTCTTTAATGAAACCTAATTTTTCAGGACATATCGATAATAGCATAGTTGGGAAATATTTAGCACTAATAATAAAAGGTGAAATGGCTACAAAGAATTAAATTTGTCATTGGGGCATAATAATCTGAAAAAGAACAGGGTTAAATAAGAATTTAAAATACAATACATTTTTAAAATGATAAAGATAAAATAAAATACTTTACTATAATAAAGTAATTAAAAATACATTTTTTAGACAAAATATATGATTTTATCAAAATTTATTTTTATTATAAATGTTCTTCTCAATTTTTTAGGAGAAAAAGTTTTTATAACATCCTTATAATCAATCTTTGGTGCTCTATCTCGTCGACGATTTTTCCATCTTTTGAAATCGGTTCCGAAAGTAAAAGTACCCTAATTAAAAAAAAAAAAAAAAAAAAAAAAAACTGTAACCAAAATTGAAAAAGTAAAAAATGGCATCTGTAGAGACAGACCTCAGCTATCCAACAAAAATAAAAGCATTTAAGAATATTGAAATGTAAACGAGATATTAAAAAATATATATATTTAAAAAAAATTCTCCCATAGGGTTAACATTTAACGAGAGAGTGCTTTGCGTGAGTTCAGTTGTTAAAAAGTTAACGATGAAATGAAAAAAATGATAAACGGATTTTTCCTTTTTAAGTTTGTTTTTTAATATTTAAAACTGCACCCGATTTCGGCCAATAATTGAAAAATCTTTAGTAGCATTTGGGGGCCCCTGAAAATCGGGGGCCCTGTGCCTGTGCCCCGAATTCTCTGCCGTAAATCAGGCACTGATACTATCACCGTGATTTCACAGCTATCCTATGTGATATCACTTTTAGAATATGCTAATCACTTCTTCGCACGTTGATAACGAGTGAACTGTGAGTTTCCACAAAACATGAGGTTCTTTACAGCGACTAGCCATATTCTTTGGACTAGCGGCTCTTTCGAAGAGTGGCTCACTATGTAGTGGGCTAGTTCATTAATATGGTAGGTGGGGACAGAGGTATAGAAGAGACCCCGGTTAAGATTTCCCCTTATTACAGTCTAATAAGGAGCGTTTATCGCACGCAAACAAAAACATTGAATTTTCGTACTGAAAATAAAATGTTGTTTGATGTAGTCATGTAGTTTACATTATTTCGTGTTATTAATTATTTTGCATATGCTTATGTTACTGTCAGTTTGCTAGTAAATTTTCATAGGGCACATTATACAGCCTATTTTTTAATAGTTTTACGCAAAAACTTTTATAAGATTTATTAAGTTTGTGATTTATTATTTGCATATTGGTAATAAAATAATAAATTTTATGGTAAAAAATTAAGTTTTTATTTTATTGTGATTAGATTTTATATATATATATATATATATATATATATATATATATATATATATATATATATATGTATATATATATATTACAAAATACCCTTTTTTTTTTCTCTTTTTCTGGTGGGTTTCGTGCATTTCATTAGAATTATTAAATTTTCATATTGTAAACAGAAATTACATTTAAGACTTTTGACTTTTTTTCTTCCTTTACACAAAGTTCTTTAATAATTCAGTCAAACATTTATTTAAAAATTATTATAGACAAGCATTTCCTCAAATCACTACACTATTTTTATTTAAAAAAATCTTTAATTATCTGAAATAAAATATGATTAATGAAGCACAAATATTTATTTTTTCTTATTATTTTTATAATGATAAGATGCATTTTATAAATTTGTTTTCATAAGTTAATTTATCCATACTATATTATAAACATTAGAAATGCATTAGCGACTTTTTTGTTAGGTGTACTAAGAAAAATATTTAGTTTTAACAAAATCTTTTTAGATTCCTTACATAATAATTGTAATAATAATAATAATAATTGCTTGCCTCCCCCTTTTTTTTTGTAAACAATATATTCACCTCTTTTGATTATTTTTATTGGTGGTAGTAGAGTTTTGTGAGCAAAGCTTATGGAAAACTGGGACTATTTCTTTTTAATGAAATGATTATTTATGATTTGAATTTTGTATAATATAACCAGTATTTTAATTACTTTTAATTTCATTCTTTGAATGTCAACACTGAGCATTTTTTGCATATTTCGAGGGTAAGAATTTGTGGTGTTTCCATTTTATATAATTTTTATTCTACGTAAATCCCCCATCTCCCCCAGAACACAAGTTTAAAAACTCTGTAATCTTTTTAAATTTTACTGTCCATTTTTGTTAATTTGTTATAAAAAATATCTGATTATTAATCTAAATCCGCCCCGCCCACAAACACACCACTCTTCACACAGCAAAATATATTTTCTAGATCTGAAAAGAGCAGAGCAGAACATTTTCCTTCTCCTTTTTTTTTTTTTTTTTTTTTTTTTTTGTAATTTGACTATTTACACTCTTTTTGTTTGATACTTATCATTTTTATTAAAATAGTGATATATATATTTTTTAAATATTAGTAATGTAAAAAATTAAAAGTTTTAAACAGCACAAAACTTTCTTATTATATCATCCTACTATATTAGTTTAAATAGTGCAATTACAAACAGGATGTTTATGTGAATTAACATGATGCACACTGATGACATTGCACATACTTTGTGGAGCTCCCGGATGTGACTCTTGGTGTTGTAGATTTCCTTGTACTTTCTCGTCAAGATTTATGTAATTGTTGAAGTCGTGTATGTGTTTCTGTGATAAAAAAAAAAAAAAAAAAAAAAAAAAATGTATATGGATCATTCGAGACGACACCCTTGTAGCTATAGGTCTCAAAGCCCACCTCCCTTCAAAGTTCACACTGATGCAATAATAATAATAATAATAATAAAATAATGATAATAGAACACTGATCAAATGTAAAATTTTAGCAGAACCACATGCCGAGGTCAGGATAGACGTTAATTCTCCCGGTCTCCCCTTGTCTTCTGTCCCTACCTTCTATTATTGCGAGTTCTAAATGGACTGATCCACTACATAGTGAGCCAATCTTCGAAAGAGCCGCTAGTTTTACAGAGTATCTTAGACAAGCTAGTTACATATATGTAAGTACCATTTCTTTATTTTTATAAAAGTAAGCTTCATTGGCCTAGATAAATCTAACAGAAATAATTTTTACCTTTAGGAAATTTATTCATTTAATTTTTATAGTGATTTACAATCATAGAAGAAATATAGTTTAATCAGATTTTCTATGCATATGATTAACGCAGTTCTAAAACTTTAAAGTATAACGATAATAGGCCTTTTTTCTGTTTTTTCGTTTGTTGAATATATAATAAGGGTATCTCTTAATTACTATTAGGTAGCTTTCAATACAAAAAAGTATAAAGCTACCTATTGCATCCGTTCGGAGGAAAGCAGTTCCGGAAAATTTCGATATATTTTCACCGATCATGACCCCCAGACCCCAAAACCACCCTCCGTTCAAATGTTGATTTATATATATATATATATATCTGACCTATGTCATACGATAACGCTCGTATTTATAAATCAATTTTGATGAAACTAATTGTGTGTATTAAGCTAACCAATGTCTCGACCGAGTTCGTTGGCCAGCTTGGTCCGCAATTTTGTTTCAAGATGGCGGCCATTTAAAAATTTAAAAGTAAAATAAATATACAAAAAAATAATAATTCAAATTTATTTTTTAATTACGTTTTAGGCCTTGATACAAGGATTCCAGTGCATTTTTTGGTTTACCTCTATCTTAAAAAATGGCTGAGATAGAGCAGTTTGAAATTCTAGGGTGGCTGACATTTTGAAACAAAACAGCACATTAACGCGATTACTCGCAAATTATTTTCTTTCATTGTTGTAATAATTTTCTCAATCATACGCATAAAATTATATATTCATATACGTTAGCGCCAAAATTGGCGACATTTGGCGAAATATCGCCAAATTTGGCGACCAAAATAAGTCTTCATAAATTAAGCCAATTTGGCTATTGCTCAATAATTTGGCGAATTTCTTATTCAAATTCAGTATTAACGAATATTTTGTAAACGTTTCTTTGCATTTTAACTTGCTGCTTTCGTGTAACATTAGCTAAAATTTTAAAACGAAGATATAGGAAAGCTACCTTTTCCTCCCGGTACAGGCCGGAAGGACTTTTTTTAATTTTATTTCTTAGTTATTTTTCATTGAATACTCAATGAAGCACATATAACGAATCAAGCTGAAGCTATACAGGGTAACATGAAGGAATTCGTACACATTAACGGTATAAATCTCGCTTTATTGTATGAATCTAACTTTAAAAAACTATAGCATAATGTATAAATATATTCATGTATTTGTATAATGTATGCAAACTACACTATTTGTAGTTATAGATATGTTTAGGAATAAATTGTCCGTTCTTAAGTCATATCAAATCAGGGTCCTTCAAACAAACCCTTCACGAAACTTTAAAACATGGTCCTTCACGAAATTTTTAACCTTAAAACGGGCCTTCATACAATGTTTCGTCTTAAAAATAGACCTTTCACAAGCATGTTACCTCTCCATTCATAAATTTAAACATTCGAAAGTAAAATCTGACTTACACTAGATTGTAAAATTATATTATTTCACATAATATTGCAATAATGTTGGAAAGTGATTCATGAATTATACCGCTACGCATGATTTTTCATTCTTGTTTATTTAATATTTTATATATACGTTAAAATTCTTCTTTTTTGTACCACTCTGTATTTTTTGAAGGGTGTATTGTTATCCTAAATTCTACCGAATGGGACTCTCAGGGTAAAAAAAGGGAGGGGGTAAGCTATTAAATTTAGTGCAGTATAATTCCTACGCGATCGCAAATTTTTTACCATAACATGTATCGAATTCCTTAAAACCCGTCTGTTAGGTCCAAAAATGTTTAAGTTCGCCAATTAAAATTAATTAATGTCCATTTTTGATTTTATTTCTTAGTTATTATTTTTCATTGAAGCATTTTAAAACTTAACAGATTAATAAGTGGAACACTATATAGCTAATTTCATACATTTACCAACCTAAAATGTGTCAGAATCTACGAGTCTCAGGTATTTCTTATCGTGAGTGATTCATCGTATCAAGTCAAAGCAAGATCTTCGCTTATCTGCTAATATGACTCAGCGATGTCTATTGAAGATGTGTACCAAGGGATAACACTCATTTCTTAATTTCAATTCTAAAATATAGATATATATTTTGCACGTTATACTAAAAAGGCATTCGTGTAAAACTTTTTTTTTTTTTTTTTTTTTTTTTTTTTTACAATGTATGAATACGTAATTCATTTGAAAATAGCAGTCTATTTCTTAAAATATTTTTACAGGGTACATTGCGAAGGGGGTTTTTCATTCAAAGAGTGATATTGGATTTTTATCAATGGTCAATATCCCTCGTATTTCTGTCGCCGTAATATAACATGAATCTATTCGATTTATTTTGTGAAGGAGGACTGAGATTCAAATAGGACGCGTTTTACATTATTTTGTTAAGGCCTCTGAGATTCAAATTGGGTTATATTTTGTGAAGGGTCCTGGGACACAAATAGTCACATTATTTAATGAGCAGGGTTTAATATATATAACTTTTCACAGTTTCTTTTGAAGGATTTCTATATTTTGAACATATCGATGTGTAAGTTGTACTTTTAGCCTAACTTGAATTGAAAAAAAAAGAGTAAGGTGTAAATTATCTGATTTTAGGAAGGATTCTTGTGCATAATTGGATTTTTGTGAAGGGCGCCTTTTTATTAAAAAGGGGATCGGTTCACTATTTTAATTAACTATGCACTATATGGTAAACTTATATTTTGTTTACATAACATTTCGATAATGTGGGAAAGTGATTCATGAATTATGGCTCTACGCATGATTTTTCATTTTTGTTTATTTACACTTTTATATATACGTTAAAATTCTTCTTTTTGTATCACTCTGTATTTTTTTATGCGTGTATTGTTAGGCTAACTTCTATCGACTTTGGGTAAAGAAAAAAAAGGGAGGGGGAAGCTATTAGAATTGAGTGCAGTATAATTCATACGGGACCCTGTATTTTTTACCATTACCTGTATCGAATTCATTAAAACGAGCCTGTTTGCCCCAAAAATGTTGAAGTCCGCCAATTAAAATTAATTAATGACCCTTTTTAATTACTATTTTTCATTCGCATCTACCATTCTACTGCACATTCAAACTGCGTACTCTCGTTGAAAAATTATTTGCTTCGAAAAATGTCTAAGTCCCCCAATTAAAATTAATATTTTAATGACCATTTTTAATTAATATTTTTAATTATTCATTCACTTCTACTGCATACACTCATATTTAAACTGCGTACTATAGTTGAAAAAATATTTGCTTCGAAAAATGTATAAGTCCCCCAATTAAAATTAATATTTTAATGACCATTTTTAATTAATATTTTTAATTATTCATTCACTTCTACTGCGTACACTCATATTTAAACTGCGTACTATAGTTGAAAAAATATTTGCTTCGAAAAATGTCTAAGTCCCCCAGTTAAAATTAATTAAAATAACCCCCTTATCTTATAGTAGAAATCCTTATCGCTCCTCTCTTATCGCACTCCCCCATCGAACCCTCCGTTCTTCTCAGTGCTCATGCTCTTATCGCCACCTTCACCTGCTCCGCCACTGCTCGACTCAGGTGGCGTGGAACCCCCATATATACACTACTGATATATATATATATATATATATATATATATATATATATATATATATATATATATATATATATATATATATATATATATATATATATATATATATCTGATTCATGTCATACGATAACACCCGTGTTTATAAATATTTTTGGATGAAACTAATTGTGTGTATTAAGCTCACCAATGTCTCGACCGAGTTCGTTGGCCAGCCTGGTCCGCCATTTTGAAACAAAATGGCGGCCACTTAAAGATTTAAAACTAAAATAAATATACAAAAAAGTTAAAAATTCTAATTTATTTTTTTTGCTTAAGTGTTAGGAGGATTCCGGAGCCTTTTTTGTTTTACCTCTATCTTAAAAAATGGCTGAGATACAGCAGTTTGAAATTCTAGGGTGGCAGACATTTTGAAACAAGATAGCACATTACAAATATCCAATGACTAATTTATGTGTTTTAGTGAACGCGATTTCTCGCAAATTATTATTTTTCATTGTTGCAGTTGTAATCATTTTCCCAATCATACGCATAAAACTATATTCGTATCCGTTAGCGCCAAATTCTCACCAAACTTGGCGACACTTGGCGAAATATCGCCAAATTTGACGACCAAAAATAAGTCTTCATAAATGAAGCCAACTTGGCTATAGTTGACTAAGTTGGCATATTTCTCACTTAAATTCAGTACTAACGAATCTTATGTAATCGGGTTCTTTGCATTTTAGATTGCTGTTTCCAGTAACATTAGCTAAAATTTTAATACGAAGATATAGGAGAGCTACCTTTTCCTCCCGGTACAGGGCGGAAGGACTTTTATGATACCTTCTTGACATTTTATTACATGGTTTTATGAAGGAAAATGATTTAAACAAGAAAATAAAATTCTTGTAGTAAATTTTGTAAATTTAAATTTTATTTAAAAACATTAAAAGCCTACTTCTTGTAAAGATTTGAACTTGTTTGTTTGTTTGTTTGTTTTGCATGATTTTCTTACAAGTGCGTTTTGTAACACTAGGGATCGGATTTCTAAAAAGTTAACTAGTTTAAGAAAAAATAAATAAATGTCATGTAATCATATGTCATTATTTGTAAGAATACAATCTCATCAAAAAGTCACCTGTAAAAAATGCAGCCAAGTCTCGTAACTCATTTACCGTAAAAAGTACTAAGATCGTATAAAGCCAAGTTTAACTATCTTATTAACTGTGAAATTTGCATTCGCAAATCACTCCTAGTCTCTACATCTTTAGTTAATTATTATTTTGTGACTTGGCAATTACGCATCACAGGGAAGTTATTACACCTTACTATGTTATGGAATAGGATGGGATAATTTAATTAAGGCAAATTATATACGCACAGGGAAGTTATTACACTTTAATATGTTATAGTATTATTTGATTAAGACTAACTATATACACCACATTCTCGTGCTACGTAATTGCCAAGTCACAAAATAATAATTAACTAAAGATGTAGAGACTAGGAGTGATTTGTGAATGAAAATTTCACAGTTAATAAGATAGTTAAACTTGGCTTTATACGATCTCAGTACTTTTTACGATAAATGAGTTACGAGACTTGGCTGCATTTTTTACAAGTGACTTTTTGATGAGATTACACTTTAATATGTTATAGTATTATTTGATTAAGACTAACTATATACATCACATTCTCGTGCTACGTAATTGCCAAGTCACAAAATAATAATTAACTAAAGATGTAGAGACTAGGAGTGATTTTGTGAATGAAAATTTCAGAGTTAATAAGATAGTTAAACTTGGCTTTATACGATCTTAGTACTTTTTACGGTAAATGAGTTACGAGACTTGGCTGCATTTTTTACAGGTGACTTTTTGATGAGATTTCACTTCTTTTTGTAAGTAACCCTCCTTTTCTTGATTTTGGGTTCTTTTTGGAGATCATCCACTGATTTTCGCTAAGCCCACACTCTGTCTCTATTATTTACAGGTATCAAAAAACTAAAGCTTTAGTTTCGTTTGCAAAGTATTGTAGATAAAAAGAGATTTCAGGTTCCTAGGCAAGCACTAAATTATGGGAGGGGGAGTGTCAAAAGTACTCTCAATTGCTTCCAGGATAGGCGCTATGCATCTGAGATATAACTCGCAGCCCTAGATACTTGATATTTAACATAAAAGAACTTTTTAGTATAAAAAGAAAGCCAAAATTAAAATTTCCGGAAATTTCCAATAAATCAAACTATATTCCTTTTTTCGATGGTTTATTTTCGTTTTTTTTTAGACTTTTTTTTATTATTTACGGATTTTTTAATTTTTCCTTACTTTGTGTACAAAACCCTGCCTTTCTGCCAAATGTCAAGCTTCTAGGACTACAAAATCGAATTATTTTCAAATTTTCGACTTTTTATAAATTTATTGATTTTCCGATTTTAATTCTAAGTTACCTGATTGTCATGCCAATATAGTATTACTTAATCCGTCTTCTTAGGATCATTTAGGTTCAATTTAGAGATAAATCAAGTGAATCTTAGAGTCACCATGATTTTATTTATAAAGGACTATTAAGCCATAACCAGCCAGTAATGTCGGGAGGGTAGGGGGAGCTGTGAAAATTTTTGTGGGGCTAACATCATTTAACAATCCATATTTCATATGTGAAGTAAATAGAGTACAACATGTGAAAGGAAACAAACCTGTCTATAAAGAAATCGCCTATATCGTAGCCAGTCTATAGCGGAACTTTTCTATAACGAAATTCGTAAACGAAAGAAAAGAAAACCATAATCCGGGGGAAATAACATAAAACAATTAGGGGCGTTGTACTAGCTAATAGGACAATTATCTTATAACTAATGTTTCTAGCAGTACAAAATCAAATTGTTTTCGAATTTTCGATTTCTTACACATATTTCGATTTTTCGATTTTATTTTCGAATTTTTTAATTGTTCCTTTTATTGAATAGTAAATACTACCTTTACACCAAGTTTTAAGTTTCTAAGACTACAAGATAAAAAAAAAATTTTTGATTTTTTCGCATTTTTTTTTATAATTTTCTGGATTTTATAATTTTTTCTTATTTTGTATCCTTTATTACAAATTTTAAGTTTCTAGAGCTACAAAATCGAATTATTTTAAAATTTCCGATCTTTTTCGAGTTTTTTATTCTATTTTCGATTTTATTGTGTTTTAATTTTTCCTTTTTCTGTATCTTAAACAATAAGTTTACGCCGAATTTTAAATTCTAAAGCTGCAAAATCAAATTTTTTTCAATTTTCAAATTTTCGAATTTTTTTTCGAATTTTACAGATTTTTTATTTATTTCTTTTTTTGTATCCTAAATACTAACTTTATTCCAAATTTTAAGTTTCTAGCTTTACAAAATCGAATTATTTTCAAATTTTCGTTTTTTTTTCGTTTTTTTAATTTTTTTTCAATTTTTGTTGTGTTTTTAATTTTTTCAATTTCTCTCTTTTTCTTTCTTTCTTTCTATTTTGTTTTTTTAAATTTTCGATTTTTTTTTTTTTAATTATCCATATTTTTTAATGTTTCCTTATTTAGTATCTTAAATATTACCTTTATTCCAAATTTCAAGTTTCTAGCGCTATGAAATCAAATTATTTTCAAAATTTCCTTATTTTTCGATTTCTTTCGATTTTTTTATTTTATTTTCGAATTTTATTGCGTTTTTATTTTAACTTATTCTGAATCCTAAACACTATCTTTACCGCGAATTTTAAGTTTCTAAGGCCAAAAGATCAAATTATTTAAAAAAATTTCAAATTTTTTCGAATTTTTCGATTTTTTGATTTTTTTCGAGTTTTTTGGATTTTTTAATTTTTCCTTATTTTGCATCCTAAATACTACCTTTATTCCGAATTCCAAGTTTCTAGCGCAACAAAATTGGATTATTTGAAATTTTTCGATTTTTTTCGATTTTTCGATTTTATTTTCAATTTTTTTTTGTGTGTTTTTGATGTTTTCTTTTTCTGAATTCTAAACACTACCTTCACACCAAATTTTAAGTTTTTAAGACTACAAGATCGTGTTATTTTCAAATTTCAATTTTGTTCGATTTTTTTGAATTTTCGAATGTTTTTTTTTTTTTTTAATTTTCCGAATTTTATATTTTTTCCTTTCTTTGTATCCGAAATGCTAGCTTTATTACAAATTTTCAGTTTCTGTGGCTGTGGGATATACCCAATCTTTTTGATGACGCGAGAGTGAGTGAGTGTGTGAGTGACAAAAAATCGAAACTTTGAGTTCATATAGCGTCTGCACTAATTTATGGGTATTTTTGAATTATCCATATTTTTGAATTTTTCCTTATTTAGTATCTTAAATATTACCTTTATTCCAAATTTCAAGTTTCTAGCGCTATGAAATCGAATTATTTTCAAATTTTCCTTATTTTTCGATTTTTCCGATTTTTTTGTTTTATTTTCGAATTTTATTTGGTTTTTTATTTTAACGTATTCTGAATCTTAAACACTATCTTTACTGCGAATTTTAAGTTTCTAAGGCTAAAATATCAAATTATTTTAATTTTTTCAATTTTTTTCGAATTTTTCGAATTTTTGAATTTTTTTTTCGAATTTTCCGGAATTTTTAATTTTTCCTTATTTTGCATCCTAAATACTACCTTTATTCCGAATTCCAAGTTTCTAGCGCAACAAAATCGGATTATTTGAAATTTTTCGATATTTTTCGATTTTCGATTTTTTCAATTTTGCTTTCGATTTTTTCGGTGTTTTTGATGTTTTCTTTTTCTGGATGATAAACACTACCTTCACACCGAATCTTAAGTTCCTAAGACTACAAGATCGTATTATTTTCAATTTTCAATTTTGATGGAATTTGTTGAATTTTCGAATGTTTTTTTTTTCGAATTTTCCGGATTTTATAATTTTTTCCTTTCTTTGTATCCTAGACACTACCTTTTTTCCAAATGTCAAGTTTCTAGGGCTACGGGATCTACCCAATCTTTTTGATGACGCGTGAACGAGTGAGTGAGTGAGTGACAAAAAATCGAATGTTTGAGTTCATATATCGTCTGAACTAGAAAAGATAGAAAGTTTTAATTTTAAATTTTGGTCCTGTGTGCCAAATACTCTAGAAAAACGAAGTTTCAAATTTTTGGGATACTCCAGCGCGGAGATATGAGGGGGTCAAAAGTGCCCTGAGTTGCTTCCAGAAAAGTACGCTGTCCTCTCTCGACTTGGCGGAGGCACTGCCGTGCCTCCAGATCTAAAACAAACTATCCCCATCCTGTGGGATTTGTTTTTCAATGTTTTACTTTATTTAATGCAAAACATAGATTGCATCCGACAACTCATAAAAAAGTCCTCCGGCCTGTACCGGCAGGAAAAGGTAGCTTTCCTATATCTTCGTTTTAAAATTTTAGCTAATGTTACTCGAAAACAGCAAGTTAAAATGCAAAGAAACCGTTTACAAAAGATTCGTTTACACTGAATTTGAATAAGAAATTCGCCAAATTATTGAGCTATAGCCAAGTTGGCTTCATTTATGAAGACTTATTTTTGTCGCCAAATTTGGCGAGATTTCGCCAATTGTCGCCAAGTTTGGCGAGAATTTGGCGCTAATGGATATGAATATATAGTTTTATGCGTATGATTGGGAAAATGATTACAACAATGAAAGAAAATAATTTGCGAGAAATCGCGTTCACTAAAACTTGTAAATTTATATTAAAATCATTAAAATTACAGACATTAGAATACACTTTCATAAAACATTAAAAACATATTAAAATTGGACGTTTCGGATTTACATGGAAAATCCCTCTTCAACAACAACATTTCACTTAGCGTAAATCATAGTTCAAAAATATCAACAAATAGAAAATGCAACGTATCAAAATTTCGAAGTCAAAGTTACAGTTATAATAACACGGAGTATTCATTCGGGATTGCACCTGCTTGACCATTATTGACCATAAATTTATCGTTGGTTTTTTGTAATGTGCTGTTTTGTTTCAAAATGTCAGCCACCCTAGAATTTCAAACTGCTCTATCTCAGCCAATTTTTAAGATAGAGGTAAAACAAAAAATGCTCTGGAATCCTTGTATCAAGTCCTAACACCTAATTAAAAAATAAACTTGATTTTTAAACTTTTTTGTATATTTATTTTAGTTTTAAAATTTTCCGTGGCCGCCATCTTGAAACAAGATGGCGGACCAAGCTGGCCAACGAACTCGGTCGAGGCATTGGTGAGCTTAATACACACAATTAGTTTCATCCAAACTAATTTATAAATACGAGCGTTATCGTATCAAATTATTTTCATTTTTTCAATTTTTTTCGAATTTTTTTATTTTTTTTTCGAATTTTCTGGATTTTTTTAATTTTCCTTTTTCTGTATTCTAAATACTACCTTTATTCCTAATTTGAATTTTCTAGCGCAACAAAATCGGATTGTCTTCAAATTTTCGGTTTTTTTCAATTTCTTCGATTTTTTCAATTTTGCTTTCGATTTTTTTGGTGTTTTTGATGTTTTCTTTTTCTGGATGTTAAACACTACCTTCACACCAAATCTTAAGTTTCCAAGACTACAAGATCGTATTATTTTCAATTTTCAATTTTGATGGAATTTGTTGAATTTTCGAATGTTTTTTTTTCGAATTTTCTGGATTTTATAATTTTTCCTTTCTTTGTATCCTAAACACTACCTTTTTTCCAAATGTCAAGTTTCTGGGGCTACGGGATCTACCCAATCTTTTTGATGACGCGTGAACGATACAATAAAAATGACTATTTACGTAACATTTTTATTTTTAAAAAATAAACTATTTATATTACTGATAATTCGATTCACAACTTTATGAAGTGCACTTTAAGGATCATCTAAGTGAAAAAAAAAAAAAAAAATAGTGAGTCAATTGAAAGAAGTTTTAGCATTTTTATCAGATTTAGTCAAAGTCGCGTGAAAAATTAAAACCATTGTTAAAATCAAGGGGGTCTTGGTTAAAATCATTCTCTTAATTCAGAATAACTTTTTTTAAAGAGAAAAAAAATTACACTATTGGACTAAAAGCTTGAAACCAGATTATTTTTACGAATGTAAAACGGGAAATAAAAGAAAACTATAGTCTATTCAGGGAAAGGAGATAACGAAAGTAAACAAACGGGTTGCAGAAAAATCGCCAAGGAGCCACACATTTGGCCCAAATCCCTAGGTTGGCGAATTTTATTTTTTATTTCGATTTGTTAATTTTTTAAACATTTTATTTTGATAACTATATGAAAACAACACAAGTTGCTAACCAACTTACATTCAGATTTTAAACAAAAATGTAAAAGTTTAAGTCGAGCGTTGAATTCAGACATA
Source organism: Maratus michaelseni (assembly GCA_963931845.1). NCBI lineage: Eukaryota > Metazoa > Arthropoda > Arachnida > Araneae > Salticidae > Maratus > Maratus michaelseni. Next base: position 189,932,177 of record OZ007587.1, read on the forward strand.
TTTTTTCCTGGAGAGATTTCTGTTCCTTCAGGCGAGACATTATATAGTTGCGGGGGGGGGGGGGGAATTTGACCATTAAAAGTATAAAATCTGAAATATTCCGGAAAGGGAAACATTTTAATGCCCCGAACGGAATGTCCTCCCGGGGCAAACCCAGAGGCGGATCAACTACCATCCGGGCCCTAGGCTTGATCTCCCCCCCCCTCCCCTCCTACAAAGCAGTATATACAAGGTGATTCAAAATACATGTTTGCTCATTTATCTCTTAGACCACTGATGATAGAAACATAATTCCAACTACAAGTACAGATTTTAGACATGGCATTTGTTTTACAAGGGGGTTTATACATATTAAAATACGAAATTTAATTTTTATACCGCTCCTGTATTCTACAAGTTATATTTAGAAAAATGTCCTTCATTTACGAAGAACATAAAAAAAAATTCCTATTTATGAGCGCAACTTACTAAATTATTATACTTCGTATTTTATGAAATTTCAGTGTTTCCTGACACTAAAAACGGAATGAAGCACTGTCAGTGTAGCTAAACATTGAAATTTCATTAACTTCAAAGTGTTATAATTCGGTGCAAACTGGAAGCCGAAAATTTCCATGCATCCAGTACTTTCTTCTTATGAATATATAAGAGATTAAAAGGGGAATAGCATTTGAAATACCCCCTATATGTTAATAATCTGAAATATTCAATAAATGAGTGAAACAAAGAATATTGTACATCATTTCTCTTTTGCATAAAATATTAGCCCAATATGAAGAAAAGAAACCAAAAGAGAATCTTAGCACAGGGGCCCTTTTCTTCCGGGCCCCTAGGCTTGAGCCTACTCAGCCTAATGGGTAATCCGCCTCTGGGCAAACCTTCTGAATTCAACATTGTTATAAACCGTCATCAGGAGTTAATTTTGTTAAATACAAAATAGTACAAAACTATTTATATCTTGAAGCACACTTACTTCGTAAATCATTCAGAAGATGATGTTGAAGTATCGGAACTATTTGTATCTTGATTGATTAGCATGGAACCGACTATATTATCTATAGCATTGTCTAAATCCCACATTTGTTTTTCCATTGTATTCGTTACATGCTGAATGCATCTTTTCCATTCTTCAGTACCAATTTTGCTAATACTTTGAGTGTTTATCTTTTACATGAGGCTTTTTGAATGTTTTGTTTTCTTTCGCAACGAAGTTCTTAATTTGTGCCCAAATCAGTTCTATAGGATTAAGCTCGCAATGATAGAGGGGTAATCGTAAGATAGTTTTATTTTGAGCTTTTGCGATTTCATCCGCAGCATACTTGTCATATTTACTTTTATTTTGCTTCACTAACTACAACAGTTCCGACCAAGCCAAAAGAGAAAAGCCAATAGACATTTTTTTTTGTTTTCTCCACGAAGTATTCGGTATTTTTCTGATTTTCGGGAATGATAAGGACTTACTATCACACAGTTATCTTCGAGTCGAAATAAGATATCACCACACCAAACCACTTTTCAAAACGTTCTGAATTCGTCTTCATGATAATCTTTATTTTTATTTGATTTGAATATGTCAAGCCCTCCATCCACGAAACCAGAATCACTAGCAATATGGGTAATTATCATCCGTTTTCCTTTTCCGGAAGGAGATGTTAATCCTGAAGAAAGACCAGATAAAAATGCTTGTTTTGATGATTTTACTGAGGTATCTTTCCAAATTCCAAACTTTACTAACTGTATGTCCTGCATTCAACCAAGTTTCATCCATATAATATATTTTGCGCCCTTCTTCTCTGAAAGATTTGATTTGCCTTAAGTATTTTCATCGCCACACAATTATTTCGTTTTTATCAATGAGAGTACTGTCTCGTCCTCTCCGTGAATATGTAAAGTTTAATTCTTTCAGGAGATGATAAAATGTTGTCCTTTTAAAGGTTGGCAAATCAGGGTCATCATTTACAACTTCTAAAACTTTATTTATAGTGGGCAAAATTCATTTCTGAAAAAGAACTCGTGGACTTTTCTCCTAATAGCATTCCTATCAAAATCATCTATATTTTCTAAAACAACGTTTACGTAATTTTGTCTTCTTCGGCGTGTTTAAAACACCACATTTTTTATATTCTCTTAACACTCAAAACACAGAAGCTTTACCTACGCCTGTTATACGAGCAGCATTATCTCCTATATGAGAAATCGGAAGTTCAGGATTCAATTCAAGTTCCGTTTTATATACTTTCAAAATCATATCGTTTTCCACCTTATTCAAAGCTTTTCTTTTTACTCTCTTCTTAGGCGGACTCAAAGAAGATTTTTCACACTTCATCTGTGTATACAAAATACCAAATCACTCGAAAAAACCGTCTGTTTGTTTGTTTGTTTGTTTAATGAGAACATACATCTGACTTGTGTGCTTGACATCAAGTGCTCGCTTAAAAGTCATCGTCAATATACAGGGACGAGATAGCCACAAGGAAATTTACAACACCAGACAGTTACATTCGGAGGCTCCACAAAGTGTGTGCAATGGAGCTGGCGGGAGTCGAACCCGCCGACCTGACTCCTACGCTCACAAGCGATTAGCGGCCTTGATCACTCGGCCACGGAGGCCCCGAAAAAACCGTCAATTTTAAAAGTCAAAGACAATAAACAAACAGCCGTTTGGGGAAAAAAAGCAGAAGCTTCACAGTCAGCTTACACTTCAGGCATAGCGCCAGGTTTAAGCATCGCCAATCCGCATGTGCATTTGTTTACTTCTGTTATCTTCTTTCAGTGAATGGAGTATAGTCGGATGTGCCAATCCGAAAACTTTCTTCTATCTCAGTCGTGTTAATACTTCAAAATTCGCTATCACATCGCCAATAAAATCAATATTTTTCGTCATTCAGTTGTACGTCAGCTGCTTGCGAATCCTCGGGTTACCGGGATGCGATCAACTGATGTATACTAAACTACGAAAAGTCCTTCTGGCCTGAACCGACAAGAACAGATAGCCTCCCTATTCCTTGGTTATACGATTTTAGCTAATTTTACTGGAAAACACGAAGGTAAAATGCGTGGAACCTAAATAAAGAAGATTCAATCCCAGTTTTCGTCAACATTGAATTTGAATGAGAATATCGCCAAATTAGTCCTCTACAGCCAAGTTGGCTTCATTTATGGCAACCTATTTTGGTCGCCAAATTTGGCGATATTTCGCCAACTGTCACCAAGTTTGGCGAGAATTTGACGTTGGCGAATATAAATATATAGTGATAAGCATATAATAGGAACAATGGTTACAACAATGAAAGAAAATTTGCCGAAACCATGTTAACTAAAACTCATAAATTAAACCCGTTTATGGATGAATTCTGCTGTCTTGTTTGAAAATGCCAGTCACCCTAAAATTTCAAACCGCTATATCTCAGCCATTTTTTAAGATAGAGGCAAAACAAAAATTGTTCCGGATTCTCCTGATCAAGGCCGAACATTTAACGAAAAAAACTTTTAAGATTTCTAATTTGTACATCTTTTTGAATTTGAAATCTTTAAATGGCTATCACAGCGCCCCTTTCGTCGAAATATCCCCAAATTCTACTAGAACCTGCTTGCCATAGCCAAAAACATAGAAAAAAAATGTGGTTCAATTTGAAGCATAACTTCATACACTTTTCGATGATACAATAGTGAAAATGGAACAAAAATATCGATCACAGCGCCCCCTTTCGTCGAAATATCCCCAAATTCTAATAGAACCTGCTTGCCATAGCCAAAAACATAGAAAAAAATGTGGTTCAATTTGAAGCATAACTTCATACACTTTTCGATGATACAATGAGGACGGACAGATGGACATATTGTAAAAACGTTTTTTTTTTCGGAATCTCTGACCCCTAAAACGTGTGAATTCGTCGAAAACCGGAAGTCGAAAAAAATTTCGATTACAATACTTTCTTCTATTATAGATAGAAAAAAGTAAAAAATGAAAAATCGCATAAAAAATTCCCGAAAAATTCAAAAATCGCAGAGAACAAAATTTATTATATTGAGTTAAAAGATTACAGATGGATTTCTTTTACGAATGTCAAAAAATCGCCGCAAAGCACGAAAAAACGCTAAAAAACGCTTAACAAATTAGCGAAAAATTCAAAAGTCGCAATACGAGTTCATAATAAACTTTATTGAAAGAGGCCAGCATTTACGATATTGGGTTAAAAGGGTGTAACTAGATTCCTGTTACAAATATTAAAAACTTCAGCAAAACGCGAAAAAATAAACGCAAAAAGTCGTATGGAAAATTTGCGAAAAGTTAAAAATTCGCAGAGTCCAAAATTTAGTATAATGGGCTGAAAGATTAAAACTGGATTCCTTTTACGAGTGTTTAAAAATCGCAGTGGAATGCGAAAAACGACAAAATATCATAAAAAAAAAAATCATGAAAAATTTAAAAATTGCAGAGGATAAAATGTACTATAATGGGTTAAAAGGTTGAAACAAGATTAGTATCACAAATGTTAAACAATTGCCACAAAATCACGGAAAGTACTAAAAATCGCAAAAAAAATTTGCGAAAATTTTTCAAAATCGCTGAGTACAAAATTTAATATATTGAACTGAAGAATTGAAACCAGATGTGTTTTAGGAACGTTTTATAAAATCGTCGCGGAACGCTAAAGAACGTTTAAAATCGCATAAAAAATTCGTGAAAAATCTAAAAATAGCTGTTCATAAAATTTGTTATATTGAAGTAAAAGATTAAAGTTGGATTCCCTTTACGAATCTCAAAAAAAATAACCGCGAAACGCGAAAAATTGTATAATAAATTTGCAAAAAAATTAAAAAACAGCAAAGTAAAAAATTTACTATATCTGCTGAAAATATGAAACCAGATTTCTCCTACGAATGTTTAAAAAATCGCCGCGGAAAGCTAAACACGCTAAATATCCCATAAAAATTTCGCGAAAATTTTAAAAAAATGCAGAGGACAAAATTTACTGAATTGTGTTAAAAGATTGAAACTTAATTTCTAACACAAATGTTAAGAAATTATCGGAAAACGCGAAAAAACGCTAAAAATCACAAACATTTCGTGAAAAATTCAAAAATTGCTGTACGATTTCCCAATTAACTTTTTTGAAACGGAGACAAAATTCATCATATTGGGCTAGAAGATCGAAACTGAATTCCTTTTACCCAATGTGATAAAATTGCCGCAACGTCGTTAACTGAGGCCATTTTTAACGAATAAACTACTGCAATACAGCGCCTAGAATACATAGTGTGGAAATCTTCTACAAAATAGTACTAAAAAGATAACGATGGGATCGCAGCGCCATCTGCTAATTCTTCTCAACGTAAACATCGTATTAGACTGTTTCGGCTGGTGATAAGTATTTTAATTAGCCGGCTAACTGAAAAGAACCATTATTTGAAAATGACTATTTTGTTTCATTAAATTCCAATTACACTCATTAAAACAATCATCCATTACCTTTTTGTATGGTGTCCATAGCTGAAATTTTGGATGTTTTGATTTATTTTTTTAACATAGCCCTGTCATTTAAATGCACGAAAATATTTTACAAACATATAAAGCTAACATAACTTTATCATATCAATAAAGTGATTATTCCGATGTAATTTTAATATTTAAAATTGCTTAATGATTCAGAAATTTCTTTGAATAAAAATTTTCTTATTTTTATTTATCCTTTTTCTTTTTTTTTTAATAACAGGCTAAAGTTGTCCGAATTTTTATTTCTGCATATTTGCAAAAACAAATACTTTTTTCCCGATGATTTTTTTTAAAGTGATTTAATCCTCTAAGATGTAGGGGCTGTTCAGAACAGAAGATCAGGCGGCGCGCGGGCGATGGAGATTAAAATATCGAGTGAGTGTATACTGTGAATGAAATTGAAAGGCCTGCGTTCGTTATCATTGATTTGGACATCCAAATCAATGATAATGAACACGGTCCTTCATTTGACTAATTAGCGTATTTTAATGATATTTTGTTAAATTAAGAAGTGAACTTGGTGGCTGAATGGTTAGAGCACTGCTCTTGATTCTGGAGGTTGCGGGTACGATCCCCCGAAATTTCTGTTTGATTTTTCTGTTTTTAGGTGCGTTCGTAATTATATAAATACGTAGCACCTATAGTCGTCGTTTGGTCCGTCCGTCTGTCCGTCCGTCTGTCTGTCTGTCCGTCCGTCTGTCTGTCCGTCCGCATATAACAACGCAAAAACTACCCAACCAAATGGTTTGCAATTTAAAATATATTATCTTTGCAGAATTTTGTCGAGACATTTCAAATTTTATTAAAATCGAATCAAAACTTTAGGAGATATTAATAAAAATATTTATTAAGAAATTTGATTTTTTTTTTTAAATCGGTGCTTTTTTGTTAGAGGAGCTTCCGATGGATGTTAAATCGTCAAGCGACCGAGATACTTATTTTATTACAGAAATTAATCTGCAGACGATATAATTCATTTCACAGAATTAAAAATCATCAAGATCTGAATATTTATATAACTAGCTGATACATATATATCTGAATATTTATATAACTAGTTAAGATATTTGTATGAACAGTGTCATAAAATATATACTTAACTAGCTGTTTAGCCCGTTCTACGCACGGGATATCATGAATTTAATTCTAAAACGTGCGTACGAACGCACCTCGTTTGTAACGTTTGACGTACAATTTCCAACTTGTTTTCATTTTAAAATGTTTAATCGGTTGCTTTGTATTTTTCATGATTAATGGAATATATTTTATAAAAGCAAAATTTGATATTATTAACAATTACTTATTTAATTAAATACGACAAATTCAGCTATTTTACGATTAAAATTTTACATTACAGAGTCTTTTAATATTTAAACATTATTATTATTATTATTATTATTTTCTTTTTAGCAAATGTAAAATAAGAAATGAAAATATAGTCAATTTGCACGAATTTCTCCATGTTTTTATAATGAATACTTCAACAGTGAATTTTTAGTACGAATAGAATGCAAAGCATATTTTACAATGTAAAAAATATTATAAAAATAAAATGTAAAATATATACATTATTTAAACTAGAAATATCAGTACCTATTTTTGTAAAGAGGTAAAATACATGTGGTTTACCGTCTAGTTTCGTAATGAATATAAATAAAATATAGTTAGAATGTTTATAAATTTTCTACTGAATGTACAAGTATTTTAGCATTTGTTTCTCGTGTTTTATGATGTTTATTGCAATATAATAAATAATGCAATTTACATCAAAAAATGAATTTCAAGAAAAATAAATTTTTAGAAATTAATAATTATGTTTCAACAAGGTTGTTATCGAAAAATATATTTTAATAAAATGTTTAAAAGCTTTTTTATCAAATTTTAACAAAGATTTTATTTTACTATTATAAATAAAGAAATAAATCTTTTAACATATGTTAAAAGATTTATCAACATTCTATTTATCCCAAAAAATATAAAACAACTGATAAATAATTTTTAAATTAATAAAAATAGGGGAAGAAAATCGGAAATAAACGGCGAGCATTCACTTTGTATCCATACTTTTCAGGTTCATCTGTGTAGGACAACCCAAACGTCAGTAAAGTACATAACAATTTTTGGTACTTTTCGGTTAGCCGGGCGCCAGTGAAAAAAAAAATATATATATATATATATATCTACATATATGTTTGTGTATATATGTATGTATATATATATATATATATATATATATATATATATATATATATATATATATATATATATATATATGTCTGTGTATATATTTATATTTGTTTCACTGGTGCCCGGTTAACCAAAAAGTACCCTTTTTTTTTTTTTAAAGTTTACATTAATTTTATTGAAACCACCAATACTGTGTTTCAGGAATTCGGTGATCCGAACGTCCTCTCCCTTGTTAGTTAAAGGTGCACTGGTTATAGAAAATTAAACTTTATAATATTACTAGCTGTTACCCGTGACTTCGTTCACGTACCATTAAAAAAAGCATAAATGCATTAATTAAGCAAAATATTTCATTCCCGATAATTAGAATCGTAAATAATTAACTAACTCTTTATCACATTCCATAGGAGAAAATACTGTATTTCTATGTTATAGAGGACTTGACATAACTATGTTTTAAAAAAGTGAAATTTTGTGACAAATAATCACGAAAAGGAAACTGCAACCAATGAAAAAAGGCTGGACAAATAAAATCGTGGAAATCGGTGATCTGTGTAAAAACATTTGTCAAGTTTACCAGGTAAACTATTTTACTTTTAACGCCTTTGTGAAACGTTTTTAATAGCAACCTTCAAAGATAGTGGAAATAGTATATTCTTTTCCATTAAATTCAATTCTTGTGAATAGGGAGCAATAATTGTAGACCTAAATGCAAGGAGCTTAAATTTGCCTCCTTGATTTAATCTATACCTGAAAAAAAAATTCTTTATTTCTAAATGAAAATATGTTGACAGACGATTTTTGTTCTCCAGAATAAATTGATTCATGAAGTTTGAATATGTGAAAATACGTTTCTATTTTTCAAAAATTTTACTGTAATCAAGATTTTTTTTTCTTTCACCATCTATTCAAATTAAATTCTTTTTCAAATTCTTTTTTTCAGTTTTAATGAGAAAAAATACATTAATCCGTTTTATTTCTTCTTTTTTATCCACAGAAATGGAATAATTAAGTTGCCATTTTTAGAGAAACTTCGTTAAAATTTACAAAAAAAAGAAAAAAAAAATCTCGGAATTTAAATCATTTTTTAAAATTCCGAGAGTTTATGACATCCTCAGATCAATGATAACCGTTGTTAAGTAAATCGCGTTGCGTTGGACAACCTGAAAGGAGTAGTTGCGACATGCAAACAGGCGGTCAGATTTTAATATAATAGATTCGTATTTATTTATTTTTTTTCGTAATAATCACGTTTTGGTTTTTGGCAAAAAAACTCTCATCTGTATGTAACTGATATTCATGCTTAATAATCGGTATAGATAAAAAAAATATTTAAATTTTTCGTTTTAAATATGGCGTGAAACTCATCTACTTTTTAAACTTACCGATCCTTGTATTATTAATGTAAGGAATTGATTCACGCTCCTTGTAAAACACATTTGAAAATTCCCGTTTTATTTGAAATATGACATCACTTTTTCCTTAGAGAAATCTCTTTTTAATGGCACAATTCTTGTTAATTTTCTTTTTCTGGCAATCAGGGCGTAAATTTTAGCGGAAAACTCACATTTGTATGTAACTGGTATTCAAGCTAATTATTAATCAGTAACGATAAAACATATTTCAGTTTTTCATTTTAAATAAAACGTCCATTATCTATCTACTTTCGTTATACATTGATATTTCTGCTCCTTGTATTATTACGAACATTTGAAAATTACATGTTTTATTTATGACGTCATTTTTGTCCAAACCGAAACCGAAGAGGATCCTTTTCATAGTTCCATGGTCCAAGCGAAATCTATTTTTAATAATACAATTATTGTTCATTTTTCCTTCTAATTATAACGCTATTTTTGTCAAAAAATATCTTTTTAATGTAACCGATATTCATACTTCATATATAATAACAAATACTCCATATATTTATTTCAAATATCACGAAAATTCATCTCTTTTTGAATTCGTTTTAATTTTCATTTTTCACGTGAAAATCGTTCAATTAAAAATTAATTGTCGAGGAAAAGTTATTTTTTCGTGTTTTTATTTATTGGCAGCGGTCAAAGCCCTAGCAACGATAAAGTAAAATGGTTAAATTTTATGGAAAATGTCCATTTATTCTCTATGAAAGTAATGAAATTTTTAATTATTAAAGAAAATATTTTAATAAAATAAATAAAACTTAGCCTATATTCATTTGAGGGTTATAATCACCCTATATGCAAAGATACAGGATCATTAAAAGCTCCATTTTGACGCTGGCTTCAGCCTAACATTTGCTCACAATCAGATTTATAATATTATTAGGATATGCATTGTTTTGTACAATATATATATTTATGTAACTGCTATCAACTAAACTAATATATCAGTTTTAGTAGGTGCTTGTAGTTTTATAGACATATAAGTTGACAGCAGTTATGTAACTATATGATATATATGAGTTAGCAGGTTATTAGAATAAAAAAGGTTTATTATAATAGCATCGCGTTAAGGATGTGATAAACAGCTACAAACACCAACATCAGCGGTAAGAGAGATACAGATTAAAAAGTGTTGCCAATACATGAAAGGTAAAACTTATTACAGGATGTTGCCAAACAATAAATATAAAATCACTTACTTTAACACTTCCCCTGATTTTATATATTATAAAATAAACAAAGAAGTAAAATTAGAGTTCAAAATTTAAAAAAACAGTTTTTTAAAGTTTACAGAGTCCCATGTTATTCATGCACCATTCGTGCTTTTGTTTTGGCACAGCTTTAGTAAGAGAGTCAGCAACCATATCATCAGTTGAAATATTTTCAACACTTATGAGTTTCTTTTTAACAGAATCACGAGTGACATGATGAGACACATCTATGTGTTTGGTGCGAGCATGAAAAATGCTGTTTTTGCTTAGATCAATAGCACCTTTGTTGTCGCAGAATATTGTGATTGGTTTATCTTTAGATACTAAGTTTAATTCATTCAGAAACTTTTTAAGCCACAATGCTTCTTTTGTGGCAGATGCCAAAGCTGTGTATTCGGCTTCGACGGTGGAACTAGCTACAGTTGTTTGCTTTTTACTTTGCCATGTTACTGCAGCTCCAGCAAGTTTGAAGATAAAACCTGTTGTTGACTTTCTGTCATCAGGACATCCAGCAAAATCAGAATCACAATATCCTAAAAATTCACTGTTAGCTGAGCGATCATATTTTAATTTAGTTTTAGTTGTTCCATGAAGGTATCTCATCACACGTTTGGCAGCAACCCAATGTATTTTTGATGCACTTTGACAATACTGACATAACAAACCTACAACAAATGAAATGTCAGGACGAGTTCCCTTTGCAGCATAAAGTAAACTACCAATAGCTGATTGGTATATAGATGTTAATTTTTCATCATAATCAGAGGATTTTGACAACTTTTGATTGGCGTCTGATGGTGTTGAAACAGGATTTGAATCATGCATGGAAAACTTTTTAAGAATTGATTCAATGTATGTTGATTGATTTAAAGCAGTAATTCCTCTTTCTCTATCTCTTTCAATTTCAATTCCCAAGCAATATTTTAGTTCACCAAGATCTTTCATTTCGAATCTCTTGAATAATTGTTCTTTAATGCTGCTTTTATCTTTAGGACAGTTTGAAAATATCAACAAGTCATCCACATAAACTGCTATAAGTAAAATCTTCTTACCTGTGATTTTATAGTAAACACAGCAGTCCAAGTCAGCACAAGTTAATCCTAAATCTTTGAGGTTGTTGTCTAGTTTAGTGTACCAGGCTCTACCGGATTGTTTTAGACCGTAAAGTCCTTTTTGGAGTCGACAAACTATCTTCTCTTCTTTCTTACTTCCCCTTTCTTTGGAGAACTCCAAACCTTCTGGGGCTCCATATAAATTTCTTCCTCAATACTAGAGATGCAAAGGGTGGAAAAAACCGGGTTTATTCCCAGGAATAAACCAGGTTTTTTGGGAGGAAAATTTTAAATATTCCCGGGAGTTTTCAGAAAGTTTTAGACATGGTTTTCTTTAATTTGTAAACAAAATATTTTTTTACAAATGTAAAGAAAACCAATAATATAAATATAGAAAAATGTCACAGTTTACATGAAAACTAATAAAATACATGCTTAAGCTGCAGAAATACTAAGTAAGATAAATTAAAATAACATAAGTAAGTTGATATTTTAATCATGGATTGGTAAAAAGTGCGAGAGGCAGATGACAGATTCATCTTGCCTGAAGAATATAAACATCACCCCTGTTCTCCAATTCAGACAAACAAAAAAAGAAAACAAACAAAACTAAAATAAATCAATGGGTCTCAACTGCAATACTGCAACTCACAACAAAATTAATATAGAGTATGTCTGAATAGTAACTATGCCAGCTAACAGAAATTAAACTACTTCAATTATTAAAGAAACATTCAAATACTTACCAATTCACAGCCACCATTGTTGTAAAGCAATTGATATGTTATAATAAAAATTATAAAAACTTAGAGCGCAAAATCCTAAGTTTTGTGAATTCATAATGAAAAACGTATTATAAACTTTTCAGAACAGTGTCTGAAATTTAGAAAAATAAAAAATTTAAATTAAAAAAATGACTAGTTTCTTTACTTTCAAAACTTCTTCAAAATTTCCAATATTCCCCAAAATTCCGGGTTTATTCCCGAAAATTCCCGGGTTTATTCCTGTCCCTAAAAAACTGTGGGTTTTTCGCAACTCTACTCAATACTTCCTTGAAGGAATGCAACAACAGCATCAAGATGATCAATATCCCAATCATAAAGGGTAGACATGGCTATTAACACTCTTAGTGTTTCATAGCGCACAACTGGAGAAAATGTCTCTGTGTAGTGAATGCCAGCTCTTTGGGAACAACCTTTGGCGACCAATCTGGCTTTATAGCGTTGAGGACTTCCATCAGCACCGTGCTTGATTTTAAATACCCATTTACACTTAATAGGTTTACAGCCAGGAGGAAGTGACACAAGTTGCCATGTTTCGTTTCGCTTGTGTGCTTCTACTTCTTCAGAAATTGCCCCTTTCCATTTCACAGCATCTGCATGATTCAGAGCATTTGTATAAGATGTTGGAATATCAGTAATTTGTTCTGTCTCATCTTCTAATATTGTAGATATTATGTGACATTGATGTTCTTCAGAGGATGTATCATAGTCTTTGAGATAAGATGGCATCCTTATTTCTCGTTTAGGTCTTCTTGCACCAACATCACTATTAGAGTCTTCACAAGGTTTTACAGGAGTGACATCTTTAACTTCTGAATTTTCGTCTTCGCAAGGGTCTGTGGGAGTGTCATCCTTGATGTCTGAATTTCCGTCATCTAAATCTGAATTTATAGAAACAACTTCTTGTGGTTGTTGTTATATGGGGAACAGTATTTCATCTTGATAAAACTCTAGACTTTGCTCGTTTTCTGAGGAACAAGAAGGAGTACACTTTTCTGTTTCTAAAAATATTACATCTCTGGCTTCAGTAATCTTGAACGTGTTAGGATCCATAAGCCTGTAACCTTTGCTTTCTTGGCAGTACCCAACAAATATCATTTCTTTAGCTTTATAGTCCCATTTTTTGCGTTGACATTTGGGTATATGAGAAAAGGCTTTACATCCAAAAATTTTCATATGTTGCAAATCTGGCTTTATTCCGGTCCATGCTTCAAAAGGAGTTTTCCCATTTACAGCAACTGTAGGACTTTCTTTTTTGAAAAATTCTTTAAGTGGTAGGAATTCTTTACCTCTGTCACTACGAACTATTTTCAACTTCTTGTCAGTTTGTTTTTCAACGTAAGTTTTGAATTCAACAAATTTTTGATAAACTTCATCCTTGGTTTTTAAGAAACTAACAAAAGTCATTCTGGTTTTATCATCAGTGACTGTAAGAAAATATCTTGCCCCTCCATGCGACTGAACCTCCATTGGTCCACATAAATCGGAGTGAACAAGCTCAAGAATTTCTTTTGCTCTTTTGGCTTTTTGATTAGGAAATGGCTTGCGATGAATTTTTCCTTTTATACAGGACACACAATCTTCAGAGCCGTCATCAAAATCGATACCATTAGCCATTGACTTCAGTCTTTTAAGTCCAGGATAACTCAAGTGGGCTATTCTTTTATGCCACGTGTTGACAGAATCCTTTTTGGAACAAATCAAGGCTGTGCTTCTTACAGTATCCAGATAGTATAAAGTGTTATCTTTTGAAGTACCTGTAGCGAGAATTTTTCTTGAATGCTTTTCAATTAATTTGCAATTATTAGCATCAAATACAGTAAGGATATTCAACTTTTTTGCAAGATATTTTACAGAAATTAAATTAGCAGTTAAATCAGGAACATATAAAACATTATTTAGAGTTACCTCAACAATTGCATCATTTCTTTTTATACTGAGTGTAACGCTTCCTTCACCTGCACTATGAATAATTTTTCCACCTGTTCTCACTGGGCATGGGGCTAATTCAACAAAATCTGTGAACCAGTCTCTATGTGATGTCATATGTCTGTCTGTTCCAGAATCTATAATCCATGGTTCATCTCTGGCTTTGATTTCAGATCCCGAACATAATACCCAAGCTTCTTTTATTCTGGAATTGTAGTCTGCGGATTTTTCAAATTTTACATCTCTCTTGTTTGCATTGTTGAATTTAGACTTCTTTGATCTACAAAATTTTGCTTTATGACCATTTTTGCCGCATGAGTTGCATTTACCATAAAATCTTGAATCATGGTTGGAAGTTTTAGTTGCATAGGCATTTTGTTCTTGATTTCCCATCTTAGCAAATTCCGAGAGCAACTTTTCACAAACGAGATCTGTAGTCAACTCTTGAACACTATTTTCCAGAGCCATCGTTAAAGGACGAAAATATGTCGGTAAATTCGTTAAAATATTTGCAGCTACAGCTTGGTCGGGGTATGCGGGAAGAATCGTTCTCATTTTAATACCGATGGAACGCATCTTTTCAATGTATTCTGCCATATCTCTACAGTTTTCAAATTTCGTAGCAAACATTTCTTGATTTAACGTAATAAAACGATTTGGATTATTATCTTCGTAGAGATTTTGGAGTCTATCCCACATGGATTTTGCAGTTTCACAGTTCAATAATTCTTTAATGACAATACTGGAAACACTACTTACGATTGCGGATCTTGCCCGACGATCAACTGTAGTTTCTGCATTTTCCTTAGTACAAGCGTCATAAAGATCCCGATCTTCAAGGTGATATCGTATACTAAATTTCCATTCGCTATAATTAGCTCGACCTTTAAGCTTTTCAAAGTTTGGAGGAACTGCACTTGGTATAGTAACTGTAGGTGTAGACATCGCGCAATTTTTTAGCACGTTTTTAAACTAGGCCTAACGATCGCCGCCGGTATAAGTAATTTTCACTTTTCCGTAATTTTCAAAGCGTCGGTAAGTGTTGTTTAATTTACGCGATGGGCTCCTGGGCCCATAACCTGTCAGAGTTAGCAGGTTATTAGAATAAAAAAGGTTTATTATAATAGCATCGCGTTAAGGATGTGATAAACAGCTACAAACACCAACATCGGCGGTAAGAGAGATACAGATTAAAAAGTGTTGCCAATACATGAAAGGTAAAACTTATTACAGGATGTTGCCAAACAATAAATATAAAATCATTTACTTTAACAATTTTATTGAAACCACCAATACTGTGTTTCAGGAATTCGGTGATCCGAACGTCCTCTCCCTTGTTAGTTAAAGGTGCACTGGTTATAGAAAATTAAACTTTATAATATTATATGCATTGTTTTGTACAATATATATATTTATGTAACTGCTATCAACTAAACTAATATATCAGTTTTAGTAGGTGCTTGTAGTTTTATAGACATATAAGTTGACAGCAGTTATGTAACTATATGATATATATATATATATATATATATATATATATATATATATATATATATATATATATATATATATATATATATATATATATACACACTATATATACACACATCATACTTTCGTATTCTATTATTTTTATGTTGGATCAAAGGCTTAAAAAATCATTTTAGAATGTTAAAAATTTTTAATTTTTCAGATATCCGATCATGTTGCTACAGCTGTATCAATCAACCTACCAAACCAAGTAAGACACAAAAAAGCCCAATCACGTGATCAAATCGCCCACAGAATTTTTGTGAGTCACCCGCGCGCAGCCCGCGTTAAAAATTTGCAGGTTATGAACGCTGATCAGGCTATCTGATCACGTGATGCTTTTCATGAATGTTTCGGGGGTTTATTATGATGAAATAAAAATAGATATTCCTGTTATAAGATCCATTTTTTTGGAGGATAAAGATGTGTAGTCGCTAGTTTCACCTAATCCGAGCCACAGAAGCTTAAAATAATTGAAATAATTAAATTATTTCAATATATTAAATTATTTAAATTTCCGATAAGACCTACTCCATTACCCTTCTCTCCATCGCGCGCGCGCCGCACGATCTTCTTTCCTGAACACAACCCTACTCTGCAATTTATTTTATGTCATTGCTTGATTCTCAACTTATAACTGTTCAAAATA
Organism: Maratus michaelseni; assembly: GCA_963931845.1. Classification (NCBI taxonomy): domain Eukaryota; kingdom Metazoa; phylum Arthropoda; class Arachnida; order Araneae; family Salticidae; genus Maratus; species Maratus michaelseni. The sequence continues at coordinate 189,948,438 of OZ007587.1, forward strand.
TCAAAAAATATATATTTACTAAGCATTTGTCGCTGCGATCGCCTTATTATCTTAGGAGTACTGTTGCACATTTATAGCCTACAAAATTTTAGCACTTTTTAAAGCATTACAAGGATAGCCGGTTTCCGCACTATATGTATACTAGGCGCTGTAACTGCATATGGCTATGAGTGCGTGCATGTGTTTATGTATAAACATTTGTGCCCCCCCCCCCCCCCCCGAAAAAAAAATTTCCGGTCACGCTGCGCCTATGCTTAATTCCGAGTGACTTCTAAATCTTTAGATTCACGAGCATCATTATTAAAAAAAATTAGAGCATTTTATTATTTAAAATCACAAAATAACTAATAATAGTTATGGTTGATTTATTATGATACATAGCAGAAATCTAGTAGCAAGCGCTTGAATACGCCATCTGGTGGAGAAAAGATATAACTTCTCGCTTCAGGGAAATCCCTTGCTAGCCCATTGTATTACATGCATTTTTAATTTGTTCGTAATCATTATTTTTTTTTGCACAATTTCAGATTTTATGTAATTTTTGTGTTCTGTGTTTATATGAAAAGGTAAAAATTATCCAAATTTGAATATCTAACACTTTCAAATGTGTTTACAGCTTGGTTTACAGTAAATAATGGTTTCAATGGCACTTTAGCATTAGTTAAAGGGACATTTTTCCTGTACCGACGGCTGCGATCAGCGCCTCTATAGGCCGTTTTAAGTCCCAATCTTGACTAATCTTGGCAAAACCCAGTCAACATTTTTTATTAAAATTTACGATTTTAGGTTTGAACTAAATTTGTTAGAAATATCCACCTTTTAAGTGAAATGTTGTGCAACGACTTTATATTTGTTAAATCAATCTTATGTTATTGAAAGCATCAATCTGACCATGATAGTTTTACTTTTACTTTTAATCAGCTGTTTAGCCTTGTAATTTTAAAATCAACTTTAATTAGGATCGCAATCATAATCTGGCAACAGATATCTTAGATATCTGTTAACATCAAAACTCTTCCTGATTGGCTGATTTTGTGGTCATGTGGACAAGAAGTAAAATGTCGTCCTTTTGCGACATACATGGCTGGTAACTGTAAATAGTCTGCTATGAACTATGACTTTTGATTAAATATGAATTTAAATTAAAAATTATTTATTGTTTTTGATCAGGCTTATGCCTGACATTATTATTTTACATGTGTTTATACTTGTTTACCCTGTCCTGGCCTGTAATGGATACAGCCAGGAAAACTGCTCCATGCATTCCAAGTTACTTTATGTGAATTCTTAAAAAAAACCTAATTTCTTTCCATGGCTATGGCGGTTGTTGGAGCCCGAACAAATCGACACAATATTATGGCATTTCCGGGTATGACAGCTGCAACTTCGCAACAAGCGATAATTGCAGCAACTCAAACTTTTTATCATCCGCCTATTACATCTCAAGATATTCAGCCCGATAGGCCTATTGGATATGGAGCATTTGGAGTTGTATGGTATGTCTTAATTGTATATATATATTTACAGACATAATTTTAGCCTTTTTAAAAAAAATCGTTACTCTCTGCGTCATATTTCATTCTGAGGCATCTTTGTTTACACTACACACATTGTATACAAATGACTTTTTTCTGTTATTGATTTTATGGATAGTTATTATTATTATTTTTATTTATTATGAAAATATTTTGATTATCATTATAATCGATTCCTATTCCTGAAATATAAGCAAATTAATCTTGGGATATTTGATATCATGAAATCATTGGGGTATTTGACATCATATATTTGAATTGGCCTTTTTTAAATTTTCTTTCATAAGTGAATCAAATATATATATATTATAGTTGTGTTTATTTGCCTAATAATTTTGCTTACAGAAAATTTAGTTTTAGCCTACATTTCATTAAAAAAAATCAATATGCGATTCATGTAATTTGTTTATTGCAATTTGATCAAGCTAGGATTTAATCTCTTTTGTTGATTAATTTAATTTAAATTTAAATGTTGCTTTCACTAAGCTTTTTATGTAAAATAACTTGTTACAAAACTAATAAGTCTTAAACATGTTTGTAACAATGATTTTCATCATTTAGATTTGTGAATTTGTTTATAAATTTTAAAATGTGTGCTTGAAGGATATATCTGTCCAGTCTTTTTTGACATAGTCCTGTTTTTGTGAAATTGTGAATGTTTTTTTTTGTCTGTGTAGCTAGATAATAGCCTCTTCAGCTGTTTTGTAAAGGTTTTATTTTAATATGGTTCATTTTGTGAATGGTACGTTAAAATAGGCACAAATTCTTAAGTTCCCTAGCTTATATATTTATTTCTAAGCTAGAGTATTTAATACAGTAGACTCTCAAATATCTAACAGTCACAGGACCAAAGGTGTTTTGAAAAATTGAAATTGTCAGTTTAACTGGGAGATCATTATCAGATGTATTAAACTACGAAGTTAGTTCAATAAGTTCTTGGCCTGACACACAGCTGGAACAATTATGATCAAATGACAGTGATGTTTGTAAAGTATGATCCTTTAGATAACATGTTGTCGACTTTCAGACGCATGAGTTTATTAGGTTATTGCTGGCTGATAAAGTAAACAAGTTTTGACAAGTTCGAGCTATCATAAAATACTTTGTTAAAAACGATTTAACCCCACAGACATACAAAAAGAGTTACATCCCACCTTAAAGGATTCTTGTCCTTCACATTCGACGATAAAAAAAGTGGGCTGCTGAATTTAAACATGGTAGAAAATAGATTCATGTTAATGAACGCTCAGGATTCTCAAAAACCGCTACGACCGACAAAATCGTCTAAAAAATTCACAATGCAGTATTGAATGATCGCTGATTGAAGATACGCAAAGTTACTGACATTGCAAACATCTTGATAGACTGTGTCCACTACATTTTATACGATGTTTTGGGTTTGAAAAAGCTTTCTGCTCGATGTGTGCCACGTTTGTTGAATGTAGACTAAAAACGCCAAAAAATGAACATTTTTCAAGAGTCATCTGAAATGTACTGGGTGGCAAGTTGAAAAATAAAATGAAATATTGTCAAAAACCTTGTATTTTCTTTGTCAGGTCAAAACCACTTTTGTACAGGGCTGCACTAAAGAATTTGCACACAAGAGTGTGTCTTAAATCATATTATGTTGCAAGGGGACTGACTACATTGAAAAATAATATAAAATTATGTGAAAAATCTTGTGCTTTCACTGTCTTGCCAAGAACTTATCAAACCACCCTCGTATAATAAGCTCCCAATTATTGGAACTAGATAGTGGGGGATTATCAGAATGTATTACATAACTCAGTTAAAGGTGAAAATAAGCACTCGCCAGTCGCCACTCATCGATTAAACTTGAAAAACTGGCGATTAAAAATATGGAAAGAACCGGCCAAATGCCGTGCCCAATCTCTGAAATTAAAGATTTTCTTTTGCACCCGTTTGACCAAATTCTTTATTTTTCTGCGCCCGATCGCCGAAATTCTTGATTTTTCTGCGCCTGATCGCTGAAATTCTTGATTTTTCTGCGCCTGATCGCCGAAATTCTTGATTTTTTTCTGCACCCGACCGCCGAAATTTATATTTTTATCACGTCCGATCGATGAAATTCATGATTTTTCTGCACCTGATCGCCGAAATTCATGATTTTTACGCATCCGATCGACGAAATTCATGATTTTTACGTGCCCGATCGATGAAATTCATGATTTTTCTGTGCCCGATCGTCGAAATTCACGATGTTCCGTGCCCGATCGACGAAATTCACGATGTTCCGCACCCGATCGACGAAATTCATGATTTTTAAGCTCCCGAATGATGGAAATTCATGATTTTTACGCTCCCGAATGATAGAAATTCATGATTTTTATGTCCCCGAATGATAGAAATTCATGATTTTTATGCTCCCGAATGATGGAAATTCATAATTTTTATGCTCCCAAATGATGGAAATTCATAATTTTTATGCTTCCAAATGATGTAAATTCATAATTTTTATGCTTCCGAATGATGTAAATTCATAATTTTTATGCTTCCGAATGATGGAAATTCATAATTTTTATGCTTCCGAATGATGGAAATTCATAATTTTTATGCTCCTGAATGATGGAAATTCATAATTTTTATGCTTCCGAATGATGGAAATTCATAATTTTTATGCTCCTGAATGATGGAAATTCATAATTTTTATGCTTCCGAATGATGGAAATTCATAATTTTTATGCTCCTGAATGATGGAAATTCATAATTTTTATGCTTCCGAATGATGGAAATTCATAATTTTTATGCTCCTGAATGATGGAAATTCATAATTTTTATGCTTCCGAATGATGGAAATTCATAATTTTTATGCTCCTAAATGATGGAAATTCATAATTTTTATGCTTTCGAATGATGGAAATTCATGATTTTTACGTTCTCGAATGACGTAATTTGCAATTTTTTTCTGGACTAATTGACGAGATACTCATTTTCTGAATTTATGACGATGTTAGCCTTTTTTGGTCTGCGGACCACAGGTTGTGCATGTGTAATGTATATCATGTTGTGGGTTATTATTTAGTGTATAAACATACTTATTTTATTGTCAGATCTTAATTCTAGACAAATATATATTTTTAAAAAGGTACTTATGTAGTTAGCTACACAAGTACCTAAGCTTAGTGAGACTTATGTAGTTAGCTACATAAGCATGTTGTGTATAACTTTGCTGTTAACTTATTTTAAAATTTAAAATAGATTGGAAATTAGTATCTCAAGTTTATGCAAATGCAAAGCAGTATAAATTAAAATATTTTTATTTAGTACATAAATTACTTTACTGTAAACTAATTATATATTTTTTAAATTAAATATTCAGTGACAAATGTACTTAGTTGCTGCTAAAAAAATTATTCTCACTCGCCACTAACTGGCTACTAAAAAAAAAAATCAAGCTACCGGCCAGTGGCTACTAAGCAAAATTCCTTATTTTCACCTTTAAACTCGGTGTCAGTAATCAGAAGACTATTGTGTGACACTGACAATGAGCAAATTTATATGTTTACATTTTGTGATTGTTTGATTTTTAACATTTATCATAATTTAGGTCTGTAACAGATCCTCGTGATGGCAGAAGAGTGGCTTTGAAGAAAATGCCGAATGTCTTCCAAAACTTGGTTTCTAGTAAAAGAGTCTACAGAGAAATAAAAATGCTTTGTTTTTTTAAACATGAAAATGTAAGTAAAAAGTATGATGTTTAAAGAAAGTATTTAATTATTTACTCATAATGATAGCTGTTGCATAGAAAGAATTGTAATTAATAGAGGCTTCTCATGTTTTTAAAAACTTAAATACCATGCCCATTGTTATTATGACTTTTAGGTTTAATTATTGATATTAATCATTAATGTCTATTGTTTTGTTATTGATAGCTATAAATCAATATTTTAAAAAAAAGTTATAGATTTCAATATTTGAAAAATTCTTGTATAAAATAAAATGATGTGTCAATTAAAATTTTTAGTTAACAGGCCTTTAAATTTAATTTTTTCTAGAAGGAGAGTCTCCTTCCCAACATTTTTAAATGGTGAGGTGGTAACTGTTTGGGAGAGAGAGAATAAAATCTTTAAATCCCACTATTATTTTACTTGCAACAGAATTACATTAATACAGACATGACAAAATGCTGTAGAATTTTTTTAAAATCAGTAACTCAGAATAATTATGCAAAATGTTTGTTTTTACTTAAAAAAACAAAGAAAGTCCGGCTTTATATATACAATGTCTATTTTTTAACTTTCACCAATTGTTATGGAATCCTTAACATGGTTCTTAAATGAATTTCTGAATTTAGATATTTTTCGATTTAGGGTGCTGAAGCCTCTTTTACTTGTAGTAAAAGTGTTTACTCCTTCACCTGAAGGAGTAAAAGAGTGCTTACTCCTTCAAGGTACACTTTACTCTTGCACAAGAATCCCCTGGTATTTTCTTTGATTGGACTAGGTTCTATGCATCAAAATTTTAAACCCATGTTCAAAGTTTGAAAGGGGAACTGTAGATTCATTTCTTCTATTACATGAGAAATGTGGTTGACTTTAAGTTGTCAAGTCCTGATTTATGGGAATCACAAGGAACAACTAGTTTGTTGTTTCTAAATAGTTTCCTTGGAGTTTCTTCATGTGCACCACAAGATCTTTGCAATTCTTCTAATCTCGTTTTCATTTAGTACTACTGACTCTAAGCCAATTTGGTGGGGCACAGCACACACTGGCCCTTACTGCCTTTTTTGACAAGCGTCTTTTGTTTGGAAAAATAATCTAAAAAAATATGTCCATCAGTCATAGGGGAAAATCATAAATTCCAGCAATCAGTTGCGGGAAAATATTGTGAAAGTTGTCAATTGATTGTGAAGAAAAATAACTAAACAAGTATTACCAAAAAAAAAAAAAAAATTTTCAAGGGATTGTTTTTTACCTTTGATATTTATTGCCTACCATTTGGCATATTTTAGTGAGAATGATTTAGCACAACCAGAGTTTTTCCCACACAGTTTCAGGAGTAACCTGACTGCCCCTTTTCTAAAATATCTCCCAAACAAGAAATGGTGTCCTTATGTTATTACTTTTTTGTATTAAAAAAATTTGCTTGCATAGTAAAAACTGACTTGTGACTGAAAAGTGCCTGACAATTTAATATTAAAAATGCCTTTAAAATAAAAAATACCCTTAAGTATCTAAAAAAGTGCCTTTTTCCCACCAGCAGAATTCTGCTTTTTTATAAATCTAGTTGGATCTCTGACCTTAACAATGTGTTTTTGTGGAAACCATTTATCGTTATTCACATTTACTTTAAATCTTAATGTTGCTAATATTGTTTTCTTTGACATGCAGTAGATGATGTATGCAGTGCAGCCATTTTCAACTAAAATGTTGCTAAAAGTGACTATTCTCAGTATCAGACGACTGTGGTCACTATTTTAGTCCAAAACTCTTCAAAAGCGGCTATTTTGGGAGAAAACCAGTAAAAAAGAGACTATCTTCCAATCATAGGAGCCAACTTTGGTCCCATAGCTGGGTTTGCGACAAGGGTAGATTTGAGAGGGTTGGGAAACACGCGATTTGCCGAGGTAGACAGCGAGCGAAGCGAGCCTTGTGAATTAGGGGGTCTGGGGGGAGCGTTCTGAGATGCCCCAAGGGGGTCCAGGGCAGAGCCCCGGGAGCTGATGTAATTTGAGCTTTTTAATGCAAATTCAGAACATTTTAGACCACTTACCATTTTTAGATAACTTTTTAATTAACCCTGCTTTTGGTTCGAGTGGATTTCAGACTGAGTGTAGATTCCTGCAAATTGGGTTCAGGTTAACCCGATTTTTCAAAAATTAGTTCAGTATATTGTTTCAGATTAAAAACTTTACCTGTATTAACAAGCATAGAACTTTGTGTGTGTGCTGTTTTCGAAAGGAATGCTGCAGCTTTTCTGCAACTATTTCACAAAATTCACTTTTTTTCTTGGAGATTTTTCGACAAAATTTGCCGTTTTTGCGAGATCTTTGGACGAAATTGGCAATTTTTTCGAGATCCTTCGACGAAATTTGCCGTTTTTGCGAGATCCTTTGACGAAATTTGCCGTTTTTGCAAGATACTTCAACGAAATTTGCCGTTTTTGTGAGATACTTCGACGAAATTTGCCGTTTTTGCGAGATCGTTCGGCGAAATTGGTCATTTTTTCGAGATCTTTCGACGAAATTTGCCGTTTTTGCGAGATACTTCGACGAAATTTGCCGTTTTTGCGAGATCTTTGGACAAAATTTGCCATTTTTTTGAGATCCTTTGACGAAATTTGCCGTTTTTTCGAGATCCTTCGATGAAATTTGCCGTTTTTGCGAGATCTTTCGACGAAATTTGCCGTTTTTGCGAGATCTTTCGACGAAATTTGCCGTTTTTGCGAGATCTTTCTACAAATTTTGCCGTTGTTGCGAGATATTTCGACGAAATGTGCTGCTCTTTGGCGATTCTTTGACGAAATTTGTCGCGATCCTTCGACAAAATTGGTTGTTTTTTCACGATCCTACGATGAAATTTACTGTTTCTTGATATTTTAAACACATTTTGCAGGGTCTGCCGAGATATTGCAAGGTCTGCAGATACTTTTCAGGGTCTGCACTGCAGACCTGCAGACCCAGAAGTCGGCGCCACTGCTTCCAATCCCTATTTCCTATTGTTTTTGTAAAAAACAGATTTTTCACCAGTCTGAACTGTCAACTCATTTTTTTTTTCTCCCATTACTAACCGATATCTTGGTATAACATTTCAGTATCAATTTCTTAAGTTTCTAACTCAATTTTTAAAATCTATAAAACCTTCTATTTGAAATAAATTACTTTTTTTCAATCGAAATGTAGCGCAAAGATGCCAATTACCTAAATTTTGATGGGAAACTACGGATCTTTTGTTTGGCTACCATCCATATGCTTTAGAGCAGGGCTGTCCAACGCGGCACCCTTTTGGAGTTTCCTGTTACTAGCCTTTCTTAAAATACAATTCCATTTCAAAGGATGCTTTCTACCAAATCATTAATATTTTCAGCAGATATATTTTTTTAAATTTATGAATGTGTATTTCATGCAATTTAAACCAAAAATATACTTAAAAAGTTTAATAATGCGTATATTCCCGATTTTTAGTTATTCTTTATAAAATTTTGTTTAATATATTTATGATGGTTGAATTTGTTAATAATTGGCAGTAACATATTTAATACCTTAAGCAGTAAAATTCAGACTAATAAACATTTAACAGCACCTTCCCTGCTATGAAAGTTCAGCTCTTTTTTAGGGTTTCACTCATCTCACGAAACCCTATTACTCTCGCAGAGCCATTCTCAGAAACTATATAACTTATAGGCATGGAAATTTGTTTACTTATAGCTAAATACCTACCATGAAGCTCAAAATATTAGAATTTGAAAAAATCGTATTATTTTAATAAATAGAGATAAAAAATCAAAATTCTAACAGCCTTTTCCTATTAAATTGAAACATTTTTCTTTATAGCAGTTGCCAACAATTAAAAATCAACAATAAAATTCTTTCTACAATAATTAATTTTCTATCCACGTGAAAAATTAAAATGAAATAAAAAGTTTCACCAATTGAAAAAAAGATTAATATGACATCATATTGGTAATAAAACTGAAACTTTCAAACATTTCTCCTTAATACAAGGAGTATGAGTATGTGTATGTACAGAAAGCAGATTAATATCACATCATTAGAGAATTAAAAAGAAAATTAATCTGACGTCATATCAGAAGTTTAACGAATTTCTCAAATGTTTGAGAATAATACAAAGCGAGTATCAACATGAGTAATAGAGAATAGTAAATATGACTTTGAGGAACATATTGAATCATGATAAAAACCCGATTATGGAAATATTTGCATATTTCAAAATTTTGAAAGTGTACAACATGTTTAATTTTGAAATTAATTTTTTTTAAATATCACATTTAGTCCACATGACAGATATTATTATGACAGAGTATAATAGCGGGCTTCGCCCGATATCGGGCCGGTTTAGATATTCGACAAAAACGAAAAAATAGACGGGTAAATTTTTACTTTATAAAACACATGACTTTTTTTTTGTTGTTGCTAAATGAAATTTATTTGGATTTATTAAAGAAAGGATAAAGTGTTTTGAGAGGAATATTAAACGAAACGCTTTGTGCGATCTTCGATCATACTTACCCACTTGTTTAATTGTTACACTGTCCCATTGACTGTTTTAAAGGAGTACGGATAAAGAGAGGCAATTTTCTCTCCCAGACATTCGAAATTTTAGTTTAATTTTTCTCAATTAGTTTGAAAAATTGATAAAACTGTATGAAATGATTTTCGTCAATGAAAGCTCTTCTAGACTAACTCTCACTGGGTGGTTACTATCATGCATGTCTTTGTTTTGTACATTTTATAAAGCTTAATTTATCTCTTGAAAATAAGTCAAATCGTATTTTCACCCCCCCCCCCCAAAAAAAAAAAAACAAAAAAACAACAACAAATAGCAATATCTCTGATTTCCACATGTTTATTATTATTGTTATAGGCGAGATTAAAGTTCCTGGTACCTTTCTCTACAAATATTTCTGAGATAGACCTCTCGCAGAAAATGTATAATCCGAAATTTACCTAAATTTATGCTTTTTAAAATTTTTTTTATGAAAATTGTTTTTACATGGAGCTTCTGAATCATTTAGTCTTATGCCTACCACTGTGCATCGCTGTGCAAATCACTGTCGCATCATGCATGCATCGCTATTAATACTGTGAGATATTATTACATGATTTGAGTCATGTAAATAAAGGTGCCTTTCATTGATTGCCAAAAGTTGAATTGCGCCCTTGCTCGCTGAAAGGTTGGACAGGCCTGCTTTAGAGTATATTTGTCCCAATATTTTTTGTTCTCATAAGTTTTTAACCCTTCAAGCAGCGTATAAACCCTATGCAATTTATTGAAGGACAACTGTCTTCATTGTTGGTATTTTGGCTATTGTATTTATTTTACTGTATCTTAGGCTACTAAAGCAACTACTTTCGATGCCATTAGGCTGTGGCTGGCAGCCCTGTGTATGTAAAATAAAAAAATTATGTACCCTGTGAAAAAAAGCTAGACACAATTATTTAAAAAGTATGTGATAATATTGTATACCTTATCTTAACAACGCATTGCAATTTCGCATTGATTGGTTAATGTTTAGTTTTAATGCAAGGTAAAGCCTATAAATAATAATGAAAAAAAAAACAAGAAAACAAAGATAAATATGCCATTTTTGGACTTTTAAATCCATACAAGACCACCACAAAAACAAGCCCTTTCTAACACACACACACACAAAAAAATTATGAAAATTGGAGCATCTGTTTGAAAATAATGTGTGAAACATACATTAAAAATATATACAATTTAATTGTAATCTCCTTCGTTGGAAGTTGGTTATAAAAGATAAATGTATTAAGTAAAAAAGTCCTTCCAGCCTGTATCGGGAGGAAGAGGCTATATCTTCGTTTTATAATTTTAGCTAACATTACTTGAAAGCAGCAAGCTAAAATGCAAAGAATCCAATTATAGAAGATTCGTTAATACTGAATTTGAATAAGAAATTCAACAAATTATTCAACTACAGCCAAGTTGTTACTTATTTTTGGTCGCTAAAGTTGGTGATATTTCACCAAGTGTTGCCAAATTTCAAAGAATTTGACGCTAATGGATATGAATATAGTTTTATGCATATGATTAGGAAAATGATTACAACAATGAAAGATAATAATTTGCGAGAAATCCTATTCATTAAAACTCATAAATTAATCTCTGATTTGTTTTAATTTACTGACTTGTTTCAAAAGATCAACCACCCTAGAATTTCAAACTGCCATATCTCAGCCATTTTTTAAGATAGAGGCAAAACAAAAAATGCTCTGGAATCGTTATATCAAGGCCTACTACTTACAGGGGTCACAGACCTGCTCCAATTGCACCAAGCTGCTCCAAATGAAAATATCTGCTACAAATGCATTTTTTTACTATTTTTGCTCCAAAACGAGCATTTTGTTTTTTCTTTTCTATGGTGAAATCAGATGTCTTTGCGCCATTTTTCTGCCAAACGGCAGATTTCCCCTTTTTGAATTTTTAAAAATCAAATCCACAATCTGAAATCAAGATTTTTGTGAAGTGATCACAGAAAAAAACGGCGATTTTCATCGGACTCTCACAAAATAAAACCTCTATTTTCGGCAAGCGAGCTCGAAGTAAAACCTCGATTTTCGGCAAGCGACCTCGAAGTAAAACCATTATTTTCGGCAAGTGACCGAGAAATACCATGATTTTCGTCATTCGATCCCGAAATAAAACCGTGATTTCTGCGAAATAAGCTGCAATTTTCATCAGACGACTTCGAAGTAAAACCTCGATTTTCGGCAAGCGACCTTGAAGTAAAAACCATGATTTTCGGCAAGTGACCGAGAAATAATACCACAATTTTCGTGAAACGATCGCTAAATAAAACTGCAATTTTCATCTCACGATCGCAAAATAAAACCTCGATTTTCGGCAAGCAACCTCTATTTAAAACTATTTTCGACGAGTGACCGCGAAATAAGACCACGATTTTCGTCAAACATTCACGAAATAAAGCCGTAATTTTCATCAAGCAATCGTGAAATAAAACTGTAATTTTTGTCAAACAATCTTGAAATAAAACCGTAATTTTCGTCAAACAATCTTGAAATAAAGCCGTAATTTTCGTCAAACAATCGTGAAATAAAACCGTGATTTCCGTCAAACGACTGCGAAATAAAACTGCAATTTTCATCTGACTATCGAGAAATAAAACCGTGATTTTCGTGAGACGGTCTCAAAATAAAATCAAGATTTTTGTCATAAATTGGAGAAATAAAACTAAGATTATCAGCAAGTGACCGCGAAAAAAACCCTGTGATTTTTGTCAGACGATCGCGAAATAAAACTGCAATTTTCGTAAGGTGATTGCGAAATAAAACTGCGATTTTCGATCTTGAAATAAAACTGCAATTTCTGTCCAACGATCACGAAAGGAAACTGCGAAATTCGTGAATCGATCGCAGAAAAAATTGTGAATTTCGCCAATCAGTGACTGAAAAAAATTGCAAATTTTGTTAATCAGTCTTATTTTTGAAAAATAGGTCGTTATGGAAAAAAAATAATTTTTGATTTAATGCCAACAAATATATAATTTTTTTATTCGAAAAATATTCAGGACTTACTTTTGAAAAATCAGATCATCCCGAAGCATTTAAAGCCAACCGACTTGCAACGAAAGCACGGGTTGGAATCAGGTTACGTGACCTGAAACAGGACACTATCTGCAATTTCGAATTATATTTAGGAAAAGGACTTTTTGTAAGTAATTGCTGTTTTTGTTTGTTTGCACCCTATCTCAAGAACTGAAATACATAATTTAAACAAACTTCAGATTCAGTTAGACTTTGTCATAAATTGTGCTAATTAAGTTTTGGTGTAAACTGCCCAACAAGTGGAGCTGCTATGCTGCATTTTTCATGATTTCCTTGATAGCTATACCTCAAGAACTAATGCACGGAATTTCTTCAAAATTCAGATTTACACTTTGACATAAATACATGCTGATTAGGTTTTGGTTTAAATTGTCTGACAGGGGGCATTGCTATTCTGCATTTTTTTACGATTTGTGCAATAACTATATCTCAAAAACTAATGCACAGAATTTCATGAAATTTCATACTCTGTTAGACCTTGACCTAAATAGATCCTTATTAATTTTGGGTGCATACTGAGCAACAAGTGTCGCTGTTATGTTTTGTTTTCATGATTTCTGCGATAGCTATATCTCAAGCTCGAATACATTGGCATTTAATTTTTGTTGCAGACAATTTGATTTATATAGAAGAATATTTTGTGATGGCTGTCACATTGTGTGGTGTTCTCTATTTTAATAAAGAAATAAACATAATCGTAAACTAACTACTTTTAATTATATTAAGTTAAGCACATAATGGGTTTGCCACACAGGCCTTTTATATATTACATTCCGAAACTAAAAAGTAAACATTCGAATAAAAACAGTTACAGTCGAAGTGGAAGTAGTAGTTAGGACATATTATTACATGCCCTTTCTTTTCAAAACAGCAAAAATAAAAAAAATACATTTAAAATTCAAAGCAGAGTTCGAATGAAAAGTCTTAAAAAAAAACTTAAATATAGTCTTTGAAGCGAGCGGGTGGTTTTGTTTTTCTTTTAGGTCTCTCTACCTTTGGTGTATTTGGAGTAGACAGTACTGGCGAAGTAGGTTTGGGATTGACAGCGACTGTTTGATCAGATGGAGAATCAGGATTGATTAATGGGCTGTCATGGGGTTGAGGACTTGAGATTTTTGGTGTTTCTGTATTAGTCAGGTTGCAGGTTTGTGTTGCATCAGCATTTTCTTGTGAATTTACAGGAGCTTCAAACGCTAATTTCCTTGGTCTTAAATGAATTCTGTTGCGACGAAGAATGGATCCTTCTGAAGATTTCACAATGTAGGATCTTGCACTGTGTTTTTGGACAATAGTTCCGGGTGTCCATTCTCGATGACAAGTTTGGATATAGACAGGATCTTGAATATTCAATTCTTTTAATTTTGCAGTCGATGAGTCATAATAAGATTTCTGTGTTCTCTGATTTTCCTGTAATTGATGATGAGTATTCTTAATTGGAAATCTAGGTCTTAACAATTTCACCTTACAAGGAATGGGGGTTCTCAAAGATCTTCCCATCAACATCTCTGCTGGAGAAGGCAATTTAAATTTTGGGGTGTTATTATACTTGAGAACTGCTAGATTTGGATCTCCTCCGGAAGCTCTCACTTTTAAGAGAAGGTTTTTCAATGTCCCAATAGATCTTTCAATCATCCCATTGGATCTTGGATACTTAGGTGACGATGTAACAGGGCAAATATCATAAGACTTCAGGAATGAAAAATATGCTTGACTATCAAATGGGGGACCATTATCAGAATGAATTTTACGTGGGATACCATGAGTACGAAAAATTTGTTTCAATGCACTAATTACTGAAGAAGCTGTTTTAGCATTAACTTTTCTCAATTCAATAAACTTGGAGTGGTAATCCGTTACTTGTAAAAAGTCATCTCCTTCAAGATACATAAAGTCTATACCTACCTCGTCCCAAGGTAGACTAGGAACTTCATAAGGTATCAAAGGCTGCTTACAATTAGCACGCTGATGCTGTTGACAAATTTGACACTTTTCTACATAATTCTTGATGTCTTCCATCATATTGGGCCAATATAAAGCTGTTTTGGCTTTTTCTTGACAAGTACTTGGTGCACTTTCGATAACACATAAGTTTGCATTGTTTTAGGTACTACTAATCTATTTCAAATAAAAATTAAGTCATTATAACAATGCAACTCTTCTTTCATATTCCAATAGGGTTTCAAATTTTCAGGCAATTGACAACACTGTTGTGGCCAACCATTCTTAATTAGTAACTTTAATTTCGAAAGACCTTCATCTTCTAGCGTTGCATTCTGCATTTCTTTTGTACGTTCTTCAGTGGTCGATAGAATTGTATGTACAACAGCAGCTCCATCTTCTAAAAAACTTGTATCTACATTCATGGTAGTGGGATTTCTGGAGAGGGCATCTGCTATGTAAAGCTTTTTCCCTGGGACATGCACAAGTTTAAATCTATATTTAAATAATTCAATTACCATTCTTTGTAATCTTGGAGACAAATTTTCAATTGGTTTCTGCAGTAAACCGAGGAGAGGTTTATGATCAGTTTCCACTATAAAATCAGTACCATACACATAGTAATGGAATTTTCTACATCCGTTGACAACAGCTAGTAATTCTTTCTCGATTTGACTATATCTTTGCTGTGTATCGTTCAGAGCACATGAAGCATAGGCAATTGGATGTTCATCTTGAAGTAATACTGCATCTAGTCCATACCGACTAGCATCAACAGAAACAACTGATTTCAAATTTGGATTATAATAAGCCAGAATAGGTGAATTAGCTACCAACTTCTGCAAATTTTCAAAAGCTTCTTGCTCATTAGCCGTCCAAATAAATTCATTTTTCTTACTTAAGAGTTTTCTCAAAATTCCTGTTTTATCTGATAAATTTTTAATAAACTTCCCTAAATAGGAAATCATGCCTAAAAATCTCTGTAGCTCTTGTTTATTAGTTGGAGCTTTGAAATCTTCAATTGCTTTAATTTTATCACCATTTACTGAAATTCCTTTACTTGTTAAATTATAACCCAAATATTTTACACAACTTCTTTTAATTTGACTTTTTTCCAAAGACAATTTCAAACCAGATTCTTGAGCTCTTTTAAGAACTGCTTCAAGTCTTCTATCATGTTCTGCTTCTTTCTTGCCGAATACTAAAATGTCATCAATATAAACTAAAGTTCCATCTAAATCTCCAAAAATATTATCTATTGTTTTCTGGTACACTTCAGGGGAACTTGTTAAACCATAAGGCAAACGGCAGAATTTATATCTTCCAAACGGAGTAGCAATTGTACATAAATCTGAACTCTCTTGGTCAAGGGGTATTTGCAGAAAAGCTGACGATGCATCAAGCACTGTGAAAAATTCTCCTTCAATTTGAGAAAATAGGCTCTGTTGGGTTGGAATAGGATAATGTTCTCGCTTTATATATTTATTTAGCATACGTGGATCTATACAGATTCTTACACGATTATTAGGCTTTTGTACTATAACTATAGGATGTACCCAATCTGTTGGTTTTACAACTTTTTCTAATATTCCTGGATCAACCAATTTAGCAATCTCATGTTTTACTTTCAATTTTAAGGCATGTGGAATAACTCTAGAGGCTGATATTTTAGGTTCGGCATTGGCATCTAATTTGATCTTATACGTATGTGCCAATTTTCCCATTTTGTCTGTAAATACATCTTTAAATTTCTCTACAAAATTTCTAGCATGTACAGAATCAACACTGATGTTTCTATTTACAAATCCCAGTTTCTCACAAGCTTCAATTCCTAATAAAGCGCTCGATTCTTGATCAATAATATAAAAATCAAGAAATTCAGACTTATTTTTAACTTTGCATTTTAATTTACTGACAACAATTACGTTCAAATTGTGTCCTGTATAAGACATCAACTTTCTTTTAGTTTTACTAATAACTTCATTATTTCTCACATCATTAAAAATATTAAGAGGCAAAACATTGACTTCAGCTCCGGTATCTATTTTAAGAGACACTTCTGAATTATTTATAGGAACAGTTTCTCGCCATTCAGATTTTAAAGAATTAACCTGGCACTTTACTGAATCCAATTTAAAAGAACCATCACTCGAAGGGTAAAAATTATCATTATTAGAAATTTCATGTACTTTTTTATTTATTCTTTTCCCTTTATTTTTACAGCCGACTGAGAAATGATTTAATCCGTTACAACTGTAACACTTTTTACCAAATGCAGGGTATTTTCCATAATCATGAACGGTTTTACATTTAGAACAACTTTTCTTAACTTTCTGATTAATATAATTACTTTTTTTCTTATTGCATATTTTCGTCTGCGTTTCGTTTTTGTTTGCACGAACAGCATTTACAGTGGTAGAACAATTATTTTTATTCATTATTTCCATTTGTTTACCACTGGACTCCTTAGCCCTACAATATTCTATTGCCTTTTCAAGGGTTAACTCAGTTTCCATTAGCAATTTTTCTTTCATAGCGGAATCTTTAACACCAATAATTAACAAATCTCTAATTAAACTTTCTTCTTGATCCTCAAAAGAACAATCTTTAGACAAATTTTTCAAATTTGTAACAAACGAATCAACAGATTCACCTTCTTTTTGTCTACAGCTAAAAAATTTATAGCGTGCAATAACTGTATTCCTTTTCGGTTGAAAATACTGATCAAAAGAATTTATAACAGTTTGAAAATTATTTGCGTTATCATCACTAAGTTTAAAACTATTAAATATATCAATGCATTCTTCACCCATCATTCCTAGTAATAGCGCTACTTTAAGCTTATCAGGTTTAGCCATTTTCTCAGAAGCTTCAAAATAAAGCATAAATCTTTGCTTAAATTTATTC
The DNA here is from genome assembly GCA_963931845.1 of Maratus michaelseni. Taxonomy (NCBI): domain Eukaryota; kingdom Metazoa; phylum Arthropoda; class Arachnida; order Araneae; family Salticidae; genus Maratus; species Maratus michaelseni. Next base: position 189,966,105 of record OZ007587.1, read on the forward strand.
CAATTCTCGGTCAAATTGCCATTTAAACTCATATTTGAAGGTGCCTTTAAATCCATTATAACGGATACAAAAAAAATTATTCTCCAAAGCACATACACTAATCAATTCTTAAATATAAGTATAAAAATTTCTGACCTTTACGATGCCAAATGCAACTGCCACCATGTCACATTGTATGGTGTTCTCTATTTTAATAAAGAAATAAACATAATCATAAACTAACTACTTTTAATTATATTAAGTTAAGCACATAATGGGTTTGCCACACAGGCCTTTTATATATTACATTCCGAAACTAAAAAGTAAACATTCGAATAAAAACAGTTACAATTACAGTCGAAGTGGAAGTAGTAGTTAGGACATATTATTACAATGGCCACACCATACTAGTTAGTATTGCTTATGCATCACTGATATAAATATTTCATGGAGTAAGGGAGGGGTTAAATTAGTTTTCATTTCTTTATTTTTTATGGCAAATGATCCGAAATTTGGAATCGCTGAGGTCCGGAGTATAGATTTTGTACTGTATGAGATTTCAACATATGTGTTGGGTACAATGGTGATACTGAATTTATTTTCAAAAGAAGAGATTTTGCTGCTCCAAAAACTGGATTTCCTGCTCCACAAGTCGTTTTTTGTTGCTCCAAAAACTCACTTTCCTGCTCCAATTCTTCCTGAGTGAATGTGACCCCTGTACTTAGGCAAAAAATAAATTTGAATTTCGAATTTTTTTGTATATTTATTTTAGTTTAAATATTTTAGTGGCTGCCATTTTGAAACAAGATGGCAGACCAAGCTGGCCAACGAACTTGGCCGAGATATTGGCGAGCTTAAAACACACACTTAGTTTCATCCAAAATGGTTTATAAATATGAGTGCTATCATATGACATAGATCAGAGATATATATATATACATAAAAATCAACATTTGAACTGAGGGTGGTTTTGGGGTTTGGTGGTAATGATCTGTGAAAATATATCGGAGTTGTTTTACTCCGAACGGCTGCAATAGGTAGCTTTTTACTTTTTGTTATGAAAGCTACCTAAAATAAAAAGGCTAATTGTCAGATTTTATTTACATGCCAAAGTAGCTAAGATTGATAAATACTTTTCAATTTTTATTTTTAAAGGTATATTTTCTGCTGTGGTCTGTAAATAAAATCTTCAGATGATGCAAATTATTTATTTATTTATTTATTTTAATTAACAATTACAAAAGAAATGAAAAAAATCCAACTTTTAAACCTCCTTAAGCAGTTACAATGAGTAATCTGTAATTTTATTAAAAGGGATTAAAATGTTGTCTGAAAGAAATAGAACCATTCTGTTGCTAAATATGCATTAAGATTTTTACATATATAGTTCTGTTTTGTCTTTGTTATTTTGTTAATTCCTCCAAATTTATAAGGTAAAATGCTAACTGTTCAATTTAAATAAGTACCAGCTGACCTGCCCAGCGTTGCCCGGGCCCATGATAATAAATTTAAAAAAAGTATTTTTTTATTATTTTATATCTTTAAACCAATTTTGTATGAAACTATATTTTAAAATGATAAATTCATGAAAAAGTATTGATGTTTAGTTTAGTGATAAAAACACTCATTTTCTTGTTACTTACCCATCATACGTAGTATAGGGTAAGTCTTGTAATCGTTTTGAAAATCGAAAAATGTTTTTTTGACGGATTTACACGTTTCATACACTTGAGATTCCGAAAAACATATTTTTAGAAAAATTTTTTTTGCCGTGTGTCTGTGTGTCTGTAAACGCTCTATCTCCCGAAAAAATTGAGATAGAGACTTGAAATTTGGTATGTACATAGTATGTAATAATGGGAAGAAGCCTATTGAATTTCAGTAACCTCGATGATCCGGAACTATTTTTTTCGGACTCTCGAAATATTCGTTCTGATAAAAGGTATATAAAAAATTTTCAAAATTGTTTATTTTAAGGAGTGAATATAAAAGACAATAAAAAAACATAAATTTTGCATAAAGCATGAAGTCGATCGGATAATTAGTTGCCGAGATATTTGCAATCCTATTTTCCACACTCTTCGATTTTTCATGACCCTGTATTTCATCCAAATTTCAATTCAAAGATATATTTTAATTGGAAATGAAATGCTTAATCAGATGCAATAAATCGCTAGTTAATAGGATTATTGTTTTTGGAGTTTTAAGGATGTTTCTTTTAAGCAATTCAGTAATCGAGCCTTTAAAGTTTATGATGTCATCAAGCCACAATTTTATTTGAATTGCAATGTATTTTATAAGTAGTTTACACATTTTTTATTTTAATATTTTACATTATGCATATCCATGATGGGTAAGTATTACGGGCCCCCAACGGCTAGTTTTTTTCACGTTGAGTCGTTTTCATAGTTTTGAAATAAAAAGTTCTTTTTGTCCGAAATGTTTGAAATCTTTATTGGTTATAAATAAAATTGTTTTACAAACCAGTGTAAAAATTTTGTGAAAAATATTGTTATTGAGTTGTAAAAGAAATGCTTTCTTCTCGCTTTTTTGTTTGTTTACGCGTCAGCTCCTTTAACATAGCAATAAAAAAATAGCTCTCATTTTCCAAACTCTCTGAAATTTTAATCGGTTGTAAATATAACTGTATCCTAAGCTCTCTTTAAAATTTTGCAAAAAAATATGCATATTTAGTTGTGAAAACATGAGTTCTTTTAAAAAAAAGCTTTCAATGCAATGGCTATATTACTTCAGCCATTTTCAATCAACCCTTTTCAATACTCGTAGGCTAACAGGTGAGGGCTAAACACGTTTCCTGTTTTTTTAGTGGAGAAGCCTTCAATAAAATGTTGAAGCATGCGCAATGAGACTATTTTTGTGTGGAAAAGAGAATGTGAATTTGACAGAATGTGCTTTTTGCTTTAAATATATAGATAAATAGGCTGATATTTACATCATAATGTATATCTTTTTTACAATTTCTAATCTACTAGCTAATTCTGACAAATAGTTTAACATAATCAGCTTCAGAATTTGATTTTTTTTTTTTTTTTTTTAAATAAAAGTAAAAACTTAAAAAAAACTGTACTTTTTATTTACTAGGATGTCAAATTTTGTGGCATTTTTTTTTTTTTTTTTTTGTGGCACCAAGCACAGTAACCTCTTTTATTTACCTTCACAAATTACTAAGCAATAGCATTATATTTCCTACCTGTTCTAGTACGTTAGATTTATGTTTGGTGCCAAGTGCCCTGTTATCAGGTAACTTTTTCATTCTTGGTATGAGATAAATGGAAGATTATTTTCCTTTTGTCCCCATTTTGTGAAAAGAGTTATTTTGTGAAATTTATTATTATTTAAAAAAAAAAAAAAAATTGGTTATGAAAGATTGAATTCAAACATAGAATTATCCACACACTGCAAATTTTTTTCTTTTGAAAGGATATTGTATTACATTCATACGAGCAGGGAAGACCGAGCTATGCTCGGTCAAAATTAAATTTGAGTTCAAATATCATGACCCATGACCAAAATGACCTATTTTAAGATGAGCTATTTTAAGATAAAATAGCTTGACCCCTAATGACCCATGACCAAAATGACCCACTAATTGAATTTTCTCGAACATGTGACCTAGTCCAACAGTCTTCTCGTGCCCGTGAACCATAGGATGCAAAACTTAGTGTAAATAGTCTGAGCAGTTTTTAAGATAAAATAGCTTGACCCATAATGACCCATGATCAAAATGACACACTAATTGAATTTTCTCGAACATGGGACCTAGCTCAACAGTCTTCTCGTGTCCAAAAACCATAGGATGCAAAATTTAGTGTAAATAGTCTGAGCCGTTTTTAAGATAAAATAGCTTGACCCCTAATGACCCAAGACCAAAATGACCCACTAATTGAATTTTCTTGAACATGTGACCTAGCCCAACAGTCTTCTCGTGCCCGAAAACCATAGGATGCAAAATTTAGTGTAAGTAGTCTGAGCTGCTTTTTAGATAAAATAGCTTGACCCATAATGACCCACTAATCGAATTTTCTCGGACATGTGACCTGGCCCAATGATTTTCTCGTGCCTGAAACTCGTAGGATACAAAATTTAATCAAAATCGTTAGAGCCGTTTTTTAGATAAAATTAATTTGACCCAAAAATGACCCACTAATCGAAAGTTCTCGAACATTACATGTGACCCAGCCCAATAGTCTTCTCGTGCCCGAAAAGGATCGGATACAAAATTTCGTCAATCGTTTGAACCGTTTTTTAGATACAATTTGCTTGACTGTGACCCAAAATGACCCACTAATCGAATTTTCTCGAACATGTGACCTAGCCTAATCGTTTTCTGGTGCCTCAAAACGGTAAGATGCAAAATTTCGTCAAAATCGTTAGAGCCGTTTTTAATATAAAATTTGCATAACCACACACACACACACACACACACACAAGATTTGCTCGTATTAGAATATATGATTTAGCGTTAGATACCGAAAAGTTTAAATAGTAATTCTTTGCCTTATTTAATCATTGAATTCTTTGATCACATAAGTCTAATAATTCCATTCAAATATAATGGTAGCGTGGAACTGAACAGATTTATTAAAGAATGAATTTTAATTGATTTCTATATACGTCACTGTGAAGTGTAGAGTTAATACTAACTTTTATAAGATTTCCTGCTACAATTTTCCTTTCTGATGGGTAAATAATGTTTAGGAGTTGTGATAACGTGGACATATGTATATATAATCAGTACAATCCATTATCATTTTAAACGAAGAAGCTTTATTGCAAATTAACAATTAAAAATGAAAAAAAAATACGACGAGTGTATCCATGGTAAGTTTGTACAATTCCAGAACAGCATGTTCTGACCCAGCTCAGAAGAATACAATCCATGATCTCGCATCTAGTTGGTATCTCTTTGGTGACTGTCCATATCTGTCCCCTCTTTCAAAACTGGCCTCCTTTATATTGGGAAGAAAGACACTGCCCCATCTCCTATGATTACAACTTTCTTTTGTTCCTCACTTCCAAGTAAGAACATTCATTCCTTAGGAGCTTAGTTATCTCTCCCTAAAGAATAGCTGATACAATCTTAATCCCTTTCTCCAGAATGTAATGTCATCAATAGAATATATATTTGGCCTGTTGTACTTCAAGGTAGAAATATTTCCTTTGTAACTAAAAATGACAATGAAGTTCTGCGCACAATTGTATTATCTTCCTAGAATGGGGCCAATTCACAAGACTCCTTCCATTCACAGGGAATTATTTTAATCCTACAAGTATGTGTGTACCGTAAAATCCCGTTAATCTGCCCCCCCTAAACACGACGAAAAATCGTAAAATAAGCAGGGGGGCGCTTACACGTTATTAAAACTGTAGTATATGATATTTATGGGTGGGGGAGATGCTAATGGCCGATCATCGCAAAGCATGCATTATTTTAATAAAGTAACAAAAGAAAAACATTTTGAAAATAAAAAATGATAGACAAAATAGAAAAAGAGTATAACTTCACGATTAATGGCGATTTCAGATTATAGAAAATTCTGGATTTCAGAATCTTTGAAACTGGAAGGCATTTAGATAAATAATAACACTAATATGTCATTAATGTGGTAACAGAAAAATAAAAGGAACTTAATAATTTAAAATAATTAAAAAACACTGAGAAATTGCAGTTGAAAATGTCCTGATGTAATTTCAAGAACTAGTAACATTTTATGCGGTGGCGACATCTGTTGTAAGTTAGGAAGATTAAATAACCGTTTTTTTTTAAAATCATGATTTCGTATCTATAAATGCTAAATAAATAATACAAATCACAAAAATTGAGAAGATATAGAACAAATTGGTAGTGTTGCCAGATTATTAAACCAAAAAACATTACTACCACAAAGATAGCACAAATGACAATACAAATTCGACTGTGTATCGACAAATCGATTAATCTGATCAATTAATCGATATTTTTTTTTGTGATTGGTTTTCATAATAATGTTAAATACGACTATAAATTCTTTAATAAAATAAATAGATTCTCTTTTAATCAATATTTTTCGCACAGCACCAAATACTCATTTTTTAACTTATTTCATGAGAAACTTTCACCATCGATATTTTTATTACCTTCATATCGCCATGGAGATAAATTTACAGCAACACTAATGTTTAGTGATATTGCTTTTTCAGATCCACAATGTGTTTGTAGATGTTTGCAATATATCAAAGAATCGTCACGTCTTTCTGATCCGTCGAAAAAAAAAATAACACTCTGGAGATAAATTTTCTTATGTTGATCTTGACGTGCACGGCGAAATTTCTTTTAGGGGAGGGCGCTTTCTCAGGATTTTTTAAATTTTCCAATTTGTTTACAAAGTGGGAGGGGGGCGCTTAATCGGGAAGGACAGATTAACGGAATTTTACGGTAGTTGACAGGTCAACTCGCCACAGAGGAAAAAAATTGAAAATTTATCTAGATAAAAATTTCTGAATTAATTTTTATAGAACGGAATTTTGTGGAGTTTTTTTCGGCAAAATAAAATTTTGTGAAGAATCTGCTTTTATTAAATGGAATTTGTGAAAGAACCCTGAAGAGGACTTAATTTTTGCGTAGATCGATCTCTATTGATAATTTCTAATTTAATTAATGATTGATTTATCACATTCAAAACATCCCAAAACCTGTAAATCCATCAAAAAAATAGAAGTCGAAAATTTTCATGATCCTAATACTTCTTACATATTAGAAGAAAGTAAAAATAAATCAATCTATATGTCTATAAAAGAACACATTTTGTAATAATCTGATATGTACCATGACACAAATAAAATTTTTATTCAAATGCATTTTTCCCTCTTTTATAATGCTTGTGTGTTTAAAGCTGTTTTCAAATCCAAACTGGCTACTTTATGACATATTTCTTAATTTATTTTTGTTTGGAAACACATGAAATTGGCAGGTGTCAGGATTCAGAAACTTTGTAACCAAAAGATGTTTTCCATTTTTTTGGTAAAGACAGAAGATCTTTCAGAAAATACTGTCAAAGTCAGTATTTTGAACCAAATTTCAGACACCACAACACGAGAAAGGGGAAAAAATATGTGGTCACGTGACACAAATCGCTTATATCTTGACAAATTATCCCTTCAGTATAAAAAAAATAGTAAATTTAGAATATTTTTTGCTGCTGCACTGCGCATGTATTTACATCTTAAACGTAGAAAACATGTCAAATTTCCAGTTTCTATTCTATAAACAACTCCAAATTCCATAGACATCGTAATTTAGAATGTTTTTCGTGCATTTCACTCCTTTAAATTTCAAATTTTCTTTAAAACTGTTCTGTGCGAGCATTTATGTCTTAAAAGTAACAGCCATGTCAAATTTCGAGTTTCTATCCCTAACAATTCCATAGAAATCATAATTTAGAATGCTTTTCACACTTCACCTTTTCTGTGACCTTTTTAGATTTCAAATTTTTTAGAAACTGTTAAGTAATCACCACCATAAGTAATCATCATGCTAAATTTCCAGTTTCTACCACTAACATTTTAAAATAAATCGTAATTTAGAACGATTTCACCTTTTTAAATTTTGATTTTTTTTTTTTTTTAGAAACCATTCGTAGCGAGCATTTGTATCTTAAATGTAAGTCTTGTTAAATTTCTAGCTTCTAGTTTATTTATAAAAAAAATGGAAAACTCATTTCAATTCCAAATCGCTTCAATAGTCAGGCTTGCCAATTTTAGGCCTTTGCATATTAAAATGTGTCAAAGTTTTGCGATGTTGAGCAGGTCATTTGAGAACCACTTTAATCCCACCTAAGCAAGGTTCCCTCATGAATTTTTTAAGGCTGGACAAATAATATATTTTGGATCCAAATCTTAAATTTACAAAGCTTTTACAAATTTGCTTTTACAAAGAATGTATACAATATTTAAAAAATGTATTACAGTCAACTCTGTGAAATCTGCAGACTTAGGGACCAAGGGTTTGGCAGATTATAGATTTTGGTGGATTATAGATTATTTCTTTGTTTACATTTTATTTTTTTATAGTCTGACTATTAATTAGAAATATTTAAACATATATTACAATAGAAAAGGAAAATAAAATGCATAACTGGTTTAAATTATTTAATAACCAAGTTAATTTAAAGAAAAATTAATTATACAATGCAAATTTTATTTATATTATTCATTTTTTAAATACAGTCAACTCTGTTAAATCTGCACAGTTTGGGACCAAGAGTTTTGCAGATTATGAAATTTTGCAGAGTACAGATCATTCCTTTGTTTTCTTTTTAAACTGAACTATAAATTACTCGTATTTGTACAAAAATAACAATATATAAAGGAACACTATAACTCAAAAGTAATTTAATAATTCTAAGTATAGAAAATAAGTTGAAACTGGTGTGAAACAATAAGAGCTAAACAATCTTCTTAAGAAGATCTTTTAGCTCTTAATTCTAAGTATGTTGGAATTATTATAAAATTTAAATTTCATTAGATGTTATTTAATTTTTTGAACATTTACTCAATGGGAATTTAAGTTTTGGCTTAAATCTGAATATATATATATATTTATATCCAAGTTGTTTAAAGGTGTATTTAGCAAAAGTGCCTTTCAAATAAGACCAAATCAGTTACTACAGATATTTCTTTAGTCAGCTGTTACATGAATGTATTAGTTTTAAAAGGTAAATTACTCCACTGATATTAGCATTTAGTGTTCCTTTTGCTTACCTAAAGTTATTATTTTAATATACATCATGCAAATCACATAAAACTTGTTAAATCACAATTTAAAGCATTTAAAAATTGATAATTCATAAAAACAACTATATGTAATTTCTTTAATGAGCTTAACTATGAAAGTATGATTTCCATTGTTTACATTTGAAAATGGATGGCGGATTATACATCGGCGGATTTCACAGAGTCGACTGTACTGAATGCAAAAATATAAATCAAATGAAAAACTTACATAATTGTTAGTACAAGTTGAATTATTATTAGCATTTTTTAAAATAAAAACTGAATTTGGCAGAATCAAATATAATTGAGAATAAACATGAATTAATTTTACTTAAAACACCTATGTATGCCAAAAGAAACCTAATTCTGCATATGGTAAAATATCAAACCATATATAGACACAAAAGAAATAAGAATAAGAAACCGATATTTTTCTGTTTTACCAACACCACACCAAAATGTAGCTAATGCGCCATTTATTCCAATCCTGACCGTGCAAAAGATTGTTAATGCAAACTGAGCCAAACATTTTCATTTGCTATTTATTGAACGTGAATCATTTTATTAGTTATTATTATAATTTAATCGTAATTTCGCAAAACATCTTAATTTGCTATTTTTTGAATGGAAAATATTTATTATTAAGATATAACTTACATTTATTACTGACCCTGAGATGGATTTTACCATTTGGAAATTACCTAATGATGAGGAAGTTGCAATAAAATTGTTACATTAAATTGAGTTAACTTTTTATATTTTGTCATTTATTTTATAAAATAATTCGCGAAAGTGTGAAATTTTTAATATTTTTTTAAATGCTCACTTTTACACGAACAATGTTTTCTTTTCAAATGTTTCATTTTGCACCAACTATTATGCTTGGTGACAATGGTGTTGGTATAATGGAAAAGTACCAAGAAATAATTTTGACTTATTAGGAAAATTTTAATATGCAGCAGAAAAAATGTGAATGCTCTTACATTCGTAAAAAGAAAGCACTTATAAAATATTCATAAAAAGTATAAATAATTGTAATTCCAAATTTGTCATAAATTTAATTTTTTTTATAGTCAAATTGTTCCTTTAAATATTCATTGTAGCAATGTTCTTACAGTTACTGCCTAATGTACTTTTTACATAATTTATATAATAATTCAAGCAAGCAATTAAAAAAAAATCTTATTAAGGTATTTTCAAATAAAACTACTACTAGAGACCTGAAAAAAATTGAGCTCGTTAATATCTGTGGTCAATGGGAAAGTGGCATAATAGGGCACTGCACCTATGCAACTCTGAAAGATTATTCTTGTCTATCACACTACAATTTTTTGTCATTCCTATAGCAACAATAAGAAATATAAAAATTTTTGTAACCTATCAGCAAAAATACTTTTGAAGATAAACAATCTATTCATTAACCACTTCACGGTTTTCCCCGAGATAACTCGGGGATTAAAGCACTGTTTCCCTATACCTGTCGCCAGTGAAGTGGTTAACGTCCTTATCCTACTAATAGTTGGAAAAAATATGTTTATATTAAATTCCAAAAAATTATTCGAAAACTACACAAAACAGGCATGAATTTCCTTGTTGGGAATCTCAGATATTCTTTGCGGTTTAAACATGACAGTTTGAAATCTGGAAAAATGTATTTTGACATTTTGAGTATTTTGAAAATACAAAATACTTGGTGAAAGCATTAGAAAATGCATTGCAAAAATACTTTGATTTTGTCAGTTTAAAATACATTTGTATTTTAAACCAATAAAGGTTTAAAATACAAATATATTTCAAATACATGTATTTTCGATACTGCTTAACTCTGCCTCTGTGAAATATATACTAAAGTTCCATTTTATAATAGTTTACATTATCAACTTTTTTTCTTTTGTAACTCATAAATAATTCACATTTATTGTTCAATCAGAAATGTTTATTATATGGAAGTGCTACTTGTATGAAATACTGTCTAAACACATCCACTTCTTTTCAGAATGAAATAAATGAGAACAAAGCTGACATCACAGAAACCAACCATTTAATTGATTCAAATTCTGACATACTAATGTGATTCATATAAGTGGTGGCTACTTTATTACTTCATTCAAAATGTTAACTTTTTATATTTTGTAATTATTTTTTTATGTTGATGATGATTATTTTTTTATGTTGATGATGATTATTTTTTTCTAGGTTTTGTCTGCATTGGATATTTTACAACCCCAAAACATAGATTTCTTTCAAGAAATGTATCCTTTGTGTATTTTACAATCATTTTTATTTTTCATTTTTTGTATTTTACAATGTTGTTTTAAACTTGAACAAATTATGTTTACATTTCCGTATTATATTTCTTTAACTTCAAATTTTAGTTATGTTATAACGGAACTAATGCAGACAGATTTGCATAAAATAATTGTGTCGCCTCAACCTCTGACTTCTGATCATGTGAAAGTATTCCTCTATCAAATTTTAAGAGGTATATTTCTTTGTTACATTTTCTTATACTTGGAATCTTGAATTAATTTGATTATGGTTAAGTAGGAGATCCTAGATAAAGCAAATTTTTATTTGTTAATCTACTATTGTTGCTATTTTAATTTTTACTAGAAGTGACTGTATTCTTGAAAAAGTAATTTGTTTTATCATATTAAGTGTTTTATTAGAAACAATTTTAAATACATTTATTTTCTTTAAATACACTAGATTCATTTAGTCCATTTATATTATACAGTAAACTCCCCATTATCCGGCCTAATGTGGCAGAAGGGAAAGGCCGGATAAGCCGGAGTTTTATAAATATTTACTCACTTCCTGTCCTCCCCCCCGCCATGATATTAAAAACACATGCTACGCATTTTAAAATACATTTTATATATTCAGTACATACAGTTTCAAAATAAGCAAAACAATAACGTAAAACGTAAGCCTAATTCATAAAAAAATGAGTTAAGTCTTTTACTGTTTATAAATAAATAATTGCACAAATATGAAAAGTTATACATAAGATAAAATAGTCAAAACTTACAGTTTTAATTTTTGTAAAAGCCCGCCATAGATGATTCCCTGTTAGCCCTCTTCTGCTGTGCAATGTCCCTCCATTTACGCAAGCAGATAATATCAGCTAGTGTCACTTCCTCCTGCTTACTGATGTACTGCAGTACTGCCTCAATCGTCTTGAACCCTTCCGAATGTGGGATGAGATTTTTCCTGCCATCCTACTCCTCCTATTTTTCTTCTGTTACTTCTCCTTGTGTCACCATTTCTACAATATTCATTTAGTTAATTCATTAACTTCATCGTTTGTCATCCATTCTGTAACTCCTCTGCATTGACATCGTCAGAGCCTGGTATATTTTTCAGCAACAAAAGAAGCTTATCGTTCTCATCTTCCACTTCAGTTCCCCACACGGGTTTATGTCCACCTTTATGGTCCAAAAAAATGTTCCAAGATCTTACAATTACTATGTTTGGAATTTCTTCCCATGCTTCTGCCACCCACCTTATGACATCTAGCATGTCAATCTTTTTCAGAGTGGTTATGTAGTCTTCATTATTATCAATCGTTGATATCAAAGAATAGAGAAGATGCCGGAGATACTTTTTCTTTATCATTTCAAGGACACTGTTTTCCACCGGCTGACAAAATGTCATCACATTGGGTGGTAAAAATTCAGCTATGATGTCTCCATCTGTGAGTTCATCAATGGACAGATGCGAAGGTGCTTTGTCAAAAATTAGCAGAGCTTTTCTCGGTAAACTGTTGTCTTTCAAATGTTTTTCTACAGTTGGTACGAATTCATTTTAGAACCAGCTTTTAAAGATCTCTGAATTCATCCATGCTTTCTTTTGATGCATGTAATATAGGGGTAGTAATTCCTGATTTTTCAGTTTTTTAAAAGCTCTAGATTTGTTTGACTTTCCTATTATTAAAGTCAATCTAAGCTTATGGTTGCCGGTTGCATTACTGCAAGCTTGTATGGTGACTCGTTCTTTGCTTTTCTTGTATCCCGTAGCAGCGGCTTTTTTCTTTGGTGCAAGCGTCTTTGTAGGGAGCATCTTGTAATTTAAATCAGTCTCATCGCAGCTGTACAACTGCTTCTTGGAAATTTCTTCCTGTTGAATAAGCTTAGCAAGATAGTCTTTGAGCAAAGGTACAGCCTCTTTATCAGCAGATAAAGCCTCCCCACTTATGGTAATCTGACGAATACCAAATTGTTTTTTAAAGCAATCTAACCATCCTTCACATGGGTAAATTCTGAATCTTCTCCTTCTAATAGTAAGGAAAATCGCAATGCTTTTTCCTGCAATATCGGCCCAGTAACAGGCAAAACCATTTCCTCTTAAGTGTTGATGCCACGAAAATAAAGCTTCCTCGACTTCTTTATGCTCACCTTTCAGCATGTTTTTTCATTTTTTTACTCCACTTCCACTGGCTTTGGCAGTGCACTACTTTCCAATTTCTGCTCTATTTTTCTTCCAGTCACCCACTGTACTTTTACCAACTCCTAACTCCGAAGCAATAGTTTTTACCGTTACTCCAGACTGCAGTTGATTTATAGCGCATAGTTAATAAGGACTATACATTGCACAATTAACATATAAATGCTCATCAAACACTTGCTTCCAACGTAAAATTATTTAATAAATATGAGTTACTTTTAAACTACATATATATAAAACAAACCTCGACGTTTCGGTTAATCTTTATAACCATCATCAGGAGAAAAAACCTTCATAAATATGAACAGCAAAAATTTAAATGTGTTACATGATTGAGTCACAGTATTCAATCTGCCAAGACGCTCAAATAACGGAAAATTATAACAACATATTCAAAATGTGCCTGGTGGCGCCCTCTATGAATCAGAAATGTAACTGGAACTTATGTTCAACGGAATTGAAGTTCATTTTAAAATGCAACGATATCCCATCATTTTCGGTTCCTGCCATATGGAAATGCATTTTAAAATGAACTTCAATTCCGTTGAACATAAGTTCCAGTTACATTTCTGATTCATAGAGGGCGCGCCACCAGGCACATTTTGAATATGTTGTTATAATTTTCCGTTATTTGAGCGTCTTGGCAGATTGAATACTGTGACTCAATCATGTAACACATTTTAATTTTTGCTGTTCATATTTATGAAGGTTTTTTCTCCTGATGATGGTTATAAAGATTAACCGAAACGTCGAGGTTTGTTTTATATATATGTAGGATTTCAGTTGAAACACTTCACGTAAATGATCATCAAATGAACTGACACTGAAAGGAAGATGGCCGGAGAAAGGTATGTCTCTGGTTAGTTTTGGCGCGTTTATTGCAGTATTATATCCTGAACTGGCGATTGAAATATCGCTTCCTGTATCAATTATTATGCTTGTTTTTATTCCGCTAAAATCTAAGATTCTTCCTTTTTTACCATTTAACATGCCCATATTAACTATTTTTCTTTGCGCGTTTTGGGTCTCATTTTGATATTTTGTTTCTCGCCAATTTTGATTACGTTGCGGGTAAAAATCTGAGTATTCTTGTTCTGTATTATTCGCCATGGCACATTTCGCACTCACGTGACCAGGGTTGCCACATGCAAAACAGATTATATGCGACTCTTTGCTTCCATAATTCATACTGTGTCTATTGTCAATTTGGCGTCTTTTCAAATTGGCGTAATCAGCCACTCGCGATCTTTTGTCATCAAAATCGCTACTTGTATCCTTAACTGATTGTTTATTGTAAACCCTTTGTGCTGTTTCGTAATTATCTAATTTATTAACTAAGTCATCAATTTTCTTTATTACTAATAATTCCTCTATGAAATGTGTTTTTGTTTCCGTAGGTAAATTATGCCTGATTTGATTAACAACAATTAATTCCGCCAAATCTTCAAAGTTATTTACGTGAAGGCCTTCAATCCATTGTTGAAAATACACCTTTATCTCATAAGCGAAATCTCGCCAATTGGCTGATGGCTCCTTTTTAGATGAGAAAAATTTCAGCCTAAACTCGTCTGGTAACTTTTAATACTGGCGTTTTACAATACTTTACGTTCGGTTTCCATTTCACTACTAGTGGCTCTTACTTTTAATAATCTTGGCATCCGAGTCCCCAAAAATGTAAGTATATGATATATAAATAGTCACTTTTACTGAACCAATATGACAAATAATCGATGAACAACAGAATACTAACTTTAATTTCAACTAATACACTTTTAGTAAAAACTATATAACAACAATTCAGCTTACAACAATCCGGCGAGGCCTAATAATACCTTTACCGGCCATATTCCTTTTATATATCTCACTTCATAATAAAAATTAGAACACTGGCTCTTAGCCAAATCTCGCGATTCAAACTATTTACAACTCGCGCATCAAAGTCATGGACAATAATAGAGTGTCAGTTCATTTGATGATCATTTACGTGAAGTGTTTCAATTGAAATCCTACAAATATTTAGTTTAAAAGTAACTCATATTTATTAAATAATTTTACGTTGGAAGCAAGTGTTTGATGAGTATTTATATATAGCGCATAGTTTTTCCTCCGTAATCACTAAAACCTTTTTTCGTTTATCACCCATTTCGTTAATCTACAATATATAAACATGAAGCACACCAAAAGACTATACAAACGTAACCAGGAACAGCAGCAAATAATGACCATACTTGTTAACATCCGAAGCACAACTGAAACTCACGAAACAGGTTATCAAGACTTAACCCCACTTCCCTTCCTGTCTATCATTACTCTGCTATTGCATTCTGCAATACCTTCTTGCTCCTTCCTGTCGTGAGTTAGCATTTTCGCACGGACTGGAACCTGTCTGTCTCGGCCGCTTGCAACATTCCTCATTTTTTTACTAGGCCGGATAGTCGGGAATTTACTGTATATATAATAGCGCTTTGTGTATAACATTTCTGGAGTGAACTCATCTGGATCCTGATAATATTTCATTAAAATCAGCCATTTTATTTAAATTTTCAGAGATTTATTTTTTTTTAATAAAGCTGCATAAGATTAACCTTTTTAGAAAGATTGTGAAAAACGAAAAACAACTTGAGTGATGACCTACATCAAAATATACATGTTTTTCAATATATCTTGCATTGAAAATCATATCACCCAGCAATCAGCGATGATAAGCAATATGTGATTAATTCCTTTGAGATTCATTAAATTAGAGACCATAGATGCAGTAATTTTGCTCAATTTCAATATAAAACATCCTATGTATTAAAATCATGGAAGTTCTTCCTTCATGATTAAAATGAAAAGGTTATTCTTAAGATAATTTTTTTCAGTTTAAAAAAGACATAAATGTGCATGTGTAACATACATGTAGAATATATACAGTTTTAGAGTAAACTAATGTGAGGTCAGGATGGCTGAGTGGTCTAAGGCGCTGATTTTAAGCTGTGGTTCTCTGTTGACTGCAGTGGTTCGATGCTCGCTCTGGACTGACTGATTTTTGTTACTTTATTGGCGATAAAATAATTCATTTCAATAATGTCTTATTTTATTTCAAGAAAAGTTATATAATTCGTAATTTTTTTTTATTTGAATGCTTTATAATTAAGTAAATTTTGTCACCCAACAATATATACTTTTTAAATTACCAATTTATATTTGAGTTAAAAAATTTTGCATGTAATTATCGATTAAATGTTAAATTGAACTGATCTACAATTTTTGATTCATTTGGTATGACGATTAATCAAGATGTCATATGTATACTAAGAAAAGTGTGTTATTATTTTTTATTTAAAAAAAAAAAGTATATTTATCAATTTTTTCAAATTTAAAGTGAAAACCCTGATTTTTACTCACCGTCCTAGGACAGGCATTTACACTAATTTTAATATAAATATCAGTAGTATTTAATATAGTTTTACATAATTATTGCAAAGTATTAATGTACATAACATTATTGTATGCTACTAACTAAAGGTTAAAATTCAATATTTTTATTAGTAGTCAGTGGCCAGTAGAGGCCGTATGTCTAGTAGCAACTACTGTCCAGTTAGTGGCCACTTATCACCATGGTTTTTAGATTTAAATAGTTTTCAGGGATGCCACTCAAAGATGAAATTAAGTGTGAAGTAAAATTTATTATATTTTTCTCAACATTTATGCATGAATTTTTCAAGCTATATTATTTATAATTAACTAGATAAATTATAAACAAAAAATAAACTATATTCCAATTAGCTTAAAACATGAAAGAAAACAAAAACTGATTTTTTTTTAAAAACAGTTCTCCTCAAACTTGTTATTCTCTGCGCTTGATATGTTTTCTTTTTCTTTTGGTTTTAGATTTTAATAAAACTAGGGAATCTAACCCGGGCTTCCCGGGTTACAGAATGCAGGCGAAAACCATTTTTTTTCCTAAATCTAATAGATTTTTCATATTTTTATTTGTCAAAGTTGCTGCATTTAGTGATTTTTTTATTTTTTTTTTGGTTTCTTTGCTTTTCTTGTGCGTGAAGCGCTCATACATGCGGTATCCATCCAGTTTTTTTTTTTTACTAAGCGTTCATACATGCGATATAGTGATCGCGACATTAACGAATTTCAAGGGTTTTGTTTATTTTTTATTTTTTTGGTATTATTAATACAGGGAGTTCGCTGCATCCAGTGGTGCTTCTTTGTTAATTTATTATTCATCATCTTATGAATGCGATATAGTGATCGCGATATTAACCAATTTCATGTATATTCGTTTTTTCCAACTTCGCAATCACTGTTAACATTATTTGTAATACTGATGAAATATGAATTAAAACGTTATTTCTTACTGCTCATATTAACTTTTTATATGCATTTTTATTAAATTTGTGAAATAATTTTTTTATATTTTATGCATAAAAATGCAATATCTAAAACAATATCTTCTGTTTATATTATCTGTTAAAATATCCGATGTTTGTTTATGGTGTAAACTAGGGTTGCACAACCTTTTTAAGCAAAGGGCCACTTACAAAAATGACTGGGTTGTCGAGGGCCACCATCAGAAAATTTTTGTTTCGAGGAGGTGTGACCGGAGGGAGGGGGGGGGGGATCAGATTAAAAAAACATAAATTTTGGAAGGGTAGATTTAGCCCCCTAGGTTCCTTCTTTCCCTGTCAACGTATTCAGTTCTGTTGGCAATGATATATCAGCAGTTTACGTTTGTATTTATACAAGAGATATAGCTAAGATTATTTTCAAAGAGTGAAATTACTCCTTGACTTTATTTAAAGGAATAAATTTAGCTTTAAAGATTGCCAGTGCCGAAAAAAAATGCTGCTTTCATGAATGAAGGTGGAGAGGAGGAGAAACATATATTATTCTAAATTGTACTTCTTAACATATTCAGTCATAAAATGTGGATATCAAAGGGGTGCACAACCTTTATAAGAGGAGGGGCAGTCACAAAAATGACTGTATTGTCGGGAGCCAACATCCATATTAGGATGGACAAAATTTTGTTTCGAGTCGGCCTAAAAGTTAATAAAAATGCTAATTTTAAAAGGAGGGTTAGCTCAATATACTCAACCACCTCCTTAGTCAGCTTAACCCAATTCTGTTGGAAAGGATGGAAAAATTTGCATTTTTTTTTCCATGCGCGATTGACAATATTCATAGTTTTTTCCTAGTGATTGACGAAATTCAAGATTATTACGCACACGTTCGGCGAAATTTGTGATTTATACACACCCGATTGGCAAAATTCACGATTTTTACGCGCCGATTGGCGGAATTCGCGATTTTTACGCGCCTAATCGGCAAAATTCGTGATTTTTATGTGCCCGGTCGGCGAAATTCATGATTTTTACGCACCCGATCGGCAAAATTTTCGATTTTTACGCGTCCGATCGGCAAAATTAGAGATTTTTATGCAGACAGTCGGCGAAATTTACAATTTACACGCACCCGAGCGGCAAAATTCGCGATTTTTACGCATATGCTCGACGAAATTTACGACTTATACGTACCCTATCGGCAAAATTCATGATTTTTACTCACCCAATTGGCGGAATTCGAGATTTTTACGTGCCTAATCGGCAAAATTTGTGATTTTTACGCGTCTGATCGGCAAAATTTGCGTTATTTACGCATATGATCGGCGGAATTTACAATTTACATGCACCTGATCGACAAAATTTGCGATTTAAATGCACCCGATCGGCAAAATTCGCGATTTTTACGGGCCTGATCGGCAAAATTTACAATTTACACGCACCCGATCGGCAAAATTCGCGATTTAAATGCACCCGATCGGCAAAATTCGCGATTTAAATGCACCCGATCGGCAAAATTCGCGATTTTTATGGGCCCGATCGGCAAAATTCACGATTTTTATGGGCCCGATCGGCAAAATTTGCGATTTTTATGGGCCCGATCAGCAAAATTCACGATTCTTACGCAGACGATCGGCAAAATTCACGATTCTTATGCAGACGATCGGCAAAATTCACGATTCTTACGCAGACGATCGCCAAAATTCACGATTTTTACGCAGACGATCGCCAAAATTCAAGATTTTTACGCACGCGATCGGCGAAATTTAAGATTTATACGCACCCGATCGGCAAAATTTGCGATTTATATGCACCCGATCGGTAAAATTTGCGATTTTTACACACCCGATGGGCGAAATTTGGCAAAATTCGCGATTTCTATGCACCTGATCAGCGAAATTCATGATTTTTTCGCGTGCGATCGGCGAAATTGATCTGCGGACCACCAGTAATACGATCGCGGGCCACAGGTTGTGCACCCCTAGTGTAAACAAATAATTTTCTTTTAAATTATTACAAAGCTTCCTTTTCTCCAAAATCGTCTGAACTAATCAAATTTTGTATCCGGTATAACGCTACTCTCATATAAAGGCACCCTATTCTTGTGACGTCTTTATTTCAAAATTCATTAATTTTACTACTTGTAACTATTTAAAAATTTATAATGGCAGCATTCTTCCATTTGTTTATTGGGCGTTTCAAAATTCATGCTTAAAAATTATTTTATAAGCCATAATATATCAGGCAATCAAGATATAGTTTTCAAACAAATTGCATTTGAAAGTAAATTTTTTTCCTCTATAACGGTGTGAAAATTGAAAATGTGCTATGTTTAGAAATTAAAAAAATTGCAATAGCAAAAATCACAAAACCAAAATTTCATCGTCAGCTGTTGCCATTCGCAAAATGACGTATGCGTTACGCACGGACACGTTTGGCCTTTATAATATAGATAAATTTGACATTCATATTGTGGATGGAGAAAAATCGAACACTATAAGCCTCGTTGCGACTTTTGTTAGCATTAAATCACTAAGGATTTTTTTTTTTTTTTATCCCTATGGAGAAAATAAATTAAAAATTTCATGACCGATTGCTGATTTTCATGATTCTTTTCTGCAACTTTTTGACAATTTTATTCTGCAACCAATTGACGATATTCACAGTTTTATTCCGTGACCAACTGACAAAATTTGCAATTTTTCTCCATGTCCAATTGACAAAATTCACTATTTCTTCTGAGACCAATAATAAAACTCACTATTTTTTCACGATAATAAAACTCACTATTTTTTCGTGATAAAGTAACGAAAGTTGCGATTTTCTTCCACGACTAGTTGACAAAATTCACGGGGTTTTTTCTCATGATCGATTGAAAAAAATTAGTGATTTTTTCTGAGACCAATTAACAGAACTTGTCTATTTTTGTTTTGTTAAGCATCTAATTAAAGGTAAAGATTCAGAACATATCATATACTTAACACAGCAGAATATTTCCGTTTTTATGGAAAAACACACAGTGAAAGGTAGAGCTGATAAAATATGTAAGACCTTGCAGTGTTGAGTAATAGAAGCACATTAAAGAAGCATGTTTTTCAGTTGAAACAGTTTATTGATTCAAAGTCAAGTTCATAAAGATGTACTGTAAAACATATTCAGTCAATAATAAAAACGAAGTCAAACTCATAAGAACATTAACTGAAGCCAAAGCAAATCATAAACACAACTTTAAAACAACTTACTAAAACCATTTTCACAGCATGATTCGGCAGATAGTAAAACGATATACTGATTACAAAAGATATATACTATTTCCCCATAGTATATATCTATAAAGATATATACTATGTTGAAGCCTTAGCTTCACTCACATTCATGATCATTCAACAACAACTAAAATCTGCCGAAGCACACAAAATACAGCCTTTATATAGTAATGAAAGCTAATCAAGTATTCAAAATAAAACTTCCAGAACTTACGGCGATACGTCATAGCGATATCGATTAAAGCGTAATCTAATCGCGCGCAAGTAGATGCGAACTGCTAAAACTCTACTTGCGAAAGAAAAATGAGTGAATCGTATAACGATCGCAGATGCATATGACAACGACGTAAGTTAGATAATGTTTACGATATCGAGTGCCGATATGCCGGTGAAAACGAACGTTTAACTTTAAGCCATTGTAACTAAATAAAAGATAAAGTAATTTCTAAATTAAGTAAAGGCCAAAAACAAAAGAAAAACGTAAGTAAACGATATTTAAATAATATTTAAATGTTGAAAACATATGTTAAAACGAAATTAAGAAAACGTAATTTAAAATTAATATATAATTCTATATTGAAAGCTTAATGACTTTGAGACAAGAAGAAGCTAAATATATTTAATTCCTAACAATTTTTTCCCGCGATATTTTTCTGCGATCGTTTGAAGAAATTCACAATTTTTTTCCACAACCAATTGACTAAATTTGCAATGGTTTTTTACAGTGATCGTTTGAGTAAATTAGTGATTTTTTCTGAGACCAATTGAGACGGAACTCATCTATTTTTTTCCCACGACCAACTGAAAAAATTCTCGATTTTTTTCTGTGAACAATTGATGAAATTCGCAGGGTTATTTTTTCATGTCTGATTGACGAGATTCGCAGATTTTATACAGCCTATACAACAATGTGTCTTATCTCCTGGAAATTACGGTATGTACTACTACATGAAAAATAGAAATCGCCACTTTGGCGATTAGATGCATAGCAAAAAGTTGCCAATTTGTTACATTTAGTCGGCCAGTGACGGCCTAGAATTTTAACCTTTACTACTAACTAAGGAAATTATTAATTTGCAGTTTTTATAATTACTAACTAATTATAATTTTATTAATTAAAGAATAAAAACATAGAGATAAAGTTATTAATAAAAGGGTTAATTGGTTTGGAAAGCTAAAATTCTTGGTAGCTATTTTGTATTTTAACACAGGGAAAAAAAAAATCATAAAAATCCGATTTTAATTAAAAAAAAATCTGATTTTTAAAAATTTTTACACCCTATATTTAAGGTGGTTATCCTGAGACCAGGCAACACCAGGTAGGTCAGCTAATCTGAGAAATAAAACAAACAAGTTGGAAATTGTACGTCAAACGTTACAAACGAGGTGCGTTCGTACGCACGTTTTAGAATTAAATTCATGATATCCCGTGTGTAGAACGGGTTAAACAGCTAGTTAAGTATATATTTTATGACACTGTTCATACAAATATTTAACTAGTTATATAAATATTCAGATATATATGTATCAGCTAGTTATATAAATATTCAGATCTTGATGATTTTTAATTCTGTGAAATGAATTATATCGTCTGCAGATTAATTTCTGTCATAAAATAAGTATCTCGGTAGCTTGACGATTGAACTTCGGAAGCTCCTATAACAAAAAAGCACCAATTTAAAAAACAAAAAAATTCAAATTTCTTAATAAATATTTTTATTAATATCTCCTAAAGTTTTGATTTGATTTTAATAAAATTTGAAATGTCTCGACAAAATTCTGCAAAGATAATATATTTTAAATTGCAAACCATTTGGTTGGGTAGTTTTTGCGTTGTTATATGCGGACAGACAGACAGACAGACGGACGGACCAAACGACGACTATAGGTGCTACGTATTTATATAATTACGAACGCACCTAAAAATAGTGCAGTGGTTGAGCTCTCCTGTCTATTTAAACAAAAGAATGCATATTCAAATATTTATAAACAAAATTGCTAAGATACTTAATTTTAAATTTTATTACATTATTCTTTATGCGCTTTAATAGGATTAAAGTACCTGCATTCAGCAAATATTCTTCATAGAGATATTAAGCCTGGAAACCTTCTTGTTAACAGCAATTGTGTTCTAAAGGTATGTATTAACTTTATGAATTTTTCTCCCTTTAGTCTATGAAGTTGCATTAAATATTATTTTTATACCAGATAGTTAATTGTGGATAAGCACATATCTGTATATTTAAGTTATATGTATTCATTAAAATTCTTTTTAAAACAACTTAAAATCAATTTTGTATGTATAAATAAATGGAAGACACATTTCATAATGTTGTGGGTGTGGGCAGTGTTATCTCTGTCTTTTGACTAACCTGAGCATTTTGGCTAATTACCAAAGAAAAACTAGCCAAATAAAAAATGTTAGCTGTACATTTGTCACGAAGCACTGATTCTAAAACCTTCCTTTGTCAATATCTGTATAAATTTTTTGTAATTGTTTTTAGAGTAGTTATTGATCTAAATTGAACCATTGGTTTCAGAAAATAATAAAATGTATTATAGATGTTTTGTAAAGTCAAGAAAAAAAAATCTTGCTACATTTGTTTTTAAATAGTTTTATGAAACAAAACCTGAGACAAACTCTGTATTCGAGATGCCATGTTAGTTAATTAAATAAAAACAAACAAATTAAAAAAAAATGTGAATAAGTTCTTAAAAAAAAAATCAAAATACTATTTATAAGTTACACAAAAAAGCTTTCAATCATTTAATAACATCATTTATAGTGTCACTCAAAGAAAAAAAAATCAAATCTCACAATTTGGCAATTTTAATCTTTTTGTTTTCTCGCTAAATGAAACAATTTGGTGCAATGGCAGTCGGCAGCATAAAGTCTTGGTGTGGGGCTGGGGTTGGCTTGCTCTAACATGTATCCATTGTCATATTTAATGATGTTTATGATTGATGGAATGTACTGAATAACAAACTTCATGGAGTTAATTACAATTTATCCTTATTGGTGGATATTAAAACTTCAACACAATGCCAGTTCAATGCTTATAAAAAGTTTACTGCTTTAAAAAAAATATTCACTAATCCCTAATGCATTTTACAAATATTTCTACTTCATTCTACGAATCAGTTATTCCATGTCAAATCAACACATCTATTTTACCTCACCATCTCGGATTTTAATGAACTGTGGCACATAGTTAGTATTTATATAGACTAAGAAAAATACCAAATGTTTTTGAAAAATATCAGTTTGTTTTAAAAATATGGCTATATAAACTTCTCAAATATTGTCAAAAAATGCTAGTCCGCTAGATTTTCAAATTGTCATAAAATCTTTCTTAATTAAGATAGGAAGGCGAAAGAAATGTCATATTGCAGCATTTGTTAATGAATTTTAATTTAATATTCAACATAATAGAAATTGTGTAAAAAAAAAATCAATTTAAATTGTTTTTTTTTTTTTTTTAATTTAAAAATTATAGCAAATAGGTTGTATTATTGTAAAATAGTTTCCAAAGTTTGAAAATGAGACAACAATGGGTTCATAGGGAAAATATA
Organism: Maratus michaelseni; assembly: GCA_963931845.1. NCBI lineage: Eukaryota > Metazoa > Arthropoda > Arachnida > Araneae > Salticidae > Maratus > Maratus michaelseni. Next base: position 189,990,484 of record OZ007587.1, read on the forward strand.
TATATATTTTTAAAGACATCGTTCATCAATTTGAAGTATGATACAATATCAGTAATCCATAAAATCCTTTATTACAATATGCAACAAGATAAATTTTGCAAAAAAGAATACAAATTCAAAGATTTACTTTTACAATTTAAATTGTGAAAAAAATATTTTTACAGATGTAAAATGGGACATTAGTGTAGAACAGGGAGAATGTAAAATGGGACAACAATGGGTTCATAGAAAAAATAATTTTCTAAGAAAAGCACTTTTTATCAATTTCAAGTATTATACAAATACAATAATCCATAAAAAGTTGTCTTTAATATGTTATACAACCGAATATTATTTGTTAAGGAAAAAAAAATTAAAATTTTAATTCTGAATTTTTTATATATTTTTTCCAAACAATTATAGAAAATACATTCTATTAATGTAAAATTTCAAACTATAGAAGATAGGTTGTATAATTAAAATAGTTTCCAAATGGGACAACAATGAGTTCATAGGGAAAATAATTTTTAAAAAAGGTAATTTTCATCAATTTCAAGTATGACACAATAGAATATAATACAATATGATATAATATGATACACTACAATAGTTCAAATATAAACTTTGTACAAAATTTTCAAATTCTTTATAAAGTACACAAGACCTTATCAATACATGTCCTTTAACACTTCTTGCTATTGAATTTAATTGGATAATGACTTGTTGGTTTTCAAAATATCATTTTGTAATAAAACATATATTCTACCCATTGGTGTCAGAGGATCAACTGAACACACAACATCCATGAGTCATTCCATGTCAAATCAACACACTTTTTGAAGAAATTTTACCTCATCATCTCAGATTTTAATGAACTGTGGCACATAGTTAGTATTTATATAGACTAAGAAAAATACGAAATATTTTTGAAAAATATCTGTTTGTTTTGAAAATATGGCTATTTAAACTTCTCAAAAATTGTCAAAAAATGCTAGTCCGCTAGATATTCAAATTGTCATAAAATCTTTCCTAATTAAGATAGAAAGGTGAAATAAGTGCCATAATGCAGCATTTTTAATACACTTTATTATGATATGCAACATGATAGAGGTTGTAAAAAAAAAATATTTCAAAATTTAAATTTAAATTTTAAAATTTAAATTGTAAAAAAACGTTTTTTAAAAAAACTTCAAAAAATTATAGAAGATAGGTTGTATTATTGTAAAATAGTATCCAAAGTTTGAAAATGGGACAACAATGGGTTCATAGGGAAAATAATTTAAAAAAAAAAAGGCATTTTTCATCAATTTCAAGTATGATACAATAATCCATAAAAATTTGACTTTAATATAATATGCAACAGGATAAATTTTGTTAAAAAGAATAAAAATTCAAAATTTTAGTTTTATTTTTTAAATTTAAATTGCAAAAAAATATTTGCTTTTCAATTTTTTCAAAAAATTGTCAAAGTAAAATAAGAGAATAGTAGAACAGGAAGAATGTAAAATGGGACAACAGTGGGCTCATAGAAAAAAAAAAAGAAAGGAATTTTTCATCAATTTCAAATATGATACAAATACAATAATCCATAAAAAGTTGACTTTAATATGATATGCAACAGAATATAGTTTGTTAAGAAAAAAAAATTAACTTTCAAATTTTAATTGTGAAATTTTTTTTTCATTTCTTTCCCCAAACAATTATAGAAAACACATTCTATTAATGTAAAATAGTATACACAGTTTGAAAATGGGACAGCAATAGGTTCATACTAAAAATAATACTTTAAAAGAGTAGTTTCTACTAAATTGGGGTTACATAATACAAGCCAAAAAAAAAACAGTAAACAATAAAAAAGTTAAAATTAATATTTAACCTGCTATAAATCAAGATTATAGGTAAGCAGAAATAAATGTCAAGTAAAAATTTTCAGCTGTTAGATAATCCTATTGTATAATTTTAGTTTTCACGTGATTCATACAAAGTGCTGTAAAATACTATGCTGAAATAGTTGACACAGTCATTTTATTTTATGAAAGTGATGAGTTGAGCAGAGCAATGCCTGGAATTAAAGATTGTATAAGTATCACTGACCAAAGTGGAAACAAAGTAAAAGTTTCTAAAAGGCTGATTTTATGCAATCTAAAAGAGGCTCATGTACTGTTCAAAGAAAAGTTTCCAGACTTAAAAATTAGTTTTTCTAAGTTTGCAGAGCTCCGTCCCAAGCATTGCATTTTGGCTGGGTCAAAAGGTACACACACAGTTTGTGTTTGCACGACACATCAAAATGTCAAGTTAATGCTTGAAAATGCAAAATTGGGTGTAATTACTAATGGTGAATTGACAACTTACATGCATTGCATATCAAAAATGTTGTGCAATCCACCATCAATAATAGACTGCAATATGTCTGAATGCCCATCCTGTCCTGGTGATTGTGAAATACGTAATATTTTACAAAAATCATTTGAGGAGAACTTAATTGAAAAAATCACATTCAGACAGTGGATTTCTGTAGATCGCTGCAATTTAGAGACTCTGCAGAAACCATCAGAAGAATTTATTGACTTATTTTGTAACAAGCTGCCAATCTTAGTCAGACATGATTTCATTGCAAGACTGCAATCATCTTTTATGAATCAGGTAAAAGTAAATTTGAAAAAAATCTGAAATCGCAGTAATGCTAGATTTTTCTGAAAATTACAGCATGGTTATTCAAGATGAAGCTCAAAGTTACCATTGGGCTAATAAACATGCCACAATTCATCCTTTTATAGTGTATTACAAAAGAGAAAATAAGGTTGAGCACTTAAACTATGTTGTAATTTCAGACTGTTCAGAGCATAACACTGTTGCTGTCTACACCTTAAAAAAAAAACTAATTCAATTTCTGGAAAATAAATTTCAAGAATCCCCTAGAAAGATTTTCTATTTTTCAGATGGATGTGCCGCCCAATATAAAAAAAAAATTCTCCAATCTGTGTTTTCACAAAGATTTCAAAATGAAGCTGAATGGCACTTTTCAGCTACAGCTCATGGGAAAGGGCCTTGTGATGGATTTGGGGGCACAATTAAGAGAGAGGCAGCAAGAGCCAGCTTACAACAGCCTTATGAAAACCAGATTTTAACACCTCTTCAGTTATATGAATGGGCAGCATCCAAGTTTTCTTCAAAAATAAGCTTTGCATTTTCAACACAGGAAGATCACATTGATTCAGAAATATTTTTAAAAGATAGGTTCAATCAGGCAGTTACTATTAAAGGAACTCAACAATATCATGCCTTTATCCCTGATAAATTCAGTACATCAAATATATTTGTTAAAACATTTTCTGAATCTGCAATATCATCAAAAGTGATTGTTTCAAAGTCTGAAGATAAACTTGGGTTAGAAGACTGCAATGGGTATATTGCTGCTGTATATGACAAGCATTGGTGGCTTGCTTACATCATGGATAAAGATAAAGAACATGATGAACTTAAGGTGACATTTTTGCACCCACATGGGCAGTCTCCATCATTTTCTTATCTTAGCAAGCCAGATGTGCTATGGATACCTATAAATGGATGTTTTGTGTTCAGTTGATCCTCTGACACCAACTGGAAGAATATATGTTTTATCACAAAATGACATTTTGAAAACTAACAAGTCATTATCCAATTAAATTCAATAGCAAGAGGTGTTAAAGGATATGAATTGGTAAAGTCTTATGTTACTTCATAAAGAATTTGGCAATTTTGTACAAAGTTTATATTTGAACTATTGTAGTTGTAGTGCATCATATTATATCATATTGTATTGTGCCATAATTGAAATTGATAAAAAATGCCTTTTTAAAATTATTTTCCCTATGAACCCATCGTTGCCCCATTTTCAAACTGTGTATACTATTTTACATTAATTGAATGTATTTTATATAATTGTTGACGAGAAAAAACAAATTCACAATTAAAATTTTAAAATTAAAAAAAAAAAAAAATTCTTCACAAACTATATTCTATTGCATATCATATTAAAGTCAACTTTTTATGGATTATTGTATTTGTATCATATTTGAAATTGATGAAAAATTCCTTTCTTAATTTTTTTTCTCTATGAACTCGTTGTCCCATTTTACATTCTTCCTGTTCTACCGTTCTCTTATTTTACATCTATAATTTTTTGAAAAAAATAAAAACAAATTTTTTTTAATTGCAATTTAAATTTTAAAAATAAAATTTAAATATTTATTTTTTAACAAAATGTATCCTGTTGCATATTGTATTAAAGTCAAATTTTTATGGATTATTGTATCATACTTGAAATTGATGAAAAATGCCTTTTTAAAAAAAATTATTTTCCCTATGAACCCATTGTTGCCCCATTTTCAAACTTTGGATACTATTTTACAATAATACAACCTATCTTCTATAATTTTTTAAAGTTTAAAAAAAACGTTTTTTTCACAATTTAAATTTTAAAATTTAAATTTAAATTTTGAAATATTTTTTTTTACAACTTCTATCATGTTGCATATCATATTAAAGTGTATTAAAAATGCTGCATTATGGCACTTATTTCACCTTTCTATCTTAATTAGGAAATATTTTATGACAATTTGAATATCTAGCGGACTAGCATTTTTTGACAATTTTTGAGAAGTTTAAATAGCCATATTTTCAAAACAAACAGATATTTTTCAAAAATATTTCGTATTTTTCTTAGTCTATATAAATACTACTATGTGCCACAGTTCATTAAAATCTGAGATGGTGAGGTAAAATAGGTGTGTTGATTTGACATGGAATGACCCCCATGAAAGGTATCCATAGCACATCTGTCTTGCCAGGATAAGAAAATGATGGAGATGGACTAGAGATGGGAATGGTCGGAAAAAACCCGGAAACTTTGGGGAAAAAACTGTTTTTTTTTTTTCAATTTTTTTCCGAAGGGGTATTTTTCAATTTTTCCGAATTGGAAAAATTGAAATTTAATTTATAAAATAATATATTTGAAATGTTACTATGGCTGTATTCTGATATGTTTTCTTTATATTTTTTCATATGCAGTGTCTCCCATGAAAATGTTAACATAGAAAATATGATCTGAAAGCAGTTTAGGAGGGACTTGAATCCTTTAAAATTTTTTCACCTTGAAACATTGAACTCTTCAAAAAATTCGGATTTTTTTTTAAATCTCCATTCTGAATCCTCCAGAAATGTGATGATTTTAGAATAACAAAACATGTCACACAGCTGAAATCGTCAATGAGTCTTCTTATCTAGCTGTATATAATGCAGTGGCCAAAATTTTGGAAACCTTTTGGGAAAAATGTTTTTTTTTTAAAGTTTGATGGCTTATAACACCCAATATTTCTTAGTTATGACATAAAAGCTATATACCACTGGAAAGATAATTTAATTAAAAATATCATACAATACAGTTTGTTCAATTCTAAAAAAAATATCAAACGTCATATAGCTAAAAATAAGAAAAAAGCAGTAAAATCTGGTTAGGTTGACTATAATTATTTTTCTTTTTCTTTGCTAAATGTAACGATAATTCCTAATTCACAAAATTTTGATTATATTTTTTATGACAATTTTATGATTTTTTTAATAAGGCAATATTTTTTATACAAAATGCTCACAAAAACAGGATCATGTGCAAAAAAAAAAATGTAAGCAGACCCATGCAACTTCAGCATAGCTGCAATTTTTCCTGTAATCAGATAATAATCGCCAGAAATATTTAACTATTATTAGAAACAAGTTATTTTTTACAATTGAAATTATTTAGTCTTTTCAAGTTTTTTTTTCTCATCTTTTTCTTTTCCTTAAATATAGATTTTAAAACTTGTCTAACTGTATATATGTATATGTATTTAATATAAATGCATACAAATAAACTTTGCAAAGAAAATGTAAATTTTCTGATAAAAATTCTTAACTATATATTTTGAAGTACTAAAAAATCTACCTGTTTTATAAGTTTCATTAAAGAAATATACATACATATATATACATGGGTGCAAGACTTCAGTCTCAGGACTGATTTCAGTCTTGGAATTTTTTTTGACCGATAGTAAATTCTACTTTATATACTTAAATAATAGCAATTTTATCATCAAGAATTTTTAATTACCAATTTTTATTGTAATAGATCCATTTTTAGCCATAATGCAAGACATAGAAATATTCTAATCCATTTCCATTTGGCTATTCTTAATACTCAGAAAAATTTTCAGTCTTGGCTTGGATGGACTTCTTGCACCCATGTATTTATATATTGCTTTCATATTAAGAATCTAAAACTTAAACAAAAACATAGGTTTGTTTAGGTTTAGACTGGAAAGCTATATCAAAACTAAATACACAAGAAATGAGAATTTTAACTGTACGAAAAAAAAATTGTAATATTGTAAATTATTATAAATTTTTTGGCAATAGAAGATATAAAAATGATAGTATTTATAATGTCACAACTACAATAATTTGTTTCTTTAAAATGACATCATTTATATACAAAGCAATACTATGTAGAGGGGGTTTAAATTTGCTTTCAAACTGCAGTGATATTGGTTGAAACTCTCAAGATTTATTTTGTTATTTTTTTTTAATTATCTCTACTGGTAATTGAACGAATGCAACTGAAAAATCATTTCAACAGAGACATGATATATTACAAACAATGGTGTTAAATTAAGCAAGAAAAGTTACTGTGAAAATTCTGAGACTGAAAGGCTAACTTTTAAAAGCTGACTTTTTTTTTTCTTTTTTGTAATTATATTCGTGTAAAGTGAAAAAAATATTTTTCTTCAGTTTGCAGAAATTAAAAAAATGTTTATTATTTTATATTTTTTAAGAAAATGTAACTTATTTTTGAGAAACATTTGTAAGAAATAAATTTTTCCAGAAAAAAACTGTTTTTTTTTTTTTTTTTTTTTTCCGCCACTTCAAAATTTCCGGAAATTTTACATCTCTAAGATGGACATAACTTTTCAGTATGTATAGTGCTGTCCTCTAAAAAAAAAAAAAAAAAAAAAAAAAACCCATTTTTAAAAATTTTCTCTATATAAAATCTAATAAAGAATTTATAAAAGTTGAACATGGCTAAATAATTACAGCTTATTCTGACTAAGATTTTAATGTTGAGCATTTTTCATTTTACCACTTTATTACAAAATGGCAGCCAATTATGTGAGAATTTGAAAAAAAACCACTTTTCCAAAAAATGACACATGTTAACCAAAAACAACCCACACTTGACATAATCAGCTGAAAATGAAGCATTTTATTAGATATTAATGGTTTAACATAAAAAAAATATGAATTTATATAGTTCATTCTAAAATTCTATTTTAAAAAGAAAATCTGTAAAAATGAAGCTCGTGTTCTGTCAGAATTCTGCACTTGTTAATTTAAATTATTTTAAAACTAAATAAGTACTTTTTAGATATTTTTAACTATTTTTATTATTCTTCATGGTGCATAAAAACAGAACAAAACAAAAATATTGACTTTAGTAAAATATTTGGTGTAGTACTAGGGTGGGTTTTTTTTCTAGGAAACATTTCAGTGTGGGTTTTTTTTAGAGGACAGCACAATATATTACTGTTCTAAATGAACACCAGTGTTCACTTCCTTACATCATGGATAAGGATAAAGAACGTGATGAACTTAAGGTTACATTTTTGCATTCACATGGGCCATCTGCATAATTTTCTTATCCTAGCAAGCCAGACGCGTTATGGATACCTCTCATGGATGTTTTGTAAATATATGTTTTATCACAAAATGACATTTTGAAAACCAACAAGTCATTATCTAATCAAATTCAAGCGCAAGAAATGTTAAAGGACATGTATTGGTAAGGTTTTATGTTACTTTATAAATGATTTGACAATTTTGTACAAAGTTTATATTTGAACTATTGTAGTGCATGATATTATATCATATTTTATTGTGTCATACTTGAAATTGGTAAAAAATGCCTTTTTAAAAAATTATTTTCCCTATGAACCCATTGTTGTTCCATTTTCAAACTTTATAAACTATTTTACGATAATACAATCTATTTTCTATAATTTTTCGAAATTTTACATTGTTTGGGAAAAAAAATTCACAATTAAAAGTTAAAATTTAAATTTTTTAACAAATTATTTTCTGTTGCACATCGTATTAAAGTTAACTTTTTATGGATTAATGTTTTTGTATCATACTTGAAATTAATGAAAAATGCCTTTCTTAAAAAATTATTTTTTCTATGAACCCACTGTTGTCCCATTTTACATTCTCTCTGTTTTCTCCCTATTTTCACACTTTACTTCTATAATTTTTTTAATTAAAGAAATTCGCAATTTAAATTTCAAAATTAAAATTTTGAATTTTTATTCTTTTTTACAAAATTTATCCTGTTGCATAAAGTCAAATTTTTATGGATTATTGTATCACACTTGAAATTGATGAAAAGTGTCTTTTTTTAAAAAAAAGTTATTTTCCCTATGAACCAATTGTTGTGTCATTTTCAAAGTTTGGAAACTATTTTACAATAATACAACCTATTTCCTATAATTTTTAAAAATATTTTTAAAAAATGATTTTTTACATTTTGAATTTATTATTTTTACTTACCCATCATACGTAGTATAGGGTAAGTCTTGTAATCGTTTTGAAAATCGAAAAATTTTTTTTGACGGATTTACACGTTTCAGACACTGGAGATTCCGAAAAACATATTTTTAGAAAAAAAATTTTGCCGTCCGTCTGTGTGTCTGTGTGTCTGTAAACGCTCTATCTCCCGAAAAAATTGAGATAGAGACTTGCAATTTGGTATGTACTTAGTATGTAATAATGGAAAGAAGCCTATTTCATTTCAATAACCTCGATTAACCGGAACAATTTTTTTCGGGCTCTCGAAATATTCGTTCTGATGAAAGGTATATAAAAATTTTCGAAATTTTTTATTTTAAGAAATGAATATAAAAGACAATAAAAAAACATAAATTTTGAATAAAGCATGAAGTCGATCGGATAATTAGTTGCCGAGATATTTGGAATCCTATTTTCCACACTCTTCGATTTTTCATGACCCTGTATTTCATCCAAATTTCACTTCAAAGATATATTTTAATTGGAAATTTGACGCTTAATCAGATGCAATAAACTGCTAGTTAATAGGATTATTATTTTTGGAGTTATAAGGAAAAACCTCTTTCAAGCAATTCAGTAATCGAGCCTTTAAAGTTTGTGACGTCATCAAGCCACGAATTTATTTGAATTGCAATGCATTTTATAAGTAGTTTACACATTTTTATTTTAATATTTTACATTATGCATATCCATGATGGGTAAGTATTACGGTGGCCCCCAACGACTAGTTTACAACCTCTATCATGTGGCATATCATATTAAAGTTCATTAAAAATGCTGCAATATGTCACTTCTTTCACCTTCCTACCTTAATTAGGAAATATTTTATAACGATTTGAAAATCTAGCAGACTTGCATTTTTTGGATTATTTTATGGATTTTATGGATTACTAGCTGTTACCCGTGACTTCGTTCACGCAACATTAAAAGAAGAATAAATACATTTATTAAGAAAATATTTCACTCCCGATAGTTAAAAACATTAAAATTAACTAACTATTTATCACATTTCATAGGCGACAATACGGTATTTTTTTGTTATAGGGACCTTGACATAACTCAGTCTTTAAAAAGTGAAATTTTGTGCGAAGTAATCACGAAAATGAAATTGCAACCAATGCAAAAAGGAGGGCCAAATAAAATCGTGGAAAGTGACGAATTGGATAAAAACAAATGTCAATTTTACCTGATAAACAATTTTACTTTTAACGCCTTTGTGAAACGTTTTAACAGCCATCCTTCAAAAAAACATTAATTGGAAATAGTACATGCTTTTTCTTTAAATTCAGTTCTGCCTCCTTGGTTTAATGTATAGCTGAAACAAATCTTATTTTCTAAATGACAGTATGTTGACAGGCAATTTTTGTTCTCCAGAATAAATTGATTCATGGAGTTTGAATATGTGAAAATATGTTTTTATTTTTCGGATAATTTACTGAAATCAAGATTTTGTTTTCACCATCTATTCAAAGTGAAAATCAATTCTGTTTTTCAGTTTTAATGAGAAAGTGGTGTAAAAAATATACAGATCTATTTTATTTCTCCTTTTTTTATACACAAACATGGAGTAATTTACTTTCCGTTTTTAGAGAAACTTCGTTAAAATTTACAAAAAAAAAAAAAAAAAAGGCGTCTAATTTAATTTTTAAAGTTTTGAGAGTTTGTTGACATCCTCGGATCAATGATAACCGGTATAAAGTAAATCACGTTGCGTTCGATATTCTGGCACTGTAAATGAAAATTGTAAATTCACGGGCATTCTCTGTGAATTGCTGCCGTAATTTTACGGGAAATGCCCCCTTTTCAAGGTAAATGGTCCATTTCAGTAATTTTCATGTTTTTACGGGCAAAAACCGTTTATCTAATAACAAAGCTCGTTTATCTAGTCACAAAACCGGTTTTCTTATGGACATTGCCTGGAATCTCTGCTGCAGTAATTTTACTGTAGCAATTTTTTACAGTGAGGAGTAGTTGCGAAATACAAACATAGATTCGTGTTCATTTTCCTTTTCTTAAAATTATGATGCGATTTTTAGCAGAAAATTCTCATCTGTATATAACGGATATTCATGCTTAATAATCAGTATAGATAAAAAAACATTTAAATTTTTCGTTATAAATATGGCGTGAAACTCATCTACTTTCTATACTTACTAATCCTTGTATTATTAATGTAAGGAATTGATTCACACTCATTTTAAAACACATTGGAAAATTCCCGTTTTATTTCAAATATGACTCCTCTTTTTCCCGCAGAGAAATCCCTTTTTAATGACATAATTCTTGTTAATTTTCTTTTCCAGGCAATTAATTTCAGTACTGGCATAGGGGAAATTATGTTGCTTTAACGAAATAATATTAAATCTTTAGTTTTTATCAACAAAAATGGAACTATTAACATTCGTCATTTTTTTTTTAAGGTAATCGAGTTATTTCTTTCAGTTTTAAGAATGAAAATAAATATTTCTCGCTGTCCATCACATAATTTTCGATATGGATAATTTTGCGGAGCATATTATTGACATTTGCTGACTATTTTCTTTTGAAACTTCTTTTTACTTTTTTAAAATTTAAATAAAAAATACGGTATAGTTATATTAGCCCTGCGCAGACAGTAAACGCCAAGAATTATTACCATACAAAAGAAAAAAGCGAAGAAAAAAAACCCAAGATCATTTTATTTCACCAATCAAAGATATCCGCTTTATTTTTGATGTATGGCGTCATATTCCCCTGTTTCCTATGGTTACTCATATTGAAACCTTGCATTATTATCAAAAACTAAAAAAAAGTGCGTTTTATTTCTAATAATATTATTTAATCTTCTTTTTAATTCTTTAATTTTTTTATTTCATTTTTATTTTTCACGTGAACATTTTTCAATTGAAACTAAATTGTTGACTAAAAATTATTATTCTGGAATTTGAATTAGTTTTGGCAACGATAAAGTATTAGCAACGGTAAAGTAAATTTAACCGTGTTAAAATATTATACGAAAAAAATGTCCATTTACTCTCTATGAAAAAACGAAATTTTGAATTATTAAGAAAAATATTTGAATAAAATGAACAAAAACCAGCCTATGTTCAAATGAGGGTTATAATCAATCTGTATGCAAAAATACAGGATCATTAAAGGCTCCATTTTGACGCTGGCTTCAGCCTAACATTTGCGCACAATCAGATTTATAATATTATTAGGATTGATATTGTATCATACTTCAAATTGATGAACAATGTCTTTAAAAAAATATATATATTTTCCCTATGAACCCATTGTTGTCTCATTTTCAAACTTTGGAAACTATTTTACAATAATACAACCTATTTGCTATAATTTTTAAATAAAAAAAAAAAATAATAATTTTTTTACACAATTTCTATTATGTTGAATATAAATTAAAGTTCATTAAAAATGCTGCAATATGTCACTTCTTTCACCTTCCTACCTTAATTAGGAAATATTTTATAACGATTTGAAAATCTAGCAGACTTGCATTTTTTGACAATTTTTGAGAAGTTTATATAGCCATATTTTCAAAACAAACTGATATTTTTAAAAAAATTTGGTATTTTTCTTATTCTATATAAATACTAAGTATGTGCCACAGTTCATTAAAATCCGAGATGGTGAGGTAAAATAGGTGTGTTGATTTGACATGGAATGACTGATTCGTAGAATGAAGTAGAAATATTTGTAAAATGCATTAGGGATTAGTGAATATTTTTTCTAAAATTTTCTAAAATTTCTTCAAAAAGTGTGTTGATTTAACATGGAATGACTCATCAGTTATATATCCTTTTAAATAATGAAAAATCCTCCAATTATTATAGATTCTTTTTCTTTATCCATGTTCATGAAATGTATTGTCAGTGGGGTAGAGAAAAATAACATCAAATATTTGATGGTCTAATTGTCGTACAGAGAATTGAAAAATATCATTCAGTTGAAAATTATCTTTAAATCTATACAAATAAAATAAGCTTGTCAGGCCATTTCCACATTGGAATAGAACAAAATTTGCATTGTATGTATCATAAATGGTACAAAATTTCATAATGTTATGGGAGTGGAGGATGGATTGCTCTAACATGTACTCATTGTAATATTTTTGAAGAAATTTCTGTGAATAGTTCCATAAATATTTAGTATTTAAATTAAACTAATTCTGATTATTTATATAATCTCAAAAGTAAAATACATTGCTGTAAGATTCAGATTCAATTTATTGTTTAATAGGAAGTATCGCTAGCAATAGAAAAATACAAAATTAGAATATATGAAATTTTTTATAAAATTAATCATTTTTCTATGACTGTATGGTCACTCAAATTGTAATAGTGATAGATTTTTAAAAAATCTAGAATGAGGTGAAATTTGAACACATATTAAGTCTCTAAAAAGTTATTTATAATTATAATTGTTGAATATTAACTTTATAATTCCTATTTAAAAATGATAAAAAATGCATTGAATTAAAATAATTTGAGATACTTAATGATAGTGTAACAGAATGAATCAGTTTGAAAAAATAATTATTAAAGAAACAAATTTTGGAAGTACTACATAATTCCTAAACTACGTAATTATTATTATTAATATATTTTTTTTTTTTTCAAAAGAAAAAAAAAACCCTTTGATAATTGGGGTACTTGAAGTTAAAATTTATCATAGAATTTAAATTGGAGTGTTACTTTTTCAACCTTTTAAAGGTTGTAAGTTCAATATGAAACAGTGTTTTAAGCTTACTATATTTATGGACAATTACAGGAGACTCCATTCTCTAGTCAAAGGTTAATTTTGCATTTTTTGCAACAATATGGTTAATGACGAATAAGGCCTTTTCTTTCTTCCCTCCCCCTCTTCCATCCATATTCATCAATAAGCTATTTAATATGTTAATTTTAATCTAAGAATAATTGAGCAGGATAATTTTTTTCTTTTTATTATATTTATGAATTTATTGATAAATTTAGTATTATCAGTCTGTTATTCCGAATACTGTGCTATATTTGTACATGACACATGTATATAATGTTTGCAACAGGATATTTGCAAAGGAGAAAAAGATTAATTCATTTTAAAAACTAAAATTACTTTTTTATGTTTTTGAAAAAGTTTTTATAACATGTTTATCAAATAGATATTTTTTATTAGTTTTTTTATATGCTTAATATCTAAATAAATTATTAGGCAATGAATGATTTATCCAATAGATCTCATGATATAATATTAATAAAAGTTTAAAACCAACATTTTATTTGTCGATAAAGTGTAACAATCACACAAACCAGGTTTTAACAGCACATAATCTTGTCTCCGTCAGTTCGAATGAAAATGAAAGATTTTGCTCATGATAAACAGACAAGTGCCATCATAGGGCACAAGAACCAATGGGAAAGAAGAATGAAACCATTTAGAAACATAAAATAAAAGGTCAAACAAAAAGAAGAGCTTAAAGGAGATATATTTGGCCTAATTTAAGATTTGAGCAATCTGAAAGGCGAGGGGGGGGGGGGGCAAAAACAATTTGAAAAGGGGACTGCAAAACCAATGTTTACAACTCTATTAAAATTTTTGTGAATGAATAATTGTGTGATTGTGAATTTTAATATTGTTGATTTAATTGAATTTTAATGAATTTCAAATGAATTTTAATTGTTGATTTTGCAATATCCCCTCTACTCCTTTCAGATTGCAGGAAATCTTTCTTAGGACAAATACTTCTCCTTTAAGCCCTTCCCTTTTATTTGATATTCAATCTCTTGTTTCTAAATGGTTTCATTCATCTTTCCCATTGGTTCTCATAACCTTTGATAGGACTTGTCTGTCTGTTTTAAGTCAAATCTTTCACTGTTTCATTTACATTTACACTGATGAAGACGAGGCTATATGCTATCAAAACCAGGTCTGTGGGATTTGTACATTTATTGACATATAAAATTTAGTTTTTAATCTTTTATAAATATGATTTATGACTGTGTAAATGGACCGCACAATGTTGATTAGACTGATTTGATAATTAATTTGCAGATTTGTGACTTTGGGTTAGCTCGTGTACAAGAATCTGATGGGAGCAAACAAATGACCCAGGAAGTGGTCACCCAGTACTACCGTGCTCCCGAGCTTCTCATGGGAGCTTTACATTATTCATCTTCAGTTGATATATGGTCTGTTGGGTGTATATTTGCTGAACTTCTTGGTAGACGTATCTTGTTTCAAGCTCAAACCCCTATTCAGCAGGTAAGCATTTTTAGCTTAATATATCTTGATTTTTAATAATTTGGTACATATGATTAGAATAGACTCTGTCATTCTTCCCAACATTTAACATGATCTCTCTCTGTAGTATACATTGGGATTTTTAAAGTCAATGTGTCTACATACAGTTGAACCTCGATTTAACAAATTGATTGGAACCCACAAATCCGTTTGTTAAATCGAATATTAGTTTTTGTAAAGAGTATGGCATAAAAATATCAATGCAAAATACTCTTAGATATACAGATATGATAAAAAGAATGATTATTGTTTACTACGAGCTTAAAAATTATAAGTTATACGTCAGGAGATCAACTTTAAAATTATCTAAATTCTTTAATGTTACTTGCTTTTGAAACTTAATACATAATACATGGCACTTTGGAAAGAAATCCTTGATAGGCTGAAAATGCTTTGTTTTGACTTTCCAAAATCCTTTGTCGATATTTTCTAACTTCGTAAGAACAACATCATCAACCTCGTGAGACGAAAAATATTTTTTTTAAGTGTTCAAGCTGCAAACTGCTTCTTGGAATGTCACCTTTTTTAATTCAATTTCCGTTTCTTCGTCACCTTTACTGCTTTCTGAATCATCATTCTCTTTCTGTTCACTGTCGCAGGTACTTAGCTCTACATCGCAAGACACATATTCTGTAAAATTTCCATTACTAGGGACATCTTCCCATCCAGGTATTTGGCCATCTTCCCATTCCAGCCCTTCGTTATCAATGACTGTTTCTTCATAGCTGTCTTCATAGGCACTTGCTTCGTTTAGAACATTTGGCAGGAAACCTTGGCAATTAAATCCTGCTGCCTTAAAACAGTTTA
Source organism: Maratus michaelseni (assembly GCA_963931845.1). NCBI lineage: Eukaryota > Metazoa > Arthropoda > Arachnida > Araneae > Salticidae > Maratus > Maratus michaelseni. The sequence goes on from OZ007587.1 coordinate 190,006,183, forward strand.
AAAAAGTAGTTTCTGCCACCGAATTCCATGCTTGTCTTACGGAGCTCATCGCTTTGAGGATGTTTAGAAAATTTACTCCTCTTTTTCAGGGAGTTTCCTTCCATGTTGACAAGAATTTTCGAACAAGGAGTTTTCGGTACTGCACCTTAAAGGACCTTATGACACCCAAATCCATGGGCTGCAGTTCACTTGTGCAATTTGCTGGGAAGAATTTCACTTTCACATTTGAAAATTCGTAACCCGAAGGATGTGCTGGGCATTGATCCATGAAAATGATTTTTTTTTTTTCATTTCTCATCTTTCTGCCTAAATCTTTTGACCACTTGGCAAACAATGTTGCATTCATCCATGATTTCTTATTAGCACTGTTAGAAATAATTCCTCATATTGGATTCAATTAGAATATCTGCAAGCACTCGAAAACACAGATGTTCAAAAAAAAAATGCAGCAGACGTTTTTCCTCCACTTAGTGCAATATCTCATGAACAGATCCGCGAACATAAATATCTTGTTGACTATTACATCCAATTATCTTCAAATGCAGTACCTAACTTATCATCTTTAAAAGTGATAGTGAATTAATGACTATTTTATTTTATATCATCAAATAATGAACGAAGTGAGTGAAAACATAGAACTTGTATCATTGGTGAAACAAGTAAGAAATCACAGCTAATTAGTGGTGTATTATATGTGCTTCGTGATGTGCTCGTCTATTTGTGAAATATGCCAGAAAACTCCAATTAAAGAGAATCATATGACTCTAAAAACAGTTCAAGGACTAAAAACAAGAACATTCTCTTTCTTTTGGACTGAAAAACATTTAAGTTAGTCTGCCTACAAAATTTAACCGGTCAACACATTTAAAAAGAGCGAATGGCTCTTGTAATTTCTAAAATATGAATATCTTTTTGTAACTTACTAAATTTAATCTAAGATTTAAATTCAATTAACTGTAAAATTACGTAATATATATTTTTTGCTTATACACAAAATGACTTATTATTTTAGTCAGTTCTTTTTTAGAAACATAGTCACAAACGACTATAGTGATTAATTACGTGCATTGTGAACTTGCCCTGGATTATTTTCTATCTTGGATATTACTATGGCGATCATCGAAAGAAAAGGTAGGACAATTCCAATTTTAATTTCCCAATTGTTGATCAGTCTCAGTAGGTATTTACTTTCTGAAAAACCAATTCTTTGAGATAACGCGCAATCGAACTTACACTTCTAAGAAGCACTATATTTTGTCGGAAGCGATTTGACATTTCTGAAACATCTTGGATTGGCTGATTTTCCTATTACATAGGGAGGTAACTTTTCAGATCCATCAGAATTCGCAGCTAAAAGAACATTTATGTGAAGCTTACTTTTCTTTTTAATAACGAAGGGTGTTATCTGGCTGCAAATTATAGAACAGACCAGTTTCATCCATTTTAAATATGTCAGATAGGAATATTCTTTGAGTTCTGGTAGAGTTTGTTTTAAATTTTTCAACAGTTTCTGGGTCCACACTATTCTTTTCTCTGCTCATAATTTTATGAACAATGCTATTCCTCTTCTTTAGGTTGTCTAGCCAACCTCTTGAAGCCTTGAAGTTCGTTTCACCAAGCTCAGATGCAATTTGCTGAGCTTTTTCTTGAAGAAGAGGTCCACTTATAGCTATGTTTCTTCCTCCAGCTTCAGCAAACCAAGACATAAGCTGTTCTTCCACGACAGAAAAAGAACTGATTTTCACAGATTTTCTTTTTGAAGCTGCTTTTTCACCACAGCTTGCAGCACATTCTTCAGTATCTTTTCTATTCTTCAGAATAGTTGATAGCATAGAAGTCGTAATTCCAAATTTCTCTGTGATGCTTTTCTGGCTCCCAAGGTTTTTATCTATCTCTTTTAATAAACATATTTTTTCATTAATTGAAAACCTTTTGCGTTTTTTGGATTCGTAGGCCGTCCTTGCACAGTACAGATCAGTCAAGCAAAGAACACTCAAAGCAGTGTAAGCATGTGCAATGCACAACGAATTGGCAGTTTCGAGCAGAGTCACTATCGGCTTTGTTTAGTACCAGCTGCGAACCAATCCTGTATTGTATTGCATCACACAAAAGTAACATTTCTCCAAAAATGTAGTTTGCACTTGAAGTCCCGGTCATCAAGGTCAACTGATTCGTGAAAAGGTAGAGGTCCATTTAAACACTCATTCTACGACCCTCCTTATCTGTGCTCTTTGTCATGTTCCAAGTTGAAAAGGGGGAAAGACTGTCTTTTGAATCCACCAGAAATGAGAAAAAAATTTGTAACACTTGGATTAGGGTGTGAAAGATTCAAAATTTTATGTGCGAAAATTTCAAAGTTTGAGTTTATGTACGAATGCAATTTTTTTTTTCAGCGATTGTTGTTTGTTAAATCAAAGATAAAAATTCGTTAAATCAGAGCATTTTAGCACTCTTTTTGTCGGGACAGAAAAAATATTCGTTAAATCAAAGTACTTTAAATCGAGGTTCGACTGTATTTGCAGGTCTCTGTAATGCACAGAATTTTTCTATATATTGGGGATGCTATTGGCGACTATTTTTTTATTTTATTTGTATCATACATTAATTTAAATTTTTACTACTGTGGAGTCTTGAACATCGCAATGTTTTAATTGCGATATCATGGTATATATTTTTATCTACTGTATGAACTGGTCCGTAACCAAAAGTAGATTTTTGCACGAACCCAGCCCGACCTGTAGAAAAACATTTAGAGCAGACCTGGTATAAAAGTTAACAATTCGACCCGAGCCCGGCCCTGCCCTGCCCGTATAAAAAATTCTTCGCCCAGCACGATATAAAAGGAAAAAGTTTGGCCTCATGATAGCCTGGCACGTACAAAACATTCATTGGCCCGTTATAAATGCTAAAAGTTCGGCCCGAGCCTAGCCCGTACAAAAACTAACTGGCACGAGCGTTCTGACAAAAAAAATATTTTAGCTATTTTTCATGTTCATATTCTTCATTTTTTAAAAAGCGCCAAGAGTTGTGAAGTACAGGCACATCCATTTCAAAATATTGCCCTCCCTTGATTTATTTTTGCCTGTGCCCATGTAAACTACATTTATTTTTTATGAATCTCTATTTGTACGCAAATGTTTGAGTTATGATTAATATTATTAATTCATATTCCATGGCTTGGAGACTTACAAATTTGAAAAATGCTATACAGAAAAATTTTCTAAGACTGAATCGTGTAGGAGAAAAAAAAATTTGTTATAGACAAGTTTCCACCTTAACTTGTACATTGCCTGCTGTAAATGCATTATATTCTTTTCATACGTATTATTATACATTTATTTTGCATGGATCAAAACATTTTTCCGTTCAAGACAGGATTCTTTTCACAGATTTTTCTGTACTTTAATTTTATTGCCTAGAAATATATATGTACTATTCTTTAAAAATATAAATATAAAGTTTAATTGTAGAATAATGGCGATTTTAAAATATGTATTTTTTTCAAAAATTGTTGGATCGGGACAAGTTTTATTGATTTTTGCTTGGACCAGGCCGAAGAACCAATGATTTTTATACAATCTGGATCGAGACCGAACCAGAAAATTTCTTCTTGTACACATCTCTAGGAAGAATGTCTAAGTCTGGCTTGGTCCAGAAAAAAAAAAAAAGAAGCCAGATACGGCCCAGCGCGAATCTGCAGTAAAAAGTAAAGCCCAATACCGGTCCATTCCGGAGAGAGTGATAACCAGGTTCAGTTGGTTTTGGCCTGAAAATAGTGTTTTGCTCTTACACCAATTATAAACAAAAGATATGATTTTGAAATATTTCGACTATACTTATATCTAATGCGTAACGCGATGTAGCACAATTAATTTTCTTTCATTAGGAGTTCTCAAGTATGTATTATCTATGTTTTCACATGTGTATGCGTTTCACTTCTAACATACTTTAAAATGCAATACCCAGGGGAAATATGGACGATCCTTCTTGTGCATCAAAAGACAAAATTTTATAATTCTCATAGCAACATTAAGAATTATAAAAGCTTTTATTATAACCATTCAGCAAAAATGTTTCGGCATTAGAAGATACAAATCGTTATTGTACCAGATTTGAAAATATATATTTATATTAACTTCCAGAAACAAATTCAAAGACTAGACAAAACAGACAAGCATGTATTTTTCTGTTGTGAATCATTAATTTGCAGTTTAAACAGAAGTTGTGATTTAAACCAACTTCAAGTTTGGTAAGAACAGTTTGAAAAATGGACAAATGTATTTTGAGTATTTTGAAAATATAAAATACATGGAAAAATCATTTCAAAATACATTATCAAAATACTTCAGTTTTATCTGTTTAAAATACAAAATACAAATGTATTTTGAAAATGTATTTCAAATACAGGTATTTCCGATACTGCCCAATTCCTGATATGCATATGAGCGATTCCACTGTTTCATGTGTGACTTTTAGAGAGTGTTTTTTTGCAAATTGAGACAAATTTGGAAGTGAAATTATTTAGATAACGTTTTACTTTTTTTATTGCTATTACAGGGCACATACATAATCATTTTTGTAGTGACACCTTTAGTCTAAAATAATAATAATTAAAAAAAAAATAGTAAAGTCATTGTTATGTGTGTGACTCAGCAGAGTCACTTTTTAAAAATATTGCTTTAAATTCAATAAATAGACATAATAAGAAATAATAAGACAAAGATTCAACTTTTTATGTACATTGTGAAATAAATTTATTAAATATAAATATTTCCAATAAGACTAATTTAATCATTTGCCCTATATATCCAAATGCTAATTTCAGACAAAACTTCTAATAGTTACATGTAGAATTCTTTATTATTATTATAACATTGCACTTCTTCATAGTTGGAGTTGATAACGGATTTACTTGGTACACCCATGCCTGACGATATTAAGACTGCTTGTGAAGGAGCCCGATCTCATGTAATGAGGCGTCCCCACAAACTACCCTCCTTGGCTGCTCTTTATACACTCTCTACGCAAGCAACACACGAAGCTGTCCATCTTTTGTGCCAGATGCTTGTTTTTAACCCAGTAAGTAGTTGCATGTTAATTTTCATGTAATTTTTTTTTTCTGAGTTCATCAAATCAAATCAAAACACTTATTAATGAAACTTGTTCCCATATTGATGACCAATTGGTATTAAAACAAAGAAATCTGAATCTGTTTTTTAATGTTATGATGTTTGTTGATTATTCTATTATTCTTTCGAATTTCTTTATATTCATAAATGAATTCTGGTTTATTTGACATTCAAATTCTATTAATTATATTAGTTCTTGCATGCTATTATAGGATAGTTAATGCTGCCTTTTAATAATAAAACAGTTTTGTTGAATTATATATGAGCAGCATTATGATTTTAAACTTTTTATACTGCAAAGCCAATTTTACCGAATACATTGATTCTACATAACTCCAAGAGGAAAAAAAATTACATAATCAAAGAGGAAGAAAAGAAGAGAGATACAGGTATAGATACAAATGATCATAGAGAGTCCAACAGTTAAACATTTTTCTTGGAAAATCTTATGAAAATTGAATGTTTTTATATTGAGTACATTATAAAAGGATTAAACAATAGATTATCAGAAGAATTATTCATCACAAGTAGTAGTTTATGATTCAAATTCTCTAGTATTTTTCTAAATCTTACAAAGTGCAAAAAAGGAAAAATTCGAAACATTTAATTATGATATATAATTAAAAGAATACAAATATTTATATTTTCTTACCAAATAACTACAAACGTTGGAAGTGTCTTTCTAAATACTGATACTGAAGTGCATCTACTTAATTCTACAATTTATGAATTAATGCTAGTGATTCCATTAGATCTGCTTCTCTTAGTATTCTTTCAGTACCCAAAATAGATTAAAAAATAAATTTAGAAACTGGTTAAGTGCCAAGCACTTAAATTATTAATTTATTCTTTCGTTCAGTTATTTATTTATGTCTATGGCAAAATGGTTATCCATGAGAACTTTTCATCGGACTGCTAATAAAGATAAAGGTGTGATTTGGCCCACCCTCTTATTTTTTTAAAAGCTTCATATGAAATGGGAAGAGTGTAGCTGACTCTATGTATGTGAATCGGGACTTGACTCTTAAATGCAGAAATATTTTTAAAACTAGGATGAAAAAACATTTTTAAATGGTCTAAAAATTAATTTCATCAGTAGTTTTGTCAAAGCAGATCAATAATAGGAAAATTGAGTTTATCAATTTGTAGTTATCAAATTCCCTAAGCTTTTTATTGGCCCTTCTCCTTAATTCTCACAATTCTTGATGAAAGCATTAATTTAAGAATGCCAACTACTTATTTTCATTAAGATATTAAGAGCAGATATCATTACATTAGAAGAGTTATTGAAGGTTTGCTTTTTACTAGAGTGTCAATGATTTTAATCAAATGCCCTTTAAAAAAAAAAAAAAAATCATTGATTACATTCTTACTTTTTAAAATCACGTGAAAAAGTTTTTAAAACTACAATAAACGCTTTTGCAATGTTTCTAAACAATTTCCCTATGTAATAAATTAAAGGAGCTCTAAATAATTATTTACAAGCTTAATTTCTTTAAGTTTGTAAGCAAAAAAGTACAAGAAGTTTGTAAACATTAAATTTTTATCAGGTATAAGAAGCTTTTCATAGGTATTTAATTAAATCTATTATAATTTACATATCCACAATAACTTCATTTGAGTAATCGAATTATTCACTCTTTAAACATAACAAGCGTGATAAAAAATAGTCTTATATACCAATCCCAAAACTTTTTTCTGTCTCATACATGTTAATACTTCCAAATTTGCTATCGCACCACCAAAGCAATCAATATTTTTCATCATTCTGTTGTACGTCAGCTGCTTGTGAATCATTGGGTTTACCAGGATGCGAGCAGTCGATATATCATACTAAACTACGAGAAGTCCTTCTGGCCTGTACTGGCAGGAAAAGATAGTCTCCCTATTGCTTGGTTTTAAGATTTTAGTTAATTTTATTGAAGAACACGAAGCTAAAATGCGTGGAACCCGATTACAGAAGAGTCATTCCCAGTTCTGGTCAATATTGAACTTGAATGAGAATATCGCCAAATTAGACAGATTTAGCCATTGGTTTCATATATGGCAACGTACTTTTGTTGCCAAATTTGGTGATATTTCACAGGTCCAATTGTCTCCAAGATTGGGGAGAATTTGACGTTGGCAAATATATAGTGTTAAGCATGTAAAAGTCAAAATGAAGGTTACAACAATGAAAAAAAATTTCCAAAACCATGTTCACTAAAATACATAAATTAAACCTGTTTATGGAGGAATCCTGCTGTATTGTTTCAAAATGTCAGCCACCCTAAAATTTCAGACTGCTATATCTCAGCCATTTTTACTTTCTTCTATCTATAATAGAAGAAAGTATTGTAATCTAAAAATTTTTTACTTCTGGTTTTCGACGGATTTACACGTTTTAGGGGTCACAGATTCCAAAAAACATGCTTTTACAAAATCTGTGTATGTCCTCTTTGTATTGTCGAAAAGTATATGAAGTTATGCTTCAAGTTGAATCAAATTTCATTTATAGGTTTTTAGTTACGGCTAGCAGGTCCCACTTGAATTTGGGATATTATGACAAAAGGGAGTGCTATTATAGCGATTTTTATTCCATTTTCACTATTGTGTCATCGAAGAGTGTATGATATGCAGATAATTGAACCAAATTTTTTGTATATGTTTTTGACTATGGCCTGTAGGTCTTAGTTGAATTTGGGGATATTGGGACTGGAGAGGGCACTGTGATAGCCATTTAAAGATTTCAAATTCAAAAAGATGTACAAAAAAATTAGAAATCTTAAAAATGTTTTTGCGTTAAATGTTTGGCTTTGATCCAAGGATTCCAGAGCATTTTTTGTTTTGCTTCTATCTTAAAAAATGGCTGAGATATAGCAGTTTGAAATTTTAGGATGGCTGACATTTTTAAGCAATACAGCACGATTCCTCCATAAACGGGTTTAATTTATGAGTTTTAGTAAACATGGTTTTGGCAAATTTTCTTTCATTGTTGTAACCATCATTTCGAGTCTCACTTGCTTAACACAAAATATTTATGTTTGCAAAAGTCAAATTCTCACCAAGCTTGGCGACAATTGGCAAAATATCACCAAATTTGGCAACAAAAGTACATTGCCATGCATGAAACCAACCAACTGCTAAATCTGTCTAATTTGGCGATGTTCTCATTCAAGTTCAATATTGGCCAGAACTGGGAATGACATTTCTGTAATCGGGTTCCACACATTTTAGCTTCATGTTTTTCAGTAAAATTAGCTAAAATCTTAAAACCAAGCAGTAGGGAGGCTATCTTTTCCTGCCGAGGCCAGAAAGACTTTTCATAGTTTAGTATAATACATCGGTTGCTTGCATTCAGGTAACCCGACGAACCGCAAGCAGCTGACGTACAACAGAATGACGAAAGATATTGATTTTTTTAACAGTTTGATAGCGAATTTGGATGTACTATTAACATGTATGTGATAGTAGAAAGTTTTGGGATTGGCATATCCGACTAGTTTAAGATAGAGGCAAAACAAAACATACCCTGGAATCCTTGGATCAAGACCAAACATTTAACGCAAAATTTTTTCAAGATTTTTGATTTTTTTGTATATCTTTTTAATTTAAAATCTTTAAATGGCTATCACAGCACTCCCTCCAGGCGCAATATCCCCAAATTAAACTGGGACCTCCAGGCTATAGTCAAAAACATACACAAAAAATTTGTTTCAATTATTTGCGTAACTTCATACACTTTTCGATGATACAATAGTCAGAATGGAACAAAAATCACTATCACAGCGCTCCCTTTTGTCGAAATATTTCCCAATTCAAATGGGACCTCCTGACCATAACCAAAAACCTATAAATGAAATTTGGTTCAATTTGAAGCATAACTTCATATACTTTTCGATGGTACAAAGAGGACATACACACTGACACATGGACACACAGACAGACATTTTGTAAAAACATGTTTTTCGGAATCTCTGACCCCTAAAATGTGTAAATCCGTCGAATATTATAGATAGAAGAAACTAAAAATTCTATGTAAAATAGTTTTTATTGATTGTCTGATTTTCTCATTTTACTTTTACAAATAAATATACAAAAACAAGTTTGTTCTATTTCTAAGACATAATGGAAGAATGATAAAATTTGCTCATCAGTTATTGTGAAAGAATGTGTAGGAGAAAGAAAAAGAACTAATTAAGTATGAAAATGTTAAACATAACAAGATTAACTAAATATATTACTGGCAACTAGAATTTTTTGCTGGCTGCAAGATTTCAAATTTCTAAAGTCCTGATAATGATAATAATAATGTTCCTGCCTTGCAGTGTATAGTTCACCAAGATATAAAGCTTTATATGCAGTATCCATAAAACTTTTTGAAAAAATTATGAATTTGATTAGAGAAGAAAAAACCATTCTCTTACACATAGAAAGTTTCTTGCATTTTTTGAGGAAATGGGTTGCATATGTGCATCTAATTTCATAAGCCGAAGTTAGGTGGCTTAGCCTAGCTTTCTTAAGATTTTATTTTTAAATTGATGAATAATTTCTTACAATATATTAGTAGATTTAAGGATTTTAGCAGTATTTTGATCGCAAATAGAATTTGTCAGCATTCCTGTTAAATACAAATGAGAGTGCTAGCATGAGGAACTGTAACTGTAATTATGGAAAAGTCTGTGATTCTTCTCTTCAAGCGACAGATGCAACTAAGGTTGATTTTTTAAAATAACTTTAAAAGAACATTATACACTTTTTAGAAACTTAATTTTTAAATGCAGTATTTTCATCATAATTGAACATAACACAACTTTTCATGCATTTACTCTAAAAATCGTTCACATCCATCTTGAGTTAAGCTGCGACCATTCTCTTGTAACAATTAGTGAAATAAAAAAAGGTTACAATTGGATAAGGAAAAAAAATGAGATCCATGTGATACACATGGGGGAAAAAAGTATGTGACAGTATGATCAGCATGTGCATTGAAGTGTTAAATTTTACTTCTATATTTGATATTATTATTATTATTATTATTATTATTATTATTATTATAATAAAACTGCTTTCTCTGCAATGAAATTACAAAAATCAAAATTAGAAAACAGATTAAGTTATTCATTGTTATCTAATATCTTTAGAATTGTAACCTCAGAAAAAAAAGCAGGCTTTCAAATGTATAATTGGCTAACCTCGTTTTGTTTTTAAAGTGACTTTGTACTGTTAGTATTAACCATTTAAATAATATAGTTGAGTAATAAGAATAATGGTGGTAATAATATATTCTTAAATTGCCATCAGTGCATCTTTAATTCTATTTCTATACATAAAAATAAATATCTATTCATTTTTAAATGTCTCTCCCCCTACCCCCTTTCGCAAGCATGTTTTTTATTTTATCTTAACCATGTTATAAATTGACCATCACTAATTTATGTGTATTTCTGTTTTACAGGATAAGCGTATATCTTGTGCTGATGCTTTGACACATCCCTATATGGACGAAGGCAGACTTAGATATCATTCCTGTATGTGTAGATGTTGTCAGAATACGCCAGCTGGTCGTCAGTATGTTGCAGATTTTGAACCTGTATCTCCCCACATATTTGATGATTGTTTCGAGAAAGATTTGACTTCTGTGCATCAGGTGAAAGGTAACCTTTTCTTTATGCTTCTCTATTTCAACTACTGTGTAAGAATGACATTTATGAGCGTGTACATATTAGATAGTAAATTAAACATAATTTTTAAAATATGTCTCTCTCCATATGTGGCCAGAAAAGCATGCATTGAATAGCCCTGAGGGTTTTTTTTCTTAATAGTATAATATTTATTCTGTTTTAGATCGTCTATATCAGTTTATATATGAGAGATATAAAGGACTTTATAGAATGCCTCTTTGTATCAACCCACATTCTGCGGCTTTCAAAAGTTTTACTAGGTATGTTGATTTTTCTTTCTTGAAAGCAGAGCATCTGTTGTGTGTTTCTTATGTTTATTTATTAATTATAATGATAAATTTTATTATCATTTAATATGTACAATTTTGTTAAATGCATTTCTAATTTATATTGATAATTTCTGTTAGCCAGGTGTCTAAGCACCAAATGTGGTAAATTAATTATATTTCATCGATAAGTGTAGTAACACATAATTAAACATCATTTATAAATTGTCTATTTCAAGATTTTCTTTTCTTTTTTAAAGAATGAATGACTTTATTTTTAGACAGATTTAATATGGCATACTCAAATAATGAACTCTCTGCGATAAAGTTTTTCAATACAAAACTGCAATTCATGCTGTGAGATCGTGTTCATAAAAGCATGTGATGAAAATAAGTATTCTTGATTCTAAGGCAATAAAAATGTTAAGATTGCAACCAAAGAAAAAATATATTTAAGCTTAATGAAATTTTTTCCAGATAATTTTTTTCAAATTATTTACGTTACTTTTATATTGGCTATAATACTTTACTTAATTTATTTGAAAGAGTGGGATGTTTTGTGCTAATATTCATTTTATGTCAGCCTTTTGTTTGAACATTAAAGAAAGAAACCAGTTCAATGGCAGGCTCGAAGCTTACTCACGAATTTGTCCCAGAAAAATACATATATCTGCTTGAATTTGTAGTGTGTCCCTTTAAAAGAATTATGTCTGATCAGGAAAGTTGTGATGACATAATTAAAATACTCATTATAAAATATGGGTTTCAATATAAAATGATATATGAATAATTCAATCAGTAATTTTATTCATCTAATTTTAATTACTTTGATTATAATATTGGAAAAAATTGGTAAAGTATAGTAGTAGTTTGTGCCTTCTTTGCTTATATGATTGTAAAATGTTAATTTTGTAATATAAAAATGCAAATATTGAAACAATTCAGATTTTTATATCTGCAAACTTTAAATTGAACTTTATCTAAAGCCTTAATTTTAAATAAAGCTTGTAATCATGATGCACTTTTTGGTCTAAGTTTTCAGCTTGAAAATGCAATATGTATCTGTTGCATGAAATCAAGGATTTGATTTATATCATCTTTAATGTTGAGGGGGATAATCTTTATTTTATCCTGTCAAAATATACGAAGATAGCTCTTGTATACTTAGTTTGCTTATAGATTAAAGATATGCATTTAATTTTGGAAATTTTCTTTTTTCCCTACTAGAGAATATCCGCAAAATGGACATATTATTTCATTGTATAAAGACCTTTAGTCCTCATCGATTTCTGTGTTTGAAACTTGTAGTGACTGATGTGTAGGTAAGTTGGGATTTTTTTTTTTTTTTTTTTAACAAGATTTTCTCACCAATTTATATTATTCTTTTTTTTCCTTGCATGTTTGTGTGTATATATATATATATATATATATAATAATCCAGCAAAAAAATGTATTTGGCTTGAACTAGCCCCCTCCCCCCCTCCTCCTCCCCTCATCAAACAAGAGAACACAAAAATACAACTTAGTAAAACTAAAAACTTTTTGTTGGTAGTTATGATAATTAATGCTTATGTATTTCCTATTTTATTTATATGCACTTTTGATCTAAGTTTAAATATATTTATATAATATATCATATATACATACCAGGTGGTTATAATATTGGTATCCCTATTTAGAGTTAGTAGGTTGAAGGAATAACCCGAAGGAAACCAAAATTGGTACACTTACTATTCAAGAAAGGGGAACAATAAAAATAAGCAGTTGAAATAATCTCCAACAGATGGTGCTATGGGACCTTAAAATCTATTGTGTTTTGTGGAGGTGTCACAAACCTCAATGACTTAAAAGATTGCATATCACAATATGTGCGAAACATCACTCCTGATGCGTTACATTCCACAGTTGAGCACGTCGTGCATTGTCTGGATTATCTCCTCCAGCACAATGACCATGTGGAACTTGATCCGCATCGCCATGTGAAAGCGTAACCACATTCACTGTGACATTTTCTAATAAATTAGGTATGTCATCTGGTTTTACGCCTTAATTCTTAGCTCTTGTATTATATTTCATACTCAAAAGCACCATCGGTCGGTGATTATTGCAATTATTTTTTTTTTAATTGTTCCATTCTTCATCACCCTTCTCGAGTAGTAAGTGTACCAATTTTGGTTTCATTCGGGTTATTCCTTTAAGCTAAAGACAGCTCCAAATAGAGATACTTATATTTTATATCATAACCATCCTGTTCAGAATCTCACATTTTTGAATATATCTTTGTATTTCTTTTAAATGTTAAAAGGTGTAAATTAACAACATAATAAATACATAGTAAAATAACTTTTATTAGGTTGTTTGACAAGTTTCTGTTCACTCCAAGCCATTTTCAAAAACAAATGAAAATATTCCATAATTGCTCGGTCTTTATACTATTATTTAATCTTCATGTACTTTTTTAAAAATTATGCATGTTATCTTTTATTTTTATTTGGTTGTTTATTTTCATATCTGTAACCATGGAGTAACTCCACGAGCCACAATTCCAATAAGTTAAAAGATGCTGCATCGTTACATATTGTATTTTTGCGTGTTAGTATCTCTATGGTTTCTCTTATTATGGATGGATAGTATAATACGGTTTTCTATTATATTTAATATCAGCTATATGTTCCTTTTTTCTGTAACTAAATTTCCTGCCGGTCATGCCAATATAGTAATTCTTAGATCCGTCTTCTTTAATAAAAGGTATTTCATAAATTCCTGAATAATTCTCAACATTAATTCGGTCAACTTTACTGCAAATGATATTCTTTAATTTCTGAGGGGGTTTGGCTAGCAGATATTGAAACGTTTAAGGCTGTATTTTAATTTTTCAAAAAAGCTTGGATAATATTGAAGAGTATAAAGTTTGTATTTTTGCGAATCAACTTTGTTTTCTGCTTTCTTATTATTGGCGATATCCATGATTAATTATTAATATGGTGTACCTTAAAACCATTATTGCAAGCAATTTTATGAATTATCTAATTCATTATTCAATTTATTTTCAGTACATACTATAAAGGCCCGTCTTATGAAAAATCTATAGGTTGAAATTTTGTATGTAAATGGAGAACATGCGTTATTTTGTATAGTAGATTGGTTAGTCATACTTTTTCGGAAAACAGTTCTGTCGATAGATTTATTTGTTCTGGTAAACATTACATCAAGAAATGGAAGACTTTTATTATGTTCAATTTCAGTAGTGAATTTAATGTTATTGTGAATTGAGTTCTGATTTATAAATATTTTAAGTTCATCAAGAGCAAGACTATGCTGCCAAATTATAAAAATATCATCAACACATATCTGAGCCAAGTGTGAGGCGTTAAGTCAAATGTGCCAAAAACTTTAGTTTCCAATAGGCGAAGAGTATATTCAGCAAATAAACCTGAAATAGGTGATTCCATTGGGGTTCCTTGATTCTGTTTATAATATTTACTATTGAATGTGAAATAGTTATTATGAATGATTATATTAAGTCCTTTTTTCATTGTTAATTTCATATCATTATTAAATTCTTCTATCTGTTCAAGATCATCACAAATCTTATTACATACTACATGCGTGTGAATTGATGGATACAATGAAATAATATCAAGACTAGCCATTATATAATTATCTGGTAATTGTGTATGTTTGATTTTTTGAATGAAATCTTCTGTTGATTTAATAGTTAATGTAGAATCTGGTAAAATATCTTTTAAGAAGGGAACATAAGCTTTTTCTAAAAAAATAAGTCTGTCCTGAGTATTTTGAAACTATAGGACATAATGGCATGTTGCTTTTGTGATCTTTTAGCCTTCCAATAATCTTAGGAATAACAGCTAGTTTATGTAACTTTTAACATTTTTTTCATAAATAGGGGCCAAGTTCCATTTTTAATGATGTCATTGACCTTATAGTTGATTAAATTAATTGGATCTTTTAAAAATTTTTCACAATTTATATCTTTAATGCAATTTTCCATCTTATTTATATAATCATCTCTATTAAGGATAGCTAATTTGTTGGATTTGTCAGTCTGTACTATAATTATATTCTTCTTGGTTTAAGCTTTTAATAATCTTAAGTTCTTTATAAGCAGGTTTTATAGGTTTGTTAAAAAGTTTTCTCACTTCATAAAACATTAGATTCCTTATTTCTTCTTTATGGTTATGTGTTGTGTTTGAATTATGCTTTCTATTTCTGGAATAACATTCTTTAAATTTGGTATAACTGGAAACATATATTTAGGTCCTAGTTCTAAAACATCAGATTCTTCTTGGCTTAGCTCACGATTTGATAAATTTAGAAAATCTACAGGTTGGCAAATAGGTTTTAAACTTCTGAGTTGTCGTTTAATAGTTTATGTAGCTTGCGTTGTTGTGCCATCTCTTTTTCATTATTTTGAATGTCTCTGTAATTTGCCAAAAATGGCTGGTAATCAGGTGATTTTGCTGCAAGGTCAGCCCGGATTCAACATTTGGCGCTTTTTTTGGCAAATTAAAATTTAGCCTAATAGACATAATGTTAAAGTAAAAATGGACACCTCCAAGTGGGTAATTAATCGATTTTCCAATTTTTTTTTGTCTTTTGATTCCTTATAGTGCAAACGAACTTCGTACTAAATTTGAAGTCTGTAGGTGCAGTAGATATATGAAATCTTTTTGATGAGTGAGTGAGTCAGTGCTAAAATTACCGATTATCAGACATTTTCAAATATCATTATCTCGGAAACTAATTATGCGTTATTTATAAAATTTTGAATTCTGGATAATTAAGGGGCCTTACTAGACATCTAAAATTACAAGTACGTAGGTCAAATAGATTTTCAGTAGTAGAATGTCGAAATTTGGCGAAAACAGCTCGAAATGGTTCGTGTAAATATACCCACAGCCGGTGTGTCGACTTTTTTGCTTTGCGGACTTGGCTGACACACTGCCTTGTGTCTATATATATGTATATAAATAATACCTTTTGAAATAAAAAGAGTAGTTTACAAGTTCTTATAACTGACTGAATATCTTATATAACCGTAAGGCATCGCTACATGTGTATATTATTGGGATTGCACAATTCCTATTTTTTCATGCTTTTCAAAACTACAATCCTTATTTCCTTATTTTTTACACTTTTTCCCCAAAATAATTCCTTATCTTCGTTATTCATGTAGTTTGATTTGACTTTATGGTACTTTTCCTTTTCACTTAGTCAATAAAAAGAATATTATCAGTCTCTCTAAATTTATTTTAATTAAAATAGTATCATATTCCTTTTAAAGTTTAAATGAAGGATTTATAAACAAATTACACAGTGAAACACGAAACATCAGGATCACCAACTGCATGTAAATTTTATTTTCACGCTACATTTTTTCATTTTATCTTAAGTTAGTACACTTATCTAGTTAAATATTCTGTGCTGACCGCCTAGCTACTAAAGCCAACAGCAGAAGATTTATGATATCAAAAGAATATAAGGACAGAAGACTAATTCAGTATTTATTTATTAAAGTAAATATGTCATGACAGGTGGTTAGAATTATTTACGAAGGGGAGGGGGCCCAGTATCTTACTGTGCAAAGACGCTCTTGATGTGATGACAGAAAGACCCACTAGAATTTGTAGATCTCTTAATTCTTTGTTTTTGAAAAATAATTTCTGTTTTTATTCTTTTATCATGCACTGTCTATTTTTTAACACTTTCCAACAGAAAAGTGTTTATGAATTCAGTTTGTCTGTGGTCTGGGATCTAACTCTTGTAAATATATTTGGTTTGCCATGCAATTGATATATGTTAGTGGTTTACTATGTTATGTTCGGTATTGAAAATGAAGTGAATAGCACTTATAGTTTTTATCATAAAGACACTCAAAAGAATTCTGTTATATTACGGCCTATCAGAAAAAATCATTTGTGGTTTATTTTAATGATTTTACACAATTTCAAACACATTGGAATTGATATATATCACTGAGGTGTACTACAAGAGGCTTACTACAGAATATTGTGTAGCATTCATCATTCATTTGCAGGGACACACAGAAGAATTCGGTACTGTCTGTTAACAATAATTGCTGGAAGTGCTTTTTCAGCTGCTGAATGTGTTTTTAAATTTAACTCATTTTTTCTCTATTACTTGGTATGTATAAATTCTATAGATCATATACAGGGCAGCACAAAAGTTGTCTAGTACATGTCCGTTTATTGACGTAAATCCCAGAAGGGGAATTTTAAACTGTGCTATGTGTTTCGTAACTGAACTAAAATTTAGCTTTCTATGTAGTATATATACAAATCTATAGATTCATATACAAGACTGCACAAAAGAGTTTGGATATTTTTTCCGAATATGGTTAGTAATTCCTGTAATTGGGTTTTTAAATATGTTATGTGTTTTTTTTTAAATTTTTTACTTTGATATCATCTTTCACCTTACTAAACGGTAAAGATTTGTAAAATTATTTTGGAAGTGTTGAAAAGTGTTCATAATCTATGCCTGACACATGATTTTTGTTCTTGTTTTGTTTATCAACTGTTCTCGCCTTGAGTAAAAATGCTCAGATTTCATCAAAATTTTATTTGAAGTAGAGTTTCAGAAGATTTTTTTGAAAAGGATCAACAATAAACTTCTATTATTGTTGACCTAATGACTTATGTTTACATAAAATTTATTCAAATCTATATATACTTTTTATTTGTGCTAAAACAATTTGTTTAACCATGATCATTTAAGTATAAAGCATTGAAAATGTAAAAAAATTTATTTATTTATTTTTTTTTTTTTTTTTTTTTTTTTGCATTGCAGGTTTTATCTCCTTTTCAAAATTTTGCCTAGTTTAATAAGAAAAAGAAATGGCTTGCCTGAACTCCATTTCAGAGTCAAATCATTAGCAGCTCATCTTTTCCAAAATTAGTGAGCACAGCGTTTATAGTTGCTTTTTCTGTATGTCTGGCATAGCCATAATGTTTTATTTTGTGTTTTCAAATGCTTATTAAATACATGTCCCGGTTTCTATTTGTTAAATTTTATAATTATATTATACTATTAATTTATATTTAATGATTTATTTTAGATGTATTTGTATACATTTTTTCTATGATTTAGAGGAGGAAAAATTATTAAAATTTTTATATTGATTGGTAATATTTCGAACTTAGTTATTGATTATTTATAGTTTAATCAACTTGAATTGGTGACAGTTTTGTTTCCTAACTGTGCAAAGTTTTCTTAATATTTGTTATGTATGTTTTTTATTGTGTTTTATGTTATTTCACCAATTGAATGTTTTTTCCCATACATACCTTTACAAGTTTCATTAAATGAGTTAGATTTAATTAGCTTAAAAATATTTTGACAATATCTGCATTGATGTAATTTTTTCCATACTGTGATTAGGACTGAGATTACTTCCATACTTGTACTTCTGGCTTGAAATTTTAACTTTCTTGAACACATTTTATTAAGTTGTAGTAAAATCTGGTATTGTTATTCAGATTTTAACTGTTTCTTTAAATTAAAAAAAAATATATATGCATTTTGATGTTTTGGATAAAAAAAATTCTTCAGCACAAAAGTTTTGAGCATCTCACTTATTATAAATGTTCCAGTCTTACAGATCACAGGTATAAAATGTACTATGCTTTATTTGCCGTTATATATAGGGTTTAGGTTCCTTTATAAATTTCATCTATTAACTGTCTCAGGAAATCACTTTTGTCTGCATCAGCACTCCATATATCTAGCTATAAATTACTGCGTGTGTATGTACGAATATGTTGAGTTCTTGTGTAACATCAATGTTTGTAGTTTATTTTAAGATGAATTTATTGAATATCTTTGGAAAACTGTAAAAAATGCACATATTAGAGGCCTAGATGTTTCAAGGCTTTGAGTATGTTTTGACTGTGTGCCTGATGTATGTTTTGTTGCATGTAAAATTCGTTGTTCAACTTACAGCCTTTGTAGAAATCAGTATAATAATTCAAGCGTGGTTCTTGAGAACTTAAACCTTCCAGACCTATTTTAAATATAATATTTATAAAGTTGTTGTTTATATAAGTTGATTTACAAGACTTTTTTTATGTCTGCATTTATCAAAAAGAAAATGTGTTATTTCAACAAGTTTTAAACTTTTCTATTAATATAAATATATATTACAGCATTTAAAAAAATACTGTATGCGGAATAGATTTTATGCTAAAAAATCATTTGGTATATATTTTTTAAACTTAAAAGTATCAACATTGTCTTCAGCAAAATTTTTAAAAAAATGTTTAGAATTTTGTGTGTTCCTACGTAATGACAAATTTTTTTTCATATCAAAATATATTTTGAAATTCAGCATATAAGTATCTGTTATGTTAAAAAATGAGTTCTGGGATTTGCTTTGTTTATATTATTGTATAATCTAAAAATACTAAGTTAAGATTTCTGTTTATTTTTGATTCAGATTCTCATTTCCAATATATCTACTTGTTGTACTTAATTTGCTTTTCATGGTCATTTTTAGGTTTTCAAAAATTAATATTTAAGTTGTTGAAATATTTGATTTAGAATGTTTAAAAAATCATGAGGTTGGGGGGGGGGTGTCTTTGCTTTACATTATTCATTTCCATATACACGTGTTGTAAATACTCGTAAAAATTTGATAAATACAGACATAATATTTAAATTCCTTTGTGAAAAAACTTGATAGATGTATGTATGTATATTTATTGATACATAGATAGTCATATATTTGAATAAAATATCTTTTCTTCTTCCTTTAAAGATGTAAAAACATTTTACTCCTTCTTTAAATATGTACAGGATAGATGTGCATCTTTTTTCATAATACAAGAAATACTTTTATACTATAAGTAATTCTACATATTGCACAAAGGTATTGTCAAACTCATTGATTATTCTTTGAGTTTAGTTATGTGACGTTTTCCATGAAAAATTACTTCTTTTCACTGCATTTTTTATTTTATCACAGCATTGAGTATCAAGCCACTCTTTAACTATGTGAGTTTTTTTCACATGATTGAACATATATCCTTGTAGCTCAATTTTTAATTATTTTGAACCAGTTTGTAGTAAGTCAGTGGCTATGCAAACTGCGCCAGTGCTACTTTTAAACTCGTTTAGGTTAAAAATGTATTGTGTATAGTTTATATATACATATATATATATAACATATGTAAAAGAACTATCTGTCAGTTCATTCTTTCCTATTCAAGCTTTTCTAACCTTGAACTTTACTCATACTCAAGTTGTATGCATTATATAAATTTTCATGCTATGTCATGTACATAATAGTTTTAATGAAATATACCTGTTTATTTTAAATTATTTAGTAATAATAGACAATAACACAAGTTGAAGTTTTGAATTCAACATTTTTGCCATGCATATATATAGTCTTGGATATTTAAATGAATTTGTTACTTTTTTAAAACTCTAATTTGTCATTATTATATTTTAAATTTAATGAATTGCCTTTTAAACATTAGTCACAACATTCAATTGCTTGTCATCTAATAATTGCATGAGCTCATACAGAGTTCTAAAAATACAACGAAGACAAGTGAATTTAAAAATAAGTATTTTTTGAAATATTCTCTTTGTGTGTTTTGTGTTTCACTTATTTTTCTATTCAGTACTGTTGATTGCAAAATCAGTGTACAGATACTAGTCACGTTTGGGTTATATTAGATTTTATACTTTAATTTTTTAAGTGTTATGGGCATTAGTACAGTTTATTTGAAATCTGTACAGCTCTTGGTTGCATCAAATCTATTATAAAACTGAGATATGAAAAATCTGTAAAGGTAAACAGAAATATTTTTGCAATTTAAAATTTTAACTTTTATGCTTTTTGATTTTAATAGAATGTTAGTACAAGGAAAGGAATTTATTTTCCTTTATGGAGTTTTACAATTCCTTGAAAACTGGAAAACACAGCAGTTATGTTGTTGTTTTTGAGTATTGTATAGCTTATCTTTAAGTAACATAATTGCTGAATTAAACATCTTTACTTTGATGAGGTTTTTAAATATTTTCTGATGATCAAAGTTTTTATTTGAACTTTTATTATTGCATTGTTCAGAAAATTTTATTCAGTTCTTGATATCAGATAAACAGTAAATAAGTTTTCTCACTATGAAATCAAAAGTATGTTAATTTTGTTAGTGCAGGGTATCTATACATTTGTAAAACATGAAAATCCTGAAATTGTCAAGAAAATAACAAATTTTAAGAAATGTTTGAGGAAATCTATGGAAAATCTAGAAGTGTCTCCCCAAATGTTTAAGGGGACATTTCATGTTTCAGGACGTTAAAAGGATAGCTAAATGAGGTCTGTTAATTATTAAAATTTCTCAAATATGATGAGTCACAAAAAATGTATTAATAAAAATTTTAATTCATAGCCAAATTTAAATTCAAATTAATTTAAATCCAATTAATTTAAATCCAATTAATTTAAATCCAAATACATTTAGGAATTTTACAACTTTAACCTATTTTATTTTGTAAAAAATAAATGCTTAAATTTTCTTCATCTGATTAATTACCTTTATATATTTATCAGTTATTGTGTTAAAACTCTGTAATTTTAGGGGGCGATGGAAAAAAAAGCTATAGGTTTTTTAAAATAGAGAATATAATTTTTCCAAATGAAGAACTTTATTCAATGAAACAATAAGATTAAAGTCAATAATTAACCATATTCATTCTCATATCTCCATATTAAATAATTAGGAGAACTTAAAAGTTTGTATTAATGAAGTTGAATTCAGTATTTATTGAGCAGAAAGTTGATACTTTTTATTAATCACAATGTATATAAGTTTTAAACAATAAAAGGTTAAAGTAAATTTCTGTTTCCTTTTCAGATTCATCATATTTCAGGATTTTAAAGAGTGTTTTCCAATTATTTTATAACTTAATATCTTTAATGCTTTCAGATTTTAAATTAGGTTTTTTATTCTTCTTTTCACCCTTTGTGATTACAATGTGTTCCCAATTTATTTTGTTGTGATTGTTTCTCCTTTTTAGAATTTTAGTTTTTCTTGTTTTCTTTCTCTTTTTATTTTTATTATGAGGGATCCCTATAACTTTCATTACAAGCAAGGTTTAAAACTGCTACTTTCCTTAGAAATAACTTTAAAAAAAAGAAAGCAAAAACTTTGTATATAGTATGTCACTGTGCCGTTTTGACCTAATAGCTGCAAGATGTAAAGTTATATGTATGCAGTTATTCCTGTACTAATTAAAATGTGTGCCTTCTCCATATGATATATTAGCACTGACCTTCGTCATGTTAAGGAAGTGTTGTTGCTAATTTTAGTACCATGAAATTGTGTGCTGTGTAACCTTTAACCTGTCATTGTCAAAATACTGCTTAAGTGGCAGAGTGTTTGTATTGTAGTGTAAAGGGTACTTATGATAATTGCACATTACTGCAAATACTTTTACGATTTTTTATTGAATTTTAATTTCTTGACTATTTCCAGTTTTCTGGGGATATTTTTTGCCAAAATATATCTTCCAAATAAAAAGGAAGCAATGTGTTTTTCAAGCAGGTACCAGTGCTGTTTTATAGCACTATTTCAACCTGTTTGATGTATCTTTTTTAAATCTGAGTTTTTTTTCCCTCTCAACTATAACAATCAGATTTATTTCTTTTAGAGTCATATTTGATATTTCTAAAGCTGTTAGTCTTCCTCCATGCTTATGTTTAATATATTTTCAATTTGAAATGCTTTTATTCATCCTGTTGTTGTTAATATTGATCTTCAACAAAAAGATATCTAGTGCTTTTTTGTTAATGATCTGTTGAAATTAGCAGCAGTTAACTTATTGATAATTATCATCTTCTGCTTCAAAGCCTTTGGTATAAAGATATTTACCTTTTGTTACAAATTAAAATGGCATTATTTGGTTAAAAAATAAACCAATAAAAGTGTTTGCACTTTAGTGCAATTGTTAAATTTTTAAATATTACTTTTTCTTTGTTGCTTTAAGCTTCCAAGTTTTACTCCTGGCACTACATTCTGAATATTGATGCCATTTCATTAAAGTGCATCTTGCAATGTAACAAAATACAGTGCAGGTTAATGCATGTATATTTGTACCTCATAACCTCAGTCACCTATAATCCATTACATTTCCATTGCACTTTAATTCTCATTACTCTTTCATCATCATCATGTTAGTCTGTATATAGTGTTTTTTACCAGTAATTTGTGATAGCTTATATTGTCCACGTAGTTTAATATTGTGATGTTTGACCTAGCCTTCTAAAATTGTGCTGTGTTCTTTCACTTTTAAAGATATTAATCAAAGCATTGGTTCCTTGTGTGATTGGAACTGGCAAAATGATAGATGATACCCGTGAATGCATTAGCTTCTTTTATTTTGTTCTTAAATGGTAATTTTTTTCCATATATTTTTCATTTCTGTTATAGCTGGAGATAGTTTGATAATAATGTATATGCTATCAGTAGCATTGGTAAATGAACAGCTACAGTGATAGTTTTATTTTGATAGTTAGTAATTGCTATTTCCATTTTTAATTTTACTATTTTGTTTTTCTTTGCATAATATATATATATATTTATTATTCATTGTAGTGGTGCATTTTAAGTCTTGCTGTAATAGTTGTAACAGAATTGTATTATCTCAATCTTGTAATTAATATTAATTTTAATAGCAAATTACATGTTATTGCTTCTGTTATTCTGACACAAAGTTAAAAATAGATGACTGAATTTGTTTAATTAATCAAATCCCTCCCCCTTTAAAAAAAACTATTTTAATGAATATTGCTACTTTTTTTTTTTTTTTTGTAAATTTCTTCATTATCAAAGCTGATAGTAGCTAAGATCGTCAAACTATCTGCAGTATTGATTTTGCATATTTTGTTTTTTTTTCTAGCAAGTGGACAGATTCTTACTATTTTGAGTGAAATTTGGATGAGCAATACCACTTAATTTTATTCTTTTTTCACATTAAATATCTCATTGCATTAGATAAAATCAAAGTTTATTTGCTGCTAATATTTCCATTTCTCATTTTATTTTATATATACATTAATAAATAAAATCTAGGCAAAGTTCTTTTAAATTCGCTTAACCAAGTTACTAAAACTTTTTGTTTCTTTTCATTGTCAGAGATGAGTTTGAATGTTGTAGTGTTTGTTGCATTATTGCTAGTTTCCATTTATTGATAAATTGTGCATACTTGGCTTATTTGAACTGTTTGCTTTGCTGACTTACATATTTAGATTTCTTTGTGAATGTGTTATGTCTTAAATATCTGTAGCAACTTTTATATCATAGATTACTCTTTCAAAAAAATAAAAATAGAAAAAAAAAGTTCACAAAAATTATTTTCAAACTCATCTGCTGTCATCACTGCGTGTTGCTCATTTATTACATCCATATTTGATCTAGCAGCATTTTAGATATTAAAACTAT
Organism: Maratus michaelseni; assembly: GCA_963931845.1. Classification (NCBI taxonomy): domain Eukaryota; kingdom Metazoa; phylum Arthropoda; class Arachnida; order Araneae; family Salticidae; genus Maratus; species Maratus michaelseni. The sequence continues at coordinate 190,030,731 of OZ007587.1, forward strand.
TCAGTGAATATTGACTAGTTGCTGTATTTGTTAGAAAACATATTAAGTGTTAGGTTTCATTTAAAGGATTCTGCACCATTGAGGATTGAAATTCTTCTCTAAATACGTCACTAACTAGCTTCATCTTTTCTGAAATGCATTATTATATCTCACTTTATTAAAATCATTGGCATTATGTTTCCTGTATTATTAATCTATAATCTGGTAGTATTATTTCTCCTAGCAAGATATGTTTTCATTACATTCATAATAGAGCCATTGATGCAGTTTATTTATAATTTTAATTAATATGATGTCAAGAAAAGCTGAATAAATATATGGAATTTTGTAATTGTTCTTGACAAATATATTAAAATTTTTGGATGCATATAAAAAATAATGATTTGGTTTTTTAAACAATTTCTTGATTAATTTTAGATTTTTAATTATGTTTCAATGTTGTTATTTGAGTAGCATTTCTAAATATTCGCAGCCCCTTTTTTTCTCTGGGTAAGTTGAAATGCTCCTTTACCAGTTTTTAAAAATAATGTTAAAGTTTTTTAGGAAAACAATGTCTGTTTTTAAAAATTGTTCTAGTTATAACAGTAACTTGATAAGAAAGATAATCCTTCTGCTCTCTAACATAATTTCTCAAACATTCCAATTTATCTGTTGGTAAAAACAAAATCTGGAACAATGACAATGGGAACAAGTTATCTCCTTTTATTATTATATCTTCTAGGACATAAAAGCTTAATGAAATTGGGCATATTCAGTACTTAATATATATATATAAAACTTATTCTATCCTTTCTATATAAAGCTTCTAACAGGTGATCATTCCTTTTTTCCCCCTCCCTTACTATATATTTATATATTTTTAATGATTTAGTCAGTTTATTTCTTGTTTGTTGAAATAAAATTTCTTAAAAGCTAAAACTTGTACCAGTCTGTAGATCAATAATTCAGGAAACTTTTAGACTAATAGTAACCTTTAACTATGTAATTCAAAAAGTGTGAAAATGTCTATGATATTATATACTCAGTAATATAGTTTAGTTATGACTTACTATATCCTGTGTTTGTAAATTATATGCTGTACATTAATCTAATCACTTTTGTTTTGGATCTGTTAAATCAGCTTGTGTGTTATTGTGGGAATATAGCAAATATCAATATTGTGCAGTGATCTTTTTTGAATTTTAAAAATTAGACTAAAGGTTTTGTGTGAAGTTTATAAATATGCTGTTTTTTTTTTTCCTTCTGTCTTTATTTTCCCTTCCTGTCTTAGTATTGTTTGTTTATTTTATAAATGTTTTTTTAAAAATTTGATTGTTGAAGTGTCTTGGTGTTGTAGAGAATGATTTAATTTTATGCAAGGAATTTGTTTGAATTATTGCATCTTTGCTTGTGGAAAAGTTTTATTTATCCAGTTTGTTAGAAATTCTTTATGATATAAAAGTGAAAAATAATACAGAATAATTTATTAGTTTTATGAGCAGGATCTAGATAGTCTTGTTTTTATTTTGTGGTGAGCTTACATTGCTGTGAATGATTTTGAAGCGGGAAAAATTACAAATATGAATTTCTCATATTACTTGGCTAGAATATTTTATTTATCTAATAACTGAACTAAGTTTAAAGTATCCTATTGTAAAAATGATTCACCAAACTCCATAAATATAAACCTGCAGTATGAAGATTTAATTATCATAATTGTTATAATTAAAAAAAAAGTATAAAAATGTTAAAATAATATATTTACTGATTTCATTAAGCCTTGCAAAATGTCATTTATTGTGCTAAGTACAAAGAAATATGTATATACTTGCCATTCTTCTAGACATGTTTGCTACTGCATTTGTCTTTTGAAGATGTTTTGAAATAGTGGGAAAGTTTTTAGATTGTACTTTTTCTTTATTCTTTTGAATGAGCTTCTATCCTTTTTACAGTCCAATATTTAGATTTTCATGAGTGAATGATTCTACAAGTTTATATTTTGCTGTATACGTGCAACGATTTTTGAGTTATTTAGTAATTTCCAGTCTAGCTTTATTTGATAGTCTATATTTTTTCAGTTTTCATAATGATAGATCTTGGTTACTCTGCATAGCATTAAGCATTATTTGACTCTAATTCCAAACACTGAATCATTTATTGTAGTAAATGTAAAATTTACATCACGTTAAATGAATCCATTCTAATATAAAAAGATAATGAATTAGCTTAGAAGAAATGTCCTGTTTAGAATCTTTGAATTTCGGTAGTAATCAATAATGCCTTTTTTCAAAACTTTTTTAATTTTTTTTATTTATAACAAATTTTTGCATGAGAAAATGTGAATATGATTTAGAGTTAAGTACAATTTATATGAAGTGTTGGAAAGTTTACTTTTTATGCTATGCATTTCTTGATCTAGATATGTAGATATTGCAGTAAACATACATTTAATATATATATATATATTTTTTTTTTTTCCTTCTGGTAGAAAGTTAAATTCTGATAAAAATAGAATCTAATCCCAAATAATCCAACTTTAATGTGTAATTACACAATCAAGTTAGACTATTTCAGATTATATACTATTAATATGTCAAATATTTTATTATTAATATATAAGGCAAAAAAGAAAAAAATAATTGCATGGCTAAATGAATCTCTTCATATTTTACATGCATATCGAATGATTAACACGTTTATTGTGCATATAGTACCTGTACTATGCTAGCAACCCGACCATGATGCACATATAGTACCTCAGGTTTTCCCCCATCTCACTGACTTTACTTGGCTCTCCCACTACATAGCAACTCACCGATGGGTTCGTTGAATGCAATATTGAACAAGCTTTCGAACATGACTTTGTGCCGACCGCTAGCTATTTTTGTTCCTTCTAAATCAAAGTTTACTTGATTTTCTTTCTTGCTTTTTTTCTGAAAAATAAAAGTTAATTGATAAAAGAAATACCAATAATAATAATAATAATAATAATAATTGTGCCAAGGGGGAAGAACTTGGGTAATTTGTAAGTGCAATGAAAGTGCTACATACTACTATATAAATGTGTACTTTCCCATTTTATTATTATTATTTTCATGCTTAGAAATAAATGCTAGTGTAATGTTTCTAAAGCGATTGAAAGCCGAAAAGTAATTTTTTTTATCTGTATAAATTTTAATTCAGTCTAAACCAATTGAGAGGAAAAGAAAATCTGGATAGTAAAACTTGTTGCTTGCTTGGTGAATTATTTTGAACTATAAAGTGTTTTGTGTGTACTTTTGTTTTTGGATTTGAAAAATATTGGATCGAAATTTACAAGACATTTTGAATTTGAATCTTTGTGTATTTTTTGCCAAATAACATTATAACAGGTTTGAATTTGACACCAATATAGGTCTTTTGCATATTACAAAATAATTTTAATTTGCTTTAGTTTTAATTCATTCTTTTAAAATAAAATCAAAAATACATTTATCTTAATTGGTGCTTTCACTAATGTGAATTTATTAGTAACATGCATAATTTGTGAGGTGCATAATGTAAAACAAAATTATCTTTAAATTTATACACATGTATCCGTCCATGCAATTTAGGATATTTTAATTATACTGCAAGTAATAATTATGTATTATTTATGCAAAAAATAGACGTGTAAAAAAAATATATAACTGTAATGTATCTGGTGTAATTTTATTTAAAGATTCAAAATTTCTTATTTTCTACAGTTTTTTATCTTTTGTGCATATGCTATATTTGTAAGGGGGAAAAAATTGTTTTGTGGTGTGATATGTAGAAATTAATATTGTTTGTGATGTGGGTTTGTACTCAGCAGTCATAAAATGTATGGTCTAATGACTGTAAATTGTGGATTAAAATTCCTTCCATTTTTTAAGAACACTGCCATCCATGTAGCAGTCAATGTGACTCCGATCCAAGGAGAAAATAAGAAATTTAAAACAGTAAACAGTTTTGGAAGCATTTCTTAAGATGTGTGGTATGTTAAAGCTGATTTCTATTTGATGGACTCAAATCTTGAAGAATTTTGATGGCTTTATTTTACAAAGTAACTTTTCTTTCACCGATTTGTGTTCAAGAAAATCCATTAAAAAAACAGTGAATGTTATCAGAAATGTGATTACTTGTGTTATAATGTTAAATTAAACTTTGTGTAGTAATATTACTCCTGCTTTCATAGGTGAAGTTTTCAAAGCTCATGTGTTTATTTTATTTTTGTTTGGTTGAGAAAGCTCCAGAATTTAAATTATATGTGATAATGAAAAATTTGCATTTTTTGCAACTCCCGGTGTGTACATAAAGTACAATTAACAAGCTATTTATATAACAAATATATATTTATATGTTACAAAAGTTTAATTTTAACATTAACTCTATTATGTCTATTTTTCTTATTTTAACTCCCGGTGTGTACATAAAGTACAATTAACAAGCTATTTATATAAAAAAAATATATTTATATGTTACAAAAGTTTAATTTTAACATTAACTCTATTATGTCTATTTTTCTTATTTTAACTCCCGGTGTGTACATAAAGTACAATTAACAAGCTATTTATATAAAAAATATATATTTATATGTTACAAAAGTTTAATTTTAACATTAACTCTATTATGTCTATTTTTCTTTAGAACATTTTTGTTTTTGTTTTCGAATTAACACTTCAAATTTCATAAAATTATGTTTTATTGTTTCTGTTCTAAAATATTGATTCTATTTATTAATAATTTTGCTTTGGAAGCAATATGATAAAGTATTATCTACTTATATTTCTAAATATTAAAATATGAAAGAATTTTCTATAAAATACCCACTGTATTTATATATATAATTAAGAATTTACATTTGAAATGAAAACTTAAGTTTTACATTTTGTTATTGTATGAGTGATAATATTCTCGCGTAGAGATGACACAAATATTACTCCATGAGAAAAATGGTTTCTTATGCTTTTTTTTTTTGCATGTTTTTACACTTTTAACAATTTTTAATTATGTTTTTAAAAATTAGAGCAGGAATGAGTCACATGTAAAAGAGTGACAAGATTTCTGTTGTTGCTTTTAAAACTAGTAAGATATATATTTTTATTTTATCTCAAAAAGAAACGTTATTATTAGATGTAATATATTAAAGTTTTAAAGTGAATTTTTAATTTTATAATTTGCAGAAATCTGAGTGTTGTTTTGTAACCTAAATTTTGACAAACATATTTTAATTATGATATGTTTCTTTTGGATTTTACGTTATAAAATGGCTAGATATTTGTTATTTATAATTATGCAAAATTAAGAAAAATTAAAAAACAAGTTATAGATTGCTGCTCATGTATGTCTTTATTAAATAGAAATCAGTTGCTGGTAGTTCTCTATCTATTATACATATATGAATGGAAGTTAATGTTGTGATTCTTTGATGCATATTCAGACCTGTATTGGTGGTTTGATGGTTGTAGTTTGAAATTCAAATGGTTGCTTTAAAATAAATTTTAAAAAAACTTACATTGAAAATGTGAAAAAAATTTTTTTTTTTTGCACATGTTATTAATAAACTAGTAGTCTGGCTGTTATTGTGTGTTTATTATTTGAAAGATTTTTATTTTCTTTTGTTGTTTTAGAAAAGTTAATAGTCATATTTATTGTTACTTCCCTTTTATAGTGGCCTTGGTGAGATAGAGGAAAAGGCCTTAGCAAGAGAAGAAAAATGTTTCATAAGTGCTTTCAGGCATTGCTTCATACACACAACTAATTTCTTCAATATATATACTTTTTAATATATATTTAAAGAGACAATCTGATTATATACAAACAGAAATAATTGCTCAAATGTCAGTTGAGGATTTATTGTGGAGACATGAAAAGCTTTTAGTGTCTGTCTGTAGTGTCTTGCAATAACTGCCACAAAAATCATCCTAATAGCTTAAAATTATGTTGGTCAGACTAATCGTCTTTAGCTGTATAGTTTTAAGTTAAATTTAGTTGATTTGTTCGGAAAGTATAGAAAATTTTTTACATGTCATAATGCTTTTCTATTGAAATTTAAACAGTTTCCAAATTTTGATTCATTTTTTTCATCCATGCAAAAGAAAATGGCATATTTGAATAATTAAGGATTTTAATGTTAAATTATGGATGATAACATTTCGCTATGCAGGCCTTAAATTAATCTGATCTATTTCATATTTTGCCAATACCTTTGCCAGACAGTCAAAATTAATTGTATAAGTTTTGATGAAATTCTACACATCTGTCCCAAAAATAGAAAACATTTCACTTTATTACTAAAATTTGTGACCATACATATGTATTTTTTCCCTTTTTTCCTTCAACAGTTGCCTAGCAATTATTTTCAAAGCGTATAAAAAATCATTAAAATAATTCTGATTATGAAAAATTAAGCAGAAAGTTTAGATGAGGAAAAAAACATATTAGCTAATCTTGCTTAATTGGATCTTCAGTCAATGTTGGCATCAAACAAGATTGATGCTAGCAACAATACAGTTTAAATTGAATGTGGATTCTATTAAAAAGGTGTCACAAAATCCACTGTATAATGACAAATCATGCTAAACAACATCAATTATAGCATAGCATAATTACTGAAGTGAATAAACTAAACAATTTTGTCAATCTATGTACTGGAAAGTGGAAGTACATAACCACAAAAAAAATATATGAAATGCTCCTGTCATTCTACATGTTTCTGCTGATTTGGCAGAGGATTAAATAATTAAATTGAATTGGTAACATAAGTATCTATTGACATGTGTAGTCATTGTGCAAATGTATTGCAGTTAGCATAATTATATGCATTTAAGCATGACTAAGTTAGTCGCCAAAGATGGATAGTTAAACTAAAATTACAAAATTTCATTTACCAAAAGCCAATTTTTGAATGATTTTAGTAAGCTTTATCCATTGAAACAGGTTAGGATGTACTTCTCTTTTAAATATTTTGAATGACCATCAAGGTTTTTTTTTTTTTTTTTTTTTTTCTTCTAGACAAAAATTAAACACTGACTTTCTAAATTAGAAGTCTAATATGATAGGTTTATATTTGTAATAGTATCTTTGTTGCGTGACATTTTATTAAACTTCTGTAACAGATGTTTGAGTTGGCAAGTATGTAAGTATTCTTATTACGATATTATTGTTATTAAGACAAAATCCCTGTACAATAATAAGAGGTGAGACTGGCTCAGGCCAAAATGGGCTCTGGCTCAAAGTGGAAATTTTATTTATGCACAAATTAAAAAAAGGGAAAAAAAACTTCCTATTTGAGAAACAAGAATGTAATCTAAGTTTCTTAAAATATTTTACAATCCTTTAAAAATAAGTTTGAAGAGAATTGATATAAGGAGAAATATTCTGTATGATTCTGAAGCCTTTGCATGGTTAGTGTTAGTAACATAAGGATGCTGTGTGATAACCCTCATCTATCCTCGCATTCTATTTGAAGTCCTTTTCCAGTATTACTGGAAAACAGAAGTCATGTCCTTCTGCCATAGTCGTACAAGGATATTTTGAAAGAATAAGAATTGTGACTTTTTCAGATTTCTGTCAGTGGTTGGTTATAAATAACAAATTTTCTATTTTAAATAGATTTTCAGGGACATAAATCATAAAATGTTGTTCGGAAGAAGTAGTCAGTTATTTTCTCGTGTTATATTGGCGCAATTTCAATGAGAGTTGGTTTATTCAACTTAGCATGAGCTAATTAAAGTACAGATTTCGCGCCCCCTTGCAGTAGAAAGTGGAACTAAGAGATTTTGCAGCACGCCTGCTATATGGTTTCATAGGCAGCGGGGACACATGCTTCACCCAGAAAGAGGTTTGTTTAGAACAGAGTGTGCCTCCTGCTGGAGAAAAGTGAAACTAAAAGATTTTGCATTTAAAATTGGTATATTTTCTAACAAATTGCTTATAAGGAAGCTGAAGGGAAGAGGTATAGGCAGGGTTTTCTCTGACTTTCGACCAACCTTAGTAATTTGGCTAATCGGCAAAAAGAAACTGTACTGTAACCAAATGGAAAAGTATTAACAAAGTAGATTTGTTGTGAAACATTGATTCTAAATCATTCTTTAACCACCATTTTTAATCAGAGTTGGCACCTCGTGCAGGGACATCGCCTGCACAATAATTGCTGTGGCTTTGGCTAATGGAAAATGAAGAGAGTGGTGTTGAGCAATGCATCTCTAACAAGTTGGAAATTGTACATCAAACTCAAACGTGACAAATGAGGTGCGTTCGTATTATAGCTAGTTATAATAAATATTCAGATCTTAGTGATTTTAAATTCTGTGAAATGAATTATATCGTCTGCAGATTAATTTCTGTAGTAAAAAAAATAAGTATCTCGGTCGCTTGACGATTCAACCTCGGAAGCTCCTATAACAAGAAAGCACCGATTATTATTCTTTTTAATTCGAATTTCTTAATTAATATTTTTATTAATATCTGCTAAAGTTTTGATCCGATTTTTATAAAATTTGAAATGTCTCGACAAAATTATGGAAAGATAACATATCTTAAATTTCAAACAATTCGGTTGGGTAGTTTTTGCGTTGTTATATGCGGATGGACGGACCAGACAATGACAATAGGTGCTACGTATTTATATAATTACGATTACGAACGCACCTAAAAAGGGTAAAAATAGCCAAATTGGAAAGAAGCGAGGAAAAATTTTGTATTGCTCCCCCCACACACTCTAAGTGTACACTTAGTTTCCCACTTTTTGTGTGGGAGGAAATATTTCAGGGATTTATTTAGATGATCGATTATTTACTGTTGTTAGAACGTAACAAATAGAACCGAAAAATTAAAAAAATAATAATAAAGAATTTGAAAAAATTTAAGCTTAGTTTGCTTTAAAGAGGCAAAATGAGGAAAGGCAGAAATTTGATACCACAAAGCAACAAATATGCAGTCAAATCTCGTTAGTAAGTCACCTAAATAAAACGTCACTCCACATATTACGTCATGTTTCAGAAATCCTGAAAATTCTCATACTCATTTTCACGTATTGTACTCCACTTTAGTGATGGGCCGATTCGAGATCTTTTAAGAATCGATACCTTAGTTTTCGAAAACTTTTCAGAATCGAAATCAGAATCGATTCTTTGTATTCAAATGTAGTAGCACTAAGAACTACTCCAGACTTCCTTCAAACTAATAAATGAGGGACGACATTTCGTCTGTTTCACTCTTCGAATGTTTATTCTACGTAAAATCGTTTCTTTTTTTTATGATCCTCAGTCTATTAGAAAAGTATGAGTAGCCCCTCTTTCAGCCAATCAAATGTTTATTTTTCGTACAAATGCTTCTCTTTTGTTTATGATAACGTTTTGTAATTTACAGCTGCAGAACAATTTCTTTTCTCTTTAATGTCTTTGAGTTTTGATATAAATATTACGATTGTCATTAGAAAAAAAAAAAAAAAGACAATAATTTTTTGTCAGAATGACTTTATCCCATTGAACTCTACACCACCCCCTCCCAGGGTAAGATAATTTATAATTTTGTTTTCCTGTTAATGTTCATGTGTTTCACACTTATCTTTAAAAAAGGATTCAGGGGGGCAAAGCCGTTTGACGGAAAGAAGAACTGCTTCAATTTCCTTTTTAAAAACATGTTGGTAAAAAAAAAAACTTATTTATATTTAGTATTTCTTAATTGATAAATTCTTGTATTGCTTTTTATGTTGATATGTTTAAAAATGGTCTTGCATGATAACTCAGACAAAAAAAAGATCTTATTAGAAAAAAAAAAAAAAAAATCTTATATCTATAAATAGATTATTTCCTGTTTATATTCTGCAATTTTAAAAGCAGACTAGACTGTGGGCCATTGCCACACGTGTTCCAAAATCTTGCCCACCCCAAGATATAATTCTGCCAACGTCCATGTCTCTTAGTATTACAAGTTATATCTTATTATTTTCTAAGATTTAGAAGACGAAGACCGGCCCTCCTCTGCATACGCCCGTAAAAGTAAGCAATTTGTCTTTAATTAGCGAAATCAAGAATTTTTTTTCTTTTTTACGAACGTACAATTTTATTTTCCACTATAAATAATTATTTTGATCGTAAAATTTTTAAAAAATTAATTAAAAAAAATTTATATTTACTTTTTTTAAATACAACTTCACAGAATGTTATTCATTATAATCGTTTTCTTAAATTAAAATCCATATGATCGATTTAACTAAAAATATATATGTATATTAGTTGAATTGATTGTACGCTTGAAAAAATAAAACAAAATTTCAAAACTAAAATAGCGCTGATCATCCTGCTAACTGCAAAATTCCGGAGAAAAGTCTCCAACAGCGCCGAGTAGTCTAGTATTTGAATACTAGCATTCGCTTGCGCATCTTATGAAACCATAGAAAACTCCAGCTATGAGAACTGAATGCTGAATACAGTCGAAAACTGCAGTTTTCATCGCCGATACAGATGCTAGGTGACTTGTATTCGAATACTCCTGTCTGAAATCGAGATCACTTGAGAACGTGGCTGAATCGAGAACACAGACATTTTGTATTCGAATACTCCCATCACTACTCCACTTATTGCATCACTAATTTTTCAACCACTCCGTTTAAGATGTCGCTTTTAAGAGTGAGATAGGCAAACTATGTCAAATTTCTTTGTCAAGTTTTATCTTCAAAAACACTTAGTTTTTTTTTTTTGCATAGATGTAAGTTTAACCAGATGACGGCATTTTCCTTATAAAGATTGTCTGACACTGACATATCAATAAATTCTGTGAATTCAGCAATAACTGAAATTGTAGCTGATGTTTTGGAAGCGAAGAACAGGCCAGCAGTAGAATCCGACAATGATCATGAAGGGGAACCTACAAAGAAATACGCCTTAGAATACATTGATGAACTAAGGAGATATATTTTGCCTTTGAATGACATTACAGATAGCGAATATAATATGGTATATTACTTACAAGGAGAGTGCCAAGCTTGGTAATTGCAGATTTTGATTATTTTTATATATGTTGTAGGGTAGAAGCCCCTTAGTCTTTGGTTTAATGGATTTTATACAACGCTCCTTAGTTCTCGAGAAATGGGGGTTCTAATATTATAACACAACTTAAATACTTACTTTGTAACAAAATAACTGCATTGGTCATAGCTCAGTTGATATGGCGTCTGCTCGTTGATCCGAGGGCCCAGGTTCGATTGTTTTTCTCATTTAAAAAATATATATATACTTGTAATTATAATTTAATAATCTGAATTAAAAATTATAATGTGCATTAATTATAATGTTAACCTATTTATTTGTTTTATCTGTAACTAAATCGTTGTGTAAAACATCATTAAACGGTTATTTAAAAAAAAAAAAAACTTTTAAAATTTATTTCATATATGCTTTATTGATGAAACGATATTGAACAATTGTGTCAATTCGTGATTGTAAAGAAACATCATTTATAAATTGCCTTAACAAGAGAAGTCAATGCGATGTTAATACTACTCTGTTTTTAAAGTAAGAAGCATAATTATATTAAAAATTAGCATAAGAATTAAATTACAACATATTTATGCTTTATTTTATTGTAACTAGAGGGCACCACAACACACTTTGGTTATTTCTTTTTTTAATTTGGTGCAGTTAAGTGGTTCTTGTTTTCAATCTTTATCACACAAGTGCGTATCATTCTATAACAGCTTATAATCATATAAAAATGGAAGAAACAAGCTGTAGTTCACAAGAAGATAAATCTGAAGTGTCAGGATTCGATGAAAATCAAAAAAGTGATGTCACAAATGCATTGAAGTTCTGTAAAATTTTATTGCAAGACAATGGATTTTTAACAAATCCAGCATCTGAAATATCTTTGTTTTCTATTGTGATGGGAGAAGAATTCTATAATTCGATAGTAAATATGTTGATTTTATAACGGTTTTTTAATTTTTTTTTACTAGTTAATGTTAAACATCATATAAAATAATAACAAATATAAACTCCTATGTGTAAAATGTCTCTGAAACCACTGATAGTCTTGACAAAGACTGAAATATTTTATGTACACATGTTCATTATGAACACAATTATTTATCATTTTTCTGTTTTGGGAGTACCTTCGGTAGCATAATTAATTTTCTATCTTTGTTAATTCTTATATCAGTTTTCTATATTTAAATATACATTTTCATCTCTTGATAATGGTAAAAAGATTGGTTCAGCTTACCTGAGATTTCCCTTTTGCGCAGAGAATAATCCACGGTAATCCAAATATTTATTCCTTCCTTTGAATATTCGTGTCACTGTATTTGAATAAGAAATAATAGTGGAAGTAATGCATTTGCATGAAGTAAGTAAATATCCATTTTTCGTTTGAATATAATATTATTATTGAAAATTCTTGGCTTTGTATTTACATTTGTATCGCGTTTGGAGTCTGCATAAAAGTGCTCCAATTTACATTATATTTGGGATATTTACAAGGGCGTCTTAACTGTTCGGTAACATTTTAGATTCTGAGAGAAATTGTTATTGAGTTCAACACGCACGGGGCATCACGTTGTAGGTTGAAGGGGAGAGTCTGGAAAATTTCTCAGCTGATTAGTTTCGACAGTCTCTGGTTTTATTCACTATGGTTTGCAGCTGCGTTTATCACTTGAAGTACTTACAGTTAATTGGGGTCTGGTTTTTAACATGTTCTAAGTGTTCTTTCGATCGTTCACAACACGTGGAGATTATTAACTGCATAAAAAGGTTTCTCCGTCAGTTAATAATAGATTCAATTTTTAAAATCTCTTTAAATGATGAGAAATGTTTAATAATGGTTTAAAAATCAGAAATGCTAAATTAAAATTTAATTATGTTGACAAAATTTTTACTTGAGATTATTAAATTATAATTACAAGTATATTTATAAAAAAAAAAAAAAAAAAAAAGAGAAAAACAAACGTAGCGCGTTCTGGCCTCGAACCCAGGCCCTCAGATCAATGGGCAGACGACGCCATATCAACTGAGCTACGACCAATGCAGTTATTTCGTTACAAAGTAAGTATTTAATTTGTGTTATAACTTTAGACCCCCCCGTTTCTCGAGAACTAAGGAACGTTGTATAAAATCCATTGAATCTGAGACTAAGAGGCTTCTACTCTACAACGTATAAAAAATAATCAAAATCTGTGATTACCAAGCTTAGCTCTCTCCTTGTTGGAGAAAAAAACTGATTTAATTTTAGAAAACTGACAAACAAACAAAAAAAAAATAATATATATATATATTTTTTTTTTGTTTGTAAGGCAGTAATAAATGGATACGTCTTGCATTGTACATACAATTAAATACTACCGTAACACATTTATATACTATACTTTTTTTAATTTATCATCCATACGAATTCTACCAATTTATATACACTAGTGAAAATGGAAATTGTTACACCCAGAAGGAGTTGGTGAACTTTTCTGAAACTTGGACCAAAGCATGTCCGTATGAAGGGTATTAAACGATTAACATTTAAATGCAGTTACATATAGTATTATGGATATTAAGAGGCTATATACTAAGAAGATTTCCTAAGTTTCTTAACTTAGAAATGGCAAACTGTTTTTTGTAATAATCTAATTCTTTTTCCACAAGAGTTTCATGACTAGGTATGCCAAAGAGTGAAGTGAGAAGACAGTACATCCATATTTCTGACGTTCAGGGCTGCCATTTGCTACTAAAATGCTAGTTTTTACTACTATTTTTAGCTCCAGGAGACTTAGGCAACTTTTTTAAGTGAACAAGTGCTCAAAAGCAACTATTTCTGTCAAATAGGCAACTATTTTATGAAATAGGAGACTCTTTTTTGAAAAAATTTTGCCAGCTTTTTTCCAATAAATGTTGCAATATTTGGAGGAAATATGAACCACCAATAATAAACTTTAACCATTCCAATTACAATTTGATATAGTCCAGATATTCAAGACTTACACCAAATAGCACTTTTCTTGACTAAAACAGCCATTTACATTGATTTCTCTCTTAACTTCATCTTGATGTTGTCATTCGTTTCCTGGTGGGAAAGTATGAGAAAAATGAGTAACTTTTGATATTGTGATTGTGAGTTACAGTATCCGAGAAATTTAGGTCTTTTAAACATACGAGCAGGGAAGACCGAGCTATGCTGGGTCAAAATTAAATTTGAGTTCAAATATCATGACCCATGACCAAAATGACCCACTAATTGAATTTTCTCGAACATGTGACTTAGCCCAACAGTCTTCTCGTGCCGGAAAACCATAGGATGCAAAATTTAGTGTAAATTGAGCCGCTTTTTAGATATTGACCCACAATGACCCAGAAATGACCCACTAATCGAATTTTCTCGAACATGTGACCTAGTCTAATGATTTTCGCGTGCCCGAAACTCGTAAAATACAAAATTTAATCAAAATCGTTAGAGCCGTTTTTTAGATAAAATTAATTTGACCCGCTTTGACCCAAAAATGACCCCCTAATCGAAAGTTCTCGAACATGTGACCCAGCCGAATAGTCTTCTCGTGCCCGAAAATAGTCAGATACAAAATTTCGTCAAAATCGTTTGGACCGTTTTTTAGATACAATTATCTTAACCATGACCCAAAATGACCCACTAATTGAATTTTCTCGAACATGTGACTTAGCCCAACAGTCTTCTCGTGCCGGAAAACCATAGGATGCAAAATTTAGTGTAAATTGAGCCGCTTTTTAGATCTTGACCCAGAAATGACCCACTAATCGAATTTTCTCGGACATGCGACCTAGCCCAATGCTTTTATCGTGCTCGAAACTCGTAGGACACAAAATTTAATCAAAATCGTTAGAGCCGTTTTTTAGATAAAATTAATTTGACCCGCGTTGATCCAAAAATGACCCACTAATCGAAAGTTCTCGAACATGTGACCCAGCCCAATTGATTTCTCATGCCCGAAAATGGTCGGATACAAAATTTCGTCAAAATCGTTTGAACCTTTTTTAGATACGATTAGCTTGACCATGACCCAAAATGACCCACTAATTGAATTTTCTCGAACATGTGACCTAGCCCAACAGTCTTCTCGTGCCCGAAAACCATTGAATGCAAAATTTAGTGTAAATTGAGCCGCTTTTTAGATCTTGACCCACAATGACCCAGAAATGACCCACTAATCGAATTTTCTCGGACATGCGACCTAGCCCAATGCTTTTATCGTGCTCGAAACTCGTAGGACACAAAATTTAATCAAAATCGTTAGAGCCGTTTTTTAGATAAAATTAATTTGACCCGCGTTGACCCAAAAATGACCCACTAATCGAAAGTTCTCGAACGTGTGACCCAGCCCAATTGACTTCTCATGCCCGAAAATGGTCGGATACAAAATTTCGTCAAAATCGTTTGACCCGTTTTTTAGATACAATTAGCTAGACCATGACCCAAAATGACCCACTAATCGAATTTTCTCGAGCATGTGACCTAGCCCAATGGTTTTCTGGTGCCCCAAATCGGTAGGATACGAAATTTCGTCAAAATCGTTAGAGCCGTTTTTAAGATAATTTTTGCATATATATGTATATATATATATATATATATATAACCACCCACAAGATTTGCTCGTATTAGAATATATGATATACTAGCTGTTACCCGTGACTTCGTTCACGCAACATTAAAAGAAGAATAAATACATTAATTAAGAAAAATATTTCACTCTCGATAATTAAAAACGTTAATAATTAACTATTTACCACATTTCGTAGGAGACAATACGGTTTTAGGTAGCTTTCAATACAAAAAAGTCCTTCCGGCCTGTACCGGGAGGAAAAGGTAGCTTTCCTATATCTTCGTTTTAAAATTTTAGCTAATGTTACACGAAACAGCAAGTTAAAATGCAAAGAAACGTTTACAAAACATTCGTTAATACTGAATTTAAATAAGAAATTCGCCAAATTATTGAGCAATAGCCAAATTGGTTTCATTTATGAAGACTTATTTTGGTCGCCAAATTTGGCGAGAATTTGGCGCTAACGGATATGAATATATAGTTTTATGCGTATGATTGGGAAAATTATTACAACAATGAAAGAAAATAATTTGTGAGTAATCGCGTTAATGTGCTGTTTTGTTTCAAAATGTCAGCCACCCTAGAATTTCAAACTGCTCTATCTCAGCCATTTTTTAAGATAGAGGTAAACCAAAAAATGCTCTGGAATCCTTGTATCAAGGCCTAACACGTAACTAAAAAATAAATTTGAATTTTTAACTTTTTTATATATTTATTTTAGTTTTAAATTTTTAAATGGCCGCCATCTTGAAACAAAATGGCGGACCAAGCTGGCCAACGAACTCGGTCGAGACATTAGTGACCTTAATACACACAATTAGTTTCATCAAAATCGATTTATAAATACGGGCGTTATCGTATGACATAGGTCAGATATATATATATATATATATATAAATCAACATTTGAACGGAGGGTGGTTTTGGGGTCTGGGGGTCATGATCGGTGAAAATATATCAAAATTTTCCGGAATTGCTTTCCTCCGAACGGCTGTAATAGGTAGCTTTATACTTTTTTGTATTGAAAGCTACCTAAAAGTATAAAGCTACCTATTGCAGCCGTTCGGAGGAAAGCAGTTCCGGAAAATTTCGATATATTTTCACCGATCATGATCCCCAGACCCCAAAACCACCCTCCGTTCAACTGTTGATTTATATATATATATATATATATATATATATATATATATATATATATATATCTGACCTATGTCATACGATAACGCTCGTATTTATAAATCAATTTTGATGAAACTAATTGTGTGTATTAAGCTAACCAATGTCTCGACCGAGTTCGTTGGCCAGCTTGGTCCGCCATTTTGTTTCAAGATGGCGGCAATTTAAAAGTTTAAAACTAAAATAAATATACAAAAAAATTAAAAATTCAAATTTATTTTTAAATTACGTTTTAGGCCTTAATACAAGGATTCCAGAGCATTTTGGTTTACCTCTATCTTAAAAAATGGCTGAGATAGAGCAGTTTGAAATTCTAGGGTGGGTGACATTTTGAAACAAAACAGCACATTAACGCGATTACTCGCAAATTATTTTCTTTCATTGTTGTAATAATTTTCCCAATCATACGCATAAAACTATATATTCATATCCTTTAGCGCCAAAATTGGCGACATTTGGCGAAATATCGCCATATTTGGCGACCAAAATAAGTCTTCATAAATGAAGCCAATTTGGCTATTGCTCAATAATTTGGCGAATTTCTGATTCAAATTCAGTATTAACGAATCTTTTGTAAACGTTTCTTTGCATTTTAACTTGCTGTTTTCGTGTTACATTAGCTAAAATTTTAAAACGAAGATATAGGAAAGCTACCTTTTCCTCCCGGTACAGGCCGGAAGGACTTTTTTTTTGTTATAGGGACCTTGACATAACTTAGTCTTAAAAAAGTGAAATTTTGTGCCAAACAATCGCGAAAATGAAATTGCAACCAATGCAAAAAGGGGAGGGCAAATAAAATCGTGGAAATAGACGAATTGGGTAAAAACAAATGTCAATTTTACCTGATAAACAATTTTACTTTTAAGGCCTTTGTGAAACGTTTTAACAGCCATCCTTCAAAAAAACATTAATTGGAAATAGTATATGATTTTTCTTTAAATTCAATTCTGCCACCGAGGTTTAATGTATAGCTGAAACAAATCTTGTTTTCTAAATAACAGTATGTTGACAGGCAATTTTTGTTCTCCAGAATAAATTGAGTCATGAAGTTTGAATATGTGAAAATGTTTTTATTTTTCGGATAATTTAGTGAAATCAAGATTTTGTTTTTACCATCTATTCAAAGTGAAAATAAATTCTGTTTTTCAGTTCTAATGAGAAAATAGTGTAAAAAATATACTGTTCTGTTTTATTTCTCCTTTATTATGTACAAATATGGAGTAATTTACTTTCCGTTTTTAGAGAAACTTCGTTAAAATTTACAAAAAAAAAAAAAAAAAAAAAAAAAAAGGCGTCTAATTTAATTTTTAAAGTTTTGAGAGTTTGTTGACATCCTTGGATCAATGATAACCGGTATTAAGTAAATCGCGTTGCGTTCGATAGTCTAGGAGTAGATGCAAAATACAAACACACGGTCAGATTTTAATATAATAGATTCGTGCGCATTTTCCTTTTCTTAAAATTATGATATGATTTTTAGAAGAAAACTCTCATATGTATATAACGGATACTCATGCTGAATAATCAGTATAGATTAAAAAAAACATTTAAATTTTTCTTTATAAATATGGCGTGAAACTCATCTACTTTCTATACTTACTGATCCTTGTATTATTAATGTAAGCAATTGATTCACACTCATTTTAAAACATATTGGAAAATTCCTGTTTTATTTCAAATATGTCGTCTGTTTTTCCCCAGAAAAATCCCTTTTTAATGACATAATTCTTGTTAATTTTCTTTTCCAGGCAAATAATTTCAATACTGGCATATGGGAAATCATGTTACTTTAGCGAAATAATATTAAATCTTTAGGTTTTATCAACAAAAATGGAACTATTAACATTCTTCATTTTTTAGGTAATTGAGTTATTTCTTTTAGTTTTAAGAATGAATGTTCTTTTATTTATAAGAATGTGGACTATTTCTCGCTATCCATGACATCATTTTCGACATGAATAATTTTGCAGAGCATATTATTGACATTTGCTAACCATTTTCTTTTCAAACTTCTTTTTACTTTTTAAAAAATTAAATAAAAAATACGGTATAGTTATATTATCCGCGCGCAGACGGTAAAACGCCAAGTATTGTTACCATACAAAAGAAAAAAAAAAAAAAAACCCAAGATAATTTTATTTCACCATCAAAGCATATCCGTTTAATTTTCGATGTATTACGACATATTCGCCTGTTTCATATGGTTACGCATATTGAAACCTTGTATTATTATCAAAAACCTAAAGAAAGTACGTTTTATTTCTAATAATATTATTTAATCTTCTTTTTAATTCTTTAATTTTTACTTACCCATCATACGTAGTATAGGGTAAATCTTGTAATCGTTTTGAAAATCGAAAAATTTTTTTTGACGGATTTACACGTTTCAGACACTGGAGATTCCGAAAAACATATTTTTAGAAAAAAAATTTTGCCGTCCGTCTGTGTGTGTGTGTGTCTGTAAACGCTCTATCTCCCGAAAAAATTGAGATAGAGACTTGCAATTTGGTATGTACTTAGTATGTAATAATGGGAAGAAGCCTATTTCATTTCATTAACCTCGATTAACCGGAACTATTTTATTCGGACCCTCGAAATATTCGTTCTGATAAAAGGTATATAAAAATTTTCGAAATTGTTTATTTTAAGAAATGAATATAAAAGACAATAAAAAAACATAAATTTTACATAAAGCATGAAGTCGATCGGATAATTAGTTGCCGAGATATTTGGAATCCTATTTTCCACACTCTTCGATTTTTCATGACCCTGCATTTCATCCAAATTTCACTTCAAAGAGATATTTTAATTGGAAATTTGACGCTTAATCAGATGCAATAAACCGCTAGTTAATAGGATTATTATTTTTGGAGTTATAAGGAAAAACCTCTTTCAAGCAATTCAGTAATCGAGCCTTTAAAGTTTGTGACGTCATCAAGCCACGATTTTATTTGAATTGCAATGCATTTTATAAGTAGTTTACACATTTTTATTTTAATATTTTACATTATGCATATCCATGATGGGTAAGTATTACGGTGGCCCCCCAACGACTAGTTTTATTTCACTTTAATTTTTCACGTGAAAATGTTTCAATTGAAATTAAATTGTTGAGTAAAAATTATTATTCCGGGTTTTGATTCAGTTTTGGCAAGGATAAAGTATTAGCAACAGTAAAGTAAATTTAACCATTTAAAAATATTATACGAAAAAATGTCCATTTATTCTCTATGAAAATAACGAAATTTTGAATTATTAAGAAAAATATTTGAATAAAATAAACAAAAACTAGCCTATGTTCATTTGAAGGTTATAATCAACCTATATGCAAAGATACAGGATCATTAAATGCTCCATTTTGACGCTGGCTTCAGCCTAACATTTGCACACAATCGGATTTATAATATTATTAGGATTTTTTTTAACTTTGAAGGTTTACTTTTTCATCACATTACTTGATGACTGACTACCAGATCTTGGAATTTATAGACACTTAAGACCAGAAAGTTTATAAAATATTAGAAGTTGACAAAAGAGTAAAGTGACATGTTTTAAAAAATTCGCTTCTTTCCCCGAGAAATTGTGTGTGTGTGTGTGGGGGGGGGGGGGGGGGGGGGGTTGATCTATGAAAACAATAAATTTTGTAGAATGGCTAATATAAGCATGTATAGATTTGAAATAGGAGGAAAATTCACACTCTTCATGTTTCTTCCTCACTCTTCCATTTTCTTCATAGTGGGTGAAGAAGACAAGCAAACACACACACACCAGCCAACCAACCAAAACATTTTGTGCATTTGGTTATGACACAATTTTTTTTTTCCATTTATCTTGGACATGAATAAGTGCAGTACCTGAGAAGTAAGCGAATATAATGTTCTTTAAAAAGTATGCTATTGGAAATCACAAAGGCTTGTTTTCAAAATCTATATATTTAAAACGCTAAGCGATTTCTTTCGACAATCCGTGAGAACAAACTACTGCATCAAATTACATCATTCTTTTTTTAAATGAAAAATATTTGGACACAGATTTGTTATCGTGCATTCGTTTGTTCGAAAATTTAATTAATTCGTAATTTTCAATTAAACTTTTTCTTCTGCTTATGACGTCATAAAGTCGGCAATCGGATTAACGCCCACTGTTGCGAAGCGCATAGGTTATTCTCTGAAGTCTGTGGTTGCGAGATAATAGAGAAATAATATTAAACGTGGCTTTTAGACCGAATTTTTTAATTTGCAAGTTAAATTTCGGTAAAAATATTTATCCGCGTGTTTTATAAGCGAATAAAAATTTTATATTTATTATACTGTCACGGGAATATTGTTCATTGGGTTTATTTTATTATTATGCATTATAACTTTGTTGATGCCATTTTTCATTACAATTAAATACAAATATATTTTTATTTGTATACATGCTATTTACGCATAAGTTTGCGCCGGTGAAAATGACGTTATGTTTAGCTTGAAATGCATTTTAACATTGATAAAACTAAAGAGAAAAGTTTATATGATTGTGTCAACATGACGTAACTTTAACTGATTTTTCCATTCTTAATTAGAAAGATTAGAATTGGAGCCTTTATTGATTGCTTCATTTTGATTGCATGTTACCAATTACTTTTTTTTTAATTATAGGTTAGAAGATTTCATTTTTTAATTAAAAAAATTCCCAAAAGTAAAGGATTTCAGGAAAATTAAAATTATTAAAAATAGTGTTATGGTAGGAAAAAAAAAAACTTGAAATAATGATTGTATTTTTAGCTAGAATAAACAATATAAGGCTAATATTTTATAGGAATTATTTTGGTAGGTTTATTATGAGTTCATTTAACAGTTCCGTATTAGCGGCAAAGTCATATTTCTTTCATTGTGAATTTCTCTTTGGATGTCAAAAAATGGTAGTCTACTTTCGGACGTCAGCGAAAACACAGTGGCGATTTTTAGAAATGTATAACGGTTATGACAACAAACGGCGCTATCGCTTTAGCTTTCATCGCGCTTACATCACTTCTAAATACTACAAATTTCAATTTTTTACTACATTTTATAATTTTAATTCTTACATCATGAATTAGAAAAAAATTAGCTTTCGATTAATATTTATTTGAAAACTGCCGCTTAATTTAACGACTTTTTAGATAATTTTCAAGCATGAAATGTTTTTCATTTCTATCTTAACAATGACCATCAGTTTGCTTCAATAATGTAAAATAGCTTCTGGGAAAGTTACCACAATTGAAAATTGATTTTCTAACCATCATAAAAAGTGAAAAAAAAAATAATAATCCCTGATAAATCATAAGATCAGATTATCCATAAGATAGAGCATTTTGGCGCTAAGCTAAAATCTGTCAAAAAAAAAACTATTTTGAGTTTATGTTTAACATAAAATTGATATGTTGAATCCGCTGATGTATATATTGCATCAGAATATGCTACGAATTGTATTTTTTTAAAAGATCCATTGGGTATTTAACTGTACAAGAGGTAAAAGATCCCCGACTGTGATGGAAAAGGGATAATCATCCTGATTATGTAAAGGGACGGAAGAAACTATACCAATAAATTACACTTGAAAACATTAAAAATCTCCCTCATCTGCAGATTGATTTATTATTGTAAAAAAAATTCTTCATCTGATTACCTTAAAACAATGGATGCGTTTTAGAAGATATGGATTTGAAATGAACAATGATTAAAGAAGACATTTAAAAATTTTTAATTTAAACATTTTAAAACTTTTTTTAACGTCGAATCTCGACGGTGCTTTTGGACAAATGCAATGCACATGCTCATATTAGCTCATTCGGTTGCATTATCACAGTGGGGGAGGGGGAGAGATGTGTGCTTTATTTACTATGTTCTTTTATTTACTGAATATTAGATGAACGTAGGAATATACTATTTGTATGATACTTCATATAGGTCCATGAAATTTTCTTTCTTGCCGTAGGGAATATGGCGGTAATGTCAAACTGATTTGCATTACACAGTTGTTTACGGATTGTTTGTTTGGAGTTTGCATTGGAAATAGTACTGTATTTCACTGAGGAAAAAACTTTTAAAATAAAATATTTGAAAGACTGTTTCATTTGCACTCTTCTTAAATAATAAAGAAGCTTATTTTACTGATATTGTTATAGTATTTTTTTCCGTCAAGTTTTGACGGGTTCCATCTAGTTTTACAATTAATTTCCCTGTAACCAGATTGTGGAATCTGTCGTTGCCAAAGCTTAGAAAAATTTGCAATTTTTTTTTGGGCCGGAAACCAAATGATAAGGTGAATTTTTTACTAATTTAGCAAACCCTCCATCTCTCACATTTAATGGGCTGAATGGTTAATTTTTTATATGGCAATTTCAATGAATATTTAAAGCTATTTTTGGAAGATTTTTTTTTATGTAAGCTCAATTTTAAACTTGTTTCTTTCAACTTTGAATCTCAATATCATTCGAAAATTCTTTTTCTATAATAATTCCTTTATCATCATCTGATTAAACTGCATTTTGATCTTTTACTTTATATCTATCATCTCGATAAAAATATATGAATCACTCCTTTATCTAAGAATGATTCATCAATCTGGAAACAGATATCACTTCTTTTTGGGATAAAATTTCCAAAACTTCGTTACATGCTACATACAGATATTTTAATCTTTGTTATAGGCGGTTAAAAGACAAAGTAAAATATTTCGATGCGCAAAGAATTTTAAAAACTTTGATTTATCCGATACTTCGATTTAACCGCGTTCCTGTTATCCTGGTTTTAGTGTATATCACAGTTAAAAAGGAAATTTCTTTAACGAATGACATGATCTACCTTGCATTCTCTGCCTGGAACGTATTTTTCTATCGATCTTGACTATTTTTTTTTCTCAAATCTTTCCTTGTGTATCAATAAGATATTGAGTCTCGTCCGGAAAGGTGAATTACCTCTCTTCCTGCTATGGTCACAGAATTGGCACCGTTGCTATCGCAACTGTACCAACAAACATGTGATGCGTTCAATAATTTTTCATATTGTTACATTCATCTGTAAGTTTCCCGTTTAATTCCCTAGAGCCTACACAGGTTACGCATGGCCATTCAATCCCTTCTATTATTTTAAGACTTTTTTCTTAAAAGAAAAATTTTGAGTTTTTCATATTTTTGATCTATTCCCTTTACTGTTTGCCTTTCATAGCTTGGACACTCGTTAATATTATTTTTAAATTAATGAAACGCATTTTATGGTTTAAGTGAACCTAAGTGTGGTCCCCCCCTCAACAACACGAAACTTTCCGATAAATCTACGAGCTCATTTTTAAGCGTAAAAACATGAATTGCATCGGCATGACTATTGAAGTGATTTTAAATCGAATAGCATTTTTTATTTTTCGATAACTGTATTACAGATTGTTTTATAAGCGAAAACTGTCTCATGACGACCTTTGATAAGTTGTCGTGTCCGGAAATTCGATTTAAAAGCCAACTTTGATAGCATTTTCTGAAAGATCCTATGCCTTTCTTTATCTAAAAAATAAAAACGAAAGAAAAATTATTACGTATTTTCATTCAGTATTGAATTCTGAACATATTAAAAAAAAAAAAAAAAAAATTGAAAATTGCACAATAAAACTTGAGATACTTGAGATATACTAAAACAAATTGATTATACTTGAGAGATAAAACAGTTTGTTTTATTTTCTAAAAACTGTAATTTTAATACAATTGTAATTTTAATCTTTAATTTGGTACATATCACCCACCATGTGGTGCTTCTAAGATGTGTTTTTGCTGATTTCCATGTTATATCTGTATTTATTGGATGAAATTGCATCAAGCTTGATATGCAAGGTGCCTATTATGAAAAACTAATGCTGATTCAAGTATGGTTTTGATCACTTAACAGGTTTATGCTGCTTTTCTATACTTGAGGAAAGATTCCTAATTGGGTCTACAATAAATTGATACAATTTAACGAGCGTGGTTTGCCGTATTAGTAGCTCAATTCTTGTAACTCTCTCTCATGCAACCTTTAATCTTATTGATGACAGAATCGCTCACTTTGGACGCCAAATTTGGCTGTGGACCCCCATACGGAAAGTTGTTTCTATGCTTTCTGTGATGAACATAATAGCTTTTATTTTTATTCTGTAGAAATGGTCACATTTTATATTTGATACTTAGGGGGCTCTGTCCCATGCGGCCTTCGTGCGCCAACCCCCCGAACTTTTTTGGTCCTTTTGTCTCTGTCTGGCTATCTTTGTCTACCATCTGTCGGCTGTTTGTTTGTCTACTATCTGTCTGTTTTCCGTCTGCCTGCTAACTGCCTGATGTCTGTCGGACTGTTTACACTCTCTCGGCTGTCTGTATGTTGTCTGTCTCTTTACTATCTGCTGTCTGTTTATCTGCAGTCTTTCTGTTCGTCTGCTTTCTGTCTGTTCATCTGCTTTCTGTCTTTTCATCTGCTTTCTGTCTTTTCATCTGCTCTCTGTCTGTTCATCTGCTCTCTGTCTATTTGTCTGCTCTCTGTCTGTCTGTTTCCTGCCTGTTGTCTGTCTACACTCTGCCTACTGTTTATACGTTATCTCCTGGTCTACTGCTTGACTTGTGTTTATCTGCTATCTATCTGTCTGATCTCGGTCTGTCTTCTTCATGTGTGCAGTATGACTGTCTACTGTCCGCTCAATGCCGCCTCACGCACTGACTAGACGTCACTACGGAACCACGTCCTTGTCGTACCTTGTCGTCGCGGTCCTTGTCGTACAGAGTCTGTCCTCGCCTCCGTCTCGCTCTGGATAAATTTAGAAACGGTCCTATCACATTTGTTAGCCGTTGCCACTCCAGTCACCCTCCAGATCTTGTCCGAGCACGAGGGATAGGTCTACGAGATGCTTTCCACCACCTAGCCGACCCGAGGGACGTCCTCGATGGCTCGATCTCGGGTTGTTCCCTTCAGGACTCGAACATTTTTCAGGCCTGAGGGAATTCAACTTTGACATCAACCAAGGGCTCAGCCTATGGCCGCAAACCTCCTGCAGTCGAAAACCTACCCAAAAGAGGGGGTTGCCCAGACCTCAGAATCGATTACTCACCACCTCCGGCACCATCGGCTACTCAGCCACCTCTTTTCTCCAGGGAAACCACACGGAGATTGTGATTCGCCCGTTTATCTGCCCCCGTCGTATCGAAGCACAGCTCGCAATGCCAGACTCCCGGTCATCTTCCGCATTTAAGCGGCCGATTCAGGACCATCTGGAGGGCTCCCTCTAGCTATAAATGTTATATACAACTTAACTTCTTCGAGAGAAAACATCCTGTAGGTAACTAACAACATACTAAAATTTCATTAGCGTCAACATTCTACAGATCTCCCATTTAACATATATTCGTTTTCTTTTGTGCGGCCCTGTAAAATAACTATAAATGTAATATACACATTCTTCTAGGAAAAACATGCTGTAGGTGACTGTAAAACATACTAAAATTTCATTACCGTCAGCATTCTATAAATCCCATATTTAACATATATTTGTATTATTTTGTGTGGCCCTGTAAAATAACCATAAATGCTATGTACACCCTCTTCGAAGAAAAACATTCTGCAGGTGACTGTAACAACATGCTAAAATTTCATCACCGTCAGCATTATAAAAATCAGGCATTTGAGATATATTCGTTTCGTATATTCATATTATTTTGTGTGGCCCTGTAAAATAACTATAAATGCTATACACACTCTCTTCAAAGAAAAACAATCTGTAGATGACTGTAACAACGTAGGAATATACTAAAATTTCAGCATTCCAAAAATCAAGCATTTAACATATTCGTTTCATATGTTAGTATTTTTTTGTGTGGCCCTGTAAAAAATCCTACATACACACTCTTCGAGGAAAAACATGCGGTGATTGTAACAACATACTAAAATTACATTACCGCCAGCGTTCTACAATTCCCGAAATCCTCTAATCGTTAGTTTTTTTTAGTTTAATCATTCGTTTCATCAGTCGTTTCATAAAATCGTTTCAAAAAGTCGTTTCATTAGGATTTTATATATATAGGGTAGATTAATTATTAAAAATGTATAAGTTGATCTAATTTTAATACCAATAGGAGACGTTGTTGTTCTGAGCTTTTTCTAATTCACTGATCACTGTAACTCCATTTTAAATTCAAAGAAATGCATTATGGTTCGTATTCATAATTGTTGATGTTAGTAGATATAGAATAGAAGAACATTTTGTGACGACCATAGCCACAGCATACTAGTTTTTAAAATACTTTTTTCCAAAGAATTTTTATTATTGCTATTAATTCGTGCTGCCGAATACATTTTTTAAGATTCATTTTCATAAAAGTTTATTCTGAATTAATTTTTCGTTTCGTGATACATTTTTTTTTACTTAGTTTATTTATTTTCAAAATTCTCATATTTGCACTGTAAATTTTTATTATAATCTATTAAAGGGGAATCAACAGTTATGAAATCACACGTAAAACAGATGATTGATTTTACTCTGGAACTAATGATTTCAATAATTTTGTTAATTGTTTTGGCATCAGTAGCTAAACTATAAATCTAGAGGCACGGCAGTGCGTCCGCCAAGTCGAGAAAGCACGGCCGTACGCATACTTTTCTGGAAGCAACTCAGGGCACTTTTGACCCCCCCCCCCCCCATGTCTCCGCGCTGGAGTATTCCAAAAATTTGAAACTTCGTTTTTCTAGAGTATTTGGCACACAGGACCAAAATTTAAAATTACAACTCTCTGTCTTTTCTAGTTCAGACGAACTCAAACATTCGATTTTTTGTCACTCACTCACTCACTCGTTCACGCGTCATCAAAAAGATTGGGTAGATCACGTAGCCCTAGAAACTTGACATTTGGAAAAATGGTAGTGTTTAGGATACAAAGAAAGAAAAAATTATAAAATCCGGAAAATTCGAAAAACAAACATTCGAAAATTCAACAAATACCATCAAAATTGAAAATTGAAAATAATACGATCTTGTAGTCTTAGAAACTTAAGATTTGGTGTGAAGGTAGTGTTTAGCATCCACATCCAGAAAAAGAAAACATCAAAAACACCGAAAAAATCGAAAATTTTCAAATAATCCGATTTTGTTGCGCTAGAAACTTGGAATTCGGAATAAAGGTAGTATTTAGGATGCAAAAAAAGAAAAAAATTAAAAAATCCGGAAAATTCGAAAAAAAAATTTCAAAAATTCGAAAAAAATTGAAAAAATTAAAATAATTTGATCTTTTAGCCTTAGAAACTTAAAATTCGCGATAAAGATAGTCTTTAGGATTCAGAATAAGTTAAAATAAAAAACGCAATAAAATTCGAAAATAAAATCAAATAATCGAAAAAAATCGGAAAAATAAGGAAAATTTGAAAATAATTCGCTTTCATAGCGCTAGAAACTTGAAATTTGGAATAAAGGTAATATTTAAGATACTAAATAAGGAAAAAATTAAAATATATGGATAATTCGAAAAATAGCCATAAATTAGTGCAGACGATATATGAACTCAAAGTTTCAATTTTTTGTCACTCACTCACTCACTCTCGCGTCATCAAAAAGATTGGGCAGATCCCGCAGCCATAGAAACTTAAAATTTGGAATAAAGCTAGTGTTTCGGATACAAAGAAAGAAAAAATTATAAAATCCGGAAAATTAAAAAAAAAAAAAATTTCGAAAATTTAACAAATTCGAACAAAATTGAAAATTGAAAATAACACGATCTTGTAGTTTTAAAAACTTAAAATTTGGTGTGAAGGTAGTGTTTAGAATTCAGAAAAAGAAAACATCAAAAGCACCAAAAAAAAAAAAAAATCGAAAAAAAAATCGAAAAAATCGAAAAATTTCAAATAGTCCGATTTTGTTGTGCTAGAAACTTGGAATTCGGAATAAAGGTAGTATTTAGGATGCAAAATAAGAAAAAATTAAAAAATCCGGAAAATTCGAGAAAAAAATTAAAAAATTGGAAAAATTCGAAAAAAATTGAAAAAATTAAAATAATTTGATTTTTTAGGCTTAGAAACTTAAAATTCGCTGTAAAGATAGTGTTTAGGATTTAGAATAAGTTAAAATAAAAACGTAATAAAATTCGAAAATAAAATCAAAAAATCGAAAAATAAGGAAAATTTGAAAATAATTCGATTTTATAGCGCTAGAAACTTGAAATTTGGAATAAAGGTAATATTTAAGATACTAAATAAGGAAACATTAAAAAATATGGATAATTCGAAAAAAAAAATCGAAAATTTAAAAAAAAGAAAGTGAGAAATTGAAAATAATATAATCTCGTAGTCTTAGAAACTGAAAATTTTGTGTAAAGGTAGTGTTTAGGATTCAGAAAAAGAAAAAAATTAAAAACACAACAAAAATCGAAAATAAAATAAAAAAACGAAAATTTGAAAATAATTCGATTTTGTAGAGCTAGAAACTTAAAATTTGGAAAAAAGGTAGTATTTAGGATACAAAGAAAAAAAAAATCTGTAAAATTCTAAAAAAAAAAAAATTCGAAAAATTACAAAAATTCGGCGTAAACTTATTGTTTAGGATACAGAAAAGGGAAAAACTAAAACACAATAAATTCGAAAATAGAATAAAAAAAACTCGAATAAGATCGGAAATTTCAAAATAATTCGATTTTGTAGCGCTAGAAACTTGAAATTTGTAATAAAGGATACAAAATAAAAAAAAAATTAAAAAATCCAGAAAATTGTAAAAAAAAAATTCGAAAATAATTTTATCTTGTAGTCTTAGAAACTTAAAACTTGGTTTAAAGGTAGTATTTACTATTCAATAAAAGGAACAATTAAAAAATTCGTTAAATTCGAAAACTGGCTACGTTATGGGCGATTTCTTTATGGACAGGTTTGTTTTCTTTCACAGGTTATAATCTATTTACTTCGCATATGAAATACGGATTGTTAAATGATGTTAGCCCCACAAAAATTTTCACAGCTCCCCCCCCCTCCCGACATTACTGGCTGGTTATGGCGTGATAGTCCTTTCTAAATAAAATCATGGTGACTCTAAGATTCACTTGATTTATCTCTAAATTAGAACCTAAATGATCCTAAGAAGACGGATCAAAGAATTACTATAGTGGCATGATAATCAGATAACTTAGAATTAAAATCGAAAAATCAATAAATTTATAAAAAGTCGAAAATTTGAAAATAATTCTATTTTGTAGTCCTAGAAGCTTGACATTTGGCAGAAAGGTAGGGTTTAGTATACAAAGTAAGGATAAATTAAAAAAATCCGTAAATAATAATAAAAAAAAAGACATAAAAAAAAAGAATGTAGTTTGATTTATTGGAAATTTCCTTGGCTTTCTTTTTATACTAAAAAGTACTTTTATGCTTAATATCAAGTATGTAGGGTTGCGAGTAATATCTCAGATGGATAGCACCTATCTGGAAGCAATTGAGAGTACTTTTGACACTCCCCCTCCCATAACTTTAGTGCTTGCCTAGGAACCCGAAATCTCTTTTTATCTACAGTACTTTGCAAACGAAACTAAAGTTTCAAATTTTTTATACCTGTAAATAATAGGGACAGAGTGGGCTTAGCGAAAATCAGTGGATGATCTCCAAAAAGAACCCAAAATCAAGAAAAGGAGGATTACTTACAAAAAGAAGTGAAATCTCATCAAAAACGTCACCTGTAAAAAATGCAGCCAAGTCTCGTGACTCTTTTTCCGTAAAAAGTTCTGAGATCGTGTAAAGCCAAGTTTAGCTATCTTATTAACTCTGAAATTTTCATTCACAAATCACTCCTAGTCTCTACATCTTTAGTTAAATATTATTTTGTGACTTGGCAATTACGTAGCACGAGAATGTGATGTATATAATTAGTTTTAATCAAATAATACCATGCCATCCCATAACATATTAAGGTGTAATAACTTCCCTGTGCGTATATAATTAGCCTTAATCATATTATCTCGTCCCATCCCATAACATAGTAAGGTGTAATAACTTCCCTGTGCTTCGTAATTGCCAAGTCACAAAATAATATTTAACTAAAGATGTAGAGACTAGGAGTGATTTGTGAATGAAAATTTCAGAGTTAATAAGATAACTAAACTTGGCTTTACACGATCTCAGAACTTTTTACGGAAAAAAGAGTCACGAGACTTGGCTGCATTTTTTACAGGTGACGTTTTTGATGAGATTGATCTTTCGGCAAGAAATAAAAATAAAAGATGCAGTTGTTACGTTGCAAAAAACAATTTAAAAAAAATCTTCCAGAATGTTTGTTTGAGAAATCGTGTAACTTTTTAACACTTTCCAACATAGTTGAAAAGTGTTTATGAATTCGGTTTGTCTGTCTGTCTGCCGTCTACCTGTTTGTCCGTGCTCTAACTAGCGTAAATAAACTCGGATTGTCACGCAATTGATATATATTATTGATGTTCATTATGGCATGTTCAGTACTGAAAATGAAGTGTGTCGCGCTTATAGTTACTTTACAGGGACACTCAAAAGAATTCCGTTAGATTACGGTCTATGGATCAAAATCATTTGCGGATTATTTTAATGATGTTATACTATTTCAAACATATTGAAAAATGGTATATACCACTGAGGTGCATTACAAGAGCCTTACTATAGAATAGGGTGTGCATAGCACTTATAATTTCTTTACAGTGACACTCAAAAGAATTCCGTTACATTACAGTCTATGTTGGAAAATCGTTTGAGATTATTTTATTAATGTTTCACTATTTCAAACATATTTAAATTGATATGTATGACTGAGTTGCATTACATGGGATTACTGTAGAATACGGTGTACATAGCATTCCTAGTTCATTTAGAGGGACGGGACACTCAAAATAATTCGGTTAAAGTAATTTCTATGAACAGTAATTGCTGTTAGCACGTCTTCAGTTGCGGTACGCGTTTGTAAATTTCACTAATTTTTCCCTATTACTTGATGTGTTTAAATTCTATAGATCATATACAGGACAGCACAAAAAAAACTCGAGCACTTTTCCGTTTATTGGCAGAAATTCCACAAGGGGAATTTTAAACTGCTATGCGTTTCCTAACTGAACTAAATATTAGCATTCTATGTAGTATATATACAAATCTATTTGTCATATACAGGGGTTGCACAAAAGAATTCGGATAGTTTTTCGAATATTTCTGAAATTGAGTTTTTAAATATGTTGTGCTTTTTCCAATTTGTTTACTTAGACATCACCTTTCACCTTATTAAACGGTGAAGTTTTGTAAAAGTATATTGGAAGTGTTGGAAAGTGTTACATAATCTATGCTTGATGCATCATTTTTCGTTGTTAATTTTTATTTCTTGCCAAACGATCAATTTATAATTCAGTTCACCATGTATCTCAAAGTCTGAGACGATGTGACAGGCGGTAAAACTTGACACTTGGCTTAAAGCACATTATTAGCAGAAATATTTCTTGTAAATTCTAAAACTGAGTATCAGTAAATTTTCCACGAAGCAGAATTAACTGCGGGGATTAAATCGCCATCCAAAACACACTGAAAGAATGATACAATTCTATAGTGTTTTTATGGACATATGAAACAGAAAAACAAGAACGAAAAATCATGCGTCAAGCATAGATTATATAGCACTTTCCAACGCTTCCAAAATAATTTTACAAATCATACCGTTTAATAAGCTAAAAGCTAACATCTAAGTAAACAATTTAGAAAACGCATAACGTATTTAAAAACATAATTTCAGGAATTTCCAACATATACAATATTCGGAAAAATATCCGAATACTTTTATTCAGCCCTGTATAGGATCTATAGATTTGTATATATACTACATAGGATGATAATTTTAGTTCAGTTAGGAAACGCGTAGCACAGTTTAAAATTCTCCGTCTGGAGTTTGTCAATAAACAGAAATGTGTTCGCGAACTTTTGTGCTGCCCTGTATAGGATCTACAGAATTTATACACACCACGTAATAGACAAAAAGCAAGTTAAAATTAAAATCGCGTTCAATAACTTAAAACGCACTTCCAGGAATTATTGTTAACAGACAGTAGATAATTCTTTTGCTTGTCCCTGTAAATGAACGATGACTGCTATACACACAATATTCCGTAGTAAGTCTCTTGTAATGCACCTTAGTGATCTATATAAATTTCAATGCGTTTAAAATAGTGAAACATTATTTAAATAAACCGCAGACGATTTTTCTCCATAGACGTAATGTAACGGAATTCTTTTGACTGTCCCTGTAAAGTAACTATAAGTGCTATGCACACCCTGTTCCATATTAAGCATCTTCTAATGCACCTTAGTGATATATATAAATTTCAATGCGTTTAAAGTAGTGAAACATTATTTAAATAAACCGCAAATGATTTTTCCCCATAGACCGCAATGTAACGGAATTCTTTTGAGTGTTCCTGTAAAAAAAGTATAAGTGCTACACACTTCCGTTGAAATAGGGAACATGCTATAGATAACGACAATAACATATAAAAATTGCAGAGCAATCCGAGCATATTTACGGGAGTTAGAGCACGGATAGACGGCAGACGGCCAGACAAACGAAGTCATAAGCACTTTTCAACTAGGTTGGAAAGTGCTAAAAAATTGCATTAACGAACGAGCGTCGCGTATAAGTGACGTAGAGTACGTTCATTCCCTAATCCTCTCCTCTTCTCCGTCCTCAGAGGGGTAAAGTTATGGTATGAGGTATAATGTCACCATAAAATTCTATAGATCACATCCTTTTTCTAATGTTTTCTGGATGAATATTGATTCCGTATAGTTCATTAGATTGTGTTTAAAGTTTTGTTTGGAGTTTTAAAAAAATATTTCTGATAATATGCGCATTTCCCAGATGCCAATTTTTTAATGGTTTGTCTGATTGTCTCAGAATTTGAAATCTATGATGCGCTGAACGGCGCACCGCTAATTGTATCAAAGATTGTGAAATCGTTCAAATTCAACATTTCAACAACTCTTTTGACAAATTTCCTTCCGTCTAAATGCAAATCAAGAACTATATATTTTTAAAAAAATCCAACGAAATGTCTTTTCTAGAACCATACATAATATCTAAGTAAAAAATATTCCATATTCTAAGTAAAATTATTTTAATAAACTAAGCAAACGATTTTCAAAAGTATCGCCAGTTACTTTTAATACTAAATAATATAATACACTCCTTTTTAGGTGCGTTCGTAATTATATAAATACGTAGCACCTATAGTCGTCGTCTGATCTGCATATAACAGCGTAAAAACTACCCAACCAAATGGTTTGAAATTTAAGATATATTATCTTTGCAGAATTTTGTCGAGACATTTAAAATTTTATGAAAATCGAAACAAAACTTTAGAAGATATTAATAAATATATTTATTAAGAAATTTGAATTTAAAAAAAAAAAAAAAAAAAAAAAAAAAAAAAAAAACGGTGCTTTCTTCTTATAGTTGCTTCCGAGGTTTAATCGTCAAGCGACCGAGATACTTATTTTATTACAGAAATTAATATGCAGATGATATAATTCATTTCACATAATTAAAAATCATCAAGATCTGAATATTTATATAACTAGCTATAGTACGAACGCACCTCATTTGTCACGTTTGACGTACAATTTCCAACTTGTTTTTAATTCATTAGCAGGTGATTTTGTTTAGTCTTCGAAGTGTCCGAAGACTTTTATGACATTATTTGCTACTTTTTTCAAGCAAATTAATAATTTTAAGGATAAAACATTTTTTAGTTCCCCAACAGTGACCTATAGGTCACTTTATATATTATCTATACTAATAAAATAAAGTTTCGCTCTGTGTGTGTGTGTGTGTGTGTGTGTGTGTGTCTGTCTGTCTGTGTGTGTATCTGTTGGCGATGGTTAGGAAAATTTAGCGCACCTAGAAGTCTGTAAATTTAGATTTAGGTAGTCCCATAGGTGCCAACCTCTTATTAATATTCCGTAATATGCGGATTAATTTGACCCAGTTTAACAACGCTTCAGACCAGGAAAATTATTGGATGAATCTTTATTTATTCAATTTCAGGTTTCAACGTGGAATTTATTTAATTTCATTTCTTAAAAAAAATTCTGGTGCGAAACGTGTTAAACCTGGGTCAAATTAACCCGCATATTACGGAATATTAATGAGAGGTTGGCACCTTATGTAGTCCAAACCCTCTCTTGGTGCACCTGACCCTCAGAATTTTAATATTTTGATAATTAGCCTAGATATTAATTAGATTCTCATTAACCATCGCTTCTAAAATGCCTTTTTTTAAATCAAAATGGCGAAAGAAAGGAACCGGCGCATTGGATTTGCAAGCGGAAATGAACGAATTCGAAATTATTTTACTAATTAGCGAATTTTAAGAAAACTAATTGAGATATCAATTTGAAAATTTCTGTGCATATGTAAAAAAAAATATTTTGCATCTGACTATGTGATTTTTGAAAAAATCGGTTGGTATTTTTTTTTAAATTTATGCAAAAATCTGCCGGCGGCAGTGAAAACAATCCGAGAAAGTTTCAGACAGGGATCTGCTTTCATTAAAAACTGAACTACAAAGGGATCTGTTTCTCTGGCCGATCCCTCCATTTAGTTTGCGAAAATGAAAGGAAATAATTGACAATTTTTACTAATGAACAAAAATTTAGATAACTAATTAAGATATACAGTAGAATCTCGTTACAACGAACCTCGATTTAACGAATTTTTCAATTTAACGAATATAATTTGGATTGTAAAAAAAGTCATATTACTCTATTTCAGTATAAAAATATTTTTCACTTTAACGAATATTTCACTATAGCGAATTTAATAAGTGGTCTCCAGAGATTCGTTGTAACGAGATTTTACTGTATATTTGAAATTGAGGTCGGGAAGGGGTGTCATCTGCCGGCTATTTTAGCGTAGCGTCTTCGTTATGTTCTATTTATCAGAAAAATGTAATTCTTTTTTTAATGATCGCGTTAATGTAGGTGACGGTGGTTCTCTTGATCAGATTATTCATTGTATTTGCGGGTATGGGGAGGAAGGGGTTAACGCCTTTCTCTGAGATTCTAATTATCTCGGGCCCGGGTAACGCCGGGCGGGTTAGCTAGTAATATACAAAGATGAAGACGTGAACGATTTATTACAACAGCAGAAATAATTTTAAATTGGTTAAATATTTTTCCATTATTCGATAATTTTGAAATTTTTAAGTGCCCGATCACTTTTGTGAGCTACATTATATGGCGATAACTTGACAACTAACCATCAGAAGTGGACGTAAATTTATTTTATTTTATTTATTTAAATTATTTATTTATATTTTAGGGGAAGGGGGTTCGACCATGCCGATCTATTTTTATTTCTGATTTTCTTAATATCAGGGCTAGCATTCCCCCTAAAATTCCTAAATTTCCTAAATATTATTTTATCCCCTAAAATTCCTAAAATTCTCCTAAAATTTTCTTCTTGTTCCTAAAAATTCGAGATTGCCAAAATTTCACCAAAAAATATCGTGAATTTTGACAAATGGTCATCGAAAAAGATGCGTATTTCGTCAAAAGATTGCTAAAACAACGTGTAAAAAATGCAAAATTCGTCAAAAGGTCACAGAGAAAAGCAAATTTCGACAAAGAATCAGGAAGAAAACTTAATTTCATCCAAGGATATCATGCAGGGGGGAAAAAAGCTAATTTCGGCAAACAATCCTGAAAAAAAAATAAAACTCTAAAGACTGTGACAAACATGAATTTCTTCAAAAGATCGTAGAATAAACGTGAATTTAGATTAAAAAAATCATGAAAAACCCCTCAAATTTCATCCAAAAATCAAGGAAAAAAGATAATTTCGTCTAAGAATTGCGAAAAAAAAAGCGAATTCCGTCAAAAGATCGCAAAAAAAGTGGGATTTTGTCAATAAATCGTGCAAATAAGGCGAATTTCGTGAAAGAATCTTAAAAAAATGCATGTTTCGTCAAAATATCGCGGAAAAAACGCAAATTTCGACAAAGAAGTTTGAAAAAAAAAAAAAAAACCTTTCATAAGTTTTTCTGTGAGCTTAAGAATTTTTTTTTTCTCATAATCACCCCTGCTTCCTGCCTCTTGTTCTCTAGGTTCACCGAGAACATGCAAAAGAGAGAGGAGAGCATTCATTCTGGTTAGGCTCAATGATCCATGAACTCAAAATTCTAATTAATACAATTGCAGTAAGCATAAGCTGTCAAAACGGTTTGTAATATGAAGCCGGTTATTGCCCAAATTTAAATGCGTTCATTCGCAACAAACAACACAAGCACATGGAACAAGGGCTGAATTCATTGGAATAATGGGAATATTCTTTGGCAGTGTACCACAGGTGCCTGACTAGCACAAAAATACTGTTATTACATACTTGTAATGTTAAAAATAGCGCAAATGCCCCTAAAATTTTCCTAAAATTTGCGAAAAAATTCCTAAAATTCCTCCCTAAAATTTTGAAAAATCCTAGTGCTAGCCCTGTAATATATATAATAGCATTATTAATTAATAATTAATATTTCAAAAATAATTTAATTCAAAGTATGTGCATTATGTTTGGCCTTTTAGCATGCATCATATAAACAACAAGAACGAAAAATCATGCATCAGGCATAGATTATGAAACATTTTCCAATAGTACCTAACAGAATATTTTTAAGAAATTTCATTTTTTTTTTTTCAATTAATGAACTGAGATATCTAAATAAGAAATTCAAAAAACACACAACTCAGTATCAAATCAAAATGCATATATTTTTTAAATGTTACTATTCGGCCTAAATTTTGGCGAATATTCAGTTTTCGGCTATTCGACCATATCGCTGTTCGTCAGATCCGTAGTTGTTATGTTCGATCGGAGTAAGTGATACACCCCGTTACTTTTGACTGAATAAACTGATTAGGACCCTGGTTCCCTCTGCAGAAATTGTTTTTTGTACTGTGCTGCACCCCCCATTAAAGATTTTTGAATCTCCTTGTTTTTTTTTTAACGGAAAAATTTAAAGTAATAATTAATATAGAGAGAAAAAGGAGTGTAAAAAGGATATTTGATTAAACATTACTCGAATTGTAAAGCAATCTTATTTAAAAGAAAGTAAAATAATGAATTGCACATTAATTATGACATGTTTTACTGGTTTTTAAATAGGATGCAACTTTAGAAGTGGGTGTGCAATGTAAGAGATTATCACTAAGCATGAAATAAATAAATAAATGAGGTAATGATTTAAAAAGGAAAAAGCTAGTAGAATATTCGTTAATTAAGTGAAGTTTTCTAATTTAATTAATCTAACTTTCAAGAGCAAATCTTTACAAATGTGCGCATACGAGAGCAAAGTATAAAGAGATAGTGAAAATTTAGTACGTAGAGGTTCTTTCTCGCTTATTGATTACGTGCAATTTTTTTGCATGATGAAATCAGAATGAAGCGTAAATATTCGTGATTTGTAACGTGTGAGACGCCGGCAGAACGAAATCTAAGAGTACGCAAGATTTAAAAATGGACAATATAAGCATGGAATGAGTTAAATAAAAAATTTTTTTTTGTCAAATCCTCCCGTGTAAAACAGTTTTTAAACATATCAGCATTAAAAGCGATACACAAATTTAACAATTAAAAAACATTAAACTTTCAAAAATAAATTTCTACCATCACTTTTCAAAATGGGGAATTGAAACAGTTCTTTTTTTCCATCAGAACCCCACCATTCAAGATAAATTTTAAACACATGAATATGAAAAGAAAAAAAGAAAGAAAAATTGTCTTCCATATGGGTTTAGGAGGGCCAGAGCCCCAGTGACGAAAAATCCTTAATTCCTCTATCCCGTTTAATTATTTTAAGTCATTTATGAAGAATAAATTTTACTGAATTTTTTTTTTTTTAAATTGTCAAAGTAAAAGAAAATGTAATTAATTCAAAATACAGGAAGGAGTGATTGCCCTTTCCTGACTCTTTTCGTGCGTGCGCCTATGAATTCGGTGACTATTTCAGTTAAAGGTATGAAAAATGCAAATGTAATATGAATGTAAATCTTATAAGTGTCGTGAGTCTGATTGTCTTGCAAGCTAACATGTTGTATCTATGAGCTATTGTATAAAGAAAAGGAATTTTATCTGCGTGAAAGCGTAAAGAAAGTCTAAAAGATTTTTTGATTTTTTAAGGGACGGAGTTGTTTATTGTTTTCAATCTCTGGAAAAAACATCAGTTATCTATACTATTATATAAAGAGGAAACGGTGACTGACTGACTGACTGACTGACTCATCAATGCCCAGCCGAAACTACTAAAGTCAGGTTCACGAAATTTGGACTGTATTTCTGTTATGGCCTAGGCAAGCAATAAGAAAGGATTTTTGAAAATCCTCCCCCCCCCCCCCCCCAAGGGGGTTAAAGAGCGGTTCGAATGTTTTAGATCATTTTGCCATATCTCAGCAGCAGTTTTAGGTAGGAGCGTGAAATTCCAGAAAATCAATTTACTAAAAAAATAATTGAACACATGTTTCAGCAATTTTAGAAATTCCCCCACGAAGGGGGTTAAAGGGGTTCAAAACTTTTCGAAAATTTTAAAGCATGTGGCCATATCTCAGTAGCCGTTTTAGGTAGGAGCGGGAAATTCCAGAAAATAAATTTACTAAAAAAATAATTGAACATGTGTTTCAGCGATTTCAGAAATCCCCCCCCCCCCGAAGGGGGGTGCTTGAATGTTTTAGGTCATTTCGCCATATCTCAGCAGCAGTTATAGGTAGGAGCGCAAAAATCAGGAAAACAAATCTACTAAAAAAAATGATTAAACATGTATTTCAACGATTTTAGAAATTCCCCACCCGAGGGGTTAAAGGGGGGGGGGTCGAATGTTTTAGATCATTTTGCCATATCTCAGCAGCAATTTTAGTTAAGAGTGCAAAAATCAGGAAAACAAATCTACTAAAAACATGATTAAACATGTATTTCAGTGATTTTGGAAATTCCCCCCCCCCCGAATGTGGTTAAAGGGGGATTCGAAAGTTTTAGGTCATTTCGCCATATCTCATCAGCAGTTTTTGGTAGGAGCGCAAAACTCAGGAAAACAAATCTACTAAAAAAATAATTAAGCACATATTTCAGCGATTTTAGAAATCCCCTCTCCCCGAACTGGGTTAGAGGAAAGTTTTAGGTCATTTCGTCATATCTCAGCAGTAGTTTTAGGTATGAGCGCGAAATTCAGGAAAACAAATATACTAAAAAAATGGTTAAACATATATTTCAGCGATTTTAGAAATTCCCCCAGAAGGGGTTAAAAGGTGTGGGGATTCGAAAGTTTTAGGTCATTTCACCATATGTCAACAGCATATTTAGGTGGAAGCGTGAAATTCAGGAAAACAAATCTACTAAAAAATAAATAAACACCGCATTTCAGTGACTTTAGAAATCCCCCCGGAATGTGTTTAAAAGGGGGGGGGGGGTTCGAAAGTTTTAGGTCATTTCGCCATATCTCAGCACCAGTTTCATGTAGGAGCGCGAAATTCAGGAAAACAAACATACAAGAAAAATGGATAAACACGCAATCCCCCAAATCTGTGCAATGGGACGAGAATGCAGGCTAAAGCACTCAGAAATAATATTATTGAGACAGAGATCCTTAAAAGGACCAGTAACTGGGCAAATGGCGCACATTCCTCGCATTCCCATGAACCCTACTGACTTACCATTCCCATTGAAAAGACTACAATTCCCTGCTAAACTTTCATTTGTGATCACCATCAACAAATCTCAAGGTCAAACATACAAATATGTTGGGATTGATCTGCGACAAGAATGCTTTTCTCGGCTTATCGAGATCTGGAAATGCAGACAATCAATATATTATGATTAAGTCAAGACATAGTACAAAAAAATGTTGTATATTCAGAAATATTAAAATTAATTTATTAGTTTCAATATATACATAAACAGAAAAATTTATTTATCACATTTTTACAAGCTTTTAATTAAAGTTCAAAATTTCTAAGTACTGCAATTTTGTCTCACTCCCACTTTTATCCAATTTAGAACAAATTTTTTAAAGTACCTACACTTCTCTACCCTACATTGTAGTCAACACATTGTTTACCCGTGCAAAGCCGGGACGGGCCGCTAGTATATGATAAAAAAAAAAAAAAACCTCCGATCATGGAAAGAAGCCATTGTTGTAATGATTGTTGTGTTGTGGATTAAGCTTGCGTAAGAATTGTCATTACCCACTATTACTTTCATTTGTTATATCTATTGTAATACATTGGCCACTGACATTTTTGTTTGTGTAAAGGGACTCGATGGTCGACTCGGTTTTGGAATGCTTCCATGTGGGCTTGCTAGCTAACATGTGCGTGAAGTTGAATTCTTTCCTATCTCACTTTAACTTTCACAAAGTGTGAAAGGGCTCGATGAAATTGGAGTGTTCCTTATAGTAGTTTACAAATTTAGGATAATTATTTGTGCACGTGGCGTTTGGCTATAAAATGTGAAGTTTTCGGTAGTGAACCAGGATTTTTGAGCACGGACCTTCCCGGATTTCTCGGTAACAAGAGACGGTCATTGTGGATTGTCTCCGTTGGAGTGAGCTATCTATTTTAACCTGGTTAAAAAAGATATCATAAAGATTGTGTAGAGTATCTCCATTGGTGAGCTGTAAAAGCCTTGGTTTACTTCAATGAAGTCTACGAGACTACATTTAAGACAGACATTTTGAAATTAATTGGATAGATGTGAATTAGTGATTGCATCAGTCATTTTCAGTTTTCAGTGTTTCTGCTTGAAAAGTTGCAGTTATTTTTATAGAAATCATCCCCTTTTACCTCCAAAACCAAACTAGTCGGATGTGCCAATCCCAAAACTTTCTTCTATCTCAGTCATGTTAATACTTCAAAATTCGCTATCACATCGGCAATAACATCAATATCTTTCGTCATTCTGTTGTACGTCAGCTGCTTGCGAATCGTCGGGTTACAGGGATGCGAACAACCGATGTATACTAAACTACGAAAAGTCCTTCTGGCCTGAACTGAAAGGAACAGATAGCCTCCC
This sequence comes from Maratus michaelseni, assembly GCA_963931845.1. Taxonomy (NCBI): domain Eukaryota; kingdom Metazoa; phylum Arthropoda; class Arachnida; order Araneae; family Salticidae; genus Maratus; species Maratus michaelseni. Next base: position 190,072,482 of record OZ007587.1, read on the forward strand.
TATTTCTTGGTTTTATGATTTTAGCTAATTTTACTGGAAAACACGAAGCTCAAATGCATGGAACCTAAATAAAGAAGATTCAATTCCAGTTCTCGTCAACATTGAATTTGAATGAGAATATCGCCAAATTAGTCCTCTACTGCCAAGTTGGTTTCCTTTATGGCAACTTATTTTGGTCGCCAAATTTGGCGATATTCCGCCAACTGTCGCCAAGTTTGGCGAGAATTTGACGTTGGCGAATATAAATATATAGTGATAAGCATATAATAGGATTAATGGTTACAACAATGAAAGAAAATTTGCCGAAACCATGTTAACTAAAACTCGTAAATTAAACCCGTTTATGAATGAATTCTGCTGTCTTGTTTGAAAATGCCAGCCACTCTAAAATTTCAAACCGCTATATCTCAGCCATTTTTTAAGATAGAGGCAAAACAAAAATTGTTCCGGATTCTCCGGATCAAGGCCGAACATTTAACGAAAAAAAGTTTTAGGATTTCTAATTTTTTTGAATTTGCACATCTTTTTGAATTTGAAATCTTTAAATGGCTATTGCAGCGCCCCCTTTCGTCGAAATATCCCCAAATTCTAATAGAACCTGCTTGCCATAGCCAAAAACATAGAAAAAAATGTGGTTCAATTTGAAGCATAACTTCATACACTTTTCGATGATACAATAGTGAAAATGGAACAAAAATATCGATCACAGCGCCCCCTTTCGTCGAAATATCCCTAAATTCTGATAGAATCTGCTTGCCATAACCAAAAACATAGAAAAAAAATGTGGTTCAATTTGAAGCATAACTTCATACACTTTTAGATGGTACAATAGTGAAAATGGAACAAAAATATCGATCACAGCGCCCCCTTTCCGTCGAAATATCCCCAACTTCTGATAGAACTTGCTTTCCATAGCCAAAAGCATAGAAAAAAATTAGGTTCAATTTGAAGCATAACTTTATACACTTTTCGATGGTACAATAGTGAAAATGGAACAAAAATATCGATCACAGCGCCCCCTTTCGTCGAAATATCCCCAAATTCTAATAGAACCTGCTTGCCATAGCCAAAAACATTGAAAAAAAAATTAGGTTTAATTTGAAGCATAACTTCATCCACTTTTCGATGATACAATGAGGACACACAGACGGACAGACAGACATTTTGTAAAAACATGTTTTTCGGAATCTCTGACCCCTAAAACGTGTAAATCCGTCGAAAACCGGAAGTCGAAAAAAATTTCGATTACAATACTTTCTTCTATTATAGATAGAAGAAAGTAAAAAGAAAAAAAAAGTGAAAAAGAAACCGTTTTAGCGTTATTTTTTCCCCATGTTACAATGTTCAATTTGTTTGTTACTTTCTTCTATCTATAATAGAAGAAAGTATTGTAATCGACATTTTTTTCGACTTCCGGTTTTCGACGGATTTACACGCTTTAGGGGTCAGAGATTCGGAAAAACATGTTTTTACAAAATGTCTGTGTGTCCGTCTGTGTGTCTTCTTTGTATCATCGAAAAGTGTATGAAGTTATGCTTCAAATTGAACCTAATTTTTTTTTCTATCTTTTTGGCTATGGCAAGCATAGGTTCTATCAGAGTTTGGGGACATTTCGACGAAAGGGGGCGCTGTGATCGATATTTTTGTTCCATTTTCAATATTGTACCATCTAAAAGTGTATGAAGTTATGCTTCAAATTGAACCACATTTTTTTTCTTTGTTTTTGGCTATGGCAAGCAGGTTCTATCAGAATTTGGGGATATTTCGACGAAAGGGGGCGCTGTGATCGTTATTTTTGTTCCATTTTCACTATTGTACCATCTAAAAGTGTATGAAGTCATGCTTAAAATTGAACCACATTTTTTTTTCTTTGTTTTTGGCTATGGCAAGCAGGTTCTATCAGAATTTGGGGATATTTCGACAAAAGGAGGCGCTGTGATCGATATTTTTGTTCCATTTTCACTATTGTATCATCGAAAAGTGTATGAAGTTATGCTTCAAATTGAATAACATTTTTTTTCTATGTTTTTGGCTATGGCAAGTAGGTTCTATTAGAATTTGAGGATATTTCGACGAAAGGGGGCGCTGTGATAGCCATTTAAAGATTTCAAAATTAAACAGATGTGCAAATTAAAAAAAAATTAGAAATCCTAAAAGTTTTTTTCGTTAAATGTTCCGCCTTGATCCGGAGAATCCGGAGCAATTTTTGTTTTGCCTCTATCTTAAAAAATGGCCGAGATATAGCGGTTTGAAATTTTAGGGTGGCTGACATTTTTAAACAAGACATCCATAAACAGGTTTAATTTATGAGTTTTAGTTAACACGGTTTCGGCAAATTTTCTTTCATTGTTGTATCCATTAATCCTATTATATGCTTATCACTATATATTTATATTCGCCAACGTCAAATTCTCGCCAAACTTGGCGACAGTTGGCGGAATATCGCCAAATTTGGCGACCAAAATAGGTTGCCATAAATGAAGCCAACTTGGCTGTAGAGGACTAATTTGGCGATATTCTCATTCAAATTCAATGTTGACGAGAACTAGGATTGAATCTTCTTTAATTAGGTTCCACGCTTTTTACCTTCGTGTTTTCCAGTAAAATTAGCTAAAATCGTAAAAACAACGAATAGGGAGGCTGTTCCTGTCGGTTTAGGCCAAAAGGACTTTTCGTAGTTTAGTATACGTCAGTTGATCGCATCCCGGTAACCCGACGACTCGCAAGCAGCTGACGTGCAACAGAATGACGAAAAATATTGATTTTATTGGCAATGTGATAGCGAATTTTGAAGTATTAGTATTAACATGACTGAGATAGAAGAAAGTTTTGGGATTGGCACATCCGACTAGTTGTGTTTAAATGTATTGTTGTTTTTTTAAATTTTTAAAAATAACTACGTGTTAATTTTCTCCTAAAATATGAAAGAATGGTACTCCACTCTCGTTACAACTTTTACTGAATGGATTTTAAAAAGTACTTGCTAGTTAAGTAATTTTGCGGGAAAGGTTTAACTATATAGAACATCTTTATATGGAGTTTTGTCATAGAATTATTGGGATATTTGTTTAGAAAGTCACATAAAAACCCCACAACTGACTTATCAACCACTGGCAACGACAGACATATTAACATCCATCCATCCCATCTCATCCACCGCTCCGATAGTCATGGAATTTGAAGAATAGGCATCTTTTCTTCTACGTATCTATTTAAAATAAATGAACTGAAAAATTACCAAATATTTATTTACGTTATCCATTTTGGCGGGTAAATAAAATCTGTGAATAAAGCAGTCTTTTATTCATTTAAAAAATATATTCTTCCTTTTTCATATTATTTTTAACTGAAAATTCTCTTGACCTTTGCGAATATCCCACATCGTAAGCTTAAACATTAATCAATATATTCAAATTAGAGATTGCTGTTTCAATGATTAGGCAGTGGGACCCCCACCACTTGAAGGAACAATATTAGAGGTTCTGACGACTAGAGGTCCAAACATATGGGTACCTGGAAAATTATTTTAGGTGTGAAAACTATTTTGCAGGTTCTATTATACGGATTGTCGTTTTAACGACAACGTAACGGGGCTTATCATTAGAAGGCGCCCACCACTAAGAAACACCGAAAAAGTATCCCAAGCGTATCAAGTGATCCGTAGGGCGGATCAGCTACTTAATCAGTAAATTCGAAGTTTACTTTATGATTACAGGTATGAATCTAGATCTCGATATTTTTTTAGGAAATTGGAGATTCGTAGCTCTTGATAGAGCATTTTTCAAATATTAATAAATATGTATATATGTCGTAGGCTAATTGGGAAATCCGGCTCTTTGCAAAGAGCCTAGACTGTTTGCAAAGAGCCGGTCTAATTGAAGAATCATCTCCCTTTTCCCAATGAGCCTGTTTTTTTTTTTTCAGGTTTATTGCAAAGAGCCTAGACAGCGTTAGGCTAATTGGAATATGGTAATTTATTTATCAATCAGCCTGATAATTTTTAGGCTTATTGCAAAGAGCCCAGATAGCGTTAGGTTAATTGAAAAATGGCCATGCCTATTTAGAAAATAACCAGCTCTTTGTATTCGGATCAGGTTACGGTTCGATGAACTTTTTGTCGGGTTCCGCTCGAGTTTCGGGTTAACTTCAGTTTTCTGGTTCGTGTCGGGTTCCGACTCGAAGGAATTTATTTTGTCCTTTTAGGATCGGGTTACGGTTCGAGTTCGGTACAACACCATATATTAACAAAGAGCTGGTCATTTTCTAAATAGGCATGGCCATTTTTCAATTAGCCTAACGCTTATTAGGCTCTTTGCAATAGGCCTGAAAAATAGCAGGCTGATTGGGAAAGGGAGATCATTCTCCAATTAGACCGGCTCTTTGCAAACAGCCTAGTCTCTTTTCAAAGAGCCGGATTTCCCAATTAGCCTACGACATATACATTATGAATCAAAAAAGACGTTAATTCTAAATAGAAACACCAAATGTCGCGAGCTTTCACTTTGATTGCAAATATCTTCGTTTCTAAATAGCACATAATTCCAATTTTTACTCCACCGAATAGCATAAAGGTTGTACTTTCAAATAAAGTTTCTTTGCAAACTGTAACTATTGATTTTAAATGTAATAATTATTACGCATGTAATTTTTAAATATACCAATACGTGTCGTTACAAGTTGCAATAAGCATTTGTTTGCTTCAATAACATCTTCTAAAATAAAAGCGTAAGTCATGTGACTGTCATCAACAGTTCCGGGATGGCCGTTTCACTTTTTCATATGCCAGGCGGCCATTTTTATTCAAAATTATTTTTTCGAACAAAACTGCATAAAAGTTACATTTTAAGAAAGATCGTTCAAAATAAATTAATATTTGAGAGATGACTTACGTTCAATTATGTATATATTCTGCAATAACTTCAGTCGAAATTTGGTTCATAGTTCAAATTCTCTATTCATGAAAGTAAACAAAAAAAAAAAAAAAAAAAAAAGATTGATTCGTCGTGAACATTTAAAATATTAAATCATGGAGGTAATCATTCGCAAAGCAAGTTCTCCGCGAATCAATTTTTGGACCACTACCTCGCGTCAAAAAAATAATTTGCACCAGTGAGACAATCAAATTTTACCATAATTATGTGCTATACAACTCACCTTCCTTCTGGACCTTTTCTTGACGTAAATTGAACTCATGTAATAATATTTAATGAATCAAATTTTTAGCATTTTTAAAATCGCTAATGCAGATTTTATTTATCGCGTGTACAAATTAGAAACGATAGTTTGATTTTGAAATCAAATGTTTTGATTTATGATATTATTTCTTATTTATTTATTTATTTTCTATTTAAATGAAAAGTGTGAAGTATTTTAAATTTATGTAATAAGCATTTTAGATTAAAGTTAAGTATTTTAAATGAAATGAGTGACAGGTTTATAATTTAAAATTAAATTAATGTAGATGTGATGGGCGAATATTTGGCGATTTATCATCTGCTCCCGAACAAAATTACTCATAATTAAAAAAGGAAATAAAAATAAATAAATGATAGTTTGAAGTAAATAAATATTGATATAGATATCAAAAATAATTTATAGAACTAAAAAAAAATAAAAGTACATAAACAACAATTTGCATAAAAAAAATTCCGCCAAATTGGCGGGGGGAAAAATCGCGCCAACGTGCGTATGTTACACCTGTGCCCCAAAAATATGCGAATTGCTACCATGATCGTAAAAGTTCATGATTTGTCTATTAGAATCTTCCGATTTGGCGAAGGATTAAGGGAAAATTAAATTATAAATAAATTAACGTGTTGCAATATTTAACATACATTTAAGGGAGACCAAACTGGTCGCCAGTGGCGGCTAGTAAAAATATATTTTCAGAACCACAAAGTGAATATCCAAAGCTGAGGAGAAACTGACAGGTTACCACAACTTGCAATTTATACCCCAAAATTGGCCAAACCCCTTTTATTTGATTTCCATACAGATATATAAGGTCAATTTGTCTGATAGTCAAAGGAAAAGGGTAAGATTTCCCTGGAAGTTCGTAGACAGAAAATTCCCAGTTGCCCTCATATATTTCCCACTGCCCAATGAATGGCATCTCGGAATATCACGCAAAAACGCTTTTTTTCCATTATTAGAAGTTGAAAGTTAGGGACAGTTAACATTACAGCGATAGCGACATTACCAAATTTTTGAAATTCCTACAAAGAGACATTGCTGCATTCTGTGATGTTATTATTATTTTGTTTTTGTACATTTTGTTTCCCTGGGCGAGAAGCGCACATGCATGCGTTATAATAATTGCGGCATTGCTAAATTTCATGTATTTTTGAGATTTCTATATTACGAGGTTCCTGCATACAGTGTTTTAGGTAGCTTTCAATACAAAAAAGTATAAAGCTACCTATTGCAGCCGTTCGGAGGAAAGCAGTTCCGGAAAATTTCGATATATTTTCACCGATCATGACCCCCAGACCCCAAAACCACCCTCCGTTCAAATGTTGATTTATATATATATATATGTATATATATCTGACCTATGTCATACGATAACGCTCGTATTTATAAATCAATTTTGATGAAACTAATTGTGTGTATTAAGCTCACCAATGTCTCGACCGAGTTCGTTGGCCAGCTTGGTCCGCCAATTTGTTCCAAGATGGCGGCCATTTTAAAATTTAAAACTAAAATAAATATACAAAAAAGTTAAAAATTCAAATTTATTTTTTAATTAATTGTTAGGCCTTGATACGAGGATTCCAGAGCATTTTTTGGTTTACCTCTATCTTAAAAAATGGCTGAGATAGAGCAGTTTGAAATTCTAGGGTGTCTGACATTTTGAAACAAAACAGTACATTAACGCGATTACTCGCAAATTATTTTCCTTCATTGTTGTAATAATTTTCCCAATCATACGCATAAAACTATATATTCATATCCGTTAACGCCAAATTCTCGCCAAAATTGGCGACATTTGGCGAAATATCGCCAAATTTGGCGACCAAAATAAGTCATCATAAATGAAGCCAATTTGGCTATTGCTCAATAATTTGGCGAATTTCTTATTCAAATTCAGTGTTAACGAATCTTTTGTAAACGTTTTCTTTGCATTTTAACTTGCTGTTTTCGTGTAACAGTAGCTAAAATTTTAAAACGAAGATATAGGAAAGCTATCTTTTCCTCCGGTACAGGCCGGAAGGACTTTTTTCCTTTCTTACATGGGAGTGAAGCACTTATAAATGTGCTATAGTGATCGCAAAATTACCCATTTTCATGTATTTTTGAGATTTTCCTATACTATGAGGTTACTACATCCAGTGATTTTTGTTTTGTTGCCATGTGAGCGAAGTGCTCATACATGCGTTATAATGATCGTGACATTACCGAATATCATGTATTTTTCAGATTCCTGTGCTGCATCCAGTGATTTTTTGAAGTGAAAACTTCTTTAGGCGCGTTGGGCATTTTTGAGATGGGAAAAAACCACTGAATTCGCGACACTCTTACCGACACCACTGTATATGTTGCCAATTCATACAATGAAGCGAAAGTATCAAAAGGAAATAGTTCACGTGCAGAAAGCGAAATGATTGGTATTATGAATAAAAATAATTCAGAAAATAATTTCAAGATAAATTTAGCACGCGCGGTGAAAACAGATAAAAGTGACTCAACTCGCGAGACCAAATCAAAAGATGAAAATGAAATAACAAAACACGGAAAATATTATAATTTAACGAGCATGAGAAAAATCGACGGAAGTAATATAAAAAAAAAAGAAAAGAATGAAATATTTCACGAAAGTTTTAAGAAACGTGATTACCGATACGGAAATGAAGTGAAATCATTTTATAGAAAATAAAAGTTTGTTGATGTTGATAGAAATTATAGATACCGCAAACAATACGCGCAGTATGAAGATAGAAAAAAGCATAATGTTCACGAATACCATAAACAAGACAGGCAGCAAAGAAGTAATTTTTGGAGTGATAGGAAGCGGGAACCCTATTTTGCAGATAAATGTTATTACAAAAGATATGAAACTAAATCTCATGGAAGAAATGATGAATGTATTGAGAGTTGTTTAAATTGTGGATGAAAATTCATAAGTTTCATTGGTATTCATTTCAAAGAATACCAATTAATTAAATTTTATATTTCATTTATTTGTAAATTTAAGTTTTAAGCAATAGATTGCAATTTTTGGATGTAAAATAATATGCATTATTTTTCATGTACAATAGCGCATTAAATGAAAATTGTAATATAATTTTTGTAGTAGTAGTTTATAATAATGAATAAAAAAAACACTTCATTTAAAAGTATTTCCTGCGCAATAAAACGTTTCCTGACGATTCAAAAAATACGCACGTAATTGTTCAAGTTTTCACTTCTGTCGGCACTCCCGGAGTGCCATTGTTTTTTTGTTTGTTTGTTCTCTTGAACGCGAAGCACTCATACATTTGTTATGCTGATAGCAGCATCACAAAATTTCATGCATTTTTGAGACCCCCATACTAGGAGGTTGGTGCATTCAATGATTTTTTTTTTCCATGGTGGCGAAGTGCTCTACATGCGTTATGGTGATCATGGCATTACCGAATTTTATGTATTTTTGATTTTGTATTTTTTGATTGATTATGTATTTTTGACGAATTTTAAGATTCTTGTACTATGAGGTTGCAGATCTAGTGATTTCATTTTTTTCTTTTCTTGGGCACAAAGTGCTTATACTTGCGTTATAGTGATTGCGGCATTACGGAATTTATTGCATTTTTCAGATTTCTACAGTACGAAGTTGCTGCATCCGGAGATATCTTTGTTGTTGTTGTTTTCATGGGCGAGAAGGACTCATATATGAGTTATACTGGCCGCAGAAGTATCAAATTTCATGTATTTTTGAGACCTATACTAAAAGGTTGACTGCATTCAGTGATTTTCTTTTCCTGTGGTTATCTTGGGCAGAAAACGTTCATACATGCATTATTAGTGATCGCGACATTGCTGAATTTCATACATTATTGAGATGATATACTAAGAAGTTGCTGTATTCAGTATTATTTTTTTAATTGTCATGGTCATGAAACGTTCCTACATGCGTTATAGTGATCGCTGCATTACCAACTTCCGTGTATTTTTTAGATCTCTCTATACTAAGAGGTTGCTGCATTCAGTGTTTTGTTGTTGTTATTGACCTATTTCGAAGTCAGTGCATCTGGGATATTTTTTAACAAAGGGAAAATCAATGCCATGGCAATTGACTTTTGTTCTTCCATACAAAAAATGCGCTTTCCTTTAGAATTTTTCGTGTTTGAAAGGGTCATGGGGACATGGCCCCTTCCTCTTGGATTCACCCTTAGCTGAATATACTTTTATATTAATGAAAATCTATTATATTAGATAATAATAATTATTATTATTGTTATTATCATTAATATTTTGCTAAAATATATTTGGACCAAGTAAATATTTATCTAGATTTTTTTATTTTCAATTTTAAAATTATCTTCAGTATATTTAACTTTACAGCCTCTTACAATTTATTCAGATTTTGAAAACTGTATCAAATTTGAATCAGTAATAAGAGTGGTCCTTCTGTTTCATGTGATTTAATTAAGTGCCGTCTAAAGCGTCATTTTATTGTAATTACTCCCAGAGGAATAGATGAAACATCAGTAATTCTTTTCTTATGTTTCACTTTCAAAAGAAAAAAAAATATTAAAGCTCACCTTGGGAGTAATATTTTCCACCCTCAATATAATTTTCAGGTGCTTCTATAGGAGCGATTACCTTTTTTTGGACGTTCCCACAACCCCCCTAAATACTTCAGAGCAATGAATGTGGGTGTTAAACGATTTTCCGAAGTATAGAGAGTAACAGCAGGCGAAATTTATTTCTGAAAATTGCAGTTCCCCTCTGAATTTATGCTGAAAAATGCTTTATTTCCTGTGTGAAAAAGAAGGAATGGGGTGGTTTTGGATTACCCCATAATCTTCTGAAATTGAAGGAAGGGATGTTGATTCCGAAACGGTACCACTGCAGAAAATGTTTGCGAACGAGGTTGAAATTTATATGTTTCTTCAAAAAATGAAAATAAAAATCAGAATTGAAGCTAAATTGAGTTAAGTTTTATTTTATCTGAAAATTTGAAATATTCGTCAAGGGATGGCAACTACTAAGAAAAATTAACTTTATTTTAAGTTCTGCTATATGTAATCACATTTTACTCCCTTTAAAACGAGGAGGGAAAGGGCGGCGATCACTTTGAAACCTTCCAAAATTTGAAAAATAAAAAATCTATTTTTTTAATAACATTTTACAAATATGTATTTTTTTAAAATTATGACGTTATGCCAATTACAACCAAAGTTATGACTGACTAATTAACGCAAGTTAATTTATATACCTTTAAAGAAAAATTTCAACTTTAAAGTCATTTTTCTCCAATCTGTGATTTTTGACATTGCGCGCATCTAATTTCAGAAGTAATTAACATACAATATTTAAATTTTGTATGATGATGTATTTTATGTATGTTATGAACCTGTCCCTATTTCTAGGTAGGTATATGTAAATATTTTTTTTCTTAATTTTCATTGAATTTTTCCCAATTTTCAAACATGAAATACCATCTTTTTACACAGAGTGCCATCAATTTGTTCACTGCAAAGAAAAAAAAAACTGTTCATTTAACAGCATAATACTGGCACCCCAGCTGCCAGTATTATACCGTAAAATTAACAGTAATGAACAGTAAAATAAGCATATATACTGCCGCGCGCGGCAGCGCGCGTATTATTGCGCATACAAAAATTTAAGAATTTGTATTTTATACTTTTATACAGTTTTAAATGTGCAATGTAAATATGCAGAAAAAAAAAAGACAGAGACTTATTTATATAAACATCATCATTTGCACTTATTTCGAACTTATACAACTTTCACTTATATACAATTTGAACTTGTTTTAGAGTTAAGAGAGACTGAAATATTACTATGCAATATTTTGAATTAGATATATTTATAGTTGTTCTTGAAAAAAATAATACTGCTGAATAATGTGAATCTTCTTGGCACATTAACAAAGTCATTTTTATATATGCATGAAACTTGCCGACATTTTAGTATTCAAGTGCTTTAGAATTAAAATAGGGCGTCAACGATTTCAATCATTTGATTTAAATCATTGATTATATCATGATTTTACTCAAGTGAATTTTTTTTAAATCATTGATTAAAATCAAAAATTTTCTAAATTTGTAAAATGATGTAAAAAGGTTCTACGATGTCTACGATTAACATAATTTGGAAAGTTTCCATATGTATTTTACCTAATGAAAAAACAAAAAATGCTTTGAATAATTTTTTGTAAGCTGAATTCCTTAGGCGTGTAAAAAATTAAGTGTAGCAAATTTGTAAATAGCGAGTTTTTATCTAGCATAAAGAACATTTCATTTAAAAATGATGTTTAATTAAATCTAATATAATTTGCAACATCAGGATTTTCTTTGATTAAACAAGTTATTCATTCTTTTATATAAAATGAGCACAGTTAAATACATACATAATAAATTACTGCACATCCAATCTGTTATTTTCTCATTCTACTTCTGCAGATAGATATATAGCAAATAGGAGCTAAATAAAAATGAAGGCATGATTGTAAAAATGTTAAGCACATTTGATTTTATATTTCTACATCCTTATCAATATCTGTGTTTAATAAAAATGTATAATTAATATTTAAAATATTTTTATTTAGATGAACTGAAAACTGTTCTTATGAAAATTCAGTCTAAGTTTCATTTTGTTTTGGAATATCTTTTAAATATCCAAATACCACACTTTTACTATTCATCGATATTTTAATATGGATGTTTAGATGGAATTTCACAAAGAATAAGCACTCTTACTTTCAAAATTTTGTATTAGACCTCTAATGATTGATGACAATCAACTATCAGAGATTAATTAGACTTTTTCAAAAAATAAAAAATTTAAAGATGTTAGTACTATGCGGAGCTATTGTTGTGAAATTTGAAGATTTTATTGCTGTAGAATTGTATATAGAAGGAAAGAAAGCACTTCCCTTAGAAATTGTGTTTCTTTTTTCTTTTTGGAAATTGTGCAACATACTTTTAAGGATGATATTTTTTATTATCTTCCCTTTTCCCCGTTAAGAATTCGAAATTTTCACATATTCAACTCGGTTCTGCATGTAAAAGCATACGATTTGCAGACATTATTATTTGAGTGCCTAAGAGTCGAAAAGCGTTTTTATTTTTTCTTGCCTGTACATGTTGTATTAAAATGCATTGTTGTATTAATTCTGTCTAATAAAGACTTTTCATTGGCTGTTTCTCTCCTAAAATCGACTGAAAACATAAACTTGGAACAATACTTTCTGAATGAATTTTTGCCTTTAAATAAAAAAGAGAAACGCTGTTCAATTTCTTTGAAAAATAAAATACTCGCAAATTTTATGCATTTACGAATGAAAATGACTTCGTGAATTTAGCAAATAGTTAGATTGAATTTGGGTATTGCTTTAAAATAAGTTTCTTGATATTTCCAGTTAACATTTTATTTATTTAAACAATTAAAAAAAAAGAAATAAAATAATTAAAAGTTAGAGCATATTAAGAAATTGATTTCCTTTATTTTACTTTTAATATCTATCATGTAGAAGTATGTTTTGACACTTGTCTTTGTAAAATTTTATCTAAAAATCTCGATTTTGAGTAAACTTTATGACAAAATTCGGACATAATTTTCATCCCCACATGTATGCATCTGTTTTGATACCACATTTTAAAAAAGTCAAGTACTTTACGGGTAATATATGATTACATAAATACCAGAATTTTCTATAAGTACAATAGATATAATAACCTTTTTTCATCAAATGGAAGAACAATTGGAACAAATAAGAAATCGTCTATACTCCTGATTAAAACCGAAAAAAAAAATCTTTTGGGTTCATTGAAAAGTTTCTAACATTTAACTTTTATTTACGATGAATAGGCAGTCATATATAAATGAATCAGTAATAGATTCTCCTACGAGGACAATAAAAATGTCTTTTCATGATCGGAGTGCTTTTAACATAAATTATGTATTTTTTTTTTCTTTCAACGACACTGAAACAACTAAGAAACCCCACTTTTTAATACAACCAATTCACATAAAGTAGTATTTTAGAATAAGCTCATTTTAAATAAAATGTAAGTTTGACTAATAAAAAGAGAAATCGGATGAATTTGGATGTATTTTATTGTTATAAATACTTTACAGCTGTTTTATTGTACAATTTTACCAATAATTAAAAATTTCCATTTCCACAGTCATTTCCATGACTTTTTGTGAAGAAATAATAATAAAAAATAATAATTGATTTTTTTTTAGATTGGTTTTCTTAGACTCTGCTTTGTAAACTTGAGGCTCCTGCAACGAAAAATTCGAATAATTGTATTTACAAAATAAGGACAAATAAAATAAGGACTACGTATCATTTAGGTTGAGGATAGTCATAGAAAATTGTCACTCTAATAGAAATAGTTTTTGCTTGTCTATTTGTGAATAATCTCTGCTTAAAATTTTTATTTAAAGGATTTAAACTTAAAAAAAAAAAAATCCTCAATAAAAATTAGGAAAACAGCAAAGAAACAAGAATTAAAACAAAACTTTATGTAGCAGAATGGTTAAATTTAATAAATATACTTTTTTTTTTTTTGTTTTTAAATCATCTTTATGCTAGACACTCCATACTTAAATATATCCTCTCTCTATATGGTTATATAAATGCCACAATTTTCTATAAATACAATATATATAATAACCTTTTCTCATCAAATGAAAGAACAATAGGGATTAATGAGGAATCGTTCATAATCCTGATTCAACGAAAACTGAATAAAAATAAATCTATTAAGGGCCTCTCCCCTCACGCGAAAAGACCCACTCGGTAATGTTAATCCTATGGGGCATTATTTTTCTAATATATCGTCTGCATTTCAATATTTTTAAATGATTTTTTCTGCATTGGATAGTTGAGATCAATCACTATTTCCGCCGTTGATTATTTTTTCGATTTTCTTTGCGGATTTTTTTGTTTTTTTTTACGAAGATACTTTCACTTTCGAAACCGGTACGGTGGAAATAGAGCTTAATTTCAGCTATCCTATTAAAAAAAAAAAATCGTTTAAAAATATTGAAATGCAGACGATATATTAGAAAAATAATGCCCCATAGGACTAACATTAGCGAGTGGGTCTTTTCGCGTGAGTGGAGAGGACCCTTAAAGTTTATTCAAAAGTTGTAGCATTTAATTTTTATTTGAGATGAAATAAATCAGTAATAGATTCTCTTTAGAAAATGAAACAGGCATTTTTTGTAAGCACATGTATCCTCATTAGGGATACGTAATTTTTTCCTTTTAAAATTCGAAAATCGTTGAATGGCCGTCAATAGCTTTGTCTAAGATATTTATAATTTGACAGTCCAAAAAAAAAAAAAAAAAAAAAAAAAAAAAAGCTATATTTACATCAGAAGAAAATATTTTTATTTTAGTTTTTATGGAATATTTTTTTTTCCGATCCCCCATTCGTATTAAGTCTCTTTCTTAGAGAATCGTTGTTTACGTGAAATCACTAATACATTAGAAGAACTTTATAACGCAATTTTCTATATAACGCACAACTTCTCAGATGTAAACAATGAATTTTGCAGTTTAGAAGCAAATGCATTCCCACATTGTAAAAACTTGCTTCTCTCTAGAGGACTAAATTTGATACATATTAGTTCAACTTTATCTCCTTAATTCAGTTATTTTTAATGAAAAAATTGCTATTATTGCAATAATTTTTTTTTGAAAATGAGTAATATAATGATTTGGTCCAGGCATATTTGGACTATGTTTATAAAGTAAAATTTAACAATATGTGAAATGATCTATATTACGCAAAAATTTATAATCTGCACAACTTTTGGTCCCAAAGAATGCAATATAAAGATACTTTACTGTATTTTGATATGTTTCAGAAGTATTTGTCTATGTTTACAAGATAAGTTTAATGATGTGTGAAATGTGATCTATATAACGCATAACCTTGCGTTTTTAGGTTTGTGTTATAAAAGTCTTCTACTGTATATACATGGTGTTTCACGAATGACCCCCTAAATTTGAAAATAAATAACTCGAAAACGGTGACAGATAGAAGCATGAAACCAGTGGTATGTTTATTAAAAACACCATAAAAATCTTATACAGAAACCTCAAAATTTTAGTTAAAATAACACCGATAGATGGCGTTGCAGGCAGCATTACGGACCCTATAAAGCGATCTGAGATGCCAAGAACGTTCAGTCCTCGAAGATTTCGCCGTTGAAAGGTGATCGCTATTAGCGATAGTGAAAGAAATTCTGGAAGTGACACTGAAGGACATTGTTTACCATAACAATCTTTTAACACTCGACGTGCTGCATATTTGTCAAGTTTGTGTGTTGATTTCTGGTGGCATACTACAGAGAGTCACTGACAATTTCATTCTTCGTTTGCGCACGTGTGTTGTGTGAGAGCACATTTTGAATCGCTTTTGAATTGATACAGCCTACTTATGGATATGCCCATTGCCCCCTCTACAGGCCTGTAGAGGGGGCAGTGATATGCCACCTGCAGCGAGATCTATCGGCGCAATTTGTTACTAAAATTTTGAGGTTTCTGTATCAGATTTTTATGGTTTTTTAGGGTTTCGTTCATCTTACGAAACCCTATTCGTCCCGCCAGGTCCGTCATTGAGCCTATAGAATCACAGAGCCTATAGGTTCTCAGAAACTGTATAACTTACAGAATTGAAATTTTGTATACTTATAGCTGAATATCTACTATGAAGCTGAAAATCATAAAATAAAAAAAAAATCCTATTAGAGAGATAAAAAAACCAAAAAATAAAAATTATATAGAGATAAACAAACCAAAAATCTAACAGCCTTTTCCTATTAAATTTAAACATATTTTGTTATAGCAGTTCCCTACAATTAAAAATCCACAATAAAATTCTTTCTACAATAATTAATTTTCTATTGAAAGATTTCCACGTGAAAAATGAAAATGAAATAAAAAGTTTCACCAATTGAAAAAGGATTAATATGACGTCATATTGGTAATAAAACGGAAATTTTCAAACATTTCTCAATAATACAAGGAGTATGAGTATGTGTAAGTACAGAAAGCAAGTTAATATGATGTAATTAGAAAGAAAATTAATCTGACGTCATATTGAAAGTTTAACGGACTTTTTCGAATGTTTGAGAATAATACAAATAGAGTATTAATATGAGTAATACAGAAAGCAAGTAGATATGACGTCAGCAAGTGATTATAACGTCATATGAGTTTGAAGAACGCATTGAATCATGATAAAACCTGATTATGGAAATATTGGCATATTTTAACATTTTTAAGGTCTCTATACAACATGTTTAGTTTTGAAATTGATTGTTTATTATATCGCATTTAGTCCACATGACAGATATTATTATGAGAGAGTATAATAGCGAGCTTCGCCCGCTTTCAGACAGGTTCAGATTTTCGAAAAAACGAGAAAAATAGACCGGTACATTTTTACTTTATAAAAAACATAACTTTTTTTTTTTTTTTTTTTTTTTTTTTGTTGTTGTTGTTGGAGGGGGGGGGGGGGGGTTATGAAATTTATTTGGATTTATTAAAGAAAGGATAAAGTGTTTTGAAAGGAATATTAAACGAAACCTTTTCGAAACCTTTTGTGTAATTTTCGATCACACTTACCGACTTGTTTTATAAACATACTTCCGGTTTCATGCTTCTATCTACCACCGTGCCGAGTTATTTATTTTCAAAGCTAGGGGTCCTTCATGAAACACCCTGTATATACGCACACACACACATACATGATTTATTTTTACCTTTTTTTTCTGCTTTAAACATTTCGAATTATAAATTTGAAAATTGTAGCTTATTAGAGAAAACCAGAGGCGAAGACAGAGCTATGCTCGGTTAAAATTCACTTTGTGTTCACCTGAATATAACGATAAATTGTCTGTGCAATCAGTTCTATGTATGCTATTGGTTAAATTATGTTTTCGAGAACGTTCAGTGGATGCTGATTGGTTGTCTCGGCTTTTATTGGGAATTTCTAGAAGATTGTAATCTTGAAAGTGAAATTTCTCGCCAAATCTCAACAATGCCGCCAACGTTTCGCAACATTTGGCGAAATCTTGCCAACTTTGTGGCTTCGTTTACTGCCACTGCTCAGCAACATAAAGCTGTTTTAACCTTCATTCACATTGACATGTATTGATCCATAGTGACACTAAATGACCCACTAATCGAATTTTCTCGAACATGTGACTTAGTCCAATAGTCTTCTCATAATCCAAAACGGCAGGATAAAAAATTTAGTCAAAATTGCTTCAGCCGTTTTTTACATAAAATTAGGTTGACCCATAGTGACCCCAAATGACCCACTAATTGAATTTTCGCGAACATGTGACTTAGCCCAATGTTCTTCACGTGTCCGAAAACGGTAGGATGAAAAAATTAGTTAAAATCGTTTCCGACATTTTTTACATTAAATTAGCTTGAGACTGATTTGTAGTAAACCAAAATGACCCACTAATCGAATTTTCTCGAGCATGTGACTTAGCCCAATGGTCTTCTCGTAATCCAAACCGGTAGTATAAAAAATTTAGTTAAAACCGTTTCAGCCGTTTTTTACATAAAATTAGCTTGACCCTGTACATAGTAACACCAAATAGCCCAGTAATAAAATTTTCTCGAAGTTACCTAGTCCAAAGGTTTTCTCGTGCCCGAAAACGGTAGGATACAAAATTTAGTCAAAATCGTTTCAGCCGTTTTGAAAAATCGTTTTCGAAGTCGTTTCAGCCGTTTCATGTTGAAAATCAAATTTCTCGCCAAATCTCAACATTTCGCCACATTTGGCGAAATGTTGCCAACTTTGTGGCTTCGTTTACTGCCACTGCTCAGCAACATAAAGCTGTTTTAACCTTCATTCACATTGAAATGTATTGATTCATAGTGACACTAAATGACCCACTAATCGAATTTTCTCGAACATCTGACCTAGTCCAATGGTCTTCTCATAATCCAAAACGGTAGGATACAAAATTTAGTCAAAATTGCTTCAGCCATTTTTTACATAAAATTAGTTTGACCCATAGTGACCCCAAATGACCCACTAATTGAATTTTCGCGAACATGTGACTTAGCCCAATGTTCTTCACGTGTCCGAAAACGGTAGGATGAAAAAATTAGTTAAAATCGTTTCAGCCGTTTTTTACATAAAATTAGCTTGAGCCTGACCCATAGTAACCCCAAATGACCCAAAATAATCAAATTTTCTCGAACATGTGACTTAGTCTAATGGTCTTCTCGTAATCCAAAACGGTAGGATAAAAAATTTAGTTAAAACCGTTTCAGCCGTTTTTTACATTAAATTAGCTTGAGCCTGATTTGTAGTAAACCAAAATGACCCACTAATTGAATTTTTTCGAACATGTGACTTAGTCCAATGGTCTTCTCGTAATCCAAAACGGTAGGATAAAAAATTTAGTTAAAACCGTTTCAGCCATTTTTTACATAAAATTAGCTTGACCCTGACCCATAGTAACCCCCAAATGACCCAATAATCAAATTTTCTCGAACAGTTACCTAGTCCAATGGTTTTCTCGTAATCCAAAACGGTAGGATACAAAAATTTGTCAAAATCGTTATAGCCGTTTTTTAGATAAAAGTAGCTTGTCCCGTAGTGACCCCAAAATGACCCACTAATCGAATTTTCTTGAACATGTGACCTAGTCCAGTGGTCTTCTCGTGCCCGAAAACGGTAGGGTACAAAATTTTGTCAAAATTGTTTCAGCCGTTTTTGATATAAAATTAGTTTGACCCTGACCCGTATTGACCCCAAATGACCCATTAATTGAATTTTCTCGAACATGTGACCTAGCCCAATGGTCTGCTCGGACCCCAAAACGGTATTATACAAAATTCTGTCAAAACCGTTTTTACGATAAAATTTGCATATCCACATTGCCACAGACAAGATTTGCTCCTATTACAATATATAATATGTTGTGACTGCTTTCCAAAGACCTAGTATTTTTAAAAAGGAAAAATATAAAAGGAAAATAAATAAATTTTACTTTTATAATAATTAAATGATGCTACTTTTCGGTTATGGAAACACCAGTTATAATTTTGCACCAAAGCTGTCAAATGTTATAAAATGCTTATTTTATATCGCCAAGTGTAGTAATGTATTTATTTTCCGTAAGGAATACTTGGCACAGAGTGATGTCATTGCTGTATCAATTTTTCTTTCAAATTTGTAGTTACCCTTTTAATGAAGGAAGGCGTGATTTTATTTTAAAGAAAAGAATTATGAATGATTTACACGATTACTTGTTTAGGCTTACGATTATTATTGCTAGTTTGATTTTACTGCAGCATTTCTGCATTACGAGGCCATATGGAGTTCCGATAACCGAAAAGTACATAAAAGTTTTACCGAATTCCAAGTACTTACTAATGGACCTTAACTTTTCTGTTCATCATCTGTTAGAGTAGATGATGATTCTTCAGCAGTAATGGAAGCATTATTTAGCTTTGAGTGTGTAGAATTTTCATACTCATGCAAATTATTTTTTCTACAAACTTTTCGTAGAATCATCTCGGTCAATTTCACTGCATTACCAACAGCCATAGCGTTTTGGATTTTGTGAGCTAGTGATGTACCTCTGAGTGTGCTTGTGATAATCTGAGAGTCTCCGTTACCTGCATCTCCTTGACTTATTTGCATGATATCGTCTACAATTCTCGCAGTATCGTCATTGAAATCTATGGAAGAGGCACGTTCTGCCAATATATCTAAATTTAGTCCACGGATAAATTCGTCTAACTTCTCAATAGATTCATTTAGCGATCCAATTTTCTGTTCTAATCCACAAATAAGCCTGCATGTAGAATGGCAGCCCTCTTCCACATTACTACTGACGCTTCTCATTCTTTCCCAGCAAGAGTAAACAAAAGTCATGTTTTCCCGTTTTTGTGAAATTATCTTTTGATCTTGGATTGTAGTGCTATCAACCGCATTATTCTGTACAATTTCACCCTTTTCCTTGTCTGTACCCGCACTTATTTGCTGTGAACTATAAGCTAAATCCTTTATTTCTTGAAACATTTGTTTCACAAACTCAGTATCATCACATATTTGTTTGGTCATTTTCTCAATTTTCGAAACATTCTGCATCCAGTTATTCGATGTTTTTACCAAGTTTAGCGCTATTTCTGCATAATGTTCCTTATTTATTTGATCAATCTCTTCCATCTTGTCAAATAGCTCACCAAACTCCCCATCCATATTATCTGTTACTTTCCTGACTGTGTCGATATCGTGGGCTTGCCGATTTACAGCACTCCTTATATTTTTTAACACATCTTCCATTTCATCGAATTTTGCTTGTAATAGCTTGTTAGTGTTATCGTTGAGAACCGCTATATATTTCAATGAATCTTCGCCAATTTGACCGAACTGATCGTAGTTTTTCTTCGCTTGATTAGCTGCAATGGAAAATGCTTCAAGAATGGTTTCTTTAATGTCTTCAGTGTCTTCAGCAAGCTTCGTAAGGATTATTTCCAATTCTCTGTTTTCTTCTTCACGGTCAATAGACAAATGCAGTTTTGCATCTTTAAAGATATCTGTAATGGAGTTCTTCAGAGTCGCTATCAATTTCGATGTCTCACATTCAACATCACCCCCATTCTGTAAATAAAAATATAAGTTTAACCTGTAAGCTTTTACGTTTACTTGTTACTTTTAACATATCTGAAAATTAGAATTAAATCATGTTACAATGCTATGATACTACCTACTTAAATAAACCTTAAAAGTATGAGAAAGACATTTGAAAGATTGAATCTTTCTTCATCAGGCAGAGACACTTGTAACTATTTGTTTTTCCATTTTTCTATATTTACAGGGTGCGTAAAAAATTTTGAATAGATGTAAAATCCACTATTTTCGGGAAAACTGTAAATGTCAACGATTTATTAACAAATATATTAAGTTTAACATATAAATAATGGAAAAGCAGATTGGATCTCAAAACACCCGCCTTTTTCTTTGATACATGCCCTGCCCTTAATCGTTTTGGGACATCATTGACTGCGGCACGAAGTATCTCAGCGGGAGGATTGGACCATTCCTTAATCAATTTTTCTTTCAGACCATCCAAACTTTGATGGGAATTAGCCAAGACCTTTGCCTTTAAAATTCCCCAAATGGAAAAGTCTACTGGATTGATGTTGGGTTGATGAGAAATGAAGTCAATGTTTTCCGCCCCAAGCCAATCAAGAGTCTTGCGCACGCGATGGGCTGGAGCAGAGTCTTGCTGAAACACCCAATTTCGTCCAGAAAAGTTTTTTTGAGCAAAAGGTTTGAGCACTTTCTGCAAAATGTCGTCCTGATAGTATTTTTGATTGAGCCACCCAAAATAGTTTCCGCACCCTGTATAAGATACTTACAACGTAATGCATTAACAAAATTAAAAAGCTTATAAATGACATGAAAAATGATATTCTCATATTTCTCACTTCTAATTACTTTTTTCTTGTATTTTTATGTTCAAGATCGATTTGTTCATAAGCTAGACAACCTATAATTTAGAGCCTGCAGTGTGATACTGCCCCACAAATTTGGTTAATATTAAATTATGTATTTAAATGTATTCACACAGAAGCTTCTTCTATTCTTTTACACTATTTTATTTAACCCTTCCAAAAGCAAAGTACTTGTTGATAAAATGTTGAAATGATTGAATGATATATCAGGATTTACGAACAAATTTATTTGAAACTAAGAAAAAGCTTTTCTTCAAGTACATCATAAAAAGAGAAACTTTATCCTGAAATTCTGAAGCCATCGCGGCATTTGGAGATTAAAATTAAGTGGGAGATATAATATTTCACCGTCCTTCAAGAGGTGTTTACTCAACTTGGTTTTTATATGTAAAAATGGAATTTTGTAATCAATTTTGCACTCATTTCTTTATAGGCTAGAATTATAAAAGGTGTGTTTCCGATGACGATACATTATTTTTATACTTCTAGAGCTTAATTATAAATTTATAAATTACATTTAAAGCATTTTTTCGTTAGCTGGTCACAAGGGATAAATCGCAAAATATTCTTGATGGTTAACAAGCTACAACAATATACAATACAAGCTACAACAACAATGACGTTCATCATGAGCCAAACCACGCTCGCCAAAATAGCCAGCTGGCTGTGAAATTCTAACAACGAAATAATTTTAACACTAAAATGTAGGAAATATAAATAAAAAATAAAGAGTGTAATCTATATATATTTTTAAATATACTTTATCAATATATATTTTTTAAAAAATACACTTTATCACTTAATAGTTTCATACACTGAGAAAAATGACACTTTCAAATCTGAGTAAATCTTATGTTTTCCTTTTTTTCTGAAACTTTTTCTTTCAAATATGACAACCCAATGCTTTGCATTCTGAAATACCATAAATACTCAGAATATTGAAACATGGACATACTCAAAGCTGAGCACATGCAGGTCAGTTCATACTCAGTTTTGAAACATGGACATACTCAAAAATGATAGAATCAGTTCAAGCTCATTTTTGAATCATGGCAATACTCAAAAATGAGCACATAGAAGTCAGTTAATACTCATTTAAATGAAATGAAATATTTCCATTCTTCAAAAGAAAAATAATTGTGGCGTTAATGGGTGTTAAAATATGTCAAAAAGGAAATTTAGTCAGTTAAATTTCCATATCCAGGGAGCGCTTTTTCATTTAAAAAATATACTGATAACAATCGAATTGAAAATTTGTATAATTCATATCTCCCCTTCCCTACATAAATAATAAAGTCGTACAATCTTAACCACCATCTCAAATTAACCAAATCTATCCAAAATCCCGTTAAAAATTTCCAATTTTTTCACAAGGAAGAAACTCAGCATACTCAGAAAATTTTGAAAAAAAAAAAAAAAAAGCTAATGAAGCTACACTAGTTATGTAATAAAGGAACAGTGAAATTTAGCTGCGGAATCCCAGTAGAAAATCTGCAAAAAAATAAAATACTTTCGAGTATTTGGCGCAAAAACACACGATTTGGCTAGCAACATGTTTTCCTTCGCCATACGCAAACGATTTTAATGCATTTTAAATTGCCTGTAAAATGATTATTCGAATGCGCAATATTTAATGAATTTAAACTTAAACGATGAAATATTTATTATTTTTTGTATAATATATACAAGCTGCTTGTTGTTGCAGTTAATTATTTTTACCTCTGAAAAATTATCTTCTATGTTTTGGAAGCTGCAAACATCTATTTTACGTTATAGCGAAGCTGACATTTAAGTTATGTGTATTATTGAATTATTGAATCTGTATGTTTATTTTCACTTTTAGTTAACAATCGAAATTTTAAAAATATATGAATCTGAAAGACATATTAAAGTAATCAAAGAGTTTGAAGAAATTCTTGTTATGAGATTTTTGCAAAATTTGAAAGCGTAAAATTGTCATAAGCTTAAAAAATTATACGAATGGGTTAATTCTATGGCTCATGATACCATACCCTCTTTTTCAGAATCGTTTGCATTTTGCGTTCAACCTTTTCAACTCTGTGTACATTTTCATTAATATTAATTTAAAATATTTTTTAAATCAGATTAAATAAATCACTCACGTTTTTTTCTCTATTTATTAACGATTGAATGAAATTTTGCCTATTGTTTTATCCTCCATTCCACGATTTTTTCTAATTTAACCCTTTGGGGACGAGCGACACGTAAATGTGACGCATCTTAGAATCCTCGATTTTCCCACCAGTTATTTTTTATTGTAAGCTTTGCCTTATGTAATCCTAGCATTTCTGCGATTCAATTAGGCGAAAATTTCTGTTTTGAAAAACCGGTGGTAAAAGATTAAAAATTCTGTAAAGGACACTCGTCGCGAAGGGGTTAAATGCGGCTTCAACGGTTGTACAAGTAATTTTTAATTGTATTTTAAAAGGAAAAGTCCAATGACAAACGGATTCGTTATACATTTCTATATCGAAGAAGTCGTTGTTTCCATAGCAACAAAAACTTTCTTGAATTGACAATGTTCAGAATCGGGCTTATTTTTGAACTTGAAACAATTTTAATCAATTTAAATTTTGTTTTAAATCATAAAATACAATTGTTAAATTCCATTATATATACATATAAATGTTTACACAAAATTGTAGTTATAAAAATTTATTTTTTATGTAAGTTAAACATGCATAAACAAGTTCAGTATGAAAAAGTTTTTCCTTAAATAGTATTTATCATAAAAGCGTATTTTTTTAACCCCTTGAAGGGCGGTGGGATATAATATATCCCAATTAATTTTAATTCCCAAATGTCACAATGACACCGGAATTTGGAATCAAATTTTGCTTTTATAATATACGTGAAGAAAAGCTTTTACTTATTTTGAAATAAATTTGTTGTTAAATCCCGGTGTGACTCAATGATTTCAACATTTTAGAAACATAAGAATTTTGCCCCTGAAAGAGTTAATTTCATTCCGTCGCCAACCGGTGATAAATCGCCAAATAAAAGAAATTTTCATATTTATTTACGGACGTTATATCGAGGTTCCGCAGAATTTTTTTTATAGACGTATATATCCTCATGAGAAGAACATTCTGTAATTTTTTCAAAAATGTCTGAGTATGCGCTTATGGAGACCTTCCTTGTCAGCAACAAATTAATGAATCCTATAAAAATATCAACATTCGTCCGAATCATTCGATGACTTGCATTTAAAATAACCCATTAATGTGATTTTTATGGCGAAGTGGATAGGGCAATGGACTTGTAACTAGTAGGACTCGGGTTCGATGCTGGCTCTGGGTAATAGTGTAAATTTAGTTTGTCCTCCCGTATTTGTAAATAGAACCAGAGATGGCAGCACTAACGCTTTTTTTCTAGCTGTTGTTTACTGTTGTTTGAAACATGGACATACTCAAATATGAGCACATGATGTTATTTTCTTGAGTGTACGCATGTTTTCAGTAATGAGTATATCAAAAGTGAGTATATCACGAGTTTCAAACTTAAGTAATTTTGATTCGGAGCCATTTTGACTATGCGACATACTCAGATTTGAGTATTTTTTGCTCAGTTTTGAAAATGTCGTTTTTAAAGTGTATTAATTAAATTATGATTATACGTTGAGAAATCAATATAGAAATGCTAAAAAGAAAATAATGCTTCATTTTATAAAAAATGTTTTACTTTTTATTTTCTGTTGCCATGTTTTTAAAAAACAACAGAGCAAAAATTATAATAAAAAAAAAAATTTTACTAGCTAGCGATTTCTACCAAACGTTAAGAAAAGCAGTGAATTTTCCATAATAGAATTCGGTGCCCACGCCAAATTAATGTATTGTAACGGACATTTTTGAAAAAAAATATGAATTACAGTCATGAAATTAGGTGGGGTTTTAAAGATGACATTAAATGCATATAAAAGAGTGTTTTTTTTTTAACTTTTCACTTTATTTATTTATATTTAGTTTTTGTTGTTGTTTAGAGCCTTTTATTCTAAAATTCGATGTTGATTACAATTCCGTTTTCATTTTTCTTAAATTAGTTTTATCTTCTTATAGTTAAAAGTTGAACGTAATTTATGGAATGGAAGTGTGTTTTTAAATTTTGATTTATTTATACTGTTTCGCATGAAAATTCTATTCTAAATTAAAAATTAGCTTCGCTAGAATGTTATTATAGAGAAACTAGGTAAAATTAGTGATAGAACTCAAGGTTATTAATATGCAGAAAAGTTAGGCATGAAGATGGTTAGATAATGACCATTTTTACCTTTCTCAGGATCAATTTGATTTTTCTATAAAATTTAGGATATAAATTTACTGGTTCCGTGATTAATTTTTGTCTCAAGTACTATTAAACACGATATTAAATACGATATGAAACATAAGTTATTTAACAAATTTTAATTTACTTAGAGATTTTATCCATTTGATATTTTTTATAAGAAGCTTTCATAACATCACCTTAGTTGTTACATAAGTTAATTTGAATAAGTAAGTAAAACATCTTCGTTAAATAATAATAATAAGGCATTTTTAACACTTCTTATAGAAAAAAAAATCTAAATGATTTCAAATTTGTCGAAATATATTAAAATTTTCTAAATAACACGTGTTTCAGATCTTGTATAACATATCTGAACATATCTTCAGACAAAGATCAAACAATGAAATCCATAATAAATTATGATTCTAAATTTTATGAAAAAAATCAAAACAACTTAGCAAAAGAAAGAAAATATATGCCAAAAAAATATATATATGAAATTTTAACCTGAAATACAATTCTTCGTTTTGTACCTTCGTATAACCAACCTTCTTTGAAGTTGGAGGTGAAAATTGAACAAATTTGGCCAACAGAGTGAAAAGTATCCAGGCTGGGATTCGAACCTGGGACCATGACTGGGGGCATTCGCACTTATAGCCAGTATCCCAGGTTCGAATCCTAGACGGGATAGGATTCGAACTTTGTTCAACTTTGACCTCCAACTTCAAAGGAAAAAAAAATTCTACTTGAGGTTAAAAATGGACTTAATCTTTCCCTCTCTTTTGAAAATCACAAAAAAGAAAGTTTTCGTTATGCTTGAAAAATAAATAAATAAAAAATGAATCATGAAAAAGTTAAATTTTTGAGCCCATGAAAAGCACTATTATTTCACAGCCAAAATTAAATTTTTCAATAAAAGTCTCATGTGGAAGTTAAAGTTACCAACTAATTACCTTTCTGGAAGAGTCTACCATCTCATCAACTCTGGTTTCCTCTTCCATTTCACAATCTGTTTGAGCTGAACTATCGGTCATGTTCTCTTCATCACCATCTTTTCCATCTAGCTCACTTGAAGACTGTTGGACTGATGTTTGGAGGATAGAGTGAATATCCGTCTGCATGGACTGAATAACTTCTTGCATTGTTTCGAAACGCAGTTTCATTTCCTGATATCGCTGATCATTTCTCTTGAATATTTCCTCCAGAGTCACGTTAAAGTTCTGTTCTAACATTTTACTTTTGGCTTCGAACATACCTTGAAGGCGACTGATGAAATCTTTTTGATCTTTCTGCATTTGTTTAATCAATTTTCTCATCCAAATCCAGTCTTTAACGATCTGCAAATTTTTTAGATGGTTTAAATTAACATTTAAGAAATTAAAACAAAATAATTTTTATTTTCTTCAAAGGACATATTATTATATCTCGCAGAAATTACAGCCTTCACACTAGATGAAGAACGGAAAGGATCTATGTTCTACCTTATCTTTGAAATTTAAATTGCATTTCGGCCGTCCCTCAACAACATAAGTAAGTCTTTGTGGTCCTGAAATAGCATCCTTGTCTTTAAAAAATAATACTCTTCTTGCTCTGAAATAGCGCCTTTCTTGCACTGAAAAGATAAAGTTTTGAACTGGGGGTGGTTTTGGATTCTGGGAGTCATGATCGGCGTAGATCTGCAAAAAATTTTCAAAAATTCCAACTTAGGGGAGAATGTAACAGGTAGTATTTCTTACGAAATCTACCTTAAAAACCCTATTGAACTTCATCGCCATTAACAGAAATTTTTCATTTTCTTATTACCTTTAAAAAAATCGTATAAATTTAAATTATTACTATTTTCTGATTGTTTTAAGCGATTTCAGACGAATTTTCTCCATAAACGAATGTAAAAATATAACATTGGATGACTATGGTATCAAATAGAAATCGGTTCATAAAAACAAAGTTCTCATTTTCGGCGAAAAGAAGACTATTATTTAAAAAATCGCGAAAAATTCAAAAATCGATGTACAAATTCCGAATAAACTTTATTGAAAAGAAAAGATAAAAATACTATATTGGCTAAAAAATTGAGTTTGGATTGTTTGTATGAGTAGATAAAATCGCCGGCAACCTTGGAAAATTGGGAAAAAAAGCGAATTTTTTTCGTTCAGTATAAAACAACAAAATATTTAATAAAAAAAAAATAAAATTCTGAGAGTTAAATGTATTTGGTTCTGTCTTCATCTATCCGGAACCAGGTCTGCAGACCTCTACGCGGAACAGATTTCGCTAGCCCATCGGGTATACATACACACTCTCTCTCACACACACAGACATTATTATTATTATTACTATGCCCCCGTCAAAAATGACGGAAAAATGTTATTTTAAGTTTAGAACGTTAAGTCATATTATTGACATATTATTTCATTTAGCAGATGATATAAAATGAAATATTGTGTGTGTTTAATTAGCGATCCAATATGGGGATTTCTGTAATGTTGTCTTACTGTCACCTTGTGTTATACGCGATCATTCCAATAGTGGCAAGCCATCCAAATCAGCCGAAAACTGTGTTTGCAAAAGTCAACCTCCAGGGGAAGAAAATATGGTACTTCCTATGCTTTTAACTGTAATTTGAACATGAATTTTTGCTTAAAGTGTAACCTGCGTAAAAATTTAGGAATGGTTAATTTTAGGAATACAAAAATCCATATTTTTTTTTATCTATTAATGCTATTTTTCATTTCTAAAATATGAAAAAAGTGTTACTTTGAATCCAGGCATTTTTTGAAAGCAGCATAATCAACTTTTTAACACTTTCCAACCTAGTTGAAAAGTGTTTATGACTTCGGTTTGTCTGCCGTCTGTCCGTGTTCTAACTCGCGTAAATATGCTCGGATCGCCCTGAAATTTTTATATGTTATTGTCGTTTACTATAGCATGTTCCTTATTTCAACTGAAGTGTGTAGCACTTACAGTTTTCTTACAGGGACAGTCAAAAGAATTCCGTTACATTACAGTCAATGGGAAATAATCGTTTCAAGTGCATTTTGATAATGTTACGCCATTTGAAAGATGATGGAATTGATATATACAGTAATCTCTCACTTATACGTCGCCACTTTTATGCGTCTCTCTCTGTTATATGTCGATTTTCGATAGTCCCGCACAGGGCTTTACAAATTTGAATAAAAACTGGTAGCCAGCAAAAAATTCTAGTCGCCAACAAAAAATATTTACCCCCCCCCCCCCCTCTATCTCTCTCTCTCTCTCCCGTCATTGATATTCAAAAAGCACACACTTTTTAACACTTTCCAATCTAGTTGAAAAGTGTTTATGATTTCGGTTTGTCTGCCGTATGGCCGTCTGCCGTCTGGCCGTCTGCTGTCTGTCGTCTGGCCGTGCTCTAACTCCCGTAAATATGCTCAGATTGCTCTGCAATTTTTATGTTACTGTCGTCATCTATAGCATGTTCCCTATTTCAACTGAAGTGTGTAGCACTTATAGTTTTTTTACAGGGACACTCAAAAGAATTGCGTTACATTACGGTCTATGGAGAAAAATCATTTGCGGTTTATTTTAATGATGTTACACAATTTCAAACACATTGTAATTGATATATATCACTAAGGTGCATTACAAGAAGCTTAATATGGAATAGGGTGTGCATAGCACTTATAGTTACTTTACAGGGATAGTAAAAAGAATTCCGTTACATTACGTCTATGGAGAAAAATTGTCTGCGGTTTATTTAAATAATGTTTCACTATTTTAAACGCATTGAAATTTATATATATCACTAAGGTGCATTAAAAGAGGCTTACTACAGAATAGTGTGTGTATAGCAGTCATCGTTCATTTACTGGGACACACAAAAGAATTCTCTACTGTCTGTTAACAATAATTCCTGGAAGTGCGTTTTAAGTTGCTGAACGCGATTTTAAATTTAACCCACTTTTTGTCTATTACTTGGTGTGTATAAATTCTGTAGATCATATACAGGGAAGCACAAAAGTTCGCGAACGCATTTCCGTTTATTGACAGAAACTCCAGAAGGAGAATTTTAAACTGTGCTTACGCGTTTCCTAACTAAACTAAAATTTAGCATCCTATGTAGTATATATACAAATCTATAGATCCTATACAGGGCTGAATAAAAGTATTCGGATATTTTTCCGAATATTGTATATGTTGGAAATTCTTGAAATTATGCTTTTAAATAATGTTATATGTTTTCCAAATTGTTTTCTTAGATGTTATCTTTCAGCTTATTAAACGGTAATGATTTCTAAAATTCTTTTGGAAGCGTTGGAAAGTGTTAAATAATCCATGCTTGACGCATGATTTTTCGTTCTTGTTTTATAAATTTATCGAGAAAAAATAATAACAAGCATAGGTTAGAATAGTTACATAATTTAGAAAGATAATATAAACTAAGTTTTCTAATGAAACCTATCAAAACTATATCTCTCTAAAAACTAAAAACTAAATACAGTAAAGGTTGAATTAACCGGCATTTTCGGAAAATACTGATTGCCGAATAATGCTTCAAATGTCCGGATAGTTGAGTGCTACTAAATCTTTATCTGATGAGAGGGGCTTCGATGAAATAGCAGAGTAGAAAAACAATTTTTTACCTACGTGCCTGTTGAAGTCATTCAAATAGTACTGATTTTATCATTTTAAAATTTATATTTAATGAATTTATTTTTGCCAAATCTATACTAATATTATAAAGGAGTAAATCTTGTTTGTTTGTTTGTAGGGGGTAATCTCTGGAACTACCGAACCGATTTCAAAAGTGATGGTGGCAAATTGATGGTGACAGCCCCTGCTCCAACATAGGCTATATTTTATGTGGGTGCCACTAACCCCAGGGGGTGCAGGAGCAAAAAACGTTCTAAAATTGCGATTTTTCAGTTATCAGCTGTCAAGCCCTGACAGCTTGGCAGCCGGTTCTGTATGTATGTATGTACGTACGTAATGCGATAACTCTTCATAGAAATATCCGTTTTCCTTCAAATTTTGTTTGTAGGTTCACTGTGTTAAGGCGCTTCCCTGATTAGCTTTCGGGATTGATTGGTTAAGTATAAAAGGGGGGGGGGGAACAAGGGTCTACTTCCCCCCCCCCCCTTAATTTATATAAATGGGTTTTTCATGCAGAATTATTCCGTTTCCCTTCAAATTTTGTTTATAGGTTCACTGAGTTAAGGCGCTTCCCTGATTAGTTTACGGGTTTGATTAGTTAAGTATAAAGGGGGGGGATCGGGGGGGCTAATCCCCCCCTTAATTTATATAAATGGGTTTTTCATGCAGAATTATTCCGTTTTCCTTCAAATTTTGTTTATAGGTTCATTGGGTTAAGACGCTTCCCTGATTACTTTTCGGGATTGATTGGTTAAGTATAAAGGGGGGGAACAAGGGGCTAATTCCCCCCCTTAATTTATATAAATGGGTTTTTCATGCAGAATTATTCCGTTTTCCTTCAAATTTTGTTTATAGGTTCACTGTGTTAAGGCGCTTCCCTGATTAGTTTTCGGGATTGAATAGTTAATATAAAGGGGGGGGGATCGGGGGGATAATTCCCCCCCTTAATTTATATAAATGGGTTTTTCATGCAGAATTATTCCGTTTTCCTTCAAATTTTGTTTATAGGTTCATTGGGTTAAGACGCTTCCCTGATTACTTTTCGGGATTGATTGGTTAAGTATAAAGGGGGGAACGGGATTAATCCCCCCCTTAATTTATATAAATGGGTTTTTCATGCAGAATTATTCCGTTTTCCTTCAAATTTTGTTTATAGGTTCACTGTGTTAAGGCGCTTGCATGATAATTTTCGGGATTGATTGGCTGAGTATAAATGGGGGAACGGGGGGGGTAATCCCCCCCTTAATTTATATAAATGGGTTTTTCATGCAGAATTATTCCGTTTTCCTTCAAATTTTGTTTATAGGTTCGCTGTGTTAAGGCGCTTCCCTGATTAGCTTTCGGGATTGATTGGTTAAGTATAAAAGGGGGGGAACAAGGGGCTAATTCCCCCCCCCCCCCCCTTAATTTATATAAATGGGTTTTTCATGCAGAATTATTCCGTTTTCCTTCAAATTTTGTTTATAGGTTCACTGAGTTAAGGCGCTTCCCTGATTAGTTTTCGGGATTGATTGGTCAAGTATAAAGGGGGGGAACAAGGGTCTAATTCCCCCCCCCCCCTTAATTTATATAAATGGGTTTTTCATGCAGAATTATTCCGTTTCCCTTCAAATTTTGTTTATAGGTTCACTGAGTTAAGGCGCTTCCCTGATTAGTTTACGGGTTTGATTAGTTAAGTATAAAGGGGGGGGGATCGGGGGGGCTAATCCCCCCTTAATTTATATAAATGTGTTTTTCATGCAGAATTATTCCGTTTTCTTTCAAATTTTGTTTATAGGTTCATTGGATTAAGACGCTTCCCTGATTACTTTTCGGGATTGATTGGTTAAGTATAAAGGGGGGGGGAACAAGGGGCTAATTCCCCCCCTTAATTTATATAAATGGGTTTTTCATGCAGAATTATTCCGTTTTCCTTCAAATTTTGTTTATAGGTTCACTGTGTTAAGGCGCTTCCCTGATTAGTTTTCGGGATTGATTAGTTAATATAAAGGGGGGGGGATCGGGGGGCTAATTCCCCCCTTAATTTATATAAATGGGTTTTTCATGCAGAATTATTCCGTTTTCCTTCAAATTTTGTTTATAGGTTCACTGTGTTAAGGCGCTTGCATGATAATTTTCGGGATTGATTGGCTGAGTATAAAGGGGGGCACGGGGGGGCTAATCACCCCCTTAATTTATATAAATGGGTTTTTCATGCAGAATTATTCCGTTTTCCTTCAAATTTTGTTTATAGGTTCACTGAGTTAAGGCGCTTCCCTGATTAGTTTTCGGAATTGATTAGTTAAGTATAAAGGGGGGGGATCGGGGGGCTAATCCCCCCTTAATTTATATAAATGGGTTTTTCATGCAGAATTATTCCGTTTTCCTTCAAATTTTGTTTATAGGTTCACTGTGTTAAGGCGCTTCCCTGATTAGTTTTCGGGATTGATTGGTTAAGTATAAAGGGGGGGAACGGGGGGATAATCCCCCCTTAATTTATATAAATGGGTTTTTCATGCAGAATTATTCTATTTGCTTCAAAATTTGTTTATAGATTCATTGGGTTAAGACGCTTCCCTGATTAGTTTTCGGGATTGATTGATTAAGTATAAAGGGGGGGAACGGGGGCTAATACCCCCCTTAATTTATGTAAATGGGTTTTTCATGCAGAATTATCCCATTTCCTTCAAATTCTATTTATAGGTTCACTGTGTTAAGGCGCATCTCTGATTAGTTTTCGGGATTGATTGGTTAAGTACAAAGGGGGGGAACAAGGGGCTAATTCCCCTTTATCTATACTAATATATAAAGTAGTAAAGATTGTTTGTTTGTTTGTTTGTTTGTTTGTAGGGGGTAATCTCTGGAACCACTGAAGCGATTTTAAAAGTGATGGTGGCAAATTAATGGTGTCAATCCCTGCTCCAACATAGGCTATATTTTATGTCGGTGCCACCACCCCCAAGGGGGTGCAGGAGCGAAAAACGTTCTAAAATTTCGATTTTTTGTGTACTGAAGGAGATAGAAGCATCAAATTTGGTATGGTAGTTACTTATAAGATGTAAATGCTCTCTAAGAACAAATTATAAAAACATTCGCAATTTAAAAGGGTGAGATGAGGAAGAAGCGTTCTAAAAACATTCTAAATTACAATTTCTATGGAATCTCTTAAACTACAGAACCGATTTCAAAAGTGATGGTGGCAAATGGATGGTGACAGTCCCTGCTCCAACATATGCTAAATTTTTTGTCGGTGCCACTGCCCGCAGAGGATGCAGGAGCGAAAAACGTTCCAAAATTATGATATTTTGAATAATGAAGGAGTTAGGAACTTGACATTCTCTGGAACTACCGAACCGATTTCAAAAGTGATGGTGGCAAATTGATGGTGACAACCCTGCTCAACATAGGCTATATTTTATGTGGGTGCCACTAACCCCAGGGGGTGCAGGAGCAAAAAACGTTCTAAAATTGCGATTTTTCAGTTATCACACTGGCTGTCAAGCCCTGACAGCTTGGCAGCCGGTTCTGTATGTATGTATGTACGTACGTAATGCGATAACTCTTCATAGAAATATCCGTTTTCCTTCAAATTTTGTTTATAGGTTCACTGTGTTAAGGCGCTTCCCTGATTAGCTTTCGGGATTGATTGGTTAAGTATAAAAGGGGAGGAACAAGGGGCTAATTCCCCCCCCCACTTAATTTATATAAATTGGTTTTTCATGCAGAATTATTCCGTTTTCCTTCAAATTTTGTTTATAGGTTCACTGAGTTAAGGCGCTTCCCTGATTAGTTTTCGGGATTGATTGGTCAAGTATAAAGGGGGGGGGAACAAGGGTCTATTTCCCCCCCCCCGTAATTTATATAAATGGGTTTTTCATGCAGAATTATTCCGTTTCCCTTCAAATTCTGTTTATAGGTTCACTGAGTTAAGGCGCTTCCCTGATTAGTTTACGGGTTTGATTAGTTAAGCCTAAAGGGGGGGGGATCGGGGCCCTTAATTTATATAAATGGGTTTTTCATGCAGAATTATTCCGTTTTCCTTCAAATTTTGTTTATAGGTTCATTGGGTTAAGACGCTTCCCTGATTACTTTTCGGGATTGATTGGTAAAGTATAAAGGGGGGGGGGAACAAGGGGCTAATTCCCCCCCTTAATTTATATAAATGGGTTTTTCATGCAGAATTATTCCGTTTTCCTTCAAATTTTGTTTATAGGTTCACTGTGTTAAGGCGCTTCCCTGATTAGTTTTCGGGATTGATTAGTTAATATAAAGGGGGGGGGGGATCGGGGGGCTAATTCCCCCACTTAATTTATATAAATGGGTTTTTCATGCAGAATTATTCCGTTTTCCTTCAAATTTTGTTTATAGGTTCATTGGGTTAAGACGCTTCCCTGATTACTTTTCGGGATTGATTGGTTAAGTATAAAGGGGGGAACGGGGGGCTAATCCCCCCTTAATTTATGTAAATGGGTTTTTCATGCAGAATTATTCCGTTTTCCTTCAAATTTTGTTTATAGGTTCACTGTGTTAAGGCGCTTGCATGATAATTTTCGAGATTGATTGGCTGAGTATAAAGGGGGGAACGGGGGGGGGGGGCTAATCCCCCCTTAATTTATATAAATGGGTTTTTTATGCAGAATTATTCCGTTTTCCTTCAAATTTTGTTTATAGGTTCACTGAGTTAAGGCGCTTCCCTGATTAGTTTTCGGGATTGATTAGTTAAGTATAAAGGGGGGGGGATCGAGGGGCTAATCCCCCCTTAATTTATATAAATGGGTTTTTCATGCAGAATTATTCCGTTTTCCTTCAAATTTTGTTTATAGGTTCACTGTGTTAAGGCGCTTCCCTGATTAGTTTTCGGGATTGATTGGTTAAGTATAAAGGGGGGGAACGGGGGGATAATCCCCCCTTAATTTATATAAATGGGTTTTTCATGCAGAATTATTCTATTTGCTTCAAAATTTGTTTATAGATTCATTGGGTTAAGACGCTTCCCTGATTAGTTTTCGGGATTGTTTGATTAAGTATAAAGGGGGGGAACGGGGGGCTAATACCCCCCTTAATTTATGTAAATGGGTTTTTCATGCAGAATTATCCCATTTCCTTCAAATTCTATTTATAGGTTCACTGTGTTAAGGCGCATCTCTGATTAGTTTTCGGGATTGATTGGTTAAGTACAAAGGGGGGGAACAAGGGGCTAATTCCCCTTTATCTATACTAATATATAAAGTAGTAAAGATTGTTTGTTTGTTTGTTTGTTTGTTTGTAGGGGGTAATCTCTGGAACCACTGAAGCGATTTTAAAAGTGATGGTGGCAAATTAATGGTGACAATCCCTGCTCCAACCTAGGCTATATTTTATGTCGGTGCCACCACACCCAGGGGGGTGCAGGAGCGAAAAACCTTCTAAAATTTCAATTTTTTGTGTACTGAAGGAGATAGAAGCATCAAATTTGGTATTGTAGTTACTTATAAGATGTAAATGCTCTCTAAGAACAAATTATAAAAACATTCGCAATTTAAAAGGGTGAGATGAGGAAGAAGCGTTCTACAAACATTCTAAATTACAATTTCTATGGAATCTCTAAAACTGCAGAACCGAATTCAAAAGT
Source organism: Maratus michaelseni (assembly GCA_963931845.1). NCBI lineage: Eukaryota > Metazoa > Arthropoda > Arachnida > Araneae > Salticidae > Maratus > Maratus michaelseni. The sequence goes on from OZ007587.1 coordinate 190,108,679, forward strand.
GATGGTGGCAAATGGATGGTGACAGTCCCTGCTCCAACATATGCTAAATTTTTTGTCGGTGCCACTGCCCGCAGAGGGTGCAGGAGCGAAAAACGTTCCAAAATTATGATATTTTCAATAATGAAGGAGTTAGGAACTTGACATTTTGTATGGTCGTTACTTACAAGATTTAAATGCTCTATAAGAACAAAGTCTAAAAAAATTCGAAATTTAAAAGGCTGAAATAAGCAAAAAATTTTCTAAAAACATTCTAAATTACAATTTGTATGGAAACTCTGGAACTACTAAAGCGATTTCAAAAGTGATGGTGGCAAATGGATGGTGACAATCCCTGCTCCAACATAGGCTATATTTTATGTCGGTGCCACTACCCCGAGGGGGTGCAGAAGCGAAAAACGTTCTAATATTGCGATTTTTGCGATGCTGAAGGAGCTAGAAACTTCAAGTTCGGCATGATTGTTATTTATAAGATCTAAATGCGCTCTAAGTACAATTTCTAAAGAAAAATGATCTAATGATTCTGCGATTTTTCAACTATTGAATTTCTAAAATTACCAAATTTCACAATAGAGTACCATAGCGAAACCTTCACGCGTAAAAAGATAATGATAAGGGCGACGTGTCCTGACGTGTATATTGGCTATAGCACGAGTCACAAATTATAGTATCCTTATTATTCTGTTAAAATATAAAAGTGAATTATGAAATGTCAATATTTTGTTTGATTAAAGGTTCGTTAAGAGAAATTGACCAGCGTAGCGGGTGTAGCTTGCTAGTTAATAATAAAAGTTAAAAATATTTTTTTTTTGTTTGAATATACTTTCTAAGTTTATTTCTTAATATTGGGAGGGAGAGAAAGAAATGTAGTTTGTGCTTATTTCAACAGGTCAATTTTTGTACCCCACCGCCAAAAAAAAAAAAAAAAAAAAAAAAAAAACTCTAGATTAAGGTTGTTTTTAAATCCAAAAGAGCTTCTTTCTGACAAATTTACTTAATTCATTTTTGTTCGGAAACGCATGAAATTGGCAGGTGTTCTTATTCAGAAACAATGTAATCGAAAGGAGTTTTCTATGTTTTGGTAAAAGCAGAAGACCTTTCAGAAAATACTGTCAAAGTTGGCGTTTTGATCCGAATTCCTGACGCGGCAGCACGAGAAAAGAGGAAAATGTGTCGTCACGTGACACGAATTGCTTATAATTCTATAAGTAATTTGTTTATGAAAAAATGGAACACCCATTTCGATTCCAAATTACCTTCAGTAGTCAGGCCTTTCAATTTTATGCCAAATGAATCAGAAAGTTTCGCGTTGTTGAACAGGTCGTTTGAGATCCACCATAAATAACTTGAGTCGCCAGATAAAGAAAATTTGGTCGCCAGTAGCGACCTGGCGACCGCATTTGTCAAGCCCTGGTCCTGCATAAAGATATAGCGCTGCAATGTTATTTTTTTTTTCGTTTATGCGTCCAACATGAAATGCATCTCTCACTTATGCGTTGGAGAAATTTCAAGTTCCCCTTGAGATTTCTGCCTATTCTACACAACGTTTATTCAGAACTGTTTTAAAAGGGCAGGCTTCATTCTGAAAGAATTTGAAAATTATGCATTTTTTGCCAAATATCAATCAATATTAGATGAAGAATGGAATGCTGTTATTAATTTTAACGATTTTTTTAGATATTGATGAAAACATAATAACAAAAGAAATGAGGGACATATAAGAAATAGTCACAGAAATGCAAGATGATGCCAATGAAGATGAATCAGATAACGAAGAAAACGTAGAAACCTTCTGTCACGACATCCAACGAACTGATGCATCTGGCTCAACATATTCATGTTTCAATGAACTCGAAAAAGCTATTTTTAGGGACAGACATCAAGCTCATAAACAAACTTCAATTTTAAACTAATAAAACATACGTACGGGATTTTCCTCGAAAAGGATAAATTAAATCTTTTCTCCACCAGCACCAGACGGCGTATTCGAGCGCTTAAATCGGCAATTAACTCACTTTTTCACAAAAAAACATGAGTCGATATAAATCCGGTATGAAAAAGTGAAAAATGCATTTCAAAATATTTAATGGCTTTAATATGCTTTTACAGATATTTTAAGAGCAATGTTAACGTGTATTTTTTTAAGGAAGCGTTCAAAGAGTCGTTCATTTGTTTCTAACTTGGAATTTGTGATTCTGAATAGCAACAGTGTTCGTTTGTGTATATCTGGTAATCCGATGTTATTTTTAATTTAGAGTTTAAAACATTATATTTTGATATATGGTAATACATGTTTTATGTGAAAATATGCTGAACAGACATGATTTCATGTAGAAGAAATCATTTAGCTGCCATATGTTAGCATATGTTTTTCATTAAGCCTAACATACCATTTAGCCGTTCGATTCACATACCAGAGTGGTCGCACCCGACATGGTTACCAACACTCCCCTACTGTTGGATTTTATTATACGTAAATATATGCCCTTTTTGATGCCCAAAGTTGCTACTATTTTTTAGGAACGCCCTGCACTTTAAAAAAAATTAAAATGACCGCTAGGAATCTAAAATGATGTTATGCGCAAATGCAGTTAGGACATGGCGAAATCAATTACATGCAATAAGTAATTACTAGACTGAGAAAAGCATGCATGGAAATGCTCATACGTTATCTGAGAGCTGAAATACTATGGAATATAGAGTTTTCAAGTTAACAGATTTATCTTTGACTTTTTATGTTTCCTTTTAAGGAAAAAGGACTACTACTTTAATTAAAATTAATCAGTCTTTTTTATTTATTTATTTAAGAAATATATGACTTATTGAAAACTGCATCGTTGTAATTTAACTTTAAATTCTTTAATCGTCTTTAAATTCGTATTTCTTTTTCATTCAATTATAGCTTCGGGCATAAATTTAATAAACTTTTTTAATTGCATGCAATTTTTTACTCTTATTTTTTAGATTTGTAGGAACTGAATCTAGTATTGCTATTATAATACTCACTCATGTTAAAAGAAGTAATATAATTTTTTTTTTTAAAGTCAATTCCTACTTTTTAATCATAAATATATAAAATAAACCCGTGCAGCATCAATGTCCCACGTTATCTTTATTGAACATTTTTTTTATAATCATCGTTGCGGTATTTTATTTTTGTGGCATCACTAATTTGAGGAAAATCTTTCATTTCATTTATGAAAACAATGGGAGAAATTTTTGTCTCCCATATAAAACTAAAATTAATTAATTAAATTTAATTAATGAATTAATATTTGAAAAACCTGTATTAACATCCAGTGTCATCCACTACAAGTTTAAAAAAATGTATTTGAACTTGAGTGGATGAATAGAAAATATTTTATTAACGATTGAAAATTTCAACAAGATATATAAATATATAGAGTGTGAGCTAATAGTAGGAATTGAAAAAAAAATGAATCAATAAGAATAATAATAAAGAAAGTAACGAATTTAAGAAATTGCATGTCTTGCTCGTTCCCATTTATCAAGTCCGTTTGATAAAAAAAAAAATCAATAACAAATTTGGTACTTCTTTGTTATAGCGGCCCCTACAATTACGATCATGCCAAGTTGCAGTTAATTTCGCCAAGGTCGTGAAGCGCGAATGTATAATTGAGATATAAAAATAAATTCTTTTGCATTAATTAATATAAAATATTATATTAATAAGAATATACACTGCAAAGAAAAAAAAATCTGATTTTACGGTACAATACTGGCATCCCAGCTGTCAGTATTATACCTGTAGTATACATACGCGGTAGCGTATTACTGCATATTTTACTATTTATTACTGTTATAATTAATTTTACGGTATAATACTTGCAGCTGGGATACCAGTACTGTAGCGTAAAATCAACTACTTGTTTTTTGCAGTGTAGTACTATGTTTCATAACAAATTCATATTGTTTCATAACAATTTCTTACATTGTTTCAGAAGAATAACAACTTTTTAACTTTTTAACACATCTCTCATGTAACTATTCCAATCAACTGTTACATTTTCACCCATATATACTAGTTGTTTCTTACACCATTTTATGGGTGTTAATTCCTCTGCTCAACAGTACATAAACCTTAAAACAGTTACATACGGTATTCTCGAACCACTAAACCAATTTCGAAGGACTGCCAATTATTTGACGAGATTTATAACCTAACTTGGCGATATATCTGTGCTACTTGGCGATTCATCCTTGGAGGGATGCTATAACAAAAAAGTACCAAATATTTTATAAGGAAATTTCGTGAAATTGAGTCATTATATAAAAACAATACGATGTACAGTGTGTCGCACAAACACATTCACATTTCAAAAATTCATTAAAAAAATAACACAGTCGTATATCGGAGTGAAATTTGCACTATAAGACTTTTCAAAGTGTCGATACATTTTTTAAATGTCAACGGACTTATTAGACACCCTGTACTGTATCTTACTATGAATAAAATACGTAAATAAATATTTTTAAACAAGTTGATCAATCCAAATGAAACCTCAGTTTTTAGAATAAAGTAAGTAACTTTGGATCAAAGTGCAATTCCGAAGATGTTTTGCATCTCAAATCTCATAATCAAACTTGTAAAGAAATGTGAATACATTCAGCATTACATGCTTTGTTGCCTATTTTTGAAACAATAAAACACGAATTTTTTCTCTAAACGTAAATATTTAATGATGAATAAAAACTCAACACTCAGCCTGCTGATACCATATACCTGTTCAGTTGATTTCTGAATTTCCTTGATATCACTTTGAAAATCTTCTTCCGTAATATTTTCTTTCCCATCAATCATTTTCCAAATCCAGGAGAACTGAAAAAAAAAGCAATAAAAATATAATCTTCGCTTAGTAAATAACAATATAAATATTTGTGTCGCAGTAAAAACATATCAATCTGTATAAGGCGTAAAGGAAAGTTCGATTGCGATAAAAATCGGACATCAGAGAAAGTATTCGAAAATAAAAAGCTGTCTAAAATTGAAGTCTAAGTTGTCACAATTTTACCATCGGTATTTTTATTTATAATGACTCATAATTTTTTCCATTCCGATAATCTCCCAGTCCTCTTTTAATCTCAAATTTTTTAGCCAATATTGAGATGGATTGGGATTAAGGGGTCTCAGGAGTCTTACTTTTCCATTGAAGGTGCAATTTAGCATCATGTCACATTTAATTTTATTTCTCATTCCCCATAAAACATAAATACATAAAATTTGTACAACTAATAAGCTTAATATATGTTCTATACAGAATAATTATTTCAACATTTTACAACTGATATTTTACTTTTTTTGATAAAAATTTTAAAATAATTTTTCGCCTTGCATCCACTGCGCGCAAGACTGTAGCAAATCTATTTGTTCTAGATCCCTAAATATTGATAAACATGTAAAATGAATACTTTATTTTTAAGCAATTAAAACACATAGTTGTTTTTAAATTTAAATTTAAATTATAAAATGTTGAAAAAAATTCCATTTTTTCTTGAAAAAATGCTAATTTTAAATAACCAATACAATTATAATACTAAATTTGAAGTTATACCCTGCATCAAAATGAACGTATATGTGAAGTTTCATAGAAATTGTATTCTAAGTTTTTGAGAAATGTTGCGCGCAAGTAAATAATAATAATAATAATAATAATAATAATAATAATAATATTTTATTATTTTTTAAACAAAATTAAATGTTCAAAAAACAAATAAATATTGAATAATTATGCTACATAAAACAGATATTAAGCTGTCAGTAGTAAAAATTTTATGTATATTTATGTTTTATAGGGAATGAGAAATAAAATTAAATGTGACATGATGCTAAATTGCACCTGCAATGGAAAAGTAAGACTCCCGAGACCTCCATTAAATTGCATTTCCGTTTTTTCAGTCTGTATGACAGCGACAACCAAACGAATTAACCGAACCAATCGAATTCAGACAAACTCAGCTAATCTAAATTCATGCATTTTGTGCAATATCACTATATTTTGATATAGAACCCGAATCTATGCGTTCCGAAAATCATCTACCGCGTGTCACCTATGAAATGCGTGCTATAAGTTCGCTGTCCCTGCCTTAGTCCATGACACATGCTTTTTTTAAATATTTTATTCATTCGTATTTTATAAAGACACAAACACACACAAAATAAATAAATAAATAAATAAATAATAATAATAATAAAAATCTGATTTTTTTTATTAATAAAATAAACTTTTACAAAAAAAAAATATTAACCGACTTAAAAAAAAGCACTAAAAAGTATTAAATAATTCTTTAAATTCTCTAATGACAAAATGTTATCCATTAACCAGAAATCCGATATCATGTGTCGGAATAAAAATGATAAATTTAATATGTACAGTTTAATACCCACCAAACATGGATTTTCGGGAGAATATATTTTACAAGAGATGAATATACAGACTTATGATTTAGTTTACGAATTTACACATATGAAAAGCAATCAAATTTTTTTTTGAAGTCTGTGCCAAACAACCCCAATCGATAAATTAGTAGATGCTAGGTACAATATATTCACAATTCTTACTATACTTAAGATAGTTTGGCACCGACTTCAAAAAGTAATTGATTGCTTTTCATATGTGTAAATTCGTAAACTAAATCATAAGTCTGTATATTCAGCTCTTGTAAAATTTATTCTCCCGAAAATCCATGTTTGGTGGGTATTAAACTGTACATATTAAATTTATCATTTTTATTCCGGCACATGATATCGGATTTGTGGTTAATGGATAACATTTTGTCATTAGAGAATTTAAAGAATTATTTAATACTTTTTAGTGCTTTTTTTAAGTCGGTTAATATTTTTTTGTAAAAGTTTATTGTATTATTTTATTATTGTGTTTATTATTGTTATACACACACAATTATCTTGATTTCAACATCTGCTGAATAAATAAGTAATTTGTAATAGAAATTATAATTTACCGAAATTATCCATTAAATAAATATTTTTTAATAAAATCTTTGACAGAATCAAATTCTCGTCAATCTTGACGACAATTGGCGAAATATCGCCAAATTTGGCGACCAAATATGTTGCCATAAATGAAGCCAACGTGGCTGTAGTTGACTTATTTGATGAAATTCTCATTCAGATTGACGAGAATTTGGAATGAATCTTCTGTAATCGGGTTCCACGCATTTTAGTTTAAATTTTCCAGTAATTTTTTTTTTTCGAAAGGAAAAGGTTATGGGCTAAGAGCTTAGAAGGATTAGCTTTGTGTGATTTGTAGTCTAACAAACTTATAAATAAAACACACGATCACAAGTCGCTAGCTGAGATACAAAGACTACGAACACTGCCTACTTAATGCGTTGAGTATATAACCAGAAAAAGACTGTATGTTTTCTGCACTACATGTCGAATTATTTAAATAATAAAGTTTATAGCGGTGATAAAAATATTTACAGCTCAGAGTTAGAAGCCACTGTCCTTTTTCAGGAAATTGTAATATAATTTCATTGTCTAGTATTAAACGCTGAAATTGTGTGAAATATTTCTTTTTTCCACCACCAACTTTTCTGCGAAATCTATTTCATACACTTTTTAATTTAATATTTCATTGATTTTTAAAAGAGTTATTACAATCTCACTTTGAGTTAAAGTTTTGAATTTTGAATTTTTTCTAAAAACAAAATTGTTTTAATCGTCAGAATTTGACGAAATTCATATGGGACCACTTACACTTTTAAACAAAAAAATATTTATACATCAAAATTGGTGCACATTTACGAAAGTTATGCGTGAACAGGACTAAAACATAGATACATAGGGTCAAATTATTAACATCTTCCTTTTTTCACCTTCTTCTATCAAAGAAGAAAGTACTGTAATCAAAACTTTTTCGACGGATTTATATGTTTTAGGGGTCAAAGATTCCGAAAAACATGTTTTTACAAAATATCTGTCTGTCCGCGTGTGCCCTCTTTGTATCATTGAAAAGTGTGTCAAGTTATGAAGCAACCTAGAATTGCACCAAATTTCATTTATAGGTTTTTGGCTATGACCAGCAGGTCCCACTTGAATTTGCGGATATTCTACCGAAAGTGGGCTCTGTGATAGCGGTTTTTGTTTCATTTAAATTATTGTATATTCGAAAAGTGTATTAGGTTATCCACAGTACTGAACCAAAATTTTTATATGTGTGTTTTACTATGGCCTGCAGGTTCCAGTTGAATTTGGAGATATTCGGCAAGAAGGATGCGGTATGATAGACACATAAAGATTTCAAATTCAAAAAGATGTACAATTAAGTCCTAAATGTTTTTTCAATTAAATGTTCAGCCTTGATCCAAGGATACCGGAACAATTTTTGTTTTGCCTCTACTTTAAAAAATGGCTGAGATATAGCATTTTGAAATTTTAGGGTGGCTGACATTTTGAAACAGGGCAGCAGTATTCCTCTATAAACGGTTTTAATTTAAGAGTTTTAGTGGACATGCTTTCTCGCAAATTTTATGTCATTGTTGTAACCATCGTTCCAACTCTTATATTCTTAACACTATATATTCATATTCGCCAGCGTTAAATTCTCGCCAAGCTAGGCAGTATTTGGCGAAATATAACCAAATTTGGCGATAGAAACAAGTTGCCATAAATGGAGCCAACTTGGCTATAGCTGGCATATTTGGCGGAATTCGGGTTCAAATTCAATATTGGCGAGAACTGCGATCGAATCTTCTGTAATCCGATTCCATCCATTTTTATAGCTTGGTGTTTTCCAGTAAAATTAGCTAAAATCTTGAAACCAAGGAATAGGGAGGCTATCTTTTCCCGCCGGTATAGGCCAGAAGGACTTTTCGTAGTTTAGTATACATAATATATCAGCTACAAATAAATTAATATCTCGTGTAAATGTTTTTAAATTGAAACTGTTGTAATTGCTATTTGAGCATTTTAAATATGACGTAAGTTTCCTAATTTAATGTTTTGAACACGTAATAATTTAATAATTTCTCTTTTTTAATATTCACGCGCAAGTATATTTTTTATAACGTATTTTTTTACATTTACTGCTTTTAACACGTGATCATTTAATTATTATTTTAAAGTTTTATTTCTGTTTTCAATAGTCACGTGTAAATACATTTTTTAACTGAAAGGGAATATTATTATGTGCGCTAATTTACAAATTGACAACAATTCAAATAATGGACTTTTTGAAATATAAATTAAATCTTCATCAAAATAATGGAAATTTGAATAAAAAAATTTGAAATAATTTGTTCTAATGTTCGTATTTTAACGAAATTGAAATGGGACCACCTGGTACCTTACTCTTTCAAACAAAGAAAATTTACCAATATCGATGCACATTTACGAGAGATATGCGTGAACAACATAAAACATACATACATACGGGTCGAATTGATCTCCTCCTCCTTTTTTTTAACTCGGTTAATAAAAAAATGTTTAATTGATCTCATTTAATCAATCACGAAAACAGTTGTTAGCTGTTTCGACAACAGTTGATTCGGTCTTACAATCCCCCAGTCAAAGGAAAATGAATGGAAACCCGATTACAGGAGATCGCCACTGGTCGTTTCATTAATAATTCAGTCTTCCGTAATCGTTTTAGAGCCGATCAAATTAGCGTGTCATTAGAGTTTGCAGTGCCACAATGGGGGTTGTAGGGGGCAGAGTTCCCTAGTTAAATAAAAATTTCGTTAAGATGATAATACGACCTCGTAGGGGTACTCGTAGCTCGTAGGGGGCAGAGCCGCCTAGTTACGATGATAATGCGGCCTTTCTCGCCAACAACAGCAAGCGGCACAGGATATCGAACTGTTTTCCAACAAATACAATCGTAAATAATATCTTTTATAGCCAAAATCCGCCAATCTGATGTTATGTGCGTTTAATAAATGTATTCTAAATTATTGCTTTGTGTTATTTTAGTTTGTTTTTATATTATTTATCCTTTTAGGTAGTTTTATGTTAGCTGGGTGCCAGTGATAACTCGCCAAATCTTGTTTCAGTTGGCGTCATTTGAATTTCAACCCTTTCAATTCAAATGATTTGAATTCAATTTATTTGAATTTCAATTTCAATTTAATTCTTGAGATTTCGTTATTAATATTGATGTGTTTATGTTTACGTATTTTATCATGATTATATTTTAGCTATTTTTAAGTAAGTTTTTTAAGATATTATATTGCATTGTTAAAATATTGGTTATTTGCTATTAGCTAATGTTAAAAGAATGCCCAGAAAAAAAAAGGCGTTACGAGATTGAAAAAAATTTTCTCGATCACTGGCGTCCGACTAACATAAAAGTACCTAATAAACATGATTGGCTATTAACATCCATTTTTGGCAATCTATCTGATAATGCGTTATCACCAATCTTATAAATCGGAAGTCACTGGAATAGTAAAATGACGTTTAAATACTAAATCAATAATTTTACGATGATGTCGGCTGATGGCTGAATCTTGACTTGAAGGGGAAAAAAAGGTTAACCACTTAACAGTCATTTTTATGACTAAACAGGCTGATTTAGACACTAAAATAGTCTTTAACTAGTTAAATTTTATTATTATTTCTGAACTTGGAAGTATATTTTGTATAGTTTATGATATATGATATTCTGGTACTTTTATGTTAACTGGGCGCAACTGATAAATTGCCAAATATTGTTCTCATGCCATCATTTGTATTGCATTCCTTACATTCCAAATATCAACCTATTTTACTCATTTAATTTAAAATACACAACTTTAATTTTAAATACATGTATTTAAAATAATAACAATAATAAAAAATATATATATTTTATTTCACCATGAAAGCATCGTTCCTAATTTACACACGCGATAAGCTGATGCTGTTGGCGAGGTTTGCACCCGACAAACATTAAAGTACAAATATTTTTGCTAAAAATGTGTGCATGTGTCAGGAAACCCACAGATAAAGTCCATTTTGCAAAAAAAAAAAAAAAAAAAAAAAAAAAAAAAAATATCAGTCGCATGCTTGATTACGGAGACTGGTAAGTATAGTTAATCTGTAGTTAATCTTTCGTAATAGGGTTGCACAACAGATTTTGGCGTCGAACATAAGCGATATTACTAGCAAGAAAGTAGGTCAAAGTAAATATACATATTATGACTATACTGGCATAAAACCACTCTGATGTTTCGTACCATATTCGTTAAAATACGCCAGTTGGCATGAAATCCTGGGTACTTACGTATTATCCGTGCCAGGAGACTGATCGCCAAAAATGGTTGCCAAGTACCAATCTTGTTTATCGTTGCCAATCATGTTTTCAAACGCAGTAATGTAATATTATCAAATAACATTGTTAAAAATGGTAATTAATATAAAATAAATAAAATGTAATATATATGTTTATTAAATTTATAACATTGTTAAAAATAGTAAGTAACATTATTTTAATAAAATTAATAAATGGTAAATAGCATAGTAAATAAGATAAAATATAATATTATAAATTATTCCCAGGCATGTACCATGTAGCAAGAAAAAAATATATAAGGGTTACTATAATTAGTAAGATTGGCTCCATGCCTGGCGCAGTTGGCTTAAAACTGGCACGGATAATACGTAAGTACCAAATCCTGTTACAGAACAGCAACTGAAATGTAATACTAATCTGTACATCATGAAAATGTAACTGGCTACTAACATTGCACATAAATTCAAATAATGTATAAATTATAAAATAAGAAAGAAAGCTACATAGAGTAATTGCAATCACCTCATTAACCTGTATGTGACTTTACACTAATGCTTTCACAACATTCACTTCAGAAATACAAAGTGGATAATTTAATACTATTACTAATTCTAATAATAATAATTTTTGGACTTACGAGATTAAAAAGCTTTAGAATTGTAAAACTTGTGAGATCAAAAAAGTTTAAAATCATGAGACACATAGCTGCAAATGAAATTAAAAGAAAAAAAAATTAAAGCAGAGATAATAATAAGACAATTGAATTAAAATTTCAAAATGAATATGAATTAATCATTTTACTCACATATAAGGGACATACCGCTTAAAGCTGTATACCACATGTATTTCAAGGTAGACATAACGCAATTTATTTATTTTTTTAAATCAAAGTATTGGAAACATATGCGAATTTGAGAAATTAAATAAAAAATATTTAGATTGGCGTTTTAAATGTTAGATCGAAAATCGAAAAGCAATATACGATTCATTTTACGGCACGTGGCATGTTATATATTACACTGTCTTAAAGAAAACAACGCATGATTAAAACTAAAAAAATAACTAACTAACTAATTATATATATATATATATATATATATATATATATATAATAATCTAGTTTTTAAAATTAAATTGTCCATTATATTTCAATATGATACATTACACGCACTTTCATCAGCACAAATGACGTCATTTTTATTAGAATTGTTAAAATTGAAATATTCTATTATGAGTGCAATCGAGGCTAACGAAAAAGACAGGCTACCGCGGTGCATTCCACTTATCTTTTTTTACAGACCGCTAGAGTGACATGATGCTCTTTTCGTACACCTGCATTGGTGCATTCGAGCATCACGTGACTCCCGCGGTCTGTAAAAAAAGATATGCGTAAAGCACCACGGTAACCTTTCTTTTTCGTTAGCCTCGGAGTGCAACAAAATGACGTCGTCATAATTTTTTTTTTCATTCTGCCGGTACTGAGATTAAGGGAAATCTTCTATCTATTTCTATCTATTCTATTCTATTCTACTTATTATATCTACTAGCCGCCACTGGCGACCAGTTTGGTCTCCCTTAAATGTATGTTAAGTACTGTAACACGTTACTTTTATTCATAATTTATTTTTTTTCCGTAATCCTTCGCCAAACCGGAAGATTCTAATAGACAAATCAAAAACTTTTTCGATCATGGTAGCATTTCGCATATTTTTTGTTGTTATGTATTTCATCTTTCTTGACAAAAACCGCTTAACCAACTTAAGCATTTATGCTTCATATCCGTTTGCTTATCAGTTGCAATATACTTGCTAATGAGGAGATTCTTAAACATATTAAGTAGTTTTCCGTAATTGGATCCATTGCCAAATGGCGTATTTTAGTTAATACGATTTGGTGCAATGAAGTCTATTTTGTGAAAGTCTTTAATAATATCCACCATTTACATTGAACCATATTGTTGCCAATATTTGTTTGTTTGTTTGTTTGTTTCTCGCTAACTTTGGCTGTAGACTTGATTACGGGAGAATCAAGAAGAAAATCTATCATTATTCTCATTTAAAACGTCTTGAATAATGTGACATAATCGGAGTGCATATTATAACACGTAATTTTCGAGTATGGTTTGGTGAAACATTGAACTTTTGGAAGCCAGTTTTGATAATCACGTAAATATGTCACACCAACATTACCGCCTATAATTCTAATTACAGCAACCCGTTTTTTCTCTCTATATTGCAACTCTATAGTTAATATAGTGCCCCGGTGCGTCTACGACAGCTGTTCCATCAGAACATTTGATTTCAAAATAAAAGTATCGTTTCTAATTTGCACACGCGAAAAATAAAAGCTGGTATTGGCGATTTTAAAAATTCTATTGGCGAGATTTGCGCCCAAATAACACAAAAGTACTTAATGATGTTATGTATTTTGTAAATGTATATTAAATTACTGTTCTGAAAGCGATTGGTCATTAATAATGGTAAATATGATTGGTGATTAACAATCATTTTCGGTGGTCTCTCTTCCTTTCACGTATAATACATAAATACCAAATTAACTGACAATTTGTTTCGAAATTTGATTCATTAAATATCATTACATGAGTTGTATTTGTTTACATTCAGTTTACATCAAGAAAAGATAAAGAATGAAGTTGAGTTGTATAGCACATAATTATGGTAAACTTTGATTGTGTCGCTGGTACGAATTATTTTTTTGACACCAGGCAGCGCTCCAAAAAATCTTTTATGGAAAACTAACTTTACGAACGATTATCTCCATGGTTTAATGGTTTAATATTTTAAACCTTCACGACGAATGAATCTTTTTTTTGTTTGTTTACTTTCATGGACAGAGAATTTGAACTGCGAAGCTAATTTCAACTGAAGTTATTGGAGAATATATACGTAATTGAACGTAAGTCATCTCTCAAATATTAATTTATTTTGAACGATCTTTCTAAAAATGTCACATTTATGAAGTTTTATTCGAAAAAATAATTTTTAATAAAAATGGCCGCCTGGCATATGAAAAAGTGAAACGGACATTCCGGAACTGTTGATGACAGTCACATGACTTACGGTTTTATTATAGAGATACTATTATATAAAGAGGAAACGGTGACTGACTGACTCATCAACGCCCAGCCGAAACCACTAAAGTCAGGGTCACGCAATTTGAACTGCAGATTGCTGTTATGGCCTAGGCAAGCAATAAGAAGGGATTTTTGAAAATTCCCCCCCCCCCCCCGAAGGGGTTTAAAGGGGGGTTCGAATGTTTTAGGTCATTTTGCCATATCTCAGTAGGAGCTTGAAATTCCAGAAAACAAATCTACTAAAAAAATTATTAAACACCTATTTCAGCGATTTTAGAAATTCCTCTCAGAAGGGGGTTAAAGAGGGTGGTCGAACGTTTTAGGTCATTTCGCCATATCTCAGCAGCAGTTATAGGTAGGAGTTTGAAATTCCATATAACAAATTTACTAAAAAAATGATTAAACACCTATTTCAGCGATTTTAGAAATTCCCCCCAGAAAGGGGTTAAAAAGGGGTGGTCGAACGTTTTAGGTCATTTCGTCATATCTCAGCAGCAGTTATATGTAGGGGCGCGAAAATCAGGAAAACAAATCTACTAAAAAAATTATTAAACACATATTTCAGTGATTTCAGAAATTCCCCCAGAAGGGGGTTAAAGGGGGGTGGTCGAATGTTTTAGGTCATTTTGCCATATCTCAGCAGCAGTTATAGGTAGAAGCGTGAAAATCAGGAAAACAAAGCTACTAAAACATGATTAAACATGTATTTCAGCGATTACAGAAATTCCCCTCCCGGAGGGGGTTACAGGGTGGTGGTCGAATGTTTTAGGTAACTTCGCCATATCTCAGTAGCAGTTATAGGTAGGAGCGCGAAAATCAGGAAAACAAAGCTACTAAAAATGATTAAACATATATTTTAACGATTTTAGAAATTTCCCAAACGAGGGGGTTAAAGGGGGGTGGTCGAATCTTTTAGGTAATTCCACCAAGGGGGAGGTCGAATGTTTTAGGTCATTTCGCCATATCTCAGCAGCAGTTATAGGTAGGAGTTTGAAATTCCAGATAACAAATTTACTAAAAAAAATGATTAAACACCTATTTCAGCGATTTTAGAAATTCCCCTCAGAAAGGGGTTAAAAAGGGGAGGTCGAATGTTTTAGGTCATTTCGCCATATCTCAGCAGCAGTTATAGGTAGGAGTTTGAAATTCCAGATAACAAATTTACTAAAAAAAAATATTAAACACCTATTTCAGTGATTTCAGAAATTCCCCCAGAAGGGGGTTAAAGGGGGGTGGTCGAATGTTTTAGGTCATTTTGCCATATCTCAGAAGCAGTTATAGGTAGGAGCGCAAAAATCAGGAAAACAAAGCTACTAAAAAATGATTAAACATATATTTTAACGATTTTAGAAATTCCCCACCCGAGGGGATTAAAGGGGGGTGGTCGAATGTTTTAGGTAATTCCACCATATCTCAGCAGCAGTTTTAGGTAGGAGCGCGAAAATCAGGAAAACAAAGCTACTAAAAAATGATTAAACACGTATTTCAGTGATTTCAGAAATTCCCCACCCGAGGGGTTAAAGGGGGAGGTCGAATGTTTTAGGACATTTCGCCATATCTCAGCAGCAGTTATAGGTAAGAGCGGTAAAATCGGGAAAACAAATCTACTAAAAAATGATTAAACATGTATTTTAGCAATTCTAGAAATTCCCCTCCCGGAGAGGGTTAAAGGGAGTCGAATGTTTTAGGTCATTTTGCCATATCTCAGCAGTAATTTTAGTTAAGAGCACAAAAATCAGGAAAACAAATCTACTAAAAACTAGAGATCGACCGAAATTTCGGTTTCGGTTTCGGTTTCGGCACAAAATCGGAGTTTCGCCGAATATTCGTTTTCGGCGAAACTGCTGCCAAAATTTCGGCCTGACCGAAACTATCTGTATTTCAAAATCTCGTTCCTTCTTTCGGAAATTTTCAACTTTACTCATTGATGTGAGTTGTATCGGCTCAAATGAGACACTGTTTATTGCTGTGAACTCCACTGTTTATGATTATCGGTCATGACTGATCCATGATGCGAGTATAAATTATAAAGCAAGCAATGCATATATGACTAAACTTAAAAGACGCTTATCACGTGATCTTTAAAAGCTGAAAACTTAACAGTAACAGAAAATTTTTACTTTAAAACTCTAGATTGTTTTGAATGATTTATGAGAAAGGTGTTGTTAACCCTTTCCGGCACAGTGGCCCCACTCCGGGCACACCTAATTTTAATTCCAAACTTGCATTCGGCACCAAGAATATTTTAATAAAATTTTGTTTCTACAATGAAAGCTTAAACTAAGGAATTCTTATTTTCTAAAAAAGTCGTTTGTAAATTCCGGTGTCAGCCAGTAATTTCGCATTTTACGAAATGAATTTGTCTGTGCCGGAAAGGCTTAAAACATATGAAGAATTACGAAATTTATTACAAAACATAGATCGAGGTATGTATACTTAAAATATTTTTTAATTAGATTAAATTCGTATAATTGGAAACTATTTCAGTCTTTTTGCTAAATTAATTATGTTTTGTTTTACAAAAAATAGTTTTGGATAGAGGCACAGAGAGTCAACTTGGCACCGGAGATAAAATTTTCAAACAGGGGTGCCATTTCAATACTTTCTTAGGAAGGCAGGGAGTGGCAAAGCTTTTTTTTTTAGGGGTGGGGGGCGGTGAGTGAGCAAAGATTTATTTTGATCTTATTGTGCACATCCTAAAAGAAAATTGACAACTGTTACATTTTTATCCTTATATAATATATATATATATATATATAACTAGAACTTGATTAATGCTTTTTGAAATTCAAAGATATTATAATTATATATATATATTCATATATATATATATATAAATATATATATATATATATATACTTATTTAAAATTAGATATTACAAAATAGTGTTAAAAGTGTCTCACTTTGAGAATATTGAAATGGAAAATAAAGTTTATAATTAATAATTTCTAGGCTTAAAATGTAGTCTTAATGCCAATTTTCCTTTTTTAGTCAAATTGAACAAATTATTTTAGCTTTTGTGCCCTTTACTTAAACTTTTACTTAAACAATTACTTTTACTTAATCAATACTTAACTGTATACTTAAACAATTTAAATGCAAAATATTAACGAACTGAAAATACGAATATATTTAAAAATTCAATATTCATTATTGAATTTGTTTTACATTATTTAACTACATTGTTAATTAATTATTGATAAATGCTTATAATTATTAGTTGTTATAAAATAATAAAATATAAAAGTTGTATTATTCATGTTTCATTTTTGTTTGAAACCTATACACACACATATATATGTATGTTTGTTTGTTAGAAATGTGGTTCAATACACGTATAATTAATAAATTAATTAGTAATGTAATAAGTTATTAAGTAATTATTAATTATTTGTTATTAATTAATTAATAATTATATGTAGCTATGTATGTATTAATCAGTTTTTAAATTTTTTGACACTTTCGGTTTCGGTTTCGGTTTCGGCCGAAAGTGGGAAGGTCACCGAAATTCGGTTTCGGTTTCGGTTTCGGTCTTAAAACCTGTTTCGGTCGATCTCTACTAGAGATCGACCGAAATTTCGGTTTCGGTTTCGGCACAAAATAGGAGTTTCGCCGAATATTCGGTTTCGGCGAAACTGCTGTCAAAATTTCGGCCTGACCGAAACTCGACCGAAACTACTGTATTTCAAAACTCGTTCCTTCTAACATATTTACAGTTTCATATCATGGCTATTTTCGCAGAGTTGTTTGTTGGATAAAAGCTCTTGCTTCTGAAAAGAAAAATGAGATTGCACCCACCTCAGTACTAAATAAATCAACGATCGCTCAGATAAAGATTGTTTCCATATGTATAAAAATAAATACAGGCGATTTAAGAAAAAAATACCACATGCAATTTATATATATATATGAAATATGCTTTGGAGCATCAACGAAAAAGCAATGCGAAGATAATATAAACACGCGTTGTTTCTTTACGACTGCAAACTATTTGATGAGATTTTACAACTACATTTGGCGATATATCTTTGTTACTTGGCGATTCCTCCTCGGGGGCGGCTATAACAAAGAAATATCGTTCATTATCCTGTTATCTAAAATAGTGAAAGTGAATAATGAATCTGTATTAAATTAACTTTTAGAAATAATGTTCATAGGGTACTTCTTTGTTATAACAGCCCACGAAATTACGATTATGCCAAGGTTGCAGCCAATTTCGCCAAGGTCGTGAAGCGTGAACATGGCACGCACGTATAATAGAGATAATAAAATAACATAACATTAAATAGTATTATATTTTGTGTTAATAAGAATATATTACAGTATTTCATAACAGATTCATAAAAATGTTTCATAACAATCTCTTGCAATGCTTCACAAGAACAACAATTCCTTTCCAGAAGTTAGTGTTCATCCATTTACTACATATGTTCAAATTTTTTTTCCGTGATAAATAGAAAAAAAAATGAGTCCGTGATAAAATTTATCACGGATTCTTTTTTTTTTTTTTTTTTTTTTTTTTTTTTTTGTTAGATTTGAACAAGAAAGCACTCGACATTTTCCAGCATATGCCTTAAAAATCCACTGTTGTGAGAGTACCCTGCCGTTTTTTTTTTTTTTGAAGTACGAACAAACTTTCGCCAGACTCAACAATTTTATTGGTACCAGCGATTCCGAGATTAAACCCTTGTATAAAATTAGGTGTAGAAAATACACTTCTCTCATATAACTATTACAATCAATTGTCGTCATTTTCACCCGTATTTAGTTACCGCTTACACCATTTTATGGATGTTAATTTCACTGCCCAACAGTATATAAACCATATAAACTTTGAAGCAGTTTACGCAGGGCCGTGCGAAGAGAGGGGGGGGGGGAGCTTCTCCCCGGGCGCGGAAATTGAGGGGGCGCCAAATTTATACTACCAACCACGGTTTAATTTATTTATTTATTCATTTTTTGGTCATAGATAATTTATTATTTTCTTTTCATCATTCTTTTTTTTCTGTCTCAAAATATCAGGATCTCTCCAACAAATAAGTGCAATTTTCTCTTACGCTATTTAGTTGTTTGCAATTTCTAAATTAAAATTAAACCTTTTAAAGTTCCAACATAAGCGCGAAATGTTTATTCAATAGAATTTATTTCTGTTTCTGTACTTTATCACTTTTGTGTTACCTGTCACAAAAAGAAGGGGAGGGGGCGCTAAATTGAAACTTTGCCCCGGGCGCAGTTTTTTCTTCGCATGGTTCTGAGTTTACGAGTGGTATTTTCGAAGCACTAAAACAATTTCTGACTGAGAGACTTTTTTTAAACAACTTTTTACGTTGCATCTCCATATAGTTTTATCATTCGTAACATACAGTTTCCTATCATGGCTATTTTCGCACAGTTGTTTGTTGGATAAAAGGTGTCGCTTCTAAAAAGAAAAAGTCCTTCCCGCCTGTACCGGGAGGAAAAGGTAGCTTTCCTATATCTTCGTTTTAAAATTTTAGCTAATGTTACACGAAAACAGCAACTTAAAATGCAAATAAAACGTTTACAAAAGATTCGTTAATACTGAATTTGAATAAGAAATTCGCCAAATTATTGGGCAATAGCCAAATTGGCTTCATTTATGAAAACTTATTTTGGTCGCCAAATTTGGCGATATTTCGCCAAATGTCGCCAAGTTTGGCAAGAATTTGGCGCTAACGGATATGAATATATAGTTTTATGCGTTTGATTGGGAAAATTATTACAACAATGAAAATTTTTGTAATGTGCTGTCTTGTTTCAAAATGTCAGCCACCCTAGAATTTCAAACTGCTCTATCTCAGCCGTTTTTTAAGATAGGGGTAAAACAAAAAATGCTCTGGAATCCTCGTTTCAAGGCCTAACACTGAATTAAAAAATAAATTTGAATTTTTAACTTTTTTGTATATTTATTTTAGTTTTAAATTTTTAAGTGGCCGCCATCTTGAAACAAAATGGCGGACCAAGCTGGCCAACGAACTCGGTCGAGACATTGGTGAGCTTAATACACACAATTAGTTTCATCAAAATTGATTTATAAATACGAGCGTTATCGCATGACATAGGTCATATATATAATATATATATATGGAGATATATATATATATATATATATATATATATATATGGAGATATATATATATATACAGAGCCGTAACTAGCCATTCCTGGGCCCTGTGCAAGAATTCGCATTTGGGCCCCTTAATTAATTAGGTTTGAAAAAATGAAAAAAAAAAAACGTCACAATAAAAATTTTTATTAAGTTTTATTTTAATTGCACTTTTCTGGCTTTCATTTCGGCAAATTCGTTAATAACATCATCATAATTAATATTTTTAACTATATTGTATTCTATTGAAATAATAGACAGATTGGATAAACGTTCTTGTCCGATAGTTGATCGTAAATAATTTTTTATTAATTTCAGCTTGCTAAAACTTCGCTCGCACGAAGCAATAGAAATGAGAAGAGTTAAAAATATTCGAAGGGCGACACTGATATTTGGGTAAGATTCAATTAAACCAAAATTATGAAGAGTCTGTAGAATATCAAGCGGAGATGCAGTTTGTATGTTTTGTATAATGGCGCTATCACACGTAATCTCATATCATAATCAATATCAGATATTTCATCCTAAACACGTTTTTCAAGAGGAAAAAGCTCGAAATCCTCCCGTTTGATAGATTGCCTCTCGTAATTTCTTCCAGATCTAACTTACAGTAGTTTGTATCCTCTACGAGAGGTATCACATCAGCTCGAAATCTACCAATCAGAGCTCTCTAAAATTCCAAGATGGCCACCGTCAGTAAGCCATCATCTTATGTTTAGGTCGTCGCAAATATTGAAACCAAAAATACAGAAGAATTAAGAAAAAAGCAAATCTTTAGTAACACAGGGACCAATTATACACGAAAAGAACTTTAAAAATCTGCAGTTATTTTGTAATTAAGGAATTACATATGGTTGGCGACTTTTTCTCCAACATGGTTTATTAGTGAAAAATTGCAAGTTCCGTACCAGCCGGTGTAGCTCAGTGGTCAAAGCAATAACCTGGAACGCTGTGGACCCAGGTTCGATTCCTGGCTCGGGCTAATTTTTCACTTCATGTTGGATTATTGTATTTAATGTATGTGGGTGATAATGTCCTTTTCAGCCTATTTTTCCTTTTTAATTATTGAATTTCAACCACCCTAAAGTTTTGTTTCCCCCCTCCTAGCGGTGTATAAATTTGCATTTTATGAAACAATATGCATATTTAATAGTGAAAACGTAAGCCAAATCCAACGAAATATCCCACTTTTTTCGTCGATTTTTTCTTAGATTTTATTAATTTTTTTAAAAATATTTGTGCTCCCCTGAATGTTTCAAAATTTTTGTAGTAGCTGTAAATCCAGTCTGCCGAGATTCTGTAAAAAGATTGTGTCGAAATAGGGACGTTTATTTACTTTTAATGTAGAAAAAATATCGCTTCCGAGAGGTAAAGTGACCTGCGGTCGTGAATTTTTTAAAAGAGTTAAAATTTTCCTATTTTTGAAAACCGATTGCACTGACGATTAAAAGAAAGTATCGGCATTAAGGAATATTTTTTGCTCATCGGTGCCCCTAAAATTGCGACCTGGGAGGGGGGGGGGGGGAGGGTGTGGAACGTTGGCATATTATGGGAAATGTTTCCTGCGAAAACGACTCTTTTTTGCAAACATTTTTCAAAGGGCTAACAACGATATTTTTTCGAACTAATTGCAGAATTTGAGACGTAAAGGTACTAATTTTAAGACTGTATCTTCCATATTTCAAATGGTTTGGTTAAAGGAAGTTAAAATAAAACGGAAAAAAACCGGCATTTGGTAAAAACGTAAGCGTAAACACAAGTATACGTTACTGTATTCAAACTATAACCTTAGCATAAGTTTGGCAGGTACGTAGGTAAGTTGAAAATATCAGTTCTATATTAATTCAAATGTTCATGTTGATAAGCAGAGACATCTAGGATCTAAATAACACAAAACTTAACCGTCAAATCGCGCAGTAGAAAGGCAGAAATTTCTTTTTCAATTAAAAAATATAATTTCTTATGCACATCATTTTGGGGCCCTCCCTTTCAGATGGGCCCTGTGCGGTTGCACCTGTTGCACCTGCCTAGTTACGGCACTGTATATATATATATATATATATATATATATATATATATATATATATATATATATATATATAAATCAACATTTGAACGGAGGGTGGTTTTGGGGTCTGGGGGTCATGATCGGTGAAAATGTATCGAAATTTTCCGGAACTGCTTTCCTCCGTACGGCTGCAATAGGTAGCTTTATACTTTTAGGCAGTGTTATGACAGTTGAGTTTTAACTGTTTTATAGTTTTAAATGTACTTTTTCAGTTTTCTTCTAACCCCCCCTTCCCCCGTTTTGTAAAAAATTATATAAATAAATAAAATGTAATAAATAAATAAATAAAATTTAAATAAGTAAATAAATAAAACATTGTGTAAAGTTTAGTCCACAATTTGTATAGGGAGCAAAATTTTTCCTTCTCTCAAAATTGTATTCGTTTTAGATGCTACGGGTGGTGGTCGATGATTTCATCCCCTCCTCGTAAAATGTTACTTGTAAACAAGATGTTCTCACGGGAGAGAGTGTGGCTCTTAAAGGACCACACAGTAGATATTTTTCTTTTACAACAGGAGTGGGAGATTTTATTGCAAAAATGTTTCAAGTAACAATCGCCTGTTTCTCTAAAACTCATAAAAATAAGGTTTGTTGTTCGTGTGTATTTAAAAGTGCATCTAACTGCATGTTATTGCTTCAGTAATGGGTAGGAGCTGTCATCATAAATTCAACAAGATTTTTCCATGAAACAGGGACCTACAGGGTTGTTTTATCACGTGGTTCTTCGGGGTGGGCCCTAGCAACAACTTTGACCCTGTGTGCACCCTTGACCAATAGGGCACTCTCAGTTAAGTGTATGCAAAGAAGGGTGGAAGACACGGAAGGCTCATTGGTTAGGCAGATGGAAGAGATTTAACGGGGCTGGTGTGTATGTCAGTTAGGAGGTTTGAGACGAAGATGAAAAGGTGACTTTTGACAGAGAACGAGAATAATGAAGTAGACAGCACAGGCAATGCGGCTGATTTTAAGAAAACGGGGCTGGTACGGCAATATGAAAGTTTCTGGCGGTAGGAGTTATGCATGAGCACCGGTAGATGAATGCGGTGGGCCCTCGTCCCTTGAAAAGTCTCGCAAATTACGGCGACTGCGGTATTTAGCGTAACGTGCCGCAGAATATTCAACCCAAGCGGCAACAGACTTCATGTATTCGGTGGTCTTCGTCCGAGTTATACGCGGCATGTCGGGGGAGATGTGAGCGTTCCGATGCGGGATAACTTTGATGACTGACGGAAAGGCAACGGGAGAGACGTCAGGAAGGGGTCCCTAGACCTGGTCCTCAGCGGAGAGAATCCTGGCAAATACTGGCGTGGAGAGCGCTGCACTAAAATTTGACGGAGACAGGCGGCTAGATGCCTCGGTAATAGACTGATAAAATGAACGCTGTGCCCAGCCGATAAACGGCGAACACCTATCAAGACTGGCTGGTGAGTGCTAATATAAAAAAAAATTATATATATATTAATTGTATTAAATGTTGTTAAGAAAACATCTTGTTCATTAAGGTGATAATGTTATTTATGTAATTGTGTATTTACGTAGGTTTTATTTGAATATTATGGCTCTTATCTCCATTCAAAATATACTTGTCTAGAAAATATGAGCACATTAGTGATGGTGCTCTGGTATAAGCTCATGGCTTCTTGTGTTTATGATCTAATTCTATGATCGACGATTTTGTTTTCAAGTAATAATCATTGTGGTTTACCCTCTAAATTGTATAGTTGATCTTATAAGAATTGATGAGACTAAAGAAATATACTTTCTCTTTTCTTGAATAAATTTTGTCACTTTGTTCATATAAGTGCTTGATTTTTGTCTCTAGACTAATTTATGTAATTGAAGCGTTCTGTTAGTTCACAAGATTTTTAAGGAGGGGTAGTTCCCCCTATTTTGAGAGTCAAGATCAAACTTTGAAGAGTATTATTTTAAACTATAAGATACACTCAGTGTGAGGAACATTGCTAGTTTACTACATACTTTCATGGCTTCTGCAATTTACATTTATTTACTCAAAACTGTCAGATAATGAGATAATTTAACTTAATATTATACTTTAATTTTCACAACGCAAAAATTCCTTTTGTACTCATGTTTAAGACTTCAGTAGCACTTATGCAAAATTTTGGATGTTTCATGCTTGCCGTGAAACAGAGTGTGCTTTTGTGATTTGCTCTTCTTGTGATCAGGTGCTGTCTTTAGCCACCACTAAATTATTCTCTTCACCTTAATTTCAGGTGGTTTGATTCAAAATTTAAAATCTTGATCGCACCTGTCATCTTAATGTTACTTGTGGATTCTCGGTTGATTATCACAAAAGGACACAATAGATTGAAATCTCAGTCTACTATTAGAGGATATTAAGTATACTGACATATTCATGCATGTGAAGGCTACTGCTAAATTGGAGGAAAATTTAAAGAAAAGTAATTAGTAACAATTAAAATTAAATTAAGAGAAATAATAACAATAATAAAAAAAAACACACCTAACAGTAGCTTTCAATACTAAAAAGTATAAAGCTACCTATTGCAGCCATTCGGAGGAAAGCAGTTCAGGAAAATTTCGATATATTTTCACCGATCATGACCCCCAGACACCAAAACCACCCTCCGTTCAAATGTTGATTTATATATATAGATATATCCATATATATATATATATATATATCTGACCTATGTCATACGATAACGCTCGTATTTATAAATCGATTTTGATGAAACTAATTGTGTGTATTAAGCTTACCAATGTCTCGACCGAGTTCGTTGGCCAGCTTGGTCCGCCATTTTGTTTCAAGATGGCGGCCATTTAAAAATTTAAAACTAAAATAAATATACAAAAAAATTAAAAATTCAAATTTATTTTTTAATTACGTGTTAGGCCATGATACAAGGATTCCAGAGCATTTTTTGGTTTCCCTCTATCTTAAAAAATGGCTGAGATAGAGCAGTTTGAAATTCTAGGGTGGCTGACATTTTGAAACAAAACAGCACATTAACGCGATTACTCGCAAATTATTTTCTTTCATTGTTGTAATAATTTTCCCAATCATACGAATAAAACTATATATTCATATCCGTTAGCGCCAAATTATCGCCAAAATTTTGACATTTAGCGAAATATCGCCAAATTTGGCGACCAAAATAAGTCTTCATAAATGAAGCCAATTTGGCTATTGCTCAATAATTTGGCGATTTTCTTATTCAAATTCAGTATTAACGAATCTTTTGTAAACGTTTCTTTGCATTTTAACTTGCTGTTTTCGTGTAACATTAGCTAAAATTTTAAAACGAAGATATGGGAAAGCTATACCTTTTCCTCCCGGTACAGGCCGGAAGGACTTTTTTGTATTGAAAGCTACCTAAAATGCACAATTTAAACCTCAGTACTAAATAAATCCACAATTGCACAGATAAAGATTTGTTTCCATATGTATAAAAATAAATACAGGCGATTTAAGAGAAAACAATACAACATGCAAGTAATATATATATATATATATATATATATATATACATATATATATATATATATATATATATATATATATATATATATATATATATATATATATATATATATATATTACAAAATTTAAATTTTTTCCGCAATTATTCTATAAAATTTGTCCATTCAATAATATTCGGTATATAACCCAGCTTATTAAAATAATTCTCATTCTTAAAATAGCCTTTTACTATCCATATGTAAAGCCAATTATTCCTAATCCACTTAATAATATTTATTCGAAAGTAGCTAGTCTAAAAATGGCAATAGTTTTTTAATTTATTCTTTAAATAGAACATCTTTATTTTAATCCATTATTAAAATTCATTAGTATTATTCCCGTGTGGTCAAATTGCTATAACTTCTTTATTTAAATGCTAAAATATCGTATCTCTTAAAATATT
Organism: Maratus michaelseni; assembly: GCA_963931845.1. Lineage (NCBI taxonomy): Eukaryota > Metazoa > Arthropoda > Arachnida > Araneae > Salticidae > Maratus > Maratus michaelseni. The sequence goes on from OZ007587.1 coordinate 190,135,126, forward strand.
CCGCTCAAAAAACCTTATTTCATAAAGTTATCCTATTATTAAATATCAAATGTCTATTAAAATATTTCCGAAAAACTTTAATTTTTTCTTTTTCTTTTTTTCCTTTAATAAAGATTCATTTTCTTTTCTTCTTATTATTTTTATTACGTATTAAATTTGAAGTTTAGCTACAGCCTCAAAAACAGATAAGCTCGTTTGTTGATATGACAGGCATCTGGTACGAGATTATGGAATATTCTGGAAGGGCGTAGAAAGTTTTTGCATTTTACAACAAAATAAATCCACCGGAAATATTGATAAAGTTCCAAAAGAGACCTTTTGATTCGATAGAAGTGGGTCACGTGACGTATTCTGTATTATGACGCAAGCTAGTTTAAAAACACGATCATCCTGATTCGGAGAGGATTTTTTGACGCTGGTGTTTGCTAAAAGAATCGGGACGGATTCTAGAAAATAATGGAACGTTGTATTTTTTTTTCGTTTAGCGTTGGCTAATGAGCATTTTCCCTGAAGAGATGTCTTAAACTGGAAATAAAATGTTCTTCGACAAAAATATGGACTGACATTTCTTGTTGTTGTTGATGATACCACACGGCCGCCTGATGCGAGCTAAAAGGGAAACCAATCACATAGCTAACCCTATTTATCACGAGCACGACTGCCTTTTTCCCGGATTTGAACTTGGAAACACGACATTAATATAATAAGTTGGACAGGATGCTGGTGATCAACAGAAAGTTTGTGTAGTTAAACGTGAAATTTGCCGATTAGAAGAATATGTTACGAGGACGTCTACGCCATTACAGCACGTTTACGTCTGGTGTTTTGTTATTTTGTACTTTTATAATAAATTAAAAATGGTCAAGCCTAAAAGAGAAAAGAAGAGGAAAAGTTGGCCTAAGTGAAGTTGTTGCTAGAGAATATACTATTCATCTTCATAAGCGTCTTCATGGTGTTGGTTTTAAAGGATTGCGAAAAAGCAGAACTTTTGTGTTATCAAGAAAATTAAAGATTTTTAGATGTGTGAAACTTTCCTGTGAAATATGCTCAAGAGTAACTGTAAGTTGGTATTTTTATTTATTGGTATCTTTATATGTTGATATTTATTAGTTTATGTTATATTTAAAATGTTTTATTTATTTAATAGTCCACCTTGAAATTTAAAGGTTTTATATACTATGTTATACTGATTAAATTTTTGTTTTTAAAATTTATTTCTGTTGCAAATATTTAAGTGTTGTTAAGGTTAATTAATTTATTTGATGATTTCGCGTGATACGTCATTGTAATATTATAGACAGCGGTATAATTTATATTTTCATGTTTTAAGAACAGATATTCTTAAAAAAAAAAAAAAAAAAAAAAAAATCTATTATTTTTAAAATGTTACTGAGATCGTAAATTACATATTTATTTACTATTTTATCTATTTCGTTATTTGTATGGTATATAGTGTTATAAGTTTAACATTTAATGTTTTTAAGATCCGGATATTTAAAAGAAGATCGAGTTAACTCTTTTGTTAGATTAAATATTATGGCAGAACCAAAATTTATAGCATTTGATCCAGATTTAGGAGTTGAGATACAAGCGTGGTTAAAATACTTTGATGATGCTTGTGAAAAAGAAAAGAAGGATGATGATTGGAAGTTTAAAAATATTTCTCAAAATTTAAAGGGAGAAGCTCTTAAGATTTACATTAATGATTGCCTTAATTGCACTAAATACGAACAGATAGCTGATATCTTAACTGAGAATTTTATTAGGGTAAATATCCCGAAATTTTCTGAATTTTCTGCTTTGAAATTGGATAGTTTAAGTAACTTAGAAACTTATTTTAGAAAGAAAATTGAAATTGGTAGGAAATTGCATTTATGTGAAACTATATTACTACAAGGATTAACCGATGGTTTAAAACCAGAATATCAAAATTATCTAATTGTTAACCCTCCTGAGAGTACAACAGAATGGTATAGAATTGTTAAGCAATTTGTGGAAGTTTCCACCCCTGCTGTTACAAGTCCATCATTACCAAGTAAACCTAATGCAACTAATTTTGACATTCCTCGATATAGTGTGCAGCCTAATAGACCAAATTTTCAACAAATTAATACTCCTAGGCATTGGATTCAGTCAAATCGGCCCAATAATCAATTTAATTCTCCTCGAAACTGGGTTCCTCGACCAAACTATAATTTTCAAAGACCTAGAAATTTCCAAAACGGAGTACAAAACAATTATTTTCAGAACCAGTACCCATCTAGGCCATGTAGAATTTGTGTAAACAAGGGTATAATGAATGCTTTTCACTGGGAAAAAGAGTGTATTTTTAATAACAACTCAACACTCTCTGATACTCTTCCAATTGGTACTCCTAATATTTGACAATTAATTGTGTATGGATATACGAATAATTATAATTTACCATGTGTCGTCGATACCGGTTCAACTATCGCAATTTTACCATTAAAGTTTGTTAAAAAATTGAATGCTAAAATTGAAATTGTTCCTCCAGTTACTATTGGTCAGGCAAAGGGATTTTTACAAATTAATCAAAAGTGTAGTATTCTTCTTAAAGTGGGTAAAATCCAAAAATATGTTAACTTTTTAGTATGTGATACAGATTTGGATTACTGCATCTTGAGGTTAAAAGAATGTTCAAAATTTGATTTAAATATAAATTGTAAGAATTGTACAGTAAAACAGGGAAGGAAGATTATAAATAGGAGTATATCCATACATGATGAGAGATCACCTCATTTTAATACTGTAACTGTAAAAAAACTACAACAAGGTAAGGATAACTTGATAATTTCTGATTGTGACAATTTGAATTTATTTAATGATGGTAACTTGATAACAACTTATAATGAAGATACTATTTCATGTAAAGATGAGTTATTAACAAATGGTGATAGTAATGAGAGTTTAAATGGATATAATGATGACAAAGTATCACCATATACTAATGAAAATTTTGTGAATACTCAGGACTTTTTTGCAGCTAATTACAATGATTGTAACGTGCAGCCTGATTACAGAAGTTCAATGACTCCTCAAAATTTTCGCGATATTAATGATTATGATTCAGATTTAATTGGGGAAATAAATTTAATTGAAAATGGGGATTTAAGGGAAATAGTTCAAAATTCTAGGGATATTTTTGCAAAACATAAATATGATGTGGGTAAGATAAATATTGAACCACAACGCGTTTTACTAAAATCTGACCTACCTATATCTTTGAGGCCCTACAGAACTTCCCCCTTAGAGGAAAAAGAAATAAAAAATCAAATTCAATCTTTGTTAGCGGCTGGTCTCATAAAAGAAAGCAATAGTCCTTATTCTGCCCCCGTCACCTTGGCTATGAAAAGAGAGGAAGGTAAAAAGACCCGACTATGTATAGATTATAGGAAATTAAATGCAATAGTTAAAAACGATGCAGAACCTTTACCTCGTATCGATGAAATTTTAGATAAATTGAGTAGTGCCCAGTATTTTTCCACTTTGCACTTAGCCTCTGGCTACTGGCACATACCAATACATCCATCCGATACAGAAAAATTAGCTTTTGCCACCAATTTTGGCCTCTTCGAATGGCTGGTGCTCCCCTTTGGTATAAAGACAGGGCCCCCGATATTTAATAGAACCATTAGAAGAATCCTCAATAAGTATAAAATTGATTTTGCTTGCCATTATTTCGACGATATCATAATTTTCTCCTCCTCTCTAGAAGAACATTTAAATCACTTAGCAAAAATCTTTGAAATCTGTAAACTAGAAAACCTTAAACTTAAACTTTCTAAATGTAAACTAAATCAAAATAAAATTAATTTCTTAGGCTATGAGATCACCAATGGGACTTTAACTCCAGCTAATACCAATATTGAGACAATTAAAAAATTGAAACCTCCCTCTAATGTTAAAGAACTACAACGATTTTTAGGTTCCATTAATGTTTATCACAAATTCATAGATAAATATGCTGAAATTAGATACCCCCTCAATAAATTACTTAGGAAAAACACAATATGGGATTGGAACTCAGAATGTCAAAACTCTTTTGAGAAATTAAAAAATACTCTAATTGCAAAACCAATTCTAAAAATTTATGACCCAAAATTACCCCTCCACATGTTTGTAGATGCCTCTCAGGTAGCAGTAGGTGCAGTTCTAAAACAACCAGGGAAAGATAATTTTTTGCATCCTATTGCTTACCATTCTAGAATTTTGAAGAGTTATGAACAAAATTACTTTATAACTGAATTGGAATGCCTTGCTATCATAGATACTCTTGATAAGTTTTATCACTATTTTCATGGTACTAAATTCACAATCCATACCGACCATGCATCTCTGGTATGGTTAAAGAATGTTAAAAATCTAAGAGGTAGACTTTTTCGATGGTCTTTAAAACTTAGCATGTTCGATTATGAGATCAAGTATCAAAAGGTTCTACAAATGTCGAAGCGGACATGTTGTCACGAAATCCTGTTGCTTATCTTAATCAACATGTAAGTTTATTATTGGACAACAAAGAAATTATAGCGATGCAAGATAAAGATAATGTTTGTGACAGAAAATACAAAAGAGAGAATGGGATTATAATTATTCAGAGAAAAGGATTAAAAAAAATAGTAGTACCAATGTCACTCAGGAGAAAATTATTACATATTGCTCATGATAATTTTGGACACTTAGGAATACAAAAAATGCTTAACTTAATATCTCCAAACTATTATTGGCCCAACATGACAATAGATATTACACAATTTGTTAAACATTGTGATACATGCCAGAGAAATAAAAAACCAAAACAAAAAAGATTTGGCTTGTTACAAGCTATGCCAGCCACAGATCAACCTTTTGAATGTCTTTCTATTGATACTGTGGGTGGATTTAATTATTACAATTCAACAAAGAAATTCTTACACATAATAATAGATCATGCAACTAGGTTTGTTTGGGCTTTTCCATCCAAAAGTGTTACTACCGAAACATATACAAACTGTTTAAAACAAATTTTCAATATACAAGCACCTAAAACAATACTTAGCGATAGACATAAATCTTTTAGGTCTCCAAGATTCAAAAAATTCCTCAGAAAATATCATATTCAACAACGTTTTACATCATCACATCACCCCCAAACCAATGGTAAGGTAGAACGAGTTAACCAGACTATAGTTACTAGACTTAAATGTAAAGTTAATTCCATTTCTTCTAAAATACCTTGGACTAGATTATTAGACCAAGTCATCCAAGAATACAATAACACACCACATTCCATAACCAAATTCCCGCCTGCCTATTTATTTTATGGTCAATTACCTTATGAATCTCCTTTAAAACAAAATTATTACCCTCCTGTTAATAAAGCACTCAAAATTGCAAAAGCGCGAACTTGTGAATTCCACCTTAAAAGTAAAAGACTCTATGATAGAAAATTTGTTGAATCTCCACTAGAAATACAAGATTATGTAATTTGTGAAGAATTTAAATATCCTAACACTCGAAAATTAGAACCTACTTTCTCTGGGCCATACAAAATAATAAATAAACTTTCTGATGTGACCTATGAAATAGACAAATTTAATTATGAGACTAAATTAAATTCAGTTATTGTACATGTGTCTAAATTAAGACGATATTTTTCACCAAATAATTTCAGACTATTTCATGAGCAACCCAAACAACAATTAAAACCAACACAGACATCACAATCACCATCACAAAATCAAACTAAAGTAAAAACAATAGAGTAAATTCTAATTATTTAAATATCTCTTATTACAATAGTTTTCAACATTATCAGGTATGTTCTTGGTGCGCAACGAGAATATTACTTGTTTTTGAGAGTTTTTGAGGTTGAGTAGACACCTTATGCAGGCATAAGATGTGTATTTTGATTTTAGGAATTGTCAAATTGATGTTGAAAAAGGAAATTAAATGTTTTAATTCTATATCAAAATAAACTATTTTTACTTTATCTTAAACCAATTGTTTCAAAAATTTAATATTATGTTATTTACTTCAATAGATAATCAAATAGTAACCGTTTATAAGTATTTCTATAATTATATAAATGATTGGATAGTGATGATGTGATTTTACAGTGATTGTTTTGTGTGACAATAGAAAATTAAGTATTTAAACAAAATTGCCTTTGTATTCCAGTTCTCAGCCAAACTTAACATCTTTTATTGTTATGTATTGTCTTTATTTATTCTAAGTTTGCCAAAAAAACAACTCTCTGCATTTAGGATATGAATACTTATAACTTAACAGTATAATTTTGTGAAAGTGTATCAGAGGAAAAAATTATTGTAAGGAACTACTGGTTGAGAGTTCAATCTCTAAATATTTAGATTTAAATTTATTTGGATTTTGAAATTATTATTATATTTTTTTTTGTATACTTTCGACTGGCAAAAATACTTTCTTATATGATTAAAAAATAGGAAATTTATTTATTTGCTATGTAATTATTTTATTCCTCAACCAATATTTTCCCTAACAATAAATAAAAAAACTGTGATATTTTCTTAAATTATACAAATGTTATTATAATATTATTATTTCTACTATTGAATTATATTATGAATTACTACATATGTTGAGAAGTATTAGTTATATTGAAAGTTATTATTGTTATGTTTATGAATTGAATTTATTATAGCATTTATTTATATTATTGAAGAGTTATATTATTTATTAGTGAAAAAATGTTTGACAAATATTAGTTAAAGATGTTGGGATCCCAAGAGAAATATAACAGATCCCACAGGAATATAACAAAGATAACATATTCCAAGTACAATAAACGACCAAGAAAATAATTTGACTTGTTTATTATGTGAGAAAATTAATGCGATACTTAAGAGAAGATGTTGTGACAAATGCTAGCATTATAAAGTCATTATAAAGTATTGGTAAGAATGACTACAGTTTTAAAATTTTGATGGAGTAATGTCTTTATTTTCAGCCTTTACATAAAAACTGTATTTTTAAGAAAGGGACTGCAGTAATCATTTTTTTTTTAAAAACAAAATGAGGACTTATCACGATCCAAGAAAGAGACTGAAATAAAACAGTTGGATCTAATGAACTCAAATTTGAATGAAGTCGAATTTTTTTTTTTAAAAACTTTGTTTTAACAATTTGCTAGTGACTACTTATTCTAAAGCTTGTGAACTTGGTAAATGCAAAATTCTGTTACTATTATTATCCTGTTTTTCTTGTTTATTAATATTTATTATTTATTGTTATTGTATTTTTCTTGTGCACTTACAAATGGTAAGTGAGATTGTAACCATTTCTTGTATTATTTTACAGGGGAAATGCTCGTAGCTTTATTTTTATTTATCTATTAATTTTAATTGATTACTATTATTTTATTTTTGTTTTTGTTTTTGTCTTCCAGTGCTTCAGAAATTCCCCATCTCCTTGCTGGCAGTCTCTAAATTTATACTAGTCAAAATTCAAATTTCTAAAGTATTAAATTTATATTGTCTGAATTTATAGTTACTTAACTATTAACTTCATCCAAAATCTTTAGGGAGGGGGGATAATATTACAAAATTTAAATTTTTTCCGCAATTATTCTATAAAATTTGTCCATTCAATAATATTCGGTATATAACCCAGCTTATTAAAATAATTCTCATTCTTAAAATAGCCTTTTACTATCCATATGTAAAGCCAATTATTCCTAATCCACTTAATAATATTTATTCGAAAGTAGCTAGTCTAAAAATGGCGATAGTTTTTTAATTTATTCTTTAAATAGAACATCTTTATTTTAATCCATTATTAAAATTCATTAGTATTATTCCCGTGTGGTCAAATTGCTATAACTTCTTTATTTAAATGCTAAAATATCGTATCTCTTAAAATATTCCGCTCAAAAAACCTTATTTCATAAAGTTATCCTATTATTAAATATCAAATGTCTATTAAAATATTTCCGAAAAACTTTAATTCTTTCTTTCTTTTTTCCCCTTTAATAAAGATTCATTTTCTTTTCTTCTTATTATTTTTATTACGTATTAAATTTGAAGTTTAGCTACAGCCTCAAAAACAGATAAGCTCGTTTGTTGATATGACAGGCATCTGGTACGAGATTATGGAATATTCTGGAAGGGCGTAGAAAGTTTTTGCATTTTACAACAAAATAAATCCACCGGAAATATTGATAAAATTCCAAAAGAGACCTTTTGATTCGATAGAAGTGGGTCACGTGACGTATTCTGTATTATGACGCAAGCTAGTTTAAAAACACGATCATCCTGATTCGGAGAGGATTTTTTGACGCTGGTGTTTGCTAAAAGAATCGGGACGGATTCTAGAAAATAATGGAACGTTGTATTTTTTTTTTCGTTTAGCGTTGGCTAATAAGCATTTTCCCTGAAGAGATGTCTTAAACTGGAAATAAAATGTTCTTCGACAAAAATATGGACTGACATTTCTTGTTGTTGTTGATGATACCACACGGCCGCCTGATGCGAGCTAAAAGGGAAACCAATCACATAGCTAACCCTATTTATCACGAGCACGACTGCCTTTTTCCCGGATTTGAACTTGGAAACACGACATTAATATATATATATATTTCTAAGTATAATACTAATTTATAAAATGAAAGCATCATATGGATTCTACATTAATGTTTGGGTTAAATTAAGATATATTTTAAATGGGTTAGTTAAAATATAAATTATATTATACTAGTAACTCTTATTCTCTATATATATCATTAATATTAACTAGTAAAATTAATATATTTACACTACATTACAGCTGCATATAAGTAATTATACATACAATATTAAAGTTTTAGTAGAATATCTGTACACCAGATGTCAGCAGCAATGTATTTGATAGTATGCTAAAATAGTCTAATATTTTTACAATAGATAGCAGTAGTATAGCTTATTTAAAATATTAAAACTTGGAAACTTAGTATGGAGGTAATAATATCTATGAAATACTTTCAAATTATCAAGTAATATTATATATTTTAATTTATTAAATTAAAATTAAAATAAAATAATTAATGGTTTTTATTTATATGTATATCATAATTTTTTTTCTACATTTTTTTTAAATGTTGTAATCTATTTAGTTAAATAAAAATAACTGTAACTGTAGGTTACAATTTATGATCTGAAGGATTCTCTATTTAACTGTGAATTTAACCTCTTCTTTTGGATACAACTTTGTACATGTGCTCACAATATACTAAATATCTTGGGATATTATCAATATAGGTAATATATATATTTTTTAATTCTTTTTCACACTCCTTTTCAAATTGTATGTATAATTTATAATATTCCATTGTAAAGGTCTTGTTATTCAATATTGTTTCAGCGATTGTTCGGGCAAGATATGGCACTATATTTAGCAAAAGCTGGTGTCATATACAGAAAACAATCGTTCTTTGCTTATAAATGTGATTTTCTTGCCCTTGAAAAAGTAAATTACTTTATAAGCTTTTATTTGTGTATATACTCGTGTGGTTTATATTTCATTCCTTATTTTCTATTTATTTAATTTTTTTTTTCTTCTTCTTAATTTGAATTAATAATGTTACTTTTATTAGGACTACAATTTTAATTTGTAAATTGACAGGGCTCTTTGGTATCGGGATTTCAGTGTATGTGGTCAGTTTCTTATGTTTCAATGGTTAAATTTTACTTAAAGTTTTATATATATATATATATATATATGAAATATGCTTTGGAGCATCAACGAAAAAGCAATGCGAAGATAATATAAACACGCGTTGTTTCTTTACGACTGCAAACTATTTGATGAGATTTTACAACTTCATTTGGCGATATATCTTTGTTACTTGGCGATTTCTCCTCGGGGGCTGCTATAACAAAGGAATATCGTTCATTATCCTGTTATCTAAAATAGTGAAATTGATTGATGAATCTGTATTAAATTAACTTTTTACAAACCAATTTTCCTAACTGGGTAGCTTGAATCAAAAAATCATCTAAAACTTACATTTTATTCATATTGACTTAAAAAACAAAAACAAAAACATTTAGAGCTTGGAAGATGGACTGATTTATTGAGGTAGAAATCACGTTTCAGTCATTAAAGGAAAAATGTACAGAAAATCATAAAAACGGTTTTTTTTTTTGCTAATTTTTAAATTGTGCATAATCCAAAATTTAAAAATTTGTAAAAAAATTGAAACATTATCCAATATTTCTACAAATCGATTGACGCACTTAAAATGATTCAAATTCTTAAAAGAACATAACAAATAAGAAATCATTTTCTGTAAATCCTTAAACTTTCGTCTTTTCAATGGGGGACATTTGTTTGTCAATTCAAAATTAGCTTGAAACGAGAGGGGAGAAATATTACATTTAGGTTATTTTCCAGTGTAGCATTGAGTATATATGTAAACTTTTTACGAAGATGATTTAATATTCCACGAGAAAATGACAGTTTGTTAAAGATGGTGAATTATTACAGTCGTAATCAAGAATCATGGCGAGGAGGTTAGGCAATGATGAAACACCACAAGGGTTTCTTCAATAAGCAGCCAATTTCCAGATAAATTGTTTATTAATGAACAGGAGCGATGCCAGTAACAGTTCCCACAGTCTCAAGTATAAACTTATACCCTCTGGCTTGACGATAACTCACTACATCATTTAATAGATCTTAAAAGGCTGTTGTGAAATTCTAAGTCGCAGAACACCAGATAACGATTTGGTCACCACTCATAAACACGACAAAAATTTGCTCTCTAAAAGCTGGCAGCCCCACCAGTGGCTGAGAGGTTGTGCTCTCGAAGCTGGTAGACGGGAGGTGCTGGGTTCGATCCCAATCGCGCCCGTCGGCCTAATCGTTCGGAGTTTTCGTGGTTTTCTTCGAGCCGTGGATTTATCCATGCGTAAATACGGGTTAGGTTCCCTTAGAAAGACCCCCACGAAGGGCACTCCCCCCGGGCCTATATCCCATGTGTAGATAATTGGCCGTCAATAATCAACCCAACCCAACTCTAAAAGCTTGCAAGCCAGTTTTGTTAACCGAGCGTAGAGTTATTGAAACGACGTAACGTATGCAGGAATCAATGAGTGACAGACAAAATTAAGCTAAGCGAATGATGTGCGATGGAGAAGATTTAACAAGAAAGAATCCCCAACACAACGGCGCATTGATTTTGACGTGAAAAATACCCAGCGCGCGAAGTAAAGCATGGAATAAATTTTTTTAAAAAAAATGGCTTTTAAAAACATTCGAAATGACAATAAGCGTCTCTCAGAATTTTATAGATTGGGGAGTTGATAAAAGTTACGAATGAACTTAAAGTTTTAGATTAAGATTTGGAATAAGATAATTATTAATATACGTGTTATTACTTTTAAAAGGACATTAAATAGGAATAAATATTATTAAGAATTAACGAAATAATGACTATGTCAGAAGTTAGATTCATTTAAAGGAATAATGCGAAATAAAATTTTTATATAACATATATATATATATATATATATATATATATATATATATATATTATTTTTTGTCAAAAAATTAATATTCAGTTAAATTAAAAAAAATTCTACCTAGTTCGTATACTTATTTAAATCTTTCAAAAACGTCTTACAACTTTGCTTATCATTTATTCTATTCATCCCTATATTCTGTTTTTGAATCCATTGTAGGGCTTGGCCTATGTCCCCAATTGCAGACACTATAAAAATCACGTAATTTTTGTTCTCCCAATTTTTAAAGATTGGTATATTTAAACTAAAACGTCAGAAAGCAAAATATGCAAAAAATAATTTAAAATATACCAGGATCTTAATTCAATCTGTAAAAAGTTAAACTTCTAAGACTAGTTACTTACTTCTTTTTTTATTTTTTTCCTCCATACAATTTAAATTGATGTAATAAGCATCGACATAAATGTGAATTTAACTATTCGCTGACTCACCAAACGCTGATGCAATTTTAACTTGTATTCAGTGGCGATCCTTTTTTCCACTTTAATGCTGAACGATGTAGAACTTTAAAAACTAATTTTTTATGGAGTTAGCTTATTATTGAAGAAAAAGGTAAATTCAGCATTTCTGTGATGTTTAGATATAATTTCTAGGCGGTATAGAGTGTGGGAAAGATTTTGATGTGAATAAATATGTTTCTAATTTTAAATGCTCATGTTTGCATATAATTTCATTTATGGAAATAATAAAAATTTAGGATTTTTTTTTTTTTTTTTTTTTTTTTTTTTTTTTTTTTTTAACATAATTGAAAAGTACTTAAGCACTTCGTTTCTACTATCTGTCCACCAGTCCAGGATATCCAAGAAATATATATATTATATCGAAGTCCACCACTAAAATATGTAGAGTTCGACATAATTCTTGGTATCATTTTCGTTTTCGGATCAAACTCTTAGCTTCAGAGAACATTCGTTTTGGGCGAAAATATTACTGACTATTCGGCCAGGACCGAAACTATCTGTACTGTATCTCTAAAATATCGTTTTTTCATTTGGGGAATTTTCAACTTTACTCGTAGATTTGAGGCATATTGTATGTTGAACTGTATTATAAAAGGTAAAACGAGATATGTATGTCTAAAACATTTTTTAATTAGATGGAATTTGTACATTTAGGAAATCATTCTGTGTAATTGATGAATTACTTACATTTTATTTCATATGAAAAGTAGAAGCTTTGATCAGAGGCACAGAGAGCCAACTTATGGATAAAGTTTCCAAACAGAAGCGCCATTTCGAATGTACTTGGGAGGGGGGGGGGGAGGTTTTTTTTTCAGGTAGGTAAAGATTTATTTTGATCTTGTTGTGCACATTAGAGAAGAAATTTATACGGTTTCATTTTCACATATTATTTTTAAAATTGGTTAAAGTACGCGATAAAATGTTAAATATGTCTATGTTAAATATTATATTACATTACTCTTGAAGAATATTGAAATGGCAAATAAAATTGATATTTATTAATTTTTAGGCTTAAAGTGTTGTTTTAATGCTAATATTCCTATTTTAGTCAAATATGACACGTTATGTACGCTTTTATGCAGTTTTTTTTAATTTTATTTGAGTCTGATCTATAAAGACTGATGCATTCCCAAACATCACATTCCTTTTGAGAGGGCAACTATCCCCTTACCAGGGCCGTAGCTAGAAGTAAACAATAGGGGGTGCTCAAGAAAATGGGGGGGGGGCTCATACTATTTCTCTCTCTCTGACACATGCACGCCATCGAGATGAAATAAACTGGAGAGAGCTACGGCAACCTTTTTCTGAAGCACACATAAAGTCACATGACATATGGACTTCTTTCTCCCACACGCGTTTGCCCACGTCTTTCGTCCATTGGATTTACATGGGGTTACCTCCGAAACAAACACATAGACAGTTTTGTTTCTTATTTTGTAAATAATAACGGTGACAAATTGCAGAGCATATGGATGTAAATCAAGATGTGTCAAAGAAGGAGGCACAAACTTTCATACACGAGTCTTAGATTTATTTTAAAAGCTTGTTTTCTTTTAAATAATAATAATAATTCACACTTGAAGCAGTGTCATTATTTGATAATGATTGGTATTTTGCCCCGTAAATATAACATAATAGTTTTTTAAACGAAATATTTTACACTAGTGTATGTGCTTTTATTGGAAGTAATTTATGTAAGTTTTAAATCATTTTATTATTATTATTATTTATTTTAAAATGAAAAGCTCCCGTTTTCTATCTTGGCGACATTATTTTACGCCAGATTGTAATTTTCTTTCCCCATGCAATGTATTTATATTTCTGACTACTCTAAGTGTTTCTTAAATTATTCGTAATGTTCAGATATAAATAATTTTTAAATGCGTATTTAATTTTAAAAATGAGTATTTAAAATTTGTTTTCTGATAAGTTTTTCGAGAAATTATCATTATGAAAAAGAAACATTTTCTAAGAATTTAAGAAATTGAGGAAATAGTTTCAATATATAATTAATGTTATATATTAGCGCAATTTTTTGCACCAAACGACAATTTTCTTATTCCAAAGAGAAAAAAAAAAGTTATACACAAAGAATACCAGGACAATTAATGCTTAGGCTAATGATGAATTTTTTTTAAAAAAATATTAACGTAAATTTAAAATTTTCATTTGCAGTATTGTGATCATATGAATTAGATGTCACTACCTACTCCATCCTTTTTTTGAAAAATAAGGGTTTTAAATAAAAGAAGAAAAATAGCATTTCGCATATTTATTATAGAACGTTTTCTTGTTTTATTTATAAGACTGGTGTCAAAAATGGTTTAGTAAAAAATATCGCTGCCTCTTGGACTTTTATGATAATGTCTAGAAGAACAGTTTTATTTTAGATGCTATAAGAATTTTTTTTTAAATACATTGTTTTAGGTATAACACAATGTTTATCATCAAATGCTCTTCACGCGTAATAATGGAAATATTTTGAAGTTTTCTTACTCTTTTTATATTCACGTAAATATATTTTTTAATTGAAAAATATTTGGAGTTTGCGCTTTTTAAAATCTGACAACAATAAATTAAAAGACTTTTCCGAAACATGAAATGAATTTCAATCCAGATAATGAAATTTTGAATAAAAAATTGAAAAAAACAAATCTTAAAATATTAGACAAATTAAAAAAAAATATTGGACACTGCACACCGCAATCTAGTCTAATGTATGCATCTATAAAAGAAGGTTAATTTGCTTTTCATAGATTTTTGATCTTATAAAACTTTTTTGACAGAACTATTTTCACCTATTTCTACATTAAATAGTGCTTAAAATAACAATGGTAATAAAAATAGGAACGCGTTTACTTTTTTAATATGGTTTGAACCGAATTTCCAGACGCAAAAGCGCAGGACAGGGAAAAAAACCTGCCGCCCTGAGAAAGCAATCGCCCATAACTCAAGTTATATCTGTACAAGTTGTAACTGTCACGTATGTATGATTATTGTATATTTATACATATTCTTCAAAACGAAATGTTTCAAATAACAAAACGTGTTCATTTTCTTTTCTTTTTTCGTGTGGCTTTAAATATTTAGTATTCAATGAGTCGTGGAAAGGGCTGGCAAAAAAATTAAAAAAGGAGTAATAAAATAAGAAAAAAGGATTTCTTAAAAAATATTTTTCATCTCTCAACAACGCGAAACTTTCTGACACATTTCTTGACTCATTTTTAAACATGAAAGCACGATACTTGCAGACATGATTATTGAACTGATTTGTAATCGAACAGTTTTATCATTTTCCGATAAATGAATTATAACTTGAGTTATGAGCGATTGCTTTCTCATGACGGCAGGTTTCTTTCCCCCTATCCTGCGCTGTTGCGTCTGGAAATTCGGTTCAAAACGCCAACTTCGACAGCATTTTCTGAAAAATATTCTACCTTTACATTAAAAAAAACGGAAGAAACGGTTCGATTACATAGTTTCTTACTAAGAACACCTGTCAGTGTGATACGTTTGCGAAAAGCAATGATTTAAAAAATGTGTCAGAAAGTACCTAGTTCGGATTTGAGAAGGATCTTAATTTCAAGAAGCCATAAAATATTCTATTTTATTCAATTTTAATATTATTTAAGTTTTCTAAGTTTGATTTCTGTCTTTAGTAGAAATTTTCTTCTCAGTTTGGATGCAACAAAATACGAGTTTATGTTTGTCACACAGCCAACCGGACTTCGATAAAATCCAATCCAACTTTCCTAAACTCCTGATTAAACTGAGGATGGAAACATATATTCAAATGAAAATAAAGATTACAAAATATGATAAATTTTTTTTCATGAGAATTACTTTTAGTATGAATTATGAGTAACGCCAAGAAAACGAAAAATCGCCATTTTGGAAACCTATTCCCTAACTAATTCCCCTAACACACGTGACACATGTCTGCCTCACTTTTCCCGTCCCCGCTGAATGGGGAATATCGGTCTATCTTATCTCAAGTCTATGATGCACGCACAAACACAGATATACTATATGATCAAAATATTATATACATATTCATATTGTAGGCACTATGTTTCTTATTAAATTGTTTATAATAACTTTATTTGTTGCTAAGAAAAGTAAAGGCTGCAGACAGGGATGTAATGGAGGATATACAGTGGATACGCTGTATACCTTCTGGATTATTTTAAGGAATACCGTATACCCTCTTCTCAAAAACACTATAGCATATACTTTTTAGGGTATATCCTTAAAATTTCTAATGTTGGGAGACTTCAATGCACATAGCCCATTATGGGGCTATTCTTCAGAAGATAATAGAGGTCACCACCTAATACAACAAATAGGTTTACATCGTCTCATTGTAATCAACAATCCTTACTGCAGTCCAACCTATGAAAATAAGAATAATAAAGGATGGCCTGATGTATCAATGGCATCAATCTCGCTTTTCCCATTGGTAGCCGAATGGACAGTCATGGAAGACATGGATTTTGGAGACCATCGGCTCATAACAATAACATTAAGCACACAAATTCCACCTCTCCTCAGAAGGAGATATAGGACAAAGAACGTCTCTTTTAAAAAATTCAATATAGAACTAAATCAAAAAATTGCAGAAGATAGAATTGACTTTGAAAGAATAAATGATAGCAAACAATTTGACGAAGTATATGAGAAGTTCCTATCAACATTAACAAATATCTGCAACAAAAACTTCAAGAAAAGAAAATCAAGCTTCTGCCCCTCTCTCAACTGGTGGAATGAAGAACTACGCAAACAACGCAACTTAACAAGGGCTCTAAGAAGGAAGTCAAAGCTAGAACCCTTTTCACAAGCCACTTATGAAAAATTTAAACAAGAACGTGCAAAATACAGAAAACAAATACAAAAGGCGAAAAATGATACTTGGAATCGTTTCTGCAAAAACATGACCAATCCTTTCGGTAAATTACAGAAAGCGGCATTTCAGAAACACTACAGCCAAGAGTCTTACTCGCTCACCTCATCAGAAGCAATCACACATACGAAAAAGCAATTATTTGAAGATCTTACAACAAACATTTTTGGAATTTCTCAATCATCAACAACAGAAATAACACATCCAGTTAAAACAGCACCCCCATTTACGCAATCAGAACTGAGAGATGCAATATACTCATTTAACGTTAACAAAGCTCTGGGAAAAGATGACATAGATCACAACATAATAAGAAACATCTACAAATCTCAAAGCCAATTTTTACTTACAATATATAATAAGCTGTTAAGCCTAAATTATTTTCCCGATGCCTGGAAAATAGGAGAATTAGTTTACTTCCTAAAATCTGGTAAACCTCCAACGGAAACTGAATCCTACCGACCAATAACATTACTTCCGATCTTTGGAAAAATCTACGAAAAATTACTTCTACGTCGCATATACCACAATCTCAACAAGAATGGAGAAAACTTTCCTGGTCAACATGGCTTCACTGAGGGCAGATCTACAGAAACCGCTATACAGGACTTATTCTCGCAACTTGAAATAATAAAACAAAAGAGTCTTACATGTCCCTACTCTCCTTAGATTTTAAGAACGCCTTTGACAGTCTGCCATGGCGGGAAAGTATAGAAGCAATGGAAAATCTAAGCGTCGATCTACCATATGTCAACACAACAGGTTCATTCCTATCAAGAAGAGGTGCATACCCAAACTGGCTAGTTCAAGAAATCCACTGGTTTAACAGAGGCTGTTCACAGGGATCTTGTCTGGCCCCCTTCTTATGGAAGGTCTTCATGCAGAATTTGCTAGACCTTCTTAGGGAAAAAGGAATTAGAGCTATTGCATATACTGACGATTTGCTCTTAATCATAGAAGCAGGAACGAGAGCAAAACTTGAAGATCAAGGAAAAACAGCACTTCAGCTAATCAGCAAATGGGCAGAAAAATATAAGCTAAAAATCTCATACAATAAATGCAAATCTCTTAATCTTAGAAGACCAAAATACCTAAAGCGCCCACCAATATTTAAAATAGATAATTATTCACTAAAAAAGCAGAAAACTCAATTCCATACTTAGGCATACTATTGGATAGCACACTCTCTTTTTTACCACATCTTAGATCGAAAAGAGAAGAAATTCAACGAATAATTCAAAATCTACTTAAATTTGCGTCAACATCAAGTGGAATTTCAAAAAGTATTTTAAAAATATGGTACAGTGCGATCTTGGAAAAGAAGGTAACATATGCTGCAGGAACCTGGTTTACCAGGCTAGCCAAGTCGCATGGTTATCGCTTAATTTCAGCTATTCAAGCACAATGTCTGTTAATGATCTCAGGAGCATATCGCAAAACATCAACGGCAGCCCTCAACGTACTTACGGGAATCCCACCCCTTCGTTTGCGACTGGAACAGGTATCAGAATTCGGAAGAATTATACGCATAGGAATCTCATCTCCCCCATATTTTCCAGACATGTTCCAGTCAAAATCGCAGAAAAATCATATAGATACCTCAAGTGATCACCTAAAAATACTGGAAACCAATTCCGATTCAGAAATTGAAGTCTATACGGACGGTTCAAAAACGGAAACAGGGACAGGCTATGCCTTATGTGCATATAGAGAAACCATAGAAATATACAAACATCAACAACGAATACAAGAAGAAAATTCTGTATATCAAGCAGAACTTCTAGCCATCCTTGATTCCATAATCTGGTCATCCCACTCATCTTATAACTCCTTTACAATCTTCTCTGACAATCGATCTAGCATTCAAGCACTGGAAGATATTTCAACCAAAAACGCAATAGTAAAACAAATAATACAATATCTTCAACAAACAACCAAACAAATTAACATCAAATGGGTAAAAGCACACGCAGGTCTCTTAGGTAATGACAGGGCGGATCAATTGGCCAACGAAGCAACCTTCCCATCATCAGAAATTCCACAAAAATTTATCCCATTTCCACCTTCCTATCTTAAGAAGAAACTGAAACAGCATCTTCTAAGCTCATGGCAACAGGAATGGAACTTATCGCTAACTGGCCGTTACACCTTCGCATAAAAACCGTCAGTATCAGAGGACTTTCTTTTGAATCACAGATATCTATATATATTTGCAACGAATCATGGCCCATTTCCAACATACTTAGTAAAATTCAACAAAACATCATCCTCACGATGCACCTGTGGAGAAAGAGGAGATTCTCTCCACTACATGCTTAATTGCATGCTGACAGCAACTCTACATCTAAGAAAAGCGAACTCAGTGCCACTTCACTACTGGTTCACTCTGATAATTAAAAATCCTGTATTACAACAAAGAATAATCAACTGCATGTCTCTGATAGAAAATAATCAGACATTGTTCCAACCACCACCTCTGGACGCTACGTCAGATGATGATGATGACAATTATACTGATGAGGACTAATCTTGTTAAAACAAAATAAAATGACCGTCAATTTGAAAAACTTAAAAGCTTTGGACTTAAAACAATTTAAAATTACAGAACATTAAAGTAGTCCTACCCAACGTAAAACTTTTAATTCAGGTCTAAAGAACTAGAATTGATTTGTAAATATTTTTATTATTATTTTTATTTTCCTTATTTACACAAGTAATTATAGACATGTACATAATTGTTCTATTACTCAAGTCCACAAATCTAAAAATTTAAACTCTTGGAGTTATTGTAAAAATACCTTACTCAAATGAGAGTAAATATGTCAAATTGTATTGTATATATAATTCTTATTCATTGTTCAATTTAGTACTATGTAAAAGCCTAATGGCCTCATTTGTAATATTTTTTTTTAAATAAACTTGCCAAGCAGGGCTTGTAGAGCTTAAGCCGTATGGTAGGCCTCCCTGCTTGGTTGAATCTGAATCTGCCTAAAGCGTATGCCCTCTGGTGTTTTTACTACTACATCACTGTCTGCAAAATGAAAATTTTCAGTGTATAATTATACTAGTGAAATAATAAGTGATGATGTCAATAAGTAAATAAAAAGTCCTTCCGGCCTGCACCGGGAGGAAAAGGTAGCTTTCATAGTCCATGTTTTTAAAAATTCAACTCATTTTACTCAAACACCCGAAGCTAAATTGCTTGGAACTTGATTCTAGAAAATTCAATCCCGGTTTTCGCTAATACTGAATTTGAATGAGAATTTCAGTATGAGAATTACAGTACAACAAAAATCAGATTGTTTCAAAACGTCAGCCACCCTAGAATTTCAAACTGCCATATCTCTGCCAGTTTTTAAGATAAAGCCAAAACAAAAAATGTTCCAGAATCCTTGTATCACAATCTAACACTTAATGGAAACAACTTTTTTAATTTATAATTTTTTATACATTTTTTGAATTTTAAAAAATTTAACTTGCCGAAATTTTGAAACAAGATGGCGCATGAAGCTGGCCAATGAACTCGGTCGAGACCTTGGTATGTTCTGTACACAAGATCAGTCACATTCATATCGGTTCACAAATAAGAGTTACAGCTTAACAAATATCAGATTGTTTCAAAATCTCAGCGACCCTAGAATTTCAAACTGCCATATCTCAGCCATTTTTAAAGATATATCAAAAACAAAAAAATTTCTAGAATCCTTGTATCACGGTCTCATACTTAACAGAAACAACTTTTTAAATTTATAATTTTTTTGTACATCTTTTTGAATTTTTAAATTTTTTTTTAACTGGCCGCCATTTTGAAACAAGATGGTGGATGAAGCTGGTCAACGAACTCGGTCGAGACCTTGGTATGTCCTATATACATATTCAGTCACATCCAAATTGGTTCATAAATAAGGGAGTTACAGCATGACATATGTCATATATATATATCAACATTTGAACGAAGGGTGGTTTGGGGGTCTGGGGGTCATGATCGGTGAAAATATACCAAAATTTTTTGGAATTGCTTTCCTCCGAATGGCTGCAATAGGTAGCTTTTTGTAATGAAAGCTACCTAAAAGCTGACAGTTCACCTGTTTCACAAGAGTTGCAACTTTTAATTTTTTTCTGAATATTCCCTGTCCTTAAAGATTCTATAGTCATGTTTTTAAATGATAACAAAAACATTAGAAAAATCAAGGGTGTATTTTGAATTTTAAAATTATTTTTGTGTCTAGTCAAAAGCTAAAACAACTTGTATTTAAACTGGCTATAACTCATTAGAATAATTTTGTTTTATGCTAATAATGGAAAACGCTGCAAAATGAAAAAATTCAGTATATAACTAATGCAAAAGTCAATGTTTGCATCAGCAAAAGGTTACTAATTCTGAGTATGGGCGGATAGGATGCATGCCTATTGAAGGACTTATTTGCAGTTTTTAAACAAATACTACAATTTAGTATTTATACAGAACTGTAAAAAAGCCCCCAAACTAAGTTCAATTTTTGAACAGAGTTTCATTTTGATTTTTGAAACAGAGTTTTATTTGGTGGCCTTGGCAACTTTCCCAGGGGGGGGGGGCTCAAAAATTTTCAGGGGATGCTGAGCTCCCCCTGGCACCCCCCTAGCTACGGCCCTGCCCCTTACGTCTCCCAAATGGCCCTCCTGTTTCCAAAAAACCGCAGCTAGGTACTCACATGAAAGGGGATAGTAATAATATTGATTAAATTCGTTAGTTTTAAATTAAATTATTTTTTAATTATTTTATATGTATATAGCAACTTAATATTTTAATTAAATAATTTCAAATTAAAGTGTTATTACTGCTTAAAGTGATATAAACATAACACAAAAGGCTTAAAAATACTTTTTAATATATAGATTACATATGTTTCATTCGCTCAAACAGCGACTTCTTCAGATCAAAATGATAAATAAAATATTCTCGCAAAGTTTTTGAGAATGATAAATCACGAGATCACATGTTCAATGTAAGCAGGTGCTTAAATTGGTCAAACTGGACGTGAAAATTATTATTTATATTTATATTTTTATTGTTTTTTTAATTTGTAAACCATCGCGTGCCAAATTTTAGGTAATTCAAAAGAAGTTGATTCGTTGCAAATGCTCTCGTTTCGCAAATATATTTCTATTGATTCACGGATAATGGATAAGAAATAAACTCTTGATGGAAAAATTATTTTACTATTCTGGAAATTAATCTGCAAAGGCTCTATTCTATGTAGTCTAGCTAAGGCTGTAGCTCTTCTGTCATATTTGATATCTGCCATATGTTCTTTTATTCTCGTTTTAAATTTTTTGTTTGTCATTCCTATATAGTATTGTAATATTTCATCTGCCCTCTGGTGAATGGGATTTCATAAACACCGGAAAGTTGATCATTTTCTATTGGATCTATTTTTCTACATACGCTGTTTTTTAATTTTGTGGAAGGTTTTACGATAAAGCAGATATTGAATTTGCTAAGTTTATATTTTAATCTTTCAAAGAACCCAGGAAAATATTGTAAAGTTGGCTTTGAGTTTTGTTCATTAAAAATTTTCTTCTTTTTATTATCCATGCTCGTAATTAATTTATTAATAGTGCAGTCTTTGTATCCGTTATTTCTTGCGATGTCACGTATTTTATTTATTTCATTGGTTAATTGATTAGGGATACAGACCGTAAAGGCTCTTCGCTCTTCTAATAAAATGTCTACAGGCAGAAACTTTATAGGAAAAAGATGCTTGAGCATTATTTGGAATAGTGGATTGATTAGCTATTGGTTTTCTACGTTCTATGCCATGGTGGGTTTTGTTCTCGATTCCCAAATATATTTCTATTCATTCACGGATAATGGATGGGGAATCAATTCTTGATGCAAAAATTTACATACGAATCAGCTTCTTTTGAATAACCTAAAATTTGGCACGCGATGGTTTACAAATTAAAAAACAACAACAACAATAAAAATAAAAATAAAAATAATAATTTTCACGTTTTCCAGTTTGACCAATTTAAGCACCTGCTTACATTAGACATGTGATCTCGTGATTTATGTTTATCATTTTCAAAACTTTGCGAGAATATTTTATTTATCATTTTGAGCTGAAGAAGACGCCGTTTGAGCGCATGAAACATATGTAATCTATATATTAAAAAGTAATTTTAAGCCTTTTATGTTATGTTTTTATCACTTTAAGCAGTATTTACACTTTAATTTAAAGTTAACAAGTGATTTTATTACATTATTTGTAAATAATTTCAATTAATATTTTTTAAATTAATTTCATTTTAAATCAAATTCACGTTTAATTAATAATTATGTACTGTCCTTTCTATGCAAAATATTATTTAGCTACAGAAGCAAAGTAGATGCAATTTTATTTTTTTCATACCTATTTAGACAGAGCTTTTGCATCTAGCGGATTACATTATTTTTACATAGAATGTTTTCTTGAAAGGCCAGAGAAAGAAAAAAACGTTTAAGTTGTTTGTTCCAACTAATTTAAATGCAAAATATTAAAAATCTGAAAATCTGTGTAAAGTTAAAAATTAAATATTCAATATTTAATCAGTTTTTCATTTTTAACTACATTGTTAATTAATAATTGATAAATACATATGATTATCGGTTGTTGTAACGTAATAAAATATAAAGGTTGTAATATTATTTATGTTTTGTTAGGTAGCTTTCAATACAAAAAAGTCCTTCCGGCCTGTACCGGGAGGAAAAGGTAGCTTTCCTATATCTTCGTTTTAAAATTTTAGCTAATGTTACACGAAAACAGCAAGTTAAAATGCAAAGAAACGTTTACAAAAGATTCGTTAATACTAAATTTGAATAAGAAATTCGCCAAATTATTGAGCAATAGCCAAATTGGCTTCATTTATGAAGACTTATTTTGGTCGCCAATTTTGGCGAGAATTTGGCGCTAACGGATATGAATATATAGTTTTATGGAAATGATTGGGAAAATTATTACAACAATGAAAGAAAATAATTTGCGAGTAATCGCGTTAATGTGCTGTTTTGTCTCAAAATGTCAGCCACCCTAGAATTTCAAACTGCTCTATCTCAGCCATTAAAAAAAAAAAAAAAAAAAAAAAAATCCTTTACTAATTAATTAGCTTTAATATACTTAATTTTCTACTCTAAATTATTAGGATTTCGGTCTAGTCTCCCTATTCGTAATTTTTCTGGGCGCTGTCCACTTGGGTGAGGGGGGGGGTTAAAAAATCTCCAGCAGGGGCTGAGTTCGCTTAGTAATAATTTAAAAATAGACTAATAAGGGGAAAATACTAATAATAATAATTTTCCCCCTTTTGCTCATATAGTCAATTAACTTCTCAGCAACTGCTCCCCTCATTCCTCTTTACCGCCCCCCTCCCGCCATGGACATATGCTCTTTGGAGGAAGAGGGGCACAAACTATGTCAACTTTTTCCCCCACATGTGTTTTATCATTAGATAGGTCTTTTGGTTTTGCAATTAATAAACAGCATTCTGCCTCATTATTTTCATCCCACCGCTTAGGGCTTCGGCCTTTTCTCCCTTTTCGTCGTTTTTCTGGGGCGCTCTTCACTTGGGGGAAGGGGGCTTTTTTCAATATCTCCAACAGGGGCTGAGTTCTCCCCCCCCCGGTGGGGTTCTTTTAAATAAATAAATAAATATTTTTTTAAAAATAATAATAAAAATAAATAAATAAATAAATAAATAAGTATTTTAAAAATAATAAAATAAATAAATAAATAAAAATAAATAAATAAATAAATAAGTATTTTAAAAAATAATAATAAAAATAAATAAATAAATAAATAAATAAGTATTTTAAAAAATAATAATAAAAATAAATAAATAAATAAAATAAAATAAAATAAAAATAACATTAATTAAAATAAATTCTAATAAGGGGACAACAATAATAATAATAATATTAATAATAATTTTCCCCTTTTTTGCCCTTTTAGTTTTTTTTTTTTTTTTTAGATTCTCAACAACTGCTCACCTCATTCCTCTTTTTCACCCCTCTCCCGCCATGGGCATATGCTCTTTGGGGGGGGGGGGGGCGCCAACTATTCCAACTTTAATCCCCACATGTAATATATCATTAGTTAGGTCTTTTGGTTTTACAATTAATAAAGAGCATTGTGCCTCATTTTTTTTTCATCCCACCGCGCTTATCGTTTTTATTTAATAATTGATCATTTATTTTTCTATTCTTTAATTAGATTTCATAGTCAAAATTTTCTACTCTAAATCATTAGATTTATGACCTGGTTTTACCATTAGTAGTAATTTTGGTTCGCTCTCCACGATGGTGGGGTTTTTATTGCCTTTATTTGCTTTTTCCAGCGCATACAGCATGTCTATAGATGGACAATTAAATTCTCGACAACTGCTGCCCACATCTTCCCCCCCTTAAAAAAAAAAAAAAAAAAAAAAAAAAAAAAAAAAAAATCTCATATTTAATTAATATTTTATTAGCTAGGTCTTTTGGCTCTGCAATTAATGAGCAGCTTTCTGACTCAATATTTTCATCCCACCAAGCTCTTTTTTTTTTCTTTTACTAACAAATCATTTTTTTTTTATCTACCTCATTTTCTACTCTAACAAATTAGGAAGGGTTTAGAAATTAGTTTCCCTATACCGTAGTATTTTTGGGACGCTCTTCATGTTGGTGGGAGCCTCTATCGTTATATATCCATCGGGAGCTGAGTTAGTCCCCCCTCCCGGTGGGGCAGAATGATATATACTATTCATCTCTTCTCTAGTTTTTAGCTACAACTCCAGAAATATGTAAAAAGGCTAAGGTAAGTTAGGAGGTCTTGCCCCTTGCTACATCACCGTAACACCATAAGTAATGGATTACACTAACAACACGGTATCAATCAAATTACCCGTTTATAAGTCATATCCCGTAACAAATCAAGTTGAGCATTAAACCAGTTACACTTGTTAAAGCATGTATGTGCTCATCCAGAACAAATAAAAACCAGTTTCTCCTCATAGGAGGGCTTCAATTCAGTAACACCTCGGTTTACTTATTACTAATCAAGACTAAGATAAGTAGGAAAGAAAGAAATTCTGTTTCCCCCCTCCCCCCTCTGCTGGTGCCACAACAACATCATCCCCCCCCCTCCCCCATATTCATCACTTGTAAAAACAACAAATCAAAACAGAAACCTTAACTCCCGACCATTGAGGGTTCCCGTATTGCCTATAGCTATTTTAGTGATAATAGTAATTAATTCAATAAAGTATTAAATTACATAGTTCAGTCTGATTCAAAATAGACAAAGTGTAGAATTGTTATTATAACTGCTGGGACCACAAAAACATAAATTGTAGGAAAAACACCAGCTAGACAAAATGCGATTTTCAAGATAGAGTTCCAGATCGAGCTCAGTACATTCAAATAAAAACAACTCACCACCTCTACAAAAATCGTCAACAAAGAAAACAATAACCACTCAAGGCGCACAAAAGAATGACCTAATAAAGAAAGACCTAACAAAACTAAAAATATCTCAAAACACAAAAAATGCAGGGGTCTCGGGTGCATCGGGTGCGAACCAGAAGGGCACAAGGAAAATAAATGAAACGAAAGAAGAAGAAAGAGAGACAGAAGAAAATGTCAGTTCCAGTGAAATAGAAAAATACTTCGAAATATCAAGTGAAGAAGAAGAGGAAAAATATGAAGAAGCAGAAATGGGGAAGAAGCAACTGGTAACAGAAGACCAGGAAGTGAAAAAGCTCAAGAAAGAACTTGCGCAAATATGTGACAAAAGCAGCCTAGCACAAAGAAGATCGGTAGAGATGGATAAAGCCATGAAAGCAGTTAGCTACATTACAATGCTCCAGAAGAAATCAAAGATGCTAGTACCAACAACCAATGCGATGAACCAAGCACTCCAAATAATCATCAATTCACTCCAGGAATTGGAACACAGAGTAACATATGCAGAGGCAAAAGCTGAAACAATAGAACATCTCATCGAAACCAAACAAGTACAAACCACGGAAAATTACAAACCTACCAACCCCCCAGTACAAACACAGGAGGTCAAACCAAGGGCGCCGGCCACATATGCCCAGGCCATAAGGGCAGCGACATCAACGGTCATAATACAAGGTACAGATGAAAGAAGTGCAGAAGAGGTAGAAAAGCAAGTCACGAATACAGTAAAAGACCACGAAGGAATCAACAGAGTGACAAGAATAAGAAATGGTATACGAATTGAGTGTGAAAATGCAACAGAGGCCACAAGGTTAAAAGAAACACTGAAAGAAAACACGGAAACAAGCTCAAACCTGAATATCAAGACGGCAAACCTGAGGAAGAAAAGAATAATGATCTTCCACGTTCCAAACACGGTAAGTAAAGAAGCCATACAAGTAAAACTGGAAAAACTACTAGGTTTGGATGGATCAAAGGATCCTGAGGAAGTAGTAAATATACTTAAACCAATAATGATACCAACAGAACGAATGCACATACCAGTCACACTCCCGGAGCCACTGGCAGACCATCTCCTCAAGAGAAGAACGGTGTGCCTTGGGCTCAGGGAATGCCCGATAAAAAACTACGTGACGATTCTGAGGTGCCACCGTTGCCAGGGATTAGATCACATTGCACAATACTGCGACCAGTGACAAGTCTGCTCTGAATGTGCTGGAGATCACAAGCATGACGAATGCCCTAAGAGAAGAGAAAGATGTATCATGTGTCTAAACTACAATGAGATGACTAAAGGTTATTTACGCTCTCAGCTATCAACGGATCACACGGCTCACGATGGGAGGTGCACGGTGTACCGGAGACTCCTCACTATTAGACAAATAGAATTGGAGGAGGGAAAAAAGAGGTTAACAAGCGGATTAGAAGTATTGCGAGGACAAGCCACAGTAGTAACGTACCGCGGGGTCCCAAGAATACAAAGGAGGACGCAGGAAGAAATAAACAACATGCAACACAGGCAAAGACAAGAGCAACGTTTTCGCGGACACCGATAAAAGACAGTGCCCGCGCGGCGCAAAACAAACACAAAATACAAACTTAAACACACCCGCCACCACAAATCAAAGTAAATCTCCCCCGAATAAACCAAGCCCAAACACAACTCTCACAAACAATGATACAGACACAATAAAAATGATACAAATAAATCTACACGGTAGTGCAAACGCCACAAAATCACTTGCGGGGTATATGGGAGCAAATGAAATCAACATCGCGCTGATCCAAGACTTTTACCAAAATAGACAAACAGGAGACATAATAGGTTTTAGCTCAAAATTATGGAAAATATCAAAAACAAAAACAAACAAAGCGGCAATAATCACAAACACAGGAACAAACCCAATAACACTAAAAGAAACCGACCACACAACAGCAGTAACACTAGAAAATAAAAAGGAAATAATAACGATAATAAATGTATACGTCCCCCCCTCAGCAGACTTCATGAGCGTGCTTCAAGAGGTCGAAGACACATTGAAAATAGCCAAAGGTGAAATTCTGCTGACGGGAGACTTCAATGCACACTCTCAGGTCTGGGGTTACAATGATATAGACACAAGAGGAGAACAGCTAACAGATTTTTTACTAGCTAACGACTTATACGTACAAAATCCACCAAACGCACCAGCCTCATTTAGCACAATGCGGAGGAAAAAAGTTATCCAAGGGTGGCCAGACCTAACAATAGCAACGATAAACCTTGGGGACAAAATAACGGAATGGGAAGTAAGTGACGACGAGCCCCATAGCGACCACAAATACATTAAATTCAAACTAACATATGACAACATAAGTTATTACAGACACAAACTAGAGACAAAACATGGAAAACATGCAAAATTTGAGAAAAAAATAAAACAAATAGGGAACAAATATATAAATGAACTTACAAGGATAACCAGCAAAGAACAATTAGACAACATAACAATGAAAATACAAAATGAAATCACAGCAATAGCATTACAATGCTACAAACAAAGAAAATCACCAAATATAACAGCTCCAACATGGTGGACAATGGAGATAAAGACAGCCCGAAACCGAGTTAGAGCATTTAGAAGGAAATATCAAAAACAACAAGATGAAGAACTAAAATACAAACAACACATAGAATATAAAAAAGAAAGGGCAAAACTTAAAAAACTAATCAACAGAACAAAAAGGGAAACTTGGAAAAAATTCTGTAACGAAGCCATAGATACATACGGGCCACAATACAAAGCTGCCTCAGGTAAAAAATCAAAGCCATCACGATTAGTAAATGTACTACCAAACAACCAAACAGTAACAATAAAAGAAAAACTTAACCACTTTCTAGATAACCTGTACTTAACAAACCCAAACACAGAACATAAACTCACACCTGCGCCACCAAAATTCAGAGACATTAACCCACCAGACATAACAAAACACGAACTTAACAGAATAATAAAAAATATAAAGCAAAACAAAGCTCCAGGATTCGATTACATAGACTACAATTTAGTTAAAAAAATACACAAAGCGACGCCAAAGTTAATGCTCTCGTTATTCAACGCATGCCTCAAGCTAAAACATTTCCCAAAAACATTCAAAATAGGTACAGTGGTCCTGTTCCACAAACCGGGAAAAAAACCCCAGCACCCCAAAAACTATAGACCAATATGCCTACTACCGGCCTTCAGTAAAATCCTAGAAAGAATAATATACGGTAGAATAATGCACCATCTGACATTAAACAAATATTTGAGCAAAAAGCAATATGGTTTTAAACAAGGTACTTCAACAGAACACGCACTAAACAACCTTATAAAAACGATAAAACAAGATAAAAAAGATAAATTCCAAACACTACTAGTAGCAATGGATATTAAAGGAGCCTTTGATAATATTAGATGGCCAATAATAGCAAATATACTAAAAAACTCCCCGAACCCAACTTATTTAACAAACTGGATAATTAGTTTCCTTGAAAACAGGTTTGTCACACTAGAGGAAAACGTAATAAAACAATCAAGACAAACCTTTGGCGGCTGTCCGCAAGGAAGTTGTCTCGGCCCGCTACTTTGGCTGCTAATAGCAGACGTAGCCTTAAAAAAGAACTGGGGTAAAAAGGTTAGAATCCAAGCATTTGCCGACGATTTCATCCTAATACTCAAAGCTAAAACTAAAGAGCAACTGGTAATCTTAGCAAATAAAATAATAGAAGAATTCAACAACTGGATAAAAAGCAACAATCTTACGCTAAACAGGGAAAAAACAGAGCTACTGTATCTAAACAGACCTCGCTTACACAACCTCCCAGATCAAGTCTCGGGAAAGATAGAGGGAATCAAATTAGAGGACAAGGATCTAGAAGGTAAAGACCAAATCAAATACCTAGGAGTCATAATACACCGTAACCTAAACTGGCTGCCACATGGCCAACACCAAACAACCAAAGTACGCAAATCATTCAATATGCTGGGACAAATGGCAAAAAGAGGTTGGGGAATAAAACCAGACATCATAAAAATTTGGTATCGAACAGTAGCAGAAAAAGTGCTAACATATACAGCCCCAATCTGGGGACACAAATTAAATGCCAGAAGCAAAGCGGTACTAACCACTTGCCAAAGACATTTTCTGCTGACCATAGTCAAGGCATACAAAACTGCCCCAACAGCAGCCCTTCAGGTACTGGCGGGCCTGATTCCAATACACCTACAGGTCAAATATGAAGCAACATATGGAACAATAACAAGGTTAAGGGAAACATGTAAATTATACTTTAATACAATTCAACCAACAGACTACGATAACAAAATAAACATATGGGAAACGCACCCAGCAGAAACAACAGAACCAAAGATAGGCTACAACGAAACAGATATAACAATTTATACAGACGGCTCAAAATTGGAATCAGGCGCTACGGGATCGGCTTTCGTAGCATACAAAAGCGACAAAAAAATTAAACTATGGTCAACACCATTGCGGAAACATAACAGTGTCTTCCAAGCCGAACTACTGTCGATACTAAAGGCAACAGAATGGGGCAACGAAACAGGGATGGATTATAGCATTCACTCGGACTGCCTATCAGCAATATTAGCACTCAGCAAACCATTCAACACAGTAAAACTAATTGCAGACATACAAAACAAAATAAGAAAATCAAACAACAAATTTAAAATTAATTGGGTTAAGGCACACGTTGGCATCCAAGGAAACGAGGATGCTGACGAATTAGCAAAAGAAGCGGCTAAAAATAAAAAAAATGATAGACCCTACCACATAGAAAGACCAATATCAAACCTTAAGCGTATATTAAAAGAGTTAACAATAAAACAATGGCAGTTCGAGTGGGACTATGGGGATACGGGTAGAACAACTCATGGATACTTCCCAAAAGTAGACACAAAACGGCTTATAAGCTGTAAATTACTGAGCCAAATCTACACAGAACATGGAGCATTCCCACAATACCTACATAGATTTACTAAATTTAGCTCTCCAGAATGCATATGCGGGGAATTAGGGTCCATAAAACACTACCTTACGGCCTGCCCACTCACAGAACCACACCATCTGGTCACCATCACAGTTAATAACGAAATACTATGGCACAGACAACTTGCAAACAACAAACATGTACAAAACAAAGGTAGAGCAGTGATCAGATGGCTAATGAACAATGTAGACGACATGAAACAGACAAACATAGACTAATACAACAACAACAACAACAACAACAAAAAACATAAAAGTCCCAGCAGCCACCATACCTCTATATTCAAAGTGTGTATAACCTCTGCCTAATTAATCTTATCTTCCAGGGGGAAAAAAAAAAAAAAAAAAAAAAAAGAAATATATATATGTATATATGTGTATATATAATAAAATAGCAGTGTAAAGTATACCTCTTTCCTGCGAAAAAAAATCGTTCTTTTAGCGTCTAAGAGGGTGGAAGTTAATAACTAATTAACGGACTAATGGCCAAGGAATATGCCCCACCCCATAGCGCACCAAGTCCTCAAATAGCTTCATTGAGTTCATGAAAACAGCCATAAGGTATATATGGACTGATCGCCACTAGAGCGCATTCATGACAACAAATTCAATGGTTACCAGTGATGCAACAGAGTATAAAATCAACAGAGAAATATGAGAAACCCAAATCACAATGAGAAACCTGCAACAAATGAGAAACCAAAATAAATGCAACAAAAGAGAAACAACTGCATCACATGAGAAACCAAAAAGCAACGAGATAAACCTAAATGTGCAACAAAAATCAAGCAGCAAAAGAAAAACAACAGGTAACTGGAAAGTACAGTAGAAAAAAGTAAGGGAAAAAAACAATCCAACACAGGTAAAAGTAATCATTTTCTTCTATTTTTATGTAAAGTTAAATAAACATGTATTAACCCCCTTCCCTTACAGGTTTTTTTTTTTTTTTTTTTTTTTTTTTTTTTTTTTTTTTTTTTAATCATGTACGCTAATGGCACCTGGTGCATGTAAAATCCGTCGTGGGTGTAAAGTCCTCCAAGTTCCCTGTGAATAATACCTCTGGGGGTGCCTAATCAGGTGAAGGTCTCGTCACCTGATCAAGGCTCTAAATTACGAGACCAACTCGCATAACGATGACAGGTCCATATAAAAAGATTAACATCAATTAGCAGCAAAACAAAATGGAAACAAAACAAAGTCCTCCACATTGCCGTCCTGTCAGCAACGGCCAGACGCTACGCGGCATCTCTTCAGTGGCGCTACGCGCCCCGGTACCAGGCACTAAACCCGTTTAAGCTAGGGAAACCTGGCAGGTAGGGGCCTGGTCGCCGGTCTCAAAAAAAAAAAAAAAAAAAGATAGAGGTAAACCAAAAAATGCTCTGGAATCCTTGTATCAAGGCCTAACACGTAATTACAAAATAAATTTGAATTTTTAACTTTTTTGTATATTTATTTTAGTTTTAAATTTTTAAGTGGCCGCCATCTTGAAACAAAATGGCGGACCAAGCTGGCCAACGAACTCGGTCGAGACATTGGTGAGCATGACAGTGGTGATATATATATATATATATATATATATATATATATATATCTGACCTATGTCATACGATAACGCTCGTATTTATAAATCAATTTTGATGAAACTAATTCTGAGTATTAAGCTCACCAATGTCTCGACCGAGTTCGTTGGCCAGCTTGGTCCTTCATTTTGTTTCAAGATGGCGGCCACTTAAAAAAATATACAAAAAAGTTAAAAATTCAAATGTATTTTTCACTTAAGTGTTAGGCCTTGATATAAGGATTCCAGAGCATTTTTTGGTTTACCCTAGTTTACGTATTTTGTATTATTCTTAAAAAATGGCTGAGATAGAGCAGTTTGAAATTCTAGGGTGTCTGACATTTTGAAACAAGACAGCACATTACAAAAATTTTCCTTGTTGTAATAATTTTCCCAATCGTACGCATAAAACTATATATTCATATCCGTTAGCGCCAAATTCTCGCCAAACTTGGCGACATTTGGCGAAATACCGCCAAATTTGGCGACCAAAATAAGTTTTCATAAATGAAGCCAACTTGGCTATAGCTCAATAATTTGACGAATTTCTTATTCAAATTCAGTATTAACGAATCTTTTGTAAACGTTTTCTTTGCATTTTAACCCGCTGTTATCGTGTAACATTAGCTAAAATTTTAAAACGAAGATATATAGGAAAGCTACCTTTTCCTCCCGGTACAGGCCGGAAGGACTTTTTTGTTTGCAACTTATACACGCACACATACATACATATATATGTATGTGTGTTTGTTTAGAAATGTGTCTCTGTATACGTATAATTAATTAATAATTATATATATATATATATATATATATATTAATTACTTTACATTTATTTTTAAGGCTTCGTTTGCGGGTTTCGGTCGAACACGATAACAGTATGGAGATTGTAATTTCTGAGAGGTAATTTTTTGAAGCACATTTTAATGACTTTATGCTTTTTCAAAGATAATGAAATTCATATACTTTATTGAGATACATATGGAAACATGTTTCCCGTAGAATTTACAGGGATTCTCAAAACAGTTTAAATACATTACGGTTTATTGACTGTAACTGTTTGAAGTTAGTTTAAGGATGTTATTTTATTATAAAGAAAATGAAAACAAATTACTGATATACACAAAAGTGAATTTAAATAGATTATTGTCTCTGAGCGATAATTTAATATGCGCTACCGCGCTGCGCGGTAGCGTATTACTGCTTATTTTACTGTTTATTGCTGTTAATTTTACGCTATAATACTGGCAGCCAGGGTGCCAGTATTATACTGTAAAATCAACACTTTTTTTTGCAGTATAGCAATTACGTTATGCTTTTCAAAGCTGAAATAAATTTTAGTATACTTTGGACTGTGAATACATTATCCTTCTTATATAAGGCCAAGCTTGAAATCATTTTTAATGATAATATAAGCGTTTTAATTGAACGGAATCTTATATTTCATAGAAATGATTAAAATGGCTTACATGTGAATAATAAATATAGTGTATAGGCCAGTACAAGGCCAATTTTTGCAAAAAATATTAGCGAATTTTTCGGAATTTGATGACTTAGCGACAAAATTTTAGGGTGAAATACTAATTTAGAAAATTACAGGAAACAAGTCTATCCCACCACAAATAGGAGTCAAATTATTCCTAATCTATAATGATCTGGATTATCTGTGATAAAGTTGCAAGAATTTCACGCCAAAGCAAATGTATAAATAGTATTGACACACATTAAACACACTTAAGTAAAATGGCAAGTCAATGTCTGAAATATTAGAGATTTCAGTGCATCTTGCATTCATTGTTGAGTTAGAATAGTTAGTATAAATTGAAGAAATTGAAACTGAATATTACGTAACTATATTCTCGTGATGTTGGAAAATGCTTCATATTCTATTCATGATGCATGATTTATCTTTCTTGTTTGTTTATACCATCTCGTCATCACTAAGCAAATTGCAAACCATAATCGAAAGCAGTGCAATTAACTTTAAATAGTAGCGATTCATTATAATTATTTCGTATCTATGTAGTATGTAATATTCCTTATTCATTTAATTTATTATCAATTTTAACATATTTGTAGAAATATGTTATAAGAAAAAAAATAAAGTGAAGTAATATATATTCATATTAGACCGGGAGGCGGCAGCACAGACAATCACCTCATCGAGTTCACGGCTGAAATTCCAGAATTAGTTAAAACTTGATTCGCATATTAAAACGCAATCGGTCTGCCAAGTCATATCTTGGTGGAAAACACCTTAAAACCCGATTTTAACGGTTGACTCGTAGGTGTATCATTGTGTTTTCCTGCACACAAAAGTATGAAAACATGGAGGACTGGGAGCAGGAACACACAATGGTAAACCTACGACCCAACCGCTAAAATCGGGTGTTTTCCACCAAGATATGATTTGGCAGACCGATTGCGTTTTAATAGGCGAATCAAGTTTTAACTAATTCTGGAATTTCAGCCGTGAACTCGATGAGGTGATTGTCTGTGCTGCCGCCTCCCGGTCTATATATGGTATTTCACACATTTTTTACTACTGCATACTGAAATTTTAAAGTTCTGTTCGGCTATGGACAAGAATAAAATGAAATCTGCAGTCTGCATAAATCACAGTTCTTAGTATTCTTTAAAAATAGCATTGTACAACTATTGCAGAAAGACATGAGTTTTGTTTTTCTGTAATTCTGGAAAGGATCTTCAAACAGAAAACGAGGATAGACAAGGGATATCCCATGGTTTACTTATGTTACTAACACTGACTGTGCAAAGGCTTTAGAATGAGATATTTAACATTATATCCTATCAACAGCATTTCGATTTCCTTTCAAACTATAATGTTTAAAGGATTGGAAAACACTTAAAAGAAACTTCGATTACATTCTTGTATCTGAAAAACAAGTTTTTTTTTTTTTTCAATTTGTGAATTCATAAAATTTTCACTTTGAAACCAAGCCCGCACACTGGTATAAAAATCGGGCCTGGGCTCACGCTCGGACTGAGCCCGTTCATCTCTAATTCTTTTCTCTTACGTAATATTTAACTCTAATAACGTACAGGCACATACGCACTTCAGGGCATTTCGCATTTAATTCAGAGAAGTTGTGTAGGTGAACGAATATAGTCTTCAAAATTTGGATATAATATATCTAAAGTTAGTAAAACTTATTAAATAATATTTTAAGTCGTTTACATCTTTTCACAGCTAAAAATATTTTTACCGCATTTTTTCTTTTAACTCTTTTTTTTTTTTTTTTTTTTTTTTTTTTTTCGGAGCAAAAATATTTCTTTGACAGCATGCAGTAACTTTATCTATATAAATGTGAGGATACACATATTAAGAAATTAACTCCTACATCTTTATAAAATAAATTAAACAACTAATAATGAAAAGATTATACGACCACCTACTAATGTAAATCTGAAATGGGAGTGAAAAATGAATTGTGGATATTAACATAAAGAATTTTGAAATTTTCACGCTCAAGAAGAATCGTTTTCGCTAGAATGACCCACTTGTGATATACATTCAAGGTTTGGCTATTAATTTCCAGAACTGGAGAAATAACTTATGAAATATGAATGTACAGTACATAACTGTTTAATATGTTTTTAAGTAAGTTCCATATGGCGTAATGCACTTTTACCCACGACTGTACAATTGTTTGAAACAACTTATTTCGGAAGTCACGCTTTCCTTGATGTTATCAATGTCCAGAAATCTTGTTCCCTTTAGTGGTGTTTTCAGTTTGAGAAACAGGAAATAGTCTGTGGGTGCCAAGTCCGAAGAGTATGGAGGGTGGTTTAACTGCAAGATCTCATGCTTGATCATCTTCTCGGTGCTTTCCTGGGTAACACAAAAACATTCAAAAATGCGAGAACGTGATAATACGTCATCACTGTACTTTTGCTGCAACATTTTACGTGTTTCGCTAGCACTTTTTCCCAATTTGAAACAAAATTTAATGTTTATTCTCTGCTCCATTATTTTATCTTCAACAACAATCCTTTGACAACGAAAGTTTGCTTGCGTGTTTCAACACCAGAAAGTAAAACTAGAATGACGCGCAACGCAGATATTGTGCGCAAATATGTGACCATTCAAATACCATCGTTAACCAATCAATGAACTTTCAATAATCAAATTAATAATTGTTGCTACAGTCCTGAGAATTAATAGCCACGCCTTGTATATTGAAAGATTTTTAATTTGCAAAATTCAACACATTTATAAATAACATCTTGAATTTTCTAAAAATATGTAAAAAAAAGATTATTTTATAGAACACATCTGTAAAACTTTCATAGTAAAAGTTTATTACACCTTAAAGCTAAAATTTATTCTTTTTTGTCTTTTCATTTATACGTTATTTTTAACGGTTTTTTGAAAGGCATACATACAAAGATACTTTACTGTATTTTAATAAAAGTTGGGTGTAATTGCAAAACCCTTACTTGAAAATGACTTCTTGATCAAGACCTAATTTCCAAAACCAAAGATCATAAATAAACAATCTAGCTTTTATGATATCCCTAAAAATAAACTTCGCAGTTATGAACCACCTCCACTGCAAGCAAAAGCGGAGCGCAGATATGGTTCAACTAGAAATGGCTTTAAGCATCCAACCGAAATAGAATCGAAGTTACATTTATATAAAAAAAATATTTTCGGAATCATGAAATGTGGGTATGCCGACTTTGATACTTGCGCCAAAACATGTTTTTGTCGTTAAGAATATTTCATTTATAAATAGAGGCAACTGTTAAAATGATCCAGAGAAAAAATAATGCTTCGATTTTCTTTCCTTACAATATTTAAAAACAAAATGCAGCCACGTCTTGCACATATTTAGTTTAGACTTTTTTTTTTTAGAGTTGGGATCACATTTTACTAATTGCTGCATTTCGTACTATTTTCTAAAGATATTTATATCAATCTTTTATAACGGATTTTGTTTTCTTAATAGTCATCACTGCTCCAATTTGGGATAAGAAAAAGGGGAAAGAAGAAAAGATGGATAGCTATATAATGCTTATATATATATATTCATTAATTATTAATTTTACCATTTTACATATCCTTTTTTAACATAGAATTTTTCATTAATAAATCCATTTTTTTTATTTTAATGTAATTGAATATTTT
Source organism: Maratus michaelseni (assembly GCA_963931845.1). Lineage (NCBI taxonomy): Eukaryota > Metazoa > Arthropoda > Arachnida > Araneae > Salticidae > Maratus > Maratus michaelseni. The sequence continues at coordinate 190,173,219 of OZ007587.1, forward strand.
ATCAACATAATTTTATTTATTATTTAATTATATTTATTTAATATTTAACTAATAGTTATCATTCTTTAGACAGTATTTGGTTTAATCTTTAACTAACAATTTTAATCAACTACTTATATCATAGAATATTCATTAATTTTCTCATAGATGGCAGCACCATGGTTTGTGTTCTGCTTTGATGTACAATAATATTCCATGGTCTATCATCTTTTAAAACTTATTTTGGCAACATGTAATGCTTTTCTGCAATTCATAGCCTGTGTTATGTGATGACTCTTGTATATCTGGTAAATGTTGTGCTCTTAAATTACTCTCTTAATTAAATGACTTCCCTATATCCTTTTTAATCCAGTTGTATTTTGAACTTTATGATTTTAATTTCACTGTTTTTTTTCTCATTTTTATGGGTAAGGTTTCTTTCCTTTTTATTATTTTATTAACTTTATGATTTTTTCTATATTATAGTGTGGTAGTCCCAAAATCATATTCTTTAGCAATGTTATGGCGAATATGATGATGAAACCACACATTTTTTTTGATGTATTTGGGCATTTGGGACTTGAAAATTCTGTCTAAATTCCACAAATTTCATTCTTTCAATTTTTAATTTAATTTCTTCTTCTTTTAAATAAGTATATGGTATACGGCAAAAAAAGAGGAATAGTATATATTTAAGAAAGAAACAGCTTTTTGGGACACCCACAAAAAATATTTCTATATTCTATAATCCTATTTATATTTGTATAAATATAGATATAAAACGAGAACATGTGTATAAAGAAGCTTATAAATTTAGTATACAAGAATTTAAGGAACAGTGTAAATTTTAGCCAATGTGGGGCGCTGCACTGCTTCATTCTCTAAGATTGCTGAACCAATTTCAAAATGCAAACCTTTTGTTTCGAGTTTCAATAGCTAAACAAAATTAAGAGTAACAAATTGAGTTATTTTTGATGCAGCTTTACATGCTAATTTGAACTTTCTTAAAGGTTGAAACAGTGCAGTGCTATCTTTTGATTAATACCGAACTTAAAAAATTATCGTACATAAAATTTATGAGCTACCTTATTAATATGTGACTTATTTCATCGTCAGATTTATTACAGTTAATGAAATATTGGATTTTTATGTTCGGGCGTCCTTAGAACCATGTACTGTAAGGTGGAATTTTAAAATTTGTGTGACCTTATGATTATTTAATCTATTGTAGAGTGATTTGTGCTTGTCAAAGTGTGTTCTATTGTCTTTTAAGTTTCGTTTTGTTGCAAAAGTTTTGAAACAACCAGTTTATATAATTTTAACAATTACGTGTTTTTAACGTTAAAACTAGTGTTGCCAATCTTACTAGCACAAAAACAGGGTTAAGGTGGCAAAAAAAGCGGTGCATCAGCATCTAAATCGGGACATAAAAGTACAGTAAATCTTATGAAAACTGAACCTGTTTATAACGGAATCTTGTCTTTAACGTAAAAAAATCATCGTACGTGCGGAAGAAATATCACACAATTACACCTGTTAAGACGAAAACCTACCTAAACATAATATTTCTCTGGCCATTTGAGATAACGTCTTATTAGGTTTTACTGTACTAAATAAACACAATAATTTTATACAGTAAAATCTGTGAAAGCGGAATCGCTAGGGACCGAAACATATTCCGTTTTGGAGAGGTTTCCGAATGTGAAGTTATAATTGTATGGCATTCCTTTCACACGTAATATGAAATTTTTACGTTTAAAACAGGATTTTGTCATAAACAAGTTCTGTTTTCACAGGTTTAAATGAACAATGTGCAATAAAACTTCTAAAAACGGAATCGCTATAGGGAGCGGAACAATACATATTATAATCCGTTTTAACAGGTAGATTTGTACGATATTCCTTTCGGCGGAATCATAAAAATTCTGTTTTCACAAGTTTTAAATGTATTACATTTTATTCAATTCAAACTAACGAATAGCAGGAACTAGATGAAATTAAAAATAATATGGGCATTATGAAAAAAAAACGGAGTTTTAGCAACCCGCACAGTGGTACCGCGGACGAGTTATTGGTACCCCTGAAAATCGGTATATGGCAACACCTAGTTAAAACAACCACGTATCTCATTTTTACTTACCCATCATACGTAGTATAGGGTAAGTCTTGTAATCGTTTTGAAAAAAAAAAAAAAAATTGACGGATTTATACGTTTCAGACACTGGAGATTCCGAAAAACATATTTTTAGAAAAAAAAAAATGCCGTCCGTCTGTGTGTCTATAAACGCTCTATCTTCCGAAAAAATTGAGATAAAGACTTGAAATTTGGTATGTACTTAGTATGTAATAATGGAAAGAAGCTTATTGAATTTCAGTAACCTCGATTATCCGGAACTATATTTTTCGGACTCTCGAAATATTCGTTCTGATAAAAGGTATGTAAAAATTTTCGAAATTGTTTATTTTAAGGAGTGAATATAAAAGACAATAAAAAAAAACATAAATTTTGCATAAAGCATGAAGTCGATCGGATAATGAGTTGCCGAGATAATTGTAATCCTATTTCCCACACTCTTCGATTTTTCATGACCCTGTATTTCAACCAAATTTCAATTCAAAGATATATTTTAATTGGAAATGAGACGCTTAATCAGATGCAATAAGCCGCTAGTTAATAGGATTATTGTTTTTGAAGTTATAAGGATGTTTCTTTTAAGCAATTCAGTAATCGAGCCTTTAAAATTTATGACATCATCAAGGCACGATTTTATCCGAATTGCAATGCATTTTATAAGTAGTTTACACATGTTTCATTTTCATATTTTATATTATGCATATCCATGATAGGTAAGTATTACGGTGGCCCCTAACGACTAGTTTAAATTCTCAACCTTTTTTTGCATTTATTGTCTTTTTCTTTTTTCTTCTTATAGTAATAATAATAATAAACTTTCTTAGACAATTTCATCTTGTAATTTCAATTTTATTTCAGTTCTATAAACATATAGTTTCCACATTTGTAACACAGATATTTGACTCTATATAAATGTTAGTAAAAATACAATAAGCTTTATAGTATTTTCTGAAAAAAAAAAATGATAAAACACCAATAATGTGTAACTCACATCATCATCGCACGATTACATCGAACATCATAAACCATTTAAATATATATTTTTTAAAAAATGACCAATGTTCAGTATGTCATATATTTGCATACATTCAACACATATAACGGTGGGATCACATAATTTGCAATGATAGTTGCCATTTACAGTGAAATAAAAATCAGACCATATATTTTAGACATGTCGTAAAATCTGTTCGCTAGACGCACAGCTATACGACTGACAATCAATCTTAGTTTGTATTTCGATAGATTATGTCATTCTGTCATTTAAATCCACATACACTGAAATCGTACTGCGATAAAGCCTTCTTGTAATTCTATGAACTTTCGCTAAAGCATTTTCGTTGGCAGAAAATATGCAGCAAGGAAAATTATAACTATAAATCAAACTATTTCTTATAATAGCAAGTGTTGAAACTTAAAAGAATAAAATATTAAATAAACTTTTTGAAACAATTTATTCAACAGATCACATTTATTTTAATATTCTGCTTTAGGTCTTTTATGATGTAAAACTAAACACTGGGAGGTTTGTTTAATTTCATGTAATATTTACAAACTAATTTTGAATTTTCTTTTTAATTTCTAATACATTAGATTTGGCACTTCTCATTATTTTGAATAATAATAATAATAATAATAATAATAATAATAATAATAATAATCTACGATAAAGGTACTTCATGCATAATATTCATAAAGAAATTTTTTTGCTTGAAAATAAATAAATAAATAAATAAAATTCATCTATTGCTTGTATTTAGGAAAATTTTTTCAGATGAATTGAAACTTTGGCAACATTCTTTTAAAATAAAAATTTAAAAAAAAAATAAATTAAATTAAAAATTACTTTTTTATATAATTTTATAACAATCGTTTAACTAATTACAATTTATAATCTTCCAGTTTCCAGAATTATACTTTATTGAAATACTTAACAAATAACTACAAAATTGGTTGTTTTGTTGAGCAAAATGCTACGTCCTAAGGCGGATTTATCTGTAACACTACAAACAAAAAAAAAATAATTTTTTATAAATACAAATTGAAGAGAAGATAAATTAGTTATCGATATTCTAGTTCAAGGTATTTAAAAATAATATAACTTTTATTCTTAGTGCAAAAGATAAACTCAAACGGTTAAAAAATAATTCAATCAATGTAAGAATTCAAAATTAGCGTTCAAAAATTTATTTTGTAAGTATCAACAATTTATGAATTGATATCTTGCAAGTTGTTTCAAACACATTATGAAAATAAATTAATTAATTAATTAACAAGCTTTCAATGCTTTTCTTATTTACAACTCACTAACTTCAAAAAATATTATTTAATTAAAACAGTGATTTTGTAAAAAAAAACTTAAAATTTCCTGTAATATTTCAGTCTGTACGTGTTTGCTGACGTTAAGGAAAACATAAAAAAAGTTAATATTTTAGTTATTGAGTATTGCAATGTAAAATGTGAAAATCTCTTCTAATCTAATCTCCTTTCCACGTAATCGTCTGCTAATGCATGGATATTTTATGTAAAAGCCTCTCCTTTCTATGTCTCTTTTTTTCATTCGTTTACCCTTATACTTCTGTAAAATTAATTTCCGATGGATGCATTACGGGGTACCGATTTTCGATATAATTAACAATCGACTGTTCTGACACTATCAACTTTTAACGTTCTATAGTATGAATCGCTACCAATTTCTCAAGAGATTCATTATTATCTGGGCAAAAACAATTAATTGTTGATGACGTATTGCCATCGCACAATGCACAAAAATCTCAAAAACACAATATAGGTCGCAGGTTCGGCCATAAAGGTGTGTGTGTTTGTGTGTGTGTGTGTGTGTGTGTGTGTGTGTGTGTGTGTGTGTGTGTGTGTGTGTGGTGGGTACAATACATCCAGAAAACCCCCCCGCTTTTAGTATTTCATTCATTAGTACACATTCAGGAACAAAATAAATTGGTCACTTTATATATAATTTTATGCAGTTGTTCTGTAGAACTTCTTAAACTTTGATTGGGTAAGACTGATTTTATGCATACAGTTAAATATTCTGTGGAGGGTTTTTTTTATGGGAGAAGGAGGAAGGTATCTTGAATTATATTTTTTTAAAAAGATAATAAATAATAATACTTTTTTGAATGACCTGTTTAAAAATCTATTTTTCTATGAAGAGGTAGTAAAAGAGGTCGAACGATTTTAAGTTTTGGCTATTTTTGACTGAATTTTCTTTTTCATTAGTGCGATGCATTATTCGTCAGGCAGATAACACTGCACTGAAAAAAAAAACATTAAGATCTTCGTGCATTGAACCATATGTATTTCACAAGCACTGGCGTCTAATTCTAATCAACCACATCGACGTGGCATTCGATGTGGCGTAGACATCTAACGTAGTTTTCTTTGCCAATGTGTCATCGTGCAAATGGCAACGTTCACGCTTTCTCTTGAGTCCAGTTATTTATGAGAGGGTGAAGTTGAATTGTTGCTTCAGATGTTACATGTTGCTGCATATTTGTACAGCTAAACAACACTGTCGATACTTCCATAAGATGACGACACCAGTGATGGTGTCAATGTTTCGGCACTTGCAAGTGGGGGTAGATTCTTGGCTTGTCGCAGAGATCTGAAAAATAAAATCAATATTTTTTTTACAATATGGTTTAAAAACTTAGATATGGAATAACATTTCACACTTGTCGAAAAAAAAATTCATTTTTAATTTGTAAAATACCACTATTTTACAATATCACTGAGTAAAATCAAATACAACCTTACCAATTTACTGTTTAAGAAAACTTTATCACAGTAACAGACTATTAGCACTTTGAGCGCTGAGCAAAATTTCTTGGAAATCGCGAACAGACAGATTTTGACCTGTACAATTTTGCTGGTACCAGCTGAAAACATATTATAACAAAGCAAAGAGGATATCGGGTACTCGTTTTGATGAAAAACGTTTAATCTAGATGTAGAACATTGGTACCTACTATTAGGTCAATGCAAAAGTTCTGTCGTATTTTAATACCTAATTTGAACTAATTTAATTACTTAAACTTATTGTAATTTAACTGTTATTCTTTGTTTTAAATGTATGGTGATGAAAATTGTCTTTTTTATTAATGTCTTGTTTTTTATTTACGCTATTTTTCTTGCCTTTCGGCGATATGTTTATTTGGTTTTTTAAAAGCAGTTTTATCATTTATTTTTATTTTATCCTTCTTTTACATCATTTTTAAATTATTTATCTAATTATATTTTAAATTTTAAAGTTTTTTTTTATTAAATTTTCTCTATTTTCGGACTTCCTGACAAATTTTCAGCGAAGCTCCACCTCCTTATTCTATCCTATAATTTGATTGGTCATTCAAATCTGCCAGTCACTAAAACAGGCTTTTTCTCTTCTCTTTCCTTATTCTGAGTACTGTCTAGGTTAGATGAAGACCTCCTCTCCCCATTTAATAACTTTCTTTTTCTTTTATTTTATTGTAGTACATATTTTGTGCTACGGCTGTACTTTCATGTTTTTTTCATCAGTTTTTTCATGGCTCCTGTAGGATGTGATACACAAATTTTACCGGTATTAAAGGTATTAATTATTTAAATATGACAGAACATTTGCATCAACCTGATATAATTCGTGTAAGATCCAAAATCTAGTAGGGAAGTAAGATCGAGGGCTCATTTAGTTCTTTTGCAGTCACATATAATAATCATATATATTATTTCTGTTGTCAACATCCTTTTTTCTATGCGCTTAGAAGAAGCACAAACAAGAAATGAAGTATCATTTGAAAGGTTTTTGAACCGGCTCCTGACATAGTACACTCACATTTCGTTAAAATATGTTTTTCGACTAACAATTGCAGTTAATTAAAAATTAAATCAGTTTTTCTCATATCATTGCTGCCCTAAAAATTAAATATCGCATTATAGCGTGGTCAACAATCGTTATAAAAAAATAAATAATACAAAAATATAAAGATCTTTCTTTGTCCCGGGTTCTTCCCGAAGTGGAAGACGCCATCTTCTAATAAAAGAAGTTAAAATACGACTGTTAATATATTTTTCTTGCGCGAGCCTTTTGCTAGCTTCGATCAGTTTTTACTGTAACTTTGATTGAATAAATGAGATGATATTCTGGCTTGACTAATGTTGTTTGCAGATATTTTTAATCCTTCATTTTTCTTTAGAAGTTTGAACCTACATCTAAAAAAATTAGATATTGCTACAAAATATTATAATGCAATATGAAATCCCCGGTGGACTATTATTTTATGCGAATTATTAATTTCAACCAATGGTAACAATTTAATATTATACCTGGTAATCGAAAAGTAAATGAAAAAATATGTAACGCAACATATGCAATTTATTGCTAAAATACTTCAATTATAGAGCTAAACTTCTGTAATCATATCCAAAGTCAAGGTTGGCGCCAAACATGAGCAATTCTGATTTTGGCAACAATTAGTTTCAAGTGTACGAGAATTGAAACAATGGTTATAATATTTTAATTAATTTTGCACCACACCACGCTCCCTAGTACAGGTCGTGGTGCAGACACAATTACTGAAGAATCCTCAGTTAGAGGTTAGTTTGTGCTTAGGCAAAATATGCTTATTATAAATAACTGCGATAGTATGGAAAATTCGCTCAAATTTTTGAAATTGTGTCGATTTGGAATTATAGCAACTTATTTTTGACGATATATTTAACACCACCAAGCTTGGTGTAATTTTTAGCGCGGGTATAAATAAAACAAGAACGAAAAATCATGCGTCAAGCATAGATTGTGAAAAACTTTCCAACACAGCCAGAAAACTGTAACGAAACTTCACCGTTAAATAAGGTGAAAGAAGATATGTAAGTAAACAGTTTAGAAAACATTTGGTCATTGAAAAATTATGAACACACATTGAAAAATACTGTTTTCGAAATTACCTTCCAGTGTGAAAAAAGTAGTCGAATTATTTTATGCAGCCCTGTATATAATCAATAGATGTGGATATATAACCATGATAAAATTTAGTTCAGTTAGAATATTCACATTTAGCAATTTTCGCCAATCGATGGAAATGCACTCGAAATCTTTTGTACAGCCCTGTATATTATCTGAAGACTTTTGTACACACCGCATATTAATGTAAAAGGCAACTTAAAACTCACTCGCAGCAATTACCAACCGTAAACGACAATGTATATTTTTCTTTTCATAGCCCTGTATATGAATTTATTTACATTCCACAAACTTCTATTAGTTTACTAAATTATAGTTCAGCAGGAAAATGCGTAACACAATTAAAATCTACCCTTATAAGCACTTCACTCCCATAGTTTGTAATGCTTACGGATTCCCTTGTGTAGTCCTGTATATGAACAACCGAGTTTATAAACACACACGTACTATGAAAAAATTTAGTTAAACTTAAAAACCGCAAACCAAAGTTGGAAACGCACTTAATCACACAGGCTGTAAATATCGCACATGTACTGTGACTAATATCTTTTGTGTGTCCCTGTAAATAAACACAATGCACACCACACTTTAGAGAGAACAATTTATAGTGCAACTCAGTAATGCATATAATTTTCATTATGTTTGAAATAGTGAAATATCGCTAAACTAGCAAGCTACGCCCGCTACGCTGGTCAATTTCTCTTAACGAACCTTTAATCAAACAAAATATTGACACTTCATACTGCACTTTTATATTTTAAGAGAATAATAAGGCTACTATAATTTGTGACACGTCGCCCTTATAATTATCTTTTTACACGTGAAGTTATGGTACTCCATTGTGAAATTTGGTAATTTTTTTAATTCAATATTTGAAAAACGGCATAATCATTAGATTTGAAATTATATCAAGAAGAATACAATGTTTTACCTTTCAAACGCAGTTTGTCTAACAATTTTCTGACAAATACTTTTTGAGCTATTATTTTTGTCAGTAACTCCAAATGTTTCATTTTCCGAGATTAATCTGTGGCAACGATTAGCGAAAAACCCAGTCGTCAGCAACGTATAGCTTTTTATTAAAGAGGATGTTGGAGCAGGGATTGTCACCATCAATTTTCCACCATCACTTTTGAAATCGGTTCTGTAGTTCCAGAGATTTCATAGAAATTGTAATTTAAAATGTTTTTAGAACGCTTTTCCCTCATCTCACCCTTTTAAATTTCGAATGTTTTTAGAATTTGTCCTTAGAGAGCATTTACATCTTATAAGCAACTACCATACCAAATTTGATGTTTCTATCTCCTTCAGTATATAAAAAATCGAAATTTTAGAACGTTTTTCGCTCCTGCATCCCCCTGGGAGTAATGGCACCGACATAAAATATAGCATATGTTGGAGTAAGGACTGTCACCATCAATTTGCCACCATCACTTTTGAAATCGGTTCTGTAGTTCCAGAGATTCCATAGAAATTGTAATTTAGAATATTTTTAGAACGCTTTTCCCTAATCTCACCCTTTTAAATTTCGAATGTTTTTAGAATTTGTTCTTAGAGAGCATTTACATCTTATAAGTAACTACCATACCAAATTTCATGTTTCTATCTCCTTCAGTATACAAAAAATCGAAATTTTAGAACGTTTTTAGCTCCTGCATCCCCCTGGGAGTAATGGCACCGACATAAAATATAGCATATGTTGGAGTAAGGACTGTCACCATCAATTTGCCACCATCACTTTTGAAATAGGTTCAGTAGTTCCAGAGATTCCATAGAAATTGTAATTTAGAACGTTTTTAGAACGCTTTTCGCTCCTGCATCCCCCGGGGGGTAGTGGCACTGACATAAAATATAGCCTATGTTGGAGCAGGGTTTGTCACCATCAATTTGCCACCATCACTTTTGAAATCGCTTCAGTAGTTCCAGAAATACCATAGAAATTGTAGAGATTCTAGAGATTATCCCCTACAAACAAACAAACAAACAAACAAAAACAATCTTTACTCCTTTATAATATTAGTATAGATTACACTGCAAATGATTTTTCCCCATAGAACAATGTGTAACAGAATTTGTTCGACCCTGTAAATGAATGATTAATGCTTTGCACCGCATATTTTACAAAAAGCATGTTTTAATGCTCTTCATAATTATATATCAATTCCATCATGTTCCAAATGGCGTAACATCATGAAAATGCACTTGAATCGATTATTTTCCATTGACACTGTAATGTAACGGAATGCTTTTGAGTGTCCCTGTAAAAAAACTATAAATGCTACACACTTCAGTTGAAATAGGGAACATGCTATAGTAAACGACAATAACATACTAAAATTTCAGTTTGATCCGAGCATATTTAAGCGAGTTAGAACACGGACAGACGGCAGGACAAACTGAAGTCATAAACACTTTTCAACTAGGTTGGAAAGTGTTAAAAAATGTCAGGAGATATATACAAATACGGAAATGACGATTTTCTTAACACTTTTATTAAAAGAAAAAAAAAACCTATTTATATTACTGAAAACCCTAATTCTTCAAAGTATTATTCTATTGAAAAACCAATAAATAAAAGTCCAAAGAAGTTAGACTAGTAAATCTGTAGGTCAGGAGCCTCAACGTCAGCTTTGCAAGTCATTTATTTTTTAAATCCCATTTTTGATATCATTTAATATAGTACAATCTGCAATTATTATTTTTTCAATTGCATGGATATTTATAAGCACATAAAATTCTTCGAATGTTCCAGAAATTAGAATCATTAAATTAAACACGGTGTTATACAATGATATTATGAAATTCTGATGAACTGCTTATTCTTTTAATTTTTTTAAAAATAAGTAGGTATTTATCCCCCGTAGTCTCATTAAATTTACATTCGTTTTAATTAAAAAAAAAAAAAAGCTATTTTACCAAAATAGTGCGAGTTTCTTGAATTTTATTATTTATACTTTTTGAAATACGGTTGCTTAGCAACGAATAACTTAAAGTGGAAAGTAAAAATTAACGCCTTTAAAAATTGTAAAAAAATATGAAAATAAGATGTTTATATTTTCCGAACAGATGCAAAAACATTTTCAAATATTTTAAGCAATTAATTTCTAAATTCTTTTAAATTTATCGACAAAATTTTAAAACTATTGGAAATCCATTTCGAAAATTTAGCATTCATAATTTTACGTCGAAATCCATTATGCAAATATTCCATTTTCATTTCAGATAAAAATGAAATTTGAAAAATCGTCTGCATCCTCATAGGAAAGCATTATGACTTAAAAAAAAAGTGCTATATTTTCCGAACGAATGAACCAAACTTAACCAAAAAATATACAGCTAATTCTCGCCATTATACCTACCAAAAATCAACCTAATCGGACCATTTTTAAGGCAGTTATCGCGGAACAGACAGACAGAAACCAAAAACTTTTCGCGTCTCCACAGTGAGCCTCAACTGACGTTTCGGTAACTAAGAAGTAATTGTTTTATGTGGAAATACAGTGTCTCACATAAGTGATGGGACACTTGTGCTTTACAAAAGGAAACTAATCAAATAAATTAAAAAAAACATGTACACATTTTTTGTGGGTGTGTTTCATACTTAAATTTAGTAAAGATTATTACATAACATACATTTTGTCAAAATATTAAAATATTAATTTAATAAAAATACAAATGTTTAGAACGGAGCAAAAAATAGCTCACATAAGTGATGGGACACCATTATATATGCAACAAAAATCGTCTGAAATAAGCAATAAAAATATTTTTTGGGGTTTTATTTTTACTTAAAAGCAATTGGCAATAATTTATAAAATCGTCTGCAGTATTTCTCTCCAGTTTGTTTTGGAATTTTTGTGTTTTTTAGCTCTTTGTAGCCATGAATGCTAAACGAAAAGAAACTTCGCCTGAAATTCGAAAATTAGTTATTAATTTGCATATTGAACGCGGAAAATCTATTAGAAAAACTGCTGAAACAGTTAACTTGAGTCGTTCAACAGTTTTCAATATCATTAAACGATATAAAAAGAATCATATGATTCAGGATAAAAGAAGACCTGGCCGACCATCAAAGCTATCCAATGGAATAAAGCGAATTATCGTTCGAAATATTAAAAAAAATCCAAGAATTAGTGCTTCAAAAGTTGCTGCTGATTTACAAGCATTATATGGAATAATTGTTAATCCTGAGACTATTAGAAGGGTAATTCGATCTGCTGGATATCACGGTAGAGTAGCCAGGAAAAAATTCTTCGTAAGTGAAAAGAATAGAAAACTCAGACTAGCTTTCGCAAAATCCAACATAAATAAGAATTCTGATTACTGGAATAAAGTTATATTTGCTGATGAGAGTAAATTTAATATATTTGGTTCTGACGGTAGAATCTTGGTGTGGAGAAAACCCAGGGAAGAATTTCGCAAACAGAACTTGGTGGTACCAACAGTAAAACATGGTGGAGGAGGAGTTATGGTATGGGGGTGTATGTCGTCCGCTGGAGTTGGTAATCTTGTTTTTATTGACAGTATAATGGATCAGTACAAGTATATTGATATTTTAAAGAAAAATTTGAAATCTTCAGCACGAAAATTGAACCTTCATAACGATTTTAAATTCTACCAGGACAATGACCCAAGCACACTGCTCTGAACGTTAGACTCTGGCTGCTATATAACTGTCCTGAAATAATAAAAACATCACCACAATCTCCAGACTTAAATCCCATAGAGAATATTTGGCAAGAATTGGAATCAAGAATTCGCAAACACACCATTTCTTCAAAACAACAACTAAAATCGGTGCTTCAAGAAGAATGGGGTAAAATCACTCCAGAAATCACAAAAAAATTAGTCGAATCCATCCCAAAAAGATTAAATCATGTTTTAAAAGTAAAAGGAAATCCAACAAAATATTAAAACCTTTTAAAAAGTAAAATTTTTGGATAAATATTTGATGGAAAAGTAAGTGTCCCATCACTTATGTGAGCCATTTTTTGCTCCGTTCTGAACAATTGTATTTTTACTAAATTAATATTTTAATATTTTGACAAAATGTATGTTATGTAATAATTGTTACTAACTTTAAATATGAAACACACCCAAAAAATTTTTGCACATGTTTCTTTATTTATTTTATTGCAGTTTCTTTTTATAAAGCACAAGTGTCCCATCACTTTTGTGAGACACTGTATATACGAAATATAATATCATGGATTTAAAAGTTTATTGCTTCAAAATCTTCTTAGAGATTCGCGATTATCAAAATTATCGTAATTTTGAATCATTTCTCATAAGATTTAAGATTTTTACATTAATACGTATAGAAGGTGATTATGTATCAAAGGAACCATATCTAGAAAAGGGATGATAATGTGTTTAACCTTCGCGTTGATGAAAAAGTTAGGGCATTTGAAGGGTTTCAGCATTTAAGAAGTTAGAAAGGAGAAAAAATGACTGACACGGTGAAAGAAAGCTTCTCAAGAAGTCGCACAGTGGTTCCATTTCGATATTAAGCGCGAAAAAAAAAAAAAAAAAAAAAACTTTCGAGTTACTTTTTTTCTATTTAGTTCTTAGGGTTTTTTCATTCAAGAAAATGCAAATATAATATAGACACTTTTCTCAAAATAATAAGGTATGTAAACAAACTTTGTGTAATAGTATACCAGATGTGTCACCTAATTGGTAATTTACTTTTGTTCATCATGTTGCTTTTTCGGCAATTAATATAGAAAAACAAGAACGAAAAATCATGCGTCAAGCATAGTTATGAAACACTTTCCAACACATTCAGAATATTGTAACAAAGCTTCACAGTTTACTAAGTAAACAATTTAGAAAACGCTCATCACATAAGGAAAAAAAAAATCAGCAATTACTGTCAACTAGAACATCTAACCCGGGGTACCCGGGTAGAGAATAAACCATTCATTTTTTTATTGACGAAATTGGTGAAAACCATTAATTTTTTTATTGAAAACACTAATAGATTTTTTTACATTTAATATATATTTTTTTAGATTGCCCCTTTACAAAACAACACCAAAAAACATTTTTATATGAAACAGATCAATTATGTATTCAAATAACGTTTTGACATTTATTAAAAGCGGTAATTTTGCATTGACCTAGTGCCAGAAGTTAATAGCCGAACAAATAACTAAACATTACGTTATCTACAGCAGTTTTATTATTATTATTCTGATAATTTCAGCGGTTTTAAGCGCTTATTTCGATTACATGTCTGTTAAAATTGTGTTTTATTTGTACTACTTTATTTATTCCTTAATGTAGTTGTAATTTCGTTATTATTTTTCGTTGCTGTAGACAAATGCTGAACTTTTTACATTGTTTAAAGCACAAACAGATTAATATTTTGTAATCGTCTGCAAGCGATATAGATAAAAAAAAAATCATGCTTGAAATTTAATTTAAATGCTACAATAAATCAGTCAAATAAGATACAGTTTTCAAACAAATCGCATTCGAAAGTAGATTTTTTTTCTCTATATAACGGTGTAAACATTAAAAATGTACGATGTTTGAAAATGAAAATAATTGTGCAGTAGCACAAATCGCAAAAACGAAATTTCATCGCCAAGTGTTGCCATTCGCAAAATGACGTCAGCGTTACGCACGGACACGTTTGTCCTTTATAATATAGATAGTCAAACAAAATATCCAAATTCTCTTGTGCAGTCCTGTATATGATCTGCAGATTTGTATTTATACTACACAGTACACTAAAATTTACTTGAGTTAGGAAATAGATACCTCAATTAAAAATTCACCTTCAGCCATTTCTGTCAATAAATTGAACTGTACGTGAGATTTTTGAGCAGCCTGTATATAATCTATAGAATTTATATGTGCCAATTAATGTGCATAAAATTAGTTACATTTAAAAAAAGTCCTTCCGGCCTGTACCGGGAGGAAAAGGTAGCTTTCCTATATCTTCGTTTTAAAATTTTAGCTAATGTTACACGAAAACAGCAAGTTAAAATGCAAAGAAACGTTTCCTTAAGAACGTTTCCAAAAGATTCCTTAATACTGAATTTGAATAAGAAATTCGCCAAATTATTGAGCAATAGCCAAATTGGCTTCATTTATGAAGACTTATTTTGGTCGCCAAATTTGGCGATATTTCGCCAAATGTCGCCAATTTTGGCGAGAATTTGGCGTTAACGGATATGAATATATAGTTTTATGCGTATGATTGGGAAAATTATTACAACAATGAAAGAAAATAATTTGCGAGTAATCGCGTTAATGTACTGTTTTGCTTCAAAATGTCAGCCACCCTAGAATTTCAAACTGCTCTATCTCAGCCATTTTTTAAGATAGAGGCAAACCAAAAAATGCTCTGGATTCCTTGTATCAAGGCCTAACACGTAATTAAAAAATAAATTTGAATTTTCAACTTTTTTGTATATTTATTTTAGTTTTAAAATTTTCAGTGGCCGCCATCTTGAAACAAAATGGCGGACCAAGCTGGCCAACGAACTCGGTCGAGACATTGGTGAGCTTAATACACACAATTAGTTTCATCCAAATTGATTTATAAATACGAGCGTTATCGTATGACATAGGTCAGATATATATGTATATATCTATATATATATATAAATCAACATTTGAACGGAGGGTGGTTTTGGGGTCTGGGGGTCGTGATCGGTGAAAATATATCGAAATTTTCCGGAACTGCTTTCCTCCGAACGGCTGCAATAGGTAGCTTTATACTTTTTTGTATTGAAAGCTACCTAAAAGCCTAAAACAACTTAAAACGAACAACCAGCAACTGACGGGGTTAGAATGACAGTGGAGTAAGTGAATATTTAGTAATTTGAGAAATGAAGGGTTTTGTGAAACTTGTCGTATTGCCGTTGCATTAAGTGGTCCAACTTGTTTTGCCCTCTAGCGACTCCCTAAGTGAACTATGACTTACTAGCAGAACCACCCGGCTTTGCCCGGGTTAACATAAATTAAAATACAGTAATACGACAATAACAATGACGACAATATGATTCGTGCATACTCAACCACAAATCGATAAAAAAGACAATTAGAAAAAAAAGCGTTACTTTAACTCAACCATAGTAAAATTTCTCAGCTTTATAAATGAGAATGCGCGTTTTCTTTGCGCATACAATATAAATATATATAATTTTCCTGACAATGAAAAAAAATTTACTAAATGTCGTAACATTTTACTTATGGCATCTATTCATATAGCATCTATTCTATATTATAAAACAAAAACATATCCGTGAGTAATGTCGACATCATATTGACGGTAGCAACGATCTAACCATTAAATTTTGCTTGTATTGCATATTTGTAACTACTAAATATCGCATAATTTCATTTTTTAAACTATCAATTAGAAAAAAAAAATGCACTTTCAAATGTAGTTTGAAAAGTTTATCTCCATTTACTGATTTTTTTTATAGATTTTAAAGTAATTTTAAAGCATGCATATTTTTTAATCTGTGTCCAATACAATTACGAAAGATTAACTTATTTTATCTTTATAAAGTAAAGACATTTACTTCTAAACATAGCACATGCAATTTTTATGCGGTCGAATAAAATAAATGTACTCTCAATGTTATTCGTTTGAAAATAGCATCTCAATTTACTGATGTTTTATGGATTTTAAATTAATGTTAAAGTAATTTAATATTCTGGAAAATTGAACGGTAAAAGGATGTTCAACTTATACTTTGGCGACCAATACATTCTGTGGAAATTACGCTATTTTGTGTAATTGCTATAAAATACTAATATTTTGTAAATGAAAACCGGCACATGATTTAAAATATGACGACACTTTCACCGGGGTAGATTTTCCTCTGAACCAATACTTGTCTAGTTAAAACAAATTCTTTCACTTCATGAATCATGTACGAATATGCATTTATATTTATAGATAATGTGCATGTTTCTCAACCTAACGTAGGCAAAACGTTGAGCTAAATTGCTTGAAGTTTCGCCAAGTTTCTCGTAATTTTCAAATAGTTAGAATACGTTATATTATGTTTAGGAAATAATACATTAGGAATTACTAACTCCGCAAGAACTGTTACGTTTCGACTACAGTTAATTGAGAAAAACGACTTTACTTGAGTGCGTGACGTCACATGCACGTTTGTATTTAAAACATGAAAGCGATTAAAGAAATCCAATACTATTGTACTCATAGAAAAATTTTAAACAATATTATTAAATACTAAATTTAACTCCGAAATTATATTTACAATGTAATTTAAACAGAATTTGCTAAAATTGCGTTTTGAAATTGTGTGATTTTTGATGCAAAACATTATTTTTGAAAAATATATTGTTATTTTAAGAATTGGATAATAATTTCGAAGCTGGTGAAATGAAAATGTCGTCACGTACTTACAAAAAATATATAATGCATTTATATATATTTTTTTTTCGATAAATCATTTTACTTTTAATCCCATTTGTTTAACATCCATTTTTGAAGAAAAATAATGGAAAATACTGTATTGTTTTCTTTAAATCCAATTTTTATTAATAGTGGGCATCTATTGTTCACACTTAAATATGTCTCCTTGGTTGAGGATCAAGCTGAGAAAAGTTACGATGTAATGATTGCTAAATGTCAATATTTAACAGACGATTTTGAATTATGTAGAATAAATTGAATCATGAAGTTTGAATGCGCAAAAATATGTTTTTATTTCTTAGAAAATTTACTTTAAATATTAACAAACCAGTGGAAACAATTTGCCTTTGTAAAATTAGGAGCTAAGTTATTTATTTTTCTCCAAACACATTTAAATATATGTACTATGACGTTTAAAGCACTTATAGTAATCTATGTAATATGCGAAAAAAATCACATCTGCCAAAATTGACGTCAATTTCGGATTTCAAATTATAGTTAGTTAATCTGAAATTGGTTTATAATAAAAATATTGTCCATACGCAGTTTCTTTGAATGGCAACGGGAAAGAAATTGCATTAGAAATTGAGAAAAAAAAAAAGATTTCTGTAATGGTAAACTATGGGAGATAATTGTAAAAAATGATAAAGAATAGTCCGAGAATTTTTGAAAGATGACAGGGATTTTACTCGTGTTCTAAAACGTATGTACATCAAATTTCGTTCCAATCGGACAAAAACTGTAGATTTGTATAAGGAACATACATACCAAGAACGGCTTTTATATATATAGATATGACGCCTCTTTTTCCCGCAGAGAAATCCCTTTTAAATAACATAATTCTTGTTAATTTTCTTTTCCAGGCAATTAATTTCAGTACTGGCATAGGAGAAATTATGTTGCTTTAACGAAATAATATTAAATCTTTAGTTTTTATCAACAAAAATGGAACTATTAACAGTCGTCATTTTTTTTTAGGTAATCGAGTTATTTCTTTTAGTTTTAAGAATGAAAATAAATATTTCTCGCTATCCATGACATCATTTTCGATATGGATAATTTTGCGGAGCATATTATTGACATTTGCTGACCATTTTCTTTTGAAACTTCTTTTTACTTTTTTAAAATTTAAATAAAAAATACGGTATAGTTATATTAGCCCTGCGCAGACGGTAAAACGCCAAGAATTATTACCATACAAAAGAAAAAAGCGAAGAAAAAAAACCCCAAGATCATTTTATTTCACCAATCAAAGATATCCGCTTTATTTTTGATGTATGGCGTCATATTCGCCTGTTTCCTATGGTTACTCATATTGAAACCTTGTATTATTTTCAAAAACTAAAAAAAGGTACGTTTTATTTCTAATAATATTATTTAATCTTCTTTTTAATTCTTTAATTTTTTTATTTCATTTTTATTTTTCACGTGAACATTTTTCAATTGAAACTAAATTGTTGACTAAAAATTATTATTCCGGAATTTGAATTAGTTTTGGCAACGATAAAGTATTAGCAACGGTAAAGTAAATTTAATCATGTTAAAATATTATACGAAAAAAATGTTCATTTACTCTCTATGAAAAAACGAAATTTTGAATTATTAAGAAAAATATTTGAATAAAATAAACAAAAACCAGCTTATGTTCAAATGAGGGTTATAATCAATCTGTATGCAAAAATACAGGATCATTAAAGGCTCCATTTTGACGCTGGCTTCAGCCTAACATTTGCGCGCAATCAGATTTATAATATTATTAGGATTTGACTGTCACTCTGAATAGATATTAATATACATTCAGAGAAAATATGGTTATCAATGTTTTTCAAATTTTTGACTTACTCCACTGTCTTTCTATACCCCTCAATTATTGTTCATAGACAGTACTGTAACCAAATTCTTTTGAGTGTCCCTGTAAATGAACGATACATTCTATTCACACCATATTCTACAGTAGCGCCTTGTAATGCACGTCAGTGATTACGTATCAAATTGAATATGTGTAAAATAGTGAAACACCATTAAAATATGCTGCAAACAATTTCCCCCCATAAACCGTAATGTAACGGAATTTTTTTTTAGTGTCCCTGTAAATGAACGGTACATTCTATGCACACCATATGCTACAAAGTACAAGTAAGCGCCTTCTAAGACACCTCAGTGATATGTATCAATTTGGATATGTTTAAAATAGTATGACATCGTTAAAATACGCCGCAAACGATTTTTTTCCATAGGCCGCAATGTAACGGAATTCTTTTGAGTGTCCCTGTAAAAGAAGTATAAATGCCACACAAACTTCTTTTTGAATACCAAACATGCCATAGTAAACCCCAATAACATATATCAATTTCAAGGCCATCCGAGTATTTTTACGTGAGTTAGAGCACGAACAGATGACAGACAGACAGATAAATCGAATTCATAAACACTTTTCATCTATGTTGGAAATTGTTAATTTTTTTTTGTCCTGGTGAATTGTTTGTTAAAATAAGCTTAAAAGAGAAAAATTCTATATTATTAAATTGACATGTAAAATTGATAAAATTTCCTTTTTTGTACGTACGTTTACACTGAAGTTATAAAAAATTGCACGTATTTCTACAAATTGATACATATACAAGGTGTTCAAAAAATATTGGAACGTGCATTAATTTTTTACCTGTTGGAGATAGATGCGTATGGAGTTTAACTTGCAAAAATTTTCAAAACAAGGTAGGATTTAAAATCATGCTGAGGAAAAAGTCCTGCCATTATTTTTTAAGTCACACTTTTTATATTTTTAGGTGCGTTCGTAATTATATAAATACGTAGCACCTATTGTCGTCGCTTGGTCCGTCCGTCTGTCTGTCCGTCCGTCCGCATATAACAACGCAAAAACTACCCAACCGAATGGTTTGCAATTTAAAATATATTATCTTTGCAGAATTTTGTCGAGACATTTCAAATTTTATTAAAATCAAATCAAAACTTTAGGAGATATTAATAAAAATATTTATTAAGAAATTTGAATTTTTTTTTAAAATCGGTGCTTTTTTGTTATAGGAGCTTCCGAAGTTTAATCGTCAAGCGACCGAGATACTTATTTTATTACAGAAATTAATCTGCAGACGATATAATTCATTTCACAGAATTAAAAATCAGAAAAGATCTGAATATTTATGTAACTAGCTATAGTACGAACGCACCTCATTTGTCACGTTTGACGTACAATTTCCAACTTGTTTTACGATACTTTAAGTTACACATTAGTAACATTTAGAAACATTTTCTCAATGCTCTGATAAATAAAACAGTAAAAATTCGATTCTTCTACGCCCCAAACTCACCTAGTTACGATACTTTGAATTTTCAAATTTCGGAGCTTTCCAGCCCTAAAAACAGACAGACGAATTTTTAGTGCCGTAAAGCTACGAAATTTCATAAAAGTCAAAGTATCAAAAATTCGTGAGTTTTGGTCGTAGAATAATGGAATTTTTACGATTTTATTTGTCGGAGCTTGGAGAAAAATTTTCTAAATATAACTTATTATAACCAAGAAACTATATAAAAATTTAAAAAGTGTAACTTTGAAAATTTGTGGCAGGACTATTTCATTTAAACGATCTTAATTCCTACCTTATTTTGAGCACTTTTGTAATTTACATTGCCTAGGCATGTCCAATAGTGTAAAAGGGAAAGCGCACTTGAATCCTTTCACTATACCAGGTGTGTTAAAAGTTAGTTAAAACTTTAAAAGTTAATTAAAAAATGAACAAATGATTATAAAAAATGTGAGGTTTGCACAAATGGGATCAGTGAGAAATAGGATTTTTTTTTTTAAATAATATATATATATATATATATATATATATATTAAAGTTGTCGATTTGAAAGACACCGATATGGCAGCTATATCCAAATGAAGCTTGTAATAATTCAATACAATGAACTGAAAAGAAAAAAAAAAAAAGAAAAACAGGACATCGTCTGCCAAGCTTCATTATCTCCTTAGTTGAAATGGACCCATTTCCTGTATGTAGTCCATTCGCGATATTTGAGTTACTGATTCACTGTTCATCTAAAGAATCAGTAATGCTTGATCCGGTAACGATATCATATATTTTGTGCAAAAAATGAAGAATTCATATGCATCCAGGTGTTCTAGTGACAGCCTGATTTGCATAAATATTTTTCATCATTGAATATCAGCGCCCTCTTTTGGCGACTTTTAAAACTAAAGCTTTATTATTATTACTATTATTATTATTATTATTATTAAAAAATCCGATCCCTTCCTGATCCCATTCGTGCAAACTGTAATATTTTATCATCATTTGTTATTTTTTTAATTATTTTTTTAAGTTGTAACGAATTTTCGACGCACCCTGAAGTAAATTTAAAATTATTTAAAATTATTTAAATAAAAGTTTTTTTTTTTTTCAGTTATTAATGTTGTTTTATGAAACTTCCATGTAACTTCCATAATATTCCAGCTATCCAGATATCATCTGGATCAACTTCTCATCAAAATTATCCAATATTACTAATTTAGGTTATTATTACATTTATTGATGTATTAAATACACTTCTATCGTGCAATCTTCTTCGATATAGAAATATATATATATATGACCCGAAATTAGTCCAGAAAAAAAAGGCATATAAGAGATAGAATCGCACAATTAGGTGAACATTTTGTCAAAATTACCCAATATTATTAATTAGGGTTATTATTACATTACTTATATATAACACTTCTATCGCGCATAGAGATGGCAACAAAATATCAATATATCGGGTCAAAAAGTATCGAGGTTTGATATTTACCTCACAATATATATTGATATGTCGATGTTTTACATCCGATAAATCAACATCTCTTAGAAATTAATATTTTACATGTGAAAATCAACTTTAAGCATTTTTCACGTACATTTGTAAATAAATCTTACTGAATCAATTATAGTTTTTCCAAAAAAAAAAAAAGTACCGTACTTTTGTCTTATAGCGGCCCTCACAATTATGATTATGCCAATGTTGCAGTTATGATTTCGCCACGATCATCGCAAAGTTTATATCTATGCATCCTATATACGCATATATATATTCCAAACACTCCTTATATGTGCTATATACGTCATTATACACATATTATTTACGTCTTATATGCCGTATATACATCATATACACATGTCATATATATACATCATATATGCATCATATATGACTATAACTTGGCCACATACGTCAAGAAATGTTATATATATATCATATATTATTATAATGTCATACATGGTTTATAATTTGGCGATAAATCTTGGTCACTTTGCGATTCATCCTTGGGGGCCACTATAACACGAAAGTACCAAATTTACAATATATTAATGAAAACAAAAACAAAAATATTTCATCCTTGGGGGCTGCTATAACACGAAAGTACGAAATTTCTACTTTATTTTTCATATCTGATAATTTTCATCTATCTTTTTTGTAACTTTAACATTTTTGGAACGATTTTATGCATTTTTATTGCCTATTCAAAGAAAAATTCTACTAAAAATAGAGAATTTCGTTAAAAACGCTTAAAAAATTATTCTAAAGTTACAGAATTTCGTTAAAAACGCTTAAAAAATTATTCTAAAGTTACAGAATTTCGTTAAAAACGGTTAAAATAGTAAAATGCGAACATCATTTGGTATATTCTCGACCGAAAGCAACAACCATTTTTCCAATGGTTAAAAAATAAAATAAAATAAATAAAAGGAGGGACTTTTTAATTAAAACATTATTTTTATAGAATACTTTTAATATGGCTTAGGATTTGAGGCAGTTTAAAAACATCCCCCTTCAAGTCGTCAGAAAATCATCCCGTCATAATTTACAGGATTTTTGAGTCAGCATCCATTGGAATCCTTATGGAAACTGAGAAGACATAAAAGATATTTATCCAAAATTATATGATTTAGCCTTTAGCGAGACAATGCTTAGGTTCTGTTCCGACATCTGTCTCAACTAAGAAACTGTATCGAAAATATACAATTACGGGGAAAAAATCATCCGAGTGGCAGCTTTTATGACTTACAATTTTTTAGCTCACAGTAGGCTATCAGAGCCTGAGAGCTAATGTGCCCGCCGGTTCTGTGTGTACGTACGTATGTATGTATGTACGTATCGCGATAACTATTGATAGAAGTAACCGTTATGCTTCAAATTTTGTTTATAGGTTCATTGTGATAAAGCGCTTCCCTGATTAATTTTGGGGGGGTTCATTGGTTAAGTATAAAGGGGGGACGGGCGGCTAACACCTCTTATATAAATGCGTTTTTCATGCAGAATTATCCGTTTTTTACAAATTTTGTATATGGTTCATTGTGATAAGGTGCTTCCCTGATTAGTTTTGGGGGTTCATTGGTTAAGTGTAAAGGGTAAAGGGGGGGGGGGCTAATCCCCCTTAATTTATATAAATAAGTGTGTTTTTCATGCACAATTATGCGATTTGCTTCAAATTTTGTAAATATGTTCATTGTAATAAGGCGTTTCCCTGATTAGTTTTGGGGGGTTCATTGGTTAATTATAAGGGGGAACGGGGGGATGATCACCCTTAATATATTGTCGATTTCTTTATTTTTCGAGGGGTTGTGTCAAATTCGTTGAAATAGACTATAATATACAATTAGTGTGAATGATCCCCCTTAATATATTGTCGATTTCTTTATTTTTCGAGGGTTTGTTTCAAATTCTTTGAAATAGACTATAATATACAATTAGTGTGAATAGCCTGTGAGCTCAATGCCCTCAGTTTAACTGGGCAGTTTTTTTTTTTATTAAATTGATTGCTTCAAACTTACTGGAAAAATCTGTATCGACTTTACAAACGTTAATGTTAAAAATATAGGAGTAAAAAACTTGAAAAAGCTATTTTTAAATAAAACATAACTTAACACATAAATAGAAATAAATCATTCCATGTATTAATACATCAATTAACATTGAAGATAGTATGATTTATCCAAAAAATCGATATATCGATATTTACTGCCCGATAATTTCAGTCATCGATATCTTTAAGGCGATATATCGATATTTTGAAAATTTTTGCTATCACTAATCTTCTTAATTCTGGCAAAATTTATGAAGTAGAATTATGTATATAGGTATGTAAGAGAAAGACGCGCGCCCATAAACTGAATCGACATTTTATTAAAATTAGACAGCATTTCTAATTTATTAGTATTTACATTAATAGTTATATTAAATGCACTTCTATTGTGCAACAGCAAAATTTATGACCGTCCAGAAAATAATGTATGTGAGAGAAGAAATCACATAATCTGGGTCAGTATCTTACCAAAATTATCCAATATTACTAATTTAGGGTACTTTTGCATTAATTAATATATTAGATAACTCTATCGTGCAATCTTTTCGGCTATAGCAAAACTTTTGACCTGGAATTAATCCAGGAAAAAAAAGGACATAAGAGAAGGAATCACATAAAAATGGGATCATTGGTTCCGGATGTTGTAGTAATAAACGGGACTAAACATAAGTTTTGCTTTACAAACTTATAAATGCGGCATCTTTTTTGCATTCAGATAATAGCATGTTCCGCTATTTTTCTCTTTTTTCGTTTTTTTTTTTTCATGTTCACGATGTTCTTTTCAGTGTCATTGCCTGTCTGTTGCATATTAATCCATAGAAAGAAGAGTAGAAAACGAGAAAGAAAGAATAGAGGCCAGGTATGAAGCCTGATTTAATCAATTTCTGATTACCAGGTAGGAAATGAGAGGGAATGAGATAAAAATCGATAAGGATTCTAGCATATATGAGCACAGAAAGAAATGAACCTAATCTACTTTGGTGATATCAGTGTAGTTACTTTCTTTTTGTTTCTGTTCTTACTTCGGATTCTACATAATGATGTTGAGGGTAAATCGCTAATCAAGAAATTTCTGTTGAGTATCTCTGTTTCTAAGATAATATTAGCAACCGCATTGAGCATGTAAATCAATTTTCATTAAATGAAAGAGTGAAAGAAATGCTAATAAATTAAAAGAGTCAGGTATTTTTAAATCGGCCAAAAAATCAATTTTTAGCTCACAGGCTATCAAAGCTTGAGAGCTAATGTGCCGGCAGGTTCTGTATGCACGTAAGTATGTATGTACGTATGTATGTACGTACGTAACGTAATAACTCTTGATAGAAGTTTTTGATTTGCTTCAAATTTTGTATATAGGTTCATTCTAATAAGGCGTTTCCCTGATTAGTTTTGGGGGTTCATTGGTTAAGTATAAAGGGGAGGAACAGGGGTTAGTCCCCCCTTAATTTATTGTCGATTTCTTTATTTTTCGAGGGGCATTATCCTTTGAAATAAGAGTGTAATAATATACAATTAGTGTGAATAGCCTGTGAGCTCAATGCCATCAGTTTAACTGGGCACCTTTTTTAAAATTTCTTTTTCTAAATTTTATTCACGTATTACAATTTTCTTAATTTGTAAAACTTTAAACAAAACCGCATTCAAAATTATGTATTGTAACAAAAATTACGGTAAAAAAAAAAAAAAAAATCATTTAGCTATTGCCATATGTAGCATAAAGAACGTTAATTTTTATCATCCAAAACGTTTATATTGCAGCTTGCGCGCGCAATTTTGCGAAAGCGGCTAACCAGATTTTCGTGAAATTTTAACATGATGAATAGTAGATATATGTACAAGAATTCACCTAAGCTTTTTCCTTCAATTAATATCCTTAAAATAATGTTTGTTTATGTTTTTTTTAAAACTGTCCGAATATCCGACTGTTATGAAATACTTATTTTGTATTGTTGAAGTAATGCAAGTTTTGTTTCGACAGTACACTACAATAATAATTAAAAAAAAATGCTGATTTTACGGTATTGTAAAATCAACCGTATATCATACCGTATAATCATACCGTAAAATCAACAATTTTTTTCTTCAGTGAGGTTATTTTAATTTGATACTATATGTCCAAGGGGGGGGGGGGATATCTATTATATGACTGAGTTAAGTTATATCGTACGCAATTCTCGAAAATATGCATCTGAATGAATATATTATTCATTTATATCTTAAAATAAAATAAATAAATATTAAATAAATTTAATTTCTTAAAAAGCAAAATTCAAAAGAATAGGGTTATTTAAATATTCTTTAAAAATTTGTATTTAAATGGTTCTAATAATTAAAATATAGATAAAATGCTTAAGTGATACAAAGAGAAACACAAAAGGCTTATAAAAACCTTTTAATAGATTGACATATGTTTCAGCGCTCATACGGCGCCATTTTCAAGATATACAACGATAAACAAAATATTCTCGAAAATTTTTGAAAATGATCTTGAAAACCATAAATCACGAGATCATATATGTCGAAAAGCAGTAAGGAATTATTAATTTTACAGTTGTCTATTTTAAGCACCTGCTTTTTGACATGTATATGATCTCGTAATTTATGGTTTTCAAGATTATTTTCAAAAATTTCCGAGAATATTTTGTTTATCGTTGTATATCTTGAAAACGGAGTCATATGAGCGCCGAAACAAATGTCGATCATTAAAAGGTTTTTATAAGCCTTTTGTGTTTCTCTTTGTATCACTTAAGCATTTTATATATTTTTTAATTATAATTAGTGATCTTATTATGTGATTATGGTTCTAATAATTTATGTTTGTAAGATAAAATCTCTAACTTTTGATAATTTCAAAGATGCCTGACCCCTTACGTAAATACAATTAAATAACATTTATATATTTATATTTATTCTTTTTTAAATAGAAATAAAACGGAAATCACTACCGTATAAAAATAATTTATTGTTAAATTAAAAATTTACTATTTATTAAATTATTAAATGTAGATTAGGGGTGGGAAAACCCGCGCCCGCGGGCGAAATTGCACTCATTGTCCCCTTTTATTGCTCTCAGGAAGCCTATATATTTAGAATATATATGCATAAATACATATTTTTCATTCATCAGTAATAAATACTTATTTTAATGGAAAAAAATAGGACATAGTAGAAGTATAGTTCATTCAAAATGAAGAGAGAATTTAAATAAACATAAAGGTTGATAATTTATTTCAATGTTTTCGAGTTCTGTGTTTTCTTTTCGCTTATTTGACGATTTTATAATGATAAATAAAAAATATATTTGATTTTAAAAAAGCAGAAAAATTTGCTGACAAACATATTGAAAAAAAAAAATGTTGATTTTACGGTATAATTTATACCATAAAATTAAGAGTAATAAAGAGTAAAATAAGCAGTAATACGCTACCGCGCATGCACGCGCGGCAGTATATTGCTGCTTATTTTACTGTTTATTACTGTTAATTTTACGGTATAATACTAGCAGTTGGGGTGCCAGTACTATACCGTAAAATTAGCAATTTTATTTAAAGTGCATTTGATGTTTGAAATTTAACTAAGCGAAATAACAATTACATTCAATTGATATAATAATCACATGAATTAAACATTTATTTCAACAAACCGTATTCTTTTTTATGCAAAGCAATGATCATTGCTTTGGCAACCACCACCACCAATCTTTGGCTGGCATTGACTGTAGCTAAAACATCACAAAAGCCGCCAATGTACACGTGCATTTATTTACGCGTTTTCTCTCTTAATTTTGAATAAGTTCTCTACCTATACTTTTACAGTAAGAGAACTTTCTAATTCTGCTAAAACATATTCAACCAAAATCTTCCAAAAACAAAATACTGAAAGTTTAACTTAAGACTGAAAAATATATCAATATGCAGAGACAATGTCCTAAAAGACAACTTTTCTTTCATTTGCATTGGTTTTGTTCCTTGTATCTTATATAGTTGTGGAGAAGCTTTGTTTTCCTTTGCACGTGAAAATGTTCATAAATATACATCTTCGATCATTCACTATTTATATACCTGAGATTGAATATGTTTTTAAAAGATGCATGACACATACGCCTACATGAATAAATACAGTGTAAAAAAAAAAAAAAAAAAAAAAAAAAAAAAAAAAAAAAAAAAATCGCTCAAATTGACAGGAAAAAACTGTCAATTTTGCTGCCAGCGGAAAACCGTTTAATTTAAAGAAAATATCAGTATATTTTCCTTAAAACAGTTTTTTTCTGTAAAAATTAGAAAATCCACATTTTTTTTTACAAGAAAAAAACTGTATTTCTTTAAAACAGTTTTCTTTAAAACAGTCGGATGTGTGTGTGTGTGAAGGGAGAGTGTGCTCATGAAAATGATTATAAAATTCAAACGTGCCAGTTATAGCAAAAAAGATTGACGACGTCTGATGTAGGCTGAAACAGGTAAACTAATCAGGGAAACGCCTTATTACAATGAACCTATAAACAAAAATTGAAACAAATCGAATAATTCTGCATAAAAAACAAATTTATCTAAATTAAAGGGGGGGGGAGGTAGCCCCAGTTTCGCCCCTTTATACTTAACGAAATAACCCCCAAAACTAATCAGGGAAGCGTCTTATCACAATGAACCTATATACAAAATTTGAAGCAAATCAAATAATTTTGCATGAAACACCCATTTATCTAAATTAGGGGGGATTAGCTCCCCGTTCCCCCTCTTTATACTCAACCAATGAACTCCCAAAACTAATCGGGGAAGCGCTTTATCACAATGAACCTATATAAAATATTGGAAGTAAATCAGATAATTCTGCATGAAAACCCATTTATCTAAATTAAGGAGGGGATTAGCCCCCCCCCCTTTATACTTCCCCAATGAATCCCCAAAACTAATCAGGGAAGTGCCTTATCAGAATGAACCTATATATAAATTTTTAAGCAAATAGGATAGTTCTGCATGATAAACCCATTTATCTACATTAAGGGAAGGATTAAGCGAGGCGTTACGTACATACATACATACATACATACAGAACCGGCGGGCACATTAGCTCTGAGGCTTTGATAGCCTGTGAGCTAAAAAGGGATTAGAAGCGTTACATATCCTCGAACCACCATTGGGTAAACTTTCAATATAACATCGATGAATAACAAATAAACAAATAAATTTAAATAAATAAAATAAATAATATTAAATCAATATCGACTAGTATATTAATTCAATGCAGGAAATTCGAACGTATCTGACATGATATTATTAGATGTATGGTTGACAGGAGAACAGAGGAATAAGTGGGTCTCACTAAGTTGAAAATAATCCCCTTCACTTTACATAACAAATATCAACATCAACAGCTATTGAATAAACGATTGAGGTCAAGAAGCCCTTGAAGTGCCCTTAAAAATTAAGGCGAGTTGTCAGGAAAACAATGAAAATTCGAAGAAAGCAATTCATTTTTGTGTTTCATACATGATGGAAATAAACACGTTTCTTTAATACAGGATTGTCGAAATTAAAAGTTTCTCTGAAGAATTGGATGAATCATAATGACATAAATTTCAGATACTTCACATCATGCGCTCGAGATTCAGTTTCAAATAATTATACAAAGAGTCGCCAATAGACAATACTGTATGCTTTACACAACGTGATTTGTATAAACGAAAACGTGATTTGTATAAACGAAGCTTCTGCGCAACCTATGCAAATGATGAAAAATTAAAGACAAACTTGCACAGTTGCAGTTGAAGTTCACTGATGTATAATACAGACCTAGAAAAACAAAGTTCTTGTTAGTAAAGCTTCTCTCCCAGAATGACGAGAACACTTTTTTTGTACTAATTTTTTACCAGAAAAGGAGCTTCGGCTAAAAATCACCAGATATGATAAACCTGCCAATTTATCCCTAATTTTGAATATTTGCTATGTATTTATGTTACCAACAAAGTTACTTTACATTATTGTAGCAAATAAATGTGTATGTTACGGCACGCGCTATTTGGTTTTAAAATTACATGATTGAAAATAATTTTCAAATATCATAAAAATTCGGTAAATTAAACTATAGTTTTCAAATAAGCATTATTTTAAAATATATTTTTTGCCGATGGAGTAAAAGTTGAAATTGGAAAATATTTAGAAGCAAAATTATATGGGATCAAGGCAGAAGTGATATCGCATGTCGGAATATCTAGTGCTACATTTGAACATATTGTTGCTATAAGACATGTTTTCGCTTTATAATTACAGATAATAAATCTCTAGCGCATGATTTGAAGTATTTGTGTCGTCTAGTTGCAAAATCGTCCATCTCCAAAAAGTAAAATTTTGAGGAAAAGCTGATTTTTTGCCACACTTAGCCAAAATAAGATTAGAACCAAAACTCTTTAGTTTTATAGTCATTAAGGCAGTATATTTGAAAACACAAAATAAGGTGGCAGGGGCACATGAAATGAGGGGGTTATTTAAGTCTTTGTTTTGGATTTGGCCACTTTTGCAATTTACTTTGGAGTTGGCCGGTTTTGCAACAAACCAGAAATTAATTTTTGCTAAATTTAATGTGACATTGGGTTTTTAGGGGTAGCGAACACACAAAAATGTTCGAGGAAGCGTTGAGGAGCATTGGTAAGCTTTTGAAGAGTGCCCACAGCTTGAATTTCTTGGATTACCCGTAGGGCAGTACCTAAAAAAATAATGCCAGAAATTATGAAAATGTAATCACAAATGTAATCTCTCAGATTTTAACTGTAGCAAAAGCCCGTTTATTCCGCATCTAAGATCCTCAAAATACTAA
The DNA here is from genome assembly GCA_963931845.1 of Maratus michaelseni. Classification (NCBI taxonomy): domain Eukaryota; kingdom Metazoa; phylum Arthropoda; class Arachnida; order Araneae; family Salticidae; genus Maratus; species Maratus michaelseni. Next base: position 190,204,369 of record OZ007587.1, read on the forward strand.
AATTTATATAAAAAAAAATTAAATGGAAGAGTATTTTATTAAAAAATTAAATAGATTAAAAAATTCTTAAATTTATCAGAGAAAATTCACTTACAATTTTATGAAAGCGAAAGGAGAGAGCGCAGAAAAGTATTTTGCTTAGAGCATAAAAACATGTTAATCTGACCCTGGTTATCACAAGGTGAACTTTGGATTTTTTCCTTTTCCACGTCGTAGGGTCACTTTTCTTCTTCCTTGATTGATTAGGAAATACTTCCTCCACAAACTTTTTCATAGTCAGAGAAAATACGAAACTAAATTATTAGAAACTTTGTATGCACCAAGAAGGAGCAGTCACAGGCGAGAGAAAACACTATAACATTAATCTAATCAACAAGTGAGAGGTTACTGTGGGGAGAAGCAGAAGCGCCTTCTAGCCGATATGGAGATGGCCGCTTTTGAACCTTAGTAGTTTATGGATTTGGCCGGTTTTGCAGCACATCTTGATTTTCAAACGCATATAACAAAGGAATTTTACCAGCTTAGACTTGTTTTTTGTTTCCAGATGGTAAAAACGTTTACATAGAACTTAAAAAGCTGAAAAAACACATTTTCAAATTTTGAGGAGTTGGTCGGTTTTGCAACTAGACGACACATTTGTTGTCCGGTTTTCAAGTTGTTACAGAGTCCATTTTGGTGTGAATTGGCGGTTTAATTTCAACAACTCTGCATAATTGATGAAAAAAAAATTAAAAATATGGATTAAGAACCGATTGTTAAACATTACTGCATATTTTCTTTCTGTAATTAAGCTGTCGTTGCTTGAAATTACATATAATGTTACAAATACATTTAAAACGAAAACAATTGATAACGCATTGCACTTTTATAAATTGCACGCATTGCACTTTTATAAAGGTTGTTTTCAAATCCAAGGTTGTTCTCAATCCATTAAGGTTATTTTTAAAGACCAGGCTACTTTCTGACACATTTTAAAATTCTTCTTTTTAACTCAAACTCATAAAATTAGCAGATGCTTTTATTCAAAAACTATGTAATTGAACAGTTTTTTCTATTTTTCGGTAAATGCAAAAGATCGCTCAGAAAATATTGTCAAAGTTGGCGTTTTTAACCGAATAATCGGACGCGACAGCGCGTGAAAGAAAAAACTGTCGCCATAATACAACAATCGCTTATATTCAAGATGTAATTCATTTATTGAAAAATGAAAAAAAAATGTTCGTTTACAAATTACTTTAATAATCATGGCTGCAAGTACCTTCTTTTAAGTTTAAAAATGAGTCAGAAAATGTGTAAAAAAGTTTTGAGTTGTTGAGCGTTTTTTTTTTTTTTTTTTTTTTTTTTTTAACCGTTTTAATAAAAAATAAGGGGTCTATACAGCAAATATGAAACTCTTTCCATTCTAGGCCCAGGGATATAAAAAAATACGTGCTTCAGGGAAAATAATCACGAAGTTGTTTTCATACTTAAACTCAAATATTAGATTTATAAAACAACACTTACTTTCTGGCACTTTCAAAATAACTTGTATCTGTGGATGCATATATTTTTCAGATATTCTTTTTCATAAGTAGGTTACCACGTTACCAGCAATTTAGAAAAGTTTATCATTTTCTTATAAAAATGAAATATTTTTCAAAAGATACTGTCAAAAAATATACAGGGTGATTTTTTTTTTAAGTTGTGAAAGTAAAACCCCTATAACTTAAGAACCACTGATCCAAATGACCTGAAATTTCCCCAGTATGCTCCCAGAGCAATGGGAATTTTTTAGACGTGGTTAAAAAAAAACTTAAAATCGCACCGATAGATGGCGCTGTATATGTAGTAAAGTTGGATAGCGAGCTTGCGCACTATACACGCACAGTGGCGTTAAAAACATGCAGCACGTACACCTTGTGTTCATTATTCTACGGATATCCTCGCAATGACTGTGCCATTGACAGATCGTGCGTTGTTAGTGAAACTGTATTATCAGAATAATGACAACGCAGGAACACCTCTTAGGAAATTTAGGGCACTTAAGAATTTAAAAAAAAGGTCTATTGACGACAGAAGGCCTACGAAAGATGGTTTCTCAAAGTACCGCTCATTGTTTTCCTCCCACTGACGATATTCTTTCTTTCTGTTAAATTACAGCGCCATCTGTTGGTGCGATTTTAAGTTTTTTTAACCACGCCTACAAAATGCCCATTGCTTTGGGACTGGTGAAATTTCAGGTCATTTGGATCAGTGTTTCTTTTGTTATAGGGTTTTACTTTCACAACTTTAAAAAAAAATCACCCTGTATTTTAAACCATGTTTTCGAGACATGAGAATCATAAAAATTTGGTCAGCACACCAAGTATAGTAATAGGCAATAAGTAGAGATGATGTATCATATGCACGGGGATAAATTGCTCTTCGATTCTGTGACACTTGAATGTGAACGCCTAAAATTTTCACTTTAGTAAAAATATAAGTTTTTTTTAATTGTATCAGAAATTTATAAGAACGTGCCTTGGAACATGTTTGCTACACAGGTAAGATTATGTCACAACTGAAGTTATGAGATATTCAATCATTTATACACTTCTTTACTTGAGACCAGCATCATAACAAGCTCCCTTTGTAGGATTCGGGTATAAGCTCGGTTAATCAAAGATTGTTCGATAGCTTAATCTTCACCATAGAATAATTTAACTTTTTCAGTAGGATTAGATTAGATATTTTCATCAAAAATGGCAGGTGCATGCGTTTAATATCTCCACACTGTATAGGACTGCATGGGCCAAAATCTGCAGGAACGAGCCCAGCCTGACTGGTGTAAAAGCTAAAAGTTCAACCCGAGTCCGGCTTGGATTTTTTTGTCAGGTACTTTTTTGTACTTCATGGCCCGGTCCTGTACAGCCAGAGCAAAAATCGGTGAAATCAGGTTCGGCCAGAATCAATTTGAACAAAATATGCCGATATTAAGCAATGTTATCCGACAATTAAAATTCTTTTAACGGAATATTGTATACAAATTTATGTAAAAGTATTAAAGTACACCATTATTTAAATTATATTTGCACAATATAAAGAATGCGTTCATTAATAAATCACATATAAAGTTGGGCCATTCAAAAAAAAGTTTTTTTTTTTGTTACATGGGAATTCATTTCTGTCTGAATATTTAAAAAAAAAATGTTTTAGGGATTTTACATTATAGAATCCATTAAAAATATATATTTAATGAAGATTGATCATTTTTCAATAATAATAATAATAATTATTATTATTATATTAATGAACGGATATATGCATATATATATTAGAGCTCTTTTTCCGAGCCCGAGCCCAGCGATTCGAAATCAGAGTTCGAAAAAATATGCGTCATCAGAACCCAAAACTTATACCGAAAGAAAGTTGATAATAATCTTTTAAAATTGTTTCAGGATTTTCTCATTTAAAAACATCTTCGTAAATAGAAATAAATATTAGTCCTACCAAAATATTCCCTCACGACAACATTTCGGGATTTTCCATAACCCTCCAAATCTGTTTCAAATAGCAAATTTATTATTTATACCCTATCTCTGATAAAAGCCAAAATTCTTATTCTTTTAAATTATTACTGCACAATATGGCAGAAAGCTATGAGATCTGTTTTCTAGTAATTCTGGAAAATGACTCCAAACAAAAAGCGAGAGGGTAGACAAGGGATATCCCACATCTTCTTTATGTTACTAATACTGACCTTCAGAATCAGGTCGAATATTTCTCTTTATATCCCATCAATAACAATTTATTTCCCTTTCAAACTGATTTTTAAAGGATTATTTTTAAGAAACTCAGACTACACTCTTGTTTCTCAAATAGCAAGGTTTCCTTTTTCTTCTCAATTTGTGAATAAATAACATTTCTACTTTGAGCCCGAGCCCGAGCTCGAAGACTGGTACAAAAGTCGAGACCGTGCCTGTTTCGAGCCCGTCTTATCTCTAAGGCAGGCCGGACACTGAGACGACTCAAGCAACATGTCTGGCGTCTTAAGAGAAGAAACGGGTTGGAGCAAAGAAAAAACCTGTTTCTTCTCCTAAGACGCGATACATGTTGCTTGTGTCGTCTGAGCGCGCGGCCTGCCTAATAGATACCACCTTTACATGTTACACCTATTTCTTCTATTAGCATTCTCACTTATATTGTGAATGTGGTAAATATATTTTTCATTTTTTTTTTTTTTCGTTGAAAATTCTTTTATATGAAAATTAAAATTTATTATAAAATAAATATTCGAATTGCTGTTACAAGCTATTCTTGTATTCTCCGTTACAATAAAATTCCGTGCAGTTATTTCCAAAATATAGTAATATCACCTATAATAACCTGCCAGAGGCAAGAGGCATCCCTTTTTAGGTGCGTTCATAATTATATAAATACGTACCACCTATAGTCGTCATCTGGTCCGTCCGTCCGCATATAACAGAGCAAAAACTACCCAACCGAATGGTTTGAAATTTAATACCTATAATCGCTGTAGAATTTTGCCGAGTCATTTCAAATTTTATGAAAATCGAATCAAAACTTAAAAAGATATTAATAAAAGTTTTCTTCATTCTATTAAGTCCTATCATACCTAATCTATATAGTAAAAGCGCAGGTCATGTGACAGGGAAAAACAAATAAGGGCTAACCACATCTTTTTCCATATGTCAAACGGCCATTTTTATTAAAAATGTCGAATAAATTTGCATAAAAGTTACATTTTTAGAAAGATCGTTCAAAAAAATTGTTTGCTTGAGAGATGAGACATTAAAAAATGTATAGATTCTGAAATAACTTCAGTGACAATTAGGTGAACAGCCGAATATCTCAAACCATTAAAGTAAATAAACAAAAGATTTATTCAACGTGAGTCATAGAATTATTAAACCATGGAGGTAATCATTAGCACAGCAAGATCTCTATGGTGAATTTTACAGCACTGCCTGGTGTCGAAAAGAAAAAATTCGTATCTCTAAACATGGTATACGTAATAAGAAAAAAAAGGGGGCTTCCTCATTTCACTCATAGCAGACGATATAATTTATTTCACTGAAATAATAACGATGATTTTTTTACATTGTAAAACTAGTTATAGCACGAAACGAACGCACCTCATTTGTCACGTTTAACGTACAATTTCCAACTTGTTAATTTCAGTTCTTAGCCGTGAATGTGCCCATTATCGTTTGTCATTAATTTGGGAGTATTATCACTGAACTAGAAATGAAACTTGTTTATCTTGACTTAAAAGGTAAACGTTCCATTCTTGTTTTAAAAGATAAGCATCACTTATTTAAGCAAAAATAAGATTTTAATTCATATAAAGAAAGTTTTTTTTTTGACAAATTTACTTCAAGTTTCATATTTTATCCTGAATAAACATGGCATTTTAAAACAAAGCGATGTTTTTGTATACTCCGTAGCTGTATCCTCCGTTACAATATTACGAGCAGGGAAGACCGAGCTATGCTCGGTCAAAATTAAATTTGAGTTCAAATATCATGACCCATGACCAAATGACCCACTATTTGAATTTTCTCGAACATGTGACTTAGCTCAACAGTCTTCACGTGCCCGAAAACCATTGGATGCAAAATTTAGTGTAAATAGTCTGAGCCGTTTTTAAGATAAAATAGCTTGACCCATAATGACCCATAACCAAAATGACCCACTAATCGAAATTTCTCGAACATGTGACCTAGCCAAATAGTCTTCTCGTTCCCTAAACCTGTAGGATACTAAATTTATTTCATATCCTCTGAACCGTTTTAAAGATAAAATAGCTTGACCCATAATGACCCATGACCAAAATGACCCACTAATTGAATTTCCTTGAACATGTGACCTAGCCCAACAGTATTCTCGTGCCCGAAAACCATAAGATGCAAAATTTAGTGTAAATAGTCTTAGCCGTTTTTAAGATAAAATAGCTTGACCCATAATGACCCATGACCAAAATGACCCACTAATTGAATTTTCTCGAACATGTGACTTAGCCAACAGTTTTCTCGTGCCCGAAAACCATAGGATGCAAAATTTAGTGTAAATAGTCTGAGCCGCTTTTTAGATAAATTAGCTTGACCACAATGACCCAGAAATTACCCACTAATCGAATTTTCTCGGACATGTGACCTAGCCCAATGATTTTCTCGTGCCCGAAACTCGTAGGATACAAAATTTAATCAAAATCGTTAGAGCCGTTTTTGAGATAAAATTAATTTGACGCGCGTTGACCCAAAAATGACCCACTGACCGAAAGTTCTCGAACATGTGACCCAGCCCAATAGTCTTCTCGTGCCCGAAAATGGTAAGATACAAAATTTAGTCAAAATCGTTTGAACCGTTTTTAGATAGAATTAGCTTGACCCTGACCCTTGATGACCCTTGATGACCCACTAATCGAATTTTCTCGAACACGTGACCTACCCCAATGGTTTTCTGGTGCCCCAAAACAAACAAAATTTAGTCAAAATCGTTAGAGCCGTTTTTGAGATAAAATTTGCATATATGTATACAGGGTGTTTCAGTTAAACGTTTCAGAACTTCTAAGAGGGGTAGGGTACATCCTGACAACTCGAAATCATATAGCAATGTGGGGTCGGAAATGCTTTCCTGAAGCGGTGTTGTACACAGAAGCACCATAAAGAAAAGAGACCGTAAGTGAGAAATCGTTTTAATAATACATGAAAAGAAGCAAAAGGTACATGGATTAAAGTAAGTGTTCGAAGTTGCTTCCACGGGCTACAATGCCTGCCTCATTTCTCCGACGCATGGACATCCGAACATTCTGGAATACTCCAGGCGAATTTCGAATTTCTCCGGCAGCTACTGCGATTCTTGCAACCAGCTCCTCAGCATTGTCAACAGGGGTGTCATAAACTAGCGATTTCATATGACCCCAGAAATAAAAATCAAGACATGATAGGTCGGGTGACCGAGCAGGCCAAATTACGGGACCACCACGTCCGATCCACTGTTGACCAAATGTGACATCCAGGTAGTTACAAACAGCTCCGCTAGAATGGGCAGGGGCTCCATCGTGCGGGAACCACATTGTCTGTTGCGTCGGTGCAGAAATCTGTTCATCTCTCAAAAGTTGTGGCAATACTTGCTGCAGAAAGAGCAAGTAGTTATCTCCGGTTAGACGACACGGTAACAGGTAAGGTCCGATGAGGTGAAATCCCATAATACCAGCCCATACATTGACCGAAAATCGAATCTGTGCTGCACGACGTCGTATTGCATGCGGGTTCTCGACCGCCCAGATATGGTCGTTATGCGAGTTGAAAATTCCTTCCCTTGTGAAGGATGCCTCATCGGAAAACAACACTTCAGCAGGAAAAGTGGGATTTGTAGCACATTTCCAAGGTACCACTGTGCGAAAGCAATACGAGGTGCATAATCCTCCGGTTGCTGTGCCTGGACACGCTGCACGTGAAACGGATGCATGTCTTGTTCTTGGAGAATCCTCCAGACGCTGCAAGGGGAAACCCCGACTACGTTTGCTAGACTTCGTGTACTCGTTCTTGGATTCCTCTGTGCCTGCTGCAGCACATTCTGTTCGACGGCTGGAGTCCGTGCTGTTCTTACCCTGACCCTGTCAGCTCTTTCAAATGAACCTGTCTCAGCTAACCTCTGGTGCAGTCTTGCAAATAAATTATGACTGGGAATACGCCTCGTCGGATATCGTTCCGCGTACAAACGCTGTGCGGCTGGCCCACTACAATTTGCAGCCCCGTACACCAAATTCATATCGGCTAATTCTGCGTTCGTGTAATCATCCATCCTACTAACTTGGCGTTCTTGTGCGAAATGAAGATTCCTTGCACGAAAGCTCGGAACTTTCGCACAACGCCATCTACCGCGTCAGGAAAGCATTTCTGACTGCCCATTGGTATATGATTTTGGTTCGTCAGGATGTACCCTACCCCTCTTAGAAGTTCTGAAACGTTTAACTGAAACACCCTGTATATATATATATATATATATATATATATATATATATATATATATATATATATAACCACACACAAGATTTGCTCGTATTAGAATATATGATTTTTACGGGAAAAAACAATTCCGACCAGATCCTGAGTCAGCAGGAAAAAAAGAATTCCAGATACAGTTCTTCCCCAGTCTACAGAAAAAAAATGTAGGCACGGCCCTGGACCACGAGTCTAATGAAAGAAATTTTACATGGGTTACGGGCCAGGCCCGGGGACCGTACAGACCGATTTATCCGATAAATTGCCCGATGGAAATGAGATAAATTAGAGAAAATATGAGATAACACAAATTTGATTAAATTTATTCGTTAATTAATGTTGTCAACTAACAGCTATCAGAATCTATTTTGTTTTTAATTAAATAATGAGTTTTCTTTACCATTTGTTCTGTTAACTAATACTTTCTTTTCCAGTTACATCGCAAAATGTTTCAAGGTAATCGACAAAGTTATTGTGGCAAGAGTATGTTTCAGGTATTTTTCAGTTTAAATGTTGTCAAGACAGTCAGTTTTAGATGTACGAGAGTAGATAAAATATAAAGGGTATTTTTTTTTTGTGTGTGTGACTGTGTGTAAACTGAACAATTTGATAGGATAAGACCAGAAAATAACCCTTTCACGAAGTATATCATAGTAAACACATGTAACTCCCACACTATTTTTTTTTATTTATCCAAACACCCAATCTCCTTAATCTAATATCGACCCATCCTTCCATTCATTATTGATAGAATATAAATACCAAACAAGTCTATTTATTGTATGTGGATAACCGAATAGATGAAATGTTGAGAAAAATTGTGTATGAGAGCGGTTTCAATTATAGTTGTTAAGTTTTTATTTTTAAATGAGGAAACTACATATAGTTTTAATCCTGAATAAATGATTGATTATTTAATTTCGAGAAACATAAATATGCTTAGGTCAGTGATAACATAAAAATGAGTGAAACATAAATATACGTGAGTGAAAGCATGTGAAAGAATAATAATAATAATAATAAAACAGGCATGAAATTTGTTTAAAATGACACATGCGCTCAGAGGTTTAATATGCAGATGTTTACATATTATTCTTAGTTAAAATAATCCGCAAAATATATGAATTCGTTTTAGAATAATGGAAAATTAATGACTCAAATTAAAACAAATAATTACGATGTTGCAAAGTTCTTAGAGAAGTATCGATGAGATGCCAGGGTTTGAAATAGATTTCGAATTGTAGAAAGGGGAGAGGTGTCATATTTTTTTGAGGGGAGGATTTATAACTCAAGTTCTTATTTTACTTCTATTTATTTGTTTATTTATTGCATTATTACAGTTACATTGTTTTTACTGCAATCATTACAATGCTATACAATCATTTGTTTTATTAAATTGCATTATATATAGTACACTCTCAAAAATCTGTGCAGCCTGGGACCAAGACATTGCAGATTTCTGAATTGTGCTGATTTTAGATCTTTGCTTTGTCTACATTTTAAAATCTCATCTGAATACACTAAAATCTGTTGTAACCGATATCTAATTAAAGGGTAATATCAAAATAACAACGCAATTGAAAGCCTGAAATTTAGGCTTATGAGATTTAAAGGAAAATGTAATGGGCTTCTTTGTTTAAAACGTGTCCAAAATGTCCATGTCCGACATCTTGTTTATGCTCATACATGTTCGAAGAAGATTTATTTTAATGAAGAGGAAAACAGAAAATCATTAGTGAAAATTTTTGCTTTTTTTCCATGACCGATTGATGAAATTCGCGAAAAATTATTTTACGACCATTTTCCGAAATTCGCAATTTTTTTCCACGCTCGATTGATAAAATTCGCGAATTTTTTTTTTTTCGCTACCAACTGACGAAAAACCGCGAACAATCGTGATCGAATAAATTCCACAAAAATAAAAAATATGCATTCGCGAAAGTATAACAGGCCTGGAAAATTAAGGGAGGTATATTTCGCACAGCATTTTTCATTATGCGGGATTTTTTTTTATTTTGTGCTTCAAATCCTGTGATGTATTATAAAAAACAGAATCAAACGTAGGCGGTAAGTTGTATTTTTATCGATTGTATCACTTGTTACTGATCTAGTGTTATTTTGAAATGTCATTCGTGGCGTATGGCAAAGATCGAGTAAAAAAAAAAAAAAAAAGAAGAAAATTGTTATGTCAAAACACACTGTCGATTTGAATGGAAGTTTTCATGTGAATTTCTGAAAGGAGGGAGATAGAATCTAGTTTTAAAAGAAAACAGAAAACAGCATACGGTCAAAAATTTAACAGCTCATGAGAGTCGCAGTATAATATCGAAAAGGCTGGCAGTTTTACTTGATATTTTCTCAAAGATGTCACGAAGCATGAATAAGGTTATTTCTATAAAAGTTATTTCATTATTACAGGTAGAATACTTCTACCGCGTTATCAAAAGTCACAGAAGAAATAGAAATTAAATAATTTGAAAATTATTGACAGTAGCACGATGCTTATTTCATAGAAATGTATCGAAACACATGGGAAATCCTTAATAACGAAAAACGTATTGCCAGAATGATTATATTTGCTATCAACAAGTGGCGGTTCAGTTGTGCAGGCAGTTTGAAGAGCGGCACAACAGAATTTGTAACGCATTTAGGATTACTAATGCTTAATTTGACGAATGTCATTATTTGGTTATAGCAAGGACAGATGTTGAAGAAAAGATATTTGTTCATTTTGTATGAAAAATCACAATTCCTCCTCCTGTATCTATAAAAATAATACAAAGCTTCACACATGCATAAATTGTTATAATTCAACAGATCCTTCTGGAAAACGTTACGATTATAACCACAGTTCAGGCTCTACTCAATGTTATGTTTTTCAAGACCTCTACTCCTACACAAATCGTTCATTAAATAATAGTTTTTCGTCATCCCATCAATAAACGTATCTTCATAAATCGGTGAAAATTCTCCTCCAATTCAACCTACTCAAACCTCACCATCTTCTGACATGAAATGAATCAAAATAGTTCAAGTAAATCTTAACAACTGCAAAGCTGCCAATACAGAATTATAAACCAATATCCGAGACAATGAAATAGATAATGCATTAATCAAAGACTATAAAAAAACTAAGAACGTTTTTACAAGCCTCCATTTTGGATGGGCATTCCCTCAAAAACTCAGCTGGCATATTAATAACCAATCCACTCCTCATCCATATCCAGACTCTGAAAGCAGATAAAAGTACAGGGTAAGTCAAAATGAATATAGCGATCACAAACGGCTATAACTATTTAATGGAAAAGAATTTGTCGATAAGATTAACACAGAATGTACACGGAACTTCAAATTTTGTATACATATGTCATAGATGTTCTAAGTGACTTCTCTTGGTCACACGGACAACATCTAGGCGGTAATCCATTTCACGCCATTCAATCTGAAGCCTTTGTTCAGTCACCGACGCATGCGCATTGCAAATGCGTACTTTGAGTTCTTTAATTGTTTTGGGCATGGAAGGCGCAGTCTTTCACATAACCCCATAAAAAAAATCGCAGGGTGTCAAGACCGAAGATCTCGCTCGCCAAGAGCAGAAGACATCGTCGGCATCTCCACTTCGACCGATCTATGGGGTTATGGGAAAGACAGGGTATGTGCCTCCAATGCCCAAAACAATTGAAGAACTCAAAGTACGCATTTGTAATGCGCTTGCGTCGGTGACTGAACAAATGCTTCAGAATGTATGGCGTGAAATGGTCTACCGCCTAGATGTTGTCCGTGTGACTAAGGGAAGTCACATAGAACATCTATGACGATTGTATACAAAATTTTGAAGTTCCGCCTGCATTATGTGTTAATTTTATCTATAAATTCTTTTCCATTAAATAGTTATAGACCTTTGTAATCGCTATATTCATTTTGACTTACCCTATATATTTATAAACATAAATACGTCCTCTCACTATTTAAAGTTTGGTTCTCTGTATTCACCCCCATCAGGAAATCTAGAAGAAGATTATATATCAACGATCCAAAACTGAATTCACTTACCAACAAAACAACAAATTGGAAACACCCGATCTAACATTCTGCGGCCTTTCTTCAATAAATCTATTAGATTCATGGCAAGTGGATGACAGTCACAATTCCTTGAACGTTATAAGACGAAATATAAAACTTAAAAAAATTCAACAACATATTAAAGAACTACGCCAACAATCTGCAACTTGCTATAGATGAAATTACAATTCAACAGGATTTAAACAACTGGGTGAAGGATTTTCAAGAAATAATAACTTTCATAATGGACTTAACACTAAAAGAGAAAAACAATCTTATAACTAAACATCAACTGGTACACAGACAAACTAAGAGTTCAGCGTTGCAGGCTTAACACATTGTATAAGATAAGTAGACACCAACCAGACAACATTATATATAGAACAGACTATAATAAGGCAAAAGCACTATATAAACAAGATATTAAAAAGGTCAAATTATCATCATGGCAACCATTTTTCTCGACAACAAATAGTATATACGGCACAGCATTTAAACTTCTAAAACAAAAATACCTGAAAAACGCGGATTTAATCCATTCAGTACTGGAAACTTCAACACAATCAGAAACCGTTCATGAAATTCAACTACGCTTAGTAGACCACCACTTTGTAACACATATTCTGAATAACATACGCACATTCACCAATGACCAGTTTTTAACATCACAGGATAAATCAATACATCAGATTTCACTAAGAGAACTCAAATACTGCTCCCAAAAGCACAAAAAAGCACCAGGTTACGATCTAATTGACACAAGAGTAGTAAATAACCTCATAAAAAATTTTCCTGATCTGATGCTGAACTTATATAAAAAATTCTTTCAGCTAGGTCATTTTCCAGATGTATGGAAGAAAGGTCTGGTTATATTCTTTAGAAAAAGAATAAAGATCCCCAACTTGAAAAATCCTATCGCCCAATAATTTTACTACCAATGTTGGGAAAACTTCTCGAAAGACTACTAAAAACAAGAATCACGAGAGTCACATTATTGGAAAGCATATCATACCTAGATAATGTTCAATTCGGGTTCCGAGAAGGAAGAAGTACTGTCGACGCAGTAAACTTTTAAAAATCTCTAATCACGGAATCACTTTCCTCTAAAAAATATTGTGGCATTGTATCATTCGACATACAGGGAGCTTTTGATAGCATTGACTGACACATTATTTCAGATATCATTGACAGATCCCCTCTCCCACCCTACTTAAAATGTCTATTTAAAAACTACATTTCTAATCGCTTTATAGGTGTTAATCGATTTAAATTTATAGAATGGCTTCAAGCAAACAAAGGAAAGCCTCAGGGTTCCTGTCTGGGTCTCCTCCTCAGGCTGCGGATTACATCATAAAACAGTATCATAGCAAAGAATCCCTAATACTAGCTTACGCTGATGATTTTATTATTATAACAACGGGGAATACCAGAAAGGAACTCGAAGAAACAGCAAATTCAAGAATCACAATCTTTTCTGATCTATGCAATTCTCTAAATTTACAAATCTCAACTCAAAAAACTAAAGCAATGTTACTTGGTAGATATCTTCTGACTCGCAGAAAACCTATATTCAAATTGCAAAATATTAGAATAAATATTACGAAGAACTGAACTTATTTAGGTTTAGTATTAGATTCCAAATTTAAATGGCTTGACCATCTAACTTATGTGAAATATAAAATTTCAAACTTCATACTTGGTTTCAAAAGATTTAATTTTTTTTTTAATCACGGAATCAACCCGGATTTTTGAAAATATGGTATAAAATGGTAGTTTTCAAACATATTACGTACGGATACGAGGTTTGGTTTCCTGATTTTAAATTGCCACGGAACACGGAGATTGAAATCAATACAGAGAACCGCTCTATTAAATTTAATAAAGGAATACAGGAGAATCTCCACTGTCGCATTATGCGTTCTAACTGGCATTCCTTCAATAGATATTACGTTGACTAATGACTATAATTGCTACCAAGTAAAAGAAGGACGAAGAATCATGAATGATAAAGGTCAAATATACAAATAAACCAATGTAATGCTAAAAGAGAAAAGTTGCAATTTCCCAAATTACAATCAATAAAAAAATTAGACATACTTGATGAAATTTTCACAACAGCGTTAAATAACTATGACTTAAAAATCTACACAGATGGGGCTCCCTCATGGAGCAAGGTACTGCATCAGCGTTTACAGTAAACTACCAGAATACATATATTTACGATGATGTAATCAGTCTATATAACCAGAACTGAATTTATCAAGTAGAATTTAATGACTTTTTACACTCAATAAACTGGTTCGCATCTTCACAATATAAAAATCTCGTCATCTTAACGGATAGCCGCTCATCACTAGAAGCCCTCAAAATAGTGTTTCCGCGAAATTATTTAATAACTAAAATATATAGCATTTTATTGTCAATTCCCAAAAAAAGAAGTAACAATTGCATGGATAAAATCATACGCTAGAACAGAGGGTAATGAACGAGCAGATTTACTGGCAAAAGGTGCTATCACAAATACCGTTACAACGAGAAGAAAACTCTCTTATTCCCATTTTCAAAAGTTAAATTATTTTTTAGACTAAAAATAGTCACAGATTGGCAGCAAGATTGGTTATATTCATTAAAAGGCCGAGATACTTATGAAATTTTACGAAAAGTGGATCTGAACTTTATTTGCAAAAAACCAGTCATAGCGTACTACATTAGTGGACACGATAATATCTTCCCATCATTTAAAAATAAAATAGGAAAACGCTCCTCCCCAACATGCATATGCCAAAAAAGCTCAGGAACTTTCCTACATTACATATATGGTAATTGTCCTCTAATGAAACATACTTTTAATTTCAATAAAAATGTCACAGTAAGACAAAATCTGAATATAACTCTGTTTGATCCTTTAAACTATGATAAACTAAAAGAAAATTACAACATTCTGAATAAACATTTTTCCTTTATTAAAAAGGATCTATGATCCTTTTTTCCTACATTTATAAAGTACTTTTAATAAAATATATTTTATTTTTGACATTTGTGTATTATAGTTCACATACTAATCACATTTTTGTACTCATACTGTTCCTATTTCAGCTTTACTGTTTGCATCATGCAAAATTACTAGTTGTGTTATGATTAAGTATTCTTTTCATAAATTTTCTAATTACTTTCTTTTATACTTTTTCTTATTTCAATTTTTTTTTTTAATATTAAGAGATGTTGTGATCTGAGCTAGTATTTTAAAAACTAACTTTGTACTAATTTTATTTTAATCTCTAACGTAATATTCAGCATCTGTATTCTAAAATATGAATTTTAAATAAACTTTTCCCCATCGTGGAGAAAAGTTCCTATGCTTAACGGCTGGATCTCCACGAGAGGGTGATTTCATTTCATTTTGTTTACTGAGCCTTTTTTTCACTTTATTAAACTGTTAAGTTTTGTTACAGTTTTCTGGATGTGTTAGAAAATGTTTCATAAACTATGCTTGATGTTTGATTTTTCTTTCTTGGTTTTTGTTATTTTTTAATTAATTTAATTATGTTTTGAGTCTGACCTGTGATGACTGCTAGACTCTGAAATTCGATGGTGAGGGGGGGGGGGGTAGGAACTACGCCGCATAGCCCTCAGCAAATGGCGCCCCTGTGCATATAGCTTATTCTATTTTTCTGAAGAGTGTTGAGTTAACACGAAACAAAATGTCATATTCAGAATTGATTCGGTATTTCAGTAGCAAAAAAGGAACAAAGAGAGTAACATAAGAGTTGGAAAAATATGTAACATTATCTACCTCTTAGCTGCAGAGCACGCTTTAGCTTAATGGAACTTTTTCCGGATTGGGTCAACATTCCTCTGTCTTCCGTAAATCAAATCCAGTTCCGTGAAAACATAAAAGAAGGGAAAATATTTCGGGAAAAACATGAGAAGATATTTTCACAGCTCACTTTTATTTATTTTTTACTGCATAAACTGCCATCGTGTTTATCTTTCGACCTGTCAATAGTTAAGATGTTTTTGGTTTCGTCTCAAGCTCGATATCGAGATCTCTATTTAGAGATGATCATTTTACTAAGAAATATTATATATTACAGCGGAAAAGAATTTCTTTAAATATTAGCTCAATGGCCCTTCAAGTACGTTGGGTAAAAAAAAAAAAATAATAATAAAAAAAAAAATACGTTTAGTACTTGAGTATTTTTCTGGACAAGTTATTTATTTTTAATGCAGATTATTTGGCATAAGATGTAGCATGTACACTGCAAAAAAAAATTAAAATGTTGATTTTACAGTCTAATACCGGCACTCCAGCTGCCAGTATTGCTTATTTTACTTTTTATTACTGTTAATTTTACGGCATAATACTGGTAGTTGGGATGTTAGTATTATAACGTAAAATCAACATTTTTACTGTATCATTATTGTCAAAAATAATTAATTACAACATTTAAAAGTGTGTGATTATATATTTTAACTAATACTTAGACTATCATCTTTTATTGGCATTCAAATAAAAAGTAACATTGTGATTATAATTTAATACAAATCCGATTCATCAAAATATCAGGAAAGCCGTATAAAAATAATTCTGAAGCACAAGAATAACCGGAAAAATTGTACAAAACATTTATGATTATTGTATATTCCGGCGTATAATGCGCTCCAATGCGCACCCTACTTGAGACTGTGATTTCCTATTTTTAGGTATATTCATCGTATTATGCGCACACCTTAGAAAAAAAAAAAAAAAAAAAAACTTTATGAGTAAATATGTAGCATTCGTTGACCGATGGCTAAAACGGAAAACTCCGAAAATACATAAAATCCTTTTTTTAAAAAAAAAAAAAAAAAAAAAAGAAACCTTCACGAGTAAATATGTAGCATTCGTTGACCGATAGCTAAAAGGGAAAAATACGTTTTCTAGGGTTGGAAAACTCCGAAAATACATAAAATGCATAAAATACATAAAATCCTTTTTTTTTTTTAAAAAAAAAAAAAAAAAAAGAAACCTTCATGAGTAAATATGTAGAATTCGTTGATCGATAGCTAAAACGGAAAATACGTTTTCTAGTGCCGGAAAACTCCGAAAATATATGCATAAAATCTAAAGGATCATAACTCAGTAAGTATTAGTCATTCGAAAATGGAAGTTTTGCTGTTTTATTTATTAGAACACGAATAAAGTTTTTCTAAATATAAATTACAGGACTCTGGGCAAGTATAAAAAATTAAATTTCGTAATTTTTTTTAGAACTGTTTTGATGTAAATGAATTTTCATGTGAAGAACGGCATTTGAAACATTTTTGCAATTCGAATTATACCTATAAATCTAAAGATTTTGGAATTAGACATTGGTCAATGATAAGAAGGGACACCCTGTATATTTACAATTTTAGAATTTCTCTATATAATTTAGATGATATTTTTTTCGAAAAGTTTCCACGAATAGATTACTAATCTTAGATTACTACTACGAATAAATTACTTATCTTTAATTTTCTATTTTTAAAATGATTATCAAGCACTTTAGTTTTTGTCAAAAGTGTTTAGAAAGTACCGAGATAGAACAAATGTTTACCCACTAAGCATCCTTAAAATACCTTCAGATCGTTACCAAGTGCTCTCTATTTTCGTCTTTACGAATTAATTTCTATCCTGTTTAATAAAAGCAACGACAAATATGGAATGAGAACTTTTCCAAATCCGCTTATATCAGCCACTATTCTATAGAATACTTTGAGTAAAATATATTTTTAATTTCCTGTTTAATCATTGATTTTGCAAATTGTCACTTTTAAAAAATTTCCTTTATTCCGTTTCCAAGTCTTTTTTTTTTTTTTTTTTTTTTTTTTTTTAATTTTCTTTCCCTATCTCCTCCTTAAATACTGCACACGAAGGTAAAAATTTTGTATGGCGGCATTATAGATTTATGGATTAGGGAGGAGTTTTCTACCAACTATGCCTTATGAATATCAAAGGTATATATGTCAACGTATATGACTGATTATTTTATGTTAAGCTGGCTTTGAGCTTTATAAGGTACATACTTATTGTTTCATCTAATGCATTATCAAATAAGGTACATACTTATTGTTTCATCTAATGCATTATATCTAGCGGCTTTTTCCCTTCTTCATGCGAAATCGCTTTTTTCTGATTCTATGTTTAGATTTCATATCTGTGTGATTACGTTTCATGCTTTGGTCACAGCTAGGTACCTGCTTTTAATAAATAATAGTAAGAAATAACGAAAAAAAAGTATGCATGTTTTAAGTTTATTAGTGACGGTAAATTTTTAAAGAAAAAAAAATGCATTAAACATTATTTATTTATTTATTTATTTTGCCATATTTTATGTTCATTTTTAGTGTTTTTTAATATAGTAGAAAAGTGTAGATAACTTCAATTTAGCTGTCATCAGTGTTCTTTCATTAAAATTTGAAATAGCCACGAAAACAGTTGGACTCAAAGAAATACGGTAAAGGCTGAATTAACCGGCAAGTTCGGGAAATGTTGATTTCCGAATGCTTCAAATTTTCGGATAGCTGAATGCTGCAAAATCTGTATCTGATGAGGGGAACATCGTGCGCCGATGAAATAGTGAAACAGTAAAACAATTTTTTGCCTGTCAATTATTTTCCTGTCGAAGTCAGTCAAATGAGTCTCATTTTATTATTTTAAAATTTGCATTTGATGAACTTACTTTTGCCAAATTAAAAATAAAATTACATGATTTTTATTTCTCAATACTTTGTAACTTTGCGACAACTATAATCATACATTTTACGAGAATTTTAATTTAGATGAGTAAAAGTTGCTGCTCTTGATTGAAATTGGAGGCAAGTAATTGTCGTAAACATACTGATTGTAAAAAAGTAAGCTAGCTTATTTATATACATAAGCCGGCTCGAATAACAAAAATCTGTACATGCTTATAAAATAAATCCCAATATGAGAAATATCAAACTGCAAAATAACCAAAAGTTATTATATAATACGCATTGCTAACATAAACCATTCTCCCGCAATGATATTAAGTATTCGGTAATCAACAGGCGGCTCACAGTGGAGTATTTGACCCAAAAACCTGGCCAAAAATGCAAAAATTAAAATTTCGTCAACAATTGTAAAAATCATATTTCTTAATAGCTAACTAATTGATGCGTCGATCTATGTCTATTTTTGGAACCTGAGTTATATCTAGTTGCTCCTGGCCTCAGTTGAAGAGGAAGTTTTTTTGTGAGAAGACGTGTTTTTTGTTGATTTTAGGCATTGTTGTTATGTTTAAATATAATTTTTTTGTGTCTCAATGAATTGTTGAATTGAAACTAAACAAGGCTTCCGTGTTTAACAAAGGTCAGAGCTTAGTGTTAAACTATGTGTAAATTTAAATAGTTTAGTTTTTAATGTAATAAAAAATATTAAATGTGTAAAAGGGTAATTTTTAAAGCGTTTTTAGCTCTAATTTAAACATATCGAAAGCTTTTTAAATATGTGCCGGGCTTTGCCGGACCATGTTTGAATTATAATCGTATTAGTTATAGTCTTGAGTGCCAATTTCTGCAAACAAATCTTCCGCATATTGTTGCCATTTTTTTATACAATTATTTTTCGGGTGGACTACTTAAATCCCCTTTTTTGCGGCAACCGAATTGAAAAGATAAAAACTTTATTTTTACTCTAGTATTGCAGGTTTTTAGCTTACAGGATATTGCCTGAGAGCTTTTGCCCCTAAATATCCTGAATGTATGCATGTACGTATCTATGTAAGTACGTACATACCCAGTGCCTGATTTACGGCAGGGCATTAGGGGCACGGGCCCCCAAATGCTACTGAAGTTTTTTCAATTATAGACCAAAACAGTTTTAACTGTGAAAAAACAAAAGTAAAATGGAAAAATCTGTTTGTCAAAGATTGTCTATGATTTGTCAAAGTAACTTCATTTTTCCTGATTGTCTTTTAATAATTTATGTGCAGGAATGTACAGAACTCCGTTTTTGGTATCGCCATATTATTTCATTTTTATTTATTTTACCTGTAAGTCCCTCATGGTTAACATGGACAAAGCCATGTGGTTGTGCTAGTTACTTATATAAATTTAGTTTTTTTTGTTTCAGTGAAAGCTTGTATTTGAAAGAAAAAGTTATTTGATTAATAGTGTTATGCTAATATTTTAAATAATGATAGCTTGTTACTACGGTAAATTTATTAGTAGTTGTTGCCTACTCTATCATTCCAGATATATGGACTTGCATAGCGAAAGATAATCAGCACTATACAGTTTATTATAAAATTCAATTTAAAATTCATAATTATCAAAAAATTATTTAAAAGTAAAATAATGATTGTCAAATTTAATTTTTTAATTGATATTTTAAAGAAATTATTAAAGTCAATAGTGGTTATCTTAATAAGTACAACTTTGGATATTATATATATATTTTTATTCAAGGGTATCGGGTACAAGGGGGCCCCCCATACGCAAGTGTGCCCAGGCCCCCAAATTTGTAAATCGGTCCCTGTATACCTACGCAACTCGATACCTCTTGATAGAAATATCAGATTGGCTTCAAACTGTAAATACTTATTTACTGAAAAAAGTGTCTACAATTAGTTTCGGGGGCTCATAGGTAGAAAATAAGGGGAGAAAGGAGAGAATTAAAGAAGTCTAAAGAAGACGCAGAAATGATTAAAAGGTTGTAAGTAACATTGGAAGTCATAAAAAGTGGGCATCGCATTGAGGAAAAAAAGTTCCAAACATCTGCTGATGAAACAGCAAGACTGTATGTGAACCTTTATAATTGGTACCCCATGATTCCAACAATGCACAAGGTTTTGATTCATGATGGCACTGTAATTAAGAAAGCAGTCGTACCCATTGGCCAACGGTCAGAAAAAGCTGCCGAGTCCAGAAACAAACACTTTAGACCGTACCGTACAAAGTACTCAAGAAAGTGCAATAGAATAGTTCGCAATAGAGAATTTTGCTATAGAGATGGTCCAAATTGGCTTATCTTAAGCAGTGATCCTTTTATAAACTGCTCTAGACAAATACCAAGGGAAAAGAGCAAGCCATACAGTAGCGAGACCCTACAACTTCTTCTTCCAACTAGGTCTGATGGTAGTCCTGATAAAAGCCAAGAAGAGTGTGATGAAGAAGATGAAAAGCCGAGTTCTGAAGAATCAGATTGAAACTGGCAATCTATTAAATACACTGAAAAACCATCATCTCTATACTGTAGAGACTCCACTGTATTAAATGTATTATCAAATGTAAATAATCGTTATTAAATGTAAATGAAATGTAGTAATTATTATTAAAGTAAATTAAATGTAAATAATAAATTTTATAGATAGTACAATTAAATACATTTAATTAAACATTACTAGTAAATAAAAAAAATCTATCAACGATTAGTTTTCTCTTATAAACAGTAAAAATTTAAGGCTGCTAGTCACTCGACTTCCAAACTTAATGTTGAGTCTGTGGGCATGTGATGTATTCGTATTTTTAAAATATCTACTTAGTAAATTAATATTTTAACTTCTTTTTTCTTTGTGCTCTTCTTAAATGATATCTCTTTTTTTTTCTTAGTTGTCAAAATTTTTATAACATGTATACTTATTATTATGTAAAGTGTTAAAATTTTACTTACATTTCGTCAGCCTTTAAGATATAAAATATTAAACTAAGCTATGGATTTGTATGTATACTACATAGTATGCTAAAAGTTAGTTCAGTGAAACGCATAGCAAAGTTAAACATTTCCATTCAGCCATTTCAGGGAATAAACGGAAATGTTCTTGAGAACTTTTCTGCAACCCTGTATATGATCTATAGAATGTATCCATACAAAGTAATATTTTAAAAAATTCAATTTAAAAATGCATATTACAACTACAAGCAATTCCATCAATTATTGGTCATAGACTTCAATAGTTACATTTATTCTTCAGCCAAATTCTGTTGTGTGTCTCTGTAAATGAACGATGTATTCTAGGCACACCATATTCTACAATAAGTGCCTTAATACACCTCAGTGATATATATAAATTTCAGTACGTTTAAAATAGTGTGATATCATTAAAATACAGAGCAAACGATTTTTTCTCATAGTCATAATGTAAGGGAATTCTTTCGGGTGTCTCTGTAAATGAACCGTAAATGCTATAGACTTCATTTACAATACCAAACATGCCATATTGATACCCAATAACATCTAACAATTTCAAGGCAATCCGACTCTATTTACATAGAAAAATATTTTTGGCCAGGATTTCGGGTCAAATACTCCACTGTGCGGCTGGGGGAAAATGTTTATTTTGATTCAATAATCTACGATAAGAATTTGAAGATAAATGAAAACCAATAATAATAATAATAATAATAATAATAATAATAATAATAATAGTAATAATAATAATAATAATATTAATAATAATAATAATAATAATAATAGTGAATGATTTTGTTTTTATTTCCATTTACTGCAGACGATAATCCAGGCACATTATAAAATATTCATGAGTAAATAATGTTATCACGTAATAAAAAATTCTCTTTAGCACATGCCTCCCACCAAAATTTTCTGAAAAACTGGAAACCGACCCCCTCACGAAAAACACTGGTAAACAACCCAGTACCAGACACTTGTCTCTAAATCAGGGTGGCGCCGACTATTGTACTATGTGTGCAGTGCATTCAGGCTCCATAATAATAAAGGCGCCGGGGCCACACATTTTGGCAAGGAAAAAACATTAAATGGATATATAATATTTAATTTCATTAAAATTAATTATTCTTGAAATTTTTATTTAATTTTATATTTAGTTATTATTATATTTAGTATTGTATTTAGTTTTTTATTTAGTTATTAGCTTTACTTCAAATGAATTACTTATAATCACTTATATGCTATTATTCTTTAAAATGAACGTGAAAGATTAATCAGTTTTAATTCTAAACACAAAAATCCAATTTGAAATTTAGAGAAAAATTTGAGCTTTTTATAGCATTGTATCCAATTTTAGATGTCACAGAGGCTATATTGATGTTATTTCTTGCCGTTTTATTGAAACATCTCTCTCTCTCGCCCCACATTCCAATCACGTGATATTCTAGCTGGCTAGAGCGGAAAAGAATACTGTTTTCTGTGCATGAGAGGAAAAGTGTGTTTTAAACTTGGTTCTTCCATTACAAGTACGGGAGAAGAAGAAATTCACTGCTTGCCGCGCACGAATAAGGGTGGGGGAGTGAAAAAATTCTGTTTGTGTTCATTTCTTAGGACAATTTTTGTACAAAAAATTCCCGCCAGTTTTAACAACTTGGTCACCAGATAAAAAAACGTGGTCGCCAGATTTAAAAAAAAAAAAAAAAAACTTGGTCGCCAGATAAAAAAAAAAAAAAAAAAAACTTGGTCACCAGTGGCGACCTGGTGACCCCATTTATCAAGCCCTGTATATATACATATAACATATTTTTAATATTTCTAATACGCTAATTTTTTCATTACAAGTATATTTTCTGATGGCCACAGAGATAGTACTTGTTAGAATTTTTTGCTAACCCTTTTATGCAGACGTAAATTGGTTTGCTCTAGTAAAATTTCTATTAGTATTGAATTGCATTTCTTTAACTTATTTTAAATTACATAAATTATGGCAATGCTTACTAATCATAATCACTCGGACACTTTTTTTTTTAAGATTATGATAAGTTTTTATGATAGATTGTTTAGTAAAGTATGTGTGTAGGAATGTAGTAGTCTATGAAAGATTTGGATAATTTTACTCGATGCAAAAAAGTTTCTTTTTCTTTTTAGGTTAGTATTATGATTTCTTATATAAATTTTAAAAAGATTTTTTAAAATACTATGTTAAAAGTTACTCATCCAAGGTCATTTTGAGCAAAAATCTACTTTATTATTATTGTTATATTGCAGATTTGAGTAGGCGAGGAAATAAAAATTTAGTAATTGTAATGAAAAAAATTAGCGTTGTCCTGTTCGAATGGTTTTCGGTTCGATGGAACTTTTTAAGGGTTCGGGTTTACTTCAAATGGAATTTTCAGGTTCTTTGGGATGAGTTGATTGTCGACGGAAATTATTTTGTCCTGTTCGGTTCAGTTTTCGGTTCGATGGAACTTTTCTTGGGTTCGAGTTAGGTTGTGTGTTGACGGAAATTATTTTGCCCTGTTCGGATCGGGTTACGGTGCAATTGATTTTTTAGGGGTTGGGGGGAGGGAGGGGCTAGGATCGGGTACAACGCGATATTTGGACAAACAGCTGGTCAAAATCTGGTTGACTGTGAAACAAGTGGTCATTTTTCAATTAGCCTAACGCTCTCTAGGCTCTTTGCAATAAGCCTGAAAAACATCAGGCTGATTGGAGAAAGGAAGATGATTCTCCAATTAGCCCGGCTCTTTGTAAACAGCCTAGGATATTTGCAAAGAGACGGATTTCGCAATTAGCCTACGACATATGTATACTGAGTTTTGTCACGCGATAGCACTCATATTTATGAACAGATTATTATAAAATATTTTTAGTGTTTTTCAATACTGCTGCTAAGTGTTTATGACTTCGGTTTGTCTGTCAGTTTGTTATCAGTATTATAACTTTCATTAAAATTCTTGGATAGGTACAGTTTGTTATCAGTATTATAACTTTCATTAAAATTCTTGGATAGGTACAAAAATAGTTGGGCTAATGAAGCTAATTTTTAGCAACAGAATGAAAAATAAAAATTGTAAATTGTGTTATGCCGGTGTTTTCTACAACTAACTGAACTTTATGAATATCAGTGACATATATCAGTGTATAATAATAATGTAGGATAATGTATATGACTGATTATTTTATGTTATTATAGCTTTGAGATATAAGAAACACCAGCTGGGAAGACCGAGCTAAGTTCGGTTAAAATTAGCTGTGTGTTAAACTCGATATAACAATACATTCTCCGTACAACATATAACAATCAGTTCTATGTACCCTGATTGGTTTAATTCTGTTTTTGTGAACGCTCTATGGACTCTGATTGGTTGAATCATGTATCTCGGCTCCTATTGAGAATTTTTAGAAAATCCCTTCAGATTCTGAAAGCCATTTTTTTCGATAAATGCCGCCAAAATTTGGCGAAAAGTCGCAAACTTGGGAACATTCTTTCATTTGGCGCCAAGCATGTGTTTTAGTATTTGTAGGCTTGAAAGTTAATTTCCCCGCCAAATCTCACCAATGTCTTCAACATTTCGCTAAATTTAGCGATATTTAGGAAAATATTGCCCACTTTGCGACTCCGTTTACTGCCAACTGTTCAACAACTTGTTGAATAACTGTTTCAACCTTCTTTCACATTGAAATGCAGTAACCCGTAGTGTGACCCAAAAATGACCCACTAATCGAATTTTCTCGAACATGTGATCTAGCCCAATGGTCTTCTCGTAATCCAAAACGCTGGATACAAAATTTAGTCAAAATCGTTAGAGCTGTTTTTAAGATAAATTTGCTTGACCCGTAGTGACCCAAAAATGATCCACTAATCTAATTTTCTCGAACATGTGACTCAGCCCAATGGTTTTCTCGTAATCCAAAACTGTAGAATACAAAATTTAGTCAAAATCATTAGAGTCGTTTTTTAGATAAAATTAGCTTGACCCTGACCCGTAATGACCCAAAATGACCCACTAATCTAATTTTCTCGAACATGACCTATCTCAATGGTCTTCTCGTCCCCCAAAATGGTAGGATAAAAAAATTAGTCAAAATCGTTCGAGCCGTTTTTTAGATAAAATTTGCAGACACAAGATTTACTCGTATGACATTACTCGTATAATACATGATACTATTTCATCTATAGTGAATTATATACACCTTTCATTCTTTTATGTGACATCGTTTTTCTTCACTTTTTTGTTTAGATTACATAACTGTAATAATATTTCAACGTAGATACTTATTATTACACTGTAAAAAATGGGTACTCAAAATTGAGTACAAAGTACTCAATTTTGAATACATCACATACTCAAAATAGCTCCGATCCAAATGTACTCAAAATTGAGAAACACATGTACTCATTTTTGATCCCATGGATGTATTCAAATATGAACTCCTATGTACTCATTTTTGATCCCATGGATGTATTCAAATTTAAAAAAAATTATGTCGTTAAAATAAAATTTATAGGATAAAAAAATAAAAAGTTACTTCGCGAGGACATTATACATACATTTCTGCTCATTTTTTTCATTCCTGCGTGAGTTTATAGTAATTAACCAACCCTTGCCCAAGAGAGGAATCGAACCCGCGATGTCCTGTTTACTAACCTGACGACCCAAACCAACGCGCCATGAGGGGGACACGCCTTCTTCTCAAATGTTGTTAGTTACTTTGAAACTCTCCCTTTATCCCTTCCTAACAGTATCTGGCATCTGGCGCCATCTGTTAGGAAGGGATAGAGGTTTTAAATATGTTTTTAAGGATGTACAGTGCCTGTCTATATGTGTTAAAGATTAAAATAATGTCTGAAGTAACAGGTAGTTCGAAGAATTATTAATTAAAAAATGACATTAGAAAAGATCATATTGAAATACTAAAATTATAAACTTTGTAAAATTATAATTTATAAAATAATAAATTTTAGCGTAATTCATAAATTTGTAAGCCAAATCAGTTTAGTTTAATACCAATTTGCATATCTATAATTTGCAAAGATATTATGTTATGAAACTTTTAAATAACACAATATTGTCTCACGTTAAAAAAGTTAAAATAAATTTTAAAAAAATTAGTGGAAAAAAAATCATAATTTTGAAGTACTATCAAGAAAAAAAAAAAGATGTGTAAAATGTGAGGGAAAAAAAAAGAGTAAATGTGTTTCAATGGATCCACTTTGATGAAAATCCCGAACAACCAGATCCACTTTTTATTTCTCTTATTCTTCGTTTTTCCTTCAAATAATAGCTTTTTAGGCTCCGTAATTTCGTCATTACACATTATGAAATATACAAGTATGTTGGGTTTGATCATATGTTCATTTTTGATCCAAAAATACTCATTTCGAAATGAGTACATGAACTTACTCATTTTTGAAAATACATATGTTCATTTTTTATCCAAAAATACTCATTTCGATATGAATACATGAACTTACTGATTTTTGAGAATGCACATGTTCATTTTTGATCCAAAAATACTCATTTCGATATGAGTACATGGACTTACTCATTTTTGAGAATGCACATGTTCATTTTTGATCCAAAAATACTCATTTCGAAATGAGTACATGGACTTACTCATTTTTGAGTACTTCATTTTTTACAGTGTAATAAATAATAATAATAATTATTATTATTATTAATATTATTATTAATAAATAAATGGAGAATAATAATAATAATAAATGATGGACGATTTAAATTTATTAGTGATGATAATGATAAATATTTATAAAGGAAATACATTAAGCATTGTTGTATGTTGCCATTTTTTGTACTAATTTTTTGTGTTTCTCAATACAGCTGGTAAGTGCTCATGACTTCGGTTTGTCTGTCACCAGAGTGTTCTAACTTTTGTTAAAA
Organism: Maratus michaelseni; assembly: GCA_963931845.1. Lineage (NCBI taxonomy): Eukaryota > Metazoa > Arthropoda > Arachnida > Araneae > Salticidae > Maratus > Maratus michaelseni. Next base: position 190,232,001 of record OZ007587.1, read on the forward strand.
TTCTCGAATAACCACAAAAGCAGTTGGACTAATAAAGCCAATGTTTGGTCAATATCAGAGTATAAAAGAAAAATCGTAAATGGATTAGGGTGGAGTTTTTACTAACTGAACTTTATGAATATCAAAGACATATATGCCAACGTACATGATTGATTATTTTATGTTAAGGTATATGGCTTCGAGGTATAAGGAACATATTTATTGTTTTATGTATAGTGAATTATATCTACCTTTTTCCTCATTCTATGACGCCCTTTCTTTCCAACGTTTTTTATTTCTTTGTATAGATTCCGTAACTGTGCGGTTATTTTTTATGCTTCGGCCAAAGTTAGGTACTACTTATTATTAATTATAATTAATTGTATTAATTGTATATTATAGATAAATAATGGAGAGAGATTGTGAAAAAAAAAATCGATGGATGTTTTAAATGTATTAGTGACGGTAAATGTTTATAAAGGAAATATATTAAGCGTTATTGGTTTTTTCCCGTCTTTTGTACTACTAACTTTTAATATTATCGAATATTTGAAAAGTGTTTTTGACTAGCCTATCAACGTCAACCTATCAGTGCGATAACATTTGTTATAATGCTCCGATAGCAGAAAAAAAAGAGTTGGATTGGTAAAATCAATTTTTGGTCCACTACATTAAAAAAAAAAACTTAAAAAAATGTATAGCTTAAAATAATGAAAAATTGTATCTTCGATAGAAATAATTACGAAAACGCGGTCTTACGCCTACACTATACGTATCTGTAAGCTATCATTATAGTGCATTTTTATTTAGAAACTGGGAGATAAACATGCTTTTAACTGCATGTCTTACGTAGAAAACAAGGTTTAGAAATATGTATTTCTTTGTATTATCTTGCATGGCTTTTACCATTTGTGAAAACGACTGAAATAGTCTACGTTATTGGCGCATTGATTCGAATATACGTTCTATCTTTTTGGGGCGGAAAAACACTTTTCGTCTTATCTAAATTGCTATTTCTGTTCTATCGAAAGAGCTGTAATAGCTGCCTAAGTGATAAAACTGAAACTTATAATCATTATTCCAACATATTAATACAAAAACTAACAGCTTCTGTATTCTTTCAAAACTAAATACTTATGACCGCATGGTTCCAATTATTGAATTTTGAAGCTTCCTGACTATTGTCATCTGAAATTAACCTTTCATCCCGAATAGCACCTGTGATACCAATACCATTAATATTCTAAATTACTTGGAAGATACGGACGTTAAAAAATTGCACTGCACAAAGGTTTTGGTTCCCATTGTAAGGTTAACTGCCGATTAACTGCCAATGCATGTTTTGCGATTGTAAACTGTGCCGGTATGAGTGTTTTCTTAAAAAAAAAAAAAGTATATTAGTATTGTCTGTTTATGTTATTGATGTTGTATTTATTGTATATACAGCTGAATGCGAATGCGTACATATATATTCATTTTTCTACTTAAAAGATAAAATTGAAATTAGAATATGCATGTAAATTACCACTTTTCCAGAATTGCGTTAAATATGACAGTAATTTCCTACCATTTCGGGTCCGTTTCAAATTGAAATGTTGCGGGCGTTGTTTATTGACGAAACTTTGTCGGGCTTCATGTTCATGAAAATTATTTTGTTTTGTTTGACTTCAAATGGAATTTACGGCTTCAGGTCAGACATAACACGACCCGAACCAGATTCTAGTTTTAAGAAATGTTTACTTGATTATTTGATTTTATCTCCTGTGATTTTGTCCTTTTTTTTTTGAGCTGTTAACAGTCTCTGGCAAAAGCTTTTGCCGTTTCAGTGCTTGCTAATACAGTAGTAATAACAGACATTTTGGGACCGTGGAATTTGTTCGCTATTTTAAGGTGTCCGATATTCAGATGTAAAAATTTACAAAAAATTTATTTGCTGGCGCTGATTGATTGAAAATGTATTCGCTAAATAGAGGTGTCCGCTATTTGGGAATGTTTGTTATGGAGTAGAAATTTTACTGTATTTTAATCCCTCTAATATGATTTTCGGCTAATGACCCATAAACAAATCACATTTACTTCCTGTATAAATTATGTTAGTAACTTAAAAACAAGATAATTGAACATTACTTAATTATTTGATTGTTTAAAAGGAAGTTGCGTGAAGCAAAAAGTGATCATGCACGTAAAAATGGAGGCGGGGGAGGGGGAATCAGTTTGAACAAGAGAAATGAGGTTTACCGTTATTTGGCTTTTTTTGAAGTAAATTGCCTGATAAGTGTCCATTGAAGTTGGATAATATTTGTGCAACATCATTTTCCATTGTTTTTTTGATAACACTATTTGTTTCATCCGCTTGACATTTTCACATTTTTGCATAGACCTTGAATACACGTTAAATGGTTCTAAAGAAAAAAAGAAATGAGTCTGCACGCGATACACAATATTTCTTTCTTTTTCTGTGAAAACTAAGTGAAAATAATCTTCAAAGCTGCAATATACCATCTTGGCGTAAAAGTTCTGTGCAACACTTCGTGAAAAGAGGGTCCCATAAATCCTTTCTCATTTCAAAAAATTATTAAAACAACTTAACCAATAGTCGTATCGGAGTGCGGTTTTCAAGATTTATGAAGTGGGAGGAATTTATGCAGCCCAAATAAATAAAAACATTTAAAGAAACCCATACGTAAATTTCAAATTTCAAAAATTCATTAAAAAAAATTAACAAATTGTCGTATCATAGTACTTTTTCACCATAAAACTTGTCAAATAGTCAGAATTTTTATACCCAATACAATGGAAAGAGAATAAGAACTATGTTTTGATTTTGCCTCAAAAAGTTCAACTCTTTGACCAATCTTAAAGTGCAGAGTGCATTCCAATAGAGTCCTGTGTACTTTCTTTTGAAAAATCAAGTCAACCCGATTGCGACGGGAAAGAGTCAAAACCTAACCCGATACCGGACTCAACTCTGATACGACATTTTATTAATTTTTTATGTATTTTTGAAATACGAACGGACTTGTGAGATATTCGGAATTTGTGCATCTGACCTCCTTTTAATATTAATTTAAAGGCACGATAATTAATCATAATGTAGTAATTATGAATATAATTGTATGAAGTATTAAAATTTAACCCTTAACCCTGTGGCAGAATGTACGCGACGCTGCGACGGGCATCGCAGACTTTTTAGGGCACCTGCTAACTAAAAACATAATGGCGAATTTCGTCGAAGAATCGCGGAAAAAAACACGAAATTCATTTAAAGTTTGCGAAAAATGACTAATTTCATTGACAGATCGCGAAAAAAACGCAAATTTAGTCAAAAGGCAGTGAAAAAACGTGAATTTCGTCAAAAGGCCGTAAAAAAACATGAGTTTCTTTGAAGGATCGCGGAAAAATGCGAATTTTGCCGAAGGGCTACGGAGAAAACGCCAACTTCGTCGAAAGATCGTAGAAAAACTATTAATTTCGTCGAAGGATCACGAAAAAACGGTCAATTTCGTCGAAGAAACGGCAAATTTCGTCGGAGGATCGCGAAAAAACGGCAAATTTCGTCGGAGGATTGCCAAAAAACGGTAAATTTCGTCGAAGGATCTCGAAAAAACGGTCAATTTCGTCGAAGGATCTAGAAAAAACGGAAAATTTCGTCGAAGGATCTAGAAAAAACGGAAAATTTCGTCGAAGGAACTCTAAAAAACGGTAAATTTCGTCAAAGGATCTCGTAAAAACGGCAAATCTCGTCGAATGATCACGGAAAAAACGCGAATTTTGTCCAAAGGCCAAAGAAAAATCGTTAAATTCATCAAAGGATCTGGGAAAATGGCTAATTTTGTCGACAGATTGCGATAAAAATGTAAATTTCGTCAAAGGGCCGCGGAAAAACTTGATTTCGTCAAAAGACTGTAAAAAAAAACATGAGTTTCGTTGAAGGATCGTGGAAAAAATGCGAATTTCATCAAAGGGCCACAGAGAAAACGTAAATTTCGTCAAATGGCCGCAGAAAAATGCTAATTTCGTCAAAGGATCACGGAAAAGTGCGAATTTCGTCGAAGGGCCACGACAAAAAAACGTGAATTTCGCCAAAGAATCGCGGGAGAAAAAAGAAACGCTAATTTCGTCAAAGGTTCACGAAAAAAACGTGAATTTTGTGAAATAGTCCTGAAAAAGATGCAGCATTTCTTTAGAAAACAGCAGACACACAAAGTTCATGCTTATTAATATAGGCATAGTTTTTAATCTGAAACAATATACTAAACTAACTTTTGAAAAATTGGGTTAACCCGAATCCAATTTGCAAGAATCTACACTCAGCCTGAAATAGACTCGAATCAATAGCAGAGTTAATCCGACCTGGCAACAAGAAAAATTATTGCCGAGAGGGGATTTTCTCCCCTCCCCCCTCTGCTGTAACCTTTCGGAATATTTGCTGTGAATTTCAGATTTTTTTTTTTCTCAGAAAGGCAGATAAATGCTGATGCCTTAATTAATTAGCACTACAACTACAACAGTAGCAAGAATAGATTTAGATGATATATTGCGTATTGCAGACTATTTTTGAAAACATTATTAGCGTTGCAGACACTTGAAGATAGTTCTGCCACTGGGACCCTTAAACTGCATGCATAATTTTTAATGCAATACTTAGCATAGCAATATCGCCGAGTAGACCTAACTGCTGTCTTAAATACTTCTAATTACTCTTAATGTTGAACAAGTCTCATTTTGTGTATATCAGTGGAACTCAGTACTCAGAGTTGCCATTTTCTTTTTAAAAAGAAATCTTCACCTTAATTAATTGCAGAATTCCACTCATTTAATCAGACGAATATTATTTCTCGCAAATAGCGGTGTGAGAATGCTTTTCGCAGAAAGTAGTGAGTACCATTGCGTTTGAATTATGTAGTACTTATTTATTGTGGTATATGTTGCAGATATGACACATCATCCATTGGGACAAAACAAGAACATCAAAATAAACGGAGAAAATGGGAAAAAAATGTAAAATTAATATAAAAAAAATTTCACACACAATTCTAGTAAACTGCAAATAATTTGTAAATGCGAAATAAAGTAATGAGAAAATATTAGAAAATATTAATTACTTTATATTGATCCGTGAATTTTACTGTAAAATAATTTTTAATGTTTCACTGACTATATGTGGTTTTTATGAGCTATCTTCTAAACTTTTCTAATGATGCCGTTATTTTAAAATTAAATAAAAGAAAAAAAAAGTTTCGTATTCTATGGGAAGTCGTCTTTAAAGTGAAGCATAATTTATCAAATTTGAATTAAAGTTATTTTTGAAAATATGTGATTATACTATCAAAATATACAGGGTGTCCCCTTTTACAGTTGTCCAATAGCTAATTTCTAAAACTTTGGTTTTAGGCCTGTATTGCCAATTGCAAAAATATTTCTTATAGTGTTCTTCATCATATTAAAAGCGCGATTTACGTCAATATATATAATTATAAAAACTTTTTAAAAAATTCAAAAAAATAATTAATTAAAATTTTCCCCAAAAAAATTACAAAACCGAAATGTCATTACGGAGGATTTGAGTCAGACTGCTAACAAAAGTTATAGTGGGTTTCATGCATTTAACACAATCATTTATCATTCTATGTTTTACGTATTGACTTCTCATACATAGCTATATATTTCATCCCCTTAAATTATTACCTTTTAAATATTAATTTATAATTTACACATTCATCTCTTATTTTTATTTTTTCTATTTCTATTTTTATTTAATATTATCTTCTTTATCTATTCACTTTTTAAGTGATTGTCCACATTTATCTTTCCATATTGTTTAATACTATTAATTATTATTTACTACCATATTATCCCCTTTTAATCTTTATATCTATTTATATATAGATTTACAATAACTTCATCTTTAGCATATTGTTCCTCTTTTTAAAGCTAGAGCTGGCAGCACCAGCTCCTCTCTCTTTTTATTATTATTCTCTGTTCCGCATGATTAAACATTTCTTAGTGCAGAGAATTGGACTTGCATAAAGATCCTATTTTTTAATCTAATTTAATCCTTACTACACCTTTTTTTACTAATGAGTTGTGTCTACTATTTTTTAGTTTTTTATTTATTGCAGATGGCTCAAATTTATTTTTTGGATTTCTTATTATTTTCATATTTTTTGGATTTTTTATATGTTATAAGGAGCTTAATATTGTCAGTTTTAGGCTTGATAACATATTAGACAACATTTGACGAAATAACGTATGTTTACTATGAATAATTCTTATGAAGCTTCTCCGACGAATCCGTAAGACATTCATAGTTTTTCAAATTTGTATTTCCATTTTATTGTGTTTAATTTTTGTAATATTTTTTCCTTTAATTTTACACTATCTATTCTTTTGACACATGTTTATTATTTTCACTCATGTGATTTCATTTTAACTATATATACAGGCTGAGTTTGAGGTAATCTGCCAAACGAAAGGAGTTGATATAAGTAGAACTCCTATAATAGAGGCTGACGCATCCTCGCAGATTTGGCATCGGAATTGGAGCCCAGTCAAAAAACCAAGCTAATCAGAACCTGTTCTATTATAGGAGTCTTAGGCAACCCCAGCTCTGGCTGCGGTTTGCGGTAGATTGATGCTGAACTGGGTACCAATAATCCGAAACAAAATGGATATGCGTCAGCTCCTATTATAGGAGTCATAGATATAAGAGCCTATTTGGATCATAAAACATCATAGAAATCCTGTTCTATCTCTAACCGTTTTCAAATTATGGTGGATAGAAGTCAAGTCTGAAAAACCTAATTTGTGATGTTTCTGTAAAACCTACATAGAAAATAAGTACATATTTGGAAAGAGCAGACAAATTCCTATAAGATGACAGATGACACCAATTCCATCAGAATATCCGGATTTAACGGCGAGCTACAAGCGCTTAAAGATTAGTGAAGGCAAAATCAAACTGCGCCAAAATTTTTAACCCGCAATATTGCAAACACTCTTCTGGTTACATTCGGTCAAATTTGTTAAAATATTGTCCATTCTACCAGCTTTCGCACTAGCCTCCAATATACCAAATAGGTTCTCTAATTCGGGAGAAATTTAGCCTTTTATTTGAAATGCATCACTAAAATCACTCGGGATAGTATGTTAAATTTACCTCAATTGGCATCATTGCGCCCAACAAAATCCAGCTGCAAGGACGAAACTCATCTTCCAGCGACCAACTCATCACTCAAGCGATCATAAACCATTCCAAGCCAAACATTTAAGGATCCTCTCCTCTCACACGGAAACACCCGCTCGCTAATGTTAATCCTATGAGGCAGTTATTTTCTATTATCTCGTTTTCATTTCAATATTTTTAAACGATTTTGTTTGCATTGGATTGTTGAGATGAATCTCTATAACCCCCGTTTTTTACTTTTTCGATTTTCTTTGTGGATGTTTTTTACGAAGATACTTTCACTTTCGAAACCGGCTCCGAAAGTAAAAGTATCCTATACCCTGAAGGATACTTATACTTTCGGAAACGGTTTCAAAAATAAAATTATCTTCGTAAAAAAAAAATCCGCAAAGAAAATCGAAAAATAAAAAACGGCGATTATAGAAATTGATCTCAACTATCCAATGCAAAAAAACATCGTTTAAAAATATCGAAATGCAAACGACATATTAGAAACTAACTGCCACAAAAGGATTAACATTAGCGAGCGGGCATTTTCGCGTGAGGAAAGATGAGTTTCGCCCTTGCAAATGCATTTTGTTGAGCGTAATGATGCCAAATGTGGTAAATTTAGCATACTATCCCGGGTGATTTCAGTGATGCATTTCAAATAAAAGGCTAAATTTCTCCTGAAGTAGACAACCGATTTGGTTTAATGTAGGCTTAATATAAAGCTGGTAGAATGGACAATTTTTTGGCAAAATTGACCGATTGTAACTAGAAGAGTGTTTGCGATATTTGGCGACAATTTGAATTTGCCCTTTGCCAATATTTAAGCGCTTGTAACTTGCCACTAAATCCAGATATTTTAATGGAAATAATGTCATCTTATAGGAAACTATCTGCTCTTTCCAAACATGTGCTTATTTTTCGTGTAGTTTTTACAGAAAAATCACAAATTGGGGTTTTTCAGACCACGCATTTTTGCCGAACGTTTTTCTTATCCACCATAGCTCGGAAACGGTTAGAGATAAGACAGATGTTTTTTTTTTTATCTACATGGGCTCTTATATCACCTCCTTTCGTTTGGCAGATTACCTCAAATTCACCCTGTATATATAGGGTGTCCCAGGATTATTGGGACAAACTTTAAGGGGAGGTAGGGGACATCACAAGGATTCAGATTTGCATAGTAACCCATGCTCGGAAACGGCTTCGTTCGCCGTTAGGTGGTATTGTTCACAATAGCATTGGAGCACCTCTAACATCTGCATATTATCGCATCTTTTTGTAAGAGATGGTACCAAGCTTACTTGACACTATGCCAATACATGTCAGAAGCCATATGTGGTTTCAACATCATGGGGCACCTCCCTATTATGGCAGATGTGTTCGTGAACATTTGAATCAGGTGTTTGGTCACCTATGGATTGGCCGTGGTGGACCGGTTCCCTGGCCACCATGCTCTCCTGATTTACGCAGCATATATTTCTTTATTTTAGGGTGCACTGAAAAGTGCTGTGTACGCAACGCCTGTGGATTCCGATATGGATTTGGATGCAAGACTCGTCTGTGCTGCAGTGGATATCCAACAAAATCCAGGTGTATTTGAGCGAGTCAGCTAATCCATGGTCCGACGGTGTAATGCATGCATCGCTAGCAATGGTGAAAACTTTGAGCATCTTTTGTGACGTTTTCACATATTATATACCACAGCACATGTAATATCTTTGACCAATAAATTATTTCAGATGATCTCTGTCTTGTGCGTTTCTTATCCCTGTCATACTACTTTCCCATCACGTTTCGGATCACTTGAAACCACATATGGCGTCTGACATGTTGTGGCATAGTGTCAAGTAAGCTTGGTACCATCTCTTACAAAAAGATGCGATAATATGCAGATGTTAGAGGTGCTCCAATGCTCTTCTGAACAACAACACCTAACGGCGGACGAAGCCGTTTCCGACCATGGGTTGCTATGCAAATCTGAATCCTTGTGATGCCCCCTACTTCCCCTTAAAGTTTGTCCCAATAAACCTGGGACACCCTGTATACATACTTTAAGTGACGAAATTTAAATTTGTATACGGTTTCTGGCTTAATAAGTTACAATTCGAAAAACTTTCTTCGTGCTCTAAAAAGGAAGACAATAAAAAATTCATTTTTGTACGACAAAAATTTACTTAGTTATAATACTTTGCATTTATGAATTTTTAGCGCTTTCCTGCAGTAAGAGCGCATTTTTTCAATTTTAGTGCCGGGAAATACTGAAAATACATAAAATTCAAAATATCATAACTAAGTACGTTTTGGTCGTACAAAAATGAAAATTTTATTGTTTTACTTGTTAAGGCACGGAGAAAATTTCTCTAAGTGTAACTTATAAGACCTAGAAACCGTATAAAATATTTAAATTTCGCAACTTAAAAAAAAAGGGTAAATGGATTTTGATATGATGAAGAAACAATTTTGAAGCATTTTTGAAATTGAAACTATATTTCTAAAACTAACGGTTTAAGAATTAGCTATTGAACTAGGATAAGAGGTGAACTCTGTATGTTTCAAGAGATATAGGTTTTTGCACGAACAGGGAAAGTAAGATGACAAATTCCGCCGAAAATCTGATCCGATCCGTTGATCCGATATGAGGCGATTTTAATCCCAAGGGGAAATTCCGTGGAAGCCTGAGAAGGGGAGCGCTCTATATTTATTATTTGAAAAGGATTTTAAAAAGTGATGACATTATTTGCCAATGCAGCGTGGAGAAGAAATGCACTGCTAAATTTTACGCTCAAATGGACAAAATCTCAATTTCAAGATATGATACGGTGCACTGTCATGATAAAGATATACTAAGAAGGATAATATAAAAACATTAAATCATTCTGCCTTCTCCCCCCCCCCCCGCCACCCCTCAAAAAAGAGAAATTAGAGAAACCTTTAAAAATAATTTCCTCAGTTGTTTTTGAAAACACTCCTTATCATTTAAAATTGTAAAAGGTGACGTGTTTTTTCAAGTTACTGAGAAAGAATCGGGTTTGTAATTGTGGTACAGTATAGTACCTCGGTTCTCGAACACAATTCGAAAAGTGAATTGTTCGGGGTCCGAATCAAGCTTTTCCATAAGAAATAATGAAAATATGATGAATTGATTACAACCTTCAAAAAGTTACTCCCTATATTTACTTTGTTTCAAATAATACACCGTATAGAAAACATAAAAACACTTTACATTACATAAGACAACGACAATTTTACAACATTTTATTAAAAATTTCAGAAGAACCTTTCTTGAATGTACTTTGAATGACATGAGATTGGGAAAATGGAAGGAGGGAAAGGGATTCAATTTTATTTCTTATACTGCTAGGACGACTAAGCTATCTCGCTGTTTATGAATTCCAATGTACATGGAATTCGTTAGTACCGGTATCACTGTATCGCATGTATATGCTCTCCCTGCCCATGAAAAGAGAAGAAAAAAAGTCACTTTTAAATAAATAGTGGTGATGTAACCATTGTAGTATCTTTACTATGTTTCATTTCAATGACATTTTGAGTATTTATCGTGAAAACTCTCCATATATTTCTCCTTCCAATTTTATTATCATGTTTTAAAGTGTGAGTAAACTTTTGAGACGGATTTTATACAGGAATCGCACTGACGACACTGGCAGAGCAAAAGTAGGGGTTAGGGGTTAAAAGTATTCCCAGAACACTTAAAATCTGATGAAGCATACAAAGCCCATTGTATTAAGACGAATACATGATGTGTAAAACAAACAAAAAGAAAAGCATGAACAGCTAAAACTGTTTATGCACACAGATCTTTAATATCCTTATAATGGAAACCCTATTTACAGCATATAATTAATGATAGGAGAGTGAGGAAGAATAACAACAAAGTAATATGTATTTTATTTCGATGTGAAGACTGTAGAAGAGTTCCATCTATGAAGCCCTGCTGGAACATTTAAGTACTAAATGTATAGTGCTTTTCCTTACGTCGGTTTATACACATGACGTATTTACTAAAATCTTTATGAAGATGTAAAACAAAGTGCACATTTTAGGAGCAATAACGATTCGCCTCCTAGATGAAGATATTGACTCCGTCAGTACGTCTCACATAAATTATTAAAGAAAACGAGAAATCCGATAAAAACAAAGCGAGACTTTATTGTACTTACTTTATTCTGGGATGCTTTGGTGTATTTGGGATGCTGTTGCTTTCAGAATCCATTGTTCCGCAACGTCCTCTGAAGTTATTGGTTCTGGGAAGTGTCATAACCAGGTACGGCCCCATAGGAAAGTCTGATTTCATACCCGAAGGCTGACAGTAGTAGTTTGGTCCACCAACAGTTGAAATTTCTGTCTTGTCTGGAATCTATTTAGAAGAAAGGAAATTACTAAAAAAGTATTACGAGAACCATCTTTTAAAAATTAGCTATGAAATACTAAATGTAAGTTCAATGAATAAGGCGCCTGTATTACCAAATGTTATAACTTCCAAAAGATTCGTGTGAAAAAAGTACTGGACGCTGAAAAAAAAAAAAAAAATTGTTGATTTTACAGTATAATACTGGCATCCCAGCTGCCAGTATTATACCGTAAAATTAACAGTAATAAAGAGTAAAATAAGCTGTAATACACTGCCGGGCATGCGCGGTAGCCTTTGCTTCAATATTCTATTCTAATACAGTAGCCCCTCGTTATGTCGCGCCTCGATATCGGTCACTGGGATATACCGCTCTTTTTATGTGTTTCTCGGAAAACAAAAATGTCTACTTTGACCGCACTTTTTAAGTAACCTATTTATTGTTGATTACAATATATGTAAATTTTTCATCATTAATAAGAAATTGTAATATGCATATAAAATAAAATTTTAGAGTCAAATTTGTAGGTTATCATCTTGAGAGCTTTTTCAATAACCTCGGTCAAGTCGGTTATATAGGGTACATATATAATTGCACTTCTTTTCTTGTTTTCCGGTATGCGCGTTATAAAGAGGGGTTACTGTACAATGTTCTACTAAATAATTCAAATATTTTTTTTAAAAAAGCAGAGATGTTTTGTAGATTAGTCAATAATAAAAGTAAAATATACATATATATATATATAACCAAAAAAAAAAAAACTTTTTATAATTATTTTGTATTTATCTGAAAAATCAATGCCTAATTTCATGAGTGCAAATCGTGAAATTTTACAATAAGTTAATTTAGCCTGGGACCCAATTATTGAAAATGCACAGCTTTGATTTACGCTTGATAGAAAGCGCAAACGAATGAACGTACTTAAAAAATTTTAATTTTTGCTCTATTTCATTTTTAAGGTACGGAAACAGGAAAGGGAAAAAAAGCATTATTTAAACTTTTTATTCAGGATTTCTAAATAGCTTTTCCAACGTATAATATAATTTAATTAATATATTAAACTATTAAATGATAACAAAGCTTATATATTTTTAAATTATTACGCACTTTATTTTTTATTTCCATTTTCAATTTTTTAGTGTTTAAAGAATTTCGCTGTTGCAGTTTCACAAACAGTTGGCCTGTTTTGGCGAGCGTGGTTTGGCGTATCATTAACTCGATTGTTTTTGTAACTCGTAAACATTTGTAACTATAAAGTTTATTTGGCGATTTTTCACCAGCGGCTAGCTAACGAAAAAATGCATTAAAATTAATTTATTAATTTATAAATCAGTTCTAAAAATATTAAAATGTTATATTGCCATCGGAAACACACCTATGTGTACATATTTTTTTTATAATTCTAGCATTTAATGAAGTGAATGAAAAATAGATTACAAAATTTTATATTATTTACTTACAAAAACTAAGTTAAGTTAAGCTCCACCAATGGCTGAGAGGTTCTGCTCTCAAAGCTGGTAGACGGGAGGTGCTGGGTTCAAACCTCTGTCGCGCTCCTCGACCTAACCGTTCGGAGTTTTCTGTGGTTTTCTTTTAACCTTGCCGTAAATACGGGTTAGGATCCCTTAGAAAGACCCCCACGAAGAGCACTCCCTCCTAGGGCCTATATACCTCGAGTAGACAATCGGCCGTAATAAGTCAACCAACCAACTAAGTTAAGTTAAATAAAAAGAGTGTAAAAATAGAAGGTGATTAATGAACTCATAGATATTTTTGAAGCATTTGTTTGACAAGGAGAGGACCAAGCTTGGTAATCACAGATTTTGAATATTTTTATATATGTTGTATGGTAAAAGCCCCTTAGTCTCAGGTTCAACGTATTTTATACAACGCTGCTTAGTTCTCGAGAAATAGGGGGGTCTAATATTTTAACACAACTTAAGTAGTTACTTTGTAACAAAATTACTGCGTTGGTCGTAGCTCAGTTGTTATGACGTCTGCTCGTTGATACGTGAGCCCGGGTTCGAGACCGGGATGAGCTACGTTTGTTTTTCTCATTTTTTGTTTTATAAATATACTTATAATTATAATTTAATAATCTCAATTAAAAATGTTATTATAATTATAATGTTAACATATTTAAATTTTAATTTAATTAATTTTATTTTTAAGCCATTATTAAACATTTCTCATAATTAAAAAAAATTTTTTTTTAAATAGATCCATTATTGACTATTAAAAATTACAAAATCGTTACAAAATCATATCTTATTTTATTAATTATAAATTAATTCAAAGCGCAAGCATACGTATTACAAATTTAAAAATCTTTAATATGCAAAAAAATATGTTGTAATTTAATTCTTAAGCTAAGTTTTAATATAATTACGTTTCTTACTTTAAAAAAAGACAAGTACATCATTGCATTGACTTATAAATGATGTTTCCTTAAAATCGCGAATTAACACAATTGTTCAATATTGAATCGATAAAGCATATATGAAATACATTTTAAAAGTGATTAAAAAAAAAAAAAACTGTTTAATGATGTTTTATGCAACGATTTAGTTACAAATAAAAAATAATTAGGTTAACATTATAATTAATGCACAATATTATAATTTTTAACTAGGATTATTAAATAACAATTACAAGTATATTTATAAAACAAAAAATAAGAAAAACAAACGTAACTCGTCACGGTCTCGAACCTGGGCCCGCGGTTCAACGAGCAGATGCCATAACAACTGAGCTACGACCAACGTAGCAATTTCGCTATAAAGCAAGTATTTGTGTTAAAATATGAGACCCCCCCCCCCCTATTTCTCGAGAACTAAGGAGCGTTGTATAAAATCCGTTGAACCTGAGACTAAAGGGCTTTTACCCTACAACATATATAAAAATAATCATAATCTGTGATTACCAAGCTTGGTCTCTCCTTGTGAGATACGTCACAAAGACATAATAGGTTACTGTATCGATGTAAAATTAAACATTACTGTCAGCGTGAAAGATTATATTCAATTTTAAAAATAAAATAAATGTCACATCACATCGACATATTTAAAAACCGCAAAATAACATGCATTAAATCAATTTATTTTTCTTCACGCTTTAAATTATTTCTTTAATTCTTATAAAAAATTGGAGAATTTTATGCAAAAAATAAAGCATAAATACTCAATTGTTAAACACCCACGTTACTTTTAAAAAAATGTATGCTTTGACAATCACCAGTTTTCTTCTGTATCATTCTGATATATTAATATTAAAATTTTTCATTTACAAACAAACAATTGTGAATATAAAAATCTGATGTAGTTCTTCAATGAAACGCTTATCAATGATTAACAAAAAGCACAGCACATCAATGATCCCAATCGAATATTGAAAGCCAAAATTTGACTGAAATAATATATTTTTAATTCATTAATTAACAATATCAAACATAAAATTTGAAGTATTTTTTCCCAATATTTAAACTAAGGTACAGCTATACTATTCATCGCACACGCATAGCATAGCAGCGCCTCCTGTTGAATGATTATTACCAAATTAAATTAGTATAGATTTTCATAAAATGCCCTTATACATTAAATTTGGTGCAAATCCTTCCCATAGATGCCGTTACATAGCAAATCGTGACAAATGACATGGTATCGCCACTTTTTAGGCGATATACGCCAAAATTTAATTAGCACTAAATTATCTCAAAATCTAATTAAATATGAAGTTTCATGGAATTCTGAGTACTAGTTCATGAGTTGGTGCCCGAAAAATGTGTGCAAAACACAATACACAGACAGAAAGACAGACAGACAGACAGACAGACATAAGTTCAAAAATAGCCAAATCGTATAAATCCATGAAAAATCCGAAGTCGAAAACTTTTACGAATCCAATACTTTTTCCTTTTAAATATAGAAGAAAGTAAAAAGGAATTTAAAAAATTCCAAAAAATCAATAGTATAGTCTGGTTTTTCAAACAATCGATTTTACTTCTTTATAGTTTGCTTTTCCACTTACAATATATCACCAACTTAGAATCACTTAAGTACAAACAAAAATCATGTCGACGATTTATTAATTAATGTGCTAACATTTCTTCGCTTTGTTGTTTTTTTTCTGATGCAAATTAGAATTAATGGAGTTACACTTTTTATGAGTTATAGTTACCAAAGTTGAGACTATAGAAAAACTAATGTGGCTTAATCTGTAAGAAAAAACTTAATGGCGATAATTACACGTAAAAACTTTTATATTAACTTTAGTTAGGCATTAATTGATTTAGCATTTGTGCCATTAAACATTTTAATTCATTTGTTTCACTCAAGTTAAAATTTCACTGTGGATGTAATATTCTGAGTGTTATTAGAGAGTCTTTATGACTATATGAATTTTATGCATGTATAATTTAGTTTCATGCGAAAAGAATGAAAATAATTTATCTCAAATTTCTAAATATTACCTGAACGTGAAAGGTAGAATGGTCGATGTTGGAAAGTATTAAGACAGAGTAGGACGATATAGGTTTACAAATTAAATAGTTATATATGCACTCTCTCCCCTCCTTTTTTTTAAAAAAATAAGAATGCTTTTAATGTGTTTTTCAATGCTTTTAATGTACATTCTCTCACTCACTTAACAACATGAAGCTTTGACACATTGATGAAGTCATTTTTAACACTTTCCAACCTAGTTAAAAAGTGTTTATGAAAAACACTTCTTCTATCAAAAATAATTGAATAACAATTGCTGGAAGTGGATTTTCAGTTGTGGTACACGTTTTCAAATGTAACTCACTTTTTTGCATATTACTTTGTGTATATAAATTCTATAGATCCTTTACAGGGCTATACAAAAGGTCTCAACTACATTCCCGTTTACTGGCGGAGTTTGCTATAGGAGAATTTTCAACTTGCGTTCCCGAACTATAGTAAATTCTAGAATACTATGTAGTATATATACAAATCTATAGATCCTAATACAGAGCTGCACAAAAGAATTCGTATACTTTTCTGACTATTGAAGGCAATTGTTGGCATTGGGTTTTCAAGTTTTCCAAATTATTTACCTAGACATTATCTTTCACCATATTATAAGTACCGGGTGATTCATAATGAATGGGCCAAAAAGAATAGCGCAGTGTGACAGCCGTAATGGATTTATTAAGCCGAAACAAATTTATTCTGCAACTACAATTATACAAGTTTTATTTGGCAACAAGGAAAAATCATCGAATGACGAAATCGCCGCTAGAGGCGCTGTTAAACAAAATGTCGTCAATGCAGGAGAAAGCGTACTGCGTTTTCGAATATGCCAAAACCTCCTCGGTAACTGTTGTGCAAAGACATTTTCGCACGGAATTTCGTAAAGAACTACTGCATCGGCATAACATAAGGCATAACCACAGGATTTGACATGTCTTCATTGGCTGCCGAGATCACCAGATCTAACGCCCTGTGATTTTTTTCTCTGGGGTTTCGTTAAAGACAAGGTGTTTGTGCCTCTACTTCCTCAGGACTTAGAGGAACTGAAGCAGCGGATAACTGCAGTGTTGAACTCCATCACAGGGGATATGCTATCACGAGTGTGGCAGGAGCTTTATTACCGTGTAGACATTTGTTGTGTCACCGGAGGAGTACATATTGAACACCTGTAGAAACTTGAATAAATGTAGTTTTGAGGTAAATTTGAATTTTCTAAATATATTAATTACAACGTTCACAATCATGTTTTCTTTTTGTCCCATTCATTATGAATCACCCTGTATATAATAATAAAGTTTTGTTAAAGTACTATGAATGTGTTGGAAAGTGTTTCATAATTTATGCTTGATGCATAATTTTTCATTCTTGTTATAGTTAAGATGGTTCTAAAAATATATATATATATCTTTGCTAGACAACGCAAGTTTTTCTGACACATTTTCTGATTTATTGTTATACATAAAAGCTTACTATACATAAAAGCTTATACTTGCAGGCGTGATTAATGAAAAGTGATTTGTAATTGAACAGTTCTTTTCATTTTCCTATAATTGAATTACATCTTGAGTTATAAGCGATTGTTGCCTCAGGACGGCAGTTTTGCTTCATTTCCTGTGCTGTCGTATCCGGAAAATCGGAAATTTTCTGAAAAATCTTCTGCCTTTACCGAAAAACGGATAAGACAGTTCGATTAAATATTTTATAACATAACCCGCCAGTTTGATACGTTTGCGAACGAAAGTGAATTAAAAAATTCGTCTCCTGTTGGCTATAGCCAACAGGGGATTTGCAGAACTTTCTATTTGAAGAATCGAACAGCATTTTTAATATTGCTATAAATGTTACAAATCTTGAATTAAAATCGATTGCTTTCCCAAAGACGACTTTCCTAGACTGTTGGATTCCAAAAACTAGTTTAAAACGTCAAATTTGATAAATTTTTTCAAAAGTTCCATTACATTTATAGGAAAATGTAAAACGCTATTTGATTTTTCGGTATTTGAATAAGAAAACTTGCAAATTTTATGCATTTTTGAATGATTAGTTGCAATGGAATGGAAATGCTGCCTCAAATTAGCGCATTTTAGAATAAAAATGGCTTTTATAAATATGTTGAAAAAATAGCTAGTTTGGGTCTGAGAACATTTTTAAATACAGCAAGACAATCTTGATTTTCTACAAACGACAAAAGGAATCTAAACTGCAATACCTTTTAGCTAGTTTGACTTTTATAAGTTAACTATTATTTAAATGACTGAATATATTTACATAATTCTATAAATGTTTATAATTCTGTCAGAGGAATGTAATTGTATTTCGGAATATTACCACAGCTGTCTCTAGAATCATGAAAATGATATAATAGTTAATAAAAGCATACCGCAGTAATTTGAATATAACAGTTGCAATACGGACAGTAATCCATTATATCTGAGAGTCGTAATTATTCTGTCAACTGGAAAAGAAGAGAAAAGCGAATTTGGAATTTTGTATACCAGTGTATTATAGTCTACTTCAACAGCAGGCAAAAAGTTCTAATTTACAATAAGATAAGAGAATTTTCAAAAGTTAATCGATAAAAATAAAAATTTATGAATCATTTTATGAACAGTTTATATATTTTTTATAAAGATGCGTCTCAGTGGCGTAATGGCATTGCTAGAGAAATATAAATTCAAGAATTACTGCAAGTAGTAAATTTGTAAGCTTCTTAAAAAAAAGAAGAAACACGAACATACGTATTATAATCCAGTAAAACTACTCATATTAAACCGATTTAACTTTTTCATTTTTCGTAATTTATTAGTTTTAATCAAATACAACACTTTAGGGAATATGAGATAAAAACAACTTTTGAAAATGAACTCCATCATTTTTTCAAGAATGGAATTAAAAATATTTAATTAATGTTCTGAAAATCAATAACCTAGTCTCATTTTCCAAAATTAATTTTATTTCTATACTGTAATTTTTCCAGTTATAATATATAATAAGTTTAAATTAGTTAAATACAAACAAGTTTCACATTTTCTGTTTAAAAAAAAAAGAAAGAAGAAGAAAATTCCCTTAAAAAAATTAAATTACACGTGTTAAAGTAGTTAAACTAATTTATTTAATAATTTATTAGTCTAAATCACACACAATTCTTTCGAGAATTTTATACTAAAAGCATCTTTATAAATGCCAAATCATTGAACCCCATCATTACTTCAAAAAAGAGATTAAAAAGCATAATAAACATTTTGAAAATCAATAACATGGTCTCGTTTTACAAAAATCAATTTTACTTATTTGTACCGTACAGCATTCTAATAACTGCACTATATAATAAACTAAAATTATTTAAGTGCAAACAAAAATGATGTCAACACTTTATTGATTAATGCATTTTACTTCATAGCTTAATTGTTTTGTTTCGTTTTTTTTTTTTTTTATGCAAATATAAGAATTAATGGAGTTGTGCGCTTTATGAATTAGTACATAAACTCCAGGTTGTAGAAAAACTATGGCGGCACTATCTCGATATTTTCCTGTAAGAAAAAAAATAATTGACAATAAACAACATAAAGAACTTTTTCATTTATTTTGTTTAGCTATTAATTGATTTAATATGTGCTCTAAAAACATTTTGATGTGCATTTGTTCCACTTACGTTCAAATTCATTTTGCATATAATAGCTTGCTCTGTGTTTTAGAATTTTAGAAGATTAAATTTTAAGTATTTATGATTTAGTTTTATGCGAAAACAGTGAACGGGGTTGCTCTAAATTTTTAACTATTACTTTAAATTGAAAGGTAGAAAGTTGTAATTAAAAGGATCAGTTGCTGCCAGCTCATTAAATTGCCAGGTACACTACTTTTTTCTGTCAATTAAACAGAAAAGAGTTTTAATTTAAATTTAATATGCAATGTTCCTTTGCTTGTTTTACTTTTATAACTTAACTCAGGGTTGCCAGTTTGCCCTTTTTTTTTAATTCAAAAATTTGGAATTCGTTACCGGAAATTCTCAAAGAAGAATTTTTACTTTAAGTGATCACGAAATGTCTGTCATTAAATAAAGAAAAGAATATTGTAGGGAATTTCTGGTATGAAAGCAAAATTTCGAAATGAAAAAAAAAAAAAAGCCAAACTGGCAATCCTGACTTAACTACAAATATTACTTATCCATCATACGTAGTATTGGGTAAATCTTGTAATCGTTTTGAAAATCGACAAAAAAAATTTGACGGTTTTACACGTTTCAGACACTGGAGATTCAGAAAAATATATTTTTAGAAAAAAAAAAAATTCCCGTCCATCTGTTTCTGCGTCTGTAAACGCTCTATCTCCCAAAAAAATTGAGATAGAGACTTAAATTTGGTATGTACTTAGTATGTAATAATGGGAAGAAGCTTATTGAATTTCTGAAACCTCGATTATCCGGAACTATTTTTTTTCGGACTCTCGAAATATTTGTTCTGATAAAAGGTATATAAAAATTTTCGAAATTGTTTATTTTAAGGAGTGAATATAACAGACAAGAAAAAAACATAAATTTTGCATAAAGCATGAAGTCGATCGGATGATTAGTTGCCGAGATATTTGTAATCATATTTTCAACACTCTTCGATTTTTCATGACCCTGTATTTCATCCAAATTTCAATTCAGAGATATATTTTATTTGGAAATGAGACACTTGATCCGACGCAATAAACCGTTAGTTAATATGATTAAATTTTTTGGAGTTATAAGGATGTTTCTTTTACACAATTCAGTAATAGAACATTTAAAGTTTATGACGTCATCAAGCCACGATTTTATTCGAATTGCAATGCACTTTATAAGTAGTTTACACATGTTTTATTTTCATATTTTATATTACGCATATCCATGATGGGTAAGTATTACGGTGGGCCCCAACGACTAGTTTAAGAGGTTGTAAAAGTAAGAAAACAACCTCATACAAATTAATCACCAAATTGTTGCAAAGAAGAACGAGAATCGACATTCGTTTGTAAATTATGACATATTTCAATTTATGTTTAAAAAAAATAAGCCTAGTGGGACATAGTAAAATGGCATCAAACTTTGAAATCATCTATACGAACACCACACCTAATTTTGACGTAATATTTTACCCTGGTATACCAAACGAAAGGTCATTCGGAAGTAGAAATTCGGAAGTAGATTTTAGAAATTATCCTTCACACATAAAGTTTTGAATTCCTAATGTTAAATTCATTCCTAACAGTTTCAAAACAAACTAAATTGCGAGTAGTTTTTTAAGCATTACTAAAAAACTACTTAGCGGAATAAGCTTTAAATAAAAGGCCGCGCAATTTCTCCTACCGAATTTGGAGAGTTTGCGCATCTGTTACTTAGGAGAGATGGCGCATTGTTCCCATTAGTTTTCATGCTAGGCGAGATTACGCAGTTTGTTGGTAAATTTGCATAGAAAAAGGAAAAATGAAAATGGACTAATTTTAAGTTAAACGTGTTAATAAGTTACATAATTTTATTTTGTAATCTTATCTGGACTTGTTTTTTCTGATTCCTTAATTTTTTTTTCTTTAATTAAAAATTTTTAATCGTTTTTAAAATTATTTCCTTTTTCTGATTCTTAAACATTAGGTTGAAATATTCACTCCCAATACAATAAAATGATTTAAATGATTTTACTCCGCGTCCTGCAGGATATTTAATCATGAATGGTCCTGAAAAATCTGTTCCAACTCGATGAAATGGTCGTGATTGTGATACTCTGGATGCTGGAAGATCAGCCATTATTTGTTTTGCAGTTTGAGCTTTATATCTGCAACACGTAACACAAGTTCTTACCATTTTCCGAATAACAGACCTAGCAGTAATGATCCAAAATTGCTGTCTAATTAAAGAAAGAAGAGTTCTGGACCTGCATGTAAGTATTTTTCATGATAATGTTTAATTATGATCTTAGTCACATGGTGCTTTGATGGTAGTAAGATTGGGTGCTTTTCATTCTTCGACAGCTGTGCGTTTTTCAATCTTCCTCCTACTCTTAATATTTTGTTATCATCTAAAATTGGACACAAGCACATGAGACTGCTATTTGCAGGTAGCTCTTTTCCAGATTTTCTTCTAAATACTGAATTTCCTTACTGAAGTTCACTTGTTGAACTATCCGAATAATGCAGCGTGTTGCGGCTTGAATTTCACTGCTTGATAAAAAGGATGTATTTCTTTCTACACGTGTTACCTTTGAATTGGAGATGAATCTCAATATCCAAGTAAATATGCGTTGCAATTTGGAAAACGAAGATATTTTTGATATAACATCAAGCTTTTTTACAATTTCAGAAGCTACAAATGATAAGGTTTTACGTGCTTCTGGTAATTCTTCTTCATTTATGGGAATAGGTTCATGCACTGGAACCTCACTACTTCTTAACCATAGTGGGCCGTTCCACCACAAGTCATGGGACAGCAGTTCTGCAGGAAGTAACTCACGTGATGCACAATCAGCAGGATTTTCTTTTCCGTCCACATGGTTCCAATTCTCAGCTGGTAAAATGGATTGGATTTCAGATACTGTGTTGGCTACAAAGACTTGCCATCTTTTAGGATTTGATCTTAGCCATGACAATACAATTTGTGAATCACTCCATGCGTGTACAGAATCAGGTTTTATATGTAATGCAGCTCTGACTGCCTGTATTAAGTGTGCCAGTAATACTGCAGAACATAATTCCAGTCTTGGAATCGTGACAGGTTTTAGTAGTGCTACGCGAGTTTTAGCTGTTAAAAGTTTCACATCAGTGTTAGAGTTATCACAAGTTTTAACGTAAATAACTGCTGAATAACCCTTTTCTGACGCATCACAAAATCCGTGAAGTTCACATCGAGAATAATTGGGCAAAATTACTTTTCTAGGCATATATATGGAATTTAAAAGTTTGACTTCTTGACACAAAATTTTCCACTTTTGGTCAATATTTTCTGGCACTGGGTCATCCCATGATAATTGTAATTTCCACAGTTCTTGAAGGATCATTTTAGTTAGAATCACTAAAGGTGCAATTCACCCCAATGGATCAAACAGCGTTGAGACAAATGACAGAATAATTCTTTTAGTAGGGACACCTTGATAATTTATATCACTGAAACTACATTTGAACATATCATTATCAGGATGCCATTCCACTCCTAAAACTTTTGTGGCCTTATTGCCCACTACACTATGTATATTATTGTTAATTGTGTTTGCTAACGCAGCATTTTTCAATAGTGATGGTTCATTTGTGGACCATTTATGTAGCTCAAACACACCTTTTTTTAGCATTTTTTGCAAATCAGATATCAATTCAGTACCTTCCTGACTATTCTCAACACCAGTTAAAACATCGTCGACATAAAAATCTCTTAAAACTATAGACTTTGCTTTTGGGAAATTAAGACCCTCATCAATTGCTAACTGACTCAAAGCTTTAGTTGCAAGATATGGAGCAGAAGCAGTTCCATACGTGACAGTATTTAAGCGAAAGACTTGTATTTGTTTATCTGGACTATCTCTCCATAATATTCTCTGAAAATCCCTATCTTTGTCATGAATTTTTACCTGCCTATACATCATTCTTATATCAGCTGTTATGGCAATATTATGAAATCTAAACCTTAATAAAATGCAAATTAAATCATCTTGTATTTTGGGACCTACCATTAGAGTGTCGTTTAAAGAAACACCTGTTGTTGTTTTAGCACTCGCATCAAAAACTACCCTCAATTTGGTTGTTAAACTAGAATTGTTTAAGACGAAGTGGTGTGGGATGTAACAGTGTTTAGTTTCTAATTCACGATCTGTATTCGAAACAAAGTCCATGTGGCCCAGAGATAAATATTCTTTCATAAATTGAACATATTGGTTGTAAATTTCTGGCATGGATATTAGTCTTTTCTCAAGATAAAGAAATCTTCTGTGTGCCATATGGCGTGAATCACCTAAAATATCTCGATCCTGTTTGAATGGTAATGCGACTGAATAGCGGCCTGATTTTTCTCTAAAATGAGAACTCTCAAAATGTTTTTCACAATGTTTTTCTTCAACTGTTAAAGGTTGCACATTTGGAATGTTTTCTAATTCCCAGAATGAATTTACTAACTCGTCAGTTTTTGTACTTAAATGATTTACATGTACTGGATCAGTTGCCAGCGTTTCAAAATTTGTAATACCCGAAATTATCCACCCGAGTCTCGAATTTAAGGCAAATGGAAGGTTAGGTTCACGTTTGACAATTTCACCAGTCATTAAATGCATAAATACATTTACACCAAATAAAATGTCAATTTTTTGTGACTTGTAAAACAATGGATCAGCTAATATTAAATCACTGAAATTATCGCAAATGACTGAAGGTAAAGACACATAGGGAATATTATCTGTCACTTTATCCATTACGAATGCTGATGTTGATACTCTAAGATTACTTTTGAAGTGAGAAGGGAATAATAAATCGACTTCCCCATTACTCACAGTATTAAATGTTCCCAAACATGACACAGAAATAGAACTATCTTTTACCTTTAATCCTAATTTGCTTACACATTCTCTAGAAATAAATGACTTCTGAGAGCCTGTATAACATAAACATCTGCATTTTACAAAATCTTGTTTACAATTTTGAACTTTTATTAATGCGGTACACAACAAAATATGACTCTTTTGACTACTCTTTGCGTTTGATTCATAATGAGAGGCACAGACTGTAGACGAAACATTATCACTCGCTGACTCAACTTTTTTAGGGATAAATTCTTGTGCGTGTGGGGACATACTATTCGTTTGAGTCTTATTCCTTGAATTATTTACCATGTGCAAAATACTATGATGTTTCTTAAAGCAATGATGGCACGTATTTAGACTCTTACATTTATTGGGAAAATGCATATTAGATAGGCAATTGAAGCAATAATGATTATGTTTTACGAAATCTACTCGTTGTTGAACAGGCAAATTAAGAAATTTCGAGCATTTAGCTAAAGTATGTTCTTCTTTACAGTAACCACAACTCAAAGTAGCTACAAAAGCATTACTCTTATTTGGAAGTACAGATTTAGGTACCTTATTTACCACTAACTTGCTATTTTGAAGAGTTCTTGCGTAATTCTTAAGAAATTCAATTAAGTTCTTAAGTTTCGGAATTTCATTGCTTTTAAGCTGACGTTCCCACCACAATTTTGTAGAAGGATCCAATTTTTGCAAAATTAAATAAGTCATTAATGTATCACCAAATTTGTCAATGGTTTGGTTCAATACTTCTAACGAGCAAATGACTTCATTAATGTTATCAACTAGATTTAAAATAGCAATAGCTGATTCTGTTTGAATTGATGGTAAACTTAGAAATCGTTTAATATATGCAAAAATTTGTTCTCTCTTATTTGAATATCTTTCGTCTAGTAGATTCCATGCAATTTCAAAATTAGAATCCGAAATTTGAATAAACTGAATAACGCGATACGCTTCACCTTTCAATGAAGCCTTCAAATACTGCAATTTTTGAGCATTAGATATAGTCGTATTACTGTTTACGCATGCATTGAAAAGATCTTTAAAAGCTATCCATTCAGTGATATTGCCTCCAACAGTAGGTAATGATAACCTAGGTAATTTAATATTCTCAAACATGTTTTCTGAAATTACACTATTAGATTTATTTTCACTCTTACTTAACTTAGCATTTTCGATTTTCAATACTTTCTCACCTTTAAATTTCCACAAGTCAATTTTATCTGAGATTTCCTGTGCGGTATCTATCTCACTCTCTAATTGTTTAGATTCTGTAATTAAATTTTCAATTTCCCTATCAAGTTTTTTTAGTTCCGTTTCTTTCTGTTTTAAGAGTTCAATATTTTCTTCTAATTCTGTTAAATTAATCTCACCATCTGCGATTATACTTTCGATTTTCTTAATAAAATTCGTTACACTTCTCCGTAGAGCAGTTCTTTTCGTTTTAAAAGTTGTTAGTTCACTCATTTTTACTTAAATCAAACCCAAAATTAGTTCTAAAATATGTCAATACGAAATTTAGTTTAAATCTAAACTATATTCTCATCACAATTCTACAGTTTTAAACAGTAAATTATTTTTACACACGAAATATAATGTTCAAAGTTAACTTACCTCACAAGCTGAGGTAATTTTTCGCCACAAAACGACATCACGGCAATTCAGAAAAATGTTCGATTCTACACTTTTTTTTATCTTTCACTAGCGCTCCGGCTAGACTTGTACCAGTAATTATTATTGTTAACAATTTAATTGTAGTTATTATTAGTAACAATCTCTCCTACCCATGTGCGCAATCACACCAACCCTGTAAGGAGAGATTGCGCAAAATAACTTTCTTGGTTTTATTACAACTGTTCTATTAAATTGCAACATAACAACGATGGAATAATAGCGATGGAAATGCATAAAAAACAAATGAAGTAAAAATTATTCATGGATAGTTTAGCAAAAAATTAATATTTAGATTTTTTATTGCAATTCTTTTGAATTGTGCGCAGACTCTCCTAGCTTTACCTTAAAGCTTGATTTATTACATAAATGTATTTAGTAAAAAGATCGCGATCACCACTGATATCAGCGCTCTAGAGAATTTTTTCAGAAATAAATTTATACTTCTTTCATGAGAAAATATGAGTTCAATCATATTAACTATAATTACATACTAAAATGTGTACAGAATGATATATAAAAATTAAAAAAACATGAATTTTTCACCTACATCTTAACTGTAAGTTGCATTGCTTACATTTGAAACGGTTTCCGGATTTTAGGCTTTTGCAGGTTTTAGGGTCGCGGATTTGAGGGAGTCTATTGTATTAATTACATGGCAAATCAAGAATATTTACACGAGTTAGAGCACGGTCAGACAACCAGACAAATCGAATTCCTAAACATTTTTTCAACTGTGTTGGAAAGTGTTAAAAACTAAGAAATGTTCTGAAACTTGAAAACAAATTACTTGAAATCAATGACACAGTTTATTTATCCCCTCTCCCCCTCCAAAAAAAAAAAAAAAAATTGACTTTATTTGTTTTATGATTTTTTCAGCTATAAGATAACAACAGCTAAAACCTCTTGCGTACAAACAAAAATAATGGCTACAATTTATTAATTAGTGCATTATATTTTATCGTTCTTTTTTCTAATTCAAATTAGTATTAATGAAGTTACACTTTTTATGAGTGTAGTACGTAAAGTTTAGGTAGCGTAAAAACTAAATGTTGCGCAATCCGAACGGGAATTCTTGTAAGAAAAAAAAAAAACTTAATGGCGGTAATTACAAGTAAGAACTTTTAACATTAGCATTGGCTAGACATTAATTTGTTTAACATTTGCCTTATTAAACGTTTTAACTCATTTGTTTCACTTAGGTTTAAATTGCAATGAGAATATAAAAATTGCAATATTTCCTATTATTTCTTAGACTTTTTGGCAATAATGAATCGCAAATGTGGATAATGAAGAAATAATGAAAGAATTTGCTTTAAAATGTTTAAGTACTGTAATATGATGGTAAGTAAAATGGTCGACGCTGAAAGGTGTTTGGAGGAGAGATTAATATATTTTAGAAACCTTTTAAATTTTAATTTTCTGGTGCAAATTGTGTCTTGCATCATATTTCCATTAGAATTAAAAAATGAAATATGTAAAAATGTTTTTTTTTTTTTTTTAATGAAACAAAGTTAAAATGATTTTACTTAATTATTTTTTTACAAATCATCTAATAAAATCACTTGTTAACTTTAAATTAATAATTCAAAGAGATTTAAAAAGTATATTAAACCATTCGTTTCCCAAACTGCCAAAAATGGACATAGGCTCTTTATGTAACGAGATACAGATTTATAATACTAAAGTGTATATAAATAAGTGTATAAATAAGTATATAAATAAGTGTATTTACTACTTAAAGTGATAAAAACATAACACAGAAAAGGCCGAAATACCCTTTTAATAGGTAGATGACATATGTTTCATGCGCTCTAACGGAGACTTCTTCAAGATCAAAATGATAAATAAACTATTTTCATCATATTTTAACATATATCCTCTATATATTAAAAGGTATTTTTAAGCCTTTTGTGTGTTATGTTTTTATCACTTTACGTAGCAAATACGTTTTAATTTAAAGTTTTTTTTTTTAAATTTATTGATATCTAAAATTGCTACTATTATTTTTTCAAATGTAGTTATTTATTACTACAAATTTGTCTGCATACATTCATCACGACTTTTTACCAGAAAATATATGGTAACTTTTAGATATTCCTTGTATGCATAAAATAATTCGGTTACAGTACTGTCTGTGAACAGTAATTCCTGGAAGTGTGTTTTCGGTTATGGTAGGCGTTTGTAAATTTAATTAATTTTTTGCATATTACTTGGTGTGTATTAATTCATATGATCATTTGATGTGATTAATTCATATGATTTTGTAATGATCATACTATATATAGGGCTGCACAAAAGATCTCAAGCACATTTACCTTTATTGGCGGAAATTGCTGGAGGGGAATTTTCAACTGTTCTATGCATTTACTAATTGAACTAAATTTTAGCATACTATGTAGTTATACTACTAGTACATACTAGACACAGGGTGTTTCAAAACTATGTGTCATAAATGTAAAGGCAGGTAGAGGGGACCAAAATATGAAGATTTCGTATAGGAATGTGGATGCGGAAATGTAGCGTTGAGGTAGTAGAGGGCGCTGTTGAGTTCGTAGGATGAAAGGGCTTCGCTGACTTGAATCGTCATTCCCTGCATGGATTTCGAGCAACATGCAACGTTACACCAATGCGGAGCTTGCCGACATGCATTTCATATATAAGGGCTGCGCAAGGAAATGGAGCGGCTGCTTAAAGAACGATTCTCGGGTAGGAATTGCCGAATCGCCGAACATTTGAGCGTCTTCATCGGGAGTTGTGTGCCAGTGGATCGTTTCGAGCTTCCAGGCGTGATACAGGTAACTAAAAGACATCGCAGAATTCTTCCAGTGGAAGAAGCAATATACGCACAGTAAAGAATAGCTCTTCGACAAGCTTGAGAGCTGTTAGACGTGCGTTGGGTGTGAGCCATGTAACTGTTTGGAAGACTTTACATGAAGACGAAATGCACCTCTATCATTTGCAGAGAGTGCAAGCACTGCAGCCTGACGATTATCCGTGCGGGGAATGTCGATTCAAGTCAGCGAAGCACTTTCATCAATCGAACTCAACAACGCCCTCTACTGCCTCAACGCTGCATTTCCACACCCACATTGCTATACGAAATCTGCTTATTTAGGTCCCCACTATCTGCCTTTACATTTCTGTAATATAGTTTCGAAACACCCTGCATATACAAATTACAAATCTATACATCATATGCAGGGCTGCACGAAAAAATTCGGGTATTTTTTCAACTATTGGTGGTAATTGCTGAAATTGTATTCTCAAATGTGTTATGCCTTTTCCAAATTGTCTAGTTAGATCAGAGCGGGCCAGTTGAGCCTAAGCCGAAAGGCGGGCCTCCCCGCCCGGTTTGACCTTGACCTTGTCAAGTTAGATATCATCTTTCACCTCATTAAACCGTGAAGCTTTGTTACAGTATTCTGAATGTGATGGAAAGTGTTTCATAATCTATGCTCGATTTACCGTGATCTTTCTTTCTTATTAACACTTTCCAACATAGTTGAAAAGTGTTTATGAATTCGGTTTGTCTGTCTGCTGTTTGTCCGTCTGTCGTTGCTCTCACTGTCGTAAAAATACATGAATTGCTATGTAGTTGATATATGCTATTGAAGTTTATTGTGAATTGATCTCTATTGAAAAGGAAGTGAGTAGCATTCATAGCTCGTTTACAGGGATACTTACAAGAATTCCGTTACGTTATGGTCTATATGGGGGAAAATCGTTTGCAGTGTATTTTAATGATGTTACACTATTTAAAACATGATGAAATTAATATGCATTTCGGAAGTGAGCTAAAACATGTTTTCTGTAAAATATGGAGTGCAACGCATTTATCATTCATTTACAGAGTCACGCAAAATAATTCTGTTAGATAATGGTGTACAGAGAAAAATCGTTTTCACTGTATTTTAATGATGTTACACTATTTCAAACATACTGAAATTCATATACATTACTGAAGTGCATTATAAGATGCTTACTGTAAAATATAGTGTGCATAGCATTTATCGTTCATTTACAGGGACACGCAAATTAATTTGGTTACTGTTTTGTATATGAGCGATAATGGCTGGAAAAACTATATATATTTTTTAGACTGTTCACTAAGCATAAAGTGTAATATATTCAATATTATTCTTGTGTTTTGTTTCTTTATTGACTTTTGTAAATTATTTTAGAATTGAATTTTTTAAATAAAAAAGTAGATGAATTAGTTCTTTTCATTTTGTAAAATGAAATATCATGAGATTTATTGATACAAAACTGCATAAATGTATATAATTTTTAAGGAATAAAAGAGTTTTACATTAAAATAAAGAAATATAAAGAAAAAATAATCTAAAAAAATTCTGCGCAATTGCTATTTTTGTCTATTTTGTCTGCTAATTTTATTCTATTTAATACATTAACACCGCCTATACAAGCCATATTTATTTCGCCAAGTGAGTTTTGACCTTTTTATATAACTCGCATGTTTATAAGAATAAAGTGTAATATTCAATATTTTGGCCCTTTTCCAATTCTATATTTAAATTCGGACTATTATTAAACGCATTAAGGTAACAGGGACGGAATTTCCGATATGCATATGCTATGTCATCTGTAAGGAACGTGTCTATCAAAAGAATACATTTTTTTTCAAAAACTGCTGGGGATTTTGGGTTTTATTATTTTTTCATTTTAATACACGAAGATCTAATCACTACCTGAAATGCGATCTAAACTTCTTTTCTCAATCTTCGGGTTCCCCTTCTCAATTTAATATCTTTTAAATAATTACAAGTACCAGAGGATCCAACCGAAGCTTTAAGGGTTACAGAACTTAGTGCTCGGTATACCGAACATAGATGAAAAACATTTTTTTTCTATTAAAAACGCCAATGATTTCTTTACATTTATTATGTATTTGTCCTCTAATAACACCAAAAAGCATTTTTATAGGAGAAATATCAATTATGTATTCAAATAAGGTTTTGAAATTTATTAAAAGCGATACTTTCGTATTAGCTGGCCAACAGTTAATAGCGGAAGAAATTATCAATGATTTTGCTATTTACAGCAGCTTTTTTATTCTAATAATTTCAGTGATTTAAGAACGTATTTAGATTACATATCGCTTAAATTTGGGTTTTATTTATATTATTTCATTTATACTGTTTTATTTATTTATTTATTTAGTGACGAAGTGCTAATTTCGTTTTGGAACATTAATCGGAGACAAACGCTGAACTATTTATATTACTACTTTCTTCTGTCTATAATAGAAGAAAATATTGTAATCGGAATTTTTGTCGACTTCTGGTTTTCGACGGATTTACACGTATTAGGAGTCAAAGATCCCGAAAACACGTTTTAACAAAATGTCTGTCTGTCCGTGTGTCCATCCATGTGTCTGTGTGTTCTCTTTGTATTATCGAAAAGTGTATGAAGTTATGCATAGAATTGAACCAAACTTCATATATACAGGGTTGTTATAATTAAAGTTCGCCTATTCAGAAGGCTCTAGAGCCGGTTCTATGGCTCCAAACGAAACAAAATTTCACTAGTAGGTAGTTGAAGAGATGCGCTCTGCGAAAATCGAAAAAAAAAATAGTTACATTTTTCGTCAGTAGGTGGCGCTGCGCCAATATTTAAGGCGATGTTTTCAGATTCATTATATCAATTTCAGTCAATCCAGACGAAGCACACAAATTTAAAAGTTTCAACAAACTTCGACGAACTGCAAATTGTTATAATTAAAGTTCACCTAATCAGACAGCTCTAGAGCCTGACCTATGATTCCAAAAAATACAGAAAAATGAATATAATTTCATGTGATGTAATCTGCATCAACAAAAATAAAACATGTTGCTCGGCAGCGAGGAAATAACGAAGAATAACATTACGCATGCTCAATGAATCTTCCACCATTTTCAATAACGCATTCCATTCTCAGAATTGCGCTTTCTACAGCACTGCGTAAACTGTCCTGCGAGATTGAGCGAATATGAAGTCTAATACTGTCTTTCAGATAAGAGATTGTCTGACATCTGTCTTTAGATACAGAATCTTTCAAAAATACCCACAACCAAAATTCGCATGGTGTTAGATCAGGCGATCGTGGTGGCCAGACTGTTTGAAAATAACGCCTTATGAAGCGGGCTTCTGTAAAATGGCTTGTTAAGAAAGTCCGAACTGCTCTAGTAATGTGCGGTGGTGCACCGTCTTGCATAAACACGATATTTTGAAGGCAGCCTCGCTGTTGCAGCTCGGAATCAGAAAATTTGACAACATATTGAGATACCTTCTCCCATTTACGGAACATGTAATGGGTCCTGTGGATGTTAGTTCCTCAAAAAAATATGGCCCTATCATAAACGTAGCTGTGAAACCGCACCACACAGTCACTTTAGCTGCATGCAATGGAACTTCTTGGACAACATTAGGATTCTCTTTCGCCCAAATTCGACAGTTGTGTGTGTTCACTTGTACGTTTGAATAAAAATGCGCTTCATCACTCCATAGAATATTCCAGGGCCAAGAATTGTCCACATTCATTCGTGCAAGAAACTGTAGTGAAAATGATAGCCGACTTTCGGTATCACCCTGTATTAGTTGTTGCACCCTCTGAATCTTGTATGGATATTAGCGCAAAATTTGACGCATCACTTTTCTCACAGTGGAAATCGGCATATCGACTTCATTCGCAATAGCTGGCACACTTGCATTACCAAATGATGACTGGCCTGCTAAATCCACGGCAGCAGTAGCAATATTTTCAATGCTAGAAATGTCTACCTTTTTTCGTTCTCTGCCAAGAAGAATGTCGAGTTTTTCTGTTTCCTCGAACTTTTTAATCATTTTGTGAACTCCACGATCCGACATTGGTCCACGTCTAACATCTTTTAGTTTCCGGAATTCTCGAAGAGCTGCAGCTGCGTTGCTGTTATTTTGATAAAATAACTTTACAAGAAGTGCCTTTTCTTTCAAAGTTACCATTCTCCACAAAGCGTAGATTCAAATGCTTTTCAGAAACAATGTTCCAGTGTCAAAGAAACCACAGACACACTTTATCAGCAAGTTTTAAATCGTCAGGTGGTTAGAAGGGTATTTCAAGTTTTCGAAGTTGCGACGTCACTTTGACGTCGTTCGTCGAAAATTTGAATAAAATGTGATCTTTTTCAAGCGTTGGGTGGAATTTTGTGATTTTGTGTGTTTCATCTGGATTGACCGAAATTGATATAACGAATCTGAAAAAGTTTACTTTTACCAACTGTGAAATAAAATTTCCTGTATTTTGTTTTTTACAAAATAAAGGAATCGGCAAATATCGGCTTAAATGTTGGCGCAGCGCCACCTATTGACAAAAATTTTAACTTTTTTTTTTTCGATT
The DNA here is from genome assembly GCA_963931845.1 of Maratus michaelseni. Classification (NCBI taxonomy): domain Eukaryota; kingdom Metazoa; phylum Arthropoda; class Arachnida; order Araneae; family Salticidae; genus Maratus; species Maratus michaelseni. The sequence goes on from OZ007587.1 coordinate 190,265,588, forward strand.
TTCGCAGAGCGCATCGCTTCAACTACGTACTAGTTAAATTTTGTTTCGTTTGGAGCCATAGAACCGGCTCTAGAGCCTTCTGAATAGGCGCACTATAATTATAACAACCCTCTATATTCATATATATGTTTTCGACTATGACCAGCAGGTCCCAATTGGAATTGGGGGTATTCTGCCGGAAGGGGACACTGTGGTAGAGATTTTTGTGCCATTTTCCTTATTGTATCATCGGATTTATGTACGAGTATGTGTAAGAAGTTATGCATATAGAATTGAACCAAACTTCATATATACGGTTTCGACTACGGACATCAGGTCCCAGTTGAAAATGGGGATATTCCCACAGAAGGTGGCGCTGTGATAGCGTTTTTTGTGCGGTTTTTTGCAGTTTAAGTGAAGAATTTATTAATATTTTTTGACGAAATTATATATTTAGATGTAATGTAATAGGACAAGGTTTGTATAAAATTTTGGAGAAAATCGGCAAGCTGGTGGCGTTGTGATAGCGAATTTCGTTCGATTTTTAGGATGGGCACGATAGCTGTTGAAAAAAAGTCTCACCCAATCGTACAATCTAGTTTTAATTTGCATATTTGTAATTAGCAAAACTTTTCACGTTTTCTGATATATTAACCGTTGATTAGACTTCATTACGAATCCCCCCAATCCCTCATGGTTTTGAAACATTTATTGACAAAAAACTTGAAGCGTAATAATAAAAAAATAAATAAATAACAAATTTGTTAATTATACTCATTTTTTATTTCTAAAATGCATAAATAAATAAATTACACTTTTTGAAGTATTAACATGTATGAGATAGAAGAAAGTTTTGGGATTGGCACATTCGACTAGATTTAAGTGCAAACTGGTTAATCTTACGTAATCGAGTTGCAAGCGATAGAGATATAAATTTAAAAAACATTCACGGTCATTTTGAAAACCATTAAAAGAGAGTAGATTAGGATAACAAACAAATTGCTTTTGAAAGTACATTTGTCCCTTATTCGACGGTGTAAAAATTTAAATTATGAGATGTTTAGAAATAATTTAATATGTGAAAAAAGGGAAATGGATTACTTAGATTGTTGCCATCGTCAATATGACGCCAGCATTACTCATCGACATGTTTTTGCTTTAAAATATGGATTAGAAATATTTTCATGTTCAATTTCATTATAGTTTTAAACAAAGGAAACAACTAAAGGATTCTAAACAACTTAGTAAAAAACTAGACAATTTCTTGAGTTACTTTGCCTATACAGGCGACTAAAATCACATTTAACCTATAGTGGAGCACTCACAAAAAACACCAGAAACAATTTTTAAACTTTACAGACACCAATAATAGGGAGTAACTAAATTCAATTAGGGAGTAACATAAAACTAAAATTTTTTAATTTTGTATTGTAACTAATAAATTACTTACGGGAAAGGAGTTTTATTCAGAGCCGAATTATTACAGGTGCATACAATTTTTCCCATTCATGTAAACTAAACTATCTCACTGTTCTTCAATGAAATGTATAATGTAAACTTCGACATTCCGAGAAGAACGAATATTACATCAAACATATTTCATTCAAACCCTTAGGTTTAGAGTTTTACTCTCTCTACATAGCATATAATGCACAAAATTTTAAATTCCCATAAGTTTTTTATGCATTTTAGTATGTATACGTAATAAATATTCTTTTTCATAAAGCTATGATTTAAATTCTAAAACTGCACATACGGTGGTCCCACATATAGTTGATAAGGCCCTGGTTTTATTATTAGCTTAAAGTCAAATAAACCTTTGTTCAATTACAAATGTTATTTAATAAAATAAATAAAAAAATAAGCCACACAAAATGAAACTACATGTTATGTACAAATAAAGTTTCTGGTGCTTTTAAATGAAGCGCCCACCTCTTTAACCCTTTTAGGACGAGGTCAAGTATAAGTTCCATATAAGGGTGCGAATGGTTTTTATTTTTTACTACTAGAATATATATTAATCGTAATCTTTGCCTTATCTATTCATAGGCTTTTTGGATTAAATAAGGCGTAAAATACTGCACGGAATTACTCGTATATTAAAATTTTAAATGTCGTTAAATGATGCCCGTCCTGAAGGGGTTAAAACATTAAATATTTTTAATGGATCCTATTTTTAATTAAATTAAATTAATCTAACTTAAACTTTTATGACAATTAATTTACATTTTTTCCACCTGTATATTATAATTAAGGCCTATTTCAAAAGCGTTGTAACAACCTTTATCCAAGTTTTTTTTTTTCCTAACGTTTAATATCATTCTATTTACAGGACGGAAGTCCTATATGAGTTGAAGAATTGAGCACACACCATACATCCTGGAGTCCATCCTTTTGGTACATTGGTAGAACAAGATAGTAATTTAATTCTTTATAACCCGACGGTATTTTAAAGAACACTGCAAAATAAAAATGTAGATTTTATGGTATAATACTAGCACCCCAGCTACCAGTATTATACCGTAAAATTAACAATAATAAACAGTAAAATAAGCAGTAATACACTGCCGCACATGCGTGGCCAAATAAAGAAATGATTTGAGTAGAGTCATAAATTTTCCACAAAAAATAAGTCTATAAATACAGATTTAGTTTATTAATTTCACTAGACGCAATATTTCTAAGATTTATTTGAAGGTTGCACAAATCTTCTAGAGTATTTTGAAAAAAAAATCGGAAAAAATTGTTTTGGAAGATGAAATTTCAATTAATTCATAATTTGGGACATAAAGGATTAAGGAGCTAGTGTCACGAGTTTAAATATGTGGCATCTTTTCATCCTTAGGGCGTTAAAAACGCGCCCAGGGTGTTCACCTGAGTCTGTGCCCCAACGTTACGAATGCGCTGCACGCGTCTATCTGAATTTTTCAATGTTTTAACCCTTTATCTACCGACTGTACATCCAAGGACCAGTTGCTTTGCAGTCCTGTAGAACAGAGTCAATGCTTTAAATTACCTTTAACCTCACTAGATAGCAACAATAGCTATAGTTATCGAAATCTTTCTTTTAAATATTTATTTCAGTGTCTGTTAATGCATTTGAGTCACCCATATAGTGATCTCCTGTTTGCTTGCAATTATTTTAAATCTACGCAAAAATACTGCAGGTAGGTGAATGATATTTTTTTTCACATTTGTTATGATCTTAGAATACGATTTAGCATAGTCTTTCACTTCAGTATATAATTTATTTACGAAACCAATGTTTAGTTGGTACTTATAAGTACCGTCAGTTCTGATTAGTCTGAAATGGCCCTAGTGAATTCACACATAGCACATATAGAATCACATGAATCTATATATTCTCGAAAGTATAAACGTTGTGCCACAAAAAGTTTGTTCGCCAAGTCCAAGACAGAACCTAAATGAAGAGGAAGGCCAAGATCGGCTGAAGAACCTAAAGCCTCTTCAAGTGCAGTGCCTTCAAAAATGAAATTGAAAGAGACTTTTCTGTTTCCAAGGGCATTAGCCTGCAAAATAGAGGATGTCATTAGCCAACATTTGTATCGAATCAAAGTCGCTGTGAATTTTGCGCACTTAGCAAAATAAAATCAAAGCCTAACGCAATATGCAGCACATGTAATGTTTTTCTGTGTGTAAACGAGAAAAATAAAATTGCTTTTTTTTTTTTAATATCATCAAAGATAGATTTGTTAAACATGTTCTTATTGTCATAATACATCATACATAAAAATAAAAATAACAATTTTCTAAATGCTTTAATTCATTTTCAAAGTCTGAATGTTTTTGTAAATGTTCAATTCTGGCGATACTTAAAAGCACCATTTCATTTAATTAAACGTAATCAATGTAATTTTTGACAAGTTTTTTTTTTTTTGGCATTTATCTTTTACTTAACACTATATTAATATGAAACAAAATTTACATGCAACTCCTTTTATTAGTTCGTAATGTGGTTCAGTAGCGTAGCAATTTAAAAATTATGGGGGGGGGGGCTCAAATAGTTTCTAACTCAGTATGCTCAAAACAACTGGGAAACTGAGAAAATGAATTAATAATAAAGCATCCCATTAATAAGTAATTAAGTAAATTAATTAATAATTAATTTTATGCATAATTAAAAAAGGGTATGCGCATTATTTCAATGTAAACATTAAGGAATAAATTAAGTTTTACAATTTTGTGAAATATGACAGCAGAGTACGAAAGAAATATTTAATTAGTACTTAAAAAAAGAAAAAAATGCACTTACGATTTTGGCATCATAACACAAGGTAACTGCGCTTCGCTGCCATTGCATTCAAAATAGATTCGACATCTACCAGAATTTCTCGATGGATATTCATTAGTGCAAGTCCAGAAAGCCGAGAATTTGACATCATGTTCCTAAGGTAGGTTTTTAATCTTCTCAGTGTAGAAAATGTTCTTTCCGGAGTGGCTGTTGATACTGGAAACGTTGATAGAACTTTCAACAATTTGTTGATGTTGGGGTAAACAGCCGTATTACAACTTGATAAGGACTCTATTGCAGTATTTGGTCTTTCTTCTTTGTCTGATGACAGCCATTTTTCGACCCACATTTCGATTTCTGCTTGTAAGATGTTCGGAAGAATGTTTATATCAGAAGAGTAAAATTCAGCACATTGCATGATATTTTCTACTGAAGATTTTTCTATGTTTTTTGGCAGAATTGCATGCAAGCTACTAATTACATGCTTATGATTTTCAAAACGGTCAATCATGTTTTGAATAAGAAAATCCAAAAAGGGTATGAAAATTGTTTTTCTGTAATAATCTTCCACTGATTCGCTAGGTGTATTATCTCTATACATTTGTTTCTTTCCTAGTCTAGGTTTTCTTATTTCTAAATTAAGTTCTGTTGCTGCATCGGAAGCTCGTTTAAATATGGCTGAAAATTTGGGTTCTGAATTTTCACGCATTTTTCTAAAAATTTCCGTTACTTCACTAATGGTTTCATAAGAGGATATTAAATCAATGCCCGGTTTCTGTAGGGCTATTGACAAGTTGTGGGTGATTGCGAAACATTTTTCTGCCACGAAAAGAGATACTAAAACACAACTTTGGCACAATGCATTGTAAAATAGCATCGCTTTCCTCGATGACTCGGTTTCTGAATTCGTGTCTTCAGTGATTTCCAGTAAGGCTGAAATTATTGGTTCCAAACACTCACAAAATGTAAAAATGGCTTCATGCCGTTCTACCCAGCGAGTTTCAGAAAATTTTTTAAGGCAAGTCGTTTTTTTGGATGTGCTTTTACTGCTTAAAAATTCTTCTTCTAGGAGCTTGCTCTTTAAAATTTTCCTTCTTTTTGGCGAGGCTCTAAAATATGTGACTATTTCTTGAACAGTTGCAAGAGAATTTCTAATGGATGGGACAAGACATGATTTTGACAAAACTAAATTTAAAACATGGTTGCAACAGTGGACATACAATGCTGTTGGGTGTGCCTGCAGTATTTTTGCTTGAACTCCATTTAGTTTTCCAGACATAGAAGCGGCCCCATCATAACCTTGACCCCGCAAGTAAGAAATGTCAACCCCGAGTCTTCTGAGATTTGACAATATTACATCGGCAATTGTAGTCCCAGATAAATTTTCAATTTCTATAAAGTCTAAAAAGTCTTCTCTTATTATACAAGAAGAATCAGATTCCTCAACATAACGGACACAAAGTGTAAAAACTTCTTTTCCGGAGATATCAGTAGTCTCGTCAGCGAGAACTGCGAAACACTTCGCCTTATTGACTTTTTGGACAATGTGATCTTGTATAGTCTCACCACAAATTTTGATTATTTCATTTTGTATGTCTGGGCTTGTATATTTTTTTGAAATCATACCTGATTGAACTTCCTTTATGTCTTCAGTTTTATCGCTAGCTTCCAAACTAAATCGAAGTAAAGTTCTAAAATTACCGTCATTTTTCTCCGTTTCTTGAACAGAAATATTCCCTGAATCTCTGTGTCCACGTAATGGGAGTCCTTGTCTTCCACAAAGGATGACTGTTTTAATTGCGGACTTGAGCTTTTGCGTATTTTTACAGATTTCCGCATTCCTGTTACTATGAAGTTGTATTCCTATGCTTATATTTTGCCCTTTCATAATTTTCTTGAATTCTTCTGCCATAATAATGTAATTCTTGTGATATTGGCACATTTGATGAGATGTAAAAGATTCTAAAGCATCCTTCCATTGTGTAAAAGGAGATAAGACTAATTTACCCAATCGCTGATTTCCTTGACCACCCTGTCCATTTGAAAATACTACACAAACTTTGCAAAATGCTCCATCAAATTTTGCAGAGTAACTTAACCATGGAAATTTTTCAAACCAATGATAATGAAATTTTCTTTTTTTATGGTTTGCAGGGAAAGAAAAGGATGGATCTGGTTTCCACGAATTTTCTAAAACTTTTAATTTTTGGTATTCATCAAGATAAACGACATCGCCAACAAATAGTCCTATATCCATATCACTTTCAGAGAACGACTTAGACAGTGTATTTACAGCAAGTGTATTTACAGCATTTTGTCCAATGCTAATAACTTTAACCGCTTCTTCAGATTTTTCATCTTTAACTGTAGAACCTGTTTTTTCATGTTTTTCATCTTTGACTCCAGAACCTTCACCTTCTGTTCTTTTCGGAACTTTAGAAGAGAAAAAACTCAACAATGTATTTTTCGGTCTTTTACAAGAATTCATATTGCAAAATTTTCTTATTATATATTATATTGTATATAACGGTCATATCATTTACTGCCTAGAATGATAAACTTCATTTAATCTTTAACGAAACCAAACACGAAAGGCAGGAACACAAAGTAAAAATGGCTTTGAAAGCAATCTTCTCGGAAGAAGCCTGTTCCATTCACAAAATCGGGGAGATCGTAGATGGGTTATTTCAATTTCCGCATTCCCAAACGGGGATTGGTCTTTCCACTCACTCTGTGAAAATTTAACTAATTTCTTTTCTTTTTAATGCAACCCAATTTGGGCCTCTCTCGCTTTGTGTACGTTTTATCACGTGATTTCTGTGCAGCGGAGAAACATATTGAAATTGTTTTATTTTATTATTATTTTATTCTAGAAGTGATTTGTTTTTTCTCTTGAAAAAACGTGTTTTATCGTGGCTTCCAGAACGGAAGTAAAAAATGTTTTTCTTGTTCGCTTTCTGAAATTAATCGGATTTTCTTTACAAAAGAAAAAAAGCTCTAAATGATTTTTTCATCGTTTTTAAATATTTTGAATTTAATTTTAATTAATATAATTTAAAGTTCACTTTAAAGGAAACACTATAATCCGACGAAAAGAAAAAACTTGATTTGCAATGGTGGGGGGGGCTTGAGCCCCCTGAGCCCCCCCACCCCTTTCCTACGCCCCTGATGTGGTAGATAAAGGGTTAAACGTTACGAATGCGTTTATCGCGCTATAAAATGATTGTTTCTTTTATCAACAGCTGGCAACACTAAATGGCATTCGAATAAAACTTCTTCCGATAAAAAGTAGATTTTTAGGCGATTGTTTTGAGAATATATACAGTATAAAATGGCGTCAGTTTCGGGTCTTCGAAAGCTAATTCTACTCGAGTCTATTCGAACTGATTTTTTAAGTGCTTTCAAAAGTGATTATTCAGATTTATTTGATGACAAAAGTGAAGATAGTTTTAGCAATGTATCATTTTCTACTCCAAATTCAGAGAGTGGCGATGATTTGGGTGATGTAATTTGGATGATACAAGACAATGGACAAAATTTCTGAACAAAAGAATCTGTACATTATGTAAATATCTATATCTATCTATCTATCTATGTAACTATAATAAAGAAGGAGGGGTTTGTGTGTGTGTGTGTGTGTCGTGTGTGTGTGTCTTGACTGCGTGATGAAGAGATCGCTACATACAAAGTTACAAAATTTGATAGGAAGGTACCTCCTCGTATGCAGTTTTCACCTCGAAGCCCGATTTTGCTGTTTTTAATAATTTTATTTTTATGATGGTAATATAAATAAAATTTTCTTTTTATGATAAAATGCTGAAATTTTGTGCATAAGATTAATAGTGTATGGAGCACATTTTACTCATGGGAAATTTTTGTATGGGGACGGTATAAAAATTGAAATTTTCTATTTCTTCAAATTTAATCCCCTGAAAATTTTAATCGATTTCATAAAATTTTGTACCTTTTCTTACTTAACGTTGCAATTAATAATATATTTCTATGATTAATATTTAAGGAATAAAAGCCGAGGTCAATGTTTTGGGGACATCCTGTATATACTCCAAATACGGCAAAGTTTCTTGCTCCAACAGTAGACCAAAAATAAAAAATAAACAAATAAGAACTAGATTATAGCGATTTTCCGAGGAATGGAGGAGTGAGTAGAATTATGGGATACACGAACGCACTCAAAAGAACCCACAAGACACGTTAATTGGATTTACAGATACAGAATGAATCTGACCTGTTTATAGGATACTGGATATCTTTGACAGAGATTTGCAAATGTGAACATATTCACACCAAAGTTCAGATTTAAGAACTTCTAAAATAGCCTCATAATCTTTATTGTGGTATTTTAGCTAAAACGCAGGAATAAAATAATATAGATGCATATCTGGAATAACTTTACATAGCAGACAGTAGATTTTGCATATTTAAATAGATTCTACTAAACCTTTTTTGAATATATTTCTAATTAAATAAAAAAAGAAAGAAAGAAATGTTATTTTATTTTTACAGTCTATATATGGATAATTTTTTTTAACTGACAATTTCTAAAAGAAGAATTACAGGGAGAAAAAAAAAATAACGGTGATTAAATTAACTAGCTTAAAAATAAAGAAAAGGAGAAAGATATATCGATTTATAAATGTAAAAAGATTTTTCCTGTGATTAAATGGATTTATTATAGGAATTTTTAAAAAATGAAAACGTGATGTTTGAAACATCGCAAACAAATTAGAAGTTTATGAATGTGAAAAATTAAGACCGTGAAAAAGCACAAATTAATTATTCACGTGATGTCTTAATGACCATCTTAAAGTTTTATTTTATGTTCATTTTTAATCCTAAGGAGAGAGTTCTTTTAAAGTCTAAACACTTAAATAGTTTTTTATTTAGTATCTTTTAATTAAAATTCCTACTTTAATTTGCTTTTTCAATGACATATTTTGTTTCAATAAAAATTCTTTCCGACGAGGAAAAGTTTTTTCTATTTTCTCTTGTAAAGATTTTAATATATTAGATTTTGGAAAATATAAAATTATTATGTAATTTTTTTTGCCCATGTTTTTCTTTTGTTATTTTAATAATTTATTATACAGCAACGATTCATATTTGGAAATAAAAGTGGTGGAGGGGGTCTTGTATGTGAGAAAACTTTTGTATCAAAACTATACAGAAAATCTATATATTTAAAACGCTAAGCTTTTTCTTTCGACAATCCGTGAGAACAAACTACTGCATCAAATTACACCATTCTTTTTTTAAATGAAAGATATTTGGACACAGATTTGTTATCGTGCATTCGTTTGTTCGAAAATTTAATTAATCAGCCGTAATTTTCAATTAAACTTTTACTTCTGCTTATGACGTCATAAAGTCGACAACTCCCACTGTTGCAAGGCATAGACTTTATTCTCTGAACTCCGTGATTCGCATATCTTTTGACATTAGCTAATATCAACTAGGTAATACTGTAACATTGTAATATAAAATATTAAAAAACTTACTTAAAATTAGCTGTAATATAATCATATTAAAATATCTAAACATAAACATAGCAATATGAATAACAAATCTCAAGTAAAATGTTGCAGTTTAAATGATTCCAATTGAACCAAGATTTCGAGAGTTATCCCTGACGCCCAGCTAACATAAAAGTGCCTATTTTATTTTATTTATTTACACACATATTCAATTTTATTATAAAACACCAGGTTGCCATACAAATCAAAAATCGTCATTTTGCCGCCAAAAAGGAACCCCGGTGCGTCTGCGATATCTGTACCGATTTAATCCAAATTATTTTTGTTGCACCGCATATTGCAAAATTAATTAAATCCATGATTATTGTTTCTTTCTCAGATTAAAAATAAGGAAATTTTGCACAGATGTCATATACGCACCACATTGGCACGATTGTTTTACCCCGCCAATTTGGCGAAAACTTTGTTTTTGAATATTAGTTACAAATAGAATGGAATAATAGCACGTGATTTTTTATTTCAATATAAAAAATAAAATAACGTAATAAATGAAATAGCTTCTATTATTTAAAAAAAGGAAATAAAAATAAATAAATGATGGTTTCATATAAATAAATATTGATATACATAATAAAAACAATTTATAGAATTAAAATAAAAAATAAAAGTAAATCAACAGCAATATAAACAAAATAACCGGGTTACCATGTGAGGCATAAAATTACCATTTTGTTGCAATCGCGCCAATATGGTGCGTATATGACATCTGTGCCGAAAATTTAATGCTTAACGAAATTCATTTATTTGATCGATCGCAAATTTTGGTACTTTTCCGTTATACGGACACCATGCCATACATGTAAATGTATGTAAATGTATGCTTGGCGACAATGGTGTCCGTATAACGGAAAAGTACCCAAATTTTTCTTAGTCCGGTCTATACTAAAAACAAACATTTTACAGGTAACAGGAAAATCGCCAAAAATGACAGCTTCATCAGCAGTTATGGTTGCAAAGTTGTATAAAATCTAATAACCTGAATTTTACAACGTTTATGCGAAACACCACAGAGAACGCACGCTATTTTTATATAAGTAGGGGATATTTAAAAGAATAAGAGAACTAACAACCTTCAATAATATAATGCATGAAAAAGTAAACAAATAAGTGATTCAGCAAATCTTAAACATATGTATTTCTGGTACTTCTCTATTATCCCGTCGACCACTTTTCATAGCAAAAAAACTATCGCCAAACTGTAAAATTAAACACCAAAACTGCAGTCCCATTTCCTTGATGTCAAAAGCATTATACATGTTTGTTATGTCATCAAATGGTTTTTAATTCGACATTTGCGCGTATTTTTAATTATGTTTTACTGATTTATTAGTTATTTCATTAATTAAAATAATAATTGTGTCCTTAAATTCTTATATTTCATTTATTTAATTATTTTGATATTCCAATGACAACGTTCTCCCGTTTATTTGGCGTTACAGTTTGGCGATAGTTTTTTGTTATGAAAAGTGGTCGACGGGATAATAGAGAAGTACCGTATTTCTTAATATAACTATAAAATGCAGAAAAAATTCTGGTACTTCTTCATTATCCCATCGAAATTCCGTTCATTATCCCGTCGTCCCATTAAGAAAAAAAAAACTATATCCAAATTAGGTACTTTTCAGTTAGCCGGCACCAGTAAAAATAAAAATAAAAATAAACTTTTACTTCTGCGTATGACGTCATAAAGTCGGCAATAACTCCCACTGTGGCGAGGCACAGAGTAACGAGAAACTCTGTGGGTGCGAGGATAAAAGAAAAATAATAAATATTAAAAGCAGGGGGCTTTTAAGCCGAATTTTTTAATTTGCAAGTTAAATTTCGGTGAAAATATATATCCGTGTGTTTTATAAGCGAATAATAATTCATATTTATTGTGACGTCACCGGAATATTGTCCATTAGGTTTATTTTATCATTATGCATTATAACTTTCTTGATGCCATTTTTTCATTACAATTAAATACAAAATATATATTTTTTGTATACATGGTGTTTAAACATAAAAGTAACCTATACAAAGTAAGTGTGAAAAGTTTGCGTCGGGGAAAATGACGTTATGCTTAGCTTGAAATGCATTTTAGCATTGATAAAACTAAAAAGAAAAATCGATTGTGTCAACATGTCGTAATTGATTTTTAAATTTTTAATTTTAAAGGTCAGAATTGGAGCCTTTATTGGTTGCTTCATCCTGATTGCATACCTTGATTACACGTTACCAATTACTTTTTTTTAAAATTATAGGTTAGAAGATTTCATTTTTTAATAAAAAAAATCACAAAAGTAAAGGATTTCAGGAAAATTAAAATTATTAAAAATAATCTTATGGTTAAAAAAAAAACTGAAATAATGATTTTTAGCTAGAATAAACAATGTAAGGCTAATATTTTATAGGAATTATTTTGGTATGTTTGTTATAAGTTCATTTAACAGTTCCTTATTAGGGGCAAAGTCCTATTTCTTTCCCTGTGATTTTCTCTTTCGATGTCAAAAAATGGTAGTCTACTTTTGGACGCCAGCCAAAACACAGTGGCAATTTTTAGAAATGTATAGCGGTTGTGACAACAAACGGCGCAATCGCTTTAGCTTTCATCGCGCTTACATCACTTCTAAATACTTCAAATTATCAATTTATTTACTACATTTTACTACATTTTACAATTTCAGTTCTTACATCATCAATTAGAAAAAAAATTACTTTTCGATTGGAATTTATTTGAAAACTGAATTTTAAATAATTTTCAAGCATGAAAGATTTTTTAATTCTATCTCAACAATGATCATCAATTTGCTTTAATAATGTAACATAGTCCCTGGGAAAGTTGTCCCAATTGAAAATAGATTTTCCTAACCATCATAAAAACTGAAAGAAATAAAATAAAATTGATACGTTGAATTCGTTGATGTATTATATGTTGCATCAGAATATGCTAGGAACTGTATTTTATTACTTTTTTTTAAGATCCGTTGGATAAGAGGAAAAAATCCCCGACTCTGGTGGAAAAGGAATAATCATCCTGATTATGTAAAGGAACCGAAGAAATCATACAAATAAATTAAACTTGAAAACATTAAAAATCTCCCTCATCTGCAGATTGATTTATTATTGTAAAAAGAAATTCTTCCTCTTTACATAACAAGTAATATATAAAAATTTTTTAAGACAATTCCTACTTTTTAATCATAAATATATAAAACAAACCCGTGCAGCATTAATGTCCCGCGTTATCTTTATTGAAAAATTTTTTTATAATCATCGTTTTGGTATTTTATTTTTGTGGCATCACTAATTTGAGGAAAATCTTTCATTTCATTTATGACAACAATGGGAGAAAACTTTTTCTCCCATATAAAACTAAAATTAATTAATTAAATTTAATTAATGAATTAATATTTGAAAAAACTGTATTAACATCAAGTGTCAAGTGCCACGACAAGTTTAAAAAAAATGTATTTGAACTGGAGTGGATGAATAGAAAATATTTTATTAACGATTGAAAATTTGAACAATATATATAAATATAGAGAGAGTGTGAGCTAATAGTAGGAATTGAAAAAAAATGATTAGCTTACAACAATGGATGCGTTTAAGAAGATATGGATTTGAAACGAACAATGATTAAAGAAGACATTTTAAAACTTTTAATTTAAACATTTTAAAACTTTTTTTTAACGTCGAATTTTGACGGCGCGTTTGGGAGATGCAATGCACACGCGCAATTCGGTTGCATTATTACAGGGGGGGATGTGTGCTTTATTTACTATGTTCTTTTATTGACTGAATATGAGATGAACGTAGGGATATACTATTTGTGTGATACTTCATAGGTCCAGCAAATTTGCTTTCTTGCCGTGGGGAATATGGCGGTAATATCAAACAGATTTGCATTATTACACGGTTGTTTACGGTTTGTTTGTTCGAAGTTTGTATCGGAAATAGTACTGTATTTCACTGTGGGAAAAAACTTTTAAAATAAAATATTGGAAAGACTATTTCATACGCAAGCTTATTTTACTAATATTGTTATTGTAAATTTTTTTCCGTCAAGTTTTGACGGGTTCCATCTAGTAAACATTTAAGTTTCCTGAAAAATCTTAGCCCACTTGATATAACTTTATTTATTAGCTTCTGTCCAAAACAATATATTTTTTATAAAATTGTGAAACACCATATATCGAAAAAGATTATTATTATTTTTTTTTTTTTTTTTTTTTTTTTTTTTTTTTTTGTATGACATACAGTATTCAATATGCATGCCTGATTTTTGCAGCCTAATCAAACACCCCGTATAGATAATGATTGTGTAATATTTTTAGCTTTATACAACCTCTCATTTACAGATGAATCACCTTTAGTAACTGCCACAATGGGAGATTTAGCCCTTAAAACAGAAGCACAATCTTTAAAACTACAATTTAAAAAATCCATTGAAGAGAATGCCAAAATTGAGAAGAAAATTGTAGAACTATATATTGTATAACTCAAGGACAAAATTAATAATCTCGGTTTTGAACAGAAAGATAAAGAATCAGAAAACATTTTGCTAAAACAAAAGCTCCAGACGTATGAGAACACCAAATCAGAGGAATTAGGTCTAAAGAGAGATTCAGGTACTAAAATTAAAACTTAATAATTCCATAGAAGAAAACACCACAGATGTAAAGAAAATTAAATATCTGAAAAATAATATAAAAAATCTCAAATCAGAACAAAAAATACAAACTAAAACAGGAGGTAAGCGATCTTGATTCCGAGGTTCTCTTACAGAATTAGAAGTCAGATAGTCTAATTACGGAAAATAATCAAAAAGAAAAAGCTTTGACGGAACTCAGAAATTTTTTTACAACATCACAGCAGAATATAAATCACTGGAGAAAATTTTCAATGAACAAGAGGAATTGGAATCTCAAAAATTATTTAACTCAGAATCTCAACAGGAGTTTGAAATATTGTTAAATGAAAAGATTCAATCAGAAAAATACCTAGCTGGACTCAATGACACGCATGGCGCTCTGCTTGGAAAACTTGAGTTAATTCAAAATACAGAAATCCATTCCTTTATTCAGAAGTTAGTAAATTATTCATTACTACAAGAAAAATCTTATAAGCAGCAGAAAAACCTGCTGACTACACAAGAGAGGCTTCAGCATATACAGTAATCACAGAATGAAATGGAGGTCCCTATTTCTGCGGTTCAGTCCACAACCGCGCATGCGCGGTTGTGTATTACTGCTTGCGCGGCAGCGTATTACTGCTTATTTTACTGTTTAATACTGTTAATTTTACGGTATAATACTGGCAGCTGGGATGCCAGTTTTATACTGTAAAATCAACAATTATTTTTTGCAGTGCACTAAAACACTATAAAAATTATTTTCCTCTTTCCTATGTTTATTCTGCACCAAAACTTATCCAATGATGCAAAAATACAATTAAAAAGTAGCTGGAAAATTAATTCAGGATATAAAGGGTTAAAGTCATTACAAAATGAGAAATAAATTCTTTGCAAAAGCATCTTGTTATGCTCAATCCAATTTACTCAATCCGAGCAACAAATGTCGTGTAAATTCTCGTTAACGATATTTTATATGATGTATATACGTATTACATAATAAAAAGAAAAGCCTGATGGTGAAGAGTAAGGATCTTCTTAAAATATTGCTTATTATATTTGGAAATATGCTGTTTCACATACAATCATTAAAAGACTCTTTACTGAATCTGTTAGAAATATGTAGAGCAACGTATCATTTTAGCAAGTAAATTTAATATGTGCAATTTTAAGTATATTGTGTTTTAAAATTTGGATTTGATTTCAAATATCACAAGAAAATTTTGAGCTTGAACATGCCTTTGTGCAAACATTACGAATAGTATACGTGTGGAAAAAGATGCTAAGGTTCCAGCGACCATATTCTACACTGCAAAAAAAATTGTTGATTTTACGGTATAATATTGGCACCCCAGCTGCCAGTATTATACCATAACATTAATCGTAATAAACAGCAAAATAAGCAGCAATACGCTACTGCGCATTTTTTGCAGTGTACACACACGATAAGCATCTTGTAGTGCACCTTAATGCTGTATATCAGTTTCAATATGTTTGAAATAGTGTAATATCATTAAAATACATTGCAAAAGATTTTTGCCCATTGACCATAATGTAATGAAATTCTTTTGTGTAAACAAACTTCATTTGGATAAAGACACTTCATTTTCAATACTTAAACATTCCATGGTAGACCGCAATAACATATCAATTACATGTCAATCCGAGTATGTTTACGCGAGTTACAGCACGGACAGACGAACAGACAAACCGAATTCATAAACACTTTTCAACTATGTTGGAAAGTGTTTTGAACATATGAATGTTCATATGTTCAATGAACATATGAACATTGGAACTTGGAAAAATGAATGATTTCATTTTTCCAAGTGACCGTAGTACCAAGTCATTCAAGCGGAAATGAATGTTTTGAGTGATTACCTTTAACAATCGCCCTCTCTTTTACACTTTATTTTGGATTTTTAATTTGGAAACTGCCTTGTAATTGCATTTTGACATGATGGATAATTCACAGGATAAGGGGAGTGTCACACACCTACCTTGCCAGAATTCTTACGTCCTGCTTTGAATGCAATCTAAATCAGTTCCTTATTAAATTCAGTTTAATATTAAAAAAATTTCAATGTTATTAAAAAACGAAAAGATCCAAATATGACGAATGCCTTACTTTTTTAACACTTCCATATATTCAATATAGTTGATAAGTGTTTATGAATTAGGTATGTATGTTCGTCTTCGGTTTGTATGTTCGCCGCGCTCCAACTCACATAAAGATACTCAGATTGCCATGTAATTCACATATGTTATTGAGGTTTACGATGGCATGTTTGGTATTGAAAGTGAAGTGTGTATCGTTTATTGTTAGTTTACTGAGAAGCACAAAATTATTCCATTGAATTATTATCTATGGAGAAAAATCGTTCGTAGTGTATTTTAATGGTGTTACACTATTTCAAAGAAATTGACATACTTTACTGAGATGCAGTACAGCATGTTTTCTACAAATTATAGAGTACGTAGAATTTACCGTTTAATTACAGAGAGACTCAAAAGAATTCGGTTACCGGACTGACAATGAGCCATAACTGCTGGATGTACGTTTTCAGCTGTGATATGCATTTATAAACTTAACTACTTTTTAGTGTATTGCGACGTGTGTAAATCATATACAGGGTTGCACGAAAAAATTCGCTTACATCACTGGATTTGGACAGCATTTGCTGAAAATGAATTTTTACTGTGTTGTCCTTTAAGAAAATATATATAACCATAAATGAAACATTACCATAACACCAACTTAAACTATGAAAAAATGATTAAGTATGTAATAATTAGTTGACATTGAAAGTATTTCCCACCTCACTGAATATAGATACCAAAAACTTATTTAAAAGAAGAAGAAATTAAATTAAAAATTGAATAAATGAAATTGAATGAATGAAATGAAATTCGTGGAATTTAGACAGAATTATCACGTCCCAAATGCCTAAATACCACAAATAAAATGAGTGGTTTCATCATCATATCATCCATAACTTTGCTAAAGAATATGATTTTGGGACTACCACTCATAAACAATGAATCAATATATATATATAAAAGAGAGAGAGAGAGAGATTATTTCATTCCATTGCATGAACAAAAATGACATTTCTTAACAATATTCCGATAGTGTTGGAAAGTGTTTCATAATCTATTCCGCGGTGCATGATTTTTCGTTCTTGTTTCTTTCTATATTTGAATTTTTATATTTACTTTTCATTCTATCTTTTCGCAAACTGATTTGTATAGCAGGTGGGCATTCGTAGGAGCTCGAGAATGAAGTAACAATTTTATTGAAAGCATTGTGTCTATACTGAACGGTGTAGTATATTTTATTTTATTAGATGAAATTCATAGCAAATAAAGAGTTTCCTTTTAATTTATGTATATGCAAAAAATTTCGATTTCATTTCTTATAAAAAAAAAATCAAATTATTTATTAAATAATTGAATTTACATAACAATTTGATAGAATTTACTTTCTGAAATAAAGTGCTACATAAATGAAAAAAATACTTTTTATAGTTCAAATTAAAAAAAAAAAAAATCGTAAAATAATAATAATAATAATAATAATAATAATAATAATAATAATAATAATAATAATAATAATTTAATGAAAATAAAAAATCACTGCATAAAATATAATGAAATGAAGCAATATTTTGAAGATGTTCTTTTAAAATGATTTTTGAATATAGGGGGTTTAATGACATCCCCAGTTAAAAAAAAAAAAAAAAAAAAAAAAAAAAAAAAAACATGCACCAAAGGGCATACAAAATATCCTCAACTTTTGACCTTTTTATTAGGTGCGTTCGTAATTATATAAATACGTAGCACCTATAGTCGTCGTTTGGTCCGTCCGTCTGTCCGTCCGTCTGTCTGTCTGTCCGCATATAACAACGCAAAAACTACCCAACCAAATGGTTTGCAATTTAAAATATATTATCTTTGCAGAATTTTGTCGAGACATTTCAAATTTTATTAAAATCGAATCAAAACTTTAGGAGATATTAATAAAAATATTTATTAAGAAATTTGAATTTTTTTTTAAATCGGTGCTTTTTAGGTGCGTTCGTAATTATATAAATACGTAGCACCTATAGTCGTCGTTTGGTCCGTCCGTCTGTCCGTCCGTCTGTCTGTCTGTCTGTCCGTCTGTCTGTCCGTCCGTCTGTCTGTCTGTCCGCATATAACAACGCAAAAACTACCCAACCAAATGGTTTGCAATTTAAGATATATTATCTTTGCAGAATTTTGTCGAGACATTTCAAATTTTATTAAAATCGAATCAAAACTTTAGGAGATATTAATAAAAATATTTATTAAGAAATTTGAATTTTTTTTTTTTTAAATCGGTGCTTTTTAGGTGCGTTCGTAATTATATAAATACGTAGCACCTATAGTCGTCGCTTGGTCCGTCCGTCTGTCCGTCCGTCTGTCTGTCTGTCTGTCCGTCTGTCTGTCCGTCCGTCTGTCTGTCTGTCCGCATATAACAACGCAAAAACTACCCAACCAAATGGTTTGCAATTTAAAATATATTATCTTTGCAGAATTTTGTCGAGACATTTCAAATTTTATTAAAATCGAATCAAAACTTTAGGAGATATTAATAAAAATATTTATTAAGAAATTGATTTTTTTTTTTAAATCGGTGCTTTTTTGTTATAGGAGCTTCCGATGGATGTTAAATCGTCAAGCGACCGAGATGCTTATTTTATTACAGAAATTAATCTGCAGACGATATAATTCATTTCACAGAATTAAAAATCATCAAGATCTGAATATTTATATAACTAGCTGATACATATATATCTGAATATTTATATAACTAGTTAAGATATTTGTATGAACAGTGTCATAAAATATATACTTAATTAGCTGTTTAACCCGTTCTACGCACGGGATATCATGAATTTAATTCTAAAACGTGCGTACGAACGCACCTCGTTTGTAACGTTTGACGTACAATTTCCAACTTGTTTGTTATAGGAGCTTCCGAAGTTGAATCGTCAAGCGACCGAGATACTTATTTTATGACAGAAATTAATCTGCAGACGATATAATTCATTTCACAGAATTAAAAATCATCAAGATCTGAATATTTATATAACTAGCTGATACATATATATCTGAATATTTATATAACTAGTTAAGATATTTGTATGAACAGTGTCATAAAATATATACTTAACTAGCTGTTTAACCCGTTCTACGCACGTGATATCATGAATTTAATTCTAAAACGTGCGTACGAACGCACCTCGTTTGTAACGTTTGACGTACAATTTCCAATTTGTTTGTTATAGGAGCTTCCGAAGTTTAATCGTCAAGCAACCGAGATACTTATTTTATGACAGAAATTAATCTGCAGACGATATAATTCATTTCACAGTATTAAAAATCATCAAGATCTGAATATTTATATAACTAGCTGATACATATATATCTGAATATTTATATAACTAGTTAAGATATTTGTATGAACAGTGTCATAAAATATATACTTAACTTGCTGTTTAACCCGTTCTACGCACGGGATATCATGAATTTAATTCTAAAACGTGCGTACGAACGCACCTCGTTTGTAACGTTTGACGTACAATTTCCAACTTGTTACTTTCTTCTATCTTTACAAGAAGAAATTATTGGATTCATGAAAATTTTCGACTTCCGGTTTTCGACGAATTTATACGTTTTAGAAGGTCCTGAATACGATTTGACTGTTTTTAGAAAATGTCTGTCTGTGAGTCTGTGACTCTGTTTGTCTGTATGTGACAAAAATTTTGTGTGCACTCTATCTCAAGAACTAATGCACAAAATTTAATAAAAATGTACATTCAGTTAGTTCCTGATATAAATTGGTGCTGATTAGTTTTTGGTGAAAATCGCTCAACAGATGGCGCTGCTATGCTGCATTTTTCGCGATTTCCGCAATAGCTCTATCTCAAGAACTAATGCACTTACTTTTCATCAAACTTCAGGTTCAGTTAGACCTTGACATAAATAGACGCTGATTACGTTTTGGTGTAGATATCCCAACAGGTGGCGCTGCTATACCACTTTTTCATTATTTTTACGATATCTATATCTCAAGAACTAATGCACGGATTTTCATCAAACTTCAGATTCAGTTAGACGTTGACATAAGTTATTGTTGATTAACTTTTGGTCTAAATCTCCCAACAGGTGGCGCTGCTATGCTGCATTTTGCAGATTTACACGATTTTAGCAATAGTCATATCTCAAGAACTAATACACGGAATTTAATAAAACTTTAGATTCGGTTAGACCTTGATATAAATTGGTGCTGATTCTTTTTTAGTGTATGCGAAACCTGTGTGAGATAGAAGAAAGTTTTGGGATTGGCACATCCGACTAGTTATTAATTAGAATCTTACGAAATACATGAACTACTTTAAAATATTTATATATTCTTTTAAATTCTCCATTCAGATTAAAAATCCGAAATAAATGTTAAATTTAGGAACTATCAGTAATGTCAAACATTAAGTATGTTTAGTAAAAAAAAAAAAAAAAAATGGGTCTAAACTACAGTGCATTAACCTTAAACTACTTTTAGCGGTCTCACATACTGCTGCCCTTTTTCAATTTTCACAGTTAAAAAGACTACTTCACTCAGACGAAAACACCCGCTCGCTAATGTTAATCCTATGGAGGAAATATTTTAAGATATCTCGTTTGCATTTCAATATTTTTAAATGATTTTTTTTTTTGCATTGGATAGCTGAGGTCAATCTCTATGCACGCTCCTTTCTACTTTTTCGATTTTTGTTGCAGTTTTTTTTTTTTTTTTTTTATTAAGGATACTTTCAGTTTTGAAACCGGTTTCGAAAGTGAAAGTATCTTAATAAAAAAAAACTTGTAATCAAAATCGAAAAAGTACAAAGGAGCGTGCATAGAGATTGACTTCAGCTATCTAATGCAAAAAAAAAAAAAAAAAAAAAAATCATTTAAAAATATCGAAATGCGAACGAAATGTGAGACCGCTAAAAGTAGTTTAAGGTTAATGCACTGTAGTTTAGACCTTTTTTTTTTTTTTTTTTTTTTTTTTTACTAAACATACTTAATGTTTGACATTACTGATAGCTCCTAAATTTAACATTTATTTCGGATTTTTAATCTGAATGGAAAATTTAAAAGAATATATAAATATTTTAAAGTAGTTCATGTATTTCGTAAGATTCTAATAAATAACTACGTCGGATGTGCCAATCCCTAAACTTTCTTCTATCTCAGACAGGTTTCGCATACACTAAAAACGTCTGAGTGAAGTAGCCTCTTAACTAGTAATTTATCAGTTAACTATAGATACTAGTGAAGTTTTGTTTCGTTTGGAACTCCAGATCTATCGCTAGAGATTTCTGAATAGATTAATCTTAAATTTAATACACACCTATACATAAAGTTTAGTACAGGAACAGTATCCTATGAGTTAATCGTCATCTTTCAATCAAGCCGTCTCAGAGAACACTCGCAGTAGCTATGCGACAATTTCTGTCACATCAGTTAAGGTCTGTTAATGTTAGTGACTATTTTGACATTATTTTGACGCTAACGCTAAACTTTAAACTACGCTGTATTAACCCTTAACTGCCTGTTAGCAGTCTCACAGACCGCTGTTTTTTTTTTCAATTTTCGCGCAGTAACTTGTAATTTTCAGTTTAACTTAGATCCTAGTGAATTTTTGTTTCGATTGGAGCTCTAGATCTATCGCTAGAAACTTCTGAATAGGTGAATTTTAATTATAATACTCATGTACATAAAGTTTAGTACAGAAACAATATCTTATGAACAGGGATAGCGCGCTACAAGTAGCGAAACTACAGTAGTCGCTACTTTTTGCAGTATTTTGTGTAGCGTAACGCGCTACATTTTTAACAGTGTAGTGTAGCGAGTAGCGCGATACAAAAAATCGGTCGTTTGAAGAGAGTACTGACGCTACTTTTAATGCTACTTTAGGGGAGAAAAATGTGCCATTCTAAAAATCAAGTAGCCATAACTTGCTTCTTTTTAGAGATCGACCGAAACAGGTTTTTAAGACCGAAACCGAAACCGAAACCGAATTTCGGTGATCTTCCCACTTTCGGCCGAAACCGAAACCAAAAGTGTAAAAAAAAGTAAAAACTGATTAGTACATATATAACTGCATATAATTATTAGTTAATTAATTAATTAATTAATAACAAATAATTAATAATTACTTAATAATAACTAATCACGTTAATAATTTATTAATTATACGTGTATTGAGCAACATTTCTAACAAACAAACGTACATTATATATGTGTGTGTGTACAAGTTTCAAACAAAAATGAAACATAAATAATACAACTTTTATATTTTATCATTTTATAACAACCAACTTTTGAAATTTAAACTTCTAATAACAACTGACTTTTGAAATTTACACCGCTCAAAACAATTTATAAATTTGTTTTAATTTAAAACGATCGCTCTTAAAATTTATGGTTGATATAGACCTCTCAAGAAAACATTTATGAATGTAGAACTTTTATCTAAATTGATGCGGAATATTGCATTTACTTTGCTATGCATGTTACCTGAACAATATTTTGCATAGAAACGGCAGAATACACAACTATTAATTAACCGTTAATTTTATTAAAAATGAATCTAAGTAGAAGTTATTTATTGAAATTAATTAATTAAATATAAGATGTTATAAACATATAAAATTAACATAAAATAATGTAATTTTAAAAAAAAATGCATTTAATCAATATTATTAATACATTTTATGCACCCATATGTGCAATTTTTTACAAACAGGAGTATTATTTGAGAAGGTTGGAGGGGGGGGGGCAGTTTACCCCTCAAAGAATGTGATAAGAAAGTATGAATCATTATAGGTTAGTTTAAGTAAAGGGCACAAAAGCTAAAATAATTTGTTCAATTTTACTAAAAAAGAAAAATTGGCATTAAGACAACATTTTAAGCCTAGAAATTATTCATTATAAACTTTATTTTCCATTTCGATATTCTCAAAGTGTGATAGGTTTAACATTATTTTGTACTTTAGCTAATTTTAAATCTACCCTATATATATAAAATCCTAATGAAACAAATTTGTGAAACGATTTTATGAAACGAATTTATGAAACGATTTTATGAAACGACTGATTAAACGACTGATTATGTTTCAGGGCTATTTTTAATAAAATATTAAACGCTTGATAGTGAAATTATTACCAATTGTCCATAAAAATCCGCGGCTGTCAAAACTGGTAATAGAATTTTGAAATTGGAATTAGTTTTCGAGATATTAATTTTTTTCTAATTTTAATGACATTTCTGTAATGATGGCAACCAATTACTCAGTTTTTTTTGTGACAAAAAAGGGAAAAAAATTGAAAAGGATCCCGATAGGGATTATTTATTTCTTTTTATTCCTCATTTTCAAATTGGAATTGAATTTACCTTTTATTTCAATCGATAATGAAGACAAGATTGTGATTAAATTATGTTTTTCAGGAAAATTTGAAAAAAAAAATCACATTTCTATCGTCAGGATTCAATCGTCTGTCAGCATTTAATTTAATTTATAAACTGAAAATATTTTGAATAAATTCGTCCAAATGACGTCATTAATGTAAACGCAAAAGAAAGGAGCAAAAAAATATTTATACAATTTGTTTAGCGTAAAATGTCATTTATCCTATTTTATATATAATCAGAAGTAATTTGTATAGAAAAAACAATAATAATATACGTATAATGAAAATACGCATATAAACAAAAAAATCGTCTATTACTTTTAAATGCTAAAGGTGTAAAATTAACAACTATAATATAAATTAAAATAACTTTTATTAGTTGTTTTACATGTTTCGACTCTTCTGAGTCATTTTCAAAAACAAAATGAGAATATTCTAAAGCTGCACGGGCTTTGAAGTTATTATTTACACGTACTTTAAAAAAAAAAAAAAAAATTACGCACGTTATCTATTATTTTTTACTTGATTGTTTATTTTCATATCTTTGAGCATGGAGTAATTCTAGCCACAGTTTCGGTAAATTAAAAGATGCCGCATCGTTACATATTGCATTTTTGCGCGTGAGTATCTCTATGGTTTCTCTTATTATGGATGGATAGTGTAGACTGGAGGGAAATATTATTTTACTTTCATTGAAATTTATTTGGATGGTTTCTTCTTGATATAATCTTGCTAGGGCTGTAGTTTTTCTATTGTATTTAATATCAGCTATATGCTCTTTTTTTCTGCAATTAAATTTCCTGCTGGTCATGCCTATGTAGTAATTCTTGGATCCGTCTTGTTTAATAAAAGGTATTTCGTATACTCCTGAATAATTCTCAAAATTAATTGGGTCAATTTTACTGCAAATGATATTCTTTAATTTCTTAGGTGGTTTGGCTATTAAGCAGATATTGAAACGTTTAAGGCTGTGTTTTAATTTTTCGAAAAAGCTTGGATAATATTGCAGAGTATAAAGTTTGTATTTTTGTGAATCAAATTTCTTTTCTGAATACTTATTATTGGTGATATCTATGATTAATTTATTAATATGGTGTACTGTAAAACCATTATTATAGGCAATTTTACGAATATTATCTAATTCATTATTCAATTTATTTTCAGTACATATTATAAAGGCTCGTTTTATGAGAAATCTGTAGGCTGAAATTTTGTATGTAAAGGGAGAACATGCGTTATTTGGTATGGTAGATTGGTTAGCCATGTTTTTCCGGAAAACAGTTCTGTCGATAGATTTATTTGTTCTTGTTAACATAACATCAAGGAATGGAAGACTTTTATTATGTTCAATTTCAATAGTGAATTTAATGTTATTGTCGATTGAGTTTAGTTTATTTATAAATATTTTAAGTTCATCAAGACTATGCTGCCAAATTATAAAAATATCATCAACATATCTGAGCCAAGTGTGAGGTGTTAAGTGAAATGTGCCAAAAACTTTATTTTCCAATGGGCGAAGAGTATATTCAGCTAATAAGCCTGAAATAGGTGACCCCATTGGAGCTCCGTGATTCTGTGATTCTGTTCTTCCATTCCTTGATGTTATGTTAACAAGAACAAATAAATCTATCGACAGAACTGTTTTCCGGAAAAACATGGCTAACCAATCTACCATACCAAATAACGCATGTTCTCCCTTTACATACAAAATTTCAGCCTACAGATTTCTCATAAAACGAGCCTTTATAATATGTACTGAAAATAAATTGAATAATGAATTAGATAATATTCGTAAAATTGCCTATAATAATGGTTTTACAGTACACCATATTAATAAATTAATCATAGATATCACCAATAATAAGTATTCAGAAAAGAAATTTGATTCACAAAAATACAAACTTTATACTCTGCAATATTATCCAAGCTTTTTCGAAAAATTAAAACACAGCCTTAAACGTTTCAATATCTGCTTAATAGCCAAACCACCTAAGAAATTAAAGAATATCATTTGCAGTAAAATTGACCCAATTAATTTTGAGAATTATTCAGGAGTATACGAAATACCTTTTATTAAACAAGACGGATCCAAGAATTACTACATAGGCATGACCAGCAGGAAATTTAATTGCAGAAAAAAAGAGCATATAGCTGATATTAAATACAATAGAAAAACTACAGCCCTAGCAAGATTATATCAAGAAGAAACCATCCAAATAAATTTCAATGAAAGTAAAATAATATTTCCCTCCAGTCTACACTATCCATCCATAATAAGAGAAACCATAGAGATACTCACGCGCAAAAATGCAATATGTAACGATGCGGCATCTTTTAATTTACCGAAACTGTGGCTAGAATTACTCCATGCTCAAAGATATGAAAATAAACAATCAAGTAAAAAATAATAGATAACGTGCGTAATTTTTTTTTTTTAAAGTACGTGTAAATAATAACTTCAAAGCCCGTGCAGCTTTAGAATATTCTCATTTTGTTTTTGAAAATGACTCAGAAGAGTCGAAACATGTAAAACAACTAATAAAAGTTATTTTAATTTATATTATAGTTGTTAATTTTACACCTTTAGCATTTAAAAGTAATATACTATTACAAGGTGTTATATTTTATTATATTGTTAAAAAAATCGTCGAATTTGTTTCCATGGCTGTTTATGTCATTTGGCACCAAATCTCACTTTCTGATGCCCGAATTGCGCCAAGCTTTTTAAAAAAGCGTCAAGACCCCTATAATAGAAAAGCACCAAAAGCTCATTGGGTTTGTTTTCATAACTTTTGGCAAGAAATCTATGTATATTAACGAATATTCATAAAATATTCATAACATATAACCCTTTTCGAAGCTCGAATTACGCCAAACCTAAAAGCAACGGATCCTATACTGGAAAAGTACCCGATTTTCTTATGGACAATATTCAAGTGACATTACAAGGTGTAAAATTATCGCGGATAGCAAATTTGTTTAAATATGTCATCAATTGATGCCGAATAAATGCAGGCATGCATGCACAAAACATTTAATTAATTTTGTATGATAAATAATTATTAGAAAATTCGTATATACATATTAATTAAAATAAATAATTGACATATTTAAAATAACATGAAAATATGCATGATGGTGCACTAAAATAAAGAGAAAATTAAAACCTGTTACTGAAAATGTCTATAACAGTACTTTTCAATACCGTGGTTCTTAATGTTATTCACAAGCAGATGGAATTTTTCTCATCCTTAAACGCAAAGGAAGAATAGAATACAGATCATTGTTATAAAAGTCCACAATTTAAACCTAACCATTTTATACAAGCTGGTTTTCAAGTTGTAATTGATTTTACTTATCAATTCCGAAAACAGTCGTCAGTTGTCGCAACAGTTGTGTATGAGGCCATGGTAATCAAAAAATGCCCCATTAAAACGTTAAAAGCATGGCAACCCAATTACAGATTTACCAATATTTTTAAAACAAAGCACGCTGTCATGTTTTTAGAGGCTTCGAAGTCTGAGCGGGGGTTGGCGAGCGTAGCTCGCAGGGGGTAGGCCCCCTAGTATACATATAATGATAAAAATGTAACAGTTGTCAATTTTCTTTTAGGATGTGCACAATAAGATCAAAATAAATCTTTGTTCACTCACCGCTCCCCCCCCCCCCCCAAAAAAAAAAAAAAAAAAAAAAAAGCTTTGCCACTCCCTGTCTCCCTAAGAAAGTATTAAAATGGCACCCCTGTTTGAAAATTTTATATCCGGTGCCAAGTTGACTCTCTGCGCCTCTATCCCAAACTATTTATTTTCATATAAAATAAAACGTAATTAATTTATCAAAAATACAGAAATACTTTCCAATTATACGAATTTCATCTAATAAAAAAATATTTTAAGTATACATACCTCGCTATATCTTTTGTAATAAATTTCGTAAATCTTCATATGTTTTAGCAACACCTTTCTCATAAAGCATTCAAAATAATCTGGAGTTTCAAAGTAAAAATTTTCTATTACTGTTATAGTCCAGGGGAAATGTACCAAAAAAAGGCGTTAACTTGCAAAAGATCGGGTAGAAGATTTTTTTTTTTACTTGTATATAATGAGGTCAGCATGGAAAAACCAAATTATCCAACAAAATTTCTTAAGGGAGAATTTTCTGTGGCCAAAAAACAACAAATTTTTGGGACTTTTTTTGTTTTGTTTTTTTTAAATATCTCGAGACTAGCTGCCATAGCGTATTATTTGTCAATTACAATGTTAAAGAAGACAAAATTCTCTACAACTTTCATATTTACAGCTTTTTAATACACTTAATAGCAAACGCAGTACAACATTTCAAAAATAAGACAATTTTTTCTATTTCCTTAAAAACCGTGAAACCGTATTTTTTTCCCGATGATTCGAATGTTCTCCACGGATTTAATCATGGATGTCAACTTATACATATTGATAGACATATAGCTAGATAAAGGTACATATGTTTTGAGGTAGTATATACATAAATGTATGCAGCAACTTGCAAGTGCTAATGCGCGATATTATTGTATCGAGCCTATGTTAAATGCGCTAACTAAGATTTGTATACGTTTCTCATTTGATACACCCTTCTACTGTATCTCACGATAGAGGAAAGAAGTGAACTTATTTAGCTCTCCTGTGATGGATTACTGGAATCCACATTCAAAAGGATGAATGTAACAGATTTTTCGTTGACGAGAATGTGAGAGTACCGTCTGATATCGTCAAAGTCTGCTTGCGTTTAGCACAACATATCTCTTTGAATGTGCTTTCCTCCCCTTCGTTATATCAAAAACAAATACAGGAATAAACTAAACATCGAATCTGACTTATGACTAAAACTACCTAATGTTGAACCACACGTGAGGAAGCTGTGCTTGTTAAAACAAGTCCACCCTTTTCATTAGCGATAGAAGCAAATTAGTGTAATCCACCTACTGTAACAGTATATGAATCAGTGTGCGCCAATATGTCATTAAGTATTGTGGCTTTTTTCCTATACCAAAACATTTTTCTTTTATATTGTATACATTATTAAAATTTAATGGTGATACTACTTTTTACTTGAATGTTATCATGAAACAGTCTATCTTAGTACTAATTTAGTAATGTAATCATTAATTTTTATGTACAATAAAAACTGCTATGACGGAAACACTAAAGACCGAGGATATATTTCGTTTTAGACAGGTTCCTTTTTATAGGTTTTTCTGTATTAGCTTTACGTTTGTTACCTGGTGGTACGCAGAAGTATTATGAACTTCGATTTAGTGATACGTCGGTCTAAAAGTTTGGGAACACCTGCTGTAGAGGAACACGATCCTGATATATCTTCTATTCAGGATAACTGAATGCTAATAATCCTACAACAGTCCCATCAAAGAGACAAAAATATTGTTAAATATCTTGTAGAAATTATTATTATTAAAATACATTGTTTCATTTAGCTTATGCAGTCATATAGCGTACCTTACTTTATTGTGTAGGGAAAGTGGACTTGAATGAGATAGGGGATGAATGTAACAACAAAAATGTTTATATAATCTACAATCATAAATAACTTGATATTTCATTTGATAAATGAACTCAGCATTGAGTTCAGTGAGAATGCACTGAGATCATTCAACAGATATAGTTTCAAAACAGTACATATTACAGAAGATTAGAATATTCCACAAAGTGTATTTTTCAACAACCAAAGTAAGTTTCTCTGTTTGAGCTTTAAGGCATTTAATAGATAAAATCTTAAAATTTTATATATTTTTGCACGCTAAAATGTTATAATCTCTTGTTATATTTATACAAATATTAACAATATTTACTAAAACTAATATTTTGAACATTTTTATGAAAATAGTGATCTCAAATATTTTATTGATAGAATTTTTAAGTTTTACAATAGATATAAATGCATAATATTAGTTAATGAAATAATCTGTTGTCATTTTTATTGTAGATATTTTATAAGGTAAAAGTATTTGTTACATAAGATATATTTATTTTTTGAGTCCCTCCTTTTATATGGAACTACAATTCAATGTTTGCTATACTTAAAACAGTAAAACATTAAAACATATGTCATCAATAATTGGTAAATAAAATATATACCATTGTACTATAGAATAAAATGTTTATGGAATAAAATGAACAATATCTATGCATTATAAAAATAATTATTAAAATTAAACAAGATTTTTTTAATTGAACCTGCGTGCCAGTAAGTTACTAAATGGTGAAATATTATTTTAAACAATACTTTTAAATTAACAATTGTATATACTTAAAGTTTCTGTCTAAATATGTCTCAGTCATCCACACTCTCCCCTAATTGCTAAATAATATAGATTTATTGAATATAAAATATGTCTGTTGTGATGAAAATGAAGAAGAGGGTGTGCAAATAATAGATAATTTTCTGCTGTCAATCTGTAGAAGTTGACATACATCATTATATCCGTGGGGAACATTGAATCATCGGGACAAAACTACATTTTTCACGGTTTTTAAGGCAATCGAAAAAAATGTCTTATTTTTGAAATGCCGTACTGCGCTTGCTATTGAGTGTATTAAAAAGTTGTAGATATGAAAGTTGTAGAGAATTTTGTCTTCTTTAACATTGTAATTAACAAATAATACGCTACGACAACGAGTCTCGAGATATTTAAAAAACAACAAAAAAAGACCCAAAAATTTGTTGTTTTTTGGCCACAGTAAATTCTCCCTTAAGAAATTTTGTTGGATAATTCGTTTTTTCTATGCTGGCCTCATCATATACAAGTAGGAAAAATAAAATCTTCTACCCGACCTTTTGTAAGGTAACATCTAACATGTACATTTCCCCTGGACTATTAAGTTTGCAGCATTTAAAGATTACCTGATAAGCGTCCTTTAAGTTTAATCATATATGGATTGCTTGCTTTATAATTTCGCATCATACATCAGTCATGACGGATAAGGATAAACAGTGGAGTTCACAGCAATAAACAATGTCTCATTTGAGCCGATACAACTCATACCAATGAGTAAAGTTGAAAATTTTCGAAAGAAGGAACGAGATTTTGAAATACAGATAGTTTCGGTCGAGTTTCGGTCAGGCCGAAATTTTGGCAGCAGTTTCGCCGAAACCGAATATTCGGCGAAACTCCGATTTTGCGCCGAAACCGAAACCGAAATTTCGGTCGATCTCTACTTCTTTTATGTAAAATTTATTCTGCTCAACAATTTGCGAATCTCAGCTGTAGTGTATAGTAACACATCGCATGAAGTCATAGATTTTTCCCATAGACATTTTCTGTTAAAATCAAGTACTAAACCCACCAAAGGAATTAATTTTCTTGCTGGCAACATTTGTCTATTTACTCGTTATTAGGTCTTCCTGTTTTAATAACGGGTTTCTTATTATTAGGAATTTATTTATTTAGAGATGTATTTATTATTTGCATTTAACCCTTTCAGGGGCAAAGTACTTTCAGTACTAAAATGTTGAAATAAATGAATGACACCGGATTTAAAGTAGAAATTTATTTGGAAATAAGAAAAAGGGCAAAAAAAAATCACATACATATTAAATGGGAAAGATTTTAGCCAAATTTCTGGTGCCATTGTGGCGTTTGAGAATTAAAATTAAGTGGTTTCATAAACATACCACTGCCCCTGAAAGGGTTAAAGTTGTTTTTCTGTAATTTTCAAGTTTATAAAATTAGATAACTGAATGCAATTAACTCTGAACAGAACTCAATACAAAAAAAAAATATATATATATATATATTAAGGATGTATTGGAAAGTTAAGTAAACAAATCTATTGGTAAGTACAATGTCAACAGTAATTTTATATCCCAATGCAATAATTACTATAATAATAGTAAATAAAATTTATACAGCGGTATGATTGTGCATAAATATGTTATATACAAGAGTAATCCCTGGTCGTTATATCGCTCGTTATATATAGGTCTGTTTTCGTGCCTCCCGAAAAAATAAGCTGTTAGTTTAATCGCATTTTTACTTTTTGTACACATGCGGTGTAAGGAAAGTATTCTAAGCATGATAAAAATCTGATTTTGGATATATTGATATATTTTTACATTTTGAGATTACCTGAATCTCTTTTAGCTAACTTTTATAATAAATCCATATGTGAATGTATGCGTGTATATTGAAATTTTCTCACGTTTTCAGGTTCCCAGAGCGCATCTTAGAAAAAATTAGGATCTAAGTTTTTATTTATTGTTATATTACTATTCATTTGAACCTATAGTAGAATTTTGTAAAGTGATCGGAAAGTCGAATCTTCAGATTTTTTTTTAAGTAACTGTAATTTAAATATTGATTGTATTATGTATCTCTCTTCATTTTTTCTATGAAAATTGTAATATGTGTATAAGTTAATGTTTTGGAGACAAACGCAAAACATTTTCTCGTATGTTATCTTTCTTAATTTTCTAATGCCCTCGGTTATATCGCAGTTATTTAATTGTATCCCGGCAGACGCGATATATCAACGGGTCATTGTACTATTTAATCTGTGTCTTCACTTTCGAGTGTAAAATGGACAAAATCTAAAAATAGCGAAGTAATGACTACTTTCAAAAGTAGTTTGTAGTCGCTCTTTTTTAAAACAAGTAAGTTGTAGTTGTAGTTAACTATATTTTCGATGAAGTAGTTGTAGTTGTAATTCGCGAAAATAAAAAAATAAGTTTTTCCTATCCCTGCGCTATTTGTTAATCGATTATTCATCTTTCAATCAAGCCGTTTCAGAGTAACAGTAACAATGCAACAATTTCTGCCGCTGCAGTTAAGAGCTATTAATATTAATAACAGTAAATACGTATACGTATTAAAGTATACTTTAACATTATTTTGACGCTAAATGCAAAACAATTAATGCTTTCAACCTTTCTTGCAATATGTTAATCAAACACATAGACTTATTTCGTAGCACTTTTGTATCGCTCTGGTGCTAATATTTCATGTAAGACGTTTTTCGGAATGCTAATAGGCTTCTTTCTTTATGGGTGCGTGTTTCCCGGACGCATTTCAAATTTCCATCGTTCGATTTGAGGTAAATGAAAAGCCACACCCTGAATAATATGAACATGTCCTGTACAGCAGTCTGGTCACGAAAGGGTCTAAGTCTAGTCTAATGCGCAGATGGATGAGGCCCAAAGGGATTCGGAGATTGATCCAGATTTCATTTAACTTTCCCTCAAGATGTCATAGTCTAAATTTTATGCATTTGGAAATCTTTTTTTTATTATTATTTAAAGACAAAAGTAAATAGAAGTTTTTTGAACGAAAGGACAACGCTGTTTATATATTTATTTATTGTAAACTTTTGTGTATAGTTTAGAGATGAGCTGGATCGAGTCCGGCCCGGGCCCGATTTCCATGCCAGTTTTCGAGCTCTGGTGGACACGGGATCAAAGTGAAATTTTTATTTATTCCCAAATTGGAAAAAAAAAGGAAGAAAAAAAATTACCATTTGAGAAGCAAGAATGTATTCCAGACGTATGCCAGAGATTAATTATCAAAGAAATATGTATATATGTGATATATAGAAATATGTATATTAGAGATGAGACGGGCTCGAGATCGATATCTATACCAGTCTTCGGGCACAAAGTAAAAATTTTATTTGTACACAAGTTAAAAAAAAAAAAAAAACTTGCCATTTGAGAAACAAAAAATGTATTCTAAGTTTTCTAAAGTGTTTTATAATTCTTTTAAAATCAGTTTGAAAGGGAATCGAAATGTTATTGATGATGGGGATATAAGGAGAAATATTCAATTTGATTCCGAAGCCTTTCCACGGTCAGTGTTAGTAACATAAAGAAGCCGTGGAATATCCCTTGTCTATACACGTTTTCTGTTTGAAGTCCTTTATCAGAATTACTGGAGGACAGAACTCATGTCTCTCTGCTATATTTGTACAATTGTGATATTTAAAAAAAATAAGAATTGTGGCTTTTGCAGATTTCTGCCAATGGTTGGGTATAAATAACAAATTTGCTATTTCAAACAGATTTTCGGGGACATGAAAATCACGAAACTTTGTCATGAGAGAGTTTGTGAAAATCACGAAACTTTGTCATAAGGAAGTTTAATTAATCGTAAAACAATTTAAAAATGTTATTAACAAATTTCCAATGCGTACTTTTGGTATCGGGTTCAGGCGGCCTCGGGCTCTAATGACAGAAAATTTTTCCTGCATGGGCGGGCGCGTGGATTTCAAATAGTCGGGTTGAGTGTCCGTATAAAGAGTCCGAATTCTTATTTAATGCACACGCACATGGCGTAGTATAGATGACAACACATGCACACCAGAGTGATGCGTACGAATATTTTATTATAATAAAAATCACTCACCAATAATATGATTTCATTTGATTTCTAAAAAGGAAAGACTATACGTTCGATTATTTATACAGAGTCATCGCAAAAAGACAAAAGTAATTATAATCTTTTTAAATGAATAGAATGTATTATTTTTACACTCTTTTATTTAACTAACTTGGTTTTTGTATCTAAAGATGAAATTTTGTAATGGATTTTTCACTCACTTTCTCACACATATGCTAGAATTTAAAAAATATACATGTTCACAGGTGTGTTTTCGATAACAAAACAACATTTTAATATTTGAACTTAATTATAAATTATCACATTAATTTTAAGGATTTTTTTCCTTTTACCCGCCACAGGTGATAAATCGTCAAATATGCTTGAGGGTTATAATTGTAAACGAGTTACCACAGCAATAGATTTTACTATGCGTCCAAATAGTGTGAAACTGCAACAATTCAAATTTTAAACACTAAAAAGGAGAAAATAAAATACAAATAAAAAATAGCGTGCAATAATTTAAAAAATACGTTTTTGTAATTTGGCAAAGGAGAAATAGCAAAGTCACAATTAGCAACATTTTCTTCAATTTTGTTTATATGAAGACCTTCTAAGATGTTTAGTTTAAGTGTGAGAATAGGCTTACAGATTATTTTAGCAGAATCGAAAATGAAGGTGTAGCTCATGTCTCAGCAATTCTTTGCAATGAACGATTTATTGCTTTCTTGCTTACCAGCATAAGACATACACTAATTTATCCGGAATTTCAAACTATAGTTTAGCTTATATAAGAAAAACGACAATGACAAGTAATACTAATAGATACCCCAGGAACATCTATAGTGTTTTTTGGTGTGGAGACAGTGAAATAACTCATTCTCTACTGCAATTTTAGTTGATCTCCTGATGCTTCAAAAGTTGTTTTCACATACTACTGCATATTCAGCGGGGAGTCTCATCGCATTTTAAAATTAGATTACGAGTAACACGCCCTCACAGTGTAGATTAAGAAACCAAAAGCGACTAGCCCTTGTCTTGCGACTGTGACTATACTACATACCATATGTAATTTCAATTGACTTCTCAAGATCAGTTTCCCTGTCCTTATCTTAGGTTAATAACTATGGTATTTGGTTGACAGACCGCTCTACTTTTTCCCATGACAACGAAGGAAGGAAGTAAAGATGACGGATGTCCTTTAGAAGGAAATTGAAATTACATAGAGTATAAGCTCGTCAAATTGCACTTTATTTATAAGAGATATTAATGCCTTGATTTAAAACAACACTCATATTTTAATTCAACTGAGTCTATTTAATTCACAGTGCTTAAATTAGATTAAGTGAGATACTTAAAGAGAATCGAAAAGTCGTGCTATATACATATGCATATCTCAACAGTAGATACACATCTGTATCTACTGTTAGTACCATATATATATTTTTTGCCTTAACTTAATTATCAACCTGTGTCCGCAATTATAGCTGAAATAATCTCTTACAGTTTCTAGTTTAATTAATAAAGAACAATTTTTCTTACCTTAGATGGATAAGACATCCCTAGCAGCGTTCTCTTTCTGTTCAACCAAATGTAGAAAAGAGTCAACATGGCTGCCGCTGATAACAGTATAGCAGCGCTGACGAAAAAAAAGATGGAACTTCCTCCAGCGTAGAGCGAACCAATAAGTATCAAAATGACAAATACAGCTAGCAGTATCAGTACTGAGGAGAGCAAGGCAGTTTTGATGAAAGTACTGCTGACGACGCCATAACAACACAGGTACGGAGATCTTCGAGGTGTCTCAGTGTAGGTTTTCTTATCCATCCCGGACCCCACTTAGGTCATCTTGTAAGAGTAGTTCGTCTGAACTTTTAGGAGGTTCCTGCAACACTTCCGTCGCCATCTGAAATAGCTGCCTCTCAGGTAGAACATATCTGCAAAATGGAAAATAGTATACCATTGAAATTTCTTGATGTTTTCCAAATAAATGTTCATTTAAGATGATGGCGATCAAATAAAAGTAAAACAAAATAAAGTAAAGGATGATTCAAAATTATTGTCCTGATTACAAATGACAAATAACGCATTCGTTGTAGGTAGAGGTCAAAGTTGAATAGATTTTCTCCAACAGAGGGAAAAATTTCTATACGCGCCAATGCGCTAACCACTGAGCTACCCAGATGATATACAGCCTAACGTGAATTGAGCACTGGCGCGTATAGCCAAGATTCCAGGTTCGAATCCTGACCTAGATACATTTACTCTGTTAAAGAAAATTTATTTAACTTTAACCTTCACCTACAACGAATATAGTACTATTTCAGGTTGAAAATTCATATGTATATACAGTATAATTATCCATGGTATTATGGAGTTCCTTGTGTACGTATTTTTATTGGTAAAAAGCCTGCCGAGGTTGCAGATTCGATGGTATCAACACGTGAGTGAAATGTGTCAGGCTGGATATCGTCTGGGTAGCTCAGTGGTTAGAGCATTGGCGCGTATAGCCAAGATCTCAGATTGAAGCCTGGCCTGGATACTTTTCACTCTGTTGGAGAAAATTTATTCAACTTTGACCTCCATCTACAACGAATATAGTGTTTCAGGTTGAAATTTAATATGTACATATAGTATAACAATAACATAATTTGTAAACAATGACAGAAAGAAAAAATGGAAGACAACACAAAACGAAGTTTAAAGTTTTGTTTGTACATTTTATAACTGTTCTGTGAAACTCCCCTTGTTTACACGGACAACATCCAAGCAGTAACCGATTTCGCGCCAAACAGTGAAGCAAGTTCGTAGTCATTCATGTATGTCAGTGCTTTCTGTACGCATAGCTTCCGTTTTTGCACTGTTGTAATCAAAGGAGTCTTTTGCATACATCCATAAAAGGAAGTCGCAAAAACTAATATCAGGCGAAAACAAGGTGATTTTTTAAAAAATAATTAAAAATATTAATTTTAAATATTAATTAGGAAATAATGATGGGATCACGAGATTTTTTTCTGAACTGGTGAAAGGTGTTAGATTTAGTGGAGATATTGAGTACTTATTGAAATATTTTATCTAAAAATATTAACAATAAATATTAATTAAAAAATAATAATTAATTATGATAGTGATGTAAGAATTTTCGCGAGATTTTTTTTTCTGAGAGAATATTTTCAGAATTGTTTAAATTAATTAAATGCTTTCCAACACTATCAAAATGTTATATGAAATAAGTTAATTGATTAATCAATAAAATAAAATATAATTTTTTAAGTTGAGTTTGCCATCTAGTGCAAAAGTGACAGTCAGATATTACTTTCAAATGATTTTTGTTAACGTTTGTGTTCAGAGAGGGATAATTTTTGCGAAAGGTCTATTTTTAAGACGAAAAATTTTGTGACGGATCCTGTTTTGAAATTAAAAAAAAAATGTGAAGGGTCCTTTAAAGGACCCGATTTCTTCCTAAACAGATCCCTGACTACAAATAATGTATTTCCTTTTCGTTACATTCTGAAAAGGTTAGAGCGAACATGTTACTTAATGCATATTTTGTGTAGCATGCAACTAAAATCTATGAACTGTTCGAATATACATTACATCTGCTTCAAACATATAAGAAATACTTTCATGACTCAGACTTTTTTAATTACTAGTGGATCATTAACACTTTTTTTAATTAGAATTCAATTATTATTATAAGATTGAAATGTATATTCGAACTGCAAGTAGGAAAAGAGATATATTCAAAATCGATCTAAAAATAAACCATATATATTTCGCACAAAATTTTAAACATATATTTCAATCTTAAGTTTTGTCTTCAACAAGTGAAGTTGTCTAGCGAGGAGCCGGCTTGTTGACAAACATGCACATTATCTTCACGTTCCTGATAAATGCCACTGGATGCGAATAAACAAGCATATACCATTGCAGAGGTTTTACTTACCCATCATACGTAGTATAGGGTAAGTCTTGTAATCGTTTTGAAAATCGAAAAAATTTTTTTGACGGATTTACACGTTTCAGACACTGGAGATTCAGAAAAACATATTTTTAGAAAAAAAATTTTGCCGTCCGTCTGTGTGTCTGTGTGTGTGTCTGTGTGTGTGTCTGTGTGTCTGTAAACGCTCTATCTCCCGAAAAAATTGAGATAGAGACTTGCAATTTGGTATGTACTTAGTATGTAATAATGGGAAGAAGCCTATTTCATTTCAATAACCTCGATTAACCGGAACTATTTTTTTCGGACTCTCGAAATATTCGTTCTGATAAAAGGTATATAAAAATTTTCGAAATTGTTTTTTTTAAGAAATGAATATAAAAGACACTAAAAAAACATAAATTTTGCATAAAGCATGAAGTCGATCGGATAATTAGTTGCCGAGATATTTGGAATCCTATTTTGCACACTCTTCGATTTTTCATGACCCTGTATTTCATCCAAATTTCACTTTAAAGATATATTTTAATTGGAAATTTGACGCTTAATCAGATGCAATAAACCGCTAGTTAATAGGATTATTATTTTTGGAGTTATAAGGTAAAACCTCTTTCAAGCAATTCAGTAATCGAGCCTTTAAAGTTTATGACGTCATCAAGCCACGATTTTATTTGAATTGCAATGCATTTTATAAGTAGTTTACACATTTTTATTTTGATATTTTACATTATGCATACCCATGATGGGTAAGTTTTACGGTGGCCCCCAACGACTAGTTTGTTGTTGTTGTTGTTTTTACATAAATTTTTTTTCCAAGTTTCGCTTAAGTTTGATCTCAAATATAAATTCTCTATTTTCTTACACATTCGCAAAATCATTTTTATTGACAAGTTTAATAAAGATATCAGTAAACTTGCAGGTATTGTTGTTCACGTTCTAAAAAATCAAATAGCGTCTCTTTTCTCCTATAAAAGTAAAGAATCATTTACAAAATTACGTCAAAGTTTGTGTTTTAGGATAATTTTTGGGATGGAGAATGACGGAATGATGATCATCGTCAATAACTTAGCGTCATCAATCGCCGATCACTTAGTACCCCAAAACATGTTTCTTGTTTTTAATGAGATACTAAATTCACATACATGTATCAGTGTTATCAAGTATAATGCCAAATGTATCTTTAAAGAGTTTTGCGAAAATAAAAATACAAGACGCGTAAGAATTTTGCTTCATACCGAGGTAAGGTGACTTTCATAGAGGAATTGCTTGAAAATATTAAAATTATTCCATTTTTATATATTGCATGCTACATGCTATTTTATTAGCTAATGAAACGCACTTAACATAAAATATATCCCATAAGAATATTTTGTATTATCAAAGGAGGGAAAAGGTAAATTTATATCATCTCTTTTATATCATTTTCTGAGGTAGGCGACCGAACATTCTATTTACAAGCAAGCCATACCATAAATTTTTTAGCTTCATTCTCGGTGCATTAGGTGGTCAGAAACAGAGTTTTTACACCTGCTATCTAATATACGTGACGGTCTAGTTCAGGAGGTTCAAGTTCGTGACAAACGCCACTGTATGCGAGAGTAATAACTGCGTTGAATAGCGATACCGTTGCAGGGATTTTTCCCTTTTCTTCTTTTAATAAATAATGAATACTTCCATCATGTTAAAGTTTCTTGAAAGTTTGCTTTAATCGAGTCATCAAATGTTTTTAATCAGGTTCTTTCCCTCTTTTCTCTTTCACTAAGGTCTCAGTTTTGGTTAATTTTATCTCCTTATTTATTTATTTCGTAAGCCAGACTTGAACTAAATGAGATTCAATGGTTAAATTTTTAATCAGGATTTTTCCTATTGTTACAACAAATAAATAAGTAAAAAACACTCGATACGCTTTGAGTGGGAGGGAAAAAGGATGAAAAGAATTACTTTAATTTTTAAGTAGAAATTCATAATTTTATCGTTCGTGACTTAAATGGTACAATATGAAGTTTATATATTCAAAGCAGTTTGACACATACGGCCATACATTCAGAAGATTAATAAGGCCTTATATTAACCAGATACTTTTTTTTAAGTTTATGCTTTGGGTTGTTTATAAATAAGAATAGAAAAGAAATTATGATTCTAACTCTGGTCTCCTACTAATTATGTTATTGAGAAACAAAGTGCAATAATAATGCCACCAATTATACATAATTGCTGTCGTTATACTTATAATTATTCCTGACGTAGTATACATCTATGGCCCGTGGCCGTGGGTAAATGTGTATCATTTATTGTTGTATAAGATACACCCTACATTAAAAGAAGGTACAACACAAAATATACTTCCCATGAAAAAACCTTGTTTTAACAAAGAAAGAGAAAAGATAAACACCTCTAACAAGATACGTCTCCATAAGCACATACTCAGAAAAACTTGTAAAAATTACAGAATATTCTTGTCATGAGGATATGCATGTCTATAAAAAAAATTTCCTGCGAACCTCGATAAAGCGTCCGTAAAAAAATAAATGAAAAATTTCGTGTTTTTGGCGATTTGTCTCTGGTTGGCGACAGAATGAAAAAAATTATACGCTTTTATCTCTTTAAAGAAAAACTTTTCCAACTCTTCATACTGAATTATTTTAAGCAAGTTTAAATTAATTAAATACAATTTTAAATCTACAGTTCTGTCATATATATATGTGTGTGTGTGTAATTAATATGTCATTCATATATATACAGTTGGCTCTCTGTTTAACGTCGCGTCGCTCTACTTAATAACGATCTCTATTTAAGAACGGTATTTTGCGGTCCCGGCTCCTTCGAGTACAAAAGTCCCTATTTAAAGGGATTATTTCTATTTAACGACGATTTTCATGCATTTTTTTTGTGGCAAAAATTTCAAGGCGGCCGATCAGAAGAATTTGATAAAGCACTTCTGCAGTGGTTTCATGAAGCAGCAGCTTCGAATATTCCAATTTCCGGAGTAATATTCAAAGAAAACGCTGTAATTTTAGCAGAAAAATTTGGATTGGAAATTTTTCAAGCTTCGAATGGTTGACTAGCGAAATTTCAAGAAAGATATGGACTTGCATTTAAAAGCATATGCAGCGAATGTGGCTCAGTGGATGAAAAGATAGTGGAAGAATGGAAAGGTGAATTAGAGATGATATTATATGGATACGATATTGTACTATGTTTTACGAAATAATAGAAAAATCATGTATTAATTTATCTATATATATATTATACAAATCAATTAGAGGTAAATTGTTAATTGCAATTAGTAATTGGTTCTTTTATGACCTAGTCACGTGATCTCTGACGTCACTGGTGACATATAGAATGATACCACATGGTCACGTGATATCACTTAATCAGTGACGTCACATGTCACGTGATCAAATCTTATCAGTGATTATATTAGCTGATAAGACCCTGAACAAGCATTCACTTTTCTCAGAGTCTTGGTGTGAGACGGATGGGTGCTTAGCTAGCTGGCGTGTTAGGTAAGAATAGTATTTGTATATATATTTTTAATATGACTTTAAATTAATTTGATACCTACTATGTAAAACGATATGAATATGTTTTGAATATTAGAACTAAAAAATAATACTTTGAAATAATAGACTTACTAAACAGTAAAATTTAAAGCTATGTAGATAAATTTCATAAAACTAAGTTGAAATGAAAATGGTAAAAGTTTAGTCAGTCTCATGTTAGTGTTTATCATATTAAATCTACAAAAAATTTTTAAGTGGGAATACTAATAATCCAAGTTACCATATAGATATTATAAGTTAGTAGATTCATAAACTAATGAGAATGTATATAATTTTAATAAACTATGCTGATTTCTACAGATATTTAATAAAATAGAAGTGAGTTTTCGAGGGAAATGTACAGAGTTTACCAATTTACTTCCCAGCTTTATCTTACCATAGGCAATGGTCTAAATCAAGTAAGGACATATACCTTGGAAATTATATTAATGTGACTAAATAACCTGGGGCTCACTCAGCCCAGTAGTTAGCGTGATGAGTATAAAATTACCTGGGGCTCACTCAGCCTAGTAGTTAGAGTGGTAACTATAAAATAAGCGGGGGCTCACTTAGCCCTGGGGTTAGTGTGGTGGTTATAATATAACCTGGGGCTCAATCAGCCCAGTAGTTAGCGTGGTGGGTATAAAATAACCTGGGGCATACTTGGTCTAGTAGTTAGCGTGGTGACTATAAAATAAGCGGGGGCTAACTCAGCCCAGTAGTTAGCGTGGTGGGTATAAAATAACCTGGGGCTCAATCAGCCCAGTAGTTAGCGTAGTGGCTTTAAAATAGGCGGGGGCTAACTCAGCCTTGTAGTTAGCGTGGTGGGTATAGAATAACCTGGGGCATACTTGGCCTAGTAGTTAGCGTGGTGACTATAAAATAAGCGGGGGCTCACTTAGCCCTGTGGTTGGCGTGGTGGCTATAGAATAACCTGGGGCATACTTGGCCTAGTAGTTAGCGTGGTGACTATAAAATGACAAGTCTGATTATATGTTTGTGGGTTCGAAACTTGCGCGGTTTAGACGATGTGGTTTTGAATACTTAGAGAAGTTAAAGAAATCACGACATTGTTCTATATCTTTATAAATATTATGTGTTTGAATATGATAAGTTAAGGATTCTTTATCAAGTTATAATGGAAATAATGCATATTTAGATAATTCTAAAATAGCGAACCCAACATATATAGGCCGATTAATAAGTATGCTAGTTTTCAATCTCTCCACAGCAGTCAGGTCTTTATTGTAAAAGAAGTCTTATAATTATATCTAAGTGAAAAAAAAAAAGAAAGAAACGAAAGCTGTAATTTTTAAATACATTTCCAGTATGAATTATTAAATCTAA
Source organism: Maratus michaelseni (assembly GCA_963931845.1). Taxonomy (NCBI): domain Eukaryota; kingdom Metazoa; phylum Arthropoda; class Arachnida; order Araneae; family Salticidae; genus Maratus; species Maratus michaelseni. The sequence goes on from OZ007587.1 coordinate 190,308,658, forward strand.
TTCACTTATTTCAGTAGTATTTCAAATTCTTAACAATAGTCGCATAGCATTGGAAAGTGTTTCATAAAGTATACCATGACGCATGATTTTACCTTCATATATATTTATTGTCCCTTACTGTAGATCCTATTTTATAATTTACGTTAAAATTCCTCATTCCTACCCTTTTTCGGGGTCTCTGTATATATTTTTTAAGTGTGTATTGATAGCCTAAATTTTATCAAAGGCATTTCTGTGAAAATGAAGTTAAGGTAGCGCATTAATGCAGTATAATTAATATGTATTATAGAGGACCCTGTATTTTCACTATAATCTCTGTTTTAACAAGACTTGTATAGAATTAGATTCATTACCATATTTAAGTAGCATCTATACAGGGCTATACGAAAGAATTCATATATATTAATGGTTTTAAGTATCAATCTCGCTTTAGATAGTCACGTGACATACATTTAAAAAAAATCCATATGTGTCATGGTAAAAGAAAGAACATATGTGATATATCTTAAAGTCTGCATGAATATAACTAAAAGGATGTCTGCGTTTCTGTAGGTGTAAGTATTTATATTACTAAAGATTAAATTTAATATTTTATGTTTTAATTTTGTCTACCCTACGTAAAGAAGAAATAACCATTTCTTTTAACACATAATAAAAAGTACTTTAAAAATATATTACTACTAAACTACTACATACCTAGACCTTACAACCAACTCTTATACTTGCTTTATAGGAAATGAATTGAAATGTGTTCTTATCAGTGAATCTTTTCTAGAATGTTATCGCGATCAGTGATGTCATCAAACCACGTGGTGAAGAATCTAGTTGAATTTGGGTGAAGTCTAGTAAATCATGCTTGAAATTTTTAGGTAACGATAAATTTTTATGTATATTTCTATATATATGTTTTGTATAATCAATATGTTTTAAATCATGTATTAATAGTTTATGTCTTGTCAATATATTTTTGCAGGACTTGTTAATATATTTTATTTTAAGAGAAATTATATTTTACTTAAGTAGTAGTACATATCGAATTCTTATCCTTCTTGTGTGTCACTATGCATTTTTTTGAAGTGCGTATTGTTAGCCTAAATTATAATGAAGCCATTTCTATGAAAATAGGGGATGGTGCTATTAAATTTAGTGCAGTGTAATTCATATATATTATAGGGGACTCTGTATTTTTAGTGTAATTTCTATTTTAGTAAGACTTGTATCGAATTAGGTTCATTAACCTATTTAATTAAAACCAATCTCTTATTCCAAAAATTCTTAAGGCTGTCTCTTAATTAGTATTGTTAATTTTATTTCTTAATTATTTTTGATTGAATACTCAATGAAGCATATATAACGAATCGAGTGGAATGTTTAGGAATAAATTGTGTGTTCTGAAGTTATTTAAAAACAGGATCCTTCAAACAGACCCCTTCACGAAACTTTAAAACAGAGCCCTTCACGAAAGTTTTAACCTTAACACAGGACACTTCACACAATGTTTCGTCTTAAAAATAGACCTTTCACAAACATACTAATGTATATACTTTTAATAGAATTTTAAAATGTTAAACGATATAAATATTAGATCTAAATATAAATCATTTTTTTACATTCAGTGAATAATTCTAGTCAAAATTCACGCATGTTCGAGCCTGTTAGTTAAATATGACATACACTAATAAGATTAGCTAATGATTCATTTTCTCATATGGTTAATAGTAGCAATCATTTCTCATAACTGTAAGTGTTTGTATGAAGTATGCAAAATTTATGATTTATGATTATTTTATTTTTCAGTCTTATAATACCTATTCATTCTGTATAAATTCCTTATGCCTTATCCATGACGTCACAATATCCCGTGGTTTTAAGAGATAAGCGAACACGTTATAACGTTTAGTTCTTTTAAGACAATGCATGCAGTCGAGTTTGGGTTAAGTCCAGTACTTTATGGTTTAAATATTTAGGTAAGATAACTTTATGTATATATATATTTTTTTCAATATTAAAGACAAAAATTTTTTAAATAATGCCTTAACTAAATAGTACAATATATATTTTATAAAAACAAAGATTAGTTATTCTATTCATTCCTCAAAAGAAATTTTTAAGTTAGAATACTAAAAACTCAATTTAGTATAATTTTTCTATACTTTACTATACAAAAAGCATAGACTAATGTAATTTAGTTTTATACTATTTAAAATTCATATATCTTATAGGGGACCCTGTATATTTTTTACCATAACCTGTATCAAATTCATTTAAACACAGGTACATTTAAACAGGTTCAAATTCATTTAAACATCTGTTTGCCTCAAAATTCTTAAGGGTACCTCAAAATGGCTATTTCATAGTTCTTATTTTTCATTAAATACACAGTGAAGCCTTTTAAAACTTAACAGATTTTAGTATATATATATATATATATATATATATATATATATATATATATATCACCATATGTATATATGAAGAGTAGAACCTATATAGGACTACACGAAATAATTCGTATACATTGACGGGTTTAAATAGCTCATTTCATACATTTACCTATAAAAAATGTGCCAGAAACTGTGAGTAACAGGTATTTCTTATCGCGGAGTGACTCATTATCTCATACGGGGTGAAATCGACGCTTCCCGATAGAAAGATGATTCAGCGATATGCATGTTGAGGGGATACTGGATAGCCGTCTGTTTTTCTTAATTTCAATTCTAAAAAATATATATTTTAAACGTTAAACTAAAAAGGCATTCGTGTAAAACCTATTTTCACACCGCATGAATACGTACTCATTTGAAAATATCAGTCTATTTCTTAAAATATCTATGGAATCATAATATTTTTACAGGGTATATTGTGAAGGGGGGGGGGGGGGGCTTTTCATTCAAACAGCGGACCTTGCATTTTTATGAAAGGTCTCTCGTGTTTCTGTCGCCATAAAATAACGTGAATCTATTGGATTTATTTTGTGAAAGGCGCTGGGATTCGAATAGGGTTTTATTATTTTGTGAAGGTAGCTTAATATCTATAACTTTTCAAAGTTTCTTTCGAAGGATCTCTATATTTTGTACATATCGATGTGTAAGTTGTACTTTTAGCCTAACTTGAATTGAAAAAAAAAGGTAAGGTATAAATTACCTGATTTTAGGAAGGGTTCTTATGCATAATTGGATTTTTGTGAAGGGCCCTTTTTATTCAAACAGGGTTGGGGATTACCTCCGATGACTATAGCAATAAGAAAGCCTGCCTGGACTTGTGTAGCATGGAAAGGTTAGAGAATTTAATTTTCACATATAAAAAATTAGATACTATTAATTCTGAATGATTTTAGTAAAAAATAATAGTTATTATTTACTTCATAAGTTGCATTTCTTTCGCCTACGTGCGAATTTTTCATATATGAAATATTGAATTAAAAAAGAGCTTGCTGTTAAATTCTTCACAAAAACTGGGGCGCTATAAGAAATATATCGGGCGGTGGAGGGCCCAGTTAAAAAAATATAATTATTTTTCTTCATAAGTTCTTTCGTCTAAGGGCTAATTTTTCATATGAGCCTAACAGTTTTCATACACTCTTGAAAAAAAAAAAAGAGCTTGCTGCAAAAATATTGGGGCGCTATATAAAAATATATATAGCGGGCGGAGGAGGGCCCAGTTTTAAAAATATATTAATTATTTTCTTATATCATATGATTCCTCTAACACGCATTTCAATTTTTGTGAAGGGTCCTCCTACAATTTTTTGTGAAGGCCTCTTTCGAATAGGGTACGTATCTCATTTATTTTATGAAGGGATCCTTTAGTCTAATGCGAGTTCACACTTCGAAGGGTAAAAAAAGGGGGGATCGATGAACTGAATGTATGAAGGGTTCTAGTATTTATGCATAATTTGAATTCATTGGAATTTTTGTGAAGGGTTCCTTTTTATTAAAAAGGGGATTTGTCCAATTTTTTTGTGAAGGGTTCAATATCTATAACTGTTTCCAGTTTCTTTTGAAGGGTCCCCAAAACGTATAATCACTCCATTCGAAGGCTTCCCTATAACTTTTAACTATTTTTGCATGCTAACCTAAATAAATGTATTCCTGTAGAACCTATTTGTATACTTCAATCCATTTAAGAATCCTATATGTTTTGGCTATCAGTAGGGTAAAGCTTTTTCTTGAATCCTTTGGATTTTTTGTGAAGGGCCTTAGGCCTTTTTATTAAAAAGGGGATCTGTAACTGTTCACTATTTTAATTAACTAATGCACTAGATGGTAAAATTATATTTTGTTCACATAACATTTCGATAATGTTGGAAAGTGATTCATGAATTATGACACTACGCATGATTTTTCATTCTTGTTTATTTACATATACGTTGAATTCTTCTTTTTATAGTACTCTATACTTTTGAAAGTGCGTATTGTTAGTCTATCGAAGGGCCCCTCTGGGTAAAAAAGGGAGGGGGAGGGGGGAGCTATTCAATTGAGTACAGTATAATTCATGCGGGACCCTATATTTTTTACCACAACCTATATTGAATTCATTAAAACGCGCCTGTTTGCCCCAAAAATGTTGAAGTCCGCCAATTAAAATTAATTAATGACCCTTTTTAATTTTTATTACCATTCTACTGCACATGCAAACTGCGTACTCTCGTTGAGGGAAAAAAAATCTCGCCAAAATTTCTTAAGTTCTCCAATTAAAATTAATTAATGACCCTTTTTAATTAAATCATTATTGACTTTTAAAATTCACTTGTAATATACTCTAACATGTATAACAAATAGCCTACTCTCGTTGAAAAAATATTTGCTTCGAAAAATGTCTTAAGTTCGCCAATTAAAATTAATCACCATTTTTAATTAAACCATTATTGACTTTTAAAATTCTCCACTAACGTGTATATCGAATACCCTACTCTCGTTAAAAAAAAAAATATCGCGAAAATTCTTAAGTTCTGCAATTAAAATTAATTAATTACTATTTTTAATTAATATTTTGAATTAATTAATCATTTACTTCTACTGCATATACTCATAATCAAACTGCATACTCTCGTTGAAGAAAAAAGCTTCGAAAAATTTCTAAGTTCCCCAATTAAAATTAATTAAAATTAAAGTTAATTAAATTTCTAATTCGCTATAATAAATCCGTTGACATTCACCTCGTCCACCAATTCTCCGCGAAAAAAAAAAAATGCGTCGAAAAATTTCTAAGTTCCCCAATTACAATTAATTAATGACCATTTTTAATTCATATTTTTGCTACAAACCGAAAAAAAAATCGAAAATTTTCAAGTCCCCAATTAAAACTCATTAAAATAATCCCCTTATCTTATAGTAGAAATCCTTATCGCACCCCCCCTCCCATCGAACCCTCCGTTCTTATCAGTGCTCATGCTCTTATCGCCACCTTCACCTGCTCCCCCTGTGCTCCACCTGCGCCTTCCGCCTGCGCCTTCCGCCTGCGCCTTCCGCCTTCCGCCTGCTCGACTCAGGTGGCGTTGAACTGTCAAATATACACTACTTATCTCCCTTTTTGTTATAGGCAAATCAGAGCAACGTAGGTGTTTTAAGAACATTAAAAGAACACTTTGCGAATACAAAAATAACATAAAATCGTGGATGACATCATCTATTATTATTGATTGGGTTAAAAAAAATTATGTGAAAATGTGCAAGGAAAAACTAAAAAATCTATTTTGACCGATCTTCGCCCTGCACATCCTGTAAATATTCCAGGACTTACGAATGTGTCTGTTCATTTTTTACCAGCTAATTGCACAAGTAAGTTGCAGCCATTAGACCTGAGGGATAATTTCCTTAATTAAGAAATTATTAAATAATTTTGCTGACAAAAAGAAAATAAAAAAATTACAATATTGAAAGCCATGCACATGATTACACCAGCCGGGAAAGAAGCTTCTCCTTACACAACTGAAAACTCCTTTCGGGCATCTGGAATTGGCATTCAAGAACAAATGGATATAACAGATGTACAACTCGACACGGAAGATATCACCACCGAAAAATGGAAAAGACTTGTTGGTGATGTAGATGTTTCAGTAAAAGATTTTTTCGATTAGACATCACAAATGTAAATGCAACTTTCGATGTAGAAGATGATGACAAAGCTAATGATACAGAAAGCGAGACACCTTACTCAGACGCGAATTCTGCTCTGGATATTCTTCGTCGGTACACTGTTTCATCAAATATGGAAGATGACTCATTTAACCTTTTGAGAAGCTTGAATCAAGGGTACTAAAAACAAGACCGCCATTCAAACAATCTACACTTTTTGATTTTTTAAAAACTTGATTTGTTTTGTTAAACGTATTATAAATATTTTTATTGTACTGTAAGTAACATTATATACTGTAATGCTGTTCTTGTATAAATCTATATAAATTCCTGTATAATGAATGTTATTTGTATTTATGCAATACAAATATGTAGTACTATATCTGTATCAACAAAAATAAATAAATAAATAAAACAAAAAAAATAATAATAGATAAACCATTTCTAAACACGCTAATATATTTATGTTTGAGTGCTAAGCGCGATAGCGCCGCAATGTATCTGCGGATCAAACAAATTGTGTTTCAACCCAGAAATTTTATCTTATAAAATGTAACACACTAGATCGCTGTAAATATTTCAACTGTTGAATAAAAATTAAATGATTTCAATTATTGAATAAAATTTCTGGGTTGTTTGATCCGTTGAAATTTGTTTGATCGCAGATACATTGCGGCGCTATCGCGTTTCATAGCACTCAAACGGTTAAGAAATGTATCGACAGTCCTAAGCCTGTAAAGTGTGAAGGGAAATATTTTTCAAATGTTATTTTTCCACAAATTTCTTAAGGACGATTTTTCGAGGTTCCTTGAAAGTCGTTAAATAGAGAGCCAACTGTATATATATATATATATATATATATATGTGTCTGTGTGTGTGTGTGTGTGTGTGTAATTAATTTAACTATCTGTTATTATATACGGTTAGAACAAAATTTAAATTGATTAAAATTGTTTCAAACTCAAAATTAAGGTCCGATTCTGAGCACTTTCAATTCGCCTTTGATGTTGTCAGAGTCGGAGGCAAACGAAAACAGTGTTCTTGCCATGGAAACAACGATTTATGCAATATTTTATACCGAAAGCATTTTTAATCAGGCAGTTACTTTTAAAATACACTTAAAACTTATCCAGCCTGTGAAACCGTGTAAAATTAAATAACAACAGCAACACGGAACTTATATATGTTATTATATATTATGTATAATAAGCTTATAGCAGTAATAATTAACTATTTCATCGTTTAAATTTGAATTATTTAAGTACTGCGCATTTAAACACTCATTTAACAAAGAATTTTCAAATGCATTAAAATCGCTTACATTTGGCGAGGAAAAGTATTGTTAGCCAGCCAAATCGCATCTTTTTGCGCCAAACACTTGAAAGTATTTTTTTTTTCCAGATTTTCTACTAGAATTCCGCAGCTAAATTTAGATTATCTTTCATAGTGTACATGAGTAAGTTACATTAGTATTTGTTTTTCAAAACATTCTGTGTATGCGCTTTAAGAAGACCTTCCTTGGAAGTTCCTTTACATCATTTTGTGAGGTAGACGAACAAACAAATTCCACGTACAAGCAAACATAACCTAAATTATTGGGCCGCATTCTCTGGGCATTAGGAGATCAGGAAAACGTTCATACACCTGCTATCTTTCATATGTGAAAGACTATTTCATCGTTTAAGTTTGAATTCTTTAAGTACTGCGCATTTAAACACTCATTTAACAAAGAATTTTCAAATGCATTAAAATCGCTTGCATTTGGCGAGGAAAAGTATTGTTAGCCAGCCAAATCGCATCTTTTTGCGCCAAACACTCGAAAGTATTTTATTTTTTTCCAGATTTTCTACGAGAATTCCGCAGCTAAATTTGGCTGTTCTTTGATAGTGTACATGAGTAAGTTACATTAGTATTTGTTTTTCAAAACATTCTGAGTATGCGCTTTAAGAAGACCTTCCTTGAAAGTTCCTATACATCATTTTGTGAGGTAGACGAACAAACAAATTCCACATACAAGCAAGCATAACCTAAATTATTGGGCTGCATTCTCTGTACAATAGGAGATCGGGAAAACGTTCATACACCTGCTATCTTTCATATGTGAAAGACTAATTCAAAGTATTCAAGTTCGAGACAAAAGCCACGGTCTGCGAGGGGAAGTACATTAAATGGAGATACTATTAGAGATATTTCAGGGCAATGAATAAGCTCGAAGCCGCCACAGTCGCCCAATGTATTGAACCAAATCCGTTGGTTGATGTATTTAACTCATTGAATTTAGCTTTTAAATTTTTCTGGTGGGATCTTCCGTCATCTGGTCTACTACCGTTCCAAGCAGTCTGGAAGGGCCCGGTTGTTCTGCAAGTACCGATAGTCTCATTTACTTTTTTTTCTTTTAATAAATAATGAATAATGTTTCAAAGTTTGCTTTAATGGAATAATTAAGTTTGTTCAGTCAGATTCTTTGTTTTTTATAATTGCGAATGAAATTTACGAAGCAATAAATTTTATATATAATTTTAAGCATCATTATTTAAATTCTTATTACATTTCATTTACACGACTGTGTATAAAAATGCTTCGTGGAGACATTTTATACAAATTTACAAAGATTTTGCTTTTTTTTTTTTTTTTTTTTTTTTTTTTTGCGCATGATGTAAAAAAATATTGAGGTGGAAAAGGTCTGCTTTCTTAATCATTGAGAAAGTCACATCGAGCAAATAGCAACGAAGTTAAACAAAAGCATCATAAGATGTTAAGCTGTATTGATCGCTGTTTCATTTATGAACAGACACGCCAACCATAGTCAGATGCAATATCTACTAAATCATCTTCCTTTTTTTTTTTTTTTTTTTTTTGTATTATAGTAGAAAAGACAAAATTTGCATACATCATAATAATTCCACGAAATCACTTATATGTTTCGAAGAAATCATGTTAATCTTTAAAGATGATTATATTTACATTGGTTAGAATATACATTCATATTAATTATATATGAACTGAATTAGGAATAATGATTCATTATATGAATAATCATTCATTATTTGAACAATTATTCAGCTATGTCAAGCCTAGACCAACATACGATCCTAAAGACCTGCCCATTCGCCGACTTTCCATTCATAAAAACGTGCCCGTTTCTCCGTCGTCTGCTAGCAGATAGCGTAGAATAATAGAACAACATTCTGCGTTTTTCCCTTTAAATACGTTAGTAATGTTATCTGTTTATTAATATTTTTAGCATATATTTCTATTCAGGATGGATGAAACTGGTGAAAAGAACATATTTAAAGTCGAGAATTAAAGTCTCATTGCAAAAAGTGTTTATTTATTAATAAAATTTTCATATTGTGTAAAAAGAATATCTGATTAGTAAACTACTAGATATGATGTAAGAGCTCGATTAAGATAAGTTTTTAAATATTTCAACAATATCTAGGATTTTCATTTTTGAGACAAATACAATATATCAATAATTTAAAGATCCATCTCAGAAATTGCGTTTTGGCGTGGTTCTATTATATATCCTTTTATAATTTCCTCCTTTATTTTAGGATAAAAGTAATTTCACGACTATTCTATAATTGCTTCGATTTTACATATTTAAATTATTGCTTACATATATAATACACAATGATTTGAGAGTTAATTTTGTTGGGGACAAATACTAAAAAATATGAGCACCGGCAAAATAAAATCTAGGGAGGGGCAAAGTTTTTTAACAGGTGTGCCTATGGCCCAGTTGTAATTTATAAAATTCATTTTTAACATTACTAACATTGATATGTTATTTTATAAAAAATTTCCCTTATTTAAAGATCGATTATATCAGTTTTACCAACTCCCCCCCCCACCCCAATCTATTAAGATGTTTCAATATATTCCCCTTATTTAAGTCTTTTTTTAAATGATATGCAATTGCTTATTCTATCCAAAAACTAATGGCACTGGATATGAGTCAATTATTAGAATTCTTTGCAGATGTGCTATTTTAATAAACATGTTTATTATTTTTTAGTGCATATGAAATGTAAATGTACTGTTACTGAAGGGACATCTCTTGTGATTTTGTTTGTTTACAAATTATACATTTTAAAAGTCAAAAAATAATAAATAGTAAGTTTTTATGAAATGGAATTTTGTAATAGTGCCGATTTTGTTAAAAGGAATTTTGTGAAGGGGCCCATTTTATCAAATTTATTTTTGTGAAGCCCATTTTATCAAATTTATTTTTGTGAAGGGGCCCATTTTATTAAATTTATTTTTGTGAAGGGACCCTAAATAGACCCCAAATTTTGTCTGGATCGACCCTTCAAAACATTTATTGTACACAGTGCAAAATCAAAATGGATTTAAAACATCAGGTTTATGAAAATTGTGCACTAAAATTGGAAGTGCCCTAGAGCCTCAGCCCATGTTTCCTTCAGGCGCTGATTGAAAAACAATAAGCTAACATTCATTGAAGGCCAATAGTATTTACCCCTTTCATCATATTTTGACCAGTAAATATCCTTGAAACTTTTTTTTTAAATATGAACTTTACAGAAAAAAGTAATCACTTTTAAGCACCTTAAAAACTATTTTCAACTTTTAAGGGAAAGTTTGCTTTACATCTTCTGTATGAATTTGAGAAAAAACTGGGTCCCCGCTTTGATGCCCCTGACAAAATTTCATCCCATGAAAGTAAACACTTCATAAATATTTCATCTCCATAAGATTTTAAATATATAACTTGTAATTTAAAAAGTTCATTATATAAAAGAAAACTTTCACAAAAATAACTTCATTAAAACAAAACAGTGCAACAATAAAAAAAAAAATCTTTCACTAAAAAATCGACTAACAGCATTACAACTTACACACCAAGGGTCGATCCAGACAAAATTTGGGGCCTTTTTAGGGCTCCTTCACAAAAATCAATATAATAAAATGGGCCCCTTCATAAAAATCAATTTGATAAAACGGGTCCCTTCACAAAATTCCTTTTAACAAAATAGGACCCTTCACAAAATTCCATCTCATAAAAACTTACTATTTATTATTTATTTATTATTCTTTGACTTTTAAAATGTGTAATTTGTAAACAAACAAGTTCACCAGAGAGGAAAACTTAAGCAAAAGTATTTTAAAAAGTTTTTGTTAAAACACAGATTCACAAAACACCTTCACAAAATTCCTTTTTTCATAAAAACTTACTATTTATTTATTATTCTTTGACTTTTAAAATGTGTAATTTGTAAACAAACAAGTTCACCAGAGAGGAAAACTTAAGCAAAAGTATTTTAAAAAGTTTTTGTTAATAAACGCTTGGTTCAAATTTGAGTAGTTGGATTTTGACTTTCATTACAAAATGTTATTTTTCACAAAAATATAATAAAATTTCACAAAAATAACCTTTACTTTTCACAAAATAGGCCCTCAGAAAAAAAAACCTGCATCGACCCCTGCACACACACAAAAATAAATAAATAAATAAAGAAAGAAAGACAAAAAATGGACATTTCCTTAAAGAATTAAAGTGATAGGAATCAGGCAAATAATGTTTCTTTGGGAATACGTTATCAGATGCTGACAATCCTAAATACTGAATATATGCTTGCATTATTAATAGACATATAAAAGGAAATTAACGCAGTATTATGCAAGTAATATTGTGATATTAAAGCTATTCTAAAATTTTTTGTTTTCTATCATTGGTTTTCAAAAGTTTCAATTGTACAAAATAAATTAAAAATGCTGAGAAAATTCAAAATTTACTCATTAAAATATAAAATATTGATTATCTTTGAATGATTCAAATTGCAAAAAGATTAATTTAAAACGTCATCGCAATAAAAGTTTTTAATTCAAAAGATTATGTTACACATGGGTGAATTATTATAAACGTCACTTAAAATTAATAAAAAAAATTCCTGAAATACAAAAGCCAAAAAATACAGAAATCAGGATAATTTTCTATGCACATCCCTTCGCTACAGTGATAGATAAAAGAAAAGTTTGATTGTATAAATTCTTAATATTAGAATGTTTTAAAGATTTATGATTTTACAAATGTATAGCGCTAGCCACACATGTGGGTCTAGGTATGGCGTGCTTGTGATGAAAAAAAAAAAAAAAAAAAAAAGCAGTTTTATTTTAATAGCCATAATGTTTAGAACAGATATTTCATTATTCTATAAGTTTCTGTTCCTTTTATAGTAAAATTATGAGCCATATTATTAGATTAAATGCATAATTAACATTTAATAAACTTAAATAAAATAGTAAAAGGTAAATACGCATACCTTGCCTGCCGATTGCTTGAATCCATGCTTGTTTATTTTTTCCTCTTTTGGAAAATAATGCATCGAAATTTTATTATCATCAGGGTCAAAATAGTCTGCCCGACTCTCAATACTACAGAAAGGCACACAACACCTCATATTTATAAGGATATAGCAACCAGAATAAAAAAAAATCACATAACTATAACATTCACGTGTTCTATAAACTGCAGTTTGTTGTTCTAGTGCTGACCACGAGACGGCAAACGCCGCATTCCGAAACTAGCACGCAGAAAATCGGCGAATGGTCGGGTCTTTTAGGATCATATGTTGGTCTAGGTCAAGCTAACAGTCCATCGAATCCAATCACTTGAAAAATGTCTCAAAGAAGAATATATATACACTGTAAAATATAATCTCTCAAATTGACAGAAAAAAAACTGTCAATTTTGACGCCGGTGGAAAACCGCTTAATTTACAGACATTCTATATACAGTGTCTCACATAAGTGATGGGACACTTGTGCTTTACAAAAGGAAACTAATCAAATAAATTAAAAAAACATGTACACATTTTTTTTGTGGGTGTGTTTCATACTTAAATTTAGTAAAGATTATTACATAACATACATTTTGTCAAAATATTAAAATATTAATTTAATAAAAATACAAATGTTTAGAACGGAGCAAAAAATAGCTCACATAAGTGAAGGGACACCATTATATATGCAACAAAAATCGCCTGAAATAAGCAATAAAAATATTTTTTGGGGTTTTATTTTTACTTAAAAGCAATTGGCAATAATTTATAAAATCGTCTGCAGTATTTCTCTCCAGTTTGTTTTGGAATTTTTGTGTTTTTTAGCTCTGTGTAGTCATGAATGCTAAACGAAAAGAAACTTCGCCTGAAATTCGAAAATTAGTTATTAATTTGCATATTGAACGTGGAAAATCTATTAGAAAAACTGCTGAAACAGTTAACTTGAGTCGTTCAACAGTTTTCAATATCATTAAACGATATAAAAAGAATCATATGATTCAGGATAAAAGAAGACCTGGCTGACCATCAAAGCTATCCAATGGAATAAAGCGTTCGAAATATTAAAATATCGTTCGAAATATTAAAAAAAATCCAAGAATTAGTGCTTCAAAAGTTGCTGCTGATTTACAAGCATTATATGGAATAATTGTTAATCCTGAAACTATTAGAAGGGTAATTCGATCTGCTGGATATCACGGTAGAGTAGCCAGGAAAAAATTCTTCGTAAGTGAAAAGAATAGAAAACTCAGACTAGCTTTCGCAAAATCCAACATAAATAAGAATTCTGATTACTGGAATAAAGTTATATTTGCTGATGAGAGTAAATTTAATATATTTGGTTCTGACGGTAGAATCTTGGTGTGGAGAAAACCCAGGGAAGAACTTCGCAAACAGAACTTGGTACCAACAGTAAAACATGGTGGAGGAGGAGTTATGGTATGGGGGTGTATGTCGTCCGCTGGAGTTGGTAATTTTGTTTTTATTGACAGTATAATGGATCAGTACAAGTATATTGATATTTTAAAGCAAAATTTGAAATCTTGAGCACGAAAATTGAACCTTCATAACGATTTTAAATTCTACCAGGACAATGACCCCAAGCACACTGCTCTGAACGTTAGACTCTGGCTGCTATATAACTGTCCTGAAATAATAAAAACACCACCACAATCTCCAGACTTAAATCCCATAGAGAATATTTGGCAAGAATTGGAATCAAGAATTCGCAAACACACCATTTCTTCAAAACAACAACTAAAATCGGTGCTTCAAGAAGAATGGGGTAAAATCACTCCAGAAATCCCAAAAAAAATAGTCGAATCCATCCCAAAAAGATTAAATCATGTTTTAAAAGTAAAAGGAAATCCAACAAAATATTAAAACCTTTTAAAAAGTAAAATTTTTGGATAAATATTTGATGGAAAAGTAAGTGTCCCATCACTTATGTGAGCCATTTTTTGCTCCGTTCTGAACAATTGTATTTTTACTAAATTAATATTTTAATATTTTGACAAAATGTATGTTATGTAATAATTGTTACTAACTTTAAATATGAAACACACCCAAAAAATTTTTGCACATGTTTGTTTATTTATTTTATTGCAGTTTCTTTTTATAAAGCACAAGTGTCCCATCACTTTTGTGAGACACTGTATATATTTGTCTTACGTGGGAAATAGGGCTGAATTTCTACCTTAACGTTGGCAACAATCGTAGTTTCCAGAGCTCAGACCAATGAACAGACAAGATTGTGTTAGCCCCGCCTCCAATATGGCGGTCAGTGTCAGAGCAGTGAAACTGAAGCTAGCAATTATTAAAAATAAAATAATATGAACGTAATCCAAAGCGTCTGAGATGATTCCTCTTTTTAATTATGAGTAATATTGCTGATTTCAAATGAATTCATTTTTTCAAAGAATTCCTGTAGAATTTATTTATGAATTTCACTCACACAAAAATCGGAGATAATAAAATACAGTGTCTCACATAAGTGATGGGACACTTGTGCTTTACAAAAGGAAACTAATCAAATAAATTAAAAAAACATGTACACATTTTTTTTGTGGGTGTGTTTCATACTTAAATTTAGTAAAGATTATTACATAACATACATTTTGTCAAAATATTAAAATATTAATTTAATAAAAATACAAATGTTTAGAACGGAGCAAAAAATAGCTCACATAAGTGATGGGACACCATTATATATGCAACAAAAATCGCCTGAAATAAGCAATAAAAATATTTTTTGGGGTTTTATTTTTACTTAAAAGCAATTGGCAATAATTTATAAAATCGTCTGCAGTATTTCTCTCCAGTTTGTTTTGGAATTTTTGTGTTTTTTAGCTCTGTGTAGTCATGAATGCTAAACGAAAAGAAACTTCGCCTGAAATTCGAAAATTAGTTATTAATTTGCATATTGAACGTGGAAAATCTATTAGAAAAACTGCTGAAACAGTTAACTTGAGTCGTTCAACAGTTTTCAATATCATTAAACGATATAAAAAGAATCATATGATTCAGGATAAAAGAAGACCTGGCTGACCATCAAAGCTATCCAATGGAATAAAGCGAATTATCGTTCGAAATATTAAAAAAAATCCAAGAATTAGTGCTTCAAAAGTTGCTGCTGATTTACAAGCATTATATGGAATAATTGTTAATCCTGAAACTATTAGAAGGGTAATTCGATCTGCTGGATATCACGGTAGAGTAGCCAGGAAAAAATTCTTCGTAAGTGAAAAGAATAGAAAACTCAGACTAGCTTTCGCAAAATCCAACATAAATAAGAATTCTGATTACTGGAATAAAGTTATATTTGCTGATGAGAGTAAATTTAATATATTTGGTTCTGACGGTAGAATCTTGGTGTGGAGAAAACCCAGGGAAGAACTTCGCAAACAGAACTTGGTACCAACAGTAAAACATGGTGGAGGAGGAGTTATGGTATGGGGGTGTATGTCGTCCGCTGGAGTTGGTAATTTTGTTTTTATTGACAGTATAATGGATCAGTACAAGTATATTGATATTTTAAAGCAAAATTTGAAATCTTCAGCACGAAAATTGAACCTTCATAACGATTTTAAATTCTACCAGGACAATGACCCCAAGCACACTGCTCTGAACGTTAGACTCTGGCTGCTATATAACTGTCCTGAAATAATAAAAACACCACCACAATCTCCAGACTTAAATCCCATAGAGAATATTTGGCAAGAATTGGAATCAAGAATTCGCAAACACACCATTTCTTCAAAACAACAACTAAAATCGGTGCTTCAAGAAGAATGGGGTAAAATCACTCCAGAAATCACAAAAAAAATAGTCGAATCCATCCCAAAAAGATTAAATCATGTTTTAAAAGTAAAAGGAAATCCAACAAAATATTAAAACCTTTTAAAAAGTAAAATTTGTGGATAAATATTTGATGGAAAAGTAAGTGTCCCATCACTTATGTGAGCCATTTTTTGCTCCGTTCTGAACAATTGTATTTTTACTAAATTAATATTTTAATATTTTGACAAAATGTATGTTATGTAATAATTGTTACTAACTTTAAATATGAAACACACCCAAAAAATGTTTGCACATGTTTGTTTATTTATTTTATTGCAGTTTCTTTTTATAAAGCACAAGTGTCCCATCACTTTTGTGAGACACTGTATAAACTTTCTAGAATGCCCTGCTGCCATCTGTTGCCGTTTTATTGAAGTAAAAATAATTTCTTTTGCAGAAATCTATAATCAATTAGAATAATAAAATGTTGAACGAAATTTAAACAATCATTGACGATAAACTATCTTCCTACCACATAGTGGTTTTTTTTTAATGAAATTAAGCCGTGCTGTACAATATTATAGGTGCTAATTATGTTTCCAAGATCCTTTTTTCATAGTATTTAAATTATTTATATGTCCATTAGTATCATCAACTAAATGCATTTTTAGTTGTATATTTTCAACGGAGTTTTCAATTACTTTTTTACATTAAAAAAAATTGTCAATTTCATATATTCAAATGATTTATTGTAGTACTTATTATTATAGCTAGAATTACTAGAAAAATAAAAAGGGACGAGCGAGCAAAGCGAGCTGTGACCGCGTAGCGGTCTCAATGTGAATTGCTTTGCAATTCACCGGGGGTTGGCGAGCGTTAGCGAGTAGGGGGCTGAGCCCCCTAGTATCTGTATATTTTCATTAGATCAGTTTTTTTTCTGTAAAACATATAGATTTTTAATGTAAAAATGACAAAATCCACATTTTTTACAGGAGAAAACTGTTTTACTTTAAAAGTTTTTTTTTCTGTAAAAAATACAATATTTTTCTGTCAAAATTACAGATTTTTTTTTTACAGTGTATAGATTTATCATCCTATATCTCAGTCTCGAGGATTCTAGTCAGAGCTCAATACAACGTTTCATACCGATTTGAAAGGTAATAGTGTAATTACTAAATATCATACGTCTATTTTGGGTTTAATAGATGAATCAATTTGATTATAAAAACCTTTAATTTATATGCAGTAAAGCATGTGAATACATAACTTGTCTGTAAAGGAATCCTGTCTTAAACGGAAAACTTTCATAATGCTGGCGGAAAGAATACCATACAATTATACCTGTTAAGACAGGACCCTTCCTAAAACAGAATTTTAAACCAACCCTAGCGATTCCGTTTTCACAGGTTTTACTTTTTTTTTTTAATCTTCTAAGAAACATTGATTTTAGAATGGGAGATTACAACGAAGCAATACATTTTCTTTATAATTTTATGCAGTGTCATTTAAATTGTTATTATCTAAATTTATAAGAAAATTACGCGTGAAAAGGAATCACAAGAAAAATCCATAGAAATTTAGAAATAGTGTAACGGAAAATCAAGTCTTACTTGCTCAAACATTGAGAAAAATCACATCGAACAAATAACAACGAGGTTAAACAGGGCCATCAAAAGATGTTAAACTGCATCGACCGCTGTTTCATTTATGGACAGACGACACGCCCATCATAGTCAAATGCAATTTATACTAAATCATTCTCTCTTTTTTTTTTTTTTTTGCATTATATAGTAGAAAAGAACCTAAATCACAGGTTGATTTTCGATCATGATAATTCCACGAAATCTCTTTATATGTTTCGAAAAAATCGCGTTTCCTTTTAAATATCTGCTTTTACATAATTTATAGGATAAATGCATATTTATGGTATGAATGATAATGCAGAAATGGATGATATTATGTCTGTGATTAAAAACTCATCATTTTCATCAATAATTCACATGTTTTTCGAAATATTGTTCATGAGTATTTTTTTTTTCCTGTGACCAGAAAAGTAAGTAATAAATAAACTACTTTCAATATTTTTTCCATTGGTTCTGTTATAATGCTTTCAGTAATGGAAAAAATATCAGTGTTGCCAACTTTTTAGCCCTTTTTACACGTTTTTGGCTTGTATTTTAGCACTGTTTCGACAAAGGTGTAAAAAAAAAAAGCGCCAAAATAACAATATTTAAAAGAGCTAAATGTGGTGCAACGTTCTGAAATATTTTGTTGTTCCACAGTGCCCGAAATCATGGCTGAAGGATTTCTATTCCATACTTAGTCTATGAAATATTGCTGTGCATATGCCACATACGTGCACGTAAAATCTGTGACATTGAAAACCTTCTTATTGGAAGATGGTGGGTGGGGAAGAGTACGAAACGAAGATTTTGCCTGCTGGTAATCAAAATTGTGGAGAATGCTTCTCTTCCAGTCATTATTTTTTAAAGGAATAAATAATATGAAAAAGGCAAGTAGAAACCTCTTATCTTGTCAGATAACTCACATTCAGCTTGCATTCTTTTAAAAATAACTAAGTATCAAACTGATATCAGTAGAGGAAAAAAGAGAGTTATAGACATCAAGAGGTGGGAGGTGGAGAGCGTGGTTAGTTGGTGATTGACAGATGACAGGTGATGGATGTGTGATAGGTGAGTGACAGGTGATCACCTCTTGATGCCCCAGAACTCTCTTTTTTCCTGTACTGATATCAATTATTTGGCTTCTAAAATGCAGCAACAGCAATATCATTATATATATATATATATATATATATATATAACTTTAAGTAAAATTTAACCATTGAAACATAAGAAATCTTTGGTATCGGGATTTCAGTGTATGTGGTAGGTTTCTTATGTTTCAATGGTTAAATTTTACTTAAAGTTTTATATATTGAACTTCCATAATGACATGCTGCATTTGCGCAATCATTTGTGGATAGTTATATTTTTATTTTTATTTTAATTTTAATTTTTATATTCATTTGAATATCGTTCTATTGCAGCCATCAATTAGATTTCATCTAATTACAGCCCAAATTTTGGCATATCTTATATTTTCATATATATATATATATATATATATATATATATATACTTTCCAAAGTATAACACCAAATGTTACCCAGATTTGTTTACTTTTAAAAACAAAATTTTAAGTAAATTTATTCATTATTATTTGAGCCACTAAACGTTTTGGTATTTGCCACGTCATGATCATATAATTGTTTTTTTTTCTTTGAAAAATTTGGCACGCGGATGTGAAAAGATTCGCCGTTCCTATGGTATAGTGCAGGGTCGGCGAACCTATGGCACGCGTGCCGTAGCTGGCACGCGAGAGGATATGTTTGGCACGCCGTTGATTTAACTTCTAAATCAAAATTCAGTCAAACTTCGTTGGCAGTGCAATTAAAGAGAAAAATAAACTGTCGATGTCTATGATTAAATATGTCAGCAAGGATTCTCAAACTACTGTCGCAATCTTCTCGGCTGCGAATGTCATTGCGCTGAATGGTAAAATTTTCTGCGGTGGAGAGTTTTTGAAGGAAGTCTGGTTAAAATGCGCTCCATCTCTTCTTGGCAAATTTGAAAATAAACGTAAAATAATTCAACGAATTAAAGATGTCCCTTTATCAAGGAATACAGTCAAAGATAGAATCCTAAAAATGGCAGAAAATGTAAGAGAGCAACAAAAATCTGATATATTCTCATTTTATCTCATTATGTCTTGACGAAAGTACAGATGTAACCAAAGCTGCTCATTTAGCTGCGTTTGTATGATATTTTGTTTAAAACGACATGAAGGAGGAATTATTATTGTTATTATTACTATAAACTACAATCTATGGTGCATATATTTATACAGCAGTTATAAATTAACTTATTGAAAATGAAATTTATTTGTCTAAAATAGTTTCTGTTGCAACTAACGGGGACACATAGTAAGGTGGATAAAATAAATGTTTTTTTTTTTCAGTTTATTTCAAATTTGCATTGGACATATTATTCTTGAATTTTACTGCATCATACATCAACAAGTTCTGAGTGCAAAGGTTGGTTTCGAATTTCTTGGTGACATCATGGTTGTAATTACAAAAACAGTTAATCTCATATCGTCACAGGCTTTAAATAAACGAAAGTTTGACGCTGTGTTAGATGAAGTCAACTCTGTGTACAGTGGATTACTAACGTATAACAATGTTGGCTGGTTAAGTCGCCGCAAAGTGCTACAAAGATTCGTTGATTGTTTGAAAGAAATCCGACTTATCTTACATAAAGAAAGTAAAAGTGAGAAATATACGCAATGGATGGATGTTAAATGGCTTGAAAAATTAATGTAATTTACGGATTTGTACCAACATTTAAAAGAGTTAAATTTAAAGGTCCTACGAAACGAACAAATAATACTATTATCATCATGATAGAAATGATTCGAGGTTTTGAAACGAAACTGCAAATATTTAGAAAAGACATTGCGTCTAAAAACCGTAAGTATTTCCCAAACTTAAAAAAATAGCTGGGGATTTAAAATGACATGAAAAAAATAGACGGATCAAGTCTCACTGAAGATATTACTTCGGTAATAAAGGCATTAATCGAAGAAGAGTTCGCATCAAGATTTTGTGAACTCAAAAGTATTTCGGAAACATTTCAACTTATTATCTGTCCAGATGTCATTCCAATTAATAAACTGAACTTGATTGCATTCGATTGGTTGGAAATTTCAGAAATTTAAATGGAAATTATCGACTTCCAATCCAGATCAATATGGGTTCAGAAATTTGTCAGATTGAGAGAGGATTTGAAGATGATAAAAAAAAAAACGATTACCAGGCATCATAAACAAAAATGATTATAATAAAATTATGTCCACTTAGAATTCAATTTCAGACACTTATAATTGTTTGAAAAAATTAATATTACCCACGTTGACAATCTTTCCCTCTACTCATGCTTGTGAATAATTATTTTCAGAGAAGAACAACATTAAAAATTCAAAGCGAATCAACTTGTCAGATGAGTCCAGTTCATGATACATTTTATTAAAAATAATCAATTATGAGTCGATATCAATCATTTAGCATCCAAGATGCCACATTAGAAATCACATTAATATTTTTCAGTACTTTACTTTCTTCTTTTTTTAATTACTTTAAAAATATAACTACAGTGAAACATTGTTAAACCGTCACGCGATTAAAGCATAACTCTCCATATTCTGCCAGTTTCTTAAAGTACCAAACAAAGAGATAAGGAAATAGCGATAAAAAATCGTAATAAATCTTGTCTTGAAAAATATGAGATATGTTAAACCGCCATTTTCGGTTTAGGATTTACTTTTATTTTTCTACAAACGGCTGCTGCAAATTGAAAGAAGAAACAAACATTTGTGACGATGAGTTAAATGAGAGTAGTATTAACAAACCCGGTGAAGAGAAACAAACACCCAAATTCCAAAACGCTGTGGCTGCATTACGTACCTTACAAAGTTTTTAATTTTCTTCTGAAAAAATTTTTGCAACACTTATGAAATTAGAAAATAAAATTAAATCAACGAAAACGAAATATAAAACATATTTCTTTGAAGACCTTTTAGGTAATGTTTTTTATATTTGCTAATTTCTTCCTATGCATTGTAATATATTTTAAAAATAATAATTTTCCATTTAATAGCAGTTGTGAAGCAAATATTTTGCAGATATGATTCATAAAGGATTTTTTTTAAGTGTCTTTTCTCATTGTCTATTTTAAAATAAAATTACCTCAATTATAAAACCACCACCCTGCTATGTATTATCATAATTATTACGGTCATTTGGAAAGTAGTTGTTTTGATTTAAGTATTTAATATTTTTTACGATTATTATAATTATTTCTTATATATTATCTTCTTTCTATACTTATTACTATAATTAATTAATCTTTTCATGTGAAAAGTTGTTTTGGTTTTAGTTTTCAATTTAATTTAATATGTATATTGATATTATCTGCAGGTATGTTATCTAATATTATTTATCTTAATCTACTAATAATAAAAGTAATTTTAATCATTATTTTTTTAGTTGTTTTGATGGGAGGTGGAAGGGGGGGGGGTTGTTGGCACGCCATGGTTCTTAAAAACATTTTTTGAAACAAATTGGCACGCGGATGTGAAAAGGTTCGCCGACCCTGGTATAGTGTATTCTTTATGTCGTTATACACTGCTGGCCATCCAAAATGCAACACCATGAAGGAATGCAAATAACAGAATGATATTTATTGGACGAATACATTATAATGGGAAGGACAAGTGATTACATTTTTAGAAAATTTGGAGGTATAGATCCTGAGAAAACACTACCCAAAGCAGCCACCTCTGGCCGCAATAACAGCA
Source organism: Maratus michaelseni (assembly GCA_963931845.1). Classification (NCBI taxonomy): domain Eukaryota; kingdom Metazoa; phylum Arthropoda; class Arachnida; order Araneae; family Salticidae; genus Maratus; species Maratus michaelseni. The sequence continues at coordinate 190,331,234 of OZ007587.1, forward strand.
TTTATCTGCCTAGCCATGGAGTCAAACAGAGATTGGATGTCATGTACGGGTAGATCAGTCCATGCAGCTTCAACACTATGCCACAGTTCATCAACCGTGGTGACGGGCAAGTGGTGGCGGGCCAGTCGCTCAGAAGTCATTGACAGGACATTTTCAATTGGTGAGAAATCAGGAGAACGTGCCGGCCAGGGCAACAGTCGAACATGTTCTGTATCAATGAAGGTCAGGATAGTACGAGCAACATGCGGTCGTGCATTGTCCTGCTAAAAAGTAGAGTTACGGAGGCGTCGAAGATAAGGCAAAACCACGGGCTGTAACACATCAGAAATATAACGGCTGCTGTTGAAATTGCCGACAATGCGAACAAAAGGTTACCGAGACGTGTATCCAATGGCACTTCATACCGTCACTCCAGGTGATATGACAGTATGACGATTCGAATGCAAGCTGACAATGTGCGTTTTCCACGATGCCGCCAAACATGGATGCGGTATGTGACGCAGGAATGGCGTCTTACGTCGTCTTTGATGAATCCAGGCTATGTATGCAGCATCCACGTTTAGCGGCCAGAGGTGGCTGCTTTGGGTAATGTTTTCTCAGGATCTATACCTCCAAATTTTCTGAAAATGTAATCACCCGTCCTTCCCATTATAATGTGTTTGTCCAATAAATATCATTCTGTTATTTGCATTCCTTCATGGTGCTGCATTTTGGATGGCTAGCAGTGTATATACATTGGTGTACAAAATTAACAGAACTTTCAGATTTGGTCAATTATCTTCAGAACTAATGGACAGATTTTAATGAAATTTGGTATGAACATAGGTTGATATAATTCAAATAAAAAAACCATTCAACAGTTATAATATACACACATAATTGTGCGTAACACTTATCGGAAACAGAAGGTGTGAAATAGGGGGTATGGTCCCCTCTTACAGATATACAGGTCTCACACCGTGATTTTACACTGGAAATAAGGCAGTTTATGAGTTCCTGTGGCAATTGTTCCCACTCATTCAGCAACGCTGTTTTCAGACCCTGGATGATTCTCGGAGGAGGGTTGCAAGTTGCAATTGCCCTCCACAGAGCGTTCCAAACATGCTCTATAGGCTAGAGGTCTGAATATCTAGCTGGCCAATCCATCCGGCAATTATATCCAGTTTCCAGAAAATCGTCGACCAGATGAGCTCTATGTGGCCGGCCGTTGTTGTCCATTAAAATGAAATCAGCACTTCTGAAAAGGCGAATTTAGGACTCCAATACCTCATTTCTATACCTCACAGCAGTCACGGTGCCTCTTTCAAAGACATGGAGGTATGTGCGACCGTCCAACATGATGCCTGCCTAGACCATCAACCCCCCCCGCTGCCATAATGATCAACTTCTCGGACATTGGAGGGAAGGTAGAAGGTCTTTGGTTCTCTCTATATAAAATTATGGCGAGAAACAGTTGTTATGCTGAACCGGAACTCATCAGTGAAGAGGACGGTTACCCATTGGTCCCTACACCAATCTCTATGATCTTTGCACCATCATAAACCGATTCTCCTGTTTGCAGAAGTAAGCCGGACAAAAGCAGCAGGTCTTCAAGCAAACAGACCTCTCTCATAACGCCTTCTGGAAACAGTAACCCTTGAAACTCGGCTTCCTGTGGCCGCATAGAGATCACGAGAAGCTGAGAAGCTGTAGCATGCCTGTTAGGCCTTGTTGTAATTGACAAATAACGATCTTCATTGGACGTCGTGGCTCTTGGAAGACCTTGGCCAGGCTTTCTCTCAGTGAATCCGGTATCCTGAAACTGTTTCCATAAGTTGGACGCCACGCTTGGTGCTACATCGGACTCTCTACAAATCTGGACTTGAAAGTGGCCTGCTTCTAATCTCCCCACGATTCGCCACCTCTTTCCATCATCTAAACGTCGGTGGTTACTCATTTTGACTGTTTTAATTTAAATTCAATTGATTGCTGAAAATTAAAAAACAGAAAGTTGCCGAGGTGTGCGAGGGAACGAAATGCGGATTTTGCCACGCGCACTTATAAAGCATCTACCTCTACTATATCCACCCACACATACGTTTACGCTTACGTATTCGACACACAATATTTGCATCTTTCTTCCGAAGCAGTGCTTTTATATTTCAGTTCAGTTTTTTTTTTTATGAAATTCGACAAAATATGCAAATGTTCTTAATTTTGTACACCAGTGTATGTAACATATCAGAAAATATTAATTTTGTGGAAATATTCTTTGCATCAGTTTTATTTTACAATTCTTCTTATACTTATATGGGAGCTACTTCATCATTAAGTAGTGAATACGGGCTAAGTTAGATCTGTAAAAATTATTTTTTACCAAAGTTGAGAAAAGATGTCTTATTTAAAATGTAAAATATAGCTAGCGGATCAATGACTAATCATGATATTTGCGGTCTAGCAAACTTTCGTAATCTCTGTTCCTTAGTAAAATATTATTTTTCCAATTTTAAAACAGATTATAAGTATTCAAAAATTATATTCGCCATTGAAAAGACAATGTTCCAGTTCTAACTTATTGGGTCTATCTCACCAAAAACAATGCCCTAATTATTATTCTTATTATTTACATATTTCATATTTCGTAACTTTTACCACACTTTTCACGCAAAAGCACCGGATGAAAGAAATAATCATTAAATATATTAGGTTGTGTAATGAAATATTTAAAGATAAATAAGAACTAATGAATATTTAATATCCGAATTTTAGTCTAACATCCTCTAGCACTCTAAAAAAAAATTATATTGGATGCTAATACTTATAAAATTTTAATAATTGTTGATAGTGCATTGTTTTTAATTTTTAACTTTTGTTTTAATATTTAATATTTGTAACCAAATTCAGGAAAAACTTAAATATTCCGAATTGGATTTTTTTAATTAAAAAAATTGTTCCGAAAAATAATATTCGCCTTTTTTAATCTGCCATAAACAGGGGGAATATTACTATTCGAAAATAGTGGTAGATTTCTGAATTAAAAAACCGCCTAATTCGCAACATTGCTTGAAAATATGCGGGAAAATATCGCTCGAGGAATGAATTTTGTTTAACTTGAAACGTAATATAATACTTTATGATAAAAATAACATTCTATTCGCAAAAATGTTGTAAAAAAGCCTACTACTATACAAATACAAGTTACTACTATACAAATAAATATATTAGTCATTAAAATAATATAAATATTCAATTTCTGTCGCTAATCACAGACATATAATTAAAAATATAAAATTCATCTCTGATAGAGAAAGATTTATTTTAAAAACAATTTATATCAATGAATATATTTTTGATAATATATATATAACAAGTTGGAAATTGTACGTCAAACGTTACAAACGAGGTGCGTTCGTACGCACGTTTTAGAATTAAATTCATGATCTCCCGTGCGTAGAACGGGTTAAACAGCTAGTTAAGTATATATTTTATGACACTGTTCATACAAATATCTTAACTAGTTATATAAATATTCAGATATATATGTATCAGCTAGTTATATAAATATTCAGATCTTGATGATTTTTAATTCTGTGAAATGAATTATATCGTCTGCAGATTAATTTCTGTAATAAAATAAGCATCTCGGTTGCTTGACGATTTAACATCCATCGGAAGCTCCTATAACAAAAAAGCACCGATTTAAAAAAAAAAAATTCAAATTTCTTAATAAATATTTTTATTAATATCTCCTAAAGTTTTGATTCGATTTTAATAAAATTTGAAATGTCTCGACAAAATTCTGCAAAGATAATATATTTTAAATTGCAAACCATTTGGTTGGGTAGTTTTTGCGTTGTTATATGCGGACAGACAGACAGACGGACGGACAGACAGACAGACAGACGGACGGACCAAACGACGACTATAGGTGCTACGTATTTATATAATTACGAACGATGATCAACGAACGATGGCAAGTCATAATAAGGGAAGGTGGGCTAAAATGATCCCCTTAAGGGAAAAAGTTGTGTAAAATAACATAACTGTTTAAATAAAACTTTAGCTCTTTGCTAGTATATTTTACACTATATTTTGCATTATAAACATATTTTAATAATAATATAAACACAAATTGAGTAATGAAAAAAATTATTTTTTAAAAAGTGCGCAAAGGATCATTTTATCCTCACCAAAGGGCAAAATGATCCTTCATTTAAAAAGAATTGTAAATTGTTTTTTTATCGGCCAAATAAAGGATATAAAAGTAATTATGGCAATACATAACTGTAATTCACATCTAAAAACTTGCTCCATTAAGTAAACCAAGTCATATTCCTGTACATGAAAGACTGTAATATAAATAAATATGAAAGTTAGTGCCTACCTTATGAAATATGTTATAAAAACCAATATTTCAAAGAATTCTATTCAGACGCGTAATACTGCGATTGCTTGAATACCGCCATTGCTTCTTCTTTATTTATCACGACTAGTTTATTTGTTACCCTGTAGTTAGCGCGACCTGTCTGGAAGAAAACATATGTGGATCGTTTTGCCCGTTAGAATCATTTTAGGCCACTTTCCCCTATATATATATGTGTGTGTGTGTATGTGTGTGTGAATTCTAAATTGCTATACTGTTTCTTGGCATGTTAATATTTATTTAAATTAAGAAAAAGAAAACACTATACTATAAAAAAAAAGAAAAGAAAGACAAACCTTTAATATCATAACTTACAAAATCAAACTGCTTAGCTTAACCCCATTTTAGGCCAAGCATAGAAATTTTAAAAAATGTGGTATTATTTGCATTGAAATTTGCTTAAATTACATTCATTAAGACACCAAAAATGTTTTGTGCAAGAAAACTAATATTTTATTTAATTTGACGTTACCATTATTAATTTACCATTAAATTTAAATAAAAAAATTTAAGTTTTCTTATGGCATTTGTTTTATTTTTATTTTATTTACAGAACCTGCAACTTTACTCCATTATAAAAACATATGATTAATCTCAAGTGGAATAATAATACATTTTCAAAAAGTCGAATTTGTTAATAACCGTTTCAAGTAAAACACCAGCGTATTTTGAAAATTTCTCAACAGAAAGTGATTACTTCAATTGAGTTACTAATATTTTATAGATGTCTCCAGAACCCTTAAAAATAGCAGAAAAATAAAATTAGTGAAAAATATACGTCACAGTGTTAATAAAAATATATTTATTGAAATGGTGCGTTTACGCACCTTTGGCCGAAAATGGGTTAAGGTGTAACACCGCACTTTAAACGGTTCAACATTTCGAAAGTCACATTTTATTAGTCAGAAATCGACATTGAAAGTGAAAGCGCTATTTTTTGGAACTATAGAGGAAATACAGCACGTCACAGTGAGTAAAAAATAAATAAAAAATAAAATAAAATAAATTTAAAAATAAGCGTTTTTTTTTTTCTTTAGAACAACATTTTTATTAGTAAGTTCTTTTCAAGAAAAAGTCAAATCATTTGGTCTTGCCCCATCAGTGGTGTAAAGATTATTGGGATTGGGCTACAGAGTCGTGTAAGAACACCAAACATTTATTTACAAATTCCATGAAATTATATGAATTCTGACCTTTGAATTCAATTGATCTATATTTTTAGGCACTTTTAGATAACCACTGTCGTATTAGAAACGATAAAGGTCGATAAAACAAATCGAAATTATTTTTCAAAAATTATCCCGATTGCTCATTTCAGCCGTGTTCCAATTTTAACTGGAGTTGGACTGTATTTTAATGATGCGATACCGCACCAATGATCATAAACAGTTCGTTAATTTTCTTTCCCTAATCATTGTATGTGGAAAGTGTTGATGTCGTGTAATTTTCTAAGCTTAATTCGCAATTAATAAGCTTAAAGAATTAGATTTTTTTTAATACTATTTGATAATTGTGAAGAAATACAATAAATTGAAGCCTTGCAATTCGCATTTCCTATGAATTGAAGAAGATTTTATTTTTATTCTTTCTACAATAATAATTAAAAAGAAAAAAAACATCGTATTTATGCAATTCCTGACATAAAAAAATAATAAAGAACAACGACAGAATAACAGTACATCGACACCTTCGCCGCACGTGAGAATACAGAATGTGGACTTGCAATTTGATACACTTAATACCTTTTGATTGGCAGCGGTTTCCAGATATAATAATGCACTGTGGAACGTAACGTGAAAGATACATCTCGCCGGAATAAAAATGGAGAGCGTAAAATACATTATTCAATAACTTTCTTGTTCTGTTACATCAGAGAGTGTCTGATGTGTGATAAATATTATAAGGCTTCAAAAATAATGGAAAAAAGAAAAGACAGGAAATTTTTGAAGTAATGGTATACATCATTTTTCTAGTCTGCTTAAAAAAAAAAAATAAAAATAAAAAAAAAGTAAATCTTGATGTGTTTTTGGATGAAACTGAGTAAGATAGGTGTAGTTCACCAATTTTCGCGGGTAGGTGATTTAATGAGATATAATTAGTATGGGTCTTAAAGGAATCAATTTCTCTTTTCCAGATGGTGTTATATAGCTTTATCACACGTTCAGGATGTTCCTCTTTAGTCCTATAGATATTTGATAACATCAAAACTATGTTTACATTCGATTACAAAGGAGTATTTACTTTTTTTTTAATATAAATCTTTTTATATTTATTAAATTAATAAAAGTAATGTATTAATAAATCAAAGAAAAGAGTTTGACAGTATATGATATGTTTGCTCACAAATAACTTTCCAATGAATGCATCATCGGTTTTGATTTTGATTCACCCCTCTCCCCCCCCCCCCCCCATCTTACACTGCTGCATGACTTTTTTCTTTTTCTTTTTTTCAAAAATAAAAAATATTTGATACTATCTGACGACACAGAAAAGGACAAGCTATTTTTAAAATATTATTTCTATTTTTTTGTTAAAATTTTGAATTTTACCGTTCGAGTATATAAGCGGTGCAAAGTAGTACAGTTTATCTATTTGAAGCCGTGTGACAAATATGATATTGAGTCCAATCAAATTAATATTTATGTATATATATACAGTATAATCTCGTTACAACGAATATCACTTTAACGAATTTTTCGGTTTAATGAATATTTTTTTGGATTGTTAAAAAACGTCCTTATGCTTTCACATTATAAAAATATTTACTTTAACGAATTTCACATTAACGGATTTTTCAAATTAACGATTTTATTGAAGGCTTAAAAGAATAGTCAGTTCAGTTTTACGAATGTTGAGTTAACAAGAAAAAAAATATGTTTATTGAAAAACTAGAATTTAAGAAAACTTTCGTCGGAAACTCAATTAAAGGGAGGTAGACGACAATGAAAATGAAGCTAATGATGATTGTACATAAATTATCGAAGATTGTGATGTGCGATCAAAAGGGGCTCTATATAGAACATTGAAACTCTTAAAAAGTAATTATCCCAGCAAAATAATATTCCGAAAACCTTTTATAGAATTGTTTTGAAAAATGCATTGTCAACTTCAGTTAAATATATATATATATATATATATATATATATATGATTTTTTTTTTTTTTTTTTTTTTTTTTTGTAAAAATATAAAATTACATTAACGGCAGATGTTCGTAAGTTTTTTTTATCCGTCAGGTATGTAAGATAAATTATAAATCCTTCATAATAATTACAATTAAAATCTTGAAACTTATTAACTTAATAATTTTCTTATTTCTAACTAGTAAGTTCACAATAGTAATGTAGTGCATGTTTATTATTTACTGACATGTTTGCATGTTAACCAAAATTTCATATAAGTATAGTAATAATATATATTTTTATTCAATGTGCATGGAAATTTCCTTTAAAAAAAGGCTATATTGGAATTTCACATTAACGAATTTTTCAATATAACGAATTTAACCGGTGATCTCCAGAAATTCGTTATAACGAGATTTTACTGTATATATATATATATATATATATATATATATATATATATATATATAACCTTTATAAGACAATACAGATATGCACAAATGAGGGAATAAAAATCAAAAATTTAAAAATGAACTCATACACGTTATAAATAATATCCAGGAAAGGAAAAAGGAAATTGTAAGATAGTGAAATATTTTGAAACATTTGGGGAATCATGGCAGAATCTTAAGGTTTAAAACCACAGATTCTACAAAAAATGTACGATTTCATCCATGTACAAGCTATAATAAGCTAAAAAAATATACAAGATTTGGACAATCGCACATTAAAAAAGCCATAAAAAAGATGAATGAAATATGACATTAAAATAGGCAAATGAGGAAATATTTCCCCATGAAAAATCCCAGAAATGCATGCATAGTTTGACAAAACTGCACACGTTGCCAAAAAATGACTAATTCAGGTTAAGTATAAATTAGAGAAGAACGACTCACAAAAATGGCAAATATATATATATGTGTGTGTGTGTGTGTATATATATACCTAATTATACTTTCCTTTCTATTTTTGGATACTTATTAAAATTTAAAAATGTCTTACCATCGACACTTGATACCCACTCCTGTGTTACCAAATGCACAGTATTTAGCACAGTGCTATCAAGTAAAATATATTGATGTCTTTTAATACATATTATTATTCCTGATGTAGAGCAAGGCTTTACAAAAAACATTCATGACACACAGGGAAATATATAGCAATTTATTAGTGTGTATAGTATAGTATATGATACATGGTATACGTAATGCAATGGCGGATTAACAAGACTCATCTTCACGATGTCTCATGGAAAAAAACATAAACATTTTCTAACATTGTTAGTAAGAGTTTCCTTCAACTAATTTTAAAAGTACAGTAGACTCCCTCAAATCCGCCACCCTAAAATCCGCACATTGTTTCCACATTCATTCTGTACGCATTTTAATATGTAATTCTGGTTAATATGATTCAACTCGTGTTTTCTCATGAAGGAAGTATAAATTTATTTTTGAAAAAAATCAAGATAGTGCTGATATCAGTGGCGATCGCGATATTTTTACCAAATAATTTATGCATTAATCAATCTTTTGGGGTTATTAAGTATGTCTAAACATGAAATAAAGCTTTGTTATTTTAAGATTTTTATGCGAATTAATAGTGTACATTTATAAGGTGAGTTTTACTCAATAATTCAAGAAAAAATTATCTCATCATCATCACGCATATTTAGTTATGCATTATTAATTATTTACTTGACCTTTACTTTTAATATTTTAAATGTTTTTTTTTTTTTTTTAAATTTTCTTAATTTTTATTATTTTATTTAATTATATTACTTTATCGTAAGCATTCGTTAGAATTTCGAGTGCATTATTAAATTCAAATTATTGTTTAAAAGATATAAACAAAACAGTGACCAGAAATCCGCTAAATTCTAAAATCTGCACAACCTCTGGTTTTAAGCTACTCGGATTTAAGGGAGTCTACTGTTCTTGATAATTCGTAGTTTTGTAATTAAAAAAAAAAAATACTCTTTGGCATAATGAAGTTAAAACATTATTTCTATACTGTAAAGCAAGTAGAAAATGACTGTTACACAAACTTTTAAAAATAGCGAATGCATATTTTCTTAATTGGAAATCGAACTATCTTTAACTTGAGAAAACAGCACTTAAGAAAGTCATTTAGAGTATCCCAAAGCCTTTAAGTGCAAAGATATTAGCGGTTTCGTATTCTAAGTGGTCTAAATTAACTGGAAAACTTCAGAGAAAAAAAAGTTCCTTAGAAATAGCGCCAGTCATATTGGCTTCCCTTATCGGCGTTGTCTTCATTTTATCCTAGTCAAAGGCAATTTTTCATCCCAAAATTGAGTATTTAAAAGTTATATTTATTAGGTACCTTTTCTTTTGGTGGTATGTCCTAATAGAAAACGAAGAAAAAAGATGTAGTTATTCATTACTAAATGTATTTTAAATATTAACGTTGTCGCCAGTAAAAAAATATTTACTCCTCTTCCCTAACCCGTCATTGATTTTCAAAAAGGACAAAAGTGCTTTATGAATTAATTACGGTAAAAAATAATAACAAGCCTAGTTTAGAATTTTTAGTTACATAGTTTAGATTAGTACATAATTTAGAAACTAATGCAATTTGTCAAAGTGGATGCCACACGGGCGTCATGAAAATAAAGGCGCTAAGCATTTTAAGCGGTGAAGAAATAGTTAAAAACATACCTATATTATTCTTTAATTTTATTAAAATTAATTATTTTTGAAAATTTAATTACGTTTTATAGAATTACTTCAAATGAATTACTTATATGTTATTATTCTTTCTAATGAATGTGATAGATTAGTCAGTTGTAATTCTGAACACAAAAATCTGATTTGAAACTTTCAAAAAAACTTGATCATTTTTAGCATTGTATCTAATTTTAGACGCCACAGAGACTAGACTATTTCTTAATGTTTTATTAAAACATCCCCCTCCCCCCACATTATAATCACGTGACATGCATGCTAGCTGGCTAGAGCGGAAGAGAATGTCGTTTTTGGTGCATGAGATGGTAAAATGCCCTTTAAACTTGAATCTTATATTAAAAGTATATACGAGAGAAAAGGAAGATTATTGCTTGCCGCACATGAGTAGCGGTAGAAAAGAGAAAAAAATGCCTGTTGTGCTCACACATTTCTTAAATCAATTTTTATACTACAAAGAAAAAAAAAGAAGAAAATTTCAGATTAAATAACTTGGTCGTCAAACAAAAAAACTTGGTCGCATTTGTCAAGCCCTGGTTGTGTCAATAATTATGGTGATTTTTCACATATTTATATTATAAAGCAAAAACATGTCCGTAAGTAACGATGACATCCTTTTGACAGTGACAACACTTGACCAATAAATTTCTATTTTGCTGCAATTTCTTTAACGTCTAGACATTGCATAATTTCAATCTTTACACCGCCGAATTGGAAAGAAAATGTTCTTTCAAATGCAATTTGTTTGATATCTCAGTTTACTCATGTATCTCAATTTACTGATTTTTTATAGTTTTTGAAATAATTTTCAAGCATGAATTTCCTTTAAATCTACCTCTATCGCGTACGGTCCGATTACTAAAGATTAAAATGTCACATAAAAATGGCATAAAAAATCACTAAGAAATTAAAAATTGCTGAGGACAAAATTTACTATAGTGATGGGTTAAAACAATGTAACCGGAATTCGTTAACGAATATAAAAAAATCAGCGCGAAACGCGAAAAAACACACACATTGAAAATCGCGGAAGATAAAATGTACTTAGGCTAAATATTTGAAACCTAATTCCTTTTACGAATGTCAAAAATCACCCCGGAACGCTAACAAATGGTACAAATCGAATAGAAAATCGCAAAAACTTCAAAAATCGCAGCGGACAAAATTTACTATATTTGACTAAAAGTTTGAAACCGAATTGTTTTTTCGAATGTCAAAAATTTGCAGCGAAACACGAAAAAATGCTATAAATTGCAGAGGACAAAATTTACTACACTAGTTTGAAATTAACTTTCTGTTACAATTGTCAAAAAATCAGCACAAAACACGCAAAAACGCTAAAAATCGCTAAATAAATCAAAAATCATGGAAAGCAAAATTTCAGTTTGAACACAAATTCCTTTTACAAATGTCAAAAAAGTCACCGCGGAACGTGACAAATCGCTAAAACTCGCTAAAAAAAAAAAAAAAAAAAAAAAAAAAAAATAGAATACATTATCTTACTTATAATAAAATCCAAAGGCGAGAAAGTGTCTGTAACGGTACCGGGTTGTACCACTCTGCGATTCGACCGTAGTTAAACGCCATGTTAGGCTTACTGAAAAAGAAGTTATATTATCTACTTTCGTCGTTTAAATATTTGTAAAAGCATATTCAAGCTTTTAAATCTTTTAATTTTGTTTAAAACCTTAAAACACTATTTCATAAAAAAAAATGTATATTAACATTTCTGTAAAAAAAAAAAAATCTGTAAGCACTTTTTTTTTCAAAGTGCGGTGATTTATTTTCTTGGGAGAGATTTAAGCTTGATTCAGTATAGTGTCGCCATCTACTGGCGGATTTTGAAATTTGCTTCCATCGTTCCGGATTTCGGGTCCTCCCGAAATTCACGATTATTTGACAAAATTCATGTTTTTTTTTTTCGTGATTCTTTGACAAAATTTGCATTTTTTCTGCTGTTCTTTGACAAAATTCCATTTTTTCGTAGTCCTTCGAAGAAATTTGCGTTTTCTTTTTGCGATCCTTTGAGGAAATTTGCGTTTTTTGCTATTCTTTGACGAAATTTGCCTTTTATTCACGATCCTTTGACAAAATTCGAGTTTTTTCTGAGATTGACGAAATTAGCGGTTGCTTTTTTCGATCCTTTGACGAAACTTTACTTTTTTCGCGATCGCTTAACGAAATTAGACATTTATTCGCAGTGCTTTGAAGAAATTTGTGTTTTTTTTTTCCTAGACCCTTTGAAGAAATTCATATTTTTCCACGATTATTCGACGAAATTCGCTTTTTTTTTTTTTTTTTTTTTTTTTTTTTTTTTGTGATCCCTTGATGAAATTTTACATTTTTTTCGGAGTCTTTGGAAAAAATTTACGTCTTCTTCGTAAGCCTTTGACGGAAATCGCGTTTTTCTGCAATTTGTTAACAAAATTAGCGTTTTTTTTTTTGTTTTTTGTTTTTTGCAATCCTGCAACGAAATTTGCGTTTTTATTTTCGGTACTTTGACGAAATTCACGTTATTTCCACAATCCTTTCATGAAATTTTCTATTTTTTCTGCGAACGATAGACATAATTGATTTTTTTCGGCGACTATCGTTCAAAATTCGAGATATTTATGTTCGAAATTTTGGACTGAAGACTTAAATTTTCGAAATCGAATGCCTTAAATTTTTAGGAAAACTTGAACAGAATCACCCCTGATGAAATAAATACATAACTATTTTTTGTTTCTAACGAATCGTAATATAAATTAATTTTAAACTAAAATTTGAGAGAAAAATGATTTGTTTTTAATTTCGGGAAGAGAAGGGGGGGGGGGGGCGTTTTCACCCGCCACTGAAGTAACAATATTTTAGTGATTAAACATTGAAACACAATGGACGGAATAAAAAATTAGGAATCGGTAAAATTTTCGAAAAATTTCAGAAAATCTAAAATTTTAGTAAAAATTTACAAATTTAGAAAATTTTCGAATTTTTCTTTCCGGATTTTGGATTTTTGGATAATGGGTCATATACTGTAAAATGATTCTTTCTTATCAAACGTAATTAAAATATAAGAAATGCATAGTACAGCGTAATTTCCATTTAATTTTGCTTATGTAATCAAACAATGAGTTATATGGTAAGTCAAGCTGTTTAAAAACTCATTGATAACACTTTTTTTACAAAAACTTTCGCACATGGATTATTTGTTAATATTTGATTTTGTCCAATCGTTGAACTATTTCAGAAATTTAATACTAAGTAATATATATATATATATATATATCCTTATTATTTGTATTTGTAGAAATCATTTGTCCTTTTTAAAATATATTTCAATAATAAATCTCCATGCTGTTTGTTTGTATGAAGTCTTATGAAAATGAAACGCAGATCAACAATCCGTCATTTTTGACGGGGCGTTATATACTAGTTTACTATATAGCGTTATATACTAGTTTACTATATAACGCTAAAGGTTTGAAACTAAATTCCCTTTCTTAATGTTAAAAAAAAAAAAAAAAGGGCTATAAATCGTTAAAGATTCAAAAATTGCAGAGGGCAAATTTTATACTATAATGTACTAAAAGTTTGAAAGGAAATTGCTTCTCTGAATGTCAAAAAAATCGCTGCGTAACGCGAAAAAAAGCTATAAATTGCATTAAAAATAGCAGAGGGCAAAATTTACTATACTAGGCTAAAAGTTTAAAACCAACTTCCTGTCACGATTGCCAAAAAATCGCCACAAAACGTGCAAAAACGCTAAAAATCACGGAAGGCAAATTTTTTCTATATTAGGTTTGAAGTTTGAACCCAAATTCCTTTTATAAATGTCAAAAGAGTCACCGCGGAACGTGACAAATCGCTAAAACTTGCATTAAAAATCGCTAAAAATTCAAAAAAACGCAGAGGACATTATTTACTATATAACGCTAAAATTTAAACTAAATTCCTTCTCTTAATGTAAAAAAAGAAAAGCTATAAATAGCTAGCTAAAGATTCAAAAATCGCAGAGAACAAAATTTACTGTAATGGACTAAAAATTGGAAAGGAAATTGCTTTTCGGAATGTCAAAAGAATCACCGCGTAACGCGATAAAACGCTAACAGTAGCGTTGAAGATCGCATTAAAAATTGCTAAAATTCAAAAATCTATGAGGACAAAATTTACTGTGTTGGATTAAAATTTTGAAACAGAACTCCTTGAAGTATGTAATTTTCTGCTTATTGCAGATGTGAAAAATAAACCCTTTTAGGTAACTTTTAGGTTTTATTTTTATGTTCTAAATTCTTTTCATTATTTTTGACAAGCTTAAATGATGTATTCTAACATCTGACAATGTTTTTCAAATCGGAGTTCTTGGGTCACAAAGGGTTAAGGCCCATTGGTTAATGCGATCTCAAATTTTCCTCGCTAATGTTTAACCTATGGGCATAGAATCCATTCGTAATTTTAAAATATCGCATCAGAAAATTAATTTTTTTAACTCTTTTTTTTTCTGCGTACCTTCTTACAGGATGTCTCTTTCTTTTTTAGTTGACAAAATATTTCTAAAATATTAATATTAAACTTAATTTTATTTAAAGTGTTAAAATCTTACTCTGCTTCGCTAAGAATTTAACACATAAAATATTAAATTAAGCATTTATTTTTGAAATATTTTGTCAATTAAAAAAGAAAGAGACATCTTTTAAGAAGAGTACGCAGAAAAAAATATGTTAATAATATTAATTTTCTAATGAGATATTTTAAAAATACGAATACATTCTGTGCCCATAATAGGTTTAACATTAGCGAGGAAGTATTGAAACCTGACTGACCAACGCACTTAAGAGCTACTTTCAGCTGTGGTACAATAAGTTCTAGAAGTCTGCACGAGCTGCAATTTCTAGGCCCAGGCCCGACCCGACCGAAAGCTATTTTGACCAGGTCCGTTGTAAAAGCTTAAAGTCTGGCCCGGTCCGGCTCGTTTATATTTTTGCAGTTTACGGCCCGGTTCAGTCCAAACGGTCCAGTCCCGGTCCACGCGGTGCGGTTTCCCGTCCAAAAATCAAGGAAATCAGACCCGACCCAACTTCTATTTTTAAAAATACTGCTTTTTTTTTTTTTTTTTTTTTTTTTTTTTTTTTAAACATACAATTAAGATTCTTTTAAAGAATACTGAATACATTTTTTTCTTTTTTTGCAAAAATTTTACAATATATTTCGGACTATATATTCAGACAGTCCGCAAGCCATAGAATAGAGAATAGCAACATTCAAATAAAGACAATTATAAATAATATAGTTTAGAATTTAACAAAAAGTCATGCGTCAAGCATAGATTATGTAACATTTTCCAACACCTCCAAAATAATTTTATAAATCTTTACCGTTTAATAAGGTGAAAGATGATATCTAAAGTAAAACAATGTGGGAAAATAACATATTTAAAAAAACAATTTCAGAAATTACCAACAATATTCGAATTCTTTTGTGCAGCCCTGTACACGATCTATAGATTTGTATATATACTACATAAAATGCAAAATTTTAGTTGAGTTAGGAAACGCGTAGAACAGTTTAAAATTTCCCTTATGGAATTTCAGACAGTAAACGGAAATGTACTCGATGACTTTTGTGCTGCCCTGTATATGATCTATAGAATATATACGCAACCAAGTAATAGACAAAAAATGAATTAAATTTGAAAACGCGTACAACAACTGAAAACGCACTTCCAGCAATTATTGTTAAGAGACAGTACCGTATTTTTTTGTGTGTCCCTGTAAATGAACGATGAAAGCTCTACACACAATATTCTACAGTAAGCCTCTTGTAATGCACCTTAGTGATATATATCAATTTCAATATGTTTGAAATAGTGAAACGTTATTAAAATAAACTACAAAGACTTTTCTCCATAGACCGTAATGTAGCGGAATTCTTTTGAGTTTCCTTGTAAAGGAACTATAAGTGCTATGCACATATTCTATAGTAATCCTCTTTCAGTGCACTTCAGTGATATATATCAATTTCAATATGTTTGAAATTGTGTAACAGCATTAAAATATACCGCAAATGATATTTCCCCATAGACCGTAATGGAATGGGATTCTTTTGAGTGTCCTTTGGAAAAAAAACTATAAGTGCTACACACTTCATCTCACAATACCAAACATGCCATAGTAAACCACAATATCAATTGCATGGCAATCCGAATACACTTACACGATTTGGAGCACAGACAGACATACATACGGCAGATAGAAAGACAAACTGATGTTGGAAAGTGTTAAAAAATCATTAAAACAGTATAATAAAAAAAAAACAAGAACGAAAAATCAAGCGTCAAGCATAGATTATGTAACACTTTCCAACACTTCCAAAATAATTTTGCAAATCTTTACCGTAAGGTGTAAGATGATATCTAACTAAACAATTTTAAAAATGCATAACATATTTAAAAATCCAACTTCAGGAATTACCAACAATATTCGGGAAAATATCCGAGCTCTTTTGTGCAGCCCTGCATATGATCTATAGATTTGTATATATACTAAATAGAATGCTAAATTTTAGTTCAGTTAGGAAACGCGTAGCACAGTTTAAAATTTTCCTTCTGCAATTTCCGACAATAAACGGAAATGTACTCGAGAACTTTTGTGCTACCCTGTATACAATCTATACAATTTATACACACCAAGTAATAGACAAAAAATGAGTTAAATTTAAAAACGCGTTCAGCGTCTGAAAAAGCATTCCCAGCAATTATTATTAATAAGCAGTCCTTTAACCTAATTATTTTGTGTGTCCCTCACTCTAAATAAGAATTGTGACTATTCACTCCGGAGGAGTGGATATTCACTCTATCGCAGAGTCAGAATTTGCCCAACCTCTTTTCACTCTAGGCAAAAGTGAAATTGTTCACTCTCTGAAAGAGTGAATACTCACTCCCGAGAAGTGAATATTCACTCTAAACAGGGGTGGATACTCACTCTTTCAGAGGAGTGACTATCCACTCTTGCAAAAAGAGTGGGTTTCTTCACCCTGATAGGAGTGAATAGTCACTCTTTCATAGGAGTGGCTATCCACTCTTTCATAGGAGTGACTATTCACTCTTGCAAAAGGAGTGGATTTCTCACTCCTGACAGGAGTGAATAGCCACTCTTTCATATGAGTGAATGTTCACTTTTTTGGAGTGAATTATATTTTTTTATGTTTCTTTTATGGGCATTTTAAAAGAATCATATATTTTAGAGCATGCAATGAAAATAGACACAAGCATGGTAAAGATTGGAATAAAATACTTTATTGACAATATTTATTTAATTCATAGTTTGTAACAGTAATTGAACTCTTAAGGAAAAATTAAATTAGATAACTGACAGAAATAAACTAAAATATTTTATTCCAAGCTTATCACTATTGTGTTTGCTTTCATTGCATGCCTTATAAAAATATGATAGTTTTAAAATGCCCATAAGGGCAAGTAATTAACCAGACTCTTAATCAGTTAATATTATTTCTTTCCTTTCAAATACCCATTAAGTTGTATTTAGTATTTTAATAATTCCTGTGATGTACGTTTTTTTTTTTTTCATGTGTAATTCAAATTTTACACCTTTAGATCTCTGTATTAATTGCTAATGAATTTAAATCTAATCAAACATTATTTTTTACTGTATTTTAGTTGCTTTTAAAGTTTTATTAATAACTATTTAATAGATGGATATTCTATGATTAACAATGTGTGATTTCACTTTAATTTTTGTTTTAAATATAAATTCTTAATATCTTTTGACCGTACTTTTCAGTAAATTAGCATTAATTTGCAAAGTCCTATTATTCTAAAAACATACATATGTCAGTTGTCAACATCCCTTTTTCTATGAATTTACAAAACACACAACAACAAATGAGGTATTCTCCTTCGAAAGGTTTTTGAAGCAGCTTCTGACATAGTACAACCCCCATATTTCGTTAAAACATGGTTTTTGATTAAATATTGCTATTAATTAAAAATTAAGTCTGCATTATTTTTATAAATGAAATGTGAGATTTTTCCTTAAATTAGTGATGCCACAAAAATAAAATAACCGCATTATATAGTGCTGAACAATGATTTAAAAAAATAAATAGTAGTACAAAAAAGATAAAATATCAATTCTCCACATAGGTTTATTTTATATTTATGGTTAAAAAGCAAAATTCAAAATCTATCTGTGTCTGTAGGCGGAGCCGGCAGGGATTTTTTTTCTATAAGGATTGGTCCTATTGCCAATATAAAAGTTGTAGATAATATTAAGAAGATTTATAATAAATTTAAACGGATTGGATATCTTGTGAATTGACGAAGTTATGAATTTTTTCCTTCTTAAACTCCTATCCCCCCCCCCCTTGAGGTCATTTTTAATGATATCAAAAATCTGTCATACATAATTTTTTGGCCCTTTTCCTAGAAGTAATAATAACTTTAAACGGATTTGATACACTGTAAACTGAAATGTCGGAAATTCAGACACTTAAGCGGCTGATACGGATGGTTAAAAAAAGAGACACTTTAAAGTGTCTTAAAATCCAGACACTTGAAACGTCTGAATCGCGGCCATTTTTGTGCTCTGATTTGTGAGCAATAGGCAGCCATTTCTGACCACACTTTTTTTTTTTAAGCATTAAATGCAGCCATGTTTGACCACGCTGAATCCTCAATAAATGAGAAAATATTTGACTATAAAGCAGGACTGGGGATTCTTCCAGAAGCAGAACCTGATTAAAGCATGGGCAAACTGGGCTATGACCCTCCCCCCCCCCCTTCCCCCGATTTTAGGGGTCCCCAAATTTGGTATGGAATTTTCGTAAAGCTGATATTTTAAATATATTTCGATATTGTACTGATTATAATTAATATTTCGAACTTTTAGAGTAGGATAAGTGTAAAAACAAAAAACATATTTATCAAAATACAAAAAAATCTTTTCTACCGTAGCATCGCAGAATTCTTCTGTTATTCGAAGAAAGCGGACTCTTCCGAATAACAGACAAATTCTGTCGTCCTGGGGTGTCCGCTATTGAGAGGTTTTACTGTATTTAGATGAATATATTTTAAACTTATGCTACTCTAACAGTTCAAAATATTGATTATAATCAGTGCAACGTTGAAATAGATATAAAATATCAGTTTTACGAAAATTGCACACTAAATTTCAGAACCCCCCAGTTTACCCATACCCATGCTATAATCAAGTCTTGCTTTTGGAAGAAATCCAATCCTGCTTTATGGCCAAATATGTATATGAAAGTATAGAAAGTGTTTTATTTTTTGTCGTCACAGTATGTGCATCAAAAGAATTCCAGGTTTACTTCCCCCCCCCCCCCAATCTCTTCATATATATATATGAAGAATATTTGAGGTAATCGAATGAATACATTTAATTTTTTGCGGTAGTATACTAACGCAAAAAATTAAATGTATTCATTCGATTACCTCAAATATATATGAACATATAAATACATGTTTAGATAAATCCTCTGTCTTAATCCTCATCCGTTTCTATAAGTATAAAATACTAGCAAGCTACGCCCGCTACGCTAGTCAATTTCTTTTAACGAACCTTTAATCAAACAAAATATTGACATTTCATAAATAACTTTTATATGTTAACAGAATAATAAGGCTACTATAATTTGTGACTCGTGCTATAGCCAATATACACGTCAGGACACGTCGCCCTTATCATTATCTTTTTACGCATGAAGGTTTCGCTATGGTACTCCATTGGAAAATTTGGTAATTTTTGAAATTCAATATTTGAAAAACGGCTTAATCATTAGATTTGAAATTTATATCAAGAAAAATACAATTTTTTACCTTTCAAACGCAGTTTGTCTAACAATTTTCTGACAAATACTTTTTGAGCTATCATTTTTTTTTAGTAACTTCAAATGTTTCATTTTCCGAGATTAATCTGGTGCAACAATTAGCGAAAAACCCAGTCGTCAGCAACGCATAATTTTTTATTAAAGAGGCTGTTGGAGCAGGGATTGTCACCACCAATTTGCCACCATCACTTTTGAAATCGGTTCCGTGGTTCCAGAGATTCCATAGAAATTGTAATTTAGAATGACTTCAGAACGCTTTTCGCTCATTTCACCCATTTAAATTTCGATTTTTTTTTTTTTATTTATTCTTAGAGAGCATTTACATCTTATTAGTAACTACAATGCTAAATTTCAAATTTCTTGCCCCTTCAGTATAAAAAATAAAAATAAAACTGCCCAGTTAAACTGAGGGCATTGAGTTCACAGGCTATTCACACTAATTGTATATTTCACTCTTATTTCAAAGAATTTGAAATAAGCCCATCGAAAAATAAAGAAATAAACAATATATTAAGGGGGGGGGGGGTCATCCCCCCGTAACACCCCCCCCCCATAGTTAACTAATGAACCCCTTAAACTAATCAGGTAAATCTCTCTAATTACAATGAATATATATACAAAATTTGAAGAAAATCGGATAATTCTGTATGAAACACCCATTTATATAAATTAAGGCGGGATTAGCCCTCTCCGTTCCCCCCCTTTATACTTAACCAATCAATCCCGAAAACTAATCAGGGAAGCGTCTTAACCCAATGAACCTATAAACAAATTTTGAAGCAAATAGAATAATTCTGCAAGAAAAACCCATTTATATAAATTAAGGGGGGGATTATCCCCCCGTTCCCCCCCCCCTTTATACTTAACCAATCAATCCCGAAAAACTAATCAGGGAAGCGCCTTAACACAGTGAATCTATAAACAAAATTTGAAGGAAAACGGAATAATTCTGGATGAAAAACCCATTTATATAAATTAAGGGGGAGATTATCCCCCCGTTCCCCCCTTTATACTTAACCAATCAATCCCGAAAACTAATTAGGGAAGCGTCTTAACACAGTGAACCTTTAACCAAAATTTGAAGGAAATGGGATAATTCTGCATGAAAAACCCATTTATATAAATTAAGGCGGGATTAGCCCCCCCCCCCTTTATACTTAACCAATCAATCCCGAAAACTAATCAGGGAAGCGCCTTAACACAGTGAACCTATAAACAAAATTTGAAGGGAAACGGAATAATTCTGCATGAAAAACCCATTTATATAAATTAAGGGGGGGGGGAATTAGCCCCCCCGTTCCCCTCTTTACACTTAACCAATCAATCCCGATAACTAATCAGGGAAGCGCCTTAACACAGTGAACCTATAAACAAAATTTGAGGGAAAACGGATATTTCTATGAAGAGTTATCGCATTACGTACGTACATACATACATACAGAACCGGCTGGCAAGCTCTCAGGGCTTGATAGCCAGTTGGATAGCTAAAAAATCGCAATTTTAGAACGTTTTTTGCTCCTGCACCCCCTGGGGTTAGTGGCACCGACATAAAATATAGCCTATGTTGGAGCAGGGGTTGTCACCATCAATTTGCCACCATCACTTTTGAAATCGGTTCGGTAGTTCCAGAGATTACCCCCTACAAACAAACAAACAATCTTTACTCCTTTATAATATTAGTATTGATTAATTATAACTTTTCGGCAACGCCCGATTATTATTCACACTTGTTATTACATTGTTGTTGAAAACCACTTCGTTCGCGGAGCACATTGGTGTGCGGCCAATTTTGTTTTTATCATTTTAGAATGAGAATTTAACATTGCAAAATTAGATTATATAACTTTAAATTTGTTTTTTTGGTACAAAGCCACTTTTTATTACAATTAACTATTTATGCTTCAAATGAGCATTTTTCAGATGGAAAAGTGTTAGAAAAATAATTCCGCTCAATTTTTTCTAAAGGAACATCAAATTAAAATTGGTATAAAATAAATATTTTGTACCATGGAGTTCATTTTCTTAGTAGAAAGTATAAGTTTCTTTCTTTGAAGTATGTTTTGAATTATTTTAAATTTGAATATAATAGTTCAATAATAATAATAATAATAAAATAATGGCAATTTTTCATTCAAATACTAACATATAAAGAAAACAGGCTTATGTTATGAAAAGTTTTTTATAAAAAGAAAAATATTTTTTTAAATGTAAATTAAAATTAAAATATATTAAAGTAATATATTAAAATTTACTGAACAATCTGTATTTTAGATCTTGTAAAACATAATTAAACAGTCTAGTCTAGAGTAAAAGAAAAAATCATAGAACCAGTAAATTTAAATCTCGAATTTTATTACAACAGTGAAAACTCCTTAGTAAAAATATTTGGCCCTATCATGGACCAAAAATTAATCTTATCCACCCATACCCTCCCCCCCCCCCCCCTATCTTTTCCCACATTATTTTGTTTTTTTACTCAGGATATTATTCAAAGTTATATATATATATATATATATTATTTTTATTTCCAACCCATGTTGGATTAAGTAAACCCATTTTTAATCTTTGTATGTTTTCAAAATGGCTCTGTGTCTTGAAATTTGATTATGTTATTGAGATTCAACACGAGAAAAACACCTAAATATAGTTTTTGTATTTTCAACAAGTTTTCATAAGGCATTATTTAAAAAATATTTTCGGCGTGCAATTGAATACAATAGGACAATTTTGAATTTTTTAAATAGAGGTTTATTTCTCGTAAGTAAAAGTGAAAATGTATGCATAAAATATTAAGAATTCCATGATAAACTTCATTCTGATACTTTTATGTTTCATATTCTATGTTCGCCATCTGAAGCAAAAGTGTTCATAACATTTCCCATATATAAATTTAGTTTTGTTTACACGAAAACATCAACTTTGAAAATATAATCTGCAAAAGAATTAAATGACATGTCACCAAAAGTGGAAATTCATACGGAAATTATATCAATAATATCAGTAACTGGAAATCGCTACAGATAATTTATATTTCCATGTGACCAATTTATTTTATACATCAGATAACAATCACCAGAACTATTAATCTACTATTAGAAATAAATAAATATATTATTTAATAACATGCATGACTTTCAATTTAAAAATTTCTTTCGCCTTAAATAGACATTTTAACTGGGCTAAAGTAAAGAAGTAAGTATATACAATTCTAGCTTTCTCTATTTTTCATTTTAAATTTGTCATCAGTTTTTTACTAAAAATGATGAAAAAACAAATATTAAATTTTAATTATTAATATCTCAAGTTTTGCAAAACCGAAAGCTAAGTTTTTGAGCAATAAATCAAAGTACTTATTTTAAAGGAAACTAAATTACTAAAAAAAATTGTACAAAAATTAATTTTAAGAAAAGAAAGTTTTAAAAACTTGTTTTATTAATAATAATCAAAGTCACAATATATATATATATATATATATATATATATATATATATATATATATATATATAGTATATATATTTTTAACTGTCATTTATGTAGATTAGAGGATGTATGTATGATATGCAATACAATTAAAATTTCAATCCAAATAATGCTATTATGTGGAACTTAATATATTTTAAAGATTATATTGTTATTATTATTTATATTTGCCATATCAGATTCGGCAAAAATCAGTTTTGTCCCTCGGAAGACAAAAAATATATCTAAAAGGATATTTTTCCCAGAAAATTGTTCATCTATAATTATAAAATATAAAAATTAGGTCACAACAATTCTTTGTTCATTTTAGAATTTTTTCAATATTAAATATTGAGTGAATTACATAGCGAACCAACAATAGCGAACTAACAATTAACAGTTCTAAACACAGCAATTCTTCTGCAGCAAAAAATTTCACTATTTTTCGTTTTTTCTTTATCTCAAAATAGATATTTTAAACTAAGCACTTTTCTTAATATAATATTACTGCCATTTTTACAGTAAGATTAACAGTATACAATCACATAAAAAAAATTAAAAAAAATCCGTTTTTTTTTTCTGTTTGTTTGTTTGGGGGGGGGAGGGGGGCACGAAAATATAATACGATAAATATTGGCTAATTTGTGTATGGATACATAAGCAATCAAATCAATACTATAATTTAACCAATAATAAGATTCGTTATAATAAAAAACCTTTTATATATAAAGCAGGGGCCTAGAGAAGTATTAAACAAAATTCTTTAGTTTTAAAATGATAAGAATTTAGTTCAAAAACACAAATAAATACACAAATCTTTTAAAATTAAAAAATATTTATTACACATACAAACATTATAAATACACATTATTCTTTTAAAAATAATTTAAATAATAAATAAATAATATTACATAAATAATATTGAAGTAAAAATGTCATTTGAAAATGAAAATTATATTATCGTAGATAACCTTACAAGAGGATCCTTACCTGATAAAGCAGTCATAAAATCCACGATATTTTATTCATTTTGGATAATACACATACAACAAGTGCACAAATTAGTGCCCATTTTTAAAAATATTCATAAGATCCGCTAATACGTTGATGTAATATTATTTTTTTTAATCTTCTTATAATTATAAAAATTTTAAAAAATATATCAATCATAATCTTGTTAATAATATTATAATATCATTCATATTCATATGATCATATTATTCAAGAAATTAATTTCACGTATATCAGGATCAAGCACGCCATATTCACTAACTGGATCTATTTCACAAACACAAAGCCTGATCAAGTAGATTCATTATTAGAAAAAATGCAAAGAAGAAAAAACATCCACAAAAATGTAATAATCGTATCTTGCACCTTTGAAATCACGATATGTTATGTTCATCAAACAAATCGTTTAAGAAACATTTAAAATCGAAAACAACTTTAACCCCGCCAACGAATTCACAGCCATCTCCGGACAAACACACGTGTCTCTAGCAAAGAAATAGATGTGTTAGCATTCTTATACTGATGAATCACGCATCACGCAAATAGCAACTCGTTAAAATTTTTATCAGCTTCAAAACCTTTTTATTTCCTTTTTTTTAACTTTTTGTGAAGCATTACATTTATCAATTATCTGATTATAATTATTAGAGTTGTTATACGTTCGCTTATAGAAATTTAGAATCCCCGTTCTGTTTAAAATATCAGCTAAAAATTATTATTTTAAAAATATGATATTAAATCGTTTTAAAAAATGATAAAACTTATTATTCCCCATTGAATTTATAATAATTAAACACCGAGAAAATAAGAGACTGAGATGTTTTCGTTATATGACTCTGTCCCCCTGATTCCACCGTAGAAGTCATTTATTTTTATTTATAAGTTTATTTTTTTTTTCCTGTTCATGTGTTGTAAATTTATCGGAAATGAAAGCTCAGGGGGGACTGAAACTTAAAAGAATAAACTATTTCAATTCTACGATTTTAAGAAAAAAAACTGATAAAAACTTATTTTTGAATATTTAATGTGTTTCTTAATTGTTAAATTTTTGTATTGTCTTTTTTATATCGGTATGCTTAAAAATTGTTCTGACCTAAGAGTTCTGCCACAAAAGATTCTTAGTTTGTTTCATATTTATATTCTGCATTTAAAAAAAAGTTGACTAGACTGTGGATCACAGGCACAGCTGTTCCAAAATAATGCCCCTCCCTACGTTTCTTTCTGCCGACATATCTCTTAGTATTTCAAGCTATATATCTCAGTACTTTCAAAGATTTTGGAGGAAGGCAGGGAACCTTTCACTGCACTCATCCTGCGTACACCCACGAGTGTAAGTATTTTTTGGAGAATTTTATGTTTTGTAAAAGCGAATTCTTTTACTACTTAATACACCGAAAATAACCGAGTAAGCGAACTTGTACAGTTTGAACACACGTTCTATGCTCTATAATAAAGTTACTCCTTTTAATATAAATACCAAATTAGTGGATGGGAAAGTATTTTTAAAAACTTTCATTTGTTTGAAAACAGTCTCTGATGGTGCTGGCATACTTAAAGATACAATTGTATCACAGTCATTACGCATATGTTACAATTATATCACATTCAGACATTTAAATGCCTAAATTTCTAAATGTCTTAATTTCAGACATATCATAATTTTTCAGACATGTTTCTCAGTTCGTTTATACCATGATCATATTAATACACTTAAGTGTCTTAAATTCAGACATCTATTATGTCTGAAATTTTACATTCAGACACTTAAGTGTCTAAATTGCTTTTTCAGACACATAAGTGTCTGAATTTAAGACGCCTCTATTTTCAGTGTACGTATGATAATTAAGAAGTTATGGGTTTTTTTCTGTTTTCACAACCCCCCCCCCCCCCCCCCTCATTTCGATTTTGCCCATTAACGAACTTGACCGAGATTTTATGTCCTTTGTTTATATGTATCAGTTTGGAAGAGATTTGTGCAGAATTATTGAAGTTATCGTGTCCATAAGAAAATGATATAGCTATATAGACAGATAGATAGATAGATAAAGTTTTGAACTGAGGGGTGGTTTGGGGTTCTAGGGGACATGATCGGCGTAGATCTGCAAAAATTTTCAGAAATTCCAACATAGGGGAGAATGTAATAGGTAGTATTTCTTACGAAATCTACCTAAAAAGAAAAAGAAAAAATGATAATTTCGTTTCTCTCAATAAATAAATATGGACAAAATTATATAATGCCAGGCTTTCACTCTTCAACGGAGTGAAATATTTCACTCTTGTCAAAGAGTGAGACAGTCACTCTCGACAACGGAGTGACATATTTCACTCCTTTCTAGGGAGTGGAAAATTCCACTCTTTAAGGAGTGTATTTTTACAAAATGCACTCCAAAAAGAGTGAAAATGCCTCTCACTCTTCCAAAGAGTCAACTTCTCACTCCTTCCAATTTTAGAGTGCTGTAAATGAACGATGAAAGCTATACACACAAAATTCGATAATTTGTCTCTTGTAGTGCACCTCAGTGATATCTGATATATATCAATTTCAATATGTTTGAAATTGTGTAACATCATTAAAATAAACCGCAAATGATTTTTCCCTATAGAACGCAATGTAACGGAATTCTTTTGAGTGTCCCTGTAAAAAAAACTATAACCGCTGCACACTTAATTTTCAATATCGAATATGCCACAGTAAGCCTCAATAACATATATCAACTGCATGACGATCCAAGTATATTTACGCGAGTTAGAGAACGGACAGACAGACGGCAGACAGACAGATAGACAAACAAATCGAATTCATAAACACTTTTCAACTATGTTGGAAAGTGTTAAAAAGTAGATTTTTGAAAATATTTCAAATACTTTAAAGTATATTTATTTTCAAAGATTCCGCTAACAAAAATTCATTATCACTATTATTTTGACAAAAGAAAAAAGCCTGCCCGACACGTCTTGGGAACAATTAAGCCAGGTCCGGCTCGGCCCGAATATGTAGAACAAAATGTAAGCCTGAGCCCGGCTCGAGGCTGCTGAAAAAATAAGCCCGAGCTCTGACACGATATAACTGTCCGATGCAGATCTATCTCTACGCTGGACATGTTAGATTTCTGTATTGATGTTGTCAAACCACCATCGGACATTTATAAGTTATTCTCGGCCCAGCCATGTCCATTAAAAATTGTTCATATTTTGTGGACTAGTCCGACCCTTTTAAGTTTGTTATATCGGACCGGTTAGCCCATTTAATTTTATTATTGGCCCGGCTGGCCTGTTTCATATTTTAATCGACCGAACCCGGCCCATTAAAAAAACTGTGTTTAGTTTGTCGGCCCGGTCTGTTTGATAGTTTGTCTTCATTTTGCCAGCCCGCGAGCCTGGTCGGGTTACGAGCTTCGGGCCAAGCCCAAAGGGACCGTTACAGATCTCTAAAATTTCTGTGAATTTCATACACACAAGCTAACATGTTGCGCTACAGTTATGAATCCTTGAATCAGCTTTGTTTTAAGACGTGTGGGAAACACATTGGGATTTGGCACACCTTAAATTAATTATGAAGATTATTTTTAATATATATGAAATACAGCTAAATCCGCTTAAGAATTATATTATATTTTATTTTATTTTTTGTAATAAAAACTTCCACATGTAACCACATAATCCACACGTAATCCACCGATTCGTGCGCATATAATGTTATTTTTTTTTAATGTACACATATTAAAAAAATAAGTATGAATTTTATACTTGAATGGTTTTTTTGGTTGTAATATTCGCCTTGCTATATAAAGACAGATAGATAAATATTTGCAAATAAGTAATTATAAAATAGAATAAATATTCTTGAAATTTTCGAAAACAGTTTGAAAAAAACAAAATTTTATTTTTTCTTAAGAATGAATGCTGAATGCACTTATGTGTCAGAATTATTATTATCATTATTTATTTATTTTGCTTTCTCATTCACTTATTTTTAGGCTTAATTAAAAAAAATAATAATAAATGTTTAACGTATTACACTTTAACTATTTTTAAATAATAATATCTTAAGTATTTTAACTAACTTATAAAACTAGTATATTCAGTTTTTTATTATATTATTTATTTCTTAATTTATTTATTGTGAGTGTATCTCAGGAAATTTCATGTTACAATATTCTGAAGGGAAGAACATAGCAAATAAATTTTGCTTACAAAAAAAAAAAATCTTAGTTCTATAAATTAGATTTTATTATAATTATTATGCTTATGTTTATTTCAAGAATACTTCAAGTGACACTTCCTAAATTTATTCAATATAAAAACAGTTTCTAAACTTACTAAAATATTACATACGTCTAATACATGATAATTGTTAAGTAATATTTTTTTAAATATTTTTTTAATTAATCCAAAACAGATGTATTTTTTATATAATTATCATTTTTCTGGTTATTCCAAGAATTTTTCATGTTATACAATATAAGAAATATTTCGAAACTAATAATTGTTTATTGTAATTCACACAGAAAAAAAAATGCATTTTCGATTATTTTTCTCCTTCCCTCCCCCCCCCCCCCTCCCTAAAATTATTTAATATAAAACAATTTCTTAACTTATATATATTCAAAAACGTCTAAAATAATATTAATATTATTACTAAATGTAATTCACGAAAATAATAATAATAATAATAATATAAATAACACATTATCCTTTCAAAAAACGTTGATTAACCTAAAAATTTAATTAATCTAAAACAGATGTATTTTTTATATAATTATCATTTTCCTGGATATTCCAAGAATTTTTACATGTTATACAATATAAGAAAAATTTCTAAATTAATAATTTCTAATAATGTAATAATAATAATAATCTAATAATAATCTAATCTAATAATGTAATAATAATCTTATAATAATAAAATCTAATAATTAATAATTATAACAATTAATAAGAAGAAAAATAGGAATAATAAGAATAATTTCTATACATTCAAAAATTTTAAAACACGATAATATTATTGTCTAATATCCGAAAAGAAAAATAAGTTTAGAAAAAATAATTTATCGAATAATATAAATATCTAAAAAATAATTTCAGTATTATTTTGATAATTATTCCGAGAATTTTTCAAGTTAAACAATATTTTCTGATTTTTTTAAATTATTATTATTACTTTTTAAATATGAAAAAAATAATTTCAAAATCATGATAATAATCTCTAATTCATGAAAAAAAAAAAAATTCAAACAACACATTTTCGCATTTTAAATAAATTATTTTTCGGCCCGTCAAAACATGAAAAAAAAAAAAAAAAAAGTGTTATCGTCCGCGACAGGATTCGAACCTGCAATCTTCTGATTCGAAGTCAGACGCCTTATCCGTTAGGCCACGCGGACATGTAACAGTGCGGTGAATCACAGAACTGTAGGGGAAAACGCATGTTCGTAATGAGGAAGATTTATTGAGTTTTTACTTTTCGTTGTTATATGCAAGTAAATAACATGAAATATTTCGTAATTCTCTTTTTACAGTGGATTTATTAAATTATGTCAGTGATTCGATAAGGAATAATAATAATGAAACAATTTTAAGTTCATCAAAAATTCATTTCTCTTATTCGAATTCGAATATTTGCCATTGTGAATTCGATTATTTTTCTAGAATTTTTCAAATTTTTAATTATTTGCTTCTGAATTTTTTATATTAAGTTTTATTACTTATTTACGGGATTTTTTTTATTTTAATGTATTTTTAAAAATCTTTAAGACTTTAAGAAGTATGTTTATCTATATTATGTTTTGCAAATACATTTTTTTTTTTTTTAAATTTAGTAATTTGAACTTCAACACACCCACCACACACACAGAGAGAGAGAGAGAGAGAGGGGGGGGGGGGGGGGCAAATACATTTTTTAATTATTCACAGCTTTTATTAATTATTCACGTTTTTTTTTTTTTTTTTTCTTTCTTTTAATATTTTTAAACTTCTAGCTTACAATTGAAACAGTGCTTCGGGCGGCAGATCGAGTATGGTTTCTTTAAAGTTTAAACGAACTATATAAATTCAACACGCTCCGTTTTCAAGCAGGAGCATATTTTTAAAAATCTCAAGGTCAAGAATATATATCAATTTCTGGGCAAACCAATATATTTTCAAAAAATAAAGCACTGGCTATTAAACTATATAATATATTCCAATTCTTTTGTGCAGCCCTGTATATAGACATATTCATAGTACATAGAACATAAGTGTTCTAAATATTTTTATACATATCATATTATATGTACTAAGATTTAATTCAGCTGGATAATGCATAACACTTCTTAGAATATATTTTCGGCAACCACCATCCCTAGACCGCAATATATAAAAATCCTTTTGTGCCGCCCTGTCTATGAATTTATTTCATGAAATTTACTTTATTAAATTTTGTTCACCTATAAATCTAGAAACAATGTTGAAATTACACTTCGGCAATTCCCGCGTCCCGCCCAACAGGGCCGGCGGCAATGTCGCGCAGGGCCCTGGCAAATCACTTAGCGGGACCCAACGTCTCGGACTGCAATATTCGACTAATAAAAATCATTTTTAAAAATTGCATGTATCATAGAATAATTTATAATATAGAGTATAAAATGCATGAAAAATAGCATGCAAGTTCTTTCACATGCAATATGTATAATTATTTTCTAAAAATCTTTTATCCTTTAGTTTAGAATATTTTAAATATTTATTTTTTGCGTTTATGGTTACTTTCAGGATCAGGATCCTCACATCTATACATCCCTCGACAATTATATTAACTTCGGCTGTAAGAAATATAGTTTAATACTAACTTTTTTATTTTGCGAATAAACATTTAAAGACAAATTTACAGCAATATCATTATTTTACAGATGGTAAAGGTAATTCGAATTGTATAGAGCAGCCATACTCAACCTGAGGCCCGGCGACCTTTTATGTGCAGCCCGAGACACATAACATTTATAAAATATTTATAAAATTATATATTTATAAAAATAATTGAGATGGGCATAAAAAAT
This sequence comes from Maratus michaelseni, assembly GCA_963931845.1. Classification (NCBI taxonomy): domain Eukaryota; kingdom Metazoa; phylum Arthropoda; class Arachnida; order Araneae; family Salticidae; genus Maratus; species Maratus michaelseni. The sequence goes on from OZ007587.1 coordinate 190,362,799, forward strand.
ATTTAATACGTGCACCGTTGTTTTATATACACTGGTGTCCAGAAATTAAGGGGCAGTGACCAATTTCAGACATTTCGTCGAATATCTTACTGAAACTCGTGAGGAAATGCACGGATTGCCCTTGAACTTGTTGTGTAAAGAACATGTTTGACTTCATGATTTTCAGTGAAAATTTTGTCGCGTGGACAGTTGGGGTTGGGGGGGGGGGGGGGGCAATAATAATTTTAATAATAAAATAATATTTTCGATCACCCAAGTAACAAAAAATGCTAAAAATGGTCTGTGGCAAATGACTATATATGTGGTATCAAAGTGTAGCAAATGACTATGTAGGTCCTGTTCAACATTTGTGTGCATTTATGTAAGCACAGCACGTATATTTGTGAAGATGTTAACGTTTCTGTGAAAAATTCAAAAAAGCTATTTTATTATTATATTTTATTATTATTGAAGGCTAAATTTATATAGCATGCAGAGTTTTCAGCCGAATTTAACACCGCTTTCCAAAAAAGTTGACAAAAATCGTAGAAATAGTATACTGTAATTAAAATATTAATATACTGAATATTTGATGAGATATGGGTATTTGCATGAAATAAATTTTAACTGCGCTGGTATGCCGCGCATGCGCGGTAGCGTATTACTACTTATTTTACTGTTTATTACTGTTAATTTTACGGTATAATTCTGACAGCTGGGATGCCAGTATTATACTGTAAAATCAACAACTTTTTTTTTCAGTGTAAAAACAATCAACTTTTCCTGTAAAATTGGGAAAAATTCCATTTTTTATTTGCTTCAAGACAGTTCCTCGGGAGGTGCTGGGTTCGATCCCAATCGCGCCCGTCGGCCTAATTGTTCGGAGTTTTCGTGGTTTTCTTCGAGCCGTGGATTTATCCATGCGTAAATACGGATTAGGTTCCCTTAGAAAGACCCCCACGAAGGGCACTCCCCCCGGGCCTATATCCCTAGTGTAGATAATTGGCCGTCAATATTCAACCAACCAACCAACCAATCAAGACAGTTCCTGTAACTGGGCCTTCCTCCATTACATTTTACTATGGTTTCAGAACATCGAGGAACTACTATAATTCACTTTCACGATATTTTTCCAAAAACCTCAGCGGAAAATATGGCATACACGCTAAAAACTCACGTGATAGGTTTCGTATCTCTGGAGGGGTTGCGATGATTTGAGGCAGAAAATCGGCAAATCCTTTATACAGACATTTGTGTGACATGAATGCCTAAAAAAAAAAAGTGATTTCTCAGCGTTTCCTTTCCAGAATATTTGCTCTTAAAATCAATCCACCGCTTCTGAATTGAATCGATTGTGTAATCGTAAATGGTTGTTTCATTCATCTTTGCATATGATCATTCTGCTACTGTAAGTTTATAAGATGTACTATAGAGACTGGAATATCGTTTTAATTTTTTTTTTTTTTACTTTCTTGTTTTCATAAGAAGTAAGTATTGGATACGTAAAAATTTTTCGATTTCCGGCATTTGATGCATTTACACCTTTTGTGGTGTTTTGAATGCGATTTGACAATTTTTGGATCGTTTGTGTTTTACACTAATTTTGTAGGAGCTATAACTCAAGAACTAATGGAGTTCCACGTAACTTCATATTTAGCTAGAAATTGACAAACATTGGAGCTGATTAGATTTTATTGTTTATCCCACAACAAATGGTACTGTTTGTTATGCAGTAATTTTTACGATATATGTAATAATCCTATCTGGCATTTGTACACTGAAAATAAAAATAAAAATAAAGTGATTGCGCGGTAACGTATTATTGCTTATTTTACTGTTTATTAATGTTAATTTTACGGTATAATACTGGCAGCTGGGATGCTAGTATTATACCGTAAAATCAACAACTTTTTTTCCCTTCAAGTATGTATTTTTTTTCTTTTCATTTTTCTTGCTTCATGTATGTAAAGATGGAATTTTGCAAACGATTTTTCACTCACTTCCGGATATGCTAGAATTATAAAATATCTGCACAAGTGTATTTCCAATAATAATATAACATTTTAATATTTTTAGAACTTAATTATAAATTAATAAATATCATTTTTCCGTTAGCCGGGCGCGTGTAATAAATCGCCAAATATTCTTTATGATTACAATTTTATACAACTAGGGGGCTCTGCCCCCTGCTCGCTACGCTCACCAACCCCCGTTCTGATTTCACAGCCTCTTAAAACCTGGTAATGTATCCTGTTTTAAAAAGATGATGATGATGATATCACGAACGGCGACTTTCTTCTGTAATCAGGTTATAATGCTTTTTCATTTAACTGGTTATAATGCTTTTTCATTTAATTCATCTTTTTTATTTTTAATATTCATGTGTAAACACAATTTTTATGACGTAATTTTCTTTATTTCCTGCTTTCAACACGTGATCACTTAATTATTATTTTAAACTTTCATTATTATTTTTAATAGTCTCGCGCAAATACATTTTTTATTTGAGATAAAACATAATCCTTTGCGCTTATTTAGAAATTGGCAACAATATAAAAAATGACTTTTTCAATAAAAGAATTTTTACTCGATGTTTAAGGAGTTTTTGAGTTTTTACTGTCCGACCGTGATAATTTTTTTAATTTCTGAAAGCTTGTTATATTTCGCGTCTGGTGGTATGATTTTCGAATCCGTAGAATGGCTAGAAAAAAAGTAATAGCTCCTCAAAAAAGTCCCTAGTAAAAAAGCGATGAGAATAACCCGGAATATCTACGCAGAATTTGATTGGTCCATTTCGTTTTTGGCTCAGTTCCAGATTACTTTTTTTTAATATAGAAGGATACAGTTAATTACGCGCCAAATCATGCTTGCTAAAATATGCCAACTGGCTGTTAAACTGTAAGAACAAAATATGTTAAACACTAAAAAGTAGAAAGTAAAATATAAATTAAAAATAAAGAGTGTAGTACATTATTAAAAAAAAAAAAAAAAAAAAAAAAAAAAAAAGAAAAACTTTTATTATTTACAAAAGCTGGTTTTTCCCACGCCTGACAGTTACGTAATTGTAATCGAGTTTCGATGAAATCCAATAACTGTGAGTAGGTTTATAAAAGCATGTATCCTACCAAATAAGAAAATAATGTCATACGATTCGAATAAATTAAGGCTCGTTTCTCAAATATTTCGATCGTGTGAACTAATCATAATTACTTTACACTTGCTTTTGTTAAAAACTAAACTTCCGAAACGCAGTAAAATGACTTTAAAGTAAGTCGAATATTAATGTGACAAAAATTAAAAGGTCATTCGAAATTATAAGCAATCACAGCTGATAATACACTTCCAAACTTTCGATGCGTAGCAAATTTAAGTAACCTAAGGTAGGGCCTGATTACGACCTTCGCGCATATCAGGCACGTGTTTAGGGCCCTAGAGAAATTCGACAGTCTTAACCTAAAAACTTATATTATATAGATTTTTGTGTATGTGTACGCGCATGTGTGTGTGTATGTGCGATTTTGAACCCCTCATAACACTTTTTAGTATTATTTCATTGAAATCATGGAAAATTCGTTTTATATGATTTCATAGAATTATGCAGAACATAAATATAAGTGCATTTTCACTTTACTGAATAAGCATTCTTAGAAAATGCATTTTCTAAAAATTCTTATTCACTAAAATTAAAATGACATTTATATTTATGTTCTACATCGTTCTCTGGACGTTTTTATGAATAATGTTTATGTAATAATGTTATGTAATGTTTGTTTGTTTGTTAGTTATGTAATAATGTTTAATTTCTCCGAAGATATAAAAAAGGGATCACTGAATAAAGCTGAAAATAAACTACTGCGATTAAACTTTGAAATGTAGCGATTAAAAAAAAAAAAAAAATTAACCGTTACATTAATCTATGGGAAAAATCATTTGCAATATATTTTTGTAATGTTACACTATATCAAACATAATGAAAATGATATACATTTCTGAGGTGCACAAAAACTTGTTTTCTGTAGAATATGGAGTGCAAAGCGTATATGATTTATTTGCATGGTCACCAAAAGAATCCATTACATAATGGTCTACGGGGAAAAATTGTCTGCAGCGTATTTTAATGATGTTACACTATTTCAAACATAATTAAATTTATATACCTAACTTATGTGTATTACAATATGATTGTGCATAACAATTACCATTCATTTATAGGGGTACCTAAAATAATTCGGTTACAGTACGTCTATGAGCGATAAATGCTGAAAGTGCGTTTTTAGTTCTGGTATGCGTTTTTATGTTTGACTAAATTTTTTCATACCTTCGTGATGTTTATAAATTCTATAGATCATATACAGAGCTACACAAAATAATTTGCAACAATTGCTGTGCATGAGCGTGAATTGCTTAAAGCTTTTTTTAAAATTATTATTATTGAGTTATGAATTTTCCAACTGAACTATATTTAGTATACTAAAAGATGTTTGTAGAATATAAAAAAAAATTCATTTACAGCACTACGACAGGAACATTGCATTTGCCGTCTATGGATGGTAATTTCTGAATATACCTTTTAGTTGTATTTTGCGGTTTTTTTTCCTGAGTTAAATGTTAGTTTAAATCTATAGATGATATAAAGGCTGTACAAAACTACACTGAAATAAAAAAATTGTTGATTTTACGGTATAATACTGGCAGTATTTAGTGCAATACCGATATATAGATCATGTACAGAGATATACAAAATTCGAGTGCCTTTCCGGCTATGGAAATTGGTGAAAGCAAGTTTTCAAATGTGTTATGCGTTCTCTAAATTGTTTACTTACATATCTTCTACCAACTTTGAGAGCAGAACCTCTCAGCCACTAGTGGGGTCTCTATATTATAAAGGACAAACGTGTTCGTGAGTAACGCTGATGTCATTTTGCGAATGGCAATACTTGTCTATCTATATATATTATAAAGGACAAACGTGTCCGTGCGTAACGCTGGCATCATTTTGCGAATGGCAACACTTGACGACGAAATTCCGATTTTGAAATTTTTGCTACTGCAATTTTTTTAATTTCTAAACATCGCACATTTTTCATTTTTACACCGTTATATAGGAAAAAAAATCTTCTTTTGTTTGAAAACTGTCTCGCAATTTACTCATTTATTATAGCATTCAAATTAAATGTCAAACATTTTTTTTTTTTTTTTTTTTTTTTTTTTTAATCTATGGCTTGCAGACGATTACAATATATTAATCCGTTTGCACTTTAAACAATATAAAAAGTTCCGAATTTGTTTCCAGCTAATAATCAATAACGAAATTAAAACTTCATTAAGCAATAAATAAAATAGCATAAATAAAACACAAATTTAACAGACTTGTTAAGCGCTTAAATCTGCTGAAATTATCAGAATAAGAAAAACTGCTGTATATAACGAAATTTTTACCGATTTCTTCGGCTATTAACTTCTGGCACGAGACCAATACGAAATTACCGCTTTTAATAAATTTCAAAATTTTATTTGAATATATAATTGACATATTTCATATAAAAATGCTCTTTAGCATAACATAAGTTGTTAGGGGGCAATCTAAAAAAAAATATATTTCCAAACAATCTATTACAGTTTCTAATTTAAAAAAAATGGCTTTCAAATATATTCTCTATTCTGGGAAGCGCGTGTTGGATGCCCTTGTTTAAATAAAAACAGTTTTAAGAAACTTGTATACATCGCTTTTTCAGTTTTCAAATAATGCTTATGTTCATTTTCATTTTGCCAATTAATGAAAATATTCTCAATGACAAGTACTTGACTAGTAAGTAATAAAAGTAAAAATAGTTTTAAAAAAAACAACAAAAACACTCTTTTATAAGTATTTAATGTTTATCTTGAAAATCACGCCGACTTTCATGACTGCAGTTCATGTTTTTCCCCAAAAATCTTCGCTACAATAAATTGTTTGGTGTGGGCACCAAACTCGATTAAAAAATTCCTTCTTTTTAGCACTTTCCAACCTAGTTGAAAAGTGCTTATGACTTCGGTTTGTCTGGCCGTCTGGCCGTCTGCCGTCTGCCGTCTGCCGTCTGTCCGTGCTCTAACTCCCGTAAATATGCTCGGATTGCTCTGCAATTTTTATATGTTATTATCGTTATCTATAGCATGTTCCCTATTTCAACGGAAGTGTGTAGCACTTATAGTTTTTTTACAGGGACACTCAAAAGAATTCCGTTACATTGCGGTCTATGGGGAAAAATCATTTGCTGTTTATTTAAATAATGTTTCACTATTTTAAACGCATTGAAATTTATATATATCACTAAGGTGCATTAGAAGAAGCTTAATATGGAACAGGGTGTGCATAGCACTTATAGTTACTTTACAGGGACAGTAAAAATAATTCCGTTACATTACGTCTATGGAGAAAAATCGTCTGCGGTTTATTTAAATAATGTTTCACTATTTTAAACGCATTGAAATTTATATAGATCACTAAGGTGCATTACAAGAGACTTACTACGGAATATTGTGTGTATAGCAGTCATCGTTCATTTACAGGGACACGCAAAAGAATTATCTACTGTCTGTTAACAATAATTCCTGGAAGTGCGTTTTAAGTTACTGAACGCGATTTTAATGTTAACTTGCTTTTTGTCTATTACGTGGTGTGTATAAATTGTGTAGATCCTATACAGGGCAGCACAAAAGTTCGCGAACACATTTCTGTTTATTGACAAACTCCAGACGGAGAATTTTAAAATGTGCTACACGTTTCCTAACTGAACTAAAATTTAGCATCCTATGTAGTATATATACAATTCTATATATCCTATACAGGGCTGAATAAAAGTATTCGGATATTTTTCCGAATATTGTATATGTTGGAAATTCCTGAAATTATGTTTTTAAATATGTTATGCGTTTTCCAAATTGTTTACTTAGAAGTTATCTTTTAGCTTATTAAACGGTATGATTTGTAAAATTATTTTGGAAGCGTTGGAAAGTGCTACATAATCTATGCTTGACGCATGATTTTTCGTTCTTGTTTTTTTTTTTTTCGCTTGGTAGAGAGCGCGAGCTAGTGAATTTATTTTTTAAAATATAATTTTTGCACCGTTTCTTTTTTAAGATATCAAACAGGAAAGAAAAGAAGAAACATTGTTTACATTTTAAGCTATCTTTTCAGGATTTCTAAATTGATTTCCCAAGGTAAACCATAATGTAATTAATATGAAACTATTAAGGTAATTCTCAAATCTGAACTGACTACTAACCAAAATTTCTTATTTTTATTTTTAAACCCTGAATAAACATCAGGCTTTGAACCCTACTTTACCTTGATCGGTGCTTAATAAAGAGAAATATGGATATTAATAATTAGGACTTTTTATTAAAGAAAATAGGGTCATTATACTTGTTTGTGTTTAAATCCTTGAATATGAACTCGAGGCAGAATTATTCATGAAATGGTTAAGAAAACTTAATCCTTATGTACAAATTAACATGAACATGTTAGTAATTCATAATCCGATATCCAAGATTGAATATCAAATGGAGCACTTTGAAGGACTGTTTTGATGATTCAACACGAATCATGATGCTTTTACCAGTCGCAAGGACTTGAACCAGAGCCAGGACATCGGAGAATAGAGTGGAGCCGGTACAAATTAACGAGGCCCGGCTCCTTTACACAGTAAAGAAAAAAAAAATTGATTTTACGGTATAATAGTGGCACCTCAGCTGCCAGTATTATACTGTAAAATCAACATTTTTTTTTTTTTTTTCAGTGTAAAGGACCCGCAACGATTCCTGTTTTGTATATATAAAATAACATAAACTTGGGCTCAAACACTTTATTTTATATAAAACTAGCTAACCTGTCCGGCGTTCGGAACTTGAGTCGTATTATTTGTGCATGTTAATTATTTAACACAGCACTAAGAAAAAGCATTTATTTTTTTACTTTCCACCTAATTAATAAATTATTAACAGTAATGCAATTATCGTGTGACTAAGATTGCGAAACGCTAGAAGGTCTCGTGGGAGCTAAAGGAGTGGTATTTGACAGCGGGCGCATTTCTTTTTTACAAAAAAATTGATCATAAAATGATCGTTAAAGTTAAAACAAATATTTCATTTCATTTTTAACACTTTCCAACATAGTTGAAAAGCGTTTATGAATTCGGTTTGTCTGGCCGTCTGGCTGCGCTCTCACTTGCGTAAATATAGTTGGATTGTCATGTAATTGATACATGTTATGATGTTTACCATTGTATGTTCGATATTGAAAAGGAAGTGCGTACCATTTATGGTTACATTACAGTTCATAATCTATGCCGTGGTGCATGATTTTTCGTTCTTGCTAATTATTCAACAAGTTTATTTACTAATACCATACCTAAGGATCATCCGAATCACTCCCGAACCCGCAAAATTTATCTGCGTCCCTGACCGGAGCCGAACCGAAAACAATCGTTATTTGTGAGAGAAAGAACTGAAACAAAATTAATTTTCTATCCCGCAATTGAACCGAAAAAGCATTTTTTAATTTAATGCATAAAATTTCACGTATTTTAAAGCTTAATTAAAATATAACCATTGACGTAATTTATTTCTCATCTTTAAACTTTTGATAGGTGTGTCAAAAGTTTAATAAGAAATTATGTATATTGGCACTAACTAAGTCAACTGAAAAAATGAAAACACTATAAAATTATATGAACAGTCTCATCTTAATAGTCGGGAGGCAGCGTCTTATTTTTCAACCAATTTTAGCGAGGATGATTTTGGTATATCATAAAACCAGTCAGATAAAAGATAATAAAACCGCTTGTCAACTGGCGCATCAGCAGGGTACAGATCGCTTCAAAGTGAAATGATTGGTGTCCCGATTACGAATAATGACATTCCTAACTGGGATACCATTCGTTTCACTTTGTAATAGACTTTGAGATGTTACTATGGCAACATGCATATGGCCCGCTAATCAACACGCCAGTTGACTAGCAGTTTCGTTAACTGCTATCATATATACCAAAATCATCGATGATAAAATTGGCTGCAAAAGTGTGACGTTGTCTCAAAGTACCAACCTAAAAACGACCGAATACCGCATACTGACAACGTTTTTCTCCCTAATTTCTTAGACTTACAGATGTTTTTAGGGCAGTATATCGGTTTGTAATTAAGATGGTCGTTATTTAAATATGAATGTTTAACCTTCTATATTAAAATAAGAATTTTGCAAAATTGTGGAATGTTTAGCATGAAAAAAAATTTTAATTTGTTTAATTTGGCATGATGATATTTTGTGTATTAATTTAAAGGGTGACGCCGATGTAAATCATTCAGAATTTTTTTTTTTCTTAAGAATAAAAAAAATATTTATTTTCGTTTCCAACACGGCGCAGTGATCCAGATATGCGTTTGTAGCGCGAAAAAATTATTGCAAGTGTGCTTTTTGGGTACGAAAAACATCCTTTCGATAATTTTGCGATGAATAATACCAAAATATAATGGAAGGCACATTTGTCAGTTGAAATAATAAAATAATATCTAGTTACGAATAATGCCAGCGTAATCATGGCAACATTCGTAATTGGGATACCATCTATTTCACTTTGTGAAATGGATTTTCGGCTTTGAGATGTTACTATGGCAACATGCATACTGCCCACTAATCAATGCGTCATTTGACTAGCAGTTTCGAATAATCAAATTAAGATGGTGGTTATTTAAATATGAATGTTTAACCTTCTATATTAAAATCAGAATTTTGTAAAATTGTGGAATGCTATGAAAAAATGGCATGAAAAAAAAATTGTTTAATTTTGCATGATATTTTGTATATTAATTTAAGGGTCAAGAGATATTTGGTATCATAATTTAAGAGATTGAGTCATGCTTGAAAAAAAAATTAAACAAAATTTACTATGTATATCCTTCAAATTAATCAATTTACCTTTCAGGTTATGCACTTAATAAATTTGAACTCTTTATACTCTGAGTACCAAAAAAAAGTTGGTTGGTTGGTTGATTTGTGACGGCCGATTATCTGCTCAAGGGATATAAGCCCAAGAGGGGCGTGCCCTCCGTGGGGGACTTTCTAAGGGATCCTAACCAGTATTCACGGCAAGGTTCGAAGAAAACCACAGAAAACTCCAAACGGTTAGGTCGACGCGCGCGACAGGGGTTTGAATCAAGCACCTCTCGTCTACCAGCTTTGAGTTTGGTTTGGTTGATTTATGACGGGCGATTATCTACGCGAGGGATATAGGCCCAAGGGAGGAGTGCCCTCCGTGAGGGTCTTTCTAAGGGATCCTAACATGCATTTACGGCAAGGTTCGAAGAAAACCACGGAAAACTCCGAACGGTTAGGTAGACGGGCGGGACTGAGGTTTGAACCCTTCACCTCCCGTCTACCAACTTTGAGAGCAGAACTTCTCAGCCACTGGTGAGACCCTAAGCTAAAAGGACTCCAAAATCTCCAAAATCAAAATTGAAGGAAAAATTAATTGATCTTATATAAAGATGGAATAATAAGTCGCGGATAGAAAATCCGGATACTTGTATTTCTAATTTGGCAGTAGTTGAAGAAGAAAAAAGGCATTTAATTCCAACATTTGATGAGTTAATGCTTAAGCTATGTAAAAAAAAAAAAAAAAAAAAAAAAAAAAAATCTGTTTGAAACGTAAGATTGGTTTTATTAAATTAAATTAGGTGAAGCTTCTAGTAAATTGTGCCAGTTCAGCATGTCTTTTGAGTGTTTGAAATTCAATTGGTTTTCCATTTGAAATGCATAGTTGACAACTCTTCCGAATTTTAACTCTTAATATCTTCTGGTTTTCTGTTCAGAAGATAAAAACTTCTGCCTTTTTCTTTTTTTTTTTTTTTTTTTGTAAACTAAAAATAGTGTTTAGAAATATTTTAATAAATAGCAGAAACAAATTATTGAGATTGGCTAACATTGCCATCTCTTAAATTCAGCAGCACACAAAGCAACTTCTGACATTTACTGTGGAATTAAGTGACAATACGAAGGAGAAATTACAAATATTTTGGGAATTATATGGTGTTGAATTTATGAAACTTCCTAAGCATATTTAAGCTTAACTTAATACCTGTCTGCTTATAGAGGATCTTAGAACAGTGCAGACATTAGTAAGCTTTTTTCCTCAGTAAAATAATAATAATAATAAATAATTAAGTTTTCTGCTAAACTTAAAATTGTTTAAATTTTAAAAAGTAACTTATTGTTCAATTCTAGCTATAATCTAAATAAGATGGAAATTGTACGTCAAACGTGACAAACGCGATGCGTTCGTACTATAGCTAGTTATATAATATTCAGAGCTTGATGATTTTTAATTCTGTGAAATGAATTATATCGTCTGCAGATTAATTTCTGTCATAAAATAAGTATCTCGGTCGCTTCACGATTAAATCTCGGAAGCTCCTATAACAAGAAAACACCGATTTTTTTTTTTTTTTTAATTCAAATTTCTTAATAAATGTTTTTATTAATATCTCCTAAAGTTTTGATTCGATTTTCATAAAATTTGAAATGTCTCGACAAAATTCTGCAAAGATAATATGTCTTAAATTTCAAACCATTCGGTTGGGTAGTTTTTGCGTTGTTATATGCGGACAGACAGACGGACGGACGGACTAGACGACGACAATGAGTGCTACGTATTTATATAATTACGAACGCACCTAATAACGAAGAACAAAGTACTAGTAAATTATCTATGAAAAGGAAAACAGTATGTCAGTCGCTTCTGATGTAAATATACATATATATAAACTCCCCTTAGTTTGCTAGAAAGAGAAGTAAAATACTTGATTTTCGTTCAACAGATTTAAATAAAGTTTACTTTGCTTTCAATTTACATAGGAGTACTTAATTAGAAAAAGCAATTTCTTTCTTTCAATTTATTACTTTTATTTATTTTTTTATTATAAAATAGCTCGAAAATTCTTCTGATTTTTTCTGAATTTGTTTTGTGAATCTGTTTTTTCTCTAGTAGAGGTTAGCACTTGGGATGTATGCATTTGTATTACATGTAAATTTCATACAATGGAACCAGAACCGTTACCACCGGAACTTGTAAAGTTTAACTAATTTCTTTATTTGAAGTGGGGGGGGGGGGGCATTCTTTTATTTACAAAATCGCTAATAAAAATATGAATATTTCATATTAAATTTTGAAAGTATGATGACGAAGATACAAAATAAATAATATGGTTTACGAACTCGGTTAAAATTTTTCATAAATTGTTTTCAGTATTGCTACCTACATAGCATAATAGTAAGTTTAATTAATTAAAAAGTCTTCTTTTTCATCTATGAATATAAAATTTTAATTTCATAATACAGTATAGTATAAATTTTACATAAATAGTTCATATTGTTTACCAGCAAAGTAATTTTAAAAGCTTAGAAATAGTTTAATCATTTTTAAGTCAAATAATTTTAAAAATATAAAATTTTAGTCACTATCTTTATAACATATACCTGGTGTGGTAAAAATATGGAAAAAAGGGAAAATGAGCCAAAAATATTTTTTTCCGATTCAAAATATATCTTGAATTTTTTAAAAAAAATTAAGCATTTAATGAATACATAAATACTTTTTAATGACAAGATGTTTATTACTTATCCAGACTGCATATTAAAATAGGAGAAAATAAATTAATAAAACTTACATTTAGTGGCAGACTCCAAATGAGATGCAATCTAGTATACGTCCATCTGATTGAGCGTATTCCAAAACATTAGTTGGATGGTAGGAAGTAAAGGTTTTTTTTAAATCATGTACAAAGGAAAACGAATGGTGTCGCCATCTATTATCGATTTGTTGATCTATTTTGTGTTCACGTTAAAATTGACGTAAATAATCACGAGCATAAGAATTTAATATCCGTAGGAGCTGGCAAAGGAGGGTAGAAGAAGCAGGGAAGGGCTAGCGCCTCTTTCTCGGTTTGGGAATTTAACTAAATATTCTTTATTTTTGATTATTTTAAAAAATTATAAATTTATTTTTCCCAAATGACTTTAGCATAATTTAACACTCAAAAAAAAAAAAAAAAAAAAAAAAAAAAAAAGGAAGAAGAAAAGAAAAACTAAGAATTTTCAAGAAAAAAAATTAATGAACTGTTTAAACTTTCCAGTTGTAAAATGCTGATAAAAACTTATTTTTTAATATTTCTTAATAGTTAAATTTCTATATTGCTTTTTATGCTAATATGTTTAAAATTTGTCTTGCAAGGGGAGTTCTGACAAAAAATTCTTAGTTTAGCTTATTTCATAATTGATTTCTGCATTTAAAAAAAAAGCAGACTAGGTTGTGACCAGAAGCACATCTGTTCCAAGATTGTACCCCACCCTATTATTTCTTTCTGCAGGCGCCCGTGTTGTTTTAATCTAGATCTGGGTCCGCAATAGAATTTTCAATGGCTGATGTAAATACCATTTCATCAAAACTTTATTACATCATTTTAAATCTTGCATTGTAGTATAAGAATCCCAAGCTGCTAGAATTCCCAAAAAGGCACAAGAAGGCACAATCTTACTTTAACATTTGTGAAAGCGAGAAGTACAAAATTGACTGAAATAGGGGCCTCAAAATAGCTCACTCTCACAGCACATTATATATATTTTTAATTACATACTCATTTGTACTGTATCAATAACATAAAATTTTTTTTTTTTTTTTTTTTTTTTTTAACGTTATTTTCGTAAAATATATTCTTCACCACATTTAACTAGTATGCTGTAACCAGGGCTTGACAAATGCGGTTGCCAGGTCGCCACTGGCGACCAAGTTTTGTAATCTGGCGACCAATTTATTTAATCTGGCGTCTTTTTGTTTGAGAATAACTATTTTTTGTTACAATAATTGAACTAAGAAATGAGCAGAAACAGCCTTTTTTCTCTCCCCCACACCCTGCTAGTGCGCAACAAGCAGCGAATTTCTTTTTCTCTCGTACTTTTAATGAAAGAATCAAGTTTAAAAATCATTTTACATCTCGTGCACAGAAAACGCCTTTCTTTTCTGCTCTAGCCTGCTAGCAAGTCATGTAATGGAAAGGGGCGTCAGGTTTCAATAAATTACTAAAAAATAGTGTTAATTCAGCTTTTGTAGCACCTAAGATTGGATACAATGCGAAAAACTGCCATCAGTCACCATCGGATATAGATTTTTAGTAGCACTCAACTACCTGGACATTTGAAGCATTCGACAATAATAATTTCCCGAACATGCCGGTTAATTCAGCCCTTTACGGTATTTCTTCTTCTTTACAGAGATATATAATTTTGATATCTATCAATACGAAACTTAGTTTATATTATCTTTCTAAATTGTGTACTATTCTAAACTATGTAATTAATAATTTAAAACTATGCTGGTTATTATTATTTTTCCTCAAGTAATTCGTAAAAAACTTTTGTGCTTTTTAAAAATCAATTTTTTTTTTTTTTTTTTGGGTGGGGGGATACTTTTTACTGGCGACTAGAATTTCCTGCTGGCTACCAAATTTGTTAAGCCCTGGCTGTAAACATCACAAGGCTTTTCTTCTGTAAATCAAATCGTTTGCAACTAAAATTAAATTACATTCTATTCGTTCGTGAGATATAGCTATCAAGAAATTGTGAAAAACAGAGCATAGTTTGGCTGTTGAACGAGCAGCTGTTAGGCGATATACACCCAAACCTAATAAGTATCTATTTATGTCAAGGTCTTCTAACAGAATATGAAATTGTGAAATTCTGTGCATTATCTCGAGATATAGCTATCGCAGAAATCACGAAAAATACAGCATAACACCGCCACCTTTTGATCGATTTACACCAAAATCTAATCAGCGTCTATTTATGTCAAAGTCTAACAGAATATGAAGGTTGATGAAATTCCATGCATTAATTTTTTAGATATAGCTATCGCAGAAATCGTGAAAGATGCAGCATAGCAGTGCCACCTGTTGAGCGATTTGCACCAAAACCTAATTAACACAAATTTATGTCAAGGTCAAGCTGAATGTGAAGTTTGATTAAATTTCGTGCATTAGTTCTTGATACAGAACGCCAACAAAATTTGCGTCACATACAGACAGATACACATTTTCTAAAAACAGTCAAATCGTGTTCATGACCTTCTAAAATGTATAAATGCGTCAAACACTGGGAGTCGAAATTTTTTTCGAATCCAATGCCTTCTTTTTGTAAAGATAGAATAAAGTAAAAATTACACTGTGTTAATATGAAATTCTGGTAAAGTGTAATCTTATAAAACTGAAATAATTTAGGGTTTATTTAAAGTGTTATATTACACGAGGCATCAAAGTTGTCGCTAATTTCAGGCGACATATGTCAAACCCATGGCTTCAAGAGTTGCTCGAAAACCAAGCAACTTTTAGGTAGATTTTGTAAGAAATTCTACCTATTACATTCTACCCTAAATTGAAATTTCTGAAATTTTTTTGCATATTTACACCGATCTTGACTCCTAGAACCCAAAACCACACCCAGTTCAAAACTTTTATCTATCTATATCACTTTTTTATGGACACGATAACTTCCATAATTCTGCAGAAATCTCTTCCAAACTCATACATAAATCATGCAGCATAAAATCTCGGTCCAGTTCGTTAATGGGCAAAATCGAACCAAGAGGGGGCTTTTTGTAGACACAGAAAACCCCCATAACTTCTTAATTATCATACATATCGAATCCGTTTAAAGTTATTATTACTTATAGTAAAAGGGCCAAAAATTTATGTATAACAGATTTTTGATTTCATTAAAAATGCCTTCGGGGGTGGGGGCAATAGGGGTTTAAGAATAAAAAAATTCACAACTTCGTCAATTCACAAGATATCAAATCCACTTAGATTTATTATAAATCTGCTTAATATTATCTACAACTTTTATATTGACAAGTTTTTTATAGAACCAACTCTTACAGCACAAAAAAAAAAAAAAAAAAAAAAAATAAAAACAAAAATCCCTGCTGGCTCCACCTACAGGCATAGGTATATTTCGAAGTGGGCAGACCCAACTACCGTATCATGGCCAAAAGGTCTTTCTTCAGCAATTCCCAATAAACAGGCGCCCCGCGGTCTGAGTCTTCAAAATCTAACTGAGCCTGAAGGCCGAGCCATCAGGGATTTTTTTTACTGTCGGAGCAATTTTGTCGCCTGTGGTGCTTCTTTGTCTTCCTGGTATTTTCATGGTTCCAACGATGTCTCTGGTTTGTAAAGATTCCTAACAATTAAAAAGAATTCTAAAAATATTAATATTTACTATTTCAAAAAAGTATTTGCTGGAAGTTCTTTCACAAATTCACCAGGCTTTTTTTTTTTTTTCCTCAGAACCCTCCCTGATATCATTTTGTGTTGCATCAGAAATGTGTCTTGCAACTTTATCGGATTTGAGTTTTTAAAGAAAGAGAGGGGGGGGGGGGACGTTTTATATTATTTAGGTTTTCTCAGGAACTTTTGGTTACAATTAAAAGTATAACATGTCTATATGTCAGAAATTAAATCGGCAATCACTGTAACAGAGGTCTTTTAGTTCGTTTTAATTGATTTTCGTTTAAAAATATAAAATCATACAAATTCAAGGTTTATTTGCAAAAAATCCCTGACGGCTCGGCCTACAGGCACAGGTAGATTTCGAAGACGCAGAACGTGGGGTGCCTGTTTGTCGGGAATTGCGGAAGAAATGACCTTTTTGTGATGATGCTGCAGTTGGAACCGCCTACTTCGAAACGAAACTTGTTTGCAGGCGGAGCCAGCAAGGATTTTTTTTTTTTTGCTATAAGAGTTGGTCCTATAAAAAACATGTCAATATAAAAGTTTTAGATAATATTAAGAGAATTTACAATAAATTTAAGCGGATTTGAAATCTTGGGAATTGACGAAGTTATGAATTTTTTTCTTCTAAAACCCCCCTCCCCCCCCCTTCATCTTAAGGCAATTTTTAATTATATCAAAAATCTGTCATACATAAATTTTCGGCCCTTCTCCTAGAAGTAATAATAACTTCAAACGGATTCAATACGTATCATAATTAAGAAATTATGGTTTTTTTTCTGTTTTCACAAAAAGTCCCCCCCCCCCCCCCTTGGTTCGATTTTGCCCATTGATGAACTTGACCAAGATTTTACGCCACTTGATTTTATGTATCAGTTTCGAAAAGATGCGGGAGTTGGAACCGCCTAATTCGAAAAATAACTTGTTTGCAGGCGGAGCCGCCAGGGATTTTTTTGTTTTTAATTTGTTTTTGCTATAACGGTTAGTCCTATAAAAAACTTGTCAATATAAAAGTTTTAAATAATATTAAGAAGATTTATAATAAATTTAAGCGGATTTGAAATCTTGAGAATTGACGAAGTTATGAATTTTTTTCTTCTAAAACCCCCTTCCCTCCCCCCCTTAAGGCAATTTTTAATTATATCAAAAATCTGTCATACATAAGTTTTTGGCCCTGTTCCTAGAAGTAATAATAACTTTAAACGGATTCGATACGTATCATAATTAAGAAATTATGGGTTTTTTTTCTGTTTTCACAAAAAGCCCCCCCCCCCCCCTGGTTTGATTTTGCCCATTAACGAACTTGACCGAGATTTTATGTCCCTTGATTTTATGTATCAGTTTCGAAAAGATGCGGGAGTTGGAACCGCCTACTTTGAAAAATAACTTGTTTGCAGGCGGAGCCGGCAGGGATTTTTTTTGTTTTTAATTTTTTTTTTTGCTATAACGGTTGGTCCTATAAAAAACTTGTCAATATAAAAGTTTTAGATAATACTAAGAGGATTAATAATAAATTTACGCGGATTTGATATCTTGTGAATTGACGAAGCTATGATTTTTTTTCTTCTAACCCCCCCCCCCCCCCTTGGGGCCATTTTTAATTATATCAAAAATCTGTCATACATACATTTTTGGCCTTTTTCCTAGAAGTAATAATAACTTTAAACGGATTCGATACGTATAATAATAAAGAAATTATGAGGATTTTTCTGTTTTCACAAAAAGCCCCCCCATTCCCCCCCCCCCCCCCCCCCTTTGGTTCGATTTTGCCCATTAACGAACTTGACCGAGATTTTGTGACCCTTGATTTTATGTATCAGTTTGGAAGAGATTTATGCAGAATTTTTCCAGTTATCGTGGTCAGAAAAAAGTGACATAGATAGATAGATAGATATAAACTTTTGAACTGGGGGTGGTTTTGGGTTCTGGGAGTCATGATCGGCGTAGATCTGCAAAAAATTTTCAAAATTTCCAACTTAGGTGAGAATGTAATAGGTAGTATTTCTTACGAACCCCCTGGTTTAATAAATAACGATTTCTGAGCTCACCCTTAATTTGTAGATCATCATTATAAAGGAACACGTGCTAAAAATATTTTATTTAATTACTACTGAATTTAAATTATGATTATTTAATTTAAATTATTTATAAAAGTTAGGACTGAATTTTTTATTATTATCTATTTGGTTATCGTTAAACACTGCAACGCTGACCCTCCTCATTACTACAATACCTCCAATACTTACTGCAGTTCGATACTTACTACAATACTTATCTGCAATAATGACTACCTGCTTATTACTGAAATTACTTACTGACCAATGGATTACTGTGATGTAGGCCAGTCTTTCAAGGTTAAAAACTTAGGTATACTGTAAAAATTAATAACTAAATTTAATCTTAAGAACGTAATCTTAAAAATGTTGATTTTTATACTCGCAAACGCCTTGGTGCTTCTTCCATAAATTACGGTACAAGTACATATGCATGTAATATATTTTTCTTAATTCAAGACCTGGTGTTGTATTAGTGTTAAAATAAACAGTTGTATGGAGTTACATTTGGAGTGTGCAAGTAAACGTCGAAAGAATATTTATTTTATTTTTTCTACTTTCCCATCGTTCTCTAGGTTCAATAAGACCTGTCCATAAAAATAAATGCCATGGTCCTAGAACATTTTCTATAGAACTAATAAATGCAAAAACTTTGTCGTAGAACAACAGGAAATTATAAATAATCTCGAAGAATTCGTTTCGGAATGAAAATGTAATCTTTTCTTCGTCACGTGAGATGAACCGCACGTTGTTTGAAGATAAGCAATTCAATGGCCTAATTAATGTATCGCAAACTTGTCTCTAACAATGATCCGTTTTGATCTAAATCTGTCTATAACGATATATTTTTTTCTAATTAGATTTCTGGTTGCATTTGTGAATTTTCAATGTTTTCATCCATCCATTCATAGAGCGCATTTTCATGACTAAAAAATCTAAACCTGCGGCGCTATCATCCACTAAGGATCTGTGCCTACAGTGCCCAGACCTATTTTCTTGACCATGGGCCCTGAGATTCTATCCAGTATATGTCAAGGCTAGGTGGTCAGCCTAACGCGGGGCCCCCAGTGTCTAGTTCCCAAGCAAGCCTTGCACTCATTTCATGGACTCCAAAGGGATGAAAAGTTAAACGAATCTTGTCCAGTCTGCAGCCTGGAATCGAACTTGGAGCTTGTAGTGCAGCAGACAAGCGCGCTGACCACTACGGTACTGGACTTCGCATTTTCATGACTAGCATATTAAAATTACAAGTTATCTTGTTTTGTTTTCTAACAAAGATAATTTCGTATATTTGAATTTTTGAATACAGTCAAGATGTCTTAAGTGTAAAAGACAGTTTAAGCATACTCTAAGATTTTGACAAAAAGTTTTCTTTTTAATCTCATGTGTTAATTGCCTGCGTTTTCACAACTATACCTAGCTGTCTTATTTTGCATTATATCAGCACATTTGTGAAACTGCAAAAGAAATACTACATAATACGAACTATTTACGAAATTAGTTTAAACAAATTACTTTATTTGCCAAACTTTATTGTAAAAAAAGCGTGATTTACTATTTTACAGCCATTTAATAATCCTTACTAAATTTTTATTCAATTTACTTACATATTTCGTCCGTCAGTTAAGTCAAAGAATATTAATTACGCCCTATTTTTATGCTTCTTTGTTACATACCAATTTAGACTATAAGACTGCTTAACGTCCTTTGCAATTTCATTGTAGACATTGTAGTAGAGCAGATTTTTTACTTGCTTTTTTGCAATTACTGTATTAATAACTATATATTTATTGAACACGACATCCATTAATTAAGCAGTTCCTGATAATCTTTAGTAAATAATAATAATAAAAAAATACTTACTCACAATAACAGTATTTCATAAAGAAAAAATATTTATTATTATACTAATTCATGCTACGTTCTAGCTGTATATAGGCAAATCGTCGGAATGTACCCATTGCAATAAAGAAAAAATCCCTGACGGCTCGGCCTACAGGCACAGGTAGATTTCGAAGACGCAGAACGTGGGGTGCCTGTTTGTCGGGAATTGCGGAAGAAATGACCTTTTTGTGATGATGCTGCAGTTGGAACCGCCTACTTCGAAACGAAACTTGTTTGCAGGCGGAGCCAGCAAGGAATTTTTTTTTTTTTTTTTTGATATAAGAGTTGGTCCTATAAAAAACATGTCAATATAAAAGTTTTAGATAATATTAAGAGGATTTATAATAAATTTAAGCGGATTTGAAATCTTGGGAATTGACGAAGTTATGAATTTTTTTCTTCTAAAACCCCCCTCCTCTTAAGGCAATTTTTAATTATATCAAAAATCTGTCATACATAAATTTTCGGCCCTTCTCCTAGAAGTAATAATAACTTCAAACGGATTCAATACGTATCATAATTAAGAAATTATGGTTTTTTTTCTGTTTTCACAAAAAGTCCCCCCCCCCCACCCCCTGGTTCGATTTTGCCCATTAACGAACTTGACCAAGATTTTACGCCACTTGATTTTATGTATCAGTTTCGAAAAGATGCGGGAGTTGGAACCGCCTACTTCGAAAAATAACTTGTTTGCAGGCGGACCCGGCAGGGATTTTTTTGTTTTTAATTTGTTTTTGCTATAACGGTTAGTCCTATAAAAAACTTGTCAATATAAAAGCTTTAAATAATATTAAGAAGATTTATAATAAATTTAAGCGGATTTGAAATCTTGAGAATTGACGAAGTTATGAATTTTTTTCTTCTAAAACACCCCCTTTTTCCCCCCCTTGGGGCCATTTTTAATTATATCAAAAATCTGTCATACATACATTTTTGGCCCTTTTCCTAGAAGTAATAATAACTTTAAACGGATTCGATACGTATAATAATAAAGAAATTATGAGGATTTTTCTGTTTTCACAAAAAGCCCCCGCATTCCCCCCCCCCCTTTGGTTCGATTTTGCCCATTAACGAACTTGACCGAGATTTTATGACCCTTGATTTTATGTATCAGTTTGGAAGAGATTTATGCAGAATATTTCCAGTTATCGTGGTCAGAAAAAAGTGACATAGATAGATAGATAGATAAACTTTTGAACTGGGGGTGGTTTTGGGTTCTGGGAGTCATGATCGGCGTAGATCTGCAAAATTTTTTCAAAATTTCCAACTTAGGTGAGAATGTAATAGGTAGTATTTCTTACGAAATCTACCTAAAAAACAGATCGGAATGCATAGCATGACCAGTGTATGCTGCTGAAGGCAGTGGGGCCCCAATTTCAGGTTCATTTGGATATTTTCGTTTAATATAAAATCATACAAACTCAAGGGTGTATGCTGCCAAAGGCAGTGGGGCCCCCAACATTAGGTTCATTTGGAAAGATTTTCATTTAAAAATTTCAAATCAAAACAGATCGGAGCATACCTAATAAGCTTGTTGCACACTGCCCAAATAAATTGCAGCATCAAATGCACAACTGCATTGACTTAAGGGCAGGGTCTAATCAAGTCAAAGAGAGTCCCAGGTCCTGGTATTTGGGGCTGCTCTTATAATATATTCTCACAAAAAATCTTCCTTAAAACACATATGAATCTTTAAATACATATTTCAGTAATAGGGTGACTGAACTAGCAGTTAATTGGTTAATATTATACATATTGTATACAATGAAATTTTGTATGTTTTATAAACTTTTGTATCTTGGTTAATTACCTAATAGCAGTGGGTAATCAACTACCAGTGAAACTTTATATTTTACACCCAGAATAGAATCACAAGTAAACAACACAGTGTAGACAAATGTGCCATACACAGTACGGCGGAGCACATTATTATTTCCTTTTATTAATTACTCTGAAATTTTACACTGATGTTCCTTATACAGTCTTTCAACTTTTACGCACTTGCGGGAAGAAAAAAAATCTCAAATTAAAAATATTACTGAAATGTGAAAATTTAAAACATTTTCGGCTAAAAATGCATATTTAGAACCTAAAGTGGAACAAGAAGATATTCATTATTTTGAAATTTTGTGTATATATTTCTGAGATCATTCCACAACTTTTCCGCACTAACAAGAAAAGAATTTCGAAAAAAAAAAAAAATAATCTTTATGCTTTGCCCTAATACACAGTTTTACTCAGCATAAGAAAATAAAGAAAATCTTTATTTTAACATTTTTTAAGTGAGCAGCGCAGACAAGAGATACTCTAGAAACCAAAAATATCCTTAATTAATCAACTACTTGTACAGTAATCTAAAGGTCAAAACAGATTTAAAGTATCAGCTTTACGAAAATTGCATAACAAATTTATGAACCTCCACAATCAGGGGAGCATCTTTTAATCAGGTGGCTCTGCATGAAGAGTAAATATGTAGAAAAATTCTAATACCCCTTCGCCACGAGGCTCAAAACTTTTCACCATTCCTTGTACCTGAACATGCACATTCACCAACATTTTAACACCACTTGATCAGCATTTAAACTTTTTCAGGTCATTTTCCTCTACATTTCCATACAATTTTTTCCAAAAATTTTTACCTTTTTAAAAATATACAAACTAGACGATTTTCAAAAACTAAATTAACACATTATATAAGTAAACTTTATATTTAGCTTGATTAGCGTAAAAAGAAAAAGTTGATAATGAAAATACTTTGATTTATTCTGAAAATATCAGTATTGGTTAGAGATGAAACACATTTTAAAGCATCACCTTTTAAAAATTTTGTAAGATGTGTGTTTTTTTTTATCTTCCTGAAATCATGCTGTGATCAGTCTATTTCAAAATTGGGTACTTTTCTGTTAGCCAGGCGCCAGAATTATATATATATGTGTGTTTATATATATATATATATATATAAAACACTGACACCCGTCTAACAGAAAAGTATCCAAAACTGTATTACAATTTCCAGGTTTCAATCAAAATTCCCTGACTTTTCAGGTCAGCTGGCTACTCTGTAACAACTCATCCAAATTATTTTTAGATGCAAAGCATTTCATATATCGACATGTACAACTGGTTAAAAAAGTAACAATATATTGTTTTCAAAATAATGTTTTTGTGGTAGAAATTTGCACACATGGAAATGCTAAAAAGAAAGAATATAAACCATTCAATAGATAAACATTTTATTAATATTCAAATTTTGGAGAAAAAAAAACTTTTTTTCTTTAATGATATAACAGCTTAGAGATAAAATGCTCTAAGATCAAAGAAAATAAGAAAACAAAATATTTTATGCAAAATAACAAGTCTCATAAAAATCTTAAACAAAAAAAAAAAAAAAAAAAAAAAAAAAAGGGAAAAAAGAAAAAGACTTGTTGTTACTTTTAAATTAAGAAATGATTAAGATCTGAAGAGGGTTTTAAGGAAAAAAACAAACCTACTCAGTACTTTTAAAATCTTTTTATCACTTTTTTAAACATAAAATGACAAGCAATATCGAATTTCAAAACAAAATATTAAAACATTCCCAAAAAGAACTTTAAAATAAATATCTGTCTATATATATAAACCAATCATTTACTATACTTCTCTTACATTAAATAACGTTCATCATCTTATAACTAAAATTATATTTAAAGTAACCATAAACAAATACTGGCAACAAACATGGAATGACTAACATCTTAAAATCTCTCAAACTAATTTCATATATAAAATAAAACCAAAACTAAGTACAAAGTTTAAAAATTAGTCCATGCTACTGAACAGGATTTCAAAAATTACATCTTTAAAACAGTAGCATTTTCTGCTACATCACTTATTACAACAACATGAGTATTGATGTATCATCCCACTGACCAGAAAAGTTGGTGTAGATATTGAAACATTTGCATCAAATATTGTATCATGGAAGCACAGATTTTATATATATATATTTACACTTTATTTTATTTTACTCTAACCCTCCTTTACTTGCTCTGCAAAATAATTGAAATTTTAAATCTTTCTTAAAGAATATGCAGTGGAAGCAGTAGAGAGTAAGTAATACCAAAATCTAAATATTTTTCCTGATTGTTGAAATATCAAGTAGTCAACTGCGAGCAGTAAAAAACCTTAGGATAAGAATATCATAGAATAAATTACATACATAATTTTGTTAACCCTGATAAAAGTTGTTATATCTTGTATATCAATAAAGTATAAGGTTTAATAAAAGGGCAAGTAAAAAGCACCATTAAACTGCATAACAGCATTTAGAATCTTATTTAACTGAAATTGATAGCATGGTTTTTAGAAACTATAATAGTTATTGAAAAAAATGTTGGGCGTCTCAATTATGTAGTAGGAGCTTACCAGGAGTTGTATCAACTTTTCTGAGTGATGGAATAATACAGAAGTACCAAAATAAGCTGGATTTTTCAATTTTATACCACTCAATAGAAGCTTTAAAATAATAATAAGAAAAGAAATATCATTTAGAAAAGATGAAAAATTTATAAAAAAAATTATAATTTAAAAGGATCCTGTCTTATTAAATATTGCAAGCAAAAATATTTAGACAATGTGGTAACAAATATGCTATTGAAATTATATAAACTTTTACTTGGGATTTTTGCAAATTTAACAATACAAATAAACTATCAAAAAAGATGAAAATTTTTGAGCTTTTCAAAATGAAATAAAATCAAATATTTTAATAAACTTGATTTAGAGTTGGGATTTAGCAATGAAACATTGATGAGAATTTATGAGACTTAAAAAAAGAAAGGAAGGGGGGGGGGGGATAATCAACTAAAACATAAGTATGAAAATGTATCAAAAATAAATTTCTGACAGATTTTTCAAAAATTTTCACGACTGCACTTATACACAGTATAACAAAATAAATGTTTTTCAATAAATATATTTAGCAAAATGATTATAGAATTAAAAGTTACCAATTAAAGTAATCCCCAAAATTTCCCTATTTGTAACGACACAATAAAGTAGTTATTTTTTTTTCTTAAAACATTAATATTTAGGCATGAAAATATTCTATTTATTATACTTTTTGTTTTTCATCATTTTTACATGTGGGAGATAAGAAAAATCAAACTTTTAAGTCATACATAAGAAAAGATAGTACTTTAAAACTGTATTTTGTTTTTATTTGAAAAAAATAATGAAATTTTTTTTAGCTTCACTAAAGCACCTCTATAGTATTTAGGAATGAAAAGTTTACAAAGCTCAATATATTAATAGTAAGTACCCATGTGTAAATCTACATTATGCAGAAAATCTTAAAATATTCTGAACCCTAGGAAACAAGTTAATATTTTACGACAAATGTTCTCAATAAGTACCAGATGAAAGAGGTACCAGGTAGACATTTTAAAGCATAAATAGCATAATGAAAATAAAATTATATTAAAGGTTTAAGGTGGAGGGGGGTTGAGGATACAGAAAACAGCAATCTACCTCAATCGGCAAAAATTGTAGTAAAACATTATATAAATTTAAATATGAGATTCATCCTTCTTTTAAATTTAAGTAAAGTATAATTATTTTCCACACTACACATATAAGTTTATTTAATATTTGTAAATCAGAAATTATGCTTTATTATCTTTGGTTAATCACATATCGCTAAAACAGCTAGTTAATTAATTACAAGTTTTACACAAATCAACATAAAAATATTAAATGTGAAAAATATGTTACAACTGATGTAAAATTAAAGTAATTTAGAAAAGCTGTAAATAAATATAGAAATGACTGTATCTTACTTAGAGAGAAGTAACATTACATATCTCAAACACATTTGGATTAACAAAAACATTTCTCAATAACTCGATCATATTATAAGCTCTCCCCACCACCACTAAAAAGATAAAAATTCAAGCCATATAAATTTATATAAAGCTGGTTTTCTTTCTTTCTTTTCCACTATTTGTTTCTGATATACAGATATGCAAATGCTGAAAAAATATACAGACTTTTTACAGTTAAAAATCTTTAACATTCTGAGTTATGAATGAAATCATTTTCCAACAATTATTTACATTTTACAATTTAGAAAATATGAAGCAGAAATGCAGTAGACTTTATACAATTTATATAATTTAATTTATCACTAGAAATCACACAAGACAGAAAACTTTTAATAAGAATTTTTAATATATTAAAATGAAATAATAAAAAAAAATATTTCAGCAAACT
The DNA here is from genome assembly GCA_963931845.1 of Maratus michaelseni. Classification (NCBI taxonomy): domain Eukaryota; kingdom Metazoa; phylum Arthropoda; class Arachnida; order Araneae; family Salticidae; genus Maratus; species Maratus michaelseni. The sequence continues at coordinate 190,389,273 of OZ007587.1, forward strand.
TCAGGGGTGAAAACAACAAGCATTTAAAAAAGATAAAAACCATACAAAGGTTTTAAAAAAAATGCTAAAAAAGAGGAAAATATACATATTTATTTATTAATATTTTATTAAGTTGACAGAATAAACACCTGACAATTAAAAAACTTTTCTCCACATTTTCAGGAAGCTTCTGTGTTTCATCCAACCTGATTCATAAAGCACGAAGGATGTTATACCACCTATTTCCCAATGACCCCCCCCCCCCCAAAATAAATAAATAAATAAATAAATAAAAATAAATATACAATCCCTATAAAAAAATTTTAATTAAACTTGTAAAACTCAAATTTAAATGTTAAAAAAAAAAAAAAAAAAAATTTTTTTTGGTATTGAGATTTTATTAAGTACAATACAAACATAAAACCACACTTTTCACAGATCCATAGAAGATTTTCATCCCTGAAATTTGAATAACCAAAATAATCTTTGCTAACAACTTTTTTAAAAATCAAGTAAACCAAATGCAAAATAAATTCAAAGATGTAATTTGGGGGGTTAAATGTTATTTCATAGTGTTATTTACATCTACTGCACCTCTATCAATGGAAAAATCACTGGTCTGAATAATAGATCAACTTACAAGACTAAAATTGCACAAGCAGTTATATTATTTAATTTCTAAAAAGATCAAAAAGGGGGAAATGAACCACATTAACAACTTTCATTTTCAAGTTCTGTATTTTTATAAAAGAAATACTAAATTATTACTGAATTTTAAATAAATCAGATACATATAAATGAAATAGTCGAATCATGAAAAGAAATAATCAGTAATTCAATTTACCCATACATTGCTCTATATATTGCTAATTTAAACTATGCAGCAAATTAAAATATTTAAATTTAGTTCTAAAATATTAAAAAAAAACATTAACTTTTAATGACAAACTATTAAAAAATACAAAACAACTAAAAGAAAAATATTTTTCCTTTTTCTTAAACATAATGAATACCTTTACTCATCCAGAAAATAAATATTGAAAAAGAAAAAAATTAGGTTAAAAAAACACAAAAAGTTTTTTTTTTAATATATTTGAAAAGGAATTATTTTTACATTAAGTCTGTTTATGATTTTAGAAATGATCCAAGCCATTATAAAAAAATTCATTACTTAACACCTTAAGTTTTTAGTAGGTAACAGAAATAATTTTTTAATTGTTTTATAAAGTTCACCCCCCCCCCTCCCTTTTTTTGCCATAAAAATATAAAAGTAAGAAACAGATCTACTTTTACATATATGAGTAGGGATTATTTTTTTTAATTAATTGCATTTTTTATTTTTAAAAAGAATGAACCTATTTAAATTTTTTTTACAAATTAACATATTATATTTTTAGAAGGATAATAGAAATAATTACTAAACTGTTTTATAAAATTAACACTTATTTTTTTAAATGTAAATAAGAGCTTTAAATACAATCAATTTGTACTAATTCAAAGTATTACAGATTCATTTTAAAAAGCTTATTGCAAAATATTTCAGGATCACAAACATAATAATGCTATGTATTAAGCAGATGTTAAAAAAAGAAATTCAAAATGGTTAGATATCATGTATATATAAGTACAAAATTGCACTAGGAAGGAAAACAGTATTTTGCACCAAATGATTTCGGACAACAGGGAAAAATTAAAAGCTTATTTAAAATATAATTTTCTAACTACAACATTCTATAATTAACAGACTAGAGTTATATTCTCTTATAATAAATAAAAAATACATAAATTGAGCTAAAATATTTTAAACCATTATGAGGAATAAAAACATGAATTGGCAAACTTTTTAAAAACTACATTGCACAAGTAATTTTCTTTTGATATTTTAAAGCTCGGAAAATTGAAAATTCATCCTTTTTTTAACAAGTGTAAAACAATGATGCCATTTGGACTATTTTGTGCAGATCAATAAATATTCCCCAAAAAATAAATAAAAACTAACAAGTAAAAATTAAATAATTAGTATATATTATATTCCAAAGATAAAATCATAATATAACTAAGAATAAGCTGAACTACATATCTTGTAGTAACTTCAGTTTTCACATTATTCAAAATAAGTGAGGATGGAAATATGTAATTAATTATTTACAACCATGTACAAATTTGGTGAAGATGAGGGAAATGATTCTCAGAATTAATCTGAGATTACTTAAAGACCTTTGGCTATGTACAGACTTAAGCAATCAGCTTATAACCAGCTTTTTAAGCTAAGTTTTGAAAGAACAAAGCACTTTTTTTCGTTATTCTACAATATACACACATATTTACAGAGTATAGAATACTGTGGGAGTAAAAATATAGCTTCTCTTTTTGTGGTCAAAGAATAGATGAAAAGTCTTATTAAGGTCCAACTTTAAAAAACTGCAAAAATAGATAAATTATATATTAATGATCTGAAGCCTCTTCTCCGTCTTCTTTTTTCAAAGATTTGGTTTTAGGCTCATCAGATTCATCACTATCATTGTTAGCTGCAGCATTGTTAGCCCAAGAAACTGAACTTTGCAATTTCCGTTTTTGAGCAGTCAAATTAATTTTGAAAGAGTTATAGTCATACTTTTGCTTCCATTTCTTCCTCTTGCCTAACACTTCATCAATAAAATCTACATTCACAACTTTGGGCTGAGAAATCAAAACTAATTCAGACGTACTCAGCCGTGGAGCATCAGGTAACACTCTAAAAAGTATAAGGAAAATATTGACATAAGCTACACAACATTACGATACAAAACATAAGATAAAACATAGAACATTTTACTGTGAGAAATTGTAGTGAAATTTTTACTTAGTAGTCAGTGGCTGATAGACCCTTTTAGATTAGAAGCCACCTTTTCAAAATCTTAATTCTTGTTAAATTAATCTATTAAAATTCCTTATACAGTAAAACCTCCATAACGGACACTCCCGAATAGCGGACACCTCTATTTAGCGGACACTTTTTCAATCCCCAACACAAATATTGCTTGCATATAGTTTTACCTCTGAATACCGGACACCTCCAAATAACGGACAAATTTAGCGTTCCCACAGTGTCCGTTATTCGGAGGTTTTACTGTATAGACTACAAGAAATAACATTGCTTGAACTGATCACTTAAAACATAGGGTCCTGAGACTACAGTTCTGTACCAGGTCGGGTAACCTGATATTTTACCCAAACATGACCATGGTTTGAGTTAACACTATTTTTTTTTTCTTTGTGGGTTGAGTTGACTGTAATTGTTTTGGTTAAAACTTTTCAAATCAAATATAACGAGAAATTTTATTAAAAAAAAAAAAACTAATAAATAACCCCATAGAAACAAGAAACATTTCAATAAATATCTTCTCTGGCTTAAATAATCTTTATTTGACTTGGAAAAATTGTAAGGTTGCCAGCTGTGATATTTTATCATTGGAGCAATTTTAAATTAATTTCAATACAAACATACATATACAGTATTTTATGAGTCTGAAATAAGGTTGGTTATTTTAAAAGTCGGTTTGAAAAGCAAGTAGGAAAATCCAAATTTATTTAATTCTTTATAAAAAGAAAAAAAAATCATGATTTTCAGGGTTTTGTACTTAAAATATAAAAACAGAACCATTATAAGATATGGACACTCATGTGTTTGCCATAACCATTTTTCTCGAAAACTATCGAGCATGGAAAGTTCAAACTTTGCAGAATTATAAAGGCTATTGACCCACATATTTATAGATTATTATCCATTCACAAATATTTTTCTGAAAATTTTAGGGAGGCTAATTAAGTTATTTGAATTTTTATTTATTTATTTTATCAAGCGAAATATCTTTCAAAAGATCTTGTAACACCGAAAGATCTTAAACAAAATTGTTTAAGATAAAATTTTTAAGTTATATTTAATGATTTATTTAAGTATATGTTTTATCAAAAACATATTTGTTTTAATATTTTAGGTATTATATTTTTAGCGACATTGTTGAAAATGTACTGCAAAAATATGTCGTGCTCCCTACCCCTATTTCCAAATCTACTGAAACTAAAATTATGAAAAAATTAGGGGTAGTAGTAGTTTATTTAAACCTTGCAGGAAAATTATCTCTATTATCCTAGATCACATAGTTTTTCGAGAAAATCACATTTTCCCTTTACACACAAACTTTAACTTGCAGACGCTCAGTAGGGGGGGGGGGGGTAGTTGAGGGGTCGTTCAAGGTACCTATCGACACAGAATCATTCAACGATTGTTGTTAATGATTTAAAAAAAATTTTGATAATTAGCTGAGATATTAATTAAAAACCTATATAAAAAAACATGGCACAGACCAAGGCAGCGTTGCAACTTTGTGACCGCCTTTCAAAGCACCCTTGGCACAATGTCAAATTTAAACTTTGTACAAGGTCTTTGTTTTAGGTGTAAGACGAATCATAGTGATAAATAGTCAACGTTTAAATGTACTGTATGGAACCCATTGTGTGTGAGTAAAACTCGTACTTGACTGATTATTTTTTTACACCCTACTACCTAGAAATGTCTATTAACAGATCTGTTTAGGAAGAATTTTAGTCTTTAAAGAAACTTTCACAATTTTTTTTCATCTTAAAACAAGACCCTTCACAAAATTCTTTGTTTAAAAATATTTTTACAAAACTTTTTCATTTTCAAACCTAACACTCAAATTCAATCATTTAAAAATAAAAATAAAAGACCTGTCACACAACAGCTGAAGTTGACAAAAACCTATTATCTAGCTATAAATAAATTTACATTAATAAAAGAAAGTTTTGATCTTGCGTCTGTCTGTTTGTTGGTGATGGCAAGGGAAATCTATCGCATATAGAAGTATGCAAATTTGATTCTGCAGAGACACAGACAGGTCAGAATGCACTCGAGCCTCAGATTTTGGATTTTTCGTTATTTTATGTTGAACGGAACAATTTACATATTTCTCTGATTTTCCAAGTTCGTCACTGATTATGGCCCACTCATAAGAACAATCTAAATTCAATCTTTTTACCTGACAGTAAATTTTGTCCTTTTTTCAATAAGGGTTGATCGAAATTCATACAGTATTTCTTTTTAGCACATTCCAACATAGTTGAAAAGTGTTTATGAACTCAGTTTGTCTGCCTGTCAGTCCGTGCTCTAATTTGCATAAATGTACCCGGCTTGTCATGCAATTGATATGTTACTGATGTTCACTATGGCATGTTCAGTATTGAAAATGAAGTGTGTTGCACTTATTACAGTTACTTTAGAGGGACACTTCAAAAAATTCCATTACATTATGGTCTATGGGGGGGAGGGGGGGGAATCATTTGTGGTTTATTTCAATGATGTTATACTAATTCTAACATACTGAAATTGATATATACCACAGAGGTGCACTACAAGAGGCTTACTATAGAATATGGTGTGCATAGCACTTATAGTTTCTTTACAGGGACACTTAAACGAATTCCATTCCATTACGGTCTATGGGGGAAAATCTGTTATGATTTCGTTTAATGTTTCACTATTTCAAACATATTTAAATTGATACATATTGTACATACAATGGTTCCAAAGGGTCCCATATATGCACTGGGAAAGTTCTTGCTATTAATTACCAATATTATTATTAACTTCAGAAACTTAAAAAAGAAATATATTTGATAATTAACAGCAAGAGAAAAATTAAGCATTGTGATTTAACCTTTTAATTAATGAAGATCATTATTAACATCTTGCACATGATCAACTTTCTATAATGGTAACAATAAGAATGAAATTTCATATTTTTAATAATTACCTTGCAAACCAAAAGAAATGGAACACTTAATTAGAAACGGGAAAACATGAAATAATAAAACATGAAGAATTGAACTTAAAGGAAAAAAAACCATGTGCGTGCATACAGGAAATTTGAATAAATAAATATTTATATATATTTCTAGTACTAGAAACTAAATGAATTAAAGAAATAAATTATTAACTATACGGCAAGACTCATTTTCGTTTCTCCACCACAACTCAAGTTTAAAACTTGAAATCTCTATCTCACTGCATCTTCTTTATGCAGCTTTTGATTAAAAAAATAATATATTTCTGATTATTATTCTGTACATTTCGTAATAATAGTACTATTTTTGTTGCTTTTCACTTTACTCAATTGACACTGTGAAAAGACTTGCATGCCGTACTTATCTGTCGCACTTTCTTCATTTAAGATAAATTTAACTCTTTCATAACAAAAAAAAAAACCCATCTTGGATCAAACTTATTAAACTAAACCACAATTTACGGAATTCCACAGAAAACTTGGGCTTCTTTTTCGATCTATCAAAATGCAAACTACACACAAGCATGATAGCTCACTAGGTGAGATTTCCAAGGCTTGAACACTTCAGCGGACAGATAATTTACTTCAGCACAGCAGATTTCTGTTCATTGTAGAATCAGCTAAATTTTATGTACAGTTCTCTTGAGTTGATCTCATCTCACAAAACTTTACTATTTTACAACATTCTCCCACAACTCAAAAAACATCAACGGGTCAGCTACAGAAAGCAACCTAAAAGGTATACTATCCGAGCTACCCCAAGCTATCTTGCACAAGCAAAATCCCTCCTAAACTGTCTCTCGTTCGAGTTGCCACTCCGTGGAAGAAGAACTGAGAAATGACTCGCTTTTCTTCTTGACTTACACACTACGGGAGAAGAAATGAACTGCTTGCAGAATAGAGTCCCATTATAATTAAAAGTTGCAATAGGTCACTGTCGTAGAGTTAACTTGTTTTTTAATGAATGGTAGTGCTCTATACGGTGAATGCTGGTTTTATTTGTAAAGAAATGTGTTTTTAAATAAATATGTAGAGACTCTTTCTCTACACATATCACTGAGTTGAATCACATGGCTTTTACTATAGAATACTGTACGCATAGCATTCTTTGTTCATTTAGAGGGACACACAAAAGAATTCGGTTTCCCCTCACACGAAAACACTAGCTCACTAATGTTAATAAAAAGGGCAGTTATTTTTTAATACAGTAGACACCCTCAAATCCGAAACCCTAAAATCCACAAACACCTAAAATCCGCACATTGTTTCAGATGTAAACAGTGAAACTTACAGTTAAGATATAGGGGGAAAATTCAAGATTTTTTTTATTTTGATATCATTCCGTACACGTTTTAATATGTAATTCTGGTTAATATCATTGAACTCTTGCTTTCTCATTAAGGAAGTATAAATTTATTTTTAAAAAATTTTAAGATAGAACTGATATTAGTGAGGATCGTGATCTTTTTATCAAATACACTTATGTATTAATCAAGCTTTTTTGGTTATTAAATCTGTCCAAACATCTAATAAAATTTCGATATTTTATGGTTTTGATGTAAATTATTAGTGTACCTTTATGAGGTGAGTTTCACTCAATAATTCAAGAGAAATTTATCTCATCATTATTATGCATATTTAGTCATGAATTATTAATTAGTTATATGACATTTACTTTTAATATTTTAATCATTTTTTTAAATTTTCTTTATTTTTTATTATTTTCCTTAATTTTTTTAATATTTAACTTTATTGTAAGCATTCATTATAATTTTGAGTATATTATTACATTCAAATTACTGTTTAAAAAATGTAAACAAAACAGTGAACAGAAATCTGCAAAATTCTAAAATCCGTCCAACCTCTGGTCTCAAGCTGTGCGGATTTGAGGGAGTGTACTGTAACTCATTTGCATTTGAATATTTTAATTTTTTTTTAAATTTTTTTTTTTTTTTTTTGGGGGGGGGGGGGGGGGGGGGTATTGGATAGCTGAGATTGATCTCTGTTTCTGTCGTTAATTACTTTTTCAATTTTCTTTGCGGGTTTTTTTTTTATTTTTTTTACGAAGATACTTTCATTTTCAAAATCAAATATTGAATGAAATGCAAATGAGACATTAGAAAATTAACTGCCCCATAGAATTAACATTAGAAAGCAGGTGTTTTTGCGGTAAGGGAGAGGACCCTTAAGTACTGTCTGTTAACAATATTTGCTGGAAATACGATTTCAGTTATGGTACGTGCTTTTAAATTTCACTTTTTTTTTTGCATATTACTTGGTGTGCATAAATTCTACAGATCATATACAGGGCATCACAAAAAATCTCAAGTGCATTTCCATTTATTGGCGGAAATTCCAAAAGGGAAATTTTAAACTGTGCTGTGAGTTTCCTAACTGAACTAAATTTTAGCCATTCTATATAGTATATATATATACAAGTCTATTTATCATATACAGAGCTGCACACAAGAATTTGAATATTTTTTCAAATATTGTTGGTAATTCCTGAAATTTGGTTTATAAATATGTTACGCTTTTTCCAATTTGTTTACTTTAATATCATCTTTCACCTTATTAAACGGTAAACATTTGTAAAGTATATTGGAAACGTAGGAAAGTGTTAGATAATCTATGCTTGATACACGATATTTCATTCTTGTTTTGAAAAAGTCTTAGTTTTTCCTAAAATGAAAAGTTTCTTTATTAACAACTAATTTCAATTTGATACTTTACCCACCCAATTTTATATTTTATGCCAGTGTATGGAATAAACTTAAATTAAGAAAGTAAAGTCATTGATTTTTTCCTCTGAAATTCAGCGAAGAAAAATTCCAGTGTTGGTTACCTAAATAAACCCCTTTATTGCCCAAGCCATTACCATGATGATGCATATGAACTTGCAGCCAAAAGCTTTTTTTTTTAATTTGGCATGTGGAAAGAGACAAGGTTAGTTTGGAATAACCAATTAGTGATGCTATATATTTAAAATAATCCAGAAAACTAACGTTATTTTAGCCAGGCCGGGCAAATCTGCATTTTTATTCAACATGTGAAAAAAGGTGAGCTAAAATTTTATGCTTATTAATGGTTAAGAAGTGCAATTTTCCACCCAGAACTCCCCATTCTGTTATCAATATTTCAAAATAGAAATTTTCCTCTTATTTATTAGGAAGATTATCTGATTAAATACGACAAAGATTAGTATTCTGAAATATTGGCAACAAATTTCCCATATTCTAACTATGGCTCTGATTACAATTATTAAAATAAGTTAATAAAACTATATGACTCTTCATTTAAAACATTTGAAAAAGCTAACATGATCCACAAATTATGTTTATAATCAACTATTCTAACTAACATTAATTTTTTCAATATAATATGAGAAAAAACATTTAATAAAATACTTCTCTTAAAATGCATTTAATTTTAATTCCATATAAAACTAAAAATAAGTTAAAATAAAAAATAAGCAACATTCATTATTTACCTCCTAAGAATTATAACTGACCGTCTTTTCTTCACATCTTGTGGTCTAATGCAATGTGTTATGTTATCAGCTGCATATCCACTACAGAAACAATGAAAATATTGAATAAAAAATATTGGAAGACAATAAAATAACATATAAAACTATCCAGTCTAATAGAAACAGTGGCAGCCCATGCTCGTTAATAAAGTAGGTGAAGAGCCAGAGTAAAATCTTATATCTTCTGGCAAGGGGGGGGGGGGGGGGGGGATTTCGACGTAGCCGGGATACTGCCACCCTCCCTGAATTCACTAAGAGTAAGTAAGAACAATAGTACGAAAAGGTGCTATGAATTTTTCAATGAAAGTCTATTGTTTACCAGACAAAAATAACTATTTATTAAATCATGCTTACATCTTTTCTAAAAGGTGGATTAAAACTTTGTGCCGTTATATTAAAAATAAATGTGCAACGTTAAATTAGCACAAAATGTAAAAATATTTGTGCTAATTTAACGTTGCACATTTATTTTTACATCTTTTCCCCTAAAATAATATACAACTATACAGTTTTCACCATTCAGATCACATGCATCACAATGAAACACAATTTTTTTAAGACTTGATTATGTAACAAAAAAAAAAAAAAAATTCCAGAATTTCTTGATTATACAAGTTAAATTTATCTGATCATAACATTAAAGTAAAGGGGAAGTGTCATTATCTAAAAACATCTTTTATTTTAAGAGATATTGACATGCTTGCTACATTTTTAAAAACTCCAGTCATCAAAATTTGGACGTTCAAATTTTGATATTTTATGCATTTTAATTTCTTCAAAAAGCTTCATTTTTTTAAAATGAAAACAATTATCCGTATGTCAATTAATCATCTCTGTTGACTGAATATATATTTTTTTAAATAGTACAAGGGGAATTTTCGCAGTGACGAATTAACTTTATAATCTGCACCTCTCATTCTGTAATGAGAAACACTTGTTATGACTATGACAAGTGAAAGTGACCTTCAACTTATTGTAATCATTTTTGACTGCAAGAGAGAAGCTGGAGAATCAAAAAAGGAGAGAGAGAGATTATACAGAAATCCCCTTCCCCCAAGGTGTCAAATTGAGGATCATTGTTACCTGCATATAGTAATAAAAAAAGAAAACTGCCCAGTTAAACTGAGGGCATTGAGCTCACAAGCTATTCATACTAATTGTATATTATACTCTTATTTCAAAGAATTTGAAATAAGCCCCTCGAAATATATTAAGGGGGGTCATCCCCCGTTACCCCCCTTATAGTTAACTAATGAACCCCTTAAACTAATCAGGGAAGTCTCGAATTACAATGAATATATATACCAAATTTGAAGAAAATCGGATAATTCTGCATGAAAAACCCATTTATCTAAATTAAGGGGGGATGCGCCCTCCTTTTCCCCTTTTATACTTAATCAATAAACCCCCAAAACTATTCAGAGAAGCGCATTATCACAATGAACCTATATACAAAATTTGAAGAAAACCAGATAATTCTGCATGAAAAACTCATTTATCTAAATTAGGGGGGTTATCCCCCCTTTATACTTAACCAATGAACCCCCAAAACTATTGACAGACGTGCATTATCAAAATGAGCCTATATACAAGATTTGAAGAAAATGGGATAATTCTGCATGAAAAACCTATTTATCTAAATTATGGGGGGTTAGCCCCCCGTTTTCCCCTTTATGCTTAACCAATGAACCTCCAAAACTAATCAGGGAAGCGCCTTATCACAAGGAACCTATAAACAAAATTTAAAGTAAAACGGTTAGTTCTATCAAGAGTTATCGCGTTACGTACGTACGTACATACATACATACATACATACATTACATACATACATACAGAACCGGCGGGCACATAAGCTCTCAGGCTTTGATAGCCTGTGAGCTAAAAAAAGAAAAAAAAAATCTTTGGATTTCGAAAATGAATTTGATGCTTATTATTTATAGACATGGGAATGCTCAAAAAAAAAAAAAAACGGAAACTTTGGTTAAAAAACTGGTTTTTTTCCGAAGGTATATTTTTTAATTTTTCCGAATTGGAAAAATTTAAATTTAATTTATGAAATAATACATTCAAAATGTTATTATGGCTGCATTCTGATGCTTTTTCATGTTCAGTGTCTCGCATAAAAGTGTTAACCATGAAAAATATGATCTGTAAGCAGTTTAGGAAGAACTTGAGCCCTTTAAAGGACCCTTCACAATTTTTTCACCTTAAAATATAGGACCCTTCACAAAATTCGGAAAATTTTTCAATCTTCATCCGCATTCTCTAGAATAACAAAACCTGTCACATCAGCTGAAATCATCAATGAATCTGTTATCTAGCCAGGAAACGCAACTAAGCGGGAGATATAAATAGGGAAAATACTTAAGACACGGTTTTCAGCATTGACTTTTCAAATCATTCGGAAGAATAGAGAGTGAATGGTGAGAAATTTGCATTCTGAACCATAAACCTGCGATTTTCAGTGTAATCTGATGATAATCTCCAGAAATATTTAACTATTATTAGAAACAAATTCTTTTTTAATAACATTCAATTGAAATTATTTGGTCTTTTCAAGCTTTTTTCTCTTCTCTTCCTTATACTTAAAATACAGATTTTAAGACTTGTCTAACTGTATTTTTTTTAAATATCAATGTATACAAATAAACTTTGCAAAGAAGGTTTAAGTATTCACAAATCCACTTGTTTTATAACTTTCATTAAAGAAATATACATACGTATACATATTACTTTGATATTAAGAATCTAAAACCAAAACATATAGGGCTGGTTTAGGTTTAGACTGGAAAGCTACACCAAAACTAAATACACGTGAAATGGAAATTCTAATTGTGAGAATTTTTTTGTGATATTGTAAATTAGTATAAATTTTTAAGGAATGGAAGATTTAAAAATGATAATATTTATAATGTCCTACAATAATTTGTTTCTTTAAAATGGCATCATTTATATACTTAAGCAATACTATGTTGACTTGAGGCACTTATTTAATGCAGTTTAAATTTGCTTTCAAATTGCAGTGATATTGGTTGAAACTTGAAACTCATAAGACTTGTTTTGTTGTTATTTTTTAAATTTCCTCTACTGGTAATTGAAGAAATTCAACTGAAAAATCATTTCAACAGAGACATGATATACTATTACAAACAATGGTGTTAAATTAAGCAAGAAAAGCTACTGTGAAAATTCTGAGACTGAAAGGCTCAACTTTTAAAAGTGGACTTCTTTTTTTGTTTTATGTAATATATTCATTTAAAGGGAAAAAAAATATTTTTTAGTATGCAGAAATTTAAAAAATGTTTATTATTTTATATTTTTTAAGAAATTGTAACTTATTTTTGAGAAACATTTGTAAAAAATCAATTTTTCCAAAAAAAAAAAAAAAAAAAAAAGGAAAAAAACTCTTTTTTCCGCCATTTCAAAATTTCTGGAAATTTTACATCTCTACTTATTTATGTTCAAACAATAGAAAAAATAATTATGAAATCAGCTACAAGTGTAAAAATTGGCCACTTAACAAGATGTTTAGGCTTATGACGACGATTTATCAAATGTTACTTAATATTAATTATGTTTACATTACTCTGAGATTTGACAATAATTGATTGCAGAGGTCTGTGTATAACTTGTGTGTGAACATCTGATTCGTATTTAACTTATTTTTTCATTGATGTTATAGAAATAGCATAGAAATATTAAAAAAAGAATAAAAATATAAAATGCTTACAAAATATTTACAAATATGCAAGTTGACAGAAAAGTCATATATTTTTTAAAAAGTAATAGTAACAATAAATATGTATCATAAATTACTTAACCTTTTACAGACTACTGTTACCATATGGTACGGTGAGTATACAAAAATCATGATTTTTTTTAAATATATAAAAAATAGGATATTTTAAAATTTTAAATTAGATTTTTAAAATTTAAATTGATTACTTCTGAGGCTTAATTTTTCTACGCTTTAAATATATGAATTTAACAAGAATGCTTGATAATTTTTTTTTATTTTAAATACAAGTACCATATGAAAACATTTATATAAAGAAATTAATTTTTAAATTGCTTAAAAATATTAAAACAGATTTTTTTTTTCTCTTTTTGCAATAGATGGTAATTTGTCAGTATATAAGATGTATCCTATTTTTTAAAAACAATCTCTTTAAATGTGTAAATGTAAAGTATATAAGATTTAAAATCTTTTGAAATAGCATCTTTCATCATTTCACATTGGTTAATACAATTTATTTTAAATATATGACATAAATGTTCGCGTTTTTTCTTAAAAGATTAAAATAAAAAAAATACAACAAGTAATAACATTTTAGAATCATTTCCATTTTCATTTCTAATTTTATTAATACCTTCCTTATATTGAAAGTCAATGGGAAAAATTAATTTGGAACTGCCATGGTGACTTTTAGTAAATAGAAAAATTGAAATGAAAAATAGACGAATACTTTAGGAAGAGATGAAAAATTTATTATCATTTTTGCAAAACACTTAGGACTTGGAATTCAAGGCTTTGTATGAAAAAACAGATTTTCCTTCTTTTTTCATTCCCCAGTTTGTTTGTAAGTTTTGAATGTACTAAACTGTAAGTAGCAAATAGTCTTTTCTACAGATGCCACAGTTGTGAGCAGTTGATTTATTGCTTTTTCATCTGATGTTTCACAAAAACTTGAATTAAAATGGGCTTTCCAGCATTTCGAAGGAGACATCTGGGATACAGTATTTTACTCAAAAAGAAAATCATAGAAAGGACCTGCCTCAGCTAGGAATCCCATGACTAAAGCTAAAAAACTAATAGTGAATTTATTCTTAGCAAAATCAAAAGTTTCTTTTTTTTTTCGATCTCAGTCAAATCGCATCCTTTTTAATTAATCATGCATACTCGACATTAACTGCAATATCTGCGACAAGGCTACCAATGTAACAGTTACATTTATCTTTGCACTTTAATATTACTTCATGAACAATTTTTATAAGGTATATTCGTGTGTTGTAACATTATTTTGAATCCGGGGTGGAAACTATTTTAGTTACAAATAAAACTTGATAACTTCTTCGTAGACTAATAAATTTAATATTTACAACGTATTTACATGTTACTATTTACAAAATAACTCATTTAATTTAATATTACGGCTTAGCTCAGATGCCTTGTCGGCAACAACTCTGTAAACATTCTTCTCTTCTGGTAAAGTCTAAATTACTCAGCTTGTCAATTCTTTTGAAAGAAAAAAAGAAGAAAAGGAGAGAAAATATGATGTAGCGAGTATAGTTCGAGCGTTACACTCTTCCCCTCGCACTGCATTACTGGTCCCTCAGATGCAGTGTGCATTTCCTGGGTGGATTCCTTCGGGATGCTTTCTGGTGACTAAATATCTCTGTTGTTCTCGCGTTTTTTGAACCTTTAGTAAATATTTGCTGGCTGGGCGTCTGACGTTTCCCGGGTCTGCCTCTTGGACGAATGAAGCCTTTAGAACATCCACCATATCCATAAATGACACTACGAGAAATAAGTTGTTCTCCAAATAAAAAAAAAATTCTGAACAGAAGCATTTGGTATAAAAAGTACGTTAATCAAATTACAATTTCTTAAAAAGTTTTAAACATACATGCACAAGAAAAAGGTTGTATGATACTATAGCATGCTGAGCCTTAATGAAAAATAATCCATGAGCAAAAAAACTTTTTTTTTCAAGGGAAGAAAAGAGTCAGTATTTGAAGTACTTGAATATATAAAAGACTTATGACGATGATTTCAACAAGCAGTTAAAAATAAAATAAAATAAAGTAATTAAAATGTTCAACATCAGATACTGATCTTTAAACTTTTAAACAGTCGTCCATCTAAAAAACAGTGAAATGCCACTTTTTCCCTAAAGTTGCTCCAACACCAGTAGAATCTTCTCTAAATATCACTGGATATCTTTTTAATAAATTTTCAACATCTCTGGACCTGATAGTAGAATCAATCTGGTGCAAGTATGAACAAATATAATCAATGTTTGCACCAAATGGATGAACATGGAGGAATGTTGAAATGAGACGAGCCTCCCTTTCTATATTAGCATTAGATAAATTTCCTAATTGGGAATTATTCTCATAAGCTGAATCATTAAGACAATCAGGATTTTCTTCTGTCATTCTGCGCTTAAAGGCACGAAGCTCTTTTAATTCAGCTTCATTAGATCTTCTTTGATTCAAATTTAGCTCTTCCTTTTTTGAGTTTTGTAAAGCCTGTCGCATTGTTGCCAACTGATTATCTTTACGTTTAAGTTCTTTGTGATCAGACTTCATGACCATAATTTCATTTTGTGCAGCTTCTGACTGACATCTCAAAGAATCAGCCTCTTCTTGGTACTTATGAACATCTTCTTGATATAGTTTTTTTACCTGATTAGTATCAGTATTTGTTTTATCTGAGTTTTCATCATCACTGAGTTCCATTTCTTCACCTTCTCGTTCATTTATTACTTCTTCAAGATGAGCATTTTTTAATTCTTCTGTCTGCTTCTTCCACATTTCAATATTTTTCCTCTGAGCTTTAGTAAATTGGTCCCAACATTTTTGTAAAGATGCAGCTTTATAATTTTTTTCGATTTCGGTAAACTGATGTATGATGCCTTCTAGCTGATTTTTAAGCATATTTTTTGCTTCAATTAATTGTTCTTCATGTTTACCTTTATCAAGTTGTAATTTTCTCACGTGATTATGAGTGCTCTGTATCATAGAAAAGAAAGAACTAGCATTTTTCTTGGTACATTCTCCTTTCTCCAAACAGGTTATTAAAATACTTGCAGCCGTTGTAAAAGTCTCTTCATTTTTCACCCTTCTCACAAATAAGTGAGGCTTCATGATCTGTATAATGCACTACTGGTGGAGTAGGCGGTCAATAGTCTAGTTCTTGATGGCGTGCTTGACGTTGCAGAGCTCTCTGTTTGCATTCATAATCATACTGGTCATCTCGAGCTTGAGCATAATCAACATGTAGCCTTCCAGTAAAAGGTGCCTTGTCTTTATTTTCTATTTTCAACCTATATCCAGAAAAATACAAAGCATTATCTACGTAGAGCTCATCAGAAAATCTTATATGGCAAAAATTCTTTTTAGACATTCTAACTGTCTCTACAGACCCACAACTTTCGAAAATTTCTCGAATAATTTCCTCCGTAATCTTTTCTGGCAAACCGCCCACAAACACTGTTTTGCACTCCAATGGCCGTTCTCTAGTAGTAGGTCGAGGTGAATTTGGATTCGGGGGATATAAAAAACTTTTTGCAAGCTGCACAACTTCTTTAACAGGAGGATGTGGTCCAGTATCAATATAATGTTTAACTTTAGGTGTAGCCTCTTCCCCTAGTTGGAAGCTACTTGTAAATTTTCCATGCCGTTCATTCAACCTAACTCGTTGCTCTGAAGTGAGATGTCTACCTTCATCTTCTCTAAGAAAAGCAGTGTCTAATTTAACGGTTTTTATTGCTAATTCACTGGGAGGTCTATATGTATCTTCGGCGAATCTATACTTCCACCTGCATCTATCAGCAAAGAACCATTCTTGATTTACTACATCCAAAACAATTTTTGCTTTGCGTTAAAAATAGATTCCCAAAATTGTACGATTATTTTTGGCATTTGGCAGAGCATAAAGTGTTGTTTTAACATCGCGACCTTCAATTTTAACATGAACTTCTGTTTTATAAACTTCAGTAGTGTTTTGTAGCCCATCCACTAAGACTACGATAATTTGAGTTTTTTCAAACTTCACACCTTTTCACCACCAACCCTGGTTATTTAATAAAGCATACAAAACTTCACCCGCAACGCAATGTGTTGCGCCAGTGTCAGCACAGGCTGTGCCAGAGAGACCATTTATACTTATTTTTACCAATGTTGTTGGTGATGTTTGCATATTACATGTACAAAATTCTAGAGATTGAAAGTGCGCCGATACATTTTTAGGAGAACAAGTTGGACACTTGGATTTAATAACTCCCTGGTTTCCACATCCATAACAACTTAACATTGGCCGATTTAAATTTGAAGGATAATTAATTTTATTTCTCTTGGACTCATTTTGATTGCCAAATTTACCAAACTCATTTCTTTTAAAATCTAAAGGCGTTTTTTCAAAGCGATTAGAATTCCCGACCACACTGATTTTATTTGATCTCTTTATTTCTACTTTGTGTGACCTCAAATTATCATATAAATCTAACTTTTCAGCTAATTCAACAGGATCTGTTAAATTCTCCCATTGGTCTAAATAATGTTCTTTGCAATTAGGGGAAACCTTTTTCTTTAATTGATCAGCAATAATTAATTCCGATAGTTTTTCAAAGGAATTTATATTTAATTCGGATAGCCATCCCTCAAAATAGCTTCTAATTTCAAAGTAATATTCTTTCCAGCTAATATCGGTTCGCTTTGGATGTCGATTAAATAAAACTCTAAACCTTCCAGCAGTTAACTTGAACCTCTGCAACAATATATCTTTAATATAAGAATAATCCTCAAATTTTTCTTCCGGTTCATGCGCTATTAATTTACCGATTTCATTTGGAAGGACTCCAATTAAATACGTAATCCACAGTTCTTTAGAAACCTTTAAAAGTTTCATTTGCCTCTCAAAAGTTATTAAAAATAAATTCATATCATCCTTTTCAGGATTGAAATCGGGTAAAACCTTTTTCAAGTCAACGCGGATTGAAGAAGTTTCTAGAGGGTTGCTTGTATTTTCAACAACATCTCTTGTTCCTGTTTCTAACCTGAGCTTCTGTAGCTCAAATTCTCTTTCTTCGGCTAAATGCTTCTCTTCCTCAAGAGTCTTTCTTTCTTCTATGATATTTTCTAAAATTCCCTGTACAAAATCTATGTTATCTTTAAATGCCTCACTATTTACAATTTTATCACGTAATTCAAGGACTTTATCATCACTACTTATTTGTACTTTTAACTCTGAAGCCAAAGTGATTAAATCAATTTTCTTACCCTTAGAAAGAAACGCCATCATTTGAATTAATTATGTTTTAGCTAACTTCAAACTTAATTTGTGTTACGAATAACTCTTAGCAAAATAATTTAAATCAATTCTTCATATAATAAATAAAATAATGCCAAGCACTCATTTATAATAATAACTTCAATAATAATATAGCTCAGTGCAACTATATAAATGTATAAAATAAAGCAAACAAGTTTATTTTTCAATAATAATTATTAGATATATTTCTCTTATGAATATCTTCATTTAATTCAGATACTAAAATACTTGAAGCTGCAGATGATTTTTCGTATTTCAATTCCAAGGAAAATACCATTCAAGTTGAATAGAATAATTCCAAAATATTTCGATTCTGGACGAATCAAATACAATTTTTCAAAAAATCCTCAGATTCCGGATGAATCAAAAGAAATACTTTTTGTACTTTAGTATCTAAATTTTCTTATTAAACAGTTTAACACAATTTAAAAATAATACTTATCTTCATATCTTGCCTATATTCGGGACCGACGTTGGAGAGCCAATCTTTGTAACATATTATTTTGAATCCGGGATGGAAACTATTTTAGTTACAAATAAAACTTGATAACTTCTTCGTAGACTAATAAATTTAATATTTACAACGTATTTACATGTTACTATTTACAAAATAACTCATTTAATTTAATATTACGGCTTAGCTCAGATGCCTTGTCGGCAACAACTCTGTAAACATTCTTCTCTTCTGGTAAAGTCTAAATTACTCAGCTTGTCAATTCTTTTGAAAGAAAAAAAAAAGAAAAGGAGAGGAAATATGATGGAGTATAGTTCGAGCGTTACACTGTGAATTTTCTTATATGTCAATAGAATACACAAGATACCAATACCTGTCGTATTTGGTGACAATTGCACAAATAATAGGCTCATTGTGGACCTTGTACCACCCATCTAAACTCAAGCAGACTGTCTGGCCTTCAAGCACTTTGCAATTTTTTTCTTTTTCCTGTTTATAAATACAGTCGAACTCGCTTATAGCGAGAGCGAAGGGATTGTGATATTTGCTCGTTATAACCAGGTGCTCATAAAAAACGGGTTCATAAAAAATATATAAATCCATGCATACTTACTTTATTATACATACTTTATTTATTTATTTTATTTCTGTACAGTACAACAGAAGTTAATTAATTTGCTTTGAACTGTCTTATTATCTCTTTCTTGTGTTATTGTTCTTCGTAGAAGAATCATGGCCCAAAAAACATCGTCATTTGCACCATGGCTTCGAGAAATGTTTGATTTTTTCCTGCACACTCAAAAGCCGTTGAGTATGTTGGGGACGGTTCAGCTTGAAATTCTTCACATTCGTTATTATCATCATCGTTTTCATCTTTTTTAGCTTGAATTTCAGCTACAATATCCTTGGGAGTAAGTATCTAGGAAGTGATAACATTGGCGTCAACAGATACATAATTTTCAAATTCTTCTCTTCTATTTTCCAAATTTTTTAAGTTGTCCACTTCTTCTTCTTCCTCAGACATTTGCCCCTCTTGAGAAATGTCCAATCCAGACTTACGGAAGCAATTGGTAATGCATGTTGATGCAACGTTTCCCCATGCATTGTTTATTAAACATATCACTTCCAGTATGTTTACATTAA
This sequence comes from Maratus michaelseni, assembly GCA_963931845.1. NCBI lineage: Eukaryota > Metazoa > Arthropoda > Arachnida > Araneae > Salticidae > Maratus > Maratus michaelseni. The sequence continues at coordinate 190,409,276 of OZ007587.1, forward strand.
TGTATGAGGTTGTTCCTATTTTTTCTGTTCTATCGAGAAGCATCAAAATCAAGTGCTTACAAAAGTTTGATTTCAAAATTCTGATGACCCCTTGGTCCATAGGCTGGATAACACTTGTAGAATTCGATGGTAAAAATTCAATCCTGATGTTTGTAAGTCCAGTGATTTCTTGATGCGTGGAACCATTTTCAATTAAAAGGAGAATTTTACGCTTTTCTTTCCTTAGTTGACTCTCCCCATTACGAAATGAATTTTGTGAAAATGTACGCAGTCATCCAGGCGTCGCTGCTGTGGTCATAATCAACAGGAAGCTTTTTTACATACTTAACACACCTAGGGTTTTTGGACTTGCCAGTAACTGACAGTTTCTTCTTGTCAGCACCAGACATATCAGAGCACACTAAAGTTGTCAATCGATTTTTGGAGAGCTTGTCTCCGACACACTTTTCATCCTTGAATTTAAAAATCTGCTGTGGTGTTACGTTGTAGAAAATGCCCGTTTCATCAGCATTATAAATGTCATCTTTTGTGTATTCTTCTCTGATGTCTGGCTTGTTCTCAGGATTTATGACTCATCACTAACTTCTGGTTGACTTTGGGATGTTAAAGGAATTTTTCCAAGAAATGATTAGCTGAGCTGGAGAGGTGAAAGTCAATAGAAATTTTATGAATCACAAAAATATTGCTCGTTATAACCGGGGTTTGCTCGTTAAAAGCGAGTTATACTTCCATAGACTTAACATTGCACCAACCAAATATTTCTGATTTTCTCGTTACATCCGGGTTCTCGTTAAATCAGGGCTCATTATAAGCGAGTTCGACTGTATGATCTAAATGTATACCACCAGTTTGTAAGTGGAATGTAACCAGGACATACTAGTTTCATGATATTTTTAATTTGTGATAAATAAAATCAATTACATGAGTAGTATTATCTATTTGTTACCACAAGAATTAACAAGCTATTGTTCAAGAGAAAAACATTCGAAAATTGATCAGCTATAAACACCTGTAGATTGAGAGTATTTATTATCTTTATTTTGCTTTTCTGTGCTCTTACAACCTGCAACACAGCCATGGATAAAAAACTGCAAGATATTTAAAAATAAATAAAAATATTAATTTATCAAACAAATTATAACAATGTCATTTTAAATAGCATCTAAGTGATGTATATAATGGTAATAATGGCCTTTGTAATAAACTGAATTTTGGGCCACTTTTATTCTAGAAATGCCATCAGGATATCTTTTTGATAATGAATACTGTTCTTTAGTTAGAAGAGGGATTAAAAAAGCAATATGCACAGATTGAGAATATAAAATTTACAATAAGAACTTTAAAGGGACATTTCAGAGAGGCAGGGTGTTTTTGCTTATTTGATCTAAATAAATAACATGTGGGTTGTTTAAATTGTATTATATTCTAAATAAAGGCAAAACTACATATTCCAAAAGAATATAATTTCAATTTTGATTTAAATCAATGATAAAAAAAAAGAATCCAGAGTGATTTATATCATGATTTTAATCAACCTGATTTAAATCGGTGTACCCTGCCATATGGGAAATCAAATTGAAAAATCAATTAAAAATAAAATTTTATTCATATAGATTTAAAAAAGATAACAGTTATAAGAGAAATAAGGCTAAGATGGAAATTACATTTCAGTCACAATAGTAGAAATGTTCAAATCATAAAACTGCCTTTTTACATTTAACATAGTGCACAAGTTAAAAATTTACATAAAATTGAAAAATTATCCAATACTTCTAAAAATTAAAAGATGTCCTTAAAATGATTCTCATAGTTAAAAAAAACAAGAACGAAAAATCATGCGTCAAGCATAGATTATGTAACACTTTCCAACGTTTCCAAAATAATTTTACAAATCATACCGTTTAATAAGTTAAAAGATAACATCTAAGTAAACAATTTTGAAACCGCATAACATATTTAAAAATTCAATTTCAGGAATTACCAACGTTATTCGGAAAAATATCTCAGCTGTTTTATTCAGCCCTGTATAGGATCTATAGATTTGTATATATACTACATAGGATGCTAAATTTTAGTTCAGTTAGGAAACGCGTAGCACAGTTTAAAATTCTCCGTCTGCAGTTTCTGTCAATAAACGGAAATGTGTTCGCGAACTTTTGTGCCTCCCTGTATAGGATCTACAGAATTTATACACACCACGTAATAGACAAAAAGCGAGTTAAAATTAAAATCGCGTTCAGTAACTTAAAACGCACTTCCAGGAATTATTGTTAACAGACAGTAGAGAATTCTTTTGTGTGTACCTGTAAATGAACGATGACTGCTATACACACACTATTCTGTAGTAAGCCTCTTGTAATGCACTTTAGTGATATATATACATTTCAAAGCGTTTAAAACAGTGAAACATTATATAAATAAACCGCAGACGATTTTTCTCCATAGACGTAATGTAACGCAATTCTTTTGACTGTTCCTGTAAAGTAACTATAAGTGCTATGCACACCCTATCCCATATTAAGCTTCTTCTAATGCACCTTAGTGATATATATAAATTTCAATGCGTTTAAAATAGTGAAACATTATTTAAATAAACCGCAAATGATTTTTCCCCATAGACCGCAATGTAACGGAATTCTTCTGAGTGTCCCTGTAAAAAAACTATAAGTACTACACACTTCCGTTGAAATAGGGAACATGGTATAGATAACGACAATAGCATATAAAAATTGCAGAGCAATCCGAGCATATTTAAGGGAGTTAGAGCACGGACAGACGGCAGACGGCCATACGGCCAGACAAACCGAAGTCATAAACACTTTTCAACTAGGTTGGAAAGTGTTAAAAACATGAGATGTAATGATATTAAACTTAAATAAAATATATTATTCAATAAACTTTCATGTTCTTAGTTAATAAAATAAATCTTAAAAAAGTGCATTGTTTTTTTTTCTCTTAATTTTAGTGATTGATATCTTTAAATTAAAACATTATTGAATATCAGAATATTGGGTTGGGAAGGGGGGGGGGGTGCAGAATACGTGGCGTGGAAATAGGGCTAAATTTCTACCTTATCGTTGGCAACAACCGTAGTTTCCAGAGTTCAGACCAATGAACAGACAAGATTGTGTTAGCTCTACCTCCAATATGGCGCTCAGTGTCAGAGCAGTGAAACTGAAGCTAGCAATTATTAAAAATAAAATATGAACGTAATCCAAAGCGTCTGAGATGATTCCTCATATTAATTATGAGTAATAAAATTGTTAATTTCAAATGACTTCTCAACTCTTATTTAGAATTTATTTACGAATTTCACTCACACAAAAAATCGGAGATAATAAAATATAAACTTTCCAGAATGCCTCTGCTGCTGTTTTATTGAAGTAAAAAGAATTTCTTTTGCAGATATCTATAATCAATTAGAATAGTAAAATGTCGAACGAAATTTAAACAATCATTGATGATAAACTATCTTCCTACTACGTAGTGTTTTTTTCTTTTTTTTAAAAAATGAATTTAAGACGTGCTGTACAATATTATAGGTGCAATAACTTTTAAACTAATTATGTTTCCAAGATCCTTTTTTCATAGTATTTAAATGATTTATATGCCCATTAGTAGCATCAACTAAATGCATTTTTAGTTGTGTTTTCAACGGAGTTTTCGATTACTTTTTTACATTAAAAAAATTGTCAATTTCATATGTTCAAATGATTTATTGTAGTACTTATTCCGGCTAGAATTACTAGAAAAATAAAAAAGGGCAAGCGAGCGAAGCGAGCTTCGACAGTGTAGCGGTCTCAATGTGAATTGCTTTGCAATTCACGGGGGGTTGGCGAGCGTTAGCGAGTAGGGGGCTGAGCCTCCTAGTATTTATATAATTAAATAAATAAACTCAGATATTCTTCCAAAGCATGACTGAAATTGAAGACTTCTGCATTTTATTCTATTTAATCTCTAATTTCGCCTGTTATTCATCATTGGAGAATCCAAAGCTTACCTCACAGTTACCATGGCAATCCCCTGTATAGCTGAACACCTTGGTACATTTTCCTTTCAACTCTACATGAGAGAAACTTTCAGTGCATATTACTGTCTTGAATCGAAAGAAAGGGAATGCTTTAATGTGCTCTTATTCTTCGTGTTGTTGTTTGATACTTATATATTGAAAATTTTATGTAAATTATGTTTAAAAAATAAAAAAAAGGGGGGGAAAGAAAACTGAACAATAATGCAAAAGATTTTTAATAAAATGGTATTTGAGGCAGCTTCACCTACTTCACCTGATAGGATGCCACTGAATACAACTAAAGCATACTTTAACAGCTGCCAAATCTTTTTAACTTGAACATTGCTTCTGCCGAGTAATTCAAAATGATTACCCTGATTATAAATGACAAAAATTTCATTGTAAACAATAATCGAAAGAAACGTTTTAAGTTCCTTACAGAAAGAAGCTCAAAGTTTTGTTTGTGTAAATGTACTTTATAACTTTACTATGTGGCTCCTTTTATACACACACAAAACATCAATCAGTGCATTTTGTACCAGATACTTTGAAGCATGTCCATATAGACACTGATATCAGTGTATTCTCTATGCACACCTTCAGTTCATTCACAAAGTTTCGCTTACACAGGCAAAGATGAAATATCCTGTAAAAAGAGTCGTGCACAGTGCATTCACAATGTAATGTCTGACATGAAATGGCCTACCACTTGGATATTTATTGAGATTAAAAAAAAAGTCACATAGAACAACTGTGAAGTATGCAAACAAAACTTTGAATTTCTTTCTGTAATGTGTTTAAAGAGTTCCTTATGATTATTGTTCACAACAAAGTTATTATCATTTATATATATTGATAATTTTGTTAATATTTTGCTATATCAATGTTTTTCATAAATCAATTATAATTCTGGTACTTTTTAATTAACAGATGCCACACAAATGCAATTTTATTCCAAAGTACCAAATACGGTAAACTGATATTTAACATTAACAAGCATAATAGCTCTATCATTTTTCTTCAACAACAAATGTTTACTATATAATAACATCACTTATACTTTGTTTTAATATTTTCAATTGCTCTTCTGATGAATTATTTTTTAGAAAAGATTTAAAATGGATTACATAATATGACAATTGCCAAATAATGAAGAATAAATATGCAATTAAATTGTACAAAGAAAAAGACATAATTTATACTGTGATATTTTGTTACGAAAAGCATATGAGGAAATCACATATTCCAGAAAACAATAATTGTGCTGAAACCAAAAATCTTTATGCAAAAAAATAAATAAATAAAGGCTTATGTATTAAAATCTATTTTCAAGGCTTTCAAATTACTTTATTAACAGCTTTTCGATTTCTTTACTCTTGGTGTTTTAGCTTACTTCTATAGAATTCTTCAAATTGCAATTTAGAACAAATCATTACGTAACTATCAATTGAAATAATTATAGGTAAAAAATATCTGCAAATTCAATATTTTTGAAGCAGCCTTTAATAAAAATTGGCAAGTCTAACACTGTTAATAAAAGTTTATTTAGGTACTTCTTTGTTATAGCGGCCCCCACAATTACAGGTACGCCAAGGTCGTAGCCAAGCTCATGAAATGTGAACATAGTGTGCATGTATAGTAGAGATATAAAAATAAATACCATTGCATTAAATAATATAATATTTTATGTTAATAAGGACATACAGTATACTCTCGATTATCCGGTTTGCGGATTTTCCGTGCTCATTCCTGACTCACAAAAAAAAAAAAAAAAAAAAAAATTAAAGAGAAACATTTTCATGCTTATCATGCCTGTAAAATCGATGTCGATGTGAACTAGAATCTTGTCCGGTTTAGCTGATAATATTGTGAAGTGTGTAGAGGTCAAATCGAACGCTCTGGAACCTATTTGACGGGGTTGGGTTGAAGGGATCGGAATTTTGTTTGTACAATAGCCTTTCAGCTGTCCTCTCTCACTTTCGCACGTGTTCCTTTAGTTTTTGCGTCTTGTTTATCGTCAGTTAGTAGCGTGAAATTTTTTACTGGTAAAACTGATTGGTGTGAAATGAAAATGAAACGTTTTAAGTGTTAAACAAAAATTAGAAATCCTACAAAAACTTTATAATGGAGAATCAGTTAGCAAATTAGCAAAGGATTATCAAATTGGGTTGGGTTGATTATTGACGGCCAATTATCTACACTAGGGATATAGGCCCGGGGGGGTCTTTCTAAGGGAACCTAATCCGTATTTACGCATGGATAAATCCACGGCTCGAAGAAAACCACGAAAACTCCGAACGATTAGGCCGACGGGCGGATTGGGATCGAACCCAGCACCTCCCGTCTACCAGCTTCGAGAGCACAGCCTCTCAGCCACTGGTGGGGCTATTATCAACTTGGATTACAAACTGTACGTGATATAGAGGATATACAGAACAAAGAGGATTTTATTATGGTGACATTACTGCGGTTCGTAAAATATGTGTCATTATACGATAAGAAATAAACGAACAACAGAAGCAGCGACGCATTACAGATTTTTTTAAGCAGTAAATGTTAAAAGGAAAATTACTAGTTTAATGTTATACAGCATGCCAATGTAAGTAATTTTTATATTTTTGTACTGATGTTGATTTTTTCTTTAATGAAAAGAAGTTTTCGGATTATCCGTGTTTTTCTTAATTCCCTCCCGGTGATTAACCCGGATAATCGGGAGTGCACTGCATTACAATGTTTCAGAACAAATTCCATCACATAGAAGTTTACTCGAACCTCTAGAGAAATTTCCAACATGGTCTTTTTTTTTTTTTTACTTTTTATGGTGCATTCCCATATATCTTCACCATTAGTAACATACAGTTTTATATCATGGCCAGTTTTATTGCATGGTTGTTTGTTGGGTATAAGCCCTCACTTTTGAAAAAATAAGATTGCATCCATCTCAGTACTTGGTAAATCAAAGATTGCTTCCATATTTATAAAAAATAAATACAGGAGATTAAAGAAAAAACAATACAACATGCAAACATAAAAATATGAAAAATGTTCTGGAACATCCATGAAAAATCCAATATGACAATAGCATAAACATGTGCTGTTTCTTAAGGGTTGCAAAGCATTTGACGAGATTTTCAATCCAACTTGGCAATATATCTGTCATTTGACAATTCATCCTGAGTTGCTATAACAAAGAAGTAGTGTTCCCGCTAGGCTTTTTTTGAAGGGCGCAGCGCACTGCCCCTTTTAAAATCGGCAAAATGCGCCCTGCCGTTTTTGAAATCGGCAAAATGCGCCCTTACTTTTTTTAAACTAGTCAAAAGTGGCCAAAAAAATTGCGAAAAAATGGCAAACTTCGTCTAAAACATTGCGAAAAGCGGCAAATTTCGTCAAAAGATCGCAAAAAAACGGCAAATTTTGTCAACAAATCGCGGGAAAAACGTGACTTTCGTCAGAGAATCGCGAAAAAATGGCAAATTTCGTCAAAAACATTGCGAAAAACAACAAATTTCGTCAAAAAATCGCGAGAAAACGGCAAATTTCGTCAAAAACATTGCGGAAAAACGGCAAATTTCGTCAAAAACATTGCGGAAAAACGGCAAATTTCGTCAAAAACATTGCGAAAAAATGCAAATTTCGTCAAAAGATCGCGAAAAAACGACAAATTTTGTCAACAGATCGCGAGAAAAACGTGACTTTTGTCAGAGAATCGCGATAAAACGGCAAACTTCGTCAAAAACATTGCGAAAAGCGGCAAATTTCATCAAAAGATCGCGAAAAAAACGGCAAATTTTGTCAACAAATCGAGGGTAAAACGTGACTTTCGCCAGAGAATCGCGAAAAAACGACAAATTTCGTCAAAAACATTGCGAAAAGCGGCAAATTTCGTCAAAAGATCGCGAAAAAAAACCCGGCAAATTTTGTCAACAAATCGCGGGAAAAACGTGACTTTCGTCAGAAAATCGCGATAAAACGGCAAATTTTGTCAAAAACATTGCGAAAAAACTGCAAATTTTGTCAAAAACATTGCGAAAAAACGTCAAATCTTGTCGACAGATCGCGAAAAACGGCAAATTTCGTCAAAAAAATAGCGAAAAAACCCGCAAATTTTATCAAATCTCGAAAAAACTGCAGATTTCGTCAAAGGGACGCAACCCCCCCCCCCCCTAAAACACTGGGAAAAAAAAACTCATCTTTTGCTCTCCCAGCTCACCAAGCTTAAAAGCCTTATCTTTTTTTATTTACTTTTTCTGCTCTGTCACTTTATTATAGCAAATAATCGATCAAGTAATTTTCCACACCCTCACCCAAAATTGATGCCCCCCCCCCCTTCTTTTTCCAAGCACACGAAATTTAAAGTTAAAACTCTTTTATTTAATTTTTTTTGTCCTATTTTTAAATCTTTAGTAAGGTAACTAAATCAGTCATCTTAAGTTCAAAATTTCTGCTTCCCCCTTAAAATTCATAGTTTAGAGGCGGCTAATAATTTTATATCCACATATGTTAACCTAATTACTTACTAGAACCTTAAAATATCAATTTAATAAAAATGTATTTCTATAATTTATGTTACTAAATGTGTGTACAAACATTGATGAGTATATGATGAACAATAATGAGTTTCTTATATTGGTTCCGAAAATGTATACTTCTTTTTATGAAACAATGCCTTTTTTCGCTGAAACTAGTGACCTTTTTATGCTTCAATAGTGCCCTTTTTGTGACTAGCACCCTGCCCTTTTTTTTTCTAGAGTGAACACTGAAAGAAGTATCCTTATTTACTCTTAAAAATAATAATATTGCTTGCATTAAGATTATTTTTATTTTAAATTTAATAATTCTTTTCATTTAATTGTACATATAACATTCAACTATCATTCCTGTTTCTAATTAAATTAGCTTCCACTCATGCCCTTCGTTTTTCTCCACACGACTGATGGACGAATTTCCCAATTTTTTCCAACAACAAATTGACAAATTTTGAAATTTTTTTCCGTCACTAATGAACGAATTCCATGATTACTTCTGTGATCGACTGAAGAATTTAGAAAGTTTCCCCGCAAACAACTAACAAATTTTGCTATATTTCCCTGTAGCCGATGGATCAATTTCACAATATTTTCCCCATGATCAAATGACGAAATTCACTGAAATGCAGATTTTTACCCCTAATTAGAAGGAATAATGGGAGAGAAAAATTAAGGACTTTCAAGGACTTTTTGCAGATTTGGCATAAAAATAAGGACTTTCAAGGACCTTACAAACCCTAATTTATTATTGCATTTTTTTGTTTATTTTACAAGTAGGAATATGTTATTAAAATTAACATTCCGAATAAAAGTTAAAAAGTTTTTTATTTCAAATAAAATAATATCTGCCATGGAAGTTGTCTTTTCTTCCTACATGAGTGCCTAGTTAGTCACATTTACAGTTCTGCATCAATTACTTTATAAATATTTATGATTTCAATTACTACAATTACTTTTACTTACCCCTTTTTTTATTCAAAGAAAGGCTATAAAATAATCAGTAACATATATCCAAAAGGCTAAGTACTGTGCTGAGTTATGTGAAACACGTGAAATAAGAGAGCAATTTTCTCTATTGAGCATTTAAATGACAACTACCACTAATTATATGACTAATTTGACATTAAAAACAGAAAAGATATGGGCTACATAACTATCAATATAATTCTTTGCCACAATTGGCTGCTGTCAATATTAAATATATTTTTGAATTGTTTTTTAAACTAAGTTGATGTTGACCGATAAACAAACTTAAATAAACCATACCTGAGAATTGTAACACATCCTCTACAAACAGGGAGGCACAGAACAGGATCAGTGACACGAATAGGTTTAAAACTGAACTTGCAACCAAAACTTAGAGCACTGTCACTCATAAAAGAAACTGATATAATTGGACGATCGAATATATGAGCAGGATCAATGTGAGAAACAATACAACCACCTGGTTGATAATCATTTATAGCAACACTGTTGATAAAGCCTTCAGAAACAATTTTTGCTTTAACCAGGGGTTTTACAACCTGAAAAGAGAGTGAAATCTTTTACTTAAAAAGTTAATAAACAGAAAATGTTTAAATTACAGAAATAATTAAAAAAGAAAACTAACTATTTTAAAATTTACTAAAGTTGAAAATATCTCTTGAAATAAGAATAAAAGAAAAAAAAATAAAATTTTAAAGATTATGATGCAGCATTATTGATGGGCGAATAATAATAAAAAATAGCACAACCAGGTATGAACACAGCTTGCAATAAAATAAGATTACAATATTTGTTTCAAATATTTTTAATTTAATCAGTTTTTTTTTTTTAAACTACATATGCTGTGGTTTATTATCTCAGTCTTAAATTGCTTTTGAGTTACTATGGCAACATAAAACTCAAAAGCATGGCAAATTATCATGTTGCCATGGTAACACTTGAAGGAATTCCATTCATAAAGACAAAATAAATCACAATGTAGGGTAGATGTGCCAGTAATGGACACCCTTAAGGAATTTCTTTACAAATCATTTTTTAATTAATAGTTATAATTATTATATTCCACATTTTTTAATATTATATTAATCTACCAACATTATTTAACCATACTCATAGTCACATTTCCCAATGTGAATCGAAATTTAATAAATAACAGAAATAAATCAAAACACCCTAAATTCCAGTAATGGACACCCCACAAAAAGTAATAGATAATTGATATTATGATTGTATTTAAAACTAGAATTTAAAGAAAGCATATTAAAGAAATAAAAAAAGCTGAATTTTTATTGTTTATTTTTTTATAAATAAAAAATGTTGAAGGTGGCCCATTACTGGAAGGCGGTCCATTACTGGCACATCTACCCTATATTTTTTTTAATCACGGTTTGTTGCTATAATATCTTTCCTACCCCTTCATTCAATATACTTTTCAAAAGATAATTGTTAAAAATATTTGTGTCTACAGCCATTTTAATATGATTTCTAAATATGGAAAACAAACCAGCCGGTTATAGGGTTAACTAATCAGCAATGCATCAAATGCACAATCAAAACAGATCGGAGTGAGCATAGCACACCCAGTGTACGCTGCCGAAGGCAATGGAGTATGGATCCATCTCTAGATTCGCTTGGATGGATTTTAAAGTTAAAAATATAAAATCATACAAATTCAAGCGGGTACATTGCTGAAGGCATTGGGGCCCTCAACATTAGGTTAGTTTGGAGATTTTTGTTTAAAATAATAAAATCATTTAACACATATTTAGGTATATATATTTAAGGTTATCATCAGAGACCTGTGCAATGCTGGGCAGGTCTGCTAATCTACTATATATATAAAACACAAACGGAAATTTTGTTCCGTTCCTTTATAACTCGAGTTCTGCTGAATGGAATTTGCACTGTTGGATAGATCATTTTTCACGGAAGGTTTTAGTATATAACATATAGTTCTACGTAGATTAGTTATAGAATTATGATGGAAAGTTCTGTTATTTTGGAAAATTATTTATTTTTCATCAAATATATTTTACTAGCACATGTTAAAACTAAGTTAACATTTGTTAAAAATATATTATAAATAACATAACACCAGCAAACACCAAATTTTAAAAAAAGTCATAACACAAATAACATAACACAGGGTTCGCAGCGTTCTTAAATTTTTCTACCTTTGCTAGCACTATTATAAAAAGGTAAACTTTGTCGTATATTTCTATTGCAGACGTTAAAGGAATATACCACGAAGAGTTTTGTTTTAAAATAGTGGTAGCAAAGGTAGAAAAATTTAGGAACACTGCGAGCCCTGCATAACACCAAGATACAATACAAATATTTTTAATTATTCTTTACACAAGCTCTTTTATGTTTTTATGTAATTTGTGTTTAATTAAAAAAATGATTACAAGTAACAAGTTTTACAGTTGTCTCTAAACTTAGACGGTTTCGTAATTTATTTTGGATTATTCCAAACTTAGAAAATAATCTTTCTATTGATGAAGAGCTAGCACAACAGTTCATTAGATGTCATGTGAATTCAACAAATTTTATATCAATGCCTGTTATCTTCTTCATTGCTGTCCACCCACCAGACATCAGGTCCAACTGTATCTTTACACTTTCAGAAAAATAGGATTTTGGATATGGTGAGGATTCTGCTTGAAATGCAATCACAAGAGGCAAAAACGTAAGATCAATATTATCATGTAACCACTGTCTTGCTATTTCTTCCTTTTCTTCATCAATACCTTTACCCATGTAGACAGGATTCAGCATATGTGCCATGTTTTGTGTTTTTAACTGCAACTGAATTATACTTTTACAATTGCATAGTCCATTTTTAACACTTATTGTATTGTATAAGCATATTTTACTAATGAACCTCATAAACTTGTCAGTGTATTTTTTTAACTGCACTGTTACTTTTATTACTTATTAAGATATTTTTAATTGCAAAAAATAATAATTATAATTAAGACTATTTAAAGCTATTTGTAACAGTTCTGACCACTTTTGACCAATTTTGGACGCTTAAAACCACTTTTATCCAGTGTCCTGGTCAAAATCAGTTTTGACCGGTTAAAATTACAACCCTGATTTTATTTGGCGACCATTATCGTTGGCAAAAGAATTGAAACGGCTATATCAAAAATAAATGCAAACACATAGAAAAATAAAAGAAAAATTCTGTTATTAATTTTAATTAAAATAAATTTAAAAAAAAATAAAAAAATTTAATAAAAAAAAAAAATAGAAAAAGAAAGATAAAAATCTGTTTTAATGAGGGATAATATTATAAAGCGAAACTATTTAATTTAAACCCCAAAGGAATGTTTGTAATGCTTAAAAATATTTGAAATACATGAGATTAGAATTAAGTCAATATTTGGCGACTTATCGTTTGCGTCAGGTTAATAAAAATGCACCTAATAATAATTTGATTAGATAAAATATGAGTGACATTTTTTCTTTCTGTTAGTTTTTTTTATATAACTCCCCTATCATGTGACTTACAGGAGGAACAGGAGGTAATTGTAAAAATGACTGCATTTATGAGGTACATGTTATTTGTTTATTTACCATTTTGATTTTACTTTTGTCGCCAAACAATGTGATCTTAAGCCAAAAATGCATCAGCGTGACATCAGCTTGAGCGATATTAGCAATAATAGTGTTTTTTCGTGTATACAAGATCCTTTTTGAAGTAAATATTTATATTCAAATACAAATTATATAAATAGCAGCTATTGTTATAAATATGGGACCAAATATTTAAATTTTAGTGAATGTCTGCTACTCAAACACATATTGTAAAATAATTGAATTTTAGACATTTAAAAATTTACTACGGAAACATGCCGGTTTGTTTTCACTAAACATATGATTTTTATAGCCTCGAACTCAGATCAGCGAACATTGTCTGTTCTTTTATTTATTTATTTATTTTTTAATATACCGCCAATTTCACCTATAGAAATATTCACTGCGTCAAAAGTTAGGAACTAAAGAATATTCTTAAGGAGATGTGTGCAATTATGCGTTATTACTATCACAAAAGGCGACACTTTGTAATAAAAATTGCTTACTGAAATAAATTTTCTATGCTCTTTTGGATTCGTCATTTCTTTTTAGTTTCTGCATATCTCCCCTTCTTTCAGGAAGGTTTTTAAAAGATATTGGACTAATAGTCCGTATTCCGGCCACCTGCCAGTTGGCATTTTTACCATATTGTTGAATATTTTGTTTGTGTTTGAAGGTTACTCTGGACGACGATTCAGATTACAGAAGATTAGACGACTTTTGAAATTAGCGATTGCTAAATTTATGTTTTTTTTTCATTATGAAGCAAAGTTTTACCAAAAAAGTAATGCTTCTAATGTACAGAAAAACTTTTTAATGCCAATGTTGGCGAATGGAATAAATAATATTTGTTGATTTATCATTTCAGCCTGCATAAGAAACATGAGTACCTGAAATTCTGATTAGATAACTTTTCGATCATTATAAAGCATTTTCGACTTACATACAGACCTAGCAGCTAAACATAGTGACAAATGAATCTTTTTCTGCGTGTTATTATACTCTTTACAGAATTTCAAAGAAAATCTTCGGTTTAAGTATTCACCAAAAAGATTATGACTAAACAGTTTACATAACTAACTTTATCATTGTCAGTTTTATTTAAGGTATGGAATTTTGTCAATGAAAGATCTATAATTTAATCAACAGCAATTTGACATTATTTAAAGGAACATAGTTTGGCGCGTAAATAACTTCGTTATGTAACTAACTCTGGTACATTAGTAACCATATAATTTCCAGCACCTTTAATGTTTGACGTCAAACTTGAATATTGAAAAGATTATGGAAGATTAGGAAGATTTTATTGGATCCAATCTAGAGGTTTATTCTTTTACCAGAGTTAATCATCTTTTTTTTTTTTTTTTTTCAGGCTAATGGTTACACGAATGCAACTGTTCTAAAAAAAAGAAAGACAGTGAAAAGGGCGTCATTTTAATTTTATTCAAACTATTCAGCTTTAAAAATGCCCTATTTATGTTTCACCATTTTGTTTTAAATATGAAAGTTAAATTCTGTTTTTTATGTGCAAACAGTTTATTACATTTTTATCTGTATTTACTGTTGTAATCGAAAGATGAAAAACCGCAGTAGACTTGCCAGAAAAGGACGTATATTATGAAATATAACGTAACATAGAGTGAGATTGTACTTATGTTACCAAAACCTCACATAGAGACAAGAAAGAGAACTTACAGACGAAAATGAATCACCCAAACATTACTTAAGTTCAATGGTCAATCTATGCAATCATTGTAATGCTCTCTTTTTTAGCAGTACGTTGACTAGAGAACATTTTAGTTCCTGTTGTCATAATCTCATAATGGCCTCATGTCCCTACCAAACTCTACTATAAATAATCAACTAAATGAGTTGCTTCTTATTAGCTCAAAAATGCATAATATAATATAAAGCAATGTCGTTCGCATCGTTTACCAGGTGATCGTCCCTGTTGCTTTAAAATATATGCTCAAATCCATTGATATAATTCGTTTGATTCAAGGTTCATTTGAAAATTTTGACTAGGGTAGCATCCGTAGGTGAAGATCCATATTCCTGTAAAATATAAAGCCAGTTCGTTTGATTTAAGGTACATTTAGAAAAATGGCCCAACACAGCGGGCGTAGCATGCTAGTATATTATAAAAAAGAAATAGTATGTGGCAAAGCTGTTGTTATTACACAAAAGGAATTTTTTTCAAATAAAGGAAATTCCTCATCAAGGATAACAACCTCAAACCTTCACATTCCGTACAAGCTGTAGCTACAAAAAATGCATAATAGAAAATAAATATTACTAAAACGAAGTAATTGACAAAGCTCTTCTCAGAACAAAATTGAAAAATACATATATCTGTCAAAATAAAATCTCAGAACAAAAATAGAACTCACAAGGACCCACAGCCAAATTCAAATGTATAGAGAATATAAAAGAAATTACAACACAAAGATATAGTATGAAGGTATACAGACACGCACACAAAGGCAAAGAACTACAATTTGTAAATGTCTTTAAGAAATACCATTTCAATTTTTAAGCTAATGACAAATTTTTGAATTCGTCAGAAATTATAATATTAATAAATTATAATTAACGTTACATAAGTGTATTTCTTACTAAATCATGCACCCAATCGGGAATTTCATCTACTTCGCCTCTGGGATATAGCTTTTCCATTCCCGGTCCTTTCCGAAGCATTTGGGAACCATAGGTATATCCTTCACCGAAGAAGTACTTATTCCGTAACGGTGCTCTGTCTACTGTATGTTTCTTATACAGACCTTTCTCACCGAAGGATACGACTTCTTCTATCTTACTTTCGATTTCTTTGCTTTCTTCATCCGAAAATAAACGTCGTTGTTGAATACCCTCGTGTAACTTCCTGAGAGTATCAAGATACGAGTCTGCATCTCTATCGTAATGATATCTTCTGTCGATTTGTTTCTCTTTTACGCTTGGACGTGAATTACTACTATGAGTTTCTTGAGTCAACTGCAATTTTCTACGCAAATCACCGTACTCTGCAGCCATGTTTACAGGTACAGTGTTTTGGTGTGTTTTGATTTATTTTTACGTCCAGAAACTTCCACTTCCGCTTACAGTTAAAAAAGAGCAGTTACAGTTACTGATGTATTCAAATACATACACAAGCACACTATATATATGTATGTATATACATATATAATAACGTACATCTTATAGTGTATTGCTATTTTTTTAATTTAATTTTCATGGTTTTGATTTTTAAAAAATATAAATACATTTTTTTTTTCTTTAGAATTCGATATTTTTCATCAATATCGATATCGATATATGCGTAATGTGTTGTTCGTATACCGATTTATGGATTTTCTTTCAGTTTTAATAATAGATTGAAGAAGTTTTGTTTTAGATAGTTGATAAAATACTATAAACTTGGAGTAAAGTTTAATTATGCTTCGTTTCGCGTGAACGTGATATTTTATATTATTTATCGTTTGAATCTTCAAAATTAAGCCTTATAACTTCCATCGCAATGGGACGCTCCAGAAGTACCAGCCGATCCCCTCGTCATAAACACAAAAGTAAACATTCTCATAAAAGGTCTCGATCAAAAGATAAAAGGGAAAGAAGAAGTAAATCGAAAAAGTCCCGTTCCCGTGAGAGATCTCGTTCTAGGTATTCTTATTTTATGTTTATTTAGTCAAATATCATATTTTAGTTTCATACTCTAATTTATTTGAGATAAATTATGTAGGAGTGTTCTTTTATTATTTTCAGTTATTTATTCATTTTCCTGCAGTAAGTGTTTCTTAATTTTGATATTTGATCTTATTTTATTAAAATATTAATCGCAACACCAGGTGCTTTCCTATATACTGATAGACCTCTTGACAGGCGTCTCAAAACTAACACTTGAAATTAAAAGTCTTGTGTGTACTTTTGTCACAGTGTCTGTGAAGGGAGGAAAAATAGATTTGTTATGATTTCTCAATATTTGATATCACAAAAACTTCATCTGCAGGAGTGTAAAAAATATTTGGTACTTTTCCACTATAGGAGACTTGGCGTGTTTTCAAAAAACTTAGCCCAATTCGAGCATCAGAAAGTGATGTTTGTTGCCGAATGTTATAAACAGCTATGAAAACAAACCTAATGAACTTTTATGCTTAAACTACATATAGTGATGTCGCTAGGCTTTTGAAATCCTGTATCTCTTTGACCCAGACACTTCCAAGAAATTGGTCCTTTTTTGCAAAAGTGTGTCTTTCTTTTAGAAATGGGACATATTCAATGTACTATTTTTGCCTTTTTTGTATTCATTCAAGGTAAAAGTTATCATGGTTCGCACAGACTCCTTAGAAATGAAAACATTCCCAAGTAGTACTTAGAACTACTTAGATAAGCAAACCACTCCTTAGAAACTCCTTAAATTATATTGCGGCTTCGGACGCAAGTGACATTGCTGCCGAGGGAAAGAAAATCGTGATTGTAAAATGCACGGTAAATCCTTTATGCACGTCATTTATCTGAAGCACAGCATTGATTGGTTAGGATAATCTTATAGCAGGGCTCCCACTAGGTCCGTTTTTCAATTACTAAGTCCTTAAAGTCCGTTTTTCAATTACTAGGTCCTTAAAGTCCGTTTTGCAACACTGTACTTTACTTTAAATTTTATCGAAGTTTGGCATTTAGCCAAGAATTACGGAAAAATCATGTTTTTCGCAAATATATACCAAAGAATACCGTCAAATTTCGTCAATCGATCGCAGAAAAAATTAGTAAATTTTGTCAAAGGATCGTGAAAAAACTCGAATTTCTCCAACGGATCGCGGGAAAACGCGAATTTCGTTAAAAGATCGAGAAAAATGCGGATTTCCTTTAAAAAACGCAAAAAACATGTAAATTTCGTCAAAGGATCATGAAAAATACACGTATATACAAAAAATTTCGTGAAAGGATCAAGAAAAACACGCGGTTTCCATCAAAAGATTGCGAAAAAAAAGTCAATTTCGTCAAACGATAGAAATAAAACGCGAATTCCCTTAAAAGATCGTGCAAAAATGCGAATTTTCCCCCAGAAGATTTAAAAAAAAAAAAAAACATGAATTTCCCCCAGAAGATCGCGAAAAACACGTGAATTTCTTCGAAAGATCGCGAAAAACATGCGAATTTTCTCAAAAGATTGCAAAAAAACACGCGAATTTCGTCAAAAGATCGCTAAAAACATGCAGTTTCCATCAAAAGATTGCGAGAAAAACGTCAATTTCTTCAAACGATTCAAATAAAACGCGAATTCCATTAAAAGATCCCGAAAAAACACGAATTTCTCCCAGAAGGTCGCGAAAAAAAAACGCGAATTTCCACCAGAAGATCGCGAAAAACACGTGAATTTCGCCAAAATTTCACCTTTAAAGAAATCGATTACAGCTGTTCTAAAAGTATAAATTCAAAACTTGTTATATTTTTCTTGTATGTTGCGTTTAGCATTTTTTTTTTTTTTTACTTTTTAAAATTTTTTTTAAGATGTATCATGTATGTGATATACATAATAAGTGTTTGGGGTTTGACTAATCTCTGTTAATATGACCATTGGTCACTGCATAAAAAAGTTGATAGTCTATTTTGTATTTAAACTTACGAAATCAGTAAGCAATATTTTGTGAATACTGTGCAATTCCAGCACTAACAATTAGATTCTAATAGAGTAAAATTTGTTTTTGTCTGCAAATTGGGCATTAAAAATTGGAGTGTGCATACCACATAACGATGCAGCACATAAAAGCAACAACAAAAAATGGCAAATCCTTAACATTTTTTGGACTCCTTGGATTTTTTCGGTACTCCTTGGATTTTTTCTTCCCAACTCTGTATGAACCCTGGTTATGCATTATTCCTAAAGGACTCCTCACAATTTTTTTATGCATCCCTTCTCTAATTTTTTCCTTAAATGATGCGCTACAGTGTATCCCTAGTAATAAATTATATAACTATTGAAAAAGTTGCTTGTGTATTACATAAAATAGTGAATAGGTTGCCAGAAAATGTTTCCTTTTTCCCAAGGCCATTTTCTTTACTTCTCAAAGGATGGAGAAATACTGATTTTTAATTAACTTTGGGATTCATTTGTTACAAATTCAAGAAGTCAACTGAAGAGTAAACAGCAACTTATATTTTTGCTGCAAATCATTGAATGTCAATAGTATCGTAATAGCACCAATATTTAATTTTTTTTTTTAATTAATGAGGATTATAAATATAATAGTCATTATTGTTGCGATGTGTGTGTTTGTGTATTCAATTACATAGTTAATTGTATGGTAATTAGGCACAGATGTCATGTGTATGCACCACGTTGGTGTGATTCCCCCCCCCCGCCAATTTGATGAAAACTTTGTTTTTGAATATTAGTTACAAATAGCATGCAATAATAGCACATGATTTTTTATTTCAATACAATAATGAAATAACATAATAAATGAAATAGCTTCTACTATTTTAAAAAAGGAAATAAAAATAAATAAATGATAGTTTGCAGGGGTCGATGCAAGTTTTTTTTCTTGGGGTCCATTTTGTAGAAAGTAAAGGTTATTTTTGTGAAATTTGTTATATTTTTGTGAAAAATAACATTTTTTTAACGAAAGTTGAAATCCAGTTACTAATTCGAACCAAGCATTTATAAACAAAAACTTTTTTAAATCATTCCATCAAGTTTTTCCTCTCGGATGAACTCGTTTGCTTACAAATTACACATTTTAAAACGTCACTAATTAATTAATAAATAGTAAGTTTTTATGGAATAGAATTTTGTGAAAGGGCCTATTTTAATAAAAGAAATTTTGTGAAAAAGCCCATTTTATTAAATTGATTTTTGTGAAGGGGTCCTGTTTTATTAAATAGATTTTTGTGAAGGGGCTCTAAATAGGCCCCAAATTCTGCCTGGATTGACCCTTGGTTTGATATACATATTTAAAATAATTTATAGAATTATAATAAAAATAAATGAACAATAATTTATTTTTTTCGCCAAATTGGCAGGGGGGGGGGGAACCTGCCAACATGGTGCGTATATGACATCTGTGCCGGTAATTATTTTAGTTAAAATGTATTACATGCACACATGTACTTTGTGGCTCCCATAAGAAAAACCCTGGATAGGGTTGCTGCTTACGAAGGCTCCAAAACTTGTAGGATTGATTCACAAGTTCTTCTGTAGAAGTGGGGTTACCACATATGGTACTGTCCAGTGTTGCCAGCTACTTTTTAAATTTTGATTTCTTGATTGCTACCACTTTTTGGGCTTGGAATCTTTATGGATGTACCATTCGCCTGCAGTCAGCCATCTTGTTTTTATTTTTATTATTAAATATAAATAAAGTACTCAATTAATTAATAACGTGTTTATAATAAGTAAATGTTGATGAAAATTATTTTGGAAATGAGAAACATAACAAATGTGTTTTGATTTAAAAAACAAGATGGCGGACTGCAGCCGAACGGTAGGGGAGACTGGTACACAGTGGACCACTTTTTCAGTTTAATTTTTTTTTCTCGTTAATGGACTGACCGATCTACCTAAAAATATTTTTAAATATTCCTTAAACTTTTTTACATTCATCATTATTTTCTCAGGACATAGCTTTCAATACATTTTTCAAAAAAAAAAAAAAAAATGTACACCCGTAAAGTGGATTGCTATTAGGTATTATCTGAAATACAATATAAATCTATTTTCCCTTAATCTAATTTTTTTCTATTTTCCCTTCACCTTTAAAACAACATAATAATATAAATTTGCAAGTAATATTTTAAAAATAATAACAGCTTAATACAGGAACAATTGCAATTTAGATGAAGTTATTAATTAAGTACAAAAAAAAAAAAAAAATCAGCACACATTAAAATTTGCAAATTAAATTCTAAAATACGTATGAGTAAGATTGAGCCTGGAATTTTCCTGATATACTTTTTGGGTCTGGGACCAATGTTACGAAATTAACATCAACAAAGATTCACCTGGAAAAATAAACTAATTTCCATTCAATTTGCATCTCATGAATCTTACTTGAATAGAATCATCACCAATTAGACTACAGTTATATTTTTCAAAAGGAGTAAATACAAAACAAAATGTTACTTATGTTATATTTCGTTAAATAAATTGTTATTTTTATTTACTTTATTTCACACATTCTACCCACTTCTTTGCTTTTCATCATTAAAACTATGTTTGTATAATTATGACAGATAAAAGTTGAAGATTACCTACCATACAAATAATAATCTAACTCTAGCTTACTTTGTTATTTATTTATTATTTGTATATGATAATCTTTAGCTTTTATTTCATAACTCCTGATCCCGTTAAGATCCCACTCTAAAAATTTCAAGATTTCAAGCTTATAATATTACAAAAAAAAAAAAAAAAAAAAAAAAAAAAATTTAAAAAATTTAAAAACGATTTGAAAATTTTTAATTAAAAAGTTATTATTATTATTATTTAAATCAAGCATAGTCAACTTGCATATCAAATGAAACTTTGTGACTGTTGTAACTACCTACACCTGATAGAACCTGAGAAAATCAAAATTGAAAACATTTATGCAAGCCAAAAAATGATTTTTCAAAATTGAAAAAAACTAATTGTATGAAAATCTAATGAAATAAAAAAAAAATTAAAAATATATTCTCTGAAATGGTCAAGTTGAATATTGAAATTTTTTGGTTGATTTTGCATTAAAAGACGCTATATAGGGGAGACCGGTACACAGTGGACCACCCCCTAATATTTTATTTAATTTTTTTTAAGCTTCTCTTCTATCCTAATAGACAACAGCACTGCAATGATTATTTATAGCCTTCAGAAAATATGTTTAGCTCAGATTGAACTATTTTATCCTGCTTTGTTGTTTTGAGCTTCTAAAAGTAAAAATTTTTATCATCATATTTTTATTTTTAAATTAAAGGTTGTAGATAAATAAAATAAAACAGCTTTTTTGCAAAGCTAAGATATTTGTTTTTATTTTACATTAATGTTAATATGTTTAAAAGAAAGCTATAAACAATATTAATATGATTATTTATTGAACTTCAACATGGGGCACAGTGGTCCACAATCCACTCTGCTCCTCTAATGCAGAATGTTCAAAATATTTAATAATTGCCTATTTTCTATAAAGAAAGATTGTTTTAAAGTAGATTTAACTGTAAAATAAAGTAAACAAATACAAATAACAATTTATTTAACATAGTAAGAAATATTTTGTTTTGTATTTACTGCCTTTGATAAATATAACTGTGTAGTCTAATTGTTGATGATTCTATTCAAGTAAGATTCATGAGATGCAAATTGAATGGAAATCAGTTTGTTTCTCCTGAAACTGTAGATGAATCTGCTGTTGATGTCAATGATTTCATAATGTTGCTCTCAGACCCAAAATTATTTCTTGAAAATCCCAGGCTCAATCTTACTCATAAGTACTTTGGAATTTCATTTGCAAATTTTAATGTGAGCTGATTTTTTTGTACTTAAGTAATAACTTCAACTAAATTGCAATTGTTCCTGTATTAATCTGTTATTATTTTCAAAATATAATAAATTTTTTGATTTTGTTTCAAAATTTATATTACTATGTTATTTTGCAAGTGAAGGGGCAACAAAAAAGAATTAGATTAATGAAAGATAGATTTATATTATATTTTAGATAATACAGAGTTTCCCCCAGACAGTTTCAGGAGGGCGCTGCGCCCTGCCTGCCCTTTGGTTAAACAAATAGCGCCCTTCTTGCCCCTCATCCAAAAAATAGCGCCCTTCTGCCCCTCGTTTTAAAAAATGACGCCCGTACTGCCTTTTGTTGTGCCTGCCCTGAGCGCGTGCCTGCAAGTTGTTTTCTCATTTACACACATAGGATCGCACGTTCGTCTCCCATCTGTTCAAAGTCCGTGATCGCGGTAGATTTAGAAATTCCCTGACGATAGCAAGAATGTATAAAGAACTGTTGAAGGTACTATAATCAGAGGCGTAGCGTCAAGGGGGGCAGGATCACTTTACTACCAGTATTTTTATGTACTATATTTGGCCGCCTTTAATTCATACCGTTCAAAGATTAAATAAAGCCAAATGTAGTACCGTAATTTCGCGCGTATACGCCGCACCTCAGACAATCCGATTTCCTACCAGAATTTATTTTAAATAAAATGTGACTTACTTCTACTTAACACTTATTTGACTTCTTATTTTCAATAAAATTCCCGGTTTGAAAAAGGCTTAACATACGCGCGAAATTACGGTATATAATTATACTGGTAGTAAAATGATCGTGAATGCAATTAATAGATGCAAAGGAAACAATTTACTAGCCAAATACTAAATCATATCTGTTTATCATTAAAAAAAGAAAGAAAAAAATGCAAATTTAGTCAATTGAGTATGATAAACATGGTGAATTTTGCTAATCGGTTGCGGGGAAAATGATGTATTTCGTCTATCTCTCATAGAGCAAAAAAAATCATGAGTTTCAGGCAGGCGTGAGATTCTTCCGCTGATCCGCGATTTTCCGACTTCTTGTCATTTCCCTTTTATTTCTTTTTAAATATTTTCTGCTTTTTTCATTTTCCAATAGATTTTGTGTGTGTGTGCGTGTGTGTGTGTGTGTGCGTGCGTGCGTGACTTTCGTTTTTTATTCTATTAAATCAAAATAGAATGGTAAAATCAGACTTGCCAAGTCTCCCAATTTTTCGTTCTTTCACATATTGTTTTTTTTTCTATATCTGAAAATTTTGTCATGATGCATAAATAAGCTGTTTTAATAAGACTATTTTATTTTACTGGTGGAAGTAATGCGTTCAAAATATTGCAGTAATAGTTCGTGTATGGCGAAATATTTCGTCATACACAGTTAACAGGTTAAATTTGTAGGTCGTGAAATATTGAGAGATATTCTTAGAGGGAGACACGCGATTATGGACTTGTAATTCGTCCGTGAATTATTAATTTATGCCGGAATTCCGCAAGATCAATTCATGGGGAAAGAAAATCGTTAAACGATTGCAGAGAAAAAAAACAAAATTTCGTCAAGAGATCCATTAAAAAATCACGAATTTCATAAATTATTTTTACGCGCCTGTTCGACGACAATCGTGATTTTTACGCGCCCGATCGACAAAATTCATGATTTTTACGTGCCCGTTTGAAAAAATTAATGATTTTATCGCTCCCGTTCGACAAAATTCACGATTTTTACGCGTCCGATCGACAAAATTCATGATTTTTATGAACCCGATCGACGAAATTCATGATTTTTACGCGCCTGATCGGCGAAATTCATGCTTTTTACGCGGTCTATCGATGAAATTCATGATTTTTGCGCTTCCAAATGACGATATTCATAATTTTTACGCGTCCGATTGACGAAATTTTCATTTTTTTCCAAAATTAATTGGCAAAATAAGCAGTTCCTGAATTTCTAGAGATCTTGACCCGCTCGCCAGAGATTGTGCATGTGTAATGCATATCATGTTGTGGGTCATTTAGTGCATAAACATACCTATTTTATTATTGTAAGACCTTAATTCTAGACAAATATATATATTTTTTAAATGTACTTATATAGTTGAAAGAGTGTTGTCCTTTAAATATTGAAGGTGCCCTTAAAAATTAAAAAAAGTGCCCTGAAGAATGTAAAAGTGCCCTTTCCTCATCAGCAGCACCCTGCCCTTTTTTAAACCTGGGGGAAACTCTGGATAATACCTAATAGTGGTCCACTGTACCCCGCTTCCGGGGTACACTGGTCCACTTTACAAATGTATATAATTTTTTTTTTTTTTTTTTTTTTTTTTTTTTTTTTGAAAAATGTATTGAAAACTAAGTTGTGAGAAAATTATGATGGATGTAAGAAGGTTTAAGGAATATTCAAAAATATTTTCATACAGATCGGTCAGTCTGTTAAAGAGAAAAAAAATGTTAACTGAAAAAGTGGTCCACTGTGTACCGGTCTCCCCTGTATATATATTTTTTAAGTGCTTATTTATTACATTCTACTAAGTAAAATTTAAAAATTAAATTTGTTTAATTAGCTTTTCAGTTATATAAAAAAAAATTATGCACTACTGAAATTACACTTTTAACATTGGCCACATGGGATGACCATTACTGTAAAGGGACTAATTAAGCATATGGCCATCGGTATATGAAATTCAAAGTTTATATTACTATCCAAACAAAAACATGCAATTTTTATAAGAAAATAAGGAAGTTATAAATTAAGTGAATCCAGCTCTTAGCATGTTCATTAAGATTTTCACAGAAAAACAGTGAAACTGTGAAACATTATTTTCTGCTTCCTGATTGGTTTGATTAAGAGCGTCAACAATAACCCAGATTATAAAACGGGCAAGTTCCCTATACACAATTTTTAGGTAGATTTCGTAAGAAATAATACCTATTACATTCTCCTCTAAGATGGAATTTTTGAAAAATTTTTGCAGATCTATGCCGATCATGGCTCTCAGAACCCAAAACCACCTCCAGTTCAAAACTTTATATATCTATCTGCCTATGTCACTTTTTTATGGACACGATAACTCACATAATTCTGCACAAATCTCTTCCAAACTGATGCATAAAATCTCGGTCAAGTTCGTTAATGGTCAAAATTGAAAAGGGCCGAAAATTTATGTATGACAGATTTTTGATATCATTAAAATAGGCCCCAGGGGGAGGGAGGGGGGGGAGTTAGAAGAAAAAAAATCATAACTTCGTCAATTCACAAGATATCAAATCCGCTTAAATTTATTAAATCCTCTTAATATTATCTAAAACTTTTATATTGACAAGTTTTTTATAGGACCAACTAACTGTTATAGCAAAAAACAAAAAAATCCCTGCCGGCTCCGCCTACAAACAAGTTAGATTTCGAGGTGGGCGGTCCCAACTGTGGCATCATGACAAAAAAAGTCATTTCTTCCGCAATTCCCAACAAGCAGGCGCCCACGGTCTGCATCTTCGAAATCTACCTGTGCCTGTAGGCCGAGCCGGCAGGGATTTTTTTCAATTTTAAAGTAATACTTTTTTTTTTTTAAGTAATTTTATTGGCATTTTAAAATAATTACTGCTTTACTTTACAGTTTTGAAAGTTATCACCATATTGAAAAACATAAATATCTTGGCATTTCAGAATTGCAATCAATTTCAAAAATGGCTTTTTTAAATACATTAACATATAAAAACAATTGATAAAGGAACCCAAAATATAATATTAAAAAATACAAAAAAAAAACAATTTTGTTTAAAATTTTATAAATTTTTTGTTGTTATTGCTATTTTTTAAATATTTATCAAAATGATCCATATATACAATCTTTAAACAGTGGAAAGAAATAGTAAGTTATACATTTTATATTTGTAAAATGATATTAGTTTAATCATTTTTTGTTTTTACACTTACAGTGTTTTTTTTATTTGCCATCATTTCAGGGAGCAACGAATGGTAACTTGAATGAGTGGTTCTTTTAGATCTTAGAAAATTGTTATCTGTGTGTATTAAATAAAATTTTTCTATTTCAGATTATCAAAAGTAGAGGTTAACAAGTTAGAGAGTAGGCATTTACTTGACAATAGTAAAAAAAGGTAAGGTTTTTCTTTATCTCCAAAATTAAAACATAACTATTGCATTGAACTTTTTAATCATTCAAGGAAATTATTCAATTTATATTTTTTTTAGGAAACGTTCCCGCTCATCCTCATCATCAAGCAGTAGTAGTGATGACCTAGATGGTTTATATAGTGCACATCGTAGACGTTTAAAGAAAATGAATGAAGTAGACAGACTTGCAGAAATGGAAAGACTAAGGTTGTGCATTTTCATTTTTAAAAAATTACATAGTTTGTTTTTGATATTTACTAGGATGTTTTAGAAAAAAATTGTTTTCATAGGATTATTTTGGATTAAAAAATTGTATAGATTTTCTTTAGACATTCATTATCACGAGAAACTATAATTTATTGGATGAGTTATGATTGAAATTTCTAATAATCTACTAATGGGCAATTCCATGAAAAGTGAAACCAGGATGTCAAAATTTCATATTGTACTTATGTTGCTATATTATATATTGTTGTAAAGCTTAAACTGTCTATTTTCAATATATAGTATTAGATTTATAATAAATTTTAATTTATGTGCCTTTTTTTTTAGTTTGAAATGGGATACTCTTGGGTTTTCATAACATCAGTAAAAAACACAATTTTTCAGATGCATAATTTCTATAGCAAAATAAAAATAAACAAAACTAATTGCTGCAAATTTTTAACAGCTAACATTATACTACCGTAATATGCAAAAAAAAATTTTTTTTTTACAAATTAAAATTCTATAATTTAGAATTTAAAATACTGAATTTTGATGTTACGTCCGTAACAAAAATATAACAAAAGATACCATTATCTCTTAAAAAATTGAAAATATAAAAAACCCTTTCTGGTGCTCTTAGCAATTCATTAGACTAAATGTTTACCATAAATTAAAACATTTAATCTTTTTTAATTTTTTAGAAAATGGTGTTACAGACGTAACATTTTTTGTTTCAGACGTAACAAAAAATAGTATGTTACGTCCGTAACACATGTCTATCTCTATTTAAATAATAAAAAAACAGTACAATCAGCCATTATTTAATGTATTGACAAACTTCCAGATACTTTGTCTTTGAAATTTTTAAATATACCAGTAAGTATTTAATAATTTTATTTTTTAAGACTATTGTAATGCATATATCTTTTCCTCTCAATAGAAGATTTTTTTCTTTTTTCGAGTAATGCAATAAACTGAATTTGTTTTTATAATTTTACACTGGCAATTGGCAACAGTATCACTGCTTATTTTTACTGCTTAAAATTTAGATATCTTAGCAAGCAATATTCAGAATGGATCTGAAAAGATATCATGGTATACCTGGGATAATGTGGAAGGTAGAATCTTAAAGATTGCAAAAGAAGGAACTCTTGATGAAGCTTTAAATAACCTAGAAGGGAAAATTCCTTCATTTCTAAAGCATTGTTTCATTAAGCAAAAACAAAGTATTTATTTTGAATATTGTAAGAAAAATGCATCGCAAAAAAATTGTGTTCTCCAAGTCGATTTTAGTGAAAATTACTCGATCATGCAACAAGATGAAATTCAAAATGCGCACTAGACAAATGATCAAGTCTCGATATATACAGCAGTTGCTTACACAGTTTTAGGAACATTTTCCTATGCAATCATTTCAGATTACATGCATCACAATAAAACTGATGTTCATGCATTCAATAGCAAATTGTTTGAAGACCTAAAAGAAAAGCTTCCAGAACTTGAATGCATTGATATTTTCTCTGATGGTGCCATACAACACTTTAAACAAAAATACACTTTGTGCGACATAACCTATGGAATCACAGATTACAATTTATACCTTAACTGGCATTTTTTCGCTACATCTCACGGCAAAGGAGCTGTTGATGGAGGAATGATAAAGCATCATGTATGGCAAAGAGTAAAATCTAGAACTGCATTTGTCAACGATGCTATCTCTTTTTTCCAGTGTGCTGACTCAATTACGGAGAAAGTTAAAGTTATGTATATTCCTCAAGAAGATATTTTAAAAGAATCGCCAAAATTAGAAGAACGGTGGGAAGACATAGAGCATTTGCCAAAAACACATGACATACATTGTGTTCGAACCGAACACATAAATGTTGTTAGATTTTCTCAAACATCTGATACAAAAGGAAATATTTTTATTTTTAAAAATAATCTGTTAACAGCAGCAGCAACCACCACAAACTTACCAACGAAACCTATTATCACCAGAAATGATGAAATTCAGTTTGGAAACTGGATTCTAGCAGAGTTTAAGACAGACAGACAAAGTGTTTTACAATTTGTTGGACAAGTTATTAAAAATCCTACAAAATCAAAAGCTACTGTCAAATTTTTAAAGAAATCTGGCAATAAATATGTTTGGCCAGTGGTAGAAGATGTTGCTATCATAGATAAAACACAAATTATAAAAGTACTCCCAGAACCTGTTACAGATTCAAGGGAAAAATTGACATTCCCAGAATTAGTCTTATAGAAGTCTATCTATGTACTTATCAGAAATTTGAAAAATAAATTTCGAATTAGATCCTTCTAAAGTTTTATTTCATTAACTTTAATATTTTCTTACATGTGATTTAGTTCTAGATGCATCTAATTATTTATTATGTATTTCCACATTGGTGTATGCAGGGGGGTGATGTCTCCCCCCCCCCCCCCCTAAATCTTTTAAACTAGTAAGATACAACTTGAAATATTAAGAGACTATAAATTGATAGTACTGCCCTCTTCTAACAAAAATTCTGTGTATATCCATGATTTTACATGCTTAGGGAATTTCAAGTATCAGAGAAGTTACGTCCGTAACACCTATTTGTTACGTCCGTAACAAATATAAAAACCTCTGTCATAAATTACACAAGTAAAATCTACAAAAGCTTTATGATTTTAGAAAGCTTAAAGTCTCTAGGACAAGTATCCAAAAGAATTTTTTCAAAAATCCTGAATAGTTCACAGAAATATTTGCAATTGTATAGCAGTGTAGAATTTTGCCTGTTTTCTGAGTTACGTCCGTAACAGGCAGTTTTTATTTTTTGTTATTTTTTCTAATCAAGGAATCTTTACCCAAAGTTAGGATAGCATAAATAGCCTCAAATTGAACATCATAAAAAAAAAATTGTATATTTTTATCAAACCAAATTGTAATTATGTGTGTTTGAAGTCTGCAATTGTTACGTCCGTAACGATGGAATTGCCCTAATAAACTTAATTACTGTGCTGTGACAGTATTAGAAAAGTTATTAAAATACAAAAATTTTTTGTAAAGTTGGTATTCAAGCCTAGTATCAACTTTTCTGAGTTTATGTTTTACCTTATTCATTGGAACATGAATTAGATATCATCAAAGGTAAAAGTATCAAAGGTAAAGTAATTAATAATGCATAACTAAATATGCATAATAATGAGATAAATTTTTCTTGAATTATTCAGTAAAACTAGCCTCCTAAAGGTACACTAATAATTTACATCAAAATCATAAAATAGTGAAGTTTTATTTCATCAAAAAAAGCTTGATTCATTAATAACTGTATTTGATAAAAAGATCACGATCACCACTGATATCAGCACCAACTTCATTTTTTTCTGAAATAAATTTATACTTTCTTCATGAGAGAGCATGAGTTCAGTTATATTAATCAGAATTGTATATTAAAATGTGTACAGAATGATATAAAAATTTTTAAATCTTGAATTTTTCTCCTACAACTCAACTGTAAGTTTCATTGTTTATGCCTGCAAAAATATGCAGATTTTAGACATTTGTGGATTTTAAAGTGGTGGATTTGAGAGAGTCTACGGTATAATGTAAATCTTGTCATCATGAAATACTGCACTATAGTACTGGTAAAAGATATTGGCAGTTCAAGGACAAACGTCCTGCTTTCTTATCTCTCCGTTGCCATGGCACTGCAGGACGCAAGCCTCTCGTCTCTTTTTTCCCCCACTGCACTTTCGCAGAAACAAGTTTCCCCATGCAAGAGTGAGTTACTGCAGCATTCAAAACGGTCTCAAATCCAAACAAGCTGTTTTCTGACACATTTTTAAATTCATTTTTCTTTGTAAATGCATGAAATTGGCAGGTGTTTTTTTGGCAGGTGCACAGTTTGGGACCAAGAGTTTAAAAATAACAATATAAAAATAAATAATATAACTCAAAAGTAATTTAATAATTTTAAGTATGTTGGAATTATTATAAAATTTAAATTTTATTGGCTGTTATTTCATATGTTATTGATAGTATAATTCAATTTCATATTTCATTATTAGTTCCGAAATCTTCAAGTGAAGGGATAAATGCAAACTTACAACTATCTGTTTTAATGTGACTTTTTTAACAGCATTTTCTGAAAAATACCTTGTTTCTATGAAAGAACTCAAATTGTTGTTCCATTTATTGAAATCTGAGTAAGAAAAATTTCATGTATTTTGTTTTCATGGAGGAAAGTGCTTTCATGAATGTTGCAAGTAATATATTCAGATTTGATAATATATTCAGAATTTGAGATCTCACTGACCAAGTACCCTTAAAACAACGACAAAAAATATTTTAAGAGGAGGGGGGGGGGGAGATAAGTGTGGTTCAACCAAATCGCACCACTGTAAACGGCACGGCGTAAATTCATTCTGTATAAATCTAAAATAATTCCTGTTCTTGGTGTGATGTGTGTGGGGGGGGGGGGGGGGGGTTTATAATTCAATTTCATATTACATTATTAGTTCCGAAATCGTCAAGTGTAGGGATAAATGCAAACTTACAACTATGTGTTTTGTGCCTTTTTTAACAGCATTTTCTAAAAAATACCTTGTTTCTATGAAAGAACTCAAATCGTTGTTCCATTTATTGAAATTTGGGTAAGAAAAACTTCATGTATTTTGTTTTCATGGAGGGAAGTGCTTTCATGAATGTTGCGAGTAATATATTCAGATTGGATTCCGGGAATTTGAGATCTGACTGACCAATATCCTTAAAACAACGACAAAAATTATTAAAATAGGGGCGGGGGGGGGGGGGGTAAGTGCGGCTCAACCAAATCGCACCACTGTAAACGGTGGTGTCTTGGTGTGTGGGGGCGGCAGAAGGGGAGTATAATTCATTTTACATTCTGCATTTTTTGCCTCAAAATCTTTCGGGGAAGGGGGTAAATGCTTGATTTAAAGTATGTGTTTTAAAGTGCAACTTTCTTTTTATTTTTTAGCCTTGGGTAAGGCTTAGTCCTTAAAAGGACTTTTTTATAGTCCTACAAAGGACTTTTTTGTATAGTTTTTGAATTAGAAAACAGTCGATTTGAAAGTTTAATCATTCAACATTCAAATTCACTATCGCTGCTACTTTCACTATCATCTTGCAGATTGATGATAATCTGTTGGGTGAATTCATTTTCATCTCTTAGGCCCTCTTTGACAAAATCTGCTTCCTGCAACTCTTCGGAATGCTTGACGCATTTTTTCCAGTTATCCACAGTAACATGGGAAAGAGCCTCCTGGAGCAGTTGTCTTACATCCTTTATTTTAAACGTATTATTTCTTTTGTCGACTTCTCCTTTCACCTGAGCCCATATTAATTCGATTGGATTGTACTGGCAGTGATAAGGCGGAAGCCGCACTACCTCATGCCCCATTTCATATGCAAGAACATCCAATTCATAAATTTTATATTTTTCTTTATGTATTTTAACAATACTTAATAATTCGGGAACAGTAGTGTTTGGATCGTGCATAATACTTTTTCTTTCCAACCAAGCAATAATATCCGATTTTCGGGTCTTTGTGGATGGGATTTTTTCTACATAATTCGAATGGTAGCTGGCGTTGTCCATTGCTATGACGCTGGGTTCTTCAAGTCCTCGCAATAAATTGATGAACCATTCTCTGAATACAGTGCTATTCATTTCGTGATGGTAGTCTTTTGTAGAGCTTGACTGGAAAACTAAATCTGCTCCTTCGATAAAACCATGCTGAGCTGATCCGGCATGACAGATGATCAGCCTCGACCCTTTCCCTGTCGGTACTTTAAGACCACCCGAATTTTTAGAATCATGCCATACATGATTCTTTGAGTGATTTTGATTCACCCAAGTTTCATCTAAATAAATAACTGGACGCAGTGGAGACTCTTTCCTGATATTATGCATTTTTCTGAGAAATTTTGTACGTGCAGCTATGATGTCGCTTCTCTCAATCAAATATTTTCGGCCATCATTGCCTTTTTTATATTTGTAGCCCATATCTGTTAATATAGTCCACACAGACTTTGCGCATCCAGGAAAATTTATTTTTTGTTGCAAAATTTCTTTTAAATTGTCGCAGGTTGGATAATTTCCACTCTCGTAATACTCTTTAACTGCGCGACATACAACTTCTTTGTTAAAATCATCTAATCCTGTCACACGTTTTAAGTGAGGAACTTTTTTTTTAGGCGATGAAAATGATGGATTTTCTAAGCTGGAGTCTGGAAAACTATTAGCTTCAGCACAGATCCTTGCAACAGTACGAGGAGATATGCCACATGCTTTTGCGGTAGTCTCTTGCGTTTTCATAAATATATCTTTGATTTTTGCATCAGGATTGGAAGCAACAAGCTCTTTCAAATATTGATATACATGATAAACAACGTTCTTCGACTGTTTTCTAATATCAGGACTAGAACTAGAAACCATAATTAAAAGAAAGCAAAATGAACAGAAAATCAAAGAAAGTACGAATCAAACAAAGCAGAAGCAGTTATACTGAACAACTGATCCCTCGCTAGTTCTCGTTCAGTCTCAAGTGGGGTGGAGAAAATGAGAATGGCCAATCCGTCACGTGAGCTGTTACCATAGTTACTGACTTAAGATAAGAGTTGCGGGGCTGCAGGACGTTTGTCCTTGAACTGCCAATATCTTTTACCGGTACTATAGTTTTAACCCAATTGGATCTTGCAAGTATGTTGGATGAGTTCGTTAATCAAGTATGTAGATCTTATAGTTTGTTCACAGGGATACAGAAAAGAAAAACATGCCAAACTTGTCATCATGATAAAGTCTGATTTCAAACCTTATTGGGACAGTGTATTGATCTTGCAAACATTTTGGATGAATTTGTTAATAAAGTATTGTTCTGGTGCTCCTAGGCACTCCCCTAATGGAAAAACTGGCCCTGCTCAAAACAAAGAGAGTAAAATTAACAAATATGTCTTCACTTTGGGTTGTCTGATTCCATGACATTTTTGCCTTACTTCCGTTTGTCTTTTGTACTGAATGACAAACAAAAATCTTCTTTTGGCACCCCTTTCTACTGTGGCACTCAGGGGGATATGCCCTGCTTGCTCTCTCTCTCCCCCACACCACCTCTCTTATTTTAACCCTGTAAATATTTATTATAGATTAGATCTGTCAGACTTTCAAGTTTAAGTGGTGTACACTTAAGTCTTGCATACCAGCGATGCCGCGGACGCGCTATAGCACGTCAATTACGCGAAAAATTGGAGTTGGGACGCAAAAAAATAGTTCTTACGCGTCCCATGGGATGCGTAAATTCTTCGAAGAATCGCGAAATCCGTCCAAGGATTGCGAAAAAAACGACACATTTCCTCAAAGTATTGCCAAAAACGGCAAATTTCGTCAAAGAATTGTCAAAAAAATGGTAAATTTTGTCAAAGAATCTCGAAAAAATGGTAAATTTCGTCGAAGGAGTTCGAAAAAACGGCAAATTTCGTCGAAGAATCTCGAAAAAACGGCAGATTTCGTCAAAGAATCGTCAAAAACGGTAAATTTCGTCAAAGAATCTCAAAAAAACAGCAAATTTCGTCGAAGAATCTAAAAAAAAACGGCAAATTTCGTCAAAGCATCAAACCTTATTGGGACAGTGTATTGATCTTTCAAATATTTTGGATGAATTCATTAATAAAGTATTGTTCTGGTGCTCCTAGGCACTCCCCTAATGGAAAAACTGGCCCTGCTCAAAACAAAGAGAGTAAAATTAACAAATATGTCTTCACTTTGGGTTGTCTGATTCCATGACATTTTTGCCTAAATTCCGTTTGTCTTTTGTACTGAATGACAAACATAAATCTTTTGTCACCCCTTTCTACTGTGGCGCTCAGGGGGGTATGCCTTGCTTGCTCTCTCTTTCCCCCACACCACCCCTCTTATTTTAACCCTGTAAATATTTATTATAGATTAGATCTGTCAGACTTTCAAGTTTAAGTGGTGTACACTTAAGTCTTGCATACCAGCGATTTCGTCGAAGGATCTCGAAAAAAATGGTAAATTTCGTCGAAGGATCTCAGAAAAAACTGTAAATTTCGTTGAAGGATCTAAATAAAACGGTAAATTTCGTCGAAGAATCTAAAAAAAACAGCAAATTTTGTCGAAGGATCTCAGAAAAAACGGCAAATTTCGTTGAAGGATCTAAAAAAACGATAAGTTTCGTCGAAGGATCTCGGGGGGAAAAAAAACAGCAAATTTCGTCGAAGGATCTCTGAAAAAACACGAATATCGTCCAAAGACCAAGGAAAAAATGCGAAATTCACTCAGCCTGAAATCGACTCGAATCAAAAGTTAGTTAATCTGACCTACAACAACAAAAATAGTGCTGAGAGAGGATTCCCCCCCCCCCCCCTCCCCTTTCTGCTGTAACGTAACCTTTCAGAAAATTTGCTGTGAATTTCAGAAATTATATTTTTAAATTCAGAATCGCTCCTGAAACTCCTTTCCAAAGAAAATGTTTATTCTAACACTGATCTATGCTGACAAATAATCCAATGGGAAGTTTAATCAAAGCATCTATTCATTCAACAAAAAGTGCCCCTGTACTCAACAAAAGTATTCTTTTATCCAACAAAAATGTCCTTTTCAATAAATCCGTCCTCCCCCTTTTAAAAGAAATGCAAATATTAGTGATACTTGTTATCTTCTACACTCAAATAATCATTATTTTATAATTAAGCATTTACATAAAAAAAGGCAAAGAAAATTTCTCCTAATAGATTTAAAAAAAAATTTATTTGATTGGGAAATACTGGTTTTAATTATTCATTATTTAATTATTATCAAAACAATAACTATTGCATTTCTCTTTTCCAAATAAAGAAATTCACTTGTTCCTTTAAAATATGAATTTGAATTATTATGAATGGGGACCCAGATATTTGAAAATCCTGGGTCCCTGGGACCCAGGATTTTTAGGATCCAGTGACATCACTGCATACTGTGTGTCGCAAAACCAGTAAAAAGTGTAACAGTGAGAGGTGTATTAAGTATATCAAAGACATTTTCTGTTGATTTGTTGCAACATCTGTATATTTTTACAGCTGCATTTTTTTATTATCATTGAGCTGTAGCAGCTGAATGTTTAGCCATGCCATTTCTTTTGGTTTTACAGCATTTTATATTTAAGGCTACAGTTTAGTCTTGTCTTTAATGTTAGTTAACCTTTTCAATGTTTTGCTACACTTTATAGATTATTATGTCCTATATGTTTTGCACAAAGTGATGGCTCAAATTTTATTGTGCATGAAACATTTATTTGTTTTAAATTTCTATAGAAACTTAATTGTAAACTTACAGTAAAATCTGTAAAAACAGAATTGCAAGGGACATAGGAAAAATTTTTCTGTTTTACTCAGTGTAATTATATCATTATTTCTTCCAGGAGCACCATGAAATTTTTCCATTTAAGACTAGGGATGCATCGAATAGTGATTTCGGCTGAATATCAAATTGCTACTATATCAAATGATTACTGCTATATTTCAGGGTTTAAAGGTATTACAAAGTTAAATTTTAAAACAGTTTTACATAACATTTGACACATACTTTTTTCACAAGTAAACTTTACACTAAAAAAAATATCTGTGCTTTGGGTTATTTAAGAAAATGGCAGTCTTAAAACTTTTTTAATTAATAAAATTTTAAACTCATGGTCTGTGAATTAAAATAAATGAATAAAAATTTTTTATATTTTAAAATCAAAGAGAAATTTTAAAAGAATTAAGGAAAAAGAAATGGTCATAAAGTGCTTATTTGTCAGGAAGGGACTAAATTTAAAAAATATTATTAAATAAATCCACTCAAACGGTTACAATTTAGCAAGAATAGCTTTCTTGCTTCTTTTGATTTAGTAAGGTAAATTTTAAATGCACCAGAGAACATTTTCAGAGGTTGTAAACATATAAGGTGTTCCCAGAGACGATGCAGGGTTTTTTTCTTGGGACCCATTGTATGAAAAGTAAAGGTTATTTTTGTTAAAAAATAACATTTTGTAACGAAAATTGAAATCCACTTACTCAAATTAGAACAAAGCATTTATGAACAAAAACTTTTTTAAATCCTTTTGCTGAAGTTTTCCTCTCAGGTGAACTTGTTTGTTTACAAATTGCACATTTTAAAACATCCCAAAATTATAAATAATTAATAAATAGAAAGTTTTTATGGAATAGAATTTTGTGAGATGGCCTATTTTAGTAAAATGAATTTTGTGAAGGGACCCATTTTATCAAATTGATTTTTGTGAAGTGACCCATTTTATTAAATTGATTTTTGTGAAGGGACCCTAAATAGGCTCCAAATTTTGCATGGATCGACCCTTGGTTCCTAAAATCTTGGAGCAAACTTTCAGTGTAGATAATGTGGTCAAGATAAGTAATTTTTTTTTTTTTTTTTTAACAGTACACCTATATCGGAATCCATTTATTCAATCAAAATTACAATAACAATACATTCAAGCAAAAATACATGGTGTGTCACTACCAGCTGAAATTGAATTTTGTGCACAGTTTAACAATAATGAAGATATTTTAGCAAGATGGTCATCATATTAACTCTGGTTGTATAATATGTGATGACATAGGTTTGAATTTTGGTCAGTAACACATTAAATATACTGTCAGCTGCATTCTGTATAATGGAATCTATCAACTCAGTGTTGTTTAGATATCATTGTTGTTCTCACTTCTCATCAAGCCATCATATTTCACAGCAATCAAAGTAAGTCTGTTGACAATAGCATTTAAATATCATCTTTATTGTTAAAGTAACAAACAGAAATCCATGTTCCGCCTGGGGTGAGGATACACTGTATTGTTGACTGAGTAAGTGGATTGCGATCCTGGTTTCCTGCACAAAAATTGTCTGTCTTGATGCCTATTATCACTCCCTAAAATTTGTTCAATTTTTGTTTAGAAACACACTGTTTGTAAAAAGGCAAGAAACAGATTATTTATTACCAGACAGTATTCAGGAATTTGCATAAGTACATCATTAATTCTTATGTAGATTGTCATTGATAGTTAATTTTCTTAAGTGTCACTTTTCAAACAGCAAATAAATAATGTAAAAGCAATCTCTTATTTAAATGATTCTATTTCTTAATTATTCTGAATACAATCTTTATTAATTGATAGTTAAAAGCAGGAGTTGTATAAGGTCTTAAAAAAATATTTTTGTATTCGGTTTGGCCAAATATTTGGCATGCTAAATAGTTTAATATTCAGCCTTACCGAATATTCAATGCATTCCTATTTAAGATTAGATTCCACTATAGACAGCTTTTACTTTACTATGTGTCGCAAATACATACATAGCGACTTTCGATAGCTTAAAACTACCCGTTTTAATACTTTCGTCATTTTTAAAACAATAGAAAATAATACCTTAATACGTGAAAAACATTCCTTTTAAAAAACATAACGAATATCTTTTTATTATCTCACTTCCGTGCCGACAAAACATTCTACAAAACCATTTCTACAACAACAACATTTTTTTCACACAGCTTGGAAAAATACAGTTACAAAAACAAAAAACATCTTGCTCACACAGCTTAGAAATTTACATCTACAAAAACAAAAACATATTTCTCACACAGCTTAGAAAGATACATTTATGCAAACATCGCCTGTTAGTAGGAGCCAAGAATACGTTTAATTCAATTGGATTCGCGACAATCTCCCACCTTGAGTTTTCAACAGGAAAACTCAACAATATGCACAACAAAATTCAAAATAAAACAAAATATGTGTAACATTATACTTACATTACATGGCCAAAGTATAGATATTCTTAATCCTAATTTTCAAAGACAAATTATACAAATTTCTGCAAAAATTCAAACAAAAATTAAACATATTATTACAAATTCAAATTAACACTAGGAAATGAGATCTACTAAAAAATAAGGAAAAATGTTTGAAAAGTTCAGTGTTCAAAAAAATTGTCTTATGACTGAAAACGTTTTGGAACAGTCACTGTTCTACCACTTCTTGTTCGTAATATTGGTTCTAAAGAGTTTTCTTTTGGAATCTCTAGATTATACAGTTTTTGTATTGGTCTTAAAAGTTCACCATTTTCAGTTTTTACCCGAGCAACTCTCGGGTGACCATCTTTTCCAGAAATTAGTTCTTGCACACGAGCTAAAGTCCAATACGTACGTTTCTTATCAGACTCTACGAGAACGACATCACCAACGGTCAGTTGCTTGGCATTCTTTTGCAGGGAATTTTGTTGGCCTAACTGCCCTAAATACTCAATACGGAATCGTCTTCTAAGATGTTCTCGAACTTGTTGTCTATACTTTGCTCTTCTGTTTAATTCTTGTGCGTCAATTGCATCAAAATCTATCACATCTGAAGATCTTATTTCTTGAAGAAACATTGATGGTGTTAAAGGTGCTAGATCATCCACATCTTCTGAGACATACGTGAGTGGTCTAGCATTTACAACTTGTTCGCAGTCACAAAGAATTGTGATAAGCTCTTCATAGGATAATGAGGCTCTACCTAGTACTCTCCTCAAGATGCGTTTCACCATTTGTATCAACCTCTCCCACCAACCACCCTACCAGGCAGCAGTAGGCGGATTGAATTTCCAACGAATCTTTTGTACAGCTGCTGCAGCTGAGATCTGTTCCCAATCGATGTCTGAAAAAGCTCTATCTGCACCGACAAAATTTTTACCATTATCAGAATAAACGGTCGTCGGTCTTCCTCTTCTCGCTATAAAGCGCCTAAAAGATTGGAGGAAGGTATCTGTTGCTAATGACGTCACTAATTCTAAATGTATGGCCCTGTACACTGCACAAGTGTACAACACAATCCATACCTTTTTTCCATTTTTCAAATATAAGGGCCCAGCTAAATCTACTCCAGTTATTTGGAATACTGCCGCATCTTGAACTCTTTCTGCTGGCAATGCAATAGGTTCTGACTCTGTCTTCTGTGCACTAAATATTTTACAACGCATGCATTTCTGAACTACTGCTCGAATGGTTTTCCTGGCTTTCAGGATCCAGTACTCTTCTCGTATAGATGTCATCAAAAGAGCCACTCCTGCATGTAGTAGCTCTTGGTGTTTCCAGAAGATCAATCGATGGACTACAGGATGGTCAGACGGCAAAAGAATTGGGTACTTAAAATTGACAGTATCTTCTCGATAGATGACTTGTGTTTTTACTCTGATGATACCATCTTCATCACGGATTGGTCTTAGGCTACGAATTTTCTCATTATTTTTTCCATCAAAGCTGTCTTTCTGGATCAAAATCATTAATTTTCTTTCAGCTTGTTCTATTTCTAAACATGTAAGATCAGATACTTCTTTTAAATTCGGTTTTCTTGAATTACTTATGAATCTTAGAATCCATGCAATCAATCTTATTATTTTCTTGTATGATGAAAATCGTCGATAATACCAATCATTAGGTTTCGTGTTCTTGTTTAATGCTGAAATGACACTTTTCCGTTTCTCAGTATTAATAACTTCTTCATCTGGTGATTCGACACTTTGAGGCCAAGTAAATTCTGGCTCAGCCAGCCAGGCTGGTCCCTCCCACCATTTTAGCTGCAAGAACTGTTCAATGGAACAACCTCTGGAAGGAAGATCAGCCGGATTAAATTTTCCTGAAATATGTCGCCACTGATCTTTCTGTGACAAAGATCTGATTTCTTCTACACGATTCCAGACAAATGTTCCCCATCTATCATCTCGCTTTATCCAGCTTAAAGCTGTGGTTGAATCACACCAATAACAGATCTTCAAATTTGGAATTCTTAAATCAGCAATGACACGACTACCCAACCTGGCTCCAATGCAGCATGATAAAAGCTCTAACCGCGGTATAGTTAGGTTCTTAAGAGGAGCTACTCTTGCACGTGCTTGTATAAAACTCACCAAAATTTCATTTTTCTTCTTTACTCTCAGAAAAATACAAGTAGCATATGCGTGTTTACTTCCGTCACAAAATATGTGAAGACTTACATCATTTTCAAAATTATCTAGATTCATCCAGCGCTCAAGTTCGATGTCAGAAATTAATTTTATTCCCTGCACCCACTTCAAAAATTGTTTAGCTAAATTCTCTGGAATTAATTCATCCCACTTTAATTTCAACTTCCAGCATTCTTGTAGAATAAGTTTAGGGAGCAAAGTCACGGGTGAGGCAAATCCCAAAGGATCAAAAACCTTCTGAGCCAATGAAAGTAGAGCTCGTTTTGTAGGAATAATTTGCTCTTCCTCAATAGGGCTGATTTTGCAAGATAGGGTATCGTTTTCTAGATCCCAGTTTAAGCCTAGTACTGGTATTATGTTAACTGTTGAAGTTTCAGACATAATTTGAATTGGATAATTTGACAGCCATCCCCTTAAATTGAATTTCGCGGAGGACAGTAACATTCTCGATTCAATTATGAACTTGTTTAACTCTTCAGTTGTGTTGAAACTACAAACACAATTATCTACATACAAAGATTCATTCAAAGTTTCTGCTGTAGAAACAAAATTGTCAGGTGTACTTTCCAGATGGTGTTTCAGAGTAGCCGCTAGTAAAAAAGGGCTGCAATTGATTCCGAAAACCACACGTTTATGTCTGTAAATTATATTATCCTTCCATAAAAACCGTAGATAGTCTCTATCACTTTCTGTAATACCTATCTGTAAGAATGCCTTTTCTATATCAGATACTGCACCAACAGGAAATTTCCGAAAACGATGCAATATTGTCGGAATCATTTCAATCATATTTAATCCTTTATCTAGACAATCATTTAATGAAGGAAAACCTTTCACATGAGCCGAAGCATCAAAAAACCGGCCTTACTTTAGTAGTTTCACTCGATTCTTTAAATACAGGCCTGTGTGGCAAATAATGTATTTTGGATTTTTTATTATCGACCACCCTTTCAATTATTCCTGCATTTAACCATGTATCAAATACTTCATTATAAACTTCAGTTTTATTCAAATTTGATAACCTTTTCTTCGTTGCAGCAAGCCGTTTTTCGGCCAATTCTCTATTACTAGGTAAGCGGGCATTATCTAGTACCCAAGGCAATGCTACTTCATACCTCCCATCTGAATCTATTCTTATGTTTCCTTTAAAATGTTGCATAGTTTCTTCATGAATTTCATTTTTAGTTTTAGATTCAACCGGATCAGTTATACCAAGAATATCTAGCTTCCATAAGTCAGCAACGGAACTTTCGTTCCAAAGAGACGAAATAACCATAAGAGAATCATTTGTTTCAGATTTAATGCCTGGAATTTTCCCCATGAGAGTCCACCCCAAATGGGTCTTTACAGCAACCGGACAACTTTTTAAAACTTTAATATTTCCGGTAATTTTCCCGCCACATCGGAACCAATTAACAATTTAATTTCGTTTTCGGTTTTATATACATTGTTTTCAACATCCGAAATCTTAATACCATATTTATTTAATTCTTTTAACCAAGGTCCATTTGGGACCTTTTTTATATTAGAACAAATAACAGGAACATCTAAAACATGCATATCACATTTATAACTATTATCAATACTACTTAAATGAATTCTATATTTGTTGTTGTTTGTCTCACTTGTTTCAACACCACCAAATAATTTATGAATTAATTTAACTTCATCAATACTTTTATAATTCAAATACTTAATTACATCTTCTGATAAATATGAACGCTCTGAGCCCGTATCTATGACTCCCCGTACAATTTTTTCTTTGCCATCGTGCTTTACACGTACATGCAAAGTTTGTAATAACACTGATGGGTCGGAACCTTGAGTAGTCAAAACAGTATCACTGCTCCCTGACTCATGTTTACGACTTTCTAATGCCGTATTACTCTCTTCATTACAAACATTTTGACACATTACAGCAAAATGCCTTTTACCACAATTTAAACATTTAATCTTCGATTTACAGTGACGTGAAATATGATTTTTCTTAAGACAGACAAAACAAGCCCCCTTTTTCAAAATTATACTTCGTTTATCTTCAAAAAAAAAGCGAATTAGCTTTAAAACATTTTTCTGATAAGTGACACTTGTCACAAAATATACATGTTTCCTCATATTTCTTAATTAAATGTTTATCCTTAGATTTATCACTTACAAATAAATCAGTAGCAGTTGGCACAGAATTATATTCAACATTTTTAAATCTAGTAAAATTCTTAGATTTATCAAAACCAAAACTAGTACGCGCCAATAAAATACGTTCTTCAGACAACACTTCATTTTTTAAGAAATTAAGTATAGAATTTAATTCACTCTTACCTTGATCAGACTTCTCACGATCCCGTTCCCAAATTCGGAGAACATCATGAGGTAAACACGATTCCACCAACGGGAATAAAATGCTAGCGTATTTATCCTCTGTGACCCCAAGAGATTCCAACGATCTAAGTTTGGTTTCTAGGTTGCCATATAACGACGACAAATTACACTCTCTTTTCGATGTATTATTATTACACAATACCAGCTGCAGCAGATCGCGAACATAAATTTGTATCAGAGTGTCTTCTCTTCCGAATCTTTCTTTAAGATGTTGAATTACTTTAGCATAATTTTCTGCCGATATAGGATAACTTTTCACAATTTGAGACGCTTTCGATTTCGGAGTAATTGCTTGCATCAGATATACGAACTTCGAGTGATCGTCTAACACAGTGTCTTCGTGAATTTTCTTGAAGGTATTCCAAAATGTTAGCCACGATCTTGAGTCCCCATCAAACGGCTGCAAACTAATTTCAGGTAATCTAAGGGTGCGGGATCCAATTCTTTCGTTTTCTATCGAATTAGATAAAAGAGGCTGATGTTCGACGGTAGGCTTAACAAAAAAATGTCTTACACTTTGCTTCACTGTTATTAATTTTTCATGGTATTC
Source organism: Maratus michaelseni (assembly GCA_963931845.1). Lineage (NCBI taxonomy): Eukaryota > Metazoa > Arthropoda > Arachnida > Araneae > Salticidae > Maratus > Maratus michaelseni. The sequence goes on from OZ007587.1 coordinate 190,453,123, forward strand.
CTCGCATGCCTCGAACTCTTTTACATAATCTTTTTCTGGAGACCCATTCGCCAACATAAAATTTAATATTTCGTCATCTGTGGAACGTAATCTTGATGCTTTGTCTACTAATTGATCTAAAAGCTCTTCTATTAGATTAACATCTGGGCTTGACTGGTTAATAGCTTCGTTTAAAGCATTTAAAGTCTTCGTAAATGCGCTTCTAAGGGGTGTTCTTTTTATTTTTAACGCATCCATACTTGAACAGTTTTCCACTTAAAAAATATTACTTCCTATGTCCTTCTGTTCGGGCGCCAAATTGTCGCAAATACATACATAGCGACTTTCGATAGCTTAAAACTACCCGTTTTAATACTTTCGTCATTTTTAAAACAATAGAAAATAATACCTTAATACGTGAAAAACATTCCTTTTAAAAAACATAACGAATATCTTTTTATTATCTCACTTCCGTGCCGACAAAACATTCTACAAAACCATTTCTACAACAACAACATTTTTTTCACACAGCTTGGAAAAATACAGTTACAAAAACAAAAAACATCTTGCTCACACAGCTTAGAAATTTACATCTACAAAAACAAAAACATATTTCTCACACAGCTTAGAAAGATACATTTATGCAAACATCGCCTGTTAGTAGGAGCCAAGAATACGTTTAATTCAATTGGATTCGCGACACTATGGTATGATTAAATGGCTCCTGTTAACATGTTCACAACCGAGTTAAAATTAATGCAATGTTCCATCATATTCTCATGTTTACGGCGTTCAGTACCGAGGACACATACGTGGCATAGCTCAGGCGTTCATTTGATAGACCGGTGGTGCCATATGCATCAGTCATCCTACTTTACAAAGCTTAGCACCATGTGGTAGGATTGTCAGTGGAGCTTGTAATTTTACTCAGGAATGTCAAAGGAGAAAACGAACATGTTATGCTCAGAGGACGCATAGGTGGAATGTCAAATGTGTGACCAAGCGACGTCACATATGCGCCCTCTGTAGTAAACGTGTTAAATGAAGGAACATATATTGTGTCCAATGTTTTCTTTTAAGACAGCAGAGAGTATTTAAGTTTCATCATAAAGTGTGAATATTATGAACTGTATCCTAACATTAAAACGGGAATTGTAGAATGGAAAATATATATATATTCTTTACTATGTAGCATTGGGGCTTTTTGGGTGACATGCTTGTAAGTTATTTATATTGAAATAATAATAATACAAGAAGGTTCTACACATTAGTTCTCTTTGGAGAAAGGTTTTTGGTGCAAATAATGGAATAAAAAAATAAGTATCTAGTACATTTAGAGATTGACAGATTATGCAGCTCAATGTCCGTAAAGCTTCAATTGGCTCTCATATACTCTCAAAAAATTGCACAGCTTGGGACTTAGACCAGTGTCTTAACAGATTTTAGATCATTTCTTTGTTTACATTTTAAAACTTCATCAGAATAGTTATATTTTTATAAAATAATTATGTTTTAAATCATAAATGTTAATAAAAAAATCAATATATCTAATAAAAATGCAAATGATTGATTGTTTTATTTATTTAAGGAATAATTTTGATCAATAATATTCATTTTATGTTTTAAAATGGTTTTTTTTTTTTTTGCAACTTGCAAACAATCAACAGTCATTGTTCAGTCAGTTTTGCTGCTCTCCATAATGCACATTACTTTTTAATATATATCAGTGATGTCACTGGTGACTATATTTATGTTTTTTTAGTACCACAATTTTGAAACTATAATTTTTGAGGTAGACTTTTTTACCTTTTTTCTTGTACATGTTGTAAACATATGCTATGAAGATTTTTATTTGGAATTAGTGGTATAAATAAAATATAAAAATATTCACAGGAATAGACCTGAAAAAAACTGCAAATTTTAGTTAGTAGACAGAGTAGTCTATAGATTTTTTTAGCTTAGTAAACACTTTTTTGCAGTGTTAATTCTTGTTAAATTAGATTAAATTAAAATGAACCCTCTAATCATGTAGCAGTATTTTTACATATATGTTTTTAACAATTAATAAAATAACTATGAAAAGTATTGGCATGATGATTTGTATTTGCTTATCTTACATATTTATTTATCTCATGCACTGGAAAAAATTAACATTAATATCATATTTTCGTTAAATCTGTCTTCCATTTAAAAAATGACATGACTGGGGGGGGGGGGGGACTTCTAAGAAGCTTAGAGGAGGGGGTTAAATATATTACTTTATATCGATTAGAATGTTTAACAGACCTGAAATGAAAATAACCTTTTGCTAATTTGTTTACAGTTTTTTTTTTTTTTTTTAAGGATACTTTCACTTTTGGAACCGGTTTTGAAAGTGAAAGTTTCCCCATCAAAAACTTGCAAACAAAATCAAAAAAGTAAAACACGGTTTTTGTAGAGATTAAGTCAAAAAAAAAAAAAAAAAAAAAAAAAAAAAAAAAAAAAAAAAAACATTTTAAAATATTGAAATGCAAACAACCTATCTTAAAAAAATTCTCCCATAGCATTAACATTAGTGAGTGGGTGTTTTCGCATGAGTGAAGTAGCCTCTTAAACCACCATGGGTATAAAAATTATGGGTGAAACTATTTATATATATAAAAATTCTTGAAAAAAAAAAAAAGGCTGATTTTGTGTGTATTTTACTTTTTAAAAAGGTAGCTCTTTTATAATAATCACTTTTTTTTTTTTTTGTTGTTGTTGCTGTCCTGTAGTGAGTAAGGACTGTATATTTTCAGGTCTATGCCAGGGGCACTCGCAATATATTAATGAATCTTGTGCATTATGTGGAACAGTAACTTTGCTCAGTTACAAATGTTTGAGTAATTAGAAAATTGAAATATTGATTTCTAATGAGCATCATCAAAATTAAGTTTTCGTCTTCTGATTCAGTACCCGATAAGTGCTTGGAAGGCTGTATTATACCACTTATAATTTCATCTGCGAGATTCTGAGTGACTGGTACTTCACTGCTATAAGTCACCCAGCCTCAAATTTATCAACCAAACAAACAAATGTGGCCATCTTTTTTTTTTTTTTTTTTTTTTTCCCCTGCCAAATCTTTACTAAATATTTTATTGTTTAAATTTTGAAGTCCATAAAAGGACCCTTCACAAAAGTTTTCATCTTAAAACAGAATCATTCACAAAAATTCTCATCTTAAGACAGGACTCTTCACAAAATTTTTCATTTCAAAACAGGACCCTTCACAAAATTCTTTACCTTAAAAATAGACCTTTCACAAAACTTTTCCACCTCTAAACTGAATTTTTCACAAATTTAATCATTTAAAAGTAAGATCTGACCTGTCACAAAACTATTAAAGTCATCAAATTACATATTACTTAGCTTTTTTTATACATTAAGGATAGATACACAGGAACCTGAATATAACTATATTTTCAATTTCACAAAATTATGACTATAATTTTCACAAATATAAAAAAAAAATTCACAATTTCACGAAAACAGGACCCTGTGAGAAAAATCTGGACAGGCCCCTGGAGGCTGCTATGGTGCAGTAATGAAGGAAAACACTGCAGATTACCATTACGACAGACCATCAAATTATATTGTACTCATTACTAGTTCATAGAAAATTTTATGGGGCTTATATATCAAATAGTTGAATCCTACAAATTCTTAAACATTCCTTTGTGTAAGGATTTTTAATTTTTTTTTTTTCCCTTAAGAAAAGCATTGATTTTCTTTTTATAAAGTATTGTTTGTTTCTTTAATTTTTATATTCGTTTTTTTTTTTTTTTTTTTTTTTTTTTTAGTAAAAGTTTTGGCTTTCTAGTCTTTTTCCAATAAATAATTTCTTATGTAAATTATTTTTATTGCATTAAGCTTTTTTTTTTTTAACTTTTGTATTAGACGTATGCCAGAGATTAATTACCAAACAAATATGTATATATGTGATAGATAGAAATATGTATTGGAGATGAGACAAGTTCAGGCTCAATTTCTATACCAGTCTTTGGGCTCTAAGTCAAAATTTTATTTTTACACAAGTTTACAAAAACTTGCTATTTGAGAAACAAAAATGTATTCCGAGTTTTTTAACGTGTTTTAAAATCCTTTAAAACTCAATTTGAAAGGGAATTGAATTGTTATTGGTGGGATGTAAAGAGAAATATTTTATCTGATTCTGAAACCTTTGTACAATCAGTATTAATAAACATAGAGAAGCTGTGGGATGTTCCTTGTTTATCCTCGTTTTCTGTTTGAAGTCCTTTTCTAGTATTACTGAAAATAAACTTATGTCTTTTTAACATAGTTGTACAATGATATTTTTAAAAGAATAAGAATTGTGACTTTTACAGATTTCAGGCAGTGGTTGGGTATAAATAAAAATATATTAAACAGATTTTCAGGGACATGAAAATCACGAAACATTGTCATGAAGAAGTATTTGGGATCAATACTTATTTCTATGTAAGAAGAGATTTTATAATTGAAAAATTTAATCTTGAAACAATTTTAAAATGTTGTTAACAATTTTTTATGGCATACTTTCAGCCTGAGTCTCAAACTCTGATGATAGGAAATTGCTCACACTCCGAAAAAAAAGTTTAAACTCATCTCTGGTACATATATTTTACACATATACGAATATATATGCATGTAAGTTAATTATTTAACTATAATGAAAAGTATTTGTTGATGGTAAAGAGCTCCAAAGTTTTCCAATGGCATGCAGCTAATATGAAAGTGACTTTATTCATTTTATTTTTTTCTTCTTTAAATTATAAATTGTTTGAGAAAGATAAATTAAAAATAATCATTTTTTAATATTCTGAAATTTAAATATTCAAGCATATTTTTAGTCTCTATATTTATACTATTAAAAAAGATAATCTTCATTATTTTATCAGCTATCATAGTAGCAGCATGCTTCGCCTAAATGTCCTCTTGAACACATTAGGATTTCTATATTTTTGTGCTGTATTTAATTGGTTACATCTATCATTTAGAATGATATTGAAATTAATATATATATATCACCAACATTGCTCTCACCAATTTTCACTTAGAACACAACTCATATATTTTGCATTTGAAGAAGAAATCTTTTTCTTTTTCAGCTGTTAATGAATAATGTAATTGTTACATACCTGAAAGAAGCAAGTTTTACATATATGCTACTAAATAAACGAAAATCAGATTAAATGTCTTTGTAGGTACATATCAAATATTCTATCCTTAGAGTTAATTACATTGATTATTCTACTTTCTGTTTCTGTAAATTATTATTATTATTATTCCATTTTGAACTTATTATATAAATTAATATCAAGTAATTACAATAAAAAGAACAGTTAAACTTTTAATCTAAAAGCTATCCCCATCAAAACATATATAATTGATTTTTAAAAAAATTACTAGAAACCAGTGAAATGAAAAGTCTTTAAAAATGATATCAACTGCATTATTGATGCAAAATACACACTATCTATATTTAAAAAAAAAAAAAAAAAAAAAAAAAAAAAAAAATCGCTTTATGGTGCAATTAACAAAGAGCTTAAATTTGGGTCAGTCACAATTTTGTGCCAAATGTAATAAATATCCTATTTCTCATGGACAAGTGTAATAACCTGATTATAAATCACCACTTATAAATATTTTATTAGATTTTAATACATGATTTCATAAAGAAAAAAAGTAAGTATTTTTTTTTTTTTTTGTACTAATCATTTTTATTTCAGAATAAAGCTGTCTAAAACCAGCAATTGAAATACTCAAAATAAAATTATGTCACCTCAAAAAATTAATTAATATTAATAATTAATTAATTTTGGTTTCATTTGGTACTTGTGAGCTAGAATAATCCAATTTTAAATACTCCATTCTTTAAATGTTATGATATAAAACATTTTTGGATGAAAATATCAGTAAAATATTTCAAAAAGTATTAGCTCATGTCTTTGGACTTGCCATTACTCGGCTTCCGACTGACCCTAGTTTAAATATTTATACTGAGTAACAAAAATTAATGTGAAAAGATTTCAAATTATGGAGTTATTGAGACATATATTTACAAGGTAAAATAGAATTGTCTTATCAGAACTCAGTATTTTTATCGATAAGTTGATGTTATTTGCATATTATCCTGTAATCCATTAAAGTTGACACAAATCTTACTATGTTTGCAGCTAAAATTAGGCAGAGCAAAATCATTGATAACTATTAAAATAAGAGTTTAAAATGCACCCTAGCATTACATTTTATTTAAATTCTTTTGCCAAACCCAGTAGTCTTTTGAAAAGTGTCTTGTATGAGCGCTGCTATTCATATCAACAATGTTACATTTACAATATACTCAATATATTTGAATGTGGAAATTCGTAACTCATTTGTTTTCATAGGACCATCAAAGAACATAGGTGGACAAAAAAAAAAAAAAAAAAAAAATGTTTTCAATATTTCTTTTTAATTGCTTCTGTTACATACTCTTGTAAAAGGCAGGTTCGGAATTATAATCATTTTTACTACAAATGAGAAAAGCTTAAAAAGAATTATGCAAGCTGTCTAAGATATGTGCCAATTTTTCTGTTGAACAAGATAATGTGAAATTACCAAATTAAGATTAAAGATTTATTACTAAGATTAATGTAACTAAAACTGCATTGTATTTGATGTACCTCTTTAATAATTAAAGAAATACAAGAATTCACTTTTTATTTTCAAATTTATTTATTTAAATTTAAACATTGTAGAATTATTAAATAGAAAATTTTATTTATCAAAACTCCAGTTACATAACTATCTTTTTAAGATCTAACAAAGGTAAATATTTTTATCTGGTTGCAGCATACATAGAAAAGTTATAAGATTTTGAAGATTTTTTCTTGCAGATGCATCTGAATGTGAGTAAAACCTGATTTTATTAAATGCTAATTTTGAAATGGTTTTGAGAAAATTTATTATATGTATGTTCATTTCAACTTGATGTGATGTAATTTTAAAGTGATTTTTTTAAATTTGTAAGCTTTCTGACTTTTGTGTTAAAGGGGAAATGCAGTTATAAACACTGTAATCCTGTTTTCACTAATTTTTTTTCCCCGTTTATCTTTTTTTTATATATAAAAAATCTTGTAATAAATCATTAAAAGTGTGAAATTAATTATTTAATTTTTACTTATGTTTGGAGAAAAATGGTGTAAATATGGCATAGAAATTAATTTTTAGTTTTTATCTATTTTTTATTTTCTCTATAATTTGACATAAATTTTTCCAATTTCAGGAGACAAAAAGAATTAGAATCTAAACTAGTTGAAGAAGAAACATCTAAGCGAATTGAAGAAATAGTTGCTAAGAGAGTTGAAGAAGAATTAGAAAAAAGGAAAGATGACATTGAAAAAGAAGTATTGAGACGCGTTGAAGAAGCCAAAAAAATAATGGAAAAAGAAATGGTTGCAGAACTAGAAAGGCGGCAAAAAATGGAATTAGAAGCTCAAAAAGCTAAGGAGGTAATAGCAAATGCTATTTTAACATGTACTGAAAATTTTATCCTCCTTTTTTTGCAGGATGTGAGAACAGTTTAATTCAGAACTGAAAGTCTTTTTCAAGATATTTGTAAAACATTGAATGTAATAAAATTACTTGATGTAAGGTGTACAAATTTAAAAAAAAAAAAATCATTTTAACTGTAGTTTTTTCATTATTCTTTTATGACACTTAAAGCATGCATCATACTAATGTTTACTATTTATTGACACGCTGAACTCATTACTGTCATTTTTTATAGTATTTTGCATCTTTTTTGAAGGTTTTAAAAGACTGCAAATTTTATTATCTTGAAAATTTCTGTTCAAAATTTCCTCTATCATAAGTCTATATGCAATTTTTCATCATTCATTCAGTATTGATTTATTTTATACATGTTAGACTTCTTGATTTATCCATGTCAATGAGTGTGGCTGAGACAGTTAATGCTTCTTACTTTCACTCATTAACCATTGCGAGTCAGTAAAATTTTCAATTTAATATTGAATGATATGTCTTATTTATTTTTTAATCCTACAAAAGTGTAACCCCAAATGCACTTTAAATATTTAATTTAATTTGATCAAAATTACTATTGGTACACCTTCAAACTATTTTAAAATTTTTTATCTTATCCTCTGCCTCGATTCTCTGTATTTTTTCCTTGAAAATTATGCTAATTTTCTAATGTGATGAACTATTTTACTTATTTTCAATTAGTGAAAAATTGTGATTTTTTTTTAATTTATGAATACAATTTTTTAAATGAAAGTAAAAAAATCAAAGTTTGTTCCTTTATTTTTATTACTTTATTTAAAAAAAAAAAAAAAAAAAAAAAAAAAAAAAAAAAATCAGTATTTATTATACACAATGAAAAGTATTTGTGAAAATTTTTAAGTAAACTTTTGTATTCTTGTTGTTTAAGATTCTTTGTCATTTCTGTTACTGAAATAATTTAATATTTTTTGTTAAAGGTTTTCTTATGAGTTATTAATTTTTCAAAAAAAAAATTGGGAATTTAGTAGCATTATATTTTTATGTACGTTTATAATATAAATACAAATACTAAAATGATTTAACCAAATGTTGGGTTTCATAATGTGTTATCATGACAACTTTTTTTTTACATCTTTTAATTATAAAAAAAAATACCATAAATAATAAGTTTTGATTTTTAAATCCATACCAGTTTCCTTTTGCTGTCTAGCTTATCATGATTTCTGTCTTCTCTGTATAGAAAGATACATTTTTCACTTTCAACTCTACTACTAGTTGTATTTGTTGTACTTTTTTCTCTCCCTTTGTTATGCTAAGTTCCGGCAGATTTCATGAATTTGTAGAATAGTGAAATTTCTTTCCCCATCACACCTTTTTTTTCTGCATTATTCCCCTTTGTTTCAAAATATTTCCTGTTTTGAAATATATGGGGAATAAAGTGAGATTTTGGATTAAATTGTTTGTAATATGTTCATCACAAAAAATTAGCTCTTACCAGGTAGCCTAAAAGCAGGTATACAGTAATTCATTCACTTGACCTTACTGGCCAATATATTTCAATATTATAATTTTTTTTTTAACACAATCAAATGATTGGTTAAATAATTCAATTCATACGAGCAGTAATTTTCCCATCTGAGTGAAAATGTGTCCAGGCTGTGACTCAAAACCCAGAACTTATGTCTTTTCATTTGAGCTATCTGGACAATATCCCAGTCAACACAATATTCAGTCATGACACTTGGACTGTTATTTGAAACAGCACAACAGAATAAACCACAGGTAAAGGGACTTCTGTTCTGAGTGAGTATTGTGTTGTCTGGGATGTTGTACGGATAGCTCAATTGGAAGAGCATTGGCAATTGAAAAGCCAAAGATTCTGGGTTTGAGTCCCAGCCTGGACACATTTTCGCTTAGATGGGAAAATTAGTACTTATATTTAAATATATTTTTTTACATAAGTTTATAATATTAATAGAAATACCAAAAGGATTTAACTAAAAATTATAATATTTTATAGTATGTTATCTTGACAGAACTCTTTCTGCAATCTTTTAATTAAAAAAAAAAATCTTTAATTAATAAGGTATGATTTTTAAATTCATACCAATTTCTTTTTGCTGTTTTCTTACCTAATATTATAAACAGTCATGAAATGAAACACCCACTTCAGTTCACAAAATTTGTCTCTGTTAAATTAATATTTTGTTCATTTTTAGATTATCCAGGATGTTTATTATTTTTTAATTTACCAGCAATGGAAAAAGATGCTATAATGTTTTTCAAAGAGAAAAATATTTTTCCTTTTCAAAGAATTTGTTAAATTGATCCTAATATGGCACTGTATCTTGGAAAAGAATTCATCTGAAGATGCAATATATAAGCAGTTGCAAAATAAAGACAGATGTTTGCATGGCAAACTGGTTCAGTGGCTTTAAAATATCTTTCCTTATGGCATTGTGAAAAGGAAATTTTAGTATGTATGTTGCAATCTGCATTATTATGCAACTTTATTAATGTATATATTAAAATAAATTGTTTCTCAATATATGTATTAAATAGCGATAATAAATAATAATAATTGAGCAAATTGCTTGTGCATTTGATACATTGATAGTTATCTCATAAAGATATAACAATCTGATGAGGTTTTTAAATGTAAATAAAGGTTGGCGGAAAATACTTTTGAAATTTTTGCATTTCTCACAAATTTCACTATCACAGTTTTCTCTGTTGTGCCAAAGCCCTTACAAAAAGTTTTTTTTTTCTGCACTTTTGTAAAAAATAATGTTTATAAGAGAAATTCCCAAATAGTGGACAAACTCAAAGAGTTCGTAGGAGAAGGATTTATGGACACTGAAGCAGATTGCAAATTTCTGTGTTAAATTGTATGGTATATGGTATTTAGTTGGTGCATGTTGTAAAATTAAAGGAAAAGATTTCAGTTTAATGTTAAACTACTAACTTTCGGCATCTGCAATTTACCAATATACAACTATTTACTTACTGTATACCTGCTTTAAGGAGACACTATATGATTTCTAGGGTTAACTGTTATTACTGGAGATAAATAATATATTAAAAAGTCATCTTAATGAAAACAGTTTCTTGCCTTAGAAATAATGGATATTAACACTTTCTAATGACATGCAATGCCCATTTTTAATCCACAAACATACTTTTAATCATCTTTTCTTGATTTTACTGTAATATTTTTATTTTTAAATTTATTACTTTAGTTGAAAATAGTATGAATGGTGAAAAATGAAGAGTTTGAAATAAATGGGTTTGTGTGTGTTTAATTATGTTTAATATATTTTTCTTCAGGATTAGCAATGTAGATTTATAGGTTCTGATTTTTTAGCATAGATTTAACATTTTCTTAACAGGTTTATATTTAAAATTTTGATGAGAAAAAAAAAAAAAAGGAATTTTTAAAATTAATTTTATATACTTCATATTAATTTGGTAAGTAATAATTTCATACAATGGCATGACATCAGCAGCTTGTACAATGGCATAACATCAGTCTCAATCAAGATTTCTGGATACTCTGTGCACTCTGCCGTTGCAACCATCAGTGCTTATTCCAAGTTGTGATGCTATTTTTCCTGTGAAGCAAAACTTTCAAACTTTTCACAAATTTGACTTTTAAATCAACTCTAAAACTTTTGATAATGTTCTTTGAATTTTAATATCAAAGATTTTATGTATAGCAAAATGCACTTCATAGGAAGATATTACACTATAGATGTGCAAGTAAAGAACATTAAAGTGTGAGGAAAATTAAACAGAAATGGAAAAGTTGGTGCAATTTCTCGGGTAAGTTTTTGTTTTTTTTCTAGCCCAATTTTGTGATCTCATTCTTTCGTTTTCAAATGTATGTTTCACACTCATGCAACTCATATTTCAGAGATCACCATGGCCTACAGAGACCATTATTTTTTTTTTTTTTCTTTAAGTATTACAAGGCAGTAAGTTTTAAAGAGGGAAATAATTATGTCTGTTATTGAAAATATTGCTTGAATAAGAGCATACTTACTTCCCTTTCCTCTCCTTTTCAACTAATTTATTTTTATCGGTAGATTTAATATCATGCATGTAATTTTAACACATTGTTAAATGTTAAAATATATTATGTTCTTCATTGTGTTTCTTTTGATTCTCTTTTTGAGCATTTAGGTACATCAGTTGGTGTTCTGCATTCTGAAATCGACGACATAGTGCTGGATACTAATAGTAAAATTGTAAACAATCTAAGAATTGTCATTTTTATAGTAGTATATTTTACAAGATTTATTTTTGTATGCTGCTGAAAACAAAGTTTATATTTTCTGTTTTCTTTTCTTTCTTTCTTTTTTTTTTTTTTTTTTAATGTGTAAAATGTAATGGGGATTTTTTTACTCTAAATGTATGCCTCGTTTTGTGAAAATGTGTGGATATTGGAATTTCAAAATTGTATACTTTACCTTATCCAGTATAATGCTGTAGATCTAAATTGCTAATTTCCATTGTTGTTGGTGATATTTTTATACTTTGAAGTGGATATTTAAAGATTGCATTATATGTATCTGACATATATTCATTAATAGCATAAAATGTTATTTCAGTTGATTTATTTTCATTCACATAAAAAAAAATCGTATGAGTCATTGGGTGTAAGCATACAATTTGTGCTTAATGAATTTTCATAAAATGCCAATAGCTTAGTTTTTTTTATTTGTTAAAATGTAACAAATTTACACTTATGAAATTTTCTTAATGAATTTTAAAATTGCTATTGGCATTTATTATATTTTTGTGTATTGTTGTTTTTCATTTTATTAATTTTTAAATAATATATTTTAGGAAGAAGAGAGAAAAAAGCGTGAGGAGTTAGAAAGCATTTTAGAAGAAAATAAACGGAAAATAGATGAAGCACAAAAGAAACTAGTATGTTTTTTTTTTTTTTTTTTTTTTTTTTTAAATAAATATTCATATAACTTTTCAGTTTATGACTGTATAACAATTAATTTAAATATGCATTGTTTCATATCACTCTCACAAAATATCTACAGATATAAAAACTGATATATTTATGATTTGCTATTAAATCCTACAATCAGCTGGAGCCAATTTTTATGTGTCGTTAGTGTGGTTCCTCCATAACGCTAAATTGAAATTGAAATTCATTCTTATTTTTAGTCAATGTATTTTATATTTAAAATCTGGTTAATACAGCAACACTTCCATTTTTGCTAGATTTCTTTCAATTAAATGTGTAAAATTTAAAATGATTGATTCCTTTTTGTACAAAATTTTGCTTTAAGTTTTTTCTTTGTGTCTAGCCACTTTTATAGCATGATAAATTCAGGGAAATTTGAAAATTCTTAGAAAAGGGTCAGAGAAATCTGAAGCTTCCAAGAAAAATGCTGTAAAAAATTTTGAATTATAAAAATGAGGATTTAAAATTACAGTACCAGGATATTCTAATTTTGCTCTTCATAAGTGTTCTAAAGAGTATTTCAACCTCTCATACAATTCCTTTTATCTACCCCCTTTCAATCTTTCCTTGTAATTCAGAATTTAAACACCAGCTTCACTGAAATTTTGTACAATTTTGTGGTATTGATTAGATGATTCAGTCTGTTTACTTATTGTTTGAGAACTGGACATTTATTTGCTTAATTTATTGAATATTTATAATTTTTAAGTTAGGTTAGTTACAAACAAACTTATAAAGAGGGAACTTATAAGGTTTTTTTTATTATTGTTTGTATTAAAATATTTCAAAGCATTCTGTATTTAACTGTGACTGATGTGATAAAGAATTTCATCTTGATTGGACAATTGTCTGATGCTAAAAGTGTATATCTGTAAAATGTTTAGCTGAGCATTTAACAAAACCATTCTTATTAAGAAATATAGCAGCATCAAGCAAACATTAACCATGAAATACATATCTTTGTGTTAAAAAATTTGTAATTTTGCAAAAATATGTTTTTTAAAAAATCAGTAGTTAGTGCTTCAGAATCAGTTGTGAAAGTTCCACTCTCAAATTCAAAACTTTTAAGATTTTCTGTATGTAACATCACAAAACTGCAATACTTGATTTTTTTTTTTTTTTTTTTTGGGGTGGGGGAGGAAGACAATATATAGAAAACTTGAAAAGGTCATAAAAATTTGTAGCTCAGCTAGACTACACTAGTCATTTCAAATTTTATGAAAATCGAATCAAAACTAAAAAAGATATTAATAAAAATATTTATTAAGTAATTTGAATTTTTTTTTAATTGGTACTTCCTTGTTATAGTAGCTTCTGAGAGTTAATCGTCAAGCGCCCAAGATGTATCGCCAAGTTATCTGACATGCATGACATTATAGTCATATATGACGTACATGACATTTTATAACCTCTATGACCAAATTATAGTCACATTCATTCTATTAAATCCTATCATACGTAATTAATTCAATGATATCCCATGATTGGAAATGATTCTAGGTTGTCATGGTGATTACGTTCTATTTATTATGGAGTCATGTTATTTCCATATTGGGTCATTCCATGTCAAATCACCCAGAATTATCTAAAAATGACACCCACCATCTTAAATTTTGATAAAATTTGGTGTATATGTAGAACTTTTCATGCTGATTCCAAAAATATCAACCATATTGAAATTGATCAAATGGTTTAAGAGTTATGAACTTTTAAAAATCTTCCAAGATGGCCGATTCGCCGCCATTTTGAATAGCACATGTGACAACATAAGAGGCTATAACTACTTGCAGGTTTAACATAGAACCTTCAAATTTTTTTTTTTTTTGTGCAGAATGAAGTAAACATTCATTGAAATAGATTTCTGTGCAGTTTATTCCATTAAAATGCTTTCAGAAAATTATTTATTTGCATTTTTTTAATTAAAAAAGGGTGTAACTTCAAGAGCTGATTTCCCCCATTGCCCCCCCCTCCTTCAATTTTCATCTAATTGCATACACAGACACCTCAAAGCATGTTTTGAAGCGTGATAAAAAAAATTTAATGGGCAGTTTAATGGCACAGACATTTTGTTTAAAGAATTTAAATTTTACTGACCTTCCAAACTTAACGGAAAAAACAAGATATTTGATATTTCTTTTATTATCAGAAATATCGTAAACTTTACATCTAAAATTTTGATAAGGTTTTATCTTACATAAAGATAATATTTTTTTTATAAATGTAGCTAAAAAGAAGTGGAATCCCATGAAATAAACAGGAATGCTAATAATGAATTCCTGCAAGACGTAGAAATATTGTCATGTCAAATTGAAATCTTTTGCAAAGTTTCTGTAAAATATAAAAGAAATTATGGAAAAAATTCTACAAATAGTCACATTTTATAATTAAATCATCTTGTATATTGCACGAAATATGATAAAGTTACAACTTTTAAATAAAAAAATATTGTCAAGTAAAAGTTATTGTAGTATTTTAAAATTATCGAAAATCATCTTTTTAATAACATCAATAACAATTTAAAATAAATATATTTAGTTAAAAAAAATAACTCTATTGTAATAGTGATGAAAAATCACAAAAATTTTTAGTTAAAATTTGTTCATTTTATCTTTCAATTTTATTTCCCTCTCATTTTATGTTTTGCCAACTTGGTGTTTGTTAAAGCACTGGATATATCAATAAGTTTATATGTTGTGATACTGATGTCAACTGCACAAAGGATATGATTGAAAGGCACAGTACAACTATCATTTACTGCTTGATATTTTGAAGGTGATGATGGGTCATGTATTTAAGTTACATCTCCTTCTTCTTTGTGGACTTCTGAAACTAAGCTTATATACTAATTCGATATTCATATATATGTGCTACATAACTGTTAAGGGATGAAATATTCAAAGTCTCTAACATTTCTATCAAAAAATGAACAAACAGAAAAATTTTCATCAGTTCTTATTCTTTTCCACTTACTAATAAATTTGCTGTAGATTCAAAATAATGCATACCATGTGTTTCAGGAATTGTTGCAGCAAGTTGCATCCGCTGAGACATATTGCTGTAGTTTCAACATGTCATTTTTTGTGATGATAAAAAATTTTATACCTTAAATGTTTTGTCTGTAATATTTGTATATCATAATCACATTTGTTTGACCATGCAGCAGCCTTTGTTTTTCTCACAATTTTTTTAACAGTCTCTCTTGCACCCCATCACAAACAGATTTTCTTTGTGACTTGTAGTAAATATCTCCATTTTGCTTTTATTCCACCAAAATCGTATTCATGGTAACATAGGTTAGAAAATGTTTTGCAATTTTTATACTGGGCAGCACAGCCGTCAGTACAATATTCTACATTTGTAACTAAGGGGTACTTATTATTCAGGATAGCTACAGAAATTTGGAAAAAAAGGTTCCCTGATTTTTCACTGATTTTCCTGACTACCTTTATTTTAGATTTCCTTAATTTCCATTATTAACTATATACATACAAAAATTTTTAATATATGCCGCTTCCTCACATAACACACTTATCCAGCTTGCCAATTCCTCATTTGGGAGAAAAAAGAAGGGAAAATATAAAAATCGCAAAATAATCATAAAGTACTGGTTCACAGTTTCATAAATCCAAACTCGAAATTAAGTCTAACAACTTCATACAGTTGTCAATGAATATATGACAAACAAAAAATTTCCTCATTTTCTGAAGAATGTTCAATTCTAAGACATATTTATATCTGATGGGATCGCTAATCGGATTAAGCTAGCCAGCTGGTCAGCTTATGCTAATGTATCATAAAATTTTCAAAAATGGGTAAATTGCCTTCAATATATAAATGCTATCCACAGAAAATGAGGACATCTGATCACATTAATTTGTGTTAAATAATAAAAACTCATATCATGTGCATTTTTAAAAAAATATATAACAATTTAATTTTCTTTATCGCATACTATTATTGGCTTAAATGTCATCTGTTTGTCAACAAATCAGTCTCGTGAAGAAACAAATTTTCGCATATAGACAAATTTTCCTGATTTTCAACTACCTTTACGAAATTCCCTGACTTTTACAGATTCATAAACCTTTTAAATTTCCAGAATCTGTAGCCACCCTGTTATTCAAATACTGCATGATTAAATTTTGAGTCTGATAAACCATTGGTATATCATGGTTCATATCAACTGAAACCACGCAAAAGCTTTCACTTTTTGAGTTGCTTCCATTTTCCTTTACATCGAATATAAGTGTTTATAAAGTACAGCATCCAGCGTCCAATGGTAGACTTTTGCTTCATCTTGCCGCACAAAAGAAAAGGTCTCGCTGAAATCCACTTGTATGAGAACCTCATGAGTAGGAAGTTTTTTCTTTTTTGAAATAAACCATACAGGAGGTATTGTATAAGATGTCTATGTTTGGGACTTGAATATTTATGTATGGGGTAAGAGCTTTTCAATCTTTTTAAGAACAAGATTGATGAAATCACCCAGAGTAGATGTATGTGATGTTAAGTCTACTTTATAAGTTGATACCCACTGTTTAGATTCAAATTTATCTTCAGGATCAAAGTCCAGAAATTCTAACTTTAAAAAATCTCCAAGAACATTTTTCTTGGGGCATTTGATGCATTAATATACATCCCTATTATTAGAACTGCAAACCAACTTCTGTGTCAAATTTTGATATCTTTCTTCAATCCCTGCTGCTGCAATAAGCAACTGAACATTTTTTATAATTTTAAAGTACGATAATTTTTACTTATTGTATTTTTTATTTAAGAGATGTAAATTTATCATATTTGGTATAATATACAAGCATGATTTAGTTATAAAATGTGTCTATTTGTAGAATTTTTTTCCATCGTTTCTGTTTTATTTATCATTTACTGAAACTTTGCAACAGATTTCAATTTGACATGACAACATTTCTATGTCCTGCAGGAATTCATTATAAGCATTCTTGTTTATTTCCATGGGATTCCACTTCTTTTTAGCTACATTTATAAAAAAAAATATCTTTATGTAAGATAAAACCTTATCAAACTTTTAGATGTAAATATGATATTTCTGATAATAAAGGAAATATCAAACATCTTGTGTTTTCTGTTATGTTTGGAAGGTCAGTAAAATTTAAATTCTTCTTTAAACAAAATGTCTGTGAACTGCCCATTAAAATTTTTTTACCAGGTTTCAAAACACACTTTGAGGTGTCTGTGTATGCAATTAGATGAAAATTGAAGGGGGGGGGGCAATGGGGGAAATCAACTGTTGAAGTTACACCCTTTTTTAATTAAAAAAATGCAAATAAATAATTTTCTGAAAGCATTTTAATGGAATAAACTGCACAGAAATCTATTTCAATGAAAGTTTACTTCATTCTGAACAAAACAAAAAAAATTTGAAGGTTCTATGTTAAACCTGTAAGTAGTTATAGCCTTTTATGTTGTCACATGTGCTATTCAAAATGGCGGCAAATCGACCATCTTGGAAGATTTTTAAAAGCTCATAACTCTTAAACCATTTGATCAATTTCAATATGGTTGATATTTTTGGAATCAGTATGAAAAGTTCTACAAGTACACCAAATTTTATCAAAATTGGTGTTGGTGGGTGCCATGCTCTGGGTGATTTGACATGGAATGACCCTATTACTGAATTTAAAAACCGAATTTGCATACTAAAATTGTTTAATTATAGCAATCATATAATCTACCGACAGTTTTTTGGATAGATGTTTCCTGAGAAATAGATACTAAATGAAAAAAAGTCTAAATATGGATTTCAATTTCTGAAATTTTCAAAGCTAGGCTTAAGTTTCCCATTTGAATTTTCAGTTAATGTCAATAACAGATAAAATATTGCCAACTTAAAATGTACTTATTTTATTACGGAAATTAATCATATCATAGCAACAGGTGATATAATTCATTTCACTGAAATAATAAAAATACCAACGCACCTCATTTGTCACGTTTGATGTGCAATTTCTAACTTGTTTTCATATGTAATAATAATCTAGCTCAATTTTTTTCAAAAGTTCCCTTCTTAGGTTTTTTATTTATTATTTTCTGAGCAGGGTTGGTATTTTTGCCAGCAAAAACTGAAAAAAACCAGGGAAAAAATGGCAAATTCTTATTGGTCTTTAATGTGTGATCTATAAATTAAAAAAGATCATAATGGTATAAATAATTAGATTTAATAACATACCATTTAATATTTTTAATTTAATTTGCTAATTAATAAACATAATTAAAATAATTTTGTATATTTTAAATGTTTATAAAATAGGTGGGATTCAGTCTAATAGGAACTTAAGAACCAAATTAAAAACCAGATATCTATCTTTTTTTTCTTGACTACATCATTTTGTCAGTCATCATATTTATTATTTCTGCTGCCAACATTCTTTTATCTAAGCAAATACAAAACGCAGAACAATAAATTATATACCATATAAAAGGATTTTGAACAGGCTTCTGACATAGTACACTTACATTTTGTTAAAACATGTTTCCTTATTAAAAATTGTGGTTAATTAAAAATTAAATTGGCATTGTTTTCTTAAATGAAAAGATAGGTTTTCTCAAATTAGTGTTTTCACAAAAATATTTCCGTAATCACCATGCTCCAGGATCATGGCTAAAAGAGTGTGAAAGTCATGTTTCTCCTTGGTTACCGGAAATTACTCGATGGAACAGCTAGCTCACATGTCTTGAATCTTTCGAACGAAACCACGCCAACTATTTAAAAATAGTTAATGAACATTATGAAGAAATGGATGTAAATATCGCAAATAGAATACGTGATTTTAATCTGCATCGACAGGTAAAAGATCTCATAAAACAATTAAAACCTATATCGATCGCTTTAAATGTGATGCAAAAAAATTCAACTACCATAGCAGATGCTTGTCATGTATGGCACAATCTTTTGAAAAATGAGGATCTAAAACCACATTTTTCAAAATTAAAAAAGCGATTTGAACAAGCAGTTTTGGCGTGCCATCTAGTAGCATATTTGTTACATCCAAAGTACAGAGGTGAACTTTTAAATTACGAACAAAAAGAAAGTTGCAAAGCATGGTTATATAAAATTAATCCCAATTTTATATCATATGTTATTAATTTCGAGCTAAAAGAGAAACCCTTCCCCAATTCATATTTTGCAGAAAAAGTGATTAGTAGTGTCAATGCGTATAATTAGTGGAGAAGTATCGAAACAGCTTGTGAGATTTCAAAAGACTTCTGTTCATTAGTTACACATCTTGAAATATGTCTAGCAAGTAGCGCTGCTATTGAAAGATTTTTTTCGAATTTTTTATTTCTACAAACTAAAATTCGAAATAGATTGTCTACAAATACTCTTTCTAAACTAGTTTATTGTTATGCAATGTTAAAACAGCAAAAATAAGGTTGTGATGGAGATATCACTGAATTAGATGAAATTTAATAGTGTTCTGCTTTAAATATAATTTTATATAAATTGAATTTAGAATATAAGTGTTTATTTGAATTTCTAACACATATAAACATAAATGCTTTTACACATTTAGAGCCTGCACAGTGTGAATAATCAATAATATGTGTATAATCAATAATAATTATTGTATAAACACAAATAAATAATTATGTTTTCTATTTATTTATATAAAATTAGTATTTTTTTCATTTATAATATTTCTCATACTTTTGTTTGTGTTTAAAGGATAATTATATTTACTTAACTTCAAAAATAGTGCTTACAGTTAAATAATAAATTTAGAATATTGACTTTTAACTACGTATTAAGTTTCTTTTTAACACTTTCCAACCTAGTTGAAAAGTGTTTATGACTTCGGTTTGTCTGGCCGTCTGCCGTCTGTCCGTGCTCTAACTCCTGTAAATATGCTCGGATTGCTCTGCAATTTTTATATGTTATAGTCGTTATCTATAGCATGTTCCCTATTTCAACGGAAGTGTGTAGCACTTACGGTTTTTTTACAGGGACACTCAAAAGAATTCCGTTACATTGCGGTCTATGGGGAAAAATCATTGACGGTTTATTTAAATAATGTTTCACTATTTTAAACGCATTGAAATTTATCTATATCACTAAGGTGCATTAGAAGAAGCTTAATATGGAATAGGGTGTGCATAGCACTTATACTTACTTTACAGGGACAGTCAAAAGAATTCCGTTACATTACGTCTATGGAGAAAAATCGTCTGCGGTTTATTTAAATAATGTTTCACTATTTTAAACGCATTGAAATTTATATAAGGTTCATTACAAGAGACTTATTACAGAATATTGTGTGTATAGCAGTCATCGTTCATTTACAGGGACACACAAAAGAATTCTCTACTGTATGTTAACAATAATTCCTGGAAGTGCGTTTTAAGTTACTGATCGCGATTTTAATTTTAACTCGCTTTTTGTCTATTATGTGGTGTGTATAAATTCTGTATATCCTATACAGGGAAGCACAAAAGTTCGCAAACACATTTCCGTATTATTTAACTCCAGATGGAGAATTTTAAACTGTGCTACGCGTTTCCTAACTGAACTAAAATTTAACATCCTATGTAGTATATATACAAATCTATAGATCCTATACAGGGCTGAATAAAAGTATTCGGATTACTTAGATGTTATCTTTTAGCTTATTAAACGGTATGATTTGTAAAATTATATTGGAAGCGTTGGAAAGTGTTACATAATCTATGCTTGACGCATGATTTTTCGTTCTTGTTTCTTTCATGAAATATTTTTTTCTCTTTTTCTGGGGAAAAAAACTAAATGGACATAGCGTATTTTTGCAACCATTTTTGGCAAACGCCTATTTTTGCCACCACTTTGGCAAAAACCTATTTTTGGCAGGACGGTTTTAACCTGTTTTTTTCCATGGTTTTTTCCGCCTGTGGCAAAAACTTGTCAACCCTGTTTCTGAGAAACATTTAAGTTTTGGAATTATCTGCAATTGCCATATCATAAATTGTCCAATTCATTGTTGTTGTGAGTATGATGTCTGTATATCTAAATTTTCTTCATACTTAAAAAATTTAAAGCTCAGACTTTTATATAGCTAATACAGAGTATCAATTTTCTTACAGATGATTTTCATATTTATTTAAAAAAAAATAGTGTTTATATGTTGTTTGTGTGACATGAGTCACACTTAAACTTTTGCTTCAAGAAAAAATTAACTTCCAATTCTTCTTTAAGAATATCCAAATTATAATAATTTTTATTTAGAATAAAACTTATTTTGTGTCCATCTGCTAACATTCTCAAAGAATTGTATAGTCTTGGAAATTACGATGCATCATATAGTTCGATATCCATACATAAAATTTTACGATCAGAGTTTTGATAATATTCTGACTGGAAATTTTTGTAAAAAGAAAAATGTTACAGGCGTAAAGTATCTTTACCTGTTTGAACTTATGTATCATGAAAGTAAATTTCCTTGACCCACCCTTAAAGAAGGCATTGAATATAATAAATAGAAATCTTTTCATTTATGAAATGCTTACATTGTCTAGCCATTAGGTACAAAGTTATATCATTAGTGATTATTTCTTTTTTCGCTCTTAGGGTCTCAAATAATCCAGCCCTCTATTCCATCTGTCAAACATAACAGTGGCTGGTAATTTTGATACATCCACCACATTAAACACGTTTAGTGCTCAATATAGCTATTCTTATAGAAGTTTTAATTTCAAAAATTTATTTTAAAAAGTGTTATTTGCTAACTGGAGAATATATTAACATCTAATTTTTCATTCTGCTAGTACGGAAAAACTAAAATGATATTTTATATGAATAACATTTTAGGTAAAAATATAGTTTTGCATTTTTCTGCAAATTATGTTACTTTTTAAGGTTCCATACTTAAAAGTAAAAATGGAACCATTATAAGATCACTCGTGTTTCTGCCTGTCACAGCCATTTTTCTCGAATAAATGGATCACAAACTCTGTTTCCTATTCAAGAAAGTTTGTTGCGGTGTGCTCTGTCATTACTTAAAATTTGTACACAACCTTTCGAGACAGCTTGTAGTTTTTTATCCAAAGGAATTATCTGAACTTATTTATTTTTAGAAAAATTGGGTATGGTGTGACCTGAATCCAAACTAATAAATGAATGGAAATTCATACTGCACTTGGAGTGAGACATCTTGCATTTATGATTAAATAGATTGCAAACGTGGTTTCCTATAGAGAGGGGGGGGGGGGGAATTGTACCGAAAATCAGGTCAGGTCCAGACCTGAAAGAGGAATCTAACAAGGGAAAAAAATAAAAATAAAAAATAAAGAGTTCATTAAAAATGTATTTAAAAAAAAAAAAAGAATTTTTTGAAATTACATATTTGTTTTGCAGGGAGGGACGGGAGATTTTTGCTGCTCTGGGGAAAACTGTATGGAGCTGCGGTGGGGAATTTGCACTTTTAGACCATTACCAAACACAAATTCTCAAATTGCCCAAAAAAGGAAGGCAGGAGACATTTTGATGCTCCAGAAGGGGAAGTCTCCTATAGGTCCTCCATAAAATCATCACTGCTTTTGACAATAAAAGATAAGATGATGATATAAGACACCTATTTATTAACTTGTGCTATTTTTATTTTCTTCTATCTTTACAAGAAGTGGTACATAATAAATATATTGGATTCATGAAAATTTTTGGCGGATTTAGACGTTTTAAGTCTTGAACTCGATTTGACTGCTTTTAGAAAATGTCTGTCTGTCTATGACACAAATTTTGTGGGACCTCTATCTCAAGAACTAATTCACAGAGTTTAATAAAACTTTAGATCCTCTTAGACCTTGATTGGTGCCGATTAGTTTTTGGTGTAAATCGCCCAAAAGATGGCTCTGCTTACTATGTTGCATTTTCTACAATTGCCGCTATAGCTCTGTCTCAAGAACTAATGTACGGATTTTCATCAGATTCTGTTAGAAAAAAAATATCCGAAAGTTGACACATAGGGCTGGACGATATCAATATATCAATAAGTTAATATTGATATTGCTGATATATCGCGATACTAATTTAGGGGGGGGGGGGTTAAGAGTATTTGCTATTTTAAGATAAATGATATGGTATCAACAATTTAAACACAAAACCTAGTTGAATGCAATGAATTAAAAATTTTATATCTATTTGCTCATAGAACATAATTTTTATTTTTTATATTTTTTAAAACAAAATATTTAAAAGAAAATAAACTAATTGTTTAATAATTATTTGCATTACCATTACTTTCATAAAGCTTTTCTTTAAAGATAGTATATCTCCTATTCTTCTCCTTTTATTCTAATAATTTTTTTTTTTTTTTAAGTCTCATTTTCACCACTGTGATATGATTAAAAAGCACAACTAAACTAATAAAATGAAATTCAAAGTTGTCCACATAAAAATGTATACAATTTTCATTTCATATAATTTAATTATTTGTTTAATAATACCAAACTTTGTTTTACTTGATCCAATTACAGTTTGGGTGGACTTAGTCTGATTTCGTTTATTCTGTACACGAAATGGGTCTGGGCCAAACCATCTGGGCCATCACGATCCTTTCGTCATATATCCTTTGTTTAATCTTGGCATAAAGAAATCACTCCATCCTGAAAAACTTCATTTTATCAATGATCATTGTCATTTCTTATTTTTAATTTAGTAAAGGATTACCTTGGATGACTAAAAATATGAATTTAAGAAATATAAAAAATATCACGTATTTTGAGAAATTTACGATTTACTACAAAATTTAATCATGGCAACCATGTAATTTTTTTTTTTTTTGCGTTAATTATTATCTAACATTGTTTAAATTATTTAATGTATCTCTCATTTAAAAAAAAAAAAAGTCTTCTTTGCTGAATAACTGATAAACATCCATTCAGAAATTTAATTTCCTAATAAAATCCACTAGAATAAGCAATAAGTTAAATTTCGATAATCTGGTGAAATTCTGTGAAAAATTTTCAATGTATTTAAAGTACCTTTTTTATGAACGGGGCAACCAAGGAAGACTGAATCTCCCAATTCAATACACTCATTTTAAGCTCGGATATAAATTCCTTCTTAATCCAATAAACCGCACTCTATAAATAAAACAATATCAATACTACACAATAATCAATGCTCATCTTTTACGACATGACATATCAAAAGCCTTGAGTTTTTGCTATATGTAGTCGTAATTTTCTAGTTCTATTTTACACTGTTCTTGTTCAAAACGACGTTGATTTTCTAAATCTACACGTTCTTGTTCTTGCTGTTTCTCTAAACATTCAAGGTCAGCTTTTTGAGTCTCGATTATAGTTGTAAATAACTAATTAGTGTAATCCTCATCATAATTCAGGAGTGTAATAATCAGATTATCCAAGTCTACCATTCACATGTCTTGAAATGCAGTTAAGCCTTACTCGTGGCAGAGGACTTTTAAATCTTCTTTTTTGCCTTTCGCCAAATATGCTATTTTGTTTACCTTTACCAAATTATCAAACAAAATAATATTAGCAAAATGAAATTTCGATTTAAAAATTTTGAAATCTAAGAACAAAATCTACCACTTTTGCATAAACAAACCTACACCTTATGAAGATTTCTTCCGTACAAAAATTTTGACACAATAATATAATCTTAAAATTCAAAATCTAATATATAAAAATTAAAATTTGTCTGTCTGTCTGCACTTCCATACAAATCAACAGTTTGGAAGACATAATTGTGAAATGTTACCCAAAGGTGTATTAAAACATGGCCAAGACAACTAAAGTAATCTGGAATCGAAATAATTAATAAAAAATCAAAAATCTAACCGCCTTTTCCTATCAAATTTAAACATTTTTTGAAATAGCAGTTGCCAACAATTAAAAATTCACAATAAAATTCTTTTTACAATAATTAATTTTCTATTGAAAGATTTACACATGAAAAAATAAAAATGAAAATGAAATAAAAAGTTTCAACAATTGGAAAAAAGATTAAAATGACATCATATTGATAATATAATGGAAATTTTCAAATATTTCTCAATACAAGGAGTATGAGTATGTGTAAGTACAGAAAGCAGGTTAATATGACGTCATTAAATAATTAAAAAGAATATTAATATGATGTCATATTGAAAGTTTAACGGACTTTTTCAAATGTTTGAGAATCATACAAACAGAGTATCAATATGAGTAATAGAGAAAGCAACTAGATATGACATCAGCAGGTGAATATACCGTCATATGAGTTTGAGGAACGTATTGAATCATGATAAAAACCCGACTATGGAAATATGACATATTTAACATTTTGAAGTTCTCTATACATTATGTTTAATTTTGAAATTGATTTTCCTACAGAAAGATTCTTAAAATACCGGACAAGGCCGCGTACTTCAGCTAGTACAATATAAAGCAAATACAATTTTCTTTTCAGTTTGTTTCATACCTAATTTAAAACTATATCTTATCGACAGATAAGCCAAAATCGTACTAGTTTGGATTTGTACTAGTTACTTTTATGTTATACCATATTATCAAAATTATGAGAACATTTTTCAAAATTAACTCGACAATTTTCAAAATTAACTCAAAATAAAACCAAACTAAATTATATTTATATTATTTAACTTTCGATTCTCCAAATAATAATAATAATACGTTATAAACCAAAATAGTTCAAATTTGTTCTCAAAAGAACATACTTTGCTTTAGTTCTGAAACAAAATTATGCGAGGAATAAAAGATTTTAATGATACACAAAATTGAAATTTAAATATATAAGAAAAGAAAAAAAAAATTACTCAGAGCTCAGTTTTACGATTTCATAATTCAGTTGTTAATCAAAACGAAACTGACCTTATTCGTAAAAGAAATGATTTTCAAGTTATTTTTATCTCTTAGAACAAATTAAAAGTAGCATTCAAATCAATAAAAGAAATTTATATATATATATATACAATTTTTAAACATATGTAAGAACAAAACTGTTCCTAAATTATCCTGTTGCGACATTCTCAACTAACTAGAAGTTGTACTTTTAGTACAATATTTTAAAGCTTTAATAAACTAGATAACACTTATGTTATCCTTATTTCAAATTTCAAAATCGAAACATTACGTTTTCTATATGTCAGTGACCAAACAGACATATGTCATTTTCTTACACAGAAAATAAATTTTCTTCAAAATTTATCTTAAAATCCTGAACAAATGTAATCAAAATTCATTAAAATAAATTTAATTTTACAGCTTCTGATGGTTGTCTTTCTTTTATTCAGTTGAATCCTGGACACATTAATAGGTTAAGAATCTTAATTGTTCTTTTCTGTTTATGGGATCAGCGACCCAATAACAGAAAACATTAACACATTCTTGAACACCAAAACACATTCTGAACATATTCCAACTGAAAATATTTTTTATCTTGGCTTGTCGTGCATTCGGGCCGCGAGTTGGGATAACACTTATAATAGAATATTTACTTGGCTTCTGCAATTTTAAAATAAATTGAGAACACTTTTTTGACATCTCAGAAAGCACTTGGAGATTCTTATTAGAAAGTAATTTAATCTTTACTTCAGGGTTACAGCATGGTTGATAGAACACAAAACTATGTACATTTTGAACTAAGAATTACTATTTACAATGTTGTTAAAAGTAAAAGAAATCCTCTTCCACATAATTAGTTATTTTGCACACGAAATCAAAACACACATTTCTGGGTGTCAACTGACGCATTTCATGCCTCATCGTAAACTACATCACAAAAGATGATGGTAAAAACTATCTCTGAGCAGGCACGAAAGAGATTCTGTGTGGCCACCTACTGAGTTAAAATTTAACTATTGCATCTGTTACAAAGTAACTTACTTATCCTCCCTTAGTTTTTCCTTCATATATTTGTGAATGGTTAATAATCTATAAATATCTCGGTCAATAGCCTGTATAACTCTGTCAAGTTTGAACTTTCCAAGTTCCGTAGTTTTCGATAAATATGGCTGTGACAGACAGGCACACGAGTGATCTTATAATAGTTCCACTTTTACTTTTTAAGTACAGAACCCTAAAAAGAAAGAAAAAAAAACTATTTAATTGTTGATTTTATCCTCAGTTTGTGCTGGAGGATGCTACTTCCTTTTTCTTCTAATTTCGCCTTCAAGGGGGGGGGACTTATCACTTATGACGTCATCAAGTGTGTAAAGACTATTTTCGGCAGCAGAAAAGTTAAAATAGAACTTCTGCTAAAAAAAAAATTTTATTTTGAAAGAAAAAGAAATATTTATCCCAAATATGACATTTTTTTACAAATGTCATGACAATATAATATGACATTTTGTCATATCATATTGTCATATCATATTATATTATTTATATGACATTTTTTTATAAATGACATTTTTTACAAATGTCATATTTTGAAAATGCAAATAAAATATGCAAATAATGAAATGTGCTTTTCTTTCTAAAAAGTAAAGTGGTCTAAAGGAATTTTTTTTTCTTTCAACGGAAACCATCCTGAAACTTTTTCTTTTCAATGAGAAAGGGAGTTTTTATTGCTTGCTATATTTAGCTGATCTTTGAAACGGACAGTCAGTAATGTCAACAGTTTGCCCACACACGAACCTTTAATTGCTTCTCCCAAAGAGAGAAGAATTACAGTCACATTTCGTTACAGCTTTCATTATTGGAATATCATTAGAAAAACCTAGAGTTAGCCTATGATTAAGATAAAAAATTCTGCAAGGGGCAAAATCCTCTGAATATACATATATATGTATTATAAAAAGACTTTTTCCATATTATTTCACAAATAGCATGATTTAGGGAAAAAATAATGATAAATGATGAAGAAAGGAAAATGCATTAAAATTTTTTTTTAAAAAAGGGGGATTCAAGAAGGAGGGAAGTGCCCCCTCCCCTCTCCTCAAACTCTTATATTTCTCACAGCTCAACTCAAATCATTCTGTAAGGGAAAAAATAAAACAGGTGATAGCTACATGATAATTTAATGAAAGATTTTTATGTTCCAACTATCTATTTTTGTAACATTTTCGTTGTTTATATTCTTGTTTTGTAATGTTTTTTTCTTTTCTAATCAAAATACAGGATGAAGAAAGACTTGCAATGATTGAGGAACAGCGTAGAATAGATGAGGAAAGAAAAAGACTTATGAAAGAAAAAGAAAAAAAAGTAAAGGAAGAACAACAAGTTATTCTAAACAAAGGCAAAGTGAGACCTAAATTGTCCTTCTCTTTGAAACCTGTTGCATAGAAGACTGTAACTTAAAACCTCTTGTATAGAAGAATATAACAATTGGATGAAATTTAGCGTCGTTATAAAACTAAAGCCTTTGGAACTTTTCCAGTTGAAAAACTTTTGTTCAAAATGTATATATTTTAAAAAACAATTAGGATTCATCATTGAAAACATGATGTAATAAATTTATCTTATGTTTTTTTCTTTTTTATGAGTTGTTTAAATTACGCTGGCTATGATATAATTTTTATATCATTTTTAGCATAATTGTGTATTATATGCTTTATGCTAATTTAGAAAGAAAAAGGTAAGTTTATTTTTTTTTTTATATTATTACTTTTTTTTTTTTTTTTTTTTTTTTTTAAATGTTTGTCTCAAAGGCAGGATATTTTAATATTCAAAAGAAAAATATTTCACTGTGAAGTATAGATATTCATAAATAAATTTTTATCTTAGTCTGTTGATTCATTTATTTACTTTTCTGTTAAGGACTCGTACCTTTTATCATATGTTTATAACATCACTTACTTTAAATATAAAACATAATGTATTTGTTCTGATGTTTACCTACCATAGAATTGTTTTAAAACTACTTGTTGTGGAGTGGAGTTTGCCATATGTTGTGAAAATTTTCCCTGTGAAATACAGATAGTTAGAATCTATTCGTTCATGTATTTTCTTTTCTGTAAAGCACTTGCATAAATTATCTTAAGTTGAAATGTATCTAATAGTTTCCCTTTTTAGAACATACAGCAAACTCATCTTGTACATGTCTGTCAAATTTTCAGTAACTTGATAAAAATGTTGCCCTTTAAAAAAAAATTATCATGCTCCTAACTTTGTTAGAGATTTCTTGCATATAGCTTCATTATATTTTCATGCTCTTATGAAAGTAAATCATGTAAACCAGTATAACATTAAAATTGAAATAACATTCATATGTACCTGCCAATTCTTTGGCTTTCCTGAATTTTTGTTTTAATTTCTTTTAAATTATATATTACTATATAATTACAATACTGTGATTGTTTTAAATGTTGGATGCTTTTTATTACCACTACTAAAGTCCTATTGGTGTATAATCAATATTATTGCAATCTGAGAGAAAGAGAAATTTTCAAAATATGACTACTTAATTATTTTACAAATATAAATTATATATTTGTATTATCCCATTGTCTAGTCTTGGTAATTTGTGCAGATCTTGGTAAGTTTGATTTTAAAATTGCAACATTTAAAAAATATTTGATATTTATAAAAGTAGCAGCAAGTAGGTCCTCTGAAAAGTCAACACTGTGTTTTGTCAGTGATATAAGAATCTAAATACTGTCTTACATAGCTTCTATTGCAAAAAGTAAAAAGCTACCTATTGCAGCCATCTAGAAGGAAAGCAATTCCTGAAATTTTTGGTTATATTTTCAAAGATCATGACCCCGGCAGCAGAAACAGTACAGCATGGCAGTGGGCATTGCAGATTTTTTTCTAGACTTTCAAGATTAATTTAACATCTTAAAAGAAAAAAAAAAAATGTGGCTTTAAAAAAGTGCTAAAATGTACTTTGTGCTTCTAGATTTATTGTATCTTCTGATTACTTTTTCTTCATAGATGCAAATTTTGTTTATTTTATAGGTTACTATAATTTTTCATGATACTATGCATGACCATTGTTGGGTCACAGATAAATTTTGGTTTGCTGCAGATTGACACACAAATTTTTGCTAGTGGGATCATGACTCCCCACCCCAGACACCAAAACCACCCTCAGTTTAAATGTTAATTTTATATATAACTGTTTTAGTCATGTGATAGTACTAGTGTTTATAAGACGATTTGGATGAGATTAAGCATGTGTACAGGACTTACCAAGGTCTTTACTGAGTTAGTTGGCTAGCTTCATCTGCCATCTTGTTTCAAAATGGCAGCTACTAAAGATTTCAAATTCAAAAAGCTGTACAAAAAAAAATTAGAAATCTAAAAAGTTTTTACCCTTAAGTGTTCAGCCTAAAATACAAGGGTTCCAAAGTATTTTTTGTTTTGCCTCTATCTTGAAAATAGCTGAGATATAGCAGTTTGAAATTCTCGGGTGGCTGACATTTTGAAGCAAGACAATAGATTAAAAATAAGGGATTTCTCCATAAACTGGTTTAATTTATGTTTTATTAAATGTAGTTCCCCACAAATTTTCTTAGTCATATCCGCCAACATCAAATTCCTGCCAACCTTGGGAAAATATTGCCAAATTTGCTGACAAAAATAAGTTGCCATAAATAAAGCCAATTTGGCTATAATTAACTAATTTTTTGAAATTCCCATTCAAATTTAATATTGATAAAATCTGGGAATTGTCTATAATCGGGTTCTATGCATTTTACCTTCATATGTTTGAGTAAAATTACCTGAATTCTTAAAATCATGGAATAGGGAAACTACCTTTTCCTCCTGGTACAGGCCAAAAGATCTTTTTTTATTTCACTTTTTATCAAGCCTCTAGTTTTTCTATCAATAATTTTTTTGAGCATCACTATCCAGAAGCTCTTAATTCATAAGTTGTATAGGGTTTTTATAAAAATCTGAAGAAAAATATGCTGCAGTTTGAAATTAGTGCTATTTATTTTAAACAATAATATAATGCAAAGGTACCTTAGCAATTAAAAACTAAATGTTAATTTAATCTATCTGAAACAGAATCTTATTGCCATATCTTGTTTAATAAATCGGATTATTTATTGATGTGTGAAAGGCCTGTTCCTTTCTAGGAGTAAAGAATATTTTTCTTCCTTAAAATTATTATTTTAAGCTGGTTATATTGGAATTTGATGTAATGATCATAAATAATGTCTTGGTATTTTATGTAAAAATTTGTTAATGAGGATAATGACATTTTTCTGTTTTTGATTAACTTTGTTCTAACTTTTCTTTTTTTTTTAATTGAAGTATGATAAGTTCTTAAAATTTCTCTTTCTTTGGAAGCTAGATGAAAGTTAGTTAATTTCCCCTGAATCTTTCTTACTGCTGTTTCTCCTCCTCATTTACTTCTATTTGTCAGATATTTACCTCACTTTTTTGCTATTTTCATCAATTTTTAATTCTTCTGACATCTGCTGTATTAATTAGCCATACTCGTGGTAATGTGTTGAATAACTTTCATTTATTTATTGTGATAAAAGACTATAATCAATATGAGATGTAATTTTTTCCAACTGGGCAAAAAAGTTCGAACCAGGGATCTCTTGGCTGAATCTACCAATGCTTTACCAGCTGAGCAATCCTGAACAAATATGGCGGAACTAATTCACCAAGTTAACCTTATTGATCATAGCATCTGGTCTGATATCTGAGTCAGCTCAACAGAATAAATCGTAGATAATGGGACCGATTTATTCTGTTGACCAGATGCTATGATCAATAAGGTTAACTTGGTGAATTAGTTCTGCCATATTCGTCCAAGATTGCTCAGTTGGCAGAGCATTGGCAGCTTCAGCCAAGAGATCCCTGGTTTGAATCCTGACCCGGACTTTTTCACACAGTTAGGAAAAATTACATCTCATATCATTTTCTTATCAATTTGAATAGTTGTGTCAAAATTAATCTACTATAATCAATACTTTATCATGAATTAAAGGACTAAAACTGCTTAAATCGCTAAAATTTAGAAAAAAAATTCTCTCTCATAATATTAGCTCTTGTTTAACTTTTCTCTCTGAAATATGTGTGTGTATGAGAGAAAGGGGGATAAATAAATAAAAAATGGTAACATGCTGATCAGATTAATCTTACTGTGCTATCAGAACTTTCTCATGTTAACATTTTCCAAAGGTAAGTAAATTAAAAACTTTTTTTTTTAGTAATATACTGGGTGATTCAAAATAGAGGTTCTGGCAGTTATATCTTTAACCACTGATGATAGAAATATACTTCCAGTTGCAAAAAGTATACAAATCAAGTACAGCTTTTACATGTAACATTTTTTCTTACAAGGGACTATATATATATATATATATATATATATATATTAATATTTTATTTATTTTTTTATGTGAAACTTTGGTTGTATGTTATATTTTAAAAACTTTTCTCCGTGCTCTGACAAGTAAAGTGGTAAAAATTCCATCCATCTCTGACCCAAACTTACTGAATTATCATACTTAAAATTTTATGAAATTTCAGCATTTTCCGACACTAAAAATGTGTCTTTCCATTTTTAGAGCCGGAAATCACCAATATTTCTTCAATTCAAAATATCCTAACTCAGTAAATTTTGATCACAGAAAAATGAAATTTGTACTGTTTTACTGATCAGAAAATAAGGAATATTTTTCTAAGTGTAACTTATAGAATCTATATAGAGATTGTAACCTCTACATTAAATCATCCAGTTTATATGCATCCCACAAATCTTTTCCCAATTTTTCTTTTATTAAAGTTGATAGTTATTATTTTGTTTTACTACTTGAAGTGGTAGGAAAAAAATCTCCACACAGTTAGTTTCATTTATTCTAGCACATTTGCAAGATTCAAAACTTATTCTTGCATTGTTGTACCCTTTATTATATATTTTTATTTTACTGAAACTCTTGACATTCTCTGCAAATAATAGTATAACAATATTTTGAAAGAAATCAATTGAAAATATTGTAAACATGCATTCAGTTTAATAAATTTTTTATTTTAATGTGTATTTTCATGAATTCATTTCTTCTTTTTTTTTTTTTTTTACATAAATTGGGAAATCTTGTTAAACTTATATATCTTGAAACTAGCCGCCACTGGCGACCAGTTTGGTCTCCCTTAAATGTATGTTAAACATTGCAACACGTTACATTTATTCATAATTTAATTTTCCCTTAATCCTTCGCCAAATCGGAAGATTCTAATAGACAAATCATGAACTTTTGCGATCATGGTAGCATTTCGCATATTTTTTGGGCACAAATGCACGTTGGCGCGCCTGGCAGTTTGCCTGGCGTTGCCCCCCCCCCCCCCCCCCCCCGCCAATTTGGCGAAAACTTTGTTATGGAAATTGTTGTTTATTTACTTTTATTTTTTATTTTAATTCTATAAATTATTTTTGATATGTATATCAATATTTATTTACAACAAACTATCATTTATTTATTTTTATTCTTTTTTTTAATTATGAGTATTTTTGTTAGCCGGGAGCAGATGATAATTCGCCAAATATCGTTCCCATCACCGTCATTCATACTACAATTAATTTAATTTTAAATTATAAACCTGTCACTCATTTCATTTAAAATACTTAACTTTAATCTAAAATGCTTATATTACATAAATTTAAAATACTTCACACTTTTCATTTAAAAGAGAAAATAAATAAATAAATAAGAAATAATATCATAAATCAAAACACTTGATTTCAAAATCAAAGTATCATTTCTAATTTGTACACGTGATAAATAAAAGCTGTATTAGCGATTTTAAAAATGCTAAAAATCTGATTCATTAAATATTATTACATGAGTTCAATTTACGTCAAGAAAAGGTCCGAAAGTTGAGTTGTATAGCACATAATTATGGTAAACTTTGATTGTCTCACTTGTGCGAATTATTTTTTTGACGCGAGGCAGCGGTCCAAAAATTCATTCGCGGAGAACTTGCTTTGCGAATGATTACCTCCATGATTTATTATTTTAAATGTTCACAACGAATCAATCTTTTTTTTGTTTACTTTTATGAATAGAGAATTTGAACTGCGAATCTTTCGACTGAAGTTATTGCAGAATATATACATAATTGAACGCAAGTCATCTCTCAAATATTAATTTATTTTGAACGATCTTTCTTAAAATGTAACTTTTATGCAGTTTATTCGAAAAAATAATTTTGAATAAAAATGGCCGCTTGGCATATGAAAAAGCGATGTGGCATCCCGGAACTGTTGAGGACAGTCACATGACTTACAGTTTTATTATAGAGATGCTAAAGGAAACAAAAAGCTATTTCAGAAGTTAATAATTTCATGTTGGATGTTATTGCAGTGTTACTTTCTGCATATGAAATGAATGCAAATGAAACACTGTCATAATCAGCTCTCAGAGGTCTTTTAAAGTCCTTAAGAACTCTTTATTTTTACTTTTAAGAATTTAAATATTGTTCATAGCACTTTTTAATTTTTTTTTCCCATAAAATTAAAAGTTTTCAGTAACATTTTGAGATAAAAACCATCTAAAAATATCTGAAACCAACAACTCGAAATCAGCAGATTTTATTTTTTCTCATATGAGGACTGAAATTTTGTTGGTGTAATAAGATGGTCGATCATTCTTACATAGCATCCAAATTAAGTTTAATTGTCATTCAAATTTGTATGCCACTTCCAGTATGCTTAAAATAAAATCTTTAAATTAGTTCAGTATTTTTCCTGTAAATAAAGAAAAAATCAACTGTTTATTATATTGTTTTATTACACTCAACCTAGTTTTTGTATGCAAAGATGGAATTTTAGAATTGATTTTTAACCCACTTCCTGATATGATAGAGTTATAAAAATTACGTTCACATGTGTGTTTGCAATGACAATACAACAGTTTAATATTTTAAAAGCATAATTATAAATTAATACATTTTAATCCATTTTATCGTTAGCCTACTACAGGTGATAAATCGCCAAATATTCTCAATAACTCATACAATTGTATATGAGTTGAAACAACAATGGATTTAATTATGCGCCGAAAATATGCCAAATATCTGTGAAACTGTAAGAATGAAATATTATAAATGCTAAAAAGTAGAAGGAAAAAAAAAATAAAAAATGGCGATTGTAATTTTTTTTTAATTGCATTTATCAATAATAGTTTAATATTAATTAATTTATGATTATTTGTTGAGAAATCAATTTAGAATTCTAAAATGATAAATTTAAATAATGTTTAATTTTTTTCTTTCCTGTTGTGCTATCTTAAGAAGGAAACAAAATTTAAATTATATATTTTTTAATAAATTCATTTGCTTGTGCTTTCTACCACAAGCGTAAAAAAAGCAATGAATTTTTCATAATCTAGTTTAGTGCTCACACAAAATCAGACGTGATTTTCAAGATGAACGTAGAATAGTGTTTGTTTTTTTAAACAATTACTTTTATATTTATTAATTAATCAAACAAACAAAGGAAATATAGAAAAATTTTATGCACAGACACATATATACATAACATCAGGTGAGACATATGTAACTCCTTTTCTTACAGGCAGTATTGTGCAAAACGTGTACAAAGCTCTATTAATTACTTTTTAATTTAAATCAAAAGTTGACAATTTAACTCTTCTGGACTTGTTGACTAGACTAGATTGTGTTAAATCTTGATACAAGGACAAGTGAGAAACAAAGGTTTTCTAAGTGTGATGAATATATTTTATGCATATCTTTGAACAATATTCTTCAGGCATGAAAGATTTCTTCCAAAAGGTTCCAACTTTTTGAACACAACTTTGGACATTTCTCTGAATTGATGCAAAGAAAATAATTTTATAAGGATATAATGGGGGGGGGGGGGGGTCTGGAAAGGTTAATCCTCAGATATTTTGTCTAGTGATCGACCGAAACTGAAAGTGTAAAAAAAAAAAAACTTATTAATACTTACATAACTGCATATAATTATTAGTTGATTAATTAACAAATAATTAATAATAACTGATTATGCTACTAATTAATTTATTAATTAGACGTGTATTTAACCTCATTTCTAACAAACGTACATATATATGTGTGTGTATTAGTTTCAAACAAAAATGAAACATAAATAATACAACTTTTATATCTTATTATTTTATAACAACCAATAATTATAGGCATTTATCAATAATTAATTAACGGTGTAGTTAAATAATGTAAAACAATTTCAATAATGAATATTTAATTTTAATTGCAGCTTTTAAAGATCACGTGATAAGCGTCTGTTAAGTTTAGTCATATATGCATTGCTTGCTTTATAATTTACACTCGCATCATGAATCTGTCATGACGGATAATGATAAATAGCGGGGTTCACAGCTATAAACAGTGTCTCATTTGAGCCGATACAATTCATATCAAAGAGTAAAATTGAAAATTTTCGAAAGAAGGAACGAGATTTTGAAATACTAATAGTTTTGGTTGAGTTTCGGTCAGACCGAAAGTTTGGCAGCAGTTTCACTGAAAACGAATATTTGGCGGAACTCTGATTTTACCCTGACACCGAAATTTCGGTCGATCTCTTATTTTGTTTACTCAAACCCCTGGAGTTTGTTTGGATGGGCAGAAGAGCTATCGCATCTAAGGTCTGCAGGAATCTGAAAATCATGTAAATAAAGTTGTTTAAAGTATCTGTACATAGTATTTTTTGTTTGCTTTTTACTTTGAGGAAAAGGAAGTTTGCATAGCAGTGACACCTATTGGGCAGATGGGCAGTATACATCCAAACCTAATAAGGATATATTTATATCAAGATCCAACAGAATATGAAGTTTAATGAAATTCTATGCCTTAGTTCTTGATATAGCTATTGCGGGAAGTTTTTTAAAATGCAGCATAGCAGCGCCACCTATTGAGCAATTTACACCAAAACCTAATCAGCCCCAATTTATGTCAAGCTGTTACTGAATCTGAAATTTGATTAAATTCCATGCATTAGTTCTTGAGATAGAGCATCCATAAAATTTGTGACGTGCACAGACTCTTGAGCAGACATTTTCTAAAAACAGTCAAATCATGTTCAGGACCTTCTAAAACGTCTAAATCCATCAAAAACTGGAAATTGGAATTTTTCACGAGTACAGTACTTCCTTCTTGTAAAGGTAGAAGAAAGTAAAAATTAGAGTAAGTTTTATTGATATGATAAAAACATATGGAAATTTAAGTAACACATTGTATGCCATTCAAAAACAATGGTGAAATATCTGTATTTAAAACGAATTAAAACTTATGTAAATTCAATTTCGAAATTTATTTTAATTAACTGGTCTTAATTTCAACTTGGGTGGAATCAAAATTCATTGAAAATTACATCATAGTTTAAGAAAAAAAAGTTTGAGCTTCATGAATGACATTCATTAGTGACATATTCTCTACAATATGAGGTCATTTTCACAAGTTGAAACATTTGAACTTTGTAAAATTAGGATCTAAATTTTTATGTATTTTTATATTGCTGTTTATATGAATGCATAGTATTCTGTAAAGTTTTCGGAAAATTAAATGGAGTCAATTCAGATTATACGTGTATTACAATGTATGTCATGTTAGCTGTGTTCCCTATAGCTTACTGAATTCTTTCCAATGCCAGATGCTAACTTGTGATAGTTGGACAATACTTGTAATAAAGTAAATTTTAATTTTTTATTCTTTGAAAAAGCATCTCTCTATTTTAAAAAAAAAAGTAACTAATACTGTCACCACAGTAAATGAATTTTGTGACTGGAACCATTGCAGATGAAAATTGGTAGTACTATAGAGAAATGTTCGATAAATAGGCTGAAGCAGATGATTTTTAAATCTAAGAATTATTTTAAGAGTATTTAATGTTTAAGTCGGTAAAAATAGTTCTGTTTAAAAAGTTGTATAGGAAACAAAAACTATGCCTAGTAATTTAACCATGTTTTGCAGGTACCTGACAAGCTTGTGGTATACAGTGTGTAATTATTTTTTTCATTTGACTAATTTTTTTAGGGTTTTTTTTTCTTTCAATGTTTTATTCATATTTAGAAAAGGCCATTTTAGGTAGATTTCGTAAGAAATACTACCTATTACATTCTCACCTAAGTTGGAAATTTTGAAAAATTTTTGCAGATCTACGCCGATCATGACTCCCAGAACCCAAAACCACCCCCAGTTCAAAAGTTTATCTATCTATCTATCTATGTCACTTTTTTCTGACCACGATAACTGGAAAAATTCTGCATAAATCTCTTCCAAACTGATACATAAAATCAAGGGTCATAAAATCTCGGTCAAGTTCGTTAATGGACAAAATCGAACCAAGGGGGGGGAAATGGGGGGGCTTTTTGTGAAAACAGAAAAATCCTCATAATTTCTTTATTATTATACGTATCGAATCCGTTTAAAGTTATTATTACTTCTAGGAAAAGGGCCGAAAATGTATGTATGGCAGATTTTTGATATAATTAAAAATGGCCCCAAGGGGGGGAAAAAAGGGGGGTTTTAGGAGAAAAAAAATCATGGCTTCGTCAATTCACAAGATATCAAATCCGCGTAAATTTATTATTAATCCTCTTAGTATTATCTAAAACTTTTATATTGACAAGTTTTTTATAGGACCAACCGTTATAGCAAAAAAAAATTAAAAACAAAACAAATCCCTGCCGGCTCCGCCTGCAAACAAGTTATTTTTCGAAGTAGGTGGTTCCAACTCCCGCATCTTTTCGAAACTGATACATAAAATCAAGGGTCATAAAATCTCGGTCAAGTTCGTTAATGGGCAAAATCGAACCAAGGGGGGGGGAAATGGGGGGGCTTTTTGTGAAAACAGAAAAACCCTCATAATTTCTTTATTATTATACGTATCGAATCCGTTTAAAGTTATTATTACTTCTAGGAAAATGGCCGAAAATGTATGTATGACAGATTTTTGATATAATTAAAAATGGCCCCAAGGGGGGGGAAAAGGGGGTTTTTAGAAGAAAAAAAATCATAGCTTCGTCAATTCACAAGATATCAAATCCGCGTAAATTTATTATTAATCCTCTTAGTATTATCTAAAAGGTTTATATTGACAAGTTTTTTATAGGACCAACCGTTATAGCAAAC
The DNA here is from genome assembly GCA_963931845.1 of Maratus michaelseni. Taxonomy (NCBI): domain Eukaryota; kingdom Metazoa; phylum Arthropoda; class Arachnida; order Araneae; family Salticidae; genus Maratus; species Maratus michaelseni. Next base: position 190,492,613 of record OZ007587.1, read on the forward strand.
AAAAATTAAAAACAAAAAAAAAGCCCTGCCGGCTCCGCCTGCAAACAAGTTATTTTTCGAAGTAGGTGGTTCCAACTCCCGCATCTTTTCGAAACTGATACATAAAATCAAGGGGCATAAAATCTCGGTCAAGTTCGTTAATGGGCAAAATCGAACCAAGGGGGGGGGGGGGGGGGCTTTTTGTGAAAACAGAAAAATCCTCATAATTTCTTTATTATTATACGTATCGAATCCGTTTAAAGTTATTATTACTTCTAGGAAAAGGGCCGAAAATGTATGTATGACAGATTTTTGATATAATTAAAAATGGCCCCAAAGGGGGGGGAAGGGGGGTTTTAGGAGAAAAAAAATCATAGCTTCGTCAATTCACAAGATATCAAATCCGCGTAAATTTATTATTAATCCTCTTATCATTATCTAAAACTTTTATATTGACAAGTTTTTTATAGGACCAACCGTTAAAGCAAAAAAAAAAATTAAAAACAAAAAAAATCCCTGCCGGCTCCGCCTGCAAACAAGTTATTTTTCGAAGTAGGCGGTTCCAACTCCCGCATCTTTTCGAAACTGATACATAAAATCAAGGGACATAAAATCTCGGTCAAGTTCGTTAATGGGCAAAATCAAACCAAGGAGGGGGGGGGGGCTTTTTGTGAAAACAGAAAAAAAAAACCCATAATTTCTTAATTATGATACGTATCGAATCCGTTTAAAGTTATTATTACTTCTAGGAACAGGGCCAAAAACTTATGTATGACAGATTTTTGATATAATTAAAAATTGCCTTAAGGGGGGGGGAGGGAAGGGGGGTTTTAGAAGAAAAAAATTCATAACTTCGTCAATTCCCAATATTTCAAATCCGCTTAAATATATTATAAATCCTCTTAATATTATCTAAAACTTTTATATTGACATGTTTTTTATAGGACCAACTCTTATAGCAAAAAAAAAAAAAAAAAAATCCTTGCTGGCTCCGCCTGCAAACAAGTTTCGTTTCGAAGTAGGCGGTTCCAACTGCAGCATCATCCGCAAAAAGGTCATTTCTTCCGCAATTCCCGACAAACAGGCACCCCACGTTCTGCGTCTTCGAAATCTACCTGTGCCTGTAGACCGAGCCGTCAGGGATTTTTTTATATTGTTGCCAATTTGTAAAACTGTGTAAATAATGCTATTCCCTTTCAATTAAAAGAATGTATTTACCTGTGACTGTTAAAAACAGAAATAAAACTTTTAAATAATTAAATGATCATGTGTATCCAGGTGAGTATTTGGAATTTGACTGGCTTCTGCATATTGGTCCCTGCATAAAATAGTTCGCTGGCAATGATGTATTCAAATTTATGAAATCAGTAAGCAATGCATTGTGAATACTTTATCATTTTAGCACTACAGTAATTTTGCACGTATGCTCCGCACCCTAGTTAAGTCTTTTTCAAACCGGAAATTTTATTGAAAGTAAGAAGTCAAATAAGTGCTAAGCAGAAGTAAGTCACATTTTACTTTAAATAAATTCTGGTAGGAATTCGAATTGTCTGACGTGCGGCGTATGCGCGCGAAATTACGGTAGCTATTAGATTTTAATAGAATAAAATATTTTTTCTCTTTAAATGAAGTATTAAAAGTTAGGGTGTGTATGTGCATTACACAAGGGCACAGCATGACAGCATACATAAAAAAAAATATGATAAATCTTTTAAAATTATTGTACTCATTAGAACTTTTCTAGACTCCTTGGATTTTTCCTTCTCAGTCTGTATGAATTCTGTAAAAAGCAGTAAATGGGAAAAATTACACACATTATAAATGCTCAAATATTAATATTTCCAAACAGTTTCAATTTAAAAATAACATGAGACATTTATTTATTTCTAAAAAAACCTTTTTACCTATTGTTACAAATTTTAAAACAATACCAATAATGTTTCCTTTCAATTGAAAACTGTATTCTCACGTTAATATTAAAAAGACGAAGAAAACTTTGGTAAAAATCACGTCATATTGGAAACGATACATTTAACCCTTAAATGCATGAATTTTCTTTTAGAATTGTGTTTCTTTATACTTATATTAAGGATTAGACACCAGAAATTTTAAGATAGATTTTTAACTTTATTTAGTGGCATATTTATGTGATTTTTACAGGATTAATATTTCTATATAAATATAGTGGTTGTGAAGAACTTGATTTATTTGTTAAAAGTTAAATAAAAAGTATGCAAATTTGATACACTATGCATTTAAGGGTTAAAACAATTTTCTTATAGTGTCGTTATAAAATTCTGTAAAGCAGCGACATTGTTTAATTAGACTTTGTATACAAGCTGATTTCCAAATGTTTAATTGATCCGATTTCATCAGTTACGTAAACAGCCGTTAGATGTCGCGACAGCAGTTCAGTTGATTCGGCCTTTAAATTCCTCAGTCAAAGTGAAATAAATGGAAACCCAATTGCAGAAGATTACCACTGGTCATTTAATCATAATTCAATCTGCCGTAACCATTTTAAAACCGAACAAATAAGCATGTTTTTATAGCTTGCTGTATCTGAATGGGGGTTGGAGAATGTAGCTCGTAGGGGGCAGGCCCCCCTAGTAGTTTAAAATGTGCTTTGTTGTTTGTCGTTTTACAAAGTTCTTTGTTATCATTAATTGAAAAGGCAAGTTTATTAGGTAGCTTTCATTACAAAAAGCTACCTATTGCAGCCATTCAGAGGAAAGCAATTCCAAAAAATTTTGGTATATTTTCACCCATCATGACCCCCAGACCCCAAAACCACCCTCCATTCAAATGTTGATTTATATATATAATATTTGTCACACTGTAACTCTCTTATTTATGAACCGATTTGGGTGTGACTGAGTATGTGTATAGGACATACCAATGTCTCGACAGAGTTCGTTGGCCAGCTTTATCTACCGTCTTGTTTAAAAATGTGGCCAGTTTTTTTTTTTTTTTTTTTTTTTTTTTAATCAAAAAGATGTACAAAAAATTTTTATAAATTGAAAAATTGTTTCCGTTAAGTGTTAGAACGTGATACAAGAATTCTAGAACATTTTTTGTTTTGGCTATATCTTAAAAAATGGCTGAGATATGGCAGTTTGAAATTCTAGGGTGGCTGAGATTTTGAAACAATCTGATATTTGTTATGCTTTAACTCTCGTATTTATGAACTGATATGAATGTGACTGATCATGTTTACAGAACATACCAAGGTCTCAACCGAGTTCATTGGCCAGCTTCATACACCATTTTGTTTCAAAATTGCGGCCAGTTAAATTTTTTCAAAATTCAAAAGATGTATAAAAAATTATAAATTGAAAAAGTTGTTGCCGTTAAGTGTTAGATCGTGATACAAGGATTCTGGAACATTTTTTGTCTTGGCTATATCTTAAAAAATGGCTGAGATATGGTAGTTTGAAATTCTAGGGTGTCTGACATTTTGAAACAATCTGATTTTTGTTATGCTGAAATTCGCATTCAAATTCAGTATTAACAAAAACCGGGATTAAATCTTCTTTAATCAGGTTCCAAGCATTTTAGCTTCTGGTGTTTGAGTAAAATGGAGTTGAATTTTTAAAAATATGGACTATGAAAGCTACCTTTTCCTCCCGGTACAGGCCAGAAGGACTTTTTTATACTTTTCATCATTAACTAATTTTTCAGTGAAACCTATTAAAATTTTCGATTGATTAATCTATTACTTTAAAATGATTTTCAGAGCATATAAGTATATGGTACTATATTTTTAGGTAGCTTTCATTACAAAAAGCTACCTATTGCAGCCATTCGGAAGAAAGTAATTCCAAAAAATTTTGGTATATTTTCACTGATCATGACCCTCAAACCACCCTCCGTTCAAATGTTGATTTATATATATATTCATTTATATATATATCCATATATATATATATATATATATATATATATATATGACATATGTCATGCTGTAACTCTCTTATTTATGAATCGATTTGGATGGGACTGAGTATGTGTGTAGGACATTGAAGGTCTCGACCGAGTTCGTTGGCCAGCTTCATCCGCCATCTTGTTTCAAATGGCAGCTAGTTAAAAATTTGTAATTTTTTTAAAATTCGAAAAAATTGTAAATCGAAAAAATTGTTTCCGTTATAGGTTAGACCGTGATACAAGGATTCTGGAACAATTTTTGTTTTGGCTATATCTTAAAAAATGGCTGAGATATGGCAGTTTGAAATTCTAGGGTGGCTGAGATTTTGAAACAATCTGATTTTTGTTATGCTGTAACTCTCATACTGAAATTCGCATTCAAATTCAGTATTAACGAAAACCGGGATTGAATATTCTATAATCGGGTTCTATGCATTTTAGCTTTGGGTGTTTGAGTGAAATAAGTTTTATAATAAAATTTTTTAAATCATGTACTATGAAAGCAACCTTTTCCTCCCGGTACAGGCCGGAAGGATTTTTCTATTTACGACCCATTTTTCATTTTTTGAGAATTAGCCAAGATATTAATTAAAAAACGGTTTCTGACAAAAACTTAGCAGGTAGCGTCCTGCTCCGAAGCAAACAAGAACCCAGAATGAAATTACGGTTTCTTTTTTTTTTTTTTTTTTTTTTTTTTTAAGGGTTTCGTTCATCTCACGAAACCCTATTACCCCCGCTCCGTTGTCTGTCCGTCACAGAACCATTCTCAAAAAGTATGTAACTTGCAGAGTTGAAACTTAGTGTATAAATCTGAATAGCAGCTGTGAAGAGTTCAAAATATTAAAATTTGAAAAATTCGTATTATTTTAATAAATAGAGATAAAAAAAAACCAAAATTCTAACAGCCTTTTCCTATTAAATTGAAACATTTTTCGTTATAGCAGATGCCAAAGATTTAAATCCACAATGAAATTCTTTCTACAATAATTAATTTTCTATCAGACGATTTTCACGTGAAAAATGAAAATGAAATAAAAAGTTTCACCAATTGAAAAAAAGATAAATATGAAGTAAAATTGATTGACGTCGTAGTCGTAATAAAACGGAAAATGTCTAAGATTTCTCAATAATACAAGGAGTATGAGTATGTGTAAGTGGACAAAGCGGATTAATATCACGTCATTAGAGAATTAAAAAGAAAATCTAACGTCATATAGGAAGTTTAACTAATTTTTCAAATGTTTGAGAATAATACAAAGAGAGTATCAATATAAATAATAGAGAATAGTAAATATATGAGTTTGAGAAATATATTGAATCGTGATAAAAATCCGATTAGGGAAATATTCGCATATTTTAACATTTTGAAGGTGTACAATTTGTTTAATTTTGAAATTATTTTTTTAAATATTACATTTAGTCCGTATGACGGATATTATTATGACAGAATATAATAGCGGGCTTGGACCACTATCCAGCTGTTTTAGATATTCGAAAAAAGGAAAAAATAGACCGGTAAATTTTTACTTTATAAAAAACATGACTTTTTTTTTTTTTTTTTTTTTTTTTTTTTTTTTTTTGAATTTATTAAAGAAAGGATAAAGTGTTTTGAAAGGAATATTAAACGAAACCCTTTGAGCGATCTTCGATCACAATTACCCACTTGTTTTTTTGTTTTTTTTTTTCTTCACGTTTTTCCGTATTTGGAAAGATAAAACTTCCAAGACTTTATTTTTTCTTCCAATTCTGTCTTAGCAGATTTTACTGTATATCGTCACATGTATTCAAAATTGTTATTTAGTACTTCTGGATTATCCTTTTTTTAAATTTTAAATGCTATTCAAAGTTTAATAAAGATAACATTTAAATTAAAGGAATCTTCCAAAATCGGAGTATCTAATAATTTTTGTTAGCAGTACTTTTTCAACAAATTAAAGTAAATATCTACTTGCTGCTAAAGAAAGGAAGGAACAAAAATAGCTACTATCCCCCCAAAAAAACTAAAAGAATATTTTTTAATAATTATAGCATTTATTATAATTATGTCCTATATTATAATTATAGTCTATTTTCTGATCAAATAAAAGAAACAATTATTTACCGGTTGCCTCTTAATATACTTTTAGAGATTATTTCGTCTGCCAATGTAGACGAGTGCATGAAATTTCATAAAGTTGATTTGACTGCAGTTGAAGTTGAATCAACAATAGGTATTAATATTTCCCATGGCCGTTATGTAACAAGATAGTTAAGATAATAAATAATAATAAAAATTCATTTCTGGGATCATATTGCCAGACTATTGATAGTGTTTTTTATTTTAGTTATTTGCTAGCAAGAGCTTCGCTTTGTTTTTTCCCAAACGAACCTAGAATTAAACGGATGTGGGATTGGGGACGCTACAGCCTTCGGCATAGTGTCGAATCAAACAAACTTTGAACTATTGTGGTTTTCTTTTTATCTCGACCCAAATTAAATTAAGATTTACAGCATAGTCATTCGCGTTGCTATAGGAAAAAAAATTGACATTTTTCCAAAATGAATTTAATCATGGCAGTAGCAAAATTTACTGAAGAAATCTTTCAGTTTCAGAAAAAGAAATTGTCAAAATATTGCCGCGAAACGCGATAAAACGCTGTAAACTGTATAAACAATTCACAAAAAATTCGAAAATTGATAAGGACAAAATTTACTATATTAGACTAAAAGTTTGAAAAAAAAATTGTCCTTTTACGAATGTCAAAAAATCGCATTAAAAAATTTGCGAAAAATTCAAAAATTACTATACGAATTCCGAGTAAACATTATTGAAAAGAAGACGAAATTTATTGTGCTGGTTGGAAAAATTGAAACCTGTTTGATTTTACTAATGTGAAAAAATCGACGCGGAACTCGATAAAACGCTAACAAATCGCATAATAAAATCAGAATAAAAATCTAATAAAAAATCCTAAGACTTCGATTTGCCGTTTGGCCGCTGTGCTCTATCTCTCGCAAATATACCAGGATTGCCGTGTAATTAATATATGTTATTGAGGTTTACTATAGCATGGTCGCTATTACAAACGAAGGGGTGGCATTTATAGTTCGTTTGCAGAGACACGAAAAAAAATCGGAAACATGTGGTCTATAGGGAATAATTGTTTGAAGTACATTTTAATGATATTACACATCTTCAAATATTACAAAATTGATATACACTACAATGTATTTCCTATAGTAAATGGTGACCATAACATTTATTGTCAATTTACAGGGACACACAAAATAATTCAATTGCATATTACTGTATGTTGACAGCAATTGTTTGAAATTGCTTTATGAAATTAATGAGATATGCGCACAAGAATCATATGAAAAACAACAGTTAAACTCTAAGAGTTAAGGTTACAGTGACAGAATTTTAGATGGCAACAGCTACTCTTTTTTATTGGAATGTGATTTTCATAGTGAAAATACGTTAGAACTGTAACCTGTAGCACGAAAATCGCCGGTGCTAGGCAGACTAAGAAGAAAAGTGAAAACAGCCAATAAAGGAGAGAGAAGCAACAGAAAGTAAATTTGGGAATTTGCGTGAAATTTTTTTATGGTTGATTATCTTGAATTGTTGGTACTAAAATAGTGTTGTCTAGGAGATGTCGTTTACTTGATTCGTTAAGATGGCGGCATGGAAATGAGGTTATCACAAGTTGGTGCTGCTAGACGCGTCTTTGTGTCTCGTAGTGTGGTCCAAAGGCTCTGAGATCAATTTTAATCAAAAAATTCAGTATCAAGAAGACTTGTACCAGACCGGTCAGGTGTTACAACCCTGTACAAGATCGCTTTCTAGTTCTTTTGGCCAGAAGGACGAGCATCACTACTGTAGCTCAGCTTATTTCAGATCATCGCAAAGCAACAGGGGTGACAATACCTGCGATTACGATGCACCGACGTATTCACAATTAAGGACTCTATGCAAGACGACTCGTCGTGTGTGGCCCTCTTAATCGACACCACAGAAGTGCACGTTTATGTTGGCCAAGCGAGCACGTTACCTCGAACACACAACAATGGTCTTCCGTACTGTTCACAGATGAGTCCCGGTTTGCTTTGGGGAGTGATTCAGTTCGTGTGCTGATCTGGAGAGAACAAGATGTAACATTGTTGAAAGACACAGTTATAGAGGAGGTGGAACCATGTTTTGGGCTGGAATCTCTCTTTTGGTCACAGTAACTTCCATGTGTGTCATGGAAGAATTCTGACTGCTGTGAAATATCGGGACAAGATCCTTGCTCCGTTTGTCACACCGTATGGTGGTGCTATTGGTGTTGATTTAATCTGAATGGTTAATAATACCCGATCGAATTGAGCTAGAGTCGTTGATGAATATCTAGAGGATCAAGGTTTGGAGCGAATGGAATGGCTAGCACAATCTTTGGACTTTGATCGTATAGAGCATCTTTGAGACTATCTCAACAGACAGGTGGCTGCCGTAAGTCTTCCTCCAAAGTCGTTAAATGAGCTGGAACAAGCAATTCTGCATGTATGGGAGTTGTTTCCCTTTGCAGTGTCCGACAACTTAATTGACAGTATGGAAAGTTGATGCCACAAATTCATTACAAGTAGGATCGGACACATGCCTTATTAAAATCCGTTTATTTCATTTTTCTTTCACTAAAAAACTGCTATTTATTTTTATTTTTTTTTATCCAACAGTGGACTTTTGCAAAAAATGCAATTTTTTATTTGTAAATCATGCTTGATGTTAAAATTAAGTAAAATTCGATAAATAACTGTTTAAAGCACAATTCTTATAAATTTCATGTTTTTATCTTCATTTGTTTTCAAATTAGACACAAAAGACTTGGTTGTACCTCAACTTTTTCAGGCCAGTGTACTTTAAACCAAAATTTCATTTAGTTTTTGTGAACGGTATGATAGTTACGGTACAGCGCCTAGAATACATAGTGTGGAAACCGGCTACAAAATAGTACTAAAAAATTGTATCCAATAAATGTACAACGTTGCTGAAAATATTAGGATGGGTTCGCAGCGCCATCTGCTAGCTCTTGACATTGTATTAGAATGTTTCGGCTGGTATTAAGTATTTTAAATACTTAAATTATATCATTTTCTCCTCTGACTTAGTGATTTTTATAAGTTTTTTTTTTAAATTATGAAAGCATGGCTAAAAAACGTGATACGCATTTTTTTTGTCTCTGGTTGCAACATTATCGTAGGCTTCGTAGGAGCACCGTTGCACATTTATAGGCTACAACTTTTTAGCACTTTTTAAAGCATTACACCATTTGCCGGTTTCCACACTATGTATTCTAGGCGCTGTAGTTACGGGCTCATATATCGGGATAGTTTTTTTTTTTTTATAATCACCCTGCATTTCAGCTTTGCCATATGATAGAATACCTCGTACCATTTCCATCCGCAAAATAAAACAATTTTTGAGAAAACGTAACTTAGCATGTTCTTTTTCTAAGCTCTTCAATTAGAAAGAATCATTGATGAGATAAAAAAACAGTTTTTCCAAGAACCGACATGTAATGCTGTATATGTACAGTGGCGGTCAAAAGTTTCCGGCCAGTTAGTTTCTTTGATTTGTTTTCCAGAACGTTTCAATGAAGAACAAGCGCAAGTACTCCAAAAATTAGGAATATGCAAATGACCTCTGACCACGTGATCACATTGATTGGATACTGAAGACACTTGATGCACAAGGAAGGAATTCGAAATTCGCGTGTGCGAAAGTTTCCGGTCATTCGTTAGTTTTTGCTGTAGGTAAAGTGTTTTTTTTTTTTTTTTTTTTTGGGGGGGGGGCGTGTTTGTTAATTAATCAACATGAATAACGTAGTTGAAATTCAAAAATGAAAAGTTCAACAATTATTGTTCGTAAACGAGTGCTTTGTTTGTTGCTAAAGGGCCAATCCTCTCGTGAGATTGCGCAAAGTTATCGATCGGAAAATCTACTGTGAATGATATTTAAAAAATACATAAAGATGGCCATGGCCTTCAGGACTTGCCCCGGTCCAGGAGACCCCTAAAAACGACTATTCGTGTGGACAGAATTATCAGGAGAATAGCAGTTGATGACCCGCATTAAAATACCGCTGCTATATCCCGCCATTTACGGAGTGAAAATATTGCTGAAATAAGTTGGTCTACGGTGTCAAGACGCTTATGTGACGTAGGACTTTATGAAAGAGTCGATGTTAAAAAAAACCTTTCATAAGTAAAAAAAAAATCAGCATGTCCGACTGGCGTTTGCCAAGGAACACAAAGACTGGTCAAGTGAAAACTGGAAAAAAGTAATATTTTCCGATGAATCGAGGTTCAACCTTTTTGGGAGTGATGACAGACACTACGTCTGACGACCTGAAAACAAAAGATATGATTCGATATATGTTATTCGTACAATGAAGCATGGCGGAGGACACATTATGCTATGGGGGCATTTTCTGGAAAAGGTGTCGGTCCGTTAGTTGAAATCCGCGGCAAGATGAATAGTGCAATGTATAAGAATATGTTGCAAGATCATTTGCTGCCTTATTGGAGGAAAAATTGTGGTCGCAACTATTTGTGTCAGCATGATAACGATCCAAAGCATACATGCAAGTTCGTCAAGCAGTGGCTTTCGCGCAAAAAAAATCCGCTTTTGAAATGGCCAGCCTAATCACCCGATCTGAATCCAATAGAATATCTTTGAAACGAACTTGACAAACGTGTACGGAATTATAAATATTCCAATTCAGCGGAATTTTCCCAAAAATTGCAAGAAGAGTGGAAAAAACTTTACCATAGACGAATTTCAACCGTTCATTGAATCAATGCTCCGTCGCAGCGCCGCAGTACTTATTGATAAAGGTATGACGACAAAATACTAACTGTAAACGTTGTTGATCACTGTTATTTTCTATTATAACACCATTTTTTTCCAAACTTGCCGAGATGACCGGAAACTTTTGAGAACTGCGTTCTCCTTTGCAATTAATTTTGTCATTTAAATTTATTGATATTTATTTGTTATTTCATAAATATGTTCCTAACTATTTTGTCAATAAAATGTGTAAGCATCACTTTGAGATTCCTCTTCATATGGGTATACTTACAAATTAACCAAACATTTTATGCTGGCCGGAAACTTTTGACCGCCACTGTATATGTACAATGTAGCCGCGTTGACTTGACTTTCGTAGTCTTACTGTAACTAGATAAGCACTGATACTCAACATAATAAGAATAAATGAATACATAGAGAAAATGAAACTTACAAATTTGATTTATCTTTTCCTTACTGATAAAAAATAACAAATTCTTCAACAAAACTCTTGAAACGGGTTTATTTTTCCTTCCTTCTTTCATTTTTCTTTAAAAAAAACTGGTATACCCATTTTAGAGTTGCCTTTTTCAATAATGCACAGTATTTTTAACACTTTCCAATATAGTTGAAAAATGTTTATGAATTCGGTTTGTCTGTCTGCCGTTTGTCCGTGCTCTAACTCTCGTACATAGATTACTCAGTTTGCTATTTAATTAGTAAATGTTATTGAAATTCACTGTGACATGTTTGCTATTGAAATTGGAGTTTGTATAATTTTTAGTTCATTTACAGGGACACTCAAAAACACCCCGTTACATTAAGGTCTATTGAGAAAAATTGTTTGAGGCGTATTTTAATGATGTTATACATTTACAAGCATAATAAAATTGATATGCATTTCTGAGGTGCACTAAAACATGCTTTCTGTTGAATGTGGAGAGCAAAGCATTTATCACTCATTTACAGGGCCGCACAAAAGTATTCAGTTACAGTATACTGTCTATGAGCGATAATTGCTGAAAGTGCGTTTTCAGTTTTGATATGCATTTTTTACACTAGATTATTATTATTTTTTTTTTTTTTAACACAATTATTTCAAATTGGTAAAGTAATCATACAAGTTGTAAATTTCCAACTGGACGAAAAATGTCCGGGCCAGGATTCGAACCTGGGATCGCTTGGCTGAAGCCGCCACGCTCCACCACTGAGCTATCCCGGTCGAATCTGGAGGGCATAATTCATCCAGTTAACCTTATTGATCGAAGCATCTGGTCTGATATTTTAATCAGCTCAACAGAAAAGATCGCAGGTAATGGAACTCCAGTAAACGCTGGATACGGAATACACTAGATTTTTTTTTTTTAACACAATTATTTCAAATTGGTAAAGTAATCATACAAGTTGTAAACTTCCAACTGGACGAAAAATGTCCGGGCCAGGATTCGAACCTGGAATCGCTTGGCTGAAGCCGCCACGCTCCACCACTGAGCTATCCCGGTCGAAGATTACTTTACCAATTTGAAATAATTGTGTTAAAAAAAAAAAAAAATCTAGTGTATTCCGTATCCAGCGTTTACTGGAGTTCCATTACCTGCGATCTTTTCTGTTGAGCTGATTAAAATATCAGACCAGATGCTTCGATCAATAAGGTTAACTTGAATGAATTATGCCCTCCAGATTCGACCGGGATAGCTCAGTGGTGGAGCGTGGCGGCTTCAGCCAAGCGATCCCAGGTTCGAATCCTGGCCCGGACATTTTTCGTCCAGTTGGAAATTTACAACTTGTATGATTACTTTACCAATTTGAAATAATTGTGTTAAAAAAAAAAAATCTAGTGTATTCCGTATCCAGCGTTTACTGGAGTTCCATTACCTGCGATCTTTTCTGTTGAGCTGATTAAAATATCAGACCAGATGCTTCGATCAATAAGGTTAACTGGATGAATTATGCCCTCCAGATTCGACCGGGATAGCTCAGTGGTGGAGCGTGGCGGCTTCAGCCAAGCGATCCCAGGTTCGAATCCTGGCCCGGACATTTTTCGTCCAGTTGGAAATTTACAACTTGTATGCATTTTTTAGTTTATATATATATTTGCGTATTACGTGCTGTGTATAAATTCTGCAGATCATATATATGGCTACACAAAAGAATTCACTGTGTATGAGCGTTTGAGTTATGCATTCCCAACTGAACTGTATTTAGAGATGTTTGTAGAATATAAATAAATTCATATACAAGGCTACGCAAAGAACTGGCTACATTGCCGTCTATGAATACTTATTTCTGAAAGTAATTCCAGTTGTTATGCGTTTTCTAACATGTTAAATAAGATATTTTCTTTCACCTTATTAAATGGTATTCCATTTACAGTATTCTGGTAGCGTTGGAAAGTGTATCATAATCTTTGCTTGACGCATAGCTATTTTTTATTTATTATTTTTTTTTAATAGACTAGGGGTATGGCAACTATTATTATATTTTACTTGTACCATTATTTCCAAACAGCAATCTTTGTAATATCTTTCTACAATGTGTGATTGAGGAAAGTAAATAAATGAAGCACACAATCTGAAATTAGTGACAAAAATAAAATTGTGTCCGTGTGATTGACCCCTGATATATTAAAAAATCTAAAATGACTCTACTTGATTTTTAGAATACGATATTTGTCCCAGATGGGGAAAAAAAGGGGGGGAGGAGGCAGGGGAGTTTTTAAAAAATAAATTTTAAGGACAATGGAATCGGCTGGATTCTCATGCCGAACTTTTCGGCGTTCATAAAAAAATTAGCGGTTCCTAAAATAATTAGCAGTTATGATTGAAGGTGGCTCGATTTTTTGAGAGTGGAATTATATTTCAATCATAAAAGAAACATGTACAGAAAACCATAAAAACGTTTTTGTCAATTTTTAAATTGAGCACGGTGCACAATTAAAAATTCATAAAACACACAATACTTCTACAAATCGGTAGACATACTTAAAATGATTCATTGCATTAAAAGAACTTTGCTGTAATTCGTTAACACTAGAACGGCGGTGAGGGGTCATTTTGACCCCTACCAAATGAAAAAATGTCGATTCGAACCGGATATTTCTTCATAAAATAAGTTAAATAAATACCACACAAAAATAAGTTAAAAGTCTTAAATAAAAATTCTGGTATGAAATACTTTTATGAAACTTGAGTAAAATCTCCCGCCGTTCTAGTGTTAAACTCTCATGTTCTCAACTGGGGGCGTTAGGGGGTAAATGCACGATTAGATTGCAAGACAGCGAAAATAAAGATTACATTTTGGTTGTTTTCTAATGTAAATGGAATACAGGTATAAATCGAAAAATATTTATATTAATTATTAAAAAAATATTTTCATTGAAATTTGAAATTTTCTATCTTATGTGCTTAAATTTAAACTATTGTTAAATACAGGAATTGACAAATAGGGGAGAGGGGAGTACAGTGGGACAATTTTCACTTGTTTTATGATAATTTCTTCCCTTTTAATTAAAAAAATAAAACAAATACAAAGTAATATTTTGGCAACTTTTAGCTTTCATTGTAATTTTTTTCGTAATTTATACTTATTTTATTATTTAAAAAAAATAATTTTCGAGAGGTACTCAAGATGTCCCATTGTGCCCCCTGTCGAGGCACAGTGGGACAGGGAATGGGGTACAGTGGGACGGTGAGTAAGGCACATACAAAATTAGCAATATTATCACAACACATTTATTATTATTAAATACAGGTTTAGATATTTAACATAGAAGATATGAAAGTCATTTTCAAATGATAAGACTTAAAAATAGTTATAATAATGGAACACATTTAAGAGTTGAAAATTTATTTGCAAAATAATGTATGATCATTTGAAAATAATAAGGTACTATCAAATTAAACATTAAAGGATAACAAAAAGTTTTCAAAAGTTCATTTTATCATGGAATAACCTTGGAAGTCTACAGGAAATAATAAATGTGTCATTGTTCTTTCAGTCCCTCCGCAAGCCATTGGTTTTGGTAATTTCATTTCAATGTCAGCAAGAACAGCTAAATATGTTGTCTCATCCTCAATGACAAAATTGTATGCTGGCAAAAGTCTTTTCATATACTTCACTTCAAAGTCAATTTCACTTTTATTTGTGATTTATGCAACATAATAACAACATGGCTCCTTTCCTTTTCCCACACACTTTGACTAATACAAAATCTCCAATATTAATAGAAACGCTTTCTCTTTCTTCCATATCATCCTCAAAAATACTTTATCTTTCTTCCATCTCATCGTCTATCACTTGAAGAGAGCTTCAAATCTTCGTCTTCTAAAGAACTGCTTTCCCATAATTTTTTATTACAATCTTTTTTTTTTTTTTTTTTTTTTTTTTTTTGGTTATCAATTTTGAAACATTAGAAGAATACTTCTTTTTACCTTTATTTTGCTTTTCAATTTTTTCAAAAGTTTCCTGCTCTATTCTACTTTTTACAGGTGGTATCAGATCAGTCAATACTTCTGATTTCCTCTTCCTTCGGTTCCTAATTATCAGATGCATGTCATTTTATTAGAGGCCTTATTAGTTCTGGTGACAAAACAGGTTCATCAACTTTTTGGTTTTCCACCAGAGATAAATTTAAATTGTAGCACCCGGATTGTGGTTCTTCTGTGAATGGTCTAGATTTACTAGCTTCACTTGACTCATGTGATAGAATGACATGTTCAGTAGTTGATGTGTCAGCAACACATGTTGATGGAACATCGGTAACACTTGCAGCTATGAAGTCTTCTTCAGTATAAACGTTGTTATTATATGGAAAAATGCCTATAGATGAAAATCCAGATAGAATGTTCTTTGCACAAACGGCCAGAGGATAAGCCTTGCCAACAAGCTCGGCTATATTGTGGATTGTTATCCTTTAATATATTTACATTGGGGTACAGTGAGACGTGTCCCACTGTGCCTCTATCAACATGTCCCACTGTACCCCCCAAGGAGTATTTTTAAATCCAAAGTCAAAAGTTGCACAAAATTTATTAATAGAATTAAGAACATTGCACACATGTAATGAAGAAAGTTTAAGCTTTAAATTAATGCAATGATATTCATTATTGGACGATATTTTATTGCTCAAATTCAAGAAAATAAAATTTACCTGATTTTTCCAACAGTGATAGTAAAAACAAAAATGGCTGTAACTTCCCTACAAAATGAAATGTGACTGGGACTAGTTTACACAGTGTTGCCATACAAGTTAACTAAATGATGCATACATTTCTAATTGTTGTGTATTTGAATGGTAGGAAAAATGCCTTTTGTCCCACTGTGTCCCCCTTTCCACTATGGTCGTCTGGTTTTTTATCTTGCTACCAAGTTACTTAATCTGGCGTTTTTTTTTTTTTTTTAATTGACTTAACAGCACAAACGGCATTCCCCCCTCCCCCCCCCCTAATATTAAGATATAAACTTAGAAACTATATTCAAACAAAAAATATATATATAAAAATTACTTTGATTTTTTTTATTTAACAAAAAATAAGTTCATCAAATACAAATTTTAAAATATTAAAATTAGAATTATTCGAAACTTTAACATTAAAATAGGCAAAAACTTGCTTTCCTGCTTCACTATTTCAACGATGCCCTCCTCAACAGATTAGATTTTGTAGCATTCAACTATTCGGGCATTTGAAGCATTCCGCAATCAGAATTTTTTGAACATGCCGGATAATTCAGCCTTTACGGTATTTTTTTTTCCTTGTTTCAGAGATATAAAATTCTGATAAGTTTCATTAGATAAAATACATTGCAAAGTGTATAGAAGTTTATTTAGCTTTATAAATTATGTATTATTCTAAACTATAATTATAAACTATGCTTTATGTTACTTTTTCTCAATTAATTCATAAAAAAAACTTTTGTGCTTTTTGAAAAGCAATAATGGGGAAGAAGGGGGGGGGGGGTAATATTTTTTACTGGCGACTAGAATTTTTTGCTGGAAACCAGATTTTATAAAATTTGTAAGACCCTGATATTTTTTAATTTAAATATATGTTTAAATTAAAAGATATATATATTTAATGTCGTCTTTTTTATTACTCTATTTGTTATCTCCTCATCACTATGTTCTATTTTTGAATATACAGTACAGAGAACAATTAAAAGCGACAAATAATAGGGAATAAAAAGGAAATAATAAAAATCATTTATAAATAATTTATCCGAATTTAATTATTGATATCTTTAGCCTCTTGAAATGCCGGTGGCATATTATTTATACCACTAATTTTTAATTAAAATTTATGCCAGAAATTTTTAATAACGTTTTGTTTTTATACTTCACGTGAAAAAAAAATTCTAAAATTACATTTATTTCGATTGGAATGGAATTTTTCGTAAATTCTCTGAGTTTTCAATATTACAGCCACATACATATTTGTTCCAGAAAAAGATAAAATAGAGCATTAAAAGTCAAAATACATGCAATTTTCAACCTCCGGTGACATATATATATATATATATATAAGGACAACTTTATATAACATAATAATTTATTACCAAAAGTACAGCAGGGTCTTACTTATTTTTGAACATAATATTTTTGAACATGCGAGAACAGTTCAAGCATTTGTCATATCGTGACGGGCAATTGAATATGGCCGCTACGACCGATGATCCCGCCAAATGTGAGTTACGAAGTGTACTGTTCAACGTTCAACCACGCTTCTAAGAACCCCGGTTGGCAGAATGCCAAGCCGATTCCATTCACACAGTAGGGAGAATAGCCTCGGCAAAAGAAGATGAAATCACCAGTCTTTATATTAGACAGAGTACTTACGGCTTAAGACTTCCCCATTTTCGACATGGACTAGCCATTTTCGCCCATGCACAGTTCACTCCAGGTTTCTATCAAGCGTGGTGCATCAGTAATCCGTTTTCTACAAGCAGAAGGACGTAGTGCTGCTAAAATCCATGGCAGAATGAGCAAAGTGTACCATAAAAACTTTATGAGTGACGGTAGTGTACTGGAATGGAGTAGAAAAATTTAAAGAAAGGCGAATCGATGTCCATGATGATGGTGGACAAGGGCGAAAATCTGTCACTTCTGTAAGCCTCACTCAGCGTGTTGATCAGGTGGTCAGAGGCAAACAAAGGTTTACAATCAGTGAACTTTCTGAAGAATTTCCAGAGATTTCAAGGTCTGCTTTGTACATGATCATACGAGACGTATCTCTCCTCACTGGCGGCTGACTTCGTTGCAGAAGGCATCGAGAAGCTTGTGTCACGATATGACAAATGCCTCAACTGTTTTGGAGATTATGTAGAAAAATAAGTAAGATCCTGCTGTACTTTTGGTAATAAAATTATTATGTTATGTAAAGTTGTCTTTTTTTTATAGCCCATCGGAGGCTTAAAAACAAAACAGTTCTTGTATATATATATGTATGGAAAGTAATAAAATAAAGCTCATTTTAAAATTCAAAATTTTAATTCAATTCCCAAATGGGAAATTTTTACTACTCAAAAATCTAATACTTAGCTCTGAATTTGCTCCTGGTAAGTTATTATTTCGGCCAACAAATATTTTTAGACAGAAATTTCTACACATCTTATAGGGAAATATTCAAAAGTCAACGCGATCTGCAGTTGATTGTGGTTGGGGTATGGAAGAGTGTAGTCCTGGAAATCGTACGAATCTTGACCCGCACACCGACACATCAATCAAAAGCTGTTAATCCAATCACTAAGAAATTAACACCTATTTTCCACCGTAGCCTCCTATTGGGGAAAATTAAAAGCTCAACATAAAAAGTAAATAACACAAGCGAAGTGCGCGCTTTTTTGCTATGTAGAATTGCTAATAAAATTGATGACTCTCTGACTTAAAAGGACTCTGTAATTAAGAGCTTCACTGTAAAAAAAAAATTCAGAAAAGTTTCCGGTAGGAATAGGATTTTCAGTTGCCCTTATAGGTAAGGAAACTTTTCCGAACCAACACGGAAAAGAAACGAAAAAAAACGAAAGTTTTTTCTTTCCGTCAGGAAACTTGTCCTGTTTGATTCAGAAACTAATCTTTAGACACAGAATAAATTCCTGGGTCTTACGGAAATCTTTCCATTCACATAAAGAAACGTTTTGGAAGAATGGTAGAATAGATAGAAAGTATTCCGTTTTAAAAAGGAAAACTTTCCATTCACACTAAGAAATGTCTTGGTAGAACGGTAGAATAGACAGAAAGTATTCCGTTTTAAAAAGGAAACTTTTCCGAATCAGTCAGTAAACTAAACTTGAAAAAATTAAAAATTCCTGTGTAGAATAGAAACTTTTTCTTTACTTTACGGAATTTTTTTTCCTTATGATCGGAAAATTTTCTGTATTGTAAAGAAACTTTTGTTTTAAAGAGTAGGAACATTAACAGATGAAAATATTGCTTTTGGACACTGTTTTGATTTCCTTTTATCTCAATTAAATATTATTAAGAACTTTTTTGAATACATATACACATTTTAAGTATTTGTTATCATAAAATGCATTACATGTAATGCATTTTATGATAACAAAATACTTAAAATGTGTGTATATATTCAAAAAAGTTCTTAATAATATTTAATTGAGATAAAAAGAAATCAAAACAGTGTCCAAAAGCAATATTTTCATCTGTTATTGTTCCTACTCTTTATAAGAAAAGTTTCTTTACAATACAGAATCAGCTTCAAATTTTATTTATTTGTTACAATTATACTGATAAGTTTAGCTCATAGGTATTTACATTTTTTTTTAAAATAAGTATTTTATACAAGGAATGTTAGGGATACATATATATATATATGTTCAGTTTGTTGGGTGGATCTGTTTTGTTGTCAATTAGTTCATAATCATCAGTTTATTCATAATATCACAGTTTTTGTTGGTGGCTGTAACGTTTATTTAATGGTTATATATATATATATATATATATATATATAGTTCACAGTTATATCTCTAGTAATGATATTGAACGGCAATTATCTAATTTGGAATATGAATTCAATAATTCTTACAAATGGCTTGATATTAGGAAAAATATTTTTTCGATCAAAAAGAAAAATCTTAACAAGTATTATAAAGTTTTTTATCATTAAATCTATCGCCACATTTTAGTGATGTTTATTTTGATCTTTTATTATTTAGAATTAATCAACTTAATGTAAAAATTTCAAAAAACACTTACAAAAAAACTAACAACACTCTACTTATAATTACTTTTTCCAATATTGTACTTAATAAAATAAATATACACAATGTAATTAATAACATTGAGAACAAATTCCCCATAAAAAATTTTACAATACATAAATCATACAAATACAACGTTACATTAGGACGTAGGATTTTCAATTACAATAAATTTGCAAAATTTCTAACATCAAATGATAAACCTCCTTGCTTATGTAATAATCCTAATTATAGCAATTATGTAGATAAGGTACATGGTCACATTATTACAGGGGATATTAATATTGTAGAGAATGATTACTTGCGTAATCTTATGACTAATGGGACTAAATTTCGATTATCTTCATGTTATACAATTTTTTCTATTTTAAAACAATTTAATCTGGATCTTGACCTTTTTATTTATAAAATATCAATAGATTATAATAAACCTCTTGAATTTTTTAATGAATGGAAATTAAATGTTTTAAGTAATTTAAATGCTGAACTTCATAGGAATTTGGACATATATAATTTTAATTTTAAACAACTAAATAGTGAAATAACGAATTTACAAAACAAATTTATTATTACATATGTTGATAAATCACCAAACAATTATGCTTTCATCTGCAAATATTATTATTCGCAGTTAATAACTAAAGCTATAAATACAAATTTAAATTTTAAAATAACTAATCTAGATAAAATCATTAATAATCGACATATATTTCAATTTTATAAATTACTAAAAATTAAAAACTATAACTTTAATTATCCATACATAGTTGTTATACCTAAATTCCACAAAGCTCCTTTAAAATTTAGAACTGTAACAATCGGTTGTAATACTTATAACAATAATGCAAGCAAATTTTTATTAAGTATTCTCACTAAATTGTTTGAACTTACAAAACAAAAAGATAATTTGTATAGCATAAAAAATAGTTTTCAACTTGTCAATAATATTAAAAATTTAAATAACATAAAATACATGAAGACGTTTGATTTTAATGACTTATTTAATAACATTGATATTAACGATATGTTCAAGATAGTAAATTTATTATATAAGGAATACAAGGATTCTATTAAATTAAAAAATAAAATTTCGTTAAATTACTTTAAAACATTAACTAAATTTATTCTCCATTATAATTATATTGTTTTTAATGATACTATATATATACAAAGCTGTGGACTCCCTCAAGGTGGCATTGTTTCTTCAATTCTTGCAGAATTGTATTTATATTATTATGAACGTAACTCTAATATTGCTAATTGTAAAATATACCGTTATATAGATGACATTATTGTCTTCTATTTTAATAGTAATTCAAATTATTTATTACCTATAAAATATCATAAAAATTTAACTTATAGTTTCAATGTTATGGCAAATAATGAAATTAATTTTCTTGATCTTAAGATAATTCTTAAAGATAATAAACTTTTGTTTGACATTTATGACAAGCGAAATGATTTTACTTTTAAGGTTAACTTATTTACTAACTATTTGTCATGTATACATAAATCAGTATTTGTAAATATTTTACTAAATTTCGCACATAGAATTAATAATCTTTGTTCAAATAACTTTAAAAATCAAAATTTAAAACATATCCTTCAAATTGCACAAGTTTATGGATATCCTTACTATTTAGTTAAATCAATTTTACACATATAAATATAGATTTAATTTGGGTTAAATGTCTGTATTTTTTTTTTTTTTTTTTTTTTTTTTTTTTTTTTGTTAAAATCTCCTTGATAAAAATGATAATCAACTTTTGATTGTTGATATATTTGGCTAAACTATGAATCCTATTGTGTGCGTTGCTGCATAGGATTATCCTAGTTTAATGTCATTCATATTTTAAAATTTAACGTTAATTTTCAACTTTTGACTGTTGATATATTTCGCTAAATTATAACTCATATTAAGAGCATGTGCTGCATAGGATCATCTTAGTTAAAAGTCATTCATAAATTAAAATTTACATGTGGGCGAATTCTATAATTGTTGTTATGATTATACGGAGTTAATATTATTGGGGTTGTAACAAAAGTTAAAATTATCAAGGATGTTACAATGGGTTAATCAATACAATATAATATTAATATGTTAAACATATTTAATTTTAGTAAATATTAAATATTTATTAAATATAGTACACTAATAAACATATCTCTTAGTTTTATATTTTTTATTTTATTTTATTATTAGATCATTTAATTTAATTAATATTTATGTTTTTTATATATTTTTTTCATGGTAGATATTATTTAAATAGCTGGATTTAAATTATAATAAGTGCATTACCATATTGAATAATCTATGTTATTTCTAAGTATAATACTAATTTATAAAATGAAAGCATCATATGGATTCTACATTAATGTTTGGGTTAAATTAAGATATATTTTAAATGGGTTAGTTAAAATAGAAATTATATTATACTAGTAACTCTTATTCTCTCTATATATCATTAATATTAACTAGTAAAATTAATATATTTACACTACATTACAGCTGCATATAAGTAATTATACATACAATATTAAAGTTTTAGTAGAATATCTGTACACCAGATGTCAGCAGCAAATGTAAATTAATAATGTATTTGATAGTATGCTAAAATAGTCTAATATTTTTACAATAGATGGCAGTAGTATAGCTTATTTAAAATATTAAAACTTGGAAATTTAGTATGGAGGTAATAATATCTATGAAATACTTTCAAATTATCAAGTAATATTATATATTTTAATTTATTAAATTAAAATTAAAATAAAATAATTAATGGTTTTTATTTATATGTATATCATAATTTTTTTTCTACATTTTTTAAAATGTTGTAATCTATTTAGTTAAATAAAAATAACTGTAACTGTAGGTTACAATTTATGATCTGAAGGATTCTCTATTTAACTGTGAATTTAACCTCTTCTTTTGGATACAACTTTGTACATGTGCTCACAATATACTAAATATCTTGGGATATTATTAATATAAGTAATATATATATTTTTTAATTTTTTTTTAATTCTTTTTCACACTCCTTTTCAAATTGTATGTATAATTTATAATATTCCATTGTAAAGGTCTTGTTATTCAATATTGTTTCAGCGATTGTTCGGGCAAGATATGGCACTATATTTAGCAAAAGCTGGTGTCATATACAGAAAACAATCGTTCTTTGCTTATAAATGTGATTTTCTTGCCCTTGAAAAAGTAAATTACTTTATAAGCTTTTATTTGTGTATATACTCGTGTGGTTTATATTTCATTCCTTATTTTCTATTTATTTAATTTTTTTTTCTTCTTCTTAATTTGAATTAATAATGTTACTTTTATTAGGACTACAATTTTAATTTGTAAATTGACAGGGCTCTTTGGTATCGGGATTTCAGTGTATGTGGTCAGTTTCTTATGTTTCAATGGTTAAATTTTACTTAAAGTTATATATATATATATATATATATACAGTAGAATCTCGTTACAACGAACCTCGATTTAACGAATTTTTCAATTTAACGAATATAATTTGGATTGTAAAAAAAGTCATATTATTCTATTTCAGTATAAAAATATTTTCACTTTAACGAATATTTCATTATAGCGAATTTAATCAGTTTTCTCCAGAGATTCGTTGTAACGAGATTTTACTGTATAACTAAATATTCAGATGATGCTAAACCAGTGTTGAATTCAGAGACTTTTCTGCGGCTCCGGCGGGGGGTGGGGGGGGGGGATTATATATTTCCTTTTTGGAAATTGCACTTTTTAACCATTAAAAACATAATATCTCAAATCTTCTGGGGGGGGGGGGTACATTTCAATGCTCCAGGGGGTTCCCAGCGGGCCGAATGTTGAACAGAACCTACATAGTCATTTACTACAGTGACAGACCATTTTTAGCATTTTTCGTTACTTGGGTAATCGAAAATATTATTTTATTATTAAAGTTATTATCCCCCCCCCATAGTTGTCCTCGCGATAAAATATTCACTGAAAGACATCAAGTCAAACATGTCCTTTACATCCTCAAAGTTTAAGGGCATTCCGGGCATTTCCTCACGAGTTTCAGTAAGATAATCGACGAAACGTCTGAAATCGGTCACTGCTCCTTAATTTCTGGACACCAGTGTAATATTAATAAAGTAAATCTGAAAACTTTTGAAGCCATGTAACTTATAAGAATATACAGAATTCAGCTAATCCTAATAAATAGCTTGATGATAAACAATTTTTAGAAGCCATGCAATTTGAAAGTGTACAAGACTTTGAACTTAAAGCTCAACTGAAAATTATATAACAAAAGGCATTGCTAAATGAAAATCTTTTTTAAAAACAGGGTTCGTGATTTTATTTATTTATTTAATCAAAAAATCATATATATTTTTTAATTATTTAAATCAGCTATTTTTTACTTTCTTCTATCTATAATAGAAGAAAGTATTGTAATCGAAATTTTTTTCGACTTCCGGTTTTCGACGAATTTACATGTTTTAGGGGTCAGAGATTCCGAAAAACATGTTTTTACAAAATGTCTGTCTGTCCGTCTGCCCGTCCGTCCGTCTGTCCGTCTGTCCGTCTGTGTGGCTTTTAATTGTACCATCTAAAAGTGTATGAAGTTATGCTTCAAATTGAACCTAATTTTTTTTCTATGTTTTTGGCTATGGCAAGCAGATTCTATCAGAATTTGGGGATATTTCGACGAAAGGGGGCGCTGTGATCGATATTTTTGTTCCATTTTCACTATTGTACCATCTAAAAGTGTATAAAATTATACTTCAAATTGAACCATATTTTTTTTCTAGGTTTTTGGCTATGGCAAGCAGATTCTATCAGAATTTGGGAATATTTCGACGAAAGGGGGCGCTGTGATCGATAGTTTTGTTCCATTTTCACTATTGTATCATCGAAAAGTGTATGAAGTTATGCTTCAAATTCAACCACATTTATTTTCTATGATTTTGGCTATGGCAGGCAGGTTCTATTAGAATTTGGGGATATTTCGACGAAAGGGGGCGCTGTGATCGATATTTTTGTTCCATTTTCACTATTGTATCATCAAAAAATGTATGAAGTTATGCTTCAAATTGAACAACATTTTTTTTCTATGTTTTTGGCTATGGCAAGCAGGTTCTATTAGAATTTGGGGATATTTCGACGAAAGGGGGCGTTGCGATAGCCATTTAAAGATTTCAAATTCAAAAAAGATGTGCAAATTCAAAAAAGATGTGCAAATTCAAAAAAATTAGAAATCCTAAAATTTATTTTTCGTTAAATGTTCGGCCTTGATCCGGAGAATCCGGAACAATTTTTGCTTTGCCTCTATGTTAAAAAATGGCTGAGATATAGCAGTTTGAAATTTTAGGGTGGCTAACATTTTCAAAGAAGACAGCAGAATTCATCCATAAACGGGTTTAATTTATGAGCTTTAGTTAACATGGTTTCGGCAAATTTTCTTTCATTGTTGTAACCATTAATCCTATTATTTGCTTATCACTATATATTTATATTCGCCAACGTCAAATTCTCGCCAAACTTGGCGACAGTTGGCGGAATATCGCCAAATTTGGCGACCAAAATAAGTTGTCATAAATGAAGCCAACTTGGCTGTAGAGGACTAATTTGGCGATATTCTCATTCAAATTCAATATTGACGAGAACTGGGATTGAATCTTCTTTATTTAGGTTCCACGCGTTTTACCTTCGTGTTTTCCATTAAATTAATTAGCTAAAATCATAAAACCAAGGAATAGGAAGGCTATGTGTTCCTGTCGGTTCAGGCCAGAAGGACTTTTCGTAGTTTAGTATACATCGGTTGTTCGCATCCAGGGCCGGATTTAGCCTCTAAACCACTCCGTGCAAAAGTAAGAATTTGCGCCCCTACATAATAAGTATACATAGTAAGCATTAAAAAAAAGTACATGATCTTTTTTACATTTTGTAGGGAACATCCAAAAAAAAAGTCCTTCCGGCTTGTACCGGGAGGAAAAGGTAGCTTTCCTATATCTTCGTTTTAAAATTTTAGCTAATGTTACACGAAAACAGCAAGTTAAAATGCAAAGAAACGTTTACAAAAGATTCGTTAATACTGAATTTGAATAAGAAATTCGCCAAATTATTGAGCAATAGCCAAATTGGCTTCATTTATGAAGACTTATTTTGGTCGCCAAATTTGGCGATATTTCGTCAAATGTCACCAATTTTGCCGCCAATGTCGCCAATTTTGGCGCTAACGTATATGAATATATAGTTTTATGCGTATGATTGGGAAAATTATTACAACAATGAAAGAAAATAATTTGCGAGTAATCGCGTTAATGTGCTGTTTTGTTTCAAAATGTCAGCCACCCTAGAATTTCAAACTGCTCTATCTCAGCCATTTTTTAAGATAGAGGTAAACCAAAAAATGCTCTGGAATCCTTGTATCAAGGCCTAAAACGTAATTAAAAAATAAATTTTAATTTTAATTTTTTTTGTATATTTATTTTAGTTTTAAATTTTTAAATGGCCGCCATCTTGAAACAAAATGGCGGACCAAGCTGGCCAACGAACTCGGTCGAGACATTGGTGACCTTAATACACACAATTAGTTTAATCAAAATCGATTTATAAATACGAGCGTTATCGTATGGCATAGGTCAGATATATATATATATATATATATATATATATATATGGATATATCTATATATATAAGTCAACATTTGAACAGAGGGTGGTTTTGGGGTCTGGGGGTCATGATCGGTGAAAATATATCGAAATTTTCCGGAACTGCTTTCCTCCGAACGGCTGCAATAGGTAGCTTTATACATTTTTGTATTGAAAGCTACCTAAAAAGGGAAACACACACTCAGTAATTGACACAAATACTTATAATATTTTTTCATTTAAAATACTTTACTTCATTTTAGTTCAGAGAATTCTTTAATCAATTCAGAAGCATCTAAATTGTTACTGAGTTCATACTCAATTCCTAAAATAGCGAGGTCTGACAATCTTGTTTGAGATGTTGTTGTTCGCAAATAGTTCTTGATTGTTTTTAGTCTGGAAAAACTACGTTCTCCGGATGCAACAGTTATTGGAAGAGTAAGTAAAATTCTTAGAGCAATGCTCAAGTGTGGAGCAAAATTCATTTTTGTTATGAATTTCAAAACTTCCAAAGGTGGTAAATCTTTTTCCAATAGAGAACACACCACTGATATTTCATCACAAAGTTCCAGGCTGTTTATATCCGATGATTCTCTAGCTGTTAAAATGGTTTCCAAATCTTTGCATTTGGCCAAAATTACAGTAGAACAAACATCTTTTAGTTCATACATATGAGATAAAAAACTGAAGTAACTGTTGTGATGTTGCAGCTGAGAAAATCTTTGATCTAAAGACTTGATTGCAGTGTCAGCAAGGTGGTAAAAGAATTCAATTTTGTATTTTTCCTATGCATCGATTATGGGTTCATCCTGATTTTAATAATCAAATTGTCTTTTTCGCCGACGAACTCGATGTCTCGGTATTTATTCAAAATTTTTATCTGCATCTATTTCGGATGCCGTTTCGCCAGCATCGACAAGGATGGCATTAAAGTGACTGTCCGATCTCAAATTCTTAAAAAAACGATTGGAACTTTCCAAAAGTTTTATTGCCAATGCAATATCAAAAATTTTCCCCTGCATGAGTTTACTAATGGAATTGAAATTATTTAAAACCTCATACCATATCACGACAGAACAAAGAAATTTGTATCGTTTTATTTGCGCAAGTAGCGCAGATGCTTCATCTCTTATAGAACTCTTTATACATCTCTTTGTTCTCGTAAATGCTAAGCAATGCATCATATACTCGACCGATTTAATACCTTAGTGGCTAGCATCAATTCGACTTTTTCACCTGGTGTCGCTGAGAGTTTTTAAGGTTACTTCTTCAAAATGCTTAAAAAGAATGGCCGATCTGAAAGGCGATGAAGAAAAAAATACGTACAATTTTTGGATAATATTAAAGAAGTTGGCTCCCTCTAATGATGATTTGGCCATATCATTTACCACCAGATTAACGGAGTGGCTACCACATGGTGTAAAAAAGCACGAGGGTTGATGTTTCTAATCATTGCTTGCACCCCCGCATGTTTTCCTTTCATGTTGGCATTTATACAAGATTTTTATATAAGCTGATTTTCAAATTGTGATAGATCTTACTTAATCGATCACGAAAACTGTCGCGAAAGCGATGGATGCGGCCTTGGGAATCGAGAAATACCCAAGTGAAAGGGAAACGAATAGCAACTTGATTACAGAAGATCACTACTGGTCGTGATAATATCATCCAAATCTTTCGTAATTAAGTAATCTTTTTAAAACGAGCAAATTAGCGTGTTTTTACAGCCTGCAAAGTCTGGACAGGCGGGAAGGGAGGTTACGAGCGTTGGTCGTAGGGCGCAACCCCCTAGTTTGTTAGAAAATGTAATTGTGAGATAAACTTTTATTACGAAAAAACAATTTTTCCAGATTTAAAAAAAATGCAACACTTAATTTTTTACAAAATTTACTTTTCTAGTTCAATCCATATCTTGAGAATGAATTAAAAGTTCTAAACATGTATGCTAATTTTTTTCAGTTTGACTGAAATATGTCAATTTTTGCACAAAATGTGATAAATTTTATTAAGACTGTTCTCAAATCTATAAAGGAGCTACATTCTGAATTAATTTTTGTTCGGAAACGTATGAAATTCGCAGATGTTCTTATTCAGAAACTATGTAATTGAATGGCGATTTACATTTTTTGGTAAAGGCAGAAGCTCTTTCAGAAAATACTGTCAAAGATGTCGATTTGAACCAAATTTCAGGACGCGGTAGCACGAGAAAGAGGTAAAATTTGTCGTCGCGTGACAAGATTCTCTTATACCTTAGTATATTTATCAAAAAAATGGAAAACGCTATTCGATTCCAAACCACTTCAATAGTCAGGCCTACCAATTTCATACTTTTACGTTTAAAAATGAGTCAAAATATATATGTCAGAAAGTTTCGCGTTGTTGAGCAGGGAATTTGAGAACCTCCTTAATTAAATTAATGTGAGTATATTAAACAATTTAACCCATACGTATTGATTTTTAGTAAATTGCACAAAAGATAAAAAATATATACATGAATAGGGAAAATTTAATAAAATAAGAATGTGTAAAGCTATCTAAATAATGAAATTCATAATAAACCAACTAACTTTAACTACTAAGATAAAAAGATGACAATAAAAAATATTTCACAAACAATCAAATTAACATGAGAGATGTAATATTGTTCAAACTTTTTTTTTCTCTCTTTCTTTTTTTCAAGCCACTTAAAAACATACAGTAATAACAATGGTTTTCTTCAAGTTAAATTTACTCATACCCAAGAACAAGGGCTAACACACTTCCTAAAATCTTCTTATAATATTATTTTACGACAAAACATACCTTTTGATTCTTTGTCTGTTTTTTCATAGATTTTATGCAGGAGAATAAGACAAAAGGATTTTCCAATGCAATGGTCAATGGTTCTCAGAATAACAACTTTTACTTTCTCCTAAAATATAAATTGCACCAAATAGAGCCTTCCTGTCGCCGTCCCCCTCTAACCACGTGACTCGCATCAGCCAATTACGATACGACAAACAGAAAAACAGAGAAAGGTATTTTTCTAGGAGCATTCGGATCAAGAAACATGCTTAACGCTTAAAACTTTTGGCTTTGGAGAAAAAAAAAAATAAAAACGAACTTCTAGTTGCATTTGAATAAATTTTCTTCCATCTGAAAGCCAGCTATTGAGGGTATTTTCTAGAATTTTTTTCTCATTTTGTTTTGGCAATTTTGCGCCCCTCGATTTTTAATACTCCGTGCCGGGGCACGGATTGACGGAGTGTTCGTCCGGCCCTGTTCGCATCCTTGTAACCTGACCATTCGCACGCAGCTGACGTACAACAGAATGATGAAAAATATTGATTTTATTGGCGATGTGATAGCGAATTTTGAAGTATTAACATGACTGAGATAGAAGAAAGTTTTGGGATTGGCACATCCGACTAGTTTTAATTCAAAATACAATTTTAAAATTATACATTTTAAAGTAAAATAAACTTTACTAAATAATTAAAATTAACAATTAGAAGTGTCCATTTAAATATATTTGAAATTAAAAAAATATATAGAAATTCACTTGGTTAAATTAAAATATTTTAATCCTATAAATAGTTAAAAATATACAGTTTAAAAAAAAAATGGAGCTACAGAAAAAGATTTAATTTAGAAATGTGAATTCTCTTTTACTTTTGAAAACATGAAATAAATAAAACAAATTGTCTTGTGTCATCACTTATTTACAAAAACTGCAATTTAACAAATATCCTATTCTGTATAAAATACATATACCACCTTGAATTACCCCTTTGATAAAATAAAAAGCATATGCACTCTGCATTACTAAAAGCTAAAGCTTTTTGTTCTGACCAAATTTCTTTATTAAAAATCTTAAAATATAAAAGATAATGTAAAAATTTTATTCAGAAAGAAAATGAAATTTTAAGCATTGTATTCTAGATCTGGATTATATACAGATTCCTTTAAACATACCTATTCCAAATTATATACACTACTCTGGAATACATACAATATTCATTTAATGAATTTAGAGCATATATTAAACACACTTAAGATGATTATGATTATATTTTATAAATTTCAATGGATACGAAAAAAATATTCTTTGTTATTAAAATGTTTGAAAAGAAACACCAATTTTCCAGCTTTATGAGTTCCTAAGCGATTACAGAGTTTACAGTGAATTAAAGTTTGATTTATTTGAATTTAAAATAAAAATAATCAAATCAGGCTTTTTTTTTTCTTATTTTAAGATTTTAAAACTTTAGTTGTTTATGAGTTTACATTTGCAAGTAATTAAAATTGTATGAAAAAAAAAATATATATATATATATAACATTTCAAAGTATATTACTTACCATGGAATCTTTATTTTCCGAATCTTTCTATAAATAAATTACGTTGGAATATTGAATCATTTGTTATTTACATGTGCACAATGAAGTCATGAGATATCTACATAAATATCAATAAATATACTGTTGATTGACCTATATTTATTTATTTTAACGTTTTACATATCCTCACAGAAAGTCTCCATGTTTTTGTATTAAAAAATTCACATAAGATTTACATATTTTTTAATAGATAAAATTATGCATTAATCTTTTAACATTTCTCAGCTGAGATTCTCTTTTTTTAATTAGGATTTTTATTTTAAAGTGTGATATTTGATATAAATAAAATTAAAAAAAAAAAAAAAAAAAAAAAAAAAAAACATGAATTTTAAGTTCTGTCTCCCTCACTCCTTAAATTTACAATGTATTTTTGTCAAAACATAATATTTATAATGAAATATCTTAACCTAAATTGGAAATATTTTTTTTTAAGTTTATTTAAGTCAATCAGTTGATTTTAATATCGATTTAAATCAGGATTAAAATCAAGCTGATTTAAATCAATGAACTCTGATTAAAAATTGTTAGAATATACAAGTTTTATTTAGCAACTAGTATATAACCCCGTCAAAAATGACGGATTATTGATCTGCGTTTCATTTTCATAATACTTCATACAAACAAACAGGAGGAAGATTTTATTATTGAAAGATTTGTATTGTAGAAAAGCACATTTTAAAAATGACAAATGATTTCTACAAATAAAAATGATAAGGATATATATATATTTTTTAACTTAGTATTAAATTTCTGAAATAGTTCAACGATTGGACAAAACGTTCAAATTAAATATTAATAAATAACCTTGTGCGAAAGTTTTTGTAAAAAAGTGTTATCAATGAGTTTTTAAACAGCTTGATTCACCACATAACTCATTGTTTGATTACATAAGCAAAATTAAATGCAAATTACGCGGTACTATGTATTCCTTAAATTATTAAGAGTGCGGTTTGAAATCCTCGCACAGGTCTACAGGTATATATTATTTCTGTTGTCAACATCCCTTTTTTTACACTTTTACAAAACGCACAACAATAAATGATTTACCATTCCAAAGTTTTTTAAACTGGCTTCTGACAAAGTACACTTATTGTATATATAATAAAAGTATACATAAAGTATACATTAGTTAAAGTATACATTTCGTAAAAATATCTTTTTTGATTACAAATTGCAGTTAATTAAAAATTAAATCTGCATTGTTTTCAAAAATGAAATGAAAGGTTTTTCTCAAATAAAGGTTGCCACAAAAATAAAATCCAGCAGTATATCACGCTCAACAATGATATATTAAAAAAAAAAAAAAGAATAAAAAAGATAAAGTGGACGTGTTTGCACGGGTTTATTAGGTGCGTTCATAATTATATAAATATGTAGCCCCTATAGTCGTCGTCTGGTTCGTCCATCTGTTCGCATATAACAGCGCAAAAATTACCCAATTGAATAGTTTGAAATTTAATATAGTATATAATAGTTGCAGAATTTTATCGAGTTATATCAAATTCTATTAAAATTTCAAAACCCACCGGCAGATAGCGCCACTATACTGGATAGATCACCTCAAATCCTTGCTACGAAAGAAATCACCGCTATTTCTGAAAACACATGTTTACAGAAACGTTGATATTCATGTTTTATATGAAATAGCTTTGGAAGGTTTTAAACTAAATTAAAATATTTAAAAGCTTTAATATTTCTTTGATTAGTTAATACTGTAACTTTCATGGAATAAATGAGACGATATTTTGGCTTGACTGATGTTGTTTGCAGATATTTGTATCCTTTTCTTTAGAAGTTTAAACCTACATCTAAAAAATATTAGTTATTGCTAAAAAATATTAAGAGTGCAGTGTGAAATCCTCGCAAGGGTCTACTGGTATATATTATTTCTGTTGTCAACATCTCTTTTTCTACACTTTTACAAAACGCACAACAATAAATGATGTACCATTCCAAAGTTTTTTTAACTGACTTCTGACAAAGTATACTTACATTTCGTTAAAATATCTTATTTTATTATAAATTGCAGTTAATTAAAAATTAAATCTGCATTGTTTTCAAAAATGAAATGAAAGGTTTTACTCAAATCAATGTTGGCACAAAAATAAAATACAGCAGTATATCGCGCTCGACAATTATTAAAGAAAAAAAAAGAATTAGAACAAAAAAGATAAAGTGGACGTATCTGCACGGGTTTATTAGGTGCGTTCATAATTATATAAATATGTAGCACCTACAGTCGTCATCTGGTTCGTCCATCTGTTCGCATATAACAGCGCAAAAACTACCCAATTGAATGGTTTGAAATTTAATATAGTATATAATAGTTGCAGAATTTTGTGGAGTTATTTCAAATTTTATTAAAAATTTCAAAATCCACCGGCAGATAGCGCCACTATACTGAATAGATCACCTCAAATCCTCGGTACGAAAGAAATCACCGCTATTTCTGAAAAAAATGTGTTTACAGAAACGTTGATATTCATGTTTTATATGAAATAGTTTTTGAAGGTTTTAAAAAAATTTAAAAGATTTGAAAGATTTAATAAGCTTTTACAAATATTTTAACAGCAGAATCGGATTTGAAGCTTTCAAAGAGTCGTTCATTTGTGAATCATTTGAATTTGTGATGCTGAATGGCAACAATGTTCGTTTGTTTATAGTTGGGATTCCGATTTTTAATCTGGATTTTTAATTAAGAAGTTAAAACATTATAATAGTATATGATATACATGTTTTATAGAAAAATATGCTGAACAGACATGATTTCAAGTAAAGGATATTATCATTTAGCTGTGATATGTTACACAGGTTTTTCATTAAGCCTAACATGGCGTTTAACTATGGTCGATTCGCAAACCAGAGTGGTCGTGCCCGGAACCGTTACAGACACTTTCTTGCCTTTGAATTTTATTATAAGTAAGATTATTTAATTTAAATTGAGATTACAGTGCTGAAATATAATTTCAATTATTGATCTAAATATTTTAAGATTTCTGAGCTTTCTGTACTACATGATTGATTGGATAATGTTGAAAATATTGAAAATGGGACTATGCTTAGATTTTAAAAGACACCAGCATTTGCCAATGGCTGTTAAAAAAGTTATTAAAAATAGTTTCTTTTCAAAACCATGTACTTGCACACAGTATTTTAACAAAATATTATATTAAAGTAAAAGTTTTAACACCACTCCGATGAATCTGCTAAAAAATCTTATCAGAAGCCAAATTGATAACTTAAAACAGAGGTGCAAAAATCTAGGCGCCAATTGGCCGATTCCCACCACTACATTATTAGTATTCTTCGCCTAATAAGAATACTGATAAAATTTAGGCACAGTATACTAATAAAATTTGACGAAGAATACTAATAAATTTAGTGGTAGGAATCAGCTCATTGGCGCCTAGATATTTGCACCCCTGACTTAAAACCTGCATTATATTTTGAAGTAAAAAATAAGGACTTGTGAATAATACTTATAAAACTCCTTACAAATGAAAAAAGCAAAAATATGGAAATATAAGCACTTTCTTACAGTGGAAGTCCAGTTGCCTGTAAAAATTTATGTATATTTAAAGTCAAAATTTTATCATGATTAATGACAAAGAAAGAAATGTATGTGAGTCTTTTATTCTTCAATGGCAGATCACTTAATAGAAGAATATTAAAAATTACAAATAATTCAGGAAAAATATATAAAAAATAAGTGTCTATTTAATAAAAAATCTGACTTCGCAAATGTGTATGTGCTATTTTTTTAAAAACTTAAACTTAGTAAAATAAATCAATCGCATTTAATCTGCACAAACATTAAATTGCACATACTAAAAAAAATACCATTTAAAAAAAATATATATAAGTTACTCGATTTTTTTTCTGGCTAACTACAAAAGACAGAAAAAATAAAACAAACATTTACACTGAAAATAACATTTATTTTCAACAAAACTATAAATCAAAATGTTATAATGAAAAAAAATTACAGCAATACTGATATTACTTCCATTGACAGTTCTTGCCTTAGAATAGCTGTACTTAGTACAAAAGGAGGCCTAGATTCTTTAATTTCTTCCAGGCCTTAATTGATTACACAATATCATGCTACCAAAACAAAATTGTCTTAGGACATTTCTCCGAAAAAACTGTCAAACCATCAATATTATTCGAGAACAGCATGATTTCCATTCTTACATCATCATTCGCTATTAAGCAAGGATGATATGCTCTAGCTGGAATGCGTCACTGATCACTGCAGTATTATCCTGCAATAATAACAATAATAATAATAATATATTTTTATTTTACTAATTTCTAGTGATCATGTATATTTAATGGGACAAAAACAGCACAACAGCAATGAATGATTAAGAGGACTCTTCGTCTTCAGCGATAAGTATTTTTAAGAGCAAAAAATTTGAAAATTTTCCTTTAAGTAAAAATTTCAAAATTCATAAGTTTTTAAAATACTTAAAAATTAAGGAAATTTTTTTAAATGTACAATTTAAAAATGTTAATTTAAAGATGCACATTGGACATCTGCTTCCTGCTGGTGAAAGCTATATTTTGATAATTGTATAAGGGAATTTATTACCTCTTTAAAATTTACATAGGTTACCATGGGATTTCACGATCAGCATTAAATGAAAAAAAATGGTGCCACAGGAATATAATAGAACAAGTGGGTAAGTGTGATCGAAGACACCTCAAAGGGTTTCGTTTAATATTCCTTTCAAAACACTTTATCCTTTCTTTAATAAATCCAAATAAATTTCATTTAACTACGACAACAAAAAAAAAAGTCATGCTTTTTATAAAGTAAAAATTTACCAATTGTGCATGAAAACCCATTTCTTTAAATTAGGGGGTGGAGATTGGCCCCGTTCCCTCCCTTTATACTTCACCAATTAACCTTCAAAACTAATCAGGGAAGCACCTTATCAAACTGAACCTATATACAAAATTTGAAGCAAATCGGATAATTCTGCATGAAAAACCCATTTATCTAAATTAAGGAGGGGAGATTAGCCTCCCGTTCCCCCCTTTATACTTTACCATTGAACCCCCGAAACTAATCAAGGAAGCGCCTTATAACAAATGAACTTATATACAAAATTTGAAGCAAATTGGATAATTCTGCATGAAAACACATTTATCTAAATTAAGGGAGGGATTGGACCTTAATTCCCCTTAACCAATGAACCCCCAAAACTAAACAGAGAAGCAACTTGTCACATTGAACCTATATACAAAATTTGAAGCAAATCGGATAATTCTGCATGAAATACCCATTTATCTAATTTAAGGAGGGGGATTTGCCTCCCGTCCCTACCCTTTATACTTAACCAATGAACCCCCAAAACTGATCAGGGAAGCGCCTTATCAGAATGAACCT
Organism: Maratus michaelseni; assembly: GCA_963931845.1. Taxonomy (NCBI): domain Eukaryota; kingdom Metazoa; phylum Arthropoda; class Arachnida; order Araneae; family Salticidae; genus Maratus; species Maratus michaelseni. The sequence goes on from OZ007587.1 coordinate 190,528,951, forward strand.
ATATACAAAATTTGACACAAATAGGATAATTCTGCATTAAAAACCCATTTATTTAATTAAGTGGGGATTGGACACAGTTCCCCCTTTACACTTAATGAATGAACCCCCAAAACTGATAAGGAGAAGCGTCTTATCACAATTAACCTATATAAAAAATTTGAAGCAAATCTGATAATTCTGAATAAAAAAACCCATTTATCTAAATTAAGAGGGGGGATTGGCCCCCCCGGTTCCCCTTTTATGCTTAACCAATGAACCCCTAAAACTAATCAGGGAAGCGACTTATCACAATGAGCCTATGTTACAAAATATGAAGCAAATTGGATAATTCTGCATTAAAAACCCATTTATCTAAATTAAGGGGGCGATTGCACACCGTTCTCTTGTTTATACTTAATCAAGGAATCCCCAAAACTGATATGGGGAAGCGTCTTATCACAATTAACCTATATACAAAATTTGAAACAAATCGGATAATTCTGAATAAAAAAACCCATTTATCTAAATTAAGAGGGGGATTGACCCCCCGGTTCCCCTTTTATGCTTAACCAATGAACTCCCAAAACTAATCAGGCAAGCCACTTATCACAATGAGCCTATGTACAAAATATGAAGCAAACAGGATAATTCTGCATTAAAAACCCATTTATCTAAATTATGGGGGCGATTGGACACCGTTCTCTTGTTTATACTTAATCAAGGAACCCCCAAAACTGATATGGGGAAGCGTCTTATCACAATTAACCTATATACAAAATTTGAAGCAAATCGGATAATTCTGCATAAAAACCCATTTATCTAAATTAAGGGGGGAGGGAATTAGCCACCGTTCCCCTCTTTACACTTAGCAAATGAACCCCCAAAACTAATGAGGGAAGCGCCTTATCACAATGAAGCTTTATACAAAACTTGAAGCAAATTGGGTAATTTTGCATTAAAAACCCATTTATCTAAATTAGGGGTGATTAGCCCCTGTTCCCCCTTTATACTTAACCAATGAAGCCCCAAAACTGATCAGGGAAGAGCCTTATCAGAATGAACCTATATACAAAATTTGAAACAAATCGGATAATTCTCCATAAAAAAAACCATTTATCTAAATTAAGGGGGCGATTGGACTACGCCCCCCCCCTTTATACTTAATCAATCAACCCCCAAAATTGATATGGGGAAACGTCTTATCACATTTAACCTATATACAAAATTTGAAACAAATCAGATAATTGTGCATAAAAACACATTTATCTAAATTAAGGGGGGTGGTATTAGCCACCGTTCTCCTCTTTATACTTAACTAATGAACCCCCAAAACTGATCAGGGAAGCGCCTTATCAGAATGAACATATATACAAAATTTGAAACAAATCGGATAATTCTGCATGAAAAACCCATTAGCCCCCAGTTCCCCCTGTATCTTTAACCAAAGAACCCCCAAAACTAATCAGGGAAGCGACTTATTAGAATGAACCTATACACAAAATTTTAAGCAAATCGGATAATTCTGCATAAAAAACCCAATTATCTAAATTAAGGAGGAGGGTATTAACCACCGTTCCCCTCTTTAAACTTAACTAATGAACCTCCAAAACTAATGAGAGAAGCGCCTTTTCTCAATGAAGCTTTATGCAAAATTTGAAGTAAATTGGGTAATTTTGCATGAAAAACCCCTTTATCTAAATTAGGTGGGATTAGCCCCCCGTTCCCCTTTATACTTAACCAATAAACCCCCAAAACTGATCAGGGAAGCGCCTTATCAGAATGAACCTATATACAAAATTTGAAACAAATCGGATAATTCTGCATAAAAAACCCGTTTATCTAAATTAAAGGGGCTATCAGCCCCCGTTCCCTCCCCTTTTATATATAACCAATGAACCTCCATAATTAATCAAGAAACCGCCTTATCAGAATCAACCTATATACAAAATTTGAAAAATTGAAATCGGATAACTCTGTATGAAAAACCTATTTATCTAAATTAAGGGGGGGGATGCGAATTAGCCCCCCTTTCTGGCTTTGACAGACTGGGAGCTAAAAAAGGTTTCTATTACAATGATATTTCGATTTCTGTGGACTCCGAAAGTAGCAGAATTTTCAATTTTTGCCTTACCTCGGGTTCTGCAAACCCGAAAAAACTGAGTGAAAAGACTGTATACTAAATGGAAAATATCAACGAGAGTTTTTAATTAAAAACAGTTTTCATCTATGCGGCACATGGATAGTTTATTTGGGACTCTTTAACCTGGGTTGTTTGGTATATATAGTCCCAAAATAAAAATAATAATTCAGTTTATAAATTTAACATCACATATAATTTTTTTAATTTCACTTCGAATTGTCCAAAACACAAGCTAGAGACTGAGTAAAGTCGGCCAGTTTTTTAGCGACACCGAATCTTTTTTTCCCCCCAAACAAACGTGCCTGACTTACACTCAGACTCCACAGCCCTGGAAGAAATGATTGGATGAGGACGTATCACAAAAATTCTAAGCTTTGAGATTACTTAAGAGTAGTGTTTGGAGGGGCACGCAAAAATGCTGTGCCTAGGACCCTGAAGTTTAAAGTTGGGTCCTAGTGACACTTATGATTTATATGTTGACAACATGACTCTTTTGAACATTTTTTATTTCTTGAAATTTGAACAGTATTAACACGTGCATTTAAATACATGACAAGATTTAGTTAAATGAAAGCAGAAATATGAAATAAAATCAAGTAAGAAATTTTTTTTGCTAGAACCCCGCATGATTTTTTTTTTTTTTTTTTTTTTTTTTTTTTTTGAATGAATGAATGAAGAATTGAAACTTTATATTTTTGAAAAAAAAAAAAAAAAAAAAAAATTCAAACCTTCTGAGGGTTTATTCTCCCATAAGTCCATTCAAAATAATTTTTCAAGACATGAGTACAAAATAAAAATCAGAACAAAAAATTGTCTTCCTTTCCACATGTGACATGATGTTCAGCAGTGGAGATCTCCCCCATCCATCTCTACTGACAAAAATTCCCTGTTTGCTTTTTTTCTTTTTCTGTTTATTTTAAATTATTAGAAAAGATTAAATGTCATTTTTTATTTTCGAAATAATGTAAGAAAAATAAAATTTAGCCAATTAAATTTGAATATCCAGGGCGAGGCAGTTGATCTCTGCTGCCCAAGATGTAAGCTTCTGTATGCAAGCTTTTACAGCATGAATATAGATAATATCAACCTCAAGATATTCAGCATATTCAACTTTACGTTTGTTACAACTAAAATTTTGTCTGATATGCAAAGAATACTGAAATTTATTTTACCATATACCAATATAAATTTCATTATAGCACCCTAACATAAACTTCCCAATTTATTAATTAACATTATAGAATTTAAAGGACTCCCCTTTTCAATTGAATTTTAATACACTACAAATAATTAGGAATGTAAAGAATATTCAACCACTATTCGGTATTCGGCTTATTCGGCATGGCCGAATATTGAACAGATATTCTGCCGAATACCTGTAGCCTAATATATTTAGATATATTGTCGAATACTTGCTTATTTGGCCGAATATTCTAAGATATTTGGTTAAATAAGTTCCAGAAAATCAAAACAAAATGTGATTTTAAATATTTTTAACAAACAATATTAAAGAATTATATCTAAATACATTAATTATTATAAGAAAAAGAAATCCTAATACTTACTCAATTTTAAAGCTTCATGACAACTTATAAATAACTGTATATAATGATATTACATAAATAAAAAATATTTTTCTTGCTGCATATTTAGGCATCATATGAATTTAAGTAAGTATTGCAACATTAATTTATTTTACATTAAAATGCAAAATATATACTGCATTTAAAGTTTAAATATATCTCTCTCTCTCTCTCTCTCTTCAGTGAATTTAAAAATATTAACTTTATATCTATTTTTTTTTTTAAACAAATATTTTACTGTCTTGTAAAAATGCTTAATCTTTCACAAATTAAATCATTTTTCTAGCTTTTAGTTTTACTTTTAAATAATAAATATATGACTATATAATTACTTTACTAATTAAACATTAAACATTAGATGTTGATTAAACGAACTAATGAGTTTGATACATTGAAAAGAAAAAACTATTACCTATACTGAAAAAACATTTAATGAGTTACTTCAAAATAACATACAGGGGTAACAAAATTATTTATCACTGTAAAGCCTGAAATTGTGATGCAAAAATAACTTTTCAGCATTTTTCGTTTGTTTTCATATATATTACCAAGCTTCAGAAAACAAACGTTCACTATATACCGTGCTTACATGCATTCAGCTGTTATGATTTTTGAACACTCAAACAAAAAATTTATTTCAATTAGTCCTTAATTTAATTTTTTATTTTAAAATTGAAAAATAAATAAATAAACAAATAAAATAATTTTTTTAAGTCAGTATTCGGCGCTGAATATTCGGTATTCGGCCAAATCACTATTCGTTACATCCCTACAAATAATAAAATGTAAAATTGATTCTATAATAATGCATTTACCTGAAAAAAGACAATATGATTCTGATATAGCATCGAACATAGAAAAATCTCATCAATTTATTTTAAGATCATAGGTATGTTATTGATGTCTTCAATGTTGAATTCAGACATTTTTCTCCGGGAGTGATTTCTGTGGTTCCGGGGGGGGGGGGGATTATAGAGTTCTGGGAGGGATTGCACTTTTTGACTATTAAAAGCATAAAATGTGAAATCTTCCGGGGGTACATTTCAATGCTCCAGGGGGGGGGGATGTCCTCCCACCCCCTGAATTCAACACTGGATGTCTTACAGAATTAAACAAATAAACAAGGAATTTAATTTAGAATAAGTTAAAAACTATTTTAAAAAAACAGTCTACAAAAAATAAGTTTCATTAAGATAATATCTAAGTTAGAAATTTCTGGCATCAAAATATTTTTTACTTTGGGGATATTTTTCTCATAAAAAATAAACTGAGCGAGAAATAAGATAACATGCATTTTATTTCAGGCTACGCAGCTCCTTAAACATGTTATTCGATTTGATAATCATGCACTATAAATATATGTACATATCAAATCCAAAATATTAAAAATCACATAAATTTTAGTACTTACCATTGCGAAGTTAGAAGTACGTAGAGCAGTTGTCCAATATTTAAAAACATGGCGTCCATCTTCATCCAAAAACTCGATTCTGTTCTGTTATCAATCACGTGACGCAACGCCTTTCATACGTCAGCAGAGAGCGAGACTGCGCAGTAAGTCCGGCGAATGCTGTTTTCCATCCTTTCGGAAACTAATCCGATATAAATAGATTATTTTTATGACTGTAGAAAAGCTTTCTGTTGTGATTCGGAATAATTATTTTATCGGTTGTTTTCCGTATCGTAAAGGAAATTTATCTTTTATGAAACGGAAAAGGGTTGGAAATTTTTTACAGTGTTGGCACCCTCTGATTTTTTTAAAATTAATTTGTATACCTTTTTTTGTTACCTCCTTTACATACTATAAAATGAAATTGTTAAACAAAATGATGTTCACGACAAAGGTATGATATTATGGTTAGATTTTGAATTAAATTAAGAAAATTTTAAAACGTTTAAATTTTTAATATTTTTGTCACAATTGTTTTTCTTATATTCACAGGAGTATCTTCCATAAGTTTAGGGGCTGGTTTTTCTATAAGCCCATTAGTTTATGAGAATAAAAATGAAACGTTCTTATCTATGCTAAAATTGAGTGTAAAAAAAATAAATTTCATCATATTTGCATTAATAGTTAAAAAGAAAACGTATTAATTCTATTGCAAAATCCATCCCTAATTCTATTGAATATAACTTTTTTCATTACGTAAAATATAACATATGTCATTTCTTGCATATCTGTTGTGGTTTAAGCATTGTAAAGGTAGCAAAATTTAACTGAGAAAAATTAAATTTAAAGATTGGAACTTTGATACATTTAAAGGGATATGGATGCAGTAACAAGCCTTTTTCACTTATTTATAATCATCGGATCTTTACGTAACTTTGTCAGAATATAATAAGGATGTCTAAATACATTTTAAGCGCACAAAATTGAAAAATTTATATTTTCGCAAAGCGAAGGGGTGTCAGATCCCAAACTGAACTGACTTTACTTTACTCAAGCTACGTTGGCTACTTCCATTGAAATTGGTATGACGGGAATACGTTTCATATTCCATATAATATATAGATAATTTTAAACGCCTCGGTAAATCTAATCATTGAAAGAAAATATCTTTTCCAAATACTTCAACTGATAAATGCTTTTAGAGTTACTTTTTATGCACTGTAATCAATCAGACAGAAATGAAAGTTCGTTCGTTTGTGATAAGATAATTCCCCGAATAGAAAATTTTTTCAGGCAATTCAAAATGGTTTTGAGAGAGAAAAGTTAGACCTTGAACTTGGCATGTGAAATGAACTTAAACAAAAGGTGAGCTGTCTTTGAAAATGCTTTACAATTTAACAACAAACTGAAAACAATATTAATGAGGCTGATTAAAGTGACGTTAGTTTAAAGCCTACGTCCAAAAAATAGGTATTCAACTATCTGGGCCTTTTTTCCCCCTTTCTTTAATAAAAGAATCTTGTTATTGAAACTTTTCGGTGTAAAAACCATTTTTCTTCTTTTTTTTTTTTTTTTTTTTTTTTTTTACTAGGGGGCTCGGCCTCCTGCTCACTACGCTCACCAACCCCCGTTCTGATTTCATAACCTCTTAAAACCTGGTAATGTATCCTGTTTTAAAAAGATGGTGATGATGATGATGATATCACGAACGGCGACTTTTTTCTGTAATCAGGTTATAATGCTTTTTCATTTAATTCATCTTTTTTATTTTTAATATTCATGTGTAATGTTACGGTTGGTTTCAACCAAATTTTTTTTTTAAATCTACATTAATTATTTAAATCACTTTCTCAACATTTATTTAAAAGCACTCTTTTTTTTTCTGTTTCTAATAAAAATTTAAATAAATAAAAGTAATTGTAATATTAATAATAAAATCAGTTTTTATTTTTTCTTCTTTCTTTTTCTTTTTGCAAAGTAAATTCAACGTTTATAGTCTAGATTTGCTTCCTGTTTTCAAATACGAAAAATATATAGCAGGGAGGGAGGTTTCTCAGTAAAAGACCACACATATTGTATTGGGCAGTCGTGTACGTTTTCTCCCATACCCTTGAATCATGTGTTTGTAGTCACCTAGTCTGGTTTTGGTTAAAAGAAAGACCGTCCGCCCTGTATAAGAATTACGTTATCTTATGAGTGTACTATATACGCAATTAGGCTTTGTAAGTTTACGACATTCTTCAATTGGCTCTGCTATCAGGCGGATAGCTGGCGCCCATGTAAACAGAGGCTCACAGGACCCCCCTTCAGCACACGCCATGGGGGTGAGGCATGGCTGCCTTCCCCCATGAGGCGGCCGGCAGAGTGGAGCGGCAAGCTGTAGTCTTCAGGAAGAGTCCATTTTTCCTTTTGTTTCCATTCCCGTACCCCTGGCAGAGTGGATCGGTCCCGTTTTTCAAGCAGCGCGGGAGAATGAATGTTTACGGGACTTGCTGCTTGGCTGAAATACCTGTCGTTTGGTTCGAAAAATTAGTGGACGTTGCGTAGCGGCACTTGTGATAATGAGCGAAAAGCTACTGGTCAAAGAAATGAAAATGATAGTCAGAGAAAGAGCGTCAACGGTTCCAGATGCGTAGAGATTAAGTTTTTTTTTCCTTGTGCAGTCCAGAGAGGTCTCAACTATCTATGAGACGTTAATATTGTCTTGTTTATAATAAGGAAGACTGCTCGCTGTGTGTGTTGGAGCTGGATTTGTGAAGATATGGGTAGTCCGAGAAACCTCCGTCGTCGGGAGATATATGAGGTGTTTGGTTGAATCGCAAAGTTGGCAAGCAAAAGACTCAATTCAAATGCTCGCGAATGTTACAAGAAATGCTGAGAAGGAGTGAAGTTTGACTGATGCTCTGGTGATTTAGGAAACCATCCCCCTGAGGTGTAATTACGTCAGATGGTGCTCGTCCACAGTTTTGTTTCTTCTCAAGAGGGAAGGGAAATAGAGTCTGCCCACTGATGATTCGATTAAACCTGCTAACTTTGTAAGTAGTTTTTTATTTCCTCATAAATGTGTGTTCTCCCACTTTAAATTATCTATGGCTATTTGGAGAGATTAAGAATGATAAGTGTGTATTTTAAAACACTATTATATAATGTTTTTACAATTGATGGACTGTTAAACTTTAGACTGTTAAGCTTTAATGTAATGTTATATTTTTAAGATTCTCTGTGCCTAGTTGCAATTAAAATAATAAGTGAATTCAGCAAAGATGATCAACCTTAAAAGCATGATAGTGTGATAATTTTAGAAATGTGTTGTTTGGTTTAAAATATATTTAAGTAATTAATCCCCATATTACAGATCAACGTTTAGATTGTGTTTTTATAATAATTTGAAGTAACTCCGTTGTCATAACTTTAAGTGTTTGAATAAAAGATTTATTTGTTCTTAAAGATGGTATGTTTTTCTTTGTATAAATCTCTAAATAATTAATTTTTTTATATTCACAGTAGACCTATAAGAAAGGCTTAACCTTTCTGTGAGTGATAAAGAAAAAAAAAAAAAAAAAAAAAAAAAAAAAAAGAGATAAAATCCAACTTTATTAAATTAGGACTTTAAAATTTCTTAAGTTTAAATTCACAACTGACTGTTTTAATGAACATTAATTGAAGTTCACTCAATGTTATACAATCGTATTTTTGATCTTGATTTAAGGATGGATAGATTAATAAGTGAAACAGTAATATTAATTCTAATTTCATAATTGTCTAAATTAAGCTTTAACCTTCCTCTCTCAGAAATATTGTTTTCTAAAATAAACACCTAAAATGCTTTATTTTAAAAAGTAAAAAAAAAAAAAAAAAAAAAAAAAAAAAGGATTATATTCCTTGTTTATAAGCCACTATACGATTCTTGGTTAACCGATCTGATCTTGTTCAGAATCTCCATAGTTGTTCTAAAATTTTAGTACATCATCATATCCCTATTCTATTAACGGATTTAACTCTTTCCCCTTTTGGTCCTCATATTGGAGGAATTTCAGGTTGTCTGCATTTTTCCAAATTATATGATGATTACACTTTTGTTAATTTAATGTATATGGAGATTTGAGCTTGATCGGGTTGGAGTGGAGTTGGGTGTTCTTTATGCAATCCAGTATGCTACTTGATTTAGAAATCTGTTGCCCCTTACTACATTTAATATTGTCTTAAAATGATGAGTTCAAAATTATCATTGTTGTATTAACCTATTCGGATTCTTAAGTTTTGATATTTTGATTAGTTTAATATAATTTGCTCCCTTTTCCATGGCAACAGATTTCAGTGGAGCTAATCAGGGTATACTTATTTTTTTTTTAAATATTTAATTGTCAAGTGAAGATTGAGTAATAAATGAGCTTTTTAAGTTTAAGTAAGTTATTTTAGAAAGAACCCCAAAACACCACAACAAATGGAGCCGTAACAATTCGGTCTCTGGGTTATTTATTATTGTTTACTTGTATGTATTTATATATCAAAGAGCAACTGGGTGTTTTTGCAATTAAAATTTTATTTATATGTTCAAGTGTAAAAAGAGGTCTAGGCTCTCTCTCTGTGCTATTAGTTACGATTCCCAGTCAAAATTATGTTTCGTATGCATAACCTTACCTCATTTACTAAAATCATAATCCTGTACTTAAGTTTTATGTATTTATAAGGTTTTCCTTTCCCCTCTCTTTTTTTTCATTTTTAAGTTGCCCCCCCCCCCCCCATTTTTCATTTTTTTGGTTTGTTTGTCATTTTCTAACTCTAACTATGGCTGATAAGCACTCGGAAGCAATTGCCACTATTCAGCGAAAAAATGCTTTAGTGGATAATTTGTCTAATATTCCCCCATTCAATGGAGAGGCCAGCTCAGTCTGCTTCTCAGATTTTTCTGAGAAATTTGAGAGTTTTTCAAAATTATTCGACTGGAATGAGGAGGAGAAAAAATTCGTTTTGTTAGCTAGATTATCAGGAGCTGCTTCTAGGCGAATAAAAATTCACAAAGCAAAAACATCTGATGAGCTATTAAAAATCTTAAAAGAGAGTTATACTTCACAGACCACACCAGATGTTGCCCTCAGTCATTTTTTAAATTTTAAACAGCCACCCAATATGAGTGTTCAGGAGTTTTATGACAAGGCATATGATATGTCATTAAGAGCCCTTGTAATTGAAGGTATCCAGGGTGAAGTAGTCGATAAAAGCCGAACGGCTCTACTACACTCCATGCTGTTGAACAATCTTACACCAGAAGTGCGAAAGGGAGTAATTGCGAGAAATCCGCAATCCCCAGAAGAGGTTCTCAAAATTGCACTTCTGGAAGAAAAAGCTTATAGGAGCATTAACCCTTTCTACAACCACCGCGAGGAAATTCTCAACCCAAATTTGACCCAAAACCTACCCTGTGCTGCAGTTTTTCAGCAAGATAGCTCACAAAAGAAGGAGATAGACCAACTAAAATCTCAAATTGATGTTTTAGCAGCTAAGATAGACAGTTTAGTTGATCTTAGGGCTAGGGATGTACAGGAGAAAAACCAAGAGGTAAGACCCGTAACCTGCTATAGGTGTTCCGTACAAGGCCACTATGCCAGAGATTGTCCACTAAATTTTGTCGACTATAATTTTAGAAGGGGAGGTGGTCAAAATTTCAGGAGCCGTGGGCAAAATTATAGAAACAGAGGTGAAAATCCTAGAGGGAACCAGACTCAGCGAGGCGGATATAGGGGAAGAAGAGGTGGTTATTACCAAAACAATAGGAGCACAGCTGCGAACAGAAATGAAGTGCAGGCGGTAAATAACACCCCAGTAGCTAACAATGAAAGTGAGGCTTTAAACTATTAGTGGCCGGATCAAATGTGGTCAACTCGATCCCCCACAGGCCCCTGGACCCCCCAGCTGTATATAGCGTGTTTCAGCCCCTATCATATACATTACCAACTGCAAGAATTTACATAAATAAAGTTTGCCTAAATGCATTATGTGACACGGGTTCTGCAATTAATCTCCTGAGTGGTACTGATGTTAACTGTTTAGAGAATTTTGAAATGGAGAATTGCAATATCCCCATTATGACTGTCACCGGTGAGAAAGTGCACCTAAATAAGAAGATATTTTTAATTTTTATTTTTGATAATGTTCAATGTCAAGCTGAATTCTATGTAGTGGAAGGTAAATTAGCAGAGGAATTTAATATGATTTTGGGAATGCCATTTTTGAAAGAGTACCGGGCAAGTATAAATTGTGATACAAATGCTGTCGCTCTTAAAGTGCCAGTTGCAGGCCAATGTAAACAAAGCGTAGAAACCCCAAGTAATACTTCAGGGTCTAATACTTCTCTTGCTACTAATTCTGTAAATATTTCTAATTCTGTATATAGTGTAAATTCAAATAATAATTGTATAAATAATGATTGTGTTGAAAATAGTTCTGTAAATATAAAATGTGTCAACAAAGTAGGAGAGAATACAAATAGTAGTAATGCCAATAGCCCCCCTGAAAGTTTTGCATGTATTAATGTTCATGACTCAGTTAATATTGAAAATGGGAATAATAGTAGTGAAAATATGGTAGTTCAGGACCCGCAGTTGAGTAATATGGGAAAAGATGTTGAGATAATCATTCAAACTGAGTCAGATAAGGAAGTTAAAAGTGTTGCGCAGAACTTTTGCATGCAAACAATATCAGGCGGTAGCTCTGAGGGTAATAATACTGCAAATTTTTCAAGTATTCAAAATGTCGACAATAATCTATCAGCAGCGAATCAGGTAACCCAGGGTAATTTTGCTGAAGATACTATTGAAATTTGTAATATTGATGAAAGTGAAGATTTGGTAAGTATAGAGGATAAGGTACCTGAAGTCGAGGAGGAGAGCAATGAAGATAGCAGTAGTGATAAAACCAAATAAAAATAAAAATATAAGTTTCGCTGTGTTATGTAGCAAAATTTCAATTCCCCCGCAGTCAAAAATGTTAGCCCAGGTTAAAAGCTATAAGGAAAATTTTATTAAGGAGAATGATATTGTTATGTTAGAACCTTTGGCGAAAAATTTAAATCAAGGTCTCCTTACCTCCAAGCCATTTGCACTAAAGAACATGGCCTATATATCTCATTTGCAAATTTTTCAGACAATAGTATTCATTTAAATAAAGGAACCTTTGTTGCCAAAATTCAAAAATGTGTAGACCAGTCAAATATACCCGTAACTGATAATAAATTAACCTATAATATAAATTTGGCCCCTCCAATTGGTGATTTTGATCACGCTGATCTCACTTGGAGCTCAGAAATTAATTTAGATCATTTAGAGCCCCCATTAAAACTTAAAATGCAAAATTTTCTAGACAAAAACAAAGATGTATTTGCAGCATCGGTCTTAGATTTACCCGGCTGTGATACAATCCCGCATGAAATAAACTTAACTTCAAATAAACCAGTTAAAGGCAAAGCTTATAGAGTCCCCTACAAATTACGTCAAGAAATGGAAGACCAACTTAATACTTTATTACAGGCGGACATAATTTCCCCTTCCATGTCTGAATTTGCTTCTCCGGTTATTCTGGTTCGGAAATCAGACGGTTCCTATCGACTTGCTGTTGACTACAGAAGACTAAATAAAAATCTTGTTAAAGATGCTTATCCAATACCTAACATTACCGACTCTGTTGATGCTTTAAGTGGGGCTAAATTTTTTTCAACGCTAGATTTAACTAGTGGTTTTTTTCAACAGGTTATTCGCCCAGAGGATAGGCATAAAACTGCTATAATCACCCACAAGGGACTTTTTGAGTGGACCCGTAACTGTTTTGGGCTCTCAAATTCAGGTAACAGTTTCCAGAGACTTATGAATGCTATTTTCGGTGATTTAGGCAATCTTGGAATTCTTGTTTATATCGACGACATTGTAATTGCCTCCAGTGATGTTAATTCTCATTTTGAGAAGCTTAGCATGGTCTTTGAAAGGTTAAGACTGCATAAACTTAAACTTAAGCCCAGTAAATGCACTTTCCTTTCAAATAAAATACAATATCTAGGTTTTGAGATTTGTAGTGGCCAAGTATCACCTATCAATAAAAATATTGCCGTAATAGAAAATTTTAAACCTCCAACTACCCGAAAGGCTGTTAGGTCATTTATTGGAACTCTATCTTTCTATAGGAGATTTATACCAGATTTTACTAAGAGGGCTAAAAATTTAATCAATCTAACTAAAGAAACAGGAAAATTTTCGTGGAATGAAGATGCACAGAAAGAATTTGAAGACCTTAAAATGGCTCTTATTTCAAAACCATGTCTTGCACTCCCTGATTTTGAGAAAGAATTCCATTTATATAGTGATGCCAGTGGCGAAGCATTAGGGGCAGTGTTATCACAATTAGATGAAAATAACATGCTCCATCCTGTTGCCTTTGCCAGCAGAAAATTGAAAGATGCTGAGACCCGCTACTCCACTACTGAAAGGGAATTACTAGCTTTAGTTTGGGCAACTGCCCACTTTAAATGTTACATTGCTAATACCCATTTTTTCATCTATACAGACCATGCGCCTCTAACATTTATGTTAAAAATTCACGACCCTACATCTCGCATGGCTAAATGGATCTGCACTCTCTCAGACTTTAATTTTACAATCAAGTTTGTTAAAGGTAAGTGTAACAGTGTCGCAGATTTCCTTTCGAGGTATGTCAACAATGATAACTCCAATGATACTGTTAATTGTAATTTTTGTATACAAGTCGAAAAGGAAGTTACTTTTATGCCTCATTCCAATCTACTTGAAAAAATTGGTGAATTACAAAAATCAGACAAGAAATGCTGCGAGATTGCAAGAAAACTAGACCAAGGTGTAGAAATTGCTCCTAAATACATGAAATTTTTTTTTAGAGATGACATTTTAGTTTGTGAGGATACAAGGGAGTCAGCTATTTTGAATAAATCTGTAAGGTTAGTCGTGCCAAAAGAATTGGTTACTCAAGTTTTTGCACTAACACATGAGTCCCTAGCGGCTTGTCATCAAGCCTTTCAAAAGACCATTGATCGCATTCGTGAGCACTTCTATTGGCCAGGAATGTCGTCAGATGTCAAGCATCTAGTGGAGTCATGTATTAGTTGCCAGCAGAAGCGAGCTTATAGAGCGAACCAGCTCGCCCCTCTACAACGTATGCCGACCCCCCAGTTTCCCATGAACAAGGTTCATTTGGATCTCATTGGACCCTTACCGCAAACTTTTTCGGGAAATAAGTATATTGTCGCATATATAGATTCATTTACTAAGTGGCCAGAAGCATATGCGGTTAGTTCAACCACTTCAGATGTCATTGCGGACACTTTAGCTGACTTCATCTCACGCTACGGAGCACCCTGTTTTATTACGACGGACAATGCGAAGAATCTAATTTCAGATGCGATAGAGCACGTATATAAAATGTTTGGTATTAAACATATTAAGACCTCATCTTATCACCCGGCTGGCAACTCGCAAGTGGAGAGACAGACACAGAATCGTACTCTTAAAAATGCACTTTGTCACATAGTCAACCAAAATCAATCTGACTGGGACACTAAACTAAAATTTGCGCTACTAGCTATGCGTTCAGCTGTCCACTCTTCAACTAAACTTAGCCCAGCTGCAGTTATGTATGGCAGAAATATGAATTTACCATATAATCTCTTTTCCCAGCCACCTGCTTTTAATTATAATGATGCACCCTCTTTTTGCGAACTCTTAATCCCAGCTCTTCAAAAAGTATACACTGAAGTACATAGTAATTTAATTAAAGTTTCTGAGCAGCAGGAAAAATACCGTGAAAAGACAGCTGTTGATAAAAATTTTAAAATAGGAGATCTTGTGTGGTTATTTACAACCCACAGTCGCCCCTGGTAATACAAAAAAATTAAGCAAGCAAAATAATGGTCCTTTTACTATAATTGAGAAGCTAAATGAGGTTAATTTTAAAATAGCGCTAGTTGCTAATCCCAAAAATTGTCAGGTCGTCCATGTTGACAGGTTGTCTTCTTTCAAAGACAGACTCCCCATCTGGTCCAGTGAACCAAAACAAACAATTGGCCTGGGATCGACTGAAAACGTGACCATCGATTCACCACACCAACCGCGCGATTCTCCTCCTGTACGCAGGTGTAAACGCAACCGATTCATTCCCTGGGCACCATATGATAGTAACCGCGCACCAGCAGTAGTGAACGTCAACAATAACGAAACTCCGGTAGCGCCGGAAGTGGAGGAAACAGACAGCGACGCGACTGAAATCATAAATCCCTCTCCCCCACCTCCCATTTCTCCGGAGATTGCAGCGGCAGAGAATAACGAGATGTGCGTAAATAAAAATTTAGCAACGGCAGAAGGCAGCGAAATGCGCGTAGGTAAAAATTCAGCCACGGCAGAAAGCAGTTCAACTGCTGAGCACAGCGATTCGCGCAGGTCTCGTTCATCGATTCGTCCAGCTGCTAAATCGAATAGAAGTAGTCGTTCAATATCGATTTCTAGAACCGACTATTCGCTACGGGATAGAAGAGACCGTCCGAGTTATAAATACTAACTACCTTTTTTTTTGTTATTCAGGCATTTTTATCAATTGTACCTTGTTTATTTATATTTATTTATAGTTTAGTTAATGTGTATGTATATTTAATTATTTTCTTGGGCATTTTGAAAACGGAACTTAGTTTTTCTAGCGTATTAAAGATTTGTTTTGGTTGTGTTTTGATACCTTCATGTAGGCATTTTTAACCCTTTTTATGCTTATACTTAAGGTTTTTGTCTGTTTTATGGTAGATTATGTGGTATATACCCGTCCGCACCCCGTTTTCGTAGATTTTGGGTGCATTTTTGCAAAAAAAAAACGAGTGTAATTTTCGTTACTTTAACATTTTTTTGGGATGGTATGTTTGGTATACCCTCTTGCCGAAGTTGTTCTGTGTTTTTATTTTTTTTATGCATCTGTGTTCTATACATAACCTTTTAAGGGTGTGTTTACTTTAATTAATGCATTTTAATTAGAATGATTTATTATTTACTATGCAATTTGTGGGTTTATTTGAACTTTAACTTTAAGGAGTGTGGACCCTATATTTTTTTTCCCTTTATCTTGTACATACGTTCTCATGTACATACCGGGATGTGGTTGTGTATGGCTTAAATTACTAGAATTAAGTATTTTCTTAATTTTACTTCCTATTTTTGGTGGAGTGTGTGTTTTTCCTTCCTGGTGATATATGTCACCACCCCTGTTTTTTATTTTATTTTGTGGAATGTTTTCCCTGTAGTGCCCAAAAGCCCGAAACTGCTTTTGCTATAAGTAGCACAGAGGCAGAGATACTCTTTCCCATGCACATTACTTGTAAGTGCATTTGTAAAATCTACACAGTTACACGGTTCTAGGAACTTTCTTCAAATACAAACATAACTTCACGAACAAATGTATACGTGATTCTATAACATGGTCTATAATTACCAAATTGTGTGTCTTGCTCTTAATTTTCTATATGTATAACCTTCTAGTACAGTATGTATATATTTTTATTTTTATGTCGCCAGTTGCTCTTGTGTATTTTTGTATAATAGAATTAATATGTGCTTTACAAATTTCATTGACATTTACAGTGTTGTAACTATGATATTACTAGTACTTATTTACATTAATAGAAGTGTTATAATATACTGTGATGTCAATTATTGAAGTTATGTATATAAGCAGTATAATGACAATTAATCAGTGGGCACTTCTCTTCTTTTTCGGCTAATTTTTTTTTCAAAATTCAATTTATGTATTATCTACAGTTCTGTTACCAGAAATTTCAGGTAGGATGCAGTTATGCGTAGGAATGACAGTAGTAGGGAAGTGAGGTTTCACAGTCAGGTGGAACATGTGTTCTTTTACAGGTGCAGAAAATATCTTGGTCATTTTAGTGGTAAAATCAGCCTTGTGGTCCCTCCTCTGGTAGTACTCTTTTATGGTCATGTTTCAGGTAATATTTTAGGTAACGGTTTCTACGGATGTGCGAGCTCTGGTTGTATATATCCGGAATATATTGTCAGGGTGGTATTTAAGCGGTGAACTCTCTGGATCCCGTCCCGGATCGATGTATGATTTGGGTTTGTGGGTCAGTTTTTTCAGTGTTGAGGTCCCAGCATGCCATGTGGTACCCAGTTACCTTTCAAAAAAATAATTTGTTTTCTCAAAAAAAATTTTTTTAATTAGCCGGGGGGAGCAATCTTGTTACGGTTGGTTTCAACCAATTTTTTTTTTTTAATCTACATTAATTATTTAAATCACTTTCTCAACATTTATTTAAAAGCACTCTTTTTTTTCTGTTTCTAATAAAAATTTAAATAAATAAAAGTAATTGTAATATTAATAATAAAATCAGTTTTTATTTTTTCTTCTTTCTTTTTCTTTTTGCAAAGTAAATTCAACGTTTATAGTCTAGCTTTGCTTCCTGTTTTCAAATACGAAAAATATATAGCAGGGAGGGAGGTTTCTCAGTAAAAGACCACACATATTGTATTGGGCAGTCGTGTACGTTTTCTCCCATACCCTTGAATCATGTGTTTGTAGTCACCTAGTCTGGTTTTGGTTAAAAGAAAGACCGTCCGCCCTGTATAAGAATTACGTTATCTTATGAGTGTACTATATACGCAATTAGGCTTTGTAAGTTTACGACATTCTTCAATTGGCTCTGCTATCAGGCGGATAGCTGGCGCCCATGTAAACAGAGGCTCACAGGACCCCCCTTCAGCACACGCCATGGGGGTGAGGCATGGCTGCCTTCCCCCATGAGGCGGCCGGCAGAGTGGAGCGGCAAGCTGTAGTCTTCAGGAAGAGTCCATTTTTCCTTTTGTTTCCATTCCCGTACCCCTGGCAGAGTGGATCGGTCCCGTTTTTCAAGCAGCGCGGGAGAATGAATGTTTACGGGACTTGCTGCTTGGCTGAAATACCTGTCGTTTGGTTCGAAAAATTAGTGGACGTTGCGTAGCGGCACTTGTGATAATGAGCGAAAAGCTACTGGTCAAAGAAATGAAAATGATAGTCAGAGAAAGAGCGTCAACGGTTCCAGATGCGTAGAGATTAAGTTTTTTTTTTCCTTGTGCAGTCCAGAGAGGTCTCAACTATCTATGAGACGTTAATATTGTCTTGTTTATAATAAGGAAGACTGCTCGCTGTGTGTGTTGGAGCTGGATTTGTGAAGATATGGGTAGTCCGAGAAACCTCCGTCGTCGGGAGATATATGAGGTGTTTGGTTGAATCGCAAAGTTGGCAAGCAAAAGACTCAATTCAAATGCTCGCGAATGTTACAAGAAATGCTGAGAAGGAGTGAAGTTTGACTGATGCTCTGGTGATTTAGGAAACCATCCCCCTGAGGTGTAATTACGTCAGATGGTGCTCGTCCACAGTTTTGTTTCTTCTCAAGAGGGAAGGGAAATAGAGTCTGCCCACTGATGATTCGATTAAACCTGCTAACTTTGTAAGTAGTTTTTTATTTCCTCATAAATGTGTGTTCTCCCACTTTAAATTATCTATGGCTATTTGGAGAGATTAAGAATGATAAGTGTGTATTTTAAAACACTATTATATAATGTTTTTACAATTGATGGACTGTTAAACTTTAGACTGTTAAGCTTTAATGTAATGTTATATTTTTAAGATTCTCTGTGCCTAGTTGCAATTAAAATAATAAGTGAATTCAGCAAAGATGATCAACCTTAAAAGCATGATAGTGTGATAATTTTAGAAATGTGTTGTTTGGTTTAAAATATATTTAAGTAATTAATCCCCATATTACAGATCAACGTTTAGATTGTGTTTTTATAATAATTTGAAGTAACTCCGTTGTCATAACTTTAAGTGTTTGAATAAAAGATTTATTTGTTCTTAAAGATGGTATGTTTTTCTTTGTATAAATCTCTAAATAATTAATTTTTTTATATTCACAGTAGACCTATAAGAAAGGCTTAACCTTTCTGTGAGTGATAAAGAAAAAAAAAAAAAAAAAAAAAAAAAAAAAGAGATAAAATCCAACTTTATTAAATTAGGACTTTAAAATTTCTTAAGTTTAAATTCACAACTGACTGTTTTAATGAACATTAATTGAAGTTCACTCAATGTTATACAATCGTATTTTTGATCTTGATTTAAGGATGGATAGATTAATAAGTGAAACAGTAATATTAATTCTAATTTCATAATTGTCTAAATTAAGCTTTAACCTTCCTCTCTCAGAAATATTGTTTTCTAAAATAAACACCTAAAATGCTTTATTTTAAAAAGTAAAAAAAAAAAAAAAAAAAAAAAAGGATTATATTCCTTGTTTATAAGCCACTATACGATTCTTGGTTAACCGATCTGATCTTGTTCAGAATCTCCATAGTTGTTCTAAAATTTTAGTACATCATCATATCCCTATTCTATTAACGGATTTAACTCTTTCCCCTTTTGGTCCTCATATTGGAGGAATTTCAGGTTGTCTGCATTTTTCCAAATTATATGATGATTACACTTTTGTTAATTTAATGTATATGGAGATTTGAGCTTGATCGGGTTGGAGTGGAGTTGGGTGTTCTTTATGCAATCCAGTATGCTACTTGATTTAGAAATCTGTTGCCCCTTACTACATTTAATATTGTCTTAAAATGATGAGTCCAAAATTGTTGCCCCTTACTACATTTAATATTGTCTTAAAATGATGAGTTCAAAATTATCATTGTTGTATTAACCTATTCGGATTCTTAAGTTTTGATATTTTGATTAGTTTAATATAATTTGCTCCCTTTTCCATGGCAACAGATTTCAGTGGAGCTAATCAGGGTATACTTATTTTTTTTTTAAATATTTAATTGTCAAGTGAAGATTGAGTAATAAATGAGCTTTTTAAGTTTAAGTAAGTTATTTTAGAAAGAACCCCAAAACACCACAACAGTAAACACAATTTTTAGGACGTAATTTTCTTTATTTCCTGCTTTCAACACGTGATCATTTAATTATTATTTTAAACTTTCATTATTGTTTTTAATAGTCTCGCACAAATAGATTTTTTATTTGAGATAAAACATAATCCTTTGCGCTTATTTAGAAATTGGCAACAATATAAAAAAAATGACTTTTTCAATAAAAGATTTTTTACTCGATTTTTAAGGATTTTTTGAGTTTTTATTGTCCGACCGTGAGAATTTTTTAATTTCTGAAAGCTTGTTATATTTCGCGTTTGGTGGTATGATTTTCGAATCCGTAGGATGGCTAGAAAAAAAGTAATAGCTCCTCAAAAAAGTCCCTAGTAAAAAAGCGATGAGAATAACCCGGAATATCTACGCAGAATTTGATTGGTCCATTTCGTTTTTGGCTCAGTTCCAGATTACTTTTTTTTTAATATAGAAGGATACCACCTAAAAATACACTGTCCTTTATTACTATACTAGCTGACATGCCTGGCGTTGCCCGGGCCCGTGATAACCTTAAAAATACCTAAAATCAATGTTGAATGATTTTATATTTTAAAATGAAAATCTATCCAAACGAACTGAAGGACAGCCGTTATAGTTATTACCAATTTAATGTCGATTTAATTTCTGACGTTTTGATATATTAAACTTTCAATTCTGACCAAAAGTTCCTGAGAAAACCTAAATAATATAAAGCGCTCCGCCACCTTTCCTCTTTTAAACTCAAAATAATATACAGTATTGGCCAATTTATTAGTCTCATTCGAAAAAAAATTCCAAACCCTTGTTTCTAAGATGATTATATTAAAATTAAATAAAAATCATGCACTCGTGGCATCATAATTCACTTTTATATTTTAACAGAATAGCAAGGCTACTATAATTTGTGACTCGTGCTATAGCCAGTATACGTCAGGACAAATGGCCTTTATCACTATCTTTTTACGCGTGAAGATTTCGCTGGGTACTCCATTGTGAAATTTGGTAATTTTTTTAATTCAATATTTGAAAAACGCCATAATCATTTAGATTTGAAATTTATATAAAGAAAAATACAATTTTTTAACTTTCTAACAAAGTTTGTCTAACAATTTTCTGACAAATACTTTTCGAGCTATTAATTTTTTCAGCAACTTCAAATGTTTCATTTTCCGAGATTAATCTGTGGCAACGTTTATCGAAAATCCCAGTCGTCAGCAACGCATATAGTTTTTTATTAAAGAGGAAGGATACACCTTGAATCCAGTTTCACACGCTTTTATTTAACTTAATTTGGTTATGTATGTAAATATAGAATTTTGTAATTGGTTTTTTACTCATTTCCCCATGTACTAGAAATTATGTACACAGGGTTTTCGATGACAATACAACGTTTTAATAGTTTCAAAACTTAATTGCCAATTAATCGATTAATTATAATTAAATTGTGATTTTACGTTGAAAAAATAATTTAGAAATCCTAATTAATTTAAATGTTCAGGCTTGAATGTTTTTAAATCTGTTACCACGTGACTCAACAATAAATAATTGTTTCCTGGTTTTTACCAGTCAAAACTCAAAATATGTTTATTTAATTTTTAAAAAACCGGAAGGATGATGTGTTTGTTGCAATAATGTAAAGTAACATTTACAGCAATATAGAAATACGTTTTTTCTTTTCTATTGCCCTATATTAAAACGAAATTGAGCAGAAATTTTTTTTAGCATTTACCATTCATTTACAGGGCCAAACAAAAGAATTCTGTTACGTAATGGTGTACGGGGAAAAACTGCTTGCCTTTCTTAATTACGTTACCAAATTTCGAATACAATAAAATTTATATACATTACTGAGGTTTATATATACTACAAGATACTTGCTGTAGACTATGATGTGCATTTACAAGGACACACAAAAGATTTCAGGTACAATACTGTATTCGAAGTACTATCTAGTAGCGATAATTGCTGAAAGTGCGTTTTCAGTTACGGCATGCGTTTTCTAAGTTTAACTAAATTTTTGAATATAGTAAGTAGTGTGTATAAATGCTATAGACCATATACAGGGCTATACAAAAGAATTCGTACGCATTACTGAGTTTTTGCATGAATTGCTTAAGGGTGTTTTTTAATTATGAGCCTGAATTAATTTTAGCTTAATATGTGGCCTGTACAAAAATATGTATGTAATATGCAGGGCTGTACAAAAGAATTCTATATATGTTTCCGTCTATTGGTAGAAATTGCTGAAGGTGAATTTTCAACCTATTATGTGTTTTCTTACTAAACAAAATTTTAGCATACTATGTAGAATATATATAAAAGGGACAAAAGAATTGGAGTACTTTTCCGGCTATGAATGGTAATCTGGTTTTCATAAATCTGATTTTAATTTATGGTATGCGTTTTCTTAAATGTTTATTTAAGCATCTTATTTACTTTATTAAACATCAAAGTTTTGTTGAAATATTCTGAAAGTGTTTCATAATTTATGTTTTACGCATGATCTTTCTTTCTTGTGTTTAAAAATGAGTCAAAAAATGTGTAAGAAAGTTTCGCATTGTTAAGCGGGGAAAAATATTTTTTGAGAACCGCCTTAAAGGATTTATTTTTTCTTGCATGGGATATAGGATATCTGAGGTCGATGTCTAACAGGTTATATTTTTATTTTTTCGATTTCTGTTGCAGTTTCATTCTGAAAACACTTCTTCAAATTTTTGGGGGAAAATGGGTTGTTTGATTCCGAAATTGAAAGTGTTCTCTGAAATAAAATGTAACCAAAATCGAAAACGTACAACGTTAGATATGGACCTCAGATACCGTATTTAAAAAATAATAATAAATAAAAAAAATTAAAAAAAAATGTTTAAATCTAAACTAGAAATTTGTAAAAAACGCTTCTGTTGGTTTAACATTAGCTCATATAGGCTCTGAAAACTAAATCGGAGTAAGAAACATAAAAAAAAAAAAACCTCGAACGAAACAATGAAAAAATCTATGTCCAAAGTAGAGAATAAAAACAAATTATACTGTTTAACAAAAAGCATAATTTCGTTAATCAAGCAGGGCGGTCGTTCTGCCAAGCCAAGCTATATAAAAAAAAGTCCTTCCGGCCTGTACCGGGAGGAAAAGGTAGCTTTCCTATATCCTCGTTTTAAAATTTTAGCTAATGTTACACGAAAACAGCAAGTTAAAATGCAAAGAAACGGTTTCAAAAGATTCGTTAATACCGAATTTGAATAAGAAATTCGCCAAATTATTGAGCAAAGCCAAATTGGCTTCATTCATAAAGACTAATCTTGGTCGCTAAATTTGGCGATATTTCGCCAAATGTCGCCAATTTTGGCGAGAATTTGGCGCTAACGGATATGAATATATAGTTTTATGCGTATGATTGGGAAAATTATTACAACAATGAAAGAAAATAATTTGCGAGTAATCGCGTTAATGTGCTGTTTTGTTTCAAAATGTCAGCCACCCTAGAATTTCAAACTGCTCTATCTCAGCCATTTTTTAAGATAGAGGTAAACCCTGGGGGTGCCTAATCAGGTGAAGGTCTCGTCACCTGATCAAGGCTCTAAATTACGAGACCAACTCGCATAACGATGACAGGTCCATATAAAAAGAATAACATCAATTAGCAGCAAAACAAAAATGGGAACAAAACTAAGTCCTCCACATAGTCGTCCTGTCAGCAACAGCCAGCCGCTACGCGGCATCTCTTCAGTGGTACTACGCGCCCCGGTACCAGGCGCTAAACCCGTTTAAGCTAGGGAAACCTGGCAGGTAGGGGCCTGGTCGCCGGTCTAAAAAAAAAAAAAAGATAGAGGTAAACCAAAAAATGCTCTGGAATCCTTGTATCAAGGCCTAACACGTAATTAAAAAATAAATTTGAATTTTTAACTTTTTTGTATATTTATTTTAGTTTTAAATTTTAAAATGGCCGCCATCTTGAAACAAAATGGCGGACCAAGCTGGCCAACGAACTCGGTCGAGACATTGGTGAGCTTAATACACACAATTGGTTTCATCGAAATTGATTTATAAATACGAGCGTTATCGTATAACATAGGTCATATATATATATATATATATATACTAGCTAACCAGCCCGGCGTTGCTCGGGCTCGAGATAATTACAATCTCAGAGAAAGGCGTTAACCCCCTCCCTCCCCATACCCGCAAATATAATGAATAATTTGTTCAAGAGAACCACCGTCACGTACATTAACGCGATCATTAAAAAAAAAAAAAAATTACATTTTTCTGATAATTAGAACATAACGAAGACGCTACGCTAAAATAGCCGGCAAATGACACCCCTTCCCGACCTCAATTTCAAATCTATATCTTAATTAGGTAGATTTCGTAAGAAATACTACCTATTACATTCTCACCTAAGTTGGAAATTTTGAAAAATTTTTGCAGATCTACGCCGATCATGACTCCCAGAACCCAAAATCACCCCCAGTTCGTTCAAAACTTTATCTATCTATCTATCTATGTCACTTTATTTTTTAACACGATAACTGCAATAATTCTGCACAGATCTCTTCGAAACTGATACATAAAATCAACGGGCATAAAATCTCGGTCAAGTTCATTAATGGGCAAAATCGTACCAAGGGGGGAGGGTGGGGGGGCTTTTTGTGAAAACAGAAAAAAACCCATAATTTCTTAATTATGATACGTATCGAATCCGTTTGAAGTTATTATTACTTCTAGGAGAAGGGCCGAAAGTTTATGTAGACAGATTTCTGATATCATTAAAAATGGCCCCAAGGGGGGGAGGGGGGTTTTAGAAGAAAAAAATTCATAACTTCGTCAATTCCCAAGATTTCAAATCCGCTTAAATTTATTATAAATCCTCTTAATATTATCTAAAACTTTTATATTTACAAGTTTTTTTATAGGACCAACTCTTATAGCAAAAAAAAAAAAAAAAAAAAAAAAAAAATCCCTGCTGGCTCCGCCTGCAAACAAGTTAGGTTTCGAAGTAGGCGGTTCCAACTACCGTATTATGGCAAAAAGGTCATTTCTTCCGCAATTCCCAACAAACATGCGCCCCACGGTCTGCGTCTTCGAAATCTACCTGTGCCTGTAGGCCGAGCCGTCAGAGATTTTTAGTTACCTAAATATTTGTTCATTAGTAAAATTTGGCAATTATTTCCTTTCATTTTCGCGAACTAAATGAGAGGGATCGGCCAGAGAAACAGATCTCTTTGTAGTTCAGTTTTTAATGAAAGCCGATCCCTGTCTGAAAATTTCTCAGATCGTTTTCAACTAGCGCCGAAAGATTTTTGGCAGTTTTTTGCGTAAATTTAAAAAAAAATACCAACCGAATTTTTCAAAAATCACATAGTCAGATACAGAATATTTTTTTACATATGCTCAGAAATTTGCAATTTGATAATTCAATTAGTTTTCTTAAAATTCGCTAATTCGTTAAATAATTTCGAATTCCTTCATTTCCGGTCGCAAATCCAATGCACCTGTCCGTTTCTTTCGCCATTTTGATTTAAAAGATGATATTTTAGAGGCGATGGTTAATGAGAATCTAATTAATATCTAGGCTAATTATCAAAATATTAAAATTCTGAGGCTCATGTGCACATGGTCAGACCTTGGACTATCCACACCTAAATTTCCAGCCTTCTAGGTGGGCTAGATTTTCCTAGCCATCGCCAACACACACACACACACAGAGACAGACACACACACACACACAGAGCGAAACTTTCTTTTATTAGTATAGATATAAATCAACATTTGAACGGAGGGTGGTTTTGGGGTCTGGGGGTCATGATCGGTGAAAATATTTCGAAATTTTCCGGAACTGCTTTCCTCCGAACGGCTGCAATAGGTAGCTTTATACTTTTTTGTATTGAAAGCTACCTAAAAAAAAAAGATAGCCAAACAAACAACGCTAAGAACAAGACTACAGTCTGCTACTGCTTACTTACAGTAAACAAATTCGCAATGTCAAATCGACCAAACATGCCAGATTAAAATATCGGATATCAAATGAACCAAGCGTCACAGAAAAAAAAAACGAAAATGCGAAGACTCTAATGAAGAAATTCTTCAATTTAAGACCAAACTCATCTTCATAAGTGATTTATAAACAGAGATATAGTTTTTAAAAAACGTCGAGTTACTTAAAATGATCACTTTTTTCTTCGTCAAACTTTTTTTTTTTTCAAACAACCTGCAGACCTAAATATTGGACAGAAAAAAAAAAGGATTGCATTTTTGGACAAGTAATTACGTAATCTACGTGCTTTTATAAAATCCAGTGTAAAAAAAAATGAATTTTTATCCTTAATTAGCAAAAAACTGTTAATTAACTTGGCAATTAAAAAATTATGCCAAAACAGAGATAAAACCCGCCAGCGATCGTGTACACTCGCTTTGTATTATTCTCAACCATTTGAGAAATCCGTTAAACTTCCGTTATGACGTCAGATTAATTTTCTTTTTAATTCTCTAATGACGTGATATTAATCTGCTTTCAGTACATACACATACTCATACTCCTTGTATTATTGAGAAATCTTTGAAAATTTCCGTTTTATTACCAATATGACGTCATATTAATCTTTTTTTTCAATTGGTGAAACTTTTTATATAATTTTCATTTTTCACGTGAAAATCTTTCAGTAGAAAATTAATTATTGTAGAAAGAATTTTATTGTGGATTTTTAATTGTTGGCAACTGCTATAACGAAAAATGTTTAAATTTAATAGGAAAAGGCTGTTAGAATTTTGGTTTTTTATCTCTATTTATTAAAATAATATGATTTTTTCAAATTTTAATATTTTGAGCTTCATAGTAGGTATTTAGCTATAAGTACACAAATTTCCATACCTGTAAGTTATTTGGTTTCTGAGAACGGCTCTGTGACGGACAGACAACGGAGCGGGAGTAATAGGTTTTCGTGAGATGAACGAAACCCTAAAAATGACATCCGAATAGGCTCGGGGGTAAAAATTTAGAGCTATGCACGAGCCAATAATCGTTTTCATACGGGTTGAGTCAGACACGGGCGAACTCTTAGCTTTGATACTGGGTCGGGTCCGGGTCTGGAAATTTCGGCTTGTGCAGATCTCTACGAAGAATGAATTCCATGTCAAACCCGTCCTGGAAAAAAAAAAAAAAAAGTCTAGCCCAACCCTGCTCGAGTCTACAGAAAAAAAGGAATACCTGGCCAGGAAAAGAGTGGAGAACAGGCAAGGTCCAAGTTCGTGAATGAAAAAATTGGTTCGAGATTTTTCTTTGGGCCAGACCCTTTCCTGCACAGACCTCTGATGTCGGTTTGCAGACCTTTTATTAACGAAGGGGGGAGGGGGGCGGCGATCGATCCGCTACTGGTCGCATCCAGGCCGAATTTTCTGCTTTTATGCCGGGCCCAGGCCTGAAAATTTCGGCCCGTGCAG
Source organism: Maratus michaelseni (assembly GCA_963931845.1). Classification (NCBI taxonomy): domain Eukaryota; kingdom Metazoa; phylum Arthropoda; class Arachnida; order Araneae; family Salticidae; genus Maratus; species Maratus michaelseni. Next base: position 190,556,428 of record OZ007587.1, read on the forward strand.
ACCTCTAGAAAAAATGAAATACAAGCCAGGCTAGACCCCGAAAAAAAAAAGAAGTCTGGTCCGACCCTTGCCTCCAGAAAATGCAAGGCCCGGTCAAGGCCCGGGTCTTCAGAAAGAAATAAGGCTCGGTCCCGGCCCGACCTTTAAAGAGTCGCAGCCCGACACTGGTCGGGCCATACTTCGCCAGAGGCCTTTTTCCGTGAAGGCCTCTAATGTCGGTTTATCGACTCTTTTTTAGCTCAAGAGTGGGGGGAGATCGCCCCATCCCCCCCCCCCTTAGATCCGCAATTGGTTTTGTGTCAAGAACCATAACCAGTGCAAAAAAATTGTATTGCCAGGTGGATAAAGAAGCACTATCTTTGGTGTAAAGACTTTTTTTCAATATTTGTACGGTAATAGATTTACTTTCTTTATGGACAATAAATCACTTGTGCCTATTTTTTCTCCTACTAAGAGTATTCCTGTACTTGCAGCTGCTAGAATGCGTGCAGAATATATGCATTATATTTACAAGCGTTTAAATATGATTCGTTATAAGAAAACCTTCGAACACGGAAATGTCGATGCCCCTTCACGTCTTCCATTATGTATTGAAAATTTATCTCCACAACTTAAGTCAAGTAATATAATTGATGAATCTGAAATTTTTCAAATTAATCAAATTTCTACTTTACCTTTAAATTCCAAAACGATTGATTGCCTTATAAGTTACAAAATCAGATACTTTAATACATCAAATTTTTCATCACCTAATTTCTGGTTCTCCAATTCCAAAAAATTTAATTTTTGGTGGTAAGCAAGAAGAATTTACTTTTCAACATAGTTTTCTTTTGAAAGGATGCAGAGTAATTATCCCTAAAATTCATAGAAAACAAATTTTAAATGAATTACACTTTTGATATTTCGGTATAGTGAAAATGAAGTCCTTAGCTCACAGTTCTGCGTATGATGGTGGCTAGGAAGTGACCTATATATTGAAGATCTTGCACGGAATTGCACTACTTGTGTAAATTAAAAAAATAATCATCCTACACATCGTTGGGAATGGACCACAGCTCCATGGCAATAATTAATATTGATTATTTTAGTCCAGTTATGGGTAAAATGCTTTTCCTTGTAGTTGATGCTCATAACAAATGGCCAGAAGTTTTCATTGTTCCTAATTCAGAGCATACGATTACGTGTATTTCTTCACTTTTTTCCAGATACGGTTATCCTATATCTTTGGTATCTGATAATGCTAAACAATTTACTTCTGCAGAATTTAAGACATCCTTAAGTAATCATGGTGCAAAACATACCATCCAGCTACAAATAGTCAGGCTGAGAGATATGTGCAAATTGCAAATTCTCAAACTGTGATTAAAAGCTTTATCTTTAGAATTTGGTACTTTACAAAAGAAATTTACTGTACAGAAATATGCCTTATGTTACAACGGGGCAGAGTCCTGCATTTCTATTTCTACAGCGGCATATAAGAACAAAAATAGATTTGTTGTTTCCAAACGTTACACATTTTGTTCATGATAAACAAAATGCGAGAAATTCCAATGCTAAAGTAAAAGAATTTAAAATTAACCACAAAATGGCTGTAAGAAATTATACTCCAGAAGCCAAGTGGAAAATTGGTTGTATTTTTGCAAGACCGGGCAAGTTAGATTATATAATTCAAGTTGGCTCAAATATTTGGAAAAGACATGTTGTTGATGAGATAACTAACATAGGTTCAAAGGTACATTTAATTAATGATACAAATTCTGAAGAAAGTTATACAGAAAAAACAGAAGTGAAAATGCAGTTAAACAAGGTGATTCTCAACTAATACATCCTAGTGTCACAGATCTTCGACCAGCTGACTCTTTCGACAAAAATACTCCAAATCCTAAACTAGCTGACTTTTTCCACCCAACTACTCCAAGCCCTAAACCAGCTGACTCTTGTGTCCCATATACTCCATGTTCTAAACCAGCTGACTCTGATATACCTCCAGTTTCAAATAGTACATTTGATGATGATGCAGAATCTTTACAAACTAATTCTTCTTCTTCCTCCCAACAGGTACCTAGACAGTCTGAAAGAATTAAAATGAGCTCCTACCTTACTCAAATATTAAGTGGGGGGGAGAGCTACAGTGTTTGTATTTCAGTTAATTGTCTCTAGATGGCAGCACTACAATTTGCAAAGAAGTCTGTACGGTAACGCCATCTATTTTGCTTTTTTAAAATCTCTGCTGTAATTAGTCTGTGTATATCTTGATGTTGTGATGTTACGTATTATGTTCGTGTAAAATGGCCTTCACTCGTCCACATTTCTCGAATATGTGTTCTTACTTATTATAATTAATCTTCAATATATAATCCTAATCCTAATAATATTATAAATCTGATTGTGTGCAAATGTTAGGCTGAAGCCAGCGTCAAAATGGAGCATTTGATGATCCTGTATCTTTGCATATACGTTGATTATAACCCTCAAATGAACATAGGCTGGTTTTTGTTCATTTTATTCAAATATTTTTCTTAATAATTCAAAATTTTGTTATTTTCATAGAGAATAAATGGACATTTTCCCATAAAATTTAACCATTTTACTTTATCGTTGCTAAGGCTTTGATCGTTGCCAATAAATAAAAACACGGAAAAATAATTTTTCCTCAACAATTAATTTTCAATTGAACGATTTTGACGTAAAAAATGAAAATGAAAAAGATTTCAAAAGAAGATGAATTTCCGTGATATTTGAATCAAAAATATGGAGTATTTGTTATTATACATGAAGTATGAATATCGGTTACATTAAAAAGATTTTTTTCTGTCAAAAAACTGCGTTATTATTAGAAGGAAAAATGAACAATAATTATATTCTTAAAAATAGATTTCGCTTGGACCATGGAACTATGAAAAGGATCCTCATAGGCTTGGATAAATATGACGTCATAAATAAAACATGTATTTTCAAATAGTCGTAATAATACAAGGAGCATGGATATCAATGTATAATGAAAGTAGATAGATAATGGACGTAATATTTAAGATGAAAAACTGAAATATTTTTATCGATACTGATTAATAATTAGCTTGAGTACCAGTTACATACAAATGTGAGTTTTCCGCTAAAATTTACGTCCTGATTGCAGAAAAAGAAAATTAACGAGAATTATGGCATTAAAAAGAGATTTCTCTGAGGAAAATGTGACGTCATATTTGAAATAAAACGGGAATTTTCAAATGTGTTTTACAAGACGCGGGAATTAATTCCGTACATTAATAATACAAGGATCAGTATAGAAAGTAGATTAGTTTCACGACATATTTAAAACGAAAAATTGAAATGTTTTTTTATCTATACCGATTATTAAGGATGAATATCAGTTACATACAGATGAGAGTTTTTTGACAAAAACCACACCATGGTTATTAGGAAAAGAAAAATAAATACGAATATATTGTATTAAAATGTGAGTGCCTGTTTGTATTTCGCAACTACTCTTTTCAGATTGTCGAACGCAATGAGATTTACTGAACACCGGTTATCATTCATCCGAGGATGTCATAAACTCTCAGAATTTAAAAAAAAAATGATTTAAATTCCGAGATATTATTTATTTATTTATTTATTTTTTGTAAATTTTAACGAAGTTTCACTAAAAATGGCAACTAAATTATTCCATTTTTGTGGATAAAAAAGAAGAAATAAAACGAATTAATATATTTTTTCTCATTAAAACTGAAAAAAAAATTATTTTCAATTTGAATAGATAGTGAAAGAAAAAAAATCTTGATTACAGTAAAATTTTTGAAAAATAAAAATGTATTTTCACATATTCAAACTTCATGAATCAATTTATTCTGAAGAACAGAAATCGTCTGACAACATATTTTCATTTAGAAATAAAGATTTTTTTTTCAGTTATAGATTAAATCAAGGAGGCAGATTTAAGCTCCTTGCATTTAGGTCTACAAAAATTGTTCCCTATTCACAAGAATTGAATTTAATGAAAAAGAATATACTATTTCCATTATCTTTGAAGGATTGCTATTAAAACGTTTCACAAAGGCCTTAAAAGTAAAATGGTTTACCAGGTAAACTTGACATATGTTTTTATATAATTCGCCGATTTCCACGATTTTATTTGGCCCGCCTTTTTTCATTGGTAGCAGTTTTCTTTTCGTGATTATTTGTCGCAAAATTTCACTTTTTTAAAACTTAGTTATGTCGAGGCCTCTATAACATAGAAATACTGTATTGTCTCCTATGGAATGTGATAAAGAGTTAGTTAATTATTTACGTTTCTAATTATCGGGAATGAAATATTTTGCTTAATTAATGCATTTATTCTTCTTTTAATGATACGTGAACGAAGTCACGGGTAACAGCTAGTAATCACATAAAGTTTTTATGTTATTTGAAAGATTATACAATTAATTAACCAAAACAGTTTTTATTTTCTTCTTACGATCATTTAAAGAATAAATTATGATAATATGACTTTTTTTTTTCCAGCTCTCAAACGACGAGAAATGGCTGTTTAAAAGCCTTAAGAGAATGAAAATCACTTCTAATATTCAAATTCAAAGCAAGGAAGGTACAAAATAAAAATATGGATAGTTTTAAGATATTAAGGTGAATATTTCTAATAAATTTAAAGAAATAAAACTTTAAATGCATTTTCTGAAATACGTTGAATAATCAGTTACGAAAAATGCTCTAACTCCAAAAATTACGTTTATAATTATGTGAGACTGTTCGCCTACAATTTATGTGAATTTCTGAGTGTAATGAACTAATCGGTTTAAATACCTGAGAATATTCTGATAATATACAGGTATTCTCACAAATTAAAACGTAGAAAATATATATATACATAAAATTATGAACATGATAATTTGGGTATATCTATGGAAGTTTATTTGTTACAACTTAGATTGTAATTCATTACATTTTTGCTACCTCAAATCAGGGGTGGGAAGTAGCGCGCTAGAAGTAGCGAAACTACAGTAGTCGCTACTTTTAACAGTAGTTTGTACTGTATCGCTCTACATTTTAAACATTGTAGTGTAACGAGAGGCCCGATAAAAAAAAATCAGTAGTTTGCAGCGATAACCGCGCTACTTTTAACCTTACTTCAGATTCAGGGGGGAAATGTATGCCATTCTGCAAATCACTTGGCCGAAACTTGCATCTTTTGTGGAAAATGTATTCTGTTCAACAATTTGAGAACCTCAGTGGCAGATCTCAGCTGCAGTGTATAGTAACGCATCTCATGAAGCCATAAATTTCTCCCATTGGCACTTGCTGATAAAATCACGTACTAACCTATCAAATAAATTAATTTTCTTTCTGACAACACTTGTCTATTTACTCGTTATTAGGTCTTCATATTTTAACGCCGGGTTTCTTGTTACTCGGAATTGCTTTATTTAAAGATTTATTTATTGTTTTCCTTTAGAGTTGTTTTTCTGTAATTTTCTAGATTGTAATATCCCTATTATTTTGCTACGAAATTTGTAATGTGTGTATAAAACTAACAATTTGGAGACAAATACAAAACATTCTCTTGTATGTTATCTTTCTTAAATATTTAATGTCATCGGTTATGTTGAATTTATTTAATTGTATCCCGGCAGACGCGATAAAACGAGAGGTCGCTTTATTATTTAATCCGTGTCTTCAAATCGTAGTGTAAATTGAAACCTTTGACAACATCTGAAAGAAGCGAAATAGTGACTACTTTTTAAAAGTAGTTTGTAGTAGCTACTTTTTAAAACAAGTAGTTGCTGTTAACGACATTTTCGATAAAGTAGTTCTAGTTGTAGTTCGCTACAATAAAAAAATATATTTTCCGACACCTGCCTCAAATAGTGTACTTATTGAAAAAAATGTGTAAACTGTGATATTTTTGTTGTAAAGACATTTTTGGTTAATTACAGGTGTTGCATTATTTTTCCTTAAAATTTTAAAAATTGAAAAGAAATTCCATCTAATAATTTATTTAACAAAGGAAATTGTCCTTTTTAGAAACTAGTGTATTTGAAACAATCATTATTATACTCTTTTTTTTTCATTTTTTAAGAAATACACTGATTTTTAGGGTTTCGTTCATCTCACGAAACCCTATTACCCCCGCTCCGTTGTCTGTCCGTCACAGAGCCATTCTCAAAACGTATGTAACTTACAGAGTTGAAATTTCGTGTATAAATCAGAATATCAGCTGTGAAGAGCTGAAAATATTAAAATTTGAAAAATTCGTATTATTTTAATAAATAGAGATAAAAAACCAAAATTCTAATAGCCGTTTTCTATTAAATTTAAACATTTTTAGTTATAGCAGATGCCAAAAATTTTAAATCCACAAGGAAATTTTTTCTACAATAATTAATTTTCTATCAGACGATTTTCACGTGAAAAATGAAAATGAAATAAAAAGTTTCAGCCATTGAAAAAAAGATAAATATGAAATAAAATTGATTGACGTCATAGTGGTAAATAAAACGGAAAATGTCTAAGATTTCTCAATAATACAAGGAGTATGAGTATGTGGATGTACACAAAGCAGATTAATATCACGTCATTAGAGAATTAAAAAGAAAATCTGACGTCATATGAGAAGTTTAACGAATTTTTCAAATGTTTGAGAATAATACAAAGTGAGTATCAATATGAATAATAGAGAATAGTAAATATATGAGTTTGAGGAATGTATTGAATCATGATAAAAACCCGATTATGGAAATATTCGCATATTTTAACATTTTGAAGGCGTCCAACATGTTTAATTTTGAAATTATATATTTTTTAAATATCGCATTTAGTCCGTATGACGGATATTATTATGACAGAATATAATAGCGTGTTTCGCCCGCTATCCGGCTGGTTTAGATTTTCGAAAAAACGGAAAAATAGACCGGTAAATTTTTACTTTATAAAAAACATGACTTTTTTTTTGTTGTTGCTGCTAAATTATATTTATTTGAATTCATTAAAGAAAGGATAAAGTGTTTTGAAAGGAATATTAAACGAAACCGTTTGTGCAATCTTCGATCACACTTACCCACTTGTTATTTTATTTTTTTTAGTGTAGGGTGTCAAACATTGTAGGATACCATAAAGTATAAATGAAATTCCATGACTTAAAATTATAAATTCTTCGTGTTAGAGGAAGTAAAAAGTCTCTGAATCGCGTTATCTTTATTCCCTCCCTCTACTGCACAGGTATTAGCGTGTAATTCTTACACGTAAGCATGCAGTCTACTCTCCTACAGATGTATCAACTGAGCGTCAGCTGTCTTTTTCTCACAACACTTGTTTCATTTCATTTGCAAAAATTGTTCTTCAGTTCATGCAAAGTCAGTCTTGAAATCAAATGGCATTTAGTAGCAGATTGTTTCATCATGCCTCATTCGCACATTCGAAATTTGATGTTTCGATTATGAATATGATTTTTTTTCCCCTTCAAATTAACAAATGGATTATAAGAACTAAGTGATCAGGCACCAACAAGAAGGGGTGGGGGCAGAGAAGGGGAATTGTAAATCTCTGGATTTTGAAATTTAAGTAATTTTTTCTCTTTATTTTGAAAAAAAAAAAAAATCTTTTTCGTAGGTGTCTTAAAATAATTAATCACTAAGAGAACTAGAAACTCGGAATTTTTAGTTAGAAAATCCTAAATTCTCCATGAAAAACTTTTTTTTTTCTTAACGGCTATGTGTTTAAAATTTATTTTAACCAGGAATTCAAGAGGGTGAGGGGGGGGGGGGGGGTCGAGACTTCTGATGAAAAAAAGAGAACTTTTTCAATGCTCCATTTTTAAAACTGATGGACATTGAACAAGTTTTTAACAATTTCTGTTAAAATTGTAACAACAGTTAACAATTTCTGTAGTGTTTTTTTATGTTGATGTGTTTAAAAATTGTAATGCATGGTGGAGGAGGGAGGGAAGTCTGACTAAAAAAAAAAAAAACAGTTTTGCTCATTTCACGTTATGGAGAATATATATTGCTCATCATATATATTCTCCATTAAAAAAATATAAATAAATAAATGAATAAATAAATAACGCAAACCATAAGCACATCTATTTTAAAATATTGCCTGTTTCTGCATTTCGTTCTGCCGGTGAATATGTAAGTGATTAAATGATATTTCACACGAAAAGTCTGTTAGAAAGGTTGAAAAGAAATATGTATTTTGCTTTGACTTTTAGGAAAATAGAGGAAACAAATCAGCTGACCTAGTTCACATTTATGTCAATTTACTAAATAAAAGAATATATATATATATTTTTTTTTCACAAAACAGAGACTCGAAAGGGAAAAACCCCTACATCGACCCCTGTCTTTTTAACTGAAAGTAGCGAAAATGAATTCAGCAGGAAATCTAACTTTTTTTCTATGCATTTCTAATATTTAAATAAGCTATCCCTCCCTAGTCACGCACAAAAGAAATATGCAAACCATTCCATAATATGGTTCTCGTCTGCGTCTGTGCTTACGTGTTCGCGAACAAGATAATTCACTTGAATGTATACGATATGCTTCACTTTCTTGATTCACATCGTCGATTTCTGCCACAGTCTTTTCATAGAAAGTGTGTTCCACTCCTGTAAAGCCAGACAGAAATTTTGGTCAATATTCGAGACATGTTTATTAAGGAATATAGTTGAACTGGGTTTAAAGTTTTTCTTGTACTCCTGAAATTAAAATAGCTACCGAACATTTACTTAAGAGAATCGTAAAATGCCAACAGTTTTATTAACGATTTCACAGAATTTATTAGCTATTATAATATTTAAATGTATTTTCTCTAAATTCTAGGGAAAGTTCTCGAAATATATTAACGAAACAATAAATGTTCACTAAATAATTATACATTAATTAATCATGGTCACTAGATCTAATAGTATTTAGGAATCTGTCGAAATTAGTCCCATAATATTGTGTTTGTGATTTTTCGAAATATCCATGAATGTCAAAGAAAATTTGTAGTAGGTATAGCCTCTATTTTTTTCATTCTCATAATATAAGGTTGCTTGCAAATTTCTTCTGATCTCTTCGATAGTAATTAAGTAGAAGTACGCAGAACGATTTTAATGTTATATCAAATATACATTGTTGATAATGCATTGTAATAATAGACATATCAGCTTTGAATTTTACGTAAAAATTATCAAAGTTGGGACAGATTATGGGGCTGTTTTAATCTACAAGAATGGAAGATAAAAGTTAACATATTCGTCACATTTTACTTCAGTTTTTACTTCTAAAAGGGTAAAAGAGCGGCAGACACACACAAAAAAGATAGTGTGTTCTGTGCGTGATACTGAGGCAGTAATAGAACACACCTGCAGATTTGGTTTGCAACATTTCATTCTGGAAATTTGTCTGTTCGAGATACACCGTGCACTGGTAGCTAAGATTGAAGAAGACCAAATAAATCCCCGAATAAAGCTGATCGTCACAAAATGGTCCATGAGATTAAATTAATTAAATAAAGTTAGATTAATTAAATTTAAAAAGTTTATGAATTACTGGTGAAGGCGTGTGTCGGTGCGTAGTGTAGAGTCTGTGGCCCCTTGTAAGTGATTCGAGAGTCGGCACTTAAGTATGGTATTAGTAAATAAACTTGTTGAATAACTATTTTTTTTTAAAAGTTATATGTATATTTGTTTTAAATTAAAGTATCACTTTTTTAACAAAATAGTGAAGAAATTTGCATGCGCACTCATATAACCAATTTTAGCTGCCAGGGGACCCTCTGAACATGCGGGTCCCTGACGTTTAGCCATCTTAGCCACTCGATAGTTCCGCCACTGCTGATAATTTATTAGTACGTGGAAAGTTTTTTTTAATATATAAATGCTTTTTCTTAGTGCTGTGTAAAAAAATAAAAATAATGTATACAATTTATCCGTCTTTTATTTTATTTTTTAATTATTATTTGCTAGTTATTTGAACGTGAAAATTTTATATAAAAAATGGTGCTTCTATTTTATCTAAAAATCAGGATCCATAATACGCCCTTTAATAGAGTCGGGAGCGGCATTTTGTACCAGCTTCAACCCCAATTCTCATTATCTTGATGCCTGCTCGAGTACATAAAATAGTTTAATTAATAGTTTGATTCTACATGAACGAAAAGAAATTCATTTAATGCAAAGCATCAATATCCGTGACTGTTCTTAATAAGCAACCAAAGCGATCATTCTTTGGAAAAACTGATAACCGATGATGGGAATGGATTATATACAGTTATGTTCCACTCAAAATGTCATGTTCCAAGTACGATGAACCTCTCCAAATAATATTAAAAGATTTATTCATCAGAAGCATGTTTTAGTGTTATGTGATGAGGGAATAATATATTTCGAGTTCCTATTTCTACCACCAACCACAACACTTAACTCTATTGTACTCGTATACTATCGGAAACTAATCAAATTAAACGATTACTTGTGAAACGAAAAGTAGAAAATTGGCAAATCATAGAAATGGTGTATCCCATAACCCATCACGATAACGAGAGGTCTACTACTTTTTCGTCACTTGGCATAAATTACGGAAACACTGCTAGGATGTGCTACCACATCCACCATAGTCCTAACATTGTACCATCACATTTGTCTGTTTCGTTCTCTGCTTAACTCTTTGGCTGAAAAAGTCTTTACTACAGACAACAATACAAAAATATACCTGAAATATTTTTTTACTAAAAAATACTAGAATTGTTTGAAAGTGGGGTGATAATATTGCGTGAAAGATGTCATCTCATCTCGAACAAAATGGTGGATGTATTTTGGATTGAAGTGATTTATTTGTATATATTTTTTAATTTTATATCATAGTCAAAAACTGAAAAAAACTTTCCAGAAAACTCAATGGTATACATACATACATATATATATATATATATATATATATATATACAAAAATATTTAAATATTATTTTTATTTTTACCAATCTTCAGGCATTAGTATCTATTTTGGAGTTCAGTAGTAGCATAAATGTGTCTTTTTATAGTTACTATTATTGTTAATTAACACTATATTTCTATTAAATAAATTTATTTCTGTATTGTCAATAAAATATATACATTAACAGTTATCATTAAAAGCATAGTTAGTTATTTTCATAACAAACACATATGATTACTATTAATGTACAGTCGTGGAAAAAAAACGGAACACCCCCCACTAACTCTGCAACAAAATATAGTAGAAGGACGTGACTGGTACCAAACGATTGGAAATAAAGTCTACTTTTAAGTGATGTATCTAAAATTTGCTTAAGGGGCCATCTACATATTAAAACCAGCCTAAACTTTAATTTTTTCAATAGCAACATCCACTTTTGACATGATATTTTAAATCTTCGGTTCAAACTATGCCTAGATACAAAATTTTAAGTCATTTGGATGATAAGTTTTTGAGTTATAAACATTCAAATTTTAGAGCTTCTAATGTTAAATTACATTTTCATATTTTTATTAATATCTCCTGAAATTATAATCCTAATGTGCTAACGTTTTGTTTGGTTATAAAACTCAAAAACCCAAACATAACTACGTCAAATTTGTAATTTTTAAAATTTTATAATATGAATTATGAATTATGAAATTAATATTCGAAAAAATTATGAATTGTAACCTACAATTTTTTTGATGGATTTATATTTATTATGTCCTGCTTTATGTGTATTCAAAAATTTAATTTTTTTTCCAAGTAGTTTTCAAATTATGCTTAAAAAACGACAAAATGCTGCTTTAAGGGGCCGTCTATGATGTGCATTAAAGCATAGTTTGAATAGGGATGGGAGCGCTCCGACTCGAAATCCCGATTGACACCACTAAATTTTAATAGTATTTGTTACCTTATTCAAGGGAAAAATTTCTGAAATTCTTTACGTTGGAGAATACTATTAAAATTTAGTGGTAAGAATCGATATTCGGGTCGGAGAGCTCTCATTCCTCTTTGAGAAAATATTATACTCATAGGCTGGGATTATAGTGACTTGATAAACTTAGAGATTAAGTCTGTCTTACACTATAAACAATGCGTAAACCGTATTTCAATGCTTCGTGATCTTACGTTAAACAACTCTGACAACGACCTGTGATTGTAGTAACATATAAGATAGCGAGGCACCAGAACCCCATCCTTTATTAGTATATATATATATATATATATATATATATATATATATATATATATATATATATTTCTTTTACTTTTTCAATGTCTGCTTTAAAATTTTTCATTAAAATTACTTAAAACGTATTTGCATGAGATATATGTTTTCATTTATGGAAAATAGTTTCGCTTTTATTTTTAAATTAATAAAGCTCATTTTTGAAAAATATGATCAGTTCTACCTTAGAAAAAACTTAATCATTTTTGTTACCTTTAAATTGATTTATAGCTTCTTTTCCAGTCTAATAAAGCTATATTGTTTTTTCTGCAGTATATATGTTTGAAGTGAAGTTTATTATAAATGCATATGTGTAGAGTATTTGCTGAAACAAAATGGCCCCACAATTAACTGAAGCAATGAAAGGCCAAATGATTGGCATGTGGCAAGCTGGAAGAAGTTTTCGTTATATAGCTGGGCATTTTCAAGTGTCTCTTCAAACTGTTTCAACATGGATTAATAGGTAAGTTTTATATTGGTAGTTTATTGTGAAGAAAAAATTACAATATCTCTTCTATAACTTTCGTATTTAAATCTATTCGATTAAACAGGAAAATTGAAAAAAAATTACAAGTTTATTTTTATGGTTTTCTGATAGGCAAGATTATTTCCCAATCGCTAGCAGTGTGCAAAAAAATCTAATAATAATAATAATAATAATAAATAATAAATGTCATATGGCAAGTTTTCTTGCCAGGAGGCATTAATGAGTTAATTGTAAAATTTCAAATGAACTACCAGAATAGGTTTAATCATAGAATTATTACCCCTATTCCGAAGGAGAATAACGGATGTAAAGTTATTCAGATGCCTTTATAACATATATTTAGTTTTAGGTCTTCAAATAAATCGGAATGTAAATTCTGCGAACATATCTCAAAACAAGACACCCCCCCCCCCTCTCGCTACTAAAAAAAAGCAATGTCTGGATTTATTTTCAGACAAAAAAACAATTTATCTGCGGTTTTTTTTTTTTTTTTTTTTTTTTTTTTTTTTTGTTATTTTTACTTTGTTTCATTACGCTGCTTTATACTATTTTTTTTAAATTCTAAATTTTGTATCTGTCAATATTATTCACGTTTCTGCCAATAAACTAAAGAAAAGGCGAGTTAAATAGATGCAAAATCTGAGAAAAAGCATTATAAAAGCACCTGTAAAATTCCAATAACATTTACATATTCTAAGACTATTTTAATTACAAATAATCTTATGGTTTTTTAATCCCTTCGTGACGAGAGTCTATTACAGAATTTTTAATAATTTACCACCGGTTTTTCAAAACAGAAATTTTCGTCTAACGGAATTGTGGAAATGCTAAGATATAATAAGGCAAAGCTTGCAATAAAAAATAACTGGTGGGAAAAATCGAGGATTCTGAGTATCTTATGCGTCACGCATACGTGTCGCTCGTCCCCAAGGGGTTAAAATCGGATAATTCAACACTTGTAAACATTATCTTACAGCATATATCAATAACCGAAACTTATTAAGTGAGTAAAATGGTCATATCGGTAAAACATAATACATTAAAAGGTGACATTCTGCAGCATTTCAACAATCGAGTACCGAACTTCAATTTGGATACAGCCCTTAAATATGCTCATTATAAAGTAATTAATTTCTCAGAAACTAATCGTAGGAATTTAATGAAATTTGGTATCTAGGCATAGTTTGAACTGCAGATTTCAAATATGTTGTCAAATTTGGGTCTTGCTATTGAAAAAAACAAAGTTTGGGTGTGTTTTTATATGTATATGGCCTCCTAAGCAAATTTTATATACATCACTTAAAAGTAGACTTTATTTCCAATCGTTTGGTACCAGTCACTTCCTTCTACTATAATTTGTTGCAGAGTTAGTGGGGGGTGTTCCGTTTTTTTTTCCCACGACTGTACATATTTTATTGACAATACTAATAAATTTATTTAAAAGAAATACAGTGTTAATTAACTATAATATTACTATAAAAAGACACATTTATGCTACTACTGCTCTCCAAAATAGGTACTAATGCCTGAAGATTGGTAAAACTAAAAATAAGATTTAAATATAATACGGGCATTATACAAACAGAATGTTCTGTTTTCTACACTGTCTAAAATTTACAAAAATACTACGTAAGTATTTGTTAACTAGCAACTTTCGAAATTCAATTAATAACAATAATAATAAAAAAAAAACACCTGTTACCCGTTACAGGATTAACAGTATCAACTAAATGCATGGCGAAAAAAGAGTTATAAACTATAAGATGTGGATGTTTCGCAAGCAATTTGATGGAAAATATCGTACAATGGAAAATCGCTCAACGAAGCCGAAGCATTTAAAATTATTCCCTATACGTGGTTTTCTTTATAAAAATTTACTTACAACTAAAATAATTTTCTAAAATTGAGCTAGATCTTTGTTAATGAAATTCTAGCCGTACCTAAAGTATTTAAAACAATGATTACTAACAAAAACAACTACTGAAATATCCCAATGCTTTTAAACTTTTAATTAGACGTTTTTGTTTATATTTGAAGTTGTTGTTCAATACTAATTATATTAATTCATCATTAGCCATCGCATGCATTACCAGTTTCCCGTCAGAAAAGAAATACTCAATTTAACTTTAAAACGAATCATAAGTTTAAATCATCAGATTTTGTAGCAGTTATTTAATTAGCATTAAAAATTGCTTACATTTTTTTTTAAATTAAACTTCATTGAAAAAAAAAAAATCTGTAAACCTTAAGTAGGTTTTGAGTAAACAAGCAATTAAATTTGTTTCTTTAGTATTAGTTATATTCTATGGCAGTTTCAACTTTTTTTTTCTAGTTAAGTTATTGTTTTAAGATTTCTCGATGTAGGATATGTACACGTAAAATATGATAGATCAAAAATTGAGAAAAATACAACAATTGACGGCTATTCACGAAAATTTGGGAACAACTTTGTTTTGGCACTAGAAATGAAGATCCGATGAGTCCACAAAAATTACAGTTGTTTTACCGTGTTTTAGAGAGTAAAAGAAAGAGGGGGGAGGTGGCATTTTAATTCAAGAGGGGAGAATCCAACCTTTTTTAAGTAGGTCAAGTGAGGTATCGTTTACTGTGTATTTTTTAATTCTGAATCGAACCACACCATCCGCAAGTCGATACGATGATTCGTTACAAAGTTACGCCAGGTTTTATAAATGCAATGTCGACGATTTTATTTCAATTCAGTTAATATAGGCTTTTACAGAAACAGCTGATAGGATTTCACGAACAACTTTGTTTTGGCTCTAGAAATGAAGATCCGACTCATCGGATTTTCATTTCTAGTATCAAAACAAAGTTGTTCCCAAATTTTCGTGAATGGCCACCAGTTGTAGCTGAAAAAGCATATTTTGCCTGCACTGAAGTAAAATTTTCGATTTTGTATTTATAAAATCTGGTGTAACTTTGTAACGAATTATTGTATCGACTTGCGGATGGTGTCGTTCGATTCAGAATTAAAAAATGCATAACTAACGATAGCCCACTTGACCTACTTAAAAAAAAAAGACTCACCTTCCCCTGAGTTAAAGTTCCCTCCTATCTTCCCCCCAAAAAACAGCGTAAAACAACTTTATTTTCTGGGAACTCATCGAATCTTCAATTGTAGTGCCTGAACAAAGTTCTTCTCAAATTTTGGGGAAAGGCCATCACTTGTTTATAAAATCCCTTATTTTACCTGTATACTAATATTCAAAGTTTGTTCAAATTTTCATTCGTCCGCATTCGAAATTTTTCTTTATTCAATATTGCTTCGTCATCACTTGATTCAACGCTGCTTTAATTTTTGCTCGATTGATTGGTTAGATATTTTTTATCTTGAGAATGATCAATTTAAATATAAAATTCGTAGTTAAATTGATTATTTTCTCAATTTAAAGTTTCCAAATTAAAAGATAGAAGTGTGTATGTGTGTGTGTGTCACTGTGTTTGGGTGCTGAAGAAACCACTGCGCGCAGAGTATGATTTCGCAGGAACGTGCCTCTATGTCTGAAGTTATGCATCTTAGAAGCTAGTAGTATTTGGATTCTTTTATAAGATTTATTATTTAGTTTTTTATTCAATTTTTAATATTTTTTCGCATTTTACTATGGTTTTTTTCACTCTAGTAAAAGGAATCGGCTTTCAATCTTTGAACCCAATATAGTAAATTTTGTCTTCTTTTCAATAAAGTTTATTCGTAATTCGTACAGCAATTTTCCGCGATTTTTTAATACGGTTTTTTAGATTTTTGTCGCGTTTTGTGCTTTTTTTTTACTTCCATAAAAGGAATCGGTTTTGAAACTTTTACACCGGTATAGTGACTTTTGTCCACTGAGATATTTAAATTTTTAGCAACTTTTTGCGTTTTGCGACGATTTCTTGACATTCGTAAAAGGAATCCGATTTTAATATTTCAAGCACATAAGCTTAGCAGTATCGGTCTCTTTTCAAAAATGTGCACCTAATACGGCGAATATACCTAAAAATATAGAAAAATATACAGTCTCTTATCATACATGGGCGTTTATACACCTAGATATATGGTCTGGATTTCTGCATATGCGGATTGATTCCGGAACACATTAGTCCTGATTATTGATGTTTCTTGTATTTGTTCATTCTTCCGTAGCAAAAAGAAAAATAAAACATATTGTTGTGAGCTCGGGGTTCGAAAGGACTGATGCCAATATATAAGAACAATAAAAAGGCTTTATTCACTATAAACAGTGCAATACGATCACAAATATCTTCTGAAAATTACAAGATATTCAGTAATCTTCAAATCCAATAAAAGCGCAGCAAAATTTCACACAGAAACAATGCGTTCAATACGACGTATCAACGACAAAATCAATCCGAGAAACACAGTTCTCAATGCAAAGCCTCTCGTATGAATTCAATCGCAGTTGAAAGACAACTAACTAACTGAACTGATGGAGGTCCTTATATAGGTTTCAGAGATCTTTCCAGATTATTCCAGAGCCTTCAGATGCTAGAAATTACCAGAAAGTGCTTTAACTTTCGATAGAGAACCCAAGCAAGAAAGGATCCCAATGTATAGGTATAAGGGGGGTGTGGTTGCACAAAAAGTCGCCAAATCCGTCGCCAACTTGGCGACATTTGGCGATATATCGCCAAATTTGGCGACAAAAATAAGTCGCCAAAACCATCGCCAACTTGGCGAAAAACCCATTCCTTGGCGATTTTCCAATAGAACTCCATTATAAAACCGATGCTGTAAGGTTGTTTTTCTTGCAAAGCACCTGAGGCCTTTAGCATTGAGTTACATGATGCTCAATAGGAAATACATTAATAATACTGCAATTTTCACAATAATAAAATAAAATAAATTTAAACAAATGGAATATTTACAGATATATACAAAATTCATAACATTGCCCCCCTCTCAAGGACTGCACGTCCCGGGCAGTTCAACCTTTGATCGGAAAGCAAACCCGTTACCAACAAATGCTATACTATTCAAAACACATTAAAGCAAACATGCAAAATAACCATTAAACACATTCATAATGCTGAATTATACAAAATATACACTTATTTAAAAAAAAAAAAATTAAATTAAATGAAAGTATAGACATCATTACATACAAGTATTTAAATAATAATAACATTAATAATGATAATGCTAAGCAAAAGAAATTTTTACATTAACTTATATACAAGACCATGGTCATACTAATTTACATTATTTACATTACACTATTTACAATCAATGAACTAAGTACTATGGCCATAGTATGGAGCCAGCCTGTCGTAATGAACGACTCTAGGCTTCGAACTTGGTGACTTTCGGATCCGAATTACGACATCGTTCAGTCTGTTTAGAACTGTATAAGGACCGTCCCAGTGCGATTGCAGTTTGGGAGAAAGTCCTTTACGTCGAGTCGGATTATAAAACCAAACCTTGTCACCTTCTTTAAATTGATGTCCCGTGGCTTTCGTGTCGTACCTGGTCTTCATCTTCTCCGTCTGTATATTGATCCGCTCTCGAGCCAAGTTGTGGACGTCTTCAAATCGTGCCTGGAGATTCTGCACGTATCCGTCTGGCGGTGAAGGCGCATCTGGAGGGCGACCAAAAATCAGATCACAAGGTAGACGAAGATCACGACCGAAAAGCATCTGAGACGGGGAATAGCCGGTTGTTTCATGGACGGCGCTGCGATAGGCGAGAAGAAACAAGGGAAGTTTTTGGTCCCAGTCTTGTTGGTTTCTTGAGACTAGCAGTGAGAGATTGTTGAGGATGGTACGATTAAATCTCTCAACCATGCCATCCGATTGTGGATGTAAAGGCGTCGTCCTAGTTTTGTCCATTCCGAGAAGTTGACAGAGACCCTCAATCACAGCAGAGATGAAATTTCTCCCCTGGTCAGAATGCATTTGAAGGGGGACTCCATACCTTGATATCCACTGGTGTACCAAGGCATCCGCAACCGTAGAAGCTTCTTGATCAGGGATGGCATAAACTTCAGGCCATTTCGTGAAGTAGTCCATGACAACAAGGAGGTATTTGTAGCCATCAGCACTTCTTGGCAGAGGGCCTAGGATGTCAAGGGCGATGCGTTCGAAAGGTGCTCCTACATTGTAGAGATGTAGTCTTCCTCGGCTACGTTTCTTTGGTCCTTTTCGAGCTGCACATGCATCGCAAGATTTGCACCATCGTTCAACGTCAGCTCTCGCTTTTCCCCAGAAGAAGCGCTCTCGGACTCTATGTAATGTTTTCATGACTCCAAAATGGCCACCAGTGGGACTGTCATGTAATTCCTTGAGGATCTCAGGGATTCGGGATCGAGGAAGTACCAACTGCCACCGAGATGTCTTCCCATCTTCCGATTCGAATTTTCGGAACAGGACACCATTTCTGACGTGGAGGGAGTTCCAAAGAGCCCAATATTGCTTCGTCGTAGGACTGTAAGTCGAGATGTCTTTCCAACTGGGCTTCGTGCTAGAAGATTCTAATAACTCCAAGATTGGTTTGATCTCAGAGTCTGCCATTTGATCTTCTCGAATCTTCTCATCACTCCAGGGATCTGGTGGCGTCAATAGTGAAGTCTTCGTCTGGCGTATGACATATTCGGGATTATACTTGCTCTCCGCTCTGGAACAATAGCGACAGCTCTCGGGACACGGTCTTCTTGATAGGGCATCGGCGTTTCCATGCGATGAGCCTTTGCGATGCCTGATGTCAAAGTCGTAGTCCTGGAGTCGTTGTATCCATCTGGCTACTTGGCCCTCTGGGTTCTTAAAATTCATCAGCCATGTTAGGGATGCGTGGTCAGTACGAAGGAGAAATTTCCTGCCATAGAGGTAGTGATGGAAGTGTTCTATGGCTTTCACTATAGCTAATAACTCCTTACGAGTGACGCAATAATTCCGCTCTGGTTTCGATAAACATTTGCTCCAGTATGCTACGACTCGTTCTTGGCCATCTATTTCTTGGGAAAGTACAGCGCCGACACTTTCCTGACTGGCATCCGTGTCCACAATGAATTGTTTGTCGGGGTCTGGATAGGTAAGGACTGGAGAGGATGTGAGAGCTTGTTTCAGCCGCTGGAATGAATTGTCGCATTCTTGTGTCCATAGAAACTTCTGTTTGCTTTCAGTGAGCCTATGCAAGGGTCTTGCGATGTTGGAGAACCCCTGTACAAACTTTCTGTAATAAGTGCATAGTCCCAGAAAGCTTCGCAACTGATGGACATTTTCCGGACGTTTCCAGTGCTTTACTGCAGACACTTTTTCAGGATCTGTTCGAACACCTTCAGCTGAGATGATGTGTCCTAAATAGTTTACTTCTCGTTGGAAGAACTTGCATTTCAAAGGGTTCAGCTTTAAATTCGCCGCTCTTAGTTTCGTTAACACTTTTCGAATATTCTCTAGATGTTCTTCAAACGTACGTCCACCAATGATGACGTCATCTAGGTAGATGAGACAAGCTTCAAAAGTCAGACCTTTTAACACTGTCTCCATGAGGCGCTCGAACGTTGCTGGAGCATTGCAGAGCCCGAACGGCATAACTTTAAATTGCCAAAGTCCTTGTCCAGTAGTAAATGCGGTCTTCTCTTTGTCATCAGGATGGATCTCTACTTGCCAATATCCACTCTTCAAATCCAGCGTGGAAAACCATTTATGTCCTGAAAGAGTATCTAGCGTGTCGTCTATTCTTGGTAGAGGATAGCTGTCTTTCTTCGTGATATCGTTAAGTTTACGATAATCCACACAAAATCTTGTGGAGCCATCTTTCTTTCGGACCAACACGATGGGAGAGGCCCACGGACTTGATGACGGTTCGATGATGTCACTATCCTGCATCTCTCGTAAGAGCTTAGAAACCTCTTCTTGTTTTGCAAACGGCAAGCGTCTTGGATGCTGTTTAATCGGTGGATGGTCGGCAGTATCAATTCTATGACGTGTCAGAGAAGTGCGACCTATATCATTCTCGTTTTGTGAAAACACATCCGTAAATTCCTGGAACAGTCTTTCTGCGGCATTTCTCTGCTCAGGAGATAAATTCTCATTTCGTCCAATTTCAGGTGTTAAACTTGTAGGCGGCTCCGACAAGGTCAAGCTCGGGTCTTTGCAAACACAGGTGACTGGAGCACAGGTAGCAAGCACTTCACCCTTCTGGATAGTTCTAGACTTTTCACTTACATTCGCCATCCTCACAGGGATCACATCTCTCGACAGATCTACCAGCGCTGATGCTATTAGCACTCCCTTTGGGCTCTTCTCAGGATATCCAGTCAAGCCATACTGGAAAATTCTTTCGTTTCCAGTTAATCCAGGTATCATCATTTCGGTCCGAGGAGGGATGATAACATCTGCCTTGGCTGTGATCCGTTGAATAGACCCGGACTCATTTCCAAGTTTGAAAATAGTGACATCTTCTTGAGCAGAGCGTAACTCATTATTCTTAAAGTCCAGTGTAAATCCATGCTCTTTTAAAAAGTCCAGTCCGAGTATGAAAGGGTCTGAAATATCGGCCACGTAGACTGTATGGCGATAAGCGGCGTTCCCAAACTTTATTTCCAGTGTCATTCTTCCAAATATATCCATCTTATCTCCTGTCACCGTTTGAAGGATTACACGTGGCGGGGTCCAGAAGAGTTTTTCTTTCAGCCGCTGAGCTAGATCTTTCCGAATGATGGTCACATTGGCTCCTGTATCGATGATCATATTACAGGGCAAATCATTCACACTTCCGACTAGAAAAACTCCGTTCTCGCCGCAACTTCTTGCAGAAATTTCACATACTTGAAAATGAGGCTTCTTAAGATCTGGAAACCTCCGCCCCGCAAGATGGTCAATAATCAGTTTTCTTGCATCTCCGTTAGCGGGTGAGCTATTACCTTCGGTGCTGGGTCGTCTTGGGCAGTCGATTTGGATATGGCCTTCTCCACCGCATTTCCAGCATTTGATCTTCCTGTAAGGTTTATTGGCCATTAAGGAGTTCATCTTTCTCATTATGTCATTCATCTGCTGCTGTAAGCACTCCACAGCTCTATCCGACGTCTCAGGCAGGTTGGCTGCTCGCACAAAGTGTCGCTCTGTCCTAGTAGCTTGCTGGGCTGCCTCGAATTTCAGAGCCTAAACCAAAGCCCCTTTTAAATCGCTGAGATCTGCAATCCGGAGTGCTTTCTGGATCTCAGAGTCACGCACACCATCAATAAAATGCTGCAGAGCCAAGCTTTCTCTAATTTCAGTCGGGCAGTCAGGATAAGCAAGATGGGAAAGTCTCTCGACATCCGTAGCAAGCTCTTGCAGGGATTCAGTGGATTTCTGCTGTCGAGATTTGAGCTGGAGTCTGCTATATTCCTTCATGCATTTCTCGCCAAAGCGCAATTCTAAGGCACTGACGAGCGTTTCAAAATCCAGCGGTTCATTTGCAGGCAAAGTCTGTAGGACGTCGGCAGCATCAGCTCGTAGAGAAGCAGCTAACTGGCAAGCCTTTGTCTGGGAATCCCATCCATTGGCGTCCGCTACGATCCCAAATTGTGTCTTAAAAACTGGCCATGAGGATTTTCCGTCATAGGTCGAGAGCTTAATAAAGGCCCGAGGAAGCATAGCTTGATACTTGACATCTTCGGGATAGTTTTCGGCAGTTATCTTTTGTTTCTTCACATTTTCCAAATCTTTTTTTACATTCTCTATGCTTTCTTCAACGGTCTTGGCGATCTTTTGAACTTTTTCTTCTACTCTTTCTTCTACGGTTTTGGCTGTCAATTGAACATTTTCTTCTATTTCTTGAAATCTTCCTTCAAATTTGTTTTCCACGCTGTCAATTCTTTCATTTAAAGATGTTATTTTATTATCTATTAATTCTTTCAACTTGCCAAGGTTGGTTGACATCTCCTTCATTTCAGCCTGGTTTGCAGTCATTTTCTCGTCTATCGCTGACATTTCCTTCTTCATTTCTTCCGACATTTCCTTCATTTCAGCCTGATTCTCAGTCATTTTCTCATCCATCTCTCCTAATTTCTCCAATAATTTAGTCAGTTGCGCCTCCATTGCTCTGGTAATCGGCATTCAATCCCACTTCTGACACCAAATGTTGTGAGCTCGGGGTTCGAAAGGACTGATGCCAATATATAAGAACAATAAAAAGGCTTTATTCACTATAAACAGTGCAATACGATCACAAATATCTTCTGAAAATTACAAGATATTCAGTAATCTTCAAATCCAATAAAAGCGCAGCAAAATTTCACACAGAAAAAATTCCTTTCAATACGACGTATCAACGACAAAATCAATCCGAGAAACACAGTTCTCAATGCAAAGCCTCTCGTATGAATTCAATCGCAGTTGAAAGACAACTAACTAACTGAACTGATGGAGGTCCTTATATAGGTTTCAGAGATCTTTCCAGATTATTCCAGAGCCTTCAGATGCTAGAAATTACCAGAAAGTGCTTTAACTTTCGATAGAGAACCCAAGCAAGAAAGGATCCCAATGTATAGGTATAAGGGGGGGTGTGGTTGCACAAAAAGTCGCCAAATCCGTCGCCAACTTGGCGACATTTGGCGATGTATCGCCAAATTTGGCGATAAAAATAAGTCGCCAAAACCATCGCCAACTTGGCGAAAAACCCATTCCTTGGCAATTTTCCAATAGAACTCCATTATAAAACCGATGCTGTAAGGTTGTTTTTCTTGCAAAGCACCTGAGGCCTTTAGCATTGAGTTACATGATGCTCAATAGGAAATACATTAATAATACTGCAATTTTCACAATAATAAAATAAAATAAATTTAAACAAATGGAATATTTACAGATATATACAAAATTCATAACAATATATATATATATAAATGAGTTCGATTTATTTACCCAACTTTCCACTTTGTAATTCCATGCCTACTTGTATAAACAAATTATTCGTGAGATTTTAACGACATGATGGAAGTCGCTTTTGTATGTTTCTCATTAAAAAGAACTGGAACGCATTTTTTAACACTTTCCAACATAGATGAAATGACTTCGGTTTGTCTGTCTGTCTGCCGTCTGTCTGTCTGTCTGTCCGTGCGGTCTGTCTGTTGTCTGTACTCTATTTCCGTTTATTGACGAAAATTCCAGACCGAGAATTTTAAACTGTGCTACGCGTTTCCTAACTGAACAAAAATTTAGCATTCTATGTAATATATACAAATCTGTAGGTCATATACAGGGATGCACAAAAGAATTCGGATAATTTTCAACAAATTTACTGTACAAATGTACTGTACTGTTCATACAAATTTTGATTTGTCTCATTTATTATGAAACGCGCAATATTTAATTTATAACACATGGAATCTGCTCTATCGGGTTGCCATATGAAGCTAAATCTTGCTAAAATCACTGGGTTGCCCTGGCATAAAATCGCCCTTTTGGAGCCAAAACTATACCCCCGTGCGTGTGCGACAGCTGTACCTCAATATACCTAAATTTCAATGAAAGCAAAATATTTTTCCTTCCAATCTATACTATACATCCATTATTAGAGAGGACAATATGTTATGCGTTTTCCAAATTGTGTGCTTAGTTATCATCTTTCACCTTATTAAGCGGTAATGATTTGTAAAATTATTTTGGAAGTGTTGGAAAGTGTTACACAATCTATGCTTGACGCATGATTTTTCGTTCTTGTTTATGTTTTAATTCTAGTTTTATTTCTTCAATACACATTGAAAACTATTACATACTTTATTATCCCCTTGTGCTCTGTGGCCTAGCGGAAAGAAAAATAATATCTAACCAATCCGATATATTTATCTAACTTCCCACGGTTGTCTAGTGGTGGACATAACGATTGTTTTAATTATTCGAATGAATCATTCGGGCATGTGCAGAAGCATATCTGTCAAATTTCAATTTTTTTTTTTTTTTTTTTTTTTTTTTTATTCAATTACTACCAGAAATTTTGAAAAAAAAAAAAAAAAAAGAAGTTTCTGATTTTAATTAGATTAGATGCCAGATAAAAATGAAAAATGTGTTTCGTTATCGTTACGCCCATCACTAATTGTAACACTACGCCTACGAGTTGAAGTGACTTTAAACATGTTATCGAAGTAAGTTTTTGTATGTTAGAAATAAACTTTGCAACGAAGTTTCTTCAATTAAAAATTAAAACTTTAAAACACAGTCAATAATTAACATTTTGAGGACCAATTGTAAATGAGGATTGCATTTCCGCAGAATTAATGTACTGTCTAATTCTACTGGAACTTACAGGAATATGATATGTTAATACGAAATTTTTATTTAAGAAATAGTATGTTTGCAATACGGGCGAACTCGTTTATAGCTTGCTGAAATTTAACCGAAAGCCTGTTTTAACATGCAAAACGTTAGAAAATGATTGGCTACTACAGAAAAATATATTAAGAGGGGGGGGGGGGAACTCGGTTGTTGTGACAAAAAATCTGATATAAACAGTAAAAACTGGATATTCGATTTTTTTTCCTCCGTTTATTAAAGGAAAAATGTGTGATTGTAAATTATTTAACTTCTTTTTTAAAAACAACTTTAAATAATAAGTGTAACTGTGTAATAACTGTAAGTGTGATAATTTTTATTATATTTGAAAAAATTCGTTTACTGGAAATTTTAACTTAAGAAAAAGTGCATTCAAATACAATACATGTGAAGTTTATAGATATGTTAGAATTCACGTAAAACATGTTTTAACAAACAAAAATAGTCAAAGTAATTGGTAATCTACTATATATATATATATATATATATAATACAAATGAAAATTTCGTTTCGACTATTTATAACTCGAGTTCTGCTGAATAGATTTTGATAGAACTTGCATTATTGGATAGATAACTTTTTGGGGAAGGTTTTAGTATATACTATACTACGTAGATTAGTAGTAGAATTATGATGGAAAGTTCTGTTATTTTGGACGAAAAGGTTACCATTGTTAATTTTTTGGCAACAATTATTATTGGAGAATTAAATGAAATGGTTATACACCTCGAAAAATAAAATAAAAAAGTGTTACTAATTTTATTTTTAAAAAAAGAAAGAAAAGAAAAAAAAAGAAAAACAGTTTCCATGAGAGATAATATTATAAAACAAAAATATTTAATTTAAACATGATTGAGAGTGTTCGCAATGCTTAAAAAAATTATTCAATGTGCAAGATTTCTAATGAAACAATATTTGGCGATTTATCTTTTGTTTTTGGCGATTTTGATTTTACTTTTGTAGACAAACAATTTGATTTTAAGCCAAAAGGTGTTTATTCAAGTGTATGACAGCATTTTTGGAGTAATTTCTTTTTTATTCAAATGTAAATTTCATTAATATCAATCTGCTTCTATTTACTTCTACTATATATATGAAATTTCGTCCCAGCTGCTTTATAACTCAAGTTCTGCTGAATGGATTTTCATAGAACTTAAACCGTTAGATAATTTTACAGTGAAAGTTTTATTATATAAAATATCGTTCTACGCATATTAATAATAGAATTATCATGGAAAGTTCTACAATCAGATGAATCCGATTCGATGGAACCTATTTTTTCTATGGAATGTTTTATTATATAAAATATCACTCTACATTGATTAGTTCTTAGAATTATAGGGCGAAATTCGAAGATCAGGTGACCCATTATATCAAATATTACCCTTTTCAAAAATTTCTAACAAACGGTTTTTGATGAGACTTGCACTGATAGTTTGATAATTTTTCAAAGATATTTTTTAGTATATAATATATTGTTCTACATAGCTTATTTATAGAGCAATGGGGGTAAGGTCTGTAATCAGGTGAACCCGTTTACGACAGATCTCGGATGACAGCTTTTCTGTTTGACTTACCATCGTCGAATAATGGAGAAATATTCGTAAATAGGCCCAATCAATCAATTTCTGACTGATATTTGACGCTATACGAGGCTGTAAATAATTAATATACTCATCGGAATGGTATCTTTTATGACCATCACTATCTCCTTACAAAATTTTTCATTTTATACTTATTTTAGAAATGTCGTAGAAACCGCTACGTGATGAGGATTTCCGTACTTTTATGTTAGCCGGATGCAAAACTAGCCAATAGCATTTTTCTCTTGGCAATAACATATTTTATTATTCACGTGTGTAAATTAGCTACAGGGCCATTCCATTGTGACGGGTGTGACATCCAGACAAAATTTTAAGAGTTTATATCTATATTTTGGGAAATAAATTAGCTAAGAAATCCCTGAAAAGTATTTTAATTATGTTTTCCCATGCATATGCTTGGATAATTGAGCAAATATATAACTTCAATAGCTTTCAATATTTAAAAAAAAAAAAAAAAAAATTCAACTTGCGATGGGTGTGACTCTCTCGGGACAAGAGTTTTTACTTGCATATACATTTGTTAAAATTTCTGTAAATATTTAACTGTGTCATTATTAAAACAATTTTTTTCTAAAGAAAGAGATTCAAATTAACCTTAATACGTAATTTTCATAATAAATTTTAATTATTTTAATGTATAAGAATTTTTTTTCCTGCTGTGACGGGTGTGACAAAGAAGTGACGGGTGTGACATTGTGTAAAGTGTACAATTTGAAAGTTGTTTACCAAAAAAATACAGTGATCAGTATAGACAGTAAACTCAACAATAGTAAATATACAAAAGAAATTTAATAAAACTACATATTTATGCAGTTAGTTTAAAATTTCTAGTGCCCCCTACTCGTTATAAGTAATGGGGGAGCTTCTTTTTTTACAATAGCAGAAAATTTTTTAATTGAGATGTCATCTTCCTCTATGGCCAAATCCAGTGTGGCCCACTGGCTTGCATGTATTTTAAGCTTATTTCTTCCTTACGGAAGTTGATATTCAAGACATTAGCATAGTAAAAGCTATTACGCTCTTTGCTACTGGCCAGGGAAACCAAAAGATAATCACCAATATTTAAATCTGATATTTTCAAAATCTTTCTGGGGGGATATTCACAATTAGCAGTGACTGCCACTTCCCTCAGTGTTGATTTGGCAGTCTTTCCCATCAAAAGTATAGTACTATCACTACTTACTTTAAAGTGGTGATAAGACTTGATGCCTTCGATGGACTTTATGCCTTCCCATTTTCTGTCAGTATTTGTTTAGTTTCTAGTATTTTCACTGCTGAGACATACAATGCCTTTATTGCACCAATCTCCTGAGCACATTTAAAAAAAAATCCAAAGCAGAATTAACTTAAAAGTAAGTAAGTTGCTACCAACTCACAATTTGCTAAAATAATTCAAATATATATTTCATGATTTATCTTCTCTTTTTTGGCAAATCGGCCTTAATATGTTCAGAAACAAGAATGATTCAACCTTACACTTCATTTAAAAAATATTTAAATATATTTAACACTGATCCTGATTGGAAAGTAGGTGTAGTTTGTACCATATGCATTAATTCAGTAGGTAAAATAACATAATCGGGTCTACAGACATTTGTAGTAAGTAGCCGGACGTTGTTTGGTGCATAGTTAACTGAAAAAACGGCTAAGTTTATTCTATGTTTTTAAAGTGGATTTATTTCATAATCGAGTCTACAGAGAATTGGCGTAATTTGAAGTTTTTGGGATAATTTTTGGGGGAATTTTCCGTTATACCAACATCATGCCAAAATGTATGTTAATGCGCCATTTTATTTAAACTCTGAACGTGTAAAGAATTTTTATTGCAAACTAGGCCAAACATTGCGAGTCGCTACACTGTAAAAAAAAAATTCCTGACAAAAACGGAAATTGTACTGGCAATCGAGACGCCCACAGTGGGGCAGGAAGCCTCCAAAGTTGGCAATAAATAGAATTTACTTTGAACAAAAAAAGTACATCACACATTATTTTATAGACTTTACGTAGTAAAACTTAAAGCTTTTACATAAGCTATAATTTATTAATTAATTTACAAAGATTTTTCAAATATTTTCAGCACAAAAATAAGTTAAAAACAAGAAATTGAGATAGTTTTAAACAAATTAAATCTTTATAAATCATCCATAATATCGAATTAAAAATGCAAAAAAAAAATTGTGTTGCAAACACAATAAATAACTTCGATGATTCTGAAGCACACCTTAAAGTTAATATCAGCTACTCGTTTTGAAGGAGTGAATCCCTCTTTCTCAGGCAAAATGTATGTACTACTATCAAGACAGCAAAAGCAAAACTGTTTCTGCTGTCTAGTCTGAGGAAGAAACGTTCATTCGTTTGAAATACCTCGTTAGTATTAATTTTATAGAGTGTTTTAAAAATTTTTGAATATGTAATCCATACTATCATGCCATCATCACTGTCACTATCCTGATCACCAGATACATTGAGAGATGGAGTTTTTAACAAATGTAGGGCTTCTCGTGGCAAATGTTCTAACTTTTTCTTTCTTTTCATTTGTTTGCTAGTGATCACTGGATCCGAACTTAGAAGTAGGAAATTGAAAATATATCTGTTAGTTTTTTCTCGGCTGCACTTTCTCGAGTAGTACTCTCTATATCTTTTAAAGTCTTTATTCCTGGCTTCTAGTGCTTCCTCAGTCATCTGTCCCTTGGACAACAGAGCCGAACTTATAATGTCTGGTCCGTGAATCAAATACTTGTGTAATGTCAGGGGCATGTTGTACCATGGATATTTCAAGACAAAATATCTGGCTGTATCATACGCAAATACACGATAGTTTTCTACATGTATCTCATATGTACTGGATATTACTATAAAGATAATATGTAGTTTTTTTTATCAAATCTACATCAATTCCTGTGATCTGAGCAGAAAGTTCTGGGTTCTGAAAAGATCGCCTGGCAGTGTTGCCATCATTTGAGTTACCGAACCCTGGCTTAGGTTTGTCCACAATTAAACCACATTGGCTTCTAAATTCTTTTTCAATTCAAATTTTATTTTGAGCTACGACTTCTTTTTCTCTTTTTACACGAACAGGTACGAACTTTTTAACAGGTAGCTTATAAGACATGTGCAAAAGACATTCGAATATACGTATCCATCCATGGAGCACTGATAGGCCGAATTCTAAATTTTCAGTTTTTACATCTCTGGATATAATTTTATCAATTTTATTAAAT
The DNA here is from genome assembly GCA_963931845.1 of Maratus michaelseni. Classification (NCBI taxonomy): domain Eukaryota; kingdom Metazoa; phylum Arthropoda; class Arachnida; order Araneae; family Salticidae; genus Maratus; species Maratus michaelseni. The sequence goes on from OZ007587.1 coordinate 190,586,190, forward strand.
TGTTTTGACGTTGCACCACATATGAAGCATGTCATAGTTTAACTTGTTTCTGTCAGAGCATTACAAATTTTACCGTCTACCATGGAAAAAATTAAGTTGTGAATTATTTTTACTTTTCTTGATTTAATTGCTACATCACTACCTTGAATATTTTTTATCTGTTCATCCATTTTCTTTTTTCCGCAACGCACAATTTGTTAGAATCCTTCGCGAATTCTATTTTAATAGGCCTGCAATATCTAGTTGACGCAGGTCGCGGGTTTTCCCATATAACTCTTTTTTCAGATATAATTCGAAGTGGAACTAGAGACGTAATAAACACGGCTGAATCACTGGCTTCCGAGTCACAGAAAGCTTGTTTATATGAGCTATGTCCCGAAGACCCATCAAAACCCCCCCTTTGATATAAAGCATAACTGCTTTAATTCTTCATTTTCAAGTAATTCGATAACAGGTTCAAGTATTTGCAACAAGCGTTCTGAAGTATGATCTAGAAGAGCCTGTAATGTGACTGATGCACTAATTTCTGTTACTGTGAAGTTTTTAGGATAACATTCTTTTTTTGCCTCTTGCACAGTTTTATAAGAGAGAAATTTTTCTGGGCACTTCTTCTTATGACATTGCACTGTTCGCGAGATAATTTTGTGTCCATTAATACAGCCAGAGCATCTTCTCCTGACAAAAGCTGTTGTTGTGATTTTACAGATTTTGTATAAGCAGTTTGATATTTGAAAGCTCGCTTTGGACTTGTAGTTATATCTTTTAAAACTTTTGAGGCCTGAATCTATCCTTCAGATCTTAAACTCATACATGTCACGTACACTAACGAAGATGTAGAACTACAATCACGTAATCGTTTTGCTCTTAATATTTTTGATCGTTCAGAACACCTTTGAAACGGAATATGAGGCCGGCCACGTTTGCTTTTCGATGCCACTTCTGTTTGTTTTTCAAATCGAGGAAATGACATTTGGGCCCCTAAGAAAAGGTGTGACGTGTGACGTAAATGAAACGAAAATTAATGCTCTGGTACACGGCAAAGTCCTTTTTACTTTTCCCTTGCCTAGTTCCGATGATTTTCATGCTACAGTTGCCGTTCCAACGCTATTTAGGGTTTTTCACAATGGAGATCACATTCCAATACAAAAAACTGGGTGTTGCCATTTGATATTTTCGAAATTTTCTCACTGTAACCGTAACTGTTTGAGTGACACTGTTGTTTTCCATATCATTCTTGAACGCATACCTCAAAATACCCTTTGCCAAAATTTCATTCAGTTTCTGTGAATGGTATGACAGTTAGGGGCCCAAATGTCGGGATAGTTTTTTTTATAATCACTCTGTATAATGTATTTAAATTCGTCCCTATTTAAAAAAAAAAAAAAAAAAAAGTAATCATGTACATTCATGTACGTACATTAACTGAAATTTGTAGATGGTTAACTATAAAAATGACCATACAAATAAAAAAGGAGCAAAAAGGAGCAAAATTTTTTGAAATATTTACCATCCTAAAACTCGAACCTAGTAAACAAAATTATAGTTGACACCTAATCTGCTTTAATTCATAACTAAAACCTTTAATGTTTGTAGACACTGTTAAAATTTTTAATAAATTTCACTACTACATATTTTAAGCGTCACTTTATCTATAAAAATCATATTAAAAACAAATTAAAAGTAAACGTATTTTTGTTACATACCTGGAGTTGAAGGTTCCATAGTCAAAAAATATTATTTTAAAATTATTACAGCATTATTAACAAACGAAAGTTGAAACAAAATTATTATTTTTTTTTTCATTTATTCTCATCGTGCGATATGCAGTTTAACTTCATTCTTTAATGAGGACCAAGATAACTTTGCACACTTTTGAATACTAGGCAAATGTTTATTGACATCTGCTCTATTAAAGTGACGTATGTCGGCAGTTCAAAAAAGAATTTCATTTTTTCGATTTTTTGCCAGATTTGAAGGTTTTTTTCCCCACTGTGGGCCAGTACTATTTCCGTATTTTAACAGAAAAAAAAAATTTCGTAAATTCCAGGAAATTTTCCGTGGATTCTCAAATATCCATTTTTTAAATTTCCGTTTTATAACAGATATCTTCCGTATTTTTTAGAAATTTTTATGTCGTTAAAATAAAATTTATAGGACCAAAAAAGAAAAAAAAGTTACTTCGCGAGGTCAAACTTATGAGGGACAGATACATTTCTGCTTCATTTTTTCATTCCTGGGTGAGTTTATAGAAATTAACCAACCCTTGCCATGAGCGGAATCGAACCCATAATCTCCCGTGTACTAAACTGACGACCTAGACCACTGGGCTATGACTGGTCGCGGCTTTTTCTGAAATGTTGTTACTTATTTTAATCGCTTTTTATGATACAAAAACTTGAGGTTTCGTCTGTAGATGGATTTTTTCAGAGTTCCGTTGTTTTTAATATTTTTTTTTTCATAATTTTCAATAATTTGCTGTATTATTTGATGCCTTATAACAGATAAATTTTAATTTATTATGTATTATATGCATAAAACATTGTATTAAGAATAATAAGTGCTTCTTTTTGCAACCAGTGTTGACTTCAGACATTTTTCGGAGGGGGTGATTGCACTTTTTGACCATTAAAAGTATAAAATCTCAAATCTTCCGTTGGGGGGGGGGGGGGGGGGACATTTCAATGTTCCGGGGAATATTGTCCCCTCCGGACCACCCCATGAATTCAACACTGGTACCAACATTTTCCTTTTTCGAACATACACTTTTTTTAAAATTATTTGCCTGATTATCTATTTATCAATTTCAATAAAAACAACAATTATCTTAATCAGACTTGTTTATTACATGCTATTAAAATATATTTTTTAATCTCTTATTTAAAAAAACTTATGTAAATAAACAATTTTATAATAAATAAAATTATTATATTTCAGCTATGCTGAGAGCTTTTGCGTACCGGTTCTGTTAAACTGAATACTAGTTTTAAAAATATTTTTAAAAAAAATTGAGAAAAATTTGAAATTAATGACCTTTGGATAGGTAAGCTTAAATATGGACTAACTGATTTAGTTTAAATTAAATTAGTTTAACTTATAAAAATATGAACTAACGAAATAAGTTAAAAACGTTATAAAATTAAAAACTTTATTTTTATAAAAGTAAAGAAAAAAATATTAACTAATTTTATAAATTTAAGGAAAAATTGCAAACTTTGCAATATTATAATTTATAAAATAATAAATTTTAGCGTAATTCATAAATTTATAAGTCAAATCAGTTTAGTTTAATACCAATTTGCATATCTGTAATTTGCAGAGATATTATGTTATGAAACCTTTAAATAACACAATATTGCCTCACGTTAAAAAAAAAACTTTAAATATAAATATTACTATTCTTTTCACAATAAATTGACATGGCCTCGGTTAGAATGGGCCAGCGGGTCGAGCCGGGCCAGGCCTGTATCCTAGAAGAACTCTAGTAAATACAACAATCTTAATTCGCATTTCAAAGAAGGCGATTTCTGTACTCAACCTTTAAACGTCGTTTACAGAAATTGTACTGTTTTGAAAGAAATACGGACTTTGTACTGTTTTGAAAGCAATACGGAAAAAATCCATTAAATTTACGGAAAAATTTCTGCACATTTACGGATTTGAAATCTCTTTAACGGAACCAATGTCATTTACGGAAATTGTACTGAAATTTTAGAAAAATTAAACTTCTCCGTAAAATTTTACGGAAAATATCTTGTATTTTCACAGATTTTTTTTTTTTAGAGTGTATTTATAAAATGCGAATCTCTCTTTTTTTTAGATCTATTTATTCGTAAGCATGCAAAATTTTTAAATTACGTCATTTTGACGCAATTGCAGTATTTATTCAGAAATGACAAAGCGAAATAACTTGCAGTTTCATACCTTTTAATGATCAATATTCTTATATCTTTTCAGAGAAGGTTTTATAGTCCTTTTAAAAAGTTCTACTAAACGAATTTTAATGAGACTTGCATTGCTAAGTAGATATTTTTTCAAGAGTTAAGTGTGGATAGGTTATATAGTCAGGTGAACCCAATTACGAAAGAATAGCCTTTTTAAAAAGTTCTACTGAATAGTTAGATAATTTTTAGGGATGGTTTTAGTGAATTGCATATGGTTCTATCGTTCTTTACCAAATCCTACTGTAAATGATAAAAGAAAAAGATTTGGTCCTTAACAGCGAAAATTTTGACTGCACATTAGAAAATATAATAACCCAATAGCGTTCCTATCATTTTCAGTAATGCGGAAGAAAATTCCATTTAAGGGTACGGATTACTTTAAAATACAAGGTCAAATTCACCAATATATTTCGTTTGATTAAAGTTCATTTAGAGAAACCGACCAGCGCAGCGGGTTTAGCCTGCTAGTGCAAATATATATATGAAAGAGGAACAAAAAACTCTGTATATAAAAAATAAAAATTTAACAAATTCGCAGCTATTTTTTCTCTTTTTAGAGTTTCGTACTTAAAAAGTAAAAATGGAGCCATTATAAGATCACTCCTGTGTCTGTCCGTCTGACTGTCACAGCCCTTTTTCTCGTAAACTATGGAACGTGGAAAGTTCAAACTTGGGAAAGTTATAAAGCCTTTTTACCCATATATTTTCAAATTATTAGTCATTCACAAATATGTTTAGGAACAATTTAGGGGGCTAATTAAATTACTTGAAAAAAAGTTTTCTTTTTGTATAATGTTTGGGGCATCGCACAGTGGGGCCCGTTTTGATGATCTAGGTGGACAAAATTCATTTTTCCGATATTCTCGGAATTTTAAAAAAACCGCATATTCTAGTAGCTGACTGTCTCTTTTGTCGAGATCCATACGATTTTTGTCGAAAAAATTCGTGGTGTAGATTAACAACTACGACCGTAAAGAAGACATTTGTGCAATTGGTTTGACGGTGTTTCAACGGTTGCATTTATTTGCCTAAGTTTGAAAGCACGTCCTAACTATTCAGTTTAATGTGAAAGCGCGAGTTTACTAAAAATTTATTACATATTTGTCAAGGTAACATTTAACCTATTGTTGTTTGAAAATAAGCGCCATTAAACCAGTTTAAATGCTTTTTTCAGAAATTCTGTTTTTGGATGATTCATGTTGTTGATTACAAACTTTATCTTGACTTTTAATATAGTATTAAGCATTATTAAGCAATAAGACTTCTTTTAAATAAAAGTGTCATTCCTAAAGTATTGGAAATTTAAGAAAACTCCTGCGAAAGATTGCGAATCGTAAAGTTATTATTAATAAATCAGCTTTATATTAACTTTCAGTGTATGTATTACATTTAGTTAAAATCTTTCAAGTCAATTTTAAACCACTTTTAGTTATCCGATTGATCTGTAACTATAAATTCCTGTGTAGTTTTAATGATAATACAATATTATTATAATTTGACGAACGTAGAAGTTATACTGTTTCTACAGGGTTACACAAAAGTTTAGTTTAATTCTTGTAAGTTAATTTTAAGCCACTTCCAATTATTCGATTAATCGAAAACTTTCAATACATGTGTAGTTTCAATGACAATACAATATTATTATAATTTGAGGAATATAAAGTTATACTGTATATCTACAGGGCTACACAAAAGTTTAGTTGAAATCTTGCAAATCAATTTTAGTCCACTTATAAATATCGGATTGAGCTGAAACTTGGCTTACATGTGTATTTTAGATGATAATTTAATTATATTATAATTTCAGGAACGTAGCAATTATACATTTTTTACAGGACCACACAAAAGACTGCGGAAAAATTGCTATTTATAAACAAAAATTTCAACAAAATTAATTTAAATTATCGAGATGCACAATACCATCTTATAAAGTGAAAATAAAGTGTGCAGCAGTTATATTTATTTTAAATGATACATAATTCGGATACATCACACAACAGCATTTTTTCAACTGAAATAATTTGGGTAGCATAGAGTCACACAAAATAGAAAAGCTTATTTTTAAACATATGTTTTTATTTAAAATTTTTTATTTTTCAAGATGTCTATACACAAATTTCTTGACTGTTGTTGACGTATGGGTTGCCAACCAAAAGGAAAGCAAATTCGAAGCTATTCTTTCCTTTTTGTTGGAAAAACTGGGGAATCCATAGTTAACTGAAGAAATATTTAAGAGCTTGAAATCCCGTGTCCGAACATTTGTTTTTAAATTCTACAAAAATGGTCTAAATCGGAAAGAAATAAACAACGTTTTTATCAATACAATTCCGCCTGGTTTCAGGGAACCTTTCACCTACAGGATTGCGTTATTCAAGCAATATTAAACGAAAAAATCGTAAATAAAAGCCACCGTGGTAGACCAGTGTAACTTTATTATTATTATTTTAATTATTATTTAATCATTAAGTTATATTAACTTAGAGTGTTTAAAACTCTACACATACACTCTAAACATACACACTCTAGTGTGTATGTTTAGTTCAAATCTTTCTAGTCAATTTTAAACCACTTTTAATTATCCGATTAAGTTGAAACTTTGAATACATGCATAGTTTCCATGACAATAGAATTTTATCATATAAATAAATAATAAAATAATAATAATAATATAAATAATAATGATAATAATATAAATAATAATAATAATATAAATAATAATGATAATAATATAAATAATAATAATAATAATAATAATAATAATAATAATAATAATATAAATAATTAAATAAAACAAATATTTATCACTGTTTGAGCATTTTAATAGTGATACATTCGAAAAACCAGCAAAACCTAATTAAAATCCAACGCAATAATTTTGTCTACCTAGATCGTCAAAACGCCCCACTGTGCATCGTGTGAAAGATCTCGTAATACCGAACTCATAAATATATTTGTTTTAATTTTAGGTATTATATTTTCAGAGATATTGTCGCAAATGCACTGCAAAAATATGCCCCTCCCCTCTATTTCCGAATCTACTGAAACTAAAATTATGAAAAAATTAGGGGTATTAGGAGTTTATTTAAACCTTGCAGGAAAACTATAGCGACTTTCCTAGGTTATATAGTTTTTGAGAAAAACGCATTTTTTCGTTACACAGAAACATTACTTTTCGGGCGGTCAGCGGGGGTGTTGACGGGCGCTCGAGGTATGTATCGACGCAAAATCATCCAAGGATATAGTTGATAATGATTTTCGAGAAAAAATGTCGGTAATTAGTCGAGATATTAATTAAGTTACTTGAAAAACCAGTAATATAATTTTTTTAAACAGTCAATTACTACTTTTTAATCATAAATATATAAAATAAACCCGTGCAGCATTAATGTCCCACGTTATCTTTATTGAACATTATTTTATAATCATCGTTGCGGTATTTTATTTCTGTGGCATCATTAATTTGAGATAAATCTGTCATTTCATTTCTGAAAACAATGGGAGGAATTTTTTTCTCCCATTTAAAACTAAAATTAATTAATTAAATGTAATTAATGAATTAACATTTGAAAAAATTGTATTAACATAAAGTATCATCCACTACAAGTTTAAAAAAATGTATTTGAACTTGAGTGGATGAATAGAAAATACTTTATTAACGATTGAAAATTTGAACAAGATATATATAGAGAGAGTGTGAGCTAATAGTAGGAATTTAAAATAATATTTTTATCTATCGTGTATTGTATTGTTCGAAAGATCTCGTAACATCGATCTCAAAAATATCTTTGCTTTAATTTTAGGTATTATATTTTCAGAAATATCATCGAAAGTATACAGGAAAAATATGTCCCCTCCCCCCCCCCCCCCCCCCCGTCTTATTTCCGAAACTATTGAAACTAAAATTATGAAAAAATTAGGAATAGTAGGAGTTTATTAATTAATAAATTTGTTGTACGAAACCATTTGAGCATTGGTGTAACATTGATTGGGAAGAAAAAAAAATAACTTCAATTAATCAACTAGGCAATTTATACTGTAACTCGGGCAAAATTGTAATATAATAGATGCTTTTGTAAGCAATTTCTTAATCTGTAATTATTACTGAAGAACATATACAAAATCAGACAAAATCGGTTCACAGGAACACCTGTTTAGGAAACCGCTTTAAAATATAAACCTGCTTAAAAATGTACTTTTACGTATAATATGAAATAAAAAATAAAATGAATAAAACACTAATTAATTGAGTAGTTTTAGTAGAAATATACTGTTTATTTATTGAAAAAAGTAAAAACTATTAAAGCTAACCTCTGTATATGGACTATAACGGACTATGTCACTATAACGGACTCTCTATACTGTCTATCATATTTACTGAATTAAAATTGCTAAAATTTTACGATAAATATATAAATGACTAATGGAATGAATAAATAACTAATTTAACTAGTTATCTTTAATACATCTTTTATGTATTATCTATTAAATCCAGTAAAACTGTGAAGTTGGAACATGTGTCTATAATAGAATCTATCGTTAAAAGGACAAAATGATTCATAATCTAATATATAAAAATGAAAATTTGTCTGTCTGTATTTCTACACAAATCCACAGTTTGGAAGCCAAAATTATGAAATGTTACGTATAGGTGTATTAAAACACGGCCGAGGCAACTAAAGTAATCGGGAATCGAAATAAATTCTAGCTAATTTTTAATTAATAAAAAACCACCAATCTAACAGCCATTTCCTATCAAATTTAAACATTTTTCGTTATAGCAGTTGCCAGCAATTAAAAATCCACAATAAAATTCTCTCCACAACAATTAATTTTCTATTGAAAGATTTCCACGTGAAAAAATAAAATGAAATAAAAAGTTTCAACAATTAAAAAGAAGATGAATATGACGTCATATTGAAAGTATAATGTACATTTTCAAACATTTCTCAATACTACAAGGAGTATGAGTGGTATGAGTATGAGAAAGTAACAGAAAGCAGGTTAATATGACGTCATTAGAGATATAAAAAGAAAATGAATATGACGTCATATTGGAAGTTTAACGGACTTTTTCAAATATTTGATAATCGTACAAAGAGAGCATCAGTATGCGTCAGTACAGAAAGCAAGTGGATATGACGTCAGCTGGTGAATATAACGTCATGTGAATTTGAGGAACGTATTGAATCATGATTAAAACCTGATTATGGAAATATTGGCATATTTTAACATTTTGAGGTTCTCTGAATTCGTTTTCGCTATTTTTAAATGTATTCCACATGTATATATGTGTGTGTGTGTGTGTGTGTATTAAAATTTCCACAAGTTTTTAGATCCAAAGATCATTCTTAGTGAAGATCTGAAATAAAGATTTCAGTTTTTTTTATAAATAAAATGTCAAGTCATTATAATGGGATGAATGCACAATTTCATTACTTTTCAGGATCTCAGTTAGACACTTTTAAGAGGCAATGATTTACTAAAGGATGGAGTCACTGTTGGATTGTCTGGAGATTTCCGATAAACATTGCCGGTCATCTAAAAGAACAATAGCGGATGAAATTAACGCATGCATTATCGTCATACCTTTGGAGGCATGTTCACAGTTTACGATTAACTAAAAATATGGAAGATCCTCTAGACTAGATGGAAACATATTGGATCGTCAATTTTCTGACTATTTTTTAAATATGGCGAATGGATTAATACCGCTTCATCCAGTAACTGGTCTGTTCCAAATCAGAGACGCATTTTCTAACACAATTGCGTCTGTTGAAGAACTCAAGGCCCGAAAGTATTTCCAAATATTCGACATTTTACAGACCATAAATAACTTTGCGAACGTACGATTCTTGCTCTAAAAATGATAGTGTAAACAACATCAATTTGAAGATTCAAGAAAAGTTACCTGGAGAAGCTGCATGGTACAAATCAATAGATACCACTGTTAAAAAAAGTGAGCTTTGAAGTAATTGTTTCTCAGTTCGTTCCATCATGTACAGTTCAAAGAGTGTTTGACGTTTTTCCTTTTTAGCTTTTATTGCTTCAATGATGAATAGAAGCAAGCTGATTTATAGCTGAATTCTGAACTGATGAGTTTATTACATAAATTTATATTTTTTTAGATTGGATTTTCATTACATTTATTTGCATAACATTTAAACTGCTTTCTTTTATTATGTTTTTTATACAGCATGTTTAATTTTGAAATTGATTTTTTAAACAAACATTCTTAAAATCCCGGACAACGCCGGGTACTTCAGCTAGTTTTTCAAAAAAATGAATAAATGATTAATTAAACGAGTTTTGATCCAGAGAAATGCTCATTATTAACTGAATATAGTAAAACATGCTTAAACAGAACCTCTCTATAATGAAAAACTGCCTTAAACATTATAGTGAAAGAATAATATTTAATATAAAAGTGATAAACGGACTTACAGAAGATAAAAAGCTGCGTAGAAAATTTTTATATGCAAATTAGTTTCAATTACAACTTAGTTATGGAATAATATGCAGATTTTTTTTTTTAAATACTTATAAATGGGGAACGTTTTCCCGTTTATATATATATATATATATGTGTGTGTGTGTGTGTGTGTGTGTGTGTGTGTGTGTGTGTGTGTGTGTGTGTGTGTGTGTGTGTGTGTGTGTGTGTGTGTGTGTGTGTGCTGTAAAAGTTACTATAAAGAAATTCAAACAAATTTACTTCATTTTTACACTTTTTTATTTAATTAAACTTGGTTTTTCTATATAAAGATGGAATTTTGTAATGGATTTTTCACTCACTTCCTGATATGCTAGAATTATAAAAATAATGTACAAAAGTGTGTTTCCGATGACAATATAACATTTTAATATTTTTAGAACTTAATTATTTTGTTAGCCCGTCACAGGTGATAAATCGCCAAATATTGTAATATGGTTACAATTGTATAATAGTTACAACAGCAATAAATTTAATTATGTGCCAAACCACGTTCACCAAAAACGGTCAACTCGCTGTGAATCTGTAACAGGGAAATAATTTAAGCACTAAAAAGTAAAAAGTAAAATCTATAAATAAAAAATAAAGAGGGTAATATATATTTTTTAAATTACGCTTTAATCAATTAATAGTTTCGTATTAATTAAATTATGATTATACATTGAAAAAACAATTTTAAAATCCTAAATAGATAGTTTAGATATTGTTTTTTTTTCTTTCCTGTTGCCATACCTAAAAAAAAAGCAAAAACTGTATTTTTCTTTAATTCACTAACTCGCGCTTTCTACCAACAGTAAAAGAAAGCAGGGATTTTTCCATAATTGGGTTTGATGCCTGCGCCAAATTAACGTATTATAGCGTTATTTTTTCTTTCTTTTTTTCTTTTTTCAAATCATAAATTACAGTTATGAAATTAGGCGTGATTTTCAAGATAAATATTAAATGCTTATAAAAGAGTATATTTAAAAATATATATTTTACTTTTATACATATTTAAGTCAACCATAAACTAATGAATTTGTGGTAAATATGATATCTTTAAAGAATAAAATTGGAAATACATATTTATGCCTTTCATTAACAAGTTTCTCTCCTCCTTCCTTCCATACACACATACAATTTATAACACGTCTTCAAAATACATTCAAGGGATCATAATAAAGTGATTTTTATTTTATGTTTCTTAGGAAATGCTATTCTTAATTGAGATTTTATTCACTTTCTTTTTTCTATGTCAGTATTTTTATTTTATTGTTGTTTTATAGATTTCAATGTAGTAGTTTTTGTTGCGAGAAGAAAGAACATTTGAAATTATGCATGGGCACTCATGCCTAACGCAAAATAAAGAAAACGGGATTGTGACTTAAGATTCTACAGCTGGGTCCGTAAGTCCAGCTGTGCGGTCCGTTAGTTTTTAAAATCGTTTCTGCAGTCTCCCTTCCATCCAGTGGCGGCGGGCGTAGTAATTCAAAAATTATGGGAGGGGCTCAAGAACAAAGTTGAAGCATTTGGAATGATCAGTAATTAATGAAATATTTATGGTAGTAATTAATCGTTCGAACTAATTATCAATGGCATTATCACAAAATCAAAATTTTAATTCTTTTAGATAGAAAATTTAACATTATGAAAATTACATAGAGCTTATAATATAAATTTATGAGCCCCGTGGGTGGGGGATAGAGATTCCTCATAATAAAATTTCACAGAAAATAAGCAATCTTAAAGTGTCAATGCATATTTGGCCTTACAATTCATAGCCAGTTAAATTTTCCGAAATTACTTAAAATCGTAATTGCAATAATACTAATATGCATAGGCGCCGACTTAACAAAGGGCAAATCATGATTTGCCCCTGTTAAGTCGGCAGGCAATCTTCCATCACTAATTTTAAAATCTTATTTTTGTCTTAATTAATCACGTGATTAAATGGGACAAAAAAACTTTTTAAAATTAGTGGTAAAAGTATGCCTGATTGCCTATTTCGCCTCCGTGAAGTCGACCCCTAGTATGAAAGAAATGAAACCGCGATTTGCAAATTTCAAACATTGAATAAAACAAATTCAAAATAAATAATGCGATTTGCTGAACTCACGTTGAGGCTACTTTATCTGCAGATTCATTCGTTATAGAATTGTAATCAATATTTATTTAGTACTTCAGAGAGTTGTTTTCTCAGAGATGACTATCAAATATTGGAGAAAGAAAATAATAGTCTTTTTGGAACTGCTCAGCTCATGTGACTTTAAAATCGTCTTTATTTGAATGAAACGATCTTGAGTCAACACCTTACTTGAAGTAGGTGTTGCTTGAATCCCATGAGAATCTATCTCCCTTTCTTATACTTCTATGCTTCCTCAGCTAAGACAAAGTCCACAATTTCAAGACTTTTGTGAAAATTTTATTTGCGTCTCATCTACAGCAGCGATCGACAACCGATCGTCCGTAGACCACGAATAGTCCGCAAAAAAATCTGGACATTATTTGCACTTTTTATTTTAGTAAGTATCTAATAAAAGATAATCTTTGACTGTGCATGTAATGTGTCTGTCTGTTTGTTTATTGGTGATGGTCGGGAAATCTAAAGGTCTGTAAATTTGGATAAAGATAGACGAAGACAAGCCCCCGAGCTCACCCAAACCTAAGATTTTGGATTTTTTTGTTATTTTATATTGAAAATGAACGCAACAATTTGCGCATTTTCTCAATCTTTCAAGTCCGCCGGCGATTTTGACCTACTCATAAAAGAAATCCAAATTTAATCTTTTTACCCAATATAGTAACTTTTGACCTATTTTCAATAAAGTTTATTCGGAATTGGTAGTGATTTTCGAATTTTTTGCGATTTTTTTAAAAGTCAAAATTTTTGCCAAAAATGAGATTTTTATTTTTATTTTATTTTTTTATCAACCAATTTGTGTATCTCTATCGATCCAGTCTTATATTTTAAACCCTTGTAGGGGAGCATACTTTCGGGAACCGATTTAAAAAATAAAAAATATTTTTTTTTCACTTAATTATTAAACAAAGTAAGGCTACCGATTTTTTGTCTGGAATGCCCCGAAATTCCTATAAAGGAAAAAGGTTCCAGCTTTGGTTTCTTAAGTAACCCCACCTCTTTCTATCGCCAAAAATCGTTACTATGATGACGCAAGTGATCTCGCGATCGGGAGATTTTCTCGGCGCGTGCAAGGTATATTTAAAGTAAACCCGGGAAACGCGGTAATTTTTTTAGGTATATTTAAGGTTATTATGCCGGGCCAGAGCAACGCCACAGTCTACAAGTTAATAATAATAATAAAAATATATATTATCAGAAATTCTTGTATTTAAGAAATTTTAGATATTTAGTCTTGTAGATTTATATAATTGTAGCATGCATTTATAATTATGTTATAATAAATGTTGTTCGTTATTTATTTGCGAAACATGTAACTTTTAATTTGTCTCTTCATAAAAAGTGAATACCCATTACTAAAAATGTAAAAAGGAATGAAAATTTTGAATCAGTTTTCAATAGCATATATATATGCGAAAAAACATTTTCATCTGCCGCAGCAATTAAAACTCGATATCGGTCTCAGCTTGAAATAAGAACGGCTCTCGGTCTTGCAGTAACGTCACTGGAGTCCCAAATCCAAGAACTTTTTTCCAAACAAGCAGAAGCAAATGTCACACTAAAAATGTGTAGCTTCAAGTATCTATAACTTTAATAATATTGTTACAATTAAACAACCTTCAAGGGTGGTTTGTTATGATTAAATAAGCATTTATAAGTTTGCTTTATTAAATAGGCGTATTTCATATGAACAGAATGGAAGTTATCCGATCATTATTGTACAGATGTGCATTTGTGTTTTCTTTAAATTCATATTAGTGGTCTGCAAAATCTAAAATTATGAATTTAGCACTGAGCTGAATTTAGTGGTTCATGAAGTCCGAAAAGTTGACAACCACTGATCTGCAAGATGTCTCACAAGGGAACCTCTTTTGGTGCAGCTCGCACCTAGCATCGAGATCAGGTGCATTTTGTAGCCCTATACATAAAAGTTAGAGAACCTATAAAATTTCTCTATTAAAATCATATTTTATCTATATTTTTTTTATACTTCTAATTTTTTATTATTGGATTTTTAATTGTTAATTTCACGCCAAAAGCGAGTTAAGTAGCCAAATAGGGTGCTACGAATCCAAACTACTACTCACACACAGCAGACGACTACTATGACATTTGTCCAGGGTTGGCGAGAAAAATTCTACGGCAACAAATAAAGCCAATTTCGCGCCGCCAAAAATGCCATTATAATGTTGTATTTTTTCAAAATCAAATTCGTAGGTTCTTGAAGGAAATTTTAAACTTTTTTCAATATTTTGTACTTATTATTTACTAATTTGTATTTTAACTTCTTTAAAAAAAAAAAAAAAATATTTCTGTGTTAATAGTCTGTTAAGTGATCTCGAAAATTGCATTTTCAGAAAGTTATGATGCTGTAAAATCAAAAAATATTATTTTAACAGAAAAATTGTAATCTCAAACGTTGTCAAAAATCTATCTCAATCTTTCTATCTCAAATTTCTCAAACTTTGTAATATAAGGCTTAAAAATGCACCAAGTTTCAATACTAGGTGCGAGCTGCACCAAAAGTGGCTCGCTTGTCAGAAACAATATTGCAAACTTTAGGAGATAGTACAGCACGCGAAAACAAGCGATTTTTGTTAAAGGAAACACACTTATTCTTTTAAAAATACTGAGTACTTCACTTCAATCTGAGCCCGGATTTTTTTGTTCCTAACTGCAATAATAATGAAGATATTTTAACGAAATGTACAACAGACTAACCTTGTTTTTTTTTTTTTTTTTTTTTTTTTTGTGAATTGTGAATTGTGACGATATTACGAGAAATGCTGCACACATTCACCATCCGCTTCCAAGCAGTTCAGAACTATGCTCTTATGTTTTGGAATGTGGTTTACATTACATGTGATGTCACTGATTGAATTTCTGAGAAGTTTTAGAACGTTTCCAGATCGCATTTCAGACAAAGAAAGATAGAAAATATCTTTAAAATATCTTCCTTATTCTTAAAGTTATTAATAAAAATCCAGATTCAGATTAGAGTGAGATACTTGAAATATTTTTGACTGAATGGATTGCAAGCCTGCTTTCTCATACAAAAAATTGTTTGTTAAATGTTATCGACTACTTCTTAAGTTTGTAACTTTAGTATTGTAATAGCCTGTATATTTATAAGCAGAGTGTGGGACGATTGGCTGCTTTACAATTACGTGATTGAAGATGTAATTAAAATTTTATAAAACCTAATTTTGAATCTTAATATTTAATTTAAATAGCGTCTTCATTTACTTTCTTTAGGCTTTTTTTTTTTTTTTTTTTTTTTTTTTTTTTTGTACAAATTAAATTTAGACGACCAAGAGACTTTTACACTTTATCTGGTATAGACATTCGATTCGGAGGGCAGATGAATAAACGAAGAAAAAAAATTATACGGCTTAGTGGTTCTATCAAATCTGTGGAAATCCAGTTGTGAGTTATTTAAATTTCATATCAATACAGCTGTGTCTGGCCCAAGAAGTGACGACACTTATGTCACTGTTTAGTTTTAAGCATTTTATCTTGGCTAGAAAAAGCAGGCCTGTGTACGGATATACGGATGTACACGCCGTATATTTTCTGGATTTTTTTAAGAAGCTCCGTCTACCCTCTGTTTCTCAAATAAATCTATAGCATATACTCTCTGTGTATAGCTTCTGCTCAATAGCGTATATCCTCCGTTTTTTTTTACGACTACTTCACTGGGCCTGTCCCATAGATTAACGTACAAGATAGGACAGTTGCAGCAAAATCTGTAATGGCAACAATACTAGCGTCTCTGGTGACAAAGGGGGAAAAACTAACAAGCTTTCGAAATTTACCTATGTATATGAAATATATTTAAACTCTATGGTTTTAATATCTATTCTTGTCTCTTCGAAGCAGACGAGTCTCTTCAAATTGACCATTGTTGTTTAAGTTTCTTTTAAAAAACGACTTCATTTTTACTCATTTTATTATTATTATTATTGAAACAATAGTTCTTTTCAGAGCTTTTTTTAGTATGCCTAAACATGTTACGAGGGTAAGTCATTGAGTAAGTTGAACACAGGAGACAATTCAAAAGTTTGGTTGGAAACTTCTTCAACATCCACCATACAGCTTCGACTTAGCCCCAAGCGATTTTCATCTGTTTAGTCCACTAAAAAAACATCTTGGAAGCAAGATGATGTTCACAGATGATGAAAAGGTTCAACTTGAAGTCCTAATGTGGCTGAGACAGCAACCCAAAGAATGTTATGCAGCTGGTGTTAGAGCACTGATAAAACGGTGATATAAGTGTATAAATATTAGTGGAGAATATGTTGAGAAATAAAAATAGTTTTGAAGTGAATATCATTGTAAGTTATTATCTTTTGTGACTTACTTAATGACTTACCCACGCAAAATATGTCAGGCGAAATCTTATCTGCATACAAATCGGAATTCAAAACTTTCGTTTTTCGCTTTTCCTACGAAGTTGAAAACGTAAACATGTAAAATTAAAACAAAGAAAGATCATAATAAAATAGATGTTCCAAAACAGGAACCCCCCCCCCCCCCCCGGAACTCTATAATGTCTCCCCCGGAGCCACAAAAATCCCTCCCGGAGAAAAGTGTCTGAATTCAACACTGCATTACAGTTACAGAAAAAGTTGCACACATAAGTTAATTGTGGGGTTTAGTTTAGTCAGGACACCCGTAACATTCCTGGACAAAGTTCTTTGCGTTCACGGCGCGAGGGCCGAAAAACACCTTCTCACAAGGGAGAAGTACAAGAGCTTGTTCGCTCTGCTGCAACAGAAATCAGAATCCTCTCTATGGCCTCTCACGAGTTGGTTATATCTAGTGAGAGAATGTCAAGTGTTTTTGAGAGCTTAGCATCCTGGGGATGGGCAGATGGCGAGTTTTGAAGTGGTTGAAAGATACAGAACTTCTGGACTCAAGTAGCTAGAATTTATTGGATCATTAATGTCCGTGTAACGTCAGATGAAAGGAATCGTCTAAAAATTATATCTCCTTGAGAAGGCAATTATTCTCGAGATTTCCAGCACTTACATCTGGAAGCGATCTTGCGGCTTCCACTGAAGGAATTAGTGCTTAACATATGATATACCACTCCAGACTTCCATTTATGAGTGAGACTTGTTTTAATTGGACTTATTAGAGTCCTGTTAATGAGGAGTTGTCACAGTATGCTTGATTTTAGTAGCAAGTGTCAATGGAGAAAATCTTTGACTTCATGAGATGTGTTAACATACACTGCAACTGAGATTTGCCGCTGAAATTTGCAAATTATTGTGCAGAACAAATTTTGCACAAAAGAAGCAAGTTACGGCCACGCGTGATTTGTAGAATGTCACATATTTACCCCTTGAAGTAGCGTTAAAAATAACGTCGATTCTCGCTACAAACTACTGATTTTTTGTATCGCGCTACTCGCTACACTACATTGTTCAAAATGTAGCGCGCTACATTACAAACTTACTAAAAAAAGCAGCGACTACTGTAGTTTCGCTACTTGTAGCGCGCTATTTCCGACCCCTGATTATACCCATGCCCAGCCCATGTTAAAATACACTGCAGAGAAAATACAAAACATAGTAATTTTAAAATTACATTTTCCTTAGAGAGGTTTATCTCAAAAATTTTTGTAGGATAAAGGGCTAAAAACCTTGATGCTGCCTACAATAAAACAAAAAGCAGGCAAACATTGATGATTTAATTTTTTTTAATTTGTAAGCATTTTTTAAAAAGGTAGTATGAAACGTTCGAAAGGGCACCAAGAAATCCTTCAAAAGGCGCCATGGCGCTCGCGAGTGTCAGATTGTACAACCCTGAGCTAAAGTATTTCTTATTTTTCTTCTTTCCACTATAAGCATTGTGACATATTTTAGACTTTTGGGAGAAATAACTGTAAAAATGTTGAAATAATTTTACTTTTCAATCTGACACATACACTAAAAATACCCCTGTATTCTTTCATGCAAATTTTACTAGTGCTTTTAACATATATTGCCTGCTTTTAATAATCCAATATCCATCAACAGTGTAAGATTTTTAGATTCGTGATTACTGTTGATAATTTCAGTTTTGAATCTCACACAACATAGCAAATTTATCTATAAAGACTAAATTGTATTCCTCGTAAAAATGTTTTTGATGTATGTAAGTCTTTAACATATCATGTATAACACTTTATCACGGGTAATATCATGAACTCTTTTTTTTTTATTATTATATCATTATTGTACAAAAATTGTATTTTAGTTCGTAATATAAGAAACAGCGATTTTTTTTCTAGTTTTCATTCATGCTGCAAAATTATTTTATATAAACTTGTTTTATTTAGTAACAGTCCATACATAAATTAATAAACATAAAGATGAAATCTGAAGATAAAACATTCAAGTTTACTCATATCATTAATTTAATAACTATGGATATCAGTAATTTAATAACTATGGATACGATATTTAGATTCATAATTACTGTCATGATAATTTTAGGTTTCAGTCTGACATGTAATCTCAAGATTCGACTCTTCTGTATCCTTCATACAAAAATTGTTGATGTCTTTAACATATCATTCCTGATGCTGGAAATTCAGGGCGGCTAACTACTACACATTATAGATGTAGAAACTGCACATTGGTCTGCTCTTTGCTTCTACTTCACACTACACATTGCTAACTGGAAACTACACTTTTTTTTTTTTTTTTTTTTTATATCAAGGTGTTTTTAACGAGCGATACTTTTGTCTTGTCATGCTCCTGATTTCTTTTTCATCTTTCAAAATGTACAAATTTTTATTATTTTATAATTTTTATTATGATTTAAAATGCGTATTGTGCAGGGCTGTGTGAAATATTTTAATTAAAAATATTCAATTGATTTTTTGGCCAAAATTTTAATTTTGTGATATTAAATAAAAGTGGACACTTCGTTCAACTTGCAAGATGATTTTAAATTAGAAAAAAAAAATGAAGTATGAAGATTTTTATAAAGATTTTACATTTTTATTTGTAAAATTTTTCTTTGTACGTTGCTTGATACTTTAATCTGCTTCATATATAAAAGTTCATTTCAATATTAGCATCTTTTAGATATTTCTATTTTGAGCGTGTTCATAATTAATGGGACTGTACATGACATCTTAAAATTATACATTTTCAGAGCTTGAATTACACATTCATATTCACAAAGGTTGGAAGCACTGGAAATTTAATATCCAATAGCACTGATTTATATAAATATAAAACAATATATAAACAATATACAAAACAATTTATATAAGATACTAGGGGGCCTACCCCCTGCGAGCTACGCTCGCCAACCCCCGCTCAGACTTCGAGGCCTCTAAAAACGTGACAGTGTGCTTTATTTTAAAAATATTGGTAAATCTGTAATTGTGTTGCCATGCTTTTAACATTTTAATGGGACATTTTTCGATTATCATGGCCTCATACACAGCTGTTGCGACAACTAACGACTGTTTTCGGGATTGATAAGTAAAATCAATTACTACTTGAAAACCAGCTTGTATAAAATGGTTAGGTTTAAATTGTGACTACCTCTCGGACTTTTATAACAACAATCTCTATTCTATTCTTCCTTTGCGTTTAAGGATGAGAAAAATTCCATCTGCTTGTGAATAACATTAAGAACCACGGTATTGAAAAGTACTATGTTATAGACATTTTCTCTCTATTTTTGTGCATCATCATGCATATTTTCATGTTATTTTAAATATGTAAATTTTTTTAAAAAATTAATATGTATATACGAATTTTCTAATAATTATTTATCATACAAAATTAATTGAATATTTTGTGCATGCATGCCTGCATTTATTCGGCATCAATTGATGAGATATTTAAACAAATTTGCTATCCGCGGTAATTTTACACCATGTTCTGTCACTTGAATATTGTCCATAAGAAAATCGGGTACTTTTCCATTATAGGATCCTTTGCTTTTAGGTTTGGCGTAATTCGAGCTTCAAAAAGGGATAGATTCGTTAATATACATAGATTTGTTGCCAAAAGTTATGAAAATAAACCCAATGAACTTTTGGTGCTTTTCTATTATAGGGGTCTTGACGCTTTTTTAAAAAGCTTGGCGGAAAAAACCAAGCAGGATAGAAAACCAAGCAGGATATTTTATTCTTCCGTTCAGTTGGGCAATTATTATTTTATATATTAGTTTCAAATATCCGAATTAATGATTTTATAAATTCGTTTAGTTAAATTTTACAAAAAAATAACAAAATGATATCAATAAATAATAATTACTATTAATTCCTTTTCCTTCCTTTCTTTTGCGTTTACCTAAATGACGTCATTTGGACGAATTTATTCAAAATATTTTCAGTTTATAAATTAAATTAAATGCTGACAGACGATTGAATCCTGACGATAGAAATGAGATTTTTTTTTTTCAAATTTTCCTGAAAAACATAATTTAATCACAATCTTGTCTTCATTATCGATTGAAATAAAAGATAAATTCAATTTCAATTTGAAAATAACGAATAAAAAGAAATCAATAATCCCTATCGGGATCCTTTTCAATTTTTTTCCCTTTTTTGTCACAAAAAAAACTGAGTAATTAGTTGCCATCATTACAGAAATGTCATTAAAATTAGAAAAAAATTAATATATCGAAAACTAATTCCAATTTCAAAATTCTATTACCAGTTTTGACATCCGCGGATTTTTATGAACAATTGGTATTAATTTCACCATCAAGCGTTTAATATTTTATTAAAAATAGCCTTGAAACATAATCAGTCGTTTAATCAGTCGTTTCATAAAATCGTTTCATAAATTCGTTTCATAAAATCGTTTCACAAATTCGTTTCATTAGGATTTTATATATATAGGGTAGATTTCACCATCAAGCGTTTAATATTTTATTAAAAATAGCCTTGAAACATAATCAGTCGTTTAATCAGTCGTTTCATAAAATCGTTTCATAAATTCGTTTCATAAAATCGTTTCACAAATTCGTTTCATTAGGATTTTATATATATAGGGTAGATTTCACCATCAAGCGTTTAATATTTTATTAAAAATAGCCTTGAAACATAATCAGTCGTTTAATCAGTCGTTTCATAAAATCGTTTCATAAATTCGTTTCATAAAATCGTTTCACAAATTCGTTTCATTAGGATTTTATATATATAGGGTAGATTTATATAAATACAAAAACACTTTGCATCATTCAATAAAAATAAGGATGCCGAATTTATTTCGGACAGTACAAGATTCAAGAAGATATCTTCTACTATATATATATTCAACTTAGATTTATTTTTCGAATTTGAGGCTCTGCCTACTTACGAGCTACGCTTCTCTAAAAACACGCTAATTTGATCTGTTTTAAAAAGGTTACGGAAGATTGACTTATAATTAAACGATCAGTGGCTGTCTTATGTAAGCGGATCATCATTAATTCTTTTTGACATGAATTTTTCTGTTCTTATGCGCGAATCAACTGTTGTCGCGACAGCTAATGGCTGTTTTCGTGATTGAATAAATAAGATCAATTGAACATTTGTAAATCAGCTTGTATAAAATGGCTAAGTAAACAATAGCCCTGCCTCCCGAAATTTTATACGGACGTTATAAGATTTTTTTTTTTTTTTTTTTTTTTTTAAGACATTTAAAATGTATCGTTTTAAATATGACGTAATTTTCATCAAAGCTTTCTTTCTCTTTTTAATTGTTACGTGTAAATACATTTTTTAATTGAAAAAATATACATTATTTTCGTTGTTTTTAAATTTGGCAAGAATGTGTAAAAAAAAATGTGTCCAAATTTATTTTTCAATGAAAAAGTGTTTGGAAATATTATTATTTGGGATTTTATGACGTAATTTTCACCCCATTTAATTCTTTTCGCGCGTAATTACTTAATTATTTTAAAGTTTTCTTTCTATTTTAATATCCACCCATAATTACAGCTTTCAAATGTTTATATGGAAATACTACTATTTACGCTTTTTTAGAATTTGACAACAATATAAAAACGACTTTTCCGAAATACGAAATAAACCTCTATTCAAATAATGAAATTTTGAATAAAAAAATGAAAAAAAAAAAGCTTCAAAAAAATTGTTGAATTTAAAAAATGATTGCATACTAACACACCGCAAGTTCGTCAAGTAAGTGCCTGCGAAAGAGGGTTAAATTGCTATGCATAGTTTTTGATCCTATAAAATTTATTCTTAAGGAACTATTTTCCGAAAATGATTGAAAATTGATCGAAAAGGATTAAATGAAAATTTGATTTTGACCGACTTCAAAATCAAATAGCACGATTTAAAAACTGTCCACTTCAACGTGCTATCGAACATTTATTTCTCTATAAAACTACTATTTTTCACATTTTTATACGCAATAGTTTTCTTAATATAAGCCGAGTGATACCTCCGGTCACAAAAAATTCATTTACGGCAGCGAGAGCCAGCGTTACTTACTTTTTTAAGAATATTCAAACACTATTCAAGTTCACAGTTTGGTACCAAAATCTTACAAAATACTGGTTGATTCTTATAGATTTCTTGTTTCTAAATAAAAATATGACAATGAAATTAATGTATCACATATCATTTTTTTGTAAGTGGGTCGTCTGGCTTTTTAAATTAAGGTATTTTATGTTTTACTAAAACGAAAATGTGAATTTGCGTAAATAGTAAAACGTATATAATATGTACATAATTCATAAATAAATGTATATAAAACATTAGCCGAGATACAGCGGCAAAAGAAATGAAAGTATGTATAATAGTAACCCTTTGATTACGGGGTTGGGATGTATGTCGTTCTAGCGACTGTTTCTTTTTTCGATTCGCACCACTTTTTGAAAAATAATCACTACCATGCACTTTATACTTAGGATACTTTTAAAAGAATTATTATTATTATTATTATTATGTAAATTGTGGTACGAGTTAATATAAAATTAGCCGACAGTCCTATTCCGTAATCAAAAGGTTAACGATCAACAGGTTATACTGATGGGCACGAAAGCGGGGAAATAACAGAAGAACAATGCACGATGTTAACAAAATAGCTTTTCGTGATATATTTTATTAGTTTCTTATCTAACACAGTAAAAATGTTTTTTTTTCATATTTTTAATTTTACCTGGCATTGTAAATTAATTAAAAAAACCTTTTACTATTTGTCCTTATTATAAAACTGTTTCTCGGAAAAGTGCTATGTGCTGACGCAACTTGGATGTCATATACAGATTTAGGGAAGTCATATCTACATATAGTTCACATATTTATTCTCCAGGTAGGCCAAAGTTTCAATTTTTGCCGACCAGTGTAATTAATGCTTATCAGTACTATGTGACACCATTGGAATGATTTCTAAAGGCATTTTGTATTTTAACCCTTTTATGTACCAAATATTGTGAATTAATGAAAAGTTCGATTTCAAAGCAGTTTTTTTTCTGAATATTTGAAAATATATTAGTGGATTTCTGCAATCATTAAATAAATTTTAGAAACTTTTTATTTATTTAAAATGTAATTAACTAAATCAGTATTTACATGGATTTTGTAGACTATTTACAACTCCAATTGTTTTTAGCGTTTTACAGAATTCGGAAATGTACAAAAGTAATGGCCTTTCATATAAACATCGAAGTTTTTCCGAACTGAAACTTTCAACTGAATGTCTTTCAACATAAAAACAAGAACGAAAAATCATGCGTCAAGCATAGATTATGTAACACTTTCCAACGCTTCCAAAATAATTTTACAAATCATACCGTTTAATAAGCTAAAAGATAACATCTAAGTAAACAATTTAGAAAACGCATAACATATTTAAAAACATAATTTCAGGAATTTCCAACATGTACAATGTTCGGAAAAATATCCGAATACTTTTATTAAGCCCTGTATAGGATCTATAGATTTGTATATATACTATACATAAGGATGCTAAATTTTAGTTCAGTTAGGAATTCGTTGCACAGTTTAAAATTCTCCGTCTGGAGTTTCTGTCAATAAAGGGAAATGTGTTCGCGAACTTTTGTGCTTCCCTGTATAGGATCTACAGAATTTATACACACCACGTAATAGACAAAAAGCGAGTTAAAATTAAAATCGCGTTCAGTAACTTAAAACGCACTTCCAGGAATTATTGTTAACAGACAGTAGAGAATTCTTTTGTGTGTCCCTGTAAATGAACGATGGCTGCTATACACACACTATTCTGTAGTAAGCCTCTTGTAATGCACCTTAGTGATATATATAAATTTCAATGCGTTTAAAATAGTGAAACATTATTTAAATAAACCGCAGACGATTTTTCTTCATAGACGTAATGTAACGGAATTCTTTTGACTGTCCCTGTAAAGTAACTATAAGTGCTATGCACACCCTATTCCATATTAAGCTTCTTCTAATGCACCTTAGTGATATATATAAATTTCAATGCGTTTAAATTAGTAAAACATTATTTAAATAAACCGCAAATGATTTTTCCCCCATAGACCGCAATGTAACGGAATTCTTTTGAGTGTCCCTGTAAAAAAAGTATAAGTGCTACACCCTTCCGTTGAAATAGGGAACATGCTATAGATATCGACAATAACATATAAAAATTGCAGAGCATTCCGAGCATATTTACGGGAGTTAGAGCACGGACAGACGGGCAGACGGCAGACGGCCATACGGCAGACAAACCGAAGTCATAAACACTTTTCAACTATGGAAAGTGTTAAAAAGCGGAGCAGTCAGGGTCGGACTGGGCCATGGGAAAGGGCGCAAACCTTAGATTTTCAGAGGGCGCAAAAATTTTAACAAACTCAAGTCAATTTTTCTTACTTGTGTTGTATCTGACTTGACAAGGTTTAACACATTCGCATAGCACCAAGTTATAAAAGGGCTTAATATTATATCTTTGAGTCTAGATAAACGACTTCGCTATATTCCCTGTGCATGTTTCATGTTACATTAAATATACACAATGCTACATAATTTTCCAAAACATCTTATGTACTATTCAAAAACTCTAGAAAGTTGAACACCTATAAGTGCTATGCACACCCTATTCCATATTAAGCTTTTTCTAATGCACCTTAGTGATATATATAAATTTCAATGCGTTTAAATTAGTAAAACATTATTTAAATAAACCGCAAATGATTTTTCCCCATAGACCGCAATGTAACGGAATTCTTTTGAGTGTCCCTGTAAAAAAAAGTATAAGTGCTACACCCTTCCGTTGAAATAGGGAACATGCTATTAGATATCGACAATAACATATAAAAATTGCAGAGCATTCCGAGCATATTTACGGGAGTTAGAGCACGGACAGACGGGCAGACGGCAGACGGCCATACGGCAGACAAACCGAAGTCATAAACACTTTTCAACTAGGTTGGAAAGTGTTAAAAAGCGGAGCAAGCAGTTACAATTGAAAAAATAAAATATCTATTTAAAAATATTTTTGCTTTGTACACTGAATAATGCTTTTCGAACATTATAAATTAAAGTGTCTGGAACTCATGCTAACTTGCATTACTGACAATAGATGTGTTAAATGTATTTTATAACAAGTTTATTTTAATGGTACTGTAAAGTATCGTCGGTGCATAAAGGGTTAACAACAAGGGAGGCTTTCTTTATCAATATACAGTAGAAAATTTCATTACATACAAAAAGGAAACACATTTTTTTTTTCTCTTTTTAGTAGAAGACAGCGAAAATTTCCGTTTAACGCAGAATTCTACTTTCATAGATTCCGTTTTCACAAGTTTTACTCCACTGTAATTAAAATCTACACTGAGAAAAAAAAATGCCGATTTGCGCGGCAGCGTATTACTGCTTAGGTATAAAGGTACACTTTGTGTGGTTATCATACGAAAAAGCTAAAAACAACGTTGAAGCACACAAATTAAAAAACTTTAAAACACATACGGCCGTTTCAAAGATGCATAGATCCCCTTCATCAGTGTAAGGTGTGGGAACAAAAAAAAAAAAAAAAATGTTAAAAGGGTTCAAAAGACCCACGCTCGGCTATAGCCCGAGTACTGGCTGTAATCTGACCAAAATGGCAAAGCAAGTGTAACCAGAGCAGAAGTGACGCAGCTGACAGGAAATCCACAGCCCTCTGAATACTAGGCCTGATCGCTGATTCAAAATGGCGGCTGTCGAAGGCGGACTTTCTTTTTTCACTTAATAAAAGTATATCATGGTTGAGCGCCTAGGGAACCTCCCCCTAGGCCCTGCCCATGCCCTCTATTTGTCCCATAGGACCAGGCGAGGAGTTAGTTCCTGTTTTTCTAATCATTTTAGTTTACTGCAAGATTTTTCAAAAAGCTCAATCAATAAATTTATTGATTTGAGGTATAAAGACATTTTTTCATGAGGTATCAAGACATTTTTTCTTCTTTCCAGGTTTCCCAAGATTTACACAAAAAATTCCAGAACCATATACTTTAATTATTTTGCAACCACAAAAAAATATGCCACTAAAATTTCTTTTGACAAGATGCATTGAATTCCATCATTCAAAAATATTTATAAAAAATTATCAAAATTATTTTCCATATATTACACAGTTGTTAGAAAAGGAAAATTTTTTTTATACATTTTTGTTAAGCATAATGACCAAGATTTTATGTAAAGCTCCATAGTTATGACAAGAATAACATATTGATTCAATGCATTTACACAAATTAAAAATAAATGAAAGGATAAATTTCAATATTTAAATTATGAAAAATACATGACATAAAAAATGATTCAGATATTATTAAGAATTTTAAATGTTCTAAGGTTGAATAGCACAAAAACAAATACCACATTTATTTATTTGTCAGTTTTTTAATTTTTCTCTTGTCTTCTTTTTCTTTATTAAAATTTTCTGTAACTAGTTTTGAGTAATTGTTTAGTAGGATCTTATATACAACTTGCATTACATTTTTTAAATAAATAAAGCTGTCATGGGTACAATATTTACATAAATAATCATCTATATCATTCACTACATTTTTAACATAAGGTTCACTAATTTTTAATAACAAATTCAGCTGATTTTCATGGGTGAGGAAAGCATTATAAAACTCTTCCAATAGTTTTTCAAATATTATGATGCACATAGAAGCAGTTTTAAATGTAAAAGCAGTAGGTCTTTTTAAAGAACCTCTATCTAAATTATCTATTAATCTACACTCGTCTGAAAATTCATATGCAAAATCATCATTACTAATTAGAGTTTCTGTACAATAACTACAAGTGATGTGTTTACAAGTTTTAAAAGCAGCATAGCCTGCAATGAAAAGTATGATTGGCACAATTTTTTTGTCAACTGGTTTTAATATATCTATTTCAAGATCTTCAAATTCGTCTAAATTTATTGATGAATTGCATTTATTATCTAAACTTTTAAATGAATATTTTTGTTTATTATGAAAGAGCAAATTTTGAATTCTTATTTTTTTTTCACTTTCAATCAACTGCTCTAGTGATATATAATAATTACTTCCAGATAACTGTCTGTAAAGACTAAATCGTTCTTCTAGGGGATCTGTTTGAAACTTGCCAAATAATACATAACTAATATTTAAATCCTTTAGAGCAAACATTGCTAAACCATACAGTCCATTGCAAGTTTGTTGGAAAGCATCAAAGGTTCTGTTACTTAAGCCATTATATACACTTCCTCTGGATAAAATGGACCATCTATTTAACCAATTTAAAACATGTTTCAAAAATTTTAATTGGTCTTGCTCTACACATATAATTGCTTTAAAATCATCATTTTTAAATCTAGTATCCTTATTCAGTGATTTGACGTTTACTATGTTCCACCATTTTAAA
Organism: Maratus michaelseni; assembly: GCA_963931845.1. Taxonomy (NCBI): domain Eukaryota; kingdom Metazoa; phylum Arthropoda; class Arachnida; order Araneae; family Salticidae; genus Maratus; species Maratus michaelseni. The sequence goes on from OZ007587.1 coordinate 190,614,560, forward strand.
ATAATAGATAAAAAGTCACAAGTACCTTTAGTCTTATTCCCTCCAATTTCTTTAAGAGCATTGATGTTTTCATAATTAAAGATTTTGCATACCAAACTGACCTTTTGCCGCTCTATATTAGAAGGGTATAAAGCTTTATGGCTCAATTTATAACCATATTTTAACAATGACTGATTTTCTTTGGAGTACATCTCTCTTAAATGATTAAAATCAGCTATTACAACAGTGTTCTCATCTTCAAAGTCAGGATAATGGAAAATTAAATTTTTTTGATTAATCCAGTTGTTACGTATGCAGTGCCGTAGCGAAAGAAAATTTTTGGGGGGGCAAAAGGCAAGATTGGCCGACTCAAAAATGTTTCAAATCCGAGTAATGTAAAATTTTAATCTGTCGCATTATTTTCTTAATTAATGGTTTTTGCAATTAATTTTAACTGATTAATTATAATTGATAATTAAAAATAAAATATATGATTTTGTATTCCTAAAATGTTTCTTATAGATATAACTCAGTAATTATTTAAAAGATTTACCAAGAACTTTACTGGAGAAAAAGAAAGAAAATATGTATTGATAAGAGAAAATCGTACAGTTATATTTGTGAAAAACACATGTGTTTAGAATGATAGAGAGAAGTGAACCTGTATGTTATGCTGTCGCGAGGATAGTAACACACTCTTAGTCTTTTTTAGTTTGTATCGGTAAACATCTAACCAAAAGAGCCGAGTTAAAATAAATTTCAGTAGAGGCACAGACGTTTCGGCGCCGACAGGACAAATCCGTCTCCTCCCTTTCTTAGTCCAGTAGAAATAGCGCAAAAAAGGGTATTGCCTTGCAAAAATTTGGGTAACTCTGATTTTTGGATTTGTTGCATTGGTTGACCCTCTAATAAAAAAAAAAACAAGTTTTCGACCTGCTAGACCTTGTGCGTTTTTTACAATATCGAAAAAAGCAATATTTTTCGGCACTTTTTTCGATTTTTATTAAATAACTCGATTTCAGTGTGTTGTACAGAAAAAGCACTTTCACCATTTTGTAGAAGATAAAATTCTCTACAACATTCACTATTCATGTTTGTAAATTGTCCAAATAGGGGGTGAAATACGGAGCCAGGAAAATAGGGTAAAATTTGCAAAAAGTGCAAAAATCCACAAATGACGTTAGTTTTTGCTTAATAACCAACTTTTAATGCGTTTTAGAGACAAAAGTGTCATAATAAAGTTTGTAAAGCATGAAGTAGTCTATAAGTTTCATTTATTAGATCATTAAATATCTATAATACTCTAAAAATCAGAACACACGATTTATGGTTAAAACAGGAAAATACCGCCTGACAAGTCACTAATTTAAAAACGAGCTTTTATTTTTGATATTGATTAAACGATGCAATTAATTAATTATAGCATGTACAATAAAAGGTAACTGTTGAATAGTTGAGGGGGTGGGGGGGAGCGAAGTTAACCAAAAAACCTAGTCGGTAGATATAAGCGCGGCAAAGAGATTGGGCCAAGAATTCAAAGTCGAAAGTAAAATTAATAGCTGGGAATAATGTAAAAGAATACTTGAAAGATAAATAAGACATAATTTAGAAATTTTAAAAGGGAAAAGGAGTATCTAAGGCAAAAACTAAGGGAGGTGGGAGCAAAAGGAGCAAGTGGCCCGGGTGCTAGAATTGAAAGAGAAGAGTGCACACAATGAAGATTTGGTTTGTTGTGTTTATATTAATTTGACCCACATATTTTTGTTAGTTCGTCAATGGTAAATGTATCTCAGGTTGCAAATGTTAGTCCAAATAGAAAGAATACCAAAAATTATACTTGATAAGACAGAAACCTGTATAAAGAGGAATTGTTTTCTGGGGTTTTGAATTCAATTTTAAATTTTAAAATAAAGAAAATATCAGAAACTTATCCTGAACATAATCAAAAAAGTATAAATGTGCAGAAAGAGCTCGTCGCTTGAAGATTCATGCTTCTGCTGAGGTGTTAAGTTCAATGAGACCATGTTTCCACAGATGCCACAAGAAAAATTGTTAAGAAATTAAAAAAACAAAAAACTTTTCATTTCTATGCTTCGAAATGAATTTGAAAAAGCACAAATGATCACTAAGCAGGCCACTGAAGATGCAGATGTGCTAACAGAGAACACAGCTATATCCTTAGCCCGTGATTACGATGCTGTCATTGTCAATGGTGTAGACATTGACCTTCTTGTTCTTGTTGCTTCTCTAGTTCCAGACAATGTTTATTTCCGAAGGACCGGGAGAGGGAAACTGCCTGATGTTATCTACTCCAACAAGTGTTTCAAGTTTAAGGAAGTTGCACAAAATATTCTTTTAATTCATGCAGTAAGTGGTTGCGAGACCACTTCTGCGCTCTACACCCATGGGAAAATGAAATATTGCAGAATTCTTCAGAACCCATCCCTGAACCAAAAAGTTCAAATCTTTAAAGATTCAAATGGAGTGAGGCACAAACTTGTTGAAGCCACAGAAGCTGTACTTCTTGCCCTGTATGGAGGTGATCCCGGCCAAAACTTGAATGTATTGCGGTATGTCAGCTTCGCTAGAGCAGCTAACAATTTTAAATTAAATTTAGCGAGACTGCCACCTACTCGAAATGCTACTGAATATCATGCATTCCGAACATACCTACAAGTTCAGACACGGCTGGGAAACGAAAAGGATCCTCTCGAATGTGGCAGGAAGAGGGGTGGTCATGGGCTCATTTCAGTAACTATGATGAACGAACCCGCCCCTCAAACTCTACTCGATTTCATATCTTGCCAATGCAAAAAAGATTGCAGTACGAAGTGAAGTTGTAGAAAATCCGGCTTGAAGTGCTCAGTTATCGGTGTGAAATGCCACAACCAACTATGTGGTAACGGTCCTGATATTATACTGGACCTTGAGGACTTTGATGACCTAGAATAACCAATCGAGTCAAGTACAGAGACGGATGATGAAGTATCTGAGACAATGGCATCATTACCAGGGCCAAGCAGCAGGAAAAGGAAACATATATGACAAAGCGACTATATAATACTTACTATGTATTTGTTGATTAATTTATTGTGCATTCTATAATTAATTAACCACATCGTGTTTTCAATATCAAAAATAAAAGCTCGTTTTTTAAATTAATAACTTGTCAGGCGGTATTATTCTGTTTTCACCCAAAATCTTTTTGCTGTGATTTTTAAGGTCTATTACCAATATTTAATTATCTAATAAATGAAACTGTAGACTATCTCATGCTCTAAAAAGTTTATTACGACAGTTTTGTTTTTAAATGCACTATAAGTGGGTTATTGAGCAAAAACTAACGTCATTTGCGGATTTTTGCATTTTTTCCAAATTTAACCCTATTTTCCGGCTCCGCATTCCGTATCTCTCCTTCTATTTGGACAATTTACAAACATGAATAATGCATGTTGTAGATAATTTTATCCTCTACAAAATGGTGTACGTGCCTTTTCTGTAAAATGCACTGAAACCGAATTATTTCAGAAAAATCGAAAAAAGTGCCGAAAATTTTTGGTTTTCTGTTATTGTGAAAAACGCACAAGGTCTAGAAGGACGAAAATTTGGTTTTTTTATTAGAGGGTCAACCTTTACAACATACCCAAAAATCAGAGTTACCCGAATTTTTGCAAGGTAAAATGCTATTCTACTGGACTATTCTATAAGTTTCAGAAATATATTATTGTGAAAGTCGGAAGTTGTAGAATTCCGACAATGTATAGTTCAGAAAATTAGTGCAAAACTGGATTTGCAGGATTATCTGGAGATCATAACAAAAGACTTTTATCTACACCAGACCTGACACCTTTTCTGTATCTATTCCTAGTGGTCTGGGCCTGGAAAGAATTTTGCTTTACATGTCAAAGAAAATACGTGTGAAGATTTGGCTTATAAAGAAGATATTTTCTGTTGCTGATTAAAATATTTTTTTAAAAAAAAGTAAGAAGTTTTTTAGGTATTAAATGTTAAATGCACGAATATTTTTTAAATTTATAATTTATTCATTTTCTTTTTTTAAATAGTTTTAAAAATTCTTCGTTTTTATTTTCCAAACGTTCCTAAAACAGTTCCAAAGGGCGTAAACATCATATCGTTGCTAGAACCTACTATGTATCAAGTATAAAATTTCTTGAATTTTCTTAAGCGACTTTCGCATTCGGTCGACCTAGTTTATATATTGATAGTTTTTATCTATATAAGTTGCGAGTGTTGCTGTAGAACAAATTTATGATATTTTCAAATCAATAGATCATATTCATTTTTTCCCCTATTGGCCTCTGTATCTACGGCCGACTTAGCTTTTCCATGTGTGGGTAATGTATAGTATATGTCCAACATTTCCGGCTCTGCAGACAAGATTTATACATGATAATTTTTTTCAGTGGGTAGGCCGACTAGCTATTTATGTGATTCAAAAATGTGAAAACGTGACTTTCATACAGGCTGAACAGATAGATCTATTGAAACCAATACTTTTTTTTATTCATAACCTATCTATTGATAGACCGACTACCTTTTGCCATATGATTGTAAGGTTGCAGTGAAATGCATTCTGAAGACTTAAAGTCCTACCAACCAGAATTTTTCCGAATTGTTTTTTTTTAATCGGCCTACTGACATACTACAGACACTAATTAAATCTGCTGATAAGCCGACTGAATCCTTTTACCAAACATTGGGGGGGCAGCTGCCCCCCCTGCCCCCCCGCTCGCTACGCCCCTGTACGTATGTTTTTAAAAATATGAACAGAATCATAAAGCAAAAATAATGGAATATTAGAAGATGCTGGGTTGTGAACAGATTGGTAACCAAAAGGGTGTGGTTCAAAAAATGTAAATAAAGATTTGTTCACTTGGTTATTGTCTGCAATAATACTTAATGTACTAACACCCAACTCATGCAGCTCCATCAAAATTCTTTTTGCAATTTCATATAGAAATTTTCCAGAATTTTCATGAATTGGAACAATTGCTATTACATCTTTGTATGAGCCAAATGAGGATGTTATTGAAAACACCTGAGCTGTTTTGGCTAATTTGCTAGAATTTGTTATAGATAAGCCAGTTAACTTTCCACCTTTAAAAGATAATCGTGGGGAAATAAACACTTCATCTAAAAGTAGATTAACATATTTTTCAATTGGTGTGAGAACATTTAATCTTTTCTCTAAATAATTACTTTTTACATTATATGATGAATTACAAACATTCAATTTTGAAGCCAATTTTCTTAAATTACTTTGATGGGGCAAAATTAACAATTTCGTTTTCCTTATAGACTTATAACAAGTTGGGGAATTTAAAAATATTTTAAAAGCCAATTCAAGTAAGAGGGAAGAAAATCTGTATCTTTCTTTAGGTATGTTAATAAGTTGTAACTGCTCAATTAAAATATCTAACATAGATTGTTTTTCTTCATCTAGATGGCATTCTTTTAACAATTTAACTGCTTTTAAGAATTTATTTTCATCAGGAGCATTTATTTTATATTCATCACAAATTTTAATAATCGTGTCAACCTGATGCTTATTTTCTATTTTGTTAAAATTTAAACCTACTTTCTGAATATCAATTTTTTCATCAAGACAATAAATTTGAAATTTTAAATCGGAACTTACCTTTAGAGATATGTTAATCCTAGGTACATCCGTTGAACATAATTTTAAAATAATTAACTAGCCATTAAGGAGTATGAAAGACCAATTGGCTACATTCTTAAAACATTCTTCCAAATATTTTTTTAGTTCATTAATGTTTTGAAGTTTTGAATTTGTTTCTTCAGATTCGTACGTAATAATACTTTTAACAATAACCTCTTGAATTTTGTCTTCTTTTTCTTCTCGTGTTTTTCTTTTTTTGGGTACGTGGATATTTAGATGGGGTGTCATTTCATTAATTATGCATGGAAATGCATCGGCAGTTAGCACTGGATTTTTCCGTGGAATTATATGTCTCACCCCATTTTTGTCAATCCATTCATCTTCCAATGAAATCATGCTGCTATCAAAGTGCTTAATACAAATTCTAGCATTTTCCGTGAAGCTGAAATCCTCTCTGTGAATTCTTGACAGCCACAATTTCTTTCTTTCATTATCTTTAGGAAATCGGAAACAAGAAACATAAGGTGGCTTGTAATTTGAATTACAACCAGGTACGGAACATTTAAACGGCATTGCCTTTCTTAAAAAAAAAACCAACACTATTTAAATAAAAATGACTTTTCAATATAGCGTGAAAACGATTTTATGCGATACTTGAGAGTTATAAAAACCAATAAGAGCAATAAACAACAATGGAACGCTGAAGAACAGTCTCAACGTCGCCTTCACTTTGAGTTTTTTTTTCGCTTCAGAACATCCCGCCTGCACCTGATCACGTGATTTATCGAAGTTGAGTAAGCGATTCGGCCTAGTATTCAGGGGGCTGTGGGAAATCACCGAAAACAGGCATCACTGCGCAGCGCCTGTTTTCGGTGATTTCCTGTCAGCTGCGTCACTTCTGCTCTGGTTACACTTGCTTTGCCATTTTGGTCAGATTACAGCCAGTACTCGGGGCTATAGCCGAAAGTGGGTCTTTTGAACCCTTTTAATTTTTTTTTTTTTTTTTTTTTTGTTCCCACACCTTACACTGATGAAGGGGATCTATGCATCTTTGAAACGGCCGTATGTGTTTTAAAGTTTTTTAATTTGTGTGCTTCAACGTTGTTTTTAGCTTTTTCGTATTACTGCTTATTTTACTGTTTATTACTGTTAATTTTACAGTATAATACTGGCAGCTGCGATGTCAGTATTATACCTTAAAATCAGCATTTTTTTTTTCTTGCAATGTATACTTCAAGAAATTATCTTTTCAGCAAAGCTCATAAATCCCAAATGCTTGCTTTATTATCTTCTATTTATAGAAGAATCTTATTATTTTTACGGCAAGGCATATGAATCATATTTATTATCCTTCACATAGCGATGGATGTGTTTTCTGACGAAGTTTTTATCATGCTTGCGAGGTCTGATGTATGTAATCATTTAAATAAATAAGTAAATAAATGTGTTTTCTCTCATATGTTCATGTTCCTACATCTGCTGCAAAAGTTTAAATAATTTGTTTTCCATTTGAAGTAATGCAGCCACTCTAATTATGATAATCACATAAGCCACACTATTCTGAATAACACCCATCATATAAAAGATGGTAATCATTTGTGCAAAGCAAAAAAAAGAAAAATTATTACGATCCACAGCTTTTTTTTTTTTTTTTTTTTTTTTTCAAAAATTACTCAGAAAAAAAATTGTTTTAAAATGGAGCTGCTGACAAACATAAACAGTGCGCCAAATATTACCTAATCTTTCAATAAAATCGAGTAATCTTACTGCAGCTTTTAGGTAGCTTTCAATACAAAAAAGTATAAAGCTACCTATTGCAGCCGTTCGGAGGAAAGCAATTCCGGAAAATTTTGGTATATTTTCACCGATCACAACCTTTGAACTGCGAAGCTGAGATAGAGCTGAGATAGAGCAGTTTGAAATTCTACGGTGGCTGACATTTTGAAACAAAACAGCACATTAACGCGATTACTCTCAAATTATTTTCTTTCATTGTTGTAATCATTTTCCCAATCATACGCATAAAACTATATATTCATATCCGTTAGTGCCAAATTCTCGCCAAACTTGGCGACATTTGGCGAAATATCGCCAAATTTGGCGACCAAAATAAGTCTTCAAAAATGAAGCCAATTTGCTATTGCTCAATAATTTGGCGAATTTCTTATTCAAATTCAGTATTAACGAATCTTTTGTAAACGTTTCTTTGCATTTTAACTTGCTGTGTGTAACATTAGCTAAAATTTTAAAACGAAGATATACGAAAGCTACCTTTTCTCCCGGTACAGGCCAGAAGGACTTTTTTTTCTTTTTTTTTTGACACATTTTGGTTTATCTGGCAGTGCTCTAACTCTCGTAAATGTACTCGGATTGCCCTGGAATTTTTATATGTTACTAATATTTACTATAGCACGATATCTATTGAAAATGATCTGTGTAGCATTTATAGTTCGTCTATAGGGACAGTCCAAAAATATTCCGTTACATTACGGTACGGTCAATGGAAAAAAAATCGTTTCAAGTACATTTTGATGATTTTCAAACATAATGAAATATTAATATTATGATAGCTGCTGGCTTTAATTTCAGTACATGAGATGATATTCCAGTTGTGTTATACTGTTTAAAAATTCTTCAGTATGTATATGCAAGTTGATCTTGTGGATCATCACTTACGATGGTGTCAATGCTTTCGTAAACCCTTTCAGTTCCTGGCATGCATTGTAAAACACGATTATTAATTTCAATTGACAAATTGTTTGTCACTGTTAGTATGGCTCGTCCTTTAAGCTTTTGAGGAGGTACCGCTGCCGGAAAATCAATGTCACTGAAAAGTTGCTGGGCTGGATCCTGTAAATCTGGATAGTAAATTGAGGGTAAATTAATAGGTTCCCCATTTTGACATTCGTTAACCCCTTCGCGACAAGCGTTCTTTACGGAATTTTTAATCTTTTACTACCGGTTTTTAAAACAGAAATTTTCGCCTAATTGAATCGCAGAAATGCTACCATTAAATAAGGCAAAGCTTACACTAAAAAATAACTGGTGGGAATAATCGAGGATTCTGACCATCTTATGCGTCACTATATTTCCAATGATGATTGGTCACTTGCGATTTTAGACGTTTTGTTAAATATCTGGAAAGATACAGATACATGAGGAATTATCCTGAAACTTCCGGAGTGTAAACAACATGATTGACGTCATATATTTCCGCGAAAATTTTTTCCCGAAACCCCATAAGGGGCCGTCAACAAATTGAAGAAAAACGAATATATTTTGGATAACCCTGTAAAAACTAATATTGCAAAAGCATTCAAACTGTAGATTATGATTAAGTGGATTATTGTAATAATTTGGGTTCATTTTTATGAAGATACATACTCGAAGAGAAATTCAGATTTTTATAAAAACAGTCCCAAATTTTATCAAGTTTTTTGCTTATAATTTGCAGAGTTTTTAATATAAAAACAAGTTATTTTCAGAAAATATGACAAACAAAATTGTACACAACACCCTGCAATCAGAATTAAAAAATAATAAAAATTGTATGAAAAATGAGCAGGTTTACTAAATATTGTTTCACTGCGCATGCGCGAATTCAATAAAAATATACTGTGCATAATATATTAGCTGAATATATAGACCAACTTTTATGAAAGTCTCAAAAACATAGCTTGAAAATTCTGATAGTAATCGTCGATAGAATAAGCTTGAAATTCGCTGTTCCCAAAAGGAAGCAAAAAGATGAGGGGTTGTATCAAATATAGAATGAGAGACACTTCATTCTTATTATGTCAACTTTCATAAGCTAGTATATTTGGATACAACCCCTCATCTTTTTGCTTCCTTTTGGGAACAGCGAAATTCGAGCTTATTCTATCGACGATTACTATCAGAATTTTCAAAGCTATGTTTTTGAGACTTTCATAAAAGTTGGTCTATACATTTAGCTAATATATTATGCACAGTATATTTTGATTGAATTCGCGACAAAACGTCGAAAATCGCAAGTGACAAATCATCATTGGAAATATAGTGTAGTTGTCGCTCGTCCCCAAGGGGTTAACTTGTAACAGCCAACTTGCTAACCCTCTCTCTCTGTTTGAAGGGTACGCATATTTTCTGTAAGGTTTTATAATGTAAAATTCAGACCAAAGTCTGTGCTTCTTTATGCAACATGAAACTATTAGCAATCTAAAATCTCTAAAAATGACAGGTAGGACTTGAAGGAAATCTTCACCCAATAAGATTATTTTACTTATAGATTATTATTATTTACTTATTATTATTCAATCTATATTATAAATCACAAATATGTGCATTGGTAACATTAATGTTATAACGATGCGGATAACAATGAAGTTAAACTGCATACGGTACAACAATGGAGCTAATGTTTTAATTAATAACAAAATGTCACGTTTTTTGGTTTGACTTTTCTTAACTTTTTAGACAATAGCTAAGTTTATTGCAAAAAATAAGAAAAATTATCGGCCCATTTTTAGAAAAGTTGCACTTTCGGATGCAGAAAATTTTTCTACGTATGTGTGGTGAGTTTTAAATCGATAGCTCAAATACTTTTCTTTATATTAGCAAATTAGTGAAAATAAACCACTCGCTGACATCCACAAAAGAAAAATAACCGCTTTTTCGCTGCTACGTACCTTAGTGTTTTATATATATCGATTTTGTTCTCCGCGATTTTTGATTTTTTTTAGCTAATTTTAATGCGATTTTTCATGGGTTTTTCTTTTTTTTCAAAGTTGTTTTCAATGCAATTGTTAGCGTTCTCTGCCTTTTTTTGATATTTTAGCGAGTTTTAGCGTCTTTTCGCGACCCGCTTCGATTTTTTGATATCCGAAAAAAAAATTCAGTTTCAGATTTTTAGCCTAATATAGTAAATTTTATACTCCGCGATTTCTGACATTTTGCGATTTTCAATGCACTTTGTACCATAGGCGTTCCGTGGCGATTTTTAGGCATTCCTTAAAGAAATTCGGTTTCCAACATTTTGCCTAATATTAGGTCAATTTGTCCTCCGCGAGTTTCAATACGATTTTTAGCGTTTTTTTCGAATTTTGGGCCGATTTTTTTACATTTGTGAATGAATTCCGGTTACAATGTTTTAGTCCACAGTAGTAAACTTTGTGATTTTTTAATTTTTAGTGATTTTTATGTGATTTTTTTTAGGGGGAGGTTTGCAATTTGAGGCAATATTTCCACCTTAGTAAAAGGCATCCGGTTTTAATGTTTTAGTACAACATATCAAATCCTATCCCCTTTTCAGTAAAGTTTATTCGGAATTTCTAAAGCAATTTTCAAAATTTTTGCGAATTTTATGCAATTTTTAGAGTTTTTTCACATGTTTCGCGGAGATTTTTACGACATTCGTATAAAAATTGTGTTTCAGTCTTTTAGCCCAATTTAGTAAATTTTGTCCTCTGGGATGTTTGATATTTTAGCGTTTTTTCGCAATTCGCTGCGACTTTTTCACAAAGGAATCCGGTTTCAATCTTCTAGCCCAATATAGTAAATTTTGTACTCTTTTTTCAATAAAGTTCATTCGGAATTCGTACAACGTTTTTTATATTTTCCGCAGTTTTTCATTGTGATTTTCAAAATTTTTTTCGCGTTTCGTGCTATTTTTTAATGGGACCGGGCAAAACAGGATGGGTCAGCTAGTAGAGTAATAAGATAACTCATATTATAATATTCACAGAGACAATTTAGAAGTAAATATTTTATTAGGAGAAATATCTATGTAAAATCTAAATTATTTTTATTCTTGCCTAACTTTTTGCAAAATTATTCAGAAAAAAGGTGTATTTTAATAGAATTATTAATAAACATGCTGAAAAGTTCGTCAGAAATTATCTTGTCTATCACCAACATAATGAAATTTTTCTACAACTTTTTGCAATAGCTTAGTTTAAAAATATATATATATATTGACGTCTCCTCCAATTTAAATTACTAAGTAACTTCAAAACAAAACAAAAAAAATCTAATTTGACCGCTTTTTCTTTTCTTTTTTTTTTTTATGCTGTTGTTTAATTTAAAAGATTGCGTTTCTCAAAATAGTCCCATGAGAACTTCGTTATAATAAACTCATGGGCTCTCTATCTACTTGTCTGTTAGAGCGCGGGTCGGCTTGTATCCAACCCAAAACCCGATCTGAACCCGATACACTTCAACCTGAAACCGATCCGAACCCGAACACAAAGTGAAAAAAAAAAATCCATATTTTAATATAATAATGGGAAATATCTCTACAATTATAGATGAACTTTATCTTTTTTGTAGTATAAAAATGAACATATGGGCGATACTCCAGTAATTGTGTCCTTCGTGTATTATGAGCTGTATTTTGTCATTGTAACAGATTTTTTAGCTTAAAATGTATTTTTCAATGTCTTTCTGCAATTTCAAAAGGTATTTTCAAGAAAATAACTCTAAATTTTACTCCAATAGCATTTTAAATAGTCAAATTGTCATGTCTGTCCTTTGTCCTCACCTCGTGCACTCATGTTCTGGAGCAATTTTAAATGTAATGACAACCTATTTTTACCAGTTTTACCACCCAAAATAAAAACGTATCCCTTAAAGTACAAAATAACGAATTTTTATTCTACATTAAAAATAGTTTTATATATATTCTGGCCAGAGAAAAATTGTCCCCTAGTTTTTATGTCACTATATACTGCCCCTTGTATAAAACTGCTCTTGTAACCACCAGGAGGGCAGATAAAATTTGGGAGACAGCTGCATTTAGTAGAAGCAGAAATCTATGGATTGCTGAGAAAATCACTTCTGGACCTTTCAACTGCGTCACTTAAGCTATTTCACATGTGACAATGTGAAAAAAATGTGAAATAGCTTTAATGCTGTCTTTAAAAACATTATTTTATACAGGGTAGCTATAGATCAGGGGAAAACACAGTGAAAAAGTTATAAACACCAGTATTTTCTTATGGAAAAATTTGTGTTGTTTATTTGAGCGATTAAAAAGTCCAATTCTTTTATAGGAAAATACTGGTGTATTTCTCTTTTTTTCGACTATGCTTTTTCCTTATGTGTAGCCACCCTGCATAAAATAAAGGTTTTAACCCCTTCAGGGGCAAAGTGCTCTCGTAGCTAAAATATTGAAATGGTTGATTGACACCAGGATTCACGAACGAATTTATTTTAAAATAAGTAAAAACTTTTTCTCATGTTACCTTATAAGTTCAAAATTTGATTTTAAAATTCTGGTGTCATTGTGGCATTTTGGGATTAAAATTAAGTGGTATATATAATATACCGGTGCTCTTCAAGGGGTTAAAGAAAAATACTGTTTAAAGTTTATGCCGAAATATTGTATACTACTCAATAGCCTTATGTCCTATCTATTTATAAAAAGCCGATTATGGAAATATTGGCATATTTTAACATTTTGAAGGTCTCTATACAACTTGTTTAATTTTGAAATTGTTTTCTTTTTTTTTTTTTTTTTTTTTTTTTTTAATATCGCATCTAGTCCTCATGACAGATATTATTATGATAGAGTATAATAGCGGGCTTCGCCCGCTATCGGACTGGTTCAAATTTTCGAAAAAACGAGAAAAATAGACTGGTAAATTTTTACTTTATAAAAAATATGACTTTTTTTTTTCTTTTCGAAAATGAAATTTATTTGGATTTATTAAAGAAAGGATAAAGTGTTTTGAAAGGAATATTAAACGAAACCCTTTGTGCGATCTTCGGTACTTGCTTTAAAATAATCTCATGTTTCGGCTCTCTGTAAATTTATACAAGACATAATACACATTTATACAGATAAATGATTACCAATAGACTCTTCGATATTTTATAGAACATTTTTTAACAGTATGTGTTAATTGTTTAGAATATTAAAACATAGTAAACACACGCAAAAATTAAATAATTAAAAAACTCTGTCTTATTGCAACATTTTAACTAAGCATGTGAATGGCTAAGATTAATAAACACATTTTTAAATTTTATAAATTAAATTTATAAATTATCTATTAAAATTTGTCTTAAGGTGCCTGAAAAGCGAAATTTATTGGTGAGGTCGTTTCCACGGTCTGTATGATGTCAGTGTTAATCAAGGATATGTTTTTTGCATTATAATGTAGGTATAGATTATATATAACTTTTGATTTGAATTGGTGACATTTCTCATGGTTTACGCATAAACATTTCATCTTAAATCATTTTCTGAGAGAAATTATCATTATATTGCACTTAAACAATTCGTACAGTGATTTTCTGTAATTTCGATTACCTTGACTCGCATTACTGCGCACAACTAAATTCATATTACATTAATTTTCTACTTGACATAGTGCTGAAATTCACTTACATTTTGAAGGTCGGTATCGGTATTCCCTATGTTATGCGATCTCTGTATGCTTGATCATGATCTGAATTTTACAACATAGTTCTGAGAATTAACAAATGACCATTAGACGTTGTAAAGGGGGAGGGAGGCAGGAGAGGGCCATTGTTCCTTCCTGAATTCTGAAATTTAACTAACTGTATTTTATTTTCATCTGATGATTTTGAAGAAGAAAAATAGTAAAATTTATCCTTCACAAGTGTTTTAAAATAATTAAACACTAAGAGAACGAGGGACTAAAAATTTTTTCGTGAGAGGAGGGCCAGCAAGCCCTCTTGAAGAAAAAATATATTACTGTTTCAATTATCCTTTTTGAAAAATGTTGGTAGAAACTTGTTTTTTAATATTGAATTTTTTTTAATTGTTAAATTTCTAAATTGTTTTTTTTTTTTGTTTGTTTTTTTAATGTTGATATGTTTTAAAAATTGTATTGCATGGGAAGTTTTGAAAAGAAAAGAAATAAATAATCTTAATTTAGCTTATTTCATCCTTATATTGTTCATTTTGAAAACGTATTCAAAGCTGCGGACTACAGCCATATCAGTTCCAAAATCTTGCTCTTCCCGGTGTCGTTCTGACGGATCAGGTAGAACATGGAAAGTAAACGAAAATGGTCAGGAAAATTTTCGCATTTTTAGCCAACTTTTAAAAAAATTATATGTCATACATAGATTATGAGACACTTAAAAAAATTATGAGCTTGTAATTTAAGTTTCGCATCTTACGCTAAGCTTATTAATGCTAGATAGCGAATTTATAAAAGAGAAGCAGAAAAACCAACAAATAGATTACAAATTGCAATCATTAATTATTTTCTAGCTGCATGGTAAAATTGCATTATTTTCACTATATCTGGAGGCACGGCAGTGCCTCCGCCAAGTCGAGAAAGCGCAGCCGTAAGCATACTTTTCTGGAAGCAACTCAGGGCACTTTTGACCCCCCCCCCCCATATCTCCGCGCTGGAGTATCCCAAAAATTTTAAACTTCAATTATAGAGAGTATTTGGCACACAGGACCAAATTTTAAAATTACAACTTTCTGTCTTTTCTAGTTCAGGCGATATATGAACTCAAACATTCGATTTTTTGTCACTTCTTACTCACTCGTTCACGCGTCATCAAAAAGATTGGGTAGATCCCGTAGCCCCAGAAACTTGACATTTGGTAAAAAGGTAGTGTTTAGGATACAAAGAAAGGAAAAATTATAAAATCCAGAAAATTCGAAAAAAAAAACATTCGAAAATTCAACAAATTCCATCAAAATTGAAAATTGAAAATAATACGATCTTGTAGTCTTGGAAACTTAAGATTTGGTGTGAAGGTAGTGTTTAACATCCAGAAAAAGAAAACATCAAAAACACCAAAAAAATCGAAAGCAAAATTGAAAAAATCGAAAAAATTGAAAAAAACCGAAAATTTGAAGACAATCCGATTTTGTTGCGCTAGAAAATTCAAATTAGGAATAAAGGTAGTATTTAGGATACAGAAAAAGGAAAATTAAAAAAATCCAGAAAATTCGAAAAAAAAATAAAAAAATTCGAAAAAAATTGAAAAAATGAAAATAATTTGATATGATAACGCTCGTATTTATAAATTAATTTGGATGAAATTAATTGTGTGTATTAAGCTCACCAATGCCTCGACCGAGTTCGTTGGCCAGCTTGGTCCGCCATCTTGTTTCAAGATGGCGGCCACGGAAAATTTTAAAACTAAAATAAATATACAAAAAAGTTAAAAATTCAAGTTTATTTTTTAATTAGGTGTTAGGACTTGATACAAGGATTCCAGAGCATTTTTTGTTTTACCTCTATCTTAAAAATTGGCTGAGATAGCGCAGTTTGAAATTCTAGGGTGGCTGACATTTTGAAACAAAACAGCACATTACAAAAAACCAACGATAAATTTATGGTCAATAATGGTCAAGCAGGTGCAATTCCGAATGAATACTCCGTGTTATTATAACTTGTAGTAACTTTGACTTCGAAATTTTGATACGTTGCATTTTCTATTTGTTGATATTTTTGAACTATGATTTACGCTAAGTGAAATGTTGTTGTTGAAGAAGGATTTTCCATGTAAATCCGAAACGTCCAATTTTAATATGTTTTTAATGTTTTATGAAAGTGTATTGTAATGTCTGTAATTTTAATGATTTTAATATAAATTTATAAGTTTTAGTGAACGCGATTTCTCGCAAATTATTTTCTTTCATTGTTGTAATCATTTTTCCAATCATACGCATAAAACTATATATTCATATCCATTAGCGCCAAATTCTCGCCAAACTTGGCGACAATTGGCGAAATCTCGCCAAATTTGGCGACAAAAATAAGTCTTCATAAATGAAGCCAACTTGGCTATAGCTCAATAATTTGGCGAATTTCTTATTCAAATTCAGTGTAAACGAATCTTTTGTAAACGGTTTCTTTGCATTTTAACTTGCTGTTTTCGAGTAACATTAGCTAAAATTTTAAAACGAAGATATAGGAAAGCTACCTTTTCCTGCCGGTACAGGCCGGAGGACTTTTTTATGAGTTGTCGGATGCAATCTATGTTTTGCATTAAATAAAGTAAAACATTGAAAAACAAATCCCACAGAATGGGGATAGTTTGTTTTAGATAGGTTTTAAGATAATTGTCCTATTAGCTAGTACACCTTCCGTTATTGTTTTGTGTTATTTTCCCCGGATTATGCTTTTCTTTTCTTTTGTTTACGAATTTTGTAATAGAAAAGTTCCGCTATAGACTGGCTACGTTATAGATCTTTTTTTTTATAGACAGGTTCATTTTCTTTCACAGGCTTTACTCTATTTAATTTATATATGAAATATTTGTTGTTAAAAGATGTTGGTCGCACAAAAATTTTCACATCTCTCCCTCCCTCCCGACATTACTGGTTGGTTATGGCTTGATAGTCCTTTCTAAATAAAATCATGGTGATTCTAAGATTCTCTTGATTTATCTCTAAATTGAACATAAACGATCCTAAGAAAACGGATCAATGAATTACTATATTGGCATGAGGAAATTTAGTTGCAGAAAAATGGAGCATATAGCTAACATTAAGTCTAATAGGAAAACCACAGCCTTGGCAAGATTGTATTAACAAGAAACCATCCAAATACATTTTTATGAAAGTAATATAATTTTTCCCTCGAATCTATACAAACCATGCATTATAAGAAAAACCGGTACTTCTCTATTATCCCGTCGACCACTTTTCATAACAAAAAACATCGCCAAACTGTAAGATTAAACGCCAAAAATGCAGTCCCATTTACTTGATGTCAGAAGCATTACACGTGTTTGTTATGTCATCAAGTGGTTTTTAATTCGACATTTGCGTGTATTTTTCATTATGTTTTACTGATTTATCTGGAGGCACGGCAGTGCCTCCGCCAAGTCGAGAGAGGACAGCCGTAAGCATACTTTTCTGGAAGCAACTCAGGGCACTTTTGACCCCCCCCCCCCATATCTCCGCGCTGGAGTATCCCAAAAATTTGAAACTTCGTTTTTCTAGTGTATTTGGCACACAGGACCAAAATTTAAAATTACAACTTTCTGTCTTTTCTAGTTCAGACGATATATGAACTCAAACATTCGATTTTTTGTCACTCACTCACTCACTCGTTCACGCGTCATTAAAAAGATTAGGTAGATCCCTTAGCCCTAGAAACTTGACATTTGGAAAAAAGGTAGTGTTTAGGATACAAAGAAAGGAAAAATTATAAAATCGGGAAAATTCGAAAAAAAAACATTCGAAAATTCAACAAATTCCATCAAAATTGAAAATTGAAAATAATACGATCTTGTAGTCTTAGAAACTTAAGATTCGGTGTGAAGGTAGTGTTTAGTATCCAGAAAAAGAAAACATCAAAAACACCAAAAAAATCGAAAGCAAAATTGAAAAAATCGAAAAATCGAAAAAAATTGAAAAATTTCAAATAATCCGATTTTGTTACGCTAGAAACTTGGAATTCGGAATAAAGGTAGTATTTTGGATGCAAAATAAGGAAAAATTAAAAATTCCGGAAAATTCGAAAAAAAAAATCAAAAATTCGAAAAATTCGAAAAAAATAGAAAAAATTAAAATAATTTGATTTTTTAGCCTTAGAAACTTAAAATTCGCAGTAAAGACAGTGTTTAGGATTCAGAATAAGTTAAAATAAAAAACGCAATAACATTCGAAAATAAAAACAAAAAATCGAAAAAATCAGGAAAATCGAAAAATAAGGATAGTTTGAAAATAATTCAATTTCATAGCGCTAGAAACTTGAAATCTGGAATAAAGGTAATATTTAAGATACTGTAACGCAGAAAACCCCTTCCCGAAAATAGACTCTTCCCGGTGCGCCACGCATCACGTGATCTAGAAATATTTTCCGTTCAGTGGAGTTGTCATGTAAGTTTTGCCGATGGAAGTATGTTTTTTTTAAGTGTGGTTATGTATTGAACGTGATTTGTTTTGTTCTCCGGAAATGTGAAAGTAAAATCTTATATATACGTGTCATATGTGAAGTTTTTGTGATGTGTGTGTTTTGCGTCAAGAAATAAAAAAATCTATGAAAATGCCAGCAATCTTTTACTTCTGGTGTTATTAAAGAAATATTCTTTCAGCCCCGAGATACGAAAAGTATAATTATTCTACAGTGAGTGCTATAAAACTTGGCTCCCCAACTCGGGCTAGAAATCCACAGGGATTTATATAATAATATTGTGAATAGTGATAAAATGATTTATTTCTACAAATCAAGTGAAAAGTGCTAAATTTCTACAACTCGAATCCGTAGTGAAAGTGATAATGATTTATTTCTGCAACTAGAAATCTGCAGATAAAATGCAAAGTGCTTTATTTCGACAAATAAAATTCGCAGTGATATTGTTTTACATCAAGAAGGATCTTAGGATCGTATTTAAGTTTTGGAAGCTCTTTCGTTTTCAGCAGTTGTAACCAGAAAATGGCGCAACCGGGCGCCATTGCAGCATACGATTTTCATGTGTTCTTAAAATTCTAAAAATTGTTTTGTGTGCGCCCAAGAAATGCATTATATGTGTTTACAGATTTCTACAAATTATGTAACTCATGTGTGTCTTCGAAAAAACGGATCCGTAATTTCTTCTTATAAAAAAACAAAGAATGCATTCTTATTCTTTTCATCGTTGGGATATTCTTAACTTAAGTTTGGTTAATCTTAATATTATTCTGGTTCATTATTAACTTCAGTTTGATTATTCTTAAATTCAGTTACATTATTCATAACATTATTTTGGTTTTCTGACATTATTTTGTTATGTTTTATTTTGTTCTTACATTATTTCCCCTTCCCCCCTTCCCTTACTTTTGATTTTATTTTTGAATGCTTATCGTGACTGTTGAAATAAATAAGTTTTTATTGATTTAGAAAAAAAAAAATGAAAGAAAGTAAAACTGATATCAGTTTCAAGTAAAATTATTATATTATCAGTTTCAAGTAAAATGATTATATTATTGGTTTCAGGTCAAATTAATATAAAGTATTCGTAATTTTATCGCCGCACATAGGAGTATTTTATGAAAAATGTGGACAAAAATATTTTGTGAGCTATATCAAATTTAAATGTTGTGAAAAGCTATTTAGAGCCATTATATATAACTTTTTAACAAAACATACAATTTTTTTTTACGAATTTACAAAAAAATATTTGCTTTTTAAAAAGTAAACTATATATTTAAAACAATTCCGAATAAACGTTTATGATATTTAATGAAATATTCAGTTTTTTTTTTTTTTTTGCATATTTATAAAAAGTTTTTTCTTTAACTTATCAGGTTCATCTTCATCTGTTTCATCTTCATCCTCATCTTCCTCTTTTTTTGGATGTTGTCCGTATGGTGTTTCTGGGAGTAATAGTTCTAATTTGTTTCGCTAGAAAATGGCTTGCTTTTTTTTCTTAGGCCTTGATCTACTTATAAAAGGATCAGAATTTAGTAAAAGTCTGTTCAAAACATCTTTATTATATTGCTCTCGAGAAAATCTTCAGGAAAAATTTTACCTATATTGGCGGAAATGTTTGTTTCTAGCTTCAGCAGCCTCCTCCGAAAGCTGGCCGATAGGTAACATTGCATGTTTAATTACTGTGGACCCATGTACTAAAACTTTATGTACTGTTGGTGACATTGGGTGCCACCCATATAATTCGACATAAAGCTTTGCAGTTTCTTCAGTGTAATTTTCAAATTTCTTAACATCAATTCTATATCCACTTGACAGTGCCTCTAAAATTACTTTGAACCTTTTTATAAGGTCAAAATTTATTCCAGTGACTCGGGATGCAGTTTTAGGGTCCACAAAAAATCTTCTTGATACATTTCCCTCTTGCGTTTTGCTTTGCCAAAACCTGCCTTGGGAATATCTACTAGACCCATTTCTTCTTTGAAACTATTTTGAATTCGTTTTATTTATTTATTTTTTTGTTTGTTTGTTTCTGCCACAACATTTTTGTCTTCATTGATTCTTGCTTGCCACTTTTTAAGATTAATTTTATATGACAAATGCAAAAGTGATTTAAAAAATCGAATCCGTGCATGAAGAATTGATAAACCGAATCTCAAGGCATCAGGATTCTCAGGATTCTTCTTCTCCAACGTATTAAATTTTTTTGATTTTTTCCACATATGTAGCATCTCATTGTTGATGAAATACTTGTCGCAGCATTGCAAACCTTCGCATCTACCATAGTAGGTATCAGCGTGTGTTTTACATAATATAAACTACCATTAGTAGTAGGTATATCATTTTTCTTAAGATTTTTAACTTGATTTTCAATGTATTCAATTTCTTCATTATTAATATAGTTCGTTTCATGAACAAAACGAATGCGTATTGGCCTGCAGAACCCTGTAGTGGAAGGTAGAGGGTTCTGCCACCACATCTTTTATTGGTCGCCAACTTCTTCCGACAATTTTATGTTAAGCCAATGTTCATTTACCTTAAGAAAGCAACTTTTTTCCCTATTTGGCAGTCTCCCATGTTTCTTTAAAATCCGAATTGAAACGGCTTAACGAACGTTTTATTGATTCTTGTTCATCTACTGGGCATTTCGTCATTTCTATAACTTGCTTTCCATGAAACATTATTTTTCATCTATTTTCTTATTAGAACAATCTTGCATCAAGTCGAACAGCAACTTTCTTGAAACATCTTTCACTGTCACTGAAGTTTCTAAAAGAAAAATGAAGTTTTTTCGTTTTCAAAATATCGTCATCTTCTGATACCATTTTTTTTTTTATAAAAGGGTAAAAAAAAATTGGGGCAAGATTTTATTTTATGAATATAACAAGGAATACCTAAATTTTATATTCCAACAAAAAGTTTTGCCGGGAAAAGGGCGGAACGTATTTATAAATCACTAATAATTTTAAAGAACTAGTAAAAATCACACTTATTTTTAAAGATAAAACAATGTAGTTTTATTCATAATTATATTCATTTATAACTAAAATTAAATACAGTGATTTAAGCTACATACCTTCCATTTCTTTGTCCATAAAGGGTTTTTTCAGATCTTTTCTGTATACAACGATAAATGCAATTAAATTATGCGCTTCTCACAACAGCGCTGTGAAAAGAGACATCTGCGATGCACGACATCTGTGTTCAGACTGATAACGCGACGGGTAGTGTTACCGAACATTCCTAAGATAGTGTTTACGTGAAGCACCCACTACTAAGCTATACAAACAATTAAAGTATTGCGGTTTTTAACAAACTTCATTTTTCGACTTTTGTCCAGCTTTTTTTAGAAATACTCCTCTGTGCGCCGTTATCATAAAGATGTTTTGTTTTTCTTTTATTATTAGTTTTAAAAGAGTTGATTACTTTTTGTTTTTCTTTTATTATTGATTTTGAAATAACTGAGTACAGTTTCGATATAAATGTTTGTTCTTATTTAATATTGGACGTAAGTATTTAATTCTGAGTTCTCGATTGAGAAAAGAAGCATTATTGTGGAATTTAAAACTGAATGAGTAAGTTATGCAAGTTTTGTTGTTTTGATTTTTTTAAGGTAGAAAGTTTTTTTTTTTAATTGTACTGAACAAAACAGATATTAAGCTGTCTTAGTAATTTAAAAATAATATTGGTTGAGAATTTAATTATTCCGTTATGTGTTCTGATTTCGTTTAGAATATTATTTAAGGAACAATTTAATTATTCAGTTATGTGTTTTGATTTCATTTAGAATATTATTTAAGTGAATATTATTCAGTTATGTGTTTTGTTTTCATTTAGAATATTACTTAAGTGACAACTATTCAGTTGCAGTTTATTTCATTTGAAATATTGTTTTGAATGTGTTGCGTTATGAGATCCAGTTTATTTTTAATGTTTGTTCTGTTTTGTAGTAATAGTTTATATTATGGATAAAGCTCACTGTTTTGTTTTATTAAAAGTTTATATGATTTGTAACGGCAAAACTCACGTTTGGGGTACGGTTTAAACGGAATTTTTGGCATTTATAGGGTTTTCGGCTAGTTGTTTTGCTAAAATTAAAAATGTCTGAACTTAATAGAGCTCGCAAAGAGGATTTGTTCCAGGTTGCGTTAGAAATGAATTTAGATGTGCAAACCACTATGACCGTTGTTACATTGCGGGAAAAAATCAAATCCTCCCACTAGTTCGATGTTGATTTTGTGAATTCATTAGTCAGGAATCAAATTGCAACTCGGGAAGAAGAACAACGTAGGCGAGAATTAGAGGATAAACAAAAAGAAGCCGAGTTAGAGCAGCATAAGCTGGAATTAGAAGAGAAGCGTAGGGCGGAAGAGATGGAGTTTAAAAAGCTTGAGATGAATTTTGAGCTTGAGAAGCTCAAGCTACAGGTTCAGAGCCAGAGTGCTTCCGGTGGAGTGCTAGGTGGTAATGCGACAGGGATAGTATCTCACGCGGAAAGTAAGATAGATGTCCAAAGGTTGTTGCCTACATTCAGGCCAGAAACAGATGATGTAACATTGTTTTTGGTTCTTCTGGAACGCCAGTTAAAGCTCTCTAAGGTACCTGAGCATCTATGGGTATCGTATTTACTCAGTGTTGTCCCATCTTCTATTTCTACGCTTATCGCTCGTGAATCGGAAGAAAACGCTTCGAATTTTTCGCATGTTAAAGATTTACTTCTAAAACGGTTTAAAATTAGTGCCGAAAAGTTCAGACAGTTGTTCTTTGCTCATCGCAAGGTAAAAGAAATTTCTTGGCGAGATTATTACTTCGAACTTCGAGATTATTTTGAAAATTGGCTTAAAGAGTTAACTGTAACGTCTTTTGAAGCACTCCAGGATCTGATCATAGCTGATCAAATGAAAAGGCGCGTGCCTGTTGAATGCAAACAGCATATGTTAGATGAGTGGGAAAATTTAAACTCGCCAGTCGACCTCGCCGAAAAACTAGATGCCTATGAAATTATACGAAGTACGTTCCCAAAAAGAGATCCGGTTGTACCCCAAGTGAAAAAAGAGTTTTCTCGTCGAGATAATAATTGGAAGCAGAGTAAGCCTCCAAAAGAGGACAGATCTCCTCCTAAGTTTGGTAATCGACGCTTAGAATCCGATATTGTTTGCTATGGATGTGGTAAAGTGGGATTTATAAAGAAGAAATGCCCAGATTGTACCCCTTCGGTTAAAAAAGAAAATGTGCAAGCACATCGTCTTAAGTTGTATAGTTTAAATACTTCAACAGTTTCAGCTCCAAATGTGCCTATCACGATCTGCAATAAGAAAGTGTTAGTCTGTGCAGATACGGGAGCAAATCGTTCCATTGCGGAAGAACGTATGTATGAGCTATTTTTAAAAACTGGTGTTGCACTGAAACCCCATACTCATGATGTCACGTTGGCTGACGGAATTACAGTAGCCAGAGAAACATTGTCTGCTACAGTTCCAGTAGAGATTGAAGGTCGAGTCTTCAAAACGGAGTTCATTGTATTACCAAATGCTAAGGGTAATAGAACGCTTTTAGGAATGGATTTTTTGCACAATGCTAACATGGTGTTAGATACTGCCAACAAAACATGGTATTTCAGTAATAAACCTCAGAAAAAGTTTCATTTTGTAGATGAATACGTTGAAGAAAATAATTCATCAGCTGGTGCGGTCGAAGTCAGTCCATACGCCTTACGGGAAGATGAAGGCAAATATTTAACTTCTGACGAAAGAGAAAAACTGAATGGTCTTCTAAAAAGGTATGAAAAATGCTTTCAACCAGGGGGAGAGACAACCCCGTATGTAGAGCATCGTATCAATACAGGTGATAGTGCTCCTATTGCTGTGCCACCTTATCGGATGACTCCTGCTAAGAAAGAAATAGATAATCTTCTAGATCAGGGAATCATAGAAGAATGTGAATGACCTTATGCTTCACCGGTGGTTCTCGTACCAAAGCCGGATGGTAGTATGAGGTTATGCATTGATTACAGAAAACTAAATGCAGTTACAGTGGCAGATAAATATCCATTACCTCGAATGGACGACCTTCTGCATGAAGCCAAGCATACTTCTTATATGTCAACTTTAGATCTTCGTTCAGGATATCACCAAGTCCGAGTCTACCCACCAGATCAAGATAAAACTGCATTTGTCTGTCCTTTCGGTACTTTTCGTTTCTTAAAGATGCCTTTTGGACTTAAGAACGCTCCAGCTACGTTTCAGAGAATGATAGATCAATTTAGAAATGGTCTTAAGGATGTCCTTGCTTTGTCATACCTAGACGACATCATCGTCTTATCAGACACCTTTGAGAAACATCTCTCAAATCTTACGGCTGTGTTCGAGAGACTCATAGAACTTAAATTAGATGCCAAGCGTGAAAATGTCATTTCTCTTGTGAAAAGGTCAAGTACCTTGGGCACTGGATAACACCAAATGGTCTAGAAGTAGATCCAGACAAAGTATCTGCAATTAAAGCTATACCTCCTCCTAAAAATGTGAAAGAGATCCAGTCTTTCTTACAGACGTGTTCTTGGTACAGAAGATTTATACCGAATTTTGCTGATATCTCAAGGCCCCTTAGCAATCTAACGAAAAAGAAAGTTATTTGAAGATGGGGAAACGAAGAGCAAACAGCTTTTGAAACTCTAAAACAATGTCTCATAACACCTCCTGTGCTTAAGCAAGCTGATGGGACCAAATCATTTATTCTGCGTACTGACGCTAGTAACTATGCTCTTGGCGCTGTTCTTCTACAGGGTGATGACAAGACCTCTGAACATCCCATAGAATATGCTAGCCGTCTTCTTACAAGTGCTGAAAGAAATTATTCCACTACGGAACGTGAGGCATTAGCTGTAGTCTGGGCCTTAGGAAAATTTCGTGGCTATGTGGAAGGTCAAGAAGTGGTTGTAGCTACTGACCACCAACCTTTAAAATGGCTTCTGAGCCTTAAGTCACCATCGGGGAGATTAGCCCGTTGGGCACTACAAGTACAATCGTTCTTACTAAAAATTGAATATGAACCTGGAAAATCTAATGTTGTGGCTGACATGCTATCACGTCCTGTCTGTAATCATCAGTCTGCTTTCTGTGAGACATGCAACTTTGTCAGCATAGACATGCCAACAAGAAGCCCAAAAGATATCAGAGAAGCTCAGTTGCAAGATGAAAACCTTAAAAAGATTATAGATTGTTTTGAAGACGAACAGAAAAGTGAAGACTTTGCCAATTGGACTGATAGAGGATTCCTGATGAATCAAGGTGTACTTTACCGGTATGCTCCTGAATCGGACGCCGAGGAAGCGCAACTGGTCATTCCAGTACAAGAAAGACAAAACATTTTGAAACTTCATCATGACGACCCCTCAGCCGGACATTATGGTGAAGCAGGCACTTATCAAAGAATTGCTAAGAGATATTATTGGACAGGCATGAGAACATATATTTCTGAATACGTGAAGAAGTGTCCAGAATGCGCTCGTTATAAATCAACAAATCAGAAACCAGCTGGTTTATTGCGAACACCTGCTTATGCTCAACGGTTTGAGACACTCAGCATTGATCTTTTTGGACCATTGCCTCGTAGTAAAGATGGGCACCGATGGATTTTTATAGTAGAAGATTGTGCCACTAAATGGGTAGAACTGTTTGCCTTAACAACTGCCACTGCCCAAGAATGTGCGACAACGCTGATTGAAGAGATTTTCCTTCGTTACGGTATTCCAAGAAGACTCTTAAGTGATAACGGCCCTCAGTTCGTGAGCGCTGTTCTACAACAAGTTTGTTACATTCTTGAAATTGACCAATCATTAACACCTTTGTACCACCCTCAGGCCAACCCAGTCGAACGGAAAAATAGAGACTTGAAACTTCGAATAGCAATCCTTGTTGGGGATGAACACGATTCCTGGATTGATAAACTTCATTTTATTAGATTTGCTATGAACTCTGCCAAATCTGATACAACAGGCCAAACTGCCGCCTATCTGCATTTTGGTCGAGAACTAAGAACAATCGATGATGTGGTGAACGATTTTAGAGCAGTTGTTGAAAATGACAATTTTGTTCCTGAAATAACTCCATATCTTAAACGTCTTGCAGATGTCTCAAAGAGAGTGAAAGAGCGAGTAGAAATAAAACAAGATCAGCGTAAGAAATATTATGATAAAAATCGTAGAAGAGTTAATTTTACACCTGGTGAAAAAGTATGGGTTGCCTTACACCCTGTGAGCAAGGCAAGTAACCAGAAAACAGCAAAATTTATGCCTAAGAGGGATGGACCATATGTAGTTTTGACTCAAAAATCACTGGTGACATATGACATTGCCAGTCCAGACAATCCTACTCAGCGAATTGGATCTTATCATGTTTCAGCCGTGACACCATTCCAAGAAACTGAAACTACTCCAGTTGCACCTCTGAGAAAAAGAGGGAGACCCAGAAAACATCCTGTTTCCTTTCCGAGACGTATGTCGGAAACAGAGGGGGAGGATGTAACGCAGAAAACCCCTTCCCGAAAATAGACTCTTCCCGGTGCGCCACGCATCACGTGATCTAGAAATATTTTCGTTCAGTGGAGTTGTCATGTGAGTTTTGCCGATGGAAGTATGTTTTTTTTTAAGTGTGGTTATGTATTAAACGTGATGTGTTTTGTTCTCCGGAAATGTGAAAATAAAATCTTATATATACGTGTCATATGTGAAGTTTTTGTGATGTGTGTGTTTTGCGTCAAGAAATAAAAAAATCTATGAAAATGCCAGCAATCTTTTACTTCTGGTGTTATTAAAGAAATATTCTTTCAGCCCCGAGATACGAAAAGTATAATTATTCTACAGTGAGTGCTATAATACTAAATAAGGAAAAATTAAAAAAAAATGGATAATTCAAAAAGTACCCATAAATTAGTGCAGACGATATATGAACTCAAAGTTTTGATTTTTTGTCACTCACACACTCACTCACTCTCGCGTCATCAAAAAGATTGGGTAGATCCCGCAGCCACAGAAACTTAAAATTTGGAATAAAGCTAGTGTTTCGGATACAAAGAAAGGAAAAATTATAAAATCTGGAAAATTAAAAAAAAAAAAAAAAAAGACATTCGAAAATTCAAAAAAATTGAACAAAATTGAAAATTGAAAATAACACGATCTTGTAGTCTTAAAAACTTAAAATTTGGTGTGATAGTAGTGTTTAGAATTCAGAAAAAGAAAACATCAAAAACACAAAAAAAATTGAAAAAAAAATCGAAAAATCGAAAAAAATCGAAAATTTTCAAATAATCCAATTTTGTTGCGCTAGAAACTTGGAATTCGG
Source organism: Maratus michaelseni (assembly GCA_963931845.1). Classification (NCBI taxonomy): domain Eukaryota; kingdom Metazoa; phylum Arthropoda; class Arachnida; order Araneae; family Salticidae; genus Maratus; species Maratus michaelseni. The sequence continues at coordinate 190,642,354 of OZ007587.1, forward strand.
AATAAAGGTAGTATTTAGAATGCAAAATAAGAAAAAATTAAAAAATCCAGAAAATTCGAAAAAAAAATCAAAAATTCGAAAAATTCGAAAAAAATTAAAATAATACTTGAAATTCGCGGTAAAGATAGTGTTTAGGATTCAGAATAAGTTAAAATAAAAACGCAATGAAATTCGAAAATAAAATCCAAAAATTGAAAGAAATCGAAAAATAAGGAAATTGTGCAAATAATTCGATTTCATAGCGCTAGAAACTCGAAATTTGGAATAAAGGTAATATTTAAGATACTAAATAAGCAAACATTAAAAAAAATATATATAAAGAAAGAAAGAAAAAATAGAAAGAAAGAAAGAAAAAGAGAGAAATTGAAAATAATATGATCTCGTACTCTTAGAAACTGAAAATTTGGTGTAAAGGTAGTGTTTAGGATTCAGAAAAAGAAAAAAGTAAAAACACAACAAAAATTGAAAATAAAATAAAAAAATCGAAAAAAAAACGAAAATTTGAAAATAATTCAATTTTGTAAAGCTAGAAACTTAAAATTTGGAATAAAGGTAGTATTTAGGATACAAAAAAAGAAATAAATAAAAAAAATCTGTAAAATTTGAAAAAAAAAATTCAAAAATTTGAAAAATTGAAAAAAATTCGATTTTGTAGCTTTAGAACTTAAAATTCGACGTAAACTTATTGTTTAGGATACAGAAAAAGGAAAAATTAAAATACAATAAATTCGAAAATAGAATGAAAAACTCGAAAAAGATCAGAAATTTCAAAATAATTCGATTTTGTAGAGCTAGAAACTTGAAATTTGTAATAAAGGATACAAAATAAGAAAAAATTAAAAATCCAGAAAATTATAAAAAAAATTCGAACAAAAATCAAAAATTGAAAATAATTTTATCTTGTAGTCTTCGAAACTTAAAACTTGGTGTAAAGGTAGTATTTACTAATCAATAAAAGGAACAATTAAAATATTCGTTAAATTCGAAAATAAAATCGAAAAATCGAAATATCTTTAAGAAATCGAAAATTCGAAAACAATTTGATTTTGTACTGCTAGAAACATTAGTTTTAAGATAATTGTCCTATTAGCTAGTACAACGCCCCTAATTGGTTTATGTTATTTCCCCCGGATTATGGTTTCTTTTCTTTCGTTATAGAAAAGTTCCGCTATAGACTGTCTACGATATAGGCGATTTCTTTATAGACAGGTTTGTTTTCTTTCACAGGTTGTACTCTATTTACTTCACATATGAAATATGGATTGTTAAATGATGTTAGCCCCACAAAAAATTTCACAGCTCCCCCTACCCTCCCGACATTACTGGCTGGTTATGGCTTGATAGTCCTTTCTAAATAAAATCATGGTGACTCTAAGATTCACTTGATATATCTCTAAATTGAACCTAAATGATCCTAAGAAGACGGATAAAATAATTATTATATTGGCATGACAATCAGGTAAAATCGAAAAATCAATAAATTTATAAAAAGTCGAAAATTTGAAAATAATTCGATTTTGTAGTCCTAGAAGCTTGACATTTGGCAGAAAGGCAGGGTTTAGTACACAAAGTAAGGAAAAATTAAAAAATTCGTAAATAATAAAAAAGACTAAAAAAACGAAAAAAAAAAAACATCGAAAAAAGGAATATAGTTTGATTTATTGGAAATTTCCGGAAATTTTAATTTTGGCTTTCTTTTTATACTAAAATGTTCTTTTATGTTAAATATCAAGTATCTAGGGCTGCGAGTAATATCTCAGATGGATAGCACCTATCCTGGAAGCAATTGAGAGTACTTTTGACACTCCCCCTCCCATAACTTAGTGCTTGCCTAGGATCCTGAAATCTCTTTTTATCTACAGTACTTTGCAAACGAAACTAAAGCTACAAATTTTTGATACCTGTAAATAATAGGGACAGAGTGTGGGCTTAGCGAAAATCGGTGGATGATCTCCAAAAAGAACCCAAAGTCAAGAAAAGGAGGATTACTTACAAAAAGAAGTGAAATCTCATCAAAAAGTCACCTGTAAAAAATCCATCCAAGTCTCGTAACTCATTTACCGTAAAAAGTACTGAGATCGTATAAAGCCAAGTTTAACTATCTTATTAACTCTGAAATTTTCATTCACAAATCACTCCTAGTCTCTACATCTTTAGTTAATTATTATTTTGATGAGATATAACGTACTGCAATATACGAATGAACGTCAGCAACACAAATATATATATTTTTTAATTCATAGTTATCTAAGCGTATTAAAAAAAAAAAAACAAGAACGAAAAATCATGCGTCAAGCATAGATTATGTAACACTTTCCAACGCTGCCAAAATAATTTTACAAATCATACCGTTTAATAAGCTAAAATATAACATCTAAATAAACAATTTGGAACACGCATAACATATTTAAAAACATAATTTCAGGAATTTCCAACATATACAATATTCGGAAAAATATCCGAATACTTTTATTCAGTCCTGTATAGGATCTATAGATTTGTATATATACTACATAGGATGCTAAATTTTAGTTCAGTTAGGAAACTCGTAGCACAGTTTAAAATTCTCCTTCTGGAGTTTCTGTGAATAAACGGAAATGTGTTCGCGAACTTTTGTGGTTCCCTGTATAGGATCTACAGAATTTATACACACCACGTAATAGACAAAAAGCGAGTTAAAATTAAAATCGCGTTCAGTAACTTAAAACGCACTTCCAGGAATTATTGTTAACAGACAATAGAGAATTTTTTTGTGTGTCCCTGTAAATGAACGATGACTGCTATGCACACCCTATTCCGTATTAAGCTTCTTCTAATGCACCTTAGTGATATATATCAATTTCAATGCGTTTAAAATAGTGAAACATTATTTAAATAAACCGCAGACGATTTTTCTCCATAGACGTAATGTAACGGAATTCTTTTGACTGTCCCTGTAAAGTAACTATAAGTGCTATGCACACCCTATTCCACAGTAAGCTTCTTCTAATGCACCTTAGTGATATATAAAAATTTCAATGCGTTTAAAATAGTGAAACATTATTTAAATAAACCGCAAATGATTTTTCCCCATGGACCGCAATGTAACGGAATTCTTTTGAGTGTCCCTGTAAAAAAACTCTAAGTGCTACACACTTCCGTTGAAATAGGAAACATGCTATAGATAACGACAATAACATATAAAAATTGCAGAGCAATCCGAGCATATTTACGGGAGTTAGAGCACGGACAGACGGCCATCCGGCCAGACAAACCGAAGTCATAAACACTTTTCAACTAGGTTGGAAAGTGTTAAAAATTAAAATGCAAAAGGACGTAAAAGTAACAATTATGTCAAATTTCAACTTTCTAGCCCTAACAATTAACTAATAAATCGCAATTTAGAACGTTTTCCGCTCAATTCACCATCTTAAATTTCTTTTTTTTTTTCTTTAGTAACTGTTTTGTTTGAACATTAACGTCTTAAAAGTAACAGCCATAGTCCATGTCAAATTTCCAGTTTCTAGCCCTAACAATTCCGATATAAATCGTAATTTAGCACGTTTTCAAATCGTTTTCCTCTCATTTCACTGTTTTAAAGAGGTGTCTTCAGGGCCCGATTAACTTCTGGAACCGGGGGAAGTACAGTATCCTTTTTGGGGGGCCCTTTTCATTCTGTAAAAGTTTTCTAACGTCTTCATACATGGAAACTGGTCAATGATACAAGCTGCAAGAATTATACGCGACAGTGACTTTGACAAATTCACATATTTCCTTAAATAGACTTTTTTATGTTCACTGTATTTACTTTGGATAGAGTACTATATTTGTTGTATATATAGTTTTTTTTTTTTTAATGATCAGTTAACAATAGAGTTGCAAAGAACGGGTTTATTTCCAATAGACCCGGTTTATTCCCAAAAGACCTGGTTTATTACCAAAAAACCCGGTTTATTCCCAGGTTTAAACCGGGTTTTTTCTAGCCTTTGCAACTCTAGTTACCAAGATGGTTTCTAATCAGCACATCAGGATGCCGTGATTAGTTAACAGCCACGAATTAGCTATCCCATTCAGATTTCCTGTTAAACAAATTTTCTGAAGTAGTGGGATGTCCTACTGCATTAGGCAAACTTATCTGTCCACAAAAATTAAAATTTCAATGAAAAAAAATTTAAGAGTGGAAATTTGAGGCGTTATTTTGCAGTCATTTTGGAGTCCTTTTGAATTTTAGAGGGGAAGCACGTGCTTCACGTGCCTTTTGGGTAATCAGGAAATCAGGCGTCTTCGTATAAGAAAAGGGCATGTTTACAAACAAACAGTTCTATCAACCAATCTACTACTACATTTTTGTCTTAGCTATCATTGCAGGAATCGTTGTGCCGACGTAGGCCAATCATATCATAGAGCAGTTTAACGTAGACCAATCATATCATAGAGAAGTTTAACGCAGACCAATCATATCATAGAGCAGTTTAACGCAGACCAATCAAATCTCCCGTCTCATGTGTACAGTAGGAGTCATAACGAATGGATAGGTTTTTCTTGCTAATTTAACCAACAGTAATTTAATCAGCAGTGACGTCAGCTGCCCTTTCCTTATAGGGGAGATCTGGGCTGGTTGTCACAAAACTAATTTCTTCCTCGATTATGCTGTGTGAGCTAAAATTTTGTCTATATGAATTTCGAAGACGTATTTCAATGGACATGAAAGCGTATCAATGTCCGTTCCATTTTTAGCTGAATTGAATACCGTGAAATGGTTTCGTTTCAGAGCTTGACCATAATAGGTATCTGGCACAAATTACCAATAAAAAAAAAGTCAACATTTCCAGTAAAAATAAGGTTAAATTAAAGAGGATTGGGTGCATTCTGAACGTTTTGTTGGGGAAAGTCGCAGACGACATGAACATCAACAGAGAGACGGTTCGATAGTGAAAGTTTTTCTTAGACTCCAACCAGTCTTACAGAATGCACGAACTCCAGAAAGTTACGGAATCCTACAAAAGCCCAATACTTCAAAGATGCACAAATGAAGCTAGATGCTCATGATTATTGGCAAAATATATTTTTTCAAAATTTTGACATTGGAACTGGTTTGCTAGACACAATAGTCGAATTTGGGAAAAGGATACTCTTACTCCGGCAGCCAAATAGAAAGACGGCAAAAGCCCCATTCATTCGTTTATGGCTTTGGTGGGATTTCTTGAAGAGCAAAATAAAGTTAACTTTTGTTGATAAAGGCTTCAGAATCAAGCATAATATGTACCATTAAACGCCGTATCTTTGCTTCGGGTTGTAGTCTGTTTTGCTTCTTCTGACCCAAAAGCACTTTAGAAATGAAAAATGGAGGGTTTATCAAGAGTCTGCTTTAGCACGCAGAAGTAGAAGAACATAGTTATGGTGCACGTCACATTTGCCAGATTTATTACAGCCTAAGAATGGTCCCTGTACTCTATAAATCTCAGAGAATCTACAGAGAAGAATACTCTCTCTATGTTCTGTTCAGAGAAGAGTTAAGTTTCGTGGAAGTTTGGAGACACTGAAAAAAATTTCTCCAAGAGGAATGGGTAAAAATATCAAGGGTTGAAATGTGGCCCTTGCTAACATTTTTAAAAAAAGAGTTCGCTCCCATATAAATATGAAAGGCGGACACTTCAGAAACTTGTAGTATTTTAAGGTACCGATCTATACTTTTTTCCCATGTAGCACAAAATGGTTAGACCAACGTTGGCTAATTGCTGGCTAATTGTCGCTCCACGTTGGCCCACAGTAAGAAATGTACGCTTATCCACACCATTAGTTAACGAACCATTTGCCAACAAAGGCCCATCAGTGGTACAACCGTTCGCTGCTCAGATACGCTCCAATTTAGAGTGGTCGCTTCAGTTACCATTTCCAAACGGTTTCTACAAACTGCCAACGATGGGTCAACAAACTGTGCTGCTTGGGTTAGCAATCTAATTTTGATTTCTATGTTTATTTAAAGAAATACAAGCTGAAACGTCTGTCCGAGTTATTCTATAGCAGATTAACGTATTCTATTACATTACCACCCATGGATGGTAATTGCGGAAATTAGGTTTTCAAGAGGTGCTTTCTAATTTTTTTTATTTAGGTGTCAGTAGGGTAGAAAGGGGCGTTCTACGCCACCCGTTATGCGGTGTTATGCTGTGTATGCGGCATACGACATGACATGGAGCAATCCCCTGATAAGGAAGTGGAGATAAGGGAATGGAGTAGATTCTTATATATAAGAATTTTAAATAATTTAACAAGTAAGCGAACTTATAAGAAATTTGAGGGAAAAAAATTCGAGTCGATCAATTTTTAGGGATTTTTAAAAAAAGAATTGTGTTTTTAATCCACCCGCTATGAAAATATTCATATGAAAAGGAAAAAAATGTACCAGTTTTTCAATCTATTCAAGTTATTTAGTCTACTTGTGCTTTTCTGAACTTCTCATTGAAATTTTGATGGGAGATTCTTGAAACCTGCATCCTGCATATATTAAGAAGAAAACAAAGATATTTTAAAAAAATTCTGTAATAGCTCAAATTATAGGAAATGAAAAAAAAACTGTTTATCTTGTTTTTCTGTAAAACATCACTTTTCTGAGTCTCGGTTCTGATGAGGCTTTTCACAAGGGAGTCTCAGTATGGAGTTCTGTTGAAGGTTTTTCACCAAGGGAGTCTCACAAGGAAGGTCTCCTTAAAGCGCACATTCAAAATATTTTGAAAAAATGCTAAAGGAACTAATCATGTATGTTATAAAGGATCAGTCAAATTTAGCTGCGGAATATCAGTAGAAAATCTGCAAAAAAATAATAACATTTAAGTATTTGGCGCAAAGAAACGCAGCCCTAAAAAAACACAGGAAACCCTAAAAAAAAGAGCATAGCAGCGACACCTGCTGGGCGGTACACACCCAAACCTAATAAGGATCTATTTCTGTCAAGGTCTAACACAATATGAATTTTAGTGAAGTTTCGTGCATTAGTTCTTGAAATATATCTAAGGCGGAAATCGTAAAAAATGCAGCATAGCAGCGCCACCTGTTAGACGATTTACACCGAAACGTAATCAGCGTCTATTTATGTCAACATCTAACTGAATCTGAAGTTTGATGAAAATCCGTGCATTAGTTCTTCAGATAGAGCTATTGCGGAAGTAGTGAAAAATGCACCATAGCAGCGTCACCTGTTGGGTGATTTACACCAAACACTAATCAGCACCAATTTATATCAAGGTCTAACTGAATCTAAAGTTTTATTAAATTTTGTGCATTAGTTCTTGAGATAGAGCACTCACAAAATTTTTGTAACATACAGACACACAGACAGATAGACAGACATTTTCTAAAAACAGTCATATCATGTTGAGGACCTTCTAAAATTTATAAATCCGTCAAAACTCAGAAGTCGAAAATTTTCATAAATCCAATACTTTTGTCTTGTAAAGATAGAAGAAAGTAAAAAAGAAACCCTGTTATTTGATAAATATTTTTCATCTAGCTTTTCTTGAACAGTGACTGTGCTTTTCTCACTGTGGCTTCGAAGACCTTCGATCATCAAAGATGAGATAGGCCCCTCGTCCAATCATAAGCGCACACGAGTGTTACGTATATTATAAACGCTAAATCTTTGATGTTGCTTCTACTTTGCTTTGCCACGTTTGACTTTTCCTCCAGACTGCGGCGTTGGTGTGTGTGTGTTCATTCTAAAATACTTCCAATTCATAAGCCGGCTAAAAGTTTAGTTTAAATATGTATATTAAACTTTTTGTTCTAAGTTTGTTATCATTATGTATAGCTGATGAAATCAAGAAAGAGAGTAATGTTCTAGTTTTAACTAAAGATAATTTTGAAGACGCTGTGAAAAATAAATATGTTTTAGTGGAATTTTGTAAGTAAACTTGACAACTTGTATAAATGATCTTATCAATTAATCTGTTTAATTATTTCCCTGTTTCATTCATTTTCATCCTGAAAAATATTTTTTTCCTTCACAGATCTCTTAATAATACTTTTTATTTTCTTTAAGTTGAAAATTTTATAACAGCTTTTTTGTTTGAAACGCGGCTAGATGTCAGCGTTTGTTAAATATTATCTTTCAGTGATACTCTTTTTTTTTTTTTTTTTTTTTTTGCCTTAATATTATGTGAGTTAGCTAACTACTTCTTTGTATTATTTTTTTTTAATTGTAGCAAAATTTAAATAATGATAGGTAGTTTAAATGTTTTTGAGTATCCTGTAAGTGTGAATCGTAAATTTTTCGCAACTCTCATAAACTGCTGCAAATTTATTATTATATTTTACTTGTTTCACTGTGTACTTTGTAATTCTCTATAATTAAAATATTTTTAATTTGGTTGTTAGATGCACCTTGGTGTGGCCACTGCAAAGCCCTTGAACCTGAATATGCTAAAGCTGCTACAACTCTAAATGAGGAAAAGTCAGAAATATTATTAGCTAAAGTTGATGCCACTGCTGAAACCGATTTAGCTGAACAACATGGAATTAGGGGATACCCAACAATTAAGTTCTTTAGAGAAGGCAAAGCAATGGAATACAATGGTATGTTAACACTTATTTCTCTGACCTATACTAATTAATCTTTTTCATAAAATCTTAACCATTAAAAATGTTTTCATATGTAAAATGATTTTGCTAAAACAGTTTGTATAATATTGCTCTCAAATGTCATAGTTTTATTTTTCCAATTTCTGACATTCTCGTTTTATGTAGTTTTTCTATGTACTTTTCCCTTTTTAAAGTGCTGCCATTCATTTTCAGACTGTGAGACCCGGTACAGATTCGAATGTGGGGCCCTTAAGTATTGTACTGGAAAATAAATTTGTTGAATAATTGCTTCTTTAAAATATAATGCACATTTGCTTGGAAATAAAGCATTTAAATCTTGGGTGTGGAGGGAAAGGTGGTCAAAAGCCTTCCAGATATATACCTACTTTTGGCCACAATGGGACCCTGCGAAATTGGATGTGTCCTTTGCATTTTGCCAACTTAGCCATTTTATAATTGCACTACTGCTGATTAGTAGATAAAATGCAAATTTTTAATATTTTTTGATGAAATAAGTTTGCTAAAACAAAAAATAATGAATTTAAACAGCACATTTAACAGTGGTAATGAATTCCTATGTTAGATTAAATGAAGAATGTCTGAATAATTGTACTGTGGCTAGATTGAAAAAAAAAGGTAATGAATGATGGTTATAAAGATAATTACCAAAAAAGAAGCTAAAACAAAGGCAGCTTGAAGTACTTTGGCTTTAATTGAAAAGAACAAACTATCAATTAATTCTTTAATTTAGGTAAGAGTGTCAATCAGCTGTTGCAAGAACTGATAATTCATTCTGAAGCTAAAATTGTGTTTAATTTACTTTCATTTAGGTTAATTTTGTATGTGAAAATTGAAAATATCAAACCAGCATTATTCTTTCAAAGATTTATTTGGTTAAGTGTGCGGTTCTTATCTAATGGTACGTGAAATTTCAGGTATATGCCTTTTTTAAAGTTTTTAAGGCATGACTATTAACTTCACATCTAGCATGTAACTTTTGATTGACTATAAGCTTTAAGCCAAATAAAAAATTGACTTTTGGAGTTTGATAAATTGATATCCTTGTGACTACCAGAGACGTAGCTTCCAGTCTGAATGCTATTCTATTTGTAGGTGGTAGGACAGCTGAGGATATTATCAGATGGCTTAAAAAGAAGACTGGACCCCCAGCTAATGATCTAACTACAGTTGATGCTGCCAAATCTCTTATCGACAGTGGAGAAGTTGTTGTAATTGGTTTCTTCAAGAACCAAGATGGTCCTGAAGCTAAAATCTTCAAAAATGTTGCTTCTGAAATGGACGATTTCATTTTTGGTATTACTTCCACTGATGCTGTCTATTCAGAATTAAAAGCTTCTAAAGACGGTGTCATTCTCTTCAAGAAGGTATAAATCTTTTCTAAAATATTGTGATTTATTATTGCAGCCTTTTTATAACCATTTTAAAAGTTATTTGTGCCAAAAATTGTATTATTTGAGGCAGGGTTGTTTTGATTTAAATTAAGCTGATTCAAATGATTTAAAAAAAAAATCTTTTGATTTAAATCTGTATTTTCAACCGATATTTAGAAACTGAATAAGGATCAAATTAGTCTGGTGTTGAAATAAATGTCACGATTCATGTCAAATTAAAAATTACATTTTTAATACTGTTAAATAAAACTTATAAATAGAAAATACTATTTTATGAAAGTAAATGCAACACTGCATTCATTCAAAATATTTATTCATAGTGCATCCCAAAATAAATACCGATAAATGATCAGTCATTTTTAAACTTTTTTCTTTCCTAAATTATCATTTCATTTTTGCAAGTTAGATGCTGAAGTTAAATATATTCAGTATAAAAGTATTTAATATAATAGTATTTTCAGTGAAGAGTTACTTTCTCTAAAGTAGAATACATGATTCACAAGTTTGTTTTTATGTTTAGTTGGTTAGACCTGCTAAAACATCCCATATGTTAATTTTGGATGATATATACATCAACCATCAATTGGTGTTGATCAATTAATGAGTTGATTTTGATCACATATACATCAACCATCAATTGATGTATATATGATCAATACATGGACTAATTGTAACATAATAAATATTGACTGTTTAACATAAAATTATAAAATTCCAGATTCATGTTTCTTCTATAACTGAAAATATTTTAATTCCTGTGACTGATCTCCTTTCCTTTTCTAGAATTCATTGCTTACTGCAATAGAAAATATAAGATATGTTATTGTACCTTATTTTTAAACTAACCAGTCATTAAAAACAAGTGTTCATTTGTTAATGTCTGTAAATTTACTACTTACTGTCCATTTTACCAATTTTTATTCAGACATTATTTAAAAAAAAACATGGTAAAAAAAATTCCTCACTAAAAAGTCCCCCATTTAAAAAATGTAAAAAATTATAAATTTTTTAAATGGGGGACTTTTTAGTGAGGAATTTTTTACCATGTTTTTTTAAATGTCTGAATAAAAATTGGTAAAATAGACAATAAATAGTAACCAGTCATTTCTACTGTCAAGTAAGCATGTTTGATTGCTGAAATTGTCAATGGCTGAGCTGAGGGTTATATATGTATAATATTGACAATTGATAGCTTTATACTTTAGTTATGTGATTACCTTGCATCTTGTAACTGTTTTGTAATCACTAATATAGTATAGTATGGAACACAAGTTGGACAAGAATATCATTTACTAATACTAGGTACACAGTACAGAAGGCATTTGGATACATTGATACATAAGAAAAATGGCTAGCAGAAAGAAAGATCCAACATGGCTTTATTTTAAAGGGGAGTAAAAAATACTATTTCTTGAAAAGGTGTGAAAGCAATATGCAAACCATGTAGTATAGGAATGATGTAGATTGTGGCAAGAATGTGATAAAGATGACATTAGTGAATTTGAATCTGTTGAAATAAACATATATATTTAGCATTCTTTGCTGCATTTATGTGTAATATGTTATTGGAGTAACACATTAAATGAAAAACTTAACTAGAAATTTATACACACAACACACATAGACGTATATCTATAACAATTTAATAGTAGAATAATATGATTTTAAGTTTTAAGCAAATCGTCTGAATTTGTTTGCAATTTTTATTTAATTATTTTGAATTTTTATCTAGAAATTGTAATAAATTAATAGAAATATGTAAATCTATACAGAAAAATAAGTAAACACATCAATGCACCAGCGCACAAGCAAATAATATTAATAAAAAATCTGATTTTAAATCAAATTGGATTTTTTGAAAATTCTTTATCAACCTTGATTTGAGGCATTTTGTAATATTTAAATAACATTTACTGCTTGATATTAAGCTTTTATAAATTTATTTTAAATTCACATCCCTTTTTAGTATAAAATTTTAGTGATTTAATTTTGTGACACTCCACCCTTTCCTCTCCTCCCTTCCTTCCTTTTTTAACTTTTATATACATAAAAGAAGAAAGTTTTAAGATTCCAATATTCTTCAGTTTTTTGATGGTTTATACATTTTGATATGTGCTGCACACAATTTATAATTATTTTTGGAAAATGTCTGTCCATCTGTATGTATGACACAAATTTTGTGGTCGCTGTATCAAGAGCATATGCACAGAATTTCATCAAACTTCATATTCTGTTAACCTTAACAAAAACTTACTGATTAGGTTTAGGTATTGCTCAACATGTGGTGTTGCTATGGTAAGTTATTCAGTTTCCATGATAGTTATATCTTGATATCTATTGGATTAAATTTGATCAAATTTCGCATTCAGCTAAACCTTTAACATAAATTTGTACTGATTAGGTTTGGGTCAATAGTGTATCGTATTATTTGAACCTGGCAACCTGTGCTACAGAAGCCATCTGTATACAAATCCTACCTCAACAATTCTTTATCAGTTTTACATGAGCAAAGTAGGTCAGGGGGAATTAAAAATCAAAACCTTTCCTGGAGCATTTAAAAATTTAAGAAGCATGCAAAACCCATTTGTATTGAGATGAATGTAATCAAACTTTAGTGCAAAATGAATGAATGAACGAGTGAGAAAAATATGTTACTGTTTATTTTTCTCAGAAGATTAGAGAACAGGTTCCTTTTTCTTGCACTAGTTGAATTCTAGATTTTGGCTGCTTGTGCTTTTCATTGTTTTACACATATGTATTTACCAAAAAATATTTCATGAAGTAAAATTATGAAATTGTGCATTTTATTAGTAAGGATTCAAAGACCCTCTCATGTGAAACCTCTCCCTGTGGCTGCACTACTGATTTTTAAATCACAAATAAAAATTAGTTCGCATGTTTTAACATGCATTTCTTTAAAAAATAAACTTTGGCATAGTCTTACTCTTCTTTATGCCTTCAAACTAAATGTTTGGTTGGTCTTTTTTTCTTAATTTTAGTTCTTTCAGTAAGTATCTCTTGGGTTAAAATTCCCACTCTTTAATGAAACCATTATTCATCACAAACATGGTGGACATTGTAAGAAAAACAGCTGAAGGATAACACCATGAGGGAAAGATATTATCACATTATAAAGAATCTTTGGAATTTTCTTATGCATGATAAAAATTTTTATTTCATTCATAATAGCATTTGAAAGCTTAGTAATAACTATTTTTTAAAATAAGTTAAATGAATATTTTCATTAAAATATTTTTAAGTTAAAATTTTTGCCAGGTATGTGGTGTAATGACTAGCATACACAAAATTAGTGGCAAATTTGTTGTTTTGGAAGAAAAAATAATTGCAACAACCGTGGTATTAAATGTGTGGAGGGGGGAGAGCATTTTGTATATAAGGCTGCAAAACACTTAGAAACAGCATTGGAATGGTATACATGATGTTCCAATGATAGTTTTTGTATATTAATCTTGTTTTCATTTATTACTTACCCATCATGCGTAGTATAGGGTTTGTTGTAAAAATCTAATTTTTTTGACTGATTTACTCGTTTCAGACGCTGAAAATCCCTAAAACTATATATTTTTAGAAAAAAAAAAAAAAAATTGCCGTCTGTGTGTCTGTTTGTAAACACTCTATCTCCTGAACAAATTGAGATAAAGACTTGAAATTTGCTATGTACTTAGTATGTAATAATGGGAAGAAGCTTATTGAATTTCAGTAACCTCGATTATCCGAAACGTTTTTTTTTTTTTTTTTTTTTTTTTTTTTTTTTTTTCTTCGGACTCTTGAAATATAATATTTGTTCTGATAAAAGGTATATAAAAAATTTCGAAATTGTTTATTTTAAGGAGTGAATATAAAAGACAATAAACAAAAATTTTGCATAAAGAATGAAGTCTGTCTGATAATTAGTTGCTGAGATATTTGTAATCTTATTTTCCACACTCTTAGATGTTTTTCTGACTCTGTATTTCATCCAAATTTTAATTTAAAGATATATTTTAATTGGAAATGACAATCGGACACAATAAACCGTTGGTTAATATGATTATTTTTGGAGTTATTAGGATGTTTCTTTTATGCAATTCAGTAATAGAGCATTTAAAGTTTGTAGTCATCAAGACAGATTTTATAAGTAGTTTACACATGTTTTATTTTCATATTTTATATTATGTATATCCATGATGGGTAAGTATTACGGTGGCCTCCAACAACTAGTTCTTTTTTTAGTGTTTATAATTTCAAAATAATTTTCATTTATTGTAAAGGAGGTTTCCCTTTTCATCTCTCTTATTCTTTTAGAAGATAAAAAGGGAAACTCTTATCCATAGATCAGATGAAAAAACTTTCTCGAAAGTTTTGAATGTATATTCTTGGTAAATAGGAAATAATTGGTTCTGAAAAGTTAATTTAATAGGAAAACACTTATTAGGTTAGTTTATATTTAAAATCTTGAACTACTTTAAAACTAAATCTATTCATATATTCTTCCAGTATGAATGAATATAAATTTCTTTTGCAGTTTGATGAAGGCAGGAATGAACATGATGGAGAGCTTACTGAAGATGGTCTTAAGAAATTCCTGAAAGCTAACAGTTTACCTTTAGTTGTAGAATTTACTCATGAGGTATAATTTAAGTTATATTACTGTATTTTACAATGTTTTTGTTCAAATATTTAACATCTATATTTAATTTTTTAATGTTTCAAAAAAATTATTTTTAATTTTATGCAATAATATGCATGTGTGTAGTTGAGATTATCACTATATATTCTTTAACAAGTTTATGATTGTGTAACTTTAAATGACATTTCTGTTTTTCTTAGCCTTTTTTGATACAGTATGGTACAAATCTCCAATCATGTAATCCACAAACATTTTTACCATACTGTATCTTGGAATGTAAATAAAAGAATTTAACTATTGAACAAATATAATAAATATAAAAAGAGATCCCTGATAATTAAAAAAAATAGTGCCCAGACTTTTTTATTTAGTCATCACATTTTTTTTTTCTTTACTCATGTGGTGACTAGATATTTTCAAGTCTAAATAAGAATTTAATTGTTTAGAATTGTTTAAAATTACAAAGTGAAACAGCCATTGTTATAAAATTAAAATATTCACAAATTTCTACTACTAGAAAAATGAATGCTTGTAATTTCCAATAGTTCCCTAATTTTTCAACAGTGGATTTGCATTTCTGATGTTATACTTAAAAATTCGGAATAAATTTTGTAAAAATAGTATATATTGATTTATAATACTACAGTGTAGGTATGTAAGGTTGTGCTATGGTTAAATATACGGCGGCATAATTAACTATACAAAACTTTATTACTTTAACGAAATATATAATGAATTCAACATATTCAAATAAACATAATTAATAAATAAGTATAATAACAGCTGTTCCCAAAAAAACACAGCATCACTCGAGACCGCCGAAGAGAAAGTGTCAAAGATTCTCGCCGAATCCACAGTCAGTCTATACTTGGCAAAACTTTCCAAGCGCCAAACTTTTGCCAAATGGGAAAACACTCTTTTTGCTCCGCTGGAGAAACTTAAATGAATTATGCTTCCTCTTCCATTTTCATATAAGGCGAATTAGCGCCGCCACAACAGTGCCAATATACCTTAAACCATTTTTTTCTACTGGCCTTTGAATTTCCAGTGTCTGTATTAAATGTACCAAATTAAAAATATATATTTGCATTTTAATTACTTGGCAAAATGATTGTTTCAGTAACAATAGGTATGCTAATGTTATCAATGCCTTTTTAAATCTAGTGTTAGTAAATCATTTTAAAACTTACTAATAAAAATTTCAGCTTAAAAAAATTAAACTTTTATTAAATTTCTAAGTTTGTTTCTAGAACTTCTAGAAGTTAAAATATTTCTATTAAAACTGTAGCTTTCTAATTATTGATCCATTTAATCTCCTTGGCAGGATTTCCAGCCGTCTTAATCTTTCACTATGTTAGCTGGACTATTATAATTACTACTTTTGAATTGTCTCCTATTTCTGAATAGAGAAGTGCAAAGAATCTCTAGAAATAAATCTGGGAACAAATCATTTAAGATATTTCTGTAATTTTATGCAATTATTTTTTTTTTATGATCTTCCAATTTTTGCCTTAATTTTTAAAGCATTATTGCATTGCCAAGCTTTGTATTTTATTCTAAATTTCAAAACATGTCATTGTTTTAAGTAATTTTGACCTAGAAAAATCTTAAGTATTTGATTCCATTAAATTTCTAATTATGGATGAACTTCATTTGTTGGCTTGAATAAATTTTTAAATGCAGCGACTTATCTAAGTATTTTCATATTAATCTTTAATTTTGTTTCATAGATGTGTTATTAAAATATACTTTTCTAGACTTGCTGTAGAAAAGCATGCTAATAATAAGATATTGAGTTAATATTGGCTGAGCTTTTATTTTTTGCTTACACTTTATTTTCTGCAAGACAAATAACAATTTTTTTGTATGCATTTTTATTACTGATTATTAATTATAAACAAATTATACTTGTAGAAAGTGATTTCACTTTTCTATTCTCTAGCAAATCAATTTAGTGTACCAGGAAGTTTCATATTTTTGTATAATCATTTGTACTTGAACTCTAATATTTTGCTGAATTTTTAATAAATTATTTAACTAATTAGAATAATGGGATATATATAGAGATTTATGGCGGAATTTGTTTTTATGCAAGTTTTTCGTATTTTACTAATAGCTTATGAGTATCAGACTTTCAAATGCACTTTAGTATCTAAAAGCTTTTTTTTTTTTTTTGTTCTAGTCTGCTCAAAAGATTTTTGGTGGCAACATCAAACAACACAACTTGCTTTTTATCAGCAAAGCCAGTTCAGATTATGAAACTATAATTGATGTCTACAGAACTGTTGCCAAAGAATTTAAAAACAAGGTCCTTTTTGTTATAATCAATACTGATGATGAGGATCATGAAAGAATCATTGATTTCTTTGGAATTAAGAAGGAAGAAGCTCCTTGTCTAAGACTGATCAAATTAGAAGAGGAGATGACCAAATACAAGCCTCTTACAACCGGAGTTACTGCTGATGATATCAAGGGTTTTGTTAATGGTGTCTTAGAAGGAAAGATTAAGGTATGTATGCCTTTTTAATTTCACTGGCACAAAAGTTAACTGGTTTCAAATTTTTTAATTTTTCAAAACATAAATTTTTTTTCTATTTACATTTTTCTGTTTATTTTGCTGGTTTTAAAATTTTACTCTTAGAGCTATAGTGTTATTCATAGTATTGGTATCTGTATTGTTAACTCAGGGGCCGCGTTAAGATTTTCAAAATGTTAGCCAGTAAATTAGCCAAATTAATATTTTTAGCCAAATTTATAATTAGCCAAAAGTATATAATACATTTTTTTTATCATTAACTCTTTCAGCCCTGACTTTATTGAATGGGTAAAAAAGCATTTTCTCACTGTATTACATTTTCTGCATGTCCAAAAATTGTACCTATTTTTTTCTTTTTTTTTTTTTTAGTTATATTCCATCCAAAAATAAAAGTGTTACCTTAAAGCATGGCTGCCAACTGTTCCAATTATTACATATCATTAAAATTTCTATTAAATTTTAGTGGTATCCAAAAATTGGTAGAGTTGGTAGTTGTGTTTTAAAGTAAAGATTAAAATTAAACCATCGTCAACTTAAAAGAAAAAAAAAACTCCTGATTTAACTTTGAACTCAGTACTGTTTTATTGTTACTTTTGTACAGTGTTGTAAAAAACCCGGATTTTTTTTTAAAAAAAACAGTCTGGGTGGGTACCTGGGCAGCTACCCACTACTACCCTTATGGTTGTAAAAAACCTGAGTTTAAAAAAAAAAGTCTGGGCGGGTAGCTGGGCTGGTACCCGGGCAGCTACCCACTACAACCCTGCTATTGTGGGCATAGAATACATATTTTTCACTACAAACTTTAAAAAAAAACTCATCCACGTTTCAAAACATGATTACAACAACGAAAAGCTCCCAATAAATCATTTGCCAGTCTTTTCGCTGTAATTTTTTGTTCGCCAATTTCATGATCTATTCGTATTTGGTGCTAGGCGAATGACAAACGTGGCCCCTGTGACTGTGTTTATTGTTTTGTTCATTTCAAACATGTTTTCTTAAAGGTATAATTTAGCTTTTGGTGCTAATAACAAGACCAGCATGTGACTCGTGATTAATATATTCATTTAAACATTAAACGTGATGCCTTTTAAATAGCATTGACAAGTTTTTGCCAAAAGTGTAACTTGCTAAGTTAAACATAGAAAATTTTAATAAGCTAAAAAATTTAATTTAAACACTAAAAAAAAAAAAAGTAAAAACCGTCCTGGCAAAAACAAGTCTTGACCATTTTTTGCCAAAGTATCAAATAAGTGCACGATGTAGCAATATGTAACTTAACTTATAGATTGAATATTTAATGCTTCATTCAATCAGTAAAGTTTGTATTGTTTAAGTACTTTTTAAATTTATGCTATGTGAAAAGGAAGAAAATAACAATTCCCTGGTTTTGGTTTAAACATTCATAGTTATTGAACAACTAATTTTTATGCATCAGTTAATCTTTAATGAAGTCTAAGAAATATTACTTACTAGCTAACCCGCCCGGCGCTGTCCGGGCCCGAGATATTAATCATCTGTTCTAAATGAATATGACTGAAATCTGTAAGACTGTCGAAATCTAGTCGAATGAGGCAAACCCTATCGTAATCAGGCTCGTAAAACCCAAGATCGGAAAGCACATCCTGGTGGTCGAAAGTGCAACTAAAATATTTAAGGCTATTGATATCAAGTTGAATGTGTCAAATCTCATCGTAATCGGGCACATAGAACCAGAGATATCCTATAGTTCCACCTTCCACCGCCGGGGGGTGCAGTCTGTTTTGGAAGAGGCCTTTTCAGAACACTCGACTCAACCAAATTTCCTAGTAGAATTGAAATTTAACCACAGGTAAACATTGCCAAAATAGCGGAAATCGCGAAAGCGGGTTACGTAAACGATCAGTTCTGAAAGGGTTAATTTAGATATTTTAAAAAACCCAATGGTGCATTTTGAAGAAAATGAACGTATCTATGATCTGGAGTCTACTGTTTGTTGTCTGTACTCTCATTTCCCGAGTCAATGCAGACTTTTAAATCTGGACCAAAAAACGAAAATCGTGTGAGTGAGTTTTGAAAAGGATTTTTTTCGGAGGATTAAAATAAAAAATTTAAAAAACGGATACCAGATTTTAAAAAACAAAGGAATGTAGATTAGGCGCGGTATTTTTAGTTTTTTGTATCTTGTTTATATATAAACGCCAATTCAGATTTTTAAAGATAGGAGAAATAGTTAAAAAAGCGAAATTGACTTTCAGTAAAAAATGTTTTTGAGAGGGTTAACATGATTTTTTTTTAAAACTAAAGGTTTCTGGCTAAGCCCGATAGAACGTAGATGTTTTTAGGTGTGTTTGCTTTTTGTTTGGTTATTTTAGAAAGCCGATGCCAGATTTTATATATCGCAGAAAATCGGAATTCGCAAAAGAGTCCTGCGCATGAATTTTTTTTTTGAAGGGTTAATATTCGTATTTTTCAAAAATAAATACAGATGTCAAAAAAAGAATAAATGTAGATATTGTCTGGTATTTTTAGTTTTTCGTACTTTTCTTTGAATCGGCGATGTGAATTTTTAAAAATTGCCAAAATCGTAAAAATTGCAAAACAGCATACAGAAAATATACTTTTTTGAAGGGTTAATTTTTTGTATTTTTTAAAACCAAAGGTGGCTTTGAAAAGGGCAAAGTCAGCTCTTTAATTTGGTGACCTTCATTTTTCCGTATCTTTTAGTATTCCGGTGGATGCAAGGATCGGAAAACGGGAGAAAATAACACAAATTCGATGCTTTTTGATTTTTTTTTTTGAAAGAGTTATGTAAAATTTTTTCAAACGAACCAGATCGTTTAGACGTAAAAGTATGTTCTTTCATAATATGTAGATGGTTTTTCCGTATTGCTAGCAGTTTGCCCATGGCGAATTTAGAAAAACTTAAAAAAAAAACTGGGTGTCTTGTGTTTTCTTTCTTCTATTCCGGAAGATACGGATATTGGTTTCTGAGCATGCGCCAGCTAGCTTCGGAATAATGACTTTTTTATTTGTGATCTTTGATCAGTTTTTAATTAATAACTACTTTAATTTTCAAAATTTTAAAATTCTGAGGCTCGGGTATATACCAGGAGAGGGTTTGGACTATCTAAATTTACAGACTTCTAGGTGCGCTAAATTTTCCTAGCCATCACCGACAGACACAGACACACAGAGCGAAACTTTATTTTATTAGTATAGATTTTGCTGCAGGGATGTAGTGAAAGATATACGCTGTATACCTTGTGGATTTTTAAGGTACTCCATATACCCCTGTATCTGAAATAAAGTGAAATAATAAAGCTATAAGCCTGTTTTTTAACTACACCACTGCTTTTCTGTGTTATCCAATGCAAAGTATTAGTATAGTCAGAATCCTTCTCCCCTTTCTTATGTATAAAATTTCTTTTTGTTGGAATTTTAAATGATTATTTCTATGAATTTTAATTGTGAAAGTTAAAAATTAAGATGAAGGTCAAATGAAGATTGATTTGGTTATTGCAGAGCTGTTATATAATGTTATAAGGCACCTAGTAATGTTGTAGTTACAGGTTTCTTGAATATATAAATTGTGAGTTCAAAGTTTTTTAATATTAAAATTATATATATATATATATATATATATATATATATATATATATATATATATATACTATTAAAGGTCATTATTACATAAAAGTGAGGAATGAATAAAAACTGGTATTTATCTCCATCAAACTTATAAATTTATTTACAAAGTAGATATGTTTACTTCAAACGTTATTCTCAATTAAAATTGTTTTAATTAATCTGATTTAATATCAATGAAATACTAAATTAATATTTTAAGTCTGTTAAATTATGCAAAATGTTGTATGTTTTCAATCCCATTTTTTTTCAATTTTTGCCATTGTCCTGGCAAAATGGCCAACTTTACTTTTAAGTGTCTTTGTTGTGTGCTTAAGTGGCATCTGCAAACAATATTTTAAAGTTTTATATTGGTTCAAGGTCTATCAAAGCCACATTTTAAGCACCCAAATTAATCTCATTATTACAGACTAGTTTCAATAGCATAGTAGCAATCATTGTTGTGCAAATGGTGAACTTTAAACCTTTTTTTTTTCATTGACAGAGGCAGATAAGGTGATCAGTCTCGACCAATCAGAAATTAGCTAAGTTAGCATGCGAGAGCTGGCCAATCTGAAATTGAGACTGCGAAAGTTGGCCAATTTGGAAATCAGGAAAACACTTTCTACTATTTTCCTGCAATGTTTTTCCCAATTTCTAAATGTGACAACTTTCTCAGTCTTGTTAATTTTGGATTGGTAAATTCAGATTGGTCAAGACTTATCGCCTTTTTATTTTCCTTTGTCTGTAAAAAAAGGCAAATTTAAATTTCTCAATTTACATTGATGACAATAGCTAAAACATGCTTTTGATAATTACTAGTATTTTAAATAGTTCTGGTTAAATCCTAAGAATTTTATTTTCTTGTGGATATCTATATATATATATATATATATATATATATAAAAATCCTAATGAAACAAATTTGTGAAACTATTTTATGAAACGACTGATTATGTTTCAGGGCTATTTTTAATAAAATATTAAACGCTTGATGGTGAAATTAATACCAATTGTCCAATTGTCCATAAAAATCCGCGGATGTCAAAACTGCTAATAGAATTTTGAAATTGGAATTAGTTTTCGAGATATTAATTTTTTTTCTAATTTTAATGACATTTCTGTAATGATGGCAACTAATTACTCAGTTTTTTTGTGACAAAAAAGGGAAAAAAATTGAAAAAGATCCCGATAGGGATTATTGATTTCTTTTTATTCGTCATTTTCAAATTGAATTTATCTTTTATTTCAATCGATAATTGTGATTAAATTGTTTTTCAGGAAAATTTGCAAAAAAAAAAAAATCATTTCTATCGTCAGGATTCAATCGCCTGTCAGCATTTAATTTAATTTATAAACTGAAAATATTTTGAATAAAATCCCCCAAATGACGTCATTTATGTAAACGCAAAAGAAAGGAGCAAAAAAATATTTATACAATTTGTTTAGCGTAAAATGTCATTTATCCTATTTTATATATAATCAGAAGTAATTTGTATAGAATAAACAATAATAATGTACGTATAATTAAAATATGCATATAAACAAAAGAATCGTCGAATTTGTTTCCATGGCTGTTTATGTCATTTGGCACCAAATCTCACTTTCTGATGCTCGAATTGCGCCAAGCTTTTTAAAAAAAGCGTCAAGACCCCTATAATAGAAAAGCACCAAAAGCTCATTGGGTTTATTTTCATAACTTTTGGCAACAAATCTATGTATATTAACGAATCTATCCCTTTTCGAAGCTCAAATTACGCCAAACCTAAAAGCAAAGGATCCTATACTGGAAAAGTACACCATTTTCTTATGGACAAAATTAAAGTGACATAACAAGGTGTAAAATTATCGCGGATAGCAAATTTGTTTAAATATGTCATCAATTAATGCCGAATAAATGCGGGCATGCATGCACAAAATATTTAATTTTGTATGATAAAAAATTATTAGAAAATTCATATATACATATTATTTAAAATAAATAATTTACATATTTAAAATAACATGAAAATATGCATGATGGTGCACTAAAATAGAGAGAAAATTAAAACCTGTTACTAAAAATGTCTATGACAGTACTTTTCAATACCGTGGTTCTTAATGTTATTCACAAGCAGATGGAATTTTTCTAATCCTTAAACGCAAAGGAAGAATAGAATACAGATCGTTGTTATAAAAGTCCGAGAGGTAGCCACAATTTAAACCTAACCATTTTATACAAGCTGGTTTTCAAGTTGTAATTGATTTTACTTATCAATCCCAAAAACAGTCGTCAGTTGTCGCAACAGCTGTGTATGAGGCCATGGTAATCAAAAAATGCCCCATTAAACTTTAAAAGCATGGCCACCCAATTACAGATTTACCAATATTTTTAAAACAAAGCACGCTGTCATGTTAGTCCAGGCATTAGGGGATAAAAAAGAGCAAATAAAGGAAAGTTTTGGTGTAGTTTTTTTGGGGGGGTCCCTTTATGTTTTTTGGGTCGCTGAACACGAATCAGAGGTTTTCCAACAAAATTTTTTTCGGGAAATGTTTTTTTTTTACAAAAAACGTGTAAAAAAACTGATTTTTTTTCAGTTTTTTTCACAATAATTCCAAATTTGTGCATTTTACGTGAAAGTCGGCAATATATGAATTAAATAAAATTTCCTATATTTTATGTAATGAAAGTTTTTTTTTTTCTCTGATCAATGGTTTAGCCGTGAGAGTGCCTCAAAAAAGGTGTTAAAAACAAAAAACTGTAAAAAAAAAAACGGGAATTACGGTAGTGTATGTCGATGTAACATAAAAACTAACCATTTTACGCAAACGGTAACCATTAATTATACTAAAGATTATATGTTTGACTGTATTTTATGCATTTGAGGTAGAGGAAAAGTGCAAATCCTGCGCCAGGGGAAGGTGGGAGCAGTGGAGCAGTTCCACCTTCTCTCATGAGTCGAAGGTGCTCCTCCGCCGGAGTGCTCATACCTACTTTTAGTGTGTTTTAGAGACAAAAGCACTTTCACCATTTTATAGAGCATAAAATTCTCTACAACATGCAGTATTCATGTTTGTAAATTGTCCAAATAGGGGGTAAGATGATATGCCGGGAAAATAGGGCTAAATTTGGAAAAAAAATGTAAAAATCCACAAATGACGTTAGTTTTTGCTTAATAACCCACTTTTAGTGCATTTTAGAAACAAAATTGCCATAATCAACTTTTTAAAGTATGAGATAGTCGGTAGTTTCATTTATTATAGGTTGACCCGCTAATTAAAAAAAAACAAAGTTCTCGACCTTCTACACCTTTTGCGTTTTTCACAATATTGAAAAAAAAACCAATATTTTTCGGCACTTTTTTCGATTTTTCTTAAATAACTCAATTTTAGTGCATTTTACAGAAAAAAGCACTTTTACCATTTTGTAGAACATAAAATTCTCTATAACATGCAGTATTCAGGTTTGTAAATTGTCCAAATAAAGGACAAGATACGGGACCGGGAAAATAGGGTAAAATTTGTTAAAATCCACTAAAGACGTTAGTTTTTGCTTAATAACCTACTTTTACTTCGATTTAGAGACAAAAGCACTTTCACCATTTTGTAGAGCATAAAATTCTCTACAACATGCAGTATTCATGTTTGTAAATTGTCCAAATAGGAGGTAAGATTGGAGCCGGGAAAATAGGGTTAAATTTGAAAAATATATAAAAATCCACAAATGATGTTAGTTTTTGCCGTATCTTACCCCCTATTTGGACAATTTACAAACATGAATACTGCATGTAGTAGAGAATTTTATGTTCTACAAAATGGTAAAAGTGCTTTTGTCTCTAAAACGTACTAAAAGTAGGTTATTAAACAAAAACTAACGTCATTTGTGGATTTTTACATTTTTTCCAAATTTAACAATATTTTCCCGGCTCCTTATCTTACCCCTATTTGAACAATTTACAAACATGAATACTGCATGTTGTAGAGAAGTTTCTGCTCTACAAAATGGTGAAAGTGCTTTTGTCTCTAAAACGTACTAAAAGTAGGTTATTAAGCAAAAACTAACGTCTTTAGTGGATTTTTGCAAATTTTACCCTATTTTCCCGGTCCCGTATCTTGCCCCCTATTTGGACAATTTACAAACCTGAATACTGCATGTTGTAGAGAATTTTATGTTCTACAAAATGGTAAAAGTGCTTTTTTCTGTAAAATGCACTCAAATTCAGTTATTTAAGAAAAATTGAAAAAAGTGCCGAAAAATATTGGTTTTTTCAATATTGTGAAAAACGCACAAGGTCTAGAAGGTCGAAAACTTGGTTTTTTTTATTAGAGGGTCAACCTTTACAACATACCCAAAAATCAGAACTACCCGAATTTTTGTAAGGTAAAATGCTATTTCTACTGGACTTAGAATCCGAGGGACTTAGAAGTGCTCTCCGGAGGAGTAGCACTTTCGACTCATGAGAGTAGCTGGATCTGCCCCACTGCTCCCACCTTCCCCTGGTGTCGGATCCGCGCTTTTCCTCTACCTCAAATGCATAAAATATAGTCAAACATATAATCTTTTGTAACATTAATAGTTAACATTTGCGTAAAAGGATTAGTTTCTATGTTACATTGACATACAGTACCGTAATTCCCGTTTTTTTTACAGTTTTTTGTTTTTTCCACCCATTTTTGAGGCTCTCTCACGGCTAAACTATTGATCAGAGAAAAAAACTTTCACACATAAAATGTAAGAAATTTTATTTTCTTTAATTCATATATTACCGACTTTCACGTAAAATGCATAATTTTGGAATTATTTTGAAAAAACAGGAAAAAAAGTCAGTTTTTTTGCACATTTTTTGTAAAAAAAACATATTTCCCGAAAAAATTTTTGTTGGAAAACCTCTGATTCGTGTTCAGCGACCCAAAAAGCATAAAGGGACCCCCCAAAAAAACTACACCAAAACTTTCCTTTATTATCTACCAAATGCCTGGACTATGTTTTTAGTCTCATGTGCTCTCTTTAGTGTCATGTTTTTTGTTCGAAGTCTGAGCGGGGGTTGGCGAGCGTAGCTCGCAGGGGGTAGGCCCCTTAGTATATATATATATAATTTTCTTATTAGGTAATACTCCTCGGAAGTAAATTGAAACTAAGATATTGCTTATCTATGGGGAGTTTTTTATTCTTTTTTTCTGTAAGAATGCAATGTTGCAACATGCTTAATCTTTTGTATACATCGTGCATCATGATTCCTTTCAATAACACATAAATTAGAAAATGTTGTGTCTCTGCATTCATATATAGTGAAACTTCCTTGAACATTACTTCTAAACGACAACAACCTCAGAATACCGGCCACATATTGATGTAACCAAACATGTTCCATAGCATTAACATTAGTACGAACCTCTAAATAAGGAATTCTGAACAACAGCCGCTCAAATATATAAAGAGAAAAAAAATTAAGTACAATTTTATATTTATTGGCAAACTGAAATGTGAAGCAGATCAAACACAATATATTTGATGTATCAACAAAAGTCACATCTCTTAATCACTTAATCCTTATCCAAAAACTAATCTCTCAATCATTTTGATAACCATTTCTGCCTCAAGAAGTCGTAAATTCCCAAGACTCAAGAGGGAGGGTGCACAGAAAGAATTTTGTTCGACTGAGGTTAACAGGACAAACAACAAAAAATCCATTAAACGAGCAATGCGACCACCTAATCTATTTTTTGTTTCAACTTTTTTTTCTTTGGTATGGGGGGGTCTTGAAAATCTTCTTTTGTCCATAGAAATTGACATGGAAGTTTCAATGGGGTGGGGAAGGGGGGTGAAAAACAATTTCTGTTTGGGAACAATGGAGAGATGAATTCTATAAACATTTGAGCTTCTTTGGAAATTTCAGTTTTCTGTAAACTTCGGATTGATCATTCTTTAGTCAAATTTTCTGCAATCTGTCCTATTTGGGCTCCTTTATATAACTTGAGAGTACAGTTCTTTCCAGTATTAACACATTAGTATATTAACACATACCGAGGTTTTGACAAAACATTGTGAAATCCAAAATTTTGCATTAAATCATAATGAGTTGTATAGCAAAACAACTCATTGTTATTTTCTTTGGAAAAATATATTTGCAGCCCAAAAAAAAAAGAAAAAAAATTGCGAATTACTGATTTTCTTTTAATGTATTAAAACAAAGAAAATGTATTAAAATAACTTTATTTCTGTTTAAATTTATGTATTTTGATTATTTAAAAAAATGAAACCTGAATAACACTCACCTCTGAAGAGCGGTCACTTTTCATTGGTCTCACAGGTAACCTTTATTCAGAGGTGTTACACTGTACAAAAAATATGGATAAATATGAAAAAATGGTTTTTTTGAAAGAATACTAAGCATAGTTCGATTTGCAGGTCTTAATGATAAAAAAAATCTAATAGGTTGATCTCAAAATTTTCCCTGCTCCATCCAATTTTTTTTTTAAATATTTTTTTTACAAATCATTTTTATACTTGATACTTGAGCATTATTGTTGAAGTGATTTGTAATTGAAGTTTTTATAAATTAATTGCATAGAATGCTAAATGATTATTGCTTCATGATGGCAGTTTTTTTTCCTTTCCTGTGCTATTGTCTAAAATTTTGGTTCAACAGCAGTTTCAGCAGCGTTTTATCAAAAGTTTTTCTGTCTTTACTAAAAAAATGACTGTTCAAATACAGTTTCTGAATAAGAATACCTTTCAATTTCATGAGTTCATAAAAAAAAAAAAAAAAAAAAAAAAAAAAAAAAAAAAAAACTGAATCATTCTAAAGTAGCAAATTTGAACATGTTAAAACTTGGAAAGTACTAATATTCAATTTAAAAAAAAATGAAATTTTTACATAAGCAGAATATACTGAATTCTTACCTCATTTTTAGGTCCTAAAACCTGCCTTGTGGATATTTATCCTTCTGTTTTGTGGAAAAATATAGTAAAATTAAAGCTGTAATTGAAAGGAAAATTGATATTCTTACTGATTTTGTCTGTTGCAAGTTCCTTTATTTGGTGTAATAAAATAACCTTATATGCATTCATTGATCTCATGTTTTTAATGTTTTGGCATTACTCCTGCTGTGCTTAAATATCATGTATTCATAGATCTAAAAATATTATTTTTATTGCAGCAACATCTGTTATCTGAAGATATTCCTGAAGATTGGGATAAAGAACCTGTCAAGGTTTTAGTGGGAAAGAATTTTGATGAAGTTGCATTTGATAAATCTAAAAATGTTCTTGTAGAATTTTGTAAGTACTTTAAAATATTCTTTCAGTTAAAAGTTTTAACTGACATTTTGAATTGCAAATAACTGTATAGTGAATATATACTCAAACTTCTGTTATTTTACTTCAGATTGGGATAAATTTTTCTAGCGGTGAAACTATGCCTTCATTTTATTCTTTGTATCAAAAGTGTTAAGTTTATAAGTGGATATCCTAATTTTTTCAAATATGAACATTAGTCACTTCTCCCCAGTGCTTTTAATATTCAATATTTGTTAGACTTGAATGTATCTTGATAGGTAATTTTAATTATTAAGGTGATTCTCAATGACCTGCTCAACAACGCAAAACTTTGGCTTTTTTAAACACAAAGGTGTGAAATTGGCAGGCCTGACTATGGAAGCGATTATGAATTTTCCATAAATACTAATTAAAAACAACATAAATGTCCAAAAACATATGTACGATTTCATAAAATACTTTATTGGAGGTGTTTACATATACAAAACTGTATTTCTACATAGATAACCAGGCACTTTAGAGCAAACTTTTGCTCATTTTCAGGGTTACAAATCAAAAAGCAAGCACACAGAT
This sequence comes from Maratus michaelseni, assembly GCA_963931845.1. Taxonomy (NCBI): domain Eukaryota; kingdom Metazoa; phylum Arthropoda; class Arachnida; order Araneae; family Salticidae; genus Maratus; species Maratus michaelseni. The sequence goes on from OZ007587.1 coordinate 190,670,922, forward strand.
GACAAATGGCGAAAAAAAACTAGTAAGAACATGGTTCACTGCTGTTTTAATGGTTTGTTCCATTCTCTAGCAGTGAACAATGTTCTTACTAGTTTTTTTCACCATTTGTCATCTGTGTGCTTGCATTTTGATTTGTAACCCCTGAGGATGAGCAAAAGTTTACTCGAAAGCGCTCAGTTATCTATATAGAAATACAGTTTTGTATATGTAAACACCTCCAGTAAAGTATTTTATGAAATCGTAGGTATACGTTTTTTGGACATTTATGTTGTTTTTAATTAGTATTTATAGTACAAGGTGAATATATTCAAAGAGTATATGTTTTATCATAACTCAAGTTTTTAAATGAGTTTTCCATTTTTTGATACATAAATTATTTATTGAGATATAAGCAATTTTGTGTCACGTGATGACACTATTTTTGCCATTCTCGTTCTGTAGCATTGGAAATTCGGTTCAAAACGTTGACTTTGACAGTATTTTCTGAAAGATGTTCTTCCTTTTACCAAAAAGTGGAAAACATCTTGCAATTACAAAGTTTCTGAATAAGAACACTTGTCAATTTCATGAGTTTCCAAACAAAAATTAATCAAAAAATGTCAAATTAGCCAGTTTGGATTTGAGAACAGCCTTAAAGAAATTCTGGTATTGGTTATGAGTACATTTGTAATATTTAAAAAATATTTACCATGGGTGCTTTTGATATGCGACAAATCCATTGCAAAAAGAATTGTCCATAAATTCCAAGTGGGACTGAAATTGCTTCCAAAAATGCTAGTAAAAATTGGCAGTATAAAGTTAATTGTAAAACTTTTTTTTAATTTAATTTTTCATAACATTTTGGACATTTTAATAAAATTTGATGATAAACTGCGGCATAAAAATTATGAATTGTAACACACAATGTTTTAATAAATCTACTTAATATCTGATTCGCTTATTTGAAACTTCTATAAAGCTCAGTCCATCCAATATTTTTGAGTTACGTTTAAATTATCTCCATTTGAAATTTATTTTGTAACCACCGCAAATAAATTTAACATTAGCAGTTCCAAATTTTAATCCTTCATGGTTTCTAAACTAGATGATATTACTTCCTGTTTGGTAGTCTGAGATAAAATTTATCGGAAAAGAAAATTTGTGATGTCAATTAGGTGTTCTTATTGAAAATTTCAGTAGGAAGACTATCACTAAGCCTATTTTATTAATATAAAATGGAAAGAGGCATGATTTCCAGTCAAATGGCTGTTTTCATTTTTTTTTTCTCTGATAATTTGGAGATTGAAATGCCTAGGGTGTTCCTTCTTTTTTATGGCAGTGTTCCATTTGCTGAATATCAAACTTAAGCTTAATGGCTATTAGCTCAATACTTTGTTTAATATAAAAAGTCGTTTCTTTATTGATTGTACATTTTTTTTTTTTTAATTATCTGCGTGATTCTTTCATGGATTGACATAATTTACCTTTTTTGTTTAAGCAAAATTATATGCATTATGCGAGTGATTATGAAGGGGAGGGTGCTACTGCATTAAATTTCCAACTTATCTTGGGACTTCTATCTTTGTTTTAAATTTAAACAAAAATTGATCATTGCAATCTCTAAAGAATGGTTCTTATAAGTTATTTTTAAATACCTTGCTTATTGCCGAAACATATTTTCATGTCTTATATTTTATATATATATATATATATATAATCGGACATTAGTTTGCCATAGTATTTATTTCTTTCAGATAGTGATATTGCAATAAAGCAATGGAGAGATGAGATATTATAGTTTTCTGAAATTTAATTCTTAGGTTTGTTTTTGCTGTACAGGGGTGCAGAAAATGTTTTTACTCCCATCATTTCTCCCAATTCATATGAAAATTTTCCCAAAATGTTATGATATGTTATATGCTTACATAGGCTTCTGTATTACCGTAGGTATAGTAAATTTTGCAACATACAAGTTGCATCTGTGAAAACCTATAGACTGAACTTGTAACATGCCTAGTTATTGGAAAGGTAAATTAAGTTAATGCAATGTAAGTTTTAATCTAATTCTTATGCCTAATATTTATTAATAAATACAGTTTTAACCAACAAATACAATGTTTTTGATTACCTTTTCTGATAAATTGTCAATTATTGAGAAACTGCAATCTTCCATTCTCTTTGTGGATGTTGTCAATCATTTTTGATGTTTTGTAGATTTTGAGTCTGTTTCTTGAAGAAAATCTAGTAAAATGATAATTTCCACCATGAAAATGTCTGTTTAAGGATGCTTTTAATAGTTCCGTAGCTTTATGCACTGGTGGTCATTCCATGATATAAACACTTCATGAGAGATTATCAGATTTTAGGTTTCTGTTATAAATGTGTTTTCCAATAATAGAGCCAACAGATCCACAAACACAGTCACTGTAAATTTTCAAGCAGTTTTCAAGGAGCTAAAGTATTTCTGGTACCTCTGTCTTGATCTAGAAGTGATGGTTTCTTTTCAGAATTTAGGATTATTTTATTAAATTAAGTTTTTAGAATAATTTTCTTCAAAGTTGTCCATAGAATAAAAATATTTTTCTCATTATTAAATTTAAATTATTTTCTATATTTGTTCACCCATTCAGTGAGAGCTTATAGTGAGTTTTCCACCAGTGATGGGTGTGAGATCTTCTTTATTTGATTCTCTTTCTAAAGTTTTCTCTTTCCTGATTTTTTTTTTTTTGTCAGAAAATTATCTTTTTAAAAAAATTTTTTCTAAGGTAATTAATTAGAAAAGAACATAGAAATTTCGATAATTGCATAATTACTCCGGAACATCGGCGTTTTTCTACTCCAAAAATTTTGACTTTTTTGTCCCTTGTATAAAGTTGACCTCCCTCTCCCACTTTGAAGCAGATTATTTTTCCAAAATTCCTCGACTTATACGTGAGTATATATGGTACATATTATTCTCAGATCGATTTTGTGAAAGTCGTCATATGGATCTTTTTATTTGTAGGGAAACATTTTTCTATCTCGGGGAATTATGTTAATTATTATATGTTATTATGTCGGGGAATTATGTCATTGTTAAAATTGAAATCAATTGTATATTTTTCCGAAAAATTTCCCCAGATGACTAAAATATCTCCCAATCCTAAATCGCCGGATCGGACATTTTCTGCACCCCTGCTTATATGAAATGGTTTTCTTTTGCATAAAACTGTTGAATTTGGCTAATTTAAATGTTAAAATTAACAGAAAATAACTAACTTTACAGTAAAATTTTAGGACTTTGTTTAAAATGTATTCAATCTGTTTTATTACTTTTAAATTTGTCCATAAAACTAAGCGGATAAAATATAAATGATTTAAGGATCATTCAGTGTCAAATCAACATAGACATTTTAGGACACCATCTCTGATTTTAATTTAACTTGCTACAGAGGTACTCTTTATTTACAGTTGGATCCTGCTTGTTACGAAATTGTCAGGGCTTTGAAAAACATTAGCTATATCCAATATTTGTAATAGCCGATACAATATAATGAAATGATAAAAATATAATAAAATGTGGGAAAAAAAAAAACTTTTTTCTAAAGAATGTCATCAATTAGTTTTCAAGTTTTGTATTTTAGTGTAAAAACCAGTAACTTTTAGCTGCTGAATTTATAATTTATTTACATAATTCTTTTTCAATCTCATAAATTATGTTTGCAATCACTATGTACTACTATTATGTACAAAAAACTTCACAATATCCGATAATGACATTTTCAGTTGTTCGTTGTAAGCAATCTCTTTAACATTTTAAAAATATTGGATATCCAAAGAGAAATCTAATTGCTAATGTATATGTTAAAATATTTTCACAAGCTATTATTAAATCATCACAAAAAGTTAAAATAAGTTCTCCGCATAAATTTCTGGTAAGGTACATAACGAATGCTTATGATCAAAACTGGTGTCTACAATATATTAGAGAACAGGATCAGATTAAAATATTTCTTCAACCAGCTGACCCCTCACCATCATTTTTTCCATCAAGTACAATTGTGATGTTACAGTGGTTATCTATTAAGGATATTTTGTGCAAAGTAAATCCTGTGACACCAACAAGAACTTTTCGAAGATATTTAACAAACTGTCATTTTCAAGCTACAATAATTAATAAACATTTCATCTAATACAGTATATTTTTACAAATTTTCTCATATTTATTTTGTTAAAAATGCCAAATTTCGAAATTTCAGAAGAATTCTTTAATTGAATATTAGTCAGTTCTTATTGAGGTTGTCTTTTTGCTTGCCAGTGATATATATATATTATTGAGGTCTATTGTAGGATGTTCCCTATTGAAAATGGGGTGTGTAGCACTATAGTAAATTTACAGTGGCACACAAAAGAATTTTGTTACATTATGATCCACGAAGAGAAGTTTTTGCAATGTAGTTTAATGTCACTACTTCAAACATAATGAAATTGACATTTACTGAGGTGTACTACAAAATGCTTTTTATTGAATATAAAGTGCATAGCATTTATACTTAATTTACAGAGACATTCAAAAGAATTTGATAACATTGTCTAAGAGTGATAGCGGGTGCAGGAAATGGTTTTTAGTTGTGTGTTCAACTTTAAGCTTAACTAAATTTTAGTATATTATGTAGTGTGTAATAAAATCTATATTATATACAATACTGCACAAAGCAATTGAAATATTTAAGTCTATGGGTGGTAATTGCTGAAATTATGGTTTTCAATTGTGTTACGAGTATTCTAAATTGATTTAGATATAGTCTTTCATTGTACCAAAAGATGAAGTTTAGTTTCAATATTCTGGAAATGTTAGAAACTTTTTCATAATCTATGTGATGTATGATTTTTCTTTCTTGTTTTCAAATGAACTCATTCCACATTAGTTTTCAACTCATTTATAAACAGATGCAAATGAAAATATATAGATATGTGACTGTGTGAATAATAAAGAATGAAGACTGGATAATTTGTTAGTAAATAATGCTAATTTCAACATATTTATAAATTGCATAAAGCATGTCAATATTTTAGGGAAATAGATTTTTCTGAAAATTTAAAAATAAGAACCAATGGAAGTCCCTTTTTCATATTTGGGGAATTGGTTAACAACATTGTGAAGTGCTACATAGGGGTTTTTTTTTTAAAGATGTGCTTTTTAAGAAATTTGAAATTTTGGTTTTAAATTTCAGATACCTTTTTAAAATTAAACATTGTGTCATACCAGAAGAAAGTTTTTACAAAATACTGCAAAATGACACTGTTTTGCATCTATTTAGCTTAAGATAAGAACTGCTGACATTTTGAATATATGACAGTTGGGTTTTTAAAATTTGACACAGCTGTATTTTCAAAACAGATAGAAATATTTAAAGTAATTTTCTTAATCTATATAAAGACAACCTCTGTAGTGTTTCAGCAAAATCAAAGATTGTAACCTAAAGTTTGTATTTAAATTGTGTTGATTTGATATGGAATAGCTCTTAAGCAAAATAAAAAAGTTTAGAAACCTTCTTTTTTTAAGGTGTCAAATTCTGTGTTCTGAAGTATTTTTTCAATTTCACTTAGATGCTCCATGGTGTGGTCATTGTAAGCAGTTGGCTCCTATTTATGATGAACTAGGTGACAAATACAAGGATAACGCCAATGTTGTTATAGCCAAAATGGATGCTACAGCTAATGAATTAGAGCACACAAAGATTTCAAACTATCCTACTATCAAATTATACAAGAAAGATACAAATGAAGTAAGTTTTTAAGTATTCTAATTCCAATACAAAGTTAAATATTGTAATTTGCACAATGAAGTTTAAAAATTATCGTAGGTCAATTTTAATTACACATTTCATTTATTCTTTATTGCTTGCTTAGATGCAAAATGCAGTAAACTGTAAAATATTCTTAGATATTATTTGTATTTATTTATATATTTACAAAATAAACTATTAAGTATAGAAACGGCTATACATTTCAATAGACTAGAATCTTATCTAGAGTGCTATTTTATACCTGCATTTTAAAGGAACTTACTTTAATAAAACTGAAATAATCTCAAATTTATTGCATGTTAATAACTTGGCACTTATGCTGTTGTGTAATGTGTTGAAATATTAGATTATAAGGATTTATCATAATATAGCCCTTTTTAATGTCTTTTATTCCAACTTCTAGAAAATAATTCACAGAAGTTGGCAAGTATGCATTCTGAAGGAAAACATCAATTTTTAAATTCCACTGGATCTTTATTTTTAATACTAACTAAAAAATAATGTATAATTTTTAAACTGTCTTTTTGTTTATTTGGTAACCAAGAAATCGGTTATCAGATTCTTATTTCCAATTGACTGATTTTAGAATATTTCCAGAAAAAGTGTCCTATGCAGTAGAATCTCATTACAATCAATGTCACTTTAACTTTTCTGTTAAATGAATATTATTTAGATTACAAAAAAATCTCTTACTTTGCCATTATAAATATATTCACTTTAACGAATATATTGAAGTCTTAAAAAGAATGTTCATTTCAGTTTAATCAATCCTGAGTTCATAAGAAAAACAATCTATCGAAAAATCAGAATTCCAGAAATAAACTTTCATTTTCACTACCCCATGATATTCAAATTTTCTCAAAGTTGTTTTTCGAGAGACAGCGTGAAATTGCTGCCCTATGCACATCTTTAAAATTAAAAAGAAATTCTTCCTTTGCATTCACATCTAATCACTTTTCTTAATTCCTTCTGTTTGCCATTACTCTTTTATTTATTTATTTTTTCAATATAGGAAATCCAAAGAATTTAATTTTGAAGTAGTCTTTTATATTTGAATTTGACGATAAATATCTGCACCTATTAGTGAATTTCTAATCTGCAACAATTCATATTTGGAATTAGATTTCTTGAAAGAGTTTATGTTGCTACTTCTGCATTAGCTATCATTTCAAAAGAAAATAACATTTTGATCTTTCTGAAAGGTCCAATATGTGCTCAAACAGAAAGCCAATGTGACTTAGAAACTATGCAACGATTTATGAAAATGCATACACTTGCTTTAAAAATATAAGGCAAAAAAAATTGTCCATTTCAGGATATATATTGCACAGAAAAGCCAAATGTGTTTCACTGGTGTGAAAGTAGAGAAATTTCAAGATTTCTGGGGCTGGCTGTTTATTTTCGTCATAGGCATGGCATACCATAAAGACAAATTTCTGGAGAAGAAAAGAAGTGCCCATATGTCGTGAGAATAATTTCTATATCGGTGAAATTGCTTTTGCATCAACTTCTACCAAGTGTAAGTCTCATCATAGCAATGAAAGTTGAAAAGTGAAAATCTAAAGTGGGGATCTTCTAAGTGTGACAACATACACTGTTCAAAGAAAAAAGAAAAATAACAGATTTGTCTCTTTCGCTATTTCAGTAAAAACATTCACAAAGCTATCGACAAAGAATATTAGAATGCGGGATCAAAAATGAGTTCCAGTATTAGCAAAAAAATTTTTTATTCAAATAGCTGCCACTACTTCCGATTAGTAATATTAGCTTTAATTAATCTGTCATTCAATAAGCTGAATATTACTATTCGGTAATAGTGGTTGATATTTGAATAAAAAAAATCCAGGAGAATCCTAGAGAAAAGAAGAAACTTGCATCTTGATCTATGAATTTGCATATTAAGATTTTTTGCCTTGAGACGAAACTTTATCGTGTATTAATTGGGATTGCATTAATAACCATTTGCATATTAAACTGGATATTTTACATCAGTCTTATGGGCGATGTTCAACAAATCTAAAAAATTTACATATTAACTGTGAGCGTCTTAACCAGGCTGACTGTACTTTAACGAAAAGTCTGTAGAAATGAAGAAATTATTGATAGTGGTGCTTTGGCTGGAATCCTTTGCAACAAAGTCAAAAGGGGAAAAAAAAGACTCTGCTTTATTTCTTTACAATATTCTGTTAGAATTTGTTGGAAAGTGTTTCATAATATATACCAGATATATGATTTTTCATTCTTGTAATTATCTCAGTTAGATATCCTATTGCAAAACTTACAATATTTTAAATTGTGACCTTGCAGTTTTTAACTTTATAAAATTTTCTTTGTATGCATCTTTTAATCTTTCTTCTTAGGTTGTTGAGTACAATGGGGAACGTACTCTTGAAGGCATTTCTCAGTTTATTGAAACTGATGGAGAATATGGCAAAGCTGCACCTGATGAGGTAAATTTTTAGATTCTTATTACTGTAATTTCTAAAGTGTGTTTTCTTTATGTAGGTTGTAGATTTCAATGGAGAACGCACACTTGAAGGCATCAGCAGGTTTATTGAATCTGGTGGTGTGGATGGGGCTGCTGTAAAGGAAGAGGTTAGCTAACTAACAGCTTTTTTCATTTATCCTTTTTAGTTTTGTATTGTGTGGCCTTTTGATTATTGCAGAAGTTAAATAAGTTTATATAAAACTGTTTAGATTTTTGTTTATCACAGGATGTTTAAATCATTGTAAATTGCAGGAAAACTTTAGATCGCAATTTTTACGCACTAGCTTAAAAAAATATCTTGTGTTGAATTTTATATTAACAAAAATACTAATTCTTAAAGCTGATGACAAATTAACTTTTCTTGAAATGTTAAATGTAAATAGTACTTTGTGTGCCAAATTTTGAGTTTTGATAAGTTATATTATATTGCAGAGATAAATTTGTTTTAATATCTACCTATATATTTTTTAAATAATGTGTAAGGCTTTTAAATCTAAAAATAAGAATTATAAATTTTTCAGCTATTTGAATTTTAAGGAAAGTTTCTCATCTTAAGCTGTTTTTAAACCAATTGCTTATTTGTATTTAAAGCTGCTAGCATGTATCCAAAATAATGAATTCTGGATCATAAGTTGGTAATAATTTAACATTATTACTAAATGAACTAATATTTAATGTTTTAAAAACTTGCTTCCTTGGTAAAGTGACATGAAAAGTGAATTAAAATCATCACAGAAATTTGAATAAGACTTTTGCCAAGAAATGAATTTGTTCTCAAACTTGTTCGCAGCATAAAATCTGAAATATTATTCTAAATAGGGTAGGATTTTTTTATGAATAAGATATTGTCTACATTTTTAGTTTTATAAAAAAAAAAACTAGTCGGATGTGTCAATCCCAAAACTTTCTTCTATCTCACATAGGAGCTACGCATACACTAAAAAGAATCAGCACCCATTTATATCAAGGTCTAACTGAAACTAAAGTTTTATTAAATTCCGTGCAATATCTCTTGAGATATGATGATCGCTAAAATCGTGTAAACCCTGCAAAATTCTGCATAGCAGCGCCACCTGCTGGACAATTTTTACCAAAAACTAATCAGCACCAATTTATATCAGAGACTAACTGAATCTAAAGTTTTATTAAATTCCGAGCATTAGTTCTTGAGATAGAGCTATTGCGGAAATCGCGAAAAATGCTGCATAGCAGCGCCACCTGCCGGGCGATTTTTACCAAAAACTAATCAGCACCAATTTATATCAGGGACTAACTGATTCTAAAGTTTTATTAAATTCTGAGCATTAGTTCTTGAGATAGAGCTATTGCGGAAATCGTGAAAAATGCTGCATAGCAGTGCCACCTGCCGGGCGATTTTTACCAAAAACTAATCAGCACCAATTTATATCAGGGACTAACTGAATCTAAAGTTTTATTAAATTCCGAGCATTAGTTCTTGAGATAGAGCTATTGCGGAAATCGTAAAAAATGCTGCATAGCAGCGCCACCTGCCGGGCGATTTTGGAAGATTATTATTTGGAAGATTTGAAACGTTTGAACTGCAATGTCTAAGACAATTAATTATTGTATGAATAAGTAAGCAATTCTGATTCTTTATCTTTTCTGCAGAGACAGTAAACAGTAGAATGCAACTAATTTTTTAATAAGTCATCAGAAATAGTTCTTTTTGGTACTTTTTGGTTAGCCAGGCACCAGTGAAATATATATAACTAGCAAGCTATGCCCACTATGCTGGTCAATTTCTCTTAACGTACCTTTAATCAAACGAAATATTGACCTTTAATTTGACCTTGTATTTTAAAACCATATGGATCTTTACTTAGAATGTCCTTCTGCATTTCTGAAAATGATACGAATGCCATTGCGTTATGACATTTGTAATATGTCAGACAAAATTTGGGCTAATTCAAATTAGTCAGATGTGTCAATCCCAAAACTTTTTTCTATCTCACACAGGCTTCGCATACACTAAAAAGAATCAGCACTAATTTATATCAAGATCTAACTGAAACTCAAGTTTTATTAAATTCCGTGCATTATTTCTTGAGATATGACTATCGCTAAAATTGTGTAAATCCTGCAAAGTGCTGCATAGCAGTGCCACCTGCCGGGCGATTTTTACCAAAAACTAATCAGCACCAATTTATATCAGGGACTAACTGAATCTAAAGTTTTATTAAATTCCGAGCATTAGTTCTTGAGATAGAGCTATTGCGGAAATCGTAAAAAATGCTGCATAGCAGCGCCACCTGCCGGGCGATTTTTACCAAAAACTAATCAGCACCAATTTATATCAGGGACTAACTGAATCTTAAAGTTTTATTAAATTCCAAGCATTAGTTCTTGAGATAGAGCGGCCACAAAATTTTTGTCACATACAGACAGACAGTCAGTCACAGACAGACATTTTCTAAAAATAGTCAAATCGTGTTCAGGACCTTCTAAAATGTATAAATCCGTTGAAAACCTGAAGTCAAAAATTTTCATGAATCCAATACTTTCTTCTTGTAGAGATAGAAGAAAGTAAAAAAAAGGATTTTCTTAAGTAATACACACAGAAATCTGTTTGACAGATTGTAAGTTTTGCAGATAATAGCTTCAACTATAAATTATGTTATAGCCACATATCTTCAAATTGATTAAGAAAATTGAATAAGAATTAGGCCACACATGCAAAACTTCTTGGTCTTTGCATGTATTTTACTTCTATAAGGGGCTGGCTTTAACTTTGAATTAACATTTTTGGTGTACTTTATATTTCTTACTTTGATTTTTCTTACCTATTATTTTCTATTTTATTTTAGTATTGTAATTTTCTAAACTCTTTAATTGGCTGCTTTAGATTGAGTAAATATGCTTGTCTAAATACAAAAACTATTCAGTGCATGTTTGTAATTCACTAAATATTTTAACTGGGTTATAGAGTGAAAGGAACCATCTTTGTATATTGAGCTCTTCCCTACACATTATCATAAGCAACAAAATGTTAATTTTGCAGTAGGCAATTTTTTAAATCTCATTTACCTCTTGTTTTATAATTTCCCTGCTTCAAAAATTTTAGAATATTTCAAAGTTTACAATAACTCGGTTGCAATAAACTCATTTTGTCAAAAATTGTTGCTTGTGGTAATCTGACTTGCAGGTTTTAATGTCTAAAGACAAAGTTAAGCTGATTTTTATCTTTGTTTTTAGTGTGTGTTAAGGTAATGTATAAATCTTAAGATTTTTGTTGCATATAAAGTGGTAACTATTCCTATTTTTGTCTATTGTTAAATATTTGAAAAAAAGTTTTTTTCCCAATTATCTACTCTTAATTTATCACTAGATTTGACTGGCATAATATCTAAGCATTGAATATGTTGATTCTGGTCAGAAGCTTTCAAATTTTATTTCTTTCTGCTCAGGGTTAATAATGTACAATACTATACACATACTACATATACAATAGCCTAGTGGCAGAAATACCACGACACGGCGACATAGTTACGGACAAAGAAAACCTCTTCCAGACAATTTTTGTCTGCACTAATGAAATTTCAGCAAAGGATCGTGGTAAAAACATGCGAATTTCGGCAAAGAATTGTGGTAAAAATACGAGAATTTTGGCAAAAAAAAAAAAAACTGTAAAAACACTAGATTTTCGCCAAAGGATCGTGGTAAAAACATACGCATTTCGACAAAAGATCGCACTAAAAATATGCGAATTTCGGCAAAAGATTGCGGTAAAAACACAAGATTTTTGACAAAAGATCGCGGTAAAAACACGCGAATTTCGGCATAAGATCACGGTGGGGGGGGGGAATGCAATTTTTATCCAACGATTGTGGAAAAAAATCGTGAGTATCGACAGAATTTATTGCATAAAAAGTGCTAAAACATTGAAACCCAGTGCCTTTTACTAATGTCTAAAGATTGCCGCAAAACGAGAAGAAATGCTAAAAATTGCATAATTTCAAAAATATATGTAGAAATTCCGGATTCCTTTTACTAATGTTGAAAATTCGCTGCATAAATAAAAGAAAAAAGTGGGTAAGTGTGATCGAAGATAGACACAAAGGGTTTCGTTTAATATTCATTTCAAAACACTTTATCCTTTCTATGATAAATCCAAATAAATTTTCATTCTCCACCTCCACCCCCCCCCCCCCCCCCAAAAAAAAAAAAAAAGTAATGGTTTTTTATAAAGTAAAACTTTACCGGTCTTGTTTTTTCGAATAACAGAACTGTCCCAATAGCGTGTGAAGCTCGTTATTATACTCTGTCATAATATCTGTCATGTGGACTAAATGCGATATTTAAAAAAAATAAATTTCAAAATTAAACATTGTATAGAGACCTTCAAAATATTAAAATATACCAATATTTTCATAATCTGGTTTTTATCATGATACTCTCTTTGTATTATTCTCAAACATTTGAAAAAGTCCGTTAAACTTCCAATATGACGTCCGATTAATTTTCTTTTAATTCTCTAATGACGTCATATTAAGCTGCTTTCCGTATTTACTCATACTCCTTATATTATTGAGAAATGTTTGAAAATTTCAGCTTTATTACCAATATGTCATATTAATCTCAGGGCTCCTACGCGACTGGAAAATATGGTAAACAGGGAATTGTCAGGGAAAATGACAAGTGCTCAAAAAGTCAGGGAAAATTGCATTTTTCCCCTAAAACCTGGAAAAGTCAGGGATTTAAAAAATATATATATTATGTGCTATCATGTGTCAAGATTCTTCTGGGTTCCGAATTCAGTCTGCAAAAAATTTAGATTTTTAACATAATGATGTTTTAGCCATACAAATTTGTTGCTAAATAGGTGATACTTCTGTGAAAAAAAATATTGAGCCATATTAAGGTGGCTAGGATGAGATATCATGAATATTTAAAACAAAGAAAATTATAAAGTAAGCAAAAAAAGAAAAGCTGTAGCTAAAATTATATTGTTAAAAGAAAAAAATTGAAAGTTACATAACAAACTGTTTTTGAAACAACATATACAAATGACATGGTAGTTGAAATTTCAAAAAATATTTGAATTGTTGATATGTCAAATCTAATTATATCAATAAAATGTTACTTTGAATAAATCCAAATTATGTATTTTTAATTGTTTTTTATTTCTTATATTTTAAATATCAAAAAAGATTTTTAGTTTCAATTTTATAGATTACTTTTATTTTCAGAGGTATATTTAATCATTAAGATCTAGAATTGCTAATCGTATTTCTAAAAAAAATGTCGTGAATTGAGGGCATGGAATTGTAGGAAAAATGGTCTGGAAAAGTCTGAATTCTGTTATTCAAATACAGTATGAACCCTGTAATCTTTTTTCAATTGGTGAAACTTTTTATTCAATTTTCATTTTTCACGTGGAAATCTTTCAATAGAAAATTATTGTAGATAGAATTTTATTGTGGATTTTTAATTGTTGGCAACTACTATAACGAAAAATGCTGTTAGATTTTTGGTTTTTTATTTCTATATATTAAAATAAGATTTTTTTCAAATTTTATGATTTTGAGCTTCATAGCAGATATTCAGCTATAAGTACACATGACTCTGTCATGGACAGACAATGAAGCGGAAGTAATAGGGTTTCGTAAGATGAACAAAACTCTAAAAAATACATAAAAATTAAGAAAACTAGTCCAAAAGTGGGCTTTGAAGTGCATAACTCCAGACAAAACACTTCTCTTCCTGCTAAATCTTGCAGCTGTGCACTTAGCGATCTCTTCAGAAAACATCACACACAAACATCTATGTTTAATACATAATTTTTTTAATCTGAAACAATATAGGGAGATAAGGGATGAATAGGACATTTTCACAAAAATATTTATTTTAAATATTTTATTTAAGTTAATTTTAATATTATATATCTCATTTCATACATTAGGTGTTTGTCTATATCTTATGCACAATATTTATTCAAGATTATTATTATACAGAAATATATTATGAAATTTAAAAAAAGTTCCTCTCTGTCCAAATCATCCTCACAGCAGGGATGGATGGGACATAAATATTTTCCTCTCTATTCATGATACCAAATTAAAATTTATAATTATAAACTTATATGTAAATTATATTTATAATATATGTAATATAATATCTTATATGGCTGTTATATATCAGTGTTAGTAATCTAAGAAGTGAAAACACAGTTAATTATACATTAAAAAACTAATTTATATTATATATTTTAACTGAAATTTTAATGAATTACAAAGTGCAAATATCAGTAACACAATAAATGTGGTCTGTCTAAAACGTTCTAAATGTGGTCTGTCAGTCGCATAAGCTGGTATAAAATCAGTTTCAGTCAATGTATTGCTGTTAAAAAGGAAAATAGCAGTTTTCCTAAAGGCACTGGTTATGTTTATGTTGCTAGTACTAAAAGCTGACAAAGATGTCTCCTTGGTAAAAGCTGAGAGGTTATAAATTGTGATATGGTCTCCAGAATTATTTGTCAGCCAATCATCTTGGACTGATTTCAGCTTTCCCTTTAAATGCCCATAAACAGAAACATCCAATGGCTGAAGACTACTGTAGCTACAATGAGGAGAAAATGTTAAAAGAATTAACATAAATTATTAATTTATCAACTTATATTATTTAGTTGATAAAAAAAAAATTTTCAGTATCCTCTAGGGATGAATGAAGTAGTCCTATTCATCCCCCATTTGAAATGTTCCAATCATCCCCATGATGCATATATTCAATTGTCAGGCATTTTGTCTCAGAAATTATTTTGTCACAATGGTTAATATTCATTCATTTTAATTACCAATATTGAGCCTTGAAATAAATAACTATAACATATCTTAATTGTTTATAATGCATGAAATATGTAAGCAACTTCAAATATTAAAAAAATTACTTTTAAGCAAAGTTTTCAGGAAATGCAACTTTGAAGCAAATTGAAAACAGCCATGTGGTCTTGCTTTTGGTTCTGAAGCACACTATGATAGTGTCATCTATGAGGATAGGAAGCAACAACAACAAAAAAAAATTATTGTCTGAAATATTGAAAATGTCCTATCCATCCCTTGTCCCATTCATCTCACAGCTCCCTTACAGAACCAACTTTTAAAAAATTGAGTTAACCTGAACCCAACCTGCAGGAATATACTCAGCTCGAACTAAAAACAGGGTTAACCTGATCTGCAGCTGATGTAGGACTTTAATTAAGACATTTTTCTAAGGAATGAATTGCTGTAGCTGCATCAGGGGAGGGATTTCCCTCCCCTGGATCCTTTCACAAAATTCTCTGAATTTCAGAAAATATTTTTTTACTCAATCTCCCCTCGTTCCAGGATAAGCTTATCTTTCTCATTTTAGAAATCCCGCAAGAAGCGAGATGATGATGAAACAATATGTAACATCAAAAGTTATAAGCAAAATTAATGAGAATGCATCATGCTTACCATATTTTAAATAAAATGATGAAAATTTTCTAGTGTGTATTATTCATTCATTAAAATGACATGCAAAATCTGCAGATAGATTATGAAATTTTAAAAGCTTGTTGCAGACAGCTACAAATCTTTCTGCCACTGAGTTACAATAGTGCTCACTTTCGCAGGGTTCAAAATAACAGTGATTAGCTGCATTTTGCACCTATAAGTTTCAATATGACGACAGAAATTTTATCAGTAGTCTTCCTTTCTGGCACCTAACTTACGTTTTTCTTTGTTCGTAAGATGCAAAATTTTCTTTTTCGATAAAACATTTTGCTCATTTCCCAATACTGTAGCTGGTACACAATCTCTATTCAGTTTTTCTCATTACCCTATTTAAGCAAAATATTTCATTTCATAATGATTCTTCCTTTAAATGGCTGAATGTGAGAAGGGACTGAGATTAATTATTCGAATTTAATTAAAAGGGGTAAACACTTTGCTACTTTCTTTGGTCATCAATTTGTTAGCTGTATAGATCAGACTTGACCAGTTAGACTACAAGACATGCAATTCTTTTAAAGTGGAAAATTGTAGAATACAATTAATTAAAAAAAAATACAGTATCTGTTTTTATGCATAAGCAAAATAATTTCAAACTGTCACCTAAGTAGAATATTTTGGCAACTAAGAAAAAAAAATATTGATGTCATTGATGCCGATTATTTCTCCTAGTGCTTTTTAAACCTTGCTTAGTCATGACAATTCGTAAGCCAACAAATAAATTGAATTAAAAAATATTTATCACTAAGCAAAATAAAAGCCTTGAAATGATATCTAGCTGTAACAGATAACTATATGCGACCTGTACCGTATTTGTGTATGAATAAGCAGATATATGAAAATACACATATATTCATAAAATATATAATTTTGTATAAAAAAAATTGAGAGGGGGGGGGCTGCTTTTTTGTTTATGGGAAGCGGGGTTTTCAACCAAATTTAACGCCACTTTCAGAAAACTTGTCAAATTGCAATAGAAATAATATACTTAAATTATAATGTTACATATTTGAATTATGATCATTTTTATGAAATTAACTATGCCATGAGCAAACTATAGCAAAGTTTTTTTTTTTCCCAGCATAATTAAGTAGTCAACTATAAAGGGCCACTAATATAAAAAGACTAGAGCTGTTGCAAACTGTATATATTCGTTACTGAGTGACGAGTAGTATTCTCTGATACAAAGTACAGAATCGTTACTTTGGAATATAACTTGTTTCTGCCTCAACGCTCTGCAGATCTAAATGAAACAAATCGCAAATGCTATTTTCACCCTCATTGTATTTACGTATGCCAGTGCTAATGTAACGAAGGGATTAAATGAACACCCATATCCCCATATGCGATACTGATACGGAAGAACTCAAAGCGAATTCTCAGAGTCCGAAGTCCAAACGCAAACCCTCGTCTTTTCGCATCAAACTATCCAAATCCATTCATGACACGATCTGGTAGTAAGAGTAAAGAGGGAATACCCGTTACTCAGTAACGAATGCAACGGATCTCTCATGATTTTTGTAGCTGAATAGTCTGATTTGAAAAGATGAGTTTTTATTTTAACTTCGGACATACGGATGTTCATTTAGTCATTTCGTTACTTTCATACTGGCTTCATAAAAATCCGTTCGTTCGTGTAAGACAGTTTATTCTTTTAGGGATCTCGGATCTCTTTTAGGGATTCGTAATCTCGCAGATATCAAATTTTGTGTGTATTTTTCAAATATAAACAGCAGAACTGATTCTATAAGGAGAAACTTGAACTTATTTTGACCAAAAAAATATTAATTTCCATGCACATATTTAAAAAAGAAAAACATTAAGGATCCATGGATCTAAGAAACAGGGAGGCAAGACAAAGACGTGTTTATCTTGGGAGATTTTAATTGGGTTAATTTAGTATTAATTATGTATTTAATCAATTAAAATTGCTCATAATTTTACTGTAAAAAAAAAAAAAGCTTATAGTGAAATAAAATATTCGTTGTAGCTATATTTAAGAAATGATAAAGTATTTCTATGAAATATAACTTTTTTTAATTATTGATTTTTATTCGTAAACTCATAAAATCAGCAGGCACTCATGATCAGAAATTAAGAAATAGATTAGCGTCTTTTTTTTTTTTCTTTAAATACAAAAGTTTTCTGGAGATACTATCAAAATGGGTGTTTTGAACAGGATTTCCAGACGCGATAGTGATGGAAGGATCGTCATAAGACAGCACTCGATTATAACTCGGGATGTAATACATCTATCGAAATATGAAAAACTCTATTTGATTCCACAATATTTCAGTCGTCGTGACTGACAAATTTATGATTTTATGTACTAAATGAGTCTATGAATGTGTCTGAAAGTTTTGCGATATTGAGGGGGAGAAAATGTTTTCTGGGACAGTTTTAATGCTACTTTCCGTTATAGACAGGTTAGATTTTATGCAGTTCTGTGAACATATATTTCCCATGTAAGTACTTTAAGAGCACTCAGTTTTATATTTTCTGAGGTGTTAAATTAAGGCATGTATCCAGATACATTTTATCTTTGTTTTAATGAATAATTAAAGTTAATTGTAATTGAAACAATCCTCTGAAAATTGGAAAATACACTGAATATGTGTTTAGTACTTACGACAATTGTTAATATCAGTTTTCTAAATAGATACAAAAGTAACGAGTAATGATTACTTTCTAACGGGTAGCAAGTTTGAAAGTAAAAGATCAGTCCAGTTTTGAAAAATTCAGAAAGATGTATAACTAAAAATTTCGATGTTTCTGTAGTTGGAAAATATTAAATTTTCCAGCTATGCAATATTTGTTTTATCCTCAACATGTCCAGCACATATATTACGTTGTTTAATTAAAATGTTCTTAAAATACACTTGTTGAAGTGAATTTCATTCGTCGATATGAGTAGCAACCCTGGATAAAATTTTGAAATTTATTTAAAGCTATACTGTCGTATTAGCCTTATACGCCACCTTTTTTTATTCAGATTATTTCAGTATTTAAGTGCATAATTAGATTATATATAATTTCATTATGGAATATTAGGTGGGAACAATTGATGAACTAATTTCATTGTTTTTAAATGCAATCTGGCATAATCAAGCTGCACATAATAAAAAAAAAAAATTAATGTTTGAAAATTATTAATTTGTCACTGCATAAGTTGTATGAAAATTTGCTGTAAAAGGGAAGGAGTTTCACTTGTGCTAAACAAGGGAGCAAAAGTTAGTTTTTAAATAAAGTCAAACTGCTATTGCAAAAACAAAATATACATGTATGAAACATTTATTTATAAACTGGAATTTCTTTCAAATATAAAGTTATGTTAAACACTTTAAAAACAATTTTGATCGTCGTAGAATTGTATTGAAAAATATAACAATTTACTTACTGCAATTTCAGCGTTTTTGTAAACTTTTTTTCATTTTTGTTAGATTTAAGCTTCCATTTTATTGTCTTGTAACTATTGTTGATAATAACTTGAAACTTTATCATTTTGATCTGAAGTCTCAAGGAATTATCCAGTGTTTTCTAAATGTTTGGGCTTTTGCAATCCACAATTAAAATTGTATTTTGTAAATCTGGATTTTTTTTTCAATTGGAATTCTTCATTATTGAACCTTTTTTTTTATGTTTTTGAATTATTCATTCTGCTTTTCAGGAGGAAGATGAAGAGGAAGAAAAAGATGATGAGCAGGCCAAGCGTGACGAGCTTTAGAATGTGGCTAGTCACTTGATTTAACGCATCTCATAATCCTCATCTTCATTGTGTACCAAAGTCACGTGTGATCACTCGTCTTTTTCTCATTCATGCCAATGGCTGGATTCCATGGGGTTGTAATAAATTGAGAACTTTATGCGTGTGCCGAAACAGTCTGAATAAAATATTGTTTTATAAAATTTTGCACTTTTTAAATGTTTTAAGGCTGTTTTTAATTCTGAAACCCATTATTTAAGCCATAGGGGGCAAGCAAGGTGTTTAATTTAAAACTATGAATTTATTATTTTAGACTTTTTACAAAGATAAAATATTCTTTCATTTTAATAACTAATTTGTTTACCTCATAAAACATCTTCAAAATATTATTGAAAATTCTTAACTTTGACACAAATAAATTACATTGCTTATTATATATTTATTACTACTTGCTAAATTATGAAAGCTTTCTTAAATTATCAAATATATGTATACATACCTGCCAAGTTTCCCTTGTATATTTTGGATTAGTATTGAATGTTAAATACATATCCATTTTCAGAAATACCCATTTTACTTGTCTCTGTTGGTCATTTACATGGCTATGTAATTGCGAAGGTAACTCTGAAATTTTTGAGACGGGCAAACGATATGTGCCAAAAAAAAATTATTGCTTGAATATGTAAATTTGAATTCTTTTATCTCCGTAGACGATAATTTGTGGCAACAATTGCAATTTAGCTATTGTAGAACAAATTTTGAAAAAAGAGAAAATAAAGTTGACACGAGAGCATTATCAAGCTGTGATTTTAAAGTGGTGTTAAATCAAGAAAATTTTAAATGAGCGGATAAAAATTCATTCTTTTATATTATTGAATCTGTTTTAATGACATTATAATGTAGAAACTTGACTGTTTCTTGCCAAGCACAACTCAGTAAACAACAAAAAAAAATTCTGCCATTTGTTGCCAAATGATTTTTCAAAATTAAATAGTACTGTGTCTAGTTTGTTTTGCCTTTTTCATTTTCAGATTGTTTCAGTTCGTTCAGAAGATCTTCCAGAATTGTTTTTAATATCGTAGCATAGAGTACTCTTAATTTGTTCTATTCGGGTACAGAAGATTTTCAAATTTCTAAGTTTGACAGATAATTTGTCAACATATTTTCAAAGGGCATAAATATCACCAAATTTCTTAATGGCTTAATTTCCAAAAAGTTACTCATATGATCTCAATATACTGGGCTTTGACAGCTCGCCACTTTGGAGAAAGTCACATGATCAAAGGAGGGAACGCAAGAGCGATTTGAAATCATCACCCATCTCTTGATTTCTCGCCGGAGTTGAAATTTGGCTTGTATTGTGTTATTGCTATGGTGTGAGCATGTGCTGTTTTTAGTTAGATGCAAATTTTTGTATAATTTGAATTTTAAAAATTCTTTAGCATCTTTAAAGACTCAACCATTGTTGTTGATAAAGTTAAATCAAAGATGGAACAGTTACAGAATATCACATGAAGTATTTGGAATTATCAGGTGAAGCTTACCAAATTAGTTTTCCAATTTCCGAACTGTCCCAGTTATTTGAATGAAAATGTTTTCGCGAGGCATGCAACAATTGAAAAAAGAAAAATAACTGGACAAACTAAGTGAAGATTTACTGGGTAATTTTCTTGTGATGGAAAAAATAAATTCTATTTCGGATATTGAAGAAGAATTGAAAAGAAAAAATAGGATTGATACCTTCCTTAAGGATAATTATGTGGATATTCATTATTGCAATGAATGCGTCAATTTTTTATATATGTGTGTGAAAGATGTGTTAAAATTATAAAATCTGTACAAATATATATAAATTTACAAGTAGCTGTCTTTGCAAATAATTCATAATTTTTGATGTATTTTTAACTAATATTACCTTGAATTGTTAGAGAAAATTAGAAAATATTTTAACGAGTGTTAAAAATTATAAAATTTTTGAATCCCATGAAAATAAAATAGATAATTATTCTAAGACTTTGCAACAATTAGAAATAAATCACTAAAAGAAAAATGTATTAATTTGAAACAAAAATAAAAAATAATCGACTTTTTATAAAGTATTTCTTATAAAGCCCACAAACTTGTGGGATTTACAAACAATTCAGAAAATCATTCAACTACTATACAGGCATTTATGTACATGTCAGTTTTATTTATTTTTCTCTGAACTGAGAAAAAATAACTCTACATATAATTTTATGCTATTGATTAAACTCCATAATATATTATTCTATATTTATATATTATCTATATTTGATACCCTTTGATGCATATTAAACAGGTTTCCAAATTCATATTCTTTTCTTATGAAAGAAGACTATTTCATCTATTGCAAAGCAAAGATTAGCAAAGGTTTTTATTAAAGCTACTAGCTGGCTTCGCCCGCTAGCGGGGCCCCTAATTTAAATCGGTGCTTCGAATCTTGTAAAACCTCGAATAAGATAAACCTCGAACTGAACGAACCTCCGACCCGGGTCCCCGCTGCTTTCGGCACCATATACCGGTCGTGCTACGCATGCACCGGTTAATCCCTTAATTTGCACATTGAATAGTACAAACCTCTAACCGAACGAACCTCCGACCCTGGTCCCTGCTGCCTTCGGCACCGGATAATCACTTAAATTGCACATCGAATAGTATAAACCTAAATTCATATTCTTTTCTTATGAAAGAAGACTATTTCATCTATTGCAAAGCAAAGATTAGCAAAGGTTTTTATTAAAACTATTTTCAGGGGGGAATGGTAGTTTTAGAAGAAAAAAATTTATAACTTCGTCAATTCACAAAATATCAAATCCACTTAAGTTTATTATAAATCCTTTTAATATTATCTAAAACCTTTATATTGACAAGTTTTTTATAGGACTAACCCTTATAGCCAAAAAAAAATCCCTGTCTGTCCGCCTGCAAACAAGTTAACTTTCGAAGTGGGCAGGCCCAACTGCAGCATCATGGCAAAAAGGTCATTTCTTCCACAATTCCCAACAAACAGGTGCCCCAAGGTCTGCGTCTTCGAAATCTACCTGTGCCTATAGGCTGAGCTGTCAGGGATTTTTTAAATGCCTTTTTAAGATGGCAAACAAAGTAATTTAGAAAAGTATAAGTAATACACAGTTGATCTAATATGTCACTATTAGAATTTTCATATAAAAACAGTTTCCAAATCTTAGAATAATTATCTATTTTATTTTCATGGGATTGAAAAATTTAATAATTTTTAACACTAGTTAAAAT
Source organism: Maratus michaelseni (assembly GCA_963931845.1). Classification (NCBI taxonomy): domain Eukaryota; kingdom Metazoa; phylum Arthropoda; class Arachnida; order Araneae; family Salticidae; genus Maratus; species Maratus michaelseni. The sequence goes on from OZ007587.1 coordinate 190,693,641, forward strand.
ATTTTTTAATTTTCTCCAATTCAAGGTTATATTAATTAATATTTAGTTAGGTAATATTAATTTCACATAATTATTCTTAAGGAAGGTATCAATCTTTTTTTTTTTTTTTTTTTTTTTTCAATTCTTCTTTGATATCCGAGATATATAATTTTTTTTTTTTCCATCACAAGAAAAATATCCAGCAAATCTTCATTTAGTTTGTCCAGCTATTTTTTCCCCAATCGTCGCATGCCTTGTGAAAACATTTTCATTCAAATAATTGGGACAGTTTGGAAATTGGAAAGATAGTTAGTAAGCTTCATCTGATAATTCCAGATACCTCATTTGATATTCTGGAACTGTTCCATCTTTGTAACTTTATCAACAAAAATGATTGTGTCTTTAAATATGCTAAAGAATTTTTTTAATTCAATTTGTACAATATTCAGAGAATAAATTGCTGCCTTTTAACCTTGTAAGTTATTTTAAATAAAACAAAATTCGTTATATGAATTATTTAGTCTCTGTGTGAGAAACAAACAAGCAAACAAAACCTCAAGAAAAAAATTTATGTAATTGATTAAACTCCATAACCTATTATTCATGATACCCTTTGATTCACATTAAATATATATGTAAATAACAAAAAAAATATAAATGAAAGAATATTAGATTTTATTTTAAAGGAAAGATTTAAATTTTTGTTTGAGTTATGTGATAAAAATATTAGAATAAACCATTTTTTTATACATTCAGTTCATTTTTAAACATGAGATTTTTAAAAAAAATTTATAAAATAACATTTTAATATTTTTCGTTTTGAAATTTGCGAGTTTCTGCAAGTTGATTTGCCATGTATGTTGGTAAAGGCAAGTAAATTTATATTTATCTGTAATTTTACTTTTTTAATATAAGAATTTCAACAAAAAAGTTGTACTGAAAAACAAAATGATTTTTAATTATGAAATCAATGACAGTAAATGAAAAAAAATATATATATAATATATATGTGTATGTTGGTTAATATTTTACATGTAAACTTCATATTGTAGCATATTGGATATAGAGTTCAACCTCCCCTCCATTCTTCACAAAAAGGGCTCCGCAAGCTCTTTTCGGGAAGAATTTCTAAGGCGGAGCCCCTTAACCCCATGCTACTCTATGGTTTACAAATTAGTTTTTTATGCCTATGGAGCAGAGAAAAATCTGCTGGATAAGAGTCCGAACCAGTAGTTTCCAACATGGTGGCAAGGTTCTCAGTTTGGCCCATTTCTTGATTCAGAAACTCTGAATTCATACTACAAATTTTGAAAATCAAATTTTCTATTTAATCCCTTAAGGCGGTATTAAAAAAAAATTTTCCATGCTCAACAACTCAAAATTTTGAGACACATTCTCGGATTCATTTTTAAAAGTAACAACAGGAAACTTGGCGGCGTGATTTATAAAGACATTTATAAGGGCCCCATGTTTTTATTTTTCGTTCAATTAATTAGAAATGGATTTACAGATAATTATTTTCACAGTACGATCATTTTTTTTTTGTTTCTAGCGCTATCGCTTTGGGAAATTCGGTTCAAAATGTCCACTTTGACAGCATTTTTTGAAATATATTCTGCCTTTATCAAAAAATCGAGGCAATACGGACATTATAAAGTTTCTGAATAAGAGAACCTGCCAATTGGATGCATTTTAGAGCAAAAATGAATTTACAAATGTGTCTCAAAATAAGCAGTTTGGATTTGAATACACCCTTAACAGTTTTATTTAATATTATTATTGGACAAAAATAAGGACTAAAAACCACTTTTTTTTTTGTATTAAAATATCTGCCTTGTATAATTGAGATGTCCGCCAAATGCAGCAAAAATTATAGTTAAAAATTTGTGGTTTCCGAAAGCTTTTAGTAATGAAGAAAACACTCTTCTTACCCGAGCGACGTTCAAGCAATACTGTTAGAGGGTTAATGACATCCATTTTTAAAATAAAAATATTCTTTCGGGATTTCCAGTATGAACTCCGAATTAAAGATCAAATGGTAACCCTGTCTGGGTCATGCGTTTCATTGGGGCTTACGTGAAACTATTATTTATGGCAAAGACAACACACACGTAGAAAAAAAAGGCAAGTTGTGCAGTTTTCGTTTACAAAGAGAGACTTTTTTATAATCTCAATAGACTACTCGCGAAAAGAAATTGCGTAGGCCCAGTTGCCATGAGTAATTATATAACACTTTTTCGCTAGTCCCGTCCAAACCGTAATAGAATCATGCAATTATGGATTCTTTTTTCATTCTTTACGTTTCTAGTACTTCTAAATATGCAACGAAAATGATCGCCCCCGATCTTCTTTTGAACCATTTTTTAAAAATACATTTAGAAGCAGATCATCGTTTAAGTGGGCGGAGCAAAATCTATAACCTATATTGTTAGCTGCAGCATCGTTTACTTTTTTTTTTTTGTTTTATTTGAAGCATTTAGCTATTAGTTTTGAAAGAAATTCTTTCATCATTTGTTTTTGATTCAAAAACAACTTTGCAGTTAAAAACTACACCTGTTAAAAGAACTACAACTAATAGAAAAACTTTAGTAACAAAACGGATATATGGGTGGGGTTAAATTTATATCAGGGCGGGTGCTCGTTGATGAAAAGTCTAACCAAGGGGTGAAGCTGGGCAAAAGTTTAGATTGTTAGCGCGATGACAAATGTAAAGAACCAATAAATATTTTGAAATTGCTACAGCCTTATTTCTGGCAGGAAAATGTGGCATCGTAACACAAGGGTGATTCTGTTCTGAACATTCTGAAAAATTAAGGCAGTCATTTCAAAAAAAATATCTCATAAATCCGAAAGTTCAGACATAAAATATATCGCGTTTTTCGACAAATGGTCGCCGAAAAAAACCAATTTTGTCATAGAATTGCCGCAAAAACGTAAATTTCATCAAAAGATTGCGAAGAAACGGCAGGTTTCGTCAAAAGATTGCGAAGAAACGGCAGGTTTCGTCAAAAGATTGCGAAAAAACGGTCTGAAATGGAATACGTAATTTTCAAGGGAGAAAAGTTTATATATATACACATCAGGCATGTCAAACTCATTTACCGCCGCGGGCCAAATTAAGCATTATATACAAAGCCGCAGGCCACATAAAAAGTATATTGTGCTGTCCTCTAAAAAAAAAACCATTTTTTGGAATTTTCTCTGTATAAAGTCTAATAAAGAATGCACTAAAATAAAACATGACTAAATTTTTTCAGCATGTTCTGACTAAGATTTTAATGTTGAGCATTTTTCATTTTATCACTCTATTACAAAATGGCAGCCAATTAAGCGGGAATTATAAATGAAAAGTGTTTTTTTTTTTTTAAACACATGTTACCTGAAAAAGGAAACCCACACCTGACATACTCAGCTGAAAATGAAGCATTTTCTTACCTAATTAATGGTTTGACATAAAAACGATAAAGTTATGCACATCACTCTTAAAATTCTATTATAACAAGAAAAACTGTATGGATTTTTTAGGTAACATTTCACTCTGGGTTATTTTTTAGAGAACAGCACAATAATATTACCATTGCACAGAATAAAATTTGTTCGTGCAAAACTGCCATATGTTAAAGCATTATTTACTCAGTTATTGTTATTCATAGTTTGTTTAATCTTATTTTTCGAAAAAATACTCAATTACTTTTCATCAACCAAATCTATAAAATTTAACTCAGTTTTCTAAATTGTATTTATTTAAAAATTGATTGTACATGTTGGTCTGTTAAAAGTGATCTAGTACAGCCATAGCTGTCAATCGTCTGTGTTTTTGTCAAGTAAAAAATAAAAACAAACATTTATGAAAAAAAAAACTTTATTTAATAAAATGTGTCTTGTATTCTGCGCTACTTATTTGGTTTCATTTATTAAACACATTTTCTGGTTCAAACTATGTTTATTTGACGAAAAATAACAAAAGGTTGGCAGCTACGCAAAGATATCGTATAAAAGTACGCTACCGAACATAACTAAAATATGCCTAATTGCCAGAGCCGTCCTTAGGGGTGTGCGACAGGTGCGGCCGCACAGGGCCTCGCGCCCGGAAAACAAATTAGTGCAAAATGGATAAATATTTATTATTTATTTTATTGTGAGTTATATATTTCATACTTAAATTTAGAGTACATGGCACTTCAGTCTCGTCGATGCCATCCCCCCCCCCCCCCACCTCCCCTCCTTATAGCTCGGGCTTTAATTATCGTAGGTTCACGAAACGTTGCATGCTTCAACATCAAGAGGGTCAATATCATTTTCTTATCAACCTCTTAAATTTTATAAAAATCTGAATAAAAGAGCCCGACAAATTTAAACTCTTATAACTCGTGATCAAACTGTTACAGCGTGGTCAAATTTTGTGTGCGGGAACACATTGACATAATTTTACAGGGGACATTGTCTGGTTTTTTAACAGGAGACCCTAAATTTTAGTATAGTGCAAATATAAGGGCTCGATAATCATAACCACTTATAACTTGTATCCAAATTGCCACAGCCCATGCAAATTTTGTATGGTAAACGTAATCATTTTAAGGGAGGAAGGGGGTTCAGTCGATTTTTTATCGACGCCTGCCATATTTTAGTGTATCATATAAGGTTACTGACAACTTAAAACACTTATATCTCGAGCTGTAATTATTGTAGAACATTCATATTTTGTATTGTAAACTTAATCTTTATAAAGAGGAGGGGGGGGGTACTTTGTAAGTGTGTTTAACTGAAGCCCCCTACATTTTAGTATAGCGTGAATACAAAGGCCCGATAACCACAAACATATATAACTCGGATTGAAATTGTCACAGTCCACACATATTTCGTATGATAAATGTAATCGTTTTAAGAGGAGAGGGGGGGGGGGGGCTCTGTTGTTTTTTATATAAGCTCCCCATATTTTAGTATATCATAGATATAAGGTGCTTATAATTTAAAACACTTGTAACTCGAACTGTAATTATCGTAAAACACTCTTATTTTGTGTGGTAAACGTAATCATTATAACTTTATCACTGTAATATAATAAATAAAAAATGCCACACAAAATATGAGTGTACTACGACAACTACAGCTCGAGTTATAAGTGTTTAAGTTGTTACCACCTTTTATTGAAATATTTTTATTTCAAAGTCTATACAATTTTTAATATGTAGATGACTACTCTCCCAAAATTTGTATTTAAATTCGAAAAATAGACGCAATTCGCAGTAGATCGATCAGTACCTTTCGCATCACTCTGCGGAAATATCAAGATTAAAAAGTATTAGAACGTTCTCTCTCTATCTCTCTTTTTTTTTTTAATGACTGTACATTATTAATAATTTACCACCCTCCCCCAAAAATAAAGAAAAAGCCACTCCGACATGAGACGGCCTGAATGAATTTGCCGCTCGTTCCAAATCTGCTGAAAAAAAGAATAGACCGAGCCCGGTCCGAGTATTATGAAAGGAAATTGGTCTGAGTTTTTATAAACCTCTACTAAAACATACTACCCTTCCCCACACCACCTAAAAAAACGTAATCTTTGATGCAAACTGTCTATGTCATGCGAACGCGAGCTTTTCCAAAAGACGATTACGTTGTGAGAAGTAATATTGCCAATTTAGAGGATTTTTTTTAATTCAAAGTTTCTACCAGAATTTCATCATCTTCACTTTATTTAATCACACATAATATCTGTCATTAAATAAAGAAAAATTACTATTAAAAATTTCTCGTAGAGGAATAGAAAAACAGCTAAATTGGCAACACTGGTCGGAATGGAAGGGCCTCGCAAAAGTTCTTGCACCCGGCCTCGCTTTCTCTAAGGACGGCTCTGCTAATTGCAGACTATACTTTAAAAAATCGTTCAATTTATGAAAAATTACAGAAATTTGGAAATCCCATATTCCCATATATTTTCGCTCTAATATGGAATCTCACCGAATTTTAATTAACTGCTGTAAAATAATTTCAACATCAGAGTAAAATAAATAGATTAAACTGATTTTCACATTTCTTTGAAATTAGAAAATCATCTTTTGAATTCATTTTTTACTATAATTTTAGTATATTCTAGAAATTTCTACTCCAAAGATTTGTTCAATAATGCCTGGCAACATTTAAAATGAAATACATTTTCATTTTTAAATTGTTTTATCAAAGTAATAAATTATATTTGAAAACACTAATACTATCAAATAACAAAAAAACATGAAATTTGCCTTTAATTTGAAGCGGCTATTCTCAAATCCAAATAAGCTATGACACATTTTTTAATTCATTTTTATTCGAAAACATATCAAATTGGCAAGTATTCTTAGTCAGAAACTATGTAATCTAAACACGTTTTTCATTTTTTTGGTAAAGGCAGAAGATCCTTCAGAAAAGACGGTCAAAGTCTGTGTTTTGAACCCAAATTTGGAATGCGGTAGGCATAGAAGCGCGAAAAAGTATCGTCACATGACCAGAATCGCATATAACTCGACAAGTAATCTATTTATCAAAAAGTGGAAAACTCATTTAGATTCCAAATCGCTTCCATATTCAGGCCTGCAAATTTTATACTTTCGCGTTTAAAAATGAACCTGAAATTGTGTCAGCTTCACGTTCTTGAGCAAGTCATTTGAGAACCACCTTAACTCAGCTGCTTTAAAATTTCAAATAAAACTTCTAGTACTTTTTCTATTGCTGGTCTTTTAATAATCCATATTCATAATTTGTCCATTTAACAGTTAGAAATTAACAGTTAATATTTTATACTGGAAAGCCATCAAATATCTGTGTAAGAAAATAAATATGTTTAAAATCTTCACTACCAATATTTCGAAGATATTTTCTAGATTGACGATGATTAAGCATGTGCGTATGAATATAAGTTTATAAGCACTATATGTTTTTAAACACATATCCTGGTTTTATAAATCTATCCGCTATACATAACTTTCTAGAAATATTATACAATTTTCAATTTTCTTTAACTGCTCTGGACATATTTTCTTCAATTTTGTAGTGAATGATTTCAACTTGCGAGACATTTAATGTAATGAAAACAATAATTAGTTTTTTAAAACCAATGTATTTTATTTAATTTGCTTGGGGATAGCGCTTTGATTCTTTTTTAAGAAGTATCATAGTTTCAAGTCTTACAGTTTATCTTTCCGATGTTCCAGATTCTTATGAGTTTTTATTTATACTTTGTGCTGTTGCACCTCTTAATGTTACACTATATTTCAAACATAAAATTTTGGTTTCCCCTTGAATATAATTGTATTGTAAATCACCTTTTAAAAAATCTGCATTATTCATCTTCAGTTCATCATATTTATTCATCGTGATAAAGAGCTTTAAAACATTTTTTTTATAAATCCTGGGATGTAGGAGAGTATGTCGATAAAATGTGTGTATATCCATTCAAATGTTATTATATTTCAAATAAAGTGGAGAGTCAAAATACGTCTATTAGAATTAACTTTTAAATATACACTAAAACACTTTTTATTTTGCTTAAAAGACAGCAACATAAACATTAAAGATTTTAAAATTTACATGTTTCGATTTGTTCATCAAATCGTCATCAGAATAGAATATATATATATATATATATATATATATAATCTGGTTTTTAATTAATATAATCTCTGGTTTTTATGTACATTGTATGTATTTGTGGTTTGTGTATATTCTATTTTGATGACGATTTGATGAACAAATCGAAACATATAAATTTTAACATCTTTAATGTTTATGTTGACGTCTCTTAAGCAAAATAAAAATTGTTTTAGTGTGTGTATATCAATAAAACATGAAAGAAAGATCATGCAGGATTCCAGAAAAATCGTATACAATTACTGTTTGTGTCAAGCACAAAAGTGATAATTTGTGTAACTTTCAAAATCACTCATTTGTCAAGCTACTTAATTTTACAACTTGATTTTTTAATAATTTTAACTGTCCTTACTTAACGCCGAATGTATTAATTTTACAACACATTTCTTAGTATTTTTAAATACAGTATATTATTTTGTAAAGTGGTCTAAAATCGAAGAGAGTAGTAAATTAACTATTAGATTCAGCATAAAAGAAATAAAAATTATAAGTGAAATACTTTAAAAATTGTATGATTTTTTTTAAATTTTCAGACTTAACGCGCTTTGCTACGTTCCAATTGGTTATTTTTGTATTCATATTTAATGACATAATATATAAGACAAATGCTACTATTCAAAAATAGTGGTAGCATTCTGAATAAAAATAAAGCCCACCAAACTGGTAACACATACCTTTCTAATGTTTGCCATCTCTAAGACAAAGGTTAGTGATAGTGTATTCGTTCAAAGTTTATTTTCATCATGCGTGTTCAAAAAACTAAATTAAACACAGGTAAAATACCAAAGGCTTCGCAGGCCACAGATAAGTGGTCGGCGGGCCACGTGTTTGACATGCCTGCTATACATGAATAAATAAAATTTTGAATTTAAGGCAGATTGCCCACCCAAACCCGAAAACTGTTATAAAAATCGAGCCTGTATCATCGCCATCTCTTCTGTGTGCGACACAATATATCACATATACACTCTGTAAAAAAAGTAGGACACTTGATTTTTTTAATTTACTTAATTGTGACTTACATTTACGGTCGGATATTCTTAAGTGTGTCACCTTACACTCATCCTTTTGTTGTGAAGTAAGAAATAAATTTCTACCACAGTTAATTTATAGAAAAATGAACTTAGCTAACTATCACATTGTAAAAATAAGTATCAATTTTCTGTTTTCAGAAAAAGACCCCCCATTCTCCTCCCCCCCCCCCTGGTTCAATTTTGCCCATTAAAGAACTTGACCGAGATTTTATGTATCAGAGAGATTTGTGCAGAATTATTGCAGTTATGTCCATAAAAAAGTGAGATAGATAGATGTATAAAGTTTTGAACTGGGGGTGGTTTTGGGTTCTAGGAGTCATGCTCGGCGTAGATCTGCAAAAATTCCAACTTAGGTGAGAATGTAATAGGTAGTATTTCTTACGAAATCTACCTAAAAGACAGGAAGACCTAAAACACTGACGCCTTGTGATGAAAGAAACATTATCCGAGAGTTAAAAAAGAAAGATTCTACAATTTCAAAGATCTGAATACAAGCAGGGCTAACACATGTGTCACGTCAAACTGTATCTCAGCAAAAACAACTCGTTGTAAATGATCCCGCCAAGCCTTAAACCTAAAACGTCAGTCATAAAAAGAAGCGATATAGAAGTGCACACTCAGAGTTCCGTGTAAAAATCTATCACCACTCATAATGTTTGCTTTTATAATGTTTGCGTTTCCTGCAATTACATATGACTATATTAATTTTATTTTTTATTTTATTTTATTTATTTATTTATTTTGCTCCCATAAAATTGTAAAAAGTTGAAACTTCTGTGTTTGCATGTACTTTCTTATTTACGAGCTTGAAAAATCAATTTGTTGATTTTATTTACCATTATTTAAACTAGAAACACCACTCTTACGAAGAGGATTTTTAAAATAAACATGTAAAGATTTTGAGTTTATATATATATATAATGATCATACGCATATTAATAACAATGTACCTTATAATAAACGTTAACTAACTTGAGATTTATTGCAGTAATTCTAGCGTAAGCGGAGTCGCATAGATCTGGGGAAAAATCCGTTCTGTCAGTTCTTCCGCATACAAAAATATTTATAAAAGTGATATAACAAAAATTAAAAATTTATTTTTTCCGATTTTCAAAATTAATATACTGCATATATTATAAAAGCCTGCAGGTCGCCAAGCAGTTTTCACATACTGTACCTCACTCCGTTTTCTTTGGAAACATTATGAGTGGTGATAGATTTTTACACGGGACTCGGAGTATGCACTTCTATATCGCTTCTTTTTATGTGATATCACTTCTTTTTATGACTGACGTTTAAGGCTTGGCGGGATCATTTACAACGAGTTGTTTTTGCTGAGATATCAGTCCTTTTTGTAAGGTATTTAATTTCAATTATACAGATTCCATTTTTATTCAGAAAAGAAAAGATAAAGGAAAGATGAAAGGGGCAAAAAAAAAAAAGAAATTATAATAATAGTGATGCTATAAACAGAATTATACAATTTATTGAGCGACTTATTCCAGTACATATGTCGCTACCATAGCAACGGGGAAACTTTTATATTAATTTCCTTACATTGTATTCATCAGATTATTTATGACATGTTTATTTTCCTTTTTCTTTTGTTTATATCACTCTTCCGTTTATATACATTCAAAAAATTAGAAAATTTTACAGTTGTTTACAAACTAATTAAAATACTGCAGTTTCAGAAAAATGTGGAAAAATAAGAAGCACTTTTTTTTGGTCAATTATAACAATAAGTTTATGGAGCATACTTTACCAAGAATAATAATAATTAAAAAATTCTACGAACCATTGTAATTCACAGGTATTTTTATACTAATGTATTAAATATTATTTTTGAAAATTACTGAGAACCTTATCCATTCAACGATTTTTCCTTTGATGTTCCAGTTTTGTTGTAAGAAATACAACAGCCTTGAAATGGGTGATAATGTTATGACAGGGTTCTCCTGTGGTATCAGTATTATTTGTTTTGAGGATGCACTGGACAGTTCAAATGGCATAAAAACTGACTGAATGTTTGGCTCTGATTAGATATTCTCTGAATTACTTTTGTTCGTTATTTTGTGTAGTGAAGGCGGTTGCCACTTTTCTGCGGAATAGTGTCAAAAAAATATATTTGTTGTGGTGTATTACCGTGCACGGTCATGAGTCTGAGTAAATTTGTATTAAAAGTTTTTTTATTTGTTAAGTTTTTTAACTCAACGTTTCGAGAATCGGAAAAATATAATATTCACAACGTTTGCAAAAGTATATAAAAACTATTAAAGTGATTTCAAAATAGAAACTGTTCGTAGGATGACATGTATTCCAAAATTTTGTGTGATTTTGTAAATATACTGCAAAGACTAAAGCGTTTACATAATGAAACGTTTAAAAAGATGTAAAATTTTATAAAAATTTTTATATCTGATAATTCATAAAGCTTTAAATTAGATTTAAAAAAGGAGAGTGATTAAACCAAAAAGGACTATATTTACTAAATGCACAAAGTACATAAAGACACAAAATACATAATTCATGTTTACTCTGTTCATTCCAATTCAGGGATCCTAAAATATAGGTCCCCAATCCCCGGCAGTCCATGATTTAATTAGGAAATATGTATGCAACTGTTAAAATGTTCTCTAAGTTGACAATAGGGGAGATGGGGGATGAATGGGACATTTTCACAAAAACATTTATTTTAAATATTTTATTTATTATCAATATTATATATCAGATGTCATACATTAAGTGTTTGACTATATCTTATGCTCAATATTTGTTCAAGATTATTATTATACAGAAATATAAATGAAATTTAAAAAAAAGTTCTATGTCCCAATCATCCCCACAGCAGGGATGAATGGGACACAAACATTTTCCTTCCCGTATTCAATGTTAAGGACTAAAAGCTGTCAAAAATGCCTCCTTGGCAAAAGCTGAGAGATTATAAATTGTAATATGATATCCAGGATTATTTGTTAGCCAATCATCTTGGTCTCTTCTCAGCTTTGCCTTAAAAGGCCCATAAGCGGAAGCATTCAATGGCTGAAGATGATGGCTACAATTATGGATGGAATGTTAAAAGAATAATTACCATAAAGTATTATTTATCAACCTATATAATATTATTTAGTTAATAAATATATTTTTCAGCACCCTCTAGGGATGAGAGACAGAGTTCCCTTCATCCCATTTCAAATGTCCCAATCAGCCCCATGATGCATTTATTCAATTATCAGCCATTTTGTCTAAAAAATTATTTTGTCACAATGGTTAATATGCATTCATTTTAATTACCAATATTGAGCCTTGAAATAAAAAACTACAACATAGCTTAATTGTTTATATTGAATAAGATATTTAAGTAACTTCAAATGTAAAAAAAAAATTACTTTTTAAGCAGAGTTTTCAGGAAATGCAAATTTGAAGAAAACTGAAAACAGCCATGTGCTCTTGCTTTTGGTTCTGAAGCACACTATGTTAGTGAAATCTATTAGGATAGGAAGCAACTAAAAAAAAAAGGTTTATTGCCTAAAATATTGAGAACGTCCCATTCATCCCCCATCTCCCCTAGAGGCAATATGTATAGCTCGGCAAATAGGAAACACGGCATTGCTTCATCATGGCTTTGTTTCGTGAGGTGTTCGTTCTCCGAACATAAAAATCTCTCGAAAGTGTTCGTTATCAAAACATAAAAGTCTCACGCGAAAGTGTTCGTAAACCGAACAGTTCGTTACCGATCACCTATTGTATACGAAATTTAGCATTTTTAATTTTTATGGAGAATTTAAAAAGTTATTTCCTTTTCATTGTGCTCTAGGACCGTTTTTAGAGCATTTTAAGCTCGTCATAGCCGGAGATTCGATGAACGGCAAATATTTAAACACAAAACTTCTAATCTTGGGGTAGCAACATTTTAGGTAGATTTCGTAAGAAATACTACCTATTACATTCTCACCTAAGTTGGAAATTTTGAAAAATTTTTGCAGATCTACGCCGATCATGACTCCCAGAACCCAAAACCACCCCCAGTTCAAAACTTTATATATATATATATATATATATATATATATGTATATATATGTATGTATATGTTATATAAAAATTTATTTCCTTCGTATCCTTCCAATTTATTCGCATTAATATTTTAAAATTAATCTAACTTCTGACATCATCAGCATTTCCTTAATTCTTAATAATATCTATTCCTATTTAGAGTCCTTTAAAAGTAAAGATCCGTATATTAATAATTATTTTATTCCAAATCTTAATCTAAAATTTAAGGTCATTCGTAGCTTTTATCAGCTCCCCAATCTATAAAATTCTGAGACGCGTTCTCATTTCGAATGTTTTTTAAAAGCCATTTTCTTTTTATTATTATTATTATTATTGCTCTGATTTTTTTCGCGCGCTTGGGATTTTAACTTCAAAATTTATCCTCACCCAAGTACGGGATTCTTTACTGTTTTAGCCTCGCCCTCTAGCCTCATTCGCTGGGCTGGAGCTAGCTTCTCACTCATTGGGTTGTGCGCTCGTGACGTAATTTCTGTATATCTCCGCGGAGAGAACAAAACCAGGTCGCATCGGTCGGAGCACTAGATTTTTGACGTTTTCGGAAGCATAAACAAATATGTATCGGGTGTTTTTATGTCCGTAGAATATTCAACTGGCCCAGTAACATCTTAATTCAATGAAGTGAAGCAACGTTAGCCCGAGGGCTATAAGTTTTAGACCTTTGGGAATTGTTTCTGTGTTGTTCGTCTTCTAATAAAATTATTTGTCTGGAGATTGGCTGGATTTATTGGAAAACTTTGGTGGACTCATTTCATTGCCTTCTACTTCGCCATACTCGCTAATATCGACTGCAACTTGCTATATCGTTGAAGGACTGCCATCTTTTCATCGAATATTATTCATCGTAATATCTCAACCTCGTCAAAATGCTACATATATATATATATATATATATACTATGTCACTTTTTTCTGACCACGATAACTGGAAAAAGTCTGAATAAATCTCTTCCAAACTGATACATAAAATCAAGGGTCATAAAATCTGGGTCAAGTTCGTTAATGGGCAAAATCGAACCAAGGGGAGGGGGGGGGGAAATGGGGGGCTTTTTGTGAAAACAGAAAAACCCTCATAATTTCTTTATTATTATACGTATCGAATCCGTTTAAAGTTATTATTACTTCTAGGAAAAGGGCCGAAAATTTATGTATGACATATTTTTGATATAATTAAAAATGGCCCCAAGGGGGGTTTTAGAAGAAAAAAAATCATAGCTTCGTCAATTCACAAGATATCAAATCCGCGTAAATTTATTATTAATCTTCTTAGTATTATCTAAAACTTTTATATTGACAAGTTTTTTATAGGACCAACCGTTATAGCAAAAAAAAAAAATTAAAAACAAAAAAAATCCCTGCCGGCTCAGCCTGCAAACAAGTTATTTTTCGAAGTAGGCGGTTCCAACTCCCGCATCTTTTCGAAACTGATACATAAAATCTCGGTCAAGTTCGTTAATGGGCAAAATCGAACCAGGGGGGGGGGGGGGCTTTTTGTGAAAACAGAAAAAACCCCATAATTTCTTAGTTATGATACGTATCGAATCCGTTTGAAATTATTATTACTTCTAGGAGAAGGGCCGAAAATTTATGTATGACAGATTTTTTATATAATTAAAAAGGGGGGAGGGGGGTTTAGAAGAAAAAAAATCATAACTTCGTCAATTCCCAAGATTTCAAATCCGCTTAAATTTATTATAAATCCTCTTAATATTATCTAAAACTTTTATATTGACATGTTTTTTATAGGACCAACTCTTATAGCAAAAAAAAAATAAAAAATCCTTGCTGGCTCCGCCTGCAAACAAGTTTGGTTTCGAAGTAGGCGGTTCCAACTGCAGCATCATCGCAAAAAGATCATTTCTTCCCCAATTCCCGACAAACAGGCGCCCCACGGTCTGCGTCTTCGAAATCTACCTGTGCCTGTAGGCCGAGCCGTCAGGGATTTTTTACCTTCTATTACTCAGCGCATGAATGTAAAGTTGGAATTTTGTAATCGCTATTTCAATCAACTCCTGATACGCTAGAATTATATATTTATAAATAAACACAGCTTTTTTTAATCGATGAAAATACTATATTTTAATAGATTTAGAGCTTAAGATCGACGAGCTTTCAGGCGGACAAAATGGACTCGTATTAAATTTTAAAGCAAGATAATAAAACCTTACAGAGATTGAAACAGTATAAAATCATTAAAATACATCTCACTAAGTAAATATACATTTATTGTAATGTAATCAAGATCTTCTAAGAGACCCTGTAAACGAAACGTATGTGGTTCAATGCCGCTTTACAATAGAGAGTTTAAATGAATCGGATGTAGTAACATATTTGAATATCTGGTGTATATAGCCACTTTGACAAAAGTTATGCTATTTAGTACTATTGTTTTTCTTCTGTGTTAAGTACAGGAATCAAGTACTTCAACGTAAAAATTCGCTAATTACACAACTATTTAGTCTTATTAAAAAATCTTTTGAGTCACCCTGTAAACGAACAGTAAATTCTACAATTCTGTTTTATAATAAGAAGCTAACTTAGGTCGTTCGTAGCAATATATTTTAACATCGTGCGCATACGTTCTTTTTGAAAAGGGTTAGACCATTTAATATTTATTTGTTTCATCTTAAGTATAGGAATAAATCACTTTAAAGTGGTATACATAAAAAACTAATTAATATTTTTACACTAAGTATTAAACATTTGCACTATTCATAAAAACAATTCAAATGCTGCAAACCACGTAAAAATAGGATAATTACACAACCCTTTAGCCCTATATCAAATGATCTTTTGTGAGACCCTGTAAACGAACCTTAAATGTTACTATTTTTTTATAATAGGAAGCTTACTTTGGTTGACTGTAATAACATATCTTAATATCATGTGTATACGACCATTCCTAAAAGAGTTGGGTCATTTATTATTTTTTTGCTCTATGTTAAGTACAGTAATCCCTCAACATTCGCGAGTTTTGATTATTCGCGAATATGGAAACGCGGAAAAACGTAACATTCGCGAGAATCTGACTTGATTATTCGCGATTTTTTTATATTAATATTATCTCTTTCTTTTTCAAAATTTATAGTGATTAAAGATTTTTTCCCTTGTGTTTTCTTAGTACTATCTATTTACAAATGAATTTTCAGTTGTCAACTGAAAAAGCAACGAGTGTTGTAGGAAAACAAAATAATAACAGCAGAATACTCAATTGCAATGGGGATATTAGAAGTGGTACTATAATGTAACGGCCTCTTCAATCTATTAATTTAAAATGTGCAGGTTCTCGTAGAGATGGAACTGAAACTGCTCTTAGATGGAAAATAAAAGCATTTCTGAAGAATTTAGCTGTATTTAAATATCGTATTTTAAAATTCTATCGCATACATTGTATCACCCATTGTTTTAATATTGTATCACCCACTAACACATTATCATATCTTTGCGAATATAGAGAGTAGAAATAGAAATTCTTTATACAAAAACCTATATATATATATTTTTAGCTGTAATTATTTCTCCAGTCAGTTAATTTGAATTATCTTCAATAAATAAATTCCATATTTATTAATACGTGTGTACATTCACCTTCTAAATATATTTATGCGTAACGTATTGTTAACAGTATACATATCCTTTTGTTCTTTGAAATGCTATGCCACTCTAATCAAAATTTTATAGAACGTATAACTTCCTTTTTAGTGCAGAGAGATAGATTCAACATTCGCGGATTTGACATTCGCGAGGTATTCCTGGAACGTAACCCTCGCGAATGTTAAGGGATTACTGTATAGGAATCAATAACTTTAAACTGATATAAATCAAAAACTAATTAATATTTTTACATGAAACTTACAAAGGTTTGAACTACTCATAAAAACAATTCAACTGACGTAAACAGCGTAAAAATCCGATAATTACACATTGCTGTAGCCCTGTCAACAGTTTTTTGCTCTACATTAAGTATAGGAATCAATAACTTTAAACTGATATAAATCAAAAACTAACTAATATTTTTACACGAAACTTACAAAGGTTTAAACTACTCATAAAAACAATTCAAATGACGTAAGGCGCGTAAAAAGCCCATAATTACACATTGCTGTAGCCCTGTCAACAGTTTTTGGTCTGAACAAAATTTAAAAAGTGCAAAAAACAGCACTTTTAAAATCGCATTTACTGAAAACCTATTCGTCGGATTTTGCTTTACTTTTGATTTCTTAGTCACGTGGCACGCCCCATTCCATAGAATCAAGAATTTTGTTTCTATCATAAATAGAACGCGAGATATAGATGTGTCAAAAACCCGTTTTGTCCCGTCCGCAAAATATAAACTAGACAGAGTGCTAAAATTTTTTTTGTAAAATCGTTTGGTATCCATTGGCGGAAATTCCTTTCATTTACGTTTCAATGCATTGCTGTTTCTTATGCATAGAAATCTTATATCATAGAAACTCTGTCGAGTTTCTATGATATAACTATATAAAAAAGTTTAAAGTCTTCATTTTCAAGAAGAGGCAACACCATCCAAAGTGGACAAAAATGCATATAGTTAACCGCTTATCTTGGACGAGAAATCACATGTCTTGGACCACAGAATGGACTTCTGTCATTTTCTTTGATGAGAAAAGGTTCAATTTAGATGGCCCTGATGGATATCAGTTCTATTGACATTGTATAAAGAATGAGGAAAAATTTTATTCCATTCGACAAATGGGAGGGGGAAGTTTGATGGTCTGGCTAGCAGTCGGATATGGTGGACGAACGAGTCTGGTCTTTTTGCACGGTAGACAGGACCATAAAGATTACATCCGATTGTTGGAATCTGAACTTCTCTTCTCTATGCTACAGAATTAGGAGGAGAAGATTGGATATTTCAACAAGACGGAGCAGCGATTCACACAGCTACTGGTGTTAAAAGTTGATTTCACACAAAGAAGGTCCGTGTTTTGTCATGGCCAGCTAAAAGCCCTGACCTGAACATAATAGTTGAAAATATATTGGCGACATTGGGTCGTCGCGTATACAGTGGAGGGAAACGGTATGAATCTGTTGTTGAGCTTCGGAATGCACTTAACGATGTCTGGACAATTTTTGCCAAAGTGAAATACAAGAACTCTATGATTCAATGCCAAACAGTCTTTCAATAGACCGGGAGGCGGCAGCACAGATAATCACCTCATCGAATTCACGGCTGAAATTCCAGAATTAGTTAAAACTTGATTCGCATATTAAAACGCAATCGGTCTGCCAAGTCATATCTCGGTGGAAAACACCCGAAAACACGATTTTAGCGGTTGGCTCGTTAGGTTTACCATTGTATTTTCCGATGTTTACCAGGTGATTTTAAAACTATCGATGAGCCCAATGCAGAAACTTTATTTCTTATTTTTTTTATTGTAGCTTCAGAAACTCCACTTGCTCGGGAAGCCCGTTTCAGAGCTTGTGGGAGCGAAATTAATACATCTTTAGATGAAGATTCACTGGAACAAAATTCCGCAACATTATATACGATTTTACGTGCTTGCGATTTCAAGACTTCACCTTTTCTAAACTGAAATGGCATCTTTCCAGTTTAACAAACTAACAAAATTATTTAAATAAATGGGAACAGATAATTTTAAAAGCAAAAGGAAAATTAAATCAAAAATAAGATAACGCAACTGCTGTAGATCCGAGAAGAAGAATGACGGAGGTAACTTTTTATTCCGCCAATTCCTCACATGCGTATTCCCCATTCGAAATGGACAGATCTTATTACTATAGCGACCGCCACTAACCAGACTTCTTGGCGGGAGCTATTCTTGTGGTCGACAAACAGTACCATTGTGTGTTCCTGCTCCCAGTCCTCCATGTTTTCATACCTTTGGGTGCAGGGAAACACAATGGTAAATCAACGAGTCAACCGCTAAAATTGGGTTTTAAGGGGTTTTCCACCAAGATATGACTTGGCAGACCGATTGCGTTTTAATATGCGAATCGAGTTTTAACTAATTCTGGAATTTCAGCCGTGAACTCGATGAGGTGATTGTCTGTGCTGCCGCCTCCCGGTCTACAAGTGATAAAGGCAAATGAAAAGAAAATGTCTTGCTAATACTTTCATTTCATATAAAATACTTACGTGTCCTTCTACTTTTTTTTACAGAGTTTCCTGTAAGCAACAGAAACTATATTATGAAAAGAAATTTTCTTCGTAATTTATTTTTTATTACTGTGATTTTATACTCATTTTCATTTAGTTCTAAAATGTTACGCAAATAAAGACTTTTGCGCTAATTTAATCAGTTGTGCTTTTCTTAGAAAAAAGTCTAGTGTCCTACTTTTTTTACGCAGTAAGTGCTTTGATGCAAAAGATTGGAGATGGGGAGGGAAAGGAAAAGGTAATTTAAGATTCGTTTTTCGGAAGCGTTATTGCACTGGGCTCCGGAGGCGGAGCCCAGTACTTATGAGATCCGGTGAATTCTGGTCAATATTTAAATGTTTACTAAAAACAGAGAAGTACCGGAGCTGGGCTCCGGCGTCCTGCTACGGCCCCGGGAAAAGCATCATTCTGAGGAGCCCCTTCTAACTATCCATGGAAACTGTTCAGGAATTACGCTGAAGTGACTAGTACTAAATTTCATACCTGTTGTATGTATACATAAATTTCGTACCAGGTATACTATTCACATCTGTATACAGGGCAGTACAAGAAAGATGGTCAAGATGGATTCCTATTAGTATTTTAAGAAAAGAACTAGTAGGAAACTAGTAGAAAAAATGATGGAATGGTTGACGGGAGTATTTGTTTGGAAATTTTCTTTAATTATGATGTCTGAAAGAAAAATGCCCCCAATTGGTCATCATGAATGCTTCTAGGAAAACACCAAAAATGAATTTCTTTCGAAAACAATGGACTACTATGTTGTTATAATAAAACTTTAATCATTAGTATTTTAATGATGTAATTCGTTCTTTTTTGTGGTGGGAGCGGGGAGGATATGGGAAGCAAAAAGGGAAAGGAAAGACCGCACTACCTTCCTAAATCTTTAAAAATGTGAGAATATTGGTCACTTTTGACCAATTTTAACCCTTTGGCAGCCTCTTAAAAAAATTCTGATTAATCCCATGGCGGCCCCCCTCAAATGGAGGGCCTGGGACAGCTTCCCTGCACGCCCCTGCATTAGTCAGGCCCTGGGGGGGGAGGGCTAAAGGGAGTGTCAAAGGTTTTTGGTCACTTCGGCACATATCAGCAGTAATTTTAGGTAGGAGCGTGAAATACAGCATAACAAATCTTCTAAAAAATGGTTAAACCCGTATTTCAATGGTTTTAAAAATTCAGGCTTCAAGGTAGTGATAAGGGATATTGAAGATCCAATAAAAAAAAAAAAAAAAAAGATTTTTCCGTTATCGTCTCTATAGCCAACTGTTGTTATCCCATTTTTGTTTATTTCACCCGAATAAAGCTCTCTCTTTTCCCAAGATTAACACCGGCAGGGCCAAGTGGTTTTTGTCAACGAGCTTATGAATAAAATTTATTTTTTATGTCGTGAAATCTTTATTTGCATGCTTTTTTGATATTTTTATGAGTTATTTTCTTAATATTTAAAATAAAGTATTTTATTTATTTATTATCTGTTTGCAAGTAAAATGCACTTTGTGAGCCCTGGCCATTTCCCGGGCTATACGCAGCAAAAGTCATCTGGGCCCATCAAGCGAGCGTCTAGAAGGGCGAAGACCAGCTAGAGTGAAAATAATACTTATTATACTTGCAACATTTGGGATAAGGAGAGTCGGGAGGGGGAGAGATATTTTTTATCCTTAAAAAAATGACTTCTGGCATTATTTAAATGTTGAATTAACATTGCAGTATAAAAAGTTTTTTTTCAGAAAAAGTAGAAGAAATGTAGTTGATTTAGTAGCTTAAAATTCCTGAACTAATTGAGTAAATTTTCTCTTCTCAGTATACTCTTTTTCTATGATTTGCAAAATTCTTATAATTAGAGAGCATAAAAAATATTTAAATTTCCATAATTGAGAAAAGTCTATGGATTGTAATCCTCTAAGCTGCAGGATCCCGCGGTCAGCGAACTTTATTTAAAAAACCTCTCGTAATTTCCGATCTTCGTTTATTAATTACCCATCATACGTAGTATAGGGTAAATCTTGTATTCGTTTTAAAAATCGACAAAAAAATTTTGACGGATTTACACGTTTCAGACACTGGAGATTCCGAAAAACATATTTTTAGAAAAAAAAAAAAAAAAAATTGCCGTCCGTCTGTGTGTCTGTTAACGCTCTATCTCCCGAACAAATTGAGATAGAGACTTGAAATTTGGTATGTACTTAGTATGTAATAATGGGAAGAAGCTTATTGAATTTCAGTAACCTCGATTATTCGGAACTACTTTTTTCGGACTCTCGAAATATTCGTTCTGATAAAAGGTATTAAAATTTTTCGAAGTTGTTTATTTTAAGGAGTAACAATAAAAAACATAAATTTTGCACGAAGAATGAACTCTATCGGATAATTAGTTGCCGAGATATTTGTAATCCTATTTACCACACTCTTCGATTTTTCATGACCCTGTATTTCATCCAAATTTCAATTCGAAGATATATTTTAATTGGAAATGAGATATTTAATCCGACGCAATAAACCATTAGTTAATATAATTATCCTTTTTGAAGTTATAAGGATTTTTTTTTACGCAACTCAGTAGATAGAGCATTTAAAGTTTATGTCGTCATCAAGCCACGTTTTTATTCGAATTGCAATGCATTTTATAAGTAGTTTACACATGTTTTATTTTCATATTTTATATTATGCATGTCCATGATGGGTAAGTATTATACGGTGGCCCCCAACGACTAGTTTTATGATAGATTTTTCCGTAATTAAGTAAAGCAATTTTTATTTAAAATATATACAAGAGTTTTCTAATAGTAATCTCCGCTTCATATACTCGCGGAAACTTTGTCATTAAATAAAGCGGTCATTACTATTCAGAAATTATAGTAGCTTTTTCGAATTAAAGAAGGCTGCGGGAACACGAACACACAGCTTGCGGGATTGTAATCCAGAAGTGTCATCACTGTTGTATTCCTCGACAAGAAATATGTTTTCCAATCGACAGCAAAATCCACACAGACGTTTTTGTCTTCTATTATTTAAAGGGGAGCAAGGTCGGTCGGGCGGCCGGCCTAGGTGCTAAAGGATAGAAAATACTCAAAATATTTGGTTTAAATATTAAAGATATGATTCGGATAGTAGGGCCGATGAAAAAAATCTCGTCTAGAGCGCTGTAGCTACTACCATAGTTGCCATTATTAAATTGCAGAAATTGTACAATTAAATAAAACAAACATTTTTACATAAAAATATTAGTATGAAAAAAATCGAGCGGCAGGAAACTAATGTACTACAGTTTTTCCTGGGTGCATGTTTTCTCCCTCAATCGTCTGCAAACATTTCCGATTTTGCAAATTCCTTCGATGTATCTACCTACACTTTATCAATGATAATAAAAATTCCTCTCTTGTGCTGTCTATTAATTATTATTATCTATAAACAAATCCTGGAATTTAGTACACTAATCAGAATACATGTGTACAGCCAGGGAAAAAAGTACTGGAGCGGCTTAAGGGTTGGGAAGCTTTCCTTGGACGAGGGCGCGCCCGCAAGTGGGCCAAGTTCGAGCCTGCGCGTAGCCAAAAATGGAACGCTAGTGGTGCTGTATGTCTGTTTTACTATTTACTCAAATATTTTTATACGCTCATCGATTCCCTCTTTTCATCGGATTCATTGTAATTTTCTTTGATCTGGATGCATCCTTATCATCCTGCACATTTTTTAAACGTCTGCAGTAAATGCAAATCTCATCAAAACGTCACCTGTAAAAAATGCAGCCAAGTCTCGAGACTCTTTTTCCGTAAAAAGTTCTGAGATCGTGTAAAGCCAAGTTTAGCTATCTCATTAACTCTGAAATTTTCATTCATAAATCACTCCTAGTCTCTACATCTTTAGTTAAATATTATTTTGTGACTTGGCAATTACGCAGCACAGGGAAGTTATTGCACCTTATTATGTTATGGGATGGGATGAGATAATATGATTAAGGCTAAATTATATACGCACAGGGAAGTTATTACACCTTAATATGTTATGGGATGGCATGGTATTATTTGATTAAGACTAATTAAATTATATACATCACATTCTCGTGCTACGTAATTGCCAAGTAACAAAATAATATTTAACTAAAGATGTAGAGACTAGGAGTGATTTGTGAATGAAAATTTCAGAGTTAATAAGATAGCTAAACTTGGCTTTACACGATCTCAGAACTTTTTACGGAAAAAGAGTCTCGAGACTTGGCTGCATTTTTTACAGGTGACGTTTTTGATGAGATTTCACTTCTTTTTGTAAGTAATCCTCCTTTTTTTGATTTTGTGTTCTTTTTGGAGATCATCCACTGATTTTCGCTAAGCCCACACTCTGTCCCTATTATTTACAGGTATAAAAAATTTGAAGCTTTAGTTTCGTTTGCAAAGTACTGTAGATAAAAAGAAATTTCAGGTTCCTAGGCAAGCACTAAGTTTGAAGTTATGGGAGGGGGAAGTCAAAAGTACTCTCAATTGCTTCCAGGAAAGGTGCTATCCATCTGAGATATTACTCGCAGCCCTAGATACTTGATATTTAGCATAAAAGTACTTTTTAGTATAAAAAGAAAGCCAAAATTTAAATTTCCGGAAATTTCTAATAAATTAAACTAAATTCATTTTTTCCCCCCTTTTTTAGTCTTTTTTTCATTTACGGATTTTTTGATTTTTTCTTACTTTGTATACTAAACCCTACCTTTCTGCCAAATGTCAAGCTTCTAGGACTGCAAAATCGAATTATTTTCAAATTTTCGACTTGTTATAAATTTATTGATTTTTCAATTTTAATTCTAAATTACCTGATTGTCATGCTAATATAGTAATTCTTTGGTCCGCCTTCTTAGGATCATTTAAGTTCAATTTAGAGATAACTCAAGTGAATCTTAGAGTCTCCATGATTTTATTTAGAAAGGACTATCAAACCATAACCAGCCAGTAATGTCGGGAGGGGAGGGGGAGCTGTGAAAATTTTTGTGGGGCTAACATCATTTAACAATCCATATTTCATATGCAAATTAAATAGCGTATAACCTGTGAAAGAAAACAAACCTGTCTATAAAGAAATCGCCTATAACGTAGCCAGTCTATAGCGGAACTTTTCTATAACGAAATTCGTAAACGAAAGAAAAGAAAACCATAATCCGGGGGAAATAACATAAAACAATTAGGGGCGGTGTACTAGCTAATAGGACAATTATCTTAAAACTAATGTTTCTAGCACTACAAAATCAAATTGTTTTCGAATTTTCAATTTTTTAAAGGATATTTCGATTTTTCGATTTTATTTTCGAATTTAACGAATTTTTTAATTGTTCCTTTTGTTGAGTAGTAAATATTATCTTTACACCAAATTTTAAGTTTCTAAGACTACAAGATCAAATTATTTTCAATTTTTGAGTTTTTCAAATTTTTTTTCTAATTTTCTGGATTTTTTAATTTTTTCTTATTTTGTATCCTTTATTACAAATTTCAAGTTTCTAGCGCTACAAAATCGAATTATTTTGAAGTTTCCGATCTTTTTCGAGTTTTTTATTCTACTTTCGAATTTATTGTGTTTTAATTTTTCCTTTTTCTGTATCCTAAAAAATAAGTTCACGCCGAATTTTAAGTTCTAAAGCTACAAAATCGAATTTTTTTTCGATTTTTTTTTATTTTACAGATTTTTTAATTTTTTCTTTTTTTTGTATCCTAAATACTACCTTTATTCCAAATTTACAGCTAGTTCTACAAATTCGAATTATTTTCAAATTTTCGTTTTTTTTCGATTTTTTTTTTATTTTATTTTCGATTTTTGTTGTGTTTTTAATTTTTTTCTTTTTCTGAATCCTAAACATTACCTTTATACCGAATTTTCCGTTTCTAAGACTACGAGATCATATTATTTTCAATTTCTCACTTTTTTTTTTTTTCGAATTATCAATATTTTAAAATTTTTCTTTATTTAGTATCTTAAATATTACCTTTATTCCAAATTTCAAGTTTCTAGCACCATGAAATCAAA
Organism: Maratus michaelseni; assembly: GCA_963931845.1. Taxonomy (NCBI): domain Eukaryota; kingdom Metazoa; phylum Arthropoda; class Arachnida; order Araneae; family Salticidae; genus Maratus; species Maratus michaelseni. The sequence continues at coordinate 190,718,492 of OZ007587.1, forward strand.
TTGTTTTCAAATTTTCCTTATTTTTCGATTTGTCCGATTTTTTTCGATTTTTTTATTTTATTTTCGAATTTTATTGTGTTTTTTATTTTAACGTATTCTGAATCCTAAACACTATCTTTACCGCTAATTTTAAGTTTGTAAGGCTCAAAGATAAAATTATTTTAATTTTTTCAATTTTTTTCGAATTTTTCGAATTTTTGAATTTTTTTTTCGAATTTTCCGGATTTTTTATTTTTTCCTTATTTTGCATCCTAAATACTACCTTTATTCCGAATTCCAAGTTTCTAGCGCAACAAAATCGGATTATTTGAAAGTTTTCGATTTTTCGATTTTATTTTCGAATATTTTTGGTGTTTTTGATGTTTTCTTATTCTGAATTCTAAACACTGCCTTCACACCAAATTTTAAGTTTCTAAGACTACAAGATCAAATTACTTTCAATTTTTGATTTTTTCAAATTTTTTTTCAAATGTTCTGGATTTTTTAATTTTTTCTTATTTTGTATCCTATATTACAAATTTCAAGTTTCTAGCGCTACAAAATCGAATTATTTTGAAGTTTCCGATCTTTTTCGAGTTTTTTATTCTACTTTCGAATTTATTGTGTTTTAAATTTTCCTTTTTCTGTATCCTAAAAAATAAGTTCATGCCGAATTTTAAGTTCTAAAGCTACAAAATCGAATTTTTTTTCGATTTTTTATTTTACAGATTTTTTCTTTTTTTCTTTTTTTGTATCCTAAATACTACCTTTATTCCAAATTTATAGCTAGTTCTACAAAGTCGAATTATTTTCAAATTTTCGGTTTTTTTTATTTTATTTTCGATTTTTGTTGTGTTTTTAATTTTTTTCTTTTTCTGAATCCTAAACATTACCTTTATACCAAATTTTCAGTTTCTAAGACTACGAGATCATATTATTTTCAATTTCTCACTTTTTCTTTTTCTTTCTTTTTTTTTTTTTTTTTGAAATTTTCGATTTTTTTTTCGAATTAACCATATTTTTAAATTTTTTTCTCTTTTAGTATCTTAAATATTACCTTTATTCCAAATTTCAAGTTTCTAGCACCATGAAATCGAAATATTTTCAAATTTTCCTTATTTTTCGATTTGTCCGATTTTTTTCGATTTTTTTATTTTATTTTCGAATTTTATTGTGTTTTTTATTTTAACGTATTCTGAATCCTAAACACTATCTTTACCGCTAATTTTAAGTTTGTAAGGTTCAAAGATAAAATTATTTTAATTTTTTCAATTTTTTTCGAATTTTTCGAATTTTTGAATTTTTTTTTTCGAATTTTCCGGATTTTTTATTTTTTCCTTATTTTGCATCCTAAATACTACCTTTATTCCGAATTCTAAGTTTCTAGCGCAACAAAATCGGATTATTTGAAAGTTTTCGATTTTTCGATTTTATTTTCGAATTTTTTTGGTGTTTTTGATGTTTTCTTATTCTGAATTCTAAACACTACCTTCACACCAAATTTTAAGTTTCTAAGATCGTGTTATTTTCAATTTTCTATTTTGTTCGAATTTGTTGAATTTTCGATTTTTTTTTTTTTTTTTTTTTTTTTTTTAATTTTCCGGACATTATAATTTTTTCTTTCTTTGTATCCCAAACACTAGCTTTATTCCAAATTTTAAGTTTCTATGGCTGCGGTATCTACCCAATCTTTTTGATGACGCGATAGTGAGTGAGTGAGTGACAAAAAATCGAAACTTTGAGTTCATATATCGTCTGCACTAGAAAAGACAGAATCGAGAAATTTCAAATTTTGGTCCTATTTGCCACATACTCTATATAAACGAAGTTTAACATTTTTGGGATACTCCAGCGCAGCGATATGGGGGGTCAAAAGTGTCCTGAGTTGCTTCCAGAAAAGGATGCTTACGGCTGTGCTTTCTCGACTTGGCGGAGGCACTGCCGTGCCTTCAGAAATATATGTCCTAAATCTAATCATTATTGAAAAGAGGTCATCTTACAGTACCCCTCCATTGGATTGCAATGAATTCAGTGAAATTTCGCTGGTCGTTGGATAAGAAGCGTCATGTCATATTCAATAATTCTAAATAAACAAATATATATATCCTATCCTATCCTAATAATATTATAAATCTGATTGTGTGCAAATGTTAGGCTGAAGCCAGCGTCAAAATGGAGCATTTAATGATCCTGTATTTTTGCATATAGATTGATTATAACCCTCAAATGAACATAGGCTGGTTTTTGTTTATTTTATTCAAATATTTTTCTTAATAATTCAAAATTTCGTTATTTTCATACAGAATAAATGGACATTTTTTCGTATAATATTTTAAAATGGTTAAATTTACTTTACCGTTGCTAATACTTTATCGTTGCCAAAACTAATTTAACACCCGGAATAATAATTTTTGCTCAACAATTTAGTTTCAATTAAAAAATTTTCACGTGAAAAATGTAAATGAAATAAAAAAAATTAAAGAATTGAAAAGTAGATTAAATAACATTATTAGAAATAAAACGTACTTTTTTTAGTTTTTGATAATAATACAAGGTTTCAATATGAGTAACCATAGGAAACAGGCGAATATGACGTAATACATAGCAAATAAAGCGGATAGGCTTTGATTGGTGAAATAAAATGATCTTGGGTTTTTTCTTCACTTTTTTTTCTTTTGTATGGTAAAATACTTGGCGTTTTACCGTCTGCGCACGGCTAATATAACTATACCGTATTTTTTATTTAAATTTTAAAAAGTCAAAAAAAGTTTCAAAAGAGAATGGTTAGCAAATGTCAATAATATGCTCCGCAAAATTATCTATCTCGAAAATGATGTCATGAATAGCGAGAAATAGCTATTTTCATTCTTAAAACTAAAAGAAATAACTCGATTACCTAAAAAAAATGACGAATGTTAATAGTTCCATTTTTGTTGATAAATATAAGATTTAATATTATTTCGTTAAAGTAACATAATTTCCCCTATGCCAGTATTGAAATTAATTGCCTGGAAAAGAAAATTAACAAGAATTATGTCATTAAAATGGGATTTCTCTGGAGAAAAAGAGACGTCATATTTGAAATAAAACGGGAATTTTCCATATGTTTTAAAATGAGTGTAAATCAATTCCTTACATTAATAATACAAGGATCGGTAAGTATAAGAAGTAAATGAATTTCACGCCATATTTATAGCGAAAAATTTAATTTTTTAATTTTAATTTTTAATTTTTATTATTTTTTTTAATTTATACTGATTATTAAGCATGAGTATCCGTTATATACAGAGAGTTTTCTGTTAAAAATCGCATCGTAATTTTAAGAAAAGGAAAATGAACACGAATCTATTATATTAAAATCTGGCCGAAACTAATCCGAATGACTAGACTATCGAACGCAACGCGGTTTACTTAATACTGGTTATCATTGATCAGAGGATGTCACACAAACTCTCAGAATTAAAAAAATTAAATTAGACGCCAAGATTTTTTATTTTTAATTAATTAATTAATTTTTTGTGTAAATTTTAACGAAGTTTCTCTAAAAACGGAAAGTATATTACTCATATTTGTGTATAAAAAAGGAGAAATAAAACAGATCAGTATATTTTTTACACCATTTTCTCATTAAAACTGAAAAACAGAATTTATTTTCACTTTGAATTTAGTGAACACAAAATCTTGATTTCAGTAAATTATCCGAAAAATTAAAACATATTTTCACGTATTCAAACTTCATGAATCAATTTATTCTGGAGAACAAAAATTGCCTGTCAACATACTGTCATTTAGAAAACAAGATTTGTTTCAGCTATACATTAAACCAAGGAGGCAGAATTGAATTTAAAGAAGAAGCATATACTATTTCCAATTAATGTTTTTTTTTTTTTTTTTTTTTTTTTTTTTTTTTTTTTTTAAAAAGGATGGCTGTTAAAACGTTTCACAAAGGCGTTAAAAGTAAAATTGTCTATCAAGTAAAATTGACATTTGTTTTTACCCAATTCGTCTATTTCCACGATTTTATTTGGCCCTCTTTTTTGCATTGATTGCAATTTCATTCTCGCGATTATTTGGCACAAAATTTCACTTTTTTAAGACTGAGTTATGTCAAGGTCCCTATAACAAAAAATACCTTATTGTCTCCTACGAAATGTGATAAATAGTTAGTTAATTATTAACGTTTTTAATTATCGGGAGTGAAATATTTTGCTTAATTAATGTATTTATTCTTCTTTTAATATTGCGTGAACGAAGTCACGGGTAACAGCTAGTATATATATATATATATATATATATATATATATATATATTATATATATATTATATATATATATCTGTAGTCACCAAAAGATTTCACTGGTTTATAACATTCTTCGTACATTTCATTCATACATTAAAAAAAAAAAATTGTAATTTAACAAATTACAACTACCATTGGGAAAATGTTCCAAAAGCTTAAAATATATATATATATATATATCAAATTAATTAAAAATATTAATTATTCAAAAATATTCATCAGAACCATCTACAAATAAACGCATTTTCCATTTCTACCATTGAAGAGATCCTGCCATTCTCTGTCCTCGCTAAAATATCCATTTGAACCGTCATCGCCGCAATTATTGAAACTCATTTTCCATTACTACAGTTGAAGAGATTCTGGCATTCTCTTCCCTCGTCAAAATATTCGTCTGAACTATCGCCGCAGTTATTGAAACGCATTTTCCATTACTACAGTTGAAGAGATTCTGGCATTCTCTGCCTCGAAAAAATATTCGTCTGAACTATCGCCGCAGTTATTGACACGTATTTTCCATTACTACAGTTGAAGAGATCCTTGCATTCTCTGCCCTCGAAAAAATATTCGTCTGAACCATCCTACACAATCAATCTCTCCATCGCACCCCTGACAGCGTTGAATGCATTCGTTATTCGATTGTAAGCAATGCGTCTTTCCATCATTGCATGTCGATGTCGCAGATGTTTCAACCAGCTAGCGATAAACGTTGCGCGATACGTAATAATATTTAAAAACATACTGTCTGGAAGAATTGTTTAAATGATAAGAAAAGCAACTGAACGCTACAGAGTAACATTAAGTCGTGCAAATAAAGGGAAAGTGTTAACCAATATACCCAAATATTTTGTCGGGTCCTTCCTACAATAACTTTAACTCTTGTTTAGATTGATGTCTGAGCTAAAGGTATTTTTAGGAAATTAAAGTTGACGACCACGTTTTTTGCTTTATAAGACGATTTCTCATCCGACGTCAATTTTTGGATTCGGCTTTTTTTCATATCTGAGAGTTTGCCTCTATCCTTTTTGCAACTTTAACATTTTTGTAACGATTTTATGCACTTCTATTGCCTATTCAAAGAAAAATTCTTCTAAAGTTACATAATTTCGTTAAATACGCTTAAAAAAATTCTAAAATTACATAATTTCGTTAAAAACGCTTTAAAAAAATCTTCTAAAGTTACAAAATTTCGTTAAAAACGCTTAAAAAAATAAAGTGACGACGTCAAGAAGTCCATTCTCGACCGAAAACAAAAACCATTTTCCCAATGGTTAATAAAATAAAGTGAAATAAAGCAAAAATATACTTGTCAAATTGATTAACATCATTAAGGAAAACAAGTAATATAAAAATTTTTTTTAAAGTCAATTCCTACTTTTTAATCATAAATATACAAAATAAACCCGTACAGCATTAATCTCCCACGTTATCTTTATTGAACATTTTTTTATAATCATCGTTGCGGTATTTTATTTTTGTGGCATCACTAATTTTAGGAAAATCTTTCCTTTCATTTATGAAAACAACGGGAGAAATTTTTTTCTCCCATATAAAACTAAAATTAATTAATTAATATTTGAAAAAACTGTATTAACATCAAGTGTCATCCACTACAAGATTTAAAAAATGTATTTGAACTTGAGTGGAGGAATAGAAAGTATTTTAATAACGATTGAAAATTTGAACAAGATATATAAATATAAAGAGAGTGTGAGCTAATAGTACGAACTGAATGAAAAAAAAAAAGTTGGCGAAAGCAGAATTGATTACTCTAAATTTTAATTATTTTTAATATTATATTACGAGTCAGAACCCGTCGAAAATCGACGAATGAAAATATTGAAAAGAACTGTTAGATTGTATTTATAAAAAAATTGCAAAAATAATTACAACAAAAAATCAATATTATACATTGGCTGTCCTAACTATTAAAACAAATATAATTTTAAACTAAAGCTACCAAACTGCTGTTTCTGATAACTTCAACTTTTCAAATTATTGAAAAATTAAACTTAATTCCAATAAATAATCAGTAAAATATAATCATGATAAGTAATTACCAATTGGGCTTTGATCTTTGTTACTACGAAATGAAAAATCAGCAAAAATTGCGCCACTTTAACACAATCATAATTTTTTTTTTCAATGATATCTAAACATAACAACATAACGTAATTTTCACTGTCACAAAATTTACATTTGTACTTTACTATGAGGTCATTTTCACTCCCTGAAGCATTTCGCCTCTGATGAGTGAGATTAGCGTCTCAAACTCAGTATCAGCGGAATGAAAAAAAAATATTGAAATGTAACAGCTTTTTGAGGGAAAATGTGTATTTTTTCTTAAACGTAATATCATTTTGCGTTCATATTAATATATATATATATATATATCAATTGTAATGAGGAAATGGCATCAGTAAAGATATATTAATTCCTTTTATTTATTTATTTATTTATTTTTCTGTAGCTATGAACATAACTCAATTGCCACCACTGTCAAAAAATTTCATAACAAAAAACTGCTAAAACTAAAATTAAAATATAAAAATGGGAATATTAAAAAAATAAAAAAATAAATACAAAAATATCTAGTGCGGCACATCTACAAACGAGCAACTTTTATTTTAAAACAAGAACGAAAAATCATGCGTCAAGCATAGATTATATAGCACTTTCCAACGCTTCCAAAATAATTGTACAAATCATACCGTTTAATAAGCTAAAAGCTAACATCTAAGTAAACAATTTAGAAAACGCATAACATATTTAAAAACATAATTTCATGAATTTCCAACATATACAATATTCGGAAAAATATCCGAATACTTTTATTCAGCCCTGTATAGGATCTATAGATTTGTATATAGACTACATAGGATGATAATTTTAGTTCAGTTAGCAAACGCGTAGCACAGTTTAAAATTTTCCGTCTGGAGTTTGTCAATAAACAGAAATGTGTTCGCGAACTTTTGTGCTGCCCTGTATATGAAATACAGAATTTATACACACCCAGTAATAGACAAAAAGTGAGTTCAATTTAAAATCGCGTTCAGCAACTTAAAACGCACTTTCAGGAATTATTGTTAACAGACAGTAGAGAATTCTTTTGTGTGTCCCTGTAAATGAACGATGACTGCTATACAAACAATATTCCGTAGTAAGTCTCTTGTAATGCACCTTAGTGATCTATTTAATTTCAATGCGTTTAAAATAGTGAAACATTATTTAAATAAACCGCAGACGATTTTTCTCCATAGACGTAATGTAACGGAATTATTTTGACTGTCCCTGTAAAGTAACTATAAGTGCTATGCACACCCTGTTCCATATTAAGCTTCTTCTAATGCACCTTAGTAATATATATAAATTACAATGCGTTTAAAATAGTGAAACATTATTTAAATAAACCGCAAATGATTTTTCCCCATAGACCGCAATGTAACGGAATTCTTTTGAGTGTCCCTGTAAAAAAACTATAAGTGCTACACACTTCCGTTGAAATAGGGAACATGCTATAGATAACGACAATAACATATAAAAATTGTAGAGCAATCCGAGCATATTTACGGGAGTTAGAGCACGGACAGACGGCAGACGGCCAGACGGCCAGACAAACCGAAGTCATAAGCACTTTTCAACTAGGTTGGAAAGTGCTAAAAAGAATTAGCAAAATTGGTTCAGTAGAAAATTCAGGGCAGATGACTAAAAACACAGCCTTGTGTTTTAAATGTATAGATATTTTCAAAAGTCAAAAATAATTATTTTACTCTAATTGGTTATTATTGTTATTTATTTATTTTCCCAAAATTACGTGATCTATGAACTGTACCCACGGTTTTCTTCAATCATGAGAGAAATAATAATAAAAAAAAACATTTGTTACACTTTAACCGTGAAATTAATTTAAATAGTTGTTTTTATCAATGTCAAAATTCTTGGAATAAGTGGGATCAGTGTTTCTAACAGATGATCTGCTGATTCTCTCTTTTTTTTTTGTGATCTATCTGTTGCTAGGTGACCAGGTAAGAAGACTCTCAAAACATTGTCTTTTCTATTCTAACTGCTTGCTGCTTACATGTTTTCTTCTTTTTTCGGAAAAGTTAATATTTAAAAGGAAAATTATTAAAAGTCTGTTTGAAATTTCTTTTCAGAGAAAATGAGTAAAAATTTGCCATTTCTACCAGGATATAGTTTTCGGGATATCACGGTAAGAATAATATACCTTTTCTGTGATTTATTGTATAAATTAGTTTAGAAAGGTGATTCAGCTTTGTATATCAGTTTGCATCATGGTGAAGTTCTCAGTTCGAAATACATAACATATATATTTTAATGACAATGTTTTGTTTTGTTTTCGTTCAGTTTTTTTTTTTTTGTATAAACTTAGACTAGAAAGTTTTTACAACTTTTTTATACTCGTTATGTATTATTTCATATGATATCAGTCCAAAATAAGATTTCTTATTCAGTTATAATTTAAATTATATATACCTTTTATCATATTTATTACGATACATATGCTTGTCCTGAAAATAGATCACCAAAAAATGGTTGTCAATTGCTATTTTACTGTTGCCAATCACGTTCAAAACAGTAATTTAACACTATTAAATACATAACATTGTTAAAAAGGGTAAATAAAATAAACTATTATAATGAATAACAAAATACTACAAACTATAATTTAAAAAAAGCTATAAAATGTAATAAATAAATAAGCTATAATAATCCTATATATTATTTCTGTTGTCAAACATCCCTTTTTCTAAGCAAATAAAAAACGCAGAACGATAAATGAGATACTATATGAAAGGATTTTGAAGCGGTTTCTATTATAGTACACCCATATTTCTTTAAAACATGTAATTTGATTAGAAATGAAAGTAATTAAAAATTAAATCGGTATTGTTTTCAAGGGGGTCTTGGTTTTCATAATAAAGGAAATGATAGGTTTTCCACAAATCAATGTTGCCACAGAAATAAAATTCCGCAACAATGACTATAAAAAATGTTCAATAAAGATAAAGTGGGCCATAGTTGTTGCACGTGTTTATTTTATATTTATGACTAAAGAATTCTTTATCCCATGTTTTTTTTTCCCGAAACAGATGATGTCACACTCTAATGCAGTTAAAATACAATTGATATATATATATCTCATCAAAAAGTCACCTGTAAAAAAAGCAGCCAAGTCTCGTAACTCATTTACCGTAAAAAGTACTGAGATCGTATAAAGCCAAGTTTAACTATCTTATTAACTCTGAAATTTTCATTCACAAATCACTCCTAGTCTCTACATCTTTAGTTAATTATTATTTTGTGACTTGGCAATTACGTAGCACGAGAATGTGTTGTATAGAGTTAGTCTTAATCAAATAATACTATAACATATTAAAGTGTAATAACTTCCCTGTGCGTATATAATTTGCTTTAGTTAAATTATCCCATCCCATCCCATGACATAGTAAGGTGTAATAACTTTCCTGTGCTGCGTAATTGCCAAGTCACAAAATAATAATTAACTAAAGATGTAGAGACTAGGAGTGATTTGTGAATGAAAATTTCAGAGTTAATAAGATAGTTAAACTTGGCTTTATACGATCTCAGTACTTTTTACGGTAAATGAGTTACGAGACTTGGCTGCTTTTTTTACAGGTGACTTTTTGATGAGATTTCACTTCTTTTTGTAAGTAATCCTGCTTTTCTTGATTTTGGGTTCTTTTTGGAGATCATCCACTGATTTTCGCTAAGCCCACACTCTGTCTCTATTATTTACAGGTATCAAAAATTTGAAGCTTTAGTTTCGTTTGCAAAGTACTGTAGATAAAAAGAGATTTCAGGTTCCTAGGCAAGCACTAAGTTATGGGAGGGGGAGTGTCAAAAGTACTCTCAATTGCTTCCAGGATAGTTGCTATCCATCTGAGATATTACTCGCAGCCCTAGATACTTGATATTTAACATAAAAGAACTTTTTAGTATAAAAAGAAAGCCAAAATTAAAATTTCCGTAAATTTCCAATAAATCAAACTATATTCCTTTTTTCAATGTTTTTTTTTCGTTTTTTTTTTAGTCTTTTTTTTATTATTTACGGATTTTTTAATTTTTCCTTACTTTGTGTACTAAACCCTGCCTTTCTGCCAAATGTCAAGCTTCTAGGACTATAAAATCGAATTATTTTCAAATTTTCAACTTTTTATAAATTTATTGATTTTTCGATTTTAATTCTAAGTTACCTGATTGTCATGCCAATATAGTAATTATTTGATCCGTCTTCTTAGGATCATTTAGGTTCAATTTAGAGATAAATCAAGTGAATCTTAGAGTCACCATGATTTTATTTAGAAAGGACTATCAAGCCATAACCAGCCAGTAATATCGGGGGGGGGGGGGGGGGGTAGGGGGAGCTGTGAAAATTTTTGTGGGGCTAACATCATTTAACAATCCATATTTCATACGTGAAGTAAATAGAGTACAACCTGTGAAAGAAAACAAACCTGTCTATAAAGAAATCGCCTATATCGTAGCCAGTCTATAGCGGAACTTTTCTATAACGAAATTCGTAAACGAAAGAAAAGAAAACCATAATCCGGGAGAAATAACATAAAACAATTAGGGGCGTTGTACTAGCTAATAGGACAATTATCTTAAAACTAATGTTTCTAGCAGTACAAAATCAAATTGTTTTCGAATTTTCGATTTCTTAAAGATATTTCGATTTTTCGATTTTATTTTCGAATTTAACGAATATTTTAATTGTTCCTTTTATTGAATAGTAAATACTACCTTTAGACCAAGTTTTAAGTTTCTAAGACTACAAGATAAAATTATTTTCAATTTTTTATTTTTTCGAATTTTTTTTTTTTATAATTTTCTGGATTTTTTAATTTTTTCTTATTTTGTATCTTTATTACAAATTTCAAGTTTCTAGCGCTACAAAATCGAATTATTTTGAAATTTCCGATTATTTTCGAGTTTTTTATTCTATTTTCGAATTTATTGTGATTTAATGTTTCCTTTTTCTCTATCCTAAACAATAAGTTTTCGCCGAATTTTAAGTTCTAAAGCTACAAAATCGAATTTTTTTCAATTTTTCTAATTTTTTTTTTCGAATTTTACAGATTTTTTATTTATTTCTTTTTTTGTATCCTAAATACTACCTTTAATCCAAATTTTAAGTTTCTAGCTTTACAAAATCGAATTATTTTAAAATTTTCGTTTTTTTTCGATTTTTTGATTTTATTTTCAATTTTTGTTGTGTTTTTAATTTTTTCTTTTTCTGAATCCTAAACACTATCTTTACAGCAAATTTTCAGTTTCTAAGACTACGAGATCATATTATTTTCAATTTATCTCCTTTTCTTTCTTTCTTTCTATTTTTTATTTATTTATTTTATTTTTTTAAATTTTCGATTTTTTTTTTGAATTATCCTTATTTTTTAATGTTTCCTTATTTAGTATCTTAAATATTACCTTTATTCCAAATTTCAAGTTTCTAGCGCTATATGAAATCGAATTATTTTCAAAATTTCCTTATTTTTCGATTTTTTTATTTTATTTTCCAATTTTATTGCGTTTTTATTTTAACTTATTCTGAATCCTAAACACTATCTTTACCGCGAATTTTAAGTTTCTAAGGCAAGATCAAATTATTCTAAATTTCTTTTTTAATTTTTTCGAATTTTTGATTTTTTTTTTTTCGAATTTTCTGGATTTCTTAATTTTTCCTTATTTTGCATCCTAAATACTACCTTTATTCCGAATTCCAAGTTTCTAGCGCAACAAAATTGAATTATTTGAAATTTTTCGATTTTTATCGATTTTTTGATTTTATTTATAAAAAAAATTTGTGTTTTTGACGTTTTATTTTTCTGAATTCTAAACACTACCTTCAAACCAAATTTTAAGTTTTTAAGACTACAAGATCGTGTTATTTTCAATTTTCAATTTTGTTCGATTTTTTTTTTGAATTTTCGAATGTTTTTTTTTTTTTTTTCCGGATTTTATAATTTTTTCTTTCTTTGTATCCAAAACACTAGCTTTATTCCAAATTTTAAGTTTCTGTGGCTGCGGGATCTACCCATTCTTTTTGATGACGCGAGATGGAGTGAGTGTGTGAGTGACAAAAAATCGAAACTTTGAGTTCATATATCGTCTGCACTAATTTATGGGTATTTTTTTAATTATCCATATTTTTTAATTTTCCCTTATTTAGTATCTTAAATATTACCTTTATTCCAAATTTCAAGTTTCTAGCGCTATAAAATCGAATTATTTTCAAAATTTCCTTATTTTTCGATTTTTTCGATTTTTTGATTTTATTTTCGAATTTTATTGCGTTTTTTATTTTAACTTATTCTGAATCCTAAACACTATCTTTAATGCGAATTTTAAGCTTCTAAGGCTAAACAATCAAATTATTTTAATTATTTTAATTTTTTGCGAATTTTTCGAATTTTTGAATTTTTTTTTCGAATTTTCTGGAATTTTTAATTTTTCCTTATTTTGCATCCTAAATACTTCCTTTATTCCGAGTTCCAAGTTTCTAGCGCAACAAAATCGGATTATTTGAAAATTTTCGATTTGTTTCGATTTTTCGATTTTTTCAATTTTGCTTTCGATTTTTTTGGTGTTTTTGATGTTTTCTTTTTCTGGATACTAAACACTACCTTCACACCGAATCTTAAGTTTCTAAGACTACAAGATCGTATTATTTTCAATTTTCAATTTTGATGGAATTTGCTGAATTTTCGAATGTTTTTTTTTTCGAATTTTCCGTATTTTATAATTTTTCCTTTCTTTGTATCCTAAACATTACCGTTTTTCCAAATGTCAAGTTTCTAGGACTACGGGATCTACCTAATCTTTTTGATGACGCGTGAACGAGTGAGTGAGGGACAAAAAATCGAATGTTTGAGTTCATATATCGTCTGAACTAGAAAAGACAGAAAGTTGTAATTTTAAATTTTGGTCCTGTGTGCCAAATACTCTAGAAAAACGAAGTTTCAAATTTTTTGAATACTCCAGCGCGGAGATATGGGGGGGGGGGGTCAAAAGTGCCCTGAGTTGCTTCCAGTAAAGTTATGCTTACGGATGTCCTCTCTCGACTTGGCGGAGGCACTGCCGTGCCTCCAGATTATATAATTGCACGGTCTAATGAAGTTATTATTTGAAACGATATCATTTAATTTTTCACATACTGATTAAAACTACGCACGTTATTTTTTATTTGTACTTGGATATTTATTTCCATACTAGCCGCCACTGGCGACCAGTTTGGTCTCCCTTAAATGTATGTTAAACACTGTAACACGTTACTTTTATTCATATTTTTTTTTCCGCAATCCTTCGCCAAACCGGAAGATTCTAATAGACAAATCAAAAACTTTTTCGATCATGGTAGCATTTCGCATATTTTTTGTTGTTATGTATTTCATCTTTCTTGACAAAAACCGCTTAACCAACTTAAGCATTTATGCTTCATATCCGTTTGCTTATCAGTTGCAATATGCTTGCTAATGAGGAGATTCTTAAACATATTAAGTAGTTTTCCGTAATTGGATCCATTGCCAAATGGCGTATTTTAGTTAATACGATTTGGTGCAATGAAGTCTATTTTGTGAAAGTCTTTAATGATATCCACCATTTACACTGAACCATATTGTTGCCAATATTTTTTTGTTTGTTTGTTTCTCGCTAACTTTGGCTGTAGACTTGATTACGGGAGAATCAAGAAGAAAATCTATCATTATTCTCATTTAAAACGTCTTGAATAATGTGACATAATCGGAGTGCATATTATAACACGTAATTTTCGAGTATGGTTTGGTGAAACATTGAACTTTTGGAAGCCAGTTTTGATAATCACGTAAATATGTCACACCAACATTACCGCCTATAATTCTAATTACAGCAACCCGTTTTTTCTCTCTATATTGCAACTCTATAGTTAATATAGTGCCCCGGTGCGTCTACGACAGCTGTTCCATCAGAACATTTGATTTCAAAATAAAAGTATCGTTTCTAATTTGCGCACGCGAAAAATAAAAGCTGGTATTGGCGATTTAAAAAATTCTATTGGCGAGATTTGCGCCCAAATAACACAAAAGTACTTAATGATGTTATGTATTTTGTAAATGTATATTAAATTACTGTTTTGAAAGCGATTGGTCATTAATAATGGTAAATATGATTGGTGATTAACAATCATTTTCGGTGGTCTCTCTTCCTTTCACGTATAATACATAAATACCAAATTAACTGACAATTTGTTTCGAAATTTGATTCATTAAATATCATTACATGAGTTGTATTTGTTTACATTCAGCTTACATCAAGAAAAGATAAAGAATGAAGTTGAGTTGTATAGCACATAATTATGGTAAACTTTGATTGTGTCACTGGTACGAATTATTTTTTTGACACCAGGCAGCGCTCCAAAAAATCTTTCATGGAAAACTAACTTTATGAACGATTATCTCCATGGTTTAATGGTTTAATATTTTAAACCTTCACGACGAATGAATCTTTTTTTTTTTTTTTTTTGTTTACTTTCATGGATAGAGAATTTGAACTGCGAAGCTAATTTCAACTTAAGTTATTGGAGAATATATATACAGTAAAATCCCGTTACAACGAATTCCATTACAACGAAAAATCCCGTTATAACGAAATGCAAGCGAGTCCCGTTTTGAAATGTATTCAAATAATGTTAACATAATCTCAGTATAACGAAATATTCAATTTTTTATAATCTCGTTAGAACGAAATAATATGACACGGCAAATACTTTCAGTTGTACATTTTTATCGCTTGACAATTTTTGTTTTCGATGCCTAGTCTTAGGGACAATCAAGCTTATCTCTAAAGCAATCTCTTTTCTCCGAGCTTTGTTGTAAAATCGGTGTGCATAGGCATTTCACTGCAGAAGGAATGTTTCCTTTGTTCGCTCTCCCCTTTTCTCCACCCCTTTTTCTTGGAAGTCCAAGTAAGCTGTAACCAATGTAGGCAAACTTAACAAAACGTGAAATGAGTATTGCACATTCCCCCTTCCCTCTCCTCCCTACCTGAATAACTTTCGCAAAGGAATTTCCAAAGCTCGAAATCAGTTTGAAAATTTTCATCTTACCAGTAGGTCATAAAATGGCGGCTGTTAAGCGAAAACAGTTTAGTTTGGAAGAAAAAAAAGCCATAATTTCTGAAGTTGAGAAAGGAATGAAAAAATCTGATGTTGCTAGCAAATATGGAATTTCGCCGTCTACTTTATCCACTTTTCTAAAAGATAAAGAAAGCATTTTGAAAAAAATTCAAGTTAAAGTCTTTGATCCAAGCAGAAAACGAATTCGAAATGCCCAGTTTCAAGATGTGGATAGTGCTGTTTACAAATGGTTTATGGATGTTCGTTCTAGAAACATCCCTCTAAGTGGCCCTTTAATTAGAGAAAAAGGTTTGGAATTTGCAAGAATGCTAAACATTGAAAATTTTCAAGCCAGTGTCGGATGGTTGAATCGATTCCGAGAAAGATACGGTATAGTGGCAAAATGCATTTCAGGAGAAGCAAAAGACGTCCCAGTTGAATTTGTAAACGAATGGCGTAAAGGTGAAATACAAAAAATAATCAAGACGTATAGTCCTAACGATGTTTTTAATGCCGATGATTTCAGTTAGAACCAAGGAAGACTTTAGCGTTAAAAGGAGACAAGTGTATTGGAGGAAAGCTTTCCAAACAAAGGATTACAGCCCTATTTTGCTGCAACAAATCAGGAACAGAAAAACGAAAAGTACTCATAATCGGCAAATCTGAAAAACCCCGTTGTTTCAAACATTTTAAGTCCTTACCATGCATCTACAAAGCCAACAAAAAATCATGGATGACGCAAGGATTCTTTAATGAATGGCTGATAAATTTTGATAAAGATATGCAAAAACAAAAACGTAAAATTCTTCTACTCATAGACAACTGCACAGCACACAATGATCCTCCTATATCGAATCACATTCGTGTAGAGTATTTCCCGCCTAACTGTACTGCAATACTTCAGCCTCTTGACCAAGGCATTATCAGAGCCGTAAAATCACGATACAAAACTATGTTATTAAAACGCATTCTCTGTGATCTGCAAAATAACGTAAACAGAAAGTGCAACATGAAAGAGGCAATTGATATGATCTGTGGATCGTGGGATGATATAAGCCAGAAAACAATAGCCCACTGTTGGAAACACGCGCAGATTGACCAGGATTTAAATAAAGAATCGACGGCTCAAGGATCTAGCGATGTAGTACATGATGAGGAGCAGACAGTCGAATATGAGATCGAATCCACTTGGAACTTAGTAAAAGAAAAATCTGGTGTGTCTCAAAGCATAAGCTTTAAAGATTTTTTAACTGCAGATGACAATGCTGCAACTTGTTATTCATTAACAGAGACAGATATTGTGCAGTCTATTGTTGATGATCGCATTTTAGAAAATGATGAAGAAAGTTCTGAAGATGAAGAAAATGAGGTTTCAAAAGTTACATCTGCTGAAGCCTTAGAAAGTTTAGAAAGAGTGCGCAATTTTATTTCTTTACAGAGCAGTGTACCAGATAACATTTTTTCTAATATTAATCATGTACATAATTTTGTATTGTCCGCAGCTTCAAACTCCCTTGTACAAAAAAAAATCACTGATTTTCTGCATTAAATTTTTTTTTGTACAATTTGAAGATCATTGAAATGGTGGTAAGTCAATTTTTCAGTTCTATAAAAAATATTATACATTGTATTATACTAACTTTACGTTATTAGAAGGTACTACTAATTTTTATTACTATTTTTAATAATTAATTATCTACTAATTTGTATTATACTACTATATTTTTATAATTAACTATGATATGAGGATCTGAATTGAAATGTTTAATTTTCTATTGAATTCCGTTACAACGAAATTCCCGTTACAACGAATAAAATTTGCGGTCCCGTGAAGTTCGTTGTAACGGGATTTTACTGTATAATTGAACGTAAGTCATCTCTCAAATATTAATTTATTTTGAACGATCTTTCTAAAAATGTCACATTTATGAAGTTTTATTAAAAAAAATAATTTTTAATAAAAATGGCCGCCTGGCATATGAAAAAGTGAAACGGACATTCCGGAACTGTTGATGACAGTCACATGACTTACGGTTTTATTATATACATTTGTAACCATGGAGTACATCGAGCCACAATTTTCATAAATTAAATTATGTTTATCGTTTACACATTGTATTTTTACGTGTTACAAACTCTATGGTTTTTCGGTACTTCTCTATTATCCCGTCGACCACTTTTCATAACAAAAAGCTATCGCCAAACTGTAACGCCAAATAAACGGGAGAACTTTGCCATTATAGTATCAAAATAAATAAATAAATATAATGTAAGAATTTAAGGACACAATTGTTATTTTAATTAAGGAAATAACTAATAAATCAGTAAAACATAATGAAAAATACACGCAAATGTCGAATTAAAAAGCACTTGATGAAATAACAAACACGTGTAATGCTTCTGACATCAAGTAAATGGGACTGCATTTTTGGCGTTTAATCTTACAGTTTGGCGATGTTTTTTGTTATGAAAAGTGGTCGACGGGATAATAGAGAAGTACTGGTTTTTCTTATAATACATGGTTTGTATAGATTCGAGGGGAAAATTATATTACTTTCATAAAAATGTATTTGGATGGTTTCTTGTTAATACAGTCTTGCCAAGGCTGTGGTTTTCCTATTAGACTTAATGTTATCTATATGCTCCATTTTTCTGCAACTAAATTTCCTCATGCCAATATAGTAATTCATTGATCCGTTTTCTTAAGATCGTTTATGTTCAATTTAGAGATAAATCAAGAGAATCTTAGAATCACCATGATTTTATTTAGAAAGGACTATCAAGCCATAACCAACCAGTAATGTCGGGAGGGAGGGAGAGATGTGAAAATTTTTGTGCGACCAACATCTTTTAACAACAAATATTTCATATATAAATTAAATAGAGTAAAGCCTGTGAAAGAAAATGAACCTGTCTATAAAAAAAAGGCCTATAACGTAGCCAGTCTATAGCGGAACTTTTGTATTACAAAATTCGTAAACAAAAGAAAAGAAAAGCATAATCCGGGGAAAATAACACAAAACAATAACGGAAGGTGTACTAGCTAATAGGACAATTATCTTAAAATCTATCTAAAACAAACTATCCCCATCCTGTGGGATTTGTTTTTCAATGTTTTACTTTATTTAATGCAAAACATAGATTGAATCCGACAACTCATAAAAAAGTCCTCCGGCCTGTACCGGCAGGAAAAGGTAGCTTTCCTATATCTTCGTTTTAAAATTTTAGCTAATCTTACTCGAAAACAGCAAGTTAAAATGCAAAGAAACCGTTTACAAAAGATTCGTTTACACTGAATTTGAATAAGAAATTCGCCAAATTATTGAGCTATAGCCAAGTTGGCTTCATTTATGAAGACTTATTTTTGTCGCCAAATTTGGCGAGATTTCGCCAATTGTCGCCAAGTTTGGCGAGAATTTGGCGCTAATGGATATGAATATATAGTTTTATGCGTATGATTGGGAAAATGATTACAACAATGAAAAAAAATAATTTGCGAGAAATCGCGTTCACTAAAACTTATAAATTTATATTAAAATCATTAAAATTACAGATATTACAATACACTTTCATAAAACATTAAAAACATATTAAAATTGGACGTTTCGGATTTACATGGAAAATCCCTCTTCAACAACAACATTTCACTTAGCGTAAATCATAGTTCAAAAATATCAACAAATAGAAAATGCAACGTATCAAAATTTCGAAGTCAAAGTTACAGTTATAATGACACGGAGTATTCATTCGGGATTGCACCTGCTTGACCATTATTGACCATAAATTTATCGTTGTTTTTTTGTAATGTGCTGTTTTGTTTCAAAATGTCAGCCACCCTAGAATTTTAAACTGCTCTATCTCAGCCAATTTTTAAGATAGAGGTAAAACAAAAAATGCTCTGGAATCCTTGTATCAAGTCCTAACACCTAATTAAAAAATAAACTTGATTTTTTAACTTTTTTGTATATTTATTTTAGTTTTAAAATTTTCCGTGGCCGCCATCTTGAAACAAGATGGCGGACCAAGCTGGCCAACGAACTCGGTCGAGGCATTGGTGAGCTTAATACACACAATTAGTTTCATCCAAATTAATTTATAAATACGAGCGTTATCGTATCAAATTATTTTCATTTTTTCAATTTTTTTCGAATTTTTTTATTTTTTTTTCGAATTTTCTGGATTTTTTTAATTTTTCTTTTTCTGTATCCTAAATACTACCTTTATCACTAATTTGAATTTTCTAGCGCAACAAAATCGGATTGTCTTCAAATTTTCGGTTTTTTTCAATTTCTTCGATTTTTTCAATTTTGCTTTCGATTTTTTTGGTGTTTTTGATGTTTTCTTTTTCTGGATGTTAAACACTACCTTCACACCAAATCTTAAGTTTCCAAGACTACAAGATCGTATTATTTTCAATTTTCAATTTTGATGGAATTTGTTGAATTTTCGAATGTTTTTTTTTCGAATTTTCTGGATTTTATAATTTTTCCTTTCTTTGTATCCTAAACACTACCTTTTTTCCAAATGTCAAGTTTCTGGGGCTACGGGATCTACCCAATCTTTTTGATGACGCGTGAACGAGTGAGTAAGAAGTGACAAAAAATCGAATGTTTGAGTTCATATATCGCCTGAACTAGAAAAGACAGAAAGTTGTAATTTTAAATTTTGGTCCTGTGGGCCAAATACTCTCTATAATTGAAGTTTAAAATTTTTGGGATACTCCAGCGCGGAGATATGGGGGGGTCAAAAGTGCCCTGAGTTGCTTCCAGAAAAGTATGCTTACGGCTGTCCTCTCAAGACTTGGCGGAGGCACTGCCGTGCCTCCAGATATATATATTTGCGTTTGCTATCTTTGGTCAGTGTTTATTGTAACTTTGATAGAATAAATGAGATGATATTCCGGCTTTACAGATATTTTTAGTCCTTAATTTTTTTTAGAAGTTTAAACCTGTATCTAAAAGATATTAGATATTGCTAAAAAATATTAGACTGCAGTGTGAAATCTTCGCACGGCTCCACTGGTTAAACTATATGGCTGTCAAAAAGGATTTGCTGTAATTAACATTATTGGCGCAATTGTATCTTCAGGTCAAGAATAATACTCAAGTACCCATTATTTTATCATTTACAAACCGATGTTCCCCTCTGGGGATATAGAATCGAAAAATAATTAAAATATTAAAATATATTCATATACACTTGAAAAAAAAATTAGTAGTCCTTGAGGTAAGGTTGGTGTCAAAGCTGAGTGTAGAAACGATCATATATAATATCATTAAATGCAAGACATTGTTAAAATCATATTAACATTTAATATGATAAAGAGGTCTGGATTAAATGTTTGTTCCATCCATAAAACAACCCCTGATTATAACAATGAATTTAATTTTGCGCCAAACCACAATCGCTAAAATAGGCCGTGATGGAGGACCCAATTATAGAACTTACCATAAATATTTATAAATCTTTTAATTAGCGATAAAAGTTTTACAATTTCTTTCATTGCGGATTTTTCTGTCCACAAATTTAGAGTGTACTTTTAGACGCAGTAACTACTGGCAAGGTTACCACAGATTGCCCAGAGAAAATTAAAAAGTCCTTCCGGCCTATACCGGGAGGAAAAGGTAGCTTTCCTATATCTTCATTTTAAAATTTTAGCTAATGTTACTCGAAAACAGCAAGCCAAAATGCAAAGAAACCATTTACAAAAGATTCGTTAATATTGAATTTGAATAAGAAATTCGCCAAATTATTGAGCTTTGAGCTATAGCCAAGTTGGCTTCATTTATGAAGACTTATTTTGGTCGCCAAATTTGGTGATATTTCGCCAAATGTCGCCAAGTTTGGCGAGAATTTGGCGCTAACTGATATGAATTTATAGTTTTATGCGTATGATTGGGAAAATGATTACAACAATGAAAGAAAATAATTTGCGAGAAATCGCGTTCACTAAAACTCATAAATTAATCGTTGTTTTAGGTAGCTTTCAATACAAAAAAGTCCTTCCGGCCTGTACCGGGAGGAAAAGGTAGCTTTCCTATATCTTCGTTTTAAAGTTTTAGCTAATGTTACTTGAAAACAGCAAGCAAAAATGCAAAGAAACCGTTTACAAAAGATTCGTTAATATTGAATTTGAATAAGAAATTCGCCAAATTATTGAGCTATAGCCAAATTGGCTTCATTTATGAAAACCTATTTCGGTCGCTAAATTTGGCGATATTTCGCTAAATGTCGCCAAGTTTGGCGATAATTTGGCGCTAACGGATATGAATATATAGTTTTATGCGTATGATTGGGAAAATGATTACAACAATGAAAGATAATAATTAGCCAGAAGTCGCGTTCACTAAAACTTATAAATTAATCGTTGGAATTTTGTAATGTGCTATCTTGTTTCAAAATGTCTGCCACTCTAGAATTTCAAACTGCTGTATCTCAGCCGTTTTTTAAGATAGAGGTAAAACAAAAATGCTCCGGAATCCTTGTATCAAGGCCTAACACGTAATTAAAAAATAAATTTAAATTTTTAACTTTTTTGTACATTTATTTTAGTTTTAAATTTTTAAATGGCCGCCATCTTGAAACAATTCATTGTCTGTGCACATTTTAAATTTCTGCACAGGCCGAAATTTGTACAAAAAATTCTCATTTTTAGGTGCGTTCGTAATTATATAAATACGTAGCACCTATAGTCGTCGCTTGGTCCGTCCGTCTGTCCGTCCGTCTGTCTGTCTGTCTGTCTGTCCGTCCGTCTGTCTGTCTGTCCGCATATAACAACGCAAAAACTACCCAACCAAATGGTTTGCAATTTAAAATATATTATCTTTGCAGAATTTTGTCGAGACATTTCAAATTTTATTAAAATCGAATCAAAACTTTAGGAGATATTAATAAAAATATTTATTAAGAAATTTGATTTTTTTTTTAAATCGGTGCTTTTTTGTTATAGGAGCTTCCGATGGATGTTAAATCGTCAAGCGACCGAGATGCTTATTTTATTACAGAAATTAATCTGCAGACGATATAATTCATTTCACAGAATTAAAAATCATCAAGATCTGAATATTTATATAACTAGCTGATACATATATATCTGAATATTTATATAACTAGTTAAGATATTTGTATGAACAGTGTCATAAAATATATACTTAACTAGCTGTTTAACCCGTTCTATGCACGGGATATCATGAATTTAATTCTAAAACGTGCGTACGAACGCACCTCGTTTGTAACGTTTGACGTACAATTTCCAACTTGTCTTAAGATAGAATTAAGATTATTTTAAATAATACTACATACATATTTATAAGAAAATTTTACAGTACATTTTAGATTACTATGTGTTCGCATGACAAAAACATAGCTGCCAAACCTCCCACTAATCCTCCGTATTATGTAGATTAATTTGAACCAGTTAACCACTTTAAAACCAGAAAATTTATTTAATGAATCTTTGACTTATTTAATATGAAGGTTTTATGTCACATTTATTCAATTGAATTTCTTAAAAGAGTTTCCGGTTCGAACATATTAAACCTGGGTCAAATAAATACACTTATAGGGAAAATTAATTGGAAGCTTGGCATCTATTCAAAAAATACGCAATAGCAACGTTAATGATTATTTATACTCTTAGACTATTACATCATTCGAATAAAAATTTATTTTAAAAAAAATACTGTCGTTTGGAGTAAATGAAAAATAAGTTTAAAAATATCATAACTTTTGAAGCTGTATAACAATAAGTAGATTTTTGAAAATATTTCTGTGTAATTTATTAAAATATATTTACAATGATTCCGTTAACAGAAGTTTCATTATCGCTATTACTAATTTTACAAAACTTACTGCCTGTCCGACACGTCCTAAGAACAATAAAGACACGGACCAGCACAGCTCGGACAGCGGGCAGTGCCGGTTAATAGGCCTGGCGCCAAGCTCGGTCTCACCTCTAGCATATTTCTCACACAAGCTTAACGCAAAAATCTATAAGCTGTTATTTTATATCTCAACATTGTTTTAGATCGACTTTTAATAATGTGTAAATTTATGGTCGATCCCTAACTTGCATTACAAATGAACTGATATCGATCGCGTCGCTCAGAGGGTGCTTAAGTGGTGTAAGTCACGAATTTTGGATTTTAATATCTCTGTGAATTTTGCAGATATCAACATGGAATTTCTTTTGTTTAATTCAGGAATGGATAAGGAAAAATTTCCCAATTGGAAATTTTATCATACGGGGGCCGTATAAAAATTTAATTTTTGTATTTTCAAAAATTGACCCCCCCCCCATGGAGTTGCAACTTATCTCATCAAATTTTGCATCTTTTTCTTTAAATGAAACTTTGCAATTGGAAGTATGTGCCTAGGGGCAATATTTAAGGAGATAGCCTAGTGTTACGATATTTATGACTCACACTGTATATATATATATATATATATATATATATATATATATATATATATAGGGTGACTTTTAATTAACCTACAGCTTTAAACTGAAATAACTCTCGAGTCGTTTCAGATGGCACTACAAACATTTTTTTATTGAAAAGAAAGTGGAAAAGGAATTTAATGGATAAGGTTTTCAAAGTGAGACCCTTCAGAGGTGATACAATAACGCAACTTAATCACAAAGTTGTCAGTAACAGAATCGAGCGCTTCTTTTTTTATGCTTGAAAAAGAGTCAGTTATTGAACATTTGAGGCTAATAAGGTCTGCCGGTTTCTTCTTCTAAACCAAATCTTTCATACGACCCTAAAGATAGAAATAAGATGGATTCATATCTGGTGAATAAGGTGGCCAATTTTCTTATCAGATCTCTTAGGATTGTTCTAGAAGTCTTAGGTCGGTTTTTGAATGTTGAAGACCACTTCCGTAGAAATAATGTTGCATTTTCAGCACATAAATACCAATTTTTAGCAATAAAAATACGGTGTTCAGTTGAATATGAGCTCTAGATAATGAATTAAATAAAATTAAGTGCATCACCATGAAAATGGTTTTCTTTCGCATCATATCAATAAACCCATCTATGACCTGAAACATAAAGAGAATAAAATAAATTTATATCTCTAATAAACTTAAGTTTTGTAACTTTGGCTGCATAGCAGATTTGTATGAGAGACTAGTGTATGCGTTAAACAAATTTAATATATGTACCCTGTACCAGAGAGCCAAACTATCGAAAGTCACATTTCACTTATTTTTCATGAGAAAGGAAAGAAAAAAGACAACTGTGCTAGACAATATGTGACTTACAATGTTATAAAACAGAATATATCAGAAATAACTTACGATACAAGTATAGCGATAATTTCGTTCGAAAGGGAACAGTTTCTTTGGTATTAAAAGCTGATAACATAAAATTTGTCATTTTTGGACACGATAGTTTGGTTCTCAGGTACAGATATTAATCTTGTGGCTAAAACAACAGGAAAGCTAACAGACTTAATCCATAACAAGACTTTCCTATCCCAAACGATGAAATCGTGTGCGTATATACATATACATAATACCATTGATAACAGACACACAAGAAAATTAAGTATATTTGGCACTTAAATTTAAAGACAGATTAAAAAAGCACTTAAGTTATATCACGTTAAAATCTTTAGAAATCTTAAAGTACAATTACACGGGAAAATTTGAAGCGACAAAAATTGCCTGCCTCTCGTCAGTTTTCAAATAATTTCATTTGGTTTTTCAAAAAGTGGCTTTTCCATGGTCAGTTTTCCAAGCATTTGATTGGTTGTTCCGAACGACAACGTTTCCTGATGTGTTTAAGGGTCATCGCAGGCGACAAAATTGCTCCGAGAATAGATTGTGATCTTGTTTTCAGAGCAACTCTTTTAAAGCCATAGATTAACAGTGAGTCCCTGTAATTAGAGGCAACTTTTACGCTTCGTGTAATTGCACTTTTAAGGGAGAAAATATGAAGTTGTCAGGGCTAAAACATGAAAAAAACTCGAAATCGACATGTTAGAAAAGTCTTGTTTAAATCAACTGACACATTTAAACAGTAAAGAAAGAAGGTGAAAATGGCAAAAATGAAACTAAATCAGAAATTGGAGCTACAGAAAGGAGTTACTTACTCACCTGGAAGCTTTTAAAAAGCATTTAAACGTTCTATTAGGAGCCAATCTTTGTTTAAAACTTTAAAGGCATTTTTCTGCATCATAGGGTTTTTTTTCAGCATTTCTCATCTTTAAAGTGATATAAGTCAATAACCGTTAAAGATAAATGATTCAAACTTGGAATATATCTTTTTCAAATATTTTACTTAAATTTTAATTCGGAAAATTTGAAAAAAAAAAATATTCACTTTTGAAAATATGATTTGTTTAAAATAAGTTGCATCTTTTTTTTAAATTTCTATTTTAAATATTTTTATTTTTTTTAAATTAATATTTTAAAAATGCTGAATCAAAATTAAAAGTTATATATTTCTGTTTAATCAAAAGAAAAAAAATTCAATTCAACAAATAATATTTCGAGTTATAACAATTTTAAATTACTCTAAATTTTTTGAAAAGAAAAAAAAATATTATTATTATTATTATTATTATTATTTTGTAAGAAATCCTATGATGTGATTCTGTTTACAAATTTATTGGTTAACCATCACAAAAAAATTCAAAATTCTAACTCTATAAATAAATAAATAAATAAATAATGTTTAGCGGACACCTAACAGCAGGTTTGTGAAACACGTGGCCCGCCAAGCATTTGAAAATTTCCCAATGTTTATTTCAGTCCATGTTTAAAAAATGCACTTTGCACGAACGGGCTAGCACTAACTATAGCTTCAGTTTTGCCATGTTGGACGACTTGGCAACAGTGTGAGAATTTTGTATTCAAAATATCTACCACTATTTCAGAATAATAATCTTTGCTTTATTTATTGAAATATATTCCATGATTAAATAAAGCAAAGATTACTAGTAAAAAAAATTGGCAGCTATTTCGAATAAAAAATATTTCACAATTTTAAAAGTTCAGCTCTTTGGGATTGTATATGCAAAAAAATCAATCGGAAAGGTACAAAGAGCAAATCTTGAATCTGAAAATGTAAAGGTTTATAAAATTTTTATAGTATTTATTTTTTATAAATTGTTATATATTTTATGTTGAAACTAATACTTTATTTTACTGCTAACTTCGATTTAAATCACACTACAAAATAATGTGCACTATTTATTAGGTACTAATAAGCGTATAGAAAAACTATTAAAATACGGCACTAATTTACGATATTTAAAAGTTTAAAAATAAATAAATACATTTTAAATGAGTAGCTTTGAAAGTGAGACAAATCCTCTTTTTCTTTTCGGGAAAAATAAGCTAAAAATATTAGCCTCGCATAAACAGGGGCTTACATATTCGAAGACGAGGATTTTGAATTTGAGCTGATTAAATAATTTCAATAATTAGGTTAGTTAACACATGTCTTTGTTAATGAGCCTTACGTTATATTTATCTTCCTTCTTTATATTTCAGTTTTACAGCCATGTTCGTACTCACATACATTTTGAGATTTTTAAAGCTCTCTACCAGTGTGAATAAACACGGTTAATTGAAGATGAATAGCACAGATTACAATACTTTTATATTTAAGTAAAAACTGAAATTTTATGTCTGATGTGTAGAAACTTTTGTTGGAGTTTGCAAAGAATGTACTAACAAATATCTAAAAAATCTTCGGAAAGATAAATTGTTAGATTTGAAACTGATACTTCATTAGAACCGTATAATAGCATGATTTCTAATAAAGGTCTACTTAAAACCTTTATTATACATCTGCTTAAAAGAAAGCTATTTCATTCAATGATTCAATTGCATGCAAATCGAAATCATTCGCTACGAAATATAAGAAATGATATTCAGAGCAGTTAAAGAAATTTGAAAATAATATAAGCTAAAATATATGTGTCATTGCTAGAAAGAGTCTTGATATAACCATAAATTTCAATGAAATATTATCTATAATTTCAAAATTTTTTTGCTTATGACACTAAAATTCACGAGAATTAGATGCACAAATTCCCCTCAGTTTGCAGTTTTCATTTGCAGACATGATGAGCAGTAAATGAGGAGTTTCTGGAAATTATTCCTATGCTTAGTACAACCACCTTTAGCTGATACTATTTTGACACAATTATGAAAATTTTGACTGAGTAGTCGTTTAAAAGGTAAGTTTATATTGCAAGTAAGTTTATATTTGTGATCTTGCAACAATTAGTTTTATAAAAAGGAGCAATTACAAAATTGAGAAGAAAAAAATGCAAAGATCGGATTGCAATTTATATTTTTTAATGCCAGATATGTTTTTAAACATCTTTTTATTTTTATCTAAATGTATTTTTACCAATATTCGGCAGTGCACTTTTGTAAATCCTTACTATTTTCAATTTTACAGAATTTCTGTTGATAATAAACGTTTGCAAAGATTAAAATTTGTGTATTTTTTATTTATTAAATATTTCTTTTAAAATTTACCAATTCTTTTTTTTTAATTCCAGAGGGCATCTTTGAAGTTTTGCACACTTTTGTTGTTGTTTTTTAACAAGGTTGTATTTTATATGTACAAATTTCATTCTGTGCAATATTAATAAAATAAATTTGCTCTTTTTTTCTTTTTTTGTAATATGGCCAGCGGTGCGGTATCCGATGTTTAATTTGGTCCTCGGTGGTAAACGAGTTTGACATGCCTGCCTTACAGTAACATTGTTTCTTGAATTACACACATCTCAATTTATGTCTAATGCCTTGAAACTTCACGAATTATTGAAACAGACATATATCTCTGAGTTTTGCAGATATCAAGATGGAATTTTTTTTTTTGTTGTTGTTGTTTAATTCAGGAATGGATAAGAGAAAATTTCATAATTGGAAATTTTATCCTACGGGGTCCGTATAAAAATTTAATTTTTGTATTTTCTCAAATAGACCTCCCATGGAGTTGCAACTTATCTCATCAAAATTCACACCTTTTTTTTATAAAACTTTGCAATTGGAAGTATGTGCCTAGGGGCAATATTTAAGGAGATAGCCTATTGTTCCGATATTTATGAATCACACTGTATATAACGGAGGGTAGTTTTGAGGTCTGGGGGTTATGATCGGTGAAAATATACCGGAATTTTCCGGAATTGCTTTCCTCCGAACGGCTGCAATAGCTGTTTACTTTTTGTAATGAAAGCTACCAAAAAGAAAACAAGAAAGAAAAATTATGCGTCAAGCAATAGATTGTGAAACACTTTTCAACACATTCAGACACATTTCTGTAACGAAACTTCACTGTTTGTTACATAAGTAATAAGATGGTTTAATAAGATGAAAAATGATATTCTAGTAAACAATTTGAAAAACGCATAACACATTTGAAAACCCAATTTCAGAAATTGGTATCTGAAAGAGTTCATCACTACTAATTCGATTATTATTGCCCAGCAGTTTGTGTTCCGACCTAATCTCTCGAAGCAACACCAACTTTGGAGGGTGACTGAACTCGTTCATGAGGGTTTCCTTAAGAGGCAAAAAACTGGTGCTGTACTCATAGACATCGCTAAAGCCTTTGATAGCCTTTGAATGGCATGATGCTCTCATTTATAAACTAATTGAATACAAAGCTCCTCCCCAACTTATTTTCATTCTCTGGAATTACTTAAAAAATACATCATTTTCTGTCAAAGTAAATAATTCTATTTCCTCCTCCCGCAATATCGAGGCAGGCGTTCCACAGGGCGGAATTTTAAGTACCTGGCTCTTCAACTTATATATTAATGATATCCCAAAGATTCCCCGCATCCACTTATCAGTATATGCGGATAACACGGCCATCTTTTTCAGAAACATTTCATTACACATTGTGATATAACAACTCCAATCCTATCTCCTAGCCGCTTCTCTATTTGGCTTAGAAAATGGCGTATAAAAGTTAATCCTTTTGAAAGTGCCGCCATGATTTTCTCTAAAAAATCTATCACCAATCTTTCTCTTGATAATGAAGATATACGCTGGGTCTCCGTTTATAAATATCTAGGAATTTACCTGGATTGTAAATTACTCTGGACTAGGCAGATTCATGACGCATGCGTAAAAACCACCTCTGCCAAATCTTCGCTTCAATCTCTTTTCGCTAAACATAGCTGTCTGTCAATTTCTAACAAATTACTCCATATAAAACTTTTATAAGATCTACAATGACTTACGGGTCAGTAATCTGGGGATCTGTATGTGAAACTCAGATGCAGATGCTTTTCAAATTGCTCAAAATAAAATGTTACGTCAGATATTCAAAGCAACTACGTTTGTCCCAAAAGTATTGTTTGTGCCCAAAGCAACTACGTTTGCAACTACGTGTTGTTCACAAAGATATCAAAATTCGGCCTATTTCACAATTTATTAAAAAAATTGCTCAAAAATTTCATAGAGATCGTGTTTTTATAACCCAACGAAGCGTTGAGATCTATCAAACAGTATAATATTAACAATGCTGTTGGGAAAAAAAGACCTCTTGTGAAATCTCCATAGAGATGACGACTTTGCTCCGCCCTCTAAAAGATGTCGGCGCGAATCACCTTAAACGCTTCTTTGAGTTCTTCAAAATTCAAAATTTTGTTTTATTATTTTTTACCCTTTTCGTAATTTCTATTCATTAACTACCATTTTCACTTGTGAAATCGTTCCTGCCATTTTATTTGGCACCAGAATTAATCCACTTTCATAAATTTCCTCAAAATTCAAGCTTTACATTCAAGCTTTTTTAGTCGATGAAATTTGATTGGCTGCCTACTGTAGGTTAAATATGATTGTATGCCTTACTTATCTCTGATTGGCTGAGAAAGATATAGGTCAAATCCTCTAATGTAAATTTTGTAATATAGCATTTCTCTAATTCTTTTTCTTATTTTTGCATTTATAATCGCTAGTACTCTTATAATTTTTATCTTTTTTACTAATTATGTCTGTAAATATTGTATTATAGTCTTATTTATCCAAATTCTATTTTTTGTTTATTAAAAATATTAATTTAATGTAATTATTTTTCAAAAATTAAAAATGTATGGCTCTGGGGTCTTTTTTCCTCCTGTACCCTCATATGCTTGGCAAACAAATCCCAATGCAACGGATTTTGAAAGAAAAATCCACTCTTTTTGCTCAACCATCTATGCATTAAGACAATCCGATTGATCACTTCCAAATCATGGTAAACGAAGTCAATACGAACTTCGTTGGCATTTCTAAACATCTGCATTGGTATACATTGGTACATAACCTCTCCTCCTATGTCACAGGTCGTCACACTCGATTGATACCCTACCCGATACTGTAGCGTCGCATTTTTTGCAGCTGTTAATTTAAGGAGAATTTTATGCAAAAGAAAGAGTTACACACAATCTATTATATATTGATATAAATACTATAAAACCGTTACGATCTTGTGTGCTTTTATTTCAAATTGTAGCAACTGAAAGAAAAAGGGAAAACATACGTAATACTATCTGAGTAAAAATACATATTTTTAAATGAACTTTATTATTTGGCTTGGAAATAATGTATATATTTTTTTTCTTATTTTATTTGCGACGTCACAATGGGGTAACTTCCCCTTTGGAAGTGTGATGTAATTAATGTCGATTCCATACATTAAAAAAAAAAAAGAATTGCTTGTATAGTCGTGAAATAAAGAAATCAAAAACTTTAGGGCATTATTTTATTTTCCAATATCTTAAAAAAAAATCCGCTTTTCAATTTATTTTTATTTTATTTTTTACAGAAAAATCGTTTCGTGTTTCCAGAAACGCTGGTGTATAGTAAAGGAGTGCAGATATCTAAGCCTTTCACTACAGGAACGGCAAAAGAAGCAATCGAATTGCTTAGCGCTCAAAATAAGGAACTCGATCGAGGCAAATTGTTGGAACTCACTTATGGACCTAAGAAAGAGCCCAAACAGGAAGCATTTCTTCCAAGGTACATCGCTATGGATAAAAAAGTAAGATTTTTCAATATGTATTTATCTAAATCGAGATTAAGAAAAAATAAACACCGACTACTTCCGAAAAAAAAAAAAATGTGTGCTAAGATTTTGTGGATGCTTTGTATTTAGGATTCAGGACCAGATTTAGATTTGGGCCACATGGGTCTGGGCTCTGAGGCGATTAGTTGTGAAAGTACTGTTTTCAATTTTTAAAAGCAGTTTTTTAAGCAAATACTATCAGGAACAGAGAAGCCTTTTTCTGTCCTTTACCCTCATATGCTTAGCCGAAGAAATATTTCTGGCACACAAATATGTGTGCCAGAAATATTTCACGGGGCGCAGCGCCATACCACACGTACGAATACGTGTGTCATCAATATTTTCATTGAAGACAATTTATTGCTATGAAACGGAACTATTGATAATTTATTACCATGTATTAAAAAAAAGAACCCCGTGGATACCTAGGTATGTTTAGTGATTCTGTTTAGCTTTTAACGTGTAAAAATAACTGAAATTTCATATTTTTGAATTAAAAATGAATAAAATTAAAAAACATTTCCTTGATTGGGAATTGTGAACCGACCCGACAAACACTGAAAACCGCTTTATCCATGCCTACCAAAAAAGCCACTTCGTCGCAATGTGTGGCGATCAACGTATTAAGCAATTATCGTCCAATGATCACACGGAAATGAGATCTTTGGCTTACCAAATATCGGAAACTTTGATATTGATTAGAACTTATTTCAGAATTTTACCCCTTTTAAAACACCTTTTAGATCAGAATAGAAACCTGGCTATGTTAAGATAGTTTTCTTTTTCTACTCTGTCTAAGGAGCTAACAAATCAAAGCGAATGTGTTACTTATTCCATTCTTTAGGAAGTGAAGAATTTAAAGGAATGTTCTTTTTGCTTCCCTCTTTGTCTTGGGTCTTTTCGCTTGTCTGACAGTCTTTTCTAGTTCCAGCTCAGTTTTGAAAGGAGAATGACTGACTTCCCCCTTCCTCTATTTTCCATAGAAATAAAATTTTCTTCTTTTACTTATTCTATGCTATTCCTTGCCATCTTAGGTCTCTCATTTTCCTGTGGAAATGCCATAACCGGGAAGTACCTGATCTTACCACAACAGTCCCATCAAAATAATGGCTGTTTTCATGAACACATTGACGTTATTACCTCCAAATTGTAAGGTAGAAAGCAGAAAAATCAACGTAATATTTATCGTAATTTATCCACCTCAGCAGCAGTTCACTATCGCCACTCAAATATAAAAAAAAATCTAAAATTATTTCGCTGATTTATTATAAATATCATAGAACGCACAAAAAAATTAGTCCCCAAGACGATCGTAGGCAAACTGATGAGAGAGGCAAATGAGCTAGTACAGGTCGCCAGACACCAGACAGCAGCACCACTTAAAAATAAAAATCCTGGGTACCTGTTTCGTTCCGCCTACCCGGTTTTGTTTTTCCCTTATACACCGTTCGGACTAGGCTATTTAAGTCACTTAACTAACGTTTTTGTAGCGGGCGACTTGGAACGAGGCTTGACTTATCTATGCATTGCTACGGTGTTTGAGAATGTTCATTTAAGTTACTTAAAGTTAAAGTTAAGTAACTTAAATCCTCTAGTCTAAACGAGGTTTTACATTACAACTTCTAAGACGATATTGAAATTACTAGCGGAGCTTCCTTCACATCGCTGGTCGGTTTATCCCAAACGAACCGATGGTTGGGGGCCTTCACTGCCTTCGGCAGCATAAACCCGTTATGATGCTCTATGCAGCGGGTCCTCGGAGCAATAGTAATTAAGGAAAAGTAATTTCCTACAATATTAACAATACTAGGTTTTTATCTTTTAAAGGTCAAGCAAAATGTGTAGAAATATTTATGAAGATTTTATATAAAACCAATTTGTGGCACTTAGTAACAAGAACTTACCTGGTAGAAATTGTTCCCACAGGTTCTACGTTTTCAAGGCTATTTCCGTGAAGAAACTGAAGATTGGGCTGGAGAGAGCTATCGGATAAGGCCAGTTAAAGTGCTGTACTATTTACAGAATGATACGATGGAGGTAATTGAACCGAGAACTGAAAACAGTGGTCTCATACAGGTAAGAATTTTTAAAAATTCGGCACGATTAATAAAAATAGAACAATAGTATTTTGTTTTCCTGTAAATATTTTTTTTAGTGTTATGTTCAGTGCATTGTAAAACAAACTACATCAAAACCGTCAAAAACCCTGTAACCAGGTATCGGTTTCGTTCAGAGTCTGATTAACCTCTGTAGTTAGGGGAAACAGAGTATCATTTAAAGGCCTCCCTTTCAGCCAAGGAAAATTTTTAAAAATATATATATAGAATTTCCTGACTTCGCTAGAATATTTACAAGCTTTGATTAAGATGAACTTGTGATAAACTGTACGCGGTTACACGCTGCCATATAATATATTTTACTATTCGTGGTGAGATCGTAATCAGAGCACATTCTAGTAGTCATCGCGGCAAGTTTAAAGCAGTATATATCTTAATACTTGAAATTTCCCATTGGCACGCAAATAATTACAATCATTTATGGAAAAGCATATTTATTTAGCAGTTTACTCCATCACGATAAAGGACTCGCAGACCCTCTGATACTGCATGAAATTGATTAAACTATGATCAGCTATATTATATTATCAAACAATGAAGATATAAAAATAACAACTTCAAAGGAATTTTAGCATATTTCACACCTTCATTGATGTCTACATTATTTCACATCCCAGAAATCAACAGAAAGAATAATATACAAGCTGGTGTAAGCATATTTAACATCGGTCGCAAGGATACAAAAAAGGAAAAAAAGAAGTAAAAAGGCACAAAAAGAGCCCGAAAAATCCCTTCTATTAGAATATCTGAGAATATTCTAGCAAACCGTGGAAATTCAGAGATAAAAACAAACGATAAAATTGGGGAAATTTTAGAAAGAGGATTTTGAAAAGGGAAAATATTGCTGGCGGAACGCCAAAAAGCAATAAAATCGAGTAGAAAAACAATTACAATTTTGAAGGGGAAAATAGAAAAGGGATTATAGTAATTTAAGACGAAAGAAAAATATTAAAAGGAATAGTTTTAAGATAGGTTAAAAGTTTAAAAATGTCTGACATATATATATATATATATATATGACGTTTAACCTTTTCAGGGGCAGTGGTATGTTTATGAAACCACTTAATTTTAATTCCAAAACGCCACAATTGCACCAGAATTTTGCTAAAATCTTTTCCTTTTAGTATGTATGTGAAATATAGCCTTTTTAACACTTTCCAACCTAGTTGAAAAGTGTTTATGACTTCGGTTTGTCTGGCCGTCTGCAGTCTGGCCGTCTGGCCGTCTGCCGTCTGGCCGTCTGGCCGTCTGCCGTCTGCCGTCTGTCCGTGCTCTAACTCCCGTAAATATGCTCGGATTGCCCTGCAATTTTTATATGTTATAATCATTATCTATAGCATGTTCCCTATTTCAATGGAAGTGTGTAGCACTTATAGTTTTTTTACAGGGACACTCAAAAGAATTCGGTTACATTGCGGTCTATGGGGAAAAATCATTTGCGGTTTATTTAAATAATGTTTCACTATTTTAAACGCACTGAAATTTATATATATCACTAAGGTGCATTAGTAGAAGCTTAATATGGAATAGGGTGTGCATAGCACTTATACTTACTTTACAGGGACAGTCAAAAGAATTCCGTTACATTACGTCTATGGAGAAAAATCGTCTGCGGTATTTTTAAATAATGTTTCCCTATTTTAAACGCATTGAAATTTATATAAGGTTCATTACAAGAGACTTACTACAGAATATTGTGTGTATAGCAGTCATCGTTCATTTACAGGGACACACAAAAGAATTCTCTACTGTATGTTAACAATAATTCCTGGAAGTGCGTTTTAAGTTACTGAACGCGATTTTAATTTTAAATCGCTTTTTGTATATTACGTGGTGTGTATAAATTCTGTAGATCCTATACAGGGAAGCACAAAAGTTCGGGAACACATTTCCGTATTATTTAACTCCAGACGGAGAATTTTAAACTGTGCTACGTGTTTCCTAAGTGAACTAAAATTTAGCATCCTATGTAGTATATATACAAATCTATAGATCCTATACAGGGCTGAATAAAAGTATTCGGATTACTTAGATGTTATCTTTTAGCTTATTAAATTGTATGATTCGTAAAATTATTTTGGAAGCGTTGGAAAGTGTTACATAATCTATGCTTGACGCATGATTTTTCGTTCTTGTTCTTATTTACAAATAATTTTTTTTGTAAATTCTGGTGCCAGTAATTTATTTCAACATTTTAGTACTAAAAGTACTTTGCCCCTGAAAGGCTTAAAGGATGAAAATCGAGAAAATGCGTCTGGAAATGGACAAACTGAGACAAGAAAGAAATACTCCAGAAAATTATTTATTGCACATAATAGGTACAACACAGCTCGTGATGTCCAGAGAAAGCAAATATTTTACAGCAATTGTTCAAAATATCGACCGCGGACATTATTACACATAGCTGTGTAATAATGTCCGCGGTCGACACTTTGAACAATTGCTGTAAAATATTTGCTTTCTCTGGACATCACGAGCTGTGTTGTACCTATTCTGTGCAATAAATAATTTTCTGGAGTGTTTCTTTCTTGTCTCAGTTTGTCCATTTCCAGACAAATTTTCTCGATTTTCTTCCTTTAAACGTCATTTGCGAACCCATGTTCCATTGCATTTTTTGTTCATCTTCATGAGTACTATCATCCCTCTAAGTTTGTTGAAGCATTTCAGATACACCCTGTATATATGGAAAAATATACAGGGTGAATCTAAACTCTTGGGCAAAACTTTAAGGGGTGATAGTACACATCAAGACAAACAATATTAAATAGGAAACTAAGGGTCCCAAACGTCTTCCGAAGGAGATAGGCGCCATTAAAGTTTAGGGTCCAAAATTTCAAATAATTATAGAAAACGGAAAATTTGGTCGATTCGTTTGCGGTTTTCGATAAAACTATTCTTTATGTCAGTATTTTCTTAAAAATAAATTTTAAAGAAAAAGTTTTAATAATGTCGATAGAGGGCGCTTTAGACTTTGGAGTAACGAACAACTGTTTTTTACCGTAATTTTTTGTATCTGATTAAATGCTTTCAAAAGCTTAGACTTAAACTTCAATTTTGAGCTCAAAATCTGAATCGTTGGGAGTGTTTACGTAGCGCAAACTGAACTATGTTCAGGAGTTGAAATTTGAACCCCCCCGAACACAGTTTAGTTATTCCCGATCTTGGTGTCGTAGACCAGGCAGAAACTACTACCCCCTATCAGTAAAATAAACGATAGAGGAATGACAAAATTAAATAAAAAAAATATTTTAAAAATAAATTTTAAAGATAAAGTTCAAAAATGCCGATAGAGGGCGCTTTAGACTTTGGAGTAATGAACAACTATTTTTTACCGTCGACTCCGACGAGGACCTGGTTGTGAGGATTGCCGTCGTAGCAGGCGATATCCGGGAGATGCCCCGGGTATTCACTAATGTTCGCAACTCCCTCCGCCGGCGGCGTGAGGGCTCGTTGCTGGGGGGAACTCTTTCAAGCAGTTTCTGTGATTCCTCACGAACATCATCGTGTACCATTTTCTACGTGTCAATCTTCATTCATATTGCGCAATACATGCCTACATCAAATTTTTTTTTTTATTTTGCGCGGAGAAATTTCTCATGTCTGTTATGAATAAATTTTCTATTTAATTTTGTCATTACTCTATCGTTTATTTTACGTGTAGGGAGTAATAGTTTCTGCCTGGATTAATTTTAACACAATTATTCAAATTTGTAAAAAAATCATATGAGTTGTAATTTTTCAACTGCACGAAAAATGTCCGGGCCAGGATTCGAACCTACGATCTCTTGGCTGATGCTGCCATGATCAACCAACTGAGCTATCCCGGCATGAACTGGATGAAATATGCGCTCCAAATTCAACCGGGATAGTTCAGTTGGTAGAGTATGGCAGCTTCAAGAGATCCCAGGTTCGAATCCTGGCCCGGCCATTTTTCATCCAGTTGGAAAATTACAACTCATGTTGTTTCTGCCTGGTCTACGACACCAAGATCGGGAATAACTGAACTGTGTTCAGGAGTTGGGGGGGGGGGGAGGGAGGTGTTTCAAATTTCAACTCCTGAACGCAGTTCAGTTTGCGCTAATTAATCACTCCCAACGATTCAAATTTTGAGCTCAAAATTTAAGTCTAAGCTTTTGAAAGCATTTAATGAGATACAAAAAATAACGGTAAAAAATAGTTTTTCGTTACTCCAAAGTCTAAAGCGCACTCTATCGGCATTTTTTGAACTTTATCTTTAAAATTTATTTTTAAGAAAATACTGACATAAAGAATAGTTTTAGCGAAAACCGCAAACGAATCGACCAATTTTTCCGTTTTTTATAATCATTTGAAATTTTGGACCCTAAACTTTAATGGCACCTATCTCCTTCGGAAGACGTTTGGGACCCTTAGTTTCCTATTTAATATTGTTTGTCTTGATGTGTTCTATCACCCCTTAAAGTTTTGCCCAAGAGTTTAGATTCACCCTGTATATATACACACTTGCCAAGACTCCGGCTTTTTGCGCACCAGTATTATCATAGAGAAAATGTTGTTCTTTTAAATCTCAGAATGTTCCGATTACATAAAACAACATTTTCTGTACTAAAATACTGGTGTTCAAAAAGCCGGAGACTTGGCAACTCTGTGTATATATACAGGGTGTTCCGTTAAAGGGGTCCAATATTAATAGGGGTAATAGAGGAGATCACACGGAGCATAAATCAGTGTATAATGCCTGGCCGGATCTCAATAATTTTCAAGTTACAGCAAATAGAATGAAAAATCGAAATTTGTAAAAAAACCCTCATTGCTAAACTATCGATAATGCTACATAAAAACGAAGCACATATTTAGAAAGAGCAGAAAAAATCCTACGAAATGACATAAGTTGTTTTAGAATATTGAGAATTAATGGCGAGTTACAAGCTCTGAAACAGTGAAAAAATACAAAATCAAATATTTAGCAAAATAGTTAATCGTTAATTCCAAAAATGCAACTCTACCTACATCAAGGAAAATGTTATAAAATTTGGTCCATTCCGAAAGCTTTCGAAGAAGCTGACACTAAACCATATCAGTTTAATTGTATGGGAGAAATCAAGCAGTTCCCTAGTTACAACTCTGTACTGTTGCACGCTCGGAAAGAGCGAAACTCCACCCATGACGATTGTAAACACCCCGTTTTAATATCTTTCAATTATACATTTCTGATCAACCTCTATCAATACCCTTTCATTATTCAGTCTGGTCAAGTAAATGACATATTGTGCAGCTCTCGCCTTGTCTTAAAGCAAACTCCGTGACTGCTGCGTTTCCTCCATTAACTTTCAGGATGATGAAGAAGAAGTACTTTTTATGCAAATTTTCTATGTGTATAGGAAGAAAAGTGTAATAAAACAGCAGTCATCAGTGGGCGTTATGTTAAAGGGAGGCTGTTGTAAGTGGGATTGTAGTAAGTTGATGTATAATAATTATGCCGGAATACTCTAACGAAGAATATGCGGACATGCATCTGATATCCAAGCTCTGATGTGCATGCAAGCTCATGGAAATGCATGTCTAGCACAGCGCATGTACCGTGAGCAATTTCCAAGGAGACGTTGCCCAAGTTCGAAACTCTTCATAAAAATCGATAGACGATTACGGGAGACTGGATCGTTTAATACAGCAAGCATTGATGCAGGGAAACCTCGACATGTACGAACACCTGCAATGGAAGAAGATGTACTGAATATTTTTAAAGATAACCCCTCCACGAGTACACGAGCTGCTGCGTCTGAAGTCGGTGTTTCTCACCAAAGTGTGTGGCGTGTTCTGCGTGCAGAAAACATGCACCCCTTTCATGTGCAGCGGGTACAACTGTTATTAGTAACAGATTGTGCTCAGCGGACAGAATTCGTACGCTGGTTGCTTAATGTAACAGAAAATAATCCACAATTTCTGGAAAATATTTTATTTACTGATGAAGCAACATTTACGAGAGAGGGCGTGGTAAACACGCACAATATGCACACATGGTCATATACAAATCCGCACACTGTTTTCCCGTCGAACGCACAACAAAAGTTCAGTGTGAACATATGGGCAGGTGTCCTCGGCGATTATCTCATAAGACCATATTTACTCCCAGATGTACTCAATGACAGTACGTACTTGGTTTTCCTACGGGATATCTTACCGCAGTTACTGCAAAATGTGCCAGCAACATTGCGCCACAATATGTGGTTTATGCACGATGGCGCACCGGCACATTTTTTCATAGGTGTTCGCAATCACCTCAATTCAACATATCCTGGGAAATGGATTGGACGCAGTGGACCTGTTGCTTGGCCTGCACGCTCTCCAGACCTCAATCCGTTAGACTTTTTTGTTTGGGGACACCTTAAATCGCTGGTGTATGAAACGCCTGTGGATACACCGGAGGATTTACTAGCGCGAATCGTTGTCGCTGCAGGAGACATTCCCAACTCCGTCGGAGTTTTTCGGCGTGTTCGCCAATCTTTACGACGTCACTGTCGGCTGTGCGATTCTGTTAATGGGCGCAACTTCGAACACCTATTATAATAATGTCCGTTCGTCTGCCTTCCGACATTGAACTGTGCAGCGCAGGCCAGAAGACTATGCTTCACATATGTCATAAAGTACGTGGAATGTAATTCTTTATTTGTCATTTTTCTTTTATTTTCAACACTTTTGGCACAGTATTTTGTAAGTCACAGACTGTGGTGTACTCAAATTGTAAATTACAAAGTTTGTATGAATTAATTTAAAATTTAGTGTCTTTTTTAAATTTATAATCAATAAAATTATTATGCTATTTGTTATTATTATTTCCTATCATAAATTATGATGCACATATACATACAATAATTGTCCATGTAAAACATGTACTGAAACTTCTTGCATAGTTAGTTACAAATCGCAATATTTTTAATTATTTCCGAATTTTCACCACCAGTTTAATTTTAAGGAATTTAACTTAAGCTTTATATCAATAAAAGACCACTTTAAAATGTAGACTATTATTGTAAAGTTATTTTGGTTCATTCAACTCTTGAATAATTAAAAATGTTGCATCTCAGAAGAAGCATGATCGAAAATGTATAGTTGAGAGTAATTAAAAAGGCGGTGTTTCCAATCGTGATGGGCGGAGTTTAACCTTTGCTAGTGTCAAAGAAAGCGGAGTTGTAACTAAGAAACTGATTAATTTCTCTCACACAATTAAACCGATATGGTTCATTGTAAGCTTTTTCGAAAGTTTTCGGAATGGACCAAATTTTACTACATTTTCCTTGTTGTAGCTAGAGTTGTCTTTTTGGAATTAACGATTAACTATTTTGATGTATATTGGATTTCGTACTTTTTTCACTGTTTCAGGGCTTGTAACTCGTCAATAAATATTGCTATTTTAATACAATTGATGTCATTTTGTAGGTTTTTTTCTGCTCTTTCTAAATATGTGCTTCGTTTTTATGTAGCATTATCGATAGTTTAGCAATGAGGGTTCTTTTACAATTTTCCGAATTTTCATTCTATTTGCTGTAACTTGAAAACTATTGAGATCCGACCAGGCTTTATATACTGATTTATGCTCCATGTGATCTCCTCTATTACCCCTATTAATATTGGACCCCTTTAACGGAACACCCTGTATATATGTGTGTGTGTGTGTGTGTTACGGTCAATATGATTAATCCGGTCATTATTAATAATGCCCGGATTAATCATATTGACCATAACATATATATATATATATATATATATATATATATATATATATATATATATATATATATATATATATATATATATATATATATATATATATATATATATATGGAGTAGTCGGGCTTTAGTATTTCGGTGTAGTGGGATGTTTGCCATGATGTAAGTTGAGAAATTGATGTTGTTGTCTAGTTATAGTTTGTCGGTGTAGTGGGTTGTTTACTGTGATGTAAATCGAGAATTTGTTGGTGTAGTCTGGCTTTAGTTTGCTTCCTTTTGTTATGTCTGTTTCATTCATTTTCAGTCTGTACTTGTCAGGTATGGGGGAGTGTTGCATGCGTAAAACTAGTTTAACCCAGCAGTGCATGTCTCAAGCCATGCCACCTGACACAGGTTGTTTTAGCTTTTCTTTGTTGTTTATTGGCATTTTTAATTTTTGCTGCAATTTGTAGTGTTCTTTTGTTTTGAGTTTAAGTAGTTAGTTGCGTTTTCTGGTTCTGTGTAAGTGTAGTTCGCTTAGTTTTGTTTTTCTAGTATTGAATTTAAGTGGTTTAAAGTTTTTGGTTGGCATTTGTGATAATGGTTCTGCAAGTGATTTTCCATTGGTGTTTATTATTATATATATATATATATATATATATATTTACAATATGGTATATTGGTAACTAACTTCCTAGTAACGGAATACATTATCAGCTGATTTTATGATTATGAAAGCTATATTGCTTAGAGTAACTTCATTTATCAGAGTAATGACAAAGGTACAGCGCGCATGCTCATATCAGAAGTTTTTGTCAAAAATATGTCAATTAGCATAACAGCTTGGTGATATTCACTTGGATGGATTTTGAACGAATGAATAAACATTAGCTTGGCGATAATAGTGAACTTGCCAAGTCTGTGTTTGTTAAAAATTCTCTCCACCAATCCATGTCTCTCGATCAATCCAACCCATTTATCTTTCCCCTATACAAAAACGACAATCAATTTGCAACCATACGAAATTTTTATTGTGGGTTTACAGGAAAGGGCATCAGACTGCATTTGGACTTGGGCCTCACGTCGACTTGATCGGGCCATGAGAAAATGCTTGTATTTGGGGTGAATGTACCAGGTCTCTATATAATTCCAAGTTCAAACCATGTTTAAGTGATTATAAACCACATTCTTCATGCTCCTTCATGCTTACTGAAACAAATAAAACATAAAAGCGTAAGTTGAACAAATAGGTCTCCTAATCTAAACCTAACTAAACTGGTAACGGCTGGGATAAGCAGAAATAATCCTTTGGACATGCCTTGCAATGCAGCTTGAAGACATTACTGATGGATGATTAATTGTGAGTTATACCATTTAGTAGATTCG
Organism: Maratus michaelseni; assembly: GCA_963931845.1. Lineage (NCBI taxonomy): Eukaryota > Metazoa > Arthropoda > Arachnida > Araneae > Salticidae > Maratus > Maratus michaelseni. Next base: position 190,761,124 of record OZ007587.1, read on the forward strand.
ATCGTACTATCGATGGTGCTCTTAAATAATCTATGTTTTGATTTGAGATATTCTTAACATTTTGACATGAGTGGAATTTTTTTACATTCTGTGATTGAAGTGACAGTAGTATTATTATTAATTTTTCATTGTGATAATCCTGTTTACGCACTTAAGCTTCTTTTTTCACAACAAATCAGTGTTTTATATTTTGAGCTTTCGTTTTCCCCGCGTCTCATTATGCACAATGTTTAAGATGTCTCTTTCTGCGCCTGGCGATGCTTCATAGCAATAGAGCCTATACTACAGGCTGAATCAAACCGCCATTTAATAACCAACGGACCAAACACCAAGCTAAAACCGGTTAACTTACCGCAGTGGTGAACGGCGAGTGGCGGCCACCTACTCTGGAGGTAAACTAATGCTGAGTGGTTATTTTGGACAACAAGATGGATATGCCTCAGCTCCTCGTAGCAACGGACTCAAGAGTGTAGTTATCTGATTTACATTGCCGAAGAACAAATATAAAATGTACGATATGTCAAGATCAAAGTATATGAACGAACACCCGATTATATATATATATATATATATATATATATATATATATATTCTTTTTTGCGTATTAAGCTTTCCATTTAGGTCACATAACGAACTCTCTCTGGGCCCACTGGAGTATTTCATTCTTGTCGTGCTAATAAGGAAGGGGTTAAGTTTACAGATAAGGAAATTAATTCTAATAATTGAAAATGAAATCTAGCATAATTTGTGCTTTTTTATTTTATTGCAAATTAATACTTAAAAACTACTAAAAACGCTTTAAAAAATCGATTAATATGAAGTTTAGTAGCTTTGTCTGGTTTGCTTAGCTAAAGCCACTTTCGAACACGTGAGACCAGATAATTAACTTTAGCTTTAAATGAATTCTAGACCATTATGAACATGTAAGTTAAACCTGGATTTGTTCCCTGCACTTTCCAATTAGTATCCTTCTCCCAGAAGTCCATGGTTCAGTGAAAAGCGAAATTCAGAAACCTGGAAATTTGGTCGGCCTTTGAAACCCTTCGATTATTAAGATCACGTAGTTTCAGGACAATCAACTGGGTAGAATACTATAGATTAGCCCTCCCTAATTATTATTATCTCCTTCGCGACGAGCGTCTTTTACAGAATTTTTAATCTTTTACCACCTGTTTTTCAAAGCAGAAATTTTCGGCTAATTGTATCGCAGAAATGCTAAGATTTAATAAGGCAAAGCTTGCAATAAAAAATAACTGGTGAGAATAATCGAGGATACTGACCATCTTATGCGTCACGTATACGTGTCGCTCGTCCCAAGGGGTTAAGAGCATAGACCGCTATTATTGTCGCTATTGTTGGACTGCTCGAGATAAATATATACTGAGATTGTCTTTTCGATTTATGCTATAACTATTTATACGTTGTATAAATATTTAATTTTGCATTAGAAAATAGAAAAAAAAATGTTGACATTATCTGGGTAATTCTTGATTTGGCTTTTATAGGGAACTCTTTTCAAGCGACAGGTCTTTCCTCATCCTAAAGGAAAAGGACGGCGTTACTTATGGAAAGATTTGAATCTGGGTCAAGATATTCATGTCTATGGTATTACAATTCGCCTTACTGATTGTGACCAGTGGACAAAGGTAACTATTATTATTCTAAATTATTTTGTTATAGCATGATATTGAGACAATAAAATATTATATTCAGTATCCAAATCCATTTACAAAATAAAATATTATATTCAGTATAGCATTGGGACAAGGTGTTTTTATAGTCTTTTAAGTATTTTTACACTCTTTTGTTTAACTCAATTTGTTTTTTGTATGAAATTTTGTAATCGATTTTTCACTTACTTCTTGATATGCTAGAATTATAAGAAATGTGTGCACAGGTTAATTTCCGATGACAATGCAACATTTTAATATTTTTAGAACTTAATTATAAGTTAATACTACATTAATTTTAAGGAATTTTTTCGTTAGCTGGTCACAGGTGATAAATCGTCAAATATTCTTTATGGTTACAATTGTACACAGGTTACAATAACAATAGGTTTAATTATACGCCAAAATACGCTCACCAAAAAAAGAACGACTGGATCTGAAACTAGAACAAAGAAATATTTAAAAACTAAAAACTAAAAAACATAAATAATAAATATTTAAAAAAATACGTTTCAATCAATTAGTTTCATAAATCTTAAATTATTATACGTTGAAAAATCAATTTAGAAATCTTTAAAATATACTTTAAACAATGTTTCATTTTTTTTCTTTCCTGTTGCCATATCTTAAAAACGAAAAGAGTAAAAAGTACAGTAACCCCTCGATATACTGCGCTACTTGGGAGATAAGAAAAAAGCGCCATATACCGAGGGGGGGGGGCGAGAAGAGAGTTCATAAATGAAAAATAAAGAGCCCTAAATTAAAAATTAAGCTACGAGGTTTCGATTTAATATTTATGCAAAAAAGCTTGTTTTGCTTGTTGTCAGGGACCGATTTGGAAATTTGGGGGCCCTGGGCACAGATACATATGAGGGCCCCCCTCGCACAGATTCTTCGAATAAAAAAATATAATATCGAAAGCAGTACTTATTAAGATAACCACTATTGACTTTGATAATTTCTTTAAAATATTAATTAAAAAAATTAAATGTGATAATCATTAATTTTTACTTTTAAATAATTATTTGATAATTATGAATTTTTAATTGAAATTTATAATAAACTGTGTGGTGTTGATTACCTTTCTTTATGCAAGTCCATATATCTGGAATGATAAAGCATGCAACAACTAATAATAAATTTACCGCAGTACCAAGCTATAATTATTTAAAATATTAGCATATCCTATTAACCAAACAACTTTTTCTTTCAAATACAAGCTTTGTACGAAAAAAAAAAAACTAAATTTACACGACAAGTAACTAGCAGAACCACGCGACTTTGTCCATGTTAACAATGAGGGCCTTACATCACATGTAAAATAAATAAAAATGAAATAATATGGCGATCCCATAAATGAAGTTCTGTACATTGCTGCACATAAATTGTTAAAAGACAATCAGCAAAAATTGAAGTTACTTTGACATATCATAGACAATCTCTGACAAACAGATTTTTTCATTTTAATTTTGTTTTTTGACAGTTAAAACTGTTTTGCCCAATAATTGAAAAATCTTTAGTAGCATTTGGGGGCCCCTGAAAATCGGGGGCCCTGGGCCCGTGCCCCGAATGCCCTGCCGTAAATCAGGCACTGCTTGTTGTGTTCACTGGTAAGAAAATAGCGCGAAATTTTTTATTCCTGGAAATGAGCTCTGTTTCGTAAGGATGGGCTTTGCAATCGTCCAGAAGGAGCAAAGGTTTGTTTGAGCTAGCCGGGGAAGACATTAAACGCTCAACGGCTGGGTTCGCCCTCAGCCGAGTGGTCTTCCTCACAGGGTTGGCAAGTTTCTTCCAAAGTGGAAAAAACCGGCCGGAAGAAATAGGTTTCTTCCGAGTGGAAGAAATGGAAGAAACTGTTTTTCTTTAGGAATTTACCATATAAGTTGCAACTTTGTAAGATACAATAAAAATAAATGCATTTTTCTATAGATAACCTTAAGTAAATTTAATTAGATCTATAAAAAATTAATTATGCATGATAAATTCATAATTACATCAGTTTTTTAGCCAAGATTACACACCTGTCTAAAGCTTTCCAATCTTGTGTACCTGAATAAAATAAATGGTACTTTTCTGTCATACTAACATCATGCCAAAATGTATGTTGATGTGCCATTTATTTCAACCCTTAATGAGCAAAGAATTTTTATTGCAAACCGTACCAAACATTGTGATTTACTATTTATTGAACATGAGTCTTTTTATTATGATTACTTAATCGTAGCCTCACAAAACATCTTAATTTTCTATTTTTCAAATAGAGAATATTTAATATTAGTTATGTATTGTTGACACTGATATGGATTTTACAATTTGTCAGTTACTACATGATGAGCCTTTGGATTCAGGCCTTTGGATACATATAAAGAGCTTTTATTCAAAAACCACGAACGTCTTCATTCGAAAAGTGAAATGTTTACTCCAATGCTGAGAGAGATTTGTAATTCTATGCCTGCACTTTAAATTGAGTTTTATTTTATATTTGCTTGTTCTTTTTTTTTTTTTTTTTTTTAAAGTCTATATTTGTATTGATTTAATAAAATAGTTCGTGAAAGTCTGTAATTTTCAAATGTTATCTATCTATCTATATTATAAAGGACAAGCGTGTCCGTGCGTAACGCTGACGTCATTTTCCGAATGGCAACAGTTGACTATAAAATTTCGGTTTTACGATTTTTGCTACTGCAATTTTTTTAATTTCTAAACATCGCACATTTTTAATTTTTACACCGTTGTATAGGGAAAAAAATCTACTTTCAAATACAATGTGTTTGAAAACTGTATCTTAATTGACTGATTTATTATAGCATTTAAATTAAATTTCAAGCATGATTTTATTTTAAATCTATCTCTATCGCTTGCAGATGATCACAAAATATTAATCTGTTTGCACTTTAAACAGTATAAAAAGTTCAGCATTTGTTTCCAGGTAATATTCAATAACGAAATTAAAACTTCATTAAGGAATAAATAAAATAGTATAAATAAAACACAGATTTAACAGACATATAATTGAAAGAAGCGCTTAAAACTGCTCAAATTATCAGAATTAAAAAACTGCTGCAGATAACGAAATTTTTAGCGATGTCTTCGGCTACTAACTTTTGACACGAAGCCAATACGAAATTGCCGGTTTTAATAAATTTCAAAATTTTTACTTGAATATTTAATTGACGTATTTCATATAAAAATGCTCTTTGGTGGTGTTAGCAGGCAATCTAACAAAAATTATGATATGTAAAAAATCTATTAAAGTTTTCAATAACACACACACACAAAAAAAGGGGGGGTTACATATATTTTCTATCCCGGGATGCCCTTGTATTTTTAATTGCTCAATTGTATGCCAACTTTTTCCTTTTCTTTTTTTTTAAATGAATCATTTTACAGGAATTTAATTTTGTGCCAATTATTACGCTTGGCGATGACAGTGGTGTTGGTATAACAGAAATGTACCAAATAAATTTATTCAAAATACACAAAATCAATTAAAAGTAATTCAATTCAAAAGAGGCCAATTTTTTCTATTATTTAAACTTCTGTAACCAGTAGTAAATAGTATGTGGATCATTTACCTACTGTAGAATGAAACTGCTCTAAATAAAAGACAGTGCTTTTAATTTACATCCATCTTATTAAGGGAACTAATATACAATCATTACTGTATTGAAAGATTTCATTAAAAGCTGCATTTTCCTTGCTACAGTGCAACATGGTATAACAAAACAAAAATATTTTAGCAGTAGGATGCTGAAATCAATTTCTCAACTTAGAATGGATGAATGCAAAAGATGAAAAAATTCAAGTCCTGCAAAACATGGAGTTTAAAAGAATTTTGGCATACCCGTAGAGTTAATTTTTAGAACATTTATTTTTTAAAATCAGCATTGAAATATGCATGCTACAACTATACATAATCACAAATTTGTTTATTTTAAGAGTTGCACAGTAGTTTTTAAAATATTGCATTTTTATATAAAAAATAAAGAATTGGTAGGTTTTTTTTAAAAAACAAATGACAAACAATAAAAACATATTCCCTACCTCTAAAGTTGTAAAAAACATAACCTGTAAATACCTGTTGAACTTGAAGTTTTATTAAAAAATAAGTTATTTTTCCATAAATAATATTTTTAATATTAATTAAAGTTTTCAATTTAAATTTCATATAATTAGGTTTTGAATTTAATTCTTTTATTTAGATAATAATCTTTAATTTTGAGCATCTGTTTTGTTTTCTGTTGGTTTCTTCCACTTCTTCCAGTTTTTCCTATTTCTTCCAGTTTCTTCCGGTTTTTTCCAGTTTCTTCCGAAAGAAACCCAACCCTGCGTTCCTCAGGCATTAAATTAAATTAAATCCTTTGTTTATAAGGTGTAACAGAACTGAAGGAACAATCACATCATCGAACCACCGCTTAAACATTTTTTGTTTCATCCAACAGTTTTGTGAGAAATCATAGAAAACTAGTAAGGTCTTCCGATTCACGTTTTTCAAAATTCTCGGTGTCTGACTTTTGCCGATTAAAAACAACTTTAGTTTGTGAGTTCCAGTCTTATTTGCAGTAAATAAGAGAGTAAATCTGTCCTTACTTCTTTGTAACTTGAAGTTCTAGGTGCACTTTTCACTTCATGCGTTTTCTTTGGCAAACATTTCCAAAATAAAGCTGCTTCATTAGCATTATAAATCTGTTCATCTACGTAGCCTTCATTATTTATAATGCTTCTCAAATCAACAGTAAAATTTACGTACGAATTACGGAATCATAATCAGCAGATTGTTTTTTCTCAGTGTATTGAAAGTTGTTCTATTCCACGGAGTTTCTGCCATCTACAAAACCACCCATCACTTGCTGTGAATTTGTAGTTTGGATTGTCTTTTATCGTTTTAGTTAAAAGTTTAGCTTTAGTTTTGATGATAGGTCTACACTGCAAAAAATAATTGTTGATTTTACAGTATAAAACTGGCACCCCAGCTGCCAGTATTATACCGGCGCGGTAGCGTATTACTGCTTGCACGGCAGCGTATTACTGCTTATTTTACTGTTTAATACTGTTAATTTTACGGTATAATACTGGCAGCTGGGGTGCCAGTTTTATACTGTAAAATCAACAATTATTTTTTGCAGTGTAGATATATAAAGGAGTTCCAATGTCTCTTTGTTCCATAAACTACAAAAATAAAACCTTTTGTCAATTTCTTCTTCATAACTGACTCTTGTTCGTTTTCTCTTTAATCCGGCGTTTTATTCACGTCTTGGAAAAAATTTCGTAGTTTTACTTCCTCTTTTAACCATCCAAGAACAGTTGCTGAAAACTAGAAATTTATCGGGGAACAACTAAAAAAGAGCGAAATAGCGGGATGCGCGATATATCGAGGCGCGATGTAACGAGGGGTTGGTGTATACATTTTTAAACAAATTCACTAGCTGGCGCTTTCTACCAAGCGTAAAAAAGAAAAAAAAAGTCCTTCCGGCCTGTACCGGGAGGAAAAGGTAGCTTTCCTATATCTTCGTTTTAAAATTTTAGTTAATGTTACACGAAAACAGCAAGTTAAAATGCAAAGAAAACGTTTACAAAAGATTCGTTAATACTGAATTTGAATAAGAAATTTGCCAATTTATTGAGCAATAGCCAAATTGGCTTCATTTATGAAGACTTATTTTGGTCGCCAAATTTGGCATATTTCGCCAAATGTCGCCAATTTTGGCGAGAATTTGGCGCTAACGGATATGAATATATAGTTTTATGCGTATGATTGGGAAAATTATTACAACAATGAAAGAAAATAATTTGCGAGTAATCGCGTTAATGTGCTATTTTGTTTCAAAATGTCAGCCACCCTAGAATTTCAAACTGCTCTATCTCAGCCATTTTTTAAGATAGAGGTAAACCAAAAAATGCTCTGGAATCCTTGTATCAAGGCCTAACACGTAATTAAAAAATAAATTTGAATTATTATTTTTTTTGTATATTTATTTTAGTTTTAAATTTTTAAATGGCCGCCATCTTGAAACAAAATGGCGGACCAAGCTGGCCAACGAACTCGGTCGAGACATTAGTGACCTTAATACACACAATTAGTTTCATCAAAATCGATTCATAAATACGGGCGTTATCGTATGACATAGGTCAGATATATATATATATATATATATATATATATATATATATATGTATGGATATATCTATATATATAAATCAACATTTGAACGGAGGGTGGTTTTGGGGTCTGGGGGTCATGATCGGTGAAAATATATCGAAATTTTCCGGAACTGCTTTCCTCCGAACGGCTGCAATAGGTAGCTTTATACTTTTTTGTATTGAATGCTACCTAACAGTGATTTTTCCCTAATGCAGTTCGATGCGCACGTCTAATTAATGTAGTGTAACGGAAATTTTGGGAGAAAACATAGATTGCAGTCCTGAAATTAGGCGTGAGTTTCAAGATAAACATTGAATATTTAGAAAAGAGTGGTTTTTTTAACTCTTTTTACTTTTATACCTATTCTATTTTTATTTTATGCACTGATTACAGTTTTAAAATTAAAATTACTAACAAACTTTTTTCCTGGAGAGGCATTCGGCTTTAGAACCGGTTCCAAAATTGAAAGAGTCCTCAAAAAAAAAAAAAAAAAAAAAAAAAAAACCGCAACAAAATTCGAAAAAGTACGAGGTACCTGGTTAGACATCAACCTCGATATCCTATGCAGGAAAAAATCATATAAAAATATTAAAATGCCAATGAGTAATTTGAAAAGAACGCTGCAATTGATTTAGCAGCTTGTGAGTGTCTAAAATGCTACTAGCGTTAGCTCTTAATCCGCCATAACATTCTTAATCATTTTTGGAGCGGGTGATTTCGATTTTAATCCACGATCCCTGATCAACTTTTGTAAACATGCTATAATTGCGATACGAAGTTACGAAGACAACCTCCACTAACCGTTCAGTAACTACACTTCTGACTGCATTGAACACTTTATGTCTTCTGTACATCACCAATAAAACTAGTTCATGACATTCGTTTCCTGTTAAAACATATATGATCTTCTGCGACTTTCTTTGCCACTACTTTATTTACAGCCCTCGTATATTCATTTTTTTTTTGTTTTTTTGTTTTATGATTCTTTTTATATTATACCTATTTAATTTCTGTCTTTTATATAATATTTAGTATTAAATTCAGTTTAATTTAACATAAAATATCATCTAGCACTTTGTAAAGCATTTTCCATAAGCATGCACAGCTGGAACACAAGAACATTTTCAGTACAATTTACATCATTACCATAAATAGTAGTGTACTCTCTTATTCTCTTAAGTGCACCGCACAGTTTTAAAATTTAGTATTCTTCTTTTATGCTGATGAAAATATTTTCATTCCTTTCTGTTACAACAGGAATATCTGATAAATGCTGGCATCGAGTTCAATGATTCTGAAGAAATTCCTCCTGATCCACATACGGAGCAGCGTAGAACAATGGAGTCTCGAAATGAAACTGTACCCCAGAGCTTTGAAGATAAGAAACTCTTTAAATTTTTCAAATACGATAAAAAAGTCTTGAGGTTCTACGGAACGTGGCAAGATGTCTTAAACGACCCGCCAGAAATGCGTAGAGTTATTTTACAGGTGGGCTACTAATTAATACAAAAATTAATAACAATTTTGTTGTAAAAGTGAGGATGCTTTTAAGGTGAATTTGAATGATTGATTACTAAACTACAATCGATTATGCAAAATTGGCTCTGTACAGCCAATTTTTTTTTAAAAAGTTTTATTACTGGAACAGAAAATTTTCGGAACAGCAAGAATTGCAATCATGAAATTAAGCGCGATTTTTTAAGATAAACATATTAAATGCATATAAAAGAGTTTTTTTTTTTTTTTAACTATTTTTGCTTTTATTATTTTTCTTTTCGATCCAAGGTTAACAAACAATAGTACGCCTATTAAGCTATCAGATGGCACTGTTACAACAAGAGAAAAAGAAAGAAACAACTAAGGTAAAATTTTATATTTTGATAGAGTCATATGTAAACATCAAGGGAAAAAAAGCTCATACTGTTCAATTACCAAGTTAGAGAGTGCTATACAATAGGATTATGATGTCGCATTATTCAATTTTTGCAATTATTTCCCTCTCAATTAATTCCCTTTTCCAAATTTGTTCCCCTTTTTCATTATTTTAACGCTCACTGTTCTACAAAATATTTTTTTCATTTTCCTTTCCCACTCTTTTGTTAAAGTCGGTGCAACAAATTTCATTCCGTTTATTCTAATATCCTTTTAATTCAGTTACACTAAAAATATTTCTATACTATGCTGATAAAGTAAATGAAAACCATTACATCTACCCTTTCAAATAGCTAGCATAAGAAGCCCATCTGCCATCTCCTTATCTGGTCACACAGATCTGTTGCTAACTGATTTCTTCATACACACCCTTTTAATTACAATGATTCCCATGCGCAACCGAATAATTCTTGTCCAAAAATATCCAACGTACATATCAAAGTCATAACAAACTCTAAGGTTCGCGGATTCAAGAATGCGAAAAACTCTCCCGAGCCCCATGTGCGGTTTTTCCAATTCCACACATGTTGGCTACCGCCGAAAAATTCGTTAGGATGATTTATGCCAAAAAATGCCTCTGTTCTCTAAATTTTTAATTGTCTTTATGCTCTGTTTGGAGAAATCATCGCCGTATAGTAACTATTTGGCGAAAATCTAAATTCATTCAACAATCAATTCTATCTCTGACCAAGCCCATCAACATGTAATATTCTCACGAATTGTGTTACGGTTCCGGGTGACCCTGCGCTGCCGTGGGCAGCCTTAGTCATGGAACGTTTTCCTGTACTTGTGCAATGATATATAGAACATGGGATTAATTAAAATACCTTCGTCTACTTATGTCTGCCTGTTTTTCTAAGTGTGCCATTCTTACTTCTTCTGAAATTATAGATTTCTTCGAATGTAATAATGACCTTAGTCATCGAAATTCTCATCTTATGAAATCCACTTTACCACGATCAAGAACTTTAGCACATACTCTTGGTGCCAATCTCCAGTGCATTTGTATAGGAATTTTTACGACATGGTACCCGAGAATTTAAAAAAAAACTATATTAAAAGGATATTAGAATAAACGGAATGAAATTTGTTGCACCGACTTTAACAAAAGGGTGGGAAAGGAAAATGAAAAAAATATTTTGTAGAACAGTGAGCGTTAAAATAATGAAAAAGGGGAACAAATTTGGAAAAGGGAATTAAATGAGAGGGAATAATTGCAAAAATTGAATAATATATGATGCGACATCATAAGTATATATATATTTTTTTTAATTTAGATAAGTAATATAGGTTTAACGAACCGCTGCTCCATTCATACCGGAATAAGCTTTAAAACTTTCAGTACTTAAAATTGATCTGTTTCTGTGCAGTCTCAAAAATGAAATCCGATTCAACAAATTTCTTAATACTGTTCGAAGAGAAAATACATTGTGATTAAGGGAGAAAAAATTAAAATATTCGATCAAATAACTGAGATCGCTCCTACATTAAAAAAAATAGTTTAAAAATTTTTTATATCTATATATGTATTTGAAAGTCTATATGGTGTCTCAGACTATAGTGACAATTATTTTTTTAAACGTAACTAAAATAAATACACTGCTCAAAACAATTAAAGGATATTTGAAGTTTTATATAAAATAAAGATATAAACGAAATTTTTTTTGCCGAAAATAGAAGAAGAGAATCACAAATGCAAATTTTTCTGGTTTTCAAACTGTGGAGTATGTAAATTTTGAGTTCGACGTCAAAAACGTCGCTTCAGCGGCAGCGAATGAAATTTGACTTTCAACTGGATAAAAGAGAATGAAGACAAGGATGATCGGCATTCAGTGATTGCTTTGTTTCGATGAGTACGGTGTCTCAGCGAAGTCATTTGACAGATTCAGAAGCTTGGAGAATTGTTGGTAGGTTAGAAGGGGGTCAAACTCAAGCCGAAGTAGCGCAAGCCATTGGAGTGTCACAAAGTGTCATTTCCAGGATCTGGAACCGTTTTTTGGAGAGTGGATGTGCAGGCCGAAGACCAGGGCAAGGTGTAGACGGGCAACAACGCCCAATGAAGATCGGTATTTAGCGTTAACAGCTCGGAGACACCGAAACATGAACGCTACTCTTCTCCAACAACACCTTCGCTCGGCTACAGGCACCACGATTTCAACTCAGACTGTCCGAAACCAGCTCCATGCTGTAGGTCTGTATGCTCGCCGACCGATGGTATGTGTTAGATTAACATCAAGGCATCGTCGCGACCGCAGGGAGTGGGCAACCGAGCATATCAACTGGAGGAGAAATGAATGGAGCAATATTCTGTTTTCTGACGAGTCCCGTTTTTCTGTGCATACGGATAATAGGCGTATTTTCATCTGGAGGGACCGTGGCAGTAGGAATAATCCTGCGTTCGTGCACGAAAGTGTCAGATTTGGCGGTGGTGGAGTGTTGGTGTATGGTGGCATCTCCATTGACGGGCGCACTGACCTCTACATCATTCGAGATGGAGCTCTGACTGGTCGCCGATATAGGGATGAGATCCTCAGACCTATTGTAGTCCCTTACGCTGCAGCAATCGGAGATAACTTCATTTTAATGGACGATAACTGCAGGCCACATCGTGCAAACCTGGTGGAGGATTTCCTTTTCGAGGAAGGAATCCTTCGAATGGAATGGCCAGCGTGTTCTCCAGACATGAATCCAATCGAGCACGTTTGGGACGCTCTAGGAAGACGAGTTTCTGGCCGCCAACAACCCCCACAAACTCTCCAAGAACTGGAAAGAGCTCTTCTGGAAGAGTGGGGCAGAATACCCCAACTCGTCATTAATAGCCTCATTGAGTCCATGCCTCAAAGGTATTCACCGTTGCTGGCCGCCCGTGGAAACCATACCCCCTACTGAAAATGATTTTCTTTGAAGAAAACACCTTTTCTTATTCTTTTTTTCTGATATGCACAAATTGTGTTTTTTTCCTTTTGTACACAAATGCGCAATAAAATGCATTTTTTTCTGCCAAATATGTGTAATTTATTCTCATATAACCTATTATGTCTGTCGACCATGTATCAATCAGCTAAAAAGTTTCCCAGATACAAAATCCACCTAAAACTGCAATATCCTTTAATTGTTTTGAGCAGTGTACTTCTAGGAATTAAAGTAGGAGTTAAAATATGTGTGGATAAAAAAATTGCCAGAAATCGATTTTTATTAAAATATTTGCAAGTTACAATTTATGATATTTTTCATATATTAATTTCTTCATTCATATTTCTCATATAAAAAACAAATAACTATGTTTAGGATACTTTATATTAATATTACAGCGTGAAATATAATTATAAGAAATATGAATGAAAATATTAAAAATTAATTTGAAATGAGAAATTCAAAATTTTGCTTTTATATATATCCCAAACATTTTCACAAAATTAATAAAATTTGATATCTGAAGTTAAAATTTACCATAGAACCGAAATATCGTGTCAAGTTTTATTACAGCCATCAAAACTTTACAGTTTGTTTCTATTTCAATACTAGTATATAACCCCCGTCAAAAATGACAGATAGTTGATCTGCGCTGCATTTTCATAAGACTTCATACAAACAAACAGCATGAAGATTTTATTATTGAAAGGTATGTATTGTCGAAAAGTACATTTTAAAAATGACAAATGATTTCTACAAATACAAATAATAAGGATTTTTTTTTTTATATAATTACTATTAAATTTTTGAAATAGTTCAACGATTGGACAAAACATTCAAATTAAATATTAAAAAATTATCCATCTGCGAAAGTTTTTGTAAAAAAGTGTTATCAGTGAGTTTCTAAAGAGCTTGGCGCTCACCACATAGATCATTTTTTGATTATATAAGCCAAATTAAATGGAAATTACTCAATACTATTTGTTGCTTATATTTTAATTACGTTTCATAAGGAAAAATGATTTTATTCACGATGGGAACAAAAATTTCAAAATTTGTTTGTATTATCTACCGGTAGATGGCGCCAGATTTTTTTTTTTTTAAAGCGTATATGTCGAAGGCAACACTGAGACGGCAACAGTGTTCGTTTGTTTATATCTGGGATTCTGATGTTTAATCTGGATTTTAATTAAGAACTTAAAACATTATAATAGGATATGATATACATGTTTTATACACTGAAAAAAATGGGTACTCAAAATTCAGTAAAAAGTACTCAATTTTGAATACGTCACATACTCAAAATAGCTCCGATCCAAATGTACTCAAAATTGAGAAACAGATGTACTCATTTTTGATCCCATGGATGTATTCAAATATGAACGGCTATGTACTCATTTTTGATCCCATAGATGTATTCAAATTAAAAAAAAATTATGTCGTTAAAATAAAATTTATAGGATTAAAAAAAAAGTTACTTCGCGAGGACAACCTTATAAGGGATACATACATTTCTGCTCATTTTTTTCATTCCTGCGTGAGTTTATAGTAATTAACCAACCCTTGCCCATGAGAGGAATCGAACCTGTGATGTCCTGCGTACAAACTTGACGACTCAGACCAACGCGCCATGAGTGGTCACGCCGCCTGCTCAAATGTTGTTAGTTATTGTGCAAAACTTGCAAAAACTTGAGGTTTCATCTGTAGATGGATTTTTTTCAGTTCCAATGTTTTTAATATTTTCTTTTCATAATTTTCAATATTTTGCTGTATGATTTGGTGCCTATATCAGATAAATTTTAATTTATTATGTATTATATGCGTAAAACATTGCATTAAGAATACTGATTGCTTCTTTTTGCAACAGTACCAATAATTTCTTTATTCGAGCATATACTTTTTTTAAATTATTTGCCTGATTATCTATTTATCACTTCTAATAAAAACAACAATTATCTTAATCAGACGTGTTTATTACATGCTATCCTAATCCTAATAATATTATAAATCTGATTGTGTGCAAATGTTAGGCTGAAGCCAGCATCAAAATGAAGCATTTAATTATCCTGTATCTTTGCATATAAGTTGATTATAACCATCATATGAACATAGGCTGGTTTTTGTTTATTTTATTTCAATATTTTTCTTAATAATTCAAAATTTCATTATTTTCATAGAGAATAAATGGACATTTTTTCGTATATTTTAAAATGGTTGGTTGGTTTGGTTGGTTTGGCCCAAAGGGCCCGGTTTTGCAGCTTTTTTTAAAATGGTTAAATTTATTTTACCGCTGCTAATACTTTATCGTTGCCAATATGAAATAAAACCCCTGAGTAATAATTTTTAATCAACAATTTATTTTCACGTGCAAAATTTTCATGTGAAAAATGAAAATGAAATGAATTATTTAAGAATTAAACAGAATATGAAATGATGTCATATTAGAAATAAAACGTGCGTTTTCAAATATTTGATAATAATACAAAATGCACAAATACGAGTAAGTATGGAAAGCAAGCGAATATGATGTCATATATAGAAAAATAAAACAGATTTGTTTTGATGTTAAAATAAAATGATCTTGGGTTATCAAATTATTTGTGATTAATTTCTCTTATTTTTTTCTTTTTCACATGAAAGGAATTATTTTAAATGTACGTAATATATGTATTTTAAATGTATGTGTTGTAAATTAAAGTTCTGTGTTTTAAATGAAATGAGTGATAGATTTATATTTTTAATGAATTCTGCACAAATGATGGGATAGGTTGGCGATTGATCGTCTG
The DNA here is from genome assembly GCA_963931845.1 of Maratus michaelseni. NCBI lineage: Eukaryota > Metazoa > Arthropoda > Arachnida > Araneae > Salticidae > Maratus > Maratus michaelseni. The sequence goes on from OZ007587.1 coordinate 190,776,567, forward strand.
CACACGGCTAACATAAAGTTACCATATTTTTAATTTAAATTTTAAAAAGTAAAAAAAAAAAAAAAAAAAAATATTGGATGGCAAATGTTAATGATATGCATCGCAAAATTATCCGTATCGAAAATCAGAAAATCTTAATAAAAATAACTATGTATTTTAAAAGAAAGTTTCTTTTCTCATTAAAGCTAAAGATTTAATATGATTATGTCGAAGTAACAGCATTTTTTCTCTATCATTTTCCCACAATCGAAACACATTTGTAAATCGTCGTTTCGAACCGGAATTTAATATTACATTACTTTTAGTTTTAAAATAGGAAAAACTTTGTTGTCGTTTTTAAATATAGCTTTTTTTAAAGTTGTTTCATAATAGATTTTTGCAAAGTCTTGTAGGATAAGAAAAATTGCATAGATTTTAAAGCAATGTTTAAGTAAAATTACAATATTTTTTAAACTTAAAAAAACAACAATGTTATCGAAAAGAAAATCGATTTTACCAACAAATTCGCGTAATGCAAAAGCAAAGAAGAAATCAAAAAGTAATGAATCTTTTCTTCCAGCCGAATTGTGTAAACTTGAACAAGCCGATCGTGCCAATTCATAACATTATAAACGTGAAAGCGCGTTCTATATAGTAGAATTTTTTTTACATATAGGTAGAAAATTTCCGACAATAGGAAGGTTAGGGGTCTAAAATTAGGTCCATAGTCAATTTGCCTTTTTTTTTTTTTTTTTTTTTTTTTTTTTTTTTTATCAAGTGAAATTTGGCGCAAAATTAAATACATTGTTGTAACCAGATTTGTTTTTTGCGTGGTAAACACTTAATGGTATTTTAGATGATCATTTCCCCGCTCACCTTTGATGCCAACTATGACTGTAAAGCATATTAAAAAATATTAGCCGATAATTTTCTATTTTTTATTGCTTCATGGTGTAAATAGACATCCTGTTTCATACTTTAATCCTGAATCGGTCATGCCATTGTCGTTCAATTTTTATTCCTAATCCTAACCCTAATCGTATCCTATCATAATCCTGATAATAACTTTAAAGAATATTCTTTGACACGAATATGTAAATTAATTCAATATCCATAAATGGAATGAATGGAAAATAGAATAAATAGAAATGGCAAAATAAAATAACAAGAAAGTACATTTATCCGACACCTAACCCTAGAGAAAGCGTAAAAAATTTCAAGCGCATGAAATAAATTCAAATAATCTTATATATACTAACAAAAATATGTAAATTTAGATCATCAGATTTGTGTCGTCGGTATTTATTTACTTATAGTTTTCTTGACGCGATAGAGAAAATATCGAGGTTAAATTGTGCAGAATTTAACCCCTTGAGGGGCACCGGTATACAATATATATACCACTTTTTAATATATAACTTTGGCACCAATATTATTAAATAAAAATATTTAGTATAATTTTTTGCAGATTGAAAAGGTAAAAATTCATTATTTAAAATTACTGGTGTCAAAACATCGCAAAATTTAGCATTTTTAGACCACGTGCTTGCCCTTCAAGGATTTAAAGTACTTTCCAGCAACCTTTATTTACATTTTAGAATCGCATCAGATTGTTATATCTTTGTGAAATAGCTATCAATGTATAAAATCCACAAGCAGTTTGTTCACTATTTACACCATTTAGCGTGGACCACTTAATTTAATATATACATAAACAAGATAATGTAGTAAGAAATATGTAACATATGTCTATGCAAATAAACAATATAATAATGCCCCTTTAGCAATGCACACATATACAAATTGTACACCAAATACCACCTAAAATGCACTGTTGTATAGAAGAATTCTGCCAGTGTTGTTTTTCGTTTTACGAAGAGGAATTCCTCGATTTTCACGATTTTACTTGGTCCTCCTTTTTTCATTAGTTGCAGTTTCATTTTCGCGATTGTATATATTATTTGGCATGAAATTTCACTTTTTTAAGACTGGGTTATGTCAAAGCCCCTATAGCAAAGAAATACCGTACGGTCTCCTATAAAATGTGATAAAGCTTTGGTTAATTATATATGTTGTTAATTATCAAGTGAAATGTTTTGCTAAATTAATGCATTTATTCTTTTTTTAATGTTACGTGAACGAAGTCACGGGTAACAGCTAGTTAAATATATATTTTTTAATGTCTTATTTTAAAAAAAATATGTAAATAAATTTTTTTATAATAAATTAAATTATTATATTTCAGCTAGGCTGAGAGCTTTTGCGTACGGTTCGGTTAAACTAAATAGTTAAAAAAAAAAAATGAGTTTTAGAAACAAATTTGAAATGACCTTAGGATAGGTAGGTTTAAATCTGGACTTATTGATTTTATTTAAATTAAATTAGTTTAATTTATAAAAATAAAAGCTAAAGAAATAAATTAAAAACGTTATAAAGTTAAAAACTTTATTTTTATAGAAGTAAAGAAAAAATATTAACTAATTTTATAAATTTAAGGAAAAAATTATAAACTTTGTAAAATTATAATTTATAAAATAATAAATTTTAGCGTAATTCATAAATTTGTAAGCCAAATCAGCTTAGTTTAATACCAATTTGCATAGCTATAATTTGCAAAGATATGTTATGAAACTTTTAAATAACACAATATTGCCTCACGTTAAAAAAGTTAAAATAAATTAAAAAAAAATTGTGGGAAAAAAAATCATAATTTTGAAGTACTATCAAGAAAAAAAAAAGTAGATGTGTAAAATGTGAGGGAAAAAAAAAAAGAGTAAATGTGTTGTAGTGGATCCACTTTGATGAAAATCCCGAACAACCAGATCCACTTTTCATTTCACTTATTCTTCGTTTTTCCTTCAAATAATAGCTTTTTAGGCTCCGAAATTTCGTCATTACACATTCTGAAATATACAAGTATGTTGGGGTTTGATCATATGTTCATTTTTGATCCAAAAATACTCATTTCGAAATGAGTACACGAACTTACTCATTTTTGAGAATACATATGTTCATTTTTGATCCAAAAATACTGATTTCGATATGAGTACATTGACTTACTCATTTTTGAGAATGCACGTGTTCATTTTTTATCCAAAAATACTCATTTCGAAATGAGTACATGGACTTACTCATTTTTGAGTACTTCATTTTTTTTCATTGTAGGAATGCTGAACAGACATGATTTCAAGTAGAAGATATTATCATTTATAATTATTCATGTCTTATGTTAACATAGGTTTACATTAAGCCTAACATGGCGTTTAACTACGGTCGATTCGCAGACCAGAGTGGTCGCGCCCGGAATGGTTACAGACACTTTCTCGCCTTCGGATTGTATTATAAGTAGATAGATGAGTACGGTGCTTTAATCATACTACTTTCATATATAATAATCTATATTAATAAAACAAAGATAGTTTGTGTGTCTGCCTGTGTATCTCTGTACGCTCTCATGCTGTGTTGGATAAGAATAAGCACTACATTTGGCCCCAAAGTGCTCCGAGCACACTTGAAGAGATATTTTGAAATTTGATTTAGAATTAAAAAAATTAAATAATGTGCTTATTTCAAACTATTTTATAAATCGAATATTAAAGGGAAACTCTCGAAATTTTCCGGAACTGCTTTCCTCCGAACGGCTGTAATAGGTAGCTTTATACTTTTTTGTATTGAAAGCTACCTAAAAACAACGATTAATTTATGAGTTTTAGTGAACGCGATTTCACGCAAATTATTTTCTTTCATTGTTGTAATCATTTACCCAATTATACGCATAAAACTATATATTCATATCCGTTAGCGCCGAATTCTCGCCAAACTTGGCAACATTTGGCGACATATCGCCAAATTTGGCGACCAAAATAAGTCTTCATAAATGAAGCCAACTTGGCTATAGCTCAATAATTTGGCGAATTTCTTATTCAAATTCCGTATTAACGAATCTTTTGTAAACGGTTTCTTTGCATTTTAGCTTGCTGTTTTCGGGTAACATTAGCTAAAAATTTAAAACGAAGATATAGGAAAGCTACCTTTTCCTCCCGGTACAGGCCGGAAGGACTTTTATTATTTTTAGACCGAATGTATGAGTAAAAATAAGGTAAAAAAAAGGGTAAAAAAGCACGATGACCAGTTTAATTTCACAGGAATTTAGCAATCTCGGGGCTACGTTAAAGATAGAAAAACAGAAAAAAAACACACGCATATTTTAGTAAACATTTAAAGAATTTCTCTAAACTTTATCACATTGCCAACAATCTCTGAGTTGTCGAATTAAACTATTAGTTTCATTAAGTTCCCATTCGTGCAAAGCGGTTGAAAGTCATATGAATTCTTCACATGTATTTTTATAACATAATACGTACCATCGCTAATATACTTTTATGTCTGTATGTTGTACGGTCACATTACAGGTGCATTTACTTATGATTAAGAAAAAACACAGTTATCATTATTTATGACCCAGTCCTAATATGTATACGACATCATCACTATTTCATACTTTCCATAAATCGCATGTTCCTACTAAACAATAAATAAGAAATATATGCCTAATCGGGGAAATTTGGGTATAAAAATCGCATGTTTCTAACTTTAACACCTTATAGTCACTACAATGACAGGATTTCTTATGTTTTTCGGTTCCATTTAAGCAATGTGTTCTCATAGAATGAAACTATGTAAGTGTCACATTTATTGCTCTTTTTATTACCTCAAAATTAATAAAACATTTCTATACTCAAATGTGCCTGTGTGTTGAAGGAATTTAAATATAACGTGTATTGACAAAAACATGTGTGTTTTATATTCTAACTATACTTAAATTACCCTTCTACAGGTAAATTTAGGTATGTAAAGAAATAAAGAAAACATTTTAGAGGTTTATTAATGAACATTTATTAGGCTTAAATCTAGGATAAGCAGCATACACTGATAAGTCCCTTCTTGACATCTTCCACAGTCATTTTGAGATCATTCCCATCATATATGTTAGGTCTTTTCCTTACATATATGCGAGGCATGCCTGGAAAAGAACAACTCGAATAGTTTATAGGTTTGGTTCTCGAATTAGACCATATACACAAACTAACCCACATTTTAACTAGTCGTTGGGGGCCACCATAATACTTACCCATCATGTATATGTATAATGTAAAATATTAAAATAAAAATGTGTAAACCACTTATAAAATGCATTGCAATTCAAATAAAATCGTGGCTTGATGACGTTATAAAAAGGCTCGATTACTGAATTGCTTGAAAGAGGTTTTTCCTTATAACTCCAAAAATAATACTCCTATTAACTAGCGGTTTATTGCATCTGATTAAGCGTCAAATTTCCAATTAAAATATATCTTTGAAGTGAAATTTGGATGAAATACAGGGTCATGAAAAATCGAAGAGTGTGGAAAATAGGATTACAAATATCTCGGCAACTCATTATCCGATCGACTTCATGTTTTATGCAAAATTTATGTTTTTTTATTGTTTTTTATATTTACTACTTAAAATAAACAATTTCGAAAATTTTTATATACCTTTGATCAGAACGAATATTTCGAGAGTCCGAAAAAAAATATTCCGGTTAATCGAGGTTATTGAAATGAAATAGACTTCTTCCCATTATTACATACTAAGTACATACCAAATTGAAAGTCTCTATCTCAATTTGTTCGGGAGATAGAGCGTTTACAGACACACAGACACACACACACACAGACACACAGACGGACGGCAAATTTTTTTTTCTAAAAATATGTTTTTTGGAATCTCCAGTGTCTGAAACGTGTAAATCCGTCAAAAAAAAAAAAATTTCGATTTTCAAAACGATTACAAGACTTACCCTATACTACGTATGATGGGTAAGTAATACTACGTATGATGGGTAAGTAAAAATGACGATTTTATACGAAACACTGTCATTTAACATTAAACTTTTAAGTCAAATTATTGTACACAACTGTAATGTAAGTGTAATTCAGATGGTTTTGTGTGTGCTTTTGAAATTGATGATTCTTCTGTATAGAAATAACCGTTAAACTTTTTTTTTTTTTACAAAGTAGTTTTGGTTATCTAAAACCTTCTCACGCCGAAACAGTGAGAAACATGGTATAAACATATGGAATAAATTAAATAATTCTAAAAAAAAAAATAATGTTAGGTTTTATAAAATGAAAATGCAATTTATACTCAAATTACTCACTGTACCCAAGTTACCCTGACAGTGGATACCGAAAAATGTATAATCATTATATCTGAAATGTGTTTTCGTTCTACTTTTTCTTTCTTTTTTTTTCTTAGTATTATTTTTATTTATTTATTTTTATTTTTATTTTTTATTTTTTATTTTTTAGTATTACTTAGCTGATGATACTATGGAAGTTCTCGAAGACCTTCCGCCAAATAGCGGGCGAGACCCTTACAAAGTTCTCATCAAAAAGCAGAAAATACCAATAGACAGAAATGAATTACCGGGTAATTTTTCTCTTTTAGTTATTTTCAATTAACAGAAATAACAAGTTCAGTAAGGCACCTTTTATACTTTTCTAAAGGGACAAATCGAAGTACAAACAGGGCCGCAGAGAGAAGAGAGAGGAGGTGAGGGGAGTGTGTAAAGCCAGTACAAGGGACTTGTCTCTTACCAGGACTTGTCTCTCTTAAAGCGCCCGTCTCGGGTTTGATTTTTAAAATAAAATAGTGAAAACATAGATTTGAGTATACTTCTTTTGTTACGTAAAATTTTAAGCATACAATAATAATAATAAGAAGAAGTCAGAACTTGAATCGTGTAAGTCTTATTAAATGGGACATGTTAATGTTATTTATTACCGAGCAGTATGTAAATGTAATTAAAATAAAAAATATATCTTTTTAGTAAATTATTAGTAAGTACAATTATTGAGAATTTTTCTAGCGTATAAATAAAATTATTTTACAATTTAAAAATGTAAGAATGAACCTAGATCTAAGCTCGAACGCATATAAATCTTTAAAAAACAGTTTAAATGAGATATTGCATGAACATTGTATTAGGTTATTTAATAAAGCCTCAAAAACTACTGTATTTACACTTGCGACGTTCTTTTTCACGAAATTTTTAATTTTTGAATTTAAATCATACTGTATTCTAAACAACTCAAATATTTTTAGTCCGATTTAGATTAGGTTGGTTTCTTTCAAAACCGTTTTGAGATCTTGATTAAACATTTTTCTGTTTCCGTAATATCTGCCTGAATTTAATGGGTATAAGATGGTGTTAATTTCTAACTGGAAACTGAAAAGTTCCTTTCACCTTTTCCTTACAGCCCGCCACACCACTTTTGACCTTTAGAAGTTAGAAGCGTGCACGCTGAGGCCATTTTCGGTCTCGGGTTCGGTTTTTTATATACAATCTTCGGGCTTGATCTCAAAGTAAAAATTTTATTTATTCACAAATGTAGAAACACAAAAACTGGCTATTTGATAAACAAGTACGCATAACTTTCTTAAGAGCCTACAATAGTCACGCGAAGAAACGCTCACGCTAATGTTAAGTCTATGGGAAGGTTATCGCGCGTTTTCTCGCTCGCATTTTAATATTTTTAAATATTTTTTTTTTCATAGGATAGCTGAGACCAATCTACAACGTTGTTAGTTTTTACTTTTTCGATTTCTGTTTTAGTTTATTTCTGAGGACCAACTCAATAGTTGGATCCGGTAAAAATCGAGTTGTTGTGTCTTTTAAACTCTTATAAAATCGATTCCAGCAAAATTAAAAAAAAATTAAGAACTAAGAACGATAGCTCAGGGTTTAAGCTTTCCAAAAATATGCTTTTTATAATTCTACTGCAATTACAGCGAGTATAATCACGGGATAACTTTGAGAAAAATTGAGACAAAAATCTGAATTAATTATATGCGGACTGCCTCCAATCGGGTACGCCCACTGGTATTCTGTGATTGGACAAAGCATTCTCTGAACTCTGTAGATACGCCTCTCGGAAAAACCTCACCGCGATAATGGCAATATGTTTTTCTGATATATATTTTTTTTCTGTATGTATATCCACCCAAAACTTTAGAAGGGATACTCAAAATTTAATACTTTTTTTTTTTTCTTTTGATGGAAAAGTATATCTTTCCAGTTGACTGTAAGCAATGTTTATTTTTCTGAATATTTACATTGCTTTTTTCTTTACTTTATAAATTTTAACGTTCGTAACAATTGACTAATAGCCCCAGAGCGGACTTGGGGAGACTCCAGGGGAGGGGGGGGAGTGTTCATTGGTTAAGTATAAAAGGTGGAGGGTTAGCCCCCCCCCCCCCCTTGAATTTGATAAATGAGTTTTTCATGCAGAATTATCCAATTTTCTTCAAATTTTGTACATAGTTTCATCGTGATAAGGTACTTTTCTGATTAGATTTAGGAGTTCATTGGTTAAGTATAAAGGGGGGGGGAACGGGGGCTAACACCCCTTACTTTAGATAAGTGGGTTTTTCATGCAGAATTATCCAATTTTCTTCAAATTTTGTATACAGGTTCATTCTGATAAAGCGCTTTTCTGATTAGTTTTGGGGGTTCACTGGTTAACTATAAGGGGGGAGGGGTATGATTCTCCCCTTAATATATTGTCGATTTCTTTATTTTTCGAGGGGCTTATTTCAAAGAAAGAGTATAATATACAATTAGTGTGAATAGCCTGTGAGCTCAATGCCCTCAGTTTAACTGGGCAGTTTTCCTTTTGTATTTCTTTCATTTACAGTGCCACACAAAAGTATTCTTTTACATGATGATATACGGGGGAAAACTATTTGCAGCATATTTTAATTATGTTACGCCATTTCAAATATAATGAAATGGATATACATTATTGAGGTTTACAAGAAGACACTTGTTATGCGAAAAGCATTTATCATTCTTTTACAGGGACACACAAAATATTTCGGGTATAATACTGTGTCCGAAATATTGCTTAAAAGCCATAATTGGAAGTAGGACTTTAGTTAGGTATGCGTTTAACTAAATTTTTGAATGCTATGAGTTAGGTATAAATGCTACAGATCATATACAGGGCTAAACAAAAAAATTTGTAAGCATTACGGTGCAGCAGCGTAAATTGATTAAAATGGGTTTTTAATCGAGTTATGAATTTTGAACGTGAAATATATTTAGTATACCAAGGAAGGCTTGTGGAATATAAATAAAATCATATACAGGACCACGCAAAGAACTGAAAACATGGCTGACTATGTATGATAATTCCTGGAAGTGTGATTTCAGCGTATATATATTTTTTTCTGTATGTATATCCACGCAAAACTTTAGAAGGGATACTCCAATTTTAATACTTTTTTTTTTCTTTTGATGGAGAAGTATATCTTTCCAGTAGACTGTAAGCAATAAGTTTATCTTTCTGAATATTTACGTGCTTTTTTTTTTACTTTATAAATTTTAACGTTCGTAATAATTGACTAATAGCCCCATAGCGGACTTGGGGAGACTCCAGGGGAATGGGGGGGAGGGTTCATTGGTTAAGTATAAAAGGGGGAGGGTTAGCCCCCCCCTTGAATTTGATAAATGATTTTTTCATGCAGAATTATCCAATTTTCTTCAAATTTTGTACATAAATTAATCGTGATAAGGTACTTTTCTGATTAGTTTTGGGGGTTCATTGGTTATGTATAAAGGGAGGGAACGGGTGCTAACTTCCCTTAATTCAGATAAATGGGTTTTTCCTGCAGAATTATCAAATTTTCTTCAAATTTTGTACATAGGTTCACCGTGATAAAGCGCTTTTCTGATTAGTTTTGGGGATTCATTGGTTAAGTATAAAAGGGGTAAAGAGGGGGGAGTAATCCTTCCCCCCTTAATTTAGATAAATGGGTTTTTCATGCGGAATTATCCAATTTTCTTCAAATTTTGTATATAGGTTCATTCTGATCAAGCGCTTTTCTGATTAGTTTTGGGGGTTCACTGGTTAACTATAAGGGGGGGAGGGGTATGATTCTCCCCTTAATATATTGTCGATTTCTTTATTTTTCGAGGGGCTTATTTCAAATTCTTTGAAATAAGAATATAATATACAATTAGTGTGAATAAGCTGTGAGCTCAATGCCCTCAGTTTAACTGGGCAGTTTTTCTTTTGTATTTCTTTCATTTACAGTGCCACACAAAAGTATTCTTTTAGATGATGATCTACGGGGGAAAAACTATTTGCAGCATATTTTAATTATGTTACTCCATTTCAAATATAATGAAATGGATATACATTATTGAGGTTTACTACAAGGCATTTGTTATGCGAAAAGGATTTATCATTCTTTTACAGTGACATATAAATATTTCAGATATAGTACTGTGTCCGAAGTATTGCTTATAAGCCATAATTGGAAGTAGGATTTTAGTTAGGTATGGGTTTGACTAAATTTTTGAATGCTATGTGTTATGTATAAATGCTAGAGATCATATACAGGGCTAAACAAAAAAATTTGTAAGCATTACGGTGCAGCAGCGTAAATTGATTAAAATGGGTTTTTAATCGAGTTATGAATTTTGAACGTGAAATATATTTAGTATACCAAGGAAGGTTTGTGGAATATAAATAAAATCATATACAGGACCACGTAAGGAACTGAATACATGGCTGACTATGTATGCGATAATTCCTGGAAGTGTGGGTTGGGTTGGGTTGATTATTGACGGCCAATTATCTACACTAGGGATATAGGCCCGGGGGGAGTGCCCTTCGTGGGGGTCTTTCTAAGGGAACCTAATCCGTATTTACGCATGTGGTTAAATCCACGGCTCGAAGAAAACCACGAAAACTCCGAACGATTAGGCCGACGGGCGCGATTGGGATCGAACCCAGCACCTCCCGTCTACCAGCTTCGAGAGCACAACCTCTCAGCCACTGGTGGGGCTCCTGGAAGTGTGATTTCAGTGTGTATTTGCCTGAATGAAACTATAGCTTAATATGTCGCGTGTACAAAAAGCTTATGTTATATACAGGGCTGTACAAAATAATTCAAGTATGTTTCCATCTATTGGTAGAAACTGTTGAAGATGAATTTCCAACTGTGTTTTTTTTGTTTTATTGCTAAACTAAACTGCAGCATACTATAGGGTATATACAAATATATAAATTATATACAGGGCTGCAGGAAAGAATTGGAGTACTTTTCCGGCTGTGGATGGTAATTGTTGAAACCTGGTTTTCAAATTTGTTTTGTGTTTTTCTGAAATGTTTACTTAGATAGCTTATTTACCTTATTAAACAGCGATGGTTTGTTAAAGTATTCTGTTAGTGTTGGAAAGTGTTTCATAATCTATGCTTGGTACAGGATTTTACTAATTTTACTAATGAACAAAATTTTAGATAAATAATTAAGATATAGATTGGAAATTGTGGATGCGAAGGGATGTCATCTGCCGACACGACTAGCGTAGTGTCTTCGTTATATTCTGATTATAAAAAAAAATATATTTTTTTAATGATCACGTTAATGTATGCGAAGGTGGTTTTCTTGAACATATTATATTGCGGGTATGGGGAGGGAGGGGGTTAACGCCTTGCTCTGATTTTCACAAAACAAATTCCCAAGAAATTTAATATTTTTACCTTCTAACGTAGCGTTTTTTAAATGTTATGTATAGAGAATACGGGAAATTTTAAATAACGATTTTCATAAATGTTTAATTTATGTTCCTAATAAAAGTACACAACCCGTATATGCCTGATGGTTACCAACAATCAAAGTAAATGAATTGTTGTTATCTCGGGTTCTACGGATTCCCAATCACAACGGCCTTTAGATGATTCGACTTTGTTTTCGTTCGTGATACAGATTTTAGTTCCACCTTCCACCGCCAAGGGCGGCATTATTTTTTAGAGTTCTGTGGGCCTGATTTCGACGGGCATTGGTTCATTCAACTCCTTTAAGCAACGCGTACCCGTGTTGGATGTTCGTATGGGACAAATTGCGCCCCCTGGCGTTGGAATGCGGTACTAAAGGATTATGAGCGCGTGTGCAGCACGCTTGCTATTCGATGCTGGAGGCAGCGGGAACACAATTTGGAGTTTTATTCGGAAGGTGGTGTTTCTTTAGAACAGGGTGCGTCCCCTAGCGGCGGGAGGTGGAACTAAAAAAGTTTGCAGCGCGTGCGCTGCATGCATACTATACGGTCCGGCAGGCAGTGGGAACACGTCTCGGTGGTTCGTTTTAACAGAATGCGCCCGTACTTGCGGAAAGTGGAGATACAGGATTTTCAGTCGACGTGCAAAGCACTTTTAATTAAATAATTTAATACAAAATCAGGTTAAAGATATAAAATCATACAAACTTTAGTTTTGTTTAATTTTATTATCATGGGTCCGAGCAACGCCGGGCGGGTCAGCTAGTATATATATATATATATATATATATATATATATATATAATTATAATATCTATGAATTTCAAAATACATATCAAGTTCTTATATCATTCTACTTTAATCTACAAAGAAATAAATAATGATATTGTGTAAACAGAATCTCATCAAAAAGTCACCTGTAAAAAATGCAGCCAAGTCCCGTAACTCATTTACCGTAAAAAGTACTGAGATCGTATAAAGCCAAGTTTAACTATCTTATTAACGCTGAAATTTTCATTCACAAATCACTCCTAGTCTCTATATCTTTAGTTAATTATTATTTTGTGACTTGGCAATTACGTAGCACGAGAATGTGATGTATATAGTTAGTCTTAATCAAATAATACTATAACATATTAAGGTGTAATAACTTCCCTGTGCGTATATAATTTGCTTTAGTTAAATTATCCCATCCCATCCCATAACATAGTAAGGTGTAATAACTTCCCTGTGCTGCGTAATTGCCAAGTCACAAAATAATAATTAACTAAAGATGTAGAGACTAGGAGTGATTTTGTGAATGAAAATTTCAGAGTTAATAAGATAGTTAAACTTGGCTTTATACGATCTCAGTACTTTTTACGGTAAATGAGTTACGGGACTTGGCTGCATTTTTTACAGGTGACTTTTTGATGAGATTTCACTTCTTTTTGTAAGTAACCCTCCTTTTCTTGATTTTGGGTTCTTTTTGGAGATCATCCACTGATTTTCGCTAAGCCCACACTCTGTCCCTATTATTTACAGGTATAAAAAAATTGAAGCTTTAGTTTCGTTTGCAAAGTACTGTAGATAAAAAGAGATTTCAGGTTCCTAGGCAAGCACTAAATTATGGGAGGGGGAGTGTCAAAAGTACTCTCAATTGCTTCCAGGATAGGCGCTATGCATCTGAGATATAACTCGCAGCCTTAGATACTTGATATTTAACATAAAAGAACTTTTTAGTATAAAAAGAAAGCCAAAATTAAAATTTCCGGAAATTTCCAATAAATCAAACTATATTCCTTTTTTCGATGGTTTTTTTTTCGTTTTTTTTTTAGACTTTTTTTTATTATTTACGGATTTTTTAATTTTTCCTTACTTAGTGTACAAAACCCTGCCTTTCTGCCAAATGTCAATCTTCTAGGACTACAAAATCGAATTATTTTCAAATTTTCGACTTTTTATGAATTTATTGATTTTTCGATTTTAATTTTAAGTTACCTGATTGTCATGCTAATATAGTAATTATTTGATCCGTCTTCTTAGGATCATTTAGGTTCAATTTAGAGATAAATCAAGTGAATCTTAGAGTCACCATGATTTTATTTAGAAAGGACTATCAAGCCATAACCAGCCAGTAATGTCGGGAGGGTAGGGGGGAGCTGTGAAAATTTTTGTGGGGCTAACATCATTTAACAATCCATATTTCATATGTGAAGTAAATAGAGTACAACATGTGAAAGAAAACAAACCTGTCTATAAAGAAATCGCCTATATCGTAGCCAGTCTATAGCGGAACTTTTCTATAACGAAATTCGTAAACGAAAGAAAAGAAAACCATAATCCGGGGGAAATAACATAAAACAATTAGGGGCGTTGTACTAGCTAATAGGACAATTATCTTATAACGAATGTTTCTAGCAGTACAAAATCAAATTGTTTTCGAATTTTCGATTTCTTAAACATATTTCGATTTTTCGATTTTATTTTCGAATTTTTTAATTGTTCCTTTTATTAAATAGTAAATACTACCTTTACACCAAGTTTTAAGTTTCTAAGACTACAAGATAAAAATATTTTCAATTTTTGATTTTTTCGCATTTTTTTTTATAATTTTCTGGATTTTATAATTTTTTCTTATTTTGTATCCTTTATTACAAATTTTAAGTTTCTAGACCTACAAAATCGAATTATTTTTAAATTTCCGATCTTTTTCGATTTTTTTATTTTATTTTCGAATTTTATTGCGTTTTTATTTTAACTTATTCTGAATCCCAAACACTATCTTTACCGCGAATTTTAAGTTTCTAAGGCCAAAAGATCAAATTATTTAAATTTTTTTCAAATTTTTTCGAATTTTTCGAATTTTTGATTTGTTTTCGAGTTTTCTGGATTTTTTAATTTTTCCTTATTTTGCATCCTAAATACTACCTTTATTCCGAATTCCAAGTTTCTAGCGTAACAAAATTGGATTATTTGAAGTTTTTCGATTTTTTTCGATTTTTCGATTTTATTTTCAATGTTTTTTTTGTGTGTTTTTGATGTTTTCTTTTTCTGAATTCTAAACACTACCTTCACACCAAATTTTAAGTTTTTAAGACTACAAGATCGTGTTATTTTCAATTTTCAATTTTGTTCGAATTTGTTAAATTTTCGAATGTTTTTTTTTTTTCCGGATTTTATAATTTTTCCTTTCTTTGTATCCGAAACACTAGCTTTGTTCCAAATTTTAAGTTTCTATGGCTTCGGGATCTACACAATCTTTTTGATGACGCGAGAGTGAGTGAGTGTGTGAGTGACAAAAAATCGAAACTTTGAGTTCATATATCGTCTGCACAAATTTATGGGTATTTTTGAATTATCCATATTTTTGAATTTTTCCTTATTTAGTATCTTAAATATTACCTTTATTCCAAATTTCAAGTTTCTAGCGCTATGAAATCGAATTATTTTCAAATTTTCCTTATTTTTCGATTTTTCCGATTTTTTTGTTTTATTTTCGAATTTTATTTGGTTTTTTATTTTAACTTATTCTGAATCCTAAACACTATCTTTACTGCGAATTTTAAGTTTCTAAGATCAAATTATTTTAATTATTTTAATTTTTTTCGAATTTTTGAATTTTTTTTTCGAATTTTCCGGAATTTTTAATTTTTCCTTATTTTGCATCCTAAATACTACCTTTATTCCGAATTCCAAGTTTCTAGCGCAACAAAATCGGATTATTTGAAATTTTTCGATTTTTTTCGATTTTCGATTTTTTCAATTTTGCTTTCGATTTTTTTGGTGTTTTTGATGTTTTCTTTTTCTGGATGATAAACACTACCTTCACACCGAATCTTAAGTTCCTAAGACTACAAGATCGTATTATTTTCAATTTTCAATTTTGATGGAATTTGTTGAATTTTCGAATGTTTTTTTTTTTTCGAATTTTCCGGATTTTATAATTTTTCCTTTCTTTGTATCCTAGACACTACCTTTTTTCCAAATGTCAAGTTTCTAGGGCTACGGGATCTACCTAATCTTTTTGATGATGCGTGAACGAGTGAGTGAGTGAGTGACAAAAAATCGAATGTTTGAGTTCATATATCGTCTGAACTAGAAAAGATAGAAAGTTTTAATTTTAAATTTTCGTCCTGTGTGCCAAATACTCTAGAACAGGGGTTCTCAAACTATGGTACGCGTACCAGTACTGGTACGCGAAGGTCTGGCTACTGGTACGCAGAAGTTCGATACTGGTACATAGAATAAAATACAGAATTCAGCATATTATTATGTAATCAAAAACGGACCAACTGTAGTATCAATGTCTTTATTAGCATGGAAATTTTCCAAACAATTTCGAATACGATTTAGCATGTGTAAACGCTTCTTCTATTTTGTTGTTGTTGTTGTTGTTGTTGTTTTGTTAACGAGAAATTTTTGTTAAACAGGATTTGTACACTTTTAGCACAATTTTTTAATATAATTTCCTTTTTAATATTTAAATAGCTGAAATTGTAAACGTCTCGTTTAATTGCAGGATTTGTAATACTTTTCTGCAGTTAAATAAGGCGAAAAATTCTATTAAAAAATTGTGGTGTACGAATATGGATAAAAATTGAATTTTTTAATAAAGACCTAATTTCAAAATTAATGAATGAATTATTTTTAATTAGCAGAAGAACAGTTTTTTAACATGCTTTATAAATTGAATTATCTGAAGGTAAAGTCTGGATTCTTTGAAGCAGGAGGAGTTTGTGTGAGTAGGAGGTGTCAAAACAAAATAAAATTCCAAGTGTAATTTCATAACGCATTGTTCTGTTTGTTCTAGAAAAGCTTCTAGGAGGTGCTGAAATAAAAGTTTAATTTCAAACATAATTCATAAATTAATACATTATGTTGATGGTAGAAAAATTATTAAAAACTAATGATGATACTACTTCTTACCTGAGAGTTATTATAAAGCAGTCAGTCTAAGTATCAATTTAGTAATGGTATCAATAATTTTTAAATGTAACAAAACCTGCTAAGACGGAAACATATCACGTTATATTTTAGGATATATATTTCGTTTTAGACAGGTTCCTTTTTACAGGTTTTTCTATATTAGCTTTACGTTTGTTACCTGGTGGTACCCGGAAGCATGAACTTCGATTTAATGGTACGTTGGTCTAAAAGTTTGGGAACCCCTGCTCTAGAAAAACGAAGTTTCAAATTTTTGGGATACTCCACCGCGGAGATATGAGGGGGTCAAAAGTGCCCTGAGTTGCTTCCAGAAAAGTATGCTTACGGCTGTCCTCTCTCGACTTGGCGGAGGCACTGCCGTGCCTCCAGATCTAAAACAAACTATCCCCATCCTGTGGGATTTGTTTTTCAATGTTTTACTTTATTTATTGCAAAACATAGATTGCATCCGACAACTCATAAAAAAGTCCTCCGGCCTGTACCGGCAGGAAAAGGTAGCTTTCCTATATCTTCGTTTTAAAATTTTAGCTAATGTTACTCGAAAACAGCAAGTTAAAATGCAAAGAAACCGTTTACAAAAGGTTCGTTTACACTGAATTTGAATAAGAAATTCGCCAAATTATTGAGCTATAGCCAAGTTGGCTTCATTTATGAAGACTTATTTTGGTCGCCAAATTTGGCGAGATTTCGCCAATTGTCGCCAAGTTTGGCGAGAATTTGGCGCTAATGGATATGAATATATAGTTTTATGCGTATGATTGGGAAAATGATTACAACAATGAAAGAAAATAATTTGCGAGAAATCGCGTTCACTAAAACTTATAAATTTATATTAAAATCATTAAAATTACAGACATTACAATACACTTTCATAAAACATTAAAAACATATTAAAATTGGACGTTTCGGATTTACATGGAAAATCCCTCTTCAACAACAACATTTCACTTAGCGTAAATCATAGTTCAAAAATATCAACAAATAGAAAATGCAACGTATCAAAATTTCGAAGTCAAAGTTACAGTTATAATAACACGGAGTATTCATTCGGGATTGCACCTGCTTGACCATTATTGACCATAAATTTATCGTTGGTTTTTTGTAATGTGCTGTTTTGTTTCAAAATGTCAGCCACCCTAGAATTTCAAACTGCTCTATCTCAGCCAATTTTTAAGATAGAGGTAAAACAAAAAATGCTCTGGAATCCTTGTATCAAGTCCTAACACCTAATTAAAAAATAAACTTGATTTTTTAACTTTTTTGTATATTTATTTTAGTTTTAAAATTTTCCGTGGCAGCCATCTTGAAACAAGATGGCGGACCAAGCTGGCCAACGAACTCGGTCGAAGCATTGGTGAGCTTAATACACACAATTAGTTTCATCCAAATTAATTTATAAATACGAGCGTTATTGTATCAAATTATTTTCATTTTTCCATTTTTTTTCGAATTTTTTTATTTTTTTTTTCGAATTTTCTGGATTTTTTTAATTTTCCTTTTTCTGTATCCTAAATACTACCTTTATTCCTAATTTGAATTTTCTAGCGCAACAAAATCGGATTGTCTTCAAATTTTCGGTTTTTTTCAATTTCTTCGATTTTTTCAATTTTGCTTTCGATTTTTTTGGTGTTTTTGATGTTTTCTTTTTCTGGATGTTAAACACTACCTTCACACCAAATCTTAAGTTTCCAAGACTACAAGATCGTATTATTTTCAATTTTCAATTTTGATGGAATTTGTTGAATTTTCGAATGTTTTTTTTTCGAATTTTCTGGATTTTATAATTTTTCCTTTCTTTGTATCCTAAACACTACCTTTTTTCCAAATGTCAAGTTTCTGGGGCTACGGGATCTACCCAATCTTTTTGATGACGCGTGAACGAGTGAGTAAGAAGTGACAAAAAATCGAATGTTTGAGTTCATATATCGCCTGAACTAGAAAAGACAGAAAGTTGTAATTTTAAATTTTGGTCCTGTGGGCCAAATACTCTCTATAATTGAAGTTTAAAATTTTTGGGATACTCCAGCGCGGAGATATGGGGGGGTCAAAAGTGCCCTGAGTTGCTTCCAGAAAAGTATGCTTACGGCTGTCCTCTCTCGACTTGGCGGAGGCACTGCCGTGCCTCCAGATACCACATATCTAATAATTAACATGTGCAATCATAATTTTACCATAGCATGTGCTTCAATGGTAATTGGCCAAATTTACTCATACCTGAATAATATTTAAAAAAGAAAGAGAGAGAAAGGGAAAAAAAAATTATAGATTGGAGTTGCTATTAAGTAAACACAAATGGATTAATAAATCAAATATGAACATTATACAATGGAAAACTGGACCACAAGAGAACAAACAAGAATTGGATATGAAAAAACACATGTAGATGTACTCGTCAGCTTTGTTGCACCCACATGTGTTTTTAAAAATAATTCAGTATTTCATAATTCTACTGGCATGATGCTAAGAACAGTAGAATCAAAACCAAGTATACTGAATTATTACCAGATAACAATTGGAAAAAATAAGATTGGAAATATTTAAATTGGAAATAAAAAACCATTAAAAATATATAATATAATTCACTTACATCGATTATCCTAAAAACATTATAAATCACCTCACTAAATTACCACTAGATATCATTTTTGAAATAATATTGGAAATTAGAACCTTTAAATTGTAAATAAAATAATATAGAAACTTCTGCATAATATCCACGTCCACATGGCATATATATATATATACCGGGTTCGTCATAAATTCGTGCAAACTTTAAATATTCATAATAAAAGAAGTAATGCTCAGAAAAATTTTCGGTTTGCGCGAGTATGATCAGAAGGTTTTTGGATTTTTTTCCATGTATAATAAAAAATTATTCCAAAAGTAACCGATAGAGGGCACTCACACGTCATACTGAGGCGTTTTATGCAAATCAGGCAAACACAAATAGACAATAAAACAAATCACAATAATATGACACTGTGCATTTATTTTAAAGTAAAAGATGATCAACATGACCTCTATCACCAGGTATTAGGGAAGTGAGGCGCGTCAATACACCTGTTACAGCTGAATGTAGCATGTCGGCATCGATGCCACCGACGGTCCGTCGAATGGCATCTTTCAGTTCCACCAAAGTTTCTGGGGAACCCCGGTGTACACGACACTTTAAGTATCCCCACACCCAAATACCTGCCGGGGTCATGTCTGGAGATCGTGCGGGCCACTCAAACTTACATCCTCAACTTATTACTCGGTCTTCAGTGAAAGTGTTCAACAGGAACGTCTTGACTTCACGTGCAACCTGGGGCTGGGTACCATCCTGCATGCAGGCAAAACGTGGTCACGCAAAAGCGTAAAATACCGTTCTGCAGTGACGGTACAGGTTTTCCAGCCGAATTTAGGACAAGACTCTTCAAAAAAGAAAGGACCCAGAACCAGGGACCGACTTAGACTATCTGGGGCCCGGGGCAAGCATCATTCTGGAAGGCCCCCTTCTATCTATCCATGAAAATTGTTCGGGAATTATGTTGAAGTCACTAGAATTAAACTCTCTCTCTCTCTCTCTCTCTCTCTCTCTCTCTCTCTCCATACCTATTTTAAGTATACATAAATTTCGAACCAAGTGCTATTTACATCTTATACATATACAGTGTATTACAAGAAAGGGTCACAACTTTAACAAATGACAGAACACTGTTTTTTTGGTATAGGAATTTAATGACGGATGTGAACGTTTGAAGTGTAAATGCAGATCTTTCAATCACTCTTGGTTATTTGTTATAATGTAAAATTTTCTATTATATTATAAAATTTAATATTTGTTGTGCATCAGCATGTATTTGGCCGATTCTATAATATGGAAAGATAAGTGCAGGCATGCCCTGATACTAATAGCAACAAATTTCAACACTTGTTACGTTGTTACTTCATTCCCCATGCTCTAAAATACCTTTATATAAATTTTTATAACATTAGTTTTCTGATGTTGTAGATTGTTCTTTTTAGGGGAGGAGGGGACTTGGGGCACAGGAAGCAGAGGGTGGAAGTGGAGGGCTACACTCCTTTCCTAAATCTTTGAAAATGTAATAATTTTTGTCATTTTTGGCCAATTTAAACCATTTTGCATCCGTTTAACAAAAATCCTAATTAAGAGCAGAGGGGAGGGAGGGGGGCTCTCAGATTGGGGGCCTGGGGCAGCTGCCCCACAGGCCCCTGCATAAGTTGGGAACTGCCCAGAACAAAAGACGCGGTGAAACCACACCAAACAGTCAAATGAGGAGCATGCAGTGGCTTGGTCAGGTACTCACGAGGGTTTGACGTTGTTCAAAATACGACTGCGTATTGACGATTTCATTGATTTTATTGATTTTGCGTATTGACGTCATCATGCAATGAAAAATGTGCTTCATCCGTCCAGTTGACGGTCAACAACCATTGTGGGTCCCGCTCCGATTTTGCCAGCGTCCATGTAGCAAACTTTAGTCTTTTATCTGTATCTGCCAGTAATAACTGGTGAATTGCCTGTATCTTGTACGGATACAGATCCAAGATTCCGTTCAGAATATGTCGAATCGACGATTACGGAATCCCCGTTATTCTCCCAGCTTCACGAGCACTGCTACTCCCCATTGATGTCTCGGCTTCCAATTCTTCCATGACACTTTTTACAACATTGACGCGATCCGTGCTCGAGGATGGTCTGCCACTACGTGGACGATCCTCCAAACTCCCCGTTTTCTCAAAATGTCGTACTAAATTGAGTATCCCTTTCAATGAAATAGGTTTTTTTTGCGCCTGAAGTTCTTTCTTCTTGCGAAACTTTCGCAATGCAATAGTTCTCGATTCACCATTCTTGTAAAAAAGTTTAACCACCAGCGCTCGATCTGGTAACGATAGCATTCTGTCGAGATCAAATGACGAATCCATTTCCAGGCAGGTGTTTTATTGCGAGCCTGATTTGCATAAAACGCCTCAGTTTTACATATGAGAGCCCTCTATTGGTTACTTTTGGAATCATTTTTTTCTTATACTACATGGAAAAAAATCCAAAATCCTTCTGATCATACTCGCTTAAAACGAAAAATTTTCCGAGCATTACTTCTTTTATTATGATTTTTTTAAGTTTGCACGAATTTATGACGCAACCGGTCTATATATATATATGTGTGTGTGTGTGTGTGTGTAATATAAAATTATATATAGCACGTTATCAGTATGATCAGGCCTGAATCCTGTTTTAACTGCAGCATTGGTTAAGAGATCAATGAAAGTTTTTTCAAGACAAGCGCTGACTGTGTCACAAAACGTTAACTAAATGGCTGATATAATTCACACTCTTAGTGTAAGCAGCAGTTGAAATATTTACAGTATTTGCAGTCGTACAATCGAGCTGAGTAGTGGCAACAGTTCCGAAAGTTGTTTCTCCAAAGCATTTAGGAGACTGGGTTTGAGACAAACAGTTTATTCCATACTAAATTATACTAATGCACAACTCCACATAAACACAACTTCAATGGAAGCTTCAGACCCAATTAGATCTATTAAAATTTATTGATGAAAATCTATCGACGCGTAGAGGAAGGACTTCTCAAGTGACGAGGTTATTTGGACCCTTCGGCATGCGTAAAAATTTGCCTTCCAAGTCAGTGTATGCGGTATAAGTATAAAAAAAAACTAAAATCTAAGTTACATTGTGCTCTCTAAGAAACCAACGAAATCTGTGTTAGAAGAAAAAATGGGTAGTAAGAGGTGGAGCGCTTGCTAATGATTGAAAAAGTGGGCCAAAAGGGGGTGCCATTGACATCGTGTCGTAACTCTTTCTTTTAGAGCAGAATTTTAAAAAGGTGAATAGTTTATGCGGGATTTGAAAGGAATCATGGGATATGGAATGATAATTTAAAAAAAAATCTTGTTACAAAATGTTCCAAAGAAATAAAAATTCAATGTCTTAAAGTATCAAGAAATAAAACAAGTGTGTTTTACAAGAAGTGTTGCATTTAATAGAATAATATGTTTTTAGATTAAGAATTAAAAGAAGATGTTGATTTAAAGTTACGGAATTAAAATATAAATGGTACTTAAGATATTGTTAAACGAAAGGAAAAAAAGTAGAATTGTAAGAATTTGGATTAAATTAATTAAACTAAAATAGCGAAAATTTATTGTTATTACATATATATATATATATATATTAGTTAAATTAGGTAAAAAAATCGATTTTACTCAAAAAAGAAACTAAAATAATGCTTTAGAATTTAAAAGAAATATATGTAACAAATAACTTTCCCATTCCTTTAAAATTATGCACAATTTATTTTTTAAAGTTATAAAAAACACTCGCGCAGAAAATATATTCTAAACGAACACATTTAAAAATAATTAATAGTTGAAAAAAATCGATTTTTTCAAGAAAGGAAACATTTTTTACCGAATTTTATTCTAAATATAATATTCATATTTTACATCTAACAATCCAATTAAGAATATATATAATTCATGTTTTATCCTCTAGTAATACTAAATTTTGAAACCTTCACCACTTTCTCATTACGCAATCTCCCCGCATTTAACTTAAAAATAACCAGGTTTCTAAGTCCTAAGCTGCGATTTGAAGAAATCCAGTATCATCATTCAAAATCCTATTCTAGAAAGGGCCCAATGGTCTTACATGTAAAACACTAAGGTTGAAGGCACTGAGGTCCCTAGTTCGAGTCAAAGGTCAGCCATAAAATATTCTTGAGGTATATCAAATAATAAATATCTACAGATGGCTGCACAAAGAGAGATGTAATTTTTTTTATAACCGAGGTTATTCATAACGGAAAATTTTCCTTCCTGACAGTAATGCCAGGAATATTTCTGTGATTCGAAGAATTTCTGAGAGAGTAACGGAAAGTAACCGCTTCTTCAAACGGAGTTTTTCCTTTTTTATCTCTTAAAACGAAAAATCTATTATCGGAATGGAAAAAGTCCGGCAACTTTGCTGCCAGTAATTTTATCGTGAATTAATGGATTTATTTTAACAGTGCAGGGTAAGTTATAACCATGTCAGGACTCTCGTACGTTCTAGAACGACACAATACTCCCCACATTAAAGAAGGTGACAAAAGGGCAGCCGTTCCAGAATGTGATCGGAACGCACTTGGATGCGATGTTAAATGTTGTCGCCCAGCATACAGAGGTACCAGTGGGTAGAGAGAGACAGGGTGAGCTCACATCTCAGTAACATCGCTTATGACTCAATGGAGGAATTGCACATTGTAATAAAATTCCCAAAGGAACAACGAACCCTTTGGAAATAGAGCTATAGGATAGAACGTTACAACACTAGTAATAGTAAAATGGTTGTTCGGATTTTTTTTAGAATTATCTTATACTACAGTAGGACGATATATATACAAAGCATTCATAGAAAATATTTTTTAGAGGAAATGTCTATATCAGGACACATTGGGAGATACCTTCTTGAAGTCGTATAAAGGCGCAATCTTTTGAAGGGCAATAATACTCTTCAGTTTACTACTAGTGACAATTTTAAGCTTTAATTACTCTCCAGTATTCAGAATTAAGTCAAAAATATTAACTAGATATAAGACTGTTTGTTTCTTTATAGCTAAGAATTTCGACGGGCTCCTCCGGAGATTTCGACTCGAACCCTTCAGTGAGAAAGACGACCGGGAGCCCAACACAGCGAGATGTTTGACACGACGGGGGCAGGACACAGTTGCATCGCCACCTCCATGTGGTGCGCCGGTGATAGAGGTGAAGCAGGACACTGAGTTTGGGTCTACCCTTCATAAGCTTAGGTTTTCTGCAGCGTGAAGACTCGGTCAATGTTGGAAGTCTCCTCCCTAGGTGGTAGAAGGATGCCTCGTAGGCATATCTCAGTTGCTCTAGCCGGACCCTCGCCCTGCGTCGAGGAAGGTGACGCTGAGCAACGACTAGCTAACAGCGGTCATATCGTTTCAAAATCTTTATCTAGAGCCGTTACGGAGGCAAGATCGAATTCCGAATAGCACGGTGCATGGTGGCTGTTCAGTGACGCTTGGTTACTGGGTGAGGCGGCTCGAAGCAACACTCTGTACTAGCACCTCCTCCACTAGGATTCGATGATCAGAAAATGCTGTACAATAAGCGTCGTCGGGGTAGTCCGGCATAAGGCCTATTACCCGGTTCGCTCTTTTGGGTTCCAGCTACGAAGCTGTCGGAGGACTTCAGTGTCCCCCCAAGTGTTTTGTGGTGGTGTCCTCGATGTGTGGGCTACACTGCATATCGACTTTTGTCGTCAATCTCTTGGGTTAAAAGGAGTGGTCAGCAGGTGGTGGCGCTGCTACCGGCACGCAGCACTTACAGGAGAACCCTCCTGGTCTAGTGCGTTAAAGTCCCCCAAGACATGCGCGCGGCGGTTGACGTGCGTCATTTTATAACTAAGATTATTTGTAATTCGGTAAACAATTTTTTAAACATATTAAAGGAACATACATTCAGTACCTATGATACGTTGGCTGAAATAAGCATAAAACCCCATAAAACTAGCTTAGATATGTTGTTTAGCTGTCTACATGGGTCGAAATTTCCAGGCCCGGAATTTCAACGCCCTGCACAAAAAAATTTAATGGCTCAACTGATATAAAAGCTAAAAGTTCGGCCCAGATCGACCCGGCCCGTACAAATATATATATATATATTGGCCTGGTACGATATAAAAGCTAAAAGTTTTACCCGAAGTCGGCTCAGCCCGTACAAAAGCTTAATTGAGACGGGCTGGCACGACTTAATTTCTAAAAACATGCCAGAGGGAGGCATTAAAAACTCTACCTCGAAGAGTCGCCTTAATCAGGTATTCAGGGTCAACCCAATGAAAAAAGAAGACTGGCCCAAACAAACCTGCAAATGTAGGACAGACAAAGTAAGGCCCGGGCTTGGCTCAACCCTGAAAGAGTGAAGACCATGTCCGGTCCCAGTAAAGTGAATGGAAACCGGACCAGGTTCGAAACAAACCCGTTCCCAGACCCAAACATCTTTCTTCCCTAATACCCTAATTTCTTCCCTAATAAATAATAATTCTAGTTTTTTTAAAACGAATGATAACAAAAAGGAACTGATTTTCCAGAAAATAAAACTATCCGAATATAGCTAATTATAATACTTATAATATATACTTATTGAAATTACTTCAGTAGTTCTAGAGAAAAAAGAAGGGTCGAAAATTTTCACAAATCCAATACTTTCTTTCTTGTGTAGATAGAAGAAAACTTGTCGGATGTGCCACTCCAAAAACTTTATTTTATCTCATACACGTTTCACATACACCAAAAACACAAAAGTCACATACACAAAAGTCGAACTGAATCTAAAGTTTTATTAAATTCCATGCTTTAGTTCATGAGATATGACTGTCGCAAAAATCGTGTAAATCCTGAAAAATACTGCCTAGCAGCGCAACGTGTTGAGAAATTTACATCAAAACCTAATAAGCAACAATTTATGTCAACATCTAATTGAATTTGAAGTTTGATGAAATTCTGTGCATTAGTTTTTCAGATATAGCTATCGTGAAAATAGAGAAAAATGTAGCATAGTTTACAACTTAGCCTACTATATTTTAACGACTACAGTATAGCCACCTGTTGAAAGATTTGCACAAAAAACTAATCAGCACTAATATATATGCAGGTCTAACATAATATAAAGTTTTAATAAATTCCGTGCATTAATTATTGAGATATAGCTATCTTGAAAATCATGAATGACCAGCATACAGTGCCATCTGTTGGGCGGTATACACCTAAACATAATCATCAACAACTTATGTCCACGTCCAACTGAATTTGAAGTTTGATCAAAATTTTTGCATTTGCTCAGGAGAAAGTTTTTTGCGAAAATCCTGAAAAATGCAGCGCCACCTCTTGCGCGATTTTCACCAAAATCTAACAAGTAAAACATTTGTCAACGTCTAACTAAATCTGAAATTCAATGAAAATCCCTGCAATAGTCCTTGAGATATTGCTATATTCAAAATCGTGAATAATGCAGCATAGCACCACCACCCAGTGGGCGGTATGCACCAAAACTTAATCAGCAACAATCTATGCCAATGTCTAACTGAATCTGAAATTTGTTGGTAATCCCTGCATTAGTTTTTGAGAAAGAGCTATTGAGGAATTCGAGAAAAATACAGCACAGCAACGCGATTTACACCAAAATTGTGCGATTTACACCAAAAACGGATCAGCACCAATTTATATGAAAGTCTAACTGGATAGTTTTATTAAATTCCATCCATTAATAAGACTATCGCTAAAATCGTGTGAATCCTGAAAATATGCTGCATAAGCTGCGTCACCTGTTGGGAAATTTAAACGAAACCGTAATAAGCAACAATTTATGCCAACGTCTAACTGAATCTGTAATGTAATGAAAATCCGTGCATTAGTCCTTCAGATAGACTTATCTTGAAAATCGTGAATAACGCAGCATACCAGCGCTACCGGTTGGGCGCTATACACCAATACTTAATCAGCAACAACTTATGACCACGTCTAAATGAATCTGAAGTTTGACGAAATTCTGTGCATTAGTGTTTTAGATTTAGCTTTCGTGAAAATCATAAAAAAGTAGCATAGCAATGTCATCTTTTGGGCTATTTACACCAAAGCATGTAATCATCGTCTATTTATATCACGATCAAACAGAATCTGAAATTTTATGAAATTCTGTGCATTAGTTCTTGAAATATAGCAATCGTGAAAATCGTGAAAAATGTAGCATAGCAGCGCCACCAGGTGAGCGATTTAAACCAAAAACTAATCAGCCTAATCAGCACCAACTTATATGAAGGTCATTACTGAATACAAATATTTATTAAATTTCGTGCATTATTTCTTGAGACGGAGCTATCTTGAAAATCGTGAATAATGCATTATACAGCGCCACCTGTTGCGAGATATACAACAAAGCATAACAAGCAACAACTTATATCCACGTTTACCAGAATCTGAAGTTTGATGAAAATCTGTGCATTAGTTCTTGAGATAGAGCTATCTTGAAAATCATGAATAATGCAGCATAGCAGTGTCACCTGTTGGGCGGTATACACCAAAATTTAATCAAAGACTTATGTCCAATTCCAACTAAATCTGATGTTTGATGAAAATCTGTGTATTAGTTCTTGAGATAGAGCTAGTGTGCAAATCCTGTAAAATGCAGTATAGCTGCGCCACCTGTTTGGCGATTTACATCAAAAAATAATCAGTACACATTTATCAAAGTCTAACTGAATCTAAAATTTTATTAAATTCCGTGCATTAGTTCTTGAGATATGACTATCACTAAAATCGTGTAAAATCCTGAAACATGCATTATGGAAGCGCCACTTGTTGGACGATTTACACCAAAACCAATTAAGCAACAACTTATTTCAATGTCTATCTAAACCTGTACTGTAATGAAAATCCGTGCATTAGTCCTTGAGATAGAGTTATCTTGAAATTCATGAATACTGCAGTTTAGCAGCGCTACATATTGGGCGGTATACACCAAAACCTAATCAACAACTTACGTCCACTTCTAACTAAATCTGATGTTTGAAGAAAATCTGTATATTAGTTCTTGAGATAGAGCTAGCGCGCAAATCCTGAAAAATGCAGCATAACTGCGCCACCTGTTTGGCGATTTACATCAAAAAATAATCAGTACACATTTATCAAATTCTAACTGAATCTAAAATTTTATTAAATTCCGTGCATTAGTTCTTGAGATATGACTATCGCTAAAATCGTGTAAATCCTGAAAAATGTAACTTATAGCAACACCACCTGTTCGTCGGTATACACGAAAACTTAATAAGCAAAAACTTATGTCCACATGTAACGGAATTTGAAGTTTGATGAAAATCTGTGCATTAGTTCTTGAGATAGAGCTATGGAGCAAATCCTGAAAAAGTGCAGCATAGCAGCGCCACTTGTTGGGCGATTTACACCAAAACCTAAAAAGCAACAACTTATGTCAACGTCTAACGGAATCTGTAATTTAATGAAAATCCGTGCATTATTTCTTCAGATATAGCTATATAATGTCATGAATAATGCAGCGTACATTTTGGGCGGTATACATTAAAACTTAATCAGCAACAACCTAAGTCAATGTCTAACTGAATCTGAAATTTGTTGAAACTCCCTGCGTTACTTCTTGAAATGGAGCTATTACGGAAATCGAGAAAAATACAGTATACGTCTAACTGAATCTGAAGGTAGATGAAAATCTGTGCATTAGTTTTGATATACAGCTGTTGCAGAAATCCTGAAAAATGCAGCATACCAACGCCACCTGTTGGGCGATTTATACCAAACCCTAATAAGTGACATCTTATGTCAACGTCTAACTGTATCTTAAATTTAATGAAAATCTGTGCTTTAGTTCTTGAGATATAGCTATCTTGAAAATCGTGAATAATGCAGCAGAGCAACACCACCTTTTGGGCGGTATGCACCGAAACCTTATCAGCAACAACTTTTGTGAATGTCAAACTCAAACTGAATTTTTTTGTAAATCCATGCATTAGTTTTTGTGATAAAGCTATTGTGGAGATCCTGAAAAATGCAGCGTATAAGCGCAACCTGTTGGGCGGTATACACCAAAACCTAATCAGCAACATCTTATGTCGACGTTTATCTGAATCTCAAGGTATATGAAAATCTGTGCATTAGTTCTTGAGGTACAGCTATTGTGGGAATCCTGAAAATTGCAGCACAGCAGCGCCATGTTTTGGGCAATTTACACCAAAACATACTAAGCAGCAACTTATGTCAGCGTCTTACTGAATGTAAAATTTGAAAAAAATTCGTGCATTTGTCCTTGAGATATAGCTTTCTTGAAAATCCTGAATAATGCAGCTTCGCAGCTCCACCTGTTGGGCGGTATACAGCTAAACCTAATCAGAAACTTCTTATGTCCACATCTATCCGAATCTGAAGGTAGATGTAAATTTGTGCATTAGTCCTTGAAATACAGCTAATGCGGAAATCGTGAAAAATGCAGCATAGCAGCGCCACCTTTTGGCGATATTCACCAAAAACTAATCATCACCATTTTATATCAAGGCATAACTGAATCTAAACTTTTATTAAATTCCATGCATTAGTTCTTGAGATGTGACTATCATTAAAATCGTATAAATCCTGATAAATGCAGCATAGCACCGCCACCTGTTGGGCAATTTACACGAAAACCTAATAAACAACATCTTATGTCAACGTCTTACTGAATCTAAAATTTGATGAAAATTCGAGCATTATTCCTTGAGATATAACTTTCTTGAAAATCCTAATAATGCAGCTTCGCAGCGCCACCTCTTGGCTGGTATAGAGCTAAACCTAATCAGAAATTTCTTATGTCCACTCTAATTGAATCTGAAGGTAGATGAAAATCTGTGCATTAGTCCTTGAAATACAGCTAATGCGGAAATCGTGAAAAATGCAGCATAGCAGCGCCACTTTTTGGGCGATATTCACCGAAACTAATCAGCACAAATTTACATCAATACCTAACTGAATCTAAAGTTTTATTAAATTCCATGCATTAGTTTCTCGAAATATGACTATCACTAAAATAGTGTAAATCCTGAAAAATGGAGCATAGCAGCGCCACCTGTTGGGTAGTTAACACCAAAACCAAATAAGCAACAACTTATATCAACGTAATAACTGAATCTGAAATTTAATGAAAATTCATTCATTAGTTCTTGAGATATGAAAATCGTGAGTAATGCAGCATGGCAGTTTGGGCGGTTTACACCAAAACCTAATCAGCAACAACTTATATCCACGCCTAGCTGAATCGGAAGGTAGGTGAACATCTGTGTATTAGTTCTTGAGAGAGAGCTATTGCGGAAATCGTGAAAAAAGCAGCATAAATGGTTCGCACCAAAAACTAATCAGCACCAATTTATATCAAGGTCTAAATGAATCTAAAATTTTATTAAATTCTGTGTTTTAGTTCTTGAGATAGACCGCCCCAAAATTTTTTTGTCATATACATACAGACAGACATTTTCTAAAAACAGTCATAGCGTATTCAGGTCTTCTAAAACGTATAAATCCGTTTAAAATCGGAAGTCGAAAATTTTTACGAATCCAATATTTTCTTCTTGTAAAGATAGAAACTCCGGAGCCCAATGCAATAACGCTTCCGAAAAATGAATCCTAAATTACCCTTTCCTTTTCCTCCCATCTCCAATCTTTTGCCTTCTTTTGTATCAAAACACTAATAAATGACGTAAAGTGTCGCTCACGTAAGAAATGGAGATGAAACGGGCTCGGTTTTTATATCAGTCTTGGGGTTTCGGCCGACTCCAGCTCAATCTGTTTTTAAATTTCAAATTTTAATTTTTTCCATTTCAAATCATTTTAACGCTATTTTGATCAGAATAAAAAGTAAAGTCTTTTTCTATTCTTCATAGCTGCGAACTATTAATTTTTTGTGTTAACACAATTTCCGAATCATAATTCTGAGCTTATTTAATCGCAGAATTATGCGATTAACTAACACTAGGATTCGGCAAAGATTTATATTTGGAAGTAATAATGACTAAAAAGTAGAATAGTTGATAGCTAAGTGTGCGCAGAGAGATGCATTTAAATTTTTTATTATGTGAAAAAATAATAATAATATAAAAATACTTCAAATTTTGAAAATAATATATGAAATATAAATATGCAGACTGGAGTGACGGCGGAGGGGAACGGTATGCTACGGTTGTTAATACTACGGAATATTAGGGCTCCGGTAATTTTTTTTTTTTTTTTTTTTTTTTAGAAATTAAGCCCTGGGTGGGGGCAAATTTCTAAAAAAATCTAATTTTCTAAACTCTAAATTTTCCAAAAAATGGGGATCGGCCCATCGCTCTCTCTTTTCACTTAGATTTAATTTCCCCTAGTACAAAATACACAATGTTTTAAATCTGTATATCTGTTTAACATTTTTCTTTTCTAATTCCATGCAAAGATAAGATGCAAAATCCTTTCTTTTTGCAGACTTAAAATCTTGGCAACTACCCAAGAGTAACAGAAATGTCAGTTATCTTTTGTTGAATTCATTCGTTTTCTCAATTGGAGGAGTTGTCTTGTCAATCATTTGAAGTTAGACCATCCTCTTATTTGTTTCTCAACGCCAGTGGCCATCTTGAACCGAAAATTTCTGTGACTAGCGTAGCCTCTTAAAGTGTTTTACAAACCTTTAAACATCAGTTCGAAGCATAATTGAATTGTTATTGATGGGATATAAAGGGAAATAGTCTATCTGATTCTAAAGACTTTCCACGGTCAGTGTTAGTACCATAAAGAAAGCATTCGAATCGAATCGAGGCATTTATCACGATACGACATAATTTTCTTTAACCATTTCTATAGTACTGTTTTATAGTCTGCTTTTAAATATGACTTCTTCAATATACTTTCTTCAAAGCTATTCTTTTAGAGTTTCTTATTTGTATTTTTAAATACTCCAGTTTCTGATGCAATTCGTCGCAGTGACATAATTTTCTTGGATGCCATTATTAATATCATTTTGTCATCATTTAACTCCGCTAGTGGTTTTACTGAGAAAACTGCTTCATCAGAATAATATAAAGTCATGGACCTGAGTAGAGAAGAAACAACGTTCCGGCCCCAGGAGGAGGTGTGAGGTGCGAGGAGGGAGGAGGGCTCCTCCTCCCGAAGTGCCCTCCTCCTCCTCCCAAAGTGCACCTCACACCTCCTCACAAAGTGCTCTCCTCCTCCCGAAGTGGCCTCCTCCTCCTGAAGTGCCCACCTCCTCCCGAAGTGTCCTCCTCCACCACCTAAGATAAGGGGATTAGTGTTAATTAATTTTAATTGCAGGACTTAGAAATTTTCGAAGCCTTTTTTTTTTTTTTTTTTTTTTTTTTTTTTTTTTTTTTCGCGGAGAATTTTCTACTAGAATACGAGGTGTGTTTCAAGGGATTTATTTTAGCGAATTAGAAATTAATTTTAATTGCGAGACTTAGAAATTTTTTGAAGCATTTTTTTTCAACTAGAGTAGTCCATTCGATATACATGTTAGAGTATAATACAGGTGAATTTTAAAAGTCAATAATGGTTTAATTAAAAATGGTTATTCATTAATTTTAATTGGGGAACTTAGAAATTTTTCGAAGCAAATTTTTTTTTCAACGAGATTATGCAGTTTGATTATGAGTGTATGCAGTAGAAGTGAATGATTAATTAATTAAAAATATTAATTAAAAATATTAATTAATTAATTTTAATTGCAGAACTTAAAAATTTTCACGAGATTTTTTTTTTCAACGAGAGTAGAGTATTCCAAATATATGTTAGAGGAGAATTTTAAAAGTCAATAATGGTTTAATTAAAAATGGTGATTAATTTTAATTGGGGAACTTAGACATTTTTCGAAGCAAATATTTTTTCAATGAGAGTAGGCTATTTGTTATACATGTTAGAGTATATTACAGGTGAATTTTAAAAGTCAATAATGATTTAATTAAAAAGGGTCATTAATTAATTTTAATTGGAGAACTTAAGAAATTTTGGCGAGATTTTTTTCCCTCAACGAGAGTACGCAGTTTGCATGTGCAGTAGAATGGTAGATGCTAGTAATTAAAAAGGGTCATTAATTAATTTTAATTGGCGGACTTCAACATTTTTGGGGCAAACAGGCGCGTTTAATGAATTCGATATAGGTTGTGGTAAAAAATATAGGGTCCCGCATGAATTATACTGTACTCAATTGAATAGCTCCCCCCTCCCCCGCCCCCTCCCTTTTTTTACCCAGAGGGGGCCCTTCGATAGACTAACAATACACACTTCCAAAAGTATAGAGTACTATAAAAAGAATTTTAGCGTATATGTAAATAAACAAGTATGTAAAATCAGGTATAGCGGCATAATTCATGAATCACTTTCCAACATTATCGAAATGTTATGTGAACAAAATATAATTTTACCATCTAGTGCATTAGTTAATTAAAATAGTGAACAGTTACAGATCCCCTTTTTAATAAAAAGGCCTAAGGTCCTTCACAAAAAATCCAAAGGATTCAAGAAAAAGTTTTACCCTACTGATAGCCAAAACATATAGGATTCTTAAATGGATTGAAGTATACAAATAGTTTATACAGGAATACATTTATTTAGGTTAGCATGCAAAAATAGTTGAAAGTTATAGGGAAGCCTTCGAATGGAGTGATTATACGTTTTGGGGACCCTTCAAAAGAAACTGGAAACAGTTATAGATATTGAACCCTTCACAAAAAATTGGACAAATCCCCTTTTTAATAAAAAGGGCCCCTTCACAAAAATTCCAAAGAATTCAAATTATGCATAAATACTAGAACCCTTCATACATTTAGTTCATCGATCCCCCTTTTTTTTTACACTTCGAAGTGTAAACTCGCATTAGACTAAAGGGCCCCTTCATAAAATAAATGAGATACGTGCCCTATTCAAATAAAAACTGTCCTTCACAAAAAAAAATTGTAGGAGTCCCCTGTTTGAATATAAAGTCTACTTCTCAAAAATTGAAATGTGTGTTAGAGGAATCTTATGATATAAGAAAATAATTAATGTTTTTTTTTAAACTGGGCCCTCCTCCGCCCGCTATATATATTTTTATATAGCGCCCCAATATTTTTGCAGCAAGCTCTTTTTTTTTTTCAAGAGTATATGAAAACTATTATTCTTATACGAAAAATTCGCACTTAGGCGAAAAAAATGCAACTTATGAAGAAAAAAAATATATTTTTTTAACTGGGCCCTCCACCGCCGCTATATTTCTTATAGCGCCCCAGTATTTTTGCAGCAAGATCTTTTTTAATTCAATGTTTCATATATGAAAACTGTTATTCTCATATGAAAAATTCGCACGTAGGCAAAATAAATGCAACTTATGAAGTAAATAATACTTATTATTTTTTACTAAAATCATTCAGAATTAATATCTAATTTTTAATTATTAATTATCTAATTTTTTATATGTGAAAATTAAATTATCTAACCTTCCCATGCTACACAAGTCCAGGCAGGCTTTCTTATCGCTATTGTCATCAGAGGTAATCCCCAATACTGAGTCACTGATAACAGGTTGTATGAAGCCCGGCTTAAGGGCTTTTCTCAAATCCAAAACAGGCTACTTTTTGACACATTTATAAATTTCATTTATGATCGCAAATGCATGATATTGGCAGATTTCCTTTTTCAGAAACTATATGTAATCGAAACATTTTTTCATTTTTTTTTTTTTTATATATAATTCTTCAAAAGATATGAATAAAGCACATATGTTTTACACTGAATACATTATTTAGCATAGCATTCAAATAAAATCTAGGAACTTTTCGAATAAACGTTACTAACATATTCTAACATATAAGAAATAATCGCATGCCTCAGATTATTATTTTTTTTTACTAGTGATTCAATAACACTTTTTTTAATTAGAATTCAAAATAATATGATAGGAATGAAATATTTGTTTAAAATTTTGTGAGAAATCTATACGGTTTAGTTTTAGATCGACACTACCTTACATATTAATTAGTAAAACAAAATTAAATTTTATGCTTACGAATACAGAAATTTTAATAATACTGCTTGAAAAAGAGTTTTAAGTAAACTATTATTTCTGTTTATTGAAACTTTACACTAATATTTTCTCATGAATTTATACTAGCTGAAACAGTGACAATTAAAAAATATTAATTACTTATGCAAGAAATTATGTATTTGGAGGTTTGCCTTTTTCATTCAATATGTAAACTTCTAGCATTGATTGCGTATGTTATGAAAAGAAAACATATGCAAATAATATTACTTAAAATAAATACTTTAAGATTAGAATTTGCATTTAACTTACCCTATAATACATATGCAAAAATTTTAATTAACATAAATAGTTTACACCAATGTGATTATAACAGCACGAAAATAAATTCATGAATAATAATAAGTACAAACTATGTCACTATAATGTGGGCATATTTTAAACTGTAATAGGTTAACAGTTATATTATAAGGCATAAAGATTTACATATGAATATATCATTTTACTCCGATATAAAATAAGCAATTTTAAAATAAAACATACATTATTAAAAACACAATTTAAAATAAAACATAATTATTAATAAAACATATATTATTAGGCTACAGCGTGACCATAAATTAAAAGAGGTCCCATTATTTTTTTTCCTAAAGGGCTCATTTTTCTAAAGGCCCCTTTGAGCGTAGTGAGACTAGTTCCATACGAATATATTTTAATATATATATATATATATATATATATATATATATATATATATATACATACTATAAAAAATTAATTAAGATACATACATATTTGCAGAATTATAAAAAAAAATCACATTACCTCTTATTTTATATTCAGAAAACGGTAGAGGATTCATTCCCCACCGAACTAACTTGATATATGCCTTAGAGAGATAACACATACTTATGCTAATCGCATGACTAATAAGTGTATCACCCCCTATTCACAAGTAGAATTTCGTGTAAAGTTCTTCTCAAATACATACAGACCCCTTTCTGACACATTTTAAATTTATTTTTGTTCGCAAATGCATGAAATTGACAGATTTTCTTACTGAGTCACTATGTATTCGATACAAGTTTTTCATTTTTTGGTAAAGACAAAATATTATCAAAGTCAGCGTTTTGTTATCGCATAAAATATATTAACAAGTCCTGTAAAAATATATTGACAAGACATGAACTATTAATAGATGATTTAAAACATATTGGTTATAAAAACATATATATAGAAATATATATATAAATTTATCATTACCTACAAATGTCAAGCACGATTTACTGGACTTCACCTAAATTCAACTAGATTCTTCACCACGTGGTTTGATTACGTCACTGATCACGATAACATTCTAGATAAGATTCACTGATAAGAACACATTTCAATTCATTTCTTCTAAAGAAAGTATACGAGTTGGTTGTAAGGTCTAGGTATGTAGATATATATAGTAGGTAAGTAGTAATATATTTTTAAAGTACTTTTTATTTTGTTTTAAAAGAAATGGTTATTTTTCTCTTTACGTAGGGTAGTCACAATTAAAACATAAACTATTAAATTTAATCTTTAGTAATACAAAGACTTACACCTACAGAAACGCAGACATCCTTTTCGTTATATTCATGCAGACTTTAAGATATATCACATATGTTCTTTCTTTTACCATAATTCATATGGATTTTTTAAATGTACGTCACGTGACTATCTAAAGCGCGATTGATACTTAAAACCATTAATATATGTGAATTCTTTCGTATAGCTCTGTATAGATGCTACTAACCAAATATATATTTATATATACTAAAATCTGTAAAGTTTTAAAATGCTTCAATGATTATTCAATGAAAAATACTAACTATGAAATATTAATTAAAATATATGCTAATGTTTAAACTTAAAAAAAAATTGGGATAACAGATAGATTCATTAACCTATTTAATTAAAACCTAATTCGATACAAGTCTTGTTAAAACAGAGATTATAGTTAAAATACACATTAATTATACTGCATTAATGCGCTACCTCACCTATATTATCACAGAAATACCTTCGATAAAATTTAGACTAACAATACGCACCTAAAAAATATATACAGAGTACCCAGAAAATGATAGGAATGAATGAAAAATTGTAACGTAAAATATAAAATAGGATCTACAATAAGTGACAATAAATAAATATGAAGGAAAAATCATGAGTCATGGTATACTTTATGAAACACTTTCCAATGCTATATGGGACTATCGTTAAGAATTTGAAATAAGTGAATTAGATTGATTTGTATAATATATATAGATAAATTAATACATGATTTTTCTATGTATTATTTCGTAAAACAAGGTACATGTGCTATGTATTAAGAAATAATACATAGAAAAATCATGTATTAATTTATCTATATATATTATACAAATCAATTAAAGGTAAATTGTTAATTGCAATTAGCAATTGGTTCTTTTATGACCTAGTCACGTGATCTCTGACGTCATTGATGACGTATTGAATGATACCACATGGTCACGTGATATCACTTAAACAGTGACGTCACATGTCACGTGATCAAGTCTTATCAGTGATTATATTAGCTGATAAGGCCCTGAACAAGCATTCACTTTTCTCAGAGCCTTGGTGTGAGACGGTTGGGTGCTTAGCTAGCTGGCGTGTTAGGTAAGAATAGTATTTGTATATATATTTTTTTAATATGACTTTAAATTAATTTGATACCTACTATGTAAAACGATATGAATATGTTTTGAATATTAGAACTAAAAAATAATACTTTGAAATAATAGACACTAAACAGTAAAATTTAAAGCTATGTAGATAAATTTCCTAAAACTAAGTTGAAATGAAAATGGTAAAAGTTTAGTCAGTCTCATGTTAGTGTTTATCATATTAAATCTACAAAAGAAATTTTTAAGTGGGAATACTAATAATCCAAGTTACCATATAGATATTATAAGTTAGTAGATTCATAAACTAATGAGAATGTATATAATTTTAATAAACTATGCTAATTTCTGCAGATATTTAATAAAATACGAGTTTTCGAGGTACATAGTTTACCAATTTACTTCCTAGCTTTATCTTACCATAGGCAATGGTCTAAATCAAGTTAGGACATATACCTTGGAAATCATATTCATGCGACTAAATAACCTGGGGCTCACTCAGCCCAGTAGTTAGCGTGATGGTTATAAAATACCCGGGGCTTAATCAGCCCAGTAGTTAGCGTGTTGACTATATAATAAGTGGGGGCTCACTTAGCCCTGTGGTTATCGTGGTAGCTATAAAATAAGCGGGGCACACTAAGCCCAGTAAACGTGGTGGGTAGAAAATAGCCTGGGGCTCACTCAGCCCATTAGTTAGCATAGTGGGTATAAAATAGTCTGGGGCTCACTCAGCCTAATACTTAGCATGGTGACTATAAAATAAGCGGGGGCTCACTTAGCCCTGTGGTTAGCGTCGTGGTTATAAAATGACAAGTCTGATTATATGTTTGTGGGTTCGAAACTTGTGCGGTTTAGACGATGGGATTTCAAGTATTCAGAAAAGTCGAAAAAATCATGATGGTGCTCCATATCCTTATAAATATTATTGGTTTTAATATGATAAGTTAAGGAATCTATATCCGTAAAGAGTAAAACTGCACGATCTTTCTATGTTTTCTTTCTAAAATTGTAATGAAAATCATACATAACTAATTTAGATAATACTAAAATAGAAAATCCAACATAGATGGTCGGTTCATTAAAATGCTAGTTTTTAGTCGTTCTACAGCGGTTAAATCTTCATCATATGTCTTGAATGATTTAAAAGTAGGCAAAGCTACTAATTTTTTTAAAAATACATTTCCAGTATGAATTATTAAATCTAATTCACTTATTTCAAATTCTTAACGATAGTCCCATAGCATTGGAAAGTGTTTCATAAAGTATACCATGACTCATGATTTTTCCTTCATATTTATTTATTGTCACTTATTGTAGATCCTATTTTATAATTTACGTTACAATTTTTCATTCATTCCTATCATTTTCTGGGTACTCTGTATATATTTTTTAGGTGCGTATTGTTAGTCTAAATTTTATCTAAGGTATTTCTGTGATAATATAGGTGAGGTAGCGCATTAATGCAGTATAATTAATGTGTATTTTAACTATAATCTCTGTTTTAACAAGACTTGTATCGAATTAGGTTTTAATTAAATAGGTTAATGAATCTATCTGTTATCCCAAAAATTTTTTAAGTTTAAACATTAGCATATATTTTAATTAATATTTCATAGTTAGTATTTTTCATTGAATAATCATTGAAGCATTTTAAAACTTTACAGATTTTAGTATATATAAATATATATTTGGTTAGTAGCATCTATACAGAGCTATACGAAAGAATTCACATATATTAATGCTTTTAAGTATCAATCTCGCTTTAGATAGTCACGTGACGTACATTTAAAAAATCCATATGAATTATGGTAAAAGAAAGAACATATGTGATATATCTTAAAGTCTGCATGAATATAACGAAAAGGATGTCTGCGTTTCTGTAGGTGTAAGTCTTTGTATTACTAAAGATTAAATTTAATAGTTTATGTTTTAATTGTGACTACCCTACGTAAAGAGAAAAATAACCATTTCTTTTAAAACAAAATAAAAAGTACTTTAAAAATATATTACTACTTACCTACTATATATATATCTACATACCTAGACCTTACAACCAACTCGTATACTTTCTTTAGAAGAAATGATTTGAAATGTGTTCTTATCAGTGAATCTTATCTAGAATGTTATCGCGATCAGTGACGTAATCAAACCACGTGGTGAAGAATCTAGTTGAATTTAGGTGAAGTCCAGTAAATCGTGCTTGACATTTGTAGGTAATGATAAATTTATATATATATTTCTATATATATGTTTTTATAACCAATATGTTTTAAATCATCTATTAATAGTTCATGTCTTGTCAATATATTTTTACAGGACTTGTTAATATATTTTATGCGATAACAAAACGCTGACTTTGATAATATTTTGTCTTTACCAAAAAATGAAAAACTTGTATCGAATACATAGTGACTCAGAAAGAAAATCTGTCAATTTCATGCATTTGCGAACAAAAATAAATTTAAAAATGTGTCAGAAAGGGGTCTGTATGTATTTGAGAAGAACTTTACACGAAATTCTACTTGTGAATAGGGGGTGATACACTTATTAGTCATGCGATTAGCATAAGTATGTGTTATCTCTCTAAGGCATATATCAAGTTAGTTCGGTGGGGAATGAATCCTCTACCGTTTTCTGAATATAAAATAAGAGGTAATGTGATTTTTTTTTTATAATTCTGCAAATATGTATGTATCTTAATTAATTTTTATAGTATATATATATATATATATATATATATATTAAAATATATTCGTATGGAACTAGTCTCACTACGCTCAAAGGGGCCTTTAGAAAAATGAGCCCTTTAGGAAAAAAAAATAATGGGACCTCTTTTAATTTATGGTCACGCTGTAGCCTAATAATATATATTTTATTAATAATTATGTTTTATTTTAAATTGTGTTTTTAATAATGTATGTTTTATTTTAAAATTGCTTATTTTATATCGGAGTAAAATGATATATTCATATGTAAATCTTTATGCCTTATAATATAACTGTTAACCTATTACAGTTTAAAATATGCCCACATTATAGTGACATAGTTTGTACTTATTATTATTCATGAATTTATTTTCGTGCTGTTATAATCACATTGGTGTAAACTATTTATGTTAATTAAAATTTTTGCATATGTATTATAGGGTAAGTTAAATGCAAATTCTAATCTTAAAGTATTTATTTTAAGTAATATTATTTGCATATGTTTTCTTTTCATAACATACGCAATCAATGCTAGAAGTTTACATACTGAATGAAAAAGGCAAACCTCCAAATACATAATTTCTTGCATAAGTAATTAATATTTTTTAATTGTCACTGTTTCAGCTAGTATAAATTCATGAGAAAATATTAGTGTAAAGTTTCAATAAACAGAAATATAGTTTACTTAAAAATCTTTTTCAAGCAGTATTATTAAAATTTCTGTATTCGTAAGCATAAAATTTAATTTTGTTTTACTAATTAATATGTAAGGTAGTGTCGATCTAAAACTAAACCGTATAGATTTCTCACAAAATTTTAAACAAATATTTCATTCCTATCATATTATTTTGAATTCTAATTAAAAAAAGTGTTATTGAATCATTAGTAAAAAAAAAAAAAAAAAATCTGAGGCATGCGATTATTTCTTACATGTTAGAATATGTTAGTAACGTTTATTTGAAAAGTTCCTAGATTTTATTTGAATGCTATGCTAAATAATGTATTCAGTGTAAAACATATGTGCTTTATTCATATCTTTTGAAGAATTATAAAAAAAAAAAATGAAAAAATGTTTCGATTACATATAGTTTCTGAAAAAGGAAATCTGCCAATATCATGCATTTGCGATCATAAATGAAATTTATAAATGTGTCAAAAAGTAGCCTGTTTTGGATTTGAGAAAAGCCCTTAAGCCGGGCTTCATACAACCTGTTATCAGTGACTCAGTATTGGGGATTACCTCTGATGACAATAGCGATAAGAAAGCCTGCCTGGACTTGTGTAGCATGGAAAGGTTAGATAATTTAATTTTCACATATAAAAAATTAGATAATTAATAATTAAAAATTAGATATTAATTCTGAATGATTTTGGTAAAAAATAATAACTATTAATTACTTCATAAGTTGCATTTATTTTGCCTACGTGCGAATTTTTCATATGAGAATAACAGTTTTCATATATGAAACATTGAATTAAAAAATATCTTGCTGCAAAAATACTGGGGTGCTATAAGAAATATAGCGGGCGGTGGAGGGCCCAGTTAAAAAAATATATTTTTTTTCTTCATAAGTTGCATTTTTTTCGCCTAAGTGCGAATTTTTCGTATAAGAATAATAGTTTTCATATACTCTTGAAAAAAAAAAAAAGAGCTTGCTGCAAAAATATTGGGGCGCTATATAAAAATACATATAGCGGGCGGAGGAGGGCCCAGTAAAAAAAAAACATTAATTATTTTCTTATATCATAAGATTCCTCTAACACACATTTCAATTTTTGAGAAGTAGACTTTATATTCAAACAGGGGACTCCTACAATTTTTTTTTGTGAAGGACAGTTTTTATTTGAATAGGGCACGTATCTCATTTATTTTATGAAGGGGCCCTTTAGTCTAATGCGAGTTTACACTTCGAAGTGTAAAAAAAAAGGGGGATCGATGAACTAAATGTATGAAGGGTTCTAGTATTTATGCATAATTTGAATTCTTTGGAATTTTTGTGAAGGGGCCCTTTTTATTAAAAAGGGGATTTGTCCAATTTTTTGTGAAGGGTTCAATATCTATAACTGTTTCCAGTTTCTTTTGAAGGGTCCCCAAAACGTATAATCACTCCATTCGAAGGCTTCCCTATAACTTTCAACTATTTTTGCATGCTAACCTAAATAAATGTATTCCTGTATAAACTATTTGTATACTTCAATCCATTTAAGAATCCTATATGTTTTGGCTATCAGTAGGGTAAAACTTTTTCTTGAATCCTTTGGATTTTTTGTGAAGGACCTTAGGCCTTTTTATTAAAAAGGGGATCTGTAACTGTTCACTATTTTAATTAACTAATGCACTAGATGGTAAAATTATATTTTGTTCACATAACATTTCGATAATGTTGGAAAGTGATTCATGAATTATGCCGCTATACCTGATTTTACATACTTGTTTATTTACATATACGCTAAAATTCTTTTTATAGTACTCTATACTTTTGGAAGTGTGTATTGTTAGTCTATCGAAGGGCCCCCTCTGGGTAAAAAAAGGGAGGGGGCGGGGGAGGGGGGAGCTATTCAATTAAGTACAGTATAATTCATGCAGGACCCTATATTTTTTACCACAACCTATATCGAATTCATTAAACGCGCCTGTTTGCCCCAAAAATGTTGAAGTTCTCCAATTAAAATTAATTAATGACCACTTTTAATTAAATCATTATTGACTTTTAAAATTCACCTGTAATATACTCTAACATGTATAACAAATAGCCTACTCTCATTGAAAAAATATTTGCTTCGAAAAATGTCTAAGTTCCCCAATTAAAATTAATCACCATTTTTAATTAAACCATTATTGACTTTTAAAATTCTCCTCTAACATATATTTGGAATACCCTACTCTCGTTGAAAAAAAAAAAATCTCGCGAAAATTTTTAAGTTCTGCAATTAAAATTAATTAATTAATATTTTTAATTAATATTTTTAATTAATTAATCATTCACTTCTACTGCATACACTCATAATCAAACTGCATAATCTCGTTGAAAAAAAAATTTGCTTCGAAAAATTTCTAAGTTCCCCAATTAAAATTAATGAATAACCATTTTTAATTAAACCATTATTGACTTTTAAAATTCACCTGTAATATACTCTAACATGTACATCGAATGGACTACTCTAGTTGAAAAAAAATGCTTCAAAAAATTTCTAAGTCTCGCAATTAAAATTAATTAAATTTCTAATTCGCTAAAATAAATCCCTTGAAACACACCTCGTATTCTAGTAAAAAATTCTCCGCGAAAAAAAAAAAAAAAAAAAAAAAAATGGCTTCGAAAATTTCT
The DNA here is from genome assembly GCA_963931845.1 of Maratus michaelseni. NCBI lineage: Eukaryota > Metazoa > Arthropoda > Arachnida > Araneae > Salticidae > Maratus > Maratus michaelseni. The sequence goes on from OZ007587.1 coordinate 190,820,368, forward strand.
AAGTCCCGCAATTAAAATTAATTAACACTAATCCCCTTATCTTAGGTGGTGGAGGAGGACACTTCGGAAGGAGGTGGGCACTTCAGGAGGAGGAGGGCACTTCGGGAGGAGGAGAGCACTTTGTGAGGAGGTGTGAGGTGCACTTTGGGAGGAGGAGGAGGGCACTTCGGGAGGAGGAGCCCTCCTCCCTCCTCGCACCTCACACCTCCTCCTGTGGCCGGAACGTTGTTTCTTCTCTACTGACCTGCACTTAACCCGGATTTTAATCCTATGGAGAACGCGCGGTGAAATCTAGCACAAAAACTGTATGAAAATGAATGCCAATATTTATTTTTTTTAATCAAGGAGTTTAAAACAGCGATTGAGCAAGCAAGGTATGAATTGTCTCCAGAATTTACGCAAAACTTAATAATTTTAATGGAAAATAGCATATTTAAAGTGATAAAAAGCAATGGAAACACTATTAAGTAGATAGCATTTCTAAAGTACGTGCTAAAAATTTTTAATTTAGCCATAAAAAATTTTAGTGTCTATAATTATGGGGCACCCTATTTTAAGATTTATTAAAATAAATAATACATTCTTTCAATTTTCCCAACAAGTTAAACCAAAATTATATTTTCTATAGTGTTTTTAATCAATAATCATACATCATAAACATATTATATTCATTTTATTCTTGTTTTTTTTTTTTTTTTTGTAAGTGCTATTTTACGCTTGTGTCTATATTTTTGAAGCATGATGCATCAAAGCATTCAATAACTAAACTATTACCGTTGAATTGCTGTTCAATTGATAATTGAAATGAGAAAAGAAAATCAGCAAACTGTCTAATTTTCCTTTCTAAGTCTAAATAAAAACGACATATTAATGAAATTATGTCGTATATAAACAAAATACATACATTTCTTTAAAAATGAATACCAGTGTTAAATTCAGACATCCTACTCCACTCAGGATTTGTGCAGCTCAGGGGAGGGGGTTCAGAATTTTGGGAAGATTTTCATTCCTAAACCATTAATATGATTTCCGAAATTTTCAGGGAGGAACGGGAGATTTTGAGGCTCCGAAAGTGGAAAGCTATAAACCATTAATATGATTATGTCGTGTATAAACGAAATACATACATTTCTATTAAAATAAATACCAGTGTTAAATTCAGACATCCTACTCCACTCAGGATTTGTGCAGCATTATAAAAAATCAAATGATCTTCTTGATTTTTATGCACTCACAAAAACAATTTTATTTTTCAGATAACTTCCCATTCACTTACATGGAAATCAAAGATGAAGACTTAGAATGGTTTCAGCCAAATGATTTCAGGACTGGAAAAGACATCTTGGTTTTCGGGAAGAAAATTTTCCTTTATGACTGCGACAATTTCACTCGTCTTTATTACAAAACCCACCTAGGTGTAGAAGAAATGGAAAGTATTGCAGTAGCTGAAAAACCGAAGCCTCTTCCACCGAAGGTAAAGTGATAAAGAATGGGTGAATCTGAATCGCGAAAAGATCATTCTCTCAAATATAAAGTTAAAGATACATAAAAAAAGGTCTTTAAATTGTTTTGAACTTAGCTATAGCATGATATCGGTATCAAGTTGCGTACATTCATGGGAATTTCTTAGGAGTCTGGCACCACTATTTTAGATTAGAAATTTTCTATCTAATATTTAAATCGCAGAATTTGCAATCACCTTATTTAATCATGGAATTTGCAACATGTTTTTGCGATTAGACAAAGCGAAATATTCTGTTAACCTTTAATTGCTATGGCAGAAATTGTCGCATAACTATAGTGAGCGAAGATCAATTAAAAAATCTCCATTAACTCACTAAAATGCTGTTTCTATGCTTTTTTTTTTTTTTTTTTTTTTTTGGGGGGGGGGGGGGGGGTCGGGAACAGGATTATTTTAATTAAAATTCAACTATTCGAAAATCTCTAGCGATAGGCTGCAAACGAAACAAAATTTCACTAGTTTTTATTGTCAAACTGGAAATTACAAGTTAAACTATAAAATTTGAAAAAAAAAAAAAAAAAAAAAAAAAAAGAACGGTGCACAGTGGGGCGTTTTGAGGATCTAGGTAAACAAAATTATTGCGTTGAAGTTTAATTAGGTTTTGCTGGGTTTTCGAATGTATCAGTAATAAAATAATCAAACAGGGATAAATATTTGGGTTATTTAATTATTATTATTATTATTATTATTATTATTATTATTATTATTATTTATATTATTATTATTTATTTATATTATAAAATTGCATCGTCATTGAAACTACACATGTATTCAAATTTTCAGCTCAATCGGATAATTAAAAGTGGTTTAAAATTGACTCGCAAGATTTGAATTAAATACTCATACATGCACTTCATTTTAATGTAACTTAATGGTTCGCAAACTTTCGCTGGATATTTCTGAAGTTTTCAATACTTTAGGAATGGCACTTTGATTTAAAAAAAGGCTTATTTCTTAATAATGCTTAATACTGTATTAAAAGTCAAGATGAAATTTGAAAACAAGATGGCGCTTATTTTCAAACAACAATAGACTAAATCTTGTGACAAACATGTGACATATGTTCAGTAAACTCCTGCTTTCAAATAAAACAGAAAAGTCACAACTTGCTTTCTAACTTACACAAAAATAGTAGAACTTTCAAAACTCCCTCAAACCAACTGCTTTCTTTACGGCCGTTTGTAATCGGCACATCGGATTTTTTCGACAAACTCGTAGGGATCTCGACAAAAGAGACATTCAGCTACCAGTATACGCGGTCTTGTTAAATTCCGAGATAATCGGGAAAATGAATTTTGTCCACCTAGATCATCAAAACGCCCCACTGTGCAGCGGTCTGCGAGACCGCTAACAACAATTAAGTTAAATACTTGTGGTAGAACTGAACGTACTATACAGTATTCACCAATATTGTGAAAAAGTAATTGTTGGACAAGTAATTTGGAAAGAAATACCTAGAGGATATCCGCAAACATATTTTTTTCATAAATTATTTTTAACGCGTTTGATGTTAACGTTAAATAAAATTATCACGATAAACCATTTATATTTATACCATTAAAAAAATTAAAGACTCAATAATTGATGAAAAATAGGATCTCATCAAAAACGTCACCTGTAAAAAATGCAGCCAAGTCTCGTGACTCTTTTTCCGTAAAAAGTTCTGAGATCGTGTAAAGCCAAGTTTAGCTATCTTATTAACTCTGAAATTTTCATTCACAAATCACTCCTAGTCTCTACATCTTTAGTTAAATATTATTTTGTGACTTGGCAATTACGTAGCACGAGAATGTGATGTATATAATTAGTCTTAACCAAATAATACCATGCCATCCCATAACATATAACTCCCCTGTGCGTATATAATTAGCCTTAATCATATTATCTCATCCCATCCCATAACATATAACTCCCCTGTGCGTATATAATTAGCCTTAATCATATTATCTCATCCCATCCCATAACATAGTAAGGTGTAATAACTTCCCTGTGCTGCGTAATTGCCACGTCACAAAATAATATTTAACTAAAGATGTAGAGACTAGGAGTGATTTGTGAATGAAAATTTCAGAGTTAATAAGATAGCTAAACTTGGCTTTACACGATCTCAGAACTTTTTACGGAAAAAGAGTCACGAGACTTGGCTGCATTTTTTATAGGTGACGGTTTTGATGAGATTTCACTTCTTTTTGTAAGTAATCCTCCTTTTCTTGATTTTGGGTTCTTTTTGGAGATCATCCACTGATTTTCGCTAAGCCCACACTCTGTCCCTATTATTTACAGGTATCAAAAATTTGAAGCTTTAGTTTCGTTTGCAAAGTACTGTAGATAAAAAGAGATTTCAGGTTCCTAGGCAAGCACTAAGTTATGGGAGGGGGAAGTCAAAAGTACTCTCAATTGCTTCCAGGACAGGTGCTATCCATCTGAGATATTACTCGCAGCCCTAGATACTTGATATTTAGCATAAAAGTACTTTTTAATATAAAAAGAAATCCACGGAAATTTCCAATAAATCAAAATATATTAATTTTTTCGATGCTTTTTTTTTTCGTTTTTTTAGTCTTTTTTTTCATTTACGGATTTTTTAATTTTTCCTTACTTTGTATACTAAACCCTACCTTTCTGTCTAATGTCAAGCTTCTAGGAGTACAAAATCGAATTATTTTCAAACTTTCGACTTGTTATAAATTTATTGATTTTTCGATTTTAATTTTAAGTTACTTGATTGTCATGCCAATATAGTAATTCTTTGATCCGTCTTCTTAGGATCATTTAGGTTGAATTTAGAGATAAATCAAGTGAATCTTTAGAGTCACCATGATTTTATTTAGAAAGGACTATCAAGCCATAACCAGCCAGTAATGTCGGGAGGGTAGGGGGAGCTGTGAAAATTTTTGTGGGGCTAACATCATTTAACAATCCATATTTCATATGCGAAGTAAATAGAGTATAACCTGTCAAAGAAAACAAACCTGTCTATAAAGAAATCGCCTATAACGTAGCCAGTCTATAGCGGAACTTTTCTATAACGAAATTCGTAAACGAAAGAAAAGAAAACCATAATCCGGGGTAAATAACATAAAACAATTAGGGGCGGTGTACTCTAGCTAATAGGACAATTATCTTAAAACTAATGTTTCTAGCAGTACAAAATCAAATTGTTTTCGAATTTTCGATTGTTTAAAGAAGTTTCGATTTTTCGATTTTATTTTCGAATTTAACGAATTTTTTAATTGTTCCTTTTATTGAATAGTAAATACTACCTTTACACCAAGATTTAAGTTTCTAAGACTACAAGATAAAATTATTTTCAATTTTTGATTTTTTCGAATTTTTTTTATAATTTTCTGGATTTGTAATTTTTTTCTTATTTTGTATCCTTTATTACAAATTTCAAGTTTCTAGCGCTACAAAATCGAATTATTTTGAAATTTCCGATCTTTTTCGAGTTTTTTATTCAATTTTCGAATTTATTGTGTTTTAATTTTTCCTTTTTCTGTAACCTAAACAATAAGTTTACGCCGAATTTTACGTTCTAAAGCTAGAAAATCGAATTTTTTTTTCCGAATTTTACAGATTTTTTATTTTTCATTTTTTTGTATCCTAAATACTACCTTTATTCCAAATTTTAAGTTTCTAGCTCTACAAAATCGAATTATTTTCAAATTTTCGTTTTTTTTTCGATTTTTTTTATTTTATTTTCGATTTTTGTTGTGTTTTTAATTGTTTCATTTTCTGAATCCTAAACGCTACCTTTACACCAAATTTTCAGTTTCTAAGACTACGAGATCATATTATTTTCAATTTCTCACTTTTTCTTTTTCTTTCTTTTTCTTTCTTTTTTTTTTTTTTTTTTTGAATTTTTAAAATTTTCGATTTTTTTTCGAATTATCCATATTGTTTAATGTTTTCTTATTTAGTATCTTAAATACCTTTAGTACCTTTATTCCAAATTTCAAGTTTCTAACGCTATGAAATCGAATTATTTTCAAATTTTCCTTATTTTTCGATTTTTTTCAATTTTTTGATTTTATTTTCGAATTTTATTGCGTTTTTATTTTAACTTATTCTGAATCCTAAACACTATCTTTACCGCGAATTTTAAGTTTCTAAGGCTAAAAGATCAAATTGTTTTGATTTTTTCATTTTTTTCGAATTTTTCGAATTTTTGAATTTTTTTTTCGAATTTTCAGGATTTTTTAATTTTTCCTTATTTTGCATCTTAAATACAACCTTTATTCCGAATTCCAAGTTTCTAGCACAACAAAATCGGATTATTTGAAAATTTTCTATTTTTTCGATTTTATTTTCGTTTTTTTTTTTCGTGTTTTTGATGTTTTTTTTTTCTGAATTCTAAACACTACCTTCACACCAAATTTTAAGTTTTTAAGACTACAAAATCGTGTTATTTTCAATTTTCAATTTTGTTCAAATTTGTTGAATTTTCGAATGTTTTTTTTTTTTTTTTTAATTTTTCGGATTTTATAATTTTTCCTTTCTTTGTATCCGAAACACTATCTTTATTCCAAATTTTAAGTTTCTATGGCTGCAGGATCTACCCAATCTTTTTGATGACGCTTGAGTGAGTGTGTGTGTGAGTGACAAAAAATCGAAACTTTGAGTTCATATACCGTCTGCACTAATTTATAAGTATTTTTCGAATTATCCATATTTTTTTATTTTTTCTTATTTAGTATATTAAATATTACCTTTATTCCTAATTTCAAGTGTCTAGCGCTATGAAATCGAAATATTTTCAAATTTTCCTTACTTTTCGATTTTTACGATTTTTTTCGATTTTTTGATTTTATTTTCGAATTTTATTGAGTTTTTTACTTTAACTTATTCTGAATCCTAAACACTATCTTTACCGCGAATTTTAAGTTTCTAAGCCTAAAAGATCAAATTATTTTAATTTTTTCAATTTTTCGAATTTTTAGCTCACAGGCTATCAAAACCTGAGAGCTTATGTGCACGCCCGTTCTGTATGTATGTATGTATGTATGTATGTACGTATGTACGTACGTAACGCGATAACTCTTGACAGAAATAACCGTTTTGCTTCCAATTTTGTTTATAGGTTCTTTGTGATTACGCGCTTCCCTGATTAGTTTTGGGGATTGATTGTTTAACTATAAAGGGGGGGACGGGTGGGCTAACCCCCCTTAATTAAGATAAATGGTTTTTTCATGCAGAATTGTCCAATTTTCTTCCAATTTTGTATATAGGTTCATTGTGATAAGGTTCTTTCCTGATTAGTTTTGGGGGTTCATAGGTTAAGTATAAAGGGGCTAACGAGGGGGGGGGGGAATCCTCCCCCTTAATTTAGATAAATGAGTTTTTCATGCAGAGTTATCCGATTTTCTTCCAATTTTGTTTATAGGTTCTTGTGATAAGGCGCTTCCCTGATTAGTTTTGGGGATTGATTGGTTAACTATAAAGGTAGGGGGGGGGAACGGGGGGCTAACCCCCCTTAATTTGGATAAATGGTTTTTTCATGCAGAATTATCCAATTTTCTTCAAGTTTTGTATATAGGTTCATTGTGATAAGGTTCTTTCCTGATTAGTTTTGGGGGTTCATAGGTTAAGCATAAAGGGGGTAACGGGGGGTTAATCCTCCCCCCTTATTTTAGATAAATTATTTTTTTCATGCAGAGTTATCCGATTTTCTTCAAATTTTGTATATAGGTTCATTGTGATAAGGTTCTTTCCTGATTAGTTTTGGGGGTTCATAGGTTAAGCATAAAGGGGGTAACGGGGGGTTAATCCTCCCCTCTTATTTTAGATAAATTATTTTTTCCATGCAGAGTTATCCGATTTTCTTCAAATTTTGTATATAGGTTCATTGTGATAAGGTTCTTTCCTGATTAGTTTTGGGGGTTCATAGGTTAAGTATAAAGGGGGTAACGGGAGGGTTAATCCTCCCCCCTTATTTTAGATAAATGATTTTTTTTCATGCAGAGTTATCCGATTTTCTTCAAACTTTCTATATGGGCTCATTGTGGTAAGGGGCTTCCCTGATTAGTTTTGGGGGTTCATTGGGGAAGTTTAAAGGAGGGAAACGGGGGCTACCCCCCCCCCTAATTTTGATAAATGGGTTTTTCATGCAGAATTATCCAATTTACTCCAAATTTTGTATATAGGCTCATTGTGGTAAGGCACTTCCCTGATTAGTTTTAGGGGTTCACTGGTAAAGTATAAAGGGGGGAACAGGGGGGGACTAACCCCCCTTAATATAGATAAATGGGATTTTTAAGCAGAATTATCCGATTTTCTTCAAATTTTATATATATGTTCATTGTGATAAGGCGCTTCTCTGATTAGTTTTGGGGGTTCTTTGGTTAAATATAAAGGGGGGACGGGGGGCTAACCCCCCCCCTTAATTTAGATAAATGGATTTTTCATGCAGAATTATCCGATTTTTTCAAATTTTGTATATAGGTTCATTGTGGTAAGGCGCTTCTCTGATTAGTTTTATGGGTTCATTGGTTAATTATAAGAAGGAGAAACGGGGGATGGTTCCCCCCTCTTAATATATTTTCGATTTCTTCATTTTTCGAGGGTTTATTTCAAATTCTTTGAAATAAGAATATAATTTACAGTTAGTGTGAATAGCCTGTGAGCTCAATGCCGTCAGTTTAACTGGGCAGTTTTCTTTTATTGAATTTTTTTTCTAGTTTTCCGGATTTTTTAATTGTTCCTTATTTTGCATCCTAAATACTACCTTTATTCCGAATTCCACGTTTCTAGCGCAACAAAATCGGATTATTTGAAAATTTTCGATTTTTTCGATTTTATTTTCGTTTTTTTTCAGTGTTTTTGATGTTTTTTTTTTTTTTTTTTTTTTTTTTTTTTTTTTTTTTTTTTTTCTGGACGCTAAACACTACATTCACACTAAATCTTAAGTTTCTAAGACTACAAGATCGTATTATTTTCAATTTTCAATTTTGATGGAACTTTCGAATGTTTTTTTTTTTTTTAATTTTCCGGATTTTATAATTTTTCCTTTCTTTGTATCCTAAACACTACCTTTTTTCCAAATGTCAAATTTCTAGGGCTACGGGATCTACCTAATCTTTTTGATGACGCGTGAACGAGTGAGTGAGTGAGTGACAAAAAATCGAATGTTTGAGTTCATATATCTTCTGAACTATAAAAGACAGAAACTTGTAATTTTAAATTTTGGTTCTGTGTGCCAAATACTCTAGAAAAACGAAGTTTCAAATTTTTGGGATACTCCAGCGCGGAGATATGGGGGGGGGGGGTCAAAAGTGCCCTGAGTTGCTTCCAGAAAAGTATGCTTACTGCCGTGCTTTCTCGACTTGGCGGAGGCACTGCCGTGCCTGCAGATTATGTCAGTCCACGGACATAATACTCTGTGGGCACAATATTTTTATAAAAAAATAATTTTCCTTTATTACCCCTTTCCTATAATAATTCAAATAGTGTGTCCTATTCCTATATACAATAAATTACTTTTCCTTTACTTTGTACACCATATGGTGTAAGGAAAGTATATTTTAATCATGGTAAAAATCCGATTATGACAGTATTGGAATATTTTTACATTTCGAGGTTTCCTAAATTAATTTTCGCTATTTTCAGATTCATTCCATATGTATGTACTATGTATACGTGTATGTTAGTATTTTTTTACTTTTTCTGGTCCCCAGAGTCCGTTTTTAGTGGGTTTTTTTTCTTTATAATATCGGTATGTACCGGGGATTCTAAAATGGACGGACTGATTTTAAAATTCAATAACTTCCAAACGGTGACATATATTTAAAAAATTCTTCAATGAGAGTAATGTAAGATGTCAGGAGCTGTTTTTACTGCGATTCCTGATTTTAGTTGAAATAAACAGCAATAAATGGCCCTGCGAGCGATAAGAGTGCAATCTAGGCCAAAACTAAAATCCCTCATCATTAATACGAAGGAAGGAGGTTCGATACATGGAGTGGGTCTCATTCGCTAATGCAATCTTGTTCTTAGGGCCCGATTCTGCATAAGATTTTATTGGTGAATGAGACCCACTCCATGTATTGATCCTCTTCCCTTCACATCAATGCTGAGGGATTTATGTTTTTGTCTCGATTGGTTATCTATTGCTCGCAGCGCCATCTATTGCTGATAATTCAAATTAAAATCAGGAGTTGCAGTTAAAAAAACTCCTGACATACATTACTCTCCTGCAAGATTTTTTTAGTATCTGTCATCGTTTGTAAGTTATTGAATTTTAAAATCAGTCAGTCCATTTCAGGACATCCGGTATGTGTGTGTGTGTGTAAGTGAACACGATGGCGCCCAAACTGTCCATTCGATTAAACTGTCATTTGGTGAATATGTTACATGCTATTTTCGTAAGAGCTATATTCATTTTTGTGTAAATCGGTCAACGGGTTGGTATCTAAACAGTTTTTCAACTTTTTTGTGACAAAAAAAAAAAAAAAAAAAAAAACGAAAAACGAAAAATAAAAACGTAGTTATCTTTTTTATTCAATTAAATATTTTTATTTCTCACACTTATCTTAATTTGATACAACACAACAGTCATATTTCACTAGAACGTGACGTGACTTAATTTAGTAAGCGTTTAGTAAAGCATTTTTCCCCTCTCTTAAAAAAACAAAGAAAAAAAAATTAGAGCGAGTTTTATTAATCTGATAAAAACATAGGGAAATTTATGTATTATACGTTGTTGAGAAACAATGGCAAAATATCTATATTTAAAATTCCCATTAGCATAACATTGTAAATTCAAGTTCAATATTTATTTTAATTAACAAGTCTTAATTTCAGCACGGGATGAAAATTTATTGAAAATTACGTCATAATTTTAGGAAAAAAATTTGAGCTTTATGAATGAAGGTGACGTTTTCTTTAGAATAGGACGTCATTTTCACAAGTGTGGAAACATTTCAACTTTGCAAAATTAGAATCTAAGTTTTTATTTTTATATTATTATTTATTTAAACGTATAGTATTCTTTAACGTATTCGAAAAGTCAAACGGAGTCGCTCCAGATTTAATTTTAATTATTTGCATGTATTTTATTCATACTACATCACATTTCCATTATTACATATGTTTTCAATTGAAGTTTTATGAATACTTCATGTCATTGTGTTGTACGTTTCTAGGAGAGCGACCATTACGTGAGTGTAAAAACCAAGAGGGTCATGATCCCCCCCCCCCCCTCTTCTAAATGGAAAACATTTCTATAGAACAATACATTTAAAAATATATATAAATATGTATTAAGGGTGTTTTCATTATTTTATTTTTTACCTGCCTTTAACATTTTTAATCAATCTGATACAGTCACGGAGTTATTTTTATACAGAAATCCATGAAAATTGCAGGCATTATTGTTTAAGTATCAAAGAATCAAACATCATTCTCAATTTTCCTGTAAATGTGGTACATTTTGAATTGTACTATTTGATTGCTCTCTCAAGACGATATTTCCATGATTGCCTAGCCCCGAAAATCGGCTTAAAGTGGTAATTTTGAGAGAACTTTCTGAAAGATTCTTTGCTTTTATAAGAAAATATGAAACTCTTATTTCTTTGCATCTGAATAAAACATGCGAATTTTATACATTTAATGCCTACAAATTCCATGCATTTACGAATAAAAATGAATTCGGGTATATGTCAGAAAATAGTCAATTTGTACCTGAGGTATAAAAATTGTTAGTAAAGACATGTGATGACATGACCCCACGAGCTTGATGTCAGCTTTAAGGGAGGGGATGGAAATATTGGGGAAAAGAAAGGGGAATTTATGCTGTCAAAGGTACTTGTTGGCACACCCTTTCGCACTTCTGATTGAAATATCCGTAGCCGTGACGCATCCCCAAGAAAAAAAAAAAAAACCCTTCTAAATGAGTGATGTATCGTCTCTGATAAAACCCAACACAACAGAAATAATCAAATGTTATTTTAAAGTTTCAGCAAGAAACTTCTCTTTCTTTACAAACTGAAGGAGAAAACAAGAAAAGAAAGAGAAGAGTGAAAAAAGGCAGTAGTAACAACTGAGTGTTGCCAGGTGCCGGGATTTTCACACAGGAAATCCGGATTTTTAGGGTTAGAAGAAGGTAGTCTTATGCGGAACTATTGCGCGGGACGCCAAATTTCCCGCTTTTTCAGAGTATACGACTTCTTTAAAAAATTTTCGGACGTGTCATGCTACTACTTCTTTGCGTTAAATTATTAAAATTCTAAAAAAAATAAGAAAAATTAGTAAAAACGTTCTATTTTAAAGATATTTATATAGGTTTTAATGTGACATTTTTATGACAGACTGTTTCTTATTTACACACAAACATTCTATTTTATATATTTTTTATTACAAAACGGCATGAAGTTTACGTTTTAATAATAAAAAAAGTTATATGAAGCTTTTGTATTTTAAAATTAATTATTTGCATCGTTCAAAAAAAAAAAAAAAAAAAAAAAAAAAAAGGAGTGAAAAGAAAAGAATGGCCAGTTTTATTTATTGTCAAGCTTCTTCTTCTCAATGCTTTAATTTGGGTTTTTGTTATGCATTGTTGATAACAGTGTGTTATGTTGTTATACATTTATTGAGTAAATATGATTTATAGAAAAATGAAACTCATAAAAATATTTGTCCGTTACTCCAAAGGGTATTTATATTTAACTAACTTCCTACAGTATCCTTTAGGGATTTTTTTTAAATCACATAAATTTACTACGATGAAAGAAAACTGAGTTACGATTGCCCCGATTGAGAAACGTTCGTCCCGTCTCATGTCCAGCTTTTTGACTTAATAGGAACTGGCAACAATATAAAAAAATAGTGATAGTAATAATAGTAACAATATTCGTGTTCATTGAAGAAACGAGAACGATGTGTCAATGCTCTTTCTCCCTTTTTTACTTATTTTAGGTAGATTTCGTAAGAAATACTACCTATTACATTCTCCCCTAAGTTGGAATTTTTAAAATTTTTTGCAGATCTACGCCAATCATGATTCCCAGAACCCAAAACCACCCCGAGTTCAAAACTTTATCTATCTATGTCACTTTTTTATGGACACGATAACTGCAATAAATTCTGCACAAATCTCTTCCACACTGATACATAAAGTCAAGGGGCATAAAATCTCGGTCAAGTTCGTTAATGGGCAAAATCGAACCAAGGGGGGGGGGGGGGGGAATGGGGACTTTTTGTGAAAACATAAAAAAACCCATAACTTCTTAATTATGATACGTATCGAATCTGTTTAAAGTTATTATTACTTCTAGAAAAAGGGCCGAAAATTTATGTATGACAGATTTTTGATATCATTAAAAATGGCCCCAAGGGGAAAAAAGGGGGGGGGTTAGAAGAAAAAAATTCATAACTTCGTCCATTCACAATCTATCAAATCCGCTTAAATTTATTATAAATCCTCTTAATATTATCTACAACTTTTATATTGACAAGTTTTTTATAGAACCAACCCTTATAGCAAAAAAAAAATAAAAAAATAAAATAAATAAAAAAAATGCCCGCCGGCTCTGCCTGCAAACAAGTTAGGTTTCGAAGTGGGAAGTTTTCGAAGTTCCAACTGCCGCATCATGGCACAAAGGTCATTTCTTCCGCAATTCCCAGCAAACAGGCGCCCCACGGTCTGAGTCGTCGAAATCTACATGTGCCTGTAGGCCAAGCCGTCAGGGATTTTTTTTTACATTGCACTGAAGAAGCGGCCTCTTCGGGGAAGCCTTGAAAAAATATAGTATAATTTGTTAGTTTTTTCACTTGTGGTTTCAATTTAGGGTGATTTCTACATATCACATATTCGTCGCAGCACAAAAGTTTGTGTATTTTGTTTTCAATAAATATTTATTTATATAAATTGTTAAATTTGCAGTGTTCGATGAAAAAATAATATCATTGCCATTTGTATGAAAAATACATTGTTTTATTCCTTGCAGATTATTCCGCCTCATACAGGAATTGGAGATTGGGACGACTCACTGCAGAACTGCTTATCCTTAGTTCCAAAGCCCATGAAAAAAGATTTCATGAAAGAACTTCATTTCAACCAAGTCGTACTAAGATTTAAAGCTCGATTGGTGAGGATTTAAATGTAGATTCATTAATTTATGAAAAATAAACGCTGGGTGTCCAAGTCCATTCACATTTTTAAATTTCGTAAAAAAATTAATAAATTTTCATACTGGAGCGTAGTTTGCACCTAATCAAAGAAGCGATTTTTTTTCTTGTGGCACAAGAAAAAATGAACAGTTTAAAAAGATCCAATAAGTAAATTCAGATTTTATTATTCATAAAAATGTAACAGACTATCGTACCGGAGTGCGGTTTGTACCATAAGACTTGTCAATTTCTCTTAAAAAAAAAGAAAAAGAAAAAAAAAAGAAAGTTCAAAAAGCCAAATCAGTCCGTTCACATTTCAAAATTTCATAAAAATGTAAAAAAAAAAATTGTGGTATCGGAATTCGGTTTTCACCGTAAAACTTGTCAAATAGACGGAATTTTTGTGGCAAAAAAAAAAGTTGAACTTTTTATTCTTTGCAAAAAATTTGACACTTTGATCAGTCTTGTGATGCAAACCGCACTCCGTTATAATTTATTATTTTTTGTGAATTCAGAATTTCACAAAAATAGTGTAATCAGATATAAGGGACACCTTGTTATAATTATAGTAGTATTGAAAATACATATCAAACTATTTATACGGTTAATATGTAACTTTCAACTAAATATTTTTTATTATAGGTTTCTCCAATGGCGGATGATAACATCAGACGTTTTGTGATCTCATTCTATCCGAGCGATGATTCGGTGGCCATTAACGAAGAATCAATTCCAAACTCAGGTTTTCCTGGAGGACTCTTCTACAAAAAGGATAAGATACACAAGAAACAAGTGGATCCAAATGTTCGACCAGTTTACTATCAAGCGGACGATTTCTATGTAGGAGCTCATATTCGAGCATCCGGGAAAATATTCGAACTGACTGATGCTGATCCATATGTTTTGACTTTCATGAATGATCATCCTGAATTATACTCAGGTAAATACTTTTTAATTTTTATCTATATAGTTTCAAGGATTGTACGATTATTATTATAGCATTTGGTAAAGATGTAGCAATGTAGGTAAATATGAGTTTGAAGAGAAGTCAAGTGGGCTGTGTTTATGAATCCTGCCGGGAAATCAAGCCTGGGGTGTAAGATGAGAGTGAAAGGGAGAGCCGGTAATAAAAAATGACGGTAAAGGTATGGCTTTTCAAGAAAAAGTTATATGGAAGTATAAGAAAATATGTGCAAACAGCAAATTATTCTTCAAGGTAGTGACGATTTACAATGTTTCAACATTCTTTAGAATGTTTCCCCGCATATTTTTCTAAACGAAAGGGAATATACATCGAATACTAATAAATGTAAGTGATTAACAGCTCCGAGACCAGTTGCCGTATGTGTGGCTAATTCATCTAGAATCCAATTTTGATTTTCTGTTAAATAGTATTCAGTAATTCCATAGAACTTTCTGAATGAGAGAATTCCGTGTGTTTGTTGTGCACTTTTAACAGGCATTGCAATTGCACATCATAAATGTTTAAAATGCTCACTCCATCGGTGCGCGACAGTTGATATTATCACCGAACCCTTCTTTTACTTCTACTAAACACTGGCGTAAAATTTCCATCTTAGATTGTTAATTATGCCGCTACTACTATTTCTCAACTGACCTTTATATCAAATTCTTGAAGCACGGTCTCCTAAAAACCGACTTTTGTACGCGCTATTATAGCGTGTAACTAATGCAAGCATATGCCGTTTATTGGCAGC
Source organism: Maratus michaelseni (assembly GCA_963931845.1). Taxonomy (NCBI): domain Eukaryota; kingdom Metazoa; phylum Arthropoda; class Arachnida; order Araneae; family Salticidae; genus Maratus; species Maratus michaelseni. The sequence continues at coordinate 190,835,713 of OZ007587.1, forward strand.
ATTCTGTACAATTTTAGGTTTTCAAACTTAAATACATACTTTTTTGCGTTGGCTTCTTTTTACAAGCTATATCACGGTTATCACGACTGATGAAATGATTTTCGTACAATGAGTCTGCAAAAGTATGATATTAAATATGATCTATTGTCTAGTTAGTACAATTGATAGAATCGATTCCAAAACACCGTCTATTAGTGATGGGCATAACGATTATTTTGATTATTCTAATGAATCATTCGGGCATGCGCAAAACTTCTTTTTTTTCTTCAAAATTTCTGGTAGTAATTGAATAAAAAAAAATTGAAGTTTGCCAGATATGCTTCTGCGCATGGCCGAATGATTCATTCGAATAATCAAAATAATCGTTATGCCCATCACTTACCGTCTATAGAGCCAAAAAACAATCGGTGTTGTAATTTTGTCATTCTTGAGCAAGGTGTAACGGCGATGTATTGTCAGACATTGATGTGCATCGTCATCAAACCATTTACCCATTTGTTTACAGAATTGTAGGAACAAATATTTTTAGTTGGACAGTCTGGAAAAAGTGATCAGCCCCTATAATTTTGCTAACAACAATCGTATAGAAAGATATGTACCAATCGACTGTAAATAAAGTCTAAATAAAGTAATTACGTCTATTTTTAATTATTGTGCATAAATTAGACTAAGAATGCCTCCATATTGGAATTAGTATAGTCTGTCAAATTTTCAATTGTGACTCTTAAACAAATTGACATTCTACTTTGAATCTTACAGCAAAATTTTAAATTTAACCACTGATGGCAAATTTCATGTTATGTGACTTAACCAGTTTTGTATCAAAATTATGTAAATTTCTGAGCTTATGATATTGAATTAATGTATTTTAATTCATAATTCCTGCAATGAATATTTTATGATTCTGATATTTTTAAATATGGTAGAATTAAGCATTCCAAACGGCGAATACGCAAAATCAAGAGTTGTACGCATGCATAATAATAATAATAATATACATAAAATAAGAGATCGGCGAAAATTTTTCATTGACTTTTAACAATTTTCAAGCATATCCAAAACAAAATAATACCAAAATTAACTTTTATTTGTTTTTATTTAGACAAAGTACTAAAATTTTAGCGTTTTATCAGCAGAATAAATGTCTGACAGAACGGGAAAAATATATTAAGAGATTTTCAGTAAATTCACCAAAATGAATCCTCTTTAATAAAAAGGTACGTGTTGCTGACGACTGGGATTTTCGATAATCGTTGCCACAGATTAATCTCGGAAAATGAAACGTTTGAAATTATTGAAAAAATTAATTGCTCGAAAAGTATTTGTCAGAAAATTGTTAGAGAAACTGCGTTAGAAAGGTAAAAAATTGTATTTTTCTTGATATAAATTTCAAATCCACTGATTATGCACTTTTTCAAATATTGAATTAAAAAAATTACCAAATTTCACAATGGAGTACTATAGCGAAAACTTCACGCGTAAAAAAATAATAATAACAGCAATGTGTCAGCACGAGTCACAAATTATAGTAGCCGTATTATTCTGTTAAAATATAAAAGTGAATTATGATGTCATGAGTGCATGATTTTATTTAATTTTTCGACAAATACTAGATGCGTCATTTCTTTTTAGTTGTGAATAATATATATATGTGATGTGGTATCACATATATTTTTCTTAAATTAATCCTTTTCTTTAATTTTCAGTTTAAACTATCTTTTAATTACTTAGTTATTTTATCCTAACTTTTATTTCAGCTCCCGCCGTAATTTTCCTCCATTAAAAGAAAATATCTTTAACATATACCCTTTATCAATAAAACTTTCTCACATAGATAGAATTCATTTAAACGATTAATCACCCTCACTAGATATCCAAAAAAAAAAAAAAAAAAAAAAAAAAAAGAAAAGAGATAAATATTGACTTTGTATTCGGTTTGCATTTTATTTCTCATTCCGTCCAACGTTCGTTAGAAATGTCTGTGTCTGCTTAATTTTTGAGTTTAGCCTTTTCGGTAAAATCCTAAACATTTTTCAGTACATGAGAGTTGTTTTGACTACTTCAGCTAGATTCCCAAAACTTTGCTCTCAACGTACATTTGGCATTCACATTCTTGTTGGCTACTTTTTAGGACTGCTATTCTGGTACCCCTGTCCTGTAATTCAAAAATTCTCCTAATTGCCTAATGCGTAACTGATAATTTTTAGCTTTTATGACATCATTCATTTTCATATGCTCTTTCGCCAATTTCATGTTGCCAATATGTGTATGGCATGAAAATCGACATGTGTCGGAGGGCTCATTCTCTCTCTCGCACGCTTCTCTGATAAGAAGTTAATAATGTAAGCTCACGTTGGTTAAAATGCTCTCAGGCACCATCCCATCCCTTCATGTACGTACTTTGTAATCGTACGCTTATAACTCGAAGTTTAATAAACAAATATCGTAAAGAATCCTTTCAGAGCATTTAATTCTACAACCTACTGCCTTTTATCCTACTTTCAGTGAATGCATAGCGGACTTGGATTATTTGTTCACGCAATGTACTTTTAAACACGTAGTTTTCCGTTACCATAAATCTTGGTGCTTGTGCAGGGTATTCGCTGATTTTTTTTAACTTCATGGGATGGTGCCTGCCTGTTAGTTTGCCTGCCTTTTTTTTTTTTTTTGAAAGACCTGTTTATACGGATTCAATATTTCTACACTCCTGCCGGATCCCTAGATGTTTCTTTTACTGGACTAAGGATTTCTGTTTTCCTGTCAGATGATTGCTTGTCTGCCGGATCCTTAAATGTTGCATTTACTGGACTAACAACGATTTCTGTTCTCCTGCCGGATGATTGCTTGTCTGCCGGATCTCTTGTCTGTTTTTCAAATTTCATGAGTTCAAGATTTCTACACTGCAGCCGATTCATACCAACTGAGGCGGTTTATTCTTTCGAAAACAAAAACAAAATAAAATCCCGATGTTCGCCTGCCTTCGCTCGCTCCCACTGGACTCTCTCCCTTCGAGGTAGGCCTGAGAAGCTGCGATATGGACGACTAGCTGTTACCCGTGACTTCGTTCACGTAACATTAAAAGAAGAATAAATGCATTAATCAAGCAAAATATTTCACTCCTGATAATTAAAAACGTAAATAATTAACTAACTCTTTATCATATTTCATAAGAGAAAATACGGTATTTCTTTGTTATAGGGGCCTTGACATAGCCCAGTTTTAAAAAAGTACAATTTGTCAAAAAAAAAAAACAAATACCAGTTTTACCTGATAAACCATTTTACTTTTAACGACTTTGAAAAACGTTTTAACAGCCATCATTTAAAAATAATTCATTGGAAATAGTATATGCCTTTTGTTTAAATTCAATTCTTGTGAATATGGAGGAATAATTCTACACCTAAATGCAAGGAGCTTCAATTGCAAAGCTTTTTGCAACCCAAACTTACATGCAAACGTAACATTTACATGTGTTACGTTTGCATGTAACAGTAACAGTTACATGCAAACGTAACACTTGCAATTGCAAAGCTTTTTGCAACCCAAAATTATATGTAAACATTACTTTTGCATGTAATTTTCAGTGCAAATTAACATTTATAAGGGTTCAAATTAAAATTAATTTGGGTGCAAATTACATGTAAATGTTACGTTTGCATGTAATTTGGGGTTGCGAAAAGCTTTGCAATTGCAAGTGTTACGTTTGCATGTAACAGCAAATTTGCTTCCTTGGTTTAATCTATAGCTGAAACAACTCTTGATTTCTTGACAATATGCTGACAGACGATTTTTGTTCTGCAGAATAAATTAATTCATAAAGTTTGAATATGTGGAAATATGTTTTTAATTTTCGGAAATTCTACTGTAATCAAGATTTTTTTTTTCACCAACTATTCAAATTGAAAATAAATTCTTTTTTCAGTTTTAATGAGAAAATGGCATAAAAATGTATTAAACCGTTTTATTTCTTCTTTTTTTTATCCACAAAAATGGAGTAATTTAATTACCGTTTTTAGAGAAATTTCGTTAAAATTTACAAATAATAATAATAATAATAATAATATTTCGGAAAATTTTAAATTCTGAGAGTTTATATGACATCCTTAGATCAATGATGGTGTTAAGTAAATTGCATTGCATTAAGAGTGGTAGTTGCGAAACACAAACAGACAGTCAGATTTTAAAATAATAGACTTGTGTTCAATTTTCTTTTCCTAATAATCTTACTGATGCTTGTATTATTAATCGCAGAGTTCAGAGAATAAATAGATATGAAATATTTATGTTTGGCGTGATGCTGAAAACGCAACCCTACAGTTGGCCTAAACAACTGGCGGCTTGCTTTGAAAACCGCTCCCCGTCCAATGAAGACAGCCCTTGTTCCTAATGATTTGAGCGATAACCGGCTTCATATTGCAAGCCGATTTGACGGTTCACTGCCTCTCTATTCTTTCACTGTACTCTGTAATTATTATTGTATGAAATTGATTCACGCACCATTTGAAACATATTTGAAAAATCCCGTTTTATTTGAAATATGACGTCACTTTGATTACAGAGAAATCTCTTTTCAATGATATAATTCTTGTTAATTTTCTTTTCCTGGCAATCAAGACGGGAATTTTATTCGAAAACACACATCGGTATGTAACTGATTTTCAAGCTTATTATTAATCAGTATCAAAAAACATATTTCAGTCATTCATCTTAAATCTGACGTCCATTATGTATATACTTTTATTATACACTGATATTCATGTTCCTTGTAATGTTACGAATATTTGAAAATACATGTTTTATTTATGACGTCATATTTGTTCAAGCCAAGGAGGATCATTTTCATAGTTCCATGGTTCAAGCAAAATCTTTTCTTAATAATATGATTATTGTTCAGTTTTCCATCTAATTATAACGCTGTTTTTGACAGAAAATATCTTCTCAACGTAACCAATATTCATACTTCATGTATAATAACAAATACTCCATATTTTTGTTTCAAATATCACGGAAATTCCTCTTCTTTTGAATTCTTTTGAATTTTCATTTTTCACGTGAAAATCTTTCAATTGAAAATTAATTGTTGAATAAAAATTATTATTCTGGGCTTTGATTTAGTTTTGGCAACGATAAAGTATTAGCAACGGTAAAATAAATTTAGCCATTTTAAAATATTATACGAAAAAATGTCCATTTATTCTCTATGAAAATAACGAAATTTTGAATTATTAAGAAAAATATTTGAATAAAATAAACCTATGTTCATATGAGGCCTATGTTCATATGAGGGTTATAATCAACTTATGTGCAAAGGTACAGGATCATTAAATGCTCCATTTTGACGCTGGCTTCAGCCTAACATTTGCACACAATCAGATTTATAATATTATTAGGATTTCTGAAGTTCGCCTCGCATAGCGTTTAATGAGTGCTCAACGATTATCAATATTGTGCGTTTTTTATTTCTACTGCTGCTGGCTCTTCATATCTCGTGCATTCTTTTAAAAGTGTGTTTTTTTACATGTGAATGAGCATACATTCATACGTCGTATTCCAAAGAAAGTTCGATTTCTTCCCTAATAGTGTGAATCATTTTTATAAGAAGTGCCGGTACATCTATAATGATGAAAAATACATTCGTCAGTTTTGATTTTTGGTGTCACCACATGACATTGAAAACTTTCACTTTACAGTACATTTTCTACACTAGTACTGTTTATAGTAGCTAAAAAGCAGTTTAGTGAACAAAACAAAAAACATATACAAAAAAAAAAAGGAAAAAATATTTTTCATTTATAGTATAGAGTTTCAGAAAGTAAAGAACTACAGGAAAGAAATTTATATATATTAACACGAATGGTTCGAAAAGTGAGTATGAGAAAAGAAATATTAAATGATGTTGTATTTTTATAATTATTATTAGCTTTTTATTTTGACTGCATATGAGTTTTATTCTAAATTAATAACGTAAAATAATCTCTAAATATTTTTCTTGTTTAAATATTTTTGTTTTCTCATGCTCACATCTATTTTCTTTGAATAATAACATTCGAAAATAGTTTTGGATTGCTTAGAAAGATCTCGCGATACTTTTGTACCAATGCTATTTAAGAACTCAAATGAAAAGTTAACGATAATATTATGAAATAAGATTTTTCATATTACTAAAATACTTACTGACTGTTCACCATGTTTGCTGGAATATGTTCATATATTTCCAAAAAAATCAAGATAATCTAGTGACAAAGGATCCAATTCAGGATAAGTATTGAATTAATCTCATTCTTTTGCATTGTTGTGTGTGTTAAAAAAAAAAAGAAAATAATGAAGAACACGTTATATATATATAGATTGATATGAGTACTTGTGGAAAATATAAAACCCTATAGGTATATAATATTTCATACTTTGAACCATATCTCATATCTTAATGGCGTAATTTTCAATGCTTAATTCATAATTTAATTGGCTGAATGATATTAATAAAATCTAACAATGCAATTTACATTCTTACTGTTATAATTTGAATGTTTCTGAATTTTCAGGTAAGTTATGTTTCATTATTTTTATGGTGCTCGTACTACACAGACATTGTATTTTTATATGTGTTTAAAAAAAAAAATAAAAAAAAATCTTTTTTCTAGTTGCATAATTAAGTCTGACTAGTTAATGAATAACTTTAAGGAGGATTGTCCATCGATTATCTATTCATGCATAACTACTTCTTACAGTTCGTATACTATAGAGCGAACATAAAATGTGTTGTCTTATCATTTTATTATGTTGAAAAAAAAAATATATATATATATATATTGCTTTAAAATAATTTAAATGTACTGCATTCAGGATTATTTTTCCCCTATGATTATTATCTTGTGATAGTTTTAAATTTTAGGTTATTGAATAAAAAAAGGTAAGTTTCTTGGTGCATTATAGTATTTCTTATTCATTGAGTTAAGAATATACACAAGAATGCTTGCAAAATATATTTTTTTTTCAGGTTCAACAGTATTTTCGTTAAATGCTTATTAATTTTCTAAAATCTGTGTAGATTATAATGTGTTTTGAACAGAACCCATATTTCATTAACGATATGTCAGGTTTTGCAGATATAAAAAGTAAATGCATCAAGTCGTATTTTAAATTACGATGTAAAGGTTCTCAAATATTTCTGCAAGTAGTGACTTTTCTATTTTTATTTTTGACTTTAATTGTTTAGTGTAAGTGTTTTAATGTGCTTATTTTTAGATTATTATCGGTAATATCTAAATGACATTTCTGATAAATGTGTATTGTTTCGATATCCAAATATTATAGAGAAATTAACAACTTACATTTGGATGTGTTTCTGATGGTTTGAAACTGCCATAAGATACATGCAATTTTATAATATTGCACTTTTCAGATAAATTATGATTACATTTATTTTTATAGTTCAGGGATTTAGTACTCCCCCCCCCCCTACTCTTCTCCTATTTTAAAATGTTAAAAAAATACATATCACGCTACAAATATTTCAGTTCATGTTAGTCATTATATTTTTATTTTTCAAGGAACAAAAATAACTCTCAGTTATTATAGCTGGTTAATCAAATCTTGTTGCATTTTCTCATCTTTTCAGTTTCACAGGTCATAACTTTATAAAATATGCATTTTTCATGTTATTTTTTAAAAAAAAATTTGCCACATCCTTTAATTTCGTTATACATTTCTTTGACCAATTATCGTTAACATGAAAACACACGTACACACATGCTCACTTATTCATTGGTACATTTTCTTTGATCACATCTCTTTAGATTGGCGTTCTTTTTCATGATCTTTAAATAAATATATATCCAGAACTAGATCCTTATTTTTTTTTCCCCTTTTTGCAAAATTTTACTTCTAATTTTTAATTAAATTATGGTTAGAGTGTTCTACGACTTCCCGTTGAGCCATTACTGCAGGAATGTCTTGATGAGGGTCAGTGGCGCAGCCAGAATTCGGTTCTAGGGGGGTTTTGAGTTTCTGATAAAGGTGGTCGCCTGTTATATGAATCACCGGTTAATGGAATCAGTCTTTTAAATGAATCACCGGTTAATGGAATCAGTCTTTTAAATGAATCACCGGTTAATGGAATCAGTCTTTTAAATGAATGAAATGATAATGTTTATCTCTGCAATTACGTTGGTTACGGTTCATTTAAACAGCGTTTACAATATTAGAGTGACAAACTATAAAATGCACCAATGAAATAAAACAAAAATTGATTAGATTTATAAAGTGTTTAAAAATTATGAGGAGAAAACTTTAAGATGGAAGAGCACAGTACAGCAAATAATTTTTACATAGAAAATAACAGATTTGCAATCCATTTGTTCAATCAAAAATCCACAAGGTTTCATGAGAATCACGAATTCTTATTCCTAAATTTAATAATAAAGAAGCAATTTTAACAAAATTTTCAATAGACTTACTTACCTTGCTTTTTGCCAAATGTGACAACTCAATTAAGGTAATCGATGTTTTGGAATGTAGTTGATATTAAACACGGTATTGTAGACTAAATTACTGTGCCCTTACAGTACTTTACATGACATCGAATTTCGCATTATCTAATGTAAATCTGATGAAAATTTTGTTAAAATATATTTATTATTGTTAAAGTTCTCTAAAAATATCCGAGTTTGAATTGTAGTCGTATCTATACTAATATTATAAAACAGCAACATTTGTTCTTTTTGCAGGGGTTAATTCTGGAACTACAGAACAGATTTAAAAAGAAATTGGTCAATTGGTCATATGTGAGTTTTATTCGCGTACAAAGGGTTCCACACAAAATATCAGAACTGTTCAAAGGCAATATTCTCACATGACATAGTCACATACCTAAAACAATATTACATGCCAGAATTTAATTTTATTGGTATTGGAATGAAAAACAATGAATATATCTCCCTCTAAAACAAAGACCTTGTACAAAGTATAAATTTGGCAGAGAACAAATCACGCTTCGGAAGAAGTCGCTGAGTTTCACACGAAAAGTTACTTGTCAATCATATTTGTCGTAATAGTAGACAATTTTAAGGCATTTAAAAAAAGTATGCTGAACAACACGAAACTTTCCGATTCATTTTCAAAAATGAAAACCTATCGAGGTATGATAATTCAAGTGATTTGTTAACGAGAAGATTTTTCATTATAAATGAATTATATATTGAATTATAAGCGATTGTTGTCTCAAAATTACTTATTCTTAATGTCTTAGAATTATTCTATGAATTATTTTTCAATATTTTCCCTCAATAATTGAATTCATTTGGTATGAAAAATGTTGACTATCATGATTTGTCTTACCTAAAGCAAAGATCTTGTTACAAAGTTTAAGCTTAGCATTGTGTCAAGCGCGCTTCAAAAGTAGGTCGCAAAGTAAGTTTTGATACGTGCCGTTGTTTTCTAGATGGGTTTTAATTAATATCTCAGCTATTTACAAACATATATTTTCGAAAATCATTACCAACAATCCTTAGATGATTCTGCGTCGATAACCCTTAACTCCCCGCTGAGCGCCAGAAGAATAAGACACATGAGTGATCTTTTAATAGTTCCGTTTTTACTTTTTAAGTATGGAACCTTAATAATGGTGTCAAAATTCTGTTAACCATCTCCTCTCTAACATAGGCTATATTTTATACAACAATTTCCAAACACTTTTTTTCGGTACATCACGTTTCAAATGGGTGCAAGAACAAAAAAAAAATTCTAAAATTGCACTTTCTATGATATTGTTGATTTAGAAATTTGAAATTTGGACTAGCGGTTACTTTAAAAAGATGTAAATGCTCACTAAAAACGGTTTCTATAAAGTTCGAAATTTAAAAAGGGAAAAGGAGCAGGAAACGTTCTAAATTACAATTTATTTGTACAATTAGGGCTAGAAACATGAAATTTGGCATTGTTGTTACTTTAGAGACTTATATAGACCAAGAACAGTTCGCAGTAGCAGAAAAAGAAAAGAGAAAAAAAAAAAAAAAAAAAAAAAAAACGTTCTAAAATTGGGCCATTCCATTGTGACGGGTGTGACATCCAGACAAAATTTTAAGAGTTTATAACTATATTTTGGGAAATAAATTAGTTAATAAATCCCTGAAAAGTATTTTAATTATGTTTTTCCATGCATATGCTTGGATAATTGAGCAAATATATAACTTCAATAGCTTTCAATATTTAAACAAGTGGGAAATTGTACGTCAAACGTTACAAACGAGGTGCGTTCGTACGCACGTTTTAGAATTAAATTCATGATCTCCCGTGCGTAGAACGGGTTAAACAGCTAGTTAAGTATATATTTTATGACACTGTTCATACAAATATCTTAACTAGTTATATAAATATTCAGATATATATGTATCATATAGTTATATAAATATTCAGATATATATGTATCATATAGTTATATAAATATTCAGATATATATGTATCATATAGTTATATAAATATTCAGATCTTGATGATTTCTAATTCTGTGAAATGAATTATATCGTCTGCAGATTAATTTCTGTAATAGAATAAGTATCTCGGTCGCTTGACGATTAAACTTCGGAAGCTCCTATAACAAAAAAGCACCGATTTAAAAAAAAATTCAAATTGCTTGATAAATATTTTTATTAATATCTCCTAAAGTTTTGATTCGATTTTAATAAAATTTGAAATGTCTCGACAAAATTCTGCAAAGATAATATATTTTAAATTGCAAACCATTCGGTTGGGTAGTTTTTGCGTTGTTATATGCGGACGGACGGACAGACAGACAGACAGACTGACGGACGGACAGACGGACGGACCAAGCGACGACTATAGGTGCTACGTATTTATATAATTACGAACGCACCTAAAAACAAACATTTTAAACTTGTGACGGGTGTGACTCTCTCGGGACAAGAGTTTTTACTTGCATACACATTTGTTAAAATTCCTGTGAATATTTAACTGTTTTATTATTAAAACAATTTTTTTCTAATGAAAGAGATTCAAATAAAACTTTGTAATTTTCATAATAAATTTTAATTATTTTAATGTATAAGAATTTTTTCCTGCTGTGACGGGCGTGACAAAGAAGTGACGGGTGTGACATTGTGCAAAGTGTACAATTTGAAAGTTGTTTACAAAAAAAATACAGTGATCAGTATAGACAGTAAACTCAACAATAGTAAATCTACAAAAGAAATTTAATAAAACTAACATATTTATGCAGCATGATCACTGATGTATCACAAATGATTAATTTCCTTTCATTAGGAGTTCTTGGGTATGTATTATCAATCTTTTCACGCGTCTATGCAACAACTAACTGCATTACACTGCTAACATAGTTTAAAAATGCAATACTCAGGAAAAGTCTGAACAATTTATTTATTTTTTCGCATAGCAACATTAAGAATTAAAAAGCATTAGCAAAACCATTCAGCAAAAATGTTTCAGCCAAAGATAAAAATCCTTATTATGCCAAAAAAAAAAAAAAAAAAAAAAAAAAAAAATGTTCATATTAACTTCTAGAAACGAATTCAAAGACTATACAAAACAGACAAGCATGTATTTCCTGTTGTGAATCAGTAATTTGCGGTTAAAACACCAGTTGTGGTTTAAACTTTATACCAGCTTCAAGTTTAGTACGAAGTTTGAATAATCGAGAAATGTATTTTGAGTATTTTCAAAATACAAAACACATGGAAAAATCATTTCAAAATACATTATCAAAATACTTTAGTTTTATCTGTTTAAAATACAAAATACAAATGTATTTTGAAAATGTATTTCAAATACATGTATTTTCGATACTGCCCAGCTCTTCTTGACAAAGTGACGCAGTCCAAATAACCAGTTTTGACTTTGACTTAACCGATGCTTGTATTGTTTTCTGGGGATTCAAAAGACAATGGAACACGCTTTTCAGAATGTCGGATAACTCAGAAGATTATATTATATTTTCATTCGTGGTTACAGTATATTTTCATAAAATAAGAAACATTGATCATTTTTTACAGTGTAATAAATTGTAAACGTAACAGTAAACCGTATTAAAAAACCACAACTTAGTGAAATAAGTATCCGTTTTTATGTTATTTTAGGATATTCCTGGTAAAGGTACAGATTACTTTAAAATACATGGTTAAATTTACCGATATATTTCGTTTCGATTCAAGGTTCTTTTGGAGAAACCGACCAGCGCAGCGGGCGTAGTCTGCTAGTGATTTAAATAACAGGTCACAATAAGAAATAATACGTAGCCTAAGCGCACTCAGCCTCAAGAAGCGTGAGATAATAATATTCTGTCATAACTTTTGAAGTGAGCAAATTACGAGATAAAATATTTCTGAGAAAAATGCATTCATAATATACTAGATTATACGAACATTTTGAAAACTGTACAATAATACATTTTATTTTAAATATTAATTTGATTATTCATAAAGGTCATTCTTTCCTTTCTTGATTTCAGAGGAACACATTCAAGCACATAAAGATGGAATGCACACCAAACAAGAATGTACCAAGTAAGTACGATAAGTATTGTTAGGAAAAAGTAATAGACTATAGCGTATTCAAAATTATAATTAATAGAGAAAACAAGTAAATCTGGAGGCACGGCAGTGCCTCCGCCAAGTCGAGAGAGGACAGCCGGAAACATACTTTTCTGGAAGCAACTCAGGGCACTTTTGACCCCCCCATATCTCCGCGCTGGAGTATCCCAAAAATTTTAAACTTCAATTATAGAGAGTATTTGGCCCACAGGACCAAAATTTAAAATTACAACTTTCTGTCTTTTCTAGTTCAGGCGATATATGAACTCAAACATTCGATTTTTTGTCACTTCTTACTCACTCGTTCACGCGTCATCAAAAAGATTGGGTAAATCCCGTAGCCCCAGAAACTTGACATTTGGAAAAAAGGTAGTGTTTAGGATACAAAGAAAGGAAAAATTATAAAATCCAGAAAATTCGAAAAAAAAACATTCGAAAATTCAACAAATTCCATCAAAATTGAAAATTGAAAATAATACGATCTTGTAGTCTTGGAAACTTAAGATTTGGTGTGAAGGTAGTGTTTAACATCCAGAAAAAGAAAACATCAAAAACACCAAAAAAATCTAAAGCAAAATTGAAAAAATCGAAGAAATTGAAAAAAACCGAAAATTTGAAGACAATCCGATTTTGTTGCGCTAGAAAATTCAAATTAGGAATAAAGGTAGTATTTAGGATACAGAAAAAGAAAAATTAAAAAAATCCAGGAAATTCGAAAAAAAAAAAAAAAAAAAAAAAATTCGAAAAAAATTGAAAAAATGAAAATAATTTGATACGATAACGCTCGTATTTATAAATTAATTTGGATGAAACTAATTGTGTGTATTAAGCTCACCAATGCCTCGACCGAGTTCGTTGGCCAGCTTGGTCCGCCATCTTGTTTCAAGATGGCGGCCACGGAAAATTTTAAAACTAAAATAAATATACAAAAAAGTTAAAAAATCAAGTTTATTTTTTAATTAGGTGTTAGGACTTGATACAAGGATTCCAGAGCATTTTTTGTTTTACCTCTATCTTAAAAATTGGCTGAGATAGAGCAGTTTGAAATTCTAGGGTGTCTGACATTTTGAAACAAAACAGCACATTACAAAAAACCAACGATAAATTTATGGTCAATAATGGTCAAGCAGGTGCAATCCCGAATGAATACTCCGTGTTATTATAACTGTAACTTTGACTTCGAAATTTTGATACGTTGCATTTTCTATTTGTTGATATTTTTGAACTATGATTTACGCTAAGTGAAATGTTGTTGTTGAAGAGGGATTTTCCATGTAAATCTGAAACGTCCAATTTTAATATGTTTTTAATGTTTTATGAAAGTGTATTGTAATGTCTGTAATTTTAATGATTTTAATATAAATTTATAAGTTTTAGTGAACGCGATTTCTCGCAAATTATTTTCTTTCATTGTTGTAATCATTTTCCCAATCATACGCATAAAACTATATATTCATATCCATCAGCGCCAAATTCTCGCCAAACTTGGCGACAATTGGCGAAATCTCGCCAAATTTGGCGACAAAAATAAGTCTTCATAAATGAAGCCAACTTGGCTATAGCTCAATAATTTGGCGAATTTCTTATTCAAATTCAGTGTAAACGAATCTTTTGTAAACGGTTTCTTTGCATTTTAACTTGCTGTTTTCGAGTAACATTAGCTAAAATTTTAAAACGAAGATATAGGAAAGCTACCTTTTCCTGCCGGTACAGGCCGGAGGACTTTTTTATGAGTTGTCGGATGCAATCTATGTTTTGCATTAAATAAAGTAAAACATTGAAAAACAAATCCCACAGGATGGGGATAGTTTGTTTTAGATCTGGAGGCACGGCAGTGCCTCCGCCAAGTCGAGAGAGGACAGCCGTAAGCATACTTTTCTGGAAGCAACTCAGGGCACTTTTGACCCCCTCATATCTCCGCGCTGGAGTATCCCAAAAATTTGAAACTTCGTTTTTCTAGAGTATTTGGCACACAGGACCAAAATTTAAAATTAAAACTTTCTATCTTTTCTAGTTCAGACGATATATGAACTCAAACATTCGATTTTTTGTCACTCACTCACTCACTCGTTCACGCGTCATCAAAAAGATTAGGTAGATCCCGTAGCCCTAGAAACTTGACATTTGGAAAAAAGGTACTGTCTAGGATACAAAGAAAGGAAAAATTATAAAATCCGGAAAATTCGAAAAAAAAAAAACATTCGAAAATTCAACAAATTCCATCAAAATTGAAAATTGAAAATAATACGATCTTGTAGTCTTAGGAACTTAAGATTCGGTGTGAAGGTAGTGTTTATCATCCAGAAAAAGAAAACATCAAAAACACAAAAAAAATCGAAAGCAAAATTGAAAAAATCGAAAATCGAAAAAAATCGAAAAATTTCAAATAATCCGATTTTGTTGCGCTAGAAACTTGGAATTCGGAATAAAGGTAGTATTTAGGATGCAAAATAAGGAAAAATAAAAAATTCCGGAAAATTCGAAAAAAAAATTCAAAAATTCGAAAAATTCGAAAAAAATTGAAAAAATTAAAATAATTTGATCTTTTAGCCTTAGAAACTTAAAATTCGCAGTAAAGATAGTGTTTAGGATTCAGAATAAGTTAAAATAAAAAACCAAATAAAATTCGAAAATAAAACAAAAAAATCGGAAAAATCGAAAAATAAGGAAAATTTGAAAATAATTCGATTTCATAGCGCTAGAAACTTGAAATTTGGAATAAAGGTAATATTTAAGATACTAAATAAGGAAAAATTCAAAAATATGGATAATTCAAAAATACCCATAAATTAGTGCAGACGATATATGAACTCAAAGTTTCGATTTTTTGTCACTCACACACTCACTCACTCTCGCGTCATCAAAAAGATTGGGTATATCCCACAGCGACAGAAACTGAAAATTTGGAATAAAGCTAGCATTTTGGATACAAAGAAAGGAAAAAATATAAAATCCGAAAATTAAAAAAAAAAAAAAAAAACATTCGAAAATTCAAAAAAATCGAACAAAATTGAAATTTGAAAATAACACGATCTTGTAGTCTTAAAAACTTAAAATTTGGTGTGAAGGTAGTGTTTAGAATTCAGAAAAAGAAAACATCAAAAACACACACAAAAAATTGAAAATAAAATCGAAAAATCGAAAAAAATCGAAAAATTTCAAATAATCCAATTTTGTTGAGCTAGAAACTTGGAATTCGGAATAAAGGTAGTATTTAAGATGCAAAATAAGGAAAAATTAAAAAATCCAGAAAACTCGAAAAAAAATCAAAAATTCGAAAAATTCGAAAAACTTTGAAAAAAATTTAAATAATTTGATCTTTTGGCCTTAGAAACTTAAAATTCGCGGTAAAGATAGTGTTTGGGATTCAGAATAAGTTAAAATAAAAACGCAATAAAATTCGAAAATAAAATAAAAAAATCGAAAAAGATCGGAAATTTTAAAATAATTCGATTTTGTAGGTCTAGAAACTTAAAATTTGTAATAAAGGATACAAAATAAGAAAAAATTATAAAATCCAGAAAATTATAAAAAAAAAAATGCGAAAAAATCAAAAATTGAAAATATTTTTATCTTGTAGTCTTAGAAACTTAAAACTTGGTGTAAAGGTAGTATTTACTATTCAATAAAAGGAACAATTAAAAAATTCGAAAATAAAATCGAAAAATTGAAATATGTCTAAGAAATCGAAAATTCGAAAACAATTTGATTTTGTACTGCTAGAAACATTAGTTATAAGATAATTGTCCTATTAGCTAGTACAACGCCCCTAATTGTTTTATGTTATTTCCCCCGGATTATGGTTTTCTTTTCTTTCGTTTACGAATTTCGTTATAGAAAAGTTCCGCTATTAGACTGGCTACGATATAGGCGATTTCTTTATAGACAGGTTTGTTTTCTTTCACATGTTGTACTCTATTTACTTCACATATGAAATATGGATTGTTAAATGATGTTAGCCCCACAAAAATTTTCACAGCTCCCCCTACCCTCCCGACATTACTGGCTGGTTATGGCTTGATAGTCCTTTCTAAATAAAATCATGGTGACTCTAAGATTCACTTGATTTATCTCTAAATTGAACCTAAATGATCCTAAGAAGACGGATCAAATAATTACTATATTAGCATGACAATCAGGTAACTTAGAATTAAAATCGAGAAATCAATAAATTCATAAAAAGTCAAAAATTTGAAAATAATTCGATTTTGTAGTCCTAGAAGATTGACATTTGGCAGAAAGGCAGGGTTTTGTACACAAAGTAAAGAAAAATTAAAAAATCCGCAAATAATAAAAAAAAGTCTAAAAAAAACGAAAAAAAAAAACATCGAAAAAAGGAATATAGTTTGATTTATTGGAAATTTCCGGAAATTTTAATTTTGGCTTTCTTTTTATACTAAAAAGTTCTTTTATGTTAAATATCAAGTATCTAGGGCTGCGAGTTATATCTCAGATGCATAGCGCCTATCCTGGAAGCAATTGAGAGTACTTTTGACACTCCCCCTCCCATAATTTAGTGCTTGCCTAGGAATCTGAAATCTCTTTTTATCTACAGTACTTTGCAAACGAAACTAAAGCTTCAATTTTTTGATACCTGTAAATAATAGGGACAGAGTGTGGGCTTAGCGAAAATCAGTGGATGATCTCCAAAAAGAACCCAAAATCAAGAAAAGGTTGGTTACTTACAAAAAGAAGTGAAATCTCATCAAAAAGTCACCTGTAAAAAATGCAGCCAAGTCTCGTAACTCATTTACCGTAAAAAGTACTGAGATCGTATAAAGCCAAGTTTAACTATCTTATTAACTCTGAAATTTTCATTCACAAATCACTCCTAGTCTCTACATCTTTAGTTAATTATTATTTTGTGACTTGGCAATTACGCAGCACAGGGAATTTATTACACCTTACTATGTTATGGGATGGGATGGGATAATTTAACTAAAGCAAATTATATACGCATAGGGAAGTTATTACACCTTAATATGTTATAGTATTATTTGATTAAGACTAACTATATACATCACATTCTCGTGCTAAGTAATTGCCAAGTCACAAAATAATAATTAACTAAAGATGTAGAGACTAGGAGTGATTTGTGAATGAAAATTTCAGAGTTAATAAGATAGTTAAACTTGGCTTTATACGATCTCAGTACTTTTTACGGTAAATGAGTTACGAGACTTGGCTGCATTTTTTACAGGTGACTTTTTGATGAGATATAATATTTAATAACAACATACTGTCTGGAAGAATTGTTTAAACGAGTAGGATTGATAAGAGAAGCAACTGAACGCTATTGAGTAGCATTAAGTCGTGCAAGTAAAGTAAAGGGAAAGTGCTAACCAACATATGTTAACCAATATACCTTAATATTTAATCGGGTCCTTCCTACAATAACTTGTACTAGGTGTGCAACTAAGTTTCTAGGTTTTTTTTTATCTATAAAAAATGGAAAAAATTAATAGAAATGCAAAAAAAGATTTATTCAAAGTATCGTCCCTCGCTAGCTACACTTTTTTGCCATCTCTCTGACAATGCATGAATACCACGACGATAAAAAGGCGCATCTTTGGATCGAAACCATTCATCCAACCAATTTTGCACTTCTTCGAAATTGGCCATGTGTAGCCCAGCCAAGCCATACGCCATCGACCGGAACAAGTGATAATCGGAAGAGGCCAGGTCTGGTGAATGTAGCGGGTGTGGTAGCGGATCCCATTTTAGTGTTTTGATGGTGTCCTATGGACGATGGAAATGCGATGGCACGGAGCGTTGTCGTGCTGCAATATCACTCGTTTATGTCTCGTGTCCCATTCTGGCCGTTTTTCGAACAATGCATGGTTCAAATTATACAGTTGTTGTCGGTAGGGATTCCCATTAACAGTTTCGCCCGGTTTCAGCAGCTCATAGTACACAATTCCCTTCTGGTCCCACCAAACGCAAAGCATTATCTTCTTTCCAAAGCGATTTGGCCGTGCCTTCGATGCTGATACTTCGCCAGGTGAAAGACGCGATTTTTTGCGTTTGGATTCTCGAAATATATCCACTTCTCATCTCCAGTAACAATTCAATGCAGAAAATTCTTTCTTTCACATCGCGAAAACAAAATTTCGGAAGAGGCTCATCGATTTTCCATCTCGATGTTGCATGTTCGCCGTAGGCCTCCTCAAACAAACCACGTGCATCAGTTGCATTTTTTTTCCAAGTTAAAGCAGAAAAGCAAAGCTTCCCGCAAATGCTGTTTATTTGGCACAAAACTCGAAATTTTCGTTGTTAGAAAAAATATTTTTGCGTTTCGATATGAGTTGTTATTACGACTGGTTAATGTTAATAGATATCCAAGCTATTCGAAAAACACAACTTTAGACATATATGTCGACTACATGGGCCATTAGCGCCATCTATGTGTGAAGCCCCGAAACTGAGTTGCGCACATAGTATTTCTATTGTAAAACTATTGTTTAGATTGATGTCTGAGCTAAAGGTATTTTGAGGAAATTAAAGTTGAAGACCACGTTTTTTGCTTTATAAGACGATTTCTCAACCGACGTCAATTTTAGAATTCGGCTTTTTCCCATAGCTGATAGTTTGCATCTATCCTTTTTGTAACTTTAACATTTTTGTAACGATTTTAGGCATTTCTATTGCCTTTTCAAAGAAAAATTCTTCTAAAGTTACAGAATTTTGTTAAAAACGCTTAAAAAATTAAAGTGACGACGCCAAGAGTTCCATTCACGACCGAAAACAACAACCATTTTCCCAATGGTTAAATAACACGTGCAAATTGGCAGATTTTGTAATGGCTAGAATCAATGCCAGCTTTGGCTAGAATCAATGCCAGCCAAACATTGTGTTTTGCATAAAAATAATATAATTTTTCGAAATAAATGTTTAATTTAGTAATTTATTTTTATAAAATTTCCAAATAAGGGGAAAAAAATGCGCAAAACTGAAACTCCGTGACGCAAATTGACAATCCTTATGTTTATTTAAATTCTCTTTTAATTTTAAATGAACTTTATTTTCAGCTGACGTCAGAGTCCTGGCAACTCAAACTTATAAACAAAACTGGAGGATAAATTAATAATCTATATATTTAAAATACATTTTTTATTTGTCATATCTGCCCTGAGCTTTCTATTGAACCAGTTTTAATAATTATATTTTTGAGTGAAAGCTGTTTATTTGCAGATGAGTCAGCATTGGTTATTTTTTTAAATATTTCTATACTTATATTTTATTTTTATTTTGCAAGTTAATAATGAAATGTCTTCAAAATGGTGGCAATCGGATTAATTCTATTGTTCCAGAGAAAAGGAAAATAATGTGATCATTATAACTTTATTGATTCAATTTTCTCAATACAAAAAAAAAAAAAAAATCTTTTTGTAATTTGAACAGATTGTGTTTAAGAAAATGAAGAGGGTCGAGAGCACTAAAAGTGAAATGACATCATTTTGTTAAGGTAGTTTCCATTACTAAAAGTAAAGAAACTACCTACTGCAGACGTCCGGAGGTTACAATTCCGAAAAAATTTCTGTATATTTTCAGGGATCTTGATCCTCCGACCCCAAAACCACACTCTGTTCAAATGTTGACATCTATAGACATTTATATACAGTGTGCCCGCTAAAGTCCGTTGTCACCCCAATAATTTCTAAACGGTAAGAGCTATAGTCATGGAAGTGGGGTCTAGGTATAGTAAAGTTGCCCTGTGCTGCGCAAAGAAACCGCTTACAGCGCCACCTGGCGTCTAAATTTTGAGTTAGCGTTCTTATTTAAAAAACGGTAAGAGATACGGGAAGAAAGTCAATTACAATGTTGTTCAGCATCATCAATTTAGTAAGAGAAGACACCTTCCGTAAAGTAATGTTAAAAGTAGAAGGCGTAGAATGCATATTTATTTGGTTCGAAACTCCCAAAATTGTAACGCGATATAATGCGGAAGAAAAGAGAAAAGGTCACACTCCAGAGTTTTAATTGTCAGTAGATATACAGTATTCATCTTTACACAAATAAATCTTAATATCACATACCGTGAAAAAGTATTTTTTTCCATTTTGTATAAATGGTGCGGATACATGAAACAGCGAGAGTATGCAACCTCTCCACCAACAATGCAAGAACTTCGAAACCATATTACGTATGCTTATGCCAGCGTGTCACCTGCCATGTTGTACAATGTGCAGCGGGAAGTGTAATCCCAGTGTCCAGATGTGTATTGTTGTTGAAGGACAGCATTTTGAGTGTCACAGATAGATGAGCCTCATTTCCGATAAGTGCAGTTTTGTACAACGCGATCAAACACACATGACCACTTTGTGCTTTTCATTTGTATCATTTTTGTGAGCAAGATGTTTTTTTGTAATAAATCGATGACGCCGAACAACTTTGTAATTGACTTTTTTCCTGTATCTCGTACCGTTTTGAAATAAGAACGCTAACTCTAAATTTATCCACCAGGTGGCGCTGTAAGTGGTATCCTTGCGTAGCGCATGGCAACTTTATTATACCTAGATCCCCACTTCTATGATTATAGCTCTAGACTTTAGCGGACACACTGTATATAGTTAAAATGAAATCATAATATATGATTTCATTATCATATTATCATATATGATTGATTTATATATATATATATATATATATATATATATGAGGTTTGTCATGTGATAGCGCTTGTATGTACGAGGGTGGGTAAAAAAAAGGTTACAAGCAGCGGCATTTGAAAAGTAATTATTGTGGGAGGAATATTCTCCCCCAGAGTGGAGACAGATAGAGCTAGTTGTCTTACAGCGGTTGTGCGGGTAGGTAGTGTAAGTTCGCAGACACGTCAGAGCGATTGAAATGACAAAACGTTTAGAAAAGTGGTCTCCCTTGGAGGTACGAGCCATGATTCGTTTCTTATGGGCAGAGAATGTGTGTCATGTTGAGTGATGGTGTCATCATCCTGCATGACAATACCAGGCCCCATACTGCTCGGCAGTCACCCCCATACACCCAGATTTGGCGCCCAGTGACTATTTCATTCTTCCGAAATTGAAAGAACACTTATCTGGAACAAGGTTGTGTTCCGATAGCGATGTGAAAACAGCTGCCAAGAACTGGTTTGAATGGGAAGGTTAAACAAGTTGGTCCTGTGTTTAGATAAATGCCTAATAGTCCAGGCATTAGAGGATAAAAAAGAGCAAATAAAGGAAAGTTTTGGTGTAGTTTTTTTGGGGGGGTCCCTTTATGTTTTTGGGGTCGCTGAACACGAATCCGAGGTTTTCCAACAAATTTTTTTTCGGGAAATATGTTTTTTTTTACAAAAAACGTGTAAAAAAACGGACTTTTTTCCGTTTTTTCAAAATAATTCCAAAATTGTGCATTTTACGTGAAAGTCGGCAATATATGAATTAAAGAAAATAAAATTTTCTATATTTTATATAATGAAAGTTTTTTTCTCTGATCAATGGTTTAGCCGTGAGAGTGCCGCAAAAAAGGGTGTTAAAAACAAAAAACTGTAAAATAACGAGAATTACGGTAGTGTATGTCGATGTAACATAAAAACTAACCATTTTACGCAAACGGTAACCATTAATGATACTAAAGATTATATGTTTGACTGTATTTTATGCATTTGAGGTAGAGGAAAAGTGCGGATCCTGCGCCAGGGGAAGGTGGGAGCAGTGGAGCAGTTCCACCTTCTCTCATGAGTCGAAGGTGCTCCTCCGCCGGAGTGCTCATACTGTAAAATTGGGAGATGTAAAAGACAAAAAACTGTAAAAAACAGGAATTACGACCCTGTATGTCGATGTAACATGTATTCACAATATTGAAAAAAACAATATTTTTCGGCACTTTTTTCGATTTTTCATAAATAACTCAATTTTAGTGCATTTTACAGAAAAAAGCACTTTACCATTTTGTAGAGCATAAAATTCTCTACAACATGCAGCATTCAGGTTTGTAAATTGTCCAAATCGGGGGTAAGATACGGAGCCGGGAAAATAGGGTAAAATTTGCAAAAATCCACAAATGACGTTAGTTTTTGCTTAATAACCTACTTTTAGTGAGTTTTAGAGACAAAAGCACTTGCAACATTTTGTACAGCATAAAATTCTCTACAACATGCAGTATTCATGTTTGTAAATTGTCCAAATAGGGGGTAAGATACGGAGCCGGGAAAATAGGGTTAAATTTGGAAAAAATATAAAAATCCACAAATGACGTTAGTTTTTGTAGTATCTTATCCCCTATTTGGACAATTTACAAACATGAATACTGCATGTTGTAAAAATTTTATGCTCTACAAAATGGTGAAAGTGCTTTTGTCTCTAAAACGTACTAAAAGTAGGTTATTACGCAAAAACTAACGTCATTTGTAGATTTTTACATTTTTTCCAAATTTAACCCTATTTTCCCGGCTCCGTATCTTACCCCCTATTTGGACAATTTACAAACATGAATACTGCATGTTGTAGAGAATTTTATGCTCTACAAAATGTTGGAAGTGCTTTTGTCTCTAAAACGCACTAAAAGTAGGTTATTAAGCAAAAACTAACGTCTTTAGTGGATTTTTGCATTTTTTGCAAATTTTACCCTATTTTCCCGGCTCCGTATCTTACCTCCTATTTCGACAATTTACAAACCTGAATACTGCATGTTGTAGAGAATGTTATGCTCTACAAAATGGTAACTGTGCTTTTTCTGTAAAATGCACTAAAATTGAGTTATTTAAGAAAAATCGAAAAAAGTGCCGAAAAATATTGGTTTTTTCAATATTGTGAAAAACGCACAAGGTCTAGAAGGTCGAAAACTTGTTTTTTTTATTAGAGGGTCAACCTTTACAACATACCCAAAAATCAGAACTACCCGAATTTTTGTAAGGTAAAATGCTATTTCTACTGGACTACAATGTTACCGCCTGTTAGAATACGAGCTCTCCAGAGGAGTAGCACCTTCGACTCATGAGAGTAGCTGGATCTGCCCCACTGCTCCCACCTTCCCCTGGTGTCGGATCCGCGCTTTTCCTCTACCTCAAATGCATAAAATATAGTCAAACATATAATCTTTAGTAACATTAATAGTTAACATTTGCGTAAAAGGAGTAGTTTCTATGTTACATTGACATACAGTACCGTAATTCCCGTTTTTTTACAGTTTTTTGTTTTTTCCACCCATTTTTGAGGCACTCTCACTGCTAAACTATTGATCAGAGAAAAAAACTTTCAATACATAAAATGTCAGAAATTTTCTTTTCTTTAATTCATATACTGCCGACTTTCACGTAAAATGCATAATTTTGGAATTATTTTGAAAAAACGGAAAAAAGTCCGTTTTTTTACACGTTTTTTGTAAAAAAAAAATATATTTCCTGAAAAAATTTTTGTTGGAAAACCTCGGATTCGTATTCAGCGACCCAAAAAACATAAAGGAACCCCCCCCAAAAAAAAACTACACCAAAACTTTCCTTTATTTTCTACCAAATGCCTGGACTATAAATAGATTTGGTGATTATATGCAAAAGTGATCGGTAAATATGCCACTTAATTCCCTTTGTACTTTCTGTCTATTGTTAATAAATAGTTTTTTTATTACCCTTGTATATTAACCTTCTTTTTTTTATCCATCCTCGTATGAAAACTGAAAATTAAAAAAAACTGATTCTGATATGACTGAGCAGTGGTACAGCATGGATGTATCATTACATTAATGATGCATCCATGCGTGTACGCACACACACGCGAATACGTAACGTTGGTAACGGTGTCCGCCAGTGTCATATTCTCGCTAAGGTTGGCGATACTTTGAAAAATATCGTCAAATTTGGCAATAAAAATACGTCGCCATAAATGAAGTCAACTTGACTGAAGCTGAATTGGGAATCTTCTATAATAGAGTTCCGGAATTTTAGCTTCTTGTTTTTTAATAAAATTAGCCGACTTCTTAAAACCAAAAAACAGAGAAGCTACACTGCAAAAAAAAAAAAAAAAAAAAAAAAAAAGAAAAATGTTGATTTTACAGTATAATACTGGCACTTCAGCTGCCAGTATTATACCGTAAAATTAACAGTAATAAACAGTAAAATAAGCAGTAATTTTACTGTTTATTACTGTTAATTTTACGGTATAATACTGGCAGATGGGGTGCCAGTATTATACTGTAAAATCAACATTTTTTTTTTTTTTAAGCACCCATTTCAAAACATGAAACTGCAACATTTTCCGATATATCTGCATCAAAATGACATCATTTTCAGAGATTTTTCATTCCGCAAATTCTGAAATTAGAGACTAAATTTTCAATGGGAGAAAGTGATGCTTCACCCAGAAAAAAGTTTTGTTGAATCAACAAAAATTTGGTTGACCCAACAAAACTTTTTGTTTAAATATAGGTCATTGAAAATTTTGTTTGAATCAACAAAAAAAAATTTTTTTTGCAATTCCAAAAAAAAAAAAAAAAAAAAATTGTATCGTTAGCAAAAAATGTTTTGTTAATTCAAGTAAAATGGTTCAATTTTACTGGCTAAAACAACCAAAATGTATACTCAACAAAACATGTTTTGTAGTTTTAATCAATTCCTTTTTCTGGGTGTTCAACTGTGAAACTAACATAATTTTAAAAAGGCGTAACAGTGAAAACGTAAATTTTTATTCGTAAAACTGCAACGTTTTTCAACTATAGTGTCGAAATGACTTAATTTACATTGGCTTTCATTCACCCTATACGAAGATTAGGCTCAAATGGCTCTTAAATATCCTCTTACGCTACAAAGCATCCTACTCGAAGAAAGGTAGTATGCTTCTGGCGGAGAAAATTACATTCCATTTAAAAGAAAACATGCATTTTCTTTCAGAAAACTGTCACATTTCAATAAAATTATGTCGAAAAGCTTTTCAACAATTTTTCATTTCTCTGGTACTAAGTTTGAGGCTTTAGGGCCTAAACTTGCGAAATAAAAAGAGAGTTGTTTCATCTGAAGTCAATAAAACAAAAAGCATAAAATTGTCTAGTCCTTGACAAGGATTTTTTTTTTTTTTTTTTAATTTCTCACCTTTAACAAAATGACGAACGGTCAAATTTAATATACTAGTTTTTGACAAAAAATATAATTTTACTTTGTTTATATATTTAAAAAAAAAAAAAAAAAAAAAAAAAAAAAAAAAAAAAACCCGGACGAATGGAAAATTTAAAACGGAAAATCATGCATCAAGTATAGATTATGAAATATTTTGCAACACTAACAGAATATGATTTAAAAATTTCATTTTTTCAAACAATGAAATGAAATAAAAAAAATTAAGAAACACATAGCGCAGTGAAAATGCATTTTCAGCAAGTGTTGTCCGTGTCCATAGCCGCTAATATGTGCGAATTCTTTCGTGCAGCCCTGCATATGATCTATAGAATTTATACACACAATGTAATGCACTTAAAATTAGTTAAGTTTAAAAATGCATACCACAGCTAGAAATGAATTTCCCGCAATTATTGCATCAATTCAGTCCTGTAACAAAATATTTTTTGGCCGATAACTGCTATACACTCCATAATCTATAGAAAACATGCTGTAATGCACCTCAATCAGCGATCCAAATAAATTTCATTATGTTCAAAGCATAGCAAAGTCATTAAAATGCACCGCAAACGATTTTTCTCAGAGATCATAATGTAATTCAAATCCTTTGTGCAGCCCTGTAAATAAACTAATGCTATTTAATCTATATTCCACAGAAAGTACGTTGTAATACAGTTATGCATATCAACTTCCTTATGTTTGAAGTATGGTAACATCATTGAAATGCACCGCAAACGATTTTTCCCCATAGCTCATAACGTAACGGAATTATTTTGAGTGTCTCTGTAAATGAACTATAAATTCTACGCACATCATTTTAAATAGCGAACATATTATACTAAAATTCAAAAACATATGAAACTAACATGATAATATGAGTGTATTTACGATGGCTAGAGTACGGTTTACGAACAGACGGCAGACAAACTGAAGTCATAAACACTTTTTAACTATGTTTAGAAAGTATATAAAAACATCGGCAAAGACAAGGGAAATATATAAACTTTCATTAAAAATATTTTTTAAATAAGTAAAGAAATTCCTTCATCCGTTGCCGAGATATTTCTAATATCGTATTAATAAACATAATTGTTTCGAGATAATTGTGATTAAAGTATCCTTTTAATGATTATTCCCATAGAGAACATCTGACACATTTTTAGTTATAACTAGCGAAATTATAGCCATTTCTTTGTGCGCAAAAAAATATTGTTCTTTCTAATTTCGATTTTTCGAAAAAAACAAATTTTTTGAAGATTTAAAACTCCCATGTCATTTAATATATATTTTTAAGTACTGATATTCATTACAGAGAAGAAGAAGATAAGATTGTTGAAAAATTACGAAAATGCGTTATAAAAAACTACGGAACTTCGCCATATCCTTTGCCAAATGCGCTGAACCTTGGAAGCGATTTGCAGAATAAAGAAAAAGTACAAGAGGAGCTGTATTGTGCAAATTTGCCGATTCCACAGACTTTGATAAATACGGTAACTTTTTTTACAGAGTTTATTCATCCATAATTTTACGATACATATTTCAGTCAATGGGCCAAACTAAACAGGCAGCTGTGACTCTAACAAGTGTATATACTTATTACGAATTGTATCTCAATTTAAAATAATGAGGAATCATTCGTCATTCTCATTCTGTAAATCTTTCTTCATATATAACATTTGATGTGAATACTGAATCAATTTCACGCTAATTTATTTACTTCTAATTTTTGAAATATCTTTACATAAAATAGGTCCACGCAATGTGTGGCAGGGAAAGGTAATTGTCCCTTTCTGGATTTTTGAAATTTAATTAACAAAATTTTCTTTTTCACTGATGACTCAGAAAAAAAAATCCAAATTATTTAAGATAATTAAACACTAAGAAAAAAAAAATACATGTCAATACTTTTCGTCAGGGGGCTTCTTCTTTCCTGAATCACCAAGGAAGATATTTTTAGCTCTGTTTTTCTTTTTACACTCATGTGTTAAAATATTATCTTAAACGGGACGTTCAGGGGGTCGGAACCAACCTGATAAGAAAAGACAAACGCCTGTTTCATTTCTTCATTTTGGAAAAAAAAAAGGTAGAGCTTATTATTTTTTATTTTTAATATAACTTATTTGCTACATTTCTGTATTGTTTTTTATGTTTATGTTAAAAAATTGTTTTGCGCGTGAGGTTCTAACAAAAAATTCTTAGTTTAGTTTATTTCATGGTTATATTCTCCATGGAAAAAAAAAAAAATGTGCTCGTGATAGCGTATTGCAGGCACGTTTGTTCCAAAATCTTGCCCTTCCCTGAGTTTTGTTCTGCGGGCGCCTACGGTTTGTGGAATATTTTTAAGATTACAACTTAAAATATAACTGCATTTTTCGAGCATCTCGCTTAAAATTTTGGTTTAAATCTAAAAATCCCACGTTATTTGTTCCCAGCGCGAAGCCTGATACTGAACTTTTTACAATAAAATTTTATTTCAAGATTATCATTATTAGATTTTCACTTTTTAAAGCTTTTCATAAAAGTAAAATTTCTATACATTTTGCGACAATTTTACATCTGTAATAAAAGGAAAAGTTTGCCTGGCTGTGAACGATCTGACGCTGTGACAAGTAAGCTTTTTACTACGAGAACAAAGATATTCCAAGGGGACTGAACGTAAGTTGTGTCTCTTTTTGCTTACCTCGCATACATAAATTGCGTCCGGGGTATTTTCACCCCATGCCCAATTTGCGCCACAGGAATTTTAGGCTTAAAGTTTATTTTAACAAAATTTTTCGCCAAATGCAACTTAGTTGTAAAAATGACATGCGATTTTAAGAGCCTACATCAGTCATGCGAAAAAACGCGAAAGTTAATGTTAAGTCTATGGGAAGGTTCTTGCGCGATTTCTCGCTCGCATTGTAATATTTTTAAATGATTTTTTTTTGCATAGGATAGCTGACGTCGATCTCTAACGTTGTTAGTTTTTACTTTTTCGATTTTGGTTCCAGTTTTTTTAATATAAGAGTACTTTCACTTTCAGAACCGGCTCCAACCGGTTCCAAAATTGAAAATGTCCGCTTATAAAAAAAACTGTATCAAAAATCAAAAAAGTAAAAACTAATAACGTTAGTGTAATGTCATGACAGCCAAATGATGCACAAATTCTTCTTTTTAAATTTTAAAATACACAGTTTATTAAATATGAGATGATATTTACAATATTATATACACTATGTACACTTTCACTAATATTCATCAAAATTCCACCTAAACCACATTACTTCTTAAAATAACCAAAATATACTCGGATGCATTTCCGCATCCTACTTACTCCGAACGAACCACCATTCCTTCTCCTCTTCTCTTCACTTCCGTTTACTTTTAAAACAAAAAAGGGTTGGAAGGATATTGGTTGCATGACTGTTAGAGATCAACCTCAGCTATCCTATGGAAAAAATTCATTTAAAAATATTAAAATGCGAGCGAGAAATCGCGCAAGAACCTTCCCATAGACTTAACATTAGCTTGAGCGTTTCTTCGCGTGACTAGCGTAGGCTCTTAATCAGTATCGTAACTAGAAATAAATTTTGGAGAGGTATGGGGAGGGGGGTCAATCTTCTTTTTAATATGGTGTGTACTCAATATAGTGAATAAAATGTAATGCACTGTATTCAATATTCTATAATAATTTTTGCATAGTACATTTAATGTAGTGAAAATTTCGTAAAAATGAAGTACCGTGTATTGCGGCACTTTTGATACAAGAAAATTCATTTGAATTTACAGGTGCACGTTATTTGCCTGATATAAAAATGAAAGAGTAAAAATTAATAACAGATGACCGAAAGATCTGAGATTTCTACATTCGTAAACATCGCTTGATAAATCAATTACCGTCATTGTAATGTTATTTTCAATAAATAAATTAAGGTCATTGTAATGAATGTTAATGTTAATGCGTCACGATAATTGTATTACCGTCTTGTACGTATAATGCGTTCTCGCTTTGCATTTTCTCTTTTTTTTTTTCACTATGTTTGAGGTACTTATATTTTTCAATGTTCTTTATTGTATTATCATACTATGTATCTCATGAAAGTTTCTTTACAAATAAGGGGGTACGCGCAATACGACGAATATGCCTTTGTAAAATGTACCATTATATAGATGATATAATTGTCTTCTATTTTAATAATAATTCAAATTATTTACTACCAATAAAATATCATAAAAATTTAAATTATAGTTTCAACGTTATGGTAAATAATGAAATTAATTTTCTTGATCTTAAGATAATTATTAAAGATAATAAAATTTTGTTTGACATTTATGATAAAAGAAATGATTTCACATTTAAAGTTAACTTATTTACTAATTATATGTCATGTATACATAAATCTGTATTTGTAAATATTTTACTAAATTTTGCACATAGAATTAACAATCTTTGTTCTAATAATTTTAGAACTCAAAATTTAAAACTTATACTTCAACATGCAATAGAATATGGCTATCCTTTTTATTTAGTTAAGTCAATTTTACGAATATAAATTTTGCTTTCATTGGGGTTATATGTTTGTACATTCTTTCTGTTAAATCACTTACATTTTGATTGCTGATATATTTGGCTAAAGATTGAATTCCTTTGTGTGCGAGCTGAATGGGAATATTTTGGTTAAATATCTTTAATTAATTTAAAAAATTAAATAATTATGAATTATAAATCATTTTTTTTCCTTTTCAAGGTAGAGAACTTTTAATAAAATATTGTTCCAATAAGTGCATTTGCCATATTGAAATATTTCTGTTTTTTTTTTTTTTTCCTTTTCAAGGTAGAGAACTTTAAACAAAATATAGTTCCAATAAGTGCGTTTGCCATATTGAAAAATTTCTAATTTTTTTTTTTTTTTTTTTTTTTTAACTTTTTAAGTTAGAGATTTTTTTTTTTTTTTTTTTTTTTTTTTTTTACAAGATTTTAGTTCCAATAAGTGCGGTTGCCATATTGGAAAAGCTTGGTTATTTTTAAACTATCAGTGTGTGAATTCTAATTTTATTTTTCAGGGTAGATAATATTTAGCAAGATGTTAGTTCCAATAAGTGCGTGTAGCCATATTGGAAAATCTTTTAAGCTTGCATATAATTATTTATAAAATGAAAATTTAATTTGACTTCTACAATAATGTTTAAGATTTTATGGGATTATTAATGGTTTTGATAAAATGATATTACACACTTCACAATAAATATAAATTATTTAAATGTTGACATATGTAAAAAATAAAGAGATAAAAGGATTTTATAATGGAAACTCTTCTTAATCTAAATAATTAATATTTATTTAGATACAGTTTAATATCTTAAACTAGATGGCAGCACCAAATAAAATTTTTAAGTGATCTAATATTACTATTTTTTTAGATTTAAGTTAAAAAAAATTTTAGTAAATGAATTTATAGATTTTATATTATTTATTTGTATTTTTTAAATTTTAACTTAGAAATAGTTAAAATATCAGTGGTTAAATTAATAACTGCTACTGTTACTAATAAGTTTTGATATGGTGGTAGCTACTTAACTGTAATTTTCACCTGTATTTTTGAATTCACTTTTACCATGTGCTTTGCAAAATTTGGCTTCGGATTATGGATAAATGATGTTGTAATGTATAGATTTTGTTTGTCTTCCTTTGTATTTATTTGTTTACACATTTATTTATTTTCTCCCCTCTATATCACATTGTTGGTTTGATCTGTAGTGTTCCATTTTCAAAAGTATCCTTATCCTTGTTTTTCAACTTTGTTCCAATGATTGTTTGGGCTAGGAATTGACACAATTTTTGGTATTAAGCTGGTGTCAATTACAGAAAACAATCATTCTTTGCTTATAAAGTGGTTTCCCAGCCCTTGAAAAAGTAAATTACATTATAAGCCTACATTTGTGTTTTTACTTTTGTTTCACTTTTTGAATAAATAATACTTCATATGTTAGGACTATGTTTTATAATTTGTAATTTGACAGTGATATATGGTGTAATAATTTCATAGCATATGGTCGGTTGCTTCTGTTTCAATGGTTAATTTTTGCAATAAGTTTTTATAAATATAGAAAACATATATAGTCTTAAATTGTAGTTGCACGTAATATGCCGGAATATACGGTATCAAATCTTTTCCATAAATAAATATTGGTCGGTAAAATTTCGAGGGGGTGGTGTTGAAACTCCAATAACCCTTTCTCCCCGTAATCTTAAACTTTAATTTTATTTTTATTACAAAGCTACTTTTCTTTAATTAAACTCTTTTGTGGACATGGTGTTCTGATTGAAATTTTGATTGAACATTTAACAAACATGCCATCATATGATCAATTTGAAATTTGGCATTACTTACACATCTCAAAAGTCAATTCATCTCAATCAGCCTTTAAAAATCAGATTAAAAAATTAATAACATTTATATTTTTAATTTCTAGGAGATAAATAACATTTTATTGATCGATTGTATATAACTTATTGTTGAGTTTTATTAACAGTAGAAAATAAAATAACATTAACAAATGCAGTGATGCATATCAATTTCATTATGTTCGAAGTATTGTAACAGCATTATCGTTACACGGCAAACTATTTTTCCCCCCTTAATGTAACGGAATTATTTTGTGCGACCCTGTACATTGTTGTCAGATTGCTTAACAAATGTGGTCGCCAGGTCGCCAATGGCGACCAGGTTTTTCTATCTGGCGACCAATCTTTTATTTGTATTTATTTATTTATCTTTTATCTTTAAACAAAAGATATTTTTGACTGACCTCGCACGGAAATAAAGCAAAAAATTATTTTCCTGCTTCACTATTTTATCGATGTCCTCCTAATCAGATGTAGATTTTGTAGCATTCAACTATCTTGACATTTGAAGAATTCGAAAATCAGCATTTCCCGCACATGCCGGTTAGCTCAGTCTACAGATTTTTTTTTTTTTTTTTTTTTTTTTTTTTCTGCTAGAGAAATGTAATTTAGATAAATTTCCTTAGAAAACTTAGTTTATATTATTTTTCTAAATTACTAAAACAATGCAACTAACAATACTAAATTATGCTAGTTAGTATTTTTTCCTCAATTAATTCATCATAAAAACTTTTGTGCTTTTTGAAAATAAATGACGAGGGAAGGAGGAGGCTGGTAAATATTTTTTACTGGCTACTAGAATTTTTTGCTGGCTACAACATTTTATCAAATTTGTAAAGCACTGGAGTATTGACACTAATTTTTCTGAAACACTTCTTTTGCATTATTTAACTGCTGAAATTTTAAGATTAGATAAGACAAAATTTTCTGCGCAAAAATACTGGTGTCCAGTTGAAAACAACACATTTGGACAATAAAAATAGTTTGTCGCGAATATGGTGGCATTCGTCCGTTAAGGCACGGCCAGACTTCATCTTATTCTAAGCGAGAGCGCATGAAGTCTGGCCGTGGTTAAGGATTAAAAGCTGTTCTAGATTAAATATATATTTAATACATTTTCCTAAAAGATGGCAGCACCACATCATTATTTCTAACACACATTCATTGAAACTCTCCGATCGCGAAATCTCATGTTAACCTACTACCTCCGTAATAATAATTAATATTCCGTAATAATAATAATTATTAACTAAACAATTAACAATAATTGTTATTATTACGAAGGTAGCGGTTAACCTAAGGGAAAAATTTTAAATTCATGATTATTCATTACCTAATATAATTTTCGAAATACAGTTTCCACCATAAGAAAGTACACTTTAGATGCCGACGATAGGAGTTTTTAAAAATTGTCTCTTTAAATTTTAAGTATTTTTAAGAAGATGGTAAAATTACATAATGTAGAAATTTTAAAGTTTAGATATTTTTTAAATACTTATAATTTAAAAAGATATATTTTTTAAAAACGCACCTCGTCGGCAACTGATGTCTATTTTCTGATGGTGAAAACCGTATTTTGATAATTAAATTAGGTATGGAGTGAATCACCTACTTAAATTTTCCTATAGGTTAACATGGGATTTCGCGATCGGGGAGTTTTAGTGAAGCCGCACATCAGACCAAAGGACAGTTCTTTAATCTGAGAGCGCAGTGTTGAATTCAGACACTTTTCACCGGGAGGTATTTCTGTGACTTCGGGGGGGGGGGGGGGGGGGGATTGTACTTTTCAACCATTAAAAGCATAAAATCTCAAATCTTCCGGGGAGGACATTATGCAACACTGTGAGAGCGGCGCCATGGAAGAAAGATATATGTGCTGAAAAAGTGTACTATACGCTAAAATCTGCTAAGACTGAATCTCAAAGGACCGGAGAAAACGTCTGCTTTAGAAAGGTTTTGTGTTTTGTCTATTTTAATTGTATAGTATTTCTTTCGCCGGATTAGACTAGGAAATTTTTCTGTTTGGTCAGGTTTTACATTAAAAACTTTGAAAATTATAATGGTTTTACTATGAACCATTTAAGTACTTGTTTCAAAGATAGAAAAAGGCAGGGTTGAATTCAGGAAGAGATTTTTCTCCAGAAGGGATTGCTGCATCACTGGGAAGGACACTGGGGAGTTCCGGTGGGGAGAATGACTTGCACTTCTATAGAGTTATATACTGCTCTAGAACCGATTCAGAATAGCAAACTTTGAAAACTATTTAGCTGAATTATTTTAATCTGTAGATATGTGGAATGTTATAATTAATCAAGTAATTATTGATTTATAATACTATGTCATAGTACAACAGACTGCAAAATTTAACTATTTAACCTTTTACACCCCAAAGTGCTGGAAGGAGAAGGGAAATTTAATATATTCCTTAAAACTTTTTTCTTAATAACACTAAAGAAATTAATATGTAAATTTTGATTTAAAAAAAAAATAAGTGAAGCTTGCAACTATTGCAATGCACAAGAGTTAGCATTTTATGACAATCTACTGTTAACCATAATTAACAGTTGATATTTATCAAAAGTAAAATGTTTGCATTCAGAAATAAGAGTTTTTTAAATAAAGTTTGAACCAGGGTT
This sequence comes from Maratus michaelseni, assembly GCA_963931845.1. Taxonomy (NCBI): domain Eukaryota; kingdom Metazoa; phylum Arthropoda; class Arachnida; order Araneae; family Salticidae; genus Maratus; species Maratus michaelseni. Next base: position 190,870,357 of record OZ007587.1, read on the forward strand.
GGCAAGTTTTTGACGCATGACGGTTTTTACCGGTTTTAACCATGGTTTTTACCGTCATGTCAAAAACCTCCTTGTCAAAAATGTCGAAAACTGTCAAAAACCAATTTTTTAGTAGTTTGTTTTTACATTTTTTTTTTCATTCTATCTTTAATATTAAGTTGTTTTACATAAAATATTCAGAATCAAAAAGACTCTAAAGTATATTTATCCATCCAAGAAAAACAAAAAAGAATTGCATTAGAATAATACATGTACATCTCTGTTAGAAGATATCTACAATAATCTTAAGCTATTTGGCAAATTAGATTTTTTGAAGAAATCCTGTAACCTATAAGTATTAGATTAAACAATGTGTATAGTTTCGGTACAATTTATTACATTGTTGAAAACAAAACTTTAAGATTCTACTTATTGAAGTGCAAATGAAAATCACCTTAATTGCATTTATGAAATACATAAGATATGCATTTTAAAATATTATATCGAAGAATATTCAAATTTATTCACTGCCAGTGTATGCTTAACATCTATTCTCATACAATGTAACAGCATTTTTGCATATCTAAAATAATTTAATGTACTTTATTAAAAAAGTATATTGAATGTTACTTAATAATTATAATAACCTTTTATTATCATTTAATGTTAATTGCAGTCAGTAGAATCTATATTAGTGAAGATTATGACAAATATTGTTCTTTTCTTTTACTCTTGTATTTTTAAATCTTTCCCATATTAGGAAATGATCTTTTAAATAAATTTAAAAAATGTAATTGTAAATAATAATAATAATAACAAGAACAACAAGGTAAAATCAATCTAGAAATGTATTGTATGCTACACTTACATCATAAATTGGAGGACAATTGAAAATGATAGGTTTTTGACGGAATAAACCGGTAAAAACACGGTTTTTACCACTGTCATGTCAAAAACCAGTTTTTGACGTCAAAAACCCAACCCTGGTTTGAACCAATGAAATTCATATATTGAAATAGTGAAACATGTATTATGTAAAACAAGGAGTATTTAATAAAAGAAATTTCCTATAATTTCTCTTTAAAATGGATGAGAAAAATTGCAAACAAACATCGAATAAATACCAATACAACTCTTCGTCATACACTATCATATAATAGTACTGCTCATCATAAATCATGTATTGTATGAGTTTTCATTAAAAAAATATGTGTTAGGAGAAATTCATGAATTATGTATTAGCATGGCATTTTATCTCTACAGTAAATTCTAATATCACACATGCATTTTTATAAAAAGTGATTATCGATTATAAATTTTACTATACTTATACAAATATTATTTCAATAATTTAGGTACCCAAAATACAAATGATACAAGTCCAAGATAACTGATTTTGAGAAATTTAGATAAATATTTCGAGTACGATGGTAAAATCTTAGAATAAAGTAGGATAGTAAAGCCACTTAGACCGTGTATACAGAAAGACTGCATTAAACCTTTTTTCAGCAAATTTTCAGCCTTGGATCGCATTTTCCTGATTGCCTCAGACTTTATAGACATCTCATAAGAAAGTTATCACACAAACTTCCAATACAATAAAATAATTGCATTTCTGGGTCATTAAAATTCCTTCGCGACGAGCGTCCTTACAGAATTTTTAATCTTTTGCCACCGGTTTCTCAAAACAGAAATTTGCGAGTAATTGAATCGCAGAAATGCTATGATTAAATAAGGCAAAGCTTACAATAAAAATCAACTGGTGAGAATAATGAAGGATTCTGAGCATCTTATGCGTCAAGTATATACGTGTCGCTCGTCCCCAACGGGTTAAAGGATGCAAGATTGTATTAAATGCAAGAAGATTTAGGAATCGGAGAAGAATTTTTTTTACATTTACTTGTGGTAACTTGAGCTGAAGGATACAAACAGAGTACATTTTTTTAAAACTGGAGCAAAATACAGCATCTAAAATGTAATAGGGCAGAGGTGGAGAGCCTGCATGTCAGTAAACTACTTGTCACCACTATTTTCAAATAATAATCATTAATGGCAGAAATTCTGTGATTAAATAAGATGAAGATTGTTATTCGGAAGTAGTGCTGGCAATTGGCAAGTGTTTGCATACCATAAGTGCACTAGTGTTGTACTGTAATTAATGCAAAGTGATGTATCATAGACATTACAGTGCGCAGCGTATTAAAGACTTTCCTTGTGCTGTACCACAGACATTGCAAAGCAAGGCTGCATAGGTGTACTGAAGACATTACAATGCGAGGTCGCTGGCCACGGACATTTGTGCATGGCCAGAACATCTGTGAGATGATACGTACGATGTACTGTAGACGTTACAATGCGACGTCGCTAGGCACGGACATTAGCGCATCGCCAGAACATCTGTGAGACGATCAGCGGGACATCACAACGTCGCAGGGCAACGTATTTGCGACTCCTACAGATGAAAGTGTGTTGTGTGGGTAATAATCGCAATAAACATCATTTGGTACTTGTGTATTTTTAAAGACATTTATACATCGAATGTTAGACTAGGTCAGTAGTCGGAAAGCTACAATATTTTTGTAGCGAGCTACAACTAAAACTACTTTATCGAAAATGTAGTTAACTACAACTGCTTGTTTTAAAAATATAAACTTTTTCTATTATTCTATAATTAATTAAAATATTTTAAAGTAGAGTCTTGCATTGGGTCGGGCATCCCAATTTAGCATCAATCCGCATGTTTTTGTTTTGTTTTTTCTTTGTCATTTTTTTGCAATTAAGAATGTTTTTCTGAAATTAATCCAGTATTTATGATTGAAAAAAAAATTCAATCAAATTTTCAAAAGTTTTGTATTAAAAATCTAAATTTATCGATTTTCAGTTTGTATTTTTATACATTCTTTTGACGGAAAATTAATTTTTCACATGTTTGAATAATATTTAAATATATATGTTTTATTTTTTATTATTCCGTAATTAATTAAAATATTTTAAAGTACGTCACATGCACATGCACAAGAATAGGAAAAACTACATTTTATTGTAGAAAACTACAACTGCAACAACTTTATTGAAAATGTAGTAACTAGAACTACAAGTACTTGTTTTAAAAAGTAAACGACTACAAACTATTTTTCAAGAGTTAGTCGCTACTTCGCTGTTTCAGATTTTGTCAAAGGATTGAATCTTACGCTCGAAATTGAAGATTAAGTAATATAATGGTCCCTCGGTATATCACGTTTGTCGGTATACAATCAAATAAATGCGATAAAATAAAGCCAGTTAAAAAAATTAGTATACAAGAAAATGTTTTATATTATTCTGTAAAATGTTAGTTTTAGCACATGTTATTCGTTATATGCCGACCAAGACAACGCAATATTAATTTTCTGTGTCATAATATCACAAAATAATAAATCTGCACATAAAGCAATTCTAAAAGAAGAAACGGGGCATTAAAACATGAAGGTCTAATAAGTAGACAAGTGTTTCCAGCAAGAAAATTAATTTGATTGATTTGGTTTTTGGTACTTGAATTTGCCAGCAAGTGTCAATGGAAAAATTCATGATCATAGGCGTAGCCTCGGGGGGGGCACGTGCCCCCCCCCCCCCAACTTTCTGAACATCAATTTCTAAAATATGATACAGTCAAATAAGACTTGCCTTGTATTGACCCAAAATGGAAATGAAATAATTACTTTAATTTTCATTTTATATTTCTTCATTTTTTTTTTACTTAATCAGATGTCAGATCAGTATAGATAGCTCAGCTCTTTTTCTTTGAAGTAATGAATTTGGTAGCAAAAATTGTGTTGTGCAATACAAACCTTGATACGAACATTCATTAAACGAAAGTTTGAACTATCACTCTCTTATAGCTGCGGACAATTTCAATGTGTCAACTGTTTTTTCCGCTGTTTGCGGTTAATATCTACATGTACTTTTTTTTTCTTCTCATTCCATCTGTAGACTTTAAAAAATGTAGTTGTGTTTATCAGAGAGGGAGTTCTGTTTCCCCGCAATATATATTTCATTTAATTTGTTGTAACTTTAATTATAATTTAATCAAGTCATAAATATCCTGCTTTTCCAAGCTGTGTCGCTAGAGTTATTTGCCAATGGAATGCAACCACACATCACTAAGATTATAAAAAAATAATTAATATTTTCTTCATTTAGTTATTATATATTCCTCTCTCTTACTTATTATTTTTTTTATTGACAGCACTTAATCTTCTACTATACCTTCGCATTTTTGAGATGCAATGGTTATGATTTTTTTTTTCAAAATGTAAGCCTTCTTGAATGAGCTGTTTTAAAGTTAATATACAGCTGTACCTTGGTAAACAATGGTAATCCGTTCCAGAAATACCGTTGTTAAGCAAAACCGTTGCCATCGAAGGTGCAATTTTCCATACAATTTTGCAGGCGCACATACCTTAACCCTTTCAGGGGCAGTGGTATGTTTATGAAACCACTTAAGTTTAATTCCTAAATGCCACAATGGCACCAGAATTTTGCTAAAATCTTTCCCATTTAATATGTATGTGAAATATAGCCTTTTTTTTATTTCCAAATAAATGTTTTCGTAAATTCAGGTGCCAGTCATTTATTTCAACATTTTAGTACTGAAAGTACTTTGCCCCTGAAAGGGTTAAATGATTAGTTACTTCTTAAAAGTGCTGTTTAAACTTATTTCAAATGTCTTAAATTTTTGATAAATGTCTTTTATTTATTATCAGGGCCGTATCGCGGGCGGTGCCTCCCCCCCCCTCCCCACCATGCGCCAGATACAGTTGTTGTGGTGGTGTTTTTTATATTTGTTACAAAAATATTAATTTCAATAAAATGATCTCGCGGAGCTTTCCTCATTTACTTGGTCGTTTTATTTCCTTGTGAACCTCGAATTAAATGAACCTGGTAGTGGGGTCCAACTGCTGTCAACAGCGTACACCAGTGCAGGCTATGCCTGATCTGGTCTCAAATCGAACTAATCTTGAATTTTTTAAATTTTTTATTTCGACCCAAATTAGTTTAATATTTTGACCATCGTAGTTCACGTTACGACGATTTGTATTCTTCCAACTTTAATTTAATCGCAGGAAAGGAAAATTTAACAGAGTTAGTTCTTTCCGTTTCGAAAAGAAAAGGTCAAAAATTTGCCGAAAAAGCGAAAAAACACTAAAAAATTCGCGAGCAATTCAAAACTTGCAGAGGACAAAATATACTATATTGGTCTAAAAGCTTGAAAACGAATTCATTTTACAAGTGTTAAAAAATTGCCGCTAACCGCGAAAAACCGCAGAAAATCGCGTACAATTTTTTATGTACACGATTTTAATACAATATATATAAACCGGATTCCTTTTACGATCGATCCCTCTCGGATTCCTTTCGCCGCAGAATGCAAAGAAACGCTAAAAATCTCTCTCTCTCTTTTTTTTTAATTGCAGAGGACAAAATTTACTATATTGGGCTAAAAGATTAAAACCCGATTCTTGTAACAAATGTTAAAAAATTGCTGCAAAACGCAAAACGAAAAAAAAAAAAAAGTTTAACTCGCATGATAAATTAAAATCATTGTACGGATTATGAATAAACTTTATTGAAAAGATAAAAAAAAAATAAATACTGTATTGGGTTAAAAGATTGAAAGTGGATTCTTTTCATGAATGTGAAAATATCTCCACAAAACGTAAAAAAAAAAAATATTCCACGAAAAATTGAAATACCACAGAAGACAAAATTTACTATATTGTGTTCAAAGATTGAAACCAGATTTCCTTTGCGAATGTAGAAAAATCGCCGCAAAACGCATAAAAACGTAAAATTTGCAAAAAGTAATCGCGAAAACTTAAAAATCTCAGAGAACAAAATTTATTACATTAGGTTAAAAAATTGTAGCTGGATTCCTTTTACGAATGTCAAAAAATCGCCGCGGAACGCGAAAAAGCGTTAAAATCGCATGGAAAAATAAAAATCATAATACGGATTCCGAATAAACTTTATTCGAAAGAGCAAAAAAAATTATTTTATTGGCCTAAAAGTTTAAAACTGGATTCTTTTTACGAATGTGAAAGTATCTCCACGAAACGAAAACCACGAAAAAAAAAAAAAAAAAAAAAAAAAAAAAAAAATCATATAAAAAAGTCACATAAAAAAAATCACGAAAAATTAAAAAATCGCAGAGGACAAAATTAACGGTATTGTATTTAAAGACTGCAACCGGATTTATTTTACGAATGATAGAAAAATCGCTTCAAAATGCGTAAAAACTGAAAAAAAAATTCACGAAAAACTTTAAAATTGCAGAGAACCAAATTTATTATATTGGGTTAAAAGATTGTAGCTGGATTCATTTAACGAATGTGAAAAAAATCGTCGCAAAGCGCGAAAAAACGCTAAACCCCACATAAAAATTCGCGAACGAATTCAAATTCGCTATAACGTGTTCCGAATAAACATTATTGAAAAGAAGTCAACATTTACTATATTAGGCTAAAATAATTTGGGCTAAAAAGTTATAATTGGATTCCTGTTACAGATGTTAAGAACTTCCACGAAACGCGAAAAAAAAAAACTCGCAAAAAGTCGTATGAAAAATTCGCGATTAAAATCAGTTAGTACAAAATTGAGTACAAAATGTAATCGCAGAGTTCAAAATTTAGTACAATGGGCTGAAAGATTGAAACTGAACTCCTTTTACGAATGTTTAAAAATCGCAGCAGAACGCACAAAATATCTCATAAAAAATTCATGAAAAATTTAAAAATCGCAGAGGACAAATTTTACAATAATGGGTTAAAGGGTTGAAACCAGATTCACATCACAAATGTTAAAAAATTGCCACAAAACGCGGAAAAACACTAAAAATCACATAAAAAATTTATGAAAAATTTAGAAATCACTGAGGACAAAATTTACTATATCGGGCGGAAAAATTGAAACCAGATGTATTTTACGAATGTTTAAGAAAATCGCCGCGGAACGCTTAAAATTGCATACAAAATTCGTGAAAAATCTAAAAATAGCAGATCACAAAATTTGCTATATTGGACTAAAAGATTGAAGTTGGATTCCGTTTACAGATGTAAAAAAAAATCGCCGTGAAACCCGAAAAATCGCATGGTAAAGTTTCAAAAAAATTAAAAAATCGCAGAGTAGAAAATGTACTTTATCGGCTGAAAAAATAAAACCAGATTTCTCGTACGAATGTTTAAAAAATTGCCTCGGAAAGATAAAAAACGCTGAAAATCACATAAAAATTTCGCGAAAAATTAAAAAAGGCAGAGGACAAATTTTACTATATTGTGTTAAAAGATTGAAACATAATTCCTAACACAAATGTTAAGCAATTGTCGCAAAACGCGAAAAAACGCTAAAAATCACATAAACATTTCGCAAAAAATTCAAAAATTACTGTACGACGAATGTTTAAGAAAAATAAATTTTTAGGTCTAGGGGGCTAGAAGATCGAAACTGAATTCCTTTTACCTAATGTGAAAAATTTCTACGTGGCTGTTTTTAACCAAGATTACCACTGTATATACATAGGAATGTGTGCGTGCGCGCGTGTGTGTTTAATACACATCTGTGCCCCCCCCCCCAAAAAAATTTTCGGTCACGCTACGCCTATGTTCATGATGTCATATGATGCGTTACTGGACGCTGCAGCTGAGTTGCTAACATGCGCAGAACACATTTTGCACAAAAGAAGTAAGTTACGATTACGTGACTAGAAGATTGTCATATTTAACCCCCTCAGGTAGCGTTAAAAGTAGCTTCTGTGTTCGCTACAAACTACTGATTTTTTACTTACCCATCAAACGTAGTATAGGGTAAGTCTTGTAATCGTTTTGAAAATCGAAAAACAAATTTTGACGGATTTACACGTTTTATCAGACCCTGGAGATTCTGAAAAACATATTTTTAGAAAAAAAAAAAATTGCTGTCTGTCTGTGTGTGTGTCTGTAAACGCTCTATCTCCGGAACAAATTGAGATAGAGACTTGAAATTTTGTATCTACTTAGTAATGTAATAATGGGAAGAAGCTTATTGAATTTCAGTAACCTCGATTATCCGGAAATATTTTTACGGACTCTCGAAATATTCGTTCTGCTAAAAGGTATATGAAATTTTTCGAAATTGTTTATTTTAAGGAGTGAACATAAAAGACAATAAAAAATATAAATTTTCCATAAAGAATGAAATCGATCGGATAATTAGTTGCCGAGATATTTGTAATACTATTTTCCACACTCTTCGATTTTATATGACCCTGTATTTCATTCAAATTTTGATTCAAAGATATATTTTAATTGGAAATGAGACGCTTAATTCGACGCAGCAAACCGTTAGTTAATAGGATTATCAGTTTTGGAGTTATAAGGATGTTTCTTTTACGCAATTCAGTAACAGAGCATTTAAAGTTTATGACGTCATCAAGCCACGGTTTTATTCGAATTGCAATGTATTTTATAACTAGTTTACACATGCTTTATTTTAATATAAGTAGCGACCACTGTAGTTTCGCTACTTGTTGTTGTACCGTGCTATTTCCGACCGCTGGATTAGAAAGTGAAATATGTATCTTATATGTTAGAAAAATTCTGCATGTAATCTTAAGGGGTCACGTACATTTTAATCAACCAAAAATTTAATTTATTTCATTCAATCGCATTAAAATTTAGTTAATGTGTAATATATAACCAAAAATATTCAAAATTTTGCATTAGAACAAAAGTTACAGAAAAAAAAGATATCTATTGCTGTAAACGGGGAAAAAACATTCATCTATAAAGTCGTTTTATTCAAAACCGTTATTTCACAGTTTGCGCACACGATTTTGAGAAAATGGCCTGTCAGATTTTCGTGAAACTTTAACACCTTATACAATAAATGAATGTACAGTCGTGGGGAAAAAATTGACCCCCTCACCCACCCACTAACTCTGCAACAAATTATCGCGAAGAAAGTTACTGGTACCAATCGATTGGATATAAAGTCTACTTTTAAATCATGTATATAAAATTGCTTAGGGGGCCATCTACATAACAAAAACAGCCCCAATTTATTTTTCAATGGCAACACTCAATTTTGACACGATATTTTAAATCTTCCGTTCAAACTATGCCTAGATACCAAATTTTGAGTAATTTGGATGAAAAGTTTTTGTATTATAAACATGTATAATGCATCCATACGTCCCACACACTTGACACCAATATCTGTAGCCAAGCGCTTTGGTGAGAAAATGAACTGCAGCGCGCATGCGCATGTCTTATACGGATAAATTTGCGAACGACTGAAACTACATCGACATTTCGACTGCGCATTTCTTGTTTATATAGGAAGTAGTTCTGAATCTATATATTTAAAACGAAAAGCGCATTCTGTCAAATTTTCCACACGAATATCGTCTTTTTGTGCATGCGCCAACGTTTTACGAAGGCTTCTCCCCTCAGAAAGGGGAAACCTGATGGATTACCCTCACCTGTTTAGCCTATAGGTTTCAGAAGCACAATGCACGACCGCATGTTGCTCGTACTATCCTGACCTTCCTTGATACAGAACCTGTTCGACTGTTGCCCTGGCCGGCACGTTCTCCTGATTTCTCACCAGTTGAAAATGTCATGTCAATGGCTTCTGAGCGACTGGCTCGCCACCACTCGCACGTCACTACGGTTGATGAATTGTGGCATAGTAATTGAAGCTGCATGGACTGCTGTACCCCTACATGACATTCAATCTCTGTTCGACTCCATGGCTAGGTAGATAAATGCTGTTATTGCGGCCAGAGGTAACTTTTAAATGTCGCTCCGGAGATTTTTCAACAAATCTGAGATTTATATTTGACTAATTTTTATATTTTAGCAAGCATTTCAAAAACTTTGAAATTGCAAATACTGAATGAATAATTTATTCTACACATATATATCAGGCTAATTGTAAACAGAATTTCATGCAGGAAGGCACTACAAATACGGAAAAAAAACTATTTGTCAGGAAAATTTTCTAGTTTGCCGGCCAAATGCCCATGCACACATGCGCGAAATTCATTTTCTTGCCAAAGGGCTTGGCTACAGAGGTTGGCGTCAAGTGCGTGGGACGTTCAGTGATTGTGAATTTGTCTCCAGGCCTCGCGGAGACTATCATTTTTCTACGCTAAAAGTAACTAAACGTCCGTATTCCGACACAATATTTTTAGAGTATCTCGGCACACCAGATTTACACTACCTACAAAAATTTCGAAACGTTCGGAGAAGTAAACTTATTATAAAAAATAAATAAATAAAAGCTGAGAAATAAATTTCTTTTCAGAAAGTAGCTAGAGAGATGGGCGTCGAAAACAGAATTTATAATGAAAGACGAAGCCGACCCCGCGTCAGGGTCAGTTTTTTACAAAAAATAAGAAAAATTACCGGCCAATTTTTACAAAAAATGGATTTTCGGATGCAGAAAACTTTTTACACATGTGTGGCGAGTTTTAAATCGATACCTCAAACGCTTTTCTTAATATTCGCAAATTAGTGAAAATTAGCTAATTCCATCATCTGCAATTTTATATCACAAGAATATGTTTTATTTTTTCTCATTTTGAGATAAAAACATCGCATTTTCGAGAGATTTTAATGAGTTTTTAATTAATAACTCGGGTAATTATGAACCAATTTTTACGAAATTTGAAAAAATGGATAGATGATAAAATTTACTATATAGGGATAAAAATTTCAAGCCGTATTCTTTTTATTAATGTGGACAGATCGCCTCGTAATGTAAAAAAAAAAAAAAACACTAAAAATCGCATAAAAAATCTATTTAAAAATTCCAAAATCGGACTTCGAGGTGCATTACTTCAGATACAGAGGAACCTAATTCGAAAATATTGTAACTCAGAAACTTCCTTATTATTATAGATTACGTCATAGTGTGTAAAAAACCACGTATTCTTGTTTTACTTTGAGCCACTGTACATCAAATTTGCAAGAAAAGTACAAAGGATCAATAAAAAATATTAATATTTCTAAAAATGACAAATATGCACAAAAATGGGTACGATTTTTCGCATAAAAATTTGACTTTGTGCATTGTTTAAAAAAAAAAAAAAAAAAAAAAAAAAAAAAAAAGACCAATCATAACAAACTTGTGTCTAAAATCTAAAGAAAACTGTTGAAAATATGTGGTTAAAATTTAGAGGTCGATGAAAATTGTTAAAGTTATGCTGCAATCCAATTTCAAAGCGCGGGGTACATGCTTCTAAATTATTTTTTAAAGGGAAAAAATTTTAATGATGATAAGGATTGGTATAATAAATTCCTTTAAACCAATTTTTATTTTGATGTATAGTTTTCACAAAAGAAAAGAAAAGAAAAGTATGTATAAAAACTCTGGGATTTTTCAGAAATTGTAGTTACTGTGAAACGGAAGCTCCTTAAACACTGGATTAATCGATTGTTTAAATCAATTGAAATAAAACATAAGAAAAAGTATGGGAGAAATGGATAGAGAAAATGTGAAATCCTATCCTATTCTAATAATATTATAAATGCGATTGTGTGTGTGAATGTTTGGCTGAAGTAAACGTAAAAACGGAGGATTTAATGGCCCTGTATCTTTGCATATAGATGGATTATAACCCAGAAATGAACATAGGATATATGTTGGTTATTATTTTCAAAAAATGTTCTTAATAATTCAAAATTTCAATATTATCACAGCGAATCAATGAATATTTTTCCTGTAAAATTTAATTAACCATTTTACGTTGCTAAGCATTATCGTTGCCAATAAATACAAAGCCTGGAATAATGTTTTCCCAACCAATTAATTTTCAATTTAACGATTTCCGCGTGAAAAATGAAAATTAAAAAGAAATGAAAAGAAGATGAATTGCCGTAATATTTGAAACGAAAATATGGAGTGTTTGTTGTTACACATGAAGTATGAATGTCAGTTGCAAAAATTGCGTTTTGATTAGAAGAAAAAATGAACAATAATTATATAATTAAGAAAAGATTTCTGGACCATGGAACTGTGAAAAGGATCCTCCTTGGCTTGGACAAATATGACGTCATATTGGAAATAAAACATGCGTTTTCAAATATTCGTAATAATGCAAGGAGCATGAAAATCAGTATATAATGAAAGTAGATGGATAATGACGTCATATTTTAAATAAAAAAACTCAAATATTTTTTATCGCTACTAATAAGCTGGAATGTCAATCAGATACAAATTGAGTTTTCTGCCAAAATTCACATAATGATTCCCAGAAAAAGAAAATTAACAAGAATTATATCATTAAACAGAGATTTCTCTGGGAACAAAGTGCCGTTATATATTTGAAATGAAATGGGAATTTTCAAATATATATTTTAAAGGAGCTTGAATCAATTTTATACATTATTAATACAAGGATTTGTCAATTTCCACGATTTTATTTGGCCCTCCTTTTTCCATAGTTACAGTTTCATATTCGAGATTATTTGGCATAAAATTTAAATTTTAAAACTGAGTTACGTCAAGGACTCTATGACAAAGAAATACCATATTGTCTTCTATGAAATGAGAGAAAGGGTTAGTTAATTATTTACGTTTTTAATTATCGGGAGTGAAATATTTTGCTCAATTAATGCATTTATTTTTCTTTCAATGTTACGTGAACGAAGTCACGGGAAGTATAGAAAATAGATGAATTTCACGCCCTATTTAAAGCGAAAAAAATGAAAGATTTGTTTAACTATACTAATTATTAAGCATGAAAATGTCAGTTATTACATACAGATGAGTTTTGTGCCAAAATTCGCATCATGATTATTAGGAAAAGAAAAATAAACACGAATCTGTTATATTAAAATCTGATCATCTGTATTTCCCAACTACTCCTTTTAGATTATCGAACGCAACGCGATTTAGTTAACAACCGGCTATCATTGATCCGAGGATGTCATATAAACTCTCAGAATTTAAAGTTTTGAATTAAATTCCAATATATTATTATTATTATTATTTGTAAATATTAACGAAATTTCTCTACAACGGCAGCTAAATTACTCTATTTTTGTGGATAAAAATGAGAAATAAAACGGATTAATATATTTTTCACGCCATTTTCTCATTAAAACTGAAAAAAGAATTAATTTTCAATCTGAATGGATGGTGAAAATAAAGTGGTATAATAAAAATGCAAGATTGAAAAGAACTTTTTGTGAGATAATGAAAATGGTGTCAGAAGGATAAGATTCAGTAAAAGTTTAAATTGAAATATCAGCTTTTTGAAAAGTTAAAATAATTAAAATTTAATATCTCATGATGAAAACATTGATACATCAGAAGATGAAAATTACGGTTTAGATAAATCTGCTTCAGATATCTTTAGAAGTGTCAATTAAAATACAAATTTTGAAGGTTTTGTGTAAATAACTTTCATTTGTTGGAAATGCATCTAAGTAAAATGTTATCCTAATCTATATATATAATTGCCTTACGTGGCGCTAAAATAAGGCTTAATTTATAGCATGCGAATTGGCAACAACCGCAGCGACGATTCTCAGTAGTTAATTTACGGTCACATGACCGGACCCATTCAGCAAATCAAAATTCAGAGTGAATCTCTCTTTAAACGCGGATCTATATATGAATAGCAATGCCATTGGTTCATTGCACGGTAACGTAATGCCTTCAGCGAATCACGCTTTCTGATCAAGATTGTCTTTTAGACACACGGTAGCGGCAGCAGAAAACATTTTGTTTACATTTAGTTAGCGTCATACATAGCGTTTGCGTAGTGTTTTTCAAAGTTTAACATTTTGTTTACATTTAGTTAGCGTCATACATAGCGTTTGCGTAGTGTTTTTCAAAGTTTATAATGAATTTAAGTCGTGCTGTTCAATATTATAGGCGAAATGAAAGGAGAAGGGCTGAACGCGCCAATGAAACATTGGAAGAATCGAATGCCCGAAGATCAAAAAGAACCCGCCTTGACAGGCTTCGCCGTGTTTCAAGTGAACCTATACAAGTTGAAGAGCATAGTTGTGGAAATATGGAAGAGGTGTGCCACTTTTGTCATGCTCTATACTGGAAAGAAGAACTTAACTCCAGTAATAAATATAACAAATGTTGCCACGATGGAAAAGTTCAACTTCCAAACCTTTCAGATGCACCGGATTTATTGAAAGAACTTTTAAGTAGTGATTCACCGCAATCTAAAAATTATAGACAGCATATAAGGGAATATAATGCCTCTCTTGCCTTTGCATCTATGGGTGCTCAAATAACACCACCTTCTGGTACAGGACCATACTGCTTTAGGATACATGGCCAAATTTATCATTTGGTGTCTCCGCTTTACACAAATGAAGAAAATAATAAAGTAGGCTATGGTCAACTGTACATTTTTGACTCCAGTGAGGCAACAAAGAAGCGCATGGAAAATAATCAAGGATGCTTGCAAACAGTCATGGAGAAATTAGATAATTTGTTAAGAAACATAAACCCTTTTGCTAATTCCTACCTACAGATGCACCAATTGATTAAAGATAATCCAACCGCTGATGTAAAGATGGTCTTTATGGAGAATAAAGATTTGGATATGCGTAGATATAATGCACCAATTTCAAAAACAGAAGTTGCAGCTATATTCGTTGGTGATAATGGAGAACCTCCATCCAATCGCGATATATGCATCTATCCAGTCGGTGACAGCTGTAAAAACATTTCTCCTATGAACGAATGCTGTGACCCCATGGTGTATCCTTTGTTGTTTCCCAGTGGTGAATTAGGATGGAACAGCAACATTCAGCATGCTGAGGACAGACGATCATCTAGGCGAACTCGAACGACACAACTTCAGTACTATGCATATAGACTTGCAACACGTAATGCTTTCAGCATACTTCATAACAGCGGGAAACTCTTTCAACAGTATATTGTTGATGCTTATGTTAAAACAGAAGGATCGCGTCTAAATTATTTACGGTTTAATCAGAAAAACTTAAGGATTGAATTATATAGTGGACTGTTAGATGCATTAGATGCTCGAGCCCGTCATGAAAATATGCGGGCAGGCAAACTGATAATTTTGCCTTCTTCGTTTCAAGGAAGTCCTCGCCACATGCAGCAAAATTATCAAGATGCAATGGCAATGGTTCGAAAATTTGGACGTCCAGATCTATTTGTGACTTTTACCTGTAATCCAACATGGCCTGAAATTCAGAATGCTTTGGATGGATTCCAGCGGCCAGAAAATAGACCAGACATAGTTGTCCGTGTTTTTAAAATGAAACTTTCAGAACTTTTGGATGATATTTTGAAACATAATATATTTGGTATAGTTCTGGCACATATTTATGTCATAGAATTTCAAAAGAGAGGATTACCTCATGCGCATATTCTTTTAACACTTGATTC
Source organism: Maratus michaelseni (assembly GCA_963931845.1). Taxonomy (NCBI): domain Eukaryota; kingdom Metazoa; phylum Arthropoda; class Arachnida; order Araneae; family Salticidae; genus Maratus; species Maratus michaelseni. The sequence goes on from OZ007587.1 coordinate 190,885,744, forward strand.
CTCAAACAAGATCCGCACAAAAGATGACATCGATAAATTTGTCAGTGCAGAACTGCCAGATTTTAACACAAATCCAAGACTCTTTCAGATAATAACCAAATGTATGGTACATGGCCCATGTGGTACTTTAAATCCCAATTCACCTTGCATGAGAGAGGGTAAATGTTCAAAACAATTTCCAAAAGAGTTCAGAGAAACTACAGAAGAAAATGTAAATGGATATCCCATTTACCAAAGGAGATTTACTGATCCTGTCAAGGTTGGAAAATATGAAATTGACAATCGATGGATTGTGCCTTACAATCCATGGCTATCGAGAAAATTCAATGCACACATCAATGTTGAAGTGTGTGCATCAGTAAAAAGCGTAAAATATTTATACAAATATGTATATAAAGGGCATGATGCTGCATCAGTTAGACTTCAGACAGAAAATAATGTCATTGATCATGATGAAATATTAAGTTATTTAGATGCCAGGTATGTTAGTGCTCCAGAAGCACTATGGCGCTTAAATGAATTCTACATGTCTGAAAAGTCACACTCAGTAGTGCGACTAGCAGTCCATTTACCAAACCAACAACCGATCGTGTACCAAGAAGGTCAGGAGATTCAAGCTATTGAACGGGCTGCTACAAAACATACAACTCTTACTGCATGGTTCGAACTTAATCAAACTGATTCAGAAGCATGTAACTATTCCTATACAGATATTCCTCATTACTACAGATTTGAGAAAAAATGGAAAAGACGACAACGAGGAGGCGATAATGTCATTGGAAGAATGCCAGTAGTTAGTATACAGGATAGTGAAAGGTATTATTTAAGAATACTGTTGCTGCGAAAATTCGGTGCAATTAGCTTTGATGATCTTAAAACTGTAGATGGGATCGTATGTGATACTTTCCAACAAGCATGTAGAATGCGAGGCCTACTAGAAGGAGATCAACACTGGCATGACACACTTAATGAAGCAACATTGGCACATGCACCAAGTCAGCTAAGATTACTATTCTCTATGATTTGTGCCGTTGGTGAAGTTGAAGATATTCCAAACCTTTGGGACAAACATAAGGCTGCTCTCAGCGAGGACTTTGTTCATCGTTATTCACAAATCACTGGACCGCAATATGCTCTTGCTGAAATTAATACGCTACTTAAGACATATGGTTTAAATTTACAGAAAGTTCAACTACCAGTCACATCTTTAGCAATAGCTGTTTCGAATATTCCACAATTTGATATTGTTGAAGAACAAACCAATGCACAACTTAAAACTGACAAACTTAATGCTGAACAACGATTAGTTGTTGATACTGTGCTTAATGCGATTTATGGAAATCAAATAGATACACCCAAACTTTTCTTTTTATATGGCCCTGCTGGAACGGGAAAAACCTTTGTTTATTCCACTTTATTACATACAATCAGAGGAAAAGGGGATGATGCCATCCCTGTCGCTTCAACTGGAATTGCTGCAACTTTATTAAGTGGTGGGAGAACGGCACATTCAGTTTTCAAGATACCCATTCCTGTGAATGCGACCTCCACGTGCAATCTCAAACCTAATACTCAAGAAGCTGAATTATTGTTAAACGCTAAATTAATTATATGGGATGAAGCACCAATGACACATGTGCATGCATTTATTGCAGTTGATAGATTGCTGCAAGATCTTACAAAATGCCAGAAACCATTTGGTGGAAAAGTAATTTTACTTGGGGGCGATTTCCGTCAAGTGTTACCAGTTATTTTGAGAGGTTCAAGATCATTAACTGTTAGCAGCTCTTTGAAGAAGCATCCCCTTTGGTCTCAATTTCACAAATTATACCTTACTCAAAATATGCGTGCTCTTGAAACAGAGAAGGAGTTTTCAAGTTGGCTTTTAGATATCGGTGAATGTAAGAATGGCGATACTGTTGAACTGCCATTAAAATGCTACCCACCAATTCAAGATCCCATAAAACAACTGTACAGTGACTTAGACTTTGCAACGGTTTCACCTCAACAGCTGAAAGGAAGGGCTATTCTTACTGTAACCAATGATATATCAATTGAGCTGAATAATCAAGTTTTAGAATATTTACCGGGCACTAAGGTTGTATACGAAGGAATCGACAGTATTGTATCTGATGATCCTCAAGACCAACTTACATTCCCAGAAGAATTTTTAAACTCTTTAACACCTACTGGAATGCCACCATACAAACTACATTTGAAGCCAGGATGTATAATAATGTTACTCAGAAATTTAGGACCCTCCAAAGGTTTGTGCAATGGTACAAGACTTATTGTTACCAAATTGAACACTAATACAATTGAGGCTACAACTATTGAGAGTAATACTAATGAGACATTCTTTATACCAAGAATTCCGCTTTTCCCATCTGACACTAATATGCCATTTAAATTTAAACGGCGTCAATTTCCAGTCCGCTTAGCTTTCTCAATGACAATCAACAAGTCACAGGGCCAAACTTTTGATAAAATTTGTTTAGTATTATCAAAGCCAGTATTCACTCATGGGCAACTGTATGTTGGACTTTCAAGAGTGAGGTCATTTGATTCTGTTACAGTGGTGGCACCAACAAAAAATATTTTTAATTGTGTTTTCACTGAGGTTTTAAATTAATTCTATTTCCAAGGTATTTTTTATCCATTTAATTATTTTGCATTTCAAAAATTTGTAAATTTCATAATGTTAAAATGATTTATGCCAATGATTTATTCCCATTGGCAGAACCATCTAAGTACATATTTATTTGCATTTTCAACAAAGTTTTCCATTACTTTTTTATGCATTGAAATTATTTGTAAATTTCACATGTTAAAATGATTTATGATATCATTCATTCTGACAACAGTTGCTGTAAAAACTGTCGAGCGAGCAAAGCAGGATGGGATTAAGTCACCAAATATTTGTGCTAATATATTTTTTTTTCAGTTTATTATAATGCATTTCATAAATTTGTAAATGTTAAAAGGATATATGCCCAATGGCGGTACTATCTAAGTGCATTTTTATTTGCATTTTCAATTAAGTTTTCCATTGTTTTTTTTTATATATTTAAAAGATCTGTAAATTTTAACGATTTTTGATAGTAGATATACTCTTTCTTGATAGAGTTACTGCAAAAAGTATTTAGCAAGCGAAGCAGGCTCTTTGATGACTTAAATTTATTTTATTTCAAAGGTATTTTTTTTAAATAATTATTTTGCATTTAAAAAATTTGTAAATTTCATAATGTTAAAATGATTTATGCCCATTGGCAGCCCCATCTAAGTGTGTTTTCAACGAAGTTTACCATTACTTTTTTATACATTACAATTATTTGTAAATTTCATATTTTAAAATGATTTATGATAGTACTCATTCTGGCTAGAGTTGATGCACATAGCGGCGAGCGAGCGAAGCGAGCTGGGATCGCGTAGCGGTCCCAATGTGAATTGCATCGCAATTCACGGGGGTTGGTGAGCGTTAGCGAGCAGGGGGCAGGGCCCCCTAGTAATATTATAAATCTGATTGTGTGCAAATGTTAGGCTGAAGCCAGCGTTAAAATGAAGCATTTAATTATCCTGTATCTTTGCATATAAGTTGATTATAACCCTCAAATGAATATAGGCTGGTTTTCGTTTATTTTATTTCAATATTTTTCTTAAAAATTAAAATTTTCAATTTTTTTCATACAGAATAAATGGACATTTTTTCGTATATTTTACAATGGTTGGTTGGTTTGGCCCAAAGGGCCCGGTTTTGCAGCTTTTTTTAAAATGATTAAGTTTATTTTACCGTTGCTAATACTTTATGGTTGCCAATATAAAATAAAACCCCTGAGTAATAATTTTTAATCAACAATTTATTTTCAAGTGAAAATTTTCCACGTGAAAAATGAAAAGGAAATGAATTATTTAAGAATTAAACAGAATATGAAATGATGTCATATTAGAAATAAAACGTGCGTTTTCAAATATTTGATAATAATACAAAGAGTAAGTATACGAGTAAGTATGGAAAGCAAGCGAATATGATGTCATATATAGAAAAATAAAACAAATTTGTTTTGATGTTGAAATAAAATGATCTTGGGTTATCAAATTATTTGTGATTAATTTCTCTTTTTTTTTTCTTTTTCTTATGAAAGGAATTATTTTAAATGTACGTAATATATGTATTTTAAACGTATGTGTTGTAAATTAAAGTTCTGTGTTTTAAATGAAATGAGTGAAAGATTTATATTTTTAATGAATTCAATACGAATGATGGGATAGGTTGGTGATTCGTCTGCACACGGCTAACATAAAGATACCATATTTTTAATTTAAATTTTAAAAAGTAAAAAAAAAAAATAATAATAACAAATATATATATATATATATATTAGATGGCAAATGTCAGTGATATGCATCGCAAAATTATCCGTATCGAAAATCAGAAAATCTTAATAAAAGTAACTATATTTTTTAAAAGAAAGTTGGTTTTCTCATAAAAGCTAAAGATTTAATATGATTGTGTCGAAGTAACAGCATTTTTCCTCTATCATTTTCCCACAATCGAAAACACATTTGTAAATCGTCGTTTCGAACCGGAATTTAATTTTACATTTCTTTTAGTTTCAAAATAGGAAAAATTTTGTTGTCTTTTTTAAATATAGCTTTTTTTAAAGTTGTTTCATAATAGATTTTTGTAAAGTCTTGCAGGATAAGAAAAATTGCATAGATTTTAAAGCAATGTTTAAGTAAAATTACAATATTTTTTAAACTTAAAAAACAACAATGTTATCGAAAAGAAAATCGATTTTACCAACAAATTCGCGTAATGCAAAAGCAAAGAAGAAATAAAAAAGTAATAAATCTTTTCTTCCAGCCGAATTGTGTAAACTTGAACAAGCCGATCGTGCCAATTCATAACATTATAAACGTGAAAGCGAGTTCTATACAGTAGACTTTTTTTTACATATAGGTAGAACATTTCTGAGAATTCTTAAGGTTAGGGGTCTGTAATTAGGTCCATAGTCAATTTGATTTTTTTTTATCAAGTGAAATTTGGCGCAAAATTAAATACATTGTTGTAACCAGATTTGTTTTTTGCGTGGTAAACACGTAATGGTATTTTAGATGATCATTTCCCCGCTCGCCTTTCATGCCAACTATGACTGTAAAACATATTAAAAAATATTAGCCGATAATTTTCTAATTTTCTTATTGCTTCATGATGTAAATAGACTTCCTGGTTCATTCTTTTAACCTGAATCGGTCATGCCATTGTCGTTCAATTTTTATTCCTAATCCTAACCCTAATCGTATCCTATCCTAATCCTGATAATAACTTTAAAGAATATTCTTTGACACGAATATGTAAATGAAATCAATATCCATAAATGGAATGAATGGAAAATAGAATAAATAGAAATGGCAAAATAAAATAACAAGAAAGTACATTTATTCGACACCTAACCCTAGAGAAAGCGTAAAAAATTTCAAGCGCATGAAATAAATCAAAATAATCCTATATTTACTAACAAAAATATGTAAATTTAGATTATCAGATTTGTGTCGTCGGTATTTATTTGCTTATAGAGTTCTTGACGCGATAGAGAAAATATCGAGGTTAAATTGGGCAGAATTTAAAGTACTTTCTAGCAACCTTTATTTACATTTTAGAATCGCATCAGATTGTTATATCTTTGTGATATATCTATCAATTTATAAAATCCACAAGCAGTTTGTTCACTATTTACACCACTTAGCGTGAAGCACTTAATTTAATATATACATAAACAAGATAATGTAGTAAGAAATATATAACATATGTCTATGCAAATAAACAATATAATAATGCCCATTTAGCAATACACACATACATAAATTGTACACCAAATACCATCTAAGATGCACTGTTGTATAGAAGAATTCTGCCAGAGTTGTTTTTCGTTTTACGAAGAGGAATTTCTCGATTTTACTTGGTCCTCCTTTTTTCAATAGCTGCAGTTTCATTTTCGCGATTGTATATATTATTTGGCATGAAATTTCACTTTTTTAAGACTGGGTTATGTCAAGGCCCCTATAGCAAAGAAATGCCGTATGGTCTCCTATAAAATGTGATAAAGCTTTGGTTAATTATATATGTTGTTAATTATCAAGTGAAATGTTTTACTAAGTTAATGCATTTATTCTTTTTTTAATGTTACGTGAACGAAGTCACGGGTAACAGCTAGTTTAGGTATAAGTTTCAAATGTATATTTAAGCATTTCTTTGTATGCGTCGCTTCTCATTTATTTGTGCAATTTATTTATTTATTTTATTTTAATTTTTTTTTCGTGCGTGTGTGTGTGTGGCGGGGGGGGGGGGGGGGGGGAAGGCACGGCGCTTACGCCAAAAAAAATAGTTTCCTTAATCTCGTAGACACAAAAAGTTGAAAATCAACGTTAAACGATAAATTATATCACGCAATTAAAAAAATATTTTGTGTGTAATTTATTTTAACCTTCATTTTTTACTTAAGGAAAAGAGTGAAATTACCTTAAAAAATAAAATTAATTAATGTTTTTAAGAGTAATTTTAAGGATAAAGACTTTTCACTCATAATACAAATATTTAATAATGTTACTTCTTTCAATTCACCATAAATTTAAAAATAATGTTCAAGTATATTTTAGATACAATGAATATGGAATATAAATAAAGATTAAATTAGATTAGATGGGGGAACTTGAGTTTTCATTATATATATATATATATATATAATGATTACATTTATTAATCTAATCTCATTTTAGAGAAACACTCTTACGCAGGATTTTCGCTAGCGGGTGTTTTTCTTATATCATACTACATTCAAAGATTTAGAGGGGCGGCCCTTCCCCGCATACAGTCATCCTCTTTGAGATCTTTGCACTAGATAATAGTACAAGAGGCAAATTTTCAGAACTCAGCGCCATATCTATTATTACTGTCTTTACTGCCTTCTATACATTTAAATAAAATAGAAACAATCTGAAATCCTTTACGAGTTTTCTTTGCAAAATAAGTCTTATCTCCAGATAAATCTTTAGTAAATTAAGCATTTTGTCTGTTAATCTTGTCATCAATGGATGCAGGCCGTAACCAGTTACTTAAGTCAAGGGTGCTTTGAAATTTTTTGCTGTTGCTAATTCACAGCTTTTACTTCCCCCTTTATTTTAACGATATATAAATACATACAGAAGTAGAAGGAAAGTAACCTCTGCTCAGTGGTTTAGTCAAGTCATAACAATTTTCTTTCACTTCTAAAGTAGATTTAAAATATTAAACGTTTATTCCTAGGTGTTATTTAAAACACCCTGTCTGTTTTACAAAGAGGAAAAATATCACGTTTCAGAAATACTTTATTTTTTACTGTAATTGTAATAATCTCTTACTTATATTTAAGATTAATGCTTATTATAGTTAGAATTTATACTAATTGAGATTTTGTCAAATATTATTTTCGTTTGCTTTTCCAAATTAGGAAATTATCTCCTTTAAGTTAAATTTAAATAATTAATATTGTAAATACTAATAAAATAAAGAAAATTTCGATCTGGAAATGCATTCTCCGCTATACTGTATACCAGGAATGGCGAACTTTTTCATATCTGCTTGCTTAATTTTTCCAAAAAAATATTTTACGTGGCCATGACGTGCCAACATTCAAAAACATTTAGTGGATCAAAAAATAACGAATTACTTTTATTTGTCATAGGATTAAAAAATATAGTAACATACAGACAGGTAATACAGCAATAAATATTGTAACATATTTTTAAAAGTAATAAAATAATAAGTGCAAATTCTGTTGTTGCATCTTGAATTTTTAATAATTGGTATCGTGTTCATACATTTAACAGAATGCAATGTGAACTGGAGTCAGCTGACAAGCGGTTTCAACTTTAAGCACTTATCATTATTTTCCGAAAATAATGACCCACAAGTCACAAGCATAGGTAGAGAGAAAAAATATAAAAATTGCCAAATCCACAGCATCTTTAAACCGCTCTACGAGTCTAGAATTTCATTCGAAGTCGCCATAATTTAATCGTTGGCAGTTTTATTTTATTTTTTATAATATCTATGATAATCTTTTATTTTCAATAATTTCCAAACATTCTTTTAATTTGATACATTTTTAAGCCCATATTAAACGAGATTGTAATTCAGTAAGTTGCATTTCAGTTTCTTTATTTAAAAAAAAAAAAAAAATTTTTTTTTAGACAAGCTTAGCTTGTCTAAAGATATAGATATGAGCTAATCTCGTATATTTTGTCTTTTTCGTTGCGTTCGTAATTATATAAATACTTAGCACCTATAGTCGTCGTCTGTCCACATATAACAGCACAAAAACTACCTAACCAAATATAGTTTGAAATTTAATTTATATCAGGGTTCGTACGGCTCCTGGAATTTTGCGACCGGAAAATTTTTTGGTACCAGCATTTTCTTATAGAAGATCTCTCCTTAAAAGAAGGTGAAATTTCGCGAGTTTAACCTAAATTTCTTTTTCTATAAAAAAAAAAAAAAAAATAGTAACACTCCTGGAAAATTCCCTGATCCGTACGAACCATGTTATATAATCGTTATAGAATTTTGTCGAGTCATTTCAAATTTCATGAAAATCGAATCAAAACTTAAAAAGATATAAATAAAAGTTTTCTTTATTCTATTAATTCCTATTGATCCGGCGATTTTCAGTGGACTGTATTATTACGTTGTGATTTTCGTTAATGAAACTTCATGTTAAAACACACAATTTATTTACAAAATAAAGATGAAATGACAGGCAGCGGTGGGTTCGCTGCGCTTACGTCCAAGGCTGATCACAGAACTGGCGGGATCTCTTCCCGCTCATCATTACAGTTTTCATGCGCTCTGTTGCGCCCTCTATTAAACTAATTTATAGACATGGAGGAAACATTCCCCCGGCGATTGAAATCAAACTTTCAATATAAAGTCAATATATAAATTTGCAAAAATTATCACACAAAGGAAAATTATAAAGTTACACACAAAATAAATACAACATTAAATGCACTATCACACTAGATTAAATACTGAATTATTGTACCGTACAGTTATACTTAAAGGAAGAAAGGAAATTTGTTACTCAACTGGTAAAATGCATACGTCTCTGACATTTCGCTTCAAAATTCGTCCGTCTGGCAGACGTAAATTTATAATTCTGATTATGTTATCTCTTCCTTTAAAAACCTCAATTATTCTACCAACCAACCATTTGGTAGAAGGTAAATTTTCCTGCTTCAACAGTACCAAAGTTCCTTTCTGTACATCATCTTTTTTGAATTTCCATTTATTCCTCTCTTGGAGATTATTCAAATAATCTCGTTTCCAGAGTTTCCAAATTCTCTGACTAAATTTTTGTATTTTCTGCCATTTACCTAGTCTGTTCTCATTGATATTATCTAATTGTGGTTCTGCGATCGAAGTGATAGCTCTTCCAATCAGAAAATGAGAAGGGGTTAAAGTCTCGAAATTTTCAAATTCTGAGGATAACGGGGTGAGTGGCCGCGAGTTTAAAACACCTTCAATTTCGGCTAGTATCGTCAAGAATTCCTCTAAAGTTAAATTTTGATTCCCTATTACCCGTTTCAAATGAAACTTGAAGGATTTTACACCCGCTTCCCATATTCCGCCAAAGTTTGGGGATTTGGGGGGAATAAACTCCCACTCGATTCCTTCATGGGTTAAAAAATTATACAATTCCTCATCTGGAGAGCTAATCAATTTTTGTAATTTTTTCAATTCAATGTCCGCTCCAATGAATGTTTTTGCATTGTCAGACATAATTTTCGAACATTTGCCTCTTCTGCCAAAGAAACGTTTTAAACTAGCTATAAAGGCCTGAGTTGTCAAATCTGATACAAAGTCCAGGTGTATTGCCTTCGTACATAAACATACATATACCACAACATATACCTTGTTTAATACACCCTTTCTTTGGTGTTTAAATTTTACAAAAAATGGGCCACAGTAATCTATGCCTGTTACGGCAAAGGCAAAATTTGGAGTTATACGTTCCCTTGGCAGGTCGGCCATTAATTGTGAATTAATTACAGGTTTGTTTTTGAAACAAGTGATACATTTATGAACAATTCTACGGCAGTTATTTCTGCCATTCAGTGGCCAGAATTTTTGCCTAACCTGGAAAAGCAAGGCTTGTGGGCCCAAGTGCAAATATTTTAAGTGAAAATATTTCAATACAATATCGGTTAATTTATGCCTTTCAGGCAAAATTATTGGAAATTTGGCGTTAAACGGTATATCTGCTTGGCATAAACGTCCACCTACTCTAATTAAACCATCATCATCCAAAAATACATTTAGCGATGAAAGTCTGCTCTTACCTTTAATAGGCTTACCCTTTTCAAGACAAGCGATTTCTTCACCAAACTTACCCCTTTGCGCTGACCTTATTAGAAAGATTTCGGCTTCTTTTACCTCAGTCACACTTAATGGACCGCTTTTCTTTTCACGCGCGTGAGAGCAATTACATATGAACCTAAAAATAAAACTAATTATACGAATTAATTTAACAAGGTTATTAGATAAAGAAAAAATATGTTCCATCATAGGAACTTCAGGTGAGAGTGTCAACGTTGTAAAGTCTCTGTTTTCTAGGTTATCACAGTTTTTTTTTAGTTCGTTTATATATATGTCCTTGTTAGGAATCACTAAAGTCTTGTCGTTGTTACACAGATCTAAGTCTTTCAAAAACTCTAGTCCAGTCCACCATTTTGAATTCTGAACGAGAAGGTCACACTTAATACCTCTTGTTAGCAAATCTGCAGGATTCTCTGACCCTGCACAATGAAACCATCGTGATGGGTCGGTGAGTGTTTGTATTTCTCGTACTCTATTGGACACAAACGATTTCCACCTATTTGCGGAGCCTTTGATCCAGTACAAGACAATTTGCGAATCTGTCCACAAATACACAGAAGATGGTCCCTTGCGATCTAGTACCTTTTTCACTTCACAGGTTAAACGTGCAGCAACTAATGCTGCTAGAAGTTCAAGTCGCGGAAGTGACACTTTTTTCAATGGTGCCACTCTGGATTTAGATGTAATCAGATTTATAGACGATTCATTTAGTGAATTGATTTCTAAGTAAACGGAAGCACCGTATGCTTTTGGACTGGCATCGGCAAAGGTATGCAACGTTAGGGTATAATTGGAGTCATCGGGAAACTGAAAAATGTTCCTTTGAATTTTTAGATTTCTCAACTGGGGAAGTTCGGAACTCCACTGTTCCCACGTCTCTCTAATATCGGAAGGCAATTCTTCATCCCAAGACAACTTTCTACTCCATAGTTCTTGTAATAAACATTTTATTCTTATTATGTACGGAGAAATTAGACCCAGAGGGTCAAATATTCTACCTGCAACTTGTAATACAAAACGTTTTGTATTTTTTGAGTTACGCAAAAATTCGAGCAAATTATCAATATCTATCAAAAGTATATCTTGCTTGGGTTGCCACGATATTCCCAAAACTTTATGTATTGTAGTATCCTCAAAAGGTTGTGGCATAGTACTAAATCCACGATTACCCCATATTTCCATTAAGAGTTTGTTATTTGAAATCCACTTCCGTAAATTCATGCTAGCTTCCTTCATTATTTTATGAGATTGTTCCGAAATGTTCACCGCATCTTCGACTGTGTCTGTCCCGGTTATCAAATCATCCACATAAATACAATTGTGGAGTACTTCTGACGTTATCGGATATTCCGTTTCAAATTTGTTAAGATGATGCTTAATTGTAGCAGATAGCAAAAATGGGCTTGAGTTCAAGCCAAATGTTAGGCGTAAAAATCTGTAGACGATAACATTAAATGCGTCATTGTCGACAGGATTCTTATCTATAAACAAGAATCTCAGAACATCCCTGTCCTTGTCGTTTATGGCAATTTGTAGAAAAGCCTTCTCTATATCTGCTAGAAAGGCAATTTTGTTTAGTCTGAAAAAAATCAATAAGTGAAAAATATTAGGGTTTAAATTAGTTCCTGCGTCAAGGCAGTCGTTCAAAGACAATTGTCCTGCTTCATGGGAACTTGCGTCAAAAACTATTCGACATTTAGTATAAACACTATCTTCTCTAAATACTGTATGGTGCGGTAAGTAAAAAACTGGTTTATCTGAAGGGTTTTCTAAATTGGGTACACTTTCAATTATGTTCATCTCTAAATACTCATTCAAAATATTGCAATATTGTTCGTATAACTTTGTATCACGTTTCATTTTTTTTATAAGACCTGTGAGTCGCACTTCGGCGGTTTTATAATTATTTTCTAAATGGTTCCAATCTCTTGTCCAAGGGAGACTGATTTCATATCTGTTATTTTCAAAACGCACAGTTTCATGAAATTGTTCTACAATTTTCTCGTTTTTAACACTGTTTGGGTCATCTTTTATGCCCATCTGCTCCAATTCCCAAAACGCCCTTAAATATGACGATTCCTCTTCATTTTGCAATAAATGGCACTGAAATTCTCTGTCATTTTTATCATGCAATGTCCCAGCTACAATCCATCCAAAACAAGAATTCTGTAAAATGACGGAACTATCCGGTAATTTTATCTGGCCGGACAATAGTAATTCATAAAATATATCTACTCCTAATAAGATGTCAACTCTATGAGGTTCAAAGAATTTCGGGTTCGCATATGCTATATTCTCAGGCAAATGGAGACTAGAAATTTCGATCGGACTTGAAGGGGTTAAATCAGTAATTTTGGGAACGACAAACATATTCACTGATTTCTGAAAATCTTTGTTTTTATTAGATATTTCCGTTTTTATTCCATTTTTAATTTTACAGATTGATCCATTTAAGCCGCTAATTAAAGAGTTTAGATTATATTTTTTCAATCCCAAAATATCTAAAGCTGAATAAGTAGCTAAAGAAATTGTGCTTGCTGAATCTAAAATAGCTAGGAACGGAAAAAAATAATCATTATTTCCCTTAATATAAACTATCGCAGTCGATAATAACCCATTATAAAAAACACCAGATGGAAAATACGCTTCGCCTTTTTTCTGACAGCTCAACGTTAAAGAAGTTGACCTAGTTTCTCCACAAGTTGAAAGTTCCGAATTTACGCGTCTTTCGTTTTTTTCTGATTGAGTTTGGCTTTTATTCGACTGATTAATTTGATTACTGTCATTTTGTTTATATTTCGAAAAATTAGCTCCACATAATGTAGTATGATGATTCAAAAAACATGACTTGCATTTATTATTTAATTTCGGGCAACGAGAAACTACATGTTTATTTAAACAATTAAAACAAAGCATTAATTTCCGCACAAAATTTAATCTATCCTGAACCGATAAATCTTGGTAATCTTTACATTTGAAAATTAAATGAGATTGATTACACATGGGACATACAATTCGATCATTTTGCAAAACGAAACTTTTTTGTTTATGAACGAATTCCGTTTTGGGCCTTGAAGCTGAGACATTTCTCTGTATATTTTCTAACGCTTGAATTCTTTTTAGTAGAAAATCAATGAAAACATCCCATTGTGGCAATTCGTTACAGTTTAAAGTCATTTCAAAAGCCTTTCTCGACTCGTCATCAATGCGTTGCAACACAAAATGCATTAAAATTGCTTCAGACAAATTATTTTTTTCTAATCCTAATTGCTTAAGTGCTCTTAAATGACTAAGTAAATTGTCTACCAAATTACGGATTTCTTTAGAGTTTTCAATTTTTATTTTGTTCATATTTAGCAGTTCTGCTACATGTCCGTTAACAATCAATCTTTTGTTTTCAAACCTTTTCTTTAAGGCTTCGAATAAGGACTCATAAGAATCATCGATATTCTGAAGAAGTTTCACTGGGCCTGTCAAGGCTGACTGCAGGTAATACAATTTTTGTGAATCATTTAACTGGTCGTTATTGTCAATTAGAGTGGTGAACTGTGACTTAAAATTCATCCACTCTGTATAACGACCTGAAAATTGTGGTAGAGTTATTTGTGGCAATTTTATATTTGAATCACTAGATATTATTCTATCGTGAGTAGCATTTTGAACAATATTAGAACTACAGGGTTTTATTAGATCGAGAAGACTCACCTCTATAGATTCCAGTTGCCCATCAATATCCGTTAAAGAATTTTCGAATTCTTCCAACTGATCTTCAGGTATTATGGCGTACACTTCGTTTCTCAGCTCATCGTTTTTTTTCTTTAAATTCTGTATTGAATTCATCTTGATTTCCAGTTCTTTTTCGCTCATTTTTGATTTCAACGCATTAGCGATTCTTGTTATTTGTCCTCGAATGTTTCCTCGTTTTCTGTTTAGCACCACAGCTCCAGAAATTGTAGTTGCCATTTTTAGCTACGTGAGTAGGTATCACGCTTCTTTTTTGTATCCAAAAGTCCTGATTCGAACAATGTTCAATTAAATATGAGCACTGCGGCTCCTCGGACCATAAATGATCCGGCGATTTTCAGTGGACTGTATTATTACGTTGTGATTTTCGTTAATGAAACTTCATGTTAAAACACACAATTTATTTACAAAATAAAGATGAAATGACAGGCAGCGGTGGGTTCGCTGCGCTTACGTCCAAGGCTGATCACAGAACTGGCGGGATCTCTTCCCGCTCATCATTACAGTTTTCATGCGCTCTGTTGCGCCCTCTATTAAACTAATTTATAGACATGGAGGAAACACCTATCATACGTAAATAATTCAATATCCCATGATAGGTAATAATTCTAGGTTCCCTTGATGATTACATCATATTTAAGATTGAGTCATATTATTTCCGTATTACTGAATTTAAAAACCGAATTTGTAAACTAAAATTGTTTAATTATAGCAATCCTATAATCTACCGACAGTTTTTTTGGATAGATGTTTCCGGAGAAATAGATATTAAATGGAAAAAGAATCTAAATATGGATTTCAAGTTCTGAAAATTTCAAAGCTAGGCTTAAGTTTCCGATTGGAATTTTCAGTAAATGTCCACAAAAGATAAAATGTTGCCAACTTAAAATGTACTTATTTTATTAAGGAAATTAATCATATCATAATAGCAGACGATATAAATATTTATAAAACTATTTATAGTACGAACGCACCTCATTTGTTACGTTTGACGTACAATTTCCAACTTTTTCTATTATATTTTGATTTAAAATATCAATCAGCGCCGTGCGGAAACTATTCTATCGCGTTCCATAAGAAGTTGGTCGTCCCTGCTGCATACAATGGGGAAAGAAGTTGTTTTTGACGCAATAAAGAAAGAAAAACACAGTTCCATTACCGTTATACAGGGTCCGATTATGATTTTGGAGAGTTCTGGGCACACTTAATACGAATCCTATGTTTATAGTGTGTAGTAAAGTAAAATAATTTTCACGCTTGCGTGTCTTACATGAAATACAGATTCATAATTAGGCATTTTTAATGTTATAAACAGGACTGTGTTATCTCATTCAGTGTACAGCTCATGAACATATATACTTCATTTAACACATCCTTGAAAAATAAAAGTATGAGGAATTTTATGCATTTTTTAAAACTTATCTATACAGACTCTGAAGCCCTGTGTACCCATGCCTTAATATGACCCTGTACTGTTATTTCAAAAACCTAACTCTGCTTTTCACGTAACTTATTTTTTCTCGTTTATTGCAGGTCCTAGATTTCTACACAGACGTGAATAACAAGATTGATCTTGGTAAACTACGGGATATATTCATACCAGCACTTGGACATAAACATTGAAAATTGTATTTTATGGAAACAAAAATTGTTAAAACAACTGTAGGAAGTGGCTTCATTCAATAAACAATCATTATTTTTAATTAGCTGTGTTGGAATATTTTACTTCACAATTTATAGCTGTTATAAATACATAAATTCGCAAGAATATAAAATTGAAACTTTATTATAAACAGTAATTCGGTAATATACACCTATATAAATTATAGACAGGAAGTATAATAGCTTAGCAAATCCTACTCTACTGCTAAAATGGCAAAATTTTAAAGTCTATCTTGCACCATTATGGAGCATATTTATTATTTATTATTTGTTTTTCATAATTTGAAGTTTGGAAAACAATCGTTCCGTAAATGCCATATATACCGACAATGACAAAATAATCCAAAGAACAATTGTAAAGTTTGTATAAACTATGATTAAGTTGTTTGCATAAATATATTAAACTAGCTGACCTGTTTGGGGCCGTGAAAATAAACTTAAATATACCTAAAATCAGTGTTGAATGATTTTATCTTTGTAAACAAAAATATGCCCAAACATGCGTAATGTTGGGGGCCTCACTGCCTTCGGCAGTGTACATCCTTGAATTTGTATGATTTTATATCTTTATATGAAGACCCATCTTCTGATTTTAAACTTCAAAACACTCGGATTGCGTATTGGAATAATAATAATATTAATAATAAATATCTTCACCGAGAAAGAACTTGGACAAAAATCGCGAATTGAGTTCCGGAAAGGAATTTTTTGAAAGGGTAAATATTAATATTGTTTTAAACCGACGACGTCCTTATAAAAAAAAATTGTACGCTCATTACGTGGATATATTTTTTCGTATTTCGAACAGGAAAATTGATGCCGATTTTAAAAATAAGCAGAAAAAACGAAAATCACAAAAGTCATTTTCGGAAATTTTTTTGGAAGATTAAAATTATTATTTTTTGCATACGGATAACGCCGTTCGAAAGAAAAATAAACGTAGATATGGTTTGGTTATTTTTTTCCTTTTATTTCGATTTCCAGAATTGATGCAGATTTTTAAAAAATTGCAGAAAAAAAATTATCCCGAAACGCCGTTCCGGAATGAATTTTTTTTGGGGAAAAAAAAAGATATAAATGATTATAAGTAAATTTGTCTCAGATAGATTTACAAAACTGAACATAATAAAAATGTCAAGAAAATGCAATATATTTTAGAACAATTAAGGATTTTTTACTTTTTAAAGTACGTTTTCTTCTTCAGTTTCTACCTCAACTGAAATTTTTGGAGCCGTTACTGCTTCGGTGCCTGTGTGCGCCACACATATTACAGACTGGGTCGGCGCGCTCCTGAGAAGGATACTTTGAAAATAAATATCAAATATAAAACAATGGTATTCTCAAATTAAATTTCGGATATATATCCATTGATATATACATATAACTCTGGTGAAAACTGAACCATTTTACAAAATTCGCAGAGATCAACGCCACGAAAAAAGAATTAAAAATAAAGGTTTTAAAAAATTTAAATTAAAAAATTTTGATAATTTGTCAAAATAATTATTCTACTCAAAATAGTTAGTGTTTCATATCATATTAAAGCCCATAAAAAGAGCCTTTAAATAAGATATAACTGAGCTCTCTAGCCCAATTTGTTACAGAATTGTAGAGGATCTTGTGATTGAAATGAGGAATTTTCACGTTTTCTGATTTTATTTCTACATAATAGAAAACAATTAAAATAAGAAGAACAGTATTTTTTTTTTTTTTTTGAGCTGCAATTGTTGCTTTCTAACAGTTTTTATAGCGCACTATTTACCGTGTGGCGAAAACGATATTCAGGGCTGCCATTCCAAAAAATATTCAAAATAATTGCATTTGTAGGCTTCAAAGCCAAAAATAGTAGCAAGATTTAAGAGCAAAATAGTTGCACATAAAACATTATCCGAAATTATCACTGTGTTCAGCTCAGGGTGGCTAGCCCTTTAAATTTTCTGACTTTTTCCTCACCTTCTGTTTTGAGAACGCTCAATTCATTCACCATTCAGACCATTAAATGCGAGAAAGGTGGGCTGTTTGATAAAATTAGTAAAAATTT
Organism: Maratus michaelseni; assembly: GCA_963931845.1. Lineage (NCBI taxonomy): Eukaryota > Metazoa > Arthropoda > Arachnida > Araneae > Salticidae > Maratus > Maratus michaelseni. Next base: position 190,903,605 of record OZ007587.1, read on the forward strand.
CACTATTTCTTTACTTCAGGCCAGTGCTGTAGTTGGGTGGGAATGCAGTTCCCAGAAATATTTGGTTTGTTACTGTAAAAAAAAAAAAAAAAAAAAAAAAAAAAAAATATCGCGTACGAGCACAAGCCTTTTTTAACACTTTCCAGCCTAGTTGAAAAGTGTTTATGACTTCGGTTTGTCTGCCGTATGGCCGTCTGTCCGTGCTTTAACTACCGTAAATATGCTCGGATAGCTCTGCAATTTTTATATGTTATTGTCGCTATCTATAGCATGTTTCCTATTTCAACTGAAGTGTGTAGAGCTATAGTTTTTTTACAGGGACACTCAAAACAATTCCGTTACATTACGGTCTATGGGGAAAAATCATTTGCGGTTTATTTTAATGATGTTACACAATTTCAAATACATTGTAATTGATATATATCACTAAGGCGCATTACAAGACACTTAATAGGGAATATGGTGTGTACAGCACTTATAGTTACTTTACAGGGACAGTCAAAAAAATTCCGTTACATTACGTCTATGGAGAAAAATCGTTTGCGGTTTAATTATATAATGTTTCACTATTTCAAACGCATTGAAATTTATATATATCACTAAGGTGCATTACAAGAGGCTACAGAATATTGTGTGTATAGCAGTCATTGTTCATTTACAGGGACACACAAAAGAATTCTCTACTGTCTGTTAACAATACTTCCTGGAAGTGCGTTTTAAGTTGCTGAACGCGATTTTAAATTTAACTTACTTTTTGTCTATTACTTGGCGTGTATAAATTCTGCAGATCATATACAGGGCAGCACAAAAGTTCGCGAACACATTTCCGTTTATTGACAGAAACTCCAGAAGGAGAATTTTAAACTGTGCTGCGCGTTTCCTAACTAAGCTAAAATTTAGCATCCTATGTAGTATACATACAAGTCTATAGATTATATACAGGGCTGAATAAAAGTATTAGGATATTTTTCCAAAAATTTTATATATTGGAAATACCTGAAATTACGTTTTTAAATATGTTATGCGTTTTCCAAATTTTTTACTTAGATGTTATCTTTCAGCTTATTAAACGGTAATGATTTGTAAAATTATTTTGGAAGCGTTGGAAAGTGTTACATAATCTATGTTTGACGCATGATTTTTCGTTCTTGTTTTTTTCTCCAGACTGTGAAAACTATACCCATTTCAATGTCTGAATGCGAAAGACATTCAGCTGCATGAATAACATCATGACCGATGCGAACGAAAAATTCACTCCTTATTGAAAGAGCCAGTTTACTTATATTCGTTAGCCGTGTAGGACCTCTCTTAAAAGAATTTTGTCCTGAACCATATGTGAAATCTTGGTTGCGATCAGGAAGAAGATTAGCAGACGAGACAGCCCGTCGTAAATCAGAAAACACCTCTCATTATCGTTCTTTATGGAAACTTCTAGGATAGATGTGCCAATAAGTTATAAATAGATTTATTTCAATTAAATTTTGATTCATAATGGAAAATATTACTATGAAATTGATTAAATATTGTTTTTAGATGAATGCTATACAAATACAATATTATAAAAACTAGAATATAATAATTATAACTGCTAATTAAACTAGTCAGATGCGCCAATCCCAAAACTTTCTTCTATCTCACACTAAAAAGAATAATCAGCAACCAATTTATATCAGGGTCTAATGAATCTAAAGTTTTATTAAATTCCGTGCATTAGTTCTTGAGATATGACTATTGCTAAAATCGTGTAGATCGTGCAAAGTGCAGCATAGCAGCGCCACCTATTGGGAGATTTAGACCAAAACCTAATCAACAACAGCTTATGACAACGACTAACTAAATCTGAAGTTTGATGAAAATTCGTGAATTAGTTCTTGAGATTAGCAGCGCCACCTGTTGGGCAATTTACACCAAAACATAAGCAGTATCTATTTATGTCATGGTCTAACACAGCGTTTCTTAAACTGTGGTCCGCGGACCCCTGGGGGTCCGTGAGCTTACAGGCGGGGGGTCCTCAAGCCCAGTGCTCAATTTAGATTTTTTTTTTCTTCGGGAGAAATTTCTGTAGCTCCAGAGGAGGGGGGATTTGCGAGACTAGACCATTAATAAGCATAAAACTCCAAATACTTTTGGGGAGACTTTTCAATGCTCCGAAGGTGGAATATGTGTGAAAATATTAAGAACCGATTGAATCTACATGTAAATAATCAGCCCATATTACGCATTGCAACTAAATGAGCGTTTAGACATTTCTAATACTGTAAATTTGAGATTTTTCTTTCATTATGAATTTGGTGGTAAGATATGTGATGATTTTTTGTTTTGCAAATCCCACAGAGTAAGACAGAGATCCAACTTCGCCTGAAAAGAGCGACTGCGGCGGATGACATAAGAACTAAATCATCGATTTGGCGATTTTTATCTTCGTGATTTCATTTTAAGTGTAACCCTATTCTGCTTGGCGTCTTTCTGTTGTCATTTGCGCATGTGCAAATTTTCGGCGTTCGCTAATTTATTTTCGAATCTTGTTTAATACTTATTATTAAAATTATTCTTTGAAGATCAAATAGTTGATTATAATTCTTCAAAATGCTACGAAGAGAGGAGTGTATTGTTTGCAAGAACAAGATGTCAAAGTTATTTTTTATTCCTAAGAATCGGTAAGTTGTGGTTTATTTCTATGTGTTATTTTTGTTTATTTTTCAAGTTCCATTATGTATGAAATATTTTATATACATTCAGTGTTGGCAGATTTTTAACAAATTTTGACTTTATATTATCGTTAAAATAACTGCCATACCATAAATCTCATTCATGTTAAAAAAAAATTCTCCGTATAAAATTTTATTCATATATATTTTCTATCGCAATGTAAACATGGTACTAAGTTTTTTCCTATACTAGTAAATCTGCAGATCATTTTTTTTTTTTTTTAAATATCCTTTTAATTTCGTACAATCCGCAATTATTATTTTTTCAATTGCATGCATGTTTATAAGCATATAAAATTGTTTGAATGTTCCAAAAATTAGAATCCTTAAATTAAAGTGGTAAGTAAAAATAAATGATTTTAAAAATTGTAAAAAATATGAAAGTAAGATGTTTATATTTCCCGAACAGATGCAAAAACATTTTCAAATATTTTAAGCAATTAATTTCTAAATTCTATTAAATTTATAAGCAAAATTTTAAAACTATTGGAAATCCATATCGAAAATTGAGCCTTCATAATTTTACATCTAAATCCATTACGCAAATATTCCATTTTCATTTCAGATAAAAATGAAATTTGAAAAATCGTCTGCATCCCCATAAGAAAGCATTATGACGTAAAAAAAATATTTTATATTTTCCGAACGAATGAACCAAATTTAACTAAAAACTATACAGCTAATTCCGGATACCTAGCCAACATACCTACTAAAAATCAACCTAATCGGACCATTTTTACGGCAAACAGACAGACGGAAACCAAAAACATTTCGCGTCTCCACAGTGAGCCTTAACATGACGTTTCGGCACAAATCTGTCAACACTCAATATATATAAAATATTTCAAACATTATGGAACTTGAAAAAACAAGAACAAAAATAACACATGAAAATAAATCACAACTTACATTTTGAAGAATTAAAAAAATCAAATTTTCCTTTCAAACTTGGAAAAAAAAATTGTTTTACCACAGCACTTATTTTAAAATAAAGTTGAATTCCGATTGTTTCAGAACATGTTAAAAATAATAAATCTGTTTTCATTCGCGTAGATAGATAATCGACCGTCTTAAAATCAATCAACCAACCAACCAAAACAAGAAGCAAGTAGTCGCCGTTTTTTTTTTTTCCCTTTCCTCATTTGTCGCCAAGAAAGCGATATATAGCTCTATTTAGCTACCTCTCTTCTGTTACGGCTGTAGTTTTCACGTCATCCGCAGCTAGCGCCACTGTCTATGTGTAATCCCATGTTAAAGAAGTTACCATTGAAGTCTATGAGAGTTGATTCTCTGTTTAAATCTCCTTACTCTGTGGCAAATCCCTTCTTACTTACACATCAAGTGCAGCACTATTCCTATGTTTCAACAGTTTCATACAAGAAAATTATGAAGAACAACTGTAGAACTCGACGGCATGTTGAACCAGTCTTACTTAAACATTCAACGAGATGCTGCACATCCAGTAGCAAAAGATAAGCAGCATACTTCTCATAGCAAATAGTACTATCTATATTTTAACTGTCTTAAAATGCAAATTATAATTATTTTTCTTGTTATTATTTATCTTGTATATATTGCTATTATTATTTTTCTTGTATAAATGTAACTGGTTTTTCTAACATCTTTAACGAAATATAGAGTATGTGTAATGAAAAATAAATATGGTGTATATGTTACAATAATTTTTTATCATACATTAAGAAAAATATGTTGGGGGTCCGCGAAATGCATATCACATCAAAAGGGGGTCTGCGAGATCACAAAGTTTAAGAAACGCTGGTCTAACAGATTCTGAAGTTTGACAAAATTCCGTGCATTAGTTCTTGAGATATAGCAATCGTAAAAATCATGAAAAAAGTGGTATAGCAGCGCCACCTGTTGAGATATCTACACCAAAACGTAATAAGCTATTTATTTATGTCAAGATCTAACTGAATCTGACGCTTGATGAAAATAAGTGCATTAATTCTTGAGATATAACTATTGCGGAAATCGCGAAAAATGCAGCATAACAGCGCCACCTGCCGGGCGATTTTCACCAAAAACTAATCAGCACCAATTTATATCATTGACTAACTGAATATAAAGTTTTATTAAATTTCGTGTATTAGTTCTTGAGATAGAACGCCCACAAAATTTTAGTCACAGACACAGACATTTTCTAAAAACAGTCAAATCGTGTTCAGGACCTTCTAAAACGTATAAATCCGTCTGAAACCGGAAGTCGAAAATTTTCATGAATCCAATACTTTCTTCTTGTAAAGACAGAAGAAAGTGAAAAAGTCTGCTTTTGGCTAAATGTTTTAAATTGGCTTTTGGCTTAGGAAAAATTCAGTAGCATACCTGCCAACATGTCTATTCAGAAAACCTTACAATTTTTCTGACGTACTTCATTGTGCATCTTTAAACATATATATCTAGTAAAAAGGTATTTATGAAGGCATCTAATAAGGTAATATATGATTTGATACAAAATTTACTGACAACTACAAAAATATTAAATAATAAAAATAACCCAAATATTATTAGCACTGATAATTCTTTTTTGATATACGTTAAATAGGCTGATTTGGCTTTACCCAGCAATTCTTTGTTATACATTTCTCCATAGTGATCATGTTGCATGCTTTTAATTAATTAAAATCTTTAGTATGTTTATGTTAGCCGGGCACCAGTGATTGCCAATTTTTTAAAAATCTCGCCAAGCATTTTTTTTTTCGACAATCTTTCAACATTAGCTATTAAGAAAAATAATAAATATTTTAACGCTGTAGTATAATGTCTTAAAAAAATTACTTAAAAATAACTAAAATATAACCATGATAAAATACGTAAACACAAACATATCAATACAAATAACAAAATCTCAAGAACTGAATTAAAATCAAAATCATTGAATTCAAATCATTTGAATTGAAAGAGTTATAATTCAAATGATACCAACTGAAACAAGATTTGGCGGGTTATCACTGGTGCATAGGTAGCACATAAAAGTACCAAATATTTTATAAATAAAAAAAAAAAATCCAATAAATTTCTAATAAAAAAAGTGTCAAAACTTCAATTTTAGTTTTGCATTCAGCATTGCTGCGAGAAATTTTTAAAATACACAGCATGACTAAACATTCTGTGGCATATAATAACGTGTTGTGAATTACTATTTGATTGCTGTGACGTACTATATTGATAATCACACTCCTCATCTTTGTAACATAAACGCAATGTGTGCATCAGTTTTATTTTTTTACTCAATAAGTAACATGTTTGAAGAATCATTTCAAGTTTTATCAAAAAACCTTACAATCTTACCTGTTGCCCTTACAACCTTACAATTGGACCTAAATCCTTACACTGTAAGGATAAACCTTACAAGTTGGCAGGTATGCAGTAGCATCAACATTTACTCTATAAAAAAGTGAGTTCCCACAAATATGCCATAACAAATACAACAAAATATTTTGGTGTGTTTGACCCCTTCACCAATCTAGTATGGAGAAAATGGAAGAGTGGGGAATAAACAGAAAGAGTGTGAATTTTCCTTTTATTTCACATTTATATGCACAGATATCAAGTACACATAGTTTTCATAGATTCCAAGATGAAATCCCCCACCCCACCCCACCCCACCCTCCAAAGAAGAGTGGATTTTTTTAAAAAATGCCTCTTTACTCTTTTGCCAACTCCTAACATTCTATATAATTTCTGGTCTTCAGTTTCTATAAATTCCAAGATCTGCTAATCTACCATCAAGTAATATGGTAAAATAAGTAAATACACAAAAAATCCAATGAATTAGCAAATTGGCCTTCAAAGTTTTAAAAAAGATGTTCAAAAGTTTTGACCTCAATTTCTCAGATGCTGCTGTCTCACACAATATCAAAAGTTAATTCATTTTTCTCGTGCTTTCCCATCAGGAAACAAATGACAACATAAACATGAAGTTATCAATGAAAATGACTGATTTAGTGAAGAAAAGTGCTGTTTGGTGCTAGTCTTGAACGTCTGGACTAAATCAAATAGTAATGGAATGGTAAAAGTTTATGATTGGTGGTTCATATTTCCTCCAGATATTGCAACATTTATTCAGAAAAGCTAGCATAAAAATTTCAAAAAAGTCTCCTATTTCATAAAATAGTTTTCTATTTGTCAGAAATAGTTGCTTTTGAGCCCTTTTACACTTAAAAAAAGTTGCCTTAGTCTTCTGGAGCTAAAAATATAGTAGCAAAAAGTAGCAAATGCAGCTCTGGATGTATTTCTTACACCGTTCTTGTGACATCACAGTTCATGACAAGGGAAGAAACACCTCATTTGTTCACGCTTTGAATAGCGCGATTGGTGGTTTTCTTTAATTCTTGTAATACAATTCGTGTGTATTACATTATCAAGAGTAATAGAATCAATCTTTAAGTATATACAAATGTTACTAAAAATCTAAACTACTCACAGACTGCAAAAAGTTATCCTTAATTTTTTAAGACATTAAAAAAAAATAAAAATAGTATAATACAAAAGCAGTTGTAAGTTTGAAAATTTAAATGCCAATGGGGAAAATCAAAGAAAAAAATTATTCCAATATAAAATATTTATACAAGTTATAAGTTATACAATACTGTCAGTTAGAATAATTATTTTTTATTACAAAAAAATATGATTTTTATAAATGAATCAATTTACCACAGAAGCAAAAGCATTTCTGGGAATGTGTGACAGTTATTTGAGCATTTGACGGTAATCTGTAAACGTTACAATAATTTTACAAAATTCCTTAATTTATTTATATAGATTATTAAATAAAGAAACATTAAAATATAAAGTAAGATATCGATGATTGTTTTGATTAATTTAATTCATAAAATGAATCACTTTTCAATGTAAATATAAATTAATTGGAATTTAACTCAAAACCATAATTTGTTGATAAATTTTATCACCACAAGAGCCATCCTTAGCGAAAGCGAGGCCAAGTGCAAGAACTTTTGTGAGGATCTTCACTTCCAAAATTAATACCCTCCCACTCGCACCAATATTGCCAATTTAGCTATTTCTTTTTTTATTATTATTATTCATCTATCAGAAATTTTGAAAAGTATTTTTTGCTTTATTTAATGACAGACATTAAGTGATTAAATAAAGTGAAGGTAACTATTCGGAAATTCTGATAGATAATTTGAATTTAAAAAATCCGATAAAATGGTAACACTACTATAAAAAATTTACTTGTGAGAAAACTTGCATGATATACACAGTGGCACATCAAGAATTACTTTTTTTTTTTGGTGGGGACAAGGAAGTATGTTTTAGTGAAGGTTTATACAGATTTGGGACAATTTCCTTTCATTATACTCTGAGTGGGCTCGGGCTATTCTTTTTTTCTGCAGATTTGGGACATTTCTAGAATTTTTTTTCTAGCCGTGTCATGTCTGATTAGCATTTTTTGGGGGTAAATTAGTGGTATTGTACAGTAGTAACTTTGAAATAAGGGTCATCTACATATTAAAAATTGTATAAATTTTGAATTTTCCAATGGTAACACCCACTTTTGACACCATTTTTAAGATCATTTGATCAACTTAATTCGTAAAAATGCACAGATTGTATACTTTTTCTTAAATCTTTGTAGAGTTTGATGAGTTGAAAGTTTGAGAATGCTAATGTTAATTCACATTACAAACTTTTATTTATTATCTTTCCTAAAATCACCAGATTGATTTTTTTATGCGATCCAATACACAAATGCAAAGATATTTCAAGCAAATTTTTCTTTTCAAGAAAAAAAAATTTAATTATGAAAATTATTAATAAATCCATATTCAAAAAAGTATGATCGACATTAATTTCACTGAAAATGAAACACGTAGACAGCTCATTCCAATCATTAGTTTTCGAGATACAGATAAATTTTACTTTGTGATGGCCTAAATTAAAGGGACCATGTCCTGTTATAAAAACATTCACATATAAGAAAATGTTTTAGAGTAACTGAAAAAAAGTATGGTATTTTCTTACATATAAAGTGAATTTATTTTACACTAAAAGAATCTATAATTTTTCTGGTAACTAATTAAATGTTCCCGATACATCTCGTACAACATATTTTGATTTTTCTAAATTATGGATAAACTCATAACACATTTTCTTTTATAACTCTATAACTCCATGTAATTCCGTATAACATAAATTGAGGGCTATATCTTAAAATGTTGTATACTTTAAAATGTTTTCTTAAATAAGTGTTCAATATTCTTTTAAAGAATTTTAATTGCAGGATAGTACTGGCTAACAAATATCGGAAATTTCTGTAGGAATTGAATCTAGTCTGATCTGATTTTAATAATTTTTGGTCAGCTACGGCGAAATATATACGTCTCACTGACCGATAGCAGGGCTGCCACTCTTAATATTTTTATATTTGTTCTGTACTACTATTTACAAAAACTTTTCTGTGTGGTAAATTTCTTTTGGATATTTTTTCATGGACAGTACGGCGAAGATTTTTTTGTTTTGTGAAAAAGTGCTACGAATAATAATAATAATTAAAAAAATAGTCGCCAGTTGCAGCGCAGCAATATCTAATACAATTAAATTCGTAGTCAAAGGATTAATCAATTAAATTACTTTATCAGATCACTTTATATTGTGGCAGTAACAAATGTAACAAAGATGAAACTTTTGATCTATATAAACTCTATTCTTTCTTTAATTGTAAACTGTTTAAACTTTTTGATTTAATTAGCAAATATTAAACATGTAAATACTTTTAATTTAGTTAGAGAATTTAAAAGTAAGAAAAATATTTGCGTTAAAATCAATATTTCCCAAAATTTTCTTTTTCTTTAAACCTTTTAAAACTTAACCTTTCATAATTTTTGGAGACTTTAAATTTTTAGTTTAGCTTGGGTATCTGGAGAACGCAGTTTCAGCTCTGTCCACCCCGTTGTGTTTATGAGATAGCATATACATAACGTGTAGGCAGGAACATCGATATTAGTCTAATAAAAAGAGAAACTTGATTACATAAGAAGAAAAACAAATTATGTTGTTCATTTCAAATAGTCATTAAATTAATATTGAACAGTTCATCATCATCATCATCATCATCATCATCAGCAGCACCAACCTCTTAACAATTAATATTCAGTTCATGCACCTGTCCAGATTTTTTTTTATGTGCCTAGGCTACAGTGTAACAAAGCCTATAGATTGAATATAACCTACAAGAAATCTGTTCTCTTCTCGAGTGTCCACAACATGCATCGAACATTTTATTGATAAATATGTTACATTTTATAAATAAGCAAGTTTACACATAAATTTTATTACGGGAAAAAAAATTACCAACAAAAGGAATAATAAATATTTAGCTTTTTTGTGTTTTTATTTTTTTTCTGGGCGCGACCTGTCGCACACCCCTAAGGACAGCTCTGATCACCACACATGGTTTCTTTTAATTCATCTCATAGATGTATTGATTCTAGTTTATTTTATTTATGTATTTTAATATAATATTACAAAACCCAATATTAAAGTACCTTTTCGATTTTTGTTTGTTTAACCAGGTGGAAATAATTTTAGAAGTATAAATGCTTTTTATTTAAACATAATTTCAGTCTACACATATACAAAACATTGATACAACAACCAATATATACCAATATATTTGATATGATGTGTACAAACAGTGAGATATCAGGCTATTTGTTTATTTTAAATGCTTACCAGCATATAATTAATATTTTTTGCATAAAAGAAAGACAAATTTATAATTAACCTGAAAAAAGTAAAATGTATTTCTCTGATGCGTCATTATTTTCTAGCAGAAATCAAAATATAAGCTTTGACTAGGAAAAAATTTATGCATTTGAACTAGATATAAATAAACATATGTATATATATATGTATATTATATACATAATATATTATACAATACCTTGCTAAGGGTTATGCTCCACAACTTCCACCCAGACCCTGCAGACTTTAAAAACATGCTAATTTCCTTTGTTTTAAAATGTTTATCCGATTATGGAAGATTAAATGATATCACAAGAAGTGACAATGTTCTGAAATTGGGTTGCCTTTTGAGTAGGGGATTTTCGGAGCCCCAGACCGCATCCACCGTTGTCGCAAAAACTGACGGCTGTTTTCATGATTCATCAAGAAAGATCAATTAAACATTTGAAAATCAGCTGGTATAAAATGGTTAAGGTGATTCTCAACAATGAGACTCATTTTTAAACGCAAAAGCATAAAATTGGCAGGCATGACTACTGAAGCTATTTGAAATTGAAATGAGTTTCTCATTTTTGAATAAATAAAATACATATGTTATAAGCGATTCGTGTCATGTGACATACGTTTTTCACTTTTTTTGTGCTGCCATGTCAAGAATTCGGTTCAAAATGCAGACTTTGACAGTATTTCCTGAAAGATCTTATGCCTTTACCAAAAAAAGGAAAACGTCTTTCGATTACATAGTTTCTGAATAAGAACACCTGCCTATTTGATGCATTTCCGAACAAAAAATAATTCAGAAACGTGTCAGAAAGTAGCTATTTTGAATTTCAGCCTTTTGAAAAAAGCCTTAAGTTAAAAGTGTCGCTGCCTCCCAAAGTTTAAAAATGTTTAGAAAAAAGTTTTATTTGACATGCTATAAGAAAATTGTTTATATTACATAAATAAGACAAATTAAATATATATATAGTTTTAATTATGAGTAATTTTTAACATTCATTGCTTTTCGCACATAATTTAATTATTTTAAAAGGTTTATTTTTAAAAATCGCATGTAAATAAATGTTTCGATTGAAAAGTATTTGTAAATGTTATTATATATTTAGGATATTTTAAATCTGGTAACAGTGGGTAATAAAATATTATTTCAAACTATGAATTAAATCTTTATATTTTCAATGAAAAATTTGAAAAATACTTTAAAAATTTAACAAATTTAAAAAAATGTTTGCACATTGCACACCATAATCTAGTCAAGTTTGCCTATGAAAGATGATTAAATTGCTATGCACAGTTTGTGATCCTATAAAACTTTTAAATGAGCTATTTTGACAGATTTTAACATTAAATAGCTCTTAAAATAATTCTTTGATTTAAAAACTGCTTGCTTCAGCGTAATTATTATTCATTTTCTATAAAAACTGCAAGTTTTCATGTTTTATATGCAATAGTTTCTTTATTATGAGCCGAGAAAGTAAAAATGTCACAACAAATTCAATTGCACCAGCAGCATCAACATTAGTTCAATACTACATTTTTTTTTAGAATAGTGAGATACAATGAAAATGAGAGGTTGATAAAAATATCATAAAGACCAAAGCAGAAATAAATTTTGAGGTACAAAAACTGAAAATGCTTGCAAAACCCAATGCAAGAACCAAAACACCACTTGCTAAAAAAATGTAAACATTGGCACATCGTGAACAGTAACATCATAGCCAAACATGCAGAGTTTTCAAGTCGTGTGGTTTTCTCTTAACATTAAACTTAATTTAACAATTATTGAACGATTTTTTTACATTTTTGAAATTTATGAGCCTGGAATTATCAGTAATATATAAAGCAGATAGATTGACTCGTGTGCAAATTCCTCATTATGGCTAAATTTGGTACTTTTGACAATTTTTTAAATTCCGTAACATATATATATATACATACATAACATACACACTATGGATATAAATTATAAACAAAAAATTATGGAAATCTGAGATGTTGAGGTTCAGCCAACATGTTAATTTGACATGGAATGACTGGGTCATTCCATGTCAAATCAACAAAATAAATGCAAATTTTGGACCTTGACATCTCAGATTTCTATAGCTTTTTATTTATAGTATAAATTCATGTAGTATATGAAAAATCTATTTTTAAATTTTCTTTTTCGTAGCAATTTTTTTTTTTCAATTGCAAGTTTCTCTGCAATTCTGTAAAAAATTGGGCTAGAGAGCTCAGTTATATCCTATTTAAAAGCTCTTTTAATGGACTATAATATGATATGCAACACTAACTATTTTGAATAAAATAAAACTTTGACAAATTTTCAAAAACTCCATTTTTATTTATATATTTTTTTTAAATAAATGTATTTGATTTTTTGGCTACTAGTATGCAAAATTTCAAGATGGTGAAATGGTGGGATTTTGAAATTCTTAAGGTATAAGGAACCAGTTACCAGAAAAGTTTCAATAAACCATTCTTACGAGTAGTAATTTTCCAACTGGACGACCAGTTAACCTTATTGATCAGGATCAATAAGGTTAACTGGATGAATTATGCCCTCCAGATTCGACCGGGATAGCTCAGTGGTAGAGCGTGGCGGCTTCAGCCAAGCGATCCCAGGTTCGAATCCTGGCCCGGGCATTTTTCGTCCAGTTGGAAAATTACTACTCGTATGATTTATTTACCAATTTGAAATAATTGTGTTAAAATTAATCTAGTGAAACCATTCTTAATCAAAAATTAATAACTCAAAACCCCATCATTTTTTCATCTTGAAATTTAGCATATTTGTAGACAAAAAAAAAAATCAAAGATTAACATATATTTTTTTTGAAAAAAATTAAAAATGGTGTTTTTAAAAAACTTAATTTTGAAAATTTGTTAAAAAAATTTATTTTACTCCAAATAGTGTTTCATATATTAAAGCCCATTAAAAGAGCTTTAAAATAAGATATAACTGAGCTCTTTAGCCCAATTTGTTACAGAATTGTAGAGGATCATGTAATTGAAAGTTTGGTTAAATTTGGTACTTTTGGCCATTTTTAAAATTCTGTACAAAAAAAAAAACCCGCTAAGAAAAAAAAATATTTTTCATATACTCCATGGATACAATCTATAAACAAAAAAATATAGAAATCAAAGATGTCAAGGTCCAAACCCTACGTTGATTTGACATGGAATGACCCTTAAAGTTGCCATAGTCTCCTGGAGTTAAAAATTGTAGCAAATGGCAGTCCTGCAATTCGGAAAAGATACAGAAGTGTTCATAAAGCTTCTTCTGTAAAAGTCAACATTTTGTATTTTTTTGTACAAATTTATTTTTCATCAAGAGAAAAATGCAGTCACTAGCAACCAGTTCTTGACAGCCTTCTGGTTTCCCAGTCTTTTTTTTTTTCACGGTGCAAAAAATTTCCACCGTGTCATCTATCGCATATTTAAGAAAATCACATCCTCATTACTTTCATAAATCATAAAAAATCTGGTATTTTTTTTTTTTTTTTTTTTTTTTACAAAATTGCCTGATAGTTCTCAACATACAGGGGCATAAAATTAAGTTTGGATGACAGTGATTTGAATACCAGAAACGCTAAGTGAAAAAAAAGTTCTCATTCTTCCCAAAAAATTAGGGCTATATAAAAAAATTGAAATGCCGCTCTACAAATTCTGAATAAAATTTTGTGAGAAGAGAATAACATTTACTATACTAGTGTAAAATATCTGAATCAAGCTTCTTTCCAGGTTTTCCCTCACCTTTTTTGCAAAAATTTCTCTGACCTTCCTCAATAAAAATTTGGTAGGTTTAAAATATTGTTGTAAAACCCTCCACAACGGACACCTCCCACTTACAGTTTCTAATTTCCATAAAAAGGCATATCCCTTTTCTTTGATCTATCTAAATTATAGTTTATTTAGTTAAAAAGCTACTAACATGCTGTCAACACATACAGCTTTAAAGTGAAGAAATAAATTACAATACTTATAGTGATAGTGACATATTGACTATATTTGTTGCAAGCAAATTGAGCCAATACAAAAGAAAATCTTAGTTCTAAGCAATACGTAGAGGCACTAGCTTTTGTGTTAAAAAACTATATTTGGGTCATTCCATGTCAAATCAACCAGTTTTATGAAACTTACAGGAATCATTCTTCCTGATGATATAAATGGGAATATACTTTTATATTTTTGTGCCTCAGTAAATTTTCATACAATTAATTTTTTTAATTTCGAAAAATCAATTTTTTAGCTTTTATAAATGTTTTTGATTTTGAATTTCTCAAGTTCTATCAGGCGTAGAGAGTTGTTTGACCCATCAATTTTAAGAGAATTTCATAAGGTTTAATTTGATATGCAAGTTGACTATGCATGGTTAAAAAAAAGTAAATTTAATTTTAATGTTAAAATAGTGTTTTAAAAATTAAATTTTTTTTTTTTTTTTGTAATATTATAAACTTTAAATTTTGAAAGTTTTAGAGTGGGATCTCAATGGGATCAGCAGTTATGTTAAAAAAACTAATCTTAAACACCAGTTGGGGCTGATATTTGAAGTTGGCACCTCGCCAACTTTATGATTGTGCTAAAGATAGTGTTGTTTTATTCATTTTAAGCATTTTTTTTTTTTTTTTAATTGCTGATCCCATTCAGATCCCAGAATCTAATTTCATATTTCTAATCTAAATTCAGATCTTTCAGAATTTAAAGATTATAATATTACAAAAAACATTTTTTCAAAATTTTTAAAAAACACTATTTTAAATTTTTTTAAATTAAATTAACTTTTTTAAAACCAAGCATAGTCAACTTTCATATCAAATTAAGCATTATAGAATGCTCTTTAAAATGAGAAGTCAAACAACTCTACGCCTGATAGAACTTGAGAAATTCAAAACTAAAAACATTTATACAAGCCAAAAAATGAATTTTCGAAATTAAAAAAATTGCATGAAAATTTACTGAAATAAAAAAATTATAAAAGTAAATTCTCATTTGTATCATCAGGGAGAATGATTCCTGAAGGTTTCATTAAAATCTAAAATGGTCAGGTTGAATATTGAAAATTTTTGGTTGATTTGACGTGGAATGACCCATTTCGTATTATTTAGCCACAGCAAATGTCTCGCTGTTATTACAACACATATACACATCCTATTCAACGAAGGCCTTTTTAGCTATGGGTAGATAAATAGAAAAAGGCAGCATAAATATTTAAATGAAAAGAAAGATTAATACTTATTATCATCAATCAGTGATGTTGCGGATGCGCTATAGTGTATCAATTAAACAAAAAAAAAAAAAAAAAAAAAAAAAAAAAAAAAAAAAAAGGAAAAAGAAGGAAATGCAAAGAAATAATTGTGATGGTTCTTCTGGATGTATATTTCTTTCTTACAAGGAGTAAAATATTTTCTGGATACTCACAAAACAGGCATATTTGATAATAAATACATTGAAGCTATCGTTTTCTAAAAAGAACCCAGACTTTTGGAAGTGTCTGAGTCCCATGATTACAAACAGCTAGTGAGATCATTGATCAATGCAAAGCTTTGAAATTATGCTAATCAAGAAAAGATTAACACAGAGCAGATCTAACATGAACCCCAACATTTCTAGATTTAAAAAATAAGAGGGAATAAATGTTAAAATTTTGTATTAAAATAATATTGGAGGTCCCCAATCTGTAAATTTATTTCTCTTTTAAAAGTTTTGTTTTAGTAATCCTTTAACAGAATTTAGTTTAGACATGTGCAAAAAACAAAACAGACAGACAATCTCAACAAAAAGGCTGAATTATTTTAAATAAAATATACCAATAAAGCATATTTGAATACATAAGATAAGGAACTGAAACACAGTATACTTTTGTAAAGAATTGCAAAATTTTGGAAGTGAATTTCAATTTTTTTTTCACAGAAATTCCAGCTTTGGAGAATAGACTGCTTCAATGCACTGCAGCAAATACAAATATCAATAAGTGTATTCTTTTCTTAAATAATTTCAAAATATAAGATACAACTGGCGAAACAATTTTTGTATAGAGTAAATTTTACATTTGGAATATCGTTAACACTTTTTCAAACCTAAGTATTTAGAAAGACATTTTCTAAATAATGGAGAAATGTATTAAACTTAGTAAAAAATTAGTCTATGAACAGCAGTTTTAAAATCTGAAATTTCTCTTGTCATTATGTTTACCTACGCACGATTTTATAATAGAAATGGATGAACAAAATTATAATTCGCACACCATAAATATGTCTTTTAAGTTTAAACTACGTCTATGCGATAGTAATTTTATTCGTAACCTTTTACACCAGAAAATTAACAACTTAGAGTAGTGACATGCGGAAAGGGGAACCGCCAAAACATTCATACTTATATTTTAATCAACTTCATCAATTTCATATAGATATTATAGAAAATGCTTTTATATGATTGGTTGAGAGAGTTGTGACGTCGCCCGAACATACGCATCTACATTACACAATTCGCCCTCTCGTGACGGTTAAGAATTTCCACTAACAGGAACACGATTGCGATATTTACAGCCCTGAAAAATGTTGAATTTTTGTGAGTTACCTTCTCGGAATTAAGTAAGTGGTTTGATTGAGTTTAAAAATCTATAGTTGTTTAGAATTTATACTTAAGAGAAATCATAAAATTTCATATATGATTTTTATTTAAACATATGATGTGATACTACTTCGAACATCCTCGATGCTAACATGGTCTTCTTCTTTTGCTTGGAGGGCGCCACTTCAAATAAAAATTATTTATGTTAAAGATGGCAATTATATCGAACAACGTTTTTGATAAAAAATGTATCATGAGTCAAAAAATTTTATATGAAAACATAGTAATGAAATTCGGAAATATTCTAAAGTAAAGGATTTCATTTAAAATACAGATTTTACAGAATAAAGGATTAAATATTCATGGATAATTCAACTAAGCCTAAATGGTATCATATACTTTGCGCAGTAATTTTTTGTCACATTTTGTGATGTTAAGTGTAATAAAAAATTACTACGCGCAATAAACACAAATAATAATTTTTATGAACACCATTAATACAAATGTTATGACTCATGTTTTTTTTTTGTTTTTTTTTCTTTACTGATAAATCTTGCTGTGCCCCCTCGGCATTTTTTTTTGTTTGTTTTTGTTTAGAGCTTCCTATTGCTAGTCGTATAGCGATTTTAATATAAAGTAGATTTTTTGATTTTATGTTATCATGGACAGTTAAAATTTTATTAAAGGCAATTTTACTTGTGATCAAAATATAAGAGTTGTCTAATCGATCGTAAGAAAATAATGGATTCCACCAAACTTACTTAAACTTCTACATATTTTAACATTTAATTCCAAAATTTTGGCGGGAATTTTTAGAGTAAATTAAAACAAAAAAAATCTGTCTTGATCTTTTTATGTCATGATAAAACAACATTATTTTACACTACATATTACATTCATTAACACTAAACATTGTTATATAAAACTTGCTTATTGTGCAGATTTTATATTTAAGTTCAAATCGTTGATTTGTTTTCATTCAAATGATTTTTCTGTAAAAAATTATAGAATTAATAGAGAAAAAAAATGTACAATTTTACTTGAATAAATTTTATTCATGAAATATATATATAAGAATTAATTCCTTTTAAGAGCCTTTTAATAGAAATTAATGGCTTTCAGTTTGATTGTGTGGGGACGGATCTACATTCTAAATAAATTTTATTCATGGAATATTTTTTAGAATACCCCCTACAGGACATTTTCAATCAAAATAATTTCTTTCAATTTGAATTTGGGGTTCTGATTACATGGTGGGTACATGGCTGAGTACATGGCCAGTTGTTTTATGAGACTGTTGAATGATGTCATTACAATAAAAAAAAAAGTTTGTTTTTAAAATATAATAAGTGAACATAAACATTATTTGGTACTTTTATGTTAGCCGGGTGCCAATTATATATATATACATATAATATATATACTATCTGTATATATATCTCTTGTGCCCGGCTAACATAAAAGTAATTTTTCATATTACTTCCCTCCTTTCTTTTCCATGTATTTTATATTTAATTTTTTTTTCTGAGGTTGAAAACCTTTAATTTTTATTATTCAGCGTTTAATCAATTCATACC
Source organism: Maratus michaelseni (assembly GCA_963931845.1). Lineage (NCBI taxonomy): Eukaryota > Metazoa > Arthropoda > Arachnida > Araneae > Salticidae > Maratus > Maratus michaelseni. The sequence goes on from OZ007587.1 coordinate 190,922,188, forward strand.
AACTTATTTGTGGATTATTTGGTCATTCATTAATTTAATTCAAAGAATGTATTCAGTTATTTCCATTCTACTTAAACATAGAATTTTGTTAATGGGAACTTTTATGCTGAATCTTTGTTAGTTAAGCTTTGAAAGAAAGTAAATATATCTCTACATTTCTATTCCTACTTTTAAAATTTTAGCTTTCAACCAATAAATACGTCATAGCCATGGGTATTTTTTTTCTCAAAATCCGAGATTGATGATTTGAAATTCAAACCTGTTTGAGGCAAAAAACTTTGTGTATCAGAGCCTAATATGTGTGTCATTTTAAATTTACACACAAATTTCATGTCCTAAAAATGAATTTTTTCCTTGTAACGTATTCAGTACTTTCACTAAGTGTCGCTACCACTTTTGATATCTTATTTGCTCATTAAAAAAATACAAAAAGTATGTTTAAAACTGTTTTTAATAAGCAAAAAATGCCACTTCTTCATTATCCTGTTGGCCACTATCTATTTAAAAGAAACTTGCCAAGCTCATAGAGATTTAACGGCAAAAATGCATGATCCTGACATCACATTGACGTAGGTTTCTCGCTGATTTTTGACCAACCTTAGTAATTTGGCTAATACGAAATAAAAATCTGTAGCCAAATGAAAAAAATGTTAGCAAAATAGATTCATTGTGAAACACTGAAAAATCGATCCTTAACCCTTTAATGTACCCTTTTGTTTTTCAATGTATTCTAAAATAGGGTCATTCCATCTCAAATCAACACAGCTAAAAACCTGACCACCTCAGAATTTTATGATATTAAGCTCAGTTGTTAAGATCATAGAGAAATGAATAAATACTCAGTGAAAAGTCTCTATCTCTTTTGGTTTGGAGATAATTAACTTCAAAGATGGACAAAAATCTTAAATTTTTGCATTTCTTACATTACAAATTTAATCATATTTGGTTTGGTTCCCTAATTGACACAGGGACTTACTTTTGGTGTTATTAGGAAGTGTATGAATTAGGGGCGTACCGAGTAGCACTTTGGCCGAGTACCGAGTACTCGGCCATTTACTACTCGGCCGAGTACCGAGTTGCCGAGTACCGAGTAGTTGTGTGTAAGAAAGAACTATTGATGCGCACATGAAGTGAGCTTAAAAATAACATGTCTGTGTGTGTAGATATAGGGTAGATGTGCCAGTAATGGACACCCTTAAGGAATTTCTTTAAAAATTATTTTTTAATTAATAGTTATAATTATTATAGTCCACTTTTTTTAATATTATATTAATCTATCAACAATATTTAATCATGCTCATAGTCACATTTCCCAATGTGGATCAAAATTTAATTGTAAATAACAGAAATAAATCAAAACACCCTAAATTCCAGTAATGGGCCACCTCTCTTCCAGTAATGGGCCACCCAGTAATGGACACCCCACAAAAAATAATAGGTAATTGATTTTATGATTGTATTTAAAACCAGAATTTCATGAAAGCATATTAATGAAATAAAATAGTCATTTTAAAATAAATTTAACAATTAGGATATCAATAATTAATAAAATATTTATGAGAATAATTCACTGTTTAAATTAATTATTGTCACTATCACAAGATCAATATTTTAATTATTTTAGATAGAAGGTTTAAAATACTAACTTTCAAAGAATTATATCTATCAAATTATTAAGTCATTGAGGGGGTGGGGGGAGGGGGTTTAGAAGGGTTAGTTTAACAAAAGAAAAAGATTTTTTTTTTAAGTGTCTTGAAGTACCAGTGCATGGAATCATATTTCTTTTTATTCTTAACAGTTAAACTTCCTAAAACTGCTTTATATATTACTTTTAGCAATTTGTATAAAATATATCAAATAAATGAAAGTGTAGGTTGAATGTTTTTTAAATACTAAATAAAATTATTTCAAAATAAAATATCAGAACTGACATTTGAGCCCCCTGATCTGCAGATTTACTACTTTCATTGCTACTATAAATTTAATATTATGGGGATTTTTTATGTATGTAGTTCTTTTGTCAGAGCTGAATAATGAAACATTTAAGACAGAAAATAAATTTTTAAGCACTCGTTATGACTTAAAAATTTGTCTTTTTTTAAATGGGGAAAGTGTGAACCCCATGAGCCCCTCATTTTCCCATGCCCTTAAAGATTGTCTGCTTCCTGTGGGTGTTAGTTGCCACATGGGTGTTGTTGCTGATGGGTGTTAATTGCCACATTATAAAATATGCAAGGTACGGTTTACAAAAAAATAATTTGATAGCAATCTAAAAAAAATTATTAATTACATGAAATTAATAAAAAAAAATGTATTATTACAGTCTGGTAAGTAAAATTAAAAAATTAAAATTTGACTACTTAGCTTTTCAGTTAAATAACAAAAATATATGCACTATGAACATTACTGAAATTGCTTTTTCAGTAATGTCCACATGGGGTGTCCATTACTGGAAATTGACTAAATAAGCATTCCAGTAATGGGCCATGGTCCTAAAACCTGAAAAATAAATGAAATTTTGTAAATTGCCATTAGTATGTAAAATTCAAAGTTTTCTATTATTGTCTAAACAAAAACATGCAATTTTTTTAAGAAAATAAAAAAGATATCAGTTGTTTAAGTGAAGCCAGCTCTTAGCATGTTCATTAAGATTTTCACAGAAAATCTGTGGAACTGTGAAACATTATTTTCTGCTTCCTGATTGGTTTGATTAATAGTGTCAACAATAACCCAGATTATAAAACAAGCAAGGAGGAATTATGAAAAAATATATAAAAGGCTAAATTTTTATTGGTTATTTTTTTATAAATCAAAAACTTTGAAAGTGGCCCATTACTGGAAGGGGGTCCATTACTGGCACATCTACCCTATATAAACATACTTCTTGAGTATGTAATCATACATTTAATTTTACAAAAAATTTCAAATTAACTAATTTAATTTGAAATTTAATTATGCACCTATTAAAGACTATTTTTGAAAATTCAAAAAATTTAAAACAGTGCCATTATTTTTAAAGGATAGAAAAAAAATTAATAAATAAAAGTAAAACTAGCCAATTTGAAATTAAAACCCATTCTTCAATTTATCTAACTCACTCTGATACCTGAAATCCGTCTGTCAAAAACGGTTATTGGTTACTGTAATTTTGAATAATACAAATTGTCATTGAATAATGCAAAAAGCTGATGTTAAAAGTGTGGCTTGCACTATTCACAATGTGCAACTTATAATAAAATCGGGTTTATCTACCCTACATGCTTTCTGACATGTTAGTTATAGCTAAAAACATTGATGGACATTTTAACCACTTTGTAGCTGCATGTTCAAATTTTAAAAAAGTTCAGTCACATTTGTCTGAATCCAAAAAAAATTAACCATTACAGTAATTAACCATAAGATGAAACTCAAAGTATAATCTGTTGAAAATATTACATGAATTAAAGCAGCCTTTATGCTACTGAAAGTAAGATAAAAAAAATTTAACTACAGTTCAGTAGCAATTACTGGAAAGTGTAATGAAACTGTTATTGCCATTCTGAGTAACACTGAAAAGCTCAAATGAAAGTTCCAATCATTTTGGTTGTGGTATAATGAAAGGGACATTAAAAAGTGAACTATTAAAACTAAATTTTGAATTGCTTTGGTTTTTCTTAACTTTTCTGTATTTTGTAAACATATTTCTATATACTAAGTAAATAGTTTTTATGAATAATTGCATATTATATATTTTTATATTCAAATAACTTTTACAGGTCAATTATAAATTCCTTTGGCTTCAAATATGATAATAATGCTAAAAAATGAAATTCTTACAACTACTCGGTATTGTACTCGGTACTCGGCCCAAAATTTAGCCGAGTACCGAGTACTCGGCAAATTGGCCGAGTATGCCGAGTACCGAGTAAATACCGAGTACTCGGTACGGCCCTAGTATGAATTGGGCTTTCATATGATATATCGCATGCATATATTTTTTTAATTTAAAGGTATCATATTTTAACCTTTCATATTTCAAAATTGGACATTTTAATTAAAAAAATATATATATATGTTACTATTATACTTATTTTCTATAATGTCTGAAAATTTCATTTTGGGACAATCATGGGATGCTGAGTTATAAAATAAAATGCAAACTGCTGTACTAAATTCAACACCAAAATCGTTTATTTAGGTGACTTATCTACATATCATATCTTTACACACACCTCTCTGTCTCTCTCTATATATAATATTACTGACAATCTTTTTTAATATAAAGTTCACAAACTTTTTTTTTTCTTGGGGGGAGGGGGGAGATGAGGCTAGGGATGTCATGTTTTCTGTATTTTAAGTAGGAAAAATAATTTTATGCATAATCAAAGAAAAAAGCAGTACTGACAGTATGAACTATTTCTTAATGTAATTTAAATTTTATGTTAGCACCATTGTTGAATTCAGACATCTCCACCTCTTCCCAAGTATAGGTGCAGATTCCCAAAATTTGGAAGGAGTCATTGGCTCCTAAACTTAAAAAATCCAGTGGCCACAATTGTAAAACAAACACATAAAAACAATAGTGTTTATATGGGGTAAAAAACTAAAAAAAAAAAACTCAGGAATTTAAAGTGTAAAGTAATTTATTTACTATAAACACATGTACAACAAAATTTGAATATTAATTAAATCTTAAATCATGTACAGTCAGAAGATAAAGTTGGGCAAGATACGGTTTAAAAAAAATATGTATAAGCTAAGCAATCATGACAGCAGGGAATATAAGAAAAACAATATTTCTTATTTTGATTTTGCCAGACAAAAGTACATATGTAAGAAAATCTGAATTTGTGAGATTATTTTACACTATAAAAATCAAAACACACTTCAAACATTTGTTTATATATATATTTAAATCACAGTCTATGTAAAATTATCAGATTCAAACTGTTACGAATAACATTGCTATTCGAATATCTTACTTATAATAAAATCCAAAGGCGAGAAAATGTCTGTAACGGTACCGGGTTGTACCACTCTGCGATTCAACCGTAGTTAAACGCCATGTTAGGCTTACTGAAAAAGAAGTTTATCTACTTTCGTCGTTTAAATATTTGTAAAAGCATATTCAAGCTTTTAAATCTTTTAATTTTGTTTAAAACCTTAAAACACTATTTCATAAAAAAAATGTATATTAATATTTCTGTAAAAAAAATTCTGTAAGCACTTTTTTTTTCAGAAAGCGGCGATTTATTTCCTTGGGAGAGATTTGATTCAGTAGAGTGTCGCCATCTACTGACGGATTTTGAACTTTTTCCATCGTTCCGGATTTCGGGTCCTCCCGAAATTCACGATTATTTGACAAAATTCATGTTTTTTTTTCGCGATTCTTTGGCAAAATTTGCATTTTTTCTGCTGTTCTTTGACAAAATTTCATTTTTTCGTAGTCCTTTGAAGAAATTTGCGTTTTCTTCTTGCGATCCTTTGAGGAAATTTGCGTTTTTTGCTATTCTTCGACGAAATTTGCCTTTTATTCACGATCCTTTGACAAAATTCGAGTTTTTTCTGAGATTGACGAAATTAGCGGTTGTTTTTTTCGATCCTTTGACGAAATTTCACTTTTTTCGCGATCGCTTAACGAAATTAGACATTTTTTCGCAGTGCTTTGAAGAAATTTGTGTTTTTTTTTTTTTTCTAGACCCTTTGAAGAAATTCATGTTTTTCCGCGATTATTTAACTAAATTCGCAGTTTTTTTTTTTTTTTCGATCCTTTAACCAATTATTTTTTTATTATTTTTTTATTTTGTGACCCCTTGATGAAATTTTACATTTTTTTCGGAGTCTATGGAAGAAATTTGCGTCTTCTTCGTAAGCCTTTGACGGAAATCGCGTTTTTCTGCAATTTGTTAACAAAATTAGCGTTTTTTTTTTTTTTGCAATCTTGCAACGAAATTTGGATTTTTATTTTCGGTACTTTGACGAAATTCACGTTGTTTCCACAATCCTTTGATGAAATTTTCTATTTTTTCTGCGAACGATAGACATAATTGATTTTTTTCGGCGACTATCGTTCAAAATTCGAGATATTTATGTTCGAAATTTTGGACTGAAGACTTAAATTTTCGAAATCGAATGCCTTAAATTTTTAGGAAAACTTGAACAGAATCACCCCTGATGAAATAAATACATAACTATTTTTTGTTTCTAACGAATCGTAATATAAATTAATTTTAAACTAAAATTTGAGAGAAAAATGATTTGTTTTTAATTTCGGGAAGAGAAGGGGGGGGGGGGGGACCGTGTTCACCCGCCACTGAAGTAACAATATTTTAGTGATTAAACATTGAAACACAATAGACTGAAAAAAAATTAGGAATCGGTAAAATTTTCGAAAAATTTCAGAAAATCTAAAATTTTAGTAAAAATTTACAAATTTAGGAAATTTTCGAATTTTTCTTTCCGGTCTTCGGGTTTTTCCGGATTTTGGATTTTCGGATAATGGGTCATATACTGTAAAATGATTCTTTCTTATCAAACGTAATTAAAATATAAGAAATGCATAGTACAGCGTAATTTCCATTTAATTTTGCTTATGTAATCAAACAATGAGTTATATGGTAAGTCAAGCTGTTTAAAAACTCATTGATAACACTTTTTTACAAAAACTTTCGCACATGGATTATTTGTTAATATTTGATTTTGTCCAATCGTTGAACTATTTCAGAAATTTAATACTAAGTAAATATATATATATATATATATATATATATATATATATATATATATATATATATATATATATATATATATATCCTTATTATTTTTATTTGTAGAAATCATTTGTCCTTTTTAAAATGTATTTCAATAATAAATCTCCATGCTGTTTGTTTGTATGAAGTCTTATGAAAATGAAACGCAGATCAACAATCCGTCATTTTTGACGGGGTTATATACTAGTATATAATAGTTTGCTGTGTTAAACAGATGATTCTGAAATTTATTAAAAGATAATAAAGCTTAATATATAAAGATAATAACAATATATATAATTATATATTGTTATGTGTTTTGGTCTTAGTCTTTAAAAACAATATCAACATTTCACGATGGGGACTAGAAATACCAGAAATTGATTACTTTTAAAACACATGGCGACTTAAACACTGAAAGTTAGTGGCCACAGCAAAAAATTTAGTCGCCACGTGGCGACTGGCGACCGTGAATCTGCACCTGTATTCCCAAGGCGATGAAATTTTTAAACTCCCTAAAGAAGAAAGTCCGTGGAGTTCCACAATATATCAAACCATTTCTATGATTTTATGTACTAGTCTATGAGTATATAGAAACTTAAAACACAAGGCTTTTTTAATCATCTGCCCTTTGAACCTGTTTTAAGTGTGAACCCTGTAAACCAGTTTTAATAATCGCCGAATTTCGACAGGATCCGACCATATATTCTTATAATTTTATATACAAAAATCAAATTTCATTATTTATCATTGTAAAGCAACTGTGTAAGTTGTCGTCAAAAACTCTGGTTACAGACTAACCCGCTAACTCACCGTCAACCTCAACTGGCGAGTTAAGCTGTAACTCTTGGTTGAACCTAAAATCTAATTCTCCGCTAACTCAACTACGTAAAAATGGAAGAAAAAACAAAACCAGAGTCCAGTTACTGAACTAACCTATTCGTCTCAAGTTATTCGACACACGCATGTGCAGTTGAAGCAAAGATGGTGGTTGCGTTGAATAGTGTTTTGACGTTTATTTCGTTTTCAATGCTATTTGTGATGCAAAAAGCAAACGAAATGTTAATTTAAAAAAAAAAAAATAATGTGAAAGAATGTGTTACTTTTAATTATTAGCCCTTTTAGGATATTTGAACTCTGTAAAGTCAAGATTATAGTGATTATTGAGAAAGTTTTCAAGATGTAAAATATCTACTGAGAATATTTGGTAGCGTCATCTAACGAATGTAAAATCTAGTGTTCTTACACTCAAATATTGTATATATGATTCAAATTTTTTTTTTTTTTTTTTTTTTTTTTTTAAGAATAAAAAGCAGTTTTTCTTAAATTTCAGATTTATTCGACTACACTTCATGATTGTTTAAAGAATAAAATTATAGAAGATGGAATTTTCGTTAAAATATCGTTATAATATATAAAAATGTTTATCCATTTGTAATAGATAAATAATTTGAACTAATATATACTTGTTAGTTAAAAATAATTATTTTTGTTTGAAAGAAACAATTTTAAGAGGATTATTTGAAAATTTTCGCAGTTCACGAGAATTTGTTCAAACAGCTTCTAAAATTATTATATATGAAATTAAAAAAAAAAATATATATATTAATTATAATAATTTACATATTAAAAAAAAAAAAAAGCACCTTTTTGCTTCTCGTATAAGGGATGCTACCAAGCATGCAATTTCATCCAAGATAATTTAATTGAATCTGTAATCAATTATTTTAGCTAAATAAAAAACATACATTAGAAATAAATATATGAAAATATCTTTTTATATAATATTCTTGCAAAATAAATAAATCTAGCTCGTTATTTGTTTTTATTCCACTTATTAGTGTTAGCCTGGTCATAAAATTGTTTATTAAACGTAGACAATATATATATACCGGGTGTCCCAAAAATGACTGATGGATTTTAAAATTCAATAACTAGCAAACGGTGACAGATATTAAAAAAATTCTTGCAGGAGGGTTATGTACGATGTCGGGAGTTTTTTTACTGTGATTCTTGATTTTAGTTCGAATTTCAAACAATAGATGGCGCTGACAGCGGTTGGCGATCATTCAAGGCCGAAACTGACGTCACTGAGCATTGATGCGAAGAAAAGAGATTAAAGCTATGGAGTGGATCTCATTCGAGTGATCTGGGATCCTGAATCTGGGCCTAAGAGCAAAATTGTACTGGCGAATGAGACCCACTCCATAGCCTTAATCTCCTTTCTTCGCATCAATGCTGAGTGACGTCAGTTTCGGCCTCGAATGAGCGCCAACCCACAGTAAAAAAACTCCTGACATCCATACATAACCCTCCTGCAAGAATTTTTTTAATATCTGTCACCGTTTGCTAGTTATTGAATTTTAAAATCCATCAGTCATTTTTGGGACACCCGGTATATATATATATATATATATATATATATATATATATATATATATATATATATATATATATGTATTCTTTAATCAAAAAACTTTAATACAAAACTTTATACTATAAAATTTTGTAAAAATGAGCATTTTATGACTGTGACAATATTTCTAAACCACCAAATCAAAATGTTAATTCAAAATTTATTTGTAAATTTATTTATCAAAAAGTAAACACCACAATTATGCTCTTTCAATTTCAATACTCTGTTTTGTTTTGTTATTGAAAACTGATTCAAGGGAGGACAGAACTGATAAAGACTATTGCTACGTCATGTGATCACTTTGGCCAATGAGATATACACATTTCAACCTTCCGTCGACTAACCGAGAGTCGAATAACCATGTCTCTGAAGTTAACGAAGAATTCGGAAATATCAACCGGCAGTTAGATTCGCGAACCTGGGGTTACTCAACTGAGAGTTGAACGGGAAGTTGAAGGTTGACGGTGGTGAATTGACCGGTAAGTCACAAGTTCAGCAGCAAGAGTCCTGTTGTATTCTAGGTCCAGCTTGCACTCAATAGTGACTCAACCACTTGAAACTTAGCATGCCAGAACAGAACTAATAAGAATATTGTATGTTAAAAGATTTATTTATTTTATAGTTTATGTGGTAGTACTATATAAACCATGTTAAATTAAATCCAGCTGAAACTTTTACTGCCTCTAGAAAGAAAATTGCCATAAAATTTATAAAAAAGGATTTTATTTAAGATTAAAAAAAAATAATAATAAGATCTCTTTATACTATAATACAGTAGAAAGCCACTAATCCGCAAAGCTTGGTTCCAAGTGTTGTGCGGATTGGAGGCTTTTTGCGGATTACAGGCCATGTCTATTTAATCTTTGTTTACATTTTTTTAAATTCATATTTTGGACAAATTTAGATTGCTAATACTAAAATATAAATAAATTACACATTTTAATATGTAAAAAATATTTTATTATTTTTTAAATTTCTTAAATATGGCATCAATTGTTGTCTGTTTTAAGACATTTGGTTTATAGTGTTGAATTTTATCTTTAAGTAAGAGTTCAAAAGCAATATATATGTATTTTTTTATGTGTTTTTCCATTTTATAATTACGATTTTATGAAAAAATAAATAAATTATAAAATATATTGTCTAAGTAAGAATTTTTTATCATTTAAAAAAAATAAAAAAATCACAAATGCTCAATTTGTATTTTACAAGTACTGTATGAAGAAATGAATACATAAAATAATATACTAATTAAATGTGCTTTCATTTTAAACTATAAGGAAGAATGTTATATGATATATAATAGCTATATATATATAAAGATAAGAAAAATGTTAAAATTGGTGAAAAAAATTTCAAAATTCAAAATTTTGTCACCATTGAAGCATTTTTCAAGAATTAAATTTCTTTGTTTACATTCATAAATTGATTGCGGATTAGAGGCCTTTGCGGATTAGCGGCGCTCTACTGTATTATTAAATGAATCTTTAACTATTGATAATTACAAAATTATAAGACATATCTAAAAAAAAAATCAAAGCAGCTTTTTATTTTGAAAAAAAAATATTTTTAGAAATTTAATTTGAACTGGCTCTAAGTTTTTAGCCTGTAATTTCAGGCGTCTAGTTTAAAAATTTTTAATTATGCTGTGATACTATTAATTACCCCAAATTTTATTGAAGCATTAAAAGATTAGGTTGACTGTTTATTTGATGTGGAATGATTCAGTAGTTTGTTTGCTAAGATACATAGATTTACTTGCTCCATAAGTACGAAACCTTCCTCAGCCTCCCCCCCCTCCCATTATATAAAAGTAAATGAAAAATTTGTTTTGTGAACTTAACAATGGAAATATCTTTTTTTTCATTAATACTTACATTGACATATAAGTTATACAGATCTAGGACTTCCTTCAAAGGGATTAGTCTAAGTGATATTGAGAAGAACATAGGATTTAACTATTACAATATAATGAAAAAGAGAAAATTAATTGACAGAATTACAAATATCACACATAAATTCATATACTCTGTTTAAAAAAAACATAAAGTACTGTCCATCAGATTTGTTTTTATAGCATTTGGCAAAGAATCTCATTTTCTGAAGTGCAAATTGTGCAAAACTTTAAAATAAAAAGTGCCAAGCTTTTTAAAGTTACGTAATCAGATTTGCAGCCAATAGCATATTTTAGCAAGCATTCGTGGCAAAAGGCTTAACGCAAATTTAATTTCATTGTTGCAATATTTTCTTTGTGACAAATATTTACATTTGAATAAAAAAAAAATTTCCTCCTTGTTTATATAACTATTTATAGAAACTCGTACACTTCAAACCACATTGATAACATGCTTTGCTACAAACCCGATTGCAATATTGTAGCTTAAATTCCTGTTAAAGTACATAAAAAATCTTTCGATGACTTCTGTAAAAATAAATTTTACATTAAATCTCCATTTTGATAAAAAAGAAAAAATATATACAGTGGAGCACTGCTTATACGTTTCTCGTCTATACATTTATATCATTTATACGTTTTTTTAATGGTCCCTGCAAAATCCAATGGATATTAATGTTAAATAATTTCATTTATACATTTTTCCTTAAATTGCATATTTTATTTATACTTTTTTTCAACAAGTCAAGAAGAGAGAAAATGCATATTCCAACTTCAGATTCCCAACTCCCGATTGTCCAGTCATACAAAAAGCTTGTGACCTTGACCAACACCTGCCCAATTGAACAAAAGTCGTACCCCTAAGGAATGTTGAACATCTCACTTTCTATAGATAAGGGTTATTGTTGTGCTCTCCCCAGGCCCAGCAGGGCGAGTTCTTTTCGTGGCAGCTTCAGTGTCTGGATTTGTATCATTCACTAGCGATTCACGATGACTTCGCGTAATAGAAATCTCTGTCGTTGAAGGAAAAAATGTGTGTTTTTAAAAAAGTGGATGAAAACGAACATTTAAAAAGAGGTGGATTTTGCCAAAGAATTAGGTTTACCAGTTTCAACTTTAAACACACTAATTTATAAGCGTAAGATCTTTAAGGAAAGCCATCATCAAAGTGGATGTAGTGCTTCAAGAAAACTTAAGAGTCCAAAGTGGAAAATTTGCTGATGTTGAAAAATTGCTTTTACAGTGGTTTAATCAGTGTCGTAGTGTAAAAATTCCCATCAGTGATTCTTTGCTTATGGAGAAAGCACAAGAAATTTCGAAGAAGCTGAATGTGGAATGCAGTGTATCATTTTCTTCAGGATGGCTTCACAAGTTTAAATTAAGACATGGCAAAACTGTAAGTGGAGAGTTTGGAGATGTTGTTGCGAAACAGTGGATGATCGGATTAAAAACAAATTGCCAGATCTGATAAAAAGATATGAACAAAAAGACATTTTCAATGCAGATGAAACCGATTTGTTTTGTAAAATCTTCTGCCATCTAAAACTCTTGCAATCAAATCGATATGTGTTATGGTGGAAAAAAAAGAGTAAAGTGCGATTAACAGTGTTATTGTGTGCAGATCAGATGGAGCAGAAAAATTGCCACCTTTGAATATTGGCAAATCAAAAGAGCTCCGCTGCTTCCAAAATGTGAAAACATTACCAACAATGTACCTGGCTAATAAAAAATCATGAATGACAGTGTCCTTCTTTACCGATTGGTTACAATAATTAGATGATAAAATGCAAAACTAGAAGCAGCGAATCATTTTATTTATTGTTCAGTGTCCATCTTATCCACCTGATATGGACATTCTAAAAGACATAACCAGGGGCCGCGCTAAGATTTTCAAAATGCTAGCCAGTAAATTAACCAAATTAAAATATTTTTAGCCAAATTTATCTATAATTACCCGAAACTACATAATACATTTTTTATCATTAACTCTTTCAGCCCTGACTTTATTGAATGGGTAAAAAAGCATTTTCTCACTGCATTACATTTGCTGCGTGTCCAAAAATTGTGCCCATTTTTTCTTTTTTAATTTTTTTTAGTTATACTCCATCCAAAAATAAAAGTATTACCTTAAAGTATGACTGCCAATTGTTCCAATTTTTGCATACCACTGAAATTTAATAGAAATTTTTGCCTTATTTAATCGTCGAAATGCTGTGGTTAAATAAGGCAAAAATTTTTATTAAATTTTAGTAGTATCCAAAAATCGGAAGAGTTGGTAGTTCTGCCTTAAAGTAAAGATTAAAATTAAACTGTCGCCAACTAAAACAAAACCAAAAAACTCCTGATTAACTTTGAACTCAGTACTGTTTTATTGTTACTTTTGTGGGTATAGCATACATATTTTTCACTACAAAAATTTAGTAAAATTCTTTGTTTTTAATACTCATTTTTAAATTTCCTCAGTTTTTCCAGTTTTTCCTATACCGTGGCAACCCTGAAGATTATTATTTGTGAGGAAGGTAGAATCATAATCCACATTTTGCATTTTAACCCAATTTACCCGGGGAAAATTGCCCATTTAACCCGGGTTTTTTAATAAAACCTGCCCGGGCTAGGTTTTATTTAAAAAACCCGGGTTTTTTACAACCCTGGATGTCTGTCTGTCTATATATACTCCTCTTTCTACTTGTCTGTGCTCATCTCTCTATCCACCACGCTACCCGTCTTGCAACCTTTCTTTCTACATGCCTGTATACCGGTCTCGCTACCCCTCTGTCAACCATCTTTTTACCTGTCTTGCTACCCATCTGTCCGTTTTGTTACACGTCTCTACCCATCTCACTACTCGTGTCCCAACTCGTCTCTGTACTCATCTCTCTACCTGTCTGTCTATCCACCTAATTACCCGTCTCGCAACCTTTCTCTCTACATGCCTGTCTACTGGTCTCACTACTCTTCTCGTGACCCATCTCGCTAACCCTTGTCAACCAGGGTTGTAGTGGGTAGCTACCCGCCCGGGCTGGGTATTGTTTTAAAAACCTTTCAAAGTTAAGCCTAACAGATATTTCTTGATTATTTTCTAGGAAGCTCTGCCTCCTGCGCCTTTACTGTGCCAAACCCCATACTTCTTTTCTTTTGCCTGTCAATCTGTCTCTACAATCTGTCTGTTTCTCTATCTATTCTTCTACCTGTCTCTCTTCCCAACTGTCTGTCTCTACATGTCTCATTACCTGTCTGTATATTTCTCTACACGCCTATCTCTCTAACCATCTGTCTACCTGTCTAACTACTCGTATGTCTAGCCGTATATCTATCCACTTCGCTACCTGTCTGTCTATCCATCACACTACTCGTCTGTCTCTCTACACGTCTCGCTAGCTGTCTGTATATTTCTCTACCAGTTTCGCTACCCGCCTATCTGTTTCTCTAATCATCTGTCTACACTACTCGTCTAGCCGTGTCTCTATCCACTTCTCTACCCATCTCACTATCTATCTCAATACTTGTCTATCTGTCTCTCCACCCTTCTGGCTACAGGCCTCTCTCCCCATCTCCGTACCCATCTGTCTACTGTCTCTCTACTAGTCTGTATACCTGTCTCACTCTGTCTGTCTTTCTATTCGATTCTCTACCTGTCTCGCTATCCATATGTCTATCTGTCTCTCTACTCTTCTGGCTACATGCCTCTCCTCTACCCATCTCCGTACCCATCTGTCTACTGTCTTTCTACTCATTTGTATACCTGTCTTATTCTTCATCTGTGTTTCTACCAGATTCTACACCTGTCTCGCTATCCATCTCTCTACCTGTCTTGCTTCCTGTTTCACTACCTGTCTCTCGCAGGGTTGTAGTGGGCAGCTGCCCGGGTACCCGCCCAGCTACCCACATGGGCTGGGTTTTTAAAAAAAAACCCGGGTTTTTTTTACAACCTTGATGATAATACATATCAAGACGAAAAGAGAACTTGTATAGAAAGCAGGATTAAAATTTACTTAATGAATAATACAAGAAACATAATTGTACCAGTCTTGCTTATATTTAATTAGAATGACTACTTAATAAATGAAATTAAATGTATATCACATAGAAATAAGTCCCACTCTATATCTATTATGTAAATTTTCTGGTTCAAATAGTTTTATTTGACTTTATAAATATCAGAAGGTTCTCAGCTATGAAGATATATTATGCTATGTTCAACACAAATATTTCATTCATAACTGTTGCAATAATGAAAATAATGTAGTGATGAAACAGCATGAACATCAGTTTGGAGCAGCAAAAATACTATTTTTGAAGCAGAAAATCACTATTTTTGGAGCAGAAAATCACTATTTTTGAGCAGCAAGATTGTTCTGTTGTTGTTGTTGTTAGAAGTAAAAAAAAGCTTTATGGGAGGAGGGGGGGGGGGGGGGGGGGGCGAGGCAATAACAGGTAAGGGGGAAAAAAGAGACAGTGAATAATTATTTTAGAAAGAGAGATAAATAAAGAGTTAAGACAGGACAAAATAAAGACAAATTTCCAAACAGACTTGACAGAACAGACCATTTTTTTAACAGCTATAAGATAACAAAAAATCCCTGATGGCTCGACCTACAGGCACAGGTAGATTTCGAAGACACAGACCGTGGTGCACCTGTTTGTTGGGAATTGTGGAAGAAGTGACCTTTTGCCATGATGCCACAGTTGGGACCGCCCACTTCGAAAACTTGTTTGCAGGCAGAGCCGACAGGGATTTTTTAAAAAAAAAATTTTTTTCTATAAGGGTCCCCCCGCCTGGGGCCATTTTTAATGGTAATCTGTCATGCATAAATTTTCGGCCCTTTTCCTATAAGTAATAATAACTTTAAATGGATTCGAAACGTATCATAACTAAGAAGTTATGGGTTTTTTTTCTGTTTTCACAAAAAGCCAAAAGGCAAAATGGAGGTCCCATGGTAATATTAGGTGAAGTTTTTGAATAGGAATAATTTCTAAATGAATTGTATATTAAAAACTAAAAATTTAACCATATATGAATAGAT
Organism: Maratus michaelseni; assembly: GCA_963931845.1. Taxonomy (NCBI): domain Eukaryota; kingdom Metazoa; phylum Arthropoda; class Arachnida; order Araneae; family Salticidae; genus Maratus; species Maratus michaelseni. The sequence continues at coordinate 190,938,250 of OZ007587.1, forward strand.
TATATGTACCATATAAGAAAAATTTTTGTTGTAAGATATTTTCTTTTATTAACATTTGCTAATCTTATGATAATTTCAAAGGAATAAGTTTTTTTTAAACTGTATTTATATTTTATTACTAAATAACACACAATTGATAGCTTTGCAATTTAAAATCTGTTTGTTATTTAAATTAAAGGGATCATATATGTATTTTAAGAACAGAGAAAAATATTGATATCATTATTAAGACTATAAAATCATTCCCATCTATTAGACTATGAAGTGTTCACAAAGATTGTATTTGAGATCAGGATTGTTACATATTTCGGCAGTCAAATTCCTTCCGCTTTCCTGAGCAAAAAATTAAAATTTGCTCTGAATAATTCCTCTGAGAATTTTCAAAATTTCAACGGATAAATTTTGCAAAGTACCAAAATTTAGTAAAATTCTTTGTTTTTAATACTCATTTTTAAATTTCCTCAGTTTTTCCAGTTTTTCCTATACCGTGGCAACCCTGAAGATTATTATTTGTGAGGAAGGTAGAATCATAGTCCACATTTTGCATTTTAACCCAATTTACCCGGGGAAAATTGCCCATTTAACCCGGGTTTTTTAATAAAACCTGCCCGGGCTAGGTTTTATTTAAAAAACCCGGGTTTTTTACAACCCTGGATGTCTGTCTGTCTATATATACTCTTTTTTCTACTTGTCTGTGCTCATCTCTCTATCCACCACGCTACCCGTCTTGCAACCTTTCTTTCTACATGCCTGTATACCGGTCTCGCTACCCCTCTGTCAACCATCTTTTTACCTGTCTTGCTACCCATCTGTCTATTCGTTTTGTTACACGTCTCTACCCATCTCACTACTCGTGTCCCAACTCGTCTCTGTACTCATCTCTCTACCTGTCTGTCTATCCACCTAATTACCCGTCTCGCAACCTTTCTCTCTACATGCCTGTCTACTGGTCTCACTACTCTTCTCGTGACCCATCTCGCTAACCCTTGTCAACCAGGGTTGTAGTGGGTAGCTACCCGCCCGGGCTGGGTATTGTTTTAAAAACCTGGGTTTTTTACAACCATAAGGATTGTAGTGGATAGATGTCGGATACCCGCCCAGCTATCTGCCCGAGCTGGGTTTTTTTACAACCCTGCTGACCTGCTGTCAACTCTCTTTTTACCTGTCTTGCTACCCGTCTGTCTATTCGATTTTTTACCTGTTGGCTTGTCACAACCCGTCTCACTACCCATCTGTCTACACGTTTGTTTACTCGTCTCTCTGCCTCTCGCCACCTCTTCCCAATATTTACAAAATTCATTTAATATAATACAGAAGCTGTTTATCTGTTATTAAATGCAAACAGAAGTAATTTATCTAATAAGTATAATCAGATGCATTTTAAAAAATTACATACATAAACAAGCTTAATAATTCATCAGTTTTATTTTCATAGTTTATATATCATTTGGCAGCCAGAGGCAGATTACCAAATAGACTGAGTAGGCTGAATCCTAGGGGTCCGACAAACTAAGAACCCGGCGCTAAGTTCTAAAAATATATATGTGTGTGTGCATGTTTGTATATTTATATATATATATATGTTGTATATCAATGTATATACATATAGAGCGGGACGGGGGCAATGTGTTAAGCCTAGGGGCACGATAGGTGGTTAATCTGCCTCTGTTTGGCTCTAAATTGAACTTCTTAAACCCGAATTGCGTCAAGCTTTTAAAAAAAAGCCCCAAGGTCCGTATAACTGGGTAGTTACCCTTAGGGGTAATAGATGCATGCTTAAGTGAAAGTTTCGTAATCGGGTTTGCAGCTAATTGCTTATGTCAGAAAGGTGGCTTAACACGATTTGAAATTCATTGCTGTAACTTTTTTTTTTTTTTTTGGTAGGAGGGAGGAGGGTACCAAATATATACATTTGAATTCAAACTTTTACTTCCAGGTTAATATTCAGTGTTGTTTGTATTATTAATTATTTGTTCACCGAGCTTTATTCAAAGCAAATGTAAAAGACTTCTTCTACAGTTTTTTTCCAGGAGAAACTTCCGTAATCGGGCCCAAAGCCAATTGAAGCATTTAAAATCATTATTGTAACTCTTATAGAGTTAAAACAATATTGTTGCTAGCATTACTGTTTTTTGATACCAATCTTGCCTGTGTATCTTAATGGGGAAAAGTTCCATATCTTGTGCCGGTTGGCGCGATTGGTGAAAAAATTATACATGGTGCTAAAAGAAAAGGCAGTTTTAGCATCTTACCAAATTTTTCTAGAGAGCGGAAAAACATGTTTTAAAATATTTACAAACATACGTTTATTAAACAATGTTTTCGCGCCATCTCAAAAACATAAGTACGATGTAAAATAAAATTTATTGCTATTTTCGAAATTTTTATAAGTAATGAAAATACATAAACAAACATTAACAAACCTCAGAGGCATTTTTGTGATAAATAATTGTTATTGTCAGGGGGGCAAATTGTAAACAATTAATAAACGAACAAAAACTTACTGAAAATAACTTGTAGGAATCTCAGGAAAGAAATATCTGATATAAATAGCATTTAAAATCTTAAAATGGAGAATTGTTCCGTATAAAAATGCAAAACATTATACTTTTTATATAAATCTTTTGTAATATTTTAATATTTCTGAAAGCACAGATAAAAAGGTAAAAATATCATTCGTAACTGCCATTGGAATTAAAATTATATATATATATATATATATATATATATATATTATATATATATACAAGATAGAATGATACATAATTAATATATAAATAAATTTTTACATAATATTACATCTGCCAAAAAATAACATTTAGAAAAAGTAACCCAAAGACTGAAGATCGCAACAACCACATCGAAATACTTATCACTAAAAAAGAACTCGCCAAATCTACCGGAACAGGATATGGAACTTTTCCCTCTGAATGCAGAATATTAGCTAATTTTCTTGTATGATGGGTGGTTATAATATACAGGCATGAGATTCTTCCGCAGTTTTCTCCATTTTTGTCATTTCCAATTTTTCATTTTTTCACCATTTTCTGAAAAAACGCAAGATTTGCCTAAAGATTGCGAAAAAACACGAATTTCGTCCAAAGATGGCTGAAAAAACTGGAATTTCGTCAAAAAATCGCTGAAAAAATGCGAGTTTCGCCAAAGGATAGCAGAAAAAAATCCGAAATTCGTCAAAAGATCGCTGAAAAACAGCGAAATTCACTTAAAGATTGCTGAAAAATGCGAAATTCGCCAAAAGATCGCTGAAAAAACGCTAATTCTGTTAAAGGATTGCGTAAAAAACACAAAAATTGTCAAATAATCGCCTAAAAAATGCGAAAATCGCCTAAAAAATGCGAAAATCGCCAAAAGATTGCATGAAAAACGCAAAAAGTGTCAAAAGATAGCGTGAACAGCGCGAAAATCACCAAAGGATCGCTGAAAAACTGCGAATTTCACCAAAGGATCGCTGAAAAACCGCGAATTTCACCAAAGGATCGCTGAAAAAAATGCGATTTTTGCCAAAAGATCGCGGAAATAAACGTGAATTTCGCCAAAGGATCTCATGAAAAAAGCAAAAATCGCCAAAGGATCACGTAAAAAACATGAAAATCGCCAACCGATCAATGTAAAAAACGTGAATTTCGCCAAAGTATCGCTGAAAAAACACTAATTTCGTTAAAAAATCGCTGAAAAAATGCAAATTTCTTCAAAATTTACTGCATTGGGTTAAAAGATTGAAACCAAATTTCTTTTAGTGATGTAGAAAATTCACCATAAAATAAGAAAAAGAAAAGAAAAAATTTCAAAAAATCCAAAAACTGACTTCAAGCTGGCTGATAAAAATGACGTGGAATCTGAAATAACCATGACACTGACTAGTCGGTGTCATTGATAATGTCCTTAGAAAATCTATTTAATTCCTTATAAACTTATTTTTAGGTAGATTTCTTAAGAAATACTATCTATTACATTCTCCCCTAAGTTGGAATTTTTGAAAAATTTTAGCAGATCTACGCCGATCATGACTCCCAGAACCCAAAACCACCCCCAGTTCAAAACTTTATATATCTATCTGTCTATCTATGTCACTTTTTTATGGACACACTAACTTCAATAATTCTGCACAGATCTCTTCCAAACTGATATATAAAATCTCGGCCAAGTTCGTTAATGGGCAAAATCGAACCAAGAGGGGGGGAAATGGGGGAGCTTTTTGTGAAAACAAAACCCCCCATAATTTCTTAATTATGATACGTATCAAATCCGCTTAAATTTAGTTATTATTACTTCTAGGAAAAGGGCCGAAAATTTATGTATGACAGATTTTTTATATTAAAAATGGCCCCAAGGGGGGTTTTAGAACAAAAAAATTCAGAACTTTGATATTTTACAAGATATCAAATCCGCTTAAATTTATTATAAATCCTCTTAATATTATCTAAAATTTTTATATTGACAAGTTTTTTATAGGACCAACCCTTATAGCAAAAAAAAGTTAAAAACAAAAATCCCTGCAGGCTCCGCCTGCAAACAAGTTAGGTTTTGAAGTAGGCGGTCCCAACTGCCGCTTCATGGCAAAAAGGTCATTTCTTCTGCAAGTCCCAACAAACAGGCACCTCACGGTCTGCGTCTTCAAAATCTACCTGTGCCTGTAGGGATTTTTTATTTAAAAAAGAGTGGGGACTCTGTTCTATCATTTATTTAAGGTGGTTGCAATTATTATCATTTACTTGATTTGCTGTTTCAAGAAAAGTGTCTTACTTTTTTCAGAATTTCAATAAAAAAAAAAAAAAAAATCATGCCAATGAAGGGTTTTATTAATGTGCTGTATATTTCTAAAATAGACTTTTTATTATAGTAAGTAAATAATTTCTGCCTAATTCTTGTTAATAATTTCTTTTTAATTTACTCAAAGCTAAATTGATGTATATATTGTATATAATATATATATTAAAATATGTATATGTACATATATATATTAAAATATATATATCTACATATATATATTAAAAAATATGTATATTTTAATAGCAGTTTTAATATTTGGTGGACTTGAAATTCATAACTATTATTGCTCAAATGTCTTTCGCGTAGTTTTCAGCTTTTTTGCTTTTTTGTCAGTCTTATCCCTGATCTCAAGAACTAATGCACGAAATTTAATAAAACTTTATATTCAGTTAGTCCCTGATATAAATTGGTGCTGATTAGTATTTGGTGAAAATCGCCGATCCGATAGGTGGCGCTGCTATGCTGCATTTTTTGCGATTTCTGCAATAGCTCTATCTCAAGAACTAATGCACTCATTTTCATCAAACTTCAGATTCAGTTAGACCTTGACATACATAGATAGACACTGATTACATTTTGGTGTAGATATCCTAACAGGTGGCGCTGCTAGCTGCTATACCACTTTTTTCATGATTTTTTACGATAGCTATATCTCAAGAACGAATGCATGAAATTTCATAAAATTTCATATTCTGTTAGACCTTCACAGAAATAGATGCTGTTTATGGTTTGCTGTAAATAGCCCAACAGGTGGCGCTGGTATGCTACTTATTTCATTATTAATACAATAACTATAGCTCAAGAACTAATGCACAGATTTTCATCAAACTTTAGATTCCGTTAGACGTTGACATAAGTTGTTGTTGATTAGGTTTTGGTCTAAATCTCCCAGGTGGCGCTGCTATTCTGTATTTTGCAGGATTTACACAATTTTAGCAATAGTCATATCTCAAGAACTAATGCACAGAATTTAATAAAACTTTAGATTCAGTTAGACCTTGATATAAATTGTTGCTGATTCTTTTTTTTTTAGTGTATGCGAAACCTGTATGAGATAGAAGAAAGTTTTGGGATTGACACTTCCGACTAGTTATATTCTGACAGAAGTATCTGCTTTTACCTTTTTGTTTTTCAAAATTAAAATTTGTTTTTGCCTTTTTATAGATGTGCTGTTTATAAAATTTAATATGTTATTTCTCATTTTAAGTGAAAATGAAAAGTCGGCAATATCTGATTTTAATGCATTTTCTTTTAGTTTCTACCATGGCTGGTAAAAAAACTACCATGTCTAAAGATAAATCTCAAGTTCCTTCAACCTCTGCTGGTGAAGAGGAAATTGATGTGAAGCCAGATCTAAGTGGTAATGTATTCATGCATTCAATTTTTATTAATTATTAGAATATATAATTTCTAAGAAAACTCTATAAATGTATATTGTTTCTATTTCAGACATATTACGTTGTGGTGCCTGTGAATTAATATTTTTCAATTTGGATGATTTTGTTGCACATAAAAGTGAAGATTGCCAAGCTTCAAAGGTTAAATCAAGCTCAGATGACAGTGATGTTGAAGTTATTCGACATTCACCAAGTAAAATAATTTTGTCTTTTTTGCAACCTGCATTTAAAAGTCTAATACCTTATTATTTTTTATTTCTGTTTAGTTTTTTTATTGATTTTAATACCAATATTTTGTTTTAAGCAGTATTATCTACCCGTCCATTAACCCCAAAAACTCTACATAAAAAAACCCTACCCAAATACCCCAAAAAACCCAGTGATGGTAGGTTTTCCCATTTTTTTGAAACTTTAACGTAATTTATATTTTTGTTTACCATAAAATCAACTATGTAATTAATTAGACACTAAAGAGAAAATAAATATAAACCAAATTATAATAAAAAAGCAAATATTTGTGACCAGTGTATTTAATTACCGTAAAAATAATCAGTATCTAAATCTGCTCTCAAAAATTACTGTTTCCCCCCTTTGCCCCCTCTGGTACCTAAAATGGATAGTTTTCTTCTTAATTTTTTTTTGCTCTATTTGTGATTTTTTCCCAACAATATTTAAATAACGATCTACAATTATACCTCCTCCCTTCCAAAAAAGTCCTGTTTTATTGCCTTTGTTCCCCCCCCCCCCCCCCAGTACATCTTTAAACGTTTTTTTTTTATCTATTTAGACTTTCTTGCAACTATAATTAAATAATTATCTAAATTGCTCTCCCCCCCCACACACACCTTAAAAATTTCTTCTCCCCCCCCCCCCCCCCCCACCCCTTCCTCAGCACACAAACTTAAAATCTTTGAAACTATTTTTTTAAAGATTTATGTGGTATTGTCACTTTGTAGCAACAATAAATAAATGATCATCTAACTCTCCCCTTAAGTTCCATTCTCCATCCCCAGAAAAAGGGATGAATTTCTTGACATGGAGGGGGGGGGGCAAAGAGAAGATTTTAGTCTTTTTGTAGTTTGGCTGTTCTCACAGCTGATATTTTGCTAATGGATAGGGAGTTATTTTAGAGAACATATTTATTTCAAAACATAAAATATACACGTGATTCAGGGAAGAACAGCCAAACTGCAAAAAAGATGAACATTTTTGCTTTCCTCTCACATATTTAGAAATCCATTCCTCTTCTTTGGGAGAATAAGACAGGGAAAAAATTTCAAATGGGATGATGATTTTAGATGAGTGATACTTATATGAGATGATGTAAATGAGATGAGTTACCTTACTACAAAATAAGAAATAGAACATTTAAAAAAAAATAATAATAATATTAAATATTTTAAACTATTTGATGGGTGAGAAGACAGAGGGGGAAGTGGAATTTTTGGGAGAAAGGGGGGTAATTTAGATGCAGGGTTGGGTTTCTTCCGGAAGAAACTGGAAAAAACTGGAAGAAACGGAAAAAAACTGGAAGAAATGGAAGAAACCTACAGAAAACAAAACAGATGCTAAAAATTAAAGCATATTAACTACATAAAAGAACTAAATTCAAAACTTGATTATATGAAATTTAAATTGCAAACTTTAATTAATATTAAAATATTATTTATAGAAAAATAAGTTATTTTTTAATAAACTTCAGATTCAGCAGATATCTACAATTTTAGAAGTAGGGGGATGGAATATTTTTTTGTTTATGTCATTTCTGTAAAAAAAAAAAAAAAAAAAAAAAAAAAAAAAAAAACTAACCTACCAATTCTTTATTTATCATATAAAAATGCAATATTTCAAAAACTGTTGTGCAACACTTAAAATAAACAAACTTGTAATTATGTATACTAGCATGCGTATCTCAATGCTGATTTAAAAAAAAAAAAATTCTAAAAATAAACTCTATGGGTATGCTAAAATTCTTTTAAACTCTCCAAGTTCTGCAGGACTTGAAAGAATGTTTTCATTGTTTGCATTCATCTATTCTAAGTTGAGAAATTGCTTGCAGCATTCTACTGCTAAAATACTTTTGTTTGCCATGTTGCACTGTAGTAAGGAAAATGGAGATTTTAATGAAATCTTTCAATACATTAATTATTGTTCCCTTAATAAAATGTATGTAAATTAAAAGCGCAGTCTTTTATTTAAATGAGTTTCATTTTACAGTAGGTAAATGATCTACATACTATTTACTACTGGTTACAGAAGTTTAAATAATAAAAAAAAATGTGCCTGTTTTGAATTGAATTACTTTTAATTGATTTTGTGTTCTTTGGATAAATTAATTTGGTACATTTCGGTTATACCAACACCATTGTTGTTGCCAAGCGTAATAATTGGCATATAATGAAATTCATGTATAATAATTCATTAAAAAAAAAAAAAAAAAAAAAAAAAATTGTTGGCGCAAAATTGAGCAATTAAAATATAACATTTAAAAATTAGACTTCCATGAACTATTTTATTAAATCAATACAAATCTAGATTTAAAATAAAAGAACAAATAAATATTATAAGATAAAATAATAAAATGAAACCCAATTTAAACTACAAGCATGGAATTGTAATTGTCTCTTAGCATTGCTGTAAACATTTCACTTTTTGAATGAAGACACGCATGTTTTTTGTTTTTGTTTTTTAAATAAAACTTTTTTTATGTATCCAAAGTCCTGAAACAATTTTATTGCAGCTTCCTCATCATGTGGTAACTGCCAAATGGTAAAATCCATATCAGTGTCAACAATAAATATAACTTACAACCTAATATTAAATATTTTCTATTTGAAAAATAGCAAATTAAGATATTTTGCGATGTTATGATTAAGTAATAATAATTAAAAAGATTCATGTTCAATAAATAGTAAATCACAATGTTTGGCAGGGTTTGCAATAAAAATCCTTTGCATGTTCAGGGTTGAAATAAATGGCACATTAACATACTTTTTGGCATGGGGTTAGTATAACAGAAAAGTACCATTTATTTTATTCCGGTACGCAATGATTGGAAAGCTTTTGACAGGTGTGTAATCTTGGCTAAAAAACTGATGTAATTATCAATTTATCATATTTAATTAATTTTTTTATAGATCTAATTAAATTTACTTAAGGTTATCTATTAGAAAAATGCATTTGTTTTTATTGTATCTTACAAAATTGCAACTTAAATGGTAAATTCCTAAAGAAAAACAGTTTCTTCCATTTCTTCCACTCGGAAGAAACCTATTTCTTCCGGCTGGTTTTTTCCATGGTTTTTTCCGCGGTTTTTTCCACTTTGGAAGAAACTTGTCAACCCTGTTTAGATGATTGATTATTCATTAATATTGTTACTAAAGAGAAATAAATACAGCAGTTTAAAAAAAAAAATAGAGTTTTAAAGATTTTAAAATTTGTGTGCGCGTGTGTGTGTGGGGCAGACACTTTTGGAGTAGACAGAAAACGTAGGTGACAAATTAGAAAGCAACAAGTAGGATATAAAATTTCTTCACATAAGAGTTTTATAAATTTTAAACTTTGTACTCTTTGGATGAGAGGGAAATATGAATTTCGATGGAAGGAGTTTGTAATTTAGATGATTTGTTATTTATTTATTGTTAATAGAGAGCAACAAAGAGGACAGAAGATTTTTTTTTATGAATAGTTTAATTTTTTTTTTTTTCGATAGGGGTTAGCTAAGTGAAAGAAGCAGACATTTTGGTGGTAAAGCGATAATTGAAATGGTTGATTAGTTATTTATTGTTACTAGACAGCAAAATTTTTAATAAAGATTTTAAACTTTGTATCCTGAGAGGAGAGGGAGGGAAGGAAGGAGAAGTGTAAGTTTCAGAGAGAGAGAGGAGTAGAGTGGAGGGTAATTTATATGATTGATTATTTACTTATTTTTACTAGAGAGCAACGTGTAAGACAGAATATATTTTTAAAATAGAGTTTTAAAGATTTTTTTGGTGGGGAGAGGCAAAAGAGCGGAAGTAGACATCTTGGGGGTATAGAGAAAATTTAAATGGCTGATTATTTATTTATTGTTAGTAGACAACAACAAATAGAGCATAATTTTTTTTTTATAAAGAGTTTTAAAGATTTTAAACTTTATATGCTGAGGGAGAAGAGGCAGAAATTTTGGATGGAAAGGGAGATTGTAGTGTAGAGGATTGATTTTTTTACTAATTGTTACGTTACTAGTGAGCAGAAAGAAGTACAGAAGTATTTAAGATTCTCAAGTTTTCAAACTTTTATGTTAGAGAGGGCATAGAAGGGAAGCAGACAATTCATGTGAGAGGAAGGATTTCATTAACATCATATAAAAACATAAGTGGAAATCTGTCAAAAATATCAAAAGAATAAAAATTGCCTCCCTTGGATTTTTAAAATCAATTTTTTTGTGCCTAAAAATTTTTTTGTATGTGGGAGGGGGGGGGGGGGGGGCTTATATTTGGGAATGGAAAAGAAAATCAAAATTGCTTAAAAGTGGGAGGGGGGCTTACTTTCAGGATTTTAAGGTAAAAACATTGCATGATTATTGCTGTAAAAAGTGTAGTTTTTAAATTTAAATTGTATTTAAAATTTTTTCTTATTATTCTTTTAATTCTTTTTTACTGTTTAAAAATCTGTGCACTTTTACTAATTTTTGTACCTTTTCGCAACCCAATCTGTTAAAAAAGTTTAGACCATAATAATCCACTTACCGTATTAAAACACTTTTTCTGTTGGTGCTGAATGAGCTGGGCAACTAGTCAACCCATTCAAAAATTTGCAGAAAACCTTGACATTCTCATTTGTTGAACGTTTTTCCAAAATATTCTACCACTGCACAGATTTAAAACTTTTAATTACATCATCCACAAACATTGTTGGCGGATATAGTTGTGTATCTTGAATTTTGAATGCTAAAAACGTTACAAGCCATTCAGGGTGTTTGTTTGTTAACTAAGATTCTAGATATTTTTCTTGCTCAGGAGATGAGCGTTTCCCTGCATATTTTGGATTCATGATATTTGTAAGGTAATGAATTGGTAAAAGAGTTTCACACATTCTTTCCTAGGTGTTGTTTTTATGCGTTGTAAAATCCGAACGTTCTGCTAAATCCAGCCTAAGTTCAACAGTGAAATATTTGTGTTTTCAGGTTGCATACGATCAAATATTTTTCCTATGTATTTCAGCTATGTTTGTTTGCATATGGATAACTTCTTTATAAACAATCATATTTTTCAAAATTCGGGTAATATTTTCTAGAATTTCAGAACATTTCTTGCTGTACTTCTACATATTTAGTATAATTTTTAGAAAATGTATCTATGCACTCAAGCTGAGAATTCCAGCGTGTAGCATCTGGTGTCTGTGACATTAAACCCCCTTTTTCTTTCAGCCATCCGTGAGGTTGATGGGGATTGCAGAAAAACTTATTAACCTCAATAATATATCCAAGGGTTTTTATATTTGAAATTTCATTTACTTAAAGATATGTATGATAGGCTGAACATCTATATGTTATCATATTTTCATGTGTTTTTTCTAAAATTTTTCTCATTTTTGTCACTGTTTTCATTATCTGCACATACGGCAAAAATTTTAACTTTAAATTTCTTCTGACTGTAATCAATACTTTCTACAGCAATCTGTGCACAGTATTTAGCTGTTTTCTTGTTGCTTTCACAATCTAGCATTTAGAAGAAAAAAAAAGTTTTTCCTGTCTGAATTAATGTAGCAATAACAGCTTCATTTTTAACATTTGTCCACCCATCCAGCAGCAAATTAAAGCTATTTATTAGCAGGCCCTTGAATTTCTTTTTTTATTAAATCATCAACTTCTGAAGATGCTTCTTCTAACAACTTACCACTTAAGTCTGCACTACTGGAACCAGAATATCTGAGATGCAATGATTTCATCATTCCTTTGTATTCATTACTTGATGCTGCATTAAAAGCAATATTGTTACAATAAAAGAAATTAGCAACTTTCAAATCCAAGTTGCATTTTTGAAAATTCATAGTTTTAATGGAAAAATCAGACAGTAACTTTTGATGTGTCAATGATGCTGCTGAATGTCTGTTATTGTCCCGTTTCTCACAGTTGGCTGCAGAAGTAGTAGATTGAGTTTCAATACTGAAGTGATGCTTGCATTGTCTTGAAACTGAATTTGAGTGCAAAGCATACCTTATTTTGAGCATTTATTGAGATGAATCCTTATCCTTTCAATTTTAGCACTTATTTCGGTCTCACAACGATCATATTTAACTTTGTTTTGATCAGTGGGCACTTTGCTAACTTCTAACCATTCTAGTGCACTTTTTCTACAATTACCAAATGGCATTATATAAAATAATGTATGTGTGACGCACGAAAAATGATTACAATGATTAAAGATATTTCAACTAAATATATACTGTGAAAATCAGCTTTAACAGAATACTAGTTCTCCTTCTAAACAACAAAATGGCTTATAATTATAACACAGAAAACATGTGCAGCTTTTAAAAACTGAATGTATTAGTCAACATTCAACCACGGTGTAACGAAAGTATAGGGCAAAATATTTTTTTTAGCGAATAACTTTCTAATAGCACTTAATAGTTGCCTTTTTATGTTAACAATAACACTACAAACTTTTTTCGTTCTATATTTATATCTTCAGGTGTCGCAAGAGCCTTAAAAATTAGAGTTTTTTTTACAAAAAATCCAAATTTAACATAAAATTATAATTTTATTCACCGCTTTCAGAAGTAACATTTTAAAAATCAAATATTGTTTTTAATAGCAATCAATAGATATTTTTTTACTATAATAACAATAATATTAAGTTTGTTGCTCTAAATTTATAGATTAATTTTTCGCAAAAGTGAAATAAATATATTTTTTACCTAACAATCAAGATGTAAAATCCAATTTGAATTGATCTATTATAATTTCTTTTTTACTTTCAGATTGTTGTTCAAACACAGTTTAAAAAATAATAATATCTAAAACTTTTTTAAATAACTGATAATTAATAATAATAAACTTACCAATTGTTTCGGGTCTTTTGCTTTTTTAAAGAGGTTTCGAAAAGGGATTAAACTTAAACATTCAACATAAACAGTTACCAACTCACTATAATTGAAGGAAATAGAACAAATGAAATGTTATCACATAATTAATAACCAACGTTATTGAAACAAAGTAAATATTAAAAAAAAATAATATTCCATTAGTTTATTAGTTTCACATTTTAGTTTTAAATTTTGGCATCATCCTTTGCTTTAATAAAGCCTTCTCTTGCTTCAGGACCACAGACTGATGACTCTGTCACAAGTTTTATAACTCTTTCTACTGCTTGCGTGTTACAGGGTAAGTGAGGGAAATCTATAGATTGCAACTGCCAATCGGTTCTCTTGCTTCACTTATATACTTTTTCAAGTCTTCATCAGTTATGTATTATGTCATTGGAGGCTCTGTGATAGTTATATCCGTCCACTTAATCATATCAATGAAATCCTCAGCATGAATTTTGAGCTTGGGGATCACAAACTTTCTGACGCCATTCTTGTGTTCCAATCTTGCTCTCAGAAGTCGGCAAAGACTTAGCTCTCTTATGTGCTTTCTCTCATCACTTAACATATAGAAAAACATGTTTTCTGGGTGAGCGTAGTAACTATTTCTCTGAATAACTGGGTCAATTATTTTTAGATGTTGCTCACAAAGGCAACGTGAAAACTTCATCAGTCTCCATAAAGGTTTGGAACCATTTACACATGATGGTTTAAGTTTAATATGGAACCAGATGGGAGCATACACTTTCACAACATACTCTGTTAAAATATAATGTTATCTGAAGGATTCTCTGTTCCACACTTTCACAACGTACTCTGTTAAAATATAAGGTTATCTGAAGGATTCTCTGTTTCAATGTATAACCGAAGAATGAGACTTGATAAAATAAGCCATCGTGAATGAGCGAACTTTCCTGGTTTTTTTTTAGGCCAGATCTGGAATGTACCACTTGAGATTGATTGATGCAGTCTTCCCAGCGACATGGAAAGTCAGGGAAATTTTAAAATATAGAGGAAAAGTCAGGGAATTTACAAATATTTTCTAAAAAGTCTGGTGAAAAAAATTAAAAAGATTTGGAAGGTTAAAATTTGTCTTAAAACATTTAAACTCAGTAATATGGGATAGGATCTTTGAATTTCTATTGCTTAAGATCAACTACTCATAAAAAATGTTTAAGAGCGAAATCTCAACGAAAAACCAATTATAAAGTTTTTGCAGAAAATTCTGATAACACATGCAACTAAACTTCTCCAATATTTAAAACGTCTGGAGCAAGTGGCTTGAATTTGTTTAAATATAATTTTATTTTTTTAAATCAAAAGCTTCCAAACAAACTAAGGAGGTCCTGATCTGGTGTTATATATATGTGTCCGATGACTAAGTAAAAAAATTGCTGTATTTAGTGGTAAAAGAGTTTTTCTTCTTTTTTCCCCCTCTCATCATATATTCCATCTAATATATTTAATGTAAAAAAATAATATATATTTTTTACTGCCCAAACTCTTTGAAATTTTTTTCCAAACCCTGTATATAATGTTTGTGCTATAATATTTATAAAAACATTGCTTGAAAAGTTCAGAAGTAGACTGAAACATCAAACTGCTCACAATGCATGGTGGAAAAATAAAAATATGGCGAAATTGCGAAGTGAGTTCCAAAAATGAATTTTTTTGAAGGGGTTGATATTAATATTTTTTAAAACTGAAGATGTTGTTTAAAGGTAAATGTACACTAAAGTTAAAGGTAAATGATTTTCAAAGCCTATGCCGATTTTTAACTATTTCTGAGAAAATGAAAATTTTGAAGTGGCTTTCGAAAAGAATTTTTTTGAAAGGATTAATATTTTTTTAAACCAAAGATGTCATTTTAAAGGAAAATGTATGCTGGTTGAGTGGGTATTTATTTTGTATTTAGATGAAAAATAATGAATGTAGAATTTAAAAAATTGCGAATGTGACTTTCGGAAAGGATTTTTTTTTTTTTTGAAAGGGTTTATTTTTAAAGCTGAAGATGCCGTTCGAAAGGAAAATGTATGTAGATATGGTTCAGTATTTTTTGTGTATTTTGATTTCCAAAGCCAATGGAAATTTTTTAATATTGCAGAAAAAAACGAAAATCCCAGAACGGCATTTTGAAATGATTTATTAATAATTTTTTAATGGATTACAACGTTAGAAGAAAAAAAATACGCTGGTTAGGTGGGTATTTTTTGTTTTTCCATATTTGGAAAATTAAACTAATGCACACTTTCAAAACATGAAAAAAAAAACACAAATTTTAAATTTTTTAAATAATTTTTTTGAAAAGGTTAGTATTTATGTTTTTTTTAAAGGGTTATGCCGTTAGAAAGGATAAAGTACAAAATTTAAGCATTATTTTGTTTTTCTGTATTTCGAATAGTTTAAAATGATGCAAGCTTCGAAAAATGCAAAAAAAAGTTTTTACTCATTGGATCTTCTGTGCTAGTGAACAACGGTAGATCTGTGGAAACTTTGGAATTTGCCGCCATCAGTAGCAGTGTGCCATTTTACAATGTTCATTATGATTTTTAATTAATATCTCTGTTAATTAACAAAAAATGAAAAATCTGTGTCTCAGGTGCATTCAGACAAAATAGTAAATATGCTTTGGACCATCCCCATCCAAAGTTTCTGATCTCTACAGGTGTTAGATATTCTTAGTCATCACGGACACATGAGATGCACTTACACAAACATCCTTCTTTTATTAGTGTAGATTGTGTAGTGTATCTTTTTTTTAATGGCTAGGTGATTTTTTATTAATTAAGAAATGACTTTTATTGTAATAAATATTTTGCAAAAAAAAAAGACTTCAGATCCTCTTTTTGCCTTAGACCGGGTTTCTACGGGTCAGGGAATTTGAAAATTGAGGTAAAATGTCAGGGAAATTAAAAAATATTTGAAGAGGTCAGGGAATTTTTCATGTTCTACTTTCCAACAAAAGCTCAGTTATCATCGTAAATGAAGAAATTTTGAATTAATTATTCCTCTGATTTAAAATTCTTATATAAAATTTATGCAAACTATATATGCAACAACAGCATTATTTGAAAAATAATTAAGAATCAGAAATTTGTACAGTTAAGGGAAGCACATACCTTTTTTAGAATTTATCTCTAGAATAAAGGAAAAGAATACAGCACAGTGTACACAAAAAAATGGCACTGTTTTTTCGGAAATTAGATCTGGTCAGATTAACAAAGACCCGAATCCTAAAAATTAAAATCCTCTCCCCCTCCTCTTTCTTTCCACATAAAACTTACTCTAACTCTTTCATTTTTTTTTTTTTCTGTCCCAATTGTAAATCTTTAGTAATGATAAATAACTAAGCAATCATCTAATCAACCTCTTCTCCACCTCCAAAAAATTCTTCTCAATTTACCCCCTCCCCTTCTCAAAGTTTAAAATCGTTTTGTGACTTTTCTAATTTGTTTGTTCATTTATTGAAACAATAAATAATCGCTCCTCTGTATTCCTCTTCTTCACCCCCCCCCCTCCCAAAAAAAAAAAAAAAAAAAAAATCTGCTTTCACATTTTTTCTCGCCTGTACAAAGTGCACAGAGTTTAAAAATGTTAAATCTCTTTAATATTTAATTATTTTTCTGCCCTATTTGAAACTCTATAGTAATGATAAATAAGCATATAATTGAACTCTCTCTGCCCCCCCCCCCCCCCAAAAAAAAAAAAAAAAAAAAAAAATTGCGTTTCCTCCTTAACCCTGTCTTCTTACTTTGCAGTGACAATATAGTTAAATAATCTGAATTCTTCCTACCAGAATTTTGAATTCCTCCCACTTCCTTTTGCACACTAAGTTTACAATCTTTAAATTTTCTTTTTTCCCCCTGCTGTATTTGTTATTTTGAAATAACTATAAGTAATAGTCTTAAATTTCTGTTCCAACATGTCAAAATCCCCCTCCCCTCCCCCTCCCCACGCCAAAAAAAAAAAAAAAAAAAAAAACACTAATTGAATGCTTAAAACTTGTATTAAAAAAATGATACTCTGTGTTAAAAAGTTATTATAATTCAATAGTCTATTCAATTTGTAGATCTTTAAATTTTTTTGGTTTTGGTCCTTAAAAGTCCTTGATTTTTATTTTTAAAAATGTGTATGAACTCTGATTTTTCTTTTCTATTGGCTTAATTTGCCTGCACAAAGTGTAGTCAATATCTCACAGTTAGTACTGTTATTTATCTCTTTACTGTAAAGCTGTATATATTGACAGCATGTTAATAGCTTTTTACTAAATATAATTTAGATAGATACTAAACGTTCTTTAACTGTAACTTAACAAGAAGCCTTCAGTTCAAATTGAACATTATTATTACATTTTAATTTTTTCTAATTTAAATACAAAATCTGTGATTAAAGAAAATTCAATGATTTTAGGAACAAAAAAAATAAATTTCCAAGTTTGGAATAATCACTATAATAATTAAATAATTGTCAGCATGACAGGTTTAATTCTTCCAACTAACTACTAGATAAAGACAAAATAGCTTTATGCTGCAAGTTCCAGTTTGAAATAGAATGTTATACCACTTGGATGAAAACTTTTTTGGGCTTTGCCCTATTCATCATGAGATTACAAATCTTATCCTTTCACTTTTTGTTTAGCTGTAGGCAACATTATCTCCTTATTTTAGAAATCTTATTCCAGTATTAGGCACTATAAAATAAGTGTCTGTTTGAGCGTGTTTGTGAAAGAATGGAGATTTTAGATTATCATACTTGCCAACTTTTACACTTTAGGTGTAAAATTTACACTTTAGGTGTAAAATTTACACTTTTGGAGCATTTTTTACACTTTTACACTTAGGGCACATATTTTTACACTTTTTTGCAAAGTTTCTTCCATGCTTCATTTTTTATCCCTTAATTTATGAATAACTTTCTAGTTGCTTATAGTAACGGTAAATGATGAATGTGAGGGGAATATTTAGTATTGTCAAAGAATAAGTTCAGGTTTCATTGTCAAAAATCATCAGGAAGATTTTTTAAAATTTGTATTGCATGTAAGAAGTAGTGTTTTAAATAAATTTGCTCAGATGTAAAGCAAAAATTAGATAAGAAAAGCTGTGTATATGTCTTTAAAATCAGTTTCTTAATGAGTGTTGTAATGTTTTTCATATTTTTCTCATCAAACTATCTTTATAATGGTCAGCATTGTATTATTTAATACTATTCATCTATTATGTACTTAATTTTTTTTTAAAAAGGCCGTGTATGTGTTACTTAAAAATGGGTTACATGGGTTTTATGTTACAAAAAAAAGTCTGAAATACTCTTCATGTGTCATTTTACACTTTGCCATTTTCAAAAGTTGGCAGGTATGGATTATGTATTACATTAATGTATTTTTATGGAGATTAGCAACTGCCTGTAACTGGGATGTATCCATTCTGGACGGTTTTACAACAATATATAAGCCAAATTTTTATTGAGAAAGGTCAGGGAAATTTTTGTGAAGAGGTCAGGGAATTTTTTTACCACAATTGTATAAAGATGATAAATATGTTCAAGATTTTCATGTCCCTTTACAAAAATATCATTTATTGTGATGATCCCTTTTTAATGATAATATATTATACTACACTAGACTAATATTCAAATTTCGCAGGAGCTTGAGATAATTTTTTAAGGAGGGGGTGCGGGTGTGAAGGGGAGAAGGTAATTTAGATGATTGATTCAGTTTATTCTTACTATAGAATTGCGAATGGAATTTTTTTTTTTTAATTAAAGAATTTTATAGTTTATGTGCTGCTTGAAGGGAAGCAGAGAGGGAAGTGGAAATTTCCGATGGAAGGATTCAAATGATTTATTTTTTGTTACCGTCATGAATTAACTTGAATGAAAATCTTAAAAAAATAATAAAGTTTTTTGAATATTTCGTGTGCTAAAAGAGAAGGCAAAGGCGGAAAGCAGAAATTTCAGAGATAGGGGGTAATTTAGATGATCAGTTTTATTTCTTGTTGCTAGAAAGTAATGATTAGTGCAGAAAAAATATTACAGGGTTTCAAAGATTAAATATTGTGTGCTAGGAGAGGTCAGATAGAATTTTAAATAAAAATGCAGAAATCTTTCGAAGCATATTTGATTCTTACTCCTATTATTAAATTAGGAAAAGAACTAAACTTGATTGGCTGGGAAAAGAAACATTTTCATCTGATAAGTAAAGAAAGTCTTAGAAAGCTAAGAATGAGAGGGTGTAAAATCGTGGTAATCAGACTGAAATTTATTGGTGTGAAATATGACTAATGACTCCAAATTTTGTACCTAGATTAAAAGTTTAACATATCATTGAATTTATAACTGATATAATAATATTTCTACAAAAACATATTATTCATCTTATTTTATAATGAATAAATTTTAAAAAGACAAGATTTTAGATTAATTGGTAATTACTTTAATTATATAAATTTATTTTTTGTGTTATTATATGCATATTTTGCTCTTGACTGATTTTTATATTTTTATTTTTTTCAGAATTGAAGAAATATAAATCATCTAGAAAATCTAGTTATGATGATTATAAACGTGATTATCATTCAAATTTAATGCATAAAAAGAGTAAATATGGAGACTATTATTCATCAAAGAAGGTATATTTATTTTTAATTGTCTTGTAAATTCTTTTGTTATTTGCGTTTGTCTTACTAGCAGACTCACCTAGTGTTGCCTGCCTCCTGAAATAATAACCATAAATGTACCAAAAATTACCTTACCATTTCCTGGGTTAATATATCTCGCTATAATGTTTAGTTTTTCATAATAAACCTCATCCCATTTGCGGAAAAAAAAAGACCCTTACCACAAGATTACATGCATAGCTATGGCATAGCAATTGTTTTTGGTGATAAATTAAGCAATTTACTTAAGAAGCTACTTCACTTATGCAAAAACACCCACTTGCTAATGTTAATGCTATGGGACAGTTATTTTATAATAACTCGTTTGCATTTCCATATGTTTAAACGATTTTTTTTTGCATTAGATAGCTGAGGTCGATCTCTATGCAAGCCACTTTTTACTTTTTTGATTTTGGTTTGCAGTTTTTTTTAAGGTGGACACTTTCACTTTCGAAACCGATTCCGAAAGTGAAAGTATCTTAATAAAAAAAAACGTGAACAAAATTAAAAAAAATAAAAAACGGCCTGCATAGAGATAGACCTTGGCTATCCTTTTACAAAATGAATCATTTAAAAATATTGAAATGCAAACGAGATATTATAAAATAACTGTTCCATAGAATTAACGTTAGCGAGTGGGTGTTTTCGCATGAGCGACGTAGCCTCTTAAGAAACTAATGCTGGAACTTTTTCCTCATTAGAATTTTGTTGCATTTCAGAAAAAAAATTTGATGGTCTTACTTTATTTAATAATTAATGTAGGAAAAATTTTTTATTTTATTATCGATTCTTGAAAATGTGCTCTATACAGGGTATACTCATAAAATACAAAATTGGATAGATAAAGGTATCAAATAGATATTGGTTCATAAAAAATACTTCCGAAAACAAACTTCTCATTTTCGGCAAAATGGGGACTTAAATTTTTTTTTTTTAAATCACTGTACAAATTCAGAGAACAAAAATTAATTATGTTGGGCTAAACTGTTGAATTTGTATTGCTAGCTTTTATGAGTGGATCAAAATCACTGTCAAACTTGGAAAATTGGGAAGTGTGCAAAGTGTTCAATGTAAAACATTAAAAAAATCCAAGATTTAAGCTTCAGGTACATTCGGACATGTCTTTGTCTATCCAGAACCAAATTTGCAGACCTTTGCATGCAATAGATTCCCCTAGCTATTGCCAACAGAGAGACAAAACCATCTTTTATTAGTATAAATATGCATCTTGTACATGATTGTAATTTGGCCGGCAGGGGTGGAAAAATACCTCATTTTACTCGCCATTAGCGAGTGGATTTTCTGACAGGGCGAGTGAATTTTTAGGCTATCTTTGAAAACTGCAGGCTATAGAAGATATGACAAAAACTTTATTTTTTTAACTAGTTAACTATATTTTGTAACTTTCCAAATTATAGTGATGTAACATGGTACTAAGTTCTATACTAAACTTTCCTCTGTTGCAGTGTTGAATTCAGAGGGTGGCCCAGGGGCATTGAAATATCAAACATGACAAATTGTCATCTGTTCTTCCTGCATTTTGGTTTTGAACATGGTAAAGAGTTGTCAGTCAAAACTGGAAATAGAGGGTGCTTCCCTCCCCAAATACCCAAAAAATGGGAAATGCCGCCATACTAGGTACCACTTTTAGTTCCATAAAACGAAACATCGTTGTTCTTCTTCTCTCTATCTTCCTGGCTATTCCAATATAAATTTAATTAGACGAAATTGCTGATTTTGCTGGTAAACTATTTATATATATATTATTATTATACATTTAATTGAAAGATGCGGAGGAACTATGAATCCAGTTAGCTCAACAGCTTTTCCGTAAAAAAATGATTTTATGGAGCACTGGTGCATACTTGTTTACACCGCAGTATAGGTCCAAGGAAGAGAGCGAGGGATGCCTCGGAAGTTTTCAAAATCCGTGTTGTACTTATATTGATATCAGATTCTTCCCATCACGATGTGACTTTCAACCAGTCAAAAAATCCGTTGCCGATCGAGAGGGTATATTCTCATACAGTGGTGGTCAGAATTATAAGAACAACTGAAAATTGCACAGAAAAAATTTATTTCTGAACTAAATAAAGTGAAATTTATACATAAAATACTTTTTTATGCTAGAAATCATTATAGAATGCAAAACATTGGGAAATGCAAAATATGAATGTTTTGACATAATTAACAAAATATGTCATTGTAAAAGTTAGACAAAATTATAAGGACAATAAATGTTTTTGCCTGAAACACACTAATTAATAATCTCCCCCTTCTTCTCAATCACTTTTATCAGTCTTGACGTCATGGAGTTTGACAGTTCCTTCAGAACGTTCTTGGAAATTTTTGACCAGGCGTTTTCGATGGAGGACATGAGCTCTTGCTTGTTCTCATATTTTATACCATTTTTGTACACTTCATGTGCCAGAATACCCCACAGATTTTCCATTGGATTCAGATCAGGGCTTCTGGCCGGCCAAGGAAGTAGTTTTACGAAATTAGCATCAAACCATGATTTTGAAGTTTGGGAAACATGTACTGAGGCATTGTCCTGCTGGAAGAAATAGTCTCCACTCGTTATTAACGGTGCTTCTGGTAAAATATTATCTCCCAATACATCAACATAACTTTCAGAATTCATTCTACCCTGCACAAAAACTATTGGAGTAGTTCCACCAGTTGCGAAACCTCCCCAGACCATTATGGAGCCGCCTCCAAATGCATGCTTTGAGAAAATTTCTTTTTCTCTACGGATATCATACCAGAAGTAGCGAAAACCATCTGGTCCATCCAAATTAAACTTTTTCTCATCGGAAAAGACAACATCATCCCACTTTTTCCCCATAGTAATGTATTTTTTGGCAAACTCCACCCTCAGTCTCTTATGAACTTTTGTAAGAGGCGGTCGTGACATATGTTTGCCATAGCGAACCTTTTTTTTCTTTTTGTAAAACACGTCAAACAGTTCGAGCACTGCATTCTAAGTTCAATTCATGTTTTATTTCTGTTGACGTTTGTTTTTTGGAGCAAGCTTGCCTTATTATCGTTCTTTTCTCCCGTACAGAAACAGAAGATGGCCTACCTGTATGTCTTTGCCGTCCATATTTACCGGGATTTTTAAGATAATTGTAAATAACCGTTCTTGATCAATTAAGATTCATCGCAATTTGACGTACAGAAAGTCATGAACTTTTAAATGCATCTACTTTCCCTTTCTCAAACTCCGAAAGCTTTGTACCTAGCGGCATGACTGAAAAACAGAATATGACGAACTCAAATGCTTACTATGCATTTTTATCGTCTGGAAGTTCCGTGTGCAGAGCAAAAAATATGCAAATTTTACTTTTTAGAACACACAAATACAGTTGTTCTTATAATTTTGTCCATATCACATGACTCGATAAATCCATAATACATTTTATAAATATGAATTTTCCACATATTTCCATAAAAACTTATAAAAATATTCTTAATTTTTCATTGTTTTTCAGCTATTAAATTTGCATAATTTTCTGGCCAAGTGTAGCCAAGATTTGGCGATTTTTGCCTTGTCCTTATAATTTTGACCACCACTGTAGTATTCGGAACTGAAACCTACCACTCAACTCCAGCGAAAGAATGAATACTGCACTGATTGTTCCCAAAGTCTCGAGTGGCAATGATGAAACTATTTTTATTGCATATTTGTCGTGTGGAGCAGGCAAAGTACATTGACCCCATTAGTGAAACTGCTTTTTGCTTAAAACTGAGTCTTATTGGAGAAGGAAAAAGCGTAATGCTGAAAAAATGTTGGAATAAAATGACGTTAAGTTTTAAAAGAATATTTAAGAAAGGGAATTTATAATTTAGTAGGGAATATGAGAAAAATATTATCTCTGATTAAAATAAGATATAATAATTATTTTAAATTTAGATTTATTGAAATATAGATTTAAAAATATTCTGGTAAAAGGAATGTTAGTCTTATGACGTAACAAAAATCTCTTTTTGAAAATTTCCCATGGGTTAAAATGGAATATCCGTAACAAAAATCTCTTTTTGAAAATTTCCCATGGGTTAAAATGGAATATCTATGAGAGGAAAGCTGATTGCAAAAGAATAGCCCTTTAAGTATGCTGTTTATAAAAGCATGATATTGCTATGTTCTTTTTATCATTTAGGAAAAGAAACATCGATATAAGGAAAACAAATATCTTGATATCAAAATTAAAGAAGAACCTCCTGATGAAGATGAAGAAGCTCCTATTCATTGTGGAATATGTGAGAATTGTTTAAGGACTGAAGATTGCGATGAATGTGATGTTTGTGTGGTAAATAACTTTTTAATTTAATTTTCTAATTGTATGAAATAATCTAGTGTTTAAAATATTTGTTTATTAATAAAAATTGCTTACACAGGATAATTTTTACAAAATTTAGATATCTTGAAATTTATTTGAATTGTAAATTTTCTGAAGTATGAATTTTTGTTTATTCATGAGAGATTTGAATGATTTAATAAAATATATTGTATGCAGTTTGTTTTTGGATTTTATTTTTTATTCACTGCAAGAAGTTCATACAAAGTAGCCCAAAGCAAAATATTTAAAAAGTTTTAGTAAAATAAAAAATATATAGTAATAAAAAAAATGAAAATGTTTAATCTGTATTTATGATTTTTTAAAAATCAAATTTCATCTTTTAAAAAATATCTAATCATCTTCTGTCATTCTGGTGAGTTCTACTAATGGACAATAAACATTCTTTCTTTTGGTTTGTGACTATAAAAAAATCAGCAGTTTGGGAAAATATTGAAAATTTTTTCTATTTGAAAGCATTATGCTTTTGAAGAATTTCCGTAACAAACGATCGCTCTGCCATTCTTTTTTAATTCTGCTTCTGAAATATTCAAATGTATCCAATCGATCTGAATCTGAATAACATAATCTTTATTTAATTTCAGAATAATTTTGCATTAAAATAAGTTAAATTATAGTTGATGTCCATATAAATGAGTGAAATTTCAAGTGTTTAAATTGAGATTTGTTTATAATAAATTATGTAAGTTAAACTCATTTTAATAAAGTATGTTTTCACTTTCCAATTTCAATGTTAATTTCTTATATTTTGAAAAAAATTCACTTCTATTTTTCAAATTATGCTTTTATAAAATTTTTCATTGTTTAATAATTAAATAAGAAAAGAACGTGCTTTTGTTTCCATTAATTTGATTTCTCTGCTCGTAGATGTGACAAAGAAAAATAGCGGGGGGGGGGGGGGGGGGGGAAAGAAAAGATTGCTCTGCCTTTTAACCTATGGTGACATCATGAGAAAAATTGTACTTTCTCAGAGAACGTAGTAAAAAGCAGTAAATATTGAAAAAAAGTAACGTTGAATTTTTAGAAGAAAATATGTTGGCCAAAGCAGTATAAAAAAATGTCTCAATGTAGTGTACTAGAATTAAACTCCCTAAGAAGTGCTCATTTTTGTTTCTTAGCAGTCGATCTATTGCAATAAAACACTATTGAGTTCTTCACTTTAAGAAACTTGGCATATATCTTGGTCAGATTTGAAATGGGGTAAACATATTTTTGAAAAAAAAAAATTAATATTCAAGAAAAATGTTGGACAAAGCTCTTTTAATCTGGAATAATAAATGGAAAAATTGTCCATTTATCTGTATATTGACCATCTTCTAGTACTATAATGTGGTGGAGACTTAGACTACCTCAAAGAGACATTTTTCAAAAATGTATTTAGACTTTTTAAAATGTAGAATTTATTTTTGAAA
Source organism: Maratus michaelseni (assembly GCA_963931845.1). Taxonomy (NCBI): domain Eukaryota; kingdom Metazoa; phylum Arthropoda; class Arachnida; order Araneae; family Salticidae; genus Maratus; species Maratus michaelseni. Next base: position 190,963,935 of record OZ007587.1, read on the forward strand.
TTGCCATCATCTTTGATTGTTTATATTGCAGCATTACATTTATTAAATAAAATGTTGCTTGTTTCTAAATGTTTTTCTTTCCTTCGTTACTGATTGTTATTTCTCAAATTCCAAAACTCTACATCTATCAGTCCAGTTAGAAGGCACGAATGATAGTTACAGACTGTAGACATTATATGGAAAGCTCTTTTCTTTTCCAAATCACGTAGTCCTTTTGACCCTTTTGAGTTACAAGCTGTCAAAACTGCTTATTTTTTAAACTTTTCAAAATTTAAATTGTTATAATTCAGGATGCACTGCCTGAATTATGTTTTTTTGGTTGGGTTTGAAAGTAATAACACATATAAAAAGTCCATACTGTTATATCTTTCTCTTCATGTGCAGGGGTGTAGAATTTTTTAAAAATCTTACCAGCCAAAGTTTTATTTTACCAGCCAACAAGATGCAATGTGCAGTTAAAAATTTCTATGGCAAAATTTACTCGACTGCAAAAATATTTCGTTACTATTACTTCTACAATGCATTTTTGTAATGCCCTTCTATAAAATTAAGAAATATATTCAACACTGGAAATTTTATAGGATAAAACATAATACTATGTTCACATTGTGCTAATTTAGAAAACTGCAAAATTCAGCTAACAAGTATAAAATAATAAAGTGTTTAGCAATTATTAAATAAAAATTCACTCGCCTTGTCAGAAAATATAGCCAGTGGCAAGTAAGATGGTGTAATTCCTCACCCCTGTTCATGAGATATATTTTTTCAAAAACTGATATTTTGGACAATGTTTCAGTATCTTTTAAACTACTCAAATCCTTTAAAAACTTAGAGATAACTCAACATTTACATGATCTGATAGAAAAACAACATAGATTTTGAATTTTCTGTTTATCTCTATTAGTTCAAAAATTATTCAAGGTTAACCTTTGAACTTTGTGAAAACGTACAAAATTGTATGCTTCGACACCTTTTAATCAGAAAGATTTTTAATATAGAATTTTTTTGCACATGGATTTTAGCTTATTTTCTTAGGTATTCACATACAAAATAGGGAAAAAATAAAAAATGGGATGACAGCCATCTGTTTATCAAAATTCTGTGGAATGACCCATATTAAAATTAATTGTACTTTGACAAAAAAGTAGCATTTTTTTAATGTTTTATTTTAAACTTTAATATTGGTAATAGTGCTAATATTTTTTCTGCTCTTTATTTTTTATTATCTGAGTTTTTTTTTTAATTCTTTCTTTCAGTTTAACATATGTAATATTTTCTAGAAAAAGAAAACAAACTCATGGCGCTACATGTATAAACAATGTCTTTTACGGCAGTGCATAGAAGAAATAGTGAGTATATTTCATAATCTATTGCAATTCATTCAATGATTCAGAATAAAATATAACAAAATCTATTAAACACAATAATATATATTTTTGTTTCACAGCAGCTGTTGTTAATCATTGTGTATGTTTAAATGTTATCCATTAGATTTATTTATTTTTTTTTATTATTATTTTTTTTCCATTAAGAAATAATCTTGGACATTATTTTTCCATTTACTTTAAATGTAATTTTAAAATTATTTTCATATTAATGATGCATTATAATAATATCTATAAAAAATGCTGGGTAATAAAATTTAATACACAACTAGCTGGCTTCGCCCGCTAGCGGGCCCCTAATTTACATCGGTGCCTCGAATTGTAGAAAATCTCGAATCTTGTAAAACCTCGAACCGGACGAACCTCCGACCCGGGTCCCCGCCGCCTTCGGCACCGTATACCGGTCGTGCTACGCACGCACCGGATAATCCTTTAATTTGCACATCGAATAGTATAAACCTCTAACTGAACGAATCTCCGACCCTGGTCTCCGCTGGCTTCGGCACTGTATACCGGTCGTGCTACGCACGCACCGGATAATCCCTTAAATTGCACATAGAATAGTATAAACCTCTAACTGAACGAACCTCCGGCTCGGGTCCCCGCTGCCTGCGGCACCGTATAGCAGTCGTGCTGCGCACGCGCTGCAGTATACTTTAGTTCCACCTTCTGCCACCAGGTTGCGCAATCCGTTTATATGACCATAACTGCAATCGTTAAGACTTTCGATGTCGAGTCGAATGAGTCATACCCCGTCGTTTTCATGCCCGTAGAACCGAAGATAGGAAAGCGCCTCCTGGTGGTGAAAAAACGAAATAAAATCGGTAAGCTCTATCGATGTCGAGTCGAATGAGCCATACCCCGTCGTGATCCTTCCCATAGAAACAGAGATAGGAAAGCGCCCCCTGGTGGTGAGAGTCGGAGCAAAAATCGATAAGCTGTAGTATCCTCTATCGACGTTGAGTCGAATGAGCCATACCCCGTCGTGATCCGGGCCATAGAAACAGAGATAAGTAAACGCCCCCTGGTGGTGAAAAACGAACTAAAACCGATAAGCTCTAGTCGAATAGTATAAACCTCTAACTGAACGAACCTCCGGTTCGGGTCCCCGCTGCCTGCGGCACCGTATAGCATTCGTGCTGCGCACGCGCTGCAGTATACGTTATGCTTGTATAAATAATGTAGGCAGTCTATTTTGAAGTATACAGAGTATAACTTTTAGTTATAACGTAGTGAGAAGCTTTTGCTGGTTTAAGATAGATTATCATATTAAAGTTAAATAGTGAAATGCAGAATATATATATATATAGAATTCAATGAAGACAAAAAGTTATTCAAACACAGGAGATTTATTCAAAGTACTCACATATTATAATACAGCATCTTGATACTAATAACTTGATATGAAACAGTTTCGTTTTTGAAGACAGTAACATTTCACTTTCACAGAACATGGATATTTTGCAGATAGACGTAAACAGAACAAGACAAACTTATTAAACACATCAAATATATTTATACTTTATTGCACCAAGCTGCTCGAACTTAAATACCATCGCCATCAACCACAACGATCATCGTTCACTTTTATATCACATTAATAAGCCAGATATTCTAATACTACGACGATATCTATTGAAAGAACACCGCCGATTACTTGATCAATCGATTTCCAATATACCCCCTATGCAAAGATACACCAACTATTTATACTGGTAGAATGTCGGCTAATCACTAGAAACACCTACTTTACTAGAACGATCCACCGAAATTTGCATACACGTGCCATTGTTGATTCGACGTTCGGTCTTCCAATCCGAACGGCCTACGTGTGCCGCCATCTAGTGAGTGGCAGAAGCACTACCTCAGAAGTACTTACGATGTTTACGATGTAGTGCGGTTCTCGTTAGAAGTAAAAATGTGTTTGTGTTTCTGTAGTTACGTTTTAATGATGGACTAAATAAAAAGTATTCGTTCATGAAAACAGCTCAAATTATGGGAAGAATAAAGTGCAAAAGGTAAGTAAAAACGATGTATTCACAAAAGTAAATTATATTTATGAAGTGTATTTTATATTTAATAAAGGTAAAACTTTAATGTTTATTACTTAATATGAAGAATACTAAGAGTGTATGAGTGATAATGAATGGTAGTTTTTATGTGTTGCTTGAGTCAATAAGAGCAACATATATTCTGGAGGCATGTGATTTTCCTAACATGTGCCCCTCCTCTTATTGTCTCAACGCAACTATCAGCCAATTGTCCAAAGAATATGGAAATGACTTGAGAAAGTCTGAAGAGACTAGAAAAATGGATTTAATATCCAAAAGAACTTCACTATACACATCTCAGCTGAACTGAACAAATTAACTTTAAAAATCACCCATGTTTGATTTTTTTCATATAGTTAAAAACAGTGTTAAAAACAATTTAAATACTTGAAAAATTTGGATCTCGATCAATTAGCATAACTCTCCAACAACATTAGTGAACCTCACACAAACGACCATAACAATTTTAACCTTACAATAATTTAATTTTAAAACAATGTTCAACAATTTAAATTTAACTAACTGCCTCAAAGATTAATATATTGCAACTTTCCCTTTTATACTAGTACGACCAAAATTTAACTTCTCAGCTTAAGTCAAATTTTCACACAAAGCCCCCCCCCCCCAAAAAAAAAAAAAATTTCAAAAAAAAATTTCAACCCATGGACTTAAGGACTAGCCGGAAAAACCGTTGCAAAAATACTAACAGCAGCTTAATACATTACAATTTTTAATACAAACAATTTTAAACAATTTAACAAGAAAAATATTGCAAATACGTACCAAAAATTTAATCTTCAATTTGAAAGATTAAAACAAGTTTTCCAACAACAAGAAATTTTTTCCAACTGCAATCCAACATACACATATTTAACACTAGAAAAGTTCTTTATTTATAACATCAAAGAAAAAAATTTAATTTGGAAAATCTTTGAAGAATTTAAAGACCTGACTCCTTGGGACATTAACTCAATATCCAAAACAAAATAGTAACTTTGAAGAACTTTCAGCATCTGAGTTAGGATAAAACTATTGACTACAATCAACTACTTTCTTACATAACACTCAGCGTCAATTACTCTCCACGCCTGGATTCCATTCACACCAATTGAAGTCTCAGATGCCTAAAAGAGATCAGAATTAGATATCTACATTTATAACAAGGTAAAGAAAAATACATATACCATATTTTTAACATTAATTATAACAGATTATTCAACAGATAATTTCAAAGAAAAAATTTACCTTTTAAAAATTAGATAAGTTCATATACTGTTATCCCTTTGGAGTCAGCCAATAATTTAATTTTTACCTTTACAAATCTAATGATCAAAAACATTTCCCCATCTGGTTATCCATGGATAAACGGGATCCCTCCCAGACATAGAAAAATGCAAATCATTCTATTCTAACAATAAAACTTTCATTCTCTACATTACATTACAGTAATATTATCAAAAAGAACTCTATATCTTCTATCATCATTTCCCATCCGGCATACGGGGAAAAGTGACACTCCCATTAATGAACTAAATAAAACTGGACTCACTGACTTAAAGGTTTAATGTGCCCGCGGAAAAGCCCTGATGTGGCAGTTACCCCCAACACAACCCCCCCCGAAAGAGTTCTCTGTCACTTACCGGTCAAGGGTCACCCTCCCGAGACGGTACTGAGGGCTGATCGAACTCCTCGAGAGGAAGTATTAAATAGCACCATCTCCACACCAAAGCGGGAATTTAAATGTATACCGAATGAGAAACTTGCAGTTTGGAAATCAAAAAAAAATTTACCTTACACACATTTTTTTTTCTTTTAATAAAAATTCCATATTAAAAAATACTTTAACCTTACACTTCAAAATATCACTAAAAATTCAGGAATTATTCTAAAAAAAATATATATTGCACAATTTCCTTACACTTATAAAATTTACAAAGAGAATAGGTACGTATTTGACTAGAAAAGTAATTAATCTATTTTAAACAAGATTTTTACAAATCTCAGAAGATCATATTTGGTGAGGGGTTTGGTAAACACGTCTGCGAGGTTAGCCTTGCTACGGACAAAAGTTAAATCAAAAAAATTTTTATAAACCAGATCCCTGACAAAAAACAGTTTAACGTCGATGTGCTTACTACGGTGATTTTCGATTGGGGACTTAACGAAATCTATGGCCGCCTGGTTGTCAACGTATAATTGAGATTTAACATCGCATTCACAAATGATCTGCCTACTCCGGCATTCCCGCAGGATCCGGTCATACCAAACTATATTCTTGGTAGCTTCAGTCAAGGCCACAAACTCTGACTCCATGGTAGACAGGCTCACACATTTCTCCTTGAAGGTTCGCCAATCCACGGGTGAGTTTCCCAAAAGAACGAGCTGGCCACCAATAGAAGTCCGGTCATCCCGGTTCGCTGCAAAGTCTGCATCAGAGTAGGCGATCAACTGCTCCTGATTACATGATAATCGGAGGCGATAATTTCTAGTATATTTTACGTAACCTGGCAGCCGTAGAAGTCCGCCCCAATGAAACAATCCTGAATTACTCTGAAACTGACTAAAAATATTAACTGCATATGATATGTCAGGCCTAGTACGATTTGCTAAGAATGACAGACAACCGAGCACATTTCTATATGGTATGGATTTCATGACATCAATATCTGACTGTGAGGTTGGGCAATCAACTTTAGAAAAATTTATACCCTTGCTAATTGGCAGTGAAGATATAGGTATTTTAAAGCTTTTAAATTTATTACATATTTCATCAATATAATGAGATTGATGAATCTCTAAGCCATTCCTTTCATCGAATTCTACCCCCAAAAGCTTTTTGTTTTTTCCCAATACTTTCAAGTCGAAAAATTTACCCAACATTTGTAAAGCATTATCTATGACAGTCTGATTTTTCCCAAACAACACTATGTCATCCACATACAACAAAAGTACTATTTCAGATTTAAAGATATATACACAGTTACAGCTATCCAATTTGATGAAACCAATATTAATTAAAACTTCATGTATCTCAAAAAACCATTCTCTACCACTTTGATGTAGTCTCGATCCAGCTTGCAATACAAATGAGACTTCTCAGGTATGGTGAAACCGGGCGGTTGTAGCATATACACGTCTTCTCTCAATGGTGCGTAAAGGTAGGCGCTGGTTATATCACACACACTGAATGTGACGCCATCCGCTACACGATACCAAGAGAGAGAAAAAGAATCGGATTACACCAAAATTGACCCACAGGGCTAAAGGTCTCATCGTAAGATTCGCCTTTAATTTGTTTATAGCCCTGGGCAACTAAACGAGCTTTAAAGCGGGCAATCCTCCCTAATTCATCTCTCTTGATAGTGAAAACCCACCTACATCCCACTGGAGTTACGTTGGCAGGTAAAGGAGCCAAATGCCAAACCTTCCGTTTTTTTTTTTTATTCGATGATGCGTTAAAAAGCGACAATTTGGATGTCTGCGATTATCAAAACGGAATTATTTTCAGAGTTCGGTTTCGGTCCGTAATTAAAACACTTTTGTTAATTAATAACTCCCCGGGTCCGGGTCGGACTCCCGACACGGCCAAACTTGAGCCCCGCGCCTTTTTTCCGAATTTTTCGGTGCTCGAGCGCCCTCCGTGCGTCGCCTAGTCGCGAAGCCTTTGCGGGTACAGACACACACACACACACAGACGTTTACCGCGCTTAATATTAGGGATTGCTTAAATCATTTTCACATGAAATGTAATGTCAGACTATTTTGTTGTCATTTGTTAATCTAACAGTCTCTTAAAATTAACATTTGACTGTAGAATTAGATGAATAAGTTTGAAAAACTGAGTATTTTATTATTTATTAGCAAAACCCGCGGCTTTGCTCGCATGTTTGTTGAAATATGCCAAGTGGTATTCATGTGTTTATTTTTATTAGAGGAAATTTTACTAGTACAGATAATTCAAAAATTACTATTTAAGCCACATTTTGTATAAACTTCATTCTTATACTGCATTAGGCGAGCATAAGACTTAAATGAAGGAGAAGAACTAAAATTAATTTCAAATAAATGGTAATTTAGAATGTATTTGGAAGGTTTTCCGCTCATTTCATTTTTCATTTGAAATTTTGAATTGTTTAGAAACCGTTCTTAGTGAGCATTCACATCTTAAAAGTAACTACCATGGTAAATTCCAAGCTTTTAGTTATCCAAGCTTCTATAACAACTATATTACAGAAATAACAATGTTGGATCATTTTTTGTTCCTGCACACTTTAAAATTTCTAAATTTTTAAAAAACTGCTCTGTGGATGAATTTATGTCACTAAAGTGACAACCATGTAAAATTTTAAGTTTCTATCCTTAATAATTTTAGATAAATCATAGTTTAGAAGGTTTTTAGAATGTTTCCCTCTCATTTCACCCTTTTAAATTTCAAAAATTTAAAAAAAAAAAACGTTCTTAGACAGAGAGCAGTGACATCTTAAAAATAACTACCAAAACAGATTTCAAGTTTCTAGCCCAGTAAGCACGTTTTTTACGTCTGCACCCTTTTAAATTTCAAGTTTTGTAAATACTTCTGTGCGAGCATTTATACCTGAAAAATAACAGACTGATAACATTAGAAAAGTAATGTTAATGGGGTTGATTAGAAGCAGAGTGCTTAATGGCACTAGGAAATGTTTAGCTGAATTTTAAAACCCTGAATAACTAAACTTTAAAATATTAGTCTATTGAAATTCTATAATTGGATTAAGTAACTATTTAAAAAAGAGGAAAACAGAATTTCAATGTGTGGTGAAAAAGAAAAAGCCATTTTAAAAGCATTAACATTTATTAGTAACTTAAAAGTAAAAACAATAAATAAAATAAACTTTAAAACATTACTCAAGCTATATTTAGCAAATAATATGACTTATCTGTAATTAACAATAACAGTAGCAAAGAGTATGACTATGTAATTAACAATAACAGGAACTTACACTGACTCATAAAAGCTTCACATTTATATACTACTCAAATAACTGGTAATTAGCCCTTTCACTACTTAAACAGGTTTCAATAAATGGATGTATAGGAGCTTCATATGACGATTATAAAAGGACTTTGACTTCACAGCAATATACAGTATCTCACAAAAGTGATGGGACACTTGTGCTTTATAAAAAGAAACTGCAATAAAATAAATAAACAAACATGTGCAAAAATTTTTTGGGTGTGTTTCATATTTAAAGTTAGTAACAATTATTACATAACATACATTTTGTCAAAATATTAAAATATTAATTTAGTAAAAATACAATTGTTCAGAACGGAGCAAAAAATGGCTCACATAAGTGATGGGACACTTACTTTTCCATCAAATATTTATCCAAAAATTTTACTTTTTAAAAGGTTTTAATATTTTGTTGGATTTCCTTTTACTTTTAAAACATGATTTAATCTTTTTGGGATGGATTCGACTATTTTTTTTGTGATTTCTGGAGTGATTTTACCCCATTCTTCTTGAAGCACCGATTTTAGTTGTTGTTTTGAAGAAATGGTGTGTTTGCGAATTCTTGATTCCAATTCTTGCCAAATATTCTCTATGGGATTTAAGTCTGGAGATTGTGGTGGTGTTTTTATTATTTCAGGACAGTTATATAGCAGCCAGAGTCTAACGTTCAGAGCAGTGTGCTTGGGGTCATTGTCCTGGTAGAATTTAAAATCGCTATGAAGGTTCAATTTTCGTGCTGAAGATTTCAAATTTTGCTTTAAAATATCAATATACTTGTACTGATCCATTATACTGTCAATAAAAACAAGATTACCAACTCCAGCGGACGACATACACCCCCATACCATAACTCCTCCTCCACCATGTTTTACTGTTGGTACCAAGTTCTGTTTGCGAAGTTCTTCCCTGGGTTTTCTCCACACCAAGATTCTACCGTCAGAACCAAATATATTAAATTTACTCTCATCAGCAAATATAACTTTATTCCAGTAATCAGAATTCTTATTTATGTTGGATTTTGCGAAAGCTAGTCTGAGTTTTCTATTCTTTTCACTTACGAAGAATTTTTTCCTGGCTACTCTACCGTGATATCCAGCAGATCGAATTACCCTTCTAATAGTTTCAGGATTAACAATTATTCCATATAATGCTTGTAAATCAGCAGCAACTTTTGAAGCACTAATTCTTGGATTTTTTTTAATATTTCGAACGATAATTCGCTTTATTCCATTGGATAGCTTTGATGGTCAGCCAGGTCTTCTTTTATCCTGAATCATATGATTCTTTTTATATCGTTTAATGATATTGAAAACTGTTGAACGACTCAAGTTAACTGTTTCAGCAGTTTTTCTAATAGATTTTCCACGTTCAATATGCAAATTAATAACTAATTTTCGAATTTCAGGCGAAGTTTCTTTTCGTTTAGCATTCATGACTACACAGAGCTAAAAAACACAAAAATTCCAAAACAAACTGGAGAGAAATACTGCAGACGATTTTATAAATTATTGCCAATTGCTTTTAAGTAAAAATAAAACCCCAAAAAATATTTTTATTGCTTATTTCAGACGATTTTTGTTGCATATATAATGGTGTCCCATCACTTATGTGAGGTATTTTTTGCTCCGTTCTAAACATTTGTATTTTTATTAAATTAATATTTTAATATTTTGACAAAATGTATGTTATGTAATAATCTTTACTAAATTTAAGTATGAAACACACCCACAAAAAAAATGTGTACATGTTTTTTTAATTTATTTGATTAGTTTCCTTTTGTAAAGCACAAGTGTCCCATCACTTATGTGAGACACTGTATTACACACAACAAAAATGTCACAGCATCCATTAGTTCTTTCTTTCCGAAATGCATTGAAACATTAAGATTCATCATACTAGGCTTTATTTGAAAACGTGTAAAGTTATCCAGCTGATTAAATTCCAAATAAATATATAATAAAAATAATCGATATTCCAAATAAAAAACCTGTCTCACTTTAAAATAAATTTGGAGACATTTTGATTCAGAGTTGACGATATAAAGTAATTCAAAGCTGACTAAAACATTATGATAAAGAACAAGACTTTTCCAATTAGTGCTCATTAAGCAATATCTAAAAGAAACCAGTTAAGTCATTCCCGCAACATCTCTAAAACAACTTGCTGTCAACCAATCAAGTAAAACAGAAACAAGCAAGTGAAGGATGAATGAATGTTCAAGGCTTATATTTGAAAAGATATCTGTAAAAGTATCAACCATGCAATGTCCCAAATTACAGTGATCTGATTTGTGAAAAGTGGAGCGGGATACTGATGAATGAAGCAAGACATAATCGTCGCAAGCTAATATGTCATCATGTGGTGATTGGAGAAGTGAAGTCCAAACTATTCTAGATTATATAAGAGTTGCACTAGAATATGATAATGAAAGTATGGAAACTAAACTTGAAAAAAGAGAAACACAAATAAAGTAAATTGCAGGTAAAGATGGGAGTATATTTAAATATTATTGATAGGTAAGTTATCTTTACATTAAAATAATTGAACAAAGATAAAAGTTAATATATGAATGTAAAATAATATAAACATGTGTGCAGTGATGAGACCTAAGAGTATATATACTTTCAACAATGCCCCTCCACCTCTCATCACTTGTACAACATGAAAGGTAGAAATGCCCAAAGAAAAACTCATCACATCTCAAAATTTCTAAAAGCTAAAAAGTACCTTAAAATCTATAAAAATTTCATTCATAGTAACTAAAAATATCCCTGAAAAACCTCTCGCAAAAACTCCATGCAGTAACCTGACAAAAGAAATAAAAGGCTGGAAAGGTAAAAACAATCATAAGCTCCCATACATCCATAATTTATTTTACATTTATACAGATTAAAAAAATATAACAAGTTAATAGACATCACATAAAACTAAAAGAAAAATATCCAGTCTTAATAGCAGTACATGAGTCGTTCTGAATGTGTTTGGTGCAATTTTCCAATGTACAAATATTATGGCAAAATCTCTTGGGATATAAAAGATATCAATAAATAGTACTCATAAAAAAAATTCTAAAAATTTTATCGCTTTTTAAAGCAAAAAAAAAAAAAAAAATATTATATATATATATATATATATATATACACAGTAGAACTTCCCTTTAACGAAGTCCCTATTTAATGAAGTTTTCTACTTAACGAAATTTTCTGCAGAACTTTGACTTTGAACACCATTCGCATGTAAATTAATCTCCATATTACGAAAAATATATTCTATATAACGAAGTTAATTCCACTTTTGTACGTGTAAGTCAAACTAAGAGGTTGCTTGTGTGATGGATATATGTGAATTTATTTCAGCGGATTGTACAAAAATGAACACATTTAAATAATCTCCATTCTGCTTGGTGCTAAATAAAACATTTTTTTTTCACACTGAGAAAAACACTTGTTATCATTTATCTCTCAAGCAAAGATTCCAGCGCTAACAGCTGGGAGAAGTGAAAATCCCTTTTTTAGATTCAATAATATAGAAGATGCACTGTCTTGTAATGGCGTCAGATGCATTGAAGCAAAAAATATCAATTAGAATCAGACAGTTACCATTCTGACCTTCCATCGCTCATAGACAATTGCTTTGTGCATCCACAAGAATGTGCTTCAAAATGCAAATCTAACGTCAAAGTTATTTTTGTTCCTGGTAATACAACTTCAAAACTTCAGCCTTTAGTCTAAAGAATAATAAAAAATCTTGAAATACATTATCAAAAAGGACAATAAAAAAAAGCCGATGTAGCGAAAACATTAGTTTGAGAACCTGTGTATCAGAACTGATGAAAGCTTGAGCCAAAGCTTGGGAATGTGACGTGATTTCATCAAACGTACACAACTGTTTTGTAAAAAAGACGGCTTCATAATTGAAACTGAATCAAATGCTTCTGAATCCAATACCTGTTTGTCATATTTGAAGAAAAAATTAATGAATTTAAGTTTATTTCTATTTAACGAATTTTCTTCATAACGAAGTTTTTAGGTGTAACGATGAGACTTCGTTAAATGGAAGTTTCACTGTATATATATATATATATATATATTTATAATATCTATGAATTTCAAAAACATATCAAGTTCTAATATCATTCTACTAAAATCTACTAAGAGATAATTAATGATATTGTGTAATCAGAATACCACATAGCTAAATATGAAAAATAATTTCAGTAACATAAATTGGTATTCAGATCCAGCATGACAGCTTATAGTATAACATCTAATATACCTATAAAAAAAAACATTAATGTTTAATTAATCATGTCTTCATCAACTATACCTATAATCCACTGAGTATCCTAAAATAACAGTCTCGATACAAATAATGAATGAAATCAGACCCGATTCAACTCATAAAAAAACTGATATGTTCTTACAAACATTATGCCATAAAATTCTTTGAAAAGACTTTCATGCATACTTTTGCAAAAATACATTTTGAATTCCATGCATTTTTCATGTTCATTAGCTATGGAATATGGAATAAGAACATTATTGATAATGTCAACAAATACATTCAAATGAAGACTCCATAAAAAAAAGTAGTAGTAGTATATTTTGTAGTTTAATATAAAAGACAAAAAAAATAATTGTAATTTAATTCTACAAAGTAAAACAAAAAGTAGATTTAAAAACATATTTCTCTGTAATTTTATAAAACAAAAAGTTTCTAAATAGTCTGTTACACAAATGTAGGATGCCACTATTATATATATAAAAAAAAAAAAAAAAAAAAAAAAATGCTGGCTTGGCTTTTTACAGTTTGGAAAGAATGAGTTAAAGGCTCGAATCTGCAAAAATCTGCTGGAAAGTAAGCCAAGGCCAGACTAAGCTGAAGTCTGCTGAAAAAAAAATAAACTGAACCTCACCCTTCCCAGGGCTAATGAAGGAAATTGGCCCATATGCCATCTTCAGTCCAGTTCCAGACTGATCTCTCATTTTTATTCAGATAATAAAATTGAATATAAAGACAAAGGACATCTTTCAGGAAATGGAGTCAAATTTGGCACTTTGATTTTTGAGGAACTGATTTTTGAGATATGATAGCCTGGGAAATATTACCATCAAAGAGTAATTTATTATAATTCTAGATGTAGCACATTTATAGAAAAAAAAAACACTCCTTTCAATTCGCAATTATTTCAATGGGGATGCCTGCAAATTTCATGCCTTTATGTATAAAATGGACTCCGAATGTGTCAAAGTTTCACATTGTTGAGTGTAGAAAAAAAAAGTGTTAAGCAGCAAACAAAAACAATATTTAAAAGAAAAAGAATCAAAAACAAAACCCTTCTGTTTTCCTTACTATTAAAAAAATAATTGTTACACTGTTTTAAACATATTGAAATTGATATAGATGTAGATAAGGTCGTAGATTAAAAGAGTGAATTTTTTCAATTAATCAATGAAAACAATCTCAAATTCCATAAATTGTTCACTGAAACAGACTGCAAAAATTTTTAATAGGTCTTTGGATTCGATTGCAAATTTCTTCAATTGATCGCTGAAAAGAAATTTGGAATTTCAACAGTCGTTTGTAGAAAAAAATCACTGATTTCATCAATCGCAAGGGGAAAGATAATCTCAATTTTCGTTAATAAGGATGGGAGAAAAATCGCAATCTTAGTTAATCGGTTGTTAAAAAAATCGTGAGTTTTGTAAATCTGACAGGGGAAAAAAAAAAGTGAATTTTGTCAATCAGTTGATGAAAAAGGATCTCAATTTTCATCAATCAAACAATGAAAAAAAAAAAATCTAAATTTTGTCAATTAGATGTTGAAAAAATCTCTAATTTTGTCAATTAGATGGGGGAAAAATCAAGTTTTGTCAACCAATCGCTGAAAAAAGAGTTGTGAATTTCGCCAATTGGTCGCTGTAAACAGTTACGAGTTTAGTCTATCATAAATGCAGTGTAAAAGGCTGTGTTGTGTTACTGTTGTTTTTTCAGGCATGAAAGTTTTCAGTTTTTTCAATAAAATCAGCCGTTTTTAATGTAATTTTGGCTGTTTCTGAGAATGATGCAAAAACATGGAGAAATCATGACCTGGAATTTTTGAGGGTTGAGTGTAAATAGATAAAATTGAAATGATATACAAATTCTGTATTTTTAAAATTTCCTTATCACAAATATAACACTTTTAAAAATATTAATAAAAAAAGAATAATACATAAGCTTGAAAATTGATTATAAGATGCGTAACAAAATAAGCCACTTACTTCTCCATTATCCCGTCAATCACTTTTTATAAAAAAAAAAAAAAAAAAAAAAAAAAAAATTATCGCCATACATAACTAATTGTACGTAACTATGCAACTATGCATCGCAACATATTTTTAATGCTTTTTCTCTTTTAATATCATGATGTCACTGTTTAAAGATTTGTTATTTCAATTTACAAAAGAAGTAATAAATCAGCAAAACATCATTTAAATACAAATAAACATCAATTTAAAAATAACTTGATGATGTAATCAGGTGTCGATCCAGGAAAAATTTGGGGCCTGTTTAGGGCCCCTTCACAAAAATCTATTTAATAAAATGGGCCCCTTCGCAAAATTCTATTCCATAAAAACTTACTATTTATTATTTATTTATTATTTTGTGATGTTTTAAAATGTGTAATTTGTAAACAAACAAGTTCACCAGAGCAGAAAACTTCAGCAAAAGGATTTAAAAAAGTTTTTATTTATAAATGCTTGGTTCGAATTTGATTAACTGGATTTCAACTTTCGTTGTAAAATGTTATTTTTCACAAAAATATAATAAATTTCACAAAAAAAAAAACCTTTACTTTTCACAAAATGGGCCCCAAGAAAAAAAACCTGCATCGACCCCTGGTAATAACACCAGTGATGCCGCTAGGTTTTTGAAATCCCTGGGTCCCTGAGACCCAGACACTTCCAAAATTCTGGATCCTTTTTTTTTTATAAAAGAGGTCCTCTTTTAGAAATAAGACAGATTTAATGTATTTTATACAAAATATGCCTCTTTTGCGATTTCTTAACAGAAAAAATATGCATCTTGAAAGATACATAAAAATTATATTTATGCATCCCTTCTCCAATTTTTTGCTTAAATGATGTGCTATAGCGCATCCCCGACATCACTATAACATGTGTAACTAAAAATCACTTGATGACGCCAGTGATGCCGCTAGGTTTTTGAAATCATTTGAACATGCATTTTTAGCATTATATCCTATAGTTTGGCGATCATTTCTTTTTATAGAAAGTGGTCGACCCAAAATAATATTAACGTGACTACATGTGTTCACCTTTTTTCTAGTGTTTCCAATTTTACCAAATACTCTTTCAAATGCAAAATCAAGGGGAGAAAGACTGAAATAAGGAATACTTAGAATACATATTTTGTGCTTGTACTTCATGCACATGCAAATTTTGTTATATTTCTGTTTTTTGTTTTTTCTTGCATCAATATTGTTTGCTTCAGTTGGAGTAGTTATGCTAATATAATACAGATATTTTAACATGGTATTTTAACATATTAAAACATTTTTATATAATTTCCGTTAATAATATTTATTTCTATATGTTCATGAGCATTTATATTGCAATAACTTTGTATTTCATGCATAGTTCAGCTTTTTCAGTGACCTTCAACTTTCTTGCCTGTATATGTGAATCTTCATGTGAGTGTAATGCAGATTATAAAACAGTAATCATTGTTTTTTTTTTGTTTTTTTTTATTAATACAGGTGTTTTACATGGGGATATATTTAAACTCATAATATAGTATAAATAAAGGAAAATGGTTATGAATGAAAATAATACTTTAAATGTATCTTTTAACTTTACTTGCATAGTTATTTTACATGTTATATACCTAATTCAATTATTTTTATATAATTTCCGTTAATAATATTTATTTCTGTATGTCATGCGCATTTATATTGCAATAACTTTGCATGTTGTGCAGGTTTTTGTTTAATAAATATAAAATCCTGCAATTTCGAGGTTCATTTCCAAAAAGAGTATGTGTACCCAGTGTATGCTGTCGAAAGCAATGGAGCTCCCAATTCTAGGTTCGTTCAGATAGATTTTTCTTTAAAAATATAAAATCATACAAATTCAAGGTTCATTTGCCAAAACCACGGGCAAACTCTATTCATCCTATATAGCCAAAATATACATATTTTATATATATCTTTTATAACACATATAATGTGAGGGTTTTGTATTTTTATATATAAAAGTAGCCTTTACTAAGCAATATTTATGGTGGGTATTTGCGCCATCTACTGGCTAAAGTAACCCTTTAACATTTACGAAACTAAGGGGTCATTGTGAAGGCTGTATAAGGGGGGAATCGAGTTTGGCGGTGGCCAAAACAGACCAAAGTGTACATAGCATGTCCAGTGTAGTTTAACGAAAGCAATGGGGCCCCCAACTCTAGGTTAATTTGAATAGATTTTTGTTTAAAAATGTAAAATCATACAAATTCAAGGGTATATGCTGCCAAAAGCAGTTGGGCCCCCATTCTTAGATTCATTTGGGAAGATTTTTATCTAAAATATAAATCTTTCAACACTCTTTTTAGGTATATTTAATGTTATTATGGGCCTGGGCAACGCCGGACAGATCAGCTAGTAAACCAATAAAATTGACATTTTAAAATGGTATTTTTAAAAGCAAAGTTACAGACAAAAGCATTACAAAGAAAATGAAACTAATTTGACCTTTTCTTGCTTTTGTAGCCTTTTTGTTTCTTTTACATTTTCAAAATGTTAAAAAGAAAAGAATATATGCTTCAAAAGAAAGATGAAAAATTGGAATGTTGTCTAAACAAAATATCATTTATGTTACATAAAATTTATGGTAAACCCATAAACCCTGTACATTGCTGATTTTTACAAATCTAACTTGAAGTACTGATGTAACAATTGTGAGTTTATATCTGCTTTTATTTAAGAAAGAACTAGTAGATTTATGCGTAAAATTAAACTCCAATGCAATGTTTGGTTAAAGTTTATGGCCTGATATTTAGTAATTACTTTGCAGTACCATATCCATATCACAAACCTTATAGAATATGTTAAGTGAATTACTGTCTGAGAATTTTATACAACTGTTTTCTTTTTCATTTTGGGGCATTTCTTAGTTATATATTAATACTTTTTTGTTTTTCCCTTACTTAGGTTTTATAATAATGACCAATTTTAAGTAATAAAATGTGTATTTATTTTAATTTATTCTTATATTTAAAATTTAGAATGGTCAAGTATATCAAGTTGAAAAAGTGCTGGATAAGCGCATTGTTAATGGTCGAGTTGAATACTTTTTAAAATGGAAGGGGTATCCAGAGTAAGTGTTTGTTTTACTTATATTACTTCTTCAATATGAAATTTTAGATAAAAATTTTTTATTCTTTCCATTATAAAGTGTTAATTGGTATTTTTTTTCCTCTCTTCCGTAAAAAATATTTTTTAAGTCATTTTACACTGCTTTAACAACAGTAAAGACACCCTACTCCCTAATCATAGATTATAAATTTTAGTTTTTTAGGTTATTTTCATTTGTATAAGCTTACATTTTTAACACTTTCCAACCTAGTTGAAAAGTGTTTATGACTTCGGTTTGTCTGCCATATGGCCGTCTGTCCGTGCTCTAACTCCCGTAAATATGCTCGGTTTGCCCTGCAATTTTTATATGTTATTGTCGTTATCTATAGCATGTTCCCTATTTCAACTGAAGTGTGTAGCACTTATAGTTTTTTTACAGGGACACTCAAAAGAATTCCGTTACATTACGGTCTATGGGGAAAAATCATTTTCGGTTTATTTTAATGATGTTACACAATTTTAAACACATTGTAATTGATACATATCACTAAGGTGCATTACAAGAAGCTTAATATGGAATAGGGTGTGCATAGCACTTATAGTTACTTTACAGGGACAGTCAAAAGAATTCAGTTACTTTACAGGGACAGTCAAAAGAATTCTGTTACATTACGTCTATGGAGAAAAATCGTCTGCGGTTTAATTAAATAATGTTTCACAATTTTAAATGCATTGAAATTTATATATATCACTAAGGTGCATTACAAGAGGCTTACTGCAGAATATTGTGAGTATAGCAGTCATCGTTCATTTACAGGGACACACAAAAGAATTCTCTACTGTCTGTTAACAATAATTCCTGGAAGTGCGTTTTAAGTTGCTGAACGCGATTTTAAATTTAACTCACTTCTTGTCTATTACTTGGTGTGTATAAATTCTGTAGATCATATACAGGGCAGCACAAAAGTTCACGAACACATTTCCATTTATTGACAGAAACTCCAGAAGGAGAATTTTAAACTGTGCTATGCGTTTTCTAACTAAACTAAAATTTAGCATCCTATGTAGTATATATAAAAATCTATAGATCATATACAGGGCTGAATAAAAGTATTCGGATATTTTTCCGAATATTGAATATGTTGGAAATTCCTGAAATTACGTTTTTAAATTTGTTATGCGTTTTCCAAATTGTTTACTTAGATGTTATCTTTCAAATTATTAAACGGTAATGATTTGTAAAATTATTTTGGAAATGTTGGAAAGTGTTACATAATCTATGCTTGAAGCATGATTTTTCATTCTTGTTAATTTAAAAATAGGTGAAACCCAACGAAATTAGACAAAAGAAAATGTTTGAAAAGGAACTGTTTGATTGTTTTTATAATAAACCTACACAAATAATTAGAATAAAAATTCAATCTTATACTGGCTAGTCTAACTCTTTAAACAAATATTATTTTTAACCAAAGTTACGAAAATACTATTTCCATTAACTTCAACTTTTCAAATTATTGAAAATTAAGCTTTGTGCATAATAGTGATTAATATAGAATCCATTAGATATCAATTTAAGTACTTTCTAAAATCTATAATAATAAGGCTAGAATTCTGTGTGTACCTACCTGTCTGCAGTGTTCTAATGGGATCGCTGCATGCAGAGCTACAAGATTTGGCAAGTATTTGTATGTCTGTACCATGAAGCTAGTTGTTAATTTCTTTTTATTAACCAAAATATTAATTAAAAACCATAATAAACATTGCAAAATGAAGAGCTTCCTTCCTTCAAGATAATTGCGCCTGTGCATCTCCTTAAGTTCTGTCGTCCTTCATGCTACAAAATCAAAGCATTAGTTTTTTTCTGTATTTTGAAATCTCGATCACTGTGTCACGCATAATTACCAAAATAATAATAATAATAATAATAATAATAACAATAATAATATGAAAAAAGAGGAAAATATGAAATTTTTCGCCATTACAAAAGCCATTTTTACTAGATGTCTATTTGCAGTTTTCCATTTTCCAGGAATTTCAAACTGTCACATCCACTTCCAGAATGAAAATGCAGATAAATAAATAAATAGCCCCCCCCCCCCACATACTTTTTTGGTGTACCTTTCATTTTCTAAATGTGTATATTTACAAAAATATGTATATTAATATTTTATATATATACTATAAAATCCCAATTGTAAGCTCCCTTTTTTCAAAATCAAACTAGTCGTTGGGGGCCACGCCACCATAATACTTACCCATCATGGATATGCATAATGTAAAATATTAAAATAAAAATGTGTAAACTACTTATAAAATGCATTGCAATTCCAATAAAATCGTGGCTGAATGACGTCATAAACTTTAAAGGCTCGATTACTGAATTGCTTGAAAGAAACATCCTTATAACTCGAAAAATAATAATCCTATTAACTAGCAGTTTATTGCATCTGATTAAGCATCAAATTTCCAATTAAAATATATCTTTGAAGTGAAATTTGGATGAAATACAGGGTCACGAAAAATCTAAGAGTGTGGAAAATAGGATTCCAAATATCTCGGCAACTAATTATCCGATCGACTTCATGCTTTATGCAAAATTTATGTTTTTTTATTGTCTTTTATATTCATTTCTTAAAATAAACAATTTCGAAAATTTTTATATACCTTTCATCAGAACGAATATTTCGAGAGTCCGAAAAAAATTGTTCCGGTTAATCGAGGTTATTGAAATTAAATAGGCTTCTTCCCATTATTACATACTAAGTACATACCAAATTGCAAGTCTCTATCTCAATTTTTTCGGGAGATAGAGCGTTTACAGACACACAGACGGACGGCAAATTTTTTTTTCTAAAAATATGTTTTTCGGAATCTCCAGTGTCTGAAACGTGTAAATCCGTCAAAATTTTTTTTTCGATTTTCAAAACGATTACAAGACTTACCCTATACTACGTTTGATGGGTAAGTAAAAGGGTTAAATTTGGGAAGGGGCTTATAATTGAGATTTTTTTTAAAAATCATTTAAAAAACAGTTTTTATCATTAATTTAGAAGTAAAAAAGGGACGAAAATCTTCCATATTTCCGCAGATTAAAAAAAAAAAAAATCCCCCTTCCCCCCCTAAAATCCTGCCACCCCCTCTGCCCACAAAAAAAAGTTTAAAAAAATCTTTTTTTAATATATTTTCTATTTTACTGTAACAATAAATAACCAATCATCTAAATCACCCCTCAAAATTATAGTTCCCCTCTTTGCACCCCTTCCCCCTCTGGTACCAAAAACACACAGTTTAACTTTTATAACTTTTGAATTTTAACCCGCGAGAACTTGCTAGATTTCTTGTCACACCAGAACTCGCTAGTGAGAAGTTTTCTCATAGTGCCCAATTGCCTTCACTTTTACCTTACACATTCGTTTAATATCAGCAGTTTTTGTTTGTCTTAATACTTTATTCACAAAAATATATAAAATGATAAAAAAAAAGTTTCTAAAATTTAATTTAAAATGAACAAAGGGTTTAAATAAGAGTCTTATTGCAACAGCTGGGACAAAAAAAAGTATGATGGTGAGAGAAAATCTTACACGTGAGTTCTCCCGGGTTAAACTTCTTTTCAGACTTTTTTTAATTAAATACTCTATATTAAAAATAAATAACTCCAATCTACCACCTAAATTAAGCCCTCCTCTTAAAATCTCTTCTTCTCTCCCCCTGCCCCCCCCCCCACATCCTAATCGTATGAAGACCGTCCCCTTTTAAATGCATCTCGTAAAATTTAAAATCTGTAAAATGCTTAATTTTTTCTGCTCTATTTGTGGTCCCCCCCCAACAATATTCAAATAACGATCTAAATTAGTCCCCTCTCCCCATCCAAAAAAGTCCTCTTTATTTTCTTTGTGCCCCCCCCCCCCCCAAGCACATATTTTAAAGTCTTAAAAAAGTTTTTTTTAATCTATTTATAACTTTTTTGCAACAATAATTAAATAATTATGTAAATAGCTTCTCCCCCACCCAAAAAAATTCTGCTTCTCCCTTACCCTCCACCCAGCACACAAACTTATATGTATTTTTTTAAAGATTTTTATGCTGTATTGTTACTTTGTAGCAACAATAAATAAATAATTCTATAAATCTCCCTTAAAGTTCCATTTTCCATCCCCAGACAAAGGGGTGAATTTCTGGAAAGGGATGTGAGGGGGGGGGGGGGTAGAGAAGAAATTTTAGTCTTTTTATAGTTTGGCTGTTCTCACAGCTGATATTTTGTTAATGGATGGGGAATTATTTTAGAGAACATATTTATTTCAAAACATAAAATATACATGTGATTCAGGATAGAAAAGCCAAACTGCAAAAAAGATGCAAATTTTTGCTTTCCTTTCACACATTTAGAAATCCACCGCCTCTCCTTTGAGAGAATAGGACAGAGCAAAAATTTAAAAAAGGATGATGATTTTAGATGAGTGATACTTATATGAGATGATATAGATGAGATGAGTTACCTTACTACAAAATAAGAAATAGATGAACATTTAAAAAATAAATAAAATAATATTGAAGATTTAAAACTATTTGCTGGTTGAGAAGACAGACGGGAAGTGGAAACTTTTGGGAGAGGAGGGGGAGGAAAGGGTAATTTAAATGATTGATTATTCATTAATATTGTTACTAAAGAGAAACAAATACAGCATTTTTTTTAAAAATAGTTTTAAAGATTTTAAAATTTGTATGTGTGTGTGTGTGGGAGGGGGCACACACTTTTGGAGTTGAGAGAAATTTTAGGTGACAAATTATCTATTTATTTTTACTGGCTAATATAACTGGAAAATATAACAAAAATTTTGTCACATAACAGTTTTACAAATTTTAAACTTTGTATTCTTAGGGTTGAGGAGGAAATATGAATTTCGAAGGAAAGAGTTCGTAATTAAGATGATTTGTTATTTATTTATTGGAAGATTTCTTTTAATAAATAGTTTTAAAGATATTTATAATTATTTTTTTTGATAGGGGTTAGCAAAGTGGAGGAAGCAGACATTTTGGGGTAGAGCAATAATTGAAATGGCTGAAATTTTATTTATTGTTACTTGACAGCAACAAATAGAGCATATATATTTTTAATAAAGAGTTTTAAAGATTTTAACCTTTGTATCCTGAAAGGAGAGGGAGGTAAGGAAGAAGTGCAAGTTTCACAGAGAGAGAGAGAGGGGGGGGGAGGGGGGTGAATTATATTATTGATTATTTATTTATTTTTACTAGAGAGCAACATATAGGACAGAATATATTAAATAGAGGTTAAAGATTTTTTGCTGGGGGAGGTAAAATGATGGAAGCAGACATCCTGGCGGTAGAAAGATAATTTAAATGGCTAATTATTTATTTATTGTTAGTAGAGAGCAACAGATAGAGCATATTTTTTTTATAAAGAGTTTTAAAGATTTTAAATTTTATATGCTGAGGGAAGGGACATAAATTTTGGATTGAAAAAGAGATTGTAGTTTAGAGAATTGATTTTTTACTAATTGTTATGTAACTAGTGAGCAGAAAGAAGTACAGAAGGATTTAAGATTCTCAAGTTTTCAAACTTTTATATGTTGGGGAGGGCAGAGAAGGGAAACAGACATTTCATGTGTGTGTGTGTGTTTGGGGGGGGGGGGGGGAGATTTCATTAACTGTGTATAAAAAACATAAGTGGAAATCTGCCAAAATGTCAAAAAGAAGATTGAAAATTCCCTCCCTTGGATTTTTAAAATAAATTTGGTGTGCATTAAAAAATTTGTTTGGTGAGGTGTGCAGGGGGGTATATTTGGGAATGGAAAATAAAATCAAAATTGCATAAAAAGTGTGTGTGGGGGGGGGGGGGGGGGGGCTTACCTTTGGAATTTTACAGTATATATATTTTTTTATTTCGAAGTTCGACTCTTTGATTCCTCATGTGATACAAGCACAATTTCATCACCTCTTTAATGTCATGTTTTTATTTCTGTATTAAATAAAGTAAAAGCCAGCTATTTCCACTAAAAAAAATGTTGGTTCCAAGGCAGATACTTCATTATATCATACCTAGCACTGGCTCTGGAATCTGATAATCCCTGGTAATTTGATTGTTAGAAATAGCCAAGATTTTGACAACTACAATGAAATAAATGTGACATCCATACCTGTTTTGTTTTTTGGAAAATGACAAGCAATTTTCTTGTCTTTCATAAGTAATTGTAAAGAGAAAATGGAAATTTAAGGCAGTTCTCAAAAAAATATTTTTCTTTGCTTAATAACACAAAACTTTCTGATGCATTTACAGACTCTTTTTAACACAAAAGCATGACATTTGCAGGCCTGCCTATTGAAGTGATTTGGAATCAAATGGTGTTTTCCATTTTTGATAAATAAATTACTTGTTGAGTTGTAAGCAATTGATGCATATGGCTGCAGGTTTTCTCCTTTTCTGCACTGTCACATCTGGAAATTCGGTTCAAAATGCCAACCTTGACAGTATTTTCTGAAAGATCTGCCTTTATTAAAAAATGGAAAACACTATTCGATTACACAGTTCTGAATAAGAACACCTGCCAATTTCATGCATTTCTGAACAAATATGAATTCAGAAATGTGTCAGAAAGCAGCTGCTATGGATTTGAACATAGCCTTAAAGTTTCCAAGAGTAAGTTTGCAGTGGAAATAATCTCTCTGATCTTCATAATTTTCCTTAAAATTGTGAGCTTGATTCGTAACCATAAGATTTAGGCAAATTCCCATTTGACTTAAAAAGAGAAAACATATTGTGTGAGAAAAAGTAAGCCCTTTTCCATTTTTTAAGAACCACTTTTGATAAATGACATTTGTTGTGGTTACTAAAAATGGGATAGTGTATGATGATGTACGAAGCATAAATTTGGGTTCTGTTGTAACTTTTTTTTTTTATTGGGCAAATTTTAACTTACAGTATCATTTTTAGCTCTCAGAATGGCTGGGAACCTGAAGAAAATATTTACAGTAAAGATTTAATTTATGAATATGAAAAAAATCAAGAACTTGAAGAGAAAAAACGTTTAGCTGCTGTCAAGCGAACTCTAATGGATAATAATAATTTAGGTCCTCCTGCTAAAAGAATGAAAATGGGAAAATGAAGTATGTAGTTTTGTTTTTTTGCTTATAAATATTAATATATGTTATGTTTGAATATATATTTATGTATGTGCATCTGATTGTTTGTTAGAATATGAATGGCAAAAGTTTAAAATATTTACAATACAGCATAAAACTATGTGAAGTAGTAAAATAATTATATGTTGCTATTATTCTAGACTAATGTAACAGTTGGGATTGTTCTCATAAAAAACACTGCATTTCTGTGTTTTTCATGTATATGTCATTTCCAGAGTGTGCCATGAGCACACTATGATAATTTCCAGTAAATTTGAAAACTGGAAGTAAAAAATTTTCATGAATCCAATACTTTCTTCGTGTTAAGATAGAAGAAAGTAAAAATGAATTTAACATTAGTGAAACTTTAAACCTGCATAATTCCCTACATTACTTACTCAATTACTTTCATTTGCTATCCAAACGTAAAATATACCGAAGAATCCTATAATGATGTCCAAATAGAAAATGATAGAAAATTTTAAAATTTGGTACAATTTCTATATGTAGATGACCCTTAACCATAACTTAAGTGTAGCATTCATTAGTAGATGTTATTACTAATCAATTGGTACTAGTCATATTTTTATGCAATGGGTTTTCCACAGAGTTAGTAGGGATGGCGCATTTTTTTTTTCTCCAGGTCCGAAAGTAAAACATAGTACAGTCATGAAAAAAAGAAAAAAAATATGCCTGCCCCTCTGCACTAATTATACCTCAAACCATTGTATAAAAATTACTGGTTCCGATCGATTGGTCAATATATCTACTACTACATGAAAGTGTAGCATCAATTAGTAGATGTTTTTACTGATCAATTGGTACTAGTCATATTTTTATGCGATGGTTTTCAGCAGAGTTAGTAGGGATTGTGATTTTTTTTTTTTCCCAGGACTGAAAGCAAACATAGTACAGTCATGGAAAAAGAAAAAAAGAAACCTGCTTCTACACACTAATTGTACCTTAAATCATTGTATAAAAAATTATACTGGTTCCAATCGATTGGTCAATACGTTTACTATTAAATGTTATGCATGGATTACAGTTTTGGGGGTTGTCTACATATTAAATTTTGTACAAACTCTTTTTTAAATACTAACACCAAATGTTGACACCATATTTGAGTTTCTTAAATCAAAGAATATATAGCTTACATAGTTTTTGTGATTTTATGCATTATTGTCAACTTTCACCCTACAACAAGGAACGGTTTTCAGCGATTCAGTTTTTTTAATGAGTAATTTTTAGCTGATTCCTTTCTGCCAAGGAAATGAGAAGCGAACATTAGTAGTTTGGCTATACTACTTATAAACAAGTCAAAACAGTGAACACTTTGGCTAAAAATGATTCCTCTCTCCAATATTCTACACACACCTTTGATTTGCGATACTAAGACACCTTGAAAGTCTTTATTCATTTTCATGAAAAACTTTTTTTAATTGTTATTCAAGAAGACATGACAGGCTATTAAAATACTCTTGGCAGGTTTTGGGTTGAAGACCCTTAATATATACTATATACTTACCTATATGTATGCTTTCAAAAATGGATAAACATAATATCTTATTAGTGAACTTTATTAGCTATATGTTTTGTTGTGAATTAGTAATTATAAATTTGTGTATTTGATACATAAAAATGATGCATTTGATACATATGATACTTTTTGATACATAAAAATGATTTTTATATTTAATTAATTTTTTTTAGGATGTTGTATCTGGAACTGTTGTTGCTACTGATTCTTTATTACAAGTTCTTGGGCTTCATCAGGAACTGAGTGAAGTTGAAGGTGTACAAGATGATTCTGAAAATACTCAGTCTTCATCACAAATTGCTAAGAAAAATGATAATCAAGAAAAAGTATGGGAAATCTTAAACCGGATTCCTACTAGTACTGCTCAAGATACACCAGTATCTAGTAATGAAGGTTCATCTGCAATATATTTACCCAAACCAGGAGAACCAGGAAAATATATTCTTGTTATGGGAGAACAAGATCAGATAAGCATGTTAGAGCAATCAAATTTAGATCCAAAAGTTTCTCTTGGACCTAAAAAGTTAGTGCCTGAGATTATTTTAGATAGTGAGCATTTAAAAAAATCAATAAATACATCTGACTTTGTGCCTAGAATTAAAGTAGAAGATAGTGATGAAGTTCAAGTAATAGGTGAAACTCAGAAAAAAATTATGAGTAGTACAGCAAATTTGTATAGTTATATGCAAAATTCCTCTCAGCTTATTCGTAAAAAGAAACCAGGAAGACCCAAAAAACCAAAAATTCAAGTTGAACCTCCTAGTTTTCTTGATGAAGAAACTAATGATTCTCAAAAGAATTTTATGCATGATAATGAACCCATCACTGGCAAAAGGCGCCGTGGAAAGTTACCATCAAGGTGGAATGATTACATAGTGGAAAATTTCGATGAAGCTATTACTTCCTCATCTAAAACAAAATTAGGAAAGTTTTCTGAATCAGAAATGGATTTATCAGGTGATAGTAACTTTGAAGGAGATCTGAATGCACCTGATGACGACGATGATGAGGATAGCCTTGATGATACGCCCCGTCGTGTTAATAAGAATTCTCTTCCAAAGCTTCCAAGACCAGTAGTCATTCCATTAGGTGGTGAAGCTCCTCAGAGCACCACAGTTATAGATGATAAAATGTGGAAATTTCCTTCTTCTAAGAAAAGAGGACGACCTCGAAAGTTTGAGCCTCAACGTCACATTATTGTTCAGAACTTTTCTTCTAATTTATTTGCTTCAACACCTGGTTCTTCAAAACCAGAATTTCGTCAGAGGACTTTAACTGTTACTCCTATTTTTAATACTAATACTGTTCTTTCTAGACCTGTTCAGTCTCAATCAGAAAGTGGAATGAAAACCCTTGTAACTGCTGGAGGTGAAAAAATTTTAGTGCCAGAATCTGGAGATGAAAACTCTATACCTGTTGATGATAATACTGGTTCTGGAAACTCCGGATTTGATGGAAGCATTAATTTCCGTGAACTCATTCAAGATCCTAATTTTAGCCCTTTTAAGAAAAGCACACCTCGCAAACAATTTTCCTTTAATTCAGATCTGCTTCATAGGATGCCAAGTACTAGAGGAAGAGGTGGTGCACAGAATTTGAAAAGAAGACCAGGAAGACCAAGGAAAGAGGATCAGTTAAGCCGTTTAACAAATGGTGGAATACTTGGGACTACTCTTAGTGAGTTAATGACTAGAAAGAGCTCAATTGTGAGTAGGAAAATTAAAGAAGAACGTGAAGTTAAGAAAAATAGAGTTTTTGTTGTTATGCAAGATGGTACCATGGTTGAAGTCAGTGGAAATGATAGACAAAAAGCTGTATTAAAAGCTACTGCCAAAGTAGAAGCTATTCGTCGTAGTGTTGGAAGAATAAGAGAAATAGAAAAGGCTAAATATATGGATGATGATGATGATGACTATGATGATCCTAAGAAACCTGGTGCACGATATGCCTATGCAGTAAGTTTTTTTCTTTTCTGTTATCTGTACATTTAGAACATGAATTAGCAGTTTTCAGTAGTAGTATAATAGTACAATTTGAAGTACATATAGTAATGGTATAACATTTTATATTTATTTCAGGAGTTGGTTTAAAGACAATAAATAGGATAAAAATAGTCAATATCAATCAATTAGTTTACAAAAAAATTGACAATATTTAGACATTAAAAATTATTTAAAAAAAAATTACTGAAAGTAAAAATTTGAGATTTGTAAAACTCTACAAATCTTTAACATCCAATAGACAGATTTTCACATTGGGGAATTTACAAGATATCTTGCAAGTGTGATAAAATGTATATAGGTCAAACCAAGTGATCTTTTAAGGTTGCATAAAACTAGTTTTAAAAATTGTGATAATAAACGCTCTGCTATTGCAGTGTTCGTACAATCCTTGAAAGTCCTTAAATTTTTTTAAAGTAATTTTTGGTCCTTGAAAATCCTTATTTTTATGCAAAATCTGCAAAAAAACCTTAAAACTGCTTAATTTTACTCTCCTGTTACTTCTTAATCAGGGATGAAACTCTTCTGTTTTTCAGTGAATTTCTGATTTAAAAAAAAAAAATTTCTAAATTGCCCTCTTCTGAAATTTTGCTTTCAACTGTTTCCTTCCGAGTTTAATGTTGCTTAGCAGTGTCTATCTCAAGATATTTCAATTTTATAATACAGGGTTATTACAAAAGAATCATTGGGTTTCCAAAGCGTTTATTTCAGAACATAATTGGGTTACAACAATGAGTTACATGAAAATAAACTGAAAGTATACAAGATTGACGTACATACTACAGATGTTCAATATGTGTTCCTTGAGTGATACGGTAGATGTCAAGGCGATAGTTCAGTTCGCTCCACACATTACTCAGCATGGTCGCAAATGCAGTCGTGATGTGGTTCCGCAACTCAGCCAAAGTGGTAGGTAACGGTGGTATGTAAACAAAGTCTTTAACATATCCCCAAACGAAGAAGTTACAAGGCGAAAGGTCGGGCGATCTGGGCAGCCATGAAAACAGTGTCTTGTCATCCCGGTCACATCGACCAATCCATCGTTGTGGCAGTTGTCGATTAAGGTAGTCACAAACCTCTTTATGCCAGTGTGGCAGAGCTCCATCCTGTTGGTAAATGAAACCGTTGATATAGTGTTCCAGTTGTTTTCTGCTGTTCAGTCGCCATTTTGAATATGACGTTCGCGTAGCAACCATGGCAACCACAAACGGATGACACATATGCAGTGTGAAACTGTAGTTAACGCCCTCTCGTTTGAGTTTTCATGGTAACATATACGTTTCCTAGTTCGCACATAGTAAGATATCAAAACCCTGATGATTTATTTGTAATAACCCTGTATACTGTTGAAGACCATATATATATATATTTACTTAATAACCTAATTTGATTGCTTTATTATCCCTAATAGTTCAAGTATATATACTTATTTCTTATGTATTTTCAGCTTAAAAAGCGTGGTGACACCAGACCTGCTCTTGAAGATTGCACTTTAGACACGCTGGATGATTACAATGCTATGATTTTACCAAATTCTGTTCAACTTGTTGAAAGTGAATTACCACTTAGTGAAGCAGATAATTGTGAAAAGCTTCAAGGTGTTTATCTTTTTAGACAGATATTTTCATCCTATGATAATACATTGCAGTGCCTATTTTGCCGTAATAAATATAGTTTGCGTTTTCCTGCAGACCTTGAAAAACATTATCATGTTATTCATGAACTTGCTGTTAATACTAGTAAAGCAGAATTCAATGAAAACATTGTATTTGTTTGTGTTCCATCAGATGTAAATGAAGAAACCACCCTTAATTCTGGATGCCGTTTTTGTGATACTACTTTGAAAACTTTAGCTGAAGTGCGTGACCATTATCCTAATGCTCACAATAAAACTGTTAGGTTGGTTCCTGAATCTGATGTCACCGAAATTGGAAACTTTTTCTATTGTGGCCTTTGTGGTCATGCCTCTGCTGATTTTCCATCTCATCATCAGCATATGAAAGTCATGCATAGAATGCAGACATATGTATGCCGCTATTGTACATATTGCACATCTAGACCTAGTCGTCTTAGGACTCATGTTAAACAAAGACATCTTCAAGATCAACCTGGTCCTCATTTACAGTGTTCTGTGTGTTCTGTATATGTACATGGAAAAGACAGATTAACAAAACATATTATGTTATCTCATGCTGTACAAACAGGTATGTATGCTTTTTAATATCTTAATTACTTTAGGATATATTTTTTTTTCTGTCAAAAATTTAAGTGAATGAAAAAGAATTTTTTCATCCTATTTTTCCATTTTATGTCATTCTGTAACAATTCTATGTATAATGCAGGGGTGAAAATCTTCTTTGTTTTGTCAAATTTCCACTTAAAAAAAATTACTTAAATTCCTTTTCTTTTCAAAATTTTTACTTTCTTCTCCTCTGCGCACAAAGTTTAGAATCATCATCTCTTTCATTTTGTAAAAATTTTCTACACCCTATTTCTTACTTTGTTGTAAAAGTAAATAATCAATCATCTATATTAATTAGATTCCCTTCTCCCACCCCCACTCCCGCAAAAAAATCTGCCCTTAACCTATAGCGTAACAGTAAATTGAAAATTAATGATCTAAATTAGCCTCTCCTTATTCCCCTTTATACCTTATTTTAAAATTTACGACTTGAAAAGTTATAAATTGTAAATTTTTTTATTTAAAAGTTTTTACAGTTTTAATTAAAGTTTAAAATTTTTGCAACTCTTTTTTAAAACTTTCAACCTTATTTACTACTTTGTAGTAATAGAAAAAGAATAATCAACCATCTAGATCCTCCCCTCCCCCCCCCCAGCCAAAATTTCTGTCCCTTACCCTTTCAGCAAAAAGAGAAATCAAGCATTTTCCCTCTTTTACCTCCCTCTACCCCCCCCCCCCCCCACTTTCTTTTTTTTTTCAATTTGTCTACTCTCAATCCTGGTATGATGTTTTTTTGGTACTTCTATTATCCTGTCGACCACTTTACATAACCAAAAACTCCCCCCCCCCCCTTTTTTTTTTTCCAATTTGTCTGTTTTTAATCCTGGTATGATGTTTTGGTACTTCTCTGTTATCCCGTCGACCCCTTTTCATAACAAAAAATTATCGCCAAGCTGTAAGATTAAATGCCAAAAATGCAGTCCCATTTACTTGATGTCAGAAGCATTAGGTATACGTGTTTCTTATGTCATCAAGTGGTTTTTAATTCGACATTTCGTGTATTTTTTATTATGTTTTACTGATTTATTAGTTATTTCATTAATTAAAATAACAATTGTGTCCTTAAATTCTTACATTTTATTTATTTATTTATTTTAATATTCCAATGACAACATTCTTCCGTTTATTTGGCGTTACAGTTTGGCGATAGTTTTTTGTTATGAAAAGTGGTCGACGGGATAATAGAGAAGTACCGATGTTTTTATATCATTTATAAGAAAATTTATAAATTTCAATATAAGTCACACATTCCAAGAGACAAGAAAAAGGTATAATCAAAGGACGAAACTCCCCAATATGTTGTATTTATCTAAACATAAGGTTCTTAAACTTTGTGACTTCTGATGTGATGGGCACTTGATTCCTAACAATGTACTGTTTAATACGAGATAAGAAATTATTTTCATGTATAGAACTTATATATTTTTCATTGCACAAACTGTTAGTATGTATTAATAAGAATAATAGTTATAGAATACATTTTAAGAAAAGGAAAATATATTTATTACTGTTGGCTGCATCAAGACCAGTGATGTAAACCACACTGGTATTTATTTTTAAGGATAAATGTCCAAAGTGGGTATTTAATTTTTAGTTAAAAACAACTGTGAAAACACTCATATTGCTATTAGTTATGATGGTGAGTGTAAAAAAAGAAAAAATTACTTCAGAACTTTAGACTTCTTACAATGTAAAATTTAAAAGAAACTCATCGTTTTACATTTAAATATTGAATTTAAATGTCTTTTTTAATAATAATCTCGCCATTTGCATGTAAAAAAGTTAATGAGATGAGAAGTATTTTATTAAAAAGATCACTTATTTTTAATTAAAAAAATATATATTCATGTATATAAATAATATATAAATAAAAAATATACAAAATAAAAAAGTATAATTTTATTGACTTGGCAATTTTAGGTTGAAGAGAGCAGGTCAATATTAGTCTAGACACAATTTCAGAATCTGAATTACGGAAATAGCCATCGACTGGAAATTGTTTTCTTTAAATTTATTTTTTAAAATTATGCTTACAGGGTGGTCTTTATAGTGAAATTGTACCAAACTCTGAAGTTTTCAATATGAATACATAATTTTGACATCACATTTGTCTTTTTCGGTAATTTTTACCTAAGGATATCAAACGGGAAGTGATTCGGTCAAGTAGTTTAGGAGTTATGCAGGTTTAAAGTTTAAACTTGTTAATGTTAAATTGTTTCTTAATGGTTGCAAAACATATTCCAATGTGGGTAGTATTTTAAACATAACTCAAAAACGGCAGAATGAGCTTAATTTTGGATTTCCATATTTGAATCTTTTAAAAACAGATTTCTATTAAAAAAAATTATAGATTATTAATAAGCTATGAATAATCATTCTAAAATATCAGAACATAGTAAACTTAAAAAATGGGAAAAACAACCCAATGGGACAACATGCAGGTATTTTTTTTATAACTTAATGTGAAAGCTGCTGTCATATTTGAAGAGCTATTCCATCTCATCTCAGGCAGGGCATGTCAATTGACCATCATAGATTTTTTTTAAAAAATTACAGTAGTTACTATTAATTGAATCACAAAATATCCCAAAAGGATTTTCCCGAAAAAAATTTTATTCTGTGGTTACAGCACTTTCAAGTTCACCATAAAATTGACCGTTTTCAGAAAATCCGAGAAACACTTCATTTTAAAATAAACACAGTACCGAAAATATTAAACATATTCAGTCAATTTATTTTTTACAAATAGTTATTAAACTGAATTTCACTTTATCATAGTTTACAAAAATATATTGACATTTTTAAATAATAAAAAAAATTAATTTTGAAGTACAAAATTTGTAGTTATTGCTGATTTTATGATTTTTTTTTTCATAATAAAAAAATATTTTTAAGCTAAACGCAGGTGGTAATCTAAAGACCTTTAATGGTAGTTTCACAGCAAATTTTATTTTAAGCCTAAGATTCATACAACTTTTTAAATTCAATTTTAAATTATGTAAATTTTTGTAAAATCACTACTTTTGAAATGCAATTTCTCAAAAACGCCATTTTTTAAAATTCTAATAATATGCTCAATTGATACCTTATTGGTGTCTAATAAATATCTAACAAGCAAATCATGTGTTTTTGCTTAGTCAATTTTCTATGATTTTTTGAAAATAACATGTCGTGTGCATTTTTCAAAAGACCTGAAAGTCAAGCTTTTTCTTAATTCACTGAATTTATGATGTAATTATTTTTTCAACAAAAATATACAATGCTGTTACAATCATTTCAGCTAAATATAAGTTTATCTTCCGAAATCACTATTTTTATAAAGTGTGATTAATCAAAAACCTTAATTTTTTAAAATTTGAAAATTTGTTAATTTTTTGTCCTGTTAGTGCTCAATTGATACAATCTCTTGAACAATGTGAAAATACATAAAACATATTTTCATGTTTCTGTGAAAATATTTTGATGTTTCAAGATTGTTATGTTTAGATATGTTCAATGATGTGCATATTTAATTGAAAATTTTGTTTAATTAACTTCATTGTGGTTAAAAATCCAGATTATTGATCCTGAATAATTACGATGTATTTTACCAATAACATTTAAAGTTTCAATAACTTTCTTATTTTAAAAAAATCCATATGAATAAGTTTTCTGTTTTGTGAAGCTTTTTCTTAATTATTATTTTATCATCTGTCATTTTACTAATGCTGTATAAAAATTTAGAACATTTTTAGTGAAGATTTTTTATTCAAAATTGTATAAACAAAACATATGTTATTTCAAGCAGAAACATCTGTTCACTGAGCTACTAATCAGAAGTTGGCCATTTCCCCTTTTAAAACAACATTCTATTATTGCAACTGTATTCACACATTAAGTTTTATAATTTTTATTATTTGTGGAAGTGAAAAGTGAAGTTCTGTTTTTCTGAGTTATCATACTGAGTCTTTATAATAGTTTTTAATTGGGTTATTTCAGTTTATACACCTGAGATCAGTTTAAAATTTGTAAATTTTAAATTAGGATGAGGAATAATCATGTCTGATTTCCATAGTTCTAAGAGAATTAAATGTGTGTACTATATTAAGAGACACAGGAAAATTGTGTACAAAACTAATTCTGTTAGGCTATGTAGTATTGGTGATTTAGCTGATGAAATTAAAAGAATTGTTGAACCTTCTGTTTCTGTAAATAGAGATGACAGTTTATGCTCTAATTGTATAGAATTTTATAAAAGGAAATTTTTAGAACATGAAAATGAATATTATGAAGAAATGCCTGTATGTGATGAAACCTTTATTCCAAAAGATGAAACAGAGAATATCTTAAATGAGAGTATTAAAACTCTTGATGCTGATATTTCACCACTAAAACAACCTTCAAAAATTAAATCAAATAGAAGAGAAAATTATGTAAAAAAACACAATTAGAAGAAACATTTGTGCCATCAGCCATAAACAAGTATAAAGATGTGTATGGAGTCAATATTGCATGCCTATGTTAACTGTAAAGAATGGTTTTCAAATATCAGCTGTGCACTTCATTGATGCCAATAAAAAGAAAAAGTGCAATTACTAACGTTATTGACAGAAAATTATAGTAAAAGAGAAGTGCAAGAAATATACCTGGTGTATCAAAATATCTGTTAGATAAGTCCTGAAAAATTAAAAAAGAAAAAAGGCACAAGCTGATCCGTATATTGGGCATCCTTTATCAACAGAAGCACTAAATGTTGCATTGTCCTACTACTTAGAGGATAACAAAGACTGCACTAAAGATAGTCCAATTAAAAATTATGTTATTTATATTAAAAATGACGATGGTGAGAAAATTAAAAGAGTAAAACGTTTTATGACACGGTCTATTAAAGAAACATATAATTTAATGAAAAAGGAAATAGGAGTATCAAAATTTTATTCATTACGTCCAAAATTTGTCAAAATTCAGCAAATACTAGCAGTATGCTATTGTATTTACTGTAGTAATTTGAAATTAATATGTGTAGCCCTCAAAAATCAAACAGGCATTCAAATTAAAGAAAATGATCTGATGATGAAATGCTTATGTCAGAAAATGAATAATAAAAATTGTTGGCTAGAAGAGTGTGGTGAATGCCCTGGTACAGAAATTCTTACAGCTGAAGCTTTTGATTTGAATGAAGAGGAAGAGGTTGTATTATGCTATATGAGAAGGTGGTGACTTAATAAAAAAGTTGGTATCTGTTAAAAAAATTCTAGAAGATGTAAGGCACTGGGTGAGAGAAGGAATTCCTCATTATCACACAAGGAAAATCCAAAGAGAAGGAATTGCTGAGGTAAAGTTATCTGCAAAACAAAATTCTGTACTTGTGATGCATTTTGATTTTGCGGAAAATTGGTCTGTAATACTGCCAGATGAAGTAAAAGCTATCATTTGCAAAATACTCAAATATCGTTATTTATATGTGTAGTATATTTTTAAGAAGAGATTAAAAATTTTATTGTAATTTCTGCTGATACAGCTCATGCTCTTTGGGCCATAGAAAATATAAAAAAAGAAAACTTAAGTTGTGCCAATTACGAACACTGGAATCAATTGCGTATAAATCAGATGGAGCTGCAGCACATTTAAAAATAAGTATCAGTTTTATGAAGTGTGTAAAGATCCTGAAATTGCGGTAAATAAGTGGATTTTTTCAGCTACTGGCCATGGTAAAAGTCCTTGTGTTACCATAGGTGGGTTATGTAAGCATTATGCAACAAAATTTAATCTCCAAAAGAAGCCAATAAGAGCCATTCGAGATTCTGCCTCTTTTGTTGCTGCACTATCATCTCTAATAAAAAATATAACTCTACTCCCTCTTGGCAGCAAAATTATTCAAGTCTATAAAGCTAATAAAGAGAAAGAATATGCTAACGTAAAATCTATCATCAGTATACAATTCAAACATTATTGGCTAGTTCAAAATAACAAAGGTTATATGGGACGAACAATTAAAAATAAATTGAGAAAAGTTGAAACATCCAGCCAGATGAAAAAGCAATTTTCAATACATGATTTTCAAATAGGTGAAGTCGTTGGATGTATTTATGAAAATAATTGGTGGATGGGACAAATCAATAGTATATCGCAAGAATTAAAAGACATTACTGTATCATTCATGCACCCCTATGGTCCAGCAAAAGGATTCCAGTGGCCAGAAGAATCTAGAAAGAAGAAAGATGCTACTAAAAGTAGGAAATCCAACTCCAACTAGACTATCTAGACGGCTTCACACTTTGGATGATAAGGAATTGAAGATGATTAAAGATATTTACAGTACCTAATTCTTCTATATGGTACTTTTTCATATTAATAAATTATATCAGCACTATATAACAAAATATTTAATGCACTGTAGGTGAAACTGACACATTTATGAGTATGAACTGAAATTACATATGCTGTTAGTGGCTATACTTTATATAATTTTAAATTTAAGCAAATGTTTATCTATGCTTTAACAGTCATAATTACGCACCAGTATTGTATTATTTTGTTCGAAAAATTAATTGCATTATAAATTCAGTGAAATAAGAAAAAGCTCTACTTTCAGGTCTTTTGAAAAATGCACACAACATGTTATTTTCAAAAAATCATAAAAAATTGACTAAGCAAAAACACACAATTTGCTTGTAAGGTATTTATTAGACACTAATAAGGTATCAATTGAGCATATTATTAGAATTTTAAAAAATGGCGTTTTTGAGAAATTGCATTTCAAAAGCAGCGATTTTACAAAAATTTACATAATTTAAAATTGAATTTTGAAAGTTGTATACATTTTAGGCTTAAAATAAAATTTGCTGTGAAACTACCATTAAAGGTCTTTAGATTGCCATCTACGTTTAGCTTTAAAATATTTTTTCATTATGAAAAAAAAATCATAAAATCAGCAATAACTACAAAATTTGTACTTCAAAATTAATTTTTTTTTATTAATTAAAAACATCAATAATTTTTTTAAAACTATGATAAGTGAA
Organism: Maratus michaelseni; assembly: GCA_963931845.1. Taxonomy (NCBI): domain Eukaryota; kingdom Metazoa; phylum Arthropoda; class Arachnida; order Araneae; family Salticidae; genus Maratus; species Maratus michaelseni. The sequence goes on from OZ007587.1 coordinate 191,001,627, forward strand.
ATTCAGTTTAATAACTATTTGTAAAAAATAAATTGACTTAATATGTTTAATATTTTTGGTACTGTGTTTATTTTAAAATGAAGTGTTTATCTGATTTTCTGAAAACGGTCAATTTTATGGTGAACTTGAAAGTGCTGTAACCACAGAACAAATTTTTTTTGGGGAAAATCCTTTTGGGATATTTTGTGTATCACTTAGTTGTAACTACTGTAATTTTTTGAAAAAAATCTATGACCGCCAATTGACACATATCAATACAGCCTGCCTGAATTGAGATGGAATAGCTCTGAAGCATTGTAACTTAGATAAATGTAAAGCACACTGGAGCACTATTTTTTTCTTCTGAAATTTAGAGATCCATTTACATGAAAAAAAAAATATATTGAATATTCCTTATCTCCCTTCATTAATTTTCTTAAAGCATAATGTTTAATGGTGTTTTAAAGGAAAATTACTTTTCAAAGCTTAAAATGTGTAACCCCTTGTCTGGGGGTACAGTGGGATACTACACAAAGCACAGTAAAATATGAAAGGTGAAATATAAATTACAATATTAATATCTATTTAAAATGAAAAGTACTTTATTAAAATTTTTTAGCCGTATATTTCAATACATTAAATAGTACAAAGCACAACAAATTGACTTCATATGCATAAAAACATTTAAAAGAATTTTTGTGCATAATATCATTGTATGCATAGATTATTTAACAAGATTTTACATAACTATTTAAGTTTAAGTAAAAATTATTTAGTATGTTTTAAGAAATGTGTAAGTAAAGTAATTTTAAGAACAATTTTCCTTGTAACATCCTGATTACTTCAGTTACAGCACATGCGAAAGGTACACAGGCTTATCTATGCCTATTATTAGGCCTTTGCATAACTGTTACATTTTTAATAAAATTTTCTTGATTTAATATGAATTAGTAATATATTTTTCAAGATACTAGGTGTACCGGTTAATGCCCACTGTTTTTTATTGATTTTTGAAGCTAAAAATACATAGGAAATAATAAAAATGGATTATTCAAACCAGCGGCCATCGCTAGCTACACATTTTTCCCATCTTTCTGGCAATTTGTGGATGCCTCAGCAAAAAAATTGTTCGTTTTTTGAGCCAAACCAGTCATCGAGCCATTTTTTCACATTTTCGTACGAATCGAAGTGTTGCTCTGCCAATGCGTGCGACATTGATGAAAACAAATAGTAGTCGGACGGGGCTAGGTCCGGAGAGTACGGTGGGTGAGGCAGCAGTTCCCATCCCAGCGCTTTTACGGTGTTCGTGACCGAAGTTGTGGTATGAGCCGGAGCATTGTCATGCTGCAAAATCACTTTTCCATGTCTTCTAGCCCATTCTGGCCGTTTTAATCGGCTTTTAATCGATTGGAAATAGTTTGTTGTGAAACTTCTAAGCCCTCAGCCAACTGTTTTTGTGTTTGACACGGATCTTCGTCGAGCAAAGCTTCCAATTCGGGATCTTCAAACTTTTTTGGCTGACCTGGACATTCTTTGTCTTCAACGCTGTAATCACCACTTTTAAATCGTCGAAACCAATCTCTGCATGTTGTTTCTGATAATGCATTGTCACCATGAACTTTCACAAGAGTTCTATGACTTTCAGCAGTCGATTTCTCAGATTCGTCAGAAACAAAAGCACAGTCCGCAAATGCTCTTTGGAAGGAACGAAATTCGACATTTTTGAGCACGAATATTTATATGATGGTATTACTTTGAGAACTTTTGACATTTATGGTTTTCAAGCCTTATGTTAGTACAACAAAACACACTATATGTCAAATGATTGAACGTTGCATTAATAGCTGCTGCCATCTATTAAGTAAAACAGCGGGAATTAACCGGTACACCTAGTATTAAAGCTGTGCAGAAGTAATTTAAATGTAAAATATAAACCTATTTAAATATAAAATAAAAACAAAATATAGGCTGTTCTAAAATCCAAAGGAGCTACTTTTTGACAAATTTTTGAATTCCCTTTTGTTTGGAAATGTGTGAAAGATGTTTTTATTAAGAAACTATGTAAAATTAATGGTATTTTGCACTACAAGAGACTAATTATAGAATGTGGTGTGCATAGCACTTATAGTTCCTTTACAGGGATACTCAAAAGAATTCCGTTACATTACGGTCTATGAAGAAAAATTGTTTGCAGTTTATTTTAATAATGTTTCACTATTTCAAACATATTGAAATTGATATATATCACTAACATGGATTACTAGAGGTTTACTATAGAATATTGTGTGTATAGCTTTCATCGTTCATTTACAGGGACACACAAAATAATTCGGTTAAAGTACTGCTTACTAATAATAATTGATGGGAATGCTTGTTCAGTTGATGAACGCGTCTTTAAATTTAACTCATTTTTTGTCTATTACTTGGTGTGTATAAATTGTATACAGGGCAGCACAAAAGTTCTCAAGTACATTTCCGTTTATTGTCGTAAATTTCAGAAGGGAAATTTTAAACTATGCTACTTGTTTCCTAACTGAACTAAAATTTAGCATTCTATTTAGTATGTATACAAATCTATAGATCATATATAAGGCTGCACAAAAGAGCTCTGATATTTTTTCGAATATTGTTGGTAATTTCTAAAATTGGATTTTTAAATATGTTATGCATTTTCAAAATTGTTTAGTTAGATATCTTCTTACACCTTACAGTAAAGATTTGCAAAATTATTTTGGAAGTGTTGGAAAGTGTTACATAATCTATGCTTGACACATGATTTTTTGCTCTTGTTTTTTTTTTTTTTTTTTTTTGCATTGTTGCTTTTACTTAAGGAAATTAAAATTGTCTTTCAAATATGCCATTTTGACAAGCCAGGATAATTCATAAAAGTCATATTTCAAATGAAATTTGGTGTCCATAAAAAGTCTACTCTCTTAAAACAAACCACATTCACAAAGTTAAACTAATGGAAGCATTGTCTGCATATGTTTCGTTTGCATTTCAATATTTTAAAATCATTCTTTTTGCATAGTATATCTGAGATAGAAAGATAACATAAAAGTTTTGTGCTTTTTAAAATTTCTATTTAGGATTTGTTTATTTAAATCAGATTGATTTTAATCAGCTTGATTTTTATAAATCATCTGATTATTTAAAAAAAAAATCATTGATTTAAATGAACTTTATGAAAATTTTTATTTAAAATTTAGGTCAAGATATTTTGCCAAAAATACATTGCAAATTTTAGGAATGGGAAAGGCTGAGAACCCAAAATCTGTTCTTTTTTAATTTTATTTAAATCTTTAAGTCAGATTTTATTTAAATCAGATTTAATTTTATTAATTTTTTGTCAGATATAATTTTATTTAATTTAAATCTTTCAGATTAAAAATAATGTGCACACATCAAATTAAAAATAACTGAGCCATTCCCAACATTATTAAATTACTTACAAAACTCTGGAGATACAATTTCCCTTATATTATTGAACATTTTGTTGTACACCTGAAGCACTTGAAATAAACTTTCAGATTTTATTTTCTTCCCCAAAACACAGAAAATGAGTGGATTTCATTGCCAAATTTAATTTAATCTTAAAAGATAATGCATTTTCAACATTCTTTCATGAAGACCTTATGGCAGAAAATTGCTGTGCTTTCTACAAGAAATTTCATTAACATGGAAATCTTCCTGCAGAAATAGTATTTTCAAAAGTTAAAAAAAAAAAAAAAACAGAGGGAGAGAAATTTTGGTTTGCTTCCTCCCTCCTCCCCTCTGTGATAAAGATATATCACAGTTTTATCTTTTTTAATTATTTTTATTTCAGCTCAACGTATTTCTATTTTTATAGCCTTTCCAGTTTAATTTGCCATTCCTTAAAAGCTATTTATCGGCAGTCGCGCACCTTGTACGTTGCTTTTTTGGCAAGGCCGTCTCCCCCCTCATTGTGCTTCGCGTTCGTTGAATCGCCGATGTTGTTTTCTCTGCGAGGCATCTTTGCACTTTGAGTTAGTTCAATCGGCGCTGAGCTGTGACGTCATCGTCATTTGAAGGCTTTCCGCTCCTGCGTTTTGCGCATGCGTCACCGCCACTCTTGTTCGGTATGTTTTCGGGAGCTGTTTTGTTTTGGCGCTGCTTTCGAAAGGGGCGTGTCTTTCAAATACAAATTAGAATCGTTCTTTTAATTATTAAGTGTTAATTTGTTTCTGATTTGCTCTTTTAATTTTCACGTAATTCCTAATCAACAAATTAGTTTAAATTAATCTTGCTGTCACATTTGTGCACCCCTTTTATGGGTATTTATACTAATGTCGCACATTTTTCCAACAGAATTTTAATAAAAATGATGCTGTAAATTTATGATAAACGTCGTATGGTCTGGAGGCCCGCTGGCCTGTGCCGGGGCTCGTATCCTAGAATCGCCGTAGCGCTGATTCTTTGGAGATCAATTTCGCGTTTTCAGTTCTTAATTATTCTATAAAAATGCTGTTGTAAATTTTAAGTTTAATATTTTAAAAGTTTAAATCAACTGGTAATTTAATTAATTCGGCCAGAAGGAATATTTTAAAGATTCTTCGAATTTTACGAAATTTGAGCCAGTACTTTTTAAAGACTTGATGTGCAGCTTTCATCTCATCCTTCCTACTTCTTCAAGAAAATGTAATAAACATTATTGGATCATAACCTAAACGAGTTCTTATTTCAAGTAGTATGAGTCTCTTATTTTTCAACAAAGATCAAGTAAGACCGTTTAATTCATTTTATTATTATGATTGTTTCTCTTCTTAAGAAATATTGACCTAAAGAACAGTTGCACAAATTGTGCAGGGTTAATTGCTTATGTTAATCACAACTGAAATATTTAAAATAATTTAAAAATTCACTATACGATCTATTCCTTATTCTTCCATCCATTAAAATAATAATATTATAACGGCACTTAAAATAAATTTTTTATGTCACACCCTCCCCTCCTCTTTCCCTCCTATTAGATAATTGACTGCTCAAAGAATTAAACTTTGTATGCTGGAAAATGGAAAGAGGTAGTAGAAATTTTGGCAAGAGGAGCGGATAAGAGTTTTGAAGGAATTTTTTTTTTAAGCAGAAATCTGCCAAAATACTGAAGATTCTCTTCCGAAAAATTAAAAAAACATGAATAGACAAAACCAAGGAATACTTTGAGAAAAAAACTACACATTTTGACAAAAAAAGCTTGCTCTAATGCCTACTATTCTCAATGATGAAAATTGATAAATTTCATACTCCAGCATAATATTATACTTTTTATGTGTTGTCTATTTTTTTCCAAAAATACAATTATTTGTAATTATGTCTGGCAATCAATCACTTTTGTTTAGTTACAAAATTTCAGCATCTCTTCACAAAAAGGAGAGCGGCCTTCAAACTTCCAGTTGTTGCCCTTGTATTTTAACCCTATAACAACATATAGGTTTAGAGTATAGATGCAAATTCACGGTCGCCAGTCGCCACGTGCCGACTATTTTGCTTCGGCCACTAACTTTCGATGCTTAAGTCGCCATGTGTTTTACAGGGATGCGCCTTTTCCACCGAACGGCAGATAGCTGCCTTTTTTTATATAAAATCTGCAGACTGTCCTCTCTGTTGTCCATAATTAAAAACTATTATTGATCATGGATACCACATTTCCGCTGATCCGCTACTTTCCTGTTTTCTTCTTAAAAAAAAAAAAAAATGTTGAAATATGTCGCGAATGAACTCTGCGGCGGTGGCATACTGCAATTAGCCTACAACGCAGAAAAATTCGTGCCGAAAAGAGAATAATTTTGGGTCCCACTCAATAAATTTGTAGCTCTGGGATTTTTCAGATATGTTTTTACAGGTAGACATCGATATCGGCATGTGATTCTTCCATGAATTAGCGGAACTCCTTGAATTATTATTATTATTATTATTATTGTAGATTTCTGCAAAATCAGTTCATCAGTCGGTCATGAAAAGAAATCGGGAATTACCTGTCGGTCGCGAACTTCGTGAAAAGGGTCATGAAAAAAACCCCGCAAATTTTGTTAATCGCTCGTCATATAAAACCACAAATTTCACCAATCACTCATGAAATAAAACTACAAATTTTGTCAACTGGTTGTAAAATAAAACCACAAATTTCGTCAATCGATCTGAAAAAGAAAATGCAAATTTCGTCAATCTTTGAAGAGAAAAAAAAGTGCAAATTTCTTCATCAATCGGTCACAATAAAAAAGCGAAGCTCATCAATCGGTTGCAGAAAAAAGTCTAGCAGTTGCAAAAAGAAAATTCATCAGTCATTTGCAGAAAGAAACTTAATTTTCATCAATCATTTGCGAAAAAAATAGCGAATTTCGTCAATTAGTTGCGAAGAAAAATAGCGAATTTCGTCAATTAGTTGCGAAGAAAAATAGCGAATTTCGTCAATTAGTTGCGAAGAAAAATAGTGAATTTCGTCAATTAGTCGTGGTAAAAAATAGCGAATTTCGTCAAGGCGTCGCAATAGTAAAATGTGAAAATCGGCACTCGGCTATGAAAATTGTAATTTATTGTCTGCATAGGGATTAAAAAAAAAAATCCTTTAAAAATCCCCTTGCCAATAAAAGCTTCAAACGAGGCTTATAGTGTTCGATCTTTCTCCATCATCTCTGAATATCAGAAATTGTTAAATTTATTTTATTAAAATAAAAAACCTAAATGAAAATAAAAATCTTCTCCATATTTTTTTCATATATATTTTTAATTTTTATAGACACATCATTCAGGAGGAAAAAATTATCTATAGAACAAAAATCTTTAGAGAATCGTTTATCCATAAAATGTTCAGGACATTTATTCTTACAAACTGTATACAGTTATGGCAGGAAGATTCTATAAAATCCCATTGTACAAATTTAATGGAGAAAAAGTATTGTTTTATGTGTTTGTTTCACAAAGTGGCCACTGCATTTTTTGGGTTTAGGAGTCACTGGCTCCTTCCAGATTTTGAGAATCTGCACCTATAGGTAAGAGCTTGTGAAGAAATTTGCTTAGGTATTTGATGAAAGTTGACAACATTGAAAAATGATTTTTCTTCTTTTCCCGAAATAGGTATGGATGACTTGGCAGATTGCCAGTAATTTAAGAGTACATTTAGCAACATTGCACAGCCTGCTGCAAAGCAAAATGAATGGTATCCTGATTACAAATGATTGCCATCTTAGTCAAGATAACATCTGTAATCAGTTTACTATTGATTTCATTTTGGAGTAAGCTGTGCAATGTTGCTAAGCAATGGTCGATCCAGAAAAAATTTGGGGCCTATTTAGGGCCCCTTCACAAAAATTAATTTGATAAAATGGGTCCCTTCACAAAATTCTTTATAATGATACATTCCCCTTCACAAAATTTCTTTTAACAAAATAGGCCTTTTCACAAAATTCCATTTCATAAAAACTTACTATTTACTTATTATTTTGTGACTTTTAAAATGTGTAAATTTTAAATAAACAAGTTCACCAGAGGAAAACTTCAACAAAAGTATTTAAAAAAGTTTTTGTTAATAAACGCTTGGTTCAAATTTGTGTAGCTGGATTTTGACTTTCATAACAAAATGTTATTTTTCACGAAAATATAATAAAATTTCACAAAAATAACCTTTACTTTTCACAAAATGGGCCCCAAGAAAATAAACCTGCATCGACCGCTGCTAAGTTTTAAACTGCTGTCAGCCTGCCAGGTCATCCGTATCTGTTTCAGGTAATCAAGAAGAATCATTTTTTAAATATTCTAACCTTAACAATATAATAAATTATAACACCTTGTAATAATATATTTCTTTTAAATGCTAAAAGGTGTAAATTAACAACATAATACAAATTAAAATAACTTTTATTAGGTTGTTTTACATGTTCCGACTCACTCCGAGTCATTTTCAAAATCAAATGAGAATATTCCATAATTGTACGGGCTTTGAAGTTATTATTTTCATGTACTTTTTTGTACGATGCAGCATCTTTTAATTTACTGAAACTGTGGCTTGAGTTACTCCATGGTCAGAGATATGAAAATAAACAACCAAGTAAAAATAAAAGATAACGTGCGTAATTAAAAAAAAAGTACATGAAAGTAATAACTTCAAAGCCCATGCAATTATGGAATATTCTCATTTGTTTTTGAAAATGACTTGGAGTGAGTCGAAACATGTAAAGCAACCTAATAAAAGTTATTTTAATTTGTATTATGTTGTTAGTTTACATCTTTTAGCATTTAAAAGAAATATGTTGTAACCTTAATCAAATGCACAAATAAATTTTTTTCACAGCTCTTAATCTAACATGTGAATATTTAATAATCATTAACAATTACAATGAAAATGAATTGTCTCTCCAGTATATATATTTCTAATTGTTCAATTTTATGCGCTGAAAATGCAAAGAAAAGTACTTTGCAAGTTTAAATTTTTGCTGGTGTTTAGTACACTTGTAATATCTCTAGATATAAAGCTAATTTTTGTGGATGACTTTAGATTATGACAATTCAGATAACATTTCTAGTGTATTTATTTATTTATCTATTTTTTATTTCTTTATTTTTCAAATATTTACTCAAACAAAAATTATTTCTATTAGATTTTGTGTCGAGTGTTCACTTTTCTTTATCCAGTTTCAAATGTTTCTATTTCTAGGTCCAAAAACATGGTCTTGTGCTAAGTGCCTTTATCCATATGGAGATCCGCATGAATTAATGACTCATATACCTACTTGTCCAAAGCTTCAATCAAGTTCTGAAGCAAAATCTAATGAAACTACTAACAATCAAGCAAATATTTTTTATAAATGTAATAATTGTGTTTTAACATTTTCATCAGAAGAGGAAATTAAGGTAACTTCAAAACAATGGAATTAATATTGATTTTGATTGATATAATATTTCTTAATGCAAGTAATTTGATCAGATTTTTTGGTATTTGGTTATTTTCTTGTCGACCATTTTCGGTAAACAAATTCTGTTGCCAAATAATGTGATTTAATGTCAAAAGTGGATAAGTGAGATGTCAGAGAATACTTATTCGATATTCCCTTGGTTTTATTTTAACTAATTTTTAAAGATTTCAGAAGAATGTGCAGATAGTAACCAAACAGTATTTAACTTAAGTAATGCAAATAAAATAAGATTGAAGAAATTGATTGCTTTTTATTTAGTCAAAAAATGAACAAATATAACGTATTGTTCTTTTTCCCATTTAATTGCTGTTAATTATTTTGACTATGCTGTAAATAAACCCTAATGCAGTCACAAATCTAATTTTTGAGATTCATTCTTTTTTTAATAGTTGTCGTAATTTTTCACATTGCATCACCATTGTTTATTGATTTTCAGATAAAGTCTATATATCATGTCTTTCAAACTTTTTTTTTTTTTTTCTTTTCTTTTTTTTTTTTCTTTTTTTTTCTTTTTTTTTTGTAATTTGCTAGTCTATTAAATCTGTAGGTCCTTTATTTTGTTTTGGTTTTGACTCTTGATTTATTTTTATCTAAGGAAATGTGTCTGAATCCTGGTATGCATGACATATGGGGCGTGTACAATCCTTGATTGATTTTTTCTGTCATTATATTCAAATAGTAATTTTTGCCTTATTTAATCACAGAATTTCTATTATTACATTAAGCAAATATTTCAATTTGGAATTTCTAATGCTGAAATATTAAAATTTGTGTACAGGAGGCTCGTCACGAAGGGGTTAATGCTAAAACAAATTGTATATCGCTGGCTATTTCTGAATTTTAAACATGCAATAGGAAGTTACTGATAATTAATTTGTTATAGAAAGTTTTTTAAATGGTGCATAGAGTGATTATTCAAAATATCACAAATACTGATGATTTTGCTTTTGCTTGCAGAAATAAAATTCTTAGCAATTGAAATTTGTAATTTGTAATTTTTTTGTGCTATTTAAAGCTTTTATTTTTTAGTGTATTCAAGCATTTTAATACAGATTTCGCATCTGTTAGTTAAAAATAATTTATTAATAGTTAATTTAATCTTAGCATTTAATTAGCAGTTTTTTTTTTAAATGAAAGTTATAAATACATATATAAAAGTATTTATCTCTTTAGTAACTATTTTCCCTTTTATGCGTATTTCCATGTGTTTATGTATTTTCTGCGTAGAAATTAATTATAAACATGACTAAACAATTTTACTGCATCAAATTGGTTATGAGGTTATTTTAAATAATATAAAAGTGTAATAATAATAATAGAAAAAATTCTTTCTATCTTGCTATTTTTTCTCTTGTGCTGTATTGATATAATTATAAAACATAATTTTTTTTATGTTAATTTATAAAAGCTACTCAAATTTCTAAAATTGTTAACAGTAAGGCACTTCATAATGTCTATTTTTCATATTTATTATATTGAATTTTATTTGTAGAAACATATGGCTGAAGAACATATAGGTGTTTCTGGATCTTCCGAAGAAGTTGTTGCTTCTACTTCAGTTCCCCAAGAAAATTATGATCCATCAAACATGGATAAAAATACGTGCTTTTTGTGTTGCATGAGGTTTTCAAGTCCTGAAATCGTCAGAAAACACCAGCATCACGTACATATGCGTTGGGTGACAAAAGGATCTATTGATTATTCAAAAGTTGAATTTTCAGGTAATTTTTACTATGTTACTACGTTTAATTATTAGGGATGGACTGGAAGTGGATTTAACTGGATATCAAATATAGGAATTTCTGTTGGATTTAGGTGTCTGATCAATATCTGACACTTCTCCCCTCCCCCCTCTTCAATATGTATGCAATTTTCAGTTTTAGGTCATAAAAAATATATTTATATATATTTGAGAATCTTAAATTTTTGAATATATTGTATTTCAATTAGCGGTTTATCTATTGTTAATTATTATATATATATATATATATATATATATAATTATAATATCTTTGAATTTCAAAAAACATATCAAGTTCTTTAACATTCTAATTAAATCTCCAAAGACATAATTAATAATAATGTGTAGACATAATACCACATAGTTAATAAATTAACAAGTGCAATCATAATTTTACTATAGCTTGTACTTCAATGGTAATTGGCCAAAAATACTGAAAATGTGAAGGTTATTTAAAAAGAGAGAGAGAGAGAGAAAAAAAAAAATTATAATAAACCATAAAATGTTAATAATTTGGAGTTGATATCAAGTGAATACAAATGGATTAAGAAATGAAATATGAACTAAATATAATAGAAAATTGGATAACAAGAGATTTAAATTAGAATTGGATATGAAAAAACACGTGTAGGTATAATCTTCAGCCTGGATGTACCCACACGTGTTTTAAAAAATCTGTACTAATAAAATAAAGTTTCGCTCTGTGTGTGTCTGTTGGCGATGGCTAGCAAAATCTAGCCCACCTAGAAGTCTGGAAATTTAGGTGTGGATAGTCCAAGGTCTGACCATGTGCACCTGAGTCTCAGAATTTTAATATTTTGATAATTACTCTAGATATTAATTATAATATCATTAAATATCGCATTGAAAATGCCATTTTTTAAATCAAAATGGCTAAAGAAAAGAACTGTTGTTGTGGATTTGGAAGCGGAAATGAACGAATTCGAAATTATTTTACTAATTAGCGAATTTTAAGAAAACTAATTAAGATATCAATTTGAAAATTTCTGAGCATATGTAAAAAAAAATTCTGTATCCGTCTATGCAATTTTTGAAAAATTCGGCCGGTAATTTTTCTTAATTTATGCAAAAAACTGCTAAAAATCTGCTGGCGCCAGTGAAAAAAATCCGAGACAGTTTCAGACAGGGATCTGCTTTCATTAAAAACTGAACTACAAAGAGATCTGTTTCTCTGGCCGATCCCCCATTTAGTTTGCGAAAATGAAAGGAAATAATTGCCAATTTTTACTAATGAACAAAATTCAGATAACTAATTAAGATATAGATCTGAAATTGAGGATGGGAAGTGTTGTGATCTGCTAGATATTTTAGCGTAACGTCTTCGTTATGTTCTATTTATCAGAAAAATGTAATTATTTTTTTAATGATCGCGTTAATGTAGGTGAAGGTGGTTTTCTTGAACAAATTATTCGTTATATTTCAGGGTATGAGGAGGGACGGGGTTAACGCCTTGCACTGAGATTGTTATTATCTCGGGCCCGGGCAACGCCGGGCGGATAGCTAGTAATTCAATATTTCATAATTATACTGGCATATATGCTAAGATCATATATATATATATATATATATATATATTAATTTTATATGAACATTTCCATTTATGAAAAGCATGAAAGAAAACACATTTCATATTGTGTTTTTATTTCAATTAGAACTGCATAAAAATCCTGTATAGATTGGATATTTTAAAGATACTTAGAACAGAAATCATTCAAAGACAGACATGCCAAAATGATGATTTTCTTAAGTCAAAATGAGCGTCTCCCTAAACATTTTTTAGACTCCCCCCCCCTGCATTTATCTAAATTTATGTGTCTACTTGAAATTGGTTATCAGTGTTTTATGATTCTTTAAAATGTTCGATAATTAGAAATATTTCTGTTTTAAATATAATTTAACAAGTGGACCACCAAACATGGTGCACACAGATTTTGATTATTTTAAAGTATGTTTTAGATTTCATACTCCTAACTATGTTGGTGAAGGGTTTTCTTCAAATAGACCTTAGATTTTGAGAAATTGGAGGTTAAAGTTCAGCCTATGTTTCAAATACCTATTAGTTTGCTTATGTCAACATGGTCTTTGTGCTGTAGAGATAGCATGTTTGCTCGCTATTCAGACTGCCAAGGTTGTGTCCTACCTTCTGACATTTTTTCTTTTTCAAGTAATTTTATATTTTTGACACATTACAAGTTTTAAGCAGAATTATCAATTGCTGCAGTTTTAAATTTTTTGATATTTTCCTAAAATGATTACATTTAGGTATTTACATTTTTCATGAAAATTTATAATTTTTCTGTAATTTTTTTAAACTAACATTTTTGATCATGAAAATCCAAACTATGTGTCTAGATATCTTATCTTTTTAAAACTTACTATTATTGTTTACATTTTTATTTATTTATTCTTTATCACAGTTATGAAATAAAACATAATTTTTTCTTATATTTTCTATAAAAAAATAATTTTATTTCACTAAACAAGTAATATAAATTTTTTTTTTTTAAAAGTCAATTCCTACTTTTTAATCATAAATATATAAAATAAACCCGTGCAGCATTAATGTCCCACGTTATCTTTATTGAACATTATTTTATAATCATCGTTGCGGTATTTTATTTCTGTGGCATCACTAATTTGAGATAAATCTTTCATTTCATTTATGAAAACAATGGGAGGAATTTTTTTCTCCCATTTGAAACTAAAATTAATTAATTAAATTTAATTAATGAATTAATATTTGAAAAAACTGTATTAACATAAAGTGTCATCCACTACAAGTTTAAAAAAATTTATTTGAACTTGAGTGGATGAATAGAAAATATTTTATTAACGATTGAAAAGTTGAACACGATATATATAGAGAGTATAGTAGGAATTAAAAAAAAATTAAAAAAGTAAAATATATTTTTAATATTTGTTTTAAATGTATTAAGATATGTTAAATGATGAAATACAAAAATGTTTATCTTTATCGACATCAGCATTTTTCAATATTAATTTTAACACAATTATTCAAATTGGTAAAAAAATCATACGAGTTGTAATTTTCCAACTGGACGAAACATGTCCGGGCCAGGATTCGAACCTGGGATCTCTTGGCTGAAGCTCCCATGCTCTACCAACTGAGCTATCCTTGTCGAATCTGGAGGGCATAATTCATCCAGTTAACCTTACTGATCGTAGCATCTGGTCTGATATTTGAATCAGCTCAACAGAATAGATTGCAGGTAATGGAAACTCCAGTAAACGCTGGATACATGATTACACAATATTAATTTTAACACAATTATTCAAATTGGTAAAGAAATCATACGAGTTGTAAATTTCCAATTGGACGAAAAATGTCCGGGACAGGATTCCAACCTGGGATCTGGCAAGAGAATGGCTCATAGATTTTATGCCAAATTCTTTTTCACTCCTGTTGGCATATGAAGCTGAAGGAAGACCATTTCTAAGAAGATTCTTTAAAACAAAAGATGTAAAAGCTAAAGTTTGGTAGAAAGCATTAAATAACAAAGAAATGAATTCCGAATCCATACATTTAATGGTAAATCTTCACTCCATATATTGTAGTTCTTTATTCGTAGAGTGAATTTTTTCAAATTTTTCACATATCTAAAGTAAATTAAGAAATAGACTTGGTGTATAGAAAGCTGCAAAGCTTGTATTTTATTATAGAGCTCTAAGAGGGTCCAAGGACATAAATTGGTAAACTGTATTAACATTTGTACAAACTTACATTATGTGAAAATTAATAGTTGTAAGCATTTTATTTTTATTAAAATTATGAAGGTTTTTAAGTATGATAAAAGTGTACATATAATTTCTTTTTTCCTGCAGTAAAAATTAGTAAACTAATCTCCATCAAGATAAATACTGTAATGTGCATTTTCATAATAATAGTTATAATGAGTTTTATGTTTAATAATGATAAATGTACAATAATATCTTTAAAATTTTGAATTCTTGTAGGAAAAAAACATGGATGAAAGTTTTCTGGGCTTTTTATATTTTTGTATAGCATTCTTTTACTTACCTAATCAGAAACTAAATTAAGTGAATATTGTTATGTGGAAATAGTGGTATTAAATACCCGGGAAACTTTCACCCCTGGGCAAATGAAAAATTGGTAGATAAATTTTCATAAAAGTGACAAAAACAGTCAAACTAATGAGTTTTTTCATAGGTGGTATAAAAACCCTGGTAAAAACATGTTTTTCCAAAGACAGTAAAAACCATGGTTAAAACCGGTAAAAACCATCAGATGGTAAATACCGTCCAACCCTGGTTCTCCATGTTTTGTGGTCACCTTATAAGTTGGTATTTGTTTACTTGAAAATGATTATCCATATTTCATGATCCTTTAAAATGTTCAATAATTAAAATTATTTTTAAATAATATACATTTATCTAAGTTTATGTGTGTATATTTGAAAATGATATTCATGTTTCCTAATATTACAGGAGAAAATGAAGGTGAAATAGGGCAGGCTATTCAAGAAATTCAGTCAAATTCTGTTTTAGAAATGTCGCTAAATCAGAATGATCCAGCTTCTGTTATCAACAACTTGGAACAATTTGAATTAAATGTGAAAACACAAATGAATGGGCAGCAGATATTTGCTCAAAGTACAACAGAAACAGCTGATGGAGAACAATCAGTAACTCTTTCAATCAAGGAAACACTTTTAGACCAACAGTCTAATGTTTCTGAATTTATAACACCTGATTTAACTGATCACAGCAAGGCTGCAAAAGTTTTCGAGGCTATGGACTTCCTTGATGTACCAACTGATAAATTAGAATCTTCTGATAAAACATCTATAAGCCAACCATCTGCACCACCTGTTGAAAAAGAAGAATCTGAAGTTAGTAAAGAATACAAACGTTTAGGAGATTTTGACATTTCATTAGATGATTTGCCTGATGATAAAGAACTTGCAGAAATAGGCTTTCCAAGTAAAGTTGGACATTTTTGTCATTTGTGTGATGCTGTCATCAAAAGTTATCGCCTGTATTATCTTCACATGCATAATTTACATCAACTGGAGAAAAGATTTCAGTGTATTATTACAGCATGTGGTAGAACTTTTAGCTCAACCATTACATTCCAGAAACATGCTGTAAACCATAATCAGAAAAGTGAGCATTATTGCAGTATGTGTGATAATGTATTTGGAGATGATGAAGAATTACAAGATCACTTGATAAGTTCTGATCATGCCAATAAATACATGCAAGTGCAGGTTAGAAATTTGTTTCTCTTCCTTTTTAAAATGAATCTTTTGCCCCCCCCTTTTTTTTTCTCTTTTTTTAATGATTATCTTTGTTATTATTTATTTATTTTTTGTCAGTTTATTAAGTTAAAAATACAGTACAGTAGTTGAAACAGTAGTGAAAAATAAATATTAAAAGTTACAAGTTTTCCTCAAATCTTCATAAAAGAAAAACTCACATTTCAAATTAAAATTAGAAGCACTTTTTCTAGGAATATTAGCATAAAACAGACTTGCCAACTGCTATAAAAAAATCGTAGTTACCACGATGCTACGAAAATCAGTCTGAAACTGCAATTTTCTGCAAAAAAACACAAACACAATTAAAGGGGGGTGGGGGGGGGGAATGTCAAATGGTTGCAGAAAAATCGGGAACCTTGTTGAACGACCTCTCAAAAAAAAAAAAAAAAAAAATTGCTAATTTTATAAGACTGTAGGATACAAAATCGCAAATTTTGTCAAGCGGTTGTGGAATAAAATCGCAAATTTTGTCAATCGCTCACGAAAAAGAAATCAAGAATTTCGTCAAACAATTGCAGAAAAAAACCAAAAAAAAAAAAAAAAAAAACCTATAAATTTTGTTAAACAATCTCGAAATAAAATCAATGAATTTCATTGAACCATCGCAGAAATAAATCGTGAATTTCCTCAAAAAATTTCAACTGTCATCAATCAGTTACAGAAAAAAAATATAATATTACACTTACTGCTTTTCAGTTTTGTATGAGCTTAAAATCAAGCTATCTAGGAAACTTAGATCTATCCAAGGAAATTGTAGTTTTGTAAAAGCAGTGATGAAACAATGGCACACAAAACAACTAATTGACACTGCTAAATTTAAATAGCATTCTTCCTCTTATTTAAGAACAGAGTTTCTGAGATATTTTAACACACAGAATACTATTAAAATTTAGTGGTGACCATCGTCCAAATGGTGCGCCACTGTTCCATGACTGTAGAAGGCTAGATATACATATCAAAAGCCATTATTTTGTATAGCATTTTTTTTTTTTTTTTAAGTAAAAGAAAGCTTAATTTTGTTTTCTTATTTTTTTTACAAAATGCATTAAAACCTCCATAACGGACACTTCTGAATAGCAGATACTTTTTCAATACCCAACACTTAAATATTAAAAAAAATTTGTACCTTTGAATAACAGACAAGTTCCATGCTCCTGAGTTGTCAATTATTCAGAGGTTTTACTGTATATAACATTTTAAATCATTATGATCTTTATGTATGGTAAACATATGTGTTATATTAATCAATGATACCTTTTTAGGAAAAATATAATAGAACAGAACCTCGAAATCATCGTTGTAAAGTCTGTCATAGTTGGTTTGGTTTATTTGCAACATTTGTTAAACATATGGAAACAGAAAGCCACAGCTATCAATGTGGAGAATGTGGTTTATTGTTTGTTCAGCCTGGTCCTAGAAGAAATCATATTCAAAGTATTCACCCTGAAATTGCTAACATATGTGAGGTAAAGTTATTCAACTTTTTTATTATATGTAATTAATTCTTGTTAACAAATTTCCATATTTATGTTTTGGCTTATTTACATTTATATATTGTCTGTGTTAGGTTCAAGAAATTGTGACAAACGGCTGGGAGGGGGTAAGAAGAAGTGTGACATCACACATTTTGTTTAAAATAAAATCATTTAAAATCAGCAGATTAAATTTCGAAGTTATTTTGAAATTACCAGAATTTGAGGGTATTTTTTAATCAGGGGTAAAACAACTTTCATGTGATTTGTTTGCACATATTTCTTTCTTAAAAAAAAATACATTAATATTTTATTACTAATTGTATTACTTTATTGTATATTAATTATGTTTTTTGTTGTAAACCTTAATCTTATTTCATACAAAATAAGTAAACAGATCATTTTTATTGTTATGTTCACAAATGTCATTAAAACACATAGTTAAAATTTAAAAATAAAATTTGAAATATGAAAATAAAATTTGAAATATGATCTATAACATAGTGCTTAGTTTCTGAACTGCATGTATATGTCTATGTAATATACCGTGACATGTGGCAATGGAAAGGGGGGGAGGGAGTATGGTAAAGTGTGACACTTTGTGACTAAGGGGGGGAGGGGGCGAAAATATTGAAAGAAAGTGTGACATCATTCATGGACAGCCCCAAAGAGAAAATATTCTATTAGATTTGTTCTAAAAAAACTAATTGATTTTTTGAGAAAAAACAGTTGGTTTAAATCGTTCCAACCCTGATTAAAAATAAATAGATTTTGCTCAATAGAATAGATTTTTATTCAGGCTTAATTTCTTTTTAAGTTGCTGAACCAAAGAAAAAAATCATTCTTTATTGACTATTCTTCAAAATTCACTATAAACGAGTAAGTTTAATAAAAAGTTCAATCAAATCTTATAAGAAAGCAATTATTTATGCTATGAGATGCTACAGAAAAGGTAGTTGTAATAATTCAGGTCACAAGAATTGTAAAGGTCTAAAAATTAGTCAGTTGATAATTAAAAGAAGGAACTTTTTTTTTTCAACTACTAGATAAATAATCTTCAAATGTTCAATCCTGGATATTTTTGACTCTAATGGAATGAACCTCAACTATGCTACTCCACCCTTGAAGATTTTTTACAAACATTAAACAAAACAGAAACAAAAGAAAAGAATTCTCTCACCATAGTATATCTTACAGAAATTTTTAAATTGTATTACAACTTGAACATTATTTTGATTTATTAGTCTGGCTATCTAATTCTAAAATTATCTAATTTAGTTTTATAGAATATTTACAGTTTTTATTTATTTTCATTTATTTGTTTAGATTTGTGGTCATAAGCTTCCAAATTCACAAGCTTTATGGAGTCATCTTTCCGTTCACAATATTGTATACGAATGCCCTAAGTGCCACCGAAGGTTTTTGCAAAAAGAACAGCTTGTTGCTCACTCTGAAGTCCATGCGTAAGTTACTAATTATTACTATTTCAGCTTCTGTATTACACAGACTTTTTGGTACTTTTCTAGTATGCCTTAGTGAGATAGAAAAAATGGGCTTGACTGGAGAAGGAAATTTTTCATGCATATTTCCTGGCAACCTATTCACTGTTTCATATACACTAGCAATTTTTTCAATGTTTATGCAATTTATTTATATAAAAAGCCATTTATCTATTTTTATATACAAGCAGAAGTAAATTGTATATAATAATTGTAGAAAAACAATAGTAATATATATAAATAAAATGTTTATATATATCAAGACATATATAAACTAGTCGTTGGGGACCACCGTAATACTTACCCATCATGGATATGCATAATGTAAAATATTAAAATAAAAAATGTGTAAACTACTTATAAAATGCATTCCAATTCAAATAAAATCGAGGCTTGATGACGTCATAAACTTTAAAGGCTCGATTACTGAATTACTTGAAAGAAACATCCTTATAACTCCAAAAATAATAATCCTATTAACTAGCGGTTTATTGCATCTGATTAAGCGTAAAATTTCCAATTAAAATATATCTTTGAAGTGAAATTTGGATGAAATACAGGGTCATGAAAAATCGAAGAGTGTGGAAATTGGATTCCAAATATCTCGGCAACTCATTATCCGATCGACTTCATGCTTTATGCAAAATTTATGTTTTTTTATTGTCTTTTATATTCATTTCTTAAAATAATCAATTTCGAAAATTTTTATATACCTTTTATCAGAACGAATATTTCGAGAGTCCGAAAAAAATAGTTCCGATTAATCGAGATTATTGAAATGAAATAGGCTTCTTCCCATTATTACATACTAAGTACATACCAAATTGCAAGTCTCTATCTCAATTTTTTTGGGAGATAGAGCGTTTACAGACACACAGACGGACGGCAAATTTTTTTTTCTAAAAATATGTTTTTCAGAATCTCCAGTGTCTGAAACGTGTAAATCCGTCAAAATTTTTTTTTCGATTTTCAAAACGATTACAAGACTTACCCTATACCACGTATGATGGGTAAATAACAAGCATAAAAGTTCATCAGGTTTGTTTTCATAGCTTTTTATATTATTTAACGATAAATGTCACTTTCTGAAGTCAAAATTGCCTCAAGCTTTTTAAGAAAACACCAAGGCTCTTATACTGGAAAAGTACCAATTTTTGTTCCCTTTGAATTTTTTTAAATTTTTTTTTCTGTTTATAGTAAGAAAAAATCTTAAAGCTGTCTGAAGCAATTATTTATAAGATCTTTGACCTCTATTTATTTGATCTCTTTTATGGCAGATTATTATTTGATTGCTTTTATTTTTTGGCTTTTATTATTTTTTCAATTGATATTTTCATTTATTGTTTATTTTTGTGGTAATGTTAATGTTTGAAATAATTTAAATGTAGTAGAACTTGAAATCTTTCTGATGTTCTGTCAATCTGTCATGCTAAAATGAGCACACAGACGTCATCCATATGTTGAAGTAAGGGTTTAAGGCAAGGTTCACACCTGACTTCTTGTGAGGCGAGGAAAAAATGCTATCCGTCTCTCTCACAAATAGGTTACAAAACTTACAAATTTTTTGCTCCGTAGGGATATGAAAATTTTCATTATTGATTTTTTGTAAATAAATATTTTTAATAATGATTTTTGGCTTTCTTGTGTCAGGTTTAGTTTATCTGATAATCAGTTGTAAACATGTCTCGGCAGTTGCAAGTGGCATTCAAATGGAAAATGCTTGCAGTGATTCGTTTTTTGTGGGCGTAAAGCTGTAACTGCATTGAAATTTATCGTCAGTTTCATGAAGTGCATAGTGAAAATGCAATGTCACATAAAGTTATCGCGAAATAGTGCAACACTATTGAGAATGGATGTACAGATATTGATGATGCTGAGCGCAAGGGAAGACCATCACCTGCATAAAATTCTGAGATCGCTGCTCGCGTGAATGCATTCTTGCAAACAGACACATAACAATAGACGAAATCTCAAATGATGTGAATGTTTCTCATGTAAATGTGCATAAAATTATTGTCAACCCGAGAATGATTATTAGACATTGGACGGGTTTCTTTGCAGAAGACATTAAAAAACTTATGCCACGTCTCAATAAATGTTTAAATAATGGTTGTTGAAAAGCAGATTATACATGAAACTTTAAGATACAAATAAAGTTATTGTAAAATTTCAATCCTGTTTTGTTTTTATAAGCAGTGCAACTAACTTACTGACTGACCCTTGTAATTCAAATAAAGCTGTATTAATAATCGAAGTTTGTAACCTCTGCCAATAGCAATGGCTTTAAGATAATGAATTTCAGAATTAAGTGAATTTGATTCAGAGCAAATGTACAAATATAACAAATTATACTTTGAATATTTATAAATACTTGACAAATAAGGGATGGAGGGGGAGGGGGATTCTGTGTTTATTTTATTTTTTGATTTGCTGGAATAGGTCCTTTCTTTACAAATATGTGGTCCTTTTTGGTTCTTTCTTTTTTGAAAAAGAAATGGTCCTTTTTGGTCCCTTTTTTAAAAAAAGCTTCTTTTTCCATTTTTTACTACAAAATTTGTGTGGAGCCCTGAAAGTGGGAAAATAGCAATAACTCAAGAAAGAGGCCCCCTAGACTAAAAATGGAAATAAGGGTGGGAAGAGTGGAAAGAGAGCTAACTAGGGAACCTAAAAATTGGACTGAGGAGGAAGGGGACAGCAAAATACACTCTGTAGGGCTGAGAAAAATTGCCCCACGAGGAAGGGCGTCCCTATGCTAAGGCAGAAATGCATACTAGATGGTGACTGTATGGCATAGTATATTACTTAAATGAAAAGTTGGTGTACAATGTATAGCAGAATTCCTAGCAGTGAGAGATAGACTCCTCCTTGAAGTCTGTAAAGCTGACCCGGCATCTGCAGACCCTTCTCAGACACTAACAAGCACCTCCATAGAGAGGAAAGGTCTATTAAAGTAAGATTGTAAGTTGGAAATGGTAACAGGCACACAACTGTTGAGCCCTTTCTGGACCTTTGAAGTAGTATGGCTCCTCCCCTGGTCCCATTTTTAGGTCTCCTAGGTAGCTCTCCTTCCCATCCTCATTTTTGTTTTTAGTTTGGAGGACCTCTTTCTTGAGTTATTGCTTTCGTTTTAGACAGTATCTTAGTACCTATAATACTTATATGCACAAACTTTCTTATATCCATGGTATCATCTAACTCTGAACTCTTGGGTTAAGTCTTATTCTGGTGTCCTTCTGGGGTCTTTGTTCTCCCTCCCTCCCAGTGTTTCTACCAAATTTTAGAAAAATTCATGATGGTCCATTTTTTAAATGGTCCATTACAGTCAGCCATTTTTGGAGAGTGATATTTTCAGTTTGCATGTAATAAATGATAGGTGCATTCTTAGTACAAATAGATTCAAATTGGTACCAGAAATATGCAATTTGAGCAATCAGTTGTTAAGTTAGGGACA
This sequence comes from Maratus michaelseni, assembly GCA_963931845.1. Lineage (NCBI taxonomy): Eukaryota > Metazoa > Arthropoda > Arachnida > Araneae > Salticidae > Maratus > Maratus michaelseni. The sequence goes on from OZ007587.1 coordinate 191,024,017, forward strand.
TTTATGGACTTCAAAATCGAATCCAAGTTGGCCGTTTGGTGACCAATTTTCTAAAGGCTATATTTCAGCCAATATTGTGCAAATTAATTAATTAATTTTAAATTTCAGATATAAGAGTTTCATTACTATGTCTATGATAAAATTTAAAAAGAAATCTGTGACTATGGTGCAACAAGTTTTCTTTAAATTGGTTGATTTCATATGGAATGACCCTCCACCATCATTATCATCAAATACACTACAAAATTTCTCTATAATTTCCGCATCTGCTAAAGTGCCACTTATTGCCAGTGTTTTGTATACATCTAAAGCATCTTTAAATGAAGTTTTTACAATAAGTTCACTTTTTTCAATGCTTTACTTCTGAATTTTCAGTTTATTTGAAATAAACTATAAAATTACTGTTTTTACTATTTGTGAAAAAGTGTTTTGATTTGTTTAAATATAAATCAAAGTATCTGATTTGGGGGAAAAAAAAAAGGTATTAATGTGATAGATTAAAAAAAAAAAAAAAAAAAAAAAAAATTCTGGGAATAATCCTGACACATGTAGAAAGTCAGACACTCCCCCCCCCCCCAATATCCACACACACACACACACACACACAATTTAGAAACTGAAATAATATTATGTTCAAAATGAGTAGTTTATTACACAAAGAAGGGGTTTCACCAATTTGCCAAATGATTGCTTTCTTATTTTCCATTGATACTAAGACTGCAGATAGTCTACTTGTGTGTTTAGATATCATTGTTTAATTAAAGTAAGACAGAACTGCCAACTGCTACGATTTTCTGCAAAAAAAAAAAAAAAAAAAAAACGCGAATTTTGTCACAGGATCACTCGAAAAATCACGAATTTCGTCACAGGATCGCGCGAAAAATCACTAATTTAGTCACAGGATCGAGCTAAGAAATGCGAATTTCGTTACAAGATCGCTGAAAAAACGCGAATTTCGTCAAAAAATTGGCGGGAAAAAGCAAATTTAGCCAAAGTATCGCCGAAAAAACGGGAATTTCATTCAACTGATTGCTTGAAAAAATGAGAATTTCGTCAAAAGATCGTTCAGGGGTGATTCTGGTCCGAATTTTCCGAAAAATTAAGGCAATGATTTCCGGGAAAAAAAAAAAATATCGTTCATAAATCCGAAAATTCGGACTTGAATCGGTATTTCGGCAAATGATCGCCGAAAAAAATCAATCTCATCTTTCGTTCGAAGAAAAGTCGCCAATTTTGTCAAAGGATTGCGGGAAAAACGTGACTTTCGTCAGAGAATCGCGAAAAAATGGCAAATTTCGTCAAAAACAGTGCAAAAAGCGGCAAATTTCGTTATAAGATCGCGAAAAAACTGCAAATTTTGTCAACAGATTGCGGGAGAAACGTGACTTTCGTCAGAAAATCGCAAAAAACCGGCAAATTTCGTCAAAAACATTGCAAAAAACGGCAAATTTCGTCAAAAACATTGCTAAAAACGGCAAATTTCGTCAAAAGATCGCGAAAAAACGCCAAATTTTGTCAACAGATCGCGGGAAAAACGTGACTTTCATCAGAAAATCGCGTAAAAACGGCAAATTCCGTCAAAAACGACAAATTTTTGTCAACAAATCGTAGGAAAAGCGTGACTTTCGTCTGAAAATCGCAAAAAAAAAGGCAAATTTCTTCAAAAACATTGCGAAAAACGGCACATTTCGTCAAAAGGTCGCGAAAAAACGACAAATTTCGTCATAAACATTGCGAAAAACGGCAAATTTCGTCAAAAAAATAGTGAAATTAATCGCAAAATTTATCAACAAATCTCGAAAAAACTGCAAATTTCGTCAGAAAATCGCGGAAAAAAGGCAAATTTCGTCAAAAACATTGCGAAAAACAGCAAATTTCGTCGAAAGATCGCGAAAAAACAACAAATTTTGTCAACAGATCGCGGGAAAAACATGACTTTCGTTAGAAAATCGCATAAAAACGGCAAATTCCGTCAAAAACATTGCGAAAAACGGCAAATTCCGTCAAAATATATCGAAAAAGAAACGCAAATTTTATCAACAGATTTAAAAAAAAAAACTGCAAATTTCGTCAAAGGGACGCAAAAAAAAGTGGCGGGAGTGGACACCCCCCCTCTCTCGGTTGTATATCAGCTTACTCGACCTGATGAAGGACTCTAACTCAGACATTTTTCTCTGGAAGATATACCATTAGTTCCATCACCCCGTCCCCCCAACCGCCTTGGAATCTTTCAGAAAATTCACTGTGAAGTTCAGAAATTTGGCTTAGGAGTGGACAGAGCATTAATTGAATAGGAATAATTATGTTTAATCAATCCCACCCCCAACAAAAAAATTAGCAAAAACAAAAGTCTTCTACTTTGTGTGCTTATGGATATACACATGCGTTTAATTGATTAGTATTTGCTCGCTTAAAATTTACAGCGTAAAAAACAGCCACCAACCAACCAACCTTCAGATAAATTTGAATTTGGTGTGCTACTATTTCTCATTTTCAAAGGTTGGCAGGTCTGGTAAGAACTTAATTGATTGCATAATAATTTATTTGTAAATGGTAAATAATTGAATTTCATGTGATAATTTGTGTGAAAATTTTAAGAGCAGAGACAAAGAGAGGACTAATCGGAAATGATAATTATGAAACAGTTACTTTACTATGTTACTTGTGTATAAGTAATGCATCTGTAAAAATTATCTAAAACTATTAGTTGTTGTATAATATCAGAATCAAGTTTATGAAATATTTCCATGATACACGTTGAATGAAAACATTAAAATGAAGAGTGCTTCTAAAGTTAAGAAATAAAAATTTCAGTATTCATTCTATATATATTTTTCTTTTTTTGCTTTTTAAAAATATTAAAAAAATCCCCAGCTAATTTTTTTTAGTGTCAATATCAAATTTATAGACTGATTGCTTGATCATAAATTATTGCCTAATGAATGTTATTTAAAGCAATATATTAATATGTATTTAGGCCTCCAACTCCTTGTCCTTGGGAAGGTTGTAATAGAAAACTGGCCACAAAAGTTGGTTTGTTTAACCACTTACGAATGCACAGAGGGGACACTGATTTCAAATGTACAGTTTGCAATAAAGGTAAATATATAACTTAGTTTATTTATTTGTAATTTTCAAATTTCTTTTAATTTCCAAAAACAGGTTTTAGTTTTTTTTACTATTCAAATTAGTAATCTTGATTTATGATTAAGCCCGTTCTGGTCACGAATCATTACAGTGGTGTCGTACGCATAAATAGCCAATCCCCGTAGCAGAATGTATGCAATGCTGCGACGGGCGTCACAGACTTTTTAGGGTACCTGCAGACAAAAAACATACAGAGATGCCACAGACGCGCTATAGCGCGTAAATTATGCGAAAAAACGGCAAACTTTGTTGAAGGATCGCGAATAAAACAGCAAATTTCGTCGAAGAATCACGGAAAAAACGCAAAATTCATTTAAAGTTTGCAAAAAATGGCTAATTTCGTTGACAGATCGCGAAAAAAAACGCAAATTTTGTCAAAAGGCTGTGAAAAAACGTAAATTTCATCAGAAGGCCGTAAAAAACATGAGTTTCTTTGAAGGATCGTGGAAAAATGCGAATTTTGTCGAAGGGCTATGGAAAAAATCCCAACTTCGTCGAAAGATCGTAGAAAAAACTGTGAATTTTGTCGAAGGATCACAAAAAACCAGTCAATTTTGTCAAAGAAACGTTAAATTTCGCCGTCGGATTGCTAAAAAACATAGAATTCTGCCAACAGATCGCAATCAAACGTCAAATTTCGTCGGTGGATCGCCAAAAAATGGTCAATTTTGTCGAAGGAACTTGAAAAACGGTAAATTTCATCAAAGGATCTCGAAAAAACAGCAAATTTTGTCGAATGATCTAAAACAAACGGCAAATTTTGTCGAAGGATCACGGAAAAATGCGAAATTCATTTAAAGTTCGCAAAAAATGGCTAATTTTGTTGACAGATCGCGAAAAAAACGCAAATTTTGTCAAGAGGCCATAAAAAAAACATGAGTTTCTTTGAAGGATCGTGGAAAAATGCGAATTTTGCCGAAGGGCTACAGAGAAAATGCCAACTTCGTCGAAAGATCGTAGAAAAAACTGCGAATTTTGTCGAAGGATCACAAAAAAAAACAAAACAAAACAGTGAATTTTGTCGAAGAAACGGCAAATTTCGCCGTCGAATTGCTAAAAAAGCAGATAATTCTGCCGACAGATCGCGAAAAAACGGCAAATTTCGTCGGAAGATAGCCAAAAAACGATAAATTTCGTCGAAGGAACTCGAAAAAACAGTAAATTTCGTCGAAGGATCTCGGAAAAAAAAAACGGCAAATTTCGTCGAATGATCTTAAACAAACGGCAAATTTTGTCGAAGAATCACGGAAAAAACGCGAAATTCATTTAAAGTTCGCGAAAAATGGCTAATTTCGTTGACAGATCGCGAAAAAAACACAAATTTTGTCAAAAGGCCGTGAAAAAACGTAAATTTTGTCAGAAGGCCGTAAAAAACATGAGTTTCTTTGAAGGATCATGGAAAAATGCGAATTTTGCCGAAGGGCTACGGAGAAAACGCCAACTTCGTCGAAAGATCGCAGAAAAAACTGTAAATTTTGTCGAAGGATCACAAAAAAAAAAGGGTAAATTTTGTCGAAGAAATGGCAAATTTCGCCGGCAGATTGCTAAAAAACAGATTATTCTGCCGACAGATCGCGAAAAAAAAGGCAAATTTTGTCGGAGGATCGCCAAAAAACTAAATTTCATCGAAGGAACTCAAAAAAATGGTAAATTTCGTCGAAGTATCTCGAAAAACGACAAATTTCGTCGAATGATCTAAAAACACCGTCAAATTTTGTCGAAGGATCACGGAAAAAACACGAATTTTGTCCAAAGGCCAAAGAAAAATCGTGAAATTCATCAAAGGATCTGGGAAATGGCTAATTTTGTGGAAAAGCTTGATTTTCGTCAAAAGATTGTAAAAAAAACCCAAGAGGAACCCCCCCGTTGAAGGATCATGGAAAAAATGCAAATTTCATCAAAGGGCCACAGAGAAAACATAAATTTCGTAAAATGGCTGCAGAAAAAATGCTGATCACGGAAAAGATGCGAATTTCGTCAAAACCCCTTGAAAAAAAAAAAAAAACGTGAATTTCGCCAGAGGATCTAAGGGGAAAAAAGAAACTCTAATTTCGTCAAAGGTTCAATTTTGTGAAATAGTCCCAGAAAAGATGCAGCATTCCTTTAGAAAACAGTAGACACACAAAGTTCTATTTTTATTAATGTAGGCATAGTTTTTAATCTGAAACAATATACTGAACTAACTTTTGAAACTCTAATTTCGTCAAAGGTTCACGAAAAAAACGTGAATTTTGTGAAATAGTCCCGGAAAAGATGTAGCATTCCTTTAGAAAACAGTAGACACACAAAGTTCTATGCTTATTAATGTAGGCATAGTTTTTAATCTGATACAATATACTGAACTAACTTTTGAAAAATCGGGTTAACTCGAACCCAATTTGCAAGAATCTACACTCAGCCTGAAATCGACTCGAATCAAAAGCAGAGTTAATCCGACCTGCAACAAGAAAAATTATCTCTCTTCCCCCCCTCTGCTGTAACCTTTCAGAATTTTTTTTTTACACAGGAAGGCAGATAAATGTTGATGCCTTAATTAATTAGCACTACAACTACAACAGCAGCAAGAATAAATTTATATGATATATTGCGTATTGCAGACTATTTTTGAAAATATTATTAGCGTTGCAGACACTTGAAGATAGTTATGCCACTGGGTAGCCAATAATGTATGTGGAGAAGTGGGAATATCATAGATATAAGCTTTGTACAGCCAAGGGCCCAACTTCGAACTCTGTGGCACGTCAGCATTAATCGCGTGAGGTGTAGAAAATATACTGGCATAGCGGACGCAGAATGTTCCGCTGCGAAGGTACTTGAAAAAGAATCGCACATGGGCAGTGGGAACTTTCCAAGTTTATAAATAAGGCCTGAGAGCCAAGCAGTGTCATAAGCCTTCGTGACATCAATAAAAAGTGATCCAACATACTCAGAGTTGTCCAAACCATCATGGATGTATTCGACCACCCTAATCAGCTGGTGTACTGTAGAATGTTTGGGCCTGAAGCCAAATTGATCGTTAGTGTCAGGAAGAAAATGTTGAAGGCGTGTAAGATCCTGTAATATTACATAGTACATAGTACTAAGTAATCCTGAAATATTACAATTACTGGAAATTGAGAATAAAAAAGCTATCACAAAAAATACTTTATAGCGCCAAATTATGTTTGCTATTTAGTGAATTGGCAGTAGGCACGATTATGAATGATTACCCAATAGGTTTAAAAGTTTTCAGATATGTCTATTTTGGGGAGATTTTAGTATGCTATTGCCATCAAGTTAGATCAGGATATACTTAGATAAGATAAATATTATAGAATGACCATCAAAACTGTTTTTCTGAAACAAAAATTGTAATAATAAAGGATTCCTAAAACAGATATAAGTGAAATATAGTAGATTCATTTTTCATTTCCATAAGTTATTTTTGTACACGAGATGTTATTCAACTTATCCATCAAATTCAGGTGTTTCGTGGTTGTCAGGTAAGTAAATATTGCTATTTGGGTATTAGAATAAGATGAAAGTATTTTCGAAATTGTTGCTTATTAAAATAAAACCACTGTGTAGAACAAAATTCAAGATATACTAGAATCATTCACACAATCAATAGGAAATCATGAAAATAAATTTAACAAGATTATGGGGGATTTAGGGAGGCAGAGCCCCCTGATAAAATGTATTTTTTTTATTTAAAAAATTACAAGAATAAGAAGTTTATAAGAATTTCAGAGCATCATTGCATAGACAGTGTTTAACACTTCTAATTTCTGAAACCTCCGAAGTATATATGCTATAAATATGTATGTAATATAAAAAAATTAAATTATGGATTGTAAGATGGTACATAATATGAAAAGTGAGATTAAAAAATAATGACTTTCAGAGCTGAAGTTGAGGCTCCTGATCTGCAGATTTACTATAGTGTATAAAATGTGAATATTTATTTTATAATTCCAGCTTTGTGCGGGTGGACAATGTGTCGACTACAATGTAGGCTAGGGATGGATAGGTAATTTTTTAAAAATGTTCTAAATCGGATAAAACAGGAGTGAGACAAAATTGCAGTACTTAAAAATTTTAAATTTTAAATAAAAGTTTGTAAAAACATTATAAATAATTTTTTCTGTTTATGCACATATTGAAACTAATAAATTAATTTTAATATAGCAGAACCACCTGGCTTTGCCTGAGTTAACCTTGGCCTTCTGGGTAACATAAGTAAAAATGTAATATTTAAAAAATGTGCCAATCACAAATAACGCATTTGTGTCCATAAACTGTCAAAAAATGACAATCAGAAAAAACTTATGTTATTTTGATGCAATCATACTAAATCCCTCAGCTTTATAAATGATTTAAAAAAAATTCCTTTTAAAAATGTCGTATGCAAAATATCTAATAAAAAATCAGCAATAGTTGTCTCATTCATCTAATCTTCCATAATCGGGTTCATATCCAATGCTTAACACCCTTAGTGGGTAAATTTCTAAAATCGCTGAAATAAGTGTTTAACTATTTTTTTAGTAGATTTGTTATACTGAATTTCATGCTAATACCTATAACTGCTACTGAGATATGAAATGACCTAAAACGTTCGACATCCCCCTCCCCATTTAACCCCCTTAGGAGGTGCATTTCTAAAATTGCTGAAAAACGTGTTTAATCATTTTTTTTAGTAGATTTGTTATCCTAAATTTCATGCTTCTACCGAAAACTGTTGCTGAGGTATGGCAAAATGAGCTAAAACATTCGACCCCCCTTTTAACCCCCTTTGGGAAGGGATTTTCCAAAAATTCTTATTACTTGCTTAACATAACTTGTCATAACAGCAATCTACTCTACAAATTTCGTGATCCTGACTTTAGTCGTTTCAGCTGGGCGTTGATGAGTCAGTCAGGTGTTCTCTCTTTATGTAATAGTATAGATAATAATGTACTTTTATGTACTTTAATTTTGTTAATTAATTTCTAAGAGATCAAAACATTTTAGATATTTCAAATGTGTACAAAATGTCTACAAAACTTTTCACAATTATAGACAAATATTTGTTTACAATTTTTTTTACAATGTTAGATTTACTTTCCTTACAATTACAATATAACATTAGTTGTCAATCAAAGTTAATTGCAAATTTTAGAAAGTTGATTGCATTTTCCAGTCTACATTTATTTTGCTATAATTGTTTATTTTGAAATTGTTTGCTGTAGGTTTCTTTAAAAAGAAAACATTAGAGAGTCACATGAGAATACATGATGATAGAGCACCTTTACAGATGCCTGCTGCTCGTGGTGGTAAGCTGCAGTTATTATTATTATTATTATTATTATTATTTATCATCATCATTGGTGTCGCTAGGATTTTAAAATTCCGTGTCCCTGGAACCCGGCCGGGCTTCCTAAGTTACGGAACATACTGCCTGTTGTACAGAATATTGGTGAATACCATTTTTAATTAAAAACTCTAATAGATTTTTTTTTTTTTTTTTTTTTTTTTTTAAAAACATTCATCATATTTTTTTAGAATGCCACTAATCAGAGTTTGAAAAAAACTTTTCTTTTTCTCCCAAAAAGCAGGTTTTTTTGTTATAAAATTTTGGAAGAACGATAAACATTCATATTTTTTAATATTTGAAATCAAGCATTAAGCAAAAATTATTTTCAGTTATTTTATTGAAATTTAATAATATAATTTTTACTACTTTAATTTAAGCATTACAATATTTTTATACTATTATAATATTTTTACATATAATAAACAATGAAACAATCACTTACATATCTAAAAAATCAAGAATTTTTTTTAAATTACAACATCTGAATGTTTACAATTTAGTTAAAAACTTTATATAAAAACAGAAGTTGTAACACTTTGTCCTAATCTATTTTGAAATTTAGCTTGAACAATTCCAAATTTTGAAAATATTCTCTCTACACTGGCAGAAGATGTTTTAGCTGTTAAAAGTTGCTCAATTTAACAAAAAACTGCTATTAAATTTATTAATTTATTTTTCTTGGTTTTTGCACCATTCATGTGCTTTTGCAGTATTTACAATATTAGATTCAAAGAAGCAGTCCTGGAAAGGTAAACTCTTTGCAATAAATTCAATCAATGTACCATTGAATTTATTGGATACCTTTGCTTTGAAAAATCAAAAGTATATTTTTGTTCTTGTTGAGATAACGGTAAAAAAACCTTTTTGTTTTGGATGCAACATATATGCAAAAAAATGTATAGGCGTTAAAGCCATTTTAAATCGATTATCAAGGTGCTTCATCACTACTTTATTTTCTTGTTTTTCTTCCAATTCTTTTTTACAAGATTTTTCCAGATATACACAGCATACTAACAATACTGCTGTTATCTTCTTGAATTTTGTCGACAGCATTTGCAGATGGTTCCAGTTCTTCAAAAATTTCTTTTCAAAACAAAATTGGACACAAGATTTTTAATGTTTGTGTTGATTTTCTGTCTGTTTTCTTCGTAAATGTTCAGTAAAGTAGTACATGTTTTATTGTAAACTTCTAGTATATCTTTCATTGAATTTCATTGAGTTTTGGTAAGAGAACTAATTTCTAAGAATTTGTATGTGATCGATATAATCCATTTGCAAAGTGATTATATTGCAGGGATCACATTCACCCTGTAATTCCTGCAATTCCTAAAAATTTCTTATAGCCCTAAAATTCTACTAAAATTTTTCTTGTTTCCCTAAAATTTGCTTCCGATAACCATTTCCGTTTATAAATGACTGATATACAATGTTAGTTTTGCTTTGTATTGCGATCGCCAAAGCTGATACTTGTTAGACATTTTTATTGGTTGTTCAAAAGTAAGTGGTAAACAACAACAAAGGAATAAAGTACCATAACTTTTAAGTTTAATTAAAACTGTACTTGTTCTACCTCATGGTAATGCTGATCCTGAGAGGGGATTTTCTATAAACAATTGTATGCTAAAAAGTGGTTTCAATGAACATACGATAAAGTTTGACATTTGTAAAAAATGCTGTTAAAAATTATGGAGGTGTGAGTAAAGTACCTATTTTTTTTTTTTTCAGATTTCCAGATGTATGAGCCTTTCCACTATTATCGATTGTATTAAGTACACTTTACTTGTCTTGGTTGTAACAGTTAAACATTTCACTGGTTCGTTATGCACATTTGACTATCCATTAAATACAAGGCATACAGTTTCATCTTTTAAATATGTAGCACAATTTTGCTTTTCACTTTATACTAGTGTTCACTCTAGAAAAAAAAGGGCAGTGTGCTAGTCACAAAAAGGGCACTAGTTGCATCGAAAAAGGGCATTGTTTCATAAAAAAAAGTATACTTATTCGGAACCAATATAAGAAACTCATTATTGTTCATCATATATTCATCAATGTTTGTACACACATTTAGTAACATAAATTATAGAAATACATTTTTATTAAATTGATATTTTAAGGTTCTAGTAAGTAATTAGGTTAACATATGTGGATATAAAATTATTAGCCGCCTCTAAACTATGAATTTTAAGGGGGAAGCAGAAATTTTGAACTTAAGATGACTGATTTAGTTACCTTACTAAAGGTTTAAAAATAGGACAAAAAGATTTAAATAAAAGAGTTTTAACTTTAAATTTCGTGTGCTTGGAAAGAAGGGGTAGGCATCAATTTTGGGTGAGGGTGTGGAAAATTACTTGATCGATTATTTGCTATAATAAAGTGCAGAGAAGGAAAAGTTAAAAAAAAAAGATAAGGCTTTTAAGCTTGGTGAGCTGGGAGAGCAAAATATGAGTTTCTTTCCCCCAGGGTGTTAGGGGGGGGGGGGTTGCGTCCCTTTGACAAAATTTTCGTTTTATCGCGATCTTTTGACGAAATTTGCAGTTTTTTCAAGATTTGTTGATAAATTTTGCGATTAATTTCGCTATTTTTTTTACGAAATTTGCCGTTTTTCGCAATGTTTTTGACGAAATTTGCCGTTTTTACGCGATTCTCTGACGAAAGTCACGTTTTTCCCGCGATCTGTTGACAAAATTTGTCGTTTTTTCGCAATCTTTTGACGAAATTTATTGTTTTTCGCAATGTTTTTGACGAAATTTGCTGTTTTTCCGCAATGTTTTTGACGAAATTTGCCGTTTTTTCGCGATATTTTGACGAAATTTGCCATTTAATCGCGATTCTCTAACGAAAGTCACGTTTTCCCGCGACTTGTTGACAAAATTTACCATTTTTTCGCGATCTTTTGACGAAATTTGCCGTTTTTTTCGAGATATTTTGATGAAATTTGCCGTTTTTCCGCAATGCTTTTGACGAAATTTGCCATTTTCTCGCGATCTTTTGACGAAATTTGTCGTTTTTCGCAATGTTTTTGACGAAATTTGTCGTTTTTTCGCGATTTTCTAACGAATGTCACGTTTTTCCCCCGTGATCTGTTGACAAAATTTATCGTTTTTTAGCGATCTTTTAAAGAAATTTACCGTTTTTCGAGGGCGCATTTTGCCGATTTTTAAAAGAGCAGGGCACTGCGCCCTTCAAAAAAAGCCTAGCGGGAACACTACTTTATACATGGAATCAACCAATAAAGAGATATCTGATGATATGACACCAGGTATCTTGCATCAGAGTCTGAGTTGCATCTGATGAAATAACAAAGCAAATAAATAGATGAGGCCTTGGATCGAATATATATTGAGTTACGAAAGAACATTACACAATGACAAAAACATAGTAACTGAACAGAAAATTAAACATCACTTATATTTATAAATTCGTCTGGGATTCTGCCAGTCATGTTCCCGGACGTGCGAGAAAGCTTACACAAAAGTATCATCCAATAAAATTTAAGATGTAATGCTACGATTACAATTACGATACGATATACTAACACCCGCCCATAATCTAGCATTACATTAGAAAACACAGAATAAAAAATTACAATAAACAAACATTAAAATTTAACTTTAGGCAATGCCTTTGTAAACATATCAGCAATTTGCATATTTGTAGGAATATATTCAATTTTGATATTATTTTCTTTTACAACATTACGAACAAATTTTAGTTTTATATTTATATGTTTCATTCTACCATAACTACTTTCATTACTGATACATTTTATGCAAGACTGGTTATCTTCTAAAATAACTAAATCCTTAATACTTACAATTTCACAAGCAATATTTTTGAACTACAACAGGTCTTGCTAACTTTTAGTTAAGGCAATGACTTCAGCTTCAGTTGAAGATAATGCAACTAATTTTTGTTTATTACAACACCAGAGAACAGGCATGTTACAAAACATTAAAATGTAACCTGATACTGATTTTCTATCATTTGTATTAGCCCCCCAATCAGAATCAACATACATAGATAATTTAGGATCAGATTTTTGCTTTTTATACACAAGTTTTAAGGACAAAGTTCCTTTCAAATATCTTAAGATTTTCTTTAGTGCAATCCATTCAACTTCAGTAGGATTTTCCTGCATTTGACTCAAACAATTAACACTATATAAAATATCAGGTCGTGAAATATATGCTAAGTACAATAAACAACCTACAAGTTCACAGTATGGACCATTAAATGTTTTTCCCTTTTTGAAATCAGATGGAGTGGATTTAGGAGAAATAGGAATATCACTAGGTTTACATTCTAGCATATTAAATTTACTTAACAATTTAATTATATAAGACTCTTGATCCATTATTAAACAATCAGATTTAAATTTCATTTCAATACCCAGAAATTCTGAAACACATTCAGATTTTGACATATGAAACTCTTTAGAGAGTAAAGAAATAACTACATTAGTTTCATTTAAATCTGAACCTGCTATAAGCATATCATCAACATACAGAGCAATAATTATTTTATGACCATTACTATAACGAATAAAAATACAAGGTTCATTATCAAGAGATTTAAATTTTAATTTTGAAACAAATTCAAGAAACCTTTCAAACCATTGTCGTGGGGCCTGTTTCAGGCCATATAAACTCCGTTTGAGTTTACATTTTAACCCACTTTCGTCATCATAGCCTTGCGGCTGATCCATAAAAACAAGTTCATTTAACTTACCATTCAGGAAAACTGTTTTTACATCCCAGTGATGTCACTGGATCCTAAAAATCCTGGGTCCCAGGGACCCAGGATTTTCAAATATCTGGGTCCCTTTTTTAAAAAAGCGGGTCCCCATTCATAATAATTCAAATTCATATTTTAAAGGAACAAGTGAATTTGTTTATTTGGAAAAGAGAAATGCAATAGTTATTGTTTTGATAATAATTAAATAATGAATAATTAAAACCAGTATTCCCCAATCAAATAAGATTTTTTTTTTTAAACTATTAAGAGAAATTTTCTTTGCCTTTTTTTTTTATTTGAATGCTTAATTATAAAATAATGATTATTTGAGTGTAGAAGATAACAAGTATCACTAATATTTGCATTTCTTTTAAAAAGGGGAGGACGGATTTATTGAAAAGGACATTTTTGTTGGATAAAATAATACTTTTATTGAGTAAAGGGGCACTTTTTGTTGAATGAATGGATGCTTTGATTAAACTTCCCATTGGATTATTTGTCAGCATAGATCAGTGTTAGAATCAAACATTTTCTTTGGAAAGGAGTTTCAGGAGTGATTCTGAATTTAAAAATATGTTTTCTGTAATTCACAGCAAATTTTCTGAAATGTTACGTTACAATAGAAAGGGGGGGGGGGGAGAGCCTCTCTCAGCACTATTTTTGTTGTTGTAGGTCAGATTAACTAATTTTTGATTCGAGTCGATTTCAGGATGAGTGAATTTCATATTTTTTCCTTGGCTTTTGGGCGATATTCGCGTTCTTTTCAGAGATCCTTCGACGAAATTCGCAGTTTTTTCGAGATCCTTCGACAAAATTTACTGTTTTTTTAGAACCTTCGACGAAATTTGCCGTTTTTTAGCGATCCTTCGACGAAATTTGCCGTTTTTTCCGAAATCCTTCGACAAAATTTGCCAATTTTTCCGAGATACTTCGACGAAATTTGCCGTTTTTTTGAGCTCCTTCGACGAAATTTACCGTGTTTTCGAGATCCTTCGACGAAATTTGCCGTTTTTGGGCGATCCTTCGACGGAATTTGCCTTTTTGGACGATCCTTCGACGGAATTTGCCGGGTTTTTTTCGAGATCCTTCGACGAAATTTGCCGTTTTTGGGCGATCCTTCGACGAAATTTGCCGTTTTTTCGATATCCTTCGACGAAATTTACCGTGTTTTCGAGATCCTTCGACGAAATTTGCTGTTTTTGAGCGATCCTTCGACGGAATTTGCCTTTTTGGACGATCCTTCAACGGAATTTGCCGGGTTTTTTTCGCGATCCTTCGACAAAATTTGCCTTTTTTGGCGATCCTTCGACGAAATTTGCCGTTTTTGGGCGATCCTTCGACGAAATTTGGCGTTTTTTCGATATCCTTCGACGAAATTTGCCGTTTTTTGGCGATCCTTTGACGAAATTTGCCGTTTTTTTGCGATCCTTCGACGAAATTTACCGTGTTTTCGAGATCCTTCGACGAAATTTGCCATTTTTGGGCGATCCTTCGACGGAATTTGCCGTTTTTTCGAGATTCTTCGACGAAATTTGCCCTTTTTTTTTTCCAAGATTCTTCGACGAAAATTGCCGTTTTTTTGCGATCCTTCGACGAAATTTGCCGTTTTTTCGAGATTCTTCGACGAAATTTGCCGTTTTTTCGATATTCGACGAAATTTGCTGTTTTTTCGAGATTCTTCGACGAAAATTGCCGTTTTTTCGAGCTCCTTCGACGAAATTTACCGTGTTTTCGAGATCCTTCGACGAAATTTGCCGTTTTTGGGCGATCCTCCGACGGAATTTGCCTTTTTGGACGATCCTTCGACGAAATTTGCCGATTTTGGGCGATCCTTTGAAGAAATTTGCCGTTTTTGGGCAATCCTTCGGCGAAATTTGCCGTTTTCAGGCGATCCTTCATCGAAATTTGCCGTTTTTTGGCGATACTTTGATGAAATGCGCCGTTTTTTCACGTTTCTTTGGACGGATTTCACGATTCTTCGAAGAATTTACGCGTCCCATGGGATGCATAAGAACTATTTTTTTGCGTCCCAACTCCAATTTTTCGCGTAATTTACACGCTATAGCGTGTCCGCGGCATCGCTGCATCCAAAACAAATGCATGTAAGTCATCATTTAAAATCACAAAAAGCACTAAACGTAAAGCAGGCATATTTATTACAGGGGCGAAAGTTCACTATAGTCTAGTCCTTCTTTTTGCATAAATCCACGGGCTACAAGTCGAGCCTTATAACGTCCATCTCTTTTGATGGTATACACCCATTTGCAGGAAATAGCTCGTTTGTCAGGTGGTAATTTTTCGAGATCAAAGACGTTGTTGATTTTCATGCTTTCTATCTCTGCATCCATAGCTTCCTTCCATAAATGTTGTTCATCAACAGGGAGAAATTTGATCTCATCAAAAGATAAAGTTTCTTGTTGGCAAAGTAATGCTTCATACACCTCAGGAGCTGGATACCAAATAGGTTGTTTTCTTGATCTCTCGGATTTTCTCATTTTATCTTCTTTCTCTTCAGAATCCTCTGATTCTTCACTAGTTCTTTCTTGAGCATCTGGGTTAATTTCACAATCAGTCAATTCTGAATTTTCCACTATGTGTTGCTTTGAGTTTATGGTATGCTTCTTCTCTTCATCAAATTTGACATTTCTTGATATAGTTTTATGCGTTTCGTCTCAGGATCTAACAATCGATATCCCATTTAACCTATGAAGATCATATGTTTAGACCTATCATCAAGCTTCTTACGATGAACGGAAGGAACTAACATGTAGGCACTGCATCCAAAAACACGTATGTTCTTCAAATCGGGATCTTCTCCAAATTTTAAGAAATACGGCGTTAAGTTCTCATTGGAGCTGCTTGGCATTCGATTTTTCAAGTAAGCTGCTGTAAGAATAGCTTGACCCCAAAAAGTCTTAGGTAAATGTGATTCAGCAATTAAAGCCCTTCCTATATCTAGGAGCGATCTATTGTATCTTTCAGCAACTCCATTCAAAGCTGGAGTGTATGGAGGAGCAGGATCAATCACTATACCAAGATCTCGAGTGAAATTCACTAAATCATTGCTTAAATATTCTTTTCCGTTATCACATCTGATTTTCTTTACTGTAGGATTAGTTTTTAAGAAAACTTTCAATTCCTCTGAAGCTTCACTTTTATGCTTCAATAATCGAACTTCAGTAAATCGTGAAAAATCATGTATGATAGTCATAAAATAGCATTCACCAGAAAAAGTTTTCGGAACAATAGGGCCACATATGTCAGAATGAATAGCAGTCATTGGGGTACTTTCTCTTTTCCTAGGTCCTCTTCCCATTGGTGTTGCACTCTGTTTTGCTCGAACACAAACATCACAAAAAGAAAGGGGTATTGGAAGTTTCATTTCCTTCAACACTTTGTCACTTGGATGGAACATTCTGCGATGCCAAATTTCAGAATCACTTTCTTTTGATGTGAGAACAGTTTCATAATTTGGGACAAAATAACTAACATATTGTCCATTTGAATCACGTTCACCAAAACAAAAACAATTTCTTCCTTTTTCTATGAACACCTTTTCATTCTTGAAAATAACTGCATAATTTGCATTTTCGATTTTCTAACGGAAATCGACTGTCCACTTAAATCTGGTACGTAAAGAACATTATTTAGGGTAATTTCCATTCCGTTTGATAATTTTCCAATAATATTTCCAACACCTTTAATTTCAAGATTTGTTGTTTTCGACACACACTTAATAGTTCCTGAAGATGGTTGTAAAGACGTGAAATATTTCTCATTAGAGCACATATGGGAAGTCGCTCCAGAATCCACTATAAATTCATTCATTTTAACGTTCCCCGCAACAAAAGATACCGCTGAAGAAGCAAATTTTTCCTCATTTGAATTTTTAACAGTTTTACAGTTTCGTTTAAAATGGCCAGGAAGTCCACACTTGAAACAAGTAAGTTTCTTTCTACAATATTTAGCTATGTGCCCCTTTGAATTACAGTTTTTGCACACAAATTCTTTGCAAGTTGATACAAACACGGTATTATGAGCAGTTTTGGACTGCACTTTTTCTTTCTTTGAGTCGAGCAGAAGTGCTTCAGCATCTAACAGCCGTTGTGTGACAAAATCTAGAGTCAAAACAGTATTCGGTTGATTTTCTAACGCAGTTTTAACATTTTCAAATTCTTGAGGCAACGACATCAGAATATAAACAATAGTATCGGTTTCACTTACTTCAGCACCGGAAATTTTAAGTTCCGAAATTTATTTATTTATTTCATCAATGTGACTTCTCTTTTAATAGTTGCTAACCTCTTTCTAATTAAAATTTGATTAACTGCACGCTTGGTATCATATGTTCATTCTAATTTATTCCATATTTTATACGCAGTATTTTCTTCTTGCAATGACGCAAGAACGCCATCGCTTTAAAGCGATAATAATAAAGCATAAGCCTTTTTCGATTTTACAACTTCGGCAGTTTCAGTTGTCGCTTCATTGTCTAAAAACTTATCCAAATCTTTCGACGCCAATATAGCTTTAACACGCCTTTTCCAAACAGAAAAATTCCTACCGTCGCCATCAAAAAGAGCAACACCGTATAATTCTTTTTCACTTTCCATCGCTGGGTAAAAAAAACAGAAACAAAAGAAAAATAAATTTTCTCTCTCAAAACCACAGCAATAAATATGAAAAGGGACTAGCGTCACTCTGTCTGCGAATTAAACCAAGCTCTGCTGATGAAATAACAAAGCAAATAAATAGACGAGGCCTATATATTGAGTTACGAAAGAACATTACACAATGACAAAAACATAGTAACTGAACAGAAAATTAAACATCACTTATATTTATAAATTAGTCTGGGATTCTGCCAGTCATGTTCTCGGACGTACGAGAAAGCTTACACAAAAGTATCATCCAATAAAATTTAAGATGTAATGCTACGATTACAATTATGATACGATATACTAACAGCATCTTCTAATTTTCTTACACAATAAGCATGTTTCACTGCATCATTGTTCAAATTAGTCTATCCAAATCTAAATACTTTTTCATCACATTTAAAAAAAAGTTTTTTTTTTAAAGTTTGGTTTAAACCAAACAACCCTGCCACTAACAACATCAAAAAGCAATTTAATATGAAAAATATCAATTATGTGTTCAAATAAAGTTTTGAGATTTATAAAAAACAAAACCCCAATACTTTCGTATTAGCTGCATGATAGGGGTTAACCCGTTTTGACAGCGCACACATTCAGAAGTGCGCATCTGAGGACAGAGCAGGAAAATTTGATTTCACCTTCTGGGTTGAAGGATTCTGCACAGCTAATCCTAACTCTTGAAAATATTCTTAAAAAAATTATAAAAAATTCATTTTCTATAAAACTTTTTGAAATTAACATGCATGACATAAGTTGTTGTTATACAGGGTGTTTCTAAATGAATATCGGGGTTTTAATGTTTGGTAGTATTTATTACATAAAACTTAAAATTATAATTAATAAATAAAATGAAAGAGCAACTCAAACAATTTTACCTACAAGCAGTGTTGTTCTGCTTTAAACCAAGTTGGTTTAAACCATCGTTTAAACCAAATGTTAAAAAAAAAAAAAAAAAAAAAAGACTTGTTTTTTTTTTTAAAACTTCAAAACTAAAAAAATCGTTTTTATATTTCATCAATGTGATGAATACGTATTTAGATTAGGATAGACTAATATTAATTATGATGCAGTGAAATATGCTTATTATGTAAGAAAATTAGATGATGCAACTGAGACTCTGATGCAATATGTCTGGTGTCATGTCATCAGGTATCTCCTTGTTCGTTGATTGTTGGCTGTCTGGTTGCTTCCATCTATGAAACTGAAAAGCAAAATTGTGGTATACTTGAAAAAAATGAAACTGTATACTTTGGAATTAATGGATAGTCAAATGTACATAACGAACCAGTGATATGTGTAACTGTTACAACCAAGACAGGGAATGTGTTCCTAATGCATTCAATACTGGTGAAAAAAACTCATACTATCTGGAAAAAAAATGGTTATTGCTAGTATAAAAAAAATATGAATTGGAGTTGCTGTGCTCCACACATAGACATAGAGTTTTGAAAATTATTTGTGGGGCTCAACTTAATAACTCGCTTCCACACATATATGTGTATATGAGTGTAAAACAGATCAATTAGAAATTTAATTTTGCTTTTTTAACTCCCTTTTAAAAAAATTAAAAAGAATCATGTAGTGATAAATAACTCGCAAATTAAATAAAATGTTAAGACAATGTAAAAATTCTAATGTATCGACCCATCCTGCCAGTGTAGAGAGAATATTTTCAAAATTTGCACTTGCTCGAGATAAACTGCAAAATAGATTAAAACTCGAAAAAGCATCAAAATTTGTGTTTTTATATAAAATTTTTAACTAAATTGTGAACATTCACATGTAATATTTAAAAATTTCTATAATAGCGATTGATTTTTTAAGTATATAAGTGATTGCATGTTTTATTGTTTATTATATGTAAAAATATAGTAATGTAAAGTACTGTAATTCTTAGATTAATATAGTAAAAATATTATTAAATTTCAACAAAATAACTTAAAGTAATTTTTGTTTAATACTTGATTTCAAATATCTGAAAATATGGATGTTCAGTGTTCATGTAAAATAATTTGAACCAAAAAAACCTGGTTTAAACCAAAAAAAACCTGGTTTTGGGGTTAAAAAAAACAGTTTTGTTACAACCTGCCTACAAGTTTACAAGTGTTCAATGTGAACACCTTTTGACACATGGCACACATAAAGTTAATAGCTCAGTTCTTCCCAAATGTTAATTAGTGTTTGTGGGGTAATTGTTGCAACAGCTGCCTCAATCCTGTTTCATGTGAACTTTATCCGGAACGCACGTTGCACAGTAACTACAGATTTGGTTTTTGCAAACTGCTGAACACAAAATGCTTTCTGTTCACTAGTCGCCATTTTTACTAATAGCGCTTTCTAACGAATGACGGAAGAAACATTGTGTGTGCATGTGCATGCAATGTTTGAGCAGATTGAGAAACCTAGCAGATTGAGACACAGTAGATGATCTAGCAGATTGAGAAAGCTGCGATGAATTATTTAACATTTAAGAAAATCTGATTTAACTAAAGCTTAATGAATATACATTTGCGTTGTGAAATCTTCTGCAAAAGTATCCTATGCTTTTTCTTAACACTTTTTCAACAAGGAAATAAGTAAGTTTTTATTTGCATGGTATTAATAATAATAATGCAGGTATTCAGAGTTTTATTTTAAAAGTTATAGTTTAAAAAGAATGAAAGAAATATATTGAAAATCTTTTAAATTTTAAGGCATAGCCTTTGACATCTTGTTATTTATTTGCAGATTATATTAAAAATGCGTATGACTGGTTTGCTTTTAATTGTTTGCTGTTCATATTTATTTATTGCCATTTCATTTGCAGGTCGTAAGAATGTCTCTCATATAATGGGTCGTACAACTCATGTAGATATGAATCGACAAGTAGAAGAGATACAAATTGAACAGGCTGAAGAATCCATTGATTCAAATCCTACTGAAATGATTCAGTTAGTGTGTGCTGGATGTATGCGTCCATTTGAATCTGAAAATCATTTCCAGGCACATATCTGTACAGGACAAGCTACGTAAGTTTTTTACTTTTAGAATATAAGTATTTTTTGTCATATTTGTATTCATGTAAGGTTGGTTTAGCATCTTACTATGAGCATGAAAATAATGATTTTGCTTTATTGAAAAGAATATGTACCAGAAAAACTTAGCTTTATCACTTTTAATAATATGTAACAAGCATGTTCTGCCTCAAACAGGTTGTAACAAACTTTTTAAGGTAAAAAATTACAATATCTATTTATCTTTATATTCTTCTTCCCTTAAAGCAGAATTACAGGGATAGAAATGTTTGTGAAAATGATATCTGTTCAAAATTCAGCCATGATCTTAGCCGATTTTCAGTTAATCTTGTAAATGCAGATTTTTAGTCATATAAATTGAATCAAAACACTACACTTTCTGTAATTGAAAAATTTTTAAAAAACTCAATTTTAAAATGTTTTTAAATTTAGGTTTAGAGAAAAATATTACTTTTAAAAGTTATTGTATCACTTTGATTCTCATGTGACATATTAACTGTTTTCTTTAACTTTTTTGTTTCTATACAAAATAACTCTGTGGTTTGTGTATTCACTAGTGCAGTGTTTTAAGCCAGTAAGTCACGAAGTTCCTGTAAGGAGGGAATTGAGCCGATGGCATTTTTTGTCATTTCCACTAAATGAGAAATGAATCTGCACTAGCTATTTTATAAAATATTTGCATTTTTATATTTAATTTAAAACAATGAATTTTCTTCAAAATGGGAGTAATTGGGCTACTCCACTGTTGTGAAAATTGGAAATTGAAATTATTATGTTTATCGATTCACTTTCTCATTACGATGAAAAAGAAAAATATTGTAAATTTGAATAAATAATGTTTCAGACCATCAATAAGCTTAATGCCACTAAATGGGATATCACATCCTATTTTTATTCAAAATTTTATTCGCCTATATTAATTCATAAAATGGTAAAATTTTCTTATAATTGCTTGAAAATGACATCATATTCAGAGTTTCTTCATTCCACAAGCTCTAAAATAAAAGATTAAATTTTCAAAAAAAGTTTTTTCACCTGTGAAAATGCTTTTTTTATAAATGTATTTGCCTGGAAACATGCAATTTTGTTCAGGAAACTGCAGTATTTGACTATAATTGTGCCTAAATGACATGATTTACCTCATTTTTTATTCCTCTAGACCAGCGGTTCCCAACCTGGGATACGCGTACCCCTGGGGGTACGTGGCGAGCCTGCTGGGGGTACGTAAAAATAATATAGGTAATGGCGGAAATTACAAAAATGTTTTAACTGAAAACACATAAGCGAAGTTGATAGTTTTGGATTACAAAGTTAGTCTCATGTGTAACTTCAATATGTTACACTCAAAATGAGGGTAAAGGCCTACTAGATTTCATAATTCACTGATAATTCAATGTCATTAGCTCCGCCCACGGCTAATCATATTTCAAGAGTACTTATATATTTTCCCCAATCTTCACGAAAACTTCCATTGATCATTATACATTATTCTATTCCCACCTGTTTTTTCTTGTTGTTCCTTTTTACAGGGTTCGTACGCCTCCTGGAATTCCTTGAAAACTCCTGGAATTCCATTTTTTTTCTCAAGGGCCCTTAAAACTCCTGGAATTTACCTGTGACTCCTGGAAATTAAAAAAAAACTCCTGGAAAATATTAAAAATACGATATTTTTATTATTTTTTACTCTCCATAATTTTGAGAATATTAAAAATTAAAAATTTATTGATTTGAAGGAAAATCGCAGAAAATCTAATTAAATTTCGTCATGGAGCAGTATTAACTGCAACTGGCACGGTTTGCACAACCGGCGCGAAAAGTGTATTGCGCAGTAAACATGCGCGATCGGCCACTAAGAAGAACGATTGAACTCGTGGAGAAACATGCGAACATGTTCGCATGTTGGGTGTTTACATTTTATTCAGCATAGAAAAATGCCTGGAGGAAAGTGTATATTTAATGAAATTTGTATTCAGAATGAAAGATATAAGGACTGGTTTGGTTGCTACAGAGTGCTTCCCGTTTTAAAGCAAAATGTTTAATATGTAAGCGGTCTATAGACATTTCAAATATGGGCGAGTCGGCTCTCGGTACATCGGTCGAGTACAATGGCGAGTCGGTACATCACATTTAAAATCGAAAAAGCATAAAAAGCTTAAAGCAGAAAGAGATAAGGCGTTGATAAAAGACTTCCTCAATGCAACTGAGCCGAGTGTTTCGGTCATGAAATACGAAACGTTCCATAATGCTTCTGTGGTCCCGGCAGCAATCATTAAACAATCAGAAACTCTTGATTCTACTGTAGTTAGAAATGAACATTTAAAAGCAGAAACAGTTTGGGCGTTGTAAGTTTTGAGTGGCGATGAGAATATTCAATGAGAATATCGACTTAAAATTTCAAAGGATGTTTCCAGATAGTGAAATTGCCAGAAAATTCACATGTGGAGAAAGAATAATTTTGACATACTTGGCAATTTTATGATATAAAAACAAGGGATGTTTGCAAGATTTTGTTTTGAAGTAAATGTTGAACTTTAAAATATTATAACTTAAATCTGAATTTCTGATATGTTCTGAAATTGCATATTAATTTCACTGTAATTTTATTTGTAATTGTTGACTACAATCATAATTAAGTTTAATTAAAATGTTATATGCTTGAAAAAAGGTAATCGGATTGTATTAAAAACTCAAAGTAAATCTCCTGGAAAAAAAATTTGAGACTCCTTGAAAACTCCTTGAAAACTCCTGGAATTTACTTTGTTAAAAAGGGTATGAACCCTGTTTTTAATACTAATTGCAAAACTCATAAATTGCGCCAGAGCTGTTGGTTTTTAATGTTTTATTTTAAAATCTGTTGAAAAGCAGGCCCTTATTTTGGTTTTCGAATAGGCGGAGTTATATCATTAATGTATATTAATTGGAAAGCTTCCTTCTCTTAAATGATTATTTAATTTGAAGTGTTTACTTATTATTTGAATGATTTAATTTTATGTTTATAATGGATAACTCTCGTTGAAATCTGGAATTCTTAAGAGTGCTGCAACTGTGATTGAAATTCAACCTGCTGATTCGGGAACTAAAAGTTCTTCGAAACAATCTGATTATTTAGAATTGTAAGAGAACCTGAGTTTAGCTGCTAATAGGCATGTTCTGATGACTGATAAACCTAATACTTTAAATAAAACTGAAAACATCAGTGCTTCCTTAAGGAAAATACGGATTTTCATTCACGGGAGATGAA
The DNA here is from genome assembly GCA_963931845.1 of Maratus michaelseni. Taxonomy (NCBI): domain Eukaryota; kingdom Metazoa; phylum Arthropoda; class Arachnida; order Araneae; family Salticidae; genus Maratus; species Maratus michaelseni. The sequence goes on from OZ007587.1 coordinate 191,048,146, forward strand.
AATTTTAATAATATGGGGGGGGGGGGGGAGAGAAGGGGGTGTAAATGATAAATAGGGGGTACTCCGAAATTAAAAGCCTAAGCAAGGGGTACGTGAAAGAAAAAATGTTGGGAAGCGCTGCTCTAGACTGAAATTATGGGGCCACAAAAAACTATTAATCATTTTCTTTCCTACACTAAAAGAGTTCTAATTTCTTAAAGGCAGAATACTTCTGTCATTGAAAATGATATGTTTAGAAGGAAACACACATTTTCATTTATGAAACCATTACATTTCAATCAATTTTCAATAATTTTTCTTTTTGCTGGTTTGGCGTTTAGACGAGAAAAATTGTTGGCATTTCTGTTAGAAATGCCATATAATTTAAATATTAGCAGAATTCTCTGTTACTGCAGATTCGGAAATGTTTTTGCTGATATGCTTGTTTCGGCAGAACTTGGGGGGGGGGGGGGGGGGGGTCTCAGAACACATTCGTATGGCCCTAGATTGAGTAAATCTCTGATAAAATTTAATGTATAACATAATGTTACGCAAAGGAGATTTTGCACAAGGAATGTCTAATTAAGCTAATCATGAAAAAATGAAATATCTATGCCTCAGGTACATTCGCATCTGTCTTTGTCGATCTTTATCCAAATTTGCAAACGTTTATGTGCGATAGATTTAGCCTAGCCTCGTCAACTAACAAAGAAACAAACAGACAGACTAACAGACAAAAATCTTTTTTATTAATACAGATTTTTTTTTTTCAAAATACTTTTACTTATTTTATAAATATTTATATAGTATTTATCATTAGTATGAACATAAGACATTATACACTATTAACCCCTTTCGACAAACGTCACTTAAAGAAATTTTAATCTTTTATCACCGATTTTTCAGAAAAGAAATTTTTATCCAATTTAATTGCAGAAATTCTTCGATTGAATAAGACAAAATTTTCTATTCAAATTTTCTTTTATCAATAATCAAGGATTTTGATAACATTATATGTCACCTATATGTGATGCTCATCGCGATGTCATTCAGGGCACCCTAATATAAGGTTGTATTGATTTTTATATGTTAATTATGAGTTTTGACATTAATATTCGAATATGTATATATAAACCTATGAATACAAATGCAATCAAAATCGTGTTTCAAAGCAATTTTTGAGATATGAAAATTATGAAAAGTTGGTCATGAGGTAGGAATTGATTATAATCAAAGATGCATCACATTTATAGGGGGAGTTACACATTTCTTAATTCTTTAACATCTGATAGAAATTAGCCTGAAATTTCCATTTTTGCTTCCAAACGTGTCAAAGACATTGGGTTTGTCAAACGGGTAAAATTTAAAATTTCAGAATACCTTTGTCTTTGAATAAATTATTTTACAGCAAGATTCGATCAATGTTTGGTAACTACCTTTTAAATTAATCATGTTTGTAAAGCGGAGCCTGATTCAATTAAAGTGGGTGGTGCGGATTCAAATACATGACAATTGATGTTCTGTTTTTAATTCTAAAATAAGAAGCCTGATTTGATTATACATTGATTCGTATAAGCGGCAGATTTCCATACCTTTTCCTGTAGGGGGCCTGTACTTTTAGACTGAAAATGAAACCTGTCACCGGCCCTGCCCGCACATGCGTACAACCCCGCTGCACACTAAATTCATGCCCCTAGATGTCTCCCTATGTTATCTCAAAGTGGCATATTCAAATTTTAACTGGTTTGGTTGTTACGACGATTTGTACCTTTTCATTTGAACAATCCTCATATTTATCTCAGTCAAAACTATTTCATATAAAAACAGAAAGATTGGTAGTTTTATTATATCAAAATGTATGATAAACGTGCTGAAGCAGACAATTTTTAAGAATTATTTTAAATGCTATTTAATGTTAAAATCGGTCAAGATAGTCCAGTTAAAAATGTTTTATAGGTTCAAAAATTATGCATAGCAATTTAACCATCTTTGGCTAGATTGTGGTGTACAGTGTCCAATCATTTTTTTTATTTGTTTAATATTTTTTAGATTTTTCTGATTTTGTATTCAAGTTTTCATTATCTGTATAGAGATTTAATTCATATTTTCAAATAGCCATTTTTATATACTGTTGCTAGATTTAAAAAACATACTTGCTAACCTCCTGTCCTTTTCTTTTTTTTAACATACTTTGTATCAACATTTAGTTAATTAAATGGGTCTTGCTTCTATGTGGTAATCATTTGAAATCTACTTCATTTTATTTATTAGATATAATTTCTGGTGCAATGTATGTCTTTTTATTTAAAAAAATAAAAAGTTTGGCATGTATTAGTGAAAAGCATTTAATGTTGAAAATTATGTCATATTTAAAACAATTTTCTTACAGTGTTTAAGAGAAACTTTTCTTCTAGACATCATAATAATCCTGTAGGCAAAAACCTCTTTTACTTAATTTTTTTATATAAGATAATTTTCAAATATGTAATCAATCTTACTTAATCAATCATGAAAAAAACCTCCAGCTGTTGCGATAGCAGTGGATGCAGCCTTGGCCGCAGAAAAATCCCCCAGTCCAAGAGAAATGAATGACAACCCGATTATAGAAGATCGACGCTGGCCGTGATAATATCTTTCAGTCTTTTGTAATCCGTTAATCTTTTTAAAACAGAGCAAATTAGCATGTTTTTATAGACTGTGGGGTCTGGACAAGGGTTGGTGAGCATAGCTCGTATGAAAAAATATAGTTATATAAAACTTAATGACATTAATATTTTCTTCTAAATACACTTTTATTTTATTCATAAGTTTTAACTGCAAAACATTCTTTCTGAAATATTCTCTTCTGTCAGTTTTTGGCAAAAACAACTAGGGTTTGATAGATTAAAATTGATGTATTTATTTTGCACATTTTTCTTTTTAGTGCTGATGCTCAAGGTCAAGTAGTGGTGTCAACAGGACAAACTGTATTTGGTCAAGATCATCAGATAATTGTCCAGACTGGTGGAAATGGGACAGAAACAACAATAGATACTGACCAGTTAGTTGCAACAGCACACCAAACTTTTGCCAATTCTCTGAATATGTCTTCTCAGGAGTTTGCTGAGCAACTTGCTAGAGCAGTTGCAGAAGCTGCAGGTCCTGGTGGCCCTGGACAAGTAACTGTATCTATTGCTCCCAATGCTAAAATTGATGAGTCTGGTACAGTGTCAGTCAGTATACCTGAATTTGATGATTCAGCTGGGTCTGCAGTATTATCAGAAGAAGCTGCTGTTGTTTTCAACCAAGATAGTAATGGCAATACTCTAATGACTACTCATCAGTTAGTTGAGACTGTTAATCAAGCACAACTTCAACAATTACAGACTGGGGAAATTTGTACAACTGAGCAAGGAGGTGAATCAATCTTAATTCAGAAAGATGGTGATGATAATCTTATGATTCAAGAAACTCCCGATCTACTTGATCAAGATAAAGGAGATTCCCAGCAGTCTGCTGAGCAACCTGTATTTGCAGTAGATGGTGAAGGTCAACAAGTTCTTGTTTCAGTTGATGAGAATCTTACTGTAGATAATCAATCTGGATTAACTTTCCAAACTGAACAGAGTCAGCAAGATGCTACTGAAGAATTTGTTGCTCAGATCTCAAAAAATAGTGCAAATATAACTGGAAACATACAGAATGAAACTGATGTAACAATAAAACAAGAAGAGTTGGAGCTCGGTCAACTTGAAGGAGAAGATTCTCAAGAAAATGCCCAGATTGTGATGATGGTTGATAATCAAGATGGTGAACCTCAGCAGGTTCCCATTCAGCTTCCTGGTAATGAGTCTTATACCAGTGCTGCCGTCCTAAAGATTCCCACGGCTGATGGGGGTCATCAGATGCTTATCATCCCTATCAATTCTAATGATGGGGGAAATACTGTATTAACTCTTCCACAGGGCTTTACTCTTGGAGGAGAAGATTCTGCTGATGGTAATATCACACTAGCCTTGGATCCCAACTCGATGGCACTTGATGAAAGTGGTGAGCCCCAACAATTAATGTTGCCTGTTGATGCAGATGGACAGATCAATATTGAGAGTTTACTTCAAAGTGCGTCTATTGATTCCCTTCAGCAAGAATAACAATATTTTTAAAGAAAATCAAACTTCCTATATTTGTATACGTTAAAGTATTCGAATATATTTTGTTCTATTTTCTTTAGACTAAAATGCTTAGTTTGTTTGCCAGACTTATCCTTTATCCATTAAGGTCTTGTATCATATACATTCATCAGTGAAGGATTGAGACTGTTATATTTTTATCAACATCATATCTGTAAAGTAACTCTGATTTACTCATTTTTTTAATTTATTTTTGCTTTGATTTATTGCATTATTCATTCTTTTCTCATTAAAGGCATTTCATATTCTCCCTTTATATATATATATGTAAATAGACACATTTGGACATTTTGATGCTTTCTCTAAGGTTCATTAGATATGTTTTATGATAGCATGAAATAAATTTTATTTAGCATATTAAATATTATGAATTTTTACCTTGTTTGTTTTCTAAGAACCTATCAAATTGTTTTTCTTGTTTTGTTTTTTCATTTTATATCAGAAAATAAAGCCTCTGTAAATATTGCATTATATATGTTCTTTAAAATTCACAAAAACATGTTGTGTATAATACAGATTTTGCTAAAGCAGACAAACAAAAAATATCTTCCTGTTTAACTGTATATAGAAATTTGCTTTAATTTATAAGTATCTCAGATTTTTTTTTCTTCTCTGGGAAAATAGGAAAAGTATTTAGTTTGTGTACAGTATTTAATATTTTATTTATAACTTGACAGTTTGAATGAAAAAAAAAAAGAAAAATGTTAGAATTATACCAAGGATGTTTGTGCTTTCTCTCTCTCTCTCTCCCCCCTCCCCCCACCCAAAATTTTGAATGTGATTAATTAGCAAAAATGAAAAATGTTTTTCCGATTTGCTGGTTTTAATAATTCAATTCTAACGGATTTTGTTTATAAAAGAAGTATATAATTTTAAAGGCCAACAACTAAATTGTTTTTCTTATTGTGGATCATAAAATGCTGAAAGTTGTTATTTCTGCCAAGAAAGTTGTTATTTCTGCCAAGCTGTTATCTCACAAGAAGCTATTGTATTATTATAATATGTTAAAAGGATTTCTTATGTAACAATTTTTAATTTGTTTGAATGTGACGGTATGAAGAAAGTTATATTATGTTTAAGTAGTAATTTAAAGCAAAATTAATCTGCATTATTATCTATTTATCATTTAACTTAAATATTAATAACATGTTTTCAAAGTTTTTTTCTTTCCTGAAATCAGAAATTAGTTTCAGATTATTAATGAGGGAAAAAAATAAACTTTTATTTTTTGCAACATATTTTTATTTTTTAATATTTTTATGCATAAAACATTTAAATCCTGAAACAAACCTAAACCTCATATGATGCTCTTAAGTCATAAAAACAGTGGTTTGAAAATTTCTTCCAACTAACTTTTACTTTAACTGACATCTCTAAAGCTTTCAGATTTCACGTGTGGCTTCAAATTAGGTTTTAATTTGTGATAACATATGACAGCACAAGATTTTTTTCAGAGCTGAAACTTTCCACTCCATGTCTTTGAACATCAGAAAAGCTGAACAGTTATAATTGGAAAAGAAATTATCCATTAAAAAATATTTTTAGTTTGTATAATGGAGAATGCTTTTGGAACATGGTAAAGTAAAGGATATGATTCATCCTAAATTGCATTACTGCCAATCAATGTTTTAAATGAATTTTCTACAAGCTCTCTTTTACAGTACTGGAAATTATAGTCAGGGCATAAAGATTTAATAGGCTCCAGTCAAACAAATTATCCTTTTTCTACGTAATATAGAAAAGCATTTTAAGTGTACCAATATACAATGATTTTTTCCCCCCTCCAGTAATTCGTAGGCATGAGGGTTAATTGTTGCTGTACCTACAAAGTTTTTTGAAAAAATTTTATGACTGCAAACATCCTTGTTATATATTCTAAGTTACTTAATTATAACTTGTTGTATTAATTTTTTATTTATCACTCAGAGAAAATTTATCTGTAATTATTTTAGTTTTTTTTTTTTTTTAAACTTAGTTTATTTTTAGTGTGATGTATACCTTTAGGTTGACATTTTATAACATTAAAGCACAAAATAATGATATTTCTTGTTATACTACTTTTAACTTCTTTAATCTTGTTTTACTTTTATTAGACGTTTATCAACTTAACATTTTTAATAGCCTGGCCTTATTTTATTAGCTGTACTCTATACTAATAATGTACATTCATACTTTCTTATATGGATCCCAAATAAATATTTATTTCTGTAACCTTTTGTAATTACTTTATTTTGAACTAGAATGGAATTTAACTGAATGGGGAGGAAAACTTAGTATTAAAGCAAAGCTGAAACATGATTTTTATTGTTTTCATAATTCTTAAAATAGTATACAGGGATGATACACGCTTTAAGGTGTGATATTGCCTACTACAACAAATAATTTTCCTATAGGAAACCAGGGCTGTAAAAAATTAGAGGATGTCTCACTCCATTCTGAACCTGGATTTTTGTTCATAACTTTAACAATAATAAAGATATTTTTGGAACCCTTTCAATGTATTTACCTTGTTTTGCTTGAAATACAATAGCATCACGAAAAATGCTATAAATGTACAGTATTTTGATCAGTGAGATTATATGTAATGTTAATAATTACATTCGAAAATATAAAGCAACTATTTCAGTGCTATATGGATCTGGATGGTGGCCATTATATGACTTCTAGTGATATCATTACATTTCACAAACAGAAAGGTACGTCTGTCGAAAATTTTGTTACAATATATTCAGTATTATTAAAGTTATGAACAAGAATATGGGTTTGGGTTAGAATGACACACCCTGTATTTTTGACTGAATAAATTAATTACGACTAATGTTTCTCATGCAAAAAATGTTTGTTGTAGTGTGCTCTAAAACCATTTAAAGTTTGTACCATGTTTTGAATCGCCCTGCATATATTAATATTTTGCTTTAAAGTCTTTTGGTTCAACACTGATTTTATATTCAAACACACACTTTTTAAACCTCCTGCCATGGGCAGTATAGAAATTGTGTTATGTTTGTCTTGTATAGTTTTTGAGCCTCACTGTTACCATATTGTTTCTCCCTGGATCCTTAGAGAGTTTCGCAGCTTGAGGCAGTTATCTTTCTCTTACTTACAAGAGGACCTTTTAAGCTGTAGCTTGCACCTAACATTGAGACCTGGTGCATTTTTTAACCCTATAGGCTAAAGTTAAAGAAACAATAAAATTTTTCTTCTAAAATTATATATATATTTTTATATATTTAATTTTAAAGTAATGAATTTTTAATTGTTAATTTCCCGCCAACTCTCACACAGCATTAAAGGCTTTTCTTTTCATATATTATGACAGCAAATTTTATTAAAAAATTGTGGGTGCTATTTGGTAATTTAGAATTAAAATTAAGTGTTCATGCCATGCAAACACCGCCCTTGAAAGGATTAAGAGATAATTTCTAGCCGTCAGACGCTTAATGGCTTTTAGGGTTATAAAACAAATGAAAATTCATGGTTACTAATTTTCATTTATTTTAAAACCATAAAAGTATGTTTTTTTATAAAATTTTTGACTTTGTTTATAAATTTGGTTTTGTTTGGCCTATAGGGCTAGAAAATGCACCAGGTCTCAATGCTAGATGTGAGTTTCAGCAAAACATTTAGAGATAATAATAATAATAACTATATGATCAGAATTACCATAAGATACCGCAATTTGGCGTTAAACTAAAATCTGTCACCGAAAAAATATTTTTATTTTATGTTGAACACAAAATTAATATCAAGTTTAATTGGATAAAAAGTTTTAATTTTTACTTTTGATTTCTTGATTTTTAATTGTACGATTATCGTCTGTCGAGTTTTTTTCATTTTTTCTATTCTTATATTTCAATCTATATGTGTGAACTAAAAGGTAATTTTTTATATCGTTTTTCCTCTAACCATATGTACATATCAATGTTACATTTTCAATTTTAACATTATTTTTAAAACTTAAGAAGGAAAAAATACTTTTTTTTTAATCAACAAGACAAAACTGCGTGTGTGTAAAAAAATATAAGACTTTTCCACAAATTTTGTCAGTTGCAACATTCAAAAGTCTTAAAAAAATAAAAATAATGCACTTTCGCAAACAAATATTTGTCCGGTACACAGCTGACATATTAAAAATTGCATTACGAATGTAAATAAATTGAACAAATTTGCATTTTTCTTTCGTCTATTTTATCCCCATTCACTTTCTTTAAAGGAATCCTTTCAAAAATCTAGTGGGGGAATTCAATCACAGACTTTTGAAAGGGAGAAACGTCATGTTCAGGTGTTTACACTTTTCCACCTATTTCATCGTATTTAAGAGGAGAAATAGGAAACATGTCTGGATTATGCATTTACGTTTGGAAGTAATGTTGAGCGACAAGAAAGTGCTAGTTACAGATATAAAAATAAATAAATGAAATAATGCTAGTGAATAATTTTTCATATACAATAGACGTCAAACATTCGTTCACAATTTTTATCAATATGTTTAAAATACAAACAGAATTTTTCGAAATTTGCCTGCGCTTTCTATTGAATGAATTTTAATAATTCTTTTATTTATTTATTTATTTTAAATGAATGCTGTTCATTGGTAGATGAGCCAGCATTAGCTTTTTAAACAAGAGTGTGTTTTGTACTAATTAAAATTGTAAATAAAAAATACAAGTTGGAAATTGTACGTCAAACGTAACAAATGAGGTGCGTTCGTACTATAGCTAGTTATATAAATATTCAGATCTTGATGATTTTTAATTCTATGAAATGAATTATATCGTCTGCAGATTCATTTCTGTAATAAAATAAGTATCTCGGTCGCTTGACCATTAAACCTCGGAAGCTCCTATAACAAGAAAGAACCAATTAAAAAAAAAAAAAATCAAATTTCTTAATAAATATTTTTATTAATATCTCCTAAAGTTTTAATTCGATTTTCAAAAAATTTGAAATGACTCGACAAAATTTTGCAAAGATAATATATCTTAAATTTCAAACCATTCGGTTGGGTAGTTTTTGCGTTGTTATATGCGGACGGACGGACCAGACGACGACAATAGGTGCTACGTATTTATATAATTATGAACGCACCTAAAAAATATATTTACTTTGATGTAATTGATTTTTAACTTTTAATTATTTTTTTTTAAGTAACATTTCTTCAAATGGTGACAGTTGATTTACTCGATTGTTGCAGAGAAAACAGAAAAAAAAAATCTTATAGTTTTATTGATGTTATTTTCCCATAAAGAGAAATAATATAGACATAGAGTATTATATATTTACTATTGCGATTTTATCTTTATATTAAAAAAAATACTTGTTATTTGTTTAAGAACATCAAGGAGCCCAAAGCGGGGCCTCCAAGATGGTGCTGTGTGCTCTTTTTAGACTCTTTTCTCACATCGCCATCTCGGAGAGCCGCCCAAGGTCTCTAAAAGTCAAATGACATCATTTTAAAAAAGAAAACAACATTTCAATTCATAGAACTATTGAATTTTTCTTTAATTGCATCAAAACGACATCATTTTCAGAAAGTTTTCATTCCGCCAGTTTTGAAAATTGTGACCAAATCTTCAAAAGAATAAATGCTTTCACCTGTGAAAGTGACGTCATTGTTTAGAAGGCATTCGACTGAAAACGTGCAGAAGAAAAAAAACAAACTTAAAATATTTTACTAAGATTGTATCTAATTGATGTAATTTAAACTATTTTTCCTCATTATTTATTCTGTATCGAGATTAGATCCAAAGGGCTCTTAATCATTTCCGCACCTTCATTACATTAAAAACGCCGCAATCTCAAAAAAGTGGAATGCTTTTGGTACAGCCAGCGCCTAGAATTATGGTTGCGACATTGCAGATCAAAGATCAACTACTGGATACGTATTTATGATAGGCGGTGGAGCAGTGTCACGGTGCAGTAAGCGATAACCTACAGTTGTAACAAGTACAACAGAAGTGGAATGGACCTTACCCACGAGTGGCAACAACCACGCCTCTGAGGGTATATTCCCTCCGAAAAAGACTGTTTATTGGATGAAGGAGAAGCTGTTTTAAAATGTTGTTCATGGCTATTGGTGTTTTTTTTCTCTTTACCCGCAGATGACGTGACATGGGTAAAGTCCTTGCGTCTAAAGATGCCATTTGGCTAAACAAAATTGGTCCAGACCTTGAACTATCCGATAAAAAAGTATTCAAGTGCACTGGGATAACAATGGTGCAATCAACCTTTCTGAAAATAACGTACCATGCCAGGAGCAAGCATATGGATATTCAGCATCATTTCGTGCGAGAAACTGTAAAGACTGGACAAATTACCGTGAAGAGTACCAACTTCAAATATGCTTGAAGATTTACCTAACAAAAACTGTCAATCAATCAAAACATGAGATGTGTGCCCAGGGGCCTCGCTAAGTGGGGGGGGGATGCCCCCCCCCCCAAACGTTTGTGAATGTTATTACACTTGGCAAATTTACAAACTCTTATTTGGCAAATTTGTATAAAACTTTAATAAAAACTATAATATACTCTCTATTTTTAATAGACTTGGCAAAAGTTACTAATCTAATTGGGAATATTATTAAACTTTTTACAAATAAGAACTATATTACATTTTCTAACTGTGGTATTTTGGTAAATTGTAAAACTAGGTGGCAAACTTGTTGAATTGGCGAGAACTATTTATTTTTCCTTTTCAATGAGTTGGCAAATACTGAAATTTGACTTGGCAATTTAAGGTCCTCTGCCCCCTCAATAAAAAGTCTTAGCGATGAGACGAGACTGTGTGTGCCCAGCCCAGGCAATGGGCTTAACGTTTTAATTCCTACATTTTTTGAACTTTTGATTGACTTTATATTTGAACATTAATTTTTGTTTACGTCCATCTGTAATTAATCAATTGGCATAATTTAAAATTAAAGTAGGAGTGTAAAAATATATTAGTTTATAAATTTATCATATGCCAATAGATGGCGCTACCTGTTAAACCTTGTTTGTGTTTTATGTTATGCAATTAATTATAAATAATTAAGACAATCATTCATCATCATATTAACTTTACTAGCACTGAGCATCTTACACACGTTGTTTATCCCACGCTAGCTTCAGCTTAACTCACTTCAGTTCAATCGCATGCTACTTCCAATGTATGTTACATCTTTCTCTGTTGGAGGAAAAAGAATATAATTACATTACATTAAAAAATATATATCTTATTTCATTACATTACATTACATAATCACTGTATCTTGGAGGGAGATTTATACCTCTACCACTTCTTGTTCTATACACAGAAGTCATCACTTTGACCATGTTGAACATTATTACACAAATCACAGTAGTCTGAAAACACTATATTATTTTGATTAATAGTTTTTCGTAAATGGAATTTATTACGTCTAATAATTCTGTTGGTTTTAGTTTTAACCCAATATGACCTAGGTGTTGAGTGTGTTTTAACAATTACAGCTGGTTCCCAAAAATTTCCTACCCTCAACATTACCTTATCCCCAGGACTGAAATCAGGTCTTACCTGAGCATGTCTGTCATAATAAAATTTAGCTTGTTTTTGTTTACCAATTAATTTCTTTTTAAATGCATTGTCTATTCTGGGTTTTAATCCAGCCTGTGTAATAGGTAACCTTGTTCTTAAATTTCTACTGAAAAGCATTTGACTGGTGATAGATTTATACCTGAAATTGGAGTACATCTGTATTCTAGTAATGCATCATAAAGTTTTTCAACCCCTGCTTTTCGTAATATGCTTTTTGCAATGCCTATCATTTTCTCATCAAACCCATTAGATTTTGGATAACGTGGCCTGCTGGTGTTGATTTCAAAACCCCATTCTTTAGCAAAATGTTCCATTTTCCAGCTACCAAAAGGTACATTATCACAATTCATAGTTTTGGAAATGCCATGTGTGGAGAAAATGGTTTTTAACTTGGTAATTACTTCTAAAGCATTTTTGTTATTTATTAGAACAATGTCCAGCCATTTTGTTAAATAGCACCCTACCACCAGATAGTTTTTCCCCCATACTCGCAAATATCAACACCAATTTTCTCATATGGCAAACTTGGAGCAATTAATGGTTCTTTAATTGTTTGAGGTCGGTACCTATCACAAACTAAACACATAGAAATCATTCTTCAATATCATCATTAATTCTTGGTCAAAACATTACTTGCCTGACTCTAGCCTTGGATTTCTCAATCCCACAATATGCTTCATGCAATAACAATAACATACTTTTTCTCAAAGATGTTGGCACTACAACTCTGCTACCTAGAAATACCAAGCCATTTTCAACAGTCAAGTCATTTTTAAGTTTGAAATAAGATCGGGCTTCCCGAAGAACCTGATCAACACCAGCAGGTCAATCCATTTGCTAATAGCTTTGCACCAATTTTAACCACTGATCCCTTGAAGTAGCATCCCAATTTTTTTTTTTTTAGACTCTGACATCTGTAATTGTTTGTCAATGCGTGAACAAATTCAATCGTTTTAATGCACTCCCCACCTACTTGTATATCCAAAAATGAACGTGACAACAAATCAGCTATGTACATGAATTTGCCTGGAAGATACCTAAGATTTAAGTGATATTTTAAAAGCTTAATTTTTATTCTTTGTAATCTATTTGATAATACATTGCATATATTTTTGCTCATAATGGAGACCAATGGTTTATGATCTGTAAGGACTTCAACCTCCCTGCCATAAATATAATAATGAAACTTGTTTGCAGCAAACAATATATTTAAAAATTCTTTCTCAATTTGAGCATAATTTTTTTCAGCATTTGTTAAGCTACGAGATGAATATGCCATAGGTTGACCATTTTGTAACAAACAACATTTTAAGTCTGTAAATGCTTTAGTGTGCAACTCTAACCATTGCCACTCAACATTTTGTTTCAAAAGCTCTCTTAATGAAGCAGTTTTATCAGAAAATTTTGGTACAAACCTCATTAGATAATTAAGCATCCCTAAGACACGCTCCAACTCAAGTTTGTTTCTAGGCTCCTTTAACTCAGTAATAGCTTTAACACGGTTAGGATCAGGCCACATACCTGAAGCATTAAACAAATGACCCAAATACTTAACTTCAGCAACCCTATATTGAAATTGATCTTTATTAAATTTAATTTTAAGTGCTTTAGCATGGGAAATTACCTATATAAAATTTCATCATGTTCTTCTAATGAACTAGCAGCAATGAGGAGATCATCAAAATAAACTAATACGCCAGGTATGTCACCAAAATTTTCCCCATTACGCTTTTGAAATATTTCAGGTGCACAGGATATTCCCATTGGTAACCTAAGAAATTTATAACACTCCATGGGTGTGCTAAATGTACACAAATCACTGCTCTTTTTGTCTACAGCAATTTGAAAGAACCCATCCTTAAGATCTAGCACAGAATACGCTGATTTATTGCATAATTTAGGTAAAATTTCTTCAATTGTAGGAATCAAAACGTGTTCCGTCTTAATTGCTTCATTAAGATTCTGAGGATCAAGACAAATTCTTAATATACCATTAGCTTTTTCAATAATTACATGGTTACTAACCCAACTTGTCGGTTTATCTACTTTCTCAATAATACCTTGGCGTTCAAGATCTTTTAATTTTATTTCAAGTTTAGGTCTTAAGCTAAATGGTATCCTACGTGGTGGTCTTACAACAGGGTTTCCCTGATCTTTTAATGCGATTGTACAAATCCCATAAAATTTGCCTACACCTTCAAATACTTCTAAATAATTTTGAATAAACTGCTCTTTAGAAAATGATACACTGATATAAGGATCTAACCTTTATTTGGCCTTTCTACATTATTCACAAATTGAATCAATTGTAATTTAGCACACGTTTCAAGACCTAACAATGGACGTACACTGTTTGATAACACTAAAAATTCTATCATATGATCCATACCATCAGCTATGCAAGTTAATAATACAGACACTAAAAGTTTAAGTTTGGAGCCCCCAAAGGCTTCTAAAACACCGTCACACCTTTTTAACTCAGTATATGGGGTTACTTTTTTAAAACACTTAGAGGTAGAATGTTTACTTCTGCTCCAGTATCCAATTTGAATGTCACTGATGCATCATTGAGAAGCAAAGTTTTTGTCCATTCTCTTAGTGTGGATGTAGAATGAACTGACCGAACCCTTGACACATTCACAGAGTTCACAAAAAAATCTCCTTCTGAGTCACTGGCATCAGTATTAAATTTCACTTCCTGAAGCGGCTTGAATTTACAGACGTTGGCGAAATGATTAAATCGATTGCACTTGAAACGTCTTTTACCGTATGCTGGGCACTGGTTCTTCCGATGCTTACGATTGCACTCCCTGAAAAAGAAATAAATCAGCACTAGGAGTAGGATTTTCTGTGTCCCTTCTCAGAGTATCTCTAGCTGATTTTCTCGATCTTATGGCTGTCGGCCAACTTGGTTTTGGAGCGTCCCTGTGTAGGATATCAACACTTTGATCCGGCACCGTCTGAACTCTGTGTTTACTTAATTCAGCTGCTTTCCCGATTTCGATGGCTGTAGATAAACTGAGATCAGTCTCCCGAAGCATTCTCTCTCGAAGGCTTACATATCACACCTAAAACAATCCGATCTCTAACAACAGAATCCGACTGGTCTCCGAATTCGCACGATTTTACCAGTTTCTTTAGGTCCGTCACAAATGAATCAAAAACTTCTCCTTCTTGCTGCTTTCTATTGTTGAAGAGGAATCGCTCCACTACAATGTTTTTCTTCGGCGTCGTATATATTTCAAACTGTTTAATTACAGCTTCATAGCTCTTTTGTTCTTCGCTGGTCAGATTCAACGTATTAAACACTTCTACTGCTTCTTTTTCTGCAGCGCTCAGAAACAAAGCAAGCTTTACATCAGAATCTTTCTGATCGTTACCGGATGCTTTTAACCATATTTCAAACAACTGTTTGAATCTTCGCCAATTCTTTGCCACGTTGCTGTCAAAACTTAGGCCTTGTGGTGGTTGACAAAATTCCATTTCTTAACAGATGCTTAAAAGCAATATACATTTACTATTAACTTTAAAGTTCACAAATAAACTACGACTACGCCATGTTTTATGTTATGCAATTAATTATAAATAATTAAGACAATCATTCATCATCATATTAACTTTACTAGCACTGAGCATCTTACACACGTTGTTTATCCCACGCTAGCTTCAGCTCCAACCAGCTTAACTCATTTCAGTTCAATCCCATGCTGTTGCCAATATATATTACAGTTTGTATATATTAGTTGATCATTACTGAATAGACTAGTCTTCCATGTTCCAGCAATCAGGTATATTGTGACTTATTTATTCTCACACCCAGAGAAAAGTTTTGTTGAATCAACAAAAATTTGTTTGGCCCAACAAAACTTTCCGTTTAAATATGGGTCAATGGAAAATTTGTTTGAATCAACAAGAAAAATATTGTTAATTTTTTTTGCAATTCCAACAAAAAGTTTTGTATCGTCAGCAAAAAAATGTTCTGTTAATTCAAGTAAAAATGTTCAATTATACTTGAATTAACAAAATTGTTTTGTTGAAAGTTTTCTCAAAATAAATATAATTATCGGTTACTTTAAGAGTTCTTTTCAGTTTCGGCAACAAAAACGTTTGTTTAAAAAACAATTGTTTTGTGTAATTTTAAGAATTTTCTTTGTTTTAACAACAAAAGGTTTTTGTTACAAAAACAATTATAATATTTACTTTAAAATTATTTTTTGTATTAGAACCAATCTAAACTTAACTATTTTTTTAGGTAATTTTTAATTCATTTTCAGCAGTGAATCACGCCTGTAATCCTTGAACAATAACAAGTGAATGTTTATCCTGCTTTTTTTCAAGCGTAAACCTACAGATTGAACAATGCCCTTACGCGGGGAATCGAAACCGGGTCCTCAGAATAACGATCTGAGACTCTAACCACTAAGCCAGAAGGAACGATATCCAAGATCGAAATTTCTAACTCTTGTATATGTCGGACCAGCTGAAACCGCAGCACAAGATTGAAATGCCATCATGAGCACTGGGTCCGCTTAATACATAAAAGTAGGGGAAGCCCGATGTTACTCTGGGGCTCCCCTTTACCAATTGCTTTGTTATTTACTAAATCCATTTTTGGTATGCTGCATCAATTTGAAATTTTACCATCAAAAGTTCGAGTAAACAACAATTTAGAAAGAGCGAGCTTCTTAGATAAACATTTCGTAAGGAAAAAATGCATTTTTTACTCTGATTGATTTTTTTTGTAAAAAGTTGTTCTGAAAAGTAAATTTTGGGGCACCTTTGTATTTCTTTGGGTAAGCACGGGCTTCCCGGGACTATTCGGTAAATAGGCCCTGCATGAGCATGCAAATTTCTGCGGCAAACATGTGTCGAAAATACAAAGCTCAGCAGACGGCAATTTTTAATTCATTTTCAGCAGTGAATTACGCCTGTAAAAAGCAGGATAAAAATTTACTGGTTATTATTCAAGGATTACAGGCGTAATTCACTGCAGAAAATTAATTAAAAATTAACTGTGTTTTCGTATGCAGGGGCCTCAGAGCGCTATTCTGAGGACCCGGGTACGATTCTCGGCTTGGGAGATTTTTCACTCTGTCGGTTTACGCTTTGAAAAAAAACAGGATAAAAATTCACTGGTTATTATTTAAGAATTACAGGCGTAAATTACTGCTGAAAATGATTTAAAAATTAATCCGTGCATTAGTTCTTGAGATTTAGTTATAGTGAAAATCATGAAAAAAATAACATAGCAGCGCCACCTGTTGGGCTATTTACACCAAAACGTAATCAGCTTCTATTTATGTCAAGGTCTAACCCAATCTGCATTTTGATGTAAATCAGTGCATTAGTTCTTGAGAAATCGCGAAAATTGCAACATAGCAGCGCCACCTGTTGCGCGATTTACGCCAAAAACTAATCAGCAACAAATTTATATCAGGAAGTAACTGAATATAAAGTTTTATTAAATTCCGTGCATTAGTTCTATAAATAGAGCGCCCTCAAAATTTTTGTGACATACAAACAGACAGAGTCATAGACAGTCATTTTCTAAACAGAGTCAAATCGTGTTCAGGACCTTCTAAAATCCGTCGAAAACCAGAAGTTGAAAAATTTCATGACTCCAATACTTTCTTCTTGTAAAGATAGAATAAAGTAATAAGTGGGATAGGGGGATTTTTAAAACTACCTTGATCCTTCCCAATTAAAAAAGTTTTAATTATTCAAAAATTATGTTAATCCTTTAATTATACAGCTATATAAATCAAATATACAAAGTAACGTGAGAGAGTTATGGCTACTATAAGGTAAAGCCAGGAGAGATGACGCGGTCGGAGAGATTGCGCACAAAGAGGTTCGGGGCGAAGGAGTAGGGTCAGCGCGTAGCGACTCCAGGTAGTTGTACAACAGCAGTAGAGCAGTGTCTACTTGAATGTGCACGTCGATTGTTTCGAGCGTCTAGGATAAAGCATTATATTTTGTTGTGTTTTCCAAAAGTAAGTGCTTGAATTTTCATAACTATTCGTCAGAATTTCTATATAGTATCAGTATTACAAAATATTTTTAACTTAAACGATTTCCCATAAGCTACTAACATAGACTAACGGTGCGAACACCACTGGTTCGTTTTAGAAGCGGCCATATTTAAATAAAAGGCTGCGTAATCTCCCCTACCGAAATTGGAGAGTTTGCGCATCTGCTACTTAGGAGAGATGGCGCATTGTTTCCCATTGGTTTTCATGCTAGGAGAGATTATGCAGCTTACTGGTAAATTTGCATATATTACAAATGACATGTAAAACATGTGAATGAATCAATTTTGAAATAATTTTTGAAAAACACATAATTATCGAAACTAAATTCGGCAATAAATTCGTTTGTTAAAAAAATACTGGGCAGTGAGAATGGGTGAACTGAATGTCTGGAATTGTACCATTAGGTTGAAATATTCACTCTTAATACAATAATATTTATTCACAACAGCCTTACAAC
Source organism: Maratus michaelseni (assembly GCA_963931845.1). Lineage (NCBI taxonomy): Eukaryota > Metazoa > Arthropoda > Arachnida > Araneae > Salticidae > Maratus > Maratus michaelseni. The sequence continues at coordinate 191,066,334 of OZ007587.1, forward strand.
AATGCCATTTAGGTGTAATTGTTATTGTTAACGATTAAATTGTAGTTATTATTAATAACAACCTCTCCTACCCATGTGCGCAATCACACCAACCCTGTAAGGACAGATTGCGCAAAATAGCTTTCTTTGTTTTATTACAACTGTTCTATTAAATTACGGCATAACAACAAAATAACAATGGAAATGCATAAAAAACAAATAAAGTCAAAATTAATCATGCATAGTTTAGCAAAAAATTAATATTTATATGTATTTTTATTATTCTGCTGAATTGTACGCAGACTATCCTAGCTTTACCTTACAACAATTTAAATTTTGTAAAAGCAATAAAATTTTGCTGGAATTACAAATTACAAAATTATGATAAAATTAAAAAAACAGATTTTGTTAATTCAAGTAAAATTGATGAAATTTTGTTAAAATTTTGTAAGAGTGTTAACAATATTTTTTCGTCAATGCAACAAAACCAACTTTTTATTTCAACTAAAAATTTTGCTTGAAACAACCAAAATGTACTCAACAAAACATGTTTTGTTGTTTTAATCAATTCCTTTTTCTGGGTGCATGTTATGCTATTTTCCACTGTATTTTTGAGTCTGTTTATTTGAACGTTTTTAAACTTTAACCATCTCGCTCACCTGGACCTCATATGAGGCTCCTTAATGAGGCTCCTTATGAGGCAACTTAAGCTATAAAAAGCGATGTTTTAATATTTATTTCCGACTCTATTTTATTTTGAATTATACATTTTAAATACCTAGTCTTCATATGTGATATAATTTATTATTTCAACACAATCTTGTATAGTATTTTAATTAGATAAATTCATAAAATGTTTTTTTACATAAAATAACTAGATTACTCGTCTGAAGTTGACGACAAATAATTTAAAGTTTCCACAGAGAAAAGTTTCATACCATCATTAAAATAATGTCCGGATTTTTTACAGAATATTTGTTAGTAATAGTTAAAAGAAATAAAAAACTCTCCTTTCACAATCGCGCTGGTGACCGGCGGCATATTAATTTTCTTTACACGGATATAGACAACAGAACATTTTTCAAATAATTCAGTTTTCCGATCCAGAAAAGCGCAACTCCACAGTTTTTTATATAATTTTTTTTTCTTAATTTTTTTTTAATAATGGAAAATAATCACTTAACTCATAGTGTATATGACTTATCGATAAATTGTAATAAAAAAATATATCAAAAATTTTAGATAATTTTAATTTATTTAATCGATAATTACATGCCAAAGCTTTTAATTAAAAAAATTAAATACAAAATCATTAAGTAAAAAAAAAATATTGGGGATGATGCATTTTTAAATAAAATTTAGCATAAATTTGCATGAAAAAGGGAATTGTGTAACCTCTTTTGTTTCATGTCGCGTCGGTTAGAAAAAAAAAATTATATTAAGATTTTTTTTTTTTTTTTAACATAGGTAAAAAAGTTTTATTTCTCGAACAAAAAAAAAAAAAAATTCTTAAAAACATAATAAAAATGGAAAAATATTTTCAGTAGAGGGTAGAAGATGAAATTGTAAGCTGAATACATATTTTATTTGAAACAGACTTAAGTTCTTCTATTCTTTATTACGAGAAAATTAAATTCGTTATTCGTAAGTGCAAATATTGTTGCTTAAAACACATATTAAACAATATAAATAACATCAAATTATTTAAGTCTTTGATCTTAACTCATGTTTATACGACAATCAAAAATGATACAAACAATACTTTTCTAAATTTTCAAAGGAAAAATTTCATATTCACATTCTTTCGAAATCAACAAAATAATAATTTATAGAGGAATTTATGCGCTAGCGTGACTTCATGTTCTTAATCAAAAAGTATCTTGTCGTGCGGAGACTAGAAAGCGGTGAAATGCGTTTCGGAGATAGATATTCGATATCGAAAAATGAGATTTATGAAATGAGTACACCTATGTCAAAGAGGATTTCCCCAAGGAATCTAGTATACAACACTATGTGTTTGTATTACTGCTCTTTCCGATAAAGCGTGTATTTTGTTTTTGGTTGCCAGATGCGTTCTCATTTATTGGTATACAATACACTTCTAAAACGCATGATGTTTTCCCAAAGACTCTCTTCTGTGTTGATTTAAAAAAAGTAATCATACATTTACTTAATTCAGGGCTGCCAATACTATTTTAATTATTTTGTCTACACCAAATTCTAAACAAAAATTGTCTGTCTTGAATATTACTAGAAATCCATTACGAAGATTATTGTTTTGAAATAGTGGTAGACACAGTAAAAAAATCCCTGCTAATGGTAATAAATATCACATACAACCAGAGTTTTACAAATTTGATCAAATGTGGCACCCAGAAAAAAAAAAAATGCTAGTCGCCAATAAATAAATAAATAAATAATATATATATATATATATATATATATATATATCCCTTCATCCGCCATTGATTAAAAAGAAAAAAACACAAACTTTTTTTATGAATTAATTGAGAAAAAATAATAACAAGTATAGTTAAGAATTATTTTTAGTTTAGAATACTGAACTAAATTAGTTACTAAACTAGTATTATGTTATATTATTGAATTTTTTTTAGTTTGACAGATTTACTTGAATAGAATTACTTAAAATCACTTATATGTTATTAGTCTTTAAAATAAATGTGATAAATTAATCAGTTTTAAATTTGAACACAAACATCTGATATGAAACTTACAAATAAATAAATAAATAAATAAATAATAATAATAAAAAATAAAAAAAAACTTTTTAGCATTGTAGCCCATTTTAGATGCGACAGAGGTTGGATTAAGATTATTTCTTGCTGTTTATTGAATATCCCTCCTTATTTTATTCACGTGACATGCTAGCTAGCTAGAGCGGAAAAGAATGGCATTTTCATAGCATGAGATGGAAAATGCCTTTTAAATTTGGTTCTTTCATTAAAAATTCAAGACAAGAGGCAGATGTCACTGCTTAGCGCGTACGAGTAGGGGTGAGATAGAAAATACCGTCTGTGTTCATTTCTTAGGTCAAGTTTTGTAAAATAAAAAAAAAAAAAAAACAGAGAAAAAATGCCAGATTAAGTAACTTGGTCCCCAGAAAAAAAATGTCAAGCCCCTGCATCTGCATCCAACTATTAATTATTAATTCAACTAATAATTATTCATAGATTAATAAAATGATAGAAAGTAACACTGTATTGTAGGACGACATTTTAGATTATAATTATAAAATGATCATGCATGTATTTTATACTGAGATTTATACTGAGTATATATACTGAGACAAAATAGTACGTTCTCAGAAAACAATTTGTTAGTATAAAGATTTCCAGAAGTCTTGATTAACACACTTTTTGGATAGAAAGAAGTGTAAATCACAAATTTCCATCTTCAGATCGGAGTTCCTGATTCACTTAAATTTTCATGGGGTTGCTGAATTAAAATAACTTTGGTTTAAAGAATCTGATCAAATCATATGATTATAAAAGTATTTTTTATTTCGAGAAATCTTATTTCTGACAAATATATCTAAGTCTGTATTAAAAGTTTTTTATTTTTCTTTATGCAGAACCAGATTTTGAGTTCGGAATTATACACTGATATCCAGAAATTAAGGGGCAGTGACCAATTTCAGACGTTTCGTCGAATATTTACTGAAATTCGTGATGAAATGCCCGAAATGCATTTGAAATTTGAGGATGTAAAGATCATTTTTGACTTCATGTTTTTCAGTGACGATTTTCTCGCGAGGATAATTAGTAGGGGGGGGGGGCGGAATAAAAATTTTAATAATAAAATAATATTTTCGATCACCCAAGTAACAGAAAATGCTAAAAATGGTCTGTCACTGTAGCAAATGACTATGTAGATCCTGTTCAACATTTGTGTGCATTTGTGTAAGCATAGCACGTATATTCGCGAAGATGTTAACATTTCTGTGAAAATTTCAAATTTTTTTTTTATAGCATGCAGAGGTTTCAACCGAATTTATCACCACTTCCAAAAAAAACTTGACAAAAAATTATAAAAATAGTATACTGCAATTAAAATATTAATACGTTGAATATTTTATGAGATATGGGTATTTGTATGAAATAAATTTTAACTGCGCATGCGCGAACTACAGCAAAGATTTTTTGTTGTGATTTGATAGTCAATACTATAGGGCAACTCATATAAAAAGACCAGTCAAATATCGCGAAAACTGAAAAAGTTGCAGGCAGTACAGGGAGCTAATTGATAAATTGAGGAGGAAATCCCATATAATCCTATGCGATTTTTACAGGGTTTTGTGTGATTTACATAATTTCAAATGTTGAGACATCAAACTCATTAAAGGATCACAGAAATTATAAACAGCAGATGGTCAAAGATTTTCTCAGACACCATAAAATAATAAATCCACGTTTGTCGCCAAGAGTTGACCAACAAGTTAGTTGGTCGACAATGGAAATTTTTTAAGCCTTCAAAGCTTAGTTTTCGACCAAAAGCGATTAAATCTTTGCGACGAGCATCCTTTACAGAATTTTTAATCTTTTACTACCGGTTTTTCAAAACAGAAATTATCGCCTAATTGAACCTCAGAAATGCTATCATTAAATAAGGCAAACCTTACAATAAAAAGTAACTGGTGGGAATAATCGAGGATTCTGAGCATCTTATGCGTCACGTATACGTGTCGCTCGTCCCCAATGGGTTAAGTAAAAAGGTATACGTCACACAGCTTCCTAGAATAAGAGGGAAGCACTTTCTCATCCAAGGATGGAGCTAGAATTTGACCGAAAGCAAAGGGAGGGCCTAGGATCACCATTGGGTGCAAGGAACAGTATACACCCCTTTTGGCGGCAAGGAAAAAAAAAAGAACATTGTGTAATAAAAAATACTTTTTTGGATATAATATATATGTGAAATCTATTCGAACGTTTTCATGACTAGTTATTTTCTAAGTTAAAGCAAAACTTGCTATGAGGAGTTGTTTCTATCATATGTGCAACTGATAGCAAATATCTCATAATTTTGAGTTTATAATAATTATTCTTATGAGTGCATTCACAGATGAAAATTGGGTTTTTTGCCCTTGTCTGTAAAATGAATGAGAACAATTTTATATTTGTGTCACAACATTACGAGAAACAACAATTTGTTCCTGAGAGGTCTCTACTGCCAGATGATAAAAAAGGGTCAAGATACTATTTTAATTTTACAATTTACCTGTGACATATTTTATAATGAAATTAAAATTAAGCTTAGGGATTAGCTTGAACCCGGATCAGGGTAAATTTTATAATTAATAATCATATTATCATTATTTATAATTTTGCAAAATACTCTTTTTAAAAAAAGTAATAAATCCTTAATTTAATCTAACCTTAATATAATCCATATCATGAATTAATTACAGGATTTAAGATAATGAAGAAATCTTTTAATAATATATTTTTAGATTTTGTTTCAATTTTCATAAAATTTGAAATGACTCGACAAAATTTCGTAACGATCATATATGTTAAATTTCAAACCATTCGGTTGGGTAGTTTTTGCGTTGTTATATGCGGACAGACGGACGGACCAAACGACGACTATAGGTGCTACGTATTTATATAATTACGAATGCACCTAAAAAGGACTTACATTACTGAAACTTTTCGTTTTGGCTTTTATAGTAACTGCAAAAGAATTTCATTTTATAACAAATTAAATCCATATCATACTGGTTTTATTTTTTGATAGCACACATTTGAAATTTTGAAAATGTGTACTAAAGTATTTTGATGTGTAAAACACATTTTTTTCAAAAACTGATTAATCGTACGTATTTCTATTATTCCGAGTATACAGAGGCCCGATTAACACAGGGGCAAACTTCTACCAATAATTTATAATAGTATTTTTCGCCTTATTTACAATAAAAATTCAGCATTATAAAAAAGGCGAAATTTTCTATACTAAAATACTGGTGGAAGTCCATGCATGCAAATTTCGTTGTTCAAATTGTTCCCAGGCACTGTGTGCATATCACTGTGAATCTAATAAGAATACAGTCACGAACGACGGAGGGAAAACGTCACGTTCCTTTATATAAAAAGGGAAGAATGCAATTCTCGTATTCCATCTGCAGAAGTGATGTTTGAGTTACGAAGCAGCTATGAGTAAAAATAATACTAATCTCATCTCGAAAAGAGAGACTAAGAATAGATACTAGCTGAGAGAAAGAATCATTTTTACACTCTTTTATTTAACTTAACTAATTTTTTTTTTTTTTTTTTTTTTTAAATGTAAAAATAGAATTTTCTGCACCAGTAATTTATAAGAGTATTTTTCGTCTTATTTAAAATAACAAGTTGGAAATTGTACGTCAAACGTGACAAATGATGTACGCTCGTACTATAAATAGTTTCAGTGAAATGAATTATATTGTCTGTTATTAGGATATGATTAATTTTCGTAATAAAATAAGTACATTTTAAATTTGCAACATTTTATCTTTTGTTGACATTTACTAAAAATGCCATTTGAAAATTTCAGAACTTGAAATGCATATCTAGATTCTTTTTCCATTTAATATCTATTTCTCCGGAAACATTTATAAAAAAACTGTCGGTGGATTATAGGATTGCTATAATTAAACAATTTTAGTATACAAATTCGGTTTTTAAATTCACTAATATGGAAATAATATGATTCCATCTTAAATAGGACGTAATCACCATGGCAACCTAGAATCATTACCTATCATGGGATATCATTGAATTAATTGAAGGGGTCGGGCAAGAGAGTGCTAAGCCACATTTTTGAACTTCTGAGATATTTCAATTTGAAAATTTGATTAAATACTCAAATCAAGATATATAACCTAAAGTTTTTTTGCCAATGTCTTAGTAACATTTGAGGTATTCTAAGTAACTATATGGCATTACTTTAATTATATTACTATTGCGTTCTTTGTAAATTACCTATCATCATTGAGGGCATAAGCGTCTGGGGCAGAAACGAAACATGTGACATATGCTTACACCAAGTGACATTAGAAACAAATTATATGTAGGATATTATAATTTACAATATTAAGAAACAGATTCCAGTGTTAGATTTATTTCACCAAAAATGTGGCTTGGCACTCTCTTGCCCCGACCCCTCAATTACGTATGATAGGAGTTAACAGGATGAAGAAAACTTTTATTAATACCTTTTTAGGTTTTGATTCGATTTTCATGAAATTTGAAATGACTCGACAAAATTCTGAAACGATTATACCGGGTGTCCGAAAAAGGTTGAACTAATTTGAAAGAATCATAACTCTAAAAATAATTGAGTAGATGCAATTATTTTCTTTTCAAAGTACTCGTCAAATATCCAAGATTTGTTAGATGTAGCTGTTTTAAAGTCGTAACATTCAGACGATGCGCAAAATCGATGATATATAAATGCAAATCGCATCACACATTCGCAATTTCTTCGATGATTCCGGAGTGGAAAGCGTATAAGTCTTAAAACTATTGGAGTTATGGGAAAAATGTCAATTAGAAAGTTCTTCAGCATCTTCGATTTAATGGGAAAGGGTTCACTATGTACACAAATAACCAAAGAAAAAAGTTAAAATTGCGAATGTGTGGTGCGATTTGCATTTTCCGATCATCGATTCTGCGCATCGTTTGAATGTCACGATTTTAAAACAGCTACATCTAACAAATCTTGGATATTTGACGAAAACTTTGAAAAAAAATTGTATTTACTCAATTATTTTTAGAGTTATGATTCTTTCAAATCAATCCAACCTTTTTCGGACACTCGGTATACATATTAAATTTCAAACCATTCGGTTGGGTAGTTTTTGCGCTGTTATATGCGGAAAGACGGACGGATCAGACGACGAGTATAGGTGCTACGTATTTATATAATTACCAACGCACTTAAAAATTACGTTTATAAAAAAGACGAAATCGCGTAATCGGGCCCTGCGTGCATGTGAATTCCGCTGTTTTATTTGTTTAACTTATCTTGGTTTTTTGTATGTCGGAATTTTATCTTCCTGATAGGCTAGAATTATAAAAGTTTTGTACACGTATGTGTTTCCGAGCATTTTAGTACTTTTAGAACTGAACTATCAATTTATAAATTAATTTTAAGGCATTTTTCCGTTAGCCTGGTGCATGTTGTAAATCGCCAAAAAATATATTTTTCAGTCACTGACAGACTTGAAGTAAACTAGTCGTTGGGGGCCACCGTAATACTTACCCATCATGGATATGCATAAAGTAAAATAGTAAAATAAAAATGTGTAAACTACTTATAAAATGCATTGCAATTCAAATAAAATCGTGGCTTGATGACGTCACAAACTTTAAAGGCTCGATTACTGAATTGCTTGAAAGAGGTTTTTCCTTATAACTCCAAAAATAATAATCCTGTTAACTAGCGGTTTATTGCATCTGATTAAGCGTCAAATTTCCAATTAAAATATATCTTTGAAGTGAAATTTGGATGAAATACAGGGTCATGAAAAATCGAAGAGTGTGGAAAATAGGATTCCAAATATCTCGGCAACTAATTATCCGATCGACTTCATGCTTTATTCAAAATTTATGTTTTTTTATTGTCTTTTATATTCATTTCTTAAAATAAACAATTTCGAAAATTTTTATATACCTTTCATCAGAACGAATATTTCGAGAGTCCGAAAAAAATTGTTCCGGTTAATCGAGGTTATTGAAATGAAATAGGCTTCTTCCCATTATTACATACTAAGTACATACCAAATTACAAGTCTCTATCTCAATTTTTTCGGGAGATAGAGCGTTTACAGACATACACACACACAGACACACAGACACACAGACGGACGGCAAAATTTTTTTTCTAAAAATATGTTTTTCGGAATCTCCAATGTCTGAAACGTGTAAATCCGTCAAAAAAAATTTTTCGATTTTCAAAACGATTACAAGACTTACCCTATACTACGTATGATGGGTAAGTAAAATTATGCACATAGATGTGTTTCCGATTGCCAAATATTCTTTATAGTTACAACTGTATACGAGTTATAACAATAGAACATTTTAATATATTTATAACTTTATATTTATATTTATAAATTAATATTTATATTTATAAATTAATAAATTAATTTTAAGGTATTTTTCCATTAGTTGGGCACAGGTGATAAATTGCCAAATATTCTTTATGGTTACAACTGTATACGAGTTATAACAATTATATTTCAAACCACGCTCGCTAAAATACGCCAACTGGCTGTGAAAGTGAAATGATGAAATATGTTAGACACTAAAAAGTAGAAAATAAAATATAAATATAAATCAAAAAGTGTAATATATATATATATATATATATATATTTTAAAAATGTGTTTTTATTTAAAAGTTATACAATTATCGTTTTATAAACTGCGCCCAAATATGTACTAAATATTATGTAGCATGATATACAGATTGTCCGAAAAAGAAGTGTCAGTTTTTAAATTCAATAACAAGTAAATATATTGAAGTTATTCATGCCGGATAGTAATGTGAGAAGTCAGGAATATTTGTACTAAGATTTCTTGTTTTAACTTCAAATATCATTGATAGATAATATATAACCGATAGGTAGCGCTATATTGTATCAAACTGTAACAATGATAAAAATAACTTTTAAATTTCAAATCATCAATTATTTTTGTGTATTAAGAAGATGAGCGAAGGATAAAAGCTGAGTGAAGTTTGATCCCTTTTTATACGTTAGTTGAAACTTTCTAACAATTTGAGATAGCGCCGCGTCGATTATCGGTAATATTTGGAATTAAAAGTAGGATGCATAGTAAAGAAATTCCTCACTTCATACATTATTATTATTATTAAAACCGCAGACCAGGCCCCTACCTGCCAGGCAATATGCCCAGTTTAACGAGTTTGTGTACCTGGCCGCGATGCCTTGCAAATAAAACTTCAATATCTGTCACCGTTTACTTATTTTCGAATTTTAAAAATTAGTCGTCGTCTCATGTTCCATTCTTCATAATTAAAGTCCACCTACTCATAGCTGTCTGTAAGGTAAAGCCAGGAGAGATGGCGCGGTTGGAGAGAATGCGCACATAGAGGTTCAGGGGGAAGGAGTAGAGTGAGCGCGCAGCGACTCCAGGTAGTTGTACAACAGCAGTAGTGGAGTGTCCACTTGAAAGGGCACGTTGATTGTTTTGAGCGTCTAAGATAAAGCATTGCTATTTTGTTTTGTTTTCCCAAAGTAAGTGCTTGAATTTTCATAGCTATTCATCAGAATTTCTATACAATGTCAGTAGTACAAAATATTTTAAACTTAAAGGATTTCTCATAAGCTACTAATCTAGACTAACAATGTGAACATCAACGGTTCGTTTTAGTAGCGGCCATGTTTAAATGAAAGGCCGCGCAATTTCTTCTACCGAAATTGGATAGTTTGCGCATCTACTACTTAGGAGAGATGGCGCACTGTTCCCCTTAGTTTCCATGCTAGGAGAGATTACGCAGCTTATTGGTAAATTTGCATAAAAAAATGAAAAATGAAAATGGACTAATTTTAAGTTAAACGCTTTTCCTAGTAACTTGATGTTATTTTGTAATCTTATCTGGACTTGCTTTTTCTGATTCTTTAATTTTTTCCCCCTTTTATTAAATTTTTTTAATCGTTTTTAAAATTATTTTATTTTTCTGATCCTTTAAACATTAGGTTGAACTATTCACTATTAATACAATAATATTTGTTCACAAAAAACTTACAACAATGTAATTTAAGTGTAATTATTATTGTTAACAATTTAATTGTATTTATTATTAGTAACAATCTCTCCTACCCATGTGCGCGATCACACCAACCTTGCAAGGACAGATTGCGCAAAATAACTTTCTTGGTTTTATTAAAACCGTTCTACTAAATTACAACATAACAACAAAATAGCAATGGAAATGCATAAAAAACAAATGAAGTAAAAATTATTCATGGATAGTTTAGCAAAAAATTAATATTTAGATTTTTTATTGTTATTCTTTTGAATTGTGCGTAGACTCTCCTAGCTTTACCTTAGTTGAAATCATTAATCAGAAAAATATGAAATTTGGAATGCGTTTAAATAAAGAAATGCTAAAAACATTAAGAAAAACAAAAAAAAAAAAAAAAAGAAAAAGAAAGGTCACCAGAAGGCGTATTCTGATAAAGGATCAGGGTCCATAATGGGGGTCCAGGGGGCAAACCAGGGGCCTCCAAAATGCAAAAACTATTGTTTTTGGCCCATGAAATAAGACTAAAATTCGATTTTGTTATACTGACTTAATTATTTCACTTTTTAATATTAGAAGGTTTATCCTGTACGATTTCAACAATGGTTTTTGCATTTTGTTAGTTATTATATAACTTACACAAGCTCAAAGTTCGTATTATTCGTGGTTTTTGATGAAAAATACGCAATTTCTCCTAATTTTACCCCAATTTTTAATATATTTTTTAATATTTTACTATGAGCGCAACTTTGCAACACTTTTATTTTTACATATATTGTACATTTTGATGTATTTTATAATATATGTAAAGAAGAAAGTGTTGCACGATTGCGCTCATATAAATAATTGAGGTAAAATTAGGAGAAATTGGCATATTTTTCATCAAAAACTACGAATAATACGAACTTTGGGCTTGTGTAAGTCATATAAATCCGAACAAAATGCAAAAACTATTGTTGAAACCATACAGGATAAATATTAAAAATCCTTCTAATATTAAAAAGTGAAATAATTAAGTCAGTATAACAAAATCAAGTTTTAGTCTATTTCATGGGCCAAAAGCACTGCTTATGGATCCTGATCCTTTTCGGCAGATATGCAAATTTTAGCTATCACGGGATGTACCTGCTTGCGCACAATGAAAACGTGAAATAAAAAGACGCAATGAATCTGTTGTCAGCCTCACGTCTTTTCAACGGAAAATGTCGTGCAGTTTACAAGATTGTGCATTATTGGTGAAACTGTTTTATCAAAATGGTGATTCTTGACTAGAAGCTTTGCGGAGTTTCGAGCTTTGAAAAACATTCGCAGAGGTGCAATGACTGCAAACGGAACATTTCCGGAACTCAAGAACTGTTATTTCCCGTCACGCGTTCGATATTTCCGAGAATTTGCTTCGCATGGCTGTTGAACATGCTAGTTTACAATTTCAAACGGTACTTGACAATAATGGTCAACACATTGAACAGTATTTGTCTTGATAAACCAATTTTGCAGTGTATAAGCCTGTATTTTGTTAAATTGTTGAGAAAAAAACAGTAATACCACCTCTGTTGGCCATTTTTTAAATTATTTTTTTTTTCTACACTGCAAAAAAAAAAAAAAAAAAAAAAGAAATGTTGATTTTACAGTACAATACTGGGATCCCAGCTGTCAGTATTATACCATAAAATTAACAGTAATAAACAGTAAAATAAGCAGTAATACACTGCCTCGCATGCGTGGTAGTATGTGCCAGTAGTATGTGCCAGTATTATAGTGTAAAATCATTTTTTTTTTTTTTTTTTTTTTGCAGAGTACTAAATGTGTTTCGCACCCCTTCATTTAAACGCATTCCAAATTCCATACTATTCTGATTTATAGTTTCGACTACAGATACCTCTGAGTTGGAGAACTATGTACACCCTATATAAAAATATATATATGACAATGACCAGAAAACTTGTAGGAAAAAAATTATAATAATAATAATAATAAAAAATCTAAAATTGTATAAAAATTACTTTTTTTGCAATTTTCCGAATATTTATTGCACAAAAATTAGACACTGTGAACGAGATCCAACGACCGCAAATCGGCCGTTCAGATATTTGAGAAAAAAAAAAAAAAAAAAAAAAAATTCTGAAATTCAAGATTTGCGCAGATAAAAAAAACGTGATGTTCAAAAAACGCATTGAAAGTTTACATTTAACATATGCTTGAATTATACCAGGGTATCCAGTTTTGGTTGACGGGATTACAGAACATAGGTGAAAACCGTTTTTAATTGAAAACTCGAATAGATTGTTTACATTTAATATACGAGTATTTTTGTAGATTACCCACTAACAGAACCAAAAAGTTATTTTTATATGAAAAATATTAATTATGTATTTAAATAAAGTTTTAAAATTTATAAATAAATGTTCTTTTCTATTAGCTGCATGGCAGGGGTTAATAGCCGATAGAATTGCCAAAAATGTTGCTATTTACAGCAGCTTTCTTTACTCTGATTATTTGAGTGTTTAAGAGCTTAGTTTGATTACATAGCTGTTAAATTTGTGTTTTACAGGTTTTATTTATTTTTTTGTATTTATTTATTGATGAAGTTTTAATTTCATTATGGAGTATTAGTCGGAAACAAATGGTAAACTATTTATATTGTTTTGAGTGCAAAAGGGTTAATTTTCTGTAACTGTAAACTGATGAATAGTTTTCAAACAAATTGCATTTGAAAGTACTTTTTTTCCTCTTCAATGATGTAAAAATATAAAATTGTGCGGTGATTAGACGTTGAAAAATTTCCGATAAAAGCAAAATTGATTGCTCCAGGTCGTTGCCACCATCGATATGACATCAGCGTTACCCACGATCACAGACACGTTTTTAGGTGTGTTCGTAATTATATAAATACATAGCACCTATAGTCGTCGTCTGGTCCGTCCGTTTGTCCGCATATAACAGCGCAAAAACTACCCAACCGATTGGTTTGAAATTTAATATATATATATATAATCGCTGCAGAATTTTCGCGAGTCATTTCAAATTTTATAAAAATCTAATCAAAGCTTAAAAAAGATATTAATAAAAGTTTTCTTCATTCTATTAAATCCTATCATACTTAACGAATTCAATGATATCCCATGATAGGTAATGATTCTAGCTCGTCACGGTGATTACGTCCTATTTAAGATGAAGTCATATTATTTCCGTATCACTGAATTTAACAACTGAATTTATATACTAAAATTGTTTAATTATAGCAATCCTATAATCTACCGACATTTTTTTGGATAGATGTTTCCGGAGAAATAGATATTGAATGGAAAAAGAGTCTAAATGTGGATTTCAAGTTCTGAAATTTTCGAGCTAGGATTAAGTTTCCCATTGGAATTTTCAGTAAATGTCAACAAAAGATAAAATGTTGCCAACTTAAAATGTACTTATTTTATTACTGAAGTTAGTCATATCATAACAACAGATGATATAATTCATTTCTCTGAAACTAGTTATAGCACGAACGTCCCTCATTTGTCACGTTTGACGTTCAATTTCAAATTTGTTGTTTTATAATATAGATAGACCAGGCAATGGGACCCGGATTACCCGGATTAAAGAGGCCCAATATACTGCCACATGTATAGAACGTAGATGAAGATAGTTTTTAATTGGAAATTCTATGGCCCACCAACTGCACTAAAAGCATTTTTGGTACTTTCGTATTAGCCGTATGTCAGCGGTCAATCTCGAAAAATTTCAATATCTATAGCGATTTTTGTGGTTCTGATTATTTCAGTGTTTAAGCAAGTAGTTCGATTTACATATCTGTTAAATTCATGTTTTATTTATTTACTAGGGAACTATACTCCCGGCGCTCTTCGTGAGCCAAACGCAAGGCTGCCAGGAGACTTGCGCCTTGCAAATTGGTTTCCAATTCATGCATTGGTGGAAACACATCGTAATTTACCATAATAATCAATTAAAATTTCTTGGATTAAGAACATCTTAAGAAATTTAAGTTGTGTAATTTAAATTGTACAATGTAATTGTGTAATTTTAACTGCGTTGGATAGATGGGCAGTTCGGCAGACATATTAATTGCACCTACCGTGCGTTTGTGTATTTTTTATAACAACTGAGTTGATGTTTTAGTATCAGTAATGAATACCTAATTTCTGTTCATTTTCATATTCATAATTTAAAATTTTGTTTGCATTATACAATGAGTTTAAATTCAAAGTAATCACCGAGAATGTCTTTATACAGTTAGGCATAAAAAAAAAGTAATTTAAATGTAAATAGCCTATTTCCCGCCAGTGGCTGCTACAAATGCAAAAGAAAATTATGTTGCATCAGTGCTACCTACTTTTATCTTGAATACGGCCGTCATACAGTGAAACATAACAAAAATATTTTAAAAATACAAATTGCACAAATTGTGCTTATTAGTTGCTAAAATCAGTGTAAAAATTGTTTTAAACTCATAAAAGAGCTAAAATCCTACATGTTTCGGCTTTAAACTTAAAGCCATCATCGGGGAAGAGGAACAACACAAACGACTACTGATCTTTTAATTTTCGACACGAGAAAATTGAAATCAACAGTATGGAAAAATTTAAATAAAATAAGCGGGCGCTCTCTGTTGCCAAAGAGCGAAAAACAAAACAATGAATTAACAAGGGGTTAAAAATGTATCCCATAAACTAGGTATGTTGAAAGAAAAGTTATCATTACAAATACAATCTTTTCTAATTTTAATTTCCAATGATTCCCTAATGGCGGCTTTAAATGGGTTATTGAACCTATGGATAATTCTTGCGTTATCGAAAATAATTACAGTATCATTATTTTTAGCGTAAAACCGGGAGAGTGCAGTGGATAACTTTCCAAATTTTATGTCGTTTTTATGCTCTTTTAACCTTTCGAAAAACTTTCTTTTAGTCATACCAATGTAAAAAATTATACTATTATTATTTAAGCTAATGGGGATTTCATAAACACCTGCGAATTGATCAGGGGGGATAGGATCTAATTTACATGAAACTAAGTCAACCAATTTTCTGGGAGGGACAGCAATAAGATGGATATTGTATTTACGGAGGGCCCTTTTAATCCTTTCAAATATAATAGGTATATATTGGAATTTACGATAGTTTGGTTTATTATTGCTGGGGACAGGATGCTGAATTAAATGGCTATTGATTTTTTCTATAATTTTCTGTACGTGATGAGCGGGGAAACCATGGTCAATGGCGATATCTCTGATAAAATTAAGTTCATCTTGGATGAATTCACTTGAACAAACCAGAAAAGCACTCTTGATGAATGAATTGAAGGCAGCAATCTTATAAGTGAAAGTTGTAGAGGCATTAAATGGGATTATTGTGTTACTTCTCATCGGTTTACGATAGACTTTACGTTTTAGGTTGTTGTTATCTTTAATTAATTGAATATCCAGGAACGGTAGTGATGAATTTTCTTCTATTTCCAACGTAAACTTAATATTTTCATCTATTTCGTTTATTTTTGAGAGGAAAGATAGGAGTTCTTGCTTTCCATGATTCCATGTGATAAAGATATCGTCCACGTATCTTAGCCAAACTTCTGGTGTTAAATTCAAACTTTTAAAAATAAATTCCTCCATGTGTCTAAGTTTAAATTCAGCCAACAGACCGGAAATAGGAGATCCCATAGGTGCTCCTTTATTTTGTCTGTAAATTTTCTTATTAAACATGAAAACGTTGTTATTAATGATAAGGTTAAGTCCTGACTTTAGAGATGTTTTTACGCTATCACTTAAATTATTTTGTTTATCAATTTCCAAATTAATATTTTGTACAACTTCATTTGTATCAATAGATGGGTAAAGAGACACAATATCTAAACTAGCTAGAATAGTTCCTTTAGAAATCTGAATATTTTCTATTTTATGGATAAAATCTTCTGTTGACTGTACAGTTTTGCTTGAACTTGGTAAAATTAATTTTAGGAATATAACGAAAGCTTTTTCAATAAAATATGTTGGGCCAGAACACCTAGAAACAATAGGTCTCATAGGGAGATTTGGTTTATGGTCTTTGAGTCTACCAATCAAACGAGGGGTAAAACTCATTCAGTCTTTGGCAACAGAGAGCGCCCGCTTATTTTATTTAAATTTTTCCATACTGTTGATTTCAATTTTCTCGTGTCGAAAATTAAAAGATCAGTAGTCGTTTGTGTTGTTCCTCTTCCCCGATGATGGCTTTAAGTTTAAAGCCGAAACATGTAGGATTTTAGCTCTTTTATGAGTTTAAAACAATTTTTACACTGATTTTAGCAACTAATAAGCACAATTTGTGCAATTTGTATTTTTAAAATACTAGTTAACAGTGTAGTGTCCAAATGGATTCAATTGTGAAAAATATTTTAATTTAAATTTCGTTAATATATTCCTCGCTAGGAGGCGTTATCGGACTAAAGGAAAGTTGAGTTTAAATTACCTAATCTAATTTTAACTGGGAGTATGGTTGCCACCTGAAAAAACATAAAAAAAATCCATTTTAAAAGTTTAGTTATGCAATTTTTCACCAGCGGCGCTACCAGGTTAAAAAATTATCATTTTTTTTTAAAAATCGAAATATAACATTGACGCGACAGAAGTTATTATAAAAATTAATTAATCTCCGCCCCATCATAGAAATCAATTTTATTTAAATTTAGTTACCTTATTTCCGC
Source organism: Maratus michaelseni (assembly GCA_963931845.1). Lineage (NCBI taxonomy): Eukaryota > Metazoa > Arthropoda > Arachnida > Araneae > Salticidae > Maratus > Maratus michaelseni. The sequence goes on from OZ007587.1 coordinate 191,083,775, forward strand.
CTATGGGACATTATAAACGAAAAGAAAAATTGTGTTGAATCTCTATTACCTAATTTTAACTAGGAGTATAGTTCCCATAAGAGAAAATATAAAAAAATCCAGTTTAAAGTTACACTCTTAAAAAAAATCCGTGAAAATACAAGAGATTTTCCGTTAAATTTTACGGAGAAGTTTCATTTTTCCAAAACAACAGTATAATTTCCGTAAATGGCATTAGTTCTGTAAAGGAGATTTCAAATCCGTAAATATGCAGAAAGTTTTCCGTAAATTTAATGGATTTTTCCGTATTTCTTACAAAACTGTAATGTCCGTATTTCTTTCAAAACAGTGCCATATCCGTAAATGACGTTCAGAGGTTTGCGTACAGAAATAGCCTTGTTTGGAATGCGAATTAAGATTGTTGTATTTACTAGAGTTCTTCTAGGATCCAAATCTGAACCAGTCCTACCCGTGGGCCTATTTTTTGTCATTAGACTCGGGCCAATCCTGGAACTCATTCTAACCAGGGTTGTGTCTGGGCGGTAATTTTGTGTAAAAATAATAGTAATATTTTTATTTTTTAGTGAAATTTTTAGAAATTTATTTTATTTTCATAAATTACAGAAAAATATTTTTTAAATCTACTTTTTTTTTTCTTTATAGAAATTGTGAATTTTTTCACAGACGTTTTAAAATTTTATTTTAATTTTATTAAAGTGAGGCAATATTAGGTTATTAAATGTTTCATAAAATATTATCTTTGCAAATTATCGATATGTATATTGTATTGAACAAAACTGATTTGTTTTATAAATTTGTGAATTAAACTAAAATTTAATTTTTTATAAATTATAATTTTTTACAAAGTTTATATTTTTTTCTTTAAATTTATAAAAGTTATTAATCATTTTTTTTTACTTTCATAAAAATGAAGTTTATGATTTTATAAAGTTTATAATTTATTTCTTTAGTTTATGATTTTATAAATTAAACTAAATTAATTTAGACTAAATTAATAAGTCCAAATTTAAACTTACCTATCCCAAGGCCATTAATTTCAAAATTTTCTCTAAAAATCTATTTTTTATTTTAATATTTTTAAGGTTTCATAAAATAATATCTTATCAAATTATCGGTATGTGGGTATTAAACTAAACGGATTTGTCTTATAAATTTATGAATTAAACTAAAATTTATTATTTTACAAAGTTCATAATTTTCTCTTTAAATTTGTAAAAAATAATAACTTTTTGTTTACTTTATAAAATTATAAACTTCATTTTTATAAAAGTTTATAATTTATTTTGTTAGTTTATAATTTTTATAAATTAAACTAAATTATTAAGTCCAAATTTAAACTTACCTATCCTAAAGTTATTAATTTCAAAATTTTCTCTAAAAATCTCTTTTTTCGTTTTGATATTTTAAAAATTATTCATTTTAACAGAACCATACACAAAAGCTCGCAGCAAAGCTTAAATATAATAATTTAATTTATTATAAATTTGTTTATTCACATAAGTTTTTAAACTGAGAGATAAAGAAAATTTACTTCAATAGCATGTAATAAATACGTCTGTTTGTCTGTTTAAATTATTGTTTTTACTGGAATTAATAAATAAATCAACACACAAATTATTAAAAAAAAGTATATGTATTATTGCAAAAAGAAATAATCATTACTGTTAATACAATATTTTACGCATATAATACATAAAAAAATTAAATTTATATGTTATAAAGCATCAAATAATAAAGCAGAATATAGAACAATTTTGAAAAGAAAATATTAAAAACAATGGAACTCTGAAAATATCCATCTAACTATACAGAACTTCAAGTTTTTGCATCATTAAAAGCATCTCAAATAAGTAACAACATTTGAATGCGTGTCCTGTCTGACCGTAGCGTAGTGATTTGGCTTAGTGACTACTTAAATCCCATTTTTTGCGGCAACCGAATTGAAAAGGTAAAAACTTTATTTTTACTCTAGTATTGCAGGTTTTTAGCTTACAGGATATTGCCTGAGAGCTTTTGCCCCTACATATCTTGTATGTATGCATGTACGTACCTATGTAAGTACGTACATACCTACGCAATTCGATACCTGTTGATAGAAATATCAGATCGGCTTCAAATTGTAAATACTTATTTACTGAAAAAAGTGTCTCGAATTAGTTTCGGAGGCTCATAGGTAGAAAATAAGGGGAGAAAGGAGGTAATTAAAGAAGTAATTAGGAGGTAATTAGAGAAGACGCAGAAATGATTAAAATGTGGTAAGTAACATTGGAAGTCATAAAAAGTGGACATCGCATTGACGAAAAAAAGTTCCAAACATTTGCTGATGAAACAGCAAGACTGTATGTGAACCTTTACAATTAGTACCCCATGATTCTAACAAAGCACAAGGTTTTGATTCATGGTAACACTGTAATTAAGAAAGCAGTCGTACCCATTGGCCAACGGTCAGAAGAAGCTGCCGAGTCCAGAAACAAACACTTTAGACAGTACCGTACAAAGTACTCAAGAAAGTGCAATAGAAAAGTTCGCAATAGAGAAGTTTGCTGTAGAGATGCTCCAAATTGGCTTTTTTTAAGCAGTGATCCTTTTATAAATTGCTCTAAACATCTAGACAAAGACCAAGGGAAAAGAACAAGCCATACAGTAGCGAGACCCTACAACTTCTTCTTCCAGCTAGGTCTGATGGTAGTCCTGATAAAAGCCGAGAAAAGTGTGATGAAGAAGATGAAAAACAGAGTTCTGAAGAATCAGATTGAAACTGGTAATCTATTAAATACACTGAAAAACCAGCATCTCTATACTGTAGAGACTCCACTGTACTAAATTTATTATCAAATGTAAATAATCTTTATTAAATGTAAATTAAATGTAGTAATTATTATTAAAGTAAATTAAATGTAAATAATAAATTTTATAGATAGTACAATTAAATACATTTAATTAAACATTACTAGTAAATAAAAAAAAATATCAACAATTACTTTTCTCTTATAAACAGTAAACATTTAAGGCTGCTAGTCACTCGACTTCCAAACTCCCTTCGGTAATGTTAAGTCTATGGGCATGTGATGTATTCGTATTTTTAAAATGTCTACTTAGTAAATTAATATTTTAACTTTTTTTTTCTTTGTGCTCTTCTTAAATGATGTCTCTTTTTTTTTTCTTAGTTGTCAAAATATTTATAAAATGTATACTTATTATTATGTGAAGTGTTAAAATTTTACTTACACTTCGTCAGCTTTTAAGATATAAAATATTACACTAAGCTATGGATTTGTATGTATACTACATAGTATACTAAAAGTTAGTTCAGTGAAACGCATAACAAAGTTAAACATTTCCATTCAGCCATTTCAGGGAATAAACGGAAATGTGCTTGAGAACTTTTGTGCAACCCTGTGTATGATCTATAGAATGTATCCACACCAAGTAATATTAAAAATAAATTCAATTTAAAAATACATATCACAACTACAAGTGCACTTCCAGCAATTATTAATCATAGACTTCAATAGTTAAATTTATTCTTCAGCCAAATTCTTTTGTGTGTCCCTGTAAATGAACGATATATTGTATGCACACCATATTCTACAATAAGTGCCTTAATACACCTCAGTGATGTATATAAATTTCAGTACGTTTAAAATAGTGTGATATCATTAAAATACAGAGCAAACGATTTTTTCCCATAGACATGATGTAAGGGAATTCTTTCGGGTGTCTGTAAATGAACCGTAAATGCTATAGACTTCATTTACTATACCAAACATGCCATATTGATACCCAATATCTTCTAAAAATTTCAAGGCAATCGGACTATATTTACATAGAAAAATATTTTTGTTCAGGATTTCGGGTCAAATACTCCAATGTGCGACGGGTGGGGGAGGGAGATACCAGAGAGAAAAAAAAAGGATCAAAAAAGTTTTTATCAAAACATAAATTTGACCGTGTCAGAAGATTATTCTCAAGATTTATTTACCCCCCCCCCCCCCATAAAATGTCAAAATTACTTAAATTTAGTTACCATATTTCCCACCAGGGGGCGCTATAAGCGCAAAAAAATGCGTTGAATCTGTACAGTAATGTTGATTCAGTATAGCTGTCATACAGTGAAGCATAAAAAAGTCCGTTTTATACTTAAATTTGGTTACCCTACTTCCTCCCATGGCGCGCTATAAACGCAAAAGGAAAATTTTGTTTAATCTGTATTACCTAATTTTACCTTGCAGTATAGTTATTATAAGAGAAAACATTTCAAAAAATCCATTTTGAAGTTTCAGTTATTCAATTCTCCATCAAAGGCGCTACCGGAGTAAAAAAAACTAGCATGTGAATTTTTTATCAAATGTAAACTTCAACATAGCAGAAGCGTATTCTGAAAATTTATTTCTAAAAGCGTAAAAAATCAATTGTAATTAAATTTAGTTACTCTATTTTCCGCCAGTGGGTTTATTCATTTTTTTATTAGTTAAGTTTTATTTTACAAAAAAATAGCAACAGAGCTCTTTTTTTTTTAGGTGCGTTCGTAATTATATAAATACGTAGCACCTATAGTCGTCGCCTGGTCTATCCGTCTATCCGTCTGTCTGTCTGTCCGCATATAATAGCGCAAGAACTACCCAACCAAATGATTTGAAATTTAAGATATATTATCTTTGCAGAATTTTGTCGAGACATTTCAAATTTTATGAAAATCGAATCAAAACTTTAGAAGATAGTAATAAAAATATTTATTAAGAAATGTGATAAAAAAAAAACAAAAAACAATAGGTGCTTTCTTGTTATAGGAGCTTCCGAGGTTTAATCGTCAAGCAACCGAGATACTTATTTTATTACAGAAATTAATCTGCAGACGATATAATTCATTTCACAGAATTAAAAATCATCAAGATATGAATATTTATAAAACTAGCTATAGTACGAACGCACCTCATTTGTCACTTTGACGTACAATTTCCAACTTGTTTATTTTTTGCGCGTCTTTAAATAAACTATGATTTAAAAGGAACAAAAATAGCTAACGGTCGGCGCAAAGTTACGTTCGAAAGCTTGTTCAATATTGAACCCAACGAGCCCATCGGCGAGTTCATACGTAGTGTGTGTGTCGAGTAAAGGCGGCGAGAAAAGGCACCTGTCGTGTCGGGAGGCTAGCATAAGTGCAGGTACTCAGGGCCGTAGCGAAAGAAAATTTTTGGGGGGGCAAAAGGCAAGATTGGCCGACTCAAAAATGTTTCAAATCCGACTAATGTAAAATAGTCAATCTGTCGCATTATTTCTTAATTAATAGTTTTTACAATTAATTTTAACTGATTAATTATAATTGATAGTTAAAAATAAAATATATGATTTTGTATTACTAAAATGTTTCTTTGATATAACTCAGTAATTATTTAAAAGATTTACCAAGAACTTTACTGGAAAAAAAAAGAATATGTATTGATAAGAAAAAATCCTACAGTTATATTTGTGAAAAACACATTTGTTTAGAATGATAGAATGAAGTGATAGTTTAGTAAATAGAACGTAGTGATTTTCAACATAAAAGCTAAATAAAAATGTGATCTCTTAGTTCTAAAAATTATGATAATGTAATGAATGGGAAGTACTTTCAATATTTTATTAGCATGCGATAGAAAATAATTTGAACTTTATATTCCAATTAGAGATAATATCGTATGGAATTAACAATATACACTTTCAGTAATTCTAATTGTAAAACTAAAAAATGCACACTAGGGGTACTGAAAATATTCGGAGGGCCTCAAAATTTAATTGCGCCTGGGGCCTCTTGAGTGCTTCAACCACCACTGATTGTGTTTTATAGGAATGTCAAGGGACCGACAGAAACATTTGAATTATCCACGATTTCGAATTATACACGTTCGAATTATTCAAGTTTGACTGTACTATTTTTACATGAATTACACATCACACTGAATAAAGCAAACCATTCATACCTTTCTTATCACCAGTCCCTGTCGAGTGGTTTCCACTGTGCAGCCATGTTGATAACTTCTTCGAACTTTTTGCAGCCTCACAGTTTCTTCAATTTAGAATCTGTCTTTTTTTATTTCCACTTGGCGTTTCATAATATAAACTATTATCTCAACACAAGCAAAGTAAGATTAACCCCTTGGGGACGAGCGACACGTTTGCGTGACGCATAAGATGCTCAGAATTCTCGATTATTCCCACCAGTTAATTTTTATTGTAAGCTTTGCCTTATATAATGACAGCATTTCTGCGATTCAATTAGGGGAAAATTTCTGTTTTGAAAAACCGGTGGTAAAAGAGGAAAAATTCCGTAAAAGACTCTCGTCACGAAGGGGTTAAGTTATAAACTATCGTACTATCACTACTATGCGACTCTCAACTGCTCTGACAGTCCGATATTGATAAGCAGTTAGTAAACGAATGACTCATCATGAATAGCACTAGCTCACTGCACGTCCTAGCTTGCACTTGACTCATCACTCGGCAGGCACCAGGCGCGACATGACACATTTGACTCGACATTCTGCTGTCTGCTCTAGAGATGCTTTTGCATGCGAAGCGTATGGAGTATTTGAACGGATACGCAAAAACATTTACTCTAGCACTTTGATGAATTTTTTTTATTATTAACTTTTAGCTAGGTGCTGGGTATTTTATAGGAAGTTAGATTAGATATTAAAATACAATAATTTTTTAACCATTGGTTTGGGGCCCCGGGGCAGTGCCCCGGCGGTAGTTACGGGCCTGAAACGCTGAACTATTTATATTGTTTTAAGTGCAAATGTGTTAATGTTCCGCAATCGCTTCAAGTTTTTTTTTACCATAAAACTACTTTTAATAATTTAATTTTTCCTGAAATCCTCTACTTTCTGAATTCTTTATTAAAAAAATAATTCATCTTACGTATGATTTAGTTTTTAAAAAAAGTAATCGCTAACATGTACCATATTTCCGGCCTATAATCCGCGGATCAAACAATTATGTTTAGACCCAGAAATTTTATTTAATAATTGAAGTAAAATATTTACAGCGATCTAGTATGTTCCATTACATAAAATAAAATTTCTGGGTCGAAACATAATTGTTTGATCCGCGGATTATACGCCGGAAATTACGGTAATCAGGGTATACAATAAATATTAAGTAATTAATAAAGGCTCCAATTCTAATTTTTATAATAACAAGTGAAAAATCAGTGAAAATTATGTAATTATGTTATGTTGGCACAAGTATATAAATTTAGTTTTAGATTTATCAAAAAAAAAAAAAAAAAAAAAAAAAAAAAAAAGTAAGAAGATTTTAGGTATTAAATGTTAAATGCGCGGATATTTTTTTAATTTATTCATCTTCTTTTTTTAAATAGTTTTAAAAATTCTTCGTTTTTATTTTCCAAACGTTCCTAAAACAGTTCCAAAGGCCGTAAATATCATATCGCTGCTAGAACCTACTATTTAACAAGTATAAAATTTCTTGAATTTTCTTAAGCGACTTTCGCATTCGGTCGACCTAGTTTATACACTGGCCTCCAAAAGTTAAAGTACAAGATGTTTTTCGAAGCTCACCAGACAAAAAATGGCAGTCAGATTAATCTTCATAGTTTATATGAATGACAATAAGCTTTAAAAAAACTTATGCAAAAATTACCGCTACCACTTTTATTTTATAGAAAAGAATAGCTACTTCTGAATGAGAGAAAAATATGCAATTATGAAGCTTTCGTAATTTCGCGTGTAAGTTTTGTTGCATTCGAACTATTGTTGTCAGTTTTGTTCAACACAGCCACTAGTCTAGAAATGTCTAGAAGAAGTCGTTTGTCCGATTCATTAAGGTGGCGGACGGTAGGATGGATGGAAATGGGGTTGTCACAGGCCGCTACTGCTAGACGGCTCAATGTGTCTCGCAGTGTAGTCCAACGACTCTGGGATCAGTATGAATCCGAAGATTCTGTGTCCAGAAGACATGTTCCATGCACCCCACGTGTTACAACACCTGCAGAAGACCGGTTTCTAGCTCTTTCGGCCCGAAGGAGAAGACGCACTACTGTGCCGCAACTCATTGCAGACCACTTTGCAGCATCAGGGAGAAGAATCTCCCCTACTACGGTGCGAAGACGTCTTCACAATGCAGGTCTCTATACAAGGTGACCAGTTGTGTGTTTCCCCCTCAACAGACGACAGAGAAGGGCCCGCTTATGTTGGGCAAGAGAACATGTTTCCTGAACCAGACAAAAGCGGGCTTCTGTACTCTTCATAGACAAGTCCAGATTCACACTGGAGAGCGATTCAGGATGTCTTCTGATCTGGAGAGAACAATGCACTCGATACCATCAATCAAACACTGTCGAAACACACAGGTACAGAAACGGTGGAATCATGGTTTGGGCTGGGATCTCACTCGGAGGCCACACTGACCTGCATGTGTTCCATGGAGGAACTGTGACTGGTGCGAGATATCGGGATGAGATCCTTGATTCATATGTGCGCCCATATGCCGGTACTATTGGCAATGGTTTCATTCTAATGCATGATAATGCGAGACCACGCTGTGGTTGTTGAGGATTATCTTGAGGATCACGGTTTGGAGAGAATGGAATGGCCAGCTCACTCTCCAGACTTGAATCCGATAGAACATCTTTGGGACTATCTTGGAAGACAGGTTGCGGCTTTAAGTCCTCCTCCAAGGTCATTAAATGAGCTTAGAGTTTAATCTAGGAAAAAAAGATTTGTAGCTTTTTGGCTAATTGCAGCCAATAACTGTTAGCCAAATAAAAATAGCTTTAGCCAAGAAAAAAACTTTTATTTATACAAAATTCCTATATAAATGAGTATTATTTGTAATTATACAATATACAAACAGTACACCACTCTGTAAAATTGACCCTCTCGAGATTTGGCCATACACCACAGATCACACATCAAATGCTTTTTTAAATGGAAATTCTTTGCAAACTCCCCCTTCCAAATTAATCACCATTAAGTTACTTAAATTTTTGATTGTCAGTCTATTTCTCAAGTCAGTTTTTCTTATATTCACGAGACTCAATCCCCTTTCACAATCTGCTGTAGACAACAGAATTGTTGCTACAAATTCATACAAAGAAGTCACATTGGGAAACATGTCAGTAATTTTTCAGTAATTCTGTAATTAATCATGTCAGCCATTTTTATGGAAAAAGAATACAATAAGCTGGTTTCATTTCTTTACCCCTTGTAGCCAGAACCTGCCTGAATAACTTCCATTCATAAACCATTTTGGTTTCATTTCCTAAGTTTGGATCATCAACAAAAAATAACCAAAGTTTTTTAATTTTCTCAATACATGTTTAATGCAAATGACGTCATACTATTTGTAAGAGGCTTGCACGTAGAGGACGAGACAAATTTTGAAGTGAGTTGCCGGGACAGAGGCGGTTTGAGGTTTTTTTTACACGTGGCATTTGCAGGTTTACGAAAAGCAGGAACAACAAAATGGAAATGATATATATTTTTTGGCTGTTGCTATTTGGCTAATCCACAAAATGCTTTGGGGGCAAAAGGTGCTTTCAGTTAGCTTTTTGGCTATTTGGCTAGCTCTAGATTAAACCCTAGAGCTGGAACAAGGCTTACTCCAAGTCTGGTCAGCGTTACCTATTTCGGTGTCCGACAATTTAATTGAGAGCATGGAAAGTCGATGCCGCCAATGCATTCAAGTCCGAGGTGGGCATATTCCGTATTAGAACCAGTTTTTTAATGTTTCTGTCACATTTTACTGCATAATACTGCGATGTACTGATTTCTCCAAGAATGGAATTTTCCACCATGAGGGCTTTTTTGTTGTAGTTTCATTTATACGTTTAACTTAAGTAAATTTCTATGTCGCATTTAATAAATAACGGTTTAGCGCACATTTCCTCCAAATTTGTTGTTTATATATTCATTCATTTGCAAATTAGACGCAAAAAACCGGTTGTACCTTAACTTTTGGAGGCCAGTGTATATTGATAGTTTTTATCTATGTAAGTTGCGAGTGTTACTGTAGGACAAATTTCTGATATTTTCAATCAATAGATCAGATTCATTTTTTTCCCCTATTGGCCCATGTATCGACGGCCGACTTAGATTTTCCATGGGTGGGTAAGGTATAGTATATGTATAACATTTCCGGCTCTGCAGACAAAATTTATACATAATTTTTTTTCAGTGGGTAGACCGACTAGCTATTTATGTGATTCGAAAATGTGACAGAACACGTGACTTTCATACCGGCTGACCAGATAGATCTATTGAAATCATTACTTTTTTTACTCATAACCTAGATAGGTTGACTGACCGACTAGCTTTTGCCATATGATTGTAAGGGTGTAGTGAAATGCATTCTGAAGACTTAAAGTCCTGCCAACCAGAATTTTTCCGAATTGCTTTTATTAATCGGCCTACTGACATACTACAGAGACACTAATTAAATCTGCTGATAAGCCGACTGAATCCTTTTACCAAACATTGGGGGGGCAGCTGCCCCCCCTGCCCCCCCGCTCGCTACGCCCCTGCAGGTACTATACGTGCAATGAGCGCGTTAAAATAACATTGTCTACCTTACAACTTCAGTTGCGTATAACTACTATTACAGTAAATTCTATTTCTTAATCAACAATATGAAAGACAATCGATTACGTCTACCTTATTAATTTTAACGAAAGTCTAATTCAAAACTTCAGCCAATAAACCGTACAAAATTCTTCTTAGTTCGTTTTAGATTAAAATAAACAAAACACAAACAAAAGACAAACTCAAACAAATTATTTTGTTTTTCTTTTTTGTAAAGCATTTCGAACAAAAGATGGGAGTATTGATTTCACAATTCCAGCATCTGTTTATTTCCACCGTGGTACTCGACAGCGAAATTAATTATCATGAAATGTTCTGAAATATTTATTTTATCTAACTGAGATTTACAATAGTATATGCAATTGTAAAACAACTGCGCTTTCAAAATATTCTTCTTTAATGAAAATTAATGATTTTCAGGGCAATTCACAATGTATTTTGTTTGAAAGAATTCAAATTAGTCTTTTGTAGAAAGGAGGTTAATATTTAGTAAGTAGTCGAAGGTAAATGTTTGTTATAGCTACCGTTTATTTGTTTAAATACCGTCAAAATATTTTGAAAAATACTAAGATAGTTATAACACAGATATTTGGATATTAGCATAGTCAGACATATTATAATTTGGAGTTATTAGTATAGCGAAAGATGCTTTGACGGCTTGTTTCGCTGAAATTGCTCTCATGTTACCTGCTTTATTTTTTATTTTTATTTTACTTTTTTTTCCCAAAATGAATATTCAATTAGAGGGTAGAGAGAGATGCTTCGAAGACTTGATTCGCTGTAATTGTTTTCACATTAACTGTTAATTTGTTTTAAAGTTAATGTGAGAATTAGCTTTAAATTAGTTTTTTATATGAATGTTCTATTAAAGAGGAGAAAAATATATTTCTAAGACTATTTTGATGAAATTGCTCTCAAATTAATTTCTATAAATTTATTTTTCACATGAATGTTTTAGTATAAAGCAGAGAAAGATCCTTTGACGACTTGTTTTGCTGAAACTGCTCTCACATTAATTGTTTTAAATTTGTTTTCAAAAGAGAGTTGAGAAAAATGCTCTGAAGTAAAACATGTTTTTTTTAAATTGATTTCTTATTAATTGGGTTAATTTTTTTTTTTTTTTTTTTTTTTTTTACATGGATGTTTTATAAGAGAGTAGAGAAAGATCGAATAAAAGCCAGTACTTCAAGAAAATCATAATATGGAAGAATATCAAACAAAATGAAAAGATTGTGCTTTGTCACGGGTATAATTTTGTCTATTGTTTTTTAAGTGGTTCTTCAATTGACTAATTACTAATTGGCTTCGGTTGGTGCATTATAAAAAAATATGAAAATTAAATTAAACACAAAGTGTGTACACAGATTGTGATCCAAAAACATTTTTAAAGCAAATATAATGTTTTCGCGACACAGCACCTAAACCATACTCAAGACAAATTTCTGTTTCGCTACACATTGGTCAAGAAATGCAGATTTAGAAAATTCATCTTAGGCTGCATCTAATAGTCTCCCCCCACTTTTCTTTTAAATATATTACTTACCGTATTTTTACTTACTGCTGGTCCCAAGCTAGTTTTTATACGAAAAAAAAAATATGTACTAAAGATTTTTATATTAAAATAGGGGGTCCTGCCCCTAAACATACACACTCGCCAACTCCCGTATAGACCCCGCAATCTCAAAAACAGGTTAATTTGCTCTGTTTTAAAAAGGCTACCCGATTACGGAAGATTGAATGACATTATCACGACCAGTGGGGATCTTCTGTAATCGGGTTGCTACTCATTTCCCTTTGACTGAGAGGTTTTGGTCTACAAGGCGCCGCATTCACCGGTGTTGCGATTGCTGATGCCTTAATTCATGATTGGTTAAGTAAGATTTATCACACATTTAAAAATTACTTTGTATCACAGACGTGGAAAAAGAATGTTGTCTTAAAATAAATTGTACTCATTAAAATTCATGTATAAGTGATGAGTTTCATTTATTGTAATACTGTTAAGAATAACAATACTTTTTAGTGTTTTAGTTAGAGTTTTATTTAATGCCGATTCAGCTACCACAGTTCTTGGTACGTGAAAATTTGTTGAGTAAGTACTATTTGTAAATTCATTTATTGTATTTCTGTTGTGGAGGTTTCAACTTTTTTTCTGCAAAATATACAAAAATACACTTCAATGATATACAGGAATTTCGTAGCTATATAAACATATTTTTAAAAGTTAGATCACATCTAGACATACAAACGAATAAACAAACAAACAGAAAAGTGACAGAGAAATAACCGTCATAAACAATTTTAGATAAGAATTCCTATTTTTATTGTTACAAAAGGTGAAACATCAATAAACTGTAAATAAAAATTTATAACCCATAAGCTGAAATATATCTGAATACTTTTGTATCGCTCTGTAAAAGAATTAGACATGTTAAATGAAGGATACATCATTTGTTATAAGGAACATGTTATAATATATCTCACTGATCTGTATCAATTTCATTTTAACTGGTATAAATCCATTAAAATGAACTTTAAATAACTTCTTCCCATAAACAGAAGAATATCCGAATTCTGCTCTGTGGCCCTGTAAAATAATATAAATATTAAGTGCACCATTTTTTAGAAAGACCATGTTGTAGTACATCTTACTACTATGCAGAAATATCATGATTATTTAAGGATATATATGAAAGTTAGAGCTTAGCCAAATAGACAGCCAGACAAATTGAAGTCATAAACACAGTACAACTACTACGTTAAAAAGTGTTAAAAAATATTATATTCTTTTAATACAACAAAATCTTATACGAAAGGACATCTACTATAACAAAAGAAAAAAAAATGGAATCCGAAATTTAAAAGCCTTTCTGTAGAACCCCCACAAATCACCAAGTCAAGCCCATGAAGTAAAACCATTTAGATAAAGCACGACTGTATAATAAACAGTGTCGATATTTTCAGCGCCTTTTTTCAAAACAAGACTATTTTCTGGCATTTTCTTGGTAGATATTCTGAGCTATGCTCATGAATTTTACATGATAGCGAGTATCAATTTTCTTTTATAAAAGAAATATATTTATCCATAGGAGACAAAAATTCAGAATGACAAATGTCTGCTCCAGAAATAGCTACAATTTCAGATCTCCTTCTTACTTTGTTAGCGTGTTTGTATAGTACAAATTGAGGTATTTTCACAGTATACTTTCATCCTTATTAAATCTTATGCTTCTAGTAATAGTGTATCGTAATGTATTTATTAAAATTTATATTTTCTGTTTTCTTTTTTTCTTTTTTTTTTTTTTTTGGTCTTTGTATTTTCAGTTGGCGGTTAGAAAAACGAAAACAATGTTATTCATTCATATTAAAATTCAGTTAATTTGCAATATTTTAATTTTTAAAATGAGTTAAGTCTGTTTGTTCTAACCGACTCTAAAAATTCAGATTCCAAAAGGCAGGCCTTGTGGGAATATAAAGCTGGCGCTTGGTGCTCTCAATTTAAAATTTTCATTTATAATTTAAATCAGAAAAGATAGCCAGACTGGCTTTCATTTTTGTTCATTTTTCCATTTTCCCCGTGTGATGTCCGTCCTTCAGATATTGTCCTTTCTTTTCAAGCACTATGAATTTACGTATATATTGAAGGCTTAAACAAATGGAGGGGAGGATCTAGCAATTTTATAAACGTCTTTGTTGCAGAAAATTTTACATAAAAATTAGCAAATCGCATAAATGTCCACAATACCTTTGAAGATGGTTTAGCGGAAATTCCAAAATTTTAAAAGTTTTATTTCCTCTCGTTACATTTACAAAATGTTTTAGGGGTACTACGCGTATCCCTTCGTCCCCCCAGAAAGAAACGCAATATCAATGCTACTTATTTATTCACACCAGAGCGAAGAATTATTTTATTCTAATTTTAATTTCAATGCAAATCTTAAAAGGGTACTCGAATTTTTCGTATCTCTCGAATGCAAGAACTCTTGAAGTAATCATACGAAGTGCAATCAAGAAAAGGAAAACATTTTTACATAAACATTTTAATTAAAGCAAAATTCTGTGTGCTTTGTGAAAAACTGAAATTTGCCTTTTTGCTTGCCATACGAAGAAGATAAAAGTGAGATTTGCTATTTGAAGTGTATAATTGACTCTTAAATCTTTGAGTTCGTTTCCTCAAGGTAAATTTAGAAAATAAAAATAATAATAAAGAGGAGAGGAATAATTCAAAAACTTTATATCTCTTTAGAATATTTTAAAATCAAAGGTCAAAAGATAATTTTAAAAGTTAACTTAGTTAAAAACTAAAAATGCAACATTTTCCCTAGAAAAGGAAGGAAGAAAATTTTTTCATGATTTTTTTAATCCACTCCCTGTGCAGTGAAAAGGCAGAACTGTAATGTTGTTTTTTTCATGAAATATCTTAACTATTTAACACTCTCACGTTGTTTTCAAGTGTGAATTTAAGCTACATTTAAAAAATATCTTTGGAACGTCAAGAAATAAGAATTTATGAAGTTTTGAACTGTCTAAGTTTTGAATTGTCTCTCTCATTTCTTAAAACCCCCATAAAGAAGAAGATTATACAACGCGTTTCGAAAGAAGCAATAATTTTTCATTAAGCGCAAAAGGACGTGCTGCCACTAGGACAGCAGAAGAAAGTCTGCTTTCACCTCTCGCAGCGGTTGGACGGACTACAAGTAGTTATTGTAGTATCAATAGTAATATTGCGTAGGGGGATATTAATGATATACTCCAGAGACAGAAAAAATAACGTTTTTCATGTTCCAACAGCAGACAGCAAAACTACTGGACTATCGGATCCCAGCTGACTGGAAGAGTGAATGAAATGCTGCACTCGAGATGAGGCGTTCTTGGACTCGTGCTCGATTTTTATACTTGTCTTTGGGCTCGGTTTTTAAGTCAAAATTTTTGTTTTTCACAAATTAAAAAAGGAAAAAAAAATTCTATTTGAGAAACAAAAATGCAGTCTAAGTTTCTTAAAGGGTTTTGCAATAATTTAAAAATCAATTTGAAAGGGAAGTGAATTGTTATTGGTAGGATATAAAGAGAAATATCCAATCCGATTTTGAAGTCTTTGCATGTTTAATATTAGTAACATAAAGAAGCAATAATTCCCGGTTTCTGTTTGAAGTCCTTTAATCGAATTACTGAGAAACAGAACCCATGTCTTTTCTACCACAGTTGTACTGTACAATGATATTTTAAAACAACAAGAATTGTGACTTTTGCAGATTTCTGCCTGATTAGGTATAAATACGAAATTTGCTATTTTAAACAGGTTTTGGGAACATGGAAATCACGAAATGTTGTCATGAGATAGGATTTACTATTAATACTGATTTCTATGTAAGAAAAGGTTTTTAAATGAGAAAATTAGTCTTGAAACAATTTAAAAATGTTATTAACAACTTTCTACTGCGTACTTTCGGTATCGGGATGGGATTTCAAATAGTCGGGTTCGGACTCCGAAAAAAGAGTCGGAACTCATCTCTAATAGACATACGTGCACAAAGAAGCAATAAGACTCGTTAACTTTTAGAAGGCAATGGCGGGAAATTATTAATAGTTTCGCCGTTAAAGGGTTAATATGTTAAAAATAAGGTTATTTCCAACATATTGTAAATTACAAAATTATATATATGAAAAAAATCTTAAAAATATGAACTATTAATTTTTTAAGGCTGCCCTAAAACTGTAGAGTTATATATGAATTTAAATAATACGTATATTGCAGTGAAAATTACAGAAATTTGAGCAAGTATACTCTATATGGACTAGGGATGGAACGAATATTCGGCCACTATTCGGTATTCGACCTATTCGGCCCTTTTGCAGAATATTCGGTTAACCGAATACTGAATACCTGTGGGCCGAATAATGCAAGATATCTCGACGAATATTTCTCATATCTCGCCGAATATTGTTAGATGTATGACCGAATAAAGTCAGGATAATCATAGAAACTCGACAGAGTTTCTCGCCAAGCATAAGAAACAGCAATGCATTGAACCGTAAATGAAAGGAATTTCCGCCAATGGATGCCAAACGATTTTACAATTTTTTTTTTTTTTTTTGAACTCTGTCTAGTTTATATTTTGCGGACGGGACAAAACGGGTTTTTGACACATCTATATCTCGCGTTCTATTTCCGATAGAAACAAAATTCTTGATTCTATGGAATGGGGCGTGCCATGGGACTAAGAATTCAAAAGTAAAGCAAAATCCGACGAATAGGTTTTCAGTAAATGCGATTTTAAAAGTGCTGTTTTTTGCACTTTTTAAATCTTGTTCAGACCAAAAACTGTTGACAGGGCTACAGCAATGTGTAATTATCGGATTTTTACGCGGTTTACGTTATTTGAATCGTTTTTATGAGTAGTTCAAACCTTTGTAAGTTTCATGTAAAAATATTAACTAATTTTTTATTTATATCAGTTTAAAGTTAGTGATTCCTATACTTAACATAGAGCAAAAAAATAATAAATGACCCAACTCTTTTAGGAATGGTCGTATACACATGATATTAAGACATGTTATTAGTTATTACACTCGACCCAAGTAAGCTTCCTATTATAAAAAATCGTAACATTTAAGGATCGTTTAAAGGGTCTCACAAAAGATCTTTTGATATAGGGCTAAAGAGTTGTGTAATTATCCGATTTTTACGCGGTTTGCAGCATTTGAATTTTTTTTATGAGTAGTTCAAATGTTTAATATTTCGTGTAAAAATATTAATTAGTTTTTTTATGTATACCACTTTAAAGTGATTTATTCCTATACTTAAGATAAAGCAAAAAAAATATTAAATAGTCTAACTCTTTTCAAAAAGAACGTATGCGCATGATGTTAAAATATGTTACTACGAACGACCTAAGTTAGCTTCCTATTGTAAAACAGAATTGTAGAATTTACTGTTCGTTTACAGGGTAACTCAAAAGATTTTTTAATAAGACTAAAAAGTTGTGTAATTAGCGAATTTTTACGTTGAAGTACATGATTCCTGTACTTAACACAGAGGAAAAACAATAGTAAATTGCATAACTTTTGTCAAATTGGCTATATACACAAGATATTCAAATATGTTACTACATCCTCTCTATTGTAAAGCGGCATTGAAGCATATACGTTTCGTTTACAGAGTCTCTTAGAAGATCTTGATTACATTACAACCGATGTATATTTACTGAGTGAGATGTATTTTAATGATTTTACACTGTTTCAATCTCTGTAAGGTTTCATTATCTTGCTTTAAAATTTAATATGAGTTCATTTTGTCCGTCTGAAATCTCGTCGATGTTAAGCTCTAAATCTATTAAAATATAGTATTTTCATCGATTAAAAAAACTGTGTTTATTTATAAATATATAATTCTAGCGTATCAGGAATTGATTGAAATAGCGATTACAAAATTCCAACTTTACGTTCATGCGCTGAGTAATAGAATGTAAAAATGTTGCTACCCCAAGATTACAAGTTTTGCGTTTAAATATTTGCCGTTCATCGAATCTCCGGTTATGACGAACTTAAAATGCTAAATTTCGTATACAATAGGTGATCGGTAACGAACTGTTCGGTTTACGAACAAATCGGTTAACAAACACTTTCGCGTGAGATTTTTATGTTCGGAGAACGAACACCTCACGAAACAAAGCCATGATGAAGCAATGCCGTGTTTCATATTTGCCAAGCTATACTTATTGTCTATATTGTCAACTTTGAGAACATTTTAACAGTTGCATACATATGTCCTAATTAATTCATGGACTGTCGGAGATTTGGGACCTATATTTTAGGATCACCGAATTGGAATGAACAGACTATATGAACAGAAATAACTTTAATAGTTTTTATACTTTTGCAAACGTTGCGAATTTTATATTTTTCCAAGTCTCGAAACGTTGTGTTAAAAAACTTAAACAAATAAAAAACTTCTAAGATGCTCAGTAATTTTCGAAAATAATATATTTAATATGTTAGTATAAAAATCCCTGTAAATTTTTATACTAATAGAAATAGGTTCGTAGAAAAAAAAAATGTTGATTATTCTCGGTAAAGTATGCTCCATAAACTTATCGTTGTAGTTGACCGAAAAAAGGTGCTTCTTATTTTTCCACATTTTTCTGAAACTGTAGTATTTTAATTAGTTTGTAAACTACTGTAAAATTGTCTAATTGTTTGTTTTTGAATGTATATAAACGGAAGAATGATATAAACAAAAGAAAAAGGAAAATAAATATGTCATAAATAATCTGATGAATACAATGTAAGGAAATTAATATAAAAGTTTCCCCGCTGTTATGGTAGCGACATGTACATTGGAATAAGTCACTCAATAAATTGTATAATTCTGATGTATAATTCTGTTTATAGTATCACTATTATTTTTTTTTGCCTCTTTCATCTTTTCTTTTCTGAATAAAAATGGAATCCGTATAATTGAAAGTAAATACCTTACAAAAAGGAGTGATATCTCATCAAAAACAACTCGTTGTAAATGATCCCGCCAAGCCACAAACCTAAAACGTCAGTCACAAAAAGAAGTGATATCACATAAAAAGAAGCGATATAGAAGTGCATACTCCGAGTCCCGTGTAAAAATCTATCACCACTCATAATGTTTCCAAAGGACTCGGAGTGAGGTACAGTATGTGAAAACTGCTTGGCGACTTGCAGGCTTTTATAATGTTTGCGTTTCCTGCAATTAGGTATGGCTATATTATTTTTCTTTTATTTTCTTTCTTTCTTTCTTTATTTATTTTGCTCCCATAAAATTGTAAAAGTTGAAGCTTCTGTGTTTGCATGTCCTTTCTTATTTATGAGCTTGAAAAATCAATTTGTTGATTTTATTTACCATTATTTAAACTAAAAACACCACTCTTACTAAGAGGATTTTTTAAGTAAACGTATAAAGATTTTGAGTTTGTAATATATATATATATATATATATATATATATATATATATATATATATATATATATATATATATATATATATATATATATATAACATTTATAATATCTTTGAATTTCAAAAAACATATCAAGTTCTTGTAACATTCTAATTAAATCTCCAAAGAGATAATTAATAATAATGTATAGACAGAATACCACATAGTTAATAAATTAACAAGTGCAATCATAATTTTTTGGTATGGAATGGTTTTTACATATTCTTTTCAATAATTATCTAGATGAAATTATTGATTTTCATATGATACCATAATTTAGCCTATTTGGCTCATAAATCACTTTGATTATAGCTTATATATATATATATATATATAAACCTTATAATAAACGTTAACTAAATTGAGATATATTGCAGTAATTCTAGCGTAAGGGAATGGCATAGATCTGGGGGAAAATCTGTTCTGTCAGTTCTTTCGCATACAAAAATATTTATAAAAGTGGTATAACAAAAATATAAAATTTATTTTTTGATTTTCAAAATTGATGTACTACATATATTATAAAAGTCTGCAGGTCGCCAAGCAGTTTTCACATACTGTACCTCACTCCGAGTCCTTTGGAAACATTATGAGTGGTGATAGATTTTTACACGGGACTCGGAGTATGCACTTCTATATCGCTTCTTTTTATGTGATATCACTTCTTTTTATGTGATATCACTTCTTTTTGTGACTGACGTTTTAGGTTTGTGGCTTGGCGGGATCATTTACAACGAGTTGTTTTTGATGAGATATAATTTTACTTACCCATCATACGTAGTATAGGGTAAGTCTTGTAATCGTTTTGAAAATCGAAATTTTTTTTTGACTGATTTACATGTTTCAGACATTGGAGATTCCAAAAAACATATTTTTAGAAAAAAAGAAATTGTCGTCCGTCTGTCTCTCTGTGTGTCTGTAAACGCTCTCTCCAACAAATTGAGATAGAGACTTGGAATTTGGTATGTACTTAGTATGTAATAATGGGAAGAAGCTTATTGAATTTCAGTAACCTCGATTATCCGGAACTATTTTTTTCGGACTCTCGAAATATTCGTTCTGATAAAAGACATATAAAAATTTTCGAAATTGTTTATTTTAAGGAGTGAATATAAAAGAATATATTATGTTGTATATATTATGTACGCTGGTTCAATTGTCAAAGATTTTGTTAAATAAATATAGTATATTACTACTTTAACCATACCTATTGCTTTAACTTAATTTGTAATTTAAGACTGGAGACTGGTTTCAGAACATACTCATTTTTACAAATTTGTTGATAACTAGGGACACAAACTCCTCACAAATAAAATTTACTTGTGTAAAGATTGTTTCAAGAAATATCTCACTCTCAATTATGAAAGAGAGCAAGTGTTATCACTGATTTTGAATGCAAAAAAGGATAAAAGTGCCATTGGGTAGTAAAAGTGAAGTACATTCTTTATATTTTAATGGAATTAACATACAACCCTGACTTACAGAAAATCAATTTGATATATTTAAATAGAAGGATAAAATGTAATTTCTTATTTTTTTTTTTTTTTTTTTGTACTAAAATAAATTTTCTAAATTAAAAAGTAACATTAACAGTGGTAATGATTAATAAGTTCTTATTTTAGATAAAATGTTTATGAATTTCTTTCTTGTAGGTAAAATTATATTACTATAATTCAGATGTAATAAAAGTTGTTTTATTATTAGCATCAAGCTAGTTGCAATATTACAAAAAATACATCAAGCTATTAAAAATTTTAATCACATAAATAATAAAACATCAATTTATGTTTAATTCTTTTTCAATTTTAAAATTTTAAAACCGCACATATAATATAACAAAAGTAATTTTTTTGTTTTGGGAAAAAAAAAATTAGTATTCGGCCCAAAGTTAGTCGAATATTCGGTATTCGGTTATTTGATATTCGTTATTCGGTTATTTATATATTTGACTATTCGTCACATCCTTAATCTGGACAGTGAGAGTATTAAAATATCAAAGTACTGAATATTTTTAGAACAATTAAGGAAAGAAAACATGTTTAATGCAATATTTATTAATTAAAAGAAAAAAAAAGCTAACATTGAAGTTTTTTTGTACTATTAAAAATTTACATCAAACTGTCCATTCATTCGACCATATTTAAAGATACCGGTTACATAATCGTAATTTAAATTTATTCTGATCAGAATAGGGTAAGTTACATACTTTCAAAAACGGTCGAATGAATGGTCATCTTGCTGCAAATTTTTAACAGTGTGTGCTCAGCCTATATGCTACTTTGATGCAAAATACTCTGAATATTTTTTTGAAGTTAATATTGGCGTTGGACTGATTAGTTATTAAAGAATGTTACCTAAAATTTGACATATTTTTTGCTTTCTTACAGTCTCTGAGGATTTAATTATTTATATTCCAACTTATGAATTAATAAATATTTCTCCTTCCAAAGCATTTTTTCTGAAAGTATACTTTAGAAGACTTGTGCAATCATTTAATAAATTTTAGAAAGATTTCGTCTATTAACCCCTTCGTGATGAGCGTCCTTAGCAGAATTTTTAATATTTTATCCCCATTAATTCCAAATAGAAATAATTAAAAATTAATCCCGTCTAAATTAATCCCAGAAATTCTGTGATTAAATAAGGCAGAAATTTCTATACAAAATTACTGGTAGGAATAATCAAGGATCCTGAGCATCTATACGTCACGTACACGTGACACTCGTCGCGAAGGTGTTAAATTAATAATCTAAATCGGTATTGATAAAATTTTGTGAAATATTTACAACACTACTCAAGTCACTTCTTTAAAATATAGTTTTTAGTATTTTATAGAAATTTGAAATATAAAAATATAATTGTCTTATATTATACAGAAATTACTTTCAACATCAAGAAAACTGAACAAGTATAATTGGAAAATAAATTATTTATTTAAAACCTATTATCTATTTAAAACACGATCCGCAACAACAACAACAAAAAAATTAGTGCTAACCCGACCAGACCCAATTCGTGGGTCGGTTCGGGTTCGTGTAAAATCGGGTTATCCGACTCGATGCAGGACTCGACTTTGTATAAAGAACTAGCAGATTTCGCCCGCTACGCTGGTCGGTTTCTTCAAACGAACCTTGAATCAGATGAAATATATAGGTGAATTTGACATTAAATTTTAAAGCAATATGGACCTTTACCTGGAATGTCCTTCCACTCTGCTGAAAACTATACCAACGCCATTGTTCTATTATATTTTCTAATGTGTCAGACAAAATTTGGGTTTTTAAGGACCAATTCTTTTAGTTGATAATTTATAGTAGGATTTGGTAAAGAAACATATAACGATATGCAACACACCAAATCAACCCTTGAAAAATTATCTAACTAACAATGCAAGTCTCATCAAAATCCGCCCAGTAGAACTTTTTGAAATGCCTTTCATAATTGGGTTTACCTGACTATGGAACTTTTCCTCATAATTCTATAACTAAGTGACGTAGAATGATATGCAATATACTAAAACCATCCCTAAAAGTATATATAACAGTGTAGATCCAATCAAAATCCGTCTAATAGAACCTCTTAAAAAGGCTAATCTTTCATAATCGGATTCACTTGATTATAGAACTTTCCGTCATAATTCTATAACTAAGCAATGTAGGATATGCAATATACTAAAACCTTCCCTGAAAAATTATCTACCAGTGCAAGTCTCATTGATATCCGCCAAGAAGAATGCAAGTTATAAACAGCAAATTCCCATTTGCATTATATATATATAGAAGTAGAAGTATATAGTAGATAAGGCTTTTGTAACAATGATAAAATAAAGTATCTGCAGCTCATCCTAAATTGTATTACTGTCAATCGATGTGTTAAATAAATTTTACTAGGTTAAATTTTTTTTAAAGTATCGTTGGAGTATAAAAATTTAAGATTATCAAATTAATGTAATAACTCAGTGGTTCAGGCCATCAGAACAGACTTGACAAGAAAATCACTTTTTATCTGATGAGTGTTTACAAAAATAATTAATCATAGCATAGTACAATATTACGTTAAAACGTGTTTAATGGAAACATTTTTTAAGAATTCAATTTTCTAAGATCACCAGATATGTGATAAGAGTATAATAGTAAGCAGATTTTTTGCAAACATATAAATAAACATAACTTTGTCCTGAAAACTTACATTACTTTCTTCAAGGAACTCTAACTTGAAAAATATATGATAATTTATTTTTTAATATTTTCACCATTTTGAGAAATGCAGCTTGTAATATAAGGAAAAATACTTTAAACAGTCACGAGATATACTGACCCATAAACCCACAACAATGAGTTTCCACTCAATAATACTGCTTGAATCCTGTTTAAAAGGAGTTTGTTTTCATGAAAACTTGTTAAATTTTAGTTGGACTGGAATCTAGGATGTTTAAGGACCAATAATGTATTGAATTCCGAGAAATTTTACTGTTTGGTTAATTTTTGGAGGGACTCATTTAAAACAATTTAAAATAATCCGCGTATTTCAAAATTTTATCAATGGTCCATCGAAAGAATAAAGCGTTATGATTGCATTGGCAACTTTTGCAATAATTTTCAGACTGTATTTCGAATGAAAATCTGTAAGTTGCAGCAGTAGAAGACGTCGATCATTACTGTGAAGAAAGTCTTCCGTTGTGATCCTAATTAAATGCCTTCATCCTATTCATCACTCGATTTAAGAGATGTACCTATACTCAAACTGCATTTCTTTTCTGTTCTCAGACCAATCTAATAACTTATTTTGGTTAGAAATAGGAGCTTGTTTTAGATTTCTGTCTTCAAAACATTGTAAGTATATGATTATATCTTTATAACAAAAATTCTACCTTTACGAAAATAAAACTACAGTGCACTGTCATTAAATGTTTTTTTAGTGTGTTTTAATACTAAAAACAAAGTAATAATTGCAATATTTATTTAAAAATTTTGATTTTTGCGAAAAATGAATTTTTACTAATTGTTTTGTCAGTACTGTATTATGAATGAAATGAATTTGTGAATTATAAGTTCTTAAATATTAAATTAAATAAAGTCAAAATAAAATTGGGACTTGTATGGTTAATTTTAAGCCACTGATTTGAAGATTTTCTAGTTTAATAATATCAAAAAGAATATTTTAAAAATAAGAAAATATGTGATTTTTAGGAATTCAGTCCTTTTAAAGTGACAACTTAAGATATCGTATTCCACAGTGGGTCATTTAGAATCACTGTCGTGTCAGTTCATCAAATTTATGATCTGGGAGTTAGTCTTTTGTTATTAAAATAGGTGTTCAGGGCATTGAAGCTTTTAAGGTTAATTTGAATTTATTGAGAGATAGAAAAGCTGCTTTGTCTTTGTCAAACAAATATATAAATAAATAAGGTAGGTGACCCAAAGGTGGCCATAGTTAAGCTTTAAGGATTTTTTATTATTTTCTGGTTGGGTGTGTGCGGCTGAATTTTTGTTTGCAAAATTTTACACTTATCTCTAACACATAACAAGTATACTTTTCTTTGTAAAATAAAATTTAATTACTTTTATAACACAATTTCGAAATTGTACCTTGTGGGCCACCTTTGGCGCATGGTTTTCCAAAGGTGGCCCATGTATTGAAATCACATTTAAAATTTTAAAATCTACTCGGCAAACTATTTTACTTACTATTATGCTTTGATGATACTTTCTTACATTCGATATCTTTAGAGTTTTTCTCATTAATCTTCTTATCTTATAACACGAAAAGACCTTGACGCACTATTTGTGCACGATAGTTCAGAGATTTTCTTCTGGGAGTTACTGACTTTTTTTGAGTGATCTCTGGTATTAACAATAAATGGTAATAAGTTTTGCTAGATATTTATGTAGAAACTTTTCAAATCACCCTTACTACACTGATTTACACATTTGTTTTCTAAGGCGGCCACCTTTGGAACATGCGTATGGTCGTCACTTGCACGACGAAAAAGTATTAATCTGAGAAATTTCTTAGAATTGAAGTAAATGGAGGAGAAAGAAATAAGATTTCAGAAAACGTATCATAACTCAAAGTTCTAAGGATTTGAACACGTGTAAATTAAAATATCGTCTTACCTGGGAATTAGAACGACTACTCCTCAAAAGTGAAATCACTGCATAAAAGGCCAGACGAACAAGGTGATCTCTTTAAATTCAGTCAGGTACACTGCAGATACATGATTGACAATGCAGTAACACCATTTTGTGATTAAAAATTAAATTAATTCTACTTTTGAGGGGTTGGCAACCTTAGGAACACTGGCCAACTTTGGTTCACCCACTTTAAATATAAAAAAAAAGATAAAGAGAGAGAGAGAGAGAGAGAAAGAGAAAACGAAGCAAAAACATACCTCTGCTTAGTGGAATATAACAAGTAATATAAAAATAATTTTTTTAAAGTCAATTCCTACTTAGGTCAACAAAGAAAATTTTTATTTTAGTTACTTTTTATTAAATAATTACAATTAATATAAATATGTATATACATATGACAGAATCACAATATTAAGTGGCAAAATAGAAAGCGAATTTCCTTTCGAGCATTTGAATTTGAATTTTGCTTTTTAATCATAAATATATAAAATAAACCCGTGCAGCATTAATGTCCCACGTTATTTTTATTGACTATTTTTTTTTTATAATTATCGTTGCGGTATTTTATTTTTTGGCATCACTAATTTGAGGAAAATCTTTCACTTTCATTTATGAAAACAATAGGAGAAAAGTTTTTCTCCCATATAAATCTAAAAGTAATTAATTAAATTAAATTAATGAGTTAATATTTGAAAAAACTATATTAACATCCAGTGTCATCCACTAGAAGTTTAAAAAAATGTATTTGAACTTGAGTGGATTAATAAAAAATATTTTATTAATGATTGAAAATTTGAACAAGATATATAAATAATATAGAGAGTGTGAGCTAATAGTAGGAATTGAAAAAAATAGGGGAGAATTATATACAGTGAAACAAAGAAACTTTTAAAACGAAGTTTGTGTTTGTACCGCTAAATGTTAGGCTTTACAGTGATGCTTTGTTTTCAGCATTCGCCAATCTCATTTGATGGTGGATATTAGTTCGCTTGGAAGTTACGAAAAGAACGAAATTTTTTGGACCTGAAAGTTACTTTTTAAACTCAGTTACAGATCATATATCTTCAGACGAATTGTATGTGGCACTTCAGTTCGAATATAAAACATACGCTTCACCATTTCTCCACTTTGTACCAAGGGTTTAACTTTAACAAACCCAACCGAAGAAGTACGTAACCATTTTTTTTTCTTCAACAAAACGATGCGGTATATAGTGAGACATGGAACGCTGGTACAGCGTAAAGCATATAATTGCATACCATTGCAAATACATTTATTCCATAACAATTAATATGCATTATATGCTACTTTGATATGATTTTATGCCTTTGAGCATAGATGCCCATTAGAGCTCTGCATGGGTCGGGTGGTACCAAACCCGAATTCGAAAATTCTCCTTAAAATCAACCCAAAACACGATCCGAACCCGACAAAAAATTTTCATCAACCCGAAACCCGACTCGAAACCAAAACACTTCAACCCGACCCGACCCGACTAGAACCCGAAATATTCAAACCCAAACCCGAAGTGATAGAAAACTAATCTATATTTTAGTGCAATTATTGAAAGGTACAATTATATATCTACTATCAATTTTATATTTTTATATAAGAATGAACACATATACGCTTATTAATATTAAATTTATAGTTTTTTCATTTGAAAAATACATAGGACTTTCTTTTGAAAAATAATTCTAATAATGACCCGAAAGAGAACCCAAAGATTGCCCAATTCGAAACCGACTAGAACCCTAAACATTTAAAGTCAATCTGACCCACAACGAAAAAGATTAGCGTCAACCTGAACCAGATCGGGTTGTGTTCGAGTAAAATCGGGTTACGCGACCCGATGCAGAACTCTAATGCCCATATATAGGGATTCTCACTTTTCTCACATTATAATCACATAGCAGCTACAAACTCCAGTCTCTCGATTTTTGGATCCTTTGAAGTGGTCCACAATGCGGTCGTTGATACATGCATCCTCCATGTCATACACTAGATTGCTGAATGTGCCAATGAAATACACACACACAAAAATCAGCACAGTCTCAATGTGTATTAGTATTGGTACAAAGTGAGATTAATGCTAATGTTATTTTAAAGTTATATTTTTCGTGTTTATATTCATGTGTAGAGAAGAGTAGCCGAATTTGGACCCCTTCACTTATTTTCTGTGTAACTCAGTTAATATTTGGAATCACTTCAAAATATCAATACACATGGTTAACCTATTTATCTACTAAGTAATTAGTTCTTTGAAACAAGTTCTAAAAATCCCAAGTTTAACTTGAATGTGAAAAAAATTGTCAAAAGTGGTCCAAATTCACCAACTGGTCGTCTAAGTTGAATTCGCAGTTTCCTAAGTTGCACTAAAAAATATTAGACTTTTTCAACGCGTAGATGAATATAAATAATTGTATTGACAGAAAAAATTACGATTAATGAAACAATCACCCAAAAACAACAACAATGAAATAGAGTTAAATCAAATGTGTTAGGATAATAGTGATTGTTTTAATCAAAATATATTAAAAATATTAATCAAAGTTATATGCAATTAAGAATTAAATTATGAAATAAGTTGACAGTTACTTGAATACCATTTAAGAAGTGACGTATGGTTTACACGTGAATTGCCTTTGTTCATTTTCAATTCCAGTCCACACAACATGAAACCATTCTTATCAATCCGAACACTGAATCATTTCTGCTATTTTATTCTCTTGGGAAATTAGGCAAAACCAATCATCACTGTTCTGATGTTCCATTTTAGCTTCTGAATTATTTGACATTTTTCTAGCAACTGATGTTTTCTGCATTTTTGGTTGTAATTCTTCCCTTTCTTATTTTTCTTTTCAATTGCATTGTGCCTATTTTAAAAAAATTGCTGCTCCAATTGTTTTTCGGATTTAAGAGCTTCTATTTTTTTTATTTTTCTTGTCTGTTCATTTCAAGATTTACCCTGCACGGCGAAGTTATTAACACAGTTTTTTTTTGCTCTTTTTGCATTTTTCTTTAACTGATTTTGGAAAAAGAAATAACACTTGTAAGGTTTCTTTAGCTTTTTTTGAGCTACTATAGCTGCAACCTTCTTGTGGATCAATTTCTTCACAACATACTCTTCCACTCTCATTTCCTACATTTCTGACAATTTTTGCTGTCACTGATGTAATTTTTCCACACTGTTTGTCTGTGTTTATTTCATCATTCTTCTTTATTCTCTTAGTTTTAGTAGGTTTCATTATTACTAACCTAGATTCCGAAATGTCACTAGCAGGAGAATCAACAGGTCTATTTGCACTGCCTATCTTCTCGTCAGGAATAAGTGCAGGAGCAGCTGCGAAATGGTAACTTTTGAAAATATGCCTGTAAGAAGGCCAAATACCGCTTTCTTTAAAAGCTATGACAGTGGTTTCAACAATCGCTGCTCTGTTGTTTGGTCGTATACCTGATCCAATTTAAGCAACTCGAATTGGTCCAATTAATTCAACTTCGTCATTTTGTTTAAAAGATATTCTCAATACTATGGACACAGACGAAAGCAAACAAATCCACATAAAAACATGCGCAATAAACAAATGTATTCAGATATGTACATGGAAATTATAACAACTTACCTCAGTTTTAAAGAATTCTCTTACGTTTAGAAGCAAAAATTACAACAAAAGAGCTAAATTCAAGTAGATCGAGATTGTCAGAAAACAATTCGCGGAAGGCAGATGTTTTTTCTAACCAAAAATGACGTCAGCCTGTTGAGTAGGATTTCAGAGACAGAGGGCGTCTCTTATTAATATTAAATATTTAATAGATAAGTTAAGAGAAGAAATCAACTTACATTTAATCAACATTAAATAACATTAATTAAAATTAAATCAATTTAATCTCTATGTAAAAGATTCTAAAATGAAGAAGTAATAATAATTAGAGTTCCAAAAGACGGAGATACCACTGGATCCTCACGGAGATATCATTGATAAATTACAAAGATACTTTCATCTCAAAAAAAGAAATTCAAATTATATAAGTTTTTGAAACTGAAAAAGCCACTGTGTACAATATAATTCTGGAAATGGAAAAATGTGTTGATTTCCATCTGTCTGTTCAGGGTAAATTTTGCGTAAAATTTAATAGCTGTAAAGTGGCTCTTTATCAACCTATTATTAGATACAACAATTGTCAAAATTATGGACATAAGGTAAAGCCAGGAGAGATGGTGCGGTCGGAGAGATTGCGCACATAGAGGTTCGGGGGGAAGGAATAGAGTGAGCGCGCAGCGACTGCATGTAGTTGTACAACAGCAGTAGTGGAGTGTCTACTTGAAAGTTCACGTTGATTGTTTTGAGCTTCTAAGATAAAGCATTGCTATTTTGATTTGTTTTCCCAAAGTCAGTGCTTGAATTTTCATAGCTATTCGCCAGAATTTCTATACAGTGTCAGAAGTACAAAATATTTTAAACTTAAACGATTTCTCATAAGCTACTAATCTAGACTAACAGTGTGAACACCAACGGTTCGTTTTAGTAGCGGCCATATTTAAATAATAGGCCGCGCAATCTCTCCTACCGAAATTGGAGAGTTTGCGCATCTGTTACTTAGGAGAGATGGCGTATTGTTCCCATTAGTTTCCATGCTAGGAGAGATTACGCAGCTTATTGGTAAATTTGCATAAAAAAATAAAAAATGAAAATGAACTAATTTTAAGTTAAACGTGTTACCAAGTAACAATGTTATTTTGTAATCTTATCTGGACTTGCTTTTTCTGATTCTTTAATTTTTTCCCCTTTAATTAAATTTTTTAAATCGTTTTTAAAATTATTTCCTTTTTCTCATTCTTTAATCATAAGGTTGAAATATTCACTCCTAATACATTAATATTTGTTCACAAAAACCTTACAACAATGTCATTTAAGTGTAATTATTATTGTTAACAATTTAATTGTAGTTATTATTAGTAACAATCTCTCCTACCCCTGTGCGCAATCACACCAACCCTGTAAGGACAGATTGCGCAAAATAACTTTCTTGATTTTATTACAACTGTTCTATTAAATTACAGTTTAACAACAAAATAGCATTGGAAATGCATAAAAAACAAATAAAGTAAAAATTATTCATGGATAGTTTAGCAAAAAATTAATATTTAGATTTTTTATTGTTATTCTTTTGAATTGTGCGCAGACTCTCCTAGCTTTACCTTATATATAAACTGTGGCAATAATCCAGCATATGCATATTACACTCTTTCTCACGATTCAAGGAGTTGCTTGAAAAAAGATCCTCCAGAAGAACATAGGTGTAGAAATTGCTTAAGTAAATAAAAGGGTCAGATCATTCAAGATTTCAAGCATAGCGCCAATTCAGAAAATTGTTCTATTCAAGAAAAGCTGCAATGACCAATCGGTAAATATAACGACTGTCAACAGAATTCAAGCTAAGAAATAATATTAATCAATGGATTAACGAAATACATCATAGAATTAAAGTCTAATAATGCTTAAAGTGATAAAAAACATAACACAGATTTAAAAATACCTTTTTAATGCAGATTACATATGTTTCGTTCACTCTATCGGTGACATCTTCAGATCTAAATAATAAATACAATATTCTCGCATATGTTTGAAAATGGTAAACATTTATTATTTAGATCTGAAGATGTCACCGATAGAGGGAACGAAACATATGTAATCTGCATTAAAAAGATATTTTTAAATATGTGTTATGGTTTTTATCACTTTAAGCATTATTAGACTTTAATTTAAAGTTAACAAGTGATTATATTATATTATTTGTACATCATGGAAATCAAAATAACCTGACTCATTCACAAACTGCTTCAACACAAAGTACTGAAGTAGATGAGGTATGTCCTATTACATTAGAATCTGGTATTAAAATGGCTCAAATAAATCTCAATCACCACAAAGCAGTAAATGATTCCTTACGAAACCATACAGTAGAAAATAAAATGTACCCAGTCTCATTTCATAATGTTCACATAACAGAAAACTCTTTCATATCTCAAGAATAATTATAGTAAATAAAAAATCTGTATCATGTTCAATCCCTTAGATATAACAATAGTGTTTTTGTAAATTTAAATATTCAAGGCACAAAATTCATTATAATCAATATTCTGCCCCAAGTGGGGACTTAGAATTGGATTGGATTTACTATCAAGGTCAATTCCACTGGATGACTGTGAAAAGCTTCTCCTTGCGGAAGATTTCAACGCATACCTTCAAACATTGGGGGTACTCAAGGACAGACGCAAGAGTTAATGTTCTTATGGCTTACAGCACAAGAAATATATTAAGCATACTGAACAACCCAACA
Organism: Maratus michaelseni; assembly: GCA_963931845.1. Taxonomy (NCBI): domain Eukaryota; kingdom Metazoa; phylum Arthropoda; class Arachnida; order Araneae; family Salticidae; genus Maratus; species Maratus michaelseni. Next base: position 191,115,800 of record OZ007587.1, read on the forward strand.
GCTTCTTCAACTTATAAATCTGAGATTTGGGAAGGCACTCCAGACCTCACATTATGTGGATTCTTCATCATAAATTTTGTCACCTCATAGAAAGTTGATGAATTAAACAACTCGTCAAGTGACCATCGATATATTTTTCATGAAATTAAAGAAAAACAATTCTTGGTAATTCATTCAGGTATAAAAGTGCACATACATGCTTGAAGAAATTTAACCAAATATTCAAGTATTACAGTACTTATCTCCAAGAATCTCTTCAAGTTATTGAGATCTCAGACCTGATGACCTTTATAGAATACAGCACTAGAATTTATGCCTGGGTTTTGGATTTCACGAACATCCTTTTTTGTTGTTATGGATGTTTCTCTGAGGAATAAGTACCTCAATACAGTAATAAAAATAAACTGGTTCACAGATTCTTTAAAAATAGAAAGGAACAGACTGAATTCGTTATATAAAAGGATAAAATTATTTTTCTCAAAATGAATATTATACATTACAGTCTAAACGTGTTAGAGCTCGATAAAAACTCAAAATAAAGTAAGCAAAGTTATCTTCATGGAAATCCTTTTTTGAGAAACAAATCTAGCTATTATGTCCTTGCCAGTTGGAAAAATACATCTTCTTAAAAAACATTGATTTAATTCACATTGTGCTTGAGAATTACTACGTTTTTGACTTCTGTAATGAAATTTCTGACAACTTGATACAAAAGCATTTTAACACAATTCTGTCATCACCGACCTTTGCTTTCTCTAATACAGACTTCCCATATGACATGACTTCAATCACTTACAGATAATTTTTATTCTGTGCTAAATTTCATAAGAATAACAAAGCATCAGGATACGACTTGCTATAGATGCAGGGATTATCAAAACTCTTATACTAAACTTTCAAGATGTGATGGACCTGTACAATAAGTGTCTTATAATTGGACATTTTCCCGCCTCATGAAAACGTGGCCTGGTATTATTTTTAAGAAAAAGAACAAAGATCTAAAAGATATAGCTTGATATCGATCTGTACTTTAGCTCCCAATGTCAAGAAAACTCTTGGGAAGAATTATAAAGATACGTGTAACAACTCAATTAGAAAACATAAATTTCTGCATAATTTGCAATTTGGGTTCAGAGAAGGATGGGGATCAGTGACTGCGATAAATTATATAAAAAGAAAAATTAAAAAATGTAGAAGTAGCCTAATGTCTGATGATTTTCTGAAGATCATGGGAAAAGAAAATAGTTGAAAAATCTCTTGAAAACTCGCGGGTCATATAAGCAGCAGAAAATAGATTAATACTGGAACCTATCATAGATGTGATGGTATTATGCGGGCGACAACATATTGTTCTTCCGGGGAACATGTACTACAGTTATTTTGGTACAACCAATTTACCACTTGAAAATGAAGAAATTTTCGAGCACTTGTTAGGGAATGGATAAAATGAGTGGTGATGAGAAGCAACAAAGGCGTTTTCAATTCTGTAAGTGAAATGCCACGTACATACGTTATAATAAATTATGAAATCGCAGAATGAAAAAGTGTCATCTGGTGCCTTTTACCTACTGAATGCGGTACGAAAATGAGATTTCATAGTAGCTCTACTGACAGCAGAAAAGTTACACAATATCTTTGAATAGGAAACTTTAGTCAATAGATAACACATTACAGAGAGAAGATCGAAGATTTTTTGCATACTTCAACTCTGTTCTATGTGACTCATTTTAGTCACACGAAAAATATTCATAAAATCAACCAATTAATAAAACAGCTCATTTCGCGCTATATATTGTGAAGTATTTGCATATGGTCGTTAATATCAGTGCATTTTGTAAAATCAACTACAGTAGGGGAAATTGTCCTAAAATGACATACCCTAAGGAAACATTGCTTTTCTTCATATCAATGTTTTCTCATGAGCTTTATTTTTTTTTACAAACTAACTTTGCAAAGTATACAAATGCAATGTTGTCTTTTAAAAAGTAACAAATAAAGTCAGAACGTCATAATAACGATTTATATAAAATGCTGCACTGTGTCATTTTACCTACAGTGCTGTCCTAAAACGGCACACCTATAAATTGCTCTTAATTTTACTTGCATACTTCACAAATACATTTTTTTGAATACCAAGAAACAATGTCACATTCACTAGCGTCCACTTTGAACACTTAACACTCTTTATCCACTTTTCCTTCGGTTTTCAGTGACTGAATGAATGATTGTAATAAAAACAGGCTTCATCTTCATTATCATCATGATCATCGGCAGACGATCCATGTCTTTGTCGTCATTATTGGATGTAACAAAGCGAATTTTCTTCTTAGCCTGTAGAGCTGCCCGTTTTGAGTGCGAATTATCTTTCTCAGCAGCTTTTGCCTTCGCTTCGGCAATATTAGGAATACTAATCAGAACTTTTTCACCTTCATGCTTCCTCTTTTCAAAGGATGATTTAACATGAGGTGCACAAGGAAGTGTTGATATTTCAACTTGTCTGATAAATGAATGAAATGATGAATTTGAAGATTCTGCCTGTTGAAAAGAACCACACATGTTCGCAGTATCGGAAACAGGTGTTGTCGACTCTAGAATTGGAGGAGGTGACATTGAAACTGTGAAAATTGACAGATAAGGTCCAGATAGGCTGTTATCTGTAGAACTTGTGTTGCTGTCGTTGCTTTCCTTATTTTCCAGTGGACTTTCTGTCACAACTGAAGCACAGAAAACATGATCGGGAAAGATGTCTGGCGGCATGTCATTTTACCTAAAATCAGCATATTGTATGTACAGAGGCAGTATTTGAGATCATACGCATTTATAAATTTTCGCATATACGGAAACTAATCTAAAAAGAATAAGTACTCACCTTATACTTCAGATATGTAATCACTGAAATGAAACATACGTGAATTAGCCACTAAAAATAGTCCCAAGAAATTTCTGACGAAGGTGTAAACAGCTTCTTTGTAAACAATGAAAAATAGAAACTTGGAACCTTCGCCATTAAATGCTTATTGTTGTTAATCAATTTCACAACATAACTGTGCATCGTTAACTGCTGGGCTCTTGCGTCAGTATTAAGAAACATAAGGTATATCATTTTACCTAAGCATGTCATTTTGGGACAGTTTCCCCAGCGTTCACTTTTGTAGGAAAAGAAGGAATATCCCCGTAAAAAGCAGTCACAAAAAGAAGCTTGTGCAATGCTGTCCCAATGTCTGACGTGAAATGGACTACCACTTTGGTGTTTTTTGCGTGACTAAAAGGAGCCACATAGAACAGTTATGAAGTACGCAAACAAAACTTGCAACTGCCTTCTGTAATGTGTTTAAAGCTTTCTTCCGATTATTAAGTTGTTGTTTTCTGTAATCAGAACAATCGTTTTGATCTACCTCACTACTGAAATATTTCTTTAACATTGTTGTAAATTAAGCACTGAAGGTACAAAGTACCGAGGATTACGGTATCTCGCTTTTTATTTGAATCACCTTGTATTAGTTTGTTTAAACAAGGCAAAAGTAATATTACCAAATATCAGGCGTACGTTTTTGCTTGCAAATAGTGTAGCACAATTAAACTAAAAGAACTGCTGGCGCAACATTAACTTTAATTAAAATACTTCACAGTACAGAACAAAATTACAGATACAAGAAGCGATATACATGTAGTTTTCAGTTGGTGGGTTCTAAAGTTTTTTAGTTGTCAGGATGTACATTTCACCTTTCCGGGCAAAACTTAGATTCCACGGCACAAGGGCGGAAAGGGGCATTTCTCTCAAGAGAGAGAACTTACCGGACTCCTCTCTGCTCGGAGCTCGCAACAGAATACCTTCTTTTGTCCCTCAAGATTTGAGTATATCTCGTTGAAGAATTTCAAGTAGTTCGAGGGCTTAACATCCCATGTTAAGCAGTTATAGCGGCTTTTGGAGTGGTTGATAAATGTTAAACTTATGGACTTAAGTATTACGAATTTATCGCGTAATTAACGTCTGTATAGCGTCAGATCAGAAGAAGCGAGACAAAATTTATATGTACTTGGCAAGTCTATTAAACTCTTGAGAATACTTATTCGTGTGCATCTGAAATCAATTTGCAGTTTCAGTTGAAGAAAGTAATTCTTAACATCTTGTATACAACTTAAGTCTTCCAATTAGTGAGTCAGACTTTGTTACAATAGTTTCTTACAAATATAAAACACAGACTTTATGTAACATCAATTTCTTGAGAAAAGTTTACGATTTTTTGCGCTTTTTATGTTATGTTTCATAAAAATAATTTCAATTTTGTTATTAATAATATGGGGAATGAAATTAATTCTGTAAATTGTGAAGTTTCAGGATCGTGTGATTCAAACAAAATACCTGAGTTTATATTAAAATTTCATTCTTCTATATTTACTCTTTTCTCCGTTTTATTTACTTTTTCAGAGTTTTCGAGATATGATACATGAATTCTCTTCGATTTTTGTTTTCCATTTTATGAAAAATGTTCCCTAAATTCAATATTAAACGTACAGTTCCCCGACGACATCTTTATAAATAAAGCTACGTTATTCGAGAGCAAGTTAAATATTTTCCTTTTTCTCGAGGCTTATATTTTTTTTCTCCGGAGTATAAAGGATTAGCGACTGCTTTTTAAAGTAGACAAATTCAATAACGAGCCCATCAAAAGAGCAATATCGAAAGATTATGAGGCAATAAAGAAGGTTCGGAAAAGTGCTTTCAACTCAGGAAATACGGATTTGAAAAAAAGTTTTCCTTCCTCCGATCCCCAATTATATTTACGATGTTGATATACTGCTTGTTTTTATGCCGGAAATAGATTTAATTTGTTCAATAAAATCAACATCAAATAATTTCCTAAAAATAAAAATCTATCGATCATATATCATATATACGAATATGAGGTATACGATGGTTTAAGAAATTTCTTTAGCTATATATTTTGTTTTAGTGTAGATTTTAAATATATTTATACTTTGGTATGTGTGTTTCTTTAAATTTTTGATTGCTTACCTTTTTAATGCTATATATACACGCTGATTTAGGAAATTTATTTCTCCGCATTTTCAAAACTTTATTGTAGTGTTTAAATATATTTATGTTTTAATATGTTTTATTGTTTGCCAATTAGTTTTTCACTATTCATAAAATTACTTTTATTAAGGAAAAAAAATAATATGGTATTTAATGGGGTTTTATGCTGTTTATTTTAAAAAGTAATCTCTTTAACGAAGTCGTTTTTGAAACGTAAATAAATTTAAATATGCATTTATCTGTGTCCAGTAACAGTTTGAACTACTTTTTAATGAAGCCAAAATCATCAGTCATCAAAGAAATATTTTATATAAGGTCTGATAATCGTTGTCTAATTGTACTAAATTATGAAGTTACTATTGTTTTGTAGTTCTGATTGAACAAAGAATTTACAAAAAGCTATTCCTACTTCTTCATGGAGACAATTTTGAAATATACTTTCAGAATACAGATACCATTCAATTCTTTTCGATGAGCTGGGTTACTTCCTAATTCTCTTTCAATTTCTAAATCTTATACCTGATTTTTTTTCATTAACGGATTAGAGTGTTGTTTGATGTTGTGGAGCTTAAGTAAGTCGGTATTCGAACACGGCCCTTTGATTTGGAAAGCAGTGTGCTACCAGTATATCTCTACAGCAGTTGTTCTGTATCTACTCTATCGTGGAAAGGTGGATGTCAGCTTTTTACATCATTCCCTCCTCAACTTTTTTTCATTGAACTAGGGCCCCCAGTCAATCATCATCTATTTCTCTTGACCTCTTTCAATTGTTAATCAACAATCCTACTATTCGAGAGTCAATTGTAAAACCCTCTACAGCGGGGATTCGAACCACGGTCCTTTGATTTGCAATCCAGTTTGCTACCATTACACCACAGCATCTATCAATGAATTAATCTTCTCTATTCATGGACGTTGGATGCCGGCTTCTTACAGTGTTTCTGCAATAAAGTCGTCGACGTCTTATCAGACATAACATTTATGCTTATTTACTGATTAAACATGATAACATGATCCTCAGGTTAATAAAATAATAATAAAAAAGTAAATTTTGGTATTCACATAGACAAAAAAGTAAAAGTATACTGTTGGAACAAAATCAGTTAGTGTTTTTCTTCTTAATCCAGCTAGTTACAGTAAAATCTTGTTAAACCTCCATCCACTAAAAACATTACATTGCATATAATGACAGCTTTTTGAAGTTCTGGCTAAATAAATAAATAATAGTGCAACAAAACAAAAAACAAAAAAACAATATAACTGACACTTAAAAAATATGAAACACCGTTAAATTGTTAGTTTCGAATTATGATGATTTTTCTTCCTTATTTTTTCCACAAGAAAAAAAAAAGAAAGGAAATCGTAAATCGATAACTTAAAAATGATTGGAGAAACAGAAAATTGTGATAAGGGATTAAGTGACAGCGACAATGAGTTTGTTGAAGAGAAAACAACAGCATCCAAATTCCAAGACATTGTTCAAGTATTATGTATCTTAAGTAGTCTTTTAAATTCTCCTTATAAACTTTAAGAAAAGGAAAGAGAATTTCGCAATAGAAGTGAAATTAAAAAATTAAATTAAATCAGCGAAACCAAACAGAAAATAGACTTTTTAAACAGATTTTTTAGTTAATATTTGTTTTATTTTTTGAATTATTATATATTGTAATGTATTTTAATTATGATATAATTTTCCGTTTGATAACAGTTGTAAGATAAATATTTTGTACTAGTGATTTCTAGATGAATTTTCTCTCTCTCTCTCTGTTTTTTTGGTATCATTAAGTGTATTGGGAAAGAAAATTACTTCTGTTATAAAATAAACTAACGTTAAAGCTCATAAGTAAGTTTCAATGTCATATTCATATAAAATTAATATAACCAATTTAACTATAATAAATAAAATAATTTGCAGTTACCACCACCAAGCTTAAAGAGCCACAATCATTGAGTCACAAGGGATGACGGTTTAACGATGCTTCAATGTATAATTTTTATCAGCGTTCGCTTTTTCATAAAATATCATCACTCTCATGTCTTGTTATTACTATTAAAAAAAATAATAAAAAAAGGCTGCAGTGATCTGAAAATGAAAAAAATCATCGAAAACATTTAAAACATTTAAGTTTGGAACTGATGATTTATCATGAAATATCAGTAACGAAAAATAAACAAGCAATATATTTTTTTTTTATTGGAAGGGTAAGTTTGAGTGATACAGTTGCTTATTACATTCAGTCACCGAAAAAGAGTCTTGTTATTTATGATAAAAGTACCGAGATCATGGAAAAATCTTTGTTGTAACGAAGTTATATTATGGAGGTAAGTCTATTGCTGATTCATTTCTGTATCTCAAATTAAAAAAATAAATGCTACCAACTTTTTGTATCAACCTAATAGTTAAATTAAATAAGCTAATTAAGTTTTAGTTAAGTTAGGATTAATAAAATCTCCCTAGTAGTCATTATTAGTTTCATTTGTCAAAAAAAACGTTATATCTATTGCATATGTTGAAAGTTATTGCATGTAAGTATGTATGTTTGTTACAAGCAATAAACTTGCAAGTATATAAGATAATAAATATGTAAAATAGCTGTAAGTATTTAAGAATACACTGGAATGCCATTAAATTACAAATATCTGATTAATAACGAGTTTTTGAACCTCTAGCTTTGATAAGGAGTACCAATCGGTTAGGTCTGGATTGAACAGGTCTAAGAATGTAAGTATACACTGAAGTGCCATTGAATTACAGACATAACGAGTTTTTGATCCTATAGCTTTGATAACGACTGCCAAATTATTAGACACGGATTGAGCAAGTCTGCGGAAGTGTTTTGTGTAGAAAACTAATCCATATTGTAGAAAACTAATCCATTCATTTCAATCACTTAATATTTTCCACTCAAAGTAAAATAAATAAATAAAGAAAATGATGAAGCACGCAGATAAAGACCCAACGATAATTTTTCTCTCATCTCTTAAAACAAGTGACCTAATTTATGACTCTTAAGTTTCAAGTTTATCATGCAATAGAGATTTATTACCTCGTTATAATCGTTCTCTTCTAATAATGTGAAATATGTTTATAATTTGTTATTTGTGATTATGCCATTAAAAACTTATTACAGAACTAAAACATTTAAAAGGACAATTATTCAACGTCAATTTGTTTCAAAGAAATGATGCAACTTTACTCGTAACTTTCCAAACTTTGTGAAAATGAGTCAGTGTATTACTATCCTTCATTCTGTAAAGTCACAGGAAAAAATGTTTCCTGATGTTAAAATTAATCTAAATGTAAACCTTTTAAAATTTTAAGTAATGTAAAATATAATTTTTAAAATCAATCCAAACGTGAACTTATTTATTCAATGTGAATTGTGCATTAATATAATTTTTTTTTACAAGTCTTATTTCAGCAGTGGTACATCTACACGATTATTCAAGAAGTGTTTATAATAAATTCTCAAATAGTTGAAATATATAAACCAGTGGATATTTCATAAATTGGATAGACCTTAGAAAAGGTAAGCAATTCCTTTTCTTTCTGCATGTTGAAGACCAGAGTTAATTTTAATTTGAAGAATTTAATATTCTGATGTTACGCGCTTACCTCGTTGGCCTCGCCCCTTCAACAGTGATTATGAGACTGATGAATATATGAACTCAGAATTTATTCTTAAGGATTAATAATTGACTCTAATTAATAAAAATAATACTCAGCTCTTATGCTAGATTAAAAATTCAAGAAAACATAATTGAATTTAATAAACTATTTAAACTAATAAAACTTTAAAAACTGTATAAACAAGTTCTCCGAGGTGGCGACAATAAAGGAAATGCAAATAGTAGATAAATTAAACAATAATAATTATTCTATATGGAAGTTTAAAATTAATATGTTGTTAATTAAGGAAGATTTGTACGAACTCGTAACTCAGGAACCCCCTACACCAATTAACGAAGATTGGAGAAAAAAGGATGCAAAAGCTCGCGCTTTAATAAACCTGAGTATAGACGATACGCAAATAGTTCATGTAAAACATTTAGAAACAGCAAAACAGACATGGGATAGTTTAAAAAATATTCATGAGAGAGCCAATTTGTCCAGTAAATTGTATTTGTTACGAAAATTGTATAGTGCAAAACTTCCCGAAAATGGGAACATGCACAAACACATTACTAATATACTGGAAATAAAAGATAAGCTCTCCGCAATAGGAGAGAACATAACCGACTCGCATTTATCTGCACTTCTATTGTGCTCGTTACCTGCGAGTTATAATACTCTAATAACAGCTCTCGAAGCCCGAAATGAAATTGAATTAACTCCCGAATTCATCAAGAGCAAACTTACTGATGAATTTAATAAACGGGTAGAAAATAGTGAGCAAGTTGAAAACTCACAAAAGGTGTTTAAAACACAAAAGAAATACACTCAAGATTATAAAGGGCAAAACAAATATTGTACCTACTGTAAACAATCAAATCACACTTACAAACAATGCTGGCATCTCAAGAACAGAAACACACAGACCACTACACCTAAAACACAATACAAATACAAAAAGTACACATCGTTGTGTTTTGAAAATACAAAAGGTGATAGTAAAAATAAAATGAATGAATCAAAAACAGATGAACAGGTACAAATAAATAAAAGTGAACATAAAGATGCAGCATTCATAATTGTCAATCCCGCTAATAAAACCTGGTTAATTGACTCAGGAGCGTCTTCGCATATAGCGAACGATAGGGATATATTTACAAAATTCAACGATACTGAAAAAACTACAGTAACAATTGCTAATGGGAATACATTAAATTCTTACGGAACCGGCGAAACACAAATAATGACAAAAACATCTGATGGATGTATAAATAGAATTACACTTAAAAATGTGTTATTTGTTCCACAATTGGAATCAAATTTAATTTCCGTAAGTAAAGCCACAGAACATGGCTACAAAGTATTTTTCGAAAATGAAAAATGCATACTATCGTGCAATGGAAAAATATACTTAGAAGCATTTAAGAAACATAACTTATATCAAGTTGAAACACTAGAAGAAAGTTCTCAAAATAAAATAAACATTGCACATGATTGCAGAAATAAAGATTGCCTCGAAATTTGGCATAAACGCCTTGGCCACAGAAATAATGAAAGTATAAAAGAATTAGTCAAAAATGACTTGGCCAGTGGGATAAAAATAAATAACTGTAATCATAAAACAAACTGTGAAACCTGTATAAAAACAAAGTCAACAAATGCACCGTACTCTAAATCTATCGAAAATAAAACAACAAAAGTATTAGATTTAGTACATACTGATTTATGTGGGCCTTTTAAAACACCCACAATAGGAGGAAAAAATTACTTCCTTACATTCATAGATGACAGTTCTAGATTCACAGTTATTTACTTATTAAAAAGTAAAGATGAAGTTTATGAAAAAATAAAAGACTATGTACAAATGGTCAAAACCAGACAAGGAAAATATCCGACGGCGATTAGATCGGATAACGGTGGGGAATACATAGGAAATAAAACAGAAGCCTTTCTAAGGGAACATGGTATAAAACATGAATACACAAAAATATAAAGCACGTTTTGTTGCCAAAGGTTTCAGTCAAAAATATGGGGAAGATTATCAAGAAACATTTTCACCAGTAGCACAACATTGTACCATCAAAACACTTCTTTTAGCAGCAGCTTATAATAATTTGAATGTGCGACATGTAGATATTGACACCGCTTTTCTTCATGGGAACTTAAATGAAGAAATATATATAAATCAACCTGAAGGCTATGTAAACGAACAATTTCCTGAAAAAGTTTGCAAGCTCAAAAAGGCAATCTATGGCCTCAAACAGGCCGCCAGAGCTTGGCATATTAAAATCGCTGAAACACTAGACAACTTGAACTTTATCCAAAGTACAGCAGACACATGTCTTTTCACTAGAAAAGAAAAAGATCATACATCGTACATAATAATATATGTTGATGATATACTCATCGCCAGCAAAGATGAAATAATAGAAGAAATAGTAAATTCTCTAAAACAAGAATACGAATTAAAGGATCTAGGCAATATTAGTAACTATTTAGGTACTCAAATTCAGAAATTACCTAACGGTTATTCTCTTGATCAAAAAATTAAGATTGAAAATTTAGCGAAAAAGTTCAATCTTGAAAACTCCAAACCGTGCAAAACTCCAATGGAACCAGGATATAACAAATTAAATGATGATGATAATTTAATGCCAAATAATATTAAATATCGCCAGGCACTTGGTTCATTGCTTTATATAACAACAATAACTAGACCTGACATTTCAGCAGCAGTAAACATTTTAAGCAGAAGAAATGAGAATCCTCGCGAAAAAGACTGGCAAGCCGTAAAAAGAATAATAAGATATCTATATCATACTAAAGAACTAAAATTAATAATTAACACTAATGAAGAACCAATATTAAAAGTATTCGCTGATGCCGATTGGGCAGGTGATACCAAAACCCGTAGATCAACATCGGGAATATTATATATGTTGGGCAACAACCCAATTCAGTGGACGACGAAAAGGCAAAGTTGCATTGCCTTATCTTCAGCAGAGGCTGAATATGTGTCCGCAGCACATGCTAGCCAAGAAATAATTTGGTTATTGAAGTTACTTGACGATCTAGGCTTTCCACAGCAAAAACCAATCACTTTATATGAAGACAATCAAAGTACCATAAAAATGGTTGAATCAGAAAAATTCACGAAAAGATCAAAGCACATCGACGTCAAATTTAATGCCATTAAACAATATAGCGAAGAAGGCATAATTGAGTTAAGATATCTTCCAACAGAAAAAATGATAGTTGATGCACTTACCAAACCTTTACCCAAGCCTCGATTCATCGAACACAGAAATTCAATGAAAATATTAGTTAATCCCCATGAACGGATTAAGGGGGAAATTGTAGAAAACTAATCCATTCATTTCAATCACTTAATATTTTCCACTCAAAGTAAAATAAATAAATAAAGAAAATGATGAAGCACGCAGATAAAAACCCAACGATAATTTTTCTCTCATCTCTTAAAACAAGTGACCTAATTTATGACTCTTAAGTTTCAAGTTTATCATGCAATAGAGATTTATTACCTCGTTATAATCGTTCTCTTCTAATAATGTGAAATATGTTTATAATTTGTTATTTGTGATTATGCCATTAAAAACTTATTACAGAACTAAAACATTTAAAAGGACAATTATTCAACGTCAATTTGTTTCAAAGAAATGATGCAACTTTACTCGTAACTTTCCAAACTTTGTGAAAATGAGTCAGTGTATTACTATCCTTCATTCTGTAAAGTCACAGGAAAAAATGTTTCCTGATGTTAAAATTAATCTAAATGTAAACCTTTTAAAATTTTAAGTAATGTCAAATATAATTTTTAAAATCAATCCAAACGTGAACTTATTTATTCAATGTGAATTGTGCATTAATATAATTTTTTTTTACAAGTCTTATTTCAGCAGTGGTACATCTACACGATTATTCAAGAAGTGTTTATAATAAATTCTCAAATAGTTGAAATATATAAACCAGTGGATATTTCATAAATTGGATAGACCTTAGAAAAGGTAAGCAATTCCTTTTCTTTCTGCATGTTGAAGACCAGAGTTAATTTTAATTTGAAGAATTTAATATTCTGATGTTACGCGCTTACCTCGTTGACCTCGCCCCTTCAACATTTTGAAGATATGGCATGCCAAACCTTTGCTAAAAATTCCTATAAATCAGTTAAAGACGCTAGTGTAGGATCTCGCATTTGAATTTTCCAGAGTATCTCAATTCTGCCGAATGGTATTCAAGTCCGGCCTTCTCGATAGTCGTTTTAACAAGAAAAACTCAGAGGAATTCACCGCGAATTAGTTGAATGACAGCGGGACCTAAAGAGAAGCAATTATTCACACCATTTTTGTCCGGGTAGCAGAAAATCATAAAAGGGCGAAAATGATCACCCACATAACAAACGTCACATGTTAGAGACAGAGAGGATACTTTCTACAAGTATCAATGTCTCCAAATATTGCCAAAGAAAAACGTCTCCAACAATCGCTAAGGTATCATAACCTAGTACACTTTCAACCTGGTATGCTAGGTCTATGATTCCCCGAACCTGACTCCATACACTTAGCCTAACATCAGCGTGACGCAGTTGCAATCACTCCATGCTATTCAGTTCTAACCATCGATAGCCCAGTTACGGTATTTTCTCGGCCAGGCAAGACGTTGTGTGCGCTGGCGTGCATTACAAGCAGTACTCTCCAGCGTATCCTGTTCCCGAAGCCCATTTGGTGGAGCTAGCGCTGCATAACTTGTCTATTAGCTATTTGTGTGGCCCTGCCATTCATTTTGGTAACTCCCATGAGATAAGGCTGCGTTCAGATCACATTTTCAAAATCTGCGACGAGAAGTCATAAATTATCAATCTGAGCTTTCTTTTCCAAAGGCTTTTTGGTCATCAGTAAAAGGGGAGAGATAAACATGTCAAAGACTCTCGCCTATAGTACTTTCCTCTCTTGCATTGGCAACAGAAGACTCACCACATCAAAGAAGCCGAGAAACGAGCCATAGTCGCAGAATACTGTCAGATCGCACCTTAAGATTTGTTGTTGCTGGCGGCATACGATACAGACCAATCTTATAAGGTCATGTTCTTTCACACCTATCTATTCTTGGTAGTTTACTCAATTACTACCCCCGTTATTCGTGTATTCTCTCACGACTCTGGATGTTGTGGAACGAGAAAACCGCATTGTCGAGCTCTTTCTGAAATTAAATAACCCACACTGAGATGACCTAATGCTTGTCTTAAATCGAAGGTGTCTAAATCGTGCGTTTTTCTCATCATATAACTTATAACAGTTGTTTTTAGCGGCGTTTACACAAAGCTACATATATCAATGATAACGTCGTTACATGAGGCAGCAGCACCACGATTTTCTATAATACCGTCTATCTCAAATTCAATGGCACTTCAGTGTATAAGTAAAGATAAGGATATGCAGGATGATTATAATTAAAGTTGCCCTTTCAAAAAGCTGTAAAAAAAGGACCACTGGTCAGAATGACCTGATATTTCATCTGAATATACGTGAAACAATGGGAATTTGTTTTTCGAAAGAAAAAAAAAGGTTCAAAAGTTGTACAATAGATGGCGCAATACTCGTCATAAGATGCTAATTAAAAGACATGACATGCTGTTGTGGCACTCTTTGTCAGTCATTTAGACAGAGCCGCTTCTTAAACCCTTTAATGTCCGGAATTTCTTCAATCCAATTGCCGCACAGTTACCGTTCTTGTAAAAAAGCTTCATAAGCAGAGCCCGATCCTTCAATGATAGAGTCATGACTACCTTCTCAGACGCTGAATAACAGGAATTGTATGTTCCCTGCCTTTCTATCACAAGTATAATGTGCGGTGCGCATGTCACGTCTTTTAATTAGCATCTTATGACGAATACAGCGCTATCTATCGGTCCACTGCTGAACTTTTTTTCTTTGGTAAAACATATTCCCATTGGTTCACGTATACTCAGATGAAATATCAGGTCATTTTGACCAGTGGTTCTTTTTTTTACAGCCTTTTGAAAGTGCAACTTTAACTATAATCACCCTGTATATAAATATGGAGTTAATATCCTAAGCATGGACTATTAAGCATGGTGATAATTTAAATACTTAAAAAAGTACTTATTAATAATAACCAATCTGATGAATAAATAAAGTCTGCGAATGAAGCAGTTTTTATATAGTGTCATAATGAATAGAGGAAAGTATATTCAACTAGGTAAATTATATCCAATGGTTGGAATATCATAGTTGAGATTTTTCTCCAACAGAGCGAAAATATGCCGGGACCAGGACTCGAACCTGGGTACTTTGGTTTGCCGATGATACTCCAACCATTGGATATAATTTACCTAGTTGAATATACTTCTCTTCATTATGACCTAAATACATGGTATACAGGAGTTTCCGTGCTATTTCAAGATTCATCATGTAAATGCTATAGTTATAGCTCGGATGAATAAAATTAACGCTGCAGTTCGCAGCCTTGTCCAACAGATAAGTGTGAATATGCCAGTCCAGGATATGGTCGGGAGAACGTTGGTACGGCAAACCAAAGTACCCAGGTTCCAGTACTGGTCCCGGCATATTTTCGCTCTGTTGGAGAAAAATCTCAACTATGATACTCCAACCATTGGATATAATTTATATATTATTTTTTACATTAAACATCACAAATTTTCACTGATAATATAAAATATATTTTAAAAATTATCACTATTAAAAAATACCCTAATTTTTCATACTTGAAAGATAATTTTTAAAAAGAGAGAAAATGATTAGGGATCGTTATTCGACTCCCACTCCCAAAAAATATAAACGAATAAATAAAAATGAAAAAAAAAAAAACTTTTTAAATCCCGATTAAAAAGTTAAGGTATATATTTCAAGGCGTTTTTAATTTTGTGAATGTTACTTTAGTATTAGCATGTTTTCCTCTCAAATTTTGAGTGTTTTTGAAACATTCTTTATGTTTCGAATATTTTTACTAAAAAAAGTTTTTTATACAAAAAAGTTCTAGTCTTGGAAATCAGTTTTTTATTTTTAATTTTTGACAGTGTCTTTTATGAAGAATTTTTTCGGATGAATAACAAATGCGACGGAGCAGCTGTTGAAGAAATAGAATAAGTATCTAAGACATTAAAAGAGATATTTTAAAGTTTTTTTCAATGCATTAGGAATTATACTTTCATTCGAAATCAAACCATTTTTTTTTCTCTTTGCTTCACTTACAATTGAACTAAACAGAAACCTTTATTTTTTTATTGTAAAAACAAAAAGTGAAAATTTGATGAATTTTTTTTTTACAAGCTATAATAAAAACATTGGATTTTCATTGTCTCACAAGTTTTTATATTTATTGAAATTTTGTTAACTGTTTCGTTTTATTACGTATGTTTATTTGTAAAGATTTAATATGTAGTTGAAAATGAAAAAAAAATATCATGCAGTGTATTAATGAATTATAATGCATTTCGCATAATCAGATATAATACTAGATTATTTTTTTAACACAATTTTTCAAATTGGTAAAGTAATCATACAAGTTGTAAATTTCCAACTGGACGAAAAATGTCCGGGCCAGGATTCGAACCTGGGATCGCTTGGCTGAAGCCGCCACGCTCTACCACTGAGCTATCCCGGTCGAATCTGGAGGGCATAGTTCATCCAGTTAACCTTATTGATCAAAGCAACTGGTCTGATATTTTAATCAGCTCAACAGAAAAGATCGCAGGTAATGGAACTCCAGTAAACGCTGGATACGTGAATACACTAGATTATTTTTTTAACACAATTTTTCAAATTGGACATTTTTCGTCCAGTTGGAAATTTACAACTTGTATGATTACTTTACCAATTTGAAAAATTGTGTTAAAAAATAATCTAGTGTATTCACGTATCCAGCGTTTACTGGAGTTCCATTACCTGCGATCTTTTCTGTTGAGCTGATTAAAATATCAGACCAGATGCTTTGATCAATAAGGTTAACTGGATGAACTATGCCCTCCAGATTCGACCGGGATAGCTCAGTGGTAGAGCGTGGCGGCTTCAGCCAAGCGATCCCAGGTTCGAATCCTGGCCCGGACATTTTTCGTCCAGTTGGAAATTTACAACTTGCAGATATAATACTGTCTACTCTTGATAAAATATTGTTAAAATAGAAGATATTTACACAGATGAAATGTTAGTTTTTTTTGTTAAGTTTAAATATAATTTTTAAAACTTTATTATTTTTATTCCAATTTACTTTTCTGTAAAAGAAAAAAAATGTTTTACATCTCTATTTTATTGCTGCTTAGTTAAGACATTGTTGACTGATCGCCGTCACCGGTATACTCGCGTTCAAATGTCATTGGAAAGGATGTGTTTTGAACCTATTTGCTTCACACTTGTATCTTTTATTTTTTCCATAAAATGTTGGTAAAACTAAGATACGCCGCGAGGCGCTCAGACGGGGCCCGGCGCGGCAATCGACCACCGGACCCAAATCCTCATGGACTTTTAACGCGCACATCGGCGATCACCGAGTGCGTTACCGGCCGATCCGGAGGATCGTCATCCAACGAAACCTACCAATTTTTAACCGAGCTCGCGACGACGAATGTTGGTAAGCTTTTAACAGAAAAATAGGTTTTTGTATCATGTGGTTGAAAATATTTTGTTGTATTAAAACAATTATATTAAATCCATATGTTATAAGATACACTGATGCATAAATTTGAAAATCTCTTCTGAGCAACCAATGTACCAAAAACTTTTAGAAAAGGACTGAGCTTCCATTGTTTCAAAACCCAGATTTCGTATTAAATTACCGAGTACAGCTGTCGCAGACGCATCTTTTTGGCGCCAAAAGGGCGATTTTATGCCTGAGTAAACCGGCGACATTGCCGAGATTATGGCAACATGGTAGAGCAGTTTGTGCGTGTTTTATATTAAATTAAACATTGTGTATCTATACTAATATTATAAAGGAGTAAATCTTGTTTGTTTGTTTGTAGGGGGTAATCTCTGGAACTACCGAACCGATTTCAAAAGTGATGGTGGCAAATTGATGGTGACAACCCCTGCTCCAACATAGGCTATATTTTATGTCGGTGCCACTAACCCCAGGGGGTGCAGGAGCAAAAAACGTTCTAAAATTGCGATTTTTCAGTTATCACACTGGCTGTCAAGCCCTGAGAGCTTGGCAGCCGGTTCTGTATGTATGTATGTACGTACGTAATGCGATAACTCTTCATAGAAATATCCGTTTTCCTTCAAATTTTGTTTATAGGTTCACTGTGTTAAGGCGCTTCCCTGATTAGTTTTCGGGATTGATTGGTTAAGTATAAAAGGGGGGGAACAAGGGGCTAATCCCCCCCCCCCTTAATTTATATAAATGGGTTTTTCATGCAGAATTATTCCGTTTTCCTTCAAATTTTGTGTATAGGTTCACTGAGTTAAGGCGCTTCCCTGATTAGTTTTCGGGATTGATTGGTCAAGTATAAAAGGGGGGAACAAGGGTCTAATTCCCCCCCCCCTTAATTTATATAAATGGGTTTTTCATGCAGAATTATTCCGTTTCCCTTCAAATTTTGTTTATAGGTTCACTGAGTTAAGGCGCTTCCCTGATTAGTTTACGGGTTTGATTAGTTAAGTATAAAGGGGGGGGGATCGGGGGGGGGGCTAATCCCCCCTTAATTTATATAAATGGGTTTTTCATGCAGAATTATTCCGTTTTCCTTCAAATTTTGTTTATAGGTTCATTGGGTTAAGACGCTTCCCTGATTACTTTTCGGGATTGATTGGTTAAATATAAAGGGGGGGAACAAGGGGCTAATTCCCCCCCCCTTAATTTATATAAATGGGTTTTTCTTGCAGAATTATTCCATTTTCCTTCAAATTTTGTTTATAGGTTCACTGTGTTAAGGCGCTTCCCTAATTAGCTATCGGGATTGATTAGTTAATATAAAGGGTGGGGGGGATCGGGGGGCTAATTCCCCCCTTAATTTATATAAATGGGTTTTTCATGCAGAATTATTCCGTTTTCCTTCAAATTTTGTTTATAGGTTCATTGGGTTAAGACGCTTCCCTGATTACTTTTCGGGATTGATTGGTTAAGTATAAAGGGGGGAACGGGGGGCTAATCCCCCCCTTAATTTATATAAATGGGTTTTTCATGCAGAATTATTCCGTTTACCTTCAAATTTTGTTTATAGGTTCACTGTGTTAAGGCGCTTGCATGATAATTTTCGGGATTGATTGGCTGAGTATAAAGGGGGGAACGGGGGGGTGGCTAATCCCCCCCTTAATTTATATAAATGGGTTTTTCATGCAGAATTATTCCGTTTTCCTTCAAATTTTGTTTATAGGTTCATTGGGTTAAGACGCTTCCCTGATTACTTTTCGGGATTGATTGGTTAAGTATAAAGGGGGGAACGGGGGGCTAATCCCCCCCTTAATTTATATAAATGGGTTTTTCATGCAGAATTATTCCGTTTTGCTTCAAATTTTGTTTATAGGTTCACTCTGTTAAGGCGCTACCCTGATTAGTTTTCGGGATTGATTGATTAAGTATAAAGGGGGGGGAACGGGGGGATAATCCCCCCCTTAATTTATATAAATGGGTTTTTCATGCAGAATTATTCTATTTGCTTCAACATTTGTTTATAGATTCATTGGGTTAACACGCTTCCCTGATTAGTTTTCGGGATTGATTGATTAAGTATAAAGGGGGGGAACGGGGGCTAATACCCCCCTTAATTTATGTAAATGGGTTTTTCATGCAGAATTATCCCATTTCCTTCAAATTTTATTTATAGGTTCACTGTGTTAAGGCGCATCACTGATTAGTTTTCGGGATTGATTGGTTAAGTATAAAGGGGGGGAACAAGGGGCTAATTCCCCCTTATCTATACTAATATATAAAGTAGTAAAGATTGTTTGTTTGTTTGTTTGTAGGGGGTAATCTCTGGAACCACTGAAGCGATTTTAAAAGTGATGGTGGCAAATTAATGGTGACAATCCCTGCTCCAACATAGGCTATATTTTATGTCGGTGCCACCACCCCCAGGCTGGGTGCAGGAGCGAAAAACGTTCTAAAATTTCGATTTTTTTGTGTACTGAAGGAGATAGAAGTATCAAATTTGGTATGGTAGTTACTTACAAGATTTAAATCCTCTATAAGAACAAAATCTAAAAAAATTCGAAGTTTAAAAGGCTGAAATAAGCAAAAAATTTCTAAAAACATTCTAAATTACAATTTGTATGGAATGTCTGGAACTACAGAACCGATTTCAAAAGTGATGGGGGCAAATGGATGGTGACAATCCCTGCTCCAACATAGGCTATATTTTATGTCGGTGCCACTACCCCGAGGGGGGTGCAGAAGCGAAAAACGTTCTAAAATTGCGATTTTTGCGATGCTGAAGGAGCTAGAAACTTCAAGTTCGGCATGATTGTTATTTATAAGATCTAAATGCGCTCTAAGAACAATTTCTAAAGAAAAATGATCTAATGATTCTGCGATTTTTCAACTATTGAATTTCTAAAATTACCAAATTTCACAATAGAGTACCATAGCGAAACCTTCATGCGTAAAAAGATAATGATAAGGGCGACGTGTCCTGACGTGTATATTGACTATAGCACGAGTCACAAATTATAGTATCCTTATTATTCTGTTAAAATATAAAAGTGAATTATGAAATGTCATTATTTTGTTTGATTAAAGGTTCGTTAAGAGAAATTGACAAGCGTAGCGGGCGTAGCTTGCTAGTAGTATAATAAATTAAATCATTGTGTGTGTTTTATAATAAAATAATTTGTGTGGGCTTATAATAAAAATGTGTTTTTTATAATAAAATAAACGGTTTCTCATATTAAAATAAGACTAACATGCTGTTAAACAAGCTAGACCAAACAAGTAAACGAAAACGGGGTTTTCTTGTCAAATTGGCGCAAAACAAAAATCGCGCCAACCTCGGTGCGTCTGCGACAGCTGTTCCAATTGCCGTTCAACAACGTGTTAAATTAAGACCTTGTTGACGGACTACGAGGATTTTCGTGTTTATATGATCTTAGATCAGTGTTGAAATCAGATTTTTTTCTCCGGGAGGGGAGCAGTATGGAGTTCAGAGAAGGGGAATTTGCACAGTCTATTATCAAACACAAAAATTCAAATCTTCCGGGGGAGGGCGTTTTGGTGCTCAGGGGGACGTTAATCCCGGATTATCCCCTGAATTCATCACGTTTTAAGACCGTTATATATAAACATGTGTCCAACCAATATATTTATAATAAAATATATTTATTACCAATATATTTATAATAAAATATATTTATTACCAATATATTTATAATAAAATATATTTATATACCAATATATTTATTTAATAATACGAAGTTTACTTATGTTCTGCAAATATTTGATTTATTTGATTTATAAGATATTTGGTTCAAAACATGTGTATTTGACATAAGAAGCCCCATCCACCTCACCAAGTAATAATAATAATAATAATAATATAATAATTAACAAAAAGACTGGTCAGCATTGGTATTAACTAGTATTTTACAGTATATGAATATATTTACTATTTTTCTATCACGTAAGTTTATTTGAACAAAAAAAAAAAAAAAAAAAAACGAGGAGATACAAATATTTTTTCATTAATCAAAAATAGCTCATTTTACTTCTAAGATTAGTATTATTGTCATGTCTTTTTAGTCTTTATGAACGCAGCGCAGCACTTTTCTAAATATAAGTTACAGGAAAAGGAGGCAGCATAATAAATTAAATTTCGTATTTCAACACATATATAACTCTTTGTAAAACAAATGTCATATCTAACAGCTGTAATTGATTTCAATACATTTTGCAATTTAAGTACAATCAAGCACGGGTTGTACCCCACCCGAACCCGAAAATTCTACATAAATACAACTCGAAATCCGAACCGAACCCTACAAAAAAAAAATCGTCAACACAAAACCTGACACACTTCAACCTGAACACGAGACACTTCTACTCGAACACGAAATATTCAAACTCGAACTCGAAGTGAAAGTAAATTAATCCGCATTTTAATGCAATTATGGAAAAGTAGACTACAATTATGTCTCTAATATCAATTTTATTTTTTTTTGTATAAAAGTGAACACATATACACTCAATAATATTCAAGAATATACAGCGTGTCCACGTATAACCTGACCAACCTTTATTTTCGCAACCGTTGGTCCTTGATGCTTACTTCCAATTACAAAAATAGTTTAAATAAGGTAAAGAATTATTTTTAAAGCGATTTGGGTCAAGAAAAACATTTATTAAAAATTACGAAATTTAAATTTTTATATGGTCTCCCGGTCCCATAAGTGATATTTAGTAAAAATTTACTGTGACACTAACAAGTAAGCCAAAAAAAGTCCCATTCATCTAACATTAAAATTGACCCAGTTATGAAAATTTGAAATGAATGACTTATACCACTTTTTTGCATCTTAAAACAGATGATTTCGGCCATGCTTTCAGGGGTCGTATATAAAGTACTTAAAATTATTTCAAGGTATCTGCGCTTTGAAAGAAATCGTACAACTACTACGATTGAGTTAACTTTTATTAGTTAAGTTCCAGATTAATTAAAATCATTGTATTTTAACTTATGTTTTATTTGTAAGGATTTGAGGCTATGATTTCTTTTAACAAAAATTATGTTATTTTCATAAGGTTTTATTTAACTTGCAACGATCGTCTTTCCTGTTTAAAATGTGTACTCTAACTTTAACTCACTTTCAAATGTCCGATCGAAGTTAAATTTTACATATTTTGATTTAAATCCGATGACAATGTAATAATATTATGATTTTCGACGCTTACCATCTTATACATACTTATATTAGAGGATAACATGAAAAAATTCGGATAGATTACCGTCAACCCGTCAACAAGTTTAAGGAAGAGTTTTAGATTAGATAACATAAACCTGCGATGGTTGTGTTTTTTAACTTTTATAATTACGTTTTATGCATTTTTTAACACTGAATAAAAAAATTACCTTCACTTTTAACAATCATGTCAGGATTTTTCGCAAATCGTAAATTTCAAGGTTAAAAAATAGTGAAAAATCTGATACTATAAGTAGATGTAAGACTTTTTATTCAGTTTAATTTTATTTAATTCAATAATTTATTCTGGCTTATACTGGGTTTCTTACAGCTAAATAGCTCAGGGGTCCGATGAGGTTGGGAAGGGTAGGAGGATCAATTTTAACTTTGAGCTTTTTAACTTTGAAATTCGCGATTTGAGAAAAATCCTGACGTGATGGTTTAAAATGAAGGTCATTGTCGGATTCAGCGCTAAAAAATACATAAGAATTAATTTTCAAGATCTAAAAAACATGGCACAGCCCAAAACTTGAAAGACTGTGTAATCTAACAGCATTTTAAAATCTGTATCATTTTGTAAAGAATTGAGGCTGTTGTTTTTCATCCTTTTATTTAACAAAAATTTTGTTATTTTTATCTTCTTATATGTTTAGTACAAATTGTATATTTCGCATTAATATGTCAGAATGATTATAGATTTCACATTTATATTATATTGCAATGTTAATTTTGCTCTCAACTATTTTTTTGATATATCTGACGATTATTTATATTTCTTCTACATTTGTGAAAGACCCCTATTTTGCAGCAAAAAATATACTCCAAATTTAAACAGATATTACTCGGTCAATTTTAATGTTAGATGAATGAGACTTTTTTTGTCTTACTTGTTAGTCTCTTATATAAAGTACTTAAATGTCGAAAAAATTTACTGTACAGTAAATTTTTACTAAATATCACTTATAGAACCGGGGGACCGTATAAAAATTTAAATTTCATAATTTTTTAATAAATGTTTTTCTTGACACAAATCGCTTTAAAAATAATTATTTACCTTATTTAAACCATTTTTGTAATTGGAAATATGCATCTAGGACCAACGATTGCGAAAATAAAGGTCGGTCAGATTATACGTGGGCACCCTGTATGTATATTTTTAATGAAAAATATTCAAGACTTTCTTTTGATAAAAATCAGGTCAACCCGAACCTGAAACATTTTCTGGATTTTAACATTGGGCTAACGAGAATTAATATTTTACTGGCACGAAATAATATATTACGATAACTATAGCTGTCATCAAATGTGATGTTTTGTACAACCGGCCGCTAGAGTGCGCTATTTTCAATTCCATAAATTTTTTTCATTCATCTGCGCAGCTTTAATATTTAAGGGCTTTAGTTGACTCATAAGAAAGAGTGTAAAATACTATCAAGGGTATTATTATACATTTTCCATGGTATTGAAGTAGCGTTTAAAGTTATGTATGCTTTTGTGAGGAAGTATTTGCCTAAGAGATTTATTATTTTTTAATTGTTAAGGCTTCAAAAATATAACTTTTTCCCATGTGAAATAGTGAGACTGATAAATAAATATTTACAAACGGCAAATAAATAAATGAAACACAGACGTTAGTTAATAATTCATTGTTCTTGGTTCTAGGATTAAAGGCAGGATAATAAATTTCATCTTTGAAAACGTATAATTATACTTTTAATTAAAGAAGTATCAAAAATTGTTTACCAGCAATAATCACTTGTTCTAAAGCCTGATGACCTTTTTATATTTCAATTTTTCTAATGTTTACAAGTTAATTTATTTTACTATGTTAGCTTTAAAAGGATAATATTTAATTTTTTTTCACAACTTTTCTGATTAAAAAAGAAATAATATTTACTTAAAGGTTATTATATACGTACAAATCCTACATTATAGGCCGTTTACGCTTACGAATTTTTATTTTGTTTTTCAATATTTTTGGATATTTTGAATGAATAAAATTTTACTTAAACGCTTTAAACACTATTATTTTAATTTTAGCTATCTTGTATATTAAATTATTAACAACCTAACATTTTTAAAATAATGACATTAGATTTTCTATATTAATAAGTGAGAAATAAGTGAAATTAGTCAAAATATCCAAAAATATTGAGAAGTATAATCTATAATATATATATTGGAGACTTGGTCAGTTTTGTTGTTAGAAGTTGTTTTTTTATATTTTGAATTCAAAGGTTTATATATATATATAATTCCAATTAATGTTTTATTCAGAATAGACCTGAAATAGGCACGATATATGCAATATGGTAAAAATTAAAATAGACGAGTTTAGAGCGTCTAAGTCAAATTTTATTCAGTCATAATTCTCCAAAAAATTGAAAAGTTTAATCTATAATAAAAAAAATATATATATTGAATTTTAATTAGTCGTTGATGCAGAATAGACTTGAAAAATGATGTATCTTTTTACTTATTTTTAAATGAATTTTTTGAGTATCTTAAGAATTATTTAATTGATTCTTTTGTCTTTTATTTTGTGACAGATACGAGCTCTAACTAATTAAAAGTAAGTATTTGGGAGGAAATATTTCATTTAATTAGGTTAATGTACTACTGGTGTTACATTTAGAAATCTTTGCACTCATTGTGACAGATTGTAATCACGAATTCTGAATGCAAGTAATTGTTAATTAAGGTTGATTCAAATTTAAATGAAAAGACGGTTTTGAAATTTAGAAAAAGGATTAGATTTTATTTCGATTCCATTGCAAAATTTTGATTGCAATAATGAGGTTAATAATCATGGTACATAAATATGATAAAATCAGCTAACTTTGATTTTTTTTTTTATAATTGCAGAATATTTTTTGCAGAGAATCCATCGGCTATTTGTTTTTTGGTTACCAATGTTTCCAAACAATAATTTTCGTGGTAAATGTTTACAATTTTTTAAATGTACGTCTACCACGAAGATTGTTATTTGGAAATAGAGGTAGACAAAAAAGTGTCTGTTGGGCACCCTATAATTAATATTAAGCAGAACATAACAATACTAAACACCATCTTCCCAGCAAACCACCTTCCTTTCACTAATAATTATTACTTTTATAGGAAAAAAAAAAGACTAGAAAAGAACTCTTTTAAAAGCACACACACACACAAAATTAAAAGTAAAAACAGCACATACGTGCACTAAAAAAAAAAAAAAAAAAAAATCGTCTAACTAGCACTAATAAGGGTGGAAGTCTAAATGATGAACTGATTACCAAAGAATAAAATTACAGAAGAAATGGTGCAACATAAAAGGGATAGCAGACATAAAAAAGATATGGACTGA
Organism: Maratus michaelseni; assembly: GCA_963931845.1. Taxonomy (NCBI): domain Eukaryota; kingdom Metazoa; phylum Arthropoda; class Arachnida; order Araneae; family Salticidae; genus Maratus; species Maratus michaelseni. The sequence continues at coordinate 191,141,677 of OZ007587.1, forward strand.
TAGCAATCAAAGCTCAAAATCACAAATCTCCAAAATACACAACGAAAGAAACTTACAACATCATAGTGAAAACAGACATAATTTAAAATTGGACTAATGGCCAAGGAACATGCCATCCCCCCCCCCTCATAGTGCAGAAAGCTTATCCCTCAAAATTATGTGACAAAAATATGGCAAAAAGTGATAATCACCCAAGAATGTGAACAACCACCGCAAGCTAAATTCAAGTATCTTAAAACGAGACAACTAACCAAGAAAGTGATAAAACCCATGAAAATATCAAGCAACAAGAAAAAGGGACAGGTACCCGACCTGTGACAACACTCCAAGAAAAAGCCAAAAGCGCAGTCCATCACTGCCAAAAAAAAAAAAAAAAAAAAAAAAAAAAGTCTTGATTTTACAGTATAATACTGGCAGCTGGGATGCTATTATACTGTCAAATCAACACTTTTTTTTTGCAGTGATCAAAAGCGCCAAAGACAATCTCCAAATAGGTATGCTGCAGCGTCAAATCAAACAAGCAAATCCATTTTAAGTAACCGGCAAATATAGAACTCAAACAAAGTAGACCTGAGCTGCCATTAAGGCGGCATAGAGTATATGCAATAACCTCTTCCGAGTTACTTATGATTCCGAAAGGCGTTCTTTATCTTTAGAAACCTCAGAAACCAATAAATTTTCAAGATTTAAAGAAGCATTTATAAAAAAAAAGGTTTATTTTTCCTGCCAATGGTTTTCGGAAAATTTCCGAGTAGTTTTTATAGTGTATTAATCAGTATATAATAATAAACAAGTAAATATTGTTAAAAAATCACAAATTTTAATTTTTTGAAGATTTTACTTCTTGGAGGGCTTTTTTCTTTTTCTTAGTATATTGGTGAGCATATAGGGTGTAATAGACGGTACTTCCTTGGTCCCCACAATTACAATTAAGACAAATTAAGACAGTCACGATTTCGCCAAGGCCATCCTGAAGCTTATATAGGCATCATAGATACACATACATATACTTCAACCGCTCATATATGTGCCATATATGCCAATATATACGTAATATTTACGTCCTAAATGTTATATATACGTCATATGAAAGTCATATACATGCGTCATATACGCATCATATGGCTTTGGAAATATATAAGTCATTATATTGGACATATATAAGTCATGAAGTGTCAAATATATAATATGATTATAATCTTATATATGTCTTAAATTTTGTCGACACATCTTGGTCTCTTGGGGCCGTTGTAACAAAGTAGTACCAAATAAACTAATTTGAAATTTATCACCGAAAGTAAGATCTATTCTTTGCATTAGACCACATTTTAAATTTAGAGGTTTCATTTAAAATTTCAAAGGGCGGCTGAATTTATCAAAGAAAAAAAAGAGAAACAACAAAAAAGATACTGAACATGTGCTTATTTTGACAAAATTGAATTATTAAGAAACAATATTGCTTAAAATATTGATTCTTAATAATTCAATTTTTATGCGGCATAAAACTGAAATTTTCTCACGAAATCACTAAAAATTACTGACAGTGTGTCAAAAAGAATAACCTAAATCCCCTTTGCGATACAGTGCGGGAGGGGAGAATGCTTTTTATTCTTGCTTATCTTTATTCTTAAAAAGAATTTTCTTTACACATTGTCAGTCACAATTTTTGCCTGCTCATATATTCGCTGCGAAGATAAAACTAAAAGCATGATTGACGATTAAAAGCATTGTATAATTCAATATGAAGGCTCTTTTTAAAAAAAAAATCTAATATCTATGTAAAATGGCTTACCGCATGAAGTTTTGAAATTTTGTATTTGATCTTTTAGAAATTCATATTCCTCACTTCTTAAAACGAAAATAAGTTCCAAGTATTTAACTATTTGAAAGGCGGTGGGATATTATTTATACCTTAATTTTAATCCCTAAATGGCTCAATAACACCGGAATTTTCGAATAAAATTTTACTTTTGAAATGCATATTACAAAATTTAATTTTTTCCGCAATCTGCCAAATTATTCTATAAATTTTTTTCATTTAATTATGTTCCGTATATAACCCCAGCTTATTAAAATAATTCTTATTCTTAAAATAGTCTTTTACTATCCATATGTAAAGCCAGTTTATCCTAATCCACTTAATAATATTTATTGGAAAGTAGTTAGATCTAAAATTGGCGATAGCTTTTTTAATTTATTCTTTAAATAGAACATCTTTATTTTAATCCATTATTAAAATTCATTATTATTCCCGTGTAGTCAAATTGGTATAACTTCTTTATTTAAATGCTAAAATATGTCATCTCTTAAATTATCCGCTCAGAAAATCCTATTCCCGTAAAGTTATTCTATTATTAAATATTAAATGTTTATTAAAGTATTTCCAAAAAACTTTAATTCTTTTTTTTTCTTCTACAAAGATTCATTTTCTCTTTTTATTTATTTTTTTATTACGTATTAAATTCGAAGTTTAACCACAGCCTCAAAAGAGATAAATTGGTTTGTTGATATGGCAGGCGTCTGGTACGAGATTACCGAATATTCTAGAAAAGCGTAGAACATTTTTCGCGCTAAGGAAACCATTTTTCGACAAGATAATTCCACCGGAAATGCTAATAGAGTTCTTTAAAAAACCTTGTGATTTGATGAAAGTCGGTCACGTGACGTGTGTTTTGTGTTCTTACGCGAGCTAGGTTAAAACTCTCGCACATCCTGATTCGGAGAGAACTTTGACAGTGGAGAAGTTTGACGTTTAGTGTTGGCTAACGAGCAGAGTAAAAATTTAACTGTCTTCTAATACAGAACATCGTCTTTTTAGTTAATAATGTAGAGAGTTTTGATAAAGTATTAGCAGGGTTTCGTGCCCAGTGGATTCAATCCATTCTCCTAAATAATGACTTTAAATTTGGGACAATTATTGACTGTCGCAATGGATCGTACTGCTGCATAGATTTAACTACAGCCTACCGAGCATTCCTCCTGACTTGACATTTCAAAATGTCAATAAATTTTTTTCTTCTACTGAAAACGGACTGAAGTGATTTGTTGTTGGTGACACCACACGGCCTCCTGATGCGATCGAGAAGGGAAATCTTGCACAAAGTTAAACATGTTTATCAACGATCTACTGACTGCCATTCACACCGAATTCGAACTTGAATTTACGACATGCATACGTGAAGAAAATCTTTTACTTAGTTTCAAATAAAGTTGTTCGTAAATTCTGGTGTCATTCAATCATTTCAATATTTTTGCAACAGAAGTACTTTGCCCCGGAAAGCACGGTTGCCAGGTAAATAGTAAAATTTTATTTTGAATACCACTAATTTCGTGTAGAAATAGTCCCATTAATTACAGAAATTATGCGATTAAATCAGGTTAATAAATCTATTCGAAAATAGCAGCATTCAAAATCAAAGGTTAGTATTTTTCTGGCAGTCCTGCCTGAAAGGGTTAAAACACATTTATATATATTTTTGTATCTACGTTTCTATATCTAATTATCTATTTATCTTTCTGCCTGTATACGACTTATATGTAACATATTTCCTTGACACTAGTAGTGATTGCAATCCCGCAAGCTGCGTGATCCCAAAGCAAGCCTTTTAAAAATATCTACCATAATTTCCGAATAGAAGATTTTTTTTCGCCTTATTTAATAACAGATTTCGGTGATTTAAATAAAGTAAAAACTTCTATTTAGAAATTCTGGTCGATATTTTTAATTAGAAACGCACCGGAAATACTACTAACAACTAGTTTTAAAACAAGAAATTCAAAACATCTATTAGATATTTCGAATAGTAATTAATCTTTGGTTTATTTTAACTGAATTTGTGATCTACAGCCTTTTGAGCTTCTCTCCTTAAATCACATAAATACTTTGATAAATATAGGTAAGGAAATTCCTCTTTGGTCCATAATGATATCTGCGTCCCAGGTGAGGAAGTATCCAGCTTTAATTTATTTGTGTCTTTATCCATTTTGATATGTGGAGACTAGATTAATTCACTTAGGAGATCCATTTATATCTGGAACTATTATTTTAATAGAAATAAAAAGTTAAATTAAATTTAAATACAAAAGTTGTTAAATTAAAGAGAATTTGTGCAGAAAAATATTCTACCACTTTATTGCTTTAAGAGCATTCTAGAGTTTGATGTACATAAATTGCCTTATCGGCGCTTAGCAGTTTTTAGTTCTTAATCCACGCGTTACATCTTTATAATTGGATGATAAAAATGTTACATTAAAATCAAAATGAAAGTTATTAATAAATCATCATAAGTGAAATTAATAAGTTATTTTTCGCGGGAAGAAGCATGGATCGGCGGTGCTTTGCACGAAACCAAGTTTACTTAAACTTTTTCCTATCTTAATATCCCATGCTCTTGCGGCTTGTTTCAGCCCATAAAGAGCTTTTCTCAGTTTACAAATTGTATTTTCTTCTCCCGGTATGACATGTCCTTCTGGTTGTGACATATAAACCTCTTCGTCTAAATTTCCGTGGAAGAACGCTGTTTTTATGTCCAGATGATTTACATTTACATTTTTATATGCTGAACATGCTAGAAAAGCTCTTATTGTTGTATATGCTATGGCAGGTGCAAATCTTTCATAATAATCAGTTCCGAATTTTTGAGAAAAACCTTTAGCTACCAGTCGTGCCTTATATTTATCTATTTCACCATTTGTATTAAATTTTAACGTAAATACCCATTTGCATCCTATTACTTTTACTCCAGATGGTGGATCCATAAGTTCCCATGTTTTGTTTTTTCTTAATGAAGTAATTTCTTCATTAGTTGCTTCGTACCATTTATTTCTATCATATGGATTATCGATTTCTCTATATCCTTCTATTCTCTTGGTTCTATTATTTTATTTTCTTTAGTAATATATGCGAATCTATTAGGTGGATCACCCCTATTTGATCTCTGGGATCTTCTAGGTTAATTTATTATAATTTCTTCATTGTCTGTTTATTTATCTTCCTGCATGTTTATAAAAATTCCTGAAGAATCCTCCTGCTGAAAGGTTTCTTCTATAGCTTTATCGTCAACATTTCTTTTTTGGGATTTGTCGAGATAAGCGTAAGCTTTGCAGCCAAATACTTTAATGTTTGCTAAATCTGGCATTTTATTCGTCCATAGCTGGAATGGAGTAGAATTGTGTGATTTTGTGGTAAGTCTATTTAAAAGATACACAGCTGTATTTAAAGAATCGCCTCAAAATTTATGAGGTAACTTAGTTTTCGATAACAGGTAACGCGTCATTTCGACTTGTGTTGTTGGGGTCTTCCTTTCTGACATGCCGTTCTGGGGTGGATAGTGGGGAACGGTAAACTGGTGATGTATACCGGAAGTGATACACTTCGTCGACAATCACTTCGTCGACATATCATTTCGTCGACACCACTTCGTCGACAGGTACACTTCGTCGACATATCATTTCGTCGACAGGTACACTTAGTCTACATATCATTTCGTCTACACATTGTATGTAATTCACCTTTAGTCGACAATTTGATTTTGATTTGATTTTTGGATTTTTATTGTTTAAAATACATTACAAAAATACATTACAAAAAAAAAATACAATACATAAATTACATTGCGAAAAAAACTATAAATTCAAACATATTCAAATTGCAGTAAAAATAAATTTATAATGAGATATTATATGCAATTCCTCGTAGAAAATCTAAATTAGACAGATTTGTGCTATTTGCCAAGACATTTTGGATTCTCCGTTCTTTGTTTTTTTCTACATTTCGTTTTTTCTGTGGCGGTTCACCCTGTATAATATTTTCTATTTCTTATTCAGTTTCCCTTTGTTCCTTGCGAATTTCCGAAATAATAGCAAAAATTCCAACATGGCGAAATGATATGTCGACGAAGTGTACATGTCGGCGAAATGATATGTCGACGAAGTGTACATGTCGGCGAAATGATATGTCGACGAAGTGTACATGTCGACGAAATGACATGTCGACGAAATGATATGTCGACGAAATGATTGTCGATGAGCTGACTGCCACCCATGTATACCTGCTTCAGATAAAAAATTTCTAATTCTTCACTTGTGTATTCTCCCCCGTTGTCCGTTCGGAATTCTTTAATTGAACGACTGAATTTATTTTTCGTAATGGCTACGTATTCTTTCAGTTTTGTACCTCACTTTTCTTTGATAAGAGGAATATCATTGTAAATCTACTAAAATCATCGGTAAATGTGAGAAAGTACTTCTTTCCTCCTATGCTTTCTTTTTGCATCGGCTCACATACACTAACTAGATCGAGGACCTTCTGAGCTCTGTTTGTACTGAGTTTTGGGTACGGTGCATCCATTAATTTACATTTTATGCAGCTTTCGCAAATTACATCATGTTTGCATATTTGAATTTTTAAACCTGTAGCTAAATTGTTAGGTAAAAGTTGTTTAATTCAATTTATGTTCCTATGTACCAATCTCTTATGCCAAAGCTCAATGCAGTTCTTATTCTTGCATTGATGAGTTAAATTGGCATAGTTTTCTTGTTTAGGTTTGTACAAGTCAATTTCATATAAATTGTCTTTTATTTTACCTTCTAAGAATGTTTTCTCCTTATGGGTTAACTTACAGGTGTTATTTTCAAACATAAGCTTACAACCATGCTTCACGGCTTTAGTAACCGACATTGGATTTGACTGTATGTCTGGGACGTATTTCTTTTAAAGTTATGTCGTTTGATTGCGTTTGTAGTTTTATTGTGCCTGTACCGTGTGATTCGAGAGCTTTTCCGTTGGCTATCGTGACAGTATTTTTATTATTTGTATCAATATCAACAAATAAACGTATGCCATTACATATGTGTGAGCTCCTTCTGGAATCTACCTAGATATAAGTAAATATAGATTCACTTTGCGCAAGAAAATAGAATTGCTCTTGAGACACTGTATTATCTAAAGTGTTATGTTTTTCTTCGCTGTTACTCTCCAGAATCTGTGTGTTTGTTTCTACTTTTGCTTCTAGAGTATTTTTATTCGATTCAAAGCATAAAGATGAATTTTGTCTGTATTTTTCCTTTGTTTCGTTTTTAGAATTTTTACTTTTACGAAACCAACAATTTGATTTTATTAACCTCATTAATTGTATTTGTAATAATTCTATTTACATCGGGTAAACATTCATTTAAAAGGAAAATTAATTTTAAATTTTGAATTTCCAACAAATATATTGTCATATACAGTGTACTTCTGTAGAGTAGATTCTATATGTCAAAATATACACTTTTTGATTCGAAAACAAGGGTGACTATGCCTAATATTTGAATTATCAAAGATTCGATTTACCTTTTTATATTTTAAAGAATATCAAGTAAGCAGAACATTACGAAAATAATCAATTAACATAACAATAATTTATTTTAAAGGGATAATAGAAAAGGGAGAAGAATATAAAAACAATACTATGCACCGCATCACATTAATTACTTTTTCTAACCCATAGAAGTTCATAAATAATGGTGACACAAACAGAAGAAATGGAAATTTTGTATCATTGTTTTCAAAATATGTTCATGGCTAAACCAAGTTCTTGACCGTAATTCATCCATTATGAGTAAATGATAAACCCCAATTTCTGCATGGGCAAGTGGGGCATTTTCTCAGGCTCGCTGTAATTGAAGAGGCCTCAAATTTACTAGTAATAGTAGTAGCAGCAGTAGTTTCAGTACCAGTTTTTTTTTATCTATATTATTCTAAAATGTCTATATTTTAAAAATAACTCACATCTCTCTTATTAATTTTTTTTCAATCACAATCTGTATTACTGAAGTAGATCTTAAATTAGATTTTGCTGAGGTAATCATTGTTTTTGCCAGCATGAAAATGAAAAAAGAAAAGGGGATTTTCAAGAGTAATTTCAATTATTAATGTTTTTTTAATCATATTTATAAAATGATATTATTTTTGATATTATAATCATAATGATGTCTGTTTGATGCCAGTGAAATTCAAAAATTTGATTTTAATGAAAAAAAATCTATGATTTTATCAATATGATAGTACGAAATAAAAAGTATTAGTAAAATATTCCAACATAGCAGAACAAGTGTTTATGACTTCGGTTTGTCTGTCTGCCTGTGTTCTACAGATTTCGTAAATGTATTCAGATTGCCATGTACTTGATATATGTTATTTAGGTATACTGTAGCATGTCCGTTATTGAAAATGAAGTGTGTAGAATTTATAGTTCGTTTACAGGAATGTTCAAAAGAATACGGCTACATTATGATGTATGGGGATAATTGTTTGAAGTACATTTTAAGTATGTTACACCACTTCAAATATTACGAAATTGGTATACAATGTAGATATGCACTGTAATAAATGGTGCACTTAGCATTTATTGTTGATTTACAGAGATACACAAAATAATTCGATTGCATTTTTCTCAGTAAACAGTAATTATGCGTGGTGTTTTTTATGAAATTGATATACGTTATTAAGATGCGCGATTGAATCTTCCATATAGGAGATAGGGCATGTAACATTTATTGTCTTACAAGGCTATGCAAAAATCGAGATCCTAGGTCATCGTGCTGACTATGAGTAATAACTGCAAGAAGTGCGTTTTCAGTTGTGGTATGAATCTTTATGCTTGACGAAATTTTATTATATTATGCGATGTGCATAAATTCTAAAGATCATACACAGGGATACCCACAATAATTCGAATCAATTCAATTTGAAGGACGGGCATTGCTTAAAGTGCGTTTTCATTTGTGTTATTCGCGTTTCATTTGTGTTACGCGCGTTTCATTTGAACTAAATATGACTATACTGTGTGGTGTGAATATAATATAAATGAATTCATATACCAGGCAGAAGAAAATTATATGGATGCATGCCGTTTATAGACGTCAATTTCCAGGAAAGCAATTTTAGTATATTATGCGTTTTCCAGCTAAATTAAATTTCCGTTTCACTATATGACATGCCTAAAAATCTTTAGATCATATACAGAGCAGCATTAAAGAATTCGAAATTACCGTATGTAGACAGTAATTGCTTATACTGGGTTTTAATTCGTTTTATGTGTTTTCTAAATTGTTTATTTTGATATCTAATTTCATTGGACGAGAAAAGGAAATTTCTTAACAATATTCTGATAGTATTAAAGAGTATTTCATATCAATGCTTGATGCATGATTTTTTGTTTTTTCATACACAGGGTCTCCTTGAGTCAAAGGTGGATCCTGCTAAATGATGAGATCCTTTGTTGCTCCTCAAGGTCCCTGTTTTGCAGTGTTCGTAGCTGCACTTGGATGCCTTTAAACATTTCAAAAGTTCCCTTTTACTGTGAAAGCCTTTATTTATAATTCCTTTACCTTTTATTCCTACATAAACATAAAAAAATAATGTAGAAATCGTAAGTAAAATAAATGGCAAAATCATTGAAAAATTAGGAATTGCTATATTGCGCTTTACATAATGTTTAACAAAGTTCTTTTGTTTTTTGTCATTGAAATTAGTCAATGAAAGATGTATGTAATTATGTACTTGTGTTATACGATGTATCTAAATATGTAAGATATATGTAAGTATACAAAAACGTTTAAATAAAATAGTGACATTTTTCTTAAATAATTCTTGCGATGTAACGCTTATAATGTTTTACATACAAAACTTTCTTACTTGTATGCTTATATCCATCCATTTTACACACTTTGTAACTTCGTATAATTTGTATAAATACATAAACGATATGGCATTTAGAGGTCTGCACGGGCCGAATTTTCCAGGCCCGGGCCCGGCCCGAGTCATACAACAAATAATTTGGCCCGGCCCGGCCCGATACAAAAATTAAAAGTTCGGCCCGAGCCCGGCCCGGCCCGAACAAAAAAAATATTGGCCCGGCCCGGCCCGATTTAAAAGTTAAAAGTTCGGCCCGAGCCCGGCCCGGCCCGGAAAAAAGTTAAAATCTCGGCCCGAACCCGGCCCGGCCCGAGTGAATTTCTACAAAAAAAAAAAATTTACGTCGATTTGGTTAAAAATTTGCCCCATAGGAGGAGATCTAACCAAAAATTCCTATCTCAGCCTTTTTTTTTTCATGTTTATAATCTTCATTTTTATAGAGGTGCCGCAAACTGGAATATTTATTTTTTTAATAAATCTCTATTTGTTATATGTATATGTTTAAGTTATCATCGATATTGTTAATCCATATTCCATTTATTAAAGTGTTAAAAATCAGAAAAATGAATGAAAAAAAAAATGAGTTATAGACAATTTGCCTTCTTAGTAGGTGTAAATGTATTATATATTCTTTTCTTACATATTAGTATATTAATTTTTAATGGATCAACACATTTTTCAATTTAAAACAGGATTCCATCATAAGCAGGTTCTTATTCGCACGTTTTACTATATTTTAATTTAGCTATATTTTAATAAGTGTGTAAAACTACTATTCTTTAAAAAGAATAAATTTTAATGTTTAATTATAAAATAATGGCGATTTAAAAATGTATGCATGTTTTGAAAAGATTTTTATGCCAGATCTTATTTTACTGACCTTCGAACGGACCAGGTACGCCGAGACAATGATTTTCATACGAGTCAAAACCAGGACTAAAAATGTTAAGGCATGAAGACTAGGAAGAATGAAACCAGTCCCGGCTCTGTACGGAAAAAATAATTTAAGGCACGGCCTTATCCTTCAGGAAAAAAGTAGGGCCCGGCCCGGCCCGTAAAGAGTAATCTCTTGGCCCGGCCCGGCCTGAGCCTGCAGAAAAAAATATGGCCCGGGCCCGGCCCGAGTGCCGTGAAGAAAAATAGGCCCGAGCCCGGCCCGCGGGCCGGGCCGAGTACGGGCTTCGGGCCTTGGCCCGGCCCGTGCAGATCTCTAGATAGATACTAGAGCTATATATACATACATAAAACATACAACATCGACAGTAGAACATAGTTGCATTCCACAACTTTTTTCAGACTACAATTTTACATTACTGGAATAATTATTAAGAAATATGTTATTCTTTAATTATTTAATACCATAACGCTTTCTGAAAGCAATTATTTATGAATTTTATTTCTTTTAGTTGTCTTTTCCATTTTATCGAAACTGTACATTAAAAACTCCTTTTTTTTTTATACATTGAATAAAAATGGAAAATAACTGAGGTGGGGTTGATTGTTGACGGCCAATTATCGACACTAGGGATATAGGCCCAGGGGGAGTGCCCTTCGTGGGGGTCTTTCTAAGGGAACCTAATCCGTATTTACGCATGGAGAAAATCCACGGCTCGAAAGAAAACCACGAAAACTCCGAGCGATTAGGCCGACGGGCGCGATTGGAATCGAACCCAGCACCTCCCGTCTACCAGCTTCGAGAGCACAACCTCTCAGCCACTGGCGGAAAATAACTGAGAGCCATAAACAGTTAGTCAATTTAAATACATTCATTAAAATATTGTACTTTGTTTACTGTGAATAAAAGTTGTCAAATATGTGTGAAATTTCGTAAGTTGTATGTATGGCGTGGTTTTCCTTTTAAGCTTTTCTTTTTAGAAATTTTTAAATTGAGGTTTTTGTTTTCTATAAACCTGATAATTTTTGAAGTATCAATGGCGATTGAGACTGTTTAGTTCAGAGTTTTTATGCAAATGTGAAGTTCAATCTCGGTTACTTGTTCAGAGAATTTTTCAGACACTTGCGCCCTCGTAATCATGTGCTTTAGTTAAGGTGACCAAATTCCAAAAACGATTCAACCAAAAAGCTTTTAAAATTTAAAATTTTATAACCTTTTAAGCATTACCCCTTACACAAACTTCATAAATGTATCAGATTTCTACAACCTAATAAGTTTTTTAAGTCAAAAATCTGTACAGTTTTACTCTATAAACGCGAACTGCGCTCCTGAAATTCTGAGATGTTCGGTCACCTTAGCTTTAGTTTTAAGTTGAAAGTTAATATATTGGGTTGTTCGGAAAGTTGGTTCGTACCGAAAAATTCTATCATTTAATTATTAGACATGAATTCAGATATCTTTTGTCTAATAATATTCGGGCAGAATTTTTCGGTACGAATTGGTTTTCCCAAACGGATGGAACGTTCCGAAAAACCCAATATTATAAAGTTATAAGCTGACCTTAAATATTAAATTATATAGTTTTAAAAGCGAACGCCTGGATCACCATCAAGACAGCAGTCAACGGATATTTTGCGGGATTCATTTGAACAATTACACTACGTTTGAAAAAGCACTACTACTTATCCCACAAAGTTCTTGTGTTTCCATTCATATAAAAATAGCTAAATAATTTTACAACTGAAATAAATATTACCATATTATGAACTGATAAAAATATAAATAAGCTAAAATGAATATGGAGTTCTTTTACTTTTTCAAATGCAATATAACTAGAAACTGTAAGAATGCTTTTAAACAATTCAAAATTTCAGGAAAATTTGTTTATTAAATACAATTTGAAAAAAAAAGACTGTAATAACGCAGTTCATACGCATTCAAATTCATTGGAGTAATATTCTTAAGTTATTTCAAAGAAACAGTAAAAATTGTAGCTGAATTATAAATCCTGACTGAATTAATGATAACTGTCTAAGATATAAATAATAAACAATGTTTTTAAGGGATAACATAGAAACTATTTAAAAATGAAATCCTTTAATGATACCCTTGCAGAGTTCTAATAAATGCTTTTCGGAAGCATTTGATTATTCAGTGAAAACTTTCGAAACCTTTTCAGTTTTTCATATAGATTTTCGATAAAATGGAAAAGACAAATAAAGGTAATAAAACATAAAAGAAATTGTTTTCAGGAAGCGTCATGCGACTGTGCAAGAAAATAATGACATATTTCTTAATAATTATTCCAATAAAGGAACATTATAGTCGGAGAAAAAATGGTCATTGATTTATGTTTATGACTAAACACAAAGGAAGCTTGTTAAAAGTGATTTAAAATGCATAGTGGTAATTCGTGTTCATCAATCATATAAATCATCTTAATATGCTCTCATTCTCATTATCAGGCTTCGTAAATATCATGATATTTTCGAAAATATCAAAAATATCCGATATTTTGATGTATATCCGATATTTTTTGTATATATTCGATATTTTCAAAATAGTCAACTTACTGATGATTATAAATATTTTCAGATTCAATGTAAATTATAATTGAAACATATTGCACTTAGCATGGAAATTAATAATAACAATATTCTAAATGTCTTTTTTTTTCTATTTATGTAACAAAATTGAAGATCAACTGGTTGAAAACAGACATAATTTGCATTTTACACTCACAAAAACAAACTATAGGATTTAGTATCAGGTTTTAAGAAATTTTTATGTTTTATACAATAAAATTTTGAATACGAAATAATTTGCTTTTATTGAAAAATTCGAACATAAATGTAAAATTGTCTGCTTTTTCTTTCCCCAACCCTCTGTGCAGTTTATGCTGAACAAAACCAAAACCAGAAAAGATTCTTTCTAATGAAACTGTAAATAACTTATCTAAATAAGAGAGTGTATCTTTCAGTAGCAGTTCTAAGTAAAGATTATCCCTCATAATTATTGCTTGTACATTTAAAAATTCTCCCTCTAATGTAAAGCTTGGAGGAATATATATATATATATTCCTTGAAAAATTGAAAAATTCCTTTACACTTGTTTTGACTGAAAATATCAAAAATATCATTCCCAATAGTCGTAAAATAAACATTAAATTATGTAAAAATATAGCCATTGATATATATCACCCAACCCTGCTCAAACAGAGCAAATTTTGTATGTTTCAAAATGCCCGGTGTGTTTAAAAGAAACGTATACATTGCAATTAATGTGAATGCTTTTTAAATCCTCGCGGTCTAAATTCTACAGAATATTTCTTCTTTGCTGCAAAATACCGTAACATTCTGGCGTATAACGCCCTTTGGGCGCATAACGCGCACACCTACCACTTTAGACTTTATTTGTCTGTTTTCATTTTTAGGTACATGTGCTGTATTAAGGGCACACCCCTACTTTGCGAAGAAACCGTCGTGAGAGAACGAGAATGAGAACACAGAACCAAGCTATTCTTGACCCGTACGGTTGAGATGTATTCATGATATATAGCACGAAAATAAACATTAAAAGGTATAAATAAATAGAACCAACATAAAAAAAAGAGAAATGTGAAGTGAGGGCTACTGCCATAAGCTTACCTGGCTACCTGAATTCTCACAAAGCATTTGGAATCGTACTATGGTTCATTCAAATTTCAAGTGAGCAGCCCGGAGGGGGAGGGGGTAAAGATTAGGGAGTTGAAACCCCCCCTCCCCCAAAATCAGTGTTTTTTAGGTAATCATGGATACATTCTGCCTATTTCCATAGAAAAATGTAAGGTCATAATTTCTTAATCCCTGTTTCTTCACCCAAAATGAAATTCTGGTTGCGCTTTTTCAAATAATGAAACTTATTTTCTTGTTCATAAAAATGGAAATCTCAATTATTATACTCACCTTTTTTTAAATATTTAATCATCCATTTTTATAACACGCACTTGTAAATTTTAATCAGTTTACCTGTTTAAAAAATGCGCGTTATACGCCGGAATATACGGTATTTACACTGTCAGAAAATTCTGCTCAGAATCAAAACTCGAGCCTATTCTTTTAGGTAGACTTTGTAAGAAATACTACCTATTACATTCTAACCTAAGTTGGAATTTTTTTTTTTAAATTTGCAGATTTACGCCGATTATGACTCCCAGAACCCAAAACCACTCCCAGTTCAAAACTTTATCTATCTATCTATCTATCTATCTATCTATGCCACTTTTTTATGGACACGATAACTCCCATAATTCTGCACAAATCTCTTCCAAACTGATACATACAATCAAGGGGCATAAAATCTCGGTCAAGTTCGTTAATGGGCAAAATCGAACCAAGGGATGGGGGGGGGGACTTTTTGTAAAAACATAAAAAAAACCATAATTTCTTAATTATGATACGTATAAAATCCGTTTAAAGTTATTATTACTTCTAGGAAAAGGGCCGAAAATTTATGTAGGACAGATTTTTGATATCATTAAAAATGGCCCCAGGGGGGGGGGGGGGAAACGGGTGTTTTAGAAGAAAAAAATTCATGACTTCGTCAATTCACAAGATATCAAATCCACTTATATTTATTACAAATCCTCTTAATATTATCTAAAACTTTTATATTGACAAGTTTTTTATAGGACCAACCCTTATAGCAAAAATAAATAAATAAATAAATAAATAAATAAATCTCTGCCGGCTCCGCCTGCAAACAAGTTAGGTTTTGAAGTGGGCGGTTTCCAATACCGCATCATGGCGAAAAGGTAATTTCTTCCGCAATTCCCAACAAATAGGCGCCCCACGGTCTGCGACTTCGAAATCTCATCGTTGATGATGCAATATTCTTTTTATTTGCAAACAAAATTGGAATGGGTTGATGAATTTTAATATATGTCGTACGAAAATGTTTGTCCTCGCTCTCCGAGTATCATAAGTTGTAGTTATATAATATAACCTATGTTTCTTGGAATATCCAGATATCTCCAAAATGATTATAAAGGGTTGTTCTATTAAAAAGTGTATACTGAAATTATGAACGAGACGAAGTCGGGCCGTGCCAGTTTCATCTTTAAATCTCTCACAGTACAGCAGTATGTTGCGGAAAACCGGTTGAAAACCCTTACTCTAGATAAACAAAATAATAAAAGAATGATGATTTATATTTTCTCATTGATGTTGTATTTCTGTGAAATAGATAATTATTTAAATATTTTCTAATAAAATCCGTGTTTTTTCCTTCCAGATCAATAGCTTAAAAAATAAAAGAGGACGAAAATTTCTTCATATTCTTTATCGATAGCTTGTCTCCCCTCCCAATTTCTGCCGCTAAGTTCCGAGAATGATTAATGCCCAGCTTTCATCGGAAAGTAAAAATTTAAGAAGATATATCCTTGTACTTTAAGATAAGTTAAGTACTTTGAAAAAATTACTTCTGAAAAAGTTGGATGCATTACACAAGAAATTAAAAAAAAAAGAAAAAAAAATGAGAAAAAAAAGAAAAGGGATTATAGAAACTAATGATTATCTGCAAATGTGTATAATTTAGTTCTAGACAAAGAACTGCAATTAAGTGTAGAGAAAGTTTATGGAGAGATAAAAAATGTATACAGTAGAATTCCGCTAACTCGAATCCCAATATCTCGACAATCACTTAAAAAAAATCGTTAAATGATTTCTGCTAGTCATCAATATCTTTGAAATAATATGGTGGTGACTTTGAAATAATGATTATTTAATATGTTATTGAGGTTAAATATTTTTCTTTTGAAAATAGTTTTCATACCACATATAAATTTCTGTAAAGCCACCACTAAAGTTTGCACATATTGTGTTTGTAAAAGTTTTAAAATTAGTATTATATTTGACTATATTGTTGAGTTAATGTATAGAATGTAATCCTTTGAAAAATAATCATCCCATCCTGGACAGTTGTTTTTAAAGAGGAATTAAATATACAGGTTGTCCACTAAAGTCTTATCCATCCCCATTAAAGTCAGAACGGCGACAGCTATTGTCATACACATGATTATATAGGTATGTTAAAGTGGCTAATACTCGACGCGATGAAACCGCTTGCAGCGTCACCTGGCGGTAAACATTGGAATTCGCGTTCCTATCATGAAAACGGTTCGATATACACGAAAGAATTTCCAATTACAAAGTAGTATGAGCGTCTTCGATTTAGTATGAAACGATGTCTTACATGCAAAGTAACTTTATTAGAAGCCCTTAAGTGTAATTTTTGTACATTCTATCACCAGCTTAAATACGTCTCAAATTGCTTGAAGAAGGGTAACTTCATAAGGTAGGTAGCTAACTGCGCATGTACTAATAAAACTAACACATGTAATCAAGGCACAATTTGTTTTAATGAGAAAATAAAATTAAGTATGTTAAATGTGTCCACCATCGGAGAAGATACAGAATGCATGGCACATTGCTGCCAATGGTGAACACATTTACTATACTTACTTAAATTTCTTATTATAAAAACTGTACTTTGAATGGTATGTTAGTTTTATTAGTAAATGTGGGTCTTCCCCTCAATAATGTTAAACCTATGAGCGTTGTATGAATCAGTATTTTTAAAATATTTCATCAGGAAATATTTATTTTAAACTTATTTTCTTTCTGCGTACTCTGCTTAAAGAATGTCTTTTTTTCTTTTTCTTTTCTTTTTTTTTAAATTGACGAAATATTTCTAAAAAACTTATTATTATTATTTTTTAAGTGTTAAAATCTTACTCACATCTCACCAGCTTTACTTAGATTTTAACATAAGAAATTTTAAAATTAAGCATGTAGTTTAGAAATATTTTGTCGACTGGAAAATAAAGAGACATCCTTTAAGAAGAATATTCAGAAAAAGGAAGTTAAAAATATCAATTTTCTGAAGAGATATTGATAATGAGAGATATTGATATTGCTCATAGGTTTAACATTGGAGAGGTATATTGGAGACCTGGCTAAACAACACCCTTAACGGGATTTTCTTTTTAATTTTAGTGGCATCGGTCCGGAAATATATTAGTTTCCGAGGTTTCTGAAGATAAAGGAATGCTTTTCGAAATCGTAGATAACTTGGGAGAGTTTATATTCCTAAACCTTCTTTCTGTAACAAGAACCTCTTCTCTTTTTCCTTTCTTGGGAATCTACATTTTGGGGTTTCGGTGGTCATGCCGACCACCCAACCGGGACATATGCCATATTTTTCGGATCCCAGGCACATAGTCACGAAGCCAGCATTGGGAATTGCAGTCCATGATCCAACATGGATTGGAGTGCCGTGAAGTTCAGTTTTTAGTTTTTAGACATCAAGTTTATTTTAAAAAGCATAAAACCATTTTTTTAATTATATATAAAAATGGCAAAAATTTTAATTCTCCATCATAAGATTCTCATTTTGTCAAACTTAAATGAAAAATAATTAAAAACAACAACAACAACAACAACAACAACCTTTTCAAATAAATAAACTCATATACCCAGCATTAAACTGATATCAGAATGCTACAATGTATGTGCATGTATTCCATGTATGTGCATGTATTACAATGTATGTGCATACATTCATCATTTAAATGTATATAAATATTACAAATGAATGTATATTTCTAAGGAGAAAACATATTACTCGAATATGTTACCGTCTTTTGTCGGCTGTTTCTGGAAGTGTAATTTTAGTGTCATTATGAGTTTTCCAGTCGAACTAAATTTTAGTAATGAAATCATCATTTATTTCGATGCAGGAAAATCTTGTGTTATTTCGATGAAAGGAGTTTGTGAATAATGAGATATTGGTAGGTGTTGAGGTCCACTTTGGCGACCAATTTGATAACATTTGATGAATTAGCAAATTTGACCGCAAAGTTTGCGCCAAACATTTATTTCGGAATTCAAAATCACGTTGACGTATAAAAGCCGAAATATCGAAGTGGCAAGCCGGGTATTTGAGGCTTCGGTAATTCCTTGCATTTCTAAAAGTTCGTTCTAGCTAATTTATTGCAGGTTTAAAGACTGTACATTGAGTGTTGTTATTTTTTAGTGATTAAGCTGTTTTGAGTGATATTTGTGATACGTATTTTGAGCAGCGCATCAAGATTGATGAATATTCGCCTAAAGAACGCATTATTTCAGCACGAAACAATCTGATTCTTTACATATCTTCTTTCACTTCGCCGAAAAATTTCGTAGCAGTATTCATGTAATGTCGGAAAACGGAATTCATAATCAATGACTGACACACAATTTATATTTCTTGTGGCTATTCGAATACAATTTTCAAGACGTATATCAATAAACAGCAGCTTATTTTCTAATGTTTGTTTACAAGAAACACAAAATATTAAACTTGAAATTAATCAAACTTTTTTTCTTTACTTTTACGAGATATGATAAACATTTTCTAGACGCATTAATAATTTTCCTCACTGTTATTTCCTTTTCTTGGTCAAGCTAGAACATTAATCACTCAACTTTGCGAAATAATTCATTGCACTTTTCTCATCTTTCAAAAAATGCGTTATACGCATTTCTATCTTTCATATTTTCTGAATTATTTTAGAGGTGTGGATTCATTGAAGCACTCTAATAAAATAAACATGGAAGGGAATAAAAGAGTAAAAAGATTATTTTATGTTTTTATTGGATGTGATGGGGGGGAATTTTGTGTTTATAAATAAATTGAAAATATCTTTCTTTTCATCTTTTTTTTATTCTCATAGTTAAAGTTTGCCTTTTAAGTATAACTAATGCACTCAAGTGTGTTGCGAAAGTATAATTATACATTTAAGTGAGCCAGGATATAAAAAAGGGGGAAATACTCTGATTTAGTGGTAAATAATAGTTGCCTCTTTGAGTTAAATATGCGTGTGGATATTCCCAACCTAACTAATAACGATGCTATTGCATCATGAAGGCGACAACCAATAAAAATCCTCTCAGATTGACATGTACTGCCATCTGTGGAGCGAAGTCAGGCTGGCTCATTATATATTTGCAGAAATACGCAGATGAATGGCTGAACGCTATAAATCGCTGCTGGCTGTCGATTACTTCATAACTGACCTTTGCTAAGTTCGGATGATCCGGCATGATTGTGTTTTGGTTTTCAGTCGAAAAAAGTCATATTTGTTTTAGTATTCACACACGGTCGACATTTGTATGCCTTTTTATTGGAACAGGACTAATACGCATAAGTCAAACTGGATTACATTTAAAGTGACAGTGTTGAATAATGCTTAGCTTGGAATTAGGTCTCTCAACGACGTTATCTGACGACGCCATTTTCAATCAGCGGCCAGAGTCCCAGTTGACCGGAGAACAGACTAGACAGCAACGGCGAGGAAACTTTCCTAAAAAATCGGTGCGCGTTCTTCAAAAGTGGTTATACGAGCATCGATACCGTGCTTACCCGTCAGAAGAAGAGAAAGCAAAGTTAGCGGTAGACGCTAAATTAACGCAGCAGCAAGTTTGTAATTGGTTTATCAATGCTCGACGTCGGATTTTACCTCATCTAATTCGTACAGGGGAATATGAACCACTGAAGTACCGAAAGAAGAGGAAAAGTAGTTTTAATGTGTCAAGGACTATTTATCAAGCGCCTAGCAGCATTAGTAAGTCTTTTAATTGCGATCATTCTATGGATTCCAACAGCAGTCCTGTCTCATTGACAAATGGCAGTGTTACTGATATTGACGCTGACAATGAAGACTCTGACAACAGCATTACATCTACAGCTTCATCTCAGAAAAGTTTATTTCAAGAAGATTGCCCTCTAAAACTCAGAAAGCGTTGGCAGAAGACCCATGAACAGGAATTGTTTCAGTCAGTTTCTGATTTGTCGCTTCAATGTCCACTCCTTCACAGTCTACCCACGACGAATGATGAATTCTCTCATCTAAACAGCTTTAAAGATGATCCTTCCAATGAACATTTTTTCCCTTACGAGAAATTTCGCAAATCGTCTCAGGAAATCTGTATATCTTCTAATTCCACTTCTATGGCTTCTCGTTGTGCGTCTATAGACGACTCCTTCACTTGCCTTTACATTCTTGTTGATGCGGCATGCGAAATTCGTGATCAAGAACTTCAAGCGAAAACGAAGAATGTTGATTAACATTGTGATGTGAAAAGTTTTCATCTTAAGTGCCTCATTAACCACTCAAGTGTCTAATTTCTAGCAATCAAACTCATTCACAGTGGCTGATTTTAATTGAAACAATAATCAGAATTTGTTTTATAATTACTTTTTATAAAATTTAGATTTTTTTATTACAGATTTTTCTATCTAACTTTTTCGGTATATCATTATACTTTAGAATTTTTACACAATGAAGAATGAGGATAACGTCTATATCAATCATAACCAGTTAAGTGGTTAAACAACTTTTTATACGAGAGCTAATAATTTATCACTCTCTAAAACTTGGTTTTGTGTTTATAAGATTTTAACTTTTTTTCCTTTCAATATACAAATTAGATTACAACAATAAACTAGAATTGCTTTTTTTTAGTTATTATGGAATTTGCGAAGAATTTTAGCCTG
This sequence comes from Maratus michaelseni, assembly GCA_963931845.1. Classification (NCBI taxonomy): domain Eukaryota; kingdom Metazoa; phylum Arthropoda; class Arachnida; order Araneae; family Salticidae; genus Maratus; species Maratus michaelseni. Next base: position 191,162,826 of record OZ007587.1, read on the forward strand.
CTGACTGAGAATTAAATAGGATGGAATTTCCTGTCATTCCCAGCTTAAGAAGTTGAGATGTTTTAATATTTATTTTTGATTGAATTTGATAATATAGCAATTATTAATAACAAAAAAGTAAGACAGAGAAAATAATTAGTGAAAAATATTCAATTTGTTTTAATTAATTTTTTTTTTTAAATATCAAAGCGATGTCTTTAGCATTGAGTCAATTTGTCACAGAAAGGACTAGGGTCCATAAGCCTATGAAAAAGGAACCATTTCGAAGGTAAACACAAATTTTACTTTACATTTTCTATTTTACTTTTTTTGTAGTTTATTACATATCTTTATTATAAAGCAAAACTCTTGAGTAGCACTGGCATCATACTGACGGTGGCAATACTTGTCCAATAAATTTCGCTTTCACTGCAACTTTTTAATTTCTAAACATCGCGCAATTTGAATTTTTACACTGTCGAATAATGGAGAAAAGTGCTCTTTCAAATGCAATTTGTTTTAAAACTGTATCTCAACTAATTTATTTTTAAGGATTTAAAAATAATTTTTAAGCATGATTAAAACAAATATCTATCTCTTTGCATTAAATCAATATAAATAGTTCAGCATTTGTTTTCGGTTAATATAACACAGCGAAATTAAAAAACTTCATCTGTAAATAAATAAAATAATATAAATAAAACACAAAATTAACAGACATATAATCGAATTACATGCTTAAACCACTGAATTTATCAGAATAGAAAAGATTGCTATAAGTAGCGCAATCTTTGGCGTTTTCTTCGGCTACATTAACTTCTGATATGCGGCTAATACGAAAGTATCGCTTTAAATAAATTAAAAAACTTTATGAATACATTATTTTATGTTTTTCATGTAATAATGCTTTTTGGTGGTGTTAGTGAGCTATCTTAACCCTCTGAGCGTTTTGAAAAAGGGTAAAATTGTAATGTTGTTTTCTCTGCATTTCGTTTTAAATGCTAAAAAAATATGATTCTTTCAGCATTATAAATAAAACTTAATTACAAATATGAATGTAATCCTTGAGAGTATTAATCATTCTTCAATGTTTTGAAAATTCATTAAATCTATAGAATTATATTATCTTAAACATTGCATACATTGCAGTGAAACCTAGAGCTTAGTGAACGGAATATTACGTTCTACACGCTTAGAGGGTTAAAAAGTATATTAACCCCTTAATCGTCGTGCCCGAGACATTCACGGGCAGCGTAGGTTACGCCTGTTTTATTCAGATTGTTTCATTCCCACCAGTTTTTTAAAATAGTATAATTGGTTTTATTCTCGCATTATTTTATCTGCCTATTAAATAAGGCAAATATTTCTACTTAAGAAAAACTGGTGATAATCAAGCAATCTGATTTTTCAAAAAGTAGCCTACATTTATAGGGCGCGACGATTAAGGGGTTAAATGTAAAAAAAAAATCTATAGAGTCACCTTATTTATTCCACGAATTCTACGATTAAACAAGGCAAAGACTGCGATTAAAATATTCCTGTCTAAAAAATGAAAACCATATATGAAGCTTATATGAAACGTATACGTTACATCCGTCCTGAAGGGTATTAAAACATATCTTATTTTGGTGGCCAAAGTTTATTATTTTTTACACTTTTGCTACATTTTACTGTTTCTGTTTTAAACATTTTATCTATTTATTGTACTCAGAGGAAACCGACTTGATTTTATATGTTCTTTTAAAATTATAAAGATTTATGAAACATTAAAATAAAATATATACGTTAAAATATAAATTAGTTCATATTTGACCAAAAAAAAAAATCACCACACTTTTTTTAAATGTAATCTTTCTCTCTATTTAATCGTCATTTAATATTACAAATTCTGTAACTAGACGAGGTGATACCGAATTCTGTGATTTCAGTATTAAATAGAAATTTTCTAATCAAACATAGTGGTAGCATAGGCTTCTTGGAAATACCAAGAAGTGTGAAGTTAAAATTCAAAATTACCTACGTCATAACTAAGTTTGGCCCCCCCAAAATGTTTAACATTCGCATTTGACGTAAATATGACATAATATTGAATAGATACAATAAGCAATAGAAAATTATAATACAAAAATTAGACGATATTTTTTATGTTTATTTTACGAAGGAGCCAGTTTTATAGTTTTATCGACCCTAATTTTTTTGTGCGTGCGTTAAAAAATTTGATAATAATTGAAAACACGAGTATAAGAAGGTGTTGTGTCACATTTTTCTTAAAATGTATTTAGTTTTATGGAGGAAGGTGTCCTGAGGTAATCTATCATTCAGTAGAGATAAAATATAAAGATTACATTCATTCTTGAAGATGTGATACATTATTTTTTTCAATGTTTACTATTTCTAAGGAAAGCAAAATAGGCCTTGAGGTTGGGTAAAAAAAAAATACATGAAAATGTTTGCTATTGATTGCTATTGATTGCTATTAAATTTGCTATTGTGGAACTTATTTTTTCCAAATTCAAAGTAAAAGTTAAAAGTATTGTTTGTTTGAATATAATTTCTAAGATGCGTATAATGAGACATATGAGAACTTAACATTGTCACTAAGTTTAGTAACAGATGCTGCTCTTGATAGAAATGGTAGGCAAGTAATTGCCGTAAACTTTTTGATTGTAAATAAACGTTATTTATATACATAAGCCGGCTCGAATAATAAAAATCTTTACATGCTTATAAAATAAATCCCAATATGAGAATTATATTTATCAAAACTAATTACATTTTCAAAATTACTCAGAGTTATTATTTTTTAATCAGATTAAATTACTTAGATTAAAAAAAAACTTGGTCGATAGCGGCGACCGCATTTGTCAAGCCTAACAATCTTGTTTTCAACAGATGAAATTTATAATAACTAATGAGGAATTTTCCTTAATCCCAATCCTGAACACAACATTTGCTATAACAATAATGATATATTTCCATGGTCGCAGTTATTTTATTATAAATAATATGGCATTTTTCCGGCGATTAAAAGCAATGAGCAACTCTGTTGATTAATCACATTTAACAATTGTGTGATAAAGAATAAATTTAATTTTTATCTATACTAATATTATAAAGTACTAAAGATTGTTTGTTTGTTTGTTTGTTTGTAGGGGGGTAATCTCTGGAACTACTGAAGCGATTTCAAAAGTGATGGTGGCAAATTGATTGTGACAATCCCTGCTCCAACATAGGCTATATTTTATGCCGGTGCCACTACCCCCAGGGTGGTGCAGAAGCGAAAAGCGTTCTAAAATTTCGATTTTTTTTATACTGAAGGAGCTAGAAACATGAAATTTGGCATGGTAGTTACTTATAAGATGTAAATGCTCTCTAAGAACAAATTCTAAAAAAATTCGAAATTTAAAAGGGTGAGAGGACCGAAAAGCGATCTAAAAACATTCTAAATTACAACTTCTATGGAATCTCTGGAAATACTGAAGCGAGTTCAAAAGTGATGGTGGCAAATTAATGGTAACAATCCCTGCTCCAACATAGGCGATATTTTATGTCAGTGCCACTACGCCCAGGGGGGGTGCAAGAGTGAAAAACGTTCTAAAATTTCGATTTTTTTAATACTAAAGGAGCTAGAAATTTGAATTTTGGCGTTGTAGTTACTTATAACATGTAAATGCTCTCTAAGAACAAAATTTAAAAAAATCGAAATTATTTAAAAGGGTGAAATGAGCGAAAAGCGTTCTATAAACATTCTAAATTACAATTTCTATGGAATCTCTGGAACTACCGAACCGATTTCAAAAGTGATGGTGACAAATTGATGGTGACAACACCTGCTCCAACATAGGATATATTTTTTGTGGGTGCCACTATACCCAGGGGGGTGCAGGAGCGAAAAACGTTCTAAAAGTGCGATTTTTTTTATACTGAAGGAACTAGAAACTTGAAATTTGGCATGGTAGTTATCTATAAATGTAAATGCTCTCTAAGAACAAATTCTAAAAAAATTCGAAATTTAAAAGGGTGAGATGAGCGAAAAGCGGTCTAAAAACATTCTAAATTACAATTTCTATGGAGTCTCTGGAACTAGAGAACCATTTTCAAAAGTGATGGTGGTAAATTTATGGTAACAGTCCCTGTTGTAACATAGGCTTTTATATCCCTGACAATAGCACAGGGGGGGGGGGGGGGGCGGAGGTGAAAGAGCGAAAAACTTTCTAAAATTGATTTTTTTTCGACATTAGTGTGGTTTAATTACTAATTTCTGAATTACCTGTGGCAGTAAAATTTCCTCTAATAAAAATAGGCCAACGAATACCACTTGGCATTTTTAAAGAATTACGAGAGCAAAGCCGCGGGTTTTGCTAGTAGTATCTAAAAGTAAAGTTATTCGATGACAATGGAAAAGAAAAAAAAATATAATGGTTTTAGCTGCCCCAAATCATAATCTCAAATACCATAAACTACATACATAAATATAAATAAGACTATAAATAAAACTAAAAAAAATATGAAGATATGTTTTATCATATTTATAGTTTGATAAAATAGCTTATAAATATTATAAATAAATGTAATATTTCCTGCATATACCTTAATAATATAATTGTGACATACCATATAATATAATCTGTAACCTATCATGATCATCTAATACTTCAGCTATAACAATAAGTCTTACGTAAGTGTTTATATTTAAATCATTTAGCTCCGTCGATAATTTCTAAGAAAGAGTAATATTTTAAACAATAATAAATTACTGTCTGAAAATCTTAACATCGTACCGTACATCTTTGCAAACACAATTTATTTCAGAAACAGTCTGGACGAAAGTTTTATTAATTTCCTTATTTGACCATATATCAAGTGAATCATTTCATCAGCTTTCATAAAGTGACGAGAAACAACATTAATCATGTGGAAAGCGTTTTGTTTTTTCTTAATAAAACAGTGAAATCTATTCGTCAGTCGCTTGTTAAATGCTATTTACCAATCAGTTAAATGTTTTATTGAATGAAAAAGGAGAATTAGTTTAAGTGTACAGTAAAACTTCAAATTCGAGGAAAACCTGTAAAATATCGATTTTTTGTTTTTAGAATAATAATAATATTTATGACCACAGCTTCTGATTTCAAAAATAATTTTTCGTTTTTGATCATTTTAGCGAGTTATGTACTTTTCTGTGCAACAGCTGTTTCAGCCAAGCTTATTTAAAACACACTTTGCATAGAAGTCAACTTTTATGCTTTCTTCTTACCAGTAAAATTTAAAAGTAAATTTTGCTTCATTCAATTGACGACATCTGTGTATAGATTAGGCAAAATGTTTTATTAAATTTCATTGGTAATAGAAAAGCTTAGAAATTGGCAGCTATGCGCCGATTTGTTGTCCCCTGCGAATTATTATTTTTGCAGACTCAATGGCTTTTTTGTCATATAAACAAAAAAGTCATTCAGTCTGTATGCCATGTTTAACATTGGCGCAATTTTTTCCCCTCGCCAATTTGGCGAAAACTTTGATTTTGAATATTAACGTTCTAATGTATATTCACATTATAACGTTATAACATTAACGTTATAATATTAACATTATAACGTTTTGAATATAACGTTATTTTATTTTTATATTGAAATAAAAAATCACGTGCTATTATTGCATGCTATTTGTAACTAATATTCATAAACAAAGTTTTCGCCAAATTGGCGGGGGAAAAGATCGCGCCAATGTTATCGTGCCAAAATTATTTTAGTATTGCATGGGCATTTATAATAAAACTGAGGTGAGTTTCTTTTTCTACTTTTCCAGCGACAAAGTATTTATGACGAAAATCTTCTGCAGTATTTGCAGAATTAACCTCTTAAAAAATATCAGGTATTGCGAAAAGTTTATTACGTCATTATAATTGACTTTATATACTTAATGATGATAGAAATTTTAAAATTTGATAATTTCTTCTTTCTAAAACATATCTTCTAATTTCAGGTTATTTCATTAAATTTCATTTTATTATAATTTATAATATATATATAATTTCAGATTACTAGAAACAAAATTTGTGTATTTGCATATATTCAAAACATATTTTTGAAGAGAAAGATTTATTAGTAGACTTATAAGTTGGCTAAATTTATCATAAGTGCATAAAAATCTAGGAAATGTGTCATAAATAATATTAAAACGTTTACTCATAGTTAAAATGGTTTTTACAAAAATATTCTCCTTGTAAAAACCATTATATCATACCTTTATATTATATGCTCCTTTATTTATTAAAACATATTTTTTTACAAATTGAAGATTTTCATCGTTTTCATGTTTTTAAAATGTTTCATGCGCATTCATTTAATCCAATTTTATTGAAATTTCCGCAGATGGCCTTAATACTATAAAAATAAGTACTATAATTATTATATAATCGTATAAAGTACTATAAGTACTATACTATAATTATTATATAACTATTATATAAAACTTTTAGTACTATAAAAATAAGTTACTGACAATAATATCATTTAAAAGTAATTAAATTAGAAATAAATAAACGAAATAAACATTTTGATAATTTTTTAATTAAAATGTATAAAATTCGAAGAATATGTATGACCACAGCTTCCAATTTCAAAAGTTATCTTTCGTTTATGGTAATTTTTAAGCGAAATAAATCATACATTTTTGTGCAACAGCTGTTTCAGCCACGCTTATTTAAAACATCCTTTGTATAGCCAGCTTATTTTTATGATTTCTTCTTACCACTAGAATTTAATAGTAAGTTTCAGCTTATTTATTCGCCAAAATCTGCGATTAAATTATGCAAAATTTTCTATTACATTTTAGCAGTAACAGAAAAGCGTAAAACTTGGCAGCTATGTGCTGATTTATTGCAACCCCCTCCCCGCGAATCATTATTTTTGAAGACTCAATGGCTTTTTTGTTATCATGAATATTTATTCTGTCGCGGAGTATATTATTATTAAAAAATGTATGAAATGCTCATAAAAAAATGTTTGAGCATTGCAAGTGGATTAATGACATTTATAATAAAACTGAGGTGAGTTACTTTTTCTACTTTTCCAGCGACAAAGTATTTATGAAGAGAATATTCTGTAATATTAGCAGAATTGACCTCTTAAAAAATATCAGGTATTGTGAAAAATTCATTACTTCATTATAATTGACTTTAGATATTTTATGATAATGGAAAATTATAAATTTGGTAATTTCTTCTTCTAAAACATATTTTCTAATTTCAGGATATTTCGTTAAATTCCATTTTATTATAATTTATAAAAAATATATAATTTTAGATGACTAAAAACAAATTTTTGTGTTTGCATGTATTCAATATATATTTTTGAAGAGAAAGATTTATTAGTAGACTCATAAGATGACTAAATTTATCATAAGTGCATACAAATCTAGGATATGAGTCATAAGTAATATTTAAACGTTTACTGATAGTTAAAATGGTTTTTACAAAAATGTATTGCGCATTATAACTCATTTATTCATTAATTTTTTTTTTTTTTTTTTTTTTTTTTTTTATAAATTGAAGATTTTTATCGTTTTTATGTTTGTTATATTTTTAAAATGTTCCATGCGCATTTAATTTTTTTTAAATTTTATTGAAATTTCCCACAGCTGGTCTTAATATATGTACTATAAACATAAGTTGCTGACAATAATATAATTTAAAAGTAATTAAATAATAATAATAATTTTAAAAAAACACTAAAAAAAAAACACTAAATAAAAATTTCAATAAGTTTTTAATAAAATAAATAAAATTCAAATGAAGTTCTTTTTTTATAAACTTTATTTATGAAATGAACAAAAATATTTTGGTAACTTCCATTTTTATGAATAAAATGTTTATTGGGGAAAAATCTTGAACTTTTATATAAAAATAGAATGCACACGGAGTATTTTGAGGTATGCTAATAATTCGGGATTTTTAAATTTTTAATTTTGATTATCTCTAGAACTATTTACGACATTTTAACTAATATTTGCATACTGATACCTAAAAGCACCATAAATATTTGCTGTAATTTACTAAAAATTCATTGATAAATCAAAAAGTTGATTTTGATGGTCAACTGTACCCTTAAAGTTCTATTCTATGATTAATTATTTTAATGTACACCCAGAGAAAAGTTTTGTTGAATCAACCAAAATTTGGTTGGACCAACAAAATTTTCCGTTTAAATATGGGTCAATGGAAAATTTGTTTGAATCAACAAGAAAAGTATTGTTGATTTTTTTTGCAATACCAACAAAAAATTTTGTATCGTCAGCAAAAAAATGCTCTGTTAATTCAAGTAAAAATGTTTCAATTTTATTTGAATTAACAAAATTCATTTGTTGAAAGTTATCTCAAAATAAATATAATTATCTGTTACTTTAAGAGTTCTTTTCAGTTTCGGCAACAAAAACTTTTGTTTAAAGAACAATTGTTTTGTGTAATTTTAAGAAATTTCTTTGTTTTAAAAACAAAAGGTTTTTGTTACATAAACAATTATATTTACTTTAAAATTATTTTTTTTTGTATTAGAACCAATCTAAACTTAAATATTTTTTTTTTTGTAATTTTTAATTCATTTTCAGCAGTGAATTACGCCTGTAATCTTTGATTAATAACAAGCGAATTTTTATCCTGCTTTTTTTCAAGCGTAAACGTACAGATTGAACAATGTCCCAAGCTGGGAATCGAAACCGGGTCCTCAGAATAAGTATCTGTGACTCTAACCAATGGGACAGAAGGAGCGATATCCAATCACGAAATTTCTCACTTTTATATATGTCGGACCGGCTGCAACAGCAGCACATGATGAAAATTTGAAAATGTCATCATGAGCACAGGGCCCGCTTAAGACATAAAAGTAAAGCCGGACGTTACTCTGCCCCCCCCCCCCTCTACCAATTGCTTTGTTATTTACTAAATCAATTTTGGTATGCTGCAACAATTTGAAATTTTACCATCAAAATTTCGAGTAAACAACAATTTAGAAAGATCGAGCTTCTTAATTAAAAATTTCGTAAGGAAAAAATGCATTTTTTTACCCTGATTGATTTTTTTTTTTTTTTTTTTTTTTTTTTTTTTTGTAAAAAGTTATTTTGAAGAGCAAATTTGAGGGCACCTTTGTATCTCTTTGGGTAAGCACGGGCGTCCGGAGACTATTCAGTAAACAGGCCTTGCATGAGCATGCAGATTTCTGCGACAAACATGAGACGAAAATACAAAGCCCAGCATACGGCAATATATAGTTAATTTTTAATTCATTTGCAGCAGGGAATTACGCCTGTAAAAAGCAGGATAAAAATTCACTGGTTTCAAGGGAGATTCAAGGATTACAGGCGTAATTCACAGCAGAAAATTAATTAAAAATTAACTGTGTTGCCGTATGCTGGGGCCTCAGAGCGCTATTCTGAGGACACGGGTACGATTCCCGGCTTGGGAAATTTTTCACTCTGTCGGTTTACGCTTGAAAAAAAGCAGGATAAAAATTCACTGGTTATTATTTAAGAATTACAGGCGTAAATCCCTGCTGAATATTATTTAAAAATTAATCCGTGCATTAGTTCTTGAGATTTAGTTATAGTGAAAATCATGAAAAAAAATAACATAGCAGCGCCACCTGCCCGGCTATTTACACCAAAACGTAATCAGCTTCTATTTATGTCAAAGTCTAACATTGATGTAAATCAGTGCATTAGTTCTTGAGAAATCGCGAATCTATTGCAGAAATCACGAAAATTGCAACATAGCAGCGCCACCTTTTGCGCGATTTACGCCAAAAAGTAATCAGCACCAATTTATATCAGGAAGGAACAGAATATAAAATTTTATTAAATTCCGTGCATTAGTTCTTGAAATAGAGAGCCCTCAAAATTTTTGTCACATACATACAGACATAGACAGTCATTTTCTAAAAACAGTCAAATCGTGTTTAGGACCTTCTAAAATCCGTCGAAAACCAGAAGTTGAAAAATTTCATGACTCCAATATTTTCTTCTTGTAAAGATAGAAGAAAGTAATAAATGGGATAGGGGGATTTTTAAAACTACCTTGATCTGTCCCAATTAAAAAAGTTTTAATTATCCAAAAAATATGTTAATCCTTTAATTATACAGCTATATAAGACAAATAAACCAAGTTACGTGAGAGAGTTATGGCTACTACACAACAATTTAAATTTTGTAAAAGCAACAAAATTTTGCTGGAATTAAAAATTACAAAATTACGGTAAAATTAAAAAAAACAGATTTTGTTAATTCAAGTAAAATTGAAGAAATTTTGTTAAAATTTTGTAAGAGTGTTAACAATATTTTTTTCTCAATGCAACAAAACCATCTTTTTACTTCAACGAAAAATTTTGCTTGAACAACCAAATTGTACTCAACAAAACATGTTTTGTTGTTTTAATCAATTCCTTTTTCTGGGTGTAACAATTAAAATTAAATAAAAAGAAAGCATTAGATAAAAATTATGCTCTTAAACATGTAAAATAAATCAAGATATTTCAGTTATCGTAGTCAAAGTTCTCAGTGGCTTTTGACAGTTTGACTAATTATCAAAGTAAAAGTACAAGTATAGTTAAGTGAAATTAAAGTTACAATAGATATGCAGTGAACCACTGATTCTAAAATCGTTCTTTACACTCATTAACTTACCTTCTTTTTCTTTTTCAATATGTGTTCCGATTTTTCGCAATTGATTTTAGAGCAGTTATTGATCTAAATTGAACTGTCGCCCATAGAAGCTAATAAAACAAATCTATTATGTACATGATTTGCAAAGCCGTGGAAAAAAAAAATACTAGTCCGACTTATTTCTAAATACAGTGAAACTTCCATTTAACGAAGTCTCATCGTTACACTTAAAAACTTCGTTATGAAGAAAATTCGTTAAATAGAAATCCACTTAAATTCATGAAATTTTTCCTTCAGATATGACAAACGGGTATTGAATTCAGAAGCATTTAATTCAGTTTCAATTATGAAGCCGTCTTTTACAAAACAGTTGTGTACGGTCGATGAAATCACATCAAAGTCCCAAGCTTTGGCTCAAGCTTTCATTAGCTCTAATACACCAGTTTCTCAAACTAATGTTTTCACTACATTGTCTTTTTTCTGTCTTTTTCGATAATGTACTTCAAGATTTTTTATTATTCCTTAGACTAATGGCTGAAGTTTAGAAGTTGTGTTGGCAGGAACACAAATAACTTTGATGTTCTTCGATTTGCATTTTGAAGCACATTCTTGCGGATGTACAAAGCAATTGTCTATCAGCAATGGAAGGTCAGATTGGTAATAGACTAATATTTTTTGCTTCAATGCATCTGACGCCATTACGTCACTGCATCTTCTATATCATTGAATGCAAAAAGGGGATTTTGACTTCCCTCAACTGTCAGCACTTGGGTCTCGGTGTGAGAGAGTAATGATAACAAGTATTTTTCTTAGTGTGAAAAAAATGTTTTATTTAGCACCAAGGAGAATGGAAATTATTTAAATGTGTTCATTTTCATACAATCCGCTGAAATAAATTCGCATATCCATCGCAACAGCAACCTCTTGGATTGAATACTGTACAAGTACAAAAGTGGAATAAACTTCGTTATATAGAATATATTTTTCGTAATATGGAGATTAATTTATATGCTAATTGTGTTCAAAGTCAGAGTTCTGCAGAAAATTTCGTTAAGTAGAAAACTTCGTTAAACAGGGACTTCGTTAAAGGGAAGTTCCACTGTAGTTTTATGAAATAAAACCCAAGTAGCATATAAAACCCGGGATAGCATATTAGTGAGTAAAATTAAAACAATTAAAAAGGAAAAATATATTTTTAAAAGTGAAGGAGTTGGAAAAAAAGGGTTACCAAGAAAAAAAATTTAATCGTTCAATAACATCATTCAGATTGTCCCCAAATGAACAAAAAAAGTCCTTCCGGCCTGTACCGGGAGAAAAAGGTAGCTTTCCTATATCTTCGTTTTAAAATTTTAGCTAATATTACTCGAAACAGCAAGCTAAAATGCAAAGAACACAATTACAGAATATTCGTTAATACTGAATTTGAATAAGAAATTTGCCAAATTAGTCAACTATAGTCAAGTTGGCTTCATTTTTGAAGACTTATTTCGGTTGCCAAATTTGGCGGTATTTCGATAAATGTCGCCAAGTTTGGCGAGAATTTAGCGCTAACGGATATGAATATATAGTTTTATGCGTATGATTGGGAAAATGATTACAACAATGAAAGATAATAATTAGCGAGAAGTCGCGTTCACTAAAACTCATAAATTAATCGTTGGATTTTTGTAATGTGCTATTAGGTAGCTTTCAATACAAAAAAGTATAAAGCTACCTATTGCAGCCGTTCGGAGGAAAGCAGTTCCGGAAAATTTCGATATATTTACACCGATCATGACCCCCAGACCCCAAAACCACCCTCCGTTCAAATGTTGATTTATATATATACATATATATATATCTCCATATATATATATATATATCTGACCTATGTCATACGATAACGCTCGTATTTATAAATCGATTTTGATGAAACTAATTGTGTGTATTAAGGTCACCAATGTCTCGACCGAGTTCGTTGGCCAGCTTGGTCCGCCATTTTGTTTCAAGATGGCGGCCATTTAAAAATTTAAAACTAAAATAAATATACAAAAAAGTTAAAAATTCAAACTTATTTTTTAATTACGTGTTAGGCCTTGATACAAGTATTCCAGAGCATTTTTTGGTTTACCTCTATCTTAAAAAATGGCTGAGATAGAGCAGTTTGAAATTCTAGGGTGGCTGACATTTTGAAACAAGACAGCACATTACAAAAATTTTCATTGTTGTAATAATTTTCTCAATCATACGCATAAAACTATATATTCTTATCCGTTAGCGCCAAATTCTCGCCAAACTTGGCGACATTTGGCGAAATATCGCCAAATTTGGCGACCAAAATAAGTCTTCATAAATGAAGCCAATTTGGCTATTGCTCAATAATTTGGCGAATTTCTTATTCAGATTCAGTATTAACGAATCCTTTGTAAACGTTTTCTTTGCATTTTAACTTGCTGTTTTCGTGTAACATTAGCTAAAATTTTAAAACGAAGATATAGGAAAGCTACCTTTTCCTCCCGGTACAGGCCGGAAGGACTTTTTTGTCTCAAAATTTCTGCCACCCTAGAATTTCAAACTGCTGTATCTCAGCCGTTTTTTAAGATAGAGGTAAAACAATAAATTCTCCGGAATCCTTGTATCAAGGCCTAACACTTAAGCAAAAAATAATTTTCAATTTTCAACTTTTTTGTATATTTATTTTAGTTTTAAATCTTTAAATGGCCGCCATTATGAAATAAAATGGCGGACCAAGCTGGAACTCGGTCGCGGCATTGGTGAGCTTAATACACACAATTAGTTTCATCCAAATTGATTTATAGATACAAGTGTTATCGTATGACATATATATATATATATATATATATATATATGGATATATCTATATATATAAATCAACATTTGAACGGATGGTGGTTTTGGGGTCTGGGGGTCATGATCGGTGAAAATATACCGAAATTTTCCGGAATTGCTTTCCTCCGAACGGTTGCAATAGGTAGCTTCCATATTCCATAGAATTTCAAACCGCTATATATGTATATCAACATTTGAACGGAGGATTGTTTTGGGGTCTAGGGGTCATGATCGTTGAAAATATACCAAATGTTTTGGATTTGCTTTCCTCCAAATGGCTGCGATAGGTAGCTTTTTGTAATGAAAGCTACCTAAAAGATAACTCTCGCAATTTGGCGATTTTAATATTTCGTCTTCTCGCCAAATGAAACATTTTATTGCAATTTGGTGAAAAGGCGATAGGCCGCGAGAACCCTGATCATAGTAATACGAGTAATAATTTCCCCATCTGAGCGAAAATGTGCCCAGGCTGAATTCGAACCCATAATTTTTCTCCTTCAATTGCCAATGCGCTTCCATTTGAACTATCTGGACGACATCATAGCCAACACAACCTTCGCGTAGAACAACCGTTTGTTCATGGCATCAGGACTGTTATTTGAAACAGCACAACAGAATAAACCGCAGGTAAAGGGACTCCAACAAACTATGGATGATAAATTATTTAACAATCAGTTGATTGTGATACAAAATAATTGTATCGAAGTAATTTCTAATTGGTGTATAAATGCATTTAAAGCCTATTAGCATTCAATTTGAAGAAGCAGACGCATTAAAACAATTTAAAATACATCTAACACATCTAGTACAAGATAAATTATGTTTAAAAAAATTAGCAACATCGATAATTTTCAGTATAGAATATTTTAAATCGTCAATGAAAATTTTAATATGTTTCGTTGTTACAAACAAAATTTATTTCAAACTAGACTGCGCAGGGTTTTTATTAATTTCCTTATTTGACCATAAATCAAACGAATCCTTTTATTAGCTTCAAGTAGAGAGAAGAGAAACATTCAGTGATTAATGATCTTGGGAGCCGTTTTGTTTTTTACTATTAAAACTTTAGAAAATCATTATTTAAAAAGAGAAAGCTATTTGTCGCTCACTTGTTAAATGTATTATTTACCAAAAGTTGAATACTTTATTCAAAGAAAAAGGAAAATGAGTTTAAAATTCTGTTAAATTATTAAATAACTTAATGTAACAATGAAAATTAAACATTATATATATATATATATATATATATATATATATATATATATATATATATATATATATATATATATACATTAGGTAAAAATTAAACTGTAAAACTTGTAAAAGAAATCATTAAGATATTTCAGCTTCCGTAGCAAAGGCCACAGAAAAACTTATCTTTAAAATATTTATCCATATCTCTAATTTTCAGTAATAGAATATTTTTAAAACATCAATAAATTACTGTCTGAAAATTTTAATATTTTTGTGTTACAAACTACACTTATTTGAAACAAATTTTGGTCATAGTTTTAATAATTTCTTTATCTGATCATAAATCAAGAGAATACTTTTATTAGCTTCTGTAAAGAATAGAGAAGCAGTCAGCGATTAATCATTTGGGGAACGTTTCGTTTATTGTTAATAAAACTTCAGAAAATCAGTATTTGAACAGATAAATCCCATCAAAAAACTTTCTGTAAAAAAAAAAAAGCGCCAAGTTCTCCTTAATGTTTCGGCCGTAAAAAGTACTGATATCTGATGTTCGCCCAAGTTAAAAGTCAAACATCCGAAATCTTTCATTCAAAATGGCTTCCTGCGACTTGGCCGTTAATGCATTCTAGGTTAAAAACATTAAAAGAATGTAATACTGAGAAAAATAAATTAGAATACATAATATACCCTGATTGATGTTGAACATGCCATATCTTTCATTTGAAATAAATAATTACGTCGATAAATCATTTCAAAATTAATGATTGGAAATTATGCATTTAAAAGTAATATCGGAATGCAAATAGGCAAATTCTTATGATGATATTGTAATTAAAAGCTTTGTGATACATACCATTGAGTTTCAAGAAACATTAGTTTAGATTAACCATCATTTAGTTTTAACCATGGTTTAATGACCATTTTGTACGGTCTATTGTCATTAACACGAATTCCAATGAATATTTTTTTCATCAAATTTCACATTGTGTTATATTATATGAGACGTTGAGAATCAGAGTGGACCATTCTCGACAGCTGTCATTTCGAAATTATGTTTTTAAAAATGTGTATTATATTTTAGTACTTTGTACAACAAAATGCGTAAGATATTCAAAAAAATGTAGTAGACATGTAGATCATTATACATTCTTTAGAATTTGAAAAACCTTCTAAAATGCAATAACGGCCAAGTCGCAGGAAGCCATTTTGAATGAAAGATTTCGGATGTTTGACTTTTAACTTGGGCGAACATCAGATATCAGTACTTTTTACGGCCGAAACATTAAGGAGAACTTGGCGCTTTTTTTTTTTTTTACAGAAAGTTTTTTGATGGGATATCACTGCTTTTTGTAGGTTTTATCAAATGTATAAAGGATATAAATATAATAAATGTATAAATGTCAAAGAATTTTAAAATTATTTTATTATGCTTTACAAATCTATATTTTTATTTGTAGTTTACTTCAAAATACTAGCCGTCTCAGGCAAACAATATATTCTTTCTTATATGTATGCTAAGCACTTCATCATATTACTTTTATTCATAACTAGCCGAAGTACCTGGTGTTCGAGATTTAAAGAATGTTTGTGTAGAAAAATCAATTTCAAAATTAAACATGTTGTAAAGATAACTTCAAAATGTTAAAATATGCCAATATTTCTATAATCGTGTTTTTATCATGATTCAATACGTTCCTCAAACTCGTATGACGTTGTACTCACCTGCTGACATCTTACCTACTTGCTTTCACTATTACTCATATTGATACTTTCTTTGTATGATTCCCAAACATTTAAAAAAGTCCGTTAAACTTCCAATGTGACGTTATATTAATTTTATTTTTTAATTATCGAATGACGTCCTATTAACCTGCTTTCTGTATTTACATATACTCATACTCCTTGTATTATTGAGAAATGTTTGAAAATTTCCGTTATATTACCAATATGACGTCATATTAATCTTTTTTTTCCATTGCTGAAACTTTTTATTTTTATTTTCTTTTTTCACGTGGAAATCTTTCAATAGAAAATTAATTATTGTAGAAAGAATTTCATTGTGGATTTTTAATTGTTGGCAATTGCTATAACGAAAAATGTTCAAATTTAATAGGAAAAGGCGTGAAGAGTTCAATATCCTGTGCTGGTAGGTATGGCGAGTTGTTTTTGGCGATAAATGTTTGATTTGGTTGTTGCGATATTCAGTCTTTGGAGTTTTAACTTAACAACTGGAATTGACCTTATCTACGTGACATCACACCCCTTGGCAGCAGTTTGGGTTTTTTTGCCAATCGCGCGAACCAGCACAGGATATGGAACTCTTCCCGGAAAAGCTGTTAGATTTTTGGTTTTTTATTATTTAAAAATTAACTCTACATTATTTCGATTCCGGATTACTTTAGTTGCCTCGGCTGTGTTTTAATACACCTACACGTAGCATTTCACAATTCTGGCTTTCAAACTGTTGATTTGTATAGAAGTGCAGACAGACAAACAGATTTTCATTTTCATACATTAGATTTACTTGCTCAATCCTTCGCCAAATCGGAAGTTTCTGTTAGAGAAATTCTCTTTGCTATCATTGGCAGCATATCTTATATTTTGTGTTGTTATCCATTTCATCTTTATTGACAATTACCGCTGAATTTACTTAGGAATTTACGCTTCATGTCCGTTTGCATCGTTACACTCTCTAATACGGAGATTTTTAATCCTGTTAAGTAATCTTCTGTAATTTACACTGAAGCGAAGTGGTTCTTGTTAAACGCCTGTTAAGCTATCCATATTTACAGTAAACCATATTGATGCTAATTTTTTCCCCTTTCATTCTAACATTGGACCGATTAAGGAAGATTAGAAAATCTACGGACGCACTGCCGTTCTTCCATTAAAAAATCTACCATTATTCTCATCTAATCGTCTTAGATAATATGTCAATATGTCTTGGTTTTAAGATTTTAGCTAAATTTACTCGAAAACCTGAAGCTAAAATGCGAGGAACCCCATTATAGAAGATTCATTCTAACGTACATATTGATAAACTGGATATATGTTATAAAATTATAATAATCTAGAACTGGCAGTTTCGATGTTTTAATTCTGAAAATTCTCTTTCTATAATAAACTTTTAAGAGAGTAAAGACTAACAATATAGTAAGAGTAAGTATAATAACAGTACAATATAATAGCAAGAGCAGAGGTCTTGTGTAGTGACGAAAGATTGAAACTTTATTAACATTCGTGCGTTATGCCATTTAATTAACCGCATAATATATTAATAGATGATTACTCGCCCTAAAAATTCGCAATGAAAAATAGCCTCTAGCGTCATACTCTCTCCAAGCTTTGCGACACTTAACGAAATATCGCCAAATTTGGCGACAAAAATACCCTGTTTATGGGGACGTCATAATGATGCATATGTATTATATATGTGATGCATATGCATATATATATATATTTCAAATAAAATCCAGTGTATATATATAGTTTATTAACATCATTAAAATGCACTTAAAGAACTAACAACCCACTGGAATTTTGCCAGATTGACTGAGTGCTATTGCGATTAGAATACCGACATTTATAATAAAATTTATTTTAAGGAAGTAAAAAATAGAAAAACGGACAGATAAACTAAAAGATTTGCCTTCCCAACATTTTCGGAAAAGAATATAAAAAATTCATTCTGCTTGAAACCATATGTAACACCTTCAAACTCAGGCTAATTTTCTGTAATCCGGCTTTGGCGACCAACTCTGGCGTCAAATATGAGCGAGGAAATGATTGTCTATGCAACTATTATTACTTAAATGTTTATCGTACAACAAAAAACACAAATGGTTGCAACAATGCAATTAATTTAATTTGTCAATTGAATGTGTTACGAACTGTATATAGCCAAATCAGCACCCCCTATTTGAAGGGTTTAAAGGCAGAAATTCTATGTTTTCAGACTTTTCTGGTTAATTGTGTGACAAAACCTACTTACTTGTCAAATTTTATGATTCTACGACTGTTAGAAGTACCTTAGTTATTTGATGATCACCAACTATTTAGTTATTTGATGATCCCCTGTGAGTCAGTTACAAAAAAGACCTTTTTCGGAATCTCATATTTCGAAAAATATTAAATACAGAAATAAGAAATCTTGGAACCTAGTTCAGTTTGATTATATTAATGTGTGTTAAAAAGGAAAACTCTCTAGCTCTCCCCAAAACGCAGTTATGAGGGGGTGAAAAGTAGGCCGAAATGTTCAGGGAAAAGGTAGCTTAACGGCCTGTGCGAACTTGGCGGACGCACTGCCGTGCTCCCAGATCTATGCCTCGTCCGTCGCTTGTTAAATATACAGGGTGTTTCGAAAATGACCGGTATATTTGAAAAATCAATAAAAACTAAATGGGCAGCGATATAAATACACCGTTTGTTGCAATATGCTTGGGACAACAGTAAATTTTCAGGCAGACAAACTTTCGAAATTAGTTACAATTTTCAACAACAGATGGCGCTGCAGTCTGGAAAAATCTAAACCACGATATTTTTCACATATCCACCATGCGCAGCAATAATATGGAGTAGTCTCTGAACGAAATTACCAGAAACCTTTGTAAACGTGTCAGGCGTGATGGCTTCACATCCAGAAGAGATGTACTGCTTCAGTTGTTCAATTGTTTCTGGATTGTGGCGGTACACCTGGTCTTTCAAGTGTCCCCACAGAAAGAAGTCACAGGTTTACAAAGGTTTCTGGTAATTTCGTGCAGAGACTACGCCATGTTATTGCTGCGCATGGTGGATATGTGGAAAATATCGTGGTTTAGATTTTTCCAGACTGCAGCGCCATCTGTTGTTGAAAATTGTAACTAATTTCGAAAGTTTGTCTGCCTGAAAATTTACTGCTGTCCCAAGCATAATACAGCAAACGGTGCATTTCTATCGCTGCCCGTTTAGTTTTTATTGATTTTTCAAATATCCCGGTAATTTTTGAAACACCCTGTATTATTTACTATTTAGACGAATATTTTAGTGAACGAGAAAAGAGAATGCGTCTGACAAGGGAAGTCCCCTTAAAGCGCGTACTCAGAATATTTGAAAGAATGCTGATCATTCTTCATATATACCAAACACAAGATTGGTGAAATTTAGCAGTGGAATCTCAATAGAAAAATCGATAAAAATAATAATTAACCATCGAATTTTCACCGAAAGGGCGATTTGGCGAAAAAGACTGGTGCTTGTCAAATGCACATGATTGATTTTCCAATTCTTACTGATTTTAAATTTAAACAATGAAATAGTTTACTGTTTTGTTGTGTAAAGTTAAACTATAATATATGCAAATTCTTTATACGATTTCAGTTACTTAATTTTATCATTAAAAGAAAACTTATATTTTGCGAGCTACAAATATTTATTTTAATGTGCAGTAAAGATAAAACTTTAGACATTATTTATCGTACGAGTTGTAATTTTCCAACTGGACGAAAAATGTCCGGGCCAGGATTCGAACCTGGGATCTCTTGGCTGAAGCTGCCATGCTCTACCAACTGAGCTATCCCGGTCAAATCTGGGGGGCATAATTCATCCAGTTAACCTTATTGACCGTAGAATCTGTCTGATATTTTAATCAGCTCAACAGAAATAACTACTAACTGGATGAATTATGCCCCCCAGATTTGACCGGGATAGCTCAGTTGGTAGAGCATGGCAGCTTCAGCCAAGAGATCCCAGGTTCGAATCCTGGTCCGGACATGTTTCGTCTAGTTGGAAAATTACAACTCGTATAATTTCTTAACCAATTTGAATAATTGTGTTAAAATTAATCTATTATTTATCGATTTGAAAATTAAATTGTTATTTGGATTTTTTTTAAAAAATAATGTGTATATAAATGGTTTAGCGTGTAGAATAGGAACATTTCTTTGCTATATTTTGCCCAACCCCGACCGTTGGAATGGACCATCAATGATCACGGAACAATATGTTTTTATATTTCATTGTGTTTCCAATCAGCAATACATCATGAGATAATGAAATTTTCATCATTGTTTAGATGTATATAGCTGAGATTCCGCGAAAATGGTTTTTGTAAACAGGTAAACCAATATGAGAAGCACAAATCTTTTTTTTTTTTCTTTTTTTTTTTTTTTTTTTTCAAATTGTTTGAGTATGAATTTTAGGAGACCTTCCTTGTAAGTTCTAGTTAATGATTAAATAATTTAATGCAAGCTTTCAGTAAGCATCTCAGTTGGTGGGCGCCAATATGTACCTGATTGAAACATGCAACAATGATATCTCACTAAGTAGCGGTACACACACGTCTGTTCAATACAAACACGTCTCACAGTTATAGCAAATCTGATGTATTATGGATCTGGCAACATTGCTATATGCCATCATCACCAGAGGAAATTTGAAATGTAAGATGTTTAAAGTGCTTTTCCCATGCATTAAATTTATGTAATAAGTAACTTCAGCTATTTGATGCATTTTAGCGTTATGAAATTTAATTTTTAATGTTTAAAAAATTCAGTTTATTTACGGTTTAAGGTTTGAGGTTAGTTTTTACATAATTTTTGTTAACAACGACCACCATTAGCCTAAAAATAAGAGTTAAAAAGTGACAGTATTTCAGACGTTTCAATGGTTTGAAATAATAAAATTTTTTGCTTCTTAAAATACAACAATGCGTTTCAGCAGGGCTGCACTAGATACCGGGGTGGCTCATTCATAATCAGACGTTACAAATATTGGCTGACCTAGAACTCCTATAATAGAGGCTGAGGCATCCTCGCAGATTTGGCACCTGAATTGGAGCCCAGTCGAAAAACAAAGCTAATCAGAACCTGTTCTATGATAGGAGTCTTAGGCAACTCCAGCTCCGGCTGCGGTAGATTGATGCTGAAATGCTGAACTGAGTACCAATAATCCAAAACAAAATGGATATGTGTCAGCTCCTATTATAGGAGTCTTAGGCTGGCCGCGACCAGCGATTGGTGCAAAGTGAAACGACAAAAGAAAGACATACAGCGATTGGCACAAGACCGATGGGCGCGTCTCTTTGTACCAATCGCTGGTCGCGGCCAACCACCATTTGTGACGTCATGATAATAAATGAGCCAGCCCGGTATCTAGTATATCCCTGGTTTCAGACACTTTTTTGTCTGCCTTTGAGACATTTGCATTAGCAGTAAAATCATAATCTCAGAAGGCTTTTCAAACGAAATGAAATATTTAAAAAATGACTCGAACGCCAAACGAAAGATTATATAAAGAGGATGAATTTTAGTTTATTATGATTTAAAAACATTAAAAATAATTGCATATATTATACATCAGGAAAGCACACGAAACTGTTACTAGACATGCCGCAAGTCCATATTTTATGTTTAACTCAACAAAAATTCAAAAACTGTCAAAAACACTTACAGGATATTGAAACATTGAAACTTTATATGTTATGAATCAGAAAAAAGAGAGAAACAATTTTAACATCCGTCATTAACTCTGATCATAAAAAAAATCATTCAAACATTATGCATTAAAACGTTCAGCACTGGTCATCAAGCATTAACACTGCTAATAAAAAAAAATATATTCAAAATTTATTCACATATCTGTCATTAAAGTTGCTGACACTGGTCATCAATCATTAACATTGGTTATGAAAAAAATCACACATAAAAGAAAAATCACAGATCAAAACTGCTAACACTGGGTCAACAACCATTAACACTGGTCATATTCAAAAATCATTCACACATCAATTATTAAAACTGCTATCACCTGTAATCAACTATTAACACTGATCATCAAAAATTATTCAAAATTCATTCCCATATAAACCGTTAAAACTGTTAACATTGCTTATCAAAAATTATTTAAAATTCAGTCCTACATCAATTATTAAAACTGCTAACACTTGTTCAATATTATTAACATTGGTTATCAAAAGTTATTCAAAATTTTCATTCACATTTCAATCATTCAAACTGTTAACATTGCACATAAAACAATATTCAAAATTCTTTGGAAGTTCATCAAATATATGTTGAGATTTTTATTAAAACAGTACTGTGCATGAAAAGCTAAAAGCTAATAAACATTTATTAAATTACTTGCATTTTACCTCTCTTAGCCGTTCTATTAATCTTTCATTCTAATATTTCTAATATTTGCTGCTCTTATTTTTTCATAACTTTTATTTAAAAATCATTTCTTAAAATATCGTCAAAGATAATGACTTAGTTTCAGAATTATAAATAACTTCACTATTCTTATCTGCCAAAGATCAAAGATAAAGAATTATTACGAAATCAAATATTTATTCAGTTTTAATTATCTTTTACTAACTTCTTAGGTTATTAAGAAATGTAATTCAAAAGACGAATTTCAATAATAGAATTCTTTACTTAGCACAGAAGGAACCAAAAGGAATTCATTTAGTGGATAGATATATGTTACAAAAAACATTTGTTTTACAAGCAAAAAATATTGTTTAAAATACTCAAATAGTGTAACGATTTAATCAAAAAGTTTGATGCACTTACAGCTGTATTTAATTAAATATTAGAAACTCAATTTTGGATATAAAACTTGTTTTTTAAGATGGTGAATTCAGAATATAAATAAGTTAATAAACTTCAAATTTCAATACTTTTTCATATATCTTATTCATTTTTGTGTAATTTAATTCGTTAAACTCTTATGTTAAAATTATTAATGATGTAGTTTATATGCAAAATATTACTGAAATTCATAAATAAGTTTGTGCTTTTATGCAACTTTTCTTTTTTATTCACCTTTAATCATTAGTCGCAATTACTTTCATTTTATTGACCCCCCCCCCCTCCAAAACAGTAGTTTTTAGGTAGATTTCGTAAGAAATACTACCTATTACATTCTCCCCTAAGTTGGAATTTTTAAAAACTTTTGCAGATCTACGCCGATCATGACTCCCAGAACCCAAAACCACCCCAAATTCAAAACTTTATCTATCTATCTATCTATCTATCTATCTATCTATCTATCTATATATATATATATGTCACTTTTTTATGGACACCATAACTTCAATAATTCGGCACAAATCTACTACAAACTGATACATAAAATCAAGGGGCATAAAATCTCGGTCAAGTTCGTTAATAGGCAAATTCGAACCAGTGTGTGTGTGTGTTGGGGGGGGGGGGTTCTTTTTTTGAAAACAAAAAAACCCCCATAACTTCTTAATTATGATATGTATCGAATCCGTAAAGTTATTATTACTTCTAGGAAAAAGGGGGTTTTAGAAGAAAAAAATTCACAACTTCGTCAATTCACAAGATATCAAATCCGCTTGAATTTATTATAGATCCTCTTAATATTATCTAAAACTTTTATACTGACAAGTTTTTTATAGGACCAACCCTTAAAGCAAAAAAATAAAATAAAATAAAAAAATAAATTAAAAAAAATATCCTTGCCTGCTCCGCCTGCAATTAGTTAGATTTCGAAGTGGGCGGTCTCAACTGCCGCATCATGGCAAAGTATCATTTCTTCCGCAATTCCCAACAAACAGGCGGTCCACGGTCTGCGTCTTCAAAATCTACTTGTGCCTGTAGGTCTTGCCGTCAGAGATTTTTTTTGAGGTAAAAACAGTAGTTTTTTTTTTTTTTACAGTAGCCTATTGTTTGAAATTGTTGAATGTAAGTAAATGTATATGCTATAAGTGTATGTAATACATACAAGAAAACTTCAAATGTCCAAATCGATATCAGGAAGTAAATAGATGCATATTTAATTAGATTTTCTGAAGTCTGTATTTGAATAATTCTAAATCTGCATTTACGTTCTATGGCAAAAAAAAAAAAAAAAAAAAAAAAAAAAAAAAAAAAATTACATAGTTGGAGGTGTTTAATTAACACATATAAAGGTATGTAAGTACCATTTTTATTACAATTTTTTGTAGTAAAAATGATTTTATTAAAAGGTAAGCCTAATGTTTAAATATTTTAGGTTTAGACTAAGTGTCTTCAATCCGTGTCCCGCCGGCTGTGGGTGCCCAAGAACACTTTAGTGGCGCCATGTCACTTTAAATATTAAAAGACAAAAATTTTCCATGATTCGAAAAAGATTTTCGTAGCGTCTTATTTAGGCAAATCTTTTCTTTAGATAAAAAATGATGAAGAAAGCAGGAACTTTGCTGTAACTGGTGCGACAGCTCAAGCTGTAACCGGCACTATAGGTATTTCGGAATTGCTGGAACAGTAGAGGAGGGATTTATAAGTAGAGTACGGATTCCATTATTCCTCCGGCAGAAAGTTGAAGCATACATCTTTCTGCTTTCATAGCCAAAAGGGTGTCGTTTTTTGGCGTTAATCCCTTTCTTGGCAACTTCCCCTTCATGATCAAAACAAATGCAGGTGAAATTAATATAGGTCTTGGTGGGAATTCCAATGCGGGGAAAAAACGATTTGGCGCGCTATCTCCCGGAGGAGATGTTTGATTCAACAAAAGGTTGCTAGTCCGTGGTCTATTGTATTAGATGTTTATTGGCTGGAACTGCAGGAAAGTTAGAACTGTACGAAACTGTCAGTACCGCTTTATGCTAATAGCACCTCATGGCTTAAAAATATGCTATTTCATCTATAAATATGCTAGCATACGTATTAAACACAGTATAGCTAGCGTCTTTCGCTTTTCTGAGTTCTACCAGACACATTATTTTATCTACATCTAAGATCTTTATCTATCTATCTAGTTGAACAGTTGAACAGTTTAGGCATTTTATGGATTTGCTAGTTGACGCCAACTCTACGCCCTGTCTAGGTGTAGCCGTATTTTTAAAACCCAGGAAGCAATAAGAGAGAGAGAATCTAACTGTAATCTAAACTATTTAAGAGTGGGCACAATTATAAATAAAAATGTAAAAGCGGTTAGGATAGGATTAAAAATGAGAAATATAATTAAATTAAAAAAACAAATATAGTAATTATGTAAGAAAGTGAACAAATTAAAATGGTAATATGTTAATTTATTCAAAATAATTAAGAATAAGGAGGAAAAGTCCAAGAATACTAGGCATTTTTCGGTGATAGTCATAATTCTTTTTGCTAGTAGTAACAATATGGAAATACAAGTGAAAAATAAAGTACAATGAATTTATAGATTTATTTATTTTTTTTTTATAAAAGAAAAAATATATGAGAAGTTTAAATGTATGTTAAGCAAACAAACAAACAAAAAAATCATGTATTATCTCCAATCAATGTTGAACAATGCGATCTTTTCTATTTTGCTGGTGTCGGAGACATCATAGTTCGGCAGTTCAGCAATAATCTCATTGGAAATAATAGACATTTAGGAAAAAAAAATTGGAAAGTTTTTTGACCTGTTGAATAAAGAACAAATATTTAAACAACGTCTAATGTTGGTATTATGGAGGTATCTGCATCATTTCTGATTGTTCTTAAATTTCTATTACAAATTTTAGACAGGTTTCCATACTAGATTTGCATATAAAACCTGTTGGTAATATATCAAAAGATTAATATCCGGAATTAATTTCTATGACAGTTTATTTACATCATTTAAAAACTCATCCCGATAAAAAGTAATTATCTAGAATTTCAAACAGGAAATGAAAGTGCCTAATGCAAGATGAAGAGGTTTTTACAGCACGTGCTCTGAACAAGGAAGTGAAAGACTAAAATACGTATTAGTGACGTAAATTGACTTTACGTCATTACCATCCAATGAAAAAACTTAAAAATGATGTCACTATATAAGGACTAAGACTGTTGCATCTCAGTTTTATAGAACTTGAAGAGATTCTTTTTAATTCGCGATGGAAACGGACATTATGTCGTTTTCCCTTAAACTTAAATTGAAATAATGTTTAAAACTAAATTTTATGTAACTATTAAATGTAAGCTATGTAAATTAAATAATTCAACAGTATTATGAATATGTTTTATTAATTAATAATATTTTAACATTACTTAATCAGTCTCATGGAATACCAAGGATTATATAGTGAGTGTGTACTAAACAAAAAGGATTAATACAAATTCTGGTGATCATGGCCTAGCGGTATAGTGAGGACGATTGCTGGAAAATAGAGGTAAGCAAATATCTTACCTATCTTTTGTTCCGAAAATTGAATTTATAATTTATATTGCTTTAGAAAGCGCAAAATTACTGACTACCGAGAAAATAACACTAACAAAGATTCTGAGACGTGAAAAATTCTAAAGTATATAAAAAATAAAAATAAAAATAGTGTCCTAGAATCCTCGAATACTTAAAAGAAATTAATTAATTTTAGATATATTCTAAATTAGAAAAATGGCAACCTTCAAAGAAGGAAGTATAATTGAAAAATTAAATTCCAGTAACTATGCAAACTGGAAATTCAAGGTGGAGATGCTCTTGATAAGAGAAGAGCTCTTTGAAGTTGTCACAGACGACCCACCAAATCCAATAACCCCAGAATGGTCGAAGAAAGATAGAAAGGCAAGAGCCTTGATTAATTTAAGTATTGAGGATAATCAAATCATCCATATTAAGCATTTACAGAATGCACGGGACACATGGAACACGCTTAAAAACATCCATGAGAGATCAAATCTCTCTAGCAAACTCTTTCTCCTCAGGAGACTTTACGGAACGAAATTATCAGAAGGAGGCAACATGATAACTCATATAACAAAGATATTAGAAATTATTGATAAGTTATCAGCCATAGGCGAAGAAATTAAAGCAAATCATATTTCAGCATTATTGCTCTGCTCTTTACCTCCTTCATACGACACCCTCATAACCGCATTAGAAGCCAGACAGGAAGACGAATTAACTCCAGAATTTATAAAGAGTAAATTAACAGACGAATTTAATAAAAGAAACGAGCATTCTAATAACAGTGATAATTCGAACAAAGCCTTTAGAGCTGAAAGAAAATTTAAAACCACAGGTTTTAAAAAAGAAGAAAAATACTGCACGATTTGTAGACTAAAAAATCACAACACAGTTAATTGCTGGCATAACAAACATAAAACAAATAATTTTAAACAAAACAACAAAAAACATTTCTCTTCTTCGCTAGTCTTTCAAAAAGACGAAAATAATTTAAGAAGCGCGGACTCAAATAAACCGAAAGAAAAAAGCACAGCTTATTTCGGAACCGAAGAAAAGAAAAATTGCGCATTTTTAACGAACAAATCGAAAAATAACGCATGGATTATCGATTCTGGCTCATCCTCCCATATTTCAAATAATGAAAATTTATTTTATGAATTTACAAATAAAGAACATACCAACGTCGTAATTGCCAACGGCAATAAATTAAAATCCTATGGTTCAGGTAATGTAAATATTACCACAATAACATCCGACGGTAGAACACATGAAATAACATTAAAAGATGTTCTACTAGTACCGGAAATTGAAACAAATTTATTTTCGGTAGCTAAAGCTACGAAAAACGGATGCAAAATTACATTTGAAAATAATCAATGTTTTCTAGAATATGAAGGATCAATACGCTTAGAAGGGATAAGAAAAAATAATCTGTATGAAATTCAGCAAACAAACATAAACACAGATGAAAATTTTGTAAACATGATAACTAATTGCAAAAATAAAAATTGCATAGAACTGTGGCATAGAAGATTAGGACATAAAAATGTCGCGTCGATTAAAGAATTAATGACGAAGGAATTAGCATGCGGAATAAACATAAATAATTGTTCCCATAGCACCGAATGTGAGCCTTGCATTAAAGCAAAATTAACTGACGCACCTTACCCAAAGAAAACGGAATTGAGAGCAAATAAAATTCTGCAATTAGTACATTCTGACGTTTGTGGTCCTATTCAAACTCCAACAATAGGGGGAAAAAATTACTTTTTAACCTTCATAGACGATTACTCTAGATTTACTATAATTTATCTACTACAAAATAAAGGTGAGGTATTTGAAAAATTAAAGGAATATGTTGCACTGGTCAACAATAAGTTTGGCAAAAAGCCTACAGAACTCAGAACTGATAATGGCAAAGAATTTAAAAATTCTAATATTGATAATTTTCTAAAAGAAAATGGAATTAAGCGACAGCTAACAGTACCATATTCTCCCAGCCAGAATGGTATTGCTGAACGAAAGAATAGATCATTAATTGAAATGACAAGAACATTGTTAAGTGACTCTAATTTACCATTACATTTCTGGGGAGAGGCGATATGCACCGCAAATCACCTACAAAATCGACTGCCGACTAAAGCCAACGAAAAAACTCCATATGAATTATGGACAAACAGAAGACCAAATCTAAAATATTTAAGAGTCTTTGGCTGCAAAGCTTATGCATATATTAACAAGCAAAAAAGACAGAAATTAGATAATAAAGCAGTAGAAGGGATCTTCGTGGGATACGATAATTATTCCAAAGGATATCGTATCTATACGAGCGGCAAAGATATCACTATAGCCAGAACGGTGAAGTTCTTAGAAAACTATCCGATAAATTCAAATAAAGAAAAACGGCTAGAACTAAATTTAGATGAAAACACTAATGCCGAAAACGAAAAATCGGAAAACCCAAATCTGATAAAAATCGAAATTTCAAATGAAAATGATAATCAGAATGAATCTGAACTAAACCAAACCGAACCAAGAAGATCAGATAGAGTAAATAAAGGGGTTCCCCCAGATAGACTAATTTATATGGTTAAAGATGAAAATATTAATGAACCGAAAAATTGGCAGGAAATAATAAACATGGAAAACCCAGTAGAAAAAGAAAACTGGATCAAAGCGACACAGGAGGAGATAGAATCTCACAACCAAAATAAAACTTGGACATTAGTTGACCCCCCGCCAAATACAAAAATAATAGGTTCGAAATGGCTCTTCAAAACAAAATTAGACGATAAAGGAAAAATACAAAAATATAAAGCGCGTTTAGTGGCGAAAGGCTATTCGCAAAATTTTGGTATTGATTACTATGAAACTTTTGCTCCAGTGGTTTCACATACTACAATTAGAACTTTTTTAGCAGCCGCCGCCTATCATAAACTAGACGTAAATCATGTCGATGTAAAAACAGCATTTTTGTATGGAAATTTAGATGAGGATATATACATCACTCAGCCGGAAGGCTATGTCAAACCTAATCATGAAAACAAAGTATGCAAATTAAATAAGGCTATATACGGCTTAAAACAGGCAGCTAGAGCCTGGCACATAAAAATTTCAGAATCATTAGAAAAGTTAAATTTCAAACCATCAACATCAGACACGTGTTTATTCATACGTAATACTAAAAACAGTAAAGCATATATTATCGTCTATGTAGACGATTTATTAATATCAGCAAAAGAAAATGAAATTAAAGAAATTATACAAAAACTTAAGATTGAATATGAACTAAAGGATTTAGGTCAATTAAACTACTACCTAGGGATTAAAATTGAAAAAACAAACGAAGGATATAAACTGAATCAAAAAGGTAAAATTGAAGAATTAGTTAGAAAATTTAAATTAGAAGATGCGAAACCATACAAAACGCCCATGGAAACAGGCTATTTAAATTTTGATAACGAAGAAATACCATTGCCAAACAACATCGATTATAGAAAGGCAATTGGCGCACTTTTATATATCACAACTGTCACAAGACCAGATATTTCAGCTGCGATTAACATCCTAAGTAGAAAAAACGAAAACCCTTCACAGAAGGATTGGAAAGCAACTAAAAGAGTGATTTCCTATTTAAATCACACTAAAAACTTTAAATTAGAAATAAATACAACAAAGCAACCAACTCTTGAAGTATACTGTGACTCAGACTGGGCTGGAGACGTACAAACTAGAAAGTCCACCAGCGGAAACCTATTTTTATTAGGGAAAAACCCAATTTTATGGATCAGCAAAAAGCAATCATGCATAGCCATGTCAAGTGCTGAAGCCGAGTATATTTCAGCAGCAAATGCATCACAAGAAATTTTATGGTTAATTAGACTCTTAGAAGAATTTAACTTAGAACAGACATTACCCATAACTATGCATGAGGACAACCAGTCCTGCATAAAAATGATCGAATCAGAAAAATACACCCGTCGCACGAAACACATTGATATAAGGTATCATTCCATTAAACACCTAAAGGACAATGGTACAATTAATGTAAATTACTGTGAATCAAAGAACATGATAGCGGACATCCTAACCAAGCCCACTCCCAAACCTATCTTTGAAATTCACAGAAATAACTTAAACTTAAGAAATCAAATTCCAGAGATTAAGGAGGAGATTGTTGGTAATATATCAAAAGATTAATATCCGGAATTAATTTCTATGACAGTTTATTTACATCATTTAAAAACTCATCCCGATAAAAAGTAATTATCTAGAATTTCAAACAGGAAATGAAAGTGCCTAATGCAAGATGAAGAGGTTTTTACAGCACGTGCTCTGAACAAGGAAGTGAAAGACTAAAATACGTATTAGTGACGTAAATTGACTTTACGTCATTACCATCCAATGAAAAAACTTAAAAATGATGTCACTATATAAGGACTAAGACTGTTGCATCTCAGTTTTATAGAACTTGAAGAGATTCTTTTTAATTCGCGATGGAAACGGACATTATGTCGTTTTCCCTTAAACTTAAATTGAAATAATGTTTAAAACTAAATTTTATGTAACTATTAAATGTAAGCTATGTAAATTAAATAATTCAACAGTATTATGAATATGTTTTATTAATTAATAATATTTTAACATTACTTAATCAGTCTCATGGAATACCAAGGATTATATAGTGAGTGTGTACTAAACAAAAAGGATTAATACAAATTCTGGTGATCATGGCCTAGCGGTATAGTGAGGACGATTGCTGGAAAATAGAGGTAAGCAAATATCTTACCTATCTTTTGTTCCGAAAATTGAATTTATAATTTATATTGCTTTAGAAAGCGCAAAATTACTGACTACCGAGAAAATAACACTAACAAAACCCTAGATCAGAAAGGCATAAGTTATACAGGCTTTATATATTAGTGTTTTATTGCGAATAGAGAGAGCAGGATTTTTCAAAGAAGTTCCGTTAACAATCTGTTTTTTGAAGGTAAGTCTGATATCAAGGATAATCCTCAGATATTTGGTGCCATTTTTTCCAAGGGAGGGTAGTGTTGTTAAGAGTCAGTCTGGTGGGGTAAGGGAAAGTTCTAGAAAAATTAAAATAGCAGAAGTTTGGGATTTATTAATTTTAATGCGTCAAACGTTGCACCAATCCATGAACATTCCAATGTGTCTTCACAAGTTTTTGTATAAAAAATGAAAGTCTTCTGCTGAGGCGTAAATAGCGGTATCGTCCGCATCTAAAGCTAGGCAAGTGAAAACTTTGCAAAGTATATCGTTAAAAAAATTTGAAAATCGCCGGTCCAAGAACCGAACCCTGAAGGATGCATTGAATGATAAATTGAAGTGTAGATAAGCTGCTTTTAATGCAGAAGTAAATATGCTTTTTTCGTAAGAATGTATGAAATGTATAAGTCCAGGATTTTCTAAGAATTAAGTTAAAGTTTAATTCGTTGAAGATTAAATTTTTGATCTTGTATTGAACTTTATTAATAGTGGATTTAAGTAGGGTTGCGAAAGCACTCAGAGATTCGCCGGAGAATATTGCGTTGATTACAAAAGTTCTAAATGTTAGTAAGAAGAACGAAGGTATTATTAGTTTTAAATCTGTATGTAAAAAGTGGCGCACTTTTGAGTGTTAGTAACAAGATTTTCCAGATGAATTACAGCAGAATCAGTATCAGAAAGATTATTGATTTCAGGAAAAGAGAGATTGGAATTACTAAGATAATTATTAAATTTATTCCAGTCAATTTCTACGGAAGGAGGTGGTGGAATAGAGTTAATGAGGTAAATTTTAAAGGAGAACACAAGGTGATCAGAGCTAAGTTGGTTAAGTACAGTTGTAGTGATAGAATAAGGAAAATTTTTAGTAATAGCAAAATCAATAATAAAAGGGTGGATTATGTGGTTTGTAGTGGTTATGTGTGTGGGAAAACTAGGTGTATGTAAACGTATCTGGTAGTGGTAATTAGGGTGTGGAGTGATTAGAGCGATAACCCCAATTTCTATTATGCGTGTTGTAATATCCTGCAATAAAACAGGAATGGTGCTGAGAAATGGTGTGTGTAATGTTATTGTCCGGATAATGCATATTTAACATAAATGAAGGTGAAATTAATTTGAAGGAATTATACGAGAATATCGGTATGATCAGCTCTAACAAGTGATGGGTTGTATAAAATGAGTGGGATATGTGTTAGTTTCACTGGGGGGGGGGGGGGAGTCGGCGTGTGGAGTGTGATATAACTTGTACCCAGAAATGTTGATTTTACGGACAGGATTTAATGTTCCTTGAATTAAAAATATATAAAAATGGAGATTTTGAAGGATAAAATATATCGAAGTTCCATTAACTTTGCTGTAACACGCTGACCGCCGAAGATTCCGGAGAAATGACTTTTGGCAGACATTTACAGATGGGTTTTCAATGTTTATCGAGACGGTTCACAATTTCTCAACTGCCGCAATGTTTGTTAAATTTACATTTTTAATTAAAAAATATGAAATTTTAGTTATTTTTACATGTTGAAAGCCAAACTGAAATCACTAAACACGCTTGAATGCCCAATTTTTTTTTAATTAATTTTTTTTAATTAATTTTTTTTAACACATGGTAATAAAATATCAATACAATACGTTTCATAGTATTAAATTGTCTTCAATGAAAATATTTATGGAACACGTATTCGTGTGGTAAAATAGTCAGCACAAGTTAAAATTCATATCGAAACTACAAACACAATCGTATAGAACAGTTCCTTGGAAAAAATCATATCATCATAAAAGATCTGCGATGAATCACATTAACAAAAAAATATTTGTAGTTGA
Organism: Maratus michaelseni; assembly: GCA_963931845.1. Taxonomy (NCBI): domain Eukaryota; kingdom Metazoa; phylum Arthropoda; class Arachnida; order Araneae; family Salticidae; genus Maratus; species Maratus michaelseni. Next base: position 191,196,423 of record OZ007587.1, read on the forward strand.
ATCAAGCGTACTACTATTTCTATTATTAAATGAGGTAATTGTATAGAATTTATAGTGATAAAGTGAAATATTGTGTGCAAATATAAATAAATAAAATATTTTTATAAATTCAGAAGAAAATGAGTTTTCTGCAATTCCGCAACATTTACGTACAACCTGTCCTTGTTCCTCTAATCTTGGGGTGTATACATTTCTTGCCTATACTATTTAATTAACTTATGGGTGGTTCTTTAAGAATTTGTTGATGTGGCCCTTGCGCGTGACAGGTTGAAGATCCCCTATTTTTAAATCAAACATTTTTATTAATGAAAAACAATAAAAAAAAATCCCAACATAGCTTTTCTTTGATGGCTGCCCCAATTATCCGGATTACATCCAGAACACATTAGTGCAAATAATTGGCATATCACTGTATAAATTAGGAAAGGGTGTTTGTAAGAATGAAAGCATAATATATTAAGTATGGGAGTTTTAAAAGTTAAAAATATTTATTAATCCTAACCACTTTGACGCATAATTGCAACAGAATTTCGCCAGTTTGTGCTTTTAAATGTATCGGTTCTCCAGAAGGAAGTTCAACTTGTTGAAGGTGTATAATCTCCATTAATATTATTAGTTTGTTTTCTCATAAATTTAGTTTTTTGGTATGGCAAAAGCAAAAAATGTATAAGAAGAGTAACATAAAAATTGCGCTTATAAGATTGTATAATTTTGTTTCTTTTTTATTAAAATATATAAATCTTGAAGTATTTCTTCAAAACTGTTAATTTTGTCTACATGTAAAGATGAAGACCACATTTTAATGACCGAATTAGTTTCTTAAAATATAAGAAATCACCATGACTTAAGAAAGTTCTGTTCCGAAACCAAATAATGAAAGATATGAAATAATTAACATAAACGTTAAAATTACACTTTTTTTCCCGAAGATAATCCTGATATTTGGTTTTTCAAGTTGAGGCGAGTCTCAATTGCTAAAATTACGTAAGATCACATGAAATTTAATTACCTTGTAGTACAATTATAACCAAAATTCGTTCAGAATATAGAGGAAATAATCCAAAGCGATCGAAATGACAAACATTTGTATACAAAATAAAAGTCAAACAAATAAAATAAAAATAAGTGTTTGTTTGTGAATATAAAATTTTCAATTCGGAAAGGCGAGATGATTAAATTCAATCTTTCCTATATCAAGGCAAAATTTTTCTGTTTTTCTTTCTTTGCAAAGAATTCCGTCAGCCTGCGCTTTGAAATGTATCGATCCTTCAGAAGAAACTTCAACTTGTTGAAGAAAGTCGAAAAAGAAATTTCAGAAGATGCATGTTCTTCTTTGTGCATCATAAAATAAATACGAATGGGAAAGCACGACTTTTGAATAATTTATTTTCAATCCTTTTTAATGGAATTTTTCTGTTTAAGTCGCGCAAAATATCGTATAGTTTGATCTGAATAAGTAAATAAAGCATATATTTGTTAGATATTTTTATTTCTTTTTTGTAATCTAATACTAAAAATGCGTTTTAATTAAATGGATGATAATGAACTCATGCTGAAAACGATGAACGAAAAGAAATAAACATTGATTACATGCAAAATTTAACTTCGAAGAACTTCTTGAAGTGGAAAAATTCAATATTTGTGTTCGCCGAAAAGCAATTGACATAAAATATTTTGTATGTAAATTAGTTTAGTCAGTGAATAATTTTCAGTATAAAAATGACATGTAACTTTAGAATGTGGGCAAATATAAGATAGAAAAGGGGTTTTAAGTATATATTATAATTTATTTAATGAGATATCTACATTCAAGATCTAAATTTTATACCAAATTTATGCAGTTTATAGTTTCCTGAAAGATACTTTGTAATATAATTTTATCAATAACTTTACATTACATTCCATGATAAATATTCATAAACATACTGGGGGATTCAAAATAGATGTCTAGGCGATTAAAAAAGCGTTTTTTGTTATTAGTGCCCGAAAGTACTGAAAATTCATAAAATTCATAAAATTCAAAATATCATAATTCTTAATTTTCTTATTTTAATGAATGTATAACCCTTGTGAAACATATGACATATCTGAAAGCTGTATATTTTGTTTTTTGTATTTTTTGCAATTTGAAGTATGTTTTTTAGCATTAGCTGTTTAAGAGATAATCACAGAGATATCCGTTTTGAATCACCCAGTATAGTCAAATATATGATGTAAAATGTATTTTAATTGAATGTGATAATTTATTTAATGATACATATATTTAAAACCTAATTTTAGTGATAAATTAATTTAATTTAAAGTCGTTTAATAAAGGCATTTTAATTTAACTTAATGAGGATTTTTTACATTATGTCACATAATAATTATTCAACTTATGTGCTCCACGCCATATATACTGATGTTAATATCTTTCTATAAGAACATCTTATAAACTGATAACAGATACAGATAGCATATTTTTTATGTGGAAGTTTATGTAAACAGTGCTAATTCTAAAGATTTTTTTAAATTTCAAATCTATTTCAAAGCGATACTAGATGACTGACTCAGTTTTATTATGCAAAATATAGTTATCTAGACAGTTACAAACATGTTAATCCAAGTCTGAAATACGGTTTCGAATCGGCATCTCTCGGTAAGTGGTCATCTCCCTTACTACTAGAGAAGATGTAGAGCATATTGTACTAGATTAAGATGATTTAATAGCAAAAACACATGGTCCTTTATTTTAAAGGGGCTCTGAAAACTCTGGAATAACTCTTGCTATGGTGAAGCAACCTGCATCAAAATAATACACTAGATAGCTTTATGTATGTGTAACCAGTTTCATTACATATGATGTTGAAAGTGGTCTCCGTTTTCTGTCAGTTGCATATCAATGCAACACTCCATGTTCCTGATGGCCACTATATGAATACCGATCCGCATCCTGATATTTTTGAGCAGTTCATGAATTGACTTGATAATCGTGGATTAATGAAAAGTGCTTCTAGAAAAATTGAACAACGTATCACACATCACCATGCTAGAGATCAAGTAACTGACTAATTTCCAAGTAGTTTTGCCCACCATTACTCACAATATTTGATATTTCTAAACTTCTTCGTTTGACCTATGTTCAAAGAAATAGTATAACGGAACAAGCCTCGCACCTTTAAAAATTTCAAGGGAAACATCTAATATTAAATTACTGTGATTTTCCCCCAATACTTTTAAAAACATGGAAAGTGGCACTCAAATGTGTATGATAGAATCACTTCCAGCTTCCAGCACAACATAAAATGCAATAGATTGCATATACATCAAGGTAAGTAACATATAGTTTTAGTTTAGATTGCTTTATCATAGCGAGAGTTATTAGAGCATATTTGGAGTTTTCTTCAGAATAAATCTCATTCCTTGTGTTAAGTGTTACTTACTATACGTGCATTTTTATAGAAAAGTGTTTAAAGAGATCTAATTCTTAACCTGAAGAATTCAATGATAAATATAATTTGAGAAGTCTAAATATATTCAGTAAAAACGGCAAATAAGATTTTTTTAAAATTACCTTTTCTTTACTTTTAAATGAATTATTTTAGGGCATTACAGAGAACGTATCACCTACACACACGTCTAAACCAAATGTTTATAGACTAACATTTGGAAAAACTCCCTAATGTATGGAGGAAATTTTTTGCAACAAATTTATCAACTACTCGGGAGCGAAGCTCAAGATTATTTTTGAATTTATAATTACAATCCGAATTCACTATGATATTATTTGATGAAATTATAACCATATTTACAATATCAAAACTAATAATTTATACAACTAATAACTAATACTAATACAACTGATAATTTATATTTTGATGTCAATTATAATATGATGCATGGTGTTAAGACTTAAACTCCCCTTTACTTAAAATTAATAAATTATCCATATAAAATAACCGGTATTATAAAAGAACTCATGTTACTCCTTTCTATATAATTTCCCTATGATTTTTACTATGAATCAAGTTAAAAAAAAAATCTAAAGTTTAGCCATGATACATTACGTTTTATTTCACAAAATAAAAGAGCACAAGAATTAAGTTTCAGTGTCCAACAATGGAACAATACAAAATTTTATAATATGATTATCAATAATTGATACATTATTAAAATAGATATTATACAAAATTTTAAGCTTTATACACTAAACATATATTTTGAATGTAGTAAGACACAATGATAGAATAAAGACAATGGAGTAAATGCTAAGATAATCTATGCATTAATGTACAATTCTAAATGAAAGGCTACAATGTGCTATTTATCGCGATTATGTGTAATATTACACGAAACTATATAGCAAATGCAGAAATATACTTTGTTATATTTCATAAAATCTCAATAAAACACATATTGGCAACATTGTGCAATACGTAGACACATACTACTGTTTAATAAAAATATGTTATATTGTTATATTCTTGGCATTGGTGGTTATTTAATTGCTGTATAATATATATATATATATATATATATATATATATATATATATATATATATATATATACAGGGTGTATCTGAAATGCTTTAACAAACTTAGGGGGATGATAGTACTCATCAAGACGAACAAAAAATGCAATGGAACATGGGGTCGCAAATGACGTTTAAAGGGTAAAAATCGCAAAACTAATAAAAATATCGAAATCTCGCATGCTGCTTTTCTGCAGAACTGGCTAGTAGCACGAAGCTGGTTTTCCTTTTACTCTGTGTATATCCGGTCAGAAAGAGATAAAAACGTGGAAGAAAGCTAAACAAATCTGACAGCAGGAATCCACGTATGCAAATTTTCCCTCTACTTAGAAAAAGACCAATAAACGCAACTTTGCAGCAAGCATGCGTTGTAAGTACATGAACTGCCAACGACGATAGGTAGGATCATTACAAAAACATTTTTTTTGTGCTTTTAGTAGGAATGGCTACATATTTTCTGTGGACAGGCGTAACCACCTTAATGGAGTTTATCCGGCAAGATGGATTGGACGTGGTGGCCTTGTTGCTTGGCCTTCACGCTCGCCGGACCTTATCCCTTTGGATTTCTTCTTTTGGGGACAGATGAAATCGCTCATTTAGGAGACGCCAGTAGGAACGCCAGAAGAAGTAGTAGCACGTATTGTGACCGCTGCAGGAGAAATCCAGGAAACTTCCGGAATCTTCGAGCGTGTCCACCAGTCTTTCCTCCGTAGATGTACTCTGTGTAATAATTTCCGCGGTCGACGCTTTGAACAATTGTTGTAAAATACACTGCTCAAAAATATTAAAGGATATTGCAGTTTTAGGTGGATTTTGTATCTGGGAAACTTTTTAGCTGATTGATACCTGGTCGACAGACATAGTAGGTTATATGAGAATAAATTACACATGTTTGGCAGAAAAAAATGCATTTTATTGCGCATTTGTGTACAAAAGGAAGAAAACACAATTTGTGCATATGAGAAAAAAAGAATAAGAAAAGGTGTTTTCTTCAAAGAAAATCATTTTCAGTAGGGGGTATGGTTTCCACGGGCGGCCAGCAACGTCGAACACCTTTGAGGCATGGACTCAATGAGGCTATTAATGACGAGTTGGGGGTATTCTGCCTCACTCTTCCAGAAGAGCTCTTTCCAGTTCTTGGAGAGTTTGTGGGGGTTGTTGGCGGCCAGAAACTCGTCTTCCTAGAGCGTCCCAAACGTGCTCGATTGGATTCATGTCTGGAGAACACGCTGGCCATTCCATTCGAACGATTCCTTCATCGAAAAGGAAATCCTCCACCAGGTTTGCACGATGTGGCCTGCAGTTATCGTCCATTAAAATGAAGTTATCTCCGATTGCTGCAGCGTAAGGGACTACAATAGGTCTGAGAATCTCATCCCTATATCGGCGACCAGTCAGAGCTCCATCTCGAATGATGTAGAGGTCAGTGCGCCCGTCAATGGAGATGCCACCATACACCAACACTCCTCCACCGCCAAATCTGACACTTTCGTGCACGAACGCAGGATTATTCCTACTGCCACGGTCCCTCCAGATGAAAATACGCCTATTATCCGGATGCACAGAAAAACGGGACTCGTCAGAAAGCAGAATATTGCTCCATTCATTTCTCCTCCAGTTGACATGCTCGGTTGCCCACTCCCTGCGGTCGCGACGATGCCTTGATGTTAATCTAACACATACCATCGGTCGGCGAGCATACAGACCTACAGCATGGAGCCGGTTTCGGACAGTCTGAGTTGAAATCGTGGTGCCTGTAGCCGAGCGAAGGTGTTGTTGGAGAAGAGTAGCGTTCATGTTTCGGTGTCTCCGAGCTGTTAACGCTAAATACCGATCTTCATTGGTCGTTGTTGCCCGTCTACGACCTTGCCCTGGTCTTCGGCCTGCACATCCACTCTCCAAAAAATGGTTCCAGATCCTGGAAATGACACTTTGTGACACTCCAATGGCTTGCGCTACTTCGGCTTGAGTTTGGCCCCCTTCTAACCTACCAACAATTCTCCAAGCTTCTGAATCTGTCAAATGACTTCGCTGAGACATCGTACTCATCGAAACAAAGCAATCACTGAATGCCGATCATCCTTGTCTTCATTCTCTTTTATCCAGTTGAAAGTCAAATTTCATTCGCTGCCGCTGAAGCGAAGTTTTTGACGTCGAACTCAAAATTTGCATACTCCACAGTTTGAAAACCAGAAAAATTTGCATTTGTGATTCTCTTCTTCTATTTTCGGCAAAAAAAATTTCGTTTATATCTTTATTTTATATAAAACTTCAAATATCCTTTAATTGTTTTGAGCAGTGTATTTGTTTTCTCTGGACATCACGAGCTGTGTTGTACCTATTCTGTACAATAAATAATTTTCTGGAGTGTTTCTTTCTTGTCTCAGCTTGTCCATTTCCAGACCTATTTTCTCGATTTTCACCCTTTAAACGTCATTTGCGACCCCATGAGTACTATCATCGCTCTAAGTTTGTTGAAGCATTTCAGATACACCCTGTATGTATATATATATATATATATATATATATATATATATATATAAATGAAAACACATGTAAAAATAAAAGGATAAGACATTATAAAAAGCAATGGAATGGACTCTGCAGGATTTATACTGGATAGGATGAAAAAGCAAAAAATGGAAAATTATGAATATCTTATGGAATCTTGAAAAAGCCTTTATAAGAATATTCATAGTAAATATATGTTATTTCATCAAATATTGTCAGCATTATGCCTAAAATGGACAATAGTAAGACCTAATAACATATATATATGAAACAAGACAATTAATAACTGTAAAGATGTTGGTTGTTCAGGTAATAGTTTGTTGTTGTTGTTCGTGATCGAATAAAAATCCAGGTGAGTCAGGTCCGTTGTACAATAACAGAAAAAAAAACCTCCAGAATAGTCGTCAAGTCATTTTATTAAAAGATCATTATGACGATGTCAAGATGTTCGAGGGCAGAAGAGGGGAAACATTAGAGCCGTTCTTAAACGGTCATGATCAGCCGAAGACAAGAGGCGAAGTGTGTGTTATATAACCTAACTAAACCCAACCTAACTAATAACGATGCTATTGCATCATGAAGGCGACAACCAATAAAAATCCTCTCAGATTGACATGTACTGCCATCTGTGGAGCGAAGTCAGGCTGGCTCATTATATATTTGCAGAAATACGCAGATGAATGGCTGAACGCTATAAATCGCTGCTGGCTGTCGATTACTTCATAACTGACCTTTGCTAAGTTCGGATGATCCGGCATGATTGTGTTTTGGTTTTCAGTCGAAAAAAGTCATATTTGTTTTAGTATTCACACACGGTCGACATTTGTATGCCTTTTTATTGGAACAGGACTAATACGCATAAGTCAAACTGGATTACATTTAAAGTGACAGTGTTGAATAATGCTTAGCTTGGAATTAGGTCTCTCAACGACGTTATCTGACGACGCCATTTTCAATCAGCGGCCAGAGTCCCAGTTGACCGGAGAACAGACTAGACAGCAACGGCGAGGAAACTTTCCTAAAAAATCGGTGCGCGTTCTTCAAAAGTGGTTATACGAGCATCGATACCGTGCTTACCCGTCAGAAGAAGAGAAAGCAAAGTTAGCGGTAGACGCTAAATTAACGCAGCAGCAAGTTTGTAATTGGTTTATCAATGCTCGACGTCGGATTTTACCTCATCTAATTCGTACAGGGGAATATGAACCACTGAAGTACCGAAAGAAGAGGAAAAGTAGTTTTAATGTGTCAAGGACTATTTATCAAGCGCCTAGCAGCATTAGTAAGTCTTTTAATTGCGATCATTCTATGGATTCCAACAGCAGTCCTGTCTCATTGACAAATGGCAGTGTTACTGATATTGACGCTGACAATGAAGACTCTGACAACAGCATTACATCTACAGCTTCATCTCAGAAAAGTTTATTTCAAGAAGATTGCCCTCTAAAACTCAGAAAGCGTTGGCAGAAGACCCATGAACAGGAATTGTTTCAGTCAGTTTCTGATTTGTCGCTTCAATGTCCACTCCTTCACAGTCTACCCACGACGAATGATGAATTCTCTCATCTAAACAGCTTTAAAGATGATCCTTCCAATGAACATTTTTTCCCTTACGAGAAATTTCGCAAATCGTCTCAGGAAATCTGTATATCTTCTAATTCCACTTCTATGGCTTCTCGTTGTGCGTCTATAGACGACTCCTTCACTTGCCTTTACATTCTTGTTGATGCGGCATGCGAAATTCGTGATCAAGAACTTCAAGCGAAAACGAAGAATGTTGATTAACATTGTGATGTGAAAAGTTTTCATCTTAAGTGCCTCATTAACCACTCAAGTGTCTAATTTCTAGCAATCAAACTCATTCACAGTGGCTGATTTTAATTGAAACAATAATCAGAATTTGTTTTATAATTACTTTTTATAAAATTTAGATTTTTTTATTACAGATTTTTCTATCTAACTTTTTCGGTATATCATTATACTTTAGAATTTTTACACAATGAAGAATGAGGATAACGTCTATATCAATCATAACCAGTTAAGTGGTTAAACAACTTTTTATACGAGAGCTAATAATTTATCACTCTCTAAAACTTGGTTTTGTGTTTATAAGATTTTAACTTTTTTTCCTTTCAATATACAAATTAGATTACAACAATAAACTAGAATTGCTTTTTTTTAGTTATTATGGAATTTGCGAAGAATTTTAGCCTGCTGACTGAGAATTAAATAGGATGGAATTTCCTGTCATTCCCAGCTTAAGAAGTTGAGATGTTTTAATATTTATTTTTGATTGAATTTGATAATATAGCAATTATTAATAACAAAAAAGTAAGACAGAGAAAATAATTAGTGAAAAATATTCAATTTGTTTTAATTAATTTTTTTTTTTAAATATCAAAGCGATGTCTTTAGCATTGAGTCAATTTGTCACAGAAAGGACTAGGGTCCATAAGCCTATGAAAAAGGAACCATTTCGAAGGTAAACACAAATTTTACTTTACATTTTCTATTTTACTTTTTTTGTAGTTTATTACATATCTTTATTATAAAGCAAAACTCTTGAGTAGCACTGGCATCATACTGACGGTGGCAATACTTGTCCAATAAATTTCGCTTTCACTGCAACTTTTTAATTTCTAAACATCGCGCAATTTGAATTTTTACACTGTCGAATAATGGAGAAAAGTGCTCTTTCAAATGCAATTTGTTTTAAAACTGTATCTCAACTAATTTATTTTTAAGGATTTAAAAATAATTTTTAAGCATGATTAAAACAAATATCTATCTCTTTGCATTAAATCAATATAAATAGTTCAGCATTTGTTTTCGGTTAATATAACACAGCGAAATTAAAAAACTTCATCTGTAAATAAATAAAATAATATAAATAAAACACAAAATTAACAGACATATAATCGAATTACATGCTTAAACCACTGAATTTATCAGAATAGAAAAGATTGCTATAAGTAGCGCAATCTTTGGCGTTTTCTTCGGCTACATTAACTTCTGATATGCGGCTAATACGAAAGTATCGCTTTAAATAAATTAAAAAACTTTATGAATACATTATTTTATGTTTTTCATGTAATAATGCTTTTTGGTGGTGTTAGTGAGCTATCTTAACCCTCTGAGCGTTTTGAAAAAGGGTAAAATTGTAATGTTGTTTTCTCTGCATTTCGTTTTAAATGCTAAAAAAATATGATTCTTTCAGCATTATAAATAAAACTTAATTACAAATATGAATGTAATCCTTGAGAGTATTAATCATTCTTCAATGTTTTGAAAATTCATTAAATCTATAGAATTATATTATCTTAAACATTGCATACATTGCAGTGAAACCTAGAGCTTAGTGAACGGAATATTACGTTCTACACGCTTAGAGGGTTAAAAAGTATATTAACCCCTTAATCGTCGTGCCCGAGACATTCACGGGCAGCGTAGGTTACGCCTGTTTTATTCAGATTGTTTCATTCCCACCAGTTTTTTAAAATAGTATAATTGGTTTTATTCTCGCATTATTTTATCTGCCTATTAAATAAGGCAAATATTTCTACTTAAGAAAAACTGGTGATAATCAAGCAATCTGATTTTTCAAAAAGTAGCCTACATTTATAGGGCGCGACGATTAAGGGGTTAAATGTAAAAAAAAAATCTATAGAGTCACCTTATTTATTCCACGAATTCTACGATTAAACAAGGCAAAGACTGCGATTAAAATATTCCTGTCTAAAAAATGAAAACCATATATGAAGCTTATATGAAACGTATACGTTACATCCGTCCTGAAGGGTATTAAAACATATCTTATTTTGGTGGCCAAAGTTTATTATTTTTTACACTTTTGCTACATTTTACTGTTTCTGTTTTAAACATTTTATCTATTTATTGTACTCAGAGGAAACCGACTTGATTTTATATGTTCTTTTAAAATTATAAAGATTTATGAAACATTAAAATAAAATATATACGTTAAAATATAAATTAGTTCATATTTGACCAAAAAAAAAAATCACCACACTTTTTTTAAATGTAATCTTTCTCTCTATTTAATCGTCATTTAATATTACAAATTCTGTAACTAGACGAGGTGATACCGAATTCTGTGATTTCAGTATTAAATAGAAATTTTCTAATCAAACATAGTGGTAGCATAGGCTTCTTGGAAATACCAAGAAGTGTGAAGTTAAAATTCAAAATTACCTACGTCATAACTAAGTTTGGCCCCCCCAAAATGTTTAACATTCGCATTTGACGTAAATATGACATAATATTGAATAGATACAATAAGCAATAGAAAATTATAATACAAAAATTAGACGATATTTTTTATGTTTATTTTACGAAGGAGCCAGTTTTATAGTTTTATCGACCCTAATTTTTTTGTGCGTGCGTTAAAAAATTTGATAATAATTGAAAACACGAGTATAAGAAGGTGTTGTGTCACATTTTTCTTAAAATGTATTTAGTTTTATGGAGGAAGGTGTCCTGAGGTAATCTATCATTCAGTAGAGATAAAATATAAAGATTACATTCATTCTTGAAGATGTGATACATTATTTTTTTCAATGTTTACTATTTCTAAGGAAAGCAAAATAGGCCTTGAGGTTGGGTAAAAAAAAAATACATGAAAATGTTTGCTATTGATTGCTATTGATTGCTATTAAATTTGCTATTGTGGAACTTATTTTTTCCAAATTCAAAGTAAAAGTTAAAAGTATTGTTTGTTTGAATATAATTTCTAAGATGCGTATAATGAGACATATGAGAACTTAACATTGTCACTAAGTTTAGTAACAGATGCTGCTCTTGATAGAAATGGTAGGCAAGTAATTGCCGTAAACTTTTTGATTGTAAATAAACGTTATTTATATACATAAGCCGGCTCGAATAATAAAAATCTTTACATGCTTATAAAATAAATCCCAATATGAGAATTATATTTATCAAAACTAATTACATTTTCAAAATTACTCAGAGTTATTATTTTTTAATCAGATTAAATTACTTAGATTAAAAAAAAACTTGGTCGATAGCGGCGACCGCATTTGTCAAGCCTAACAATCTTGTTTTCAACAGATGAAATTTATAATAACTAATGAGGAATTTTCCTTAATCCCAATCCTGAACACAACATTTGCTATAACAATAATGATATATTTCCATGGTCGCAGTTATTTTATTATAAATAATATGGCATTTTTCCGGCGATTAAAAGCAATGAGCAACTCTGTTGATTAATCACATTTAACAATTGTGTGATAAAGAATAAATTTAATTTTTATCTATACTAATATTATAAAGTACTAAAGATTGTTTGTTTGTTTGTTTGTTTGTAGGGGGGTAATCTCTGGAACTACTGAAGCGATTTCAAAAGTGATGGTGGCAAATTGATTGTGACAATCCCTGCTCCAACATAGGCTATATTTTATGCCGGTGCCACTACCCCCAGGGTGGTGCAGAAGCGAAAAGCGTTCTAAAATTTCGATTTTTTTTATACTGAAGGAGCTAGAAACATGAAATTTGGCATGGTAGTTACTTATAAGATGTAAATGCTCTCTAAGAACAAATTCTAAAAAAATTCGAAATTTAAAAGGGTGAGAGGACCGAAAAGCGATCTAAAAACATTCTAAATTACAACTTCTATGGAATCTCTGGAAATACTGAAGCGAGTTCAAAAGTGATGGTGGCAAATTAATGGTAACAATCCCTGCTCCAACATAGGCGATATTTTATGTCAGTGCCACTACGCCCAGGGGGGGTGCAAGAGTGAAAAACGTTCTAAAATTTCGATTTTTTTAATACTAAAGGAGCTAGAAATTTGAATTTTGGCGTTGTAGTTACTTATAACATGTAAATGCTCTCTAAGAACAAAATTTAAAAAAATCGAAATTATTTAAAAGGGTGAAATGAGCGAAAAGCGTTCTATAAACATTCTAAATTACAATTTCTATGGAATCTCTGGAACTACCGAACCGATTTCAAAAGTGATGGTGACAAATTGATGGTGACAACACCTGCTCCAACATAGGATATATTTTTTGTGGGTGCCACTATACCCAGGGGGGTGCAGGAGCGAAAAACGTTCTAAAAGTGCGATTTTTTTTATACTGAAGGAACTAGAAACTTGAAATTTGGCATGGTAGTTATCTATAAATGTAAATGCTCTCTAAGAACAAATTCTAAAAAAATTCGAAATTTAAAAGGGTGAGATGAGCGAAAAGCGGTCTAAAAACATTCTAAATTACAATTTCTATGGAGTCTCTGGAACTAGAGAACCATTTTCAAAAGTGATGGTGGTAAATTTATGGTAACAGTCCCTGTTGTAACATAGGCTTTTATATCCCTGACAATAGCACAGGGGGGGGGGGGGGGGCGGAGGTGAAAGAGCGAAAAACTTTCTAAAATTGATTTTTTTTCGACATTAGTGTGGTTTAATTACTAATTTCTGAATTACCTGTGGCAGTAAAATTTCCTCTAATAAAAATAGGCCAACGAATACCACTTGGCATTTTTAAAGAATTACGAGAGCAAAGCCGCGGGTTTTGCTAGTAGTATCTAAAAGTAAAGTTATTCGATGACAATGGAAAAGAAAAAAAAATATAATGGTTTTAGCTGCCCCAAATCATAATCTCAAATACCATAAACTACATACATAAATATAAATAAGACTATAAATAAAACTAAAAAAAATATGAAGATATGTTTTATCATATTTATAGTTTGATAAAATAGCTTATAAATATTATAAATAAATGTAATATTTCCTGCATATACCTTAATAATATAATTGTGACATACCATATAATATAATCTGTAACCTATCATGATCATCTAATACTTCAGCTATAACAATAAGTCTTACGTAAGTGTTTATATTTAAATCATTTAGCTCCGTCGATAATTTCTAAGAAAGAGTAATATTTTAAACAATAATAAATTACTGTCTGAAAATCTTAACATCGTACCGTACATCTTTGCAAACACAATTTATTTCAGAAACAGTCTGGACGAAAGTTTTATTAATTTCCTTATTTGACCATATATCAAGTGAATCATTTCATCAGCTTTCATAAAGTGACGAGAAACAACATTAATCATGTGGAAAGCGTTTTGTTTTTTCTTAATAAAACAGTGAAATCTATTCGTCAGTCGCTTGTTAAATGCTATTTACCAATCAGTTAAATGTTTTATTGAATGAAAAAGGAGAATTAGTTTAAGTGTACAGTAAAACTTCAAATTCGAGGAAAACCTGTAAAATATCGATTTTTTGTTTTTAGAATAATAATAATATTTATGACCACAGCTTCTGATTTCAAAAATAATTTTTCGTTTTTGATCATTTTAGCGAGTTATGTACTTTTCTGTGCAACAGCTGTTTCAGCCAAGCTTATTTAAAACACACTTTGCATAGAAGTCAACTTTTATGCTTTCTTCTTACCAGTAAAATTTAAAAGTAAATTTTGCTTCATTCAATTGACGACATCTGTGTATAGATTAGGCAAAATGTTTTATTAAATTTCATTGGTAATAGAAAAGCTTAGAAATTGGCAGCTATGCGCCGATTTGTTGTCCCCTGCGAATTATTATTTTTGCAGACTCAATGGCTTTTTTGTCATATAAACAAAAAAGTCATTCAGTCTGTATGCCATGTTTAACATTGGCGCAATTTTTTCCCCTCGCCAATTTGGCGAAAACTTTGATTTTGAATATTAACGTTCTAATGTATATTCACATTATAACGTTATAACATTAACGTTATAATATTAACATTATAACGTTTTGAATATAACGTTATTTTATTTTTATATTGAAATAAAAAATCACGTGCTATTATTGCATGCTATTTGTAACTAATATTCATAAACAAAGTTTTCGCCAAATTGGCGGGGGAAAAGATCGCGCCAATGTTATCGTGCCAAAATTATTTTAGTATTGCATGGGCATTTATAATAAAACTGAGGTGAGTTTCTTTTTCTACTTTTCCAGCGACAAAGTATTTATGACGAAAATCTTCTGCAGTATTTGCAGAATTAACCTCTTAAAAAATATCAGGTATTGCGAAAAGTTTATTACGTCATTATAATTGACTTTATATACTTAATGATGATAGAAATTTTAAAATTTGATAATTTCTTCTTTCTAAAACATATCTTCTAATTTCAGGTTATTTCATTAAATTTCATTTTATTATAATTTATAATATATATATAATTTCAGATTACTAGAAACAAAATTTGTGTATTTGCATATATTCAAAACATATTTTTGAAGAGAAAGATTTATTAGTAGACTTATAAGTTGGCTAAATTTATCATAAGTGCATAAAAATCTAGGAAATGTGTCATAAATAATATTAAAACGTTTACTCATAGTTAAAATGGTTTTTACAAAAATATTCTCCTTGTAAAAACCATTATATCATACCTTTATATTATATGCTCCTTTATTTATTAAAACATATTTTTTTACAAATTGAAGATTTTCATCGTTTTCATGTTTTTAAAATGTTTCATGCGCATTCATTTAATCCAATTTTATTGAAATTTCCGCAGATGGCCTTAATACTATAAAAATAAGTACTATAATTATTATATAATCGTATAAAGTACTATAAGTACTATACTATAATTATTATATAACTATTATATAAAACTTTTAGTACTATAAAAATAAGTTACTGACAATAATATCATTTAAAAGTAATTAAATTAGAAATAAATAAACGAAATAAACATTTTGATAATTTTTTAATTAAAATGTATAAAATTCGAAGAATATGTATGACCACAGCTTCCAATTTCAAAAGTTATCTTTCGTTTATGGTAATTTTTAAGCGAAATAAATCATACATTTTTGTGCAACAGCTGTTTCAGCCACGCTTATTTAAAACATCCTTTGTATAGCCAGCTTATTTTTATGATTTCTTCTTACCACTAGAATTTAATAGTAAGTTTCAGCTTATTTATTCGCCAAAATCTGCGATTAAATTATGCAAAATTTTCTATTACATTTTAGCAGTAACAGAAAAGCGTAAAACTTGGCAGCTATGTGCTGATTTATTGCAACCCCCTCCCCGCGAATCATTATTTTTGAAGACTCAATGGCTTTTTTGTTATCATGAATATTTATTCTGTCGCGGAGTATATTATTATTAAAAAATGTATGAAATGCTCATAAAAAAATGTTTGAGCATTGCAAGTGGATTAATGACATTTATAATAAAACTGAGGTGAGTTACTTTTTCTACTTTTCCAGCGACAAAGTATTTATGAAGAGAATATTCTGTAATATTAGCAGAATTGACCTCTTAAAAAATATCAGGTATTGTGAAAAATTCATTACTTCATTATAATTGACTTTAGATATTTTATGATAATGGAAAATTATAAATTTGGTAATTTCTTCTTCTAAAACATATTTTCTAATTTCAGGATATTTCGTTAAATTCCATTTTATTATAATTTATAAAAAATATATAATTTTAGATGACTAAAAACAAATTTTTGTGTTTGCATGTATTCAATATATATTTTTGAAGAGAAAGATTTATTAGTAGACTCATAAGATGACTAAATTTATCATAAGTGCATACAAATCTAGGATATGAGTCATAAGTAATATTTAAACGTTTACTGATAGTTAAAATGGTTTTTACAAAAATGTATTGCGCATTATAACTCATTTATTCATTAATTTTTTTTTTTTTTTTTTTTTTTTTTTTTATAAATTGAAGATTTTTATCGTTTTTATGTTTGTTATATTTTTAAAATGTTCCATGCGCATTTAATTTTTTTTAAATTTTATTGAAATTTCCCACAGCTGGTCTTAATATATGTACTATAAACATAAGTTGCTGACAATAATATAATTTAAAAGTAATTAAATAATAATAATAATTTTAAAAAAACACTAAAAAAAAAACACTAAATAAAAATTTCAATAAGTTTTTAATAAAATAAATAAAATTCAAATGAAGTTCTTTTTTTATAAACTTTATTTATGAAATGAACAAAAATATTTTGGTAACTTCCATTTTTATGAATAAAATGTTTATTGGGGAAAAATCTTGAACTTTTATATAAAAATAGAATGCACACGGAGTATTTTGAGGTATGCTAATAATTCGGGATTTTTAAATTTTTAATTTTGATTATCTCTAGAACTATTTACGACATTTTAACTAATATTTGCATACTGATACCTAAAAGCACCATAAATATTTGCTGTAATTTACTAAAAATTCATTGATAAATCAAAAAGTTGATTTTGATGGTCAACTGTACCCTTAAAGTTCTATTCTATGATTAATTATTTTAATGTACACCCAGAGAAAAGTTTTGTTGAATCAACCAAAATTTGGTTGGACCAACAAAATTTTCCGTTTAAATATGGGTCAATGGAAAATTTGTTTGAATCAACAAGAAAAGTATTGTTGATTTTTTTTGCAATACCAACAAAAAATTTTGTATCGTCAGCAAAAAAATGCTCTGTTAATTCAAGTAAAAATGTTTCAATTTTATTTGAATTAACAAAATTCATTTGTTGAAAGTTATCTCAAAATAAATATAATTATCTGTTACTTTAAGAGTTCTTTTCAGTTTCGGCAACAAAAACTTTTGTTTAAAGAACAATTGTTTTGTGTAATTTTAAGAAATTTCTTTGTTTTAAAAACAAAAGGTTTTTGTTACATAAACAATTATATTTACTTTAAAATTATTTTTTTTTGTATTAGAACCAATCTAAACTTAAATATTTTTTTTTTTGTAATTTTTAATTCATTTTCAGCAGTGAATTACGCCTGTAATCTTTGATTAATAACAAGCGAATTTTTATCCTGCTTTTTTTCAAGCGTAAACGTACAGATTGAACAATGTCCCAAGCTGGGAATCGAAACCGGGTCCTCAGAATAAGTATCTGTGACTCTAACCAATGGGACAGAAGGAGCGATATCCAATCACGAAATTTCTCACTTTTATATATGTCGGACCGGCTGCAACAGCAGCACATGATGAAAATTTGAAAATGTCATCATGAGCACAGGGCCCGCTTAAGACATAAAAGTAAAGCCGGACGTTACTCTGCCCCCCCCCCCCTCTACCAATTGCTTTGTTATTTACTAAATCAATTTTGGTATGCTGCAACAATTTGAAATTTTACCATCAAAATTTCGAGTAAACAACAATTTAGAAAGATCGAGCTTCTTAATTAAAAATTTCGTAAGGAAAAAATGCATTTTTTTACCCTGATTGATTTTTTTTTTTTTTTTTTTTTTTTTTTTTTTTGTAAAAAGTTATTTTGAAGAGCAAATTTGAGGGCACCTTTGTATCTCTTTGGGTAAGCACGGGCGTCCGGAGACTATTCAGTAAACAGGCCTTGCATGAGCATGCAGATTTCTGCGACAAACATGAGACGAAAATACAAAGCCCAGCATACGGCAATATATAGTTAATTTTTAATTCATTTGCAGCAGGGAATTACGCCTGTAAAAAGCAGGATAAAAATTCACTGGTTTCAAGGGAGATTCAAGGATTACAGGCGTAATTCACAGCAGAAAATTAATTAAAAATTAACTGTGTTGCCGTATGCTGGGGCCTCAGAGCGCTATTCTGAGGACACGGGTACGATTCCCGGCTTGGGAAATTTTTCACTCTGTCGGTTTACGCTTGAAAAAAAGCAGGATAAAAATTCACTGGTTATTATTTAAGAATTACAGGCGTAAATCCCTGCTGAATATTATTTAAAAATTAATCCGTGCATTAGTTCTTGAGATTTAGTTATAGTGAAAATCATGAAAAAAAATAACATAGCAGCGCCACCTGCCCGGCTATTTACACCAAAACGTAATCAGCTTCTATTTATGTCAAAGTCTAACATTGATGTAAATCAGTGCATTAGTTCTTGAGAAATCGCGAATCTATTGCAGAAATCACGAAAATTGCAACATAGCAGCGCCACCTTTTGCGCGATTTACGCCAAAAAGTAATCAGCACCAATTTATATCAGGAAGGAACAGAATATAAAATTTTATTAAATTCCGTGCATTAGTTCTTGAAATAGAGAGCCCTCAAAATTTTTGTCACATACATACAGACATAGACAGTCATTTTCTAAAAACAGTCAAATCGTGTTTAGGACCTTCTAAAATCCGTCGAAAACCAGAAGTTGAAAAATTTCATGACTCCAATATTTTCTTCTTGTAAAGATAGAAGAAAGTAATAAATGGGATAGGGGGATTTTTAAAACTACCTTGATCTGTCCCAATTAAAAAAGTTTTAATTATCCAAAAAATATGTTAATCCTTTAATTATACAGCTATATAAGACAAATAAACCAAGTTACGTGAGAGAGTTATGGCTACTACACAACAATTTAAATTTTGTAAAAGCAACAAAATTTTGCTGGAATTAAAAATTACAAAATTACGGTAAAATTAAAAAAAACAGATTTTGTTAATTCAAGTAAAATTGAAGAAATTTTGTTAAAATTTTGTAAGAGTGTTAACAATATTTTTTTCTCAATGCAACAAAACCATCTTTTTACTTCAACGAAAAATTTTGCTTGAACAACCAAATTGTACTCAACAAAACATGTTTTGTTGTTTTAATCAATTCCTTTTTCTGGGTGTAACAATTAAAATTAAATAAAAAGAAAGCATTAGATAAAAATTATGCTCTTAAACATGTAAAATAAATCAAGATATTTCAGTTATCGTAGTCAAAGTTCTCAGTGGCTTTTGACAGTTTGACTAATTATCAAAGTAAAAGTACAAGTATAGTTAAGTGAAATTAAAGTTACAATAGATATGCAGTGAACCACTGATTCTAAAATCGTTCTTTACACTCATTAACTTACCTTCTTTTTCTTTTTCAATATGTGTTCCGATTTTTCGCAATTGATTTTAGAGCAGTTATTGATCTAAATTGAACTGTCGCCCATAGAAGCTAATAAAACAAATCTATTATGTACATGATTTGCAAAGCCGTGGAAAAAAAAAATACTAGTCCGACTTATTTCTAAATACAGTGAAACTTCCATTTAACGAAGTCTCATCGTTACACTTAAAAACTTCGTTATGAAGAAAATTCGTTAAATAGAAATCCACTTAAATTCATGAAATTTTTCCTTCAGATATGACAAACGGGTATTGAATTCAGAAGCATTTAATTCAGTTTCAATTATGAAGCCGTCTTTTACAAAACAGTTGTGTACGGTCGATGAAATCACATCAAAGTCCCAAGCTTTGGCTCAAGCTTTCATTAGCTCTAATACACCAGTTTCTCAAACTAATGTTTTCACTACATTGTCTTTTTTCTGTCTTTTTCGATAATGTACTTCAAGATTTTTTATTATTCCTTAGACTAATGGCTGAAGTTTAGAAGTTGTGTTGGCAGGAACACAAATAACTTTGATGTTCTTCGATTTGCATTTTGAAGCACATTCTTGCGGATGTACAAAGCAATTGTCTATCAGCAATGGAAGGTCAGATTGGTAATAGACTAATATTTTTTGCTTCAATGCATCTGACGCCATTACGTCACTGCATCTTCTATATCATTGAATGCAAAAAGGGGATTTTGACTTCCCTCAACTGTCAGCACTTGGGTCTCGGTGTGAGAGAGTAATGATAACAAGTATTTTTCTTAGTGTGAAAAAAATGTTTTATTTAGCACCAAGGAGAATGGAAATTATTTAAATGTGTTCATTTTCATACAATCCGCTGAAATAAATTCGCATATCCATCGCAACAGCAACCTCTTGGATTGAATACTGTACAAGTACAAAAGTGGAATAAACTTCGTTATATAGAATATATTTTTCGTAATATGGAGATTAATTTATATGCTAATTGTGTTCAAAGTCAGAGTTCTGCAGAAAATTTCGTTAAGTAGAAAACTTCGTTAAACAGGGACTTCGTTAAAGGGAAGTTCCACTGTAGTTTTATGAAATAAAACCCAAGTAGCATATAAAACCCGGGATAGCATATTAGTGAGTAAAATTAAAACAATTAAAAAGGAAAAATATATTTTTAAAAGTGAAGGAGTTGGAAAAAAAGGGTTACCAAGAAAAAAAATTTAATCGTTCAATAACATCATTCAGATTGTCCCCAAATGAACAAAAAAAGTCCTTCCGGCCTGTACCGGGAGAAAAAGGTAGCTTTCCTATATCTTCGTTTTAAAATTTTAGCTAATATTACTCGAAACAGCAAGCTAAAATGCAAAGAACACAATTACAGAATATTCGTTAATACTGAATTTGAATAAGAAATTTGCCAAATTAGTCAACTATAGTCAAGTTGGCTTCATTTTTGAAGACTTATTTCGGTTGCCAAATTTGGCGGTATTTCGATAAATGTCGCCAAGTTTGGCGAGAATTTAGCGCTAACGGATATGAATATATAGTTTTATGCGTATGATTGGGAAAATGATTACAACAATGAAAGATAATAATTAGCGAGAAGTCGCGTTCACTAAAACTCATAAATTAATCGTTGGATTTTTGTAATGTGCTATTAGGTAGCTTTCAATACAAAAAAGTATAAAGCTACCTATTGCAGCCGTTCGGAGGAAAGCAGTTCCGGAAAATTTCGATATATTTACACCGATCATGACCCCCAGACCCCAAAACCACCCTCCGTTCAAATGTTGATTTATATATATACATATATATATATCTCCATATATATATATATATATCTGACCTATGTCATACGATAACGCTCGTATTTATAAATCGATTTTGATGAAACTAATTGTGTGTATTAAGGTCACCAATGTCTCGACCGAGTTCGTTGGCCAGCTTGGTCCGCCATTTTGTTTCAAGATGGCGGCCATTTAAAAATTTAAAACTAAAATAAATATACAAAAAAGTTAAAAATTCAAACTTATTTTTTAATTACGTGTTAGGCCTTGATACAAGTATTCCAGAGCATTTTTTGGTTTACCTCTATCTTAAAAAATGGCTGAGATAGAGCAGTTTGAAATTCTAGGGTGGCTGACATTTTGAAACAAGACAGCACATTACAAAAATTTTCATTGTTGTAATAATTTTCTCAATCATACGCATAAAACTATATATTCTTATCCGTTAGCGCCAAATTCTCGCCAAACTTGGCGACATTTGGCGAAATATCGCCAAATTTGGCGACCAAAATAAGTCTTCATAAATGAAGCCAATTTGGCTATTGCTCAATAATTTGGCGAATTTCTTATTCAGATTCAGTATTAACGAATCCTTTGTAAACGTTTTCTTTGCATTTTAACTTGCTGTTTTCGTGTAACATTAGCTAAAATTTTAAAACGAAGATATAGGAAAGCTACCTTTTCCTCCCGGTACAGGCCGGAAGGACTTTTTTGTCTCAAAATTTCTGCCACCCTAGAATTTCAAACTGCTGTATCTCAGCCGTTTTTTAAGATAGAGGTAAAACAATAAATTCTCCGGAATCCTTGTATCAAGGCCTAACACTTAAGCAAAAAATAATTTTCAATTTTCAACTTTTTTGTATATTTATTTTAGTTTTAAATCTTTAAATGGCCGCCATTATGAAATAAAATGGCGGACCAAGCTGGAACTCGGTCGCGGCATTGGTGAGCTTAATACACACAATTAGTTTCATCCAAATTGATTTATAGATACAAGTGTTATCGTATGACATATATATATATATATATATATATATATATGGATATATCTATATATATAAATCAACATTTGAACGGATGGTGGTTTTGGGGTCTGGGGGTCATGATCGGTGAAAATATACCGAAATTTTCCGGAATTGCTTTCCTCCGAACGGTTGCAATAGGTAGCTTCCATATTCCATAGAATTTCAAACCGCTATATATGTATATCAACATTTGAACGGAGGATTGTTTTGGGGTCTAGGGGTCATGATCGTTGAAAATATACCAAATGTTTTGGATTTGCTTTCCTCCAAATGGCTGCGATAGGTAGCTTTTTGTAATGAAAGCTACCTAAAAGATAACTCTCGCAATTTGGCGATTTTAATATTTCGTCTTCTCGCCAAATGAAACATTTTATTGCAATTTGGTGAAAAGGCGATAGGCCGCGAGAACCCTGATCATAGTAATACGAGTAATAATTTCCCCATCTGAGCGAAAATGTGCCCAGGCTGAATTCGAACCCATAATTTTTCTCCTTCAATTGCCAATGCGCTTCCATTTGAACTATCTGGACGACATCATAGCCAACACAACCTTCGCGTAGAACAACCGTTTGTTCATGGCATCAGGACTGTTATTTGAAACAGCACAACAGAATAAACCGCAGGTAAAGGGACTCCAACAAACTATGGATGATAAATTATTTAACAATCAGTTGATTGTGATACAAAATAATTGTATCGAAGTAATTTCTAATTGGTGTATAAATGCATTTAAAGCCTATTAGCATTCAATTTGAAGAAGCAGACGCATTAAAACAATTTAAAATACATCTAACACATCTAGTACAAGATAAATTATGTTTAAAAAAATTAGCAACATCGATAATTTTCAGTATAGAATATTTTAAATCGTCAATGAAAATTTTAATATGTTTCGTTGTTACAAACAAAATTTATTTCAAACTAGACTGCGCAGGGTTTTTATTAATTTCCTTATTTGACCATAAATCAAACGAATCCTTTTATTAGCTTCAAGTAGAGAGAAGAGAAACATTCAGTGATTAATGATCTTGGGAGCCGTTTTGTTTTTTACTATTAAAACTTTAGAAAATCATTATTTAAAAAGAGAAAGCTATTTGTCGCTCACTTGTTAAATGTATTATTTACCAAAAGTTGAATACTTTATTCAAAGAAAAAGGAAAATGAGTTTAAAATTCTGTTAAATTATTAAATAACTTAATGTAACAATGAAAATTAAACATTATATATATATATATATATATATATATATATATATATATATATATATATATATATATATATATATACATTAGGTAAAAATTAAACTGTAAAACTTGTAAAAGAAATCATTAAGATATTTCAGCTTCCGTAGCAAAGGCCACAGAAAAACTTATCTTTAAAATATTTATCCATATCTCTAATTTTCAGTAATAGAATATTTTTAAAACATCAATAAATTACTGTCTGAAAATTTTAATATTTTTGTGTTACAAACTACACTTATTTGAAACAAATTTTGGTCATAGTTTTAATAATTTCTTTATCTGATCATAAATCAAGAGAATACTTTTATTAGCTTCTGTAAAGAATAGAGAAGCAGTCAGCGATTAATCATTTGGGGAACGTTTCGTTTATTGTTAATAAAACTTCAGAAAATCAGTATTTGAACAGATAAATCCCATCAAAAAACTTTCTGTAAAAAAAAAAAAGCGCCAAGTTCTCCTTAATGTTTCGGCCGTAAAAAGTACTGATATCTGATGTTCGCCCAAGTTAAAAGTCAAACATCCGAAATCTTTCATTCAAAATGGCTTCCTGCGACTTGGCCGTTAATGCATTCTAGGTTAAAAACATTAAAAGAATGTAATACTGAGAAAAATAAATTAGAATACATAATATACCCTGATTGATGTTGAACATGCCATATCTTTCATTTGAAATAAATAATTACGTCGATAAATCATTTCAAAATTAATGATTGGAAATTATGCATTTAAAAGTAATATCGGAATGCAAATAGGCAAATTCTTATGATGATATTGTAATTAAAAGCTTTGTGATACATACCATTGAGTTTCAAGAAACATTAGTTTAGATTAACCATCATTTAGTTTTAACCATGGTTTAATGACCATTTTGTACGGTCTATTGTCATTAACACGAATTCCAATGAATATTTTTTTCATCAAATTTCACATTGTGTTATATTATATGAGACGTTGAGAATCAGAGTGGACCATTCTCGACAGCTGTCATTTCGAAATTATGTTTTTAAAAATGTGTATTATATTTTAGTACTTTGTACAACAAAATGCGTAAGATATTCAAAAAAATGTAGTAGACATGTAGATCATTATACATTCTTTAGAATTTGAAAAACCTTCTAAAATGCAATAACGGCCAAGTCGCAGGAAGCCATTTTGAATGAAAGATTTCGGATGTTTGACTTTTAACTTGGGCGAACATCAGATATCAGTACTTTTTACGGCCGAAACATTAAGGAGAACTTGGCGCTTTTTTTTTTTTTTACAGAAAGTTTTTTGATGGGATATCACTGCTTTTTGTAGGTTTTATCAAATGTATAAAGGATATAAATATAATAAATGTATAAATGTCAAAGAATTTTAAAATTATTTTATTATGCTTTACAAATCTATATTTTTATTTGTAGTTTACTTCAAAATACTAGCCGTCTCAGGCAAACAATATATTCTTTCTTATATGTATGCTAAGCACTTCATCATATTACTTTTATTCATAACTAGCCGAAGTACCTGGTGTTCGAGATTTAAAGAATGTTTGTGTAGAAAAATCAATTTCAAAATTAAACATGTTGTAAAGATAACTTCAAAATGTTAAAATATGCCAATATTTCTATAATCGTGTTTTTATCATGATTCAATACGTTCCTCAAACTCGTATGACGTTGTACTCACCTGCTGACATCTTACCTACTTGCTTTCACTATTACTCATATTGATACTTTCTTTGTATGATTCCCAAACATTTAAAAAAGTCCGTTAAACTTCCAATGTGACGTTATATTAATTTTATTTTTTAATTATCGAATGACGTCCTATTAACCTGCTTTCTGTATTTACATATACTCATACTCCTTGTATTATTGAGAAATGTTTGAAAATTTCCGTTATATTACCAATATGACGTCATATTAATCTTTTTTTTCCATTGCTGAAACTTTTTATTTTTATTTTCTTTTTTCACGTGGAAATCTTTCAATAGAAAATTAATTATTGTAGAAAGAATTTCATTGTGGATTTTTAATTGTTGGCAATTGCTATAACGAAAAATGTTCAAATTTAATAGGAAAAGGCGTGAAGAGTTCAATATCCTGTGCTGGTAGGTATGGCGAGTTGTTTTTGGCGATAAATGTTTGATTTGGTTGTTGCGATATTCAGTCTTTGGAGTTTTAACTTAACAACTGGAATTGACCTTATCTACGTGACATCACACCCCTTGGCAGCAGTTTGGGTTTTTTTGCCAATCGCGCGAACCAGCACAGGATATGGAACTCTTCCCGGAAAAGCTGTTAGATTTTTGGTTTTTTATTATTTAAAAATTAACTCTACATTATTTCGATTCCGGATTACTTTAGTTGCCTCGGCTGTGTTTTAATACACCTACACGTAGCATTTCACAATTCTGGCTTTCAAACTGTTGATTTGTATAGAAGTGCAGACAGACAAACAGATTTTCATTTTCATACATTAGATTTACTTGCTCAATCCTTCGCCAAATCGGAAGTTTCTGTTAGAGAAATTCTCTTTGCTATCATTGGCAGCATATCTTATATTTTGTGTTGTTATCCATTTCATCTTTATTGACAATTACCGCTGAATTTACTTAGGAATTTACGCTTCATGTCCGTTTGCATCGTTACACTCTCTAATACGGAGATTTTTAATCCTGTTAAGTAATCTTCTGTAATTTACACTGAAGCGAAGTGGTTCTTGTTAAACGCCTGTTAAGCTATCCATATTTACAGTAAACCATATTGATGCTAATTTTTTCCCCTTTCATTCTAACATTGGACCGATTAAGGAAGATTAGAAAATCTACGGACGCACTGCCGTTCTTCCATTAAAAAATCTACCATTATTCTCATCTAATCGTCTTAGATAATATGTCAATATGTCTTGGTTTTAAGATTTTAGCTAAATTTACTCGAAAACCTGAAGCTAAAATGCGAGGAACCCCATTATAGAAGATTCATTCTAACGTACATATTGATAAACTGGATATATGTTATAAAATTATAATAATCTAGAACTGGCAGTTTCGATGTTTTAATTCTGAAAATTCTCTTTCTATAATAAACTTTTAAGAGAGTAAAGACTAACAATATAGTAAGAGTAAGTATAATAACAGTACAATATAATAGCAAGAGCAGAGGTCTTGTGTAGTGACGAAAGATTGAAACTTTATTAACATTCGTGCGTTATGCCATTTAATTAACCGCATAATATATTAATAGATGATTACTCGCCCTAAAAATTCGCAATGAAAAATAGCCTCTAGCGTCATACTCTCTCCAAGCTTTGCGACACTTAACGAAATATCGCCAAATTTGGCGACAAAAATACCCTGTTTATGGGGACGTCATAATGATGCATATGTATTATATATGTGATGCATATGCATATATATATATATTTCAAATAAAATCCAGTGTATATATATAGTTTATTAACATCATTAAAATGCACTTAAAGAACTAACAACCCACTGGAATTTTGCCAGATTGACTGAGTGCTATTGCGATTAGAATACCGACATTTATAATAAAATTTATTTTAAGGAAGTAAAAAATAGAAAAACGGACAGATAAACTAAAAGATTTGCCTTCCCAACATTTTCGGAAAAGAATATAAAAAATTCATTCTGCTTGAAACCATATGTAACACCTTCAAACTCAGGCTAATTTTCTGTAATCCGGCTTTGGCGACCAACTCTGGCGTCAAATATGAGCGAGGAAATGATTGTCTATGCAACTATTATTACTTAAATGTTTATCGTACAACAAAAAACACAAATGGTTGCAACAATGCAATTAATTTAATTTGTCAATTGAATGTGTTACGAACTGTATATAGCCAAATCAGCACCCCCTATTTGAAGGGTTTAAAGGCAGAAATTCTATGTTTTCAGACTTTTCTGGTTAATTGTGTGACAAAACCTACTTACTTGTCAAATTTTATGATTCTACGACTGTTAGAAGTACCTTAGTTATTTGATGATCACCAACTATTTAGTTATTTGATGATCCCCTGTGAGTCAGTTACAAAAAAGACCTTTTTCGGAATCTCATATTTCGAAAAATATTAAATACAGAAATAAGAAATCTTGGAACCTAGTTCAGTTTGATTATATTAATGTGTGTTAAAAAGGAAAACTCTCTAGCTCTCCCCAAAACGCAGTTATGAGGGGGTGAAAAGTAGGCCGAAATGTTCAGGGAAAAGGTAGCTTAACGGCCTGTGCGAACTTGGCGGACGCACTGCCGTGCTCCCAGATCTATGCCTCGTCCGTCGCTTGTTAAATATACAGGGTGTTTCGAAAATGACCGGTATATTTGAAAAATCAATAAAAACTAAATGGGCAGCGATATAAATACACCGTTTGTTGCAATATGCTTGGGACAACAGTAAATTTTCAGGCAGACAAACTTTCGAAATTAGTTACAATTTTCAACAACAGATGGCGCTGCAGTCTGGAAAAATCTAAACCACGATATTTTTCACATATCCACCATGCGCAGCAATAATATGGAGTAGTCTCTGAACGAAATTACCAGAAACCTTTGTAAACGTGTCAGGCGTGATGGCTTCACATCCAGAAGAGATGTACTGCTTCAGTTGTTCAATTGTTTCTGGATTGTGGCGGTACACCTGGTCTTTCAAGTGTCCCCACAGAAAGAAGTCACAGGTTTACAAAGGTTTCTGGTAATTTCGTGCAGAGACTACGCCATGTTATTGCTGCGCATGGTGGATATGTGGAAAATATCGTGGTTTAGATTTTTCCAGACTGCAGCGCCATCTGTTGTTGAAAATTGTAACTAATTTCGAAAGTTTGTCTGCCTGAAAATTTACTGCTGTCCCAAGCATAATACAGCAAACGGTGCATTTCTATCGCTGCCCGTTTAGTTTTTATTGATTTTTCAAATATCCCGGTAATTTTTGAAACACCCTGTATTATTTACTATTTAGACGAATATTTTAGTGAACGAGAAAAGAGAATGCGTCTGACAAGGGAAGTCCCCTTAAAGCGCGTACTCAGAATATTTGAAAGAATGCTGATCATTCTTCATATATACCAAACACAAGATTGGTGAAATTTAGCAGTGGAATCTCAATAGAAAAATCGATAAAAATAATAATTAACCATCGAATTTTCACCGAAAGGGCGATTTGGCGAAAAAGACTGGTGCTTGTCAAATGCACATGATTGATTTTCCAATTCTTACTGATTTTAAATTTAAACAATGAAATAGTTTACTGTTTTGTTGTGTAAAGTTAAACTATAATATATGCAAATTCTTTATACGATTTCAGTTACTTAATTTTATCATTAAAAGAAAACTTATATTTTGCGAGCTACAAATATTTATTTTAATGTGCAGTAAAGATAAAACTTTAGACATTATTTATCGTACGAGTTGTAATTTTCCAACTGGACGAAAAATGTCCGGGCCAGGATTCGAACCTGGGATCTCTTGGCTGAAGCTGCCATGCTCTACCAACTGAGCTATCCCGGTCAAATCTGGGGGGCATAATTCATCCAGTTAACCTTATTGACCGTAGAATCTGTCTGATATTTTAATCAGCTCAACAGAAATAACTACTAACTGGATGAATTATGCCCCCCAGATTTGACCGGGATAGCTCAGTTGGTAGAGCATGGCAGCTTCAGCCAAGAGATCCCAGGTTCGAATCCTGGTCCGGACATGTTTCGTCTAGTTGGAAAATTACAACTCGTATAATTTCTTAACCAATTTGAATAATTGTGTTAAAATTAATCTATTATTTATCGATTTGAAAATTAAATTGTTATTTGGATTTTTTTTAAAAAATAATGTGTATATAAATGGTTTAGCGTGTAGAATAGGAACATTTCTTTGCTATATTTTGCCCAACCCCGACCGTTGGAATGGACCATCAATGATCACGGAACAATATGTTTTTATATTTCATTGTGTTTCCAATCAGCAATACATCATGAGATAATGAAATTTTCATCATTGTTTAGATGTATATAGCTGAGATTCCGCGAAAATGGTTTTTGTAAACAGGTAAACCAATATGAGAAGCACAAATCTTTTTTTTTTTTCTTTTTTTTTTTTTTTTTTTTCAAATTGTTTGAGTATGAATTTTAGGAGACCTTCCTTGTAAGTTCTAGTTAATGATTAAATAATTTAATGCAAGCTTTCAGTAAGCATCTCAGTTGGTGGGCGCCAATATGTACCTGATTGAAACATGCAACAATGATATCTCACTAAGTAGCGGTACACACACGTCTGTTCAATACAAACACGTCTCACAGTTATAGCAAATCTGATGTATTATGGATCTGGCAACATTGCTATATGCCATCATCACCAGAGGAAATTTGAAATGTAAGATGTTTAAAGTGCTTTTCCCATGCATTAAATTTATGTAATAAGTAACTTCAGCTATTTGATGCATTTTAGCGTTATGAAATTTAATTTTTAATGTTTAAAAAATTCAGTTTATTTACGGTTTAAGGTTTGAGGTTAGTTTTTACATAATTTTTGTTAACAACGACCACCATTAGCCTAAAAATAAGAGTTAAAAAGTGACAGTATTTCAGACGTTTCAATGGTTTGAAATAATAAAATTTTTTGCTTCTTAAAATACAACAATGCGTTTCAGCAGGGCTGCACTAGATACCGGGGTGGCTCATTCATAATCAGACGTTACAAATATTGGCTGACCTAGAACTCCTATAATAGAGGCTGAGGCATCCTCGCAGATTTGGCACCTGAATTGGAGCCCAGTCGAAAAACAAAGCTAATCAGAACCTGTTCTATGATAGGAGTCTTAGGCAACTCCAGCTCCGGCTGCGGTAGATTGATGCTGAAATGCTGAACTGAGTACCAATAATCCAAAACAAAATGGATATGTGTCAGCTCCTATTATAGGAGTCTTAGGCTGGCCGCGACCAGCGATTGGTGCAAAGTGAAACGACAAAAGAAAGACATACAGCGATTGGCACAAGACCGATGGGCGCGTCTCTTTGTACCAATCGCTGGTCGCGGCCAACCACCATTTGTGACGTCATGATAATAAATGAGCCAGCCCGGTATCTAGTATATCCCTGGTTTCAGACACTTTTTTGTCTGCCTTTGAGACATTTGCATTAGCAGTAAAATCATAATCTCAGAAGGCTTTTCAAACGAAATGAAATATTTAAAAAATGACTCGAACGCCAAACGAAAGATTATATAAAGAGGATGAATTTTAGTTTATTATGATTTAAAAACATTAAAAATAATTGCATATATTATACATCAGGAAAGCACACGAAACTGTTACTAGACATGCCGCAAGTCCATATTTTATGTTTAACTCAACAAAAATTCAAAAACTGTCAAAAACACTTACAGGATATTGAAACATTGAAACTTTATATGTTATGAATCAGAAAAAAGAGAGAAACAATTTTAACATCCGTCATTAACTCTGATCATAAAAAAAATCATTCAAACATTATGCATTAAAACGTTCAGCACTGGTCATCAAGCATTAACACTGCTAATAAAAAAAAATATATTCAAAATTTATTCACATATCTGTCATTAAAGTTGCTGACACTGGTCATCAATCATTAACATTGGTTATGAAAAAAATCACACATAAAAGAAAAATCACAGATCAAAACTGCTAACACTGGGTCAACAACCATTAACACTGGTCATATTCAAAAATCATTCACACATCAATTATTAAAACTGCTATCACCTGTAATCAACTATTAACACTGATCATCAAAAATTATTCAAAATTCATTCCCATATAAACCGTTAAAACTGTTAACATTGCTTATCAAAAATTATTTAAAATTCAGTCCTACATCAATTATTAAAACTGCTAACACTTGTTCAATATTATTAACATTGGTTATCAAAAGTTATTCAAAATTTTCATTCACATTTCAATCATTCAAACTGTTAACATTGCACATAAAACAATATTCAAAATTCTTTGGAAGTTCATCAAATATATGTTGAGATTTTTATTAAAACAGTACTGTGCATGAAAAGCTAAAAGCTAATAAACATTTATTAAATTACTTGCATTTTACCTCTCTTAGCCGTTCTATTAATCTTTCATTCTAATATTTCTAATATTTGCTGCTCTTATTTTTTCATAACTTTTATTTAAAAATCATTTCTTAAAATATCGTCAAAGATAATGACTTAGTTTCAGAATTATAAATAACTTCACTATTCTTATCTGCCAAAGATCAAAGATAAAGAATTATTACGAAATCAAATATTTATTCAGTTTTAATTATCTTTTACTAACTTCTTAGGTTATTAAGAAATGTAATTCAAAAGACGAATTTCAATAATAGAATTCTTTACTTAGCACAGAAGGAACCAAAAGGAATTCATTTAGTGGATAGATATATGTTACAAAAAACATTTGTTTTACAAGCAAAAAATATTGTTTAAAATACTCAAATAGTGTAACGATTTAATCAAAAAGTTTGATGCACTTACAGCTGTATTTAATTAAATATTAGAAACTCAATTTTGGATATAAAACTTGTTTTTTAAGATGGTGAATTCAGAATATAAATAAGTTAATAAACTTCAAATTTCAATACTTTTTCATATATCTTATTCATTTTTGTGTAATTTAATTCGTTAAACTCTTATGTTAAAATTATTAATGATGTAGTTTATATGCAAAATATTACTGAAATTCATAAATAAGTTTGTGCTTTTATGCAACTTTTCTTTTTTATTCACCTTTAATCATTAGTCGCAATTACTTTCATTTTATTGACCCCCCCCCCCTCCAAAACAGTAGTTTTTAGGTAGATTTCGTAAGAAATACTACCTATTACATTCTCCCCTAAGTTGGAATTTTTAAAAACTTTTGCAGATCTACGCCGATCATGACTCCCAGAACCCAAAACCACCCCAAATTCAAAACTTTATCTATCTATCTATCTATCTATCTATCTATCTATCTATATATATATATATATATGTCACTTTTTTATGGACACCATAACTTCAATAATTCGGCACAAATCTACTACAAACTGATACATAAAATCAAGGGGCATAAAATCTCGGTCAAGTTCGTTAATAGGCAAATTCGAACCAGTGTGTGTGTGTGTTGGGGGGGGGGGGGTTCTTTTTTTGAAAACAAAAAAACCCCCATAACTTCTTAATTATGATATGTATCGAATCCGTAAAGTTATTATTACTTCTAGGAAAAAGGGGGTTTTAGAAGAAAAAAATTCACAACTTCGTCAATTCACAAGATATCAAATCCGCTTGAATTTATTATAGATCCTCTTAATATTATCTAAAACTTTTATACTGACAAGTTTTTTATAGGACCAACCCTTAAAGCAAAAAAATAAAATAAAATAAAAAAATAAATTAAAAAAAATATCCTTGCCTGCTCCGCCTGCAATTAGTTAGATTTCGAAGTGGGCGGTCTCAACTGCCGCATCATGGCAAAGTATCATTTCTTCCGCAATTCCCAACAAACAGGCGGTCCACGGTCTGCGTCTTCAAAATCTACTTGTGCCTGTAGGTCTTGCCGTCAGAGATTTTTTTTGAGGTAAAAACAGTAGTTTTTTTTTTTTTTACAGTAGCCTATTGTTTGAAATTGTTGAATGTAAGTAAATGTATATGCTATAAGTGTATGTAATACATACAAGAAAACTTCAAATGTCCAAATCGATATCAGGAAGTAAATAGATGCATATTTAATTAGATTTTCTGAAGTCTGTATTTGAATAATTCTAAATCTGCATTTACGTTCTATGGCAAAAAAAAAAAAAAAAAAAAAAAAAAAAAAAAAAAATTACATAGTTGGAGGTGTTTAATTAACACATATAAAGGTATGTAAGTACCATTTTTATTACAATTTTTTGTAGTAAAAATGATTTTATTAAAAGGTAAGCCTAATGTTTAAATATTTTAGGTTTAGACTAAGTGTCTTCAATCCGTGTCCCGCCGGCTGTGGGTGCCCAAGAACACTTTAGTGGCGCCATGTCACTTTAAATATTAAAAGACAAAAATTTTCCATGATTCGAAAAAGATTTTCGTAGCGTCTTATTTAGGCAAATCTTTTCTTTAGATAAAAAATGATGAAGAAAGCAGGAACTTTGCTGTAACTGGTGCGACAGCTCAAGCTGTAACCGGCACTATAGGTATTTCGGAATTGCTGGAACAGTAGAGGAGGGATTTATAAGTAGAGTACGGATTCCATTATTCCTCCGGCAGAAAGTTGAAGCATACATCTTTCTGCTTTCATAGCCAAAAGGGTGTCGTTTTTTGGCGTTAATCCCTTTCTTGGCAACTTCCCCTTCATGATCAAAACAAATGCAGGTGAAATTAATATAGGTCTTGGTGGGAATTCCAATGCGGGGAAAAAACGATTTGGCGCGCTATCTCCCGGAGGAGATGTTTGATTCAACAAAAGGTTGCTAGTCCGTGGTCTATTGTATTAGATGTTTATTGGCTGGAACTGCAGGAAAGTTAGAACTGTACGAAACTGTCAGTACCGCTTTATGCTAATAGCACCTCATGGCTTAAAAATATGCTATTTCATCTATAAATATGCTAGCATACGTATTAAACACAGTATAGCTAGCGTCTTTCGCTTTTCTGAGTTCTACCAGACACATTATTTTATCTACATCTAAGATCTTTATCTATCTATCTAGTTGAACAGTTGAACAGTTTAGGCATTTTATGGATTTGCTAGTTGACGCCAACTCTACGCCCTGTCTAGGTGTAGCCGTATTTTTAAAACCCAGGAAGCAATAAGAGAGAGAGAATCTAACTGTAATCTAAACTATTTAAGAGTGGGCACAATTATAAATAAAAATGTAAAAGCGGTTAGGATAGGATTAAAAATGAGAAATATAATTAAATTAAAAAAACAAATATAGTAATTATGTAAGAAAGTGAACAAATTAAAATGGTAATATGTTAATTTATTCAAAATAATTAAGAATAAGGAGGAAAAGTCCAAGAATACTAGGCATTTTTCGGTGATAGTCATAATTCTTTTTGCTAGTAGTAACAATATGGAAATACAAGTGAAAAATAAAGTACAATGAATTTATAGATTTATTTATTTTTTTTTTATAAAAGAAAAAATATATGAGAAGTTTAAATGTATGTTAAGCAAACAAACAAACAAAAAAATCATGTATTATCTCCAATCAATGTTGAACAATGCGATCTTTTCTATTTTGCTGGTGTCGGAGACATCATAGTTCGGCAGTTCAGCAATAATCTCATTGGAAATAATAGACATTTAGGAAAAAAAAATTGGAAAGTTTTTTGACCTGTTGAATAAAGAACAAATATTTAAACAACGTCTAATGTTGGTATTATGGAGGTATCTGCATCATTTCTGATTGTTCTTAAATTTCTATTACAAATTTTAGACAGGTTTCCATACTAGATTTGCATATAAAACCTGTTGGTAATATATCAAAAGATTAATATCCGGAATTAATTTCTATGACAGTTTATTTACATCATTTAAAAACTCATCCCGATAAAAAGTAATTATCTAGAATTTCAAACAGGAAATGAAAGTGCCTAATGCAAGATGAAGAGGTTTTTACAGCACGTGCTCTGAACAAGGAAGTGAAAGACTAAAATACGTATTAGTGACGTAAATTGACTTTACGTCATTACCATCCAATGAAAAAACTTAAAAATGATGTCACTATATAAGGACTAAGACTGTTGCATCTCAGTTTTATAGAACTTGAAGAGATTCTTTTTAATTCGCGATGGAAACGGACATTATGTCGTTTTCCCTTAAACTTAAATTGAAATAATGTTTAAAACTAAATTTTATGTAACTATTAAATGTAAGCTATGTAAATTAAATAATTCAACAGTATTATGAATATGTTTTATTAATTAATAATATTTTAACATTACTTAATCAGTCTCATGGAATACCAAGGATTATATAGTGAGTGTGTACTAAACAAAAAGGATTAATACAAATTCTGGTGATCATGGCCTAGCGGTATAGTGAGGACGATTGCTGGAAAATAGAGGTAAGCAAATATCTTACCTATCTTTTGTTCCGAAAATTGAATTTATAATTTATATTGCTTTAGAAAGCGCAAAATTACTGACTACCGAGAAAATAACACTAACAAAGATTCTGAGACGTGAAAAATTCTAAAGTATATAAAAAATAAAAATAAAAATAGTGTCCTAGAATCCTCGAATACTTAAAAGAAATTAATTAATTTTAGATATATTCTAAATTAGAAAAATGGCAACCTTCAAAGAAGGAAGTATAATTGAAAAATTAAATTCCAGTAACTATGCAAACTGGAAATTCAAGGTGGAGATGCTCTTGATAAGAGAAGAGCTCTTTGAAGTTGTCACAGACGACCCACCAAATCCAATAACCCCAGAATGGTCGAAGAAAGATAGAAAGGCAAGAGCCTTGATTAATTTAAGTATTGAGGATAATCAAATCATCCATATTAAGCATTTACAGAATGCACGGGACACATGGAACACGCTTAAAAACATCCATGAGAGATCAAATCTCTCTAGCAAACTCTTTCTCCTCAGGAGACTTTACGGAACGAAATTATCAGAAGGAGGCAACATGATAACTCATATAACAAAGATATTAGAAATTATTGATAAGTTATCAGCCATAGGCGAAGAAATTAAAGCAAATCATATTTCAGCATTATTGCTCTGCTCTTTACCTCCTTCATACGACACCCTCATAACCGCATTAGAAGCCAGACAGGAAGACGAATTAACTCCAGAATTTATAAAGAGTAAATTAACAGACGAATTTAATAAAAGAAACGAGCATTCTAATAACAGTGATAATTCGAACAAAGCCTTTAGAGCTGAAAGAAAATTTAAAACCACAGGTTTTAAAAAAGAAGAAAAATACTGCACGATTTGTAGACTAAAAAATCACAACACAGTTAATTGCTGGCATAACAAACATAAAACAAATAATTTTAAACAAAACAACAAAAAACATTTCTCTTCTTCGCTAGTCTTTCAAAAAGACGAAAATAATTTAAGAAGCGCGGACTCAAATAAACCGAAAGAAAAAAGCACAGCTTATTTCGGAACCGAAGAAAAGAAAAATTGCGCATTTTTAACGAACAAATCGAAAAATAACGCATGGATTATCGATTCTGGCTCATCCTCCCATATTTCAAATAATGAAAATTTATTTTATGAATTTACAAATAAAGAACATACCAACGTCGTAATTGCCAACGGCAATAAATTAAAATCCTATGGTTCAGGTAATGTAAATATTACCACAATAACATCCGACGGTAGAACACATGAAATAACATTAAAAGATGTTCTACTAGTACCGGAAATTGAAACAAATTTATTTTCGGTAGCTAAAGCTACGAAAAACGGATGCAAAATTACATTTGAAAATAATCAATGTTTTCTAGAATATGAAGGATCAATACGCTTAGAAGGGATAAGAAAAAATAATCTGTATGAAATTCAGCAAACAAACATAAACACAGATGAAAATTTTGTAAACATGATAACTAATTGCAAAAATAAAAATTGCATTGAACTGTGGCATAGAAGATTAGGACATAAAAATGTCGCGTCGATTAAAGAATTAATGACGAAGGAATTAGCATGCGGAATAAACATAAATAATTGTTCCCATAGCACCGAATGTGAGCCTTGCATTAAAGCAAAATTAACTGACGCACCTTACCCAAAGAAAACGGAATTGAGAGCAAATAAAATTCTGCAATTAGTACATTCTGACGTTTGTGGTCCTATTCAAACTCCAACAATAGGGGGAAAAAATTACTTTTTAACCTTCATAGACGATTACTCTAGATTTACTATAATTTATCTACTACAAAATAAAGGTGAGGTATTTGAAAAATTAAAGGAATATGTTGCACTGGTCAACAATAAGTTTGGCAAAAAGCCTACAGAACTCAGAACTGATAATGGCAAAGAATTTAAAAATTCTAATATTGATAATTTTCTAAAAGAAAATGGAATTAAGCGACAGCTAACAGTACCATATTCTCCCAGCCAGAATGGTATTGCTGAACGAAAGAATAGATCATTAATTGAAATGACAAGAACATTGTTAAGTGACTCTAATTTACCATTACATTTCTGGGGAGAGGCGATATGCACCGCAAATCACCTACAAAATCGACTGCCGACTAAAGCCAACGAAAAAACTCCATATGAATTATGGACAAACAGAAGACCAAATCTAAAATATTTAAGAGTCTTTGGCTGCAAAGCTTATGCATATATTAACAAGCAAAAAAGACAGAAATTAGATAATAAAGCAGTAGAAGGGATCTTCGTGGGATACGATAATTATTCCAAAGGATATCGTATCTATACGAGCGGCAAAGATATCACTATAGCCAGAACGGTGAAGTTCTTAGAAAACTATCCGATAAATTCAAATAAAGAAAAACGGCTAGAACTAAATTTAGATGAAAACACTAATGCCGAAAACGAAAAATCGGAAAACCCAAATCTGATAAAAATCGAAATTTCAAATGAAAATGATAATCAGAATGAATCTGAACTAAACCAAACCGAACCAAGAAGATCAGATAGAGTAAATAAAGGGGTTCCCCCAGATAGACTAATTTATATGGTTAAAGATGAAAATATTAATGAACCGAAAAATTGGCAGGAAATAATAAACATGGAAAACCCAGTAGAAAAAGAAAACTGGATCAAAGCGACACAGGAGGAGATAGAATCTCACAACCAAAATAAAACTTGGACATTAGTTGACCCCCCGCCAAATACAAAAATAATAGGTTCGAAATGGCTCTTCAAAACAAAATTAGACGATAAAGGAAAAATACAAAAATATAAAGCGCGTTTAGTGGCGAAAGGCTATTCGCAAAATTTTGGTATTGATTACTATGAAACTTTTGCTCCAGTGGTTTCACATACTACAATTAGAACTTTTTTAGCAGCCGCCGCCTATCATAAACTAGACGTAAATCATGTCGATGTAAAAACAGCATTTTTGTATGGAAATTTAGATGAGGATATATACATCACTCAGCCGGAAGGCTATGTCAAACCTAATCATGAAAACAAAGTATGCAAATTAAATAAGGCTATATACGGCTTAAAACAGGCAGCTAGAGCCTGGCACATAAAAATTTCAGAATCATTAGAAAAGTTAAATTTCAAACCATCAACATCAGACACGTGTTTATTCATACGTAATACTAAAAACAGTAAAGCATATATTATCGTCTATGTAGACGATTTATTAATATCAGCAAAAGAAAATGAAATTAAAGAAATTATACAAAAACTTAAGATTGAATATGAACTAAAGGATTTAGGTCAATTAAACTACTACCTAGGGATTAAAATTGAAAAAACAAACGAAGGATATAAACTGAATCAAAAAGGTAAAATTGAAGAATTAGTTAGAAAATTTAAATTAGAAGATGCGAAACCATACAAAACGCCCATGGAAACAGGCTATTTAAATTTTGATAACGAAGAAATACCATTGCCAAACAACATCGATTATAGAAAGGCAATTGGCGCACTTTTATATATCACAACTGTCACAAGACCAGATATTTCAGCTGCGATTAACATCCTAAGTAGAAAAAACGAAAACCCTTCACAGAAGGATTGGAAAGCAACTAAAAGAGTGATTTCCTATTTAAATCACACTAAAAACTTTAAATTAGAAATAAATACAACAAAGCAACCAACTCTTGAAGTATACTGTGACTCAGACTGGGCTGGAGACGTACAAACTAGAAAGTCCACCAGCGGAAACCTATTTTTATTAGGGAAAAACCCAATTTTATGGATCAGCAAAAAGCAATCATGCATAGCCATGTCAAGTGCTGAAGCCGAGTATATTTCAGCAGCAAATGCATCACAAGAAATTTTATGGTTAATTAGACTCTTAGAAGAATTTAACTTAGAACAGACATTACCCATAACTATGCATGAGGACAACCAGTCCTGCATAAAAATGATCGAATCAGAAAAATACACCCGTCGCACGAAACACATTGATATAAGGTATCATTCCATTAAACACCTAAAGGACAATGGTACAATTAATGTAAATTACTGTGAATCAAAGAACATGATAGCGGACATCCTAACCAAGCCCACTCCCAAACCTATCTTTGAAATTCACAGAAATAACTTAAACTTAAGAAATCAAATTCCAGAGATTAAGGAGGAGATTGTTGGTAATATATCAAAAGATTAATATCCGGAATTAATTTCTATGACAGTTTATTTACATCATTTAAAAACTCATCCCGATAAAAAGTAATTATCTAGAATTTCAAACAGGAAATGAAAGTGCCTAATGCAAGATGAAGAGGTTTTTACAGCACGTGCTCTGAACAAGGAAGTGAAAGACTAAAATACGTATTAGTGACGTAAATTGACTTTACGTCATTACCATCCAATGAAAAAACTTAAAAATGATGTCACTATATAAGGACTAAGACTGTTGCATCTCAGTTTTATAGAACTTGAAGAGATTCTTTTTAATTCGCGATGGAAACGGACATTATGTCGTTTTCCCTTAAACTTAAATTGAAATAATGTTTAAAACTAAATTTTATGTAACTATTAAATGTAAGCTATGTAAATTAAATAATTCAACAGTATTATGAATATGTTTTATTAATTAATAATATTTTAACATTACTTAATCAGTCTCATGGAATACCAAGGATTATATAGTGAGTGTGTACTAAACAAAAAGGATTAATACAAATTCTGGTGATCATGGCCTAGCGGTATAGTGAGGACGATTGCTGGAAAATAGAGGTAAGCAAATATCTTACCTATCTTTTGTTCCGAAAATTGAATTTATAATTTATATTGCTTTAGAAAGCGCAAAATTACTGACTACCGAGAAAATAACACTAACAAAACCCTAGATCAGAAAGGCATAAGTTATACAGGCTTTATATATTAGTGTTTTATTGCGAATAGAGAGAGCAGGATTTTTCAAAGAAGTTCCGTTAACAATCTGTTTTTTGAAGGTAAGTCTGATATCAAGGATAATCCTCAGATATTTGGTGCCATTTTTTCCAAGGGAGGGTAGTGTTGTTAAGAGTCAGTCTGGTGGGGTAAGGGAAAGTTCTAGAAAAATTAAAATAGCAGAAGTTTGGGATTTATTAATTTTAATGCGTCAAACGTTGCACCAATCCATGAACATTCCAATGTGTCTTCACAAGTTTTTGTATAAAAAATGAAAGTCTTCTGCTGAGGCGTAAATAGCGGTATCGTCCGCATCTAAAGCTAGGCAAGTGAAAACTTTGCAAAGTATATCGTTAAAAAAATTTGAAAATCGCCGGTCCAAGAACCGAACCCTGAAGGATGCATTGAATGATAAATTGAAGTGTAGATAAGCTGCTTTTAATGCAGAAGTAAATATGCTTTTTTCGTAAGAATGTATGAAATGTATAAGTCCAGGATTTTCTAAGAATTAAGTTAAAGTTTAATTCGTTGAAGATTAAATTTTTGATCTTGTATTGAACTTTATTAATAGTGGATTTAAGTAGGGTTGCGAAAGCACTCAGAGATTCGCCGGAGAATAT
The DNA here is from genome assembly GCA_963931845.1 of Maratus michaelseni. Taxonomy (NCBI): domain Eukaryota; kingdom Metazoa; phylum Arthropoda; class Arachnida; order Araneae; family Salticidae; genus Maratus; species Maratus michaelseni. The sequence continues at coordinate 191,237,968 of OZ007587.1, forward strand.
TGCGTTGATTACAAAAGTTCTAAATGTTAGTAAGAAGAACGAAGGTATTATTAGTTTTAAATCTGTATGTAAAAAGTGGCGCACTTTTGAGTGTTAGTAACAAGATTTTCCAGATGAATTACAGCAGAATCAGTATCAGAAAGATTATTGATTTCAGGAAAAGAGAGATTGGAATTACTAAGATAATTATTAAATTTATTCCAGTCAATTTCTACGGAAGGAGGTGGTGGAATAGAGTTAATGAGGTAAATTTTAAAGGAGAACACAAGGTGATCAGAGCTAAGTTGGTTAAGTACAGTTGTAGTGATAGAATAAGGAAAATTTTTAGTAATAGCAAAATCAATAATAAAAGGGTGGATTATGTGGTTTGTAGTGGTTATGTGTGTGGGAAAACTAGGTGTATGTAAACGTATCTGGTAGTGGTAATTAGGGTGTGGAGTGATTAGAGCGATAACCCCAATTTCTATTATGCGTGTTGTAATATCCTGCAATAAAACAGGAATGGTGCTGAGAAATGGTGTGTGTAATGTTATTGTCCGGATAATGCATATTTAACATAAATGAAGGTGAAATTAATTTGAAGGAATTATACGAGAATATCGGTATGATCAGCTCTAACAAGTGATGGGTTGTATAAAATGAGTGGGATATGTGTTAGTTTCACTGGGGGGGGGGGGGGAGTCGGCGTGTGGAGTGTGATATAACTTGTACCCAGAAATGTTGATTTTACGGACAGGATTTAATGTTCCTTGAATTAAAAATATATAAAAATGGAGATTTTGAAGGATAAAATATATCGAAGTTCCATTAACTTTGCTGTAACACGCTGACCGCCGAAGATTCCGGAGAAATGACTTTTGGCAGACATTTACAGATGGGTTTTCAATGTTTATCGAGACGGTTCACAATTTCTCAACTGCCGCAATGTTTGTTAAATTTACATTTTTAATTAAAAAATATGAAATTTTAGTTATTTTTACATGTTGAAAGCCAAACTGAAATCACTAAACACGCTTGAATGCCCAATTTTTTTTTAATTAATTTTTTTTAATTAATTTTTTTTAACACATGGTAATAAAATATCAATACAATACGTTTCATAGTATTAAATTGTCTTCAATGAAAATATTTATGGAACACGTATTCGTGTGGTAAAATAGTCAGCACAAGTTAAAATTCATATCGAAACTACAAACACAATCGTATAGAACAGTTCCTTGGAAAAAATCATATCATCATAAAAGATCTGCGATGAATCACATTAACAAAAAAATATTTGTAGTTGAATCAAGCGTACTACTATTTCTATTATTAAATGAGGTAATTGTATAGAATTTATAGTGATAAAGTGAAATATTGTGTGCAAATATAAATAAATAAAATATTTTTATAAATTCAGAAGAAAATGAGTTTTCTGCAATTCCGCAACATTTACGTACAACCTGTCCTTGTTCCTCTAATCTTGGGGTGTATACATTTCTTGCCTATACTATTTAATTAACTTATGGGTGGTTCTTTAAGAATTTGTTGATGTGGCCCTTGCGCGTGACAGGTTGAAGATCCCCTATTTTTAAATCAAACATTTTTATTAATGAAAAACAATAAAAAAAAATCCCAACATAGCTTTTCTTTGATGGCTGCCCCAATTATCCGGATTACATCCAGAACACATTAGTGCAAATAATTGGCATATCACTGTATAAATTAGGAAAGGGTGTTTGTAAGAATGAAAGCATAATATATTAAGTATGGGAGTTTTAAAAGTTAAAAATATTTATTAATCCTAACCACTTTGACGCATAATTGCAACAGAATTTCGCCAGTTTGTGCTTTTAAATGTATCGGTTCTCCAGAAGGAAGTTCAACTTGTTGAAGGTGTATAATCTCCATTAATATTATTAGTTTGTTTTCTCATAAATTTAGTTTTTTGGTATGGCAAAAGCAAAAAATGTATAAGAAGAGTAACATAAAAATTGCGCTTATAAGATTGTATAATTTTGTTTCTTTTTTATTAAAATATATAAATCTTGAAGTATTTCTTCAAAACTGTTAATTTTGTCTACATGTAAAGATGAAGACCACATTTTAATGACCGAATTAGTTTCTTAAAATATAAGAAATCACCATGACTTAAGAAAGTTCTGTTCCGAAACCAAATAATGAAAGATATGAAATAATTAACATAAACGTTAAAATTACACTTTTTTTCCCGAAGATAATCCTGATATTTGGTTTTTCAAGTTGAGGCGAGTCTCAATTGCTAAAATTACGTAAGATCACATGAAATTTAATTACCTTGTAGTACAATTATAACCAAAATTCGTTCAGAATATAGAGGAAATAATCCAAAGCGATCGAAATGACAAACATTTGTATACAAAATAAAAGTCAAACAAATAAAATAAAAATAAGTGTTTGTTTGTGAATATAAAATTTTCAATTCGGAAAGGCGAGATGATTAAATTCAATCTTTCCTATATCAAGGCAAAATTTTTCTGTTTTTCTTTCTTTGCAAAGAATTCCGTCAGCCTGCGCTTTGAAATGTATCGATCCTTCAGAAGAAACTTCAACTTGTTGAAGAAAGTCGAAAAAGAAATTTCAGAAGATGCATGTTCTTCTTTGTGCATCATAAAATAAATACGAATGGGAAAGCACGACTTTTGAATAATTTATTTTCAATCCTTTTTAATGGAATTTTTCTGTTTAAGTCGCGCAAAATATCGTATAGTTTGATCTGAATAAGTAAATAAAGCATATATTTGTTAGATATTTTTATTTCTTTTTTGTAATCTAATACTAAAAATGCGTTTTAATTAAATGGATGATAATGAACTCATGCTGAAAACGATGAACGAAAAGAAATAAACATTGATTACATGCAAAATTTAACTTCGAAGAACTTCTTGAAGTGGAAAAATTCAATATTTGTGTTCGCCGAAAAGCAATTGACATAAAATATTTTGTATGTAAATTAGTTTAGTCAGTGAATAATTTTCAGTATAAAAATGACATGTAACTTTAGAATGTGGGCAAATATAAGATAGAAAAGGGGTTTTAAGTATATATTATAATTTATTTAATGAGATATCTACATTCAAGATCTAAATTTTATACCAAATTTATGCAGTTTATAGTTTCCTGAAAGATACTTTGTAATATAATTTTATCAATAACTTTACATTACATTCCATGATAAATATTCATAAACATACTGGGGGATTCAAAATAGATGTCTAGGCGATTAAAAAAGCGTTTTTTGTTATTAGTGCCCGAAAGTACTGAAAATTCATAAAATTCATAAAATTCAAAATATCATAATTCTTAATTTTCTTATTTTAATGAATGTATAACCCTTGTGAAACATATGACATATCTGAAAGCTGTATATTTTGTTTTTTGTATTTTTTGCAATTTGAAGTATGTTTTTTAGCATTAGCTGTTTAAGAGATAATCACAGAGATATCCGTTTTGAATCACCCAGTATAGTCAAATATATGATGTAAAATGTATTTTAATTGAATGTGATAATTTATTTAATGATACATATATTTAAAACCTAATTTTAGTGATAAATTAATTTAATTTAAAGTCGTTTAATAAAGGCATTTTAATTTAACTTAATGAGGATTTTTTACATTATGTCACATAATAATTATTCAACTTATGTGCTCCACGCCATATATACTGATGTTAATATCTTTCTATAAGAACATCTTATAAACTGATAACAGATACAGATAGCATATTTTTTATGTGGAAGTTTATGTAAACAGTGCTAATTCTAAAGATTTTTTTAAATTTCAAATCTATTTCAAAGCGATACTAGATGACTGACTCAGTTTTATTATGCAAAATATAGTTATCTAGACAGTTACAAACATGTTAATCCAAGTCTGAAATACGGTTTCGAATCGGCATCTCTCGGTAAGTGGTCATCTCCCTTACTACTAGAGAAGATGTAGAGCATATTGTACTAGATTAAGATGATTTAATAGCAAAAACACATGGTCCTTTATTTTAAAGGGGCTCTGAAAACTCTGGAATAACTCTTGCTATGGTGAAGCAACCTGCATCAAAATAATACACTAGATAGCTTTATGTATGTGTAACCAGTTTCATTACATATGATGTTGAAAGTGGTCTCCGTTTTCTGTCAGTTGCATATCAATGCAACACTCCATGTTCCTGATGGCCACTATATGAATACCGATCCGCATCCTGATATTTTTGAGCAGTTCATGAATTGACTTGATAATCGTGGATTAATGAAAAGTGCTTCTAGAAAAATTGAACAACGTATCACACATCACCATGCTAGAGATCAAGTAACTGACTAATTTCCAAGTAGTTTTGCCCACCATTACTCACAATATTTGATATTTCTAAACTTCTTCGTTTGACCTATGTTCAAAGAAATAGTATAACGGAACAAGCCTCGCACCTTTAAAAATTTCAAGGGAAACATCTAATATTAAATTACTGTGATTTTCCCCCAATACTTTTAAAAACATGGAAAGTGGCACTCAAATGTGTATGATAGAATCACTTCCAGCTTCCAGCACAACATAAAATGCAATAGATTGCATATACATCAAGGTAAGTAACATATAGTTTTAGTTTAGATTGCTTTATCATAGCGAGAGTTATTAGAGCATATTTGGAGTTTTCTTCAGAATAAATCTCATTCCTTGTGTTAAGTGTTACTTACTATACGTGCATTTTTATAGAAAAGTGTTTAAAGAGATCTAATTCTTAACCTGAAGAATTCAATGATAAATATAATTTGAGAAGTCTAAATATATTCAGTAAAAACGGCAAATAAGATTTTTTTAAAATTACCTTTTCTTTACTTTTAAATGAATTATTTTAGGGCATTACAGAGAACGTATCACCTACACACACGTCTAAACCAAATGTTTATAGACTAACATTTGGAAAAACTCCCTAATGTATGGAGGAAATTTTTTGCAACAAATTTATCAACTACTCGGGAGCGAAGCTCAAGATTATTTTTGAATTTATAATTACAATCCGAATTCACTATGATATTATTTGATGAAATTATAACCATATTTACAATATCAAAACTAATAATTTATACAACTAATAACTAATACTAATACAACTGATAATTTATATTTTGATGTCAATTATAATATGATGCATGGTGTTAAGACTTAAACTCCCCTTTACTTAAAATTAATAAATTATCCATATAAAATAACCGGTATTATAAAAGAACTCATGTTACTCCTTTCTATATAATTTCCCTATGATTTTTACTATGAATCAAGTTAAAAAAAAAATCTAAAGTTTAGCCATGATACATTACGTTTTATTTCACAAAATAAAAGAGCACAAGAATTAAGTTTCAGTGTCCAACAATGGAACAATACAAAATTTTATAATATGATTATCAATAATTGATACATTATTAAAATAGATATTATACAAAATTTTAAGCTTTATACACTAAACATATATTTTGAATGTAGTAAGACACAATGATAGAATAAAGACAATGGAGTAAATGCTAAGATAATCTATGCATTAATGTACAATTCTAAATGAAAGGCTACAATGTGCTATTTATCGCGATTATGTGTAATATTACACGAAACTATATAGCAAATGCAGAAATATACTTTGTTATATTTCATAAAATCTCAATAAAACACATATTGGCAACATTGTGCAATACGTAGACACATACTACTGTTTAATAAAAATATGTTATATTGTTATATTCTTGGCATTGGTGGTTATTTAATTGCTGTATAATATATATATATATATATATATATATATATATATATATATATATATATATATATACAGGGTGTATCTGAAATGCTTTAACAAACTTAGGGGGATGATAGTACTCATCAAGACGAACAAAAAATGCAATGGAACATGGGGTCGCAAATGACGTTTAAAGGGTAAAAATCGCAAAACTAATAAAAATATCGAAATCTCGCATGCTGCTTTTCTGCAGAACTGGCTAGTAGCACGAAGCTGGTTTTCCTTTTACTCTGTGTATATCCGGTCAGAAAGAGATAAAAACGTGGAAGAAAGCTAAACAAATCTGACAGCAGGAATCCACGTATGCAAATTTTCCCTCTACTTAGAAAAAGACCAATAAACGCAACTTTGCAGCAAGCATGCGTTGTAAGTACATGAACTGCCAACGACGATAGGTAGGATCATTACAAAAACATTTTTTTTGTGCTTTTAGTAGGAATGGCTACATATTTTCTGTGGACAGGCGTAACCACCTTAATGGAGTTTATCCGGCAAGATGGATTGGACGTGGTGGCCTTGTTGCTTGGCCTTCACGCTCGCCGGACCTTATCCCTTTGGATTTCTTCTTTTGGGGACAGATGAAATCGCTCATTTAGGAGACGCCAGTAGGAACGCCAGAAGAAGTAGTAGCACGTATTGTGACCGCTGCAGGAGAAATCCAGGAAACTTCCGGAATCTTCGAGCGTGTCCACCAGTCTTTCCTCCGTAGATGTACTCTGTGTAATAATTTCCGCGGTCGACGCTTTGAACAATTGTTGTAAAATACACTGCTCAAAAATATTAAAGGATATTGCAGTTTTAGGTGGATTTTGTATCTGGGAAACTTTTTAGCTGATTGATACCTGGTCGACAGACATAGTAGGTTATATGAGAATAAATTACACATGTTTGGCAGAAAAAAATGCATTTTATTGCGCATTTGTGTACAAAAGGAAGAAAACACAATTTGTGCATATGAGAAAAAAAGAATAAGAAAAGGTGTTTTCTTCAAAGAAAATCATTTTCAGTAGGGGGTATGGTTTCCACGGGCGGCCAGCAACGTCGAACACCTTTGAGGCATGGACTCAATGAGGCTATTAATGACGAGTTGGGGGTATTCTGCCTCACTCTTCCAGAAGAGCTCTTTCCAGTTCTTGGAGAGTTTGTGGGGGTTGTTGGCGGCCAGAAACTCGTCTTCCTAGAGCGTCCCAAACGTGCTCGATTGGATTCATGTCTGGAGAACACGCTGGCCATTCCATTCGAACGATTCCTTCATCGAAAAGGAAATCCTCCACCAGGTTTGCACGATGTGGCCTGCAGTTATCGTCCATTAAAATGAAGTTATCTCCGATTGCTGCAGCGTAAGGGACTACAATAGGTCTGAGAATCTCATCCCTATATCGGCGACCAGTCAGAGCTCCATCTCGAATGATGTAGAGGTCAGTGCGCCCGTCAATGGAGATGCCACCATACACCAACACTCCTCCACCGCCAAATCTGACACTTTCGTGCACGAACGCAGGATTATTCCTACTGCCACGGTCCCTCCAGATGAAAATACGCCTATTATCCGGATGCACAGAAAAACGGGACTCGTCAGAAAGCAGAATATTGCTCCATTCATTTCTCCTCCAGTTGACATGCTCGGTTGCCCACTCCCTGCGGTCGCGACGATGCCTTGATGTTAATCTAACACATACCATCGGTCGGCGAGCATACAGACCTACAGCATGGAGCCGGTTTCGGACAGTCTGAGTTGAAATCGTGGTGCCTGTAGCCGAGCGAAGGTGTTGTTGGAGAAGAGTAGCGTTCATGTTTCGGTGTCTCCGAGCTGTTAACGCTAAATACCGATCTTCATTGGTCGTTGTTGCCCGTCTACGACCTTGCCCTGGTCTTCGGCCTGCACATCCACTCTCCAAAAAATGGTTCCAGATCCTGGAAATGACACTTTGTGACACTCCAATGGCTTGCGCTACTTCGGCTTGAGTTTGGCCCCCTTCTAACCTACCAACAATTCTCCAAGCTTCTGAATCTGTCAAATGACTTCGCTGAGACATCGTACTCATCGAAACAAAGCAATCACTGAATGCCGATCATCCTTGTCTTCATTCTCTTTTATCCAGTTGAAAGTCAAATTTCATTCGCTGCCGCTGAAGCGAAGTTTTTGACGTCGAACTCAAAATTTGCATACTCCACAGTTTGAAAACCAGAAAAATTTGCATTTGTGATTCTCTTCTTCTATTTTCGGCAAAAAAAAATTTCGTTTATATCTTTATTTTATATAAAACTTCAAATATCCTTTAATTGTTTTGAGCAGTGTATTTGTTTTCTCTGGACATCACGAGCTGTGTTGTACCTATTCTGTACAATAAATAATTTTCTGGAGTGTTTCTTTCTTGTCTCAGCTTGTCCATTTCCAGACCTATTTTCTCGATTTTCACCCTTTAAACGTCATTTGCGACCCCATGAGTACTATCATCGCTCTAAGTTTGTTGAAGCATTTCAGATACACCCTGTATGTATATATATATATATATATATATATATATATATATATATAAATGAAAACACATGTAAAAATAAAAGGATAAGACATTATAAAAAGCAATGGAATGGACTCTGCAGGATTTATACTGGATAGGATGAAAAAGCAAAAAATGGAAAATTATGAATATCTTATGGAATCTTGAAAAAGCCTTTATAAGAATATTCATAGTAAATATATGTTATTTCATCAAATATTGTCAGCATTATGCCTAAAATGGACAATAGTAAGACCTAATAACATATATATATGAAACAAGACAATTAATAACTGTAAAGATGTTGGTTGTTCAGGTAATAGTTTGTTGTTGTTGTTCGTGATCGAATAAAAATCCAGGTGAGTCAGGTCCGTTGTACAATAACAGAAAAAAAAACCTCCAGAATAGTCGTCAAGTCATTTTATTAAAAGATCATTATGACGATGTCAAGATGTTCGAGGGCAGAAGAGGGGAAACATTAGAGCCGTTCTTAAACGGTCATGATCAGCCGAAGACAAGAGGCGAAGTGTGTGTTGTTTCCACGACACAACTTGGAGTTCCACTGACAAGAATCTCGCTAAAATAGGGTTGCTACAGAGTGTCTAGGCGAAAATACTTTCAGACGGAATGCCGCATAACTAATGGTATTTACCGAGTCAGGTTGCCAGATTATTGGCATAAGAATGCACTTCTTTTCAAAATTTAATATCGCCATGAAGATTATAACCGACAAATATTTTCCCATACGATTGGAATTTCGATAGACAAAACAGCTTGTGCTTTTAACAATCAGAATATATTTTTAGACATGGGTGTGAGTGATTGAGTTATTACCAATGCCAAATAAGAGCATGTATCTGAGCTGTATGAAAAGATAGACACAATTTTAACTGACTCTGTGGCCACAAAAATGCATTATGAACATATTGTGTTATAAGCTTGGTTTCGGAAAGTAAATTACGAAAAGGCATCTGTGCTGATTTAATTCTTTTCTTTTTATTTTAATCGAAAAGCCGTGAGATATTAGAGATCCAGCATAAATGAATATGAAAAGGGAAAGAGTATAAATTACGGTGGGATTATTGTTTGTAGTTGAGATAACACAATTAAATTTTGAAAAAGAACCGGGGAAAAATATAATTTAAAAAAGGGTAGGGATGTTAAAAATTTAATATATGATTCTCATATCATATATTTCCCCCGTTTGCTCAGATAAAAGAATAATTAGATAGGGTTTGAATATAATGCAGGTATGCTCCGTCTGAAAGTTTACATATAATCAATGCATAATATAAGATAAAATATAAACACATACAAATATAAAAAATGGTATACCAAAATTTTTCTGCAAGTGGTCATCATAGTGTACACTATTTTATTCCTTCAGTCCATGGTTTCTTAACAGTTTATTTTTTTTTGTAGATGTAGAAGTTGTTCTTGCTGTTCCGGAACATGTGGTAGTATAATTACTCTACATATATATTGATGACCAAATTATGACCAGAAAAGTTGCATTATCATCAACTAATATTTATTTTTACTGACAGCTGGTCATAAGCATGCAAAATGAATTTAAAATGTTCATATTTCTGAACACATAAGATTTGATAAGTTGCAACTACAATATAATAAAATTCTCTTTGTTCGAACAGAATACAAGGTACTAATATATATAATATTACATAAAATAAACATCAAGTATATAAATACAAATACAGAATATAAAAATAAGATACAGTTACAGTTACACATGTGTAAAAAAAATGAAATATGAAAAAGTGATGAAGATAAAAAAATGGATGAAATTTATGTTTAAAAATGGTAAAAAATTTGTGCATTCGCACAGGACAGGATCAGGAAAGTAACGCACGATCCAAAAAAATTCCTGCCCTAAATCTTGTCTAAGAACAAGTGTAATGGCGCAAGTTTAGGACTATTGCCTTATTTGTGGAGGGAATATTTAGGGCGAGGTCCACATTGTTGTCATTCGACACAACACAGACCGCGTTGCTCCCGCAGCACTAATGCAACAAACTGAGGAGCAGTCTCGTATACTCATTTTGACAGGGGATTTAAGGTGAATTGGAATGCCAATTCGAATGTGTCTCTCATTACAATGGTGTGGAAGATCCTAAGGGCAATAATTTTGAAAAGATCACCACTCCGAAAGGGAATAATTAGAAAAAATAAAAAATATATACACCTAGTGTATGTTGAATAAAAGTCAATCCTAGAGTAATGAGAGAGAGTTTTGTCAAGTTCGGTAAAATGTTAGGTCATGAGATAAAATATTCACTTAATTAGCATTATTAAAATTTAAAAAACTGACTTGAAGAGGAAAAATTTATTTTAGTGCAATTAATGTTACTATTATTATGTTTATAAATCTTTATATGAGATTAAAAAATATAAATATGACATGACAAAAAATTTAAGAAGGAGAAAAATTTAAAAAAAATGTGTATATGTGCAAAAACCCCGTAAATATAAAAGATAATGTTCACAACAAGATTGCCATATTTGAAATCCCCTTGATGAAACAAACTTGGACCAGCCGAGAACTTTCACAAGGAAACATCAGACACAACATCAGTATATTGTATGCATCCAATATACACAAGTGTGAACAAAACCAAAAATTTGCACAAAATACAACAATTATAAAATTATAAGCTATTTTCTAGGTCTTAAATTATAACGTGTTGAATGATTTGGAAAGTTAATATTATTATAACCATCATGACTTGTAAGTAAGTGATCGCTTCTTGGTGGAGCGATGATTAACCTATCAATGTGTACTCTAAAAGCAGAGTCATCAAGTGCATGTAAGCGTTTGATGGAAACAGAGACAGGTGAATATTTGTGTATAACAATGTAAGGTCCAGAATATTTTGGCTTAAACTTATCTACAGATTTTAAATATACAATATCTTTATTCATAATTTTTCTTAGTTTAGCACGTTTTTGAAAATGATCATTCCTTTTGTTTTGAGAGTCTTTGATATTATTGTATGCTTTCCTGTAAATAGAATTTAAATCCTGTAACAATTTGTAAGCTTCAAAATCTTTGTCTAGAACTTCATTGACATTATGGTCAAAAGTATCAAATATTAAGGATAGTTCTCTTCCAAAGTGAAGCAAGTTGGGAGAATATTTTGTGGAGGAATGTAAAGATCCATTATACAGAGATTTATGAATTGATAAAGCATTTTCAATAGTGTGACCTTCTTGAATTAAAGTTGAAACAGAGTACTTAATTGATTTATGAACGCGCTCAGACACGGCATTGCTTTGTGACCTCGCTACACTGGAATGACGTACTTTTATACCTAATGTGTCATTAAATTTGTTGTATATGTGTGAAGTGAATTGATTTCCCCAATCTGATAATATTACAGAAGGTCTTCCAAAGATAGTTATGTAACTGAATAAACATTTGATTATCTTTTCAGAAGTGATGGTACGCAAAGGGAAGAGTTCTAGGTGTCGAGAAAAATGGTCAATTACTGTCAATACCGACTGTCCATTACTAAAGGGACCGACCAAATCAACACTGACTGTGTCTCCTGGATGCATAGGTGTGTATGTAGGTTGTAGTGGAGCAAGTGAAGTTTTGTGATGTTTTGCCTGTAAACATTTTGTGCAAGACGCTACAAAATTTAAAGCGTCAGCATACATTCCTTTCCAAAAATATTTTTTTGTGACAAATGCATAGGTTTTTGTTAATCCAAAATGCGAAAAATGACATATTGTTAGAACTTTTGCTTTTAATGAATTTGGGACAATAATGTGGTAAGAAAAGGTGTCATTACAAATATTTTCTTTTTTTAACATTAAAACCTTTGAATCGGGATGAATGAAGTACATAGGGAATTGTTTCGATGAGCCATTTTGCATAATTTCATTGTAAATTTTGGATAATTTTGTATCTTTCTTTTGTTCGTTTACAAATGTTTCATTGGATATTTCCAATAAAGGGTCTTTTTGATTCTTGTTACCAATAACTAAGTAATTTAGAGAATGTGTACTGTGTGAGAAATGATCATTATTAGTGTCAGGCAGGTCATTATCAACAATTGGCAAAGCATATGGTTCATTGATAAGCTCTGGGTTGGAGTTTAGATCAACTGTGTTTTTCTCGAAAGAACATCTGGACAAATAATCTGCAAGTACATTAGAAGAACAGGGAATGTGATCAAAAGTGTATGTAAATTCTGATAATTCTATTAACCACCTAGTTGTTATATCAGCGGGATTGGTTGTTTTCTTGTATTTTTTTAAAGAGCACTATCGGACAAAATTACAAACTTTCTGTTATATAGGTAGTATTTAAAAGCAATTACTGATTTGTAAATAGCCATTAATTCTAGTTTTAGTGCCGGATAGCGTTTTTCAGACTGTTTAAGCGATTTTGAAAAAAATGCAATGGGAAGTAAATGTCCTTCATGTTCCTGTAACAGAGCACCTCCTATGGCTATAATTGAAGCATCCGTGTTTACGTAAAAAGTTTTAGACCAATCGGGTAAACGAACCATGGGAGAATTAAAGTACACCTGTTGCATTTGATCAAATAATTTTTGATGTTTTTGAGTCCATTTAAATGTTGTTTTTGGTGTAGTGAGGTCAATAAGTGGTTGGATAAGTTTTGAAAATGAAGGCACAAGAGATTTGTAAAATGTGACCAGACCAATTAACCTTTTTAATTGTCTTTTTGTTGTCAGTGTAGGAAAAGAATTTATTTTGACAATATTTGATTGGACGGGAGAGATGGAATGATTTTCAGTGTGAAAACCTAAGTAGTCAACAGCGGTTTTGAAAAATGAACATTTGTTAGGCGAGAGCGTTAAATTATATTTCGATAAAACATCCAATATTTTCTGTAATTTTGCACATGTTTCATCAAAAGAATTAGAGCCAAATATTAAATCGTCTTGGTATGCAAAAATACCTTCTATTTCTAATTCATCAATAATAGTGTCGATTAAATTTTGAAAGAAACTACTGCTATTCTTTAATTCGAAAACCAACCTTTTAAAACGAAAAGTACCATATATGCATGTGAATGTAAGTGGATCTTGATATTTTTCAGGAAAATTTATCTGATGATAGGCCTGTTGAAAATCTAATGAAGTGAAATATTTATATGCAGATAAATTTGCAATAATGGTCTGTATTTTAGGAAATGGATATGAAGATCCTTGTAAGACGGAATTTAACATTCTTAAATCAAGAGCGAGTCTGTACTTCTGTTTTGCAGACCCCTCAGACTTCTTTTTAACCAGCAAAATAGGACACGCCCATTCTGAACAGTTACGTTCCATAATATTTGCTTCAAGAAGTTGATTTATTTGATCTTTCATTTCTTGGTGTAATGATTGTGGTACCGGAAAAGGTAGTGTTTTGATTGGGTAGTCATTAATGAATTTGAGATTTGGAACAACCTTGTCTGTGTGACCTAATGTTTTCATTGATTTAGAAAAAGAGCTGTAGTATTTTAACAATAATGTGCCTAAGGTTTTTGCTTGTTGAGTTTCTAGATGTTCCAATTTGAAGTCTTGTATTGTTAAACCTTCCTTTCTTTTTTTTAAGACCTCATCTGAAGCTTGAATGTAATTGCAAATAAACTGTTGTAAATTATCATGAGGTTGAATATTGAAGTTGCTGATGTTATCGCATGACATCATGGTCTGTGAAAAATTGTCATTTTTAAATGGTTCCATAATTTCCGAAACTTCATATAAAATTCTGATTCGTGCATTTTTGTTTATGTGTACGGGTTTGTTAGAAGAATTTTGTAAGAATATATATACATGCGATTTTTGTAGGTGTTTGTTATGATTTTCCTGATCGACCGATTCAGCATCATTATTGTTACCTAGCAGACTGTCATAACAAATAATTTGTTTATTAGAAATAGTACTTTCAAAACAGTACTGCATTGAAGGATTTAAAGAATCAGTGTCGATAGAAATCCATGTTTTCTCATGTGGTTCAAGTTTTAATTTATGTGCAAGGCGAATCGTTTTGAATGAATTTGACGGAGAGTTTACATGTTCACTTAGAAGATTTATGTCTTTGCCATCAGCTGACGCGCTAAGTAATGGTACATGAAATTCATTTGTTGACATTCTATTTTTGTGAACATCAATTATGATCCTGTGTTTGTGTATAAAATCGAATCCTAATATACCTTGAAAACTAGACGTATCGGGAATGTCAACAATATAAAAGCTGTGACTAAAAGATTTGTGGTGAATTCTGATTGATGCTTTTATACATGCGGTGAAATCAACATCAGAATTTACTGTTTTAAGGGTAACTGTTGTGCCTAATCTTTTATATTTAAGTTTATCCTTAATAGAATCGAAAAGGGACTGTGATAAAAGGGAAATTGTCGATCCTGTATCCAGAAGTAAAACTGTGTCAGTTCTTGCTATAGAGGCCTTTATAAGGGGAAGTGTTGGGGAACTATTATTCACATTTGAAATAACCTCAACTTTCTTTTCGTCACTTGGCGATACAGTTTGCGATGAACTTTCAGTTGATCTGTGCACTGTTTGTGACGACCCATTCCTGGTCATTTTTATGTTTGTTGTGGTCTGTGAAGCGACCGAATTGACTAGTCTTTCCATAGAAATTTTTGGAAGAGTTTCGTCGAACGACCATGCGAATGTAGGGCATGTTGTTGACGTTAAAATGTTATCCTGAGATGCAAAGCCATCAGCTAAATTACATCTCCTTAATAGTTTAAAGGTTCCCCTTGTTGATTGCCTTTTCTGCGAAAATTTGGATTGAATTTGTAATTTTGGTATCGACCTCTATTTGCAGTCGATCTTCTCCATTTAAAACAAAATTTTGCAGTATGGCCACGTTTAGAACACAACTGACACGTGGGTGGAGAACTCGATTTTTTTTTGTTTATTCGTGCGGTAATAGCTATGACCAGTGTGTCTTTTTTTAAAGTCTTTTTTGAACTGGTAATGCGAGTTTTGTGGGCGAGAGGGTTGATTATGGGTGTTATCTTTGTCCTCGCTACCTGTTAACGACAAGGCATTAATTTTTTCACTTAGTGTTTTCAATTGAAGTGCAATCGAATCGGCGGAGCTCGATGATGCGCAGGGCTGCAAAATTTTTTCATTTTGCATGCTCTCTTGAAGTGCTTGTGCCCTAGCTGCCGCTTGTTTATAATTGGAAATTCCTTCTTTCTATATTTTAACTCTTAAATTTGAGGGAATAGCAGAAATAAATTTTGTGAACTTAATATTATCAAGGGCCGTTCTATCTATTATAGTGTCATGGACGCAAGCAGTGAGGGTGTTTATGCGATGGGCTAAGTTTCTAATTGATTCCTCTGGCAATAATAATAGATTATTAAATTCAACAAGCGCAGCAGTTTTACTCGGGGGAGCGAAAAACGCTCTAAATTCTTTCTCGACGAAATCCAAATCGTTAGATTTGTATATTTCTGGAGTTTGAGTAAAAAAAGTTAACGCTGGGCCTGTTAACTTTCCACCCCAAAACTGAATTATTTCCTCTTGTTTCCATTTTTGTACCCGGGATAATTTTCGTAACTGATTGAAAAAAAAATCCAACAAACTGGGTTCGCCATCAAAATTGGTGACTTTAAAGGTCAGTTTACTGGCCATGTTTGGCTAAAGAGTGAGCAAAATATCAATATTTTTTTTTTGCAATAATTTATTAGTTAACTAAATATTTACTTTAAGAAAAATTAAAAATCAGATGGGGAAAATTTTGTTTACCTAAAATATTCACAGTAACTTACCAGAAAATATTTACTGCAAGAATTACACATAAGCAAAAATATAATAAATAAATAAATGCAATCTCTCCTAGAATGAAAAAAAATACCTATATTTCCAGAATGAACAATTATTCGTACCAAAAATATATGTATATATAGTCTTCTTTCTTTTATTATCAATTTATATATATATTTTATTTTATTTTATTTTTTTTTTTAAATTTTAACCACAAGATTTTCTAATTTTCAAAAGGACTTACAATCTGGAAAAAATTATGCATATATATGTGAATCGTTCATTCTGCAGAATGCAATACTCTTTGTGGCAACAAAAATAAAAATATCTATGAACTGTATATAGAAAAATGAAATGTCTGCCTTATTCTAAAATCTAATTTTTATGCAATATATTAAATAAATTTCAGCAATAAAAATGTGATATCTAAGCACACCTTTGAGAGAAAAACATGAATAAATAAATAAATACTATGTCATATGTTTCACTATAAATGTTGTATTTTTAAAGATATAAGGCTTTATAAAAATATTAAAAGAAATGCAGATAGTAAATTACTATTTCTTCTTTCAAAATAATAATAATAATACATTAAATATTTGTAGAAAGAGTCTTATTGCATAATAGGAAAAAGGGAAAAAAATTAAAATAACCAATATATTGCAAAAATTCTCTGATTTATTCACGTATTTTCTTAAGCACTCTCAAAAATAAAACACTCAATTTTGACGATTTCGCAATCCTCAGGCCTTATTTTTGACAATCATTTCGTCACTGAGTCACGTGGTTTTTGACGAAACGCGAATCCTCAAATATCTTGACGAAACTGTTTCCTCGCTGTCAAAAATAAAACTCTCACTTTTGACGATTCCGCAATTCTTAAGCTATATTTCGTCATTTTTGACAATCATTTCGTCTCAAAATTAAATGATTTTTAATGCAATGGAAAATCTCAAATATTTTACAAAAATGTTTCCGCATTCCCGGCCAGATTATTTTTGTTACAAAATCGTTCAAAAAAAAAAAATACATGAAAGTATTAAATTTACGATATAATTAATGTAAACAGAAACAAAAATATTTCATCCTTGGGGGCCGCTATAACACGGATGTACCAAATTTCTACTGTATTTTTTATATCTGATAATTTGCGTCTATCCTTTTTGTAAAGATTTTATGCATTTCTATTGCCGATTCAAAGATAAATTTTTCTGAAGTTACAGAATTTCGTTAAAAACGCTTAGAAAATTCATCTAAAGTTACAAAATTTCGTTAAAAATGGTTAAAATAGTAAAATGCGAACATCATTTGGTCCATTTTCGACCGCAAGCATCAACATTTTCCCAATGGTAAAAAAAAAAAAAAAAAAAAAAAAAAAATAATAATAATAAATAAAAATCACAATTTTAGGTGCTTTTTTTAATTTAAGAAATATATTCATAGAACAATCAAATTTAAAATACGTATAACTGACCTTTCCCCTCTATAAACAGTAATCTTATCCGCTGAAATTGATGAACTCGCCTCCAAAATATGCACTTCAAAATTAATTATTTCTGATCAACAAATTAACTAGAGCATATTCATGGAACAAAGGAAATTTCTCTAATAAATTATATTAATCAAGCCATTTTCTAATTATTTATTAACCATAATAATAATCTAACCTTATTAATTAAAACATGCAGAAGTTATAACAACACCGATAAAAATACAATCTGCTTTCTAAAAATATGAACACACATCAACATCTCGTAAATACTTTTAAAATCAAACAATTTCGAAGTCCCGCTAGCTGAGAGGTAAGACGCTGGGCTGTCAAGCTAAAAGTCGCGCGTTCGAACCTCACCGAAGGACGATCTTATTTTGCCCCAAGTCAATTAAAAAAGCTTCTAAAAGCTCCGACAGATGGAACCACCAACCTTTCTTTTGGAACTTTCAAAGAATCAATTTGACGAAACCACTTTCTTCGTAATTTTGAGGATGCAAATTTACTCGATTTGACGAAACGTTTACTCGGAGCATATACCAAGAAACCGTTTCGTCAAAAACGAAGAAAATTTCTTGAAATTTGAGTATTCATTTTTGAGAGTGAGATATATTGTATGAATGTTTCATTTTATACACACAGAAGAGTATTTTACCAACTTACCTTTAACTGATGGCAAGAAAAATTAACATAAAAACACAAAGAAAAACGATTCAAATTGTTAAATAAATGCATGATTAATACATATAGAAATAACTATGAATTAGAAGGAAAGACTCTTATGGTGGTAACTGCATAAATAATAAAATCATATATGCTTAAATAATATCTGACATATACTTTTATCCTGAATTCTTTATAATATAAACAAAGTACACAAACAAAAAAAAAAGAACCAAGTGTGCCAGTTCAATTTAATATGGTGCATCAGTTTAAAATAAAGTTAGCGATTATTATTATTCTTTTTATAATTCGTAAACAATTATTTGGCATGGCACAAATTGAAACATTTTCTCACTGCAAAAGAATCAAGCGAAAACTTACCTCAATGAGAAAAAAATTATATATAATCCACAAAAATTTTGCACTCGTTTTATTTTTTTTCTTTTAAATCGTAAGACCTGAAATAAAATTCACTTTAAAAAAAAATTTAATCTTATCACTGAAGCACGTAAATTAAATGTTACGAATCGCCTAATTGAAGATGCGATAATCCAAAGTTCATAATCTTTTACGACACAGCTGTTCATAGGAGAACTTCTGACCTCACAGTTTTTTTTTGTTGTTAAGTTATTTTATTTTGCTGGGGAGAAAGAGTTCTTGAATGCTGGAGACGGAACTGGCGATTTTATTCTATTTATCCTATTGTCAGTTGGAAAACAAAACAAAAAAAAAAAACCACAGAAACATTATTTGAGTTCACTGCTGAATTTGAAAGCTTCAAAGTCCGGTGAATTCTGCAGGATTTTGGGCGTAGCATAAATCTACAGAGAGGCCCAAAAGTTTGAAGTAGTTTAAAAATAAACGACTAAATTTTCACGGAATTGTAGACGCATATTGACTGAGCGGTGTAGACACTGGGCAGAACCCACGGGGGCTCATAGGGCGTGAAGCACAGTAGATGACACGGATTGTAGACTGGATCGTATCACTGGGCGTCATTCACATGGAGCACATTGGGCACGGACACAGTAGAGAGGATGGGGGGTTGGTAGGCACTGGGCGTTGCTGGAAGCAACAGATAAGGACGAGACTAGCCTAGGACAGGCAAGATAAACCTAAAAGTTGGACGTCAATCATCCACACTGTAGGACATCCGGAACATGGAGACGCTACTCCACAGGCAGATTCATTACAGCATAGTCTATTTGTTGAGTGGCATAGTATAATCCAAAGGAAATTCAGTCCGGGAGAGTACAGATGAATTACTCCGAATTTTTTGAAATGTTCCTAGAAACGCAGGAAGATGCAGGCAAAGTTTTAAATCAGTCCATTGGGTCCGGCGATATGGTGAAATGGAACACAAATGAACGGGAAAGGGATGCTTTTATGGTGACATTATTTTTTTAAAAAAGAGTTCACTTAAAAGCAGGCAAGGGACCCCCCCCCCCTCTTCTGCCAATGCATATATATATATATATATATATATATATATTACAAAAGAGAAAAAATTGGTCACGGAAACCATAATTTTGTAAAGATGTTGGTTGTTCAGGTAATGGTTTGTTGTTGTTCGTGATCGAATAAAAATCCAGGTGAGTCAGGTCCGTTGTACAATAACAAAAAAAACCCTCCAGAATAGTCGTCAAGTCATTTTATTAAAAGATCATTATGACGATGCCAAGACGTTCGAGGGCAGAAGAGAAGAAACATGAGAGCCGTTCTTAAACGGTCATGATCAGCCGAAGACAGGAGGCGAAGTGTGTGTTGTTTCCACGACACAACTTGGAGTTCCACTGACAAGAATCTCGCCAAAATAGGGTTTCTACAGAGTGTCTAGGCGAGAATACTTTCAGACGGAATGCCGCATAACTAATGGTATTTACCGAGTCAGGTTGCCAGATTATTGGCATAAGAATGCACTTCTTTTCTAAATTTAATATCGCCACGAAGATTATAACCGACAAATATTTTCCCATACGATTGGAATTTCGATAGACAAAACAGCTTGTGCTTTTAACAATCAGAATATATTTTTAGACATGAGTGTGAGTGATTGAGTTATTACCAATGCCAAATAAGGGCATGTATCTGAGCTGTATGAAAAGATAGACACAATTTTAACTGACTCTGTGGCCACAAAAATGCATTATGAACATATTGTGTTATAAGCTTGGTTTCGGAAAGTAAATTACGAAAAGGCATCTGTGCTGATTTAATTCTTTTCTTTTTATTTTAATCGAAAAGCCGTGAGATATTAGAGATCCAGCATAAGTGAATATGAAAAGGGAAAGAGTATAAATTACGGCGGGATTATTGTTTGTAGTTAAGATAACACAATTAAATTTTGAAAAAGAGCCGGGGAAAAATATAATTTAAAAAAGGGTAGGGATGTTAAAAATTTAATATATGATTCTCATATCATAATAACCTACATGTTCAATATATAAAAATAAATAAATAAATAAATAAATATACAACTTAAATAGAGATAAGATAAATGAACAATTATACAACTTAAATACATATTACCTCATAAAATAATGTGCAAGACTCACCAAAAAAGACTAATGGTACTGTAGATTGAACAAGATTATAAGTACTTGACAAGCAGCTAGTCATCATTAATTCAAAATGGCTGCTATATCTATGCAAACATTACTTTAAAAAATGATAATAGGAAATAAATTGATTAGAGTTGCCATCTATCACAGAAAAATATAAGTAAAAGCTGAAATTGTAGACAGGTTAAATAATAAGTCTAGTGCTGCCATCTATAATAAATGAAGAGAAAAAAAAGAATCAAAATAATTTTTTATTTGACAAAGCAAATAATATATGAAGTGTGAGGAAACTAAAGAAACTAAATATAATTTAAATATAATAAAGTTGAAATGAGAAGACAAGTACAATAATTAGCAATGTATGATGAGACATTGTGTGAGTAAAATGAAGAGTGTATAATTTATGTTGTAAAAATGATTTTGTTATGTAAATGAAATAATTAAATGCATAAAACTCGATTTTAAAAAATAAATAAATTTATATATATATGTGCGTGTGTGGGATTGAGATTCAAATACAAATATATACAATAAGGTTTAATAAACAATTAAATATACAACTGAAGATTCAATATATAATTAAAAAAAAAGTAACTTGCAAAGCAAATTAATAAAAATAAATTTATTTCCAAAATTTTAAGCCCGAGAAGGGACAGATATTAAAATTATTTTATTTAGTCAATGCTACAATAATGTTGCATTTTTATATTAAATCTTGTTCCGTCTATTTAATCTTAAAATATTAAATTTAAATTTGAAACATGATATTAAAGCAACTTTAAAAATTTCATTTAGTTGAAATGAAATCTAAATAAATCTTCAACTTTTTTAATTATTTGAACTTCTCATGTTTCTTGTCTGCTAGAATTTGCTACAATACAAATTTTGCATAATGCATGTAAAACTGAAAAAAAGTTGAAGATTTATTTAGATTTATTCCAACTAAATGAAATTTTTAAAGTTGCTTTAATATCATGTTTCAAATTTAAATTTAATATTTTAAGATTAAATAGACGGAACAAGATTTAATATAAAAATGCAACATTATTGTAGCATTGACTAAATAAAATAATTTTAATATCTGTCCCTTCTCGGGCTTAAAATTTTGGAAATAAATTTATTTTTATTAATTTGCTTTGCAAGTTACTTTTTTTTTAATATCTCAAGTTTTTTAATAACAAATTAATATGAAGCAGATAAGATTCACACAAGGCAAGTATGTAAAAGACTGCACAGATCAAAATCAATATTGGTAATATGAAATAAACAGTTCAAACTTTGATTATTCTGTAAACAATTCAAATAATAAAAGTAATTTTTAACAAAAAAAATATAACGGACTTCAACGGATTGTTTCTTATCTTCATAATGATAATAATAAACGAATCATGTTCATTTTTGCAAATAATTTTATTTCACTGTGCAAAATACGTTTGCAACTACTTTGGAAAGAAACGGTAAGTGGTGTGTGAAAGCTATCGATAAAATCTTGTGTTGTTTTATCACATAATAAGAAGTATAAATATAATAACGAGTATATATGAGCAGAATGTTCTCGAATATAATTGTAAACAGTGAATGTGTCAAGAGTTTTTGTTATATAATACAAATAATAAGAAAACAAGCTGGCTTCGCATGCTAGCGGACCCCTAATTTACATCGGTGTCTCGAATCTTGTAAAACCTTGAACCGAACAAACCTCCGACTCGAGTCCCC
This sequence comes from Maratus michaelseni, assembly GCA_963931845.1. Classification (NCBI taxonomy): domain Eukaryota; kingdom Metazoa; phylum Arthropoda; class Arachnida; order Araneae; family Salticidae; genus Maratus; species Maratus michaelseni. The sequence goes on from OZ007587.1 coordinate 191,260,478, forward strand.
TCTGCCTTTGGCACTGGATAATCCCTTAGTTTGCACATTGAATGCTATAAACCTCTAACACAACGAACGTCCAACCCGGGTCTCGCTGCCTTTGGCACCGTATACCGGTCGTGCTACACACGCACCGGATGATCCCTTAATTTGCACATCGAATAGTATAAACCTCTAGCTGAACGAACCTCCGGCTCGGGTCCCCGCTGGTTTGGACGAACAATGTTAAAAACGTGTGCATTGTACTTCTTCCAATGCTGAAGGCAGGAATTCAGCATCATTATTGTGATTACTCATTAAACGAACTTTTTGACTGAGTAATTAAATTAGAAAGCTTTTTCCTGTACCAGCAACTCCGCTTACAATCAGATTTATGGGTGGAATAGACGGGTCTTTCTTTTGTTCTTCTACGTGCATTATAATTGATTCAAATATTTTCCTTTGATCAGCATTCATTTTCCTTGTTCAATTTATCTTCATTAATAACAATTTCTTGGTGAGTTTCAAAGTTATCAAAATCTGCGGCTATCATATCAACGTCTTCATTTGGTTCTTCAATATTTTCAAGCTTGTCGTGCAAATCACTTTCTTGTTGCAACTTTTCAGCCAAGTTGATTGCAGCTTGCAGTCGTTGTTTTGTTTCGCGACATTCTTCCATCTCTGGAAAATTTTTCGCATTGTGCTCAAAGGATTCACGGTAGAGTTTAAATTCTCCCAATAGGTCTTATTCGTTTCGCCAAGGCTTGAACAATATTAGAAATGAATTATAGTACAACTCAATTCCAGCGTCCGTTTTCGGGTTATGATTGGGCGTTTTCAAAACAACTGGTTTCAAATGTTTTCTGAACCAACTGAGGTTTTCTTTTAATTCGTAATATTCTACAGACTTTTGGTCTACAGTCGTTTGTATTAGTACCTTAGTGGCCAATTCGTATAAACACATGTTTTCTAATTTGTCATGTCGATTCGGGTAATAATCATCAATCAAATTCCGACAGTAAATTTCAGTAGATCGTTCATCCTCTTTTGCCAATAAAATTAAATCATGGTGACTTTCAGTTTTATTCGTCGGTCTTTTTTCATGTGGTATTTAAGTATTGCACAGCATCCCATGAATAGAAGCATTTATGGCCAAGAATTTTGTCTACGGCTTCGTAACTTCCAGTTTCTCGATTAATCAAGTTTTATCTCGCAAAAGGGCGTAATCTGGCACCGAGACTTTTGTTTTCGTCAATGGTATTCCAAATCTCTTCCTTACGATTTTTTCAGGTTGGTTATATAACACGTAATGTAATGATTTAACACCAAACTGGGTTCTCCAACAAACTGGATGTCAATGTTGGCGGCTCACATAAAGAAAATCGCGGGATTATAATCATTGATCCAAGTTTGTTTTTCTGATCGTTTCAAACCATATAACTTTGTAACATGGTGTCCACCTTTTCGAGATAAAATGCAGTCTTTAACAGAATTTAAAGTTCAAAGTTTCACCAAACCATACTTGAAAATTATGTGTAAAAATATGCAGCCTGATTATGGCACATTATTGATGACCTATTAGATGATAATAATGATAGATTTTCTAATATGTAATCGAGTCCCATGTTCCAATGTTAGCAAGAAACAAAAAAAAAAAAAAAAAAAAAAAAAAAAAATTAGGTACTTTTGGGCTAGCCGGGAGCCAGTGAAATATATATATACTAGCCGCCACTGGCGACCAGTTTGGTCGCCCTTAAATGTATGTTAAGCATTGTAACAAATTATTTTTATTCATAATTTACTTTTTTCCTTAATCCTGAGCTAAACCGGAAAAATCTAATAGACAAATCAAGAACTTTTGCGATCGTGGTAGCATTTCGTATATTTTTTGTTATTATGTATTTTATCTTTCTTGACAAAAACCGCTTAACCCACTTTATAATAAATTAATCATTGTGTGTGTGTTTTATAATAAAATTGTGTGTTTTTTAACATAAAATAAACTATTTCATAATAAAATAAAAGTACATGCTGTTTTAGTAATCTCTAATAGGTACCTGAAAATGGGATTTTCTCGCCAAAATGGCGCAAAACAAAAATCGCGCCAACGCCGTTGTGTCTGTGACAGCTGTTCCATTTTAAAATACATGACGTTCACATTTTTCTTTAAAATAGAAAATAGATAAATAAGAAATAATATCATAAATCAAAACATTTGATTTCAAAATTAAAGTATCGTTTCTAATTTGCACACGCGAAAAATAAAAGCTGACAATTCGTTTCGAAATTTGATCTATTAAATATTATTACATGAGTTCAACTTACGTCCAGAAAAGATGAAGTTGAGTTGTATAGAACAGAATTATGGTAAACTTTGACTGTCTCACTGGTGCGGATTATTTTTTTTTACACCAGGCAGCGGTCCAAAAATTCATGGTTTAATATTTTAAACATTCACAACAAATGAATTTTTTTTTGTTTACTTTCATGGATAGAGAATTTGAACTGCGAACCTAATTTAAACTGAAGTTATTGCAGAATGTATACATAATTGAACGTAAGTCATTTCTCAAATATTAATTTCTTTTGAACGATCTTTCTAAAAATGTAACTTTTATGCAGTTTTATTCTAAAAAATAATTTTGAATAAAAATGGCTGCCTGGCACATGAAAAAGTTAAGTGGGCATCCCGGAACTGTTGATGTCAGTCACATGACTTACGGTTTTATTATATATATATATATATATATATATATATATGTGTGTGTACTTCACTGGCACCTGGTTAACCGAAAAGTACCAAAAATATTATAGCAACGATATGAATGCAGTGTAAATGTGGATATGATGAAGGTTTTTCACAAGATCGCAACAACCACATCAAACATTTATCGTCAATAAGAGCCCACTCAATCTACCAGCACAGGATTTTTCACTTTATTGTATAACAATTATTTGTTTTCTCATTTTAAGTATATATTTGTGTTTTAATTTGAATAAAATAGTGCTTAAAAGTCTGTAATTTTTCAAATGTTATATTTTTTAAATGCTCACTTTTGTTTCAACATTGTTTTTTTTTTCTTTTTTCTTTCTTTCTTTTCTTTCTTTTTTTTTTTTTTTTCAAAGTGTTTTGATTCACGGGAATTTCATTTTGCGCCAACTATTACACTTGGTGACAATGGTTTTTGTATAACGGAAAAGTACCGAAAAAATGATTTACATTCAATAAAAAACAAATCACAATATTTGGCACGGTTTGCATGACAACACGGTTTGTAGACAACATCTGCTCGTCAGGGTTGAAATAATTGGCGCATTAGCAAACATTTTGGCATGGTGTTGGTATAACGGAAAAGTACCAAAATAAAAGATACAGCACAAGATATACAGGAACGACTTAATAACGACGACATTGAAAATTAGGTACTTCTCTATTATCCCGTCGACCACTTTTCACAACAAAAAACTATCACCTACTCAAAGATTAAACGCCAAAAATGCAGTCCCATTTACTGGATGTCAGAAGCATTATACGTGTTTGTTATGTCATCGAGTGGTTTTTAATTCGACATTTGCGTGTATTATTCATTATGTTTTACTGACTTATTAGTTATTTCATTAATTAAAATAACAATTGTGTCCGTAAATTCTTATATTTTATTTATTTATTTATTTATTTTGATATTCCAATGGTAACGTTCTCCAATATGGTTTTATATTCATTAATAACAATTTCTTGGTGAGTTTCAAAGTTATCAAAATCTGTGGCTATCATATCAACGTCTTCATTTGGTTCTTCAATATTTTCAAGCTTGTCGTGCAAATCACTTTCTTGTTGCAACTTTTCAGCCAAGTTGATTGCAGCTTGCAGTCGTTGTTTTGTTTCGCGACATTCTTCCATCTCTGGAAAATTTTTCGCATTGTGCTCAAAGGATTCACGGTAGAGTTTAAATTCTCCCAATAGGTCTTATTCGTTTCGCCAAGGCTTGAACAATATTAGAAATGAATTATAGTACAACTCAATTCCAGCGTCCGTTTTCGGGTTATGATTGGGCGTTTTCAAAACAACTGGTTACAAACGTTTTCTGAACCAACTGAGGTTTTCTTTTAATTCGTAATATTCTACAGACTTTTGGTCTACAGTCGTTTGTATTAGTACCTTAGTGGCCAATTCGTATAAACACATGTTTTCTAATTTGTCATGTCGATTCGGGTAATAATCATCAATCAAATTACGACAGTAAATTTCGAGCAAAAAAGTAAAGATACAGCACAAGCTGTACAGGAACGACTTAATAACGACGACATTGAAAATTGGGTACTTCTCTATTATCCCGTCGACCACTTTTCACAACAAAAATCTATCACCAACTCAAAGATTAAACGCCAAAAATGCAGTTCCATTTACTTGATGTCAGAAGCATTATACATGTTTGTTATGTCATCGAGTGGTTTTTAATTCGACATTTGCGTGTATTATTCATTATGTTTTACTGACTTATTAGTTATTTCATTAATTAAAATAACAATTGTGTCCGTAAATTCTTATATTTTATTTATTTATTTATTTTGATATTCCAATGGCAACGTTCTCCCGTTTATTTGGCGTTACAGTTTGGCGATACTTTTTTGTTATGAAAAGTGGTCGACGGGATAATAGAGAAGTACCGAAAATTGTTTGCCGCATATTTTACGTGAATTAGATGAAATTATGAAACACAATTCTTTTACACAAGCATATAAAATGCTTAGTGAGTTTGAACGTTAATAGCAGGAGCCTGTTAGGCGATACAATTTTCCAATCTCTATATTCCCTCTTTGTCGATGAATAGTATATGAGTATTATTTCAAATTTAATGTGAAAACCACGATTTCTACCCACGATGTCCTATAACTGACATTTACGCTAGTATGAAAATAAAAACAAATAAGCATGTTTGTCACGTGATTTATTTAATTTGAAAGAATTCTGTTACATACATTATATCCAAATATTTGAAAATGTCCGTTTATTTAGAGTGTGATATCGTGTTCCATTTTTTGAAACGTTAAAAAATCTAATTCAGTTTTATTTTGATCGTGGAAATCTTTCAATTGACAAATTATTGCTGTGGTTAAATTATTATTATGGTTTTTGAATTGTTGGCAACAATAAAGAAACATATAGAAAAACGTCCATTTATTCCCAGTGAAAATTATGAAATCTTGAATTATTAAGAAAAATATTTGAATAACGTAAATAAAACATAGCTTATGTTACTTCCTGGATTATAATTCATCTATATGCAACGGCATTTAATCCATTTTGATCCTGACGTCAGCCAAATAATTTCACTATTTCACATTTCAAATTTTATTAGAATTAGCACACAGTTAAAATTTTGTGGCAACGCGTACAAAAAGTGGGAAAAACTCTAGTAAATTAACTCGTTCAATGGGATTTGCTGTGTTAAATTAACATTAAGATGTCACACTGGAAATAAATAAGTATTGCGCTGCCGCGCAATACTTAATTAGATTATTACTAAATAACAATGACAACTTCCCGTCTTTCAATAAATAAATACTCGCAAGCTTTTCTAAGCCTTGCGTCAAAAATCCAGTCAACTACTTTGGCTGAAATCTATGGAACTGTCGCTCATGCTTGCGCGCTTTCATTCTTGTATATCATGACTTCATATCCGTGTTTACCTTTATTGCAACTCATGGTTATTATTATTTCATTGATTTTGTACAATTGTTGTTGTTATTCATTGTTATATTTCACACATTTTTATATACATTATATAGCCAAGCTTTACATGTATGTGTATAAACATGTATGTGTATAAACATGTATGTGTATATTTACATATTCATGTAAAATTTAACTCATTAATGAATAAACGAACAATAAAGATTGAATTGAATGTTTTATCATTTTATCTTAGTTTCTTTAACTGAAGAGAAATTTCTATTAAAATGGATAAGTTTTGTTTTTTAGTTCAATGCAGAGTTGAATTTAAAATGACGAAATAATAATAAGAAAATCTACAAATATTTAGAAAATTTTAAACTACCTAGAGCTTTTTGTAAACACATCAATGCACTGCAAAGTGGTCGCTGAAGATATTTTATTTATTCGCAACTGGGAAGAAAATTCTCTCTGGAGGCGAATAAATAAATTTATTATGCGTTAAGGGTTTGTCTGAGCTCTAACAATATTTTCTGATTTGGTAAGATATACAAAAGCAATCGCATTCCTTTGAAACTTTTAGCAGAAAATTTATTGACAGGTCGAAACATTTCAGGCATGTCAAACGAAGCTAGGGATTTTCTGTGAAGAGTTTTGAGGGAGCATGTAAGTGTAAACTAAATTTAAGAGAAATGAAAAAAGATTCAATGCATGAAACTCAATACTCGCAACACATTTTAATATATTCACAAAGTACCTCATCCTCTCATGCATGACATCCTCCTATGAGGTTGCATTAAAAAACGATCCCCAGCGAACGGTGCATATGTAACTTTCACTCCTGTATCACATATAAACTTCATATAAAACTCAATAATGCTTGAGAAATACACACTGTTAAAAATTTGCAGCAAACTGTCCGGTCATTCGACCGTTTTTATAGAAAACGGCTACATAACCATAATGTGCCTGTATGTAACTGTAATTGTAATGTAACTATAATGTGTAATGTAACTGTATTATGTGCATAATGTGGGCAATAATATGGTCAAAATAGCGTTAAATTATGGTTAAGTAACCGTTTTCTATAAAAACGGTCGAATGACCGATCAGTTTGCTGCACATTTTTAACAGTGCAGCAATTGATAGCAGAACATTTTCTTTTCTAACATTCTGTTGGAAAACCATATTTGACAGTTTTTTTTCTATTCTGCACGAGTGAAGATTTTCTCAAAGAATGTCTGCCTATGGTTCTAAACAAACACATGACAAAATATGTACATATATATATATATATGTATATATATATATATATGTATATATATATATATATATATATATATATATATATATATATATAACTTTGTAATAAGGTGTCCAAAGTTTAAATTGTCACAAAAATCTACTTAATAATTCTTAATAAATATTTTTTAGTACTTGTAAACGTTACATCAGGATCATTTTGTAATTTTGTAGTAAATGAAAGATTTTTAAAAATTCAGCATTACTTGTTCTTAACACCTTCGCGACGAGCGTCGCGTACAAATGACGCATAATATTCTCAGAAGTTTTGAATATTCCTGCTGGAGATGAAACTGGCTCAGCCCGAGTCCAAGCTTCGATTTTTATACCAGTCTTTGTCTGCAAAGGAAAAATTTTATTTATTCACAAATTAAAAGTAATAATAACCAGAGGGCCCGTGCGAAGATTTCGCACTGAAATCTAATATTTTTTAGGTACTTCTCTATTAACCCGTCGACCGCTTTTCATAACAAAAAACTCCCGCCAAACTGTAAGATTAAACGCCAAAAATGCAGTCCCATTTACTTGATGTCAGAATCATTATGCGTGTCTGTTACGTCATCTAGTGGTATTACATTCGACATTTGCGTGTATTTTTCATTATGTTTTACTGATTTAGTTGTTATTTTATTTATTAAAATAACAATTGTGTCCTTAAATTCTTATATTTTATTTATTTATTTATTTTGATATTCAAATAGCAACGTTCTCCCGTTTATTTGGCGATAGTTTTTTGTTATGAAAAGTGGTCGACGGGATAATAGAGAAGTATCATTTTTTATCAATATGTAATATTTATTAGATGCAGGTTTAAACTTCTAAAGAAAAAGCAAGGATAAAAATATCTGCAAACGACATTTAGTTGTTAGTCAAGCCAGAATATCATCTAATTTATTCCATCAAAGTTAGACTAAAAACTGATCCAAGATTGCTAAAGGCACGAGCGAGAAAAAAAAAAATTAACAATCGTATTTTGACTGCATTAGAGGATGACGTCATCCGCTTCGGGAAAACCATGGGACTTAGAAATATAAATCTAAACATTTCAATTTCGCTTTTTAATCATAAGTATAAAATAAACCCGTGAGGTGTTTTTTATAATAATTGCTATGAGCATCATAAAATGTGGTATTTTATTTTTTTGGCAACAATAATTAAAGGAAAACCTTTCATTTCTTTCATGAAAACAATGCCGATTTAATTTTTTAATTTCAGCAAATTTTAATCAAAAACATGTTTTAACGAATTGTTAAGTGGGCTATGTCAGAAGCCTGTTCTAAAACCTTTCATATGGTATCTCATTCGTTGTTCTGCGTTTCATATTTTCTGAGTAAAAGAGATGTTGACAGGAGAAATAATATATAAGGATAATCAAAACTTGCAATCTGAGAAACAAGAATGCAGTCTAAATTTTTTAAAGTGTTTTACAATCCGTTAAGAATAAGTTTGAAAAGGAATTGGATTGTTATTGATTTGTTATAAAGAGACATATTCTATCTGATTCTGAAGCGTTTCCACGGTCAGGGTTAGTAACATAATGAAGTCGTGGGATATCCTTGGTCTATCCTCGCTGTCTTCAAAAAATGATTTTGTCCTTTTCCAGAATTAATGGAAAACAAAATTTCCTTTCTACCATAGTTGCACAATGATAATTTAAAATAATTGCTCAAATTAATTCAAATGTCTGCCAGTGGTTGGGTATAAATAACAAATTTGCTATATTAAACAGATTTTTAGGGACATGAAAATGATGAAACGTTGTTATGAGGGAGTATTTAGGATTAATACTTATTTCTATGTAAGAAAGAGATTTTTAAACGAGAAAATTATTCTTGAAATGTTATTAACATTAAAATAGTAGACGTTTTATTAACAATTTTCGGAACTGATGTCGCAGGCACTCAGGGGTTGGAGCTATTTCTTTCGCGCCAATATGGCGAGTTTTCTAATACCTGAATAGTTTTCTAATACCTGTTTGACCCAGAGTGCGAAAACAGCTCATTAGTTGTATTTTATTATGAAATATTTTTTAATTATAAAAACACACAATTTTATTATAAAACCCTTTTTTTTTGTAAAACACACAATTTTATTATAAAAACACACAATTTTATTATAAGACAAGCGAATTTCTTTTATTATAAAACATAAACAATTTTTCTTATAAACACACACAACGTATTTTATTATGAAACACACACAATGCTTAATTTATTATGAAACATACACAATGTTTAATATTTTATATAACACACGCAATGCTTAATTTAATATAAGTACACAATCTGTTCTAGCGGGTTGCCACACGTAGCAAAATCTCTCCAGAGTTGCCACGCCAGGAAACAAATCGCATTATTGGTGCCAAAAAGAAACTCGGATGCGTCTGCGGCATCCATACCTAATTTTCTACTGTATACTTTCATTATCGGGCTCGGGCTCTGATAGCATACATTTTTCGAGCTCGTGCTCCGTAAATAGAACCCGAACTGATCTCGAATTCCTACCAGTAACTTTTTATGGAAAATCTTGCCTTCTTTAATCAAATTTGTGTGGTTACATACGGCACAAATTAAAAATCAGTGATAAAAGTTTAAAAATTCTATAATGTACGCTCCTCACGTAAGGTTAATAAAACTATTTTAAATCTAAGTATTTTAAGTACAAAATATGTTTTTCCTTCATTTAAAAATAACTGATCCATATTAGACATTATTCATCCATATTAGACATTATTCATCCATATTAGAGTATTAAACATAGATGTAGAATTAATATACTTGTATTTGAAAAAAGAAAATGCAGTTATATATATCAGACGTTATGTTTTAATTGGAACAGCTGTATCGTAATGAAACTAATCATGGCAAAATTTTTGAAAATTCTTAATAATTAAATTGTACACTGTCTTCCACACTTGAGAAGAAAACTAATGGTCATTCATTATTATCTCGAAACTGTTGAAGGGCATCACAGAGATGAAGATTTGAAGATGTGAAGATATTTTGATCAAGAAAACGCTACTCAAGTAGCACAAAATGGTTGGGCCAACGGTGTCTAATTGTTGGCTAATTTCTATCCCATGTTGGTCCGTAGTGAGAAATATCCGCCTTGCCGTATCTATAACTGCATACAAAATAAGTGTTAAAAGATAAGTGGCAAAGGCATCCGCCAGATCAAAAGCGAGGTCACGTCACTCAAGATCCTACGCCACGTAGCGGGAGGGGTATAACTGCAGCATGTTTATATATACCTCTTGTTTGTAATGAAGTAGTTCCTATATTTATTATTTCTAGTAGTTCCTATATTTAGCTGCGCAAGCGCAAACGTCATGTTTTCATTTGTATTAGTGCTAAATTTCTGAAAGTTAGTTGTAATAACAATTGTATTCTTTGTTATTTGTGATTATTTTGTATATTATTACCTTTTTACAAAATATTCTTATTATATTTTTACAAAATATTTATTGAATATCTACATTAAGTTTTGAATCTTTAGTGGATAAATCATCATTCTAGAAGTGACAATATCTGATATTATTACCGTCCGCCATTTTGAACATCAGCGAATAATGAACAGATTTATATCAATTTCTGTTTGTTTCTAATTTAAAACTGCAAATATTAGTTACAATGTAGTGAAAGTTTGTGGTAAATGTTGAAATAAATATGCGTAATAAAATCTCTGTATCCATCTATCAAAATACGTGGGTTTCAAGCCAACAAAGTTACCACACTTTATAAAATTATTTTCACACAGTTTTGTTATTCGTTACACGCGTTTATTATGTAACTTAACTTTAGTTCTTGTGTGTAAAGATGGAATTTTGTAATCCAATTTTCACTCAATTTTTGATATGCTAAAATTATAAAGTTAGGTACACAGGTGTTTTTTCGGTAACAATACATTTGAATGATATTTTGACTGTACATATTTTATCGAAACAAACTGTATCAAAAATATTTGGCAATAAATCTGGTAAACAAGATATATTTTCCATGAGTGAGTAAAGATTCACAATATATGCTCAGCAGAATGCGCAGATGGTAGATTTTGTAATGCCTAATGACGTCATCCTAAAAGTCCGCGTATTGGCGTTATCAACCCCGTCCACGAGATGGCGCAGTTATGTTAATGTTACTCCCCTATTATAGCATGAAGTTGGTTTGCTTACTATGTATGGCCGTACCACACGCCAACGAACCATTTGCCAAGAAAGGTCCAACAGCGGTCCAACCGTTAACTGTTCAGAATCCTGCTCAGATACGCTACAAATTAGAGGAGTCTCTGTACCCACCATTTTCCAACAATTTCCACCATTACCCTACCATTTCCCAACGGTTTCCACAATCTGCCAATGATGGGCCAACAATCTGTGCTGCTTGGGTTTGTTGCAGAAATTGGTGCAAAAATTTATTTCTTTGACAGTCTAGTCTGTCAGTACATGAGTTTAATGATTTGAGTGGTTCAGGTTTCGTTATTCAATGGATGTTCCAGGATTCAAGATTTTAAGGTTTGTTTCAACATTTTGAGAGGCAGAAAAGTTCAATTAACGTAGTCAAGAAATAAATAATTCTTACACTCTGTGAATAAAATATCTTTATCGTTCATAAATAATTTACAAAATTCACCGTTCATAGTTAAAGCGTAAAATATATGGATGGAAAAGTTAAATAGTTTAGATTTAGAGTAATTCCATTGTGATTTAAAAAAAAAATTCTGCTCATCGTTTTTGTAATAACTTTTTACCAACAAATGACGAAAATATTTACAATTTCATTTACGAAAAAAAAAAAAAATCCAGTGCATAAAAAACATTTTTCGAAAGAGAATGCATTTAGAATAATAACCAATATATTGTATTCTTCAGTGGCCTATTTTAAATCTTCTGTGTCAGTACACGAGTTTTATGATTTGAGTGGTTCAGTTTTCGTCATTCAATGGGTGTTCAGAGATTCAAGCTTTTAAGGTTAGTCTCAACTTTTTTTAGAAAGAGAAAAGTTGCTTTAGCGTAGTCAAGAAATAAATAATCCTTACACTCTCTGAATAAAATACTTTTTATCGTCGTTCCTACATGTTTCACGAAATCCACCTTTCACAGACTTTTAAAATTGTTTGTCTCTTGCTATCTAAAATGTTGAAAATGGCTGGTTCCGAATTTAAAATGTACTATTGGAAGTTTGGGAAGTAACCCATTTCACCATAAATAAGTTATTTTAAGTGTCTAAAATAGTTTCACCTTTCAATTTTTCAGACATGGCAGGAGTGTTATATATTAATACAAATATGAAATTAATGTGCTTATAAAAGTTAATTCAGAACAACTCTTCTATAGCTTACACAAAAGTAGGGCACATGCAATAAATAGTTATTATATAGAAAACTAGGATAGCAATCCATTTATTCAGTCTAAAGTACAGGACAAAACACCACAATTTGAACACGGAATTCTTTCTTTAATAGTAATAAAGAAATTTTCACGAAATTTTCAGCAGACTTACCTCCCATTGAGCAAAATGTGGAGTGATGGAAGTGATCAACATCCACATCCAAACAGTATTGAATGAGTTGTGTCAAGTTTCGTAATGTAGTTCATATTACATACTGTGTTACTTATCGAATTGCTGTGATATTCAAGTACTTTTGGTAATGTCATTCACATTTCTCACAAATATAGATAAGTCTGTTAAAAATTTCGTAACGATACCTTTATTATTATCGTTAAATTTATAACGAAAATCCAGGTTCAAATTGAAATAAGACATCCTGTATTGTTAACTAAATAAATGGATACCTATAAGTACATTTGTTTTTGTTTTAGTGTGCTCTACCTCCCTGGTATAGATGCAGATTCTCGATCGCCGGTCACCACGTGGCGACTAAAGTTTTTGTTTGGCTACTAACTTTCGATGTTCCATACATATTTTTATTTTTGATTTTTATAGACATATTTTTTGATGCAAATCCCCATGTTGAGCATTTATTTTTAGCTACGAAAAATACTTTGGGAGAAAAAGTTTATCTACAGAACAAAAAACTTTTGAAAATCGTTTATTCATACAATGTTCAACATTACAAACATTTATTTCTACAAACTGTATACAATTATGGTGGGAAGATTTTATAAAATCCCGTCGTAAAAGTTTAATGGAGAAAGAATATTGTTTTTATGTGTTTGTTTCACAATGTGGCCGGTGGAATTTTTGTGTTTAGAAGCTACTGGCTAATTCCAGATTTTAGGAATCTGCATATCTACTCCCTGGATATTAGTGAAAAGATTTTTTGGGTCACCCTTGTAGATGTAACTAAGAAGCATACATTAACGTTTCGAACACAGATCCTAAATCATTGATTTTAAGTGCATATTCATGTATATGAAATTAAAGCACAAATGAATTAAGCTGTGTATTGGCCAAAGTTCTCGCTTGAAGTGTGTTACTTTGATGAAATACATATAAATTTTATTTTGTATGCTGCAAAATATAGTATTTTTATGAAGCAGAATTTTGAAACGTATTTGTTTCATTAGAGATGTTTCCTTAGGTATTCAAAACGAAATTCATGTTTTATGTATCATTATCATAAAAGGTTTATGCATACTAAATAATTTTCACTTTATTTTACTGTACAAAAACAGATTACTTTGGAATAATCTATTGAATACTCAGGTTGTGAAGCGTAGGAGTTATACAGGCATTTAATTTGTGAACGGAAGTAAGGTAGTTATAAAAGTTATGTCTACGCATAGATATGCGTCATACAATGTAGCGGCGAAATGGGGAATTCAGCAAACCCGTCTCAAAACTACTAGAGAATATGAAAAAAACAAGAACGAAAAATCATGCGTCAAGCATAGGCTATGAAACAGTTTCCAACGCATCCAGAAATCTGTAACAAAACTTCACCGTAAAAGAAGATATGTAATGTAAGTAAACAGTTTAGGAAGCATTATAGTACATTTACGAATCTAGTTTTAGAAATTACTTTCGATAATGAAAAAAGTAGTCGAATTATTTTGTGCAGCACTGTATATGATCTATAGAATTGGATATATACTACATAGTATGATAAAATTTAGTTCAGTTAGAAAATTCATATTTAGCGATTTTGTTAATCGATAGAATTGCATTCGAATTCTTTCGACATCCCTTTATAGTATCTAAAGACTTTTGTACACACCACATATTAAGCTAAAATATAACTCAGGTAAAAACTCATAAGGCAGCTTAAAACGCACTTCCATCAACTATTAACCATAAATGACAATACATCCTGTTCTTTGCGTAGCCCTGTATATAAATTTATTTATATTCCACAAACTTCTATTAGTCTACTAAATATAATTTAGTAGGAAAATGCGTAACACAATTAAAAACTACCCTTAAGCAATTCACTCCCATAGTCAGTAATAATTTGTGTAGCCCTGTATATGATTAACAAAATTTATGCACGCCATGTACTATGCAAAAATTTAGTTAAACTTAAAAACGCAAACCAAAATTTAAAGCATCACACATAGACGGTAATCATCGCACATATCTGTAACCGAATTCTTTTATGTGCCCCTGTAAATGAATAATAAATGCTTTGCATTCCATATTTTAAAACAAGAACGAAAAATCATGCATCAAGCATAGATTATGAAACACTTTCAAACACAGCCAGAAAAATTGCAACGAAACTTCATCGTTAAATAAGGTAAAAGAAGATATGTAAGTAAACAGTTAAGATAACATACAACACATTGAAAAACACAGTTTTGGAAAGTCGAATTATTTTGTGCAGCCCTGTATATGATCAATAGATGTGGATATATAGCATGAAAAAATTTAGTTCAGTTATAATATTCACATTTAGCAATTTTCGCCAATCTATGGAAATGCATTCGAAATCTTTTGTACAGCCCTGTATATCATCTGAAGACTTTTGTACACACCACATATTAAGCTAAAAGGCAACTAAACTCACTTGCATCAATTACCAACCGTAAACGACAATGTATCTTTTTCTTTGCGTAGCCCTGTATATGAATTTATCTATATTCCACAAACTTCTATTAGTCTCTATTTTAAATGACGTAGCATCATCAAAATACACTTCAAACGATTATTTCCCATTGACTGTAATGTAACGGAATACTTTTGACTGTCCCTGTAAAAAAACTATAAGTGATACACACTTCAGTTGAAATAAGGAACATGCGACAATAACATACAAAAATTTCAGGGCGATAGGAGTATATTTACGCGAGTTAGAGCGCGGACAGACGGAAGACGGCAGACGGCCAGACAAACCGAAGTCATAAACACTTTTCAACTAGGTTGGCGCATCTTTTAGTGCGTTTTATAATTGTATATCAATTTCATTATGTTTGATATGGCGTAATGTCATCAAAATGCACTTAGAACGATGTTTTCCCATTTACTGTAATGTAACGGAACACTTTTGACTGTCCCTGTAAACAAAAAATAAATGCTAAATGTTACACACTTCATTTCCAATATGGATCGTGCTAGAGTAAACGTCAATAACATGTGAAAATTATAGGGCAATCCGAGTATATTTTCGGGAGTTAGAGCACGGACGGACGGCTAGACAAACCGAAGTCATAAACACTTTTCAACTACGTTGGAAAGTGTTAAAAAGGCATTCAGAAAGTTATTGAGCGTCGTTGATTTAGTAAGAAATAGCACTTCACGCACATGAACAGCCTAAACCGAAAATGAAAAATGTGAATTTCACTTCGTGCTTTCTGTATCAATGTCCGCGCAAAACTGAACGATTTGGGGCCGACAACGACCAAATGGAGCACAAAAGTTAAAGTTATTTTCATTCTGCCTTAACCATGTTATCTTATTAAAATTTTTAGAGCATTTTTGCACATTACTTTTTCTATGTAGCGAAATCAATACTGTTGTATCACGAAGAATCGGACAAATTTAAATTCATACTTCCGATTTCGGTTTGGGCTACTCATGCACATGAAGTGACCTTTCCTACTAATCTGAAAACGCTGATCAAATTTCTGATAGATTTTTAATTCCTACCGCCAAGAGTTTTCGAAATGAAACTTGCTAAGTTCCACACTTCGCCGCTAGGAGGCGGTAAAAGTTGTCTCTGTATAACGCACACTAACTTACCTATGTGTAGACGCAATTTTGATAACTGTAGCTACATCCATTCTCGAATGAAACGGCTAGGTAACATATACCTTCCCTACCCTCTTTCTTGACAGTTAAACCGAATAAACTAAAAAATATAATAAGAATTTTCGGTGATTCTTCATTCTATTAAGCTAGAAATATTTCAGAAATTCAACAATAGTCGCACAGGCCACTCAGTTCTTTTTAAATAAAGCTTTGCACAACAGCAAGTAAAATATTTCCCTTTTCTCAAAAAATATAATCTTTCTTTACTTTTTTATGAGTACTAAGGATTAGCTATTGCTTTTTAAAGTGGACAAATTTAGCATCGACCCTATTGGAAGAACAATATTAAAGAGATTATGAGGCAATACAAATTTTGGAAAAGTGCTATCAGCTAAGAAATTCTTAACAGATAAAGGCTTTTCTTTCTATCAATCTCGATTTATTATATTTACCATGTTCAGGTTGTTCCCCATTTTGAAGTATATACAGTCGCACTCGGTTAATACGAGAAACAAGGTAATTATAAAAGTCCTCGTATTAACTGTTACTAGTAATATACGTGAAGACAATAAAGCTCTTAAAAAACACACACATTAAAGCTCTTAAAAAACACACATATTATTAAAATTATTACTACAATTAATTGCTCTAATAATCTGAATGGTAAAATTAATTTATTATCATGAAGTTAACCTAAAATATTCAATCTTATCCTTTTAAGTGTTATTTTCTTTAGACGGGTCATTTCTTTAGACAAAATCACAATACTGAAGTAAAAGCTTCTAAAGAACTAATATTCCCAAAGGACATGAACGTCATACAGTAATACAGCTGTCCACCTCCCTTTTTCCCGAAAAAACTTGGCAAACACTCTAATAGTTGCTGCTGTTTTAGAGCTATTGATTTCACATATCCTTTTCATTTTAACAGTGCAGTAAGAGAAATGAAAAGGCTGGTTAGTAAGGCCCAGAATCCCAATTTGAAAAAAAAGAAACAAATAAAGGTTTTACGCTCCTTCCTTTCTATGGCTCATTTATAAATCTTATAAAGGGGCGGTATTTGAAACGCCCTCATCTCTCCCTTCTTTGTTTCATTCTTTTAAAACTTTAGGACATTCCTTTAGATTTTTTTGGGTGGGAGGGTGGGGGAGGTTCTTCATGAAGATTGAAATTCGTCTGATAAAACTAATAAATTAATACATTTCGACAGACAATTGTCATGTAGAAATATTATCACTGAGAGAGAACAGTGTTCGATAAGAAATGGTTTTCTTTCTTAGTTATACACTGCTGAAAATAATATTCGCTGAAAATAACATTAAAATGAAGAAATGTTTTGCTCGTATTAGCCATAATCCTGCTTTTGAAGCTCGTAAAAAGCGGGAAATTATCAATATAGTTTAAATGATGAACTATTCTTAACGCGCAACTTCATCGTTTTAACTGTGATCTAGTTTTAGCAATGCTCGTATTAGGCGAGTTCGACTGCATGTATATGGAATAAAAGTATACTGTAATAAAGATTTGTACTGTAATTTAATAACGGTTTTTGTAATTAAATGCACAATTAATGTAAAAAAAAAATCATCATATTCTTAATCTCATAAAAATAAGTTTCCATTATAAGTATGCATTAACACTAGAATTAAAATGTTTAAATTTTAATATTACCAAATTACTAAATATTACTAGCATTGCTAAATATTATTAACATTACTAAATATTACTAAATCTTAAAATTAGAAATTTTCATGCAAAAAATAAGACCACACTTTAAAGATAAAATTATAAAGAGTATTTGATCGCAGTAATGGTGGCGAGAAGGCGATCATGCATATTAATAAAGACCTCTATTTATTTTTAACCCCCTGTGCATGAATCCTGACTTTGATTCGTGTAATGTAAAATATGCCTTGTGAATCAAATACGAGCTAAGTGCTCCGTTCTATTATGAACGTGATTACAAATGTAATGAGGAAATAAATTAAACCTGCATGTATAAACAGCAATGTAAAGTGCCTTATTTAACTGAAATGCTGCATGATTCTAGCTAGCATTTGATTCTAAAGGCATATTTTACATAACAAGAATCAGACTCGTGATGGATTTACAAGGAATGATTTTACTTTACAGGAGTCAGACTCGTAACTGATTCACAAGAGGTTAAATAATCATTTCAAATACATAATTTATTTAAATAAATAAAACTACAATGGTTTAAACTACGGTACACTGTTAAATATTTTGTGATGGGTTTAACAAACTTTTGATGCTGACAGCTCAGCAGTAATGGTACTGGTCATCAAATACAAGAGCCATTTACTCAAAACACACTGAAACTCATTTTCTAAAGAGATTTAACCGACTATGTGCGTACAAGTTATAAAGGCTCTCTATCTTTCTTTAACTTTCGATGGACAGCTGAATCCCTGAAATTGTGAGTCGCCTGTAATTTCAATTATGCAAATTTTCTGGAGCTGGTCGATCGACACTGAAGTATATAAGCAGCGAATTTTGACTTGAGTTCAGAGCTCAGGGGATCTAGAGTAGACTTGGCCTGGGAAGTTTAATATTGCGACTTAGATTGAGATTTCGATTTTGCCTTGAGAACTCGCATCGAGTCTCAGGATTAAGAATAGGCCTTAGTATTTTTATACGGGAGTTTTATGCTGTTGTAGATTGATTTTCAAGACTGTATCAGCGTTCAGTAAAAGCTTGAGGATAAGAGTATTGGATCGTGATTATATATTTAAAAGGCTAAGGTTTAATTATATTGTTTCAGTTTTGTTAAAGCTACAAGTTGTTAGCAGGAACTCTTTAGTTAATTTAAATTTTTAGGAAAATTTCGTGGAGCTCGCTCTAACCCCCTGCTAATTGTGTTAATAAACCAGTTTTTGGTTTTAAAACAGTTGTACTTATTTCCTCGTGCTCTACCACACCAGCGGACATTTTAATATGGCCGCTACAATGACAGTGTACAGTAAATTTGTTTTCGTGAAGATAGGTGTTTTGTTATAAAGATATAATTACACTCAAAATGTTATGATAGTGGGAATTTAAAACAGATTCCTATTTTTAAGCAAAACCGCTTGACTTGTCTGAAAGCACAAAAGAAAGACTAGTTTGAGATTAGAAATACCCCTTAGAACAGCCATGCTCAACCTGCAACAAGGCGACCTTTCACATGCGGTGCGAGACACACAATCATTAATCTGTATTTATAAAATTAATTGAGGTGAGCATAAAAAATATTTTAGATCTTCGCTGTTTTATATTTTTTTCATGGGAAGACAAAATATGTCCTGTTATTTGTAATGAATTTAAAATTAAGTTAAAGCATCTTAAATGCTGTTTTCTTACACAAAAGATCATGTTACACGTAATCCTATTTTTCTACAGTGATGTACATATTTCTTAATCCTTAAAAGTAATTAACATTAATCCAAATTAATTAAATTTGTATTACATATTTCTACAATTAAAAACAAGAAAGAAAATTCATGCGCCCAGCATAGATTATGAAACACTTTCCAAAACATTCAAAATACTGCAACAAATCTTCACCGTTTAAGAACGTGAAAGATGATGTCTAAGTAAACAATTTACGAAATGCATAATACATTCGAAAACCCAATTTCAGTAACTACCATACCTAATCGGAAAAATATTCAAATTATTTTGTGAAGCCCTGTATTTGATCCAAAGATTTGTATATATACTATATAGTAACTAAAATTTAGTTCAGTTAGGAAATACACAGTTAAAAATTTTCTTTTAGCAATTTCCGTCAATAAATGGAAATGTACTCAAATTCTTTTGTGCAGCTTTGTATAAGATCTATACGATTTATATACACCAAGTAATATGAAAAAAAATTGTTACATTTAAAACGCATACCACAACTGAAAACGCAAGAGAGTGGTAATTGCAGGTTGCAACAGAAATAAAATATTCGGTTGCAACGGAATACTTTTGTGTGTTTCTGTAAACGAAGAATAAATGCTATGCACACTATATTCTACAGTTAGCATCTTGTTGTACATGTCAGTGATATATATCAATTTCAATATGTTTGAAATAGTCTGACAATATTGTTAAAATATATTGCAAACGATTTTCCCCATATACCATAATGTAACTAAATTCCTTTGATTGTCCCTGTAAATGAACTGTAAATGCTACACACTTCATTTTCAGTTCCGAACATGCCACAGTAAACCTTAATAACATACAGAGGTGCCAAGCTCTCACTAATCTTCCGTAATATGTGGATTAATTTGACCCAGGTTTAATAAGTTTCTCACCAGAAATTTTTTTAAGAAATGAAATCAAATATATTCCACGAAGAAATCTGAAGTTAAATAAATAAAGATTCATCAAATCAATTTTCTGGTTCGAAACGTTGTTAAACTGTGTCAAGTTAATCCACATATTACGGAAGATTAGTGGGAGCTTGGCATCTCTGTAACATATATTAATTACGTGGCAATCTGAGTATATTTACCGAGATAGAGCGCGGACAAAGGGACAGACAGACGCCCAGACAAACAGACAGAAGACCAGGCAAACCGAGTTCAAAAACATTTTTTAACTGGAAAGTGTAAAAAAATGTTTTTGCATTGAGCAAAAAACTGACTTTTTAGAGAAAATTACCGATTTTTTTTTTCTTTAGACCTTGGAAATTCTGCGTTGTTATATTATGTTTTATACTTATTATACAGCTAAAACTTCTTTTTAGGGTTGAACGTTTGTCGCGGAAAAATATTGGCTTCAAAAATTTTTTAAACCACTATTTTCAAACAATCATCTTTCTATTTCTACAACATTTTCAATATAAATCTACCAGGAAGTTTATTCTTTGAAAATAGTTATGTTAAAAATTTTTTGTAACATTTCTTCCGCGACAAACGTTCAATCCCATTGATAAGTATTAACTTTGTTATATCGTTTATGTTATCTTACTATTTTAATTACTCTTTTTTTTAACCTTTTCTAAGTGTGTTGTGACCCGCTTAACGTAGAAAACGCCTTAGAACATGTAATCAAATGATGAAAAGTTTTGAATAGTATATGAATGTATTTATTTAAAGGTTAGATCACAAAGGAAGGAAGAACACTTTTCACGCTAATGATCGACATCGCCTGGTACAACTTGCAGCTTTTCATCCAAAATGCACCTGAAAATTATTTCAGAGGTTCAAAATGGAAATCTAATGCTTTAGTCTTTCGACAGACTAAGGATAGAATTTTGAAAGATGTTGCTTTAAATGGGCTCTCCTAAAAGTACCAAACAATAAAATTTCTTGAGAATCATGGAATTTAATAATTTAATGACCCCAAACTTCTCAGATTTCAGTCATATTAAAATATAGCTGGTTATCAGTAAACACACTTATTTCTAAAAAGGATTCAATCCATATCATAGGGAAACTCATTTTTGCAGATTTATGGGATAATATGTATTCATTACCTCTGGAGTCTATTTTTTTTTTTTTTTTTTTTTTTTCGCGGGTGTGAAAAGATTTCATGCTTATTTCCCGAAATGGTGAAAATATTAAAAATATATATTTTGTAAATTAGAGTTTCTTGAATATAATAATGTAAAATATGTTACAATAAATGCTTTCGTAATGTTACTATGCATTTAAATTTGCCAATTTTTCTGCTACTTACTGTATAAGTGCAGAATGTGTACGCAGCATATATATATTATGAACAATATTCTATAAGACATTTTAAAAATATTTTTGTTATGTGCTGTAAAAACTTATTAAGAATGTACTTAACAACTTGATTATGCGCATGCATATGATACGGTGATTCTATGTAATCACTGGAAAAGAAGCACGGTCTTAAGTATTCGCTTTCATTTAACATGATTTTTATCTCAGACTTTCTTGAATTATTAAAGTTTTTTAGAGATCGAGTTTTATATTTCCTCTTAAATTTCAAGAGCTTTAGAAACTTTTTTCTCTATTGGATCATTTTATTCGAACGAAATTTTAATCTAAAAGCTTATTTGAAGTCTTTTTTAATTCAGCAAAAATTCTCATTTTTATTTCTATTTTTTGATCGTGTCTTTGAAAAGAAGTAGTTTGGTACTCAGATAAAAAATGTAACAAATTAGAGGCTGAATCATGATTAATATATAAAGTGTTAAAAGATATATTTTACTTTTTGTAAACTGCCTTTGTTTCTTCCTTTTCTAATTTTTTTTACAAAGCATCAAAATTTTTCCCCTTTCTTTTCTTTGAAGATCTAATTATGAAGAAAGTTTTGCTTTTATTAAAGAAAAAATAGAAACAGAAGTGGAAAATCATTAAAAGACGTCATAACACATTCTTTAAAAGTTTATTGTCAGCATAATAATTTCCTCGATTTTTCTGTACAATAAAATAATTGGGTAAAACCATTATGCAAGCAGGATAGTTTGTGACCTACGTTTGATGCAATTTTCTCCACATAAATTTAAAATTTTGTGCAATCGTGATAATTTCAACATCATATGTTGTTTAGCTTTAAGCAGAAAAAATGTAAAATAATGACAGAAGGACAATGAGACATATACCACACTTATACTGAGTAACATTTAGTCTCCCTGATAAGAAATCATTAATATTAAAATTAAAATGTACCTTACTGAACCCATATGATTTTTCATAACGCATATTGAATTTACTTATTACAAAGAATCGTATTTGCCATTACCCACTGGTACATCTATATTACAAAGCAAAAACGTGTCCGTGAGCAACACTGATGTCATATCAACGGTGGTAACGACCTGAGAAATCCATTTCCTTTTTTTTTTGCAAATTGAATTACTTCTAAGCATAGCACAATTTAAATTTTACACCGCCGAATAGAGAAAAAAATGCGCTTTCAGATGTAAATCCTTTGAAAACTGTATCTCAATTCACTTATTTTTTAAATAGATTATTAAAATAATTTTCAAGCATGATTTAAAGATAAACCTATATCAAAGATGAACCCGATTAGAGAAGATTAAGACGTTTGCACCTAAAAGAATGTAAATAATTCAGTATTTGTTTATTTCCATGTAATAATCAATAACTAAATTGCCAAACGAAACTAAAACTTGCCAAATAAAAAATCGAATTTCACAGACATGTAATCGAAATACGCGCTAAAATGCTGAAATAATCAGAATAAAAAAGTATAAAACTATAAATGGTAAAATAATTTGCGATTAACCACTGGCGGCTTATAACAAATCACCGAAAATTCTTGTTGGTGTAGTTGGTGGTCAATCTAAGAAAATAAATGTAAAAAAAAAAAAAAATCTATAACAGTTTTCAATTAAAAATGGTTTACAACTACACTGTTAAAAATTGCAAACTGTCCAGTCATTCGCGACCGTTTTTAAAAATAACGGTTTCTTGACCATAGTATTAAGCGTATCTGACCATATTATTGACCATATTATGGTCAAAATAAAGTTAAATTATGGTTACGTAAATATTTTCTATAAAAACGGTCGAATGAATGGACAGCTTGTTGCGTTCTGTACATCGGCCAGTATATCAAACATCTTTAACGTGGATACACTGTAAAAAAAATTGCAATAAAATTACGGGCAGAGGCTGGCATCAGAGATTCTAATCATACCCCGTAAAAAAAAAAAAAAAAAAAATATATATATATATATATATATATATATATATATATATGCCTATCATTTTGTGCAGCCCGTAATTTTACGGGGCAAAGTAATATAGCATTATAATGCACAGGATATAATGCACTTTAAAACACAATAACACTTTGCTTACTGTTCCGTAGCACGTAGCACGTTAGATAATCATCACAGAATCGCTTTTTTGGCAGGTTAAAATTTTCGAAACACGAGTAAAATGAAGGGTTACACCCTAGCGGAGGACGATGTATGGGGTCGTACCGTATTTTTGCTAACATATGGGCTAGAACTGTAAGAATATGTGGATTGCTCTTAATTTTCTAAGTAACTAAGGCATAAAGCCGCTTATTTAGTGGATCAGACCGTTTTTCCTCAAATAAGGCTGTTGCCCGTGAAAATTGAAGGGCAAACGCTCATAAATTTACAGTTTTTTCTGAGAGTGTATCCCGTGTTGGGTCGCCTGGTATTTATAAACACAAATAAATGACATTAACATTAGAAAACACATAAATATTCAGTATGCATACACACAATAAGAAAAAAATATTAAGATTTTAATTGACTATACATGTGTTCGGAGGTTATATGTAATCTCCAGACAAGAAGTGGGGTCGCAAGTATTCCGCCTCAAGTTTTAAGGCATTTTTTATTTCAATGCTTTCTAGATTTATCATCGTTTTTTGCAGCTCGGGTTTCAGTTTTCCTCTTAAATTTCACGAACTTTAGAAACTTTCTTTCTCTCTTGAATCCTTTTATTGAAAAGAATTTTTAATCTAAAAATATATTTTTTTAGTCTTTTTTAATTCAGAAAATTTTTCGTATTTTTATTTTTTCATTTTTTGATCGTGTCTTTGAAGAGAAGAAGTTTGCTCCTTAGATATAAAAAAATATAACGAAGCAGATAGTGAACGCGATAAATATCTAAGATGTTAAGAGATATTACGCATTTTACTTTTTGCAGTTTTATTTATTTTTTAACATTGGCAGCAACATTTTTTTTTCTTTTTGTTTTCTTTGATGACCTAATTATGTAAAAACTTTTCATTATTTCTGTTTGTTTGGGTTTTTTTTAATAAAAAGAAGCAGGAAATCATTGAAAACTGAATAACATTTAAAATTTTATTATCGACATAATAAAGTCACCGAATTTTCTGTACTGTAAAATGGTTGAGTAAAAGCATTATGCAAATATGATCAGGCCTCGTACGATTCATACAATTTTTGCGATATAAAAATAAAGTTCTGTCCATTGTGATGTGATCATTTTCAATTAAGAAATCCACTGTTTTACATTAAACACGATAATTAAAAATATCATAGCAAAGACAAAATGAGAAATGTGGTTAAAGAAGAAATATTACATTTGCAGGATTCGTAAGGAAAGGACATCCATTGGACCTAACTGAACCATTTATTGCAGGAACCGCAATATCTTCTAAAATATTAGAAAATGAATTAACACTGTTTTTACAATATTTTATTTAACTTAATTTGGTTTTTGAATGTAAATATGGAATTTTGTAATCCATTTTTCACTCAGTTGCTAGAATTAAAAAAAAAAAATTATGTACACAGGTGTGTTTCCGATGACAATACAATATTTTAATATTTTTTTAATCAGAATTGTCAATTAATAAATTAATTTTAAGACTTTTTTTTTTTCGTTAGCCGGCCGAGAATGATAAATCACTAAATAATCTTTATGCTTACAGCTAAAGTACGAGTTACAACAATAATGCAGTTAATTCTGCGACAAAATATGCCAACTAGCTGTGAAACTGTAACAACGGAATATTTAAAACACTAAAAAATAGAAAAAACAAATAAAAATAAAGAGTGTTATAATTCTTTTAAAAACTTACTCGTTTATCATTTAATAGTTTAATATGGCACAGATGTCTCATACGCACCACGTTGTCGCGATTGCAACAAAACGGCAATTTTATGCCTCACATGGTAACCCCGTTATTTTTTATTTTAATTCTATAAATTATTTTTATTATGTATATCAATATTTATTTATATCAAACTATCATTTATTTATTTTTATATCCTTTTTTAAAATAATAGAAGCTATTTCATTTATTACGTTATTTTAATTTTATATTGAAATAAAAAATCGCGTGCTATTATTGCATGCTATTTGTAACTAATATTCAAAAACAAAGTTTTCGCCAAATTTGCGGGGGAAAAAAATCGCACCAACGTGGTGCGTATATAACATTTGTGTCTTTAATATTAATTAAATGATGATTATACGATGAGAAAACAATTTAGAAATCCTAAATGGATAGTTTAAATAAAGCTGTTTTTTTCTTTCCTGTAGCCATATCTTAAAAAGAAACAGAGCAAAAATTATAAATTTGAATAAATTCACTAGCTTGCGCTTCTTATCCAATATAAACCAAAGCAGTGATTTTTCAGTAATTGGGGCGCCCGCCAAATTAACGTACTGTAACGGTATTTTTTGGAACTACACGAATTGCAGTCATGAATATAGACATGATTTTTTAAAATAAACATTGAATGTTTATAAAAGGCTATTTTCTAAAAAAAATGTTTTTTCCCCTTTTTTAAGTTTATTTACAGTCGCTTCGATTGTTTCAAAAACCTATTAAAAGATTTTAGTACACCTTCGTTTCGTGTCCTTGATTGTAAGTTTACTTCAAAAATTAAAAACCTCATAAGCTACACCAATTAGATTGAATTTATATTTGTATTTTAGAGGCTTTAAAATTTGTATTTTATAGCATGCTTCACTTGTTCATAACATTTTTCGCTGATCTAATTTCCTACATATAGTGAAAAGCAATTCCTTCACCTTTCTTCAGTTTTCCTGACATTTTTGCAGTTCAGCAGTATCTGAAATAGTTTTTAACATTTAAATTTATTTTGAATTTTTCTGACTGATCAAAACAAAGTTGAAGTTTGCTACAATGCTCAGATTTGTTAATTGTTACCCTTAATTGTTTTTGCCAGTATAAGCACAAAAAATTACATTTTTGTAAAAATTTTATCCAAAAATAAAAACAAAATATTTTTACCAATATTATTGTTAAATCATTCATGTGATATATGTAGGCTATTTCAAAAATAACAGAATAAACTTTAAAGGGTTCACAGAACTCACCATACATAATATTTTTGGTAAAGAAAAAAGTAATATGGGAATGGAATTTTTTTTTAAGAAATCAGAAAATTACAGAATGAGTGGTATTTAATACTGATTTCAAGATATGTTTAAAATTGTCGGGTAAAATGATCGCAAAATGAAGCATTTTTTAATTTTCAACTAAATAAAAAAATACTAATAAGTAAATGTGCAGTTTTTTTTCGTAATATACACATTTGTATCTTCTGGAAGAACTTATATAGAAGATTGGACCTAATTTTGTTACTATTATCTACATAAATATTATTCAAATTTTGCATAATTAGATTTTCTCTGAACACTCACTTTATCCAATGGGTAAGGTTAAAGGAAGTAATAATTTTTGTTTTCACTGAGATACATTGACAAGATATACTCCCAGAAAAAGGAATTGATTAAAACAACAAAACATGTTTTGTTGAGTACATGTTGATTGTTTTAGCAAAATTTTTAGTTGAAGTAAAAAAATTGGTTTTGTTGCTTGGATAAAAAAATATTGTTAACACAGTTACAAAATTTTAACAAAATTTCATGAATTTTACTTGAATTAACAAAATCTGTTTTCTTTAATTTTACAATAATTTTGTAATTCCAGCAAAATTTTGTTAAAATTTAAATTGTTGTATAGTAGCCATAACTCTCTCACGTAACTCGATTTATTTGACTTATATAGCTATATAATTAAAGGATTAACATAATTTTTGGATAATAAAAAATTGTTTTCATTGGAACGGACCAAGGTAGTTTTAAAAATACCCCTATCCCATTTATTACTTTCTTCTAACTTTACAAGAAGAAAGTATTGGAATCATGAAAATTTTCGACTTCCGGTTTCCGACGGATTTTATAAGGTCCTGAACACGATTTGTCTGTTTTTAGAAAATGACTGTCAATGACTCTATCTGTCTGTATGTTAAAAAAAAAATTGTGGGCGCTCTATCTCAAGAACTAATGCACGGAGTTTAATAAAAGTTTATATTCAGTTACTTCCTGATATAAATTGTTGCTGATTAGTAACAATTTTTGGCATATTTTGACAAATTTTAGCAATAATTTTTAGTGTAAATCGCACAACAGCTGGCGGTGCTATGTTGCATTTTTCGTGATTTCTGCAATAGCTCTATCTCATTTTCATCAGTGAATTACGCCTGTAATCTTTGAATAATAACCAATGAATTTTTATCCTGCTTTTTGCAGGTGTAATTCTCTGCTGAAAATGAATTAAAAATTAACTATGTGTTGCCGTATGCTGAAAATAAGAATAGAATGTTTTAAGGTTAAAAAAAAGATGATTTCTTGAATGTTTTACACTGGCATCATCTCCCCATTAAAGGCATTGACAAAATTTAGAAGATCTACAATTAAAAGGAATTTAATACTTATTAAAGTAACTTAGAGCGTAAATGCCGAAGGACTTGATTTGATTCAGTTAATCTATACCTGCATTTTTTAAAAAAAATATGTAACAGAATAGCATCGTTTAGAAATAACTGCTTCGTAAACTTTTGTGCATTTATTTTAAATACACAATTAAATATTTTTTTTTATTAAAATGACGCAACGTAAAACAAATCTCTTTTTTTATAACAAACGTTCATATTATACTTAAATCTCGTTTAGACGTTTTTTTTTTCTCGAGATTTTAAAATAACTATAATCTTTTTTTTTTTTTTTCAATTAAACGTTTGTATTGTCGTCTTATGTTTGCCGCAGAAATCTGCGTGCTCCTGATGACAATTCCATTTTGTCGTTCCGACAGCCGCTCCGACATATATAAGAGTGAGAAATGCCGAGCTCAGATATCGTTCATGGCAGCTCAGTGGTAGAGCCTCAGGGCGCTGTTCTGAGGACCCGGGATCGACTCCCGGCTTGGGCAATTTTCACTCTCTTGGTTTTCGCTTGAAAAAAGGCAGGGTAAAATTCACTTGTTATTATTCAAGGTTTACAGGCGTAATTCACTGCTGAAAATGAATTAAAAAATAGCTAAAATTACATATTCTGATTGGTTTATTTAACAAAAGTTTTTGTAGTCTAAACAAAACAAGTTCGTAAAACAAACAAAATATATTTTGTTGAAAAAAGAAAATAGATTGTTAAAATAACACATAGCATATATCTATGTAACAAAACGAATTTTTTTAATTCAAGTAAAATTGAACCACTTTACTTGAATTAACAAAACATTTTTTTGCTGAAGATACAAAAATTTTTTTTGGAATTGCAAAAAAAATCAACAATATTTTTTTTGTTGATTCAAACAAAATTTCCATTGACCCATATTCAAACAAAAAGTTTTGTTGGGTCAGCCAAATTTTTGTTGATTCAACAGAACTTTTTTCTGAGTGTATACTAAGCATTTTTTTTTCACTTAAAAACATAATATTAATTGTGAAAATTATTAATAAATTCGTATAAAAAATATATATGAATTTTTGTCTACATAATTTTTTGCATTAAACAGAATGAACATTATCAAACATGGGTGTGTAAGTTTAGATTTCAGTTGAATCATTATGTTTCGATATCTAGAGAAATTTTACTTTTCGAAGGTGTGGAGGGACCGGACCGTATTCTGCTACCGTTCAAACTTACACAAGAAAATAATAAACAACAATCAGAAAGTTTTCGTGAAAGATTCTTATAAATAAAAAATTGGGAAATGGGAGTTTCTTTTTGTTTATTTTGTACATAGATTTCCTCTAGAACTTTACTGGTAGAATTATGGAAGTTTTTTCTGTGAAATCTTAATTGATTTCTTCTAGTTTTGCGGATTTAACCTTAATATACTTTCTGTTATACCTCTATGATGATCTAATAAAAAGTATGTAAATTACACATTTTTTCAGACTGCCTTGATCCACGGAACTCAAATGGTATCAAAAGTGGATGTTACCGTTTGAAAAAACATAGTTGGTACAATTTTTAACATGTAGACGACCCCTAATTCAAAAATTACATTCATACAAACATTATTACGAGTCTAATGATACCTTTGTTGTGATTTTATCGTGTGCGAATAAAGCCATGTGTAACTTTTTTTCAGATTGTACGTGTACATGTCATCTACATTATCTATCTATGTCCAAAGAGTTGCTCTTTAGCTTTTCTTCCAATGCATTCAACATTTACCCATGCAACTGGTTTGACATCTTTGGCACTAGTCTTTCCCAATTTGAAGGAGTTAGAATGACAGTGGAGTAAGTCAATATTTAGTAATTTGAGAAATGAAGGGTTTTGTGAAACTTGTCGTATTGCCGTTGTATTAAGGGTCCCCTTCCCGCACTTGAAAACATCCGCTCGCTAATGCTAATCCTATGGGACATTATTTTTCTAATATCTCGTTTGCATTTAAATATTTTTAAACGATTTTTTTTTTGCATTGGATAGCAGAGAACAATCCCTATTTCCGCCGTTGATTACTTTTTCGATTTTCTTTGCGGATTTTTTTTTACGAAGATACTTTCACTTTCGAAACCGATTCCGAAAGTGAAAGTATTTTCGTAAAAAAAAAAATAGGAAAGAAAATTGAAAAAGTAATCAACGGCGGAAATAGGATTGTTCTCTGCTATCCAATGCAAAAAAAATCGTTTAAAAATATTTAAATGCAAACGAGATATTAGAAAAATAATGCCCCATAGGATTAGCATTAGCGAGCGGATGTTTTCAAGTGCCGGAAGGGGACCCTTAAGTGGTCCAACTTGTTTTGCCCAACTTGTTTAGCGACTCCCTAAGTGAACTATGACCCATTTGACTGTCGCACTGAACAGAAATTAATATACGTTCAGTGAAAATATGATTATCTAGATATTTCAATTTTTGACTTACTCCACTGTCATTCTAACTCCTTCATTTTATTAATCTCGCTCTCATTTGGTTTTCAGTAAGGATATTTTTAAAGGATATAATTTTGTGATCATTCTCTTTTCTTTTATTTTCCTCTTGTTCTTCGGTAAACAATTATCGTACTACTGTTTCTTCTGTCAAACTTATTTTATTCTGATTTCTTTTCTGCATATATTTTTGTAATTTTGAAGAGCCATATATGAAGAGCCATAGGTGATAGCAATGTATTAACAAAAACAACTTTAAATAAAGTTGTACAATCAGGAATATAATACTCTGTGAGATGATAAGGAATAAACTGATTTTATAACTTTAACATTGTTCACGATCACTTTCATTTACTTTTTAAAATAATTCAAAAAAGAAATATACACTGTTAAAAATTTGCAGCTAACTGCCCAGTCATTTGACCGTTTTTATAGAAAATGGTTACATAGCAGTAATTTAACTCTATTTTGACCATATTATTGTCCATATTATGGCCATAATAGAGTTAAATTACGGTTATGTTACCATTTTCTATAAAGACGGTCAAATGGCTGGACAGTTTGCTGCAAATTTTTAACATTGTAATTGTAAGTTAAGTAAACAGTAACTATTACATATATTCGTGGTATGTCTAATAAACTGAATAAGACATAAAACAAAATAGATATTTAAAAAAAGCAAATAATGCATAAAGCAAAATGTAAAAGACGTAATTTAAAGTGGACAACGGGCAGGTAGTAAACAACTAATAGATGTACTTTTAAAATAGAAGTGTTTTATTTTTACTCTTCATTAACATGCATTTGGTAAAGCTAACATTTTATTTCACTCTTTTCTTTATTTATTATCATCCCCCTTTCCCCTTAAAATGTACCCGTAGCAAGTTTAATATAATTCTCCATAATAAATTATACCACTTTGTAATAATATATTTACTAATATATTCCTTTTAAATGCTAAAAGGTGTAAACTAACATAATATATAGTAAAATAACTTTTATTAGATTGTTGACATGTTTAGGCTCGCTCCGAGCCATTTTCAAAAACAAATGTGAATATTATATAGTTGCAAGGTCTTTGAAGTAATTATTTGAAATGCTATCATTTAATTTCCATGTACTTTTTAAAATTACGTACGTTATCTTTTATTTTTGCTTGGAAAGTACATGAAAATTAAATGACAGCATTTCAAATAATTACTTCAAAGACCGTGCAATTATAGAATATTCTCATTTGTTTTTGAAAAGGTCTGGGAGTGAGCCGAAACATGTCAACAATTTAATACTGTATATTATGTTGTTAGTTTACACCTATTAGCATTTAAAAGAAATATATAATTCTCCATATTCAAGTTTCTAAATAAGTACTAAATTTTTTTTTCAGACGTGCCCAAATTCTACTATATTTATATGCGTTTGTTGAGAAAAACATTGTAATCACTTTGCCCTCTCTACAAAAAATAAAAAGTAAAATAAAAATAAAATAAAACTAAAATAAATAAATAAATAAACAAAATTATTCAGTAATTCCTTAGATAGTTATTGGAATTTTTTGCTAGATTCCTTTGCTGTAAGAGGATTATAAAAAGTCTTTTGTTTTTTTCTGAAAACATCGTGAAGTAAGAAAGTTTTATAAGTAGTAAAATACACTGTTTTAAATCAAAACAGACTAAAATTACTTTACTTTATGAATTTAATAGTATTGCCATGTATTTTGTAAAGTGATTTCTATAACAAGAATATCATTTTACATCAAGAAACAACAAATATTATTAGTTTTGCTTAATTTAAGGATTTTTTTTTCTGCATTGACCACTTTACCCCCACAGACGCTACTTAGGTTTCAGAATGATTTTTGTTACGAAAATTATGATGTTAAAAGCATCTGTTACAAAACTTATTAATATTTATAAACACTATGCATACATTTAAAAATTACTTAAATTAATCCTAAAAATGAAGAAGGATTTTTTAAAATTTTATCTTAATATATAGTGAAG
The DNA here is from genome assembly GCA_963931845.1 of Maratus michaelseni. Taxonomy (NCBI): domain Eukaryota; kingdom Metazoa; phylum Arthropoda; class Arachnida; order Araneae; family Salticidae; genus Maratus; species Maratus michaelseni. The sequence continues at coordinate 191,293,207 of OZ007587.1, forward strand.
GATTTTTTTTCAGTTTAAATCTCCTATGTTCAATAATGATAACTTTTGTCCCCGAGAAAAAAAAAAATAAGCGGCTTTACTTATTCCGTATTTCGAAGAAAGCTGTGAATGGAGAAATGATAAAAGTTATTTCTATACGGAATAATCTTTCTGCTTAAGACTTTTACTTATAGTTTTTTCTACTTTTTTTGGTCGGAAAACTTTGAGGATAAAGGTTACTTCATAAGAACGAGAGTAAAATAATCTTTTTTGAAATTATGATGCATTTGGTCGTGCTAATTAGAATAAAATTTTCATTACTAATCCTTTAATTTTATGTCAAAATATTTGATCAAAAGATTAATTTCTTTGTATTGGTTTTTGTTCCGGAATTTGGAAAGGTTCTTTTTACTAAAGGATTTAAGATGTAAGAGTTCATAAAATGGAAATTTGCTGAAGTTTAAAAATCAATTGTGTCTTTCTTTTCTTTTTAAATGATAATGAATTAAGCTTAAGAAAACACCGAATAAAATTCTAAGTGATGGAAAGAAATTGCTTGTGATAAAACTCAGCATTGAAGAATATGACAGTACAAGTTTTAATTCACTAGAGGCTTGTCATTATATTATTTTTATGGTATTTTAACCAGGGTATCTAACCCAGGCAATCCGAAACGGAACATAATGTTCGGTGTACACAACATAGTTTATTTCTTTTAAATTAAAAACTGTAATAGATTTTTTACATATATTTTTTAGATTGTTCACTAATAACATCCAAAGGCATCTTATGTGAAAAATATCAGTTATGTATTCAAATAACGTTTTAAAATACAGGGTGACTTTTAATTAACCTACAATTTTAAATTGAAATAACACTCGAGTCGTTGCAGATGGCATTACAAACATTTTTTTATTGAAAAGAAAGTGTAAAAGGAATTTAATGGATAAGGTTTTCAAAGTGAGACCCTTCAGAGGTGATACAATAGCGCAACTTAGTCACAAAGTTGTCAGTAATATAATCGAGCGTTTCTTTTTTTATGCTTGAAAAAGAGTTAGTTATTAAACTTTTGAGGCTAATAAGGTCTGTCGGCTTCTTCTTGTAAACCAAATATTTCATACGACCCTAAAGATAGAAACAGGATGGATTCATATCGGGAGAATAAGAGGGACAATTTTCTTATCAGATCTCTTAGGATTGTTGTAGAAGTCTTAGGTTGGTTTTTGAATGTTGAAGACCACTTCCGTAGAAATAATGTTGCATTTTCAGCACATAAATACCAATTTTTAACAGTAAAAATACAGTGTTCCGTTGAATATGACGCTTTGTGAGACATTTTCAAAATTGCATGGAACTGACACTAAACAAATACCTTTTATGCCCTCTCTCACTGCACGCATTCGTGCCGCCATCTAGTGAGGCTCTGAGACGTTATTTCAGTTAAAGTTGTAGGTAAATTAAAAGTCACATTGTACATTAAAAACGATACTTTCTTATTAACTGCATGCCAGTGGTTAACCGTCAAAGAAATAGCAAAATAGTTCACTAATTAAAGAAACCTTTTTTATTCTGATAATTTCAGCGGTTTAAGAGTGTACTTGAATTACATTTCTGTTAATTTTGTCTTTTATTTATATTATTTTATTTACTTATTGATGAAGTTTTAATTTCGTTATGGAAATACTGAACTATTTAAATTGTTTTAACTGCAAATGTACCAAACTTCCATAAGCGGGCTGCACGTGATAGAGATAGATAAAATAATTCATACTCAAAATTTATTTTATATCCAATAAAATATCAGTAAATTGAGATACAGTTTTAAAAAAATTGCATTTTAAAGTATGTTTTCTATTCTATTTGACAATGTAAAAATTGAAATTGTGTGATACTTAAAAGTTAATAAATTTGCAAAAAAAGCGAAATTTATTATTGAGATTGTTGACATCGTCAATATGTCATAAGCGTTACTTACGGACATGTTTTTGTTTTATAATATAGATGTTTAGGATAGAACATTAAAATGAAAACAAATTGGAAACGCGTTCTGTATTAATTATTTCAGGAGTATAAAATATCATTAAAGCTTACTTTAGTAGTTTCTCAGTACTCCCTAGAATCATCTGAAAAACACAGTATACATTCGCTTACTTTTGAAATACATCCAATGTAATTCCTGTATTATAGAAGCGTTCTCCATTACTCAGGAAACCTCTATAATATCATATATGGATATCGCTGAAAGATTGACTTTTAATTTGATAAGCTTTCAACTTAATCAAACTATTGCAACAGTATGAGCATTCTATTGAAAATATCCTCATTGTCATGATAATATATAAGGGATAAACATAGGTAAATGTAGCTATATATTTCCATATAATGTAAACATCCCAGTACAGTCGTGGTATTGTTGAAATCTGACTGAGTATTACACCAAGGTTTAGCCGGTTATTAAGCTAGATTGTTTATGCCGATGTCACTGAACTATTCAACGGAATTTTGATGACACTAGAAACAAACCAAAATTATCTTTGAAAATAGTCATTGTACAATCGGCTGAAAAAAAAACAAGAACGAAAAATCATGCGTCAAGCATAGATAATGAAACACTTTCCAACACATCCAGAAAACTGTCGCGAAAATTCACTGTTAAATAAGGTAAACGAAGACATGTAAGTAAGCAGTTTAGAAAACATACACCACACTGAAAAATGCAGTTTTCGAAATTATCTTCCATTGTAAAAAAGTAGTCGAATTATTTTGTGCACACCTGTATATGATCTGTAGATGTGGACATATTATATATATCATGATAAAATTTAGTTAAGTTAGAAAATTCACATTTAGCAGTCTTCACCAATCGATGGAAATGCACTCGAAATCTTTTATACAGCTTTGTATGTTAATTAAACACATTTGTAAACACCACGTATTAAACTAAAATTTAATTCAAGTAAAAAACGCACAAATCAACTTAAAACTCATTTCCAGCAATTACCAACAGTAAACGACAATGTATTTTGTTCTTTGCGTAGCCCTGTATATGAATTTATTTATATTCCACAAACTTATATTAGTCTACTAAATATAGTTCAGCAAGAAAATGCGCAACACAATTAAAAACTATTCTTTAGCAATTCACTCCCATAGTCAGTAATACTTACGAATTCCTTTGTGTAGCCCTGTATATGATCAACCGAATTTATACACACCACATAAATTGAAAAAAAGTAGTTAAATTTAAAACCGTAAACCGAACTTGAATACGCACTTATCACACATAGACTGTAATTATCGCACGTATACTGCAACCAATATCTTTTGTGTATCTCAGTAATGCATATAATTTTATTATGTTCGAAATAGTAAAACATCATTAAATTACACGGCAGGCGATTTTTCCCCCGTAGAACAATGTGTAACAGAATTCAGTTGTTTGACCCTGTATATGAATAATAAATGCTTTGCACCCCATGTTCTACAAAAAGCATGTTTTAATGCGCTTCCTAAATATATATCAATTTCATTATGTTTCAAATGGCGCAGCATCATCAAAATGCACTTGAAACGATTATTCCACATTTACTGTAATGAAACGGAATACTTTTGTCTGTCTCTGTAATAAAAGTATAAGTTCTACACACTTCATTTTCAATATAGAACATGCTGTTGTAAACGACAATAACATACAAAAACTTCATCGCAATCTGAGTATATTCATGTGAGTTAGAGTACACCCAGACGGCAGACGACAGACAAACCGAAGCCATAAACACTTTTCAACTAGGTTGGAAAAGTGTTAAAAAGATGCAATCTATACTTTTTAATCTCTAGATTGTCTCAGAATAGAACGAAAATAGCCATTTGCCTGGAAATTATGTGTTTTTTTTTACACTAAAAAATAAGGTTAGGGGGTCGTCTTGATTCTGAAACTGTACCAAACACGGAAATTTTCAGTATTTTGATATCATATTTGGCTCTTTCGGTAAAATTTATCCATGGATACCAAACGGTAAGTCATTCGGTCAAGTAGTTCGAGAATTATGAATGTTTTATTTCGAACTCCTTTCGAACGTTAAATTCTGTATTAATAGTTGCAAAACGAGCTGCAGTGTCTCTAGTGTTTTAAGCATAACTCAAAACATACTTAGCCAAATGAAGTGATATTTTAGATAAAAATATATCAACAAAATATATCAACACGATAGTAGCTCATAGAAATTGATTTCTGTTAGAAAATCTGGTTTACAATTTGAATTTTTTCTTAAATTTATTTCGAAAAAGTACACATTTTTAAATTAATTTTCCAAAACAATATTAGTTGTCGCGTGTGTTATTTTAAACTGAAATCGATTTCTAAAAGCTACAAATATGCGAATCCAAAATTAAAGCTCATTGCAAAAAGTAATTTTTGAGTTATGCTTAAAAAACTGCCCTCATTACATTCTGTTTTGCAACGCTTACAACTGAATTTAACATTAGAAATTCCAAACTTTAAACCTTCATAATTCTTAAATTACTCGATCTAATGACTTCGGCCTTTGGTAATATTTATTGAAAATGCCAAAAATAATATCAGAAATAGGTGTTTATATTGAAAACTTCAATGATTGGTACAAGTTTAGTATGAAGACTACCCCTAAGCCCATTTAAAAAACATAAATTGAAAGAAGACATAATTTCCAGTTCAATGGCTATTTCCGTTTTTTTTTTTTTTTTTTTTTTTTCTGCTACAATTAAGACGTAGATTAAAATGTATAGGGTGTTATCTTTTTGTTTTTGTTGTTGGCTGTACCTGGCTTAATTTTCAGTCAGTATAAAACAAATCTGATACATCTGTTTTTATTTATAGAACGTTTATTATAAAACCGCACCAAAGGTGTCATGAGACTCGGAATATTCAGTCCTATTGTCATAAAAAAATCAGAGGGTATACGCTATAGGCAGATGGTATACCCAGAGAGTAAACGTTATAATTTTATTTGATAACAAGAGGCTATACAAAGTTTTTTTTTTAAAAACATCCAGAAGGTATACGGCAAATACCACCGTTTCCCTTTTTATTGGTCTTCTTATAGTCCATACTGATCCTAGCGCCTTTTTCATTTTTTTTCTGTCCTTTTTTTGCCTGCGTCTGTTTTTGCTGTACCATAAGTAGTTGGAGTATGTTAGAAATTTTAAATGAGAGATGTTAGCTGTCAATGAAGGTTGGATTATTAAGTAAAGTAACTTACAGATCCACCACAGTCCTCTGACATCCTAAGCTTGCATGGTCCTTCATCGCGGAGTTCATAGTTTGGAACAGTTTCTAAAGACCTACGGATACACTATATAGCCAATGATGACCGGTCACTTGCGATTTTAGACGTTTTGTTCAATATCTAAAAAAATACATAAGGAATTATCCTGAAACTTCAGGCGTATAAAAAGCATAGTCAAAGTCATATATTTCGGCGAAGATTTTTTCCCCTAAACCATATAGGGGGCCGTCAATAAATTGAAGAAAAATGAATATCTTTTGTATAACCCTGTAAAAACTAATATCGCAAAAGCGTTGAAACAGTAGCACATGTTTAGGAGGCTTCTTTTAATAAAGTATGTTCATTTTTATGAGGATAGCACGTATACTCGTGGAGAAATTAAGGTGTTTATAAAAAACAATCCCAAATTTCACCAAGTGTTTTTTGATTATAATTTTCAGAGTTCTTAATATAAAGGAATGTTCTTTTCAGGAACGATGACAAACAACATTATATACAATACCCTGCAATCAGAATTAAAGAATAATAAATATTGGAGGAACAATGAGCAGGTTCACTAAATATTGTTTCTATACGCATGTGCGAATGCAATCAAAATATACTGTGCATAATATATTAGCTAAATACATAGAGCAACTTTTGTGAAAGTTTCAAAATCATAGCTTGAAAATTCTGATAGTGATAGTCGATAGAATAAGGTTGAAATTTGCTGTTCCCAAAAGGAAGCAAAATGATGAGGGGCGGTATCCAAATATACAACGAGAGACACTTCATTCTTATTATGTCAACTTTCATAAACTAATATATTTGGATACAACCCCTTATCTTTTTGCTTCCTTTTGGGAACATCGAATTTCGAGCTTATTCTATCAACGATTAGTATCTGAATTCTCAAGCTATGTTTTTGAGACTTTCACAAAAGTTGGTCTATACATTTAACTAATATATTATGCACAGTATATTTTGATTGAATTCGCGCATGCGCAGTGAAGCAATATTTTGTGAACATGCTTATTTTTCATCCAATATTTATTATTTTTTAATTCTGATTGCAGGGTATTGTATATAATGTTGTGTGTCATCGTTTCTGAAAAGAGCATTTTTTTATATTAAGAACTCTGAAAATTATAAGCAAAATACTTGGTGAATTTGGGATTGTTTTTATAAAAACCTTAATTTCTCCACGAGTATATGTGTATCCAGTTCTTTTAAAAATGAACATATGTTATTAAAAGAAGCCTCCTAAGCATGTGCTACCGTTTCAACGCTTTTTTTGCAATATTAGTTTTTACAGGGTTATCCAAAAGATATTCGTTTTTCTTCAATTTGTTGACAGCCCCTTATGGGGTTTCGGGAAAAAATCTTCGCGGAAATATATGACGTCTGTCATGTTGTTTACACTCCTGAAGTTTCAGGATAATTCCTCATGTATCTTTCCAGATATTTAACAAAGCGTCTAAAATCGCAAGTGACCGGTCATCATTGGCCATATAGTGTATATTTTGCAAGGTGAGATACGAACTCAAGAACGTTAACGTTGGCAAATCCTTTGGCAAATCCAAAATATCAGGAACTGTCGTGCTCAACTGAAAACGCGGAAACATCTGGGGCCAAATTAACAGAATAATAAACATACTGAAAGTGCCAAAATCCCGTCAAAAAGAATTAGAACTTAAATTTTACTCAGTGCAAAATTTGAAGAAAAAACAGACGAACTACGTAATGGGCGCTTTACAATTATAGTAATCAAGGATCTAGAAGAATTGAAAAAATATCTGACGGAAATTGAGGAGAAAATATAAACAATCGATGTTGGACTCATAAATTTAATAAAGCCTAATTCTTTTGATGCGGAAACTTTAAATGATGTCGCTGACAGAAGCAGTTCTATTGATGCTAACATTAAATCGCCATTAATCGCCAAGCTTTATCCCAAATTTCGAGTCGCTACACAAAGTGCATGTATTTTAAATTACAATTCACTAATTTAATTGGCAATAGTCAACAGTTGAGTAATTCTCAGAAACGGTATTACCTGCAGTCAACCTTAACAGGCCTTAAGAAACAGCTACATAACATTGATGATTCTTATGCATTTTTATTCGAAGCATTAAAAAAGTGGTTTGAAAATAAAAGATTGTTAATGGAAAAGTATTAAAGCTTCCAAGAATTAGAAAAACAGAAATTGGAAACGCAAAAGAAATCAGAAAATTAGTGGATAATTTACTTAGTTGTTTTAGAACTGTAAAACAATTATGTTTAGAATAAAATAATTTGTCTGAAGCAATTTTAATGAATATTGTCTTACAATGAGCCGATGATGAATCGAGGAAAGCATTTGAAATGGTAGTACCTTGCAATGAGCTTCCCGAGTGTGACATTTTTATTGACTTTTTTATATATATATATTTATTATTAACGAAGCTTAAAAATGTACAGCATATTGTCCAAGTTTCAAAATAAAAGAGGAATTTGTCCCTAAGCAGTAAAACTTTGTTTTTCAAAAGGATAAACTTGAATGCCCTCTATGTGATCAAATCAATTTAATATATTTAGATGTAATAATTGTCTAGATTTATCTGTTCAAGATAAATTGAATCCAGTGCGTAAATTATCTTTTTTGATTGTTTAAATAAACACAACGTTTTTCTATGCATAAAATTAATTATAAATGCCATATTTTCTGACTTTCTCATCATTCCACTTTGCACGGTGCTAATTTTTGGAAGCATAATCGTGAAAAATGTAAGCGAAAGGGATTGTGTGAGTGATTTTCAATCAAATAAAACTATTTTAGAGCAGATAAGTTCGAATTTTCTTACTTCTGCGGGGAAAAAAATTAGGTGATTAGCACTCACATTAAGTTGTCAAAAGTATTACGTAGCAAAGTGTTTATTTGGAGCCCCCGTCTAACGGGCTGTTATCAACAGCGATCGTTTATATCAAATGAATTAATGAATCTTTTTTCATTTTCATACTAAGTATTTCGGATTCCGGAAGTGATGTGTGTCTGATTTCACATTCAGCCAGTGAGATTCCAGGATTGAAAAAATATGTTGAGTCTTTACTTACGGTTTTTAAAATTAGAACGTGATAAATGTGGAGATTTTCAATAAAAGTAGGAATTTCAAAAAACAATCAATCGTACTCAAAATCGCTGATTTAGTCTGTTCAAGGACGATAGATATTTCTAACTCCCAGTTGCCTGAGAATTTAGCATATGCGAATTCTGTTAGCATATGCGAAGTCCATCGTGTTAAAGTTTTGTTAGGCGTAGTTTTATTATATAAATTATTATTATTTTGTGAGATACAATAAAATTGGATAGTTCAATAATTTTACAAAATTTGCATTTAGGATGGATTGTGTTTGGAACTCGATAACAATGACCGGGACCTGGAAGAGTTGGGCATTAAAGATGACCCAAATGCTGTTAAAAGCAATAAAGTCTTAGAAAAGTTCGTGAAACTGTGCGCTACGAATGTAATCGATATCAAATCAGCCTCCATTGAACAAGGGATTGGAAACATATAGAAGATAATTACAAAATCACTAAACCTCGAATAATGGGCCTTGTAAAAAGAATGAAACATGGTAAAAATCTATATGAACAATATCGTAAAATACTAAATGACTGTTTGGTTATAAATATTATTGACCTTGTTCCTAATCAGTAACGCGAGGTATCAATTGTGACTTTTTCATTCAGAATTCCAAATAGTGGACCGGCTCAAGGTCTATAATGGGCATAGATATCTTTAATAACTAACCCTTAGTGATTCCAGATAAGTATTTATATATTATAATTATATATATCTATCTATCTATATATATATATATATATATATATATATATATATATATGGGCTGTTTAATAGCCTCTGCTTGTTAACTGGGAGAAGACCCTTTAAATGCCTCAGAGGAGGACTTAAAGGAATCGACTGGGAGCAGGGACTTGATGTCCAATCCGCACCTTCCATCGGTGCAGCCTGTTAGTACCCTTGCCTAGTGCATGGGGAACGAACGCGGATGGGCTTCCTCCAACCCGCTTGGCCAGCGTGGAGGAATTTGGCCACCTCCCCCCTTATTTTACCATGAATTCACAAAACAAATCACGGCCCTCAATTCCCGGCAGTCTGCATGTTCCTGATTACGGCAGCGATCAGAAAGACATGAAGACAGAGGGTGCTAAGAATCACCGGGCTCGGTTTGGCTGCCATAAGTTGATGACCTTGGCTACGTATAATGGACGATCCTTATCTTCTGAAAGTCGTTTACAGGAACTTGAAGAAGAATTAGAAAGAATCAACTGGGACATCCTAGGATTATGCGAAATAAGAAGAAAAGGTGAAGAGAAGATTGATCTTGCCAGTGGACATGTATTGTACTACAGAGGTACAGAAGATGGAAAAACAAGTGGTGTAGGATTTCTGATTCATAAAAGGTGGAAGAATCACATCGTAGAATATGATAGTGCATCAGATAGAGTTGCAAGGTTAGTTATACAAGTGTCAAAAAGATACAAACTGCAAATTACCCAAGTTTATGCACCAACAATTAGCTATACTGATGAAGAAATTGAGGATTTCTATGAAGAAGTAGCTTCAATGCATCAAAAAGGAAAATGCTACATAAAATTAATAATGGGAGACTGGAATGCTAGAATTGGGGAAAAAAAGAAAGGTGAGTTCTCAGTAGGAATTCATGGATATGGGGTGCGTAATGAAAGAGGAAACAGATTGATTGAATTTGCAGAATGTGAACAGATGTATATCATGAATTCATTTTTCAAGAAAAAGCCACAAAGAAAATGGACATGGCGTAGTGCAAATGGCTCAACAAGTGAAATCGACTACATCTTGACAAACAAAAAGCATCTTATTCAGGATTGCAGCGTTCTCAATAACTTCAATACAGGAAGCGATCACAGGTTAGTTAGATGCAAACTGCTTTTAAATACTAAAGTGGAAAGAATGAAGCTTTTGCAATGCTCAAAGAAATCAGTCGATATTATAAATCTCCAGAAACATAAAGAAGAATTTAATTTAGAACTTAAAAATCGTTTTCAAGTACTTCAATCAATCTTAGAAGAAGAACAAGATGTTACAGTAGTGAACAAGAAAATAACAAATACTCTACAAGAAATTGCAAGGACGATAGCTGGTGAAGCACAAGTAAAGCAAACAAAGAAAATAACAGAAGAAACAAGAAGACTGATGAAGAAACGCAGAGAATTTAAAATGAAGAAAAACTATCCTAAATCAAGAGTTGAATATGCAGAATTATGTAAAACGGTAAGAAAATGTGTTACAGAAGATATCAGAAAATTTAACTGTGATATTGTCAAAAAAGTTCTAGAAGATAACAAAAGTTTAAAATCAGCTAAGCGCAAACTGTGTGTTGGAAGAAAAGGTATTTTTGCACTGAAGACAGCAGATGGAACAATCACCAAAATCAATAATGAAATAGTACACATTGTCGAAAAATTCTATAACGATCTATATAAATGTGAAGATCAAAGGGAAATCAACCTACGTGATCCACTAGTAAACATAACAGAAACTGAAGAGATAATCCCAGTGATGACAGATGAAGTTGTACAAGCCATTAGAGGCATGAAAAAAGGTAAATGCCCTGGCGAAGATGGAATTACAATTGATCTTATCAAAGAAGCAGGAGAAGAATTTGCAAAAATGCTAGCCTTACTGTTTTCCAAATGTCTCGAGAAATCAGATGTACCAGAAGATTGGAATAATGCTGTGATGGTGTTACTTTATAAGAAAGGAGAAAAGGAAAACATTAAAAACTACCGTCCAATCAGCTTACTGTCAGTGATTTATAAAATTTTCACCAAAGTTTTAACGACAAGACTTGAATCAGCTCTGGACTCAGCTCAACCTAGAGAACAAGCAGGATTTCGAAGTGGATTTAGCACAATGGATCATATTCAAACAGTAAGGGAAGTTATAGGAAAACATAAAGAATATAATTTACCTCTCTGTCTTGCCTTTATTGATTATGAAAAAGCATTTGATTCGGTCTACACATCTGCAGTAATTACTTCTCTGGAGAACATTGGTATAGACAAACCTTATATCAATATCATAAAGAAGATCTACAAGAAAGCAACAGCCACCATCCGTTTGGACAAAGGAAAAGCGAAGATCAAGCTTGAAAGAGGAGTAAGACAAGGAGACACCATTTCGCCTAAGCTTTTTACTGCTGTCTTAGAGAGTATTTTCAAGAAGCTGGATTGGGAAAACAAAGGGATTAGAATAAATGGGGAATATTTAAGCCACCTCCGGTTTGCTGATGACATTTTAATTTTCAGTAATAGCCCTGAAGAATTGCAAAATATGCTAAAAGATTTGGCAGAAGCTAGCATTAATGTGGGATTAAAAATAAATTTGGAAAAGACTAAGGTGATGTTCAATTCATTTGCATCAAAAAAGAAAATCGTCTACAACAACACTGAGATTAAAGATGTTGAAAGTTATGTGTACCTTGGACAAGAAATATCTTCAGACAACAGTATCATGAATGAAATCAATAGAAGAATAAGAAATGGATGGAGTGCTTTTGGGAAGAACAATATTATTCTGAAAAGTAACATGCCTCTTTGTTTGAAAAGAAAGGTGTTTAACCAATGTGTTTTGCCTGCACTAACTTATGGAGCAGAAACTTGGACACTAACAAAACGGATGGTACAAAGATTACAAACAACACAGCGAAGTATGGAAAGATGTATGCTAGGCATAACCAGAAGAGACCGAAAGAGAATAACGTGGATAAGAAGTCAGACGAAAGTTTTTGACATTATCGAGAGAATTAAATGGCTAAAATGGAAATGGGCTGGGCACATTGCAAGAAGACAAGACAATAGATGGAGCACAAACACCCTACAGTGGTATCCCAGAGATGTAAAACGACCAAGAAGACGACCTCAAGTAAGATGGAGTGACGAAATCAGAAAAGTGGCCGGTGTTAATTGGATGACTAAAGCACTAGACAGGCAACAATGGAAAAATCTGGGGGAGACCTACATCCAGCAGTGGATTGAAAACGGTTGATGATGATGATGATGATATATATATATATATATATATATATATGTAAAAGAACTAAAGAAAGACACTTTGAACAATGCGGACAATAACTTAATTAATTTGGCTATTATACTCCAGCATATTCTTACCTTATCGAATGACTTTGTCAAACGAAATCGTATTGTTAGGTTCATTTTAAGGTTTAATTTTAATTGTTTAAACCCTCATGAAAGAAGAAGTGGGCCATTAAGGGGTTCAGAGCTAAAGATGGCCGAAAACGTTTTTGTTCAGTCAGCCCAAAAGTGAATCATAAATCTAAAAAAAAAATCATATAAAAGATAAAAGCAGGCTTTCTTTACTCAATGTATTTTTAATGATAATAAATTAATTAGGGTTGGTAAAGGTTTATCTCATTCAGATTTGCCATTTAATTCTAAATTCTGCCTAATCTTACTTGTCAACCATCGATTAATGATTATTATATTAAACTATTTCCATCAGAAATACTTTCATTTGGGCCCTCAAGCCTTACTTTTTCATGTTAGGCAGAAAATTCTGGTCACACAGTGGAAAAAAATGACTGTCTTAAAATTGTACATAAATGTATTAATTGTTTTAAAAATAAGCCTATAGTCAGTTCTCAGATAATGGCCGATATTTCAAGGGAACGTGTAACTCCAAATTTTGCATTTCACGTAATGAACATAGATTATCTGTCCCCTTTTTTTTTGTCACATTTAAAAAACAAAGGAAGGGTAAAATGAATAAGCTGTATGTTATGGTATATGTATGTTTATGTACAAAGGCAATACACGTGGACTTCGTATCCAATTTTACAGCTAATGCTTCTATAGCCGGTTTAAAGTGTTTATTTGCAGAAGAAACAAATATTCCAAAATTATGTGTGACAAAATAAAAACTTCATTGGGGTGATAGTGAATTACAAAAATTACAAAAAAAAAAAAAAAAAAAAAAAAAAGATTAGTTCGCCAGAGAAGAAATTGTGAACTTTTTCACGCATGAAGGTATCGAATGGGAATTTAATTCCCCCATATCCCCAAAATTTGGGGGCTTCTGGGAAACGACAGTAAAATCTTTTAAGTTTCATTTAAAGCGGGTAATAGGTAATCAGAATTTAACTTTAGAAGAATTACTGACAATACTAGCCGAAATTGAAAGAGCTTAAAATTTACGACCCTGTTATCACCAGAATTTAGAAATTTTAAGACTTTAATACTATCTACTATATTTTCCTGATCAGGAAAGCTATAGCGTAAATCGCAGAACCACAGTCAGATTATAGTAACGAAAATATATTGTCAAAACGGCAGGAAATCACCAAATTAAGTCAGAGAGGAGGGATATTAAGGAAACGAGTTTATTTGAATAATCTCCAAGAAGGGGGTGGTGGAAATTTAGAAAAGATGATGTAAGTATGGAACTTTGGTATTGTTAAGGCAGAAAAATTTACCTTCTTTCAGATTGTTGGTATAATAGTTAAAGATTTTAAGGGAAAGGATGAAATAATTATAATTGTAAATTTATGTCTGTCAGACTGACGAGTTCTTAAAAGAAATGACAGAGCTATTTCTATTTTACCAGTTGAGTAATAAAATTAGTTTCTTACTTAATGTAATTTAGAACTTAAGTGTAAGTCAATAATATATAATTCCAGTATTTGATCTAATATGCCAGTTCATTTAATGTTGTCTCTATTTCGTGTAATATTACTTTCGAGTATATTTCCCTTTGTGTATTAATTTTGGCAAATTTATATGTTTGAGTTTAACGTACTGAAAATTGCATTTAAATCGCTGGGGGAATATTTCCTCTGTTCTTTAAAGTTGTCTTGTACAAGGCGCATTCTAGCGCATCAGACTGTAACGAAGTGGTGAGACATTCTCCCGCCAGTATCGCCTGGCCGTAAGCGCAGTGAACCAACCACTGCCGGTCCCTCCTCATTCTATTCTTATGTTTAATAAAGTTCTTAGTTATTAATACAGTTTGGAATATTAAGTAAAGTAACTTACACATATAATGCAGTCCCCTCAGAAACTGAACTTACGTAAACACAAGTATTTCCCAAGATTTTTTTTTTTTGCTACAAAGTTGTTACATTTTTGTATATCTCTAAAAAAATAGCAATTTGTTCAGATTAATTGAGATATTTATAAAACATTTTAATTCAATTATAATTAAAAATACTTATGACATTACTATATTGCCAAACTTTGTTGAGAAAAAAATTGTAAACTTAAGTAAAATTTCAATTTTTTTCAAAATGAATGGAATTGCAAATATGTTAAGATTACTTGTTTTAACGTGACATCCCATCAAAATTTCTCCAATTTCCTTCAAAAGTATCATATCGATCAGAAATTGTCTAATTATTTTAAGAAATGCCAAATTTAATTCTACTGTGTCCAATTAATAAAATATAAGCATAGAATCTGGAAGAAAACTTTTCTTTAATTAGACGAATACATTGCGTGTTTTAAGAATTTGTACTCATTGTGACAGATGTTATTGAAGAATACTAGATAGTGATTTCTAATTAAGATTGAGTCTCAATTGAAAGACTTTTTAGTTGTTTAAAAAGATGAATAGTATTTCTTTACTTTAAACATTTTTTATCCCTTTTAACTAGCTGAATTTTTTTTTCGAAAAATATAAATTTATTGTAATTAACCCTTTCCGGCACAGACAAAGTCTGTTCGTAAAATGAGAAATTACTGACTGATACCGGAATTTACAGACGAGTTTTTTAGAAAAGGAGAACTCCTTATTTTAAACTTTCATTATAGAAACAAAATTTTATTAAAATATTCTTGGTGCCGTATGCAAGTTTGGAATTAAAATTAGGTGTGCCCGGAGTGGGACCACTGTGCCGGAAAGGGTTAAAAGGCTTGACAAAAATAATAAGAAGATTAAATTTACTTGTGAGATATTTTGAAAGAATATATTTTATAGCACTTTAAATAAAATTTTGTATTTTAGGGAATTTCTTCTGAAAAATATTACCTTAATTGTAATTAAAAACATTCATTAAAATTAAAACATGCTAAACGTATTTCCACTTTAAAATTTCAACACAAAAATTACATAAATTTGACAGTATAGTCTTTCTATACTTTTTTAAAAAACTTTCCATAAACTACTTCAAGTCTTCTACAACAACAGGAACTGCCTGATTCTCTTAAATATTGTCAGTATCAAAACTATTATTCAATTAATGAAAGACAGCCAAATAATCTGGAAGGAATATTTCATTAATTAGACAAATACGTTTCGTAGTGTTATGATTACAGGTTGCCATACAAACGGGGACAGACCTTATTCAGGAATTCAGAATGCAAATAAATCCTAATCAAAGCTAAATTTTAGTTGAAAGGATGTTTTTGAAGTCTTTTTACGAAATTTTAAAAGTGATAGATTATTTTTGCTTTTCCATATTCATGTGTGAAAATTTCTATGAAACTGTGTAATTCTTCCATATCAATAAGAGCTGCACAATAAATAATTTTTAAAAATATTGTTAGTATGAAATATACTTTATTTATTTAATGAATACAGCCAAATAATATGGAGGAAATATTTCAGTAATTAAATAAATACACAGGTGGAGCGCTGAAAGCTTTCACATTAACGGTGACAGATGTTATTCAGAAATCCAGAATGCAAATGACTCCTAATTAAGGGTGAACTTTAATAGAAATGATGTTTCTGAAGTTTATTTACATAAATTTGTGAGGGGCAAATTACTTGACATTATATAATTTTGTCTGGAACTTTCTACAGTACACTTAAAATCTTTCACATCCGCAATAATTTCCTGATTCTATTAAATCTTATTTGAGTAAAAGCTACTGCGTCTAATTAATGACAAGTAAGCCAGATATCTGGAAGACTATTTCAATTATTAAATAAATACATTGCGCAGTGTTACAGTTAAAGGTTATCACACAATTAGTGACAAATACTATTCAAGAATTCCGAATGCAAATGACGTCTAATTAAGATTGAACTTTAATTGAAAGTGTGTTTTTGAAGTGCATTAATATAAATTTGGAAAAAAATAGAATATTTTTGCCTTTCTGTATTCTTGAATGATTAAAGAAAGTTAATAAAATAATCTTGAAGAATATTTCATTAATTAGACAGAATACAAATGACTCAAAATTTAAGTTGAACTTTAATTGGAAAGATACTTTTCCAAATGACTCCTAATTAAGATTGAACTTTAATTGAAAGGATGTTTTTGAAGTGTATTAATATAAATTTGAAAATATTCGATTACTTTTCGTATTCTTGAATGAAAGTCTGTCGAAAATACTTGAAGTTTCCTACATCCACAGAACTAGCTGATTCTTTTAAACATTACTTGTATAAAAACTACTGCATTCAATTAATGAAAGTCAATAAAATAATCGGGAAGAATATTTAATTAATTAGACAGAATACAAATGACTCAGATTTAAAGTTGAACTTTAATTGAAAGGATGCTTTTTAAAAGTTTATAAAATATATTGCGTAGTGATATTAGTTAAAGGCCTTCACACTAATGACGACAGATGTTATTCAGGAATTCAGATTACAAAAGACTCTTAATTAAGGTTGAACTTCAATTGAAAGGATGTTTTTGAAGTGTGTTTCTATAAATTTGAAAGTGATAGATTACTTGAAAGTAATAGATTACCTTTCCATTTTTTTATGTGAATTTTTCTATAAAACACTTCTTAAAGTTTCATACTCTCAGAATTACCTGATTCTGTTAAATATTATTTGTATAAAAGCTACTGCTTTCAATTAATAAAAGTTAATCAAATATTTCACTAATATGACAGAATACAAATGACTCCTAATTAAAGCTGAACTTGAAAGGATATTTTTTAAAAGTTTACGAAATTTAGAGTTATGGTAAAATGCTTTCACACTAACAGTGACAGATTTTATCCAGGCATTCAAAATATAAATGACTTCTAATTAAGGAAGAACTTTAATGGAAAGGGTATTTTCGATGTTTATGAAAAGGATTATGTTTTCGTCAGCTTAAACGTTTTTAATCCGTTTAAATTAATTGAAACATTTCAGAAATGTATTACTTCAATTATCACTAAACATATTTATTAGATTAATAAAACAGCTAATAAAATAATTTTAAAGGAACATATTTCAATTAAAATTTCAATTAGTTTTTAATTATCAAAACACATTGTATAGCGTTATGAGTAAATAAATGCTTTTATACTAAGGGTATAGATGTTATTCAGGAATTCAGAGTATAAGTCATTCCCAAGTTAAGATCGAACTTTACTTTAAAAGATGCTTTAAAATTTTTTTAAAGATAATTAGGTGTATGTTATTTTAAACATTGTTAAACATTTAAATTAACAGAAATCTTTCTGAAATGTATTACTTTAATAATGTTTTTAAATTTTCATATTAATAAAATAGCTAATTTATTTTTGAAATAATATTAAAAGAGCATTTTTCAAAATATTTTAATTAGAGTAATGGAATTTAAATTTTTTTAAAAATATATAATTACAAATATATGTTAAAATAATAAAAATATAAAACATTTTTGAAATAATTTTTAAATTATATATTGCAGAATATTTTTATTTGAGAAATATATTGAAAAAACAACAACAACATCAACAACAACAACAAAAACAAGACTAGTGCGAGTGGACACGCACCCTGAAGGTTCCGTACTGTTAAGTCATATTTCCGAAAAGCTGAGTAAGTACCTAGTTTCTTTCCAAACATACAATAATAAGAACTGTCTACTTATACCTAAAGGCTACTTCTAATTGATGTATTCCTTTAACTGTAAGTATTCCTTCAGTTGTAATTTCTTTAATTATCTATTAAATCTTAACTAGATTTGTTTGTGATGACTGAAGAAAGAAATGATTACACCACATTCTATGTCAAAGTTAGAAAAAAAAAATATTGCCTTTAACTGTATTGTTCCTAGTAGTACTTTCACTTATTAATGGTTGCATGCTTATCGAAGAGAAATATAAACAAATTTCGTCTACAATATGTTAATTATTAGATTATAGAGAATTCAAATATTGAAAAACGTTGTTTTAAGGTCCAACTTTTCTTTTCATTGAATTAGATACTCAAAATATTGGGGTCGATATAACAAAACAATGGGGTCGTGGACCTTATTATTTGATATTAATTTCAACTTGATACCTTCAGCCGTTCTTGGAAAATAAAACAACTACAGTCTTGCCAGATAGGTGGTCAGACAAGTTTGTCCCGTAATGAATCGACATAGAATCATAAATTAATGATTTTTGGAGGATTCTTTCCCCTTTACATGTGCTATAAGACCTTCTTCTGTGCAAAATTTCAATGTTCTAGGTCCATGAAAAGTACACAATAGGTTTTGAGAAAGAGTTTGTATGGGGGATAAAAAAGGTCTTCACAGACAAATGAACAATATACAAACTCACTTTTAAAACCGAAAGATGTCCCATTGACCCAGAATCTTGAAATTTGGCACGAAGGAAGGTCTTATAGCTCATGTAAAGGAAAATATCCAAAAATCATTAATTTATAATTATATACTGGATTATTTTTAACACAATTATTTCAAATTGGTAAAGTAATCATACAAGTTGTAAATTTCCAACTGGACGAAAAATGTCCGGGCCAGGATTCGAACCTGCGATCTTTTCTGTTGAGCTGATTAAAATATCAGACCAGATGCTTTGATCAATAAGGTTAACTGGATGAATTATGCCCTCCAGATTCGACCGGGATAGCTCAGTGGTAGAGCGTGGCGGCTTCAGCCAAGCGATCCCAGGTTCGAATCCTGGCCCGGACATTTTTCGTCCAGTTGGAAATTTACAACTTGTATTATAATTATATGTCGATTTTATTACAAAAAAAAAAAAAAAAAAAAAAAAAAACTATTATCGTGACAAACTCGTCTGATTCGGCTTTAAAAAAGTTGTTTTAAGGCAGTAACGTTTTATTGCATTGAGTTAGAATCTCGACATTTTACACAAAAATGAGACCATAGACCTTATTATTTGATATTAATTTCAATTTAATACCTTCAACCGTTCCTGAAAGAAAAAAAAGATCTTAATAGATAGACGAACAACAGAGGCGATCCTATAAGGATTCCGTTCTTTCTTTTTTAGGTACAGAACCCTAAAATAGAAGGGATATTTCTTAAATGAATTACTTTTATTAGAACTAAAAATATTTTTTGAGTTAAGAAAATAATACATCTATCCTATTGTTATGTTTGTTAAAATTGCTTCAAAACTAAGTTTTACATTTAATTAAATTAACGATATATTTTTTTATTATAATTAAGATGAATCATTTGTATTCTTTTCTAAGATATATTACTTAAATGAAAGTATTCTAAAATAATTTAAAGTTATTCTGTTCTGAAATACTTTAAAATTACTTTTTTATGAAAATAACATATTTCAGACAAGCAATTCTAAAATATTTTATGTATAGAAGACACATCTATTTAATAAAATACTAGTTAGCGTGACAAAATAATGTATTACATTTGCAGTGTATGACTTCTTAAAAAATGTTTGGGGAAGAATCTAAATTTATTCTACATTTAGAAATGATTTAAAATATTAATTTTATAAAATTTCTTATAATAAGTGCGAAATCATACTTACAATGTGGGTTAGTTGAAAAGTATGAAAATTACGTGAATTTCATGTAATTAGAGCAATTCCAGTCTTCTCAATAAAAATGCACAATTTTAATAATACCGCCAAATGGGGGGGGGGGACTGAATTTGTCTCATTGTTTGCCTCTTGCTGTCTTTAAAATTCCAAAACTTATTGACATTTTCTTTTAAACAATTTTTAATTATTACTTACCCATCATACGTAGTATAGGGTAAGTCTTGTAATCGTTTTGAAAATCGAAAAATTTTTTTTGACGGATTTACACGTTTCAGACACTGGAGATTCCGAAAAACATATTTTTAGAAATTTTTTTTTGCCGTCCGTCTGTGTGTCTGTGTGTCTGTGTGTGTGTGTGTCTGTAAACGCTCTATCTCCCGAAAAAATTGAGATAGAGACTTGCAATTTGGTATGTACTTAGTATGTAATAATGGGAAGAAGTCTATTTCATTTCAATAACCTCGATTAACCGGAACAATTTTTTTCGGACTCTCGAAATATTCGTTCTGATGAAAGGTATATAAAATTTTTCGAAATTGTATATTTTAAGAAATGAATATAAAAGACAATAAAAAAACATAAATTTTGAATAAAGCATGAAGTCGATCGGATAATTAGTTGCCGAGATATTTGGAATCCTGTTTTCCACACTCTTCGATTTTTCATGACCCTGTATTTCATCCAAATTTCACTTCAAAGATATATTTTAATTAGAAATTTGACGCCTAATCAGATGCAATAAACCGCTAGTTAATAGGATTATTATTTTTGGAGTTATAAGGAAAAACCTCTTTCAAGCAATTCAGTAATCGAGCCTTTAAAGTTTGTGACGTCATCAAGCCACGATTTTATTTGAATTGCAATGCATTTTATAAGTAGTTTACACATTTTTATTTTAATATTTTACATTATGCATATCCATGATGGGTAAGTATTACGGTGGCCCCCAACGACTAGTTTTTTTTCTAGAGAGTTCCAAGATATCAATTGTAAATTTTAAAATTCACATTTATTATGTTTAAAGAATAGTTTTTTTTTTAAATTATTTTTCTAAAAAGTGGCACAAAGTCCCCTTGGCTTGGGGAACTCTTCGTCTCAAAACTAAAAAATCACTGATTAAGCTTTAAAAACCTTGTCAGACAATGGAACCACTATTATGATAAAGTAATAAAACATAATAAAAAAATTACGCCATTACGTCATTAAAAAAACATAAATTTTGTATGAAAATGTACAGAAAAACGAATTTTTTCCCCCCAAAATGACCATTATGTAAGACAAGTAAAAGTAATTAACAATATAGCCATGGTAAGATTAATGTTTTTCAAGAAAACTAAATTTTAGATATTTAAATAAATTCAAGCACTGAAACAAAATTTCTTTTATAAGAAATAGGTCTTGGAAGGTTAAGTTTGTTTATGACCTTTTAGCTTATTCTTTAAAGTAGTGATTGAAATTGAATACTTTTCACCGGATTTTGTTTGGCCTAATACCTGCTGCAGAACAATATCTACCGCTTTCTGCAGCGTTTCATCAGTATAATTTTTATAATTACTACTATCTTCATGAGATTTATATGTACGCGGCATTATTACACCAGCACCTGCACAAAAATATAATACATGTATACTACACTGCTCAAAACAATTAAAGGATATTTGAAGTTTTATATAAAATAAAGATATAAACGAAATTTTTTTTGCCGAAAATAGAAGAAGAGAATCACAAATGCAAATTTTTCTGGTTTTCAAACTGTGGAGTATGCAAATTTTGAGTTCGACGTCAAAAACGTCGCTTCAGCGGCAGCGAATGAAATTTGACTTTCAACTGGATAAAAGAGAATGAAGACAAGGATGATCGGCTTTCAGTGATTGCTTTGTTTCGATGAGTACGATGTCTCAGCGTAGTCATTTGACAGATTCAGAAGCTTGGAGAATTGTTGTTAGGTTAGAAGGGGGCCAAACTCAAGCCGAAGTAGCGCAAGCCATTGGAGTGTCACAAAGTGTCATTTCCAGGATCTGGAACCGTTTTTTGGAGAGTGGATGTGCAGGCCGAAGACCAGGGCAAGGTCGTAGACGGGCAACAACGCACAATGAAGATCGGTATTTAGCGTTAACAGCTCGGAGACACCGAAACATGAACGCTACTCTTCTCCAACAACACCTTCGCTCGGCTACAGGCACCACGATTTCAACTCAGACTGTCCGAAACCGGCTCCATGCTGTAGGTCTGTATGCTCGCCGACCGATGGTATGTGTTAGATTAACATCAAGGCATCGTCGCGACCGCAGGGAGTGGGCAACCGAGCATGTCAACTGGAGGAGAAATGAATGGAGCAATATTCTGTTTTCTGACGAGTACCGTTTTTCTGTGCATCCGGATAATAGGCGTCAATTTTCATCTGGAGGGACCGTGGCAGTAGGAATAATCCTGCGTTCGTGCACGAAAGTGTCAGATTTGGCGGTGGAGGAGTGTTGGTGTATGGTGGCATCTCCATTGACGGGCGCACTGACCTCTACATCATTCGAGATGGAGCTCTGACTGGTCGCCGATATAGGGATGAGATCCTCAGACATATTGTAGTCCCTTATGCTGCAGCAATCGGAGATAACTTCATTTTAATGGACGATAACTGCAGGCCACATCATGCAAACCTGGTGGAGAATTTCCTTTTCGAGGAAGGAATCGTTCGAATGGAATGGCCAGCGTGTTCTCCAGACATGAATCCAATCGAGCACGTTTGGGACGCTCTAGGAAGACGAGTTTCTGGCCGCCAACAACCCCCACAAACTCTTCAAGAACTGGAAAGAGCTCTTCTGGAAGAGTGGGGCAGAATACCCCAACTCGTCATTAATAGCCTCATTGAGTCCATGCCTCAAAGGTGTTCAACGTTGCTGGCCGCCCGTGGAAACCATACCTCCTACTGAAAATGATTTTCTTTGAAGAAAACACCTTTTCTTATTCTTTTTTTCTCATATGCACAAATTGTGTTTTTTTCCTTTTGTACACAAATCCGCAATAAAATGCGTTTTTTTCTGCCAAACATGTGTAATTTATTCTCATATAACCTACTATGTCTGTCGACCATGTATCAATCAGCTAAAAAGTTTCCCAGATACAAAATCCACCTAAAACTGCAATATCCTTTAATTGTTTTGAGCAGTGTAGTACAACGTTTATATTTTCAGTAAATGTTTGCTTTTATGTTTATAATTTTCACAAAATTAAATATAATAAATAAATTATATTTCTGGTGATTTTGTCCCTCGACAATTGTAACAATTGTTACGTTTTGTCTTTATCCGCGGTGTGGGACAAAGCCTCCTCAGGGGGGACAGAGTCATCCCGGTTAACGGTATCATTTCCAAAGGTGTCGTCTTCATTTCTGAAACACATTTTGTCGCATGAAGAATTCGAAACTGGTAGAATAAATATGACGTCATTTTGATGAACAGATCCAAAAATATTCCATTTTAAGGTTTTAAAATGTATGTTTCTCTTTAAAATTTTGTCATTTTCACTTTATAAAATATTCCACCTTTAGATCCTTCAATCAATTGTCATTAATTCAAATTGAAAATATTTTTTCTTTTTAATTTTCATGAGAAAGTGACTCAATAAGTATATAATAATTACCTTTACATTCCATTGTTTTTCTTTCGTACAACAATGGAATAAACCAATTCCCACCTTATAGAATTAAAAAACAAAACAAATGTATTTTATAAACTAGATTAAATTTCGAAATTTAGAGAACTGCTATAAAACTCTCGGATTCTTACAAATATATATGATGTTTGTTTCAGCTGTCAAATTGTCATTTTGTTCAGCTGTCAATTTGATTCTTGGAGTAGTAGATTTTAAAATACATACAGTCAGATTTTAATATCTAAAATCAAACTTACTTTTAAAATAATTTTAAAGGTCAACATCTCTCAAGCAGTGTAAATTTCTTGAGAAACGATAAAAGTTTTACCTTTTGACTTCTAGACAGTATTTTAAGCTTTAGATAAGCCGGTGGACAGTTCAATGCTCTAAAGAAGCATATTTATAATGTATAGAACTATTTGTTCTGGTTTGATGTTGAATAGCGTTCCTTTTTGGTTAAACTGAAAGTAATTTTCAAAGTTTATCATAAAAAACAGTTTTTGAAAGTTAAGAAGAAACATATTTTGTTTTTTCTTATTACTTTACCACAGCATTGTTCAACTTTGAACTAAAATTTTTAATACTTTACTATAAGGGTATTTTCTATATTTGTATAAAATATTCTGCTTTTAGCTTAAAGTTTTTCGCATTGTCAAAATACTATGTTATTCCTTTAAATTATGTTAGTTTTAACTCTACTCTATCCAATTAATGAAAGATAAACACGTAAACTCGAAGAAATAATACACTAATTAACTACGTAGTGTTGTATTTAACATTTGTTGATGTAGATGTATTTAGGATTTCTAAATGCAAGTAACAATTATTTAACTATAATTGAAACGATTTTGTAGGGATTTTGGAAAATTGCTAGGTTTCCTATAGAATTCGGTCCTTATATTTGCTTCCAAAGTGGAAAATACTGCGGAAACAAGTAATATTAAAAAAAAAATAAAGTCAATTCCTACTTAGGTCAAAAAGAATTTTTTTTTTTCCAGTGATCTACACGTTTCGTCACTGACGATATTTATTCCTAAATTTATATCCTGCTATTTGTCTTATACAAGAGAAATTTATTTTCGAGTTCGGAAGAATTACCTTCCGTCCCAGGCGAAGCTCGATTCTGTGACCTTGTGGTTACGAGCTCAGAGATTAACCGACTGCGCTATCAAGACTTGTGAGTGCGTGCTTTTAAATTGAACTAATGTCTGAACTAAGTCGGCTGCGTGTTGATATTTTTTCTCCCATATAAAGCTAAAATTAATTAATTAAATTTAATTAATGAATTAATATTTGAAAAAACTGTATTAACATCAAATGTCATTCACTACAAGTTTAAAAAAATGTATTTGAGCTTGAGTGGATAAATAAAAAGTATTTTATTAACGATTGAAAATGTGAACAAGATATATAAATATATATAGGGCGAGTGTGAACTAATAGCAGGAATTGAAAAAAACATGGAAAAACCGATCGGAAGAAATAGGTTTTTAAAATAGTTTATTACATATGTTATAAATTCTTTTCTGAGATGTAAGCAAATGTATTTTCTTATAGATAAACTTATGTAAATTTAATTAGGCTTTAAGAAATGTAATTATTGAAGCTAAATTTATATAATTATACCAATATTTCATTAAATTCATTACACTTCACTAAAGTAACACCTTTCATTACGCTACTAGTAAAATTTTAACCATAATAAAAAACTCATTAAAAAACAGTGTTTTACTTTTGCATCAATTTTATTTTGCTTATGTATTACAGGGCGCTTCGTGGTGCTTACTTTTGACAACAATAATTCCAGTATTTATAATAGTAATCTTAAGTCACATAATTTCTGAGATTAAATAAGTCAAATATTACTATTTAAAAATACTAATATGAATGTAATCAAATATAAGCATCGTTACGCACTGTATTACATAATGTAATAATTACATACAATATTAAGGGATATCACCACATTATTAATTTTCTTTACAACGGTGCAACAATGTATAACAAAACAGAAGTTTGTCCCCTGTCCATCATATTTTGTTTACTTGTCCAAACTTCTAAGAAGTTTACAAAAGCTTAATACCTCTTTCTCAGAAACTCAGAATACTTGTGATTTACTACATTCTTTTGGTCGGCGGGTTCGACTCCCGCCAGCTCCATTGCACACACTTTGTGGAGATCCCGGATGTAACTCTCTGGTGTTGTAAATTTCCTTGTGGCTATCTCGTCCCTGTATATTGACGATGACTTAAAAGCGGGCACTTGATGTCAAGCATACAAGTCAAATGTATGTTCTCAATAAATAAACAAACTACATTCTTTTCTTCCAGTTTTCTGACAAAGGGAACCACTTTTGGTGAAGCTCGCACCCAGCATTGAGACCTGGTGCATTTTAATAGCGCTAGGCCAAAGTTAGAGAACCGTTCAAATTTGTTTGCAATAATCGTGTTATATATATTTTTGCATACATTTAATTTTAAAGTAAATGTATTTTTAATTGGTAATATTACGTGAAAAGCGAGTTAAGTCGCCAAATATGGTGCTACGAATCCATACACAGCAGACGACTATGACATTCGGCCAAATTGTCGAAAAAAAATCTACGCTAACGAATAAAGCCAATTTCGTGCCGCCAAAAATGCAATTATATTATTGTATTTTTTCAAAATAAAATTTGTAGGTTCTTAAAGGTATATACGTTTTACAGTATTTTATTCTGGCACTTCCCCATTATCCCCTCAACCATTTCCCATTAAAAAATTTTTCGTGAAACTATAAGATTTAACACGCCAATAATACATAAGTGTGACATCTCGTTTAATTATAAATGCAGTGCTAGAACGTGAGACGTGATATACGTATTACATTTTTATTTATATTGTGGATAGGTCAATTTAGTTTTTCTAATGATGAATATTAGTAACTGAAATTTTCCTGCTTTCTCTCGCATTTAAAAAAATTATAAAGATCTGGAATCTTCCATTTCCAGAACTTGATGCAGTAAGCTGATTTCCAGATTATGGGATTCTGCATAAAAAAAGTCCTTCTGGCCTGTACCGGGAGGAAAAGGTAGCTTTCCTATATCTTCGTTTTAAAATTTTAGCTAATGTTACACGAAAACAGCAAGTTAAAATGCAAAGAAACGTTTACAAAAGATTCGTTAATACTGAATTTAAATAAGAAATTCGCCAAATTATTGAGCAATAGCCAAATTGGCTTCATTTATGAAGACTTATTTTGGTCGCCAAATTTGGCGATATTTCGCCAAATGTCGCCAATTTTGGCGCCAATGTCGCCAATTTTGGTGCTAACGGATATGAATATATAGTTTTATGCGTATGGTTGGGAAAATTATTACAACAATGAAAGAAAATAATTTGCGAGTAATCGCGTTAATGTGCTGTTTTGTTTCAAAATGTCAGCCACTCTAGAATTTCAAACTGCTCTATCTCAGCCATTTTTTAAGATAGAGGTAAACCAAAAAATGCTCTGGAATCCTTGTATCAAGGCCTAAAACGTAATTAAAAAATAAATTTGATTTTTTTATTTTTTTGTATATTTATTTTAGTTTTAAATTTTTAAATGACCGCCATCTTGAGACAAAATGGCGGGCTAAGCTGGCCAACGAACTCGGTCGAGACATTGGTTAGCTTAATACACACAATTAGTTTCATCAAAATTGATTTATAAATCGAGCGTTATCGTATGACATAGGTCAGATATATATATATATATATATATATATATATATATATATATATATATATATGGATATATCTATATATATAAATCAACATTTGAACGGAGGGTGGTTTTGGGGTCTGGGGGGCATGATCGGTGAAAATATATTGAAATTTTCCGGAACTGCTTTCCTCCGAACGGCTGTAATAGGTAGCTTTATACTTTTTTGTATTGAAAGCTACCTAAAAGAAGCGTCTATTAATGGGGGGGGGGGGGGGGGGGGCATGATATGAGACCATCTGCAAACGGATAAACAATGGCGATGTAATGTAAAAACTATGATAAGCGAATATATATTAGAAAAGAAACATGGTGTATGATGAACTCAATATCACAGGGCTGGTCAGAACAATTAACATTAAGGAAATTGCGAAAATACAGTTGGATTTAAGCCAGAGTACGGAGTTGAGTTATTGGAATACTTATCTCTGAGAAGTTTGTACGTCTAACCTTCGAGAAAGAAATTTGGGGAAAGTATCAGGATCTAAAAAGATTGTAGAAGTTGTTGAAACTTCCGTTATTAATGGCATTTATGACGTCCCTCAGGAATTTTTTTTATAACAGCAGTATACAAAACCATAAACAAGGAGTTTTGGTGCGAACAGCTTCATCCCACATCTTTTAGGACGGGAGTCTTGCCTGGTATATATTTTTTAAATTTTTGGCGGGATACCTTCCCAACAATCTTTCGTATTTAGGAACACACGGATGCTGGCCAAAAATCAAGAACATGTAACGTATCTGACATCGCGTGAATGTGACGCGACGCCCCAATCATGCATGTTTGGCGTTAAATCCTATAGTTTGGCGATAATTTTTTTTAATGGAAAATGGTCGATGGGATAATGGAGAAGTACCTTTATTCTTATTATTTATTAACTAATTTATAGTTTAAAGTACTTTAAAAAAATCCTTCTATGTTAATAGTACGATAAGTGATCTCAAAAATTGCATTTTCAGAACGTTATGCTGTCGTAAAAACAATAAATAAGTTTTTTGAAAATAGATTTTATCGGTTCTCTAATTTTGTCCATAGGACTGTATGCCAGGAGGCCACCAGGCCTCAATGCTAGGTGCGAGCTGCACTAAAAGTGGTTCCCTTGTGAGGCAAGCGCTTTAATTATGGCAGAGAATAAAACATTGCGGACGGATACGAACACGGGACCCTACGCAAAAGATGCACCGATTTCGATGATACGCAAAAGAATACACCGATTTCGATGAAGCATTTATCATAGAGAGTGTTCATGATATGATGAAGAATGATACCAATTTTATCGGTCATCGTCAAGGTTTAGTGTTTTTGAGTATTGCGTTATCATTAAGTAGCATAAAAAGGCGTATTTGAAAGAACGGCTGCAGTTTTTGTGTACCCCAGCCGTCATCTCGTTTTATTGATATGTTCAAACGTTCAATAGGATATGTTCAATAGGTTAAAGTGCAGCGATCTTGAAGAAAGGCATTCTCGGAATGCACATTGATTTTTGTTTCACAAGTAATGGAATCGAATGCTATGAATGCGAAAAATTTCATTTTATAATTTGTGGATGGTGTAAACATTCATTGTGTTTTACTCATTTCTATACTGATTATCATTTATATGACAATTACGTTGTTTGAAATTGGAATATTTTTGAATAAAAGTTTAGCGCTTTTCATTAGTTACATCATAGATACTTTAAAAATATTTTAAAAATACTAAATCTTGACGATGGCCGATAAAACTGGTATCATTCTTCATCATATCACAAGTACTCTCTAAGATAAAAGCTTCAGCGAAAACGGGGTGTACCTTTTAGGGTAGGGTGAGTTCCTTGTAAGTGAGGCTTTTAGAATGGAGAGTTTGGGAAAAAAATGTTTCTGGGTTTAATTTAGTTAAACTCTATTTAAATGTCATTTTTAATGTTTATTAGTAAATTTAAATCCCATTTCTAATATTAATATTTCATTAGATCAATAAAGTTAAAATATTTCATATCATTTTTCACAGTTCTAAATCATTTATAAAATTGTTATATATTAAGTTTGGTCATGTTTTAGTTTTCTGCCAGTTTCTTCAATTTTCCGTTTTCTCCAGTTCCTTTAAAATTTTAAATAGAAGGAATAGAATTTTAAATTTCAGAAAAAAACTACTTCCTTACGCGGAAGAAACTCAATCTTGATTTTTGCTCGTGATTGCAACATATGTTTTAATATTGAGTACATGAATGGGGAAATAAAGTAAGATGATATCTTTTGTTTCTAATTGTGAAAATACGTTTGCTGAAACAAATGTTAATCAGAAAGTCTACACAACACACTTTAATTAAAATTCTAATTAAAACGACGTTGCGTGGATTTTCTATCAACTTCTTTCTCAAGTTTTCCTGACAACGACAGCCTTTGTAATGATATTTCAAATAAGACAGTAAAGTAAAAGGAATCCTTTATAGATATGCATTTATTCTATACACAATTAGGATCGTAAGTTGATGCATAAGTTTAGATTTTTAATCGGTGACTGTATTGATGTTTTTTTTTTTTTTTTATGGTCTGCTATTAAAATGCTAATAATTATAAATGTTTACTACTGTATATCTTAATTGCTACGAAGCTAGAGAAGTAAATAACTTAATTTTTCTTTTAAAATCATCTGTTTTAAAATTGTAAATCTTCTTTAATAAAAAGCTATGCGTTGCTGACGACTGGGATTTTCGCTAATCGTTGCCACAGATTAATCTCGGAGAATGAAACAGTTGAAGTTGCTGAAAAAATTAATAGCTCGAAAAGTATTTGTCAGAAAATTGTTAGTCAAACTTCGTTAGAGAGGTAAAAAATTGTAGTTTTCTTGATATAAATTTCAAATCTAATGATTATGCCGTTTTTCAAATATTGAATTAAAAAAATTAACAAATTTCACAATGGAGTACCATTGCGAAATCTTCACGCGTAAAAAGATAATGATAACAGCCATGTGTCCTGACGTATACTGGCGCACGAGTCACAAATTATAGTAGCCTTACTATTCTGTTAAAATATAAAAGTGAATTATGATGCCACGGGTGTGTGATTTTCATTTAATTTTAATATAAGAATCTTAGAAACAAGGTTTTGGAAATTGTTTTCGAATGGGATTAATAAATTGGCCAATGCTGTATATTATTTTGAGTTTAAAAGAGGAAAGGTGGGGGAGCTCTTTATATTATTTAGATTTCCTCAGGAACTTTTTGTCAGAATTGAAAGTTTAATATATCATAACGTCAGAAATTAAATTAAATCGACATTAAATCGGAATTAACTAAAACTATTGTCCTTCAGTTCGTTTGCATAGATTTTCATTTAAAAATATAAAATCATTCAACATTGATTTTAGGTATTTTTAAAGTTATTATCACGGACCGGGCAACGCTGGGCATGTCAGCTAGTACATTAATAATAAATGTAGAACATTTTACTTATTAAATACTGTAGTATATGAGAATGTCTCAAAATTGTATTAAGTTGAAAACCGACAAATAGCAGATTAATCCTATCCTAATAATATTATAAATCTGATTGTGTGCAAATGTTAGACGCTGAAGCCAGCGTCAAAATGGAGGATTTAATGATCCTATATCTTTGCATATAGGTTGATTATAACCCTCGAATGAACATAGGCCGATTTTTGTTCATTTAATTCAAATATTTTTCTTAATAATTCAAAATTTCGTTATTTTCATAGAGAATAAATGGGCATTTTCCCATAAAAATTAACCATTTTACTTTATCGTTGCTAAGGCTTTGATCGTTGCCAATAAATAAAAACACGGAAAAATATTTTTTCCTCAACAATTAATTTTCAATTGAACGAATTTCACGTGAAAAATGAAAATGAAAAAGAATTCAAAAGAAGATGAATTTCAGTGATATTTGAAACAAAAATATGGAGTATTTGTTATTATACATGAAGTATGAATATCGGTTACATTAAAAAGATATTTTTCTGTCAAAAAACTGCGTTATAATTAGAAGGAAAAATGAACAATAATTATATTCTTAAAAATAGATTTCGCTTAGAACATGGAACTATGAAAAGGATCCTCCTTGGCTTGGAAAAATATGACGTCATAAATAAAACATGTATTTTCAAATAGTCGTAATAATACAAGGAGCATGAATATCAATGTATAATGAAAGTAGATAGATAATGGACGTAATATTTAAGATGAAAAACTGATATTTTTTTCGATACTGATTAATAATTAGCTTGAGTACCAGTTACATACAAATGCGAGTTTTCCGCTAAAATTTACGTCCTGATTGCCAGAAAAATAAAATTAAAAAGAACTATGGCATTAAAAAGAGATTTCTCTGAGGAAAATGTGACGTCATATTTGAAATAAAACGGGAATTTTCAAATATGTTTTACAAGGAGCGGGAATTATTTCCGTACATTAATAATACAAGGATAATTAAGTATAGAAAGTAGATTAGTTTCACGACATATTTAAAACGAAAAATTGAAATGTTTTTTTATCTATACCGATTATTGAGCATGAATATCAGTTACATACAGATGAGAGTTTTTTGCCAAAAACCACACCATGATTATTAGGAAAAGAAAAATAAATACGAATCCATTATATTAAAATCTGACCGCCTGTTTGTATTTCGCAACTACTCTTTTCAGATTGTCGAACGCAACGCGGTTTACTTAACACCGGTTATCATTCATCCGAGTATGTCATAAACTCTCAGAATTAAAAAAAATGATTTAAATTCCGAGATATTATTATTATTATTTTATTTTATTTATTTATTTATTTATTTTTTGTAAATTTTAACGAAGTTTCTCTAAAAATGGCAACTAAATTATTCCATTTTTGTGGATAAAAAAGGAGAAATAAAACGGATTAATATATTTTTTCTTATTAAAACTGAAAAAAAAAAAGAATTTATTTTCAATTTGAATAGATGGTGAAAGAAAAAAAAAATCTTGATTACAGTAAAATTTTTGAAAAATAAAAACGTATTTTCGCATGTTCAAACTTCATGAATCAATTTATTCTGGAGAACAAAAATCGTCTGTCAACATATTTCCATTTAGAAATAAAGATTTTTTTCAGTTATAGATTAAATCAAGGACGCAAATTTAAGCTCCTTGCATTTAGGTCTACAATAATTGCTCCCTATTCACAAGAATTGAATTTAATGAAAAAGAATATAATATTTCCATTATCTTTGAAGGATGGCTATTAAAACGTTTCACAAAGGCGTTAAAAGTAAAATGGTTTACCAGGTAAACTTGACATATGTTTTTATATAATTCGCCGATTTCCACGATTTTATTTGGCCCGCCGTTTTTCATTGGTTGCAGTTTCCTTTTCGTGATTAATTGTCACAAAATTTCACTTTTTTAAAAGTTAGTTAGGTCAAGGCCTCTATAACATAGAAATACTGTATTGTCTCCTATGAAATGTGATAAAGGTTAGTTAATAATTTACGTTTCTAATTATCGGGAATGAAATATTTTGCTTAATTAATGCATTTATTCTTCTTTTAATGATACGTGAACGAAGTCACGGGTAACAGCTAGTAATTAATAAGAAACAAATAAATAGATAAAAAAGATTTAAAAAAAAGGGGGGAGAGGGCATAGAGAGAAAGAGAGTGAAATATAATTTGGATAATACTTTTTCTAAATTTAATTTCTTATAAAAATTATTTTTTATTCCTTATTTTTGCCGTAGTTATACGCGTAAAATATTATTTTAAACAATATTCTAAGGAACATATTTATGTATTATTAGAAACATATATTTTTTGTGCTGTGTAGATAATTAATTATATTAATGATGTTTTTAGCATATATCCACTTTAATTAATAATTGTGCCATTCTTATTTTAAGAATGTTTTTTATTTGCGTCTCATTTTGGTACAATACACTAAAAATAATTTAGCTATGTTTCTAATAAATACATTTTATTAATTAACGCCCCCTTTCACTCAAAGTAAAGCTATTTTCATTAACTAAACAGTGAAGTCAGTCAATTAATCAAAACTTGGAAAAGAGAGATTTATACATAATTCAAATAGCTGGAAATTAACTAATTCTGCAGTGTGAGGCAGGTATATAAACTTTTCGCAAGTTAAACGTTTCTTTGCATTGTTTTTAAGCATTGGATGAACTGAGTTCAGGCAGGTATATAAATTTTTCGCAAGTTAAACGTTTCTTTGCATTGTTTTTAAGCATTGGATGAACTGAGTTCAGGCTTCATGGAATTGAAACACCGATTTTTCTCTTGCCCGAACTCAGGTCAGGTATTACAAAATTGACGCATTTGCGTCGCCCGAATTGAGTTCGGGCGTCACAGACAAGAGTTTAGAGAAAAAAAATCCTTTTTTGGCACGTTTTTCTCAAATATATTCCACAGGCAAGGGGTTAAAAAAACTTTTATGAAACAAAGCTTCGTTTGCTGCCACTGCTTTTCGGAAACGTTTCCGAGTAGTTTTTATGATGTATTAATCTGTTTTCTTAATCCGGAATATATATTTTTCGGATGCTATCCATTCTCAAGTAAACATTTTCGTGTCCAACAAATATGTTTTACTGACAAACATGGTACATTAACATTAGTAACATTAACATTAAAAATATATAATTTTGTTACTCTTGCATTCCTAATTTCAACTACGCATGCTAAAAATACTTAATTGAGAACTGATAACATCCTAAAAACCGATATTGCGGATTGAGAAAACTGATTACGCACTATAAAAACTACTCGGAAATGTTTTCCGAAAATTAGTAAAAGCAAAAGAAATTTTGTTTTCATAACTGTTTCTTTAAATTTTGAAAATGTATTGGTATCTGGGGTTTCTAAAACTAATAAACGATTTTCGGAATCGTGGGTAACTCGGTAGGGGTTATTTCCATTTTCCTTCGTAGTTATATTAATTTTACTTGATTAAGAAACATTTGTCTTTTTTCACTGCATATATTCTAATAAATTATTTATATCATGCAAAACTTCACATGCGGTTGAATAAAAACTGCGTGTATAAAAATGCATCGTGTAATGTTTGCATGTTTTTTCCAGTAAATAGAGTAAACGTAGCAAAAAACACTTTTTATGTTAAAATAATATAAATGACTTAGTTGCGTAAAGAAAACAAATTTCAAAATAATCTTAAAATAAGAAAATATAATTTCGTAAAATAGTTGAGGATTCTCCAAAATGACAAATAAATTTCTAAAGAAGCTTTGATTTTAGTTAAATCTATTTTCTTAAAACGTTGATTTTTAATAATGTAGTTTAATATGACACGAAGCGTAGCTTTTCGTCCTATGGCACTAAGAAATGCCGACGTTATGTCAAATGGAATTACCTAAATCTTTTCAATCTCCGGGAAATGTGCATTTATCTTTTGTTGAGAAATTTATTAATGGATTACATAGTTTTTATTTTATCTTGACTAGGAATACGAAAGCGGATGCAGGAAAAGAAAACAGTATTTTAAAATTATATATATTGTTAGAAGAGTGCTTTAATATAAAATTTTCTTCATGTACAAAGTTCTCCCATTGAAAAAAAAAAAAAAAAAAAACAGAAATAAAATACGAAATTTTGTTTTAAATGGGCTATTTACAAAATTTTGAGAAGCTGTAAGAAAACTATAAATTTAAGATAGCCTCATTTTATTATATATTGTGTCCCGAAATAATGCGTATAAGCTTTGAGGGGAGATACACAGTAAATACATAGAGAAATATATCTTAATCCACAAAAATATAATATAACTACGAACGAAAATATATAATAACCTCTTCCGAGTTACCCATGATTCTCAGAAGCGTTCTTTACCTTTAGAAACCTCAGAATCCAATATCATTTCGAGATTTAAAGAAGCTATAATAAAACAAAGTTTGTTTTGCTGCGACTGATTTTCGGAATTTTTTCCGAATAGATTTTATAGTGTATAAGTCAGATTTCTCAAACAAGAATATCAAAATCAATCTCAATTAAACGTTTTCAGTGAATTTATACATGTAAGAAAAAAAAAATTGTAATTTTAGTGTTAATGTTAATGGTGTTAATTTATCATGTTTGTTTGTGAAACATGTTTCTTGAACGTAAAAATGTTTATTTGAGAATTGATAGCATCCTGAAAAATGACTTTTTTTTTTATATAAAACTGATTAATACACTATAAAAACTACTCGGAAACATTTCCGAAAATCATTGGCAGCAAAATAAACTTTGTTTTTATAAATTCTTCTTTAAATCTCGAAAATCTATTGATTTCTGAGGTTTCGAAAGAACGTTTTTCAGAATCTGGCGTAACTCAGAAAAAGTTACAGTATATGTTATGGCCAAAGCCTGAAATCGTCCAGTTCGCGAAGCGGCCAACTTCATATTAAATTGATTGGCCGATTCGGGAGTTGGCTGGTCAGTTCGGGAAATGGCTAGAAGCAATCGACCAATTCGCGAAATGGCCTTCGCAAAAGGGTTAAAGGCAGTCGTCTAGTTTGCGAAATTGATTGGGGCGACCGAACAGTTTACGAAATGGGTAGGGATCAGTGGGCAAAGTCGAAAGGAAAACTCATGAGCTGAGTTTGAGGTATAGTTTCTACTTTTTAAATATAAGGTTCATTTGCAGATAAGCCCGCACAAGATATATATATTTTAATACTATATATACATATATTTTTTAATTTAAATGATTGCAATGAAATTTCTTTTAAATGGTAGTTTCCATTTTTCCAAATAAAAAAGGAAATAATTGAGATTATTATATTTTATTGCTGCCATTTTTTATTACAATAAATAATATATGTTTTTCATTTGAAAAAAAAATTGTGGTTAAGCTCATCAAGGGTCAAGTTGCCTTAAAAGTAAATTAGCTTCATTTAACAAAGAAAACAAGATTACTTTATTAACGATATATGGGCATGAAAGATACAGAATCGCGATATAATAAATACAAAAACTAATACACTAGGGTGATTATTCGACGTAAACAACAGAATAACAATTTTCCAACTAACGTAAATAACAGAATAAACAAAATAAATTTACCTGTGAGATACTCCAAGGCTTGTTAAGAAAACTTTCTTTAATTTAAAGAAAAGGGAGAGGGAAATGTATCCCCAAGTACGATACAAATGCTCTAAATTTAATCTGAATATGCTTTTATCATGTTAGCATTACATATTCATAATAAAACTAACTCTACATCTACATATATAAAATACTGGATATATATGTTTGTCAGCATGGGCGGCCGCAGAATAACATTCAAGAAGGGGACAGATATTAGAGCAGAAGAATATTATTCGTATACGCAGTAATATATAGTATTCCAATACGCAGAGATTGCGTATTGGAATCCAATTTTTTCCTTCTTTTAAATCGAGAATAAAAACGTAAATTAAATTAAACTAAGATTTCTTTTATTAGAACCTCCTGTGAAAAACGATTTTTAAATATATATAAGAAGGAATACAGAAATATAACAACACATATTACAAATCCATAAACACAAATTAAAAATGACGAATTGAAACAGTTTATTATTTTTATTCATCGAGGGGAGGTGGCGGGCTCTGTCCTGTGAAACTCTGTGTAAAATAATTGTTAAACACATAAACATAAAGAAGAAAATAATTAAAAAATTTCTTCAGCGAGGAGGGGGTTTCAATTGTGCTCTGCTCCTGTGACTAAAATTCTTAATTCCTGCTCCTTTTAGTCAGTGTTTAATTATCTTAAATCTTTTGAGAAGAATAAACTTTACTATTGTTTTCAAAATCACAAGCGAATAAAATTAAACAAATTTGAAAATCCAGGAAATGACAAGTTACTTGAATTTTTAAATGAATAAAAATGTTTTAAATTCCGTCCAGACAAACCTCCTCGCTTCACTTCAGATTAATAAAAACATATATATTTATTTATAAACTAGTTTTTCATAACAAATATTGATTTGGGACAAGTGATATTTTCTTATATGAAACCTAGACATAATATATATATTTTTTTAACTAGGCGGCTCTCCTCTCTACGAGCTACGTTCGCAAACACCCCCATACACACCCGCAGACTAAATATACTAATAATATACTATTTTTTTTTGTTTTAAAAAATATTACCCTATTATGAACGATTGAAAATGAGCAATGACGATCTTCTTTAATAATTTTTCTTTGATTGGGGAATTTTTTGGTTCCGAAGGCCGCATCCACTACCATGCGCATTTGTAAATCAGCTTGTATAAAAGGAATAAATAAAAAATGTTGCTGTTTCTCGGACTTCATTAACGTTCAATTCCCCCCCCCCCCCCGCTTCTTTTAAACGCTATAAGTGACCCGTTTTACATATATTATTTGAAAAATGACATAATTATTACCATTAAATGCTTTTCACCCTTATAATTTAATAATTTTAAAGTTTTATTTATTTTTAAAACTACGTGTAAATATATTCTTCAATTGACAAGAGTTTGGCTATGTTATTTGGGCATTTTTAAAGTCTGGCGAAAAATAGTTATTTCAAACTATAAATTAAATCTCTATTCAGATAATAACATTTAAAGTAAAAATGTATAAAATCCCTAAGAAATTAGACAAATTTAATAAAAAGTCGGACACGGCTAACACCGTCTAATCAAGTATATGCTTGCAAAAGATAGTTAAATTTCTATGAATAGAATAGTTTTTTTATTCTATAAAACCTATTTAACTAAATTATCTTGCTCGATTCCAACATTAAATAATGCTTTAAAAAATTCTTCGGTTTAAAAGCGGTCTGATTCCACGTGTTTATCATATTTTTATCTATAAAATTCTAGGTTCTCATGTTTGTATGTGTAATAACCTTTGCAGAATAACCCGTAAAAAAGATCACAATAAATTCAATTACGGCAGCAGCAGCATTAGTTACTTTTTTTAGAATAGAAAAAAAAAATAGAATAACCGTATACAATGTTCATATTGAATACAATACTCTCAATGTATCCGCTGTATGAGATTAAGTCACAGAGGTGAGAAATTCTCCAAACGACAGAATATTATCGCCAAAGCATGAAATGTTCCTCGTACCTTGTGCACGTCAGTGATACCCACCGTACAGCTTTGGATCATCACTTCGGATATTGGCCAGGGATGTCCGGCCACTTCGGGAATTGGCCGGCCAAAGCCGGAAATACTCTGTTCTTCGGGCTTTGACCAAGATTCTTGCCGGCCAATTCCCGAATTTGACAAACTTCGGGCTTTGGCCATAACATATACATTCGTTCGTGGTTAGATTATATTTTCCGAGATTAAGAAACCTTTGTCTTTTTTGCAGTGTAGAGCACACTAGAACAAACAATTTTGCATAGGAAATTCATCTACATTTTTGCTTAGGAATTCCATTTACTCGGTAAAAAATACAGAACGTCTCACTTCAACCGAAATCTGAATTTGTTTTTCATAACATTAACAATAGTTAAGGTATTTTTACGAGATTTTTAGCAGACTTTCACTGCTGTGTATGAAACGTGATGGCATTCTGGTATAACACCGTAATTCACTCAGTAACAGCATATAAAATGTGAACCACATTCTGAAACATGACGCATCTATTTCACTACTGTTTGGTTGTGGAATGATGAGTTTTATTACACTACGGTCCTTTTTTTGCACAATACATATATATATTGAAAGTAAAGAATAAGACATGAATTTAAAAATTTACGACTAATCACTTTCAAAACGTGTACAAAATGTTGATTCTTAATAATGTAGTTTAATATGATACGAAGCGTAACTTTTCGTCTATGGCACTAAGAAATGCCGACGTTATGTCAATTATGACTAAATTGGTAAACCAACATATTATCAACCATTGATTTTGGAAACTTGTGATTCTTTAGCGGAAATTCCCATATTTTTACAGCTTACTTTATAGGTTTTCGATAAAGGAAAAAAATGCAACTGACGTAAAAAACAAAATTACGTGATTTAAGCGAGCAAATTCCAACAAGCGTACAAAATAATATTTTCTTCCTTGATAATTATTCCGGTAGCAGCACTTTGTAGCCCGGAAAATTCTTTATTGATTTATGCACAGTACTAAAAAAACAGAGAAAACTTTTTAAAGTTCCTTTAAAATGGAAAGTGGAAACTGGTGTTCATTAATCTTTTATGTCTTATAATAAACCTTACGATGCTATTATTGCAATGAAAGTGTAAAAAGTGTGGTGTTGCTTCAAACAAATTTACATTTTTCAATATATTGCTTGTGATTTGTTCAAAACGTTTTTCAGATATGTGTATGCTCATCAGTGATTGCTTTCACATGCATATCGACTCAAAAAAAAAGAGTGAAAAAATCTATAACATTCTAATTTAGCACATGAAAATATTTTTTTTTCGCAAAAAGTACTTGTGAGCTGTTCACTCATGAATAATTGAACCAAGAAATCGCTATATTTTCATTATTAACGATAATTTATAATATCACCTGATATATGTATGTTTAAAAACTTTTTAAACCCCGTGTGAACATTTCTTTAATGAATAACATGGTTATCGAAACGGGTTTGGGGAGGTTGCTTCAGACTTATAAAGCTAACAGTTTCACTGTTCGAAACAGTTCACGTTTATAGTCATGTGGTAGAATTTTAATTTTGTGAAACACACAAACAAACAAAAAAATCGCACTGAAACAACAACAGCAAAACAAACAAACAAAAAAGTATATTTTTTTCGTTACATACTGAGCACAAATGTATCCAGCAAAGCAGAGGAATTCATGGAGGACAGTGGTATCATGTCCTCCCCCGAAAATTTTGATTGTGCCAATTGTTTATCGATGACTCTAGTCAGCCAACTGTTATTCGTATCCAATTAGATCTGATATGAATCGCCTGCGATGAATCGTCGCTCATCGAAACAGTCTTTGGCGGCATCAGAGTTGACAACATCAGACACAAGAATGTTTTCATTTCGTTTCTTCTCATGCTATGATTCATATACATTTGCGTGAAATTGGGCTTATGTTCAGAATATTGCAAACGGTCAATGTGAAACGTACAAACAATTCAGTCTCTTGCTTTTACATGCCAAATATTGAAAAACAATATAGAAATCATGTCATATTTGTTGTGAAAGAAAGGATTTGTTTTATTGAAAAAATTTTGGATTACAGCAGTATTAAATAGACATAACTTTTCAGTTTTTTTTCTTTTTTACTTTCTTCTATATACATAAGAAGAAATAATTGGAATCGTAAAAATTTTCGACTTCCATGTTTTGATGAATTTATGCGTTTCGAGATGTTCTGAACACGATTTGATTACTTTTGGAAAATGTCTGACTGTGTGTGACACAAATTTGGAGCACTCTATCTCAGAAATGAAATTTTATCAAATTTCATATTATGTTAGACCTTGACATAAAGTAGTGCTGATTGGGTTTGTGTGTATATCGCCCAACAGGCACTGCTGGTATGCTATGTTTTTTAAAGCGTTTTAGCACCCATTTTCATGCGTGTGTACCTTCAAAATTCTAAAAACAGACAAGCAATTTTGTAGTTCCAGAAAGCTTTAAATTTTCATATAATTCAAAGTATCACAACTCAGTAAGTTTAGTCGCACATGAATGGAATTTTTACTTTTTATCTGTTAGAGCACGGACAAAAATTTCAAATTCTAAGTTGTAGGATCTAGTATTCGTATACAAATTTATATTTCTCATTATAATATGTATATGTGAGGTATTTAATCTTTTCGGGTTCGATTATTTTTTAAACAATTGATTAAAACACACTTTTGGGTTTATAAAATTAAAAGCCGTACAAAAGTAGCTATCCAAATGACGAATATTAAGGTTTATTAAAATTTAATGACTATGTCACTTACTGAAATCTAAAAAATATAATTATTTTGGGTTCAATTAGTATTAATATTAATTACATTAAGTTATGGAAATTATTTGAAGATGTTTAGAAAATGCCGTATCACAGCAGGATTAAATAAGACATAATTTTCCAGTTTTTTAATTTTTTTTTATTTTCTACTATATACATAAAAAGAAAGAATTTGAATCATTAAATTTTTTGACTTCCGTTTTTTGATGAGTTTATGCGCTTCGGGAAATTCTGAATACGATTTGATTAATTTTCGAAAATGTCTGTCTTTATGCTACAGAACGTTGGAGCACTCTATCTCAAATACAGAATTTAATCGTCGCGAAGGAGTTTAAGAGATTGCATTATTAAATCGCAATTAACCTTATCAAAATAAAATAAATCGCACCTCGTTATGTTAGATGTGTTTTTTTTTATTATATTATTTCTCTTAATTTAATTTTAACTGTTACTAATTACCTTTCTTTAAATTTACTCACAATTAGCAGTAGCCTTCACATGTATGAATATGTAAGTATACTTAATATCCTCTAATAGTAGATTGAGATTACAATCTATTGTGTCCTTTTGTGATAATCAACCGAGCATCCACAAGTAACATTTAGATGACAGGTGCAGTCAAGAGTTTAATTTCTGAATAACCCACCTGAGATTTGAGGTGGCGAATGTACTTAGTGATGGCTAAAGACAGCACCCTGTCACAAGATGAACAGATCACAAAAGCACACTCTGTTTCATGGCAAGCATGAAACATCCAAAATTTTGCATAAGTGCTACTGAAGTCTCAAACATGAGTACAAAAGGAATTTTGCGTTGTGAAAATTAAAGTATAATATTAAGTTAAATTATCTCATTATCTGACAGTTTTGAGTAAATAAATTGTAAATTGCAGAGGCCATGAAAGTATGTAGTAAACTAGCAATGTTCCTCACACTGAGTGTATCTTATAGCTTAAAATAATACTCTTCAAAGTTTGATCTTGACTCTCAAAATAGGCGGAACTACTCCTCCTTAACAGATGTGAACCATAAAAATTCATTAATTACATTGAGTCAATTTAGATACAATAAACAAACACTTAATTGAACAAAGTGAATAAGTTTATTTACAAGGAAGAAAGTAATTTTAAAACACATCGGTTCTTTCAAGAACACCTACTGAATTTATAGGATAAAATACCAGAAATATCTATTGAGATCAATATCGTAGGATCACAATCATTAGAAATCCGAACCAAGACATAGTTACAAGAAGTTAAAAAACTCATACCTGAACACAAAGATTATTGTGTTCTCACTTCCTAACCAGCATACCGAAATGGTGATAAAACAATGCTTTTTAAATAAATTTCGAAAATCATAAGATATTTATATAACTAAACATTTTTACATTAAAACAGGATAGTCCCTTTGCTTCACATGATATAAATAAAACAGCACTCACCAGACAGCTTCCAGCAGTTGTACTTTACCGTTTTAATTCTCACAAACAGTTAATCCATACACTGGATAAGAGGGATTTTTTTTCTTTTACAGTCTCTAGACCCGGCGTTGTCTCGCCAACTCACTATCACAACTTTCACTTTTCTGCCCGTGGACCACAGAAGCCTCCTGCCGCATCTCGATGATGAAGCCTCCGTCACAGGATAATCGCAAATCTCAGCAATATGATCTCCGCTAGATTACGAGCGAAGAGAACGCTTTCCTTTTCGCCGTCAGAGTAGCAGCCTCCCCGTGCACACGCCGCCTCTGCCCGATACCGCTAAGACTTTTCGAGCCTTGAGTCGCCAGTCGATAGGCCTTACGATCTGCGGTAAGTTCAGCTCTCTAAGACCGGTGCTCACACGTCACTGTGCCGCTAACTCGTCTTCCATATTGCCGTGCTAGCCCCGTTTTCTTAAAATCAGCCGCTCTGTCTGTGCTGCCTACTTCATAATTTCCGTTCTCTGTCAAAAATCACCTTTTCATCTTCGTCTCAAACCTCCTAACTGACATAAACACCAGCCACGTTAAATCTCTTCCATCTGCCTAACCAATGAGCCTTCCGTGTCTTCCACCCTTTTTTGCATACACTTAACTGAGAGTGCCCTATTGGTCAAGGGTGCACACAGGGTCAAAGTTGTTGCTAGGGTCCACCCCGAAGAACCACGTGATAAAACAACCCTGTAGGTCCGCATTTCGTAGAAAAACCTGGTCAATTTATGTGACAGTCCGTGAAGCAATAATTGTGCATAGGATGCACTTTAAATACACACGAACAACAACAAGCCTTATTTTTATGAGTTTTAGAGAAACAGGCGATTGTTACTTGAAACTTTTTTTGCAATAAAATCTCCCACTCCTGTTGTAAAAGAAAAATATCTACTGTGTGGTCCTTTAAGAGCCACACTCTCTCCCGTGAGAACATCTTGTTTACATTTTGTGTTACATTTTGTTTACAGTGTAAAATTTTACGAGGAGGGGATGAAATCATTGACCACATCCCGTAACGTCTAAAACTAATACCATTTTGAGAGAAGGAAAAATTTTGCTCCCTATACAAATTGTGGGCTAAACTTTACACAATGTTTTATTTATTTACTTATTTAAATTTTATTTATTTATTTAT
Organism: Maratus michaelseni; assembly: GCA_963931845.1. Lineage (NCBI taxonomy): Eukaryota > Metazoa > Arthropoda > Arachnida > Araneae > Salticidae > Maratus > Maratus michaelseni. The sequence goes on from OZ007587.1 coordinate 191,337,049, forward strand.
TACATTTTATTTATTTATTTTTATAATTTTTACAAAACGGGGGGAGGGGGGGTTAGAAGAAAACTGAAAAAGTACATTTAAAACTATAAAACAGTTAAAACTCAACTGTCATAACAGTTATACATCCGATTATCTGTAAATTCGTAATGGTTTCAACAACATGCGGTTCGCATGTAGCTACAGTAACGATTACTAGTTAAATAACACTATCTCCAGTTAAAAAAATATTCACATTTTCTGTTGTTGTTGTTTTTGTAAATTAGCACAAATCTTTCAAAATTTCTATTATTTGGAAATTTTCAAAATTCCCTGTTTTGAAAACTTCCAAACTTCCATGTTTGGGAATTTCAAAAATTCCAACATAAACCCCCCCCCCTTTTTTTTTTTACCATTTGCAACTCGAGGCAAATCTCTAAAAGAGAAGAGGGGTTGATCCAAAAACACCATTGAAACTTTCAAACTACCCAACTTAAATATTATTATGTCGGCCCCATGCTGAAACAGAGTCACATTTACAGGCGATGAAATTTTCTTCGCAATATTTATTTCGTCGTTCCTTTTTTTCATACCAGAAACTTAGAGAATCGGATAATAAACTTTTTAAGTTTATTCAGTTAGTTTTATGGACAAAACATGACTCATTTATGCAAAATGTCCGCATTATACATAAGGTAACCTTAGAACTGAAGGTGACATTTGGTACAATATTAAGTAAATAGCTTTTTAATGACATCCGAAACAATTTTTAATTCATATAATAGCATATGCAACAGATTTTTAATTCATATTTTAACTTCAGCGTTTTGAAATTCAACATTAATAATAATAATAATAATAATAATAATAATAATAATAATAATAATAGTTGTAGTAGAATAACAATAATAGAATAATAAAATTAATAATAAAATAAAATAACAATGTCAAACATATCGAAACAAGATTCTCACACTTTAGCTTTCGTACTCTCAGAGAATAATAATCATTAAGTAAAACTTTGCTTAAGAATTTTGCGTATTGATTTTCAATAAACAGGAAAAGAAAAAAGCCGACAGGAAAACGCAAAAGAAAATCATCTGCTAAGAAAAATAAATGACACAGAATAACGATTTTCTTGATAATTACTTCGATGTAGCCCTTCTGTGGAGTTCCACATTAAATTTTATTTATTATAGAGACAATCAAAACTTAATAAATTTTATCCAGAATGAATGGATTTTATTTTATGTTTCTTTTGCTTGCACATTTTATTTTTAAGATACTTGCCGTGTTGTCATCGTATTTTTCTTAAAAACGATTAATCTTATGTAATAAAAAGAAAGTTAAAGTAATTGTATTCATTCTTTAACATGAGAAATTCTGATACTACTTTTAGCACAAAAGTGTTAGTTTAACCCTTTAACGGACATTGGTTTCCCTACAAAACCACAAAATTTTAATTACGAATTTCAACAATGACAGCAGAATTTTAATAGAAATGTTTTCCATTTATTATATATGTGAAATATCGCTTTTTTATTATATACAAATAAATTTGTTTATAATTTCGGTGTCAATCACTTATTTTAACATTTTAGCAATTGAAGTGCTTTAACCGTTAAAGGGTTAAGCAATTTAATTGTAATTTTCCCATTCCAGTATCTGTTTCATTTCATAATTTTATTATACAAAACACGCAAGAAGAAGTGCACAAAGAAAAGCTATTGTATAATAAAAGCAACCTTTCTGATGCATCGATTTCTCAATGTATAAGTATAAAATTATACAAATTAAAAAAAATCTTCTCTAAAAGTAGTTATTAACAGATATATGCACCGATATTACATTAAAGTGTTTATAATATCTATTTTAAATGAAATTTCTGATTTATATGAGGCGTTTAAAGTCATGATGTAAAGCGCATTTTCTTAAATGTTAAAAATACAAGGGTTTTTCTGAACGTGTTACATTGGGTTACAGCGTGGTAAAATATTTTCGGACTAAAAGCGATTGGAATGATCGGATACCGGTTTTTCTGTTAATAGTTTGATATACCCAGATATCCTACATGAGCTTTAACGCTAATCTTAAAAATCAGTGACTTTAAACATCTCATTTACAAAAAATAGCTTCCTGCCACTTCTCTCGCAGGTCCAACATTAAATAATGAGTGCTAATCTGTTGTTATATATTCCAATTCCTTTATCTTATTACTTATAAGTGTAACTAAAACATGATTTAGTTTTGTAAATTCACTACATCGTTTCTCCAAGCTTGGACAACAATAAAATGCGTGTTTCATTTTACACTTATAAGGTTGATCTTTATCAGCGCATACCCAAAACAGTAAAAAAGAAACCCGGAATTTTCTTCCTATGTGGGTATAATATATATATATGTATATATATATATATATATATATATATATATTGTGGGATCTCGATGTTATGCTTTTAAAAAATGAAAATTTCGTTATTTTCCGATTTATAGCTGATTTGGCGATAGGATGAAACAAAAAATATTTTTTTGTGAATTGTGATCATTAAACCACTTTTTAACTAGTTTTATTTAAATGGACGGTGTATGACCCTTCACATTGTTCAGGAAATTCCTGCATTTGATATTTTAACTTGTCTATACTTTTGCAGCAAAATTATCTTAACTGTTATTATAAATGAGGTTAAATTTTATTTGACAGTAAGTTTATTTAATTTCCAATTTTATTGAGAACCTATCATTGTTTAATGATCACAATTCGCTAAATAGTATATATATTTTTAATTTAATTCTGTCACCAAATCAGAGATGAATCGGAAAATAACAAAATTTTCATTTTAACAGGCATAATATCGAGATTAGTATATTAAATAATGTAAATATTTTTAAGCTGTTTTACTTAAACTATTTAAGCTTTAAGAAATCATAATAAATTTTGGGAGCCCGAAAATTAATGAGCCAAGCTCAGCGGCCATTGGCCGTTAACTTATCCTGCACTAACATCTGTTAAAACTTAAAATAATAATAAAAAATTGAAACTTGCCAAATGATAGTTCAAAATTTCAATATTTTCTAATCAAATCTGAAAAATATTTAAATGAAGTAAAATTAGTATCTACGTATTATCCGTGTCAGGTACTAGATAGATTGCCAGAAATGGTTGTTTGTCAATCGCCAATTTTGTTTATGGTTGCCATTCACTAATTGTGTTCAAAACGGTAATTTAATGTTACATTTAATAAATGCATAACATCATTAAAAATGATAAATAAGATAAAAGCAAACTAAAGTAATTCAAAGCAATAATTTAGTATACATTTATTAAATACATAACATCAAATTAATGGCATTCCCTCCCCCCCCCCAAAAAAAAAAAACTATATTATTGACTGGTATAAAACCCCCGTCAAAAATGACGGGATGTTGATCTGCGTTTCATTTTCATAAGACTTCATACAAACAAACAGCATGAAGATTTTATTATTGAACGGTTCGTATTGTAGAAAAATACATTTTAAAAATTAGAAATGATTTCTACAAATACAAATGATGAGGATATTGTTTTTACACAATATTAGTTTCTGAAATAGTTCAGCGAATGGGCAAAATATTCAAATTAAATATTAAAAAAAATAATCCATGTGCGAAAATTTCTGTAAAAAAAGTGTTATCAATGAGTTTCTAAAGATCTTGATTCACCACATTGTTTGGTTACATAAGCAAAATTAAATGTAAATTCGGAAATGGCTTAACGATTGCACTAAACATTAAAATTTTGTTAGATTTAAATTGTATACGTTAATAATATTGTAGAGTACATATTTTAACATTTCTTGAAGAACAAAGTTTTTCAGTGATGAAAAACAAATATATATCAGAAAGATACATAAAAAGAGACAGAAAATTGCTTGTTTATGAGTATTAGCTTCCTAATTCAGAGTAGAAAACCGCCTATCAAAAATGACAGAAAGAACAAAGTTTTCTAAAAATAAAGAAAGATTTAAAACTAGTGATGTGCATAACGATTATTTTGTTTATTCGAATGAATACTTCGGGCATGCGCAGAAGCATATCTGTCAAACTTCAGCATTTTTTTTTATTTAATTACTGCCAGAAATTTTGAAAAAAGAAATCTGATTTTAATTAGAATTATATTAGACGCCAGATAAAAATGAAAAATGCGTTTCGTAACGAAACCCGTTTTAAACCCGTTTCGTTTAAAACCACTATAAACGGTCCTTCCTCCTTTTAGCAAATTGGCAGCAATGCCAGTAGTGGCATAAAGAAGAACAATTTCAGTATATCCACGTATAAAGGCCAAAAGAGTATTATATACAGGGTTGTTATAATTAAAGTTCGCCTATTCAGAAGGCTCTAGAGCCGGTTTTATGACTCCAAACGAAACAAAATTTCACTAGTACGTAGTTGAAGAGATACGCTCTGCGAAAATCGAAAAAAAAAAATTAGTTAAAATTTTTGTCAATAGGTGGCGCTGCGCCAATATTTAAGCCGATATTTGCAGATTCCTTTATTTTGTAAAAAACAAAATACAGGAAATTTTATTTCACAGTTGGTAAAAGTAAACTTTTTCAGATTCGTTATATCAATTTCGGTCAATCCAGATGAAACACACAAAATCACAAAATTTCACCCAACGCTTGAAAAAGATCACATTTTATTCAAATTTTCGACGAACGTCGTCAAAGTGACGTCGCAACTTCGAAAACTTGAAATTTCCTTCTAACCACCTGACGATTTAAAACTTGCTGATAAAGTGCGTCTGTGATTTTTTTGACACTGCAACAGTTGATTGTTTCTGAAAAGCATTTGAATCTACGCTTTGTGGAGAATGGTAACTTTTAAAGAAAAGGCACTTCTTGTAAAGTTATTTTATCAAAATAACAGCAACGCAGCTGCAGCTCTTCGAGAATTCCGGAAAGTAAAAGATGTTAGACGCGGACCAATGTCGGATCCTGGAGTTCACAAAATGATTAAAAAGTTCGAGGAAACAGGAAAACTCGACATTCTTCCTGGCAGAGGACGAAAAAAAGGTAGACATTTCTAGTATTGAAGATATTGCTACTGCTGCCGTGGATTTAGCAAGCCAGTCATCATTTGGTAATGCAAGTGTGCCAGCTATTGCGAATGAAGTCGATATGCCGATTTCCACTGTGAGAAAAGTGATGCGTCAAATTTTGCGCTACTATCCATACAAGATTCAGAGGGTGCAACAACTAATACAGGATGATACCGAAAGTCGGCTATCATTTTCACTACAGTTTCTTGCACGAATGAATGTGGACAATTCTTGGCCCTGGAATACTCTATGGAGTGATGAAGCGCATTTTTATTTAAACGGACATGTGAACACACACAACTGTCGAATTTGGGCGAAAGAGAATCCTAATGTTGTCCAAGAAGTTCCATTGCATGCAGCTAAAGTGACGGTGCGGTGCGGTTTCACAGCTATGTTTATGATAGGGCCATATTTTTTTGAGGAACTAAAATCCTCCGAACCCATTACATGTTTCGTAAATGGGAGAAGGTATCTCAATATGTTGTCAAATTTTCTGATTCCCGAGCTACAACAGCGAGGCTGCCTTTAAAATATCGTGTTTATGCAAAACGGTGCACCACCACACATTACTATAGCAGTTCGGACTTTCTTAAAAAGCCATTTTACAGAAGACCGCATCATAAGTCGTTATTTTCAAACAGTCTGGTCACCACGATCGCCTGATCTAACACCATGCGATTTTTGGTTGTGGGGATTTTTGAAAGATTCTGTATCTAAAGACAGATGTCAGACAATCTCTGATCTAAAAGACAGTATTAGACTTCATATTCGCTCAATCTCACAGGACAGTTTACGCAATGCTGTAGAAAGCACAATTCTGAGAATGGAATGCGTTATTGAAAATGGTGGAGGATTCATTGAGCATGCGTAATGTTTATTCTTCGTTATTTCCTCGCTGCCGAGCGACATGTTTTATTTTTGTTGATGCAGATTACATCACATGAAATTATATTCATTTTTCTGTATTGTTTGGAGTCATAGGTCAGGCTCTAGAGCTGTCTGATTAGATGAACTTTAATTATAACAATTCGCAGTTCGTCGAAGTTTGTTGAAACTTTTAAATTTGTGTGCTTCGTCTGGATTGACTGAAATTTATATAATGAATCTGCAAACATCGCCTTAAATATTGGCGCAGCGCCACCTACTGACGAAAAATGTACCAATTTTTATTTCGATTTTCGCAGAGCGCATCTTTGCAACTACGTACTACTGAAATTTTGTTTCGTTTGAAGCCATAGAACCGGCTCTAGAGCCTTCTGAATAGGCGAACTTTAATTATAACAACCCTGTAGATATGTCTTACCTGATCCACCTGGACCATGCAAATAAAAACATCGTGGAGTAATTTGCTGATCGTCAATTGCTTCTATGATTTTTAAAAGAATCTTTTTGCTGCAAGATCAAAGGTGGATTTTTTTTTTTCAATAGCATCATAGGCTTCACTGATAAGGTTATAAATTAAAACTCGATCTTCAGTGGACTGGGTGCTGGCAAATCAAATGTACTTAAGCTAACACCATGGCTCTTGATTATCTCTTGAATATTGTGTAAAGCATGCTGTTGCACTATAAAATCATTGAAATTCCTCATAAAATCCTCACACAAAGAATCATTAAATTTTCCCCATAATTGAAGAGGATTTGATGGGTTGCAAGAAAGACAAAGAAAAAAGAAAATACTTGCCTGAGCTGTGCAGGCATTTGAAAAACGCAGGCTTCTGATAAACATCTATCCCACTCCTGTTCATCGGCCAAAAGTTGCCTTTGACGATCTGCTTCAAGGAATGTAGGTACAAAAATTCATAAGTTCTCAAAGATAGTTGCTCCAGGAATTTTGAACAAAAGTAGACGAAGGCAGTAACACTTGATGTCTTTTGGAGAAAATAAATATTTTGTAGCCAAAACTTTTTTTCTCCACGTTGTCGTTGTTTCCAAACATCTTTTTCGAACACATAATGAAGAGGTATTTCTGAATATAGGTATTGCCTGGAATTTACATCTGAAAGATTCAATTTAAACCAAGCTGTAAGAGTTGTGTCACGATTTTGATTAAGTGCTGCATTTTCCATTTCTTGTTGAAAATAAACTTTGCAAATATAGGGTAAGTCTTATTATAGAATGTGATTTATCATGCATTTTGAATTACAAGAGACTCCACATTGCCTCAGGTACACTAACATATCTGACATTCCCATGACTGGAAATTTCATCATGTAGAAATTAGTGTCAATTGTTGTTTTCATGAATGACAAACGTTCGCTGAATCATAACCTTTATAAATACACTTGTAAACATATTTGACAGATTTGATACTCGTGCAAGCTTCTATGTTAATCTAAGAGTCATATTTATGCAAGAGTGTAATACTGTATGGCACGACCCAACGATTATCAACAGGTATTCCATTAATAATTACATCGTTACCTTCACGGCGTTGGTAAAATGGGTAACCATCAACATTGACTCGAGTTTCAGGCTGGAATGTTTTTGGAAAATTCTTGCTACAGTTACCATTTGCGATGCAAGATGAATTTGGGTTAAAAGTTCCACATGGGCCACGTATCATTGTCCTCGAAACAGTTTCATGTAATCCAGGATAATGAACTGAAAGTTTTGCCACTATGACTCTATCAATCTGTGAAGCCTCATGAAATTTGAATTCCTGTTCAATAATAAAAAGAATATGAGAATGGGATAGTCCACGTTTTTGAAAATCAGGATATCAATCAAGCACCAAATTTGGTTGTCAGTCAACTTCACCTCATGGATAAAAATGTTCATATGTTTTAGGATTCAAGTTTGGACTTGTAATAATAATAATATAATAACAGTAAACTAAGTAATAATACTTATATAATAATATATTTTTATATATAATAGTATATAATAGTATATATTTTATATATTATTATTAATATAAACTAGTAATAATAATAATCTTCCATAATCGGATTCATAGCCAAGGTTGGTGACAAATATCAGCGATGTTGGCAACAATGTAGTTTCAAGATTTTGCGAGTACCCAGCTAAAAATGAACTGCAGTTTTTCTACAGAAGTAAAGTAATTTTGAAGTTTTTCTACAGTCAACTGTAGATTTTCTACAGTGAAATCTCAACTATAAAAATACTTCAGTTATTTTGCAGCTAATGTGAAGTAATTTTGCAGTAATTATTTCAAAAAGACTGTGAGCTATTATCTGCAAAAATACTGTAGTTTATGTGAAGTCATTTTAAAATCATAAATTAAAAAAAATAATGAGAGTTTACATTTGTAGTATTACTGCAGTAAATTTGAAGTAATTTTACAGTCATATCCAGAGGTATATTTTCTAACGTATCTGCAGTGTAACTGTAATTATTGTGAGGTAATTTTACATAACTTAAATTATAGAAAGCTTGTGTTATATTTTCTGTAGTTTATCTGCAGTTTTTAAAGTGATGTTAAAGTTTTTCAGTTTTTGATATTTTTGCATAATTCCCTATTTACTTTAATAATAATAATTAATAATGTTTTCAAGACTTTTATTTTAATGACCTAATTTTAACACCTGGGTAAGTCCTCGCACTCTACTTTAAGTGAAACAAAACAAATATTAACAGAAATTAAACTTTTAAATTCAAAAGTAATAATAATGGTTACAACAATAAAATTAGTTTTGCGTAAACCACGCAAGATATAATGCACAAGTTGGCTGTAGACTGTATTACGAAAAATTACTTTGTTTTGGATCTTCAATATCTCCTTTCACCCATCCCCTTGAAGGTTGAACTTCAAAAATCGCTGAAATACAAATCAAACGCTTTTTAAATATATTCCGTATGCTGCATTTCACGCTCCTACCTACAACTGCTGCTGAGATATGCCGAAATGACTAAAAACCTTCGACACCCCCTTTATCACTCCTAGGAGTTACGAATATACGTAAACTCAGGAGGTCAAATTTCTAGCTTCAATAGTTTCGTTTGTGCTGACTGATAGGACTGCCTTTAATATGACAACTGTATAATATTGACTATGCAGTTACAATGAAGAAAGCAGAAAAAAAGGGAAGTTACTGTAATTAGTATTTTCGGTGCCATTTTTGGCGCAGTGAATCTGTTCTGGCACGGATGATAAGTAAATACCGTAACATTTAACATATACGAAATGCATTCTAATAGTGTCTAACCAATGTTTGTTTAACCTTAGTATTTTTATATGAGCATTAAAATAATCAATTTATAATAATCTAAAAATGTATTAGTAACGTGTACTAACATCAATAAAAATAAACTTGAAGGAAAATCTTTCTTTTCAAAACAATCTTTATTTTCTTTTGAGAACCGAATAAAATATTTAATTTTAAAGCATTTTCCTTTTTCTGAACGACATAAAGTTCCCTCGGGATTGAAAATACCTGTTGTTTTGGCGCGAAATATGAGACAGATGTAATGAAATTTTGAGAAAAAGAATTTATTGCACTTCAGCTCTTTCGCGTTCGCTTTTCAAGAACTAGGTTGAAATGAAAATGCAAGTTTTTTATTTCCTTCTTCCAAGCTCAGTTTTTATTCTTGCGTATAAAGTTGCATCCTGGAAATACGAAGGAAAATATTTTTAAATTGTTCAGGCATTTTTCTTTAGTTAGAAAAAAGTATGTATATTACAATCATGTGAAAATTTTTACGCAATTAATTCATAAAAAAGCTTTTGTGCTTTTGGAAAATCAATGACTGGTGAGGGAGGGTGTGGAGAAAATATTGTTTACTGGCGACTAGAACTTTTTGTTGTAAATTATATACTATTTGATCTTCTAACATTTAGTTAAATGGTCACTCGATATATAATCGTTAAAATTTTAGTAGAGGTAATTAATTCAATATATTCATTTTTTTATCTTTACTCATTAAAGAGCATAAAACTTTATTATATAGGTAAAATCTTCTTACCTTCTCTTTTTCAGCTTCTGGCATAGTATATCCATTACGTATAATCCTTTGTATTTGTTGTATCACTGAATTCTCGTTTTACTCTTTCTTTTCACTTATTTGCCGTTTATTTCTGCTTAAACATATGGAAAGAAAATAATATTAGCATGTGTTTTGTGAAGATGGATGCGACTCATTTCTCTTTTAGAGTATAAAAGATTTTAATATGACAATTTAACATGATTATATTTACAGGTTTTAAAGTTATAAATTTCTATTCGCTTTAAGAACGATTGAGAGATGCGTCCACTCAGGCGAGGAAAATGAAGTTACACTGAATTAAACAGTCTATGGTACTTAGAGTTTCTGATGTTGTGAACCCAGATATCAAGGGATTTAGCTGAGAGTTCATGAGTTCAAAAGTTCAAAAGGACAGACTCGTGGCTTTTGACGTTACAAGGCAGCCATGTGGTTTTTGACTGACTTGAGTGCATAGGGCTGGTTTGGTTTCTCTTGTTTCTTTCTATAACTGAGGGAAAACTGGGATTATTCACTGGGAGAATAGGAGAACAGCCCCCCCCCTTAATCCCAGGTCGAAGGAAGTTCTTGTAGTTTCAGCCTTTCACGGTTTCTCAGGTGTTCAGGTTTGGGAGTGGGCTTTGTCAACAAATCTGCAATCATGGATTTGCTGGGACAGTATTTTTGTTCGATTGTTTTTGATTCTGTTAAGTGTTTAATGACGTGGTATTTCACATCAATGTGTTTAGTCCTGTTGGAAAGTTTTTCGGATTCTGTCATCTTTATCGCTGAGAGATTGTCCTCATAGAGTGTTATTGGACATTTTTGCGGTAAGTCTAGACTAGATCATCTAAAAGTTTTATGAGCCAAACGATTTCATTTTCTGCGCTTGCTGCTGCTACATATTCCGCTTCGGCGGACGATTGAGCGATGCAAGACTGTCGTTTGGATATCCAGTAGATTGGATTCTTGCCTATCATAAAAACATTTCCTGAAAAGAGTGGCTGGTTTTTTAACTGAGCGTAAATGAAATCTCTTAAAAAAAGATTAACTTTGCTTACTCTAATTAAAAAAATTATGTGTTTTTTAATTTGTATTTTATGGCATTATATCAGTCTCATTTTATTGTATAGTATATAAATAAGTGGATTCAGATCATTGCCTCCTATATTAAAATTATTAGGAAATGATAAAAGTACTTTTGAAAATCACTTTGTGCAAAAATGATTAAGTTTAGGTATATTTTAAGTTGCTAAATATCTTTTGAAACACATTTCCAATTATATAAAAAAAGAAAAAGAAATTTTATTTGCTTATATTAAAATATAATAGATAAGGGAATGATGGGTAATAAAAATGTGCACTTTGATTTAATATTTGAAAGCCATGCGAATATTGTTGAACAAAAAATAAGATGGTTTCTTTGCGTAGACTTATATAATGCATGTGCTGTCATTTACTGAGCAAATAGAAGCAGAATTATAGTAATGTGAGGAAATGACGACAACTATAAAACGTGTCCTATTTCCTTTCATTGCATAAAATATAAATATAAATAATTGTCTAAATATTTATTTAATGATCTTTAATGGATTTATAAGAAAACATTCTAAGCATGCATGCTATAATGACAGAGAAACTACATTTTTCCGTACATGTGTGAATGGTGACACACTGAGGGTAATAAGCAGATAGGCACAGTTTATATGTATCTCTAATTTATATTGATAGTTTAAATCATTTCTTTCTGTTTGTAATTTAAAAAATACATCCACAAGATCCATGGCACAAGAAATTGCCTCTTTTCTGAGAATTACTCATGTAATATAAACTTTAAAAACCCTCTAATGTTTAATTATACTCAAAATTCTGAGCAGTGTTGAATTCAGACTTTTTTCTCCGGGAGGGATTTCTGTTGCTCCGGGGAGGGGGGACATTATAGAATTCCGGGGGGGATTGTACGTTTTGACCATTAAGAGCATAAAATCTCAAATCTTGCGGGCCACCCCCTGCATTCGTAATTCAACACTGATTTTGAGTTATAATCAAGAAAGTTTTTTTTAGAATATATTCTTAAAAGAATAATCTTGAAAGAAGATTTTGAAAGAACATATTCTTGATTTATGAAAGTTTAGCGGAGATTTTCTGCAACCTCTGATGTTGATGTCAATACTTTTCATAAAAATTAAAAAAGGCGAAATATCTTTTCCGATTTGATGTCTTAAAATAATGGATACATAACGACAGAATCGATCGGAGTTATGATGGAAATTACAGTTAAAAGTTTTACTGAAGTTGAAAAACTAAAATTTCGTTTTCGGAAGAATTCGAGACATTTTTTGTTATTTTTTTTTTATTGTGAAATACGACAAAACACAAAATCGATTTTTAATATTATTTCTTCCATTTGTCGAATTTATGACAGAGCATTTACTTAAATAATATTTGGATTTCCTTTTCCTTTTATTTCTGATAAGAGAAATATTGATATATTTTAAAATTGGTTCGAAGAAAGAAATTAGTTTTTTGAAGGCTTGTTGCTTCACATTGTACCTAAATTTCTAAAAAGAAAGAAATGTTTATTTTCGTGGAGTAAATAGAATTCGTTTTTCAAAATAATTTTTCTATTGACAATTTATAAATTTATGATTTGTAACTGAAGTTTGCTGATTAGTGATTTCATGCAAATTTTATTTCCAAAACCCACCTGTTTAAGTGAAGTAAATATGTAAAATTGTTTCTAACAGCGATAAAGTAATATTTTCGCTCTTATAATTGCATTATAAAACACAAGATGTCAGGGTTAAAAATATCCAAAGTAATGGTCTACACTGAGAGAAGACACATGATTTATTATAAGATATAACGGGTACCTCGGTTTCGCTACAAAAGTCGACATGACGCCGAATTAAGTTACAACAAAAAATTATTTAAAACTATTAAGTAATGAGGACTGCAAAAAGAGCGACATAAATCTAAATATGTTAATCATTTCAAACTCCGCAAACTCTCAAAAGAACTAAATGCAAATTTAGTAATCTTAGAAATCAACATCCGCCTGCAAAAATGACTGTTCACAAGTGTAATCGAAGCCAACCGCTATGTTGAAGACCATTATCGCTGAAAATATTAGAATCGTTAACACTTTCACAATATACTAAATGTCACTAACTAAATGGAATCCCGGGGATTCCGAAATGCACTTTAGTCAAATACGTGGGAGAACACCTTATCAACTGTTTGTCTGTGGCAGACTAACTAGCTATTTTTAAGCCACCTCAATCATTGGAATAAAATGGCACGATGTCTGCACTTAAAATGCGCCAAATCTGCCTAACTAATCCACTTGAGTGAGATTCGGCTGATCCGTCCGTTGAAACTTTCACATTCATATTTATACTTCGCCAGCCGACCACAGTAAGCTAATTTGCGTATAACCGTAAAAAATAACAGCGAAATCCAGATTCAATAAGGCACAATTATACTTGCGAAAGTCAGAAGAACGACAGATAGAGTTCATTTCACGCACAAGGTGCTAGGTGTCGGACAACCCGCTCACAGTCTAGACCAGCCATACGCAACCTTTTTTTCTCGCAGGCCCCAAACATATGTTTGCGACGTTACGCGGGCCACAACACACTTATGTAATAATGTAAAAAAGAAGGTAATTAAATTAGTAAGATACTTAATTAATATAACAAATAAATATAACAAAGTTAATATTATCAGTAGGATTGAACGTTTATTCTGAAAGAAATGTTACTAAATTTTTTTAACACCAGTATTTCCAAACAATAAACTTCGTGGTTAATTTCTATTGCAAATGTTATAGAAATAGGCCGCGAAGTTTTTTGTTCGGAAATAGTATTGTAAAAATAGTTTAGTTACAATTTTTTCCCACGACAAATGTTCAACTCTAAAAACGCAGTATTAGTTATATAAAAAGGTACAAAACGTGACAATATTACAATGCAAAATTTCTAAAGAGGAATAAAAATCAGGGCAAATTCTCTAATAAATCAGTTTTTGCTCAAAGCAAAAACTTTGTATTATTATTTTTTAATTGTAGAATATGCGTATATAATATATATTACACATTTAATTAGTTTTGGATAATGTTTGATTAATGTTGAAGATTAAGAAATGTATATACCGCTGTAGTACAAATATAGGACAACATGTAAAAAGAACTTTTGAATTAGAAAACGGCACCTAAGGCGTTTTAACCTAATTTTTAATTAATTATAAATAACAGGACAGATTTTGTCTTCCCATGAAAATATATAAAACAAAGGTCAACGTCTTAAATATTTGTTATGCACATCTCAATTAATTTTATAAATATTAATTAATGATTATGCGTCTTGGGCCGCACATAAAGGGTTACCGGGCCACCTGCAGCCCTAGTTGAGTATGGCTGGTCTAGACTTTCGTTAAAATAGTAACTAGATACTTTCACTGAGCTTCTATTGCGTCAGGGGGTTATAGGAGTTTTTTGGCTTCAAAAAGTGCATTTTTTGCTTTCATTTTCTGAATGTCTCACATTTCATAAATATTCTGTCAACGATGTTTAAAAAAAATTAGATAAATATGTAGAAGTTATAACAATTCTCGTCGCACAGTGTATGACTGAGTGGTACATGCTACAAAACTTTATTTTCTCGAAACAATGCTTTTAATGTATTATTGTACCCAATCAAACTGATTCATAAAGAAGTTATACAAGTGGACGTTTTCCCAGCTGATAGAAAAATAATATGGTGTTCCATTATCTGTGGTTTGATCTGTTGATCTGCGTCCTTTATCACACAACGCATGCCAAAAGGTTGCCAAAAGGTTGTCTAAAGGAATTGTGTCTATCAGAGTTGCCAAGAATAGCTGGTAGAGCGTTTGTAGCTTAGGCCTAATGTCTTGGCATGGACTCCTGGCTTGAGTACTTTTTTAAACAGTTGAAAAATTGTTAATTTGTATGAATGTTTTTTGTAAGTCGGTATCCAAAATATATATTTAATCGGATGAACATATTTCCTTATTTATTTTTTAAATGAAAGTATATGTATTTTCCTAGTCTTTGACCGATGCTTTTAAACACTTTTCAAAATAGTTGAAAAGTGTTTATGAATTCTGTTTATTTGTTTGCCATCTATCTCTCCATATTCTAATTCTCTTACATATACTCGGATATGTTATTAAGCTTTACTATACAATGTTTGGTATTGGAAATGAAGTGTGTAGCATTTATAGTTCGTTTACAGGACACACAGAAGAATTCCGTTACATTATAGTCTATGGGAGAAAAATCGTTTGCGAAGGATTTTAAAGAGGCTACGATATTTCAAACATAACGAGATGAATATGCATTACTTAGACGGACTACAACATGCTTTCTCAGGAGTATAGAATAATTAGCATTTATAGTTCGATTGCAGGGATGCACAAAAGAATTCCATTTCAGTATGATCTATGCCGAAAAATCGTTTCCGCTGCATTTTATTGATGTTATGATACTTCAAACATAATGAAATCATTAAAGTGCACTGCGACATGTTTTCTGTAGTTTATGGGGTGCATAGTATTTATTGTTCTGTACTACAAAAAATAATTCGATTACAGGACTGACTAAGATCGATAATTGTTGGAAGTGCGTTTTTCGCTGTGGTATGTCTTTTTAAACTTATCTAATTTTGAGTGTATTAGGTGTGTGTATACATTCTATAGATCGCATACAGGGCTACACGAAAGAATTCGCACACATTACCGGATATGCTTCAGAATCTGCTTTAACCCTTAGACTCCCAGTGGGACACTATGTCCCAGTGCAACTTCAAAAAGTACCACTGGACACAGCAGTTCCTGAAACGCTTAGAAAACCATGTCTGCTTGTCCCACTGGTCTCTCACGTTCATTTGGGATCGTAGTTGACCGTTTGCTCGGTAGATGGCAGCCCAAGGCAATTTAATTTAAAATATCCCCCCCCCCCAAAAAAAAAAATGGTAGTCAAGGGGTTAAATACATAAAAATCAACAAGGAATGACGAATTCATAAAATTGAAAACATATGAAATAATTATATTTATTAATCATCGAGTTCTCATACAAATAGAAGGTGTTCGCATAATTTTATTTTCACAGTTTCTCTCTTAATGCTTAAAAAAAATTAACTATACCCCATAATTATAGTAAAAATTTATCAATCAAAAAATAATATTTTATTTGTCTTCCTTTATGAAAGTTCTACGACAGTTTTTTTGTAATTTTTGACACTGAAAGAAGTCCAATACTTTTCTAGAAAAAGGGAAATTTCTTTCCTGTTTCGAAATCTTAAAGTAATGGATGCATAGCGATAAAATCGATAGAAGTTACGTTCAATTTACAGTTAGAAGTTTTAACGATTTGAAGAAAAATAAAAACTATAACTTCATTTTCTAGCAATTTCAAGGTACTTTTTATTTTATTTTTTTGCTATGAAAAGCTAAAAAATAAATCAATTTTTGATATTTCTTATTCTGTTTTGTTGTATTCAAGATGCAGTTATTTATTTAAATACTATTATTTGCGTCTTCCCTTTTAATTTTTTGATCAATATACTTCAGTACGAGTTAAGTTAAAAAAAATCTCTGTTTAATTTTAATTTTATTTTTTATATAATTAAAAATTTCTGCCATCCATCAACTTATTTTCCGATTAACCGTAAATGACCGAATTTTTCTTCGAAGTAGGTACAAATTCTTTCCGGTCTGTAGCAGGAGGAACACGTAGCTTCCTAATTCCTCTGTATTAAAGATTTCAGCTAATTTTACTCGAAACATGAAGCTAAAATGCGTGGAACCCAATTATAGATTACAGTATAGCCTCGAAAATTCGCGACAATTCTGGATCCACTACACTTCTGTTCTAGCGTACTTTTGAGGTTCAGCAGAACTACCTGATTGGCTTGTCGTATTGTCAATCAAACTAATAAGTAACAACCCACACACGCGGTCACATTTGCTGACAGACGGAAGAAGAGCCCTGTTCTGTTGAAGTAGAAAAGAAAGCAGCACGTTTTTTTCTTTTGCGTAAATGAGAAAACTATATTTCAATCTATGTTAAAATCACATTTCAATAAATAATAGATAACAATAATTTATTTTTATTCCTGAAACTGTTTTTCAGTTTTCCGGAAAACGTAATTTTTTGAGTTGACACTCTTCAAATAAGCGTGCAATAAAAAAAAAAAAAAGAAAAAAAAAACTATTATCAGTAAATTAACCAATCTAAGGGGGCACGAAAAATTGAAAGTGCCCTGGGCACAAAAACTTGCTAGTCGGGCCCTGATCCCAATGTAATGCTAAATGACCTCAAACTGATTTTGCCTTTGAATTACACACTGTTTTGCTTTAATTTTTATAAATTTGCTTGTGTGAAGGTAAAATTTTTATGCTACGGAGATGTATTATACTGCAATCCATGTTTGCCCTGGATGGAAAAAAAAGATACTTTCAGCCCTGTATGAAAGGCAGAAACTATACATGATACAATCCTTAATTAGCAATAAGGAAGTATTAAGCAATCATAAGCATAAAATTATAGAAGCAAGTTTTGGTGTTTTTATGTTTGCCTGCACACATTTCACCAACAGCAGCTTTTATTTTTTGCATATGAAAATATTAAATTTGAAATAATGCTTTGATGTAGAAATAGAATCGTTTAGTTTGTGATATTATCCCTTTTTTTGTGTGTGTGTATTTTAAATGAAATGAATGAAAAGTTTATGTTTTAAATGAAATGAATAGAATACAAATGATGGTGATGGGAACAATTAGCAATTTATTATCTGTGCCTGGCTAACATAAAAGTACCCAAGTTTCTTTTAAAAAGAGGTAACATTCAACATACAAAACATATATTTCAAAAGAATTTTATTTGTTATCTAAATAGAATTATTTATCAGTAATTTTCAAATTAACTACCATTTTAGGATTACTATCACACATAATTTGGTTTAAATTCCAAAAATGGTTACGTGTTATTGATTTCTGATAAGTTAACGCTCAGTAGGAAAGTGATATTTTATAAGTTTCTCAAAGTTACATAAAAAAAAAGGTTAATAACTGGTGATTTTAATTGATATTATTTTTAAAAAAATGATGTTTAATGTTTTTTCAAAATAATTTTGACCAAGAAAAATGTTATTCTAAGGAAGATATTGTTAGGCCTAATGAGCCTATAGTAAAAAATATCTAATTGACAAAAAGTTATTATAACTGAATTCATAATTAAAAATATAGCTAATACCCCTGAGAGGTAATAAAAATACTTACCATTTTAATAAGAGATTTTCAATAAATAAAAATTAAAGTAGTAATTTTGTTTACATTAATATTACTATTTTGCCACACTTTGTTTACACTAAATAAGGAACAATAAAGTTTTCTCTACCTTTATTTTCAACTACAGATATAAAAAGTTTTGTAAAATAATTATAATAATACTCATGAGATGTATAAAGACTAAAGAGCAGACATTAATATTAAATTTTAAACTATTATATAAATATATATTAGAAGAAATTTTTGTATTCTTATATATTTAAACTAGTCTAGTTAAAAATATTTATAATTGTTAAATCAGGATGTTAAATTTCTGTAATTTGGTAACTACAATAATCTAACACTCAATCACTTAAATACATATAAACACGTAAATGAATACATTTTATAATACATATATATGTTAAGTTATACCCATGTCAAAAAGTTTTTTTTTTTTTTTTTTTTTTTTTTTTTTTTTTGTTAAATGGAATTATGTGTTTAAGGTTAAAGTATTAAACAGGCAGTTATTTTGGAAATCTCCCATTACTAAAATAGATTGAAATTACTTTTATTCTTTGAAATTTTACATGAAAACAGGCATGTTAAATCACTGTTTAATGTTATTAAATAATATGTCAATAATACACAGGTGCTTAGAATTATTAGAAATAAATATAATGGACATAAAACTCAATGCTTATTAAACCTGAAATTGCTTTATTCAGCTCTCTGCCCTTTCTTTAAATGTGGTAATCCATTTATAAAGTTTCACAATCAATTTATTAAATCGAGTTCGGCTAGCAGATGTACACTTTCAAAGCAGAAGAAGAAATTACACTTCTGCTTTCAAAAGAGACACCAGCTGGTCAATTAATTCAGAAATTCAATTAAAAGAAAAGTCCATATTTCCTTTTATACTGAATACGTCTTAGAAAAGAATCACTTCAAATCGCGAAACACATGGCAGCTATGTAACTGAAAAATAACTGCAAATGATGACTCTTCTTTTAATCAACTGATAATAGTAAATGATGATTCTTCTTTTTTTCAGCTTATAATATTAAATATTCCCCTTTAATAGCGCAACGAAATAATTGAAAACAGAGCTTAAATCTACTTTTTAAAATATCCATATCGTTAAAAAACAAACTTGTCATTCCCCTCAGAGCGAGACTTGTAAACAAGTAGGAGGTTCTATTTCCATCCAGCGATAGCCGTGACTGGCTCAGAAGTACGCTAGAACAGAAGTCTAGTGGATCGAGAATTGTCGCCGAAAATTCGACGTCGTCGGCACTGAGAATAAGACGGATTTTTGAAAATTCCGGATTTCCGAAA
Organism: Maratus michaelseni; assembly: GCA_963931845.1. Taxonomy (NCBI): domain Eukaryota; kingdom Metazoa; phylum Arthropoda; class Arachnida; order Araneae; family Salticidae; genus Maratus; species Maratus michaelseni. Next base: position 191,356,652 of record OZ007587.1, read on the forward strand.
GAATATCAAAAATACTTCCGCTGTTCTTGATGATGACTTTAGTCATAATTTAATTTATAACCAAACGATAATTATGTGAGAAAAACACAAAATTAAACATTAAAGAAACCTTACTTTAGTTGATATTTTCTGTGCTACAAATTTTTTTTAATAAACAGTGAAGTCATTTCTCGTCGTGTAATTTCCGAAACATCGATGTCTATTTTATTTGCTTCAATTGTTTTGGCTGTTCTTTTACAAGATTTTCTTGTATATATTTCAGAAATACAGTCTTGTTTCTCTAAAGCAGATATTAAATCTCCAGTCAAATTTATACATTTTCTCAGTTTTCTTCTGCCGGTTTCTTGTCCCCTGAGCTGCTAGTTGCATTATCTGCGGTTCTATTTAGTACAGCGTCTGTGACATCGCTATCCGTTAAATTGTTCATTGTTGGCGCATTTTTATCAATTCTCAGCCAATCATCTATGTCATTTTTTTCGACACTTAATGCATTTTCCGATTTTGCATGTTCAATTAGCTTATAAACGGTGGCCTTTTCATGAGAATTGTGGCAACCGGAAAATTCCTAGTCAAATATTTCTTTTTTGCATGTTTACTTTCGTCCTCGACGTTTTAAATTCGTAAACAATTGCTATTTTTCTTTCTTTTTTAAATTGGAAGTTTAAAAAAAAAGGGGGGGGGATGGCATTGATGCCAGATTTTTTAAGTTGCCATATTTCTGAGGTCATATTGTATTCTCCGTTATCGTCATTGGTATATTTAAATGGGAATTCCTGAAATTAGTCAGCTACCGCCATGTTGGCTTCATTTATGCCGATTTATTTTGTCACCAAATTTGGCGATACTTCACCAAGTATCGCCAAGCTTAGCGAGAATTTGAAACAGGTAGACATCATTATGTTAGGTATGTGTGCGAATATTTTATGAATATTGACATACTTTTTTTTTTGAAAAAATGACGTCATTTTATAATTATCGACCAATTATGGAAGAATCCCTTTTTTTTTAAACCGCTGTCTTGTTTCAAATGGCAGAATTTCAAACTGCTGTATTTCATCTATATTTTAAGACAAAGGAGAAACGGAAAATGCTTTGGAGTCTTTGTATTAAGACCTAACACTTCTTCGCATATTTTGTTTAGTTTAACAGCATTAAGTGGCCGCTTTTTTGGAACAAGATGGCGTATAAAGCTGGCCAACGAACTCCGTCAAGATCATGATAAGCCCTCTACATATGCTCGGTTACATCCAAATTGGTTTATAAATATGACATCTACTGCATTACAAATTCATATATATGTTATGAATTATTCTAGATCCATCAACCGTTGACAGGCCAGCCACGATTTCTATAATTTTACACCAGATCATAGCACTATTATTCCACCGCCACAAGTTACTAACGCTGTTCCATGCTATATGATGAGGAAAGATCACGAATTATACTCCATAGAGGCAGTCGCACGTAACCGGAGAACAGGCTAAGTAAATCAATCCAGGCAGTTTCCCACTCAAGAATAACAAACTGTAATGACGAGACAACTGTTTATTAGATGACGTCGATTAACAACTCCACTAAATCTCATCAAAAACTCGAAGCTATTTAATGCATTAGATGACGGCACAAAGCTATGTTTTTTTAAGACTCTCTACCAATGACATACGCATTTTGACCCCCTAGTGACTGGGTCTAGTTGACAGAAGAAAAACGTACAAAAATCTGTCTCCGAAGCCAGTGCAATCGTATAAATATTCCAAGATTCTGCTCAAGGTTACAAACGCGCGAAAATGCTAGTCCACTGACAGCCATGTTCGGAGGGAGACAATGGGGGTAGAAAAGGCGGGGCTTGCTCACTAATGGTTGAAAAAATGAGGCCAAGAGGGTGTGTACCTGACGTATTGTCAAAACTCTTTCATAGAAGCGGTATTTTAAAAAGGTAAAAAAGCCTTGAGCGGGAAAGACGCGAGGAATCATGGGATGCCGAATGATAATTAAATAGAAATAAAAATGGTATTACAAAATGTTCCAAAGAATAAAAATTCAATGTCTCAAAATAAGAAGAAATTAAGCAGGTGCTTTTAGAAGCAGTGTTGCATTTAATAGAATAAGGTTTTTATAAATACCTGTAGCTTTTAACAGATTAAGATTTTTAGAATGATAATTAAAAGAATATTTTGATTAAGATATGGAATACAATATAAAATGGCGAAAATTTTTATTATTACATATATATATATATATATATATATATATATATACTGGGTGGCTAGAATAAAAACACCCCTACCCTGCCTGACCTCTCTATATATTGAACTACTGAGTGTATAAGTTTCAAAGCTTCAAAGTTTGTGCACATACTATTCAAAACATTGTGAAATGTATTACGCGTAAAATATTAGTTTCAGAAATTGCCCAGAGATGGCGCTGTACAACTGGACATATGCTAAAAAATAAAAAAACACATTGTAAACACATTTTATTTGAACGTACCGAAAATTCATGTGAGAAGGATCTTATCAATGCAGGGCATGCTGCTCAATATGGTTCCTTTCTTGAAGATGTAAAATATGCTGCCTGTAGACAGCTTTTTCAATTGCAGATCGTAACTGATTGACTGAGTTCTTTATCACATGCAGAGTGATATCTTCTTTCAAATCTGCAAAGGGTACCAGGCGTCCTCGATAAACACGATTTTTTAAATGTTCCTACATCCAAATTCACACGAATTAGGATCTTCAGAACGAGATGGCCAGGTTCTGGAAAATGCACGACAGATTACTCTGTCTTTAGTGAAACGTTGATGAAGAAACTGTTGTACACGGAGTCCAATGTGTGGAGGCGCTCCACGTTGCATAAAAGTAATTGAGTTAAGACATTGCTGCTGTATCAAATGGGGTACAGTAAAAATTTTGAACATCCTTTAGTACCTGTTAGCCAACGCGGTACATGTTACAGGGCCATTACGAGTAGCCTCTTCTAAAAAGAGGCGTCCAAGAACGAATGTGGCTGTGAATCCACGCATTCACAGTTTTTAAAAATTATTTTTGTTTTTATTTAATTTTTCTGTTAACAGTGCCATCTATCGGTGTTTTGATATAATTGAGAACTATTTTTTCTTTTCGCGTAATCCGTTTCCTCATGTCTTGAATACACTATATGGCCAATGATGACCGGTCACTTGCGATTTTAGACGTTTTGTTCAATATCTGGAAAGATACATGAGGAATTATCCTGAAACTTCAGGAGTATAAACAACATGATAGACATCATATATTTCCGCGAAGATTTTTTTCCCCGAAACCTCATAAGGGGCCGTCAACAAATTGAAGAAAAACGAATATATTTTGGATAACCCTGTAAAAACTAATATCGCAAAAGCGTTGAAACTGTAGCACATGCTTAGGAGGCTTTTTTTAATAAATTATGCTCATTTTTATGAGGATATCACGTAATAATCCTGGAGAAATGAAGGTTTTTATAAAACAATCCCAAATTTCAACAAGTGTTTTATTTATAAAATTCAGAGTTCTTAATATAAAAGAATGTTCTCTTCAAGAAAGATAACACACAACATTATATATAATACCCTGCAATCAGAATTAAAAAATAATAAATAGTGGATGAAAAATGAGCAGGCGGTTTACTAAATATTGTTTCACTGCGCATGCGCCAATTTAATCAAATTATACTGTGCACAATATATTACCTAAGTGTATGGACCAACTTTTGTGAAAGTCCCAAAAACATAGCTTGAAAATACTGATAGTAATCGTCGATAGAATAAGCTCGAAATTCGCTGTTCCCAAAAGGAAACAAAAAGATGAGGGGTTGTATCCAAATATACTAGCTTATGAAAGTTGACATAATAAGAATGAAGTGTCTTTCATTGTATATTTGATACAACCCCTCATCTTTTTGCTTCCTTTCGGGAACAGTGAATTTCGAGCTTATTCTAGCGACGATTACTATCAGAATTTTCAAGCTATGTTTTTGAGACTTTCACAAAAGTTGGTCCATACATTTAGTTAATATATTATGCACAGTATAATTTGATTGAATTCGCGCATGCGCAATGAAAAAATATTTAGTAAATCTGCTCATTTTCAGTCCAATATATATTATTTTTTAATTCTGATTGCAGAGTATAATATATAATGCTGTGTGTCATCGTTCCTGAAAAGGACATTCTTTTATATTAAAAACTCTGAATATTATAAGCAAAACACTTGGTGAAATTTGGGATTGTTTTTATAAAAATCTTAATTTCTCCCCGAGTATACATGCTATCCTCATAAAACTGAACATATTTTATTAAAAGAAGCCTCCTAAGCATGTGCTACCGTTTCAACGCTTTTGCGATATTAGTTTTTACAGGGTTATAAAAAAATATTCGTTTTTCTGCAATTTATTGACTGCCTCCTGTCGGGTTTCGGGAAAAAATCTTCGCTGAAATACATGACGTCAACTATGATGTTTACACGCCTGAAGTTTCAGGATAATTCCTTATGTATTTTTCTAGATATTTAACAAAACGTCTAAAATCGCAAGTGACCGGTCATCATTGGCCATATAGTGTAGTATGTGCAAAAGATTTGAAGCTAATTCACTGAGTAGTTCAATATATAGAGAGGTCGGAGTAGGGGTGTTTTAATTCTGGCCATCCTGTATATAGAAATCAGCATTTCAACGGAGGGGGTCATTGTCATTTAAAATGTTCAGAAATTTTGACGGCTGAAATAGGTCGATTTTTACTTTTTGTAATGGAAGAGACCTAAAGTTATCTAATATTTTTTTATTGAATTCAAAAACTAGTTTAGTATAAAGTAAGTTCTTTTTTTTTTCTTTTTTTTTTTTTTTTGTTTAAGTTAAACTCTATTTCAGACTATTTGCAAATAATCTTCACCAATAAACTATCCTTTAAATAAAATGATGTATCATCACAATATTTTTATATCTTCTGAAAAGTCGCCGATTCTGAAATAGGGGAGATATAAATGAAGTGTGAAACGCATTTCTCAAAATCCCTTTCAAAATATGGATGATATGTTAAGGTCATATCCATATTTTTGATAAGACGTCGAGAGAGAAATCCAGCTCATATTTCTTGGGTGGCGTTTTATTGGCCACTATTTGCATTTTATGGACTGGGATTTTTTTTCTATGTCATTTCTATTTTTTCGAATTAAAATAAGCATTGATGTTATCTACCATCTTCAGGACTATTAATTTGAAAAGAAAAAATGTCTTTTTCTTTTTTAAGTTTCCAGATGAGATACGAATTAAAAAAGCACGAATTCTCACCAAAGACTTACTTAATTGATCATTAAGATATATATACACTGCTCAAAACAATTAAAGGATATTGCAGTTTTAGGTGGATTTTGTATCTGGGAAACTTTTTAGCTGATTGATACATGGTCGACAGACATAGTAGGTTATATGAGAATAAATTACACATGTTTGGCAGAAAAAAATGCATTTTATTGCGCATTTGTGTACAAAAGGAAAAAAACACAATTTGTGCATATGAGAAAAAAAGAGTAAGAAAAGGTGTTTTCTTCAAAGAAAATCATTTTCAGTAGGGGGTATGGTTTCCACGGGCGGCCAGCAACGTTGAACACCTTTAAGGCATGGACTCAATGAGGCTATTAATGACGAGTTGGGGTATTCTGACCCACTCTTCCAGAAGAGCTCTTTCCAGTTCTTGGAGAGTTTGTGGGGGTTGTTGGTGGCCAGAAACTCGTCTTCCTAGAGCGTCCCAAACGTGCTCGATTGGATTCATGTCTGGAGAACACGCTGGCCATTCCATTCGAACGATTCCTTCCTCGAAAAGGAAATCCTCCACCAGGTTTGCACGATGTGGCCTGCAGTTATCGTCCATTAAAATGAAGTTATCTCCGATTGCTGCAGCGTAAGGGACTACAATAGGTCTGAGGATCTCATCCCTATATCGGCGACCAGTCAGAGCTCCATCTCAAATGATGTAGTGGTCAGTGCGCCCGTCAATGGAGATGCCACCATACACCAACACTCCTCCACCGCCAAATCTGACACTTTCGTGCACGAACGCAGGATTATTTCTACTGCCACGGTCCCTCCAGATGAAAATACGCCTATTTTCCGGATGCACAGAAAAACGGGACTCGTCAGAAAACAGAATATTGCTCCATTCATTTCTCCTCCAGTTGACATGCTCGGTTGCCCACTCCCTGCGGTCGCGACGATGCCTTGATGTTAATCTAACACATACCATCGGTCGGCGAGCAAACAGACCTACAGCATGGAGCCGGTTTCGGACAGTCTGAGTTGAAATCGTGGTGCCTGTAGCCGAGTGAAGGTGTTGTTGGAGAAGAGTAGCGTTCATGTTTCGGTGTCTCCGAGCTGTTAACACTAAATACCGACCTTCATTGGGCGTTGTTGCCCGTCTACGACCTTGCCCTGGTCTTCGGCCTGCACATCCACTCTCCAAAAAACGGTTCCAGATCCTGGAAATGACACTTTGTGACACTCCAATGGCTTGCGCTACTTCGGCTTGAGTTTGGCCCCCTTCTAACCTACCAACAATTCTCCAAGCTTCTGAATCTGTCAAATGACTTCGCTGAGACATCGTACTCATCGAAACAAAGCAATCACTGAATGCCGATCATCCTTGTCTTCATTTTCTTTTATCCAGTTGAAAGTCAAATTTCATTCGCTGCCCCTGAAGCGACGTTTTTGACGTCGAACTCAAAATTTGCATACTCCACAGTTTGAAAACCAGAAAAATTTGCATTTGTGATTCTCTTCTTCTATTTTCGGCAAAAAAAAATTTCGTTTATATCTTTATTTTATATAAAACTTCAAATATCCTTTAATTGTTTTGAGCAGTGTATTTTAATTTGTTTAATGATATTTAACCAACACTGCTAACACCCTTTAAAATATTCAAAAGTGACGATCTCAATTTCTTTGATACATAGATATATATTATGACATATTCTTCAAAATGAACTAAAATCTGAGAGAAATTTTAAAATGAAAAGAAAATACAGGTGATTGTTTACTCTAATATGTTATTTTCAAAAATTTCTTGGTATTCTTTAAAACAAAAGCGTTAATATATTAAAAAGTTCTGCAGGGCTGTACCGTACTTGGATCAAACGGTTGTTTTCTTAATATTAAGAATTCAGCAAATTTTACTTGAAAACAGGAAAGCTAAAATGAGTGGAACACGATTATAGAAGATTGCTAGTTTTCTTCAATACTGAATTTGAATGGGAATTTCGCCAAATAAGTCAGTTGTCGCCAACTTGGTTTCATATATGATGATCTATTTTTGTCGTCCAATTTGTTAATATTTCGCCACATAAAACCAAGCTTGGCCAAAGTTTGACGTTGGAAGACACCATTATATTCTTGCGTTTATGCGTGAGTAAGTGCGCAAATATTTTATGATTACCGATATATTATAATAGTATATAGTTTTCAGTATAACTATATATAGTATATAGTACATATAGTATATATATATATATATATATATATATATATATATAGTATATAGTACGTATAGTATACATACATACATACATATATATACAGGGTGTCCACGTATAACCTGACCGACCTTTATTTTCGCAACCGTTGGTCCTAGATACATACTTCCAATTACAAAAATTGTTTAAATAAGGTAAAGAATTATTTTTAAAGCGATTTGGGTCAAGAAAAACATTTATTAAAAAATTACGAAATTAAAATTTTTATACAGCCCTCCGGTTCTATAAGTAATATTTAGTAAAAATTTACTGTGACACTAACAAGTAAGATAAAAAAAAGTCCCACTCATCTAACATTAAAATTGACCGAATTATGAAAGTTTGAAATGCATGACTTATACCACTTTTTTGCATCTCAAAACAGATGATTTCGGCCGTGCTTTTAGGGATCGTATATAAAGTACTTAAACTTATTTCAAGGTATCTGCGCTTTGAAAAAAATCGTACAACTATTACGATTGACTTAAATTTTATTAGTTAAGTTTCAGATTAGTTAAAATATTGTATTTTAACACATGTTTTATTTTGTAAGGATTTGAGGCTATGATTTATTTTAACAAATGTTGTATTATTTTCATAAGGATTTATTTAACTTGCAACGATCGTCTTTCCAGTTTAAAATTTGTACTCGAACTTTAACTCACTTTCAAGTGTCCGATCGAAGTTAAATTTTACATACTGACTTAGATCCGATGACAATGTAATATTATTATGATTTCCGACGCTTACCATCTTAATAATACTCATATTAGAGGATAACACAAAAAAATTCGAATAGATTTTTGTCAACAAATTTAAGAAAAAGTTTCAGATTAGATAACAAACCTGCGATGGTTGTGTTTTTTACCTTTTATAATTAGGTTTTATGTATTTTTTAACGCTGAATAAAAAAATTGCCTTCACTTTTAACCATCATGTCAAGATTTTTTGCAAATCGTAAATTTCAAGGTTTAAAAAATAGCGAAAAATCTGATACTATAAAATAGATGTAAGACTTTTTTATTCAGTTTAATTTTATTTAATTCAATAATTTATTAAATTTTTTTGGCTTATACTAGGTTTTTTACAACTAAATAGCTCAGGGGTCCGATGAGGTTGGGAGGGGAGGGGGGATCAATTTTGAACTTTTTAACTTTGAAATTTTCGATTTGAGAAAATTCCTGACGTGATGGTTTAAAACGAAGGTCATTTTCGGATTTAGGGCTAAAAAATACTTTAGAATCAATTTTCAAAAGCTAAAAAACATGGCACAACCCAAAATTTGAAAGACAATGTAATCTAACAGCATTTTAAAATCTTAATTGAGGCTGTTGTTTTTCATCCTTTTATTTAACAAAAATTCTGTTATTTTTATCCTCTTATATGTTCAGTGCGAATTGTATATTTTGCATTAATGTGTCAGAATTATAGATTTCACATTTATATTAGATTGCAATGTTAATTTTGCTCTCAACAATTTTTTTGATATATCTGACGATTATTTATATTTCTACTACATTTGTGAATGACCCCTATTTCGCAACAAAAAATATACTCCAACTTTAAACAGCTATTAGTTGGTCAGTTTTAATCGTAGATGAATGGGACTTTTTTTATCGTACTTGTTACTGTCACAGCAAATTTTTACTAAATATCACTTATAGGACCGGGGACCGTATAAAAATTTTAATTTCGTAATTTTTTAATAAATGTTTTTCTTGACCCAAATCGCGTTAAAAATAATTCTTTACCTTATTGAAACCATTTTTGTAATTGGAAGTATGCATCTAGGACCAACGGTTGCGAAAATAAAGATCGGTCAGGTTATACGTGGACACCCTGTATATATATATATATATTTGTGTGTGTGTGTGTGGGGGGGTGACATTTATGACATTGGTATATTTGGGTGAGCATGTTTTGGCGCATAATAAATGTCCTTGTTGCAACTCACATACATGTCAAAACACATTGTTGTCAATATCGCTCCTGTTAGACGCTGACTCTGGCTGTGGACTCGATTACGAAAGATTATACGTGATTTAATTTATTATAAAGTATCAGCTTTATCACAAATTTTCTTTAAAAAAACCTGTCTTTCGTTCTGCTGTTGCTGAGGATTTTATCAATCTAGAATTTCTGGAAATGTCCAGCTGAATGAGTGAAAGCAACCCTAATTTAAATATTATTCTAATTCTAAATATAATTCTAAATATATTTTTAATATAATTTAAAATATTGTTTTTGTTTTTGTAAGAACCGATTGTTTTCTTGGAGTAAGTGTACTTTGCGCAAAATTAATGTCACTCTTTAACCAGTGTTGTAACTACTGCGTACTTGAAATCACATTATTCCAGCATCGCTCATATTTTGTGCGAACCTTGGCTGTGGACCTGAATTAAGAAGATTAGCTAAAATACTACACTATAAAATAATTCATTTTATATGTAAATCTTCAATTTCTTCAATGTTTTTGAAGGCTAGAAATTCTGCGAAAAAATATGTTTTTTCCATATTTGTTTTTAGGGGTATTACTTTTTTTTAAAATTATCATTAACACAATGTTTTTTCATAGCGACTTTGTTTACTCACGCAACTGTTTACGAACTAGTACCGTAATATGCACCAGGCGACGATACTTTCCGGAGAAAGTCAGTTAATAAGTTGACAATTACCGCAGACATTTTCACACATAGACTTTCTCCGGATTGTGAGGTCTGTAGTATGATAAGGGGACCTTGGTCTTAATAATACATCCTATAAGTTTTCAATCATCCATGGTTTGATTTATTGTTAATGCGCGTGACATTAAGCTTTTTTTTTCATTAATGTTCACGTTCAGTTCTAAAAAAATTTTTCGTGAGTTTTTAATTTCATTTTAATTCTTTTCTTACTGTCTATTGCTTGGTTTGCAAATCAGAGATATCTTACTAAATTTTATAAATTCAAAAACGTTAATACGTTGATTTACTATGGATGCTCAACAAGATAAGAAATTTTCAATCTCAAGAAGAGTAATGAACGCCATTCGAAAACTGCAAAAAGACAAAGGAGTATCTCTTGTGAATTTGAAAAAGCATTTACGCGAAGAAAAGAACCTGGATGTTGATAAGTACAATGAAGAAATAAAATTAGCCCTGAAACTTGGTTTGGATCGTGACATGTTGACCAGAGAAAATGGCATGTATAAGGTAATAAATTGAATATTAATGAAATTTCAGTGGAAATAAAATTAGAATAGGGAAATTTCTATATAAAATTTTCTACTTGTAAAATACAGTAGAAGTGAATTTGCTTATCTAGTACTAGCAAGCTACGCCCGCTACGCTGGTCAATTTCTCTTAACGAACCTTTAATCAAACAAAATATTGACATTTCATAATTCACTTTTATATTTTAACAGAATAATAAGGATACTATAATTTGTGACTCGTGCTATAGCCAATATACACGTCAGGACACGTCGCCCTTATCATTATATTTTTACGCGTGAAAGTTTCGCTATGGTACTCTATTGTGAAATTTGGTAATTTTAGAAATTCAATAGTTAAAAAATCGCAGAATCATTAGATCTTTTTTCTTTAGAAATTAATCTTAGAGTGCATTTAGATCTTATAAATAACAATCATGCCGAACTTGAAGTTTCTAGCTCCTTCAGCATCGCAAAAATCGCAATTTTAGAACGTTTTTCGCTTCTGCACCCCCCCTCGGGGTAGTGGCACCGACATAAAATATAGCCTATGTTGGAGCAGGGATTGTCACCATCCATTTGCCACCATCACTTTTGAAATCGCTTTAGTAGTTCCAGAGATTCCATACAAATTGTAATTTAGAATGTTTTTAGAAAATTTTTTGCTTATTTCAGCCTTTTAAATTTCGAATTTTTTTAGACTTTGTTCTTATAGAGCATTTAAATCTTGTAAGTAACGACCATACAAAATGTCAAGTTCCTAACTCCTTCAGTATTGAAAATATCATAATTTTGGAACGTTTTTCGCTCCTGCACCCTCTGCGGGCAGTGGCACCGACAAAAAATTTAGCATATGTTGGAGCAGGGACTGTCACCATCCATTTGCCACCATCACTTTTGAAATCGGTTCTGTAGTTTCAGAGATTCCATATAAATTGTAATTTAGAATGTTTTTAGAACGCTTCTTCCTCATCTCACCCTTTTAAATTGCGAATGTTTTTATAATTTGTTCTTAGAGAGCATTTACATCTTATAAGTAACTACCATACCAAATTTGATGCTTCTATCTCCTTCAGTACACAAAAAATCGAAATTTTAGAACGTTTTTCGCTCCTGCACCCCCCTGGGGGTGGTGGCACCGACATAAAATATAGCCTATGTTGGAGCAGGGATTGTCACCATTAATTTGCCACCATCACTTTTAAAATCGCTTCAGTGGTTCCAGAGATTACCCCCTACAAACAAACAAACAAACAAACAAACAATCTTTACTACTTTATATATTAGTATAGATAAGGGGGAATTAGCCCCTTGTTCCCCCCCTTTATACTTAACCAATCAATCCCGAAAACTAATCAGAGATGCGCCTTAACACAGTGAACCTATAAATAAAATTTGAAGGAAATGGGATAATTCTGCATGAAAAACCCATTTACATAAATTAAGGGGGGTATTAGCCCCCCGTTCCTCCCCTTTATACTTAATCAATCAATCCTGAAAACTAATCAGGGAAGTGTCTTAACCCAATGAATCTATAAACAAATTTTGAAGCAAATAGAATAATTCTGCATGAAAAATCCATTTATATAAATTAAGAGGGGGATTAACCACCCGTTCCCCCCCCCTTTATACTTAACCAATCAATCCCGAAAACTAATCAGGGAAGCGCCTTAACACAGTGAACCTATCAACAAAATTTGAAGGAAAACGGAATAATTCTGCATGAAAAACCCATTTATATAAATTAAGGGGGGATTAGCCCCCGATCCCCCCCCCCTTTATACTTAACTAATCAATCCCGAAAACTAATCAGGGAAGCGCCTTAACTCAGTGAACCTATAAACAAAATTTGAAGGAAAACGGAATAATTCTGCATGAAAAACCCATTTATATAAATTAAGGGGGGATTACCCCCCCCCGTTCCCCCCTTTATACTCAGACAATCAATCCCGAAAATTATCATGCAAGCGCCTTAACACAGTGAACCTATAAACAAAATTTGAAGGAAAACGGAATAATTCTGCATGAAAAACCCATTTATATAAATTAAGGGGGGATTAGCCCCCCGATCCCCCCCCTTTATACTTAACTAATCAATCCCGAAAACTAATCAGGGAAGCGCCTTAACTCAGTGAACCTATAAACAAAATTTGAAGGAAAACGGAATAATTCTGCATGAAAAACCTATTTATATAAATTAAGGGCGGGATTAGCCCCCCGTTCCCCCCTTTATACTTAACCAATCAATCCCGAAAAGTAATCAGGGAAGCGTCTTAACCCAATGAACCTATAAACAAAATTTGAAGGAAAACGGAATAATTCTGCATGAAAAACCCATTTATATAAATTAAGGGGGGGAATTAGCCCCCCGATCCCCCCCTTTATATTAACTAATCAATCCCAAAAACTAATCAGGGAAGCGCCTTAACACAGTGAACCTCTAAACAAAATTTGAAGGAAAACGGAATAATTCTGCATGAAAAACCCATTTATATAAATTAAGGGGGGGGGGAATTAGCCCCCCGTTCCCCCCTTTATACTTAACCAATCAATCCCGAAAAGTAATCAGGGAAGCGTCTTAACCCAATGAACCTATAAACAAAATTTGAAGGAAAACGGAATAATTCTGCATGAAAAACCCATTTATATAAATTAAGGGGGATAACCCCCCCGATCCCCCCCCCCTTTATACTTAACTAATCAAACCCGTAAACTAATCAGGGAAGCGCCTTAACTCAGTGAACCTATAAACAAAATTTGAAGGAAAACGGATATTTCTATGAAGAGTTATCGCATTACGTACGTACATACCTACATACAGAACCGGCTGCCAAGCTCTCAGGGCTTGACAGCCAGTGTGATAACTGAAAAATCGCAATTTTAGAACGTTTTTTGCTCCTGCACCCCCTGGGGTTAGTGGCACCGACATAAAATATTGCCTATGTTGGAGCAGGGGTTGTCACCATCAATTTGCCACCATCACTTTTGAAATCGGTTCGGTAGTTCCAGAGATTACCCCCTACAAACAAACAAACAAGATTTACTCCTTTATAATATTAGTATAGACTAATCAAACCCGTAAACTAATCAGGGAAGCGCCTTAACTCAGTGAACCTATAAACAAAATTTGAAGGGAAACGGAATAATTCTGCATGAAAAACCCATTTATATAAATTAAGGGGGGGGGATTAGACCCTTGTCCCCCCCCCCTTTATACTTGACCAATCAATCCCGAAAACTAATCAGGGAAGCGCCTTAACTCAGTGAACCTATAAACAAAATTTGAAGGAAAACGGAATAATTCTGCATGAAAAACCCATTTATATAAATTAAGGGGGGGGGGAATTAGCCCCTTGTTCCCCCCTTTTATACTTAACCAATCAATCCCGAAAACTAATCAGGGAAGCGCCTTAACACAGTGAACCTATAAACAAAATTTGAAGGAAAACGGATATTTCTATGAAGAGTTATCGCATTACGTACGTACATACATACATACAGAACCGGCTGCCAAGCTCTCAGGGCTTGACAGCCAGTGTGATAACTGAAAAATCGCAATTTTAGAACGTTTTTTGCTCCTGCACCCCCTGGGGTTAGTGGCATCGACATAAAATATAGCCTATGTTGGAGCAGGGGTGTTCACCATCAATTTGCCACCATCACTTTTGAAATCGGTTCGGTAGTTCCAGAGATTACCCCCTACAAACAAACAAACAAGATTTACTCCTTTATAATATTAGTATAGACTAATCAAACCCGTAAACTAATCAGGGAAGCGCCTTAACTCAGTGAACCTATAAACAAAATTTGAAGGGAAACGGAATAATTCTGCATGAAAAACCCATTTATATAAATTAAGGGGGGGATTAGACCCTTGTTCCCCCCCCCCCTTTATACTTGACCAATCAATCCCGAAAACTAATCAGGGAAGCGCCTTAACTCAGTGAACCTATAAACAAAATTTGAAGGAAAACGGAATAATTCTGCATGAAAAACCCATTTATATAAATTAAGGGGGGGGGATTAGCCCCTTGTTACCCCCCTTTTATAATTAACCAATCAATCCCGAAAACTAATCAGGGAAGCGCCTTAACACAGTGAACCTATAAACAAAATTTGAAGGAAAACGGATATTTCTATGAAGAGTTATCGCATTACGTACGTACATACATACATACAGAACCGGCTGCCAAGCTCTCAGGGCTTGACAGCCAGTGTGATAACTGAAAAATCGCAATTTTAGAACGTTTTTTGCTCCTGCACCCCCTGGGGTTAGTGGCACCGACATAAAATATAGCCTATGTTGGAGCAGGGGTTGTCACCATCAATTTGCCACCATCACTTTTGAAATCGGTTCGGCAGTTCCAGAGATTACCCCCTACAAAAAAACAAACAAGATTTACTCCTTTATAATATTAGTATAGATTAAATATAAAATAGCATGGAGTATTTTAATTAATAAAAAACTAGAAAAAACATCGGAACAGATGTCGCAGACACACCAGAGTTGGTGCCATTTTCTTTTGGCACTATCTTGGATAGAAAACCTGGTTTTCGAATACATGTTAGGCCTAGCGTTTAGTTCTATTTTATTATAAAATTATATTATGAATTTAATACAAAACACACAGTTCTATTATAAACACGCACATTTAATTTTATGTATTACACGCATTTAATTTTATTTAACACACCAAACTGTACCAAATAAGCAATGCCTTATTAGGTACTTTCCGTTATAGCAATACCATTGTCACTAAATGTAATGGTTGGCGCCAAATGAAACGTTTGAAAAAAATGGTGCGAAATATTTTGAGTAAGACGTCGGCACATGAACTCTTTGAGACAGGATTGTAAATATTTATGTACAGTGTCGCACTGTCTTTTATTGTTTTATGTTGCGATGCCCCATAATCTCTCAATAGATTGGATATGACATTCAGTGTTAGGTCAACAAAATTATATTTGTGATTTACTGTGGATTGTTCGTAACCGGCGTCTCACAAAAAAAGAAAAAAAAACCTTTATTTGTAATTCTATAGCCCTGAAAATAATTATTGCAATTCTCTCATCATCAGGTAATATGCTAAAATTCATCTCAACATGATGGAAGAATGTAAGTTATAACTTCATATAAAATATTTTTGATTCGAAAAACAGCAAATTAAAATGTTTCGTGTGTTTACGATTAAATACTAAAAACAACAACAACAACAACAACAAAACCATAAAGATTCACGCTCAATAAAAAGCGAGCAGATCTGTCTATAAAATGGCTTTGATCACAATGTTTGTCCCTGTTTGCAATATAAAAAAACCCTTTGCACGGTCACGGTTGAAATAAATGGCGCATTCGCATACATTTTCGCATGGTGTTGGTATTAAGGAAATATACATTTATTATATCAAACAAAGAAGATTTTTTACTGCAATGTGAGATATAGATATTACGTACGCCACGCTGCAATACTAAGAAGCTGTAGCGGGTATTACGACAATTCTTTTACCTCGCAAGCAAATAATTAGAGATTTATTAAATTACGCTTAATTATTACCTTTTAAAAAAAATAAAAAAAAACATTTTATCACAAACATCAACAAAACTTTTTATTCTATTTATTCCCTTATTCCAAAGATATCGTTTTATCGTCTGCTGCCATAGCAACATGATAAATTAAATTTTAGTAAAAAGATGCGCAGTAGTAGAAAAATATTTTTCTAAATCGAATAGCTGAACAACTCAACACTTTAACAGGGGAATTCTTGTTTCTTATTCAGATATTTTAGTTGTTTGTTGTCATTTTTAATTTTGGTTTTAGATTTAAATTCATGAACTCCCATGCGTAGAACGGTTAAACAGCTAGTAATTTATATATTTTCCGCCGAAATATTTAATCGCAGAGCATTCATAATTTGGCAATGGTCAAAGTGTGTAAGCAACATTAAAAAAATTCCCCCTTCTCCTGGAAAATAAACTACGTATGTGTGTGTTTAAAAGAGCACGACCAAAGTGAAAACTTCTTTGAAGATCGTAATTGTTTCGAAGTAATATATATATATATATATATATATATATATATATATATATATGTGTGTGTGTGTGTTTATATTAGATTCCCTTTTTAATTTAAATTCATGATTGAACTAGGTATTTTGATTGATTTTTAACACTTGTTGAAAAGTGTTTATGTCTTCGATTTGACTGGTCGTCTGCAGTCAGTTGTCTGTTCGTCCATCCGTGCTCTAACACACGTAAATATACTCGGATTGTCCTGAAAATTTTTTATAGTAATGTCCCTTACTATAGCATGATCCCTATTGAAAATTATGTGTAGTTTGGTGTTATAGTTATTTATAGCGACAGTCAAAAATATTCCGTTACATTACAGTCAATGGAATTTTTTTTTCCAAGTGCATTTTGATGAAGCTACGCCGTTTGAAAATGATGAAATTGAGGCACAATTATTAAACGCATTAAAACATGCTTTTTGTAGAATATGAGGTCCAAAGCATTTATTATTCATATACAGGGTCAAAAAAATAATTCTGTTGCACATTGTTCTACGGAGAAAAATCGTTTGCAGTGTAATTTAATTCATTATTTCAAACATAACGAAACAAATGCATTACTCAGGTGAACTATAAATTGCTCACTTAAAAGTATGGTGTGCATTGCGTTTATCGTTCATTTACAGGGACACACAAAATATATTGGTTACAGTATACGTGCAATAATTGAAGTCTTATGTGTGATAAGTGCGTTTTCGACATTGGTTTGCGTTTTTAAGTTTAAATAATTTTTGCATAGTACGTAGTGTGTATAAATTCAGTTAATCATATAGAGGGCTACATAAGGGAATTCATAAGTATTACAGACTGTCGGAGTGAATTACTTAGGGTAGTTTTTAATTGTGTTACTCATTTTCCTGCTAAACTATAGTTAGTAGCCTTATAGAAGTTTGTGGAAAATAAATAAATTCATATATAGGGCTACGCAAAGAACAAGTACATTGTTGTTTATGGTTGGTAATTGCTGGAAGTTTATTTTAAATTGCCTTATGCGTTTTTTACCTGAATTAAGTTTTTGACTAATATGGGGTGTGTACAAAAGTCTTTAGATAATATACAGGGTTGTACAAAATATTTCGAGTGCATTTCCATCGATAGGCGAAAATTGCTAAATGTGAATTTTCTAAATGAACTAAATTTTATCATGCTATGTAGTATGTATCCAAATATATAGATCATGTACAGGGTTGCACAAATTAATTCGACTTCATTTTTACTATGTGAGTTAATTGTTAAAACTGGACTTTTAAATGTGTTATATGTTACCTATACTGTTTACTAACATATCTTCTTTTATCTTATTTAACGGTGAAGTTGCGTTACAGTTCTATGAATGTGTTGGAAAGTGTTTCATTTAACGGTGAAATTAAGGTACAGTTTCGGAATGTGTTAGAAAGTGTTTCATAATCTATGCTTGACGCATGATTTTTCGTCCTTGTTAATTTTCAAATCTGTCAAAGGCAATATTCAAATATTTTCATAAGAATTTGTATGTATATATTATGTATGACAGTACACATACTCATAATACTAAATTTTGTTAGAAACAAAACATACTAATTAATTATTATTGCAAGTAAGGTATAATTATTCAAAACGATGTAATCAAAATTATAATTCATATAAGATTTAATGTATTTCACAAAAATTTACACCTGGTAACAAAAATGCTGTTAATTTTACGCCAACACGGCATCCAAAATGCGTCACTTTGATATGTACGCCGATTAGGGAAGATTATAGTTAGTCAAAAGTTATAGGTAATAGATTAGTTATAGTCAAAATCGGTCTTGAATAAGAATTTCGCGAAATTTGCCAGTTATCGCAAATTTGGACATGTTTCTAGCAACTTATTTAAGTCGCCAAATTTGTCGATATTTCGCCAAATATCCCCATGTTTGGTGACAATTTAGCACAAGAGGGCACGTGTGTACGTAAATATATGTTAATACATAAGTATAACTGTACATAAATTTACAAAAATGCGCCATTTTGACATGGACCCCAATTATGAAAGACTTAGTTACAGTCAAAATTTGATTTAAATTGAAATATCACCAAGTTATCCGGTTTTCGGTAATTTGGACATGTTTACGGCAGACACTAAATTTGGCGCTATCTCGCTAAATACCGCAAAGTTGACGACAATTTGGCTCAAGAGGGCTCTCGTGTGTGTGTGTCTGAAGACATGTCAATCTATAACTACTACTATTACTTAACTAAAATTTACGAAACAGATTTTGTTGCATAAATAATCGTTTCATTACCAAGTGTGACGGATGAGCTTTATTTGCTGCTAAGGTTAAAAGTGAGCGGTGTGCGCCTGTAGAAGATTTCACTTCAAAATTCATCTATTAATCAAAAGAGAATTTTGAAAGAAAAAATAATTTTATAAGTGAAGATTTATAGTCGGTTTATTATACTTGTCGACGAGAAATCAGCAGTTTACCACATTTGCCACTTTAGCGCAAAACTGCGACTGTTACCGTCCAACGGAAAATCTTATGAATTAGCCCAATTTTGTATTTCTTGATAGAGAACAATAATAAATATAATATATTATTGATACTTTTAACAAATTATTAAATTTGAATTAGGCATGAATGAGATGCGTGTTTTACTTACATATACCTGATTGTAATTAAAGATTTACTTTACAGGTGAAAAAAGCTAAACAAGGTCATGACAAGGATTCCCAAACACTGCCTGGACAAAGTAAAAGCTCCCAGAAAAACTCCGAAAGTGGAAAGGCTAAAGGAAAGCGCTCGTCCTCTCATGTTTCTCGTAAAAAGACTCCTATCAAGTGATGATAACTGCGACATATTTTAACTTAAATTTTCAGTAGTTGTTACAACATCTTTAAATTATTCTCAACTGGCAAAAAAAATATTGTAAATCAATCAGAAACTTTCAATTTTTAGAAATCATAATATGCTATGAGAAACAAAAGTTGTTAATACAAACTTGTATAAGATAGTTTCAAATAGTCGGTCAGTTTTAAGCACGATCATTTTGGTTTAAATAAAAAACTTCAATAGATAATTAATGGTGTGGATCTTTGCTTTAAAAATAAATTTTTTAATACTGTATTTTTTTGGTGTATGCCGCTCTCTTGTGTAACACGCATACAATGATTTTTAATATATAATTTGGAAAAGAAAATATCAAACATAATATCTTTTATTAAAATCCAACAGTTATTGTTTAAATTAAACTGTATTTAGGAAGTACTCCTTCATGGTTTCTTAAATTTAAATAAAATAGTTTCACCTAACGATTTCTTGCAGTGAACATTAATCTAGACACACGGCAGTGTGTCAGCCAAGTTCCCAAAGCAAAAAAGTCGATACACCGGCCGTGAGTATATTTACACGAACCATTTCGAGCTGTTTTCGCCAAATTTCGACACTCTACTACTGAAAATCTATTTGACCTACGTACTTGTAATTTTAAATGTGTAGTAAGGCTCCCTTAATTATCCAGAATCCAAAATTTTTTTAATAACGCATAATTAGTTTCGGAGATAATGATATTTGAAAATGTCTGATAATTGATAATTTTACCAGTGACTCACTCACTCATCAAAAAGATTTCATATGTCTACTGCACTTACAGACTTAAAATTTGGTAAAAAGCTCGTTTGCACTACAAAAAATCGAAAAAAAATCCAAAAATTCTGAAAATCGATTAATTACCCACTTGGGGGTGTCCATTTTTACTTTAACGTTACGTCTATTAGGCGAGATTTTAATTTGCCAAAAAAAGCGCCAAATGTTGAATCCGGGCGGACCTTGCAGCAAAATATTTGACTATCAGCCATTTTGAGTTAATTTCAGAGAATTAATTTTTTGCGTAATGGTGCATAAAATTTACTTTTTGAGACACATTGTGAAAAAACAAAAACATCTTGAGAGAATACATATATCGAAATACGCATATATTTTGAGACATCCGCAGTTGAAATTCGGCTAATTCCAGAATTAAAAATGTAAACAAAAGAGAGTCATTCAAATGACTCAAATAAATGATGATGAAAAATGATTCAAATAAATATTTATCATGGATGATCTACCATGGGTCTAGGCAGTATAGCTATGGCAAAATATTAGCTCATTTATTCCATCAAACTTACAAAAAGGAACGCGCGAGAGAAAAAAAAAATAACAACCGTATTTTAATTGCATCGAAAAAAAAACATGAGACAATCCATGGAGTCTTTCTCTCCTAAACAATGCAATTTCAAATTTGCTTTTTAATCATAAAATATAAAATAAACACGTGCGGAGATGTCACACTTTATCTCTTTTGTGCTAGTTATGTTAATATTTACGATTTATTGTGATCTAGACACACGGCAGTGTGTCAGCCAAGTTCCCAAAGCAAAAAAGTCGATACACCGGCTGTGAGTATATTTACACGAACCAATTCGAGCTGTTTTCGCCAAATTTCGACACTCTACTACTGAAAATCTATTTGACCTACGTACTTCTAATTTTAAATGTGTAGTAAGGCTCCCTTAATTATCCAGAATCCAAAAATTTTTTAATAACGCATAATTAGTTTCTGAGATAATGATACTTGAAAATGTCTGATAATCGATAATTTTATCAGCGACTCACTCACTCATCAAAAAGATTTCATACATCTACTGCACTTACAGACTTAAAATTTGGTAAGAAGCTCGTTTACGCTATAAGAAATGGAAAAAAAATTCTGAAAATCGATTAATTACCCACTTGACAGTGTCCATTTTTACTTTAACGTTACGTCTATTAGGCGAAACTTTAATTTGCCAAAATAAGCGCCAAATGTTGAATCCGGGAAAAGTAATGCGCATGAACTGCGAGAGATGGCGCCAGTTTTTTAGTCTAGCGCAAAATAGGATGGTGGGCTAATTTTGGTTGGTAAAGTGATGAAGTGATTATTCTTTATTTAAAAAAAAAGGCGTCTTTACAATGCCATACATTTTAAAATATAAGGAATAAAATTAAGTATAGTTGTATTAAAAAATACATAAAGTTTTTTTTCCCCAAATGTATTATAATACATTATTTATTATTCTTTCTTATTTATTATGTTAGCTACCATTTATTATTTTTACTAAAATAATGTTATTTACTATTTTTTTAAATGTTAAGAATTTAATAAACATGTATTACATTTTATTTATTTATACAATGTTACTTGATAATGTTAAATTACAGTGTTTAAAAACATGATTGGCAACGATAAACAAGATTGGTACTTGGCAACAATTTTTGGCAATCTATCTCCTGGCCCGGATAATACACTCATGCACTTAGATATTAAATACTGACAACATTAAAGAAGTGAGTATAAAACATCACATATTTTTACTGAATGGTGTATACAAATTTAAAATTATGTACATACATTAATATTAAAAATATCGACGTTTCGACCACCATCTATGGTCATCTTCAGGAAAATTTTCTTATATTGCTTTTAAAGTTTCAAATGCGAAAAAACAATCCGCCCGTTGCCAC
Source organism: Maratus michaelseni (assembly GCA_963931845.1). Classification (NCBI taxonomy): domain Eukaryota; kingdom Metazoa; phylum Arthropoda; class Arachnida; order Araneae; family Salticidae; genus Maratus; species Maratus michaelseni. Next base: position 191,378,932 of record OZ007587.1, read on the forward strand.
AATATTATTGCCGTCCACAAAATAAAAATTAACAAGGGTAGCACTCAACCATCGTACCAACCAACCATAAGTAGAAACGATGCAGAAGATTCTGCATCGTAATAATATTGTGGCAACGGGCGGATTGTTTTTCGCATTTGAAACTTTAAAAGCAATATAAGAAAATTTTCCTGAAGATGACCATAGATGGTGGTCGAAACGTCGATATTTTTAATATTAATGTATGTACATAATTTTAAATTTGTATACACCATTCAGTAAAAATATGTGATGTTTTATACTCACTTCTTTAATGTTGTAATATTTTATGGTGTAATGGTCCAGCATTTGTATTAAATACTGACTGTTAACATGAGTCGTACAATAGGATTGAAAGTAGGTGACACAGTCATTTTACACAAAGTGATTCCAATGCCTCCCGATGGAAGTTGTCTTTTCCATTCATTTGCCTTTTCACTATTTAATTCTGTTGATTTACAACAAACAAGTGGATTACGAGCGGAAATCGTTGACTATGTTTGTCGTAACTGGCAAGATTTGAGTGTATGGACATGCAATCAACACGGTGAACCTTACGATTCTGTTGAAGCATATCGTGTGAGTATGCTTAATTCGACAACTTATGGAGCTGTTTCGGAAGTAAAAGCGGCAGCAGATTTGTATTCCATAAGAATCGAAGTGTATCAGAATGGAAGTCTTTGTGGTTTGTTTGGTGAAGAGGGCCGTCCTACAAAACGTTTTCTCTTCTCTGGAGATCTATCGGTAGGACATTACGATGTTTGTCAACCATTGGCAGTTAACCTAAATATTCCTGAAGTGCAGGATGAGACCAGAGAACATTCTGGGAATGAAAACGTATTGCGAAAAGGGCGTCCACCAAAGCGTAAACTAGGTCGGCCCAAAACATCAGATAAATCCCGTGCTGAACAAGTGTGTGAAGCTAGTCAGCGTTACCGACAAAATCATCCCGAGGTTAATCAGAAATCTGTTAAGCGTTACACGGTCAAAAATCCGGAAATCCGTAAAACGTTATACGGACAAAAATCCTGAGGTGCATCAAAAAGCCACAAAACGTTATAAAGAGAAAAATCCTGAGGTGGACCAAAAGGCTACTAACATTTATCAGTTAAAGAAAAAGTTATCGTACACAGACGGACAGAACGTAATTAATCAATTGACTGGTAAAATAAAAAACCGGTTGGAAGCAGAAAAAAATGTTAAGGGGGTTCTTCAACGTCGTAAAAATATGTTGGATAATTACTTTAATCTCTTTGAGCGCCTCCAAAAGAAAATAAATATAAGTGTTGAAAAAATGTGCAGTCTATCATCCGAAACAAACCTAAAAGACAAATTTACAATACTTGCAGGAGAATCTAAACATCTGAGTACTCAAGAACCTTACTACCATGAAAGTTCATATAAAGTATTAAGCTTAGAAAAAACCATTGCAATAAATGATGAGGGTCAAGCATATATATTTAATTTACAGGAAAATAAACAAAATGTATCTTGGACATGTGATCCAAAAGTATGTTTATTAGATGAAACAGTTCTACGAAAACTGTTAGATGCTTTCCAATATGTTATTTCTAAATCAGTCATAGATCTATTTACTTTTATATCGAACCAAGACAATGAATATTTTTATCAAATTAGAATACTCAACAATATAAAACCTCATTTTCCTAAAATAAGAACTATTGTTAGAGAACTCTACCAGTTAGCATTTTTTTGCAAAAATATAAATACAATAGATTTACACCTAAACAGCGTAAACGTAAAAAAGTTAAACGAATTAGGTGTCTCCTTTAATATCAGTAATGCCTACTGTGAAGTAAATGCAAACGAAATATTATTGAATGAAGATTTGATTATAGAAAAATATAAAAGTGCTTACAATAACATGAAGAAAAGATGTGCCGATGTGCCGATACACCACTGTATATCCTGTCACAGACTTCTATGTTTTCGTGACATGTCTACTATTAATAAATTAATAAATTCTATTTAAACTGATGTATGGCAGAGATTGCAGCTCTTCAATGAATCTCATCGCATTGAGTCAAGTTCTTTTGTTTGTCATTTATGTTTAAAGAAAATAAGAGCTAATGAAGTACCTTTTAATTCTATTCTTAACAATCTTTATTACAGCGGTATACCTAAGCAAATTAGTAATCTGAACAACTATGAAAAAATGTTAATTCAACGGGCTAAGGCTTTTCAGGTTATAACTAACTTAATTCCTGTGGGAAACAAAAACATACCTAATAGGCAAATGATAAAAAAAATTAAAGGAAGGACGTTCCATTAGCCATTACCTGTAGAAACTACTCTAAAAAAGTTACCTAATCCCGAAGACCCATTAAACGCAAATCAAGAACTTTTCATACTTGTCAGGAGTACTCCTACTAAAAACAAAATCATGTGGCAAGACATAGTAAATATTAACAACATATACGACGCTTTAAAGTACCTAAAACTAAATAACATTCACTACTCAAATATTAATCTGCCGCAAAATCCTGCCAATTTGCTTGACCACCTGGACCAGAATCTTTGCCACAATATTGAAACTGCTGAAGATATTGAAGAATTAGAAAGTCCACACGCCATTCTCACTCAAGTAACAGAAGAAAAAGAAAGTATTTATGAAGCCTATACCATCTATCCATTGCATGAAAAGAAACAAAACAGTACAGCTACAGCTTTGTATCAAATGATCAAAGTTAACGCAGCACCACTTGATAACCGCAACAAGGAGATAGATACTTTATGTTTTCCTGACATATACAATGAAGGCAAATTTGGTCAGTTTTATCAACGAGAAAAAAATATTACAAGTGCAGAGTACATAAAGTCCCGTTTAATGTCACAAGATCCTAGATTCAGACTCAATCAGCAGTATTTATTTTACTTGTTAAATGACGCAAATCTAAGACAGCTGAACGCAGGCATATACTATAAATTAAATGTAACAAATCAAAATCAAAAACTGACAGCTCAAAAATATTTAGAGAAGTTGGAGAAGGATGAGCTTGAAGGAGATTTAATGGCAATATTTGGTCGATTACGGAATACGGAACAGTTCTGGAAAAAACCCAGAAGCGACGTTGTATGTATGACTCGTCATTACGGGCCAGCCACGTGGTTCCTGACGATCAGTCCCTCAGAGTGGACGTGGACTGACCTTGCGGAGTACATCAAAGAAATAAATGGACCGGATGTAAAAAAGAAATCTGTAAACGAGTTAGTCTGTATGGATCCTGTTGCAGCATCACGATTTATCGATATTAAATTTAAATCAATGATAGAGTTTCTTACATCACCTGCAGCCCCTTTGGGTGAGATAATACACTATTTCTGGCGCCGTGAATATCAAGCGAGGGGTTTGCAGCACTTTCATCTTATGTTGTGGGTAAAAAATGCGCCAATACTACAAGAGTCAACAGTTGATGAGGTCGCAAGCTTTATCAGTAAATATGTTACGTGTGCTCTCCCCGATAAAAACATTTCACCAACATTGTACGAACGTGTAATCAAATACCAAACTCATAAACATAACTCATACTGCTTACGGAAGAAAAAAACCAAATCAGGATTCATAACTGTTTGTAGATTTGGTTTTCCTCGCCAGGTTACCGAATCCCTAACAATCAGAAATGTAACCGAATCAATAGCAGCGAGGAAAACGTTAACATCTAATAACAGGCTGTATAATATACTCCGTAAAGAAGAATCTCGCTACATCAACGATTATAACCCAGCTATACTTCTTGCTTGGAACGGCAATATGGACCTGCAATATGTAGGGGAAAAGACAGCTGTATTAAATTATTACATCACAAAATATACCACTAAAGGCGAAAAAAGTCACACAAGCGATACTTTTGACAACATTAATTCATCAAAATCTTTAGTTAGTAGGTTGTATGATGTAGGTCTCCGAGCTCTTAACAACAGAGAATGCGGCGCGCTTGAAGCAAGTGATACACTCTTGGGCATATCTCTTTACGGCACCGACCCGAAGACCACAATAAGATGGCTCGATGTAAATATGCACAGTAACCGTCGAGTAAAAAAATAAAAAAGATATTAACCAGCTAGAATCGGATTCCACCGATATATTTTTCGAATCTTGGGTTGATAATTATTATCCCCAACGCCCTCATGACTTAGAAAAAGTAAATTTATATGCCTTTGCTCGATGGTATGACATAACTACAACCCCACCCCCTCTGGCAACAGCTGAGCAAATACATAAAATATCATCAAATAAATTTTTAAAGAAACGGCAGCGCCCATACTTATTAAATCATTACAATTATGATGTAAATAAGTATCCAGAAAAATACTATTTCTCTCTCTTATTGATGTTTTATCCGTGGAGGGATCTTTCTGTACTTAAGTCAGGTCAAAGTACATACACAGAAGCCTTTAACCTATTAAAAAATGAAATGAAAGATGGATTAAATTACGGGGAAATACAAACAGAATTCCTTAATAATATACAGAAAGCTTTCGAAATGATTGAAGAAAAAGTAGCAGAGGTTGAAAGCAACCGAGATAGAGATAATAATGAAGATGACGGTATAGAAAACCCATTAGATTTTGTACCTGTTGAAGCCCAAAATGCAATGGAAGATTTTCGGAATGCAGAAGAGTTGGTGTCGGAAGATGAACTTGAAAAAATGATCAAAAACCTCAATGTAGACCAAAAACGTATTTTTGATCAAATTTGTGACACATTGAAACACAACAAGAAAATTTTGCGATTATTTGTGAGTGGAACAGGGGGCACGGGGAAAAGCTATTTAATAAATACTGTCAAAAGTTGGGTTAAAAAACAATTAAATAAATTGGTTGCTGTAGCTGCACCAACAGGTATTGCTGCTTTTAACGTTAATGGTTTGACAATACACAGGCTTCTACAGCTTCCAGTGGAGCATGGAAATTGTCCAAAGTACACTTCTTTGGCAGATCAAGTACTCAAAGTTTTAAGAAGTGATTTAAACGAGGTTATTCTTTTGATTATTGATGAGGTTTCTATGATATCAAATGTAACATTGATGTACATTCATCTCCGCTTAACGGAAATTTTCGACACGGGTGATATAGAAGATGGCTGGTTCGGCAGAATTAACATCGTGTTATTCGGTGATCTTCTCCAGCTGCCTCCAGTGAGACAACTTTCGCCGTTCGAAAACATCAAATCGTCAGATGTCCAAAACTGTTTAGGATCGCTTAGCGCACCGAATTTATGGAAAAACTTATTTTCATATGATGAATTGATAATTAACATGAGACAGAAAAACGATCAACTGCTCGGCGAAATGTTGAACCGTTTTAGATTGGGTGTAATCACAAATCAAGATGTGAATGTCTTATCTGATCGACTCCTTAAATTAAAATCCGATAACCCAAAGGAAAGACTGGTGGAAATCATAAACCATTTTTCAGAAATGCCAAACAATACCATATGTTTGTTTGCAACTAAAAATATGTGTAACCAGTTCAATGATGCTATGTTGACAAGTATAAAACAACCAGATATCAAATTGAATGCAATAGATGAAATAGATTGCCCAAGATACTTGAACAAACGAGCCAGGGAAGTGTTAAGAAAAACGAGGATGATTCTTCATTATCTGCCGGATTAGAAAATGTTATAACTATCAAAATAGGGGCACGTGTAATGTTACGTAGGAATATAGACGTTAGCAAAGGACTTGTAAACGGATCGATAGGGACAATAGAAAAAATACTTTGGGACGTCGACTGCAACAATAGTGCCAGAAAAATTAAAATTAAATTTCTTCATAATTTAACTTATGAATTAGAACGCATTAAGACTAAGTTTCAAATATTGGGTAATGCGTTTGTGCACCGGGAACAATTCCCTATTTGTCTAGCCTACGCTATTACCATCCATAAATCACAAGGCCTTAGTCTTGACAACGCACTGCTCGACATCGGGTCTTCAATATTCAGTAAAGGACAAGCCTATGTAGCACTCTCTCGAGTCAAGACCTTGGAGGGTGTTCACCTTATAAATCTAGATCCTAGCCAAATAAAGGCCCAGGAAAGCTCCATCGTAGAATATAACCGCCTACGAACATTATATCGCCCTGATTTGACAAGGTTATTAATAAATAGGAAACGTGTGAAAAAAAACTCAGATAGTGAATGGGCAGTGCGCTATAACGTTTCAAACATGCAAGAAAATATAGAAAATGATAGCGAAAAAAAACCAGTGCGTAAACGCAGGAAAAACGTGTGAGATTAATTAATATTAAATAATGGCAATTCAATATTAAGACTATTTATTTCAAAAAGGAAACACATACCTACTTACTTGACAAAAAGTAATGATATCCCATCAAAAACATACATGTGAAAAAAGGCCAAGTTCGTTAACGGTTTCGCTAATAAAAGAAGTGAGATCTAACTGGAAACCAAGTTCTTTCGAAGCTCCTTAAATCATAGCTCCTGTCATGCATACCGTTCTTCAATTGCTTAAAACGATTTGTTATATTATTTGCTACTCAATAGAGCGACTTGGCAAGTTTTCACCCACCAACTTTAATCTTTGAGTCTGAGTACAGTTTAGTCTAGTATGTCATTGGCAAAGATGTAGTCAATCAAGTATTCGAATAAGTATGTCGAAGTTCAGGTATTGATATGTTAAGGAAGTGATTAACTTAAAGTTCCGATCAATCAAGTAGAGAAATTTGAATAAGAGAAATCTTGCCAAGTCGCTCTATTGAGTAGCAAATAATATAACAAATCGTTTTAAGCAATTGAAGAACGGTATGCATGACAGGAGCTATGATTTAAGGAGCTTCGAAAGAACTTGGTTTCCAGTTAGATCTCACTTCTTTTATTAGCGAAACCGTTAACGAACTTGGCCTTTTTTCACATGTATGTTTTTGATGGGATCATATATACAGAGGCCAATAAAGATAGTGTCCAAAACAAATACTCGTGTATGAAGCCCACTTTGATTTCAAAGTAATTTTTATGTGGGGGGAAACCGCGCGGTATACACTAAAACAAATACGGTATTTTAAGTTTCCATTGCTATTTATCTAAGATACCAACCATAGACGGTAGTGTATCCGAATACTTTTGTGTATCCCTGTGAAAGCACGGCACAGCCACAACCGAAAAAAAAAAATAAAACTCCTTCAGTCAAAATAAATAAACGAGGATACAGAACAAATATTTACGTAGAATCAGGTGAGGGCTTGAACTTTAACAGCTCCAAAGAAGACATAGTTCGGGAGGCAGATACATTTTTTACTTAAACAGTTTATATAAGCTTGATCTTCAAATATCGGTACTTCTCTATTATCTGTCGACCACTTTTCCTAACAAAAAACTATCGCCAAATTGTAAGATTAAACGTCAAAAATTCAGTCCCATTTACTTGATGTCTGAAGCATTATACGTGTTTGTTATGTCATCAAGTGGTTTTTAATTCGACATTTGCGTGTATTATTCATTATGTTTTACCGACTTATTAGTTATTTTATTAATTAAAATAACAATTGTGTCCTTAAATTCTTATATTTTATTTATTTATTTATTTTGATAATTCAATGGCAACGTTCTCCCGTTTATTTGGCGTTACAGTTCGGCGATAGTTTTTGTTATGAAAAGTGGTCGACGGGATAATAGAGAAGTACCCAAATATCTAATTAATTCTACTGAATCAATCACGAACACTGCCGTCAGCTGACGCGACAGCGGTGGATGTCACTTCAGTGATCGCAAAATTCCCCAGTCATAGGGAAGTGGATTGCAACCCAATTACAGAAGTTTGAAGAGTATTACCGTGAAGAAAGGCGACCTTCTGTAATCTGGTTGCCATTCATATCCCTTTGACTGGAGAAATTCCTATCTTCAAGGCCACATACACGACCATTGCCACACCTTACGGTTATATTTATGATTAAGTAAGATCCATTGCATATTTGAAGATCAGCTTGTATAAAATGGTTAATTAGAAAGCTGCCTCCCGGAATATCGGAGCATTGTGAGCCCGATTTTATGATATATTACCGAGCAGCTGTAACGTCTATAATTTTACGGTTGATGTAGACTGATCCGAACCAAAAATATTCATTGTATTTCTTCTCAAATAATGTTTCTTTTTCATGATACATAAAACAAAATGGGTTCATAACTGAGAAATGGAAACAAGAATACTGCGGTGAAAACTTACAATTAGAGTGAGCCCTAACATATGGACTAGAGATGAGTTCGGGCTCTTTTTTTTTAAGCCCGAGCTCGATGATCCTAGCCCACCAGAGACCGAAAAAATTTTGTGTGATCAGAGCTCGAGCCCGATACCGAATGCACATAGTAGAAAATTGTTAACATTTTAAAATTGTTTCAAGAGGAATCTCTTAAAAATGTATTTTTACATAGAAATAAATATTATTTCTAAATACTCCCTCATGACAACCCTCATGTTTTGTTATTTTCATGCCCCTGAAAATCTGTTAAAAATAGCAAATTTACCATTTGTACTAAACCACTGGCAGAAATCTGCAAAAGTCACAAATCTTATTCATTTAACATATTAGTACCTGGTAGACTGAGTATAGCGTGGTAGTTTTTTTAACATTCATACTATAGTTGAGTAAAGATAAAATGTTATCCTTCATTTCTACACAATTCATACTGTATTTAAGAAAAGACAAATTTTTATTATTCATTTCTACATAAAAATATAAATTTCCAATTTCTAAAAGTTACAATAAAATCAATTCATTTTTTATGTTTTTGTTTCTCATATTATACTTTATCCAAATTCACCATGTTATCGAGATAACAGATATGACTACATTAAAGACGTGAGTATAAAACATCACAAATTTACTAAATGGTAAAAGATGGTAAATAAATGGTAAATAAAGAAAAATCATAACTGTTAATATAAGTGCTGGACGATTACACCATGAAACAGTACTACATTAAAGACGTGAGTATAAAACATCACAAATTTACTTTCCTGAGGATGACCATAGAAGTTGGTCGAAACGTCGATATTTTTAATTTTATTTTAATGTATGTATAAATTTTAAATTTGACATTTGTATACACCATTTAGTAAATTTGGTGTATAAAAATGGTGTAATCATCCAGCCTTTATATTAACAGTTATGATTTTTCTTTATATATTTCCGCCAACTGTTAAATACCAAATTGTTTTTTTTTCGTCCAGGCATTCAACACATTTTCCCATACAACATTATGGCTGTGACGAGGATTTTCTTTAGGTAGAAACACTTACTGTTTCGCTTTTTAACTCTGAAAACGGTGACGGCCATATTCCATATATAAAAAGAGGCAGTCTACAGAAAACAACGAAGATGGATTCAAACAGCCGCACTGTAATCAGATGCATATTTTAGGTAGCTTTCAGTACAAAGAAGTATAAAGCTACATATTGCAGGACCCCCAGACCCCAAAACCCCCCTCCGTTCAAATGTTGATTTATATATATAGATACTAGATAGATGTTTAAAAAAAGTGGTAAAGAATGGTCTGAGAAATTTTTAAAGTTGACAGTAATTTTACTCATGTTCTAAAGCATATGTACCCTAAGGTTCATTCAAATCGGATAAAAACTGTAGATTTGTATAAGGAACATACATACATACATACCAAGAACGGCTTTTATATATATAGATTTGTGTGTGTGAATTAACAAATTACAATTTGCACTCGAACGAACTGGTGACCCATTTTAGTTGTAAAAACGAACTGATAATGACTAAAACAGCAGACGAGTCTTCTGTGAAGAAAGCGAACATTCCAATTTGTGAAGCCAACAAGGAAATCATTAAAATTCCTCCATTTTGGGAACAAAAACCTGACATTTGGTTTTATCAAATTGATTCACAATTTGCTATTGCAAATATAACAAATGAACAAACAAGATTTAACTAACTAGTAGTTCAATTAAAACCCAAATATGTTGAAAATATATGGGACATTATTCAACGTGAACAGGATGATAAATACAGGGTGAATCTAAACTCTTGGGCAAAATTTTAAGGGGTGATAGTACACATCAAGACAAACAATATTAAATAGGAAACTAAGGGGCCCAAACGCCTTCCGAAGGAGATAGGCGCGATTAAAGTTTAGGCGCCAAAATTTCAAATGATTATAAAAAACGGAAAAATGTGTCGATTCGTTTGCGGTTTTTGCTAAAACTATTCTTTATGTCAGTATTTTCTTAAAAATAAATTTAAAAAAAAGTTTTAAAAATGTCCATAGAAAGCGCTTTAGACTTTGGAGTAACGAACAACTATTTTTCAGTTATTTTTTGTATCTGATTAAATGCTTTCAAAAGCTTAGACTTAAACTTAAATTTTGAGATCAAAATCTGAATCGTTGGGAATGGTTAAGCAGCGCAAACTGAACTGTTTTCAGGAGTTGAAATTTGCACATCCCCCCCCCCCCTGAACACAGTTCTGTTATTCCCAATCTTGGTGTCGTAGACCAGGAAGAAACTATTACCCCCTAACACTTAAAATAAACGATAGAGGGATGACAAAATTAAATAAAAAAATTATTTAAAAATAAATTTTAAAGATAAAGTTCAAAAATGCCGATAGATGGCGCTTTAGACTTTGGCGTAATGAACAACTATTGTTTACTGTGACTGCGACGAGGACCTGGTTGCGAAGATTGCCGTCGTAGCAGGCGATATCCGGGAGATGCTCGAGGTATTCACTAATGTTCGCAACTCCCTCCGCCGGCAGTGTGAGGCCTGCATCGTTGCTGGTGGGCACTTTTTCGAGCAGTTTTTGTGATTCCTCACGAACATCATGCGTATACCATTTTCTACGTGTCAACCTTCATTCATATTGCGCACTACATGCATACATCAAATTGTTTCTTTTTATTTTGCGCGGTAAAATTGCTCATGTCTGTTATGAATAAATTTTCTATTTAATTTTGTCATTACTCTATCGTTTATTTTATGTGTAGGGGGTAGTAGTTTCTACCTGGATTAATTTTAACAGAATTATTCAAATTGGTAAAGAAATCATATGAGTTGTAATTTTCCAACTGCACGAAAAATGTCCGGGCCAGGATTCGAACCTGCGATCTCCTGGCTGAAGCTGCCATTAGCTGCCATGAACTGGATGAATTATGCCCTCCACATTCAACCGGGATAGATCAGTTGGTAGAGCATGGCAGCTTCAGCCAAGAGATCCCCGGTTCGAATTCTGGCCCGGACATTTTTCGTCCAGTTGGAAAACTACAACTTATGTTGTTTCTGCCTGGACTACGACACCAAGATCGGGAATAACTGAACTGCGTTCAGGAGTAGAGTGGGGGGGAGGGAGATATTTCAAATTTCAATTCCTGAACGCAGTTCAGTTTGCGCTCCTTAATCACTCCCAACGATTCAGATTTTGAGCTCAAATTTTAAGTTTAAGTCTAAGCTTTTGAAAGCATTTAATGAGATACAAAAAATAACGGTAAAAAATAGTTTTTATTACTCCAAAGTCTAAAGCGCCCTCTATCGGCATTTTTTGAATTTTATCTTTAAAATTTATTTTTAAGAAAATACTGACATAAAGAATAGTTTTAGCGAAAACCGCAAACGAATCGACACATTTTTCCGTTTTTTATAATCATTAGAAATTTTGGCGCCTAAACTTTAATCGCGCCTATCTCCTTCGGAAGACGTTTGGGACCCTTAGTTTCCTATTTAATATTGTTTGTCTTGATGTGTACTATCACCCCTTAAAATTTTGCCCAATAGTTTGGATTCACCCTGTATACGGCTGCTAAATATATATTTTTAAGTATATTTAAGGAGCGTGAGGAAAAATAATTGGATAATTTTTCACTAACGGCAGATAAAATTTTTGAAATGAGTTCCTCAACTGAAATTTATTCTGCGACTGCAGCAGATACATCTGTTATGAGTATAACGTGCTTGAGAAATTTACTATTAGGGAAACCAAATTTCAGCACTAAAAATTTAAAGGCAATCAAGAAGTGAATTTTGACAATTTAGTTTAAAATGAAATAAAAGTCGAAGTTGATCAAAAATGTGATTTAATCCACAAGGAAAATATTGTTATTACCGTTTTAAGTTTGGTAATCAGTGTTATACTAATAAATGCAAAAGTCCGTTCAGCTGGACAGCATCGGAAAACTCCGATCAGCCGTAGATTTAGCGGCAAATTCTGCTGCTGAAGATTGGCGTAATTACCGTTTATTTGTAAAAGATAAAACATCCTGCTTACGCTTTCTTGTGGACAGTGGATCTGATTTATCAATAATTCTTGCTTTATCCAGCCATAAAACATGCAATTCTTTTAAACTATATGCTGCAAATTGTACAACTATTCCAACATTTGGTTTCAAAATTTTAACACTAGATTTAGCTTACATGACAATTTCAATTTCAATTTCCTTTTATAATAGACAAAGTACTTAAAGCTATTTTAGGCGCAGATTTTATTAATAAGTTTAAATTGCTTATTGCTATTCACAAAAGAAAATTAATAGATGGTGTTACAAACATCTCTATTAAAAGTGATGTCATGTGTGTACCAAATAACGATAACATAAGTACAACTGACAAAAGTTCTCCATTTGCACATTTGTTATTATAATATCCTAATTTAACGAAACCCAATCTTTTAATTAGCAACTCCAAACACAGCGTAAAGCATTATATTGCTACTAAAGGCCCACCAACACGCCAATTAGACTCGAAAAAATTAAATTTAACAAAGCAAGAATTCAAGTTTATGCTAGATAATGATAAAATTAGACATTCAAAATGACCATAGGCTAGTCCACTTCATTTAATCATCAAGAAAAAACTACATGTTCTGGTAGACATGTAAGATTTCCAAAATGTTATAGAGACTGATTAGATACTGTTTTTATTTTATTTCATATTATATTTGTACTGTAACTGTAAGTTATTGGGGAATGAGTAATGTAGCTTCCATAGTCATGAGAGGCTTGTTGTTATTTTTACTGAAATTTAATTTAACTACTTGTTATGGCAACAGAAAAGAATATTCCATATAATTGTAGAAAATAAAGATGTCGTTTGGTAAATTTAAAAAGAATGTTTTTTCTTATTTTTTAATATGTAAGTTCTAATATATTTCAGTTAAAAAGTCTGTAATTATTTGCGATCTGAATTAAACGAATTACAATTCGCATTCCAACAAACTAAATATATAGCATCTTCCCTATAACAAAAATTCGTTTTACGTATATAAGGCCAATATTACATAATTTGTTTAATGATCAATATGTTAACTTAAAAAAAAACAGAAAGTTTTAAAAGTTATTAATGTGCAAGTTAAAACTTTTTAATCCCTTTATATTTTTTACTAATATTTTTGTACTTTTAGCCGACGGCATCAAGTAAACAGAATTTATATTGCATCACGTTTATCTAAAGTTGAAAATTGCATGGCTTTGCATGATTCTTTGTATAAGTTTTCTTCTTTGACACTGTAAAACTGATTATCATCTGCTCTATTTTCAATGCTTTTTCTGATAACTCTTTCACAAAAATGCACATCCCATAAAGCAAAACGTATAAAGAAAGCTAAAAAATATTCTTGTTTTAAAGAGAATGGAATAAAATATTATAAAAGCATCCTGTCATATTTTCTTTTTAGAAATGTTGAATTTATGGAACGTTTAAAAATACCATTAACGCAATTAATTATAGTTAATGAAAAAAAAGTCAAAAAAGTTAATTACACTTATCGCGTAGGAAATACTGCGCACTGAATAAAATTTTTGTGACATCTCATAAATTATTCTTTTCATTTCTGAAAATGTACATTTGTTTACATTATGTAATTAAAATCTAGGTTTATTTAATAAAAGCGGAGGTTGTAAAAATGTGAATAAAATAATGAGTAAACCTAACTGTATGAAAAATGTTTAATACTATCTCCCTTTCCTTAGAATGTTTTCCAGTGTATTATAGATATACCTTAATTAACTAAAATTAATTAATTTCAAGATATGTCATTCTGAACTTTAACAGTGTTTCACTAAAATATTAGAGCATTAATAGAAATAATCTAAATAATTTAAATACATTTGTATTAAAATCAATTTCGTTAAATTTGATACAAGCTTTCTCTTAAATTAATTTCTTTCACTTATTAACGAAATTCTATTATTTTTTTTTTTTACTTTCTTCAATTTTTACAAGAAGAAAGTATTGGATTCATGAAAATTTCCGACTTTCGGTTTTCGACGGATTTATACGTTTTAGAAATTCCTGAACACGATTTGACCGTTTTCAGAAAATGTCTGTCTGTGACTCTGTCAGTTTGTCTGTATGTGACAAAAATTTTGTGGGCGCTCTATCTCAAGAACTGATGCACGGAATTTAATAAAATTTTACAAACAGTTAGCCCTTGATATAAATTGGTGATGATTACTTTTTGGTGTAAATCGCCCAACAGTTGGCGCGGCTGTGCTGCATTTCTCGTGATTTCCGCAATAGCTCTATCTCAAGAACTAATGCACTTATTTTCATTAAACTCCAAATTCAGTTAGACCTTGACATAAATAGACGCTGATTACGTTTTGGTGCAGATATCCGAACAGGTGGCTCTACTATTCCACTTTTTTCTCGATTTTCACGGTAACTACATCTCAAGAACTAATGTACAGAATTTCACCAAACTTCATATTCTGTTAGACCTTGACATAAATAGATGTTGATTACATTTTGGTGCAAACAGCCCAACAGGTGGCGGTTCTATGCTACTTTTTATGATTTTCACGATAACTATATCTCAAGAACTAAAATGCACGGATTTTTATAAAACTTCAGATTCAGTTGCTGTTGATTAAATTTTGATGTAAATCTCCCAACAGGTGGCACTGCTGTGCTGTGTTTTTCAGGATTTGCACGATTTTAGTGATAGTCATATCTCAAGAGCTAATGCACGGAATTTAATAAAACTTTAGATTCAGTTAGACGTTAACATCAATTGGTGTTGATTCGTTTTTGGTTTATGTGAAAATTGTATGAGATAGAAGAAAGTTTTGGGATTGATACATCCGACTAGTTTACATTCGATTGGGTTTGTCATTGCGCCCACTGACAAGCATTGCTGTGATGACTATAATGCCTATGTGATAGATGCTACTTTTTATGATTTTCATGATAACTATATCTCAAGAACTAAAATGCATGGATTTTTATCAAACTTCAGATTCAGTTAGACGTTGACATATGTTGCTGTTGATTAAATTTTGATGTAAATCTCCCAACAGGTGTCACTGCTGTTCTGTGTTTTTCAGGATTTGCACGATTTTAGTGATAGTCATATCTCAAGAACTAATGCACGGAATTTAATAAAACTTTAGATTCAGTTAGACGTTAACATCAATTGGTGTTGATTCGTTTTTGGTTTATGTGAAAATTGCATGAAATAGAAGAAAGTTTTGGGATTGATACATCCGACTAGTTTACATTCGATTGGGTTTGTCATTGCGCCCACTGACAAGCATTGCTGTGATGACTATAATGCCTATGTAATAGATGCTACTTTTTATGATTTTCACGATAACTATATCTCAAGAACTAAAATGCATGGATTTTTATCAAACTTCAGATTCAGTTAGACGTTGACATAAGTTGCTGTTGATTAAATTTTGATGTAAATCTCCCAACAGGTGTCACTGCTGTGCTGTGTTTTTCAGGATTTGCACGATTTTAGTGATAGTCAAATCTCAAGAGCTAATGCACGGAATTTAATAAAACTTTAGATTCAGTTAGACGTTAACATGAATTGGTGTTGATTCGTTTTTGGTTTATGTGAAAATTGTATGAGATAGAAGAAAGTTTTGGGATTGATACATCCGACTAGTTTACATTCGATTGGGTTTGTCATTGCGCCCACTGACAAGCATTGCTGTGATGACTATAATGCCTAAGTAATAGATGCTACTTTTTATGATTTTCACGATAACTATATCTCAAGAACTAAAATGCATGGATTTTTATCAAACTTCAGATTCAGTTAGACGTTGACATAAGTTGCTGTTGATTAAATTTTGATGTAAATCTCCCAACAGGTGTCACTGCTGTTCTGTGTTTTTCAGGATTTGCACGATTTTAGTGATAGTCATATCTCAAGAGCTAATGCACGGAATTTAATAAAACTTTAGATTCAGTTAGACGTTAACATCAATTGGTGTTGATTGGTTTTTGGTTTATGTGAAAATTGTATGAGATAGAAGAAAGTTTTGGGATTGATACATCCGACTAGTTTACATTCGATTGGGTTTGTCATTGCGCCCACTGACAAGCATTGCTGTGATGACTATAATGCCTATGTAATAGATGCTACTTTTTATGATTTTCACGATAACTATATCTCAAGGAATAAAATGCATGGATTTTTATCAAACTTCAGATTCAGTTAGACGTTGACATAAGTTGCTGTTGATTAAATTTTGATGTAAATCTCCCAACAGGTGTCACTGCTGTTCTGTGTTTTTCAGGATTTGCACGATTTTAGTGATAGTCATATCTCAAGAGCTAATGCACGGAATTTAATAAAACTTTAGATTCAGTTAGACGTTAACATCAATTGGTGTTGATTCGTTTTTGGTTTATGTGAAAATTGCATGAAATAGAAGAAAGTTTTGGGATTGATACATCCGACTAGTTTACATTCGATTGGGTTTGTCATTGCGCCCACTGACAAGCATTGCTGTGATGACTATAATGCCTATGTAATAGATGCTACTTTTTATGACTTTCACGATAACTATATCTCAAGAACTAAAATGCATGGATTTTTATCAAACTTCAGATTCAGTTAGACGTTGACATAAGTTGCTGTTGATTAAATTTTGATGTAAATCTCCCAACAGGTGTCACTGCTGTGCTGTGTTTTTCAGGATTTGCACGATTTTAGTGATAGTCAAATCTCAAGAGCTAATGCACGGAATTTAATAAAACTTTAGATTCAGTTAGACGTTAACATGAATTGGTGTTGATTCGTTTTTGGTTTATGTGAAAATTGCATGAAATAGAAGAAAGTTTTGGGATTGATACATCCGACTAGTTTACATTCGATTGGGTTTGTCATTGCGCCCACTGACAAGCATTGCTGTGATGACTATAATGCCTATGTAATAGATGCTACTTTTTATGACTTTCACGATAACTATATCTCAAGAACTAAAATGCATGGATTTTTATCAAACTTCAGATTCAGTTAGACGTTGACATAAGTTGCTGTTGATTAAATTTTGATGTAAATCTCCCAACAGGTGTCACTGCTGTGCTGTGTTTTTCAGGATTTGCACGATTTTAGTGATAGTCAAATCTCAAGAGCTAATGCACGGAATTTAATAAAACTTTAGATTCAGTTAGACGTTAACATGAATTGGTGTTGATTCGTTTTTGGTTTATGTGAAAATTGTATGAGATAGAAGAAAGTTTTGGGATTGATACATCCGACTAGTTTACATTCGATTGGGTTTGTCATTGCGCCCACTGACAAGCATTGCTGTGATGACTATAATGCCTATGTAATAGATGCTACTTTTTATGATTTTCACGATAACTATATCTCAAGAACTAAAATGCATGGATTTTTATCAAACTTCAGATTCAGTTAGACGTTGACATAAGTTGCTGTTGATTAAATTTTGATGTAAATCTCCCAACAGGTGTCACTGCTGTTCTGTGTTTTTCAGGATTTGCACGATTTTAGTGATAGTCATATCTCAAGAGCTAATGCACGGAATTTAATAAAACTTTAGATTCAGTTAGACGTTAACATCAATTGGTGTTGATTCGTTTTTGGTTTATGTGAAAATTGCATGAAATAGAAGAAAGTTTTGGGATTGATACATCCGACTAGTTTACATTCGATTGGGTTTGTCATTGCGCCCACTGACAAGCATTGCTGTGATGACTATAATGCCTATGTAATAGATGCTACTTTTTATGATTTTCACGATAACTATATCTCAAGAACTAAAATGCATGGATTTTTATCAAACTTCAGATTCAGTTAGACGTTGACATAAGTTGCTGTTGATTAAATTTTGATGTAAATCTCCCAACAGGTGTCACTGCTGTGCTGTGTTTTTCAGGATTTGCACGATTTTAGTGATAGTCAAATCTCAAGAGCTAATGCACGGAATTTAATAAAACTTTAGATTCAGTTAGACGTTAACATGAATTGGTGTTGATTCGTTTTTGGTTTATGTGAAAATTGTATGAGATAGAAGAAAGTTTTGGGATTGATACATCCGACTAGTTTACATTCGATTGGGTTTGTCATTGCGCCCACTGACAAGCATTGCTGTGATGACTATAATGCCTATGTAATAGATGCTACTTTTTATGATTTTCACGATAACTATATCTCAAGAACTAAAATGCATGGATTTTTATCAAACTTCAGATTCAGTTAGACGTTGACATAAGTTGCTGTTGATTAAATTTTGATGTAAATCTCCCAACAGGTGTCACTGCTGTTCTGTGTTTTTCAGGATTTTCACGATTTTAGTGATAGTCATATCTCAAGAGCTAATGCACGGAATTTAATAAAACTTTAGATTCAGTTAGACGTTAACATCAATTGGTGTTGATTCGTTTTTGGTTTATGTGAAAATTGCATGAAATAGAAGAAAGTTTTGGGATTGATACATCCGACTAGTTTACATTCGATTGGGTTTGTCATTGCGCCCACTGACAAGCATTGCTGTGATGACTATAATGCCTATGTAATAGATGCTACTTTTTATGATTTTCACGATAACTATATCTCAAGAACAAAAATGCATGGATTTTTATCAAACTTCAGATTCAGTTAGACGTTGACATAAGTTGCTGTTGATTAAATTTTGATGTAAATCTCCCAACAGGTGTCACTGCTGTGCTGTGTTTTTCAGGATTTGCACGATTTTAGTGATAGTCAAATCTCAAGAGCTAATGCACGGAATTTAATAAAACTTTAGATTCAGTTAGACGTTAACATGAATTGGTGTTGATTCGTTTTTGGTTTATGTGAAAATTGTATGAGATAGAAGAAAGTTTTGGGATTGATACATCCGACTAGTTTACATTCGATTGGGTTTGTCATTGCGCCCACTGACAAGCATTGCTGTGATGACTATAATGCCTATGTAATAGATGCTACTTTTTATGATTTTCACGATAACTATATCTCAAGAACTAAAATGCATGGATTTTTATCAAACTTCAGATTCAGTTAGACGTTGACATAAGTTGCTGTTGATTAAATTTTGATGTAAATCTCCCAACAGGTGTCACTGCTGTTCTGTGTTTTTCAGGATTTGCACGATTTTAGTGATAGTCATATCTCAAGAGCTAATGCACGGAATTTAATAAAACTTTAGATTCAGTTAGACGTTAACATCAATTGGTGTTGATTCGTTTTTGGTTTATGTGAAAATTGCATGAAATAGAAGAAAGTTTTGGGATTGATACATCCGACTAGTTTACATTCGATTGGGTTTGTCATTGCGCCCACTGACAAGCATTGCTGTGATGACTATAATGCCTATGTAATAGATGCTACTTTTTATGATTTTCACGATAACTATATCTCAAGAACTAAAATGCATGGATTTTTATCAAACTTCAGATTCAGTTAGACGTTGACATAAGTTGCTGTTGATTAAATTTTGATGTAAATCTCCCAACAGGTGTCACTGCTGTGCTGTGTTTTTCAGGATTTGCACGATTTTAGTGATAGTCAAATCTCAAGAGCTAATGCACGGAATTTAATAAAACTTTAGATTCAGTTAGACGTTAACATGAATTGGTGTTGATTCGTTTTTGGTTTATGTGAAAATTGTATGAGATAGAAGAAAGTTTTGGGATTGATACATCCGACTAGTTTACATTCGATTGGGTTTGTCATTGCGCCCACTGACAAGCATTGCTGTGATGACTATAATGCCTATGTAATAGATGCTACTTTTTATGATTTTCACGATAACTATATCTCAAGAACTAAAATGCATGGATTTTTATCAAACTTCAGATTCAGTTAGACGTTGACATAAGTTGCTGTTGATTAAATTTTGATGTAAATCTCCCAACAGGTGTCACTGCTGTTCTGTGTTTTTCAGGATTTGCACGATTTTAGTGATAGTCATATCTCAAGAGCTAATGCACGGAATTTAATAAAACTTTAGATTCAGTTAGACGTTAACATCAATTGGTGTTGATTCGTTTTTGGTTTATGTGAAAATTGCATGAAATAGAAGAAAGTTTTGGGATTGATACATCCGACTAGTTTACATTCGATTGGGTTTGTCATTGCGCCCACTGACAAGCATTGCTGTGATGACTATAATGCCTATGTAATAGATGCTACTTTTTATGATTTTCACGATAACTATATCTCAAGAACTAAAATGCATGGATTTTTATCAAACTTCAGATTCAGTTAGACGTTGACATAAGTTGCTGTTGATTAAATTTTGATGTAAATCTCCCAACAGGTGTCACTGCTGTGCTGTGTTTTTCAGGATTTGCACGATTTTAGTGATAGTCAAATCTCAAGAGCTAATGCACGGAATTTAATAAAACTTTAGATTCAGTTAGACGTTAACATGAATTGGTGTTGATTCGTTTTTGGTTTATGTGAAAATTGTATGAGATAGAAGAAAGTTTTGGGATTGATACATCCGACTAGTTTACATTCGATTGGGTTTGTCATTGCGCCCACTGACAAGCATTGCTGTGATGACTATAATGCCTATGTAATAGATGCTACTTTTTATGATTTTCACGATAACTATATCTCAAGAACTAAAATGCATGGATTTTTATCAAACTTCAGATTCAGTTAGACGTTGACATAAGTTGCTGTTGATTAAATTTTGATGTAAATCTCCCAACAGGTGTCACTGCTGTTCTGTGTTTTTCAGGATTTGCACGATTTTAGTGATAGTCATATCTCAAGAGCTAATGCACGGAATTTAATAAAACTTTAGATTCAGTTAGACGTTAACATCAATTGGTGTTGATTCGTTTTTGGTTTATGTGAAAATTGCATGAGATAGAAGAAAGTTTTGGGATTGATACATCCGACTAGTTTACATTCGATTGGGTTTGTCATTGCGCCCACTGACAAGCATTGCTGTGATGACTATAATGCCTATGTAATAGATGCTACTTTTTATGATTTTCACGATAACTATATCTCAAGAACTAAAATGCATGGATTTTTATCAAACTTCAGATTCAGTTAGACGTTGACATAAGTTGCTGTTGATTAAATTTTGATGTAAATCTCCCAACAGGTGTCACTGCTGTTCTGTGTTTTTCAGGATTTGCACGATTTTAGTGATAGTCATATCTCAAGAGCTAATGCACGGAATTTAATAAAACTTTAGATTCAGTTAGACGTTAACATCAATTGGTGTTGATTCGTTTTTGGTTTATGTGAAAATTGCATGAAATAGAAGAAAGTTTTGGGATTGATACATCCGACTAGTTTACATTCGATTGGGTTTGTCATTGCGCCCACTGACAAGCATTGCTGTGATGACTATAATGCCTATGTAATAGATGCTACTTTTTATGATTTTCACGATAACTATATCTCAAGAACTAAAATGCATGGATTTTTATCAAACTTCAGATTCAGTTAGACGTTGACATAAGTTGCTGTTGATTAAATTTTGATGTAAATCTCCCAACAGGTGTCACTGCTGTGCTGTGTTTTTCAGGATTTGCACGATTTTAGTGATAGTCAAATCTCAAGAGCTAATGCACGGAATTTAATAAAACTTTAGATTCAGTTAGACGTTAACATGAATTGGTGTTGATTCGTTTTTGGTTTATGTGAAAATTGTATGAGATAGAAGAAAGTTTTGGGATTGATACATCCGACTAGTTTACATTCGATTGGGTTTGTCATTGCGCCCACTGACAAGCATTGCTGTGATGACTATAATGCCTATGTAATAGATGCTACTTTTTATGATTTTCACGATAACTATATCTCAAGAACTAAAATGCATGGATTTTTATCAAACTTCAGATTCAGTTAGACGTTGACATAAGTTGCTGTTGATTAAATTTTGATGTAAATCTCCCAACAGGTGTCACTGCTGTTCTGTGTTTTTCAGGATTTGCACGATTTTAGTGATAGTCATATCTCAAGAGCTAATGCACGGAATTTAATAAAACTTTAGATTCAGTTAGACGTTAACATCAATTGGTGTTGATTCGTTTTTGGTTTATGTGAAAATTGCATGAAATAGAAGAAAGTTTTGGGATTGATACATCCGACTAGTTTACATTCGATTGGGTTTGTCATTGCGCCCACTGACAAGCATTGCTGTGATGACTATAATGCCTATGTAATAGATGCTACTTTTTATGATTTTCACGATAACTATATCTCAAGAACTAAAATGCATGGATTTTTATCAAACTTCAGATTCAGTTAGACGTTGACATAAGTTGCTGTTGATTAAATTTTGATGTAAATCTCCCAACAGGTGTCACTGCTGTTCTGTGTTTTTCAGGATTTGCACGATTTTAGTGATAGTCATATCTCAAGAGCTAATGCACGGAATTTAATAAAACTTTAGATTCAGTTAGACGTTAACATCAATTGGTGTTGATTCGTTTTTGGTTTATGTGAAAATTGCATGAAATAGAAGAAAGTTTTGGGATTGATACATCCGACTAGTTTACATTCGATTGGGTTTGTCATTGCGCCCACTGACAAGCATTGCTGTGATGACTATAATGCCTATGTAATAGATGCTACTTTTTATGATTTTCACGATAACTATATCTCAAGAACTAAAATGCATGGATTTTTATCAAACTTCAGATTCAGTTAGACGTTGACATAAGTTGCTGTTGATTAAATTTTGATGTAAATCTCCCAACAGGTGTCACTGCTGTGCTGTGTTTTTCAGGATTTGCACGATTTTAGTGATAGTCAAATCTCAAGAGCTAATGCACGGAATTTAATAAAACTTTAGATTCAGTTAGACGTTAACATGAATTGGTGTTGATTCGTTTTTGGTTTATGTGAAAATTGTATGAGATAGAAGAAAGTTTTGGGATTGATACATCCGACTAGTTTACATTCGATTGGGTTTGTCATTGCGCCCACTGACAAGCATTGCTGTGATGACTATAATGCCTATGTAATAGATGCTACTTTTTATGATTTTCACGATAACTATATCTCAAGAACTAAAATGCATGGATTTTTATCAAACTTCAGATTCAGTTAGACGTTGACATAAGTTGCTGTTGATTAAATTTTGATGTAAATCTCCCAACAGGTGTCACTGCTGTTCTGTGTTTTTCAGGATTTGCACGATTTTAGTGATAGTCATATCTCAAGAGCTAATGCACGGAATTTAATAAAACTTTAGATTCAGTTAGACGTTAACATCAATTGGTGTTGATTCGTTTTTGGTTTATGTGAAAATTGCATGAAATAGAAGAAAGTTTTGGGATTGATACATCCGACTAGTTTACATTCGATTGGGTTTGTCATTGCGCCCACTGACAAGCATTGCTGTGATGACTATAATGCCTATGTAATAGATGCTACTTTTTATGATTTTCACGATAACTATATCTCAAGAACTAAAATGCATGGATTTTTATCAAACCTCAGATTCAGTTAGACGTTGACATAAGTTGCTGTTGATTAAATTTTGATGTAAATCTCCCAACAGGTGTCACTGCTGTGCTGTGTTTTTCAGGATTTGCACGATTTTAGTGATAGTCAAATCTCAAGAGCTAATGCACGGAATTTAATAAAACTTTAGATTCAGTTAGACGTTAACATGAATTGGTGTTGATTCGTTTTTGGTTTATGTGAAAATTGTATGAGATAGAAGAAAGTTTTGGGATTGATACATCCGACTAGTTTACATTCGATTGGGTTTGTCATTGCGCCCACTGACAAGCATTGCTGTGATGACTATAATGCCTATGTAATAGATGCTACTTTTTATGATTTTCACGATAACTATATCTCAAGAACTAAAATGCATGGATTTTTATCAAACTTCAGATTCAGTTAGACGTTGACATAAGTTGCTGTTGATTAAATTTTGATGTAAATCTCCCAACAGGTGTCACTGCTGTTCTGTGTTCTTCAGGATTTGCACGATTTTAGTGATAGTCATATCTCAAGAGCTAATGCACGGAATTTAATAAAACTTTAGATTCAGTTAGACGTTAACATCAATTGGTGTTGATTCGTTTTTGGTTTATGTGAAAATTGCATGAAATAGAAGAAAGTTTTGGGATTGATACATCCGACTAGTTTACATTCGATTGGGTTTGTCATTGCGCCCACTGACAAGCATTGCTGTGATGACTATAATGCCTATGTAATAGATGCTACTTTTTATGATTTTCACGATAACTATATCTCAAGAACTAAAATGCATGGATTTTTATCAAACTTCAGATTCAGTTAGACGTTGACATAAGTTGCTGTTGATTAAATTTTGATGTAAATCTCCCAACAGGTGTCACTGCTGTGCTGTGTTTTTCAGGATTTGCACGATTTTAGTGATAGTCAAATCTCAAGAGCTAATGCACGGAATTTAATAAAACTTTAGATTCAGTTAGACGTTAACATGAATTGGTGTTGATTCGTTTTTGGTTTATGTGAAAATTGTATGAGATAGAAGAAAGTTTTGGGATTGATACATCCGACTAGTTTACATTCGATTGGGTTTGTCATTGCGCCCACTGACAAGCATTGCTGTGATGACTATAATGCCTATGTAATAGATGCTACTTTTTATGATTTTCACGATAACTATATCTCAAGAACTAAAATGCATGGATTTTTATCAAACTTCAGATTCAGTTAGACGTTGACATAAGTTGCTGTTGATTAAATTTTGATGTAAATCTCCCAACAGGTGTCACTGCTGTTCTGTGTTTTTCAGGATTTGCACGATTTTAGTGATAGTTATATCTCAAGAGCTAATGCACGGAATTTAATAAAACTTTAGATTCAGTTAGACGTTAACATAAATTGGTGTTGATTCGTTTTTGGTTTATGTGAAAATTGTATGAGATAGAAGAAAGTTTTGGGATTGATACATCCGACTAGTTTACATTCGATTGGGTTTGTCATTGCGCCCACTGACAAGCATTGCTGTGATGACTATAATGCCTATGTAATATAATAAAACTGTAAGTCATGTGACTGTCCTCAACAGTTCCGGGATGCCGCATCGCTTTTTCATATGCCAAGCGGCCATTTTTATTCAAAATTATTTTTTCGAATAAACTGCATAAAAGTTACATTTTAAGAAAGATCGTTCAAAATAAATTAATATTTGAGAGATAACTTGCGTTCAATTATGTATATATTCTGCAATAACTTCAGTCGAAAGATTCGCAGTTCAAATTCTCTATTCATAAAAGTAAACAAAAAAAAGATTGATTCGTCGTGAACATTTAAAATATTAAATCATGGAGGTAATCATTCGCAAAGCAAGTTCTCCGCGAATGAATTTTTGGACCGCTGCCTCGCGTCAAAAAAATAATTCGCACCAGTGAGACAATCAAAGTTTACCATAATTATGTGCTATACAACTCAACTTTCGGACCTTTTCTTGACGTAAATTGAACTCATGTAATAATATTTAATGAATCAGATTTTTAGCATTGTTAAAATCGCTAATACAGCTTTTATTTATCGCGTGTACAAATTAGAAATAATACTTTGATTTTGAAATCAAATGTTTTGATTTATGATATTATTTCTTATTTATTTATTTATTTTCTCTTTTAAATGAAAAGTGTGAAGTATTTTAAATTTATGTAATATAAGCATTTTAGATTAAAGTTAAGTATTTTAAATGAAATGAGTGACAGGTTTATAATTTAAAATTAAATTAATTGTAGTATGAATGACGGTGATGGGAACGATATTTGGCGAATTATCATCTGCTCCCGGCTAACAAAAATACTCATAATTAAAAAAAAGAATAAAAATAAATAAATGATAGTTTGTTGTAAATAAATATTGATATACATATCAAAAATAATTTATAGAATTAAAATAAAAAATAAAAGTAAATAAACAACAATTTCCATAACAAAGTTTTCGCCAAATTGGCGGGGGAGGGGGGGGGGGAATCGCGCCAACGTGCGTATGTGACATTTGTGCCCAAAAAATATGCGAAATGCTACCATGATCGCAAAAGTTCATGATTTGTCTATTAGAATCTTCCGATTTGGCGAAGGATTAAGGGAAAATTAAATTATGAATAAATGTAACGTGTTGCAATGTTTAACATACATTTAAGGGAGACCAAACTGGTCGCCAGTGGCGGCTAGTGCCTATGTAATAGATGCTACTTTTTATGATTTTCACGATAACTATATCTCAAGAACTAAAATGCATGGATTTTTATCAAACTTCAGATTCAGTTAGACGTTGACATAAGTTGCTGTTGATTAAATTTTGATGTAAATCTCCCAACAGGTGTCACTGCTGTGCTGTGTTTTTCAGGATTTGCACGATTTTAGTGATAGTCATATCTCAAGAGCTAATGCACGGAATTTAATAAAACTTTAGATTCAGTTAGACGTTAACATCAATTCGTTTTGATTCGTTTTTGGTTTATGTGAAAATTGTATGAGATAGAAGAAAGTTTTGGGATTGATACATCCGACTAGTTTACATTCGATTGGGTTTGTCATTGCGCCTACTGACAAGCATTGCCGTGAGCATTGCCTATGTAATAGATGCTACTTTTTATGATTTTTACGACAACTATATCTGAAGAACTAAAATGCACGGATTTTTATCAAACTTCAGATTCAGTTAGGTGTTGACATAAGTTGCTGTTGATTAAATGTAAATATGAATGTGAATTAAATGATGAATTAATGATGAATAATTAAATGATGAATGAATTAAATGTGAATATGAAACCATTAAGCGTTTTCAAAAACACTTTTGCAACACATCACATTTACTGAAATACGCCATTTTGTTATGGACCTCATTACAAAAGATTAGCAATAACATTAGGTTAACCATAAGCTATGGCTAAACTTTAATCTGTCAAGGGAAAAAAAAAACGAGTTTAATTTTATGTGGAACATAAAATTTATATCAAATTAAGAAGAATTGTTTAAGAGATATCTTGTACAAGAATAGCTTCGCAATTGTATTCTGTATTATTATTATTATTATTATTATTATTATTATTATTATTATTATTATTATTAGCAGTAGTAGTAGTAGTATTTATTTATGAGCACTGTTAGATTTAAATACAAGTATGATGTCTAGCGATTTAATATTTTGGTATGATTAGTTTTTACTTTCTTCTATCTATAATAGAAGAAAGTATTGTAATCGAAATTGTTTTCGACGTATTTACACGTTTTAGGAGTCAGAGATTCCGAAAAAACGTTTCTACAAATTGTCTGTCTCTCCGTGTTTCCGTGTGTGTGTCCTTGTCATCGAAAAGTGTATGAAGTTATGCATTTAATTGAGCCATTTTTTTCTATGTGTATGGTTATAGGCAGCAGGTCCTTCTCGAATTTGTGGATATTCTGCCGGAAGGGGTTGCTGCGATAGCAATTTTTGCTCCATTTTCATTACTGTATCATCGAAAAGTGTATGAAGTTATGCATAGAATTGAACCAAATTTTATGTATATGTTTTGACTATGGCCTGCAGGTCCTAGTTCAATTAGGATATTTCGCCGGCAGGGGCGCTGTGATAGCCACTTAAAGATTTCAAATTCAAAAAGGTGTACAAAAAATTAGAAATCGTAAAACATTTTTCGGTTAAATGTTTGGCTTTGATCCAAGGATTCTGGAACAATTTTTGTTTTGCTTCTATTTCAAAAAATGGCTGAGATAGAGCAGTTTGAAATTTTAGAGTGGCTGATATTTTGAAACAAGACAGCAGGATTCCTCCATAAACGAGTCAAATTTATGAGCTTTAGTGAACGTGGTTTCTGGTAAATTTCATTTCGTTGTTGTACCCATCGTTCCAACACTATATATTCATATTTGCCAGCGACGAATTCTCGTCAAGCTTGGAGACACTTGGCGAAATGTCGCCAAATTTGACGACCAAAATAGGTTGCCGTAAATGAAGTCAACTTGGCTATAACTGACTAATTTGGCGACATTCTTATTCAAATTCAATATTGACGAGAACGGGGAATGAATCTTCTGTAATCGGGTTCCACTATTTTAGCTTCGTATTTTCCAATAAAATTAGCGAAAAAAACCCCTAAGGAATAGGGAGGCTATCTTTTCTTGCCATACAGGCCAGAAGGACTTTTTGTAGTTGTGTTGTACATCGGCTGCTAGTGCAACGAAGGGTGCTTCGCATCCAGGTAACCCGACGATTCGCAAGCAGATGACATACAACAGAATGATGATTGCTTTTATTGGCGATGTGATATCAAATTTTGCCGTATTAATATGTATGAGATAGTAGAAAGTTTTGGGATTGGCACATCCGACTAGTTTTTATTATTATTATTAGATTAAGTTTAAAGAAAAGTTATCAGTTTTTTTAAATTTTATTACTTAGCCATCATACCTAGTATAGGGTAAGTCTTGTAATCGTTTTAAAAATCGAAAAAATTTTTTTGACGGATTTACACGTTTCAGACACTGGAGATTCCGAAAAACATATTTTTAGAAAAAAAAAAATTCCGTCCGTCTGTGTGTTTGTGTGTCCGTGTGTCTGTAAACGCTCTATCTCCCGAACAAATTGAGATAGAAACTTGAAATTTGGTATGTACTTAGTATGCAATAATGGGAAGAAGCCTATTGAATTTTAGTAACCTCGATTATCCGGAACTATTTTTTTCGGACTCTCGAAATATTCATTCTGATAAAAGGTATATAAGAATTTTCGCAATTGTTTATTTTAAGGAGTGAATATAAAAGACAATTAAAAAACATAAATTTTGCATAAAAAATGAAGTTAATCGGATTATTAGTTGCCGAGATATTTTTAATCCTATTTCCACACTCTTCGATTTTTCATTACCCTGTATTGCATCCAAATTTCGACTCAAGTATATATTGCAATTGGAAATGAGACGCTTAATCGGACGCAGTAAACCATTAATTAATATGATTATCTTTTTTAGAGATATGAGGATGTTTATTTTACGCAATTCAGTAATAGAGCCTTCAAAGTTTATGACGTCATCAAGACACGATTTTATTCGAATTGCAATGCATTTTATAAGTAGTTTACGCATTTTTTATTTTAATATTTTACATTATGCATATCCATGATGGGTAAGTATTACGGTGGCCCCCAACGATTAGTTTTCAAAATGTAACCACTTCAAAATTGTATAAGGCTGAACCGACAGTCTTTTGCGTTCCTAGCACCTCGGTATTTTTCAGAATTGGGATGTACGACGGAGTAATGTCGCAATAAGGCAACCGATATGCGCTTTTTTTTTGCATATGTGATACTGAACTCGGGAATCGAGTAAGTTTCTTTTCCTTTTGTGCTACATTGTTAAATGAATTTTTAGTCCAAAGTTAAATCACTTTGTGATGTTGTGTATTTAGATGAACCGCAATATCGTTGTTCTTAACGTTCAGAAAATCTTCTTCGCTGTTCAACCTCAAAAATGATTCCGACTTTCCCCAAAGATGGAATTATTCAACGGCCAATCAGAACAGGTAATGTTATGCACTCTTAATGTGCTATTTAAGCGCGCGAGTATATCCTCCTGCTTTTCCAGTGGTTAGAACACTGGCCTCAACTCAAGAGGTGACATGTTAGTGTCTCAGTTGGTGGTATGGTATACGTCTGTAATATCACCTTTCAACAAAGTCCTGCTTTGGTTAGCTTTTGTTTTCAAAGCATGACCGTAGCCACTTAATAGTTCAAAATTTTACTAATTCATGATATTTAACCTGTTAAAAATTCAACTACAACTATGGTGACGAAACGTTTTCGAAATTCAAATACGTCTTCAAGTTTGAAAACTGTAATTCATGCAGTTCATCCAATTTTTGATGAAAAACATTTGTCACATTTTAAGATTGGTTGGTTGGTTGTATAAGGTTTAATGGCGCAAGGTCCCATTGGGGACAAGCTGCGCCAAAGTAAGAGTTAAGAAAAAACTAATTTAAGAGTTCCATAACAAAACCAAAAAAAAGAAACAAAGCATAATGAACAAAACATCTGGATGTCACATTTTAAGAAGATGATAAATTCGGGGAACATAAAGCTTAAAAAGTTGTAATTTGTAAAGTTATGAGAGGTTTAATTAAGAGGTTTATAAAACCGTTATGAAATTTGGTCACACCCACACAGCAACTTAAAACAAGATTATCGTTCAGTACAGTATTGTTCTATATCATGGTTCATGTAAACTGCCAAATCATGATTAAAATGTTTTCCTATATTATGGTTACAAATACTATAACATCAAAATTTGGTTCAACATAGAACGGAGTTTTTAACAGCGTATAAGAATTTTAGAAATCGTAAAACCTAAACACGAGTCAATTATTAGAGGAAAAATTCTTCTGGTGTGCCTTCTGGCAACTGGTGTTCAAACAATAACGACTAAAGATTAATCCAACGCAGAGCTTGCTAAGAGGCAAATGTTTAGTTTATAATTCTGAAATACATTTTTCACTTTCATTTCACTTAAGCTGCGATCACGCGTATTAGCCTGCCATAGACAATATCAAATGCTTCTTAAAAATCCAATTGTTACCAAGTCCAAACAATAAGCTATTGTTTTTTACATGTGAGAAATAAGCATGTTTACAGGTTCCCATGGGTTTAACATTAGCTTTCGAGTGTCACGTGCTCATGGTAGGCTCTTATTATATGGACGCCAATATATCCTAATATTATTTCACAAAACACTGGTATATTTAAAATAACCTTTTTAATATTTATTCTATGTACCCCCAGTAGTTTCTAAAATAAATTATTCTCGTGTAAACTTTCCTTTCCTTTGATGTAATAATATTAGAATCTATGGAAAAAAACTGAAATTAAAATGAGGAATGATTTAAAATATATAGTGAATATCAGTATATGTTTTCTATAATAAAAGTTATTTTTTCCGAAGGTTCTGTTATTTATGCCATGGTAAGTAATAACGGTAAAAATTCATGAATGGTTTTATGCTAACATATACTATCAGACAGGCTTCTACCTATTTTCTTTAATAAACAACAGTTTAGAATCAAATTGAAATACATGTAATTCTGTCTTTAAACTGCCTAAACTCAAATTTTAAAATGTACAATATCATAAATGTGCATTTGATCAAAGCATATATTTAAATCAATTTTCAAAATCAGTTTCCGAAACGTCAAAAACTTCATCTCCCATTTAAAGCTGAAAAAAAAAATCAAATACTTTTATCAGCGTTTCCTAACCCCATCCACCTTGAAAAAATTCTTCTTCTTATTTTTTAAGTTCTAAAGAGGATTCAAAATTTCCTTCAGATAGTTTTATGGAGGCACTTCGTTCTGGAGGATTTTGATTCGCTATGAAAAAAACAAATATGTTTCAAGAAGATAAAAAAGGTTTGCAAGTATCAAATATTTTTTGCAGTATCACATAATATCACATTTTATATATTTTTTTCAATAATAATTCTAAAATTGTACATGAAACGTAACCATTAAAGTAACTTTTTTATTCCAAATTATATCAGTATTTTCTTTTAATCTCTGCTACAAATATAATTGGTGGAAAATACACTGTTTTTTCTATGTCATTATAAGAGAGAAAAATATTTTACATCATAAAAAAATCTATCAATTTATTATTACATTTAATAATGGATAACCCAAATATGAAAACTGAGACATTACGTATCAAAAATTTAAATACTCGGTATACAAAAACGGAGTATGTGGAACAAAATTCATAAAAATCGAAAAACACAACAACTAGTGGTTATGAGATGCAATGCAAAATTCGACTCATAACTTCCTACAATTTTAATCAGATAAATAAATCCAATGAAAAGCATATTCAAAACCTAGTTCAACTGTAGATCATATTACATAATATATTAAAAATTCAAAACATTTGAAAATAACCTAACATTTTAAAGTTTACGTAGATCACGGTATAAAATGCTCGTTTTATTCTGCCACATTATTCGAAAATATATTAACATTAACATCTCTTTTCACAGTTTTATAGCAATTTACTGTTTTTCAAGATATCATTAGCCTGGATTTAGAGTACTTCAAACCATTAAGAATCGTTACTGTGAATAAAATTAAATTGGTAAATAAATAACCCATGAATGGCGTTGCCAGGCAACTGCAAAATTTATCTTCTGCCTAAATGATGAAAAAATATTCTTCTTCTTCCCCCTTAGGATGCAAATATATTTCGCCTTGATTGATGAATTCCATTAAATATATTTTATAGAAGAATTCAGATGAGATTATCGATAAAAATCCTTGAGATTGAAATCGATATTTTTTTCAGTATTTTTATGATTTTACATTAAACAAGTATAAGAGATTAGTATATATATGTATTATAAACCTCCTAATATATATATGTGTACAATTTTTGTTGTTGGAACAATAATGGAAGAAATGATAGAAAATTTCATCGTATTTATGTAATAATATACAAAAAGTAAAATTATCGCTCCTCGCTCTGCAAATGAACTAGTTTCATATTTTCAACACTATTATAAAATTAATAACATGGACATATAGGATTTTTTAGAAAGGGTACTAGAATATTAAAAATATGAAAGGGATCATTTAAAGCAGGTAAGTAGCGTTGAACGAGATGATATGCTCATTATTTAGAAAGTTCGTGTCTATTAATTGAAAAAAATGCATTCCCGAATTAAATTTTTTAAACATTTTATTTAAATTAAAAAATAAAATAATTTTCAGGATGAGAGGGTATTGCTTCCTTTATCTTGCAAAGAAAGCTTGTGGCTGAAATTGAACTGAAGGAATTGGCTCGACAGTGCCCATGTATGTATTTTGCTACAAATTTAATATATGGAAAGAAAGGCGTTGGAACGCCATAACCTATTTTTTTCATACTGTTTAAACAAGACTATAATCACAGCAAAAACTTCTGGCAGTTTAGTTGTCCGCATTTTTCTGAAAATCAACATAAAAATGTATTTTAAATCTTTCTTGTTTTTAAAAAAATATATTTACAGAAAAATTGCTGTATTCATGAAAAAGTTTACAGCAAACAACGCTGGCAAACAAATTACCAATATGTTCTACGATTTTATCATTTTTTTCCTACAATATACATAGATGTAAAGTTTGTAGTTTTTGTTTCACGCTGATTTATATACAAATTTATAGAAAAAATTCTGAATTTCAAAGGCTTTCTTTGTACATTAATAGGAATAGAATGTAATTTATTTAGCCAACACACACACACACACACACACACAAATGTTGAAACCAAATGTTATTTAAGAGAAAATGTCATTATTTCCTAGAAACAAATGTAGGTGCCCACCAATTTGACAAACCGATGTGTTTTTCCTTGAATTCCTTCAAAATTGAACACAAATGTCCAATAGAAAACACGTCATTTTGATAAAGCATTGCAGTTTTCCATTTAAAATGAAATAAGTTTTCATGTGTAGACAATTGTGTGGCGTTGAAAAGAAGGATTTGTGTCATTCATCATCCCTTTTCGCAAAGGCTTCTTTTTCTTCTTCGTTTCCTTTTTTCCGGAAATTGAGAGATGGTATTAGCATAATCTGTTTGTTTCTTTGGCTTTTAACATCTAATTGCAAAACATGATGGATATAAAAACATTTTTCTCAGAGGTAAAAGATAGAGCTGTCAACAATTTATTTTAACGGAGAGTATAAATCGAAAAATAAAATAATCTTTTATTTTTAAAACTTTTTGTCGTATTTATTCTACCTAGGCTTATAAAAAATGCTGTAATGTTTCATAATAAAAGCTTATGCATTTTTAACACTAAAAACTACAAATATGAAAATCTCCAAAAAGAATGCCGCTAATAACCTCCACCCATCCCTCCCTAAAAATGAAACGGTTAATACGTCTCTAAATTTATGAATTTGACGAAGTACCGATGAGTTTTTCTTCTATTTTCTTTTTTAAATTGACTTAAAATTTTTTCTTAAAGCATGCCCGTATGTCTTTATTGTTGTTCATTGAAAAGTAATAAATTTGTACATGATGTCAATTATGCGGCTACCTATGAGCAATTTGCAACAGTTGCCATTCACATTAGCTGAGAAGAGATTTCCATCTTCATTTCATGTTCAGAAAATGGGAAGATGATGTTGCGTGATACTATTTTTTTTTCATGTCTAATTGCAGATGTTCTATAGCATTTTTTTTTTCTGATTAAAAGTCAGTAGTGCCATTTAAAAACTTGGAGAAATAGGAGTAAACTAAATTTTAAATTTTTACACATTTTATCGTATTTATTTCTGCCTGTTGTAAAAAGAATTGCAATATCTCACAAAATAAATTTAATATTAAATTAAGATTTCAAACACAATTGCACTTGAAAACTGAAACACAAAAGTTCAGAGAGCGTTTATGCATGTTTAAATTGAATTTTGCACCTTTTTATTTATTTTTTAAATGTAAATACTGCTTTTAATTAAATATTACACATAATAGATTTTTTTTCTGTAATATTTCTTTGAATAGTACTATGCATCCACACACGTTTCAAAAATGTTAAATCATGCTTTCAAAAAGTTTTTATTAAATTGCTTGATTGTGCAGCTAAGACTCCAGATCTCAACTCTATGAAAAATCTTTGGGACATTCGGATTTGAGAAATGCAACATATTGCCAAAAACTACCGGACACTTTAAATTTTACATATTTTGCTGAATATCTAAACAAATACTTGACTAATTCTTCTGGAACTTCACGAATATAAAGAACATGTTTTACCACATATTTTTCAATGAAGATTTGATCACGAGAGCAATTAAGGGGCCAACAACAAATTCAATAGAAAAATAATATTTGGGATCACCCTGTAAAATAAAATGCTCGATATGACTTGTCGCTGCAGCACATGACTATGTGAAAATTGTATAACATTTATGTTCATTTGTGTAAGAATAGCACGTATATTCATGGAGATACGACTTCTTTATACGATTATAACGATTTCTTTAAGAAAATCAAGAAATTTTCGTATGTGTTTTGTTTATAGCATGAATGGTTTTCAACCAAATTGAACGCTATTTTCAAAAAGAAAATTGACAGAATGTAGTAAAAATAACATAATAGAATTAGAATATAAATATATTATATATTTGATGAAACATGAGTATTTGTATCACATAAATGTTAACTTCTCATGCGTGAACTATACCAAAGATTTTTTTTTCATGATTTGTTAGTTAATTCTATAGAGCTACAGATATGAAAAGGCCAGTTGAATATCTAAAAAAATCCAAAATATATCGGCGATAGAGTGAGCAAAATTTCAGTTGCTTTCTAAAAGTAGCTGGATGATAAGAAATTTTCCACAAATTGTAATTTTTAATTTTTAATTTTTTTAATTTTAATTTTTGATTGACGTTTCAGTTCTTCTAAGAAAACCACCAGAACTAGCCTATTCCAACTAAAAAAGATTTATCAAAATCGAAGCATCCTTTCCCTAGCTATTCGCTAACATTCATTAAATACTGACTGCTTCGTTGGAACTCTGTTAATAAAAAGTGACAATTTGTGGAAAACCCCTTATCTCTCGCACTGCAAAAAATAACTGTTGATTTTACAGTATAAAACTGGCACCCCAGCTGCCAGTATTATACCGTAAAATTAACAGTATTAAATAGTAAAATAAGCAGTAATACGCTGCCGCGCAAGCAGTAATACTGCTTATTTTACTATTTAATACTGTTAATTTTACGGTATAATACTGGCATCTGGGGTGCCAGTTTTATACTGTAAAATCAACAGTTATTTTTTGCAGTGCGGTTGCTTATCGAAGGCAACCGAAATTCAGCTCAGTATTATTGTCGATATCATAATGAATTTTCAAGATATCCAACAGGTCTTTTTATGTTAGTTGATCCATAAAGTTGAGTTACAAATTATGAAAAATATCGCTGATATAGTTTGCGCAGATAGAAGTTATTTTTTAAACAACTTGTGATATTTCATTAAATATTTTATATATTTATATTCTTATTACACTGTGTTGTTTCTACTGTATTTTGTTAAATGTTCTGAAACTGGCCGTTAAATTTGGTTGAAATCTCTGTATACTACAAAGAAAAACTTGCGAATTTTTTTTTAATTTTGTAAATAAATAGTTATATTTCCATCGTGCTATTCTTACACTAATGAACACAAATGTTGTGTAATATACACATAGTCATATGCTGCAGTTACAAGCCATATCGTACATTTTATTTTACAGATAGATCCCAAATATTATTATTTTTTCTTCAATTAGTTGTTGGTCTCCTAATTGCCCTCGTGATCAAATCTTCATTGAAAAATATGAGGTAAAACATGTTCTTTATATTCCTGAATATCCAGAAGAATTCGTCCTGTATGTCTCTAGATATTCGACAAAACGTGTAAAATTGAAAGTGTCCGGTGATTTTTGGCAAAATAATGATACACAATTTCAAAAGAAGGTAGACATTATTTCTTCCTTTCATCAGGATTGGAATAATATTCCCTAAAACATGCTAGACGATTTCTGTGGATGTATAACATCAAGATTTAAGGTAAAACTAGGATAGTCTGTGCACAATTCAAAAGAATAGCAATAAAAAATCTAAATATTAATTTTTTGCTAAACTATTCATGAATAGTTTTTACTTTATTTGTTTCTTATGCATTTCCATTGCTATTTTGTTGTTATGTTGGAATTTAATAGAACAGTTGTAATAAAACCTAGAAAGTTATTTTGTGCAATCTGTCCTTACAGGGTTGGTGTGATTGCGCACATGGGTAGGAGAGATTGTTACTAATAATAACTACAATTAAATTGTTAACAATAATAATTACACTTAAATGACATTGCTGTAAGGTGTTTGTGAACAAATATTATTGTATTAGGAGTGAATATTTCAACCTAATGATTAAATAATCAGAAAAAGGAAATCATTTAAAAAACGATTAAAAAATTTTAATTAAAGGGAAAAAATAAAGAATCAGAAAAAGCAAGTCGAGATAAGATTACAAAATAACATTAAGTTACTTAATAACACGTTTAACTTAAAATTAGTCCATTTTCCATTTTTCATTTTTTTATGCAAATTTATCAATAAGCTGCGTAATTTCTCCTAGCATGGAAACTAATGGGAACACTGCGCCATCTCTCCTAAGTAGCAGATGCGCAAATCTCCAATTTCGGTAGGAGAGATTGCGCGGCCTTTTATTTAAACATGACCTCTTCTAAGACGAACCGTTGATGTTCACATTGTTAGTCTAGATTAGTAGCTTATGAGAAATCGTTTAAGTTAAAAATATTTTGTACTAGTGACATTGTATAGAAATTCTGATGAATAGCTATGAAAATTCAAGCACTTACTTTGGGAAAACAAAACAAAATAGCAATACTTTATCTTACACGCTCAAAACAATCAACGTGCACTTTCAAGTAGACACTCCACTACTGTTGTTGTACAACTACCTGGAGTCGCTGCGCGCTCACTCTACTTCTTCCCCCCGAACCTCTGTGTGCGCGAACTCTCCGACCGCGCCATCTCTCCTGGCTTTACCTTATTCACATTATGAAAGGCGAATTTCTTGATTATTAATGTGTTCTGGGAGGCATAAAAGGCTTGTCCGTATACTCATTTCCAGTTTTTGTTTAATACATTGCACTTCGAGTGAACTTGTATAATCTACAATTTGGTATTGTTCGATATTAACCTGTTAACTGGGTATGACGAAATATTTTGTCATACACGAATCACTACTGCATTATTTTGAACGCATTAATTCCACCAGTAAAATTTTAATAGAAATTTTCGTCTTATTAAAATGCCCTATTCATGAAACATTACAGCCATGAATAAAGAAAAATTTTCTATTATTTTCTATTGGTGGAAGTGTGTCCCGTTGGTAATCAGTTGAACAAAAGTTTATTTCCCAGTTAACAGGTTAAAATTATTAATTTCTTTCCCAAACTTAAGTTATACTTTGTGTCAAATTTTTATTCATATCGAATTTATGTTTGATGTGCTTTTAAGCAAATATAATTTGTCTTTATACTTTTTTTTTCTCATTATATATGAGAAAAATAACTGGAAAAGGGATTTTGCATAAAATATTTTAAAAATCGGATGTAACCTGATGGGAAATGCTGATTTTGTTTTATTCCTCCATACTAAAACTTCCTCCAAACTAATATTGTTTATACTGGCTATATATTTTGCATTATTTCCAATATTGGCATGAAATATTGTCCTCACATTAGAATATTTATGTTTTGATAATATTCCAATGGCAAGTAATTTTTTATGCAATGTTGGCGTTACAAATTTTATTTAAAATTGGCGTTATGCAATTTGGCAGATACTTCAAATGTAAAGCAATTACATCTGTAATTGTAGAATTGCATTGCAAATATTTCTAATGTAAAGTCAATATTTAACGAGTTTTGGTACTTCACTGGAAATATTTCCAATGAATGCAAAAATATCTCATTAATGGGCCCCAATGTGAGCAATATAATCAATATCAGTTTACTACAAGTGAAGTAGCCAAATTTTGAAATATATTTTAAAACTTCAAGGAAGTATATTCTTATCTCAAAACAAACTTTAAGTATAAACATAAAATAGACTTTATCAAATTATAAAAGTGTAATGTCTTCTTGAAATTCACGAGAAGCACGAAAACAACTATATCTTTATCTACCCGACGTAGTACAATAAATTTTTTTCTTCATGTTTCAGAAAACAAAAATCTTAGGATATAAGAATGTCTAGAATGCTCGCATACATCTTCGATCATTTACGTAAGTCACATAATTTAATTTTACGAATAAGACTTTTTGAAAATTTATTAGATTGAAAAACACAAAGTGTGAGACAAATCTTTAATCATTTGAAAAAATACCTTTTTGAGCATATGATGATAAGGAATAGAAAATATTTTAAGTTACAAGTAAAAAGGATAGCAAAAGTACGTATAAATAATAAAGTATATTTATTCTTAAACCAACCTCAACTATAAACATTAATATGGACTCTACTATATCATTCAAACCTTACATTCACATAAAATTTATAACAGAAAGCAATACAACAACTATTTATAATAGCCTAATACGGTTAAAATATGCTTTCTTCATGTGTCAAAAGTCAACGATCTTACGATTTGAGAATACCTCGAATGCTTGCGTGCCTGTTCGATCATTTAAGTAACATACATTAACTTTATTTGAACTGAAAATAAGAAACATTGAAACTGAACATCTAAAATTTATTAGATTGAAAACCAAAAATTGCAGTCAAATTCTTAACCATTTAGAATGTAAGAAATAGAAAAGGTTTTAATTGAATTCAAAATATATGATAAAAATAACTATAAATAATAAATTACGTTTAATTCTGAAAACCAGCTATATAATCTAGACGCTATCAAACCAACAGCTCTACGTTTTCGTATAATTCATAATGGAAGCCACGGAAATATACAACAACCCGACGCGACGTAGCACGAGAATATACTTCCTTCATTTATCAGAGGCCAACGATATCAGGGTATGAGAATGTCTAAAACACTTGCGTGTCTCTTCTATCATTTACGCAAGTCACAGAAATTAATTCTCTATGAACCGCAAATAAGGAACTTTTGAAATTTATTGGATCGTAAGCTTAAACTTAGCGACAAATTCTTGAAAGAATAAGGTTTTTGAGCATATGATGGTAAAAATAAAAGCGAAATTTAATCTAAATTGATAAGTGATGATGGAAATGATTATGAAAATACCTAAATATAATAAAGTATATTTATTTCTCAAAACCAATTTTAAATATGAACATTAATCTAGACTCAATCAAACCATTAACAAATTCATAATTTAAGGTATGGAAACAAACATTTATAACAACACGACGTAGTACGTTGTGTTGGCGAAATTTAATCTAAATTGTAGGCGGAATTTAATCTAAATTGTAGGCGAAATTTAATCTAAATTGATAAGTGATGATGGAAATGATTATGAAAATACCTAAATATAATATATTTATTTCTCAAAACCAATGTTAAATATAAACATTAATCTAGACTCAATCAAATCATTAAAAAATTCATAATTTAAGGTATGGAAACAAACATTTATAACAACACGACGTAGTACGAAGAATATATTTCCTTCATTTATCAGGCCAATCATATGAAGGTCAATCATATGAGGCCAATCATATGAAGATATGAGGATGTTTAAAACACTCGCGTGTCTTTTTGATAATTTAAATCACAGAAATTAACTTTATGTAAAATGCAAAAAAGGAAAAAAAAGTAATTTATTAGATTGAAAAAATAAAATTTGAATAAAATTTTTAATAATTTGAAATAGGGATCTTCAACCTTTTTGATTGAAAGCCGTTTGCCACTATAAATCCTGAAATATAATCTTCTTATTTATTTGCAAAGATTCTGTCATTAAATAAAGCAAAAGTTTCTATTCTGAAATAGTGGTAGCTTGGTGGCCCCCGGGCCACAGGTTGAAAACCCCTAATGTGACACAATAAGTTTATTGAGCATACGATGATAAGGGATGGAAAATGTTTTGAGAAAAAAAATGGAAATTGTTTTACATTTATTTCTTAAAGACAACTTTATATATAAATGTTAGTTCAGTTCGAAATCTTTAAAGCCCTACCGTTACATACAAGGTGATTATAAAAAACTATCTCGATATATGAGCCCCTAACTGTCATACCATTCACAGAAACTGAATGAAATTCTGGCCTAAAGTATTTTGAGGTATGCGCTCAAGAATCATGTGAAAAACAACAGTTAAATTCTAACAGTTACGGTTACAGTGCCAAAATTTCGAAAATTTCAAATGGCAACACCTACTTTTTTTATTGGAATGTGATCTTCATAGTGAAAAACCATAAAAAGCGTTGGAACGGTACCTGTAGCACGAAAATCGCCGGCGCTAGGCAGACTAAGAAGAAAAGTGAAAACAACCAATAAAGGACAGAGAAGCAACAGAAAGTAAAACATTTTATTGTTCAGTGCTATCCATCATCTGCCGCATGTAAAGTGTCGTCGTGTGTGAAATGGAAAATGTATGAAACACAATAAAATGTTTTGTTTTCTGTTGCTTCTCTGTCCTTATTGGTTGTTTTCACTATTCTTCTTAGTCTGTCTAGTGCCGGCGATTTTCGTGCTACAGGTACCGTTCCAACGCTTTTTATGGTTTTTCACTATGGAGATCACATTCCAATAAAAAGAAAGTATGTGTTGCCATTTGAAATTTTCGAAATTTTGTCACTGTATCCGTAACTGTTAGAATTTAACTGTTGTTTTTCACATGATTCTTGAGCGCATACCTCAAAATACTTTAGGCCAGAATTTCATTCAGTTTCTGTGAACGGTATGACAGTTAGGGACTCATATATCGGGATAGTTTTTTTATAATCACCCTGTATAATGCTTAACGCAGGGCATTGCAACATTTATTTATAATTGCGCTGTTTTATATACTACTTTCATGTGTCAGAGGCCAATTATCTTAGTATATGAGGATGTCAAGATTACTTGCATGTCTATCATCTTTTCAATCATTTATGTAAGTCCCAGAAATTAACTTTATGTGAAATGCTCGTAAAGGATTTTTGTAATTTTTTTACTTGAAAACATAAAGTTTGAGATACGAAAAAATATGTTTATTGAGCATACGATGATAAGAAATTGAAAATGTTTTACGTGAAAAGTAAAAAAAAGATAGTTAAGATACCTATAAATAATAAAGAATATATTTATTTCTTAAATACATCTTTAAGTATAAATATTAATCTAGACTCTATAAAATCATTGTATAAAATTTAGACCAGAAAACATCGAAACAGCTATTTATGATGGCGTGCTACATTATACTTCCTTTATGTATCAGAGGCCAGTGATCTTAGTATATGAAAATGTCTGGAATACTTGCGTGTCTCTTCGGTCATTTAAGTCACAGAAACTAGTTTTATACAAACTAAAAATAAAAAACTTCTTAAATTTATTAGATTGAAAACATAAAGTTTGAGACAAATTTTTAACCATTTGGAAGGATAAGTTTATTGAGTATATGATGATAAGAAATAGAAAAGTTTTTAAGTTAAGAAAGTCAAATTGATGATGAAAATGATTAAAAATAATAAAGTATATTTATTTCTCAAAGACAGTTTTAAGTATGAACATTAATATAGACTCAATAAAAGCATCACAATCTTATGTTTTAATAAAATTCATAACGGAAGGCATGGAAACAACTTTTTATAACGACCCGACACAAGAATATATTTCCTTTATCTATAACAGAACTCAACAATCTATGGTTATGGGACTGTCTAGAACACTTGCGTATCGCTTTGATCACTTAAGCAAGTCACAGAAATTAGCTTTAAATGAACTGCAAAAAAGGAATTTTTGAAATTCATTAGATTGAAAAGATAAAGTTGGAGATACATTCTTAACCATTTGCATGAATATAAAATTTAGTGAGCAAATGATAAGGAATATTGAATATTTTAATGTAAAAGTAAAAAACATGGTTAAAATATCTATAAATAGTGTGTGTACACTGTAAAAAAGGAACACTGTTTTTTAATATAAGAAAATATAAACACGAACAAAAACATACAATAACCTCTTCCGAGTTAAGTACGATTCCGAAAGCGTTCTTTCAGGAAGCATTTAGAAACGTCAGGAACCAATATATTTTCGAAATTTAAAGAAACATTTTTAAAAACAAATTTTCTTTTTCTGCCACTGATTTTCGGAAACGCTTCTGAGTAGTTTTTGTACTGTATTAATCACTTATCTCAACTTGGAATAAAAGATTTTCGAATGCTATCAATTTTTAAGTAAACATTTTCATGATCAACAAACATGTTTAATAGATGAACGTAATAAATGTACAGCATTAAATTAACATTAAAATTAATGTTATTTTGCTATTCTTGCATGTAAAAACTCAATTACGTAACCGAAAATGTTTAATTCAGAATTGATAGCATCCGAAAAACCGATATTCCAGCTTGATAAAACTATAAAACTATAAATACTATAAAAACTATCTCAAAAATGTTTCAGAAAGTCAGTGGCAACAAAAGAAATTTTGTTTCTAAAAATCTTTCTCCAAATACTGAAAATGTATTGGTTTCTGAGGTGTCTAAAGATAAAGAACGTTTATCGGAATCGTGGGTAACTCGGAAGACGTTATTTTATATTTTCGTTCGTGGTTATATCATAATTTCTTAGATTGAGAGGCTTTTGACTTTTTTTTTACAGTGTACACTATAAAAAAAAAATGTTATTTGCCAGTATGAATGACATATTTTTACGGATTTTTTTTTTCGATGAA
Organism: Maratus michaelseni; assembly: GCA_963931845.1. NCBI lineage: Eukaryota > Metazoa > Arthropoda > Arachnida > Araneae > Salticidae > Maratus > Maratus michaelseni. The sequence goes on from OZ007587.1 coordinate 191,422,527, forward strand.
GGTTATTTTGTTGATCTGTCACAAAGTTGCGAATATGGATTTGAGAATATCTTTGAAAAGCAAGAGTGCTAGCACTTTAGTCAAATTGTCTTTTTCACTAAAGTTGTAGGATTTATTTTTATTTTTGCATTCTTATTTTATTTAAATCGAAATTATATTTTTACATTAAATTATTACATTAAATCATATTAGTTACAGAAAAAAGGAACATATAGCTGATATTAAGTATAATAGAAAAACCACAGCCCTGGCAAGATTATATCAAGAAGAAACCATCCATATAAATTTCAATGAAAGTAAAATAATTTTTCCCTCCAGTCTATACTATCCATCCATAATAAGAGAAACTATAGAGATAGTAACACGCAAAAATACAATATGTAAAGATGCAGCATCTTTTAACTTACCGAAATTGTGGCTCGAGTTACTCCATGGTTACAGATATGAAAATAAACAACCAAGTAAAAATAAAAGATAACGTGCGTAATTTTTAAAAAAGTACATGAAAATTAAATGATAGCATTTTAAATAATAACTTCAAAGACCGTGCAATTATGGAATATTCTCACTTGTTTCTGAAAATGGCTCGGAGGGAGCCGAAACATTTCGAACAACCTAATAAAAGTTATTTTATGTTGTTAATTTACGCCTTTTAGCATTTAAAAGAAATATACCATATTTTTCTTTAATGTTTTACAATATGCCTTCAATAAGATACGTTTCACCTTAGAAGTATGAAATTATTTTTAAAATGTTCAGTATATTGTGGAGATTTTATAAAATACTTTATTTTTTAGAAATGTACTGAAAGTAGATTTAAATTCTAATTAAATTAATTATACCATAGCTTCCAAAAAACTTTTTTTTTATGAATAATGGGTGCCTTTCGCAATACTTTTACGATAAGGATAATGGTAAACCTATACCTAAAGCTAAAAAATACTGTCAATTTGGAATTGGTAATAATAAAAGATATTTTCAATTATCTATTTTTAATACACATAAAAATGTTAATTAGAGAAAAGTGAAAATTTCATTTTTGTTTGTGAAAGTTTAAGTCATAATTAACTATTTCGATAATTAATGGTTACCCTTTATGAACTTTTTTATAAATATTATTTTTTTCAATCTCTATGTTCACTACAGTTAAAGAATTATTCAATTTTAAAGTTAGGATGTCTGTTTTGGGACAATTTGTCACTGAGGAAAAGCTAATTCCTTAATCATGAGGCATATTTACAGTTGCAAAAATGTTTCAAATTTTGTTCTCAATCATATTAAAAACCATGTATGTCAAGTGTTTTTTAATTTCATAAAAATTGAAAATTAAAAGTTTTACAGGGCGCTTAATTATAAAGTACATTTAGAAAGCATTATCCATGCTTTAACAAGTAAAACAGCAGCAATAAGAACAACAAAAAATACCATTCTTTTAGAATAAACACTTACCAAGTTATATTTCGAATTTTATGCCTCTCAGCGCTTTATGCGTACAGAACACGCATATTTCCGCATCAGTAAACTTAGGAAATTCATAAAATGCAAAGTATCACAATGCGGTAAGTACTATTTTGTCTCTGTATTACTTGTTTGAGAACGGATAATATTTTTCCAAACACACACAATTAAAAAAAAAAAGGTAGCTTTTAAAAAAATAATCATTTTGACTTAAGTGGTTTCTAATACGATGAAGACCAACATTTCAAAAACTTTTGCAATTAGAAGAATACCTCTAAAATAACCGCTTTAGGAATTGGTCAGCTATAAGAGGGAACATCCCGTATACATAATGCTGGAAAAATATTTCAACTGCGGACGAAACCATGTTTGCTCAATTGTGATTATGAACATGACTAAGATGAGTGCGAATACTTTTTTGTTGCTGCTTGGCAACTTTAATGCTCTCTGATGACATCATTCAACATGTTAATTACAAGTGAAGTCCTTCGCAGTTTCGGGCATAGTCCTCTTTCGAACATTGCATTATACAGCAATATTCAACTATCTACCTTTAGGCTCCTTTCTCTTTGCCATGGAAATTCACTCTTCCTCTGTCGAACTGGTGTATATTTCCAAATGTGCGCCCAAATCACTAATGCGTTCACCAGCTAGGAAAACACATAATCACATAATTTGGTTGCCTAAATACAATTATCACAGGGTAAGCGGAACGTTGTAGAGATTAACATCGTCGTTGATTTCCAGTTGTTTCATGCAGCACAACTATCTGTAAAAAAAAAATCCCTGACGGCTCGGTCTACAGGCACAGGTAGATTTTAAAGACGCAGACCGTGGGGCGCTTGTTTGTTGGGAACTGCCGAAGAAATGACCTTTTTGCCATGATGCGGCAGTTGGAACCACCTACTTCGAAACCTAACTTGTTAGCAGGCGGAGCCTGTGATGCAATCACGTATTTTATTTCCTTTTTCATTTTAAAATGTTTCAAAATTAATTTTTCCCCATTTAAACTGTATTTAAAAAAATAAAAGAAAAAAGCATTTATTTTTATTTCTTTATTGAGTGCGTCTTCCTAAATTTTTAATAAATAAAACTTAATAATAAGACATAATTAATATACTACTTTAAAAATATCATTTCTTTTCTATTTTTTTCCGTTACAGTTTAACAATTAAATTTTATACTTCTTCCCCTTTGATATTCATTTTTATTTCGGTTATCTGTTTTTATTTAAATAAAAACGGTATTTTAAGTAATAGCACAGGGATGTCGCTAGACTAGGTGGCTCCTTATAGGGTTGTCGTACTTGGCATGCTCGTTTCGCCAAGGGCGATGTTTTGCACTTTCTGCGCACTCAATTTAAAATTTTCCATTTATTTTCTATCTAACGTCTGTTACCCGTACGTTTAGTTGGGAATCTATTTTTTTCGCCAGTATTTGTGTTGGCGATATTGTTTAGATAAAAATTTAGTTAGTTATGTAACTGTTACGGTGACATGAGGTCATGCGCTCTCCTTAATGTCGATTAAATGAAAAGCAATTATGTCCTTTTAAATATTTTTGCTGCTAATCCTTTGACTCGTAGCTGATCTGTATTTTATTACTTCAACATTGCCTGAAAAATAAAGATTTTGCCGAGCACGGAATAGAATTAGTTCATTTTTAAAAAATCGACCTTTTCTGCCAGTGAAAAAATGTTTTCGAACCTGAGATTATATACTCCACTAAACGAAAATGGCACACGTGATGGTCGAACGCCATCACATACAATTGGTGCGTGACAAAAGGAATTTTTTTGCTGGATCGGTCGTTTGAGATATAAAAAATACAGACTGTGACTATCTGCTAAAAAAAAAAAAAATTGGAGAGATTGATAAAATGTTATCATAGTACTATTGTGCACTGCTTGGAGGTGATACTTCATATTTACGTTGGCTTCAACTGTTCCTGTGCTTGGATGCATCAATTTTTAAGTACACAAGAATGCGTTAATTCTGTATGATTCCAGTAGTTGAGAGATTGTGGTTGTGCGGAATGCTTGAGTACGTATTAACTGTCAGTAGGGCTGGAGAGGCCTCAGCATCAATAAATTCTGGGGAATTTCTACAAAATGTGCAATAGGGAAGGAACAAGAGATGTTCACTATTATTGTGCATTTACAGCGATTTCAGCGTTGGAAATGCGGATTTGTGTCATCTGAGGAGCTGCTCTGAATTATTATTTATTTATTTATTTTTTCTAGTCTGCATTAAAGGTGATTTTATTTAGTATAGCTGTTTTATCTTCTCATAACGAATAAGACAGATTTACTACGATCCTACAATGGATGACTATAAGTGAAATCTGACTCGCGTGTGAATTAAAAAATTTTTGTTATCTTGATTAAAAAAAAAAAAAAAGAAAAAAATGACAAGAAGAAAGGTTGGTTATTTTTGAAGTTCTACTCATATTATAGTACAGGTAAAGTACATGTCTTGTTTTTCTTTTGCACTGTTTATTAAATATGTGTTTATATTTCATATAGTTGTTTATAAATAACTATAATTTACTTAAATATTTTTTATTTCTTGAGAATATATTTGTATCATTATGACTAATTCAAAGTGTAATTTTAACATTGCAGTACCCGCTTATGAAGGGGAACCAAATACTTTAAATTTTTTCTTTGATATTGTTAGTAATTATGCAAAAATTAACAAATGGACCAATGATCAGGAGGTTTTGTTTATAAAAACTAAATTAGCTGGTCCCGCGTTAAAATTCTTTCTTGAAAATGAAAAGTTAAAAAACTCAAATGATGTAATTTTATTAAACAGGAATTTTCTCGATTCTTTTCTAAAGAATCTCAAACAGTTGTTGATATTGAATTTGATAATATCAAACTTTTACCAAATGAGAGTGTCAATAACTTTTCTCATAGATTAAACACATTGGCTAATAAACCTTTCAAAACTAAAGATCCAGGGTTTCTTAATGAAATAAAATATAAGAAACTCCTGCAATGCTTACCATCAGATATTAGAATTAAAATTAGAGAAGAACGAATTGATGATTACGACAAAGCTGTCGAAAGAGCAGAATTTTTACAAAATATTTTGTCCAATGAAAAATTAATTAACATTCACAATGAGTATTCTAATCATGTTGATTTTTCTAAACAAATATCTGAATTAACCGAAAAAATAAATGCTTTGTCATTTGTAAATAATACATAATCTGATGACTCTAAACAATCACACACACTTCCTAGTTATAAGAAGGACAATCGTATTTTATATAAATCAAAGAATTCTAGAAATTTTGGTTTTAAAGTTCGAAATAAAAATAACAAAAATGTAGAAATCTGTCAGATTTGTTCTAAAACTGGTCATGTTGCTCTGCAGTGTTTTAAATATAAGAATTTGTGTAAAAGAAAGCAGGCATTTAATCGAAATTATTCTACATCATACAGAAATTTAAATTCAGATAATTATGGTTCTAACCATTCTGAATCTTTAAACCACCATTGAGACACAGTACAGTTTGTGAGCTGTCGTCTCAAAATTCATACCAATCATCAGCAATTATGCCTATTTTGTCCAGTGAAAGATTAGTAAAATCAACTTATTCCCAAACGTCTAATGAAATTCAGATTTGTAACAGTCAATCAACTCAGACTGATGAAAAAGAAGTCATTTACAATGTATATGATAAATGTTCTTTTTCAACTATTGTTTCTAGTAAATTTGGTAAATTTGAGGCATTTTTATTACTGGATACGGGAAGTTCAATTTCGCTTTTATCGTGCAATTTTTTTAATGAAATAAAAAAATATATTTCTTATAAACATCTGGCTTCGTCAGTAACTATTACAACTGTTAATTCTGCCGTCAAATTTTCTTCCTGTATCTCTGTATCTATCAAAATTGGTAAAGTGTTCTTTCGGCACACTTTTTATATAGTTGATATTGCAAACTCTTCAAAATTTGTCGGGATTTTGGGATATGATTTTATTATGCAAAATAATATAGTCATTAATCCCAGTGATATTACTGCCTCAATAAATAGTGTTGTGATACAGTTAAAAAACAACCGCATGCAAAATCCAATAAGTGCAGTTTGTGTTAATCAAATTTCTGAAAGTGATATAAGTAATAATGAAATTATTTCGAATGATATTGTGAGTTGTCAAAGTAGATGAATCACATGATCAGATTTGTGCATATCTTGCACATAAAGAAACTTAGATCCTTACGAACAAAAATTTGTAAAGATTAAAATTCCCATCTCACCAAAACACGATGAGATGTTATTTTGTAGTGACATTTCGTCTGCTAATGTATTATGTCATGATTCTCTCATAAAACTTGATTTTCATCATCAAAATATTTCGTATCCTAAAATTATGCATGTGTATGTTGAAAATTTGTCTGATCATGTTATTCATTTGAATAAGAATATGGAAATGGGTCATCTGAGTGTTCCTGATGAAATTATTGATCAAACTGACATGGTAAAAGAATCAAATATTTCTAAGAGTAATGATATTGATATTCAGTGTAAATTTATTACTGCATCTGATGAAGAGCTTGCGCAGCGAAAAAAGGAACTTTCTATTACTGATTTTAAATTAGACCATTTAAAGGATAATGAAAAGAAAGAAATTTCTGAATTTTTATTAAAACATTACCCTGCATTTTCAAAATCAGTAAAAACACTTGGTCACACTGACCGCATTGTGCCAAAGATAAAATTTATCAATGATTTTCCGATAAAAACTCTGCCTTTTAGTATTCCACAAGCGCTTCAAGCCGAAGCAAAAGAACAAATTGATCAACTCGTGGAAGCAAGAATAATAGAGAGGAATTGTTCTGAATGGGCTTGCCCAATTTTACTTGTAAAAAAAAGCCTGATGGGTCAGGCAGGCAGAAATTTCGTTTGGCATTAGACTTAAGAATGCTTAACTCAGTTATTCAGGGATCTTCCTACCCCCTTCCCAAAATTCAAAATATCATTACCAGTTTGTCATCTTACAAATATTTCACTAGTTTAGATCTACAACAGGCGTATCACCAAATTGACATACCCCAAGATTTACAAGATAAACTAACATTTACATCTCAATTTGGCTGTTTTAAATATAAACGCTTGGTATTTGGATTAAAAAATTCAGCCTCAGTGTTTCAAACATTAATGGACATGTCTATTGATGAAATAAATTGCGAAGGTATCTTCGCTTATCAAGATGATTTTATTTTCGGTGCAAACACATTCGAAGAAACTCTTCAAAAACTCAAGAAAATTTTACAGGTCTTTTCAAAGTATAACTTGACTTTTGCTCCCAATAAATGTAATTTTCATCAGACTTCTACTAACTATTTAGGGTTTCATATAGAAAATCATACAATTAGTCCTATTCAAAGTAACATTTTGCGAATCACTTCATTTCCTGTCCCTAAAACTAAACGCCAACTTAAAGGTTTCATTGGTTTAGCGACATTTTATAGAAATTTGATACCTAAATTCTCTGAGATTATACATCCGTTAATTCAGCTTACTACACCTAAAGCAAAATTTCATTGGACACCAGAACATAATAAAATTTTCAATGATATACAGAAAATGTTTTTCTCTGAACCCGTGCTCCATTTACCAAATTGGGATAAACAATTTTTCTTAAATACTGATGCATCACAAGTTGCTATCTCAGCTGCTTTACTCCAAGAGTTTGACAATAACTTACTTCCTGTTGCTTATTTCTCTAAAGTACTATCACCTTTTGAAAAAAAAATATCCTGCAATTAAATTAGAGTTAATCGCTATCTATAAAGCAATTATTCCCTTTAAATATTATCTTTATAACAGACATTTCACTGTTTTGTCTGACAGTGCATCCTTAGACAAATATCGTAAAACCACTAATCCGGCAGAAATTATAACTAGATGGCTCACTGAGTTATCAGAATATTCATTCGAGTTTCGGCACATTCCAGGGTCATCTAATGTTCTTGCGGACTATCTCTCTAGAAATGATTTAAAAAATAATCAACAAACTTTGGATACAAATCCTGAGTTGATTTACGAATCTAACCATATTCTACCAATTGTTGAAAATGATAAACAAGACAAAAGTATCACAGAATCACACTCAATTAATTATTTGAATGTCGGTAATTCAGAACATCATAAAGATCCTCTCCTTGAGATATCAAACCAAACATTTGTCAATGAACAATTAAAAGATACAGAATTATCTGTTATATATCAGGAAATATTGAACAATGGTAATTCAGAGAAATATAATATGTATTTTATTCATCCAGACACCAAAGTTCTGATGTTTAAAAAATCATTTCATATAACTCTACAGTTTCATATCACATTGTTGTACCACATTCGTTAAAAGCTAAGGTTTTAGCGATTTCACATCTTTCACACTTTGGTTTAAAGAAAACCTATGAATTTTTAACTAAAAGATATTTTTGGAAGGGCATTTATACAGACACATTAAATTACGTTGCATCATGTGTTAAATGTTTGCAACATAAGCACCACAAAACACAACCTGCACCCTTACAAACAACTTACATTCCTAAACAACCAGGTCATACTGTGGGAATTGACATTGTTGGTCCTTTCAGTAATAATTATTCAGTTTTAACGGTAACAAATCATTTTTCCAGACACATGGAATTATTCCCTTTAAAAGAGACTACTGCTAATCGAGTTGTTGAATCACTATTCAAATATTTCACCTGTTTCGGGCGACCTTGCGTAATTTTATCAGATTTAGGTCCCCAGTTCATTTCTAATGTTTATAACATCTTTAACGAAACCCTTGGTATAAAAATATCTCATGCATCCGTTTCACACCCCCAGGCGAATGCTATCGCTGAGAGGGTTAACTTATCAATTAAAACCTCAGTTAATACCTTATTACTTGAAGGACATTCCTTTGAACATGCATTATTGATTCACAAATGCTTATACAATGGCTCTACACATTCATCTACTAAATTCTCACCTAATCTTTTACATTTTGGGCGTGAATTATCATTGATTTTTGACACATACGACACTCATGCAAATCAACCATTTCTTGATAATGTTGACACATATAAATTGTTAAAAGAACTTGACTCAATGTACCAAAAAGCTTATGAAAACACTGTTTCGGCTCAACATCAAAGAAACCTAAAATTTTCTCAACATGCAAAATTAAGACCATTAACTGTCCAAGATATTGTTTATCTGAAATCTAGAGATAAATATAAACCTAAATATACTGGACCTTGTGAAATTATTATGAAACATTCACCTGTTTCATTCACTATAAGAAAATATCAGTATCCACATGCTGCTTCCTTTAAAGTGCACATTGATAGGCTTTTACTAGCTCCACCTAGAAATACCTATCTTAATTCTAATGTGAACAATAATTCACGTACTAATAATAACAATAATTATCAGCAAAATAATAATAACAACACTCCTTATAATATAATATCCAGATATAATCTTAGAAAAAGAAAATAAATGTAATACCACATGTTTTATGTCAACTGGCCAGGACATGGAACTATGTTTGATTGTGTGCTATATATATTCAATCTTTTACTAATTTACTGGCTGGTACAGTTTATGGTGTATAAGATTATTTATGCAGTATACAAATTTGGTTTCATATTTTGTTTTCTTGTCACAAATATCTATCAGTTAATTACTGTAATATTTTAATGCTTTCATTTTATAATATACTTATGTAAGTTTTCTCTGCACTTTATTGGAATTGCATTAATTATACTTTCTAAACATTGTCTAATACTAATAAATGTTACTATTTGGTAATTTCTTTGCGCATAGAATAAATATTGGATTTTTTAATATTACATTATATTTTCATCCTACATCATAAAAAAAGTGCTTATATACTTATAGCAAATTAAGCACTTATTCCATTCTGTGTTCAAAATAGACTATTGGACTGTTATGATAACTATAAATCTAGTTGCAAATATTTTAAACAACATCCATAAAGACTTATAAACAGTTTCTACAAATAAGGGAAATTATGTCATATTTAAAAAAATTGCTTCTGCAGAAGAAATATTTTTTATAAGCGCTTTCACTTGAAAAAATGACTACATATATTAAATAAATATTGGTGTGTACACATTGAACTGTTTTAAAAGACTTATAAAAAAGACCTAGGCAACACATTGAACTGTTTTAAAAGACTTATAAAAAAGACCTAGGCAACACATTGAACTGTTTTAAAAGAGTTATAAAAAAGACCTAGGCAACACATTGTTGCTAGGCAAACTGTTTGAAAAGACTGAAAAAAAAGACCTAGGCATCACATCAAATGATATTCAAATTTTGGTATTCTCTTACGTATAGAATACAATATAAAATAAATGTTCTTTATGTCATATAACTTCTATAGTATTACGAATATTCATTTATTTTAGTGTATAATTGTTTATTGTGCTAGTGTATTGTGAAGATTCCCAACATTTTAAATATTAAAAAAAAAAAAAAATGCAAATTTTTTTTCAAAATTCAATTAAATTTTAAAAAATAATTTTTTTTAGCGGTCTTTTGAGTGATAATATGTGATGCAATCACATATTTTATTTCCTTTTTCATTTTAAAATGTTTCAAAATTAATTTTTCCCCATTTAAACTGTATTTAAAAAAATAAAAGAAAAAAGCATTTATTTATTTTCTTTATTGAGTGCGTCTTCCTAAATTTTTAATAAATAAAACTTAATAATAAGACATAATTAATATACTACTTTAAAAATATCATTTCTTTTCTATATTTTTCCGTTACGGTTTAACAATTAAATTTTATACTTCTTCCCCTTTGATATTCATTTTTATTTCGGTTATCTGTTTTTATTTAAATAAAAACGGTATTTTAAGTAATAGCACAGGGGTGTCGCTAGACTAGGTGGCTCCTTATAGGGTTGTCGTACTTGGCATGTTCGTTTCGCCAAGGGCGATGTTTTTCACTTTCTGCGCACTCAATTTAAAATTTTCCATTTATTTTCTATCTAACGTCTGTTACCCGTACGTTTAGTTAGGAATCTATTTTTTTTTCGCCAGTTTTTGTGTTTGCGATATTGTTTAGATAAAAATTTAGTTAGTTATGTAACTGTTACGGTGACATGAGGTCATGAGCTCTCCTTAGTGTCGATTAAATGAAAAGCAATTATGTCCTTTTAAATATTTTTGCTGCTAATCCTTTGACTCGTAGCTCATCTGTATTTTATTACTTCAACATTGCCTGAAAAATAAAGATTTTGTCGAGCACGGTATAGAATTAGTTCATTTTTAAAAAATCGACCTTTTCTGCCAGTGAAAAAAATGTTTTCGAGCCTGAGATTATATACTCCACTAAACGAAAATGGCACACGTGATGGTCGAACGCCATCACAGAACCAGCAGAGATTTTTTTTAAATTTTTTTTTGCTATAATTGTTGGTCCTATAAAAAACTTGTCAATATAAAAGTTTTAGATAATATTAAGAGGATTTATAATAAATTTAAGCGGATTTGAAATCTTGGGAATGGACGAAGTTATGAATTTTTTTTCTTCTAAAACCTCCCTCCCCCCCCCCCTTTGGGGTCATTTTAAATTATATCAAAAATCTGTCATTCATAAATTTTGGTACTTCTCCTAGAAGTAATAATAACTTTAAACGGATTCGATACGTATCATAATTAAGAAATTATGGTTTTTTTTTTCTGTTTTAACAAACAGCTCCCCCATTCCCCCCCCCCCCCTTGGTTCTATTTTGCCCATTAACGAACTTGACCGAGATTTTATGCTCCTTGATTTTATGTATCAGTTTCGAAAATTTGCAGGCGGAGCCGGCAGGGATTTTTTTGTTTTTAATTTTTTTTTTGCTATAAGGGTTGGTCCTATAAAAAACTTGTCAATATAAAAGTTTTAGATAATATTAAGCGGATTTATAATAAATTTAAGCGGATTTGATATCTTGTGAATTGAGAAGTTATGATTTTTTTTCTTCTAAAACACTCCCTTTTCCCCCCCTTTGGGCCATTTTTAATTATATCAAAAATCTGTCATACATACATTTTCGGCCCTTCTCCTAGAAGTAATAATAATTTTAAACGGATTCGATACGTATCATAATTAAGAATTTATGGGGGGGGGGGGAAGTTCTGTTTTCACAAAAAGCCCCCCCACCCTCCCCCTTGGTTCGATTTTGCCCATTAACGAACTTGACCGAGATTTTATGCCCCTTGATTTTATGTATCAGTTTCGAAGAGATCTGTGCAGAATTGCTGTGCAGTTATCGTGTCCATAAAAAAGTGACATAGATAGATAGATAGATAGATAGATAGATGTATATATGAAGTTTTGAACTGGGGGTGAATTTGGGTTCTGGGAGCCATTATCGGCGTAGATCTGCAATTTTTTTCAAAAATTCCAACTTGGGTGAGAATGTAATAGGTAGTATTTCTTACGAAATCTACCTAAAAAAAAAAAAGAAAAGAAAAGAAAAAGAAAAAGTCAAGAAAAAGAAAAAGAAACATGATTAGATGAGAGTACTATATTCAATGTAATTTAATGATTGGATAAAAATCAAAAGCATAATAACACCTTTTTAACGCTTTTAATAACCATTAATTCCTGCATAAGATATCTTTAGAAATTAATTTTATCCCATTAAATAAATAATAAACTAGTTCAAAGGAAATAATATGTTTTCAAATGAAAAAATAATAAATTTCATACAGTTTTGCCTTTATCTATTTATTTTTTCTAAATGAGTTTATTGTTACGTATTCTGTATTTCCCTTCCCCCAGCACATTTTGGTGTAATTTTTTGCTTGTAATTTAATCAAAAGATATTTCTTGAATATTAGAATCAAGCGTCAGCATAGAAGTATTATAAAGGGAAACGAATATTTTTTTTCATTCATATCTTTCAATTACAATCATTTGAAAAATGCATAAAGATTAAATTCCGTTTCAAAACTAAGAAATAATGTTTTCTTGTGATTTTTTTCTGTATTTTTATAACTTTATTTAAAAAACGTGTCTTTTCTGACATTCTTGTTCTGAATTTTAATATAAGTCCTTTGCTAAAAAATCATGATTAACTTAGTTTCTAGCCGCATATGTCACACATCAGCGTACTATCAGTCGATTGACAGATTTAATATATCAACAAAATAACACAAAAATGCATATCTTACTATATATCATTTTAAAGCGAAACTCGTGTGTCTATAATTATACTGAAACATATTGGAAATACCATCTAAACACACTTTTAATATTTTATAATATACTTATCTGCCATTATTAATAAATATATAAACTTTTTTATCCATTAACTAAATAATAAACGGATTCATAATAGAAGTATTTAATACTAAAGATTGTTCTCTGGAGACACAAATACTTCATTTCTTCAATGCAGAGTTCTCAGTTAATTAATTTCTTCTAGAAGAAGTTTTAGCTAATCAAAGAATAATTTTCTTTTTTGACTACATAGACTATATTAATTAATTTTCATTTATTTAAGAGCTATTTCTTGAGTGGTTTGAACGGAAGACTGGAAATTTAAACAATACAGATGAATATTTTTTTTTAAATCCATTTTTCAATTATATCTTGCAATGAAGTTTTTGAAAAATATATATAGAGAGAAATTTCATTATAGAAGTAGTAAAAAACTTCAAAACATATGATTTTTTAAACTGAAAATGGATTTAAATTAAGATATTTAACAATACTAAAAACTAACATATTACTATCAAATATTAAAATCAATTACAGCAGTCGTTTCAAGCTTTATAAAAGTTAAAAGTCAGTACAAATAAATATCAATGGAAAACTGAAGCTGTTGTTTACACAAATTTACGTTCAAAATTATGCATTTAAAATATTAAATCACCAAGGAGTATATGTCACAGTATATAAAATGCATATTCTAGTGGAATTGTACATGCTTCATTTAGCGGAGATTTCTGTAATCTTCTTAACCTTCTAGAAAATTCTATTTTTAGGGTTCCGTACTTAAAAAGTGAAAATGGAACCATTATAACATCACTCCTGTGTCTGCCTGTCCGTCTGTCGGAGCCCTTTTTCTCGTAAACTATGGGACGCAGAAAGTTCAAATTTGGAAAAGTTATAAAGGATTTTTACCCACATATTTTCAGATTATTAGCCATTCACAAATATGTTTAGGAAAAATTTAGGGGGCTAATTAAGTTACTTGAAAAAAAAAGTTTTCTTTTAGGTAGCTTTCATTACAAAAAGCTACCTATTGCAGCCGTTCAGAGGAAAGGAATTCCAAAAAATTTTGGTATATTTTCACCGATCATGACCCCCAGACACCCAAACCACCCTCCGTTCAAATGTTGATTTATATATATATATCTGACATATGTCATGCTGTAACTCTCTTATTTATGAACCGATTCGGATGTGACTGAGTGTAAAACATACCAAGGTCTCGACGAGTTCGTCGGCTAGCTTCATCCGCCATCTTGTTTAAAAATGTCGGCCAGTTAAAATTTAAAAAAAATTAAAAATTCAAAAAAATGTACAAAAAATTGTAAGTTGAAACAAATGTTTCTGTTATGTGTTAGAACGTGATACAAGGATTTTGGAACATTTTTTGTTTTGGCTATATCTTAAAAAACGGCTGAGATATGGCAGTTTGAAATGCTAGGGTGGCTGACACTTTGAAACAATCTGATATTTGTTATGCTGTAACTCTCATATTTATGAACCGATATGAATGTGACTGATCATGTGTACAGAACATACCAAGGTCTCGGCCGAGTTCGTTGGCCAGCTTCATGCGCCATCTTGTTTCAAAATGGCAAAACGTTAAATGTTTTATTTTTTTTTAATTCAAAAATATGTATAGAAAATTATACATTGAAAAGTTGTTTCCGTTAAGCGTTAGATCGTGATACAAGGATTCCGGAAATTTCTTTGTTTTGGCTTTATCTTTCAAAATGGCTGAGATATCGCAGTTTGAAATTCTAGGGTGGCTGCCATTTTGAAAAAATTTGATTTTTGTTATGCTGTAACTCTTATGCTGAAATTCTCATTAAAATTCAGTATTAACGAAAACTGAATTGAATCTTCTATAATCGGGCTCAAACAAATTCAGCTTCGGGTGTTTGAGTAAAATGAGTTGAATTTAAAAAAAAACATGGACTATGAAAGCTACCTTTCCCTCCCGGTACAGGGCAGCAGAACATTTTGTATATTGTGTGAAAGATCGCCTAATATTGAACTCAAAAATATATATGTTTTAATTTTAGGTATTATATTTTCAGCGATGTCGTAGTAAAAGCACCGCAAAAATATATTCCCGCCCTCTATTTCCGAATCTGCTGAAATTAAAATTATGGAAACTAGTCGTTGGGGGCCATCGTAATACTTACCCATCATGGATATGCATAATGTAAAATATTAAAATAAAAATGTGTAAACTACTTATAAAATGCATTGCAATTCAACTAAAATCGTGGCTTGATGACGTCATAAACTTTAAAGGCTCGATTACTGAATTGCTTGAAAGAAACATCCTTGTAACTCCAAAAATAATAATCCTATTAACTAGCGGTTTATTGCATCTGATTAAGCGTCAAATTTCCAATTAAAATATATCTTTGAAGTGAAATTTGGATGAAATACAGGGTCATGAAAAATCGAAGAGTGTGGTAAATAGGATTCCAAATATCTCGGCAACTCATTATCCGATCGACTTCATGCTTTATGCAAAATTTATGTTTTTTTATTGTCTTTTATATTCATTTCTTAAAATAAACAATTTCGAAAATTTTTATATACCTTTCATCAGAACGAATATTTCGAGAGTCCGAAAAAAATTGTTTCGGTTAATCGAGGTTAATGAAATGAAATAGGCTTCTTCCCATTATTACATACTAAGTACATACCAAATTGCAAGTCTCTATCTCAATTTGTTCGGGAGATAGAGCGTTTAAAGACACACATACACACAGACACACAGACGGACGGCAATTTTTTTTTCTAAAAATATGTTTTTCGGAATCTCCAGTGTCTGAAACGTGTAAATCTGCCAAATTTTTTTTTTCGATTTTCAAAACGATTACAAGACTTACCCTATACTACGTATGATGGGTAAGTAAAAATTAGGGGTAGTAGGAGTTTATGTAAACCTTGCAGGAAAACTATAGCAATTTTACTAGATAACATGTTTTTTTTTTTTTTTTTAAACGCATTTTTCTGTTAACACAAACTTTACTTTTCAGGTAGTCAGCGGGAAAATTGACGGGCACTCGAGGTATCTATCGATGAAAAACCATCGAAGGATATTTGATACTGATTTTCGAAAAGATTGTCGATAATTAGACGAGATATTAATTAAGTTACTTGAAAAAAAAACTTTCTTTTTATATATCGTGTAGGATACCGTTAGAAAGATCTCGTAACATCGAACTTAAAAATTTTAGGTGTTATATTTTCAGAGATATCGTCGGAAGTATACTGGAAAAATATGCCCCCCCCCCCTCCTATTTCCGAATCTGCTGAAACTAAAATTATGAAAAAATTAGGGGTAGTAGGTGTTTATCTATACTAATAAAATAAAATTTCGCTCTCTCTCTCTCTGTGTGTGTGTGTGTGTGTTGGCGATGGCTAGGAAAATCTAGCCCACCTAGAAGCCTGAAAATTTAGATTTAAGTAGTCCAAACCCTCTCCTGGTACACCTGAGCCTCAGAATTTTAATATTTTGAAAAAGAGAATAGTAGTTATTAATTGAAAACTGATCAAAGATCACAAATAAAAAAATCACTTTTCCGAAATACGCGCGCCATGCGACAATATTTATATTTATTCCTTTTTTGACATCTGTATCCGTTCCTCCTAGAATAGAAGAAACAATGCACGAGTAATTAAGTTTCTTTTTAATTTTTTATATATTCGCCATTGGCGAACGGCTGAAATGCGGAAAAACCGTCTACATATTCTCAAAGAACATACTTTTACGTCTCAAACGATCTGGTTGGTTTTATAAAAATTCACAGTTAAACCTTTTAAAAAAATAATAATCAAGAAGCATTGAATTCATGTTTTTTATTTTCTCCTATTTTGCGAGCCTTGCATTCATCGGACTACAAGAGATACGAAAAAACGAAGGTCACCAAATTAACGAACTGACTTTGTCCTTTTCAAAGCCACCTTTGATTTTAAAAAATATGAAAATTAACCCTTCGAAAAAGTATATTTTCTGTATGCCGTTTCGCGATTTTTAAGAATTCGTATCGGCGGTTCAGAGCAAGGTACGAAAAACTAAAAATACCAGACAATATTTATATTTATTCCTTCTTTGACATCTGTATTTGTTTTTGAAAAATACGAATATTAGCCCTTCGAAAAAAAATTTCGCGCAGGACTCACTTTTGCGAATTCCGATTTTCTGCGATATGTAAAATCTGGCATCGGCTCTCTAAAATAACCAAACAAAAAACAAACACACTTAAAGACATTTACGTTCTATCAGGTTCATGCAGAAACCTTTAGTTTAAAAAAAAATCACGTTAACCCTTTCGAAAACATTTTTTACTGTAAGTCAATTTCGCTTTTTTAACTATTTCTCCTGTCTTTAAAAATTCGAATCGGTGTTTATAAACAAGATACGAAAAACTAAAAATACCGCGCCTAATGTACATTAACAACGGGTGCAACGCCGGGCGGGTTAGCTAGTTAATTAATAAATTTAATGTGAGGAACTCTTTTAGCACGAGTTATACTCGTACTTGACCTATTTATTTAAAATTATTGAAGCTTGATATAAACGCGTAATTTTGAATGTGAACTTGTGTAAACACAGCTTTGGTTTTTTATTGATATTTGTCTGATAAAGGATCAGGGTCCATAAGCCGTGTTTTTGGCCCATCAAATAAGACTAAAATTCGATTTTGTTATACTGACTTAATTATTTCACTTTTTAATATTCGAAGTTTTATTCTGTACGATTTCAACAATATTTTTTGCATTTTGTTCGGATTTATATTGACTTACTCAAGCTCAAAGCTCGTATTATTTGTAGTTTTTGATGAAAAATACGCAATTTCTCCTAATTTTACCTCAATTTTTGATATATTTTTTAATATTTTACTATGAGCGCAGCTTTGCAACACTTTTATTTTTACATATATTGTACATTTTTATGTATTTTATAATATATATAAAGAAGAAAGTGTTGCACGATTGCGCTCATATAAATAATTGAGGTAAAATTAGGAGAAATTGCGTATTTTTCATCAAAAACTAGGAATAATACGAACTTTGAGCTTGTGTAAGTCATATAAATCCGAACAAAATGCAAAAACTAATGTTGAAATCGTACAGGATAGACCTTCTAATATTAAAAAGTGAACTAATTAAGCCAGTATAACAAAATCGAGTTTTTGTCTTATTTCATGGGCCAAAAACACGGCTTATGGACCTTTCTGATCTTTCTGATTTTAAAATTTCTTATTAATTTTTAAATTCCTATTTAGAAGAAATATGTTTAGTTATTTTAAAATGTGATTTTTCATTTCAACGTCTTTAAAATAATTGAAAGACAATTATGCACTATAATTCTTTCTTGAGTTATTTTAGAATATAAGATTTTCTGTCTCTGTACATTTTTGAACTTTATTTTTTTTCCCTATTTAACAAAGAAAAAATAAATCTGTAAAGGAAGCAAGCAGTCCGAAATCCATCTCCTTCTTTAGCTACTTCGCTTATGAGACAAACGTAATTATAGTAGAGATGAGACAAGCTCAGACCAAGCCGATGTTAAACAAATAAAATCATTCTTTGCAAATTTATAGTTTGCATTTCGATATTTTAAAATGATTTTCTTTTACATAGGATACATAGAGCCAATTTCTGACGTGTTATCTTGATACTTTTTGGATTTTAATTACAACTTATTTCTGAGGACATTTTTAATTTTAGAAAAAAATGTTTCGAAATGGAAAATGTCTTCAGACAAAAAAATGCAACATAAAATGAAGAATTACAAACATAAACCGTTAAAAATGTACTTCAGGTATCCCATGTAAAAAGCGGTAATTTTAAAATATTGTATGCAAAAAGGGAAATTGTAAAGAACGCTTCCATTGGTTTATAATCAGCTGGAGAATTCCGTCGCGTGACCATGTAATCTCTTAAAGAGACAGTTTTGAGCAACAAGCATATTGTGGTCTATTCCCAAAACATGTCTTTATTTAGTGGCTCTATTTCGTTTTGTGAACGTTAAAAAGTGTAAGACATGCCAACAAATTTATTCGTATTAAATGCAAACAAACGCAGTATTAAACATGCTAGCACTAAATTAAGATTGATAAATACAATTCGATTGTGACAAACATGGTTTTCATTTTTAAGATACCATGGTTTTTGTTTTTTCATTGGTACAATAGAGGAAAACAAATTTCAATGGGATGAGCAAAATCAAATTTATAATTCATTGAAATGCAAATATGTACACGCAATTTATCTTACTTTTTTTATTGCTCCAATAAAAGCTCAAAGTGTTAACAAAATCTGATAAAATAATATGTTCTGTATAATGTTTCCTTGATAAAAAAACGCACTGTTAGCAATCTAACGATGATTTGTCTAATTATTTTTAAATAATTACACTGTATACTGAAATATTTGAAATTCAGACATATAAGTGTCTGAAACAGATGGTTAAAAAAAGAGACACTTTAAAGTGTCTTAATTTTTAAGACACTTGTAAGCGTCTTAATTCCTAAGACATTGTAACTGTCTTAATTTTTAAGACACGCAATGTCGTATTTGTCTTAATTTCAGACGCTTGAAATGTCTGAAATATCATCTTTTTTACCCAGGCAAACAGCTAGAAAAAATATAAAAAAGCGCCAGTGCTACCATCTATGGATTCTTCTTTACTTTCTATTACTGGAATCTAAGTTTACCTTTTTATCCACGGCGTGATCGAGACCCACTGGTTAGAAATCCAATGCTCTACCGATAACGCTAACAGTATAACGTGAGTGAGTTACTTTACATGCAAGTAATGGAATGATTTGGATCCGTGTTGATATTTTTATAGGATTCATTCATTTGCTACTGAGAAAATTGGAAATTTTGAACGGTATTTGGGGGAGATTTGGTCAATTTCAGATGGTGGTTAAGATTGTACAACTTTATTATTTATGTGGAAGAAGAGATATGAATTATATAAATTTTCAATTCGATTGTTATCAATATATATCTTAAATAAATATCTTAAAAACGCTTCCTGGATATTGAAATTTAACTGACTAAATTTTCTTTTTGACCGATTTTAAAAAACGCAGTAAAATTATTCTTTTTGAATAACTTAACATAATTGAACACTAAGAGAAAGTACAGCTAAGAATTTTCCGTTGAATGCAGGGAGACGGAGCTTTCATCCATAAATCCCACATAGAAATTAATTAAAAAAAATTTTGTTTTGTATATGTGTTAAAAATGTATTTCAAACGGGTTGTTGAAGGAAGTTTCAAATTCAGGCGGCATGGACTAGTTGGGGACATAGTATTTCAAGCTATATATTTTACTATTTTCAAAAATTTAGGGAAGCGGGTGGCCGTACTTTTTTACCGTGCAGACGAGCATGCAATTGTTAATTCCTATTGAGTAATAAGTAAATACTAGCAATCGTTATAGCAATAGAAAACTTCAATTAGATTAAGATCTGTAATATTTTGAAACAATCAGATAACTCATCAAAAAGTACAGAGATCCAAATATATTTCAAATCAAAGGCGTGTATATGATGAATCCTCAGTGGTTAAGTTATGAATAATTATTTTATGATAATTACAGAAAAATTATCCGTGGAAAAAAATTCTTAATTTGAAATTTACTCTTAAATCAATATTTCTAAAATTTCAGGTAGTAGATATTAATTTCTAATTTAAAATTATGCGAACTGTTTACCCAAGTTATTAAAAAAACATTAGAAATACATAGAATATGATTTCAACCTCAGCATTTTGTTATTTTATTTTATTTTCAAAATAACGTCGATGTATTAGAGTTCAAATTATATGTAATTAGTGCATCTTTAGCATCTTTAGCAAATGTACCACCGGTGACCGCTCATAATTCTTTTCCCTTTCGCTGTAGCCGATATCTACAATTTGTATTTTAAACATTCTCAACTTCAATAAACCCCTTCTTTGCGATGGTCTTTTACTCTTTTTTAAAAACTTTTTGGCACCGGTTTTTCTGGACAGAATTTTTCGCCATTTTTAATCTCTTAAAATCTGTAATTTGATAAGGCAAACTTTTCTGTACAGAAAAACTTGTATTCAAATTCTAGGGTTTCGTGTACCTTATGTGTGTGTACCACCGGTGACCACACACGACTGTTGGAAAGATACGGCTGTGTACTAGCGGTAGTCACACGCGGCTGTTAAAAAGATAAACCGGTGGTACACGTCGTCGGCACGAACGTCTTAAAAAAACTTTTCATTCTTAAAGTCTAATCAAACCATATGCTGAAATTTTTCAAAACTAAAATAATCCAAAAAAATTGAAAATAATTTTATTTTAGAAAGTTAGAAATTGTGAAACCAAATTATAATATTTTCCTCATTGCTAATTTTATTTTCCACAACTTTCAAGCACTTAGAATAATACTAACACTACAGATTTCTTTTTAAAAGTGAGTCGTTTCAGAATTTCAGAACTACATTTTCTCAATGCTTACGTTATAAATAACTTACATGGCTGTAATTTGTCATATAAACTGATTTCACAATATCTTTGATCTTCCTGCTCTTCAAGATACCATTAGCGTGGATCTGATGTACTTCAAACAACTGAGAATCTTTACAGCGGAAAAAAATGAAACAAATAAATAAATAACTCCTGATAGTGTTGCCAAGCAACTGAAATTTTTTATCTGTTGCATAACTGTTGGAGGAAAATCATTTTGTGTAGCTCGAAATGATCGTCTTTTTAATGTTGTAAATTCTTAAATTATACATATATAACATTAGTGTAAAAAAAAATTAAAATAAATAAATTCCCTTTTATATAAAATCTTGCATTTTTAGTTTTTATCCAAGCTAAACGCTTTAAAAAGGTGGATGAAAAAATTTAAAAAGTCGAATGATGATTGTTTAAATTCTAACGTATTAGATAATTTAAAAGTTTTTATTCATAATCAGGGGATTAAACCGGTATTACCAGGTTACAGAATATAAGTGAAAACCATTTTTTTTTTTTTTAATTTTAATTGAAAACGCTATTAGTTTTTTCTACATTTAATATGTTTTTTTAGGTTGCCCATTTATAACCGCAAACAGACTTTTAATATGAAAAAGGTCAATTATGCATTCAAATGAAGTTTTGACAGAATCAGAGTTAATAAGCCATGTTTTTGGCCCATGAAATAAGACTAAAATTCGAGTTTGTTATACTGACTTAATTATTTCACTTTTTAATATTTTAAGGCTTATTCTGTTCGATTTCAACAATAGTTTTTGCATTTTGTTCGGATTTATATGACTTACACAAGTTCAAAATTCGTATTATTCTTATTTTTTGATGAAAAATGCACAATTTCTCCTAATTTTACCTCAATTATTTATGTGAGCGCAACAATGCAACACCTTCTTCTTTACATATATTATAAAATACATCAAAATGTACAATATATGTAAAAATAAAAGTGCTGGAAAGCTGCGCTCACAGTAAAATATTAAAAATAGAGAGTTAAGTAGCTGCATACCCTCACGTCACTAAGAGACTTTAGGATGCAGCAACGTGTGTAAACGTGCTAAAATGAAAGTAACTATTGCTAATAACTGGATTCCTTCACGGCAGAAATAGTTACGTTCATTTTAGCACGTTTAACACGTTGCTGCATCCTAAAGTTTCTTAGTGACGTGAGGGTATGCAGCTATTTAACTCTCTATTATTATTATTTTACTATGAGCGTAGCATTGCAACACTTTTATTTTGACATATATTGTACATTTTGATGTATTTTATAACATATGTAAAGAAGAAAGTGTTGCACGATTGCGCTCTTATAAATAATTGATGTAAAATTAGGAGAAATTGCGTATTCTTCATCAAAAACTATGAATAATACGAACTTTGAGTTTGTGTAAGTCATATAAATGCGAAGAAAATGCAAAAACTATTCTTGAAATCGTACAGGATAAATCTTCTAATATTATAAAGTGAAATAATTAAGTCCGTATAACAAAATCGAATTTGTCTTATTTCATGGGCCAAAAACACAGCTTATGGACCCTGATCCTTTATTAAAATCCATACTTTTGTATTAGCCGCATGCCAGGTGTTAATAGTCAACACCGAAGATGTCGCTACTTACAGCAGCCTGTTTATTCTGATATTTTCAGTTGCTTAAGTGCGTAGTTTGATTACATGTCTTTGACTGTCCGAGTGGGACTACTCAGAATAGGAAACCAAGTCAATTAAGTTAGCAATATAAAGAAATAATTATTCTCAAATATGATTGTACAAAAGTAAATTAATCTAAAACTAGCCATCAGTACTTAATAATTATTTTAATGTCCACAAGAAAATATTTTCAAGCAGTAAAAAACATTTTTGAGTTATTTTTCGAGATTTTTAGGACTTTTCCCCCCTATTTTAAATGTATTGTTTATTTATTTGTAAGGGGTGATTTTAGACTTATTTGAAATATTCTGTTTCTTGCTTCCCTCTAGTAAAATATGAGTTTATAATTCAGCAATCAATGAACGGTAAGCAATGAAATATCGAAATATTGAAAATGTATCATGACATTTAAATAATGCCGACAAGCTAACCGAATCTTCCAAAATTTTAACATTGTTTAAAATCATACTGCTTACATACAACTTAGAACTGTATTGTCAAATAGGTAGAAAATAACACACAGAAATTCACCCACAATATACTCTTAACGAGATGCCAAATACATTACTTGGAGATAATTTATCACTATATGTAAATGATACGCTTCAGTCCAGATTTTGATTTGACAGAGTACCATCGTTAGGACAACTATGTGGAAGAGATTCATCTTTGAGGCGATTATTATTTGATGTCAAACATTGTATACATTTAGCCACAAAGTGAATAGTTACAACACAAAACGTCCAGAAACATAGGATCGTTAACATTAAATGAATGCAAGATTTGAAAACTTTGTACATGAGATTCTATCAAGTATTATTTTAAGGATTAAGAAGGTACTACTGTCAATACTATGAATAATAAAACTGAAGACGATTAAATAAAATTAATTTTGCGAAATTCTAAATTTCAGTTAAATATTTCTTTCACCATAATCAATTTAAAATTTTTAATTTTGAAGAGGTGAAGAGTTAGTAAATTTTTTTTATTCAAAACTGAAAACAAAATTTTAATAATATTTATAAAAAAAAATTACATTAAAAGTTATTTACAGTGTAATTTATTTTTTATGTATTTTCTTGAAGACAGTACGAAATTTTATTATCACAAGGAATTAAATTCTTCCTGAAACTGTAATTAATAAGGAAAATATATGCAACATTGATAGATATGACACATTCTAGCATTATATATTACTTTAATTAAACTGCTAACGTTGGATTTACTTATGATTTAATGAAACACATTATAGACATAGAGTAAAATTTCTAAACAGCGGATTCGTCGGGATCGCGGAATTGGTCCGTTATTGGACGTGTACGATATTCAAAGATAGAAACTATTATACAAATATAAGATATACAGCTATTATATAATATAAGATAAGACAGCTATTATATAATATAAAATATACAGCTATTATATAATATAAGATAAGACAGCTATTATATAATATAAGATATACAGCTATTATATAATATAAGATAAGACAGCTATTATATAATATAAGATATACAGCTATTATATAAGATAAGCTGTAATCATAAGGTATACAGCAATTTTAAATCACGAAGCACAAATGAGAAATAAATGATTTATGAAACTATACGTAATAGCCAACTATACATATATTTGATCCGAGCTATGTTAAAATTATAGTTCTTATGTTCTGTTAAATTTTTGCTTTTCGTTCGAGTATTTTGGTGAAACTTCTTGTGGACAATGAAATTTTTGAGTTTGTTTATGTGAAACTGTAAAATCCTTATATATTTTATTGGAACTTTATAAATGAACTAGCAGGCTACGCCCACTACACTGGTTCATTTTCTCTAACGAACCTTGAATAAAACAAAATATATCGGTGAATATGTATTTTAAGACAATATGTATTCATACCTGAAATGTCTTTCCCCATTGTTGTAAACGATGTGAACGCCGCCGTTGCGCTATTATATTTTCTAATATTTTGGACTATTAACATCAACTCTTTTAGTTGATCATTTGCAGTAAGATTAGTAGGGACATCAGGCCTTTTTTCAAACTGATATAACCATTTCAATTCTTTAACCAAAAGGTAGCATAATATACTGCCATTAAGATGAAAAACATATATCAATGGGAACCTTTTTGTCCTAAAATAAGAAAAATATACAAAATTTTATTATAAAAAAACATAGTTATATCGGTATATTATATGTACAGATAAGTGCGGGAAAATCGTCTATCCAATGGTACGAACTAGGAAAAAATCCATCCTGTAGTGTTCGAAATTAGACCGAACATACAGGCAAACACTTTTAGGGCCTCTTGTTTTATAATATATATATATGGTATGGTATGATATTTTTATGATATATATATATATATATATGTATATATATGGTATGATTTTTTTAAATATTTGAGTATTAGATTACTTTATTGATCAAACTATTGAGTTATATGATACAAATCAAAGTGCATAATTTAACAAAGTCTGTTTCAAAGATTTTTAAATAGACTAGATTTCTTACTGCAAGTATAGCTGTATATGTTTCACATTTTACCCCTCGAAGAATATGAGAAATTGGTAGCAGAAAATACCTTGCATTATTCGCATACTAATCCGGAAGCCTTATAATTGATCTTCCATTTTCGAAAAGTATAAAAATTTCGAGATATTTATTCACTCTTTATTTTTAATGAAATGTTTGTAAGAAATTCAAATAGTCTTAGTAATGTTATTGTATTGCTTCAAGAAAAAGAAAAACGATAGGGATTATTATATCATCATTGATATAATTTTATTTGTATAAATTAAAAGAAAAAAATATTATTTCCTTTTACCACCCTGACCGCCGAGTACAAGGGCAAATTTGTAATGTTGTTTTCTTTGCGTTTTATTTAAAAATGCTAAAAAAAGAGGAATTTTTAAACTTGATATAAAAAACTAAATTACGTATATGAGTATAATCCTTGAGAGAATTAATAATTACTCGATGATTTAAAAAACATTATATTTGTAGAATTATATTCATTTAAACAATGCTTCTATTCCAGTGAAACCTTACAGGATAGTGAACAGATATATTAGTTCACAGTGCTGAGAAAGTTAAATGACCTCTTTGCAGCCGACCTTTCAAAGACTATTAGCAGATAAATAAAACATTTTTATTCATCTTCAGATGGTATTCGTGCGCATGTGCAGAAAAATCTATTGTGTATTGTATGTGCAAACGTCTCTTGAAGATGAAGCGGGAATTATGTCACAACTCATGTACATTAAAAAATACAAGGGATGTATATTGAATAAGTTCCATTTGCCAATTAAAAAAACGCAAAAGTAATGAAACAGATCATTTTATTGTACACTAAACTACAAGCCTTGGACTATGTTTCGACATAAACGCCATAAACAGACATAAACAGACCAGTTGAGGAATTCATCTAATATTATAGTTGGTATTTTCGTATCGAAGAACAAAGCCGCCATTAATGATATCCAAATGTCAACAGATTACATTAGATTAATTTTAACACAAGAGTCAAGAGTCATCTGAATGGGGAGGCCTATTAAATGGCTTAAGCACTCACAAGCCCCGTCCAGAAGAGCTGGTCTCTTAATTTTGAAGAGATAATTTTCTTCCAGATGAGAGACCTGCATCTGGATTGACACCCACAGACGTAACGCTTATTCTAGACTTGGAGGACATTGGAGCCACGAACAGATTTTACGTGCACCAGCTTCTATTAAAATACACGGTCCCACAGCAGCCGCAGCCGAGAGAAGTTGTCACCCTCCCAAGTACGGACCACGGTCGATGCTGCTTCACTTTCGGCGATCTTACGGGAACCGAGCTTATTCGTCCGCGCCACCTGCGGGACTAATTTTAATATAATTATTTAAATTGGTACAGAAATCATAAAAATTACAACTCATATGTTAACAGATTGTTTGACATTATCGCCAACCTGAAACCTCTGGCCAACAAGAGAAGCTATTAAGTACAAAAAAGTTTATCTTATCACAGAACGGATCGATTAGACTGTTCCATGTTTCGATAAACCTTCATACCCATCCTCGTACCATTGAGTCACTCATGTTTTATTTATTATATACTTCACAAATTTGACGTGGAATTTCAGCTGCTGGTACATTATATATATTCAAAAACCATATGATTAAATGCTCTTCACACGCCGTGGATGTTTTGTCATTAACACAACTCACTGCGTCTGGATTGCTGTATTCTGATTTGCCGACGAATCCAAATATTCGGCGCGTATGCGCATTCTTGAGACTGCAGAACAACTGCATGATAAATTGCAAGCGGAACTTATTTTTGGTTATCTCTTGTATTTATAATGCTGAAGGAAAGAAAACCATTTAGATTTTTTCACTTCTATTTTTCTCAAGCTGAACGGAATTGAGCCCTACGCAGTTTATAAAAGCCACTTAAAATAAAAACATCATCATAATTAACAAAAATAACAACAATTCAAACTAGAGTTAATAATGATAAACAGTCACAGATACAAATCAAACCGTTTAACTGTTTGCTTTCCAAGAATAGAAATGCATTATTTTGGTACTAGCAATTGTTTAACAGGCCACACTAAATATCTATTTGAAATGTCATGTCCTTTTTCAATAAATCAGCTCAATTGGAATTACTTAAGACATTCTTCTAGTCATATTTTAATTGAGTATTTGATAAAAACGCCATTATAAAAGAAATGTGCTCAATCTTGTTTGAATAATGGCAAAATTAAAAATAAATTTCACGTATGTCATGTGTCTTTAATCGAATTTGGTGTTTTCTAATGCAAAAATAATAGCTTCAATATTTGTACATCTGTTACGACAGTAGTCTTTGCTTCTGATAAATAAGATTAATTTGATATAACGACTCATCAAATTTCAATATATCTACTTTATTCTGAAATTTTCTATTAAAGTAAGAGAAGAGCTGTTTTTAATGATATTGTATGAAGTAATTATACACATGATGTAAATATTTTCGTAACACTTTGTGGAACATGTCAAGCTTGCTCAAAGTAGTAATAAATAATCATATTTTATAATGTACTAGCAAGCTACGCCCGCTACGCTGGTCAATTTCTTTTAACGAACCCTTAATCCAACAAAATATTGACATTTCATAAATAACTTTTATATTTTAACAGAATAATAAGGCTACTATAATTTGTGACTCGTGCTATAGCCAATATACACGTCAGGACACGTCGCCCTTATCATTATCTTTTTACGCATGAAGGTTTCGCTATGGTACTCCATTGGAAAATTTGGTAATTTTTGAAATTCAATATTTGAAAAACGGCATAATCATTAGATTTGAAATTTATATCAAGAAAAATACAATTTTTTTCCTTTCAAACGCAGTTTGTCTAACAATTTTCTGACAAATACTTTTTGAGCTATCATTTTTTTTCAGTAACTTCAAATGTTTCATTTTCCGAGATTAATCTGTTGCAACAATTAGCGAAAAACCCAGTCGTCAGCAACGCATAGTTTTTTATTAAAGAGGCTGTTGGAGCAGGGATTGTCACCACCAATTTGCCACCATCACTTTTGAAATCGGTTCCGTGGTTCCAGAGATTCCATAGAAATTGTAATTTAGAATGACTTCAGAACGCTTTTCGCTCATTTCACCCATTTAAATTTCGATTTTTAAAAAAATTTATTCTTAGAGAGCATTTACATCTTATAAGTAACTACAATGCTAAATTTCAAATTTCTTGTCCCTTCAGTAAAAAAAGTCGCAATTTTCGAACATTTTTCGATCCTGCACCCCATTGATGTTAGTGGCACCGACATAAAATATAGCCTATGTTGGAGTAGGGATTGTCCCCATCAATTTGCCACCATTACTTTTGAAATCGGTTCTGTAGTTCCAGAGATTTCATAGAAATTGTAATTTAGACTGTTTTTAGAACGCTTTTCGCTCATTTCACCCTTTTAAATTTCAATTTCTTTTTTATTTTGTTCTTAGAGAGCATTTACATCTTATAAGTAACTACAATGACAAATTTCAAATTTCTAGTTCCTTCAGTATAAAAAATAAAAATAAAACTGCCCAGTTAAACTGAGGGCATTGAGTTCACAGGCTATTCACACTAATTGTATATTATACTCTTATTTCAAAGAATTTGAAATAAGTCCATCGAAAAATAAAGAAATAAACAGTATATTAAGGGGGGGGTCATCCCCCCGTTACCCCCCTCATAGTTAACTAATGAACCCCTTAAACTAATCAGGTAAATCTCTAATTACAATGAATATATACAAAATTTGAAGAAAATCGGATAATTCTGCATGAAAAACCCATTTATATAAATTAAGGCGGGATTAGCCCCCTCCGTTCCCCCCCTTTATACTTAACCAATCAATCCCGAAAACTAATCAGGGAAACGTCTTAACCCAATGAACCTATAAACAAATTTTGAAGCAAATGGGATAATTCTGCTTGAAAAACCCATTTATATAAATTAAGGGGGGATTAGCCCCCCGTTCCCACCCTTTATACTTAATCAATCAATCCCGAAAACTAATCAGGGAAGCGTCTTCACCCAATGAACCTATAAACAAATTTTGAAGCAAATAGAATAATTCTGCATGAAAAACCCATTTTTTATAAATTAAGGGGGGATTATCCCCCGTCCCCCCCCCTTTATACTTAACCAATCAATCCCGAAAACTAATCAGGGAAGCGCCTTAACACAGTGAACCTATAAACAAAATTTGAAGGAAAACGGAATAATTCTGCATGAAAAACCCATTTATATAAAATAAGGGGGGGATTAGCCCTCCGTTCCCCCCTTTATACTTAACCAATCAATCCCGAAAACTAAACAGGGATGCGCCTTAACACAGTGAACCTATAAATAAAATTTGTAGGAAATGGGATAATTCTGCATGAAAAACCCATTTATATAAATTAAGGGGGGTATTCGCCCCCCGTTCCCACCCTTTATACTTAATCAATCAATCCCGAAAACTAATCAGGGAAGCGTCTTCACCCAATGAACCTATAAACAAATTTTGAAGCAAATAGAATAATTCTGCATGAAAAACCCATTTTTTATAAATTAAGGGGGGATTATCCCCCGTCCCCCCCCCCTTTATACTTAACCAATCAATCCCGAAAACTAATCAGGGAAACGCCTTAACACAGTGAACCTATAAACAAAATTTGAAGGAAATGGGATAATTCTGCATGAAAAACCCATTTATATAAATTGAGGGGGGGATTATCCCCCCGTTCCCCCCCTTTATACTTTACCATATCAATCCCGAAAACTAATCAGGGAAGCGGCTTAACACAGTGAACCTATAAACAAAATTTGAAGGAAAACGGAATAATTCTGCATGAAAAACCCATTTATATAAAT
This sequence comes from Maratus michaelseni, assembly GCA_963931845.1. Classification (NCBI taxonomy): domain Eukaryota; kingdom Metazoa; phylum Arthropoda; class Arachnida; order Araneae; family Salticidae; genus Maratus; species Maratus michaelseni. Next base: position 191,452,792 of record OZ007587.1, read on the forward strand.
TAAGGGGGGTATTAGCCCCCCGTTCCCCCCCTTTATACTTAATCAATCAATCCCGAAAACTAATCAGGGAAGTGTCTTAACCCAATGAACCTATAAACAAATTTTGAAGCAAATAGAATAATTCTGCATGAAAAACCCATTTATATAAATTAAGGGGGGATTATCCCCCCGTTCCCCCCTTTATACATAACCAATGAATCCCGAAAACTAATCAGGAAAGCGCCTTAACACAGTGAACCTATAAACAAAATTTGAAGGAAAACGTAATAATTCTGCATGAAAAACCCATTTATATAAATTAAGGGGGGTGGGATTATCCCCCCGTTCCCCCCATTTATACTTAACCAATCAATCCCGAAAACTAATCAGGGAAGCGCCTTAACACAGTGAACCTTTAACCAAAATTTGAAGGAAAACGGAATAATTCTGCATGAAAAACCCATTTATATAAATTAAGGTGGTATTAGCCGCCCGTTCCCCCCCCTTTATACTTAATCAATCAATCCCGAAAACTAATCAGGGAAGTGTCTTAACCCAATGAACCTATAAACAAATTTTGAAGCAAATAGAATAATTCTGCATGAAAAACCCATTTATATAAATTAAGGGGGGGATTATCCCCCGTTCCCTCCCCTTTATACTTAACCAATCAATCCCGAAAACTAATCAGGGAAGCGCCTTAACACAGTGAACCTATAAACAAAATTTGAAGGAAAACGGAATAATTCTGCATGAAAAACCCATTTATATAAAATAAGGGGGGATATGCCCCCGAATCCCTCCTTTATACTTAACCAATCAATCCCGAAAACTAATCAGGGAAACGCCTTAACACAGTGAACCTATAAACAAAATTTGAAGGAAATGGGATAATTCTGCATGAAAAACCCATTTATATAAATTGAGGGGAGGATTATCCCCCTGTTCCCCCCCTTTATACTTAACCAATCAATCCCGGAAACTAATCAGGGAAGCGGCTTAACACAGTGAACCTATAAACAAAATTTGAATGAAAACGTAATAATTCTCCATGAAAAACCCATTTATATAAATTAAGGGGGTATTAGCCCCCCCGTTCCTCCCCTTTATACTTAATCAATCAATCCCGAAAACTAATTAGGGAAGCGTCTTAACACAGTGAACCTTTAACCAAAATTTGCAGGAAATGGGATAATTCTGCATGAAAAACCCATTTATATAAAATAAGGGGGGATTAGCCTCCCCCGTTCCCCCCTTTATACTTAACCAATCAATCCCGAAAAACTAATCAGGGAAGCGCCTTAACACAGTGAACCTATCAACAAAATTTGAAGGAAAACGGAATAATTCTGCATGAAAAACCCATTTATATAAATTAAGGGGGAGATGGGGAATTAGCCCCTTGTTCCCCCCTTTATACTTAACCAATCAATCCCGAAAACTAATCAGGGAAGCGCCTTAACACAGTGAACCTATAAACAAAATTTGAAGGAAAGCGAATATTTCTATGAAGAGTTATCGCATTACGTACGTACATACAGAACCGGCTGGCAAGCTCTCAGGGCTTGACAGCCAGTTTGATAGCTAAAAAATCGCAATTTTAGAACGTTTTTTGCTCCCGCACCCCCTGGGGTTAGTGGCACCAACATAAAACCTATAAACAAAATTTGAAGGAAATGGGATAATTCTGCATGAAAAACCCAATTATATAAATCAAGGGGGGTATTAGCCCCCGTTCCCCCCTTTTATACTTAATCAATCAATCCCGAAAACTAATCAGGGAAGCGTCTTAACCCAATGAACCTATTAACAAAATTTGAAGGAAAACGGAATAATTCTGCATGAAAAACCCATTTATGTAAATTAAGGGGGTATTAGCCACCCGTTGCCCCCCTTTATACTTAATCAATCCCGAAAACTAATTAGGGAAGCGTCTTAACCCAATGAACCTATAAACAAAATTTGAAGGAAAACGGAATAATTCTGCATGAAAAACCCATTTATATAAATTAAGGGGGTATTAGCCCCCCGTTCCCCCCTTTATACTTAATAAATCAATCCCGAAAACTAATCAGGGAAGCGTCTTAACCCAATGAACCTATAAACAAATTTTTAAGCAAATAGAATAATTCTGCATGAAAAAACCATTTATATAAATTAAGGGGGGTGGGATTATCCCCCCGTTCCCCCCATTTATACTTAACCAATCAATCCCGAAAACTAATCAGGAAAGCGCCTTAACACAGTGAACCTATAAACAAAATTTGAAGGAAAACGGAATAATTCTGCATGAAAAACCCATTTATATAAAATAAGGGGGGGATTAGCCACCCGTTCTCCCCTTTATACTTAACCAATCAATCCCGAAAATTAATTAGGGAAGCATCTTAACACAGTGAACCTTTAACCAAAATTTGAAGGAAAACGGAATAATTCTGCATGAAAAACCCATTTATATAAATTAAGGGGGTATTAGCCCCCCGTTCCCCCCCCCCTTTTATTTTTAATCAATCAATCCCGAAAACTAATCAGGGAAGCGTCTTAACCCAATGAACCTATAAACAAAATTTGAAGGAAAACGGAATAATTCTGCATGAAAAACCCATTTATATAAAATAAGGGGGGATATGCCCCCGAATCCCTCCTTTATACTTAACCAATCAATCCCGAAAACTAATCAGGGAAACGCCTTAACACAGTGAACCTATAAACAAAATTTGAAGGAAATGGGATAATTCTGCATGAAAAACCCATTTATATAAATTGAGGGGGGGATTATCCCCCCGTTCCCCCCTTTATACTTAACCAATCAATCCCGAAAACTAATCAAGGAAGCGGCTTAACACAGTGAACCTATAAACAAAATTTGAAGGAAAACGGAATAATTCTGCATGAAAAACCCATTTATATAAATTAAGGGGGGTATTAGCCCCCCGTTCCCCCCCTTTATACTTAATCAATCAATCCCGAAAACTAATCAGGGAAGTGTCTTAACCCAATGAACCTATAAACAAATTTTGAAGCAAATAGAATAATTCTGCATGAAAAAGCCATTTATATAAATTAAGGGGGGATTATCCCCCCGTTCCTCCCCTTTATACTTAACCAATCAATCCCGAAAACTAATCAGGGAAGCGCCTTAACACAGTGAACCTATAAACAAAATTTGAAGGAAAACGTAATAATTCTGCATGAAAAACCCATTTATATAAATTAAGGGGGTATTAGCCCCCCGTTCTGCCCTTTATACTTAATAAATCAATCCCGAAAACTAATCAGGGAGGCGTCTTAACCCAACGAACCTATAAACAAATTTTTAAGCAAATAGAATAATTCTGCATGAAAAACCCATTTATATAAATTAAGGGGGGTGGGATTATCCCCCCGTTCCCCCATTTATACTTAACCAATCAATCCCGAAAACTAATCAGGGAAGCGCCTTAACACAGTGAACCTATAAACAAAATATGAAGGAAAACGGAATAATTCTGCATGAAAAACCCATTTATATAAAATAAGGGGGGATATGCCCCCGAATCCCTCCTTTATACTTAATCAATCAATCCCGAAAACTAATCAGGGAAACGCCTTAACACAGTGAACCTATAAACAAAATTTGAAGGAAATGGGATAATTCTGCATGAAAAACACTTTTATATAAATTGAGGGGGGGGGGGTTATCCCCCTGTTCCCCCCCTTTATACTTAACCAATCAATCCCGAAAACTAATCAGGGAAGCGCCTTAACACAGTGAACCTATAAACAAAATTTGAAGGAAAACGTAATAATTCTGCATGAAAAACCCATTTATATAAATTAAGGGGGGTATTAGCCCCCCGTTCCCCCCGCTTTATACTTAATCAATCAATCCCGAAAACTAATCAGGGAAGTGTCTTAACCCAATGAACCTATAAACAAATTTTGCAGCAAATAGAATAATTCTGCATGAAAAACCCATTTATATAAATTAAAGGGGGATTATCCCCCGTTCCCCCCTTTATACATAACCAATCAATCCCGAAAACTAATCAGGGAAGCGCCTTAACACAGTGAACCTATCAACAAAATTTGAAGGAAAACGTAACAATTCTGCATGAAAAACACATTTATATAAATTAAGGGGGTATTAGTCCCCCCCGTTCCTCCCCTTTATACTTAATCAATCAATCCCGAAAACTAATTAGGGAAGCGTCTTAACACAGTGAACCTTTAACCAAAATTTGAAGGAAATGGGATAATTCTGCATGAAAAACCCATTTATATAAATTAAGGGGGGATTAGCCTCCCCCGTTTCCCCCTTTATACTTAACCAATCAATCCCGAAAATTAATTAGGGAAGCATCTTAACACAGTGAACCTTTAACCAAAATTTGAAGGAAAACGGAATAATTCTGCATGAAAAACCCATTTATATAAATTAAGGTAGTATTAGCCCCCCGTTCCTCTCCCCTTTATACTTAATCAATCAATCCCGAAAACTAATCAGGGAAGTGCCTTAACACAGTGAACCTATAAACAAAATTTGAAGGAAAACGGAATAATTCTGCATGAAAAACCCATTTCTATAAATTAAGGGGGGGATGGGGAATTAGCCCCTTGTTCCCCCCCTTTATACTTAACCAATCAATTCCGAAAACTAATCAGGGAAGCGCCTTAACACAGTGAACCTATAAACAAAATTTGAAGGAAAACGGAATAATTCTGCATGAAAAACCCATTTATATAAATTAAGGGGGGTATTAGCCCCCCGTTCCCCCCCTTTATACTTAATCAATCAATCCCGAAAACTAATCAGGGAAGCGCCTTAACACAGTGAACCTATAAACAAAATTTGAAGGAAAACGGAATAATTCTGCATGAAAAACCCATTTATATAAAATAAGGGGGGGGATTAGCCACCCGTTCCCCCCTTTATACTTAACCAATCAATCCCGAAAATTAATTAGGGAAGCATCTTAACACAGTGAACCTTTAACCAAAATTTGAAGGAAAACGGAATAATTCTGCATGAAAAACCCATTTATATAAATTAAGGTAGTATTAGCCCCCCGTTCCCCTCCCCTTTATACTTAATCAATCAATCCCGAAAACTAATCAGGGAAGTGCCTTAACACAGTGAACCTATAAACAAAATTTGAAGGAAAACGGAATAATTCTGCATGAAAAACCCATTTATATAAAATAAGGGGGGATATGCCCCCGAATCCCTCCTTTATACTTAACCAATCAATCCCGAAAACTAATCAGGGAAACGCCTTAACACAGTGAACCTATAAACAAAATTTGAAGGAAATGGGATAATTCTGCATGAAAAACCCATTTATATAAATTGAGGGGGGATTATCCCCCCGTTCCCCCCTTTATACTTAACCAATCAATCCCGAAAACTAATCAGGGAAGCGGCTTAACACAGTGAACCTATAAACAAAATTTGAAGGAAAACGGAATAATTCTGCATGAAAAACCCATTTATATAAATTAAGGGGGGTATTAGCCCCCCGTTCCCCCCCTTTATACTTAATCAATCAATCCCGAAAACTAATCAGGGAAGTGTCTTAACCCGATGAACCTATAAACAAATTTTGAAGCAAATAGAATAATTCTGCATGAAAAAGCCATTTATATAAATTAAGGGGGGATTATCCCCCGTTCCCCCCCTTTATACTTAACCAATCAATCCCGAAAACTAATCAGGGAAGCGCCTTAACACAGTGAACCTATAAACAAAATTTGAAGGAAAACGGAATAATTCTGCATGAAAATTCCATTTATATAAATTAAGGGGGTATTAGCCCCCCGTTCCCCCCTTTATACTTAATAAATCAATCCCGAAAACTAATCAGGGAGGCGTCTTAACCCAATGAACCTATAAACAAATTTTTAAGCAAATAGAATAATTCTGCATGAAAAACCCATTTATATAAATTAAGGGGGGTGGGATTATCCCCCCGTTCCCCCCATTAATACTTAACCAATCAATCCCGAAAACTAATCAGGGAAGCGCCTTAACACAGTGAACCTATAAACAAAATTTGAAGGAAAACGGAATAATTCTGCATGAAAAACCCATTTATATAAAATAAGGGGGGATTAGCCACCCGTTCCCCCCTTTATACTTAACCAATCAATCCCGAAAATTAATTAGGGAAGCATCTTAACACAGTGAACCTTTAACCAAAATTTGAAGGAAAACGGAATAATTCTGCATGAAAAACCCATTTATATAAATTAAGATGGTATTAGCCCCCCGTCCCCCCCCCCCTTTATACTTAATCAATCAATCCCGAAAACTAATCAGGGAAGTGTCTTAACCCAATGAACCTATAAACAAATTTTGAAGCAAATAGAATAATTCTGCATGAAAAACCCATTTATATAAATTAAGGGGGGGATTATCCCCCGTTCCCTCCCCCTTTATACTTAACCAATCAATCCCGAAAACTAATCAGGGAAGCGCCTTAACACAGTGAACCTATAAACAAAATTTGAAGGAAAACGGAATAATTCTGCATGAAAAACCCATTTATATAAATTAAGGGGGGGATGGGGAATTAGCCCCTTGTTCCCCCTCTTTATACTTAACCAATCAATCCCGAAAACTAATCAGGGAAGCGCCTTAACACAGTGAACCTATAAACAAAATTTGAAGGAAAGCGAATATTTCTATGAAGAGTTATCGCATTACGTACGTACATACAGAACCGGCTGGCAAGCTCTCAGGGCTTGACAGCCAGTTTGATAGCTAAAAAATCGCAATTTTAGAACGTTTTTTGCTCCTGCACCCCCTGGGGTTAGTGGCACCAACATAAAACCTATAAACAAAATTTGAAGGAAATGGGATAATTCTGCATGAAAAACCCATTTATATAAATTAAGGGGGTATTAGCCCCCCGTTCCCCCCCTTTATACTTAATCAATCCCGAAAAGTAATTAGGGAAGCGTCTTAACCCAATGAACCTATAAACAAATTTTGAAGCAAATAGAATAATTCTGCATGAAAAACCCATTTATATAAATTAAGGGGGATTATCCCCCCGTTCCCCCCCTTTATACATAACCAATCAATCCCGAAAACTAATCAGGGAAGCGCCTTAACACAGTGAACCTATCAACAAAATTTGAAGGAAAACGTAATAATTCTGCATGAAAAACACATTTATATAAATTAAGGGGGTATTAGCCCCCCCGTTCCTCCCCTTTATACTTAATCAATCAATCCCGAAAACTAATTAGGGAAGCGTCTTAACACAGTGAACCTATAAACAAAATTTGAAGGAAAACGGAATAATTCTGCATGAAAAACCCATTTATATAAATTAAGGGGGGGATGGGGAATTAGCCCCTTGTTCCCCCCCCTTTATACTTAACCAATCAATTCCGAAAACTAATCAGGGAAGCGTCTTAACCCAATGAACCTATAAACAAATTTTGAAGCAAATAGAATAATTCTGCATGAAAAACCCATTTATATAAATTAAGGGGGGATTATCCCCCATTTCCCTCCCCCTTTATACTTAACCAATCAATCCCGAAAACTAATCAGGGAAGTGCCTTAACACAGTGAACCTATAAACAAAATTTGAAGGAAAACGGAATAATTCTGCATGAAAAACCCATTTATATAAATTGAGGGGGGATTATCCCCCTGTTCCCCCCCTTTATACTTAACCAATCAATCCCGAAAACTAATCAGGGAAGCGGCTTAACACAGTGAACCTATAAACAAAATTTGAAGGAAAACGTAATAATTCTGCATGAAAAACCCATTTATATAAATTAATGGGGGTATTAGCCCCCCGTTCCCCCCTTTATACTTAATCAATCAATCCCGAAAACTAATCAGGGAAGTGTCTTAACCCAATGAACCTATAAACAAATTTTGCAGCAAATAGAATAATTCTGCATGAAAAACCCATTTATATAAATTAAGGGGGGATTATCCCCCCGTTCCCCCCCTTTATACATAACCAATCAATCCCGAAAACTAATCAGGGAAGCTCCTTAACACAGTGAACCTATCAACAAAATTTGAAGGAAAACGTAATAATTCTGCATGAAAAACCCATTTATATAAATTAAGGGGGTATTAGCCCCCCCGTTCCTCCCCTTTATACTTAATCAATCAATCCCGAAAACTAATTAGGGAAGCGTCTTAACACAGTGAACCTTTAACCAAAATTTGAAGGAAATGGGATAATTCTGCATGAAAAACCCATTTATATAAATTAAGGGGGGATTAGCCTCCCCCGTTCCCACCTTTATACTTAACCAATCAATCCCGAAAAACTAATCAGGGAAGCGCCTTAACACAGTGAACCTATAAACAAAATTTGAAGGAAAACGGAATAATTCTGCATGAAAAACCCATTTATATAAATTAAGGGGGGGATGGGGAATTAGCCCCTTGTTCCCCCCCTTTATACTTAACCAATCAATCCCGAAAACTGATCAGGGAAGCGCCTTAACACAGTGAACCTATAAACAAAATTTGAAGGAAAGCGGAATAATTCTGCATGAAAAACCCATTTATATAAATTAAGGGGGGGATGGGGTATTAGCCCCCCGTTCCCCCCTTTATACTTAATAAATCAATCCCGAAAACTAATCAGGGAAGCGTCTTAACCCAATGAGCCTATAAACAAATTTTTAAGCAAATAGAATAATTCTGCATGAAAAACCCATTTATATAAATTAAGGGGGGGGTTATCCTCCCGTTCTCCCCCTTTATACTTAACCAATCAATCCCGAAAACTAATCAGGTAAGCGCCTTAACACAGTGAACCTATAAACAAAATTTGGAGGAAAACGGAATAATTCTGCATGAAAAACCCATTTATATAAAATAAGGGGGGGATTAGCCACCCGTTCCCCCCTTTATACTTAACCAATCAATCCCGAAAATTAATTAGGGAAGCATCTTAACACAGTGAACCTTTAACCAAAATTTGAAGGAAAACGGAATAATTCTGCATGAAAAACCCATTTATATAAATTAAGGGGGTATTAGCCCCCCGTTCCCCCCCCCTTTATACTTAATCAATCAATCCCGAAAACTAATCAGGGAAGCGTCTTAACCCAATGAACCTATAAACAAATTTTTAAGCAAATAGAATAATTCTGCATGAAAAACCCATTTATATAAATTAAGGGGGGTGGGATTATCCCCCCGTTCCCCCCATTAATACTTAACCAATCAATCCCGAAAACTAATCAGGGAAGCGCCTTAACACAGTGAACCTATAAACAAAATTTGAAGGAAAACGGAATAATTCTGCATGAAAAACCCATTTATATAAAATAAGGGGGGATTAGCCACCCGTTCCCCCCTTTATACTTAACCAATCAATCCCGAAAATTAATTAGGGAAGCATCTTAACACAGTGAACCTTTAACCAAAATTTGAAGGAAAACGGAATAATTCTGCATGAAAAACCCATTTATATAAATTAAGATGGTATTAGCCCCCCGTCCCCCCCCCCTTTATACTTAATCAATCAATCCCGAAAACTAATCAGGGAAGTGTCTTAACCCAATGAACCTATAAACAAATTTTGAAGCAAATAGAATAATTCTGCATGAAAAACCCATTTATATAAATTAAGGGGGGGATTATCCCCCGTTCCCTCCCCCTTTATACTTAACCAATCAATCCCGAAAACTAATCAGGGAAGCGCCTTAACACAGTGAACCTATAAACAAAATTTGAAGGAAAACGGAATAATTCTGCATGAAAAACCCATTTATATAAATTAAGGGGGGGATGGGGAATTAGCCCCTTGTTCCCCCTCTTTATACTTAACCAATCAATCCCGAAAACTAATCAGGGAAGCGCCTTAACACAGTGAACCTATAAACAAAATTTGAAGGAAAGCGAATATTTCTATGAAGAGTTATCGCATTACGTACGTACATACAGAACCGGCTGGCAAGCTCTCAGGGCTTGACAGCCAGTTTGATAGCTAAAAAATCGCAATTTTAGAACGTTTTTTGCTCCTGCACCCCCTGGGGTTAGTGGCACCAACATAAAACCTATAAACAAAATTTGAAGGAAATGGGATAATTCTGCATGAAAAACCCATTTATATAAATTAAGGGGGTATTAGCCCCCCGTTCCCCCCCTTTATACTTAATCAATCCCGAAAAGTAATTAGGGAAGCGTCTTAACCCAATGAACCTATAAACAAATTTTGAAGCAAATAGAATAATTCTGCATGAAAAACCCATTTATATAAATTAAGGGGGATTATCCCCCCGTTCCCCCCCTTTATACATAACCAATCAATCCCGAAAACTAATCAGGGAAGCGCCTTAACACAGTGAACCTATCAACAAAATTTGAAGGAAAACGTAATAATTCTGCATGAAAAACACATTTATATAAATTAAGGGGGTATTAGCCCCCCCGTTCCTCCCCTTTATACTTAATCAATCAATCCCGAAAACTAATTAGGGAAGCGTCTTAACACAGTGAACCTATAAACAAAATTTGAAGGAAAACGGAATAATTCTGCATGAAAAACCCATTTATATAAATTAAGGGGGGGATGGGGAATTAGCCCCTTGTTCCCCCCCCTTTATACTTAACCAATCAATTCCGAAAACTAATCAGGGAAGCGTCTTAACCCAATGAACCTATAAACAAATTTTGAAGCAAATAGAATAATTCTGCATGAAAAACCCATTTATATAAATTAAGGGGGGATTATCCCCCATTTCCCTCCCCCTTTATACTTAACCAATCAATCCCGAAAACTAATCAGGGAAGTGCCTTAACACAGTGAACCTATAAACAAAATTTGAAGGAAAACGGAATAATTCTGCATGAAAAACCCATTTATATAAATTGAGGGGGGATTATCCCCCTGTTCCCCCCCTTTATACTTAACCAATCAATCCCGAAAACTAATCAGGGAAGCGGCTTAACACAGTGAACCTATAAACAAAATTTGAAGGAAAACGTAATAATTCTGCATGAAAAACCCATTTATATAAATTAATGGGGGTATTAGCCCCCCGTTCCCCCCTTTATACTTAATCAATCAATCCCGAAAACTAATCAGGGAAGTGTCTTAACCCAATGAACCTATAAACAAATTTTGCAGCAAATAGAATAATTCTGCATGAAAAACCCATTTATATAAATTAAGGGGGGATTATCCCCCCGTTCCCCCCCTTTATACATAACCAATCAATCCCGAAAACTAATCAGGGAAGCTCCTTAACACAGTGAACCTATCAACAAAATTTGAAGGAAAACGTAATAATTCTGCATGAAAAACCCATTTATATAAATTAAGGGGGTATTAGCCCCCCCGTTCCTCCCCTTTATACTTAATCAATCAATCCCGAAAACTAATTAGGGAAGCGTCTTAACACAGTGAACCTTTAACCAAAATTTGAAGGAAATGGGATAATTCTGCATGAAAAACCCATTTATATAAATTAAGGGGGGATTAGCCTCCCCCGTTCCCACCTTTATACTTAACCAATCAATCCCGAAAAACTAATCAGGGAAGCGCCTTAACACAGTGAACCTATAAACAAAATTTGAAGGAAAACGGAATAATTCTGCATGAAAAACCCATTTATATAAATTAAGGGGGGGATGGGGAATTAGCCCCTTGTTCCCCCCCTTTATACTTAACCAATCAATCCCGAAAACTGATCAGGGAAGCGCCTTAACACAGTGAACCTATAAACAAAATTTGAAGGAAAGCGGAATAATTCTGCATGAAAAACCCATTTATATAAATTAAGGGGGGGATGGGGTATTAGCCCCCCGTTCCCCCCTTTATACTTAATAAATCAATCCCGAAAACTAATCAGGGAAGCGTCTTAACCCAATGAGCCTATAAACAAATTTTTAAGCAAATAGAATAATTCTGCATGAAAAACCCATTTATATAAATTAAGGGGGGGGTTATCCTCCCGTTCTCCCCCTTTATACTTAACCAATCAATCCCGAAAACTAATCAGGTAAGCGCCTTAACACAGTGAACCTATAAACAAAATTTGGAGGAAAACGGAATAATTCTGCATGAAAAACCCATTTATATAAAATAAGGGGGGGATTAGCCACCCGTTCCCCCCTTTATACTTAACCAATCAATCCCGAAAATTAATTAGGGAAGCATCTTAACACAGTGAACCTTTAACCAAAATTTGAAGGAAAACGGAATAATTCTGCATGAAAAACCCATTTATATAAATTAAGGGGGTATTAGCCCCCCGTTCCCCCCCCCTTTATACTTAATCAATCAATCCCGAAAACTAATCAGGGAAGCGTCTTAACCCAATGAACCTATAAACAAATTTTGAAGCAAATAGAATAATTCTGCATGAAAAACCCATTTATATAAATTCAGGGGGGATTATCCCCCCGTTCCTCCCCTTTAGACTTAACCAATCAATCACGTAAACTAATCAGGGAAGCGCCTTAACACAGTGAACCTATAAACAAAATTTGATGGAAAACGGAATAATTCTGCATGAAAAACCCATTTATATAAAATAAGGGGGGGGGTTAGCCCCCCGTTCTCCTCTTTATACTTAACCAATCAATCCCGAAAACTAATTAGGGAAGCGTCTTAACACAGTGAACCTTTAACCAAAATTTGAAGGAAATGGGATAATTCTGCATGAAAAAGCCATTTATATAAATTATGGAGGTATTAGCCCCCCGTTCTCCCCTTTATACTTAATAAATCAATCCCGAAAACTAATCAGGGAGGCGTCTTAACCCAACGAACCTATAAACAAATTTTTAAGCAAATAGAATAATTCTGCATGAAAAACCCATTTATATAAATTAAGGGGGGATTATCCCCCTGTTCCTCCCCTTTAGACTTAACCAATCAATCACGTAAACTAATCAGGGAAGCGCCTTAACACAGTGAACCTATAAACAAAATTTGATGGAAAACGGAATAATTCTGCATGAAAAACCCATTTATATAAAATAAGGGGGGGGGGTTAGCCCCCCGTTCTCCTCTTTATACTTAACCAATCAATCCCGAAAACTAATTAGGGAAGCGTCTTAACACAGTGCACCTTTAACCAAAATTTGAAGGAAATGGGATAATTCTGCATGAAAAACCTATTTATATAAATTAAGGGGGGATTAGCCCCCCCCGTTCCCCCCCTTTATATTTAACCAATCAATCCCGAAAAACTAATCAGGGAAGCCCCTTAACACAGTGAACCTATAAACAAAATTTGAAGGAAAACGGAATAATTCTGCATGAAAAACCCATTTATATAAATTAAGGGGGGTATTAGCCCCCCGTTCCCCCCCTTTATACTTAATCAATCAATCCCGAAAACTAATCAGGGAAGTGTCTTAACCCAATGAACCTATAAACAAATTTTGAAGCAAATAGAATAATTCTGCATGAAAAAGCCATTTATATAAATTAAGGGGGGATTATCCCCCCGTTCCTCCCCTTTATACTTAACCAATCAATCCCGAAAACTAATCAGGGAAGCGCCTTAACACAGTGAACCTATAAACAAAATTTGAAGGAAAACGGAATAATTCTGCATGAAAAACCCATTTATATAAATTATGGAGGTATTAGCCCCCCGTTCTCCCCTTTATACTTAATAAATCAATCCCGAAAACTAATCAGGGAGGCGTCTTAACCCAACGAACCTATAAACAAATTTTTGAGCAAATAGAATAATTCTGCATGAAAAACCCATTTATATAAATTAAGGGGGGGTGGGATTATCCCCCCGTTCCCCCCATTTATACTTAACCAATCAATCCCGAAAACTAATCAGGGAAGCACCTTAACACAGTGAACCTATAAACAAAATATGAAGGAAAACGGAATAATTCTGCATGAAAAACCCATTTATATAAAATAAGGGGGATATGCCCCCGAATCCCTCCTTTATACTTAACCAATCAATCCCGAAAACTAATCAGGGAAACGCCTTAACACAGTGAACCTATAAACAAAATTTGAAGGAAATGGGATAATTCTGCATGAAAAACCCATTTATATAAATTGAGGGGGGATTATCCCCCTGTTCCCCCCTTTATACTTAACCAATCAATCCCGAAAACTAATCAGGGAAGCGCCTTAACACAGTGAACCTATAAACAAAATTTGAAGGAAAACGTAATAATTCTGCATGAAAAACCCATTTATATAAATTAAGTGAGGTATTAGCCCCCCGTTCTCCCCCTTTATACTTAATCAATCAATCCCGAAAACTAATCAGGGAAGTGTCTTAACCCAATGAACCTATAAACAAATTTTGCAGCAAATAGAATAATTCTGCATGAAAAACCCATTTATATAAATTAAGGGGGGATTATCCCCCCGTTCCCCCCCTTTATACATAACCAATCCATCCCGAAAGCTAATTAGGGAAGCGTCTTAACACAGTGAACCTTTAACCAAAATTTGAGGGAAATGGGATAATTCTGCATGAAAAACCCATTTATATAAATTAAGGGGGGATTAGCCTCCCCCGTTTCCCCCTTTATACTTAACCAATCAATCCCGAAAAACTAATCAGGGAAGCGCCTTAACACAGTGAACCTATAAACAAAATTTGAAGGAAAACGGAATAATTCTGCATGAAAAACCCATTTCTATAAATTAAGGGGGGGATGGGGAATTAGCCCCTTGTCCCCCCCCTTTATACTTAACCAATCAATCCCGAAAAGTTATCAGGGAAGCGCCTTAACACAGTGAACCTATAAACAAAATTTGAAGGAAAACGGAATAATTCTGCATGAAAAACCCATTTATATAAATTAAGGGGGGGATGGGGAATTATCCCCCCGTTCCCCCCCTTTATACTTAACCAATCAATCCCGAAAACTAATCAGGGAAGCGCCTTAACACAGTGAACCTATAAACAAAATTTGAAGGAAAACGGAATAATTCTGCATGAAAAACCCATTTATATAAATTATGGAGGTATTAGCCCCCCGTTCTCCCCTTTATACTTAATAAATCAATCCCGAAAACTAATCAGGGAGGCGTCTTAACCCAACGAACCTATAAACAAATTTTTAAGCAAATAGAATAATTCTGCATGAAAAACCCATTTATATAAATTAAGGGGGGTGGGATTATCCCCCCGTTCCCCCCATTTATACTTAACCAATCAATCCCGAAAACTAATCAGGGAAGCGCCTTAACACAGTGAACCTATAAACAAAATATGAAGGAAAACGGAATAATTCTGCATGAAAAACCCATTTATATAAAATAAGGGGGGATATGCCCCCGAATCCCTCCTTTATACTTAACCAATCAATCCCGAAAACTAATCAGGGAAACGCCTTAACACAGTGAACCTATAAACAAAATTTGAAGGAAATGGGATAATTCTGCATGAAAAACCCATTTATATAAATTGAGGGGGGATTATCCCCCTGTTCCCCCCCTTTATACTTAACCAATCAATCCCGAAAACTAATCAGGGAAGCGCCTTAACACAGTGAACCTATAAACAAAATTTGAAGGAAAACGTAATAATTCTGCATGAAAAACCCATTTATATAAATTAAGGGGGTATTAGCCCCCCGTTCTGCCCTTTATACTTAATAAATCAATCCCGAAAACTAATCAGGGAGGCGTCTTAACCCAACGAACCTATAAACAAATTTTTAAGCAAATAGAATAATTCTGCATGAAAAACCCATTTATATAAATTAAGGGGGGTGGGATTATCCCCCCGTTCCCCCATTTATACTTAACCAATCAATCCCGAAAACTAATCAGGGAAGCGCCTTAACACAGTGAACCTATAAACAAAATATGAAGGAAAACGGAATAATTCTGCATGAAAAACCCATTTATATAAAATAAGGGGGGATATGCCCCCGAATCCCTCCTTTATACTTAATCAATCAATCCCGAAAACTAATCAGGGAAACGCCTTAACACAGTGAACCTATAAACAAAATTTGAAGGAAATGGGATAATTCTGCATGAAAAACACTTTTATATAAATTGAGGGGGGGGGGTTATCCCCCTGTTCCCCCCCTTTATACTTAACCAATCAATCCCGAAAACTAATCAGGGAAGCGCGTTAACACAGTGAACCTATAAACAAAATTTGAAGGAAAACGTAATAATTCTGCATGAAAAACCCATTTATATAAATTAAGGGGGGTATTAGCCCCCCGTTCCCCCCGCTTTATACTTAATCAATCAATCCCGAAAACTAATCAGGGAAGTGTCTTAACCCAATGAACCTATAAACAAATTTTGCAGCAAATAGAATAATTCTGCATGAAAAACCCATTTATATAAATTAAAGGGGGATTATCCCCCGTTCCCCCCTTTATACATAACCAATCAATCCCGAAAACTAATCAGGGAAGCGCCTTAACACAGTGAACCTTTCAACAAAATTTGAAGGAAAACGTAACAATTCTGCATGAAAAACACATTTATATAAATTAAGGGGGTATTAGCCCCCCCCGTTCCTCCCCTTTATACTTAATCAATCAATCCCGAAAACTAATTAGGGAAGCGTCTTAACACAGTGAACCTTTAACCAAAATTTGAAGGAAATGGGATAATTCTGCATGAAAAACCCATTTATATAAATTAAGGGGGGATTAGCCTCCCCCGTTTCCCCCTTTATACTTAACCAATCAATCCCGAAAATTAATTAGGGAAGCATCTTAACACAGTGAACCTTTAACCAAAATTTGAAGGAAAACGGAATAATTCTGCATGAAAAACCCATTTATATAAATTAAGGTAGTATTAGCCCCCCGTTCCTCTCCCCTTTATACTTAATCAATCAATCCCGAAAACTAATCAGGGAAGTGCCTTAACACAGTGAACCTATAAACAAAATTTGAAGGAAAACGGAATAATTCTGCATGAAAAACCCATTTCTATAAATTAAGGGGGGGATGGGGAATTAGCCCCTTGTTCCCCCCCTTTATACTTAACCAATCAATTCCGAAAACTAATCAGGGAAGCGCCTTAACACAGTGAACCTATAAACAAAATTTGAAGGAAAACGGAATAATTCTGCATGAAAAACCCATTTATATAAATTAAGGGGGGTATTAGCCCCCCGTTCCCCCCCTTTATACTTAATCAATCAATCCCGAAAACTAATCAGGGAAGCGCCTTAACACAGTGAACCTATAAACAAAATTTGAAGGAAAACGGAATAATTCTGCATGAAAAACCCATTTATATAAAATAAGGGGGGGGATTAGCCACCCGTTCCCCCCTTTATACTTAACCAATCAATCCCGAAAATTAATTAGGGAAGCATCTTAACACAGTGAACCTTTAACCAAAATTTGAAGGAAAACGGAATAATTCTGCATGAAAAACCCATTTATATAAATTAAGGTAGTATTAGCCCCCCGTTCCCCTCCCCTTTATACTTAATCAATCAATCCCGAAAACTAATCAGGGAAGTGCCTTAACACAGTGAACCTATAAACAAAATTTGAAGGAAAACGGAATAATTCTGCATGAAAAACCCATTTATATAAATTAAGGGGGGTATTAGCCCCCCGTTCCCCCCCTTTATACTTAATCAATCAATCCCGAAAACTAATCAGGGAAGTGTCTTAACCCGATGAACCTATAAACAAATTTTGAAGCAAATAGAATAATTCTGCATGAAAAAGCCATTTATATAAATTAAGGGGGGATTATCCCCCGTTCCCCCCCTTTATACTTAACCAATCAATCCCGAAAACTAATCAGGGAAGCGCCTTAACACAGTGAACCTATAAACAAAATTTGAAGGAAAACGGAATAATTCTGCATGAAAATTCCATTTATATAAATTAAGGGGGTATTAGCCCCCCGTTCCCCCCTTTATACTTAATAAATCAATCCCGAAAACTAATCAGGGAGGCGTCTTAACCCAATGAACCTATAAACAAATTTTTAAGCAAATAGAATAATTCTGCATGAAAAACCCATTTATATAAATTAAGGGGGGTGGGATTATCCCCCCGTTCCCCCCATTAATACTTAACCAATCAATCCCGAAAACTAATCAGGGAAGCGCCTTAACACAGTGAACCTATAAACAAAATTTGAAGGAAAACGGAATAATTCTGCATGAAAAACCCATTTATATAAAATAAGGGGGGATTAGCCACCCGTTCCCCCCTTTATACTTAACCAATCAATCCCGAAAATTAATTAGGGAAGCATCTTAACACAGTGAACCTTTAACCAAAATTTGAAGGAAAACGGAATAATTCTGCATGAAAAACCCATTTATATAAATTAAGATGGTATTAGCCCCCCGTCCCCCCCCCTTTATACTTAATCAATCAATCCCGAAAACTAATCAGGGAAGTGTCTTAACCCAATGAACCTATAAACAAATTTTGAAGCAAATAGAATAATTCTGCATGAAAAACCCATTTATATAAATTAAGGGGGGATTATCCCCCGTTCCCTCCCCCTTTATACTTAACCAATCAATCCCGAAAACTAATCAGGGAAGCGCCTTAACACAGTGAACCTATAAACAAAATTTGAAGGAAAACGGAATAATTCTGCATGAAAAACCCATTTATATAAATTAAGGGGGGGATGGGGAATTAGCCCCTTGTTCCCCCCCTTTATACTTAACCAATCAATCCCGAAAACTAATCAGGGAAGCGCCTTAACACAGTGAACCTATAAACAAAATTTGAAGGAAAGCGAATATTTCTATGAAGAGTTATCGCATTACGTACGTACATACAGAACCGGCTGGCAAGCTCTCAGGGCTTGACAGCCAGTTTGATAGCTAAAAAATCGCAATTTTAGAACGTTTTTTGCTCCTGCACCCCCTGGGGTTAGTGGCACCAACATAAAACCTATAAACAAAATTTGAAGGAAATGGGATAATTCTGCATGAAAAACCCATTTATATAAATTAAGGGGGTATTAGCCCCCCGTTCCCCCCTTTATACTTAATCAATCCCGAAAAGTAATTAGGGAAGCGTCTTAACCCAATGAACCTATAAACAAATTTTGAAGCAAATAGAATAATTCTGCATGAAAAACCCATTTATATAAATTAAGGGGGATTATCCCCCCGTTCCCCCCCTTTATACATAACCAATCAATCCCGAAAACTAATCAGGGAAGCGCCTTAACACAGTGAACCTATCAACAAAATTTGAAGGAAAACGTAATAATTCTGCATGAAAAACACATTTATATAAATTAAGGGGGTATTAGCCCCCCCGTTCCTCCCCTTTATACTTAATCAATCAATCCCGAAAACTAATTAGGGAAGCGTCTTAACACA
Organism: Maratus michaelseni; assembly: GCA_963931845.1. Lineage (NCBI taxonomy): Eukaryota > Metazoa > Arthropoda > Arachnida > Araneae > Salticidae > Maratus > Maratus michaelseni. The sequence continues at coordinate 191,472,034 of OZ007587.1, forward strand.
GTGAACCTATAAACAAAATTTGAAGGAAAACGGAATAATTCTGCATGAAAAACCCATTTATATAAATTAAGGGGGGGATGGGGAATTAGCCCCTTGTTCCCCCCCCTTTATACTTAACCAATCAATTCCGAAAACTAATCAGGGAAGCGTCTTAACCCAATGAACCTATAAACAAATTTTGAAGCAAATAGAATAATTCTGCATGAAAAACCCATTTATATAAATTAAGGGGGGATTATCCCCCATTTCCCTCCCCCTTTATACTTAACCAATCAATCCCGAAAACTAATCAGGGAAGTGCCTTAACACAGTGAACCTATAAACAAAATTTGAAGGAAAACGGAATAATTCTGCATGAAAAACCCATTTATATAAAATAAGGGGGGATATGCCGCCGAATCCCTCCTTTATACTTGACCAATCAATCCCGAAAACTAATCAGGGAAACGCCTTAACACAGTGAACCTATAAACAAAATTTGAAGGAAATGGGATAATTCTGCATGAAAAACCCATTTATATAAATTGAGGGGGGATTATCCCCCTGTTCCCCCCCTTTATACTTAACCAATCAATCCCGAAAACTAATCAGGGAAGCGGCTTAACACAGTGAACCTATAAACAAAATTTGAAGGAAAACGTAATAATTCTGCATGAAAAACCCATTTATATAAATTAATGGGGGTATTAGCCCCCCGTTCCCCCCTTTATACTTAATCAATCAATCCCGAAAACTAATCAGGGAAGTGTCTTAACCCAATGAACCTATAAACAAATTTTGCAGCAAATAGAATAATTCTGCATGAAAAACCCATTTATATAAATTAAGGGGGGATTATCCCCCCGTTCCCCCCCTTTATACATAACCAATCAATCCCGAAAACTAATCAGGGAAGCTCCTTAACACAGTGAACCTATCAACAAAATTTGAAGGAAAACGTAATAATTCTGCATGAAAAACCCATTTATATAAATTAAGGGGGTATTAGCCCCCCCGTTCCTCCCCTTTATACTTAATCAATCAATCCCGAAAACTAATTAGGGAAGCGTCTTAACACAGTGAACCTTTAACCAAAATTTGAAGGAAATGGGATAATTCTGCATGAAAAACCCATTTATATAAATTAAGGGGGGATTAGCCTCCCCCGTTCCCACCTTTATACTTAACCAATCAATCCCGAAAAACTAATCAGGGAAGCGCCTTAACACAGTGAACCTATAAACAAAATTTGAAGGAAAACGGAATAATTCTGCATGAAAAACCCATTTATATAAATTAAGGGGGGGATGGGGAATTAGCCCCTTGTTCCCCCCCTTTATACTTAACCAATCAATCCCGAAAACTGATCAGGGAAGCGCCTTAACACAGTGAACCTATAAACAAAATTTGAAGGAAAGCGGAATAATTCTGCATGAAAAACCCATTTATATAAATTAAGGGGGGGATGGGGTATTAGCCCCCCGTTCCCCCCTTTATACTTAATAAATCAATCCCGAAAACTAATCAGGGAAGCGTCTTAACCCAATGAGCCTATAAACAAATTTTTAAGCAAATAGAATAATTCTGCATGAAAAACCCATTTATATAAATTAAGGGGGGGGTTATCCTCCCGTTCTCCCCCTTTATACTTAACCAATCAATCCCGAAAACTAATCAGGTAAGCGCCTTAACACAGTGAACCTATAAACAAAATTTGGAGGAAAACGGAATAATTCTGCATGAAAAACCCATTTATATAAAATAAGGGGGGGATTAGCCACCCGTTCCCCCCTTTATACTTAACCAATCAATCCCGAAAATTAATTAGGGAAGCATCTTAACACAGTGAACCTTTAACCAAAATTTGAAGGAAAACGGAATAATTCTGCATGAAAAACCCATTTATATAAATTAAGGGGGTATTAGCCCCCCGTTCCCCCCCCCTTTATACTTAATCAATCAATCCCGAAAACTAATCAGGGAAGCGTCTTAACCCAATGAACCTATAAACAAATTTTGAAGCAAATAGAATAATTCTGCATGAAAAACCCATTTATATAAATTAAGGGGGGATTATCCCCCCGTTCCTCCCCTTTAGACTTAACCAATCAATCACGTAAACTAATCAGGGAAGCGCCTTAACACAGTGAACCTATAAACAAAATTTGATGGAAAACGGAATAATTCTGCATGAAAAACCCATTTATATAAAATAAGGGGGGGGTTAGCCCCCCGTTCTCCTCTTTATACTTAACCAATCAATCCCGAAAACTAATTAGGGAAGCGTCTTAACACAGTGAACCTTTAACCAAAATTTGAAGGAAATGGGATAATTCTGCATGAAAAAGCCATTTATATAAATTATGGAGGTATTAGCCCCCCGTTCTCCCCTTTATACTTAATAAATCAATCCCGAAAACTAATCAGGGAGGCGTCTTAACCCAACGAACCTATAAACAAATTTTTAAGCAAATAGAATAATTCTGCATGAAAAACCCATTTATATAAATTAAGGGGGGATTATCCCCCTGTTCCTCCCCTTTAGACTTAACCAATCAATCACGTAAACTAATCAGGGAAGCGCCTTAACACAGTGAACCTATAAACAAAATTTGATGGAAAACGGAATAATTCTGCATGAAAAACCCATTTATATAAAATAAGGGGGGGGGGGGTTAGCCCCCCGTTCTCCTCTTTATACTTAACCAATCAATCCCGAAAACTAATTAGGGAAGCGTCTTAACACAGTGCACCTTTAACCAACATTTGAAGGAAATGGGATAATTCTGCATGAAAAACCTATTTATATAAATTAAGGGGGGATTAGCCCCCCCCCCGTTCCCCCCCTTTATATTTAACCAATCAATCCCGAAAAACTAATCAGGGAAGCCCCTTAACACAGTGAACCTATAAACAAAATTTGAAGGAAAACGGAATAATTCTGCATGAAAAACCCATTTATATAAATTAAGGGGGGTATTAGCCCCCCGTTCCCCCCCTTTATACTTAATCAATCAATCCCGAAAACTAATCAGGGAAGTGTCTTAACCCAATGAACCTATAAACAAATTTTGAAGCAAATAGAATAATTCTGCATGAAAAAGCCATTTATATAAATTAAGGGGGGATTATCCCCCCGTTCCTCCCCTTTATACTTAACCAATCAATCCCGAAAACTAATCAGGGAAGCGCCTTAACACAGTGAACCTATAAACAAAATTTGAAGGAAAACGGAATAATTCTGCATGAAAAACCCATTTATATAAATTATGGAGGTATTAGCCCCCCGTTCTCCCCTTTATACTTAATAAATCAATCCCGAAAACTAATCAGGGAGGCGTCTTAACCCAACGAACCTATAAACAAATTTTTGAGCAAATAGAATAATTCTGCATGAAAAACCCATTTATATAAATTAAGGGGGGTGGGATTATCCCCCCGTTCCCCCCATTTATACTTAACCAATCAATCCCGAAAACTAATCAGGGAAGCACCTTAACACAGTGAACCTATAAACAAAATATGAAGGAAAACGGAATAATTCTGCATGAAAAACCCATTTATATAAAATAAGGGGGGATATGCCCCCGAATCCCTCCTTTATACTTAACCAATCAATCCCGAAAACTAATCAGGGAAACGCCTTAACACAGTGAACCTATAAACAAAATTTGAAGGAAATGGGATAATTCTGCATGAAAAACCCATTTATATAAATTGAGGGGGGATTATCCCCCTGTTCCCCCCTTTATACTTAACCAATCAATCCCGAAAACTAATCAGGGAAGCGCCTTAACACAGTGAACCTATAAACAAAATTTGAAGGAAAACGTAATAATTCTGCATGAAAAACCCATTTATATAAATTAAGTGGGGTATTAGCCCCCCGTTCTCCCCCTTTATACTTAATCAATCAATCCCGAAAACTAATCAGGGAAGTGTCTTAACCCAATGAACCTATAAACAAATTTTGCAGCAAATAGAATAATTCTGCATGAAAAACCCATTTATATAAATTAAGGGGGGATTATCCCCCCGTTCCCCCCCTTTATACATAACCAATCCATCCCCAAAGCTAATTAGGGAAGCGTCTTAACACAGTGAACCTTTAACCAAAATTTGAGGGAAATGGGATAATTCTGCATGAAAAACCCATTTATATAAATTAAGGGGGGATTAGCCTCCCCCGTTTCCCCCTTTATACTTAACCAATCAATCCCGAAAAACTAATCAGGGAAGCGCCTTAACACAGTGAACCTATAAACAAAATTTGAAGGAAAACGGAATAATTCTGCATGAAAAACCCATTTCTATAAATTAAGGGGGGGATGGGGAATTAGCCCCTTGTCCCCCCCCTTTATACTTAACCAATCAATCCCGAAAAGTTATCAGGGAAGCGCCTTAACACAGTGAACCTATAAACAAAATTTGAAGGAAAACGGAATAATTCTGCATGAAAAACCCATTTATATAAATTAAGGGGGGGATGGGGAATTATCCCCCCGTTCCCCCCCTTTATACTTAACCAATCAATCCCGAAAACTAATCAGGGAAGCGCCTTAACACAGTGAACCTATAAACAAAATTTGAAGGAAAACGGAATAATTCTGCATGAAAAACCCATTTATATAAATTATGGAGGTATTAGCCCCCCGTTCTCCCCTTTATACTTAATAAATCAATCCCGAAAACTAATCAGGGAGGCGTCTTAACCCAACGAACCTATAAACAAATTTTTAAGCAAATAGAATAATTCTGCATGAAAAACCCATTTATATAAATTAAGGGGGGTGGGATTATCCCCCCGTTCCCCCCATTTATACTTAACCAATCAATCCCGAAAACTAATCAGGGAAGCGCCTTAACACAGTGAACCTATAAACAAAATATGAAGGAAAACGGAATAATTCTGCATGAAAAACCCATTTATATAAAATAAGGGGGGATATGCCCCCGAATCCCTCCTTTATACTTAACCAATCAATCCCGAAAACTAATCAGGGAAACGCCTTAACACAGTGAACCTATAAACAAAATTTGAAGGAAATGGGATAATTCTGCATGAAAAACCCATTTATATAAATTGAGGGGGGATTATCCCCCTGTTCCCCCCCTTTATACTTAACCAATCAATCCCGAAAACTAATCAGGGAAGCGCCTTAACACAGTGAACCTATAAACAAAATTTGAAGGAAAACGTAATAATTCTGCATGAAAAACCCATTTATATATATTAAGGGGGTATTAGCCCCCCGTTCTCCCCCTTTATACTTAATCAATCAATCCCGAAAACTAATCAGGGAAGTGTCTTAACCCAATGAACCTATAAACAAATTTTGCAGCAAATAGAATAATTCTGCATGAAAAACCCATTTATATAAATTAAGGGGGGGATTAGCCACCCGTTCCCCCCTTTATACTTAACCAATCAATCCCGAAAAACTAATCAGGGAAGCGCCTTAACACAGTGAACCTATAAACAAAATTTGAAGGAAAACGGAATAATTCTGCATGAAAAACCCATTTCTATAAATTAAGGGGGGGATGGGGAATTAGCCCCTTGTTCCCCCCCCTTTATACTTAACCCATCAATCCCGAAAAGTTATCAGGGAAGCGCCTTAACACAGTGAACCTATAAACAAAATTTGAAGGAAAACGGAATAATTCTGCATGAAAAACCCATTTATATAAATTAAGGGGGGATGGGGAATTATCCCCCCGTTCCCCCCCTTTATACTTAACCAATCAATCCCGAAAACTAATCAGGGAATCGCCTTAACACAGTGAACCTATAAACAAAATTTGAAGGAAAACGGAATAATTCTGCATGAAAAACCCATTTATATAAAATAAGGGGGGGATTAGCCACCCGTTCCCCCCTTTATACTTAACCAATCAATCCCGAAAATTAATTAGGGAAGCATCTTAACACAGTGAACCTTTAACCAAAATTTGAAGGAAAACGGAATAATTCTGCATGAAAAACCCATTTATATAAATTAATGTGGTATTAGACCCCCGTTCCCCCCCCCTTTATACTTAATCAATCAATCCCGAAAACTAATCAGGGAAGCGTCTTAACCCAATGAACCTATAAACAAATTTTGAAGCAAATAGAATAATTCTGCATGAAAAACCCATTTATATAAATTAAGGGGGGATTATCCCCCGTTCCCTCCCCCTTTATACTTAACCAATCAATCCCGAAAACTAATCAGGGAAGCGCCTTAACACAGTGAACCTATAAACAAAATTTGAAGGAAAACGGAATAATTCTGCATGAAAAACCCATTTCTATAAATTAAGGGGGGGATGGGGAATTAGCCCCTTGTTCCCCCCCCTTTATACTTAACCCATCAATCCCGAAAAGTTATCAGGGAAGCGCCTTAACACAGTGAACCTATAAACAAAATTTGAAGGAAAACGGAATAATTCTGCATGAAAAACCCATTTATATAAATTAAGGGGGGGATGGGGAATTATCCCCCCGTTCCCCCCCTTTATACTTAACCAATCAATCCCGAAAACTAATCAGGGAATCGCCTTAACACAGTGAACCTATAAACAAAATTTGAAGGAAAACGGAATAATTCTGCATGAAAAACCCATTTATATAAAATAAGGGGGGGATTAGCCACCCGTTCCCCCCTTTATACTTAACCAATCAATCCCGAAAATTAATTAGGGAAGCATCTTAACACAGTGAACCTTTAACCAAAATTTGAAGGAAAACGGAATAATTCTGCATGAAAAACCCATTTATATAAATTAAGGTGGTATTAGACCCCCGTTCCCCCCCCTTTATACTTAATCAATCAATCCCGAAAACTAATCAGGGAAGCGTCTTAACCCAATGAACCTATAAACAAATTTTGAAGCAAATAGAATAATTCTGCATGAAAAACCCATTTATATAAATTAAGGGGGGATTATCCCCCGTTCCCTCCCCCTTTATACTTAACCAATCAATCCCGAAAACTAATCAGGGAAGCGCCTTAACACAGTGAACCTATAAACAAAATTTGAAGGAAAACGGAATAATTCTGCATGAAAAACCCATTTATATAAATTAAGGGGGGTATTAGCCCCCCGTTCCCCCCCTTTATACTTAATCAATCCCGAAAACTAATTAGGGAAGCGTCTTAACCCAATGAACCTATAAACAAATTTTGAAGCAAATAGAATAATTCTGCATGAAAAACCCATTTATATAAATTAAGGGGGGATTATCCCCCCGTTCCCCCCCTTTATACTTAACCAATCAATCCCGAAAACTAATCAGGGAAGCGCCTTAACACAGTGAACCTATAAACAAAATTTGAAGGAAAACGGAATAATTCTGCATGAAAAACCCATTTATATAAATTATGGGGGTATTAGCCCCCCGTTCCCCCCTTTATACTTAATAAATCAATCCCGAAAACTGATCAGGGAAGCGTCTTAACCCAATGAACCTATAAACAAATTTTTAAGCAAATAGAATAATTCTGCATGAAAAACCCATTTATATAAATTAAGGGGGGTGGGATTATCCCCCCGTTCCCCCCATTTATACTTAACCAATCAATCCCGAAAATTAATTAGGGAAGCATCTTAACACAGTGAACCTTTAACCAAAATTTGAAGGAAAACGGAATAATTCTGCATGAAAAACCCATTTATATAAATTAAGGGGGTATTAGCCCCCCGTTCCCCCCCCTTTTATACTTAATCAATCAATCCCGAAAACTAATCAGGGAAGCGTCCTTAACCCAATGAACCTATAAACAAAATTTGAAGGAAAACGGAATAATTCTGCATGAAAAACCCATTTATATAAAATAAGGGGGGATATGCCCCCGAATCCCTCCTTTATACTTAACCAATCAATCCCGAAAACTAATCAGGGAAACGCCTTAACACAGTGAACCTATAAACAAAATTTGAAGGAAATGGGATAATTCTGCATGAAAAACCCATTTATATAAATTGAGGGGGGGATGGGGTATTAGCCCCCCGTTCCCCCCTTTATACTTAATAAATCAATCCCGAAAACTAATCAGGGAAGCGTCTTAACCCAATGAGCCTATAAACAAATTTTTAAGCAAATAGAATAATTCTGCATGAAAAACCCATTTATATAAATTAAGGGGGGGGGTTATCCTCCCGTTCTCCCCCTTTATACTTAACCAATCAATCCCGAAAACTAATCAGGTAAGCGCCTTAACACAGTGAACCTATAAACAAAATTTGGAGGAAAACGGAATAATTCTGCATGAAAAACCCATTTATATAAAATAAGGGGGGGATTAGCCACCCGTTCCCCCCTTTATACTTAACCAATCAATCCCGAAAATTAATTAGGGAAGCATCTTAACACAGTGAACCTTTAACCAAAATTTGAAGGAAAACGGAATAATTCTGCATGAAAAACCCATTTATATAAATTAAGGGGGTATTAGCCCCCCGTTCCCCCCCCCTTTATACTTAATCAATCAATCCCGAAAACTAATCAGGGAAGCGTCTTAACCCAATGAACCTATAAACAAATTTTGAAGCAAATAGAATAATTCTGCATGAAAAACCCATTTATATAAATTAAGGGGGGATTATCCCCCCGTTCCTCCCCTTTAGACTTAACCAATCAATCACGTAAACTAATCAGGGAAGCGCCTTAACACAGTGAACCTATAAACAAAATTTGATGGAAAACGGAATAATTCTGCATGAAAAACCCATTTATATAAAATAAGGGGGGGGGGTAGCCCCCCGTTCTCCTCTTTATACTTAACCAATCAATCCCGAAAACTAATTAGGGAAGCGTCTTAACACAGTGAACCTTTAACCAAAATTTGAAGGAAATGGGATAATTCTGCATGAAAAAGCCATTTATATAAATTATGGAGGTATTAGCCCCCCGTTCTCCCCTTTATACTTAATAAATCAATCCCGAAAACTAATCAGGGAGGCGTCTTAACCCAACGAACCTATAAACAAATTTTTAAGCAAATAGAATAATTCTGCATGAAAAACCCATTTATATAAATTAAGGGGGGATTATCCCCCTGTTCCTCCCCTTTAGACTTAACCAATCAATCACGTAAACTAATCAGGGAAGCGCCTTAACACAGTGAACCTATAAACAAAATTTGATGGAAAACGGAATAATTCTGCATGAAAAACCCATTTATATAAAATAAGGGGGGGGGGGTTAGCCCCCCGTTCTCCTCTTTATACTTAACCAATCAATCCCGAAAACTAATTAGGGAAGCGTCTTAACACAGTGCACCTTTAACCAAAATTTGAAGGAAATGGGATAATTCTGCATGAAAAACCTATTTATATAAATTAAGGGGGGATTAGCCCCCCCCGTTCCCCCCCTTTATATTTAACCAATCAATCCCGAAAAACTAATCAGGGAAGCCCCTTAACACAGTGAACCTATAAACAAAATTTGAAGGAAAACGGAATAATTCTGCATGAAAAACCCATTTATATAAATTAAGGGGGGTATTAGCCCCCCGTTCCCCCCCTTTATACTTAATCAATCAATCCCGAAAACTAATCAGGGAAGTGTCTTAACCCAATGAACCTATAAACAAATTTTGAAGCAAATAGAATAATTCTGCATGAAAAAGCCATTTATATAAATTAAGGGGGGATTATCCCCCCGTTCCTCCCCTTTATACTTAACCAATCAATCCCGAAAACTAATCAGGGAAGCGCCTTAACACAGTGAACCTATAAACAAAATTTGAAGGAAAACGGAATAATTCTGCATGAAAAACCCATTTATATAAATTATGGAGGTATTAGCCCCCCGTTCTCCCCTTTATACTTAATAAATCAATCCCGAAAACTAATCAGGGAGGCGTCTTAACCCAACGAACCTATAAACAAATTTTTAAGCAAATAGAATAATTCTGCATGAAAAACCCATTTCTATAAATTAAGGGGGGGATGGGGAATTAGCCCCTTGTTCCCCCCCCTTTATACTTAACCCATCAATCCCGAAAAGTTATCAGGGAAGCGCCTTAACACAGTGAACCTATAAACAAAATTTGAAGGAAAACGGAATAATTCTGCATGAAAAACCCATTTATATAAAATAAGGGGGGATATGCCCCCGAATCCCTCCTTTATACTTAACCAATCAATCCCGAAAACTAATCAGGGAAACGCCTTAACACAGTGAACCTATAAACAAAATTTGAAGGAAATGGGATAATTCTGCATGAAAAACCCATTTATATAAATTGAGGGGGGATTATCCCCCTGTTCCCCCCTTTATACTTAACCAATCAATCCCGAAAACTAATCAGGGAAGCGCCTTAACACAGTGAACCTATAAACAAAATTTGAAGGAAAACGTAATAATTCTGCATGAAAAACCCATTTATATAAATTAAGTGGGGTATTAGCCCCCCGTTCTCCCCCTTTATACTTAATCAATCAATCCCGAAAACTAATCAGGGAAGTGTCTTAACCCAATGAACCTATAAACAAATTTTGCAGCAAATAGAATAATTCTGCATGAAAAACCCATTTATATAAATTAAGGGGGGATTATCCCCCCGTTCCCCCCCTTTATACATAACCAATCCATCCCGAAAACTAATTAGGGAAGCGTCTTAACACAGTGAACCTTTAACCAAAATTTGAGGGAAATGGGATAATTCTGCATGAAAAACCCATTTATATAAATTAAGGGGGGATTAGCCTCCCCCGTTTCCCCCTTTATACTTAACCAATCAATCCCGAAAAACTAATCAGGGAAGCGCCTTAACACAGTGAACCTATAAACAAAATTTGAAGGAAAACGGAATAATTCTGCATGAAAAACCCATTTCTATAAATTAAGGGGGGGATGGGGAATTAGCCCCTTGTCCCCCCCCTTTATACTTAACCAATCAATCCCGAAAAGTTATCAGGGAAGCGCCTTAACACAGTGAACCTATAAACAAAATTTGAAGGAAAACGGAATAATTCTGCATGAAAAACCCATTTATATAAATTAAGGGGGGGATGGGGAATTATCCCCCCGTTCCCCCCCTTTATACTTAACCAATCAATCCCGAAAACTAATCAGGGAAGCGCCTTAACACAGTGAACCTATAAACAAAATTTGAAGGAAAACGGAATAATTCTGCATGAAAAACCCATTTATATAAATTATGGAGGTATTAGCCCCCCGTTCTCCCCTTTATACTTAATAAATCAATCCCGAAAACTAATCAGGGAGGCGTCTTAACCCAACGAACCTATAAACAAATTTTTAAGCAAATAGAATAATTCTGCATGAAAAACCCATTTATATAAATTAAGGGGGGTGGGATTATCCCCCCGTTCCCCCCATTTATACTTAACCAATCAATCCCGAAAACTAATCAGGGAAGCGCCTTAACACAGTGAACCTATAAACAAAATATGAAGGAAAACGGAATAATTCTGCATGAAAAACCCATTTATATAAAATAAGGGGGGATATGCCCCCGAATCCCTCCTTTATACTTAACCAATCAATCCCGAAAACTAATCAGGGAAACGCCTTAACACAGTGAACCTATAAACAAAATTTGAAGGAAATGGGATAATTCTGCATGAAAAACCCATTTATATAAATTGAGGGGGGATTATCCCCCTGTTCCCCCCCTTTATACTTAACCAATCAATCCCGAAAACTAATCAGGGAAGCGCCTTAACACAGTGAACCTATAAACAAAATTTGAAGGAAAACGTAATAATTCTGCATGAAAAACCCATTTATATAAATTAAGGGGGGGATTAGCCACCCGTTCCCCCCTTTATACTTAACCAATCAATCCCGAAAAACTAATCAGGGAAGCGCCTTAACACAGTGAACCTATAAACAAAATTTGAAGGAAAACGGAATAATTCTGCATGAAAAACCCATTTCTATAAATTAAGGGGGGGATGGGGAATTAGCCCCTTGTTCCCCCCCCCCTTTATACTTAACCCATCAATCCCGAAAAGTTATCAGGGAAGCGCCTTAACACAGTGAACCTATAAACAAAATTTGAAGGAAAACGGAATAATTCTGCATGAAAAACCCATTTATATAAATTAAGGGGGGATGGGGAATTATCCCCCCGTTCCCCCCCTTTATACTTAACCAATCAATCCCGAAAACTAATCAGGGAATCGCCTTAACACAGTGAACCTATAAACAAAATTTGAAGGAAAACGGAATAATTCTGCATGAAAAACCCATTTATATAAAATAAGGGGGGGATTAGCCACCCGTTCCCCCCTTTATACTTAACCAATCAATCCCGAAAATTAATTAGGGAAGCATCTTAACACAGTGAACCTTTAACCAAAATTTGAAGGAAAACGGAATAATTCTGCATGAAAAACCCATTTATATAAATTAATGTGGTATTAGACCCCCGTTCCCCCCCCTTTATACTTAATCAATCAATCCCGAAAACTAATCAGGGAAGCGTCTTAACCCAATGAACCTATAAACAAATTTTGAAGCAAATAGAATAATTCTGCATGAAAAACCCATTTATATAAATTAAGGGGGGATTATCCCCCGTTCCCTCCCCCTTTATACTTAACCAATCAATCCCGAAAACTAATCAGGGAAGCGCCTTAACACAGTGAACCTATAAACAAAATTTGAAGGAAAACGGAATAATTCTGCATGAAAAACCCATTTCTATAAATTAAGGGGGGGATGGGGAATTAGCCCCTTGTTCCCCCCCCTTTATACTTAACCCATCAATCCCGAAAAGTTATCAGGGAAGCGCCTTAACACAGTGAACCTATAAACAAAATTTGAAGGAAAACGGAATAATTCTGCATGAAAAACCCATTTATATAAATTAAGGGGGGGATGGGGAATTATCCCCCCGTTCCCCCCCTTTATACTTAACCAATCAATCCCGAAAACTAATCAGGGAATCGCCTTAACACAGTGAACCTATAAACAAAATTTGAAGGAAAACGGAATAATTCTGCATGAAAAACCCATTTATATAAAATAAGGGGGGGATTAGCCACCCGTTCCCCCCTTTATACTTAACCAATCAATCCCGAAAATTAATTAGGGAAGCATCTTAACACAGTGAACCTTTAACCAAAATTTGAAGGAAAACGGAATAATTCTGCATGAAAAACCCATTTATATAAATTAAGGTGGTATTAGACCCCCGTTCCCCCCCCCCTTTATACTTAATCAATCAATCCCGAAAACTAATCAGGGAAGCGTCTTAACCCAATGAACCTATAAACAAATTTTGAAGCAAATAGAATAATTCTGCATGAAAAACCCATTTATATAAATTAAGGGGGGATTATCCCCCGTTCCCTCCCCCTTTATACTTAACCAATCAATCCCGAAAACTAATCAGGGAAGCGCCTTAACACAGTGAACCTATAAACAAAATTTGAAGGAAAACGGAATAATTCTGCATGAAAAACCCATTTATATAAATTAAGGGGGGTATTAGCCCCCCGTTCCCCCCCTTTATACTTAATCAATCCCGAAAACTAATTAGGGAAGCGTCTTAACCCAATGAACCTATAAACAAATTTTGAAGCAAATAGAATAATTCTGCATGAAAAACCCATTTATATAAATTAAGGGGGGATTATCCCCCCGTTCCCCCCCTTTATACTTAACCAATCAATCCCGAAAACTAATCAGGGAAGCGCCTTAACACAGTGAACCTATAAACAAAATTTGAAGGAAAACGGAATAATTCTGCATGAAAAACCCATTTATATAAATTATGGGGGTATTAGCCCCCCGTTCCCCCCTTTATACTTAATAAATCAATCCCGAAAACTGATCAGGGAAGCGTCTTAACCCAATGAACCTATAAACAAATTTTTAAGCAAATAGAATAATTCTGCATGAAAAACCCATTTATATAAATTAAGGGGGGTGGGATTATCCCCCCGTTCCCCCCATTTATACTTAACCAATCAATCCCGAAAATTAATTAGGGAAGCATCTTAACACAGTGAACCTTTAACCAAAATTTGAAGGAAAACGGAATAATTCTGCATGAAAAACCCATTTATATAAATTAAGGGGGTATTAGCCCCCCGTTCCCCCCCCTTTTATACTTAATCAATCAATCCCGAAAACTAATCAGGGAAGCGTCCTTAACCCAATGAACCTATAAACAAAATTTGAAGGAAAACGGAATAATTCTGCATGAAAAACCCATTTATATAAAATAAGGGGGGATATGCCCCCGAATCCCTCCTTTATACTTAACCAATCAATCCCGAAAACTAATCAGGGAAACGCCTTAACACAGTGAACCTATAAACAAAATTTGAAGGAAATGGGATAATTCTGCATGAAAAACCCATTTATATAAATTGAGGGGGGGATTATCCCCCCGTTCCCCCCTTTATACTTAACCAATCAATCCCGAAAACTAATCAGGGAAGCGGCTTAACACAGTGAACCAATAAACGAAATTTGAAGGAAAACGGAATAATTCTGCATGAAAAACACATTTATATAAATTAAGGGGGGTATTAGCCTCCCGTTCCCCCCCTTTCTACTTAATCAATCAATCCCGAAAACTAATCAGGGAAGTGTCTTAACCCAATGAACCTATAAACAAATTTTGAAGCAAATAGAATAATTCTGCATGAAAAAGCCATTTATATAAATTAAGGGGGGATTATCCCCCCGTTCCTCCCCTTTATACTTAACCAATCAATCCCGAAAACTAATCAGGGAAGCGCCTTAACACAGTGAACCTATAAACAAAATTTTAAGGAAAACGGAATAATTCTGCATGAAAAACCCATTTATATAAATTAAGGGGGTATTAGCCCCCCGTTCTCCCCTTTATACTTAATAAATCAATCCCGAAAACTAATCAGGGAGGCGTCTTAACCCAATGAACCTATAAACAAATTTTGCAGCAAATAGAATAATTCTGCATGAAAAACCCATTTATATAAATTAAGGGGGGGATTAGCCACCCGTTCCCCCCTTTATACTTAACCAATCAATCCCGAAAAACTAATCAGGGAAGCGCCTTAACACAGTGAACCTATAAACAAAATTTGAAGGAAAACGGAATAATTCTGCATGAAAAACCCATTTCTATAAATTAAGGGGGGGATGGGGAATTAGCCCCTTGTTCCCCCCCCCCTTTATACTTAACCCATCAATCCCGAAAAGTTATCAGGGAAGCGCCTTAACACAGTGAACCTATAAACAAAATTTGAAGGAAAACGGAATAATTCTGCATGAAAAACCCATTTATATAAATTAAGGGGGGATGGGGAATTATCCCCCCGTTCCCCCCCTTTATACTTAACCAATCAATCCCGAAAACTAATCAGGGAATCGCCTTAACACAGTGAACCTATAAACAAAATTTGAAGGAAAACGGAATAATTCTGCATGAAAAACCCATTTATATAAAATAAGGGGGGATTAGCCACCCGTTCCCCCCTTTATACTTAACCAATCAATCCCGAAAACTAATCAGGGAAGCGCCTTAACACAGTGAACCTATAAACAAAATATGAAGGAAAACGGAATAATTCTGCATGAAAAACCCATTTATATAAAATAAGGGGGGATATGCCCCCGAATCCCTCCTTTATACTTAACCAATCAATCCCGAAAACTAATCAGGGAAACGCCTTAACACAGTGAACCTATAAACAAAATTTGAAGGAAATGGGATAATTCTGCATGAAAAACCCATTTATATAAATTGAGGGGGGATTATCCCCCTGTTCCCCCCCTTTATACTTAACCAATCAATCCCGAAAACTAATCAGGGAAGCGCCTTAACTCAGTGAACCTATAAACAAAATTTGAAGGAAAACGTAATAATTCTGCATGAAAAACCCATTTATATATATTAAGGGGGTATTAGCCCCCCGTTCTCCCCCTTTATACTTAATCAATCAATCCCGAAAACTAATCAGGGAAGTGTCTTAACCCAATGAACCTATAAACAAATTTTGAAGCAAATAGAATAATTCTGCATGAAAAACCCATTTATATAAATTAAGGGGGGATTATCCCCCGTTCCCTCCCCCTTTATACTTAACCAATCAATCCCGAAAACTAATCAGGGAAGCGCCTTAACACAGTGAACCTATAAACAAAATTTGAAGGAAAACGGAATAATTCTGCATGAAAAACCCATTTATATAAATTAAGGGGGGTATTAGCCCCCCGTTCCCCCCCTTTATACTTAATCAATCCCGAAAACTAATTAGGGAAGCGTCTTAACCCAATGAACCTATAAACAAATTTTGAAGCAAATAGAATAATTCTGCATGAAAAACCCATTTATATAAATTAAGGGGGGATTATCCCCCCGTTCCCCCCCTTTATACTTAACCAATCAATCCCGAAAACTAATCAGGGAAGCGCCTTAACACAGTGAACCTATAAACAAAATTTGAAGGAAAACGGAATAATTCTGCATGAAAAACCCATTTATATAAATTATGGGGGTATTAGCCCCCCGTTCCCCCCTTTATACTTAATAAATCAATCCCGAAAACTGATCAGGGAAGCGTCTTAACCCAATGAACCTATAAACAAATTTTTAAGCAAATAGAATAATTCTGCATGAAAAACCCATTTATATAAATTAAGGGGGGTGGGATTATCCCCCCGTTCCCCCCATTTATACTTAACCAATCAATCCCGAAAATTAATTAGGGAAGCATCTTAACACAGTGAACCTTTAACCAAAATTTGAAGGAAAACGGAATAATTCTGCATGAAAAACCCATTTATATAAATTAAGGGGGTATTAGCCCCCCGTTCCCCCCCCTTTTATACTTAATCAATCAATCCCGAAAACTAATCAGGGAAGCGTCCTTAACCCAATGAACCTATAAACAAAATTTGAAGGAAAACGGAATAATTCTGCATGAAAAACCCATTTATATAAAATAAGGGGGGATATGCCCCCGAATCCCTCCTTTATACTTAACCAATCAATCCCGAAAACTAATCAGGGAAACGCCTTAACACAGTGAACCTATAAACAAAATTTGAAGGAAATGGGATAATTCTGCATGAAAAACCCATTTATATAAATTGAGGGGGGGATTATCCCCCCGTTCCCCCCTTTATACTTAACCAATCAATCCCGAAAACTAATCAGGGAAGCGGCTTAACACAGTGAACCAATAAACGAAATTTGAAGGAAAACGGAATAATTCTGCATGAAAAACACATTTATATAAATTAAGGGGGGTATTAGCCTCCCGTTCCCCCCCTTTCTACTTAATCAATCAATCCCGAAAACTAATCAGGGAAGTGTCTTAACCCAATGAACCTATAAACAAATTTTGAAGCAAATAGAATAATTCTGCATGAAAAAGCCATTTATATAAATTAAGGGGGGATTATCCCCCCGTTCCTCCCCTTTATACTTAACCAATCAATCCCGAAAACTAATCAGGGAAGCGCCTTAACACAGTGAACCTATAAACAAAATTTTAAGGAAAACGGAATAATTCTGCATGAAAAACCCATTTATATAAATTAAGGGGGTATTAGCCCCCCGTTCTCCCCTTTATACTTAATAAATCAATCCCGAAAACTAATCAGGGAGGCGTCTTAACCCAATGAACCTATAAACAAATTTTGCAGCAAATAGAATAATTCTGCATGAAAAACCCATTTATATAAATTAAGGGGGGGATTAGCCACCCGTTCCCCCCTTTATACTTAACCAATCAATCCCGAAAAACTAATCAGGGAAGCGCCTTAACACAGTGAACCTATAAACAAAATTTGAAGGAAAACGGAATAATTCTGCATGAAAAACCCATTTCTATAAATTAAGGGGGGGATGGGGAATTAGCCCCTTGTTCCCCCCCCCCTTTATACTTAACCCATCAATCCCGAAAAGTTATCAGGGAAGCGCCTTAACACAGTGAACCTATAAACAAAATTTGAAGGAAAACGGAATAATTCTGCATGAAAAACCCATTTATATAAATTAAGGGGGGATGGGGAATTATCCCCCCGTTCCCCCCCTTTATACTTAACCAATCAATCCCGAAAACTAATCAGGGAATCGCCTTAACACAGTGAACCTATAAACAAAATTTGAAGGAAAACGGAATAATTCTGCATGAAAAACCCATTTATATAAAATAAGGGGGGATTAGCCACCCGTTCCCCCCTTTATACTTAACCAATCAATCCCGAAAACTAATCAGGGAAGCGCCTTAACACAGTGAACCTATAAACAAAATATGAAGGAAAACGGAATAATTCTGCATGAAAAACCCATTTATATAAAATAAGGGGGGATATGCCCCCGAATCCCTCCTTTATACTTAACCAATCAATCCCGAAAACTAATCAGGGAAACGCCTTAACACAGTGAACCTATAAACAAAATTTGAAGGAAATGGGATAATTCTGCATGAAAAACCCATTTATATAAATTGAGGGGGGATTATCCCCCTGTTCCCCCCCTTTATACTTAACCAATCAATCCCGAAAACTAATCAGGGAAGCGCCTTAACTCAGTGAACCTATAAACAAAATTTGAAGGAAAACGTAATAATTCTGCATGAAAAACCCATTTATATATATCAAGGGGGTATTAGCCCCCCGTTCTCCCCCTTTATACTTAATCAATCAATCCCGAAAACTAATCAGGGAAGTGTCTTAACCCAATGAACCTATAAACAAATTTTGCAGCAAATAGAATAATTCTGCATGAAAAACCCATTTATATAAATTAAGGGGGGATTAGCCACCCGTTCCCCCCTTTATACTTAACCAATCAATCCCGAAAAACTAATCAGGGAAGCGCCTTAACACACTGAACCTATAAACAAAATTTGAAGGAAAACGGAATAATTCTGCATGAAAAACCCATTTATATAAATTAAGGGGGGGATGGGGAATTATCCCCCCGTTCCCCCCCTTTATACTTAACCAATCAATCCCGAAAACTAATCAGGGAATCGCCTTAACACAGTGAACCTATAAACAAAATTTGAAGGAAAACGGAATAATTCTGCATGAAAAACCCATTTATATAAAATAAGGGGGGGATTAGCCACCCGTTCCCCCCTTTATACTTAACCAATCAATCCCGAAAATTAATTAGGGAAGCATCTTAACACAGTGAACCTTTAACCAAAATTTGAAGGAAAACGGAATAATTCTGCATGAAAAACCCATTTATATAAATTAAGGTGGTATTAGACCCCCGTTCCCCCCCCCTTTATACTTAATCAATCAATTCCGAAAACTAATCAGGGAAGCGTCTTAACCCAATGAACCTATAAACAAATTTTGAAGCAAATAGAATAATTCTGCATGAAAAACCCATTTATATAAATTAAGGGGGGATTATCCCCCGTTCCCTCCCCCTTTATACTTAACCAATCAATCCCGAAAACTAATCAGGGAAGTGTCTTAACCCAATGAACCTATAAACAAATTTTGCAGCAAATAGAATAATTCTGCATGAAAAACCCATTTATATAAATTAAGGGGGGATTATCCCCCCGTTCCCCCCCTTTATACATAACCAATCCATCCCGAAAACTAATTAGGGAAGCGTCTTAACACAGTGAACCTTTAACCAAAATTTGAAGGAAATGGGATAATTCTGCATGAAAAACCCATTTATATAAATTAAGGGGGGATTAGCCTCCCCCGTTTCCCCCTTTATACTTAACCAATCAATCCCGAAAAACTAATCAGGGAAGCGCCTTAACACAGTGAACCTATAAACAAAATTTGAAGGAAAACGGAATAATTCTGCATGAAAAACCCATTTCTATAAATTAAGGGGGGGATGGGGAATTAGCCCCTTGTCCCCCCCCTTTATACTTAACCAATCAATCCCGAAAAGTTATCAGGGAAGCGCCTTAACACAGTGAACCTATAAACAAAATTTGAAAGAAAACGGAATAATTCTGCATGAAAAACCCATTTATATAAATTAAGGGGGGGATGGGGAATTATCCCCCCGTTCCCCCCCTTTATACTTAACCAATCAATCCCGAAAACTAATCAGGGAAGCGCCTTAACACAGTGAACCTATAAACAAAATTTGAAGGAAAACGGAATAATTCTGCATGAAAAACCCATTTATATAAATTATGGAGGTATTAGCCCCCCGTTCTCCCCTTTATACTTAATAAATCAATCCCGAAAACTAATCAGGGAGGCGTCTTAACCCAACGAACCTATAAACAAATTTTTAAGCAAATAGAATAATTCTGCATGAAAAACCCATTTATATAAATTAAGGGGGGTGGGATTATCCCCCCGTTCCCCCCATTTATACTTAACCAATCAATCCCGAAAACTAATCAGGGAAGCGCCTTAACACAGTGAACCTATAAACAAAATATGAAGGAAAACGGAATAATTCTGCATGAAAAACCCATTTATATAAAATAAGGGGGGATATGCCCCCGAATCCCTCCTTTATACTTAACCAATCAATCCCGAAAACTAATCAGGGAAACGCCTTAACACAGTGAACCTATAAACAAAATTTGAAGGAAATGGGATAATTCTGCATGAAAAACCCATTTATATAAATTGAGGGGGGATTATCCCCCTGTTCCCCCCCTTTATACTTAACCAATCAATCCCGAAAACTAATCAGGGAAGCGCCTTAACACAGTGAACCTATAAACAAAATTTGAAGGAAAACGTAATAATTCTGCATGAAAAACCCATTTATATATATTAAGGGGGTATTAGCCCCCCGTTCTCCCCCTTTATACTTAATCAATCAATCCCGAAAACTAATCAGGGAAGTGTCTTAACCCAATGAACCTATAAACAAATTTTGCAGCAAATAGAATAATTCTGCATGAAAAACCCATTTATATAAATTAAGGGGGGGATTAGCCACCCGTTCCCCCCTTTATACTTAACCAATCAATCCCGAAAAACTAATCAGGGAAGCGCCTTAACACAGTGAACCTATAAACAAAATTTGAAGGAAAACGGAATAATTCTGCATGAAAAACCCATTTCTATAAATTAAGGGGGGGATGGGGAATTAGCCCCTTGTTCCCCCCCCTTTATACTTAACCCATCAATCCCGAAAAGTTATCAGGGAAGCGCCTTAACACAGTGAACCTATAAACAAAATTTGAAGGAAAACGGAATAATTCTGCATGAAAAACCCATTTATATAAATTAAGGGGGGATGGGGAATTATCCCCCCGTTCCCCCCCTTTATACTTAACCAATCAATCCCGAAAACTAATCAGGGAATCGCCTTAACACAGTGAACCTATAAACAAAATTTGAAGGAAAACGGAATAATTCTGCATGAAAAACCCATTTATATAAAATAAGGGGGGGATTAGCCACCCGTTCCCCCCTTTATACTTAACCAATCAATCCCGAAAATTAATTAGGGAAGCATCTTAACACAGTGAACCTTTAACCAAAATTTGAAGGAAAACGGAATAATTCTGCATGAAAAACCCATTTATATAAATTAATGTGGTATTAGACCCCCGTTCCCCCCCCTTTATACTTAATCAATCAATCCCGAAAACTAATCAGGGAAGCGTCTTAACCCAATGAACCTATAAACAAATTTTGAAGCAAATAGAATAATTCTGCATGAAAAACCCATTTATATAAATTAAGGGGGGATTATCCCCCGTTCCCTCCCCCTTTATACTTAACCAATCAATCCCGAAAACTAATCAGGGAAGCGCCTTAACACAGTGAACCTATAAACAAAATTTGAAGGAAAACGGAATAATTCTGCATGAAAAACCCATTTCTATAAATTAAGGGGGGGATGGGGAATTAGCCCCTTGTTCCCCCCCCTTTATACTTAACCCATCAATCCCGAAAAGTTATCAGGGAAGCGCCTTAACACAGTGAACCTATAAACAAAATTTGAAGGAAAACGGAATAATTCTGCATGAAAAACCCATTTATATAAATTAAGGGGGGGATGGGGAATTATCCCCCCGTTCCCCCCCTTTATACTTAACCAATCAATCCCGAAAACTAATCAGGGAATCGCCTTAACACAGTGAACCTATAAACAAAATTTGAAGGAAAACGGAATAATTCTGCATGAAAAACCCATTTATATAAAATAAGGGGGGGATTAGCCACCCGTTCCCCCCTTTATACTTAACCAATCAATCCCGAAAATTAATTAGGGAAGCATCTTAACACAGTGAACCTTTAACCAAAATTTGAAGGAAAACGGAATAATTCTGCATGAAAAACCCATTTATATAAATTAAGGTGGTATTAGACCCCCGTTCCCCCCCCTTTATACTTAATCAATCAATCCCGAAAACTAATCAGGGAAAGCGTCTTAACCCAATGAACCTATAAACAAATTTTGAAGCAAATAGAATAATTCTGCATGAAAAACCCATTTATATAAATTAAGGGGGGATTATCCCCCGTTCCCTCCCCCTTTATACTTAACCAATCAATCCCGAAAACTAATCAGGGAAGCGCCTTAACACAGTGAACCTATAAACAAAATTTGAAGGAAAACGGAATAATTCTGCATGAAAAACCCATTTATATAAATTAAGGGGGGTATTAGCCCCCCGTTCCCCCCCTTTATACTTAATCAATCCCGAAAACTAATTAGGGAAGCGTCTTAACCCAATGAACCTATAAACAAATTTTGAAGCAAATAGAATAATTCTGCATGAAAAACCCATTTATATAAATTAAGGGGGGATTATCCCCCCGTTCCCCCCCTTTATACTTAACCAATCAATCCCGAAAACTAATCAGGGAAGCGCCTTAACACAGTGAACCTATAAACAAAATTTGAAGGAAAACGGAATAATTCTGCATGAAAAACCCATTTATATAAATTATGGGGGTATTAGCCCCCCGTTCCCCCCTTTATACTTAATAAATCAATCCCGAAAACTGATCAGGGAAGCGTCTTAACCCAATGAACCTATAAACAAATTTTTAAGCAAATAGAATAATTCTGCATGAAAAACCCATTTATATAAATTAAGGGGGGTGGGATTATCCCCCCGTTCCCCCCATTTATACTTAACCAATCAATCCCGAAAATTAATTAGGGAAGCATCTTAACACAGTGAACCTTTAACCAAAATTTGAAGGAAAACGGAATAATTCTGCATGAAAAACCCATTTATATAAATTAAGGGGGTATTAGCCCCCCGTTCCCCCCCCTTTTATACTTAATCAATCAATCCCGAAAACTAATCAGGGAAGCGTCCTTAACCCAATGAACCTATAAACAAAATTTGAAGGAAAACGGAATAATTCTGCATGAAAAACCCATTTATATAAAATAAGGGGGGATATGCCCCCGAATCCCTCCTTTATACTTAACCAATCAATCCCGAAAACTAATCAGGGAAACGCCTTAACACAGTGAACCTATAAACAAAATTTGAAGGAAATGGGATAATTCTGCATGAAAAACCCATTTATATAAATTGAGGGGGGATTATCCCCCCGTTCCCCCCTTTATACTTAACCAATCAATCCCGAAAACTAATCAGGGAAGCGGCTTAACACAGTGAACCAATAAACGAAATTTGAAGGAAAACGGAATAATTCTGCATGAAAAACACATTTATATAAATTAAGGGGGGTATTAGCCTCCCGTTCCCCCCCTTTCTACTTAATCAATCAATCCCGAAAACTAATCAGGGAAGTGTCTTAACCCAATGAACCTATAAACAAATTTTGAAGCAAATAGAATAATTCTGCATGAAAAAGCCATTTATATAAATTAAGGGGGGATTATCCCCCCGTTCCTCCCCTTTATACTTAACCAATCAATCCCGAAAATTAATCAGGGAAGCGCCTTAACACAGTGAACCTATAAACAAAATTTGAAGGAAAGCGGAATAATTCTGCATGAAAAACCCATTTATATAAATTAAGGGGGGGATGGGGTATTAGCCCCCCGTTCCCCCCTTTATACTTAATAAATCAATCCCGAAAACTAATCAGGGAAGCGTCTTAACCCAATGAGCCTATAAACAAATTTTTAAGCAAATAGAATAATTCTGCATGAAAAACCCATTTATATAAATTAAGGGGGGGGGTTATCCTCCCGTTCTCCCCCTTTATACTTAACCAATCAATCCCGAAAACTAATCAGGTAAGCGCCTTAACACAGTGAACCTATAAACAAAATTTGGAGGAAAACGGAATAATTCTGCATGAAAAACCCATTTATATAAAATAAGGGGGGGGGTAGCCCCCCGTTCTCCTCTTTATACTTAACCAATCAATCCCGAAAACTAATTAGGGAAGCGTCTTAACACAGTGAACCTTTAACCAAAATTTGAAGGAAATGGGATAATTCTGCATGAAAAAGCCATTTATATAAATTATGGAGGTATTAGCCCCCCGTTCTCCCCTTTATACTTAATAAATCAATCCCGAAAACTAATCAGGGAGGCGTCTTAACCCAACGAACCTATAAACAAATTTTTAAGCAAATAGAATAATTCTGCATGAAAAACCCATTTATATAAATTAAGGGGGGATTATCCCCCTGTTCCTCCCCTTTAGACTTAACCAATCAATCACGTAAACTAATCAGGGAAGCGCCTTAACACAGTGAACCTATAAACAAAATTTGATGGAAAACGGAATAATTCTGCATGAAAAACCCATTTATATAAAATAAGGGGGGGGGGTTAGCCCCCCGTTCTCCTCTTTATACTTAACCAATCAATCCCGAAAACTAATTAGGGAAGCGTCTTAACACAGTGCACCTTTAACCAAAATTTGAAGGAAATGCGATAATTCTGCATGAAAAACCTATTTATATAAATTAAGGGGGGATTAGCCCCCCCCGTTCCCCCCCTTTATATTTAACCAATCAATCCCGAAAAACTAATCAGGGAAGCCCCTTAACACAGTGAACCTATAAACAAAATTTGAAGGAAAACGGAATAATTCTGCATGAAAAACCCATTTATATAAATTAAGGGGGGTATTAGCCCCCCGTTCCCCCCCTTTATACTTAATCAATCAATCCCGAAAACTAATCAGGGAAGTGTCTTAACCCAATGAACCTATAAACAAATTTTGAAGCAAATAGAATAATTCTGCATGAAAAAGCCATTTATATAAATTAAGGGGGGATTATCCCCCCGTTCCTCCCCTTTATACTTAACCAATCAATCCCGAAAACTAATCAGGGAAGCGCCTTAACACAGTGAACCTATAAACAAAATTTGAAGGAAAACGGAATAATTCTGCA
The DNA here is from genome assembly GCA_963931845.1 of Maratus michaelseni. NCBI lineage: Eukaryota > Metazoa > Arthropoda > Arachnida > Araneae > Salticidae > Maratus > Maratus michaelseni. The sequence goes on from OZ007587.1 coordinate 191,497,227, forward strand.
TGAAAAACCCATTTATATAAATTATGGAGGTATTAGCCCCCCGTTCTCCCCTTTATACTTAATAAATCAATCCCGAAAACTAATCAGGGAGGCGTCTTAACCCAACGAACCTATAAACAAATTTTTAAGCAAATAGAATAATTCTGCATGAAAAACCCATTTCTATAAATTAAGGGGGGGATGGGGAATTAGCCCCTTGTTCCCCCCCCTTTATACTTAACCCATCAATCCCGAAAAGTTATCAGGGAAGCGCCTTAACACAGTGAACCTATAAACAAAATTTGAAGGAAAACGGAATAATTCTGCATGAAAAACCCATTTATATAAAATAAGGGGGGATATGCCCCCGAATCCCTCCTTTATACTTAACCAATCAATCCCGAAAACTAATCAGGGAAACGCCTTAACACAGTGAACCTATAAACAAAATTTGAAGGAAATGGGATAATTCTGCATGAAAAACCCATTTATATAAATTGAGGGGGGATTATCTCCCTGTTCCCCCCTTTATACTTAACCAATCAATCCCGAAAACTAATCAGGGAAGCGCCTTAACACAGTGAACCTATAAACAAAATTTGAAGGAAAACGTAATAATTCTGCATGAAAAACCCATTTATATAAATTAAGTGGGGTATTAGCCCCCCGTTCTCCCCCTTTATACTTAATCAATCAATCCCGAAAACTAATCAGGGAAGTGTCTTAACCCAATGAACCTATAAACAAATTTTGCAGCAAATAGAATAATTCTGCATGAAAAACCCATTTATATAAATTAAGGGGGGATTATCCCCCCGTTCCCCCCCTTTATACATAACCAATCCATCCCGAAAACTAATTAGGGAAGCGTCTTAACACAGTGAACCTTTAACCAAAATTTGAGGGAAATGGGATAATTCTGCATGAAAAACCCATTTATATAAATTAAGGGGGGATTAGCCTCCCCCGTTTCCCCCTTTATACTTAACCAATCAATCCCGAAAAACAAATCAGGGAAGCGCCTTAACACAGTGAACCTATAAACAAAATTTGAAGGAAAACGGAATAATTCTGCATGAAAAACCCATTTCTATAAATTAAGGGGGGGATGGGGAATTAGCCCCTTGTCCCCCCCCTTTATACTTAACCAATCAATCCCGAAAAGTTATCAGGGAAGCGCCTTAACACAGTGAACCTATAAACAAAATTTGAAGGAAAACGGAATAATTCTGCATGAAAAACCCATTTATATAAATTAAGGGGGGGATGGGGAATTATCCCCCCGTTCCCCCCCTTTATACTTAACCAATCAATCCCGAAAACTAATCAGGGAAGCGCCTTAACACAGTGAACCTATAAACAAAATTTGAAGGAAAACGGAATAATTCTGCATGAAAAACCCATTTATATAAATTATGGAGGTATTAGCCCCCCGTTCTCCCCTTTATACTTAATAAATCAATCCCGAAAACTAATCAGGGAGGCGTCTTAACCCAACGAACCTATAAACAAATTTTTAAGCAAATAGAATAATTCTGCATGAAAAACCCATTTATATAAATTAAGGGGGGTGGGATTATCCCCCCGTTCCCCCCATTTATACTTAACCAATCAATCCCGAAAACTAATCAGGGAAGCGCCTTAACACAGTGAACCTATAAACAAAATATGAAGGAAAACGGAATAATTCTGCATGAAAAACCCATTTATATAAAATAAGGGGGGATATGCCCCCGAATCCCTCCTTTATACTTAACCAATCAATCCCGAAAACTAATCAGGGAAACGCCTTAACACAGTGAACCTATAAACAAAATTTGAAGGAAATGGGATAATTCTGCATGAAAAACCCATTTATATAAATTGAGGGGGGATTATCCCCCTGTTCCCCCCCTTTATACTTAACCAATCAATCCCGAAAACTAATCAGGGAAGCGCCTTAACACAGTGAACCTATAAACAAAATTTGAAGGAAAACGTAATAATTCTGCATGAAAAACCCATTTATATATATTAAGGGGGTATTAGCCCCCCGTTCTCCCCCTTTATACTTAATCAATCAATCCCGAAAACTAATCAGGGAAGTGTCTTAACCCAATGAACCTATAAACAAATTTTGCAGCAAATAGAATAATTCTGCATGAAAAACCCATTTATATAAATTAAGGGGGGGATTAGCCACCCGTTCCCCCCTTTATACTTAACCAATCAATCCCGAAAAACTAATCAGGGAAGCGCCTTAACACAGTGAACCTATAAACAAAATTTGAAGGAAAACGGAATAATTCTGCATGAAAAACCCATTTCTATAAATTAAGGGGGGGATGGGGAATTAGCCCCTTGTTCCCCCCCCTTTATACTTAACCCATCAATCCCGAAAAGTTATCAGGGAAGCGCCTTAACACAGTGAACCTATAAACAAAATTTGAAGGAAAACGGAATAATTCTGCATGAAAAACCCATTTATATAAATTAAGGGGGGATGGGGAATTATCCCCCCGTTCCCCCCCTTTATACTTAACCAATCAATCCCGAAAACTAATCAGGGAATCGCCTTAACACAGTGAACCTATAAACAAAATTTGAAGGAAAACGGAATAATTCTGCATGAAAAACCCATTTATATAAAATAAGGGGGGGATTAGCCACCCGTTCCCCCCTTTATACTTAACCAATCAATCCCGAAAATTAATTAGGGAAGCATCTTAACACAGTGAACCTTTAACCAAAATTTGAAGGAAAACGGAATAATTCTGCATGAAAAACCCATTTATATAAATTAATGTGGTATTAGACCCCCGTTCCCCCCCCTTTATACTTAATCAATCAATCCCGAAAACTAATCAGGGAAGCGTCTTAACCCAATGAACCTATAAACAAATTTTGAAGCAAATAGAATAATTCTGCATGAAAAACCCATTTATATAAATTAAGGGGGGATTATCCCCCGTTCCCTCCCCCTTTATACTTAACCAATCAATCCCGAAAACTAATCAGGGAAGCGCCTTAACACAGTGAACCTATAAACAAAATTTGAAGGAAAACGGAATAATTCTGCATGAAAAACCCATTTCTATAAATTAAGGGGGGGATGGGGAATTAGCCCCTTGTTCCCCCCCCTTTATACTTAACCCATCAATCCCGAAAAGTTATCAGGGAAGCGCCTTAACACAGTGAACCTATAAACAAAATTTGAAGGAAAACGGAATAATTCTGCATGAAAAACCCATTTATATAAATTAAGGGGGGGATGGGGAATTATCCCCCCGTTCCCCCCCTTTATACTTAACCAATCAATCCCGAAAACTAATCAGGGAATCGCCTTAACACAGTGAACCTATAAACAAAATTTGAAGGAAAACGGAATAATTCTGCATGAAAAACCCATTTATATAAAATAAGGGGGGGATTAGCCACCCGTTCCCCCCTTTATACTTAACCAATCAATCCCGAAAATTAATTAGGGAAGCATCTTAACACAGTGAACCTTTAACCAAAATTTGAAGGAAAACGGAATAATTCTGCATGAAAAACCCATTTATATAAATTAAGGTGGTATTAGACCCCCGTTCCCCCCCCCTTTATACTTAATCAATCAATCCCGAAAACTAATCAGGGAAGCGTCTTAACCCAATGAACCTATAAACAAATTTTGAAGCAAATAGAATAATTCTGCATGAAAAACCCATTTATATAAATTAAGGGGGGATTATCCCCCGTTCCCTCCCCCTTTATACTTAACCAATCAATCCCGAAAACTAATCAGGGAAGCGCCTTAACACAGTGAACCTATAAACAAAATTTGAAGGAAAACGGAATAATTCTGCATGAAAAACCCATTTATATAAATTAAGGGGGGTATTAGCCCCCCGTTCCCCCCCTTTATACTTAATCAATCCCGAAAACTAATTAGGGAAGCGTCTTAACCCAATGAACCTATAAACAAATTTTGAAGCAAATAGAATAATTCTGCATGAAAAACCCATTTATATAAATTAAGGGGGGATTATCCCCCCGTTCCCCCCCTTTATACTTAACCAATCAATCCCGAAAACTAATCAGGGAAGCGCCTTAACACAGTGAACCTATAAACAAAATTTGAAGGAAAACGGAATAATTCTGCATGAAAAACCCATTTATATAAATTATGGGGGTATTAGCCCCCCGTTCCCCCCTTTATACTTAATAAATCAATCCCGAAAACTGATCAGGGAAGCGTCTTAACCCAATGAACCTATAAACAAATTTTTAAGCAAATAGAATAATTCTGCATGAAAAACCCATTTATATAAATTAAGGGGGGTGGGATTATCCCCCCGTTCCCCCCATTTATACTTAACCAATCAATCCCGAAAATTAATTAGGGAAGCATCTTAACACAGTGAACCTTTAACCAAAATTTGAAGGAAAACGGAATAATTCTGCATGAAAAACCCATTTATATAAATTAAGGGGGTATTAGCCCCCCGTTCCCCCCCCTTTTATACTTAATCAATCATCCCCGAAAACTAATCAGGGAAGCGTCCTTAACCCAATGAACCTATAAACAAAATTTGAAGGAAAACGGAATAATTCTGCATGAAAAACCCATTTATATAAAATAAGGGGGGATATGCCCCCGAATCCCTCCTTTATACTTAACCAATCAATCCCGAAAACTAATCAGGGAAACGCCTTAACACAGTGAACCTATAAACAAAATTTGAAGGAAATGGGATAATTCTGCATGAAAAACCCATTTATATAAATTGAGGGGGGGATTATCCCCCCGTTCCCCCCTTTATACTTAACCAATCAATCCCGAAAACTAATCAGGGAAGCGGCTTAACACAGTGAACCAATAAACGAAATTTGAAGGAAAACGGAATAATTCTGCATGAAAAACACATTTATATAAATTAAGGGGGGTATTAGCCTCCCGTTCCCCCCCTTTCTACTTAATCAATCAATCCCGAAAACTAATCAGGGAAGTGTCTTAACCCAATGAACCTATAAACAAATTTTGAAGCAAATAGAATAATTCTGCATGAAAAAGCCATTTATATAAATTAAGGGGGGATTATCCCCCCGTTCCTCCCCTTTATACTTAACCAATCAATCCCGAAAACTAATCAGGGAAGCGCCTTAACACAGTGAACCTATAAACAAAATTTTAAGGAAAACGGAATAATTCTGCATGAAAAACCCATTTATATAAATTAAGGGGGTATTAGCCCCCCGTTCTCCCCTTTATACTTAATAAATCAATCCCGAAAACTAATCAGGGAGGCGTCTTAACCCAATGAACCTATAAACAAATTTTGCAGCAAATAGAATAATTCTGCATGAAAAACCCATTTATATAAATTAAGGGGGGGATTAGCCACCCGTTCCCCCCTTTATACTTAACCAATCAATCCCGAAAAACTAATCAGGGAAGCGCCTTAACACAGTGAACCTATAAACAAAATTTGAAGGAAAACGGAATAATTCTGCATGAAAAACCCATTTCTATAAATTAAGGGGGGGATGGGGAATTAGCCCCTTGTTCCCCCCCCCTTTATACTTAACCCATCAATCCCGAAAAGTTATCAGGGAAGCGCCTTAACACAGTGAACCTATAAACAAAATTTGAAGGAAAACGGAATAATTCTGCATGAAAAACCCATTTATATAAATTAAGGGGGGATGGGGAATTATCCCCCCGTTCCCCCCCTTTATACTTAACCAATCAATCCCGAAAACTAATCAGGGAATCGCCTTAACACAGTGAACCTATAAACAAAATTTGAAGGAAAACGGAATAATTCTGCATGAAAAACCCATTTATATAAAATAAGGGGGGATTAGCCACCCGTTCCCCCCTTTATACTTAACCAATCAATCCCGAAAACTAATCAGGGAAGCGCCTTAACACAGTGAACCTATAAACAAAATATGAAGGAAAACGGAATAATTCTGCATGAAAAACCCATTTATATAAAATAAGGGGGGATATGCCCCCGAATCCCTCCTTTATACTTAACCAATCAATCCCGAAAACTAATCAGGGAAACGCCTTAACACAGTGAACCTATAAACAAAATTTGAAGGAAATGGGATAATTCTGCATGAAAAACCCATTTATATAAATTGAGGGGGGATTATCCCCCTGTTCCCCCCCTTTATACTTAACCAATCAATCCCGAAAACTAATCAGGGAAGCGCCTTAACTCAGTGAACCTATAAACAAAATTTGAAGGAAAACGTAATAATTCTGCATGAAAAACCCATTTATATATATCAAGGGGGTATTAGCCCCCCGTTCTCCCCCTTTATACTTAATCAATCAATCCCGAAAACTAATCAGGGAAGTGTCTTAACCCAATGAACCTATAAACAAATTTTGCAGCAAATAGAATAATTCTGCATGAAAAACCCATTTATATAAATTAAGGGGGGATTAGCCACCCGTTCCCCCCTTTATACTTAACCAATCAATCCCGAAAAACTAATCAGGGAAGCGCCTTAACACACTGAACCTATAAACAAAATTTGAAGGAAAACGGAATAATTCTGCATGAAAAACCCATTTATATAAATTAAGGGGGGGATGGGGAATTATCCCCCCGTTCCCCCCCCTTATACTTAACCAATCAATCCCGAAAACTAATCAGGGAATCGCCTTAACACAGTGAACCTATAAACAAAATTTGAAGGAAAACGGAATAATTCTGCATGAAAAACCCATTTATATAAAATAAGGGGGGGATTAGCCACCCGTTCCCCCCTTTATACTTAACCAATCAATCCCGAAAATTAATTAGGGAAGCATCTTAACACAGTGAACCTTTAACCAAAATTTGAAGGAAAACGGAATAATTCTGCATGAAAAACCCATTTATATAAATTAAGGTGGTATTAGACCCCCGTTCCCCCCCCCTTTATACTTAATCAATCAATTCCGAAAACTAATCAGGGAAGCGTCTTAACCCAATGAACCTATAAACAAATTTTGAAGCAAATAGAATAATTCTGCATGAAAAACCCATTTATATAAATTAAGGGGGGATTATCCCCCGTTCCCTCCCCCTTTATACTTAACCAATCAATCCCGAAAACTAATCAGGGAAGTGTCTTAACCCAATGAACCTATAAACAAATTTTGCAGCAAATAGAATAATTCTGCATGAAAAACCCATTTATATAAATTAAGGGGGGATTATCCCCCCGTTCCCCCCCTTTATACATAACCAATCCATCCCGAAAACTAATTAGGGAAGCGTCTTAACACAGTGAACCTTTAACCAAAATTTGAAGGAAATGGGATAATTCTGCATGAAAAACCCATTTATATAAATTAAGGGGGGATTAGCCTCCCCCGTTTCCCCCTTTATACTTAACCAATCAATCCCGAAAAACTAATCAGGGAAGCGCCTTAACACAGTGAACCTATAAACAAAATTTGAAGGAAAACGGAATAATTCTGCATGAAAAACCCATTTCTATAAATTAAGGGGGGGATGGGGAATTAGCCCCTTGTCCCCCCCCTTTATACTTAACCAATCAATCCCGAAAAGTTATCAGGGAAGCGCCTTAACACAGTGAACCTATAAACAAAATTTGAAAGAAAACGGAATAATTCTGCATGAAAAACCCATTTATATAAATTAAGGGGGGGATGGGGAATTATCCCCCCGTTCCCCCCCTTTATACTTAACCAATCAATCCCGAAAACTAATCAGGGAAGCGCCTTAACACAGTGAACCTATAAACAAAATTTGAAGGAAAACGGAATAATTCTGCATGAAAAACCCATTTATATAAATTATGGAGGTATTAGCCCCCCGTTCTCCCCTTTATACTTAATAAATCAATCCCGAAAACTAATCAGGGAGGCGTCTTAACCCAACGAACCTATAAACAAATTTTTAAGCAAATAGAATAATTCTGCATGAAAAACCCATTTATATAAATTAAGGGGGGTGGAATTATCCCCCCGTTCCCCCCATTTATACTTAACCAATCAATCCCGAAAACTAATCAGGGAAGCGCCTTAACACAGTGAACCTATAAACAAAATATGAAGGAAAACGGAATAATTCTGCATGAAAAACCCATTTATATATATTAAGGGGGTATTAGCCCCCGAATCCCTCCTTTATACTTAACCAATCAATCCCGAAAACTAATCAGGGAAACGCCTTAACACAGTGAACCTATAAACAAAATTTGAAGGAAATGGGATAATTCTGCATGAAAAACCCATTTATATAAATTGAGGGGGGATTATCCCCCTGTTCTCCCCCTTTATACTTAACCAATCAATCCCGAAAACTAATCAGGGAAGCGCCTTAACACAGTGAACCTATAAACAAAATTTGAAGGAAAACGTAATAATTCTGCATGAAAAACCCATTTATATATATTAAGGGGGTATTAGCCCCCCGTTCTCCTCCTTTATACTTAATCAATCAATCCCGAAAACTAATCAGGGAAGTGTCTTAACCCAATGAACCTATAAACAAATTTTGCAGCAAATAGAATAATTCTGCATGAAAAACCCATTTATATAAATTAAGGGGGGGATTAGCCACCCGTTCCCCCCTTTATACTTAACCAATCAATCCCGAAAAACTAATCAGGGAAGCGCCTTAACACAGTGAACCTATAAACAAAATTTGAAGGAAAACGGAATAATTCTGCATGAAAAACCCATTTCTATAAATTAAGGGGGGGATGGGGAATTAGCCCCTTGTTCCCCCCCCCTTTATACTTAACCCATCAATCCCGAAAAGTTATCAGGGAAGCGCCTTAACACAGTGAACCTATAAACAAAATTTGAAGGAAAACGGAATAATTCTGCATGAAAAACCCATTTATATAAATTAAGGGGGGGATGGGGAATAATCCCCCCGTTCCCCCCCTTTATACTTAACCAATCAATCCCGAAAACTAATCAGGGAATCGCCTTAACACAGTGAACCTATAAACAAAATTTGAAGGAAAACGGAATAATTCTGCATGAAAAACCCATTTATATAAAATAAGGGGGGGATTAGCCACCCGTTCCCCCCTTTATACTTAACCAATCAATCCCGAAAATTAATTAGGGAAGCATCTTAACACAGTGAACCTTTAACCAAAATTTGAAGGAAAACGGAATAATTCTGCATGAAAAACCCATTTATATAAATTAAGGTGGTATTAGACCCCCGTTCCCCCCCCTTTATACTTAATCAATCAATCCCGAAAACTAATCAGGGAAGCGTCTTAACCCAATGAACCTATAAACAAATTTTGAAGCAAATAGAATAATTCTGCATGAAAAACCCATTTATATAAATTAAGGGGGGATTATCCCCCGTTCCCTCCCCCTTTATACTTAACCAATCAATCCCGAAAACTAATCAGGGAAGCGCCTTAACACAGTGAACCTATAAACAAAACTTGAAGGAAAACGGAATAATTCTGCATGAAAAACCCATTTATATAAATTAAGGGGGGTATTAGCCCCCCGTTCCCCCCCTTTATACTTAATCAATCCCGAAAACTAATTAGGGAAGCGTCTTAACCCAATGAACCTATAAACAAATTTTGAAGCAAGTAGAATAATTCTGCATGAAAAACCCATTTATATAAATTAAGGGGGGATTATCCCCCCGTTCCCCCCTTTATACTTAACCAATCAATCCCGAAAACTAATCAGGGAAGCGCCTTAACACAGTGAACCTATAAACAAAATTTGAAGGAAAACGGAATAATTCTGCATGAAAAACCCATTTATATAAATTATGGGGGTATTAGCCCCCCGTTCCCCCCTTTATACTTAATAAATCAATCCCGAAAACTGATCAGGTAAGCGTCTTAACCCAATGAACCTATAAACAAATTTTTAAGCAAATAGAATAATTCTGCATGAAAAACCCATTTATATAAATTAAGGGGGGTGGGATTATCCCCCCGTTCCCCCCATTTATACTTAACCAATCAATCCCGAAAACTAATCAGGGAAGCGCCTTAACACAGTGAACCTATAAACAAAATTTGAAGGAAAACGGAATAATTCTGCATGAAAAACCCATTTATATAAAATAAGGGGGGATATGCCCCCGAATCCCTCCTTTATACTTAACCAATCAATCCCGAAAACTAATCAGGGAAACGCCTTAACACAGTGAACCTATAAACCAATTTTGAAGGAAAAGGGAATAATTCTGCATGAAAAACCCATTTATATAAATTAAGGGGGTATTAGCCCCCCGTTCTCCCCTTTATACTTAACCAATCAATCCCGAAAATTAATTAGGGAAGCATCTTAACACAGTGAACCTTTGACCAAAATTTGAAGGAAAACGGAATAATTCTGCATGAAAAACCCATTTATATAAATTAAGGGGGTATTAGCCCCCCGTTCCCCCCCCTTTTATACTTAATCAATCAATCCCGAAAACTAATCAGGGAAGCGTCTTAACCCAATGAACCTATAAACAAAATTTGAAGGAAAACGGAATAATTCTGCATGAAAAACCCATTTATATAAAATAAGGGGGGATATGCCCCCGAATCCCTCCTTTATACTTAACCAATCAATCCCGAAAACTAATCAGGGAAACGCCTTAACACAGTGAACCTATAAACAAAATATGAAGGAAAACGGAATAATTCTGCATGAAAAACCCATTTATATAAAATAAGGGGGGATATGCCCCCGAATCCCTCCTTTATACTTAACCAATCAATCCCGAAAACTAATCAGGGAAACGCCTTAACACAGTGAACCTATAAACAAAATTTAAAGGAAATGGGATAATTCTGCATGAAAAACCCATTTATATAAAATAAGGGGGGATATGCCCCCGAATCCCTCCTTTATACTTAACCAATCAATCCCGAAAACTAATCAGGGAAACGCCTTAACACAGTGAACCTATAAACAAAATTTAAAGGAAATGGGATAATTCTGCATGAAAAACCCATTTATATAAATTGAGGGGGGGATTATCCCCCTGTTCCCCCCCTTTATACTTAACCAATCAATCCCGAAAACTAATCAGGGAAGCGGCTTAACACAGTGAACCTATAAACAAAATTTGAAGGAAAACGTAATAATTCTGCATGAAAAACCCATTTATATAAATTAAGGGGGGTATTAGCCCCCCGTTCCCCCCCTTTATACTTAATCAATCAATCCCGAAAACTAATCAGGGAAGTGTCTTAACCCAATGAACCTATAAACAAATTTTGCAGCAAATAGAATAATTCTCCATGAAAAACCCATTTATATAAATTAAGGGGGGATTATCCCCCCGTTCCCCCCCTTTATACATAACCAATCAATCCCGAAAACTAATCAGGGAAGCGCCTTAACACAGTGAACCTATCAACAAAATTTGAAGGAAAACGTAATAATTCTGCATGAAAAACCCATTTATATAAATTAAGGGGGTATTAGCCCCCCCGTTCCCCCCTTTATACTTAACCAATCAATCCCGAAAAACTAATCAGGGAAGCGCCTTAACACAGTGAACCTATAAACAAAATTTGAAGGAAAACGGAATAATTCTGCATGAAAAACCCATTTATATAAATTAAGGGGGGATGGGGAATTAGCCCCTTGTTCCCCCCCTTTATACTTAACCAATCAATCCCGAAAACTAATCAGGGAAGCGCCTTAACACAGTGAAACTATAAACAAAATTTAAAGGAAAGCGGAATAATTCTGCATGAAAAACCCATTTATATAAATTAAGGGGGGGATGGGGAATTATCCCCCCGTTCCCCCCTTTTATACTTAACCAATCAATCCCGAAAACTAATCAGGGAAGCGCCTTAACACAGTGAACCTATAAACAAAATTTGAAGGAAAACGGAATAATTCTGCATGAAAAACCCATTTATATAAATTAAGGGGGTATTAGCCCCCCGTTCCCCCTTTATACTTAATAAATCAATCCCGAAAACTAATCAGGGAAGCGTCTTAACCGAATGAGCCTATAAACAAATTTTTAATCAAATAGAATAATTCTGCATGAAAAACCCATTTATATAAATTAAGGGGGGGGTATCCTCCCGTTCCCCCCCTTTATACTTAACCAATCAATCCCGAAAACTAATCAGGGAAGCGCCTTAACACAGTGAACCTATAAACAAAATTTGGAGGAAAACGGAATAATTCTGCATGAAAAACCCATTTATATAAAATAAGGGGGGGGATTAGCCACCCGTTTCCCCCTTTATACTTAACCAATCAATCCCGAAAATTAATTAGGGAAGCATCTTAACACAGTGAACCTTTAACCAAAAGTTGAAGGAAAACGGAATAATTCTGCATGAAAAACCCATTTATATAAATTAAGGGGATATTAGCCCCCCGTTCCCCCCCCCCTTTATACTTAATCAATCAATCCCGAAAACTAATCAGGGAAGCGTCTTAACCCAATGAACCTATAAACAAATTTTGAAGCAAATAGAATAATTCTGCATGAAAAACCCATTTATATAAATTAAGGGGGTATTAGCCCCCCGTTCTCCCCTTTATACTTAATAAATCAATCCCGAAAACTAATCAGGGAAGCGTCTTAACCCAACGAACTTATAAACAAATTTTTAAGCAAATAGAATAATTCTGCATGAAAAACCCATTTATATAAAATAAGGGGGGATATGCCCCCGAATCCCTCCTTTATACTTAACCAATCAATCCCGAAAACTAATCAGGGAAGCGCCTTAACACAGTGAACCTATAAACAAAATATGAAGGAAAACGGAATAATTCTGCATGAAAAACCCATTTATATAAAATAAGGGGGGGGGGTTAGCCCCCCGTTCTCCTCTTTATACTTAACCAATCAATCCCGAAAACTAATTAGGGAAGCGTCTTAACACAGTGAACCTTTAACCAAAATTTGAAGGAAATGGGATAATTCTGCATGAAAAACCTATTTATATAAATTAAGGGGGGATTAGCCCCTCCCCGTTCCCCCCCTTTATATTTAACCAATCAATCCCGAAAAACTAATCAGGGAAGCCCCTTAACACAGTGAACCTATAAAAAAAATTTGAAGGAAAACGGAATAATTCTGCATGAAAAACCCATTTATATAAAATAAGGGGGGATATGCCCCCGAATCCCTCCTTTATACTTAACCAATCAATCCCGAAAACTAATCAGGGAAACGCCTTAACACAGTGAACCTATAAACAAAATTTGAAGGAAATGGGATAATTCTGCATGAAAAACCCATTTATATAAATTGAGGGGGGGATTATCCCCCCGTTCCCCCCTTTATACTTAACCAATCAATCCCGAAAACTAATCAGGGAAGCGGCTTAACACAGTGAACCTATAAACGAAATTTGAAGGAAAACGGAATAATTCTGCATGAAAAACCCATTTATATAAATTAAGGGGGGTATTAGCCCCCCGTTCCCCCTCTTTCTACTTAATCAATCAATCCCGAAAACTAATCAGGGAAGTGTCTTAACCCGATGAACCTATAAACAAATTTTGAAGCAAATAGAATAATTCTCCATGAAAAAGCCATTTATATAAATTAAGGGGGGATTATCCCCCCGTTCCTCCCCTTTATACTTAACCAATCAATCCCGAAAACTAATCAGGGAAGCGCCTTAACACAGTGAACCTATAAACAAAATTTGAAGGAAAACGGAATAATTCTGCATGAAAAACCCATTTATATAAATTAAGGGGGTATTAGCCCCCCGTTCTCCCCTTTATACTTAATAAATCAATCCCGAAAACTAATCAGGGAAGCGTCTTAACCCAACGAACTTATAAACAAATTTTTAAGCAAATAGAATAATTCTGCATGAAAAACCCATTTATATAAAATAAGGGGGGATATGCCCCCGAATCCCTCCTTTATACTTAACCAATCAATCCCGAAAACTAATCAGGGAAGCGCCTTAACACAGTGAACCTATAAACAAAATATGAAGGAAAACGGAATAATTCTGCATGAAAAACCCATTTATATAAAATAAGGGAGGATATGCCCCCGAATCCCTCCTTTATACTTCACCAATCAATCCCGAAAACTAATCAGGGAAACGCCTTAACACAGTGAACCTATAAACAAAATTTAAAGGAAATGGGATAATTCTGCATGAAAAACCCATTTATATAAATTGAGGGGGGGATTATCCCCCTGTTCCCCCCTTTATACTTAACCAATCAATCCCGAAAACTAATCAGGGAAGCGGCTTAACACAGTGAACCTATAAACAAAATTTGAAGGAAAACGTAATAATTCTGCATGAAAAACCCATTTATATAAATTAAGGGGGGTATTAGCCCCCCGTTCCCCCCTTTATACTTAATCAATCAATCCCGAAAACTAATCAGGGAAGTGTCTTAACCCAATGAACCTATAAACAAATTTTGCAGCAAATAGAATAATTCTCCATGAAAAACCCATTTATATAAATTAAGGGGGTATTAGCCCCCCCGTTCCCCCCTTTATACTTAACCAATCAATCCCGAAAAACTAATCAGGGAAGCGCCTTAACACAGTGAACCTATAAACAAAATTTGAAGGAAAACGGAATAATTCTGCATGAAAAACCCATTTATATAAATTAAGGGGGTATTAGCCCCCCGTTCCCCCTTTATACTTAATAAATCAATCCCGAAAACTAATCAGGGAAGCGTCTTAACCGAATGAGCCTATAAACAAATTTTTAATCAAATAGAATAATTCTGCATGAAAAACCCATTTATATAAATTAAGGGGGGGGTATCCTCCCGTTCCCCCCCTTTATACTTAACCAATCAATCCCGAAAACTAATCAGGGAAGCGCCTTAACACAGTGAACCTATAAACAAAATTTGGAGGAAAACGGAATAATTCTGCATGAAAAACCCATTTATATAAAATAAGGTGGGGGATTAGCCACCCGTTTCCCCCTTTATACTTAACCAATCAATCCCGAAAATTAATTAGGGAAGCATCTTAACACAGTGAACCTTTAACCAAAAGTTGAAGGAAAACGGAATAATTCTGCATGAAAAACCCATTTATATAAATTAAGGGGATATTAGCCCCCCGTTCCCCCCCCCTTTATACTTAATCAATCAATCCCGAAAACTAATCAGGGAAGCGTCTTAACCCAATGAACCTATAAACAAATTTTGAAGCAAATAGAATAATTCTGCATGAAAAACCCATTTATATAAATTAAGGGGGGGATTATCCCCCGTTCCTCCCCTTTAGACTTAACCAATCAATCACGAAAACTAATCAGGGAAGCGCCTTAACACAGTGAACCTATAAACAAAATTTGAAGGAAAACGGAATAATTCTGCATGAAAAACCCATTTATATAAAATAAGGGGGGGGGGGGTTAGCCCCCCGTTCTCCTCTTTATACTTAACCAATCAATCCCGAAAACTAATTAGGGAAGCGTCTTAACACAGTGAACCTTTAACCAAAATTTGAAGGAAATGGGATAATTCTGCATGAAAAACCTATTTATATAAATTAAGGGGGGATTAGCCCCTCCCCGTTCCCCCCCTTTATATTTAACCAATCAATCCCGAAAAACTAATCAGGGAAGCCCCTTAACACAGTGAACCTATAAAAAAAATTTGAAGGAAAACGGAATAATTCTGCATGAAAATCCCATTTATATAAATTAAGGGGGGTATTAGCCCCCCGTTCCCCCCCTTTATACTTAATCAATCAATCCCGAAAACTAATCAGGGAAGTGTCTTAATCCAATGAACCTATAAACAAATTTTGAAGCAAATAGAATAATTCTGCATGAAAAAGCCATTTATATAAATTAAGGGGGGATTATCCCCCCGTTCCTCCCCTTTATACTTAACCAATCAATCCCGAAAACTAATCAGGGAAGCGCCTTAACACAGTGAACCTATAAACAAAATTTGAAGGAAAACGGAATAATTCTGCATGAAAAACCCATTTATATAAATTATGGGGGTATTAGAACCCCCTTTTTTTTCCCCTTTATACTTAATAAATCAATCCCGAAAACTAATCAGGGAGGCGTCTTAACCCAATGAACCTATAAACAAATTTTTAAGCAAATAGAATAATTCTGCATGAAAAACCCATTTATATAAATTAAGGGGGGTGGGATTATCCCCCCGTTCCCCCCATTTATACTTAACCAATCAATCCCGAAAACTAATCAGGGAAGCGCCTTAACACAGTGAACCTATAAACAAAATTTGAAGGAAAACGGAATAATTCTGCATGAAAAACCCATTTATATAAAATAAGGGGGGGATTAGCCACCCGTTCTCCCCTTTATACTTAACCAATCAATCCCGAAAATTAATTAGGGAAGCATCTTAACACAGTGAACCTTTAACCAAAATTTGAAGGAAAACGGAATAATTCTGCATGAAAAACCCATTTATATAAATTAATGGGGTATTAGCCCCCCGTCCCCCCCCCTTTTATACTTAATCAATCAATCCCGAAAACTAATCAGGGAAGCGTCTTAACCCAATGAACCTATAAACAAAATTTGAAGGAAAACGGAATAATTCTGCATGAAAAACCCATTTATATAAAATAAGGGGGGATATGCCCCCGAATCCCTCCTTTATACTTTACCAATCAATCCCGAAAACTAATCAGGGAAACGCCTTAACACAGTGAACCTATAAACAAAATTTGAAGGAAATGGGATAATTCTGCATGAAAAACCCATTTATATAAATTGAGGGGGGGATTATCCCCCCGTTCCCCCCTTTATACTTTACCAATCAATCCCGAAAACTAATCAGGGAAGCGGCTTAACACAGTGAACCTATAAACGAAATTTGAAGGAAAACGGAATAATTCTGCATGAAAAACCCATTTATATAAATTAAGGGGGGTATTAGCCCCCCGTTCCCCCCCTTTCTACTTAATCAATCAATCCCGAAAACTAATCAGGGAAGTGTCTTAACCCAATGAACCTATAAACAAATTTTGAAGCAAATAGAATAATTCTGCATGAAAAAGCCATTTATATAAATTAAGGGGGGATTATCCCCCCGTTCCTCCCCTTTATACTTAACCAATCAATCCCGAAAACTAATCAGGGAAGCGCCTTAACACAGTGAACCTATAAACAAAATTTGAAGGAAAACGGAATAATTCTGCATGAAAAACCCATTTATATAAATTAAGGGGGTATTAGCCCCCCGTTCTCCCCTTTATACTTAATAAATCAATCCCGAAAACTAATCAGGGAGGCGTCTTAACCCAACGAACTTATAAACAAATTTTTAAGCAAATAGAATAATTCTGCATGAAAAACCCATTTATATAAATTAAGGGGGGTGGGATTATCCCCCCGTTCCCCCCATTTATACTTAACCAATCAATCCCGAAAACTAATCAGGGAAGCGCCTTAACACAGTGAACCTATAAACAAAATATGAAGGAAAACGGAATAATTCTGCATGAAAAACCCATTTATATAAAATAAGGGGGGATATGCCCCCGAATCCCTCCTTTATACTTAACCAATCAATCCCGAAAACTAATCAGGGAAACGCCTTAACACAGTGAACCTATAAACAAAATTTAAAGGAAATGGGATAATTCTGCATGAAAAACCCATTTATATAAATTGAGGGGGGGATTATCCCCCTGTTCCCCCCTTTATACTTAACCAATCAATCCCGAAAACTAATCAGGGAAGCGGCTTAACACAGTGAACCTATAAACGAAATTTGAAGGAAAACGGAATAATTCTGCATGAAAAACCCATTTATATAAATTAAGGGGGGTATTAGCCCCCCGTTCCCCCCCTTTCTACTTAATCAATCAATCCTGAAAACTAATCAGGGAAGTGTCTTAACCCAATGAACCTATAAACAAATTTTGAAGCAAATAGAATAATTCTGCATGAAAAAGCCATTTATATAAATTAAGGGGGGATTATCCCCCCGTTCCTCCCCTTTATACTTAACCAATCAATCCCGAAAACTAATCAGGGAAGCGCCTTAACACAGTGAACCTATAAACAAAATTTGAAGGAAAACGGAATAATTCTGCATGAAAAACCCATTTATATAAATTAAGGGGGTATTAGCCCCCCGTTCTCCCCTTTATACTTAATAAATCAATCCCGAAAACTAATCAGGGAGGCGTCTTAACCCAACGAACTTATAAACAAATTTTTAAGCAAATAGAATAATTCTGCATGAAAAACACATTTATATAAATTAAGGGGGGTGGGATTATCCCCCCGTTCCCCCCATTTATACTTAACCAATCAATCCCGAAAACTAATCAGGGAAGCGCCTTAACACAAGGAACCTATAATCAAAATATGAAGGAAAACGGAATAATTCTGCATGAAAAACCCATTTATATAAAATAAGGGGGGATATGCCCCCGAATCCCTCCTTTATACTTAATCAATCAATCCCGAAAACTAATCAGGGAAACGCCTTAACACAGTGAACCTATAAACAAAATTTAAAGGAAATGGGATAATTCTGCATGAAAAACCCATTTATATAAATTGAGGGGGGGATTATCCCCCTGTTCCCCCCTTTATACTTAACCAATCAATCCCGAAAACTAATCAGGGAAGCGGCTTAACACAGTGAACCTATAAACAAAATTTGAAGGAAAACGTAATAATTCTGCATGAAAAACCCATTTATATAAATTAAGGGGGGTATTAGCCCCCCGTTCCCCCCTTTATACTTAATCAATCAATCCCGAAAACTAATCAGGGAAGTGTCTTAACCCAATGAACCTATAAACAAATTTTGCAGCAAATAGAATAATTCTCCATGAAAAACCCATTTATATAAATTAAGGGGGTATTAGCCCCCCCGTTCCCCCCTTTATACTTAACCAATCAATCCCGAAAAACTAATCAGGGAAGCGCCTTAACACAGTGAACCTATAAACAAAATTTGAAGGAAAACGGAATAATTCTGCATGAAAAACCCATTTATATAAATTAAGGGGGGGATGGGGAATTAGCCCCTTGTTCCCCCCTTTATACTTAACCAATCAATCCCGAAAACTAATCAGGGAAGCGCCTTAACACAGTGAACCTATAAACAAAATTTGAAGGAAAGCGGAATAATTCTGCATGAAAAACCCATTTATATAAATTAAGGGGGGGATGGGGAATTATCCCCCCGTTCCCCCCCTTTATACTTAACCAATCAATCCCGAAAACTAATCAGGGAAGCGCCTTAACACAGTGAACCTATAAACAAAATTTGAAGGAAAACGGAGTAATTCTGCATGAAAAACCCATTTATATAAATTAAGGGGGTATTAGCCCCCCGTTCCCCCTTTATACTTAATAAATCAATCCCGAAAACTAATCAGGGAAGCGTCTTAACCCAATGAGCCTATAAACAAATTTTTAATCAAATAGAATAAATCTGCATGAAAAACCCATTTATATAAATTAAGGGGGGGGTATCCTCCCGTTCCCCCATTTATACTTAACCAATCAATCCCGAAAACTAATCAGGGAAGCGCCTTAACACAGTGAACCTATAAACAAAATATGAAGGAAAACGGAATAATTCTGCATGAAAAACCCATTTATATAAAATAAGGGGGGATATGCCCCCGAATCCCCCATTTATACTTAACCAATCAATCCCGAAAACTAATCAGGGAAGCGCCTTAACACAGTGAACCTATAAACAAAATATGAAGGAAAACGGAATAATTCTGCATGAAAAACCCATTTATATAAAATAAGGGGGGATATGCCCCCGAATCCCTCCTTTATACTTAACCAATCAATCCCGAAAACTAATCAGGGAAACGCCTTAACACAGTGAACCTATAAACAAAATTTAAAGGAAATGGGATAATTCTGCATGAAAAACCCATTTATATAAATTGAGGGGGGGATTATCCCCCTGTTCCCCCCCTTTATACTTAACCAATCAATCCCGAAAACTAATCAGGGAAGCGCCTTAACACAGTGAACCTATAAACAAAATTTGGAGGAAAACGGAATAATTCTGCATGAAAAACCCATTTATATAAAATAAGGGGGGGATTAGCCACCCGTTTCCCCCTTTATACTTAACCAATCAATCCCGAAAATTAATTAGGGAAGCATCTTAACACAGTGAACCATTAACCAAAATTTGAAGGAAAACGGAATAATTCTGCATGAAAAACCCATTTATATAAATTAAGGGGGTATTAGCCCCCCGTTCCCCCCCCCCTTTATACTTAATCAATCAATCCCGAAAACTAATCAGGGAAAAGTCTTAACCCAATGAACCTATAAACAAATTTTGAAGCAAATAGAATAATTCTGCATGAAAAACCCATTTATATAAATTAAGTTGGGGATGGGGAATTATCCCCCCGTTCCCCCCCTTTATACTTAACCAATCAATCCCGAAAACTAATCAGGGAAGCGCCTTAACACAGTGAACCTATAAACAAAATTTGAAGGAAAACGGAATAATTCTGCATGAAAAACCCATTTCTATAAATTAAGGGGGTATTAGCCCCCCGTTCCCCCTTTATACTTAATAAATCAATCCCGAAAACTAATCAGGGAAACGCCTTAACACAGTGAACCTATAAACAAAATTTAAAGGAAATGGGATAATTCTGCATGAAAAACCCATTTATATAAATTGAGGGGGGGATTATCCCCCTGTTCCCCCCCTTTATACTTAACCAATCAATCCCGAAAACTAATCAGGGAAGCGCCTTAACACAGTGAACCTATAAACAAAATTTGGAGGAAAACGGAATAATTCTGCATGAAAAACCCATTTATATAAAATAAGGGGGGGGGGGATTAGCCACCGGTTTCCCCCTTTATACTTAACCAATCAATCCCGAAAATTAATTAGGGAAGCATCTTAACACAGTGAACCTTTAACCAAAATTTGACGGAAAACGGAATAATTCTGCATGAAAAACCCATTTATATAAATTAAGGGGGTATTAGCCCCCCGTTCCCCCCCTTTATACTTAATCAATCAATCCCGAAAACTAATCAGGGAAGCGTCTTAACCCAATGAACCTATAAACAAATTTTGAAGCAAATAGAATAATTCTGCATGAAAAACCCATTTATATAAATTAAGGGGGGGATTATCCCCCCGTTCCTCCCCTTTAGACTTAACCAATCAATCACGAAAAGTAATCAGGGAAGCGCCTTAACACAGTGAACCTATAAACAAAATTTGAAGGAAAACGGAATAATTCTGCATGAAAAACCCATTTATATAAAATAAGGGGGGGGTTAGCCCCCCGTTCTCCTCTTTATACTTAACCAATCAATCCCGAAAACTAATTAGGGAAGCGTCTTAACACAGTGAACCTTTAACCAAAATTTGAAGGAAATGGGATAATTCTGCATGAAAAACCTATTTATATAAATTAAGGGGGGATAAGCCCCCCCCGTTCCCCCCCTTTATATTTAACCAATCAATCCCGAAAAACTAATCAGGGAAGCCCCTTAACACAGTGAACCTATAAAAAAATTTGAAGGAAAACGGAATAATTCTGCATGAAAATCCCATTTATATAAATTAAGGGGGGTATTAGCCCCCCGTTCCCCCCCTTTATACTTAATCAATCAATCCCGAAAACTAATCAGGGAAGTGTCAACCCAATGAACCTATAAACAAATTTTGAAGCAAATAGAATAATTCTGCATGAAAAAGCCATTTATATAAATTAAGGGGGGTTTATCCCCCCGTTCCTCCCCTTTATACTTAACCAATCAATCCCGAAAACTAATCAGGGAAGCGCCTTAACACAGTGAACCTATAAACAAAATTTGAAGGAAAACGGAATAATTCTGCATGAAAAACCCATTTATATAAATTATGGGGGTATTAGCCCCCCGTTCTCCCCTTCATACTTAATAAATCAATCCCGAAAACTAATCAGGGAGGCGTCTTAACCCAACGAACCTATAAACAAATTTTTAAGCAAATAGAATAATTCTGCATGAAAAACACATTTATATAAATTAAGGGGGGTGGGATTATCCCCCCGTTCCCCCCATTTATACTTAACCAATCAATCCCGAAAACTAATCAGGGAAGCGCCTTAACACAGTGAACCTATAAACAAAATATGAAGGAAAACGGAATAATTCTGCATGAAAAACCCATTTATATAAAATAAGGGGGGATATGCCCCCGAATCCCTCCTTTATACTTAACCAATCAATCCCGAAAACTATTCAGGGAAACGCCTTAACACAGTGAACCTATAAACAAAATTTGAAGGAAATGGGATAATTCTGCATGAAAAACCCATTTATATAAATTGAGGGGGGGATTATCCCCCTGTTCTACCCCCTTTATACTTAACCAATCAATCCCGAAAACTAATCAGGGAAGCGCCTTAACACAGTGAACCTATCAACAAAATTTGAAGGAAAACGTAATAATTCTGCATGAAAAACCCATTTATATAAATTAAGGGGGTATTAGCCCCCCCGTTCCCCCCTTTATACTTAACCAATCAATCCCGAAAACTAATCAGGGAAGCGCCTTAACACAGTGAACCTATAAACAAAATTTGAAGGAAAACGGAATAATTCTGCATGAAAAACCCATTTATATAAATTAAGGGGGGGATTGGGAATTAGCCCCTTGTTCCCCCCCTTTATACTTAACTAATCAATCCCGAAAACTAATCAGGGAAGCGCCTTAACACAGTGAACCTATAAACAAAATTTGAAGGAAAGCGGAATAATTCTGCATGAAAAACCCATTTATATAAATTAAGGGGGGATGGGGAATTATCCCCCCGTTCCCCCTCTTTATACTTAACCAATCAATCCCGAAAACTAATCAGGGAAGCGCCTTAACACAGTGAACCTATAAACAAAATTTGAAGGAAAACGGAATAATTCTGCATGAAAAACCCATTTATATAAATTAAGGGGGTATTAGCCCCCCGTTCCCCCTTTATACTTAATAAATCAATCCCGAAAACTAATCAGGGAAGCGTCTTAACCCAATGAGCCTATAAACAAATTTTTAATCAAATAGAATAATTCTGCATGAAAAACCCATTTATATAAATTTAGGGGGGGGTATCCTCCCGTTCCCCCCCTTTATACTTAACCAATCAATCCCGAAAACTAATCAGGGAAGCGCCTTAACACAGTGAACCTATAAACAAAATTTGGAGGAAAACGGAATAATTCTGCATGAAAAACCCATTTATATAAAATAAGGGGGGGATTAGCCACCCGTTTCCCCCTTTATACTTAACCAATCAATCCCGAAAATTAATTAGGGAAGCATCTTAACACAGTGAACCTTTAACCAAAATTTGAAGGAAAACGGAATAATTCTGCATGAAAAACCCATTTATATAAATTATGGGGGTATTAGCCCCCCGTTCTCCCCTTTATACTTAATAAATCAATCCCGAAAACTAATCAGGGAGGCGTCTTAACCCAACGAACCTATAAACAAATTTTTAAGCAAATAGAATAATTCTGCATGAAAAACACATTTATATAAATTAAGGGGGGTGGGATTATACCCCCGTTCCCCCCATTTATACTTAACCAATCAATCCCGACAACTAATCAGGGAAGCGCCTTAACACAGTGAACCTATAAACAAAATATGAAGGAAAACGGAATAATTCTGCATGAAAAACCCATTTATATAAAATAAGGGGGGATATGCCCCCGAATCCCTCCTTTATACTTAACCAATCAATCCCGAAAACTAATCAGGGAAACGCCTTAACACAGTGAACCTATAAACAAAATTTGAAGGAAATGGGATAATTCTGCATGAAAAACCCATTTATATAAATTGAGGGGGGATTATCCCCCTGTTCCCCCCCCCCCTTTATACTTAACCAATCAATCCCGAAAACTAATCAGGGAAGCGCCTTAACACAGTGAACCTATAAACAAAATTTGAAGGAAAACGTAATAATTCTGCATGAAAAACCCATTTATATAAATTAAGGGGGTATTAGCCCCCCGTTCCCCCCCTTTATACTTAATCAATCAATCCCGAAAACTAATCAGGGAAGTGTCTTAACCCAATGAACCTATAAACAAATTTTGCAGCAAATAGAATAATTCTGCATGAAAAACCCATTTATATAAATTAAGGGGGGATATGCCCCCGAATCCCTCCTTTATACTTAACCAATCAATCCCGAAAACTAATCAGGGTAGCGCCTTAACACAGTGAACCTATCAACAAAATTTGAAGGAAAACGTAATAATTCTGCATGAAAAACCCATTTATATAAATTAAGGGGGTATTAGCCCCCCCCGTTCCTCTACTTTATACTTAATCAATCAATCCCGAAAACTAATTAGGGAAGCGTCTTAACACAGTGAACCTTTAACCAAAATTTGAAGGAAATGGGATAATTCTGCATGAAAAACCCATTTATATAAATTAAGGGGGGATTAGCCTCCCCCGTTTCCCCCTTTATACTTAACCAATCAATCCCGAAAAACTAATCAGGGAAGCGCCTTAACACAGTGAACCTATAAACAAAATTTGAAGGAAAACGGAATAATTCTGCATGAAAAACCCATTTCTATAAATTAAGGGGGGATGGGGAATTAGCCCCTTGTTCCCCCCCCTTTATACTTAACCAATCAATCCCGAAAACTAATCAGGGAAGCGCCTTAACACAGTGAACCTATAAACAAAATTTGAAGGAAAACGGAATAATTCTGCATGATAAACCCTTTGATATAAATTAAGGGGGGATGGGGAATTATCCCCCCGTTCCCCCCCTTTATACTTAACCAATCAATCCCGAAAACTAATCAGGGAAGCGCCTTAACACAGTGAACCTATAAAAAAAATTTGAAGGAAAACGGAATAATTCTGCATGAAAAACCCATTTATATAAATTAAGGGGGTATTAGCCCCCCGTTCCCCCTTTATACTTAATAAATCAATCCCGAAAACTAATCAGGGAAGCGTCTTAACCCAATGAGCCTATAAACAAATTTTTAAGCAAATAGAATAATTCTGCATGAAAAACACATTTATATAAATTAAGGGGGGTGGGATTATACCCCCGTTCCCCCCATTTATACTTAACCAATCAATCCCGAAAACTAATCAGGGAAGCGCCTTAACACAGTGAACCTATAAACAAAATATGAAGGAAAACGGAATAATTCTGCATGAAAAACCCATTTATATAAAATAAGGGGGGATATGCCCCCGAATCCCTCCTTTATACTTAACCAATCAATCCCGAAAACTAATCAGGGAAACGCCTTAACACAGTGAACCTATAAACAAAATTTGAAGGAAATGGGATAATTCTGCATGAAAAACCCATTTCTATAAATTGAGGGGGGATTATCCCCCTGTTCCCCCCCTTTATACTTAACCAATCAATCCCGAAAACTAATCACGGAAGCGCCTTAACACAGTGAACCTATAAACAAAATTTGAAGGAAAACGTAATAATTCTGCATGAAAAACCCATTTATATAAATTAAGGGGGTATTAGCCCCCCGTTCCCCCCCTTTATACTTAATCAATCAATCCCGAAAACTAATCAGGGAAGTGTCTTAACCCAATGAACCTATAAACAAATTTTGCAGCAAATAGAATAATTCTGCATGAAAAACCCATTTATATAAATTAAGGGGGGATTATCCCCCCGTTCCCCCCCTTTATACATAACCAATCAATCCCGAAAACTAATCAGGGTAGCGCCTTAACACAGTGAACCTATAAACAAAATTTGAAGGAAAACGGAATAATTCTGCATGAAAAACCCATTTCTATAAATTAAGGGTGGATGGGGAATTAGCCCCTTGTTCCCCCCCCCTTTATACTTAACCAATCAATCCCGAAAACTAATCAGGGAAGCGCCTTAACACAGTGAACCTATAAACAAAATTTGAAGGAAAACGGAATAATTCTGCATGATAAACCCTTTGATATAAATTAAGGGGGGGATGGGGAATTATCCCCCCGTTCCCCCCCTTTATACTTAACCAATCAATCCCGAAAACTAATCAGGGAAGCGCCTTAACACAGTGAACCTATAAACAAAATTTGAAGGAAAACGGAATAATTCTGCATGAAAAACCCATTTATATAAATTAAGGGGGTATTAGCCCCCCGTTCCCCCTTTATACTTAACCAATCAATCCCGAAAATTAATTAGGGAAGCATCTTAACACAGTGAACCTTTAACCAAAATTTGAAGGAAAACGGAATAATTCTGCATGAAAAACCCATTTATATAAGTTATGGGGGTATTAGCCCCCCGTTCTCCCCTTTATACTTAATAAATCAATCCCGAAAACTAATCAGGGAGGCGTCTTAACCCAACGAACCTATAAACAAATTTTTAAGCAAATAGAATAATTCTGCATGAAAAACACATTTATATAAATTAAGGGGGGTGGGATTATACCCCCGTTCCCCCCATTTATACTTAACCAATCAATCCCGAAAACTAATCAGGGAAGCGCCTTAACACAGTGAACCTATAAACAAAATATGAAGGAAAACGGAATAATTCTGCATGAAAAACCCATTTATATAAAATAAGGGGGGATATGCCCCCGAATCCCTCCTTTATACTTAACCAATCAATCCCGAAAACTAATCAGGGAAACGCCTTAACACAGTGAACCTATAAACAAATTTTGAAGGAAATGGGATAATTCTGCATGAAAAACCCATTTATATAAATTGAGGGGGGATTATCCCCCTGTTCCCCCCCTTTATACTTAACCAATCAATCCCGAAAACTAATCAGGGAAGCGCCTTAACACAGTGAACCTATAAACAAAATTTGAAGGAAAACGTAATAATTCTGCATGAAAAACCCATTTATATAAATTAAGGGGGTATTAGCCCCCCGTTCCCCCCCTTTATACTTAATCAATCAATCCCGAAAACTAATCAGGGAAGTGTCTTAACCCAATGAACCTATAAACAAATTTTGCAGCAAATAGAATAATTCTGCATGAAAAACCCATTTATATAAATTAAGGGGGGATTATCCCCCCGTTCCCCCCCTTTATACATAACCAATCAATCCCGAAAACTAATCAGGGTAGCGCCTTAACACAGTGAACCTATCAACAAAATTTGAAGGAAAACGTAATAATTCTGCATGAAAAACCCATTTATATAAATTAAGGGGGTATTAGCCCCCCCCGTTCCTCCCCTTTATACTTAATCAATCAATCCCGAAAACTAATTAGGGAAGCGTCTTAACACAGTGAACCTTTAACCAAAATTTGAAGGAAATGGGATAATTCTGCATGAAAAACCCATTTATATAAATTAAGGGGGGATTAGCCTCCCCCGTTTCCCCCTTTATACTTAACCAATCAATCCCGAAAAACTAATCAGGGAAGCGCCTTAACACAGTGAACCTATAAACAAAATCTGAAGGAAAACGTAATAATTCTGCATGAAAAACCCATTTATATAAATTAAGGGGGTATTAGCCACCCGTTCCCCCCCTTTATACTTAATCAATCAATCCCGAAAACTAATCAGGGAAGTGTCTTAACCCAATGAACCTATAAACAAATTTTGCAGCAAATAGAATAATTCTGCATGAAAAACCCATTTATATAAATTAAGGGGGGATTATCCCCCCGTTCCCCCCCTTTATACATAACCAATCAATCCCGAAAACTAATCAGGGTAGCGCCTTAACACAGTGAACCTATCAACAAAATTTGAAGGAAAACGTAATAATTCTGCATGAAAAACCCATTTATATAAATTAAGGGGGTATTAGCCCCCCCCGTTCCTCTACTTTATACTTAATCAATCAATCCCGAAAACTAATTAGGGAAGCGTCTTAACACAGTGAACCTTTAACCAAAATTTGAAGGAAATGGGATAATTCTGCATGAAAAACCCATTTATATAAATTAAGGGGGGATTAGCCTCCCCCGTTTCCCCCTTTATACTTAACCAATCAATCCCGAAAAACTAATCAGGGAAGCGCCTTAACACAGTGAACCTATAAACAAAATTTGAAGGAAAACGGAATAATTCTGCATGAAAAACCCATTTCTATAAATTAAGGGGGGATGGGGAATTAGCCCCTTGTTCCCCCCCCTTTATACTTAACCAATCAATCCCGAAAACTAATCAGGGAAGCGCCTTAACACAGTGAACCTATAAACAAAATTTGAAGGAAAACGGAATAATTCTGCATGATAAACCCTTTGATATAAATTAAGGGGGGATGGGGAATTATCCCCCCGTTCCCCCCCTTTATACTTAACCAATCAATCCCGAAAACTAATCAGGGAAGCGCCTTAACACAGTGAACCTATAAACAAAATTTGAAGGAAAACGGAATAATTCTGCATGAAAAACCCATTTATATAAATTAAGGGGGTATTAGCCCCCCGTTCCCCCTTTATACTTAATAAATCAATCCCGAAAACTAATCAGGGAAGCGTCTTAACCCAATGAGCCTATAAACAAATTTTTAAGCAAATAGAATAATTCTGCATGAAAAACACATTTATATAAATTAAGGGGGGTGGGATTATACCCCCGTTCCCCCCATTTATACTTAACCAATCAATCCCGAAAACTAATCAGGGAAGCGCCTTAACACAGTGAACCTATAAACAAAATATGAAGGAAAACGGAATAATTCTGCATGAAAAACCCATTTATATAAAATAAGGGGGGATATGCCCCCGAATCCCTCCTTTATACTTAACCAATCAATCCCGAAAACTAATCAGGGAAACGCCTTAACACAGTGAACCTATAAACAAAATTTGAAGGAAATGGGATAACTCTGCATGAAAAACCCATTTCTATAAATTGAGGGGGGATTTTCCCCCTGTTCCCCCCCTTTATACTTAACCAATCAATCCCGAAAACTAATCACGGAAGCGCCTTAACACAGTGAACCTATAAACAAAATTTGAAGGAAAACGTAATAATTCTGCATGAAAAACCCATTTATATAAATTAAGGGGGTATTAGCCCCCCGTTCCCCCCCTTTATACTTAATCAATCAATCCCGAAAACTAATCAGGGAAGTGTCTTAACCCAATGAACCTATAAACAAATTTTGCAGCAAATAGAATAATTCTGCATGAAAAACCCATTTATATAAATTAAGGGGGGATTATCCCCCCGTTCCCCCCCTTTATACATAACCAATCAATCCCGAAAACTAATCAGGGTAGCGCCTTAACACAGTGAACCTATCAACAAAATTTGAAGGAAAACGTAATAATTCTGCATGAAAAACCCATTTATATAAATTAAGGGGGTATTAGCCCCCCCCGTTCCTCCCCTTTATACTTAATCAATCAATCCCGAAAACTAATTAGGGAAGCGTCTTAACACAGTGAACCTTTAACGAAAATTTGAAGGAAATGGGATAATTCTGCATGAAAAACCCATTTATATAAATTAAGGGGGGATTAGCCTCCCCCGTATCCCCCTTTATAGTTAACCAATCAATCCCGAAAAACTAATCAGGGAAGCGCCTTAACACAGTGAACCTATAAACAAAATTTGAAGGAAAACGGAATAATTCTGCATGAAAAACCCATTTCTATAAATTAAGGGTGGATGGGGAATTAGCCCCTTGTTCCCCCCCCCCTTTATACTTAACCAATCAATCCCGAAAACTAATCAGGGAAGCGCCTTAACACAGTGAACCTATAAACAAAATTTGAAGGAAAACGGAATAATTCTGCATGATAAACCCTTTGATATAAATTAAGGGGGGGATGGGGAATTATCCCCCCGTTCCCCCCCTTTATACTTAACCAATCAATCCCGAAAACTAATCAGGGAAGCGCCTTAACACAGTGAACCTATAAACAAAATTTGAAGGAAAACGGAATAATTCTGCATGAAAAACCCATTTATATAAATTAAGGGGGTATTAGCCCCCCGTTCCCCCTTTATACTTAATAAATCAATCCCGAAAACTAATCAGGGAAGCGTCTTAACCCAATGAGCCTATAAACAAATTTTTAATCAAATAGAATAATTCTGCATGAAAAACCCATTTATATAAATTAAGGGGGGGTATCCTCCCGTTCCCCCCCTTTATACTTAACCAATCAATCCCGAAAATAATCAGGGAAGCGCCTTAACACAGTGAACCTATAAACAAAATTTGGAGGAAAACGGAATAATTCTGCATGAAAAACCCATTTATATAAAATAAGGGGGGGATTAGCCACCCGTTTCCCCCTTTATACTTAACCAATCAATCCCGAAAATCAATTAGGGAAGCATCTTAACACAGTGAACCTTTAACCAAAATTTGAAGGAAAACGGAATAATTCTGCATGAAAAACCCATTTATATAAATTATGGGGGTATTAGCCCCCCGTTCTCCCCTTTATACTTAATAAATCAATCCCGAAAACTAATCAGGGAGGCGTCTTAACCCAACGAACCTATAAACAAATTTTTAAGCAAATAGAATAATTCTGCATGAAAAACACATTTATATAAATTAAGGGGGGTGGGATTATACCCCCGTTCCCCCCATTTATACTTAACCAATCAATCCCGAAAACTAATCAGGGAAGCGCCTTAACACAGTGAACCTATAAACAAAATATGAAGGAAAACGGAATAATTCTGCATGAAAAACCCATTTATATAAAATAAGGGGGGATATGCCCCCGAATCCCTCCTTTATACTTAACCAATCAATCCCGAAAACTAATCAGGGAAACGCCTTAACACAGTGAACCTATAAACAAATTTTGAAGGAAATGGGATAATTCTGCATGAAAAACCCATTTATATAAATTGAGGGGGGATTATCCCCCTGTTCCCCCCCTTTATACTTAACCAATCAATCCCGAAAACTAATCAGGGAAGCGCCTTAACACAGTGAACCTATAAACAAAATTTGAAGGAAAACGTAATAATTCTGCATGAAAAACCCATTTATATAAATTAAGGGGGTATTAGCCCCCCGTTCCCCCCCTTTATACTTAATCAATCAATCCCGAAAACTAATCAGGGAAGTGTCTTAACCCAATGAACCTATAAACAAATTTTGCAGCAAATAGAATAATTCTGCATGAAAAACCCATTTATATAAATTAAGGGGGGATTATCCCCCCGTTCCCCCCCTTTATACATAACCAATCAATCCCGAAAACTAATCAGGGTAGCGCCTTAACACAGTGAACCTATCAACAAAATTTGAAGGAAAACGTAATAATTCTGCATGAAAAACCCATTTATATAAATTAAGGGGGTATTAGCCCCCCCCGTTCCTCCCCTTTATACTTAATCAATCAATCCCGAAAACTAATTAGGGAAGCGTCTTAACACAGTGAACCTTTAACCAAAATTTGAAGGAAATGGGATAATTCTGCATGAAAAACCCATTTATATAAATTAAGGGGGGATTAGCCTCCCCCGTTTCCCCCTTTATACTTAACCAATCAATCCCGAAAAACTAATCAGGGAAGCGCCTTAACAAAGTGAACCTATAAACAAAATTTGAAGGAAAACGGAATAATTCTGCATGAAAAACCCATTTCTATAAATTAAGGGGGGGATGGGGAATCAGCCCCTTGTTCCCCCCCCCTTTATACTTAACCAATCAATCCCGAAAACTAATCAGGGAAGCGCCTTAACACAGTGAACCTATAAACAAAATTTGGAGGAAAACGGAATAATTCTGCATGATAAACCCTTTGATATAAATTAAGGGGGGGATGGGGAATTATCCCCCCGTTCCCCCCCTTTATACTTAACCAATCAATCCCGAAAACTAATCAGGGAAGCGCCTTAACACAGTGAACCTATAAACAAAATTTGAAGGAAAACGGAATAATTCTGCATGAAAAACCCATTTATATAAAATAAGGGGGGGATTAGCCACCCGTTCCCCCCTTTATACTTAACCAATCAATCCCGAAAATTAATTAGGGAAGCATCTTAACACAGTGAACCTTTAACCAAAATTTGAAGGAAAACGGAATAATTCTGCATGAAAAACCCATTTATATAAATTAAGGTGGTATTAGCCCCCCGTTCCCCCCCCTTTATACTTAATCAATCAATCCCGAAAACTAATCAGGGAAGCGTCTTAACCCAATGAACCTATAAACAAATTTTGAAGCAAATAGAATAATTCTGCATGAAAAACCCATTTATATAAATTAAGGGGGGGATTATCCCCCGTTCCCTCCCCCTTTATACTTAACCAATCAATCCCGAAAACTAATCAGGGAAGCGGCTTAACACAGTGAACCTATAAACAAAATTTGAAGGAAAACGTAATAATTCTGCATGAAAAACCCATTTATATAAATTAAGGGGGGTATTAGCCCCCCGTTGCCCCCCTTTATACTTAATCAATCAATCCCGAAAACTAATCAGGGAAGTGTCTTAACCCAATGAACCTATAAACAAATTTTGCAGCAAATAGAATAATTCTGCATGAAAAACCCATTTATATAAATTAAGGGGGGTATTAGCCCCCCGTTGCCCCCCTTTATACTTAATCAATCAATCCCGAAAACTAATCAGGGAAGTGTCTTAACCCAATGAACCTATAAACAAATTTTGCAGCAAATAGAATAATTCTGCATGAAAAACCCATTTATATAAATTAAGGGGGGATTATCCCCCCGTTCCCCCCCTTTATACATAACCAATCAATCCCGAAAACTAATCAGGGAAGCGCCTTAACACAGTGAACCTATCAACAAAATTTGAAGGAAAACGTAATAATTCTGCATGAAAAACCCATTTATATAAATTAAGGGGGTATTAGCCCCCCCGTTCCTCCCCTTTATACTTAATCAATCAATCCCGAAAACTAATTAGGGAAGCGTCTTAACACAGTGAACCTTTAACCAAAATTTGAAGGAAATGGGATAATTCTGCATGAAAAACCCATTTATATAAATTAAGGGGGGATTAGCCTCCCCCGTTTCCCCCTTTATACTTAACCAATCAATCCCGAAAAACTAATCAGGGAAGCGCCTTAACAAAGTGAACCTATAAACAAAATTTGAAGGAAAACGGAATAATTCTGCATGAAAAACCCATTTCTATAAATTAAGGGGGGGATGGGGAATCAGCCCCTTGTTCCCCCCCCCTTTATACTTAACCAATCAATCCCGAAAACTAATCAGGGAAGCGCCTTAACACAGTGAACCTATAAACAAAATTTGGAGGAAAACGGAATAATTCTGCATGATAAACCCTTTGATATAAATTAAGGGGGGGATGGGGAATTATCCCCCCGTTCCCCCCCTTTATACTTAACCAATCAATCCCGAAAACTAATCAGGGAAGCGCCTTAACACAGTGAACCTATAAACAAAATTTGAAGGAAAACGGAATAATTCTGCATGAAAAACCCATTTATATAAAATAAGGGGGGGATTAGCCACCCGTTCCCCCCTTTATACTTAACCAATCAATCCCGAAAATTAATTAGGGAAGCATCTTAACACAGTGAACCTTTAACCAAAATTTGAAGGAAAACGGAATAATTCTGCATGAAAAACCCATTTATATAAATTAAGGTGGTATTAGCCCCCCGTTCCCCCCCCCTTTATACTTAATCAATCAATCCCGAAAACTAATCAGGGAAGCGTCTTAACCCAATGAACCTATAAACAAATTTTGAAGCAAATAGAATAATTCTGCATGAAAAACCCATTTATATAAATTAAGGGGGGGATTATCCCCCGTTCCCTCCCCCTTTATACTTAACCAATCAATCCCGAAAACTAATCAGGGAAGCGGCTTAACACAGTGAACCTATAAACAAAATTTGAAGGAAAACGTAATAATTCTGCATGAAAAACCCATTTATATAAATTAAGGGGGGTATTAGCCCCCCGTTGCCCCCCTTTATACTTAATCAATCAATCCCGAAAACTAATCAGGGAAGTGTCTTAACCCAATGAACCTATAAACAAATTTTGCAGCAAATAGAATAATTCTGCATGAAAAACCCATTTATATAAATTAAGGGGGGTATTAGCCCCCCGTTGCCCCCCTTTATACTTAATCAATCAATCCCGAAAACTAATCAGGGAAGTGTCTTAACCCAATGAACCTATAAACAAATTTTGCAGCAAATAGAATAATTCTGCATGAAAAACCCATTTATATAAATTAAGGGGGGATTATCCCCCCGTTCCCCCCCTTTATACATAACCAATCAATCCCGAAAACTAATCAGGGAAGCGCCTTAACACAGTGAACCTATCAACAAAATTTGAAGGAAAACGTAATAATTCTGCATGAAAAACCCATTTATATAAATTAAGGGGGTATTAGCCCCCCCGTTCCTCCCCTTTATACTTAATCAATCAATCCCGAAAACTAATTAGGGAAGCGTCTTAACACAGTGAACCTTTAACCAAAATTTGAAGGAAATGGGATAATTCTGCATGAAAAACCCATTTATATAAATTAAGGGCGAATTAGCCTCCTCGTTCCCCCCTTTATACTTAACCAATCAATCCCGAAAAACTAATCAGGGAAGCGCCTTAACACAGTGAACCTATAAACAAAATTTAAAGGAAAACGGAATAATTCTGCATAAAAAACCCATTTATATAAATTAAGGGGGGGGATGGGGAATTAGCCCCTTGTTCCCCCCTTTTATACTTAACCAATCAATCCCGAAAACTAATCAGGGAAGCGCCTTAACACAGTGAACCTATAAACAAAATTTGAAGGAAAGCGGAATAATTCTGCATGAAAAACCCATTTATATAAATTAAGGGGGGGATGGGGAATTATCCCCCCGTTCCCCCCCTTTATACTTAACCAATCAATCCCGAAAACTAATCAGGGAAGCGCCTTAACACAGTGAACCTATAAACAAAATTTGAAGGAAAACGGAATAATTCTGCATGAAAAACCCATTTATATAAATTAAGGGGGTATTAGTCCCCCGTTCCCCCCTTTATACTTAATAAATCAATCCCGAAAACTAATCAGGGAAGCGTCTTAACCCAATGAGCCTATAAACAAATTTTTAAGCAAATAGAATAATTCTGCATGAAAAACCCATTTATATAAATTAAAGGGGGGGGGTTATCCTCCCGTTCCCCCCCTTTATACTTAACCAATCAATCCCGAAAACTAATCAGGGAAGCGCCTTAACACAGTGAACCTATAAACAAAATTTGGAGGAAAACGGAATAATTCTGCATGAAAAACCCATTTATATAAAATAAGGGGGGGGATTAGCCACCCGTTCCCCCCTTTATACTTAACCAATCAATCCCGAAAACTAATTAGGGAAGCATCTTAACACAGTGAACCTTTAACCAAAATTTGAAGGAAAACGGAATAATTCTGCATGAAAAACCCATTTATATAAATTAAGGGGGTATTAGCCCCCCGTTCCCCCCCCCCTTTATACTTAATCAATCAATCCCGAAAACTAATCAGGGAAGCGTCTTAACCCAATGAACCTATAAACAAATTTTGAAGCAAATAGAATAATTCTGCATGAAAAACCCATTTATATAAATTAAGGGGGGGGGATTATCCCCCCGTTCCTCCCCTTTAAACTTAACCAATCAATCACGAAAACTAATCAGGGAAGCGCCTTAACACAGTGAACCTATAAACAAAATTTGAAGGAAAACGGAATAATTCTGCATGAAAAACCCATTTATATAAAATAAGGGGGGGGGTTTAGCCCCCCGTTCTCCTCTTT
Organism: Maratus michaelseni; assembly: GCA_963931845.1. Classification (NCBI taxonomy): domain Eukaryota; kingdom Metazoa; phylum Arthropoda; class Arachnida; order Araneae; family Salticidae; genus Maratus; species Maratus michaelseni. Next base: position 191,532,833 of record OZ007587.1, read on the forward strand.
ATACTTAACCAATCAATCCCGAAAACTAATTAGGGAAGCGTCTTAACACAGTGAACCTTTAACCAAAATTTGAAGGAAATGGGATAATTCTGCATGAAAAACCTATTTATATAAATTAAGGGGGGATTAGCCCCCCCCGTTCCCCCCTTTATACTTAACCAATCAATCCCGAAAATCTAATCAGGGAAGCCCCTTAACACAGTGAACCTATAAACAAAATTTGAAGGAAAACGGAATAATTTTGCTTGAAAAACCCATTTATATAAATTAAGGAGGGATTAGCCCCCCGTTCTCCCCTTTATACTTAACCAATCAATCCCGAAAAGTAATCAGGGAAGCGTCTTAACCCAATGAACCTATAAACAAAATTTGAAGGAAAACGGAATAATTCTGCATGAAAAACCCATTTATATAAATTAAGGGGGGGATTAACCCCCGTTCCCTCCCCCTTTATACTTAACCAATCAATCCCGAAAACTAATCAGGGAAGCGGCTTAACACAGTGAACCTATAAACAAAATTTGAAGGAAAACGTAATAATTCTGCATGAAAAACCCATTTATATAAATTAAGGGGGGTATTAGCCCCCCGTTGCCCCCCTTTATACTTAATCAATCAATCCCGAAAACTAATCAGGGAAGTGTCTTAACCCAATGAACCTATAAACAAATTTTGCAGCAAATAGAATAATTCTGCATGAAAAACCCATTTATATAAATTAAGGGGGGATTATCCCCCCGTTCCCCCCCTTTATACATAACCAATCAATCCCGAAAACTAATCAGGGAAGCGGCTTAACACAGTGAACCTATAAACAAAATTTGAAGGAAAACGTAATAATTCTGCATGAAAAACCCATTTATATAAATTAAGGGGGGTATTAGCCCCCCGTTGCCCCCTTTATACTTAATCAATCAATCCCGAAAACTAATCAGGGAAGTGTCTTAACCCAATGAACCTATAAACAAATTTTGCAGCAAATAGAATAATTCTGCATGAAAAACCCATTTATATAAATTAAGGGGGGATTATCCCCCCGTTCCCCCCCTTTATACATAACCAATCAATCCCGAAAACTAATCAGGGAAGCGCCTTAACACAGTGAACCTTTAACCAAAATTTGAAGGAAATGGGATAATTCTGCATGAAAAACCCATTTATATAATTTAAGGGCGAATTAGCCTCCTCGTTCCCCCCTTTATACTTAACCAATCAATCCCGAAAAACTAATCAGGGAAGCGCCTTAACACAGTGAACCTATAAACAAAATTTGAAGGGAAACGGAATAATTCTGCATAAAAAACCCATTTATATAAATTAAGGGGGGGGATGGGGAATTAGCCCCTTGTTCCCCCCCTTTATACTTAACCAATCAATCCCGAAAACTAATCAGGGAAGCGCCTTAACACAGTGAACCTATAAACAAAATTTGAAGGAAAGCGGAATAATTCTGCATGAAAAACCCATTTATATAAATTAAGGGGGGGATGGGGAATTATCCCCCCGTTCCCCCCCTTTATACTTAACCAATCAATCCCGAAAACTAATCAGGGAAGCGCCTTAACACAGTGAACCTATAAACAAAATTTGAAGGAAAACGGAATAATTCTGCATGAAAAACCCATTTATATAAATTAAGGGGGTATTAGTCCCCCGTTCCCCCCTTTATACTTAATAAATCAATCCCGAAAACTAATCAGGGAAGCGTCTTAACCCAATGAGCCTATAAACAAATTTTTAAGCAAATAGAATAATTCTGCATGAAAAACCCATTTATATAAATTAAGGGGGGGGGTTATCCTCCCGTTCCCCCCCTTTATACTTAACCAATCAATCCCGAAAACTAATCAGGGAAGCGCCTTAACACAGTGAACCTATAAACAAAATTTGGAGGAAAACGGAATAATTCTGCATGAAAAACCCATTTATATAAATTAAGGGGGTATTAGTCCCCCGTTCCCCCCTTTATACTTAATAAATCAATCCCGAAAACTAATCAGGGAAGCGTCTTAACCCAATGAGCCTATAAACAAATTTTTAAGCACATAGAATAATTCTGCATGAAAAACCCATTTATATAAATTAAGGGGGGGGGGTTATCCTCCCGTTCCCCCCCTTTATACTTAACCAATCAATCCCGAAAACTAATCAGGGAAGCGCCTTATTACAGTGAACCTATAAACAAAATTTGGAGGAAAACGGAATAATTCTGCATGAAAAACCCATTTATATAAAATAAGGGGGGGGGGGGTTAGCCCCCCGTTCTCCTCTTTATACTTAACCAATCAATCCCGAAAACTAATTAGGGAAGCGTCTTAACACAGTGAACCTTTAACCAAAATTTGAAGGAAATGGGATAATTCTGCATGAAAAACCTATTTATATAAATTAAGGGGGGATTAGCCCCCCCCGTTCCCCCCCTTTATACTTAACCAATCAATCCCGAAAACTAATTAGGGAAGCGTCTTAACACAGTGAACCTTTAACCAAAATTTGAAGCAAATAGAATAATTCTGCATGAAAAAGCCATTTATATAAATTAAGGGGGGTTTATCCCCCCGTTCCTCCCCTTTATACTTAACCAATCAATCCCGAAAACTAATCAGGGAAGCGCCTTAACACAGTGAACCTATAAACAAAATTTGAAGGAAAACGGAATAATTCTGCATGAAAAACCCATTTATATAAATTATGGGGGTATTAGCCCCCCGTTCTCCCCTTTATACTTAATAAATCAATCCCGAAAACTAATCAGGGAGGCGTCTTAACCCAACGAACCTATAAACAAATTTTTAAGCAAATAGAATAATTCTGCATGAAAAACACATTTATATAAATTAAGGGGGGTGGGATTATCCCCCCGTTCCCCCCATTTATACTTAACCAATCAATCCCGAAAACTAATCAGGGAAGCGCCTTAACACAGTGAACCTATAAACAAAATATGAAGGAAAACGGAATAATTCTGCATGAAAAACCCATTTATATAAAATAAGGGGGGATATGCCCCCGAATCCCTCCATTATACTTAACCAATCAATCCCGAAAACTAATCAGGGAAACGCCTTAACACAGTGAACCTATAAACAAAATTTGAAGGAAATGGGATAATTCTGCATGAAAAACCCATTTATATAAATTGAGGGGGGGATTATCCCCCTGCTCTACCCCCTTTATACTTAACCAATCAATCCCGAAAACTAATCAGGGAAGCCCCTTAACACAGTGAACCTATAAACAAAATTTGAAGGAAAACGGAATAATTCTGCATGAAAATCCCATTTATATAAATTAAGGGGGGTATTAGCCCCCCGTTCCCCCCCTTTATACTTAATCAATCAATCCCGAAAACTAATCAGGGAAGTGTCTTAACCCAATGAACCTATAAACAAATTTTGAAGCAAATAGAATAATTCTGCATGAAAAAGCCATTTATATAAATTAAGGGGGGTTTATCCCCCCGTTCCTCCCCTTTATACTTAACCAATCAATCCCGAAAACTAATCAGGGAAGCGCCTTAACACAGTGAACCTATAAACAAAATTTGAAGGAAAACGGAATAATTCTGCATGAAAAACCCATTTATATAAATTATGGGGGTATTAGCCCCCCGTTCTCCCCTTTATACTTAATAAATCAATCCCGAAAACTAATCAGGGAGGCGTCTTAACCCAACGAACCTATAAACAAATTTTTAAGCAAATAGAATAATTCTGCATGAAAAACACATTTATATAAATTAAGGGGGGTGGGATTATCCCCCCGTTCCCCCCATTTATACTTAACCAATCAATCCCGAAAACTAATCAGGGAAGCGCCTTAACACAGTGAACCTATAAACAAAATATGAAGGAAAACGGAATAATTCTGCATGAAAAACCCATTTATATAAAATAAGGGGGGATATGCCCCCGAATCCCTCCTTTATACTTAACCAATCAATCCCGAAAACTAATCAGGGAAACGCCTTAACACAGTGAACCTATAAACAAAATTTGAAGGAAATGGGATAATTCTGCATGAAAAACCCATTTATATAAATTGAGGGGGGGATTATCCCCCTGTTCTACCCCCTTTATACTTAACCAATCAATCCCGAAAACTAATCAGGGAAGCGCCTTAACACAGTGAACCTATAAACAAAATTTGAAGGAAAGCGGAATAATTCTGCATGAAAAACCCATTTATATAAATTGAGGGGGGATTATCCCCCTGTTCCCCCCCTTTATACTTAACCAATCAATCCCGAAAACTAATCAGGGAAGCGCCTTAACACAGTGAACCTATAAACAAAATTTGAAGGAAAACGTAATAATTCTGCATGAAAAACCCATTTATATTAATTAAGGGGGTATTAGCCCCCCGTTCCCCCCCTTTATACTTAATCAATCAATCCCGAAAACTAATCAGGGAAGTGTCTTAACCCAATGAACCTATAAACAAATTTTGCAGCAAATAGAATAATTCTGCATGAAAAACCCATTTATATAAATTAAGGGGGGATTATCCCCCCGTTCCCCCCCTTTATACATAACCAATCAATCCCGAAAACTAATCAGGGTAGCGCCTTAACACAGTGAACCTATCAACAAAATTTGAAGGAAAACGTAATAATTCTGCATGAAAAACCCATTTATATAAATTAAGGGGGTATTAGCCCCCCCCGTTCCTCCCCTTTATACTTAATCAATCAATCCCGAAAACTAATTAGGGAAGCGTCTTAACACAGTGAACCTTTAACCAAAATTTGAAGGAAATGGGATAATTCTGCATGAAAAACCCATTTATATAAATTAAGGGGGGATTAGCCTCCCCCGTTTCCCCCTTTATACTTAACCAATCAATCCCGAAAAACTAATCAGGGAAGCGCCTTAACAAAGTGAACCTATAAACAAAATTTGAAGGAAAACGGAATAATTCTGCATGAAAAACCCATTTATATAAAATAAGGGGGGATATGCCCCCGAATCCCTCCTTTATACTTAACCAATCAATCCCGAAAACTAATCAGGGAAACGCCTTAACACAGTGAACCTATAAACAAAATTTGAAGGAAATGGGATAATTCTGCATGAAAAACCCATTTCTATAAATTGAGGGGGGATTATCCCCCTGTTCCCCCCCTTTATACTTAACCAATCAATCCCGAAAACTAATCACGGAAGCGCCTTAACACAGTGAACCTATAAACAAAATTTGAAGGAAAACGTAATAATTCTGCATGAAAAACCCATTTATATAAATTAAGGGGGTATTAGCCCCCCGTTCCCCCCCTTTATACTTAATCAATCAATCCCGAAAACTAATCAGGGAAGTGTCTTAACCCAATGAACCTATAAACAAATTTTGCAGCAAATAGAATAATTCTGCATGAAAAACCCATTTATATAAATTAAGGGGGGATTAGCCTCCCCCGTATCCCCCTTTATACTTAACCAATCAATCCCGAAAAACTAATCAGGGAAGCGCCTTAACACAGTGAACCTATAAACAAAATTTGAAGGAAAACGGAATAATTCTGCATGAAAAACCCATTTCTATAAATTAAGGGTGGATGGGGAATTAGCCCCTTGTTCCCCCCCCCCTTTATACTTAACCAATCAATCCCGAAAACTAATCAGGGAAGCGCCTTAACACAGTGAACCTATAAACAAAATTTGAAGGAAAACGGAATAATTCTGCATGATAAACCCTTTGATATAAATTAAGGGGGGGATGGGGAATTATCCCCCCGTTCCCCCCCTTTATACTTAACCAATCAATCCCGAAAACTAATCAGGGAAGCGCCTTAACACAGTGAACCTATAAACAAAATTTGAAGGAAAACGGAATAATTCTGCATGAAAAACCCATTTATATAAATTAAGGGGGTATTAGCCCCCCGTTCCCCCTTTATACTTAATAAATCAATCCCGAAAACTAATCAGGGAAGCGTCTTAACCCAATGAGCCTATAAACAAATTTTTAATCAAATAGAATAATTCTGCATGAAAAACCCATTTATATAAATTAAGGGGGGGTATCCTCCCGTTCCCCCCCTTTATACTTAACCAATCAATCCCGAAAATAATCAGGGAAGCGCCTTAACACAGTGAACCTATAAACAAAATTTGGAGGAAAACGGAATAATTCTGCATGAAAAACCCATTTATATAAAATAAGGGGGGGATTAGCCACCCGTTTCCCCCTTTATACTTAACCAATCAATCCCGAAAATTAATTAGGGAAGCATCTTAACACAGTGAACCTTTAACCAAAATTTGAAGGAAAACGGAATAATTCTGCATGAAAAACCCATTTATATAAATTATGGGGGTATTAGCCCCCCGTTCTCCCCTTTATACTTAATAAATCAATCCCGAAAACTAATCAGGGAGGCGTCTTAACCCAACGAACCTATAAACAAATTTTTAAGCAAATAGAATAATTCTGCATGAAAAACACATTTATATAAATTAAGGGGGGTGGGATTATACCCCCGTTCCCCCCATTTATACTTAACCAATCAATCCCGAAAACTAATCAGGGAAGCGCCTTAACACAGTGAACCTATAAACAAAATATGAAGGAAAACGGAATAATTCTGCATGAAAAACCCATTTATATAAAATAAGGGGGGATATGCCCCCGAATCCCTCCTTTATACTTAACCAATCAATCCCGAAAACTAATCAGGGAAACGCCTTAACACAGTGAACCTATAAACAAATTTTGAAGGAAATGGGATAATTCTGCATGAAAAACCCATTTATATAAATTGAGGGGGGATTATCCCCCTGTTCCCCCCCTTTATACTTAACCAATCAATCCCGAAAACTAATCAGGGAAGCGCCTTAACACAGTGAACCTATAAACAAAATTTGAAGGAAAACGTAATAATTCTGCATGAAAAACCCATTTATATAAATTAAGGGGGTATTAGCCCCCGTTCCCCCCCTTTATACTTAATCAATCAATCCCGAAAACTAATCAGGGAAGTGTCTTAACCCAATGAACCTATAAACAAATTTTGCAGCAAATAGAATAATTCTGCATGAAAAACCCATTTATATAAATTAAGGGGGGATTATCCCCCCGTTCCCCCCCTTTATACATAACCAATCAATCCCGAAAACTAATCAGGGTAGCGCCTTAACACAGTGAACCTATCAACAAAATTTGAAGGAAAACGTAATAATTCTGCATGAAAAACCCATTTATATAAATTAAGGGGGTATTAGCCCCCCCCGTTCCTCCCCTTTATACTTAATCAATCAATCCCGAAAACTAATTAGGGAAGCGTCTTAACACAGTGAACCTTTAACCAAAATTTGAAGGAAATGGGATAATTCTGCATGAAAAACCCATTTATATAAATTAAGGGGGGATTAGCCTCCCCCGTTTCCCCCTTTATACTTAACCAATCAATCCCGAAAAACTAATCAGGGAAGCGCCTTAACAAAGTGAACCTATAAACAAAATTTGAAGGAAAACGGAATAATTCTGCATGAAAAACCCATTTCTATAAATTAAGGGGGGGATGGGGAATCAGCCCCTTGTTCCCCCCCCCCTTTATACTTAACCAATCAATCCCGAAAACTAATCAGGGAAGCGCCTTAACACAGTGAACCTATAAACAAAATTTGGAGGAAAACGGAATAATTCTGCATGATAAACCCTTTGATATAAATTAAGTGGGGGATGGGGAATTATCCCCCCGTTCCCCCCCTTTATACTTAACCAATCAATCCCGAAAACTAATCAGGGAAGCGCCTTAACACAGTGAATCTATAAACAAAATTTGAAGGAAAACGGAATAATTCTGCATGAAAAACCCATTTATATAAAATAAGGGGGGGATTAGCCACCCGTTCCCCCCTTTATACTTAACCAATCAATCCCGAAAATTAATTAGGGAAGCATCTTAACACAGTGAACCTTTAACCAAAATTTGAAGGAAAACGGAATAATTCTGCATGAAAAACCCATTTATATAAATTAAGGTGGTATTAGCCCCCCGTTCCCCCCCCTTTATACTTAATCAATCAATCCCGAAAACTAATCAGGGAAGCGTCTTAACCCAATGAACCTATAAACAAAATTTGAAGCAAATAGAATAATTCTGCATGAAAAACCCATTTATATAAATTAAGGGGGGGATTATCCCCCGTTCCCTCCCCCTTTATACTTAACCAATCAATCCCGAAAACTAATCAGGGAAGCGGCTTAACACAGTGAACCTATAAACAAAATTTGAAGGAAAACGTAATAATTCTGCATGAAAAACCCATTTATATAAATTAAGGGGGGTATTAGCCCCCCGTTGCCCCCCTTTATACTTAATCAATCAATCCCGAAAACTAATCAGGGAAGTGTCTTAACCCAATGAACCTATAAACAAATTTTGCAGCAAATAGAATAATTCTGCATGAAAAACCCATTTATATAAATTAAGGGGGGTATTAGCCCCCCGTTGCCCCCCTTTATACTTAATCAATCAATCCCGAAAACTAATCAGGGAAGTGTCTTAACCCAATGAACCTATAAACAAATTTTGCAGCAAATAGAATAATTCTGCATGAAAAACCCATTTATATAAATTAAGGGGGGATTATCCCCCCGTTCCCCCCCTTTATACATAACCAATCAATCCCGAAAACTAATCAGGGAAGCGCCTTAACACAGTGAACCTATCAACAAAATTTGAAGGAAAACGTAATAATTCTGCATGAAAAACCCATTTATATAAATTAAGGGGGTATTAGCCCCCCCGTTCCTCCCCTTTATACTTAATCAATCAATCCCGAAAACTAATTAGGGAAGCGTCTTAACACAGTGAACCTTTAACCAAAATTTGAAGGAAATGGGATAATTCTGCATGAAAAACCCATTTATATAAATTAAGGGGGGATTAGCCTCCCCCGTTTCCCCCTTTATACTTAACCAATCAATCCCGAAAAACTAATCAGGGAAGCGCCTTAACAAAGTGAACCTATAAACAAAATTTGAAGGAAAACGGAATAATTCTGCATGAAAAACCCATTTCTATAAATTAAGGGGGGGATGGGGAATCAGCCCCTTGTTCCCCCCCCTTTATACTTAACCAATCAATCCCGAAAACTAATCAGGGAAGCGCCTTAACACAGTGAACCTATAAACAAAATTTGGAGGAAAACGGAATAATTCTGCATGATAAACCCTTTGATATAAATTAAGGGGGGATGGGGAATTATCCCCCCGTTCCCCCCCTTTATACTTAACCAATCAATCCCGAAAACTAATCAGGGAAGCGCCTTAACACAGTGAACCTATAAACAAAATTTGAAGGAAAACGGAATAATTCTGCATGAAAAACCCATTTATATAAAATAAGGGGGGGATTAGCCACCCGTTCCCCCCTTTATACTTAACCAATCAATCCCGAAAATTAATTAGGGAAGCATCTTAACACAGTGAACCTTTAACCAAAATTTGAAGGAAAACGGAATAATTCTGCATGAAAAACCCATTTATATAAATTAAGGGGGGATTAGCCTCCCCCGTTTCCCCCTTTATACTTAACCAATCAATCCCGAAAAACTAATCAGGGAAGCGCCTTAACACAGTGAACCTATAAACAAAATTTGAAGGAAAACGGAATAATTCTGCATGAAAAACCCATTTATATAAATTAAGGTGGTATTAGACCCCCGTTCCCCCCCCCTTTATACTTAATCAATCAATCCCGAAAACTAATCAGGGAAGCGTCTTAACCCAATGAACCTATAAACAAATTTTGAAGCAAATAGAATAATTCTGCATGAAAAACCCATTTATATAAATTAAGGGGGGGATTATCCCCCGTTCCCTCCCCCTTTATACTTAACCAATCAATCCCGAAAACTAATCAGGGAAGCGGCTTAACACAGTGAACCTATAAACAAAATTTGAAGGAAAACGTAATAATTCTGCATGAAAAACCCATTTATATAAATTAAGGGGGGTATTAGCCCCCCGTTGCCCCCCTTTATACTTAATCAATCAATCCCGAAAACTAATCAGGGAAGTGTCTTAACCCAATGAACCTATAAACAAATTTTGCAGCAAATAGAATAATTCTGCATGAAAAACCCATTTATATAAATTAAGGGGGGTATTAGCCCCCCGTTGCCCCCCTTTATACTTAATCAATCAATCCCGAAAACTAATCAGGGAAGTGTCTTAACCCAATGAACCTATAAACAAATTTTGCAGCAAATAGAATAATTCTGCATGAAAAACCCATTTATATAAATTAAGGGGGGATTATCCCCCCGTTCCCCCCCTTTATACATAACCAATCAATCCCGAAAACTAATCAGGGAAGCGCCTTAACACAGTGAACCTATCAACAAAATTTGAAGGAAAACGTAATAATTCTGCATGAAAAACCCATTTATATAAATTAAGGGGGTATTAGCCCCCCCGTTCCTCCCCTTTATACTTAATCAATCAATCCCGAAAACTAATTAGGGAAGCGTCTTAACACAGTGAACCTTTAACCAAAATTTGAAGGAAATGGGATAATTCTGCATGAAAAACCCATTTATATAAATTAAGGGCGAATTAGCCTCCTCGTTCCCCCCTTTATACTTAACCAATCAATCCCGAAAAACTAATCAGGGAAGCGCCTTAACACAGTGAACCTATAAACAAAATTTAAAGGAAAACGGAATAATTCTGCATAAAAAACCCATTTATATAAATTAAGGGGGGGGATGGGGAATTAGCCCCTTGTTCCCCCCTTTTATACTTAACCAATCAATCCCGAAAACTAATCAGGGAAGCGCCTTAACACAGTGAACCTATAAACAAAATTTGAAGGAAAGCGGAATAATTCTGCATGAAAAACCCATTTATATAAATTAAGGGGGGGATGGGGAATTATCCCCCCGTTCCCCCCCTTTATACTTAACCAATCAATCCCGAAAACTAATCAGGGAAGCGCCTTAACACAGTGAACCTATAAACAAAATTTGAAGGAAAACGGAATAATTCTGCATGAAAAACCCATTTATATAAATTAAGGGGGTATTAGTCCCCCGTTCCCCCCTTTATACTTAATAAATCAATCCCGAAAACTAATCAGGGAAGCGTCTTAACCCAATGAGCCTATAAACAAATTTTTAAGCAAATAGAATAATTCTGCATGAAAAACCCATTTATATAAATTAAAAGGGGGGGTTATCCTCCCGTTCCCCCCCTTTATACTTAACCAATCAATCCCGAAAACTAATCAGGGAAGCGCCTTAACACAGTGAACCTATAAACAAAATTTGGAGGAAAACGGAATAATTCTGCATGAAAAACCCATTTATATAAAATAAGGGGGGGATTAGCCACCCGTTCCCCCCTTTATACTTAACCAATCAATCCCGAAAACTAATTAGGGAAGCATCTTAACACAGTGAACCTTTAACCAAAATTTGAAGGAAAACGGAATAATTCTGCATGAAAAACCCATTTATATAAATTAAGGGGGTATTAGCCCCCCGTTCCCCCCCCCCTTTATACTTAATCAATCAATCCCGAAAACTAATCAGGGAAGCGTCTTAACCCAATGAACCTATAAACAAATTTTGAAGCAAATAGAATAATTCTGCATGAAAAACCCATTTATATAAATTAAGGGGGGGGGGGATTATCCCCCCGTTCCTCCCCTTTAAACTTAACCAATCAATCACGAAAACTAATCAGGGAAGCGCCTTAACACAGTGAACCTATAAACAAAATTTGAAGGAAAACGGAATAATTCTGCATGAAAAACCCATTTATATAAAATAAGGGGGGGGGGTTTAGCCCCCCGTTCTCCTCTTTATACTTAACCAATCAATCCCGAAAACTAATTAGGGAAGCGTCTTAACACAGTGAACCTTTAACCAAAATTTGAAGGAAATGGGATAATTCTGCATGAAAAACCTATTTATATAAATTAAGGGGGGATTAGCCCCCCCCCGTTCCCCCCTTTATACTTAACCAATCAATCCCGAAAATCTAATCAGGGAAGCCCCTTAACACAGTGAACCTATAAACAAAATTTGAAGGAAAACGGAATAATTTTGCTTGAAAAACCCATTTATATAAATTAAGGAGGGATTAGCCCCCCGTTCTCCCCTTTATACTTAACCAATCAATCCCGAAAAGTAATCAGGGAAGCGTCTTAACCCAATGAACCTATAAACAAAATTTGAAGGAAAACGGAATAATTCTGCATGAAAAACCCATTTATATAAATTAAGGGGGGGATTAACCCCCGTTCCCTCCCCCTTTATACTTAACCAATCAATCCCGAAAACTAATCAGGGAAGCGGCTTAACACAGTGAACCTATAAACAAAATTTGAAGGAAAACGTAATAATTCTGCATGAAAAACCCATTTATATAAATTAAGGGGGGTATTAGCCCCCCGTTGCCCCCCTTTATACTTAATCAATCAATCCCGAAAACTAATCAGGGAAGTGTCTTAACCCAATGAACCTATAAACAAATTTTGCAGCAAATAGAATAATTCTGCATGAAAAACCCATTTATATAAATTAAGGGGGGATTATCCCCCCGTTCCCCCCCTTTATACATAACCAATCAATCCCGAAAACTAATCAGGGAAGCGGCTTAACACAGTGAACCTATAAACAAAATTTGAAGGAAAACGTAATAATTCTGCATGAAAAACCCATTTATATAAATTAAGGGGGGTATTAGCCCCCCGTTGCCCCCCTTTATACTTAATCAATCAATCCCGAAAACTAATCAGGGAAGTGTCTTAACCCAATGAACCTATAAACAAATTTTGCAGCAAATAGAATAATTCTGCATGAAAAACCCATTTATATAAATTAAGGGGGGATTATCCCCCCGTTCCCCCCCTTTATACATAACCAATCAATCCCGAAAACTAATCAGGGAAGCGCCTTAACACAGTGAACCTTTAACCAAAATTTGAAGGAAATGGGATAATTCTGCATGAAAAACCCATTTATATAAATTAAGGGCGAATTAGCCTCCTCGTTCCCCCCTTTATACTTAACCAATCAATCCCGAAAAACTAATCAGGGAAGCGCCTTAACACAGTGAACCTATAAACAAAATTTGAAGGGAAACGGAATAATTCTGCATAAAAAACCCATTTATATAAATTAAGGGGGGGGATGGGGAATTAGCCCCTTGTTCCCCCCCTTTATACTTAACCAATCAATCCCGAAAACTAATCAGGGAAGCGCCTTAACACAGTGAACCTATAAACAAAATTTGAAGGAAAGCGGAATAATTCTGCATGAAAAACCCATTTATATAAATTAAGGGGGGGATGGGGAATTATCCCCCCGTTCCCCCCCTTTATACTTAACCAATCAATCCCGAAAACTAATCAGGGAAGCGCCTTAACACAGTGAACCTATAAACAAAATTTGAAGGAAAACGGAATAATTCTGCATGAAAAACCCATTTATATAAATTAAGGGGGTATTAGTCCCCCGTTCCCCCCTTTATACTTAATAAATCAATCCCGAAAACTAATCAGGGAAGCGTCTTAACCCAATGAGCCTATAAACAAATTTTTAAGCAAATAGAATAATTCTGCATGAAAAACCCATTTATATAAATTAAGGGGGGGGGTTATCCTCCCGTTCCCCCCCTTTATACTTAACCAATCAATCCCGAAAACTAATCAGGGAAGCGCCTTAACACAGTGAACCTATAAACAAAATTTGGAGGAAAACGGAATAATTCTGCATGAAAAACCCATTTATATAAATTAAGGGGGTATTAGTCCCCCGTTCCCCCCTTTATACTTAATAAATCAATCCCGAAAACTAATCAGGGAAGCGTCTTAACCCAATGAGCCTATAAACAAATTTTTAAGCACATAGAATAATTCTGCATGAAAAACCCATTTATATAAATTAAGGGGGGGGGGTTATCCTCCCGTTCCCCCCCCCTTTATACTTAACCAATCAATCCCGAAAACTAATCAGGGAAGCGCCTTATTACAGTGAACCTATAAACAAAATTTGGAGGAAAACGGAATAATTCTGCATGAAAAACCCATTTATATAAAATAAGGGGGGGGGGTTAGCCCCCCGTTCTCCTCTTTATACTTAACCAATCAATCCCGAAAACTAATTAGGGAAGCGTCTTAACACAGTGAACCTTTAACCAAAATTTGAAGGAAATGGGATAATTCTGCATGAAAAACCTATTTATATAAATTAAGGGGGGATTAGCCCCCCCCGTTCCCCCCCTTTATATTTAACCAATCAATCCCGAAAAACTAATCAGGGAAGCCCCTTAACACAGTGAACCTATAAACAAAATTTGAAGGAAAACGGAATAATTCTGCATGAAAATCCCATTTATATAAATTAAGGGGGGTATTAGCCCCCCGTTCCCCCCCTTTATACTTAATCAATCAATCCCGAAAACTAATCAGGGAAGCGTCTTAACCCAATGAACCTATAAACAAATTTTGAAGCAAATAGAATAATTCTGCATGAAAAAGCCATTTATATAAATTAAGGGGGGTTTATCCCCCCGTTCCTCCCCTTTATACTTAACCAATCAATCCCGAAAACTAATCAGGGAAGCGCCTTAACACAGTGAACCTATAAACAAAATTTGAAGGAAAACGGAATAATTCTGCATGAAAAACCCATTTATATAAATTATGGGGGTATTAGCCCCCCGTTCTCCCCTTTATACTTAATAAATCAATCCCGAAAACTAATCAGGGAGGCGTCTTAACCCAACGAACCTATAAACAAATTTTTAAGCAAATAGAATAATTCTGCATGAAAAACACATTTATATAAATTAAGGGGGGTGGGATTATCCCCCCGTTCCCCCCATTTATACTTAACCAATCAATCCCGAAAACTAATCAGGGAAGCGCCTTAACACAGTGAACCTATAAACAAAATTTGAAGGAAATGGGATAATTCTGCATGAAAAACCCATTTATATAAATTGAGGGGGGGATTATCCCCCTGTTCTACCCCCTTTATACTTAACCAATCAATCCCGAAAACTAATCAGGGAAGCGCCTTAACACAGTGAACCTATCAACAAAATTTGAAGGAAAACGTAATAATTCTGCATGAAAAACCCATTTATATAAATTAAGGGGGTATTAGCCCCCCCGTTCCCCCCTTTATACTTAACCAATCAATCCCGAAAACTAATCAGGGAAGCGCCTTAACACAGTGAACCTATAAACAAAATTTGAAGGAAAATGGAATAATTCTGCATGAAAAACCCATTTATATAAATTAAGGGGGGGATTGGGAATTAGCCCCTTGTTCCCCCCCTTTATACTTAACTAATCAATCCCGAAAACTAATCAGGGAAGCGCCTTAACACAGTGAACCTATAAACAAAATTTGAAGGAAAGCGGAATAATTCTGCATGAAAAACCCATTTATATAAATTAAGGGGGGGATGGGGAATTATCCCCCCGTTCCCCCCCTTTATACTTAACCAATCAATCCCGAAAACTAATCAGGGAAGCGCCTTAACACAGTGAACCTATAAACAAAATTTGAAGGAAAACGGAATAATTCTGCATGAAAAACCCATTTATATAAATTAAGGGGGTATTAGCCCCCCGTTCCCCCTTTATACTTAATAAATCAATCCCGAAAACTAATCAGGGAAGCGTCTTAACCCAATGAGCCTATAAACAAATTTTTAATCAAATAGAATAATTCTGCATGAAAAACCCATTTATATAAATTAAGGGGGGGGGGGTATCCTCCCGTTCCCCCCCTTTATACTTAACCAATCAATCCCGAAAACTAATCAGGGAAGCGCCTTAACACAGTGAACCTATAAACAAAATTTGGAGGAAAACGGAATAATTCTGCATGAAAAACCCATTTATATAAAATAAGGGGGGGGATTAGCCACCCGTTTCCCCCTTTATACTTAACCAATCAATCCCGAAAATTAATTAGGGAAGCATCTTAACACAGTGAACCTTTAACCAAAATTTGAAGGAAAACGGAATAATTCTGCATGAAAAACCCATTTATATAAATTATGGGGGTATTAGCCCCCCGTTCTCCCCTTTATACTTAATAAATCAATCCCGAAAACTAATCAGGGAGGCGTCTTAACCCAACGAACCTATAAACAAATTTTTAAGCAAATAGAATAATTCTGCATGAAAAACACATTTATATAAATTAAGGGGGGTGGGATTATACCCCCGTTCCCCCCATTTATACTTAACCAATCAATCCCGAAAACTAATCAGGGAAGCGCCTTAACACAGTGAACCTATAAACAAAATATGAAGGAAAACGGAATAATTCTGCATGAAAAACCCATTTATATAAAATAAGGGGGGATATGCCCCCGAATCCCTCCTTTATACTTAACCAATCAATCCCGAAAACTAATCAGGGAAACGCCTTAACACAGTGAACCTATAAACAAAATTTGAAGGAAATGGGATAATTCTGCATGAAAAACCCATTTATATAAATTGAGGGGGATTATCCCCCTGTTCCCCCCCTTTATACTTAACCAATCAATCCCGAAAACTAATCAGGGAAGCGCCTTAACACAGTGAACCTATAAACAAAATTTGAAGGAAAACGTAATAATTCTGCATGAAAAACCCATTTATATAAATTAAGGGGGTATTAGCCCCCCCCGTTCCTCCCCTTTATACTTAATCAATCAATCCCGAAAACTAATTAGGGAAGCGTCTTAACACAGTGAACCTTTAACCAAAATTTGAAGGAAATGGGATAATTCTGCATGAAAAACCCATTTATATAAATTAAGGGGGGATTAGCCTCCCCCGTTTCCCCCTTTATACTTAACCAATCAATCCCGAAAAACTAATCAGGGAAGCGCCTTAACACAGTGAACCTATAAACAAAATTTGAAGGAAAACGGAATAATTCTGCATGAAAAACCCATTTCTATAAATTAAGGGGGGATGTGGAATTAGCCCCTTGTTCCCCCCCCCCTTTATACTTAACCAATCAATCCCGAAAACTAATCAGGGAAGCGCCTTAACACAGTGAACCTATAAACAAAATTTGAAGGAAAACGGAATAATTCTGCATGATAAACCCTTTGATATAAATTAAGGGGGGGATGGGGAATTATCCCCCCGTTCCCCCCCTTTATACTTAACCAATCAATCCCGAAAACTAATCAGGGAAGCGCCTTAACACAGTGAACCTATAAACAAAATTTGAAGGAAAACGGAATAATTCTGCATGAAAAACCCATTTATATAAATTAAGGGGGTATTAGCCCCCCGTTCCCCCTTTATACTTAATAAATCAATCCCGAAAACTAATCAGGGAAGCGTCTTAACCCAATGAGCCTATAAACAAATTTTTAATCAAATAGAATAATTCTGCATGAAAAACCCATTTATATAAATTAAGGGGGGGTATCCTCCCGTTCCCCCCCTTTATACTTAACCAATCAATCCCGAAAACTAATCAGGGAAGCGCCTTAACACAGTGAACCTATAAACAAAATTTGGAGGAAAACGGAATAATTCTGCATGAAAAACCCATTTATATAAAATAAGGGGGGGATTAGCCACCCGTTTCCCCCTTTATACTTAACCAATCAATCCCGAAAATTAATTAGGGAAGCATCTTAACACAGTGAACCTTTAACCAAAATTTGAAGGAAAACGGAATAATTCTGCATGAAAAACCCATTTATATAAATTATGGGGGTATTATCCCCCTGTTCCCCTCCTTTATACTTAACCAATCAATCCCGAAAACTAATCAGGGAAGCGTCTTAACCCAATGAGCCTATAAACAAATTTTTAATCAAATAGAATAATTCTGCATGAAAAACCCATTTATATAAATTAAGGGGGGGTATCCTCCCGTTCTCCCCTTTATACTTAATAAATCAATCCCGAAAACTAATCAGGGAGGCGTCTTAACCCAACGAACCTATAAACAAATTTTTAAGCAAATAGAATAATTCTGCATGAAAAACACATTTATATAAATTAAGGGGGGTGGGATTATACCCCCGTTCCCCCCATTTATACTTAACCAATCAATCCCGAAAACTAATCAGGGAAGCGCCTTAACACAGTGAACCTATAAACAAAATATGAAGGAAAACGGAATAATTCTGCATGAAAAACCCATTTATATAAAATAAGGGGGGATATGCCCCCGAATCCCTCCTTTATACTTAACCAATCAATCCCGAAAACTAATCAGGGTAACGCCTTAACACAGTGAACCTATAAACAAAATTTGAAGGAAATGGGATGATTCTGCATGAAAAACCCATTTATATAAATTGAGGGGGGATTATCCCCCTGTTCCCCTCCTTTATACTTAACCAATCAATCCCGAAAACTAATCAGGGAAGCGCCTTAACACAGTGAACCTATAAACAAAATTTGAAGGAAAACGTAATAATTCTGCATGAAAAACCCATTTATATAAATTAAGGGGGTATTAGCCCCCCGTTCCCCCCCTTTATACTTAATCAATCAATCCCGAAAACTAATCAGGGAAGTGTCTTAACCCAATGAACCTATAAACAAATTTTGCAGCAAATAGAATAATTCTGCATGAAAAACCCATTTATATAAATTAAGGGGGGATTATCCCCCCGTTCCCCCCCCCTTTATACATAACCAATCAATCCCGAAAACTAATCAGGGTAGCGCCTTAACACAGTGAACCTATCAACAAAATTTGAAGGAAAACGTAATAATTCTGCATGAAAAACCCATTTATATAAATTAAGGGGGTATTAGCCCCCCCCGTTCCTCCCCTTTATACTTAATCAATCAATCCCGAAAACTAATTAGGGAAGCGTCTTAATACAGTGAACCTTTAACCAAAATTTGAAGGAAATGGGATAATTCTGCATGAAAAACCCATTTATATAAATTAAGGGGGGATTAGCCTCCCCCGTTTCCCCCTTTATACTTAACCAATCAATCCCGAAAAACTAATCAGGGAAGCGCCTTAACACAGTGAACCTATAAACAAAATTTGAAGGAAAACGGAATAATTCTGCATGAAAAACCCATTTCTATAAATTAAGGGGGGGATGGGGAATTAGCCCCTTGTTCCCCCCCCTTTATACTTAACCAATCAATCCCGAAAACTAATCAGGGAAGCGCCTTAACACAGTGAACCTATAAAAAAAATTTGAAGGAAAACGGAATAATTCTGCATGATAAACCCTTTGATATAAAATAAGGGGGGGATGGGGAATTATCCCCCCGTTCCCCCCCTTTATACTTAACCAATCAATCCCGAAAACTTATCAGGGAAGCGCCTTAACACAGTGAACCTATAAACAAAATTTGAAGGAAAACGGAATAATTCTGCATGAAAAACCCATTTATATAAAATAAGGGGGGGATTAGCCACCCGTTCCCCCCTTTATACTTAACCAATCAATCCCGAAAATTAATTAGGGAAGCATCTTAACACAGTGAACCTTTAACCAAAATTTGAAGGAAAACGGAATAATTCTGCATGAAAAACCCATTTATATAAATTAAGGTGGTATTAGCCCCCCGTTCCCCCCCCCTTTATACTTAATCAATCAATCCCGAAAACTAATCAGGGAAGCGTCTTAACCCAATGAACCTATAAACAAATTTTGAAGCAAATAGAATAATTCTGCATGAAAAACCCATTTATATAAATTAAGGGGGGGATTATCCCCCGTTCCCTCCCCCTTTATACTTAACCAATCAATCCCGAAAACTAATCAGGGAAGCGGCTTAACACAGTGAACCTATAAACAAAATTTGAAGGAAAACGTAATAATTCTGCATGAAAAACCCATTTATATAAATTAAGGGGGGGTATTAGCCCCCCGTTGCCCCCCTTTATACTTAATCAATCAATCCCGAAAACTAATCAGGGAAGTGTCTTAACCCAATGAACCTATAAACAAATTTTGCAACAAATAGAATAATTCTGCATGAAAAACCCATTTATATAAATTAAGGGGGGATTATCCCCCCGTTCCCCCCCTTTATACATAACCAATCAATCCCGAAAACTAATCAGGGAAGCGCCTTAACACAGTGAACCTATCAACAAAATTTGAAGGAAAACGTTATAATTCTGCATGAAAAACCCATTTATATAAATTAAGGGGGTATTAGCCCCCCCGTTCCTCCCCTTTATACTTAATCAATCAATCCCGAAAACTAATTAGGGAAGCGTCTTAACACAGTGAACCTTTAACCAAAATTTGAAGGAAATGGGATAATTCTGCATGAAAAACCCATTTATATAAATTAAGGGCGAATTAGCCTCCTCGTTCCCCCCTTTATACTTAACCAATCAATCCCGAAAAACTAATCAGGGAAGCGCCTTAACACAGTGAACCTATAAACAAAATTTGAAGGAAAACGGAATAATTCTGCATAAAAAACCCATTTATATAAATTAAGGGGGGGGATGGGGAATTAGCCCCTTGTTCCCCCCCTTTATACTTAACCAATCAATCCCGAAAACTAATCAGGGAAGCGCCTTAACACAGTGAACCTATAAACAAAATTTGAAGGAAAGCGGAATAATTCTGCATGAAAAACCCATTTATATAAATTAAGGGGGGATTATCCCCCCGTTCCCCCCCTTTATACTTAACCAATCAATCCCGAAAACTAATTAGGGAAGCGTCTTAACACAGTGAACCTTTAACCAAAATTTGAAGGAAATGGGATAATTCTGCATGAAAAACCCATTTATATAAATTAAGGGGGGATTAGCCTCCCCCGTTTCCCCCTTTATACTTAACCAATCAATCCCGAAAAACTAATCAGGGAAGCGCCTTAACACAGTGAACCTATAAACAAAATTTGAAGGAAAACGGAATAATTCTGCATGAAAAACCCATTTCTATAAATTAAGGGGGGATGGGGAATTAGCCCCTTGTTCCCCCCCCCTTTATACTTAACCAATCAATCCCGAAAACTAATCAGGGAAGCGCCTTAACACAGTGAACCTATAAACAAAATTTGAAGGAAAACGGAATAATTCTGCATGAAAAACCCATTTATATAAATTAAGGGGGTATTAGCCCCCCGTTCCCCCTTTATACTTAATAAATCAATCCCGAAAACTAATCAGGGAAGCGTCTTAACCCAATGAGCCTATAAACAAATTTTTAATCAAATAGAATAATTCTGCATGAAAAACCCATTTATATAAATTAAGGGGGGGTATCCTCCCGTTCCCCCCCTTTATACTTAACCAATCAATCCCGAAAACTAATCAGGGAAGCGCCTTAACACAGTGAACCTATAAACAAAATTTGGAGGAAAACGGAATAATTCTGCATGAAAAACCCATTTATATAAAATAAGGGGGGGATTAGCCACCCGTTTCCCCCTTTATACTTAACCAATCAATCCCGAAAATTAATTAGGGAAGCATCTTAACACAGTGAACCTTTAACCAAAATTTGAAGGAAAACGGAATAATTCTGCATGAAAAACCCATTTATATAAATTATGGGGGTATTAGCCCCCCGTTCTCCCCTTTATACTTAATAAATCAATCCCGAAAACTAATCAGGGAGGCGTCTTAACCCAACGAACCTATAAACAAATTTTTAAGCAAATAGAATAATTCTGCATGAAAAACACATTTATATAAATTAAGGGGGGTGGGATTATACCCCGGTTCCCCCCATTTATACTTAACCAATCAATCCCGAAAACTAATCAGGGAAGCGCCTTAACACAGTGAACCTATAAACAAAATATGAAGGAAAACGGAATAATTCTGCATGAAAAACCCATTTATATAAAATAAGGGGGGATATGCCCCCGAATCCCTCCTTTATACTTAACCAATCAATCCCGAAAACTAATCAGGGAAACGCCTTAACACAGTGAACCTATAAACAAAATTTGAAGGAAATGGGATGATTCTGCATGAAAAACCCATTTATATAAATTGAGGGGGGATTATCCCCCTGTTCCCCTCCTTTATACTTAACCAATCAATCCCGAAAACTAATCAGGGAAGCGCCTTAACACAGTGAACCTATAAACAAAATTTGAAGGAAAACGTAATAATTCTGCATGAAAAACCCATTTATATAAATTAAGGGGGTATTAGCCCCCCGTTCCCCCCCTTTATACTTAATCAATCAATCCCGAAAACTAATCAGGGAAGTGTCTTAACCCAATGAACCTATAAACAAATTTTGCAGCAAATAGAATAATTCTGCATGAAAAACCCATTTATATAAATTAAGGGGGGATTATCCCCCCGTTCCCCCCCCTTTATACATAACCAATCAATCCCGAAAACTAATCAGGGTAGCGCCTTAACACAGTGAACCTATCAACAAAATTTGAAGGAAAACGTAATAATTCTGCATGAAAAACCCATTTATATAAATTAAGGGGGTATTAGCACCCCCCGTTCCTCCCCTTTATACTTAATCAATCAATCCCGAAAACTAATTAGGGAAGCGTCTTAACACAGTGAACCTTTAACCAAAATTTGAAGGAAATGGGATAATTCTGCATGAAAAACCCATTTATATAAATTAAGGGGGGATTAGCCTCCCCCGTTTCCCCCTTTATACTTAACCAATCAATCCCGAAAAACTAATCAGGGAAGCGCCTTAACACAGTGAACCTATAAACAAAATTTGAAGGAAAACGGAATAATTCTGCATGAAAAACCCATTTCTATAAATTAAGGGGGGGATGGGGAATTAGCCCCTTGTTCCCCCCCCCTTTATACTTAACCAATCAATCCCGAAAACTAATCAGGGAAGCGCCTTAACACAGTGAACCTATAAACAAAATTTGAAGGAAAACGGAATAATTCTGCATGAAAAACCCATTTATATAAAATAAGGGGGGGATTAGCCACCCGTTCCCCCCTTTATACTTAACCAATCAATCCCGAAAATTAATTAGGGAAGCATCTTAACACAGTGAACCTTTAACCAAAATTTGAAGGAAAACGGAATAATTCTGCATGAAAAACCCATTTATATAAATTAAGGTGGTATTAGCCCCCCGTTCCCCCCCCCCTTTATACTTAATCAATCAATCCCGAAAACTAATCAGGGAAGCGTCTTAACCCAATGAACCTATAAACAAATTTTGAAGCAAATAGAATAATTCTGCATGAAAAACCCATTTATATAAATTAAGGGGGGGATTATCCCCCGTTCCCTCCCCCTTTATACTTAACCAATCAATCCCGAAAACTAATCAGGGAAGCGGCTTAACACAGTGAACCTATAAACAAAATTTGAAGGAAAACGTAATAATTCTGCATGAAAAACCCATTTATATAAATTAAGGGGGTATTAGCCCCCCCGTTCCTCCCCTTTATACTTAATCAATCAATCCCGAAAACTAATTAGGGAAGCGTCTTAACACAGTGAACCTTTAACCAAAATTTGAAGGAAATGGGATAATTCTGCATGAAAAACCCATTTATATAAATTAAGGGCGAATTAGCCTCCTCGTTCCCCCCTTTATACTTAACCAATCAATCCCGAAAAACTAATCAGGGAAGCGCCTTAACACAGTGAACCTATAAACAAAATTTGAAGGAAAACGGAATAATTCTGCATAAAAAACCCATTTATATAAATTAAGGGGGGGATGGGGAATTAGCCCCTTGTTCCCCCCCTTTATACTTAACCAATCAATCCCGAAAACTAATCAGGGAAGCGCCTTAACACAGTGAACCTATAAACAAAATTTGAAGGAAAGCGGAATAATTCTGCATGAAAAACCCATTTATATAAATTAAGGGGGGATTATCCCCCCGTTCCCCCCCTTTATACTTAACCAATCAATCCCCAAAACTAATCAGGGAAGCGCCTTAACACAGTGAACCTATAAACAAAATTTGAAGGAAAACGGAATAATTCTGCATGAAAAACCCATTTATATAAATTAAGGGGGTATTAGTCCCCCGTTCCCCCCTTTATACTTAATAAATCAATCCCGAAAACTAATCAGGGAAGCGTCTTAACCCAATGAGCCTATAAACAAATTTTTAAGCAAATAGAATAATTCTGCATGAAAAACCCATTTATATAAATTAAGGGGGGGGTTATCCTCCCGTTCCCCCCCTTTATACTTAACCAATCAATCCCGAAAACTAATCAGGGAAGCGCCTTAACACAGTGAACCTATAAACAAAATTTGGAGGAAAACGGAATAATTCTGCATGAAAAACCCATTTATATAAAATAAGGGGGGGATTAGCCACCCGTTCCCCCCTTTATACTTAACCAATCAATCCCGAAAACTAATTAGGGAAGCATCTTAACACAGTGAACCTTTAACCAAAATTTGAAGGAAAACGGAATAATTCTGCATGAAAAACCCATTTATATAAATTAAGGGGGTATTAGCCCCCCGTTCCCCCCCCCTTTATACTTAATCAATCAATCCCGAAAACTAATCAGGGAAGCGTCTTAACCCAATGAACCTATAAACAAATTTTGAAGCAAATAGAATAATTCTGCATGAAAAACCCATTTATATAAATTAAGGGGGGGGGGATTATCCCCCCGTTCCTCCCCTTTAAACTTAACCAATCAATCACGAAAACTAATCAGGGAAGCGCCTTATCACAGTGAACCTATAAACAAAATTTGAAGGAAAACGGAATAATTCTGCATGAAAAACCCATTTATATAAAATAAGGGGGGGGGGGGGTTTAGCCCCCCGTTCTCCTCTTTATACTTAACCAATCAATCCCGAAAACTAATTAGGGAAGCGTCTTAACACAGTGAACCTTTAACCAAAATTTGAAGGAAATGGGATAATTCTGCATGAAAAACCTATTTATATAAATTAAGGGGGGATTAGCCGCCCCCGTTCCCCCCTTTATACTTAACCAATCAATCCCGAAAAGTAATCAGGGAAGCGTCTTAACCCAATGAACCTATAAACAAAATTTGAAGGAAAACGGAATAATTCTGCATGAAAAACCCATTTATATAAATTAAGGGGGGGATTAACCCCCCGAGCCCCCCCCTTTATACTTAACTAATCAATCCCGAAAACTAATAAGGGAAGCGCCTTAACTCAGTGAACCTATAAACAAAATTTGAAGGAAAACGGAATAATTCTGCATGAAAAACCCATTTATATAAATTAAGGGGGGGGAATTAGCCCCTTGTTCCCCCCCTTTATACTTAACCAATCAATCCCGAAAACTAATCAGGGAAGCGCCTTAACACAGTGAACCTATAAACAAAATTTGAAGGAAAACGGATATTTCTATGAAGAGTTATCGCATTACGTACGTACATACATACATACAGAACCGGCTGGCAAGCTCTCAGGGCTTGACAGCTAGTTTGATAGCTAAAAAATCGCAATTTTAGAACGTGTTTTGCTCCTAAACCCTCTGGGGTTAGTGGCACCGACATAAAATATAGCCTATGTTGGAGCAGGGGTTGTCACCATCAATTTGCCACCATCACTTTTGAAATCGGTTCGGTAGTTCCAGAAATTACCCCTACAAACAAACAAACAAACAATCTTTACTCCTTTATAATATTAGTATAGATTGTTTTAAGTTTTAAGTGATTAGTTTAAAGAGTTTCAAGACTTCTAAAAATTAGATATGCAATTGTGAAAGAAAATTACATGTTTATTATTGTTCATTTGTATTTGGATTAGCTTGCTATTTTTTTACTATTATGAAAAAGGCATGCAAACATTGGCATGCTCTTTTACAAATGTTTTTAAGAAAATAAAGTATAGATACATTCAAGAAAAAAATATATAAAATTACAATGTATACATTATTTATACTATTATATAAATATACTGTCAGTTGCATATTTTGATAATTGTTGCATGTATGTATTCATGTATATGTATTTAAAAATCTATATTTGCTCTAATGTGTTTATACATAACATATATGCATGTAATAACACAAGCAATGATGTAAGTAAGATTTAGAATAATGTATTGCGTATGGAGTACCAAACTTGGAGTAATTTCGCCAGAAGCAGTGGGTCAACATTGCTATTTTTTACAATTATTTGTACGTCAGTCAATATAAGAAATATGTAGCTGCAATACAACTAAAAGTAAGACAATTTTAGGTAGATTTCTTAAGAAATACTACATATTACATTCTCCCCTAAGTTGAAATTTTTGAAAAATTTTTACAGATCTACGCCGATTATGACTCCCAGAACCCAAAACCACACCCCAGTTCAAAACTTTATCTATCTATCTATCTATCTATATCTATGTCACTTTTTTATGGACACGATAACTGCAATAATTCTGCAGAAATCTCTTCCAAACTGATACATAAAATCAAGGGGCATAAAATCTCGGTCAAGTTCATTGGCAAAATCGAACCAATGGGGGTGGGGGGGGGGACTTTTTGTGAAAACAGAAAAAAAACATAATTTCTTAATTATGATACGTATCGAATCCGTTTAAAGTTATTATTACTTCTAGGAAAAGTGCCGAAAATTTTGATGTAAAGCGAAAATTTCTGTACGACAATTTTCATACGAAAATCATATAACATATGACATATTCCATACGAAAATCACATTTTCATACGAACAATCTTCATACGAAAATTTCTGTATGCCAAATTTTCGATATCATTAAAAATGGCTCCAAGGGGGGGGGGGGGGTTAGAAGAAAAAAATATTCATAACTTCGTCAATTCATAAGATATCGAATCCGCTTAAATTTATTATAAATTCTCTTAATATTATCTAAAACTTTTATACTGACAAGTTTTTTATAGAACCAACCCTTATAGCAAAAAAAAAAAAAAAAAAAAATCCTTTCTGGCTCCGCCTGCAAACAAGTTAGGTTTCGAAGTGGGCGGTTCCAACTACCGCATCATGGCAAAAAGGTAATTTCTTCCGCAATTCCCAACAATCAGGCGCCCCACGGTCTCCGTCTTCGATATCTACCTGTGCCTGTAGGCCGAGCCGTCAGGGATTTTTGTAAATGTTGGCAAGTTTTTCTAATCATTAAGAACAGTATACGTATAGTGAAACAACAATCCTATATAAATTTTAATACCAAAACTTTCGCTATAATATTATTTAACCAGAAACCACACTGTAAAAAAAGACAAATGTTTTTTTTTTTTTTTTTTTTTTTTTTTTTTTTTAATCTAAGAAAATATAACAAAACCACGAACGAAATTATACAATAACCATTTCCAAGTTACCCAGATTCCAAAAATCGTACTTTATAATTAGGAGCCTGAAAAACCAATATATTTTTGAAATTTAAAGAAGCATTTATAAAAACAAAGTTTCTTTTGCTACCACTGATTTTAGGAAACGTTTCCGAGTAGTTTTTATAGGGTATTAATACAACCCGGAATATAGGTTTTTTTGGATGCTATCGATTCTCAAGTAAACATTTTCATGTTCAACAAACATGTTTTAGGGCCAAACATGATAAATTAACAGCATTAAAATTAAAATTAATATTAATATTATTTTGTTACTATTGCATGTATAAAATTTAATTAAATGTGTGACTGAGAAATGATAGCCTCCTAAACACAGATTTTTGTTTAATAAAATTCATACACTATAAAATCTACTGGGAAGAGTTCCTAAAATCAGTGGCAACAACAGAAACTCGAAAATATATTGGCTTTTCATGTTTCTGAATATAAAGAACGGTTTTCGGAATCGTGGGTAACTCGGAAGAGGTTATTGTATATTTTCGTTTGTGGTTATATTATATTTTTGTAGAGTAAGAAACAGTGTCCTTCTTTACAGTGCATGTGTATTATGTTTTCTTCGAAGTGTAGTCCTAATTAATAGTCTGTAATAGAAATGCCAACCTAAAAATTAAAATTAAAAAAATTAAAAATTAAATATTTTCACACATGTATGAAAAATTGCATTTTCTTACAAATTTATTTTATAAAATTGAATGATATGGTACTCGAAAAAATTCAAAAGAAAAGGACCTTTGATGTCACGCGCATAGATTTCACTGGAGGGATGTTTAAAGTCCCTGAGTATCCGAACTTCTCGCGTAAATCGGAACATCTGGCAACACATGTATAGAAATAAAAAGTATTAAATTACAGATTCTAGAAAAATACGTGCACTTTTGATGCAATCAAATTGATCAAAATCTAGGGATGCGCGTTTTAGGAGACGAAAGAAAAAACAAGTAGGTAAGCGTGATCGAAGATCGCTCAAAGGGTTTCGTTTAATATTCCTTTCAAAACACTTTATCCTTTCTTTAACAAATTCAAACATATTTCATTTAGCAAAAGAAAAAAAAAAGGTCATGTTTTTTATAAAGTAAAAATTTACCGGTCTATTTTTCCGTTTTTTCGAATATCTAAACCAGCCCGCTAATATATTCTTTCATAATAATATCTGTCATGCGGACTATATGCGATATTTAAAAAAAAATAATTTCAAAATTAAACAAATTGTACACCTTCAAAATGTTAAAATATGCGAATATTTCCATAATCAGATTTTTATCACGATTCAATATGTTTTTCAAACTCATATATTTACTATTCTTTATTATTTATATTGATACTCGCTTTGTATTATTATCAAACATTTGAAAAATTAGTTAAACTTCCGATATGACGTCAGATTTTCGTTATAATTCTCTAATGACGTGTATTTATCTGCTTTGTGTACTTACACGTACTCATTGTATTATTGAGAAATCTTAGACATTTTCCGTTTTATTACGATTATGACGGCAATCAATTTTATTTCATATTAATCTTTTTTTTTTTTCATTTGGTGAAACTTTTTATTTCATTTTTCACGTGGAAATCGTCTGACAGAAAATTAATTATTGTAGAAAGAATTTCTTCGTGGATTTTTAATTTTTGGCATCGGCTATAATGAAAAATGTCTAAATTTAATAGGAAAAGGCTGTTAGAATTTTGGTTTTTTATCTCTATTTATTAAAATAATACGAATTTTTCAAATTTTAATATTTTCAGCTATTTACAGCTGATATTCTGATTTATACACGAAGTTTCAACTCTGTAAGTTACACAGTTTTCGAGAATGGCTCTGTGACAGACAGACAACGCAGCGGGAGCAATAGGGTTTCGTGAGATGAACGAAACCCTAAAAATGAAAGATTGAAAATTCAGAAAAGATGAGAATAAGAACTCAGATTTCTACAATAATGAATGTTCTATTATTTAAAAGAAATACAAGACGAATTTTATGGGTTTAATAAAGTTCACTATCAGATAATATGAAAAGTTCTTTAAATTTGAGCTCATTTTTAATTTCAGGCAAATTATCGATTTTAGTTTTATCCTTACCATCTGTGTTTATAACCATTCGTCCGTAAAGCATCATCTTCATTTTCGTCTAGATTGTTGGATATATCACATTTTGTAAATGACTTTTGATTTATTCCGGGGTCTTTATTATCTACTCACACATTATTTCTAGAGGCACATGAAACATTTCTTTTCCTTTAGTAAGTTGTCCAGGTAAACAAAAGTGTTTGGTAGTAACAGATGCCCCAGAGTCCCAAGACTTTTGAAAACTTAATTAGTAAACTACGCACAATTGACAGATGCGGTTTTCACATAAATGCTTAGAAACATGTGGTATTTTTGTTTATAATTCAAAAATTAGTCATGATTGTTAAATGTTTTACCAACAGACGGCGCTATTGTACAATGCCGAAAGTATCTACACCATGCATTATGTAAGCATAGTTGAGTTCATTGCGCAACATCCGGGCCAAGCTTGTTTCTCCGTAAGGAATGTTTCTGTTCAAAAGTTTACAAAGATTCTGTACAAAGAATAAAGAAATTGTATTGCAAAGGAACTTAAAATGGACATAAAAATGGGTTAAAACAATATTTCCTAAATCATGCTCAAATATAAATTTACAATAAAACGCGCTTTTTGGACAGAGCGTGCAAGGGCGAGACCAAACAACCAGTGTGCTGTTTATTGAAAAGCTGTAAATATTTATATAGTTATAATAAAATTTTCCAATTGAACAATAATTATAATTACATAAATTACAATAGTAATAATTATAATAAATAAATGAGTTTGCAATTACGTGAGGATACATGGAAAACAAATTACAAAAATACTTGATACAGATTCTAGTGAAACAAACGAGCAAATTATAAGAATTATTTAACTGAAAATAGTACATTACAAGTACTTGTTTAGGGTTAAGGAATTATGTCCAAAACCAACATAAACGTATTATACATTGTAGCGTTTTTTAAATACAGGGCCATTGAAAAAGAATGCAGGGAATTTGAAACCTTATAAAAACTAATTCTTAAACGTACGGAAATAATTCTTGCGTTGAAATGTAGTGAAAGAATGTAAGTTTTTCCTCCGCTCACTAGATGGCGTGCAGCCTTGAATGAGAAGTTCCCCAACCCATGCATTGGACGAGATGGCCCAATTCCGTGGCCTCCACGAAGCCCTGACCTTACGCCTGTGGACTTCTTCTTCTAGGGATACATTAAGAACATTACGTACAGTGAAAGAATTACTAATATCTGTCATTTAAAACGTCGAATCATAGCCGCCAGAGATGATTCGCAGGTCATGGAATCATCGTCGATCATTGAATATCGTCTGGATGTCTTTCGAGTGACTTACGTGTACACATATCGAAGCGTGTTGAAATGGGTATAAAACTTGATACTTTTCTTAATATTTTAATACTAAATTTATGTTCCTATGTGTTTCTTTATTTGCGTAATACAAATTTGTAACCCCGGCATTCTTTTTCAATGACCCTGTATTATGAAAAAAATATTCTTGTGATATTAACTAATAGATGGCAAAGAAAAGTCTTCGTATTTCTTAACTCTTTTATTTAGCTTAATTTTGTTTATAAATGCATAATGCTACCACCCCCCTCGCGAAGCCACAGAAATTCCACCCGGTGAAAAGCTGTCTGAATTCAACACTGTTTGTGACCGATGTTTCACACTGAGATGTCAGGAAATTATGAACAGTTTGGTGTCCCCGATGACAATACAATATTTCAATTTTTTTAATCAGTATAATAATTTTCCAATCAGTTTAATAATTTCTCAACTTAATTAACAATTAATAGATTAATTTTAATTAAATTTTGACTGTACGTTGAGAAAACATTTTACAAATCATCATTGATAATTTAAATAATTTTTGGGGAAGCATCTTTAAGAATGTACTCAAAATGTCTGTAAACTCAAAAATAAATATTTGTTTCTTACGATAATCATATATTCTAATACGAGCAAATCTTGTGGGTGGTTATATATATATATATATATATGCAAAAATTATCTTAAAAACGGCTCTAACGATTTTGACGAAATTTCGTATCCTACCGTTTTGGGGCACCAGAAAACCATTGGGCTAGGTCACATGCTCGAGAAAATTCGATTAGTGGGTCATTTTGGGTCATGTTCTAGCTAATTGTATCTAAAAAACGGTTCAAACGATTTTGACGAAATTTTGTATCCGACCATTTTCGGGCATGAGAAGTCAATTGGGCTGGGTCACATGTTCGAGAACTTTCGATTAGTGGGTCATTTTTGGGTCAACGCGGGTCAAATTAATTTTATCTAAAAAACGGCTCTAACGATTTTGATTAAATTTTGTGTCCTACGAGTTTCGAGTACGATAAAAGCATTGGGCTAGGTCGCATGTCCGAGAAAATTTGATTAGTGGGTCATTTCTGGGTCATTGTGGGTCAAGATCTAAAAAGCGGCTCTATTTACACTAAATTTTGCATCCAATGGTTTCTGGGCACGAGACTGTTGGGCTAGGTCACATGTTCGAGAAAATTCAATTAGTGGGTCATTTTGGGTCATTTTGGGTCATGGTCAAACTAATTGTATCTAAAAAACGGTCCAAACGATTTTGACGAAATTTTGTATCCGACTATTTTCGGGAACGAGAAGACTATTGGGCTGGGTCACATATTCGAGAACTTTCGATTAGGGGGTCATTTTTGGGTCAAAGCGGGTCAAATTAATTTTATCTAAAAAACGGCTCTAACGATTTTGATTAAATTTTGTATTTTACGAGTTTCGGGCACGCGAAAATCATTAGACTAGGTCACATGTTCGAGAAAATTCGATTAGTGGGTCATTTCTGGGTTATTGTGGGTAAATATCTAAAAAGCGGCTCAATTTACACTAAATTTTGCATCCTATGGTTTTCCGGCACGAGAAGACTGTTGGGCTAAGTCACATGTTCAAGAAAATTCAATTAGTGCGTCATTTTGGTCATGGGTCATGATATTTGAACTCAAATTTAATTTTGACCGAGCATAGCTCGGTCTTTCCTGCTCGTGTAAAATAACGCAGTATTATAGATAACGTGCATGCGAAGTCACTCACCGAAGTAAAGGCATTTTTCTCAACTAATTGTACGCAGAAAGTAACAATTCGTGCTGAGTTAGTAATTCATAATGTATTATTTCTTACACATAATGTAATGTATTATAATTATGTGAAAATTATGAGAAATTTAGTGAAATTCCGAGCAATTTAGCTCAAAGTTTTGTCTACATTAAATTGAGTAGACACGTAACAGGCAAGTTTGTTAACAAACATGCACTTATCTATAAAAACACATTTTACTTTCCTGTTGCCACATCTTAAAAAGAAATTCAGCAAATTTAATTTTTTTTATAACAGTTTATTAATGTTGAACCTTTAATACAGGATTTTTACATGGAAATGTGATGTCAAATAAAAAAAAAAAGCGAATTTTCATTTATAAAACATTATTTTTAATATTGTCGAATTTCTATGTTTAAATACACTAAGCGTGTTTATAAAAACTGTTTTAACTTTTATTTAACTTTTGAAACGCGTCATCCACTTTAATGTAAAATATATTTTGCTTCATTTTTATTATTGAAGAATGGTTTGCGATATCCAAATAATAACAAAAATTATTTTATGAAAGAACGCGACTTATTCATTTTCAAAATTTGTCTACATCCTCGTATATCTGTGATTATCATTATCACGATTTTTTTTTTAATTTAAAAAAAAATTAATTTTTTTTTTCATTTTTTTAACAGCGCTAGAAAATATACTTATATGGGAAATGGTTGTTGCATATTAAAAATTGAAAACGAAATATAAAAAATAATTCAAGCGAATTTTTCAAATATGTTTAAGTAATCATTTGTAAATTTCAAAATAATAAAAGGACTTTATTAATAATATATTTTACTTTTAATAATTTATTTTATTTCAAACAGAGATTTATTATGTCCAGAATGTCAAAAGACTTTGTGAAGGAAAACGAAAATTAGTCTCAAGGGAGGTCATTAGCAATTTGTTTTTAACATAAAATAACTGCTAGTTTTCCTATTTTCTTTTAAAACTTTTATTACAAAGTTTTAAAAAAATGCATTGTTTTAAACAGTCATTCAAACGATAATGCCTTCACAGACTTCATTAAATAACCAATTAAAAATGGTGTAAAAGGAGAAGAGTTGCTTTGTTATTATAATGCGAACATATATAACTTTCGAATGGATCAAAGAAAATTTTTTATTTGCACTTATATTGATTTTATCAATTTAGGCAGAAACATATAAAAAACAAGAATGAATATTTGTAAGCAGTTTATTTTTAACATTTTCCAACATAGTTGAAAAGTATCTACGACTTAGGTTTGTCTAGCCGTTTGTCTGTCTGACTGACTCGCGTACATGTAGTACTTGAATTACCATAAGCTTGGAATACATTATTGAGGTTTACCACAGAAAATTCCGCATTGAAAGTGGAGTGTGTAGCATTTATAGTTCATTTACAAGGACACACAAAAGAAATCCGCTAAAATTTGATGTATGGGGGAAAATCGTTTACAGTGCATTTTAATAAAATTGCACTGTATCACACATAATGAAACTGATATGCATTATTGAGGTGCAAAAGAACATTTTAACTGTGGAATGCGAAATACACAGCATTTATAATTCTTTTACAGGGAATCAAGAATTTACAAAAGAAATCCATTACATTATGGCCTACGAGGAGAAAACACTTGCAGTGTATTTTAATGATGCTGCATTATTTCAAACATAATGAAATTGATGTGTATTTTTGCGATGCGCTACAAGATGCTTAATGGGGAGTATGGAGAGCATATAATTTATTTTTTCATTTACAGGAACACATAAAAGAGTTTGGTTACACTATTGTCCATGGGTGAAAGTCACTGGAAGTTTTTTTTCCAGATGCGGTAATGCCTTTTTAAGCATAAATAAATTTTAGTATATTACATGGTGTGTATACATTCTATCTCATATACAGGGTTGCGCAAGGAAAAAAAATCGTAAGCATTGCTGTTAAAAATGGTGGGAGTAAATTGCTTACAGGGTTGTTTAATTGACTTATGTATTTTCCAGCTTAAAACTTTCCGGCACAGTGGTCTCACTCTGGGCACACCTAATTTTAATTCCAAACTTGCATTCGACACCAAGAATATTTAATAAAATTTTGTTTCTACAATGAAAGCTTAAAATAAGGAGTTCTTATTTTCTAAAAAAGTCGTTTGTAAATTCCGGTGTCAGTCAGTAATTTCTCATTTTACGAACAGACTTTGTCTGTGCCGGAAAGGGTTAACTGTATTTTTCATACTAAGATATGTTTGTAGAATATAAGTAAATTCACATACAGGGCTGATTGTCGTCTATGGAAGGTAATTTCTGGAAGTGCGAGTTGAGTCGTGTTATCCGTTTACTAGCTGAATTAAATTTCAACTTAATGTGCGGTGTGTACTTAAAAATATGTATATTATATACAGGGAAGCACAAAAAATTTCAAGTTACCCTCTACGGGCGGTAAATGTTCAATTCCAAAAAGTGTTTTGAAATTTCGTTTTTTAGCTGCATTAAATTTTAGAAAACAATGTGGTGTGCATGCAAAATCTGTAGATCATGTAAAGAGCTATTTAAATTCGAATATTTTATTGACTATGGACGCTTATTTCTGAAATTGGGTGTTCAACTGCATTATGCGTTTTCTAAATTCTTTATTTAGATATTTTTCCTGTACCATTTTAAATATTGAGGTTCCGTTACAATATTGTGGAAGTGTTCGAAAATGTTTGATAATCTATGCGTGACGTTTGATTTTTCTTTCTAGTTTACTTTTATGCGAGAGGCAACTTTGTATAAGGGCATACATTACATTTTAGTCACAGTGTATGCCTAAAAAATATAAAATTAGGCAAAAAATATAGTAAAAAGATATATGACTAGTATTTGAAATTTTAAAGTACTTTTAACCTAAAATGCCCATACGTCATTTTTGAAATTTTATCGAATGATAAAATTTTTGTTAAAAATACATTCATTCATTCATATTGCATTAAAATGTTTCAAACTGTGTATCTGAATAATTCCAGTAGGAACCATTTTTAAGCGGCTGATGTTATTTCTAATTACATTGACTTAGAAAAACGAAGTCATAAAATATTCCAAAATTTTTATCAATTATCTGATCCATTTTTAGTCGAATTAAAAAATTACACGGTTTCTTTATATAATTTCCAAAAAAAATTAGTTGTGATTTTGGTAATGCTTACAAATATGTTCCTCTATTCACAAGTTCACCCGAAACGCTTCCCACCTGAAAGAAGTATGACAGAAAGTAACTGCTGCTTAATATAACGCTCATATAGTATATGTTCATCAATTTTAGACAGTTAAGAAACGCAAATTTCGAGTAATTTAGGGACAAGTATTGTTTTCTACCTTATTTATCCGGCAGTATACACTGTATAAAAAGACAAATGTTTCTTCATCTACGAAAATATAACATAACCACGAACGAAAATGTACCGTAACCTCTTCCGAGTTACCTTTTCCATTATTCCGACTAAAGTTCATCGTTAAAAGCCTCGGAAAACAATATATTTTCGGATTTAAAGAAGAATTTATAAACACAAAATTTCTTTTGCTGTCGCTGATATTCGAGAACTTTTCCAAGTAGTTTTTATAGTGTATTAATCAGTTTTCGCAAACCAAAATATTGGTTTTTAGGATGCTATAAATTTTTAAGTAAATATTTTCAGCTGCGTTATTGATTTTATATATACAGGAGTTAAAAAAATATATATATATATATTAATGTGTAACAAAATATATAAATGTATGACACAAGTGACAAAAATTAATCTAGTGTAATCATGTTTCTATTTATTGGAGGTCCCGTTACCTGCTATGTATTCTATTGAGCTGATTCAAATATCAAACCATATGCTGTGATCAATAAGGTTAACCAGGGGAATTAGTTCCGCCATATTCGTCCGGGATTGCTCAGTTGATAGAGCATCGACAGCCTCAGTCAAGAGATCCCTGGTTCCAATCTTGGCCCGGACCTTTTCGCCCAGTTGGGAAAAATTACATATCATATAATGTTTAAATGATTATTCAAGCAATCGCGTTATTCATGACATTTACTGTAAAGTACCTTATGTCTAATTTTAAATGTTGTTATCAATTAAACGAAGATTTGTTCCTAATTCCAAAAGATTGTTATGTATAGTACTGCTAAAATTTTTCTTTATTATATAGAATTTATATTTATTTATTTTTTTCTCTGAAAATGCCTGGTGCGGCCGAAAATAAATTATTTTAACTATGCTAAAAATTTAACGATTAGTATCATCACATGGTCGAACTTTGAAAAATATAGTAAAGTTTATTTGCAAGTGGCTGAAATAATGAAACACTAAAAGAGAAAAATAAGCAAATAAATGAGTAGAATGCTAAAATTCATTTTAAAAACTCAAAAATTAAAACTACACATAATGTGTTTTATTATTTAAAAGATGATAATTTTTTCAAAAAGATTTTAAACTACATTAATGTTAATTACTCCCATCACTTTCAGCTATGCACATATCCATCATCAGGGATAAAATACAAACTGTCATTTCCAACGGCTTACTTTCAAAGTCTCCGCTTCTTCATTCCGTATCATTCCGCATGTATAGCTGAAAGTGCATGGAGTAATTAATGTTAATGTAGTTTAACATCTTTTTTACAAATTTATCACCTTTTAAGTAATAAAACACATTATGTGAAATTTTGTTTTTTTAAGAGAAAAATAACTAATAATTTTTCGCAAAATTAAGTTTTTAGAAAAAAAAGAGAGAGAGAGAAAGCGAGCTTAGCTAACCAAGAAATAAAAATAAATAAATAAATAAGTAAAATAAGTAAAAGTTCAGCTATTTCACGTAAGAATGTTCTTCTTGCTATGATCACTGGAGCTGCTCAGACTACAAACTTAAAGATTTGTTTCAGTCTTCATTTTTCTCCAATGACAAGTCATATAATGGAACTATTTCTGATTTTATGGAAGCACTTGAATATACACTCACTTCCAAAAGTTAAGCGCGCAGCGTTAAAATGCGGGAAAGTAGACAAGTACTGTTTGGATTGACGCGAAATGCGGCAGGAAAGCAGAAAATATGTTTATGCAAGAAACAAAACAAAGAATTACATACAAAATTGAAAACACAATTGAATTTTCATAAGTTATAAGAAGAAGTCATATTGGAGTCATTAACAAAAACATGTTTAAAGCCAAAACAAACAAACGAAAACGACAATAATAGGGTATGGGAGGACCCCTTTCCTGCATACAAAGCTTACAGCGTGTGACCATGCTTTCCATGAGGTGATCAACCATTGTAGAGTCAAGTAATCGCCATTCTACCTGTAGAGCAGATTGTGTGAGAGTGCCTGGGAGTGAGAAATGAGTACACAGAGCAGAGCCGAGGGCACCCCAAAAATGTTCAATGGGATTAGGGTGGAGCGAGTACGCCGGCCACTCCATACGCGCAATCCCTTCACTCTCCAGGTACTCTTCGACAAGGATAGCTCTATGGAGACGCGCATTATCATCCATTTAAACGAAATCAGAACCAACTGCTGCAGCGTACAATCTCACAGTGGGGTCTAGGACCGCCGTCATAGAACCCCGTATAAAGATGTGCAGATCGGTGCGATATCCCAACGAAATTCTTGCCCACACCATGATGCTTCCACCTCGGAATGCGTCATGTTCTGGAGCCGATTGCGTGTGCCTACTTCTCTCCAGACCCTAACATGCTTGTCATCTGTTTGCAGGGCAAATCTCAACTCATCAGTGAACATAACGTCGTCCGAATCAGATACAGTCCAATTGATATGTTGCCGATACCACTTTAATCGTGTCCCTCTGGATTGGATGGAGAGAGAGGAACACAAACTCGGGGTTCCCGGGCATACAGTCCCTGCATGTGTAGCCTACGTTGCACAGTAGGGACAGATATCGTCTTATCAATGGACGCTGCAACCATAGATATCACACGTGTGGAGGTAGTTCTTCGATTCCGGTTGTCTAAAACAGGAATATAGTGTTATTCGCGGGAGTTGTAACCATTGGACGACCAGCCACAGGTCTTCTGACAGCTGTTTGGCTAGTTAGGAATTGTTTCCATAATCTTGAAATTACGGAATGATGAATGCCAAAGAAAAGAACAACATCTGTGATTGATTGTCTCGCTTCAATGCGTTCAACGGCACGCCATAGTTTAGAATCTTCCATTGGTCTTCTGGAAGCCATAGAAACACGTCTGTCTTGAAAACAAAACGTAAGAAATTTCTAAACACTTTTTATCAGTACTTACATGCAACTCCTGCAACACTTCACAATGCTGGCTTCTTATACGACTGCCATTTTTGTATATTTCTTAACTCGAAACCGTGATTGGCTGTTACTTAACACATTTGCATGCTCCCATCTAACACTGCAGCGAATTGCAGCGTCTCCAATTCAGATTGCCTTTCGGAAATTAACATTTTCCTCTGAATGCTTAACTTTTGGCAGTTAGTGTAGATATCATGTTTTCTTTATTATGTAGTATGCATTTCCTATGGCTTTACAATATTGCTTTAAAACTATTATAAAGTCTAAGAGCAAAATAAATAGCAAACACAAAATGCCTATTGTTCTGTAATATGTTTCAATAAATTTGTAGTGTAAAAAATTAAATACAATTTAGAGTAAAACTGCAATTTTGTTTTCGTTTTAATAATAAGCAGTATTTATAAAACATTTTATTCATTACATTTTATAAAAAATATCCATTCTTTTTTTTCATATTTTCTGATTAAATTTGTTTTGATGGGAGGGAACTAATAATTTCATCATGAAGTATAATTATTTTTTATTTGTTTTACCTTTTCAAATGACTTTTATAACTTACACAGGTAACTTACACTTACATCGATTTCGTTTCACACTTGGGTTATTTCAATTTGTCACTGAATTTTCATGCTAACTGATTAAAAAACAAAGTTTTAAATCAGAAAAAACTGTTACAATTTCAAGAATAATACTTTTAGATTTACGTCACAACTGTCCCACAGATTTTAACTCAAAAGAAAATTATTCATTCAAAACGCTCCTCCAGAGGGAAATTTTGACTGTATTTACATCAAAAAGTATATTTAAGAATAAGAGTAAATTTGACTTAGTAAATGTCTCTTCTTCTTTCCTGGCATTTCATACATAATCAACTATTTCTTTTCGTACTACTGAATTATTTCAACCTGTTACGGAAATGCTATGCTGAAAAGTTTAAAAAGCGAAGCACTTTGTGTGTTGAATCGTAAAATGCTCTCACAGTTTTAAAAATTCAATTAGATATTTTTACAAAAAAAAAGCTATTAACAGTTTAAGGGAAATGCATTTGTTAAATTAAATTAATTAAATTAAATTCAGTTTTATTTTCCAGACTTAAATATTGATGTTATGATATGCTAGCAAATGGCACCCTCCTCTCTGATTCAAACGTATTTTTAATGTTTGTACTTTTCTGTGGAAATGTTCATTCATTCGAACACCTGACTTCTTGGTGTATCCACACTGAGCTCTGAAAAGAAGGTAAAAAAACCCCTGAAGATGGCTTTGCAGATAAAGACCGAAACGTAGGGTACATTTTAAATGTGTTTCGAAATTTCAATTTTTATTTTATACATTTGTACGCTGATGAGTATCGATGTGTGCTTTAAATATATGTTTTTATTTAAGAGTTATTTTAAGTTATATTTAAGAATTATAGTCAATTGTTAAGTAAATGTACCTATCTCTTTTGTAATTATTGAAAGGTAATCAGCGTTAATTTTCATAATACTGAAGTAGATTCACTCAATAGCGTAACCAGGGGTGATCTAAAGGGGCTTTCCTATCAAGGAAAGAGTTTTATAGACATTCTTAAATAATTTTGAGTTATTATGCGGGTTATATAACGTATACAGTAAAGCCTGTTAAGACGAAATAGGTAGAAACAAGAGAAAAATTTCGGTTTAGAGAGATTTCCGTCTTAGAAGGTATAGTTGCTTGGTGTTCTTGTCGCCAGGACCATGAAATGTTTTCATTTAAGATAGTTCTGCTATACATAGATTCATCTTTCACAAGTTTTTCGGATTTTACTTTTTCCTTCTGAAATAGCAATTGAAATCGAAATGAAAAGGATTCGTGTAAAACAAAAAAACCGTGAAAATATACATGAGGGGTGATTCGAGGTGTGTGTCCATGAGATTAGTTGGGACAGAAAGGAGACAGATACATAGATAGAAACAACAATATTTAATGAGTGAAATGCATACAAAGTTTGTTAAAAAAAATAACCCATGGCGTTTAGGTAGGCGTCCCATTGCTTAGGAAGGTTACGAATTCCGTCCACGAAGAACGATGTCGGTTTATAATGAAACCAGTTCAGAACTGCAGCTTTTATGTCCTTGTCGGAGTCAAATCGTTGACCCTTTAGGCTTTTTTTCAGCGGTCCAAAGATGTGATATCGCAAGAGATCTGACCTGGCATCGGTAAATCGGTTGTCTTCTGTCGACCGTCGCTAAACATTCTCGCCCACCTCGTCACCGTGGGCTTCGACACACACGTGTCACCGTACACAGCCAGCATTCTGCGATGAATATCCACCGGTTTACACCCTCTTGTTAAAAACTTAATTACAGCTCGCTGATCCGTTTTAGACGCAGTTGCATCCACACCAGCCATTTTTAACTGAATGCCACGTCCTTACGAATGAAGTTATCAGACACCTGCTTGCGCATGCGCACGCGTGGAACAAACACCTTCACTATCGCGTTTGTTTCATGAAAATACATTGAAAACTGTTCGCATGCGACGCTTCGAATCACTTTCATTTGAACATGCTTTATATATATTACGGTCAATATGATAAATCCGGTTATCATTAATAATAACCGTTTTTTATTTATAATGACCAGACTAATCATATTGACCGTCATATATATACTGCTACACCAGAATAGTATTATTAAAAGAGAGCTGTGTATTCTTTTTGCTTATCATTTGTTGTATAAGCTATTGCAAGGTATTTAGAAGTGCTATTATTTTTAAAAAGTAACAGTCCTCTCTCAGTAACTCAATGTCCTATTTTTTTCTTTTGCAATTAAAGTCTCTTGATGAAGAAATCAGGATGCACATTTAAAAAAATCCTGAATGTGATATAAAAAAAATAACTTTTATACAGTGATGTCTTGGCTAATGAAGTTAATTCGTACCGTATTCATATACACTAGCCAAAATCTTCGTTAACGGAAATGTGATTTCCCGTAGGTTTCTACATAAAATCTGTCACGTAACTACGTAGCTACTCTCTTATAAAAGTAGTCTAGGATCAAATGAATTTTTGAGTTTTGGATGTGAACGTGTTATCCTTATTCGAACATTTGTGTGTGAACGAGCCATTTATTCTGTCAATTATTTTACTTTCGCAAAGTGGGGTTGAATCTCCAGGTATCTGCTAGTCATGGTTATTTTATACAGTAATATGTTAATTAAGTTTCTGTGGTCGACTAGATGGTATAAATACGGTGGTAGTAGTAAGTATCCTCGAATTTTGTCGGATCTCGTAGTCCGTGAAATTTCAAGCTAGTTTCTG
This sequence comes from Maratus michaelseni, assembly GCA_963931845.1. Lineage (NCBI taxonomy): Eukaryota > Metazoa > Arthropoda > Arachnida > Araneae > Salticidae > Maratus > Maratus michaelseni. The sequence goes on from OZ007587.1 coordinate 191,574,794, forward strand.
AGATTTCATAGAGTCTCGTGTCGTTAACAGTGACGTTCAACTTCGTTTGAGTTTGGATTAAGGTTCTTCAATTGAGAAATTTGCCTGTGGTAAGGTGGTGCGTTAATTACTACAAATAAAAGTACATTGGAATCCGAAGGGGTTCCCTTCAATTATTGACATTAACGTATTTCCTAGTGGTATTGTGTATTAGTGTTTTCAATGCTAATTAGTGACATTTTTCGTAGCAGTTTTTCTTAAACTCCGGAATATAAGCCATGTAAGCCTCTTGTCTGCAGTTAGTGTAAGAATTTAGAGAATTCTTGGGGTTACTTCCTCCGTTTATTAGTATTTTAGTTTTTGAGCATATGACTTGATCACCTTTAGTTAATTTTTACTCGCTCCACTGCCTACCTCATCTATTATTACTTTTAATAAACTGTCTTTAGTATTAAGCTTGAGACATACATTCTCCCGCATCGATATTTATATAAAAATATAATAAATTACAACACCTTGTAATAATGTATTCCTTTTAAATGCTAAAAGGTGTAAAGTAACAACATAATATACAGTAAAATAGCTTTTATTAGATTGTTGACATGTTTCGGCTCACTCCGAGCCATTAACAAAAAACAAATGAGAATATTCTATAATTGCACGGTTTTTGAAGATGGATATGAAATATGGAAATAAACAACCAAGTAAAAATAAAAAGTAACGTGCGTAATTTTTAATAAGTACATGAAAATTAAATGATAGCATTTCAAATAATAGTTTCAAAGTCCGTGCAATTATAGAATATTCTCATTTGTTTTTGATAATGGCGCGGAGTGAGCCGAAACATGTCAACAATCTAATAAAAGTTATTTTACTGTATATTATGCTGTTAGTTTACACCTTTTAGCATTTAAAAGAAATACATATCTTTTCATTTAGCTGACGGGCCCGAAGGGACCACCACAAATAGATAAAATTCATTCTGTACGCTGCTTATAAATTAAAGATAAGTTTTATAAAATAGTAAGAAGTACACTATTAAATGATAAAATTTTCTCCAAAGTTGAAGTGCTTTTCAACTTGATAATGGATAATGGAAATTATAATTTAAAAAAGTGCGAATTTGCACTACAAAACGTTTCTATAATTCTTTTATTCTTTTTTCAAAGTTTATTTAAGGCAAGTCTACTCTTCTTCAGTAGATGAACTCTGTTACTTTGGGTGAGAAATCAAAAATCTGTCTAAAGGTAATTGAACTTTTTTAAGAAGTTTTTCTAAGTGATTCACATAATTGTGTTCAACCAAGGCACAAAATTTGTTCATTTCAGCTTTGTTAGGATGTCACTTTGTTGCAACTTACGTAAACTCTTTCCAATAATAAAGAAATTTTAATATCACCTGTTGAGAATGATCTCCTTTTGTTTCGGTCCTGTTCTTCCTCTGAAGATTGTTCTTTATCGTCTATGCCCCTTTTACTCATAAAATTGTTTTTCCAACTCTTCAAGTTTAAGTATTCTGTTATCAGATGTTTTGTGTGTTTTTCAATTACTTATAAATCTTCTCCACTTCCAACAAAATGTAGCTTTGCTCTATGGAACCTATCTTATCTCCTGTTTTACTACGTATTTCAGTATTTTCAGTGGCAAGTTCTGTAGCTGCATCTTCAGCATCATGAACAATGGGAATAGCCCTTTTATATTTTGGAACAATCTAGACGTAATGTTTTCTAGATACCATTAAGAATACTAACAAACAATTTGTTACATGCATTGGAAATGACTTGAATAGCACGCAGGATAATGAAACTTTAAGAAAGCGGCCATTGTTGAAGAATAATTTTTTGAAAATCTACAAAATTCTTAAATTAATTCTTCTACATTGGAGGCAATAATTGTTTACTTGAACGCAAGGAACTTAACTATTTCTACTTTGTTGAAGGTGAAACTGAATAAATTAAAAATATAACGATACCTAACATTGATGTCAACGGATTGATGTCTACTTGTCGGCGACGATTTTTTTGTCCTTTAGAATGCATTGATTCGTGAAGCTAAAATAGTTATGTTTTTAGTTCTTCTATTAAAAAAATTATTTAAAATCAAGAATATTTTTAATAATCTATTCAAATAAAAAATAATTTTGAAATAAATGTTAATAACAATGGAAATGTTTCAAACTGAAAATGTTTTTCGTTTAAGTTTTAAGAGAAATGGCACCACCAAACACCGTAATGTTCCCATAAGTTATATTTTTATGTATTTTTCTTCCCTTAACAACAATAGAATAACCGAATTGCCATCATTAAGAAAAATTCATAAAAAAATATACAAAAAAATTAATATTTCAGATTTTTTTAAATTTCAAAATTTCGAGCACTATTATGACATTTATGGATCCTTACAAATAATTGGTGTTCTTTAAAAAAAAAATCGTATTTTGTGAGGATGGTCTGTGAAATACGTCAGATTTTAATATAATAAATTTACAATATTGAAGAAGAAATATTTATATTTAAAATATATTTAAAAATAAGTGTTAATTTCTTAGTAAATGCATCTTTCTCTTGCATAACATACTGTAAGTAATCAACTATTTCTTTTTATATTAATGAATTACTTCAACCTATCATAGAATCTTCCTGTTTCAAAAGCAAAGAATTTCCTTGAGCATCAAATCATAAAATACTGTTAAAATTTCAAATATATATGTTTTTTTTTTATTATTTAGTATGTCACAACTGTCTTACAAATTTTAACGCATAAACAATTTATTTGTTCAAAATCTTTCTCGTGAGAGAAATTTCTTCCCGCTACAAGAAAATACAATCTCTGAAGCATTAGAATTCAAAAGCATTGATCCGTTTTAAAGATTTTTCGTGCTTGTCTGCGAACGTCAAAAGATTTTTTTTCAAGGTTATTTTTATGTAAGCCAAATTAAAATAAAGGCAAGAAAATACAGGCGAAAGCGAGAAAGTTGAATTATTTATTTCTTAATTTTATATAAAAAAAAATCTTTAATTATTTGACTTTTGGTGAACAAGCCACTTTTCCTGTTTATATTATTCATTATTAATTGCCAGGGGATATAAATCTGGATACCCGGGTTAAAGATAACTAATATACTGACCGGTTGCAAAAAGTAGGCGAAAATCGCCTATATATTCCCTCCTTCAAAGTAAATGAGAGCAAGTTACCAGATTGCTGAATAATGAAAGCCAGATACTAGATGGTCTCTCATAATACATTTCGGGGGTCTATAACTCTCTTTCGCTTCTTATGATCAAATACTACAAGAACTGTTATTAGGTTTTAAATTTCTAACACTTGAGACCAGAAACACTCGAAATTCTTTCACCCTATATATGTGAATGGAAGAGGCTTTTAGAACGGAAAGAGATACGATTAGAGAAGAGATTAGGATTTTAGGAAGAGAGATACTATTAGGTTTGTTGGCTGTTGATTTTATGACGGCCGATTATCTACACGAGGGATATAGGCCCTAAGGAGGAGTGCCCTCCGTGGGGGGGTCTTTCTTAGGGATCCTAACCTGTATTTACGGCCAAGTTCAAAGAAAACCACGGAAAACTCCGAACGGTTAGGTCAACGAGCGCGACAGGGCTTTGAAACCAGCACCTCTCGTCTACCAGCTTTTGAGAGCAGAACCTCTCAGCCATTGGCGGGGCGAGATACGATTTGGAATTGCCCCGTGCAGTCGGCCACTGAGTCTTTCTTATGAGAGAGAGAAATTTTCACTACAAAGAGTAATGCCGTTAACTATATCGGTACAAGGTACCTAAAACTATCCTAACTTAGCTCTTTAAAAACTTTAAAAAAATTAACTGTATGTTGCTTGTGTATTCGTTGTGCTGTGACGTGCTAATCAATAAAAATGGTTGGTTGTAAAATACAACGTCTTATTGTTTAATGACTAGTACAAGATAAATAATTTTCCACCCGGTGTACAAAATAGAGGCGAAAATAGCTTTTTAATTGAAATCGCTTATAGTTTTGTACATTCAGTTAATTTTTTTAGGATGCAAACAAAAGACACAAAAAGTGTTTTCAGTACTTTCGTTTTATCCGCATGTCAGCTGTTAATCACGAAAGATTTAACTATTAATAGTAAGATTTTTGATTCTGATTATTTCAATGTTTAAGTGCGTAGTTAGATTAAATGCTTGTTAAATTTGTGCTTTATTTATTTATTTGTGAAGTTTTAATTTCATTTGAAAGTTTAGTTATGGAATATTACACAGAAACAAACAAATGTTTTACATTGTTTTAAATGCAAATGGGTTAATCTTCCGTATTCAAGTTTTACGTCATAAAAAAATCATGCTTTTAAAAGTCATAAATTATCAGTTAATCAAGATACAGTTTTCAAACAAATTTCGTTTGAAATTTTTTTATGTATTCGATGGTGTAAAAATTAATATCGTGCGATGTTTAGAAGTTAATAAATTTGCTATGCAATCGAAATTAATTATTTAGATCTTTGCCACCGTCAATATGACGTTAGCGTTACTCACAGACTTGTGAGTAACAGTATATGCGGTATAATAATGCGTCATAATAATGCGGTATAATGATGCACAACATCGGGCTCTAAAAAAAGATCCCAAACTCATCTCTACACTGAAAAAAAAAGTTGATATTACAGTATAATACTGCCACCCCAGCTGTCAGTATTATACCATAAAATTAACATTAATAAACAGTAAAATAAGCAGCAATACGCTACCGCAAAATCAACAATTTTTTTTTCTTGTAATGTACTGTCTACCACTGTATCCTTATTTAGATTAAGTAAGAAATATAATGTTTTACAGCAATCGTAAAAGAGGCAACAAAGATGTACAGAAGAAAATTCATCCTATAAACTGAAAGTTATTGGAGCTAAGTATTTAAGTACCTGGAAGGATTGATGACTGGATGGCAAAATCAGAGGAAGCTCAATATTTACGAAATAAATATGTTTCCCATCTCACAATGATATTAATACACTGATTTGTGGCTTATCAAGCTCCAAATCTGTGGATGTATATACGCTCTTATTTATGAAATATGTGTTTTTTTTATGTAAAATAGGTAAAATGTTAAATACCTTTGAAATGCCAACAATGAAATATAATACAGGAAGAAGCAACTTGTTAAATCATGGACGAATGCCAAGTCACCAATTTAAAAATTATTTTGTCCAGAAAACCGCAATACTTTTTTTAATTACAAAGTTTAAAAAAATGTTTTAGAATGATGTCCTCCTTCAACTGAATATTTATGTACAAAAGTGTAAATTTTAAATAAGATATGTATTGATGTTAGTTACAGATTTTATACTGTCAGATATTGCAGTTATCTACCAACTTAATATTTTAATAAAAAACGATTACTAACGTAATGTTTTATTATTTTTTAAGAATAAGTTGCATAGTTCTTCGTGTACGTCCATTTAAAGAACAGAACACACGAACGAAAAAAATAAATGACTTAAAAAAATTAACAATGCTTTCTAATGTCTTTCACTACACATCTATTCCAACAACAGGTTGATGCTTTTATTGAGCATGTGAGAAGCCGTGAACTAGATAGCCTTTTATATTCAAAAGTTTAAAATATTACAACGTCACTTATCAGTAACATTTGTAACTATTACCATTAATTACTTTACTTGAATGTTGTACAGCTGTACATCCAGTTTCAATTAACATTTTTCCCAATAATTTGCACTTTCATTTTCTAGAGGAGTTTCGATTTCATTTTTACCATATAATATTAAAACACTTAGTATAGTATTTAGAAAAGAAATCAACTTATTAGAGCTGCACTACACTTCCGTTCTAACACCGTGTTTGCATCATTCAGAATAAAACCAACGAATTTCCAGTATTGTGCAAACTCATATGCCTTTAATGTTATGAACTCATAGAGCAGAGAAGAAGAGGGAAATTATTAAATGAATGTAATATTAACACAGGAAATTTTACCAATCACTAAATACTTTAAAGTAGTAAACTTGCTTTATTTTCTGTACATTTGACGTTACGTAATTTGAATCACAAAACAATAGAAACTGAAAATATTAATTTTAAATTTTCAGATAAACTTTAAATTTAGACTCCATTTTTTCCGTACTTTGATTCACATAAAAAATATTTTAAGATGTTTTGAATAATGATAATAAAAAAAATCTATTTTTTTTTTATGTAGATCGTAACTTATCTTATTCTTTTCAGATATACATACGCTGACCATATTCTCACTCATTGCTATAGAGTATTGAAAAAAAACAAAACTGTAAAACCCATAAGAAATATATATAAAAAAACATATATGTTATAAAATATGTATAGCTTAATCCATCGTTTCAGGTGTGACACCCATACATCCAATTTATCGCTGTATGTAAACGATTTAAAGCCCTACTCTTTGCTTATTATTATTATTATTTTTTACATGTATTGAAGAAACTTTTATCTGTCTGACAACAATATACAATTATATAATTTTTTTTTTTGAAAATAATTAGTTTTTATGCGACGCGGGTGTGACTTAAAAACGACATACATTTCCACTTTATAATGCATGATTCCAAATACCTGATAATTACGAATTTATTCGTAACTACGAGCAGGGAAGACCGAGCTATGCTAGGTCAACATTAAATTTGAGTTCAAATATCATGACCCATGATCAAAATGATCCACTAATTGAATTTTCTTGAACATGTGACTTAGCCCAACAGTCTTCTCGTGCCCGAAACCATAGGATACAAAATTTAGTGTAAATAGTCTGAGCCGTTTTTTAGATAAAATAGCTTAACCCATAATGACCCATGACAAAATGACCCACTAATCAAAATTTCTCGAACATGTGACCTAGCCTAATAGTCTTCTCGTTTCCTAAACCTGTAGGAAGTTAAATTTATTTCAAATCCTCTGAACCGTTTTTAAGATAAAATAGCTTGACCCATAATGACCCATGACCAAAATGACCCACCAATTGAATTTTCTCGAACATGTGACCTAGCCTAACAGTCTTCTCGTGTCCAAAACCCATAGGATGCAAAATTTAGTGTAAATAGTCTGAGCCGTTTTTAAGATAAAATAGCTTGACCCACAATTACCCAAAAATGACCTACTAATCGAATTTTCTCGGATATGTGACCTAACCCAATGATTTTCTCGTGCCCGAAACTCTTAGGATACAAAATTTATTGAAAATCGTTAGAGCTGTTTTTTAGATAAAATTAATTTGACCCGCGTTGACCCAAAAATGACCCACTAATCAAAAGTTCTCGAACATGTGACCCAGCCTAATAGTCTCCTTGTGCCCGAAAATGGTCGGATACAAAATTTCGTCAAAATCGTTTGAACCGTTTTTTAGATACAATTAGTTTGACCATGACCGAAAATGACCCCTAATCGAAGTTTCTCGAACATAAGACATAGCTCAATGGTTTTCTGGTGCCCTAAAACGGTAGGCTACAAAATTTCGTCAAGATAGTTAGAGCCATTTTTAAGATAAAATAGCTTGACCCACAATTACCCAAAAATGACCCACTAATCGAATTTTCTCGGACATGTGACCTAGGCCAATGATTTTCTCGTGCCCGAAACTCGTAGGATACAAAATTTACTCAAAATCGTTAGAGCTGTTTTTTAGATAAAATTAATATGACCCGCGTTGACCCAAAAATGACCCACTAATCAAAAGTTCTCGAACATGTGACCCACCCAATAGTCTCCTTGTGCCCGAAAATGGTCGGATACCAAATTTCGTCAAAATCGTTTGAACCGTTTTTTAGATACAATTAGCTTGACCATGACCCAAAATGACCGAAAATGACCCCTAATCGAAGTTTCTCGAACATGTGACCTAGCTCAATAGTTTTCTGGTGCCTTAAAACGGTAGGCTACAAAATTTCGTCAAGATAGTTAGAGCCGTTTTTAAGATAAAATTTGCATACATAACCACACACAAGATTTGCTCGTATTAGAATATATGCTATCGTATTTATTCGTATTTATACGTAACATTTTGTTAATGCATTTTTTGTTAAACTGTAACATGCAACACATCATTCTCAAAAGACAATTCCATTGTCACATGATCTTGTTAAATTTTATAAATGTTAAATTCTGCTTTGGGGTGTGACAGGTATTATGTATTATGTCTAAGAAACAGATTAAAAAGACTCGTTTCCGTAGGATACAACTTTGTAAATTGTCGAAAATATTAAAATACAAATTATTACATTAATTATAATTAGAACAATAATTTTACAACTTAGAATAATAATTATAACAACATATACTATATAATTCTAAGATGTATATAATTCTAATTACACAAGTTATAAAAATTATAACAAATGTACCTGCTAACAGTAGTAAATTTTTGTTCGCACACACATTTACAGAAATTATAATGATAAAGCTAATTGTACAGCAGTGTGCGATTATACATTTAATTAATTAATAATTCCTAGAAATCGAGAGGGCAACCGAAGGTATCCATACGAATTATTTGTGAGTGATGCTGCATAAACTTTAAATGCTGCTGAACAGTTTTACAAAAACATATCTTCAATACCTAATGAGATATAACATTTTGTAATGATAACAGGACTTTGCGCACACCCTGTACCATTATCAAAACATCTTAAGGGGGTTCGGGACACCAAAATCTTTAAATTTTTGAAAAATATTTAATTGTATTAAAAATATCTCTGTTTTTATCCGCTTAAAAAGACGTTTAAATCTTGTTTCTATCTTAAATATAACAGTATCACTGCAAATAGAGGCGTCTTAAATTTAGACACATATGTGTCTGAAAAAGCAATTTAGACACTTAAGTGTCTGAATGTGAAAATTCAGTGCAAATTCAGACATCAGAGATGTCTGAATTTAAGACACATAAGTGTCTTACGTTGACCAGGGTATAAAAAAACTGAGAAAATGTCTGAATAATGACGATATGTCTGAAAATAAAACATATGAAAGTAAGGAAGAATTCAGACACTTAAGTGTCTGAATTCTGAATTTACCACAATTGTGTGATATGCGTGGTGACTGTGATACAATCTTGCCCCTGTATATGCCAGCAATATCAAATAATGTTTCGGAGCAGAAGAATGTTGCTTCAAATACTATTCTTTCCACTAAATTTTGCGTGAGGCCCTGGAAAATCACTTAGCGAGGCCCAAACATCTCTCACTGCAATATTCGACTAATAAAAATCTCTTTACAATTTGTACATATCATAGATAATATAGACATATAATATAGAGGGATGTAATATTAGACAATAAAGTGTATAAAAAAAGCGTGTAATTTCTTTCGCATGTAGTGTGTATAACAATTTCTCATTTCTAAAAATAATATATCCTTTAGAATATTTTAAATATTTATTTTTAGCGATTGATTGTAATTGGGACTGATTAGAAAAATTGATAACAGATGGCGACACTATTCAAGGCGATCCCTGTGTTTGTTCACATATCCAGAGAAGATAATTTCTCACAAAATTTTTAATTCATTGCTGTAAAAAAAAAAAAAAAAAAAAAAAAAAAAAAACAGGAAAAGGGTAGGTTTTTTTGTTCAGAAACTATGTAATCGTATAATGATTTCCATGTTTTGGTAAATACAACAAATCTTTCAGAAAATAGTCAAAGTTGGCGTTTTGAACCGAATTTTCGGAGCGAGAAGTCAGAGTCAGAATCTGCATATAATTCGAAAAGTAATTCATTTATTAAAAAAATGGAACACTGATTACGATCCTAAATCGCTTCAATAGCTAATCTCATGCCTTTGCGTTTAAAAATGAGTCGGAAAATGTGTCAGAAGTGCGTACGCAGAAAAAATACCCCCCCCCCCCCTATTTTTTTAATAATCACATTTAATACTTCTTTTAATTTCTAAAAGTTGTAAAATAAAAATGTTATAAACAGTAAAATAAATTTTATTAGACTGTTAACATGTTTCAGCTCAATCTGAGTCATTATCAAACAAATAAAATTATTCTATAATTGCACGATCTATGGAGTTATTTGTAATGCTACAATTTAATTTTTCATGTACTTTTTATATTATGCACGTTATTTATTTTCTATTTTTTACTTGGATGTTTATTTCCATGTTTGTAACCATAGGATAACTCGAGTCACAATTTTGGTAAGTTAAATGATAACGTTAAAATGATAACATTAAGTGCAAATTTGATAAGTTAAGATGTTGAATTGTTACATATTGTATTTTTACGTTTTACAACTTCTATGGTTTCCCTTATAATAGATTGATAGTTTACATTGCAGGGGAAAAATTATTTTACTTTCATTGAAATTTATTTGGATGCTTTCTTCTTGATATTATCTTGCCAGGGCTGTGGTTTTTCTATTATACTTAATATCAGGTATATTCTCATTTTTTCTGTAAAAACTTATTATAATCTTTTTATTTTACGCCTTTTAGCAATTAAAAGAAGTATATAATTAAAAGGTGCTATAATTTGTTATACTTTTAATCACTTAATTTATAATATTTGAATTGAAAATATGAATAATTCATATATCCTCCCCCCCCCCCCACATAAATAATAAAATTGTACAATTTTAATCATCATTTCAAATTCCCCAAATCTTTCCAAAATTTTCCATTTTCTCAGGAACATATGAATCAAGTCTATAAAAATATCAACATGCTACCGACTCATCTCATTACTTTAATTTAAAACCAATGTTTCACATGTCTTGATGGCGTGATTGGTTAAGGCGTTAGTCTCGTAAACAGAAGGACGCGAGACCGAGCCCAATCGTGGGTAGAATGGGGGTGTCAGATTATCCTCCCGTAATCGAAATTAAAAGTAATACAATAGATGGCAGCACTTCACATTTTTGCAATTTTTTTTTACATTCTGTTTGCCCGGGTAAAAGAAATGGCGTTATTTCAGACACTTCAAATGTCTGAAAATAAGACACTTACAAATGTCTTAAAATTTTAAGACACTTTAAAGTGTCTCTTTTTTGAACCATCCGTTTTAGACACTTAAATGTCTGATTTTAAGACATTTCAGTTTACAGTGATATTTTATTTTTTTGTTTTAAAAATCTAGCTTTCAAGTAGTGGTTGTCATAGAAACGTTTTTGCGTTTTTCTGCATGATGGGTTCTTTCACGCATCCTCGTCTTTAAATCGTTATAAGTCAAAACAGTTAAAGATAAATGGTTCAAACTTGGAACATGCCTTTTTTCAGTTATTTTACTTTAATTTTGATTCAGAAAATTTGAAAAAAAAAAAAAAAAAAATTCCTTTTGAAAACATGATTTTTTTTTTTTTTTTTTTTTTTTTTTTTTAAGTTACATAATTTTTTTAAAGTTTTTACTTTAAATATTTTTAATTTTTTAATTAATATTTTTAAAAATGCTGAATCAAAATTAAAATTTATATATTTCTATTAATTTAAATGTAAAAAAATTGAAATTCTACAAATAATATTTTGAATTATAACGATTTTAAATTACTCCACTTTTTTAATAAATTTTAAATTAAAATTTAAAAAAAGTTATGAGAAGTTTTATCATGTGATTTTGCTTACAAATGATATGGTTAACCATCACAAAAAAATTCAAAATTTTAACTCAATAAATAAAATTATTAAAAATGTGCCCCGGACCCCTTAATGTCAACAACTGGAGAAGCAAACACTTTTAGATACTGAACAACACTTAGAAAAAAAAAAACACGGACATTTATCGCAAATCTTTTATGAGTTGTAACGTTTTTTGTTGGTAACAGGACTTTGTGGTCACCCTGTATATGACACCCGCAACGCAAAATAGCAACATTTTATGATGTATATATATATATATATATATATATATATATATATATATATATATATATATAACCATTAATGAAATATTACCCAAACACCAACAAAAACTAAGAAATTATGAATTAGTATGTAATAAGTAATTGCCAATGAGATTATATATATATATAATATATATATATATATATATATATATTGTGCACGGAATACTTCATACTAAACTATTTTTAGATCATAAGTATCATCTTAAATCGTTCAGTCATTATCCGACGAGAAAAATAAAGTCTTTCTGTTGCGGGTGGGACAAAAATTAATAGAAAATAAAAATGCTTACATATGAAAATTAAATGCAGTAAACTTTTCTCCATAGGTAAAATTCTCTTCACCGACAGTAGCAGATTATGTACGTAAAAGGGGAATTTCATAACATTTAAATATGTAGCTGTACAAAAACTTAATATTACATAGAATTGGATGGAATATTTTGCGTACATATATCATAAATTTTGAAGTGAAAATATAAATTTTAATAAACACATTTCACTTATTTTTCTTTAATATATTTAAGTTTGCGCTCTTACGAGCTAATTATAATGAATTAAGATTTTTTGGATGAATTTGAAATTTTTTGACTGATGTCCAAATTTTCGTAGATTTGACGATATAAAAAAGCTGGGGTAAGACCGAATATAACAGGTAATATATGCTGAAATTGGCGGAGAAATAACATAGTTTCCATAAAATTAAATCTTTGAAATATCTCAAAATCTATCCACGATAGCGCCTTATTTTATTGAACTACTGCAAAATGAATAAAAAAATGTACTTTTAAAAATATGTTTCAAGTTTTTAATTACGTTTTACTATTTTTTATTTATTATACGCATTTATGAATTTTTCCATACATGGATCACATTTTCTTTCTTTCAGATAAATGGGCTTTGTTCATATTTTAAGGAAATATCTGAAAATCGTCATTAAAAAAAATTCTAATAAATTTAATGTAAATCAAGATTTTTAATTCTTGTTTTAAAATTTCACAATCCGTATTATTTTTAAAATTTTTAAAACAGCGGAATAAAAATAATTATCGCTTTTAATAATGAAAAATTTTTTCAGCTACTTAAAGAGACATTAAAATAAATCATATATATATATATATATATATATACAGGGTGTATATAATTAAAGTTCAACTACTGACAGCTGTGTGTAGTCGAAACTATTCATCAGAAAAGTATGAAATCTGATAAGTGTCTAAATGAAGGGGTGCGAAAAACATTTAGCAAAATAAATAAATAAATAAATAAATAATTTCGAAAATGGCCACTAAAGGACATATTATTGATTATTTTAATAATTTAACAAAATACAAACCTATACAGTGTAGAATTTGTGTCCTTGAATTCTGGCAATCTGTCGTTTGTAGTCGTTGCACCTCTGCGAATGTTTTTCAAAGCTCGAAACCTCCGCAAAGTTTCTGGTGCGGAATCACCATTTTGATATAAAAGTTTCACCAGTAAACCACAATCCTGTAAACTGCGCGACATTTTCCGTGGAAAAGGAATGACGGTGACAAGAGATTCATTCTGTTTTTTTTATTTTACATTTTTACTGTTCGCGAGCAGATATATCACGTTGTTTCTAAAATTTCCATATACGTCAAAATTTTATCAGAAAACTCCCTCTGGTGACTGTTTTTAAAATGAATATTTTTTTTATTTTCTTCTATCTTTACAAGAAAAAAAGTAATGGATTCATAAAAATTTTCGACTTCTGGTTTTCGAAAGACTTATACGTTTTAGAAGGTTCTGAACACGATTTGACTGTTTTTAGAAAATATCTGTCTCTGTCTGTGAGTCTGTGACTCTCTGTGTGTGACAAAAATTTTGTGGACGCTCTATCTCAAGAACTCATGGACGGAATTTAATAAAACTTTATATTCAGTTAGTCCCTGATATAAAATGGTGCTGATTAGTTTTCGGTGAAAATCGCAGAATAGGTGGAGCTGCTATGACGCCTTTTTCGCGATTTATGCAATAGCTCTATCTCAAGAACTAATGCACTTATTTTCACCAAACTTCAGATTCAGTTACACCTAGACATAAATAGACGGTGATTATGAGTTGGTGTAGATATCCCAAAAAATGGCGCTGCTATGCTACTTTTTTCATGATTTTCATGATAGCTGTATCTCAAGAACTAATGCATGGAATTTCATTAAACTTCAGATTCTGTTAGACCTTGACACAAATAGATTTTGAGTACGTTTTGGTGTAAATAGCCCAACAGATGGTGCTGCTATGCTACTTTTTTCATGAATTCCACGACAGCTGTATCTCAAGAACTAATGCAAGAAATTTCATCAAACTTCAGATTCAGTTAGACGTTGGCATAAGTTGTTGTTGATTAGGTTTTGGTTTAAATCTTCCAACAGGTAGCGCTGCTATGCTCAATTTTGCAGGATTTACACGGTTGTGACATTATTCATATCTCAAGAACTAATGCACGGAATTTAATAAAACTTTAGATTCAGTTAGACCTACATATAAATTGATGCTGATTCGTTTCAGTGCATTCGGAACCTGTGTGAGATAGAATCAAACCTGTGTGAGTAGGATTGGCACATCCCACTAGTTCTACTTAGTGTATTTGGCATTTCTTCATTTAGATGCATTCCAAATTTCATATTTTTCGGATGAATAGTTTCGACTACAGACAGCTCTGAGTAGGTGAACTTTAATTACGTACACCCTGTATATATATATATATATATATATATATATGTTACATTCCTGTCGAAAATTGGCACATTATAGACGATCGCTATTGCTGTCGACTTGAACGTTCTTTCCACCAGACAATCGGAACATCTCAGTCCGAAACCACTAAAATTACCTAATAATCAGATCGAGGTAGCCGCAGTCGAGATCGTTAAAATGTAGTCATGACACCCGGACAGGGCATCACTTCGAGTCGCTCACCATGAAGACAAATCTCGAAGTATATCACATCGGAAATCGTAGTGTATTAGCAGTCGTAAAAATTGAGCAGAGGCAGTGAAATCCAGAAGAAATTTCCCAGAAACATTAAAAAGAAGACTTAATAGCTTAATAGATGAGCAGTGGCTTTATTGTGATCACAGAGATGAAAGCAACTCCACCAACTTTCGCTTCATTAAAAACTGAACACATTTGAAGATCTTGAAGAATTAGCATAGCTTGAAGAACATACTACCGATGCATTAGTGTAGACTCCCCAGTGACGGCAATTAGATGACAACCACTAATTCGTGTAAATTCTGTCTCCGAAGCCAGTGTAACCGTATAAATACTTCAAAATTTGGCCCAAAGGTACAAAACGCGCGAACAAGCTGGTCCACTCGCATCCATGTTCGAGGGCGCTAGGGGGATAAAGAAGGCGGAGCTTTCTCGCTAATGGATGAAAAAATGAGGCCACGAAGACGTGTCTCTGACGTATGATTAAAACTCTTTAACAGAAGCGGCAAATTAAAAAGGTAAAAAGGCCTTTGGGCGCGAAAACCGCTTGGAATCATGGGATGCCGAATGAATTAAATAGAAATAAAAATGGTATTACAAAAGTTCCAAAGAATAAAAATTAAATGTCTCAAAAGAAGAAATTAGGCAGGTGCGTTTAGAGGCAGTGTTGCAATTTAAGAGAATAAGGTTTTAATAAATACGTGTAGCTTTTAACAGATTAAGATTTTTAGAATGATAAATAAAAGAATATTTTGATTAAGTTATGGAATAAAATACAAAATAGATTTAAGAGATATTTTAAAAAGGGAGGGAAAAAAGAATTGAAGAATTTGGAATAATTTAACTAAAGAAATAGGGCGAAAATTTTTTATTATTACATATATATATGTAGGATTTCAGTTTGAGCACTTCACTTCATCAAATAAACTAACTACTATTTAGACACTTCACTTCACCAAATGAACTAACTACTATTATTATCCATGGTTAGACATGCGCGAGTTGTAAATGGTTTGAATCGCGAGATTTGGCTAAGAGCCAGTCTTCTAAAATTTTGTTATGAAGCAAGTTATGTAAAATGGATATAGCCGTTAGGCCTAGTTGGATTATCGTAATGTAAATTTGTTGTATAGTTTCGACCAAAAGTGTTATTAGTTGAAATTAAAGTGCGTATTTTGTTGTTCATCGATTATTTGTCATATTGGTTCAGTAAAGTGACTATTTATATATCATCTACTTACATTTATATATATATATATATATATATATTATTAAAAGAAAGAATGCTTAAGTTAATTTTAGATAATGTACTCAAGTTTTATGATATTTAACGACCTATTTCAATTAATTTTTAATGAGACAAATTTGTAATTCTAAAGCCTTAATACTTCAGCTTCTTTAGCATCTTTATTGAACAATCGTAATAGATTTATAAATTATTAAATAATCCTACCAAATAACATCCCATAGAAAGTAATTTGCAGAAAGAATAGAGATGATTCATAAATTATTCTACAATGATTTGTCTTCTAGACGGAAGATACAGGTGAATGAAAACATGTGCATTGAAATAAATTTATTAGTCAGAACCATTTAAATAGTAAATGAAGCTGAAAAAGAACAAATGGAAAATGTACTCACTCTTTTAATGTTAATTCGTCAGCTAACTTGAACGAACTTTAGCACATTAATTATTTCCACGGTTATCAAATTGACGTAAAGTTAAGACTGGAAAGAAAAAGGACATAATAGAATTTTCCTTTTAATCTTATTCTGTTCAACAGATGAACATCAAAATTTCTGTGTAAATTGAGCACTAATGCATTTAAAAAAAAAAGAAAATTAAATGCAGTGAAACGTAGTCTATAGGGATAACGAAAGAACCTGAAAAAAGTATCGTTATATACAGGTGACAGTTATAAACAGCAGGATTCATACAGATGTCTTAGACTACTTAGAAATTCTTTAGAAATGAAAAAGCTTCTAAGAAGTACTTAGAACTCCTTAAAAACATCTTAAATTATCGCAAAGTATAAATTAGAGTTGAACAATGATTTAATTGAAGTAGAAAAGAGTAAAAAATGGAAACTTATTACACGATAAATAATAGTGTTTAAGCATGTATGTCTTCGAAGACATTAACCTTTTAATGAAGTAAAATAAAAATCTTCTCATGTTTGCAGAGGTAAAGTCCAAGTAATTACTGCCATTCTAAAAAAAATAATAAGTTAAGTTACTGTATTTTTTTTCTGTGTATGCCGCATGGTTTTTCCCTTAAAAATTTACTATTAAAACATATGATACATGATGAGTGTTTCGGATTTCACTGGCCTCTCTGTATATGGCTCTTCCCTTGGTCACTGCATAAAATAGACATTGACAAAACCAAACAACCAAAGTACGCAAATCATTCATCATGCTGGGACAGGTGGCAAAAAGAGGTTGGGGAATAAAACCAGACATCATAAAAATTTGGTATCGAGCAGTAGTGGAAAATGCGCTAACATGTGCAGCTCCAATCTGGGGACACAAATTAAATGTCAGAAGTAAAGAGGTCCTAACAACTTGCCAAAGACACTTTCTGCTGACCATAGTCAAGGCATACGAAACTGTCCCAACAGCGGCCCTTCAGGTACTGGTGGGCCTGATTCCAATACACCTACATGCCAAATATGAAGCAACCTATGGAACAATAACAAGGTTAAGAGAAACGTGTAAATTATACGGTAATACATTTCAACCAACAGACTACGATAACAAAATAAACATATGGGAAATGCATCCAACAGAACCAAAGATAGGCTACAATGAAACATATATAAAAATTTATACAGACGGCTCAAAACTGGAATCAGGCGCTACAGGATCGTCTTTCGTAGCATACAAAAATGACTAAAAATTAAACTATGGTCAACACTATTGCGGAAACATAACAACATCTTCCAAGCCGAACTACTGTCGATAATACAGGCAACAGAATGGGGCAACAAAACAGGGATGGATTATAGCATTCGCTAGGACTGCCTATCAGCAATACTAGCACTCAGTAAACCATTCAACACAGCAAAACGAATTGCAGACATACAGAACAAAATAAGAAAATCAAACAACAAATATAAAATTAATTGGGTTAAGGCACACTTTGGCATCCAAGGAAATGAGGATGTCGACGAATTAGCAAAAGAAGCGGCTAAAAATCAAAAACATGATAACCCTACCACATAGAAAGACCAATATGTAACCTTAAACGCATAGTAAAAGAGCTAACAATAAAACAATGGCCGTTCGAGTGGGACTACGGGGACATGGATAGGACAATCCGTGAATATTTCCCAAAGGTAGACACAAAAAGGCTTATAAGTTGTAGATTACTGAGCCAAATCTACACAGAATACGGGTCATTCCCCCAATATCTACACAGATTTACAAAATTTAGCTCTCCAGAATGCATATGCGGGGAATTGGGGTCCCCAAAACTCTACCTCACGTCCTGCCCGCTCACACAACCACACCATCACAGTTAATAACAAAAAACTATGGCACAGACAACTTGCAAACAACAAACATGTACAAAACAAAGGTAGGACAGTGATCAGAGGGCTAATGAACAATGTAGACGACATGAAACAGACATAGATTTATACAACAAAAATTAACAAAAACATGAAAGTCCCAGCAGCCGCCTTACTTCTATACTCAAAGTGTCCTCTGTCTAATTTATGTTTTCTTTCAGGGAAAAAAATATATATATAATAAAAATAGCAGTGTAAAGTAAACCTCTTTCCTGCGACAAAAAAGAAAAAAACGATCTTCTAGCGTCTAAGAGGGTGGAAGGTGGAAGTTAATGAATTAATTAACGGACTAATGGCCAAGGAATATGCCCCACCCCATAGTGCACCATGTCTTCCAATAGCTTCATCGAGTTCATGATAACAACCATAAGGTTTCTATGGACTGATCGCCATTAGAGTGCATTCATGAAACAATTTCAACGGTTACCAGTGATGGAACAGAGTATAAAATCAACAGCGAAAAATGAGAAACCGAAATCACAATGAGAAACCTGCAAGAAATGATAAACCAAATCAAATGCAACAAATTAGAAACCAAATCAAATGCAACAAATTAGAAACCAAATCAAATGCAACAAATGATAAATCAGAAAGAACTGGTCACCCGGTGCATGTAAAATCCGTAATGGGTGCAAAGTCCTCCAAGTTCCTTGTGAATTATTATACCTCTGGAGGTGCCTAGTAAGGTGAAGGTCTCGTCACCTGATCAAGGTTCGAAATTACGAGACCAACTCGCATACCGATGGCATAACGTATGAGAGCAAGCGCAGGTCCATAGAAAAAGAATAACATCAATTAGCAGTAAAACATAAATGGGAACAAAACAAAGACCTCCACATAGCCGTCCTGCCAGCAATGACCAGCCGCTACGGAGTATCCCTTTAGTGGCGCTACTCGCCCCGGTGCCAGGCACTAAACCGTTTTGCTAGGGAAACCTGGCAGGTAGGGGTGTGGTCGCTGGTCTAAAAAAATTGTTCGCTGGCAGTTTTGTATTCAAATTTATGAAACTAGTAAGCAATTGTGAATGCTTTGCAATTTTAGCATTAGCTATTAGGTTTTAATATAAAATGAGTTTACTCTCTAAATTAGGAATTAAAAATTAGAGTGGGTGTGCGTGTTACACGATGGCATAGCATACATGAAAAAGAAAGATAAGTCCTTTAAAATTCCTGTACTGAAATATAACAATAAAACTTGTACTCCTTAGAATTTTTCTAGACTCCTTGGATTTTTTCTTCTCAAGTCTATTTGAATACTGTAGACTGCCCCCATAGCAAAATTTTTACACAGAACTAAGAATGATTTAAGGATTCAGTAATAACAGAAAAATGTAACAGCAAAAAACTAAAAAGACTCATCATATTCTTATCCGTATTAGAACTGTCTTTATTATATCAAATTTTCGTAAATTGAACTGAAGTACAGACTCTTCACGTGAGTACAGCATTTTTCACTTTTTAAATTTTTATATTTGCTTTTTATATTTCGACACTTTTTTTATGTTACTTTAAGGAGTGAAAAAAAAGTATGTTTTAGAAAACTAGGGGGCTCTGCCCCCTGCTCGCTACGCTCAACAACCCCCGTTCTGATTTCACAGCCTCTTAAAACCTGGTATTGTATCCTGTTTAAAAAAGATGATGATGATGATATCACGAACGGCGACTTTCTTCTGTAATCAGGTTAGAATGCTTTTTCATTTAACTGGTTATAATGCTTTTTCATTTAATTGATCTTTTTTATTTTTAATATTCATGTGTAAACACAATTTTTATGACGTAATTTTCTTTATTTCCTGCTTTCAACACGTGATCATTTAATTATTATTTTAAACTTTCATTATTGTTTTTAATAGCAAATACATTTTTTATTTGAGATAAAACATAATCCTTTGCGCTTATTTAGAAATTGGCAACAATATAAACTAGTCGTTGGGGGCCACCGTAATACTTACCCATCATGGATATGCATAATGTAAAATATTAAAATAAAAATGTGTAAACCACTTATAAAATGCATTGCAATTCAAATAAAATCGTGGCTTGATGACGTCACAAACTTTAAAGGCTCGATTACTGAATTGCTTGAAAGAAACATCCTTATAACTCTAAAAATAATAATCCTATTAACTAGCGGCTTATTACATCTGATTAAGCGTCAAATTTCCAATTAAAATACACCTTTGAAGTGAAATTTGGATGAAATACAGGGTCATGAAAAATCGTAGAGTGTGGAAAATAGGATTCCAAAAATCTCGGCAACTAATTATCCGATCGACTTCATGCTTTATGCAAAATTTGTGTTTTTTTATTGTCTTTTATATTCATTTCTTAAAATAACCAATTTCAAAAATTTTTATATACCTTTTATCAGAACGAATATTTCGAGAGTCCGAAAAAAATAGTTCCGGTTAATCGAGTTTATTGAAATGAAATAGACTTCTTCCCATTATTACATACTAAGTACATACCAAATTGCAAGTCTCTATCTCAATTTTTTCGGGAGATGGAGCGTTTACAGACACACAGACGGACGGCAAAATTTTTTTTCTAAAAATATGTTTTTCGGAATCTCTAGTGTCTGAAACGTGTAAATCAGTCAAAAAAATTTTTCGATTTTCAAAACGATTACAAGACTTACCCTATACTACGTATGATGGGTAAGTAATACCCTATACTACGTATGATGGGTAAGTAATACCCTATACTACGTATGATGGGTAAGTAATACCCTATACTACGTATGGATGGGTAAGTAAAAAATGACTTTTTTTAGTAAAAGATTTTTTACTCGATTTTTAAGAATTTTTTGAGTTTTTACTGTCCGACCGTGATAATTTTTTTAATTTCTGAAAGCTTGTTATATTTCGCGTCTGGTGGTATGATTTTGGAATCCGTAGGATGGCTAGAGAAAAAGTAATAGCTCCTCAAAAAAGTCCCTAGTAAAAAAGCGATGATAATAACCTGGAATATCTAAGCAGAATTTGATTGGTCCCTTTCGTTTTTGGCTCAGTTCCAGATTACTTTTTTTTAATATAGAAGGATAATTAAGAAAACTCTACACAATACGACACGAAATTTTTATATATATATTACATATATATTTATTAAATACTAACTTCAAAAAGGAGTGTTATTCAATAAATGTTTCTTTTTTTTTGCGTATTCAACATAAGATTTACTACTGAAAGAAAATTTCAAATCATAGACACATTGATGAAGTTCCTATACACGGTAGTTTAACAGGCGATATTTTAATTATTTACGAAATCATTTATATTGAGACATCATTTCCAACTCTATTTTATGTTAGTAAATCCAGTAATATCCATTGTTATTTTGAAAAAAACTCAATTCAGCTCTGTTAGAAACTTGTGTTGTGCGTCGAATTCGTTATCGTTGTTCAAGTGCTGCATTATGCATTTTTATATACATCCTTTCTTTGAAAACGCAATAGGATATTATAATTTTTTTCTTATAACACGTTTTTCAAAGCTCACTTTTTTGGAAATATACGTCGAAATGCTTTAAAATAAATTAATCACTACTTCCAACTTAATAAATGTATCAAAGTCATCAAATGGATATTTAATAGTATTTTAGAAAAACACATATTATAAAAGAGTAAATAAAATATGTTTGAAAAATATTATGAAATAAATTTTAAAAAAATTAATTTTCTTGGGTTTCTCGGTTTATTATTTGTTTAATTTCTGCCAACTTCAAACAACAAATAGAAAATGACAATTTTAATGAACTATTCATGTGAAAACTTCAAAAGAAGTCAGTGTTTCGAACTGCTAACTTTCCTATTCAGTTCTACCATAATTGAATCGGTGATCGTTGAAAAAACTAAGTCCATATTTTGACATTTCTCATCTTCAAAAGTGCATTGTATAAACGAACAGTTTAAATGCTCGTATACAAAAAGTGCGAATAAAGAAGAAAATGTCCCTATTGTTAAATATTTCTTTTGTTGGAATTTTATTCCTGTTTCTGTTTTTCGTAAAGTACACAATCCAACTCAGCCTCTATGTATTCCAAAGTTTGCATAGTTTCATATCGTTTCTAAAAAATGAAGTTTATTTAATTTGATATAACATAAAAACTTTTTTTGGAATTTTTTTGCCATAACAATCACACATAGATTATGAAACACTTTCCAATCCCATTATAGAATGCATCATGTAAATTTTCATCTTCGACTATCAGGAAAGATGATATGTAAATATAGATATTGTCTCGCTGTTTAGTTGACAAGATAAGTTTTATTATTTCCCATTACAGACAATCTAGAATATTCTCTATAATTCATCTGTTATATGATGCAAAGGTTTTATTTTTTTATTTTTTTTTAAATTAAGTGTTTGGCGTAAAATTCGACAAAACGCCAAGTAACGTCAAATTTCTCACCAAGGTTGATTTCTATAGCCGACAATACGTTAAACTCTTTATTCACAAATGCCAATAAAATTGTATTTTTAGAAAGAATAGCGCTAATATGAAAAATTCATTTTTGTCATTTCATATTAATAATACAATTTCGTTCAGTTAAAAACGCACTGCCCAATGTAAAGTATTTTAAGCAATAAGCAAAAATGCATGGTATAGTATTTGACTTATCTTTGCTGCTGTGGATTGCGATTATAAATGATATATGCTCCAAAACCCATAGTAAAACTCAGTTAGTTTAGCTTTAGTTCAGCTGGAAAGTTCATAACATTATCAAAAACTTCCTTCTAGAAATCTCTCTCCCATGCACACTGCTGTTTTTGAGTTGCCTTGGGACATTTTGCATTAGAACTAAAAATTTTACAAATACTCCAATTTTATTATAATTTTTTTTTTGTTAGAAATTGTGTGGCCGCGTAAACGAACAATAAATGTTACAATCCATTTCCGGTACGGCACGTGTTTGAACGCATCATAATAACGCACATCAATTTCACTGAAAGCAGTAAAACGTCATTAAAGTGCATTAAAAAAATTACCGACCGTAGACCATATTGTATTGTAACTATTTTTTGTGTTCTTGTAAACAAAAACTAGAAAGATTATGTACACCATGCTGTAATTTATTTCAATAACATAGAAAGTCAGACAGGTGAACCGAAGTTAGAACACTTTTCAACTATACTCAAAAGCATTAAAAACCATTTTAATTTTGTACTTCTTTTTATACGGGCATATGATCGCTTTAATTATTATCATTTTGGTTAATATTGTATTTTATGTTAAAAGATAAAATATGAGAGATTAAAATAGCTTCGATTCAAATTCTTGTTTAGAGACAAAACGCACTCATTTACAAAATAAGTGCATATTTTTCTCTTTAATTTGCACTTCTTTTTTTGATTGGGATTTTTAAAAGTTCAATTGCAATTTTTACAATTGTCACTAATTACAAAATTTATGAAAAATATAATCTTTCAAATATCATTACAAAATACCATTTTAAAAATAATTAATACAAGTAATTACATCAGGTAATTGTTATGCTTTATAACAATTTTAAAACGTAAATAATAATAAAAAAAATTTAAGATCAGAAATGTAAAGACTTCTGAAATAGATTTAAAATATGTTTTATTTAAGTATAACTGATTTTTATTTAAATTTCTATTACTTTTATTAGCCTTTCTACTATAGCCGCATTTGTTTTCTTTAATAATGCTGACATTTTAATCAAGTTTGCATTTTTCATATATTTCTACATACGTCATATATATACCTTTACTTCATTTCATTGTAATAAACGACTCATATCTTTATATGCATAATTTCATTTCATTGTAATAAACGACTCATATTTTTATATACATAATTAAAAAAAATTTCATATATTCTATATATGAAATAGACTTCTATATATAGAATTTTATAGTCATTTATCTCTTATACGATTCTCTTGGTTGTACACCGATTTCTTATGTCCCAAGAGGACATACGAGACCTACGAGATTTATTTGTGTTCGGATCACTTTCGGGCAAAAATGTGTTGATTTCGGGTTGAAAAAAATCATTTTTTAGGTTTCGGGTCGTCTTTCAGGTCAAATAAATGTGTTTTGTATTGTTTGGGTCAGATCTCAGGTTGACTTCAAAGAGCATTTTGGGGTTCGACCCATTCAGAATTCTACCCTATACTTATACCGAGTTTTGATAATTTTATTAATAGGTTATTTTAAAATCTTCATTTGTAATCAGTAAAATTTTAGACAGCGTAGAAAATATTAATTTAATCGGCCATTGTACCTAGCAAATTTTTCCCAAATTATTTACTAATAATATCTTTAAGCAATAGTTTACGGGAAAACAAAAACAATAATGTAAGACCAAAAAAAAAAAAAAAAAAAAAAAAAAAAAAAAAGTAAATTTAAAATATTTTTAAGCATCTAATATCAACTTATGCATTGTTTACACCTATGCGTATTTTAAAATGTTGTTAAATCTAAATAAATATAAACACTACAATGGAATTATATATTTTCATTTTAAGGATAATATGAAATGTTAAAAGTAAATGTAAATTATCTAAACATTATACAGGTAAAAAACAAAAAGTGAATTCAAAGTCTTTTCTGACAACATGAAATGAAATCTTTATGGCACGAACTCTACGCTGAATATACAGGACTGCTGTTACTTTCGAAAATGAGTTTGTACACGATTGTAATTTTTTGTAACAAAAATAGATCTGAAACATAAGGATATTTAAGAAACATAAGTTTTCTTAAACAAATAAATTAGAATTAAAAAAAAAATTATTAAAATTTACAAAACCCCGTTGTCCAGTCCAGACATGAAGTTACTTCCTTAGTTAATAATAAAATTTAGATATTTCTAAATTTAAAACAATTTTTTAAATAAAAAGTTATATTCGTTTTACTTAAGAATAGCATGAAATATATAATAAAATATGATAAAAGTATAGCTTTTATTTTTAATGTGTTAATCCAGAATTAAAATATAATCCCTTTGATCTATTCAAATGACGGAAGCCGGATTATTTAAATAAAACCTTTTTTAAAGAAAATTTTAGAATAAGGATTTCATAAATTACTTTATTGAAGGGAAGTCTTTTTATTTGAATTTAATAAAATAATCTTTGATCTGGATTTCATTTTATAACAAATGCATATCTATGTTTCCATTGATTTATTCAAATGACAGGAGCCGGATTATTTAAACGAATTTTAGAAAAAAAGATAATATTGTGTTTAATATATTTTTTAATTATATGTATTAACATTTAATGGAGTTATAAGAAAATAATTAGAGGGTGAAACCAATATTACATGCGTTTTTGAAGGTATTTTTCTTTTTTTAAAGGTAAAGATTCTACTGAATAACAGCAAAATTGTTTATGTAATAATAACGAGTGAATTTTTATCCTGCTTTTCTAAGCGTAAACCGACAGAGTAAAAAGTGTCCAAGCCGGGGATAGAACCCGAACTCTTGGAATAGCGCTCCAATGCTCTAGCTTTGAGCTACCAGGACGATACCCAACCTGGCATATCTCACTTATATATGTCGGTAAGGCTCATGATGACGTTTCCATCTTGGAATGCGATTGCATAGCTCAAAGGTAGAGCATTGAAGTGCTATGCCAAGAGTCCGGGTTCAATCCCCGGCTTGGACACTTTTTACTCTGTCGGTTTACGCTTAGAAAAGCAGGATAAAAATTCACTCGTTATTATTCAATGACTAACAGGTGTAATTCACTGCTGAAAAATGAATTAAAATTGTTTATGTAATGTTTAAAAAAATAGCATTAGCGTTAAAAATTTCAATTTTAAAATAAAACACAGACTTTTAAAGTTGTATTTGGGGTAAGAAATGTAAAAATATTGTAACTGAGTAATTAATGTAATAATGTAAATATTGAGTAAATTAATGTAAATATTGTAACAATTAACAAAGGTTAAATTTAATAGATAACATGTTTTATCTTCAGTAATTTATAGTACAAATAAATTAATTTGTCATTTATTTATAAACGTAACCTATTTCTTTGTAAAATTTAAAAAATAATTAAAACTATATTTAAAAGTAACATTAGAATAACAATATAAAATACACTTAGCTCAAAACCATAAGATATTACTTTAGATTCTAAACATGTAAGAAACAAAGTCGAAATGGCAAGAGATTTCTTTTCTAGGAAGTGCTTAGATTAGTAGTTCTTTCGTAGTATTATTTATTCTACTAAACGGAAATGAAGTAACAAAGAATACAGTTTTCTAAGACAAATAGTAAATTAATTGCATGTCGTTAAGAAACAAATATTTTAATTAATCTGAAAAAAATGTATTAAAATTGTTAAATTGTTAACCAGAAACCGATAACAAATGTGTTACTCATAATGTTTAGATATATAATACATTTAAAGTTAAGTATTATAGTTAATTGGACAGATTAATTTGACAGTTAAAGCAGAAGAAAATAAATCGGTTTGACTAAGAGCAATAAAATTGAAGAAAAAATTAATTTAATCTAACTAGTTATGTTTTTCTATAGATATGTCTGAAAAAATTGTTATTTCCACTTATATAGAATGAAAAGCTCTTGTAAAATTGTTTCATACAAGTATTTTAGATGGAAGTAAGTCAGTATATACGATTTTTTTTGCAACTACATAGAAACACGTTCAAGAAAAAAAGAAGCAAAATCACATGGAGTGCAAATCTTAGTAAAAATATGCTTCATTCCAAATATTATGGATTATTTTTTAGGAGAAAATGAAAATACTGACAAAAATTTCTATACAATTTCAAGTGTAAAAAGTATAGAAAAGTTATGTTTAGGCGATTAAAAAAATAAAAAATAATAAATAAACAAACTTCGAACACAAAATCATTTCGTACGTTGCCAATTTCTAAAAAATGTTAATGAAGCCTGTGTTTACAAACCCCGAAAAACATGAAATATAATTTTTACATGCTATATTTTTTACGGGCATTACTGTTTTATAGACTTTCATAATCACATTCATTCTACTTAATACATTAATTGCTGTAGCTACCGTATCTAATATGAAGAAGATAAATATTAGTTTGACAGTTACTGCAAATTTATCTTCCAAAACATCGTAAGTGGCAGACATAATTCCCAATATATGAATAGATAATGAGCTTGTAGAGCCATTGTTTATCCATTACCGCCACATCCCCCCACAAATTTAATTAAACTTCTGAGACACGTGTTACTATGGATTTTACAACATTACTATCTAGACTAGAAAGACTAAAAGATTTTTTATTTAAGGCTTACTGATGAACTCATTAAATATTGACGCTAAGTGAGTTTTAATCAATCAAAGGATTTTATTCTTCACGTTGCGGCACGTTTAAGTTAGGTAATTACTTTACCTTTGTCATGTTGGTTTCAAGAAAAAACTGCTGAACACAATAAGTTTTTATCTTTAAACTAAATCGGATGAATGTACCAGTTCATTAAAGAGCAATAAAGTAGAAGTTCATAATTTGTTTTAATACTGTTTGCTCATGCGGTACTTTTAAGAACCATTAAAGAAAAATTAATATCAAATTTATGTAATTGGTCTATTAATAAAATCAGACTTTACTTTTCATTGAAAATACTTTGCTCGATCACATTTAGAAAGCATAGCGACACAATCGAAGCTATTTTTTAAAGTAAATATTTTCTCAATCATTCACATATGTGAATGATTAAAAGAAACTCTTATTAAATGAATTATAACTTAATATTAACTCTTATTAAATGAGTTTTTTTAGTTTTCTTTCTTATTAAAAAAATGTTATGTGAAAAAAAAAAAACACACACACACACATACACATTTATCACAATACATTTATTTACAATGTTTTTATAAGATTTCCGAGATTTTCATAACAATATTTTTTGTTAATTAATATATTTATTCTTGTAAATATTTTACAAAAAAGATCTGTAACTACAGGTTTATTTAAGTAGTTTTAATGAAAAAGGCTTATCTAAACTTTATAATATTAATATAGAAGTTTTCTTATACAGTCTGTCTCAAAAGTTTAGGCACACACAAAAATATGTTAATGAAATTGGAAAGAGAAATATATGGAATAATTTCATAAAAAAATATTTAAAATGTAATTGAAATGTAACATAGTAGAGATATTATAATGGTTTCATGTGCATTATTTATTTAAAAAATCATGCCTTTTTTATTTTTGTTAAGAAACCACTGTTTCAAAGTTTAGGCGCATTATGCAAACGTTACCAAATGTTGCGTTAGTTTCCACAAACCAACTGTTTCACCAATCAACCGTTTTCCCTGAACAATGCAACAGAAAATATTCAATTTTCGTTGGTTATTTAACATTATATTTGCGAAACCTATGCAATTCACAAATAAGGACATTTTAAGTAATCTAAGTTGAAATCGAGAAACAGGCCCGTTATTAAAATTTGTAGTATATTAAATCGTTGAAAGCGAGGGATATACAGAGTACTTGCTAGAAAAAAAAATTCCAATAGAAAAACAAGATGCGGAAGCCCTTGTGTAACAAGAGTTCAGAGTTATAAAAAAATTGGAAGATTGCTGTTAAAGGAAAATATGTCCAGAAGGCAACTTAAAATTAACCTCGGTGGCAATGTCTCAAATGATACAATACATAGACACACAAGGGACTTCAATAACATTGTTTTCTTGTTTTTTAAATGCCTTGCAATCCGCCCCTGAAAGCGCACCATAAACACGCCAGAATGGACTGTGCTCGAAAGTACAGAGGCGAAAAGTACTGGAATCTAGATGTTCCTGATGGCTGGAATTGCTACTGACATGACTTCTGGAAACAGCTATGTACTTTTTTTCAGTAGATGACAAGACAGTAAGTCTTTGATGGTTTAGGGGGCAACTGGCTTTAATGGCCGAATCTACTTGGCATATCTCCATGGGAAAAAAATTCAACAAAGCATAAAGAAACACTGCAGCAACATCTTCTTCCATTTGAAGACATCTTAGGGGTTTCTTTGCGATAATTTCAGCACGACAATAATACAATCCACAACTCAGAACGAAACAGTGGCTTTCCGCCCGAAATATTAACTTTTTAGATTGGCAGCTTTAAGCACGGACCCAATTGAGAAATTTTGGGGTATCTTGAACTGTAAAATATACAAGTATGGAAAGCAATATGTCTCTAGTAAAGAAGTAAAATTGGCCATTGGAAATGTATGGTATTTTCTGCTACCAATAATATTTCAAAAATTAATTGATTCAATGGAAACACGATTATTTGAAGTTATCCGAAACCAGGGAAAATTATTAATAAATAGCATCATATCAAAATGTTAAATGATGCATTTTCTTTTCATTGTGCCTAATATTTTGAAACACTTCATAGTTACAGACTTTTATCAAAGTTATAGAAATATATCCATTTATTATATGACTTATTTGAAATTTTTGTAGAATCTAATAAGTAAATGATATGTTAATGTTTAATTTTATATTGTTATTTAATAAAAGATATTTTTTGGTTGTGTCTAAACTTTTGAGACAGACTGTATATATTTTGACATTAATTAATAAATTATTGAAGTGGAGCAATTCCTTAATTCATAATTTTTAACATAAAGAGTTAAACCATATACAAGTTTAAAAACAAATACAGAATTGATAAAATATCGCCTGAAGTTTTGTACGTTATCAATGGGCTTTTGATTAATGGTACTTTTAACTTTTATCGTTATAGAAATATGTTTTGTTCTCCAAACTTTACGCACTTAGTGGAATTTTTCCAGTACATGCTTCAACTTTAATGTTTAGAATCCATTTTGATAGTAAACAATAAAGAAAAATCATTCGGAAAGTATAGATTATGAAACAATTTTCAACGCAATCAGAATAATGTAACAAAACTTCACTGTTTAATAAAGTGAAAGATGATATCTAGGTAAACGAATATAATATTTAAAAACTTAATTTCAGCATTTACCATCTATAATCAGAAAACTAATCAAATTCTGATGTGCAGCCCTCTGTATGATCTATAAATATGTATAGAAACTGCATACACTGGAAACTACGGAAGGAGAAAAGCCAATAAAAAAAGTCTATTTAAAGGACCATACATAATGAATAAAAATAAAAATACAATTCAGATTAAGATTACAAAATTAAGGATTTAAAGAAATTATTAAAATAGTAATAAAAAGACAAATATTCACACATACAAATTATTTACAAAGTAAAAAAAAAATATAGAACAGTCAGGAAGGGAAGCCCTATAAAAACATATTAAACTGGAAGAATTATCCCAGGTCGATGTTTTCGGGAAGATGCAGTGTCACCCGTGGCCTTATCCACCAGCTACGCTCGTCGTAGATGGATATATTTGAAGATCAAGATTAGGAATTGTGGAGATATCGCCAAAGAACTTAGAAGCCTGGTTTTTAATGTTGTTACGAATCAGGAGAATATTACGAATGATGGTATTCTTGCGATACCAGGGGGGGGGGGGTGAAGAATTTCTCTTAGGGTTTTGTTAGGAATATTTAGGACCTATAATGAGAGAGCTATCATGATCTCGAAGCCGTCACGGTCGTTCGAAGTATGAAACGCCCCATCCAGCACTAATCCACTGGTCGCTGTCTTTAACTTATTAAATTTAGCTCTTAATTTTTCCGTGATCGGGCTTATTGCTACCGTTCCGGTCAGTGTTGAATGGAAAGGGATGTCAGATGGACGCGGGCCGCCTTTTCTGTGAAGAAGGGGCGGTCTAAGTTTAAGAAAGTTTCAGACATCGACCAGCGGGTTAGGTCAGGCTGTTGTGCTTAATACATTGGGCGACTATGGCGGCTTCGAGATCACTCTAGCTCTTGTGGGAATAGCGAGTCACAATTAACAGTATGTTTATTATTTTTACAGACATGGTTATATCCCCACATTATCAGATTGTTGGAAAAATTATATAAAATAATAATCATAATTTCTATTTGCATTTTTTCACATTACCAGTTCTTTTTCCTGTACAGTTCCCTAATGACCGTTCCCCGTAATTTCCTGCAATTCTATTAGTCAATAAACATATCCCGCGCATCCGTTGCTCCTATATATATATACGAGCAAAATTCTATCACTATTTGCACTGATGACGGTACGCTGATGCTACTGAAACTAGTTTTGCAATAAGTTAAAAGTTCTGATGCTAAAAGCGTTGTTTTATCTGCTTATATTGTACTACGACAAGTAATTTCTTAATTGTCAGTTATACTGAATAATACCTTTGTATTGAAAAAAGTGATGCTCTACAAGCATGTAGAATTTGAAAGGTGAATGTCAATTAATTAAATAAGTTGTGCTAACATTTGCATTACTTTCGGTACAACCCTCGTAGTTTGTTAAGTAGTATATCACTATTCATTGAGTTAATGGAATTCTACGACAATTATTATTTTAATAGAATTTTTAATTATCAGTATTGAACTTTCAAAACGTTTGCAAAATTGAAAAACAAAATTGGTTAAATACCTCTTCAAATAAACAAATATATTATAATTATTTTATATTGTGTTGTGAAAAGCTAGTATATATTCATAGTTGTAGTTTTCATATGAAAATTTTAGCATTATCATTTTCAATAAGATGCATAATGCATTCTATTTATTATGCATATTAAAGAACTGTCTTTATTAAAGACAATTAAATTAAATTAATTATTGAAGACTTTGATTATTTTCGTTTATTAAAGACGTTATTAAATTGTTTTTATTTAATAACTTATTGTAAATATTAAAGAGCACAATATAATATTTAAGTTTGAAATGAGAATGCAATTGTTGAAGTGGTGTTTTTTTAAAATAAGTTACCATAATATTTTTTTCAAACACTCATATGAAATAGTCAAACTGACAAAATGAAATCGTGTGAACAATTTTATGATTTTTAAAAAGGAATGGAATATAAGCATATATAGACATGAAATACTCTTACAAGCTTTCGTGCATCAACAACATAATTCATAGTTTACAACATAAATCCTAATTTAGAAACATATTGCCAAATATGTAGAAATTAACAGAGAGAAACTCATCCTCTACAATCCTTTTACAATCTTAGCGGTCAGCCAAATAGATTACAGAGGGATAATTTATCATTATATGGATATGATGCATTGGAATCCAGATATCTCTTTGGTGGAGTGTATCATCATTTAGGAAAACTGAGGGGAAGAGATTCGGCTTTGAGTCGAGTATTATTTGATGTCAAACATTGTAAACATTTAGCTACAAAGTAAAGAGATACGACTAGAATTATTATCACTTTAATAACTTTAAATAATGCAGAAAATGCTAGAATTTACACCAGGTAATCTTTCATGAATTAAAAGGATAGGACTATCGTATACAAATAAATAAACGTATTTTAATTTGTTTGGTAAAATGCTAAGTTTTCCTAAACATCTATTTTATTGTAAATAATTTCAAAATATTGAGTGCATAGAGGTAAAGACTTAAAAAAAATTGGTTGAAAGCTATTAAAAAAAAAGCCGTTTGTAAAACTCAATGTTATGTCAAAGCTGAGTGAAATTTCGTTGAATGATTTCTATAACGTTTCATAAATGTAGAGTTCATGTGAAAACAAACATACACTCGCTTTTATTTTTGGATCGTGCTTAATAAAAAGAAAACCATGGTGTCATTATACACGAAATAGTGTCTTATTTCAGAATATGAATGCAATATTTGAATTGGTGGGAACATGTCAAAAAATGTACCAACTTTGATTTTTCAAACAGTAACACCCTCTTTCGGCACCCTATTTGAGTTGATTGGATCAAAGCACTCAAAAGAAGGTATAAGTTATGTATATTTTCTTAAATATACATAGAATTAAAAAAGAAATGTGTTAGGGGTTTATCCATACATTTCGAAAAATTAAATCAAGATTTCACAAGAAAACTTCCAGAATCATATCAGAAATTGTTTTAATGGAAATTGAAATACAGTAAAACCTCTGAATAGGGGAAACCTCGGGAAAGTGGAATTCGTTCGCTATTCTGAGCTGTCCGTTATTCAGAGGTAAAAATGTACAAATATATAGGTGTTGGGAATTCAAACTAATTCGCCAAATAGAGGTGTCCGCTATTCAGGAGTGTCAGTTATAGAGGATTTAACTGATTTTATTCAACTCTACTGTTTTTTTTTAACTTACTAGGCGTAAGTAAAGTACTATTTAAAAAATGCATACAGAATATATAAAGAAAAGAGAATTCTTTTTACAGCAATAATAGTCCTTCAAGGATTTCCACCCAAGGCTCTCTCTAACAGAGGCACGAAATGTCTAGCAGATGCTGTTATACAGTCGTATTTTATAAGTAATTGTTAAAAGTTAAATAAAACAGAACAGAACAGCAGACGTAATAGAAAATTTCCTATGCATTTTCGATTTGCTGTTTACGATAATCTTATTCATGATTGAAAGATAGTAGGACATGGTCTCTTTAGCCAATCGAAATGTAAAATTTCTGTATATCTTGAAAAAATAATGATTACAATGAACTGTAAACTTACACACTCGTGTTGTTCACGGTGCTTATTCTTTTTACGTAAAAAATTGTGTAAGTTAGAAAACATAACATTTTGTATTCTGCATTTATTAATAATTTTCACAATTAAAAATATGTTCTTGAGTAAAATCAAATGCCTAGATTATGTTTGGGTCGATTCAATGTATCTCACTGAAAAAAATTTTCGATCGGGTGATTTATTTTGGGAAAATGTTAATTAAAGTTTGTCACGTTGATTTAACATTAGCATCATCAAACTTTTACCTCTTCTAACTCCATGAAGATTTAACTAAAATACATAATTTTCCGGAATGATTTGATCTAAGGAACTTAAGTAAAGTGTCAAAGGTGTTACCATTTGAAAAGTCAAAGTTGGTGAAATGTTTAATATGTAGACGACTCTTATTTAAAAAAAGCATTTATATTATAAAAGAAAACATAATTCCGATTCTAATGTTTCTTTTAATGATTTTATTGTAAACAATCTGTGAATAAAGGTAGATGTAACTTTTTAACACTTTCGAACATAGCTGACAATTGTTTATGAATTCGGTTTGTCTGTCACTCTGTCTATCTTTCCATGCTCTAACTCGTTTATAATAGGATTGTCATGCAATTCATATATGTTAATATAGTTTAATATGGCATGTTCGATATTGAAAATAAAGTACATAGCGTTTATACTGTATTTACAGGGACACTCAAAAGAATTACATTACATTAAGGTCTAGGGGGGGAAATCATTTATACATTCAATTCATACTACTGAGGTGCACTGCAAGAGGCTTACTATAGAATACTGTGTGCATAGCATTCATGGTTCATTTACAGGTACACACAAAATAATTCGGTTAAAATACTGTCTGTTAACAATAATTGCTCAAAATGGGTTTTCAGTTTTGGTACGCGTTTTTAAATTTAACTAATTTTTTGCCTATTACTTGGTGTGTATAAATTCTATAGATCGTATACAGGGCAGCACATCTCGAGCACATTTCCGTTTATTGGCGGAAATTCCAGAAGGGATTTTTAAACTGTACTATGCGTTTTCTAACTGAACTAAATTTTAGCATACAATGTAGTATATACAGGTAGAAATGGATCATATACAGGACTTCACAAAAGAATTCGGATATTTTGTCGACTATTGAGGGTAATTCCTGAATTTGGATAATCAAATGTGTTTGAATTTTCTAAATTGCCTAGTTAGACATCATCTTTTACTTAATTAAATGGGGAATAAAGTATTCTGAAAGAGTTAGAAAATGTTTAATAATCTATCTTTGATGCACGATTGTTCATTTTTGTTGCTCTTTTCTTTGTACACGGACTGTAGAAACAGATTTTCTTGACCACGTAACGCTTAGCGTTGCTTGACTATCACTGAGTTAGTGAAATATCGAGCTCTTACCTGTAACGCTAGGGACTTCAGCCATAAGTTGCATTTGTCTAAAGTTAGTTACTGACTTATAGCCTGTTTATAAAACAGGCCAAAAGTATCCCGATTGTAACTTTTGCGTTAAAAGAGGCTTGGTTTTATACAAATAAATCCATAAATATATTATTTTTCTTCCCTCCACCCCTTGAATTTCATGACAATTTTTTAAATATGCCGCTTAGTATTCTAAAATTTAAAGTAATTTCATAATAATATCGAATTTCTTACCGAAGCATTTAACAGCTCATAAGATAGAAAACATTTAAAAATTAAAATTTGCTGACAAATTATGAAAACATTTCATTGAAATGCCCTATTACGTAATACATTATCTAAATGCTTTCTCCGCTAATTTTCTCTTTTATTAACGTCACATTATAAAAATCTGTCGTGAAAATGCCATTATATTTTCCATCTGTACTGCAAAATGTGAATGTGGATGTGGAGGCTATTTGCGGAGAAACATTTATCTGAAGACATAAAATAACATGTGATTTATTTTAGTCAAGAATTACTATTATACCTAACATCAAAATTGACTTTACTTAGCATTGCCAATTAACTTTGGCAATTACATGAATTAAAAAATTCTCTCACAGCATTGAATTTTGCATCTCTATTGGGATATAAAATTAATTTTCTTATTTTTGAAGATATAAATTTTCTTTAAAGTATTCTTTTTATGTCTTTATGTTCAAAATAATTATCATTTACTTTTTCTTTTATAATATCATGACTGATTTAGAATACATTATATATAGTTACATGTAATGGAAGAAAATTATTTTTTTTTTACTTTTATAGTCTTAAGAAAATGAAGAAGTACATGTTTTCTGAATTCTGGTGAAACTGCGTTGCTATATAAAGGTTGTGCAATGTAAACTAATTGTAAACACTAAAGTGCTACAGGAACATTCACTGCTATATATATTAAGGTACTTATTAGTTGCAAATATTTTTCCCGTATATGAGGTTTTCTTAACTTAACAAAATGTGAGTGACTGAACGAATCTTTCGTTTTGGACGCTTTGATTTTCTTTCGTATGAGTGGACTTGGCGAAATTGGAATGTTCCTTTGCATTTTGCGAATTTTCGAAAATTAGTTTTCACTCGTGGTTGTTTTCTATAAATTCTGCAGCTTTCGCTGATCGGGTGGGTTTTGATCACGGGCCTTCCCGGACAGTTTGGTAATCAGTGCGGCTATTGCAGATAATCAATGTTAGAGCATTTCAGTTATTTAGCATGGCTGAAAAACGATACCTTAAAGAGAATTGGAATAGCTCTCTTGGTAAGCGTGAAACTAGTGTTCTTTGAAGACCATGCAGCTTCCATTAAATAAGATATTTTTGAAGCTTAAAGTATAAATGCGATGAACTTAACTAACTAATTAAGCTACGCACTGGACAAATAGACGTTTTTGCTTGAAGTAAAATTGGTGAATTACGAGTTCACTTTAATCCCTTCGCAAATTCATAACCTACAACTTCTTTATTTGTTTTCTTAAAAGGAAATGTTATTGTTAATTGTTTTAAAAGCTTGAATGTTTAATTATGTAGTTCAACGACATTGCTGCCATAATAAACAAAATGTTTGCCATAAAATATTTCCATTTATTAGTTGTTTAATGCATTTATTTCTACATAGTAAAGATATGTACATAGTTATATGTATAACCAATTCTGGTTATTTGTCATGGCTATTTGAAAGGTGAAAAATAAACTTGATGAAACTTTGATCTGAATAAACATTTAAATAATTATAATTAAATTTATAAGTATGTGATTTTTATTAATTTCAAATACTTATCTCTTACATTTAAAAATATATGCTTAGACTTAACTTTCTAGATATATTTATTTTTGCTTATACTTCTTATAATAAATTTGTGTCCTTCAAATGTTAATGTTACGAATAACATTAGAACTAAATTTAAATAGCTTTATCGTGGCATTTCCCTGCAGATGAAATTATAACTACTTTTTATAGCTGATTTAAGAAAAAAATGCATCTTATTTTGTTATTATTCAAAGCAAATATTCAAAGTTTATTCCGTTAAAAAGGACTTGTTCAAAAATAAATTAAACGTAATTTTTAGAAACAAATATATGGAATGATAAGTTTTTATACATAGCATTCATATTTTGAATAAAAAACTTGAATACAAGGTATGAAAAAAAGGTATCAGATGATAGTTACTCCAATAAGCTTAGTGTGATATAAAGCCATGATTAATTTGGGAGGATAAAGCCAAGGTAACTTTTCTCAGAAATAATAATGATTACATAAATAAAAAGAAAAATGTATTACAAAAAATATTTTCATAAAGACTGAGAGGTTTGATTTAATTAAATCAATATTTTTCCTGTAAGAAGTCGAACGTTCCTATTCACAAGATGAAAACTTTTTGAGTTAATTAATATAATGATTTCTAGGATGAGAAACGAACTCAGTGAGTTATTTACTGTCATAATTCTATCTTCACTTTTTCCGATAGAAGAATTTCAAACAATTAATAGTTATTTTTCTTTTCCTAATAAATTAGATTTCTTCAACAGACGAATAATGTACTGCTTTTTCTGCACAAAGGGAAAGCGTAATGAGTAAGCTACATTTATCGTGAACCCAGAGAAACACACACATGGTTAAGCTGCATAAAATTATTAATCTTCAATACAATATGAAAAAAGGATTAACGCATAAAAAACAAATTAATAGCATGTGAATAAAAGTCTAAGAATAAGAAGAGCAATTAACAAACCAGCGAAATAAACAAAAAATATCTCTTCACCACCTGTGAAATAAAAATTTTATATTAAATGCAAAGTTGTATTTAACATCAACCCTTTTGCGCTGAGTTAAAAAATTTAAAAGGATATTGTTTTATTTTATCTAATGTATAAAAAAATTTACATGACGCAACAAAATGTGATCTTTTACGAAAGAATGTGGGGTTATTTCGAGTTCCCCTTTTCCCAGCATACCAAAACACGTCGGGTGTGACACTACAGATTGAATCGGGACTCATCTGTAAACAGCACTTGACTTCAATCACGTTGCCTCCAATCTCGATTTTCAGCATCCCATCTTCTTTGGGCCGAACAGTGGCTTGATGTCAACGAAATACAGACCTTTGACCTACGTGCATAGAGATCACACTGCAAATAGAGGCGTCTTAAATTCAGACGCATATGTGTCTGAAAAAGCAATTTAGACACTTAAGTGTCTGAATTTGAAAATTCAGTGCAAATTCAGACATCAGAGATGTCTGAATTTAAGACACATAAGTGTCTTACTGTTACCAGGGTGTAAAATAACTAAGAAAAATGTCTGAATAATGACGATATGTCTGAAAATAAGACATATGAAAGTAAGGCAGAATTCAGACACTTAAGTGTCTGAATTCTGAATTTACTACAATTGTGTGATATACGTGGTGACTGTGATACAATCTTGCCCCTGTATATGCCAGCAATATCAAATAATGTTTCGAAACAGAAGAATGTTGCTTCAAATACTATCCATCCACTAAATTTTGCGTGGGGCCCTGGAAAATCACATGCGTCCCAACGTCTCTAACTGCAATATTCGACTAATAAAAATCTCTTTACAATTTGTATATATCATAGATAATATAGACATATAATATAGAGGGATGTAATATTAGACAATAAAGTGTATGAAAAAAAGCGTGTAATTTCTTTTACATGTAATGTGTATATTAATTTTTCATTTCTAAAAATATTAAATCCTTTAGAATATTATAAATATTTATTTTTAGTGTTTAAATTTACCTTCTAGATGTTCACATCTATATATTACCTTAGAATTTCGTCAACTTTGTCTATAAGAAATAAGATTGATTTTAATTGGGACTGATTAAAATAATTTGATAACAGATGGCGACACTATTCAAGCCGACCCCTGTTCTTGTTCACATATTCACAGAAGATAATTTATCACAATTTTTTTAATTCATTTCTGTTAAAAAAAACAGGAAAAGGGTAGGTTTTTTTTATTCAGAAACTATGTAATCGAATAGTGTTTGCCATGTTTTGGAAAATACACCACATCTATCAGAAAATACTGTCAAAGGTGGCGTTTTAAAACAAAATTTTCGGAGCGAGAAGTGAGAGTCCGAATCTGCATATAATTCGAAAAGTAATTCATTTATTAAAAAAGTGGAACACTGATTACGATCCTAAATGGTTTCAACAGCTAATCTCCTGTCTTTGCGTTAAAAAATGAGTCGGGAATTGTGTCAGAAAGTACGCAGAAAAAATTACCCCGCCCCTATAGTTTTAATAATCATATTTAATACTCCTTTTAATTGCTAAAAGGTGTACAATAAAAATATTATAAACAGTAAAATAAGTTTTATTACACTGTTGACATGTTTCAGCTCAATCTGAGTCATTATCACACAAATAAGAATATTCTATAATTACACGATCTATGGAATCATTTGTAATGCTATCATTTAAATTTTCACGTACTTTTTACATTATGCACGTTATTTATTTTCTATTTTTTACTTGGATGTTTATTTCCATGTTTGTAACCATAGGATAACTCGAGTCACAATTTTTGTAAGTTAAATGACAATGTTAAAATGATAACATTAAACGCAAATTTGGTAAGTTAAAATGTTGCATCGTTACATATTGCATTTTTACGTGTTACAACTTCTATGGTTTCCCTTATAATGGATTGATAGTATAGGTTGCAGGGGAAAAATTATTTTACTTTCATTGAAATTTATTTGGATGCTTTCTTCTTGATATTATCTTGCCAGGACTGTGGTTTTTCTATGATACTTAATATCAGGTATTGTTCTCTTTTTTTCTGTAAAAACTTATTTTACTCTTTATAATCTATTTATTTTACGCCTTTTAGCAATTAAAAAAAGTATATAATTACAAGGTGTTATAATTTGTTATATATTTAATCACTTAATTTATACTATTTGAATTGAAAATATATATCATTCATATATCCTCCCCCCCCACATAAATAATAAAATTGTACAATTTTAACCATCATTTGAAATTTACCAAATCTTTCCAAATTTTTTTAATTTCTCTGAAATATATAAATTAATTCTATAAAAATATCACCACGCTACCGAGTCATCTCATTACTTCAATTTAAAACCAATCCTTCACATGTCTTGATGGCTTGATTGGTTAAGGCGTTAGTCTCGTAAACAGAAGGACGCGAGATCGAACCCAATCGTGGGTAGAATGAGGATTTCAGATTATCCTCCCGTAATCGAAATGATACAATAGATGGCAGCACTTCACATTTTTTGCAATTTATTTTACATTCTGTTTGCCCGGGTAAAAAAAATGGCGCTATTTCAGACACTTCAAATGTCTGAAAATAAGACACGTACAAATGTCTTAAAATTTTAAGACACTTCAAAGTGTCTCTTTTTTGAACCATCCGTTTCAGACACTTAAATGTCTGATTTTCAGACATTTCAGTTTACAGTGCACCCTGCTGAAGCCTTTTTCTGACTGTTTCGTTGAACACCCTTCGTTCTGTTGCCAAGAACAGCTGTCTTTGCAGCTGAGTAGCATTGCCTGTTCTATCTCGACGAGCTGTTAACAGGATATGTCGGTCATCAGTTGCTGAGGTAGCGCGTGATCGACCTTGCCGTGGTCGACGTCTAACATTCTCTGTTTCTTGGATTGGCGCAGCTTGTCCCCCAATGGGACCTTGTGCCATTAAACCTTATTCAACCAACCCTGTTTCTTAGAATCGATTCTACCGCCTTCAATTGACACTTTTTGCAACTTCAATCGCGTCCGCTAAACTTCGTTGTGTTTGCCTGGATTCAAGTCTCCCCAATATACGCCAAGCCATGGATTTCGGTAAATCAAGTTGCTGTGACATTTTCAAGTCACCTTTTCTCAAAACAAAAGCTGAACAATTGAATTTTACAAGTGAGACAGTGAAACAGACGTTTATACAAAATCCCGATTTCTGCACTTACCTCCTTTTTGTGGTTTTATACGTCATGAACTTTGATTTGCATATAAAGTTTTCTTCTTCTGTCTTCTGTCTTCTGCTACGCTTTAAATTATGGATGTTTAATTTTACGAACAATTGAATTGGTGTAAGTATTTGTGTAATTTCGTTAAAACCACGTGTTTCCCTAATTGTTTTGAGCAGTGTATCAACAAATCCATAATATTTATTCAAACGGAATTTGAAAATTGTTGTACCGAGTGTGACAAAAATTCGTTACAATTTTAAAGTAATTAATTGAAAAAGAACAAATGGTGATTAAAAGAAATTCAACATGGAGATATCGGATGTTTTTTATATAAAAGATGTTGTAGATCCAAAAGCCGCCGATAGAAGGCGCTTAGCAGAAATATAACGTAGATGTATGCCAATGAAGCTTGCAATAAAATACAATGAACAGGGGGGAACTAACAATCTTCAACATCCCCAGACTTGAAATGAGCTCTTTTTTGGTCTTCAGTCTACGTACAAAACTTTAACAGTGCGTCGGTTTCTGATTCACCGTTTATCTAAAATACTCAATCAACAATGTATGGCCTGTTAA
The DNA here is from genome assembly GCA_963931845.1 of Maratus michaelseni. Classification (NCBI taxonomy): domain Eukaryota; kingdom Metazoa; phylum Arthropoda; class Arachnida; order Araneae; family Salticidae; genus Maratus; species Maratus michaelseni. Next base: position 191,616,709 of record OZ007587.1, read on the forward strand.
TTAAGTAACCTTCTGTCTACAACGAATAAAAAATTCACGTGAAACTAGGTTTATTTGTTGACGACCTGTTTTACAATAATTTACTTCATACATTACATATCAGTGCCCTCTATCGGTGACTTTTAACACTTTTATTAAAAACTTCAGATCCCCCTGCTCTCATTCGTGCAAACATTTTTTAATCATCATTTGTTTGCTTTTTCTAATTAATTTTTAAAGTCGAAAGGAACGTTTGAGGGGCCTATGGACGTACGCAAGACTTTCGTTAAAAGGAGGCAAAATGATAAAAATTGTCCAAAAATGACCAATATTCTTATTTTTAAAAAGATTTAGGGGGGAAGGTCTTCTTCCTCCCCTGACTCCAAACCCCATGCACTCTCCAAAAAAATAACCAACTACATCATCAAAAAGCTAATGATTAAAATTTTACTGTAGCAACTTAGTAGTCTATTGTTTTCCAAGAGAAATTCATTATTGAAGTTATCCTCGTAAAAAGGCAAATGATAAGCATTAATGATGACCAATTAATGTAATTTTTCTTTTAAAAATCTAATCAACATACGTATGAGATAATGACAAATAGCCAAGAATGACCAAAAGATCTGTATTTAAATTTCAACGGCTCACATGAGTCTCATTCCTATACAATAAATAAAAAGTGTATTCTATGATCTCTTAAAGTTGTGATCGTCTTTCTTATAATACTCTGTATACACATGTGAATAGTACCTAATACGAAATTTATGTGTGAATTTTAGTCACTGCAGCATAATTCAAGAAAAGTTTATATGGATAGATAGAAACCTTACCTCTGGGCCCTACATAGTCTAAATCGGACCCTTGTCAGAAAGTAACGAATGTGGATTTTATTATTTTTTTATTTTACAGTCAATAGTGTTTTGTTTTCTTTTTAAATACTCTGAATGTAATCGAATACGTTAATCTAAACTCATTTATTATGACAATATGCAGCAATATTACTATGACAATATATACAGAATAAAAAAGATAATTTCAACTTTGATTCGCCTTTATGTTAAATTAATCTCCAAGTGTTATTCGAAATCAACTACGTATTTTCCAACACAAGAACAAATACTGAAGCTAAAGAGAAGTCATTAATTTTCCATTAGAAAAACAAATCCAATTAAAGTCCCGTAACGCGTGCTAAATATGGATTTAATTTTGCTATTATTGTAAATGTATTAGGCACATTTCTTTTACAATGGCATTTGTATGGACGACATAATCAAAATATGATTTTGATCAGTACTTTAAGTGTCTTTATTTAGCTTATCAAATAATGTCATTTTCAATAGATATGTATGTTGTATAATAATATTTGCTTTAATGGAAAACAAAAGAATACACGTTAATTCGTCGAAAGCGAATTTTTAAAGGGTTAATATGCTTCTGTGAGTTTAAATTAAAATTTATAGGGACCAGAAAGGTTTCAAATGATGAAAATTGGTTGAAGTTTAATTGTGGATTAGGAGGTATCTAATTAATTTAGATTATTACTTTTTTTTTTTTTGCATTTATTTATTTGTGTGTCAAAGGGGAAAACATGTTAAACTGTAAAAAACAATAACAAAAGTTATCATATTTTATTGATAAACTTAATCCTGTAAAACTAGTTTTGCTACGTCCAGTTTCCATATTTTTGAGTCGTGAGTGCTGTTTTATACTGCTTATTACGTTGTCTCAAAATTATATCTGAAACAAAAAAATAATAATAATAAAGAAAAATAAAATATATTCAAAAATTAAAAAAAAAAAAAATCTTATTCTTTTGTTACAACTTGAAAACAAAATTTTATTTATTTGCGTTTCAGGTATAGTTTCTGAGGAATTTAATTTCTTTCAGTTAAAAAAAAGAAACATGTAAATTAGTGATGGGCATAACGATTATTTTGATTATTCGAATGAATCATTCGGGCATGCACAGAAGCAAATCTGTCCAACTTCAATTTTTTTTATTGAATTACTACCAGAAATTTTGAAAAAAAAATCAGAAACTTCATTGTTTTTTTCAAAACTTCTAGTAGTATCCAATGGTTGGAGTATCATAGTTGAAATTTTTTCCAACAGAGAGAAAACATGCCGGGACCAGGACTCGAACCTGGGTACTTTGGTGTGCCGTACCAACTTTCTCCCTGCTGAACTATCCCGACGATAGCCTGGCCCGCATATTTCACTCTTGTCTGTTGGACAAGGCTGCGAACAGCAGCGCTAATTTCATTCATCCGAGCTATAACTATAGCATTTTACATGATGAATCTGAAACAGCACGGAAACTCCTGCATACCATGCAATTAGGTCGTAATGAATAGAGGAAAGTATATTCAACTAGGTAAATTATATCCAATGGTTGGAGTATCTGGTAGTAATTGCATAAAAAAAAAAAAATGAAGTTTGATGTTTCTGCGCATGCTCAAATGATTCATTCGAATAATCAAAATAATCGTTATGCCCATCACTAATGTAAATTAAGTTCAAAAGTTATCGTGGTAAAACCACTGAAAAACAATGTTTCGAGATAATTGAGTTTAACGTTTTGTTCTTCGCAGGCATCGCCTGTCATAAACGCCTGTTATAAAACAAATCTGACAAACGACGAGACTCCAGGTATCAGAAAGTGTTTTACCGGAAAAAATTAATTCAACTTTGACATAAATATGTACAGCTTTACTAATGTTTCCTCTTTCTTCTCTACAACCCGATCTAACCGAAGATGAACTTTTGTGTACAGTTTATTTCTTTCAATCTTTAAATGATTTTTGTTAAATGTATTTTTCTTCCTCTGCGTTTTAGGCTAATCCTTTATGGTTTACCCATTAATAATGGCTAACCCATTATACATTTTGCCCTTCACTGGTATCGCCTGTCTGAGCGGCTCAACGTTCATGGATGGTACGGCCACAGAGATCGATACTAAAACTTTAAAAAAGCAAAACAAATGGCAAAAAAAATTGGCGCAAATTCTATCACTCGATGTAATATGATAACAATTGCATTATATGTCCTGCTAGATGACACACTTTACTTTTAAAATCATTTGCAAAACAACACCGTATTTCGTTGAGAAAACATTATTCGGCAATGTAATAAATATGAAAATGTGTTTCGCCTATTCCAATATCATTCGTCTTATCAGCAGTTTTTGCAACGGTATTAAAACACAATAAAAACTGCTGCGTTTTAAAAAAGAAGCAACCAGTTTACAATGGTTTAAAAACAAAACTGTAAACTAAAAGTTATAATAGGATGACATGTCTTATTTAAGATTCCGGTTAACTGCGACACTTCGGGTCTAGTACAGTCAGTCTAGCGGCTACTCCAGTTATCAAAAGTAAAGCTAATGACACGATTTGATTGACATGACGCGAATTCGATTTTGTTTTTGACATTTTATCCCAATGAAACGGTGCTTCAAATAACCGGAATATACTGTATTGTATCGCCGAATAATGAATCAATACTACACATCTTGTAGTTTCAAAAAATAATTTACAAGAGATGTTCAACGATGTCCAAACAAAAGCACATTTACTCAAATTATCGCCTGTACGTGTATCATCAGATTATATCCAAAGCATTATGTTTTCATCTATTTTAAAAGCAGAAGATAAATTGAAGCTTGATTATATTTCACCAAATTTATTACTCGTGAAAGCGTACCGTCAAAAAATTTCCTTCAGTTAGAGAAATGAAATAGAACAAAAGTCGGCAACTTTTTATTGTCACGGGTGCATTTGAATTTCGTAACTATCTTTGCGGGTGCTCTTCCCCCCAATCATATACATGCATTTATTCACATGTTTGCGTGTGGAAACAGACATTCAATAGCATACACATACACAATCTCATATTATATACAGTGCAACCTCGATTATCCGAGCTAATTGGGACCGCTAGTACCTCGGATATCGGAAATCTCGGTTAATAGAAATTGTGCATAAAAACTAACCGTGCTCGCGAATTTAACATCTCTTAGAATAAAATACAGTAAAACGTTTTTTGAATAATAAAAATAAACATATATAAAGTTATGTTTCACAGCTCAACAAATTTAAAAAGGAAATCAACTAAAAATAGTAAATTTTAAAAAGCAAATTGAAAATTTTTTAACTATTCTAAATTAAGTCCAGATTTTCTATCAGTGGCTGTCCGATCACGCCAATTTTTGAGCAGCAGAAGATCTATCGGCGCAACATCGCTTCTTTGCTCCAAATATTGTAGGGCAGTTGTTAGTGCTTGAACACCTTCAGTATGATTTATAGTCCTTGAATCCTCAAAGTCCTGGTCCTCATTGTCAGCATCATTAATGTCCAATAGGAATTAACGGCTTGTATAATTTCTTCATCATTAAAGATTTGAAAACTTGGATGTTGGTTTTCAACGTCCAGCCATTCGGAAATGTCCTCTTCCAAAACTTCTTCACACCTTTTAATGCGATTAATAATCTCAAATAGTTATCCGTCTGTCGGTGGGTTTACCCTTTGCTGGGATTCATCCTCTCTTCTCTTTTGAATAATTATGTAGCCTGTAGCATGGACAGTGAACTAAAACGTGTGGTATTTTTCAAGGCTCATTCACAAAAAAAAAAAAAAAAAAAAAAAAAAAAAAAAAAAAAAAAAAAAAATCAGACTTTGTTATCGGCTCGGTTAACAGAAACCTCGATTAATCGAAGCTCGGTTAATTGAGGTTCTACTGTATATATAAAATCTAATATAATAAATTTGTAAAACAAACTTAATTTGGATGAATTATTATTCAAACAGAGGGCAGCACATTACTTGTCAAATAAATGTTAATAATATTTTTAATTTACCTATAGAGGGCCCTTATCGCTTGTGTATACTTTACTTTTAAAGATTAAAATTAAATGGAGAATTTGTATATTCACAAATATAAATTTGTTTTTGAGTGTATTTATCACATCATTAAATTTGTGTGCTTTAAATCAATTTGTGTTAAGGTGTAATAATTAAGGTGATATTTCAAAATATGTTCTCTCAACTTAAACTTCAAATAATTTCTCTCAACTTGACTATATCATCAAGTATTTGATATTTTATGATGTGCGCCATGTGGTCATATTGGTATAATTTAGACCTTGTGTTGTTTAAGGATTTTGGATAATTATTGTGAGTAAAATATTTTATCTGTTCTTTACAAGTTTTTTATTTCCAATTTTATTATTTCCAACTGTTATCTGGTAAAAATATTTTATCTATTCTTTACAAGTTTTTTATTTCCATTTTTATTATTTCCGATTGTCTTCTGGTAATAATTCAGTATACCTGGATGATTATACTGATCTTAGCATATATGCCAGTATAATTATGAAATACTGAATTATTTTTTAAAACACGTGTGGGTACATCCAGGTTGAAAATTATATCTACACGTGTTTTTTCATATCCAATTCTAATTTAAATCTCTTGTTATCCAATTTTCCATTATATTTAGTTCATATTTCATTTCTTGATCCATTTGTATTCACTAGATATCAAATTCAAATTAATAAAATTTTATGGTTTATTATGTATTTTTTTTTTTTTTTTAATCATTTTCTCTCTCTCTCCTTTTAAATATTCTTCATATTTTCAGTATTTTTGGCCAATTACCATTGAAGCACAAGGTATGGTAAAATTATGATTGCATTTGTTAATTTATTAACTATGAAGTATTCTGTCTACACATTATTATTAATTATCTCTTTGGAGATTTAATTAGAATGTTACAAGAACTTGATATGTTTTTTGAAATTCAAAGATATTATATATATATATATATATATATATATATATATATATAATATGGGCTCATAATTATACTTACATATATAATTCCAGCGTATAACGCACACTTCAGACATGAAAATTGGTCAAATTTTACAGGTGCGCGTTATACGCCGGGTATAAAAATGAAAAGTTAAAATATAAGCATAAGACTGGATATTTATATATTAATGAACAAAACAAGAAGATGTGATTATTTGAATGGACGAAAGTACGATTACAAACACATTGTGGGGATTCAAGCAGGTAGACTTGGCAGTAGCGTATATCCTCACTTTGGATTTTCTTTATGTTCATACCGCACTGATTCAGAATGGTGGGTTGATGCTATGGGCTGGAATTAGCATAGCTGGACGTACGGACCTGAACACCATTCGGAATGGCACTTTGACGGCCAAAGGGTATGCAGACGAGATACTAAGATCTCATGTCGTACCTTACACTGCAGCCATTGGTGATTCCTTTGGATTAATGCATGATAATGCCAGACCGCATACAGACCGTCTTGCGGAGAACACGCTTGAAGCTAAAAAATACAGTGTATGGCCAGCATGCTCTCCTGACCTAAATCTGATCGAGCATGTTTGGGACACACTCAAATGACACATTTCAGCGAGACCATGGCCTCGTTTTACTGTCCGGGTCTTGTAGATTGCAATTCTTGAGGAGTGGAGCAGTATTCTCCAAAGTCTTATCGATAACCTCATCGCATCCACGAAAAACAGGTGTGCAATAGCCTTAGTTGCTCGAGGAGACCACACGCCATATTAAACATCTTGCATCATTTCTAAACAACACTTTTTTGGTCATTTACATGTAACCAAATTGTTGCCGTAAACCATCTTTTCATGTTCTTTCCATCGTTTCAAAGAATTAAAGCTTCCTTACAGATTTTTTTTGCGTCTCTTTTTTCTGCATTGCGCATTGATACACGTGTACTCTCCATTTTATGCTCATGCATGGTTGTCTCGCACGATCCTCTTCACTTCTTTGCTTGCTCCCCTAATTTTTTTGAGCAGTGTATTTCAAGCTAATCCTTATTGTATTACATAAATGATAAATATGTTTTTATTGAATGGTTCAAAAGTAAAACAGAATTTTTTTTTCGAAAAGTTCAAATTTTCAGAAAAATAAAAAGACATTTCTGGAAAATCATTGTTTCCATGGTACAACAAAAATTTTCTGGCTTCAAAGATATTTAGTCATTTTTTTCTTGATACCCAAAGATGACGATTTCGTATTTATAAAGTTTGTTGTATTCTGTGTGGAAGTATTTTATAATATATTCATAAAAATTAATTTTATTTATTTTTGTTCGTTCAAACTAAATAAATTTACTAAAGAGACTTTTCATAATATACTATAACCTCGATTTAAAGATTTCAAAGTGTCCATTGAAAATTATCATTAAATCGAGTTTATCCGAAAATGAAGGAAAATATTAGCTTAAATGTTAGTAATTCAGTTTTGTAAATTTTAACTACCCGTACTGTTTAATTAGGTACTTCTTTTAGTGCATTAAATATATACTTATAAAAACAATCTTTCATTGATAGATGTTTTGCTTTTTTCATTAAACCCATGGACATGAGTTTTTCATTTTCTTCAAATGGATTGGATTATATATATGTGCGTGTGTGTGTCAATATTCATTCGTATTGAGTACTTACTATTACTAAACATATGATAATTCCACATAGAGCCTTTCGGATTTTCCGTTCGTTCAAATGATCAACCTGTTAACCGGTGAATAAAGTTTTGTTCAGCTGATATGCTTGATTACCAACGCAACGGGGCACACTTTCACCAGTAAAAAATAATAGAAATTTTGTCCTTATGTTCATGACAGTAATTTTGCATGAATGGGGTGTTTTAATAAGAGGAAGGTGGAAGTAATGCGTTCAAAATATTGCAGGAGTAGTTCGTGTATGACAAAATATTTCGTCATAACCAGTTAACAGATTAAAAAATATAGAGAAAAAAATTGATGTCTCTGCTTACTCAAAAGGTATGTAAATTATTTGAAATTCATAAAAATTATCGTTAAATCGCCAAAAGGTATCTTAAAAGCCGAGATCATATAGAATAGCAAAAAAAACAAAAAAACTGGAGCATTAAAACTTATCTTAAAATTTGGGTAATCGTTAAATCGGAATTATACTATATATGTATACATATAAACATTTTTTAAAACTCATATTCTATGAAAGCTATAAAATATATAAAGATTGAATTGTATTGTACACTTTTTCAAAACTAGAAAGAAATTGTAACAAAGAAAATATTTAACAATAAATTCACTTTCTCCTTTCTGACAAGATATGTTCATTGTTTTCTTACGAGCATTTAAACTGTTCATTTACTTAATGCACTCTTGCAAATGAGAAATAGAGAAACTTAATTTCCAGCGTAAGAAAAAAAAAATTGGAAAAATAAATAGGATGTTTGATCATTTAACCGTTGACTTATTTCGAAGTTTAAAGTTTGAATGTTTGATTAAAATCGTTCATTTTCTGTTTGTTATTGGAAGATGAAAGAAATTATAAATTAATAAATTGAAAGAAAACGAGACTTTTTGCTAATTTCAAAAGATTTCTCAAAAATAACGAATACAATGTATTGTCAAATATGGAGGTTGAGCTTGATGTGAAACTTCGTGTTATGCTTGCTGTTTTATTGATTTTAGAAACAAACACGCATTTTGAAAATTTCAGAAATAAAGCTGGTGTGACCCATAGGAGAAAAACTATAGAGAATCTTTAAGAATATTTGTGATATAATGTCATGAGATTTTTTTTTATAAAGCAAGTGGAAGCCAACATGCTTATTTGGTCATTTTCTTTCACTACATTTAAATAAGAAAAATTTGGTATTTAATATATCTTATAATCTGGTTAAGGTGTTTTATAATCTGTGCATGAAACACGATTTTTGTTTTTGTTTGTTCATTTAGAAAAGAAATTTACAAATAAAAAGATATAGTTTTTTTTTTAAATATAAAACACTCTTTTCTTAAGCATTCACTGTTTTTCTTGAAAATAACGCCTGATTTTATGACTGTTATGCATGTAGTTCCAATAAAGTTCCAGTACAATAAGTTAACTTGGCACGGCTCCCGATTATTGAAAATTCTTCGCTATAATTTATGCTTGATAGAAAACACGAACTAATGAATTTATTAAAAAAAATACAGTTTTTAATCTGTTTCTTTTTTAAGAAATGGCAACAGGAAAGGAGAAAAAATATTTAAACTAACTATTCAGTATTTCTAAATTATTTTCTCAACATACAATCATAATTTAATTAATATTAAATTATTAAATGATAAAATAATATATTTAAAAAAAAAAACATTAGATTCTTTATTTTTTATTTACATTTTCTACTTTTTAGAGTTAAAAATATTTCGTTGGTGCAGTTTCAAAGCCAGTTGGCCAGTTTTAGTGAGGGTGGTTCTGCGCATCATTAACTCGATTGTTTTTGTAACTCGTAAACACTTGTAACCATAAAGATTATTTGGCTATTTATCACCTGAAGATGGAAAACCCAAAAATGCTATAAAATTAATTTGTTAATTTATAATTAAGTTATAAAAATATTGAAATATCTTTTGTCATCGAAAACACAAATGTGTACAGAATTTTTATCATTCTAGCATATCGGGACGTGAGTGAAATTCTAAGTTCCATCTTTACGTACAAAAAGAAGTTAGTTGAAATAAAACACTGTAAAAATAATTTACATAATATACGTAATAAACTTAAAACAAACAAACAACAAACAACAAACAACAACAAAAAAAAACAACTAATCTATGAAAGGTATGAAATATGTAAACATTTAATTGGATTGTGCACTTTATGAAAAGTAATAAGAAATGACAACAAAGAAAATATTTAACAATAAAGTGCACTTTTTTCTTTTCTTTTCTGCCTAGAAGTTTTCATTTTTCGCTTAGGAGCATTTAAGCTCTTCGTTTACTTAATATACTTTTGCAAATGAGAAACGGAGAAAATTAATTTCCGTGTAGGAAAGTAATTTTCTGAAAAAAATAAATAGAATGTTGGGCATTTAACCGTGACTTTAGTTCGAAGTTTGAACTTTTGAATGGCTGATAAAATGCGTCATTTTTTATTAACCCTTTAGCGTCCGGCATCCTAATAAAAGAATATGTCTTTATATTTATAATTATTTTGCCTTTATAATTACTTTTGCTATTATCTACATGTGGTAAGCAGATGAAACAACGTTTTAAGCATCAGAACTTTTAAAAAGTTGGAAAGTTCTAGTGCGTTGTTTTATCTGCATACACTGTGTAAAAAAAAAAAAAAAAAGGTCGATCGACTAAAAAAGTTTTAGTTTTTCTCATTGATCCTTGCAATTACTAAAAACGTTTTCGTATTCTTACTCAGTTACAAGAAAATCTGTAAGAATTACTAGAAAACAGCTAAAAACGATTCCGGTTTATAATACCGGTTATTAAAAAATTATGTGGAATACAAATTTAATAAAAAAATTTTAACATCCTTAGGAATTTTTTTACAGTGTATATTGTACAGTGCCAAGTATAATCTTAATTGTTAACCATAATATATGTCTTTATTACTACTTTACTTTTGACATATGGTGCGTGTTTGTGTATCAGTATCAAATACCTACAAAACATATGATAATTCCGCAAAGAGCTTTTCGGATTTCTCGTTAGTTATATAAAGAAAAAAATTGATGTTTTTGCTTACTAAAAACGTATTTAAAATATTTGAAATTTATAAAACAAAATCTTGTTAAATGAAGGAAAGGCATCCTGAAAGTGGTGATAATATAACATAGTAATAAACATAAATGAAACACTGGAGTATTAAAACTTATCGTTAAATTTAGGCAATTGGTAAATCAAGTATCACTAAATGCGGAAGTATACTAAGATACGTATACATATAATAAATCTTTTTTAAAACTATAATTTATGAAAGATATAAAATATATAAAGACTGAATTGTATTGTTCATTTTTCGAAAAGTAGAAAGAAATTGCAACAAAGCAAACATTTAACAATAACCCCATTTTCTCCTTCTTGCCTAGAAATTTTCATAGTTTGCTTACGAGCATTTAAAATGTTCGTTTACTTACTGCACTCTTGCAAATGAGAAGAGGAGAAACTTAATTTCCCGCCTAGTAAAGCAATTTTGGGAAAAATATATACGCAGTTTGATCATTTAACCGTGACTTATTTCGAAGTTTTAACTTCGAATGTTTGATTAAAATCGTCATTTTCTGCTTGTATTGGAAGTTGGCAGAAATTATAAGATAATAAATTGGAAAAAGCAAAACTAGACTTTTGACTAATTTCAAAATATTTATAAAAAATAACGATATCCTCAAATTTTGAGTTTAACCTTACAAGAAGATGGCAAGAGTGTGGGGTATCAAATCAAAGTAAGGTTATGTGTGTAATCAGTAATGAGTAAGAGAACTCGTATGACCAAGCCGTAGCGCGCACTACTTAGCAGTTATTAAGAAAAGAAATTAACTTTATTTTTTTTGTGTTTGCTCTAAACGGATGTGTTTTGTTATTTGTGTGATATATAATCTATCAAATTATTTTTTTTTAGCAAAATGGCGACCAGCGAAGAATTTCTTGGCTCCTCTTTAAGTAGAGATCCTATCCCTGAATCATCTTTGTGCAGTGATATGTCGAAATTGTTACTGAAAAATGCAGTAGTATATTATGAAGGTCTCCTTACCGAAAATAATTCAATTACATCAAACTCTTCACCTGTTATACCTGAAGATGCAATTTTAATTGGCAAAGAACTGTATGATAAGACATTGGAAATATTAAATGAAAAGGAATTTATCCAAGATGAAGAATTAATACATATTAATGAAGAATGTGAAAAAGTGAATTTTGAGATGGTACATGATGTACCAGAACAATACGAACCCGAGTATAAAAAAAGTGAACCTAATGACTACATTTCATTGGAATATAAAACAAAAAATATTAATATTGTTGATGCACATCCTACATGGAGCTTGACAGCTCTACAAAAAAAAAAAAAAAAAAAAAAAAAAGAAAGAAAAAAAAAGAGTATCTTTTGAAGTGGAAGGAGGATGTTAAAAAAGAAGGAAAATTCTTTTTCTCGTCAATTCGTGGGGAGGACAAACTAATCTCGAGATGTATGATGAAATTTTTCAAGATGACGAGAAAATGCCTACGTGTACTGTCAAAATAATATTTCCAAGAGCCCGCAAGTACAAACTTGTGATGTTTACTTTTACAGACAAGTTAAAAATTTGATTAAAAAAATACAAAATTGTTCATAATTGATTGAAGAAAATAGGGAAATAAGTTCTCGTGAGGATAGTATTAAAATTCAATCAATCGTTCATCATCAACTCGTTTCTCCAATTTTTTCGAAAATGATAAGGTATGCCTGGTATGCATCAAAACTATCTGAACATCGAGAAATATTCATGAATGTAAATGAAGTCTGCTTTCCCGAAGAAATTCTGAAGACACCTTGCTCTTGTAAAAAAGCTGCATTTATTTGTTTTGCTAGTTGTCGACACAATTAGTGTTTTTCTTGTTTTTATGATAACTATCATCCAGGTTCTTGTATTGCAAAGTGTGAATGCTTAAATCAATAATTTGTAACGCTATAAACATTATATCGTATTTTCATTATATTTAATAATGTATTTTTTTACGGAAAATAAATGGTAATAACTCTTTATTTCATATATGTCCTTTTTAAATTTCATTGTGTTTTATAAATTTTGATTTTTAAAAAGTAATTAATCATTAAATTTGCCCTTCTATAACGTTCAAAAGTGCACTAAGAGAATTAATCATAACACATTATCATATAGTAATAAAATAATTTTTTTTTCAACTTAATTTTTTTTCTCTAACTATTTAGTGCGCGCTACGATTTGGTCATTTGAATTCTTTTACTGAGTACTATTTACACACAAAACCTTACTTTGATTTTGATACCCCACACCCTTGCCGTCTCCTTGTTAGTGTCAAACTTCGCGATATGCTTGCTGAATTGCAACAAACACTTATTTGGAAAATTTTAGAAATAAAGCCTGTGCGACTCATAGGAGCCGAACTATATATATTTAAGAATATTTGTGACATGAAGTCATAAAACTCTTTTATCCAAACCAAGCTGAAGCCAACATGCTTATTTGACATTTATCTTTCACGATACTTAAAGAAGAATGATTTGGTATATAATATAAGGTGGCCACAAAGACTTTTTGCAATTTCAGGATTTTATTACAAACACAAATGGACAGATACATGTGTAGAAAGTAGTACAATATTAGGAGTATATATTGAATGCTTTTGTTTTCCTCTGATGCTCTTTTTTTTGCTTTATCCAAAATTCAGCCGGTCTCCCATGAATTTCTTGTGACCACGTCCATCAATTCGTGAATAGCATAAGGAATTCATGGAGACTGACTCAATTTATGGGTAAAGCAAAGTTTACACGAAAAAGAGTATCAGACGAAAACGTCGACGATTATCGCCTTGACGTGCATTGTGAAAGCAATGGTAAACCGAGAGAGGTTTATTTATCTATGCAAAAACCCCTTCAAATACTATACTACTTTTCATACATGTATTTGTCCCTTTCTGATTGTAATAAAAGCTTGAAATTGTAAAAAGACTTTGTGGGAACTCTTTATATCTTATAATTTGGTAGGATGGTGTTTATAATATGTACGTGAAACATGATATTTGTTTTTTGTTTGTCCATCTTGAAAAGAAATTTACAAAAATTTTATTTTACATAAGTACATATTAAACTTAAACATAAAATAAAAAAATAATCTATGAAAGCTATGAAATATGCAAAGACTCAGTTTGATTGTGTACTTTATGAAAAGTAATAAGAAATTGCAGCAGAGGAAATATTTAACAATAAGTGCACTCTCTTCTTTCTGCCTAGAAGTTTTCATTTTTCGCTTAGGAGCATTTAAGCTGTTCGTTTACTTAATATACTTTTACAAATGAGAAACGGAGAAAATTAATTTCCGTGTAGGAAAGTCATTTTCTGAAAAAATAAACAATGTTCGATCATTTAACCGTGACTTAGCTCGAGGTTTTAACTTTTGAATGGCTGATTAAAATTAACATTTTCGATTTACCTATTCGGGTCTGGCATTATAATAATAAAATATGTACAATTGATATTTACAATTATTTTGCCTTTAGAATTACTTTTGTTATTATCTGGATGTGGAAATGACAGTGCATTATAGGCAAATAAAACAACGTTTTAAGTAGTAGAACTTTTAAAAAATTAAAAAAGGTCTGGTGCTTAAAACGTTGTTTTATTTGCCTACATTGCACTGCACCAAGTATAATCTTAATTATCAGTCATAGTATACAGGGTGTTCCAAAATTTAACCGACAAATGAAGATGGGTGATAGAAGGCATCAAGAGGATGAAAACTTATCATAGATCATGGGGTCGCAAACCACGTTTAGTGGAAGAAAATTGCAAAAATAGTTAAGGTAAAGCTAGGAGAGTCTGCGCACAGTTCAAAATAATAACAATAAAAAATCTAAATATTAATTTTTTACTAAACTATCCATGAATAATTTTTACTTCATTTGTTTTTATGCATTTCTATTGCTATTTTGTTGTTATGTTGTAATTTAATAGAACAGTTGACATAAAACCAAAAAAGTTATTTTGCGCAATCTGTCCTTACAGGGTTGGTGTGATTGCGCACATGGGTAGGAGAGATTGTTACTAATAATAACTACAATTAAATTGTTAACAATAATAATTACACTTAAATGACATTGTTATAAGGTTTTAGTGAACAAATATTATTGTATTAGGCGTGAATATTTCAACCTAATGATTAAAGAATCGGAAAAAGTAAATAACTTTAAAAACGATTAAAAAATTTTAATTAAAGGGAAAAAAATTAAAGCATCAGAAAAAGCAAGTCCAGATAAGATTACAAAATAACATTAAGTTACTTGATAACAACTTAAAATTAGTTCATTTTAATTTTTCATTTTTTATGCAAATTTACCAATAATCTGCGTAATCTCTCCTAGCATGTAAACTAATGGAAACAATGCGCCATCTCTCCTAATTAGCAAATGCGCAAACTCTCCATTTTCGGTAGGAAAGATTGCGCGGCCTTTTATATAAACATGGCCGCTACTAAAACGAACCGTTGATGTTCACATTGTTAGTTTAGATTAGTAGCTTATGAGAAATCGTTTAAGTTTAAAATATTTTGTACTACTGACATTGTATAGAAATTCTGATGAATAGCTATGAAAATTCAAGCACTTACTTTAGGAAAATAAAACAAAATAGCAATGCTTTATTTTAGACGCTTAAAACAATCAACGTGCACTGTTAAGTAGAAACTCCACTACTGCTGTTGTACAACTACCTGGAGTCGCTGCGCGATCACTCTACTCCTTTCCCCCGAACCCCTATGTGCGCAATCTCTCCGACCGCGCCATATCTCCTGGCTTTACCTTATGAAGGGTGTGACGTCGAGTGGAACAAAATAGGCCAATAATAAATAGAAAAAACATTTATTTGACGTAAAGCATGATTACAATGCAGTACAGCTCAACGCAGAAAGGAGACGACGATACATTTTTAAAAAGGCATTAACGCGTCCGTCTATCCTTCGTACGTCGGTGTCGGCTGCACAATAACCTTCGTGGCCGCAACTTCGAACATTTTTTATAAAAATGTGTCGTCGTCTCCTTTCTGACGTTGAACTTCAGTGCATTGTAATCATGCTTGACGTCATATTTCAATGTTTTTCTACTTAGTATTTGCCCTTTTTGTTCCACTTGACGCAAACCCTTCATAACTTTTTTTGCGATTTTCTCCCACTAAACGTGGTTTGCGACTCCATGTTCTAATGTAAGTTTTCATCCTCTTGACGCCTTCTATCACACCTCTTAAATTGTCGGTCAAATTTTGGAACATCTTTTATATCTTTACATTTATTACCACTTCATTCGTGTTCCAGCATTTAGTAATTTTGAAAATAATATTCGCTTAAAGCTTTATACACCGTTGCTGAGAGTTTTATTACCAACTTGCCTTTTATTCTTTAAATTTAAAAATAGGAGCTGCTTATCCGAACCAAAAATTTAGGATAAGAAAAAAAGTAAAATACGGTGATGTACTATTTAATACTGTTACAATAGGGCATTTTCCAAACTTCATAAAAAATTCTTCTATAGTCAATTGTCATTTTAATAGTATGTAAAATAAATACCTTCATTAGATATCAGTAAATGAAAATGAATTCGTTAAGTAAATAAATTGGTTAAAATTTCAGAAAACATTAAATTTTGTCATTTTGATAGTTCTTTTTAATTTTTTTACTCCGAAAAATAATTTCTCGGCAAAATAAAAAAGAAATCGGACCCGAAAGGGTTAGTTATTTGAATTTTTCAGAAAAAATTGATAAAATAAGGGTTAATTAAACGAGATTATTTGTTCAATTTGTTCACATGTGCTCCTTATCTGTTCACAATGTTCCAGAAAGATATATCAGTCATTTTTCGGTAATATATCCATTTATAAAATACTGTATCATTTTAGTGTCTTCCATGTGCCCCCCCCCCCCCTACCTTTCAAAATTTACTTTTAAAATCCAGATGCGCGTGATACATGAGTTTGAGTTTTGACTGGCCTCTGTATTATATGACCATTGTCCATTTTATAAAAACGTTAGCCGGGATTTTCGCATTTAATTTATGAAATGAAATCATTATCCAATATATTGCAAATGCTATGCAATTTTAGTACTGACTGTTACATTTTAATAGAATAAAATCTGCTTGAAATGTTTTTCTGCTATTTTTAATGCGGCACCCACACCGCATATAGGGTATTAAAAGTCAGGGTGCACGTGTTACACGAGGGCATGCATAAAACGAAAAAATATGAGACCATTCATTTTATTTCTGTAAATTATTTAATTTTATTAAGTTACAATTAAGAATAAAGTTTACTTTATGACAATGCAATACATTTTTAAATAGAAATACACATTGGAAAAGTACTATGTTAAAAGACAAAATCTATTAAAATTGATACATGCTTGTAAAGGTTTTCTATATGTTTTTTTTTTCAAATGAATGCACCTTATATTTTTTTCTAAACATGCTGAGCACATTCCGTTTAAAATATTTATTTGACTCCTTAAAATTAATAAGTATTTTACGGTCGAACTTGAAGACAGGTTTAGCGAAAATGCTAAAAGCGAAATTATTCCATTTTTACTGCATTCGCTCTTCTGCCGTATAGAAAGCAAAATGAAAAAATCGTGTTTTTATTTATTTTCAACTCGACGAATTTTCATTTTCTGGCTTTTTGGTTATGTTAGATATAATAAAAAGCTCCTAAAATAGATTGGAAATATATTTTTCTACTTTTAAGTGCATTATTTCGATCTTTACTTTTATTCACGTGAAAACTTTGAGTATACTGGCTTTGTAAAAAATAATTATTCGGAGTATTCGGAACTTTGCTATTAAATAGATTCAAAATTTTTTATATGAAGAAATGATTTGGAGATGCTTTGCAGTTTTATCATATTCAAATTCTCTAAATTTTTCTCTCTAAATAGAACAAAATTTACCAAAACAGGAATAGGTAATTTAAATTTAGGAATAATCTTCCTAATAAAAAATGCATTATACCATTCTGTAGAAACAAAATACACTTATTATTTTACATTTAAAAGGAAACTTTCAATTTTGTTAAGATTAATACTTCTTTTTTGTTTCTTCTCATCGTATACTAAAGTATCACATTTCAAACGTTTTCGCTTATTCTGAAGAACAAGAAACTCTCAAGAAAAGAAATTTTTTACGGACAGTATACTTACAAACAGGCCTTTACAAATTGAATAAAATCTGGTAGCCAGCAAAAAATTCTAGTCGCCATTAAAAAATATCTCCCCTTCCTCCGTCATTGATTCACTGCTTTACAAATTTAAACATTTTTTATATACTTTTGATGAAACACTTATTTTCTTATTGTACTACCTCTTACTAATGAAAGGCGGTATTTGAAAAAAATCTATCACGTCACATATTTTAAATTTAAAATTTTTTTAATAGTCACATTTTTAATTCTATAATATATCTATCATGTCACTTTCAACTTACCGGCATTGTCAACTTTGATTCTATATTCTGTTTTCTTGTGTTTTTGTGAACTAAAGTGGTTTTGTTTTTGATAAAATATCTAATAGAGTGTGTAAATTAAATTATGGTCGTTTTTGTTACGCTTGTGGAGAATTTATATTCACAAAAAAAGGAAGACCGATATCGGAATGTTCTAAAACAGCATATGTGCATTATTTTGGATTCTAAGTGATTAATCCATATAAAAAGTGGGTCCCACATGTTTTTTGTGAAAGCTGTAGGCTTACTCTTATATGCTGGGTTTCGGGAGAAAAAAAGTATCTTCAATTTGGAACACCAATGCTGTGGAGAGAACCTTCAAATCACGAAAATCGCTGTTATTTTTTTTTGACAAAAACTGCAGGCTTTAATTCAAAAAATAAACATAAAATTCAATATCCTGACATTCCACCAGTATCAAAACCGATATCGCATTCGGAAACTCTGTCACATCTCGTATGTCCAGGTATGTCAAGTGCGAGTTGTCAAGATAGTGACGATCTATTTATGGAGGATGAAAATGATGACGAATTCGTAATCTAAGATGATAAAACGCCACATTTAATAAACCAAAATGACTTGAACGGCCTTGTGAGAAACTTGCAACTATCTACATCTAAGGCAGAGATTCTTGCTTCTCGTCTGCAACAGTGGAACTTATTGACACCAAATATCAAATAAACTTATAACCGAATCGAAGTCAAATTTTCAGCAGTTATTTCACCAAAAAGGACGGTCGTCCATGCATTCTTAGGAAATCATAAAGATGAAAATTATGAAAAACATATTGCTGTTTTATTAAAAAACTATCATGCAATGGGTGTGAACATGTCTCTGAAGGTACATTTTCTCCATTTACACCCGGATTTTTTTCCTGAAAACTTGGTCACCGTGAGTGACGAGCCGGGCGAGCGTTTTCACCAAGACCTTAAACTTTTTGAAGACAGACACAAAGGTTTTTAGGACGAAAGTATGTTAGGGGACTACTGCTGGTCAATTTAAGAGACACAGATCAAGAAAATTATAAAAAGAAGAGTAAAATAATTAATTTCTAATTTTTTTTCTTTTTATATTTCATGTTATTAATTTTTTAAGTATTTAATAAATATTTTTTAAACTAGACTTGACAGATTTTTTTCAATAATTTTCCCGTACTCAGTGCACTAGAATCTATGAAAAAATACACATTTCGGCGAAAGTATATAAACCGTGTAAACCAGTGTTATCAAAAAGCACAAAATTCGTTTATGAATTAATTGAGAAAAATTAGTAACAAGTATAGTTTAGAATTATTAGTTACATATAGTTTAGAGTAATACATAATTTAGAAAAATAATATAAGCTAAGTCTTCTAATGAAATATTTATCAAATATATCTATGGGGAAAAAAGAAAAAGAAAAAAAAATACTGCAAAGGCTGAATTTACCGGCATTTTCGAAAAATGCTGATTGCTGAATGCTTCAAATGCCCGGGTAGGTGAATGCTGTAAAATCTATATCTGATGAGGAGAACATAGATGAATCAAGAAAACAAGTTTTGCTGATTTTTTTTTTTTTTTTTTTTTTTTTTTTTGTCGAAGTTTCAAGTAATTCTGATTTTATTTTAAAATTTGCATTGGATGAATTGGATTAATTTAATAAAAGTTAAAAATATTTTTTTGTTTGAATATAGTTTGAGTAAGTTTATTTCTTGATATTGGGGTGGGGAGAAAAATGGCCGTTTGTGCACTTTTCTTAGGTCAATTTTTGTGGAAAAAATAAAATAAAATAATAACGGGGTTGCCAGGCCTGGTGACCGTATTTATCAAGTCTTGCTTATAAAAAAACTGAAAGATTAATTATTGTAAAGAGAAATTAGAAGAGAAATTATTGTATTTTAACATAGAAAAAAAATCGAGGTTTTATTATTATTATTATTATTATTATTATTATTATTATTATTATTTAATTGTTATTTTGCCATCTGCTAATATGAGATAACACAAAATGTCGCTAAAAATAGATTGGAAACATATTGTTCTGTTTTTATGTATATTTCTAATATTATTTTCATTTACGTACAAATTTCGATCTGGGCTTAGTGGCTTTGTAAAGAATAACAAATCACATTATTAGAAAGTTTGATATTAAATAGATGTAAACATGTTTTAAATGGAGACCGAAATTTGGAGAAGCTTTATAATTTTATCAGAATCAAGAAGTACATATTCTTTAAATTATTCTCTTCAAATAGGGCAAAATTTAACAAACACTGTAAAGGTGGATAAAATGTAGAAAGATTATTCTTTTTAATTCAAAAATTTCATCATTTCAGAAAGATGCACTTATTATTTTGCATATAAAAAAATAAAATGTTCAGTTCTTTTTAATTATTTTCGCACCATGTAGTAAAATATCACATTTGAAACGTTTTCGCGTATTCTGAAGAAGATGAAACTCTCAAGAAAACCAATATTTTACGTGCGGTTTTGAAGATAGGTTTAATGAAAATACTAAGTGAAATTCTTGCAAATTGCGTTCGCTCTGCTGTCAAACAGGAAAGCGGAATGACAAAAAATCGCAATTTTATTTCTTTTCATCGGGGCGAATTTTCATTTTTCTGTATTTTATATGCCACGTGGTAACGTGAGATAAAAGAAAACGTGGTTAAAAGTAGATTGGAAATAATTTTTTCTTCTGCCTTTAAGTATATTTCCATCTTTAATTTCATTTACGTGAAAACGTTTAGTATATTGGCTTTGTAAAAAACAACAAATCAGAGTATTCTCATGTTTGGTAAATAGATTTTTTTTTTTTTTTTTTTTTTAATGAAGTTGATATTTTAGGCGCGTTGTAAACTTATCTCATTCGAAAAATATATATTCCTTAAAGTATTTCTTCTGCCTTTAAGTATATTTCCATCTTTAATTTCATTTACGTGAAAACGTTTAGTATATTGGCTTTGTAAAAAACAACAAATCAGAGTATTCTCATGTTTGGTAAATAGATTTTTTTTTTTTTTTTTTTTTTTTTTTTTAATGAAGTTGATATTTTAGGCGCGTTGTAAACTTATCTCATTCGAAAAATATATATTCCTTAAAGTATTTTTCTAAGGTTTTTTTTCTTTCATTTAATAAAATAGGCTTTACATCATTTAGAAAGCGCAGGATACACCTCGATTATATATATATATATATAATAGAGGGCTCTGCTACCTGCACTTTTCGTACGCAACACCCCCGGGTTTTTGGCAGACTTGTGCTTTGCAAACCAATTCATCCATTGGTGGAAACACACTGTAAGCTATCCTAATAGCAAATTTAAAGTTCTTGGATATAAGAGCATTTTAAGAAATTTAAATTGTGTATGGACGGTCTGGCCGGCAGACAAATCAATTGCATATATTTAGCGTTTGGCTGTTTTATGTAACAACTTAGTTGATTGTTTCGTATAAGTAATGAATTGCTAATTTGTAATTATTTCTTTATTCATGAATTGAATTTTTATTTGCATCAGAAATGAGTTCAAAGTAATCACCGTAAATATCTTCATAAGGTAAAGCATAAAAAATCACTTTTATTTTAATGCAGCTAGTCTATTCTTGCTAGGTGTCAATATAAACACAGAAGATAACTGTGTTACATCATCATGTATTACCCATTTTTATCTTGAGTACAACTGCCATACAGTAATGCATTAAAAAAAAAAAAAAAAAAAAAAAAAAAAAACTATTTGAATTTGGTTAAACTTTTTTTTGTTAGGGAGCATTGTCAACATAAAAGAAAGTTGAGTTGATCTGTCCTAGCTGGGATCATGGTTGCAATATGAGAAAATAAGAAAATATCCATTTTAAAATTTTACCAATGCAACCCCCCTCCCTTCCCCATCCAGAGACGCTAACAGAAAAAAAAAATATGGTAAAGTTTTTATTAAAATATAATTTTAACCGTGGGAGAATCTTATTCTGAAGATTTATCTAAAAAAACATAAAAAAATCAATTTTATTTAAATTTAGTTACCATATTTCAAGAGAAGAGACGCTATAAACGCAAAATAAAATTTTGTTGAATCTGTGCTGCCTATTTTTATCTTGCTGTACAGCCTTCATACAATCAAATATGAAAAAAAAAAAACCACTTTCATTTAAACTTGGTTAATGTATTTCTCGATAGGGGGCATTACCAGCGTAATTAAAATTTGAGTTTAAATTACCCTATCCAATTTTAAATTGGAGTATGGTTGTCACATGAGAAAACACAAACAAATTTCCATTTTAGAATTTTAGTTATGAAATTTCTCAATAGGGGCGCTATCAGCGTAAAAAAACTGTAAAGTGAAACTTTTTATTAATATATAAATTTGACAATAACTGAAACTCATTCTGAAGAATTAAGTGAAATTCATTCGAGAAATGTCAGTTTATAATTCATTTAAAAAGTTAGTTGAAGATGCAGTTATACATATAGAGATACATGAACCATCATAAGCGTTTCATAAAATCGTTTCATAAATCCGTTTCATAAAATTGTTCCATAAAAGTGTTTCATAAAATCGTTACATAAATTTGTTTCATAAAATTGTTACATTAGAATTTTTTATTTATAGAGTAGATGTATTTATGTTTTTAAATATTCTACGAACGGCCACGAAAACGGTTTAAGGAATAATTCTAAAAACGACTTAATTTCATTTTAACTTCATTCGCTCTCCTGTCAAATAGAGGAAAAAATCAGTTAGGTATAAAGCCAGGAGAGATGGCGCGGTAGGAGAGATTGCGCACATAGAGGTTCGGGGGGAAGGAGTAGAGTGAGCGCGCAGCTACTCCAGGTAGTTGTACAACAGCAGTAGTGGAATGTCTACTTGAAAGTGCACGTTGATTGTTTTGAGCGTGTAAGATAAAGCATTGTTATTTTGTTTTGTTTTCACAAAGTAAGTGCTTGAATTTTCATAGCTATTCATCAGAATTTCTATACAATGTTTGTAGTACAAAATATTTTAAACTTAAACGATTTCTCATAAGCTACTAATCTAGACAAACAGTGTGAACACCAACGGTTCGCTTTAGTAGCGGCCATGTTTAAATAAAAGGCCGCGCAATCTCTCCTACCGAAGTTGGAGAGTTTGCGCATCTGCTACTTAGGAGAGATGGCGCATTGTTCCCATTAGTTTCCATACTAGGGGAGATTACGCAGCTTATTGGTAAATTTGCATAAAAAATGAAAAATGAAAATGGACTAATTTTAAGTTAAACGTGTTATCTAATAACTTAATGTTATTTTGTATTCTTATCTGGACTTGCTTTTTCAGATTCTTTAATTTTTTCCCCTTTAATTAAAATTTTTTAATCGTTTTTAAAAATTCTTTCCTTTTTCTGATTCTTTAATCATTAGGTTGAAATATTCACGCCTAATACAATAATATTTGTTCACTAAAACCTTACAACAATGTCATTTAAGTGTAATTATTATTGTTAACAATTTAATTGTAGTTATTATTAGTAACAATCTCTCCTACCCAAGTGCGCAATCACACCAACCCTATGAGAATAGATTGCGCAAAATAACTTTCTTGATTTTATTACAACTGTTCTATTAAATTGCAACATAACATCAGAATAGCAATGGAAATGCATAAAAAATAAATTAAGTAAAAATTATTCATGGAGAGTTTAGCAAAAAATTAATATTTAGATTTTTTATTGTTATTCTTTTGAATTGTGCGCAGACTCTCCTAGTTTTACCTTATTTTTTTCTTTTCATCCGATCGAATTTTCATTTTTCAGCGTTTTAGCCGCCTGGTAATGTGAGATAAAAAGAAACGTCGCTAAAAATAGATTGGAAACACATTTTTCCCCTTTAAATATATTTACATCTCAGTTTTCATTTACGTGAAAACTTTGATCTGGGTGTGATGACTTAGTATAAAGTAACGAAACAGAGCATTTGTTGATCCGCTGTTAAATGAATTGAAATATATTTAAATGAAGACGGCAATTCAAGGTAATTTATAGGTTTAACAGATTCAAATATGTCGTATTTATTCTTATATCCACGTCCTCGTGCATGTAAGACGCGCCCTCCGATTTTTAATACCTTGTTTGGAGGGGAAAAAATATTTAATAAAAATGTGACAAAACAGATTTCATTCTATTAAAATTTAACAATATTAATTAATATGCTCAATATATACAAAAAATTATTTCGTATATTGAAATCGAAAATATTCATCCAACGAGTATGTATACAGGTGCCAATGATGATGTAATAGGGTGTAAAGCTCCACGCACTGTTAAAAATCTGCAACAAATTGTTCAGTCCTTCGGCCGTTTTTAAAGATAACGGTTATTTGATCGTATTGTTATCCGTAACTGATAATATTATGGCCCATATTATGGTTAAAATGAAATGAAATTACGGTTTAAGCGTTTTATATAAAAACGGTCGAATGACTGGACAGTTTGTTGCATATTTTTAAGAGTGCAACAACGGTCTTCAAATTTTAAACCCGCAGGCGCATCAACGATTTTAAAATATTCTTTTGGCATAAAAACAGCACGTCATACACGAGTAAATAGAGTACATACAATATGTATTCTTTAATTTTTTTTCTCTTTAAATTGTGCGAAATTTACCTAAAAATACACAGTTAAAAATTTGCAGCAAACTGTTCAGTCGTTCAATCGTTTTGATGGGAAACGGTTAAATAACCGTAATTTATCGCTATTCTGAGCAATGAGAACGCCTCAAATTATGGTCCAATAACCATTTTCAATAAAAAAGATTAATTAACTGGGCAGTTTTCTGTACCTCTAGGGGTGCTAGTCAGGTGAGGGTCTCGTCACCTGATCAAGGTTCTAAATTACGAGAATATTTAAATCTGTCAATTCAACAAAGTTAAACAGAGACCTTGAACCGGCAAACAAAGATAACTGTAGCAAACCACAAGAGAACAAGCACAGCAGCGATGTCAACAAATCTATAGTCAGGTGGATCACAGCCATGCTGTGATCAGGCGATGTCCGTCCTGATCCTAGGTACTAACCCGTCAAGCTAGGCAT
Organism: Maratus michaelseni; assembly: GCA_963931845.1. Classification (NCBI taxonomy): domain Eukaryota; kingdom Metazoa; phylum Arthropoda; class Arachnida; order Araneae; family Salticidae; genus Maratus; species Maratus michaelseni. Next base: position 191,641,760 of record OZ007587.1, read on the forward strand.
TCGTACCGGGCAGGTAGGGGCCTGGTTAGCGGTATAAAAAAAAACAGTGTAGCAATTTGGTAAATTTAGCATTCATGAATTGGTGGTCATAAATAATACGTACTGAAATCTAGAATTATATATATATATATATATATATATATATATATATATATATGTAAAGTTCATATGTAAAGTTCTTGCATTTTCTGAAAGACACGAAACTCTCAAGGAAACAAATATTTTAATGACGGTCTCGAAGACAGATTTAAAGAAAATACTAAAAGTGAAATTATTGCATTCTAACGGCAATTGCACGCCCATCAAATAGAAAAAAAAATCGCATTTTTATTTCTTTTCATCTGAACGAATTTTCATTTTTCGGTCTTTTATGCGCCACCCGGTAATGCATATATATATATAAGTCTCTAAAATGAGATTGGAAAGGAATGTCTTTCTTTTCACGAACATTTCCATCTTTTTTTTCATTTACATAAAACTTTGATCAGGCTTTATTATCTTTGTAAGAAATAACAAATCAGAATAGTTGGAGGTCTGTTATTAAATAGATTGAAAAATATTTAAACGAAGATTGAAATTTTTGGCGCTTTTTAAATTTACCACAATTCAAATATATATATATTTAAAATTTTTCTCTCTACGTAGTGAGTAATTAACAAAAATTAGAATTCGAATGAAATGCAAAAAAGTACTTTTCTTTTAATAAAGCGGAACTTGCATTATCTAGAGAGAGCAGGATACATCTATTTTTTTAAGTGTACTTTAAATATTTTAAGATATTTTGCTGACAGTATCGAAGACAGGCCTTAATGAAATTACTAAAAGCGAAACTGTTGTAATTTAACTGCTTTTGTATTCTTGTCAAATTGAAAAATAAAATGAAAATATCAGATATTTATTTATTTCCATCAAAAATGTATTTTCAGTTTTGTGAATTTTATGCGCCACCTGGTAATGTGAGATAAATGAAAACGTGGCTAAAAATAGATTGAAAATATATGTTTTCAATTTATATATATTTCCGACATTGTTTTAATTTACCTGAAAACTTTGATCTGTTCTGGCTGGATATATTGGCTTAATATAACGTAAGAAATCAGATTATTTGATAGTCTGCTATTGTACGAATTGAAAAAAATGAAGATTGAAATTCGGGGTGCTTCTTAAGTTTTTCAGATTCAAACATAGATATTCTATAACTTACGAGAGTCGATCCAGAAATAAGGTTCCCATCCAATTTACAAATAGACAACATTGTTTATTCTCATAGAAATTTACATCGTTGGAAAGAAGAAAGTTTTCTCTATTTTTCTACATAATCGCCATCTTTTTCTACGCATTTTTGTAGACGGTGCTTCAAATTCTGCATCCAATGTCGTAGAACTCCGTCGCCAACCCGCTGAGGAAGCGTTTCACATCTTCTTTGACATCATCGTCGCTCCGGAAGCGCTGGACACCCAAATGTTCCTTTATCTTGGGATTATCACAAGTGGTAATCACTTGTTCCCCAAGATAAAGGAACATTTGGGTGTCTAACGCTTCTGTAGCGACAATGACGTCAAAGAAGAGGTGAAACGCTTCCTCAGCGGGTTGGCGGCGGAGTTCTACGACATTGGATACAGAAATTGGAGCACCGTCTACAAAAATGCGAGAAAAAGATGGCGATTATGTAGAAAAATAGAGAAAACTTTTTTATCTCCAAAGATAAATTTCTATGAGAATAAACAATGTTGTCTATTTGTAAATTTGATAGGAACCTTATTTCTGGATCGACCCTCGTATTATCTATCTAAATCGTGTATTATTTCTTTTAAACTAGGTATTTGATAACTTTAACTTTTACAAATTGGTGGTTCCAACGAATGTGTTCCAAAATCTAGAATTTTATATCCAAATTTTTCTCATTTCAGTAAAATATTCCATTTTAAAGTATTTACTTATTCTAAAGCACATGGAACTTTGGAGGTAACAAATCTTTTACGGACGGTATTGAAGACAAGTTTAAGGAAAACACTAACAGCGAAATTATTGGATTTTAAATGCACTCACACTTACGTCAAATATAAAATCAAAAACAGTTTTATTTCTCTTCAACTTAACGAAATTTCAGCTTTTTGCATTTTATGTGCGGCCTAGTAATATGAAATAAATAAAAAGTCACTAAAAGTAGATTGGAAAAATATTTTTTCGTTTTTGAAATATATTTACATTTTTATTTTCATTTACGAGAAAACTTTCATCTGGGTGCATTGTTGTAATAAAAATAAGAAATCAGAGTATTTGGAGGTTTGCTATAAAATAGAGAGAATTTAATTGAAGATTGAGTTTTTCGTACTTTCTAAATTTATTAGACTAGAAAATAGTTTTCCATTAATGTTTGGGCAGGCATTGTTCACAATAACTTAGTTAGACCGTACATTCTACCTAGTCGTTTGACTGGCCATACATACAGCATCTTCCTACAGGAGGTCTTACCTGAACTTCTGGTCGATGTTCCTCCAGCTATTCGCAGAGGAATGTGGTTTCCGCACGATGGAGCCCCACCTCACTTCAGCCGAGACGTCGAGAATCACCAGGACCAGAGAGATAGAAATAAGAAGGAGAACAGTGAAGATAGGCTTTCAAGATCAGAACATGGACAGGAAATTAGTACCCGGTTCTTGGCGCTGGTGCTCCCAAAGGCCGGTCATGTGACCTGTCAAATATGACAAATTGTCGTCTGCTTTTCCTGCATTTTGGTTTCGAGCATAGTAAAGAGTTGTTAGTCGAAACCGGAAATAGAGGGCGCTACACTCCCCAAATGCTTAAAAACCGGAAACGCCGCCATACTAGGTACCGCTTTTAGTTCCATAAGTAGAAACATTATCGTCCTGGACGCTGTCTATGGCCACCAATGGGTAGGACGGGCGTACCAGTTCCCTGGCCACCGCGTTCTCCTGATTAACCTGCTTGGACGTCTCCTTTTGGGGTCATATTAAAAGCCTCGTGTACCAGAGTCCCGTCACATCTGTAGAAGATCTTGTTGCCCGCTTGTTTGTTGTTGTTGGACATTTGCTCGACATGCCTGACATCTTTTCTAATGTACGGCACTCCGTGCGCCGCCACTATGAATCTTGCATCGCTGTTGGTGGCCGCTTTTTCGAGCAGCTCTTGTAAATTGTTAATGAATTTTTGTTTTCTTTTGTCTTTTCAGTTTCCTGTGATTCATACTGCTTTACGTGCTAGCGCTTTAATGCGGCATTACCACACACACATTCCTATACGAAATCTGCTTACTTGGGTCCCCTCTACCTGCCTTTACATTCTTTGACATATAGTTCTGAACCACCTTGTATATAAGAAAGTAACAAGAAAAATCTGTTAATAAAATTAATTTATCTGACAGTTGAAACTAACAATTTAGATTGGAAATTCTTACAAGCTCAGCTGGTGTAAAGTTTAATGGGTTATTCAAGCTTAATATTAGTTAGGAAGAAGAAAAACATGGCAAGTTTTCATTTAAGAGATAAAAGTGGTTTATTTAACAGTAGCCGGTAAAGAACTCCAATTCTTTTCTGCAGAGCTGTATTTGATCTATGGATTTGTATATATTCTACATAGTATACTAAAATTTAGTTTAGTAAGAAAATACATAGTAGGTGGAAAATTCATCTTCAGCAATTTCTACCAAAAGACGAAAGTATACTTGCATTATTTTGTACAGCCATGCATATCACCTACAGATTTTTATACACGCCACATATTAAGCTAAATTTAATTCAGGCTAATGCACGCTTAAAACTACTGCAATCGCATTTACAGAGAATATCATCCAATGGCGTCCAAGCATCCAGTTCTTTACGTGGCCCTGTATATGAATTTATTTATATTCTACAAACATGTCTTAGTGTACCAAATATAGTTTAGCTTGAAAATACATAAATTCAATTAAAAACCACCTTTAAGCAATTCACGCTTTATATTATATTATACGCAGTAATGGCTACGAATTCTTTTGTGTAGCCCTGTATAATATCTATATATATATTTGTCTTACGTGGCGCAGAAATAGGGCTGAATTTCTACCTTATCGTTGGCAACAACCGTAGTTTCCAGAGCTCAGACCAATGAACAGACAAGATTGTGTTAGCTCCACCTCCAATATGGCAGTCAGTGTCAGACCACTTAAACTCAAGCTAGCAATTATTAAAAATAAAATAATATGAACGTAATCCAAAGCGTCTGAGATGATTCCTCATTTTAATTATGAGTAATATTGTCATTTAATTATGAGTAATATTGAATTCTCAACTCTTATTTAGAATTTATTTACGAATTTCACTCACACAAAAAATCGTAGATAATAAAATATAAACTTTCTAGAATCCCCTGCTGCCATCTGTTGATGTTTTATTGAAGTAAAAATGATTTTTCTTCAATTTCAATGAAGTAAAAATTTCTTTTGCAGAAATCTATAATCAATTAGAATAATAAAATGTTGAACGAAATTTAAACAATCTATGATGATAAACTATCTTTCTACCACATAGTGTTTTTTTTTTAATTTTGTTTTTTTAGTGAATTTAAGCCGTGCTGTACAATATTATAGGTGCAATAAGTTTTAAACTAATTATGTTTCCAAGATCCTTTTTTCATAGTATTTAAATGATTTATATGTCCATTAGTAGCATCAACTAAATGCATTTTTAGTTGTGTTTTCAACGGAGTTTTTGATTACTTTTTTACATTAAAAAAAATTGAATTTCATATGTTCAAATGATTTATTGTAGTGATTATTCCGGCTAGAATTATTAGAAAAATAAAAAGGGGCGAGCGAGCGAAGCGAGCTGGTACTGCGTAACGGTCTCAATGTGAATTGCTTTGCAATTCACGGGGGTTGGCGAGCGTTAGCGAGTAGGGGGCTGAGCCCCCTAGTAATAGTATATTGCATTTATACACAAAAATGAAAAAAAATTAAGTTAGACATAATTTATTTTAAGTTACATTTACAAACGCGTACGTTAAATGGGAAGCTCACTTTCAGCAATTATAGCTAATAGACAGTACTTCGGATACAGTACTGTATCCGAAATCTTTTGTGCGTCCCTATAAATGAACGATAAATGCTATGCATATCACATTCTATAGCAAGTATCTTGTAGTAAACCTCAGTAATTTATATCAATTTCATTATATTTAAAATCGTGGAACATAATTAAAGTATACTGTAAAGTGTTTTCCCCCGTAGACTATTATGCAACAGAATTATTTTGTGTGGCCCTGTAAATGAATAATAAATGCTTTGCACCCCACATTCTACAGAATGTATGATTTAATGCACTTCATACATGATTATCAATTTCATTATGTTTCAAATGGTGTAACACCATTAAAATGAACTTGAAACGGTGTTTCCCATTGACTGTAATGTAACAGAGCACTTTTGACTGTTCCTGTAAACGAAATATAAATGCTATATACGTCATTTTTAATAGCGATCGTGCTATAATAAACGGCAATATACAAATTACAGGGCAATTACAGATCCGAGTATATTTACGAGACTTAGAGCACAGGCAGACGGTCAGACGGCCAGACAATTCGAAGCATTAAACATTTTTCCACTATATTGGATAGTGTTAAAAAGAGCAACTTGAATATTTTTTTTTCTTGAAAATTACAAGCATAGAAAATTTTATTAATTTTCTCAAATACAAATATTTAACTGCATTACAATACGAATAGATAGTTTTTAATAGAAACATTTTTCCTTCTTTCTTTTTTTTTAATTATTATTTGCGGAAAATAATCATTAGTATATATATATGTTTCTTAATATATATGCCTTATATCAATCAATTGTAATAAATAAAAAGAAAAGTGCCCAGTTATATTGATGGCATTGAGCTCACAGGCTATTCACACTAATTGTACATTATGCTCTTATTTCAAAGAATGATGCCCGCCGAAAAATAAAGAAATCGTCAAGAAATTAAGGGGAATTAGCCCCCCCCGTTCTCCCCCTTTATAATTAATTAATAAACCCCCAAAACTAATCAGGAAAGCGCCTTATCACAATGAACCTATGTACAAAATTTGAAGCAAATTGGATAATTCCGCATGAAAAACGCATTTATCTAAATTAAGGGGGGATTAGCCTCCATTTCCCCTTTATACTTAACCAATGAACTCCCAAAACTAATCAGGGAAGCGTCTTATCACAATGAACCTATATACAAAATTTGAAGCAAAACGTATATTTCTTTCAAGAGTTATCTCGTTAAGTATATACATATATACGTACATACATACGTGCACGTACATACAGAACCAGCGAGCAAATTAGCTCTTAGGTTTTGATAGCCCTTGAGCTAAAAAAATATGCCAAAAATTGTAGATCATTTCAATTTATTTAATCGATAATTACATCCAAAACTTTTAATTTCAAATTTAAAACACAAAATCATTAATTAAAAAAATATCGATGATGGTAATTTTTCGTTAATAATAGTGAAGGAAAAAAAAATTCTACAATTTTCCTCCTGAAATAAAGTAAAATTTTCATTATTGAACTGAGTTATCAGAACACTAAAAATATCTGGGAAACATCTTTTACCAACCACTGGGTTCGAACAGAAGTTACATTCAGAAAACCACAATTATTTTGTCTAGCACATTACTATTACCACTCTGCCATTTCTACTTCGCTAAATGACCTTCTGAAATGTAACCAGTTACAAACTGGTTTTTCACTACAATTAGCAACAGAAAAGCACACTAAAGTGCTCATTACGCATGCTCAGATCAGCCGAAAGTGGTCTTACATTTTAAATATGTAGATATTTTTCTCAACATGCAGTATAATGTTCATTAAAAAAAATTATTTTTACATTTTTTAAGATCAATTTTTTTTTAGATTATCAATGCTTTACAGACGATTTGGCGGACGCTTACAGTGAGAGTACCAATGCGAATTTATTAGAGTTGCATTCCATATTCTACCGAAATGAAGGACAAGGAGAAAATAAATATAGGTTTTTATTATCTATTTTTTCAAATTCAAATTGCATTTTTTGATGCGCTATCTGGAAATATGAGATAAAAGGTAGCATGATATAGATATTTTTTAAATCTAAATTTCCATTTTACTTCAGCAATTACTTGCAAACTTTAATTCTGTGATGTTACTATTACGAACTTACAAATATACGTATTTTGAGGTTCAATTTCAATCAAACAGGTCTATTAAAAACATTTAAATGAGGCAGTACTATAGTATTCAAAGGTCACAGAAAAAGTTTTTTTAAGTAAAAACATGAATAAAATGAGAGTGGATATCAAATCTGCAGTTCGAAAGAAAGGAAAGTTTTTAAAGTTAAAATTTCAGGTTAGATCAAATCGGGCAATTTATAATTTGGGATGACATCATATAAAGTGGAATAATTGAACATTTTAAATAAAAAAAAATAATTAATGTAGCTTTATTATCGTCTATGTCTCGAACCTCTTTATCAAGAATGCTGTGATATTTAAAATAGGTGATGCATTAAATTTAATCAATCATAGTAAAAATATGTCTTTTCATTGACAGATTTCAGCTTAGTGTCAAAGAACGGTTCCAATACATGTTACTGAAAAAAAAATATTTCGTTCTTTTTTTTTTCAAAATCACAATTATATAAAAGTACATTTTTAATTTTTACAGTCTGTACTTCGAAAATGTGGCTTTAGGATTTTTGAACTTTGTCGCTAATGAATTAAAATAAAATAAAACAAATTAAGAGTCTTATGGTTAGGTTCCATAATGAGGTCCATAGTCAAATGCTGAATTTGTGCAAATGTGATTTGGCAGAAGAGTGCTTTTAAAAGCTTTCATTTGTTTTCAAATTCACTTTAAAGAACATTGTAGCTGTGACTGCTACATTTGTAAGTGGACCCAATTATGGAAGATTAATTGATCATATTTGGAAAATGTAAAAATAAAAAAAAGACTTTTGAAAAAAATATCCTGTTGCCGAGCACGGGAAATAATTGCCAATTGTGGTAATTCGACCACTAACTCCCCAGTTACATTACACTATTTTAGCAAAAAAAAAAAAAAAATGTATTGTTGATATACACTTAAATTCGTATTTGAAAACTAAATTCAAAATTTGAACTACAGTTTTCAAACAAATTTCATTTGAAAGTTTTTGTTTCCGCTTCGATGATGTAAAAATTGAAATTATGCGATATTTAGAAATGAATGCATGAAAACGATAGGCAGTTAGTTGCCACCATCGGTCGTTGCCATCTGCGTAGCGTTTAGTTTTAACTATACCGATCTACAAATTTTTAAGCACATACTGAAAAAAATAACATTTTTTCTAATAATGTTTTAAATTACCTCACCAGTAATTTAACATTTTCCCTTTTCCTACACTGATAAATCTGAAACGGAAAATAATAGTCTTCATCTTTTCAAAAATTATTACCTTTTTTATCACGCAGTAAAATGTTTCATTTCAAAAGTTTTTTTTTTTCATATTCTGAAGAACATAAAACTCTTGCAAGATAATAAGTATTTTCCGGACGACTTGAAGACACCTTTAGAAAAAATACCAAAAATGAAATTATTGCAGATGAAAGATTCAAATTTCATCTTTCTTCGTTCGGTGCACCAGCTGAAAATATGAGATAGAAGGAAGTATAATAAAAAATACGTTGGAAAAAAAATATTCTTCAATTTAAAATTCCCCCCTTTTTTTACTTAGTTGTAAATTTTATCCGGGCTGTATTTACTTCAGAAATGTACATACAAATCTAAGTATTTCGAAATTTGCTATTAAAACTATTTAAAAATATTTTAAATGAAATTTGAGGTGCTATGCTATCAAATTAAAAGTTTAGATGTAAAATAATTAAATAAAAAGCTTAAAAGCAGAGCATAATGGAAGTGGATTTAAAAGCTAATATGTTTCGAACTAAAAGGAAATTTTAAGTCAGATCAGTTTAAGTGCAAACAAATTAGATAAATTTACAAATCAGAATTGCAGATGGCAGATGAATGTGATAATTTAATATTAAAAATTATAACACTCTTATTTTAATATGTTGCTATATCCGGGGAAGAGTAGATAGAGTATAGTTAGAATACAATTACATCTATTGGTATTGCAAAGACACACATCTGCAAAATGATCCCACAAAACTCGTTGACGTAACACTTCTCTTTTTTTAGGGTTTCGTTCATCTCACGAAACCCTATTACCCCCGCTCCGTTGTCTGTCCGTCACAGAGCCATTCTCAAAAAGTATGTAACTTACAGAGTTGAAACTTAGTGTATAAATCTGAATAGCAGCTGTAAAGAGCTCAAAATATTAAAATTTGAAAAATTCGTATTATTTTAATAAATAGAGATAAAAAACCAAAATTCTAACAGCCTTATCCTATTAAATTGAAACATTTTTCATTATAGCAGATGCCAAAGATTTAAAATCCACAATAAACTTCTTTCTAAAATAATTAATTTTCTATCTGACTATTTTCACGTGAAAAATGAAAATGAAATAAAAAAGTTTCACCAATTGAAAACAAGAACGAAAAATCATGCGTCAAGCATAGATTATGTAACACTTTCCAACGCTTCCAAAATAATTTTACGAATCATACTCTTTAATAAGCTAAAAGATAACATCTAAGTAATCCGAATACTTTTATTCAGCCCTGTATAGGATCTTTAGATTTGTATATATACTACATAGGATGCTAAATTTTAGTTCAGTTAGGAAACACGTAGCACAGTTAAAAATTCTCCGTCTGGAGTTAAATAATACGGAAATGTGTTCCCGAACTTTTGTGCTTCCCTGTATAGGATCTACAGAATTTATACGCACCACGTAATATACAAAAAGCGATTTAAAATTGAAATCGCGTTCAGTAACTTAAAACGCACTTCCAGGAATTATTGTTAACATACAGTAGAGAATTCTTTTGTGTGTCCCTGTAAATGAACGATGACTGCTATACACACAATATTCTGTAGTAAGTCTCTTGTAATAAACCTTATATAAATTTCAATGCGTTTAAAATAGGGAAACATTATTTAAATAAACCGCAGACGATTTTTCTCCATAGACGTAATGTAACGGAATTCTTTTGACTGTCCCTGTAAAGTAAGTATAAGTGCTATGCACACCCTATTCCATATTAAGCTTCTTCTAATGCACCTTAGTGATATATATAAATTTCAGTGCATTTAAAATAGTGAAACATTTTTTAAATAAACCGCAAATGATTTTTCCCCATAGACCGCAATGTAACGGAATTCTTTTGAGTGTCCCTGTAAAAAAACTATAAGTGCTACACACTTCCATTGAAATAGGGAACATGCTATAGATAACGATTATAACATATAAAAATTGCAGGGCAATCCGAGCATATTTACGGGAGTTAGAGCACGGCCAGACGGCAGACGGCAGACGGCCAGACGGCAGACGGCCAGACAAACCGAAGTCATAAACACTTTTCAACTAGGTTGGAAAGTGTTAAAAAGATAAATATGAAATAAAATTGATTGACGTCATAGTCGTAATAAAACGGAAAATGTCTAAGATTTCTCAATAATACAAGGAGTATGAGTATGTGTAAGTGGTCAAAGCAGATGAATTTCACGTCATTAGAGAATTAAAAAGAAAATCTGACGTCATATAGGAAGTTTAAATAATTTTTCAAATGCTTGAGAATAATACAAAGCGAGTATCAATATAAATAATAGAGAATGGTAAATATATGAGTTTGAAAAACATATTGAATCGTGATAAAAATCCGATTATGGAAATATTCGCATATTTTAACATTTTGAAGGTGTACAATTTGTTTAATTTTGAAATTATTTTTTTAAATATTGTATTTAGTCCGTATGACGGATATTATTATGACAGAATATAATAGCGGGCTTGGACCGCTATCCGGCATGTTTAGATATTCGAAAAAAGTAAAAAATAGATCGGTAAATTTTTACTTTATAAAAAACATGACTTTTTTTTGTTGTTGTTGCTAAATGAAATTTGTTTTAATTTATTAAAGAAAGGATAACGTGTTTTGAAAGGAAAATATTAAACGAAATCCTTTGAGCGATCTTCGATCACACTTACCCACTTGTTATTAGTTATCCAGTGCAATTTATGTTTTATTTTTTTCAAATTGAAATGTGGAAAAGTGAATTACTTTTTTCTGCGCTTTCTTATAAATTTCAAATTTTATGTTATGAATATTATTTTTTATATAACAATCAAAGAGAAACACACTGCTTGACTGTTTGACAGAATTCATGTTTAAAAATTTTTGCAAAATTACTTTATATCTCATTTTTAGGTAGATTTTGAAAGAAATACTATAGTACTATACCTATTAGATTCTCCCCTAAGTTAGAAAATTTTTTGCAGATGTACGACTATCATGACTCCCAGAACCCAAAACAACCTCCAGTTCAAAACTTTATCTATCTATCTATCTATCTATCTATCTATCTATCTATCTATCTATCCATATCACTTTTTATGGATGCGATAACTTCAATAATTCTGCACAAATTTCTTCCAAACTGATACATAAAATCAAGGGGCATAAAATCTCGATCAAGTTCGTTAATGGGCAAAATCGAACCAAGGGCGGGGGAATGGGGGGGGGGCTTTTGTAAAAACAGAAAACACCCCATAACGTCTTAATTATGATACGTATCGAATCTGTTTAAAGTTATTATTACTTCTAGGAAAAGGGCCGAAAATTTATGTATGACAGATTTTTGATATCATTAAAAATGGCCCCAAGGGGGGCAAAAAGGGGGTGGGTTAGAAGAAAAAATTCATAACTTCGTCAATTCACAAGATATCAAATCCACTTAAATTTATTATAAATCCTCTTAATATTATCTAAAACTTTTATATTGACAAGTTTTTTATAGGACCAACCCTTATAGCAAAATAAATAAATAAATAAATAAATCCCTGCCGGTCCCACCGGCAAACAAGTTAGATTTCGAAGTGGGCGTTCACAACTGCAGCATCAGGGCAAAAAGGTAATTTCTTCCGCAATTCCCAACAAACAGGCGCCGCACGGTCTGCGCCCTCGAAATCTACCCGTGGCGGTAGGCCGAGCCGTCAGGGATTGTTTTATATTCCTTTATATTCCATTACTTTATATTCCATGTACACGGCCTTAGTTTTAGGGGAGGCGAATCATAGTTATAAACAGCTAACGTTTTTCAATCCAATTGAATTCAATTACTGAAGACAATTATTTAAAAATAATTCATAAAATAATTCCAAGACCTTAAAAATCAGTAGTTTTGAGACAACAATAGCTTATATGTAATTCATTTATAATGAAAATAACTTTTCGATTACAAATCACTTCAATAATCATGCCTGCAAGTATCATGCTTTTATATTTAAAATGAGTAAGAAAAATTTGCATTTTTTTTTTTTTTTGAAAATTGCCTTTAAATTATCTAATGCTACGTCAAATATGGTTGACAGGCGACTTCTCGTGAGCAACTCTGCGATCTCTTTCCGCAGCATGGTTGGCACTTAGCCAAGTTTAAACTTTGTGCAAGGTCTTTGTCTTAGAGTGAGAAATATTCATAGTTATTTATTCCCATAGAATTCAGTTATGATATCTGGTATTGTTTTACGTATAAGAGTATATTTTCTTTGAACAGTTCTAATATTTTGTGCAACCATCCGCTTTTTTTATTAAGATATTGTTGCGTTTTTTTCTTTTTCAAATGCCTTGCGTTGTACCATATTCCTATCTCTTAGGCATTACTAGGTATTAAAAAATAAATGAACAACGTAAAATAGCACAAATAAAAAATATAAAATGGCTAGCAGCTGTTTCGGAGCCCCTAAAGCTCCATCATTAGTGCCACATTAAAAAGATTAAAACCGATTCAAAAGTTTAAGCCATGTAAATATGCTTGCGTCTCTCGCACGCGCCCATAGAATTTAATGAAAAACTCACCGCCACTCAATCTTGGGCGCGTGCGAGAGACGCAAGCATATTTACATGGCTTAAACTTTTGAATCGGTTTTAATCTTTTGAATTTGGCACTGATGATGGAGCTTTAGGGGCTTCGAAACAGCTGTTTGCCTTTTATCTATTTTTATTTGTGCTATTTTATTAATTTATTTTTGTAATATAACGGCACAAAGTTAAATCCACCTATTTTAAAAATTACTAGGTATGTCGAGGATGTCAAAATTTTATTATCTCAGGTGATCTTTATGTTAACTTCAGAAACAAAACTAGAAATAAACAGTCGGAATATTTTTTAACGCTTGTTTTTAAGTCAATTCATTCAAAAATCTACTACAAAAAAAATGCGTTGGGGGCCTCCGTAATACTTACCCATCGTGGATATGCATAATATAAAATATGAAAATAAAACATGTGTAAACTATTTATAAAATGCATTGCAATTCTAATAAAATAGTGGCTTGATGACGTCATAAGCTTTAAATGCTCTTTTACTGAATTGCGTAAAAGAAACATCCTTATAATTCCAAAATTGATAATCATAGTAACTAACGGTTTACTGCGTCGGATTAAGCGTCTTATTTCCAATTAAAATATATCTTTGAATTGAAATTTGAATGAAATACAGGGTCATGAAAAATCGAAGAGTGCGGGAAATGGGATTACAAATATCTCTGCAACGAATTATCCGACCGACTTCATTCTTTATGCAAAATTTATGGTTTCTATTCCTTTTATATTCACTCATTAAAATAAACAATTTCGCAAAATTTTATATACCGTTTATCAGAACGAAAGTTCTGAGAGTCTGAAAGTTCTTCGAGAGTCTGAAAAAAATAGTTCTGGATAATCGAGGTTACTGAAATTCAATAAGCTTCTTTTTATTATTGCATACTAAGTACATACCAAATTTCAAGTCTCTATCTCAATTTGTTCGGGAGATAGAGCGTTTACAGACACACAGACAGACGGACGGCAATTTATTTTCTACTCGCGTGCTGCAAGAATGTTGGAATGATTGCATCTTCCATACTAGAGGAGACACAAAATTCAAGTTGGCAAACTTTTATTCAGAATTTAATTTTTAATTTTCTTATTTAAACCTCGCTCTTTTATTTTACAATCTTTAATTTATTATTTTTGTGGAACAGCCTAGGAGCTCTTGGAAATTTTATGGTGAATCTCTAGGGTATGTGCACGATAGGGTCAATCAAATAAAAAACGGAATTCATTTTTTTTTAAATTTTACTAAAGTGAGACACAAAATTGGTGGTGTAAAATTATTTTCTACATAATCCCCTGATTTCAAAACACATTTTTCGCAGCAGGTTGATAATTCTTTATTCTATTATCATAGAATGAAGGGTGTTTTGTTCTCAAACCAACTTATAGACAAACGCCCGAAAGGCTGCATCGTCCTAAAATTGATGACATCCAAATGTTTCTTTCTGTGATCTAAACATGTTCTGGTTGCAGGGCACACGTCTTATTTATAGGAAGTGTGTTTCCAAAGTTATCCAGAGCATATATTTTTGCACAGTTTCCATTGTGTTAAAGCTGTCATTTTAGGAGGTACTTGATCTGAAATTCGTGTCTTTTCCTTCGATATGTCAGTGTTGCCCCGCCTAATACCCGTCATCAGTATGTTACACTTGTATGAGACTGCAAAAAGTATAGATGGTTTAATTAGTCACACTTGCTTTTTTGTTTCGTAACCTTTAATTTATTATTTTGATAGTTGAATGTCTGACTTTGAATTCTCGAAGGACGGGCCACGAGTGACATTTCGGGCCTTGTTTTCAGCAGTGTCTGGCCCTTCCGTGAACATTTTGTACCAAAGTACATCTGTATTTTCTTGAGACAGGTGTTTTTTTTTCTGAGCAAATTTTTGGTGGGTTTAATGATTTTCCTCGCAGTGGGTTTTATAATAATCCGTTACGTACGGAAGGATGTAGTTCTTAACGATTTATCTAGATTGTGCCTGAAAAGTCGATTTGAGTGATGAAATTAGATATTTTATTTGAAATTATTTAACCCCTTTCTCAAATAAAAGTAATGGTGCGAAAAGTATTTTTAAAAATCCAGTCTAGCAATTAAACGGTTGTTTTGGAATGTGTTAATCTTAAATCAGAGTTTTTACTTATTTTTTCATGTGTAATTTTTTATTATGTAAATTTTAGAAGACTAAATATTATGTACAGCAATTTTACTTAAAATAGAGTTTTAATGCAACATGAACAAAAGGTTATTTATTTTTTAACTATCCTGTCATCAGTTTTTGATAAAGTTGAAATATTTAATGAACTATGTATTTGGTCGCTCACAAATAACTTGCTTTGAATCTTCCGCAACTTATCATCTTCGTATTTCTCGCCACATGATCAAAGAGAATCGTTTTTAAAGTATGTCAAGATGCATATTCAAACCAAAAGGCCTCATTGTTGGAGGGCTTCCTTTTCAAAAAACATTTGAAATTCATTTCCAATTATTATTAACATTTCACGTCTAAATATATGTTCCAGAAGTAAATGAAGTCATTCGAACATATTGATCTGGAAATACTTTAACTACAATCTGCTAAATATAAACGTGATTAGAAAACGTAGTTGAGAACGATACCAACCAAATGATATACACTAGAATAACTTGAATAATGTTTAAAAGTCTCAGAAGAATCATTAAAAGATATCTAATACATTATTTATACACAATTTATCTAAGATTTTGTATCCTTATGTTTCTCTCTATTGTTTTCACTTTCGAGAATCGTTTTTGAACTACTTAAAACATATATGATATATGCAGATGCAGATAGGCAACTATCATTAGCGGAAAGTTTTCAGCTTACTAAAGAATTGAATTTATTCTAATTATTATTAGACTCTCAGATCTACATTTATGCCACAGAAGTGAATGGAAATAGTTTCTTTGGGAATACTGATCTGCAAATGAAGCTTTAAACATAAATGGCAACAGAAAACAGTATTTGAAACAATATACACCAGTTCATATAATCTGGAACAAATTGCTGAATATTTAAAAGTACTGCTATAAGTATGGTTAAATGATATTTACAATCTTTACATATAATTTATAATGAATTTGTTTCTTTTATTTCCCTCTTTTGTGGTATACTAAAGAAAATCACTTTTGATATATTTCTACATACACGTAGAAATCTTGAACCATTATTTACAGTTTTTTGTCTGAAAAAAAAAAACTGAAACTTCTTTTAATTATTACTAGCCTTTCAAGTATAAAGGATTATCTCGCAAATGAACGAAAAATTCCTTTGAATATACTGATCCCATACAACTTTGAAATTTAAATAGCAATAGAAAATGACACTTAAAAACGCGTGTCACAAGTAAAGCTGAAAAGATATGAAAATGACGAGCACTGTATGGTGTACGCACTAATAGCTTACAAAATGTTTGAAATGAATGAAACAAATTATAATACCTATATTATAAAGCAAAAAAAAAAAAAAAAAAAAAAACCTGACCGATTCATTTTGTTTTTAATGCATTTTTTTAGCTTCTAAACATTCCATAGTTTCAAATTTTACACAGTCCAATAGGAAAAAAAAAAGTTTTTTTTCTTGGGAACTGTATCTCACTTTACTGGTATTTTAAGGTTTTAAAATAATTTTCAAGAATGATTTTTTTTTTAAATCTATCTCTATCGCGAACAGGTCGATTGCGAAAGATTAATCCGTTTGTACTTCAAACAATATACATAGTCCAGCTTTTTTTTCCCGGATAATATCGCGTAACGAAATTAAAACTTTATCAATAAATAGATATAAAAATAAAATATTATAAGTAAAACATAAATTTAACAGATATGTAATCGAACTACACGCTTAAACCTCTGAAAATATCAAAATGAAAGAGGTTGATGAAAATAGCTGCTTCTTTGGCGCTTTTTTTCGTCTATTAACTCCTGATATGCCTGTAATACGAAAGTATCGTTTTTAATAAATTTCGAAATTGTATTTGAATTTATTATAGATACTTTTCATATAAAAATGCTTTATCGTGTTCATAGTGAACAATCTAAAAAAACATGCATTAAATGTAAAAGGAATCTATTAGAGTTTTCAAAAAAAAAAAAAAATGTTTTTACCTATGTTTTGTATCACCTGAAAGAATGGATTGAAAAAAAATCCTCTAGTATTAAATAAACAATTTATCTAAGATTTGTATCTGAATTTCTCTAGATTGGTTTCAGTTTTTAAAATCATTTTTGAGATACCTTTAAGCATAAGCATGCAAATAGTGATTCTCATTAACAGAAAGTTTTCAGTTTGAAAAGAGTTGAAACGTATTCTAATTATTATTAGCCTCGCATATGTAAATTTACACCACAGAAGTGAATGAAGATAGCTCCTTCTGGCATTGAGTTCTGCTAATGAAGGTGTGAAACAGAAATGGCAATAGGACACGGTATTTGAAAACAATTGATAATAGTCCTAATATTGGAGCACATTTTTCATTGTTTAAAATTCTCAGAAGTATTAATGAATGATATTTAATGCAGTCTGTAAAATAATTTATCAGAGAGAGAAGACTGTTGACGGTTAACATACATTTTCCTAAAATACTTATAATTTGTATTTCACATACAATAGAGTCTTAGTCTTATATACGTAACTTATTATAAAACTCTTTTATTTAACTCAACTTGGGTTTTGTAAGTAAAGATGGAATTTTATAGTTAATTTTTCACTCACTTCGCTACTTCTTGATAAGCTAGAATTATCATAATCATGTACATAACCGTGTTTCCGATGACAATAAATACAACATTTTAAGCTTTTCAGAACTTAGTCATGAATAAATAAGTTCATTTTAAGGTATTTTTCAATTAGTCGGCTACAGGTGATAAATCGTCAAATATTTCTTTTGATTACAACTGTTTACGAGTTGCAGAAACAATGGAGTTAATGATGCGCCAAACCACGCTCGTCAAACTATGCCAACTGGCTGTGAAACTGCAGCAACGAAATATTTTAAACACTAAAAAGTAGACTTTAGAAATAAAAAATAAAAAGTGTAATATATATATATATATTTAAATATATTTTATCTTTTAATAGTCTAATATTAATTTAATTGTGACTATACATTGAGAAAACAACTTTGAAATCCTGAATAGATATAATTTAAATATTTTTCTTTCTTTCCTGTTGCCATATCTTAACAATAAACAAATACAAAATTATAATTGTTTTGATAAATTAACTAATCCGCGCTTTCTATTAAGCGTAAATCAAAGCGGTGCAATTTCAATAATCGGGGCTCACGCCAAATTAACGTATTGTAAACGTGCATTTTTCGAAATTACATGAATTGCAACCATGAAATTAGGCTTGACTTTTAAGATAAACATCGAATGCTTATAAAAGAGTGTTATTAAAAAAAATATTTTTAATTTTATGTATTTTATCTTTTATTTGTATCATAATCCTTAAAGGGCACTAAATGATTTTTATTTTAAATATGTCTCACAACTCTGCAAACTGTGTCAGACTTTCCCGATAAATAATATTAATATATTTCTATAGGAAATTTTATGTAATAAAATGGAACTCATTCACCCAGAGAAAGGAATCGATTAAAACAATAAAACATGTTTTGTTGAGTACATTTGGTTGTTTCAAGCAAAATTTTTAGTTGAAGTAAAAAGTTAGTTTTGTTGCATTAACAAAAAAATATTGTTAACACTCTTACAAAATTTTAACAAAATTTCATCAATTTTACTTGAATTAACAAAATCTGTTTTTTTAAATTTTACCGTAATTTTGTAATTTATAATTCCAGCAAAATTTTGTTGCTTTTACAAAATTTAAATTGTTGTGTTAGCCATAACTCTCATACGTAACTTGGTTTATTTGACTTATATAGCTGTATAATTAAAGGATTAACATAAGTTTTGGATAATTAAAACTTTTTAAATTGGCATGGACCAACGTAGTTTTAAAAATCCCCCTATCCCATTTATTACTTTCTTCTATCTTTACAAGAAGAAAGTATTGGAATCATGAAAATTTTTAACTCCTGGTTTTCGATGGATTTTAGAAGGTCCTGAACACGATTTGCCTGTTTTCAGAAAATGACTGTCTATGACTCTGTCTGTCTGTATGTGACAAAAATTTTGAGGGCGCTCTATTTCAAGAACTAATGCACGGAATTTAATTAAACTTTATATTCAGTTACTTCCTGATATAAATTGGTGCTGATTAGTTTTTGGCATAAATCGCGCAACAGGTGGCGCTGCTATGTTGCAATTTTCACGATTTCTGCAATAGATTCGTGATTTCAAAAGAACTAATGCACTGATTTACATCAAAATACAGATTGAGTTAGACCTTGACATAAATAGAAGCTGATTACGTTTTGGTGTCAATAGCCCAACAGGTGGCACTGCTATGTTATTTTTTCATGATTTTCCCTGTAACTAAATCTCAAGGACTAATGCACGGATTAATTTTTAAATCATTTTCAGCGGTGATTTACGCTTGTAATTCTTAAATAATAACCAGTGAATTATTATCCTGCTTTTTTTTCAAGCGTAAACCGACAGAGTGGAAAATGTCCCAAGACAGGAATTGTACCCTGGTCCTCAGAATAGCGCTCTCAGGCCCCAGCATACGGCAACACAGTTAATTTTTAATTAATTTTCTGCAGTGAATTATGCCTGTAATCCTTGAATAATAACCAGTGAATTTTTATCCTGCTTTTTACAGGCGTAATTCACTGCTGAAAATGAATTAAAAATTAACTATACTAGATGAAACCCGTCAAAACTTGAAGCAAAAAAATACTATAACAATATCAGTAAAATAAGCTTCATTATTATTTATGAAGGGATGCGTATAAAACAGTCTTTCAAATATTTTTTTCCCCAGTCAAATACAGTACTATTTCCGATGCAAGCTCCAAACAAACAATCCGTAAATAAATGTGTAATGCAAATCAGTTTGACATTACCACCATATTCCCCACGGCAAGAAAAAAAATTCATGGACCTATGAAGTATATACAAATAGTATATTCCTACGTTCATATCATATTCAGTAAATAACAGAACATAGTTAATAAAGCACACATCTCCCCCCCCCCTGTGATAATGCAACCGAATGAGCCCCTATCCGCATGTGCATTGCATCTGCCCAAAAGCACCGTCAAAATTCGACGTTAAAAAAGTTTTAAAATGATTAAATTAAAAGTTTTAAAATGCCTCTTTAATCATTGTTCGTTTCAAATCCATATCTTCTAAAACGCATCCATTGTTTTAAGCTAATCAATTTTTATGCAAAGATTAAGAAGTTTTTTTACAGTAATAAATCTATCTGCAGATGAGGGAGATTTTTAATGTTTTCAAGTTTAATTTATTTGTATGGTTTCTTCGTTTCCTTGACATAATCAGGATGATTATCCCTTTTCCATCACAGTCGGGGATATTTTTCCTCTTATACAGTTGGCAAATGTAAAAAAAAAAAAAAAAAAAAGAAATACAATTCCTAGCATATCCTGATATCTGATGGAACATATTCATCAACGAATTCAACATATCAATTTTATGTTCAACATAAACTAAAAATAGTCTTTTTTTTTTTCTTTTTTTTTTCCCTGACAGATTTTTGTTTAGCGCCAAAATGTTCTATCTTATGGATAATCTGATCTTATGATTTATCACTTTTTTTTTTTTTAAATTATTATTCACTTTTTATGATGGTTAGGGAAATCTATTTTCAATTGTGGCAACTTTCCCAGGGGCTATTTTACATTATTGAAGCAAACTGGTGGTCATTGATAAGGTCTTTTCATGCTTGAAAATTATTTAAAAGGTCGTTAAATTAGGCGGCAGTTTTCAAATATATTTCAATCATTTTTCTGAACTGCCGTGATGTCGTTTGTGGCGAAAGATTACCTTAGCTTGTGAGGTAAGTTAACTTTAAACATTATATTTCGTGTGTAAAAATAATTTGCTATTTAAAACTGTAGAATTGTGATGAGAATATAGTTTAGATTTAAACTAAATTTCGTATTAACAAATTTTAGAACTAGTTTTGGGTTTGATTTAAGTAAAAATGAGTGAACTAACAACTTTTAAAACAAAAAGAACTGCTCTACGGAGAAGTGTAACGAATTACATTAAGAAAATCGAAAGTATAATCGCAGATGGTGAGATTAATTTAACAGAATTAGAAGAAAATATTGAATTGTTAAAACAGAAAGAATCGGAATTAAAAAAACTTGATAGGGAAATTAAAAGTTTAATTACAGAATCTAAACAATTAGAGAGTGAGATAGATAGCGCACAGGAAATCTCAGATAAAATTGATTTGTGGAAATTCAAAGGTGAGAAAGTATTGAAAATCGAAAATGCTAAGTTAAGTAAGACTGAAAATAAATCTGATAGTGTAATTGCAGAAAACATTTTTGAGAATATTAAATTATCTAGGTTATCATTACCTACTTTTGAAGGCAATATCACTGAATGGATAGCTTTTAAAGATCTTTTCAATGCATGCGTAAACAGTAATACGACTATATATAATGCTCAAAAATTGCAGTATTTGAAGGCTTCATTGAAAGGTGAAGCGTACCGCTTCATCCAGTCTATTCAAATTTCGGATTCTAATTTTGAAATTGCATGGAATTTACTAGACGAAAGATATTCAAATAAGAGAGAACAAATTTTTGCATATATTAAACGATTTCTAAGTTTACCAACAATTCAAACAGAATCAGCTATTGCTATTTTAAATCTAGTTGATAACATTAATGAAGTCATTTGCTCGCTAGAAGTATTGAACCAAACCATTGACAAATTTGGTGATACATTAATGACTTATTTATTTTGCAAAAATTGGATCCTTCTACAAAATTGTGGTGGGAACGTCAGCTTAAAAGCAATGAAATTCCGAAACTTAAGAACTTAATTGAATTTCTTAAGAATTACGCAAGAACTCTTCAAAATAGCAAGTTAGTGGTAAATAAAGTACCTAAATCTGTATTTCCAAATAAGAGTAATGCTTTTGTAGCTACTTTGGGTTGTGGTTATTGTAAAGAAGAACATAGTTCAGCTAAATGCTCGAAATTTCTTAATTTGCCTGTTCAACAACGAGCAGATTTCGTAAAACATAATCATTATTGCTTCAATTGCCTATCTAATATGCATTTTCTCAATAAATGTAAGAGTCTAAATAGGTGCCATTATTACTTTAAGAAACATCATAGTATTTTGAACATGGTAAATAATTCAAGGAATAAGACTCAGACGAATAGTATGTCCCCACACGCACAAGAATTTATCCCTAAAAAAGTTGAGTCAGCGAGTGATAATGTTTCGTCTACAGTCTGTGCCTCTCATTATGAATCAAACGCAAAGAGTAATCAAAAGAGTCATATTTTGTTGTGTACCGCATTAATAAAAGTTCAAAATTGTAAACAAGAGTTTGTAAAATGCAGATGTTTATGTGATACAAGCTCTCAGAAGTCATTTATTTCTAGAGAATGTGTAAACAAATTAGGATTAAAGGTAAAAGATAATTCTATTTCTGTGTCATATTTGGGAACATTTAATACTGTGAGTAATGAGGAAGTCGATTTATTATTCACTTCTCACTTAAAAAGTGATCTTAGAGTATCAACATTAGCATTCGTAATGGATAAAGTGGCAGATAACATTCCCTATGTGTCTTTACCTTCAGCCATTTGCGATAATTTCAGTGATTTAATGTTAGCTGATCCATTGTTTTACAAGTCACAAAAAATTGACATTTTATTTGGTGTAAATGTATTTATGCATTTAATGACTGAGGAAATTGTCAAACGTGAACCTAACCTTCCATTTGTCTTAAATTCGAGACTTGGGTGGATAATTTCGGGTACTACAAATTTTGAAACGCTGGCAACTGATCCAGTACATGTAAAGCATTTAAGTACAAAAACTGACGAGTTAGTAAATTCATTCAGTTAGAAAAAATTCCAAATGTGCAACCTTTAACAGTTGAAGAAAAACGTTGTGAAAAACATTTTGAGAATTCTCATTTTAGAGAAAAATCAGGCCGCTATTCAGTCGCATTACCATTCAAACAGGATCGAGATATTTTAGGTGATTCACGCCAAGTGGCGCACAGAAGATTTCTTTATCTTGAGAAAAGACTAATATCCATGCCAGAAATTTACAACCAATATGTTCAATTTATGAAAGAATATTTATCTCTGGACCACATGGACTTTGTTTCGAATACAGATCCTGAATTAGAAACTAAACACTCTTACATCCCACACCACTTCGTCTTAACAATTCTAGTTTAACTACCAAATTAAGAGTAGTTTTTGATGCGAGTGCTAAAACAACAGGTGTTTCTTTAAACGACACTCTAATGGTAGGTCCCAAAATTCAAGAGGATTTAATTTGCATTTTAGTAAGGTTTAGATTTCATAATATTGCCATAACAGCTGATATAAGAATGATGTATAGGCAGGTAAAAATTCATGACAATGATAGGGATTTTCAGAGAATATTATGGAGAGATAGTCCAGATAAACAAATACAAGTCTTTCGCTTAAATACTCTCACGTATGGAACTGCTGCTGCTCCATATCTTGCAACTAAAGCTTTGAGTCAGTTAGCAATTGATGAGGGTCTTAATTCCCCAAAAGCAAAGACTATAGTTTTAAGAGATTTTTATGTCGACGATGTTTTAACTGGTGTTGAGAATAGTCAGGAAGGTACTGAATTGATATATGATTTGCAAAAATGCTAAAAAAAAGGTGGGTTTGAGCTACATAAATGGTCTACAAATGAACCATCAATATTGAAAAATGCTGGTTTAGCAAACACAAATAACGATAATATACATAGTGTAGTGGGCAATAAGGCCACAAAAGTTCTAGGAGTGGAATGGCATCCTGATAATGATATGTTCAAATGTAATTTCAGTGATATAAATTATCAAGGTGTCCCTACTAAAAGAATTATTCTGTCATTTGATCAACTCTGTTTGACCCATTGGGGTGGATTACACCTTTTGTGATTCTAACTAAAATGATCCTTCAAGAACTGTGGAAATTAAAATTATCATGGGATGACCCAGTACTAGAAAATATTGACCAAAAGTTGAAAAGTTTGTGCCAAGAATTCAAACTCTTATATTCCATATATATACCTAGAAAAGTAATCTTGCCAATTATTCTCGATGTGAATTTCACGGATTTTGTGATGCGTCAGAAAAGGGTTATTCAGCAGTTATTTACGTTAAAACTTGTGATAACTCTAACTTTGATGTGAAACTTTTAACAGCTAAAACTCGCGTTGCACCACTAAAACCTGTCACGATTCCAAGACAAGATTATGTTCTGCAGTATTACTGGCACACTTAATACAGGCAGTCAGAGCTGCATTACATATAAAACCTAATTCTGTGCACGCATGGAGTGATTCACAAATTGTATTGTCATGGCTAAGATCAAATCCTAAACGATGGAAAGTCTTTGTAGCCAACAGAGTATCTGAAATCCAATCCATTTTACCAGCTGAGAATTGGAACCATGTGGACGGAAAAGAAAATCCTGCTGATTGTGCATCACTTGGGTTACTTCCTGCAGAACTACTGTCCCATGACTTGTGGTAGAACGTCCCACTATGGTTAAGAAGCAGTGAGGTTCCCGTGCATGAACCTATTTCCATAAATGAAGAAGAATTACCAGAAGCACGTAAAACCTTATCATTTGTAGCTTCTGAAACTGTAAAAGAACTTGATGTTATATAAAAAATATCTTCGTTTTCCAAGTTGCAACGCATATTTGCTTGGATATTGAGATTCATCTCCAATTTAAAGGTAACACGTGTAGAAAGAAATACATCTTTTTTATCAAGCAGTGAAATTCAAGCCGCAACACGCTGCATTATTCGGATAGTTCAACAAGTGAACTACAGTAAGGAAATTCGGTATTTAGAAGCTGGAAAAGAGCCAACTGCAAATAACAGTCTCATTTGCTTATGTCCAATTTTAGATGATAACAAAATATTAAGAGTAGGAGGAAGATTGAAAAACGCACAGCTGTCGGAGAATGAAAAGCACCCAATCTTATTACCATCAAAGCACCATGTGACTAAGATCATATTTAAACATTTCCTTGAAAAATATTTACATGCAGGTCCAGAACTTCTTTCTTTAATTAGACAGCAATTTTGGATCATTACTGCTAGGTCTGTTATTCGGAAAATGGTAAAAGCTTGTGCTACGTGTTGCAGATATAAAGCTCAAACTGCAAAACAAATAATGGCTGATCTTCCAGCATACAGAGTAACACAATCACGACCATTTCATCGAGTTGGAACAGATTTTTCAGGACCATTCATGATTAAATATCATGCAGGACGCGGAGTAAAATCATTTAAATCATATGTGTGTGTATTTGTCTGCTTCGTCATCAAAGCAGTCCATCTTGAAGTCGTCAAAGATCTTTCAACAAAGGCATTCTTAAGTGCATTAAAACGATTTATTGCAAGAAGAGGGAAACCTTTTGAGATGTTTAGTGACTGTGGAACCAACTTCAAAGGTGCAGAAAAAGAAATTAACAAATATCTTTTGCAGTGCAAGCAGAATGAAGAAATTCGCAAATTTTTGTCGTCAGAGGAAATAACTTGGACATTTAATCCGCCTTCTGCTCCACACTTTGGTGGACTGTGGGAATCTGCAGTAAAAACAATGAAATCGCATCTGAAGAAAACAATTGGTGACATTGTATTAACCTATCCTGAGTTCCAAAACCTTGGTTACACAAGTTGAAGCTTGCCTCAACTCTAGGCCACTGTGTCCCATATCATCTGACCCAACAGACTTAACTGCTCTAACGCCAGGTCACTTCCTAGTTAGAACTTCGCTAACCTCCATACCTGAACAAGATCTAAGTCACAGTCCCTTGAGTCACCTCGATAGATGGCATGTGATACAGTTCATCTTACAGCAATTTTGGAAAAGATGGAGCCGGGAATATTTGTCTCAACTTCAGCAAAGACCTAAATGGCAGAAAAGTCAGCGAAATTTAGACGTCAATGACTTAGTCCTCATAAAAGATGACAATCTCCACCACTTAAATGGAAATTAGGGAGAATAATAACTGTTCATCCAGGTTCAGATAATGAGGTCAGAGTTGTTACGATCAAGACTAGTAGTGGTGTAATCAATCGTCCAGTAGTGAAACTGTGTCCTCTTCCTATAGAAACTAAAAACTGTGAACTGAGAACTGTTTAACATTTTTCTATTTTTTTTGCATTCATTTGTTTGTGTTATTAATTGTTTTTTTCATTATAGTAAGAAATTGTAAGCAACTAACCACTTGTTGAAATCCCAGGGGAATTCAATGGGGGCCAGAATGTTTATGTAAGTATCGTCTGCAGCGAGCTAAAGCTGCATGTTCCTTGGTTTCATGTGCTCCGAAATCATGTAAGTTTATTTTTCTTACTTTCCGCGTTTGGCAACACTCACTGTTCTGTTTTGCTTCTTTTTTTTGGAATGTGAAAAATGTTGTAATAGAATAAGCCGTGTGATGGCTCGCTTTTATTTGTTTGTGAATAAACCGCTTTTAAAGTCCATTGTGTTTTTAGTTAAGAACCAACAGTGTGTGTGTGTAGTGAAAAACGCAAAAACACATACAATATAAATATTTAAAATTTACGCAGCTGATTTCTGTATATTTTTTTCCGAATTGTAAAACACTATTGTTTGAACATATATTTCACATCATGCATTCAGTTTAAATCAAAATATTGTAATACAGTTCATATTTAAAAAATATATATTTATATAAGTTATGTTATTAACTATTAAAATATGTTATTTTTTTTTGATAAATTAAAATCCTATAATTAAATGTTTTTAATTGCACTAGATACAAAATGAGAGATTTGATACGGGTCAAACATCCCACAAATTCAGTAGGTCAAACATCAAACAGCTGTCCTTTTGAAAAAAAAAATATATATGGCAACAAATATACAAGGCTCTAATTAACTATCTTATTTTTTAGACCATTAAATAAAAGCACACTTTAAAGCGAAATTATCTTCATTAACTTTTTTATTACTAGCATGCCAGGTTAAAAATGACATAAAGAAAACTTACATTTTTTGCGGGGGGGGGGGGGGCATTTTACTTTGTATTGTTAGTATCACTACAAATGATCGAAAAACAGCGTTAAATACTAAAAAAGCCTTACAATATGCTTCCATCTTCTGCTTTCATCCAGCTCCACATAAATTACTATAATAATAATAATAATAATAATAATAATAATAATAATTATAATAATAATATATGGAAAATAATATATATGTAATAATATATATACAATAATATACAATAACTAGATGGAACCCGTCAAAATTTGACGGCAAAAAACTTGATAGTACCATAAAAATAAAATTCATAGCTGCTTTAAAATGTTTGAAACTTTTGCAGAATAATTCAAATAAATAAAAAACCCACTTTGAATTAAAGCTAGGTTGAAGAACAGCAATTGGCTAAGTTTCACTGGCACATGTACTCGCGGAATTTCTTTCATCTGACACATTTAGCGCTGTTGTGCAAGTAAATGGTAAGTGCCCCCTTGGGGAGGGGGAAATGGCGGGATGGACCAAGGAGATGCATAACATGAATAAGCAGTCAAAGACCTTTCAAACAATATGTAACATGAGGGGTGTGTGCAAAATTTTAAAAAGTACCCCCTTGGGGGGGGGGTAAAGTAGGGGATGGACACGGAACATGCATAATATGATTAAGTGGTGGTCACAGACCTTTCCAACGATATATAACATGAGGGTTGTGTACAAAATTTAGAAAAGTAACTCTTTGGGTGTGGGGGGGTGGGGCAAAGCGGGGAGATGGACATCAGAGATATGCATATGATTAAGCAGTCACAGACCTTTCCAACGATATATGACATGAGGGTTGTCTGCAAAATTTAGAAAAGTACCCCCTTGGGGGAGGGGGGGGCAAAGTGGGGAAATGGACATTGGAGATATGCATATGATTAAGCAGTCACAGACCTTTCCAACGATATGACATGAGGGGTGTCAACAAAATTTAGAAAATTGCCCCCCTTAAGGGGGGGGGGGGAAGTGGCGGGATGGACCCCGGAGATGCATAACATGAATAAGCAGTCAAAGACCTTTCCAACAATACGTAACATGAAGGGATTGTGCAAAATTTACAAAAAGTACCCCCTTGGGGGGGGCAAAGTGGGGGAATGGACACCGGAGATGCATAATATGATTAAGCGGTCACAGACCTTTTTAACGATATATAACACGAGTGGTATGTGCAAAATTTAGAAAAGTGTCCCAATTGGCGGGGGGGGGGGGAGGGGGATGGACCACACAGATGCATAACATGAAAAGGCAGTCACAGGCCTTTCGAACGATATATCATATGAGTGGTGTCAACAAAGAAAAGTCTCCGCCCCGTGTAGGCAAAACATACTCCCCCCCCCGCCGCCATAATTATTGATGCAGACTCATTTTTTAAATTCGTTCGCACCCCTCTTTTCCCGCAAAATGTTGTGAATTTTAAAAACTCCACTTACGAATTTTTTTATACCAAAAGCACTTATGTCTGTCGTCTGCATGCAGAGTTTTGTGCTTACAGACGCCAGACACAACAACACTCACACAGACAGACATTTACCGACATTAATAGTATAGATGATACTCAGTGCCTACACATTTCACCCTTTATAATTCAGCCAATGAGTTGACGGTTGTTCATTTCCAGAAACGAAACAATAATTCTTTAGGATGAATTTTGTTTGTTTGATACACCGTGGCAGAATGCGTGCAATGCAGCGACAGGCGTCACAAACTTTTTAGGGCACCTGCAGACTAAAAACATATAATCAATCTTCGCAGGAAAAAAATCCTAGATTTCGTCAAATGATCACGGGAAAAACACTAATTTCATCAAAGGATCATGTAAAACGTGAATTTCGTTAAAAGGCCACAGAAAAACGCGATTTACACAAAAGATGAGCAAATTTTGTCAAAGAATCGCAAAACAGGAAATTTCACCCAAAGATAGCCCTTTCTTGCCAAACTTTCTCTAAAAATTGCGGAATAAAATGTATTTTATCAAAAAATCGCTGGAAAACGCACATTTCGTTAAAGTATCGCGAGAAAAATGCGAATTTCATAAAAGAATCGTGGAAAATAACGCAAATTTCGTGAAAAAAAAAAATCTCAGAAAAAACACAAATTTCGTCAAATTATCACTGAAAAAAAACCACGAATTACGTCATAGGATAGCTGAAAAAATTATGAATCTCGACAAAAAAAAGATACAGAAAAAAATGCGAATTTCATTAAAGAATCACGAAAAAAAATGCGAATTTTGTTAAAGAATTGCGCAAAGAATGTGAATTTTTTGAAAGGTTCGTGTGAAAAATGAAACTGTCTGTATTAAAAACAGCACACACACAAACATCTATACAAACCTCAATACACACAAACATATTATAGGCAGGGCTTGAAATTCAATTTTTCCAAAGACGGGAGTCTCCCTACCAACATTTTTAAATGGAGGGGAGTTGTAATGTTTGGGAGGGAGAAAAAAAATCTTTAAACCCCACTATTCTTTTATGTGCTATTTAAAGAATTACATTAATGCAGACATGACAAAATACCATTGAAAAAAATTAAGTCAACTGAGAATGATTATGTAAAATGTTTATTTTTATTATAAAAAAGGGAAGAAAGTTGAGTTTTATATATGCAGTGTATTTTTCAAGTTCCATTAAATGTGTTAGGGACCCTTAACAATTAGGTTGTTAAATAAATTTCTGACTTTAGATTTTACTTGATTGAGATTCACCGATCGATCGTGGAAAAGACGCAAAGTTCATCAATCTGTCGCGGAAAAAATGCTAAGTTCGTCGATCTGTCACCAAAAAACGCAAAGTTCGTTGATCAGTCGTGGGAAAAAAGCAAATTTCGTCGATCGATTGCAGAATAAACACAAAGTTCGTCGATATGTCCCCAAAAAACGCAAGGTTCGTCGATCAGTCGCTTAAAAAACGCAATGTTCGTCGATCTGTCGCAGAAAAAAAATCAAAGTTCGTTGATCTGTCACAGAAAAAACCACAAAGTTCGTCGATCAGTCGCGGAAAAAACACAAAGTCCGTCAATCGGTTGCGGGGAAAAAAAATCACGAAATTTATCGTTCGGTTGCAGGTAAATTAAATAATGCAAATTTCTCCAAAAATGCTGAAATTTTTTGGGCGGGATTTCAAAATTTTCCGTGCGAATCCCGCCCTGAAATTCAAGCCCTGATAGGTATAGTTTTAATCTGAAATAATATACTGAACTTGAATTAACTTTTGAAAAATCGGGTTAACCCAAATCCAACTTGCAGAAATCTACACTCAGTCTGAAATCGACTCGAACCATAAAGACAGTTAACCCAACTTGCAACAAAAATAATTATTTTCTGTGAATTTTCTGATTTTTTCTTTTCTCAGAAATGCTGTAGTCATTTTGTCCCCCAATTTTGCCCTTTACAATTCAGCCAATGAGTGGAGGGGGCCAAAGGAGCGTTCCTTATCACAAACGAAAGATGAGATACGTTCGTTTGATGTCGTTGTTGAAAATTTATGGATTTCTATTATTAAAGTAATTTTTTCATTTTACCGTATTTATTTTCTTTTTGTGTTGTATGTATTTTGCTACTTTGAATTTTTTTAAACTAACCCTTTTTTTTTTTTTGGAGAGTGAGAGAGAGAGATTTAGTAATTTGGTGACACAAAGTTCAGCAAATTCTTAAAATCCACAAATCGTTTCCAATGTAAACAATGAAATTTACAATTAAGTTGCAAGTGCAAAATTTCAGTTTTTTAAAATTTTCATGTCATTCTGTACACATTTTAATATGTCATTCTGATCATTATACATATTTAGTTATGCATTATTAATTATTTACTTGACCTTTACTTTTAATATTTTAAATATTTCAAACTTACAGCTGAATGTAATTATTAAAACATTTGAAATACTGCATTCGAAAAATGAAATTTCAGCTTAGAAACTCGACAATTAAAAAATTTAAAGTAGAAAAGTACTTATGATATAAAAAGAAGAAAAAAAAATACACCAGAATTTATCTGTATTACGAAAGCGGGAGAAATGATTTTCTGTGCTATACGAAAAGATATCCAAATAACTCAATCATGAACATAGAAATAGGTATCGGTTTTTATGTTCAGGTGCACTCAATCCAAACTTGAAACTTTTAAAACGGTCATTGAATGAATGAAATTCATCTCCGCCTTTCACATCCAGAAAACTTGCTGTGTCGCCAATTATGTTTATATTTTATATATATATAAAAAAATAATAATTCAGGCACTTTTCCGTTATACGGACACCATTGTCGCCAAACATACATACATACATACATTTTGGCATAGTATCCATATAACAGAAAAGTACTAAAGTTCATGGTTTAAAATCACAATAAAATATCATGAAATTTATTGATTAGTTGTGGGAAAATAATGTGTTTTTCGTGAATTTTTTGTTTTGTTAACAATGTGGTTAGAGAGACAGGGAGAAATCCAGAAAACTTGCTGTGTCGCCAATTATGTTTATATTTTATATATATATATATAAATAATAATTCAGGCACTTTTCCGTTATACGTACACCATTGTCGCCAAACATACATACATACATTTACATACATACATACATTTTGGCATAGTGTCCGTATAACAGAAAAGTACTAAAGTTCATGGTTTAAAATCGCAATAAAATATCATGAAATTTATTGATTAGTTGTGGGAAAATATCGGGGAAATAATGTGTTTTTGTGAAATTTTTTGTTTTGTGTTGTTGTGTTTAATTGTAAGCATTCATTATAATTTTCAGTGCATTATTAAATTGAAATTTTTGTTTAAAATATGTAAACAAAACAGTGACCAGAAACCTGCACAATTTCTAATATAGATAGATAGATGCATGCATGTAGTACTTTTAATTATTTGGTAAAAATACTGTGATCGTCACTGAGAAAACCTGAATTTAACCTAAAAGTAATTGTCGAGTGTTTAAGCTGAAATTTCATTTTACGAATACAGTATTTCAAATGTTTTAATAGTTACATTCAACTGTAAGTTTGAAATATTAAAAGTAAAGGCCAAGTAAATAATTAATAATGCATAACTAAAAGTAATTGTCGAGTGTTTAAACTAATTTCATTTTACGAATACAGTATTTCAAATGTTTTAATAGTTACATTCAGCTGTAAGTTTGAAATATTAAAAGTAAAGGCCAAGTAAATAATTAATAATGCATAAGTAAAAGTAATTGTTGAGTGTTTAAGCTGAAATTTCATTTTACGAATACAGTATTTCAAATGTTTTAATAGTTACATTCAACTGTAAGTTTGAAATATTAAAAGTAAAGGCCAAGTAAATAATTAATAATGCATAAGTAAAAGTAATTGTCGAGTGTTTAAGGTGAAATTTCATTTTACGAATACAGTATTTCAAATGTTTTAATAGTTACATTCAACTGTAAGTTTGAAATATTAAAAGTAAAGGCCAAGTAAATAATTAATAATGCATAACTAAAAGTAATTGTCGAGTGTTTAAGCTGAAATTTCATTTTACGAATACAGTATTTCAAATGTTTTAATAGTTACATTCAGCTGTAAGTTTGAAATATTAAAAGTAAAGGCCAAGTAAATAATTAATAATGCAAAACTAAATATGTATAATGATGAGATTTTTTTTTTTCTTGAATTATTCAGTGAAACTCGTCTTATAAATGTACGCAAATAATTCACATCAAAATCTTAAAATAACAAAGTTTTCTTTCGTGTTTAGCTATGCTTAATAACCAAAAAAGCTTGATTAATACAAAAATTATTTGGTAAAAATACTGTGATCGTCGCTGAGAAAACCTGAATTTAATCATATCACACAGAATTACATATTAAAAGTTTAAAATTAGTTTGTTTACATCGGAAACGATTCGCGAAATTTCGTGCCACGAAATCTCTCTCTCTCTCAAAAAAAAGGGTTAGTTATAAAAAATTCAAAGTACTAAAATACATACGACTTAAAAAGAAAATAAATACGGTAAAATGAAAAAATACCTTAATAAAAGAAATCTATAAAGTTTCAACAACCGAACAACCAAATGGAACACATACGCTTCTCATTCGAAAAAAGTGTGAAGGGTGCCAACATTTACGTTTCTGTGAAACTGAGCAGGCATTGGCTTGAGGAGAGGAAAAATCCTTCACCTCATTGGCTGGAACATCGCGTCTGAAGATAGTAAAAGCCTCTAGCTGATTAGCTGAATGCTCGCGCATGCGTATAAATAGCATTTTTGCACGAAAAACTAAAAAGCAGGTTAGCTTTAAGTATATGGATAATATATGTATTGTAGAAAAGTACATTTTAAAAATGACAAATGATTTCTACAAATACAAATGATGAGGATTTTTTTTTTACTCAATATTAAATTTTTGAAATAGTTCAACGATGGGACAAAACATTCAAATTAAATACTATAAAAAATAATCCATGTGCGAAAGTTTTTGTAAAAAAGTGTTATCAATGAGTTTCTAAAGAGCCTGACTCACCACATAGCTCAGAGTTTGATTATATAAACAAAATTAAATGGAAATTAGTCGATACTATTTATTCCTTATATTTTAATTACGTCTCATAAGAAAAAACATTTTATTTACGATGGAAACAAAATTTCAAAATTTAGGTGGATATAAGATATGATCTTAAAAATTTATATAACTAAGAAAAGAAATAACATTAAGCTGAAGCTTTTAAAAGTTGATCTTGAAATAAATTAATTCGTCCTGAATTTTTCTTTCCAGAAGCCCAGAAAGTTCCTTTGTTTGTATTATTTGCGGTAGATGGCTCCAAAATATTTTAAAAAGAAGCGTAATATAATACTGGGTCGGTCATAGGAATTTAGTTCTGTGGGGCTGGCATTCCTACACTTGGATTTGTCGATAGATGATTTCTAAAATTGTTTTTGAAGGTTCTAAACAAAATTAAAATATTTAAAAGCTTAATTTTTTTTACAAATATTTCAGGAGCAGAATCGGATGTGAAGCTTTCAAAGAGTCGCTCATTTGTGATTCATTTGAATTTGTGATTCATTTGAATTTGTGATGCTGAATGGCAACACTGATCGTTTGTTTATATCTGGGATTCCGATGTTTAATCTGGATTTATAATTAAGACTTAAAACATTATAATAGGATATGATATACATGTTTTATAGGAAAATAAGGTGAACAGACAGGATTTCAAGTAGAAGATATTATCATTTAGCTGTCATATGTTAGCATAGGTTTTTCATTAAGCCTAACATGGCGTTTAATTCGATAATCGATTCGCAGACCAGAGTGGTCACGCCCGGAATGGTTACAGACACTTTCTTGCTTTCGGATTTTATTATAAGTAGATAATAACGTAAATAATTAAAGTAATTATAGTTTTGAAATATTTCAATATACAGCTGCAGATTTTCAACCATGATTTGCAAAGAGTTTGACATTCGAAAAAATTTCAAACTCATTTTTAATTACTATCCATATCATAAAGGACAAGCGTGTCCATTGAAGTGAAAAAAAACTTTTCTTTCTTGTTTAAGTTGTTCGAGGTATTAATTTTAAGTAAGAAGTTTTTTGGTGATTCTCTGTAAATAATGTTACATTTTCATTTTACACCTAGTGTTCGTATTATGTAAATTTTGTTGTGTTTTGTCTAAAATGCTGTTGTCATTTTGAAAAATATATTTTAGATCAGCCATAAGGAAAGGTGTTTTTATTCACTAACGAGGTAAGAGAGTTTTATATTATTAAGAAGAAATGTAGATATAGATATATATATATTTTTAATTCAATATAGAAACAATAATAAAAAAAAGCAAGAAAATATATGTGTGATGTAATAAAGCAGTGTGACAATAGAAAAATAAACAAGAAATTTGAGTTTCTAGAAAAGAAACTTGCCGAAATTACGAAATGTCCAGAAAATGAAAGACACTTGCTCCGTTACAAATTAAAATCTTTCAAACATCATTTTAAACAGAAATAGGCTTCTTCGCGATTCACTGAACAACGTTTTCGAGAAAACAATGCGAAATGGCTGAAAGGAACGCTTTATTTACCTACCTAGATAATAGAGAAACCCGGTCGTCCAGCAAAATAATTTAAAGATTGTAGTGGCAGAAGTAAGAGGTGTAAAATCGAACGATTAAGATCTGAAATAAGCCAAGAACAATTGAGATATACAGCTGAAATGAGCGAAAGAACTGCTAGACATGCAAATGTCGCAAAAATTATTAAACACTTTACAGCCATCCTAACTATGGCAACAAAATTTTAACTTTGGCTGAGACAGCAAACCTAAGTACATTGAAGTTATCATTGACTGAGGCTTTGACCATGTTTGTTGCAGCAGATCTCACATACAATCAATATAATATCATCCGAACTCCTAATAAAAATATATACCGTTGCATACTTACTTCTTCAGAGAGCTAAAGAGCAGTGTTACCCAAGAGATATTACAAGTACTAAAAACATGGTGGTTGTAAAACTTCATACTGCACAAAGATTGTGTAAATAGTACATAGAACATGTTTTCACATCCGCGAGTAAAGTAGAATTGAAAAATTTAGAACTCTTCTGCAAATGGTGTTGTGACGGCTTCCAACAAACAAATGTTCAAACACAAGTTTGAAAACTCCTTTCACAGTGACTCAAACATTTCCCAAAGCTCTTTAGTTTTTTTTAGATTAATAAGTAACATAAATAAATTTCAAAAAGTTTGGTGGCAGAACCCTGTACCTTCATCTCCACGTTTTTGTCGTCTGATACGAATAAGATTCATTTATGAAGATAAAGACATACTCCAAGAGGAAGTAAAATACTTTGAAGTGAAGGCACGAAATTTAATAAACACAGAGATACATACAGCTTATGGCATACTGCAAGTTCAGTACAGATTAATGCTGACTGTGGTCGATGCTAAACTTTGCAATGCTATTACCAGAGCACCGATTCCACGATGCGATACTATATTTGTAAACAATCATCCAAAGATTTTATTAAGTTAAAAATAGTTAAAAATATTGACCTAAAAATATTCTTTGAAATTCAGTCTTTCAATACTCCATGGTAGGATCAAAATTTTCGAATCAATTCTACATCTTGCTTATAAGCTGTCAATAAAAAAATGGCAAGTAAGAATTGATAAGGAGAAATAGAATCATTCAAAGAAAAAAATCAATACACGAGAAGTTTAAAATAGAGATGGAATTACTTGTAGGCATTGAGAAAGCCGATTTCGTAAACACCAATGACAGAAACACCTGAAAAGAAGGCTTTTCTCATTTACAGAAACATCAACTAAAATTACAGGAAATGACATAAAAATAATACGAAACTTAAAACTATTCTAGAATTTTTATCTAATAATTATAAAAATAGATACAAAAAAATTTGCAGAATTTGCGAATGATACCTCTAACCATTATGTAAATCTTTACGGTTGGCACCAATGTCACCCACTTTACAAAACATTTTGAATCATGGAGCTACCATTACAGGTCATGCATTACTCCCAATCGGGCACTTGTCAGAGGTAGCAGCTAAAGCCTGCAACAAACATTTCCATTCCTATAGGCAAAACCTTTCAAGAAAAGTCTTGCGCATAGAATGCAATTAAGATATGCTCAATCGGCTACTTTTGAGTTCCGATCCTTATTTAGGTTGTAGTATGCGAAGAAACTCCACAAAAAGTAAAAGATTTTCTGCAGAGGTATTACAGTTTTAATTGCAAGAATCTAGTGTTTCAAGTGATTCTGAAGAAGATGATGTGGAAGACTATGATCAAAAGGACGTTTTTCAGTAGGACATTACTTTGTTACACATATTTGCGTAAATTCTACGAAAAGTGATTTTCAACGTACTAAAACATTTTACGTTTTCTTAAAACATTTTATCTGCAATAGTATGCATAAAAGTTTTGAAATAATTTTGGCCAGGTTTTTTAGCAAAATACCACACTGTGCGCCATCCAATTGATGCGGCAGTGCATGTGAGGACAGGATGGCGTTCACATCGCAAAATTCGATGATTGAGGAGCAGCGAGGCGTTATCCGATTTCTGATAGTGGAAAGTGTTAAACCGCTCGCTATTCATCGCCGGATGGTGACCGTATACGGAGAAGACTGTGAGAAAATGGAGTGCCCGTTTTCGTGCAGACCATGAGAGTTTGGTTGATGACCCGAGACCAGGCCAGGGAAACACAATTATCTCGGCCTATCTGATCGACAAGGTGGACGAAAAGGGAAGATGACCTGAAAGGGAAGCGATTCAACTCGGACGACGAACTCAAGGGCGCTGTGAAGGACTGGGTCTCGTCACAGCCACAGGAATTCTGGGAACAAGGAATCCTTCGGCTCGTTAAGCAATGGGATCGTTGTGCTCAGGCCTATGGGGAATACTTTGAATAAAGTCTTCATTTATACCCACAGTGTCGTTTCGTACTTTTCCATCTGAACACCCCTTCTAAATGTAAAAAATCTATTAGAGTTAGAACAAAAATGGTTTTCATCTATGTTCTATGACCCAGGAAGCCCGGGTTGGATCCCCTATTTAGTCTTAAAAATGTAAATATGCCTGTATATTAGTTGAATAAAGTTATTTCTTTCAAATATATTAATCTTCAAAGACACTTTCAAATTTAATTTGAATCAGCAAATGATATTTAAAAGTATATACTACGTATAAAACAGATAATGTTATTTTAGAATTATTATTTGCGATAATTTCCTTTTCATAAATTAAGTAAATAGATAGGTTCAAAGTAAATGAACTTTTCCCCATTATTTAAGTTAAAGCGTTGTTTTTATCCCTTAATTTCTGTTGGAAAGATTTTAAATAATAGCTACACTACAACAATTTTAAAGTTTTAGAGTGCCTTTAATTTTTTATGTTAAATATTTTTAACACCAGTCACATTTTTTCTGATTGCCGAAAGACTTAATTTCTTTAAATAACAAACCTCCATATACTTTTTTGGCAATATTTAAAAAAAAAAAAAAAGATAGATTTTTGTTTAATTTATTTCCCCCAGTTGAAGAATTTTAATTAGATTTCTCCTACTTAAATGTGTAAAACAAAACATATAATGAAGGAGATTTATTCAACTCTGCAATATTTCGAGGAATTTGGGTAAAAAATGAAATCTTCAAAATATTTCAAAACAAAGGGAATTTAAAAGAAATACTTCGATTAATATTCATTAAAGTGCATAGAAGACGTTTTCTTTTAAACTATCGATAGACTTTCAAAAGCTAGCAAATTTATAATTTCGTTTTTTTTGTTTTTTAAGATGGCTGACCATGATTAGAGCAGATTTGTGTTGGATAATGCATTAAATAAAAAGGGGGTCAAGATGAAATCGCCAAGAATGAAAATTTTTCTTAACGTTTTTCGAGTTTGGGATTATGAATCGTGTAAATTTCTTACATAATCATCCGTAGGTATGGTATTAACCTTTACATGGGGGCTCGGACAGCATCTGTCCAAGTTTGCATGTATTATCTGACAGATGCTGTCCAAGCCCCTATGTAAAGGCTAAGACGATTCACATTCCAGCGGCAGTATGTAACATAAGTGACAGTGCAAAAAACCACATTTACATTTTTCGTTTCACGTAGGTCTGGTCCATGAATTCAACAGATTTCATATCTGTAAGTCTTTTGAAATTGCTTTTAAAAATACGAAATGAGCTTTTAACTATTATTTTTAGTTATCTCGTGTCTCCTTAGTATTTATGTATGACACTTTCAGAATCAAAGTGGATCAAATTCATTTGTTTATGCTTAATAGAATTTGAGACGAATTCTCGCTATGTAGACAAGTTTTGTCGGTGCCGTAACAAAAGAAGCTCCAGGTTGACAGTGTGCTCAATAAATAGTCTATTCAAAATTAAGAGATTGAAAATATATAAAAGCATGTACGAATTACTAGCCTTTGCAGTTGGCATTAATTGCTTGAGCCACAAGCAACGCTAGCCAAAGAGCTACGTTGGTTTGCTGTAAAAAATAAAACACTTTGTTTATATTGTTTAGAATGCATAAATATAGCAAAGAAAAAAAAATAGTGTGATCATTTCAACATTTTTTTTTTCTAAATAGTAGATTCATGAGTAATGTTAGGATAACTAATATTTGTTTATTTATTTTTATACAATTACCAAATCAGTGATAAAAGTGCAAATATGAAACTCCCTGGCATAAATTTGCAACCCTTATGTTGATCTAAAGCCGCTATCTTGAATGAAGTAGAATCTCGTATGATTCTGAATGAATTGCAAGAGAGCCCATTAAATTTAATCCCAAATATATATGGATAATGTTCAATCGATTTGACCTACTTCGATTTCGAACGCCTCATTTGTGAACAACTACTGTACTTCGCTACATTTAAAAGGAATTTTACAGCTCTTTTTATTTTATTTTTATTTTTAGATTTTGTAAATTTTATTGTGCGTATTTTTCTTGATAAGTTTTAAATTATATATTGTAAAATAATGACAAATGAATTGAGTTTTCGAGAGATACTAGAAACTTAACCATGACTAGTAGAAGTATCTATTTTATAAAACGTCGAAATATAATTCATTTTCCCTTTTTTATAGTAATTTAACGTCAACTGTTCTGCATCTCTGACTGTACAAAATTCAATATTTTTTACCAGTGAAATTGAAATGTCTTTTCCATTTCCATGTCTGGAAGTAATGGATGCATAACGACTTATCGATAGAAGTTTTGTTCAATACTTCTTTTACAAAAGCATTTACTCAATCGAAAAAAAAACTATAATTTCTTATTGAAAATACTTTATTGTATGTCAAAAGGACTTTTTTGTTTATCATTTGAGAATGCTCAAATTCTAAAGTAATATTTTGTTTTTTTAATATTTGTATTTGACATTTATAAAACATTTTTCCTTATATTCTGGGCATATTTTGGAATAAGCCTACTTTTTTAAAACTGAAACATCGACTGAAATAAAATTGTGGGTCCTAAATAAATGTTTCTTCAGAGAACATGCAAGTTATTTCTAAGGTATCGCTGTGTCATCATCGGGTTTTCGTTTGATAATTATCAAAATAAAAATAAATAAATACAATTTGTCACCTTGTGCATAAATTGAAATCAAATACTTCTACTTTACTATAAAAGATTGAAATTCCTAATAAATAAAAAGAAAAGTCAGCGGCCAATTTAGACCATAATAACATGGAAAGAGTGAAATGTGTTCACACGGCACAGTTTTCACATTCACAGAAAAGGAATAAAGTTACACATAATTATCATTTTTCAGGAATATAGAATATGAGTTTTATAATACGCAGTGACAAATTTTTATTAAAATATTTTTTTTATCGAGATTTTTCAAGGTTTAACCACACAATGCACCGACTCATCGTTTCGCGATTGCACGTGCTGCATCGTTCGAATGTGTGTGTTCAGAGTACTTTCCCATATGGTGAAAGAAAATGATAGTCTGATGCGGTCGAATCGAGCAAATGAAAGGAATAGGGATATATAGTGGGTGAGCAAAAATAGTGAAATATATTGCAAAAAAACTTAAATTACATGCTTGCTATAGCGAAGTTTGTAGGTGGCGCTGAAGTTTTTGCATAATGTAACAACTTACATACGCTTGTCTACACATTGAAAGCATCTTTTTTGTCAAGACAGCGTTCTGTGAAGCTGTGAATGAATCATGTCAGAGCTGACCAATGGAATTTCAACGTGGCCAAATTGTTGTGGCTCATATGGTGGGTACTTCTGTAAGCAAGGTAACGATAGTTTCTGATGCATCATTAGACACAGTGTCCAAGATTTTGACTGCCTGGAAAAAAGTTTGAAAAAACTGCACCTGACGTACAAACGGGGACAGAAATGCGTGTTGGCTAACAGAGACAGGCGAGCATTGCATAGTGTTGTGATCAAAAGTAAGAAGTTTACTGTTGTAAAGGTGACTGCTGAGCTGAATACTGTGCTCACAGATACTTTTAGCATAAAAACAGTATGAATGTGGATTCACATTGAAGGCCATCCTACGTTGTATTAATCAAGATTATATGGTTTCTGGAAGCCGTTTATGAATTTTGTATTTCTGTAAGTGCTGTGAACTCGCAACGGACACAGGAGGTTGTGCAATTCGAGCATAGCCAGCGGACGGTCT
The DNA here is from genome assembly GCA_963931845.1 of Maratus michaelseni. Lineage (NCBI taxonomy): Eukaryota > Metazoa > Arthropoda > Arachnida > Araneae > Salticidae > Maratus > Maratus michaelseni. Next base: position 191,683,077 of record OZ007587.1, read on the forward strand.
GGTTGAACCAATTAAAAACATATGTATTTTTACAGAATTTAGCAACTCGTGTTATAAAACTATGCTCGATAGTTGTACAAAATCATAGTTTTATAGTTACGCTTTTTTTTTCTGTGAGACTCGAAACTATTCACTTTCTTTTCATACAGAAGTGCCTGGTGTACAGAGTTTAATAAATTTCATATTATAGGTGGCTGGAAATAATTTACCGTTATCTTTAGATACGCTAGATACTATCTTATAAAAAAAAACATGCGGTAAATTTCAAATTTTTATGTCTTTTTAAATAGCTTAGTTTGGTGAACATATTACTGCACAAAATCTGTGACAGTATTATCGTACACAGTTAAACAGAGTAGACAGAGAAACACAAGCACTTTTAAAACGAAGTTTGTGTTTGTAGAACTAGATGTTAGCCTTTTCAGTGATGCGTTGTTTGAAATGTTCGTCTACCCAATTTCAAATGCGAATGTTGTTTCGTTTGGAAGTGACGAAAATAAAGTAATTTTTATACCTGATAGTTACTCCAATTAATGTATTACAGATCACTTATATTGTATGTGGTATTTCAGTTCGAATATCCTACATACGCTGCACTATTTCTCTATGAAGGATTTAATCTAACAAAGCGTAGGGTAGAAGTACGTAACAATTTGTATCACTAAATCGACGTACTACAATGAAAAAGTGTCTGTGTACTATTAAAATTATATTTATTCCACAATGAATAATAATTATTATATGTCACTTTAATATGCTTTTATGTTCTTGAGACATGGACGTCCATAGAAATAAGGCACCTTTTTCACCTTACCACCACATAGCAACTACAAAATGCAGCTCTCGTTAATCAGTTTTCGGACCTTTTAAAGCCTTTTACAATGCGGGCGTTGACACATGGATGCTCAGAAATCCGGGTACAACCATGTCATTTTCAAAATTGTTGAATGTATTGGTGAAGCACATGAAATATCAGCCCTGCCTCACTGTGCACTAGACGTAGTACACAGTAAGACTAATGCTAATATTATTTTTAATTGATTATTGTCCCTGTTTCTATTCATGTATATCACGTGAATGCAAGATGCTCCCAATAAGAAAATTTATGTATTTTCAATAGCTAACATTTATTCAGTCGATTATATATAGTTCTTAATTAACGTTTTATAATAATCTGTCTCACTACGACGCTCTCCTACAGATTTTATGAAAAATTAAGAATAACCAATACTATAACAGCTATGAGTCTTTATTGTAATAGTATCCCGTTTTTTATTTTTAAAGTTCAAACTTAATTTTATTATCTTAATTCTGGCACAGTTCAAGAATAGAAAAAAATTCTTATTCGTAGGTCACATATTTTAATTGACATTGGAATATAACTTTCAAGACAAACATAACTTTTGCTCTAATTGATCTTAAAATCTATATCAAATGTCCGATGCAATTATGTAAAGTGATAATATTTAAAGTAACTGTTTTCAGACCATCATTATTTTCAGTTTACAAGAAATATTAAATTTGCATGTTAAATGTATATGCTAAGTTTAGATGTTAAAACGGCATTTGTACGCGTGTAGTTTAAAATGTATCGTTTCTAAATTTGAGAAAATAAATACTAAAGAGTAAAGTGATTCCACTTGCCATTTATTTTATTTATCTGTGCTTGATAATAAAAGGACATATAAACATGTTCTCTCTTTGGACAAACGTATTTCCCTTTTGAAAATAAAAACAAAATTCAACAAAAGACTTTTTTTGTAATAATGTTTAATTTGCAGTAACTCAGTAGAGTTATAAAATAGGTATAAAATTCGATAACAATCAAGATTTAAAATCACTTGCATAGCCTTAATTTTATTTATTTGTACTTGCTAATAAAAGGACATACAAACATGTTTTCTTTTTGAAAAAAAAAATTTTCGACAGAAGAATTTTCTTGTAATAATGTTTAATTTGCAGTAACTTAGTAGAGTTATAAAATTAGGTATAAAATTCGATAACAATCAAGAATTAAATTCACTTGCATAGCCATTCATTTTATTTATTTGTACTTGATAATGAAATGACATACAAACATATTCTCTCTTTGGACAAACATGTTTTCTTTTTGAAAATAAAAAAATATTCAACATAAGACTTTTTATAATAATGTTTAATTTTCAGTAACTTAGTAGAGTTATAAAATTAGGTATAAAATTCGATAACAATCAAGTATTAAATTCACTTGCATAGTCATTTATTTTATTTATTTGTACTTGCTAATAAAATGACATACAAACATGTTCTCTTTTTGAAAAGAAAAAATACTAAACGAAAGATTTCTTTATAATAATGTTTAATTTGCAGTACCTTACTAGAGTTATAAATTTTGGCATAAAGTTTGAGGTTTAAAATCCAATAACAATCACAAGAATTAATTTCAATGAAAATACCAAATTATAAGGTATTAAGATATTCTTTTTCGATTCTTCAGAAATTACAGAGGTAGTACAGACAGTACGATTAAACACATTTAATTTCTTTTCGTAGAATTTAGGCACATAATAAAATCACTCATGTAAAAATATGCTAAGAAAACATATTTTGCTAAATATTAATACAATAATTATAAAGGAAATTGTAGTATTAAGAATGCATTTTAATTATACTTGATCGATATGTGTGTGTGTGCATGCGTGTATGTATTTATATGCACTGTGTTTGTTTTAAATTAATTTCATAATTACTATTCACTAATGATAAAAACTTGGAAGTATTGTTTTAACTAAACAAACCTTATGTAGTAGTAAATTGTTTGCATGAGAAATGTTTATTATCAGTGAATATATGATTGGAATGGAAGTTTTAAAGCTTAGAGAGCGATTTCTGATTGTGGAAAAAGACAGATTTACTTCATGACATTGTGCAAGGAATTACTCATTCTTTTAGATAATGCTTTTAGCAATGAGTTCTTAAATGAGAAAATAAAATACAAAACATAAAATGATAACAAAGCAACTGAACAAACATACAAACATATTCTGTCTTTGGACAAACATGTTTTCTTTTTGAAAAAAAAAATCAACAAAATACATTTTTATAATAATGTTTAATATTCAGTAACTTAGTTTTTCGAATATTTTCGTTGATAAATAATAAGCAAAATATACTTCGTAGTTTTAATACTCACCCCCCCCCCCTTTTTAAAAAAATATAAATTAACATTTTTATACTAAAATCATTATGCAAAATATACAATTATTTGTAAAACAATTCAAGTTAAGCCTTTTCCACCACACAATCAGAAAATGTTTTTTACCGCATTAACCTTTTAGTTCCTTAATTAAAATATAAATATTTTGTCGTCCTTTGTAGCTCCTTGTTTCATTATTTTTGAAACACTTTGAATAGGTATGCTGGTTTTCTAGTTATTAATAATTATTTTCGATTCTTTGGCTAATATGTACTTCCTTCTTAGCTCCATTGTTTTTTTCTATTGTTACATATTTTGTTTGTCAAGCATTACAACAAACATCCTTTTACTAAAAGATAATTTTCGTTTAGAAAACTTAAATGATATTATACAGGAATACCTGAAATATTAATCATTTAGTTACGATATCAATTGTCATCTTAAGAACATAGAGTTCTTAGTATCTTAAAATCACTGAGCTCGACAATAGAACGAACAGCTAACTTCCTATTCTGATACATTGTATCCAGCGGTCCGCCCATGAATACAATGCCAAAGATTTTCCGAGGAAAATCTTTAACAAAACACAGATTTTCTCCCATAGAATAGTATGGGGTAGAAATTTTCAAATTAGATTATCTTTAAAAAATATGACGAAGTTGCTACAAGTTTCGCTAATATACATTTTTTATTGTAAAAACTACAGGTTTTATTTAAATTCATCGCCAATATTTAATTTGATATTTGTTAAAAAGGAAATTTTATATAAGCTCAATAAAAAAAAGAAAAATATGTTAAGTATTGCTCATAAAAATATGAAAAAGCTGTAGAAACAACTAAACGTGACAAAAAGTATGCGAAAAAAATTTAAAAATTGCCTGTAATATTAAGAAAAGTGCAGGATTCATTATTTGCGCACGCTGAAAGTGTGATGCGGTTGCGGCAGAAAATGAATCGGTGAGTTAGATCTCCGTATTATTATAGAGCTCAGTGCTCAAAATATTGTTCTAATAGTTCGTTTTAATAAGTGATCTCGAGCATTTCTTAAACTTTACTTTTAAATTATAATTATCAATCAGGGCATTTTCTTTATTATATGATGATGGAAACATAAAATGGATGTTAAAAAAACCCTATTAAAGGTTAGCATTAAAAACTTCCAAGCAGTTAACGCTGATGAAACGTGAAATATCATAAATTAATTTTATCTTTACATGAAGTAACAAGAATTAGAAACTACGCCTGTAAAGTCTCGTAAAAATACTTTCTTGTTTTTTGAAGACATAAAATGCTTTTATCTTGTAGCTAGCCGCAATTTTTAATTATTAGGTGCTTAAAACATTTCTAAGTATATGAAATATAACATTTATTTTTTCTCAGTTTTATGCATTTATACGTGTGTGTAATTAAACATGCCCAAATTTCAGATGTGATGCATATTAAATATCCATAAAACTAGTTATTACGTTGTAGTACAAAATTCTTATAATATATAAAACATATATAAATATATAATATATAAAATATTCTTATAATTAATATGAAAAAAGGAATTATTATTTTTTTTAAATTCTAATATGTTGTGAAATTGTTTGTATATCCTAAATGCTAAATTTTTATTACAATGATTTACTTTTCTTTTAGACGAATGAACATACTTTTTCATTATTTTTAATGTTTTTAATACATCTTTTAAATAAAAATGATTTATTTTAAATATAATTACGATGCAATTTTCGACAATCTAGTCATCATTTTGACATTGCACAATTTGTATTTATATATAAACTTCTGGAAAAATATTCATAGATTACATTTAATAATTTTTTACAACAACAACAAAAAAAATCACCCAATATATTTATGACCAAGTTGTCCCAGAAGAAAAAAAAAACAACAAAAAAAAAACGGAAATAGCTATTTTACTGCAAATTATGTCTTCTTTTAATTTATGTAGGAAAAAAAAAAAGAAAAAAAGCTTAAAAGATCGTCTTTATACTGAAACTGCACCAAACTTTGAAATTTTCAATACGGTTACCTAATTTTGACATCATATTTGGATTTTTCGATAAATTTTACCATTGGGTAGAAACGGGAATTAAACGGTTAAGTAGTTTAGGAATGAGGGTTTAAAGTTTGGAGCTCTATAATTTAAACTCATTTGTAAACATTACAAAACAAATTGCAATGCAAGTAGTTTAGTGTTTGTTTCCCCTTTGCTTATTTTTTAAACATAAATTGAAAAAAGGCGTAATTTCTAGTCGATTTCTAGTTTTTTCCGTTTTCTTATGTGACAACTTAGAGATTAAAATGTAGGGGGTGTTCTCTTTTATTTTATTTTTTTGGCCGACTGCAGATCAAGACATTAATAACACACCTGTGAACACGTGAATTCCCCATTCCTTGCTGACAACGTGCTTTCATTACCTGATCAAGCGAAAGCATTGTTGATAAAGCTTTATTACATCAAGCAGTGGATCATCAACAGAAGTACTGCAAAAGTTTCGTACGAAGAAAGGACTCAAAACTGGAAAGGGATGCTGCAGTTTGTCATACACGGTCCTGTTATTTTTCTTTCTGTTCATTGGATATATATTTTTTGTAGTTCAGCTAATCGCTTTTTATCGGTGTCTTTTATATCTAAAACTTTTTCTTATTTAAAAATCAATAATAATAATAAAAATGCGATCGCTTTTAGGTCCCTATAATGCAAATCGCTTTTTTTTTTTATCACCATTTGTTCATTTTTAATTAAGTTTTGAGGGTGAAGGGAACTTTCGACGAACTCGGTATATTAATTTAAACAGCGTTTGTGCATTTTCAGTTTCTCTGTTTTCTTTATATAATAGAACTTTTTTGACAAATTTACGATACAACATTAATTTCAATAGGTATATTCCTCTATTGTGACTTTGGCCATCAACCTAAAAATTACAAAAAATCCGTCTACCGGGAGGAAAAGGTAGCTGTGATAGTTCATGTTTTTAAAAATTCAACTTATTTTACTCAAACACCCGAAGCTAAAACGCTTGGAATCCGATTATAGAAGATACAATCCCGGTTTTCGTTAAAACTGAATTTGAATGCAAATTTCAGCGTTAGAGTTACAGCATAGCAAAAATCAGATTGTTTCAAAATGTCAGCCACTCTAGAACTTCAAACTGCTATATCTCAGCCACTTTTAAAGATAAAAACAAAACAAAAAATGTTCTGCAATCCATGTATCACGATATAACATTTGACGGAAACAACTTTTTCAATTTATAGTTTTTTACACATGTTTTTAAATTTAAAAAAATTTAAAAAATTTAACTTGCCGCCATTTTGAAACAAGATGGCACATGAAGCTGGTCAACGAACTCGTTCGAGACCTTGGTATGTTCTGTACACTGATCAGTCACGGTCAAATCGATTCATAAATACGAGTGTTACAGCATAACAAATATCAGATTGTTTCAAAATCTCAGCCACCTTAGAAATTCAAACTGCCATATAGTCAGCCATTTTTTAAGATAAAAACAAAACAAAACATGTTCTGGAATCCTTGTATTACGATCTAACATTTAACGGAAACAACTTTTTCAATTTATAATCTTTTTATACATTTTTTTGAATAAAAAAAAAAAAAACTAAAAAAAATTAACTTGCCGCCATTTTGAGACAAGATGGCGGATGAAGCTGGTCAACAAACTCGGTCGAGGCCTTGGTATATTCTATACACATACTCAGTAATATCCGAATCGGTTCATAAATAAGAGAGTTACAGCATGACATACGTCAGATATAGCTATATATCTATATCTATATCTATCTATACATATAATATATATATATATATTTCTTATGTTTCAATGGTTAAATTTTACTTAAAGTTATATATATATATATATATATATATATATATATATATATATATATATATATATATATATATATATATATATGGATATATATAAATCAACATTTGAACGGAGTGTGGTTTGGGGGTCTGGGGGTCATGATCGGTGAAAACATACCAAAATGTTTGGAACTGCTTTCCTCCGAACCGCTGCAATAGTAGCTTTTTGTAATGAACGCTACCTAAAATTAAAAGGGCAATGCTAAAATTAATTGAGCGTATACATACACACCAACAATTGTGAATATGAAGTGTTTAGTACATTTCTATCATTTTAACACGAAGTTACAATGAATATATTTCGAATAAAAAAAGCAATACGCAATACAGCACCTTCTGTGAATAATTTTTAAACAGGAATATGTGAAAAAAATCAATATATGAATGTCTACAGCGTATCAAACGATGCTGGCAATTAGAGTGACTTTATGAATAAGTGAGTGGCAACATGTGTCTAATAGCGTAATCCTTTATAAGAAGTTTCAATAGCGTCTCGACGTCAGCGCCACCTGTATTGGTTAGAAAAACTATTTTACTTGATTAACAATGGTTCACGGCAATGGTAAAGGTTCAAGGTGTTAGCGAAGTGTTTAACAATAAAAATATATAACAAAATGCACTTAGATCTTCTATGTTAATTCAGAATTTCAATGCAACTAGTAAAGACAGAAAAAAAAACATATAGCAGGTTTAGTTGGTTTCTAGAGAAGCAGATCTGGCGATCTAACTATAAAAATATAAATCTTAAATGTGTTCATCTAATTAATATGAAGGAGGAAAATAACTTTTTTAGTTTATCAAATATGCAGCAACTGATCTGTTGTTGAGCCAGTTTTTTTTTTTTTTACTTGTTTGAAAAAAATGTCGCTAAAGGAATGAAAAATGGTAAACTTTGGTATTCGAGCTTATTTCACCGTCAACAAATGCTGAGGCGCTAGTGTCTATGGGAAGATTAAATGTTAAGAAGATTGCTATTAAATCCAATGGAGGTGAGCCCTCTTACAATATTTACTCTATGGTCGGACGAATAACATTTGACAGGTCGAAAAGATTTTGAACAAAAACTTGGCAAGCCTGTCATTATCGCCCAAAAATGTTTTTAATTTGTTTCATTCGCCGAATCGAGCTTTTATATGCGAGTATTGCCGTGTTTACGAAATGGTTTCTTATAGTTTGTACTAAAACTTTCAATATGAGTCTTTTATGTGTAAAAGCACTCAGGCAACAACGTAGATTTTATTAAATGTGGATGAGAATAAATGGTTGTCACAAACTACTCTGTTGTATCAAATCATTTTCATTAAAATACGACAATTGGTACGCAAAAAGAAAACGAAAGTACGTAAAGTTAATTTTACTATGGGACCATGAATAAAGAGGAATTGACATATCCTCAAAATGGTGAAACTGCAAATGTAACCGGTTCCGCAAGGCGTGATTACAGCCGGGCCAACTTCAACCGGTAAAATTGAATACAAATTTCCTTATTATTTAAATTCCTTATTCATTCAAAATTTCTATCATAATTAAGTCAAGCAATTTTATTCGTTTTTTTCTGGTGGAAGTTTACACTGGCGTTAATCAGGTCCTAAACCGATGTATACAAACAACAGCCGCCATCGTGTGACTACATATTCAGTTACTTCACTCGCTACCAGTAGATACTACTCTATCTATCTCCTATTTATTCATAGCTCCATTAATAATAATATTTGGTAGTCAGAAAAGTTCGTGCGAATTGGGAAAATCAATTCGTACCGGAAAATTCTGACCGTTAATTATTAGACATTAGATATCGGAATCAATGTCTAATAAAAAGAAAAGTAACTATCTTTAGTCTGCCTAATGGTTTTTTATTAATAAGATTTAATATTTTGTAACTTTTATACTAAATATATGGCATCTGTATTTTTTTCCTTTTTTGAGATGGGTTCGACCCTCTGAAGGTTTCGTTTGTCATCTTCTTGGATCGAATAGACATTTTTTTATTTACATTTTTACTTTTTTATTGTTAAACTTCTATTTCATTATTATATTGTGAAATATTTATATTGAATTTTTAACTTTTTGAATTTGTCACGCATCCCTATTTCTATCTTCATGCCGATTACCTATAACCTGGAATTTCAGTTGGTACGCCACTAGGTATTCCATCCTGCTAACTACAGTGGTGGCCAAAAGTGTGGACATTTTTTTAAAGTTTCATGTTTTTCAACTTTGTGTGCTTGTAGAATATATTAATTATCACTTAAATACAAACGTTTATATATCAAATTGAAGGTAATTTAATGTAGAATTTAATAATGAAAACAGTATTAAAATATCTGTATTACAAAAAAAAGTTATGCAACTAATAGTAAGATCTATCTTAGATTTGCATTTTTTTAAAGGGACACTTACACAATCAATACTTAGTAGGATAACCCTTATTTTTTAAGACAGCTTCACAGCGTCTTTTCATCGAGTGAACGAGTGTTTGGAGTTCATCTTTCGTAATCACATGGTGCCAAGAATCAATTATAGCTTCAATAAGTTGTCTTTAATTGGATGGACGTTTCTTTCGTACAAGAATTTTCAAACGTCGCCACAAATTTTCAATTGGATTGAGATCAGGGTTGTTTCCTGGCCATGGTATATATCTATGCCTTTATTTTGAAACTATGCTTTGCATACTTTTGCTGTGGGCATGGAGCTGAATCCTGCTGAAAAACAAATGGTGCGTTGTTGGGGTATCAATTCGGGTTCCAGGACAGTTTCGATGTATTTTTTGGCATTCAGGATGCCATCAATCACTTGAATCCAGCCCACACCATCTGCAGACATACATGCCCAAATCATGACATTTGTTGGGTTTTTTGTAGTTGCTTCAATGCAATCAGGATGAAGTGCTTCTCCTACTCTACCTCTCACGTATTTTCTACCATCACTACCAAAGAGCGACATTTTACCCTCATCGCTCCAGATTACTTGCGTCCATTCATTTTCTGACCATTTAATGTGTTCTTTTGCCCACTTAACTCGTTTTTTGCGTTGCTTTTGATTTAAATATGGTTTTTTCCTTGGAATTCTAGCTTGTAGTCCAAATCCTGATAACCTTCTTCTTATTGTTCTTGAACTTACTGCAATACCCGCTGCATTCATTTCCCATCTAATGGTATCTGATGAAATTTTTCTATCTTGAAGGCATAGCCGTTTAATTTTTCTATCGGCAGTAACACTTGTGCATTTTTTCGGCCTGATTTGGCCTTATTTTCCACTGATATAGTTTTTTCATAACGTAAACAGAACTTTCGTACACCAGAACAAGTCACTGAACAACCAACTTGTCTTGCATTTTCAATATAAGAGAGGCCATTTTTTCTCAATATGACAATTCGGCTTCTTTTTGTAGATGTCCAATTAGTTGTTCTTGTTGATGACATTGTTTAAAATTAGTTTAATTAAAAAAAGGACTTTAAATATTCAAAAACAGCAATACTCTATTTAATTGTACTAGTATGCATCATTTCGCAAAATATTTCCACAACAATAACTCTTTTACCATCCAAATAACCTAAACTGTAGTTACAGACATTTTATTGGTCCTCAGAACAGTGTTTGTGATTGGCTAGTACGCTTTCATTACAAAACACGTCCTTATTCAAAACGATTTGTGTTTGTTTGTTCTACTAAAATGAGCATAACGTTTTTTGTAATACAGATATTGTAATACTGTTTTTATTATTAAATTCTACATTAAATTACCTTCAATTTGATCTATAAACGTTTGTATTTAAGTGAAAATTAATATATTCTACAAGCACACAAATTTGAAAAACATGAAACTTTCAAAAAATGTCCAAACTTTTGGCCACCACTGTACATTGCTCCATTCTCTAATAATTAAATGATAGAATTTTAACGAATTGATTTTCCCAACCGTCACGAACCTTCCGGACAACCCAATACAATTTTAGTACGACTGCAAGCAGTTTCGGCTCATGACTGACTTTATTTGGAGCACAAAATGTATAGTTGCCAAATGTATTATTTTCTTACCACTATTTTGTAAAAGAAACATTTTGCTTATTTGTTAGTAGAAAATTCTGATTAAAGCAAACACAAGTTTTCTTTAAAAAAATAATGGTAGGAAAAGAATTAAATTGTCATCCGTGCATTTAGTGCTCCAAAAAGAGCGAGTCACGTGCCACCACTGATCATGCAAGCAAGACGTGAACTCAGAAAGAGTCTCCTGAAGTCACTTTCATTTATTACTTCGAAATTACTTGCTAAGCATATACGAAATTGGACCAAGATATTTAACGTAATAATTTCGAATATATATTTTGATGCAATTCTATACAATGAAAATTGAGATACAATTATAAATTTCACCGCAAAAAAGCGCAGCATAGCAGCGACCTTTGCTAAGTATAGTTTTGTATAATAAAGCATTTTAGATATAAAATTTGATGCCTTTCCCTCCCATAGATGCTGCGAAATAGCTATCATGTACATCATGTACAACAAGCATATATGCATCACATGTAACATGTGATATACACCAAAATCTAGTTAGCAAAAATTTATATTAATATTTAACTAAATATGAAGATTTAAGTAATACGGAACATTAGTTCTTGAGTTATAGCCCTCAAATAGTGGTATAACACACACACAGGCAGTCAAAAGTCCAAAAATAATCAAATAGTACTTCAGGTATCCAAAAATATATAAATACAACAATAACCGAGACAAATATAGTTTAATAATTCGAATTATTTCTTGTTATGAATATAAAAGAAAGTAAAAACATGAGTAAAACAAATTCTTAACGCAATATTATTTTTAAAGAGTCTGGTAATTTAACAAATAATGTGAAAATTTGGCAAATAATGTGAAAAATATAGAATGTTTAAGCGTGTGTTAAGCGTATTCATTATATGCAAATATAATTCTATAGGTCATAGTTAAATTGAATTTTAAATTTTAAATTTCATATTCAAAAGTGAATTGTATTCATAGTGCTTTTGTAAATTAATATTTAAGTAATATGAATTCCATCCCATGGTACTTTTTGATTATTTTTTGGACTTTCGGCTGCTTGTGTGCGTGTTATATCAATATTTGAGGACTATAACTCAAGAACTAATGTTCCGAATTTCTTAAATATTCACATTGAGTTAAATATTAAAATATATTAGATATATATTAAAATATAATTTTGTAAATAGTGTAATTAAAAAAAAGCGTTGTCGAAAGTAAACTTATGATAAAATAAATGCAAAATAAAAATGTCGAAAATAAATTATCATCATCTTTAAATAACCTCCCCCCCCCCCTCCCCACAAAAAAAAAAAAAAAAAAAAAACAGAATCACAATCCTAATCTTGTTTTATCACAAACAGCTTTTTTATTACCTCTGGAAAAAATCTCTTTCTGAAAATTCTGAATAGACTATATTTTAGCATTGCGTTTACATAATGTGCCTACTATGGATGACTGTTATTTTGAGATAAGAGCTAATAGCATACTTTGTCTTATAACAGATTTCCTATTTTTCTGGATTACCCTTCTAAATTAAGACATGATGAGCGTAAATTTTGTGTACTTGAAACCATTGAAAATCAAAGCAAAGAATAAAATCGAAATAATCAATAAATAAGTCTTGAATAACGTTGCCAAGCAACTAAATAAAAATCTATTTCTCAAGCAATTCTGTTTTTGTATAATGTTTTCTTTACATAAGATGATTATTGTTGGATTTTCTTGATAAATACGATTAATAAAACCTTATAGGATATATCTGAAAAATTCAGCTAAGCTTTCTGGGTATATTATTACATTATTATTTTTTGTTTATATATATATATATAGGACGGTAAAGGGAGAGCAATGCTGCTGATTTCTTTTTTTTTCTATCTCTTCATGCCTTTTTTGTTTTTAAGATAAATGTAGAAGATTTGATCATGGAAACTTAAGAATAAATAATCTTATATCATGTGTTTTGTTTTACAAATCCTCATCTTTAAATAAATATACAACAAAAGTAAAAACCGACATTGAACAATCAGCTCATTAAAATTATTTTTCGATGTATACTAGTTTTATAAACATTTATTCAGGAACGTAACAGCGATTTACAAATATGGGAGGAGTTTAAATAGCCTTTTTCAAATAAATTAAGCAGTTAGTATTATCAATAACTAATAAAAATATTTATGAGAAGTCTAATCGCCCAAAATAGTTATTAAAGTCACTATCATAAAGTCAATATGATAATTATTTGAGATAGAAGATTTAAGATACTGAATTCTATTGAATTACTATTATCTATATCATAAAGCAAAATCATGTCAGTGATCTATAAATTATTAAATCTATCTCTGTCATGTGCAGCACGATTGAAAAATATTATATCGGTTACAGTTAAAACAATATAAAAAGTTCAGCATTTGTTTCCGGCTAATATTCCCTTGCCGAAATTAAAACTTCATCAATAAATAAATGCATTAAAATAATAAAAATGATATACAAATTTAACAGACATGGAATGAAAATACGCAATTAAATCATTGAAACTATCAGAATCAAATGGCTGCTCTAAGTAGTGTAATCTTTCGTAATTTCTTCGGCTATTAACTACTGACATGCTGGTAATATGAAAGCATAGCTATTATTAAATTTTCAAAACTTTATTTAAATACATAATTGATATTTTTCATATAGAAATGTTTTTTGGTGTTGTCATTGAGCAATCTAAAATTATATATTAAATGTAAAAAAAAAAAAAAAAAAAAATCTATTAGAGTTTTCAATAAACAAAAAGTGGCTTTGACCTACATTTTGTAATCTAGCAAGACCGGATTGGATCCCCTACTTAAATTAATGAGAAAACAGGTGGTTCAGGGAAGTATAGGCCCCCTCCCACACCTGATATAGTGCAGAAGTATTTTCAGAAAAACCAGAAAACACACAGTCCTTGAGTATCATTGCATGTAATCGTATATCGCGTTACAATCAGCAAAAAATTAAATATTCTGGAAATGCTTAGTAATATCAGATGAAAGAAATGAAACTACAAGTTGGAAGTATCACTTAAACGAAATGAATTTAAAAAGTAAGGCGACTTGCAGAGCTGACGCTGAGGCCCTTGATCTGCAGATATACTCGTTAGAAATGTAATGAATATTTATAGTGCTGCATGATATATAGAATTGATTTTCCTGTGATGCATTACATTTTTCGATACGTTTGTGGTAGAGCCCCAGGTCCTAATCTTAATCCTAACATACTTGATGTTATAATGAATTTTAGAAAATATAATATTGTATTTTGCGCTGACTTAGAAAAAGCCTTTTTGCAAATTGGGATATCAGAAGAGGATCGGGTATATTTAAAATTTTTGTGGTTTGGTGACGAAAATGATAACTTAACTTTTTTGAGATTTACTCGAGCAGCTTTTGGGGTAACTTGCAGTCACAGTATTTTGGCTGCAACGATTAGATATCATATTCGGAAATATATTGATCATCCTGAAGTTGTTAAGATCTTGAATTCATCTTTATACGTAGATGATTTAATAACGGGGTCAAAATCTGATGAAGACGCTTTTTATCTATCATCAACCGCTTCGGATATTTTTAGGGAAGCTGGTATGAATTTGCGAAAATTCAAAACTAATTCTGTTAAACTTAGAAAAATATGGGAGGAAAACAATTTATGTGACTCAGAAGAAAATTCGAATAATTCTTTAAAGATTTTGGGATTATTATGGGATACCAATTGGGATATTTTACGTTTTGATGTACAATCCTTTCCTGATGAATGGAAATTTAATCCAACGAAACGCGTTGTTCTTAAAGCCTTGTTAAAAATCTTTGATCCGATTGGATTCATCGCACCATTTTCTATTCGTATGAAAAGTTTGCTACAGGAAACATGGAAAAGGGGTTTGGAATGGGATGAAAAATTCCCTGATGATTTAAAAATTGAATGGGAAAATTGGTGTTCAGAAATCGAACATTTAGATAAATTTGAGATTCCCCGCAAATATTTTCCGCAGGGTCTAGAATTTTCAGACCCAATTGAAATTCATATTTTTTCAGATGCCAGCCCTAAGGCTTATGGGGCTGTAGCTTATTTTCGATATATCACAAGTAATAATGAAATTATGACCAGTCTTATTTGGGCAAAATCTAGAGTTTCCCCGATTAAGTGTTTGACAATCCCTCGTCTTGAATTAATGGGGGCATTAATAGCTGCTAGGATGTCTAAATATTTAAAAAATGTATTTAATTTTCAAAATTTGGAAATGCATATCTGGTCAGATTCCACTATTACGTTATACTGGATAAAAGGATCAGCCAATAATTGGAAGCCCTTTGTGGCTAACAGAGTTGTAGAAATACAATCTTTGACTGATCCGAAATTATGGAAGTATATTCCGGGTAAGGACAACCCGAGTGATCTTCTTACTAGAGGCGAGAACTTACATAACCTCACTAAAAATAAATTATGGTATTATGGTCCTGAATGGTTATCATTACCAAAGGACAGACCTGGAACTGGCCAAAACCTGAAAAGGTACCATTTAAAGTAAACATATTAAATCAAAGCACTTTGAATGAAAGAAAATCATCGAAGTTGAGTTCTGATCAAATATCTTGTACAGTAGGTGTTGTACCTCCAGAATCATTGTTAAAAATAGAAAATTTTAGTAATATTTCAAAATTACTTAACATCACAGCATGGATTTTTAGATTTCTAAATAATATCATCAAAAGTAAAATTAAAATTTCAGGTGAGCTGACAGCTCCAGAAATTGAAAAGGCAGAAATTTATTGGATAAAACAAACTCAATTATCTGTCTTTGATCGTGAAATTGATTTTTTGAGAAGGGGATTTTGGGAACGAATGGTTCGTTCGGTAAAAACTCCGTTGAAGAAAGTTCTCGGTAAATCTTGTCTCTCCTTTGAAGAAATTCAAACCACTTTGACCGAAATTGAGGCTGTGATTAATGGTCGCCCATTGACGTATGTCTATGAAGAAAACAGTGAACCGCTTCCACTTACACCTTCTCATTTTTTGATTGGCAAGCGAATAAATTCTCTACCAGATCTTCATTGGGTTTCCGAAACTAAATCGAATAAAATAACACTGACAAAAATTTTGAGATATCGAGATCAAGTTTTAAACCATTTTTGGAAACGTTGGAGGCAGGAATATTTACTAGAACTGCGTTCTGCTAATTTTACAGTTCCAGTCAAAACTCCAACTGAATTCGAAATTGGAGATGTTGTGTTGATTAATGAGGATAAAACTCCAAAGCACATGTGGAAATGTGGACGAATAACAGAACTGTTTTTAGGAAGAGATTCAAAAATTAGATCTTGTGCCATTCAGACTGTTTCCGGTGTGATAAAAAGACCAATCCAATTAATTTATAAATTGGAACTAGACATTATGGACTAATAAGACTTTAATGAACATTATAATGAACATTTTATTTTCATTTTCTATTATTATCGTTTTCTAATCCCATTATTTTGTATATTTTAGTTTCAGTATTAGCTCCTGTGAAAACTGTTTTTGTGTTATCTCCTTATTGTAAGTATGTTCTATTTTTATCTTATCAATGTAGTTTAATTTTTTTTAGAAATTTAATTTGAATGATGAACAATTGGTTGTTCATCCGGGGGCAGTGTGTAAAAACCCCCTTTCTGTTGTTTTGATTGGCGAGATTAGGCGTCGCCAATAATAATTATTGTAACCCTTGCGTTTGTTGTCTTTCAGTTTTTAATTCTGATTCAGATGTGATGTAATTTTGAACCGAGTTCTCGGCGTTATATCCGAGTTTCTGAACCAGGCATTTGCTTGGTAATAATAATAAATTTATTAGTTTTATCTATCAGAACTTTTTATTTGATGTGTAAATTAATGAGAAATTTTTGGTATGAATAAGATCCTGGTTCGAAGTAGAATCATTAATTTCGTTTTGCATTATCTTCAGGGAGAGAGGGGCTCTTGGGCGATGATAGAGGCCTGAGGGTCTCAAAGCCGGTACATCTTGGTCAGTTTTAATGAGATTCTACTTCTTTGGCCTAAAATTCACATGTTTTTTCCGACTTTTTTTTCAGTTACAAGGAAAAGAGATATAACAATCGGACTTTTTGCATTACATTTACTGACATTTCAATTTTACATTTACACTTTTGTGTATAAAAAAAATGAATAAACCGTCTTGTGAGACGGGGAGTACCCGCAGGCGTGCGCCGTGTTTTCCGGTTACAAGCATCTGCAATAAATTTAGTCACCAAATTATGCAAAGGCATTAAATGTTCTGAAGCTTATAACAACATTTAGTTTAAAAAGTTGATTTTTGATAAAATAGAGGTGTTTAAAAAAATAATAAAGTCCTTTTTTTTTGTCTTTCTTTTTACATTTTGCGAAATCAAAAAAATATTTAATCGATGAAAATTATAAGTTTCGGTAGTATAAGCTCCAGCAAAAACGATTAGTTTTTTTTTAAAAGAAAAAATGAAGGAAATCGGTCAAATAGATCTCGAGAAAAATGGTCGCCCAAAAAACATGTTTAAACATTTACAATAGCATTATGTTCAGGTTTCATTCAATGTGTTTCATTCAATGAGCAAAAAAAAAAAATGTAAGGAATTAGAACATAACGAAACTGTTTTAGGGCAACAATCTACACAGTTGAGTGATGCAAAAACGTAAAATTAACAGAAATTTTTGTTTGACCCAAATAAGTTGAACCTCCCTTTAAGTGATTGTAACGGATACACAGTTTTTCTTATCCTTAATTGCATAAAAATTCTAAAATACATATATTACCAGATACGTTTTGTAAAAAGATTTACTATAACAAAATATAAAATTAATATAAAGTCCTCTTTACAACTTTTCGGTTTTTTAAATGAACGAAGGTTAGTAAATGTGAATGAGTTCGACAACTAGAAAATTGTTTTTAAAGAAAGAATTCATAACTTCTGAATAAAAGTTCATTGTTGAACAACTTGTAGAAAGAAATAAACAAATAGTTTTATATGTAGTAAACCTTTTTCAAATTCTTGTTTCAATTAAGGCCAGATGAAAGCATGTACAAATGGGCCTCAGGCCACGCGATAGGCCCATTTTACACGCCTACTTTAGAGAAAAACATATTATCTTTTTGGGGAAAAATCACTTCAAATTAAACATTATTTATTTGCATTTTAAAGGCCTGTCACTAATCTCTCCATTTACAAATAAAACTTTTCTACAGCACAAAACATCTTAATAAATGAACCACCATGTCAAATTACAATGAGAAATATGTAGCAACGGATTTGTTTTTTTTTTTTATATTTACCGGAAATAACATAACTTTGGTAAAGAAACATATATATATGCTCTAAAAAATTGGGCATTTTTTATGTAGTCAATTATAGTGGGGATTGGGGAAAATGATTTGCGTCATCTAAGCCATCCATCTTTCTTGCTTTGTATGCGAAGGAATTTTCGTTACGTGTTTGGAGAACATGGAAACAATGCGTCATCGTGATGTATCATCTTGACTTTCTACGGATGATTGCACACAAGATGATGCGAAGGATTTTCAGCGTAGCAGAAAGAGGATATCTGCATTAAATTTTTTCAGCATTGAAAAAACCATTAAAAAATTGGGGTCCCCGCAGCTGTAAAACTCATTTTTCTGATTGAAGAAAAGATACTTGAATTTCCAGATAGGTTTTGTATATTAGATTTTACAGTTACAGAAAAAGATCGATCATTCTATATAAAGTATGTTAAAGTGAAAATATTAAGTACTTCTGCTTATATGCAACGTGTTACCACGAATTTTTGTGTACCATGAACATATTCGGTCGGAAATACACGATTTTGGTATAGAAACGTCTGTATCAACCCTAAAAAAATGACAAAAATATTTTATTCTTGTACAATTAAACGAACAACTGTTTATTTATTTCTGTATTTTTAATTCTTGAAAACGTCTCTAAAGATTTTAATGAAAAAGACGGTTTAGGGGTTATTTGGGACTAGAAATTGGTTTGTCAGGGAGTCATCAACGGACAAAAACAGCTTTAATGCAACAGCCCTTCTTCGTACAGGTGATAAACATTGCAAAAAGCATACAAAATGTACAACAGCTGCTAAAAAATAAAATTAAATACAAGAAAAATATGTGTATACATATAGTATATGGTATATGTGAAATGAAACAATTTATCAAGTTATACCCGGGTAAAATGAATAATTTTCCCTAATCGGATCCGTAGACAACAATATACAATTTTAACTGTATGAGAGTTACAACAATAGTTACAAAAGTGAAATTTTTTGTCAAACGCTTTAAATGTGACTATGGAACTTTCTAGAAGCAAAGAATTGAAGCCGTATAAAGCATATAAAAATTGCAAAAACTGTAGTCTTATACTATTAAATGAGGAATTTTTATACGTACATACATATATATGTGACGTTTTGGAAGGTTGGGGTGATCAAGGCAGTGTTCCTCGATTAATAGCAGAAGCAATTGCAGTCGATCACACTCGGAAAACATATTCGTAGACGTGAAATGTAAAATACAGGAAAATCAGACGGTGGCTTCAGCTGATCATGAAAATAATTGTGAAACTTTCGTGAAAAGCTACTGTCACCCTTTTTGTACAGTCTTCAGCAAAAGTTTAGACAATCATGATATTTAACCTTTAAATAAAAATACGAACTCTTGGGTTCTACAATTCGCTATAATTATTTTTAAATATATTTCAAACATTTGAAGACGGAAATAATAATTTTAATGTAGGATAATATTCAATTTAACTGACAAAAGTGAAATTTTTTTATTGCAAAAGTTTACACACTTTCTTGATTTTGGGAACTGTTCACGGAAATATACAAATTTTAAACTTTTGATATCACATGCATGAAATATTTAAGTACATTTCACGATAGCATCGGTTAGTGAAGATTCCGCTAGATAGAAAGATTCAGTCAGAAGAAGTAATTGAAATATGTAAGCTGAAATCAAAAGGAAAGTCTGTTGTAGAAATTTCAACTACTGTGAATCATTCAAAGAAGTCTGTTTATCGAGTATTGTCTAAGGGTAACTCCTACAAAGTAAAACATAGATCTGGAAGGTCTCGTGTGATCAAAAACGAGATGATAGAAGGATCCATAAATTGGCATCTACTCAAATTAAAAGTGAGTCAGGACTTTGTGTGTCAATGAATACGATTTGTAGGCGAATAAAGAAAGAGGTAAATTAGTTAAAATGAAAAGGAAAAACCAGCCAGCTTTGAAATCTCACCAGTATTGACGAGAATGCAGTGGGCTCGCAAACAAATGTCATATGGACCCCAGTGGTGTACTGTGATATTTAGTGACGAAAAAAAGTAGAATTTGATGGCCTAGATGGGTGGGTCTACTATTGGCACGACTTGCGTAAAGAACCTTGGGCTTTCTTTAGTTGACAACAAAGTGGTGACTCCTTGATTATTTTCTTTAATGATTAAATATTTCTGGAGTTCTTCAATGGTCGCCAAACAGCACAAGACTACATACATACATTGGAGAACAATTTACAGTCATTTGGTGATCTTTTAGCTGGTCAAAACTATGTATTTCAGCAAGATAATGCGTCCATTCATGTTGCACACAAAACAAAAACTTGATTTAACCCTCAAAATATTACTGTTCTCAATTGGCCTGCGTGTAGCCATCGTCTGAACCCAAAGGAAAACGCTTGGGGCATCATGTCTCATAAGGTTTACACAAATTTTCGACAATATTCTTCTATTAATGAACTTCGAGCTGCTGTTGAACGTGCTTGTTACGAAATACACCCCCAAGTGATGCAGGATTTAGTTTACTTGATGGAAAAGCGTATTTTTGCGCAAATTGCAAACAATTGGGGTGCAATTCGATTTTAATTTATCGCTATTTTTCTGTAAATATACAGATTGTCTATATTTTGCCACAATGTTATTATTTTTTTTGTCATTATATATTATGTAAAGTGTATAATTTAAAATTTATTGCCTTTGAGTAAAGGGTATGTCACAAGTAATGTATGACAGTTGAGTTACAAAAATTCATTACATACTTCTTAGTACAGAAGCGTAATCGATCACTATAAAATTTAAATTAGAAAACATTTGTTATAGTAAAAGTAAATAATAATGTGCATGTAGGAAAAGAAAATCCACTTCAATAGAAAGTTTAGTAGTTATAAATAACTCAGATTTATAAGTAAAAAAAAAAACACAGAGAAATTATTTAAATATTTATCTTTTTATGTACAACTGACCTGAATAAAAGAAAATACTGCTATGAATATTAGAATAGATAAAACAAAAAACGTGATTGAATTTCAATATTTAATTACAACAAAACATTTATTTTTATATAAATTTAACTTAATAAATGAATTTAAATTTATTATTAATATTTGAATAACGTAATATTATAATACTAATCGAAAGTTTTTCTTCTTTCAGCAAGCATAAAATCAAATATTACTATTGAAATTAGAAATAAAAAAGTATTAGGCCGGATACCGAATATTCGGAAAATTTTGTGTCGGATATCCGGTATTCGGTATCCGTTGAAAATCCACATCCGGTGCATCCCTAGTCCTGACAGGAGTTTTGTCAACTATAGACTAGTTAATTATAGTGGTGATTGGGAAAATGATTTTCGCCAATACGCCATTCAGACGGCTGTGTTTCTTGCTTTGGATGCGGAAGAATATTCTTCGAAAAATATGGGGATAATGCGTCACCGTGATGTATGGTCTTGATTTTCTATAGATGATTGCATGAGCTAATGTAAAAGATTTTCAGTGTAGCCGCAACCAGAAATATCTTTAGTAATTTTTTTTCAGCAGCTAGAAATTAGTCTGCAAATCATGGTACTTACAGATCTAAAGCGCGTTTTACAGATTAAAGTAAAACACAGTAATACGTTTTATATTTAAGATGTTATAATTACAGAAAAGTAGTGATCACTTCCATATGTAGTATGTTAAACAGGAAATATCTAATTATTTTGAACGAGATTTATATTCCGTAAAAATGTTAAACTACAAACTTGACTTATAGAGAATATCTCTTAGAGAACATTCTAAACAACTTTTTTTTTTTTTTTTTTTTTTTTTTTTTTTTTTTTTTTTTACAAATTTTTAATAAAAAAGGAACTATATAAATGTTATTTATTAAATATAGGTTTGCATAAAATATTGCAATTGGAGTCAATTTGTCATGATTCGCATTTGAAAGTGAACTTTGAAATATCATCAACGGAAGATGTGATGATTAAAGAGCATAAATATATAAGTGGAAGAGGTCAATTTTTTGTGTCTACACGTTTAAAATTTTAAATATCACATTTAGTTCTTTTTACACGTGACTGCAACTCAATATAGTTATTGTTTTACAATTGTATTCCAATGCGAGTATTTAACTGGGTAATTAAAAGAAATAAAATAATATCTATTTAGCAGTAAGTAAACAATAATAATAATTCATTCCAAAACACATTAGCACGCATGAATTATCCTTTTTACTCCTAATTATCTTTCGCAGATTCTGTTTTTACTGAAAAGTATTTAGAATATCGTAGGACATAACATTTCTAACAAATGCGAACTACTTTTCACACAATACATTCGACACAGACACTCATAAGTTAGAGTATAATACGTTCTACAACAAAGTAAACCTTTTTAGTGTTCGTATTTTATGAAAAAAAAAAACTTACTTCGTTAACATTTGTCTTAAAACAAACATTACAAGAATCGAGTAATACCCTGCTTTGAATGTCTGATATAATGTACAATTAAACGCTTCATCTAATTAAAATGCACTCGATGTCAGCATCTAATGAGCTCATTCACAAACATACAACAAAAAAAAAAATCCTTCTGTTAAGCTTTAGGGGTAAGCGGAAATCCATAATAACTCGTGTTTCTGAGCTTTAATTAAATTTGCGGGTCGCTAATGGATAAATAATGCTTCTGCAATCTCATTACTTTGCATACATCGGAAGACCCATCATTCGGTTAAGATAAACTAGAAGATTAATTTGAAGCAATTATTATTTTAATTTGATTTAACGTTCTTTGTATTATTTTTCTAGTTAACTTAATTCAGATTTTTGTATTTAAATAATTATTTTTTGCAATACTGCTTGAAATATTAATTTCACATTTTACCGGTGCTAGACGAAAGCGTAGGAGTAGTAGATGTACAGTGGGTTTAAGCCTTCATCATTCAAATGAAAACTATTTTTAAACTCACAGGAGCTTTTCCAAAGACTATTTATCATTTTCTGTCTTTAACCCTTTGCTTCATCGCGTTACATATCTGCAACATACCAAGAAGACAATGTTACTTATACAGTGGGCTTTAAAAGACGATTTTATTTATTGCTGCTATCTCCCAACACCGAAGTTAATATAAATGTTTGATAGAATTCTCAACAGACGGCGATACTGAGCTAATTTTTCATGCCAAAGTTTTATTTATCATTGGAGCAGTTTCGCATCGTTATTGCTAAAATAAACCTAGTAAATTTTGTCAAACTAAAAAGGCTAAAGACGTACAAAAATAGATTTTTTACAAAAGTAAGTTCGTACACTTCACAATTTTGTATTAGAAAATTGACACTATTTATGAAAAATATGTAATTGTCTGTTTATTGCAGGTGTGAAAAAGCTACCTTTTAGTCAATATATATATATATTAAGGTTAATTTTTTTTGCATGGTTAAAATGATGTATTTTAACATCCGTGTAAATACTGTTTAAATTGAAGTTGTTGAGTCACAAAGGGTTAATGTTTCATAATTCTTCTCAGAAAACACATCTGTGTACATAAAGAAGTATTATAACTATTGATTATATTTCTAACTAGTAAATCTTCAAATCAGGGGAATCAACATCAGTTCTCCAGTTGAAATTTTTATTTTGAATTAATTTCAATTAATACTTTTAAACTTCCAGCCAGTAGTTTAATTTATTTCATATCAATATTACTGCAAGTAAGATTTCAAGTACATTCAGGAGATTTAACCATTATGAATTTTAACGAGAAATACTACTACATATGCTGATATTTCACGACATTTTATTTTCTGTGAAAACCTTTTACTATATGGGTGAGAGGTGTTTGCTTTTCATCCCTCTACCTCGCATTGTCTCATAATTTTTTATGTTAACTCTCCACAATTTTCAATACATTAAATCTTTTATCTGAAATAAATAAAAGATTAATTTTAGGATTATGGCATTAATAACTAGTCTAAACGATTGATTATTCATATAACTATTTTATTAAATATTGATAATCCTAGTTGTTCAATTTATTTCTAAATTTCTACTTGTGCTCCGTTCATAAATTATTGCTACACCATTGGTGCTAAATGTGATGTTGGTTACGCTTAATAGCAATCAATTTTCTTTATTTGTTATAAATAGAAGTAGAAATTTTGAGTTATGACTTGATACTTCGTCTCCTTTCAGCAATAGGTGTGAAAGGAACCGTTCTGAGGACTAATTTACAAAACTACGAATCTTTTTTACGGTGTCGCGTTAATTTGTAGCGCACAATTCATCGCGGAATAATTCATTGTGCACAACTCATCGCAGCGTCAATTTGTCGCAACGAAAATGTTTTTGAAGGCTATGATGATAAAATTAAAGATAATGTAGTAAAATTATTTAATGATAATTTGTTTTTTAGATACAGAGAATTATAACTAACAATTTACATCATTAAATAATTTTACTAAATTATCTTTACTTTTATCATCATAGCCTTCAAATATATTTTCGCTACGACGAATTAACGTGACGACGAATTGACACCACGACGAATTGATGCTGCGAAGAACTGACGCTGCGACGAATTG
The DNA here is from genome assembly GCA_963931845.1 of Maratus michaelseni. NCBI lineage: Eukaryota > Metazoa > Arthropoda > Arachnida > Araneae > Salticidae > Maratus > Maratus michaelseni. The sequence goes on from OZ007587.1 coordinate 191,708,063, forward strand.
TGTGCGACGAATTGTTCCGCGATGAATTGTGCACTACGAATTGACGCAGAACCCTTTTTTACTAGCCCTGTCATTTTAACAAATGGATAGGTGGATGTCAGCCCCAGAACCTGTATATATATATATTTTTTTTTTGAAAAACCTAAATGACTAATGCATTTTTATTATTATTTTTTAATCGACTAAACAGTTTGACATTCAGCTTTTTTATAATATTTGTATGTATGTATGTGAAAACCCAAAGTTTGGATAAATATCTGTTTATTTTACTTAATAACAAAAAGTATTTTTAGTATTAAGTAAAATAAAGTATTTCTTAAAGACTTATCATGAAGAATGTTAACAACAGATATTTTTACAATTTTTAATATGGTAAATAACATTTAGCTTCATAATTAAATACTATGCTTCTAAAAAAGTTTTCTTATTTCAAAAAAGAAATTGACTAGTAGTCTAACAATTTTGAAAGCACCATGTCATTAATGAATCATTTCTCAAAAATATTATATTTTTATAATAGTTCTCTTGTTTCAAAAAAGAAAATGATTACTAATCTAAAAATGTTTTAAGTACCTATGTCATTAATGAACCATTACACATTTCCTGAAATGATATGAAAACATTCATGGAAATCCTTTAATGGCAAACATAATCGTCAAAGACCGCTGAGTAATTTTTAAAGAAATAAAAGCAAAACACATTTCGTTTTTAAAGCTTATGCTTAAAAAGGGACGAGGGAGGAGGGGGGGGGGGGGCAGCGATGCAATTTCAATCATTTAGTTCATTCCACTTTTATCTTAAGTCCATAGCAGTTAAATGAATAATAATATTTCTTTCCTTTTTTTTAAGTTATTGTTCTTAAGAATTATTCCAGAATAAATTTTTATTCGGCATTCATAAAATCCCTTTTTAATTTATCTAATACTTAACTGAACTTAAAATATACAGAAGAACAACAAAAGAAATCGATTTATAATTCAAAACAGTTAATTTCGTTTAAAAAATACACTCCTTTGACTATTCAAAAGGGTTCGTGTAATAAATGAACCATTTATTATGTGAATTTTTCTTAAAATTAGCTGAAAGAATCCATGGTAATCTTTTAAAAGGTAATTGAATTTAAGTAAAGGGAAAAGGTAAAATATACTTATCATTTACTTTTTCAGTTCATTTCAAAAGCATATGTTATTGAAAAATCTATATTACTTACTCGAAAAAAGGTTTCTTTCATGCATGAATTATCATTGTTCCTAGCTTTAATTTATATATATAATTGCACAAACCTGATATACTTAAAATTCGAAGTCATAATGGAATATTCATGTTCCTATAGTTGATAATATTACTAAAAAAGGAATCTTTTTCATGAATGTTAGGCATACAAAGTCTCGTCTACATTATTTTACAAATAGCTTTATTCTTTTTATAATCTTACTATAAAACTGTTGAAATGGTAAATGTTGAAAGGGACTGTTGAAAGTAATATTTTATTTATTGAAGCACCAGCCTTAATTTTTATATAAATATTTGTCAACGAAATGTAATTAATTCAAATATCACAATCTTATAGAATTGCTACTAAATTAATGCTATAACATTTTCCTTAGACTTTTTACATTTGAGAAGAAATTAAAAATAATTCGTAGAAAAAAATTGACTGAATTTCTTATATCATTTATTAATATAGTAACTTTTCGTTATAACACGTATAATGATAAATATAAAAAAAACGCAATATATCTCACGGACCAATATAACAAGTGGCGCTGAAAAAAATTAAAGAAATTTATTGCCAGTAAATATTTTATGTGTGTCTTCACAACTCAGTTTATACGAAAAATTATATTTTCTCCATAAATTTAATAGAAACATTAAATTAATAACACTTTTTATTGTTATCTATCTATTGTTATATTGTTATCTACAAGTAACGTAAAAGTGCAGAGAAGTTTTTAGAATTATTTTTCTTTTCTTTAAGGTAAATAGAAAAATTATTCTTCTGAATGAGCGATACATAGAGGCGCGATATCATGGGGGGCTACTATAATTTAAAAATAAGTATAAACATTTGTATTCAGATGAGAAATACAATACACTTTTAATAAAAAGTGAAGTTTTTAATTAAATCGAATTTATTTGAACTACACAGGTTTCATTTCTAACATTTTCCAACATGGTTGAAAAGTGTTTAAATTCGGTCTGTCTGTCTGACCATCTGTCTGTCTTGGATTGCCACGTAATTTTTATATGTTATTGATGTTTACTAGAGATTGTTCGGTATTGAAAATGAAATGCATAGAATTTATCTTTTGTTCGCGGGTACAGAAAAAGAATACATACATTATGTTCTATGTGGAAAAATAGTTTTCAATGCATTTTATTGATAATATGATATATCAAACATAATGAGACTGACATGAACCCCTGATGTGGACTACAACATGTTTTCTCAGGAATATGGAATAAGTAACAATTATAGTTTGTTTATAGGGGCGCATAAAATAATTCCATTACATTATAATCAATGGAGAAAATAATTTGCAATGCATTCTAAAGATGTTATGAAACTTCAAACATAATGAAAGGAAAAAGGGTCACTAAGGTGCACTACAACATGTTTTCTACAGATTATGGATTATCGTTCATTTACAGAGACGCACGGAATTCAGTTACAGGATTGACTATGATCAATAATTGCTGGAAACGAATGTTTCGCTATGGTCATGCGTTTTTAAACTTATATAATTTCCAAAGTAATACGTGGTGTGTGTAAATTCTGTAGATCACATACAGGGCTGCACGAAAGAATTCGCACACAATACCGGATATGGGCAGCAATCGTTGAAAATAAATGTTTACTGAGTTATGTGCTTTTTAAAATGCTCATTTAGCTTTCTCATTTCAGTGTGTGAAAAAATGTTATTTCTTAATAATATTCTACTAGTTTTGGAAAAAGTTTTATAATTTATGCCTGATGCATGGTTTTTTGTTCGTGTTAATATTTCCTTTTAGAATTACGAATACAATGAAACAGATATTCTGTAATCAAATATTATAAGACCGCCAATCATCTCACGTATCAGAAAATTACATTTAAATATATTTTTAAAATATTAAATTTTTGTTATTTTTTATGAAAAATTGATACAGAAATTAAATGTTTAACATGTTCATTTTTGTATTGTTTAGAACGCATTTTTATACATAAAAGTTAAGTTTGTGAAATTATATTTCTGTAAATTGCAAAATAATAATTAGTAAATGGGAAAAAAAAAATATTAAAATGTATTATATGCATCGAATAAAGTTTAAAGAACATTTTAGTGAGAGAGAACATTATAAATAAGCACAATCTTTAAAAAAATATATTTTTTTTATAATATTGTGTTGACTACAGGTTTGTGGTTTTTGAAAATCAATAAAAAACAAACAAAAAAATATCCTTTAAAAAGATATGAAAGAATTTCTTTTATATATTATTGTTCGGAAAATCAATTCTTGGATTCAATGAAAGAGAGTTCTTACCTGTTTGAGAATCGATAAAAGAGATAGAGGAAGCGCTTTCTGAAATGGAATTTCAAATAACGGAATCTCGATTTTGATTCTTTTCAAAAAAGAAACATTTTTTGTTATCCTTATATATATTTTTTTTTTCACTCAACATTTGAATATAATGTACAGTAAACTTTGTACATAAGGGGAACTCTGTATAAGACGGAACACTGTCAACGAAGGACAAAATTTTCGACCCCGATTGATTCCGCCTTAGAGTTTACTTTATATCAAAATATTCAGAACAGATGTATATAATTGAAAAATAAAATAAAAATTAATCATTTTAAATATAAACAGGGCAAGTAGCGTTCCTAAGTTTTTCTACATTTACTACCAGTATTTTAAATAAAAATATTCGAAATAAATTACTTTAAAATCGGCAATACAAGCCTAAAATAAAGTTTATCATCTTAAAAACGACAGCACAGTGAAAAATGTTAGGAACGTTGCGAGCCTTGTGTGAAGATAAAAATTATTGTAAGACATATTTAAACTATTATTAAACTAGAAAGCAGCAAAATACAACAACACCTTTGAATCGACAAGCATTTTTCTCCTTGGTATGTGGAAAGTCTAACTAACTCCACCCCCATTCACAATTTCTGGAACCTAGCATGTTTCGAAGTCTTGGTGCAGATTATATACTCGCAAGCATTATAAACTTTCCAAATTTACAATATAAAGTTCACACTGTCTGGCTTTAAATGGACTACTTCATGGACGGCTGTTTTCTGTGTGCTACATAAATCGGTTATGAATTATGTAAACATAACTTTGAGTTTCTTCCTATATTGTGTTTAAAGCCCTTCTTTACATAGAAGTTATTGTCATTTGCAGTCAGGACAGACATTTTGATTTGCCCTGTATATTGATATTAGTATTAAAAATCATTTAACTCAACTACAATTCTTATTTTTTGTTGCTGCATAAAAGCTTGTGACTTCTAGCTAAGTTATGTGCATACACCACCTAGAATTTCCAAAGAGTATGGCAGCACTATTTCTGATTAGAAATCTTTATCTAATTTATTTTCTACATTAAAAAAGTTCTGCGATTCAATAAAGCAAAATTTTCTATTTGAAAATTGTAATAAAACTGTAAACTGTACGGTTTTGGTTAAAATATGGCATTTAATTAACTTTTTTAAATGTCTTCCAGCCGACCGAGTAATTTATTAATCACTATCAAAGTACTGTTAAAACACCCATAATTTATAAGTTTTTATTTTGTTTTCTTTTCTGACGACTTCATGGTCTTTATGGTTTCATGATCAAAATACTATCTCCTGTTACTTTTACCGTACAATTAAAATTGTATTAAATTGCATTAATACAGGGTGTTTCGCAAAAGACTTGTTAATTTTAAAATCCCATGTTAACAATGGATATAAAGAAATAAAGGATTATATGCAGTGTTGCCAGTAGGCTACTTTTTTTAAATTCGGATTGTTGGATTCCCACCACTTTTCTAAAATAGTGTGATTCGCCTTATCATTATCTTATTTAATCCGTCTGTAAATAAGGCAAATATTTCTACTTCAAAAAAGTGGTGGCAATCAAGAAATCTGAATTAAAAAAAAGTAGCCTACTGGCAACACTGATTATCTGTACTAGATATAAAGGTAAAATAAATGACATGATTATATAACAGGTAGCTCCTGAGTTTTGTATACAATATTTTAGTAATAGCTCATATTTGTGTCAATAGATGGCGATGCGCTGTCTCAACCTGTAAGAATGTTCAAACTTACTTGCAAAAGAAACAAAAAAATCTCTAAATAAGAATCTAAAGTATATATATATATATATATTTTTTTTTTATTTAGTTATTGAAGCAAAGAAAGTCTTTTTTTTCAACTCTAAGTTAATATGAACATTCTTTCCGTTTTCGTCTGCGCAAAACGAAATTTGAAACTACTTTTAAAAGTACTGTATATTAAATTTCCGAGTTACTTTATAAATATGTCATATTTCATTTTTATATGATTTCATAATTAAATCATTGCTGAATTTTAAAACTAGGTAGTCATTTGTGAAACAATCTGTACATATTACTACATTAATGTCTCTAAAGTTTTAAGATGCGTTAGAAATGGAGTTATTGTTAGTTGCTACATTTAATTTCGCAGCTATTATTGGAATTCCAATATTTTTTGCAACTCTTTGAAAAATCAAGAAAAAATTTATAAACTATACCTTTTCTGAATTACTTTGATCCAATGAAATAATAAAATTATTAGTAATACAGAGCAAACGTATGTTCATCAATAAATTTATTGCATTGTAAATATAAACGATAATATGAAATGTAAAAGACAATATGAATGTTAAATAGAAGTAATATATTGAATTATTTGCTTTGAAATATTATATGTAATAAAACATTACTATTATTGTATTATAATTATAATGCATATAAATGATAAAATCGTTAAATGTACCGTAAGTATAAAAAAATTCCACTTCTCCCCCATACTAATTTTATTATCAACTTATCACAGAGGTATGCGAGAAGTACCATTCGACTGGGAATTATAATACAAATATGAATATAGTTTTAGAAGTAGAGGTCGTATACATATTAAATATGTATCAACTTTTATTTTTGAAGTAATAAATACACTTTTGATACAAAAATCTTAGTTCCTCGGATCAATTCATCGCGGAGAAAGATATAATTTATACATTTTTTTTTAAGTCTTCAGAAAGTTATAAAAGTAAATGTGTTAGGAGTTTATCCGTAAATTTCAAACAGTAAAATTAAATTTTTAAGAGGAAATTTATGAAAACACTTAATTAGTTACCAGAGAAATTAACAAAAATTCGAATTTTACTTTTATTTTCAGTTTGAACTAATATTAAAGTACCACATCACAAAGATAAAATCATTTAATATCCATGGATAAACCAAGATGTGATACAATTAAACGGTCTTAATGCCAAAATTCGTCGAACAGAGTGGTATTTTGCTAGAAACGCTGGCCAAAAGTCAGAATCTCAAATTTCATGTTTAGTTGTTAATTTTCACGTTAGCAGAAGTGCACTGTCCCATCCACATGGTAAAGCATTGTTTAAGCTCTATAGATTCTTTAAGTGTCCGTAATCTCACTCGAAATTAGTGTCTTTTTCTCGTCAATCGTTGTGCTCTCGGCCTACGTATAATTTTATTAAAGACTTAAGTAATATTATCACTTAAATTTCTAAAAGTCTTTACGGTTTCTAAAGAAGAAGGTATATACTTCCTTTTACAATATAATTTTTTTAACATAATGCATTTCTCTTAAAAGTTTCATATTTGAAAATATAGTTTTTTACGTTTAAAATAGTATGTAAAGAGATAATTCTAATAAGGAGTTGAACTGAGTCTAATAAGAACTCTGATGTTTCTATAAAATATACAACTATTCTTTGAAAAATGTGAAAAAAATTTGTCCCCTTTACTTCTCTTTTATTCTTTTAATAAAAAGAAAATTCAAAGAAATTTTTGGGGATTTTTTTAAAAAGTTTATTCATATTTTAATTGTTCTGTTTACAGAAAATATAAAAACATTATTAGAAATATCAAGTGAATATATGTGTAATGTAATAAAGTATCACAGTTGAAGAATAGACGAAAAATTGGAGTTTCTCCAGAAGAAAATTCTAGACATTACGGAATGGCTAGAAAATGTATATAACGTGTTCGGAACAGATTAAAGTGTTTTAAATATTATCATAAATATAAATTGCCCTGGAACATATTAAGGTCTTTTACATATCATTATAAATATAAATAGGCCTCTGTGATATCAACTGAAGATCGATTCCAGTAGGAAAAAAAAACATGATGAATGGTTAAAATGAGCAGTATCTTTAGCTACCTACCAAATAGAGGAATCCGGACGCCCAACAAAGAAAAAAATTACAGGATTGTAGTAATAGAAGCAAGAGGCGCAGGATGCAGGACCGAACAATTAAGCTTGAAAAATACGCCACGAACAATTAAAACTGCTGCTGGAATGATCAAAAGAGCTGCTAGAAATGTGGGTGTCTAAAAAAATATTAAAGGCACAAAGTTCTTCCCAACTAAAGTCACAAACTATTGAAATATTTATAACTCCGGATAAGAAAAATAATCAAAATTATCAACCACTGAGATTTTAGTCGTTTTTGTTGCAACAGATCGCATATAAATAAGTATAACATTATAATAAAATGTATCTCCCTGTTACTCACTTCTGCAGTGAGATAAAGGAGAATGCTATCAAAGAAACATTACAATTCCTAAAAAGTCCTTCCGGCCTGTACCGGGAGGAAAAGGTAGCTTTCCTATATCTTCGTTTTAAAATTTTAGCTAATGTTACTCGAGAACAGCAAGCTAAAATGCAAAGAAACCGTTTACAAAAGATTCGTTAATACTGAATTTGAATAAGAAATTCGCCAAATTATTGAGCTATAGCTAAGTTGGCTTCATTTATGAAGACTTATTTTGGTCACCAAATGTCGCCAAGTTTGGCGAGAATTTGGCGCTAACGGATATGAATATATAGTTTTATGCGTATGATTGGGTAAATGATTACAACAATGAAAGAAAATAATTTGCGTGTTAATAATCGCGTTCACTAAAGCTCATAAATTAACCGTTGTTTTTTTGCAATGTGCTGTCTTGTAATGTGTTCAAAATGTCAGCCACCCTCGAATTTCAAACTGCTCTATCTCAGCCATTTTTTAAGATAGAGGTAAAACAAAAAATGCTCCGGAATCCTTGTACCAAGGCCTAACACGTAAGCAAAAAATAAATTTGAATTTTTAACTTTTTTTGTAAATTTATTTTAGTTTTAAATCTTTAAATGGCCGCCATCTTGAAACAAGATGGCGGACCAAGCTGGCCAACGAACTCGGTCGAGACATTGGTGAGCTTAATACACACAATTAGTTTCATCCAAATTGATTTAAAAATACGAGTGTTATCGTATAACATAGGTCAGATATATATATATATATATATATATATATATATATATATATATATATATATATATATATATAAATCAACATTTGAACGGAGGGTGGTTTTGGGGTCTGGGGGTCATGATCGGTGAAAATATACCAAAATTTTCCGGAATTGCTTTCCTCCGAACGGCTGCAATAGGTAGCTTTATACTTTTTTGTATTGAAAGCTACCTAAAACAAAGCAGAATTTAAAATTAGAAATATTTCAGCTTACACAACAAAAGGAACGTGTAAATACATTGAAGATGTTTTTACATTGGTAGGTTATTAAGTAATCAGTAATTTGGAATTCCTTTGCAATGAGAATTGTGATGGCTCCCAACACCAAATGATATAAAAAGCTAAAAACACTTTGATTGCAAATATTTTCCACAGTTCGTTACTGCCCTCTCGATTAACAAGCAACATAAATAAACACAGAATGTATGGTGGCAGAAACTTCTACATCCATCTCTACGTTTCTGCCATCTAACTACCTTGTAACTATCGAATAATTGCGTAAATTCTTTGAAAAATGTTTGTTTTTACATAATAAATTATTTTATGATTTGTTAGTACATTCTGTTGCTACTGAACAAGTAAAATAATAAAATATAATTTTGGCCGTGGTTTTCCGTTAAATACCACTCTGTGCTTTGTTGAAATTGAGTCATTTTTTAAAAGAAAATCGGCATTTCCATACATGAGGTATTTTATTCATGACCTCATGAAAATGAGTCATTTCCCTTAAGGCTCTTCATCAATGAGATTTTAAATTCCCCTCTATAATGTTAAACATATGGACGTGTGATGCATTCGTATTCTTAAAATATCTCCTTAGGAAATTAATATTTTAAACTTCTTCTTTCTGTGTACTCTTCTTAAAAGATGTCTCTTTCTTCCTTAGTTGTCAAAATATTTCTAAAATATATACTAAATTTATAATTTTATCTGTTAAAATCTTTCCGAAACTGAGTAAGATTTTAACACTTCACATAAAATTAAGTATCTATTTTAGAAATATTTTGACAACTAAATAAAAAAAATTGAAATAATTTGCTCTAATGATCAGATTTTGACGAAATTGAAATGGGACCAGATTGGGGCCTTACTCTTTCAAACAAAATAAAAATTATCAAAATCGATGCACATTTACGAGAGTTATGCGTGAACAACATAATACATACATACGGGTCGAATTGATAACCTCCTCCTTTTTTTAAGTCGGTTAAAAAGAAAGAGACATCGTTTAAGAAGAGTACGCAGAAAAAATAAGTTTAAAATATTAATTTCCTGAGGAGATATTTTATAAATACGAATGTATCACACGGCCGTACGTTTAACATTAGCGAGGGAAATTAGAGATCTCACTGATAAGGAGCTTTACGTGTCTGAATTTTTACTATAATGTTAAAATAATTAAAACAAAATACCACAATTTTTAGCGAAACCATATCACTACCCTTTATAAAAATCGAAAGTTAAAATTAGAAATTACATTTTCTTTATCATGTAATTTTCACTGGTTTATATGTTTAATATTTATTCAGTTCATAACACTGTTGATTTTCACCGTTAAATAAGAATGTTTTCAAATATTAATCAATGGTCCTAATATGAAAATGATGACATGCTTCCGTGGCGAAAATGAGGCTGGGTTTAACAGAAAATGTGCATTTTTATCACCACAGCAAAGATTTATTGACAATAGAGGAAAGCATAATGTAATTTATACTCATTTTTGATTCCACATGTGCTGAAATTAAGGTACATAAAGTTGAAGGAATATAAAAATTTGAATTCCAATTACTCTGACATGATAACAGAAATAAGTTGGTTAAAATTTTGTCCCAATGTTGCTAAAACATCTGGATGTTTCAGCAACAGACAAATCAGAAATTTTAGGTCAATTAAAAGCAAACTTGTTTTTATCAGATATGAAAAAAAAATCTCCAATAATCGATATATTACGCTAGAGATTTGAAACAAACATCTATAATTTAGAGAGCAAGCGTTCGCGTCAGTAAAAATCTTTAAAAATGAATTGTTAAAAATTTTAATTTTCTAAAATACACTATACTTTCTACACTTCTACTTTCTAATTTAACTATACTTTCTTTTTCAGAAAAAGCAATTGCGTGATGCAATTTTGTACATAAGTTTTCAATATACCTTCATTATTAGCGTTTTCTTTGTTATAGTTATTAGTACTTATGTCTTATTCCGTTGCTTAGAAAAGTGTGGTAAATTTATGCTTCACACTGAAACGACGAAATATTGATTTTTCTTCTTTTTTCGATCTTTAAATATTCAAAATTTAAGAAAAAGTACATTCTCAGCGAGCCTCTCGGTCGTAAAACTTTATTTCATTACAAATGGGAATTTTATAAATCGTGGATTTTGAGTATTTTTCACGTCTTAATCCTTTGAAATTCAATTTATAAAACCATTTGAAATAAACACGTAAATGTTAGAAATAACGTGCATTCAAATTTTTAGGTTTCAAGTGTTTTTTTTTTTATAATTTTTCATCCGTTTTACTCCTTAAATTTTTTTTGTAAAATCTGTGCTTCATTAGCATTTGATACCTAAAAGTAACACCCATGCCTTGTATCACATTCCTAATTGATGAAACAATATCTGGATCGTATTTGGATTCTACAATACAGGATGTGGAATAAGTGACGCCTTTTTCTTTGTACTTGATAATATATCGATATTTTTGAACTGCATATTGACATGTAGGGGAAGTTTGTACTCATAGTTGAATCATTGTTTCTTTCTTTCACTAATGTAATAAATGTTTGCTCACAAATGTACATTCTTATGCGGAGATACTTACGAATGAAACACATCATATCGGGAATGATTAAGCACATTTTCATTTTTTTGCTTTTAGTCACACCGTATTTATATTTAATATTGAATATTTTAAAAACAGGTAATTTGTAATTTTAATTTTCTTAAAAGTTAAGTTTATCCTATAATGATAAGAAAAAGAACATATGCATATATTTTGGCATCTTTTATTTTTCCGAGATTTAAAAATAAAAAAATGACATGATATTATTATTACTTTACTGTTGTGCAAAGAAACAAAATAAAGAAAGAAAACAATTGTTTGAAGTTTGACATTTATCGAAATGAAGGCAAACCCTGTATTTATGCTTTGATTAAGCTGTTTTATATGTTAGATAATTTCCAATTTTAATTTTCCGTAACCTGCCTTATTTTTTCTTTTTTTGTAGTGATACAAACAACCAAAATTATGCATATATTTATTATTTGATATTTTCGTAAGTAAAAAAAAAATATCAAGCTTCTGGAACTTACAACTTCATGGAAGTAAACATATTGTAAGAAAATCGTTTGCAGATTGCCATTTACCGAAATTAAAAACAAAATTTTACATTCTTGATTTTTTAAAATAAATTGTTTAAAATCTCTAAATTACATTACAGTTTTAAGTCAAAATTTCTCTGAAAGAGCAGTTTTTGTTCTATTCTGTACTGCAAAGAGTGACATTATGAAACATTTTCAAATGGAAATGTGCATGGAAAAAGAAACTAACAAGAGCAAAAATCCATTAAAAATGTCCTTAAAACTTAATTTACAAAACTTTAAATCAAATTTTGAAAAATTCCCTTCGAGGGGTTCTTGGGTGCACATTGATGTGCCTCCGAGCCCAAAATCCTGGCGTTATCCAACCCAAAGTGAGAGAATGCACAGACAGACACACAAACTCTTTGTTTTATTAATATGGATTAATGCAGGTCATAATTAATAATTTTCTTGAATATGAATTTATTAATAATTTTCATAACTAAAAATATGTTCTTGAATCGACAAAAATGCCTGGAATGTGCTTGGGTTTATTCATTGTATTTTATTGAAAAGAAACATTTCAATCAGATGATTTTTTGGGAAGTTATAAATTAATGTTCATCATGTGGAATTAACATTAGAATCCCCAAAATTTGACATGCTGTAACAATATGAAAATTTAAGAAAATGTATGTAAATTATGTATTTGTCTGGGTTTTCTTTGATCCAAATAAAGTGTCGAAAAAGGTTGTCTGCATTTGAAAAATTAAAGTAGGTACAATTTTTAATATGCAGACGACCCCTATTTTAAAAAAGTGCATTCATATTAAGAAAGTAGGTACAATTCCTTGTCGAATAGTACCTCTCACATCTTTTTGCAATAAATTGGTGATAAAATAGGATGGCGGGTACTTTTTTTATTCTTTCGACCGACTGTACGCAAAGCGACAATCAAAAATGTATCTCTTAGAATATCTTTCTATCTTAGCAATAGAAAGGAGCGGTTAATAAACGGAATATTTATAACAATAGTAAGAAGACAGAATTAACCAAACTTTTGTTGCTGGAGTATAATTTAGCGATATTCAATTCCTTACAGGTGATTATTGGATTTCAAACACCACATACCTTTAAACATGAATAGAAATTATTACAAAATTTCATCGGCTCAATATATGCGTGTCTCATATGCACATTTCTAATGTCAATAGTACTAGTAATGTAGAGCAAGGTTTTATGCGTTAATAGAACAATTCCTTTTTTTTTTTTACATTTAACCTGTCGTAATAGAACTGGGTGTGACATCAGATCTAATATTGACGTATTAAAGATGAGCCCCACCTGTTACGCAGGGTTCATCTTTAAAACTGTGTAATAGATTTGGTGTCACAACCAGATATGTCATGACTGCTTCAAAAGATAATGCAGAGAAATATTGTCGAATGCATATAATACAACATTCAGAAATTCATCCCCTACAAATCTCTGTAGAGCGTAGTGACAGAGCGAAGATGATAACAAAAGGACAATTTATAACAATAAAGAGGATATCGGATTAACTCTTTCAGGGGCAAAGTAAGATGCTAAAATGATTGAATGACACCAGTATTTACAAACAAATTTATTTGAAAAGGAGTAATAGCTTTTCTTCACGTACATGAACACCCAACGGGAGGCCCAATCTGTATCTTTACGGCTAAATCCTCAGGTGGAAAGCTTCCCTCTGCCAACCAGCAAGGCCGTAGCCGCAAGACTGCCTAGAACTCTGGCGTATATTTAATATCAACAATAACGGAAAGTGGTCCATTCCCAAATTCACAATAATGTATCTATAAACGAAATATAACATATTTTTGCAGCAGCTTCGAATATAAACAAAGCAAAATAATAATAATACAGACGCAACCACATTGTGTGTCATAGTTTCCGAGATTCAGGAATCAAAATTAAAAATTAATATAATGCCTATTAAGTGTCCAAAAGTAATATATGAATTAAAATTTTACGAAAGCTCAAACTCATATGGTGCCAAGTCTTAACAATGATCAAAAGTCATATGGTCTATAGCAATAGAATTTCATCAGTCCAAATAGTCAAAAACCTTATAATCGGATAAATAATAACTTAATAAAATATGACTTATAATGATATGCTTATCATGACTTAATAAAAGGAAAATTTTCATTGAAAAATTCTGGTACCAATGTGGTATTTAGGGATTCAAATTAAGTGATTCAAAAATGAACCACCATCAAGGGTTTAATCAAAACTCTCCTTCCTAGAGTATCATTTAATTGTTATTTACAATTTCAGACTATCTGTTATTGGATTTCAAATAGAACGCACTAGCCAACATAAAATGAAAATTATATAAACCCTCAATCATCAACATACTTTTGTTGTCAACTATTTTGAAAATTTCAATAATGAAGAACAATCTTGTATATGGTAATAAAAATATTCCTTTCATAATAATTGTCAAACGTATGTAACTGTGAAAAACAAACAGACAAAAGTAGTTGTCAAGTCCATAATACGATGCCGAGAAATGTTTATGGATAAACATGAAGTCTTATAGATATATCAGAGGGAATAACAAGGGGAAAGTTTATAGCCCAAGGAATGATGTAGGATTAACTCTAATTCTCTCTATTGGCGCATCATTAATTGAAAGAAGGAATAGATTTCAGTTACGGGTTGAAATATTTCACGCTTTTAGATTGAAAGTGCAATGATGCAAACTATTCCATGTATGATTACAATTTTACTTATTTACATCTACTAAAATTGTAATTAAGGAAATGAGTTTCTGTAGTGTTAAATTTATTAGAAAAAAGTCGTACGGTTTTAAATTAATTTTCTTCAAATAATTTTACTAAGTAGTATAAATGTCAAATAACTGATCTTTTAGACATTACATGTGAATAAAGTAAACTACCAAGTCAAAATTTTAATAAAATATTTAACAACATGCATTATTTTTTTTCTGCGTTAATAAAAAACAATTTCGTATAAAATCTCTTAAAATAAATCATATTGCTGTTATGCATCGCAGTAAAATATTTGTTCGGATTTTATTTATTAAAAAAAAATAGAGAGAATATTTATTCAATCCTGTACTAACAAATAACATCAAATTTTGGCAATGCGATCACTTTTCTGACAAATTTCATACAACTTTACAGATATATTGGAAAAAGATAAGTAGATGAACACCATTTAAAAACCTGTCTTAATTAAAAAGAAAATGTTCAATGTGCTGTATAGGCTTGAAAGAGCTGAACAAGCAAAAAATGTGTTGAATTTGTATGCGCTATTAAAAAATGTTAAATCGATATTCAACATAATACAGAATTTGTTTATTATTATAAAACCCGTATTTATATGTTCTTTATTTCTTACAAAACGTTTGTGTGATAACCTCTTCTGGGTTATTCATGATGTACGATTCAATAAGCATAATTACAATAACAAACACAATTATTGTTTAATAAAGTTCAACAAGGGTTAACCGCAGAAATGACTGGATTTAGAAAATAGAAACTCTAACTATCTCAATAAAATATTCCTTCTTGCGGAAAAAATTCTTCGGGTCTGTACCGGGATGAAAAAGTAGCTTCCTTATTCCTTGATTTTAAGAATTCAAGTAATTTTACTCACATGAAGGTAAAATGCATAGAACCTTTTCGTCAATACTGAATTTGAATGGAAATTTCGAAAAATTAGACAGCAATCCCCTAGTTGGCTTTATTTATGGTAACATACTTTTTTCGCAAAATTTGGCGATATTTCGTCAATTATCGCCAATATTGGCGAGAATTTGATGTTTGTGGATATGACTATGTAGTTTTAAGCGTATGAGAGTAGCAACAATGGTTACAACAATTAAAGTAAATTTGCGGGAAACCACGTTTTTTTAAAAGCTTATAAATGAAACCTAATTATGGAAAAATGAGCAACCTAGAATTACAGTCTGCTATATTTCACTTTATTAATGTAACATAATTAAACGTATTGGTAACCATACGGGTAGTAATTTTTCTAGCTGAGTGAATATGTGTTCAGGTCGGGACTTGAATTCAAAACCTTTGGCTTTAATTGCCAATGCTCTTCCGATTGAGCTGGGTGACATCCAAGCGAACACAATCCACTCAGAAAGCAATTTGATAATGATATCTGGTCGGTTATTTGAAACAGTTCGATAGAATAAACCGCAGGAAAAGGAACCTCCAATAAACTACGTAATTTACGTAATTTACTTTAATAATAAACCTTATTAGCGAATATATTCTTAGTTGTTGTGACTCAAGTTGATAAGGTGTTAAAATATAACACATTACTAATTCACAACAGCTAACATGGTCCAATTTCTGAACTGAAACTCGCTAAAACATCTACCTTTCTCAGCGGAAACTCTGCTTTAAATAGCAACCAAGCTACTACGTTCTTTTAATGCATTAGTAAACTATGTAATCTACTTTAAAACCCACATTCTGGTAAGCTCAATTGCAACTTAAGAAACATAGAGATCAACTAGATAGTACCGCTCATTTACGCGCACAATTTACTTGCGAAAATAAAAGGTTCAACTCCAAGAATAGGATTCGCAGAGTGCCTTTATAACTTAAAAATAAAAGTCTTCTTCACAATTGAAATTCATGGAGAGAAATATATCAGTGTTTCACTACCGGGAAATCTCCCGCTGCTACGATGTGGCAATATGAGTTTCGATGTTCTGCATAAGATGCATATATGTAGAATCGTGCGATTTTTTTCTTGAATGGTGTATCGATACTTAGTCATCGGTTATTTTCGAGTATTCGACCTTTAAAAATCGTTATCAGATACACCTCAAATTCCCTTCTGTAATGTTAAGCCAATGCTTTTGTATCTTTCAAATTTCTTATCAGAAAATTGAATTTTTCTCATTATTGTCTGAGTGCAACGAAGACTCATACACAACGCAGTATTACTTTGCCCCATATATAGCTACGATGGATATTAAAACCTTTCGTCAAGCATAACTCAAAAAATATTTAACGGATTTTGTTCAAATTTTTACAGCAGGTACCTATAACGGTGACAACGACGTCTATTTATTACCAAGAATAAATGTCAAACCGTTTGGAAATTATGTTAAAAAAATAGATAAAAAAGCACAATTAAAGTACATACGTCACTAAATTTTGTGCGTACGTCATTTTCACCGGCGGGAGATTTTCGTAGACAATCGGAATTGAAAAGTTCATGGAGTACATGGAGCAAAAAAATATGCACGCGCTAATATTCAGCACAATAAAATATATTTCAATTTAGTAGAAATCGAAAATTAATCTGGATTTTTTTCTGTTTGAAAGAAAAACCCCGCAATAACTTGGTAGACTTGGTATTAGAGATTTGGCGCAAATCTCAGCAATAGCAGCTTTTTTTATTTCGCGTGTGTAAATTTAAAAAAAAAGTGTTTAAATAAAGGGTTTCGATTTATGGCATTATTTCCTTTTTTTTTTCTCTTTTTAGCATTTTAAATGGGATTAATGAAAGGCATGTATTTTAAATTAAATGAGTGAAAGGTTTATTCTTAAATGAAATGAATTCAATATGAAAATGTTATAGGAACAAAATTTGGCGATTTATCAACTGCGCCAGGAAAACATAAAAGTATCAATATATCAAACGGTATGTAGTACGTAAATGAAACATTTATATTATAATCACCCATTGTACAAGAAAAAAAACTAATATTCTGCATTCAGAGGGGAAAATCCATCTCCTGTGCCGTAAGATTTGGCGAGTTCTTTTTTGGCGATAAGTTTTTCGATGTGATTGTTGGGATCTGCAGAATTTGGATTACTTTTTCTAAATCGTATTTTTTTGCAGATGTAGTATTATGTAAATATATTTTTTTGCAGATATTTCTCTATTTTGTATATATATATATATTAAATTGTAATGGCATTTGGAAAAGAGATTTTTACCTTTTTATCTGTGCCTTCGAAAATATTAAAAAATAAAAAAAGATTTACATATATCAAGCGTATAATGTTATGGTTTGCATTTTTATACGGACCACTTCTTCATTTTTAGATTTTAAATGCTATTTATTATTTACTAGCCGTTTATTAATTGTTTACAATTTACTCCCCTGACAATAACAATTATTTATCACAAAAATGCCTCTTAGGTTTGTTAAATAAGTTTGTTTATGTATTTTCATTACTTATTAAAATATCGAATATGGCGATAAAATTTTATTTTAGCATCGTGCTTAAATTTTTAAGATGGTGCAAAAACATGTTTTAATAAACGTATGTTTGCAAATATTTGAAAAACATGTTTTACCGCTCTCTTGAAAAATTTTGTAAGATGCTAAAACTACCTTTTGGCACAATTTAAATTTTTTTTCGCCAACCGACATTGGATACAAAACTTTTCCCCATTCAGATACACAGACAAGGCTGGTCTCAAACAAGAGTAAAGCTAGCAACAATATTGTTTTAACTCTATAAGAGTTACAATATTGATATTAAATGCTCCGATTGGCTTTAGGCCCAATTACGAAAGTTTCTCTTAAAAAAAACTGTAGAAGAAGTCTTTTACATTTGTTTCAAATGAAGCTCGGTCTACAAAGTATTAGTTAATAATACAAACAACACTAATGGCATGGAGGCAAAAGTTTTAATTTATATGTATATATTTGAAACCCTCCCCCCCCCCCCCCCAAAAAAAAAAAAAAAAAAGAAAAGAAAAGAAAAGAAAAAAAAAAGAAAGTTACACTAATGAATTTAAAATGGCGTTAAGCCACGCTTTCTGACATAAGCAATTGGCTGCAAATGCGATAACGAAACTTTCACTTAACTTAATAACATGTAGCTAATATAGCCCTCAGGGTACTTTGCAGTTATACAGACCTTGTGGGTTTTTTTTAAAAGCTTCAGACAATTCAAGTTTAAGAAGTTGAGATTTATTGTCAAATGATATAAACAACCATGAACACAAAACTGATGAATTATTATTCAGGTTTATGTATGTATAGATCAGTTTCAACTGACGTCACACCCTAGCAACCACCTTATCAACCAGATTCGTTTTTTGTTTGCCCATCAAAGATGTGGATTGTGATTGGTTAGCTCGTAATACAGTCTACAAATCCACGATTATGATTGGTTGATAACTTTTGGTGGGCTGGTGATCACGTGGTTGAAACTGATCTATTTTAAAAAAATTGCATCTGATTACACTTATTAGATAAATTACTTCTGTTTGCATTTAGTCGGCTTCTGTATATTAAATGAATTGTTTAAATATTGGGAAGAAGTGGCGAGAGGTAGAAAGACGAGTAAACAAACGGGTAGACAGACGGGTAGTGAGATGGTAGAGAGACGAGTAGCGACATAGGTAGGCTGACGGGTAGAGAAACGAATAGATAGACAGCTAGAGAGAAAGGTAAAAAGAGGGTTAACAGAGTAGTAGCGAGATGGGTCACGAGACGGTAGACAGGAATGTAGCGAGAAAGGTTGCGAGACGCGTAGCGTGGTAGATAAAGAGACGAGTAGAGAGATGAGTACAGAGACGAGTTGTCTGACGGGTAATGAGATTGGTAGCGAGACGGGTAAAGAGTCTGGTATAAAAACACGAATAGTGAGACGGATATACAGACGAGTAGAGAGGTAGTAGATGGGTACGGAGATGGGTAAGAAGATGGGTAGAGAGGCGTATAGCCAGACGGGTAGAGAGACAGATAGACAAGTTGTGAGACAGATAGACAAATGGGTAGAGAAGTGGATAGAGACACGGCTAGACATACAAGTAGTTAGACAGATAGACAGACGGTTAGAGAAATAGATTGGCGGGTAGCGAGACCGGTAGAGAAATATAGACAGGTAGCGAGACGTGTAGAGAGATAGACAATCGGTTAGAGTAACGTGCAGAAGAACGGATAGGGAAACAGACAGATTGTGGAGAGACAGACAGACAGGCAAAAGAAAAGTCTGCGGATTGGCGCAGTAAAGGCGCAGAGGGCAGAGCCGCCTAGAGAATAATCAAGAAGTATCTGTTAAGCTTAACTCTGAAATATATATAATTTTTCAATTTTGCTGATACGGAGATTTAATGTAAAAGTTATTTTACAAAAGTCATCGAAAGATTTTTTGTATACTTTAATAGTAATTTAGACTATAGTTTTGCAATCTGGTTTGTAGCAAAGCATGCTATCAATGTGGTTTGAAGTGTAAGTATTTCTATAAACAGTTATACAAATAATAGATATATAATCAGGGAAGAAAAATTTTAAATTCACACACAAAAAAAGGTGCAACAATGAAATTAAATTTGCGTTAAGTCAAGCTTGATAGAATAATCTATTGACTGCAAATCCAATTACGTAACTTTAAAAAGCTTGGCGTTTTAAAAGATCCGGCGC
The DNA here is from genome assembly GCA_963931845.1 of Maratus michaelseni. NCBI lineage: Eukaryota > Metazoa > Arthropoda > Arachnida > Araneae > Salticidae > Maratus > Maratus michaelseni. The sequence goes on from OZ007587.1 coordinate 191,728,331, forward strand.
TTTTTTTTTTTTTTTTTTTTTTCAAGAAAATGAGATTCTTTGCCACATGTTAAAAAAAATATGACAACACATCTGATGAACGGTACTTCTTTTCTATTTTTTTAACAGTGTATATGAATTTATATATGATACTTTGTAATTCTATCATTTAATTTGCTCTTTTTCTTTATATTGTAATTGTTAACCCTGTGTTCTCAGCAATATCACTCAGACTAATCCCTTCGAGGGAAACCCTAGTATATACTCTATGATGTTTCTTTGTCACTTAAATATCAAATTTTGTAGACAGAAAATACATTTATAGTAACGGTGTTTTATTTGCAGTTCGTCTTCTTTAACACTTCAATCTTTGAAAAAGATAAGTATCTAGTTACATAGTAACTATACTATAAGTCATAGTAAATATACTATAAGCAGCGTGTATAGAAAAAATATTTTCACAATGACAAATATAAAATAAACATCACCGTAAGTTTAACATTAGAGAGAACATTTTGTGGTCTGGTTGATATCGTGTCTAAAAATACACCTCTCCCCCCCTCCCCCCCCCACACACATACACAAACAAAAAACCAGTTTGGAGTTGTGTAACATATATCTTAGTTCCATGAAAAGCCCTATATATCGACAGAAAAGAGTAACAAAATGAAAATTAACAAAACAGAGATTTTTTTATTGTGTAAATTAAAAATATGGTTCTTCATGCATTATTCACAAGAAAAAAGAAACCAGAAATTAGACTAATATGAAACGTAACGAATATTAATCAAACGTTCAAAAATAAGATAAATAAGACTATAATTATTGAACTCAATTAACAGAACATTTCAAACATGAAAATATGCGGTACACGCCTGCTGCACTGATATATGTTACTACTAATTAAATCAAAAATTTCTCTCCCAGAGTTTGAAACTCTCTCATTCAAAAGAAAGAGTATTCCGGAGTAATTAATATTATGATGTGTCAGATGGGGTATATATTTCATAAATTATTTTCCGAAATCACAATTCTTCTTTCCTTTTTAACAAAATTAATTAAATAATTAATAATTTTTGTTTCTTAATATAATTATTAGAAATTAGCCTTATCGAAAGCGATACTTCATAAGTAATCTTTTGTCAGAAATAAACTCTTTCAATTTTATTTGTAAAGTTATTTTCTGGAGCAACGCGTTAGTTTTTCTGACCAGAGCTGAGAGCTCGCGGGTTTTTGATGACTTGTATTATTTCAAAGATTGTAAACCAAGAGGGTTTAATTAAAGTTAGATACAGCCCACTTTTTTTAAATGTTCGAGTAATTCATGAGAGATTTTTTTTTTATATTTAACCAACACTGAAACAATAAGTAAAATCCTAGACCTATAATAAAGTATATTTTCTCGCCACAGCCAAATAAAGTTTTATCCTCTACATTTAAAAAACAAATTCTGTTTTAATTCTAGACAGCAGATAATTTTACTGAAAAAGATATTTATTTCATTAATTTTAATTGTATATAACGACACTCAAAATGCTTATTAGCAATGCTTAATTAAAAATCTGAGAATTAAAGCGTTATTCCATTATTATACTGAACAATGTATTAATGGAACAATGGAATATTTAACATTATCACTAGTATAAGCGAAGATTATATTCTCCTTGATTTTTTTTTATTATATGTATGATATATTTTTTCACGTGCTCTTAAAACATATGGTTTTTTAGTGGTGAGGATGGGAAAGGCGCATAGGATTTATTTTTCACGTAACTCTGACGAAATAAGATTTAAGTAAGTGAGTTAGTTTGCATGTGAAATAGTTTCTTTGTATGTAATCCAACGGCTAAGATTTTTCTGCAAGTAGAGTGAAAATGCGACTTTTCGATCTAATGTATTCTCGATGCAATCTGGATATGCTGACATCTAGATAATTGAAATAATCATCAAATAAGGTTATAATGCAAAATAATAATAATAAAAACACATTCTAAAGTCGCCATTGTTAAATAACTGAATATAAAGTTTTATTAAATTCCGATCATTAGTTCTGGAGATAGATCTATTGCGGAAATCGCAAAAAATGCTGCATAGCAGCGCCGCCTGCTGGGCGATTTTTACCAAAAACTAATCAGCACCAATTTTTATCAGGGACTAAACGAATATAAAGTTTTATTAAATTCCGAGCATTAGTTCTGGAGATAGAGCGCCCACAAATTTTTTGTCACATACAGACAGAGTCACAGACAGACATTTTCTAAAAATAGTCAAATCGTGTTCAGGACCTTCTAAAACGTATAAATCCGTCGAAAACCGGAAGTCGAAAATTTTCATGAAAATTTTCATTTTTTACTATATTCTTGTAAAGATAGAAGAAAGTAAAAAGGTAGACGTAATGAACATTCAAAATAGGATCTAAAAATAGGATCACCTTTACTAAAAGCATTTAGTAATAGTAATACATCGCAGTACTTATATGTACTTTAGAGGATTTTCATTTTAAAGTTTAGTTACAATTACTAACTAAATTACTAACTAATTACTTTCTAAAATTGAATAATATGGATTTTCTTTGAATATGACAATAAGAAAATGTAATATTTAGGACATTGGTGAAATGTCAATATTAGAATTATCCAGATATAAACTTCGAAATTCTTAATTTAAAAAAAAATTAATATTGGTTTAAATAAGAAAGTCAAGAGAATAATATCTTCATGAATTTATACTTACAATTCAAATTTCAATCTCTCCCTCCCTCCCTCTCTCTCCCTCCCTCCCTCCCTCTCTCTCTCTCTCTCTCTCTCTCTCTCTCTCTCTCTCTCTCTCTCTCTTTAATGTATTTCTTTTTAATTTCCTGATGGAGATTCGGATGACTCGAGTTCAGGTATAGTGGAATTTTTCTGTATTTTAGAAAAACAGTATCAAATGCTCTTGCGAATATATAGCAAAAAATTGGAAATGGTACTAGTGTGAAAATTGTACAGTTAACTTTTGATATTTAATGCAAATAAAATATACAAAAATTATATATTTTATAGCATAATATTTTTTTTTAAGTAAAAATTAATTTTTTTCCAAAAAAATTAAAAAAAAAAAAATCCTAATTAAGTCAAATACTTAAATTATTTTCAATTGTAGGTATAATGCTAAAATAAATATTTTTTATTGACTCAGGTTTTCAATGTGACATTTAAAAAAAAGTGTATATTTTCCTTCAATCTTAATGCTATGCTACAATAAGCGTTTAAATTAATGACATTCATTAACTCACTGATGTAGAAAACAATTAGTTCATATTTCAACTTAATCTTGGATTTTAGTTATCATATAAAACCCGTTTTTTTTTTTTTTTACTTATAATCCATATATTCAACATTTAGACTATTATTTGTTTCAAACGTATAACGTTTAACGCTTAGGTCACATATGTATCTCTGTAATACATTCCGCCATTTTTCTGTTCTAAGTTTTAAATGCATTAGACAATTCGATAGCAACTGCCGTGAGTGAAAAATTGATACCGGTGAGAGGAAGATAGAATAAGCTAGAGATCTGCATAGGCCCGGGCTTGACCCGATGTCCGTACCCGTCCTGCGCGTGCCGGGTTTACAAAATGAAAGCAAACTTTCAAACGGGCTGGGCCGACAGAATTAGGAGAAATTTTTTAACGGGCCGGGCCAGGCCGACAAAAAAAAATTAACGGGCCCGCGGGACAAGTACGGGCCTCCGGCCCATACAGACCTCTAGGTTTTTACTTGTTGAAACTTTTTCATTGCATCGTCAGAATCAGAATATTTGGAAGTTTAACATATTGTTTTCAGTCTTTGAAACAAAATCAATTCATCACTGTCGCTATCACATACCAATTTCAAAATTAATTTTACATTTAAGCGATCCGATATAATCCGGCCCTTACAGACCTCTAATATTTGGTCTGAATGTTTTGGTTAAAAAAAAATCTCGATGAAAAAATACTTTTTATGAGACCAAGAATGATACAGGATGGAGATTTAAATCTGTGGCTACTTCTAACTGATGTGCCAAAAAGTAAAACAGTGAAATTGTATTCGTTAACATAATATGCATGTCATAATACATGTTTATACTTATTTATAAATACATATTTAGCCTTGTGGTATTGATCTAGCAGCAGTGAATAAGTTCAGTAATCTGAATTTCTAACTCAATAAAAGCTATAATTATACAAATTTTAGGCGCAAAATTACAATAGACTAAAATAAATAATATATATAAACAAGAAGGAAAATTCATGCGTAGAGCACAGATTATGAAACACTTTCCAACACAGCCAGAAAACTGTAAGGAAACTTCACCGTTAAATAAGGTGAAAGAAGATATGTAAGTAAGCAGTTTTGAAAATATATATAACACATTGAAAAATGCAATACTCGAAATTACCTTCCAGTGTCAGAACAGTAGTCGAATTATTTTGTGCAGCCCTGTATATGATCAATAGATGTGGATATATAGCATGATAAAATTTAGATCAGTTAGAATATTCACATTTAGCAGGTTTCGCCAATCGATGGAAATGCACTCGAAACAACCCTGTATATTATCTGAAGACTTTTGTACACACCACATATTAAACTAAAAGGCAACTTGAAACTCACTTGCAGCAATTATCAACCGTAAACGACAATGTATCTTTTTCTTTGCGTAGCCCTGTATATGAATTTATTCATATACCACAAACTTCTATTAGTTTACTAAATATAGTTCAGCAGGAAAATGCGTAACACAATTAAAAACTACCCTTAAGCAATTCACTCCCATAGTCTGTAATACTTACGGATTCCCTTGTGTAGCCCCTGTATATGAACAAACGAGTTTATAAACACACACGTACTATGAAAAAATTTAGTTAAACTTAAAAATTTGAAATTTTTAGGGTCAACTATAATCTTGAGGCCGTTTCGTCTCCAGCTAATATTATAACTTAAATAAATAAATAAAATACTCTTTTATAAAAACAATTGTATTTTTATATGATTCTTTTGTCAGTTGAATAATTCAGTAAGTATATCAGTTATAAACTTATATACTATTTTTATCTGCATCTTACTGATTGTTGAAGAATTTACACGGTTAGAAAAATACGCGTCACTAAATAACACAGCAACGCCAGTTGGGAGATTAAAAAATAATAAGTATTTTGATGTAAATGGCTTTTGACATGATCTAGACAGAGATTGGAACCTTTTTGATCGTGCGTGCCAAAAATGTCCGAAAACGTATTTGCCAAGATTCTAACAGTCTAGAAACATTACAACTTAAAATATAACTTAATACAGAATTAAATTTTACAGAACTTTTATTAAACTGTTTTATTTATTATCCTAAATTCAACTTCCAAGCTATTTGTTTGTGAACTGAATAAAGTATCCAGTCGCATTGAAATTTTATAAATAGGTTATAAATAAGTAATAATAAGTTATAATACGTTACAATAAGTTTTATAAATAAGTAAACTCATTAATATTTGATAAATAAGTTTTTTCTCTGTTGTGTACTTTCGATCCGAATCTGGTTCTTATTTTGTCATTTTTAGTTCTACAGAAATGGATCCATTAAGCAGCCATTTTAAATGAAACCTTTTAAATTTCATAAACAAGCAAAGTGAGTTTAACAGCATATATGTCGAATGGTTTAGCAAAAAAGTGGGGCTACAGAATGTCAACACTAAATTGTATAATGCAATAATTCTCGCAAAAACAATAAAAAATCCTTTTAAAAGTCTATGCATCTTAAACAAATTTAAAATTAGAAACATAAACATTTACATAAAAGTGAATTTGTCGCATAAACTGATTATTACATAGAATCGGTTTGCATACCAGAGGAACTGTCTTGCGTTCCACCTCAGTCATATGTGCTGTAGGTTCGCCATCCCTGATGCAGATTAACATTTGAAATGCTTATGCTATGATACAAATCATACATTTTTAATTTAAAATACTGCTAAATTATATACTCCTCTTTATTTCATGCAAATAAAAGAAAATTATCTTTCTAATTTAACGTTTAAGCTAAATCATTTTATCTTTTATTACGAATAAATCGTTTTTCTATTTATTAGGTTCTTTTCATCATACCTGCATGCTATAATCAAAAGTAAAAAAAATTAAATTAAAGTCAATCTATGCACTTTAATTTTTATCTTAATGTTAAAAGAAGTATTGTATCGCGTTATTATTAATCTTATAATGACTGTATATTATAATATGATTGTATGTAATATAACCTTTAGATCAAACCGTGCTGTATAACTCAAATTAATGATTTTGTTATTTATCTCATTTTCTACTTAACGGTCACGATTGCCTTTCAGTTATGCAACTCTTACATTAATTATTTTACAGTATTTGAACCAAGATCATAATATAAGAGGTCATAAATCTGTCAAGACATTTTTTTAATGATCGAATATAATTTCATCTCTCATATTTCACGTTTTACGCACTTCTTTGAGAATCAAATATTACATATTTATGTTGATAATATATGTCAGAATTCTATTAATTGAATTGTTTATGATCATTTTGATAAAAATATAATTATTATTTCATAGCTAAATCACTGCTTTGTACAGGTTTACCATAATTTATTTAATCTTTAAGCTTTGGATAAAGTTTGCCAAATTGTAACGCTGTATTTGTTTGAAATTTATATCGCTAGATCATAACGGTTATTTCAATTAGCCTTTTTTTATTTTCAATCACGGATCAATAAAAATATTATGTTTGCGATAAGAACGAATGTTTTTGAACTCACATGGATTTCGAAGGTGCTGCTGTAATGTTATTTAAGAAATTCGATGAGGGTTATCCTTCTCTTTCCTTTACTGCGATTTTTTCAACATATTACAATATTCCTGTTAGGAACAATAAAAAATTACCAGTTTATTCTAAATATCTTGGAGTTTCTTTTGTTTTCTTCAACTAATATTCTCTATGTACAGGAAACGGACTGGAGGTTGTTTGCATTAATATTATACGCAATGTCATCGTACGTGAGGAATATCTTAAAAGTTCATTATCACGGCTCCTTTTAAGATATAAGGTATCACCAATTAATTACTATCTTTATAAAGGGAGTTACTAATATTTAGCCTGTACAAATGACATCACCGCATTTTCAATTGGAGTTTTGTCTCAAAACTAATGGTTTAGGAACTACTTATTGGATAACGATGAGAGGGAACACCCTGTATACATTCTTGTTTTATTTTCACCCGTTTTACAGATTCTTATGTTTCCATTGACGTTTATTTTTGCTGGACCGGACATGGCGTCATATTTTTTTTCTTTCGAATTTTCTCAAAAGTTTTATGCCATAGTATGAGTTATGGACTAATTTTATTGGCCACCGAACCAGGATTCTTGTTCTGCAGAAAGTTGTAGATGTTCACTTTATATTATTGAAATTTAAGCAAGTTATTGTTATAGTTTTTTTTCTAATTATAGAAATTAATTTATGTTATATGCTTCTATATTAAAATACATGCATTGGAAAAAAGAATAGAAAAAAATTGCTAATGTTATTTAAATAGTATATTTCAAATAGAAAATTTAATTAGGCGTTGCAGGTGTTTTACGAATCAAAATTGACGCGATAATGTCAAAATTTTAAGTTAAAGTTTTCTATATGATTTTCGTTTTATGCATAAAAAGCGATCCATGCGATAGGTATAGCTCGTAATATGCATTTTACAACCCTAATTGCTGGAAAATGATAATTTCCTGAACTTTATAAATGAAAAATTTGCGTGCGGTTCTAAACATTTCCCATGTTTACTCGTGTTACCCCGAGTAAATAACACTGCCATGAAAATTGTGCAGCTGCATGATGAGCATATTTATCCTTTCTGCCTTATAATGCGTTAAGTGTTAACCTATTTGATTAAGCACTGCTTACAAAATTCAAAACGTAAACACGCTTTGTTAATTTACAAGAGTTGAGGATTGGTAATTTAAATATAATTCTAAAGGAATGAATTTGTTGACTACATAACCTAAGAAAGGATAGAAGTATTTTATTTCAAACTGAAATATACGTAAAGATAATTTAGCACATATTATTATGAAGAATGACCAATATTTGCATTTTATTGTAAATATTTCCCATTTAATCAAAATTTTCCTCAAATACTGATATTGTATTAAACATATTTTTAGCGTTTTTCGGACATTTCACCAACATCGGAGCGATCTTTGGTAAACATATTGGTGAGTACTTACCATATGTGAATAAATACTATTCCAAAGTGTAAACATTCCAATATCGACCATAATTTTTAACCAAGATTTAGCCAATATTGTGACAATATATTTTAGCTACTAAATGAATCATGATTACTAAAGTGTATAAACTTTTCGTGGTGAAATTCTTTCTTTTAATTTTATTTTAATTGAAAATACATGTTTTCGTATGTAAGCTAATCTATGACTTTATTAAAAGTAGTAAGGGTATTTTTCCTATTTATCTCTGGTTTGTTAAAAAAAAAAATGTGTAAAATGGAGAGATATTATGAAAAGTGTTGAACTGTACATTTGGAGCATCTAGTTCAACACTATTTGAATAATGATAGTAGCCACTTTTACCATTTTAAGTGATAGATATACATTTTACACAAATAAGGGTCAGTCTATCGTTAAAAAAACTTTCATTAATCGTTAAAGTTGCGAAGAAAAATCCAAGTTCGGATTAAAATAAGACATCGTGAATTTTTGACTGAATAATTGGATTGTGACCCCAGTTTCCGTTACAAAAATTGTTTGTTGTAGTGTAAACTACCATCTATTAAACAAATCTTTTTTTTTATACTTTCAGTGTAAGAAAGTTCACTTCTTTGAATTTTAGCTTAGAAGTGAAAGAACGTGCGCTGTTTTTGAAACTTAAATAATGAAAGCTACATTGTAGTATATTGTGATATTGTAGTACATAAACATAACAGGTGAATATGTGGAAGTAATATTTTATAGTGACCACAAAAACAATTTCAAAATATATATTTCTGGGCATGCAATAAAAATGATTTTCCTTTATCAGGAGTCATTGTTTGTATGTAAACATTGATAGCAATTCACATCTTTCCATTCTTAAGACAGCAAGCTTTCTTTATTTTTAGAAAAGAATCGGAAATGGAAAATTGAATACTTACAGAAGAAAAACATTTCTGATATTATCTTTCATTTTTGTGAGAATAACTGGAGACAAACTATTTGTTCAGAGTTTCAACAGATAATCATTTTTCTATTCAGAAAATACTTGCTTTGAAACAATGCAATAGTGAATTATACGGGATATTAAAACCGTAATATAATACGAGGACTTTTCCATAAAAAATGATAAAAATGTTTTTTTTTTCTATAATTTATTGTACACAAATTATTTCGCATTGTTAGCTTAATGTGTAATGAATACGTGGTAGTTGTTTCATTTATTTCTTTTAAGTAGTATGTCTCTGCAAGTTCAAGCACGTCCAATATTGCGTAAGGGGGCAACACGTGATGATATATATGAAATTTTGTTCTCGCCTGTAGAAATCATCGGTCGAAGCCTATGAAGTGCTAAAGGAGGCTTATGGAGAGTCTGTCCGTCTCCCCACATCAGGTTTAACTAAGATGTTTAAGGAATGGGGGCAATTAACTTTAACCTCTTCGGGACGAGCGTCCTATACAGAATTTTTAATCTTTTACCACCGGTTTTTCAAAACACAAATTTTCGCCTAATTGAATCGCAGAAATGCTAAGATTTAATGAGGCAAAACTTACAATAAAAAATAACTGGTGGGAATAATCGAAGATTCTGAGCATCTTATGCGACACGTATACGTGTCGCTCATCCCCAAGGGATTAAAGGAAAGTGGACACAAAGCTCCATTCACTGCTTTTACAGAAGCCAATATTAAGACCACCGGCGTTATTGTTAGGGAAGATAGCAAACTAACATGACGAGCATAATCAGAACTATTGCAGATGTCACTGGGATATCGTCACCAACAAGTTGGTAAATGAAAAACTCAATGTTAGACATGTTTTTCCACGGTCAGTTCAGAGACTGCGCATACAAGGACAATAGGATGTTAGTTTGCAGCGGAAGACGATGTTACAGGTGATGTTACAGTTCAGGTCCAGCCTCATATTTCTCATTGCGTGTTGCCGCCATCGTTTCCGTAGGCGATACTAAAGGTGTCTTGAACGGCTACCACTGAAGTACTGATGGAAAGAAATGAATGTAAAAATTACCCCTGATTTATTACAAATTAAGCTACCAATACAAGATAAAATTAAATTTGTGTACAATAAATAAATTATGCAAATAAACATATTATCGTAATTCTTTAAACATACCTCGTAGCAGGTTTTATTGAAAGAAGAAATATATCCTTCCTGGAATATCTCATATTTCTAATATAATTTGAGGATCTTCCAAATATATTTACACTGTTTATTATTGCTGTTTTATTGATGTACATACTCCCGACTGGTGGGATTGACTCGAAGTCCGGTTGTTATAGTGTCTCTATATGAGAGTGCTTGCACACGCGCAGAGCTCCTACACAGACAGCAATATATGCTCAGATAGATGGTTTTGTCCAAACTACGGCCAACCTACATTGCAGAACTTATGGATAGTCGCCTGACGAGTTCATTTAGATGAGTGAGACAAGTTAACAAACATTAGCTTGGCGATAATGGAAAGCTCCTCAAGATGCTTGGCTATTCGGTTTTGTCCAAAATAGTCTCAACCAATCAAATTTTATATCCTTTTTGTCGCTACTCCTATATAGAGTCACCCTGCCGGTTATAAGTGTTAGCAGAGATGTGAACAAGACAGGCGCAAAGTCAAGGCGCAAAGAACAAGACAGGCGCAGTTGTCAATACAGAAGCTTCTAAAATTACATCCTAAGACAGAGATGGGAATGTAATCTCTCTATCCTATTCTCGTAAGTGATTAGCTAGAAGGTCGTCTTAACCACTGAGCCTTGGATAGCCCTACATTGTTTATAAAGTGCGCATATTAAATTCTAATTTTCAGAAGTGTTGTTCTATGATGAATGGCATGTAGTATTAATTAGTGTACATTTGAGAGACTTCTTGAGTCTAAAAAGTTCAGAACTGTGCAGAACTGTCAGTACTGATTCAGATGAGTGAAATACATATGTTAGATCTGTTCGAAAATGGAGCATATTGTTCTAAATCCAGATCAACAAGCTATTTAGAAATATTCATACACAAATTCTTAAGAAGAAGGGGTAAAAAGAAACAATAGACATGAACATTGAACATGGAAAACAAATAGCCTTTAGTAAGAAATAAAAAAGGAAATAAAAAGCTTTTGTCTAAAGAAATGATCGCAATAAAGAATGTAGACTCCTATCCTTACGTTCACTACTTATAATTTTAGCTTAGGAACAAAACAGAAAGTGATGTCTTTTAATCTACTGTAAAAATGAACGTATAAAATTCAAAATTAATAGAACATAAATAGTTATTATGTTTACGCAAAATATAATAGATAGAAATTCTGAACCCATCTTTTATATTCTCTATAAAAATAAATAAATAAAGTATTTATAACCAAATTCGTAAATAAATATTTTCAGGAGATGCATTAAAAGTGGTTTTCTTTTATCATGTATCATTGTTTAATATGTAAACATAGATAACGTCCTTTATTTCTCCCTTCTTAAGACAGCTAAACTTTTTATAGAATTAGAAAATTGAATTCCTATAAAAGAAAAATAGTTTCGCTTCTGTCTTTTAATATGTTGTCAAATAACTGGAGATAAAATGTTTGTTCAGACTTTGTTCATACAACCGTTTCTCGTATTGAGAAAATTCAGTTTGCCTTGAAACAATGGAATATTGAAACTGTAATATAATAGTAAGATTTATTGAAAGAAGAAATTTCTCATTCATTGGATACATGATATTTCTAATAGAATTTGAAGATCTTTGAAAAATACTTACATTGTTTACGGGACCTAAATAATATTTTTTTTTACAAGTTGTAGAAGAGTTGTTTAATGGTAATAGACAGGTATTATTACTATTACTATAGTAAATTTAAGAGGCCTCTTCAGTGTAAAAAGTTTTGAATTATGCAAAATTTTGAACTACATATGTGATGACAGAATACTTCAATCTACACTCATTTGCAGCTTAAAAAGGATTATGAAGAATACAAAAGAACAAGTAATTAACTTTGAAGATGAAAAATAAGTGATTTAGAACACAAAAATATTGAAATGAATAGCGAAAAAGCAGAAAGAAAAATAGACTATTAAAAAGGATTGCGAAAAATGTAGTCTCCAATAAGCACGTTGCCGTCCTTTAATTTTAGTCTGAAAAACATCGTTCAATCGTTTCCACTTAATCTACTTTAAAAATGAAAGCATGCAATTAGGAAACAATGTAAAAAATAGTTTGTATGCAAAAAGTATAGACGAAAATTTGGAACCAATATTTTATATTATCTGTAAAAATAAATGAATAAATAAAGTTGTAAAACAAAATTCCGAACTAATTATATTTCAGTATCCTAATAATATTTTAAATCTGATTGTGTGCAAATGTTAGGCTGAAGCCAGCGTCAAAATGAAGCATTTAATTATCCTGTATCTTTGCATATAAGTTGATTATAACCCTCAAATGAATATAGGCTGGTTTTCGTTTATTTTATTTCAATATTTTTCTTAAAAATTAAAATTTTCATTATTTTCATACAGAATAAATGGACATTTTTTCGTTTATTTTAAAATGGTTGGTTGGTTTGGTTAGTTTGGCCCAAAGGGCCCGGTTTTGCAGCTTTTTTTAAAATGGTTAAATTTATTTTACCGTTGCTAATACTTTATCGTTGCCAATATAAAATAAAACCCCTGAGTAATAATTTTTAATCAACAATTTATTTTCAAGTGAAAATTTTCCACGTGAAAAATGAAAAGGAAATGAATTATTTAAGAATTAAACAGAATATGAAATGATGTCATATTAGAAATAAAACGTGCGCTTTCAAATATTTGATAATAATACAAAGTGCATAAATACGAGTAAGTATGGAAAGCAAGCGAATATGATGTCATATATAGAAAAATAAAACAGATTTATTTTGATGTTGAAATAAAATGATCTTGGGTTATCAAATTATTTGTGATTAATTTCTCTTTTTTTTCTTTTTCTTTTTCACATGAAAGGAATTATTTAAAATGTACGTAATATATGTATTTTAAATGTATGTGCTGTAAATTAAAGTTCTGTGTTTTAAATGAAATGAGTACAAGATTTATATTTTTAATGAATTCAATACGAATGATGGGATAGGTTGGCGATTTATCGTCTGCACACGGCTAACGTAAAGATACCATATTTTTAATTTAAATTTTAAAAAGTAAAAAAAAAAAAAAAAAAAAAAATATATATATTGGTTGGCAAATGTCAATGATATGCATCGCAAAATTATCCGTAACGAAAATCAGAAAATCTTAATAAAAATAACTATATTTTTTAAAAGAAAGTTGCTTTTCTCATAAAAACTAAAGATTTAATATGATTGTGTCGAAGTAACAGCATTTTTCCTCTATCATTTTCCCTCAATCAAAAACACATTTGTAAATCGTCATTTCGAACCGGAATTTAATTTTACATTTCTTTTAGTTTTAAAATAGGAAAAACTTTGTTGTCTTTTTTAAATATAGCTTTTTTTAAAGTTGTTTCATAATAGATTTTTGTAAAGTCTTGCAGGATAAGAAAAATTGCATAGATTTTAAAGCAATGTTTAAGTAAAATTACAATATTTTTTAAACTTAAAAAACAACAATGTTATCGAAAAGAAAATCGATTTTACGAATAAATTCGCGTAATGCAAAAGCAAAGAAGAAATAAAAAAGTAATGAATCTTTTCTTCCAGCCGAATTGTGTAAACTTGAACAAGCCGATCGTGCCAATTCATAACATTATAAACGTGAAAGCGCGTTCTATACAGTAGATTTTTTTTTACATATAGGTAGAACATTTCTGAGAATAGGAAGGTTAGGGGTCTGTAATTAGGTCCATAGTCAATTTGATTTTTTTTATCAAGTGAAATTTGGCGCAAAATTAAATACATTGTTGTAACCAGATTTGTTTTTTGCGTGGTAAGCACTTAATGGTATTTTAGATGATCATTTCCCCGCTCACCTTTGATGCCAACTATGACTGTAAAACATATTAAAAAATATTAGCCGATAATTTTCTAATTTTCTTATTGCTTCATGATGTAAATAGACTTCCTGGTTCATATTTTAAACCTGAATCGGTCATGCTATTGTCGTTCAATTTTTATTCCTAATCCTAACTTTGACATGAATATGTAAATGATATCAATATCCATAAATGGAATGAATGGAAAATAGAATAAATAGAAATGGCAAAATAAAATAACAAGAAAATACACTTATTCGACACCTAACCCTAGAGAAAGCGTAAAAAATTTCAAGCGCATGAAATAAATCAAAATAATCCTATATATACTAACAAAAATATGTAAATTTAGATTATGAGATTTGTGTCGTCGGTATTTATATGCTTATAGTGTTCTTGACGCGATAGAGAAAATATCGAGGTTAAATTGGGCAGAATTTAAAGTACTTTCTAGCAACCTTTATTTACATTTTAGAATCGCATCAGATTGTTATATCTTTGTGAAATATCTATCAATTTATAAAATCCACAAGCAGTTTGTTCACTATTTACACCACTTAGCGTTAAGCACTTAATTTAATATATACATAAACAAGATAATGTAGTAAGAAATATATAACATATGTCTATGCAAATAAACAATATAATAATGCCCATTTAGCAATGCACACATATACAAATTGTACACCAAATACCACCTAAAATGCACTGTTGTATAGAATAATTCTGCCAGTGTTGTTTTTCGTTTTACGAAGAGGAATTCCTCGATTTTCACGATTTTACTTGGTCTTCCTTTTTTCATTAGTTGCAGTTTCATTTTCGCGATTGTATATATTATTTGGCATGAAATTTCACTTTTTTAAGTCTGGGTTCTGTCAAGGCCCCTATAGCAAAGAAATACCGTATGGTCTCCTATAAAATGTGATAAAGCTTTGGTTAATTATATATGTTGTTAATTATCAAGTGAAATGTTTTACTAAGTTAATGCATTTATTCTTTTTTTTAAGTTACGTGAACGAAGTCACGGGTAACAGCTAGTATGCAATAAAAGCTCTTTCTCGTGATTATGGGTAATTCTATAATGTGCCAATATTGATAACAGTCCGCATTTGTTCTTCTTAAGACCAAAGCAAAAGTTTATTCTACTATTACAAATGAATCAAAAAATTTAAAATGGAATTCTTATTGAGAAAAATAAAAACACATATGATCTTTTAGAATGTTGTTCAATAATTAGAGAAATTTCTTAATAAGAAAAATAAGATAACTGTACGAATAGTGGACAGTTTAAAGACATTATTCGCTTATAATTAGTGTACTGATCATAGTTGTAGTGGTTGCAATTACAACGAGCGTTTGATATCTCAATTAATTCTTTCTGCTTACGAGTTATGCTACAAAAGTTTCTACTTAAAAAAAATTATTTTTTTGTAAAACTTAAAATGCGCCAGTTGTGGAGATGAAAATTCATTAATGGTCACCTGTTCCCGTAGTGAACACATTGAAATTTCTACTAAAAAAATAAAATAAAAGGTCAAATGGGTTACTTTAGTGCCTACTTTCATTTATTGCCGTTTTAATGATTAGCAGTAATGTCCCGAGCAATATGGGATCCCTTGGAGACTCCTGTTATTCTGATAGGTATATTAACAACTTATAAAAAACTAATACGGATACGGACTAAGTACGTGTTGCGCTTTTGAAAGCCCCAACCCCTGCACTCCAGATGCTATAGCAAGCATGTTGTAGTGAGCCTCAGTAGAACATATCGGTTTTATTATGTTTGAAGTAGCGTAAAATCATTAAAACACACTGCAAATGATTTTTTCCTATAGATCATAATGTAACAGAATTATTAATGTCTCCCTGTAAACGACCTATAAATTCTGTACACTCTATACTCAGTGGGTAACGTCCTATAGTAAACTTCAATAAAATATGCTAATTACGTGGTAATCCAAGCATATTTACGAAAGTTATGGTGCGGACAAACGAGAAGTTAGATAATAAACAGCCCGCAGAGAGACGAATCGAAGTCATAAACACTTTTTTATCTACGTTGGCAAAAAAGTATATAACCAAGTATTGGATGGGCTATCCACTACTGGTTAAGGTAATATACCGAGGTAACTATAATGGAGACTCTAAGAAATGTATCTGGTTGATGCAAATTTCAAAAATAAATAGAATAAGTGTATTCTACATACTAATTTTAGTCATATGAAAGCAAGTGGTACAAGATAATTTCTTAAACAAATGTATAAACAAAAAAAAAAAAACCAAAACTGTATTTTCTTATTCGAAACTATAAGAAATCACTATAATATAACCATACTGTCGCACTGTTTGAACGTTCGTTTCGACCTTACTTCGTTCTGTAACTGATAATTTGAAGTCGCTGTAGCTCGAGGCCATGACACTATAAAGCTATATCACACTATAAGCTCCGTGACTTTGAAAGCCTATTATTTGAGTTCAAATTTTAAAGTGTCCACAAGTGGTGAATTTACCTTATTTGATCAGAGTTTGTTCAAACATTTCTCATATTCAGAAAATGTTTGCGTTGTGAAACAATATAAACTATTGAATTTTACGGTATATTGAAACTGAAATGTTGCAGAAGCATATATTAAATGAAGAAATTTTTCATTCATTGAAGATAAATTATGAAGAGAATTATGAAGGAAGAGAAAAAGAAAAAACACAGGAAATTAACTTTGAAGATAACAAACAAATGAGCTTTAGAAATGAAACTAAATATTGAAAGACTTAGCTTTTGTAAAAAGCGATATAGAGAGCTAAAAAGGATTCCTAAAAATGTAAGTTCCAATAAGCATGTTGACTTCTTTGTATTTTACCTTAGACACAATATGCACGGCTGATAGAATTTGAGGATATTTGAAAATAATTTGCAGAATAATGCAGGTTTTTGCATCAAGTACTGAATCAGATGACTGAAATACATAAGTTAGATCTGTTGAATGAAGAATAGTATATTATGCCTTCAGTACAGATCTATCATCAAGTTTGAAAAGTTCATACAGGAATTATGAAGAAAGAGGCAAAGAAAAACCCCAAGAAATTAACTTTGAAGATGAAAAACAAATGAGTTTTAGAAATAAAACTAAATATTGAAAGACATAGCTTTTGTAAAAAGCGATATAGACAGCTAAAAATGATTCCTAAAAATGTAAGTTCCAATAAGCATGTTGACTTCTTTGTATTTTACCTTAGACACAAAATGTAGGGAGATGCATATTATTACTTGTGAAATGAAAATACAAAATTATAAATAAAATATTGTCTGTATGAAAAAAATGCCTTTGCATAAAACAGAATAGAAGAAAATTTGAAAGTCACATTTTATAGTCTCTTACAAAAATAAATAAATATATAAAGTCTGTTTAACCAAACTCCGAAATAAAAATTTTCAGAAGATGTAATAAAATCATTTCCATTTATTAAGAGCCAATGTTTAATATGCAAATATCTATAACAATTTACATCTTTCCCTCTTTTAGGACAGCAAACATTTGTTTCATTTTTAAGAATAAATGGAAAATGGATTTCCTATTGAAGGAAAAACATTTCTGATCTTGCCTTTTAATGTTTTTCAAATAACTAGAGAAATGTTTGTTCAAACATTTCTTATATACGGAACGTCTTTGCATTTAAACAATGGAATATTCAATTATACGGAATGTTGAAGCTGGAATGTAGTAGAAGGATATATTGAAAGAAGAAATTTCTAATCCATTGAATATTTGATACTGCTGATAGAATTTAAAAATCTTTGGAAAACGTTTACATTGTTTACGAAGAAATCATAGATTATATTTTTCAAGTCATAGAAACAATGTTTTATGATATAACTGAAGTGTACTTTTAGAGAAAAGTTCCTCTACATGAATCTATAAGTATAAAGTTCTACATATCTGCACAACCAGCGTTCCGAAAATGAGCACATTTCTGCTTTGAAAAACAAGCGAGTGCAATCGCCAGCGCATACTCTGTCTTAGTAGGGTAATATAATCTGAAAGAACTTTTGAATTTCAGTTCCCTTCCATTGCACCATGGAGCAAGCGAACGACAGATAAAAAACCATCTCTTTCCCCCACGATAGTTTGGCAACAGCAATGCCTTTCATTTTTCTCTGCAAAAAGAACATCGAAAAAAGTCCACGCTCAGCAGTATTTTCTCTTTTAGGCATATTGACCGAAGCGTGGCAGTATTTCTATGCAAGAAATACAGTTTTTAGTAAATCCTTTTCTAGTTTTACAGTCTACCTATTTAAGTGCTAAAAGTAAAATAACCATCCGAAAGAGATCTGAACAACAATGAAGATATCACTGAATAATCTGTCTGCCACTCATGAAAACCTGCCCTTAGGAATCGTTTAAGTAGATCAGTGACGTCATCCCAGATGTCTCCTTTTTTATAAACAAGTTTGTCATCAAATTAAATTGAATCGTCTAACTGTTTTTTAAAGCGTGCATAGTTAAGTGAAAATTCAACCAATTTGTGCCTATATATGCAAGATTAGTGCACTAGGTGACTGCGAGTCACAATGCATCTGTTTTTAAAGAAATAATGCTTCAGTTTGTGTCTACATGTGATATCAAGAAAAAGATAAAATAATTATTTGCGCCCCTGTCAAGCAAATAATAATTCGCGTGCTCTTCAAGTTTTCTTCATGAAATTATTATTAAAAAATAAATACAAGGAATTTGTGATTATTTGACAAGTTATGTGTTACAATTTCAATACCAATTGCTCCCTGCAGTTAAATTCAAGTGCTTTTCAACGACAATCATTAAGTGCTTCAAAATAATATATATTCTCCTGATGAATGATATTTTTATTATCCTGACAAAAACGTGCATGATGAGAGAATGCTGTGTTTGTGTAGGTTTAAATAAAGGGCACAAGATTATCCACAGATATAATAATACATATTTCACATTTTACTATATGATCTAATTGTCATTCATTCTTATTTATGTGTTCTTTTCACTTAATACGTCATTTTTATGATCGCTAATTGTTTTATGTAATAAAATAATCAACAATTTAATTTTTAATCAAACTTTTATATCATCATTTCAGTAGTGGAGTTTTATTCATTATGCAATGTAATATTTAAGGTTATTCAATTTATTATAATATGTTTAAGATATTTTGAATTAATTCGGTTTCTTTACTATTGCTCCAAAACAATACGCAGTTACTTCTATTTCATTAATTATTTTCTTCTATCTTTAATTAAATCAATATCTTTGTAACTCTCCCCTTCTACATTTTTATAATTTAACTTCCCCTCATACAGAAATTTGGCGAAAATACTTTGCAGAATAATGTAGAATTCTGCATCAAGTACTGATTCAGGTGACTGAAATACTTACGTTATATCTGCTCAAAAAGTACATTGAGCCTTCAATCCAAATCTATCAGCAAGTCTGAAAAGCTCATACATGACATGTGAGAAAGGAGACTAAGAAGAATAAAACAAAATATTAACTTTGAAAATGAAAAAAAAAGCTTTAGAAATAAAACTAAATATTGAAAAACATTGCTTTTTTTAGAAAGCGATAGGTAAAGAGACAGCTAAAAATTCTTCCTAGAAAAGTAAGTTACAATAAGCATATTGATTTCTTGGTATTTAACCTTGGAAAGAAAATAGCGGGCGATGCATATTATGACTTACGAAATGAAAATAGGAAATTATAAATTTTCAAATTCTTTTTAATGTAAAACAGAATAAAAGAAAATTCGAAACTCACCTTTTATATTCTCTTACAAAAATAAAGAAAGAAATAAAGTCTCTTTAACTAAATCCAGAAATAAATATTTCCAGGAAATGCAATAAAATCGATTTCCTTTTATCACAAACCTTTGTTTAATATGCAAACATCGATAAGAGTATACATATTTCTCTGTCTTAGGCAGAAAACGCATGTTTCATTTTTAGGAATGAATGGAAAATGGAATTCCTATTAAAGAAAAAACACCATTTCTGATCTTACCTTTTAATATGTTGTCAAATAACTATAGATAAAATGGTTGTTCAAATATTTCTTGTATTCAGACAATGTTTGTGTTGAAACAATGGAATATTCAATTATACGAAATATTGAAACTGTTATATAATAGAAGGATTTACTGAAAGAAGAAATGCCTCATTTATGGAATATCTGATATTGCTGACAGAATTTTTGGATCTTTGGAAAATATTTGCATTGTTTGCAAAGTGTGCATAGTAAATTCTATTTATACAAGAAGTCGAAAAGTTGTTTCCTAACGATTTGCGTGTATTATTAATTAGAGAACTTTGAGATGAATGTTCTTTCGATTTTTATTGTGTATATAAGCAAAGATCTAAACCAGAAGTACCTTTATTTAATTGTTTATTTTGAGGAATAAAGCGCAAATGCAAAATGTAATTTTAATCGAAGAAAAAAAACATTTGTGATCTTATCTTTTAATATCTTGTAAAATAATTGGAGACAAAATATTTGTTTTAAATTTATTGAAATGTTTCTCGTATTCAGAAAATATTTGACTTGACGCAATGAAATATTGAACTATACCGGATGTTGAAACTTTAAAATATTAGCAGGATTTATTGAAAGAAGAAATGTCTGATTTATTGACTATCTTACTGTATTTCTGTAATAATTTGATGGTGCTTATGCAGTTTATGAAGTGCGTATAATATATTTATTTTATCAATGATGTAAAAGAATTGTTTTATGATACTTGGATGTATAAGTATCAGTTCAAGTATATTTGAGGTGAATATTGATTAAATTTTTTTGGGAATATGAAAAGGTGAAACGAAATGCATCTAACTTATTTAACATTATTAATTATTGTGCGAAATATTCGGATTGATTTTGTTTACTCGGAAATAAAGTTTAAAAATCACGCAGACGGATAAAAATTACTATTTTGTAAACAAAATTGAAAATTTAAATTCGTAAAAAGAAAAAAAAGAGAGATTTTGACATTAATAAAAATCTAAAGATACAGTAAAAACTAAAAAAAAAAACCTTTTGTAATATACGAAGCGATGCGGATATTAAGCTGAAAAAAAACACAAATTTCGAGAAAAAGCATTTTAAATATAGGAAAAAAAGATCGGTACTATTATAGTGACGACTGTGCGCTGGTGTTGCTACCCAGCATCCCACTACTGTATGTTCATAATCTACTGTAGTTTCAATGTGACTAAAGATCACAGGGAGAGAGAAAGACTGATTTTTTTTTTATGTAAGTATTTGTTTTTTTCACTCAACGCTTTTGTTGTTTTGTGAAGAATGAAATTATAATGAGACATTTTAATGGTTGTGTTAGATACCAGTGATCGATAACGATTATAGTCATGAACTGGAATTGTTTGTAAAACCATTGTGGAAAAATTGAGGCAACCATATTGTCTCAACTTGTCTGTTGGGGTAAGTTGACATTCAGTTATTGGTGTATGTTACCACAGAATGCAACTCACGTTCAAAGGAAAAATATGCTGAAAGTAAGACATGAGAATATGCAACGTCAGATGTTATCAACTATGTCAACAGTGAGAACAGATGAAGCTTTCTTAGAGACACTGAAGATGATTGTGAACCTGAGCCTTCAGGATCTACAGAACACACATAATATCCAGAGGAATTATTCCAGTCAATATCCGGTGTATGGCTTTGTTGTGGTGAAGTATAGTGCTCAGCAATATCTATAAACATTAATTGACATCGGTGGTGACGAATTATGTTGTAGTCACAATGGTGAAACAGCACACAGTTTAGAGATGCCCAACTTCTCAGACACAATCGAATATAAACGAGACAAACGTTTGTGCAATTCGCAGCCACTAGTTCAACTTGAGGATTGTTCTTTTTTCTTTGTGAACCTAAGACGCTAGCGATTATATTGTTCTTATTTTATTTTAGCACTATTCCTAAAGAGCGGAAATTCCTCCCTATTATGACATTCGTTTTCTACCTAAAAATATTAATATTAAAATCATTAAAATTACAGACATTACATTACAATTACATAAAACATTAAAAACATATTAAAAATGGACGTTTCGGATTTACATGAAAATCCCTCACCAACAAACATTTTTCTTAACGTAAGTCACAGTTCAAAAATATCAACACATAGAAAATGCAACGTATCAAAAATTGAGTAACTATTATTACCATTATATTAACAAACTTATACTATGTGTTGATATTTTTGAACTGTGACTTACGTTAAGAAAAAATGTTTGTTGATGAGGGATATTCATGTAAATCCGAAACGCCCAATTTTAATATGTTTTTAATGTTTTATGTAATTGTAATGTAATGTCTGTAATTTTAATGATTTTAATATAAATATAAATATGTTCAGACGTAATATTTTTGTTTACTTCAAATCTAAAAATATTAAGTAAATATATTTGATTTTTTTTTCATTTTGTAATAAAGCTCTATGATTTGAAGTGACTAACTTACTTTATTGCGCAGATCCTACCACACTGGATACTATACTAGTTTACTCCATAAGCTAATGCAAATAACTCCAGATGTGGGATAGGTTGGAATAGTTGGAATACTTTCGTAAACAGTTCCTGACGAGTAAATCATACGATTTTAAGTAATGTATGTATACTCAATTATTTAGAATCAAGGAGCTCTATTATTAACAGCATTAGCCCTTTTGCTGAACATAGTATTTAAGAATATACGAAAATCGAACAACAAAAATACAAAAATATACCAATTAGCCCTACACATTTATCATTATCTATGTCTAATCGAAAGAAAATTTCAAAGTTTTAGAGAGGAACCGGTTCTAGTAAGAAATTACAACAGGCACTGCAGTATTTCGTGTTATGTTAAAAATATCGATATTTGTCGAATTTGCCTAAATCAGCAACGCCATTTTTGTTTATACAGACAGGTTACAGTAATAAAGCGTATACATTGTTTAAATAATGCGTATACCCTATTTATTGGCAAATTAATGACTGGTTCTTTTTTTTTTCCTTTCGGGTTTAAATAACTTGAAATAATGGAACTCAGACTTAGCTTTGAGTGAAAGAAATATGTCCTAAAATGTTAATGGAAACTGGAAAACGCAGCAGAAGTGCAGAGACAGTTTAAGAGAAAGTTAGAAAACAGAGTTTTAATTAAGCGACTCTTAATAGGTAGCTCTTAAGCGACTTTTAATAGGTAGAATTAGAGACAAATTTCAAGCAGATGGAACTTTTCATAATGTTCACAAGCAGCGTCCAGAAAGACTGCGGTCATCAACAAACCTCGCAAATGAAAGTTGTTCGGCTGGTAGTTCCGGAAAGCGGTTGGTGAGGTAAACGTTTCAAAAGCGAACGTCCATCGGATTTTAAAGTTACAATCCAAGATTAGGCCCTGTTCGCAGTGAAGATGATGAAGAAGATTATAATATTACTCTTAACGTTATGATTATCTAAATTGTGTATACATTTTTTTTAAACATCCTCTACATTTTAAAGAAAAATGCCTTCTTCTATTACCTAAGACATTTGGAATGTTTTTCCAAGTGAGCTAGAATAAGTAACACAATTGGATCTTGATAATATTATCATTAGGGGAACTAGGGCAGGAATGGGACCAGAGATGGATGGGACAGTCTCAATATTTTAGGCAATAAAGATTTTTGTTTAGTTGCTACCTACCCTCATAGATGACACTATCATAGTGTGCTTCAGAACGAAAAGCAAGACCATATGGCCGTTTTCAATTTCCTTCAAAGTTGCATAATTTTTTTTATATTTGAAGTTGTTTACATATTTTATGCATTATAAACAATTAAGATATGTTATAGTTATTTATTTCAAGGCTCAATATTGGTAATTAAAATGAATGAATATTAGCCATTGTGACAAAATAATTTCTGAGACGACAAAATGGCTGACAATTGAATGTATGCATCATGGGGATGATTGTGACTGCTTCATTCATCCCTAGAGGATACTGAATTTTTTTTATTAACTAAATCCTCTTTAATAAAAAGCTATGCGTTGCTGACGACTGGGGATTTTCGATAATCGTTTCCACATATTAATCTCGGAAAAGGAAACATTCGAAGTTATTGAAAAAATTAATTGCTCGAAAAGTATTTGTCAGAAAATTGTTAGACAAACTTCGTTATAAAGGTAAAAAATTGTATATTTCCTGATATAAATTTCAAATCCACTGATTATACCAATTTTCAAATATTGAATTTCAAAAATTACAAATTCCACAATGCAGTACCATAGCGAAAACTTCACGCGTAAGGCGTAAAAAAATAATGATAACAGCTAATGTGTCAGCGCAAGTCACAAATTATTCTGTTAAAATATAAAAGTGAAATATGATGTCACGAGTGCATGATTTTTATTTAATTCTCGACAAATACTAGATGCGCCATTTCTTTTTACTTGTGAATAATATAGGTTAATTCACGTTATTAAAAAATGTAGCTATAAAACATATAAATCAGTGGAAAACGGTAAGTAATAAATTGTGAACGTAATAATAAACCGTATTAAAAAAACATAACTTAGTGAAATAAGTATCTGTTTTTATGTTATTTTAGAATATTCCAGGTAAAGGTATAGATTACTTTAAAATACAAGGTTAAATTCACCGATATATTTGGTTTGATTCAAGGTTCATTTGGAGAAACCGAGCAGCGCAGCGGGCGTAGTCTGCTAGTAATATTATATAAGTTGATAAATTAATAATTTATGTTAATTATTCTTTTAACATTTCCTCCTCAATGTAGACACCGTCGTCTTCAGCAATTGGATGTTTCTGCTTATGGGCCTTTAAAGGCAAAGATAAGATCAGTCCAAGATGATTGGCTGACAAATAATCTTGGAGAGCAAATTACAATTTATACCCTCTTAGCTTTTGCCCAAGGAGGCATTTTTGTCAGCTTTTAGTACTAGCAATATAAACATAACCTGTGGTTTTAGGAAAACTGCCATTTTCCTTTTTAACAGCAATACATTCACTGAAACTGATTTTATACCAGCTTATGCGACTGACAGACCACAATTAGAACATTTTAGACAGACCACATTTATTGTGTTACTGATATTTGCACATCCGTGCAACTTTAACTTTGTAATTCATTAAAATTTCAGTTAAAATATATAATATAAATAACAGTTTTTTAATGCTGTGTTTTCACTTCTTAGATTACTAACACTGATATATAACAGCCATATAAGATCATATATTACAAATATAATTACATATAAGTTTATAATTATAAATTTTAATTTGGTATCATTGAAACAGAAAGGGAAATATTTTTGTCCTATCCATCCTAGCTATTGGGATGATTGGGACAGAGAGGAACTTTTTTTTAAATTTCATAATATATTTTAGCAAATGTCACAGTAAATTTTCGGTAAACTTACGTCATTGTGCAGTTTAAATTAAAAGGTTGCTGTCCGCTGATAGAGTGTGTACAAATCCACCTTACATTTCAGTTAGATACAAAAGTATAGCAATATATTAGAACAAAAAACAATTAGTTTAAGAATAACAATAAGGAAATAAATCAATTTCATCGAATTACATATTCGTAAAAATCGGAAATTTGTACAGGTGAATAAGGAATTTGTTTTTTCAGAGTAACTTCTTATTTTTTATCATTCATAAAAGCTACTGCATTTTTTTTATATAAAATTTTCAATTGAATGAGTTTCTTTCAGACTGATTTGTAATTCAAATCAAATGAATATTTGTTATTTTACAATGTTGAATAGTATTCCTTTTCTCTGTTCAGTTAAAAAGTTCAAATGCAAGACTGATTAAGTGAAAACATTATCTTTTATATCTCGTATAAATTTCAAAAGAAACATTAATTAGAAAATTCTTGTTGCTGGTGTATCAGCAATGTTCTTTGAAAACAATCAAAGAGAGTATTTCTGCGATATGTTTTATTCATTCTAGTCTAGGATATCGAGAAAAATATTAAATAAGTATTTTGTTTTTATTATTCATACGCTTATTTTGTAGTAGTTATTGCCTGGGACTTCATTTTCTTAAGGCTGTTATCAAATCCAAACTTAGCTACTTTCTGACACATACAAGAATCCATGTTTACGCTTGAGTAAATGAAATATGCACATGCTTCTTTTTAGAAACTAAGAAGCCGAATAGTGTTTTCCTTTTTTTGATAAAGGAAAATGATCTTTCAGAAAAAGGTATCAAAGCGTGAAGTCATATTCGGTGCATCGAAGATAAACTACCACGATCGCCAGATCTCACTACTGTGGATTTATCCCTATGGGAGCATCTAAAGCAATTCGTACATCAAATCCATGTTAATACAGAAATACAGACTTTGTTGCTAGTCTGCATGCCGCTTTTACATTTGTGGATATTGCAATAATAGATCGCGTTCCAGAGTTGCCAGTTTAGCCTTTTTTATTATAAAATTCCGAAGTAATACCGCAAATTCCGCAAGTAGAACTTTTACTTTATGTAATCACGAAATGTCTGCCATTAAATAAAGCAAAATCACCAACCGGAATTTCTATTTAAAAAAAGCAAAAATGGCAATCAAGTCGTTTAACTTTTGTATGACGCGCGTAGGCATGGTTCGATATGTGCGGTATGGTTATTTTGAGAAAGCCGCTTTTTATGTAAACATCGTGTCATGTGCAAGTACGGCAGTTTCCATTTCTAACAAATCTTATGTTCGGTACACTGAAAGTGACGCCATATTTTTCTTTGTATTTTCCATAAAACCCATGCGTCGTTGAGTTAGGGTTATTTAGTCACTTTTTATATACACGGAGTGAGGATGTTTTCTCTGACCAGTTTGTACGGTCTTGACATAATATCCTGTACAGTCTGTTCGATTTATATAATTTGTTATGTTGTTTTGCATGGTATTAAAAATACATTTTTACCAGAAAAATAAAAACTGAACTTCATCGTCTAATACATTGAAATTTGTAAAGACCTATCTGCCCATTATTCACAGATGATAAGGTTTGCGAAGTATAAATAAGTTTTAAAAAAAGCCTTTATAATGTCTTTTTATGGAACATTTTTGAACGTCACGGTACATATTTCTTGCTATTAAATAGTTTTACCAGGTTCTACTGAAAAAGATATATGTCCAGCACATATAAAAATTATTTTACAATAGAAATAACTAATATGACAAATTAGTCAGTTTTAATAGCAGCAGCTTTTTATGATGCAACAGTTTTTTTAATGCTACCTTTGTAATAAGAAACAATGAAATAAATATGGGTTTACGTTTTTTATTTGAAAATTTCTAAACAATAAAAGAAACTTTATATTAATAAATTTATATGATTTTTACGCATTCTCATTATATACTTATGATAATAATTATATCCTATATTCATGATTTGATAACTGCTTTATAAAAGAAACAGGTTAGATAATACATATCAAAATGAACAGTTTTTGTATAGAAAATCAAGGTCTCAACCCATGTATTCAATCAAAAATCCAGGCTGTCTAAGACGACGATTTGTTTTTTTTTTCTTTAACAGTAATGAAAATATTGTAACAATATTTTCAACAGACTTACTTTTCTGTATGTAAAATCTGATGACATGACGAGAAGTGTTGTAAACGACCACCATTTGCATTTTCAGAACAAGAAGCTAGACGCTCCATAATTCGTAATACTTAACTGTCAGGGGCGCCATTTAGGGGAAGCTAGTTGCCCACCTCAGGGTATTCGATATTTCAGAGTGCAAGAGTCATCAAATGTCAGACAATTTTTTTTCAGAACTTGCATTAAAGCAAAATTAATTTATCAAAATTAATTAAAATAGCAACATTAGCATCAAATAAACAATTTATGCATAAAAAGCAATAATTATCAATGATATTTGCGTAAGTCTTCCTATTGCAATAATTTTAAAATGAGGCATGTTTATCATCAATGAATATTTTATAAAAAAAAAAAAAAAAAAAAAAAAAAAAAAAAAAAAAAACATGTGCGATAATAAAACTGTATCAATTTCTTTTCAATTGTGCTCATTAAAAAAAAAAAAAAACCCTTCTGACGAAAGATTTTTGAAATGGAGCCTCATTTCCCATTATATCACGACATTTCTCACAAAGTGAAATTAATAAATAACGATAATCTAGGTTTAGCTTGTAATGGGACACCCTGTATTTTTGACTGAAGAAATGTGTTGCAACCCTGGTTTTCTATACACAAATTGTTCCTATTGATTATTATCACACCTCTTATTTTGTAAAAGAAGTTTAGAAATACCCTGTATATATTATTATATGTAGTAATAGATTTTCGGAAAAATCTACCACGAAATCGTTGATTAATTAGATGTACGTATTAAGTAATATGTTTAAAGGCACAACGAGAAATTCAACGCGAACAAATCTCTTGTAGTCTTGCAAATAGATGACTAACAAAGGGATAATTTATAGCTTCGGGAAGGATATTACACAATCCGGATTTCTGCTGATCTAATCATCATCAATTATTGAAATTGGAGGCAAGAGATAGAATATAGAACAAACTATCGTTTATATTAAAACAATGTCTGAACCTAGTTACTGAGTTTAATTGTGCAAACAGAAACAAGGAATAATATTATTTTCGTATACATAAAGTTTGCTGTAAATTTAAATTTAAATTAGTGCAGGCATACTATTGTTAAAAAATGGAATAATCTTTATGAAAATTAAAGCCATTTAGTACTTTATTTAGAATACCTTAAAGCCACTTAGCACTTAATTAAAAATACGTTAAAGCCATTTAGTATCACGTTTATTCTATTATACTCTTTATAAATTGGGATTTAAAAATTAAAGCCTTTTAATAACCCGTTTGAAACACCGACAGGTACTTTTGTTACACATTTTAATCCTATCATATTAGAAAAAAAATAATGCAAAAGTTTTTATAAAAAAAAATGCTCAAAAAAGTATACAGAATAATTTTGAAAGATTACAGAATGATAAATAAAAATAACATAAAAAGGTTTCTGAAAATAAAAGGTCTTATATTTTATCGGTATTTTTCTAGCGACAAATCTAATTATTTATTGCTCAAAAAATATTCTATAAAGGAATTTATTGCTATAAAGGTTGTAAATTATATCAAATGATTCAAGATATGTTTAAAAGCAAAAATTATGTATTTTAGTTAAAAAAATTCATTAAAATATTCCCACAGAGCTTTCAAATTAATTAAGGATTCTAAAATATGAAAAAAAAAATAAAGTTTTTAAAAGCATAATTTCGTTTTTCAGTTCTCAAAAGAGTAAGTTTTTTCATAACTACAATTTGGATGTTAATGCGTTAACTCCCTTTGAGACTAATTTAGAATCAAAATCAAATTAGCAATTCGTATTTTACTGTTTTGTAAAAAAAAAAAACGGTTTGACCTAGAAGTTAAAATTTGTAAAAGTTGTTTCTATTCAGATTAAGCTAATATGCCAAAGTTTTCTTTGTTTTTATTGTATAACAAACACAAATAAAATAAAATAAATAATATATACTGATTCAAATTATTAAGGATTGTTTTGTGTTGCATAATTTCTTTATTTTAGCAAACACATTTTTATCTTAATTTGTCATGGCAATAAATTTAGAAAATGCAAAAGTATCTTTGAAAATTATCAATGTTTAAAATGTCCTGCAAGATATGTTATTTTACAGCAAAATAATAACTTTGTCCTGGATATAGGATTCATAAAAATTATTTGTAAGAAGCATTAAATGTTGAATTCATTTATGATAAATTAGTTTTTGTATGAATCTTATTAAGGAAAATAAAAGTATATATACAGGGATACTGGAATAACCTGTCTATCCGCCAATTTTAGAAATTTTATGCGACTGTTACTTCTTAAACGTGTAGAAAAAGAGTATTTGCAATTGTGTTTTTGAGTTGCTACGACATGAAAATTTAATAATTATTATAAAGTTTAAAATGATAATAAAAGATAAAAAGGTAAAAAATAATGAATAACAAGATATTTTTAATGATTTTTTATTACAAGTTTCAATATTAAATATATTGTAAAATTCATAACATCGTATAATATAGAGATAAAACATAATAATGCTTTTAAAATACTGTAGCCAACTATAATTAAAATAAATATAAACCGAACAAAAAAAACATACTTTCATTAAAATTCACAAAAAAGTCAACTTATATTATAAAGCACAAATGTGTGCGTCGCTCAATGCTGATGTCATAATGATGCGGGAAACAATATGGGGAAAATGGATGAATGTTCCAACAATAGAGCTATTTTTTTTTTCAATTAAACAATCGTAATGTTATTTCTACGGGGAAAATGCAAGTTTTGGGCCGACGTTGACTCCCTTAGCAATCGCATTTTATTTTTATTTTTTTTTTAAGTCCAATTCATGCATTGCCCTCAGGAATACATATATATTCCAAATTTCAAATCTCTGCGTCAACAGGAAGTGGGTGAAAAATGAGTCAATGAGTCGCAGGATTTGATACCCACATACTTTCAGAAATGTAAGTTAAAAGAAAGTATGTAATAAAAAGACTTAAATTTCTCTGAATTCATTTTTTAAACTTTCATTTCTGGATGTGTTTTGATATATTTATACAGCAGCACCTGTGGAATCGGAGCTTGTAATAACAGAAACCTGCTTTAAAAAGAAAACTTTCGTAACCTCTTTAAAAAGGAGGTCATATTTGTAAGGGCTACACTACATGGCCAAAAGTTACCGGATCCTTTCGATTTTATAAGTTTTGTCAAACATCTAGGGCAGCCATACTCAACCTGCGGCCCGGCAACCTTTGATATGCCGCCCGCGACACATAATCATTAATCTCTATTGATAAAATCAATTCAGATGTGCATAAATTTTTTTTAAGACATTCACAGTTCTTTTATATATTTTCATTTGAATACAAAATCTGCCCTGTTATTTAAAATTCACTAATTTAAAATTATCTTAAAACATGTTAAAGGCCGTTTTCTTTGTCAAAAGTTCTTTTTACATGTAGTTCTATTTGTGCTATAATGGTGTATATTTATATCTTAATCTTCCAACACTGAACAAACATATTTCAAATTAATTAAATTTGCACTATATATTTCTAAAAAAGCTTTTGCATTTAAATAATGACTGTTTTATTAAAGAAAATCACCTGATTTGTTTTTAGAAACTTGGAAATGTTGTATTGTTATATTATTACGTTTATACTTATCATATAACTAATAATGCATATTAGGGACATTAGGGTTAAACGTTTGCCGCAGAAAAAAATTGGCAGCAAAAAGTTTTATATCACGAATTCTAAACAAAAATCTTCGCGGCATATTTCTACATCATAATGAATAGAAATCTACTACAAAGTATATTGTTTAGAAATAGTGGTGTTAAATTTTTTGGTAACATGTCTTCTGCGACAAACCTTCAATCCTACTAATTATATTAACTTTATTATATAGCTTTGTTACACTACTTTTGTTATCTTACTATTTTAATTACACTTTTTTTACATTATTAGAAAAAGTGTGTTGCGGCCCGCCAAAAGTCTCAAACATTAGTTTGCGGCCCGCGAGAAAAAAGGCTGAGTATGGCTGATCTAGGGAGATACTGGACAGATTATTCTTTCAGTAAATATTTAGTCACAAAAAAGCCCTTAGAGGGCCAACTTAAAATTGAATAAAAAAGTAATATTTGCAAAGCTCAAAATGATATGTAACTGTAAAGCTCGGTACACTATTTCCATGCATTTCTGCAAGAATATCATGAATTTTCATGAAGATTAAAGTTTCTTTTAAAAATTAAAAACAATCTGCATGTTTTTATAGCATGCAAGATTTCAAACGAATTTGATGACACTTTTAGAAGACTTGACAAAGAGTAAGAGAAACATTATACTGGAATTAGATTTGTATATATATTTTTGAATAGTAAAGGTATGGGCATTTATATGACATTACTTTTTAGATGCGCATATATGAAAAATAATTTTATTTTTCTTTCATGATTCAGTTGTCAACTATATAAGGCAACTTAAACTATAATATCAGTCAAATAACGTGAAAATTTAACTACATCGGCGAAGTAGAGAGCTGAATTTCAGTTATTTTCTAAAAGTAAATTAATAATTAGGAATTGTTCCTAAGCTGAAATGTATGTAATATAAAATATTGTAATTTGTGATATGCAATGTAATGTCATTTATGTGATTTATTTTTCTTAATGTGTAATTAGCAGATTAGTAATTTTTATGTAATTCACTGTATTTATCCTGTGATTTGGTATGAAAACGGCAGTTTGTGGAAAACCCCTTACTGTCCAGTTGTTTTTAGAGAGTAACTGAAATGTAGATCACAACATTACCGGTAAATTTTTGTATTTTCACCGTATTTGACTGGCCATTTTATATAATAAATTTCCTACTAAATTAGGGGAGAAAACATGTGCTGTGACTCGCGCATGTGCAGTTAAACATAATTTCACATAAATAACCATATCTTATTAAATATTCAATATATTTAGTTCTATTTGCTGTTGAAAACCATGTTATATATATAAAAAAAAACACATGAGGATTTTATTTTTATTTTTAAATGAAATATTTTTATCTTTATGAATATACGTGGCATTATTAACAAATGAACTCAAATGTTGTGGTGGGCTTATGAAATCATTGTTATAGTTGCAGAACATTTCCAGTTTTTTATGATACAGAGTAATCGCAACTACACTTTTTGTTTACTGTTATTATTATTATTATTATTATTATTATTATTATTATTTGTCACGTAATTGCCTTCGTAACTAAATCTTCACTGAAAAACATGAGTCCAAACATGTTTTTTACAACCTTGTAGTTCAAGAACAATTCGTATTTCTCTAGATATTTGATAAAAGGTATAAAATTAAACTGAAAGTGTCCAGTGACTTTCTTGGCGAATAGTGTATGTACCTGCTAAGTCAGCATTGTATCGGAATTTTCTTTTTGTATCTTGTGATTTTGTTTCAGCAGATTTTACTGTAATAAATGTATCCAGGGATGCTAGTGGTTTGGAGTCGCAAAGTCTGAGTAAATAAAAATAGGAAAAAGAGTAAATGAAATATTCCAACCTATATCAGTTTAATATCAAATCCTAAAACCATATGGTTGCACAATAAGGTTGCGAGATATACTTCTTGCAGTCAGAACCTGATATTTATATTTTTACTTAATAGAACAACAATATGTGTATTAATTTGACCAGTGTGTTGGCAATATATGTTTAGTTTTTACGGTGACGGTTCAGCCAATACGGTACCAGTATGCGTGTTAGTTCCGGACACGGCGAGACCATAGGTGATGGTGGTGATTGTTGCAGTGGATAAAGGAAACCTCTCAACATCCTGAACGAAAACTGCCAAGTCAAGAACTAAATTCGTGGGGCGGGGTACGGGCGCTTCCAAAAGCTGCTTTTAGAGCTTTCCTGACCAAGTCAGTCTAAGATCGGCATCAATCATGGGTCTTCCCTTTCTTCTCAAATAATTTTGTGGTCATTGACAAAGAAGGGGAGATTCTACAAAAGAAATTAATTTTTTTCCAGCTGTCAACTGCTCTCGATCTTGACCTCTGACCTTTAGACATGCTAAGAAAGTCATAAAAGATGAAAGGTACCGTTTCGCCACGTAAGAGACCCCGCACACTTAGCCCTCTATCTGTTTGGACCTTAATGGAATGCGCATGGCGCAGCTGACGTCAAAATCAGGTTTATTATAATTACATACTCTTACTATTAATACCATTACTTTTGCTATTACTACACATAAATACTAACTTATACAAATAATTATAATCATAATTATTATTAATTCTTAAAATTTTATATATTATAATTATTTTATATAGTAAAATAACTGTATTTTCAATATAATCCTTTTATTTTACAGAGATTTTCTTTTAAAGTTCAAAGATAAGTATGTACTAAAATGCACTTTAAAATTTCGCTGTTTTTCAGAAATTTATCATTAATAAAAAAAGAAGAATGTAAAATCACAATTGTAGAAAAATTGTAAATGATTCAGTAGTAAACATCAATTGAAGGCTTAAATGTATTTCTGATTAATCTAATATGGCATAAAAGTGAACAGAAGAAGATGAAGTAATTAGTCCCTTGAAAATCGGATCTTTTAATGACTCTTACTTTGAATGAAAATAATTACCCACTTAGAAATTATTCATTCATTCAAATCAATAGCTAATTTTTCGATGCCGTTACTCTTTATTTCTTTCTGAACGATTTTAAATTATAAAATGGTTTTAATGTTATTTAACTTTGATGAAGTCATTTGTTAGAAAATATAAAAGTTACTGATGATATTGAGATTTATAAATAAAATCCCATGTTAAGAGATATAATAAGTCATATAAAGAGTTTATACTTTTATAATGAAATCTAATTTCTAACCATTCTTTATTTATAGGCTTAATTGCTGCTAAAAATAACGATACAAATAGCTTTCAAATCCTTGCATTATTTTTAATTAGGAAAGATAAAAATTAAATAGATATAAATATGTATGTTCTTTCCTTAAAAATAAAGAAGCAATACACTTAAATTTGCTTTAAACTACTAATAATGGTAGTACTTCACATATTTATGTATTGGAAGAGGCGATATAAAATATTAAAATTTTGTTCTTTAATAATTAAAAAAAAATTCAAATTCGTAACTGCCATGTTACAATCTTTCTAACATATTTTTCTAGCAAATTTTGCAGCCGATGGCATAAAATATTACAAACGTATTGTATAATATCTTTTTTCTTTTCTTTCTTTTTCTTTCTTTTTTTTTTTTTGTATTTACATATGGCACAGCAGTTTGTATCGTTGAGACAGTTATCGTTTTTACACAACAGAGCTTTGTGAAAAGAAATCTTTATTTTTATCCATATTCACTTGCAACAACCATATTCATAGTGTCGCCAGCATTGCTCATATTTCACGGCAGTCAAAGGTCATATATTAAAATGTTTCTTGCTTCTGTAAAAAAAAAAAAAAAAAAAAAAAAAAAAAAAAAAAAAAAAGATACAGCGAGTACTTTTAGAACGTAAGTGAACTGTGTATATACCAAGTGGTATTTTTCGGGACAACCCACAAAACGCGAGTCCCCACCCCTCCTTCCGGCAAAAAAGAAAAAAGAAAAAATATATTTATCAGAACAAAAGCATCAGTTAAAAGTTATGCATGGTACATTATGAAATACATATAATACATACAAACGAATTGTATAAGTATAACCTCTTTTATTTGAAGACATTTAATGAATTTGAATAAATAACATAGATGATCCGCATTTTTAAAAAATTATGGAAACGAGTCTGAGATATCCAAACTAGAAAAATGTATAATAAAAATATATAAAATATACTAAAATAATTTTAAATGCAAGACGAAGAGTAAATTAATGCTAATAGACGTGAACACAATGGGAGAGTCAGTTAAAAACAAATATATATATATATATATATATATATATAGGGAAAAAATGGAGAAAAAAGAAACTATTTACTATAAGCAATAAATGGAGGCGAACTCTTAGTTGCTAAGCGACATCATCCCTTATTCTTTATTTTCCAGTTTCTCATTCAACAATAATGATTCTTAATGCGATAAAGTGCATTAGTGTTACCTTATAATAAAAGAAAATAGAAGACAAAAGCAAAACACTTATAGAAGACAGAAAGCGATTATGAAAATAAATTGGTAAAGGTAAAATTCTGCGCATGAAACAATTATTTTTAACATAATCGATTTCTTCTTTTCTAAAAAATGAATATAAATTAACAATGGTTTTATTGAGATACTCTTATGAAAGTTTTTTATACCGTTTAGGAGAAATTCGCCCAACTTGAGGATATATATTAAAAGGAAAGGGCTGACATTTCAAAAATAAAAGTAATAAAACGTGATCTTTATAAAATCTGTCATAACATTTCTAAATTTCTCTTTAAAAAAAATTCTTCATTCTTTTCAAATTTAATAACACATAATGAGCAAAAAAATTTTTTTTACTGGAATATTAAGAACGCATCACAGTATATTTAATATAATTAATACATTTTTCAGTTTTTTTTTCTTTCTCTTCTATGATAGTTTTGCCAGTTTAATTTTATGGGCATACCAAAAGAAGAAAGAATTCAGAATCCATTATTTTAGCATTTGAGAAGCGTTTTATGTTAAAGTTCCAACAACCATCTAACACATGAAAAAACCTTAATAACTAGTAAGAGTTAAATGTCTTTATACAAGACTTAATGTATGTGGATATTTTAGATTAGCAGTTTTATTTTGATGCAAGAAGTTTTTCTGTTTCTTTCTGGGACTATTTTGATTAAGTATTTTATTTGTTGATTTCATTTTTTTACTAATTGGAAGGATCTGAATCTAATCGTAAGCTTTTCATTGAAAGATATAATTCAATATGAGTGAATAATTGAAAAGTTAAAATGACCTTTTTCTTAGATTTCCTTTTCATCCACCCCCTTTTTATTTAATAAAACCACCCAGGTTCCCATGTTTTATATTTACCTGAATTAAAGAAATACGAGCATTTTGTGGTTTTCGAATACGAGAAAAACATTTCAATAAAATATTCTAAAATGTTTACTTACTATTTAAAAAAAGGGTTTAGTTAGTTTAGTTACAATAATTGCGTCTTCTCAAGCTTTAGAAATTACATCTTTTATTTGTTAGCCATCGTAGAAGATTTTATTTTCCATAGTTTGTGTCACTTATTTTCATGTTTTAAATATATCTCCGAATTGTTGAAGCGCTTATATTTCGTTTAATATTAATTATTTGTATACTTCTAACTTTTATATTTTTATAGATTGTCATTTTTCAAGTTTCTTGTTGCGTAAATTGAGTTTTATATATATGAAAAAAAGAAAATTTTAGCATTCCTACTTTTTGTTAAAAAAATATGTGGGTAAATACACTGTTATTCTACAAGGCGACACTTAAGTGATTCTACTCAAATTTCCAAATGTGAGATAGTGATTTCCTTTAAAAAGTTTTTGTTGCAAATTATAAAGCAATGTATTGGTTAAAAATAAGACATATCAATAAATGATTCATGCAAAATGTATGGGTTTTTTTAATGTATATTACTTATAAAATGTTATTTTTTTATAACCCTTTAAAAAAAATCTGATACTCATTCTTAAATAAATAAAAGACACAGAAACAACTTTATGAGATATATATATATATTTAATGTAAATATTATCAAAATTCAAAAGCATAAATTTTACTTCTATTTTATCATAAACAATTTTTTAACATCGACTTTTATCTATAGAAAACAAGAACGAAAAATCATGCGTCAAGCATAGATTATGTAGCACTTTCCAACGCTTCCAAAATAATTTTACAAATCATACCGTTTAATAAGCTAAAAGATAACTTCTAAGTAAACAATTTGGAAAACGCATAACATATTTAAAAACATAATTTCAGGAATTTCCAATATATACAATATTCGGAAAAATATCCGAATACTTTTATTCAGCCCTGTATAGGATATATAGAATTGTATATATACTACATAGGATGCTAAATTTTAGTTCAGTTAGGAAACGTGTAGCACATTTTAAAATTCTCCGTCTGGAGTTTGTCAATA
The DNA here is from genome assembly GCA_963931845.1 of Maratus michaelseni. Lineage (NCBI taxonomy): Eukaryota > Metazoa > Arthropoda > Arachnida > Araneae > Salticidae > Maratus > Maratus michaelseni. Next base: position 191,766,203 of record OZ007587.1, read on the forward strand.
AACAGAAATGTGTTCGCGAACTTTTGTGCTGCCCTGTATAGGATCTACAGAATTTATACACACCACGTAATAGACAAAAAGCAAGTTAACATTAAAATCGCGTTCAGTAACTTAAAACGCACTTCCAGGAATTATTGTTAACAGACAGTAGATAATTCTTTTGCGTGTCCCTGTAAATGAACGATGACTGCTATACACACAATATTCCGTAGTAAGTCTCTTGTAATGCACCTTAGTGATCTATATAAATTTCAATGCGTTTAAAATAGTGAAACATTATTTAAATAAACCGCAGACGATTTTTCTCCATAGACGTAATGTAACGGAATTATTTTTACTGTCCCTGTAAAGTAACTATAAGTGCTATGCACACCCTGTTCCATATTAAGCTTCTTCTAATGCACCTTAGTGATATATATAAATTTCAATGCGTTTAAAATAGTGAAACATTATTTAAATAAACAGCAAATGATTTTCCCCATAGACCGCAATGTAACGGAATTCTTTTGAGTGTCCCTGTAAAAAAACTATAAGTGCTACACACTTCCGTTGAAATAGGGAACATGCTATAGATAACGATAATAACATATAAAAATTGCAGAGCAATCCGAGCATATTTACGGGAGTTAGAGCACGGACAGACGGCAGACGGCAGACGGCCAGACGGCCAGACGGCCAGACGGCCAGACGGCAGACGGCCAGACAAACCGAAGTCATAAGCACTTTTCAACTAGGTTGGAAAGTGCTAAAAAGAAAGTAAAGAAACGAAAAACAATGAAATGTACTTCTTGAAAGTATGCAAATCCAAGACTCAGATCATTTATTACAAAAGAAATTTTTAAAATTATTTCTTTGCTGATATACAACACTGGAATCATTTACTATTAACTCTTCTGCTTGAAGATTTAACAGTTCACATTATAATTAAGAAAATCATCCTTTTTCACAGAAAAACACATTAGTATTGCAACTGCAAATTTAATATCACCATCATTAACGCTTTTTTAAATTTGTTTTTTTATTATAAAGTGTATCTTGAGCTTTCTTCTTTAATGATAGGGCGAAAGTAATGTTACCTGACTCTTTAATTTTTTTTATTGCTGAGGAATTCTCACAACCTTGTATGACATTAAGGAACTATTTTTAAAAAAGTCAAAGATATGGGAGTTATTAGTATAATAAAAAACGATGAAAAAGGTAATCATGCATTGCATTGCTTGGAAATAATTCAAGTTCCTTTATTTAAACAGGAGTTCACGTAAATTCCGCAGATTTACAATTTTTACCTAGATTCCAGATTTTTATCGTTTTTTCTTCGATTACAAATAAATGGCTAGAATGATTTTATTTTTGAGAAATATTTTTCATACGAAATTATAAAAAATATTGACTTATGAACGTTATTTATGAGAAAGATTGTGTAGAATATGTTGTTCATTTGTTAATTTCTTTCATGAAATTATACCACTATTTTGAAGATTATAAAAAAATTAATATTTAGTCTTTTGGTTTATTGAAAAAAAGTCCATGTTTTTTTTCTACCTCCCATCCTCCCTCTTCTTTCTTCCCTTCCTTTCTTTTCTTTACATTTTTATTTCGAAAACAGTTATTAATCCTTTGCGCATCTTTCATTATCCCTAACAGTAATAATAATTTTAATTGCTATTAGTAGTAATAGCAGTTGTCGCTATATTATCACAGTCTATCTCAAACTTTAATGCCACTCTTACACAGTTAATTTCCTCAAATATAAAATTCAACCAGGAATATACATTTCTCAAAAACTGTCAAACACTATATCAAAGTGGTACATTAAAATTGCATATCTTTACATTGAAAACTGTAAAACAAATAACGAGTTTCATCTTTGAAAATTTAAAAGATATAGTAATTACCATCCTTTAAAAATAATTAAAAATTTGTATTGCATATTGTATGAAAATGCATATAATTATTGTTAAAATTAAATAAAGAAAATACACTCAGAAAACAATTGAAAGTCTGCATTTTGCTTATAAATTACCGCTTTTAAAATATCATAGAAACTCGACAGAGTTTCTCGCCAAGCATAAGAAACAGCAATGCATTGAACCGTAAATGAAAGGAATTTTCGCCAATGGATGCCAAACGATTTTACAATTTATTTATTTTTTTAACTCTTTCTAGTTTATATTTTGCGGACGGGACAAAACGGGTTTTTGACACATCTATATCTCGAGTTCTATTTATGATAGAAACAAAATTCTTGATTCTATGGAATGGGGCGTGCCAAGGGACTAAGAATTCAAAAGTAAAGCAAAATCCGACGAATAGGTTTTCAGGAAATGCGATTTTAAAAGTGCTGTTTTTTGTTAATCTCAATTTAGTTAACGTTTATTATAAAGTGCATTGTTATTAATATGCGTATGATCATTATATATATATATATATATATATATGCATATATATATTACAAACTCAAAATCTTTACATGCTTACTTAAGAAATCGTCTTCGTAAGAGTGGTGATTCTAGTTTAAATATAATTGTAAGTAAAATCAACAAATTAATTTTTCAAGCTCATAAATAAGAAAAGACATGCACACCCAGAAACTTCAACTTTTTACCATTTTATGAGAGCAAAATAATTAAATATTTAAAATAATAATAATAATAATATAGTCATATGTAATTGCAGGAAACGCGACCATTATAAAAGCCTGCAGGTCGGCAAGCAGTTTTCACATATTGTACCTCACTCCGAGTCCTTTGGAAACATTATGAGTGGTGATAGATTTTTACACGGGACTCGGAGTATGCACTTCTATATCGCTTCTTTTTATGTGATATCACTTCTTTTTATGGCTGACGTTTTAGGTTTGTGGCTTGGCGGGATCACTTACAACGAGTTGTTTTTGATGAGATAAAAAAATATGTTCAGTGATAATACTATAAACCTTTCGATTACGGGCCAGGAATGACGGCTATTTTTATATTAAATCGTACCTTAAATTACAATATATATATATATATATATATTTGTGATAGATTTCTCTTTAATATATTCTAGTATAAGGGTATGGCAGATATTGTTTTTAAAAAAGTGGTACGAATAGAATAAAAAATTGTCGCTGGGACGAAATAGTCCCCGACGCCGTAAACAAAAGATTAAGCTGATTACTTATGAATAAAATGATTTCGCTCAACTGCTACTTTCCTGCTTACAGTTATAAATAAATTGTTGTGTGCAGTTAAATCTGTGTCATAGCCTCGTCTCAAGTGAACAGCCTCGAAGGATATGTCCCAACCTTTACAGAAAATTACAATATAATCAACAGATAATTTGATGGTATTAGCAATTATCCTCCTTTTGTAACTCATGAAAAGCGTGAATATCTAAACGTAGTTTAAATGATGAGCAACTCTTAACTTGCAAATTTCTTGTTTTAGTCGTTCTAAAAAAGGTAGCTAAATGCACTTTAATAGTAATCATTATTTATGAACAGACAAATTTGCCTTATTTAGTCGCCGAAAACATAAGATTAAATAAGGCAAATTTTTGTGTTCAAACATAGTGATAGGAAAAAAGCGTAAAACTTGGCAGCTATGTAGTAATGAAGACGATACGAAATGCGGTGTAACTCGTGCTAAAAAATTATACATATAATGAAATAAACCAATAAAAATAAATAAATTGCAGAAACGGATTGTACACCAATTAAAATATTTAAAATAATACATATTGATAACATATTTGTAAAATAAATAAATAATCATCATAAAAATGCAAAGGTTTGAGGAATTTTATTTCAATGATAGATTGCGTTTGCATTTTTTTTCTGATAGAAATTATAACAAAATTAGCTGAATTAACAGGTGTGCATTCAAATATTAGTAAATATTTTATTTTTATTTTTATTTATGTATTATTCAATTAACAGAGTTTTTATTCAAATTATATATAGTACAATGTTTATAAATACCTTAAATAAAACATTCCATTGTAAAATGTAATTTTAAAGCAGTTTGAAAATAGGAAAAAAAGAAAAAAAAATGTGTGCCTTTGCAGATTATTTCTAAAAACAGCTTTAAGAAAATTCTTCCTTTATATAAAAAATAAAATAAAATGTGTAGTATATTATTCAATAATAATATTTAATAGTAATCATAGTTGCCAAATTTTAGGCTTTTTACCTACCACTATTTATGATTAGAAAAATTTGTCTTATTCAGTCTCAGAAAATTTAAGTTTGAATAAGATATTTCATTATTGTTTGAATTCATATGTGCATAAAATAACAACTTAAGTTGCACTAAATATTAGAAATAATAACTTAGATTATTACCTTAACAAATGACAACAATGCGGTGATGTACCGAACTATTGCTGTTATAGCTTTGAAAGATAGACTATGTTAAAGGAACATACTTTTATTGTTAAACCTTTGCCTTGATAAATTATGTTTATCAATGATTATATGTCACTGATCTTTTGGATTAATATTAATCTGTATAATTTCTAATATGGATAGTAGTTGAAATTATAGAGATTTTGACAAATTATATCCATTAATTTATGTCTCCCACAAGTTTTCATCCATTAGCCAGACAGACTATGTTTCGTTGCTGCTATTTTTCCTTCCTTTCATGTATCGATATATATCCAAATATACTAAGCTGGTTTAATTATTTATTTATGAAAACCCATTCTTTAAAATGATCAAGACTTCCCTCCAAACTTTAAATATCTGAATCCAATGAACGTCAGCAGTTCTCCTTTCGCAATTCAGTTAAGGTAATTTCAGTGATTTAATCTGAAGAAGGGATGCGCACGTGTTCATGACAGCCTCATGATCGTAGAATGTTGACTTATGATAAATGAAGAAAGTGCGTCCTCATATGGTGATGGCCGATATAGATTAATTTTGAGAGTCCTTATGGGTTAGAATCCCAAGAAAATGAACGGTTTTAATGGATTGGTAGGAACTAGACTGATTACGTCATTTATTCAATAGTTGCTAGTGTATAGACAACATTTTATGGATAATGAATAGGAAATGAGAAAAAACAGCTTTAAATTTTAACCTTCAATTTATTCCTTTTAACCCAAGGCAAAATTAATTACGTTGTAAAAACATTGCAATGAAATCAATAACGAAATTCAATATTCGATAATTTTGCAATGTTGCGGACATGGATTTCGGATAAATGGAATCTAGAAGTTCCATATTTATCTTCCATGTATTTTCAATTACATTTTGTAAAAGAAAAACTTTAACTAGTTCTAAATCTTGCGTATTGTACCTGTACTTTCATACACTGCTAGTGTGATTAGGATAAATTTATACATTCACTTCTGGAGAACACCTTTCGGAATTAAGCATCTTTCTTCTAATTAAAGCGATCGGTCCAGTACGAAAGACCTTTATCTGTGATCAGACATCATCTGTGGTCCAGCATCGGTTCGGGTAACCGGATTTTAACGGAAACATATCCGACACACGGTTTAGGTCGTATTGGGATTTGATTCTTGGGAATCGTGTTCGGGTTGGTTCAATTTTTAAAAGTCTATTTTTTTTTTCAGATGCAAAAATTATATATTTGAACATTAATGACTATATATATGTAGAATTGACTTACTCGTACTCATAAATAAGAAGACGCAAACTTGCACTTGTAAAGATAATATATTGAAGAAGTAAAGATTAAAATATATATATAGCAGAACTATTTACAGGGATAGATGATTGCCGTCTTTAAATTAATAACATTTCAGCCACAGACAGTTTCAGACAGTGTTGAATTCAGACACTTTTCTCCGGCAGGGATTTCTGTAGCTCCGGGGGGGACATAATACAGTTCCGGGGGAAATTCCACTTTTTGCCCATTGAAAGCATAAAATCTCAAATTTTCCGGGGGGGACATTTCCATGCTCCAGGGGGGGGTATTTCCCCCCCGGGCCACCCCCTGAATTCAACACTGGTTCCAGATTGTCGATTGAATCTTAATTAGAACGTAGACGTAATGCTTCTTGATTGCCTTCTGAACTCGACCGCGCTGAACCACGAGGCCTTGGCTCAACTGATAACTCGCGCGCTTTTTCGCCTCGCCTTCAACGGGCAATCGGAGTGACGTCTTTCACGACGCCTGATTATGTGACTCTGTCCTGTATGGCGCTGACATCTGGTGCGATATAAAACAATTAGAGGTCATGTGATTAGGGGTCAGAAAGGATCTTCTACATATATGTGTTTATTTCTCAACATAAAAGACAAATTTACTTTTAGAGATTTATAATTGTTGGCTATTTTTTCCATATGTTTTACAATATGGAATAATTTTCTTCAATTTCGTACTCGGTTCGGGTCACACGAATTCATATATTAAAGTATAATGGAATACAAAGTAATTTAATAATAAATTGAATAAATTACACCCATAAGTTAGAAATCGAACTAATATGGAAAACTAACTTCAAGGTGGCAATGTGTCCAGATTTTCACAGATCTCAGCATGAGATCCTAATACTTCTCTCTCATGGAAACGGTTTCTCCAGAAAATAAAATTAGTCATAGAGCCCCTTCTGCAGCACGCGGCAACACAAAAGAGACTTCATCTTTCTTGGAATTTTATCCCCTCATTAGGCCTCATGCAAAAGACTATCTAGACGCACAACAGTACCTACGCCAAGACAAGAAAGCACAGCCTCGTGAAAGTTCTCGGCATAATTTTCAGGAAACAACTGAAGTTACTTTTGACTCCCCCACCCACCACTTCCCCCACCCACGCATGATTCGATTTTCCCCAAAACCTGAAACTTTGTTTATCTTCGTTTATCTACTTTGCAAACGTGATAAAATGTTCGAATTTCACATTTCTATCTTTTCCAGTTCAGAACATATGATCTTAAAGTTCTGATTTTTTTACCCTGACTCGCTAATCTCACCAATCATCAAAAATCTTAGGTGCATTCCGTAGCCCTCGAAACTTGAAATTTGGTACAAAGGAATATGATACAAAAACAGTAAAAATTAAAAAATCCGGAAAATAGAATAATAAAAATTCGAAAATTTCAAAAAAAAAAAATGACAAATTGAAAATTATACTATCTTGTTGCTCTATAAACTTAAAATTTGGCGTAGATGTTAGTGTTTAGGATACAAAACAGAAAAAAATTAAAAAATTCGGAAAATTCGAAAATAAAATCGAAAAATCTATAAATTTGAAAAAAAAAATCGAAAAATGGAAAATAACTCTACCTCCAAGCCGTAGAAACGTGAAATTTGGCATAAAAGTATTGTTTAGAATACAAAGAAAAAAAATTAAAAAATCAGAAAATTTCGAAAGAAAAATCCCCCTTCCCCCCCCCCCCCCCCCTCCGAAAAAAAAGTAAAAATCGAAAATAGTTCTTTTTGTTTGAATTTTCCGGATATTTTTTTTGTTTTTCTTTTATCCTAAACGCTACTTTTATGCCAAATATAAAGTATCTAGGGCTGCGAGAAATACTTCAGGTCAATAGGAAATTGCTGGAAAAAAATTTAGAGTATTTTTTATCCCTCCCTTCATATCATAGTCCTGGAGTTACCTGGAATCTGAAACTTCTTTTATGTAGAGTACTTTGCAAATGGAACTAAAGCTCCAAAAATGTTGGTGCTTTCAAATAATAGGGACAGCGAGTAGGCTTGACGAAAACCAGTGGAAGATGTTCAAAAAGGACCCAAAGTCAAGAAAAGAAGGACTGCTTACAAAAAGAAGTGAAATCTCATCAAAAACATATCATGTAAAAAATGTAGTCAAGTGTCGTGACTCATTAACCGCAAAAAATTCTGAGATCATGTAGGAAGAAGTCTCTTAGCCCTCTTATTAACTCTGACATTTTTATTCACAAATCACTCCTAGTCTCTACATCTTTAGTTAAAGTATACTTTATGACTTGGCAATTAAACTTGGCAATTGACTTGGCAATTAAAGTATACTTTATGACTTGGCAGCACAACGAAGTTATACCTTATTATGGGTGTTATGAGATGGGATAGGATTATATGATTAAATTCGATTATGAACGCGAGGGATATAAGCCCTAGGGAGGGTTGCTTTGGGTGGAGGTTTTTCTAAAAGGAATGGGGTCTGGTACATATTCACGTTACATCGGAAGAAAACAACCCAAATCTCCGGACATTCAGCCCGACTGTAGGAGAGGTTTCACACCCGGTTTTACAATATTATGTAAAATTGTCCACGCCACAAATACATAATACGTTCAGTGCTCATATAAATACTATTTTATGCAATACTTTATTAATAAATGTCATTATTAAAATGTAAGCAACAGCCGTCACATTCTCGTGCTGTGTAATTGCCAAGTCCCAAAATATTTTTTAACTAAAGTGATTTGTGAAATGAACATGTCAGAGTTAATAACAGAACTAAACTTGGCTCTACGTGATCTCAGAACATTTTACAGTTAAAGAGTTACGAGACTTGGCTACATTTTTACATAAGACGTTTTTGATGGTATTTATATTTTCTTGCGTTTCCAAGTGGCTGGAAGTAGCTGTAAAGTTATGAGCACATAACTGCCAGTATAACGTCAAATGGAGAAAAGTTACGATCCGTATAACGTCCTATCAAAGTTTTCGAGTAATATTAATGGCTACATGAGATACTTGAATGCTGTCAACCGTTTTTACCGTTGCGTCGGCGCTTTTGAACCGAACCCATCTGTAAATATGGATTAAGGGTTGTTTTAATGTACACCACCACTTTGAATTAACTATTCATTAGGAACATAGGGGGTCATTGCAATATATTGACATGAATATAATCAAGGGCAGGGACCGGGGTTCGAAAACATATTTCTATGTTTTTGATTGAAATCATAGCGCATGATTCAATTTTGCTCAATGTTGCACACATGTTCATTGTCGAAGATAATGTAAATCCGCACCTAATAAGGAGCATGGGCAAGGGGTAAAAGTATTATTTTACTTTTCTGGTTAAAATGAGATATATAACGAACCGATTTTGCTCAAATGGTTCTAAACAAGTTCATTGTTAATGGCAGTGTAATATTCGCGTAGTTTCAAGGCCGTGCCTCGTCTGAAGCAGGCTCAGTGGCATAAAACATTCTTATACATTTTTGATTGAAATCACGTATCTAACCATTCAATTTTTCTCGAATTTGACGAACATGTTTGGCGTCGATGACAACGTATATTTGAGTATTGTCAGGGCTGTATTTTATCTTGGGCAAAGTTCGTCAGCAAAATTCCTTTTTTTTTTAATCACACATCCGAGTTTATTAAAAATTCACATACCAATACATTGTCGAGCACAATCCATATTTGATGCATTAAATTTTGGATTTAAAGGATGTTAATTTTTTTAAAAGTTATATTTCTTTTTTTCTTTTTTTCTTTTCTTTCCAAAATTGGATGAATGCCAAAACAATTATTTAGAAATATCATTCGAATTAAAAAGTTTTTATTTTCCTTATTGCCAGAGGAAAGAAATAGATGGATTTATTGCATAATTAAAAACAACAGAAGTTTAAATTTAAAAAAAAGCAAACAAAATTTTAATGAAATATTGCTAAACAATAATCATCTAATATAGCTTCTTTAATGAATGAAACATATTAAATAATATACATTAAGTTTAGCATGAACAGTAAAATGATTAAAAATACCTCAAAAAGGAAAAGATGCATTATACTTGTTCACAGGTTTATTTATTTATTTTTTACTTTTCCTTATTGGAAACCATGTAAGAGCGTAAATGCACAGAAGCACTCTTTCTTGGAATGTGAAATAATAAAAATAATGTGAATAAACCTTTGTCGGGAAATGACAGTAACATGTACATACACACTGAATTTCATTTTTATCAAGCAAAATAATATCAAAACACCCTTTACATGTGTTTCATAAATATATTTACATAATGATTCTTTTATAAAAATTTTACGTTAATTTCCAAAATTCTAGATGTCTTGATTTGACTCATTATTAAAGCTCTAAAATGTACCTCTAGCGTAACATTACCATTATGTTTTTAACAATTTAACAACCATCTAATTACTACACGTAGTGAGTAATTTGGAAGGCTTGCAGCTGACAGCACTGCAGCCCTTTTAATCAATGACCGATGATAGATAATGAAGACCGCCCCCTTCCTTTCACCACCTTGTTTCTGCTCCAGTCAATTAATAGCAGAATTTGTGCACTGCGCTGTATCTCCACGGGATGCTGGTTAAAGAAAAAAAAAAACATAATAATTGTGAAGTTGTAAAGTTCTAATTTGGAAATAAACAGATGTAAACTGTAATGTATATTTTAAAGAAAGTTTTACATTTTTAAAGAAAATATAATAATAATTTTTGTTTGTATTTCCAATGAAGTTTTGAGTATTGTTTTTGCATGAAAATTTTTAAGGAAATCCATATTATCTATCTATATTAAACTAGGATTTAGTAGAACAGGATTCAGTATTTTTTTAGTAATTTATAGTATAGAAAAATTGTTTGACTTTCAGAATCTCATATTATAAGTTAAAATACAAATAATTGTTTAGCTCTTGATCTAACGCATCTGTGTTTCCCTAACTGAATGTTTTGTTGTACAAAAATTTCGCAAGTATGCCTCAGCTGCATTGAATTTTTTTTATTTATTATTACGATTGAAATAAAATTAACAAACTTTATTTAAACTCATTTATATTTCTCTTTTTTTATAACTGACCAACACAAGACAAGATTGTGACTACTTGTAGGTCATTTCAAATCGTAAAAAGCAAAAGGGCGAAGAGTATACTCGAATTAAACCTAAGATGTAGGAAAAATAGCAAGTTATTTTTACACCCTTTCCGATGTCTTCTAATAAGATACATACTTAAAGTAACATATTTGTCTTTTTATCAATCGACAAAATATTTTTAAAAATTCTAAATACGGAACTGAGACATTCTCCGATAATTTTAACTTTCAAGAATACGAAACTGGTGAAATTATAGAATAGCATTTTTAAATTTCCGGTTTTAAATTTACTTGTTCTTGTCACTATAATTAAACATGTTCTTGTTCTGCATTAATATTTAAAACTGTATTATCCCCGTGAGACCCTTAACATCCATTTAATAGGGAAATAGAACAAGGATGGTAACGAAGAGATGGTAAGGTAAATTAACACCTATTTTTAGGCAAGTCATGTTAACACTAAGTGGTAGCCGCCATGTTCATTAATTTTTAGCAACAGTTATTTATATTGAACTAAACAACAAAAATATTTTCCTTTATCTATAAGAGTTCCGTAATAAATCTTGGGATGAATGGTAAGACTACCAATAAAGCCACGACGCTTGAAATTGATATTTAAATACTGATTTAAATCCTGCAGAAAATTTCCTGTCGAAGAACTACAGCCGCTTTTTCTCTAGCATTGTTCGGTATGAGAAAAATTTTAAAAAAGACTCTATGGCTGCATCTGGACTGATTTTCTGCATAATTTTAGCAAGAGGGACGGGAAGGAACCTAAAATCCTGAGACAGAGATTTGTTTTAAAAAATAATAGTAATCATAAAAAAATTCTGCAACCTAACTTTTGTTACATATTTGTATAAAAAAATAGTTCCAGTTTTGCTTAAAAAAATCAGTAGGACTGCTTTTCTTGAAAACTTTTATCCAGACTACTCCAAACTTAAAAATATGCATCAAGGACAAGAAATGGTAAGGAATTCAATATTTTCTCTTTAATATTCTTATACATGCAAGGGCATTATTTCCAATAAAATAAATAAGAAAGACCAAGAATATGTACTAAAATAGAAATTATTATTAAGGGTCTTAAAAGTCAAAATTATGGTAGAATCGCTGAATATCCTGTTGAACGAAAGCAGACTGTAAGAAGTACCATGACCCACTTTTATAACGAAACTCAAATTTAAAGCTTTCACAACATTAAAATGAATAACTTTATATGCTTAACCTTTTAAAAAAAACGCTATAAATTTATCAATTTTTTTAAAAAATAGTAGGAATTTTAAACTAAAAATTGTGCGAACTACGTGACTTCCACCCCAGAATTGTGCCAAATTCAGGGACGTTTGTTCACCTGAGTTGCACAATATATATTATCTTCCAAGATTTTTTTTTTTTTTTTTAACTTTTGTTTTACTTAATGAACCTGAGATACTGCTAAAGAAATCTGCACTTAAAAGAAATAAACCTCAGAGGCTACTTCCTGTGGAAGGATACATAATTTCTGAATTATTCATTCCCGAATACATAAGACGCAAGATTCAAAGACGTAAATATGTATCTTGTTCAAATGTTGTGTGTTTCAAAGCTTTTACTTGAATATTTGGGAAAGGAATATTTTTATTATCCACCTACTGCTGTTAATCCTTTTTGCAATCAAAAGACGCATGTGAGAGTCAGGGAATTTTAATTAAAAAAATACCATGGGATATAAAATATGTAAAGCATTTTTTATCTTAAATTATTCGAAAGTACAGTGACAGAGTTATATAGAGTGTGTTATTACAAGTTCGTTTAAAAATAGAAAAATAAAGTTTTGAAGTGCTTGTTTTGAGTTTAAGTTGAAAATAAAACTTCATTAAATATTGCGCTGTTAGTAAGCAATTTTTAACTTATGCAAATTAAAACAATAAATTTTAATTAATAAGTTACAGTTTCAAGGAAGTATATAAAAAGCAAAATAATTTAAGAACTATTTGGAGCTTAAATTTCAAAGTTACTTCATGTAAAAGTTAATTTAAGCTTGAGCTTTGCTGGGATCATCATTAAAAGAAATCGCTCATTTTGTACTTTTAAAGTTTTTTTTTTTTTTTTTACTTCATTAAGTTGATTTTTTTTGTGTATTCAATGAACTTTGTCATGTTGCTAATGGAGGAATTGCCCTTTGCATGTATTTGCAATAAGATAATAAAAATGTAGATGTTATTGGAATATGATTAACATGTTTTTACTCTTAATAGGAAAGGTAATTTCTTTTCAACTATTATAAATATATTTTTAAAAATTCTTTATAAAATTTCTTAAATAACCAATTCTTAAATACTTTAGTAATGGAAGCTTTTTTAATGTACTTTAAATAGATAAATTATATTTATTATTATTTTTCTGCTGAATAAAGTATATTTTAAAGGTTTGTATAAAATGATTAACAACGTCCAGTAAAGTACAGGGTCATTCATAATTCCCTCCGGGGTTTCGAAACGTTATAGTAAAAAAACGAAGACGAATATGAAAAAAAGAAACATATGAAGTTATTCCGAAACTATTCAAGTTTTACTTACATACATTACAGGCGTTCTATGTGTGAACCCTTGGTCACACGGCATACATCCATGCGATAGTCCAGTTCCTGCCATACTCCGTTTCTTTAAATTTCCGGTACCACACATGAATTGTTTTGTCAGTTGGTCCCTGTTTTCGATATTTATTACGAAAGGCCCGTTGAACTGACACCACTGATTCAGATTTAAAGAAACGAGTATGGCAGGAACTGGACTATCGCATGGATGTATGCCGTGTGACCAAGGGTTCACACATAGAACACCTGTAATGTATGTAAGTAAAACTTGAATAGTTTCGGAATAATTTCATATGTTTCTTTTTTTCATATTCGTCTTCGTTTTTTTACTATAACGTTTCGAAACCCCGGAGGGAATTATGAATGACCCTGTATTTTATTAAGTTAACATTCGTAGAACACGTAAAAGCTATTCCATTCAACTATATATGAAATATTACAGAAAATAATTTTCTTATACTAAAATTCAAAAGAAAATTTTTATTCATACTTAAGAAAATAGTATTTTGTTTTGTATCTAATAATAAAGAAAAGAAGTTTGTGTGTGTCTGTGTGTCTGTTCGCTGTATTTTGAAGAGACCGCTGCACGTAGAGCTACAAAAATTGGTAATAAGGTACCTCAATATGTGTAGTTTTGCACCTTGAAGCCATATTTTTGAATTTTTTAATAAAATTTTTGAATTTAATTTTTTATGTGATTTTTAGCGTCTTTTCACCTTTCGCAGAGATTTTTTTCACATTAGTAACAAGAATCCGGTTCCAATCTTTTAGCCTCATATAGTAAATTTTGTCCTCTTTTCAATAAAGTTTATTTGGAATTCGTACAGCGATTTTTGAATTTTCGGCAATTTTTGTCCTTTGCCACTAATATTGTCTCCAGAATGCTTGATTGGTTTGTTGGTTACCGCCATTTCTGCCTTAGTTATGTCCAAAATATTTTGCGATGTTTTTATTTCCATAAGTACACCAGCAGGCATTTGAGGGATCGTATTGAATTTTCCTTCGCAACTAATTTTCGAAAGAATCGGGTGGTAACTTTCTTTTTTTAAAATAGGAAATTGACAATGGATAGAATTAATTTCAAAGTTATTAACAAAAAAAAAATAATAAAAAATAATAAAAATAATAGAAAGCGCCATACTGTTTCTGATTTAAAAGTTACCGATAACTGTAAGTGTTAAAGATCCTTGGGTTTAATTTTTGGGGAGGTGGGGGGAGTAAGGGAGTTGTCCGGTAGTAATTTAAACATCGCGTTAATGCTCTGATAAGAACACCCCCCTCTGCCCTTCCCCGTAATCAGAACTTTTTAAATATTGGTCCGATTCAAACGAAATCTTTTCTAACATTTTCCCCAGGTTCCCCAGGTACTATATAAACTTCGGTATAATTTTTTCAGCCTTTAGTTGCCAGGATTTCTGAATATTAATCTCCAAAGCGGGGAATATACATAAGGGGGAATATTATTATACCAATATTAAGAAAACTATTAGAGGTATCGATTTGAAACTTAGACTACATACGTAGTTTATTTTTCTGATTCCGAAAATGCTAATTTTGTGAAAATTGGACTGTAACTTTTCCTTATTTCGGCCAAAAACTGACCCACTGTAAAGCAAATGACCCAGAAATTTGAGAGGTGGAGTTGAATTTACTTCCGCTTCAGGATCCGTCTCTACATTTACTTTCCGACAGACGAAAGGGTTACCAGAGGAACGGTTTCGTGCAGCGATTTTTAGATGGTTTTCGCGTTTCGTACTATTTTTTGACGGGAGTAGGCAACGCTGGATGGGTGGATCAGCTAGTAAGAAATAAAGAATAAAGAAAAATGTTTATTATCACTCATTTTTCTATCTGTTCTTTAGTATAAAATTTCGAAATAACTATTTCAAGTACCAATTTAGTGTTTGGAATTTTGAATTTAATTTTAAACTTGATTATATTTAAATATAATAATTTTTTTTATTATGTAATCGCATGTAAATCGCAAAAAAAAATTTGCTTAACGTAAAAGCTAGTAAATGCAGTTATTATTTCTAATAATCAGAATGTTAAAAAATATATCATTTTAGGATCTTTATTTCTAAATTCCTAATGCAAAGTGTACATTAACCGCTTACTTCTCTCCGTCGTCAGGCATGTGACCAATTTTTTTTTTCTTTTTGAAAAATCGAGTGTACTTGTAACTTTTATACATGCACTAGCTTTTAGTAAAAATACCACATATTTTATACTACAGAAAATATACAAGTTACACTCTTCCAAGTTCAGAAATAATCATAAAATAGAAATTTCTATTAAAAATTAATCACTTTTTTTTGTCATTAAAATAGCCTTAAAGTAAGAGTGTCTACAGGTTAATTATTCCGTGTATTACTACAATCTTATATAAACGTTGTTTGCATTTGCGAATAAATTTCATCCTGTTTTATAAGTGCACTAAAATCTGTTTCTTTCAATTATTTTTAGGAATGTCGCTTCAAATTTAGTTGTTTTACCAAACTAGCAAGCCAGGATAACACATTGCACTGGCATTTTTCTGTGTAAACACGTATTTCTTCTAAAAGAGAAAACTATTAAGAATTCAATACTAAAGATAAATGAAGCGTACATTTCCTTCACGACCGCGATCATAATTTACTGAATATGCAAATTTTTTACTCTTCAATGGTTTCGGTAATGCTTTTTAAAAATGACAGATTTTGAGCAGGGAATTTGTTTTTGGTCTGGAAAATATTCAAGGAGAGATAAATGCCTTATTTTGTGAAAGTAATCGAGTTTGGGGGAAGTAAGACGACATGTCAGCATACTTGATTCTACAACGGTGCTATTAATGTTATATATTATTCTAAACAATTCACTGAAGAGGATGGGAAGAAGGAATGTGGTCACTTTCATTTCAACGAGCTTGAAAATACATGAAATAATATTCTTTACATGTTTTTGAAAAAATCACTTCAAATAAATAGATTTTATCATACCAGAAAAGTTAAGAAAATGAATTATCATGATAATCTTTTTTGTTTTAAACATGCACTTTTCTTGAAAGAAGAAAACTACACAGAATTGAATACTAAAAGTAGATGAAGCAAATCACTCCTTCACGACCGCTAACATAATTGAGTGAATATGCAAATTTTCTCTTGAATGGGCCCGTAATGCTTTTGCAAAATGACAGGCTTTGAGTAGAGAATTTGTTTTTGATTTAAAGAATATTCAAGGAAAAATAAATGCCACATTTTTTCAAGATGATAAATATTGAGAAAGTAAGGCGTAATATTGAAGATGTAATATTGTAGGATGTAATATATAAAGATGTAATATTGAAGGATGTAATATTGAAGGATGTAATATATAAGGATATAATATTGAAGATGTAACGACGCGCGACGATAGAAATTTTACGTTGCTTATACGATGTATTGAACATTTGAACATGGAGAGGAGAATAAATGAGATTGCTTTTGTTACAATGAGAATTAAACTGTACTTTAAAAACGTTTTCAATTTTTTGCACAAAATTAGGGTTTCAAATTCTTCATTTAATTTCGCTGTTGTACATAACATGAAAGGTAATACTTTTCTAATGTAATCGCATGTAAGTGGTAAAAAAAAAAAAAAAAAAAAAAAAAAAAAAAAACTTTTAGCTCAGCGTTTAAAGAACTTCTCTGTTGAAGTACACTTAAATTTCATAATTTTACAATAAAAATAATATGAAAAATATCGTTTTACAGTCTTTAAGTTTTTTAATGTGGAGTTGTCATTTGTTTTCCCATATCCAATACAGTATGGGCGTAATTTGCATTAGCGAATCCATTTCACTGAGTTTCAGTAAACTTTCAATTATTTTTATAAACGCCCCTCCTAACAAATTTATTTAACCATGCTCGAAAATTAAGGGTGATACATTACATTAACATCCTTCTCTTTAAACTCGCGCTCCTCCTAAGGGAGAAAATAACACAGAATTGAATGCTAAAGATAGATGAAGCGAATCTTTCCTTCACAACTGGGACCATAATTGACTGAATATGCAAACTCTTTACTCTTGAATGGGTCCGGTAATGCTTTCGTAGAATGACAGGTTTTGAGTAGGGAATTTGTTTTTGGTGTAGAAAATATTTAAGGAGAAATAAACGAAAAACTGAAGTGTTAAGAAAGAAGCAATTTGAGCACTTTTACTTAAACGAGTTTGGAAAATATATAAAACAATATTCTTTAGAGGGTATTGAAAATGTCATTTCAAATAAACTTATTTAATCCTACTTAGTTAAAATGATGCCATTATGATGATAATCTCTACTTTAAACATATACTCTTTCTAAGAAAGAGAAAAATCCATTCAATGGTATAGGGCTTGATTAACCTTACAAAGGATCCTGGCGCAAAGATTAAATTGTGTTAGGGTGGTTTTTTTCATTTATTTTAAATTTTCCATATTCTCTTTATTTTATTCTATATAAGTTGTAGCCCCCCCTTTTTTTGTTAATTGTAATGTTCTTCATTTAATATTCTCTTTATTTTATTCCATATAAGTTTTACTATTCATAGCCCACCGACTTTTCTATACTAATTTTTACATTAGTTCTGTTATAATGGAGTCAAAATACCTTTTCTTTCTTTTAAATATCAAGGCTAAAACTAAATCATTGTCCCTTTTACTTAAATTCATAATTTTTATATATTCCCTGTAAGTTAAATCTGCTTGCATGGTGGTCCTTTTTACTCATGGGAATTTTTACAACACTCGGACACTTGGGTAATAAAAATACTATTTCCCATACGACGAATAATACCTCGTATTGTCAGAGTTTTATGACTCTTTTTTACCAGCCCAATTATTCTGTTTTACGCAAACAACATTCACGTGGGGGTCCCCCATAGGCAGCAGTTCTTATCTCTTCATGGAAAGCGAAACGAAGGCAAGAACAACTGCATACATGCCTGCATCCCTTCAACCAAAGTGGTTTCACCCACGGGGTGTGACAGCCAATAGTACATAGAAATATAGGAGGGGATTGTTTTTTTTCCCTTGAGTTGTGCTTGGCGCGGGAGTAATGTAGCCTGGGATATACAGTGTTTTAGTTTTTCGGGGAAGGCTGAGGCCTTTCCTTTCCCCCCTCCCGATAATTTCTCCTGATGGAAGCTGGAGGATTTAATATTCATTCGAAATTTAACTACGGAGTTGGAAGGTCGAAAAAAGAAAAAGATGTCTGGTGCCTCTATATAGAAAGATGTTCTGACCGACAAACCAACGAGTCGCTATAATAGTTATGTTTAAACCAAGATCTTACCACCGGGAGCTGTGACGGTTGAGAGCATTTTTGTTGGAGTCAATGCTCACTCGATAATAGTTAAACAAAAAATTCAGTAAATTAAAAGACTGTCGCTTGTAAGGACAGTATGTTGAAATCTTTGATCGGAGGTGCAGTCGGAGAATTCGGGAGAGGAGGAAAAGATAATCCTAGCCCCTATCAGCTGACACTGTTGAACTACAGAGCATAACGCCGAGACCCATCTTCAAAGAAAAATCGTATAGCTGGTTACTCGCTCGATAATCTGTACAGAAAAGAAAAGATTACTTGGATATTCAATGATGTCTAAAGTTTCTTCGAGTAGTGCCCCCTGTTTAGGAAAATAAGACTGCTAACCCTGGGACATTACTGATTTGTTTACTATGGCTGGTAAGCCCCAGTGCTACGAGTGTTGAGTCTGCCAGTGAACTTTTGGTAAATATTTTCCATGTTAAGGAATAAGTGCCTTTTATTATTATTATTTTTTTTCCATGAATATACCTTAATGCACATACGCGTAATTAAATCACCTGTTCTCATACAAACTAACCTAACACCTATAAATTTAAATATGTTGGTGCTTTATTTAATGAATTTTTTAATAAATTAATAAAAATTAAATTCCTGGTGATAATTTGTCTTTGATCTATTTGTTAGCATCGTAGAAATTCATTTTTTCTTACCTAAACTTAATTTTACTGTTTAAAGGATAATGAGTTTTGTTTAAATATTTAAATAATCAGAGCAAGTAATTATTTAATATTTAATTCCTTTCTAAGATTAATTTACTATGATTGTGATTCCAATTAATTTTCTTTTATCAATAAAAAATAATATAAGTAAATTTAAACTCTTGATCTGTTTTTTTGAAAATGTTTATAAATTTAATTTTTTTTTAGAATTTTAAATTGCTTCGAAAGACTATTGTGAGGTTCCTTTTTCTTTTATAAAAAAAAGGATAAAATAAATAAAGTAAAGTTAACCTGCTCTTATTTATAGCAAAGAAATGAGGATGAGTATAAGAAATTTAATATCAGCTACTTTTAACTCTTAAATATTTTTAACTGAATTTAAGATAATTAAATTACACCAATTTCTTATTGAAAGAAAGTTATTTTGTTTACTTTTTTTTATTGAAATGATATCAACCACTATACCACTCACGATCTCGGTTTTGGCGAATTCGTACATTGTTATGGCCATGTTTTGCAACTTTAATTAGTTATCTATTTTCTTATTTTAATTAACTTACTCCCTTTCTTTGTGCCTTTCGAATTGTGAAAGGATTACAGGTCCCCTTTTAATGTTTTTTTATTCAAAATCTTTCCTATAAAGTTTTAATGAATTTCATTTGTATTACCATAACAATGTTCCAATCCGTCAGACCACTTGTTGGGTATATGAGATATTGTGATAAATGAGAATTTTGTTGACACCCTTTTTGCAAATTTATTCATTTACTTAATTAATTTTAGTTATTCAAAATTTATGTGGTTTGTTTTGTTTAACGCATCTCTCTGTTTAAATTTTTGATCAGTAATTGTGTAAAATTTGTTTTCATTTCAAAATCAACAAAATTCATTCTTTTGATTATTTGTCACTTTATCAAAACACCCCAACAAGAAAATGGTGCCGTGTAGAAACTTTCCTGCGGTTACCAAGAATTAAACTGTTTAATGCCTGTAAATTTTGTTTACATTATATGATTGGAGCAACTGGGTATCGGTTTGTACTTGTGAAATTTTTACAAATATTTATCTAGTAAAATTTTCTCTATATATTTTTTAAATATCTAGTAAGTTTGATGTTTTTAAAAAAATTGTATATAATGCTCTTGTGCTACCAGGGTGTATAATCCCCATTTTTTCCCTTTTCTGCCTTGTTTTTATTTTTTTTTTAGTTCTGTATAATTATCTGACTTTATTATGGCTAAGGAGGATGCTACTAAGGAGCTGGTAGAGCTCCAGAAACAGAATTCGTTAGTTGACAACTTGTGCAACATACCACCATTTAATGGAGAGGCTAGCTCAGTCTCATTTACTGACTTTTCAGAGAAATTGGATAGTCTCTCCACCCTTTTTGATTGGAATGATAGTGAGAAAAAATTTGCCCTCCTTAACCGCTTAAATGGTACTGCGGCCAGATTACTTAAGCCCCACAAGGATAAAAACAGTGCGGAGTTATTAAGTATCTTAAGAAACAAATTTATCCAAACACCTACTCCTGATGTTGCACTTGCCAAATTCCTCAACTTTAAACAAACACGAGGTATGTCTGTACAAGAATTTTTTGACGCTGCATCTGACCTCTCATCAAAGGCACTTGTTATTGATGGAGTGGATGATGCAATTGTCAACAAAAGCCGTGAAGCCATGTTGCACTCTGTGTTACTAAATAACCTTACACCTGAAATCAGAAAGGGTGTCATTATCAAAGATCCCAATACCCCACAGCAAATTTTAACTTTCGCTCTCCTGGAGGAAAAAGCATGCCGCAGTGTAAATCCTTTTTACACTTTACATGAGGAACCAAACCCCCTTTTCTTTCAACAAAATTTGCCGCAGAATCTAGCTTGTGCAGCTACTCACCCAAATAGTGACAACAGTAAAGAAATAGAGACTCTAAGAATACAAATTGAGGCTCTAAATTCTAAACTAGATAACCTAATAAGTGACAAAAGCAGAGAGAGAGAGGTGCAGAGCCTTTCCTGGCTCTGCACCTCTCTCTCTCTGCTTTTGTTAGAAATGTTAGAAATGTTACTTGTTTTTTTTGTTCCAACCCGGTCATTATGCTAGAGAATGCCCCCAGTATATTTATAATTTTAATAGGAGCAGAGGCCATAATTTTAGGAGCAGGGGAGGATATGACAATAGTTACCGGGGAAGTTACAACAAGAGAGGAAACTTCAGGGGAAACAGAGGAAATAATTACAACAACAACAGAAATGATAGGAACAGAGTACAAAATTATGAAGAGGGTCAGCTAGCAAATAATACAACAAATAATCCCACTGGTGCAGAAAACAGTAATTTAAACGGGGATCGGCTGAATCAGAGGTAGTCGACCTGATTCCCAAAAAGGCCACCGACCCACCTGCTGTGTATAGTGTTTTTTCTCCGCAGTCTTATAACTTGCCAACTGCCAATATACTTATAGATGATACTAACATAACTGCCCTCTGTGACTCAGGATCTGCAATTAATCTCTTGAGCAGTGTAATTTTGAACTCGCTCACAGACTATAATGTGCAACAATGTTATACGCCTATTTTGACAGTAACAGGAGAACAAGTTCCCCTTACTGAAAAAGTAGTTATGGATTTTAAATTCCATAACACCCACTGCCAAACTGTTTTTTTTTTGTAGTGCAGGGCAAGCTGGCGAAGGAATTTGATGCCATTTTAGGTATGCCATTTTTGAAACAATACAGTGAAATCATTGACTGTGCCACAAATACTGTTTCTCTTCAGGCTTCGGAGCAAACATTATGTAAACAAACCCCGCTTACCCCTCCTTGTACCAAAAACAGTAATGTGTGTTTAGAGGAAACAAAGGTAAACAAACAAGGTAAGATTAGTGACCCATGCATGCAATGTTATGAATTACGTGTATATAATAATCCTATTAATGTGTATAATTGTGCTAATTGTAAATGTATGTGTAATGTAAATAATCATGATTCTACTGTAAATATTTGCAAAAGTAACTGCCCGATAGACCATAAAGATGAAAATGTGATCAAATTGATAGCAAAAAGTAGTACCCCTGACAATTCGAAGAATATTGAAGTGAAAAACTGTGCTGAAAAAATAAAATTAGGGAATAGTAGGGAGATAAGGAAGGTTCATCGCAGTCAGAGTAGTAGTAACGAAGAAAATAGTGTTGAAAAAAGGTGTAACAGGGTATGTGATGAAAGTAATAGTGATTGCCAGGTTCTTATGATGGAAGAATTACCGGGTGGTACTACTGTTGATAAAATTGATTCGGAAAATAATAAGCAATGTGAGGAAAATTATCAAAATTTTGAACAATGCATTTCTCAAATCAACTGAGAATCTAATAGTGTAAATAATGTAAATGCAAATATTGGGGAGCAGTTTAGTGACAATTCTGAAAATTCTGAAATGTACAATTATGAATTTACTGAAAATGAGGAAGTGCAATCGAATGATATTAGTGAAAATACAGGTAAAAATGATGTTGAGAAAAAGGCATGCAATATCAGTATGGCATCTTTGTGTAATAAACTTGAAATTCCAGGCAAATCTAAAATTTTAGCTAAAGTCAGATGTACGAAGGAAAATTTCAATGACAAGGACAGCATTTTAATGTTAGAGCCCTTTGCTAAGAATTTACATGCAGGCCTCTTAATTTCTAGATCCATTTGTACCCAAGAACATGGCTTTTTTCTATCCTTTGTTAACTTTTCTGATAACAATATAGTATTAAATAAAGGTACTTTAGTAGCAAAAGTTCAAAAATGTATTGATAATTCTAACGTAACCCCAGATAATTGTAATTTAGCCTGTAATATCAATACTCCCCCTCCAATTGCAGATTTTGAACATGCTGACCTCAGTTGGAGTTCCGACATTAAATTAGACCACTTAGAAACCCCCTTAAAATTAAAAATGCAAGAATTTTTACAAGAAAATAAAGATGTTTTTGCTGCGTCTGTCTTAGAATTACCCGGCTGTGACACCAACCCCCATTCAATTAATCTAACTTCAGAAAAACCAGTTAAATGTAAAGCATATAGAGTGCCCCATAACTTACGACAGGAAATGGAAGATCAATTAAATATTTTACTACAAGCCAATATTATTTCCCCATCTATTTCAGAATTTACTTCACCGGTCATTCTTGTGAAAAAATCAGATGGATCTTACAGACTGGCTGTTGACTTTAGAAAATTAAATAAAAATTTAGTAAAAGATGCCTACCCCATACCAAACATCACAGACTCAGTTGACGCTTTATCAGGCTCAAATTTTTTTCCACATTAGACTTAACTAGTGGGTTTTTTCAACAAACTATCCGTCCTGAAGATAAGTATAAAACGGCTATTATTACTCACAAACGGTTATTTGAGTGGAATCGAAACTGTTTCGGACTTTCGAATTCGGGAAACAGCTTTCAACGACTTATGTCTGCAATTTTTGGTGACCTAGGAAATTCGGGAATTTTAGTGTACATCGACGATATAGTGATAGCTTCTAAAGATGTCGAATCCCATATAAATAAACTGAAGCTTGTTTTTGAAAGACTTCGCTAACACAAGCTTAAACTCAAACCCAGTAAGTGTACATTTTTATCCGACAAGATCCAATACTTGGGCTTTGAAATCCAAAAAGGACGAGTGTCACCAATCAACAAAAATATTGAAGTAATAAAAAAATTCCAACCTCCTAACACCCGAAAGGCTGTCAAATCATTCATTGGTGCACTCTCCTTCTATAGGCAATTTTTACCAGATTTTTCGAAAAGAGCGAGAAGTCTTATCAACCTCACTAAAGATACGGGTCGGTTCACTTGGTACCAAGCAGCACAGGAAGAGTTTGAGGATTTAAAATCTGCACTAATATCCAAACCATGTCTCGCCCTTCCTAATTTTGATAAGGAGTTTTACCTTTACACCGATGCGAGTGGCGAAGCACTCGGGGCAGTACTATCACAACTGGATGAAAATGAGATGCTCCACCCTGTCGCATTTGCTAGCAGAAAACTTAAAGACGCTGAGACGAGATACTCCGCCACTGAGAGAGAGTTATTGGCATTAGTATGGGCCACTGCACACTTCAAGTGCTACCTTGCCAATACTCATTTTTTTATATACACTGATCATGCGCCTCTTACGTACATGCTCAAAATTCAGGATCCCACATCACGTATGGCCAAGTGGATCTGTACACTTTCTGATTTTACGTTTACCATCAGATATATTAAGGGAAAATGTAATAGCGTTGCAGACTTTCTTTCGAGATTCACCACAGATAGCAAACCGGATAGTGTCACCAATTGCAACTTTTGTATACAAGTAGAGAAGGAGTCAACTTTTATGCCACATTCCAACCTTTTAGAAAAGATAGGTGAATTACAGAAAACAGATAAAAAGTGCTGTGAAATTGCTCGCAAAATTAGTGAAAATCTTGAAGTCGCACCCAAGTATTTACGATTTTTCTTCAGGGATGATCTTCTTGTATGCGAGGATACACGGGAGTCACCCCTATTGAATAATCCTATCAAACTTGTGGTACCGAAGAAAATGGTTGAACAGGTGTTTGCTCTAACCCACGAATCCCTAGCTGCTTGTCACCAGGCTTTTCAAAAGACAATGGACCGCATTCGTGAGCACTTTTATTGGCCAGGAATGTCGGCAGATGTCAAACACCTAGTGGAGTCGTGCGTTAGCTGTCAGGAAAAAAGAGCGCATAAAGCAAATCAATTTGCCCCTCTCCAACGTGTACCCACACCTCATTTCCCTATGAACAAAGTGAACCTCGATGTTATAGGGCCTCATCCTGTTATCTTTTCGGGTAACAAGTTTATAATCACATACATTGATGCATTTTCAAAGTGGCCTGAAGTTTATGCGGTATCCTCAATCACATCTGATGTGGTAGCCGATACTCTCGCAGACTTCATTTCACGTTATGGAGCTCCATGTTATATCTCAACCGACAGAGGACCCAATTTAATTTCTGCAGCTATCGAGCATGTATACAAAATGTTTGGAATAAAACATCCCAAAACGACGGCATATCACCCAGCCGGAAATGCTCAGATAGAACGCCAGAACAGGACTTTAAAAACGCCCTGTGTCATATTGTGAATGACAATCAATCAGACTGGGACACCAAACTTAAATTTGCACTTTTGGCCATGCGCACGACTGTGCACTCTTCTACCAAACTAACTCCAGCAGCTGTTATATATGGCAGAAACCTTAACCTACCCTATGATTTATTTTCTCAACCCCCAATTTAGCTATAATGATGCCCCCTCATTTTGTGAACTTTTAATACCAGCTCTGCGAAAGGTGTACGCTGAAGTGCACAATCATTTAATAAAGGTATCAGAAAATCAAGAAAAGTATAGAGAAAAGACAGCTGTTGACAAAAAACTAAAAGTTGGTGATCTGGTTTGGCTTTTTACTCCAGCAATAATGGCCCCTTCACTATCTTGGAAAAATTAAATGAGGTAAATTTTAAAATCGCCCTTGTTGCAAATCCCAATAATGTCCAAGTTGTACATGTAGATCGCCTCTCTGCCTTTAAAAGGAGACTCTCAATTTGGTCCAACGACCCACAACAACAACAGAGTGTCCCAGATTCGATTGACGATCCACCTATCGATGTGCAACAATCGATTCCCCATGCAGAACAGTTTGCTCAGCGCAGGCGCCGGCGTGATTATTGTATTATACCAAGATCTGACGCCCAAGAAAATAACCCTGATACGATAACTCAAAATGAATCCAGCACTCACGGAAGCCCAGCGAATTCAGCTAGCGATCCGACCGAGATCGACCCCCCTCCTCCCCACTCAAACAAAACTCCAGAGGATGAAAATTCAGCTACTAACCAGCAAGGGAAAAGTGAATCAGCGGAGGAAGCCCTATCTGCGGAGAATACTGAATCGGAAAGGGAGGTACAGGAGTGTGAAATAGTTGCACCTGCCAACGAAGCTAGCGTTGCAGAAAATTCGATTAACAAAGCGAATAAGTCAAAATCTTTGAATCGACCGCAGCCGACTTCGCAGGACTCTTACGGTCTACGTGAGAGACGAACTCGCCCTGTTTATAAAATTTAGTTTCCTTATATTCCTTTATTTATGTGTATTTGTAGTTTCATTTCGTAATATTTATGTGTGTTTATATGTTGCAGTGTATTTTATAGTAATTTTATGTATTTTTAGTCGTATATATTAGCGTTTTCTGACCCAAACATGGTTTGTTTTGGTTCACTTAGCGAAAATCGGAAGCCCGATTTCGTTTTTTTTATACACCCTGTGTCGTGTATACGAACATTTTCCAGTGGTATTTAGCTACTTATATTAGTAAATACCCCTCCGCACATCATTTCGTGCAGTTTTTCTCCAAATTTATGATGTATTCTGGGTACTTTGAAAATGTCCGATTTTTTCCCCCTTGTTTTTACAGCAAGTGTTAGGTTGGGTCGGTTGACACTTTTCATCGTATGCACGCAAGTACGATATTATAGATTCCCAATTATGTATATAATTTTTTTAATGTGTTTTTTATACCAATTTTAGTCAAGGAATGTAGTTTGTGTAATATAATTTTTATTTTGATACTTAGATGTAACATACCAATTTACCCCTTTGGTTTCGTTCATGAAATCCCTTTTTGTTTTTCTTCTAGTGAAATGTCAGCAGAGTAGTATTTTATCTAATCCTAGTTGGTAGAGATTTTTTTTTGTAAATAATTTTTTTTTCCTGAAAATTCTACCTTTTAAAATTTGTGTTTATCTTAAATTTACTTTCTGCTTCTAAATTGTGTTTTTTTTTGTATGTCTTCATATTTAGTAATTATATGTACTCTATATATATAAGCCTTTTTATTTCTATGGGGATTATGACCTTGTTTTGTAGTGACTATGTGGTATGAGTCACTTCTGTTTCCATTTGGCTTTGGGTATGTAATTTGGGTTGTATGATGATACTGTATCAACTCCGTCTGGTTTTTCTCGAGGAAAACCATGTTTTCAGTAAAAATTTTCTAGGTTGGTTCAGCCTACGTGTCGGTAGCACAAGAACATAAACAACTGCTTTCCCATACACAGTGTTTTCCTTTTGTAAATGCATTTGTATACATGTATCCAATACCCCAAACACCACTTTTATGGACTTTAACTTTATTACGGGGTTCATTTTGCATTTGTTATCCTATTTTAAACTTTGGTATATTGTTACTCGATTACTTTGATGAAATGTGTTGTGTCATAAATCCGTTACATGTGTAAATACCCAGTTGCTTATTTTTTTTTTTGGTTATTGTATGTGCCAGTAGTACTGGTATAGGTAAATGTATGTTGTAATTTTATTTTGTTTTCACATCGAACTGGCCAAATTATCATGGTTTTATGCAAATGTTGTATATATTATTGTGAGTAATGTATTGTTTTTAAGTTGGCAGTCTCTACACTCTTGCAGTATTTTTCAAAAAAAAACCTTGTAAAAAATTTAGCTTTTTGGCAAAATTTTGGTTGTGTAGATAGATTGATAAACGTATTGTAAGTAGAACTTGCTAGGAGTCGCAATATACAATAACAGTACTTGCATTCAGAGCAAGCACAGGTATGTTTATTGATAGGAATAGGTATCAAGAGTTAGAAATGGATAGGTAGTGAAGATGTCCTGTGTAGAAACGACATGCAGTTTTCCCCGCCTTAGAAGGCATTACCCCTTAGGTATCTTGTTATCCCCTTATGGTCTTCCCAGTTCTAGTCATCAGGTATTTCAGCAGTTACTTGGGAGTGGTTCATGGTGGGCAGCTCTTAGTATACATTCCGGAGTGTATATCTGACAGCGGCGACTTCACTATGTAATTCGTGATTGTTTTTCGGACCCATGTCTGGCTGCTCGAACTGTTAGGTCTTGCATTGTGGAATCTCCAGCGTACTGTGAAATACCTCTAAGCCCGGTAACCCTTGCGAATTTTTTTTTTGTTTCGGTATGCACGTTTCAAAAAATTAAAAAAAAAAAATTATCAAAATTTTTTATTTTTTTGCGGTAAAGGGAGAGTCTTGTTAGGGTGGTTTTTTTTCATTTATTTTAAATTTTCCATATTCTCTTTATTTTATTCTATATAAGTTGTAGCCCCCCCCCTTTTTTTAATTAATTGTAAAGTTTTTCATTTAATATTCTCTTTATTTTATTCCATATAAGTTTTACTATTCATAGCCCACCGACTTTTCTATGCTAATTTTTACATTAGTTCTGTTATAATGGAGTTAAAATACATTTTCTTTCTTTTAAATGTCAAGGATAAAACAAATTAATTGTCTCTTTTACTTAAATTCATAATTTTTATATATTCCCTGTAAGTTAGATCTGCTTGCATAGTGGTCCTTTTTACTCATGGGAATTTTTACAACACTCGGACACTTGGGTAATAAAAATACTATTTCCCATACGACGAATAATACCTCGTATTGTCAGAGTTTTATGACTCTTTTTACCAGCCCAATTATTTTGTTTTACGCAAACAACATTCACGTGGGAGGTCGCCCATAGGCAGCAGTTTTTATCTCTTCATGGAAAGCGAAACGAAGGCAAGAAGAACTGCATACATGCCTGCATCCCTTCAACCAAAGTGGTTTCACCCATGGGGTATGACAGCCAATAGTACATAGAAATATAAGAGGGGATTGTTTTTTTTTCCATTGAGTTGTGCTTGGCGCAGGAGTAATGTAGCCTGGGATATACAGTGTTTTATTTTTTCGGGGAAGGGTGAGGCCTTTCCTCCCCCCCCCCGATAATTTCTCCTGATGGAAGCTGGAGGATTTAAGATTCATTCGAAATTTAACTACGGAGTTGGAAGGTCGAAAAAAGAAAAAGATGTCTGGTGCCTCTATATAGAAAGATGTTCTGACCGACAAACCAGCGAGTCGCTATAATAGTTATGTTTAAACCAAGATCTTACCACCGGGAGCTATGACGGTTGAGAGCATTTTTGTTGGAGTCAATGCTCACTCGATAATAGTTGAACAAAAAATTCGGTAAATTAAAAGACTGTCGCTTGTAAGGACAGTATGTTGAAATCTTTGAACGGAGGTGCAGTCGGAGAATTCCGGAGAGGAGGAAAAGATAATCCTAGCCCCTATCAGCTGACACTGTTGAACTACAGAGCATAACGCCGAGACCCATCTTCAAAGAAAAATCGTATAGCTGGTTACTCGCTCGATATTCTGTACAGAAAAGAAAAGATTACTTGGATATTCAATGATGTCTAAAGTTTCTTCGAGTAGTGCCCCCTGTTTAGGAAAATAAGACTGCTAACCCTGGCATATTACTGATTTGTTTACTATGGCTGGTAAGCCCCAGTGCTACGAGTGTTGAGTTTGCCAGTGAACTTTTGGTAAATATTTTCCATGTTAAGGAATAAGTGCTTTTTATTATTATTATTATTTTTCCATGAATATACCTTAATGCACATACGTGTAATTAAATCACCTGTTCTCATACAAACTAACCTAACACCTATAAATTTAAATATGTTGGTGCTTTATTTAATGAATTTTTTAATAAATTAATAAAAATTAAATTCCTGGTGATAATTTGTCTTTGATCTATTTGTTAGCATCATAGAAATTCATTTTTTCTTACCTAAACTTAATTTTACTGTTTAAAGGATAATGAGTTTTGTTTAAATATTTAAATAATCAGAGCAAGTAATTATTTAATATTTAATTTCTTTCTAAGATTAATTTACTATGATTGTGATTTCCATTAATTTTCTTTTATCAATAAAAAATAATATAAGTAAATTTAAACTCTTGATTTGTTTTTTTGAAAATGTTTATAAATTTTAATTTTTTTTAGAATTTTAAATTGCTTCGAAAGTCTATTGTGAGGTTCCTTTTTTCTTTTATAAAAAAAAGGATAAAATAAATAAAGTAAAGTTAACCTGCTCTTATTTATAGCAAAGAAATGAAGATGAGTATAAGAAATTTAATATCAGCTACTTTTAACTCTTAAATATTTTTTAACTGAATTTAAGATAATTAAATTACACCAATTTCTTATTGAAAGAAAGTAATTTTTTTTATTGAAATGATATCAACCACTATACCACTCACGATCTCGGTTTTGGCGAATTCGTACATTGTTATGGACATGTTTTGAAACTTTAATTTATTATCTATTTTCTTATTTTAATTAACTTACTCCCTTTTTTGTGCCTTTCGAATTGTGAAAGGATTACAGGTCCCCTTTTAATGTTTTTTTATTCAAAATCTATCCTATAAAGTTTTAATGAATTTCATTTGTATTACCATAACAATGTTCCAATCCGTCAGACCACTTGTTGGGTATATGAGATATTGTGATAAATGATAATTTTGTTGACACCCTTTTTGCAAATTTATTCATTTACTTAATTAATTTTAGTTATTCAAAATTTATGTGGTTTGTTTTGTTTAACGCATCTCTCTGTTTAAATTTTTGATTAGTAATTGTGTAAAATTTGTTTTCATTTCAAAATCAACAAAATTCTTTATTTTGATTATTTGTCACTTTATCAGAACACCCCAACAATTGGGCCCAATAATACTTTTGCATCCTCACTTTGTATTCATTTTAAGAAAAATATCTGATTATTAAAATTTGAAGCCCACCTTAAAAGTCACAGCTCTGGGTAGCTGCCTCGTTTGCCCTTGCGATAATTAGGCCTTGACAGCTAAAACAAGCAAATCCTCTATCGCGATCGTGATTCTAATGGTTGTACAGAGAGCGTAAAAAGTTGTTGTTCCTCATTAAAAATATGAGTTCTTCTGTTTATATATCTAAAATTTGAATATTAAGATGTTATATGAGGATATAAATCATTAGTTATATGGAATTTAGGTTCTCTTTGAATGTCCTTTTTTTTAAATAGGTAAACGCATGAATGGAGAAACAAAAAAGGACAAAGATTGTCTCATGGCATTCAAATTTTTATACACTTAATTACGTTTTTTATTCTTATTATTTAATTAATATAAATAACAATAAAAATTTTTTATAATTCCCCCTTTTTTTTAATCGTAAGCGGCAAAAAAAGTTCAAATGTCAAAACTACAAGGTGGTATGACTTTTCTGCTTCTTCATCAGCGTCCTTAACTGCTACGAAAATAATTTCGAAATTGAACGCATTTTGCTTTTTTCTGAAAGAGAAGCCACTATAACCTTCTCCAGGTTCAAATAAATTTATGGTGCTTTAAATAATTTCGCAATATACAAAATATGACAGATAACACAAAATATCCTATAGTCTCATTAAGTGACATATTATAGGGAATATATTGCATCCCGGGTGTAAAACACTTTCGGACCTTAATTCTTTTATTAAAAAATATTAAAGAAAAGGGTATTAGCAAACACTGATAGCTTCTATAAGAAGCATTTCATCGTTTTAAGGCGGACTGTGATTGAAAGCATTTTGGATGGATTAAATACAGAATCCTTTCACAGTAATATACAGTTCTTTTCCACATATGTGTTACAATATTACATGCAACGGGACTTTAATATTAAAAAATAATTAATTAAAAATTAAACAAAGGGTTAATTACTAAAAAGCAATGAAAATCATAAAATGTTCAGACATAAAAGTTTAACAAAAAACTCATTTACTGTATTTATAAACATAAGAATGATTTAAAAACGCCATTTATGATCGCAAACAAGATACGCATGAACGATAAAATGAAGAAATAAAAATACTTGCCATCATGAAAATACAGTGAAGGTTGATGATTTTTGTTAAGTCTCGAAAGACTGTCTTTTACAGAGGAAGTGAGGCAGTTATACTCAGTTACTCTTACAAAGTCGTTCTCTGAAAATGGTTTTCGAAGCTTTAATATTTTAAAACCATATTTTAATGTAGTTAACAAAAACATATTAGTTGCTGATTTGCAAATCCCATTTATGTGACAGTTTGGAGGGGATGCAAAACCTTTATTTGTTTTGTGTTAATTGGTGTTGAAATCAATCAAAAGTACTTTGAAAAACATATCTTTGAACAAACTATAAAGCCATGGGTCAAAAGTATTTCAATAAAAGAAATTGTGGCAGGAAACAGCACCAGCCCTTCGTCCCAGAAACTAGATGGAAGAAAACTGTTTTCTGCATCCTGTACATGTTACTAAAATTTTTAGTGGTGCAAGAACATTTCACAGAATTGTGAAAAACTATTTTAAAATCACAATTCACATTTAAAATATGAAAATGGCTGAGATGCTTAGAGTACTATTGCATTGTTGTAGAATCAGAAGCTTTAATCCCGATGCAACAAAGTTGTGTTTTCTTTGGTCAAATTACATTAGAAGATGAGAAATAGAATAATAATAAAAATATGCATCTTACTTAAAAGATCTTGGAAAACAGTTAAAATAGCCAGAGATGATAGAGGTGATCGCTCCGGGAACCCAACTTTCACTTTAGAGCTGTAGCGCAATCCTGAGGGGAAACGTCAATCTACTCCTAGCTAGGCCACAGCCAAAAGACCGGACACCGAAAACAATGAGGGGAGGTAATACCCCCCCCCCCAGCCGACCCTCTCGAGTTTCGAGAGTGCCCGAGGGGTAAGTGTCGGATCTCCGAACCGTTTACGAAGAGTTTTTGAATTCTTTAGACTTGTATACGTTCCAGTCTCTGAAGTTTAACATGGTCTAAGGCTAGTTTCAATTGACTAAACAGAGTATTTTGTATTAATTGTAAAATTTACAAGATTTTCGGTTATTTTTAACAAATGATCGTGAATTTCTATGATTTTCATAATTTAGTATAGAGTTTAAATTTATTTTCAGATTACACATGACCATTTTGCTTCATGTTTCCATAACGCAGAAAAAAAACTTATATTCAGTACCAATACATAAAATTATTATTATTACATATACCAAAACTACAGAACAATATTAATATATATAACAATACAAATACTATTGAAAGCACAATACCGATATGAAACAAAAAAAAAACAATAAACATATATGTACTGACTTTACAAGTGTTTTTTTGCAATAGACACATAAAGTAAGGTGCGAACGAGAAAATATAAACATATATGTACTGACTTTACAAGTGTTTTTTTGCAATAGACACATAAAGTAAGGTGCGAACGAGAAAATATAGTTATATAAATGAACATACACTTTAATTCCAATGTCAATATCAGTACATCAGTACACTAAATACACAATTCGCAACTGAATACTGATCTTTGAAACCAATTTAAACTTACGGAAAACACAATATCATTTTAAAACAAAATTCAACAGACTTATATACTTTAATATTATAAGTGGTTTGTCATTCAATAAACACATAGAGGGAGGTGCAAACGATACCGTATAAAAGTACAATTATATAGTATACGTACTCTACTAATTTAATTCCCAAAACTTCCCATTATTTCCAATATCGAAACTAATAAATCCACAATGTCAATACAATAAATGCACGACTTACAGTTGAATGCAAAAATTTAAAATCAATTCCTATTTATATATTTAACAAACATCAAGCCGCAAAACTCAAAACCAGAAACCAGGCCGAGGGTCAAAACAGAACATGTCCGTCTATATATACTAATTATGTCAGCCAATTTTCTAATGATATGCTGTCTGGTTTTTTAGAGAAGTGAGTGTACAGCTAAGAATATAATATAAACAAGTAGAGGGAAAACCGCAGACACAAAGAGGAGAGTCTCTTTTTTCTAATATTATGTAAGTGTTGACGAAAAGTACCATTATTAGTTAAAAATAAGTACAGGTATCTAGGAATTATTAATGAAAAGTTGTGTTGAGACTTTGTGGTAAGAAATTCTTTTGTGTATCGTCCTATGGCTGATGCCGTCCATCACTGTTGCCAGCTCCGCAGAGGATCAAGTTTGAGATCCATTTTTACTGATGAAGCTAGTAGCGGTAAAAATATATACGGTAACCCAGTGTCTAAAACTGCGTATTTCGCCAATTGGTCCACTAGTTCATTACCGTCTACTTTTGAGTGATCTTTCACCCAATTAAAAAGAAATAATTTATTTGTGTGTTGTAATTCTTAGATTATGTCTAGTATTAAGTAGTTTGTTACATAAAATTTGCTCATTGCGTATAGACGGTATAGGTCGGATAGACTGTCTGTTGCGATTAGATAAAGGGAATCTGAGTGAGACTCAGCGCAGAGCTGAGAGAATGGCGAAAAGTTCCACCTGGAAAACCAAGTTCCACAGGGCAAGCTTCACGCGCCAAGAAAAAATATTTATATTGTCTCTAAATACACAGAAAGCTGCTGCTGTGCCATCGACAGTTTTAGAGCCGTCCGTGAATATCAGTGATTTTCCTGTGAAGTCTTGAAGTGAGAAAGTTTCTATACCCTCAAAGAGGGGGGGGGGGGATTTGATATTTAGAACATTTCGGATGATATATGGGAGCAAAAGTTTTAGTCGAAGAAATTTTAAAACGGATTGCCCGGGAAAACTTGGCCTCCGCTGCTAATTGCAAGTCTAGTGGAAGGAGACCTGTTATGAATTGTAGTGTTTGAGTCGGTGTATTTCGGTAGGCACGAGATATTAACAAGAGTGCATTTCTTTGTGCTGATAGTAAATATCTACTGTGATGCGAACCCCACATACGCGGATACCGCACGCATATGGTATTTTTGGCTGGTTGAGTACCAAATTTTAAAATAGTTTGACGGCAGCCTACCCGAAATTGAGGAAAATTTATGTAAATTTGTGTCGCTTTGAAAGTTTCTTATCGTTTTTGGACCAATTGTGCAAGGAATGAAAGACTGCGATCTAATTTAACCCCTAAGTAAGTTAAGTAGCTATCAAATTTAAAGTTTTTCCTTTTAATTTATATTGCGGTCCTCTTTTTAGAGTTTTTAGGTTGCCAAATGTTAATAACATTGATTTTTCGAAAGAGATTTCTGTTTTGTTGTTCATCGCCCAATTTTAAATAAGTTTTAGTGCTTCGGCTCCTCTATGTTCCAGTAGTACTCTTGTTGGAGCTCCTATTATCAAAAATATGTCATCTGCATATGCAACGATCGCAGAGTCGCTTATAGCCATTACGTCCTTAACAAGGTCTCCAGGAAGGTTAGCCACAGGAATGGTTTCAGACATGAGCCCTGAGGTCAATCTTTGCTGAAAGTATAGTACAGGCATATGGGGTCATCCAGCCCATCAGAGCCCACCAACGGGACAGGAAGGAGGCAATTACGTTAATAAGTTGAGGGTATTTTCAAGGAAGCTATCGCCATATCCCAGGAAAGTTTATCAAAAGTCCTCTGAAATCCAGGGCGATTAAAGGGGTATAGTTACAATTACGTTTATTTAGGTCTATTTGGGAAGTACTTGCTGGAGTGCAGTTTCCGTTGATCTATTTTGTGTGAAACCATGCTGGTGCCCTGAAAGAATGTTAGATAGAGAACAAGTACAGTTTATTCTTCTTAAAATTAGTTTTTTAAACCTTTTTTCCAAAAATGAACAAGGGGGTTATAGGTCAATATGCGGTATATAAATCTACAAGTTTGCCATCCTTTTTGAAGTAGACAAGCGCCTCCAGTTTCCAGGCGTCACGAAAAAAGTTTACGTTAAGTAAGGTATTGTAGATATCTAGAATCAACTGTGGAGAGAAGTTAAAAATAGCTCTTATCATGCGTTGGTCGATGTTGTCAGAGCCAGGAGCTTTGTATTAATTAAATGTAAATATTGCGTTTCTTTGCTCCATCAAAGTAATAGTTGGTTAATCATGAAAAGTTTACCCAGTTTTCAACTAGGATCGGGAATAAATTTAAAAGGATTTGCCAAAAAATCTTTTCTGTGAAAGCAAAAGGCGAAGACGACCTGGTAACCGGGGACAATGAATCCGGAACATAGTTGATCTGGTTATCCAGAAATTGTTGGAATGTCAGCTTTTTTGCGGTCCCAAAGGAGTCAGACTCTTTTCTACAGAATTTAGACCAGTTTCCCCCCCCCCTTTAATTTAGCCTTTTGATATTCTACTCTTTCCTTTTTGTATTTTTGATGTATATTTGGTTCGAAGCCTGAATTTTTTGCTTTATTTTATAAGGTCTTTCTGCATATTGACCTTATTCCTTCTTGATCGAAGCTCTGGGGTCCACCATGAAAATTTCTTTTCAGAGTTTTGTTCGCCGCGGCCTGAATGATGTTTATTAGTTTGTAGTAGGTTTCATTAATTTTTTGCGAAGAGTCTATTGTTCCGAAATTTAATTGTTCTTGATTGTTTTTTTGTAAAAATAGATTTACGAATTTGGTTTGTAATGGCGTTTTGGAATTTTTGGTATTTCAAAAGAGAGGGGAAAATCCTATTGGACGGTGGTCTCCAAATAGCTCCGGGAGTACTAACCAAGTTTGAAAATTTTCAAATACAGGTTGGATACAGATTTCAAGGTACGGCCATCCTTCTCTGTTGCCGGATTCATTTGATGGTAGACTAACATAATTTTTGTAAATTTCTGGAGGGTAAAACTGATAATTTATTTTCAAGCTGAAAGCACCAGTAGATTAAACAAACTTTTAACAAAAAAATTCAGGAAGCCCTGAACAGAACGATGATTTGCAGTCTCCACTCCATGCACTTTCTGATTGGCAGACACTACTATTTGATAATTCTGGTTCTGTAACAGGCTACAAGGATTTTAAAATCTTAAAACGAATGTAGAAATCTAGACAACTTTTCATTATCACAAACAATTATATTATTACTAATTTTTTAAAATTTTTAAGTAAAATTCTGGGGATAAAATGCAAAAACATTTCTTAAAAACCCACGTTTGTAAGAATATTAAAAAAAAAATGTAGATAAATTTCTGTTATAGGAGCCTTGTAATTTTTTTTAACTTAGCGCAATTCGGGCTTTTGTTGGGGATATTTGTTGCCAAATAATATAAACAGCTATGAAAACAATCCAGATGAATTTTTCTGCTTGGCTCTCTCGTTCTCTCACTCACTCTTTATATATATATATATATATATAAAGACAAGCAGACCTATTACAAATTAGGTCTGCTTGCATATAAAAGTAAATAAATGGTCTCTGTATATTAAATAAATTGTATAAATATTGAAACAAAATGCTTGTGGGCATGCAACAGTGAATAGGTTGCAAGAAATATGTATGAGAAAATTCTTTCTCTCGCCTAGGCAATTTTTTCTATCTCGGCAAGGCCCCTATAACAGAAAAGTACAATAAAAATGGAATCGCAGAAACAAATTTAAAGGTTCACTAGATAAGTACACGTCACATATAATTTCATTCTTGATTTGAAGAAAATTCTGAGAAAGCACCAAATAATTAAAACAAGAACGAAAGATCATGCGTTAAGCATAGATTATGTAATACTTTCCAACACTTCAAAAATAATTTTACAAATCTTTACCGTCAGGTGTAAGATGATACCTAACTAAACAATTTTGAAAACGCATAACATATTTAAAAATCGAATTTCAGGAATTACCAACAATATTCAGAAAAATATCTCAACTTTTTCGTGCTGCCTTGTATATGTTCTATAGAGTTGTATATATACTAAATAGAATGCTAAATTTTAGTTCAATTAGGAAACTCTTAGCACAGTTTAAAATTATCCTTCTGCAATTTTCGACAATAAACGGATCTTCTGTTCTGCCCTGTATACAATCTATACAACTTATGCACACCAAGTAATAGACAAAAAATGAGTTAAATTTAAAAACGCGTTCAGCAATTGAAAAAGCATTCCCAGCAATTATTATTAATAAGCAGTACTTTAACCGAATTATTTTGTGTGTCCCTGTAAATGAATGATGAAAGCTACACACACAATATTCTATAGTAAGCATCTTGTAATCCACGTTAGTGATATATATCAATTTCAATGTGATCAAAGTACTGAAACATTATTAAAATAAACTGCAAACGATTTTTCTTCATGTACCGTAATGTAACGGAA
Organism: Maratus michaelseni; assembly: GCA_963931845.1. NCBI lineage: Eukaryota > Metazoa > Arthropoda > Arachnida > Araneae > Salticidae > Maratus > Maratus michaelseni. The sequence continues at coordinate 191,804,482 of OZ007587.1, forward strand.
TTTTTTTTGTATCCCTGTAAAGGACCTATAAGTGCTATGCACACCACCTTCAATAATTAGTCTCTTGTAGTGCACCTCAGTGACATATATCAATTTCAATATGTTTGAAATTGTGTAACATCATTAAAATAAACCGCAAATGATTTTGCCCCATAGACCGCAATGTAACGAAATTCTTTTGAGTGTCCCTGTAAAAAAAAAAAAAAACTATACGTGCTACACACTTCATTTTCAATACCGAACATGCCACAGTAAACCTCAATAACATATATCAATTGCATAATAATCCGAGCATATTTACGCGAGTTAGAGCACGGACAGACAGACGACAGACAGACAGATAGACAGACGGCAGACAGTCAGACAGGCAAACCGAATTTATAAACACTTTTCAACTATGTTGGAAAGTGTTAAAAATAGCATTTTTAGGAAAAACGAATTTTGATTTGGAAGAATTATTGCCGCTTTGTAAGACGAAAGCCTGTAGAAGTGCGTTTATTATCTATATTATAAAGGACAAACGTGTTCGTGCGTAACGCTGACGTCATTTTGCGAATGGCAACAGTTGACGATGGAATTTCGGTTTTGAAATTTTTGCTACTGCAATTTTTTTAATATCTAAACATCGCATATTTTTAATTTTTACACAGTTGTATAGGGGAAAAAATCTACTTTCAAATGCAGTTTGTTTGAAAACGGTATCACAATTGACTGATTTATTATAGCATTTAAATTAAATTTAAATCTATCTCTATCGCTAGCAGACGATTGCAAAATATCAATCCGTTTGCACTAAACAATATAAAAAGCTCAGCATTTGTTTCCAGCTAATATTCAATAACGAAACTAAAATTTCATTAAGCAATAAATAAAATAGTGTAAATAAAACACAAATTTAACAGACATGTAATTGAAATAAGTGCTTGAAATCGCTAAAATTATCGGAATCAAAAGAACAGCTGTAGATAACGAAATTTATAGCGATTTCTTCGGCTATTAATTTCTGGCACGAAGCCAATACGAAACGAAAGCTTTTATAAATTTCAAAATTTTATTCGAATATATAATTGACATATTTCATATAGAAATGCTCTTTGGTGTTGTTAGGGGAAAATCTAAAAAATATATTAAATGCAAAAAAATCTATTAGAGTTTTTTTTTATATAAATAATAAGTAAATAAATGGTTTTTACCTACACTCTCTATCCCGGGAAGCCCGGGTTGGATGCTCTAGTTATTATAATTATTGAACGCTGAGCAAGGTGTAGTTGGAAGCAGAAAAAACAGCAGACTATTTTAGCCTAAATATTGTTGTTTGGATTTTTTATAAATATCCTCTTAACAAATGTGAAAAGAACAACAAAGAAAAAAAAATAACGTTCATTAAATTATTTTTTTCTTTTTAAATCACTTTAAATAAATTTACGCAATATACAAAATAAATAAATATATAAATAAAAATACGATGAGACATAACGTCAATATTTTTTTCTAAACACGATACTTCAATTTAGAAAGAAAACTTGACAACATACAGCGCTAAAAACAGAGTTGTAGTGAACCTTTCCTTCCCGACCGTCGCCATAATTGACTAAATATTCAAATTCTTTCCTCTTCAGTGAGGCTAATATTGTTCTCATAAAATGACAGGCTTTGATTAGGGAATTTGTTTTTCTGTAGAAAGTATTTTAGTAGAAATAATCGCCATGCTTTGTCAAGGTAATGATTTCTGGGGGAATGTTGATGTTAGGTACTTCCCAAAGTACTTGCAGCTGCAAAGGCAGTAAAAGTGTTACATTTTTCTGAACGAAATAGGGAAGGGGATCTAGAAATGCAATATTATAGCATTATGAATATATATTTTTCATAACAAAAAAATCAATAAATAAATGAATAAATAAGTTTAAAGATCTAATAAAATAACGAAATTTGTGTAATAAAATAAATCAAAACCTTTTACGCTACTATGAATGCATAAAAAATTAACGTAAAAGTAGTTTTAAAAGTAATATCACAATAAAATTTATAGGTCTGATAACGAAGTCCTACAATTCACTGCAAATACTGAATAAACATCAGAAAACATCACCCTTTCTAAAAGGCAGTTTACAAATCTATTATCTATCTGTCTGTGTATACATATTAGCAAGAATTATTTGTCCAATATTTTGACTATATCTTAACTAACTATTTGGGTCATGGCATAAAAATGTGATTCGTGCCATGAATGATTATATTATGTGTAATGATTGTGTATATTATGTGTTATGGTGTGTAATTATTATATTAGCAATAACGGCTACTGATTAATGCTATGCCTAAATTTTACTTATGAAGTCATCTACATAGAAGTTGAAACAAAGTTTATAATTTTCAATCTAAACATCTAATTTTGACATCATATTTGGATGTTGTGATAACTTTGCCATTCGGCTGCCAAAAAACGTCATTCGGTCAAGTAGTTTAGTAATTATGCATGTTTAAAGTTTGGAACTCCCAATATTAAATTCATTTATAATCGTTGAACAACAGATTGCAATGCGGGTAATCTTTTAAGCAAAACTCAAAACTTCTTGTCGCGATGAACTATAATTTTGTACTGAAGCTTCTACAAATCTATTTCTTGCTAAAAATTCAGACCTTACAATTTACATTTATTTTAAAAATTCATTTAAAAAAAAATATTTTTTCGAAAGAAATATGAATTGTAATGCATAATTTTTCTAACATAAATCGATTTCTAGAAACTTTAAAAATGACCAGACAAAATGACTGGAATCCAAAATTACAGTTCATTCCGCTAAGCAGTTTTGAGTTGCGCTTAAGAAAATACCCGCATCGCAATCTATTTTTAACAATTAAAAGGAATTTAACATCAGGAGTTCTAAACTTTAAACCTGTATCATTCCTAAACTATTGCATTTTCTCATATTGTCTTTCCATTTGGTATCCAAAGATAAAATTTACTGAAAAATTCAAATATGACGTCATTAGTTAGTATTGCAAATTTTAAAGTTTGCTACAATTACAATATACAGACGACCGCCTACGTAAAATTTAACTATAACATTAATTATTAGGCGTTATTATTAATAGATCGGTACCAGACACATTTTTATAGAATTATTTATGATAGAGTTAGTAGGGGGTAATGTGTTCTTTTCGTGAATTCTACAATGAGTGCAATATCGGTGTTATTAAACCGATATCGACTTGCCATATCGGCCAATATTGACTTGCTATTAGAGATTTATCTATGTAGCTATGTTTCTATCTATATTATAGGTTCAAGACGAGCGTGGAAGTCTAGCGAAAGGGCTTGAGCTCAATCTATCTATATTACAAACAATTTCGCAGTTTTGTCTTTTTACGTACGCTTTATCACGTCACAGTCATAATAATCAACAAATCATACTAATACAGTAGTAGGCCATTTACAACTAGACGCGCATTTGTGTGTGAGTTTCGGGAAAAACATCAGCGAACAGCTGTAGTTCGGACATAACGTAACTTTTTTATTTCGTATTTATGTAAAGGTACCATACATTAATTAAGGTTCAAAATCGTGTCTTAGTGTGAGGTTGCGTGTCATTCTAACTGCAGTATGCATTGTCTACAGGACTTTTGCTTGTCTGAGGCAAGATTTTTTAAAAATACCACTTCCGAACATACACGTGATATTTTATTGAGCTTTTATGGTGTATGAAAAAAACATAATGCATTCATATTACATCACATTTGACAATTTCAAATTTAAAAAGTCAATCGTAAGTCGATCACAATTAACTTTAATCTGAATGCAAAACTCCAGGTGAAACCAAACTAAAGTTGTGTTCAACAAGTTCACAAAGCACTGCAACTAAAAAGTTTCTTTAAATTATTTTTTCAATTTCCCTTCAGATAAAATTATTCAATCGTATCACAAAAGTTGGGATCGTACGTTATGATGATATCCTTTTCTGTAAACACGTACATCTCCCTGGGGAGAAAACTTTATAATATTCAATACTGAAGTTAAATGAAGCGGATCTTTTCTTCGAGACCGCGATCATAATTGACTGTATATGCAAACTCCTTCCTCCTGAATGGGTCTAGTAATGTTCGCGCAAAATGACAGGCTTTGAGTCGAAAATTTGTTTCCCTGCAGAAATCATTCTAGGAGAAGTAACTGAAATACTTTGCCCAGGTAATGGATTTTGAGGTATGTTAGGCATATCCTAATGTGCCTTCAACTGAGAGGGCAGAAGAAATGTGATCTTATTCAGTGTGAAGTAGGATATTTATTTTCATAATATCTTGTGCAAGGAAACGAATAACGCCACTTGTAGAGGGAATTCTTTTTTATAAAATAGACTTTCAATTTGTATCATTTCATATTCTTTTTTGATATCACTTTAAATCTGAGTTTAATTTAAATTTGTTGAGCTTATGGGGTACTCCGTTTTTCAAATTTTCGATTTTTTAATTTTTTTTTTGTATTTTTAAGATGTTTAGAATAATGCTTCAAAGCCATTTAGTAAAATTCCAATTCCTTATATAAGTTTTTCTTTTTGCTTTTAGCGTGAAATATGCCTCTGCAGCTTCAAGGTTTTCTTGTGTTCGCAAGTTAAAAAAAAAAGATTATTATCACTCATGACAATAGTTAACAAGAAACCCCAATAGATGTCAATATTCACATAATTATGATTGCATCGGGAAGCTTACTCCGAAGCATCTAAATTGTGGAAAAAACACGGTTGAAATCGCCAAGTATGCATTTGTCATATGCATTTGTCATATGCATTTTTAATGAAGGGTTTATTACAACTTTAAAAAGCATGAATTTTCTTGGAACTAACATTGGCATAGCCAGATACGACAGGACAATGTGGGCATAAAACGGCAGTATTACTGAGGAAAAAATGAATATATATACATATATATATATATATATATATATATATAATAAACTCCAATGTAAAAGCACTTGCAGAACCATTATCACAAAAGCCAACCAAAATCTATATATATATATATATATTCTCTCTCTCTCTCTCTCTCTCTATATATATATATATATATATATATATATATATATATATATATATATCAATGTAGAACAAAAACAATAAGAAAAAAATCAAAGTTGTTATTCTCTATTAAATATGAGAAAAATCATTAAAAGCGCATAAAAATATGTCATTGAAAGTAGAATGCCCCCGTAAATATCTATAACTCGAAATATAGTAAATGGTTCACGCTATTAAATGGTGAAAATATAAAAAACAAAAAACTATTACCAAAGGCCTTGCAGTATTTTAAATTAAAGAATGTTTATGAAATTGAAGAGTACAATTATAAGCTCCAATGAAACTGTAGAGGACATTTATTAGCTGGTAAAATTAATGTCTTATTTATTTACTAGCTGATCCGCGCTGCGTTTCCCGGGCCCGTGATAATAAAATTAAGCAAACCTAAAGTTTGTATGATTTTATATCTTTACCCTGATTTTGTATGAAATCATTTATTTCAAATTTCTGCGCACGCGACTTAAGATCTTCAGAACGAAACTCCGACAGGCTGGCTGCCACCGGCACCGTATAGCAGGCGTGCTGCTCACGCGCTGCAAAATTCTTTAGTTCCACCTTACACCGCCAGGGGTCGTAATTTGTTCTATAAGAATATCCAACACGGGTACCCGTTGTAGCAAGTGAGTTGGATGAACCAATTCCCGTCGAAATCGGGCCCATAGAACTTGAGAAAATAATGCACCCCTTGGCGATGGAAGGTGGAACTAAAATAAGTAATGCGATCGAAAACCAAGTCAAATCTTCCAAGCCCCTTTGTGATCGGTCCATAGAACCCGAGGTAAGAATGCGCAGTTAGAGAAAAAAACCTTGTAGGATTGCCTGCCAGGGGGCGCTTGGTCAAGTGTGCAAGAACAAATCACTTACTTTGATTGTTGGTATCCATCAAGTAAATACGTGTTGTGTATCTTTTAATAGAACATACATTTAATTTTTCCGGTATTCTCTGTATATAACATTTATAAAACGCTACGTGTAAAGCTAAAAATATCAAATTTCTTAAACAGAATTTGTTTTGTGTAAATTAGAGCTGTACAATTGTTTTTATTAATAAGAGTTCTGAATTAATGAAAAATCCGACGACTGTGGGTGTAGATGCGCGGTGAAGTACAATAAATGCGATATTAAATAAAAAGGCGTTACCCCCCCCCCCCCGCCCTCCACATAACCGCAAATATAAAGAATAATTTGTTCAAGAAAACCCCTTCATCAATATTAACGCGATCATTAAAAAAATAATTATATTTTTCTGATAATTAGAACATAACGAAGACACTATGCTAAAATAGCTGCCAGATGGCTCCCCTTCCCATCCTCAAATTCAAATCTATATCTTCATTAGATATCTTACTTTTATTCATTAGTAAAAATTGGCAATTATTTCCTTTCATTTTCACAAAGTAAATGGACGGATCGCCCATAGAAACAGATCTCTTTGTAGTTTAGTATTTAATGGAAGGGTATCCCTGTCTGGCACTTCTTCGGATTTTTTGGACTGGCGCCGCCAAAATTTTGCAAATTTTGCAAAAATTAAGAAAAATTACCGGTTGAATTTTACAAAAATTGCATTCTCGGATGTAGAAAATATTTCTACATATGCTCTGAAAGTTTCAAATCGATATCTTAATTAGTTTTCTTAAAATTCACTAATTAGTAAATAAATTTCAAATTCGTCCAGTTCAACTTCCAAATCGGAAACAGGAGTTCTTTTCTTTAGCCATTTCCATAAACAAAGATGACATTTTCGATGTGATTTGTAATGAGTATTAATTAATATTTTGGTTAATTATTAAAATAGTAAAATTCTGAGACTCAAGTGCATCAGAAGAAAAATCCGGCTCTTTGACAAGTCGTATAATGGAAACCGCACTTCGATACAATTTTTGAATTATTTTTATATGTTTTTAAAAAGTGCGTGGTACTCCAAAAATGTGAGGATTACCAGCTGTCAAAGTATATCAAAGAGATTTTTGAAATTATTTTTAAATGCCACTTCAGATAGCTATTTTTAATCACTTTATAAAAAATTAAAATGGTTGTCATCATGACATCTTCCTTTGAAAACATGTACTTTTCATTAGAAGTGTTATAATATATATGAATAGAATGTTCCATACGAAACCTAAAGAAGAAAATAATTTTTGAAGTGAAAACTTCTTTAGGCGCGTTGGGCATTTTTTGAGATGGGAAAAAACCATTGAACTCGCGACACTGTTACCGACACCTCTGTATATTTGGCGACGATTTTGCAATAGCTGGTTCAGGTAAGCAACCATAGATTTGCTTAAATTAATATCTCACTTTGGCAGCAAAAGTTATATTAGTCTCTATTTAGCATTATTTGAAAGACAAATTTCTCGAATGAATATAATAAAAGAAAATTGGGTCACCCATTTGTTAAGTTTAATTCCGTTAGGAATCGCCAATATTATAGCTAGAGAGCCAGAAATATTGGCGAACAATTACGATTACGTAAAAGATTTACTTCTTAAACTCCTCAAAATGACGCCAGAAGAATTTAGGCAGAAATTAATGTCACATGAAAAAGAATCTTCTTCCACTTGGCGCGATTTAGCATTTGAATTAAGAAATTATTTGGAAGAATGGATTAGCGGTCTTAAAGTATCCGTTTTGAATCCTTAAAAGAATTAATAGTAGTAGATCAAATTTAGAAAAGATTACCTATAGAAATGAAAGAACATTTTATTGATGATCTTCCAAAAATTAAAAATGTAGACGTATTAGTAAGTAAACTAGACGATTATGATGCGGCGAGACGTAATGTTAAAACCTTGTATAGAATTTCACACCACTTAGAAGATAGAAAACCCGAAGTAAGTAAAAATGAAAATTCACAATTTTTCTTTCATACCCAATACCAAAACAAAAGAAATAAATCACAAATTAGGTGTTTTAGACGGAACTATCAAGGCCACATAGCGTCTCAGTGTAATAATAGCAATAACAGTCAAACTAATGAGTTCAGTCAAGACTCTACCGAAAACTATCGAAATTATAATCACCAAAATCACAATTCTAATTCCGATGTACAAGAAAAAGCTAACATTGCTACAATTCAAATCAGAAATAAGTCTAAACCTAATGGAATGGGTAAAATAATTAATATTAAGGGCAAAGAAGCAAATCTATTGTTTGATACATTCAGCGATATTCAGCGATTCAGTTACGAATGTTATGTCAATATTGGGTCGCCAAATTTATCTTCTGTTGATATCTTATTAACTGACATTGGCGGAGAAACTGTAAATCTAATTGGATATTTTGGGTATGAAATACGTGTTGATGGGTTTCTTATATCAACGAAATTTTATGTTTCAAAATCTCTCGCATACGATATCGTAATAGGGCAAGACCTGATCAGCAAACTAAAGTTGTTGATAGATGAAGAGGGAATTAAAATTGTTGGCGAGCGCAATACTTTTCAAGTAGGTTGCCTTAAAGTTGTAAATAATTCCGATAAAAATTAAATTATGTTGCCAATCCATACAATAAAGCGAAAGTATCAAAAGGAAATAGTTCACGTGCAGAAAACGAAATGATTGGTATTATGAATAAAAATAATTCAGAAAATAATTTCAAGATAAATTTAGCACGCGCGGTGAAAACAGATAAAAGTGACTCAACTCGCGAGACCAAATAAAAAGATTAAAATTAAATAACAAAACACGGAAAATATTATAATTTAACGAGCTCGAGAAAAGAAATAGACGGAAGTAATATAAAAAGAAAAAATGAAAATAATGAAATATTTCACTAAAGTTTTAAGAAACGTGGTTACTGATACGGAAATGAAGTGAAATTATTCTATAGAAAAGAAAAGTTTGTTGATTGAAATTATAGATACCGCAAACAATATGCGCAGTATGAAGATAGGAAAAAGCATAATGTTCACGAATACCGTAAACAATACAGGCAGCAAAGAAGTCATCATTTTTGGAGTGATAGGAAGCGGTAACCCTATTTTGCAGATAAATGTTATTACAAAAGGTATGAAAGTACATCCCATGGAAGAAATGATGAATGTATTGAGAGTTGTTGAAATTGTGGATGAAAATTCACAAGTTTCATTGGTATTCATTTCAAAGAATACCAATTAATTAAATTTCATATTTCATGTATTTGTAAATTTACGTTTTAAGCAATAGATTGCAATTTTTGTATGTAAAATAATATGCATTATTTTTCATGTACAATAGCGCATTAAATGAAAATTGTAATATAATTTTTGTAGTAGTAGTTTATAATAATGAATAATAAAAAAAAAAACACTTCATTTAAAAGTATTTCCTGCACAATAAAACGTTTCCTGACGATTCAAAAAATACACACGTAATTGTTAAAGTTTACACTTCTGTCGGCACTCCCGGAGTGCCATTGTTTTTTTTACGTTCTCGATCGGAATGAAAGGTGGAGAGATTCTTTCTTTCCTGTTAAATCAAATTCGCATAATCAAATTCACCCATTTTTAAATTGTGAGTAGGTAACATGAATAAGTATACTAAATTAATGTTATTTATGCAGGTTTGAAAGGTTCATTATAAACCACGAGTTTTTATTTTCTCAATTGTATTGTGAACAAATGCCTTTCGCTATTAAATTGAAATTAAAATAAAATTCGACACTTAGCTGAAAACAAATACCAATAAATAGCAGGAAGAACAAAATTTTGTGAATGAAATTAGTATAGCAGTTAACTTTCCAGTTTTATTTTAGTCAAATAAACTTACTTTGAACTAGATATTTTATTTATTAAATGAAATCAAATAAGTTCTACATAAAAACAAGACACTTTTTATACAATAAACTTCCTGATTCAAAATATTTTTTGTTGACTTGGAAAAAATCCTGGAAGGTTGGCAGCTATGATTTAAAAACAAAAGGAGTTGAATTGTAATTTCTTGACGGATAACTATTTCACTTCGAGAGACATTGCATTATTTTTTATATTAAATTCTCACTACCTGTTTGTATTTCACAACTATTTCTTCTAGAATATGAACGTAGAGTGATGGATATAATACTAATTATCCGAATGGATCCTGGGATATCATATAAGTGCTCAGAATTTTAAATTTTGAATTAGTTTTCAAGTTATTTATTTTTTGTAACATTTAACAAAGTTTCTCTAAAGTCGTAAAAAAAAGTACTAAATAAATAAATAAACAAGGCAAAATATAATTTGTTGTTTTTAATACTCTTTCCCTAAATTTACATGCAGAAAAAAAATTCCGAAAGTGATGAAGGAATTCCAATTAGTATTATTATAATTGGGATTGAAAGTAGTTTTTTAATTGATTAAAAAAAACAAAAAATCTGGGTAAGTGTGATTGAAGCTAGCACAAAGGGTTTCGTTTCATTTAACTTTCAAAACACTTTATTCTTTCTTTAATAAATCCAAAAAAATTTCATTTTCGAAAAAAAAAAGTTTTTTTTTAAAGTAATTACTTACCGGTTTATTTTTCTCGTTTTTTCGAAAATCTGAACCGATTCTATAGCAGTCGAAGCCCGCTATTATACTCTGTCATAATAATATCTGTCATGTGGACTAAATGCGATATTAAAAGAAAAAATCAATTTCAAAATTAAACATGTTGTATAGAGACCTTCAAAATGTTAAAATATGCCAATATTTCCATAATCGGGTTTTTATCATGATTCGATACGTTCCTCAAACTCATATTATTACTATTCTCTATTACTCATATTGATACTCTCTTTGTATTTTTCTCAAACATGTGAAAAATCCGTTAAACTTCCAATATGACGTCAGATTAATTTTATTTTTCATTCTCTAATGACTCATATTAAGCTGCTTTCTGTATTTACACATACTCATACTCCTTGTATTATTGAGAAATGTTTGAAATTTTCCGTTTTATTACCAATATTGCGTCATATTAATATTTTTTTCAATTGGTGAAACTTTTTATTTCATTTTCATTTTTCACGTGAAAATCTTTCAATGGAAACTTAATTGTTGTAGAAAGAATTTTATTGTGGATTTTTAATTGTTGGCAATTGCTATAACGAAAAATGTTTAAATTTAAGAGGAAAAGGCTGTTAGATTTTTGTTTTTATCTAAAATAATATATTAAAATAATACGATATATTAAATAATAATACTATACTACTTACATATAACACTTTATATTAAAATAATACGATTTTTTCAAATTTTATGATTTTGAGTTTCATAGTAGGTATTCAGCTTTATATACACAAAATTTTATGCCTGTAAGTTATATACTTTCTGAGAACCGGCTCTGTGACAGGCAGACAACGAAGCGGGAGTAATAGGGTTTCGTGAGATGAATGAAACCCTAAAAAGAAAAGAAATGGGTAAATAATGGGATATTGTCTGTTACCCCAAATAATTATCTTTATTTTTGTTTTGTTTGAATAAATCGATTTAATGATTTTTAGTTTACATTGTTTTTTAAAAATGTGATGTGCTCCAATATTCTCATAATTTACTTCCACAATTACTAAAATATTATCCAGATAGCAAAACATTTCAATATTATTGATCCGTATGAAATAATATTTTCCGAATTGGTTTAAGAAGTGGATGAAATGATTGATTGATCATGTAATCTTCTGTACATAGTCCTCAGATTAAAAGTTTAGTCCAAATCATAGCAACCCACACTATAGAACGTGACGATATTCATCTGGACAAATTCACTTAGATGAGTTAGACAAGTACACAAACATTAATTTGGCAATAATAAAAATAAATCCCTCGCCAAATTTTTAACCAAAATCCTTTCGTTTTATGGAAATTTAATTCCCTTATGTCACCATTGTCTTACAAAAGCATACTACTATAATTACATCAAAATCATGCAACATTCAGAATACTATAATGTTCGTAATTGTCAGTTCATTTATTTTGAAAACATGATTCTTTTCTTATAATAAGAAATTTCAGAAATTGAATATTATAAATCTCTTTTAAATGTAGAATTAAATTCGATTTTTTTCCCCTTAAAAAATCGAAAGATCTCGCACAATGCAAATGTAACACATCAGGTTGCTCCAGCTAGTTTTCCTTATTCTATGTAAGAAACGATATAGGTGAAGCGGATCTTTCACGACCGCGGTCATAATTGGCTGAATATGCAAGCTTATTTCTCTTGAATGAGCTAAGCAATGTTTTCTAAAAATGACAGGTTTTGAATTGGGAATTTGCTCCCACGTAGAAAGCATTCTTTAGAAGACGTGACTTACATACGTCGGCAAGATAATGTGTTTGAGGCATGTTAGGCATATTCTAAAGTGCTTACAAATGCGATAGCTGAAGAAATGTGATTCCATTCTCAACGAAGTAGGACAATTATTCTTATAAAATCTTGTTTGATGTGAAGAAAACTACATTTGAAATAGAGAATTATTATTCTTATTTATTCTTATTAGTATAAATTGATAAAATATGCAGAAATAGGGCCTAAATCATAATTTTGTTTTCAATGCCAGCCTTATCATCAACATCACGTTGTGTAAAATAAGTAAAAAGCAAGTGGTGCACTTACACTGAAATTTTCAAATGAAAAACTGAAGTAATAGTTTAAAAACAAATTTCCTTTCTTCACAGCATTAAACATATTCCAACAACTGTTTTTGTAAAAATAAAAATTAAAAAGACAGTAGAGGGTAAACTGAAAAAATGCAAAAGAGTGTTTTCACGCAATCCGTATTTACTGCACGACGAAAGAGCACATTTGGCAACTGGACAAATTAATGTTTTCTTTTATCTTAATATGTTGGAAAACACACTGAAATATTTATTTTATTTTATTTCCAAAAGTGCCTTTTAAAATAAATTTATTTAATTATGGTAGTAGTGTTAGAATAAACATGTTACAGTGTCAGCCTCTTCAGCAAACAAGCCTTCTCACAGCGGCGGAAAATGTATGAATTTTCATTGCTAAAGACAAATGAAGCGAATCTTTCCTTCACGAACGTGACTATAATTGACTAAATATGCAAACATTTTCCTCTTAAATGGGGCCGGTAATGTTTTCCCAAACTGACAGGATTTGAGTAGGGAATTTGCTTTTGGCGTAGAAAGTACATAAGTGGAAACAACGGCCGTTCTTTCATTTTAGAGAATCTTAGTCAAATCCCAATGTGTTTAAACGTGAAATAACAGCAGAAATATTATCTTCTTCTGAACAAAATACTTAAGGGAATTCAGAGAAGCAATGTTATCACTTTTATTTGAAAACGTTTGAAAAGCACGGCAAACAATTTATTTAGATTTATTTTTACTTTCTTCTGTGTTTATAAGATGAGCGTATTGAAGTCGGTCAAATTTCGATTTAAAATTTTTGATGGATTTACATATTTTCGGGTGTTTTGCGATTTGGACAATTCTTTGGATAAATGCCTCTCTCTAAGTATGTGGGTTACATACATTTTGTGTGCTCTTTAAACTCCAAATGTAATGCGAGGAATTTCACGAAACTTCACATTTATTGGGTCCTGACACAAATTCATGATTCCTAGATTTGGAGTATCTGGACCGACAGATGACGCTTTTACGCCTTTTTATTATGTGTATGATAGCTCTATTTCAGCAGGTATTAGGGTGTAATTTTGGAAAATTTAATAAGCGTGTTTTTGGAAAAACAATGCTGATTCAATTTTAGTTATGATCTCAACAGTAGTGTGTTCTGCTGTGCTTTTTACGATGAACATTACTGCTGTATCACATTTTTCAGTTTCTATTGAGTAGAAATACTTCAACTTTTATGGTTGAGCTTCTTAACACCAATATATGTATTCTGATCAAATTTTGGCTTTGATTACCCAAATGAGGATGCTGTTACACTATGCATTTGTAATTCAAAAAATGACAACTGTAACGTTGTTCTATATATACATCTAAACAAATACACTATACTTCATATTCTTAACCGTTAGTGTGTAACTGCGTTGTTTAAATTAATACAGTATAATTATGTAGAAGAAAGTTGTGTGATAGCCGTAGCATACTGTTCTTTAACCTTCTGCTTTTTTTAATGTCACGTGAAATATTAGAGAATTTGAAATAATACACTGCGTTGGCATCATGCGAAGTAAATAAACGTTTCTTTTAAAGAAAATACAGAAGACAGAGTTTTTGCATTACGAACAGATTGAGTTAATATGTCATCATTTTTCTGTTAAGTGCGTCCGGTGATATTTTTGAAAAGTGATATGCTTTCATCGGATAATTTGGCTTTGATGTAGAAAGTATTCAAGATTTTTTTTATTGCAATTAATAATTCTGTTATAATTTAATATTTCTGTTTTATAATTCTGTAACAGTGTTTAATAATTTTGTACGGATTTCTCAGCATGTTTGACATTTCTTCTATGGGTTAAAATTTGGTACGGTGCATGTGTTATTTTGTTTTTAACAAACTTCTGAATAGAATGTCATTGCATGTCAAATAATGTCATTATAATCGTGAGAGAAAAATGTAAATAGTCCGGCTAGTGGTCCAATAGACTATAAAATGTTTTTGACTAGGTGTCCAATTGTTTTTTCAGTGTCCCGGACCAACGTGCTACCAATGATTTCAAAAGCCAACTTATAACCGATCATACAACCATTTTCTCTCTGCATAAATATGTGAACAAAAATGTTCTTTCCTGTAGTTTCACATGACGACAATGCTGTTATCGCGCAGACGAAATCATTATGTGTTTTATTTTAGTTCTATTTACGTCCTAAATGTTGCTGTTTGGTATATTTGAATTATGCGATGCTTGTAGCTTTATTTTAACAAATTATAAGAATTTAGACGGTGTATATTTGAAGATGAAAATCTGCTCAAATAAATTTTAATCATGATCGATTTTAAAGTAGAATTATCACACACAATAATAATTTTTCTAAACGATTTACTTCGCAGCTAATCGACTGCGTGTGACCTTCGTTGTTTATCTCTGCGGTCTGCTGAGCTCCTAATTTATTTTGTAAATATCTCATATATTCCTTTTTTTTTTCGAGAAATAAAAGGCGTTGAATTGCAATGAAAAATACATTATTACAAATTAAGTACGATCAAACATTCCATTCAAATAACTTCTATTTATGCGAGCCCTGTATTCATTGAAAAATGTCCTATGCCACCGACAATGCGTCTCGCCAAATAATACCTATGATCGTTTGCGGTCTGCGAACTGGTATAGGTCGTAAATCCATAGTTTAGATCACTGCTATTATAATTGTCAGTAACAATGCCAGTAACTATAAATAAAGTCACCGAGGAAATACATTTTATGCGCCGGAAACTTTTGACGAAAAAAGAATTCTGAATACATTTCATGTATTTCAGACACACATAATTTAAAAATAGGTTTTTAAAGAAATATTTCCTTCAAAATTAGGAAAACGATAGAGCGCGTTTACAAAAGGTGAAAAATGGTGTGCATCCAAATATAATTTTTATCGGATTGTCTAAAGAACCGAGGATTATTCACATTCATTGAACTCCGGTATACAACATTTTTTTTTAAACGTGTCAAATTTCGTGGCATAAAAAAAGTATTCGGGGGGATGTTTACTTCACTACTTCATTAAAAAAAAAATTCAACTAAAGCACACAGAATTCTTGTTTAGACTTACGACGATCATGCTCTGTCGGAAACAAAATGAAGAGATTGGTTTAGACGCTTCAAAAATAATGAAATTGATGTTGCAGATTGCGCACCGAAAAAGTGAAGAATTGCAGGTATTGCTTCATGAAGACTCATTTCAGATTATAAATAAATGTTTGAAAGCATTAACAATGATTCTAAAGCAAGGACATTGGGCGGCGTAGGAGTTGAAGCCGAGAGATATCAAACGGAGTCTTTTTACGTGTAAACAGTTGCTTCAACGTCAGAAAAGGAAAGGTTTTTTGCATCTTATCGTGACTGGAGATGCAAAACGGATACACTGCGATAACCCTAAGCGTAGAAAATCGTGGAGTATCATGCATCAACCTCGCCAGCAATACCTATGGTTCCGAACTTCTGCTCTGCGTTTGGTGGAATCAGCTGGGTGTAGTTTAATATGAATCAACGTTCACCCACATGTTAGAAAACCGTTGAGAATCTACTTCGAAACGCTTAAATGGGACGTCCTACCCCCCCCCCCCCCGCGCCGTATTAACCAGATATTACCCCTTGTTCTGATCGATGGCGCATGGCCTGGCTGAGCAGCACTTCCATTCTTATGAAGATACCAAAAAATGGGTCAACTCTTGGATAACTTCAAAAGCCTTGTCGTTTTTCCGACGTGGAATTCAAATGCCGCCTTGAAGATGGGAAAAAGTCGTGGCTAGCTGTGGACAATACTTTCAGTGATATGTTTTTTACTGATTATTTTTTTAAAGCATTAATTTTTACGAAGAAAAAACAACGAGAACTTATTCAACTTCCCACTATAATTAAAAAACGCTTAAAAATTAGTGATTAAATTAGGTTTTAAGTGATCTTGCTAGTAAAGCCTTATAATCTTTTATAAGCTAAATTAAATATTTAACTATTTAAAAAAAAAAAAAAAAACCTTGTTGACTTCTGACATTATTTTTACAGAGTATAGCATGGATGATGCTACAAGTTTTTTCACCGGGGGTGATAAGGTCAACAAATGATAATTTCGTGGATGACATCTGGGATGTAGTAAAGAGCAGCGGCGCATTTCTCCAAAATCGATGTTCACTTTTGGCCGTTGCCATGGCAACTCCCTATTGCTGCATACATCCCGTGCGCGCAACAGTTTCAGAGATACTTTTGACAAGCAAGTTTTACTTCGATGGCAGGTGCGGCCTTGCGTAAAACCCTCTCTCTAGAAAATAAAAATGTGGTGGTATGCGCTTTGGTGTGTAACACACATACATACTGGTACACATCAGTAATTAAAATTCGATTTTTCTTTTCAATTATCGGATCATATCAGCTCATATTTATGAAGAGAAACTATGTTCTATTTCGCTGTATGACTAAAAATTTAAATTTTAGGGAGAAAAAGTTATGTTCGTAGGAATTACAATTTTATTGCACGTATTTGCTAGAATTATTATTATTTTAATACAAATGCAGAACGCAAAAATAAAAGATATATTTTTTGAAAATTAATGCATTTTCATACATGTAAAAATATACTATATTTTTAGAGATAGATTAAAATCCTACAATGTCAGAAATAGATATTTAAATATCGGTGTGACTCAAATGCAGAAAAAAAATTGTTTCCTGTTGTAGGTATCCTTCAAAAAATCAAATATATAATTAATACAATATTCAATTTTTTGAAATGTTTTCAATTTATCGTAAATGTTTTAAATTGAGAAATATTACTTATATAAATTTTAAGCTGTGTAACCGTGGTTAAAAGGAATATTTTCTACACTTAACAATTGAGAATGTAATTTTTTTTGGCAAACTCATGGAAAAGTTTAATTGTACAGTTATTTTCTTATATTGAAAGTGAATTTGAGAATTTGAAAAAGTGTGTAAAATTTAACTGGAACTCTTATATAACATATATATTTCGTAGTTCAAATATCTCTCAATGTATTTTGTTCTGAATATGTGTGTATGACAGAGAAAGAGTTTGAGTATACTAGATATGCAAATTATCTTATATTCCATCTTTAATTTTTTTAGATCACTAAGGATAACTGAGACTTTTGTTGTTATATAGTGAAATACAACTTCTTCCTGTTTTAAATTTTTGGTTGCATTTGAAATTTATTTTGTTCCAGTTTGACCCACTATACGCTTGTATACATACCGATTATATTAAATTTTTTATGAAAATTGGTTACAATAAAAAATAACTATGTAATATCACCAGAAACCTGAACTTCCTGCTTCCTTAAATGAATTTGAAGGTTGCTATCACGATTGTTTCCATACCACGTTCTCTTGTACGATTAATTTTTCTTATCCCATAATTACTCGTTTGAAGATGGATTATTTTAGAAATCACATGCACAATATATCTCTATGCATTTTCTTTTGGCAGATTTTACACTCTCAGAACATCATATGGAATATACGTTATAGTTTCTCTTTTGAATTTTGAGTTTTGATATAAACATTAAAAAGAAAAAAAATCAGTAATAAATATAAAATTGAAACTTTTAAGTTTTTTTTAAAGCCGAATATGAATTTAGTTTAAAAGTTAATCTATAAATAAAAAAAAATTAATTAATACTTATGAAATTCAAAAGAAATACTAAAACGGATATTTTACAAAATTTATTAATCAAAAATGACAAAAAAAGAAAAAAAACAATGTCGCCGTTTTTATTCTTATTTCTATAAATTTAGCGATTTTTAAAAAGTAATTGGCTTAGTGTTCTCGACATTGTATTTGTTGTCATCAAAACAGAACGATATATAATTTATACTTTAATATTCACATATTGTGAGCTTTTTTGTAATTGAGGAAAACTAAACGCAAGATAAAATATGAAAATATTCAATAATAATAAACATGGCCAAAATAAACATTATTATTCATATCTGTGATCAAAAGCTTTTTACGTACGAAAGCTTTCATCCTTATAAATGACATTTACAATTTTACAATGATAACAATAACAACAACAACAACAACAACAACAACAATAATAATAATAATAATAACAATAATAACATGAATGTGAATACGATAACAGATATTATGAAAATTTTGATCTTTCAATTACACAAGATATTTGCAAACAAAATTATGTTTTCCAGAGATGAAGTAATTTTTTTTAATTTGCAGCTTACTGGGGAACTATTTTCCATTTTCTAAACTTCTCAGTCACAAAATAATTTAACATATTGTCCAGAGTTCTTTTTGAATTTCTGCAGTTTTATAGCTTTAAATTCAAGGTAGTTATAACTAAACTCTCCATGTCTTCTTCCCATTAAAAAATATTTCATTCTTTTATCTGCATATTTTAGAACATATCTCAGCGGAGAAAAAAATGTACGAATTTTATATTCAACAATCGCATTTACTCTTCCCAACCTATTCTCCATGGTTATTTGTTACTTCGAACATTTGGGAATACAAACTAAGGTAACATTTGAGTAATGTTCGAATATTGCATCTACTTGAATGTTCAGCTATTTCTTCCTATACTGATGAAAAAAATTGCCCTTTTTATATAGACATTTTATTTTATTTCTTTTCAATTTGTATTTTCTTCTTTTATTGTTTTTATTTTTTCAAAGTGAGGTGATTTTACCTAACTAGTAACGTAAAATAACTAACAAACTAAAAAAGAAGAAAAGCTATGCAAAAAAAAAAAAAAAAAAAAAAAAAAAAAAAACTAAAGAAATGAATGTGATTTAAAAAAAAATGTGTGTTAAAAATGAGTATGTGGCAGATATTTATATTAAAATTTAATTATTTGTCTCCATTTTTACAATATTAACTGTTATATAATATACATTTGAATATAAAAAAGTACGCCAAAAATAATGTACACTTGAAGAAATACAATTATTGTGCCATTATTGTGACCGATGTCATGCTTTTGCCCTTATTGGCTTAAAATAAAATTGTTTGGCGATAAAAGTAAAATCAAAATCGTAAATAAGCAAATAATGTGTCACTCACAATTACAGTCATTTTTATAATTACTACATCTGCTAGTTTCTGCTGTATGTCACATCATGCAGGAGTTAGATAAAATTAAAAACTAAATTCAAAAATAAAGAACAACTCAAAAAAAAAAAAAAAAAATAAATAAAAATGGCACTCCGGGAGTGCCGACAGAAGTGAAAACTTGAACAATTACGTGTGTATTTTTTGAATCGTCAGGAAATGTTTTATTGTGAAGAAAATACTTTTAAATGAAGTGTTTTTTTATTCATTATTATAATCTACTACTACAAAAAATATATTACAATTTTCATTTAATGTGCAATTGTACATGAAAAATAATGCATATTATTTTACATACAAAAATTTCTGGAACCAAACTTCACTCGCACTATACCACTTACTATACCGCTTACATTTTACTGCGTTATTATACCGCTTACTATACCGCTTACATTTTTCTGCGTTACTATACCGTTTACATTTTTCTGCTTTACTATGCCGCTTACTATACCGCTTACTACACTGCTTACATTTTTCTGAGTTTACTATAAACCTTACTATACCGCTTACATTTTCTGTGTTACTATACCGCTTACATTTTCTGCTTTACTATACCGCTTATTATACCGCTTACTATACACCTTACTATACCGCTTACTGTACCGCTTACTATACCGCCTACATTTTTCTGTGATTACTATAACGCTTACATTTTTCTGGGCTTACTATACCGCTTACATTTTTCTGCATTACTATACCGCTTACATTTTTCTGCGTTACTATACCGCTTACATTGTTCTGCGTTACTATACCGCTTACATTTTTCTGCGTTACTATGCAGCTTACTATACCGCTTACATTTTTCTGCGCTTACTATACCACTTACTATACCGCTTACTATACCGCGCTTACATTTTTCTGCGCTTACTATACCACTTACTATACCGCTTACTATACCGCTTACATTTTTCTGCGTTACTATACCGCTTACTATGCCGAGTACAATATCGCGTACATTTTTCTGCGCTTACTATACCGCTTACATTTTTCTGCACTTACTGCACCGCTTACTATACCGCTCACTTTTTCTGCGTTACTATACCGCTTACTATACCACGTACTATACCGCTTACATTTTTCTGCGCTCACTATACCGCTTACTATGCCGCTTACTATACCACTTACATTTTTCTGCGTTTACTATACCACTTACATTTTTTCTGTGTTACTATACCGCTTACATTTTTCTGCGTTACTATACCGCTTACTATACCGAGTACAATACCGCTTACATTTTTCTGCGCTTACTATACCGCTTACTATGCTGCTTACATTTTTCTGCGCTTACTATACCACTTACATTTTTCTACGTTTACTATACCGCTTACATTTTTTCTGCGTTACTATACCGCTTACTATACCACTTACTATACCACTTACTGTACCGCTTAAATTTTTCTGCGTTACTATACCGCTTAAATTTTTCTGCGTTACTATACCGCTTAAATTTTTCTGCGTTACTATACCGCTTACAATTTTCTGCGCTTACTATACCGCGGTGCAATAGTGCCCATGCAAGCATGCGGCGCGCGACGCGCCCGCCCCGCCCTACTTCATACCTAACTATACACAATACATGTACATACTTATATACAGAGGTGTCGGTTACAGTAACAGTGTCGCGAGTTCAATGTTTTTTTCCCATCTGAAAAAATGCCCAACGCGCCGAAAGAAGTTTTCACTTCAATCACTTCAAATATACAGAGGTGTCGGTAACAGTGTCGGTTACAGTAACAGTGTCGCGAGTTCAATGTTTTTTTCCCATCTCAAAAATGCCCAACGCGCCTAAAGAAGTTTTCACTTCAAAAAAAAAATACTCAGATTTTATGTAATCAAATTTTCAAATGAATTTTTTTAACCTGACGCAAACGATAAATCGCCCAAACATGGATTCAATTGCAATATTTCACATTGAATATTTTTTTAAGCGTTACGAACATTCCCTTTCATGTGTAAATTAAATATTTTCGTTTTATAACATTATTTTTCATCAAAACTGCTTTGCTTTTTTTTTTTTTTTTTAAATAAAATTAGTAAGGTTTTCCTTTTACTTTTGATGTGTTTGTATTAGTTTCAAAATGATATAGCCGTTTCAATTCATTCAAGAACGACATTGGTCACCAAAAAATGACAAATGTTAACCTTTTCGACCAAAATAACAGAACTTTCCATCATAATTCTATAACTAATCTACTTTGAACGATATATTATACACTAAAACATTCCCTTAAAAAATATTTATCTAACAGTGCAAGTTTCATCAAACTCTATTCATCAGAACTTGAGTTATAAGCAGTCGGAATGAAATTTTCGTTTGTGTTTTATATATATACGAGATGAAACCCGTCAAAACTTGACGGAGAAAAATTAGTATAACAATATTAGTAAAATAAGCTTCTTTATTACATAAGAAGGGGTGCGTATGAAACAGTCTTTAAAATATTAGTTTTTTCCCCCCAGTGAAATACAGTACTATTTCCGATGCAAACTCCAAACAAACAATCCGTAAACAACTGTGTAATGCAAATCAGTTTGGCATTACCGCCATATTCCCCACGCAAGAAAGAAAATTTCATGGACCTATAAAGTATCATACAAATAGTATATCCCTACTTTCATCTCATATTCAGTAAATAAAAGAACATAGTAAATAAAGCACACATCCCCCTCCCCTGTGATAATGCAACCGAATGAGCTCCTATGCGCATGTGCATTGCATCTGCTCAAAGGCACCGTCGAAATTCGACGTTAAAAAAAGTTTTAAAATGTCCTCTTTAATCATTGTTCGTTTCAAATCCATATCTTCTAAAACATATCCATTTTTTTAAGCTAATCAATTTTTATGTAAAGATGAAGAATTTTTTTTTTTACAGTAATAAATAAATCTGCAGATGAGGGAGATTTTTAATGTTTTTAAGTGTAATTTATTTGTATGGTTTCTTCGGTCCTTTTACATAATCAGGATGATTATTCCTTTTCCATCACAGTCGGGGATCTTTTCCCTCTTATATAGTTAAATATCCAATGGATATTTTAAAAAATAATAAAATACAGTTCCTAGCATATTCTGATGCAACATATACATCAACGAATTCAACATATCAATTTTATGTTAATTATAAACTGAATTTTTTTGACAGATTTTAACCCACTGTGTTTTGGCTGGCGTCCAAAAGTAGACTACCATTTTTTGATATCGAAAGAGAAATTCACATTGAAAGAAATAGGACTTTGCCGCTAATAAGGAACTGTTAAATGAACTTATAACAAACCTACCAAAATGATTTCTATAAAATAATAGCCTTACATTGTTTATTCTAGCTAAAAATACAATCATTATTTCAATTTTTATTTATTTATTTATTTATTTATTTTACTACAACACAATAATTTTAATTCTTCTGAAATCCTTTACTATTGCGATTTTTTTAATTAAAAAATGAAATCTTCTAACCTATAATTTAAAAAAAGTGGGTAAGTGTGATCGAAGATCGCTCAAAGGGTTTCCTTTAATATTCCTTTCAAAACACTTTATCCTTTCTTTAATAAATTCAAATAAATTTCATTTAGCAACAACAACAAAAAAAAAAGTCATGTTTTTTATAAAGTAAAAATTTACCGGTCTATTTTTTCGTTTTTCCGAATATCTAAACCAGCTGGATAGCGGGCCAAGCCTTCTATTATATTCTGTCATAATAATGTCCGTCATACGGACTAAATGCAATATTTAAAAAAATAATTTCAAAATTACACAAATTGTACACCTTAAAAATGTTAAAATATGCGAATATTTCCATAATCGGATTTTTATCACGATTCAATATATTTCTCAAACTCATATATTTACTATTCTCTTTTACTCATATTGATACTCGTTTTGTATTATTCTCAAACATCTGAAAAATTCGTTAAACTTCCAATATGACGTCAGATTTTCTTTTTAATTCTCTAATGACGTGATATTAATCTTCTTTGTATACATACACATACTCATACTCCTTGTATGAGTATTTGAGAAAATTGAGAAATCTTAGACATTTTCCGTTTTATTACTACTATGACGTCAATTAATTTTATTTCATATTTATCTTTTTTTTTTCAATTGGCAAAACTTTTTATTTCATTTTCATTTTTCACGTGGAAAGCGTCTTATAGAAAATAAATTATTGTAGAAACAATTTCATTGTGGATTTTAAATTTTTTGCATCTGCTATAACGAAAAATGTTTAAATTTAATAGGAAAAGGCTGTTAGAATTTTGGTTTTTATCTCTATTTATTAAAATAATACGAATTTTTCAAATTCTAATATTTTGAGATCTTCACAAATGGTATTCATCTATATACACAAAGTTTCAACTCTGTAAGTTATATAGTTTTTGAGAATGGCTCTGTAACGGGCAGACAACGGAACGGGAGTAATAGGGTTTCGTGAGATGAACGAAACCCTAAAAAGTAATTGGTAACATGTAATCAATGTATGCAATCAAGGTGAAGCAACAAATAAAGGCTCCAGTTCTAATCTTTAAAATTAAAAATTGAAAAATCAGTTAAAATTACGTCTTGTTGACACAATCATATAAATTTTTCATTTTAGTTTTATCACTGTTAAAATGCATTTCAAGCTAAGCATAACGTCATTTTCACCGGCGCAAACTTTTCACACGTACTTTGTATACGTTACTTTTATGCTTAAATACCATGTATACAAATAAAAATACATTTTGTATTTAATTGTAATGAAAAAATGGCATCAACAAAGTTTCAATGCATAATGATAAAATATACCCAATGGACAATATCCCCGTGACGTCGCAATAAATATGAATTTTTATTCGCTTATAAAACACGCGGATAAATATTTTTACCGAAATTAAACTTGGAAATTAAAAAATTCGGCCTAAATCCACTGGCTTTTAATATTTATTATTTCTCTTTTATATCCGCAACCACATAGCTTCTCGTTATTCTGTGCCTCGCAACAGTGGGCGTTATCCAATTGTCTACTTTATGACGTCAAACGCAGAAGTAAAAGTTTAATTTAAAATTACGGCTAATTAATTAAATTTTCGAACAAACGAATGTACGATAACAAATCTGTGTCTAAATATCTTTCATTTAAAAAAAGAATGATGTAATTTGATGCAGTAGTTTGTTCTCACGGATTGTCGAAAGAAAACGCTTAGTGTTTTAAATATACGAGCAGGGAAGACCGAGCTATGCTCGGTCAAAATTATATTTGAGTTCAAATATCATGACCCATGACCAAAATGACCCACTAATTGAATTTTCTCGAACATGTGACTTAGCCCAACAGTCTTCTCGTGCCCGAAAACCATAGGATGCAAAATTTAGTGTAAATTGAACCGGTTTTTAGATCTTGACCCACAATGACCCAGAAATGACCCACTAATCGAATTTTCTCGAACATGTGACCTAGCCTAATGATTTTCGCGTGCCCGAAACTCGTAGGATACAAAATTTAATCAAAATCGTTTGAGCCGTTTTTTAGATAAAATTAATTTGACCCGCTTTGACCCAAAAATGACCCACTAATCGAAAGTTCTCGAACATGTGACCCAGCCCAATAGTCTTCTCGTGCCCGAAAATAGTCGGATACAAAATTTGGTCAAAATCGTTTGAACCGTTTTTTAGATACAATTAGCTTGACCTTGACCCAAAATGACCCAAAATGACCCACTAATTGAATTTTCTCGAACATGTGACCTAGCCCAACAGTCTTCTCGTGCCCGAAAACCACTGGATGCAAAATTTAGTGTAAATTGAGCCGCTTTTTAGATCTTGACCCACAATGACCCAGAAATGACCCAGAAATGACCCACTAATCGAATTTTCTCGGACATTCGACCTAGCCCAATGCTTTTATCGTGCTCGAAACTCGTAGGACACAAAAATTAATCAAAATCGTTAGAGCCGTTTTTTAGATAAAATTAATTTGACCCGGTTTGACCCAAAAAGGACCCACTAATCGAAAGTTCTCGAACATGTGACCCAGCCCAATAGTCTTCTCGTGCCCGAAAATAGTCGGATACAAAATTTCGTCAAAATCGATTGAACCGTTTTTTAGTTACAATTAGCTTGACCATGACCCAAAATGACCCAAAATTACCCACTAATTGAATTTTCTCGAACATGTGACCTAGCCCAACAGTCTTCTCGTGCCCGAAAACCACTGGATGCAAAATTTAGTGTAAATTGAGCCGCTTTTTATATATTGATCCACAATGACCCAGAAATGACCCACTAATCGAATTTTCTCGGACATGCGACCTAGCCCAATGCTTTTATCGTGCTCGAAACTCGTAGGACACAAAATTTAATCAAAATCGTTAGAGCCGTTTTTTAGATAAAATAAATTTGACCCGCGTTGACCCAAAAATGACCCACTAATCGAAAGTTCTCGAGCATGTGACCCAGCCCAATAGACTTTTCGTGCCCGAAAATGGGCGGATACAAAATTTCGTCAAAATCGTTTAAACCGTTTTTTAGATACAATTAGCTAGACCATGACCCAAAATGACCCACTAATCGAATTTTCTCGAACATGTGACCTAGCCCAATGGTTTTCTGGTGTCCCAAAACTGTAGGATACGAAATTTCGTTAAAATCGTTAGAGCCGTTTTTAAGATAATTTTTGCATATATATATATATATATATATATATATATATATATATATAACCACCCACAAGATTTGCTCGTATTAGAATATATGATAGATAGTAGATTTTAGACTATTCTTCTTAATGCTGAATGAATTTTTCTAATAGAGTGAAGAGCATTCTGGTGAGGAATCGAACCTGGGACATTAGTTCAACGCGCCCATGATCTACCGCTTCGGCTAATCGGACGATTCAGGTACAATTCACTCACATGTTGGTATCATCACTCCTGTTAACTCGCATCTTTTTACCTATGAAAGCACTTCATATTTAAACTCCATCACCCATTTATAATTATAAGGGAGACCTTTGTAGCTAGGACCACTTTTCATTTAACGCATAAAATGTAAGCTACTAACCACTTTTAAATCTGTTAAATTAATGCACACGCATGCTTATAGTACTTAGTAGTTATTGGAAGTATCATACATACTTACAAATGGAAATTATGCCAAAGATAATCATTTTCCTAAAACAATGCAAATGGCCTGAGATACAAGAACATTAATGTACCTAAGGCCGGTTGTTTCTCTGAATTTTTTAAATTACAGATAAAATTTAAATTTATAAAGTTTAATTAAATCTTTGAATATATAAATTTAATTTATTATTATATTAAAACATTATTAAAATAATTTAACTAATTTCTTTTGTTTTTAATTAATATTTAAAATGAAATTTTATTTTTTTATTAATATGTTTTCTGATGGTTTAAAAATTGTCTTATATTGATCTTTTTTTTATTATTACACTTTTATTACTTAATAAATTACTTTAATTAATGTAAATTAATTAATAATTAATTAATCTATTAATAATTAATTTAGTTTTAAATATCAGTTTGATTCGTTAATTATTATTCTCTGATTTTGCTAAAATTTTCATTTATTTTTTTCTTTTATTTTTTCTAATAAATTAGCTTTACTTATTGCTATGAAAATAAATAAAATAAAATAAATTAATAAATAAATAGGTATAATTTTAATTATGAGTAACGAACGTTCTTTCATCAAAGTGGAAAGACGATGACTATACGCGATCCGCCTTGTGTAACTCACTGGCTTATTAGTTGGTAAAACGAATGGGGAGGTTTCGGGTTAAAATCTGGGTTCGAAACCGTAGCTCATAAATATGTGTCAGCCGTAAACTTCTGTTTTCTTGTTGATAGCTGCTTAAACGTGATAACACCAGCTGTGTGGAACTTAGAGGTTTCTCTGTCTCGGATTTGGGTTAATTTTCTTTCATGAGACTCGGACCGGACTTGGTCCTTCTCCCCAAGCCCCTATTGGGTTGTCATTTTATTTATTTATTTTCGTAAAAATAGTGATGTTTTACACTTGTTTAACGAAATGTTTAAAAATTTAATTTGGTATAATATATTACTACGAAAAAGATATTTAAAAACCTATTTTCTTTCCACCGTAAAGCTTTTAAATTGTAATTTTCGTTTACCATGTTTTCTTTCATTTTAAACAATGTTGATTTTCTTACTGAATACTTATTCATTTGAATGTATTTGTCGAAGTAAATTTTTTAATGAGTTTTTATGTACGTAATTCTCTAACTGGCCATAATTATTATTAATTTTTCCGTACTCCATGAATTACGGACATATAATCTTAAAAATAAAATATGCATTAGTAAGTGTGCTTTTTGAATAGTTTTAATTACAATATAAACTTGTTACACAAATATCGGCGTGGTCCCAGGCCGAATTTTTAAATTTTATAAGTGGCCTTTCCGGGCTAGGGTGGATTTTTTAATTTTTGCACTGGGCGAGACAGGTTCAAATATTTAGATTTCACAACGGGTCGGGTAGGGTCAATAAAGTTTTTATACGAGCCGGTACGGGCCCAAGATGTAAGGAAGATTGATCATTAAAGTACGTTCTTTACCAATGGCTGTGATCACATTAAATGGGAGGTTCGATTAACTTTTCCGGGTAAGAAATTAATCAGACAATATTATAGTTTTGAAATACTTTTAATAGAATAAATAATATATGCAACAGCCGATAAATCAAATTTCCCAGGTTACTAAAATTTTTTTAGTAGATTTGTATTCCACAGAATTTTTTAGTAACGGATATTATAAACCGGAATCGTTGATAGCTGCTTTCTAGTAATTCTTACAGATTTTCTTGTAACTGAGTAAGATTACAAAAAAAGTTTTAGTAATTGCAAGGATCAATGAGAAAAACGAAATTTTTTTTAGTAGATCGACCCCTTTTTTTTTACAGTGTACCCTATAACTACGAAAGCATAGAAAAGTCACCAAGAGAATGCAAAAAATGATACACCACGATTTTTATCAAAACAATTGACTTGACTAATTTGCAGACAGAACACGAGTTTACATGTGTGTGTGTGTGTGAGGGGGGGGGGGGTGATCAGGTAAGCACTACTAGTGCTAAATATTTTGAACTTAGAACGGCAGGACTAGTAACTTTGCAAAACGGCAACCCACAAGTACGTGGTCAAAATTGATCGCATATATCAAAATAATTTTCTTGAATAGATAAAATGCAAAACAATTTAGTTGAGACACTTTGTTTCAAAAGGAGTGATCTCAATAAAAATGAATCATTGAAATCCAACAGATAAAAGCTTTAGACCGGCTTTAACTGCTGATCTAACAGAGTTTCTATTTCCTCTTCTAATATACAGGCAAGGAATGTATATTTGGATTTTTGTTAGCAGCGCATATACTTTCATGAGAAATTAATTCCACATTTGAAGAAAGAATCATTATCACAAAACATTATCTATACTAATTAAAATAATATATTTTCCTGTTTGTATTTTGCCGATGGCTAAGGAAATCTACCACACGCAGAAGTATGAAAATTTGAATGAGCATTGACGAAGGCAAGTCCGAATGCACCTCAGGCTCAGGTTTTTCATTTTTGATAAGTAGCCGAGATATTAATTAAAAACCATAATGAAACCCACTCTCGCAGTTGTCTATTGCGTAGTACACTGGTGTCCAGAAATTAAGGAGCAGTAACCAATTTCAGATGTTTCGTCGAATATCTACTGAAATTCGTGAAGAAATGCCCGAAATGCCCTTGAATTTTGAGGATGTAAAGAACATGTTTGACTTCATGTTTTTCAGTGACGATTTTGTAGGGGGGGGGGGGATAATAATTTTAATAATAAAATAATATTTTCGATCACCCAAGAAACAGAAAATGCTAAAAATGGTCTGTCACTGTAGCAAATGACTATGTAGGTCCTGTTCAACATTTGTGTGCATTATTGAAGATTTTAACGTTTCTGTGAAAATTCAAAAGGTTTTTTTTACAGCATGCAGAGTTTTCAGCGGAATTTAACACCGCTTTCCAGAAACTTGACAAAAAATCGTAGAAATAGTATACAGTAATTAAAATATTAATATGTTGAATATTTCATGCGATATGGGTATTTGTATGAAATCAGTTTTAACTGCGTATGCGCGAACTACAGCAACATTTTTTTGTCATGATTTGATAGTCAATATTATAGGGCAACTCATATAAAAAGACCAGTGAAACATCGTGAAAACTCAAAGAGTTACAGCAATAATTGATAAATTGAGGGGGAAATCCCATAGGATTATATGAAGGATATAAAAGAGAGGGAAGAGGATGATTTAGTTCTACTTTCCTACTTATTAATTTTTATATGCCTAAATAGATTTTTTTTTCAAATTTAGAACGTAGCATCCATTTATTTAAAAGAAGTGTTACAGTGAACGAAATTTTCATACAATTTTCAAATAATATGATATTTATTTTTGTGACACTGTGTATATAAAAATTTTCAGTTTTATCTGAAAAATTCTTCTTTCCTTTTATGAGATGTTTAATCGACATCTTTATCGAGGAAGACCATTTTCCCTGTTGCCGCTAGAAGCGCCGTCTATGTAAAATGTTTAAAAAAACAAAAAACTTGTGATTGTGAGTTGCGTTCGAGATGCCGATCTGAGGAGTTGTGTAAATCTCGGCTCTCGATCATTTTTATTTAGTGTTGTGATAAATTAAATGAGTTACAGTCCGCAAGTGAGTTTATTTTATTTTGAGATTGTGTGTTTTTTCTTCGTAGTGATAATTATTAACTGAGCTATCGGCGTATCCATAGTGTTGGTCTCCTCTCGCCGGAGAAAGAACTAAAAGAATTCGATGTTTATGTTTTCGGTAATCGTCTGCAGAAGATAAAATGGTGTTTGGAATTCTATCACAGTAATTAGATCGAGTAAAACTAAAATTAAATCATCGTATTGTTTATATTGAAGTACAAAATATTGTGATTCAGAATTCCGATGGAATTTTTCTTGATTCCAGAAGAAAAATAATTTCGATTAACCTGGAGAATTTCGTATAATACGAAAAAATAAACAGTGAATGTTTTTACGCAGAAAAGAGCTGATATTCTTTATTATTGAACTAATTTGAGAATAGAGAAAATGAATTACATCTTTCCAATGTGGAATTATTTGATTTGGAGATTTATTAATAGATAAAGGTACGTCAGTTTTATTTATTTTATTGTGAATTGTATTTATAATACAATGTTTAAAGGTGCAAAAAAGGAAGATTATCAGCGAATTGCTGCTGAATTAGACATAGATATATCAGATTCCAGATTAACTATTTATGATTTAATAAATTTAATAAAGGAAAGTTCGAAGTATAAAGCAAATAATAAACTGGTTGAAGACATAGCAAACAGTTTTATTGAGGAAAGAAAAAATGAGGAATCAAAATTACTAGATCTTGAAAAATTAAAAATTGAACATGCAAAGTTAGAAATTGAGTTGGCTAAGGCCCGTGCAGAAACTAAAAATGATAATTTAAGTGATCTCAAGAAAAAAAGATAATATAGAATCTTTAGACTCTCTGATTAAAAGTGTAAGAACGTTAACGATTAAAATTCTATCTAAACCAGAAGGTTGGAGTTATTTTTTTTCATCGTTAGAAAGAGCCATTATTTCTAAAAATGTCCCAGAAAAATATAAATCGGAAATTCTACTAAATCTGTTAGGAGAAAGGGCAACAAACGTAATTAGATACATTAAAGACGGGGAATTAGAAGATTATTCAAAAGTAAAGGCTATAGTACTTAGAGAATTTGAGCCATCCCCCCAGACTTGTTTAGAACATTTTAGGAAAGCACAACGTCATCCTAATGAAACATATGTACAATTTGCATCCCGATTAACAACGAGTTGGGATTATTATTTAAAATTGAGGAATGTGACAGATTTCGAAATTTTAAAACAGTTAATAGTTTCTGATAAGATTTGTCAAACGCTTGATAAAGATGTCATGTATTTTATAAATGTTAGACAAGCAGAATCGTGGTTTTCTCCCATTGAATTATCTCGGGAAATTGATTTATATTATACGTCTAAGGGAAAACCCGTGGTTGACAATTCTAGAGCGAGTAATAAAAATACTTATTATCGAAATGTTTCTAAAGTTTTTCTAACTGACGTAAAAAATTCTAAATGTATTTTGTCATGTAGTGAAAATCATCCTTTGCATAAATGTCCTGTTTATAAAAACATGTCAGTGGGTAATAGAGTTGAGCTTGTAAAATCCAAAAATCTTTGTATGAATCATAAAGTGATTGATTGTAAATCTAAATTCTCTTGTGTTATTTGCAAGAGAAGGCATCATGTGACGTTGCATTTCCCACGTGAACAAAAAATAAATAAAGGTGAAAATCCAGAGATAATTTCACAGGAAATGAGTTCTAAAAACGAAGTCGGTAATAAATCTAATTTGGATGCTTCGGCTCCAGTATTCCAGCCTTTCCAAGCTAATAACCAAAGCAATTTATTTTTAACGATATGTAATTTGTCTAACGAGTTAAAAGCTGTGTTACTTATCACATTTGTTTGTTTAATAAAAGATGAATATGGTAATTTTCATGAAGCACTTGGTTTATTAGATGTCGGTGCAAACTCTAATTCTATGAGTAAAAGGTTAGTAGATAAACTAAATTTGAAAAGAGAAAAGACTAATATTTCTATTTCAGGAATAAATAATTTGTCCCTTAATGTTAGATCTAGAGTTAACACAACTATTTCGAATAGAGTTAAAGATTTTTATTTGAAATTAGATTTTTTAGTCGTTCCGAAAATTACGGAATTTGCGCCTTCTAGACCGCTTGAGATTTGTATTTCATCGTTAAATAACATCAAATTAGCTGATGAAAAGTTTAATGCGCCAGGCTCTATTGATTTGCTTTTGGGTGCAGAAAATTTCTATGAATTTTTAAGGCCAGGTCAAATTTACCCCCAACCATTAAACACTAGAATAGTGTTACAAAACAGCGTTTTCGGTTATATTGTTAGCGGAAGCCTTCCAGCTAAGGGTGAAAGTAATATACATTGTGGGTTGATAACAGATAATTTGGAGTTAGAAAGGGTAATTAGAGAATTTTGGGATATAGAAAACATAGAGAGAGAGTCTGAAGTTTCTAGAAATAAGGAATCAGAAATTTGTAGAGAACATTTTCTGAAAAGTTATTCCAGATCTGCAACAGGGCAATACATGGTAAAAATGCCATTTAAGGAAGACCCATCTTGTCTTGGAGAATCAAAGAAAAAGGCTATGAAAGTTTTAAATTCATTATGGAATCGCTTAGTTAGAGAACCTAAATTTAATGATCTATATAAAGTCTTTATGCAAGAATATTTAAGTATGGGTCATATGGAAGAGGTGATAGAATCTGAAGAACCAGATATCAGTTATTACATACCCCATCATTGCGTGTTCCGTGCTGAATCAAGTAGCACACCATTAAGAGTTGTCTCTAACGCTAGCTCCTTAACTTCTACCGAAAAATCTCTAAATAGTTTGCAGTATAACGGAGGAACAATCCAAGATGACTTATTTAGTATAATGTTGTTATTTCGAAAGCACAAATTTGTTTTTGTAGCAGATATTAAAAAAATGTGCCGTATGATATTGATACATCCGAGTCAAAGAGATTTATTGAGAATCTTGTTTAAATTTGAGGTGCATGAACCAGTTAAGGTGTATAGATTATGTACGGTGACTTCTGGCACAACGAGTGCCCCTTTTTTAGCAACAAGAACCCTTACCCTGCTAGCTAGAGATGAAGGAAAGGAATTTCCTTTAGCTACAAATGTATTATTTCAAGACGTATATATGGATGATATTTTGACAGGTGCTGATGATCTAGACATAGCTAAAGAGATCCAACCACAACTGATATCTTTGTTAAAGAAGGGAAGCATGGATCTTCACAAATGGTCAGTAAATAATTCTTCTCTTTTGTGTAATAATGCAATATCTGAATATTCATTTTCCAATGAGACAAAAACATTAGGAATATTGTGGAAGCCGCAACCAGATTGTTTTGGATTTAATTTAATTATAGAGCAAAGTGAAGGGTATACAAAACGCTCAGTATTATCGCAAATTGCTAGATTATTTGACCCGTTGGGTTTGATAGGTCCAATAATTACAAAGGCCAAGTTTTTCCTCCAAAAATTATGGTTGCTGAAAATAGATTGGTGTGATTATCTTCCCGTGAAAGAAAATATCGAATGGACTAATTTTCTTACTTTCTTTAAAAACTGTAAATATGATCAATATCCCAAGATTTGTATTTGTAGAACAATCTAATTGTGTGGAATTGCATGGTTTTTCAGATGCTTCTGAACTTACTTATGGTGCTGTCGTTTATGTAAAATCTATTAATTCTTATGGTGATTCTGCTGTCAAACTGCTCACTAGTAAATCTAGAGTGGCTCCTCTAAAGCATATTACTATCCCTCGCCTAGAACTTTCTGTCGCACTCCTATTACCTAAGTTGATGCAAAAAGTGTTAAGTGCTCTAAAGCAAGAAGTTTCTAAAACTTGTTTTTGGACAGATAGTAATATTGTACTTGCATGGTTAAAAAAGGAGTCGAATGATCTAAAGACATTTGTCGCAAATAGAGTATCGATTATACAAGGTTTAACTTCGATTGATCAGTGGAATTATGTACCTTCCAAGCAAAATCCTGCAGATCTCATTTCTAGAGGCCTAGATCCCATCAAGATCCAGCAATGTGATTTATGGTGGTTCGGTCCATCATTCCTACAACAGCCTGAGATGGTGGAGTCTCCTGATATTATTTCTGTTGAAACCAGTGAGTTGTTTATCCGTGAATTGAAAGCACCATCAGTAACTCAAGTATGTACCTTAGTTAACATTGTTGAGCTTTTAGGCATCATTAATAACAGTTCTTCATTCATAAAGCTGCAAAGAGTAGTAGCATGGTGTAATAGATTCATCCATAACTGTAGAAATCCCTTGTATCCCAAAGGTGGAACTTTAACCAGCAGTGAACTCTTTCAGTCCTTATTCTGTATAGTAAAAAACATACAGAAAACTTCATTCGTGAAGGAAATGCAGTATTTGGAATAGGGTAATGCAATCCCTAACAGTAGTAAACTGAAAAACATGTGCCCTATTTTAGATGATAACGATGTAATCCGAGTTGGTGGTAGACTGCGAAACAGCAACTTAACTGATCATCAAAAATATCCAATGATTATTCCTTCAAAACATAATTTTACTTTTTGTGTTATTAAATATTTTCATAATTTGTATTTCCATGCAGGTGCTGAGACAACTCTTTCTCTCATCCGAAACAAATTTTGGATCTTATCTGCTAGAAATGTAGTTCGTAAAATCCTTTTCAATTGTATGACTTGCAAAAAAGGTAAATTCTAAGTATTCAGAGCAACAAATGGCTGATTTGCCATCTTCTAGAGTAACAATGGCCCGAGCATTTATGCGTACTGGATTGAACTACTGTGGTCCCTTTGAAGTAAAAAACTTCGTAGGTAGAAGTAAACAGGTAAAAAAAGTATTTATTTGTGTATTTGTTTGTTTTACTACAAAAGCCTTAATTCGGGCCAAGACAATATCATAAGAGTTGTCACCTTGAAAGATAAAAATGGCACATATAAAAGGCCAGTCACAAAAATTGTTGTTTTGTCATATGTGAATGATGGTTTATTAACTACTTAAATTCATACATTTGTTTTATTAAACTATATATTTTCCTGCAGCGTATTGCATTCTTGTGTTTATAATTGTAAATTTAGTATTTTATTTAGTGTAGTATTTTTGAGAAGAAATTGTGTTTTTTTTGAGATTGTATTTTTCACTTAGAGATTGTGTTTGAATTATATTGCATTTATATTATTGAATGTTAGCAACATTCAAGGCCCGGCGGTATGTTGCCGCTAGAAGCGCCGTCTTAGTAAAATGTTTAAAAAAACAAAAAACTTGTGATTCTGAGTTGCGTTCGAGATGCCGATCTGAGGAGTTGTGTAAATCTCGGCTCTCGACCATTTTTATTTAGTGTTGTGATAAATTAAATGAGTTACAGTCCGCAAGTGAGTTTATTTTATTTTGAGATTGTGTGTTTTTTCTTCGTAGTGATAATTATTATTAACTGAGCTATCGGCGTATCCATTCCCTTTAATGCTATTTTAATGAATTTTTGCCCAAATAGTAATTTATTAAAAACAATTATCCTTTCCCAGTGTAAAATAAAATAATTTTTATTAATATAAGAAAATAAGATCTTTGCAGACTGTGCAGAAAATAATAAAAAATTAGTTTCTATCTCACAAATGGCATCATAATTTTGAAAAGCCACGCTTTGTTTTTAATTAGTTTCGAAACTAACAACGGAGTTCTCAAATAAAAAAGATAATTTACTTCTTAAGAAAGATAATTTACGTCTTAAGAAATATAATTTTGACACTTCATTTGTCATATGAAGCAAAAACGTAAATGAAAATATTAATTAATTTTTGAAGCAATTTTGTGAAAATATGCTGTCACTTTTATTAATATAAATGATGTGTCATTAAGAACTTAAAATAACGATTTGCGAAAATTCATTACATTTTAAGAAAGCATGTAATAATATTAAAAAATGTGCATTTTTGTTAATTTTTATATAACTTTTTTATATAACTTTTTTTATATAACTTCATTCTGTTGAATGTGAAAAATTTTGCATTTAGTTTCAATTATTTACTAGGTATACCGGTTAATTCCCGCTGTTTTTATTGATTTTAGAAGCTAAAAATACATAGAAAATAATAAAAATGGATTATTCAAACCAGCGGCCATCGCTAGCTACACATTTTTCCCATCTTTCTGGCAATTTGTGGATGCCTCGCCAAAACAATTGTTCGTTTTTTGAGCCAAACCAGTCATCGAGCCATTTTTTCACATTTACGTACGAATCGAAGTGTTGCTCTGCCAATGCGTACGACATTGATGAAAACAAATAGTAGTCGGACGGAGCCAGGTCCGGAGAGTACGGAGGGTGTGGCAGCAGTTCCCATCCCAGCGCTTTTACGGTGTCCGTGACCAAAGTTGTGGTATGAGCCGGAGCATTTGTCATGCTGCAAAATCACTTTTCCATGTCTTCTAGCCCCTTCTGGCCGTTTTTCGATCAATTCATGGTTCAAATTCATCATTTGTTGTCGGTAGCGTTGGCCATTAACTGTTTCGGACTGATTTGACACGGATCTTCGTCGAGCAAAGCTTCCAATTCGGGATCTTCAAACTTTTTTGGCTGACCTGGACGTTCTTTGTCTTCAACGCTTTAATCACCACACTGTAAAAAAAGGGAGTATTATTACGCTTAATTTGGGTTTATGAAATGCCAAATAAGGTTTAAATATGCACTAATTTTGGTGTCAACACTGAATTAAGTGTTATAATACACTTAAAATAGTTTATCTTTACTCTTTCAAAAAGAATTGGTGATATCATACACTCTGAATGACGCTTTCACATTAATTTGGGAAACCAAAACTCCAAAATCGGTGTAAAATTTAACTCGCTATCCAGCTTTTGGTGTTGAGATACACGATGACGTCAGAATATTGCGTCAGCACACGACAACAGAGAACGAGAACGAAGCATTCGCCATTTTGCTTTCATTTAAAAACGTCTTATTTGCTGTTGTAAACGCAAGGGATGCAAAGTAATTAGTTCTTATTTATTTAAGAGTACTAACTAGCAGTGGCACCAACTTATATGGACCGCTGGGGCCTGAGCCCACCCAATAATTTGCTATCCCAGCTTATCCAATTTCCATTATTGTGTTATTTATTTACCTCTGAAACGAAATTTCATTATGTTGACGTTCTCAAAATTGTTTTGTTTGAAAAACAGTGAGACATACAGGAGGACTATAAGTAATTAAACAGACGTATAGTTTGATTTCATTTAAATTATTCTTCTTGCATATTTTACCTCTGAGTATAAGTCAATGGTCACTTATATTAATACTCTGAATCACAATAATAAAGCATTTAGATAACTGCATTTATTTTCTCGATGTTCAGCTTTTTACGCATTTTATTTGTGATCATATCCATTGTATGATAATTGTGATAAATACTATTTTCTTTATAAGGAAGAGCTCATGACAGTATAGTTTAATAAAATTACTATTTTTATACAATAAAAAATTTTATTTTCCCTTTTTTGTTTCCAGACCACAAACATATCTAAGTCGAAATTTCTAATGAATTTGGTAGCAAGTTGAAAAAAAAATATACAACGCCATCTTCAAATGGGAAGTGGGAGGGTGGGGTGGGGGAGGGGGGTTGGCAGTTTATTTGATCAGTATCCCAGTACCCTAAAGCAGCAATGTTAATTTTTGCCACACACAAGATATAAAATTGTATAAAAATGCAACATGTGAAAAGAAAATTTGAAAAGTAAAGAACATTTGTTATCAACATTTACTATGATTTTCTAAACAAAAGGTTTGTGAATTATTTAAAAAAGTAAATGAAAAATAAAAAGGAGTGGATTGTTTATTGTTAGGAAATTAGCTGAAGAAGAACCAATTTTTTCAAAAATTTTACTCATTATAACGGATAAAGTTTTTTTTCTTAGAAGATTATGGGGGGAGGGGAGTAGTGTGCTTTAAATGATCATTTTGGTGCATATAAAATTAAAAAATCGTCTAATAAGGAATATTCAAGATTTTGTTTGGTGGAT
Source organism: Maratus michaelseni (assembly GCA_963931845.1). Lineage (NCBI taxonomy): Eukaryota > Metazoa > Arthropoda > Arachnida > Araneae > Salticidae > Maratus > Maratus michaelseni. The sequence goes on from OZ007587.1 coordinate 191,842,943, forward strand.
GCAAGCCTCTTGCAATTTAGATATTCATTTTTCAGCTACTACACAAAAGGAAACTGGTACATTGTTTTAAAGCATATTTTGGTAACATTAAATGATGTTTCATACATGGAATGCAATACTTAAAAATGTTTTGTTACATATAAAAATTATAATATTGTGTGTAATATATCTTAGCTGGGCATTTTTAACAGTATACAAGTCCAAAATTACAATTTTAGAAGAAAGTAAAAAATTTGTGTATTCCTGTTTTATGTTTAACTGGGTATAGGCTATTTTGGTTAATATCAATGTATTTAACTATGAAATGTGTTTTGATAATGTTAAGTAATGATTATACGCTGTTTGGTTTGGTGCACTGTAATATGCAAACTTTTTTTTTCAATTATGATTAATTAAAACAGTTTTTACTTTTAATGCTCTTTTAAGTGATTATAAAAATCACTTTTTTATTGTGAAATTGAAATATACTTATTAAACCAAAGACTTGTCAGGATCCTTGGGGTATTTTTGAGAAAAAAAATTGAGAAATTAAGCCAAAACACAAAACATTCATTAATGGGATAATAAAAACTTATGTGTAAATAAGAGTGGGTGATGGCTAAAACTTCTACAATGCTATATTGAATGTCGTTTAAACCCTTTAACTACTAACAATAAGTGCAAATAGTTCCATGTGGCTCCATTGTTAAATATGTAAGTATTTTAATATGAAAAAATACAAAGTCTAACAGAATTTCCTGTTTATTCCTAAGTTTCCTAAGTTTATTTTAGCAATTATGTAATCATAACATTTATATTGCTAAATTTCTATGGAATTCATTTTAATTATAACTGTAATTGAATAAGTTAGTAATAGTAATTAATTAATGGTGGCAACAAAGTTGCTATCATAATTGTTGTAATTAAACACCAGATAAATCTAAAAGCACGTAATTATTTTTAAAGCTCTCTTCAAGTCTTTGACCGGAAATCTATCGTCCCAAATTATCCTAGAAGAAAAAGTGATTGACAAGTAATGGACATTTACGTAAAACTACAGACATTTTTACTGTATTTCCCCTCTTGATTAAAATATAACATATTTTGAAACATTCATAAACTTTTATAATTAAAATTTAAAGAAAAAATTAGCGAGGATTTCAATTACAGAATTGTGAACAGACTTTTAACTATCAATTTCTGAATCAATGTGAAAAAGATGTCTAATTTTTATGTAAATGTATAACAGTGCAAACATTTTTCTTCATCAGGATAGCAGGGACAGCAAATTTGGAACACCAAATTTGGTGTGATGCTGCATCTAAGTGACATATTCTAAATTAGCTAGTAGAACACCCAATTTGGTGTTAAAGCACACCAAATCAATGATGGCGTTTTGTTACTCCACTTTTGGTGGCAACTTAGTTGCCACCAAAAGTGGTGTTTCTTTACACGAATTAATTTTTGGTGCTTCTTTACACTAATTAATTATTGGTGTTTCCTTACACTAATTAATTTTTGGTGTTTCATTACACCAATTTACAAGTGGTGTTTATTTACACCATTTTTGGTGTAAAGTAACACGAATATTTTTTACAGTGCACTTTTAAATCGTCGAAACCAATCTCTGCATGTTGTTTCTGATAATGCATTGTCACCATGAACTTTCACAAGAGTTCTATGACTTTCAGCAGCCGATTTCTTGGAATGAAACAGAAACAAAAGCACAGTCCGCAAATACTCTTTGGAAGGAACGAAATTCGACATTTTTGAGCACGAATATTTATATGATGTTATTACTTTGAGAACTTTTGACATTTATGGTTTTCAAGCCTTATGTTAGTACAACAAAACACACTATATGTCAAATGATTGAACGTTGCATTAATAGCTGCTGCCATCTATTAAGTAAAACAGCGGGAATTAACCGGTAAACCGTAAGAGCATTTTAGGTTTTTAAATAAAGTATTTTAAATTGAATTCATGTAGCAGATAGTACTAAGATAGATAAGTTTAGCAGATAGATAAGTTTTTGTACTAAAAAATATATTCTGATGCACTGTCAATATTGATGTATTTTTAAGTTGTTAATAACATATTATGAGTCGATTTGTAATATTTATTTAAAATTTTTTAATTTCTAATCTTCATTAAAGTAATTAAAACGGTTTGCATAATTCTAAATGAAACCTGTACTATTAATTTGCTTACTCTTGAGGATTTTGTATAATGAGTTAGCACCCCATTCTCATGGAAAGGCAGGATAGTTGTCATATTAATTTCACTTTGCAGTCAAGCTAAATTATATTACATCATTTAAAGTGGGGGTCAACACTTGGAAAATCCTATGAAAAATAGCTGATATTGCAGGGATGCCACTGGCAACTATTTTGGACAACACTATTTTTAAATAAAAACTTGGTGGTAGATTTTTTCAACAATTGCAACAGAAATACACCGCAAAGATTATTGTTCTAAAATGCTGGTGGCCAAAATAGTGGCCAGTGGCATCCCTGTATTAATGTGGTTTTTTCTTAGGAAAACTGAAATGATTTTAATATTTTTTTCACAGTTTTTGCGGTAACTAAACGAAAAGATGATCAATCTGAAAGCAATAAAACTTAAAACCATTATATTTACGTGATTTCCTAAACAAGAATTTCTAAGTTTTTGTAACTAACGTTATTAGAAAGGTATTGATTTTCTAGAAAGACAAAACGATTAAAAATATAGCTAATTATAATATTAAAAGAAATATATTGAAATTGCTTCAGTCGAAAAAAGAAGGTACATCAATATCAGCTGCTTTTCCATAGGCTTTCAATTCGAAACTGTTGTTGCCAACATAACAAAAAGTCGGGAAGAGAAATGAAGAAGCATGCGCTTGAATGGGTTGAAGTATGCCTTTCATTTTATGAAAATTTGAGCTAATATGAATAGCTTTTTTTTATAGTCGCAAGGAGAGATAAAAACAGTTGTTTTAACTTCACCACCTGACCCTCGCGTGGTAACTATTGGTAACAGATAAAATATTCCAGCTGTTTAACCCATTGGATTTAAAGGTGGAACCAGTCCCTAAAGCGTATTAAGTAAATGCGAGAGACTACAGAATTGTCCAGCCAGGAATCTCCAAAGAGCTCAGAAGTCTAAATTGTTTTATACTTTATAAAATTTTACATTGTTGTTTCCACATCACCCGTAATATATAATAATCCCTAATAGTCCCTAAATCATGTGAAATCGTGCTTCGAGGCACCAGCACTCAGCAGCCTCCAAAGATTCCAATAATTTGAAATTCAATAAAATTTGACATACATTTTTCTACATCAGTAACGCTATTATTTTGTACATAACTACAATGAACATACAATACAGTGAAACTAATCTTCATTATTCATCACTAAATACTACATTGCATTTAAAATATATAAACAGTATATGTATTGTACACGTGAAACAATTCATTACTATTCCCTAAATCATGTGAAATCGTGCTTCGAGAGCACTCAGCAGCCTCCAAAGATTCCAGTAATTTGAAATTTAATAAAATTTGACATACATTTTTCTACATCAGTAACGCTATTATTTTGTACATAACTACAATGAACATACAATACAGTGAAACTAATCTTCATTATTCATCACTAAATACTACATTGCATTTAAAATATATAAACAGTATATGTATTGTACAAGTGAAACAATTCATTACTATTCATCCCAGAACGCGACGTATTTTCATTCATAATGCCGAGACCTTTCCTGTAGAATACTCTAGAAGAGCAGATCTGCCCAAATTTTCAGTAAACAAGGACGCACATCAGCAGGTAGCAAATAATGAACAACGCCATTATGCACGTGGATTGGAAACATTTACGGAAAAATTATCTTCCTAAAGCAGTGGTAGCGATACACAAGTACGTAGACAAATGATACACATATGTATCAATGTGGTGAGCATAAGGCCAGTACAAAATAAGGGCCTCATGAAAAAAATAAATGTAAAAAAAAAACATAAATCATATTAAATTTAGAATTACATTTTCCTGACGAAGGAGAAGAAAATGCTATTACAAAATATTTTGGAGAGAAAGAAAACTAAAAGCATAATTACAATTAAAAAAATGCATACATTAATGATTTTAAGGAAACATATAGTTTTAAATTGGATTGGATTTTCTTTTAAAGTAAGTAAACAGAGAACATTTGAAGCGCGCCAAGAAAACGCCAAATGGTCTCCTGAAGGCGCCGCGTTGGGTAACCCTGCTCTAGAGTAGGGCTGTCCAACACGGTGCCCTTTGAGGGCTCTCTTGGCGCACTTTCAAACGTTTCATTTTTCTAGATTTCTTTAAAACAAAAATCCATTTCCAAAGTTACTTTGCCTTAAAATAATTAATATTTGCATGCTTTTTTAATTACAGGTGTTATTAAGGTTTTTGGCTCTTTGGAGTCTTTGAGATACCCCCCGTCACCAAAACTCAGAAAAATATAACCTTAAATTTACTATGATGTGTTTTGTTCAATTTTTTAGATGAGCCATCTCCAACATAGGACGTCAATGATTACCACTATGTATCCAGCACAGGGTTGGGATTAATCGATTACTTTTTTAGTCGATTGATTAGTCGCCTAAACGTTCAATAATACGAAATTTTAACATAAGGAATGTAATCATGATTGAAGTTGAAAAAAGTTATTACACTTTACAATTTTTCTAATGATTAATTCTAGCTGAACTAATTTAATCATGATTACTTTGATCATTAATCTAATTACACAGATGAAAATTAAATTTGGCCGACATTTAACTTTCTTAAGTTTTCTTTCCTTGCTACGAAACTGCTATTAAGGGTCACTATACGATTTTTCCTTTTGAAGATTATACAGGATCACGCAAACTTATTCAGATACAGCTAGGTCAAAATGTGTAAATCATTTAGGGTAGAAGGGACAATTGAACCCCTTTTTGTGAAACTGATATTATTTTCTTTTGTAATATATTTTATTATAAGCAAAGGGGAACAAAATTGACAAACAACAATTTAAATTTCTTTAAGCTAAATAATTAAATTAAAATTAAATTGCAATTATTTTAATCTTAACTATAAAGGACAAATTATTCCGTGAGTAACGCCGACGTTATCTTGACGTTCACAACAGCTGACGATTAAATTTCGCTTTTTCTGTAATTTTTTAATCTTCTAAACATCGCACATCTTCAATTTTCACACTGTCAAATAGAGAAAAGCGCACAAACAAACAAACATACAAACAGACGTAAAAACAAACAATTTCAACGCATTCAATTGCAACGAATTCAAACAACGTACAAATAATCATAAAATAAACAAACGCACAATTGCACAAAACAAACAAACGTACAGACGTACAAAAAAACAAGGAAGCAAAAGTTAAAAACAAACGTACAGACAAGCAAACGTACAAACACACAAAATAAGAAGTACAACCAGCAAAAAAACAGAGAAACGTACAAAGAAACGTAAAAAAATACATAAAGATACAACGAAACAAATGTACAGAGAAACTTACAAAAAACACACAAGAAACGTATTAACGAATAAACGAACAAATGAACAAACAAACAAACAAACGCACAATTGCACAAAACAAACAAACGTACAGACGTACAAAAAAACAAGGAAGCAAAAGTTAAAAACAAACGTACAGACAAGCAAACGTACAAACACACAAAATAAGAAGTACAACCAGCAAAAAAACAGAGAAACGTAAAAAAATACACAAAGATACAACGAAACAAATGTACAGAGAAACTTACAAAAAACACACAAGAAACGTATTAACGAATAAACGAACAAATGAACAAACAAACAAACATACAAACAAAGCTACAAAAAGATTTAGCTACTTCTTGCTAGTCGTTTTGCAAGTATTAATTGTATCTTGCATCATTGACCATTTGCATATTTTCCTCCCATCTTTAGTTTGATTATCATCTTCCCTGCTAGAAGGTACTTTCTCTTTTCTTCTTGCTCCTTTCTTTCTTTTTTTTTTAAATTTGACATTTGTTATTATAGACCGGGCCGAGGCGACAAAAAAGAATATGTGATCGAGTTACGAAATAAAATTATGATGTAGGACAAAATTTTTAACAGTAGCTGAGAAAATGACTGTTTTGTTTCGGCATATCCTGATACGATATGAGCAAAACCGGTCGAGAATTATTCAATTTGGCGGTACTATCGCATCATCGAGTTTCGGCATGAAGTTTTAACATGTTGTATATCGTGACTAGTTAAGTCTGCCTTGTCATATCTTGGTACGATATGAGCTGAACGGGACCAGTGAGTGAGAAACGAGTGAGTTTGAGTTGCCACCGTGGTCGTCCGATACATTAAAAGTTCGAATCCTCATCAAAGCCGTTATTTGGTGTGCTTCACCACGGCCAAACGCGATATCTCCCCTTCCCCTTATGAGGGGGAAATCGAGTTTGGCCATGGTTTAACACAACGGAAATTGCTTTTAAATTTTCCGGGGGGGGGATCTTCTGTGTTAGAGGCTACCTTACTTCTAAAAGTCTCGAAGAAAAGGGGGCGGGGGAGTGGCGCGTTTGCGGTTTTTGCATTGAGAACAAAATTTAAAAAAAAATACTACCGTGAAATGATAAATAAGCGCCCCATTCTGTTCACATCGTATCAAGATATCACGAGATAGACCAATCATCATTGTTTAACGTATACTTAATAATCCGTTCCTTCATAATTATATGTTATCTTGAAACTCGTTGACGTAGTAATATATCTACCCTATATATATAAAATCCTAATGAAACGAATTTGTGAAACGATTTTATGAAACGAATTTATGAAACGATTTTATGAAACGACTGATTAAACGGCTGATTATGTTTCAGGGCTATTTTTAATAAAATATTAAACGCTTGATTGTGAAATTAATACTAATTGTCCATAAAAATCCGCGGATGTCAAAACTGGTAATAGAATTTTGAAATTGAAATTAGTTTTCGAGATATTAATTTTTTTCTAATTTTAATGACATTTCTGTAATGATGGCAACTAATTACTCAGTTTTTTTGTGACAAAAAAGGGGAAAAAATTGAAAAGGATCCCGATAGGGATTATTGATTTATTTTTATTCGTCATTTTCAAATTGAAATTGGATTTATCTTTTATTTCAATCCATAATGAAGACAAGATTGTGATTAAATATGTTTCTCAGGAAAATTTGAAAACAAAAATCACATTTCTATCGTTAGGATTCAATCGTCTGTCAGCATTTAATTTAATTTATGAACTGAAAATATTTTGAATAAATTCGTCCAAATGACTTCATTTATGTAAACTCAAAAGAAAGGGGGGAAAAGGAATTAATAGTAATTATTATTTATTGACTAGCCGCCACTGGCGACCAGTTTGGTCTCCCTTAAATGTATGTTAAACATTGCAACACGTTACATTTATTCATAGTTTAATTTTCCCTTAATCCTTCGCCAAATCGGAAGATTCTAATAGAGCAGTTGCAATTGACGTCACCTTGGAGGTAAACAGTACAAATACGCAGTTCTGATTGGTGGAATTACCCTTACCTCCAAGTGAATACAATGGTTGATCAGCTGATTGCAACTGCCCTATAGACAAATCATGAACTTTTGCGATCATGGTAGCATTTCGCATATTTTTTGGGCACAGGTATCACATACGCACGTTGGCGCGATTTTTCCCCCCGCCAATTTGGCGAAATTTTTTTTTATGGAAATTGTTGTTTATTTACTTTTATTTTTTTTTAGTTCTATAAATTATTTTTGATATGTATATCAATATTTATTTACATCTAACTATCATTTATTTATTTTTATTTCCTTTTTTAATTATGAGTATTTTTGTTAGCCGGGAGCAGATGATAAATCGCCAAATATTGTTCCCATCACCATCATTCATACTACATTAATTTAATTTTAAATTATAAACCTGTCACTCATTTCATTTAAAATACTTATATTACATATATTTAAAATACTTCACACTTTTCATTTAAATAGAAAATAAATAAATAAATAAGAAATAATATCATAAATCAAAACATTTGATTTCAAAATCAAAGTATCGTTTCTAATTTGTACACGCGATAAATAAAAGCTGTATTACCAATTTTAAAAATGCTAAAAATTTGATTCATTAAATATTATTACATGAGTTCAATTTACGTCAAGAAAAGGTCTGGAAGGAAGTAGAGTTGTATAGCACATAATTATGGTAATTTTTGATTGTCTCACTGGTGCGAATTTTTTTTTTTTTTTTTTTTTTTTTTTGATGCGAGGCAGCGGTCTAAAAATTTATTCGCGGAGAACTTGCTTTGCGAATGATTACCTCCATGATTTAATATTTTAAATGTTTACGACGAATCAATCTTTTTTTTTTGTTTACTTTCATGAATAGAGAATTTGAACTGTGAACCTAATTTCGACTGAAGTTATTGCAGAATATATGCATAATTGAACGTAAGTCATCTCTCAAATATTAATTTATTTTGAACGATCTTTCTTAAAATGTAACTTTTATGCAAATTTATTCGAAAAAATAATTTTGAATAAAAATGGCCGCCTGCCATATGAAAAAGTGAAACGGCCATCCCGGAACTGTTGATGACAGTCACATGACTTACGGTTTTATTATAGAGATATCATTTTGTTATTTTTTTGTAAAATTTAATTAAACGAATTTATAAAATCACTAATTCGGATATTTGAAACGAATATATAAAATAATAATTTCCCAAATGAACGGAAGGAGAATAAAATATCCTGCTTGGTTTTATCCGCCAAGCTTTTTAAAAAAACGTCAAGACCCCTATAATAGAAAAGCACCAAAAGTTCATTGGGTTTGTTTTTATAACTTTTGGAAACAAATCTATGAATATTAATGAATCTATCCCTTTTTGAAGCTCGAATTACGCCAAACCTAAAAGCAAAGGATCCTATACTGGAAAAGTATCCGATTTTCTTATGGACAATATTCAAGTGACATAACATGGTGTAAAATTATCGCGGATAGCAAATTTGTTTAAATATCTCATCAATTGATGCCGAATAAATGCAGACATGCGTGCACAAAATATTTAATTAATTTTGTATGATAAATAATTATTAGAAAATTCGTATATACATATTAATTAAAATAAATAATTTACATATTTAAAATAACATGAAAATATGCATGATGGTGCACTAAAATAGAGAGAAAATTAAAACCTGTTACTGAAAATGTCTGTAACATAGTACTTTTCAATACCGTGGTTCTTAATGTTATTCACAAGCAGATGGAATTTTTCTCATCCTTAAACGCAAAGGAAGAATAGAATACAGATCGTTGTTATAAAAGTCCGATAGGTAGCCACAATTTAAACCTAACCATTTTATACAAGCTGGTTTTCAAGGTGTAATTGATTTCACTTATCAATCCCGAAAACAGTCGTCAGTTGTCGCAACAGCTGTGGATGAGGCCATGATAATAAAAAAATGCTCCATTAAAACGTTAAAAGCACGGCAACTCAATTACAGATTAACCAATATTTTTAAAATAAAGCACGCTGTCATGTTTTTAGAGGCCTCGAAGTCTGAGCGGGGGTTGGCGAGCATAGCTCGCAGGGGGTAGGCCCCCTAGTAGAGTAATATAATCTAAATTAGTATTTTTTATAGTGTCTCAATTGTACTATATATATGATGCCATTTACTGTCATAAATTTTAGTCTGCCGAGAAGTTCTATCTGTTTTGCAAAGCAGGCCAAATATTTAGTTAGTATCGGCAAAATGACGAATTGGCGCCCTTTGCTCCGCATATCATACCAAGGTATGCCCATGCGGACCAGTCATTTTTTCATCTACGGTTAATAATTTCATCTCGCAACTCCATCACATAGTCATTTTGTCGTCGCTGCCAATCCTATTAACACAATTATTGAAAAATAGTCTACAACTATATCTCTAATATCATTTTTGTATAAAAATAATCACATATTTATTTTATTTGAACACTAGCTGACCCGCCCGGCGTTGCCCGGGCCAGTGATAATAAAATTAAGCAAACCTAAAGTTTGTATGATTTTATATCTATAACCCGATTTTGATGAAACTATTTATTAAAACGTGCTGTGCACACGACGAAAAATCCTTTATTTTCCCTTTCCGCCGATAGGGGGCGCATTCTGATATAAACAAACCTCCGACACGAGTTCCCGCTGCTTGTGGCATCGTTATAGTAGGCGTGCAGAGTGCGCGCTGCAAAATCTTTTAGTTCCACCTTCCATCGCCTGGGGTACACTCTGTTGTAAACAAACCACACGAAAACAGCCACGAAATTCCGACACGTGTCCCCGCTGCTTCCGGCACCGTAATCAATTTTATAATTTTTGTATAAAAATAAGCACATATTTATTATATTTAAAAATATAGTATTTTTTCATTTGAAAAATATTGAAGCGTTTCATTTGAAAAATTGGGGTCAATCCACACTCGACCCGGACAAGTCAAAACTTAACTCGAAATCTAATCAAATTCGAAACATTTAAAGTAAATTCAACAAGGTTGATTTTAATACTAATTAGTTTTAATACTTAATACACCCAGCCCCAATTAACCGGACCGGGTAAAATTTGATTGCCAACTCGAGGCCAAAATCTAGCTGCGATAAAACAAGAAGAAGCTTCAGAGAATATAAAGAAAATAAAAGGCCCAAATGCTGGAACAACATATGACGTTTTCAATGATTAATTATTAATTAGATTAACTAATTAGATTGAGAATTGGTTTAATCGTTAATCATAGAGAACGATTGAAATTAAATTAATCATCAATCATTAGTCCATGAGTAAGATTGAAACAATATTCAATTGGTCAATCTTTAGTCATGATTAAAAATCTAATCATGAGTCGTTACTTTGATTAAAATTTTGCACCACTCTGATCCTGCATACGTGTAAGTATCGCTATCCCTGTTAAAGGGAGCTAATATTCTTGCATTTTTTTAATCATGTGAATAATGACGCTCTTTATTGTTTGCCACGAGTTAAGGTGCACCCTGCCTTACTGAAAGGTTAGGCAGGTCTGCTTTAGAGTACCTAGCTTGGGTACCTATTGAAAGATTTAAAGTCAGGTAGAGACCTGAATCATAGCCTTGTAAGAGGTTTAATGTTGACAACGGTGAAATCTTCCACGTTAATTAGCTACATTTAAAGATCATTTTTCTCTAAGTAAGATTGATTTAAAATCACTTTTGGCCAATGAATGTGAAAATGTTTTCGCTAATATTGGACTTACGAAATCTCTACATATGTATGTACACTGCCCAAAAAAATTAGGGGAGCAAGCAAAGAAGAGAAGAGAGCCATGCGTGACAGCCATGCATGGGTATAAAATGGAGAGTACATGTGTATCAATGCGCAACACAGAACAAGAAAGACGCAAAAATTATAAGGGAGCTTTAATTCTTTGAAAGGATGGAAAGAACATGAAAAGATAATTTAGGGTAATAATTTGGTTACATGTAAATGTCAAAAACAGTATTGTTTAGTAATGATGCAAGGTGTTTAATACGGCATGTGGTCCCCTCGAACAGCTAAGATTGTTGTATACCTGTTTTCCATGGATGCGATGAGGATATCGATAAGACTTTGAGGAATACTGTTCCACTCTTCAAGAATAGCAATCTCCTTGTCCCATACAATAAAAGAAAGCCTTCGTCTTGCTGCAATTCGTCGTCCGAGTGTGTCCCAAACATGCTTGATCGGATTTCAGGTCAGGAAAGCATGTTGGCCATTTCATACGCTCTATTGTCTCAGCTTCAACCATGTTCTCCACCGGACGAGCTGTATCCGATCTGGCATTATCATGCATGAAAACAAAGGAATCACCATGGATGAAGCTTAAGGTACGACATCAGGTGTCAGTATCTCGTCTGCAGTATCTCCAGTGTCTTCAGTGCTGAAGATACTGCAGTATCTTCAGTATCTCGTCTTTGTGCCGTCAAAGTGCCATTCCAAATGATATGCAGGTCCATACGTCCACCTATGCTGATTTTAGCCAATACCATCAATCCACCTTGCCTGTAATGTGATCTTTCACGAACGAATGTGAGGTTATTTCGAGTGCCCCTTTCTCTCCATACCAAAACACGTCGAGTGTCACAGTCCAGACTGAATAGGGACGCGTCTGTAAACAGCATTTGACTCCAGTCCGTTGCCTTCAATCTTGGTGTTCAGCAGCCCACCTTCTTTGGGCCGCATGGGGGCTTGAGATCAACGGAGTACAGACCATTGGCCTACGTGCATAGAGACCACCCTGATGAAGTATATTTCGCACTGTTTGCTGGACACCCTTGGTCATGTTGCCAAGAGCTACGTGCTTTGCAGCTGAGTAGCATCCCCTTTTCTGTCCCGACGAGCTGTTAACAGGCTATATCGGTCATCAGTTGCTGTGGTGTACGTGCTCGACCTTGCTCTGGTCGACATCTATCATTTCCTGTTTCTTGGAATAGATTCCACAGCCTTGCAAGGACATTTCTTGAAACTCCAACACAACGTCCGCTACACTTGTGTTTAATTGTCCGCTACACTTGTGTGTTACACCGAGTAAACGTTGTGTTTGCCCGGTTGTCTCTCTCTAATATGCCAAGACATGAATTCCGGTAAATCACGTTATTGCGACATAATCAAATCACCTTTTCTCAAAACAAAAGCTGAGCAATTGAATTTCGCAACTGAGTCAGTGAAACCGACAGACATTTCTGCAAAATCCCGATTTCGGCACTTATTTCCTTTTTCTGGTTTTTGACGTCATGAACTTTGATTTGCATATGAAGTTTTATTTTTCTGTTTCTGCTGTGCTTTAAATTATGGATGTTTTAATTTAAATTACTTATTGGTGTAAGTATTTGTGTAATTTCGTTAAAACCATGTGCTCCCCTAATTGTTTTGAGCAGTGTATACATAATATCTGCAGAGAGTCAGCAGGAGTAGCTAGAATCGCCATTGTATGTTTCTGAGTACTTTGATGCAAATATTCATATGTTTAAAGTGGCAAAAATGTATGGCTTTGAAGGTAGTAAATGCCAAATTTACATTGGATGTTTATCCACGTTTAACTACTTATATGGCGATTCATGTTTCTTGCTGCTATCCATAATCTATGAATCTTAATTGCAATTAATTGATGTGTTTATTTTCTTGTATGAAATTTTTAAAAAATAATAAATGAAAAGTTGTAAACGGAAGTTATATAAAATGAGGTATTCACATTTTTTTTTAGAAAAATAAAAACTTTAAATATCGTTCGTTATTTGTTATAAAATGAAATATATATTATATTTTTTAATCCTAAAATATTTTCAATATACTTATTTTAAATTTTATTTGTTAGTGTAGAACTTTTTATGAATCATTCATTTTCATACAATGTGCTGGTGAAAATATAAAAAAAAACATTTATTATTGATTCAGCTGTGTTGAATATGTACTGGTTAATGACTCTAAATATAAACTTTCTACAGCACAAGTTATGCTAAATTTTTTTGGAGTGTATTAAGTTTATTTCCTGTTCCAATGTGCAATTTTTGCTCCAAAAAGATTTCTATTGGCTTTTTGGGGGAAAAAACGTGCTTTGTCAGTTAAAGGATTACAATTTTTTTTCTCGAAGCTTGTTAATTAATTTTTAAACATTCCCTGTGATTTGAAGATTTTTTTACCTCTATTTGATTTAGAATCACATATTCATAATGATTATTCCTTAACTAAATCCAAGTAATAATTTTACAGATTGTGTTAGATAGAAAACAAAGGAAAAAGCAAATAATTTTTTTTCATCTAAAGTGAAATATTGTACAGTGATTACATTTTTAAAAGTTTAAATTCCGTATCGGGGAAAAAAATTAAAAACAAGTTCAAACTTTTTTTATTTTTGCTTGCATTATTCATAAAAATAATTTTTTTTAACTAGAGTATGATTTGTGTATCTGAATTAATCTATTTAGTTATTTTGAACATATAAATAATAAAATCATAAATAGTGCAATTAATAATAAAAAAAATTATCCTTTCTCTTTGCAAGCAGCAACCATAATCGTGAAGATAATTATTTTAAAAAGACAAACGATACTCTGTAATCCTCTTACTTTCTTAGGTTGTTGAGTACTGTAACTGGATATCGGACAGTATAGGCAGGCATGAAAAAGATATTTTACGAGGAATGAATAATCAGTCATTTTTAGGGATAAAAACACTCGATGCTATCTGGCACCCAGATCCCAATTACAAATTCGTAGTACACGTATAGCATGATTATTGGTAGTAGACGCTTAGTGCTGTCTCAGTTAGTGCCATTTTTAGTTAGTACGGTAAACTTTTTTAGATGCATCCTCAATTAGTGCGGGCAAAATTTCGATTCGTGCTCAAAGCACGAAATGCATGATCCTCTATTTTCCAGCAAGATGGCGTCGAATTGTTTAAAAGGAAATTTGCTGAAAATGCCAAAAACAGAAATAACATTAAAATATTTCTAAGAAGTTTTTCATAAACTAGAATTTTTCAGATATCATTTGATAGATATAGGCAAAGACATAAGTAGAAGTATAAAAGTGCATCCAGGATTAGAAAATAAAAATTTTGTGTTAGCGCAAGATAAATTTGAAAAAGAAGAAAAAACTGTGCAATTGGTGATTCACGAGTTTTAGATTTACGAAATTAAAATGTATAAGTTTGAAGTAATCAAATTATGTTACAATAAGTACTAAATCAAATTATGCACATTAAAAAAAAATTAATCTAGTAACAAGTAAGCTAACATAAATAACCTACAGAATTGTAGTAAAGCAGAATTAAAATTGACTTCTCAACGTTTCTCGATTGTGACATATTAATTTAGTTCATATGTTTATGTTAATAAAAAATAGATAAACTTTTCTTAAGTTTCAAATAAAAATATAATACGTACTTTCTAATAATAATACATCAAAAACAATATCTTAGTACATTAATAAATTCTCTATTGATGCATATTGTGTTTTTAAGAAAATTGATTGTGGGTCTTTTGTAGTTTTTCGCATTCAATGTGTATTTCCATTAGTGCGGTGATATCACAAGATTCATTAACCGCATTGATCCAGGGGTATCTGCATCTCAAAACAAATTACTGTGTAGTTCGGAGTATAATGCGTACTTAAGAAAATTCCTCGAAATTTACAGATGCGCATTATACGATGGTTATAAAAATTAAGGAAAAACATTAAAAATAATGTATGGTTATAAGGACCGAGATTTCTACAATAATGAACATGATATTTATTTACACTAATAATAATAACAATAAAAACTCTAGTTATACTTTTCCATGTTCTGTTTTTTCACTTTTTGCTACATATCTCATGAAAATCTTCCCAAAAAAGATGTTGCACATAATACGGCGAATATACTTAAAAATACTAAAACGTAGTCTGAAATGTTAGATATGCGTTACACCCGAATACAGGGTAATTTTATCTTAAGCGCCATCAGATTTTTGAATATAAAAATCGGTATTCTGTTCATTACTTAAATACAAAATTGTTATTTATCTATTTTTGATTATTTTGTAGAGATATTAAGGTACATTTTAATAATAGTAAAAATTACTATTATCTATTATTATTTTTATTATTAAATTAGTAAATAAAATGGTTAATTTTGTTTATGATTTTTTTAAAAATATCTCATTTCTAACATTTGTTGATTTATGCTGATTGGCTTCTAAGCCCTCCATATGTACCTTGCGTAGAATTGAATATTTATGCGTGTTATCAATTTTGGAACTAAACACTCAGGGTATCGCGTTTGGCTGACCACCTGACCGGAACATATGCTGTAATTCCGTACAGCACCTAAGTGTTCATGTCAAGAAAACAGGGACGGGAACTGTGCGTCACGATTCTTAATGATTTGTGCCTTCGCAGATTTCGTTTAATTATCAATTTTGGCCAAATTTCACTAATCTTTGTTTGAAGATACTCAAAAAAGTATGAGAATAATAATTAATCTTCCGAATAATAATTGAAATTCCGTGTTTTCTTTAGCCTTTACTATTAGTAAAACTTTTACGTGAAAACTTCGAAAAATAAAATAAATTTGGATTTTCTCCCCCAAAAAGGGGTCACTTTAAAAAGTCTTAGAAAAACGCTTTGTAGATAAATAAAAGACACAAATTACAGTATGACGTAGAAAAAAGTTATGTTTTAAAATTAGTAAATTCGTCTGTGAAACAAAGAACAAATGAAAAAGTGTAACACAAAATCCAGTACACTAGCTCAATTCGAGATTAAGAATAAATTTGTAAATAGAAAAGAATGCACAAGCTCATCTACTTACATGAGCGGAACTTACATAAATTTTAAGCATTCATTTTAAATAGCACATTTTGAAATATTTCGTTTTTTGTAAAGAAAATATATTTTATAAATGTAATTTCTGTGATTTACATATTATACACAGATATATACGATACGCATATGGAAATTTGTATTGTATGTCCGGCACAGTTAAAAATACTTTAAATGAAGAATGAATACATTTAATTTGTACTCTACCATTAATTTGTATATAATACATTTGTTAACATTTAAACTGTTTCAGGTATGAAATAATTACCGTTCTTTAATATTTATACCTGTAAAACGAAATTTTATTACTATTTCAGGTTCTGCTCTTTCCATTTGATAAGAAAGCCAATATTAACTTTATTGTTTTATTCGTTGATATTATTTTATCTTCAATATTTCAGGTACCAACTTACTTTGATGGATTAAAATTTCTTACGACAATCACACGAGAGAATGACAACAGCAAGTTGTTTTGCACTCCATCTTCCTCTTATTTCTGAAATTAAATAAAGGACTTAAATTGTTCATTCTGAAAATAATACATTAATTCATCATAGTAACGATTTATGTAATCACTCAAAAGCAAGTAACAGCGGTATATTCTTATAACAAAGTTAGATGACATTTCCATCAAATTATAACTCTATCAATGTTATTTAGCATAAATAAACCTTCAAATAATGAAAAAACCGTGTTCAGTTATACTCTATTAATAAAAGAATTCACTAAATAAATGTGTTTTCTAAAATGTGAGCAAGAAATAAATTTTAAATTTCGTTTAAGTTTTTAAATATCATAATTTTCCACAGTTTAAAAAAAAGTATGATGATTAAATAATGAATTTCAATTATTTGACTGTCTGTTCAACATAAATGCTATTGTTTATTCAACTATGTAATTTGTTGGCGTTACAATATATTCATTTTTTTTTTTACTCAATCATACTGTTTGGTAAAGATATAATTTGAATTGATAATTTTACATTTGAGTGAAAAAGTGTCCAGGCTGGTAGTCGATCCCAGAACCTCTGGCTTAAATTGCCTGGCTTAAATATCATCTGGTCTGTTATCTGAAACAGCACATCAGATTAAACCTCAGGTGAAGGAATTCCATTAAACAATGCAGATACTGTTAAAGATATCATCTGAATTGATATATTTATTAAATCTCAGATAAAACGATATTAATTCATATAATATCTTTAACAGTCAGTATGACTGAGTTAAATAATAAAGGGTGTCTGCGCATCCATCGTTTAAGGGAGTTCTGTTACCTGCGTTTAACTGTTGTGCTGTTTCAGATAACAGACCAAATACTACTGCCAAAAGTTTCTCTGAGTGAAATGTGTTGGATGTTGTCGGTCCAGGTAGTTCAGTAAGCAGAGCATTGACAATTTGAACCACACTGCAAAGAAAAAAAAGAAAGAAAAAAAAGGTGTTGATTTTACAGTATAATACTGGCATCCCAGCTGTCAATATTATACCGTAAAATTAACAGTCATAAACAGTAAAATACGCAGTAATACGGCAGCTGTGATGCCAGTATTATACTCTAAAATCAACACTTCTTTTTTTTTTGCAGTGCAGAGCTTTTGAGTCTAACTCCTGTCTTTGGCAGATTTTCACTCAGATAGAAAAATATCAATTTATACTATATTCACCATTTTAGGCTCAAACATAATTTGAGGGATTAAGATTTCCTCTGACAATGACACGAGAAATTTCGGACTATTTTGTGGTCGATCTCCTTTTATTTTTAAAACTAGCTATTTAACCCGTTCTACGCACGGGAGTTCATGAATTTAATTCTAAAACCAAAATTAAAAATAAACGTCAGTACAACCAAACTAAAATTTATGAATATAAAATTTTTTTATGTATATTAAAAATCAGTATTTACACAACCAAAAATCCATAGTAAAAGTAGAAGTAAGTAAAAATGTTGAATTTGTTAAATGTAATTTGTTATGTTGAAGTGAGAGCAGTAGATTTGGATTTATTAATATGGAAGATCAATTAATGAAAAAGCCGCCTCCAAGTGGCGCACGGTCAAGCAAAATAAATGTGATATTTAATAAAAAATGTCGTTTACCCCCCCCCCCCCATTCCCGCAAATTTAACAAATAATCTG
Source organism: Maratus michaelseni (assembly GCA_963931845.1). NCBI lineage: Eukaryota > Metazoa > Arthropoda > Arachnida > Araneae > Salticidae > Maratus > Maratus michaelseni. The sequence goes on from OZ007587.1 coordinate 191,861,446, forward strand.
TTAAATAAAGTTTTCGGTATCAGTAATCTCTATCATACTAATATATGTCATGTTAAAACTCTTAAAACCAGCTAATTATCATTTATTAAGTCCATAAAATACTTTAAAATTAAGTTTTTAGCATTTGGCAATGGCTAATAATTAAGTTGATTATTTACATGTCATATAATCTCTGATCCATCGATTTTAAACACTCGACTCGCAATTGCAATGATCCCTACCTTGATTTATTTAATGATTTCTGCGACAACCAACTATACAACCAACCAACCGAAGATAAAAAGCGAATTTTTAATAGATCTTTTTGTGGATGGATTTTAATTAATATTTAATCTATCAAAAATCTATTTAAAATTTTCGAATTTTTTGCCTCAATCGTTCATGGGCCCCCTACCAGCAACTCGTGTGCCAAATTTCGTAGCCCTGCGCCCTGTGGTTTCCGAGTTTTTGAGGTTACATAGATATGCGCACGGATTTTAATATCAGATAAAAGAAAGGACTGAAGTTGTTTACTCTGAAAATATTACAAAAATTCATTACAATAAAAGTTTACGGAATCACTGAAAACCGATTAATAGCTGTCTGCTCATAACAAAGATGAATGACATTCAGATCATATTAATTTTATTAGGCTCCGGGAGCGTAAAAACTTTACGGCGTGTGACGAACGTTAACGTCTGCTGTCAGTACATGCGATTTTTAGAATACTATCATTTTTAAAGCTATCACAGTGTGTCAAAGCAGGCGGTTGGATCGAAGTGTTCTGATTTGTTGTTTAACAGATCAGATAATCCAAATCCAATAGTTCGTGTGCACGGTAAGTGCGGAGCCTTGACGAGGAGCTCCCGGCTGTTCCTGGGCAAGTTTTTACTCACGTAAAAACAGATTTGCGCTAGGACGAAGTCCGCACTTACACGGGTTTTCCGTACCGTATCAGGTAGGTAATAATCAGTAGGTGGTAAAACATTAAGAGTTGAAGAATGAGTGACGGTAAGCAGAGCCAGCGAAGAAAGCTGGATGAGCAGAACAAGGGAGTCCAAGAAGCCAACTTGGATCTCTCAATGGCCGACCTCGAAGTCCCCGAGGTTGGTGAAGAAAAGGACCACAGAATTGTGGCAAGAGACCTAATCGCAAAGATTAGGGCGATGGTGATTACAAAAAGTAAACCAACCGGCAACGAAAAGTTAGTAGCTGAAGAGCACTTGAGAGAACTCTATGAACTGTTCATAGAGCAGGCCCTTGAACTAACACGGATCAAGGGCCAGAATGAGCACCTCCTTGTAAAAGGGTTCAATGATGAACAGGAGCTCGTTCGAATAAGGGAAAAACAACTTTCCTATGCAGGAGTTGCACAGACTCCTGCAGCCTCATGTGCAAAGAGAAAGGATGAGGATGGGCAGGAGGGACGACGGACAGAAACTCAAGGGCGGATCCGCACAGACACCCCCGCCACAGAACACGTTCTAATCGTCTATCCCAAGGATAGGAAGGAAAAGAGCAAGTCTGTGGAGAATCGGCTAACCAAGGCCATTAGCCCGAGAACTTTAAATATTAAGGTTCGTGGGCGAAAACCTGTGTCGGCCGGAGGTGTCCTTGTGCGCCTTGAGCAGAAGTCTGATGTCCAAATCCTGGAGGACGCTATTAAGAACAACGAAGCTTTGAAGGACACTGTGGTCGTCACGGTACCGAAGCTTCGAAGGCCTCGGATAATTGCGTTCGACGTCCCCACGGATGTCGACGGGGCCAGCGTCCTCCGAGCTGCCTGTGAGCAGGCGAACCTGAAGCCGGATGATGTCTCAGTCCGATTCCCCATAAAGAGGGATGGGACCTGTCATTGGGTTCTTGAGACGTCTCCAGGAGGCTTTAAGGCTTTGCTTGGATTGAGAAGGCTGGTGGTGGGCTGGTCGAAGGTTAAACTGGCTGAGCTTATTAGGGCGACTCAATGTTTCAAATATGGTCGATTTGGACATATCAGTGGGTCCTGCACGTCATCTGCAGAGAAATGCTTGCACTGTGGTAAGAACAAGCATAAGGGAGCAGATTCATGTAAGCGAAAGTGCATGAACTGCGTGAGCCAAAATGTGTTCTATCCTAAGGAGTCTCAGTGCTCCACGGCTCACCGCTCCCTTGATCCCCAGTGCCCAACCCGAGCTCTAGAAATGGTGCGCATCCGCAAGAAAATCGACTATGGTTAATTTGCGGATAGGGCAACAGAATGCCGGAAAATCTCTTGCGGCGTCAAATGTGTTGAAGAATGACATGCGGGATTATGACGTCCTGTGCATTCAGGAGCCTCATGTTCTATCAAACGGCAAAGTAGGCCACATACCAGCGGCGGCAGTGGTCTATCACGCACCACAGCAGGCTCGTTCTGCGGTGGTCGTGATCAATCAGTCACTTGAAATAGTAGAACTGATGGCGACAAACGACATTGTCGCAATCCAGCTTAACTTTGCCGGGAGAAAGTTGATTGTGGTCTCCGTGTACTTGCCGCCAGAAACCCCGCAGGATCCGATCGACACACACATTGAAGCGCTGCAGCAGATTTTACAAAGTAATGCAGAACAAGACGTACTAATAATGGGCGATTTTAACGCTAAGAGCTCGGTATGGGGAAACCCACTTGAGAAATGCGATAGTAGAGGAGACCTAGTTCTGGAGCTGTGTGCCCAAAACGACCTCACTATCTTCAACGATTCAGCCAGTGAACCGACATTCCAGTCAACCAGGGGCGACAGCTGGATTGATCTATCACTAGGTAGGCTTACGAGACCGACAGTTCTTGTTGGTTGGAAAGTAGAGTCCAGGGCGACAGCCACGGAACACATGCGTATCGCTACGGAGATCTCAACAGAGATCCCACCCCAAAGGCCCAAATACCGGGTTCGGTTCAAGGACTTGATTGTGCCCAACCTCCGGGAGGCCCTGTCCGGAAGGATAGGTGACATGTCGGTCGACTGGTTGGAAGGGAAGTCGGTCGACGAGTGTGTTTCTAGTCTCACAGAGATCGTTCAAGGTCTCTGCGAGAAGTACGTGCGTACCCGGAAAGTGCGTAAAAAGGCAGAGCCGTGGTGGATTCCAAGTCTCCTCGGAGAAAGGAAAAAGGTGGGTGCCGCAAGGAGGCGGTACCGGCAATGTGAGGATCCCGACCAGCGGAAAGAGTATGAGGGACTCTTCCGCAAGGTAAGAGCTCAGTTCAGACGAGCGGTCCGAAGGGCCAAGTGGGCGTACTATCGGCGCATTCTCGAAGAGATTGAGCCGGGGAAACCCTTTGGCCCGCACTTTGACTGGATGAGAGGTAAATCCTCCCAGAATCTGAAACTGAAAATGGTCGGGACAGGGGACGAGGAGAAAACCACGAGCTTCGAAGCTACCATCGGGAAACTGATGGAATACCACTTCCCGGTAGACGGAGATGACGAGCCGTCGCACGAAGAAATTCGGGCAGAGACACACCCGTTGGCTGATGACGATCCGGAATTCACCCAAAAGGAGGTTGAAGCCGTTTTCAGGACCGCGAACCGAGGGAAAGCGCCAGGACACGATGGATTACCCATGGAGGTAATCGAACTAGTTTACAGGGCAAACAAAGCGCTGTTCATATCACTCATGAACAAGTGCTTGAGGGAAGGAGAGTTCCCCTCTAGCTGGAAAATAGCAGACCTTGTTCTGTTCAATAAGGTTGAAAAGGATCGCTCGGACCCAAGCGCCTACCGTCCTATCTGTCTTTTGACAGCTTGGAGTAAGGTGTTGGATAAACTTGTGACAAACAGGCTGGTTTTCCATGCCCAGTCACGAGGGTTCCTCCACCAAAACCAATTCGGTTTTACTCCAGGAAAGGGCACAGAGCATGCCCTGCATGAAGTGCGTAAGACAGTCGAAGACTGCCACGCACGAGACAAAGATTGTTGTCTCATCATGCTCGACGTTAAAGGCGCCTTTAACAATTTATGGTGGCCGGCGATCTATGCTCAACTGCAAAGGATGGGTTGCCCTGAAAATCTCTATCGACTAGTTCGGAGTTTCCTAAGGGAGAGGAAAATCCAATTTCGAACGCAAAACGTGTCCCTGGAACGTATGTATGACAAAGGCTGCCCTCAGGGCTCGAATTCAGGTCCCTTTCTCTGGAACTTGGTGGCGAACTCCTTGTTGGAGTTGGATTTGGGAGAGTACGTGAAAATCATCGCTTATGCCGACGACTTTGCTGTCTTAGTCGAAGCGCCAAACGCCCACGTTTGTGCGAAGCGGGCAAATCCTGCCTTAGCGAAGATAGCTCGTTGGGCGGCGATGCATAAACTCGAGTTCTCCGCGGAAAAGACCGTACTGGTCTACTTCCGAAAAGTGCGCCGGTTGGGGAGTTACAAAAGGAACCCTAAAACGGCTCCTAGACTCTCCTTCCTTGGAAGACCCATTAAAGTCGCACAAAACACTCGATACCTCGGAGTGATGGTGGACGATAAGCTGAACGGAATGGCACACTGCGCATACGTCAAACAAAGTCTGGCAAACTACGTGAGAGCGACCCGCTCACTCAGTCAGAGGACCTGGGGTCTCAAAGGGACCGTACTGAAGCGTCTCTACAAAAACGGCATAGAGAGGCTCGCGACATATGGTTGTAGTTTCTGGTGGTCGGGGACCGGCCGCATGAGAGAAAGCTTAATCACAGCTCAACGGTTAGCCCTCATCGCGATAACCAGGTGTTACCGAACAACTAGTACGGTAGCGCTTCAGGTACTCGCCGGAACCATGCCATTGGATCTAATGGTGGAAAGGGAGTTCAACCAAAGTCGCGTCCTCCGCTTAGGGGAAAATGCCGAAGTTGGTGGAACAACTATAAGAACGGACGAAGTCCAAAAACGGATGGAGAGATGGTCGGTACACCCTGCGAAGGCACCTGCCATTGACTGGGAAGAAGCACCCCAGAACAACGGGGAACCCCACAGCCAGCAGGGGATATCAGTATTTACTGATGGGTCAAAAATTGGAGGAGGTGTAGGATCCGGCGTAGCAATCTATGACGGTGGGGAATTGATTGAAGAGCAAGCCTATCACCTCCCGCCCCATGCGACAGTGTACCAGGCCGAGCTAGTCGCCATTATCAAAGCGCTGGAGTTGTGCAGAGCCCGAAGCGAGCTGTCATTGTTCAGCGACTCTAGATCGTCGCTGACGGCACTAGCAAATCCGTACTCGCTAGACCCACTATGTGCACGTGTTCACGCAGCGAGAGAAGGCCTTGAGGTGAGATGGTTCTGGGTAAAGGCCCATGTAGGGATTCACGGCAATGAAACGGCAGACCGCCTTGCGAAAGCAGGTGCAGGTTTAGATGTCATTGACGTCCCTCTAAGTCTGTCGCCCCGGTCCGTGAAGACCAGGATCCGCCAGGAGGTGAGAGCCCTCTGGCAAAGTCGATGGGAGGAGGCGGAAACAGGGAGAAATGTGTTCAACATAATTCCGAAAGTGTCGGAAGAACGCACCTGGACTGCGCCTCTCATTAACTGGGCGGTTACAGGGCATGGACCATTCCCGGAATACTTCCACCGATTCAAGGTAAGAACTCTTACGCGAGGATGCCCATTTTGCACAGACCCAGATCCCGCCACGAGTGAACATCTACTTGTGGCATGCATAGGAACACAGCCTCTCAGGGACAGGTTCTGCCCGAAGCTCACAGCTTCAACTCTCCGGAACTATTTCGTGGTTCCGGAAGGGAGGAAAGCACTCACAGCTTTTCTCCAGGAAATGGAGCCGCATTTGAGATAGGCACCATTATTGGGCAGTCCCACCCAGTGCACCTGAGGCGAAACCTTTAAAATTTGGCCCAGGTAAGTAAGAACAGTTGGTGAGGGGTGAAGTTCGAAGAGAGAAGAAAGTGAAGAGAAAGGACATGAATTCAAGGGACAGAAGAAGTAAGAGAAGAGTGAAGAGCAAAGAGAGAAGACAAAGGCGAAGTTTAATAAATGGCAAAATTGTATGTATGTAAATAAATAAATAATTAATGTTTTTCTATCCTATATATAACCAAGATTAATAAGTCTAACATGTGAATAAACGCCGCTCTCGTGCGGCGGCCTAACCGTCCCAATGGATCAGTGTGTAAAAAGTAGCAAATATTTTCGATGTAGCTACTCAATTAATTAATTATTGCAGAACTATGTAAATATGAAGGACCAATTAAAGAGCAGTGGCTCAAATCCAGGACGGGGCGAGAGCTGGCACGTCTTCCTGGTAGAGGATGAGGACTCGAATAAACGAACGGCACGAGTAAGAGGGAAGACAAACTAGGTCGTCGGTGAAAACTGGGTTTTCACGTTCAACAGGATAGCCGTACAGGCATGTTTAGACGAGCGCAAGGCACATGCGTGTGGGCAGTCAATCTGTGCCAAGTGTCTGTGGAACTATCAAATCGGCCTGCATGGCAGGTCTAATATGCGATAATCTGTAGAGATTGAAAGCAGTATCATTTAGTTTTTTTATTAGGCTGTGCATTATAAACAAATTGTCGAATAAGAAAAATGTGTTAAAATAAAGGCTTTTAATAAAAAGATAGACCTTGCTCGATTTGTTTTTTTGTTCTTAAATTTAAACACGAAACGTTTTAAATTTCGTTTATTGTAAACTGCACTGAAAATTAGTTTCTTACTTCTTTATTCAAAAGGAGAGTCAATGTCCATTTTACTTTTTCTTTTTAAAATTATTATTATTATTTTGTCTTTACCACTTACTTTTATGTTTTAGGCATAACAAGCGAGACAGTCAACTGCACACAGTTTTGGTCTCGATCTTCTGTTTATTTCTGAGATTAAAGGGAAGAGTTAAGTTGTTTACTCTAAAAATATTAGAACGATTCATCATAATTTATGTAGTCACTGGAAAGCGAGTAACAGCTGCATACTTTTAAGACAAAGCTAGGTGCCATTCACAGTAAATTTATTAATGATGTTTATCATAAAGAAAGTTTCAAATAAGTAAATTATGTTAAAATAGAGACTGTTAATTGTAAAAAGATTTATAGGTTTTTTGAGATTTCATATGCTAATAATTATCAAAATGCTATATATATATATGCGAATTACTTTCTTAAAATATTTTTCAAAATCTCAAGTATATAAACGATCGTATATTTTTTTAGAATATTATTATTGCAAATAAATAATTGTTACCAGTGTTATCAAATGTGATAATATTTAACAAAATCTAGAATACAAACGATAATACAAAGATGACCAAACTTCCCAAAATTTCGTGGACGTAAGTGTCGTTCAGACGCATGTTTCAGCATTTTGATTTAAAAACCGTGTTCAGATTTTAAAAGTTGATATATAAAAGGTAAAACTTAAAAAGTTATAAATTTCAATGTAAAAACTTTGAGGTTGAAACAATTTTGAAATTGAGACACCTCAGTTAGGATGTAGTTGCTAACAATTAAATAATCCTTCTGCAAATCAAATAATGTTCTTTAATATTTATATATGTGAAATGAAATTCTATACTTATTTCAGTTTCTTGTGTGGCCATTCAGTAGGAAAATCAATGTTCACTCTACTATTTTATTCGTTGATATTATTTTATCTTCTCTATTTCAGGCACCAACTTACTTTGATGGATTAAAATTTTCGACAACAATGACACGAGAGACTGTCAGCTGCAGACTGTTCTGCTCTCGATCTTCTTTTTATTTCAGAATTAAAGAAAGGACTTAAGTTGTTTACTCTGGAAATATTTCAACGATTCATCATAGTAACAATTTGTGTAATCATACAAAAGCGAGTAACAGCTGCATGGTATTATAACAAAGTTAGATGACATTCGCAGTAAATTAACTTTATTAGTTACTTGTCATAAACAAACTTTTAAATAACGAAGATGTTTTAAATTACAGGCCTTTAATAAAATGAGTGAATTGATTAATCAAGTTTCTAAAATTTGAGCACGAAACATTTAAAATTGTGTGGTTAAAAGTTGCATATTTTAAATCTGAGAATGTTCTTGACGTTAAAAAAGGGCGAAAAGATGGATACTAAATAATTATAATTTTCATGTAGTGCTTGATATTTTGGGACTTGATATTTTGCATATTTTAGAGTGAATTTTTATTTTATATATGTACTTAGAGTTCTTTAACTCTTATTTTCTCAAATATATCAACCAAATGTACAATCTAACCAAATAAAAATTTAATATTAAATAGCTTTTGTTTGAATCATTGTATCGTAATTATCACAGAACTTTCATTTGATTGGGAAAGCCATTTGACCTGTTTTATATTTATCAATCTATACAAAATACAATTTTTTTTACAGTTTGGTCAATAACCTAGCAAAGAAAGCAAGGTTATTAGTCCAACAACTATTTGTGCATATACTGATATCTGTTTGTTCTTCATGTGGTAACAAAGGGCATATTTGACGCTATGACATTCTAATTTTTTAATTATCTTGAATTATGTTGCATCTTTCCACGTTTTTCGTTTAAGATATTATGGCAGAGTGCATAGCTACTCTTTTATAAGGGCACTTTAGTCGACAAGTGAGTTCTGAAATTTTGCGTGCGAGTGTGGAGTCCTAATGTGATCCTTCTGAAATTTATGCTTGAATGAGCTATCTATTCTGTTTCTCTTTAACTTTCGTAAAGTAAGCATGTATCTCCGGATATCTGGTTGTCATGGTTATTTTTGCAATGATATGTTAATTAGGTAATTGTGGCTGTGTAATAGCTATGGGTAGTGTGGTAAAAGATGGAATCAGTTTATTTTGAACGCATATCGCCTCCAAATCAACTAGTTCTCTATGGCAATTTAAGCCAAGTGTTAACTGTAAGTAGGGTTCTCTACAATCAATTGATAGCGCCATCTGTTGTGCGTTTTCGCCTGTTTGGTAAGAAATTGTGCTTTCTACTTGAAATTAAGAAGCACGGTGTAACATTTATAGTTATATCATTTTCTAAAGTGAATTTCTTAAGTTCCTGTATAACGAACGGTGATGACATTTGGTGCCGGGTTAAGGGAGTTAAAATTTAATAAGTTTTGAATAAAAGATTTTTCCACTTTTCAATCTTTCTTTAATTGAGCATTTTTTGGATCGTTTGAATTAAATCTACACAGTCCGTTGATACTATTTCCTATTTATTGTTATAAATAAATCGGTGTGTCTGTTTGGTGTGTTTAAGGGTAAAATTGTGCCATGGCCTCTTCTCAAGTTGACAACCCCGATGGGCATGTCACAACCTTTCAAACGCTGTTACGCACGCGCAATGTTTGTGTTTTTCTTTAGAACAGTTTTTAAAGTGTTTGGGGTTTTGGAATGTAACGACAGTGGTATCTTGAATGTATTAAAAGGTACTGCTCTGGTTTTCAAGATTCTGTTCTCTACGTCTTACTAAATTTGGAAATGAGCGAAAACATTTAAATAATAGCATATCCAATTTTGTATAGGTTATATCATTTACTAAAACTTCGTTCACTATTCGTTCACCAGTGTACAAGCGAAATCTTTATCCTCCGAATGAACTGTATATACCGTAATTTCGCGCGTATGCGCCACAGCTTAGTTAAGTCTTTTTCAAACCGGAAATTTTATTGAAAATAAGAAGTTAAATAAGAGCTAAGCAGAAGTAAGTCACATTTTATTTAAAATAAATTCCGGTAGGAAATCGAATAGTCTGAGGTGCGGCGTATACGCGCAAAATTACGGTACTCTTTTACTCAAGACAAATTTTCTATGGGGTTTAGAATCCGAAATTTGAATTGGTCAACTCAAAACTTCAATTTTCTTCTCTTTAAATTATTTTTAATAATCCACGTTCGGCTCGATTTGCCACTTTCCTGTCCTGAAATACGGTTCGATTTTTTTATATTTTCTTCGGAGATTGTTGTTTGGAAATAGTAATAAAAAAAAGTCGCATGTGGCAACTTTTTGTTCCTGATTTTGACGTCTACTGTAACAGCGGACAAATTTGATAACCAGAGAATATCACGGTGGCGTACGTGGAGATGAGTTAATCTAACACAACACAGAACATTATCCTGTAAAAATGCCCGCTGCTATCTGTCTAATTAGCATAAGTAGATAAGATGTTCATATAACATTTCTTGATGTCTTTTGATTCAGACTGAACTAATCGGAAACAAAAAGGATGCTGTAAACAGTGAAATACTTGGAGACTTTCTTTTCTTTGACTATTAAAACCCTCGCATGTGGCTAATACGAAAGTACCATTTTTAACAAATTTCAAAGCTTTATTTGAATATATCATGTAAAAGTGTTCTATGGTATTGTTAGAGGGCAATAACAAATTATATATTACATATACAAAACCTATTAGAGTTTGGAATAAAAAACACCTATTTTCTGAACATCGGGCAATATTATTGCCTTTAATCTGGAAAGCCTCGGTTCGATCTTATAGCTTTTTTCTAAACAAAAATAACTCTCGCCTATTCGAAAAACCTACTTTGCAAAGATGATATTATAATTTTTTTAAAAAGCTATCTCATCCAATCTCGCATATCACATTAAATGTTAAAGTATATTATAGAGAAAAATCAAAAATATTTTTTTCAGAATTTCAACAAACATGTTAATGTAAATTATAATAAGTTAATTGACTTTGTTTTAGCTCTGATGAAGCATTTTGTTTGTTTTAAAAAGTAAATTAAAAATGACGAATACTCTTTCATGTGCTTTTTCATTATCATAATTTTAAGTATTCCGCGAAAGCTTAATAATAGACTTCAGGGTACATTGAGGTAAAACACCTTTCTTTACTGCCTGCTTAATAAACTATGCATTCTTATATTAGAATGTTATAGAAACAATAGTGTGGATTTTTTTTAAATTCCCATATTAATCGTTTTAAAATCTAATATTAGCATAATTGATTATTTTTATTCTTTTAAACCAGTTGCTATGTTTTAAGTGATATTTTAAATTCCTACAGTTAAATTTGTATATGATCTGGCATATCTAAGAGGAGCATTAAACTGTGCCTGGTGTTATACTTTCTTAACTTTGGGTACACAACATACACACACATATACACACATATATATACACATAAATATATGTGTGTCTAGGTTCATGTAATTATTTTATTCAAATTGAATTTTAATGTAGTTTCACAACAGGAAAATTGCAATTTAATTTTTCACTTTAAATTACACTTTCTTCTGATATTGAAACAAAAACAAAATTTAAACTAGTTTTAGAATGTAATTAGTATTTAAAACATATTTAAGATGTTAAAATTAAGTACTGTTTGTCTTTTCTGTGTAGCTATGTAAAATAACAAATATTCCATGTGAATATGTAAAAAAAACGAACGAAACGGAGTTTGACAGATTTTATAGAAAATCGTCACTTAGGAAAAAATCACAATAAAAGTAAATCTTATTCTTGAAAATTAAAATAACACTTCAACTTGAATTTAAATTGTTCAACTTATCATCACAAAGCTTCGGAATCTTTTATTTAACGAAAATTGTAATAAAACAAGAAATTAGAATGCAAGAATATTTAAAATAGCTAATTTGAGGAAAATAATCTTCACTGCCGTTGCTTTACTTCCATTTGTAAACAGACATTCCAAAACCAAAATGAATAAAAGTTAAAGCTCTCCCATTAGCATAATAATTTCAGAGTCGATTTCATTACTGAGAAAAGAGTTTTAAAGATTAGTTATTAATTTTGATGAGACTTCAGCTATTACAGATTTCAGAAATGCAGTTTCTCATATCTGTTCATTTAATAAGACCAAGTAAAAGGTTTTTAATAATTATTGCTTCAAGAAAGTTTCATTTATTGTTTCAAAATAATTAAATAAATATATGAAACATTTTAGAAAGCTGGGATGCTCTGGAATACATTTTTTTCTAATATCATCGAAAATATTCATAAACATTTTAATGACTTATTTTAATGACTCATTTTAATGTCGTTCAATAAATATTCATAAAACAGATCACTAAAATATCTAATTATTACTGAAAAACAATTTTATAAGTTAATAACTTTACATATAGACATTCTTTGTTGTTCGCATAACATTCAGATCTTAGTCAAGTTTTCATCAAGTTTTTCTAGCATTTATCATTTTATAGAAGAAATGATAAAAATGATACAATTTGAAAATCATATAAATTCAATAAAAATGTATTTTGTACATATTTAAAACATTTTTAAACTAAAGCAGTTTATTTGAATAATATCTAGAGACAAAGGATAGTAGCCAGAGGCACATTTGATAAACCGTAAGAATGTACTTTTCAGATTTCCCAGCTACAACGTAGCCAACTGATGATAACATTTTAAATAAATGATGTAAGTCGGTAAAAAGCTTCAAAAGTCCCATAATATTTAGCGATATGAAGAAATGATCTAAAATTAGAACCTCTATACAAGTGTAAGAAAAAGACACGCAGGTATATAGTTTCTGAGGTACTGATTGTTAATTATACTGAAAATTGATCCAAAACATTCAACGATGTGCATAACTACACTCTCAAAAAAATCCGTGAATTGAACAAATTTTTCCGTTGCCTTTTTACGTTAAAACACAAAAATTTTCCGCTTTGATTTGCTTCGTTTCCCACAAAATACGGAAAATTCCTCAACAATCTAACATAAAATATACGTGAAATTCTCCAATCTAAGTCTGCAATTTCTTCAAACAACAGGGGTGTACCGGCAACTGTGCTGCGTGTTACTTTTCTGTATTAGAAACAGAGTTTTTACGTATGGTTTTTTCCTTTAAAAACGGAAAATTCAAGGAACGAAGGTCAAATTTTCCTGAAATTCTCCAGTCACAAGACATAAATTTCTTCAAATAACAGAAAAATCTCTTCCAATCACAGGGGTGTTCCGGCAACTTGCTGCCTGTATTTTTTACGGTATTTGACGAAATTTATTTTCAGAGTGTATACAGAAAATGATCAATACGTTGTTTTTATTTATTGAATTGCAAAGTTGAACAACTGCACCAAAAATGGTGAAACACACTTCTACTATTCTCTTTAGTTCTACTTTGGGTGGAAATATATCTTAACACATCCTATTGTGTAACTAGGACTTCCCTCAAAGGGATTAGTCTGAGTGATATTGTTGAGAACATAGGGTTAACAATTACAATATTAAGAAAAAGAGCAAATTAAATGATAGAATTACAAAATATCATATATAAATCCATATACACTGTTAAAAAAATATAAAAGAAGTACCGTTCATCAGATTTGTTGTCATAATTTTTTTTAACATGTGGCAAAGAATCTCATTTTCTTAAACGCGTATTGCGCAAAACTTGGAAAAAAAAAAAAAAAAAAAAAAAAAAAAAAAAAAAAAAAAAACGCCGGATCTTTTAAAACGCCAAGCTTTTTAAAGTTACGTAATTGGATTTGCAGCCAATAGATTACTCGGCATAATCCGATTTCAGGCCACCATTTGGCGCTTTTTAAAAATGATGCCACATTGGCGATTTCTAAATTGTTTACTTACATTTATCATATTGTAACCCACAATAAGCAAGTGGTAAAATGTTACCATTCTTAATTTTTAAATAGTTACACATAGGAAAAGTAATGGATTTTAGCGATAAAAAGTCACTGAAAAATAGATTGCATTTATACGAGAGTAACAATGTAAAGAATGTAAAATTTTATTCGTTCAAAACAATTTGGACAAAAGAATGATAATTTAAATACAGAATTATTAAATTAAACCATACACAGTGCATTTATGAGAGAAATAAAATATTTTATTTGACAAGTTTAATAAAATAGATATAAAAAAGACAATATGAGCAGTAAAAAAAAAGTTTTTATACACATTTCATCGATATTACATAAAAGTTAACGATTAATGTGAAGTTGAAAAAACAAAAATACACGAAATTCGTTAATGCCGCGATCACTGTACCACACGTATGATCGCTTCGCGAACACGAAACCGAATAAAAAAGCATCACTGGATACAGCAACCTCGTCGTATCGGAATCCCAAAAAATACACGAAATTCGTTAATGTCGCGATCACGGTACCTCAAGTATGATCGCTTCGCGAACATGAAACTGAAAAAAAACATCACTGGATACAGCAACCTAGTCGTATCAGAATCCCAAGAAATACACGAAATTTGTTAATGCCGCGATCACTGTACCGCACGAATGATCGCTTCGCGAAGATGAAACCGAAAAAAACGTCACTGCATACAGCAACCTCGTCGTATCGGAATCCCCAAAAAACACAAAATTTGTTAATTCCGCGATCACTGTACCGCACGTATGATCACTTCGCGAATATGAAACCGAAAAAAAACATCACTGGATACAGCAACCTCGTCGCATCGGAATCCCCAAAAATACACGAAATTCGTTAATGCCGCAATCAGTGTACCACACGTATGATCGCTTCGCGAACATGAAACCGAAAAAAAACATCACTGGATACAGCCACCTCGTCGTATCGGAATCCCAAAAATACACAAAATTCGTTAATGCCGCGATCACTGTGCCGCACGTATGATCGCTTCGCCAACATGAAACCGAAAGAAAAACATCACTGGATACAGCAACTTCGTCGTATCGGAATCCCAAAAAATACACGAAATTCGTTAATGCCGCGATCACTGTACCGCACGAATGAGCGCTTCGCGAACATGAAACCGAAAAAAAAAACATCACTGGATACAGCAACTTAGTCGTATCAGAATCCCAAAAAATATACGAAATTCGTTAATGCCGAGATCACTGTACCGCACGTATGATCTCTTCGCGAACATGAAACCAAAAAAAGACATCTCTGGATGCAGCAACCTCGTTGTATAGCGATCACAAAAATACACAAAATTTGTAAATGCGGCGATCACTATACCGCATGTATGATCGCTTCGTGAACATGAGACTCCCATAAAAACTGCAGTCAATTAATTTTTATACTGTTCTAAAGTAACAAGAGTAACCACTCACAAACATAAAAAGAAGAAGAAAAAATCAAGTTTTAAATAAACAAGCAGATGATTAATTTTTTTCAATGCTTTTTTTTTTCTTTTAATATCATGACATATCCATTTAATGACGTAAGTGTTATTTAATTATATTAAAAAAGTGTTTTAAATAACTAATAAATCATTAAACATCATTAAAATACAAATAAACATCGAATAAAGAAGCACTTGATGACGTAACAAATACGTCATACATAACAAACGCGTCATCACAAAAAATATCATAGCTCAGCCTTTCCAACAATAAAAGAGCTACATCTGGTTGACTATCGACGATTTGGCAAGATTTCGCCAAATGGTGGTCTCAAATAGGAACCAACCAGATTATTCTATCAAGCGTGGCTTAACGCAAATTTAATTTCATTGTTGCACTTTTTTTTGTGTGTGAATTTAAAATTTTTCTTCCTTGATTATATATCTATTATTTATATAACTGTTTATAGAACGTCTTACACTTCAAACCACATTGATAGCCTGCTTTGCTACAAATCAGATTGCAAAACTATAGTCTAAATTACTATTAAAGTATACAAAAAATCTTTCGATGACTTCTGTAAAATAACTTTTACATTAGATCTCCATATCGGCAAAATTGAAAAATTATATATATTTCAAAGTTAAGCTTAACAGATACTTCTTGATTATTCTCTAGGAGGCTCTGCCCCCTGCGCCTTTACTGCGCCAATTGCTGACTTTTCTTTTGCCTGTCTGTCTGTCTCTCCACAATCTGCCTGTTTCCCTATCCGTTATTCTGCCCGTCTCTCTAACCGATTGTCTATCTCTCTACACGTCTCGCTACCTGTCTCTATATTTCTCTACCGGTCTCGCTACCCGCCAATCTATTTCTCTAACCGTCTGTCTATCCGTCTAACTACTTGCATGTCTAGCCGTGTCTCTATCCACTTCGCTATCCATTTGTCTATATGTCTCACAACTTTTCTATCTGTCTCTCTACCCGTTTGGCTATACGCCTCTCCACCCATCTTCTTACCCATCTCCGTGCCCATCTACTCGTCTGTATACCCGTCTCACTATCCGTCTGTTTTTGTACCCAACTCGCTACCAATCTCATTACCCGTCAGACAACTCGTCTCTGTACTCATCTCTCTACTCGTCAATTTATCTATCACGCTACGCGTCTCGCAACCTTTCTCACTACATTCCTGCCTACCGGTGTCGCTACTCGTCTCGTGACCCATCTCGCTACCCCTCTGTCAACCCTCTTTTGACCTTTCTCTCTAGCCGTCTGTCTATTCGTTTCTCTACCCGTCAGCCTACCTATGTCGCTACTCGTCTCTCTACCCGTCTGTCTACCCGTTTGTTTACTCGTCTTTCTACCTCTCGCCACCTCTTCCCAATATTTAAACAATTCATTTAATATACAGAAGCCGTTTATCAGTTATTAAATGCAAACAGATGTAATTTATCTAATAAGTGTAACCAGATGCAATTTTTTTAAATACATACATAAACCTGAATAATAATTCATCAGTTTTGTGTTCATAGTTGTTTATATCATTTGACAGTAAATCTCAACTTCTTAAACCTGAATTGTCTCAAGCTTTTTAAAAAAACTACAAGGTCTGTATAACTGCAAAGTACCGTGAGGGCTATATTAGCTACATGTTATTAAGTTAAGTGAAAGTTTCGTTATCGCGTTTGCAGCCAATTGCTTATGTCAGAAAGCGTGGCTTAACGCCATTTAAAATTCATTACTGTAATTCTTTTTTTTGGAGGGGGGGTAGGGGTAGGGGGGAAGGGTTTCAAATTTATACATTTAAAATAAAACTTTTTCCTCTATGCCATTAGTGTTGTTTGTATTATTAACTAATTCCTTGTAGACCGAGCTTCATTTGAAACAAATGTAAAAAACTTCTTCTACAGTTTTTTAGGAGAAACTTTCGTAATTGGGCCCTAAGCCAATCGGAGCATTTAATATCATTAATGTAACTCTTATAGAGTTAAAACAATATTGTTGCTAGCTTTACTCTTGTTTGAGACCAGCCTTGCCTGTGTATCTGAATGGGGAAAAGTTTCGTATCCTATGTCGGTTGGCGAAAAAAATTTAAAATGGTGCCAAAAGGTAGTTCTAGCATGTTACAAAATTTTTCAAGAGAGCAGTAAAACATGTTTTTCAAATATTTACAAACATACGTTTATTAAAGCATGTTTTTGCACAATCTTAAAATTTAAGCTAAAATAAAATTTTATCGCCATATTCGATATTTTCATAAGTAATGAAAATACACAAACAAACTTATTTAACAAACCTAAAAGGCATTTTTGTGATAAATAATTGTTATTGCCAGGGGGGTAAATTGTAAACAATTAATAAACGGCTAGTAAATAATAAATAGCATTTAAAGTCTAAAAATGGAGAAGTGGTCCGTATAAAAATGCAAAACATAACATTATACGCTTGATATATGTAAATCTTTTTTTATTTTTTAATATTTCCGAAGGCACAGATAAAAAGGTAAAAATCTCTTTTCCAAATGCCAAATAGAAAATATACAAAATAGAATGCCAAATATACAAAATAGAAAAATATCTGCAAAAAAATATATTTACATAATACTACATCTGCAAAAAAATAAGATTTAGAAAAAGTAAGCCAAATCCTGCAGACTTCAACAATCACATCGAAAAACTTATCACCAAAAAAGAACTCGCAAAATATTACGGCACAGGAGATGGATTTTCCCCTCTGAATGCAGAATATTAGTTTTTTTTTTTTTTTTTTTTTTTTTTTTTTTTTGTACGATGGGTGATTATAATTGTCTGAGTGCAACGAAGACTCATACACAGCGCAGTATTACTTTGCCGCATATATAGCTACGATGGATATTAAAACCTTTCGTCAAGCATAACTCAAAAAATATTTAACGGATTTCGTTCAAATTTTTACAGCAGGTACCTATAAAGGTGACAACGACGTCTATTTATTACCAAGAATAAATGTCAAACCGTTTGGAAATTATATTTAAAAAATAGATAAAAAAGCACAATTAAAGTACATACGTCACTAAAATTTAGTACATACGTCATTTTCACCGGCGGAGATTTTCGTAAATAACAAGATTTTAAAAGTTCATGGAGTAACATGGAGCAAAAAAATATGCACGCACAATACAATACAATATCAGTACAATAAAACATATTTCCATTTATTAAAAATGGAAAATTAATCTGAAATTTTTTCTGTTTGAAAGAAGAAAATCCGCAATAACTTTGTATTAGAGATTTGGCGCAAATTTCAACATTGGCAGCTTTTTATTTCGCGTGTGTAAATGGGAATCAATTCTATGATGTTTAAATAAAAGATTTTGATTTGCGGCATTATTTCTTTTTATTTTCTTCTTAGTATTTTAAATGGAATTAGTGAAAGGCATGTATTTTAAATTAAATGAGTGGAAGACATGTATTTTTAATGTATGTATTTCAAATGAAATGAGTGAAAGGTTTATAGTTAAATGGGTACTTACGTATTATCCGTGACAGGAGATTGATCGCCAAAAATGGCTGCCAAGTACCAATCTTGTTTATCGTTGCCAATCATGTTTTCAAACACAGTAATTTAACATTATCAAATAACATAGTTAAAAATGGTAATTAATATAAAATAAATAAAATGTAATATATGTTTATTAAATTTTTAACATTGTTAAAAATAGTAAATAACATTATTATAGTAAAATTAATAAATGGTAAATAGCATGGTAAATAGCATAGTAAATAAGAAAGAATAGCATTATAGATTATTCACAGGCATGTACCATGTAGCAAGAAAAATATATATAAGGGTTAATATAATTAGTAATATTGGCTCCATTGGCGCAGTTGGCTTAAAACTGGCACGGATAATACGTAAGTACCGTTAAATGAAATTAATGAAATATAAAAATGTTATGAGAACAATATTTGGCGAGTTATCAACTGCGCCAAATTAACATAAAAGTACCAATACATAAGTGAAATGACAGATGTCATATACACACCACGTTGGCGCGATTTTTTCCCCCACCAATTTGGCGAAAACTTTGTTTTTGAATTTTAGTCACAAATATCAGGCAATAATAGCACATGATTTTTTATTTCAATATAAAAATAAAATAACGTAATAAACGTAACTTCTACTATTTTAAAAAAGGAAATAAAAATAAATAAATAATAGTTTGATATCAATAATCATTGACATACATATAAAAATAATCTATAGAATTAAAATAAAAAATAAAAGTAAATAAACACAACAAACAGTTTTTGACAAATTGGCAGGGGGGAAATCGCTCCAACGTGGTGAGTATATGACATCTTCGCCGGGAGTTTTACCCTTTTATCTGTTCTTTTGGAAATATCAAAAAATTAAAAAATATTTATATCAGGCGTATTATGTTTTGCATTTTTATACGGACCACTTCTCCATTATAAGATTTTAAAAGTTATTTATATCAGATATTTCTTCCCTGAAATTCCCACAAGTTATTTTCGGTAATCTGTTAGTTCGCTTATTAATTGTTTACAATTTGCCCCCCTCCCCTGTCAACAACAATTATTTATCAAAAAAATGTCTCTTAGTTTTGTTATATATGTTTGTTATGTATTTTCATTAAAATATCGAAAATGGCAGTAAAATTTTATTTTAGCATCGTACTTATATTTTTAAGATGACGCAAAAACATGGTTTAATAAATGTATATTTGTAAATACTTGAAAAACATATTTTTCCTCTCTCTAGGAAATTTTGGTAAGATGCTAAAACTGCCTTTTAGCACCATTTTTAATTTTTTCGCCAATCGTGCCAACCAGCACATGATACAGAACTTTTCCCCATTCAGATACACAAACACAGTTGGTCTCAACCAGAGTAATGCTAGCAACAATATTGTTTTAACTCTATAAGAGTTACAAACAATAATGATATTAAATTCTCCGATTAGCTTTGGGCCCGTTTACGGAAGTTTCTCCTAGAAAAAAAAAAAACTGTGGAAAAAGTCTTTTACATTTGTTTCGAATGAAGCTCGGTCATAATAATACAAACAACACTAATATTAACATGGGGGTAATACTTTGAATTTAAGTGTAAATATTTGGAACCTTCCCCCCCCCCCCACCCGCCCTCAAAAAAAGAAGTAAAAGGAAGTTACAGAAATGAATTTAAAATGGCGTTACGCCACACTTTCTGACATAAGCAATTGCTGCGAACTCGATTACGAAACTTTCACTTAACTTAATAACATGTATATAGTAGCCCTTAGGGTACTTTTCCATCCCAGTTATACGGACCTTGGGGCTTTTTAAAAAAGCTTAACTCGGTTTTAAGAAGTTCAGATTTACTGCCAAATGACATAAACTACAATGAAAATAAACCTGATGAATTATTATGCTGGTATATGTATGTATTTAAAAAAATTGCATCTGATTACACTTATTAGATAAATTACTTCTGTTTGCATTTAATAACAGATGAACAGCGTCTGTATACTAAATTGTTTAAATATTAGGAAGGTGGCGAGATGTACAGAGACGTGTAAAAGAACGGGTAGACAGACGGGTAGTGAGATGGGTAGAGAGACGGGTAGAGACGGATAGCGACATAGATAAGCTAACGGGTAGCGAAACGAATAGACAGACGGGTACTGAGACAAAAGAGGGTTGACAGAGGGGTAGCGAGATAGGTAGGGAGATGGGTACAGACACGAGTAGCCAGGCCGGTAGACAGGCATGTAGAGGGAAAGGTTGCGAGACGGGTAGCGTGGTGAATAGAGAGACGAGTACAGAGATGAGTACAGCGACGAGTTGACAGACGGGTAGAGAGAGGGGGTATATAGACAGACAGACGTGTCGAGAGACGGGTAGTGAAACGGGAAGCGAGACAGTTAGAGAGACGGATAGACAGATGGGTAGCGAGACGCTTAAAGATGTGGTGGAAAAACACATGGATAGTGAGACGGGTATACAGACGAGTAGGACGAGTAGATAGGCAGTCGACAGATGGGTACGGAGAGAAATACAGTATAGACACACGGCTAGACATAAAAGTAGTTAGACAGCGGTGGTTAGAGAAACAGATAAATGGGTAGAGAGACCAGTAGGGAAATATACGACATGTAGCGAGACGTGTAGAGAGACAGTCAATCGGGTATGGAGATGGGTAGAAGAACGGATAGGGAAACAAACAGATTGTAGAGAGAGACAGACAGACAGGCAGAAGAAAAGTCTGAGGTTTGAAGCAGTAAAAGCGCAGGGGGTAGAGTCTCCTAGAAAATAATCAAGAAGTATTATCTTTGAAATATATGTATTTTTTTCAGATTTTTACAGAAGTGATCGAAAGATTTTTTATATTACTTTAGTAGGAATTTAGGCTACAGTTTCGTAATCAGGTTTGTAGTAAAGCTTGTTATCAATGTGGTTTGAAGTGTATGAGATTCTATATATAGTTATGCAAATAAACAAGGAGGAAAATTTTTAAATTCAAATGTAAATATTTGTCACAAAGAAAATGTTTCAACAATGAAATTAAATTTGCGTTAAACTACGCTTGCTAAAATACGCTCTCGGCTGCAAATCTGATTACGTGACTTTAAAAAGCTTGGCGTTTAAAAAAAAAAAAATCCGGCTTTTTTTATTGTTGTTGTTGTTTGTTTGTTTGTTTGTTTTTTAAAGTTTTGAGCTATTCCAACTTAAGAAAATGAGATTATTTGCCAAATTATATATACATATATATATATATATATATATATATATATATATATATGAAAACATAGCAGTATATATGAATTTATATATGATATTTTGTAATTCTATCATTTAATTTGCTCTTTTTCACACATTGTATCTTCTTTATATCGTAATTGTTAACCCTATGTTCTGAGAAATATCACTCAGACTAATCCCTTTGAGGGAAGTCCTAGTAATTTCACATACTACATACCGTTTGATATATTGGTACTTTTATGTTATCCTGGCGCAGTTGATAAATCGCCAAATATTGTTTCTATAACATTTTCATATTGAATTCATTTCACTTAAATATAAACCTTTTACTCATTTAATTTAAAATACATGCCTTTCATTAATCCCATTTAAAATGCTAAAAAGAAAAAAAAAGAAATAATGCCATAAATCGAAACCTTTTCTTTAAACACCAAATATATATATATATTTTTTAATTTACACACGCGAAATAAAAAAAGCTGCTATTGCTGAGATTTGCGCCAAATCTCTAATACCAAGTCTACCAAGTTATTGCGGGGTTTTCTTTCAAACAGAAAAAAATCCAGATTAATTTTCGATTTCTACTAAATTGAAATATATTTTATTGTGCTGAAGATTAGTGCTTGCATATTATTTTGCTCCATGTACTCCTTGAACTTTTGAATTCCGATTGTCTACGAAAATCTCCCGCCGGCCAGTGAAAATGACGTACGCATAAAATTTAGTGACGTATGTACTTTAATTGTGCTTTTTTATCTATTTTTTTAATATAATTTCCGAACGGTTTGACATTTATTCTTGGTAATAAATAGACGTCGTTGTCACCTTTATAGGTACCTGCTGTAAAAATTTGAACGAAATCCATTAAATATTTCTTGAGTTATGCTTGACGAAAGCTTTTAATATCCATCCTAGCTATATATGGGGCAAAGTAATACTGCGCTGTGTATGAGTCTTCGCTGCACTCAGACAATAAAGACTAATTTTACCTCAATGATACTAACAATAAATGTAATTTTCACAGTTATCTACTATAAATCCTCATGTGGTTAAATGTCTGTACATTTATCTACAGAAGTCTACAGCATGATAAAAATTTACTGCAATACTTATAACTGATGGGTATTTTTTCAGAGAATTAAAATCACTCATATTGTATAAGTGCTGTAAGAAACTGATCATAGTCACGCAGTCCATGTCTCATCTCGTTCAACTTTAACCCCTTCATGACGAGCGGCATGTATACGTGCCGTATAAGATGCACAAAATCTTTGAATTTAAACACCAATAATGTAGTATACAAATTTTCGCCTTACTTAATTACAGCATTTCAGCGACTAAATAAGACAAAAGAAACGATATGAATATATTGATGTCTGAAGATTGAAATAAGTGTTCTTGATGTTCGTCGTGAAGAGATTAAATGGAGCAATAAATATGTAGCACGTAGTTTCCGGCCCATTTCCAGGACAGTTCAATAAACACATGTTCATTAAAAATTGAATAATTAGACTGCCATTACAGAAAATTAACCGTATTCTTCTTCTTTGTGTTTATTTATAGTTTTTTTAATGTTCCATTTCATGCGACTTTTGTTATGGGATAATTTAAAAAAGAGTTGTTTATCAAAGAATACGTTTTTAGATTATTCGATATAATGAATTAAATAATTATCCACGGGCAAATCTGTGGATTTATTTTGCTCTACAATAGAAAATGCAATAGATTTTAATTAGACTTTAGGCCAGTGGTTATTATTCTTTTTCTGATTATGCCCCACTTAAGCATCTCCAAAATCATAATGCCCCCCCCCCCCATTTTACACACGTTATATACAACTCTTTTTTTTATTCACTCATATTCAGATGGTAGAAACTTAAAGAGTATTAACAATGGTAAAAAATAAAGCAGCAGTCATTTCATATTTTTTCACACGATGTCACGTCTTCTCTTTTACACCAAGTAGAGTTTTGATCCTTGCTCAATTTACCTCAATATAAAAAATCTGAATTAAAAAAAATATATATTGTCTAAATTTTTATGCTCGCAAACTTTCTTGAAAAATGCAATAAAATGTCTTGAGCAATGTCATAATATACATTTATATACGTTGTGTAAGGCTCGTAGCAGAACAATAAGAAATTTATTATTAGCTAAGGTGACCATTTTTAGCTAAGGACGTCCGAAAATTTTATGATTGTTGTTCACATAGTTCTCACAGTTTTTAGGAATTAAACACTTAGCATTGTATTTTATCAATGTTATGAATTCGTATGGTAAAAAATATATTTACAGCTTAAAAAGTTAAACATTTTAAAATTATAAAAGTTTCAAAATTGCTCCATTATACAAACCGTTATAAACTCCAGTCAAACACCTATTAACAAATATATAGCTGCCAATATTACGATGTTTTTTTCCATATGTAATACAGATATTTTTCATCAGCAGATTTATTAAAAAAATTTTGTTTTGTTTCTATGTGTTGCTTAATGCATTTTATTTATGAAGTAAAACTCCTGGTTCAAAATGTGTTTGATTTGATAAAAACCGGAAGGATGACAGCTATGCCTTTCTTCGATCTCTATTTCGGGATTTACTTATTTCTAAAATTGGTAATGCTTAATTTATAAATTTCGAGAACTTTTTAGGTTAAATATTTCAGTCGATTTTAGATATACCTGTAAGGAGTTTTATTAGTTAAAGCTTTTTCATGAGAGATATTCTGAATATGATCAGACGACTCATGGATTAAACACTGAAAAAGATGCGTTAAATTCTAAAAAACAGTAATAAATAAAAAAAAATATATATATATATATTTTTTAAATTACAGTGTAATTCTACCGGTTAAAATTGTATTTCATGCTTTTGAATAAGAACATTTGGAAAATTGAATAACAAACTTCTGTTCTGTCATTTAATTTTTTTATTTTGTGTATATAAATTTTATCCCCAGACTACAACATTAAACCTTTTCGAAAAGCAGCAAAAAAAAAAAAAAAAAAAAAAAAAAAAAAAAATAAATAATAAAAAAAAAGAAAAAAGGCAAAAATTTTGTGTTAATAGCTATTTAACCACTGCTTTAGACCATCATATATAAAATTAAAAGGTTTGTGACTCAGTCGAAATAATGGATGACTTTTTTTTGCAGCATTTTTCGATATATATATTTTTAATAACATATGAGTTTGTCAATTTTTTTTTAAATTACATATCTTCTAGTACAATTTATTGAAATAGTCCTGAAACACAAGTACTTAAAAATATAAAGATTAAATTTTTGTAGACAATAATTAAAATTACTCAACCAAGCACGGGTTCAGTTTTAAGTGTTTCAATCTAACACAGTTGTAAAATTTAAACATTTAAGATTTACTTAAAAAAATCATTAAATCGAAAAAATAAAAAATGCATATAATAAAATAGCTTAGATTGCTGCGCTTAATTATGCACAAAAACGACCCATTTGTCAATAGCATTAGATTAGGGAAGCAACTTTTCTTTAAAGAAAAGAATAGACAATATTTGCAAATTAAATTAAATTTACCGCTGGATAAGACATTATAAAAGCAATATTTTTTATTCAAATAGCCACAGAAAAGAATTAACGGAAACATTTTATAATCTACTTATTATGAAACAATCAACTGCAAAGTTATTCTAACATATTGCGTTAAAACATTTAAGTGTAACAGCAAATCATTTTAAATAATAAATACCAGAAAAATAAATTGGAGGTGCGTTTAATGAATTTTAAGTATTTATTAAACATTTGTTGTACTTGAAATAATCAGAGTCACCACTATTTTATTTCTATTTATTAAAAAAATTACTGAATTAAGACCAGTAACTTTAAGTAACATCTCTAAGAATTATATCAAACATATATACAAAGCATAAAAAATGGCCAATAAAATTTTAAAATTATGTTAAAATTTGAATAACCATTTATGGTTTAATGTAGAAAAAATCCTATTTTTTATGTTAGTTTTTATATTTATTATATACAAAACGTAAATGTAATTAAGAAAAATATATTTAATAAATTACGTCTGCATTTATATCGGAAAGTAATTTAATTGTATATATGATAATTAAGTTGGTAATAGTATGCTTTATAACACTTTTCACTTTGAAAAGGGTTTATGACTTCGGTGTGTCTGGACGTTTGCCTGTATATGCCTGGCCGTCCGCCCGTGGTCTAACTCGCGTAAATATGCTTGTATTACCATGAACTTGGTATATGTTAGTGAGATTTACCATAGAGCGTACTCTATTGAAAATTGAATGTATAGCATTTATAGTTCATTTACAGGGACACACAACAGATTTTCGTTACACATATTGTCTATAGGTACAAATCGTTTGCGCTGCTGCGTTTTATTGATGTTATGATATTTCAAATATAATGAGATTGATATAGGGTCACTACAACATTTGTTCTGTAGAAGATTGAGAACGAATATTCCCCATATATAAAAGAGGGGGAGATGATAAATGTCATGCACAACCTGGCATTTATCATTCATTTACAGGGACACACAAGGGAATTACGTTACATTATGGCCTATGAGGGAAAATCATATGCAGCGTATTTTTAAAGCGCTATTTAAAACATAATGAAATTGATGTGCATTGCTGAGGTGCACTACAAGATGTCTTCTGTAGAATGTGGAGTGCTTAGGATACATTTTTTTAATTTACAGGGTCACAAAAAGGAATTCAGTTACAGTACTATGTATATAAGCGATAATCGCTGGAAGTGCGTTATCAGATGCTGTTATGCGTTTCTTAACTGAGTTAACTTTTAGCTTAATATGTTGTGTGCATAAAAATAACAATGATTTAAATATATGTGATCATATACAAGACTATCAAAATATTTCAAGCCGTCATATATGGGCAGTAAATGTAGCAAAAAAATTCAAATGTGCTTTGCGCTTTATAGCTGAAGGAAATTCTAGGAAACTGTGTGGAGTGTAACAAATCTATAGATCATATACACGGCTGTTCAAAAGACTTCGAATCTTTTATCGACTGTGGGCGTTAATTGATGAAATTGTTTGTTTAACTGTGTTATGCGGTTTCTAAATTTTTTATTTAGATTTCGCCCCGGGATTGCACTTATACTCTAAAGCGAAATATGGGTTACCGGTGCGGTCATCCCTTGCAACACCTTGTTTATTTAGCTATCTTCTTTTATCTTATTAACCAGTGAAGTTTTGTTACAATAATGAGGAAGTTTTGGAAAGTGTTTCTTAATCTGTGTGTGACGCGTGATTTTTCTTTCATGTTTGATATTTCGCTTTGAAACATATTCACAGGAATGGAAGTCTAGTTTAGATAAACGGCTTAGTACAAAAGTTTCTCTCATATCCGTTGAAACACTGAAAAGTTAAGGGCATCGCATTAAATCAACTATTTTTCACGTTTATAGAGCCATCTTTTAAGAGAGCTAAGAGATAATTTAACCAAAGAAATTCAATAATTGCTCATTTTGTGTTGTACAGTTGTGCTATGTACAGTTTTTTATCACTACTCAGCTATAATTTAAAACTTCTTTGTTGCATATTTGGTCATATCTCAAAAAATAACTTAGAAAGACGGTTTTAAAGCTATTCGTATACAGAATTCATCTAATTAGATATGAATTTTTAATTCACTTTTATATGTCGAATTAAACTAAGAAATTAAAATTGATGAAGTCAAACAAATTTAAATTTTAACAAAAATTGATTTTTATTAAAACTAGGAGAAAACGGGTCATGTTTTACAGGAGACAGAAATATATAAAATTAAGTTCCATAATTTTTTTCCCCATTTTTTTTACAAGACAGGGAGTTAGTAAATGACGTATACATAATGAAAATATGGCAGAAAAGCTTAAACCTTTTTAGAATTCATGTATGTGTTTTAAAAAATAGGTCATTGGTATATCAAAAATACATTTTAAAATGTTTTGTCATTTTAATTTCTAATTAGTCCTAGTTTATGATTAACACTTATATCTTATTTTAAATGAAGTTCGTGAATCGAACAATACCAAATTTGTTTATTATAATTAAATGTAGTGAATTAAATAATATTTTAACAAACTGAATATCTATTTAACTAAAAATAACTTTCCTTAATTTTCTGAAAAATGTGGCGAAAAATAGGTTAAAAAAAATAATACAAATGATTTTTTGTTCCAATTCAAATCGCAACGAGAGACAAGAGAGCACCGCACATTGATTACCTTGTTCTTTTATTATTTTTTACCGTTATTTCGAATTTGGATCATTTAGAATTTTTCACGACAGTTTTATTTTTTACTTTTTGTTATAGATGCTACGAATTCTGATGATTGACTATATGGACAGAAGAATAAATCAAAATTTCAATCAAAACATCTATAAAATTGTTCATTGCAATTTTGCTTGAATATTATTATTTTTTAAATCTATTTCATTGTTGGACTTTACGCATTCAAGTAATGTTAGGCTGCTTATTGTACTGCATGACATTACTTGAAGTCGTCGGACTATAATTATTATTGTAAACAAGATTGTTATGATAAGCCAAATAAAAAAATATGCCAATGTATTGTATAATTCCAAATAACCTAGTCGTTGGGGGACACCGTAATACTTACCTATTATGGATATGCATAATATAAAATATGAAAATAAAACATGTGTAAACTACTTATAAAATGCATTGCAATTCGAATAAAATCGTGGCTTGATGACGTCATAAACTTTAAATGCTCTATTACTGAATTGCGTAAGAGAAACATCCTTATAACTCCAAAAATGTTACTCATATTAACTAACGGTTTATTGCGTCGGATTAAGCGTCTCATTTCCAATTAAAATGTATCTTTTAATTGAAATTTGGATGAAATACAGGGTTATGAAAAATCGAAGAGTGTTGAAAATATGATTACAAATATCTCGGCAAATAATTATCCGATCGACTTTATTCTTTATGCAAAATTTGTTTTTTATTGTCTTTTATATTCACTCCTTAAAATAAACAATTTCGAAAAATTTTATATACCTATTATCAGAACGAATATTTTGATAGTTCGAAATAAATAGTTTCGGATAATCGAGGTAACTGAAATTCAATAAGCTTCTTCCCATTATTAAATACTAAGTACATACCAAATTCCAAGTCTCTATCTCAATTTGTTTGGGAGATCGAGCGTTTACAGACACAGACACAGACACACAGACAAACGGACGGCAATTTTTTTTTTCTAAAAATATGTTTTCGGAATCTCCAGTGTCTGAAACGTGTAAATTTCTGATCCGTAATTTTTTTTTTTCGATTTTCAAAACGTTTACAAGATTTACCCTATCTACGTATGATTGATAAGTAACAATTACAGAATTCATTATTTTTGTTCATTTAGCATTATATACATTACCAAATTTGTCAAAAATAATATGAAAAACTTTTTTACTTTTTGTTACCTAGATTGAGTACATATCGGAATGATTATTTAAATTACTTACTGGGAGACAACTTGCCATGAAACTGATGTAATGAATCAGAAAAAGCCTGAAGAATTTTTATATTCATTTGTATTTACCACAAAAGTGTTAAAGTAACCAAAACAGTGTTCTTTTAGTACAATGCAGTTTCTTTCTTTTACCCGTGAGCTATTTTCGACTCAAACTTCAATAAACTCAGAATAAATTTTGCGTGAATACTCAGCTTGAATATCTCGTTTTCCATTCTTTTATATATTTATATTTGATTTTTGCAATTTTGAGACATTTGATTGCAATTTTGAGATATTCTTCTCAAGCGGGTCCTCAAGGTGGGTGACGTGACGTCCATACCTATTAGAATTTGTAGCATATATAAACAAAATGGAAAAATAAAATTTTCATGATAAAATGCAAAATCATCTATATACTCGGCAAAATCGGAGAAAAGTAATTAAAGATCAAGGTAATCAATACCATTACTCGAAGTATTCGAATGACGATGAGCATTCCATCTTTTATTATTATAAAAAAATAAATTGTTGTAAATAAAATGAAATATAGTATGTCAATGTAATCTATAATTAAAAATATATAATTTAAATGAATCGTGATTTTTTATCATTTATCATTATACACATTACCAAATTTGTCCAAATAATATGAAAAACTTTAACATTTTTTAATACGTAGTTTGTCTGAATGATTATTTATATATTATATATTTACTTCGATACAATTTGCCATGAAACTGATAGAATGAATGCATATATATATATATATATATATATATATATATATATATATATATATATATATATATATATATAAATCTTGGAGAAATGTTTTATTCATTTTTATTTACTGCAAAGCTGTTAAAGTAACCGAAACTGTTTCCTTTTTAGTACAATGCCTTTTTTTACTTTTTCCCGCGAGCTATGTTTCACTCACACCTCGATAATCTTAGAATAAATATTGCGTGAACGCTCAGCTTCAACATCTCGTTTTAAATTCTTCTTATTCATGTATTTTTCTTATTTTCAGTTAAAGTGCGTTATATATATATATATATATATATATATGACGGGAGGTGCTGGGTTCGATCCCAATCGCGCCCGTCGGCCTAATCGTTCGGAGTTTTCGTGGTTGTCTTCGAGGAGTGGATTTATTCATGCGTAAATACGGGTTAGGTTCCCTTAGAAAGACCCCCACGAAGGGCACTCCCCCCGGGCCTATATCCCAAGTGTAGATAATTGGCCGTCAATAATCAACCCAACCCAACCCAACCTTTGAATTCAAACGACAACGAACAAGTTATTTTACTAAATCTGACCAAATTTTTAATTTAAAGATGACATGTATTTAATTAATATATGGAATAACTAACTTGAAATCAAAAGCTAAAATATTTTATCTATATATACATATGCTTTTTTTTTTGTTTACTGGCACCGAAAATATCAGAAGACGCCCCCCAAAAAATTTTCAGGTAGTTACTGTTCTCCTTATTTAAATTAATTAGATGATAAATTACATTTTACTCGCTACTTTTATAAAAATATGCATTTAATTTAATAAACACAAGTGAAAAAACTTCATCTTTGTTATTAATTTAAAAAACTCAATCAAGGTGCGTACACTATTTGGAATTTCCAAGGAGTTTGATACCACTATTTCTAATTAGAAAATTTCTATTTAATATGAAAGTCGCCTCGTTTAGACTCAGAATTCGTAATATTTTTATGAGATTAAAGAAAAGCAAAATATCCTATTAAATAATTGTGGTAGAACTGTACGCACACTGCTGACTTGATGACTTTTTTCTTTCCTTTTTAGATGAATCACCAAAACTGACTGTCATTTTTTACATTTTAAAAATGTTTTTTTAATGTAAATACTATCTTAACCAAAAATAAAGCGATATTCTAGAACCTATTAAGCACAATATTTATAGCAAGCAATAAAAGAAATCCGAATGCTGGCAATGACTAACCGATGCCTTAAAAAAAGAAGAAAATTACCATTTTAATTCACAGAAAATTCCTTATAATTATATAGGGTTTACTTTGTTATAATGAAATATCTATTCGTTAAAACTAAACCTAACTTTTAAACGTTAAATATGAACATGATAATTTTATTACGCATTTAAAGAAACCAGAAAGGTTTTAAATGCTGAAAAAAATGTATTTTTGCAATTATTTTTATAATGTTTGAACCTTTTTAGAATGTTACACAGTTGGTCCGACGGGAAAATTCCTAAAACTGCGTTCATACTGAAAGTAACTTAGACAAATGACGCTTAACAATGTTGTCTAAAAGTTTAAACTCAATTTTCCCGAAACATCGTTTTTCAGCGGTTTTGCAACGATAACTTTTGATTACAAACAAATTAATGGATTTACAGGTGGTTTTTCTTTAAATTAAACAAAATGAAACTCTCCACAAACTGTACTTGATAAACAAACATATTTTCCCCCAAGTAATAACAAAAATTATGATAAAATTTTATGGATTTTGAATTTTTGGTACTTTTCTATTATAGGGGCAGTAGCGTTTTTTTTAAAAGCTTGGCGCAAGTTGGGCTTTAGAAAGGGAGATTTGTTGCCAATTGATGTAAATAGATATGAAAACAAACCTAATGAACTTTTTTGCTAATACACATTTTATAATGGACTATGATTTGATACTTTTATATAAAAATTAATGTAGTAATATTTACATATTCATTAATTAATTTTAATGTATTCATATTCATTAATATTTAAGAATGTTTTCGATTAATTGTATTTAGATTAATGCCCAATGTGGACAATATCATATTAACTTCTA
The DNA here is from genome assembly GCA_963931845.1 of Maratus michaelseni. Lineage (NCBI taxonomy): Eukaryota > Metazoa > Arthropoda > Arachnida > Araneae > Salticidae > Maratus > Maratus michaelseni. Next base: position 191,893,466 of record OZ007587.1, read on the forward strand.
ATACAATGTGTACTTTCTTAAATGCTAAAATAGTACATGTATTAATTTTTATTAAATGTTCTACACTCTCCACTTAAATCATGTGTATTTAATTTTTTACATTGTTTGTAGAAACATTATATGTAACTAATTAATTTCAATATTTAATTAATATTAATTTTAAATCCTTAGCATCTTAATTCTTATAATTTTTTATTTAAATTTGATTATAAATTAATTTACGTGATGTTGCATTTCTGGCAAAGCTATTTAACTGTGGCTATGTCATTGCTTGGTACAAATATTTATCTGAAGCATTAATCAATAATTATTAATTTCACCATTTTACGTAGAATTTTTTACATAGAATTTTTCATTTATACATCCATTCCTTTTTTTTTGTCTTTAATTTAATTGAATAATTTATCAACATAATTTTATTTATTATTTAATTATATTTATTTATTATTTAATTATATTTATTTATTATCTAATTATATTTATTTATTATCTAATTATATTTATTTATTATTTAACTATCAGTTATCATTCTTTAGACAGTAGTATTTGTTTTAATCTTTAACTAATAATAGTAATCAACGGTTTTTATTTAATCATAGAATATTCACTAATTTTCTCATAGATAGCAACACCTTATTAATTCATTTGAAAACAGCTGATTCTATATTGGTTTGTGTTTGGCTTTGCTGGTACAATAATATTCCTTGGTCAATCATCTTTTAAAACTTATTTTGGCAACATGTAATGATTTTCTGCAATTCATTGGCTGTGTTATGTGTTGACTCCTGTTTGGATCATGTTTGGACCTATCTGGTAACTGTTGTTTTATTTTCCCTATATCCTTTTTAATCTTGTTGTATTTTGAACTTTATGATTATACTAGCAAGCTACGCCCTCTACGCTGGTCAATTTCTCTTAACGAACCTTTAATCAAACAAAATATTGACATTTCATAATTCACTTTTATATTTTAACAGAATAATAAGGATACTATAATTTGTGACTCGTGCTATAGTCAATATACACGTCAGGACACGTCGCCCTTATCATTATCTTTTTACGCGTGAAGGTTTCGCTATGGTACTCTATTGTGAAATTTGGTAATTTTAGAAATTCAATAGTTGAAAAATCGCAGAATCATTAGATCATTTTTCTTTAGAAATTCTTCTTAGAGCGCATTTAGATCTTATAAATAACAATCATGCCGAACTTGAAGTTTCTAGCTCCTTCAGCATCGCAAAAATCGCAATTTTAGAACGTTTTTCGCTTCTGCACCCCCCTCGGGGTAGTGGCACCGACATAAAATATATCCTATGTTGGAGCAGGGATTGTCACCATCCTTTTGCCACCATCACTTTTGAAATCGCTTTAGTAGTTCCAGACATTCCATACAAATTGTAATTTAGAATGTTTTTAGAAAATGTTTTGTTTATTTCAGCCTTTTAAATTTCGATTTTTTTTTAGATTTTGTTCTTATAGAGCATTTAAATCTTGTAAGTAACGACCATACAAAATGTCAAGTTCCTAACTCCTTCATTATTGAAAATATCATAATTTTGGAACGTTTTTCGCTCCTGCACCATCTGCGGGCAGTGGCACCGACAAAAAATTTAGCATATGTTGGAGCAGGGACTGTCACCATCCATTTGCCACCATCACTTTTGAAATCGGTTCTGTAGTTTCAGAGATTCCATAGAAATTGTAATTTAGAATGTTTTTAGAACGCTTCTTCCTCATCTCACCCTTTTAAATTGCGAATGTTTTTATAATTTGTTCTTAGAGAGCATTTACATCTTATAAGTAACTACCATACCAAATTTGATACTTCTATCTCCTTCAGTACACAAAAAATCGAAATTTTAGAACGTTTTTCGCTCCTGCACCCCCCTGGGAGTGGTGGCACCGACATAAAATATAGCCTATGTTGGAGCAGGGATTGTCACCATTAATTTGCCACCATCACTTTTAAAATCGCTTCAGTGGTTCCAGAGATTACCCCCTACAAACAAACAAACAAACAAACAAACAAACAATCTTTACTACTTTATATATTAGTATAGATAAGGGGGAATTAGCCCCTTGTCCCCCCCCCCTTTATACTTAACCAATCAATCCCGAAAACTAATCAGAGATGCTCCTTAACACAGTGAACCTATAAGTAAAATTTGAAGGAAATGGGATAATTCTGCATGAAAAACCCATTTACATAAATTAAGGGGGTATTAGCCTCCCGTTCCCCCCCTTTATACTTAATCAATCAATCCCGAAAACTAATCAGGGAAGCGTCTTAACCCAATGAATCTATAAACAAATTTTGAAGCAAATAGAATAATTCTGCATGAAAAACCCATTTATATAAATTAAGGGGGGGATTATCCCCCCGTTCCCCCCCTTTATACGTAACCTATCAATCCCGAAAACTAATCAGGGAAGCGCCTTAACACAGTGAACCTATAAACAAAATTTGAAGGAAAACGGAATAATTCTGCATGAAAAACCCATTTATATAAATTAAGGGAGATTAGCCCCCCGATCCCTCCCCTTTATACTTAATTAATCAATCCCGATATTAATCAGGGAAGCGCCTTAACTCAGTGAACCTATAAACAAAATTTGAAGGAAAACGGAATAATTCTGCATGAAAAACCCATTTATATAAATTAAGGGGGGGGGGAATTAGCTCCTTGTACCCCCCCTTTTATACTTAACCAATCAATCCCGAAAACTAATCAGGGAAGCGCCTTAACACAGTGAACCTATAAACAAAATTTGAAGGAAAACGGATATTTCTATGAAGAGTTATCGCATTACGTACGTACATACATACATACAGAACCGGCTGCCTAGCTCTCAGGGCTTGACAGCCAGTGTGATAACTGAAAAATCGCAATTTTAGAACGTTTTTTGCTCCTGCACCCCCTGGGGTTAGTGGCACCGACATAAAATATAGCCTATGTTGGAGCAGGGGTTGTGACCATCAATTTGCCACCATCACTTTTGAAATCGGTTCGGTAGTTCCAGAGATTACCCCCTACAAACAAACAAACAAGATTTACTTCTTTATAATATTAGTATAGATTTCACAGTTTTTTTCTCTTTTTTATGGGTAAGGTTTCTTTCCTTTTTAAAATTGTTTTTATTTTTTGAACTTTATGATGTTTTCACAGTTTATTTCTCTATTTTGGTGTGGCAGTCCCAAAATCATATTCTTTAGCAATGTTATGGCTAATATGATGATGAAACCACACATTTTATTTGTGGTATTTAGGCATTTGGGACCTGAAGATTCTGTCTAAATTCCCCAAATTTCATTTTTTCAGTTTTTAATTTAATTTCTTCTTCTTCTTTTTTTTTTTCTTTTTTTTTTAAACTATGTATATGGCATCTATATTCAGAGTGTTGGGGAACACTACTGTTGTCAATTAATTATTACATTCTAATTCATAATTTCATAGTTTTTGCTGGTGTTTCGGTAATGTTTTATTAATGGTTATATGTATATATATATATATATATATATATATATATATATATATATAATTATAATATTTTTGAATTTCAAAAAACATATCAAGTTCTTGTAACAATCTAATTAAATCTCCAGAGAGATAATTAGTAATAATGTGTAGACAGAATACCACATAGTTAAAAATTAACAAGTGCAATCATAATTTTACCCTAGCTTGTGCTTCAATGGTAATTGGCCAAAAATACTGAAAATATGAAGAATATTTAAAAGGGGAGAGAGAGAAAATTATAAAAATATACACACACACATATATATATATATACACATATATATATATATATATATATATATATATATATATATGTATATATATATATATATATATATATATATAATAAACCATAAAATGTTAATAAGTTGGAGTTGATATCAAGTGAACACAAATGGATTAAGAAATGAAATATGAACTATATATAATGGAAAATTGGATAACAAGAGATTTAAATTAGAATTGGATATGAAAAAAACACGTATAGATATAATTTTCATCCTGGATGTACCCACACGTGTTTTTAAAAATAATTCAGTATTTCATAACTATACTGGCATATATGCTAAGATCAGTACAATCATCCAGGTATACTGAATTATTACCAGAAGACAATTGGAAATAAAAACTAGTAAAGAATAGATAAAATATTTTTACCAGATAACAGTTGGAAATAATAAAATTGGAAATAAAAAACTTGTAAAGAATAGATAAAATATTTTACTCACAATAATTATCCAAAATCCTTAAACAACACAAGGTCTAATTTATACCAATATGACCACATGGCGCACATCATAAAATATCAAATATTTGATGATATTGTCAAGTTGAGAGAAATTATTTGAAGGTTAAGTAGAGAGAACATAATTTGAATTATCACCTTAATTATTACGCATTAACACAAATTGATTTAAAACACACAAATTTATTTATGTGATAAATACACTCAAAAACAAATTTATATTTGTGAATATACAAATTTTCCATTTAATTTTAATCGTTAAAAGTAAAATTTAAATACACAAGCGATAAGCGCCCTCTATAGGTAAATTAAAAATATTATTAACATTTATTTGACAAGCAATGTGCTGCCCTCTATTGGAACAATAATAATTCAAAATTAAGCTTGATTTACAAATTTATTATATTAGATTTAATAATATATATAAATAGTAAAGTAATAATATCACTGTAGTTTTACATTATCATCGTACAAAATCCAATGATATGAATTAAATTTAACCAGAATTATATTTATCTTACATAGTATTTCAAAGATTCTTACATTGAGTAAATATTATGTAAAAAAATTAATTAATAAAAATTAGATTACTTATGTGTTTCAATCATTTTAATGCAATGCAGTATTTAAAAGACTTTATTAAAATTAAACATTCAAATAAAATATTAAATATATATATATATATAATTTATGTTTGTGATTTATAATCAACAATGTTATCAACAATGTTATCCTTGTATAATTTTATGTGTTTTTGTATAAGTTATTTTACAGTTATTTTAATACAATGCATATTTTATAGACTATTATAACTGATCATTAGAATCACATAATATAAAAGTGATCGACTAAAAGCACAATCACAGTAACTATATAAAGTGTAAATAATATTCAACCATCTTAAGTATTGTCCTTATATGTATTAATGGTATATGTTTTAAATCTGATCATTAGTATCACTTAAAATAAAAGTGATCGGCAACGCACAATCACAATAACTATATAAAGTGTAAATAATGTTCAATCATCTTAATTATTGTCCTTATATTTTTTTATTGTATTTATGTATGTTTTAATTGTAATTTGCTATATTATTTGCTATTTTTTATCGCACACTAAAACAATAATTTATTACATAACATGTTTATATTTATATGATGTAATAAATGTTATTTAAAAGAGTTGATAATTGAATTTATCAAAAAAATAGGATAACCATATAGTTTTGCATGATCTCGAATAAATCTAATATTTTTGTTTTTATTTATATCTGAGCATAGATATTTTATACGATGAAGATAATTGATAATTATATTTTTATAAACTGATTTATGTAAACATGAAACAAAATTGGTAAAAATATTTACTTTAAATGGAAAATCAAATCTTTTATCATAAATATCAAAAATTAATTTATAATTATCGTTAATTTTAATTTTTAAGTCAAGAAAATTTATATTATTATTAATCAAATCATTTTCGCTCAATGTAAGCTGATTAGGATAAAAATTGAGTGGTGATGTGCAATTTTTATCATTGAAATAAAATGTGATAATGTCATCAATATAGCGATAAAATACATAATCATTGTTCGGACCAATATTTCTTTCATAATAATATAAGTAAAGGTCAGAGAGAATACTAGAAGCGGTCCCACCCTGCGGTATTCCCTGGCATTGTTTATAAATAATATTGTCATATAGGATGTAATTATTATGCAATGTAAAATTTAGTAAAGTTTTAAAAAAATTATGGAAATATGATCTTTTAATTTTAATTGAAATTTAAATTCTTTAAATAATATACACATTGTTTTATGTAAGTCTTTTATATCAATGTTATTAAATAAATCATTAAAATCCAATGTTTTTATGAATTTTACTGGATTGATATTATTTATTTTATTAATAAGCTGAAAACTATTTTTTAGGCAATGTTGGTTATTATGGTTTATCGTTATATCATATATCAGCTTTAAAATATTAAGTAGTAAATTGCTTGCATTATTATTATATGTATTACACCCAATGGTAACTGTGTGAAATTTAATTGGATTTTTATGAAATTTTGGAATTATAACAAGATAAGGATAATTTAAATTATTACATTTGATTTTTAGTAATTTGTGATAATTTAATAATTTTCTATTATTAATTTCAATATTTAATTTAGTTTTATTGAAAATATTACTTGTGTTAATTGCATTGTGAATTAACACTTTATAGTACTCTTTACAAATAATAGCATAATTATTTGGAGATTTATCTACATAAGTAATTAAAAAATTGTTTTGTAATCCTGATATATGTTTATTTATATTTTTAAAAGCTGCATGTGTAATATGTTGATAATTTTTTATAATTTCATTTTGTAATTTATCTATTACAGAAAATCTCCATTCACTAAAATACTCGATAGGTTTATTGTAATCAATAGCAATTTTATATATAAATAAATGAATATCTTGAATAAATTGCAATATTATGGATTTGATATTACACCTATATGGAAGGCGAAATTTTGTTCCATTATGCATTAAATTTTGTAAAATAGGTTGTTCTACAATATTAAGATCACCAGTAATAATATGACCATGTGTTGTATTTAGGTCCTTTTGAAATTTTGGGTCATTACAATAACAAGGGTAATTATTTAAAGAGACCATTTGTTTTGAAAAAGAATTGTAGTTAAAAAATTTTACGTCCAAGTGTGCGATTATATTTATGTCTTGTGAATAGTAAAATTTTTTATTGGAAAATTATTATTAGTGTTGTTTATGACATTGTGTAAATTGATATTGTTAAATACATGATTGGAAAAATTTATAATTAGTTGTGTATTATAGTTTTATATTTAGGTTTATTAGAAAGACTTGTATTTAATAGGTTTGCTCTATAATGAAGAATATCATAAAAGATATCACAAAAATGTGGAGAATATTGATTCTTTTAAATACTTTCAAATACTGGTTTAAATATTTTTTTTTAATACTAAAAATATGTTTTCTTATAGCAATCCAACAATAATCATTACAAAATTGTGCCTCAAGATCATCAAGCTCTTGTTGTATCACAATATTATCAGTGTATTTTTTGTTATTATGTTTACCTCTACATGATCTTGAAGTTTTTTTTATGTTTGAAAAATTTAATCCTGAATAAAGATTTTATAATTTTCATATTTAGTTAAATCTGAAAAAACAGGATGTGATTTTTTGTATACTAATTGATTTAATCCATAAGGATAAGTAGTATTAAAATGTCTTATATATTTAGATTCTAGAAAAAGTCGTTCTGTAAAATTTTTTTGTATTTTAAGTATTTTAATAGTAATATTTTTAAAATGAGTATATCCAATATTATGAGTAGTTTGAAATTTAGATTTTTTAAATTTATCAATATGAGAACGATGTAAATTTAGCCGTTTATGTAATTTTTGATAAGACTGTCCAATATATTCCATATTACACGAATTGCATTTCAATGAATAGATTACATTGTATGCTTTGCAAAAATTATTGTATGATTTGTATGCGTTACCAAATTAAGATTGTGATTATTTGAAATCTGGGACTTATCAGCTAAAGGACATGTAAGGCAAAGCTTAGATTCACACTCACGAAAACATAGTACAGGCTTGGGACAATAGAATAGGTTATCTGATAACGATCCAGGAAGATCCCTAATAATCTTCCTGTACCGAGCATTAGTCCTGGATCCACCAAAGCCTAAATTGCCAGTATCTAACATTTTACTCATAACTACCATATTGTTTGAAAGCAATAAAAATTGCAAGAGATACATAGTAAAAATTATAATTATAACATCAAATAATAATTTTTTTAAACAACTTTATTTTTATAAAGTACTCTTGAATAACCAAAAAAGAAAAAATCATAATAATAAATATTTAAAATAAGATTAATGATTGTTTTATACTTGATTAAATATAATAAAACTATTTACATATATACATAAAGTCCCATTAAGCAAACTAACATCAAAAGACAACAATCTAAAATCCTCAAGCAATAATAAGTCAATACAAAATTAATGTTGGCAAAAAAGAACCTGAATAAGATGTTATAAAGATGCATTTGAAAATTCAAATTCAATTCAGCTAATCAAAGTGATTTATGAGCCAAATAGGGTAATTTATGGTATCATATGAAAATCAATAATTTCAACTATATAATTATTGAAAAGAATATATATATATATATATATATATATATATATATATATATATATATATATATATATATATATATATATATATATATATATATATATATATATATATATATATTATTGTTTTGTATGTACAATTTACTTCTGTTTATATATAAAAATAGATAAATGTCTTCCTTATTTTAAATAAATTTGATAAACATTGAAAAAGTGCTTGTGTTTAAGAAACAGTGAATAGGATGTCAGAAAATATGTTGCCAATTTTCTTTCTCTCGCCAACGCCATTTTCTCTGTCTTATCGAGGCCCCTATACTTGTAAAATACTGAACACTTTTCATTAAAATTTTGTAATGATTTTTTCCTTTAGGTATAATCGAGAGACAACGTAATAAGTAGTATAAAGAATAAATGATGACTCAAAAATATGGAACCTGGACTTCAAATTCGTTTCAGAACTAGTTTTGCAAGATTAATTTTGTCGTAAAATACATTTGTTATTTGTTTTTCTAAATTTAATAAATATTTTTTATTTTTTTAGAACCTAAATAAATAAATGCATAAAGAAGTAATAGTCTAAATTAATTAAAGGCTACCTAATCCACGATCAACCTTCAGTGAGTTTTCGTCATTTCAAAATTTTCTGGTCCTCTTAAATTGCGCATGTCAATAAAAATTGGAATTACAAATTTTCATCAATTTTGGATGGATAGTTAAAATATTAAAATCCACGTGAATTATTAATTAGATATCAATAACCACCCACTAAAGCTTCTAGTCCAAATAAATACATTGTTATGGGCCAGAATTTGAAACGGTACGAATTTTATTCTTTCGTTATATGTATTTTAAATAAAAATGATTATGTATGAATTGTATATAAGATTAGTAGAATTTTTTAAAAACTTATATAATTTTTTTATTATGCTACTTTCTAAAATCTAACATTTACTTCAACATCCTGATCACATGCAATCATTTTTGTTTTTCATATTTTATTCTGTTTCTTATACTGATGGATATTTCACAACGACTCGAAATTCAGTCAGCTGCAGACTATGTGTTTTGAAGATCTTTTTGTTTTTAAAATAAAAAAAGTAGTTTACTGTGTAAACATAACTCATACCTTTATTATAATAAATTATACAACCTTTTTATCTGAGAATAACTGCCCCACGACTCGGAAAGTAAGTAAATGGCACGTACAGTGCAATAATTTTGTTAACAGTTTACTTTGAAAAAAAAAAAATCAGAAATAATTTTTCAAATAATTTGACGGTTTTATATTGGAAGTTTGATCTAAGAAGAATGATTTAATTCACTTTGAAAAAAAATTCTGATTTATTATATATTTTACATATGAGGGATCACGTGTTTTAGCTATATATCAATAAATAAATGTGTTATTAGAAATAAAAAATATGACGCAAAAAGATTTTAATTTAAGTTGAATATTTTATGCAAATTTTAACATTTGTATTAAAAATTCATTGTACTAAGCTGGTACGAAAACGTTCTCAAGTTGCATTTTTATGATATATTTTCACAAGACTAACATTCCCTTTAACCCTTTTTCAGATAGAAGCATTCCTCTATTGTATTTTATACCTTAATTTATAATTTTGTTTAAAATGTCCTACAACGCTGGCACAAGAGACTCGACAGCGTTCTGTTTTCGAAACAAAAATGAGACTCAAGTAATTTACTCTGAAAATATTACACTGATTCATTATTCTAACAAATTACGTGATCTTTCATCAGAGTAAGGTAAAGCCAGGAGAGATGTCGCGGTCGGAGAGATTGCGCACATAGCGGTTCGGGGGGAAGGAGTAGAGTGAGAGCGCAGCGACTCCAGGTAGTTGTACAACAACAGTAGTGGAGTATCTACATGAAAGTGCACGTTGATTGCTTTGAGCGTCTAAGATAAAGTATTGCTATTTTGTTTTGTTTTCCCAAAGTAAGTGCTTGAATTTTCATAGCTATTCATCAGAATTTCTATCCAATGTCAATAGTGCAAAATATTTTAAACTTAAACGATTTCTCATACGCTACTAATCTAGACTAACAATGTGAACATCAATGGTTCGTTTTAGTAGCGGCCATGTTTAAATAAAAGGCCACGCAATCTCTCCTACCGAAATTGGAGAGTTTCCGCATCTGCTACTTAGGAGAGATGGCGCATTGTTCCCATTAGTTTATATGCTAGGAGAGATTACGCAGCTTATTGGTAAATTTGCATAAAAAAATGAAAAATGAAAATGGACTAATTTTAAATTAAACGTGTTATTAAGTTACATAATTTTATTTTGTAGTCTTATCTGGACTTGCTTTTTCTGATTCTTTATTTTTTTTTTCCTATAATTAAAATTTTTTCGTTTTTCTGATTCTTTACGCATAGGTTGAAATATTCACACCCAATACATTAAAATTTGTTCACAAAAACCTTACAGCAATGTCATTTAAGTGTAATTATTATTGTTAACAATTTAATTGTAGTTATTATTAGTAGCAATCTATCCTACCCTTGTGCGCAATCACACCAACCCGGTAAGGAGAGGTTGCGCAAAATAACTTTCTTGGTTTTATTACAACTGTTCTATTAAATTGCAACATAACAACAAAATAGCAATGAAAATGCATAAAAAACAAATGAAGTAAAAATTATTCATGGATAGTTTAGCAAAAAATTAATATTTAGATTTTTTATTGTTATTCTTTTGAGTTGTGCGCAGACTCTCCTAGCTTTACCTTATAGCTACTCCATTTTCGAGAAACAAAGTTAGATGACATTCACAATAAAATAACTTTGTTAACAATGCACTTTACAAACACGCCGTCAAATGACTTAAAAGTTTTAAATTAGAGGATTTTAGCAAGAAAAAGAAACTAATTAAATCCACGTGAATAATTACCCCAGGGATCATTATACAAGAAAAATATGAAGTAACGTGATCTTTTGAACTCAGAGAATTCATACATAGAAATATGTATTACTCAGGCATAATACAGTATTTAAATTAAGGAATGTTTTTGTTGTGACTTTATACAATATGTAGACTTATTATTTAATTAATTTATTTTTAACTGAACTGTGATAGAAGTGGTTCAAGATCCTAAAAAATCAACATTTTGCTATTTTACCTTAAAGTATCTGCTAATCCGTAACAAACTAAAAAATATCCAATTTCCATCTAACATACTTTTATTAAATGACTATTTCTTACTTAAATTAACAATATATTACATTTTTCAATTATTTAAAACACAGTCTGCATCTGTAAATGCAAGAATTATAGTACGTTAATTTAATAGGGAAAACAGTTTATTGTAAATTACGAAAACATTTGTTGGAAAATTTTAAATTAAGGTTAATTATGATTAATTGTGACTTCAGATTAATTTTATATTATTATTATTTAACAGACGAGAGCCAAAAAGTTTAACACTTTTCAGTAATTATGGTCCAAATTTATTTTTAACTTTCTATGTAAAGAATAACCTGTATAACGTGTTATAGTTATATATAAATAAATGTTTTTAAAAATAAAATATGCATAATAAAGATTTTTCATTTTATAAAAGTTATATTTTATTTATGATATTGTTTGTTAAGATGGAACAAACGTTTATTTCCAGTTGCATTGTTAAGCTATATTGTCGTTAAAGTAGCCTTTATTTAATTATTTTATCATACGCAAAATTTAAAAAAAAAAAGTTATTTACCACAATTTCAATAATACCTATATAGTACCATATATAGGTATTACTAAACGAAAAATAGAGGAAAGGGTTAAAAAACACGAAAGAGATATAAGATTCAATAAAGAGACCACAGCAATAGCCCGTCTAAACAAGAAATCCCTAATACAGATAAATGTTAAAGAAGTACAGAAGATTGCAAATTATAACAATTTAAATTATGAATTAATGCGTGAAGCCATTGAAATAAATACAGAAAACACAGAGATCTGCAATGATGTAATGCATGCTACAATAGACAAGAGATGGCGCCATCTTTTACATTTTTGATAAAAAACGGCAAAGTTTGAATAAAAACAAGAGGCGATGGCAAAGGTCAGTAAAATTAAAGATTCCCAAGAAGATGGGTGAGAATTTTTTTTAGCACATATAAATGCTTTTAAAAGGACTGACTTCTAAAAGGACTGTCTCCTATTTGGAAGAAAGTACCGTATATCTTTGTAAATCACATCTGCATTGGCTTTATATGTGAAATTTGTTTTTAATGTCTGTAAATAGTAGTGTAAAGTAAAAATATATTTTATTTTAGGTATTTTATTCCGTCATTCATAATGCTGGATTAAAATTTATTACAACGATGCCATGAGAGATTGTCACTTACAGATGCAGTTTGCTCTCCCACCTCGTTATCTTTTAAAACAAAAATGAGACTGAAGTAACTTACTTATTACACAGATTGATTAGTGTAACAAATTACGCAATCTTTCAGCAGAGAACAGCAAAGTTAGATGACATTCAAAGTGAAATAGCTCTGTTAATAATGCACTTTAGAAACAAGTCTTCAAATAAGTTAGAAGTTTTAAATTAGAGGCTTTTAGCTAGAAGAAGAAATTAATTAAATCCACTTGAATACTTATGTGGAGGATTATTATAAAAGTCAATCATCCACAGTCACGATCTTTAGAACTTTATATATATCACGATCTTTATATATATATATATATATATATATATATATATATATATATTTAAATTGTTTTCTGTTGCATCTGATACAATATACGTAGAATTATTATTTTTATGTTTAACTCAAATTGATAAGTGAATAAGATCATGTTCATAAATTCATCATTTTGCCATCTTACCAGAATTTGCTAGTATCTAACAATAAAGATATGTTAAATTTGCAATTTGCATTTTTTTATTAAATGACTGTTTCTGATCCAAATCAACAATATATTACATTTTTTTTTCATGTATTTGAAATAAATTGAAAATTATTTTTAACATTTCATCTTTAATTTTGTAAAAATGCTAAGAAGTAGTTTAATAGTGAAAACGATACATAATACATTTAAAAAACAATTGTCGAAAACTTTAAAATGATTAATCTTAATATTGAACAGATGAGAATGGTAAATTAATACACTTCGGGCTAATTTCTTAAAACATTCCAGACATATAAAGTTTTTTTTTAATCACATTTTAATGACATCACATTGTCAAACATTGTCAGAAGAATGAAGAACTCACAAAATATAATAAATATAAAAATTGGACATGAAAATAATTAATTTACAAGTATTTTAATAATTTTTGTGGTTGTTTAACATAGAAGTCTTGTTTCTCAAATTTCCACAAACACACTCGCTATAATTTGGAAAAAAAAATGAAAAAAAAAAAATCCATCAAATATAAAGATGCTTTTTTTATTCGATTAAAACAAAATTTTAATATTCTAACAGTATTTTAATAAATGTCATATTTTACAAAATTTTATTTTTAATGTATTATATTTCTGAGTTTTTATACATTAATAAAATTTTACATGTATCAGAAAAAAGTTACTAAATGCTTTACTGATAAGAAACTTCAAGAGATTCAGCTTAGCGTCATGTTGATTTACTGTCATGTTTTTCACACTAGATTATTTTATGATACACATTAATTATTAACATTCATAGATAGTTTTTGGTATTTTTTTTTTTATTTCAAGGGCTTGTTTCTTCATTAATATTAAACATTTAATAATAATAATAATAAAGTATAATTTAACCTTTCTAAAACAAAATCGCATAACACAAACAAAAATAACAAATACATTATCCTAATTTTGAATACATTACATAATATTTTAATTTGTTTAGGATTTTCACAATTGATTTTAAATCAATTCACTTTTTTACGTAATTATATCATGTAAAAGTTTTATTTGCTAAGCATAATTTTGACAAACTCGATATGTTTTGTTGAATAAACTGGTGAAAGAAAATTCATTTTCTGTGATTTACATTAGAAAGGCTAAAAATTTCAACGAAACCTTTTCCTTTTACAACTTTTACATAGAAATAAAATAGGGCCTGAAACTAACATAATTTCTTGTTAATCCATTTTTCTGCGCTATTTAATGTAACTTTTTCAATTTAAAATCTCACACATTAATTTAAAAAATAGTTAATATATATCATTTTTTAAATAAATTCGGAAATTAACGATATGTTTAAGATAATTTTGAAAAGCTTTATTTGTTTGTTGAATGAAAAGATTGAATCAAAATTTCTATTCTTGTATTGAAATGGCATAAACGTCATCGAAATATCCAAATTTAACACCTTCTTTTCACTTTAACGGGTTCTCTTCAGAAATGTACATGTAAATGAAAGAACTTTTCTGACTCACTAAATTTACCTTTACAATTGAATACAATGTTTTTTATTTCATATATCGTTTCCTCACTGGAGAACTACTGAAAATGAAAATTTATGCTCTCCATGAAACCAAAAGTTAATTTTTAATTTATAAGGTATCTAAAGTTAATTGTAAAAGTTATAATGACTTTTAACTTATTTATTTTTTCTGTTTTTTTTTTTTTCATATTTAGAATCCGGACGCTTTGAAGTTTTAACATAAATGTATCAGAGTCAAAACTTTATTTTTTTAAAATTAATGTTCAATTACTACACTCTCTGAAATTCTGTGATGTGAAGATGGAACGTGCCTTATCTCTGCAAGGTATATGTTCAATACGCAATTATATTGCCGAAAACGTGTAGTCAAATTATGTGTATTGTATTTCCTTTGCATTTGGATTTCTCAGATTAAGGCATATCGAATTTGCTTTTTGAGTCGCAAACTTTGAGCATCGATTTGGAAATAATGTTCTCTACTGTTGCTGAATTGTGTATATCTTCTTGATAAAATACCTATAAATACAAAAGAGAAAAATTTAAACATTACTTAGTTTAAAGTTAATAACTTTTAAAACATCTAGTAACTTTTGTGCGATTCCTGTTAAGTCAACGTTAGCACATGCCGCTGCCACACTACAGGTCCAAGCTTCCCGTTCAGACATGGGTAAGGTTCATCCAAACTTTCATCTCCTCGGGATCCATAAAATTAGCTATAAACATGCTTAGGAAGTAAACACTTGGGGTTCCGTATCAACCCTACCACCTGACAGGGACATATTCCATATGTAGCACTTCAGAGCCTGTGGTCAAGAAAAAGGAGTTAGACACCACTGGTCATGGTCTCTCTTGCATTGTACCGTTGCGAGATTTAGTTGCCAAAACGTCAGTTGAGGTTCACTATGGAGACGGGAAAAAATTATGGTTTTCGTCTGTCTGATTGTCTATCTACTGTTTTTCTGTCTTTTCCGCGATAACTGCGGTAAAATTCGTCCTATTAGGTTGATTTTTGGTGGGTATGTTGGTGAGGTACCCAGAATTAGCTGTATAGTTTTCAATTACATTTGATTCATTCTTTCGAAAAATATAGAACATTTCTTATTAGGTCATAATGCTTTCCTATGGGAATGCCGGCGATTTTCAAATTTCATTTTTAACTGAAATGAAAATTGCATATTTGAATAATGGATTTAAACGTAAAATTGTTTATGCTAAATTTTCGATTTGGCGGTTTTAAATATATCCAATAGCTTTGAAAATTTGCTGATACATTCATTAGAATTTAGAAATTAATTGTTTAAATTATTGGAAAAAAATTTGTATCTGTTCGAGAAATATAAAACATTTTAATTTCATATTTTTTACAAATTTTAAAATGCATTTCTTTTTACTTTGCTCTTTAACTAATCAGTTGCTTAGCAACCCTATTTCAAAGAATATCAAAATAATGAAATTCAAACAACTCGCACTATTTTGCTGTAATATTTTATTATTTTTGTATTCTGTTGACATAAATGAAGAATTTATTTTAATACGAGTTTATTTTTTTTAATCTAAAAAGTTACATGAATAAGAAGTTCATAAGAATTTCAGAATATCATTGCATAAACCGTGTTTAATTTAACGCTTCTAATTTCTGAAACCTCCAAATTATTTTATATGCCTATAAATATGTGTGCAATATTAAAAAAATTTATTGCGGATTGTAAGATGGTAAATAATATGAAAAGTGAAATTAAAAAACAATGACTTTTGGAGCTGACGTTGAGGTTCCTGATCTACAGATTTACTAGTGTAGATTTAATAACGTTTAGGCTAACTTTCAGAATGTAAAATCCCTTTTGACGTTGTTGTACAAATATTTCTCCTATAAGAATTGTTATAGTAATATGATGCTCTAGAACAGGGATGACGATCCTTTTTACATTTGTACATTAAAAAAAAATATTTTACACGACCATCACGTGGCAACTAAAAAAATATATAGTGATTCAGAAAATAATGAATCGCAATTATTTGAAAATTATTTGTTAAAATAAAAAAAAAAAATATGGTGAACACACGAGTGGGTGTTACACTGTAATAATTATAGAAACAAATATATTTCAGAAAGTAGAAAACAATTAATGGGAGTAAATACAATTTTTATTTTTACATTTTAGAGAGAATATAATTAATATCAGGTTCATATTACTTAGTTACTTCTAAAATAATGCAAGAGTAACTAGATTTAGTGATTTTTATTTGCATTATTTGTTTGCGAAAATAATGCTTTGCAGGCATGGAGAGACGGAAAAATTATTAAAATAGCAAAAGCCAGCTTTTTTATATATACTGGTGTACAGAAATTAAGGGACAGTGACCAATTTCAGACGTTTCGTCGAATATCTTACTGAAACTCGTGAGGAAATGCCCGGAATGCCCTTGAACTTTGAGGATGTAAATAACATGTTTGAATTCATGTTCTTTAGTGAAGATTTTGTCGAGAGGACAATTAGGGGGCAATAATAATTTTAATAATAGAATAAAATTTTCGATTACCCAAGTAACAGGAAATGCTAAAAATGATCTGTCACTGTAGCAAATGACTATGTAGGCCCTGTTCAACATTTGTGTACATTTGTGTAAGCATAGCACGTATATTCTTGAAGATGTTAACTCTTTCTGTGGAAAATTCAAAAGATTCTTTTTATAGTATGCGGAGTTTTCAGCCGCATTTAACACCGCTTTTCAAAAACTTGACAAAAAATCGTAGAAATAGTATACTGTAATTAAAATATTAATATATTGAATATTTGATGAAATATGGGTATTTTTATGAAATTTTAACTGCGCATGCGCGAACTATAGCAAAGATTTTTTGTCATGATTTGATAGTCAATACTATAAGGCAACTCATATAAAAAGACCAGTGAAATATCGTGAAAACTCAAAAAGTTATAGAAATAATTGAAGAATTGAGAAGGAAATCCTAAATAATCCTATGGGATTTCCTCCTCAATTTTTCAAGGGTTCAATTTTTTCAATTGTTCAATATTTTCATAATGAAATATGAAATCATCTGGATAAAAATGATTATAAAATAAATTAGCTGTAAATTTAAATATGTTTCTTAATGAATTATCCTTATTAAAAATCCTATAAAACCTATTAATTTCCTGCAAAATAATATTAATAAAAACATTTTGGCTGAAATTCGAAAAACAATGTGGCATGGATTGTGTACTAAAATTAAAACATTCATGTTTATTAAAGTGATTAATATGTAAAAATTATCTGTAATAAGTAAATACAAATACAAAAATTAACATGTAAACTATTGTCAAAAGCCTTATTTAAATAACTAGGGTAAATTCCATTTATTATAAGCTGCAAGTCTTTGACAAAAATAAGCAACTCATCAATGTATCTACAAACTTTGAAACTTCTAACAATATAATAAAATATAACACCTTGTAATAGTATATTACTTTTAAATGCTAAAGGTTTACACCTTTAACAACTATAATATAAATTAAAATAACTTTTATTAGTTGTTTTACATGTTTCGACTCTTCTGAGTCATTTTCAAAAACAAAATGAGAATATTCTAAAGCTGCACGGGCTTTGAAGTTATTATTTACATGTACTTTTTAAAAAATTACGCACGTTATCTATTATTTTTTACTTGATTGTTTATTTTCATATCTTTGAGCATGGAGTAATTCTAGCCACAGTTTCGGTAAATTAAAAGATGCCGCATCGTTACATATTGTATTTTTGCGCGTGAGTATCTCTATGGTTTCTCTTATTATGGATGGATAGTGTAGACTGGAGGGAAATATTATTTTACTTTCATTGAAATTTATTTGGATGGTTTCTTCTTGATATAATCTTGCTAGGGCTGTAGTTTTTCTATTGTATTTAATATCAGCTATATGCTCTTTTTTTCTGCAATTAAATTTCCTGCTGGTCATGCCTATGTAGTAATTCTTGTACCATAAGAGTGCCGACCCGACGCGACCCGACTTGGGTTGAAATCCAAAAGTCAAAATATTTTCCCCGACGACAATTGAATTTTGACCCCGATGGAGGGGGGGGGGGGGTCAGGTATGCCCGATTGGGGGCATATGCCCCCCCCGGACCCCCTCTAGCACCGCCCTTGGAAAAAGCTGGAATATATATATATCATCCCATTTAAGCATAAAAATAAAAATGAAATATTTACATACATAGGAATGACAACAAGGAAATTACAAGACAAAATAAAAGAGCATATGACAGACATAGCAAGAGAAAATCATCTACAGCATTATCTCGTTTAAATTTAAAAACAGAAATTGATATATATTTCAGGAAAGAAAAGATTATAGCACAAATGAATGACTGTAGTACATGTATACTGCGAGAGTCTGTGGAAATATTGACAAGAGTTAGAAAATCCTGTAATGATATAATATCATGCAATATACCAAATATCTGGTTTAATCTACCTGGTGTCAATCGTGCATTTCGTTTGGAATAACCCACCTTGCTCAATAGACTCATCCATTCCCCTACCGTTTTCATATTTAGTTTAGCTTTCTGATATTTAACCAACGTACATTCCGGAAGTTGTAGATTTTTTTCTTATTTTCGCCCTCTTAATGATGGCCAGATTCTGGTCGAAAGCGCTCGGGACTCCGACGTAAATTTTAACATCGATAGAAGGGTTTTAATATTTTAAAACATTTATTTCATTTTACACCTATTTTAGTAATAAGTAATAAATTAGGATTCATTTTAATTTATTATTATTATTATTTTTTTGGCTACATATTTTTTATACTTTTTTGCTCCTCCCAACTTTCGAAGAACTACGAGCTGATTTTTCGGAATTGTTGTTTATCATTCTTTGTTTCTATATTCCATGCTTTTTTTAATTTTGGTATCTTGTTATTGCACCTACTTTTCATAAAAATTTCATAACTTTCATCTTGGATTAAATTGTATATTGTTTGTGGGCTCAAAAGAGCTGCGTACCGCCTGGTGCACATAATCCATATTTTCTTTACACTCATTAAATTTCTATATATATATATCTTAATTTGAAAGGGATGGCTTGAGCTCCACGAGCTCTTTCTATTCTTTTGCCTCTGATACTGTTGAATGAATAGGTTTAAGAAAATGAATTTCTCATTACGCATATTGATGCCACTGAAATTTAATCGAAATCAATCCTTTTAACACCCCTGTCAAAGCAATGAAATCCACTCCGAAAGCAATATGCTAATAGAACATCTTTTCTAATTAATTAGTTTCGATTTCAAGACGTGCTGTTTGCAATAGGAAATGATGCAATTAAAAAGACGAATGTGTTCCGAATTTTTTTTTAAAATAACATTTAGATTCTTTTTCCGGATATTTTCTATTTGAATGAAAGGCCAAGAAATTTACTTTTAAAAATTTCAAATAACTTCCGTAAAGACACAATATTATATTTGTTGTGAGATATGTACAACGTTGAGAGAGTTTATGTAGTTAATGTTTCATACCTACCTAATAGTTTTGTAATAGAATGGTGAAATTTTATTGAAATTTTCTGATTTCTGGTATCGGAAAGCCTTTGGAACACAAACAAATGAATGATTTCACTTTCTAATATTCAGCCTATGTATGGATTACCTATGTTGAATTTATATTTCCATTAAATTATTTTTTTTTAGAAAATGGATATATATACACTGTAAAAAACTTTTCCTGAAAATAACGGAAATTGTACTGGCAATCGAGACGCCAGTACTATTTCCGTATTTTAACGGAAAAAAAATTACTAAAAACAATAATTATCTTAAGCAGACGTATTTATTACATGCTATTAAAGTAAATTTTCTTTATCTCTTACTTTAAAAACTTATGTGAATAAACAATTTTATAATAAATTAAATTATTATATTTAAGCTTTGCTGCGAGCTTTTGTGTATGGTTCTGTTAAAATGAATAATTTTAAAAATATCAAAACGAAAAAATAGATTTTAAGAGAAAATTTTCGAATTAATAACTTCAGGATAGGTAAGTTTAAATTTGGACTCAATAATTTAGTTTAAATTAATTTAGTTTAATTTATAAAAATTATAAACTAACGAAATAAATTATAAACTTTTATAAAAATGAAGTTTATAATTTTATAAAGTAAACAAAAAGTTATTAATTATTTTTTTATAAATTTAAAAAGAAAATTATGATTTTTGTAAAATTATAATTTATAGAATAACAAATTTCAGTTTAATTTACAAATTTATAAGACAAATCAGTTTAGTTTAATACCCACACACCGATAATTTGCAAAGATATTATTTTATGAAACCTTAAAAATATTAAAATAGAAAAATTGATTTTTAGAGAAAATTTTGAAATTAATGACCTTGGGATAGGTAAGTTTAAATTTGGACTTATTAATTTAGTCTAAATTAATTTAGTTTAATTTATAAAATTATAAACTTTAATACGAAATAAATTATAAACTTTATAAAATCATAAACTTCATTTTTACGAAAGTAAAGAAAAAATGATTAATTACTTTTATAAATTTAAAGAAAAAAATATAAACTTTGTAAAAAATTGTAATTTATAAAATAACAAATTTTAGTTTAATTCGCAAATGTATAAGACAAATCAGTTTTGTTCAATACAATATACATATCGATAATTTGCAAATATATTATTTTATGAAACCTTTAATAACTTAATATTGCCTCACGTTAATAAAATTAAAATAAAATTTTTAAAAGTCAGTGAAAAAATTCACAATTTAAAGCACTATAAAAAAAAAAATTAGATTAAAATAATATTTTTCTGTAATTTATGAAAATAAAATACAATTTTTTTTTAAGATTTCACTAAAAATATCACTATTATTTTCACAGAAAATTACAGCCCAAACACAACCCCGGTTAGAATGACTTCCTGGATTGGAACGAGTCTAATAACAGAAAATAGGCCCACGGGTAGGACTGGTTCAGACCTGGATCCTAGAAGAACTCCAGTAAATACAACAATCTTAATTCACATTTCAAACAAGGCGATTTCTGTACGAAAACCTCTAAACGTCATGTTTTGGAAGAAATACGGACATTGTACTATTTTGTAAGAAATACGGAAAAATCCATTAACTTTACGGTAAACTTTCTGCATATTTATAGATTTGAAATCTCCTTTACGGAACTAATGTCATTTACGGAAATTGTACTGTTGTTTTGGAAAAATGAAACTTCTCCGTAAAATTTAACTGAAAATCTCTTGTATTTTCACGGATTTTTTATAGAGTGTAGAGACAGTATTTTCGTATTTTAAAGAATTTTTTTGTACAGAAACTTCAAAAATGCTACACGAAAATCTAATCACTCAATTCAAATAAATTTCGTATCAATATAATTCTCATGGTAAGAGATGAACTAAAACTTTTACGATAATTCTATAAATAAATATTTTAGAGCTAGCCAAAGAGTCAATACTAAATATTTGGAAAATTTTACATCACCGTTATTAAAATTTCATACCGTAATTTAAAAAATACTACTTATTGTAAACATTCTGTTAGTTCATTCCCTAGGAAACATTATAAAGAACAAACACATTAAGTTAGAAAAAAATTTAATTACAACATTTTGAGTTTTCATTTTTGAAAAAAGCTATATAAATGTAAAAAGTTATTTTGAGAAAAATGCATTTTAATTTAACAGGACAAAACAAGTGTTGCCTAATTTAAATTATGCCATATATTCTCATAAAATAGTAATTATTTTAAATATAAATAATATTAAGAAAAAAGTTTAAAAATATATGGTATTTCAGTTTCATTTGCCAGCTATACAGGATTACGTCCGGCTATTTTAACGATTACTTCCAGTTTGTAGAGCTTTGCAAATTCTTTAATATTACGGCTTCTAATTGACGAAAACACAACAGATTTGTAAAGCTAAATAAATGCTTGCTTCAATAATTTTTTATAAAACTGAAAGTCATTTTTTTCGAAACACAAAGTAAAAGAGTTTTGTAAAGCTAAATGAATGCTTGTTTCAATAATTTTTTTGTAAAACTGAAAGTTATTTTTTCGAAACAACAAAGTAAAAGAGTTTTGTAAAGCTAAATAAATGCTAGTTTCAATAAATCTTTTATAAAACTAAATATCATTTTTTGAAAATTGGCCATTTCAACATATTATGATGTCTTAACAGACATTTAGTAGTAGCAAAATTGTCTTTGAATGTAACAAATATGTCAATGGAACTACTTTCTGCATTAAATTTTCTACATTTTACTTTGTGTTGCTTGAAATAGGTTAATTGTGCAATTAAGGGGAAGAATGTGTTAAAAAAGAATTAAAAAAAGTAACAATATTTAAAATTTTATGCCACTTTTCAATGTTACAAAGAATTAGAAAATTAACTTTGCATTTTTTCAAACATCTGTACTAAAAACACTACACTTATTCTTTTATTGGTAAATATTACGTTAAATAGTTTATATAATATTGTACAATAGCGCTTACAGAATAAGCTTGTAATAGAACGTCTATAATTTTATTGACATTTCTTCTTTTAAAACTCTTTTCACAGTAATGGAATCGCATTTGAAAGTAATATGATGCTAATGGGAAACCATTTCTAATTAATTAGTTTCCATTTCAAGATCTGTAGTTTGCAGTAAGGAATGGTATAGTTAAAAGAAGAATGTGTTTAACAAATAATTGTTTTGAAATAATATTTAGATTCTACTCTTCTCCTATTTTCTGGTGAATAAAACATTAAAAACAGACTTATTTCAAACATTCGTATTAAGGACAAGACATTATACCAATTTTTCTCGTAGTATTATGTTGAAATAGTATGTGTAGTAAATATATATTTGCATAAAATGTCTGTATCAGAACAGCTTAAATTTTATTGAAATCTTTCCTTCAATGCATCTTTCAGAGTAATGAAATGGGGTCTGAAACTAATATGCTAATGGAACAACTTTTCTCATTAGTTATTCTCGATTTCTGTATGCGTTGTTTGCTATAAAGAGGAATGCAATTAAAAGTAAGAATTATTGCATAACAAGTAACATGTTAATATATTACTTACAGAATTTTTATATGAACTTTAATTTCGTATTTACATTCATTTTAAAATAGAATATTTTTAAAGTTTACTTTTCATATTTTTAAACATTTTTACATACAAACTTTCTACATATTTTTCATGCGAGTAGAATTAAGCTGAAATAGTTTATGCAGTAATTATAAAAGGAATTACATATTTCGTTTTTAACAAAATGATTGAAATTTTTTTAAATATCTTTCTTTATCAGTTCTTTGTCTGTAATCATATGAACTTTGAAAGTTATATGCTAATCGAACAACTTTTCTCATTATTTATTCTCGATTGCAATATGAATAGCTTGTAGTAGGGAGGATGCAATTACCAGGGAAAACATGTTCCACAATTTTTATTTTAAATATTTAGATTTTGTTGACAGGCAATCCTCTTATTGAATAACATACCAATATATTAACTTTTCGAAATTTTAAAAACTTTTATATGGAGACAGTGTATTTTTCTTCTGATAAGTATTAGTTTATTTAGTAATTTTATCATAATTTGTGTAATAATTCTGTATTAGATCATTTTACCAAAATTTCTTCTTTTAACAGCTTTTTTTACTCTGATAAAGTCCAAAAGTAATATGCTAATACCAAATATTTTCTAATTAATTAGTTATATTTCAAAATGTGCAGTTTTTAGTAGTGAAATGTAAAATTAAAAGAAAGAATGGTTTTGAAACAATACTTAGATTCTGGTTTTCTTCGAATTTTTGGGTTGAATAATATGTCCAAAAACAAACTTTTCATTACTTTAAACATTTTTATTAAGGGCATTAGGCTTCTTTCTCACGTGATACGTATAATGGAGAAGTAGTATAAGTAGTAAATATATAATAATTTACATAATAATTATATATTAGATCAGCTGAAAATTTATTGAAATCTCTTTCAGAGTTATGAAATCTCTTCTGAAAATAATATGTTAATGGAATAACTCCTCTCATTAATAATTCTTAATTTTTGTATGTAATGTTTGCTATAAGGTATAGTGCAATAAAAAAATTAATTTTTTCAATGAATTTTTTAATTAAAATTTAGTTTATTATCTTATTGAATTTTCAAATAGAAAAAAAAATATTAAAACAAATAGTTTAATATTTTTAAACATTTTTATGTGACGACTCTTTACTGAATTTTTCTTGTGAACAGAATTTTACTGGAATTATTTATGTGGTAGGTATAAAAGGACTTACATAATAAGTTTGTAAGAAAACGACTGAAAATTTATTGAAAATACTTCCTTTATCAGACTTCTGATTGTAACCAATTCATCTTTGAATGTAATATGCTAATGGAACAACTTTTCTCATTTATTAGACTCAATTCCAATATGTGTTGCTTGTCGAAGAGAAGATGTAATTAGCAGGAAGAATATATTCCACAAAAAATTTCTTAAAATAATATTTGAATTCTACTGTCATGGAATTTTCTAAATGTATAAAATACGAAAGAAACTAACTTTTAGAAATTTCGAACATTTTCATGTGAAGACATTATACTTATTTTTCCTGTAATAAGTATTATATTGGAATAGTTTATTTAATAATTCTATAAAAGTTTATGATAACAATTCCGTATTATAACGGCTGAAATTTTATTAAAATTTCTTCCTTATCTGTATTTTTACTGTAATGAATTTGGTTCTATAAGTGATATTCTTTTCAAACTGATTAGTTCAAGATACGCAGTTTAAAATATGGAATGATGAAATTAAAAGGTACAATGTGTTCCACAACGATTTGTTTTGAAATGATATTTATATTCTACTTTCCTCGTTTTTTTCTGACTGAAAAAAATATCAAGAAGTAAACATTATTTCAAATACTTTTATTAAAGACATTAGACTTTTCTACTTATAGTACGTATTGTATCGAAATAGTTTATTTAATAATATTATACTAATTTATGAAATAATTCTGTATTAAAACTTCTGAAATTTTAATAAAATGTATTTCTTTAAAATCTTTTTATGCGATTTTATTTAACTTAAATTTGTTTTTGTATGTAACGATGGAATTTTGTAATTGATTTTTCAATTACTTCCTGACATGCTAGAATTATAAAAAATATGTGTACAGGTGTGTTATCGATTACAATACATCATTGTAATATTTTTAGAATTTAATTATAAATTAATACATTAATATTACGGTTCTTTCCCTTTAGCCGGATGCAGGTGATAAATCGCCAAGTAAACTTTATGGTTGCAACATTTTACAAATTACAAAAATAATGGAGCACCAAACGACTCTCGCCAAAATATGCCAGCTGGCTGGGAAAGTGCAACAAAATATTTTAAACACCAAAAAGTGGAAAACATAAGCAAAAAATAAAGAATGTGATACATTTTAAAAAATGACTCTTTTATCATTTAATAATTTAATATTAATTAAATTACGATTATATGTCGAGAAAACAATTCAGAAATCCTGAAAGATAATTTAAATATTTTTTTTTCTGTTCGGTTGCCATACCATGAAATAGAGACAGAACAAAAATTATAGTTTTTTTAAATAAATTCACCAGTTAGAGCTTTTAACCGAGCGTAAATGAAAGCATTCAATTTTCAATAATCGAGGCCTACCCCAAATTAACGTATTTTAAGGGAAATTGCTTAGAACTACATGAATTGCAGTCATGAAATTGGGCTAGATTTTTAAGATAAATATTGAGTCAAATATAAAACAAATGAAATATAAAGAAAAATTTTTATGGTTAATTTAGTTTGAAAGGTCATCTTTTAAAGAGAATAAATCATTATCAATTTCAATAGAGACTTTAAAATTCTTCATATAATTTAATAGGGTACTATCTAATAAAAGGGTTTGTAAAATCTATTCTTATTTTTATTTACCGTAATTAAATAGGCTCTGAAAGTCATCTGCTAATGGTACATCTTTTCTAATTACTCAGTTTCAATTTCAGATGTCTATTTTGCAGTAGGAAATTAAAAGGAAGCATGTTTCACAACGAATTGTTTTGAAATTATATTTAGATTATTATATTTATTAGATAATTATATTTAGAAATTATATTTAGATAAATAGATTCTACTTTTTTCCTATTTTGTGATGGAATTAATTATCAACAAATAAACGTCTCATTATTTAAAACATTATTTTATCAAATACATTGATTATATTTATCTTTCTCGTGATAAGCATTACGTTAAAATAGTTTATGTAGTGATTCTGTTGTTTTATTTAATAGTTTTGCATTAGAATGAATGGAATTTTATTGAAATCTCTTCCTTTAATATTCCTTTTACAATAATGAAATCAGCTCTGAAAGTAATATGCTAATGGAAAAGCTTTTCGCATTAATTAATTTCGATTTCAATATACGTCATTTTCTATAAATAGTGATGCAATTAAGAAGGAATATTTGTTCCACAAAGAAAATTTTCAAGTAATATTTAAGTTTTCTTGCTATTTTCTGACTGAACAAAAGATAAGTAAATAAACATTTCACAATTTCAAGTATTTTCATAAAAAAAGCTATACTTATTATTGTAAAGATAAATATCGTGCTGAATTACTTTATATAATACTGTAAAATAATTCACAGAATAATTTTATATTAATACAACTGAAATTTCTACCTTTAACAGAGCTTTCAGAATAATGAAAATAATTTTCTAATGGAGCAGCTTTTTTCATTAATTAGTTTCTATTCAAAATGTGCTGTTTGGAATAGATAGTAGTACAATTAAACGGATTGAAATTTTCTACAAAGAATTTTCATAATGTTTAGAGTCTACTTTCCGGCGATTTTCTGAATGAATGAATCACTAAGAAATCTATTAATCATAATTTTAAATATTCGCAAATAAGCTTTATGCATTTCAGTATGGACTTTCTGCACACTGCTTTCCCTACCTACTTAGAAATGTATGCTCATTCATACATCACTTCTAAATATCACATGATTAAAATTTTTACATCATCGAATAAGGAAAAAAAGGTATTATCGAATGAAATTTGTTTGAAAACTGCAACTGGGTTTAGTGACTTTTTAAGGGGGCAAGAATAGCTGCGAAATAACAGCTGTCATTGATGTAACTTTTTTCTTTTCGTGAACTACTGAAGACATTTCATTACTTTCATTTTATAGTTTTGTTAGTAATTTAACAAAAAATCGATCGTTCAGCAAAGAATAAATAAACAATCTACTTATAATAAAATCCGAAGGCAAGAAAGTGTCTGTAACCATTCCAGGCTTAAC
Source organism: Maratus michaelseni (assembly GCA_963931845.1). NCBI lineage: Eukaryota > Metazoa > Arthropoda > Arachnida > Araneae > Salticidae > Maratus > Maratus michaelseni. The sequence continues at coordinate 191,921,632 of OZ007587.1, forward strand.
CACTCTGTTCTGCGAATTGACCGTAGTTAAACGCCATGTTAGGCTTATTGAAAAACCTATTATAGCATATAACAACTAAACGATAATTTCTCCTACTTGAAATCATGTCTTTCAAAATAAATTAATGTTTGTGAGAAGACTTACATTAAATTATGTTTATATTCTGAGATTAATTCGGTAATGAAATTAGGTTTATTGCTCGATGAAAGTAAACAAACAAATGTTTCATTCTTCGCGAACGTTTAAAATATTAAACCATGAAGCTAACCGTTCGGAAAGCGATCGCAAACGGAAGAAGTTACCATCCTCGGTGATTGATACTCATTAAAATACTTCGTTCATTCGTTGTGAGCCTTTATCGCCATCTATCGGAGATTAATAAAAACAAAATTTCTTTTGAAATTGTAGTCTTAATTCTCAATGAATACCTCTCTCGTATACGCGATACACTGTAATTATTTTTCTGCACCAGTTCCTTTTCAAAGTAATTTTCTCCTTATTTAATCGCAGAATTTATAAATGGAATTTTACTGTTTTAAAATAGTGGTACAAAAAGTAATTAACATCGTGTAGGAAGTCACTGTATTTCATAAAAATGTAATTAGAATATAAGGAATATGTAATTGTAATGCCGTATACTACATATATTAATTATATCAATGCAAATAAATTTTTGTATTTTAGCATAGTAGAAACTTTGTAGTGAAAATAAATTTGTAATTTAATAAGAGAATTTAAAAAAAACTTATTTAATAAAAGATGATCTTTAATGTTCAAAATTTATCTACAGGTTTTTAGGCATGTTTATAAAAAATCAGAATTTAATTTGAAATAAACTTTTTAAAATTTAAGATATTTAATTATTATTTTGGCAAATAAACTTTCTGTTGAAATTGCACTTTGTTCTGTATTATATCAATTTTGCTTGCATTGTAAATAAAATGAATATTTTATATCAAATATAATTAAAATATAAGGAATATAATGTAATATTGTGGTACGACAAGTATTAGTTATATCAATGCAGATAGAATTTTGAATTTTAACATAGTAACTTTGTAGTGAAAAAAAAATGATCAGTCATATTAATACAATTAATAGATGTGATTTAATTAAGAAATAAAATAAAATAAATTATTTTAATGATCAAAATTTATTACAGTTGTGTACATTATTGAAATCGGAATTTGAATAATGAAATGTTTACTCTGATATAGCAAGGCAGTTTAAAAGATCGAAATGACGCAGTTTGCCCAAATTATTCAAACTTTTTAATGTCGCTTAAAAATATGCTTTGCAGCTCTGCCTAGTGAAGTATTAGAACAGTTTTTTACGAGGTTTGTATGCAAGGCCGCCCCGAAGTAATTAGGGGTCCTCTAGCGGGCCCGGAGATATGTTAACTATAGGTGCAGATTCACGGTCGCCAGTCGCCACGTGGCGACTAAATTTTTTGCTGTGGCCACTAACTTTCGGTGTTTAAGTCGCCATGTGATTTAAAAGTAATCAATTTCTGGTATTCCTAGTCCCCATCGTGAAATGTTGATATTTTTTTAAAGATTAAGATCAAAACCCATAACAAACATTATTATTATCTTTTAATAACATTTCAGAATGATCTGATCTGTTTAACATAGCAAACTATTAAATATAATCGAATAGCAATGTTATTTGTAACCGTTTGGATCTGATAATTTTACATAGACTGTGATTTAAATATATATATATATAAACAAATGTTTGAAGTGTGTTTTGATTTTTAGGTACTTCTCTATTATCCCGTTGACCACTTTTCATAACAAAAAACTATCGCCAAACTGTAAGATTAAATGCCAAAAATGCAGTCCCATTTACTTGATGTCAGAAGCATTATACGTGTTTGTTATGTCATGAAGTGGTTTTTAATTCGACATTTGCGTGTAATTTTCATTATGTTTTACTGATTTATTAGTAATTTCATTAATTAAAATAGCAATTGTGTCCATGAATTCTTATATTTTATTTATTTATTTATTTTGATATTCCAATGGCAACGTTCTCCCGTTTATTTGGCGTTACAGTTTGGCGATAATTTTTTATTATGAAAAGTGGTCGACGGGATAATAGAGAAGTACCGATTTTTATAGTGCAAAATAATCTCACAAATTCAGATTTTCTTTCATATGCACTTTTGTCTGGCAAAATCAAAATCAAAAATATTGTTTTTCTGATATTCCTATCATGATTGCTTAGCTTATACATATTTTTTTAAACCGTATCTTGCCCAACTTTATCTTCTGACTGTACACAATTTAAGATTTAATTAATATTTAAATTTTGTTGTACATGTGTTTATATTAAATAAATTACTTTACACTTTGAATTCCTGAGTTTTTTTTTAAAAGTTTTTTACTCTATATAAACACCATTGTTTTTATGCGTTTGTTTTACAATTTTGGCCACTGGATTTTTTGGGTTTAGGAGCCAGTGACTCCTTCCAAATTTTGGGAATCTGCACCTATAATGTTAACCCAGCAATGGATGTTTAAACAACTTTGTTAATCTAAACAATGCTTTGAAGATTTTATCGTTCTTAATCTTTACAGAATCATTTTATAGTGAAATCTTTAAACTATTGAAGTTCAATCAAAACAGTTTATTTCCTTCGGGAATGTCGTTGTTTATATATCAAAGGATTGAATATTATTTCATAACATCTTAATGCTGTTTGTTTGTATCAAGTCTTATGAAAATGAAACATAACATTCCATCATTTTTGACGGGGGTTACATACTAGTAATAATAATAAAATACAATAGTTACGCTATTGCAGAAAAAAAAATAGATGTAAGACGATTGATATTAACGCGCTCTTTCTCTCAGGTAACTGAAAATATTTAATTTTTTTATACAGTTTTGTTAGTAGCTAAACAGAAAATGTTCAGCAAGGAATAATTTTAAAAAATAGAATAGTTACGATATTTCGGAAACAAAAATACAAAATCACATGTAAAACGACTGATATTGATGTGCCTTTTTTCTCAGGGAACTAGTGAAAAAAAAAATAATAATTTTTTATAGTATAGTTTTGAAAAGGTAAACTATAAAGTGATCGCTCGGGAAATAGTAAGATTAACAAATGAAACACATTAATATAAAAAAAAATCTCAGATTTTGTTATTGTATTTCAAAACTGCGTAGCTATAATTATTATATATATATATTTTTTATTTTTTGTCGAACAAAAATTGTATAGTTTAACTACTTACAAAAAAAAAAAAAAAAAAAAAAAAAAAAACTATTGAAATTCCTTTAGCAGTTTACGAGATAAAAGTTCATTAATGTCAGCTGTTTCACAAGTTACACAAAGCTTGGGCTGAATTCATTCTTTGTATTATGGAGAGAAATGTGACATTAATATTTTATTATAAAATATATTGTTTATTTGAAAGCAACATTTAAAAAATTATTCTTGCTAGTAAGCTTTTGAAGTATGAGCAATCAAGAACATTGTTCGATCTTAAAAAACTTCAATGAAAATGGGAAGAGAGAAACATTTCTACAGGCTGCAGGCTAAATATTAACACTGTTTTCAAAAATATGTTTACAGATTTTCATCATAAGAATGAAAAAAAGTGTACTAGAGAAATTCAAAGTGTGTGAAAACATCCACATTAATAGCTATGAGATGTGGATTTTTCCGTTGAACGTTGTAGTACAACACAAATCCAGTGCCAACATAATATTATTCATTATTACATTAAATCCACTATTCTGCCAATGCTTTCTCAGTAGAACGTATTGAATTTCGCAATAAGTATAACGTTGTAAAAATAAAAAAACTGTCAATAAAAAAAGCAACGTTTTCATTTTATGAATATCAATTGTTGCAACTATCACTAGTATTTGCTTTTTCCCAGTCACGAACCATCTCATTCTGCTGACAATGGCACGAAAAAGCTTTTCAGCTTCTTCACTGTGAAACAAAAGTTAAACAAAACAATTAGTCAAACCTTAACTAAAAGATATCCAATTTAAAATCCAATTTGAAGCAAAAATGTTGCAGAAACAAATTTTGATTTATTTTGATTTTGAATTTATTTTTAAATCATTGAGCAGACCAAGCAGTTTTAATTATTATAACAAGAAACAGAGAATGTATTCGCTCAAAGACAAATGTGCTCTATTCTTACCATATGACAATTTTAAAAGAACTAGGGGGCTCAGCCCCCTACTCACTAAATGGTCGTCAACCCCCCGTGAATTGCGAAGCAATTCACATTGATACCGCTACGCGGTCCCAACTCGCTTCGACCGCTCCTTTTTATTTTTCAGCAATTCTAGCCGGAATGAGTTCTACCATAAAACATTTTAACATATGAAATTGACAATTTTTTTCTGATGTAAAAAAGCAATTCTCCTTTGAAAACACAACTAAAAATGTCTTTAGTTGGCGTACCAATGGATATATAAATCATTTAAATACTTATGAAAAAAGGATATTGGAAACATAATTAGTTTAAAACTTATTGCACCTATAATATTGTACAGCACGGCTTAAATTTATTAGAAAAGAAACACCACGTGATAGGAAGATAGTTTATATATATCATCATGATTGTTTAAATTTCGTTCGACATTTTACTGTTCTAATTGATTATAGATTTTTATAAAAGAAATTATGTTTTACTTCATCAAGACATCAACAGATGACGCAGGTGCAATCTAGACAGTTGATTTTTTTCTTCGATTTTTGAGTGAGTGAAATTCGTAAATGAATTCTAAATAAGAGTTGAGAATTCATTTGAAATTAACGATATTACTCATAATTAAAATGAGGAATCATCTCAGACGCTTTAGATTAAGTATATATTATTTTATTTTTAATAATTGCTAGTTTGAGTTTCATTCTACGGTTTCACTGCTCTCACACTGACCTCCATATTGGAGGCGGAGCTGATCTAACACAATCTAGTCTTTTCATTGGTCTGAGCTCTGGAAACTGCGGTTGTTGCGGAACCCTAAGCTACAAATTCAGCCCTATTTTCGCGCCACGTAAGAGAAATATATATATAGATGTATTTTAATAACGCACAAAAAAATAAAAAAATAAAGCAATACATAAAAGTATCGCATTAAGATAGACTTCTACATTTTATTTTATTTTCCCACTGCACTGATCTGTTTCATTGTTGCTGTTCATAAAATTTTAACAGTAATATGCTATTTTAATTATATAATAGTATATAGTTTTATTTCAACGATATATTATTGTAACAATAGTCTCAAGTGAAGTAAATATATTCTTTTATATTATTATTCCAACACTAATTTTGAATGTTTTGATGGATTGCATGTCAATATGTTTTTTGAGGTATAGATATCTGTAATTCAGGACTTACTGTTTTTCCAACAAATTGCCGTGTAATGTTTAGACAACTTTTTTTTTTTCAGTTATAAAACTTTTTGTTAATTTTTGAAAAAAAAAGCAATTGACAGTAAGTTCAGAATACATGGTTGCACATCATAGATTTTTTAATACATAATTAAGGAATATTTTAAATATTATTCCTCATAAAAATTTATGATGCGTAAAAAATAGTGCAATGTTACGAGAGTTCTGCTTTATGTTTGACAAAATAATTTGTATTATTTTACAAAAATGTAAAAAATAACAACAGTTTTACTATGTAACTTGTTAAAATCAGGAAACAGATATACAGTCGAAACACTGATTAAAAACAAGGTATAGTAAAATTCATTAAGTAAAGGTCACTTTGCATAAATCTGCATAATTCTTGTTAAACATGTACAAAAAACTCTTAGTTTAATGAGTTTTTTTCTATATAAAAAAGGAAGTTGGGCCATCGGTGTCAATTTCATTATCTTTTTAAATCTACATGTTCAACAGGATAAAAGTAAAAAGTTACCTAATAAATATAAAATTAGTTTAGTACGTTAATTAATTTGATTTTTTTTACATATAAAAGTTAGTACAAAGTTGATGTGTCGGTAGAAATGTTTAATTTAGAAATAAATTTATAATAAATATTTTTTATGAAATTTTTGAAAAATATACAAAAAAAAAAGTGAAAAAAGTTTTTCTTTTGGTTTAAAAGTAAGATTTGGTAAGGAATTTAAATGGGAACTTAACATAATAAACAAACGAAATTTAAACATTTAAATATTTTTTTATTATTATTTGATAAAAAAAGAGAGTAAAATTAAATAATTAATTGCGTCACGAATCTATTAGTCATTGGATAAATTGTCATCTTCTGATATAGTGTATTTAACAGATATTTCTAATTCCGTGCAAAAGTTTATGAAAATGTATTTCCAAAATGTATTTAAATATTTAAAACGGTGATTTTTTTCAACGCATATAGGATGAATATTTTAAGACTTTTCTGTATTACAGTTCTGAAGAATATTTTAAATTGCGGAATAAAAATGTTTGGCAACACCTTATTATTTAAACTGAAAATATCGTCTGCTTCCTTTTAATTTATTTTCTTTTAAAATGTCGCATGTAATATTTGGATTGAAGGATATGTTTTCTTCTTTCCAAAGAAAAGCATTTATATTCTACAATTAAAAGGATTATAAACGCTAGTTATAAAAATTTCTAAGTTCAAAATAAGCAAGATTGGTAATCGGAAAGCAAATAATAATAATAATAATAATAAACCAATAATTACTTTTATATTGGAAGAATACTCAAAACGAACGTATTAAAAGGCAGGTACTGCCAGTGCTTTGAGTAAAATATTCAGTTTCAGTTTGGATTTTATCATTGTAGCCAGTTTCTTCTGAAATTAATAAATAAATACAAGAGTAGGGAAGGTGTAAATGAAAAAAATTATCCCATCACACTACCATAAAAATAAGTCCTATACGCACAGAAAAAAAATATTTATCCTAATGAATTTCCCAAATTCTGCACAACAACGTTTAAGAATGAACCAAGACCAAGCCACTTGTTATTACTTCTAAAGTTGCCGCTACATTCTTAGGAAAATTATAATCGTTACAATAATTGAAGGAATTTTTTGTTGGCATATTCTTGCAAAGTCACCTCACATTTAACTATCTCTTAGACCTATGAAAAAGAGATTTTTCTGTGCTAAAATTTTTCATTTTGAATTCATTCTAGAAAATACTTATTGGAAAGAAACACTATGCTTGGAAATTTTACTAAAAGCCGGTGTCTCATGGGAAACATAATGCAGACTTGGGGTAGGGAAAAAAAGTGATATCAGCCCGAGTATTTCTAAAAAATTGTACACGTTCGCTGTTACCTTTAGCGCACATTCTACAAGATCAAAGTACGGTTAACTGATAGAAGATTCTAAAATTCAATAAAATTATAACCAAAAAAATTACAGTAATCCATAAAATAACTTTCAAAACCACTGTTTTAATTTCATAGTATTTTATAAAATTTAAAAGATATTTTTTAAATTATTAACTAAATATTAACGTGTTAAATAAAACTAAAATTTATTACTTTTACATGTGGCGATCAACTAGGTAGGGGAATTTTCTTATATTTTTTTCAAAAAGTTATTTTTCTGCTTTTTATTTTAACAAACTGAAAACAATATCATTATTTAGTAGTTACTATTCTCATAACTTTAAAAAGAATAGAAAGCTGAATGATTTTTCATAACAATAGAAAATAAAAAACACATATTTCAGTAATATCAAACATGCTTATTATATATATATATATTTAATATTAATTAACTTTTAAAGTGCAGTATCATTTTATCTTCTTTAAGGAAAAACTTTTAATCCCTTTATTTTCCCTTTATTGTTAAATTTATCCCTTTATATCCCTTTATTGTAAAAAAAAATAACAAAAATGAGAAAAAGCTATTGCAATATTTTGGTTGCACTAAATTGTTTAATGACTAAAGTATTAATAATTGATATCAACTTTTAATTATTAAACAGTTATTCAAGCAAAAAATAATGCATATGACGTTAAAAAATTACACTATGTATAATATCAACATTTAAATACTTTTCTCTAATTTTCAAGTATTGTTTTATAATTTGAAGAAAGAGTTTATAATTTTGATTATCAATGTTAAAAATAGTACTTTATGTATTTTATATATATTTAATATTAATTAACTTTTAAAGTGCAGTATCACTTTATCTTCTTTAAGGAAAAACTTTTAATCACTTTATTTTCCCTTTATTGTTAAAAAAAAATAACAAAAATGAGAAAAAGCTATTGCAATATTTTAGTTGCACTAAATTGTTTAATGTCTAAAGTATTAATAATTAATATCAACTTTTAATTATTAAACAGTTATTCAAGCAAAAAATAATGCATATGACGTTAAAAAATTACACTATGTATAATATCAACATTTAAATACTTTTCTCTAATTTTCAAGTATTGTTTTATAATTTGAAGAAAGAGTTTATAATTTTGATTATCAATGTTAAAAATAGTACTTTATGTATGATATCAATATTTAATAATTATTCCACAGTTTTGATGTACTCTTTTGTAATTGGAAGAAAGAACTTATGATTTTGATTAAAAAAATATATTTATACACATATATATTTTAGCAGAGTCTACTTTTAATATAAAAATTAGGAAAATTACTCTGGGCGCTTTGATTTGCATTAAACGATAGACTACCATTTTACTAAACGTTACAAAATGAAAATTTTCCGTAAAATTTTTTGCAGTCATATATTTATCATAAAAGATTAAACTAAACCGATACAATTCTCTCTCTCTTTTTTTTTTTTTTTTTTTTTTTTTTTTTTTTTTGGAGAACGTTGCTCTTTTCTTTTATCCCGCAGCTATTTTGGAATCACACGTCGGTTGTTTTAGAATAAATTTCGCGTAAACGCAGAGCCTTATCATCTTAACTCTTATTTTTCCATTCATTTATGCGTTGTGTTTTTTTGTTAAGGCTTTTTTCCTTTCTTTGACATATGCAAGCAGTTTTTCTCAAATCTTAAAATGCTTGCTAGTGAATTTTTATGAGAATACCGGGAATGTTGTAGAAAGTAAGATAATATATTTATTGTGCTATGTCTAAATTTAGGAAGTAAGCAAAAAACTGGCATTTGAATAAAGAAATTTCTAAGAAAAGAAAAATACAATATTTAAATCAAAATTACTTTCTGAAATAATAAATGTTTATAACAATTTATCGTACTTTTGTCATAGAAAGCAGTAAAATTTGGCATGGAACGTATGCACTATCCCTATGATATTTATAACATCACAAGCAATTTTTAAATTTGCAATATATTGCATAAAAATTTTGGTACTTCTTTGTTATAGCCGCCCCTACAATTCCGGTTACGCCAAGTTGCAGTCAATTTCGCTAAGGTTATAGCCGAGCTCGTGAAGTATTATAGAGACATAAAAATAAATACCATTGCATTAAATAATACAATATTTTATGTTAATAAGATTATTTTACAAAGTTTCATAAGAAATTCACACTAATGTTTCATAACAATTTCTTAAAAGGGTTCGCAAGAGTGTCATTTTTTAGAATTTTCTCTAAACTTCTCTCGTATAACTATATTCCAATCACCTGTCGCATTTTCACCCATGTATGATTCATCCTTGTACCTTACACAATTTTATGAATGTTAATTACCCACCAATACATCAACTTTAAATCTGTTATGAACGTTACTCTCGAACCACTAAACCAATTTCTAACACGGATGCTTTTTTTTTTTTTTACAACTGTTTACATTGCATCTCCACATAGCTTCATCATTACTGACATAGAATTTTATATCATGGCCTTCTTCGCATAGTTGATTATTCGGTAAAAACCCTCGCGTTTGAAAATGTGAGATTGTATCCATCTCAGTACTAGGTACATCAAAGTTTCTTTCCATATTATAAAACTAAATGCAGGTTATAAAGAAAAAAATTCTAAAACAATCAATTTAAATACATTTAAATATGAACAACTTTCTGGAACATCAACGGAAAAGCAGTATGACGATGGCATAAATACGTGTTGTTTCTGTAGAACTGCAATCCATTTGACGAAATTTTACAAACTAACTTGGCGATTGTCAAAAGTGATCTGTCACTTAGCGATTCATCCTTAGAGGCCCAAATTTTATATATAAATACTTCCAATTTGTTATTGAATAACCCAGAATAAAATTGTTCAAATAGAAGTATCAATTAATTGATAAATGTTTACTTCAAACAGCGCTCCAAATTATTCGCAACTTTTTAAAATAATTTTTTATTATATTTAAACCTTTAAAAGTCACATTATTTCCTTTATGAAAGTTTTATTAGTGATATTTTTATATGGGATCAGGGTACTAATGAAAAACATGATAATTATATTTAGATGTAAAAAAATACAAGATATTGAATTATGCATTATACAAGGCAAAACGCTGAGTTACATTCATACTGCGTTACCTTTATCTTGCACTATGTTCAAACACATTTTTTTTTTATAAATCATAATTTTTTTATACATAGTGTTTTTTTACATAGTTTAAATGTATTTTCAACACAGATACATTTTATTGGCATTATTTAAGTATTTTACTGAAGGCCAGCATCATTTTGCATTATTTTTTGAATAAAACAATTTTCTTAAAATACCCAATTTTGTATTTATTTTAATAATTTTAGTAATATTATTTCTATATTTATGGTATTATAAAATCCAACTTTATAATATTAGTTTTAAAATCATATTTTATTTGGATTAGAGAAAGATTTGAACAAGATTTGAGAGCGTAAATAAATGAATTACTAGAATCCCAAGATCGGTTGTCACCCTTCTTTCCTTAATATTGATCTTACTCTTTCAAAATCTGTTTCTATTATTCAAAAAAGTTTAGTTTCTTCCATTGCAAATAGAGATCTTTAAAAATATAATAATACTTCTATTAATTATAATCTTTCTAAATGTTGTGAATACAAATCTGATGTTTTGATTATTCTGTTTTTCCATCCTTATTTATGTTTCAAAGTAGGTTACATTTTAAAATGTGCAATTTAATGTTGTTTTAAAACTGACAGTAAACTTCAATTTATATTTACCGTTCCACCTCTTCCTAAATTAGGAGTATATTACGCTCATTGTAATGATTACTAAGTACTGTAAATTACTTTAAGAGAAACTTCAAAATTCGCTTAAAAGAACATCCTCGATATCTTTCTAGTCATTGAATTTGGAAGTCATTTATTGCTAAATATTCTTGAGGTTGTAGTCTAGTTTTAATTTTTTAAATTGTAAAATACGTATTGATCGCATTTGCGATGATGTCGTCACGTAACTAGTGTAGGGTCTTAAAGGAACTGTACTAGTTCTTGAGTCACATACTTTAATTATAAAACAAGATTTTTTTTTTTTTTTTTTCGGACATTGAAAAGAGCTATATATCAATTAATTGTTAATTTACTTAGAATGATTTTACATTTAAGATGTGACTTTGATGTTGTTTGGATGTGTTAATGGATGCTGAAGGCAGCAGTACTTTACGTCATTATGTTTAAAAAGTTTTTTTAGCGTTTTAACTAATGATGGTAAACAAAAAATCTCATTTCACTATTCTCTGAAAATCCTCAATAAACTAAAAAATAACTTTTAAAAAAATCTAAAATATCATTTAATTTCCTTCTATTCAGTTAAATAGTTTTAGCATATATGTAAATCTCCCCCCTTTTTTCGTTCTCCCCTGATTATAATTTTTATCAACTTTTTTATTGCAGTTGCTTACATTTATGTTTAGCTTTCATATTCTTTTCATTATTATTATTATTATTTAAATTTATTAAATTTATTTCTTTTTACATTTTCCACTTTGTTTCTATTTCTTCTTTGTAGCTTATAAATATTTCACTCATTCTTATGACTCTTATCGTTATCAGGAGGTTCCCTTTACCTATTTCCTGTAGTTTCTGAATGTGATGTGAGAGAACACGAAGTGGAAGGATGCCACTGCCGATTTATGGAATTTAGCTTAAACACTTGAAGTTAGCATTTAATTTCTTGAGTTACGAAGTTTGGTTTCACTATTTAAAGGTCCTATGCGAGTTCTTAAGTTACGAAGTTTAAGTTTAGTGCTTAAACGCCTACAATAGTCAATATAAAAATTTGTAAGCTAATGATAAACCAATGGAATTCTTTTCAAACTTCAATATTTTTAAGTGATTGTATTTTTTTTTTTAGGATATTTAAGTCAAAATGTATCTTTTTACTTTTACTATTTTTGCTGCAGTTTTATTCTGAAGTGACTCTTTCAATCTTGGAAAAATATTGTTGGTTGATCTTACAAATGAAAGTGTTCCCAGAATGAAACTGCAACCAAAATTTAAAAAAAAAAAAGTTGTAAGATACAACGTTCGACATTAATTTCAGATCTTCTATGCAAACAGAATCATTTAAAAATATTGCAAAGCGAACAAGAATTATTTTACAAAGGACTTGTCTATTTTTTAACATTGGTCTGTGACGAGGGATTAATATAAGCTTAGATCTAAGACTATCGGTATCCAAGACAAAATTTTGAACACACACATTATTTATGTTGGGATGAGTTTTTGACGCCAAGTGGGCCATCGACTACAAGTATACTTAAAAATTCAGTAACATTTTAGTCAGAGCAAAGGAATTTTTCCAGGATATTGCATAAGTTAGTTAATGTTTCTATAGAATAACATCAGTATTTTCAAAATTAGACGTAATAAAATAAAGTAAAACATTTTTATCATAATTATTAGAAGCAGTATCAGTGGTAGTTACATTATTTACATTCGTCATAGAATTATTTACATTAGCATTACTAGTAATAGGAGAAATAAATTTAACTGCAGTGCTGCTATTAGTAGGAGTAGAGGCATTCTATCCCTGTAAATTTACCAATTTGGAGCTTTATCCTTTGAAGGAATCAGCAAATGAGAAATTTTGTTGGGGATTTTTAGGGCTGAAAAGTTGATTTGAGTTCCTAATCGTAGTTACTCTGCCATCTTTTAGATTTTTGGAGTTCTTGGGACATCCACCAAAAGTAGCGGTATGATTCCCGCTGCAGTTTCCACATTTAATATCCTTTCGGTCCTTGACAGCACAGTCACTTGTTTTGTGGCCACCAGCACATATTACAAAGGCAGGATTTAGTGTACAAAATTTGGAAGAATGGTTAAAGAGGTGTTGTAACAATGCTTTGATCCATTAAATTTGTATGCTTCTACTTTAACGTAGAAGCCCAAGACATTTTTGATGTCAAAGATATGCTTGAAGGAATCGCATTGAAAAACATCGACCAAGAATATGGGTATAGGAAGTTTAGTCTTAAAGTTCTTTAAGAGGGATTATGGTGAAGTTCCGATATATTCAATGGACATTGTTTTTGAAAACATTGCCGAGGTATAATGGCTCATTGGATGTACCGCAATTTAGTCCGTTTCCTGGAAACATAAATCAATCCACACAAGAGGCATTAAATGAAAACAAGATGAAATCCATGAAACTGTTTTTTTATTTTATCCGAACAATCGACACAAGAAAACACAGAGGGTGGTCTTCGCTTACTCCACAAAAACTTACATCATTATTCGACTACAGCGAGTGGAGATCTGATTCTAATTTTTCAGATTCATTATCGCCAACACATTAGATGTAACATGCCAATCATTACATTTCTAGCCAGGCTTAAAACCGTCAAACTTTTGACAGTTATGGATAAACCAATATTAAAAATTTTGAATGAGGAAAAAAAACACACTATAAATTAGCGCTTTATCAATTTTGGTGATTTTAAACCAACAACGCGAGGTTGTTTTGGGAAAGCCAGACATGTGTTATTAGAATCTAACGAAAAGAGTTCATAGTGCATATTTTTGCAGTAGTCAAATTATGAAAACGGCGCCTGCATTTAACACAAGATACGAAGAAAGACAAACAGTATATGTTAAGGTAATCTGCAGTACATTAATATTCGAATTGAAACCACAGGATAGTAACGTACATTTAATGTTACGAAGAAATATCTGGGAACATTTTTAGCTAGGAAGAAATGATTGCTTTTCGGATTAAAGAATAAACAGATCTTGAATACAGAAATTAATTCACATAGAGAAACTTTAAGATAGGAAAATTAAATTTTAGAATAAAACATAAAATATATATGATTCTATATCATAGGGATATCCTATCGATATCACAGTCAAGTTCAACTAATTCCGATTTAACCTACGAAATGGGGATATCGGAGGGGATAGCCTTAATTAGAACTTTCCTGCGGCGTCCGTTCTTTAATCTCATGCCAAACATTTCTAATTAGTTTACCGAGAGATTACTTGGAATTTTTCTGTAGATAAATTGTTTTTTTATGAAATTTCCCCGAAATCCCTTAAATCCCTTTCAACCCACAGCTTCATCATTTTTGTCATGGAATTTTGCCCATATACATGGAGGCGAAGCGGATTCGAGGTATAGGTCTATTGACCAATAGAATTACAGGAAATTATAAGGAAATAGCCGATAGGAAATCGTATAAGGAAAGGAACTGGTAATGTGTAAAAATGTTAATAGAAATTAAGAAAAGGAAATTTTTGTATAACATTTCAACAATCTGACAACGTGGGAATAGCGAAGCCACAATTAACAATATTTTTATGATTTTTATAGATATCGAATGCTTCAAAAAAGCTAAGTTGAAGTATAGAAGTGAGCTTAGAGATAATTTTAGCCAAATTAAAGTAAAAGGTGTGGTTTATCTCCCAGCAATGTTTTTCAATGACCGATTTGTAGGTTTCTTGTTTATGAATACATGGCTTGAGTTCTGTTCAATATAGAAAATGCCACGCTGGTAATTGACACTACCCCAGCAATTAGATATATCAATAAGGTCTTTCAGTTTGGAGATAATAAGTTTATTGGTACGGATAAAAATTATTTTGAAGTCATATTATTTAAATATTTTAGCATTGAGAAAGCTAGATTTGGGAAAGTAAAGTAAAATAATGCTAATATTGGAAATAGAAGGCGTTTGGAGTGATCATGAGGAACGAAGATTCTGTACTTTAAATAAGGCAGTATCAATGATGAAAGGGTTTAAAACTCTGTAAATAGCAATTAGCAACGATTTTAATATTGAAACAAATTGTGATGTATATATTTTGATGGCATGTTTAGGATGGTTTATCATTGTATTTGTATTATTCTACTGTATTTTAAACTTTTGACTTTTGCTGTAACTAACCAAATACTCATATACTGAGCATTTTATAAGATGGATATTTTTTGCTTTTTGTATTACAAGATAACCACAATTGAAGTAGAGGTACTTAGAACTCAATTATGAAATAATTACTGCACCAAGAATAACAAAATATTTTTGAATATCTAAATATGCGAAATAATATTAAAAAGAAAAAAGATTCTGTAAAGAAGGCCAAAAGTACGTTTTTATATGTTAATTGGACTATTGTAATAGTTTGAGACAGTACTTCTATAGTTTTGAGCCATCTATGTCTTATGTTTGAAACTTAAACAAGGAAGCATAGTAAAAAAATTCCCGACTTTACACAAAACTCTCTTGCAAGAATAATTTCAAGAACTGCCACTTTTAACTTGTTGGTGAATTTTAAAAACAATTATTTCATTTTAAGGCACCCTGTAAATGGCGTTTAGACAAAGCTCTGTTGACGATTTTTTAGTATCGACATCTAAGCATCTCCGATTTATATAATAAATGGACTACTCTGTATTTAAATTATACAACAGAAGGATTATTGTTATAAATCTTTAAAAACAATTAAAAATATATATTATATACTATATATTTAATTAATAAAATCTGCATAAGAAATTTTAATTCATGAAAAAATAATCATATTTTTTAGTAGATACTTTTATTAAACATTAAAAAAAAAATCTTTTAATTACCACAAAATACGGTTTTGAAACGATGATCTTTTAATACTTTTTTAATAAAAATGATTATGCGCTAAGTCCTGTGGGAAATTTACTGCGTTTACTTTCGATAATTAAATTAGAGTGATTATGTTTGCATAGAGGTCCCTATTCAGCCAGAGAGAAAATGAAACTGTTTCTAAAACATTTTTTATTCGCTTTAATTTATTGAAAAAAAGTACAGCTTAATATGTATAAACTTATTATAAACTTTTTTGCTATTACTATATAAAAAAAATCGAATTTCGAATAATGATGGCTGATTAACAATGAGAAAAAAAGTAAGATCACTTTAAAAATAAATTATCAATCTTACAAAAGCGGATAATTATCATATATTAAGTTTTTATATTTAAAAGTAACAAAAACTACTTTAAATTGGTTTCAATGTTTTATGAAGAAATAAGCAATTTTCCAATTTGTTAGACAATGAGAATCTAAAAACTGAACAATAAAAGAGTATTTTATTAAGGAGCAATTTAGATTATTGTATTGTATTGCTCATTTTACTTCTTATATGCATACGAATTTACTTCTTATATGCAGTAAAACTGAGCTTAGGTCAATGTGCTAACAATAACGTTAAATGTGATGACCCAAGTTCTAGGAAATAAAATCTTAACTCAAACATCAGATATAAATGGGATATAATAAAACATCTGCATATCAGATAGTCAACGTGAAATATTTCTCTGAACTTAAAACGTTTCTTCTGGAACAATTTCCCTTTGTAATATACGTCATTAATTATGAAGTCCCGATCCCGACTACACTCCTAAATGCGGAGTATAATACCGAAATCAAGATCATCATTTAGTTTCTTTTTTATATTTAAGCGTCAAACAATCCCAGACGCAAAGCCTTAAACGTTTGGGGGTTTTTTTCTACCAGAAGTAGAAGCAAGAATTGATGACCCTCGAAATGTCACATTTTAGTTTCTGATTTTTTTTATAGATCTTTCAGCTACTATTTGAATTCTCCTGATGCGGAGAGGCTTTCAGCAGATGTACCAAGGTAAGTTTATGTGTTATTTTTGGATATTAAACTAAAATGTTGTTTTAAAAAAGAAAATGCTAATAATTGAATTTTATTGAAACTAATATCAGCCCAGGAGCAAAAATAAAAATTAAAAAAAAAACAACGACATTAAAAAAAAAAAAAAAAAAAAAAAAAAAAAAAAGGCTACTGATACTAAAAAGAAAATATTGAAACAGAAGCAAGTACTATTGAAAAAGCTTTTTCTCTTCACACTAGCGGTTTCTAATTTACGCAAGATTGATTTTTTTTTGTGTGTGTGAAGAGTCATTCTTGCTTATCTGATAAAATGCTAATTGAAGAGTTTAATAATAATATTAAGATTGGCAGTATTGTATAATATATATTTAGTATATCGAGTGTGCTGCGTATATAATTCAATGATTGTCAACTGCAAAATTAAAAACAGGTATAAATAATTGCTTACCTGTTCTCAGTAGCGCAGAGACTCTCCAAAATCCCGATCCTTCAGTATTCGTTCAACAGATGCGCGACCTTCATTCACCGTATAATTCACGATAGATCTTTAGAAGATTATTCATCACAGGCACGAAAAACATGGAACGTTACTACTTGAAGAAATAAAAATAATATTATTAATATTGTATAAATATGTATATTAGTGTAAATTCCTTGTTAGACTATTCCAGCGAGTCTGCTTGGAAAAATTAGAATTTATGTCTTAATTAATAAAAAATTACAATGTGTATTCCGAGAGAAAAACAATCTCTTCTCGGAGAGTATTTTAAAAGCTCTTACAGCAAAGCCAGTTAAACATGAACTGAAATAGAAAACATCGAAGAAGTCCAAAGTATGAAAAAGAAACAACAGTGTATAGGCGATCATAGTACATGTAGACGAAGGCGTGTTGAAAACCACAAGTATGCATTTTATTTCACTGTCCACACACGTACAGCACGAAACGCAGAAGAGGAGAGTTTCTTGTTTAAATGAGATTAAAAGTTTTAATTGTTCTTTCAGGGTTACACATCGCAACAGCCAGTTATGCAATCGTTCAGTTTGAGGGTAAATTTATTCTAGGCATTGTTACTAGTCAAATAAATAAACAAATGGAACTATAAGCACAATCATAATGTGAAGTCCCAAAAGTTGGAAGTAGCCCAAACAGAGTGATGAAAATTATGAACGCAGTAGAATTAAAGAAGTTATCAAATTACCCCTGTTCTTAAATTAGTGAAATAGTTAAAATGTTCCACAAACTAATAAGTATCAAAACTTCGTTAAATAATTTTTTGTGCAAAACGTACAGTAACAAAAATTGCTTTGGCAAAATTAATGTTGTATTGGTCATTCATTACTTACTTCTTATTTATTAATTGATATAAAATTTTAAAATTTCAATAATGTTAAATGATTTATTAATAAATTATAATACAGTATTATTTCTCAAAACTGATATCAATTAAATTAATACAAGTAATGTAAATTGACATACATAAAATGCCTTGTTACATTTAGGTACTTTGGACATCGCATTTAGGTCTAATAATGTGATAAAAATGACTTAAATATGATAAAAGCATAAAAACTTCCTAAAAACACCATAAAAATAAGGAGTGCGCTATGCATTTCAAAAGAATTTTGTCTTTCTTAGTCAGGCGCAAAGAAGACGTGCAACCACAATGAAAACTGGAGCAACACTGAAAGGAAATGGGAGGGAAATTGTGACAAGTTAAGGGAACAGTCAATATGAAAGCAGAAGGCATCAGCCAATCACACAAGAGAATTACCTAGAATGTGGCACATAAGGAAAACTATGAAGAAAAATACATAATAAAGTAAAATGGGGTTTAAATATACAAATTATAAAAAATAAATAACATAAAAGTTAATACCAAAATGGAAAAATAAATACATAAATAAAAAAAAATAATTACATAAATCTATACTGACAGAGTAAGGACAGAGACCCAACTTCGCCTGAAAAGAGCGACTGCAGCGGATGACTTAAGAACTAAATCATCGCTTTGGCGATTTTTATCTTCGTGATTTCCGTTTAAGTGTAACCCTATTCTGCTTGGCGTCTTTTGATGTTGTCATTTGCGCATGTGCAAATTTTCGGCGTTCGCTAATTGATTTTCGAATCTTGTTTAATACTTATTATTAAAATTATTCCTTGAAGATCAAATAGTTGATTATAATTATCAAAAAAACTGAAGATTACAAGCACCTGCTTCACAATCTAACCAGTAATATACCACAGCCGGAAGAATTGAAAAGAACTATAAACACACCAATAGCAGCACAATTTGAGCTACTTGGTCAAAAGAGCGGGTCTTCTGTAGCAGAACAGCTTGGCGACGTGGCCAGAAGAGTTACAGAGCTGGAAAACATTAAGAGGAACCCCGTAAACGTAGCTTTTGCCAGCGAGGGACCTGATGACCTAGCCACTGAAGCGGAAAGCTCCACAGGAAACATCCCGCAGACCATGAAGAGTCACACAACACCAAAGCGCACCTTCACAACACCACTACAAGACGTACCTACTCCACAGAACTCTTCACTAGAACCAACCCATCCGCATAGGCGCACCATAGTTATACGCCACTTGATCCCCGGTAAAATGACAGGGATCGAAATACTACGTAAAGTAACGTCGGCGCATGTTTCCTGTCCAGCTTCATCAATCTATAAAACCACTCCGTTCAGAAAACATGTAGAAATTGAATGTACAACTGAAAACTGCAAAAACCTCCTCATCAGTGATCTCGGACGCCATAAAGAACCTACAAATGCATTTTACGTTCGTAACCAAATCCATACCAAAACAAAAAATGATCTTACTAGGCGTCCCAACTAACTACAAAAAAGAAGAAATCCTCGAGTGTATATTAGCAAAATACAAAGCGCACGAGGACGAATTCTATTTCATAAAAAAGATGGAGCACAGATCCCCAAACCTTGCGAAATGGCTCATAGTCATGCCGATTCCACTGTCGCGTGTCATAATCAGTAATGGTGGTGTATTGATTGGGCTAAAACATTGCATTTTGCGTCCCCATACCCATATCCAGCGTTGCAGAAGATGCCAAGGATTAGATCACAGCAAAAACCATTGTCGTAACACTGTCGTCTGCGCTACCTGCGGGGAGGAACACGCAACAGAAGGCTGTACGTTAGCAGCTACATGCATTAATTGTTACCTCCACAACAAACATATGAAGACCTGTTTCAGCACCAACCACAAGGCCTCAGATCCAAGATGCGATGCATACCGCTCGGCCTATGACGCGGAGAGGCGTCGGCTGGATGAAATATTCATGCCAAATCCTCCTCCATGCATGGCTACACTGCCTCCTGTTCCACAGCAAAATGCAGCTAATCAATTGTTATGTAACAGAGACATGCTCTGTCCGATGAACTTGCCATTATTTGCAGCACAGCACTGGAATACAGAGAAAGAACCGTTTCCAAGTTCAAATTTCTACAATAATTTTTATTAAATAACTTTTAATTTCAGAGCCACACACAGTGATGTCACTTCCTCATTCTAGTTCTCCCCTTCCCCTCCCTCTTGGTAAGCTAAATTTTCTACAGATCAATCTAAATCATAGCACTGCGGCGAATGCCAATGCTAAACAATATATGATCGACAGTGATATTGATATTTGTCTGCTACAGGACGCCCACTGCCACAAAAATGGTACTCTCTCAATTTTTCCTAAGAACTGGAAAATCTTCCCTTCAAAACGCAACTCAGCCCATGTTGTCGTCCGGAACACTAATCTTGTCATCACTCATCTTTTCACCGGCGCTAACAGTATGTTCATTTCTGTCACAGCGAAGGAAGGAGAGTTATTCATCGGCTCAACTTATGCCGCTCCCTCCGTTGACTTTGAGGACACCCTTATGGAATGGGAACACCTCATCACTCAGAGGAAGGCTTTCATCTGTGGCGGGGACTTTAATGCTAACTCCACACTATGGGGCTGTAGGCATGAAGATCTCCGGGGTGACTTCCTCACTGAACACCTCGTAGTGCACACTCTGGCAATAGCAAATCTACACAACACGGATGCCACATTTGAAAGACTTGATTCCAAGGGCAAGATAATTGCGACTGGCTGGCCGGACCTCACCTTAGTCAATTCACTAACACTTCCCAAAATATCCACCTGGTTTGTCTCCGACATTTTCAGTGGCTCCGATCACAAGTACATTCGCTACACATATCAAACCACTCCACTGTATACTCAACGTAAACGTTTTAATACTACGAGAGGTAATTTTCGCAAATTTAACAACATCATAAAATCAAACAAACAGGCTTTACATAGCCAGCTTGCTGAGATTGATAACACAGACAAAATTAACGACTTTACAAAAAAATTAATTGAAACCATGCACACAGCTGCGAAAGCCTCTTTTCGACTGAAAGCAGTCCAAAAGACACGAACATTCTCATTCTGGACACCGGAGCTCAGCGCAGGGAGGAATCACCTTACCGCGCTTCGTCGCAAGTTAAAAGCACTGAGGCAGAATGATCCGTCATCTCCAGACATCAAAATTCTGGGCGCCAAGCGCACCAAGCTGGCAGCCCAGCACAAGCGCAATGTCCTGACAGCAAGGAAGCAGGCTTGTGAAAGGTTCTGTAGCAGCGATAATAACTCTTTTGGTGCCTCTCAAAAATTCTTCTCCGGCAAGTACTTTACTCCAGATGAAATTAAGCTTGAACAACCTCCAAACTCAACATCAAGACAAAATAACTTAGAATACTTAACACAACAACTCTTCGGCCCTTCGGCATATCCCACAACTGATAATACAGACATACATTTTACTGCTCCACCAGACAAAACATTCACGAATGCGGAAGTAAAGACAGCACTATATAAATTAAAAGATAAAAAAGCACCCGGACCTGATTCCATAGATTTCCGAATTCTTAAACTCACACACAAAATTTTTCCACAAATCTTCACGCGTTGGGCAAATCTTTGCCTAAGTTACAATTACTTCCCTGAAGTTTTGAGACAAGGAGAAGTAGTATATTTCCTAAAGCAAGGGAAGTCACCCTCTGAACCGAAATCGTACCGCCCGATCTGCCTGCTACCCACATTAGGCAAATTGTTAGAGAAGCTCATTGTTTTTCGGCTCTCTCATTATCTCGAATCAAATAATCTTCTACATCCAAGGCAATTCGGGTTCAGAGAGGGCAGATCATGTGAAAAAGCTTTGCATGCCATCATGACCTCCTGCACCGATAGCATAGCAAAAGGAAACTACACTTCACTGGTCTCACTCGATATTCAAGGGGCTTTCGACAACGTGGAATGGCGTGATATACTCACACAACTTCAAGCACTTCACTGTCCCGGGAACATAGCTGGAGTCATCAGCTCATACCTGTCTCAAAGGAGTGTCCTCATAAATTGGGGAGCTGGCACCTCATCCCACCGGCTACAGAAGGGTTGCCCTCAGGGCTCCTGCCTCGGACCAATCCTCTGGCTCTTGGTAGAAAATATACTTCTAAAAGAACTGAACCGCTTCGGATATACTCTTTATGCCTTTGCTGATGACTTTAGCTTCATTTTCTCGGGTCGCACTCGCCGTCATCTGGAGGAAGCATTTGCCGAAGCCCTTCGCATCTTCTGCCAGTTTCTGGACACACTACACCTCACACTATCTTCCAGGAAGTCCCAGGCATTGGTCTTCAATAAGCCACGTCGTCTAGATCCCAATAGACCACCAGTAATGAGGATTTATGGCGTTAGCATGCATCACGTACAACAACTCAAAATTCTTGGTTTAACAATCGATTCTAACATTAACTGGATCCCACACATTAATTACTTAAGATTGAAACTCATCTCCTATCATCACAACTCACTTAAATTAAGATCTAAATTTATGGGTGTAAGCAATAGCCTTTTAAAAACCTGGTACTTAACAATAATAGAACGCATTATAACATACGGGGCATGCATCTGGGGGGGGGGTAATCTTACAAAACAGGCACTCACAAAATTAACTTCAATCCAAAGGATATTCTTATTACAACTTTCACGCGGGTACCGTACATTATCAACTGATGCACTTACAATACTCACAGGCATTCCACCCATAGCAATAACTTTAAAATATGAATTCAACAAAGCATCCATCCTACAACTTCGACAGGACCACATATCCAACAACCTCTTTCCCAACATAACCATTGAACGCAAAGTCCACGGCTGGCAAATCCACCCTGCGGAAGAGACATCGCACCTTCAAGTCAACCCACAACTTAATAGCTACACCCATGCCACCTGCTCCACCATCTTCACTGATGGGTCCCGCACAGATACCGGCGTGGGAGCAGCCTTCTGCGCGACGGAAGGAGACACGGTGACTCATCAGTGGGCCTGTAGGCTCGGAGATAACAACTCCGTTTTCCAGGCAGAGCTATTTGCAATCTTCTCCGCCCTAGAGTGGCTAGAGGGTCAATCTGGAGCAAAGGTCTCTATTTTCAGTGATAGCCTGTCTGGACTGCAGGCCATTCACGCACCTAGAACATCTAACTCACTCGTACTAAAAATTAAATTAAAACTCAAAAGTCTCTTGTACAGAACACATCTCGGCCACGTCTCAGCGCACAAAGGCACTTTTGGCAACGAGTACGCGGACGAACTCGCAAAACAAGCCACCAAGTATACATCCATTGATCACCACCTCCCAGTGCCCCAGTCGTTCATCAAGAGTGTCCTGAAATCCAGGATCATCTCGGAATGGCAGGAGTACTGGGAACTCACTGATAAGGGCAGGCACACGTTTGAACTAATCCCCAAAGTCTCACTTAACATATATTACCTCACACCATACACCGCAAGCTTCCTAACGGGCCACGGGCCCTTTAAATCATACCTCCACAAACTTGGTTGTGCAGGATCTAATAGGTGTGAGTGTGGCGAGGTGGGATCTCCTACCCACGCCTACCACGAATGCACACTTACTGCACGCTGGCACATTAAACGTCCAGCCACTCCCCCTAAGGGATAGCTTCAAAATATTCTTTCTAGACCCACACTTCTGAACAAACTGAAACACATCCACCAATACTTAGCACACATCTCCAACCTCACAAGCTAGTCTGTACCCAGAGCAACTACCATTCCCTCGTATGGCATCGCCCCTTGTCGCGAGTGGAGTTATAGTGTTACTCTGGCGATGCCACAGCGCCCCTTGTCGTGAGAGAGCATGTTTCTGGCGCACAACCCGATAGCTTATCTGCTGTCTGATAACCAGGTGCTGTGCGGCACATCATTCTCAAACCATTTCAACCTCGGCACCTCGCTGCCCCGTGTCGCGAGGGAGATCTGTTCTCCGGCAACGAGGGATTTGTTCTGTGAATTTCGGGCAATAATGGCCCATTGCGATTCAACCGCCCCCTGTCGCGTTTTCCGGCGGGCTCAGCTCTAGCTGAAATTGTATTTTTTTTTTAACCTTAATAAAGGTACCGGGAGGGACACCTATGCTCTACAGACTTGGCCTCCTCGTCTGAGCAGTCCCTCTTAGGCTGTGAAACTCTTCAAAATGCTACGAAGAGAGGAGTGTATTGTTTGCAAGAACAAGACGTCAAAGTTATTTTTTATTCTTCAGAATCGGTAAGTTGTGGTTTATTTCTATGTGTTATTTTTGTTTTTATTTTTCAAGTTCCATTATGTATGAAATATTTTATATATATTCAGTGTTCGCAGATTTTTAACAAATTTTGACTTTATATTATCGTTAAAATAACTGCCATACCATAAATCTCACTCATGTTAAAAAAAAATTCTCTATATAAAATTTTATTCATATACATATTCTATCGCAATGTAAACATGGTACTAAGTTTTTTCCTATACTAGTAAATCTGCAGATCATTTTTTTAAATCTCATTTTAACTTCGTACAATCCGCAATTATTATTTTTTCAATTGCATGCATGTTTATAAGCATATAAAATTCTTCGAATGTTCCAGAAATTAGAATCCTTAAATTAAAGTGGTAAGTAAAAATAAATGATTTTAAAAATTATAAAAAATATGAAAGTAAGATGTTTATATTTCCCGGACAGATGCAAAAACATTTTCAAGTATTTTAAGCAACTAATTTCTAAATTCTATTAAATTTATAAGCAAAATTTTAAAACTATTGGAAATCCATATAAAAAATTTAGCATTCATAATTTTACATCTAAATCCATTACGCAAATATTCCATTTTCATTTCAGATAAAAATGAAATTTGAAAAATCGTCTGCATCCCCATAAGAAAGCATTATGACCTAAAAAAAATATTCTATATTTTCCGAACGAATGAACCAAATTTAACCAAAAACTATACAGCTAATTCCGAATACCTCGCCAACATACATACTAAAAATCAACCTAATCGGACCATTTTTACGGCAAACAGACAGACGGAAACCAAAAACATTTCGCGTTTCCACAGTGAGCCTTAACATGACGTTTCGGCACAAATCTGTCAACACTCGATATATATAAAATATTTCAAACATTATGGAACTTGGAAAAACAAGAACAAAAATAACACATGAAAATAAATCACAACTTACATTTTGAAGAATTAAAAAAATCAAATTTTTCTTTCAAACTTGGAATTTTTTTTTGTTTTTGTTTTACCACAGCACTTATTTTAAAATAAAGTTGAATTCCGATTTTTTCAGAACATGTTAAAAATAAAAAATCTGTTTTCATTCGCGTAGATAGATAATCGACCGTCTTAAAATCAACCAACCAACCAACCAAAACAAGAAGCAAGCAGTCGCCGTTTTATTTTTATTTTTCTTTCCTCACTTGTCGCCAAGAAAGCGATATATAGCTCTATTAGCAAACTCGCTTCTGTTACGGCTGTAGTTTTCGCGTCATCCGCAGCTAGCGCCACTGTCTATGTGTAATCCCATGTTAAAGAAGTTACCATTGCAGTGTATGAGAGTTGATTCTCTGTTTAAAACTCCTTACTCTGTGTCTATACTAATAAAAGAAAGTTTCGCTCTGTGTGTGTGTGTCTGTGTGTCTGTTGGCGATGGCTAGGAAAATCTAGCCCACTTAGAAGGCTGCAAATTTAGATTTAGGTAGTCCAAACCCTCTCCTGTTGCACCATTACTTCAGAATTTTAATATTTTAATCATTTACTGAAATATTAATTAATATCCACAAAGAACTCTCATAAAAAATACGCTTGTATTCTCTTGGGTTGGTTGCATCGATTCTTCACAGAAGTAATTAAATAAACCAGAGTAGCGATGCATAAATAAGGATTTCTAACTAAATAGTGTCAATATGGATTGAAGTTATCAGCGTAGAGCCATGCGACTGCCGCGCCACCTGTACATGACAAACTACACAGACGTCCCACTGATTGAAATATTTTCCAGGCAAATTTTTCTTCATGACAATTAGTCGGTTTTTTTTTTTTTTTTTTTTTTTTTTTTTTTTACACGACATTTATTATTATGATGGAGATTGTTAATACAGAAAACTATTTAACAGATTCTTTTTTATATTTGCGGGAATGAAAAGGGGCAAGGGTCTAATTACATTTAAGCTTCAAGGTGTATTTCTAGAAAGCAGTTACCAGAATTTCCGAATAATAGTCTAATCCAAATTTCAAATTAAATTCCTAGCTTAACCAAATGAATCAATCTTTAAAGATGTATTGTGATACTCCTAATTAGTTATTTGCTGAAGGCGATTTGAACAACGCCCCCCGCCCTCCCGGCGCGTCCTTCAAGGTTTCTCTGCTCCGTTTCCATTCCTCAGCAACTATCTTTCCGATTTCAACGCAAGTGATTTTTTCAAACATTATAATTAATTTAATAGTCACCCTTTATAACAATAAACTAAATTTATGAGTAGCGGTTACCACTATTTACGAATAACAGTTTAAGCCAAATTTGTAATTAAATTCAAAGCTCAAGGAAATGAACGAATTTTGAAAGATGCATAGTGGTCCTTCTAATTAGTCATTTGCCGAAGGACATTTGAACAACCCCTCCTCCCCGACCCTCCCTTCTAGGTTTTTTTCTCTAACTATGCTCCGTTTCCATATCTCAGCAACTATCTTTCCGATTTCAACACAAGTGATTTCAAACATTATAATTAATTTAACAGTCACACTTTATAACTTTAAACTAAATTTATGATTAGCGGTTACCACTATTTAGGAATAATAGTTTAAGCCAAATTTGTAATTAAGTTCAAAGTTTAAGCAAGTTCAAAGCTTAAGGAAACGAACGAATTTTGAAAGATGCATATTGGTCCTCCTAATTAGTCATTTGCTGAAGGGAACTTGAACACTCCCTCCCCCCGGGACCTCCTTCAAGGTTTCTCTAACTATGCTCTGTTTCCATATCTCAGCAACTATTTTTCCGATTTCAACGCAAGTGGTTCCAAAGATTATAATTAACTTAATAGTCCCTCTTTATAACATTAAACTAAATTTATGAGTATCGGTTACCATTATTTCCGAATAATAGTTTAAGCCAAATTTGTAATTAAGTTCCTAGCTTAAGTAAACGAACGAATTTTGAAAGATGCATAGTGGTCCTCCTAATTAGTCATTTGCTGAAGGACACTTGAACAACCCCTCCCCCCCGTCCGCCCTTCAAGGTTTTCTTCTCTAACTATGCTCCGTTTCCATATCTCAGCAACTATCTTTCCGATTTCAACACAAGTGATTTCAAACATTATAATTAATTTAACAGTCACCCTTTATAACTTTAAACTAAATTTATGATTAGCGGTTACCACTATTTATGAATAATAGTGTAAGCCAAATTTGTAATTAAGTTCAAAGTTTAAGCAAGTTCAAAGCTTAAGGAAACGAACGAATTTTGAAAGATGCATATTGGTCCTCCTAATTAGTCATTTGCTGAAGGGAACTTGAACACTCCCTCCCCCCCCCCGGGACCTCCTTCAAGGTTTCTCTAACTATGCTCCGTTTCCATATCTCAGCAACTATTTTTCCGATTTCAACGCAAGTGGTTCCAAAGATTATAATTAACTTAATAGTCCCTCTTTATAACATTAAACTAAATTTATGAGTAGCGGTTACCATTATTTCCGAATAATAGTTTAAGCCAAATTTGTAATTAAGTTCCTAGCTTAAGCAAACGAACGAATTTTGAAAGATGCATAGTGGTCCTCCTAATTAGTTATTTGTTGAAGGACACTTGAACAACCCCTCCCCCCCGTCCGCCCTTCAAGGTTTTCTTCTCTAACTATGCTCCGTTTCCATATCTCAGCAACTATCTTTCCGATTTCAACACAAGTGATTTCAAACATTATAATTAATTTAACAGTCACCCTTTATAACTTTAAACTAAATTTATGATTAGCGGTTACCACTATTTATGAATAATAGTTTAAGCCAAATTTGTAATTAAGTTCAAAGCTTAAGCAAGTTCAAAGCTTAAGAAAACGAACGAATTTTGAAAGATGCATATTGGTCCTCCTAATTAGTCATTTGCTGAAGGGCACTTGAACACTCCCTCCCCCCCGGGACCTCCTTCAAGGTTTCTCTAACTATGCTCCGTTTCCATATCTCAGCAACTATTTTTCCGATTTCAACGCAAGTGGTTCCAAAGATTATAATTAACTTAATAGTCCCTCTTTATAACATTAAACTAAATTTATGAGTAGCGGTTACCATTATTTACGAATAATAGTTTAAGCCAAATTTGTAATTAAGTTCCTAGCTTAAGCAAACGAACGAATTTTGAAAGATGCATAGTGGTCCTCCTAATTAGTCATTTGCTGAAGGACACTTGAACAACCCCTCCCCCCCCGTCCGCCCTTCAAGGTTTTTTTCTCTAACTATGCTCCGTTTCCATATCTCAGCAACTATCTCTCCGATTTCAACACAAGTGATTCCAAACATTATAATTAACTTAATTGTCACTCTTTATAACATTAAACTAAATTTATGAGTAGCGGTTACCACTATTTAAGAATAATAGTTTAAGGCAAATTTCTAATTAAGTTCAAAGCTTAACAAAACGAACGAATTTTTAAAGATGCATAGTGATCCTCCTTATTAGTCATTTGCTGAAGGGCTCTTGTAAAACCCCTCCCCCCCATCCCTCCCTTCAAGGTTTTTTCTCTAACTATGCTCCGTTTCCATATCTCAGCAACTATCTTTCCGATTTCAACGCAAATGATTCCAAACATTATAATTAACTTAAATGTCACTCTTTATAACATTAAACTAAATTTATGAGTAGCGGTTACCACTATTTCCGAATAATTGTGTAAGCCAAATTTGTAATTAAGTTCGTAGCTTAAGCAAACGAACGAATTTAGAAAGATGCATAGTGCTTCTCTTAATTAGTCATTTGCTGAAGGGTACTTGAACAACCCTCCCCCCCCCCCGGCTCCTCCTTCAAGGTTTTTCTCTAACTAAGCCCCGTTTCTATATCTCAGCAACTATCTTTCCGATTTCAACGCAAGTGATTCCAAACATTATATTTAACTTAATAGTCACCCTTTATAACATTAAATTAAATTTATGAGTAGCGGTTACCACTATTTACAAATAAGAGTTTAAGCCAACTTATAATTAAGTTTCTAGCTTAACAAAACGAACGAATTTTTATGCATGCATAGTGGGCCTCCTTATTAGTGATTTTCTGAAGGACTCTCGAACATCCCCTGCTCTCGGCACCTCACTCAAGGTTATTTTCTCTAACTGTGCCTTATTGCAATAACTGGGCTAATAATGTTCCAATCTTCTCGAAACCAGCTCAATTTTGTAGTGCGCCTACTATACAGTAACGTAGGCAGCGGGGACCTGTCTCAGAAGTTCGTTCGGAAAGAGGTTTGTTTAGAACAGAATGCTCCCTTGGCGGTGGTAGGGGGAAATAAAAGATTTTCTAGAGCGTACGAGCATGCCGGGTATACGGTTCCAAAGCCATCGTAGGCCGTGGCCAGAGTTCCATTTTTTTAAAAAGATTTAAGTTCATTACAAGGGCTCGGGCAACGCCGGGCGGGTCAGCTAGTAAATAAATTTAATAAATATTATTATTATTATTGTTATTATATTTTTGAGCTGAACAAGTTTTTCCAAGCTACAGAGAGCATGGTGGAATCAGATTTTTCATTAACTATAATCTCGCGATTAAGATAAATAGCTAAATTTTCTAGAAAATCCAATTCAGAAGAAATATTGGCATTAAAGATAATTTTAGCATTTAGAAAATCAAAGCTATGGCGTGAATCCCAAGAATGACGATTTACACATTTCCTGGTTAGTGATATAACAGGAGTGTTCTTTTAAGCGGGTTTCAAGATTTCTTTTAGTTTGATCTATATAAGAAAGATGACAATCATTGGAAGGAACATTATAGATTCCCCATTTTTGAAGATGAGGAAAGGGAGACTTAGTGGAGGGAAATTTAAATTTATTGACGGGTTTAAGGATAACACTAAAGTTGAAGCGTTTTAAAACTTTAGCTAATTTGAAACATAACGGAGGATAAAAAGGCAGAACAATTAAATTATTTTTATTTTTATTTATTTCTCATTTTAGTATTAACTTTTATGTTTATTTATATTTTGTATATTTAATCCCCATTTTACTTTAATTTTTTGTGCATTTTTCTTCATTATTTTCCTTAGTAAGGTTCCATTTCTAGGTAATTATCTTCTGTGATTGGCTGATGCCTTCTGCTTTCCTATTGGCTGTTTCCTTCACCTACCCCTCTTTCCCTCCCATTTTCTTTCAGTCTTGCTCCTGCCTCCAAAGTGGTTGAATGTATTCCTTGCGCCTTACGAAGAAAGGCAAAGTTCTTTCGAAAAGCCCAGCGCATTCCTTATTTTTATGGTATTTTTAAGAAGTTTCTTATGCTTCTATAGTATCACATCAGTTTATTCAATACTTTAATGTTAAATATGATAATTCTACATTTTTGTTTAGATTGCAGCTAATAATTTCTTCAAAACAATATACCTTTTTTTTTTAAGTTTTACGGGTAACACTACTTTATCGGTTGAAAATTTCAAAATTCTTTTTCACTTAAAATATTCTTCATACACAAAAAAAATCCTGTTTTATTGGTTGAAAATGATTGCGAAACTGAAAGCACAATTTTAGAGCTATAGAAATAGGGTGCACCACAGCGAGTAAACCTTTAAGCGCATTTGGACACTCTAGCTCCGAATATATTTTATCAAAGAACTTCATTAAACTACTTTTTTGTTTCATTGCTCTAGGTCAAGTCTACGATGAGTTATCGTGCCCAACGCTTTTTTCCATCCTTTTTTCGATGCCTTCTCACCCATCAGCTCACTACCCAGCCGCAATTTTTTAATATATTTGTTAAATAAAATATAAATTTCTATTTTAATATACGTATAGTAATTTACTGTAAATGGATTATTATGAACATTTCGCATTTAAAACAAATCCCCCCCCCCAAAAAAAAAAAACCCTTTAAATTTCAGGCCGTCAAAGTGGCTTTATCTCTTAAAAGCTAATATTATACTCTTTTCTGATTATATTTGCTTTATAAATTTAATAAAATGCTAAATACACCTTTAATATGACCAGCTTATCAGAAATCCCATTACACTTAGGCACAATGACCTTATAGAAAATATACAAAAATTTCTGTTTTTTCTCCCCTTCAAAAATTTTATTTTAATCATTTCAACTGGTTCTTTCCCATTACTTTAAATCAAAATACTAACGAACGAAACATGAATTTTAGTACTAATGATTACATCTAAACATTACACAAAAAGCGTTTTTAGTACCAGAAAACGCATAAAATTCATGAAATTCAAAGTATACCTACTCAGTATGTTTTGGTCGTAAAAACGTTGAGTTTTTATCGTTTTACTTGTTATAGCACTGATAAAGTTGTTATAAGTATAATTTATAGACCTAAAGATTGTATAAAAATTTAATTTTTATAATTAAAAAAATAACTATTATAACGTAAATAAATTTTTATAATGTGAAGAAGAGCATTTGATACATATATATTTTATTTTCAGTTGGAACTACACATCTAAAACTACCGCTTTAGTAATTATCTATTGGCTTACGATAAGGGCATCCTTTATCGACATATTATCTGTGCAGAGATTTTTTATTTAAAAAATAACAATTTTGGATTACTCATGGAATGTCAATATAAAAAGAAATATTTTTCCAACTATCCCGTACGCTATACCATTTAATAGAAGAAAGCAATAAAGATGATATTTAAGGAAGACATTAGTACAGACAGCTCTTCTACATAACTTTCATTTACTAAAGTTTGAAACTTTTCCTCTCTTTCTTAATGCGTTTTGTCATTACGCTTTCTTTAAATAACGACTTGCGAGAAAAAACACATAAATGAAATGGGAGTAATGTAAGGAAAAATAATATTCCCCCTCCCCCTTTTTTAATAAAAAAAAACAAACTTAAATCATTTCGAAATATGACTTTTCTAATTATTCAAGAAATGAAGCAAATTTATGTGTCTTTAGACAACGTTAGCATTTATTTATACAAAATACGCATGCTGGTTATTTTTGGGATTTTATAAAGTATCATAAAACCAAAAGGCATGAAATAAAAAAAAAAATGATGTTCGAGTTATGCTTAAATAACGAACAGTTTTCTTGAACATTGACTTGAGCATATCTCGCTGATCTATCATTCAAAATTGAAGAAAATTTGTGTTACAACGTTTTCGGCATAAAGTACTTAAACATGCAATACAGTTATTGCGTATGTACTGAAACTTTAAAAGTTAGATTCAATTGTAATATGTAAATGACCCCTTATGACAAAATAAATAACATACAATTATGAAGAACTTCCTACGAATTAAAACGGTACTTTTGTTTTTCCTTTTGCCGTAATTAGAACTGTAATTATAGTGTCCGTCCTTTCGTATTAACACTTTCCAACATAGTTGAAAAGTGTTTATGAATTCAGTTTTTCTGGCCGTCTGTTCGTGCTCTAAATGACGTAAATATACTCGGATTGCCATACAATTGATACATAATATTAATATATGTAATAGCATGTTTGGAAGTGAAGATGAAGTATGTAGCACTTATACTTCGAGTACAGGGGCACTCAAAAGAATGCCGTTACATTATGGACCATTGGGAAAAATCCTTTGCAGTGTATTTTAATGATGTTACACTGTTTCAAATGTATTGAAATGGACATACATAACTAAAGTGCACTAAAATATACTTGTTGCTATATAATATGATACGTGTAGCACTTATAATTAGTTTACTGGGAAACTTCAAATAACTCTGTTATACTATGGTCTATAGGGAAAAGTCGTTTGCGGTGCATTTTAATCATGTTACACTATTATAAACATAAATGAAAATTATATCAAGTTCTCGGGTACACCAAAACATGCTTTATGTGGAATATGGAGTGTAAAGCAAATATCATTCATTTACAGGGTCACACAAAAGTATTCGGTTACATACATATTCGTCTACGGAGAAAAACTGTTTACCTGATATTTTAATTACGTTACACTATTTCAATATAATGAAATTGATATACATTACTGTGGTTTACTACAAGATACCTGTTGTATAATATGATGTGCTTTGCATTTATTGTTCACTTACAGGGACACACAAAAGATTTCGGATACAAAACTGTAACTGAAGTATTGTCTATAAGCGATAATTGCATGAAGTGTGCTTTCAGTTAGGTATGCGTTTAACTAATCTTTTCCATAGTATGTGGTATGCAGAAATGCTATAGATCATACATTTGAAGATATATAATACTATGAAACACACAGGTCCCCACAAAAGAATTTGTAAGCATTACTCTGTATCGACGTAAATTGCTTAAAGGGTTTTTTAATCGAGTTATGCATTTTGAATGTGTAATATGTTTAGTATACTAAGAGATGTTTGCTGAATATAAATAAAATCATATACAGGGCGACGCAAAGAACTGGATACATGAGCGCTTATGTATGATAATTTCTGGAAGCGTGATTTTAGCATTTTAAAGTGTGTTTTGCCGGAATTAATATGCATCGTGTACAAAAATCTTTAAGTAATATATAGGGCTGTACAAAAGAATTCAAGTATGTTCCCGTCTATTGGTAGAAACTAATGAAGATAAAATTTCAACTGTGTTATGTGTTTTCTTACTAAACTAAATTGTAGCATACTATAAAGAATATATACAAATCTATAGATTATATACAGGGCTGCAGGAAAGAGTTGGAGTATTTTTCTGGCTATGGCCCCTAATTTCTGAAATCTGGTTTCCAAATGTGTTTTGCGTTTTATATATATATAAAGAAGCATAGGTATCTTATTTACTAGCCAAGGTTTGTTAAAAAATTCTGGAAGTGTTGAAGAGTGTTTCATAATATATGCCTGATGCATGATTTTACTTTTTTTCTTCTTTTTATTATTATTATTATTATTATTATTATTATTATTATTATTTGTTACGTACTATATAAAACAAGTTGGAAATTGTACGTCAAACGTTACAAACGAGGTGCGTTCGTACGCACGGTTTAGAATTAAATCCATGATATCCCGTGCGTAGAACGGGTTAAACAGCTAGTTAAGTATATATTTTATGACACTGTTCATACAAATATCTTAACTAGTTATATAAATATTCAGATATATATGTATCAGCTAGTTATATAAATATTCAGATCTTGATGATTTTTAATTCTGTGAAATGAATTATATCGTCTGCAGATTAATTTCTGTAATAAAATAAGTATCTCGGTCGCTTGACGATTGAACTTCGGAAGCTCCTATAACAAGAAAGCACCGATTTAAAAAAAAAATTCAAATTTCTTAAATATCTCCTAAAGTTTTGATTCGATTTTAATAAAATTTGAAATGTCTCGACAAAATTCTGCAAAGAGAATATATTTTAAATTGCAAACCATTTGGTTGGATAGTTTTTGCGTTGTTATATGCGGACAGACAGACAGACGGACGGTCAGACAGACGGACAGACAGACAGACAGACGGACGGACAGACGGACGGACCAAACGACGACTATAGGTGCTACGTATTTATATAATTACGAACGCACCTAATAAGTAGGAACCTAATACTATTGTACAAAGGTGTCTGAAATGAGACCAACTTATCTACGTTTAATGAGTGTAAAATAACATGAATATGTGGGATATCTTTAATTCTATGAATGTCTTTGGGAGGAAAAAATAGAAAATAAACTTGTGTCAGCTGTACTTTGGTAATAAAAAAAAAACAAGAAGAAGAATTGGTACTTTTATGTTAGCCAGGCACAAATCTTGCCAATAGCAGCTTTTGGTTTTTGCGTGGGCAACAGTGCTTTGATTTTGAAATCAAATGTTTTTTTTAATGGTGTTAGTTTTTCTTTATTTGTTTTTATTTTAAATGAAATGACTGAAAGACGTGTATTTTAAATATATGTAACATATGTTTGTTTAAATTAAAGTTGAGTATTTTAAATGAAATGACTGAAAAGTTTATATTTTTAAAGGAAATGAATGGAATACGAATAAATGGCGATGGGGAAAATATTTGGCTACTTATCATCTGCGTCCACATAACCTAAAAATTCGAAAGAATTTATTTATTTTCGTTTTTTTTTTTTTTTTTTTTTTTTTCAAGATCTTCAATCTGTTGTAATGATTATTAGCTATTTAATATAGGACAAACTAAAAGAAATATCGAGTCGCGCTTGAAAGCGCACTATGTTTCTAACTTGAATTTTTTTTTTTTTTTATTGTCTATTGCCAAAAAATCTAAGGGTTATGGCCTTGTTCATATTTTAAAATTCGTAAAAATTGTGGTAACTATTCCTAGAAAAACACGTACATTTGAGGAACATTCTTATCAAAACAAAAGTACTTACAATTAAGTGCATTTCCTCTCATAAAGTTGATACAATATTTAATAATTACATTGCAAATACTTGTAAAATATTAGTGTTTTATTAAATGTGGTTCTGTTTAAAATCAACTGAACCTGACTAAATAATACTTTCTGTTTTGGCTATTTTGGATTTTAAAAAATGTGTTCAATGTTTTTAATGACGTATTGTCATGTCGTAAAATGTCATTCTTGATATAAAAAACACATTTTCGATACAAAATAGGCAAACAGTTTGAAGAAAAACATTTTTATCCAATTTTTTAACGAGTACAACACAAAAGATAATTCAAAGCGCTATGAAATTTTAAAGCAGATTTACCTTGAAAGATATAGAGTTTAAAAAAAGGAAAAGTACATATGGGAAGCGTGGAAAACTTAAACAATTAAAATACAACATTTATGCTGCAAAACTAAAAAGCAGAAGTCTCATTAAATCTTTTTGAATATGTATATTCTTTATGCATTTTTTTTAAACTTTCGAAATCCTGGTGCATAAAAGAGATAACGGGAAAATATCTTCTTGAATTAAGAAAGAAATTAAGAAACCCGAAAAACAAGATATGAAAAAATTCTGGTGCTTTTTAAAAAAAAATGTAGAAATATTCAGATAACAAGCACAAAGACGAGATTTCCTTATGAAATGCTG
This sequence comes from Maratus michaelseni, assembly GCA_963931845.1. Classification (NCBI taxonomy): domain Eukaryota; kingdom Metazoa; phylum Arthropoda; class Arachnida; order Araneae; family Salticidae; genus Maratus; species Maratus michaelseni. The sequence goes on from OZ007587.1 coordinate 191,958,131, forward strand.
CAAAAAATACCAGGAATGTTTAAAAAGATTGACTTAGTAATTACTTTGGCTCTTTTTAATAAAATCAGTTTTCAGAGCAATCCAAACTCAAACATGAATGTTTTATTAATTTTTTTCCGCAGTTACATTTTATTTATATAAGAAAATTTAATGCGATAAAGGAATGATGAAATGTAAATCATTGTGGAGAAAAAAGAAACAAGCTTCTTTTCTACCTTCACTTCGATTTTTTAATATACACAGAGTTTTTTTTGGTGTTTTAAGAATGATTAGAAAAAACAGCCTCATTGGCAGATTTTATTTATATGGTAGAATGTGATTAACGTTTATAAATATATTTTTCAATTATCTTCATTATACATACCCATATTCAATGTATTTCCTTTTATAGAAAGAGCGGATTTAATGATTTTATAAACTAAAACGGATATAAAATTTGAAATTATTCACAAAGTAAAAATATTTTGAAGAAAAACGTTTTTATTTATTTAGTTTAGTGATATATTGCTATGATACACATGATTCATGAAGTTTGAAGAAAAACATTTTACTTATTAATTTATTTTAGCTATACATATTATTTTAGTGATACATATCCAAGATCATATTATTTATTTTAGTGATATATATCCATGATACATATTATTTATTTTAGACATACATATCTATGATACATATTATTTATTTTAGTGATACATATCCATGATGCAGATTATTTATTTTAGCGTTACATATCTATGATTCATATTATTTATTTTAGTGATACATATCCATGATACATATTATTTATTTTAGTGATACATATCCATACTCAATGTATTTCTTTATCAGACAAAGTAGTTTTTATGATTTAATAAATCTAAATAGAAATATAATTTGAAATTATTGACAAAGTAAAACAAATATTTTGAAGAGAAACGCTTTTATTTATTTATTTTAGTGAGTACAACCATTGCCACCTAGTAGTGTGATATGGCCGATTTGACGTCACCTGCACGCCTGTACGGTTGAAGTGCCGTGCACTGTGGAGTGTGGAGATCTGTGCTAGTGGAGGAGGGTGCCCGCGGTGGGGGTTGTGCCGGTGCTGAGTGGAATGTCTACTGTAAGACGAAGATGATTTTTGCTTATTATTATTATTATTATTATTATTATTATTATTATTATTATTATTATTATTATTATTATTTTAATGGGGGGACTTAAAAATATTTTGACTATTCTTTTTTTTTTCTTGAAAATAATCTTGAAAATATTTATTTTATGTTGGAGATATAGAAAAATTTTTCATTAATTTTATTTTTTAAATTTTAAATTTTGGGGATTTAGAAAAATTTGAAGTGATTTTTTTTTTCTTCCGGAGAATTGTCTGCTAGAGTTCAAGGTTGGTTGAAATACTTTTATTTTGGAAAATTAGAAATTTTTTATTCTTTTTATTCTTTTTATTTTAATTTGCGGATTTAGAAATTGTTCGAGTATTTTTTTTTCTTTTGCGGAGAATTATATACAAGAGTACACTGACAGTTTAAATTTATTTTATGTGTAAAGAATTGGAAAATTTTGTTTATTAAATTTTTGAAAAAATTTTTAGGGCGTTAGAAAATTTTCAATTCAATTTTTTTCTTTTTCTTTCGCGGAGAATTGCGTGTACTCTAAAACGATGTGACATTCAATGTATTTATTTTATTTTAGAGAATTAGAAAAAAAAAATGTTTTATTTAATGTTTCAAAAAGAATTTAGAGAACTTGAAAAAAATTTTCGATATATTTTTTTTGCGTAAAATGTGTATAAGGGAAAGTTGGGTGGCCGCGGACGGTGAGTAACCGCGTGCTCTAGAGTCGAAACAAATACAGTTTAATTGAGACGTGGGCGCCGAGTAAGTTAGTCGTGAGTGAGTGTTTTGTTTTCGTCAATAAATTTTCGAAAAAACGAGACAGAATGCATCATATGCGGAGAAACATTTGAAGAAGACTGGACTCATTGCCAGGAATGCAAAGACTGGGCCCATGAAGATTGTGTTTATATAGATGCATCGGATTTTTATTATAATTGTGATGTGTGTTATTCCAAAAAACGGTTGGGACACCATTTATTAATATGTCCGGGGCTACCCGCCGTTTATTGTGACGCCAAAAAAATAAGGCCAAACTATTTTCAGTGTATTTCATTAAATAATTCGATATGATTAGCAATGTTTAATTAAAATCATTAAAAAGTTCGTAATTTTACTTTAAGTATAAAATAAAGACAGAAATTTCATTCATTTGTTTTTTATTTGCAATTTATCCAAGTGTCCGGAGCTACCCGATCTTCCCCTACTCTAGGATGAGATGAAATTTTGCGGGAAATATTATTATGATGAGGTGGAATTTTTAAAAAAACGTGATTTTAAAAATGAATTTTATATTTTATAGTTAGATAACATTTAAACATTTCTTCAAAAATTTTGCTGCATTTTCACCCCCCCCCCCCAAAAAAAAAAAAAATCACATTTTTCAGATTACTAAAAATTTGATTTATTTGATTTCAAAATTAAAAATCTAGTTTTTTTTTTCAGATGCATTATTTATATTAATTAAAGAATGTGTTATCCTATGCAGTAAAAAAAAAAAAAAAAAAAAAACATATTATATATATATATATATATATATATATATATATATATATATATATAATATGTTTATATATATATATACAGTGAAACTTCCCTTTAACGAAGTCTCATGGTTACACTTAAAAACTTCGTTATGGAGAAAATTCGTTAAATAGAAATCAACTTAAATTCATGAAATTTTTCCTTCCGATATGAGAAACAGGTATTGGATTCAGAAGCATTTGATTCAGTTTCAATTATGAAGCCGTCTTTTACAAAACATTTGTGTATGGTCGATGAAATCACGTCACATGCCCAAAAATTTGGCTTAAGCTTTCATCAGCTCTGATACACAGCTTCTCAAACTAATGTTTTCACTACATAGTCTTTTTTCTGTCTTTTCCGATAATGTACTTCAAGATTTTTTATGATTCCTTAGACTAATGGCTGAAGTTTAGAAGTTGTATTGTCAGAAACAAAAATAACTTTGATGTTCTTCGATTTGCATTTTGAAGCACATTCTTGTGGATGTACAAAGCAATTGTCTATCAGCGATGGAAGTTCAGAATGGTAACTGTCTGAGTCTGACTCTAACTGATATTTTTTGCTTCAATGCATCTGACGCCATTACGTCACTGCATCTTCCATATCATTGAATGTAAAAAGCGGATTTTGACTTTCCCCAACTGTCAGCGATGGAGTGTCGGTGTGAAAAAGTAATGATAACAAGTGTTTTACTTAGTGTGAAAAAAAAATTGTTTTTTTTAACACCAAGGAGAATGCAAATTAATTAAATGTGTTCATTTACATACAATCCGCTGAAATAAATTTGCATATCCATCGCAACAGCAACCTCTTAGTTTGAATTCTGTAAAAGTACAAAAGTGGAATAAACTTCGTTATATAGAATATAATTTTCGTAATATGGAGATTAATTTATATGCTAATGGTGTTCAAAGTCAAAGTTCTGCAGAATATTTCGTTAAGTAGAAAACTTCGTTTAATAGGGACTTCGTTAAAGGGAAGTTCCACTGTATATATATATATATATATAATATATATATATATGTATATATTTAATAGGTATTTTATTTTTCTAGTATAAAAAGTAGTATTATTTTTCTGGATTTCAAAAAAATATAACATTTATAAAAAATGATTAATATGTTTTCTGTTTAAATTGTTTAGTTAAAAAGTTTAATTTATACGTCAGTAGGCAATTTATTGATGTACAATGAGCCTTAGAGTTCTATTATTACATCATTTTAAGGCTTACTGGTTTATATATTAAAAAAAAAACAGTAATATTTAATTGTACATATCAATGCGATATACGAAATGTTCGCCTGTTACTGATGACGTCACCAACTAGTCAGCAGGCTTTCTACTCTAGGTGGCAATGGTACAACTCATACACCAAAAGCAAAATGCTATGTGTAGTTAGTACAGCATGCATTTATAGAGGAAAAGTTTAATAAAAGCATAAATGCTTATTGTACGTCTGCTAAACTTAAGTTATTAAAACATTACATTTTTTTCGCAACAATTAAAATAAAAAAGCAACTATTTCTTTAAAAAAATAAGTGCATTAAGTATGTTTTGTATTTTTGAAATGTTAGTTCTTAAAAGCGATAACGAGAAAATGTGTCCTTGAATTACGAAAGAAATTAAGAAACACGGAAACCAACATATGAAAAATATAAGACTGTCACTTCGAAAACAAGTTGGAAATTGTAAGTCAAACGTGACAAATGAGGTGCGTTCGTACTATAGCTAGTTATATAAATATTCAGATCTTGATGATTTTTAATTCTGTGAAATGAATTATATCGTCTGCAGATTAATTTCTGTGATAAAATAAGTATCTCGGTCGCTTGACGATTAAACCTCGAAAGCTCCTCTAACAAGAAAGCACCGATTTTTTTTTTTTTAAATTCAAATTTCGTAATAAATATTTTTATTAATATCTCCTAAACTTTTGATTCGATTTTTAAAAAAATTGAAATGTCTCGACAAAATTCTGCAAAGATAATATATCTTAAATTCCAAACCATTCGGTTGGGTAGTTTTTGCGTTGTTATATGCGGGCGGACGGACAGACAGACAGACGGACGGACCAAGCGACGACAATAGGTGCTACGTATTTATATAATTACGAACGCACCTAAAAATAAAGGGATATTGCGAAAATAAATACGAGGAAGAGATTTAATTGTGAAATGCTAAAAACAAAATCTAGTTTTAAAATGCCTGATATAATAATTGCTTTAACTTTGAAAATTAAAGTCAGGTTTTCAGTGCAATAACAAGGCTCGTGTCATGTGAATCACAGACATGCTGTGATCAGGCGAATATCGCCCCTCGACCAGGTACTAACTCGTCACGCTAGGCACTCATGCCCGGCTGGTAAAGGCCTGGTTAACGGTATATATATATAAAAAAAATACAAGAATTGAAGTATTTTTATTATTTTTTTAACGGGGTTATTTTTTGATGTACAAGATATGTTAATAGGATAAAATGATGTTCAAATGTAAATAACTGTGGTATAATAACAGAAAACAAGCTTTCTTAAATTTATTTTTGTGTTGTCTATTTTGCATTCCCATTGCTAAGAATGCATTAAAATATACAATGCGTCAACAAAGTTTTAAAAAATAATAATGAAACTTCCTTATTGACAAATTTTATTTGTGCGGTGGAATGGTTAATATTTATAAATATACGTTTGAATTTTTAAATTAACTTCATGATGAATTTCGAAATTTAATGTGTTATCTTTTTGTAAAACGCTTTCGCTGATTTAATAAGCCCAAACAGAAATTAAAATCCGAAATAACTTACATAAGAGACGTTTTGAAGGAAACGTTTTTATTAATTTATTTCAGTGGGTTACAAGTTAAAATAAAATGCTTTGAATGTTTAATACAGGATTCTTTTGCAAACTGAAAGTCTTATAAAAGCAAAAATGTATATAAAATAAGATTGCAAAATTTAAGTAATTACCACATTACATTTATGATTCAAAGATTAAACCAGAAAACTAATTAAATATATATATTTTTTTAGTTATGCATATTCTTAAAGCATTTTTTTTAAACTTTCTAAATCCTAGTTCTTAAAAGAAATAGCAAGAAAATGTCTAATTGAATTAAGAAATAAATTAAGAAACTCGAAGAACAACAAGTGGAAAACGCCTGGCGCTTTGTAAAAAAAAAATATGGGGATATTCAGATAAAAAAAACATAAGGAAAAGCTTTCATTATGCAATGCTGAAAAAATTACTAGGTTTAAAATGCTTGACTTAATAATTACTTTGGCTCTTTTTTAATAAAACCAGGTTTTCAGAGTAATCCGAATGCATTCATTAATGTTTTATAAATTTTTTATGGAGTTTATTTTTTCTATATAAGGTATGTTAATCCGATAAATTGATGGTGAAATGTAAATAACTGTGGTAGACTAATAATAAAAAAAGAAGGTGCTTTATATTTTTCCCCATTCAACTTCTACATTCTATCTCTAATTCTCAAATGCCTAATTCCCGTGTCGATGATATATTTTAAAAATACACAGAACATCAACAATGTCTAAGAATGTTTAATAAAATAATAAAAAAAATTCCTTATTGACAGATTTTATTTACGTGGTACAATGGATAAGATTTATAAATATATCTTTTAATTTTTAAATTAGTTTCTTGGTAAATATCGGTATTTAATATATTATCTTATTATGAAACGGCTCTGTTTCCCAAACAAAAAATAAAATTAGAAGTAATTTACAATGTAAGAAATTTTTTGAAGATAAAAATGATTTTATTCAATAAGAACAACTCACACAGAAAAAAATCAAAACGCTGTGATCGTTTACTTCAGCATACATTTACAGATAAAAGTTTAATAAAATAATAAACGATAATGATAAGAACTGGAAAATTTAAACGTTAAAACATTACATTTTGGTTATAAAAATTAAAAGTAAAACCAATTTTAATCTTTTAAAAATATGTATATTAACTATTTTTTTTTACTTTATATATCATAGTCCTTAAAAGAGATACAGAGACTTTCTGAATTAATAAATAAATATAAAAAACAACAAACGAAAAAAAAGCCTAGTGCTTTGAAACAAAAAAAAAAAAAGAAAAAAAAACCGCGAAAATATTCAGATAACAAAAAAGAAGAGCAGATTCCATTATGTAATTTTGAAAAAAAAAATTCTAGATTTAAAATTTTGGAATTTATAATTACTTTGGCTTAAAAGGAAAAAAGAATAAAGCAGATTTTCAGAATAATCCAAATACTAGCATTACTGTTTTATTAAATCTTTACGGAGTTGAATTTTTTGGTGTAGGAAATTTTAATACGATAAAGGATCCTCTTCAACCCCTTTTCCTGTCTTTAATTTTTGTATCTCTATCTCACATGCTAAGAATATACGTATTTGAATATACACGTTGTCTCCACAGTGTTTTAATAATGATTAAAAATAACTGCTATAATGTTACGTGCCATATAGGTTGAGATTTATAAATATATTTTTAAATTATCTTTTTGCTTAATATCTACACTAAATACATTATCTTATCTTGAAACTGTTTAACTGTAACGCAAACGGAAATGAAAATTTTAAATATTGTATATTCCGGCGTATAACGCGCACTTTTGAAAGAAAAAAGATCAAAATTTAGAGGTGTACGTTATAAACTGTGTGTAAAAATAAAAGCTGAAAAAAAGATAAGCATGATAATTTTGATTTCTACTTTAATGAACAAGTGAAGAAGGCATTGGCAGTATCATATGCTCTTACTTCGACCTTGTACATTTTTTTTTATGTTCTTAATGTATATTATAGATTTTAATGTTCTTTATTATGTTTTCATCCTACATGCCTCATGAAAATCCCTTTGAAAAATCCCCTTTTTACCCTCAAACAAGAGAGTTCTCTATATACAGTGAAAGTACCGAAAAATCAGTGGACAGTTATCGCTACTTTTTCCAGTAGTTTGTAGTGTAGTGCCCTACATTTTGAAAAATGTAATATAGCGAGCAGCGCGATACAAAAAATCAGTAGTTTATAGCGAACACTGACACTACTTTAAACGCTACACTGTTAAAAATTGGTAACAAACTGTCCAGTCATATGACCGTTTTTATAGAAAATGGTTACGTAACCGTAATTTAACTCTATTCCGATCATAAAATTGACAATAATACGGTCAGAATAGATTTAATTTACGGTCACGTAACCGTTTTCTATAAAAACGGTCAAATGACTGGACAGTTTCTTTCAAATTTTTAACAGTGTACTTCAGGAAAATAAGAATAATTGTTCCAGTTGTGTACTCACTTGATCGTTACTTGCTTCTTTTGTGAAAAATGTGTCCTGCGCAACAATTTGAAAATGTCAGCAGCCCAACGGCAGCGTCTAGCAATGAATCGTATGATGACGTCATGGATTTTTACGTTTTCCTGACAAGCCCAAGTGTCAAAATCCAAATCAAAGAAATATATTTTCGAGGAGAAAAAATTGGTCTACTTTCTCATTATTATATCTACTTACATGTTTTAAATTCGCGATTTTCTTATTTTGGAATTGCTTTATTTACAGGTTCATTAATTTTTGATATTATGATAGAAAAAAAAATTAATATTGAATCGCCCTAGTCGGCACATAACAAGTAATATGTGCTTAAACTAACATTAAATAACACAAAACATTTTCTTGCATGTTATCTTTTAAAAGAAATTATGAAATTATCTGATTGTATCCCGGCTAACGTGATATAACGAGTAGCCACTGAGTTACTTATTCCGTGTCCTAAATTTCAAGTGTATAAGTGAATCCTTTGACAAAATCTGAAAGTAGCGAAGTAGCGACTATTTTTGAAAAATAGTATGTAGTTGCTATTTTTTAAAAGAGTCGTTGTAATTGTGGTTAAGTACATTTTCGATAAATTAATTGGAGTTGGAGTTCGCTGCAAAAATAAAGTAGTTTTTACGACAATTGATAAAAATAGAAAACTATAAGTCTGAAATTTTAGGTGCGCGTTATGTGCGGTAACGTATTATATGCCTGATTATACGGTAATTTACATAAACTTTGTGAAGAAAATAATTTTTATTCATTTATTTCCCTGCGTACAACTTGCAAAATAATAATAATAATAATAATATCAAAATGTTATGGAATGTGTAGTACAGCAGATATTTATAGACAGAAACTTTAATAAAATAAAAAATGTAAATAGTAAGATTGCTAAATGTATATAATTGAAATACTATATTCATGTTACAAAAATTAATTAAATATTTTTTAATTATTAAATATTTTTTTATTTATTAAATATATTTTAATGTTCTTTACGCTTTTTTGTATTTGCATTTTCTAAATCCCAGTGCTTAAATGAGTTAACGAGAAAATGTCTTCTTGAATTAAGAAAGAAATTAAGAAATTATTAAACAACAAATGAAAAAGCTTGGTGCTGTGGGAACATATAGGAATGTTCAGACAACAAACATGAAGAAAATATTTTATTATGCAATGCTGAAAAAAATATTAGGTTTAAAATACTTGACTGAATAATCTATTTGGCTTTATAATAAAAAAAACATGTTTTCAGCGTAATTCTAATGCATGCATTAATATTTTATTATCTTTTTTCAACTTTTTTTTGCATACACTTTTTTAATGCGATAATATGATGGTGAAATGTAAACAATAGCGCGAGAATAATAATAAAGAAATCCCTTATTTTGAATATTTTGCCTTGTCTTCTATTTTGTATCTTTATTACATGTGATAAGAATATATTTAAAAATACACAGTGTGTCTAGAAAGCTTTAAAACTGTTTAAAAACTTTAAAAAAATTCCTTATTGGCAAATTTTATTTGTATGTCATAGTGATCAATAAATACTTTTTATAGATTAATAAATATTATTTTTCTTATTTTCAAATTACCTTCAGGCTAAATATACATACTTATTAATCATCAAGTTATGAAAATTCTTTGTTGATTTTATAAAAAAAAGAAAAAAAAAGAAACGAAATTATTTAAAAAGTAAGAAAACTTTTTAATAAGAATATTGTTGTTAGTTTATTTCAATGAGTACAACATAAAAAACAGAGAGTTTAATAAAAATAAAATTGCATATATTGAAGGACAGGTAAACGTAAATTTTTGAAGCATTATATTAATGTTGCACAAATTAAAAACAGAAAACTAATTAAATCTTCTTTTGAATATGTATATTCTTTAAGCCTTTTTTTTTATTCTAATTCCTAGTTCTTAAAAGAGATAATGAGAAAATGTTTTCTTGATTTTAGTAAAAAAAAATGAAGAAGCTTGAAAAACAACGCAGGAAAAAAGTTTGGTGTATTGTAAAAGGTGTGTAAATATTCAAGCGACAAACATGAAGAAGAGTTTCCATTGTGCGAAACAGAAAAAAAATTGCAAGTTTAAAATGTTTGATTTAATAACTACTTTGACTTTTTAAATACAATTAGGTTTTCAAAGTAATCCGAATGCGAGGTTTGATGTTTTACTATTTTTATACAGTTAATTTTTAATATATGTCAAATTTAAAGCAGCAAAACAATTTTTAAATGCAAATAGTTGTGATGAAATTAAAAAGAAAAAAAGCTTTTCTTCAGTTTTTTTTTTTTCATTTTATATCTCTGGAATTTATACTAGGAATATATTTGAAAGTGCACAATGCGTCTAGAAAATGTTTAAACTGATTTTTTAAAGAAAAATTTCTTCGAAGTTCCAGAATTGAAATTGATGTAATGTATTATTTTTGACATCTGAATTTGCTCTATTTAGTATACAGATTGTTTCTGAACGATTTTTCAATTAATTTACATGAAGATAGATTACACTAGACAAAACTGTTTTTGTTATAGAAAGCTAGAATAACAATACATACTATTTAATTTATTGAGTCAATAATGTCTCGCTTAAAATTTGAGTCTGCATTTTCCCTCATAACTATAACAGTAATGAAGATACTGTAACGAAATGTGTAACAGACTTACATTCATTTACACCAAATGAAATAATATCATGAGAAATGATGTTGAACTGGATGCATCATGTTTCGGAAAGTAATTATCATTACATACGATGTCACTTAACAAATTATTTTGTTCTTGCAGCACTTTCTGTCTCATTTCACAAAAAGTAAAGTAAATCTGTTAAACATTTAGTTAAAATGCTTTTATTACTGTTTTAACCGGAAGGCAACGTCACATTTTGGCGCGCAATTTTAGCGTCAATGATTTTGGTACATATGATAGATAAAATAGTACAGATAACGAAACTGCTAATCAGTTGGTGCTCTAATGGGGAGTGTTGCCATAACAATATCACACACTTCACTGCAATGTAGAATGAATGACAACCCAATACTCATGATGTCTCCGAGCCGGGGTAACATCAGTTATCGGTTATACTCATTTCACACTGTAGAGAGCTGTGTGATGTTGCTACTGAAACACATCCGCGTTGGTGCACCAGCTGACTGGTAATTAGTTACCTGCACCATCTATTTTATCATATATACTAAGATCATCGACGCTAAACATTGGTTGTCAAAATGTGATGCTGTATCCCGGAATATCAAGGTTATGAACAAAAGTCCGCATTCAGATTATGGTGAGATATTTTATATTCTTGATTTAATTGCGACTCTTTACTATGTTTACTATGTTAAAATTACTTTCTATAGTGTGATCTATTTCTCTGCAAATTATTTATAATGAATCCATGATGTTATCTTTTAAAAAGGGGTAGCGTGTGGCCTTTTCATATGGATCAATTTCAATATGTTACTTCGAAATGACTTTTATTAAAAATCATTCTCGAATTTCTTAATATTACAACTCATTATAAACATTTTTTTAGCGTGTTTCGTTTCAACTTACAACCAATTAATAAATCAATGAAAGGTCCAATCTTGTGCAGTAAATTGAAATCTTAACATGAGTTCTTTTGCACTCTTCACAAAAAGTTCAAGCGATGATCTTGCCGTTGCCTTAAGAGAAATCCCCTCTCTTCAAAATGTGTCAGCAAACCTTTCCTTCCCTACGAAGATGGGAATTCGTCCTGAGAGGAGTGTTTTTCTACCAACCCTCTCTCCCTTCAAACTCTAACTAACTCCCCTCGATTCTCTTTTCCGGTCCGCTTGCTCGAACAAAGATTCTCCGATCACCAATCAAAAAAGTTTTAGTTTACGCCATTAGTTTCGGTTTTTAAGTCATTGGATAAACCATTCTTTTGGGAGGTCTTTCTGAACTTTAGAATGTTCACACGGGCAATTTGCTCACGATTCGAGACCTCACATGTAGTCGGACAGATCAGAGAAATGTTTGCTGTCTAGCAATTTCAGTTTCACAGGATTGATCGAAGCTCATCTTTTCCTATTGTAGTAATCGACATTCTTGTAACACCACAGCGAAGCGTGAGAAAAGTTTTCCAACTCTTGGGAACTTCTATCTTTGATTACTCTGCCTAATTAGCAGACTGTGAGAGATTTAATGAAATCGTTACAACACCCCCACCATCAAAACATTTTCCGGGTTAAAACGCGGAAAATCTGCAAAAAAGGGTTAGCTCAACATATTTGAGTGGCTCAAATAACATTTCAATTTAACCTCACTATATACATCAGTGACTTAATTTCTTATATACTGTTTACCATTGCTTGAACATCTAGCTTTAGAGACTTTTTTTTTTGAAAGATACCTTTTTACTACACATGCCAAAATAACAATAAAACTAAAAATAATCAAATATGTACAAAAGATTGGATTTTACTCAAAAACTTACTACTGAATTTCTTTACTTGTGTTTGCCGAACAATACGTTTTACACAAACGTTCAATTTCTTTAAAAAGAGTGTCACAAAGGCGTGAATTTCCACTGTCCATACTCTCTTTCCACAGAATTTCGAAGGATTTTAGAAAACTCTTTGTGAATCCGCTCACTGCCTCCAGATTAACTTTTGAATGATAATCCTTCCTGTCAACACTCACTTCCATATTTTCGCGTTTATTTTTCGAATTTCCCTGCCGGTCGAAAACCAACTCATCAACTTTCCTTGACCTTTTCAAAAGGGTTTCTTTTTCCCCAATACACTGAGAACGGTGGTTCTTCATTTTGGGGGGAAATGACAAAAGAATTTCTTCCTGCCCTTGGGGATCTGTTAAAGGGTTTATCTCATTCCCCGGGTTCTCAAAACTGGAATTAGTTTGTGATTTTTGCTTTCGCTTTACCTTTCATTTATTAAAGCCTGCGTCTTATTACCTAAGATATAGTGTTTAATTTTAGAGTGTCTAGGCAGGATTGCCGCTTTCGTATTTACATATCCGAGACCTTTTATTTCCATTTTTATACGTGCCACTCTAAATCGTTTTGGATATTTATCAAATGTCTGTTTAAGCCAAACATATTCGTTGCCTAATTTGCTTTTATTTACCAAATTCCATGGGCAAACACAATACGAGCTACCTGAATCTCTAAGTACGCACGCCCTCTTCCCATTTATTTTGTTTTCACTCAAAAAAGGTCGGAACAAGCTTTTGTCTTCGCTTATATCGCCTAAGTGATTTATGCTCTCGAAAGATTTTACTTCCGTACTATCCCTTTGTCTTTTCGGACAACGGGCCATTAGGTGAAATTCGCTTCCACACGTATGGCAGCGCCTCTTTCGTTCAAAGACACGTTCCCTGTCTTTAATTTCTTTGTCTCGCCAATTTATTTTTTTTGTCGGAATTTTTTTCTTCTCCAGAATTTTCCTCGAGTTTCGTTTCTTCAGATTTCCTATCATAAAAAGATCTCGCATTCTCTTTTTTATCTGAAATCCCTTTTACTGCTTCATATTCGTCCAGACATTTAGCTAAAATTAAAGGGTCTTTGTAATTTGCCCACGAATCAATGAAATGCTCTTTCATTTCACTAGAAGCACGGAGCTTGATCTGGTCAGTTATCAATAAATTTTTCAGACTACTGAGATCCGTAACACCTAAACCATTCAACCAACCCTCTAAATAACTATTGAGTTCGAAAATAATATCCTTCCACGGAGCACCTGGATTGCGTGGATGTTTCATTAATTTTTGACGATACGATTCGGGACTCATACGGAAACGGTCTAGCAAAAATTTCTTGACGTATTCAAAGTCATCAGTCCGATCTTGCGGTTCCCTTAAAATTAACTCTGCAATTTCGACCGGCACTAAAGCTAATAAATGCGTCACTAAGTCACCTGTCTCTATTTCCGCTTTGGTCGCCTGTCGTTCGAACAAATTTAAAAACAAAGTTATATCCGAGCGTTCCGGATCAAATCGATGCATGATTGTTCGGAGCGGCAATTTAGGTGGGCGTTCCGATCCGCCACTGGTCGTTGAACTGCGTCTATTTGCATCTTGCGTCAATCTAAGTTGTTCCAACGTAAATTCGCGTTCTTTTTGTTTTTCTTCTCTTTCTTCTTTCTCCCTCTCATATTCCCTTTGTTTTTCCTCTTTATCCGCGGCTATCTTGTCTTCGCGATCTTTTATGATATACGCAGCTTGCGTAAATGCAAAATCTTTATCGTAATCATCGGCAGCTTCGATTTTTTTGATAATTACCGGTATCCTGTCATTTTCCCCTATTTCCACTCCCAATTCTTCCGCTAAATTCTGCAAATCAATTTTCCTGCACTGTTTCAGATCAGTTACTTCTTGCATTTTAAAATTTTATGTAAATACAATATAAAGATGAAAATGATAGTTTCGCTCGCTAACTTATGCAACAGGGATTCTAACACTTTATGGAAAATTTTCTGCTACTACCCACATAATACTAACAATTTTAAATACAATTCAATTTGAGGAATAATAAAAATAGTATACATATAAAAATAAATTTTCAATATTGTAAAATTTTCAATACACTGACACGTTTTGGTGTAGGTCATCCAAATTTAAAACAAATTTAGAAATTTGAAATTCTGTGCTCATAATTCAACCAATACTTGATATTTCGGACCCCGCAGGTAACAAAATGACCACTTTTTGCAACTGCTAAAAAATTTTCCTAACATCACATATGCAAAATATTTGATTATCAACAACATCTATTGTTTCACTAATAATATAAAAAAGTACACCTTTGAAATCTTTCAATCATGAATAACTAGACAATCGACTTATTTGAAAAATCAAAATTTTTATCTCTTTTTTTTTTCGAGAAAAAAAAATTATATATATATACACATTTAGCCTGACAATCCTTATATTATTTTACTGCCAAAAGAAAATTCACACTATCAAATTTTATGCTGATAACAAATATACATATATTTTTCCAAATATGTTAAAAGTTATTAGATTTAAAAATTTATCATAATTTATCATATATCAATATTCAAATAAAAAATTTCTCAGAAATGAATTTTCCTCACCAAAGAATATGTAAACAAAATGAGAGCCACTCAAAAATGAATTGAGCTTACCTTTTCTACAGCCTTGGTCTGCATCATTTGTCGCCGGTTTCGGGTCTGGCCTAGACGTCGTCGATTGCACAGGTCATCTCGATTTGTCGGCTCCTGATGTTTCCATTTCAAGGGCTTGCTTCGGGCTTGTTATTTGTACACAAGGGCTTGCTTCGGGCTTGTTATTTGTACACAAGGGCTTGCTTCGGGCTTGTTATTTGTACACAAGGGCTTGCTTCGGGCTTGTTATTTGTACACAAGGGCTTGCTTCGGGCTTGTTATCTGTACACACGGGCTTGATTCCAGGACGGAGCTGCTGTCTGTCGCGCCACTGCCAGGGCTTGCTTCGGGCTCTGTTTCTACGTTCGGATGACGGAACTGCTGTGTCTGTCGTACCAGTGCAAGGGCTTGCTTTGGGCTCTGCTTTCCTCTCCTGACCTGGCGTCAGATCTTGCGCGCTTAGATGCGGGCGGGCGTCACTGCTACTGTCTGGGCTCTCTTCACTGATGCTAATCAATTTTTGTTGAAATATCCGACCCGCTTGCCACCAGCTATAATGAATCCATGATGTTATCTTTTAAAAAGGGGTAGCGTGTGGCCTTTTCATATGGATCAATTTCAATATGTTACTTGGAAATGACTTTTATTAAAAATCATTCTCGAATTTCTTAATATTACAACTCATTATAAACATTTTTTTTAGCGTGTTTCGTTTCAACTTACAACCAATTAATAAATCAATGAAAGGTCCAATCTTGTGCAGTAAATTGAAATCTTAACATGAGTTCTTTTGCACTCTTCACAAAAAGTTCAAGCGATGATCTTGCCGTTGCCTTAAGAGAAATCCCCTCTCTTCAAAATGTGTCAGCAAACCTTTCCTTCCCTACGAAGATGGGAATTCGTCCTGAGAGGAGTGTTTTTCTACCAATCCTCTCTCCCTTCAAACTCTAACTAACTCCCCTCGATTCTCTTTTCCGGTCCGCTTGCTCGAACAAAGATTCTCCGATCACCAATCAAAAAAGTTTTAGTTTACGCCATTAGTTTCGGTTTTTAAGTCATTGGATAAACCATTCTTTTGGGAGGTCTTCCTGAACTTTAGAATGTTCACACGGGCAATTTGCTCACGATTCGAGACCTCACATGTAGTCGGACAGATCAGAGAAATGTTTGCTGTCTAGCAATTTCAGTTTCACAAGATTGATCGAAGCTCATCTTTTCCTATTGTAGTAATCGACATTCTTGTAACACCACAGCGAAGCGTGAGAAAAGTTTTCCAACTCTTGGGAACTTCTATCTTTGATTACTCTGCCTAATTAGCAGACTGTGAGAGATTTAATGAAATCGTTACATATTGAACAGTTGCTCTAAATCACACTTTTTTTTTCTTGTGGTCATTCATTTAAATAAAAATATGTGTATTTATTAAATTATACTAAAATGGAGTTAATTTGTAATATTTTAAACAGAATGCCAGTCAAAAGTTTCTCTTAGAACAAAAATTTTGGAGAAAAGAATTTCGGCTGTGTACGTATAGGGCAAAATAATTAATCATTTATAAAGACATTTTAGTCAAAATACTTATTTAATAGCTTACGAACACAATTTTGTGTACAATGTTAGCCGAAATGTTATGTATTTTCAACAAATTGGGTAGTAAATGAAGTTCTATGTAATGATCTAAAATTTTGATCCTCGAAGTGATATACTTAAACTATATTTAATTACGTATTTTAAATGTTATTACTTAATTTTACTGTTTATTTTTTATAATTCAAAGAAAACGAGCTTTGTTTCGATAATAGGAAACTTTAATTAGATAATACTTATCTAAATACTATAAAATCAACTCATATGTCTAAATTATGTGAAGGATATCCTGTTGACGTAATTTCCTAGCCCTACCTACTTCCCTGAAAATTGTACAGGATTCCTATTTATTCATTCCACGAAAATTGAAAGGATATCAACATCGGTTCTACACTGTACTAGACAGTGTAGTTTTCCATAATTTTGTCCAGCCCTGTGATAACGGCTGTGATAATATGATTTCACCAGTGATAACGAATATATACTTAATTTGTATAATTCGAATTTGTATAAATCTGACATGGCAGGAGAGAATTTCAATGGCTCTCAAAATGAAAAAAATTAGAAGCTTTAAAAGTAAACAGTAAACACGTTTTACATTTTTCAACTTAAGTAACTAGAATTATTATTATTATTATTATTATTTTTAATTTGGAGTTATTGTCTTCCAACAGGAACCAATTGATGAAACTTGATTTTCATTTTAAAATATACTCTTAGCTTTTACATTATTCATCTGAAATTGGAAACAATTTTTCGTTGTAGAAAAGTGAAATTAACTATAGCACTGCTACTGAAAAATTGCTTACGTATATAAAAATGCAAATCTTGCAAACGTAAAAAGAGTCATGTAAGCAGAGAAGTTAGTATTATCACTGGAAGTAGAAAACAATTTTTTTCAATATTGTCAGGATGACATGCAATGAAAAAAAAAAAAAAAAAAAAAAAAAAAAAGCATTTGGAATATATTCCTTTTAGATATTTCAAGAGTATGATTTTTTCGTATCCGTCCAGAAAATTCTAGTTTTTTCAACAATTTTATTCCTGTATCATATTTGAGCTAGTTTTTTTAATTTGTAGAAAGCTATATACAAATTTAAAAAAAATAATAATTCTTCGAATTATTATAAAGAAATAAAATAAACTT
The DNA here is from genome assembly GCA_963931845.1 of Maratus michaelseni. Lineage (NCBI taxonomy): Eukaryota > Metazoa > Arthropoda > Arachnida > Araneae > Salticidae > Maratus > Maratus michaelseni. The sequence goes on from OZ007587.1 coordinate 191,975,937, forward strand.
TAATATGTTTGTTAAATATAAAGCAATTGTTTTTAAAAAGTGAATATACAGTTTTAATTTTATCATGTTTATGTCAAAATTACAGGGTGTGTCAGAAAAATGTATACATACACATTTAATGGATCATAAGTTTCTTATTTTTCTTTATTTTCAAAGTGTAATTAATTGGAAATAATGAGTGGACCAAGATTAACTTTTGAAAAAAGAAAATTTATATCAAAATAGTATTGTAAGTATGAAAATGTAGGAGAAGTACAAAAACAGTATCGTAGGTAACTTCAGGCAGATCCACTTATGCGAGTTACAAATATTACAAATATTTTTAAAAGATGAGTTTGAAATGAATGGATGTTCATAGTCAACGTTACGGAACCGCAATTGAGCAAGAATGTGCCACAACACCAAATGAAATATTTGTTGAAGTATGTGAATCAACAGCCCGCCGTTATAAGCAGTGTATTGACCAGAACGGTAATGATTTTGAATATCTGCGGTAAGGGGAAAAGTTATACATTTTATATAGATTCTTTCAATTTAAATATTAATTTATGTGATTAAAGACTGGAGTTATAATTATTCAACGTGTGTATACATTTTTCTGAAGCACTTTGTATTAAAAACAATTCTATAATAATTAATACTCTTCAAGATTGACTCAGAACGTTGTAGCTTAAAAGGCAACTTTATAATAAAATACATGGTTATTTATGTGAATATAAGATAAGTTATACAAGACCCTTACCATAAATAATCGATTATAAGCATACTACTGCATTTCATCTGAATTTCTGGTTATTTATTAAATGACCCTCCCATTTTGATTAGGTTGTTTTAAATTTTTTTACGGTAAGTTATTAATTATTTTTTTACATACCTCTTGCAGAACTTGTAGACCTCTACGTATGTTAGATTTTTCTAGCTATCGCTAACAGACATACACGCATACATACAGACATATGTTTCTTTTATTAATATAGATATCTTAAAAAAGGCTATCTAATGTAGGATTCGCCAGTTTGAGAATCTTTATGTGTACTGTTATTATTTGCATGAAGTGGTAGAAACAGTAAAAGCAAACTGTAAAGCAAATACAGAAATAAAATCAAAATCTTAGTAGAAATACTTTTTTCTTTATAAATGTTTATTATTTTTTTTTTCGCGATAAGTGATTCAAAGAGGAGATAAATTTACATTATTTTCCCTTAATTTGAATACTTGAACAATGACGTTAAATATGTCGGAAAATGTTGCTTTATAGAAGTTTCATAAAAATTCGCTACGTTTGTGAAAAAGTGATTGATTTTTCAAAAAGAAGCACATTTGCTCGGAATTATTTGCATTTCCTGTTTGAATATGTAAATACGTTTTAGTTTGAACAAATGTATATATTTTTAAAGCTTTTTTCGTAAACTACAGTTCTGAGTTTTCCACAATTATCAAATTTTTTCTAAACTTTTAACGACAAATTTTTTCAGTGTATACAAAAACATTACATTTTGCCATATTAATTTGAATATTTTAATGATGATGTTCTACATGACGGAAAATGTATTATAGAAATCTCATAAAAATCTGCTACATTGTTGAAAGAGTGGTGGAGTTTCATGAAAAGAATTAGCTCGGAATAATTTCCATTTCCTGTTTGAACATGTAAATGCGTTCTAGTTAAGAAATGTACAGATTTGTAAAGCATTTTTCTAAAGTACATTTCTAAATATTGTTTTCGACAATTGTCAAAATTTTTATAAATGTTTATCAACAAGTGTTTCAAATAATCGAAAAAATTTTCATTTCCTCCGATTTATTTCTTTAACAATGTCATTAAAGATGACGGAAAATATGTTATATTAATATCCGCCTTATTTAATCGAAGAAAATTATTTCAAAGTCTGAGATTAAATAAGACAAAGGGAACTACTATTTGTCATCACTGTTTTTTAATAGTGGTGCTGAAATTTAAGGACCATGCAAACCCTGATAGACTGCTCTTTTTAGGTGCGTTCGTAATTATATAAATACCTAGCACCTATAGTCGTCGTTTGGTCCGTCCGTCTGTCCGTCCGTCTGTCTGTCCGCATATAACAACGCAAAAACTACCCAACCAAATGGTTTGCAATTTAAAATATATTATCTTTGCAGAATTTTGTCGAGACATTTCAAATTTTATTAAAATCGAATCAAAACTTTAGGAGATATTAATAAAAATATTTATTAAGAAATTTGAATTTTTTTTTTTTAAATCGGTGCTTTTTTGTTATAGGAGCTTCCGAAGTTTAATCGTCAAGCGACCGAGATACTTATTTTATGACAGAAATTAATCTGCAGACGATATAATTCATTTCACAGAATTAAAAATCATCAAGATCTGAATATTTATATAACTAGCTGATACATATATATCTGAATATTTATATAACTAGTTAAGATATTTGTATGAACAGTGTCATAAAATATATACTTAACTAGCTGTTTAACCCGTTCTACGCACGGGATATCATGAATTTAATTCTAAAACGTGCGTACGAACGCACCTCGTTTGTAACGTTTGACGTACAATTTCCAACTTGTTTTTCTTGTTAAAATAAAGCAACGTGAACTCATTAATTCGCAATTCGTTTATTACTTAAATAGGTGCAAATATAATATAAAAGTTTTATAACATTAAAACCATTATGATGTTGAAAACACAGATGTCGCAACGTGTCACAATTTCCCGAGCACTTTCATTTAAACATTAACCATCATCAGGGGAGTTAAAGTTTTAATGTTTTTAAGGTTTTAAAACTTGCATATTATATTTGCACTTATTTTAGTAATAAATGAGTTGTGAATTGATGAGTTCACGTTGTTTTATTTTAATTTATTAAGGTGAACGTGACGTTTCAACGTAATATATAGGATTTTCTATATGTATTTATCCCTTTGATTACGGGGTTGGGACATGTGTCGTCCCAATGACTATTTCTGTATTCTATTCGCACCCCGTTTTAAAAACAATCTCTGCCACACACTTGTACTAGGAAGACTTCAAAAGAAATATACCACAAATAAATATTTTTGTAAATTATAATGTGAGTTAATATAAAATATTCGCCAGTCCTAGCCCGTAATCAGAAGCTAAATTGGGTTTGTTGTTGTTTACCTCTCCCCCCCCCCTCCCCCACACACACATATTGATTTTTTAAATATAAATTTGCGACTGTATGTGATCAAAGATGATATAAATTTCATTTTTCCTCAATTTGAATGTTTAACAATGATGTTACGATGGCGGAAAATATTTTACAGAAGCTAACTAAAATTTTCTTACATTGGGAAAAGGTGATTGATTTTCTGGAAGGAAATTAAGTTTTTTTTAATATTTAGCATTTTTATTTAATTGTAGAAAATGAGTTCTATTTGTAGAATTTTGAGAATTCGTGAAGCATTTAATTATAAACCGTTTTTTTCTGAACTTTGATTTCAACCCTGATCAAAATTTTTATATATTTACGACTATAAACGATTCAAGGAAGATTCAAGGAAGTTAGTTTGAAACATATTAATGACATCACAGATAGCGTAAAATTTTGTCTCATACATGTTGGCTGTGTTTCTAAAAAAAAGTGATTGATTTTCTCAAAGGATCGCACATTTGCTCGGATTAGTTTATATTTCCTTTTTGAATATGTAAATGCGTTCTGCTTTGAAGAAATTTAAGGATTTGTAAAGATTTTAGTTGTAAACTGCTTTTTTTTTATTTTACATTGTTATTGTATAAGTAATATATCTTTGATGATATGGGATTCAAAGAGAAGATAAATTTACTTTTTTTGTTGATTTGAATAATTTTACAGTGACATCAAAAATGGCAAAAATATGTTTGAGAAGCCTCATACAAATCTGCTAAGTTTGTGAAAAAGTGGTTGTTTTTCTGAAAGAAATGCATATTTGTTCGAAATCATCTCTATTTCCTGTTTGAATATGTAAATGCCTTCGAGTTTGAAGAAACGTATCGATTTGTAAAGCTTTAAGTTGTAAAGTGCTTTCTGTTTCCTACAGTTGTTGAAATTGTTATAAATTTACGACGATAAGGGACTGAAAGAGAAAATACATATTTTTTCTTTTAATTTGAATACTTTAACAATGACGTCAAAATGGTGAAAAATATCTTTCTAGAAGCCTCAAAAACGTTTTCTGTGTTGTCAAAAAAGAAGTGATTGACTTTCTGAAAACATTGCACATTTGTAAGGGCTCTTTTCCATTTCCTGTTTGAATATGTAAATGCTTTCCGCTTTGAAAAAAATTAAGGTTTTTCGAAGTTTTCAACGATTAACTTCTTTTTTCCGAATATTGCTTTTCACAGTAATCGAATTTCTATTTATAAAATTAAAAGTAGTGAAAGATTTATGATGGACAAAATATATTGCATAGACACATATTCTATATTTAATTTGAAAAATTTCTTTCCTGACATTATAAATGTTAAATAGTTTGTCTTTGCTTTTACTATCTCACTTTGAATGCATCAAATTTTATTTTGACATGCACGTACATAAAACACTAAGCATCTATTAAGTACATTTTTTAATAGATAAATATGTAAAAAACATAAATGATATGATATTTCTAAATAATTTTAACCTGTTTGCAATCCGGTGTCATTTCATTAATGAAAAAAAAAATAATATACAAAGTGATTCAGAAAATATTGAACAAACTTGAAGAGATGGTACTGTATACTATAGCTAAAACTTTTGTATAGTAAAACACACACTATTTATTCACAATCCGTACATACAGTGAAAAATATAGGATATTCCCACTTGAATCCAAATTCGGAATTTTGTTCAATAATGAAGATATTTAATGAAATTTAAATCAGGCTGACCTTTTCTTGTGTGAAATGTAGGGAAATTGTGAGAAATGGAAGTAGTGGCAACCGTTCTTATCCAAATAGTGCTGAACTGGACACTCCATATATTCTAATGATATTTACAGTTCACACCGTTTCACGTATCAAAATGCTGTACACTTCTATTATTTTCAAAGAGGATTTCACTTCACCTGGAACGAAGTAAGTCAGTTGAAAATTGTTTTTAATATATTTATTTTTGTTGAAGTCTTAAACGATAGTTATGTTTAGATCGGGGTGGAACACCCTGTATTTTTGTGAAAAAATTGATTGCGACCCTCGTTTCTTACACAAAAATTGTTTGTTTGTGTGTGTACTACCGCTTCTTAAAGTTTACCTTATCTTTTGTGAATCACCTTGTATATATCTTCAACCAATCTGAAAAGATTTTGTCTATCTATTTTAATGCGCAAAATTATTAATTGTTCTTTTATATAGTGCTGGTGTGCGTATAAAGAAGAAATTTTATAATAATTGTCTAATGCCGCAAATAAGCAATTGGACCTTGCAATATCATCTATTATATTAAAATCTGCCTGTCTGTTTGTCATGTATACCTACTCCTCTTAGAATATAGAGCGCAACACGATAAAATTAACACCGATTTTCTCTGTGGATCGGAGATAAAAAGAAAACCCTGCTTGAAAATTATTCTAAAAATCATAAAAGCTCAGTAAATAAAGATATAGTTTTGCATTAAATTGCTTCTGAAAATACATTTTTTTCCGATTCGGTGGTATAAAAATTGAAATTGTACGATGGTAATAATTTTGCAATAAAAACGAAATTGATTGCCCAGATCATTGCCACTGTCGATATGACGTCAGCATTATTCACAGATATGTTTCTGTTCTTTATAGTATAGATTGTTCAATCTTAAGCTGAATGCTTCAATATGCTTTCAAAGGAATAAAAAACCAAAAACAATGTAATTATTTTATTCCGTCATTCTCTTTCACCGTAACTTTCATCAATAGGTTATGATAGTCATGGAATTTGCAGGTGTTATTAAAATGTACAATAACATGCTGAAAGTATTTAATGGTTTGAAATCCATGAGTTCCAAATTTTATTGGGCCTATCTTAGTAGTTTTCTAGTACGAAAATTTCAACCGTTCTCCACTTTAAATTAGATGATCTTAATTCTTTTTAGTACGTTTAACACAGTTGAGAAGGGCTTTTCTGTTTTAATTTTATGTATGTCTTCTTTGGGGTCCATCTGATTATGTCTAACGTATATAATAATGATAATATACAGGCTTATAACTTAGCTATGTTACTGCATGCCAAGCGTCTTTAACCTTTTTACATGGAATTCATTTTCCATTGCAAATTCCGAAAGGTAATATTCGTCATATTGAATCTTAAAGTTTTTTTCATTAAATAAGGCAAAGTTTTCTATACTAAAATAGTGGGAGCCTGCTGACGCGCGGGCCACAGGTTGAAGATACCTATTCTAGATACACAATAACATGTTCCTTCCTGAAAATGGTTACTATACACCCTAAGAGCATTTTTCAATTTACCGACACGACACAAACAAATCATACACGATTGTCTTTATCCGACATAGATTGCTGGCAAATGCATTCATATACACCATAATAATAAAATCGTCATCGAATCGGTAAATGGAAAAGCGCGTACTGTATATGAATGCATTTTGAGTGCACCGATATCGGATAACAACAATCGTTTACGATTTATCGGTATCATGGCGGTAAATAGAAAAGCGCTCTAACGTCTATTTATAATATAGATAGAAATAATTCAAATACGTTGAAGCTAATAGACGATTGATGAGTTTCAAAAAAAGTTCTTCTTTCTTGAATATTGTTAAACAAAAGTTACAATGCTACTGAAAAAGTACATAAAAGTTCAATTTATTACTCTAGTTCTTCGTCCGATTGTTTAAAATGTAGCTTTCCAAAAAAAATGCTGTCACAGACACGGAATTTAGATATCCTGTTTTAGTAGAGTACAGTGTATTTTAGATTGAAAATAATCATTATATACGTATAGTTCTTATCAAAACTTCACAAAACTGTATCTTCAACATGGAAATTTCCTTATTTGCAGATATTGTTGATAGGTCTTCCATTTATTGTTATTTTCTTTTCTGTATCTTTAGCATAACCAACACGAAAAAAAAAAAAACATTATATTTTATAAAAAACTGACTTTTTTTAATCTGTATAGTAAGATATAATTAGAATATAATAATCATTTAGTAAACGACAGATTTATATTACAAAATTTCTTTTATGTTGTATGTATGGAATTTAAAATACGTTACATGAAAATGAATGATACATTTGAAATCCATAAATTCCCATGCATACTTTTATAATGAGAAATCTTTATCTATTACAATATTTTACAGTCTAAAGAAACATAGAAGGGTTTCAAAAGATAAAACAACTGCAAAAGAAAAATAATTCCATAATCTGGTATTTTACCACGACTTTTCTCTGAATGTTTTATACTATCTCGTAAGAAGCTTTATGACTCTAAGATGCTTTACGTTTCGTTATAAATTTACAGATTTTTCTTTCAGTAAAAGATTTCTTATTTTAAACAAAAAGACACTTGAAATGCTTTTTTCTTGGAAAAGGAAGTATCCGAAATATCAGTAAGTATTATTATTTTTTCTTATCTCAGGTAAGCTTTTAGGTCTTATCGGCAAGTAGAAAACATAAGCAGTTTACAAAAAATACTTGTATTTCTATGTATACATGGTTTATTTCGTTTCGAAAGTAATAAGATAATTGTTGCAAAAAATCTAAATTCTGGTCTAGAAATAGTTTTTGTTATAAAATATATAACTACTTGAAGTTTTTCTTATTGAAAATATATAGGCATCACACGTCATAATCACATGTTAAAACTAAGCGAATATTGATATTATATATTTATTAAGAAAATGTGTTATGGTATGCAAATTAAACGAAGAAACGAAAAAAGTATCATATTAAAGATGTCATTTTTTCTTTAAATTTCAAGTTATCTGGATCAGTTAAGTAAAAAATACAGTTTTGAAAAAGATTTGCTGTTTTAAAATATCTCTTAAACAAAAAAGTTACATTGTGTTTAATTTCTTCTCCTTATAAGTACACAAAAGAATTATAACTCTTATCATTAAATGAAAAGTTTAAGAGACTAATTACTTATAAAAGTAAAACAGAACAACAAATGCACTCTCAGAAATAAAATACTCAATTTTGACGATTCGGCAATCCTTAAGCTTCATTTCGTTATTTTTGACAATCATTTTGCCACAGAGTCACGTGGTTTTTGACGAAACGCGAAACCTAAAATATCTGACGAAACTGTTTCCTCGCTGTCAAAAATAAAACTCTCACTTTTGACGATTCAGCAATTCTTGAACAATATTTCATCATTTTTGACAATAATTTCGTTTCAAAATTAAGCGATTTTAATGAAATAGAAACTCAAATATTTGACGAAACTGTTTCCCCATTCATGGCCAGATTATTTTTGTTGTTACAAAATCGTTCAAAAAAAAAAAAAAAAAAAAAAAAAAATCAGGAGTTCTTTTTTACTTAAGAAATATATTCATATATAACAATAAAATTTAAAATATGCATAACCGATCCCTTTCCCCTCTATAAACAGTAACGTGTTAAACTCTTAACGATAATCTAAAACTGATAAACTCTCCTGCACTTCAAAATTTATTATTTTTGACCAACAAATTAACTAGACCATATTCTAATAATTCATTGAACAAAGAAAAATTTTTCTAATAAATTACATTAATCAAGTCATATTCTAATTATTTATTAACCATAGAAAAACCATAATAATAATCTAGCCTTATTAATTAAAACATGCAGAAATTATAACAGCACCGATAAAAATACAATCTACCCTTTTAAAAATATAAACACACATCAAAATCCCGTAGATACATTTAAAATCAAATTCACGCAGGGCCCGCTGGAGAAGGAGGCAGCACGTTGGTCTCCCACGCCAAATGTTGCGCGTGCTCATCCCCTTGAAGACTTGAAAAAAGCGATGGAGTTTTCCCCACTGTCAATTACAGATGCTTCTAAAATTGTCAATAGATGGTGCCACCGGCTTTTTTTTACACTTTCGAACAAGCAATTTGACGAAATTAATTTCTTCACTTTTTTGAGGATACAAATTTACTCGATTTGACGAAATATTCGCTCGGAGCACTTCCCAGAAAACAGTTTCGTCAAAAACTAAGAAAATTTCGTGGAACTTGAGTATCCATTTCTGACAGTGTGAATATATTGTTTTTTATATTTATATATTGATTAAAGTGTCTTCTGTCACGGTTGTGCAATAGCTAAATGCCAAATTGTTAATTATGTAAAAACCATTTTAAATTATATAAATGTAGTAAATGATTTAAACGTTTTCTACAAGTTGTTTTAAACAATAAATGCAATTTTGAAAGAGATTTTATGATTTCTAACGCTCTGTCAATCATATACGTATAACGTATTTAGAAATAAAAAGTTTTATTTGCTAACGCATAAAATATAACAATAATACAATATTTCCTTTAAAAATAACCCATTTGTTAAACTTAAAACTTTATGTAGTATTTTCCATCCTTGAACAAGTATCACTAAAGTCAACTGTTGAAGAACTGTATTAAAAATGAAAAATGAAATTATGTATATCATTATAATCGTATGTAAAGATATTAGAATATACAAAGGGCGTTCCATAAAAACTGAGAGTAAATTCATAAAAAAATCAAGAAATATATATTACAACAAAAAATACACCACTCTTTTTCGAAATACCTTTCCTCAGATGATATGCAATGGTCGCATCGTTCAACCTACTTTTCAAAACAGTAGAGAAATCTGGAAGCTACTTCAAGGAACCCTGCGCTGCTGAAATAACTTCAGAATCTGTATTAAATTTTCTGCCACGAAGCTTCCCCTTTAACATCGAAAACAGCCAGGAATTGCCTGGTGCGGCATCGGAATGTAAGGGGATATGCCATGATTTTAATATGGCATTTACTACACCCAGAGAAAAGTTTTGTTGAATCAACAAATATTTGGTTGGCCCAACAAAACTTTCCGTCTAAATATGGGTCAATGGAAATTCTGTTTGAATCAACAAGACAAATATTGTTGATTTTTTTTGCAGTTCCAACAAAAAATTTTGTATCATCAATAAAAAATGTTTTGTTAATTCAAGTAAAAATGGTTCAATTTTACTTGAATTAACAAAATTCTTTTCTTGAAAGTTTTCTAAAAATAAATATAATTATCTGTTACTTTAGGAGTTCTTTTCATTTTCGGCAACAAAAACTTTTGTTTAAAGAACAATTGTTTTGTGTAATTTTAAGAATTTTCTTTGTTTTAGCAACAAAAGGTTTTTGTTACAGAAACAATTATAATATTTACTTTAAAATTATTTGTCGTATTAGATCCAACCTAAACCATTTTTTAATTCTTTTTCAACTGTGAATTACGCCTGTAATCCTTGAATAATAACAAATGAATTTTTATCCTGCTTTTTTTCAAGCGTAAACCGACAGATTGAACAATGTCCCAAGCCAGGACTCGATCCCGGATCCTCAGAACAGCGCGCTGAAGCTCTACCACTGAGCTACCAGGAACGATATTCAAACTCGAAATTTCTCACTCTCATAAATGTCGACCGGCTGCAGCCGCAGCACAAGATGGAAATGTCATCATGAGCATAGGGCCCTCTTAAGACATAAAAATAGGGGAAGCCCGAAGTTACTCTGGGGTCCACCTCTACCAATTGCTTTGTTATTTACTAAATCCATTTTTGGTATGCTGCAACAATTTGAAATTTTACCATCAAGATTTCGAGTAAACAACAAATTAGAAAGAGCGAGTTTTTTCAATAAAATTTCGTAATAAAATTAAAAAATCCCTGACGGCTCGGCCTACAGGCACAGGTAGATTTCGAAGACGCAGACCATGGGGCGCCTGTTTGTCTGGAATTGCGGAAGAAATGACTTTTTTGCGATGATGCGGAGTTGGAACCGCCTACTTCGAAACCTAACTTGTTTCCAGGCGGAGCCAGCAGGGATTTTTTTTTGTTTTTTTTTAGCTATAAGAGTTGGTCCTATAAAAAACTTGTCAATGTAAAAGTTTTAGATAATATTAAGAGGATTTATAATAAATTTAAGCGGATTTGAAATCTTGGGAATTTACGAAGTTATGAATTTTTTTCTTCTAAAACCCCCCCTCCCCCCCCTCTTAAGGCAATTTTTAATTATATCAAAAATCTGTCATACATAAATTTTCGGCCCTTCTCCTAGAAGTAATAATAACTTCAAACGGATTCGATAAGTATCATAGTTAAGAAATTATAGGTTTTTTTCTGTTTTTACAAAAAGCCCCCTCCCCCCCCCCCTTGGTTCTATTTTGCCCATTAACGAACTTGACCGAGATTTTATCTTCCTTGATTTTATGTATCAGTTTCGAAAAGATGCGGGAGTTGGAACCACCTACTTCGAAAAAAAACTTGTTTGCAGGCGGAGTCGGCAGAGATTTTTTTGTTTTTATTTTTTTTTTGCTATAACAGTTAGTCCTATAAAAAACTTGTCAATATAAAAGTTTTAGATAATATTAAGAGTATTAATAATAAGTTTACGCGGATTTGATATCTTGTAAATTGACGAAGCTATGATTTTTTTTTATTCTAACCCCCCCCCCCTTGGGGCCATTTTTAATTATATCAAAAATCTGTCATACATAAATTTTCGGCCCTTTTCCTAGAAGTAATAATAACTTTAAACGGATTCGATAGTATAATAATTAAGAAATTATGGGGTTTTTTCTGTTTTCACAAAATGCCCCCCCCATTTCCCCCCCTTGGTTCGATTTTGCCCATTAACGAACTTGACCGAGATTTTATACCCCTTGATTTTATGTATCAGTTTGGAAGAGATTTATGCAGAATTTTTCCAGTTATCGTGTTCATAAAAAAGTGACATATATATATATATAAAGTTTTGAACTGGGGGTGTTTTTGGGTTCTGGGAGTCATGATCGGCGTAGATTTGCAAAAATATTTCAAAATTTCCAACTTAGGTGAGAATGTAATAGGTAGTATTTCTTACGAAATCTACCTAAAAGTGCATTTTTTACCCTGATTGATTTTTTTTTTGTAAAAAGTTGCTTTGAAATATAAATATGGGGGTACCTTTGTATTTCTTTGGGTAAACACGGGCTTTCCGGGCGTATTCGGTAAACAGGCCCTGCATGAGCCTGCAAATTTCTGCGGCAAACATGAGACGAAAATACAAAGCCCAGCATATGCAACATATAGTTAATTTTTAATTCATTTTCAGCAGTAAATTACGCCTGTAAAAAGCAGGATAAAAATTCATTGGTTTTTATTCAAGGATTACAAGCGTAATTCCCTGCAGAAAATTAATTAAAAATTAACTGTGTTGCCGTATGCTGGGGCCTCTAAGCGCTATTCTGAGGACCCGGGTACGATTCCCGGCTTGGGACATTTTTAACTCTGTCGGTTTACGCTTGAAAAAAAGCAGGATAAAAAATCATTGGTTATTATTTAAGAATTACAGGCGTAACTCACTGCTGAAAATAAATTAAAAATTTATCCGTGCATTAGTCCTTGAGATTTAGTTATAGTGAAAATCATGAAAAAAGTAGCATACCAGTGCCACTTGTTGGGCTATTTACACCAAAAGGTAATCAGCTTCTATTTATGTCAAGGTCTAACTCAATCTGTAGTTTGATGTAAATCAGTGTATTAGTTCTTGAGAAATCGCGAATCTGTTGCAGAAATCTCGAAAATTGCCACATAGCAGCGCCACCTGTAGCGCGATTTACGCCAAAAACTATCAGCACCAATTTATATCAGGAAGTAACTGAATATAAATTTTATTAAATTCCGTGCATTAGTTCTTGAAATAGAGCGCCCACAAAATTTTTGTCACATACAGACAGACAGAGTCATAGACAGTCATTTTCTAAAAACAGTCAAATTGTGTTCAGGACCTTCTAAAATCCGTCGAAAACCAGAAGTTGAAAAATTTCATGACTCCAATACTTTCTTCTTGTAAAGATAGAAGAAAGTAATAAATGGGATAGGGGGATTTTTAAAAGTACCTTGGTCCGTGCCAATTAAAAAAGTTTTAATTATCCAAAAATTATGTTAATCCTTTAATTATATAGCTATATAAGTCAAATAAACCAAGTTACGTGAAAAAGTTATGACTACTACACAACAATTTAAATTTTGTATAAATTACAAATTTAAATTACAAAATTATGGTAAAATTAAAAAAAAAAACAGGTTTTGTTAACTCAGTAAATTGGTGAAATTTCGTTAAAATTTTATAAGAGTGTTAACAATATTCTTTTGTCAATGCAACAAAACCAACTTTTTACTTCAACTAAAAATTTTGCTTGAAACAACCAAAATGTACTCAACAAAACATGTTTTGTTGTTTTATTCAATTCCTTTCTCTGGGTGTAAGATATTGCTGAACAGAAGTAGCGACATGCGGGCGAACATTATCGTGATGTAATATCCAATTCCCTACTTGTTCATGACGCTTTCTCGATATGTGTTGCCGCAAATATTTCAAAACTGAAACATATTATTCGCCATTCACAGTAGTTTTTGGAGGCACAGAATGCTGATCGATTACAACCTTTATGATCAAAGAAAATAATTATTATGACCTTTCCAGCAGATTTGGTTTGTCGGATTTTTTTCGGAGGTGGAGCTTCCGTGTGTTTCCATACACTTGTTGCGGACTTGGTAACAGGATCAAAATGATGCACCCAAGTTTCATCACCTGTTATTACAGTCTTTAGGAAATTCGGATCATTTTGAAGCATCTGTTTCTACTCACAGCATTGGTAAATTTTTGTTTGCATTTGTTCTTTAGTAAGGTGATGAGGGACCCATCTGGAAGAAACATGGCGAAGCTGTAAATTGTTGCATAGACGAAATATCGATGTTTTCGAAATGTTAGTTGATGCCGCTATCTCCTCACATGTCATTCGCCGATTGCCCACACAGTGTTAACATTTCGATCATTCACAACACTTTCTGATCAGCAAGGCTTAGGAGTCAGTTCTGGAGACAAACGTCCTTTTTTTTAAAATAAGCATGCCATCTAAATAATGTAGACTCACCAAAAACATTTGTCTTTGTAAGCTCTGAAATACTTTCTAGACCCATGGAAAATAGGTGAAATAGTCTACTTTTTAAAGGATAATAAACCTCCAAAAGAATATTCCTCATACAGACCGATTACTCTCTCCTCCAAATCTTCGAAAAAGTATACGAAAATCTACTTCTTAAACGTATTAATCATTCTCTAAACACTTCACTAGAACAATTCAACTCACAACATGAATTTATAGAGGGAAAATCCACCGAGACAGCATTACAAGACGTTTTCTTGCAAATAGACATCCTAACAGAAGAAAATAAATATATTACTCTGATATCATTGGATTTCAGCAACGATTTTGATAATCTTCCTTGGGCAATTACCCAACTAGAGTTGCAAAATTTGTCCATAGACCAATCATACCAAAATATTATCCTTTCATTTTTAACGAGTCGCGATGCTTACCCCAACTGGCAATCCGAAAAAATACACTGCTTTTCTCGCGGATGGCCACAGGGTTCGTGCCTCGGCCCTTTTTTATGGAGAATATTTATGAATGGTTAGATGAAGATTCTTCGAAGACTAGGTATAATAGCGATTGCATATGCGGATGATCTACTCCTCATTATACATGATCGAACAAGAAAAATTCTGGAGATGATGGACAAGTTGGCCTTGGATCTCATCAGTGACTGGGCAAAAGAAAACAAATTAATTATCTCATAAGGAAAGTGTAAAGTTCTAAGCCTTCGAAGACTCAGATATATAAAACGTGCATCTATTTATAAATTGGATAATTATTCTGTGTAAAAAAGCATTACTTTGCCATATTTGGGTATCACCCTAGATGCAGTACTCTCCTTTCTCCCCCATCTCCGCAACAAAAGATTAGAAATAACACAAGTAACACACAACCTTTTAAAATTTTCATTATCATCAGGTGGGATTTCTAGAGAGATTCTCAAAAAGTATGGTATAATAATATTCTACAAAAAAAAAATCACATATACTGCATCGATATGGTTTGCTCGAATTCAAAAGTCACATGGTCTAAGGCTTATTTACTCAATTCAAGCTGAATGCCTACTCGCTATTTAAACAATCATATAACAGTAGAAATTCTGTTAGGTGACATGCAGATTGTCGTGTCACATCTGACAGACATTCTTATGAATGAATCTGTCACATTGAATTAACAGCCCTGAAACGGTCGCAAAGTTGTTGTCTAGCGCTATTTAAACAATCATATAAAAGGAATTACAACAGAAATTCTCTTCGACGACACGCAGAATGTCGTACCACGTTTTAGGACTATTTTTAGTTACGTTAGTCGGCACATTGAACATTTGTTTTCGTTGCTATGTTGTAAATTGCACTGCATTACTTCGCCACTGCTCAGATTATTGATTCGATTAAAGCACCAGTTATTTTTAACAAATGTAAACTATCCTGGAAGTAAAACTTTCATGCCGTAATTTCCGGCGTATAATCCGCTGATCAAATAAGACTGTTTAGAATCATACATTTTAATTTAAATATATAGTGCAATAAGTACCACGCAAAAGTATATTTTATGATGAAAATTTCTGCATCTGAGTATAGTTATTTTATCTTATAAGACGAAAATTACGATAATAAAAGAAATAGGCTTTTCTGTGCATTTCTGTAAAAACCGTATTATAAAATCACTACTCTCTAAATTTTTCGAGTTATTGAAGTCTTACTTTTTCTCTTACCCTAGTACCTAGTACATAAAATCCCATCACCTAGTACATAAAATTATTCAATATCTATTGATGTGATAAGGCAGATCACGTGTTTTACAAGGCTGGCCACGAAAAATCGACTTCTATGAAATAAGAATTTGTCACGATACATTTTAATAGCAAACTTCGCCTTATTACATCGCATGAATTTGTGATAAAATAAGCTTTATTATTAAAAAATTCTGTGGACGAAAAATCGTTGTAATTTGTAGATAGGAATTGCAACAATAGGTTACAACGATTTATTTCACAAAGGCCGGTTTTTCTTGGCCCATCTCGTACAATAGAGATAAAGTGAAAACTGTAATATACACTATTTAAAATACATTTCATTTCGTATAATGCAGAGTGAATATCTTTCTTCGATAAAATTAGGTATTTCTATCCAGCTGTCTTTAATTAAAAATAACATTTAAATACATTTTACTTAATCAAACTTCGTAAGTTATACATTATTAAACATGTGTATTAGCACTAATCACCATTCTCTGCTATTATGTAGTTAGTATAACGATGACGATTTAACATTGTGGGATAAATGGATCATTTGCATTTTACATAATACAATTTATCAAATTGTCAAATTAATCACATGATCGATAATGGAAATTATAATTAAAGCATTTTCTGATTTATATGGTTTTCGGATTAGAATCGATATAATCTTTCAAACTATCTTTTAAAACACAATTGTTTCAATATCTGCGTTTTACTTACAAATTACTCTATCATAGCACATTAAATAAGATATTTTCGAAATGTGTTCTGAACTGGGAAATACTCTATAATATATTAGTAACTTCACGATACAAAATTACACTTTATGTTTTTTAGTTTGTAAGTGGAACTTTATGTTTCATCTTTTTCATATGTTGCATCTTACATTCCTATAAATAAGTTTATGTAATCTGAACAGTGAAAAAGTGTCTAAAAGTGAATATTTTACCCAAGGTATTAAAACGAATCTATACTAATAAAAGACAAAATCGCTTTGTGTGTGTGTCTGTCTGCGATGTCCAGCGAAATCTAGTGAACATAGAAGTCTGAAAATTTAGATTTAGGCAGTCCAAGGCTTGCTCTGATGCACTTGGGACTCAGAATTTTAATATTCTGATAATTACCCAAAATATTAATTAAAATCTCATTAAACATCCCATCAAAAATGCCATTTTTGTTTTATCAAAATGGATAAAGAAAAGAACACCTGTTCTCGATTTGCCAACGGAAATAAACGAATTTGAAATTTATTTACTAATTAGCGAATTAAAAAAAACTAATTAAGGTATCGATTTGAAATTTTCTGAGCATATGTAGAAAAGTTTTCTGCATCCATCAATGCAATTTTTTTTTTGGCCAGTAATTTTTTTTTTAATTTTTGCAAAAAACTGCAAAAATCTGGCGGCTCCAGTTCAAAAAATACAAGAAAGTTCCAGACAGGGATCCGCTTTCATTAAAAATTGAACTACAAAGAGATCCGTTTCTCTGGCCGATCCCTCCATTTACTTTGCGGAAATGAAAGGAAATAATTGGCATTTTTTACTAATGAACAAAAATTAAGATAACTAATTGAGATATAAATTTGAATTTGAGGATGGGAAGGGCTGCCATCTGGCGGCTATTTTAGCGTAGCGTCTTCGTTATGTTCTAATTATCAGAAAAATATAATAATTTTTGTAATGATCACGTTAATGTAGAGGAAGACTGTTTTCTTGAACAAATTATTTGTTACTATTTGCGGGTATGGGGAGAGGAGGGGGTGGTTAACGCCTTGCTCTGATTTACACAAAACAAATTCCATTTTAAAATTGAAAACAAATTTAGCTTTTCCCGTAGCGAATACCGTAGAATTAGAGAATTAGAGAATACCGTAAATTTCAAATAACGATTTTCGTAAAAATAAAATTTCTGTTCTTAACAAAAGTACACAACCCGTATTTACTTAATGCATACAAACAATCAAAGTAAATGATTTGTTGTTGAGCACTTGACCAAGCGGTCCCCTGGCGAGCAATCTTACAAGTTTTTTTTCTCTAACTGTGCATTCTTATCTCGGTTTCTATAGGCTCGATCACAACGGGGTTTGGGTTATCCGACTTTGTTTTCGATCTAGTTAAAGATTTTAGTTCCACCTTCCACCACCAGGGGGTGCATTATTTTCTCGAGTTATATGCTCCCGATTTCGACGAGAATTGGTTCATTCAACTCTCTTGATACAACAGGCACCCGGCAACAGGCTAAAAAAATTTGCGCGTACGAAGCACAGCTACTAAACGGTGCCGACGACAGCTAGAACATGTGTCGGAGGTTCGTTTAGATCAGAATGCGTCCCCTGTAGACAGAAGGTGGAAATAAAGGATTTTCCGTCGTTTTAAATAAATAATTTCATTCAAATTCGGGTTAAAGATATAAAATCATACAAACTTTAAGTTTATTTAAATTTATTATAACGGCTCCGGGCAAGGTCGGGCGGGTCAGCTAGTTGAATATGTATTTCTTTATTTTATAGAAATCTCAAATGACAATATTTATTGTGCTTACTAGAGTAAGAAATATTTCGTGTTTTTTGAATAACGTTTTGAGGAATAAAGATGTGTATGCGTTAGTAGAAGTATTTTGTAAATTGAAATTGAACATCTTATGTAATAGTGGCATTAAATACTGGCATAACTAAACATTAATCATCACCTTCATTTTGCGTATATTTAATTGTCTCATAGATTGTTTTATTTGAATTTTAAGAGAAAAATTATACAAAAATAGCCCAAACATACATTTTTGTCACATAGTGTGACTCATAACATCAAAGGTAATAAGGATATTAAAACGAAGCTTCATAATACAAAATAATTGTGAAAACAGGTATTCATTTCGAGAGTAATAATTTTACTGTGCTTTTTACTAAGAAACCCCTTTTGAGAGAATATTTCTATTGTCTCTGCAGACTTCAGTTTCTATTTTTGGTAGCAACAAAAATGCTTTTGAAAAAATATGTATCTGTAAAATTATTGCTTAGAAAAAATCACTTTTTAAAGGAATTCTGGAATACCAAAAGCCTAATTTCTCATAATTTAATTTAGGACATGAAAACATATCTTTTTACCCCATTTTATCATTAGCTTCATTTTATCATTAATTCAGCATTACATTTGTCAATTAATTGCATTTTGCTACGCACACACATTTTTGATAAATATATTATAAAGGAGGGGAGGCAGAAATAGGATAATTTCATCATAACGTTTCTTATTAAATATATTCTTCACAATTATGGATACACATTTGCCATAACAATGTTTAGTATTACCTGAAACTAAAAAAAATATATAAGATAAGGCAAAATGTATGAAAATTTTAATTCCAGACTACGATTGTTTTCTCTCGATAGGCTCGACATAATGAGGGGCTGCTGTAGCATATTTAGTGTATGATTTATCATGTTAACCATGCTCCTTTTTAGTATTGACTTAATTAGTGACTGAACACAAGGATATGTGCCATTGTGATAAGGATTAATTGTTTCCGTGTTAGAAATTTTATAAGTACCAAAATTAATTTCAAATTATAGTTAAGAACAAAAAAAGTGGCAGTACAAAAATAAAGATTCTTAAATCAGTATTGTAGTTCTTACTTTACTTTTAATATTGAAACATGAGGAAACTTAATGACCGTCTACGGTAATTTTATATTGGCAAGGATGGGTATATCAAGTAAATGATTTTTATTTTTTGATATATAGAATTTTGGTTAATCAAAATGGTACCATTCATGAAAATTACTAGAAGAAATTGAAAAATAAAAGAATAGGGTATCTTTATTTCGTAACCATGTGTTCGCAAAAAAAAAAAGAGGAGAAAAATTAGTTATCTATTTCAATAGTTGTTCCCTTAATTGATAACTAATGCATATGAGCGGTTACTTTAATATTAATTTTGAATAAAACAGATTTGTTAAATTCATTTTTTTTCATTATTTCTATTCTATTCTTGTTTACTAGCATTTGATGACACAGCAAGCACTCTTTTCTGGTTACACCGCCTGAGTTCCGAGCATATATTGTAGGGTGAGTTGTGCTTGTTTAGATGTGTTTTTCTGCCCCTAAGGTTTGAACTCTGAGTTTTATACACTTTGTATTAAATTAATTCATGGATTATATGATACTTCAGGGTTTTTTAATGATGCTAAGAAAAACTACAGACATACTTCAAAAAATCTTATATCTGTCATTGATAATATATCTTTTACCACTCACTTGCATTACATTGACTTTTCAGGGGAAGAATGTTATAATGAATATCAAAACATGCACGTCATTGAATTCCGATTTTTAACCAGAAAACTAACGATTTTGTGATTACTCGAAAAACAAATAGGTGTGTATAAATAATGATTTGTTTTTTATTAAAGTGATTTTTATTTTTGATCAATACATGTATCATTCTTATACGCGACAGGAAAGGCAATTTCGTGCTAAATATAAATAAGTATAATTTTTTTATACTTGATAAAACTTAAATTGGTGTTTAAAACTAAATGTTAATTTAAATTTTTAGTGGACGTTTGACGAAATACTTGCTGAACCTCTTTAAATTATTGCTGTTTATTCATGCAATAACCAAGTTCATAAAAAAGTTTAATACACACGATGATGAAATAATTAAACACAGATCGATTTTATTATATTTTATTCCAAGTATTTTTTCCGCACAAAATAGTTTTAATTTAAAACGCTAATGCTAACCTCATAGATAATTCCTCAGTAATGGGCCTGGCTTATCAGATTAATAGCAGGTTCAATTAATTCCTTTTCGTGGACATTTAAATAAAAAACGCCGCATGAACCCCGCTGCTTTCTTCAAAAAATGATTTTTTTTTCTTACATCTCTTTCTTCAAAAAAAAAAAAAAAAAAAAAATCCCGTCTGCTTAAACTTTTGTCTTGGCTATCATTTTTTAATTTAATGAAGTGCAGAGCTCTAAGCTGCCTTCCTGTTTGCATTTGTAATTATTTGACTTAATAATTTTTATTAAGCCAGCCTTAAAAGTTTTAACTTCCAGATAAAAACATTTAAAATTGTATTTTTAATGGCTTACGTGCTTCAGTTATTAAAATTTCAATTTATCTTATTTTCCTTATTATTTTCTATCTTTATGTTTTAAAATTACATTACCGCTAATAATGTGCGTTCTTATTAAATAAAGTTATTCAGTTTTATATGTTTGTCGATAATTAAAATGACATCTAATCATTATATTTCTTTATAAATTAATAGGAAGTTACTGTATTATGTTTTAAATCTGCATAAATCTAGTGCTTTAGTGTTTTTAAAATTCGATAAGAGATAAACGGTCACAGCTATTAAAGTTTTTCTTGCAAGAATGTAAAGTGTAAAGCAGCAGGATTGCGTTATATAATCTGAATCCATTACAAAATTTACATCTGTTTTCATATTCTGAAAGTACCAATAAACAGAAAAATTTCAAGAAAGTTATAGGCTACTTTATTCGCAAGTTTCAACGTGAGTGACATACAAGAATACACTTCAATTTCCTATCTGAATGAGATTGGTAATCGATGAGACCCCACTAGTATTTGCTATTACAATGTGATGATATAATCAGCTTTGAAAAAATCCATTTACTTCATATTTATTTCGTTTCTGTTGATATGGCATTTTATATTGTTAAAACCATGTATAATGGTATATTGTGTTTTAAAGCAACAAGTATTAATATTTACACAAATATGTATTCAAACGAAGCTCGTTCCCTTTTCTAATTAACGGATGTTGCCAGACACAAAATAAAACTCTTGAATGCAGGTTACATAATTTTGGTAATAGTTGTAATATCACAGATAAGTTTTGCATAAATAAAAAAATATATATTTAAGCTTGTGTTATATTATTGTAAAGTGTATTTGCTTATTTGATAATTCTGTTTATTTTATAGTTCCCAATTGATAAATGAATTGAATGCAATGAGCCAAACATTTTTGTTCACATGGACAAAATATTCCACACGTTATTGAGCGTTTGAGAACGACTCAATGAATTTTTTACAGCCTTGTACAATCAAAACATCATTTCTTTCGTTTATTTGATAATCTCAAAATGATTCTTTCATCTTGAAAACTTTTAGCCTATTTACATCTTCAACTATGGAATTATACATTCTATTTGTAATCAAAGCACTGGTGTATTTAAAATAGTCTAACGTAGAATATGTTCTTTTAGTTAGAAATCCAGAGCTTGCTTGTATTCTTGAATCTAAAGTTACTTGTTTTAAAAAAATTACAACAACACAGCAATGATTTTCATAATTGAAATAATTTTTGTAAGTATTCTCAAGCCGATGCAAAAAATGAGAAAGTTGTGCAGAAAGCTAAAAGGTCGGCGATATATGCTCTAAAAAGTGATAGGAGGAAGAAAAGAAGGAGAAGGTTAATATATTTTCGCACTTTAGCTATTAGAAATACATTAATGCAAACACTATCTCGATAAATTGCAGAAAAAGTCTATTTTATAGATGATTCTGCACTTTAACGACACAAATCAAGTAATCTGCATATTAACTTTTGCACTTTAACAATAGCATATGTATTTAAATTTCGGGAAGGTACCAGTCGAATTGTCTTTGAACTGGAATTTTTGAAATAAAGCACTTTTAGAGATATTTTTGTGTGTTTTGTATATTAACTTTTAAGGCAATTCCACATATTTTCCCCACCTGCTTGTACAAAATTATGTAGAAAGGGCTTAACCTCAGTTTGTTTGCCGTTATCCTTTACTTATTACGTCAGGTAACATATATACTGCCTTTTTTCTAAATGCTAGTTGACTTAAAAGGACTGCATGAAACAAAAATAGGATGCAATAATAAAGGAAATAACAGAGTCATTTTTACATGAATCATCTACCATTTTATTTTCCAAAAACTTAGCAAAGCGTGTGTGACAGTTTTCATTAACATATGAACCAGTATAAGAATTTATATCAGTCTTTTGCAGCACGAACTGTGTGTTATTCTATTTTTCAATTCTTTAAAAAGGCTGAAACAGTATAATTAAAACTGCCAGATTAATATAAAATGTTTTTTAATTATCTCATGCACTAATTTTACGAAATTACTGTCAGCAACAACCCTACGAAGACATCTTAAGTAATGTAAGTTCCCAATCATTTTTCACATAAACCTTAGAGATAAACTTTAAGAATCTGACGTTCTTTAAGACACATAAATTTGCTCTTTTCCTTAGTTAATTAAAAAAGTCATCTTTACGAAATGACTTAGGTTTTTTTTTTCTTTTCTTTTTTTCTTTTTGTGGAAAAAGGGGGAAATAAGATATTATTTTTCTCCGAATTATTCCCATTTCACTCATGCGCGTTTCTTGCAAGTCGTTATTTAAAGAAAGCATGATGCCAAAAAGTATTAAGAAGGAAAGGGAAAGTTCCAAACTTTGTAAATGAATGTTAAATAGCAAAGTTGTTTAAGCTAACGTCTTCCTTAAATTTAATCGTAATTGCTTTTTTTTCTGTACAACGAACAGGGTAGTTCAAGCATTATTTATTTTCTTTTTAATTTCCAGGGGGAATACAAAACTATTAAAAAATAATTCATGCATGAATAATACATTTATATATAATTAAAATCATTAAGATTATAAGTTATGTTTCTTTCGTTAACAATTTGATTCAGGTCATTGTGCCTAAATAAGACGCGATTCCCCATACTTTTGTCACATTTAGGGTATATTTGGCATTTTATTAAATAAATAAATAAATAAATAAATATTATAATAAACAGAAAATTATTTTACTTCAAAACTAACTTGTTTTGTAAGAAAATGAATCCTTATATCTAATATAAGGAATGAATATACGATTTACAGTAGTTAAAATCTAAATGAAGTGTTCAAAGTAACTAAATGTGACAATACATTTTAGGCATGTCAGTTCATCTTAAAATATTCATTTATAAATAAATATTGTAGCAATTATAATCGCTACAAATTTTTGAAATACTTAATAAAGAGTTGGAATAGATAAAGTTGAAAGTGGAAACACTTAATATTGAACTACTTAATATATTAATAAGTTAATTTAATAATAACTTAAATTACAAAAAATAACTTTGAGATACAGAATACTGAATACATTATAATAAATGACGAATATTTCAACATTCATATTTCAAACACTTTTCAAATTGGTCTTGTATAAAACAAAAAATAACTAATGAATGATCAATGCAACAAAAATTTTACCAAAGCAATGTTTATTACTGTATATATTAAGCAAAAACTTTTATTTTTAGTTTGCTTTCAGCTCAGTTTTGCTTTTTTGGCATCCATGTTAGCCTCCATGTTTTATTTTCGTTTCTGGAAGGTATGGATATACCAGTGGCTCCCAACCTTTTTTTAACCACGCCCCATCTAAGCATATCTAAAATTATGATCCCCTTTCTCTCTATATGACATATAATTCTTATAATTTAAAAAGAGACTCTCACATTTGATATATTTTATGATTGATTATAATACTTCATTAAGAACAAATGAAATGTTTTTGGATAATTAGACCTCTCTGTGAATACCACAATATACAAGAGTCATTTTTGGATTATCCTCTTTATCAACTTTTATTAGCCAATTTTCATTCCCAGCATAATACACTTAACTGTTAGCAGGTGTTCCATTCTCTATTATTTCTTGTGTAAACTGTTTGTAAAATTTTAAATTTATGTCATAATGTTTGCTTATCTACTGTGCATGACGCCTGCACCAGAGCCATGAAAATTTAACCCACTATACACTATTTAACATCCCTTCTATAATGTTATAGGAAAGTTATTCATTTCATAAAGTTGGTAGCACCTCGTTTATATATTTCGAATATTTTTAGGTTAAAGGCGTTCTATAGAGTCAGTTTTAGACACAACCAGTTTTAGATTTGAAACACAAATTTAAGTACCCGGTCGATAAAAAAAAAAAAAACACACTATCACATGATCATGTCGAAATACCTAATTTATTAACCCAACAAAGCTTAATTAAACACAATTTCTTCTTTAAACACCCTTTTAATATAATATATGAAAATACCACACAAACTTACCTCAGTAAATCGCGTAAAAGTCCTCCGCATTTGAGGGATTCAGTTCTTCGCTAATAGATATCTGAAAACTATCAGTAACTAAACTGCGTAGAATATTTTAGAACGTTAACTGGGAAACTTGTTGTATTTTCCCAAGATTACACTTCAGGTAAATGAAATAGACCTTGTTCTCCGTCCATAAGGTTATTTGATCTTTAAAGTTTAAAAAGCGAAATTGTGATCTATTTTCGCGATTATTCGTCGCATTTAGGGAGTTATGGGGGCGATGAATAATGAACGATGTGTATTGTAATGGAAGTGATTTTAAAGAAAATATTTTTAATTCAGTGAAATGCTTCGAGTTTCGTTCTGGAAATTCGGATATTTCATTATATAGCATTTATATACAATTATTGCGTTAATATTTTATGTAAAAGAAAATTGTCACATTTAAAGAACCTTATTTATATAATTTTGAAGGAAAATCATTGCTGTAACATTGTAATTAAAAATATCTATTGATATATACTACTGATATTGAAAACTAGATTAAAGCCAATCAAATATCAGGAGTGACAAAATAAGTAAGCTACATGAAGAGAATTTAAAACGTATTGTATTTTGTATATATCTTCTGATTAAATAATTATACATTTTTCAAATTGTGGTTTGGAAATAATCGATCAAAAGTTTTGTTACAAATAACAGGCGTTTGCTCGGGAAACAAACCCAAACGAAAATAATAACCTAATGCTCAGCTACCTAGCTGCGCAGCTGTCCATCAAATGAAGTTTACAGATGTTCTGTTAAAATATGATCATACTTTAAATAAATGCATTATTGAAAGAAAAACAGAAAAAAATGAAATTTTGTGAGTGCATACAAGCAAAAAGTAACGAATGTGATGATGAATAAACACACAAAACCTATATTAAACCATTATTAATATATATAGATAAGGAAAGATTTTATCTAACTATATGTTAAATGTTCAGCCTTTTTAGATAAAATTCGATTTTCTTATAATTTCATAATTTTTACATAATTCGTGCTAAAGCAGTTTCTTAAGAGTTCTACTAAACTTTTAATACAAGATGAAACTCATATATTGATTATACATTTTCACATTTATTTAATTAAGGGCAAAATGAAAACCCTGCGATTACGTTCTTACAAACCGAGAGTATATTTCTTGCTGCGATATTTTATTCGTAAAAGCAAATGATAAAATTATATATTCTTTATTCCGGAACACTAAAATGGTGCCGCAACAAAAGAAAAAAAGGCTTCCGTACCAAAAACTAATTTTGGTTGTAGATTTTTTTTTTTTTTTTTTTTTTTTTTGTGATTTATATTCAATGTATTATTTTTGGTGTCAATAGTTTACATCAGCACAGCTCTGTTTAAATTCTATGAACTATGCTTAGAACCAAGGTTACTTGAAAAAAAGTCAAGTAAACGTGGTATGGTAACCTTTTGCGTGGCAATTTACGTCAAAAACGTGGTAACCTTGCGTATAAAATAGGTAAAGTTAGGGATTTTTTTTCGAAAATAGACAAAATATATAAAGATTCTGTTTTTCACAAATGTTTTTATTAATCTGCTTATTTTAATTGCTAAAAGGTGTAATATAAGAACTTTATAAATATTAAAATGAGTTATATTAAAATAAGTTATATTAGACTGTTGACAAGTTTTGGCGATTATCAAAACAAATAAGAATATTCTACAATTGCCGTGCAATTGCAGAATATTCTTATCTGTTTTGATAATGATTTTGTATTGCGTTGTGTTTTTTTATTTTAATGTTTATTTAGATATTTCATTGTATGAACAAAAACTAAATTTACGCTTATAAAACAACGGTTTTCGCACCCACCAGAATTTTATATTTTATAGCAGACTAGTTTCGGTAGCATTTAGCGTACCTTCATCAGTGCAAAGAATGATGGATATTTGCTCAAATATATGGAAGGGAAGTGGATTCAACGGATAGGTTTCTTGAACAATGGAATTACAGGACATTACAGGGAACAGCCAATAGGAAAACTGTATAGAGAATGGAAATGGTAATGTGAAATAAGGCTAGTAAAAATTACAAAAAAGAGGTTTTTATATAATATTTCCAACAATGTGATAATAGGGGAATAACGAAGTCACAATTGACAATATTTTTATGATTTTTATAGATATGGAATGTTTCAGAAAGTTCAAGTATAGAAGTGAGTTTAGAGATAATTTTAGTTGAATTGACATTAAAGCTGTGGTTCATCACCCAGCAATGTCTTTATGATATGAGAATCATATATTCATCATATATTCATCATCATATATTCATCATATATTCATCATATATTCATCATATATTCATCATCATATATTCGCATCTTCATACTTCCCCTTCTATTTAATAAATGAAAATTCTCACTTTTCATTATGTCTGATCACATAATATTTAATTGAAAAAGAACGTTCCTTTTTAATTGAAGTGTTGTTAAGTTACTAGTTATTTTTCTCTTTCGGAACATCTTTTCCCCTTTTTAAAAGAATACAAAATTCATAGATACTCTACTTTGTTAAGCCAAAATAGAAGCCCTTTTTTAATATTACTTTCTTTTAGCTGCGTAATATTCATTAGTTAAAAAAGTCCATCTGGCAAACAATGCAATGAATTAGCTCCTATATGGTATCAATAAAAGGTATCTATCATTCGTTTGTTTAAAAATACCACAGCGGCAGCTGAAAATGCAAATCGAAAGAATCTGTCCCAAAAATTCTTCAAGTCATCCTATGACCTGAGCCGTTAAAAAGTTCCTTGGCGGACATCATTTTAAAGTATATAGAAGGTCTATGCCAAAAATGGTACCCTTTCGCAAAGATTCTCATTGATGTTACGCTCCCTCTGAAAGATTTCCCGCCAATCTAGCAACCCATTGGTTAGCTCTGTAATCAGTCGATTTCACTTCGGCTAGATGTAAAAATTCACTTCTCTGCTTCCTCCCTTGCTGATTGTACACATGACTATCGGCCCTTCCTCGGTATATGTATTGTAATATACTCTTTAATTCCCGGCATACGTCCGGTGATAAATTAAACCTTTTGTAACTCTTAAAAAAACTGTGTCCTAAATAAACGTTGCAACTCTTTATCGGTGATGCTGGTTTTTTTTCTTCTATTCACCTGAGTTAATCACGGTCTATGAACTTCTCCATAGTCTTGCAATTGCAGATTTGCGTGGTGTTTTTATAATCTAAACCGTGGTACATGATTTCATGATTTTTTGAAATAAAATGGTTTTTAAAAACTAAGACTGGTTATTAATCTTTGGAACCCTTATATCAACTTTAGGACAGTTTTTAAAAGTAAGTGATACCAAAATTATCCATTTTGATTAAAAAGTAAATCGGTAGGTACCAAAATGAAAGTATTACCCCGTTTTTGGATCATTTCCTCTACATGATTTACATTTTGGTTACAAATACGCTGTCACAATGTTTTTGGTATATAATGCAGCAAGAGTTTTATGACATTCTTTGACACCATAGTAACTTCAAAATAGCGAATATTTACAATCCCAATGGCATCCTAGAAATCCCACCAGGAAACTTATCTGCTGTATATGGATGCTTACTGAATATCTTAATAAATAATATTTGTAAAGGAAGTGATAGATTAATATATTCTTCTTGATCATTTCTTTTTTAGGCAAAAAATTAAAAATGGAATAGATAGGTGAAACAACTGGTAAATTTGTAGGGATGTAACGAATATTCGGCCTCTATTCAATATTCAGCATATTCCTCTTTTTTTAGAAATATTCGGCTGGTCGTACATTGAACACTAATTGACCGAATACTTTGGCCGAATATTGTTGGATATTTAGCCGAAAAAATGTAGGATAACATATTTGTTTTCTTTTTTATGCAATGCTTTTTAAAAACACAAATTGACAATTTTCTGACACACTCTTGGAGCCATTTTCATTATTTGATTCATAAATGCACAAAATTTCAACTATTGTGATTCAGATATTAAGAAATTAAATAGTGTTGTCTATAAAGGCTACGGATCGTTCAGAAAATGTGTCGAAGTTGAAGATTTAAGGCAAATTTATAGACGTAACTGTAACTCTTCATTGAAAAACAATGGATTATAACTCAAGATATGATGTATTTATAGAAAAATGAAAAACGTTATTTAATTAAAGTGCTTGGATATTAACGTCGGCAAATGTAATGCGTATATGGAAATGGCCTTGTAATTGTCACAAAAAATTCTCATTATTCAGATGTATTTTGCTACAGAACAGCCTTAAATATATTTAATTCAAAATATTCAAGTTTATTCATATTATTGGTCTCAGTTTCGGGTGTACTCCCAATAGGTTTTTAGTACGATGTAGAACTTTCTGTGTTTTTAATATGCTGATTCAACTGTTAAAAGTTCTATTAAATATATATATATTTTACTTTATACAAATTTGATGACCAGTAACTACACAAACTCCTCACAATGAAAAAATTACCTGACGAAAAATTGTTCCAGTGTCGCATTCTGAATAGTAGATGTAAATAATTTTCATTATATTTTATTGGAAATATTAATTTATCATCTTGACTTACAGAAAGATAATTTGATATGTCTGTGTATAAAACGATAAATTGCAAAATCGGAATTTTTAGTGGTGAAAAAAAAAATGATAATAAAATTGAAAAACGCATTTAACTATGGTAAAGAGTTCTTGTATTAAGTAAAATGCACACGAGTTCCAAGTATCTATAGATAAAATTATGCTATTAAAAATTTAGACTTAATAAAAGTTATGTTTTATTATTATCAAGGGGTGTCTGAAATATTACGCAAATACATCAAGTTGTTAAATTTTTTAAACATTTAATTAACAAAAAATCAATTTTAATTTGTCATTGCATTTTTATTTTTAAA
Organism: Maratus michaelseni; assembly: GCA_963931845.1. NCBI lineage: Eukaryota > Metazoa > Arthropoda > Arachnida > Araneae > Salticidae > Maratus > Maratus michaelseni. Next base: position 192,005,779 of record OZ007587.1, read on the forward strand.
TTAATATTTATAAGCAATTAATATATGGAAGAATAAAAAAATAAACCCTTTTTTAAATTTAAAATTAAAATTAAAGTAAGTAAAGTAAATAAATAAAAAAAAAAGTAAAAATCTCAGTTCCTTTTTTCCAACTTTAAATCTAATGCTTAAAGCTAATTTACTCTTGATGACTTCGTTTTCCAGCGTAACATTTATCACTTTGATACTTAAAAACTGATCCATCTTTAAGATAAAAATTGCCGAGTAAGTGCTTCTTGCAGACGATTGTGGTTTGTGGCATCCAAGCCCAGTGACCAAGCCCAGTTACCGTCATAGGACCACAGATACTATTATTTAGGAGCTAAGTTAACCATTTTATCCTCCCACAGTAACACTTTCGCCCTCTGCTGGAAATAATACAACTGATCCATTTATATAGCGAGACAGCAAAAAATTAATGGGCTTTTACATCTAATTAATTGTCTATCTCAGCCACGCCACTCGCCGTTTGCCGATGATGAACTGATGATAAACTGCTCGTCGCTCTATTGAGCATTGTCTGTACAATGAGACTTTAACATGTACTGAATCTCCTGACACCCGGGGCCTAGTTTAAACAAGAACGAAAAATCATGCGTCAAGCCTAGATTATGTAACACTTTCCTACGCTTCCAAAATAATTTTACAAATCCTTACTGTTTAATAAGCTGAAAGATAACATCTAAGTAAACAATTTGGAAAAAACATAACATATTTAAAAACGTAATTTCAGGAATTTCCAACATATATTTCCAACATATACAATATTTGCAAAATATCCGAATACTTTTATTCAGCCCTGTATATGATCTATAGTTTTGTATATATATTACATAGGATGCTAAATTTTAGTTTAGTTAGGAAACGCGTAGCACAGTTTAAAATTCTCCTTATGTAGTTTCTGTCAATAAACGGGAATGTGTTCGCGAACTTTTGTGCTGCCCTGTATATGATCTACAGAATTTATACACACCAAGTAATTGACAAAAAGTGGGTTAAATTTAAAATCGCGTTCAGCAACTTAAAACGCACTTCCAGGAATTATTGTTAACAGACAGTAGAGAATTCTTTTGTGAGTCCCTGTAAAGGAAAAATGACTGCTATACACACACTATTCTGTAGTAAGCCTCTTGTAATGCACCTTAGTCATATATATAAATTTCAATGCGTTTAAAATAGTGAAACATTATTTAATTAAACCGCAAACGATTTTTCTCCATAGACGTAATGTAACGGAATTCTTTTGACTGTCCCTGTAAAGTAACTATAAGTGCTATGCACACCCTATTCCATATTAAGCTTCTTGTAATGCACCTTAGGGATATATATCAATTACAATGTGTTTGAAATTGTGTAACATCATTAAAATAAACCGCAGATGATTTTTCCCCATAGACCGTAATGTAACGGAATTCTTTTGAGTGTCCATGTAAAAAACTATAAGCGCTACACACTTGAGTTGAAATAGGGAACATGCTATAGATAACGATAATAACATATAAAAATTGCAGGGCAATCCGAGGATATTTACGGGAGTTAGAGCACGGACAGACGGCAGACGGCCATACGGCCAGACAAACAGAAGTCATAAACACTTTTAAACTAGGTTGGAAAGTGTTAAAAAGAGATCATGTACTTGCAAAGGAATAAAACTTAGGGCCGATATAAACTGTTTTCACTTATTTGCCACATTTACACCTTAAACAACGCCTTTGACGAGACTAAGAAACAGAAATGACGTTCAGATTTGTGTCAGAAAAAGTCTGTTACCGGCCGTTATCTTACATATATATATATATATGTATTATAAAAAAGCAATTAAAAAAGTTATTATTCAGTTGCCGAATATTCAGTATTCGGCTTAAAACTTGGCCAAATATTCGGTATTCAGCTATTCGGCCAAATAGTTATTCATTACATCAACAGAAAAACATTCATAATACGCATAATTTACATTTGAAAATAAGGTACTTACGTATTATCCGGGCCAGGTCAGATACAACTGAACCAAGCACGGCACCAATTATTGTCTGAGTGCAACGAAGACTCATACACAGCGCAGTATTACTTTGCCCCATATATAGCTACGATGGATATTAAAACCTTTCGTCAAGCATAACTCAAAAAATATTTAACGGATTTCGTTCAAATTTTTACAGCAGGTACCTATAAAGGTGACAACGTCGTCTATTTATTACCAAGAATAAGTGTCAAACCGTTTGGAAGTTATATTAACAAAATAGATAAAAAAGCACAATTAAAGTACATACGTCACTAAATTTTGTGCGTACGTCATTTTCACCGGCGGGAGATTTTCGTAGACAATCGGAATTGAAAAGTTCATGGAATACATGGAGCAAAAAAATATGCAAGCACTAATATTCAGCACAATAAAATATATTTCAATTTAATAAAAATGGAAAGTTAATCTGGAATTTTTTCTGTTTGAAAAGTATTAGAGATTAGTAAGAGTAGTATTAGTATTAGAGATTTGGCGTAAATCACACCATTAGCAGCTTTTTTATTTCGCGTATGTATGTTAGGAACAATTCTTTGATGTTTAAATAAAAGGTTTCGATTTGTGGCATTATTTCTTATTTTCTTTTCCTTTTTAGTATTTTAAATGGAATTAGTGTATTTTAAATTAAATGAGTGAAAGACGTGTATTTTTAATGTATGTATTTCAAATGAAATCAGTGAAAGATTTATATTTAAATGAAATGAATGCAATATGAAGATGTTATGAGAAAAATATTTGGCGATTTATCAACTGCGCCAAGTTAACATAAAAGTACCAATACATATGTGGGTACTTCTCTATTATCCCGTCGACCACTTTTCATAACAAAAAACTATCGCCAAATAAACGGGAGAACGTTGTCATTGAAATATCAAAATACATAAATAAATAAAATATAAGAATTTAAGGACACAATTGTTATTTTACTGAATGAAATAACTAATAAATCAGTAAAACATAATGAAAAATACACGCAAATGTCGCGTTAAAAACCACTTGATGACGTAACAAACACGTTTAATGCTTCTGATATCAAGTAAATGGGACTGCATTTTTGGCGTTTAATCTAACAGTTTGGCGATAGTTTTTTGTTATGAAAAGTGGTCGACGGGATAATAGAGCAGTACCTCTATGTGAAATGAAACAAGGCACAGATGTCATATACGCACCACGTTGGCGCGATTTTTCCCTCCACCAGCTTGGGGAAAACTTTGTTTTTGAATATTAGTTACAAATAGTGTGACAAATAGTACACGTGATTTTTTATTTCAATACAAAAATAAAATAACGTAATGAATGAAACAGCTTCTATTATTTTAAAAAAGGAAATAAAAATAAATAAATAATAGTTTGATATAAATAAAGGCACGGATGTCATATACGCACCACATTGGCGCGATTGCAACAAAATGGCAATTTTATGCCTCACATGGTAACCCGGTTATTTTGTTTCAATTGTTGTTTATTAACTTTTATTTTTTATTTTAATTCTATAAATTGTTTTTATTATATATATCAATATTTATTTATATCAAACTATCATTTATTTATTTTTATTTCCCATTTTTGAATAATAGGAGCTATTTCATTTATTACGTTATTTTATTTTTATATTGAAATAAAAAAATACATGCTATTATTGTACGGTATTTGTAACTAATATTCAAAAACAAAGTTTTCGCCAAATTGGCGGGGGACAAATCGCGCCAATCTGGTGCGTATATGACATCTGTGCCTAAATTAATATTGATATACATATAAAAATAATCTACAGAATTAAAATAAAAAATAAAAGTAAACAAACACAACAAACAGTTTTCACCAAAGGGGCGGGGGAAAAATCGCGCCAACGTGGTGAGTATATGGCATCTGTGCCGGGATTTTTACCCTTTTATCTGTGCTTTCGGAAATAAAAAAAATTAAAAAATTCTTATATCAGGTGTATAATGTTTTGCATTTTTATACGGGCCACTTCTCCATTTTAAGATTTTAAATGCTATTTATATCAGACATTTCTTTCTTGAGATTCTCACAAGTTTTTTCCGGTAATTTTTTTAGTTCGCTTATTAATTGTTTACAATTTGCCCCCCTGGCAATAACAATTATTTATCACAAAAAATGGGTACTTCTCTATTATCCCGTCGACCACTTTTCATAACAAAAAACTATCGCCAAACTGTAACGCTAAATAAACGGGAGAACGTTGCCATTGAAATATCAAAATAAATAAAATATAAGAATTTAAGGACACAATTGTTACTTTAATGAATGAAATAACTAATAAATCAGTAAAACATAATGAAAAATACACGCAAATGTCGAATTAAAAACCACTTGATGGCATAACAAATACGTATAATGCTTCTGGCATCAAGTAAATGGGACTGTATTTTTGGCGTTTAATCTTAGTTTGGCGATAGTTTTTTGTTATGAAAAGTGGTCGACGGGATAATAGAGAAGTACCCAAAAATGGCTTAGTTTTGTTAAATTTGTTTGTTATGTATTTTCATTTCTTATTAAACTATCGAAAATGGCAATAAAATTTTATTTTAGCACCGTACTTAATTTTTTAAAATGGCTCAAAAACATGGTTTAATAAACGTATATTTGTAAATATTTTAAATAACATGTTTTTCCGCTCTCTAGAAAAATTTGTAAGATTCTACAACTGCCTTTGGCACCAACCAGTACATGATACGGAACTTTTCCCTATTCAGATACACAGAAGAGGTTGGTTACAAACAAGAGTAATGCTAGCAACAATATTGTTTTAACTCTATAAGTTAGAAACAATAATGATATTAAATTCCCCGATTAGCTTAGGGCCCGATTACGGAACTTTCTCCTAGAAAAAAAAACTGTAGAAGTCTTTTACATTTGTTTCGAATGAAGCTCGATCAACAAAGTATTAATTGATAATACAAACAACACTAATATTAACATGGGGGCAAAAGTTTGAATTTAAGTGTATATATTTGGAACCCCCCCGCCCCCCAACCACCCACCAAAAAAAGAAAAAGAAAGTTACAGAAATGAATTTAAAGTGGCGTGAAGCCACCCTTTCTGACATAAGAAATTGGCTGCGAACCCGATTACGAAACTTTCACTTAACTTAATAACATGTATCTAATAGCCCTGAGGACAATTCCCCTTCCCAGTTATACGGACCTTGGGGCTTTTTTAAAAAGCTTGACACAGTTCGGGTTGAAGAAGTTGAGATTTACTGTCAAATGACATAAACTACTATGAAAATAAAACTGGTGAATTATTATGCTGGTTTATGTATGTATTTAAAAAAATTGCATCTGATTACACTCTTTAGATAAATTACTCCTGTTTGCATTTAATAACAGATAAACGGCTTGCGTTTACTAAATTGTTTAAATATTGGGAAGAGTTGGCGAGAGATAGATAGACGTGTAAACAAACGGGTAGAGAGACGGATAGCGACAGAGATAAGCTAACGGGTAGCGAAACGAATAGACAGACGGGTAGCGAGGCAGGTGCAAAAAGGGTTGACAGAGGGGTAGTGAGATGGGTAGAGAGACGGGTAGCGTGGTGGATAGAGAGACGAGTACAGAGACGACTTGACAGACGGGTAGAGAGAGGGGTATATAGACAGACAGACGTGTTGATAGACGAGTAGTGTAACGGGAAGTGAGACAGGTAGAGACACGATTAAAGAGTCGGGTAGAAAGACAGACACGGATACTGAGACGGGTATACAGAAGAGTAGAGAGACAGTAGACAGATGAGTTCGGAGAGAGACACAGCTAAGACATACGAGTAGTTAGACTGGTAGACACGTTTGTAGCAAAGCATGTTATCAATGTGGTTTGAAGTATACGAGTTTCTATAAATAGTTATACAAATAAACAAAGGAAATTTTTTAATTCAAATATTAAATATTTGATTTAATATTTCAATATTTAATATTTTATTTTTTAATATTTTATTTAGATATTTGACACAAAGAAAATGTTGCAAAAATTAAATTAAATTTGCGTTAAACTACGCTTGCTAAAATACGCTATTGGCTGCAAATCTGATTATGTGACTTTAAAAATATCGTTTTAAAAGATCCGGCGGTTTTTTTTTTTTTTTTTTTTAAAGTTTTGAGCGATTCCCGCTTAAGAAAATGAGACTATTTGCCAAATGTTATAAAAAAATGCATATGAAAACATAACAGTATATGAATTTATATATGATATTTTGTAATTATATCATTTAATTTGCTATTTTTCATATGTTGTATCTTTATCTATCTCTTGTCTATCATATGCTGTATATTCACTTAGATTCTTGTTGATATCTTCTTTATATCGTAATTGTTAACTTTATGTTCTCAGCAATATCACTCAGACTAATCCCTTTGAGGGAAGTCCTAGTACTCATTACGGTGCCCCTTACTTTTTGACAAGTATATAGTTTTTTTATTTATAGTTTTTTAGTATAATTTATAGTTTTTTTTATTATAGTTTACAGTTTTTTGTTATTTATTTATTATTGTTTATTTATTTTATTTTATTTATTTATTTTATATTATTTACCATTTTGAACAATTTTATGTATGTAACAATATTAGATTACTGTTTTGCACATTACTGGCAATGATAAAAACGATTGGCAATTGACAACCATTTTTGGCGATCAATCTCCTGGCCCGGATAATACGTAAGTACCGAAAATAATTTAAATTTATTTTTTTGAATTATTTATTTAATGAAAGTTGTTCGAAATTAGCAACTTTTATATTCTTCAATATTGACTCTTCATTTAGTCTGTTTGTATTATTTTATAAATTTATATTGTTAAATGAAACACAAATTGATTCATTTCTAATTTAATTTAGGATATTAAATTAAAGTACATATGAATGGATATGTAATATATGTTTTAACTCTAACAATTTTAATTGCACAAGTATTTTATTGATTTATGTTATTTTTAATTAAGCGTTTAATTAAATACTAGTGTAAGTTCATAGCTATTTGTCAATAATTAAAACATATATTAATTTGTGTGGTACGGATGTGTAAATAAAATTTAATTTCCGTTTATTTTGAAAAAACTTACTTTTGAGCCAAGAAAGCGCAATAAAAATCTGGAAAGCGGATGAATATTTTTATCACTTACTGAACACCCAGTCTTTCAAAAATATCTCATAATCGCTGGTATTCATTCATCTTTCAATATAACGCTACTTGAAAACCACTTACGCACACCAATTTCCTCTTCTCTTGAAGCTATAATTATGAAGGATGTAATCACACACTTAACGAGAAAAGTATGCTTCTGAATCGATAAACCCTTTAGAGCAGAGCTCTTTCTCCTAAATCAATGGTAGTGTCTTTCTTACTAGATTATCTAAAATCTATTCTATGTTTCAGTGTAGAATCCTTCAATAGAAGTGTCTTCCAAAAGATATATCTTAATGGATTTTTCTTTCAATTTTTTGGAGAATAAATGCATTGAATTTCTTCTAGATGCTCTGAGATTATTTTTTTACTTATGAATATCATGCAAATGCCTTAAAATTTTCATAATAATAAAAATCAAATATTAAATGCTTTTCATTTTTTCACAGGTCTTGAGACATATACAGCTTGAATAATATTTTTACTCTTCATTTTTAATAAATACACATATGCATAATTTTATACTGTACACTCTTTAATTCAAACTTCGATGATGGCACAAAAAAAAAAAAAAAATGATTATCAAAACATGCGATTTAAAAAAAATAGAGAAATGATACATCAAACTCAGGAAATTCACCACTTCCGGTATCTTTCCTCTTTTCTTTATCACGTAGTCTCCCGTTTTCTACATACTTTTGTGTGTTTTCCTGCAAATATTAATGTGTTTGGCGGAATATCATATTTTTACCAAATATCACACTTTTTCATCATGCCACATTCAACTTCCCGTATAATCTCGATCTTTTTTCATAATAATAAAAATCAGATATTAAATGCTTTAAAGTTTTAATTTTTTTACAGTGCTTGAGGCATATACAGCTTGCATAATATTTTAACTTTTCATTTTTAATAAACACACAGATGCATAATTTTATACTGTAAACTCTTTAATTCAAACTTCGATGGTGGCACAAAAAAAATGGATTATCAAAACATGCGATTTAAAAAAAAAATAGAGAAATGATACATCAATCTCAGGAAATTTACCACCTCCGGTATGTTTCCTCTTTTCTTTATCACGTAGTCTCCAGTTTTCTACATACTTTTATGTGTTTTTCTGCAAATATTAATGTGTTTGGCAGAATATCATATTTTTACCAAATATCACACTTTTTCATTATGCCACATTCAACTTCCCGTATAATCTTGATCTGTTTTTTAAAGTTTTAATACAATATTGGACACTTTTACTTTGTAACCACTGAAAGTTTATAAAAAATAAGCTAACTGTTCTATTCTGTAATCAGTGCTTTATTTCAGTAAAGATATTTCACCATTACCGATTTTTACTAAACTTTTGTGACTGGTTGGAGAATTTCAAACTAAACACTTTATTTTCTCCTCAACACTTTCCTACGTGTAATTGATGACGAAAAAAGCTTTTTTTGGTGTCTATTTTTTCGGCAGCGGTTCTAATTTTACGATTAACAAGACGCATAACTTTAGAAGCTTTGAATTATCCAAAATAGTGGATTGAAATTTTCCATTAGCTAATACTTTGTAACAATATTTTCATTTCTTTGAAGGGGAATGAATTTCTATTCAAATTACCCAATAATTTAAATTATTAAAGTTCGAGTTCAACAGATTCTACTATTATATACACACATATACAAATTTATGGGACTGTTTTTTTAATGAAATCTATGATTGTTTATTTTCATATTTTATTTCTGTATGGTTTATTTTCTCAATTTCTCTATTTTTCGGTACATATTAATTCCTTAATTTTGAAACTCAAATCTTAACTTCAAGAAATTATTTTTTTTATTTATTTCTAACATTGTTGAAACATATTTTAGGGGTGAAATTATAAAAATATTTGACTACAGATTCACATTCGTTCTCATATTAAAATTTATGAAACCCTAGTATTGTTAAGTAATTTTAAAATACAATATAATAGTTAAAAATATATCTTGCCTTTCAAACGTTAGACTGCTGGAGGCATTAGACTGATTAGATTTGTAATCTGTTTTCTTTGGCAATATTATGTACTAAGATAATGACATTTCTGAATAATTAAAAATGTGTGCTATGGAACATAAGATGTTTAACGATGTTGAAATATGTGCATTTATACATAATTACCGTATTCCGGCGTATAACGCTCACCTACAGATCTGAAACTGCTTTTTTCTATTTTTAGATATATCCGCCGTATTACGTTCAATCTTTTCCTTTTCTTTTTTTTTTTTTTGCAAAAAAACCTTCATGAGATATGTAACATGAAAACACAATAAAGATCATAAAAAAGTGCAATAACTAGTACAAACATAAAGAAAATAAGCAAATGCAAAGTGAGTACCTACGCTACTTGAATCCCCACAAAGACGTTGTAATCACATCCTCGTTCACTCAAATAATCACACCTTCTTCTCTTGTCCATTAATATAGAAATATCAATTTTTATGCTTAATTTTTAAACTTTCATTTTTATACACTGCGCGGCGTACAACGCGCACTTTTAAAATTTGACGAATTTTCTTGTTTCAAAAGTGTGCATTATATACGCCGGAATATATGGCATCGATATTTTAGAGTTTTTGAAACCTTAAACGATGGTATAAATTAGATAGGATAAGAAAACGCCTGAATTTGTTAAGAGCTATTATACGTCTAAGCTGGGGAAAAAAAGTAGCAGAAAATATGACACATACAAATTTTCATATTTCAAGAGAAAACAGCCATGTGAAAATAAACTTAGGTGCTGTTAATAACTATGATCCGCAGAAATTTTCAAATTATCACTTATCTAATACAAGGTTTCAAAATTTATTATAAGTCTTGGTGTCTATTCATCCTTTATTACAACGATGTTTGAAAAGCACCTACGCACATCTCCCCTTACTATTTCTAGAAATATAATTTTAGATTTAATCACAGGATGAGTAAGAAAACTGTGCTTCTGGCGAACAATTATCTTCTAGAATTAATGTTAATGGATTTCAAGTTATCCAGAATGTCGTCCATCTTAAAAAATGCACTTCAAATCATCCATTTATTAAATGTATGAAATTTTGGCGCCAAATATTCGTATTTAAATGATGAAGTTTTGTAATTTTTTTTCTAAGTACTATATACTAAGATAAGGCATTTTATGATTATGTGTGTGATAAAACAGGCTGGAGAATTTTCATGTATGCATATTTATAATTATCTAAATTTTAGCATTTTTAAAACAAAGCTTTCAACAACGGTATAAATTATCTATGATTAAAAGATTCGTGAATTTTGAGGACTATTAATCATTTAATGCAAGGTTATTTGAAAAGCACTTATGTATACTCCCTCTTTATACTCCTGCAGCTATACCTAAGAGAGAAATAATCACAGATTAAGATTGAAAACTCTGCTTCTTTGGACTTCTTAAGGTGTTATTCTCTTTTCTAAAATTAATTGTAATGGATTTCAAGTTACCTAGACTATCGCTTGCTTCTAAAGATGGCCTAGATAACGTGCATTAATTAAATAAATCTAAAAGTTTGGTGGTAAATATTCGCATCTAAATGATGAATATTTTGAAATAATCCCTCTTTTCAGCAATATTATACAAAGTGTTTCATTACTAGATTTATAGGTATCAAGCTGTGCTGGAGCACAGTACAACAAACATTTTTAGATGGAAACCTAGGTTGTAATCCATTTAATCGTTCATAAATGCACAATCTAAACCCAGATTTTTTATTCATAACTAAGATACATTAATGAAGATAATGAACTTGGTAACCGAATTGTATTGGATTGTATGAAACTAATAATATCGCAAGAAGTGGTCGAAACAACACTGAGCCAGGCGTTCCATATTTCGGATTGTTTCTGAAAATACTACAGACCGACTTACTCTGCCTTTCCAGAGTTTTTCGTGAAGTCATCATATTTAACGCAAAGCTGAGTAATGATGTTGATTTTTTGTAAGTCTTCTTTGTTGTTTAAAAAAAGAACAATAATCCTGCTTCGAATTGGAGTGAGTCACCCTGTATTTTTGACTTAATAAGGGGATTGCCATCATGGGTTGCAAAAGTTGTTTGTTGTAATACGTTCTGCCACCTCTTAACGTTTTTAATCTTGATACAGAAACTCCTTGTATATTACGATAATGACATTTTGTGAATAATTATATCTGTGATGAAACATAAGAAGTTGGAAAATTAAAATGACTTTTTATAATGATCTATATTTTAGCGTTTTTAAAGCAAAACATTAAACATTAAACGAAGGTATAATTTAACGAATGGTAACGAACAGTACAATTTAGCTATGGTAGAAAGACGGTGGAATTTGGAAAAGTTTACTATGCTGCGGAGAAAAAATTGTCAAATATCGTATATAATAATTTTCTGATTTCAAAGGAAAAAAAGTAATGTGAAAATAAACCAAATGCTCTTGAAAACTGTGATCAGTAGAAATTTTCAAATTATCACCTATCCAATATACGTTTTTAGAATTGATGTTAAAACTCGGCATGTTTTCATCATTTAATACAACGCTCATGGAAAAGTACTTACGCACACCCTTTTTCATTTCTCCTTGAGCCTTAATTAAGTGGATTCAATCACATTAAAAAGTTCAACAAGAAAATTCTTCATCTGTGGAACAATTAAGATAATATCATCTCTAATACTTATATTAATGGTAATGAATTTGGAGTTACCTAGAGTATCTTCTGCATTAAAAGAGATATTTCATAGCATACATTCATTATTAAAATATCGTGTTAAATATTCGCAGTTAAACGAGGAAATTTTCCACATGTCTATTTTTTCGGTAATACAACATACTAAAATGATGGCACTTTATAATTATGTGGTGCGATAGATTATAAAGCATTGTAAAACGCCGATATATATGTATTTATAATGATCCACATTTTAGCAGTGCTGAAGCAAAGCCTTAAACGACGGTATAGATTAGCTTAGATAAGAACACCAGTGAATTTGGAAGAGTTTGCTACACTGCAGGGAAAAAATAGCTAATATCACACATAAAACTTTTCATATTTCAAGAGAAAAAGTAATGTGACAATAACCTAGGTATCGTTGAGAACCACGATATGCAGATATTTTGAAATTATCACTTGCGCAATACACGATTTCAAAATTTATGATAAGAAGCGGTGTCTATTCATCATTTATTGCAACGCTATTTGAAAAGCACTTTTACACACACCCTCTTCTATTTCTCCTAAAGCTATAATTAAGGGAGATTTAATCACAGACTCAGCAAGAAAACTCTGCTTCTGCCGAACCCCTTAAGGTATCATTCTCTCTTCTAAAATTAAAGGTAATGGATTTCAAGTTATCTAGAGTATCCTTTCCTTTAAAATATGTACTTCACAAGTAAGCATTTATTAAATATTTCAAAATTTTATGTCGAATATTCTCTTAGAATATTAAAATGTTGAATTGTTATAAGCATCTGATATTTTTTAAGGAATCGTATATACTAAGAGGATAATTTTTATGAGTATTATTGCATATGTTGGGCCATAAGAAATTGGAGAATGTCGATATATGCGCATCTATAATGATTTATTTTTAACATTTTGGAACCTAAATATAAATGGCAGCGATTCAGAAATAAATATTTCACTAAATATAAAAAAAGGGAAAACATACACTAAAATGAACACGATTCTAGAAATTATCGAGATTTCTAAAAGTATGAAAAAAGGAAAACAACAGGTAAAAACCTGCATTCGAAGGGACATGAATGCAGGAATGCATTACCCCTTTATTCAAGTTGTTTGTTTTCAAGATAAAATGGCAAAAATACCTCAACTGAAAAAGAAAGTGCTAAGTGCATTAAATATAATTATTTTTAAGGCTTTTTGAAATTTAAACTGACTTCTTGATAGTTAATCCTGTAGGTTTGATTCGTCTTGAATCCTAGTGATATGAATCAATTGCAGCTACAACAGTTAGTGATTAAACAGAATGCGAAAATAATATTTAAATACATTTATAGATACAAAGGAAATACTTCATTACAGCGAAAAAACGCAACACAATATATCATAATTTATAAAGGAAACATAATAAATAACTCTTTTTTCTGCTTTTTTTTTTTTTTTTTTTTTTTTTTTTTTTGTAACATTTTACTATATAAGTGAGCTAGAGTGTCATTGAAAAAAATAAATTGGGTAAAGCTCTAAGACAAGATTAAATTTTCTAGATAAGCATATTTCGCAATTCCAAAGTTCTTCCAAAGTTCTATTCAATATCTAGGGGAGGGGGGGGGGAGGTCAATGCAGAAGATCTCACTTTTCATTTATATAATGTTGAGAGCTGCCGATTTTTTTTGTAACATTTAAAAATTTACAACTGAGAAAATCCAATAACATGTCGTATCCGTTGTTGAGTTTCTTTTATTACAATACTCTACAATTTCTTTTTTTATATAACTCTTTTTCCTTAAGCAATATTTGATCCCGTGACATACATGTACACATATTAAAAGGCATTTTTCGTCTAATCTAAAGAAGTCAAGTGAGAGAATATATTCTTAAACATTTGCGTGCATTAAATCTAAAGTTTGTAAAGTTTGTTCAATAAGGTTTTATTAAGATTATATCTTTTTACAAGCTAAATATTTTAAATCTTTTCTTATCAGAGCATAATTTTTTCTCCTACAATTAACTTTATCTGTAGGTGTGAAAACATTTTCATGATTATATCGCATATTTTTATTAAAAATATATAAATACTGAAATAAATGTGAAGAAAAATGTAATTTTATTACACTAAACCTGTTTCAAGTTAAATCCTGTATTTTATATTATTACATTAAAAAAAATAGTTCTTACGTTAATTCGTAAAGTCTTGATAAAATGCGATTAAAAATTATAGTTGCGCAAATGGGATCCTCTCACGACTAGCGGTAGCAAAAATTTTCAAAATAGCGATATATCGATTTTTCAATTTTTCCGAATATTTTTATCCTTAATTAATGTTTTAATACAAGGAATGATTTATTTCTGTTTATGTTAACTAATGTTTTATTTAAAAATGGTTTTACCTTTTAAGCTTTTTACCACATATTTTTAACATTAATGTTTATAAAGTTGATAAATTCATTTTTAGTAATTTTAAGGGAATCCATTAAAAGATATATGTATAATAAGTTTTATAATAGTTATTACTCAGATAGTTTCTATTTTCCGACTTTAGTATTTACACATTTTTCACCTAAAAAATAGACTCTCAGCTGTGATGGAAGTCGCAACAAGACACCAGTACTAACATAAACATAAAATTTTAGACATTAAACATAAAATGTTTCTGAAATACGGTTTAGGACTTTCCGGACCTGATCCAGATCTTTGTGATTTATAGCTACAGGTATTGGTAAATAAACAGGCATTTCAGAATCCAGTTTGAAACACAACCCTTTGAAATTATCAAATATATTTTATTGTCTAATCCTTTTGATGTTGAGGACTGAGTAGTTTCTTGTTATAGCTTATCTGATACTTTTATATGGACATTTTTCAATTTAAAATTATCTGTAACATCAGTTTTATTAATTTTGGTAAAAAATCTCCAAACATTACTTTTAGGAAGCAATATTACTTCTATAGACTTACTTGCTCATTAGTAAAAAAATTTTCATCATACAAACAAAACAACCACATTGACACTTTCTTCAAAGCACAACAATTCACCTAAAAGGTAAAATTCATAAACAAATAAAGACAAAACACAAAACATGTCTTTCAAAGCCTGAAATATCAAAGCATGCCAAAGCATTCTTGACGCTTTGGCAATCAAAACATCATATGCGAAAATGAGATGGAGTAATGGAGGGTCATTTTTTAGCTCACAGGCTATCAAAGCCTGAGAACTAATGTACCCGCCCGTTCTGTATGTACGTATGTACGTAAGTAACGCGATAACTCGTGATAGAAATATCCGTTTTGCTTCAAATTTTGTTTATAGGTACATTCTAATAAGACGCTTCCCTGATTAGTTTTGGGAGTTCATTGGTTAAGTATAAAGGGGGGGACTAACTCCCCCTTAATTTAGATAAATGGGTTTTTCATGCAGAATTATCCGATTTTCTTCAAATTTTGCATATAGGCTCATTGTGATAAGGCGCTTCTCTGTTTAGTTTTGGGGTTCATTGGTTAAGTATAAAGAGGAAAAGGGGGCTAATCCCCCCACCCTTAATTTAGATAAATGGGTTTTCCTTGCAGACATCCTATTTTCTTCAAATTTTGTATATAGGTTCATTGTGGTAAGGTGCTTTACAGATGAGTTTTGTGCGCTCATTGGTTATGTATAAAGGGGGTAATGGGGGGGCTAATCCTCCCCCTTAAATTAGATAAATGGGTTTTTCATGCAGAATTATCCGATTTTCTTCAAATTTTGTATATAGGTTCATTGGGGGTAAGGCGCTTACCTGATTAGTTTTAGGGGTTCATTGGTTAAGTATAAAAGGGGTAACGGGGGTCTAATCCGCCCTTAATTTAGATAAATGAGTGTTTCATGCAGAATTATCCGATTTGCTGCAAATTTTGTATATAAGTTCATTGTAATAAGACACTTCCCTGATTAGTTTTGGGTGTTCATTGGTTAATTATAAGGGGGCCGGTGGATGATCCCCGTTAATATATTGTCTATTTCTTTATTTTTCGAGGGGTATTATTCTTTGAAATAAGAGTATAATATACAATTGGTGTGAATAGCCTGTGAGTTCAATGCCCTGAGTTTAACTGGGCAGTCTTCTTTTTTATCCTAGTTTCTGATTTCACTAATGATGTTTAGTCAAAACTCATTTAACTTAGGATAGGATGCTTTCCTGAATGAGGTGAAGGATATTTTAATATTACTTAAAATTTTAGCCATATTAAACAACTAAGTCAAATAAAAAATATTTTTAATTAAGTATTTAAAAAAAATCAATTTAGTTTAACTTATATAGATTCGTGAAGAATGCTTAAAATTGATTTTTCCATATCAAATATTAATATCTAAGGAGTATTGATATATCGGATGTGAAAAACAGATATATCGATATATCATATTAAAAGTTTAGCATCAATAACAAAAATAAATATTTTTTGGTTTGATATATCGGTATTTTCGGAATACCGATTTTTTGCTTCCATACCTAACTCAGAGATCTGCACGGGGTAGAATTTCTAGACCGGGCCCGGCCCAATCCGTACAAAAATTATTGGCCCGGCACAGTCCAGTATAAAAGTTAAAATTTAGGCCCGAACCCGGCCCGGCCCGTGCAAAAAAAGTGATTGACCCGGCCCGGCCTGGTATAAAAGCTAAAAGTTCTGCCCGAGCCCGGCCCGGACCGTGTAAAACAAGTGATTGGCCCGACCCGGCCCGGTATAAAATCTGATAAATCGGCCCGAGCCCGGTCCGTGAAAACAGATTATTGGCCCGGCCCGACCAGGCCCGGTATAAAAGTTAAAAGTATGGTCCAAGTCTGGCTCGACCCGGTATAAAAGCTAAAAGTTCTGCCCCAGTCCGACCGGCCCGTAAAAAACAAAATACTGTCCCAGATCGCTAAATTTTCGGACCGAGTCCGGCCGGTACAAAAACTGAATTACTCCTGCTTGACCCGACTGAATTTCTGAAAAACATGCCGATATTTCCGAAGCAACATTAATCTACTATTACAATTACTACACATACATTTTATTTTCAGGTTATGATCGAAATACAAATTAACAACAATTTAGTGACCATTTAGACAATTATGTACATAAGCACTGATTAAAAAAAATTGACTTAGACAATTATATTGAAATAAATATTCTGTTAGACAGTCAATTTAGTTTAGAATGAATAAAAAAAAATGAAAAAAAAGAAAAAGAAAAGAAAGAAAATAAATCGTAAAATTATACAAAGGAGAAAACGTACATTTCAAAAATATATCTCTATAGTTCTTTAAATCAAAGTTAATTTCTAAAGATATTTTTTAAACAAATGTTCAAAATCAATATAATTTTTACAAAAATAAGTAACTCAAATGGACTCAGGGAAAGAATTTAGAGATTTGTACAGGCCTGAAACCCAAGCGTGGCCCGAGTCAGATTTATTTCATCGGAATAAAGCCAGACAAGGCCTAGACTTCCCTTTTCCCGGGCTGGGCTGGGTCCTGATTTTATACTTTCAAAAACTCAGGCCAAGCCTGTTTTTTTTTTCTTTTTAGCTCACGGACTATCAAAGAATAAGAGCTAATGTGCCCGCAGATTATGTATATACGTAACGCGATAACTCTTGATAGAAATATCCGATTTGCTTCAAATTTTGGATATAGCTTCTGAAGATATAGCCCGGAAGAAGTAAAGACCAGGCCTGGCCCGAGTTTTCAAAATAGAGTAAAGCCCGGGCCCGACCTGGCTCGAAAAGAGTGAAGACTAGGCCCGACCCAAGCCTCCTAAATGAAAATCGGTCTGAGTCCGGCCGGGGTTCTGGCTCGGGTCCGTGCAGACCTCTGATCTAACTAACGGCACACTGGCAGCAAATCACGGCTGTATAGTGATTATTTACGTTTCTGTTAGAATTAACTACTGAGTTTAAATGCATTATTAATGTATTTTGTTAACAAATTGGATTATTCTCCGGCACGGACCGACCCGAGCCTCCTAAATGAAAATACGTCTGAGTCCGGCCCGCTTTCTGCTCCGGGCTCGGGATTCGGGCCAGTCCCGGGCACATGCAGACCTCTGACCTAACTCACGACACACTGGCAGAAAATCACGGCTGTATAGTGATTATTTACATTTCTGTTAGAATTAACAACTGAGTTTAAATGCATTATTAATGTAATTTGTTAATAAATTGGATTATTCTGTTTGAATTATTAAATAATGTGCATCAGTAGATAAATTAAAGCTTTTTCTTTTCTTTATGTGCGTTATTCTACATTAGTACATGAAGGATAGTTAATGCTCAATAATTTCTTCCAGATCCACTGGAAAATTATTAGTTTCCAATGATTTTAAGTAAGATTTTTTTAAACAAAAATGTAGGACTTAATTTATGATTTTCTAACCAAATTGCACTACGATTCCGTTCGGTTCTATCTTAGCGTGGCTTCCTGAGATTAAATTATTCTCGCATGAAAATACCTCGGTTAGGCAATTAATTTAGAATTTTGCATATACTTCTTGTTTAATACTCAAAGCATTAATTAGATATTTATTCTGTAGAATATAAATGTAAATAAATATTAGATTTTTGAGATTGAGATAGAGGTTTCTTCATGAATTTAAATTTTAATTGCAAGTTGAAAGTAATTAAAAATTTACTTCTCTTCTTCTTACATTTTGGTTTTTCATATTTTAAAGTTATTAATTTTCTTACCATTTAAAATTAGGTATGTTTGATGTACCTTCATTTTCATAATTAAATATTTTACATTTAAAGTTTGATTTAATTTATTTAATAATTCAAAGTGTTCCGTTATAGAAAAAAATGTAAGAACACCTGAACAATTTTTCATTGTATCATTGTATCAAATCATTGTATAAAAATTATACTGATACCAATCGATTAGGAATAATTTCTACTATTAAAGAGAAATTTAGTACATAATTTATGATTTTCTAATATAATTTCACAATGGTTTCAATTATATGTTTAGAGGATTAGAGTTTAGAGGTCACCTATGTGTTAAAATTCGAACGAAAGGTTAAAGTTTCAATGCTAGCACCCAATTTGGACAAAACTCTTTTATTCTGTATTTAAATTTACACCCCCGATAACAATTTCAAGTTATTTGTCCGGAAATTTTTAGAATGAAAAATATTTAAAGTTTTTACATTAATGTCAAATTGCTGTTGTTTATTTATTTATTTTTTGTTACATTTCATAAACTTAGAATCATAAAATGGCAAGTTTTTTTATGACCACACTACTTAAAATTCTAAATATAGGTATTTTATTTTTATAAATCTTACAATTGCATAATATGAAATATAAATTGGAAATTAATCATTATTTATAACACTCAAAAATGCCTATTGCATTTGATTCATAAATGTTTCTACGGCTGCATAGAAAAATTCTAACTTTTTCTTCCAGGTGCTTTCTGAATTATTCTTAAAAACATTCGCGTGCCGATTGTTTTTGAAAAATATTTTACGTGAACATGATGTACCAATGTACAAAAACATTTAGTGGATGAAATAAATAATGAATCAAATTTATTTGAAATTACGTCTTCAGCATAAAAAAAATATGGATAATTTACTGTGTTTTATTTTAAATAGTAGTTTTAAAAAATGCGATTTCTATTTTGACATTTTAAATGCCATATAATTGATATCAGGTTCATATTTAGTTATTTTTAAGAGCGTACTAACTGAATTGGAATAATCTCACAAGCGGTTCATATTTGTGTTTTTCATATTGCCCATTTCCAAAAATAATGACTCGAAGAAAACTAGCCAAAATACAAAATACCAGCTACTACTTTAAATAGCTCTTCGTATCTGGAATTGAATTCAAAATTGTCGTAATTTTATCATCGGTACTTTTGCTTAAAATGACTGATAATCTTTTTTTCGCAGGTGACCAAATCTTCTTTTAATTGGAAAAAATATTTGAGCTAAAATTGGACTATATTAATATTGATTACTTCGTATTTCCGCTAATTCAATTTCCAAGGAATTGAATTTATATAAACTTAGGTAATCTAAATTCATATAATTTGTAAAGTTTCACTGTAGTTTGGTTCAGAACCTGAACCAATGCGGTGCTGAAAATATCCTGCTGCGTACCACCTATGGTATGCGTGGCATAGGTGGCTCGGGAAACCGTTTAATTTCAAAATTTTTAAACATAAAAAACTCAAAACTTTTAAACGCCAGTTGGTTTATTTTAGCGAGAGTTGTTTGGCACAATAGTGGTTTTTTGTGACAACCATATTTAATTTACTAGTTGTTTCCATTCGAACAACTTTATAAGTAAAAGAGTGGGACAGAATTTTTTTTTCAAACTATTGCAACGCACATTCCAAAACTTGGCAATACTCACCTGTACAAGTTCTGTTCAACGAGTGAGACAAGTCAAAAACATTAGCTCGTCGATTAGGGCAGGCTCGCTAGTTTTTTCCAAAATGTTCTTGACTAATCAAGTTTTATTGCTCGTATGTCGAGCTTATACAAAGCGCTTATATACAAAGGCGCTGTAGGTGCTTATCACTCACGATTTCGATCAAAATCTTTTTGACCAATCAAATTTCATTGCTTGTAAGTATCTTTCTTATTTATAAAGGCAGTGTAAATGCTCATCATACAAGATTTTCCAAAATCCTTTCGACTAATCAAATTTTATTTCTGGTATGCCACCTCTCTCACAATTATAAGGGCAATCTATTGCTTATCACTCTGGTTTGAAACGCAGTAGACAATCATATATTAAAATATTTAATGTGTCTCTGTAAAAATAGCTATTCACGATACGGAAATCTTTATAACTTTAAACTTTCCTGATTTATCAGAATTGTAGTGTAAAAGTTACATTCAAATCTGTTCAGTGGTTGTGAAGAAAATTGAGGACGTACCTACATACACACATACACACATACATAACGATCAAAAACAGAAGCTTTGGAGTCCCATGCGATGGTTTCGCAAGACATACCTTGTAATTTTTTTAATTTGGGACACCTGGCATCATTATTCATGGCCGAATCAAGAAGTATGTATATTTACTTTCTTTCCAAAATTGTACAAAACAAGAAGAAAAACAATAAAGAAAAATCATGCGTCAAGCATATTATGAAACACTTTCCAACACTGAAGCAAAACTTCGCCGTTTAATAAGATAATGAAGATACCTAAGTAAACATTTCGAAAACTCATAACACATTTCAAAATTAGATTTCAGCAATTACTGATAGTCTCAAACTAATCGAATTATTTTTAGTGACCCCGTAAATGAATGATAAATGTTTTGCAATCCATAGTATACAGAAAACATGTTTTAGTGCCTTTCAAAGCATCATACCAATTTCATTGTGTTTGTAACAGCGTAAGATAATTAAAATCCACCGCAAACGATTTTTTTCCCTTAGATGGTAATATAAATTATTTTGAGTGTCCTTGTAAATGAACTGCAAGTGTTACACACAACATATTCTATAGTAACCATCTGGAAGTGCACCTCAATAATGTATATAAGTTTCATTATGTTTGAAATAGTGTAACATCATTAAAATACATCGCAAATGATTTTTCGCCATAGACCATAAAGTAACTGAATACTTTCCAGTGTCCCTGTAAATGAACTATAAATTATACACACTTCACTTTCAATACCAGACGTGCTAACCTCAAAAACTTATCAATTACATGTGAATCCAAGTATATTTATGCGAGTTTGAGCACGGTCATACAGACAGACGGACCGACAAACCGAATTCAAAACACTTCAACTATGTTGGAAAGTGTTAAGAAAACACAACACCCCATGCTATTTTAAAATCATATTGTACAAGAGAGATGCGAAATTCTGACATTCGGCCGTGAATTGTGTCTATTTTCCAAATATAAATGCAATTTTGGAATAGGGGTTGTCTACAGAATAAAAATATTCTTAACTTTGAATTTGCAAATAATAATAACCACGTTTTACACACTATTTGAATTTTTTTTCTCTTAAAGGGAATTTTCTTAAAGTGAATCTTAAATCTTAGTGAATCTCTCTTAAATCATAAAGTGAGTTTTTTCTCTTAAAATTTCGTAATTTGTTTTCTCTTAGATCTATAAACTATACCTTCTATATAAACTATACCTTCTATAAACTATACCTTTCTCCGAACTGCTTTGATCCAAGGAATTCAAATAATGAGTCCAAAGAGAATGTAACTATTTGGAAAGTGAAAGTTGGTGTAATTAATATGCAGATGAACCCTATTTCAAAAATTACATTCATATTCCGGAAGTAGATACAATTTCCTATCGAATGGTACCTCTCGCAATTCTATGATTTAATTTGGTTATAAAACAGCATTCGGTAGTGATTTTTATTTAATGCTATTCATTATGAAAATAGAGGAGGAATTAAACTAATATTATTCTCTTAATATAGGAATAAATTAAAATTATTAAATATTATATTGAATCGTAACAAATGGTTAAAGAAATAAACATAATTTCGATGATAATTGCAAAAATAAATATTATGCCAACATTACACTATGTTATATTCAACAAATATTCACAGACATATTTATATATTGCAATTCTGTAACAAAATTACACCTCGGTTGTGCTAATTTAGCCGTATTTTATCCAGCATTCGTCAGATAAAATTATTCACGCATATAACTATCTCGGTAAATTAATTAATTTAGGATTTTGCGTGTATTTCAGGTTTCTATATTGCTCAAAGCATTAATTGGAGCTTTATTCGCTGGAAGATAAATAGTATATACAAAGTTAGATTTAATAAATTATGAAAGATATTTCTGTAAAGTTAATTTTAATTGCGAGTAGTAATGTATCGAGAGTAGTTCAACATTCTGTAGATTTTTTTTTTTTAAATTAGTGAATGGTATTTTATTTTTAAAGCAATTGATATAGTGATTAAAAAACTTTAAATCATGTATTTTTTATAGATATCAACAAACTTAAGCGTATATTAAACAAAAAACTCGTTATACTGCTCATTAAAAACTAATAAAAATTCTTCAGATTAATTACAAAACACACAAAAAAATTAATTGCAGAATAAACATTCCCAATCTCTTTTTAAGATAACATATGAATTATTTTCTAGAATAGAGTATTATCATTTGGATAAGTATTAAAAATACAAATAAGAATCTTATAAAATTGTTTATTGAATATCTAATAAAACTTATATTATTAGATTTGATTATTTGTACTCTGTGTTCAGAAAAAA
Organism: Maratus michaelseni; assembly: GCA_963931845.1. Classification (NCBI taxonomy): domain Eukaryota; kingdom Metazoa; phylum Arthropoda; class Arachnida; order Araneae; family Salticidae; genus Maratus; species Maratus michaelseni. The sequence goes on from OZ007587.1 coordinate 192,028,893, forward strand.
TACAACAAATATGTATTGCAAAAATTGAAAATATCGTATTGAATAGTAGAGTAAAAACATTAAAGACAACAAAAATATTAAGTTCACCGTAGTCTGATAACGTTAAGCAATGCATTTCACTTAAACACATCTTCCTTCTTCAGGTTATAATAAAAGACTAAAATTAATTAGAGAGACACAATATAGAAAGTACCGGATAAGAAAGCCAGATAAATTGGGAGGCATAATAAATAAAAGAGTTAGAAATAGCTATTAGAAATAATTCAAAGTAAAACCGATATGAAAAACAAGGACAAATGATTGAGACTATAGTAAATTAAAAAAATAAATAAAAAGAAAAATGTATGATAATATAAAATGAAAAATAACTTTTTAGAAATAAACAAATTTAACGACAGTACTGAAAACTAAAAGGTAAAAATATGCATAACGAAAAAATAACTAAAAGTTCCTCTAATAACTTTAAATATGCTGAATGCTAGAGATTATTCTATTTTTATAATGTGTACACATGTAAGCTCTACAATGTGTAAAATGTTCTTGCGCATGCAGTTGAATCATAGTAAAAAAATATTTATCGTGCTTCCAGAAAGAGTTTTTAATAATTCGGATTTATGGATTTTGTATATCCACTCAAGAAAATATCTGAATATGAGAAATATTCGAATTCATATTATATCCAGAAGGCTTTTTTGGTACATCCCAAATATGAAATCTCTTCTAAAAATATTTTATTGAAAAAAAGATTATTTCCTTCAGATATAATGTAAATAACATTTCAAGAGTCACAGGAAGGAAACTACTTTACATGAAGGAATATTTTTAAGTTTTGCGTATAATGTTAACCGGCAGCATCTCATGCAAATTTAAATATTCTCAATTTTAGACAAAAATTTCTTTATTTTATTTTGCAGTCATATATGATGTGTATGTTAACATATTTTTTCCGATGTATATTTTTTGATAATTAGTGGGCAAAGTAAAAGTCAAATTATAAAACCTAAAATGGAAAAGGATTTGAAATATGTCCTAAAAATGCAATTTATAGCTAACAATAATAATTGCAAGTAAAGATTGAAACTAATCCAAAAATCATGTAATTAATTTTGTAGTTATTACTAGTTTGATCCTTAGTGGAGGATGTATGGTGGTATACGCCTTATACCTTCTGTTTTTTTAAACCTCATTATACCCTCTGTTTTTCAAGTAAATCTATATAATATACTCTCTAGCATATACCCTCTGCCTATGGCGTATATCCTCTAGTTATTTTATGACTACAGAACTGCATATCACAACTTCATATGCACATACATACAGTTGTTGCTCATGCCTTTTTGGAAGACAGTACTCCGTTCTTTTTGCAATGGTTGATAGAATTTAGAGTGTGTAATTTATAACTAGATAATTATAAAATTTTCTTGTTCTGTGTAAAACAATTTTGCATGTAAACGTAGTATAACATAAAACACAAACAAGTGCAAACATCGTATGTGTAAACAATTGCTTACGAACTTAATGGTAAATAGAACTGAATTAAAATGCAGAAAACACAAGTTCTTCTGGCTCAGTCACAATAGTAGACTGGTTTATTTTTCTCTCTTATCCTTTTCAAGGTACATACATAAGATGTAAAACGAATTAAACAAACTGATCTTACTGTCGTTAATCTTGGTTTAAAAATGTAGTTTAGCGAGAAAAGAGCAATTTCACAATGCTGACTGAGCCTGAAGGACTAGCATCGTGTAGCATAATTAAAATGCAGCACAAACATTTTTTTCTTACAGACTCAAATGTAACGGAATTTTATTTTATGTCTATTTTATGTAACAGAACTACAAGAGCTACATCCTTATTTAATGAACTCATCCAATATATTTTCAAGATCAATACGCTGTGCCAATTTGGTTCAAACTTATTCAGTATTTCTTATGTGACCATGATGACAAGTTTTGCATTATATTATATATACAGGGTGTCCGAAAAGTCTGGAAACGGTTAAACAACTCGAGAAATATACATCGGATTGAAAAACGGAAAAATGCATGTTCAATATTTTTGAAAAATCTATTTAGGGATATCAAAGTTACCACCACCCAACTCTGCTCCCTGGGGGAAAGGAAGACAACTTTGAAATCTTAAACGATAACCCCCCCTTTTTTTATTATAGATTCGGATTCTACGGGAAAATATTCGTAACTTTTGTACTGAAAATTTTCTTCGGAAAATCGTAGATGGCGCTGTAATCGAGTAAAATTCAGTGAGAATCGTTTCCATTGAAAAGTCTGGAAACGGTCGAATAACTCGAGAAATATACATCGGATTGAAAAACGGAAAAATACGTGTTCAATATTTTAGAGAAATCTATTTAGGGATATAAAAGTTGCTATTCTTCTAAAATATTGAACACAATTTTTTCCGGTTTTCAATCCGATGTATATTTCTCGAGTTATTCGACCGAAATTCATCTCGAGCAGATTCATCTACGATTTTTCGAAGAAAATTTTAAATACAAAAGTTACGTATTTTTCCCGGTAGAATCCGAATCTGCAATGAAAAGGGGGGGGGGGTATTTTAGATTTCAAAATTGCCCCCCTTTTTTCCCCAGGGGGCAGAGTTGGGTGGGGAACTTTGATATCCCTAATAGATTTTTCAAAAACATTGAACATGCATTTTTCCGTTTTTCAATCTGATGTATATTTCTTGAGTTATTCTACCGTTTCCAGACTTTTCAGACACCCTGTATATCGTATATATGTAAATGAATTGTTTGCAATAGATCGATTTCTAAAGAAGTCAACCTAAAATATCCTCAAACACTGGACGTGGCAGATTTTGTTTTTCTTATTTTTGGAATATATTATATAATATGACTTATCTGTATAAAATATAATTAAAACTGAAAATAAAAGAATGTGAATAGTATTTCCTCGCTAATGGAATATTTCCGAAATTTTTAAACATAATGTAAACACGAAACCCTTATGAAAATGTAAGAGTCGCTAATAGTTGTCAAAGAAAAACTTGTGACAGATAATAACAAAATGGCAATAAAAAATAATAAATGCAAGTTTTACAATAATTATAGATAAAATTTAAAAATTGTATGTATCACACGCAATGTGTAAGACATATGCATAAAGTTGTACTTTTGTTTGACTAAATGTGATTATTTGAGTAAAAATGACTAAAATTCGCCCTCCCCCCCTAAAAAAATCATTATAGCGATAAATTTACAGTAAAATAACTTGGAAGAAAATAAGCGTCTGGTAGAGATATGTAATTTGAACCTAGAAAGATTTCTTCAAATTTTAAAACATTTTTTTTCGGTAAATTAAGGCAACGCTTTTCTTTCCATGGGTACCACCAAATAAATAACACATATTTTACAAAGTACCAGAATAAGAACAACAATATATCTATTCTGTTACTGATAGTGTCTTTTGTTTTACGCATAATGCAGTAAGCGTAGGAATTCCGCACATATTCACAAGCTGTTGTGAATCAATAAGTTTTTTTTTTAGAACATTTAAATCAGAGTGATAATACATTCTATATTGCAGTTAGAAAGGAACCACGATAAAGTACCACATTTTCTTATTTCAAATCGTTCAGTTGCTGAATTAAACTAGATCACAGAAACTATTGATCAATGTGCCTCGAATCCAAATCCTTCAAGCTTGTACAACGAGTGACATGTTCACAAAAGGATATGTTTACGGGTGCCATCAAAAAGATGAGAAGAGATGTCATGGGGATTTCAAGCGGAAATGAAAAGAGAAATTTCCTGGTAGGAAGTCTGGGATAGGTACGCTAAAAAAGCATTTCTTCAAAGATGAAAAGATTGTAAGGATACAACTTGCGTTAAATAATATTTAAGTTTCAATGAATAAACATATAAAATAAAGAGTTACAGTTATAATAAAGAGTAACTAAGTTCTTCGCTTTAATTTTGTCTACAGTTTGAGTAAAACTACGCATGTACAAACATAAAAAAAAAAGTCTTCTGTTTGGATGATATTTAAATAATTACGCAAAGTGGAGTTAAATGATATAGATATACCTTTGAATTCAAAATATAGCAAACAAGTTCTAGCAACAAAATCTGCCCAAATCTCCAATTTAAAGACAAGTAAGTATAAAGTATATACAGCATATTATTAAGTTAATAAATAATTAACAAATTCAAACATCAAATTACCGAAGCTCCAGTTCAGAGACGGCATGCAGCTAAACATACGTAATAGTTTTAAAGAAAAATGAGAATAAATATATAAAATGATAAAAGATGCCAGATAAATAGACTAAATGTAACCTAATCACATAAGAACAAAAAAAAATGCAATTTAGATATGAAATGATTGTAAAATGGAATTTGAAAAAAAGACATGTGGCAATGCATAATCTCCAGTTTGGCAGTACATTGCATATGTCAAAAACTAATGCGATATTTAAACATATATGCTGGCAAATTTGTTAAGAACATAATCACAAACCAATATAAAAAGCAATAGCGAATTATTAATTTTCACGATTAGAGTTCGCTACTTCAAGCACCTGTTTTTCTACATATATGATCTCGTGATTCATGTTTTCAAGTTCATTTTCCAAATCTGCGAGAATGCTTTTGTTTATCGTTATATTTCTTGAAAATGGCGCCGTATGAGCGTTGAAACGTATGTTGATCATTAAAAGGTTTCTTATAAGTCTTTTGTTGTTTCTTTTTGTATCACTTAAGCATTTCTCTAGATTTTAATTGCTAAGAACAGTGTATTTCTGCCAAAAATATTGCATTAATAGAAGGGAACAAAAGAAAATAACCAAGGAAAAATATATAATAAAATAAAATTACTCCCAAACCATGCACTGTATATCACAACATACAAACCCAGCATCCTAACAACATTTGAATTGAGCACGTGAGTTCGCAAAAAGCTATATAGCCACGGTTGCAGTAATTTAACTTGAAACATTAATAGATGAAAGAAAATCCCTAGAATATATTAGACAAAAATGATTAGAAGTAAAAACATAGAAATCTATAATAAAACCATTTTTAATTTTGAGAAAAACAATTATTTCAAAGAATTGTATAATTAATAGCTAGCAAAAAATACAACAGAACATTAGCGCCATCTGTAGACTAATGACATATTATTTGATAAACGAATTTGTTATTCACAGTCCTGCCATCTGTATTTTATATTTAAATTAAACAATTATAAAGTGCTGAAAACTATATATATATTATCCAAAATAAATAAATATAGAAAATAAAATTATTAAAATTAATTTTAAATAAAGAAACATATTATATTTAATTTATTTTACCACATTTGAAAAGAATAATTATATAATTGATATCCATGGTTGCAGTAAATTGAATTAAAACAACAATAGATGAAAGAAAATTCATAAAATATTAAACAAAATTATTGAATAATAAAACCAAATTTAATTTTGAGGCAAACAATTATTTGACAGAAACATATATATATATACGAGGGAAAGTTCTTAAGTAAGTTACAAAAGATGATTAAATAATGACTTACAGTGATAATCACTTCAAAACTATTTTTATTTCTCAACATATTCTCCGTCAATATTTATGCACTTATCATTTTATCAGTGCCTCAACACCAGCTATGGGAAACTCTTTGGGTTGCTGTTAAAAATAATCTGGAGAAAATTCTATAATACATTTAGTGCTGGAATTAGTACAAAAAATAGCTCAGACAATCATATCTGAAATGTATAAGCCTTTCAATCTTTAATTCATAAAAATGCAAAAATACATTTGCCAGTGCATTACAGGCATATCCATGGTATCCGTAATGGAGACCGTGATTTTGATGATATAACTGGGTATCAAACTTAATATAATTTTCTCGAATAGCTAATTTTATTAATAATTTTCAAAAACTCAAACACATGTTACGTCTGGATAGTTAATTAACACATTAAAATTGATAAAACTTCAGACATTTAATGAAATACTAAAATGCAATGTAATTTCAATAAAAATTAGATGTTTCGGATTCAGTTCTGAATCCTTCATCAGTATACAACATTATAGATACACAAAAATCACAAAGAGAACCAAAGTCAATCAGTTAAAATTATTATGAGTATAAAACAGTATATTCAGGTTGAATCGGGGCTGCATAGTTCATATGCGATTCAGCCAACTTCTAGAAAAATGCGGCTATTGAAAACGTTGCAATTCGATTTAATTATCAGTGTATTAAATACCTCCAATACCTTTATAGCAGAAACTTTCTATAACTTGAGAGTAAGGAGAAAGATGGAAGTTTCCATGATTATTTTTTTAATCATTAGAACCACTGCAAATCCATTATTCTTGATTCTCAAAATGCATGAAATTCGTTAACGCTGTGATATATCGAATGTATATGTGCTTCGTGCAGATGAAAACAAAATAAAACAAAAATAAAAATCTGTAGATTAAACAAACTTGTTATACAGGAATCTCAAAATTTATGAATTACTTGCGATCATTGCTCTTGATGTTTGTACGCCTTCCACCTCCCCCCCCCCCCCCACTAAAAAAACTTCCTTGATTTGCTACATTTTATTATACGGCCAATTTGGTGGTAACTTTCTCACTTTTCAAGAATCGAATCAAATTTCGCTCGAATTGTTTTGTTGAAAATCACATTGTACGACAATGGTGGCGCTCTAGATTCGAGATTCTCCTGTATATCAGTGAGAAATGTGAGTTACAAAGCTATCATTGTGTGAGTTTGTAAGTTTCTATGCAGAAGTTATAATATATTAATGATGTACCATATTTTCATATTTAAAAAAAATAAATGATTCACTGGATATGAAGTTAATTTATTTTATAATACGATTATTATGCATTATGTTTGGCATAATCAGTATATTAAAAAAAATTACTCGTAAAATTTCAGCTAGCAATCTTTTAATTATAGAAAAAAAAACTAAAAATGCTTGTATAAATTCTTTCATAATTTAATCTCTGACGTAGTAATTCAGATAAGAAAATTCAAATGTGAGTATTCGATTGCGGGAACATCAAAAGAATACTTCAGTTACGGAAATTGACTTTGTATGAAGTTGAAGAATCGAATACAAAATTACTTTTGACATTGTTTGGGAATTCTTTAAAATCGATTTTAATTGATTACGAAAGAGTTAAATGAATATTATATATTTACTTAAAACTGAGTTTACTTAATGGATATACACTAAGACCAAGCTGCTACGAAAGCATCAAAAACAGTGAAATGATTTTATGACGATATGTCATTTTCATACATTTTTCGTATTGCACTGACTAAATTTATTTCGTTTCAAAATCTAAAATATTGCACTTTTCAACAATGTTGAGTGACGAAGATGAAATAATTTCACTTTAATCAGGGTTCATTTTATTTGTTTCCTTGGTCAAAGGATCAACGAAAAAATATATAAAATAAACAATATAGCTATACATATATTTAAATAAAGGGGAAAAGAAAGTTACTATTTAGGAAATAGGATATTTAAAAAAATAATTTGTTTATTTGAAATCAGCTTTGATTAAAAATACAGTTATTTCTCTAAATTATGTTAATGAAAAGCGCAGTATTTTTTTTTTAACATTAAACGGAAAATACAAAAACATACCAGAATGTAAACCAAGCAGTCATCCACTCAAAACTAACATCGAGAATTTGAAGAGTTTTTATGTAATCTACCGAAGCAAAGCAAAATAAGTTTGAAAAAAAATATTTTTACAGTATATTATTACATTTAGATAAATTTGAAAAAAAAAAAAAAAACTAGTTACGGTCCCGGTAAAGCTTCTTGTACATTACCGGAAATATTGCCATAACTGTTACAAAATAGCGATTTTTAGATAAAGGTGTATTTGCACCCTCTTGTTCCAATATTTGGTTTTAAACCGTATTTTCTGGCAAAGAAATCATTCTTAGGAAAAATGTAACATTTTAGCCAAAATTACACAAAGTTACTACTAATTACAAACTGAATTATATGAAAAAATGTTAAAAGTATAAACCATTTTATAAAGTGATAGTTTGCTAAATAAAATAAAATAGCATACTCGAAAGAAGAAAATAACGTAAAAAAGCATGCACTTTCCCGTTAGTTATATACGTAAGTTTTTAGAAATTTTCCGATTTGATTTTCCCATTTACCCTTAAAAAATGGAAACTTCACAAATCTAAATTAAAAACAACTGTGTAAGTGTGATAGAAGATAACACAAAGGGTTTCGTTAATATTTCTATCAAAACACTTTATCATTTAATTAATAAATTCAAATCATTTATTTATAATTATCCTTATCATTTATGAATAAGAACATACATGACAGCACCATTAAATTTAATAATAAAATGATAACAAGAGGAAGCTATTTTTAAATCAAATTAAAAATATTCAAGAACTGCTTTTCAGACAATTGTAAGAGCATATTAATTATAAAATTTAATTTTACTAAAGAAAGAATTACAAAAGTTCTTTTAATTAAATCCATCAGACAATGAAAAGCAAAATTCGAAAGTTTCAACCCCTGTCGTAGAAAATAGAAGCCGGACCTTTTGGGTTTAAAGAAAAGGCAAGACCACCGAACCATCTAGCCTACGCGAGAAAAACTGAAATTAAGATTCCGTTTTTAAAATCTAAGAAAATCGCAGAAATGGTCGGATGTCAGCTATCTGTCATATGAAATTGACCCGACGGACGTATCAAATCTGCCGTACGAATTTTTATATACTAAGTATGCAAAATCATGTCTCTAACTTATACAGTTTTCGAATACGAACTCTGTGACAGACAGAGAAGTGAAATGATGAGAGTTTTGTCAGATGTACGAAATCTTAATTACCTGAAAATCTCTAATGTAAGCTGCATATCTGTCAAATCATGAGGATATTTCGGAAACTATGCAGCCAGCAATGTTCTGTTTCGTAAACAAAAGTTTCGTGTGTGACCTTATTTCATGAAATCACGTAAACTTCACCAAAATAAGCTGAAAACGTTATAAAATCCTTTAATTAAAACACGGAAATTTCGTCAAGTTACAAGGGTGTTCCGGCAGCTGCACTATCCAGAGCTCTTATACTCCCTTATCAGGATACTTTACGCTTTTTAAGAAGCTTTATTTTTTCTTTGTTTGGGGGGAAGGGATAGATTCATAATTCAACTTATTTTAAAGTTGATTCGTGCAAAGTTGTAAGGAAATTTATAAAATTGGCTATTATTTAACGAACAGCCATTTGATGCATACATATAGTCAATAATACAAAATGTTGTTTTCATTAAGATAGCAAAATAAAATACGACACATGATAGAATTTTTTTTGTCACATACACATTTTCTCTTTCAGCCCTATAAGTGCCGAATTATGCGTCAATGAAAATTTCACGTTCCAAAGCAGTTTTCCTGAATTTTTGAAAAAACTTTAAAATATTTGTGTCATTATAAAAAAAAATAACTGAGAGTTTGTCTGGATTTTGACGATTTTGAACCTTTGTCACAGAATTAGCGGCAACCAATTTATAGTGTCCAAATGTGTTGTTTCCAATTATTTCTTGGCACCACTTTTTCTGCAAATTTTTTTCGCATTATTTAATGGCTGAAATTTTGAGATTAGATAGGGTAAATGTACCAATAGTCGGCCACCCCCCACCCCCCCCCCCCCCAATAGTCGGCCACATTGAGATAAAATGCTTTACGCATAGCTTATTTTTGGTTCTAAATGAAATATTACAATTTGGTTATATGCAGCCATCTTTCATGAGTCATAAACCATCACCAAAGAATTGTGGGTATTTTTATTGAATTTGTAATCAGCCATCTTTTTCAAAATAGAGGTCAAATCGCCATTTTCTCTATTTTTTTTGTTAACAGATGGCAATTTTTTTAAAAGTCAAGTATTAATTTATTTTATTTTTTCTAAAATTATAAGGCTAGAATATTAGCATGGTAAATAAACTAATGTTTTTGAGTATAAAAAGTAAATAAATTTGTTGCTTTTAATTAATTTTAATGCGGCCGACCATTGGGTATTAATTTTGCTTACATGTGCAATAGTCGGCCACCAGGAGCTGAATACTGAATACATAACTTATTGTACTTTTTTGAGTTTATTTTGAATTGTTTGGTAGATATAACTTTATCTCTACATCTATAATAATATTACATAAAAAAAATTCTTCTTTTACGTGGCTGTTTGTTTGTTTGTAGGGGAAAATACTGGAACTACCGAAATAATTTCAAAAGTAAAGGTGGCAGTCTCTGCTCTGACATAGACTATATTTTACGTCAGAGCCACTTAAAACATTCCAAACTTGCCCTTTTTGTGATATTGAAGGAGCTAGTAACTTGAAATTTGCATGGTTGTTGTTTTCTAAAAAAATTCAAATTTAAAAGTGTGAAATGAGAGGAAAAATTTCTAAATTACAATTTATGTAGAATTGTTAGGAATATATTGATTTTTATAGAAAATAATTTATAGAAAATTTTATAGAAAAGAAAAAAAATTCCACTAAACAATAGCTTATAAACAGAGTTTCCAAATAAACTGCATTGTATCTGTTTTCTTGGAAGGATGTCGATTCAAATGCGTTGCAATGACGATTTTCGCAATATTTCAAGTCCCACATTCACCTAATGCGGTACAAAAATGAAGTTTATTTAAATTGTGACTTACTTCAGTAATATTTAAATTATTTGAAAAAGTGTAATTTCTCCTTATTTTAAATGGTACACAAATACCACTTGCCATATATCAATCATGCGTGAAAAGTCGTTTCTTTTGATAAAAGAAAAACTTGTTACCTGACTGTTTTATCCAATAGTTAGCCGCTCTATTAATAAGAGGCTAACTACTGGGATTTAGAATCCTTTTCGCAGCCTCTATTAAACTTAAATAATAAAATAAAATAAAATAATGAAGCTTTCTGCATGTGTCACTTTTAATTGAACTGCCACATTAAGATTTACATTACACAGCAAATTAATTTGTTTGAAATGTAAAGAGGTATTTTGTTATTAATTTCTCGTAGTTTAACACTCATAAAGTAATCATTTATGAGATAATATCAAAAATTTAAGAGAAAATGTTCATGATTGATGATTTTGATTGATGATTTTGATTGACGTTACTTTGAAAAATAACACTAATGAGAAATAACTTGAGATTCCCAGAAGAATTTCCAAAAGTATGCATTTATACATGGCACTATTAAAAATGTTTTGCTGTTTTTAAAAAGATCTACTTTAAGTTATTTACAACCATCTGGGAAGACCGAGCTATGCTCGTTAAAATTATCATTGTTTTCAACACGATATAACAATAAATTCTCTGTACAACATATAACAATCAGTTCTATGAACCCTTATTGGTTAAATTCTGTTTTTGAGAACGTTCTATGGACTCTGATTGGTTGAATAATTTATCCTCGCTGTTAGTGAGAATTTCTAGAAAATTCCTTCATATTCTGGAAATCAATCTGTTCGCCAAATGTCGCCATAATTTTGCGAAAATTCGAAACTTGATACATTCTTACATTTGACGGTAAGCACGTGCTTTGGCATTAGTAATCTTGGCAGTCGATTTTATGCTAAATTTCGCCAGTGTCACAAAACTTTCGCCAAACTTAGCGATGTTGGCGAAACGTTGCCAATATTGCAACTTCGTTAACCGTCAACTGTTTAACAACTGTCTCAACCTTCATTCACAATGAAATGCATTCACCCACAGTGACCCCAAAATGACCCACTAATCGAATTTTATCAAACCTGTGACCCAGCCCAATGGTCTTTTCGTATCCCAAAACGTTAGGATACAAAATTTGGTCAAAATCGTTAGAGCCGTCTCTTTGATAAAATTATATTGACCCGTCCGTAGTGAACCCAAAATGATCCACTAATCAAATTTTCTCAAACCTGTGACCCAGCCCAATGGTCTTTTCGCACTCCAAAACGGTAGGATACAAAATTTAGTCAAAATCGTTAGAGCCGTTTTTTAGATAAAATTAACTGGACCCATAGTGACCTCCAAATGACCCACTAATCGAATTTTCTGAAACATGTGATCCAGCCAAATAGTCTTCTTGTATCCCAAAAAGGTAGGACACAAAACTTAGTCAAAATCGTTATAGACATTTATTAGATAAGATAAAATTACCTTGGACCTTAACATGTGACCCAACCCAATAGTCTTTTCGTACACCAAATCGGTATGATACAAAATTTAGTCAAAATCGTTTTAGTCGTTTTTAGATAAAATTAGTTTGACCCGTAGTGACCCCAAAATGACCCACTAATCGAATTTTCTCAAACATGTGACCCAGCCCAATGGTCTTTTCGTACCCCAAAACGGTAGGATACAAAATTTAATCAAAATCGTTAGAGCCGTTTTTTAGATAAAATTTATTTGATCCATAGTGACCTCATATGACCCACTAATGAAATTTTCTCGAACATGCAACCCAGTCCAATGGTCCTCTTGTAACCCAAAAATGTAGGATACAAAACTTAGTCAAAATCGTTAAAGCCATTTAGCAGATAAAATAAAATTAGCTGTACCCACAGTGACCCTAAATGACCCACTAATTTAATTTTCTCGAACATGTGAGATAGCCCAATCATCTTCTTATAACCGGAAAAGGTAGAATGCAAAATTTAGTCAAATTTGTTAGAGTCATTTTTCAGATAAAACAAAATTCTGAAGTGGCCGACTATTGGTGCAGTGATGGCCGAACATTAGATTTAAAGAGCCCGACTATTGGAGAACTTGCCCTTTTTGAACTTAACTTTGTCTAAAAAAAACTATTACCGTGTTTTTAAAAAATAATTGCTGAAACATAATAAGAAACGTATGTTTTAATATATATCACTGTTAAAAATGTTGTGGCGTTTTTAAAAAATTCTACGTTAAGATTTATATATATAAAGCAGTTAAGTGGGCGACTATTGGTACATTTACCCTATAAGGTGAAATTTTCTGTGCAAAAACACTTGTGTCCAATTTGTGTCCAATACTGGTGTAGATTTTATACACTCTCTCTATATATATAGATGTAAAATCATAGAATTTAGACACCAGTATTTTTGCACAGAAAATTTCACCTTATCTAATCTCACAATTTAAGTAATTAAATAATGGAAAAACAGTTTATCGGAAAATGTGGTGCCAAAAAAATAATTGGAAATGGAGAAAAATATTGTCGGGAACACGGCGGTATTCGTTCGCTAAGGGTTAAAATTAATAAACTAAATCGGAATTTATAGGGGTTCGTAGAATAATTACAACTCTACCCAAATCACTTCTTTAAAATTTTGTTTTCAGTATTTTATATAATTAAACAATATACAAATAAATAGTCTTGTATATAATTTTATTTCAGAATTGAAACTTTTTGCTCCATGTCTTTCAACATCAAAAAAGCTAAATAATTATGTATAAAAACAAATTTAAAATATTAAAATATTTGAGCGAAAATCTCATGTGATATTCAGCAGTTCATTTTCTGCTGATATCTGATTTTTAAGTGTCTCATATTATGCTGAGTTTGAATTTTTAATAACCATATTTCAGAATAGACGATTATAAATTAGAAATAGAATTTCAGAATAGAAATTTACAGTGACATATTTCAGAATAATAATTAGTAGATGATCATTAACTTTATTTAAAAATAAATATGATATGGCACTTTTTATTAGACAAAACACAAATTGTAAGGAAGCAGAAGTGACAGGTAATAGTAGTGACATTTTTTACAATTTTGCCACTTTACTTAAGAAAAGAACATTTTCGGAATGTTGTATGCACTATTTTCAAAGACATATCAAACCTACGATAAAGGTACGCTTACCAAAGACCTTTGCGCTTACCTCTTCTCCAATCTTTTCAATCCAGAAAATGACTGCATACTGCCATCTGGTGGAAATATAATACCATTCTTACACCGGGACAGTATTGACCAAAAAACTGAGAGACACAACTTTAAACCCAGCAAAAATAAATATTACACATTTCATTCCTATAAAAATTATATTATTAAGCTCCATAAGATTAATATTTATAATAAATCCATTGTTTTCTAATTTTTTTTGTATAATTATTGTTTGTAGATGGTTTTAATGATAAAGTTATGGGCTGGGGACAGGGGATAGTAGGGACATTTTAGGTATTTAAATTCCATTTTAAAGATTAAAAAAACAGATTTTCACAATAGAAGTAACACAATATTGTAAAACAATCGCAGAGAAACATATTTAAAATTAAATAAGAATTTTTATTGTAAATAAATACCGAGAGGTATATTTGAAATCCCATTTATGAGGTTTTCGCTCATTTCTGTTTTGTACAACGAAAAATGCTTTCGAAACATGATAAAGTAAAATATCTTGAATTTATTCTAAATTGTTTTACTGTCAATCGATGTGCTTATGCATTTTATAATTTTACGTTTCACTTTGCATACCGCAAGGCATAAAGGGTTAAACAACATTTTGTTTAACACTAGGCTTTCAAAAACTTGCGTTTCTATTCTTTAAGAATTTTGCTTTCTTTACATTTCATATGGATAAATGAAGAAACAGATGCGCTAGAGCTAAATATTTGATCAATAATTTGATTACCAAGCATTCTAATTAATTAATAAAAGCATTTCACGGGAATTAATTATGAGAGAAGGTTTCCTCTAATTAAATCGAGAATTGAACATGATGTTCGTGTGAGAAATAACACCCTGAATGAGAAGAAAAAGAAAAGTTCGAAAATATTTATCTCCATTCCCAAATTTTTTACGTGCATTAAGTAAATTACGGATTAAAAAAAATAAAATAATTTATTAATTCTATAAATTCATTGTTAGATATTCTTTTAATATATTATATATCAGATACACGAATGTTTATTTAGATGAAAAATATTGACAGTAAACAGATTATGAATTTTTAAAATTCTGCACACTAAATTATTTTATTTATGGGCCAGTGTAGATAGACAGCATAACTTTTTTTTAATTTATGGTAATTCAGTTTTGTTATAATTTAAAAATGTTTCAGAATTAAGCTATTTATTATATTAAAAATCATTTGATGAAGATTGATGATTTGTAATATATTTTTTTATGAACAGAGGGATTCTTGCATGCCTCATTTGCATGTGTCAGACTTTTTTTGTGCAATAAATTACTTTTTGAACACCTCCTCTTGAATTCCAGGCCTACGCGCTGACACTAAAAATGGCGGCTGTCGTAGGCGATTTTTTTCAGCTCTTGTGCGGTCCCTTGAATTTAAATACCAATAATTTAAAAAAGTTTTCCACCACCTCATTTTTCTGAGAATTAATACGTCAATGAAAACTTTTGAAAAATACTGGTGTGAAAATTCAGGGGACCGTACAAACGCTTAAAAAAATCCGCCTACGACAGCCGCCATTTTTGTGTCAGCGCGCAGGCCTAGTATTCAGGGGGCAGTGTTTTGAATGTAACTTACTCTTTAGCTTACTTTTTTACTTCCTTTTTCAATGGAAATAAATATATTATTCATTAAATAACGTAACTTTTTCTCTTAAAATACCTTTATATGTGAATTACATTTTGTTGTAAAAGAGAAAAACAGTAGCAAAAATTATGTTTTTCATTAATACCCCAAGCATTTCTTGTATCTTCCGTTCAAAGTATAAATGTGTAGAATAATTTCTAAACTACGGCAGCAATAGTCACTTAATAAAAATATTTAGAGATAGGAGGCAACTATTTTTCATGTCAGTTGTTAACCGTAATTATGAAGTTTGTAGTTTATCATTAATTTTGAAATATCCTTACTCAACTAGAAAAAGGTCTAAACTTTAAATATAATCCATTCTTTATTTTAAAAGCAAATGCCATTTATTAATAGAAAAACGTCTGTAACCACACTTACATAAAGCTTTTTTTATTTGCTTCAAATTTCATAACTTAACCTAAATAAACATAAGATTACAAAACAAAGGAATGCGTATTTGTATTTCCCTTATATAAATCCTCCATTAGAATATAATTAAAGAAATTGACCCCAACATTTTTATTAAATAAATTAATCAGTAGAAATATGATAATATATATATATATATATATATATGCTAAAACATTTATCAATTTTAAAAAGGATAAACAGTGAATTGTGATTAGTAATATAGATTTCTTTTAATTAACTTCTTTTATTGAACCTTCTGCGTGCAAAAATTGAATATTTTCTGTAGAAGGATCAATACGTAGAGAAAAAAATTAAAGTGAAAATATTTACCATTACGCATACTCTATTTAAAAGTATTGTATTTAAAATATCAAATGATTTTCCACAGTTCATCACAGTTCTTCAAAATCAAATTCAAATATCTGTCTTTCGATATGAATTCTTAGAAGTTTGGGTTAAATTTCCTGGCGAGAAAGAAGTATCCCATCTCCAGGACTGGCGTTTAGGAATGTGCCGTGTACAGAAGGTTTAAATTCTCGTTTTCCCTTGTTTTAATAAAATTTATTAAAAGTCATGTACAAAAAAAAAAAAAAAAAAAAAAAAAATCACTGTTATTCGTAATTGTTTTTCCAAAAACTATTGGGAAGGAGTAATTCTCAAAATAAATAAATAAATAAATACAAACAAAAAAGTCCTTAACATGATTTTTTTTTTACGTAAAAGTATCATTACGTAAAGAATCATTTTATTTGTAACTTTTAAATAAAATTCCACATAAAATCACATTGAATTGCAAAATGTAGCTGTCACGAAAATTTAAAGGAAATCAAGTGATCACTTAATGGAAAAACAAAGAAAAAAAATTTGTGGTGAAAAGCGAGGCAGATCATATGCTCTCACAAAACAAGTATTCTATGACTATAACAAAACTTTCGTTCATATCACTGTAATAGCTAAAATAATGTTGTTACACTTCAGCAATTAGGAATGTGTAGTATAGTGCTTTACTTTAACATGGAGTTACAGTGATCAGTGAATTGAAAAAAAAAAAGCACTATTGGAAGCCAAAATTAGACCAACAAAGATATTTTAATTAAAAAACTAAAATATAAAGTTTGGTTCATTTCTATGAAATAGAAATTTAGATAGCCGCTACATTGCTGCTGTTCTTTGCAGAAAGCATTGCATAGCATCGTTCTGACTTGAATAATCATAACAAAAATTTAACCTAATGAGGTTCTTACATGTTTGGTGCAATTCCAGCAATCGTCCAAAACCGGGAATAGCAGTGACACATATTAGGTGATATACAGCAAAATGTAATCAGCACCAAATTAGTAAAATCTTAACTAAATAGGAAGATTAATGTAACATATTTGTTCGGGAGTAGCAGCGACTTCAATATTTGTGTAACACGTAGGGAGACAGACACTAATTAAAAAATAGTTAAACTTCTTTCCGGAAACCCCAAAACGCGCAAATTCATTAAAAACCGAACGTCGAAAATTTTCACGAATCCAATTCTTTCTTTTAAATCATATCCAAGAAAGTAAAAAAAAAACAAAAACAAAAAAAAAAACAAGTGGGTAAGTGTGATCAAAGATCGCATAAAGGTTTTCGTTTAATATTCATTTCAAAACCCTTTATCCTTTCTTTAACAAATCCAAATAAATTTCATTTTTCAAAAAAAAAAAAGAAAAAAAAAAGTCATGTTTCTTATAAAGTAAAAATTTACCGGTCTATTTTGCTCGTTTTTTCGAAAATCTGAACTGGTCGGATAGCGTGCGAAGCCCGCTATTATACTCTGTCTTAATAATATCTGTCATGTGGACTAAATGCGACATTATAAAAAAATCAGTTTCAAAATTAAACATGTTGTACACCTTCAAATTGTTAAAATATACCTATATTTCCATAATCGGGTTTATCATGATTCAATACGTTCCTGAAGCTCATATATTTACTATTCTCTATTACTCATATTGATACTCGCTTTGTATTATTGTCAAACATTTCAAAAATCTGTTATGACGTCAGATTAATTTTCTTGTTAATTCTCTAATGACGTCATATTAAGCTGGTTTCTGTACATACACATGCTCATACTCCTTGTATTATTCAGAAATCTTTGAAAATTTCCATTTTATTAACAATATAACGTCATATTAATCTTTTTTTTCAATTGGTGAAACTCTTCATTTCATTCTCATTTTTCACGCGGAAATCTTTCAATAGAAAATTTATTATTGTAGAAAGAAATTTATTGTGGATTTTTAATTGTTGGCAACTGCTATAACGAAAAATGTTTAAATTTAATAGGAAAAGGCTGTTAGAATTTTGTTTTTTTTTATCTCACTCTTCTTTTATTATATATTAAAATAATACGACTTTTTCAAATTTTAATATTTTTAGCTTCATAGTAAATAGCTATAAGTCCACAAATGTTCACGCCTGTAAGTTATATAGTTTCTGAGAACGGCTGTTTGACGGACAAACAACGGAGCGGGAGTAATAGGGTTTCGTGAGATGAACGAAACCCTAAAAATAAATAAAAATGACTATTCCAGAAAAAGTTGATCTTTTTCTGATATTTTATATTCTTGTTAGAGTTCAATGGTTTTGGGGGAAACAAAATATTAATTTGCATATGAATATCGAAAATCAGAATACGATTATTTAATTGTTTATTTAATTGGATCCGTCATACTGAATTTTTAACATTGGGGGATATTGCGACTAAAACTATTAAAATAATTGATCTGTAATTTATTAAGATCTATTTTGTTAAAAAGAGCAACAATATTCATCTGGAAATCCTTAAATATATATTTGGAAATCCTTATATTTAGCGTAAAAAATGACAGGGAAGAGACTTAATTTTTAATGTAAAGTATGGTCTCTTAATTTGCTAATTTTACATGTTTTCTGATAACAAACCAAAACTGTCTGACGCGGACTAAAACTTATTTTGAGAAGTTTTCGACCAAGTGAATTCTAATGATGACAAAAAAAGGTATGTGTTTCTATTTGTGAGCAATTAATACTCGTATTAATTAACGTTTCGTAAAGAGTTTAATATAAAATATTGTAAATCTGCATTATGTTTGAACTTTTACTGTGTATCATTTAAAACTAAAAGTAATGAAATGCATAAATTATTATTTGAGTTATGTCTAAATAACAGACGTTTTTCTTCATCATTGATAGATTCATTATTTAATACTTCATGTGTCACTAAGTAAATTTCAGGAGAAAAAAAATAATCTGTTAAATATGACATCCCGTTCGTTGGAAGAAACATAATGCATATTCACAAGATCCGCACTAAAAAGAAAATGACGTCATTTTTGTGCAATAATTGTAAATTTAATTTTTAGGAATAAAAATATGTTTCCATTTAAAAATTATGATTTTTCTTCAGTAGAGGCATCTTTCTCTTCTGAACTTAAATTTCCATAACGTATAAGGTAAAATAATTATTTTCAAGCCATATGAAATAGAATTTCAATAAATACTTCACTTTTGGATGCATTATCAATGCATTTGTTTTCGGTATGGTCAGGGAAATCATATATGTTTCTGTTACACTCTCCAAAGAAAACGTGGATTCGCATTGATAAAGCTGAGGTGATTTTATTATAATAGTGTGAAAGTAACGTCATTTTTTTTCGTATTGTCGTTTTAACGATTTATTGGTACGAATCCACAGAGTTCTTTTGTTGTGATTGCTTTATCTTTAAGACAGTACATTTTTATTTATTTTATCCGGAAGGCTGCCATCGGTAACACGGGAAATGCCGGGCGAGTGTGCTAATATTGTATACTTTCAAGGATTATTCAGATCCCATGGTATTAGCGATCTATTGAGCGCCAAGCACATAAAATATTAGACCATTTGGAAAATTTTCTTTAATATAGTGATTTCTATTATATATTATAGCAATATCTCTAATGGCTATTTCAATTAATTTATGTTATTTTTACTGTAGAGAGGTAAGTTATAAGCATTGTGTTTTCAATTTAAAAAAATTCTTATTATCGTTTCTAATATTCGAGCAAACGTTTACAGTGCAACAAAAAATTGCATGAAATACATTTTTTAGTAAATAAAATCAAATGTGCATATAAATTTAATCGATATATTTCGAAATTTTTTAAAAAAGCACTTGTGTAAACAAAACAAACTACAAATGGAGAACGTTTGAAATTATTATTTCGAAAATAGAAACAACTTTTAAATTATTTATGAATATTATTATAATTATAATTTAATCAATTATATATTTTTTAGCATAAAAACAATAGATAATTTAATTCGAAGTTTTGAAAAAAAAATAACTGAAGAGTTTATTGGGAGAACATTTTATCCTACATATTCTCAAAAATGGTTTTCTTTGATATTTGGACACATGGTAAAGATAAAATATAAGATTCTAATTAACCTTGACGATCTAAGACATTATTTTTTAATGTTTAATAATTTTACTATATTTTAATATTTGAAAATTAAATGTTAATGCTTCTTTTTCGAGAGTTTAGTACCACAGATTAACATATTAAACGTAAGCTATCAAAATGAAGATAAATCAATAAAATTTGCGACAAAAATATTTCACTTTGATTTTCTTGAAATTTATTTTTTGCTAAATAAGCTCTTTAATTATGTTTCATTTTTAATAATATTTCACTTAAGTTCACTCTATTTAAACTGTTTCTTTTTTCAAACTTTGTGAATATTACATTTACTTTGTTTTATAAAGAATAAGTTATATAACTAAGGAGGCTTAATTGCAGGAGAAGTATTGATTCCCGTAGATACTCGCTCTATGTTGTATTATTATGTATAATCATCTTTAGTCATAAAAGAACATTAATACTCCTAAAATTAAAAGAAATGTCTCGGTGAAATTAAGGCTTCTTATCTTGTAATACGCTCGATGGCAGCAGATCATTAATCATCACTATCACAATAAAATTGATCAACAATCCTCATGATCAATATTTAAATATTTAATAATTTAAACAATATTTTAAAGTTTAAATCATTTTTCATATTTGAAAATTAAATGTTACTTGTTTTACAATAGTTTAGTACCACATATCAGCATATTAAACATGTGCTATCAAAATTAAGATAAATAAATAACATTTGCAACAAAATAGAGATAAATCAATAAAATTTGCAAAAAATAGCTTTCAATTCAATTTTCTTCAAATTCAATTTTTGTTACATAACAAAATTCGCTTCTTTTACTAAGCTCTTCCATTGGGTTTCATTTTTTAAAAATAACAAAAAACTCTGTTTCATTTTTCAAACTTTGTGAACATTTCATTTACTTTTAATTTTTAATATTTTAAAATTAAATGTTAATACTTTTTTTACGAGAGTTTAGTACAACAGATTAAACATATTAAACGTTTGCTACCAAAATGAAGATAAATCAATAAAATTTGCTACAAAAACTTTTCACTTGAATTTTCTCGAAATTTAATTCTTGCTACATGAGCTCATCAATTACGTTTCCTTTTTTTTTTTTTTCACATACGTTCACTCTCTTTAAACTGTTCCATTTTTCAAACTTTCTGAACATTTCATTTACCTTGTTTTATAAAGAATAAGTTATATAATTAGGAAGACTTGATTGCAGGAGAAACATTGATTCCAGTAGATACTCGCTCTATGTTCTGTTATCCACAATCATCTTTAATGAAAGAAGATCATTAATCCCTCCAAAATGAAAACAAATGTCTGAGTGAGATTAAGGCTTCTTATCTTGTAAAACGCTGGATGACAGCAGATCATTAATCATCACTCTTACTATAAAACTGATCAACAATGCTCATGGTAGATCATTTTCTATCCACAATAAATATTAAATAAAGGAATAAATTAAATTGAATCCCACTCCCCCATTCAAAATCAGGGGTATTCTTATAACGTAAAATTTACGTGATTTATTTTTCAAAGTTTGTTATTTTCTGCTTTAATTTATTAAAGCTAAATTATTCATGTTTTGCTTTAAATTAATTAAGGCATTGATTTTATATTAACGATATAAAAAATTAATATGAGCGAATAATTATTCTCGTAAATATTGAATTATTTTAATAATCCTGATCGCTTGTTTTTATTGTCTAAAAGTGACTGTTTGAGTTCCTTCTTTATTTTGTGACATTGTAAGTATACAATTTGGAAAAACAAAAGAAACAATTGTTTTTATATATGTATAAAAAAAATTATAATAACGCAGCTGAGCCTCACGAACTTAACATAATGTGGGTGATGAGTTACCAAAAATGTCGAGTTTTACGGAATAAGGAGGGTTATTCACAACTCATAGTATTGTACATCAACAATGATAAATATTCGATTCTAGTTTTAAAATAAGTTGAAAAGTAGAAAAAAAAAACACTTTTTTAGAAATATTTAATGTTTATCTTGAAAGTAATGGCTAATTTCTTGACTGCAATGCATGTTGTAAAAAAATAAAATAAATAAAAAATAACAATACATTAATTTGGCATGGGCCCGAGTATGGAAATTTTATGCTTGGTTGAAAGCGTCAGCTAATGAATTTATTAACAAAATATATAACTTTAGTTGTGTTTATTTTTTAAGATGTAGTAACAGGGAAAAAGTATTATTTAATTATATATTAATGATTTCTAAACTGTTTTCTCTATTTATAATTTAATGAAGTGTAAACTATTAATTGATTAAAGATTATTCTAATAAAGGTTTGGTTGTTATTTTTTATTTATTTTGTATAATTTTTGGTGTTTAAAATATTTTGTTGTTGTAGTTTCACAGTCAATTGCAATATTTTGGCTAGCGTAGTTTGGCGGATAATGAACTCCATTGTTTTTTAACCCGTATACAGTTGTAAACCTAAATAATATTCGGCGTTTTATCACCCGCGGACGCTAACGGAAGAATACTTAAAATTAATTTATTAATTTATAACTAACTTCTGAAAATATTTAAATATTATATAGTCGTCGGAAACACACTTGTGTTCATAATTTTTATAATTCTTTCATATCAGGAAGTGATTAAAAAATCGATTAAAACTGCCATTTTTACATACAAAAACCAAGTTAAGTTAAATAAAATAGGGTAAAAGATTACGCCGGATTTGGTGACTATTTTTCAAAGGTAAAAATCTCATTCTTCACCACAGCAACATAGTCAAATTTTGTACTAATTTGATTATTATCCTTTTCAAAAAGAAAATATTTTAACAACAATAATATATTACAATATCATTATTTTAAAGATAATGTTCTGAATTAACTGTAAAAATCATTTAGAGTTTTTTTTTTAAAAATGATCATCGAGATAACGGAGGGGGGGGGGGGGGGGTGAGTTACGGGAATTCTGCTATGTGCAAAATAAGGAAAACTGAAGGAGAAGCAATATTTAAATAAAAAATGTTTTCTGCTTGTTACAATATTTTAAGGACTAGCCGCCACTGGCGACCAGTTTGGTCGCTTTTAAATGTATGTTAAGCATTGTAACAAATTATTTTTATTCATAATTTATATTTTTCCTTAATCCATCGCCAAACCGGAAAAATCTAATAGACAAATGAAGAACTTTTGCGATCGTGGTAGCATTTCGCATATTTTTTGTTATGTATTTCATCTTTCTTGACAAAAAACGCTTAACTCACTTTATAATAAATTAATCATTGTGTGTGTTTTATAATAAAATTGTGTATTTTTTAATATAAAATAAACTATTTCATAATAAAACAAAAGTACATACTGTTTTAGTAATCTCTAATAGGTACCTGAAAATGGTATTTTCTCGCCAAAATGGCACAAAACAAAAATCGCGCCAACCCCGGTGCTTCCGTGACAGCTGTTCCAATTTAAAATACATGACGTTCACATTTTTCTTTAAAATAGAAAATAGATAAATAAGAAAAAATATCATAAATCAAAACATTTGATTTAAAAATTAAAGTATCGTTTCTAATTTGCACACGCGAAAAATAAAAGCTGACAATTCTTTTCGAAATTTGATCCATTAAATATTATTACATCAGTTCAACTTACGTCATGCGGATCCGGAAGGAAGTTGGGTTGTATAGAACAGAATTATGGTAAACATTGACTGTCTACCTGGTGCGGATTATTTTTTTACACCAGGCAGCGGTCCAAAAATTCATGGTTTAATATTTTAAACGTTCACAACGAATGAATCTTTTTTTTTTGTTTACTTTCATGGATAGAGAATTTGAACTGCGAACCTAATTTAAACTGAAGTTATTGCAGAATGCATACATAATTGAACGTAAATCATCTCTCAAATATTATTTTTTTTTGAACGATCTTTCTAAAAATGTAACTTTTATGCAGTTTTATTCAAAAAAATAATTTTGAATAAAAATGGCCGCCTGGCATATGAAAAAGTGAAGCGGGCGTCCCGGAATTGTTGATGACAGTCACATGACTTACGGTTTTATTATAGAGATATGTATAATTTAAAAAGTAATAAATTTAGCCGTTTGTATGTTATGTATTGTGCAATGTTTTCTTACGCATTAAATTCTTTCTAAAACATAGAGAAAAATTTAAATCTTCTATTACTTGTAGAAACAAATTTTGAAATTCAGACTTTTGGTACATTTTTGCATCCATTCAAGAAAATACATGAATGTTAAAATAAGTTTCAAGTCAAATTTTGTATTCCAGAATAATATCTAAAAGACAATTTTGATAAATTGCGAATGTGAAAGATTTTTATAGGAGTTATTTTGATGGAAAAAAAATCTTTTAGATGTCATGGTAAGTAATAATACCTTGAAAATGGGGAAAAAAATCTTCTACATGCCTTGGTAAGTAACAATACCTCGGAAATAAAAAAAAATTAAGATGGAAAAACATTTTTTGATGCTTGCAGCCAATATTAAATTGGTTCATCCCATAAAAATTTAAATATTTTCATGTCTAGGTAGAAATTTTCATGTATATATATATGGGATTTATGATGAGATGTTTCCTTACTTGAATATTTTCATCGGTCATTTCATTTTCATTTTCTAAGTCTATAAATGTATGATTGCTCAAATCTTGTATTATGTTTGGTTTTTATAGCTTCGACAAGGATTAAATCGTACATTTTTGGGGAATCATTAGTAATTAGGGCATGACAATTCTGCCACAGTTCCACATATATTTCATTAATTCACCATCTACCATTTTCATTTATTTTTTTTCTGGTTACATATTTTATCATTTCTCCTTCTTTCTCTGGATATTGTTCAAACCAGTATGCGTTCATATTTCAATGTATGATTTTTATTCCCCCATTTGTATATGATGTTTCTATGTTGTTTTATAACTGTTATATATATATATATATATATATATATATATATATATATATATATATATATATATATATATATATATATATGTGTGTGTGTGTGTGTGTGTGTGTGTTTTATTTTATTTTTATTTTTTATACAGTGCGAATTTAATTTTTGTGATTTGCCTTTAATTATGAGTAATTTCTGGATACTCTATTGCTTTTCTAAAAGAAAAAAATACCTAAAAATACCTAAAAATACCGAGAATTCTCGAAAAAAAAGAAAACTAAGAAAAAAATTACAATAATGTATGCTTTTTGAAGTAAATTACGTAACTTATCTTAAAAATTAAGTGTCAAACTACAGCTATTCAAAAAATAATCGTAATTAAATGACATAATGTAACTCTATAGCATTTGTTTATTTATTCTGCGACATGTTTTCTTATGTGAGTGCATGTCCATTTAATTATGCTATCCATTTCTAGATGCAAATACTTCCGGAATATTCCACTTATCTTTGTCATCTGTCTTGTTGTCAATAGCAGCTGTTTGTCGTTCTTATTTGAATAATTCTCTACTTAATTATTTATCATCACCTATATTGTAATTTATTATTTTTTTCTGCCGAAATTTTGTACTAAATATCTTCAGATTTCTCAATATTTGCATTAAAAATCATAATATTGCTCTTTTTGAATACTTTTTTTTTTTTTTTGGATTTTATTTTAATTCACTGCTGTGTTAGTATGTACTCCTGTTACTTTTTCGCCTATTTACAAGGTGTCCCAAATTAACATATACATTTCAGAGGGGGCTGCATCAAAACTATTCATCTGATAGTAATAAAATCTGCACTGTAAAAAAAAAGATAAATGTTTCTCAATCTAACAAAATATAATATAGCCCGGAATTAAAAATACAATAACCTCTACCGAGTTACCCATGATTCTGGATAGCGTTTATTATCGTTACAAATCTTAGAAACCATTATATTTTCAACATTTAAATAAAGGATTTATCAAAACAAGAAGTTTATTTTGTTGCCACTGATTTTCGGAAACGTTTCCGAGTAGTTTTTATAGACATTAATCAGTTTTCTCAAACCGGAATATCGATTTTTAACATGCTATCAATTCTCACTGAACAATTTTCAGCTGCGTAATTGAATTTATACGTGCAAGAGTAAGAAAATAATATTAATTTAACCTTAATGTTAAGGCTTCTAATTTATCATGTTTGCATGTAAAACATGTTTGTTGAAAATCGTTACTTGATAAATGATAGCATCTTAAAAAACTATGTGTTGAGAAAACTGATTAATACAACATAAAAATTATTCTAAAACATTTCCGAAAATCCGTAAAATAAACTTTGCTTTTATAAATGAATTTTTAAATCTTGAATATATATTAGTTTCTGGGGGTTTCTAAATATAAATAACGCTTTTCTGAATTGTGGGTAACTCAGACGAGGTTATTGTATATTTTCATTCATGGTTATATTATATTTTCTTTGATTAAGAAACATTTGTCTTTTTTTTACAGTGTGGAGAGTGTTGTAAAGAGATGAAGTAATGTATTTTAAAGGGGAAAAAGTTCTCCAAGTCTTGTTCAATAATGATTCCATACAATCTCTCTTCAGACTTAAAGACAGACTAGCACGTCGTGTGACTAATGACATATAACATTTAGTATTGAACCACTGAAAATGCATATCAGATATGTAGTGGATAATTGTGGTCATTATATTGAACATGTTTTGTCCTCGTTAGATGTATAAATCGCACATTTTATGTTAATCATTCTGTGTAAACATATCATACAGGGTTATCAGGAAAGAATCACCCGATTACAAAATTTAATATTTTCCATAATTACAAACAGAAAATTAGAATTAATATGTCATTGTTAAGAAAAAATGTTACATTTTTAGTTTGTAACATTGTATCTTCATCAAAGATTTACGGACCGTTATTTTTTGCCGAAAAATCAGTGAGTTGCATTACATACCTCGATATGTTGGAAATTTGGCTTTTCCCTCAATTGAAGGAAGATATGCAAAATTTAATTTTCAACAATATGGTGCACCGGCCCATTGGCATTTAGAGGTTCGTGAATTTCTAAACAGAGAACTACTACAACATTGGATTGGTCGCAGTGCAGCCGATGATTTGGTCTTACACAGATACCATCCTAGGTCACCTGACTTAACTCCTTGCGACTTCTTTTGGGGATAAAAGATTGTTTGGCAAGAATTGGCATGTCGTAATGATATTATAGGAGTGACTAAAGTAAGTCCTATCGAACACTTGTTTAAAAAAAATTAACATTTTTTCTTTACAGTGACATATTAATTATAAACTTCTGCTTGTAATTATGGAAAATATTAAATTTTGTAATCGGATGATTCTTTCCTGATAACCCTGTATATCCTTTGTTGTTTGCATGAGGAAGAATTTTTTATCTAAAAAACTAGGGAGTACAGCCTGGTCTCGCTGTATTACAGAATATAGGGGAAAATAATTTTGATTACATTGCAAACTCTAATAGATTGTTTAAATTTAATATAGTTGAACTCGATTAATACCATTATGGCTGAAACGAGGACACGGTTAAAACGAGCAATTTTTGCGAAAAGAATGGTTCATCATTTAAACTATATTGATATTTTCATGGTTTTTACGAGCTTGAAAAGCAGGATATTGGCTAATATGATCAAAACATTTGTTCATGTCAATGTGATTTTTCGGCGAAAAGTAGGATGGAATGAGGAAAGAAAACCCTTTCTAGTACAACACTGTTCTCCCTCGGTGATGTTTCTACATTACAACTGCCTGTCAAAATGTAGCAATTTATCAATTTTACCATACAGAATTTTAACCTTCAAGAAACAATCCTGCCGTACTCCATTCTGTTACATTAACACAGCAAACTAGTTTGAATCAGTAATGTTAAAAATCGGATATTTCTTTTTTTCTAACCCTGAGTTCAATTACACTTATTCCACTACAATACGTAAATTAAATATTATAAATAATGTAAAAGAATTTTATTCATTGTAGATAAGGAAGACGTTTATTCAAAAAATCAAGATCACACCTTCATCGAATGACTGAATGAATATTAGTTCGATTACGAAACTGAATATAAGAGACGAAACTGCTGCACTTCTATCTTCCTGCCTTATTCTTTAACCCCTCCCCCTTCCAATAAATAAATAAATAAGTAAATAAATAAATAAATAAAAAAGAAACATAGAAACGCACTTAAGATATGTATAATGATTTAACATTATATCTTTATTTATTTCGTTTTTAACTCTCTCTAACATAGCTGAAATGTGTTTATGAATTCCGTTTGTCTACCCGTCTGTTTGTCACTGCTCTACCTCACGTAAATATACTCGGATTGACATGTAATTGATATATGTTAATGAGATTTTCCATGGCAAAGTTCTATATTGAAAATGAAATCTGCAGTTATTACAGTTCGTTTAAAGGGGTTTTCAAAAGAATGCCGTTACATTATGGTCTATGGGTAAAAATCATTTGCAGTGTATTTTAATGATGTTATACTGTTTAACCTTTGGAATCCCACGATAGCCGAAAATAGCCGGTTACTCTGAAACCCACAGTAGCCCAGGATAGCTGAAAGGATTTTCCTCCCCTTTAAATTGGTTGGCGTGCTGTCAAGGGGGTGGTCTCCCTCAGTGATGGATTGGGTAATGTGTTGGCATTTCTGGACAGTACAGAAGGAAAAACAAGATTTTTTTCTGTAACTGGAGCAAGGATAAACAAAGGGGTGTAACACTTGTCCAAATTTGAATAAAGGGAAAAAGCAGTAAAGTAATTTCCACTACTTACCTAGTGAAAAAGGGGGAACGAAAAAATTGAATATTTTGGGCTATTTTGCTGGGATTCTAAGGTCATTCAGTTTTTTAAAGCTTGGGATTTAAAGAGTTAAATTGATACCCTATTTAAATTTATATACGTCACTAAAGTGCAGTACAAGATATTCACTACCGAATATGATGTGCATAGCATTTATCGTTCGTTTACAGGAGTATACAAAGGATTCGTTTACAGTACTCTCGTTGAGCAATAATTGCTGGAGTGAGTTCGCAATTGTGGCATGCATTTTTATATTTAACAAATTTTTCGCATATTACTTGGTGTGTATAAATACTAGAAATCATACACAAGGCTGGACAAAAGAATTCGAGTACATTTCCGCTTATTGACGGATATTACTGAAGGTGAATTTCCAGCGATATTATGCGTTTCCTAACTGAATTAAATGTTTCAATACTATTCAGCATACATAAAAATCTATAAATCATATACAAGGTGGCACAAAAGAATTCAGATATTTTTTTCGACTGTAGATAGTAATTACTGAAATTAGATTTTTAAATATGTTGTGCGTTTTCCAAATTTTTTAGTTAGACATCATCATTCACCTTATTAAACGGTGATGTTTTGTTGCAATATTCTGAATGTGTTAAAAAATGTTTTATAATCTATGCTTGAAGCATGAATTTTCTCTTTTGTTTATCATCATAGAAGGGATGAAATTAAAAGATACGTAAACTTAAGCGAAGAGACTCGAATATAAATATCAAATTCGGTTAAAAGAAAATAAAACCTAAAGCAAAATTTCACAATTAATATTGGAGAACTGAGCACCTTCGGACATGGCCGAACTTGGTATTCCTTAGGTTTCAGGAATTGTAATGAAGTAAATAGTAGTACTTAGATAGTAATAAATTACAGATTATTCTACTCCTGACAGTAATGCGAAATTCATGCGATGATAAGATTAAAATTTATATCACGTTCTTTGTTTTGACAGCGTTTCAGTAAATTTATTCTATTAATTTATTAGTACAGTCGAATTTCTATTTAACACATTTTTTTCTGGAATCTTGATTTTGAACATAGAAAAAAAGTCTAAATAGTGAATAAAAATGTATATTTAACGGATTCTTTACAGATCAAATTTCAACATTTTAATCGTTTTTAGCTTCGTTTCAACCTATCATGAAACGCATTTTTGGAAAAGTTTTTTTGTTTCTTTGACAAGTATCCTAGTACGTCATTATCACCTTATAATTACAAATAAACGCGAAACTTCTTCGCATTTTACTGTAATCAAAGAAATCTCAACACAAAGAAACGAATAAAGCTTTAAAAGTCTTAGAAGGTGTTTCCGAAAACGCACTTCAAGTATAATAATGTGAACAATTTTATAAACAAATTATTTTTTTCAGTATTCTGATCAAAGCCATATTACTTTAATGATGATGATTTGAGTGATAGGTTACACTAGGGTCTAATTGGACATGTTTTAAATTTCATACTGTAAAAAAATTTAATTAAAAAAATCTAGGTTTCTATTTATTTATTTATTTATTTATTTGGAGAGACAGATACTTTAACAAGTTTTTTATTAATAGATAGAAAATGTTAGTCATAGATTAATTAGTAAAAGAGAAAAGGCGTTAATTTGTGAAATGAAATTTTATGTAGCTCAAATTGGATGTTAATGCATTGAATAAACTGGTGTGTGATACAATAAAAGCACAAAAACTTCTTAATAACAACATAAAATAAGGATGCACTAGGCCCTTCGAAAGAACTTTGTCTTTTTTCGTTAGGCGTATAGAAGACGTATTACCACTTTGAAGGCAGGAACAAGAGACTTGCTTCTGCCTTTAAAGTGGTAGCATGTCTTTTGTGCGCTTGACGAAGAAAGACGAAGTTTTTTTGAAAGGCACTTATTTTATGGAGTTATTAAGATTTTTTATGCATATGGATGAGTTTTGAAAGGATGGGAATTATGCTCAGGTCTCGCACAGTTGTTTCATTTTAGTAGGGTAATTTGGGGTGAGATGCCGTATTGGACAAGATACCATGTCACGTGGTTTTCCTATGCGCAGGCGCTGTAGGGAAACGCCACGCAGTAATGTGGAAGAGGTTTAGCCACTGATACTTTAATTCCAGTTTGCATTGTTTTATTTAAGTTTGTAATAGTGCTTTTCTATTGCTATTTCGTCTTAAGACCTTTGGTAAGTATCCAAAATCTTTTAAGCTCTTTCTTTATTTACCTATATAAGTCATAATTTAAACATGAAAGAAAAACATCTGATGATTTTAGAGAGTATTTGGTGTCTGCCCTTTCCGCTAAACGTAAATGGCGGACGGTTAACTCTTTTTTACTTTAGTAGGAAGACCGGCGCACAGTGGGGCGTTTTGATGATCTAGGTGGACAAAATTCATTTTTCCAATTTTCTCGGAATTTAACAAGACCGCGTATACTGGTAGCTGAATGTCTCTTTCGTCGAGATCCGTACGAGTTTTGTCGAAAAAACCCGATATGTCGATTAACTACGACCGTAAAGAAGGCAGTTGATTTGAGAGACTTTCAACAGTTGCATTATTTTTCTGTAAGTTCGAAAGTAAGTCTTGACTTTTCTGTTTTATTCGAAAGCAGGAGTTTACTGGACATATGTCACATGTTTGTCACAAGATTTAACCTATTGTTGTTTGAAAATAAGCACCATCTTGTTTTCAAACTTCATCTTGACTTTTAATACAGTATTAAGCATTATTAAGCAATAAGCATTTTTTTAAAATCAAAGTGCCATTCCTAAAGTATTGAAAACTTAAGAAAGCTCCTGCGAAAGTTTGCGAATCATTAAGTTATATTAACTTGAAGTGTGTGTCTGAGTGTTTAATTCAAATCTTGCAAGTCACTTTTAACCACTTTTAATTATTCGATTGAGCTGAAACTTTGAATACATGTGTAGTTTCAATGACAATAAAATATCATAATATAAATAAATAAATAATAATAATAATAATAATAATATAAATAATTAAATATGCCAAATATTTATCACTGTTTGATTATTTTATTACTGATACAATCGAAAACCCAGCAAAACCTAATTATTCTTCAACGCAATAATTTTGTCCACCTAGTTCCTCAAAACGTCCCACTGTGCGGCGTCTTGTCCAATACTTTGGGGTGAGTCGACGAAAATCTTTAGGGAGAAGATGCCGTTTTTTCCCCCGTCAACCTGGTTGTTTTTTCATCGTTTTAAATTACTTCTGGGTATTCACTAAGGTGTCAACGATTTTAATCAGATGATTTAAATCAGTGATTAAGTCGTTAATTAAATCAACTGCTTTTTTTAAATCATTGATTAAAAGCATACATTTTATAAAGGTTTAAAAAGACATAAAGAATATTAAAATCTAAGATGAACATAATTTGGAAAATTCCTATATGTATTTTGCCGTATAAATAAACCTCATTTGCCTTATAAATAATTGTTTAATATATTTTTTTTAATTTTAAGCTTTGATAACAATTTGTTATTAAATGGGCTTATTAAGAATTTTAATAAATGTAAATATCGATAATATTTAATATAGTTTTAGATAATTATTATAAAATATTAATATACATAACGGTATTGTATGCTAATAACTAATTAAATTACTAATTTGGAGTTCTTATAATTTCTGTAATTACTAACTACTAATTATAATTGTATAAATGAAAGCATAAAAACATTGATTATATTAGCAATTATAGGTTTAATTGATTTGGAAACCTAAAATTCTTGGTAGCTGTTCTGTATTTTAACGCAGGGTAAAAGAAATCATAAAAATGAAATTTAAATTTAAAAAAATAGATTTTAATTTTAAACAATCCCATTTTTTAAATTAAAAAAAGAGATTTTTTTACACCCTAGTATTAATTTGTTAACTTTTTTTTTTTTTTTTTTTTTACCCAAAAATGCCGAAGGTATGCGAAAGAAAAGAAAGAAGAACGAATAACTGTGTACAAGACAAGTCAAGCGTTTAAAATTCCTGAAAAAAAAAAACACCTAGAAGAAGGCTTCTTAATAATGATGACAAAAAACTTCGGATGGTCTCCAAATATGTTCTAGGCACAGAAATTGAACAACAATTTTCTACTCATATTAAAAAACTGCAAGCTGCTGCATTTTGCCCAACGGTGACTGAAGTAAGAATACTTGCGTACAAATTAGCTGAGCGTTACAAATTAAAGCATAATTTTAACACTGACAAAATGATGGCCGGGTATGACTGGATCTACAAGTTTCTAGAAAGAAATCCCAATATTTCCGTAAGAAAATCTGAAGGTCTTTCTTTGTCTTAGCTAAGGGTCTCACAAGAAAAGACGTAGATGCCCATTTTAATCTATCAAAATCAATTCTTGAGAACAACAATTTACTGAATAAACCAGCCAACATTTATAACATGGATGAGACAGGTATTCCTTTTAATAATAAATCTGGTTATGTTCTTGCTGAAAAGGGAGGAAAGATGACCATAAGCTCACATTTGGAGAGAAAGGAGAAAATATTACAGCTATTGTTTGCTGCAATGTTGAAGGAAATTTCCTCCCTCCCGTGTGCATCTTTAAGGGAATTAACAAAAATGCTGATTGGGAAGACAAAATGGCCCCTGTGTCCTACATAGCGATGCCTAAAAAGACATCGTACGTAAACACAGACATTTTTTCTGATTGGCTAAAAAAATCATTTTATTCCTCGCAAACACCAGGAACATGTCTTTTGTTGCTAGATGGTAATACACGTCATATGAGCGCTGATAAACTCCTTGATTTAGCAGCTCAAAATGTCATCTTTTAGCTGTGTTTACCGAGTCATTCCACTCACTTACTTCAACCATTATTAGATCGATATTTTTTCAAAACACAAGCATTTTTGGTACAAAGCATGCCAACGATAGATGAACGCCCAT
The DNA here is from genome assembly GCA_963931845.1 of Maratus michaelseni. Lineage (NCBI taxonomy): Eukaryota > Metazoa > Arthropoda > Arachnida > Araneae > Salticidae > Maratus > Maratus michaelseni. The sequence continues at coordinate 192,062,981 of OZ007587.1, forward strand.
TTTTTCTCTAGTCATCCCAAAAAATTATGACGAGTTCAGGTGTGCAGTTTGAAGTAGTGCTGAGATATTGCTGAAAAGAAAAGAGGAACGTATGAAAAACATCAGCAAAAAGGCTGGTCTCTAAAGCACTTTATCTCAGTGGCTTTACCATATTTCAGCTTGTTATAAAGTTGTAAAAATTGGCATTTAAGTGTCATAATACTTTTAAATGTTAAGTATAACATAATCTTTTTTTCAAATATTAGTTTGCTTGCTATTAAATTGCCAATGTTTGTTACATTCATATTTTTGCAATTATCGAATACTAAGTAAGTAACAACTTTAGTATGTCTAAAATATTGAAGTAATTTTTTTCGTTCCATTATGTGTTGCACTGCTTCACAAAAATTATTGTTTACATCGAAACTTCAGAAGGCATCTTACCCCAAGATTGGGGTAAGATGCCGAAATGCATGCATTTACAAAAACAAAATTTTTGTTGTTTTCTATGATATTTGTAAAATGAAATACATTTTTAAATCTCACATAAATGCATCAACTTTAAGAAGAAATTTATAAATAACAAATAAAAACAACAGGGGATTTTATAAAAAATAAATAAAAAACTACGGCATCTTCACTCAATCTACCCTATCACTGTTTACGAATAGAAATCTTCATCTTGTTTGACAGAAATTTCGCGATTAAAAAATGAAGATTGTTATTCAAATCTTATGGTACTGAAATGTAAGGACCGTCTGAGGCTGGATTATATTTCTCATTTATGATAATTTGAGTGTTATCCTGCGCGTAGTGCATCAATTTTTAGAAATACTTGCATCTATTTATGACTTAAAATTAATAAAATTTTCAGTATCCTATTTTTAAAAAAGTAAAATTGAAAAAAGCACACTTTATTAAATATTCCTTTAAAGCTTTGTACAACTGAGGATACAATATTTTAATAAAGAAAGTTTTAAACAATTCACTAATTTTCCAAATTTCAAAGGAACATTGTATCTTAAATTCAGGTGGTCAAAAAGCCTTTTGTAGTTTGTCAGTGTCCCAGAAATTTTAAATTTATATATTCAATAGATTTCGAAAAATCTTTAATTTATTTATTTTCTTAAAACATGTATTAATTAAATTTATAAAAATAACTTATATCATTTTTATACAAAAGTTAAAAGTTTTCATTTGACGTAATGAGTTTCGCTAGTTGTTTTCTCAAAACAATTAATTTGAATAAAAATACCTGTTACTATTGAGCCATAAATAACGTTTCACTTCCAGTTCAAGGAATCCTGGAAAAAGCGAAATGGAAAAGTTAATCGAAAACTTAATGCTTTACTGAATGTGACATTCATTGGAAGAAAAATCATCTACAGGTGTTCGAAATTCATCTTAAACATTCTTCTCAATATGAGCCTATTTAGCTATATTCATGAAACGAAATAATGTTATTGCAAATTTTCTTACAGAATTCTCTCTCGCCTAAATTTTCATAAAAAAGAGTACGAAAAATTATTATTTAAAAATATTGCATGTTCATTACATTTCATTTTAATTTATTAAAACAGAAAAAGATACATATTTAAGCATAATATTTAATCATCCATTGAATGACACAAGTCTTCTATTATATCATGTGTTCAGAGCAATTACTAATCAAACGCAGACAGTTTTACGCATGAGTTCCATATTGTATTAGAGAGTTATTGGATCTCACCTTTGTAATGGAAACTTAACTGTCGAAAGTAATATGGAAAAATCATTTTACTTACCCATCATACGTAGTATAGGGTAAGTCTTGTAATCGTTTTGAAAATCGAAAATATTTTTTGACGGATTTACACGTTTAAGACACTGGAGATTGCAAAAAACGTATTAAAAAAAAAATTGCCGTCCGTCTGTCTGTGTGTGTGCCTGTAAATGCTCTATCTCCCGAATAAATTGAGATAGAGACTTGAAATTTGGTATGTATTTAGTATGTAATAATGGGAAGAAGCTTATTGAATTTCAGTAACCTCGATTATCCGGAACTATTTTTTCTCTCGAAATATTCGTTATGATAAAAGGTATATAAAAAATTTCGAAATTGTTTATTTTAAGATGTGAATTTAAAAGACAATAAAGAAACATAAATTTTTCATAAAGAATGAAGTCGATCGGATAATGAGTTGCCGAGATATTTGTAATCCTATTTTCAACACTCTTCGATTGTTCATGACCCTGTATTTCATCCAAATTTCAATTCAAAGAGATATTTTAATTGGAAATGAGACGCTTAATCCGGCGCAATAAACCGTTAGTTAATATGATTAACATTTATAGAGTTATAAGGATGTTTCTTTTACTCAATTTAGTAATAGAACATTTAAAGTTTATGACGCCATCAAGCCACGATTATACATATCCATGTTGGGTAAATATTACGGTGGCCACCAACGACTAGTTTTATTTGTGAGTGACATGTGAGGAAAATTCTAATTATAAAATAATATATTATGTGTTTTAACATAGCACGATTGCAGCATGACATCACATTAGACCCAAAGAATAAATAAAGGAAAGACTGCCGATCAAATTTTATAATTAAACTCATGTAATAACCAGTGGACCCATGTGAAAATTTGGCATTGCAGTCATTAGCAATATCTAATATTTTTTAGATGCAGGTTTAAACTTCTACAGAAAAATTAAAGTTAAAAATATCTGCAAACAGCATTAGTCAAGCGATTACATCATCTAAATTATTCCATCAAAATTACAGTAAAAACTGATCGCAGATAGCAGAAGACATGCTCGAAAAAACAATGGTATTTTAACTGCATTAGAGGATAACGTCATCCATTTCGGGAACATCACGGGAATAAGGAAAAATAAGTTGAATATATATAAAACACAATTTAATTTATTATAACAAAGCATACATTTTAGGCAAATAGATCAATGGTTCTTTTTTCTCATAAACATTTGAATTTGAATTTTGATTTTTAATCGTAAATATAAAATACATCCCTTTGGAGACGTCCCACTTTTTCTTTTTTGCATTATTTATTGATTTTTTATAATCATTGCTGAGCACGATATAATGCGGTATTTTATTTTTGTAGCAACATTGATTTCAGAAAAACCCTTCATTTCATTTATGAAAAAAATGCTGATTTGTTTTTTAATTAAAAGGAATTTTAAATCAAATAACATGTTTTAACCTAATGTGAGTGTGGTATGTCAGAAGTCGGTCCAAAAACCTTTCGAATGATACCTCATTCATTGCTGTGCATTTTGTAACTGTATCAAAAAACGGATATTGATAACAGAAATAATATATATGATCATTAATGAATAAATTTCAGCGGTTGGCGCAGTTTTTTTAGCTTTAAGAATTATATTACTTTACATCTTTACTTATAACCAAAATGCTATATTCCATATTTTTATCATTAGTATTATATTTAAGCGTTCATACTTACCTAAGAATATTTTTCATAACTCATACAGTATTATACAAAATAGTGATCACTTTTGAAACTATATAAGATATAACCACATCGAAGTGCACAATACCGAGCTTCTTCAATATAACATAGCAGTTTTAAACACCGCGGGAGGCTATCTAAGTATATAAGATATTTTAAAATTCCCTTTAAAATGTCTTATAGCAACACAAAATACATTGCAGTAAGAATGTAATAAAATACAATTTTTATAGTAAGACTGAATTAATGAAGTTCTGAAAAAATATTAACAAAGACTTCTCGAATCTAGATTCTTCGAATTTTTACAAGAAGTGACATGTTTACAAAAAGACATGTTTACGGCTGTCATCAAAAAGATGAGAGGAGTTGTCATGGGAAACTTCCAGAGTATAAAACGGAAATAAAAAGAGAAATCTGATGGTGTGAAATCTCAGATTTCGGAGGAGAATGGTCTTTTCGAGACTGTAAAAGGAGAATGAAGCATCTTACACATAAAATATTGTGAATTATAAACGGAACTTAAAAAAAAATAATTACATTTTCTATTGAAAAAATCACGTTTAGATAGATTTGTAAGAGAATACTTATGAATACTTATGATTCTGGTACATACAGCTTTTATAGAAATGAAATTATTAGATAATTATGTATTTTGACATCCTATAATTTAAATAGAAAAAATAATGAGAAATAAAATATCCTGACGATGAAACTGTCAAAAACGGATTAGTAAAACGAATAAAATTAACTAGACAAGTTACAGTATAGTAACAAATTCCAATTTTTTTTCAGTCAGACTAAATAAAAGTGGATTGATAAAATTATTGATAAAGTCTCGAATGTAGATTCTTCGAATTTGTACAAGAAGTTTTCACTTCTTGAATCAAAAAGAGGAACGGGGATGTCATGGGAACGTCGAGTGTGTGAGGCGGAAATGAAAAGAGAAATTTGAAGGTGTGAAATTTCAGATTCGAGGTGAATGGTTTTCTAAGGCTGTAAAAAGAGATCAATGTAACTTACATGAGACATCATTGCAGTTTGAATCAAGTTTGCAAATAGTGCAAAAAAGAAATATCATCTAGACTTTACGAGTGGTCTCCATAGTTTTAAAAATTTAATGAACAGTAGGAAAAAAAGAACAATCTTCATAAGTTTAGCTCCAATTAATGTAAGAAAAAATTAAAAGTAGTGTTTCAATTCGTAGAAAATTCTTTATAATTGTATGTAAAAATTTTGTAATAAGGAGTCATTTATATGATAAAAATGAAATCTAATTTTGAAAAGTTTAATATTAGCAGTATACTTTTATGACATAATTAAGTTTGGAATGTCAAAAATAGTAAAATACAATTTTGGACGAGTACTGGATGATAGTTTGGGAGCTATAAATTATTGAAAAATAAAACAAACAGTGTTATAGAAAAACGTATATTATTTGGACAAAACTTGAATAATAAGTTTTCTATTACATTACTTGCTGGTTTATGTGGTACTTTTTAAAATTCCAAACATAATAGGCACACAAATTTTGAATTTAACTGAATTTTAAACATAAGGTATAAATTCATAAAGCGATTATTGAAAATTCACAAGTACTACATATACTGTTTTCATCCGCATGACAATCCACATGATCGGAAGTCACACAAAACAAATTTTCATTCACTTTTGATTTTAAGTTGCCAAATTAAAAACAGAAATTTAAAACCAGTAACGTTAGAAGATCATACTTTATATAAAAGTTGCAAATCTTTTTACTGCAATTTACTTTATACTAAATGCTAGTATGATATAATTACATATTTACAGATGAGCATTATTATTCTAATTGACACATAATTGTTAAATTATTAATTTAATAGATTTGACGGCGCTATTACGCAACCTTCAAAATGTATTTCTTAATAATGACATAGTTTCCGAACACGCAAGGGGCCTCCGCCCACTTCCCACCCTCAAAAAAGCGATAGTAGGAATTTAAATAACCGATATGGTAGTAAAGCCATCGCATCGCAAGATACTTTTGAAATCCGCCAGGTGCGACATTCGAGTCTGCTATGTTAGCGATGAAATTGGCGTAGCAAAAGGTGTTCACGTTCAGAAGAATGTCGAGAATCGCGTAAGAGTGTGGTATGTTAACATGATGCTTTTCACGGAAGACTGTTGTTATATTATCAAAGTTTATTTTCCCAACAAGAAATCGTTCAAAGAAATGAGATACTGGTATACTGTAAGTGCTATCTTATTCAAAATATCCAACAATGCAGCGATTTTGTAATTATACAATAGCCTGACTTGCTGAAACCAGTCTTCGTGAACATGATTAAGTATATACAAGAGTATCTGGAGGTTTGAGGAGGACAATTTAAACAAGAACAAATAAATACTTGATAGGAATTCGCTTGTATTTTTTTTTTTTTTTCAAAATCTAACTAGCCTTTTTACTCTCTGCATTTTAACTCTTATTTAGCATTCTTTAGAAGTTAAATCAATGTAAATTTGCATCAAAAAATGAGGCATGATAAATTGAATTAAGGAAAAAATATGGAGGTGTGTGGTGTGTGTGTGTGTGTGGGGGGGGGTTGATTGTAATGATATTTTTAAAAGTTCTTATAAAAATAAATATGTACTCGATGGAACCCTTCAAATCTTAACGCCAAACAACTTGATGATACCATAGAAAAAAGTTTCGAAACGCTTTAAAATTTTTGAAATTTTTGAAAATGTAATTACAATAGTAGTAGATAAAATCATAAAAATGAGATTTAAAGCAAATAGCTTAATCCAACTACTTTTAAAACAGGCGTTATGACTTTGATTAAAAAGAAGAATATCAACGTTATAAATGCACAAATAATACACAAAAAAGCAGTAAATAGCTATTTCGAATCTACAAGCGAGATTTTTTGTCAGTGTGACAAAGAGCAAAGCATAGCGTGCTAGAAAAAGCAAGACTGGGCAAAACTACAGAAAAGAGATGGCTTATATACCCGATGCGGGTAGAGAACGCGCCAGAAGCAACCAATGAGCAGAAAGCATCATGAAACAACTAAGTGGACAAGTAAAGGCATCTACCGGAGAGCAAAAGAACGAAAACCAAAAAAGGGAAACTAAATTAATGCTTTCCAAATACCTGGAAAATCAGATGTACTAGATAAGTCATTGACTAAGGAGTGAGTATTTTTAATGATGTGTTAAACTTCCCAAAAATCAAGATTAAGGTTAGAAGAACATTTTTGGATAATCCTGGCTGAGGAAAAGTTGAACTTATGTTGTCCCCGTAATTGACGAAATATTGTATGTATATAATATGTAATTGATGAAACCCGTCTATTCTGGTAAGAATTTTAATTCCAATTCTAATACTTCAGTTGTTTTCCCATTTTTTTCTAAAATTAGTCAGCAAATTGTTAAAGTTTTAAGAAGGTATGAATTCAATGTTATTTTTTCTCCTGTTAATAAAATCTCTTTTTCAAATCTCAAACACCCCATTGATCGTATAGAAACTGGGGTATTTACCAAATCTCTTGCCAGTGTGGTCTCTCTTATATTTGGCTAAACGTGCTCTTAGATTTCGTTTAAAAGAGCATGAAGGTTATGTTAAACTAAGGAGCTTAAACATTATTTTATTGTTCAACACTTTTGGTCTTTTCAACATAGGGTCAACTTTTCCTCAGCCAATATTATCCAAAAATGGTCTTCTAACTTTGATCTTGATTTTGGGAAAGCTACCACATCATTAAAAATTCTCACTCCTTAGTCAATCTAGTACTCCTGATTTTTCAAATATTTGGAAAGCTTTAATTTAATTTCCCATTTTTGGTTTTCGTTTCTTTTGTTCTCCGGTAGATGTCTCTACTTTTCCACTCAGCTATTTCAAGCTGGTTTCTTCTCATTGGTTGCTTTCGGCGCGTTCTCTACCCGCATCGGGTATATAAGCCATCGTCCCTCTATCGTTTAGCCCAGTCTTGCTTTTTCTAGCACGCTGTGCTTTGTTCTTTGTCGCACTGAAGGAGAACCTCGCTTGTAGATTCGAAATAGCCATTTGCTGATTTTTTGTATATTATCTGTGCATTTATAACGTTGGTTTTCTTTCTTTTAATAATATTGCACAAAGGTTTCCTTTGCTATTTTTATTTTTTGGTTTTGATGTTTTTATCTTTTATGTAAACTTTACATTCATATAAAAACAGCTCTATCATCTTAAGTTAAAACAGCTTCCTAATCACTATAACGATCATTAAGATAACGATATCCTTAAAAGGTAAAATAATTTAAAAATTATCAATACATGAAAGTTATTTTATCTTAAATTTAGTGTTTTGCACAGCATTCAAATCACTTTCTAATTATATTTAAAATAAGTCATAAATAATGTTAATAAAACATGAGTAAAAAATTTGTAAATAATCACTGAAGAAATAACAAAAACAAAATTCCGTAAATTCCTTTCATAACTTATTCTGTGATGTACTTCCCACAATTCAATTAAGCTGAACAAATGAAGAATTTTATTGCTGAAGACATTAGAATTATGTAAATATAGGACACAATGTAAAAAAAGATATATGTTTCTTAATCTAGGAAAATATAATATAACTCCAAGTGGAAATATACAATAACCTCGTCGGAGTTACCCACGATTCCGACAAGCATTCTTTATCTCTAGAAACTTCAAAAACCAATATTTTTTCGAGATTTAAAGAAATTTTTATAAAAGCATTTTTTTATGCAACTGATTTTGATTGATGATAAGTTTTATAGTGTAATAATCAGCTTTTTCAGCCCAGAATATAGATTTTTTGGATTCAATCAATTTTCAAATAAACATTTTCATGTTCAACAAACATGATAAATTAACAACGTCAACATTCACATTAAAATAAATATATTTTTCTTACCCTTGCATGTAAAATCCACTACGAGGAAACCGTGACTACCTCCGTAGGTTTTCACACCCCTCGAGTTGTGGTAAAGCAAGTACGGGTTGGAACATCCCGACTTAAGGCCTAGGGTCTGGTTCCCTTTTGGGTTTCCAGCTCCGAAGCTGTTGGGGGACGCCGTCCCGTCTCCAAGTGTCTCGCGGTGACTCCCCGTGGTTTCACCGCGTGTCGCAACGGCATACGTCGTCAACACGTGGGTTCAAGGTTAGAGGGTCCGTATTGGATCAGCTCTCTGAACGGCCGAGCGAGACAAAGCTACTGACGTGATAAAAGTCTTTCACGACTTGGGTTCGGTGGTCGCCTACGCGCGGGGTGCTCCCTCACGGGCGCCTGCGGAACAGCTTACTTTTACCCTTGCATGTATAAATTCAATTACGTAGCTGAAAATGTTTAATTGAGACTTCACCCTACAACAGATATTACGGTTTAAATAAACTAATTAATGCATTATAAAAACTACTCGGAAACGTTTCTGAAAGTCAGTGGCATCAAATGAAACTTTTTTTTTTTAAATAAATGATTCTTTAAATATCGAAAAAACATTAGTTTTTGAGTTTTCTATAGATAAAGAACTCTTTTCGAAATCGTTATTGACTGGGAAGAGGATATTTTATATTTTCGTACGTGGTTATATTATATTTTTGCTGATTAAGAAACATTTGTCTTTTTTTACAATGCAAATACTGTTTAAGAATTCTTTAATATGATTTTTATTGATTATGTAATTTAAAGTATTCACTGAAAACTGAATTTACTTATTAACTATTACACTAAGAGTAAATTAAGAACCAAATACCAAATGAAAAATAAATAATAAGGATATGTAATTTTTAATTTTTTTTCGTTTTTCACTGTTTAACGTTATTTAAATTTTTAATTTATAACTTTATATTTTACAATGATCTTCAAAGACAATGATCATTGAAAATAAACGAGGATTAAAGATTTCAACAGTAATTGCGTTTGATTTTACTAATTTAAAATAATTCCATAATTATTTAATTAAAGCACGAATTAGCAAAATTTGAATTAATTACTGAAGAAATCAAAAAAGTTTCCTGTGAGGTATTTAAATAACTTATTCCGTACGATAATTCTTCACAATTCAATTAAGATGAACAGATGCAAGAATTCGAATGCAGGAAGTCATCACAGGATTATGACAACATCGAACCACGGAAATTGTCTTTAATTCCAAGTTGGGGACATCGAATTCAAAATTACGCCATATGCTGCTTGGGAATTCTTTAAGATCGATTTTTATTGATTATGGAAAAGGTAAACGAAAGCTAACGTATTCGTTGAAAACTCAATTTACTTATTGGATACTGAATTATAGAAGACCTTTCAAGAATATAAATTATTCTTTAAAGACTAATTTGAAATTGCATGCAAAACTATTCGATTTTATATTAAATTTAGTGTTATACGCAATTTACTATCTAAATATGATTAAAATAACTCTTTAGTAATTTCAATAAAAAATAATTAAGAAAAATTTGTCTTAATTACCGGCAAAATCAAAAGTTTCCCTTTAAGTTCCATTAATAAATTATTCTGCGAGATAACTCTTTTAATAATTCAATTAAGGTGAACAACAGATGCGAGAATTCAATTGAGAAAGACATCACAGGAGGCATGAAAATACTGCCTTTAACTGCAGGTTTGTGGTATCGAATTAAAAACTTTGGCAGATGCTGTTTAGGCATTCTTTGATATCGATTTTTATTGAGTATGTAAGAGGTAAATGAATTCTAAAGAATTTACTGAAAACTGAATTTAGTTATCGCTTTTACACCAAAAAGGAATTGGGAACTAAGTACCAAGGATACAAGAAAATAACTTATAAAAGAATCATGTTATTTGCTATGTATGTATTTCGTGCTGTACTCCCTAAGTTTATTTAATTTTGAAATTGAAAGTTTTACGCTTTAAAATGAACGTGTTTTCGTTTTTAGTACAGGAAATGCTCGAAATTCATAAAATTCATAGTATTATATCTCGGTGCGATTTGGTTACGAAAGAATGGAATATTCACGGATAAATATTTCTAAGTATAATATATCATACGACTTACTTAACAAATGCTTGGACAATGACGGCAACTAAGTACCAAAAAAAAAAAAAGGCATATATATATATATATATATATATATATATATATATGTTATTTATAACAGGTATGAAATCATTTTTCATTTTATTATTTTTATTTCCCTATTTGTGTATGATGAATTCTATGCTGTCTTATAATGGTTATATATGTATATATATATATATATATATATATATATATATATATATAATGAAGTAATCAAATAAGTTTTCTAATGAAGTAATCTTTTTTGATTGTTCTAAAACCGTTTTCTTTGTTATTTCAAAGGTAATCTAATTATTAATACTTGATTTTTGTGATTTTACTCCATTTAATATTCTCAGTTTTTTAGCACTTTCCAACCTAGTTGAAAAGTGCTTATGACTTCGGTTTGTCTGGCCGTATGGCCGTCTGGCCGTCTGTCCGTGCTCTAACTCCCGTAAATATGCTCGGATTGCTCTGCAATATTTATATGTTATTGTCGTTAGCTATAGCATGTTCCCTATTTCAACGGAAGTGTGTAGCTCTTATAGTTTTTTTACAGGGACACTCAAAAGAATTCCGTTACATTGCGGTCTATGGGGGAAAAATCATTTGCGGTTTACTTTGTTGATGTTACACAATTTCAAATACATTGTAATTGATTTATATCACTAAGGTGCATTAGAAGAAGCTTAATATGGAATAGGGTGTGCATACCACTTATAGTTACTATACAGGGATAGTCAAAAGAATTCCGTTACATTACGTCTATGGAGAAAAATCGTCTGCGGTTTATTTAAATAATGTTTCACTATTTTAAACGCATTGAAATTTATATATATTACTAAGGTGCATTACAAGAGGCTTACTACAGAATAGTGTGTGTATAGCAGTCATCGTTCATTTACAGGGACATACAAAAGAATTCTCTACTGTCTGTTAACAATAATTCCTGGCGTTTTAAGTTGCTGAACGCGATTTTCAATTGAACTCACTTTTTGTCTATTACTGGGTGTGTATAAATTCTGTATTTCATATACAGGGTAGCACAAAAGTTCGAGAACACATTTCCGTTTATTGACAGAAACTCCAGAAGGAGAATTTTAAACTGTGCTACGCGTTTCCTAACTAAACTAAAATTTATCATCCTATATAGTATATATACAAATCTATAGATCATATACAGGGTTGAATAAAAGTACTCGGATACTTTTCCGAATATTGTATCTGTTCGAAATTCCTGAAATTATGTTTTTTAATATGTTATGCGTTTTCCAAATTGTTTACTTAGATGTTATCTTTTAGCTTATTAAACTGTATGTTTTGTAAAATTATTTTGGAAGCGTTGGAAAGTGCTACATAATCTATGCTTGGCGCATGATTTTTCGTTCTTGTTTTCTTTTCTCCACATACTTTTATTTTTATGTTATTATTTTTTTCCAATTTGTTTATTTTACATTTTTGGATACATATTTTATATTGTATTATAATTATTGGTTCATATATATTGTCTATTTTTCTGAGATTTAATAGTATTATTAACAAAAAAGTTTATATATATATATATATATATATATGCAATGGAATGGACACTGAAGGAATTATACTTAAAAGGATGAAAAAGCAAGAATAGGAAAAGCAAAGTTGGAAAACAATGAATATCTTATAGAATCTTCAGAAGAGCTTTATAAGAATATTCATAGTAAATATATGTTATTTCATCAAATATTGTCATCATTATGCCTAAAATTGACAATATTAATCTCCTAATAACATATATAAACGAAAAAAGAATATTAATAAGCGACATGAGGTTATAATAATAATAAAATAAATAAATAAATATGCAATTGAAATAAAAATTAGATAAATAAACAATTATTCAAATTAAATAGTAATTAGATCATAAATTAATGTTCAAGACTCACCAAAATAGACAAATTTGACTGTAGATGGAAAAGGATTGTAAGTAACTTGACAATCAGCCAGACATCAACTCATATATATATATATGTGTGTGTGTGTGTGTGTATTGCATTCTGCTATTTATTTTAGCTCCATACAGCAGTCAAAGTAAAATATGGCAAACATCTCCAAATTTAATGCAGTCGTATTCGAAGTATCAGCAGCCGAGTAAAAATGTAGATAGCAGAAAAGAAAAAAACGATGCACTCGAATTCATTTATTTAAACTCAATCATTTTAAATTCCGAGGGAATATTCTCTTTATAGAACGATAATCTTAACAAATCTCCATCTTAAATAAGAACATTTTTTTTTATTACACACCAGTATCATTTTATTTTTAACACTCACTTCGACCACAAAAATCTTCTCTCTTTATGTCCGACCGTTCGTTTTAAGCGAAGTACGCGCAAGCAGAATTTCGTAACACGTGACCTCCTTTAACAAATACATGTTCAACTTTCGGCTCGCATTCATTTTTATTGTTAAATTAATATTGATGAAATAAGTCTAACGAATGTCTTTGGCAGGAAAATAATTTTCTGGAACAGTGTGGAAATTAAAAAGCTTGGGAATAGAGATTATTGAGGGAATAAAGTTCGGCTTTTGCGTATTGAGGAAACAATTTAAAAGAATGATTTTTTAGACTATTAGCAAAGGGGGAAAATGGTGAATTTACGCAGATTAAAAGAAATAAAAGATATTTACATGCGTTAATATATAGGAAATATTTAATTTAAGAAAGAAGTTAAGAAAATAGGTTTTTTAAGAAGAAATATTCTTATGAAATGTGATTTTTACATCGTATTTGTCGGGAAAAAAAGTGAATTTAAGTAGACTAGCATAAAAAATATCTTAAAATATGGACAGTAATGAAATATTTTTAAGAAAGGGAATACTTCACGGACCTAGACGTGAGGCGAGGGTCTCTCGAGCAGCTGGGATCGGCCTACGGGAGGTCCTTCCACTGCCTACGGACAGTGGCGTAGCTACATATTCAGCGCCCTGGATCAAGTGAAATTAGTGCGCACCCTTGTTATCCGAAAACGTTCTGCAAAACGTGGAGTTTAAAAACCATCTATTTATTTCGATTTAAAAACTTACTTTTATTTAAAAGTTTTACCATTTTAACAAGATAACGTAAATTAAACGTAGGAATTACAAATAAAATAATAAAATTAACTCTAATTCTTTAAGTTAAATATTTACTTCGAACTGGTCGGAACTTTTGTTTTAAGCACCCAAGGACAAAGTACAATTTGTTGCTAGTAACTGATTTTTTTTTAACAAAAATTTGCAGGCCCGACTCGTACAAGAAAATTGGTGGCCCTGTATAAAAGATGAAAGTTCGGCCCGGCCCGTAGAAAAGACCAAAATTTGCAGGCCCGACTCGTACAAGAAAATTGGTGGCCCTGTATAAAAGATGAAAGTTCGGCCCGGCCCGTAGATAAATTTTATTGACTTGGCGTTATAAAACCAAAATGTTAGGCCCGAGTCAGGACAACACAAATTTTATTTTTGCCCGGTATAAAAGCTAAAATCTCGGCCCGAACCCAAACCGGTATAAAAACAAAGTTCGGCCCGACACGGTCCGCCTGAATTTCTACAAAACATTCTGAAATTTCGGAAACAACATTATACTACAATTAAAATTATTCAAAAAGCACACCTTAATTATGCATAGATTTTATTTTTATATTATGCTCGAAATACATGGAAAACATAATCTCAAAAATGACATACAGTAGAACCACAATTATCCGACGTAGTTGGGACCGAACATACATCGGATAATCGAAATTTCCGGATAACCGAGAATTTATCAATATTCATATAAATAAATAAATAAATTTTATCTGATTTTACTTTAGGCATTTTCTACATGACAGTTTTATATTTGATATAATAACTGCATTAGATAAAATTTTACACTATTAAATGGTCAAAATGCGATAATAAATGAATATCTTTCATACATGACATAAATTCCCTACTTCCTCCCCCCATATGTTTTTCCAAATCAAAAGCATTTAAATATATGAGAGGATGGCGCCATATAATAATTATTTCTTGACCGCCAGTTTCACAATCACTCGTTAACCGACTTCCTATCTAGGAATAGATGAAGATTTGAGAAAAATATATCATTTATATATACATATATTTTTTTATTTTACCGAATGAATAACATACAATATGCACTTAGGATGAATTTTAGAAATGTTTACGCACTTATATGCATTTATAGAAAACATAGCCAAAATATGCAAATACATATGCCCATATGCAGTTGTATATAATCCGGATTCTACGCGATTAATAATGAAAAAAATATGCAAATACTTTTTTCAAAACTTTATTTTATCCTTTCTAATTTTGCGCCCTTCGGATTCGTGCGCCTGGATTAGTTTGCTCAATTGCTTCTCGGTAGCTACGCCCCTGCCTACGGAGTAGGCTCCGAACACTGGTAGAGTCCTCGCGCCGCAGAGAACCACCCGCACTTGCGAGGGGAAAGACGTACAAGTGAGCTCCTGAACTTGTGCAAAAGATTTTATTGGTAGAGCGCAGAGGTACAAAATTCCAGAAAACGTGCCATGCGCAATGTGTTCTAAACCAATCAAAAGACGCTCCGGTGCACCTCACTGGCGGCAGGCTAAAAACTGAGTGCTTCGGTCGGGCTTGGCGCGAGAAAATCACTTGGAGAAAAATAAGATAGGTTTATTGATAAAATGGAATATTCTAAATGTGATGAATTCTGAGGTGGAAAAGCAAAGTTACAAAGCGTAAAATGAAAGGGAATTTGATTGTGGGGAACGAAAAAAAAGTATTTTAGAGTGAAAATTACTAAATTAAATGGGTAAAATATTTAGAACATTAAAATATGTTGCGTCATTTTCTTTCAATCTGTAATTTGCAATCGTGGATATCTATTTTTCTATTGTATTATAATTACTGGTTAATTAATATTTTCTCGATAGTCTAGTGATTTAATAGATATATGAATTGCAAAAAGTTTTATTATATATATATATATATATATATGTTATAGTGTTTGTAATGCATCAATTTTGAATAGTTTCCACATCCTTTTCGAAAACAATTGATTGAGCTGTTTAAAACAGCCATTTGAGGAAAATAATATTGTTACGAAAATTATCAAACTTACGTAAAATATCCTTCAAATGGCATTTTGAGAATGATATTAGACTTTTTAAGTATGTGTTAATTTCTTTTCTAGTGCCCCATTAAAACGTTTTGAAAGTTTTATAGCTATCTGAAGAAATCATTTGCTGTAAAGGACATGAAACTAGAGGAGTTTAATTAGAGGCTCATTATATATCCAATAGAAGTGTAAAAGTAGCTTACTTAAGCACGTTAATTACTTTCTGAAATTATTAGAAGCAATGTTTGAAAGATAATGTGATTCTAGTACATTTTCGTTATGATAATTGAATGTGATCCGAATTAAACATAATGAAGTGATTTTTGTATTTCCTTATTCTACGATTCTCGTATTAGAGAAGAGAAGACATTATATATATATATATATATATATATATATATATATATATATATATATATATATATAAGCATATGTTACTACACAATTAGGTTTCATGTGCTATCTTTTTGTAATTTGCTTTGATTTCTAAGCTTTTCCTAAAAGTAAAAAATGTATTATTTTTTAAGATTTAAAAAAAAAAAAAGAAAAAATGAACAAGAGAAAAATAAAAGTATGGTCTTTTATTTGAAAACAAATTCTATATACAAATATAACATAAATTATTTGTTAAGTGAATACTAGAAAGTTTTTGAAGCATTGTTTGGGGATATTGGATGTTTGTTATGTTAGCGGTAAAACAACTTTCACAAAAAAATGTTTTTTCAAGAAATATACTAAAAATTGAATATATTTTTGAAATACAAAGGATGTGAATAATCACTTTACTAAACAGCGTACAGCCGATAGAGTGAAAAAATGCCCAGAACGGGGATCGATCCCAGATACCTTGGTATAGCGCACCAAGTGCTCTACCATTTAAGCCATCGGGACGATATTCAGTCTAGCATTCTCTCACTCGTATAGGGCAAGGCTACAACCTCGTAGCAAGAGATGGAACGTCAATAATGAGCACAACACCGTTGGCATACATGAGGCAAATTAAACCCAGTATCGGTGAATATTTATATACTATTTAATTTTTCAGCAGAGCTGAAATTACGCTGTAAATCAATGAAATACAAAGGATGTGAATAATCACTTTAATAAACAGCGTACAGCCGATAGAGTGAAAAAATGTCCAGACCGGGGATCGATTCTAAATCTCTTGGTATAGCGCACCAAGTGCTTTACCATTTCAGCTCTGCTGAAAAATTAATTAGCATATAAATATTCACCGATACTGGGTTTAATTTGTCTCATATATGCCATCGATGTTGTGTTAATGATTGATGTTCCATCTCTTGCTACGAAGTTGTAGCCCTTGTCATATAAGAGTGAGAGAATGCTAGACTGAAGATCGTCCGGATGGCTTAAAAGGTAAAGCAATTGGTGCGCTGTACCAAGGGATCCGGGATCGATCCCCGGTCTGGACATTTTTTTCACTCTATCGGCTGTACGCTGTTTAGTAAAGTGATTATTCACATCCTTTGCATTTAATTAATTTATAGCGTAATTTCAGCTCTGCTGAAAAATTAATTAATATATGAATATATTTCATTTTTATGAAAAGCCACAACTCGTATAATCTGGAACTCAACATATACATAACTCAACTCGTATGTATAATGCAGAATGGCAAAATGTTGTGGAGTTTCGAATACCAATCTGTAATGATGCAATTCTACGAACTAATTGAATACTAGTAACATGGGGTATTCTATTAATAATGTCAGTCATGAAGATTGGTGAGTTTCTCAAATGATGTCATAAGAGGATATCTGGAATACTCTCAGTGTTTCAGCTTTTCTGGTTCATGTAGTCTCGAATTCCGGTATGTTTCATAAAAAAAAATTGACATCAGAGATAACTAAGAAATGAAGAATGTCTTCATATTTTTTAAGGGTTTTTCGAAAATATGACGTATTACTGAGTCTAAAAAGGGTCTAACCGAAGAAAATTTTATAACAGCATTAGTAATAATGCTTGGAATAAAATTTTGGCACTTTTTAGGAATATGTATTGCATGTGCACAGATGCTGTTAAACAACAGAGGTTACAATATATAACTGTCAGTGAGACATAATTTTTACATTTTCGGTCATCATCTTATTTTTAACACTTTCCAACCTAGTTGAAAAGTGTTTATGACTTCAGTTTGTCTGCCGTATGGCCGTCTGCCGTCTGCCGTCTGTCCGTGCTGTAACTCCCGTAAATATGCTCGGAATGCCCTGCAATTTTTATATCTTATTGTTATAGCATGTTCCCTATTTCAACTGAAGTGTGCAGCCCTTATAGTTTTTTTTACAGGGACACTCAAAAGAATTCCGTTACATTACGGTCCATGGGGAAAAATCATTTGCGGTTTATTTTATTGATGTTACACAATTTCAAATACATTGTAATTGATTTATATCACTAAAGTGCATTACAAGAAGCTTAATACGGAATATGGTGTGCATAGCATTTATATTTACTTTACAGGGACAGTCAAAAGAACTCCGTTACATTACGTCTATGGAGAAAAATCGTTTGCGGTTTAATTAAATAATGTTTCACTATTTTAAACGCATTGAAATTTATATATATATCATTAAGGTGCGTTACAAGAGGCTTACTACAGAATATTGTGTGTATAGCAGTCATCGTTCATTTACAGGGACACACAAAAGAATTCACTACTGTCTGTTAACAATAATTCCTGGAAGTGCGTTTTAAGTGGCTGAACGCGATTTTAAATTTAACTCACTTTTTGTCTATTACTTGGTGTGTATGAATTCTGTATTTCATATACAGGACAGCACAAAAGTTCGGGAACACATTTCCATTTATTGAAAGAAACTCCAGAAGGAGAATTTTAAACTGTGCTACGCGTTTCCTAACTAAAGTGAAATTTAGCATCCTATGTAGTATATATACAAATCTATAGATCAAATACAGGGCTGAATAAAAGTATTCGGATATTTTTCCGAATATTTTATATGTTGGAAATTCCTGAAATTGCGTTTTTAAATATGTTATGCGTTTTCCAAATTGTTTACTTAGATGTTATCTTTCAGCTTATTAAACGGTAATGATTTCTAAAACTATTTTGGAAGCGTTGGAAAGTGTTACATAATCTATGCTTGACACATGATTTTTCGTTCTTGTTTTACATAATATAAATACCATTTTATATACCAAAAGAAAAGCTCTTTGTTATTCTTCAAAGCTCTATAAACTTACAACATTAAGGATTAACATAATTATAAAAATATGATATAATAAAATAAATATGCCTGGCACATATTTTTCATGTTCAAAGACATTTGCTGTTAGATTTTCTAAAGCAAATTTTCACTTCTAATCTCCATATATTTTTCTCCTTATAATCTAAACCTCTTTTCATTTATCTTATCCACTTTACCAATTTAGTAAGTAACATTTTTATTAGTAAATACTAATTATATTTAGTAAATAATATTCTATTTATGGTTTACACGATTTCTTACTTTCATGAATTAAATTTTTTATTTGTAACATTTGTTGTCTATAGATAAAAAGAAAAATATATCATGTGCTAGACAGTTGATCAATATTTGATTAGCCACCGCTCTAATTAATTAAGGAAAGCAGTTCACGGGAATTAATTGTGAAAGAATCCTTCGCTTAATTAGATCGAAAGTTTGCTATGTGGTTCATGAACAAACAACGCCCCCAGAAGGAGAAAAAGAATATTACGTAAAAGTTAAAACAAAAAAAGATTGTCAAATTTTGAAACTTTTGTGTAGACGACGAGAAACAAAGCAAGGGAAATATTTTGGGTAGAAAAGTGTAGTTTTACTTGTTCTTTTAAGTTAACGAAGGTTTCTTAATTGGACAGAAAATACTGAATGTTACTTAAAAATTTACAATTATTGGATACTTTTTCTGTATAGGGAAAGCAGGTTAAAATCGGATATGTTATTATTAGTTACTTCTTAAAGCAAGAATTTTCAACAAAATTTAATGAAATTTTATATAAATGTCCTGCATTTGTCGTTGTACAACAATATCATTATAAATATTTGTTTGTCACATTGTCATTAATAAATGCTTTTCTAGAAAAATTCAAACCATCCAGTCTTACCCCCTATAGGGGAATAAGACCGTATGGTGCGGTTAAAGACTTAAAGGAAACAAGGGAATTTGTATACTCTCTTTTACAAAGCAATAAAACAAATTATTTTACAATTTTAACTATAAACCGTTCATAACAATATTTAAATTGTCCAAAGATTTAATATTTAAACATGGAAAGAACAAAATCTTCATAACAATTGAGAAAATCAAAAAAAGAATTTCACTGCTTTATCAGTTTTAGAAAAATAATAATCGCTTTTGCTTATGTAGTTTTACTGTATTTTCTTCAAACATTGTTTACCGCCTCTTTAGGCATTGTTTTTCACTATCCGGTTTCATCGATATAAAATTGTATATCTTAAGCTTTCCAATTTCTCCTTACTTTCCCTTATTTTTGTGTGTACTATATTTTAAATGAAAAACATTTATCTGAAAAAAACTATTGTGGGTATGAGGTGTATGAAATATTGTTGATCTTTCAGTAAATATTTGCTTATTAATTTATTTTGCCAATAAAGAAATAATTTACAAATAGGAACAATTGAATATTGCACATAATTGTATCGAAAGCACTCTATTTTTATTATTGATAATTTTTCATGCAAGTAAGTGAAAATCGAATTTGTTTTAGAGCATATTTAACGTAACTAAACTGTAATTATTTTCTGTTGGTAAAATGTATAACTTTCTTTTACTGTTGCAACATTTTCCTTGGAATCCACTATATAACAGTAATTGTGATCGCTTCGGAATGAAAGACTATTCGGTTGTCAGAAATGAAAATACATACCTGTGATGTAGAGGCCCACAGCTTTTGAAACTTAGATGTTTAATTTATCAACTCAGAGTTCAATACACATTTTTAGTAAATAAGTTTATTATAACCAATGAAATTAAATTAATCAAAATAAAGGAAAAAGATGAGCCACCGCTCATATTCACATTACAGAATATCTCACTTCACAAGCCTAAACTTGTCTAGATATGTTTAAGTATTAAGACGTCATTTCATTAGGTCCTTACAGCTCCCACTCCAAAGCTTAAACGTCTTCTCTTTTCCGTCCAGCAACTCTCTTTTTATTTTCCTCTGGGGGAAGGTCTAAGAATCAATTTTAATCTAATTGGTATGTTCATGACATCTTCAGTTTTCGTAGTTGATTTCCATAACATTTAGTGAAAAACTAACTATGTCCGAAAATTTAGGAACTGAAAATCTTCTCACACACATATGCTGTTTTCAAGGTGAAACTAGCACATATTGTTGATATTCCTCACCCGTTTCACTCTATTAATCTTAGCTCCTAAATGGGATGCTTTCACTTCACCGCAAGTATTTCATATTTTGCTGTAAAGGGAACTATTGTCCTTGCTCTGAGAATTTGTGTATTTGTCCCATCGGACAATACTGGAAACAATCTTATTGTAAAGTCACTACCTAACATGTCCTTTAAATTGGATCCGTTTTGTTTAAACACTCTCACTTGGGTGGTCTTCTAACATAATCACCGTAGAAACTGGCCAATGTTTATCTATACAGGGTGCACCCGATAAATGGGCCGTAACTTTTTTATATTTTTATTTTAAAACTCTTTTTAATTAAAAAAATGTTTCTAAATATAGGATTTAAATTTTTTTTAATTAAACGTAAGTGTTAAAAACTGATAGCAATCATCATTTGTAAGGAACATGGAATTAGCGCAACTACGTAATTCCTGGACTACGTGCAGGGCGAACTGCAGAAAAAAAGAGGATGTCAACATCATTCTTTTAGATACAGGTTGCAAAGCGGAAAAGATGCTAATCCTGATCTCGCTCACCAGAAAGGTCTACACAAGGTACACAAGGATCGCACAAATCCAAATAAGGTGCATATAAATTCAGGAGATCATCAGTAACACGGACATTTAGAGGGCTTTATAGCAAAAAATGCTGAACATGTCGCATGCAATGGGTCGCAAGATTGTAGTTGAAGTTATTAGAAATAAATAGTTATTTCTTAGAAAAAACTGAAATTTTGAGTTTAATTACTAAATTTGTGTTTATTTATAGCGTGCACCCTCTCTCTCTCTCTCTCTCTATATATATATGTATATATAAACAAGGTTTCGTAGAAAGAAAAACTATATGAATGACTGCAAATTTAGTATGTAATAAGAATCAATTTCTGTAATTAAATATCAAATCAGATGGTGAAATAAAAATCAGTTTTTTTCATATCAAATTGACAAATTTTTATGTTAAATTAGGTGAGTGCAAGATTTTTACATGTTTTAAACATAAAATGAAACACAATTTTATCTTACAAAACATAAGCGACGCAGTTGCATTCCAAACGAAAATTCATATTCGAGACCATGAAAAACATCTACAAAGCTGATAAAATACATTATTTTAATAAAAATAATAACTGTTTGATTCTGTTTTACTGCTCGATATATTTATTATATCAACGCCTGTTCTATTGTGTTAGCATGAATTTAAAAAAAAAAATTTCAAGGGATTTTTTATGATTTTAGAAACAAGTTTACAAAATTGACAGCGATGACTGAATTATTTCTAAATTTTATTAATTGCTTTTATTTTACATAAACATTGATTTTGAGGTCGATTGAAAATAAGACATTAAGCACAAAAGATAAGCTATATTTTGTTATCTTCGGTTATATTTATTGACAACACATCACTATTTCTTCTAACGTCTAAGACAACATTTTCTTATCTTCTATGATATTTTATAAAACCAGATCATTAATCGTCGTAGTTATCTTTAATGACATTGTTATCACATTGTTATGATCATTAATCCTATTGTTCAACGGGATTATGGTAAATAATCAGCTTTGCACAATATAACACAAATTTAAATTTTAGTAAATGTCCCAGATTTAAACATTAATCATCAATGAAAAGCATGATGAAGCATAACCCATTTTATTTCAAATTAAAAATAATTTTTAAATTATAGAAGATGCCTTTAAATTAATCACTTTCTTTAATTTTGAGATGGTTACATTATACTAAATTTCTCTTTCTAATTTTTTGATAACTCTGTCAGACTAAAACTATCCAAATAACTTTCATATAAGTGTTTTTAAATAAAGATTGGTTGTTAAATCATTGGTTGAAACTTAATTTTGTGATAAAATTTTGGTTTCCATGTCAGTCTGTGTAGATTAGGAGCTAATATCTGAAAACAAAATGACTAGTTAAGATGAATAAAGATTTTACCCTTTTTATTTTACTATTTAGATTAGTCATCCTTCCCGAGGTAATTGCTGTCTGTTATACCGGGAAAAAAAGGGATCAATTGATTAATTGCTTCTCTGTGTATCAAGTTCCAAACTTAAGAAGAAAATGCCTGTTTAAGATGAATATATAAGTTTTCTCTCTCTATTAATATTAATTTTTTTAAATCAGTGAATTGAAAAATTCGTTTAATGTATTTATTTTACTTTCTTAGGAGGGCAATTCCTCTCAGCTACATTTAAAAAACATCGAAAAATCATGCTTCAAGCATAGATTATAAAACACTTTCTAAGACAGTCAGAATACTGTAACAAAATCTCAACAGTTTTATAAAGTTAAATATGATGTCTAAGTGAACAATTTGGAAAACACATTTGAAAACCCTATTTCAGCAATTATCATCATTAGTCAAGAAATTATTTGACATCTGTTGTGCAGCAATGTATATGATCTATAGATTTGTATATATACTACATGGTATGCTAAACTTTAGTTCTTTTAGGAATCGTACAGTATAATTCCCTTTCAGCCATTTCAGTCAATAAGCAGAAACGTACTCAAGATGTTTTGTGCAGCCTTGTATATGATTTATAGAATTTATACACACCAAATAATATGCAAAAAAATAGTTAAATTTAAACACGCGTACCACAACAGAAAACGCAGTTCCAGAAATTGATTTTCATGTACAGTACCGTAACAGAATTCTTTTGTAAATGAACGAGTAGTGCTATGCACACCATATTCTATACTAAGCATCTTGTAGTGCACCGCAGTGACATATATCAATTTTAATATGTTTGACATAGTGTAAGAGCATTAAATTACACTGAAAAGGATTTTTATCCATAGATCGTATGGTAACGGAATTCTTTTGACTGTCTATGTAAACGGACTATAAATGCTACACACTTCATTTTCAATATCGTAGATACCATAGTGAATCTGAATAACATGTATCAGTTCCATAGACCTCTGAGTATATTTACGCGAGTTAGAGCGCGGACAAAAAGACAGACAGACAAACTGAATTCATAAACACTTTTCACACTTGTTGGAAAGTGTAAAAATGAGCCGCTAGTTAATTGTACTCTTTTTATCGTGTGTCAAAGTTTAACAAAACAAATTGACTGGTGAATATGAATACAAGTCTTTTGCATTTCTGTTTTACTATTTTCCACAAATTATTAAAACATTGCTTCAAGAATCTATTTT
Organism: Maratus michaelseni; assembly: GCA_963931845.1. NCBI lineage: Eukaryota > Metazoa > Arthropoda > Arachnida > Araneae > Salticidae > Maratus > Maratus michaelseni. The sequence continues at coordinate 192,087,148 of OZ007587.1, forward strand.
ACATTTCCTGATGTAACTGGTCTTCTACACAGTGTAGAGTAAAGCAATTAAGTGCAGCTTTCAAGTGTAGAGTATGTTTAAAGAAAGGAGACGCTAACTAATTTTAGTTTAGTCAAGATTTTACTAATTGGAGGAAATAGATAAAATTCTTCGTTTCAGAAATCCATTCTTGAATTGAAATCAATAATCAGAACTGTACTTTGTTTTATCGATGTGTACGTGTGCACAAACAGAAGGAAAAAACTTGTCTACAAAATGTACATTTGCAGAGTAACGAATGACAGCTACATCGAATTTATGTGAAACAGGTAATCTCTGTGAGTTTCTCTCTCTTATAATCATTTGCACTCTCATGTTTAGCTGTATTACTGCGCATAATAAACCATTCTTTTATTCATTGTAATTTGTGTCTACCCTTCATATTTAATGTCTAATATTAAGTTAAATAAAGTGCAGCTTTTTAAAAAGCGTTTTTAAACTGTTAGACATCTTCTAATTTCATTTTCTCAATGGTTTTACTCCAGCGTTCGCTTTTTTATTTAAACGAACAAACAAAACAATAAATCGTGTTTTTGTATAAGCTATTATCCATATTCCACATCAAACTACTCTGTACTTCTAATCCAATAATAAAAGTCATTTTTATCGTAAAAATGCTAATTTAATATTTTAACGGAATTTGCAAAATCAAGTATTGTGTTAAGGTGAAAGAACACTGGTTTTTATACGAGTCTATGACGCACTTTTACAGATATCAGATATAATTTTCTTTTTACAGAATTGATATTAATGGACTAGGATCAATTATAAGGTGATGATATCAGAATATCTTTGCGTTTCCAGAGCTTCTTTCATCTTCTCTGCTCATCGTAAAATTTTGTTCAAATAATGATTTTTTCAATTTTTTTTTTGAATAAAATTGCGTAAAACACATTTGTTTATGCCGTGTTATTAACTCACAATCCTGTCACGAGTCTAAAAAAATCAAATGTCGCTTTTAATTGATCACCTTCTACTATTAGTTAATTAGCCATTAAAGAAATTTATAGTACATTTCAAGTATAATTTCTCTAATGCAAGCAGTAAAAACCATACGTACAAAACTTCATTGGATCGATATAGTATTAACTGATTAATTACTGGGAGTGAATCAACAACACGTGCACTCACAGTACTTATGAAACTCAATTACATAACTTATGAATAATTAATTGCAATTTTTCAAATAGAGAACCGATCTATCTCATTTTTTCTAAAGGTCATTGTATTCTATTTTTCTTAACATATAAGAAATCTACTATAACATAAATCTTACTTTACAATTAAAAAAGTCAATTTTTATTTTAAAAAAAAATTAAAAAAAAATAAAATTTTAAATTGCCTGCAGCAAAGCACAATGCATAATTGTTTTTAACTCTTTCCAACGATGTTGAAAAGAGTTTATAAATTCCGTTTGTCTGTTTTCCTGTTTGACCGTGGTCAAACTTTTGTAAATATACTCTGATTGACATGTAATTTTTATACGTTATTGAGGTTTAGAATTAGGTCTGGCATTGAAGACGAAGTGTGTAGTTTGTAGTATTTATATAGTGATAGTATTTATAAAGATTTAAAAAAATTATAATGTTTCAGTTTTTAGAAAATTGTAATTAAATGTGCAGTTTAAAAAGATTTTCTGTGTTGCAGTTTTACAGCCAGTTGACGTATTTTAGCAAGCATGTTTTGGCACAAAATTAACTCCAGTGGTGTTGTAACTTCTATACAGTTGTAGGCTTCATAAAATTAAATTAGTAATTTATAATTAAATTTTAAAAATATTAAAATGTTGTACCGTCATCGAAAATCAGATGTATACAATTGCTTATAATTCTAGCATCTCAGAATATGCAAAATTCCATTTTTACATGCATGAGTCAAAAGTTAAATAAGAGAGTGTAAAAAAGTGGGAAATCCCGCGGGCCATGTAGTAAGTATAATTACCATAACCATTTCGGGACTAACGGGACTTAAAAGTACGAGTCAATTTAAATTCATTTTCTTTTGTTATCTGCAGACAAAAATATAAATTGCTATTTTAAATTCATTTTCTTTTGTCTTTTTTTGTTATCTGCATGTAGTAATGATAATATTATATGTCTATACATACTTTATTATCACTTCATTTATATTTCAGCATTTTGTAGTAAAAAATTTGCTTAAAACTCTTTGCAGTGTTGGTCGTTATTTTATCTTAAACAGGCGTTCAATTCTTTAAATTATGCTACTTTTCCGAACCAATAAGGTATGATAATAAAATATAAAACACTCGAAAAATATTAAGTCTATTGTTGTAATTTAACATTTTCCAAACATCTTCAAAAATTCTGCCTTAGCCTACTGTCATATTAATAGAATGCAAAATAACTAATAGTCGTTAAATTTCATTACATTCATGTCATATTCGATAAAGTTCGGCAAACCTTAACGGTTGTGATTTGGATAACTACTTTTATTTTTTTAAACCTAAAAGTATCCCTCCCCCCCCAAAAAAAAATGCGTCAAGCATTGATTATGAAACACTTTCCAACACATTCAGAATACTGTAACAAAGCTTCACAGTATAATATGATGACAGATGATGTCTAAGTGAACAAGGTCAAGGTCAAACCGGGCGGGGTTGTCTACCTTTCGGTTTAAGCTCAACTAGCTTCGCCCAGCAGGTTTGTTTACCTAATTATACTGAGCATTAATAAATTATACTTTGTGATATTGAGCAATAATTATACTATGTAATTCTGAAATACAAATTCTGAAAATACAAGATTCCAAAAATACAAATTCTGAAAATGCAATTTACCAATCCTACTTAGCAGTGCTAAATACTACTATGTGATTTTCTAAGTGAACAATTTGGAAATCTTATAACACATTTAAAAAATCAATACCAGCAATTACCGCCAATTGTCTGAAAAGTATCAGAATTCTTTTGTGCAGCCCTGTATAGGATTTATAGATTTGTATACATACTACATAGTATTCTAAAATTGATTTCAGCTAAGAAATGCGTAGCATGATTGAAAATTCCGCAACAGCAAATTCTACTAATACTAAATGTACTCGAGATTTTGTGCAGACCTGTATATGATTTATAGAATTTATATACGCCAAGTAATATGAAAAAAAAAAGAGTTAAATTTAAGAGTACCGCAACTTAAAATGCACTTCCAGCAATTATTATTCAATTATTATCGATAAACAGTACTGAATACAAACTTTTTGTGTGTCCATGTACGAAGGCGGTTCGAAACGTTCTCGACCTGATAATGAAAAAAAAAACAAGATTTTTGACATAATTTCATTCATTTTTTCAATTTCCCTTGCATCTCAATACATTTAAGACACACTCTTGTGTGCGAATTCTTTAGTGCAGCCCAGTTACATGAACTATGAATGCTATGTACACCTTATTGTATAATAAGCATCTTATAATGCAGCTTAGTGATATATATCAATTAAAATATGTTTGAAATAGTGTAAAAGTATTAAAGTACATCGAAAACGATTTTTCACCCATAGACCGTACTGTAACGAAACTACACTGCTCAAAACAATTAAAGGATATTTGAAGTTTTATATAAAATAAAGATATAAACGAAATTTTTTTTGCCGAAAATAGAAGAAGAGAATCACAAATGCAAATTTTTCTGGTTTTCAAACTGTGGAGTATGCAAATTTTGAGTTCGACGTCAAAAACGTCGCTTCAGCGGCGCGAATGAAATTTGACTTTCAACTGGATAAAAGAGAATGAAGACAAGGATGATCGGCATTCAGTGATTGCTTTGTTTCGATGAGTACGATGTCTCAGCGAAGTCATTTGACAGATTCAGAAGCTTGGAGAATTGTTGGTAGGTTAGAAGGGGGCCAAACTCAAGCCGAAGTAGCGCAAGCCATTGGAGTGTCACAAAGTGGCATTTCCAGGATCTGGAACTGTTTTTTGGAGAGTGGATGTGCAGGCCGAAGACCAGGGCAAGGTCGTAGACGGGCAAAAACGCCCAATGAAGATCGGTATTTAGCGTTAACAGCTCGGAGACACCGAAACATGAACGCTACTCTTCTCCAACAACACCTTCGCTCGGCTACAGGCACCACGATTTCAACTCAGACTGTCCGAAACTGGCTCCATGCTGTAGGTCTGTATGCTCGCCGACCGATGGTATGTGTTAGATTAACATCAAGGTATCGTCGCGACCGCAGGGAGTGGGCAACCGAGCATGTCAACTGGAGGAGAAATGAATGGAGCAATATTCTGTTTTCTGACGAGTCCCGTTTTTCTGTGCATCCCGATAATAGGCGTATTTTCATCTGGAGGGACCGTGGCAGTAGGAATAATCCCGCGTTCGTGCACGAAAGTGTCAGATTTGGCGGTGGAGGAGTGTTGGTGTATGGTGGCATCTCCATTGACGGGCGCACTGACCTCTACATCATTCGAGATGGAGCTCTGACTAGTCGCCGATATAGGGATGAGATCCTCAGACCTATTGTAGTCCCTTACGCTGCAGCAATCGGAGATAACTTCATTTTAATGGACGATAACTGCAGGCCACATCGTGCAAACCTGGTGGAGGATTTCCTTTTCGAGAAAGGAATCATTCGAATGGAATGGCCAGCGTGTTCTCCAGACATGAATCCAATCGAGCACGTTTGGGACGCTCTAGGAAGACGAGTTTCTGACCGCCAACAACCCTACAAACTCTCCAAGAACTGGAAAGAGCTCTTCTGGAAGAGTGGGGCAGAATACCCCAACTCGTCATTAATAGCCTCATTGAGTCCATGCCTCAAAGGTGTTCAACGTTGCTGGCCGCCTGTGGAAACCATACCCCCTACTGAAAATGATTTTCTTTGAAGAAAACACCTTTTCTTATTCTTTTTTTCTCATATGCACAAATTGTGTTTTTTTCCCTTTGTACACAAATGCGCAATAAAATGCATTTTTTTCTGCCAAACATGTGTAATTTATTCTCATATAACCTACTATGTCTGTCGACCATGTATCAATCAGCTAAAAAGTTTCCCAGATACAAAATCCACCTAAAACTGCAATATCCTTTAATTGTTTTGAGCAGTGTATTTTGAGTATTCTTGTAAATGAACTATAAATGTCACATACTTCATTTTCGATACCGATCAAGCCATAGTAAACCTCAATAACATATATCAATTACATGACAATCCGAGTATATTTACGCGAGTTAGGGGAAGGACAGAAGGCAGACTAACGGCACACATACGACAGACATACGGCATGCATACAAACGGAATTCACATACACTTTTCAACTATGTTGGAAAGTGTAGTAACAAAGTGTAGTAACGAAGTAACAGTCACTTAACAACATTCTATAATAGTGTAAGTTTGAAAAATAAAGGTGTTTATAGCTGGTTAACCTATACAGTACCTTCATCGCCTTTTTCTGAAAAAAAAATGCAGTTGCCCATTTGACAACAATAACCTTCCATTTATGACAGCATTTATTAATTTATTACATGCGGCGAGCTATTCAAGCTGATAAAGTTCTTAGCACAATAAATTTTAGGTGACGGAAGATAAATATTTTCTTTTCTTTAGTGGTAAAAGAGGAATCTTGGTATTTTTAGATAATGAATAAATATAGAGAATGAATATAAATATTTAGATAATGAATAATGATTTTAAAAAAATTGTATATGTTACATAAAAAAAAAAAAACCTTAGACTGATCTTTCCTGTGTAAAATTATAAAATATCATTACGCTCACATAATTGTGTTAAAAGTATGTGTTATTTTCTTCAAAAAATTAAGTTGAATTAAATCAAATTATGTTTCATGCATTGTTTTTTGTTATAAAAGAAAAATGCTTTAGTAATTTTGTAAGCTAAAAATGTTGTCCTATCATTAGACTAAAAACTAATTTCAGATTAATACAAATATTTAAGTGATTATTATTACGAGTTTCTTTCACTGATAGTTTCAAAATTAAAGTAAAAATTTAAAAGAAAATAGAATAAATAACATAAAATTTTAAAAGGATTTTTAAAAATGTAATTTCTCTTCCTTAAACTTTTGGAAATGTGATACTTATATGTATAGTGCTGTGACATAAGTTTTAAAACATTAACCAAGAAAAAAACATCATTCTCAATAGGAAATTCGTACTTTTATTCATTAACACTATTTAATACATGTACGTATATTTAATACTTATCATGGGAATACATTCACAAAATGGAGAAATTGGTGAAGTTCTTTTAAGAATAATTAGAATTTAACAGAAATTTCGGTACTTTTATGTTTGCCGAGCGTAAACTATAAATCGCCAAACATTTTCCCATTGAAATCATTTCTGTTGTATTCATTTTATTTAAAATACAAACCTTTCATTCATTTCATCTAAACTACATTACTGTCATTTTAAATACATAACTTACATTTAAAATACACACATATAAAAATACATAACCTTTCACACATTTCATCTAAAATTAAAAAAATAAATAAAAATAAAAATAAGAAATAATGCTATAAACCAGAATATTTTATTTCATCACCAGAGTACAGCGCCTAGAATACATAGTGTGGAAATCTGCTACAAAATAGTACTAAAAAATTGAATCCAATAAATGTACAACGTTGCTGAAAAGATTACGATGGGATCGCAGCGCCATCTTCTCAACGTAAACATTCTATTAGAATGTTTCGGCTGGTGGTAAGTATTTTAAATACTTAAAATACATCCTTTTCTCCTCTGACTTAATGATTTTTATAAGTTTTTTTTTTAAATTATGAAAGCATGGCTAAAAAAACGTGATACGCATTGTTTTGTCTCTGGTTGCAATATTATCGTAGGAGCACCGTTGCCCATTTATAGGCTACAACTTTTTAGCACTTTGTAAAGCATTACAAGGATAGCCGGTTTCCACACTATGTATTCTAGGCGCTGTAACCAGAGTAATGTTTCTAATTCACACACGCGAAAAATAAAATCTGCATGAATTTGAATATTGGTGAGGAAAAAAAAATACAATTGGCAAGATTTGAGCACGACTAACAAAAAAGTACCAAATTTTCTTATATTTACTTTCAATAATACATAAATAAAAATACCAAAATGTTTTTAACTTAGAATTAAAAATTTTAAATTAAATGATAAACACACTAGCGTGAATTTAAAAATAAAAAATGTTTTTTTTAAATGTAGAATATGTTTTAAGATATTATTGGTATTTTTATGTTAGTTTGTATACTTTTACGTATTTAGGAACAAGAAAAAAAACATGGTTTTAGGTTACGTTATGTTAGGTTACAAGGAAAAGAACTGTAGGACTGAGGAACTAAAAATTTCTTATTTCAGTTAATCACATTTAATTTTAAAAAATGTAATAATTAATATAATAATAATAATAATAATAATTTCAAATATGGAAACATAATGTATAGTTTCTTTAGGATAAAACTAGATTGGGCAAAATTTCGTTTTCTCTCATTGATTTCAGCTGTTACAGCCCTGAAAATCTTTTTCACCACTCAAAAAACAAAATTTTTGCATGCACGTTTTAAAAGATTTTATTATAAAAATTAGAGAGAGGGTGAGATAATCAGAAAGAAAGCGAGAGAGACAGTTCTGTGCACGTGTATATGTAACACATGTGTGAAGATGTACTGTGTCACGCGATACGTTTTTAATATAGGGGAAGGTGGCCTAAAAGAGTCCTAACGGGTAAAACGATCCACATATGTTTTCTTCCAGACAGGTCGCGCTATCTACTGGGTAACACATAGACTAGTTGTGCCAAGTGAAGAAGAAGCAATGTCGGTATTCAAGCGATCGCAGTATTACGCGTTTGAACAGAATACTTTGAAAAATTGGGTTTTATAACATCTGTTATAAGGTAAGCACTAAGTTTCATATTTATTTAGATATACAGTCGTTCATGTACAGAAATATGACTTTGTTTATTTATTGGAGTATGTTTTTTTATGTGAATTACACTTATGTAATGTCATAATTACTTTTATATCCTTTATTTTGCCGATAAAAGACAATTTACAATTATTTTTAAATGAAGGATCATTTTGCCCTTTGGTGAGGGTAAATAATCCTTTGGACACCTTTTAAAGAAAATCTTTTATTTTTCATTACTCAATTTGGATTTAATATATTATTAAAATATGTTTATAATGCAATATATAGTGTAAAACATACTAGCAAAGGGCCAAAGTTTTATTTAAACATTTATGTTATTTTACACAAGTTTTCCCCTTAAGGAGCTCATTTTAGTCCAACTTCTCCTAGTCCAACCATTGACTTCTAATATAAATGGACACCGGATCCCTCTCTTCTCTCCCGAGAGAGTTGAAGAAAATATCTTTCACCTTTCATCGCCAAAAAACGGCGAAAGGGGGCCACTTTCTGGCGGTAATCCCTTTCTTGGCAACTTTCTGCTTCCGTTCTCGTAATAAAAGAAACAGACGGTGGAATTTCAGTGACAGTTTGGCGGGAAAAAAACCTGTTTGGCATAATATTCTCCCACAGCTGGTGGGAAGGGACATGTTTTCTTCAAAAAAGGGTTGCTGATCCGGCGTCTATTTGTATGAGATGTCAATGAGTCCAACACCTACTTAACCCTCTACAGTAGAGAGTCAAGTAGGTGTTGCCTAGTCGCATACCTAAAAGAAATACAGGGTGTTTTACAATTCAAGTTGAATTTTCTGCAATTGAGTGAAAAAGTGTCCAAGCCGGGAATCAAACCGAGATGCTTTGGCTTAAATTGCCAATGTTCTTCCAATTTAGCTACCTGGAATACCAGACAACCTTTTGGCAATAACATATGGTCTGCTACGTGGACAGCTCACCAGAATAAGCCGTAAGTAAAAGGACTCCACTTTAATGATGAAAAACTAGATACACTTTATTTTAACATAATCTTACTCATTGGTTAGATATCATGTATGTATCATAGATGTAAATTGAATTTTCAATTAGAAAAAAAAAAATATATATATACGTATTTTTTACAGTGGAATTAAAAAGAATTCTGTAAATTGAAAACATCCTTAATTAATTTTTAAAAAACGAGCCGACAAGAAGTGCAATCTGATATATATTGTCAAAGATTTAAAAAAACAAACAACATATTTTAACTTAAAATAATAATCGTGTACAAGGAAAAAAACTACATATGAAGACAAAAATAACAAACTTAATGAAAGTATCTATCATTTTGAATAATAAAAAAAGAAAATAAAAGATTTTTTTTCTTAAAGAAGAAAATAAATATATATTTTATTTTTTTATTTTTTTATTTTATTATTATTATTATTATTATTATTATTTTGCTGCTTTCATTTCAACAAATTTTACGAGAAAATTTTAAAAACAAACCATAACAGCTTCTCTAATTTCACACAGTTTTTTTTATTTTCTACTAGAAACTTTTAGAGAATCATGTGTATTCCAGTCATCTTACTGGACGTAATCAGATTACACCACTAACCTTTTTTGAGATACTCAGATATTTTCCCTCTACTTTATCTTAAACATGACATTAATTCGATAAGGTGTTATTTATTCCCCTAAGTAACAGCTGAGTTATCCGTAACCGAATTAAGTGTATTTGTTTCCCTTCATCGTCGCTTAATCACATTTTTGGTTACCAAAGCATTTGACATTGACATTGGTCCTCAAATAGAACATTTATTATTTAAAGAAGTCTTCCCTGAAAAAATTGTCCGTTTCTTGAGTCTTAAATACTTCACTAATAGAAATGTTACAAGTTGGAAATTGTACGTGAAAGTGACAAACGACGTGCGTTTGTACTATAATTAGTTTCAGTGAAATGAATTATATCGGCTGTTACTATGATATGATTAATTTCCGTAATAAAATAAGTACATTTTGTTTCATCTTTTGTTGACATTTACTGAAAATTCCAATGGGAAACTTAAGCCTAACTTTGAAAATTTCAGAACTGTAAATCTATATTTAGACCCTTTTCCATTTAATATCTGTTTCTTCGGAAATATCTATCCAAAAATCTGTCGATAGATTATATGATTGCTGTAAGTAAACAATTTTAGTGTACAAATTCGGTTTTTAAATTCAGTAATACGGAAATCATGACTCCATCTTAAATAGCACGTAATCACCAGGACAACCTAGCATCATTACCTGCCATGGGATATCATTGAATTAATTACGTATGATAGGATTTAATAGAATGAAGAACGTGACTATAACTGGGTCAATGAGGTTTAAAATGTCATATACTTCATATATGACTATAACGTCATGCATGTCCGATAACTTGGCGAAACATCTCGGTCGCTTGGTGAGTAATCCACGGAAGCTGCTATAGCAAGGGAGTACCGATTTAAAAAAAAATTAAATTATTTAATAAATATTTTTATTAATACCTTTTAAAGTTCTGATTCGGTTTTCATACACTTTAAAATGACTCGACAAAATTAAGCAACGATTATATGTATTAAATTTCAAACCATTCGAATGGGAAGTTTTTGCGCCGTTATATACGGACAGATGGACAGACAGACGGATGTACCAGACGACGACTATAGATGCTACGTATTTATACAATTACAAACGCACCTAAAAAATACCTATTTGATCTATTTTTAAAAAAAAAGATCTGATAATAAAAATCCTTACATTATATTGGTATATGTTTAATATCCTCTTTAAACAATCAAAATGTATAAAAAAATGAAAACATTGAAAATCTAAAGCAAAGGCATTCTGGCCCTCACAGCTTTACAAAACTATTATATAAGTTTCTTATTAAGATTCAAATTTGAATTTTTTTCAAAGCTTAAATCAACCGCAATATTAATTTCTTTTATTTTGAACGTTAATGAACGAAAATCGCTTTTAAAATAGTTTTCAAACATGATTTTTTAAAAATCTATCTCTACATTGTTCGCTACAGTAATGTAAAGTAACTAGAGGCAGAATTACCTCAATTGGTTAAAACAATTAATTTCAGGAGCAAATTAAAACTTAAAAAAAATAATAGATACCGCACTTTCGTGCAAATGTAAAATCTGTCTTAAAAAAGACAGATATTCAATTTATGTTAAACATGAAATTAATATCCAGTTATGTTAAATTCATTAAAGTTACATTCCATATGAATGTGCTCGGAATTGTATCACTTGTTTTAATTTTACTTCTTTCACGCCAAACACATGAATATGTATTTTGTGTGATATTATGTTAAATAAGTAAATGAATGTTTTTTTACAATAATCAACAGTATTCACCTTCCTTTCTATTTTTTCATCTCTTTTATTTTATTAATAGGACCAACGCCAAACTAATGGTAAACACCAGTTCCCATCCGAACTCTAAAATGAGACAGCTTTGAACGTGGTCAAATCTCGGAATGGTGTTTTATTGGAAGCAATGAGCTACGGATGCAATATTACACACGTGCTCTTAAAATTAGTCCTGTGAAGAGACCTCTCGCGAGAAAGCTATTAGGATAGGGGGAGATTCTCTCTACTAGGAACAAAATTGTAATGAAAAACGTTAAGATCAACTCAATGTTCTGGTCTCGGGTTCTTTATTCTCTACTCTTGTTGGTGCCAGTGCAATTTACTAGGATTTTAATCTATTTATCTCAGAATGCATTTTTTCATGATTTGTCAAAATTAGATTGATATCACAATAAAATCTTGGAAAACTGCCGCGATACACAAATAAACGCAAAAATTCTTAATAACACGATAAAAATAAGAAATGTGCAAGGTGTTTCGATATTCGTTATTTTTACGAAGGAGTTTTTTTTGCCTTTATGAGATTGATATATCTGTGAAACATAAAGTTATTAGAATACATTGTACAGTGTTTTACAATACATTCTTTAAATTATTTACGGCAGTTTTTGTTTTAAAATAAAATTTGAGAAATGTGAATCTGGTAATAAAAAGTATACATTTTTTTATGAATATTTTCTGTAAATTCTGAAGACAAATAATTGTATATTTTTTCTGTACTCAAAAATGAAAAAAAAAATGTATTCCGGAACAGTTATTTTTACTTTCTTCTATCTTTACAAGAAGAAAGCATTGGGTTCGTAAAAAATTTAGATTTCTGGTTTTCGACGGATTTATACGTTTTAGAAGATTCTGAACAGGATTTCACTGTTTTTAGAAAATGTCTGTACGCAAGTCTGTGTGCCTGTATGTAATACATATTTTGTATTGCGCTCTATATCAAGATCTAATGCACAGAATTTCACCAAACTTTATATTTTGTTTGATCTTGACATAAACAGACGCTGATTACGTTTATATGTAAATCGTCTCACAGTTGCTGCCACCATCCCCTGAGAACCACGCCAACGCGCGGACACTAAAATGGGGACTGTCGTAGGCGGATTTTTTAGTTGTTTGTACGGTCCCCTGAATATAAGCTCCAGAATTTTCTAAATGTTTTCTTTCACGTACTTATTCTCAGAAAAATAAAGCAGGGAAAACTTTTAGAAATCATTGGTATTCAAATTAAAGGAAAAGTATCAACACTGAAAAAAAAATCCGCCTACAACAGCCGCTATTTTTGTGTCAGCGCATAGGCCTAGTATTCAGGGGAAAGTAGTGCTGCTTCTATACACCCTTTCTTCTGATCCGATGCATATTCATTAAGAATTAATGCATGGCATTACACCAAACTTTATATTCTGTTAGACCTTGACCTAAATATATCTAGACCGGGAGGCGGCAGCACAGACAACTACCTCATCGAGTTCACGGCTGAAATTCCAGAATTAGTTAAAACTCGATTCGCATATTAAACCGCAATCGGTCTGCCAAGTCCTATCTTGGTGGAAAACACCTTAAAACCCGATTTTAGCGGTTGACTCGTAGGTTTACCATTGTGTTTTCCTGCACCCAAAAGTATGAAAACATGGAGAACTGGGTGCAGGAAAACACAATGGTAAACAACCTACGAGTCAACCGCTAAAATCGGGTTTTAAGGTGTTTTCCACCAAGATAGGACTTGGCAGACCGATTGCGGTTTAATATGCGAATCGAGTTTTAACTAATTCTGGAATTTCAGCCGTGAACTCGATGAGGTAGTTGTCTGTGCTGCCGCCTCCCGGTCTAATCCTTATTAGGTTTCGGTGTGTACCGCCCTACAGGTATCGAGGCTGTGCTCTGTTTTTCGCGATTTCTGTGATACTTATGTATCTCAAGAACGAATAAATTGTCATATAATTTTGGATTCAGACGATTTGATTCAAATAGAAGAAAGTTTTGCGAAGGCCATTTCATACTAGTTTAAGATGATCTATCAAATTTTAAACGAAACTAAAATTTAAAGTTTTTAATTTTTTAAATGAAAGTATTTTTGAAAATCTTTGCTCATCAGAAGAAATGTGTTTGCAAATACACATTTAAAGCAAGTGGGTAAGTTGAAATCGCAGATCGTAAAATCAGGTTCCGTTTAATTATCCTTTTAACGAAAATTTAAACAAGATTTAATATTTCTTTAAAAACGAATTTTTGAATTCAACAAATCTTAATAAAATATTTTTCAGCAACTTTTGGTCATTATGATGTAAGAAAAAATACACACAGTGTAAGAAAAAATAATAAAGAAATTTATAAACTTAAATGTTAGCTGAACAAAGCCATATTGAAATATTCTTATTGCTTGAAAGACAATCAAGGAGTTCTGACATCTTTTGGGAAATTCGAAGAACATATTTAGTTACAGTAATTTAATAACTAAAACAGAAATTAAACAAAATTACGGCGTGAATTACGGTAGTTTTGCTGTTAGCAAAAAAAAAATTACGAACGTTCTGCAAAATTGAATTTCTTAAACAATGAAATCTATTTCTTTGAAAAAATTTAAAACTTCAAACTCCGGTGTGTGGCCTCGCTTCAGGGACCTTTCGAATAGAAAGCAAACTCGCTACCACTGGACCACCTAGTGTAAGTGAAAAAGATTAAAATTAAGGTTCTGTTTTAAAATCGAAATCTTATCATGGTCGGATGTCATCAAATTAATTCATCTAACTAAAATATATATCAAGTCTTTTTCAAAATTTTATGATTTGTTGTGTGATCAGAGGTATTCAGCTATGAGTATGCAAAATTTCATGTCTCTAACTTATACTGTTTCTGATAACGAACTTACTTTTTGAACACACGGTGTAAGGAAAATGTTGTAATCGTGATTTGTGGGTGTGGATAAATACCGTAACCCGCAAACGGTACTGCCAATTGAAGACGCATTTCGCGAATATATTGTACACTACTGTCGCAGGAACGGTATAGAATTTCGTAAAAATCGACCGACGGATTAGGTATTTAATCCATTGTTTATACCCTTTTCAAGATATTTTCCAACCGATTCTATAGGGAAAGTGGCAAAGAAATGTGACAAAATATAAGGGATAACTATTGTGGCGATGTAATCAAGCATTAGTGCCATAGAGGTAATGTCTTCAGTTTCAAAGTGGGAGGTTTAGTGTTTGAATCTAAGCAATTTTAGAGATCTCCCACCTTTTCCGCCCTGGCAGAGACAGACGAAGTTTTAATCGGCGGAAGTCTCTGTTTTCAGAGATTTTTTTCTACTTGTTCGTGGGTCGTAGTTAAATTTCCCTACCGGCAGGGATGTAAGTTAAAACCTTTTGGGTAGGCTGCCCTATTCGGTTGAACGTGCCAAAAAGTTATAAAAATTCCTTTTCCCTTTTATTTACTTTCTGGAGAAGTACACCAGTGTTCAGACAGGCCTGATTGGAGTCCCACCAGAACTTTTAGAAGAAATGAATGGATTCTAAGGCATGTTAGACTTTTTTCACAATAGTTTCTGTATTATTATGTGATTCTAGTTTTAAATTTAATATAATGGCGAAAATTTTTATTTAACTTGTTTCATTTAAGGGATTAGCAGCATTTCCTACGGGAAACAGCTGATAGTGATGTACTTTTTTTTAGGAAACTAATGAAGTGATTTCAATATTTTTTTATTAGTTTTGGCAGTAGCTAAACTAATATCGCTAAACTATAAGTCTTATAAATTAATAACTAATCGCTAAATTATAAATTGTTAGTTTGGCAAGGAATAAGAATACAAAATGCAATAGTTATAAGTGTAGAATTCTAGGGTTTTTTTTCTTAAATTAATATTATTAAATTGATTTTTCACAAAGACAAAGCGATCAAAATACAGCTAATTATAAGTATAAATTAAATCGCTTCCGTAGTTCTGAACAAAACGTACATCTATATCAGCTGTTTTTTTTCTTTTCTTTTCTTTTTTTTTAATATAGGATTTTGTAAATGATGTTGCCTCTTTTTGTTATAATTAATTTTTCATCCCGAATATTTTAAAAAAAAGCTACTTATATTCACTTATTTGGCAATATATGGCCTGAAATATTTGAAGCGTAAATGCGAAGACTTTTGGCAGCATATTTCCGGTCCACGTAATCCTTGAGGGAAATAAACATGTGCATTTAACGGATCCTTTTTATTTTCAGCTCCGATAGCAGTAATCGGTGATTTATATGGGAGTTTTCGGTTGAACCGTGGATGTTGTTTTATGATTCTTTTGAAAGTTGCCTTGAAATTTACCTAGATAAATAATAAATCTATAGAAAGTGTAAATATGTGCCCTTTTAACGGAGCAACAACATTTTCAACATCCCATGTAAAACAGCTGGCAAACATATTTTTTGTTTCGGGTACAACTGAAACGGTTTTCATATATTTTTTAAATAGTTTTGGCGGTATCTATATTCTGTAACATAAATTGATGGTTAATTAAGGAATAAATCGAAAAATCACCAAATCATCAAACCAGATTTTTTAAATAATTAAGAAATTAATTTTTTTTTTACAATGTCCAGTCCTACAAGTTTTATTTAAAAAAAGTTTCTCCATATTCTAACAAGTGAAACAGTGAAAACGTATTCATTTATTCTCCTACGGCTAAAACTTACTGTGCTACAATATTTAAGATTTTATGAATTTTCAACGTTTTAGACATTATAAATGGAAAAACATGTTTTTGGTGTCAGAAAATCTGGAAATGCATGAAATTCAAAGTATCATAACTAGGTAAGTTTTTAATCCTTCAAAAATTAAGTTTTTAGCTATAAACTGATTTTAATGGTGTGATTTTATCTCAACAAGAAACGGTGTCATATTTACGTTTCATAATTATTTCAAACATGTTGTTTAAAAGCCTTCTAATTAAAACATCCGTTGACAGCATACACTGCGATTAGTTATACGTTACAAAAATAACAGGTTGTTGCAACCTGTTACCTGTGCATAAGTGTGGTACGATGGAGCCTGTTAACCAAAAATAACTGTATTTCCCATCTTTACTTTACAGTAACTTTCAATTACGTGAAAATAGACTTTGGAATTCATAGCATTCAACGAGTATGAAGCTAAAGAAAATAATGAGATTTAAAATGTTGATTAACTTCAACAGAAGATGATAATAACTATAATCTAACCTCTATAATCTTTTAGTTAAAGAGTTTTCTCGTAATTATACAAAGACTTTTTTTTAGATTCAAGCCATCAATTATTATGTGCTTTATAGTTTAACAATGAAACTGCATAAATAATAATAACAAAAAAACAAGTGTGACACAAGAAATAGTAGTGAACAAGGAATTCACTTTAATGGATGTTTTTATGTAACTATAGTTTGTAAGTGTAATATAAATGCTACAAAACCATGGATGATCATAATGATAATTTTAATAGCATTTCCCTTCTTTCAAAAACATTTTGAATTTTTCTGATTCCTTTACTTAAATATGAAACAATTTTTATATAAATATTTTTATCAAAGAAACATAGAATCCCATCAAAAACATCACATGTAACAAATGTAGCCAAGTCTCGTGACTCTTTTACCGTAAAAAGTTCTGAGATCATGTAGAACCAACTTTCTCTCTTTTTTTAACACTGAAATTTTAATTTACAAATCACTCATAGTCTCTACATCTTTAGTTAAAGAATATTTTGTGACTTGACAGTTACACAGGAAGAGAATTTTGTTTACATTTTAATAATCGAGTTTTTTAATAAAGTAATGCATAAACTAGTATTTATATGAGTTATCGCATACGTATTTGTAGCGTGGACTTAATCCATATATTTAAAGCTGTTTGCTAAAAATGTCAAATAATTCCATCGAATTTCGACCGTATACGCATGCGTCAAAAAAGAACCGGCCAATGAGGCCGAGGGTCTATTCCTGTCTCCAAACGTATTTGGGATCAAGATCAACTCCTGTTGTTTTGATGTCCGCGTTGCGTTAAACCTAGGAAGATATTTATATAAAAAACTGTGGAGTGTTTAGAGGGTATTTATTTTATTTATTGTTGTATTTATTGTAATTTGAATGAATACTTAGGTATCCATTTCGGTTTTACTGTGTAACATGAATTTAGGTTCATTTAACTTTCGCGAAATCAAATCATTTTGTTTATATAGTACAGAAAATAATTCTTCAATCGTAAATAAAAATATAGTAGAACATGTAATAAAAATTGGACCACTTATATTCCGTTTATGATCGGATATGAATCTTATGGTGTTCCGATTGGTAATGAAAACGATTATGTAAATATAATGTCAAAAGACAGTACGCACGGCAGTAATATTTTTATTATTATTTGTTCGAAAAAAGCGAATCTGAGCGTCTGAATATAAATTATAAAATATTATTTCTGTATTTAGCAACTAAATATTTAATAAATATGCAGGAATGTGACTAGCCTTATGTGAATGTATAATATATATAAGTCTGAACTTTAGCATTATTTTTTAACAGAAATATACTATCTCTATTCGATTTAAAAGTTTTGTCATTATATAAGTGTGCTATTTTATTTGTAAAGAGTATGTATGCATTATATTGTTTGTATGTATACAAATCTTTAGAATCTCTTAATATTTGAATAATGTTTACATTATATTTGTTTGTATGTATACAAAGAAGTATGTATACAAACAATGTATCATGTAACAATATTAATATTTACATTGTATTGTTTGTATGTATACAAATCTTGAATGTTTTAATTTATTACATTCATTTTTTACCAGTTTGCATGTCCGTTCATGGGCGATTCATATGAAACTCATAATTTGTCACAAATTGGTGATTTTATTGATTTAGTGCTTTGCCCAAGAATGTGGAAAAAAAACTTTTTGACATCGGGTGAAATGAATGAGGTTATTTCGGTTTTTCTTTTGTATATAAAAAATGTTATATGTAAAAAAATCCTGGCCATTAATCACATTGTTTTTTGTATATTTAAAGACGATTACTTATTATTTGTAATTATTTTTTGTTGGGGGTTTTTGAGCAAAATAATATTACTTCATAGCTAGAACCAGTTCATCATTAATATTTACTTATTTACTTAATCCTTTGACCGCTGAGCAAATGGGCAAATTTGTAATGTTTTTTCTGTTATTTTTTTTAAATGTCAAAAAAAGATAAATTTTCAAACTTGGTATAAAAATCTTAGGTACTTCTCTATTATCCCATCGTCCACTTTTCATAACAAAATACTATCGCCAAACTGTATGATTAAATGCCAAAGATGCAGTCCCATTTACTTGATGTCGGAAGCATTATACGTGTTTGTTATGTCATCAAGTGGTTTTTAATTCAACATTTGCGCGTATTAATGACAACGTTCTCCCGTTTATTTGGCGTTACAGTTTGGCGATAGTTTTTTGTGATGAAAAGTGGTCGATGAGATAATAGAGAAGTACCAAAACTTAATTACGTATATGAGTAGATTCCTTGACAGTATTAATCATTACTCAATATTTTAAAACTGCATCATATTTGTAGAATTATATTAATTTAAACAATGCTTCTATTGAAGTGTGAAGAAGCACATACTTCTATGAAGAACCATATATTTACATAATCGTTTTCATTAGCAATCGGAACACCATAAGATTCATCCCCGATAAAAAACGGACTATAAGTGGTCCAATTTTGTATTACGTGTTCTACGATATTTTTACGTACATTTGAATAATTATTTTCTGTACTATATAAACAAAATGATAGAGATCTAAAACCACAATTTCCATCGGGATTGATTTCGCGAATGTTAAATGAGCCTAAATTCATTTTTAAACAGTAAATCCGAAATGGACACCTAAGTATTCATACAAATTATAATAAATAAAACAAATACCTTCTGAACACTCCACAGTGATTTCTATATAAATATCTTCCTAGGTTTAATGCAACGTGCAAGAAAAAAAAAAAACAGGAGATGATCCCAAACACGTTTCTAGAGACAGTAATAGACCCTCATTTTAATGGCCGGTGTTTTTTTTTTACGCATGTGTATTGGGTCGAGTATTGTTGAAAAATGATTTTGAAGAAAAAATCGGTAAATTCACAAAATGGTTTCGGGAAAAACTTCACCAAATGGTTTCAAAATTCTTTGAGTGACAGCGGGAAAAAAAATTTCATTTTACATTCAATCATCGCAATTGGCGAGTGTGACTATTAAGTTTAGCCAGTACTGGATACTACTAGATATAATGATTATGAACCATGATTTTTCTGTTATTGGGCGAGATTCATGTTTTTTCAGCAATTCTTTGACGAAATTCGTGTTTTTTCAGCGATCCTTTGAAGAATTTCGCATTTTTCTCGCGATCCTTAACGAAATTCGCATTTTCCAGCGATTCTTTGATAAAATACATTTTATTCTGCAATTTTTAGACGAAATTTAGTAAAAAAGCGTGATCTTTTGGTGAAATTTCCTTTTTTGCGATTCTTTGACAAAATTTGCTTATCTTTCACGATCCTTTTGCATAATTCACGTTTTTTCTGTGGTCTTTTAATGAAAGTCATGTTTTCCCATGATCCTTTGATGAAATTAGCGTTTTTTTCTCAATCATTTGACGAAATCTGTGATTTTTTCAAAACGCGAAGATTGGTTAGATGTTTTTAGTCTGCAGGTGCCCTAAAAAGTCTGATGCCCGTTGCTGCATCGCACACATTCTTCCATGGGGCATCGAACGAAGGAAATTCATCCTAAAGAATCATTGTTTCATTCCTGACATTACTAGAAAGAAACAACGTCCAATTTATTGGCTGAATTGTAAAGGGCGAAATGGTGTCAGACATTAGCGGAAATAAAGTGCGCAATTTGTTCGTTTATGGAAAGAATTGTGAAATTCGTTAATCGAAATTTGTAAATCGATAGAGGAAAAATCACAAAATTCATTAATCGACGGAAAATTCATCAACTGTTTTGAAATTTGTCGAGCGACAGCAGAGAAAAAAATCTTTTTCCATTCAGTCATTGCAATTGGTGAGTGTGACTATTATGTTTGACCAGTGGTGGCAATAAAGTCCATTGCAAAATTTTCAGTATTACTCGCTGTTTGGCAAGTGCTAATTTTGTCCTATACTTCAAAACCCTTTTGATCATCACATCAGTGTGCAGGACAGTTTTTTTTAGGTAGACCATTTGATGAATTTCGTGATTTTTCCGTTATCAATTGACCAATTTTGCTGCTATTGATTGTTGAATTTTATAATTTATCAACTATTGATTAGCGAATTTCATGATTTTTTCCATGAACGTTTGAGGAATTACGCAAAAAAATTAAGAATATCGTTAAATTGTCTTGGGTAAAAAAAATTTACTATTGTCAAATGCCTTCGAGAAAAAAGTTGCAAGTTGAAACGCCTGTGACCTCTTTTTCATGTTATGCATTTCTGGGAGTCCATCCCCCCACTCCCCCCAAGTGGGACACTTTTCTAAATTTTGCACACACCCCTCATGTGATACATCGCTGGAAAAGTCTTTGACCGCTTATTCATGTTATGCATCTCCGGGGTCCATCCCGCCACTCCCCCCCCTAAGGGGGCACTTTTCTAAATTTTGTTGACACCAATTTTGTTGTCATATGTTGTTGGAAAGGTCTGTGACTGCTTAATCATATTATGCATCTCTGATATCCATCTCCCCACTTTGCCCCCCCCCCCCTCAAAGGGTACTTTCTAAATTTTGCGCACAACCCTCATGTTATATATCATTGGAAAGGTCTGTGACCACTTAATCATATTATGCATCTCCGATGTCCATCTCCCCACTTTGCCCCCCCCCCCCAAGGGATACTTTCTGAATAGGTCTGTGACCACTTAATCATATTATGCATCTCCGATGTCCATCTTCCTACTTGCCCCCCCCCCCAAGTGGTACTTTCTAAATTTTGCTCACAACCCTAATGTATATATCATTGGAAAGGTCTGTGACCACTTAATCATATTATGCAGCTCCGATGTCCATCTCCCCACTTTGCCCCCCCCAAGGGATACTTTCTGAATTTTGTTGACACCCCTCATGTCGTATATTGTTGGAAAGGTCCGTGACTGCTTAATCACATTATGCATCTCCGATGTCCATCTCCCCACTTTTTGCCCCCCCCCCCAAGGGATACATTCTAAATTTTGTTGACACCCCTCATGTCATATATTGTTGGAAAGGTCCGTGAATGCTTAATCATATTATGCATCTCCAATGTCAATCTGCCCACTTTGCCCCCCCCCCCCCAAGGGATACTTTCTAAATTTTGTTGACATCCCTCATGTCACATATTGTTGGAAAGGTCTGTTACTGCTTAATCATATTATGCATCTCCGATGTCCATCTCCCCACTTTGCCCCCCCCCACAAGGGGTACTTTTCTAAATTTTGTTGACACCCCTCATGTCATATTGTTGGAAAGGTCTGTGACTGCTTAATCATATGCATCTTCGGGGTCCATCCCGCCACTCCCCCCCCCTTAAGGGGGGCACTTTTCTAAATTTTGGACACAACCCTCATGTGATATATCGATGGAAAGATCTGTGACCACTTAATCATATTATGCATCTCCAATGCCCATCTCTCCACTTTGCCCCTCCCCCCAAGAGGTACTTTCTAAATTTTGCACACAACCTCATGTGATATATCGATGGAAAGGTCTGTGATCGCTTAATCATATTATGCTCCCCACTATGAAATTTGTCAAGTTAAAGCAACTATAAAATTTAATTTTATGGTACTATCAAGTTGTTTGCCGTCAAATTTTGACGGGTTCCATCTAGTCATACATAATATTGTAAGCACGGGTGTAAACCTTTCCTACGGTCGAGCTGGATGTCGGGGGTTTGGGGTGGTTTTCGTCTGACGTAACGTGAATACGTGCCAGACACACCCTTTCAGAAAGACCTCCAGCCAAGGTATCCCTGCTTTGGGGCTTATATCCCTCGCATTCATAATCGGTTTAACCACATATTCCCAGCAAAATTACATTCCATAACATCCATAGTAAAGTGTAATAACTTCCTTGCGCTAAGTAATTGCCAAGTCACAAAATATTCTGCAACTAAAGATGCAGAGACTAGGAGTGATTTGTGAATGATAATTTCATCACAATTAATAAGAGAGAGAAACTTGGTTCTATATGATCTCAGAGTTTTTTTTACGGTAAAAAGAGTCACGAGACTTGGCTACATTTTTTACATGTGATGTTTTTGATGGGATTTCACTTCTTTATGTAAGTAATCCTCTTTTTCTTGACATTCGGCTTTTTTTGGACATCACCAACTGGTTTTCACCAAGCCCACTTCCTGTTCCTATTATTTGAAGACACAAAAATATCGAACTTTAGTTCCATTTGCAAAATCCTCTAGACAAAAAAGAAATATCAGGTTCCTAGGTAACCACGAAGTTATGGGGGGGGGGGGGTATCAAAATACTCTCAGTTGGTTCCTGGAAAGGTGCTATCGATCTGAGGCGTTACTCGCGGCCTACTTGATACTTGATATTTGCCATAAAAGTAGTGTTTAGGGTACAAAGAAAGACAAAATTAAAAATTCCAACAAATCGAAATATTTTTAATTTTGTGATTTTTTTCGAATTTTTCGATTTTTTGATTCTTTTTTCTTTTAATTTCCGGATTTTTATATTTTTCATTTCCTTGTACCTTAGACACTATTTTTATGTCAAATTTCAAGTAGCTAGGGCTACAAAATCGAATAATTTTACATTTTACATTTTTCTTTTGAAATTTTTGAAATTTTTGAAATTTTCAATTTTATTTTTGAATTTTCCTATTTTTTTTTAATTTGCTCATTATTTGAATCCTAAACACTACTTTTATGCGAAATTTCAAGTTTCTAGGGGTACGTGATGTACCTTAATTGATGATTGGTGAGTGACTGAGTATGTGTCAAAAAATCGAAACTTTGAGTTCATATATCTTCTGAACCAGAAAAGATAGAAATGTGAAATTTGAAATTTGGTCCCGTTTGTAACGTACTTTAGGTACAGCGCCTAGAATACATAGTGTGGAAATATGCTACAAAATAGTACTCAAAAATTGAATCCAATAAATGTACAACGTTGCTGAAAAGATAACGATGGGATCGCAGCGCCATCTGCTAGCTCTTGACATTGTATTGGAATGTTTCGGCTGGTGGTATGTGTTTTAAATTCTTAAATTATATCCTTTTCTCCTCTGACTTAGTGATTTTTATAAGCTTTTTTAAAATTATGAAAGCATGGCTAAAAAACGTGATACGCATTTTTTTGTCTTTGGTTGCAACATTATCGTAGTTGCACCGTTGCACATTTATAGGATACAATTTTTTAGCACTTTTTAAAGCATTACAAGGATAGCCGGTTTAAACACTATTTATTCTAGGCGCTGTACTTTAGGTAAACGAAGTTTCAGGTTTTTGGGAAACTCCTGCGCAGAGGTATAAGGGGAGGGATGTCAAAAGTACTCTGAGTTGCTTCCAGAAAAGGATGCTATCGGCTGTGCTTGCACTCTAAAAACGACATTCTCAAAACTGAGAAAAAAAATAGTCAAATCTGAGTATGTCGCACAGTCAAAATGGCTCCGAATCAAAATTACTCAAGTTTGAAACATTTATATAATCATTTCTGAAAACATGCACACACTCAAGAATAAAACATCAGGTGCTCATATTTGAGTATGTCCATGTTTCAAAAATGAGTATGAACGGACTTATATTTGCTCATTTTTGAGTATGTCCATGTTTCAAAAAGGAGTTTGAACTGATTCTAATCATTTTTGAGTATGTCCATGTTTCAGAAATGATTATGAACTGACCTCTATGTCTTCAGTATTGAGTATGTCCATATTTCAATATTCTGGGTACTTCTGGTATTTCAGAATTGAAAGCATTGGATCGTCATATTTGAAGTGAAAAGTTTCATAACAAAATGAAAACATCGATTTACTCAGATTTAAAAGTGTCATTTTTCTCAGTGTGTTCGACTTGGCTAAGGCACTACCGTTCCTCCAGATTAAATATTAGAGTTAATATTTGTTATAAATAAGAAATTCTCTTACAAAGTGTACTTTTAAACAAATTTATAATATTTTTCCGCTACAGAAGCAGATTGCTAGTTTTATTGAAGTCCAAAGTAAAGTAAAAATTTGAAAGGGGATTAGTATTTTTTTTATTTATTTTAATTTTCAAATGGGTTTTGAAATTGGTTTATAGTTTACTAATGTAATTAAAAAAATATATTTATTTCCCTACATCAATGTTTTTTTTTACTTGAAAAATGAATAAAAAATGAAAAAAAAAATCTTATATTTTTTTCGAGCGATGGCTGTTTTTCCATTCAGAATGAAAAATGCTTAGAAGAGTTTGGTAAAAAATCCTGTAAAAAATAAGAAATAGCCTTTTCCTTCCTCTCGTTGGAAACATAAGTTTACTTGAGGTTTTTTCCTCGCTTGAATCATTTCTTGCAGAGTTTAAACGAAGCATAGTTCTATGGTTGGAGTACGCGGAAAACTTCACAAAATGAAAGAGGATTTTTGCCCTAGACATACTTATTTTTTATTATTATTTTATGAAATTCATAAAAACTAGGCAATAAAAAGAATTTTCGTTTTCGAGAAACACGTTAGTATATATATATTATTTTATTATAATTGTTGTTGTTATTTATATAATGTATGTTGGATAAAATGTATTTTTATTGTGATATTTGTTCTTATTATTGTTATTTTACAATTTATACTTTCATCGATGGTTGTTATTTTCTGATATAAAACGTACACTTTTTCACGAGAATTATGGCAAAACATTTAATCCAAAATATTATGCACTTTTAATTATCATATAAATACGAAGAGAATTTTTTTTTCTCGAATAATGTGTATTCGGCGAAGAAGTTTAGAATCTATAAAGATGTAAAATGTGTAGCTATATAGTTATAGTATTGTAGCCTATAGTTTAAATATTTTTTTAATGTATTTTCTTTGCTATATCTGATAAATGTCTTCACACTTTTCAATCACATCTTTTCAATTGTATTAACATCTGTTATCTCAAACATAATTATATTAAATAAATACATTTTTATAATTTTTATGTATAAATATATGAATTAGGAAATAATATGTGAAACAAATGTGAAAAATTACAAAAAAGGTATGTCATGAATATTTGAGCAATAATCGATTTTTAGAGAAGTCTTAAATAGTATAAAAAGCTTCAATTCCGTCTTCCAGTAATTATTTAATTGTGCTTAAAAATCTATCAGTGCTAGCGTTTGAAGAACCATAAAGAAATTTAAAACTGGTTAACTAAACAAACATAAGAAGTATAACCGTATTTTTTTAAAGACCTTAATAAAGGGGACCGAGAGGGACACTATGCTCTACAGGCTAGTACTAGTCTCAGAAGTTCGTCTTAGGCTATCAAATGTCAAATGTTCGTTTTATATTTAAATAATTTAATTAGCGTTTTTATGTCATTAATAACATTTTTTATTTAACAGAATTAATATAGTTTTTATTATATTTGAATTTTAGAGTAGCTAATTTCTTTTCTGAGACCACCTGATAATAGTTAAATTTTAAATATTGTATAATTCCAGAATTGTTCAGAGAATAATTTTTGAAAATTTATATTTAGGTTAATTTCAGCGTTTATATTTGTTTTTTTAATTTCAAATTTAGGTGTTATTAATGAAAATACTGAACTTTGTTAGTATTTCAATGTACATATGACTCACTGGAAGTATTTTATTTATATAAATTTAAAAAAGACAATTATCAAGCGAATGGTACTTTTCGATTTCCCTTTGGATACTTGGATGATTAAATACCATGCAGTGTTCCTTTTTTATTTATTATATATATATATATATATATATATATATATATTAATGACTATTAATAATTATTTATGTTTATAATAAATTACTTAGTTATTGGTTTATATTGATTTATTAATAATATTTTCTCATTTTAAGCGACTGTACATAAATACAGAGTGAAAACAAAAAGACAAAAACACACTAAAGTCGACTGTTAATTTGATTTACAGAGTTTCCTACAGCAAAATGTACTTTAAAACGCTATTTTGTTACAAGTTTACAGTAAGAGATTGCTGTATTTATGAAAATTTTTACAATAAAAAAACCGGTAACAAACTGGTAACAGTTTGGTATTACTGGTATAATATACTGGTATTTTATTCGGGTTTTCTTAAAGCGTTGGCTTGTAATCTAAATTATATCTATATACTATTTCATTATAAATCTTACAACAATTTTGTTTTCATTTTGTTATTCTAGAACATATAGACTCTGGTATTTGAAACGTGGAAACAAAAGTTTACCAGCGTTCTTTTTGGCCCGAGAATCCCTCGAGAAAAATAAACATGACTATTTAAGAAGAATTTCCTGTAAAGTATTTTATTTCATTACTTGCTTCATACATAAGATACTAACTGTTACCCGTGTCTGCGTTCACGTAAGATTTAAAAGTGAATTAATGCATTAATTATGGAAAAACTTTCTCTTCATTATTTTAACATAATAATTCTGATTGATAAGGAAATTATGCGAGTTGTAATTTTTCAACTGAGTAAAAAGTGTCCAGGCAGGTATTTGAACCCAGGACCTTCATTTAAGCAGAAAACGCTCCACAAACTAAGCTATCCTAGATAAATCCGGTAAATATAATGAATTCCTAATATGAATAATGAAGTGTTATTACGTATCCAACGTTCCTTTACCAGCGGTTTCTCCCGTTGAGATGTTTCAGGTAATATATTAGATGCCATTGTTTAGGTTGTCCGAGAGAATTATGTCGGCGGGATTTGTTCAGGATAGCTTAGCTGGTTAGAGCGTTGCAGCTTAAACCAAGATCCTGGGTTAAAATCCCTACCGGGACACTTTTGCACTCAGTTGAAAAAATTACAACTCGTAAAAAAAAATTCACTCTCGATAATTTAAAACACATACCAATTCTTTCTGACATTTTATTAGTAGACAATACTTTTGGTGATCGTGATTTGCATTTTCATGTTTTCCGATATAGCATCATTTTAATTTCTTTTATACGCTTGAAATTTCATCCGCTTTCTCTGATATTAAAAATCTTGAGTAAATTTATTTCCTAGTTATTCTATTTCACATTTTTTAAATTGCATTTTACATTTCTCGTTCACGGATATTAATTTTATTTTTTCGTATGAAAAAATATTGTTTTAAATGATTATGTCAGTGTTTTTAAGGAAATTTGTTAATTAACAAGTCACTTGATGAACACAGACATGAATTTGAGGTGATTAGAGTAATCAAAAAATTAACATAAAATATTATATTTCTATTCCAAAAGTTTTCACATTTTGAAAATATGGAAGGTATATGTCATTTAAAAAATAAATTAAATAATTGTGAAGCATAAAAATTCAAAATGTAAATCATATATATATAAAAAAATTCTGTAACTCTCATATGTTTATTGAATTTTTTGTTTCAGAGCGCTATATTTTTCACAACTGTAGATTTAGCAAAAATGTCAAAGTGTTTATCAGGCACCAAATACTCTCAAAGAATAAATACTTATTTGTTAAGAAATAGATTTGCTTATTACTTCAATCACGAAAAAAAATCTGTTATTTATGGAAAAATGATGGATAAAAATTTATGGATAAACATTGTGATATAAATTGTTGTGTTGCATTTTAGAATTGTATAAAGATTCAAAATTTGGCAGGAATACACTCCAATGGTTAAACCATTGGTTAGCGCAAAAGAAGAATCCCAAAACACGGTTCATTGGATTCGTTAATTATGGTGAAACATCAACAGTGGTTCAATGTTTTAAGATCACATAGCAGTATGTAATAGCCAATCAGAACTAATAGTTCTATGCGCTCTCAATGTGCTGCTTTAGAGACAGGGGTGCCATTTAGGGAAGGCTTGGGGAGCGGTTGCTCCCTCAAGAAATTTCATATTTCACATTTTTTCGGTCATCACAGGTGAGATTAAAAATTTTTTTCCAAAATTCCACCAAAACTTGTCCAAATTTGATTAAAATGAAAATATTAACATTAACTAAACATTTTAATCAAAGAAAATAATAATTATTAATAATGTTTCCTAAAACTTTGCTGTTGCATTATTCTCAAAATGAGACATATTTATGATTAATATGTATGTTAGCTAATATTTAAAATGTATGTGAGAATAAAACTGTATCAAATGCGTCTAAGCTGATCGCAACAAGACCGAAAGAAATTTTTGCCCTCTTTCTAAGGAATTTTATAAATAGGGCAGACCGGGGTGATTCTTGGTCACTTGCAACATGGGGTGATTATTGGTCAATTAAATTTTCATTAATACTAATGATAAAATCGAAAGAAAAAAATACTGGATGTTAGACAATTTCATTGTTATTCAGTAACACAAACGATTTTTTGGTTCAAAACATAATTTAATGAGAAAAAATATTTTAACTAGACATATGTATAAAACTTGAGCAAAAAATAAGGGATTACAAAATTATGCTTTTTTTCATAAGGTGCCTGTAATATGAAATTTAGCTACATGATGATCTAGAAGGGTTATATAGAAAGAGAAATATGCATAGAATACGTATGTATGTATATGAACACTATATGAGTACATACATTAGGGAAATAGAGGGCTAAACATCCCCCTATATACATGAGGTGATTCTTGGTCAATATGGGGTGATTCTTGGTCATGTAATTTTAGTTTAAAAATTACTTATAAACTCACAAATAGTGCAGAAATGTTTAATATTTGTCAGTTTTAGATGGCAGCGTCTGAATTCAAAAGTGGCAACACTTTAAGAGTGAACCACATTGTTTTGACATTTTCAGAAACTCATAACACAAATTACATTTGAAATAACTAAACCTTTGTTTATCCATTTCTTGAAGAGATATTGGGGTGAGTTTGAAAATTTAACTTGTCTATTTAGATAATGAACATTTTTTACAGTACAAATGCAGCAGTTATCACCAACGAGGATTTCATTAAGTTGTGTGAAAAAGTTGAAAAAGAATAAAAAAAGAATTAACATTAAACATTAAACAAGAATACAGCTGCAGATGCAGTAGCATCATCCTCTGAGACTAGAAGGAAAACACAGGAATGCACTCAAGATACGGATATAGATATAGAAGTAGAAACGGGTGAAGCTGAAGAAATTCTGCAACTGCAAAAAAAAAAAAAAAGATTCTGATATTTCAGCTACAAATAAATTAAGGAAAATACATAAAGCCATATGTGTAGAGAAGTACTATGCTGTCTACTTTGAACAGATGCCATACATCGGGCGTGTTATTAGTATTCAGGATGATATTTTGTCGTGCAAATTTTTGGAAAAGTCTGCAGAAATTATCGCTGGCCAAAGAAAACGGATCTTGCGCCAGTGAAGCACTCCTTTGTGTTTTATGGACGAGTTAGACTCTATGGTACAGGGCCATTTCAGAGTGAGGAAGATGCAAGATGCATACCTTAAATACAAAAGTATTTTGTAAATAAATGTATTATTTTGTGAAATATATTTAAAGTTCCAACCATTTTAGTAATGTTCTTTATTTTATAACATTTTTCATAACTATGTTTATATTTACAAATAATATAAAGTATTAAATTTATTCCAAGAATGTTTCATTTAATCATTTATTTAATTTTTGAGTGTTTAAAATGTTGGTATTTGATCATAAAACATTGACCAATAATCACCCCATCCCTGACCAATAATCACCCCATTGCCGGTGTGATTATTGGTCAGACATTTTTTTAATTTTATTAATATTATATATAATTTAAAAAAATAAAACTAATTAAGATTGTTAGGGATTAGATTCTCTTTCTGCAAGTATAAAATTTTTGTTTCAATTCAATTTAGTTACTGAGTTATATGAATCTTTATGAAAAGTGACCAATAATCACCCCACTCCGCCCTAGTTCCCCCTTTTAGAACACGATATTATTGAAGTCCCGGTTTGATTATCCGTTATTCGCAAAGGATAAATGTATGAAGCCTTTTTAGTAGTTTATTGTACAACAATTCAACTATTCTTGTTGGTAATATATCAAAAGATTAATATACGGAATTAATTTCTATGACAGTTTATTTACATCATTTAAAAACTCATCCCGATAAAAAGTAATTATCTAGAATTTCAAACAGGAAATGAAAGTGCCTGATGCAAGATGAAGAGGTTTTTACAGCACGTGCTCTGAACAAGGAAGTGAAAGACTAAAATACGTATTAGTGACGTAAATTGACTTTACGTCATTACCATCCAATGAAAGAACTTAAAAATGATGTCACTTGATAAGGACTAAGACTGTTGCATCTCTGCTTTATAGAACTTTAACAGATTCTTTTTAATTCGCGATGGAAACGGACATTATGTCGTTTTCCCTTAAACTTAAATTGAAATAATGTTTAAAACTAAATTTTATGTAACTATTAAATGTAAGCTATGTAAATTAAATAATTTAACAGTATTATGAATATGTTTTATTAATTAATAATATTTTAACATTACTTAATCAGTCTCATGGATATTCTTCAAACCAAGGATTTACATAGTGTGTGTACCAATCGTAATGGATTAATACAAATTCTGGCGATCATGGCCTAGCGGAAAAAATGAGGAGTGAGGACGATTGCTGGAAAATAGAGGTAAGCAAATATCTTACCTATCTTTTGTTCCGAAAGTTGAATTGATTTTTTATATTGCTTTAGAAAGCGCAAAATTACTGACTACCGAGAAAATAACACCAACAAAGATTCTGAGACGTGAAAAATTCTAAAGTATATAAAAGGTAAAAATAAAAATAAAAATAGTGTCCTAGAATCCTCGAATACTTAAAAGAAATTAATTAATTTTAGATATATTCTAAATTAGAAAAATGGCAACCTTCAAAGAAGGAAGTATAATTGAAAAATTAAATTCCAGTAATTATGCAAACTGGAAATTCAAGGTGGAGATGCTCTTGATAAGAGAAGAGCTCTTTGAAGTTGTCACAGACGACCCACCTACTCCAATAACCACGGAATGGTCGAAGAAAGATAAAAAGGCAAGGGCGTTTATTAATTTAAGTATTGAGGATAACCAAATCCTCCATATTAAGCATTTACAGAATGCACGGGACACATGGAACACGCTAAAAAACATCCATGAGAGATCAAATCTCTCTAGCAAACTCTTTCTCCTCAGGAGACTTTACGGAACTAAATTATCGGAAGGAGGCAACATGATAACTCATATAACAAAGATATTAGAAATTATCAATAAGTTATCAGCCATAGGCGAAGAAATTAAAGCAAATCATATTTCAGCATTATTGCTCTGCTCTTTACCTCCTTCATACGACACCCTCATAACCGCATTAGAAGCCAGACAGGAAGACGAATTAACTACAGAATTTATAAAGAGTAAATTAACAGACGAATTTAATAAAAGAAACGAGCATTCTAATAACAGTGATAATTCGAACAAAGCTTTTAGAGCCGAAAGAAAATTCAAAACCACAGGTTTTAAAAAAGAAGAAAAATACTGCACGATTTGTAGACTAAAAAAATCACAACACAGTTAATTGCTGGCATAACAAACATAAAACAAATAATTTTAAACAAAACAACAAAAAACATTTCTCTTCTTCGCTAGTCTTTCAAAAAGACGAAAATAATTTAAGAAGCGCGGACTCAAATAAACCGAAAGAAAAAAGCACAGCTTATTTCGTAACCGAAGAAAAGAACAATTGTGCATTTATAACTAACAAATCGAAAAATAACGCATGGATTATTGATTCTGGCTCATCCTCCCATATTTCAAATAATGAAAATTTATTTTCTGAATTTACAAATAAAGAACATACCAACGTCGTAATTGCCAACGGCAATAAACTAAAATCCTACGGGTCAGGTAATGTAAATATCACCACAATAACCTCAGACGGAAAAACTCACAACGTAACTTTAAAAGATGTTCTACTTGTACCCGACATTGAAACAAATTTATTTTCGGTAGCTAAAGCTACGAAAAACGGATGCAAATTAACATTCGAAGATAATAAATGTTTTCTAGAATATGAAGGATTAATTCGTTTAGGAGGAAGTAGAATAAATAATTTATACGAAATTCAGCAAACAAAATTAACCACAGATGAAAATTTCGTAAACATGATAACTAATTGCAAAAATAAAAATTGCATAGAACTGTGGCATAGAAGATTAGGACATAAAAATGTCGCGTCGATTAAAGAATTAATGACGAAGGAATTAGCATGCGGAAAAACATAAATAATTGTTCCCATAGTACCGAATGTGAGCCTTGCATTAAAGCAAAATTAACTGACGCACCTTACCCAAAGAAAACGGAATTGAGAGCAAATAAAATTCTGCAATTAGTGCACTCAGACGTGTGTGGTCCTATTCAAACTCCAACCATAGGTGGGAAAAATTACTTTTTAACCTTCATAGACGATTACTCTAGATTTACTATAATTTATCTACTACAAAATAAAAGTGAGGTATTTGAAAAATTAAAGGAATTTGTTGCACTGGTCAACAATAAATTTGGCAAAAAGCCTACAGAACTCAGAACTGATAATGGCAAAGAATTTAAAAATTCTAATATAGATAATTTTCTAAAAGAAAATGGAATTATGCGACAGCTAACAGTACCATATTCTCCCAGCCAGAATGGTATTGCTGAACGAAAGAATAGATCATTAATTGAAATGACAAGAACATTGTTAAGTGACTCTAATTTACCATTACATTTCTGGGGAGAGGCGATATGCACCGCAAATCACCTACAAAATCAACTGCCGACTAAAGCCAACGAAAAAACTCCATATGAATCATGGTCAAACAGAAGACCAAATCTAAAATATTTAAGAGTCTTTGGCTGCAAAGCTTATGCATATATTAACAAGCAAAAAAGACAGAAATTAGATAATAAAGCAGTAGAAGGGATCTTCGTGGGATACGATAATTATTCCAAAGGATATCGTATCTATACGAGCGGCAAAGATATCACTATAGCCAGAACGGTGAAGTTCTTAGAAAACTATCCGATAAATTCAAATAAAGAAAAACGGCTAGAACTAAATTTAGATGAAAACACTAATGCCGAAAACGAAAAATCGGAAAACCCAAATCTGATAAAAATCGAAATTTCAAATGAAAATGACAATCAGAATGAATCTGAACTAAACCAAACCGAACCAAGAAGATCAGATAGAGTAAATAAAGGGGTTCCCCCAGATAGACTAATTTATTTGGTTAAAGATGAAAATATTAACGAACCGAAAAATTGGCAGGAAATAATAAACATGGTAAACCCAGTAGAAAAAGAAAACTGGATCAAAGCGACACAGGAGGAGATAGAATCTCACAACCAAAATAAAACTTGGACATTAGTTGACCCCCCGCCAAATACAAAAATAATAGGCACGAAATGGCTCGTCAAAACAAAATTAGACGATAAAGGAAAAATACAAAAATATAAAGCGCGTTTAGTGGCGAAAGGCTATTCGCAAAATTTTGGTATTGATTACTATGAAACTTTTGCTCCAGTGGTTTCACATACTACAATTAGAACTTTTTTAGCAGCCGCCGCCTATCATAAACTAAACATAAACCACGTTGACATTAAAACAGCATTTTTGTATGGAAATTTAGATGAGGATATATACATCACTCAGCCGGAAGGCTATGTCAAACCTAATCATGAAAACAAAGTATGCAAATTAAATAAGGCTATATACGGCTTAAAACAGGCAGCTAGAGCCTGGCACATAAAAATTTCAGAATCATTAGAAAAGTTAAATTTCAAACCATCAACATCAGACACGTGTTTATTCATACGTAATACTAAAAACAGTAAAGCATATATTATCGTCTATGTAGACGATTTATTAATATCAGCAAAAGAAAATGAAATTAAAGAAATTATACAAAAACTTAAGATTGAATATGAACTAAAGGATTTAGGTCAATTAAACTACTACCTAGGGATTAAAATTGAAAAAACAAACGAAGGATATAAACTGAATCAAAAAAGTAAAATTGAAGAATTAGTTAGAAAATTTAAATTAGAAGATGCGAAACCCTACAAAACGCCCATGGAAACAGGCTATTTAAATTTTGATAACGAAGAAATACCATTGCCAAACAACATCGATTATAGAAAGGCAATTGGCGCACTTTTGTATATCTCAACTGTCACAAGACCAGATATTTCAGCTGCGATTAACATCCTAAGTAGAAAAAACGAAAACCCTTCACAGAAGGATTGGAAAGCAACTAAAAGAGTAATTTCCTATTTAAATCACACTAAAAACTTTAAATTAGAAATAAATACAACACAGCAACCAATACTTGAAGTTTACTGTGACTCAGACTGGGCTGGAGACGTACAAACTAGAAAGTCCACCAGCGGAAACCTATTTTTATTAGGGAAAAACCCAATTTTATGGATCAGCAAAAAGCAATCATGCATAGCCATGTCAAGTGCTGAAGCCGAGTATATTTCAGCAGCAAATGCATCACAAGAAATTTTATGGTTAATTAGACTCTTACAAGAATTTGACTTAGAACAGACATTACCCATAACTATGCATGAGGACAATCAGTCCTGCATAAAAATGATCGAATCAGAAAAATACACCCGTCGCACGAAACACATTGGAATAAGGTATCATTCCATTAAACACCTAAAGGACAATGGTACAATTAATCTAAATTCCTGTGAATCAAAGAACATGATAGCGGACATCCTAACCAAGCCCACTCCCAAACCTATCTTCGAAGTTCACAGAAATAACTTAAACTTAAGAAATCAAATTCCAGAGATTAAGGAGGAGATTGTTGGTAATATATCAAAAGATTAATATCCGGAATTAATTTCTATGACAGTTTATTTACATCATTTAAAAACTCATCCCGATAAAAAGTAATTATCTAGAATTTCAAACAGGAAATGAAAGTGTCTGATGCAAGATGAAGAGGTTTTTACAGCACGTGCTCTGAACAAGGAAGTGAAAGACTAAAATACGTATTAGTGACGTAAATTGACTTTACGTCATTACCATCCAATGAAAGAACTTAAAAATGATGTCACTTGATAAGGACTAAGACTGTTGCATCTCTGCTTTATAGAACTTTAACAGATTCTTTTTAATTCGCGATGGAAACGGACATTATGTCGTTTTCCATTAAACTTAAATTGAAATAATGTTTAAAACTAAATTTTATGTAACTATTAAATGTAAGCTATGTAAATTAAATAATTTAACAGTATTATGAATATGTTTTATTAATTAATAATATTTTAACATTACTTAATCAGTCTCATGGATATTCTTCAAACCAAGGATTTACATAGTGTGTGTACCAATCGTAATGGATTAATACAAATTCTGGCGATCATGGCCTAGCGGAAAAAATGAGGAGTGAGGACGATTGCTGGAAAATAGAGGTAAGCAAATATCTTACCTATCTTTTGTTCCGAAAGTTGAATTGATTTTTTATATTGCTTTAGAAAGCGCAAAATTACTGACTACCGAGAAAATAACACCAACAATTCTCTATGCAATGATTTACCAGGATAGGGTTCCATATTTTAATGGTTTATGTTTCAATCGGTCAATGAATGTTGGAACAAAGTTTCTCCATCTTATGATCCAAATTTTCTGGCACCATGTTTTGGTGAAATTTTTAATCAAATTTTTAATAGAGGAAAGAAATGTATTTTCACACTTTTGATTTTGCAGAAATATATTCATATGTTTAGAGCAACATAAATATAATTACTATTGCACATTAAAGCACATAGTTTTTCTAAAATTGCCCTTACAGATGTACAGGTTGCCCAAATTTAAAATTCACTTATTCAATTGCCTTTTTTATGTCAAAATTTTTAAATACCTTCCTGTGAGCGAATAAATTTGTTAGACACTTTAAAGTGTTTTGCATTTTTTTTTTTACCTTCTTATATAGATGAGAGGTTGAATGTTTATCAGAAGACAGAGAAAATATTTATATGAAATATTCCATATACAAGTGGTCTGATTTGTTCGGGCTTGAATTTTTTTTATTTTAGTGAAAACGTGCACATAGATGTAAAAAAAATTAAAAGTAGTTATCCAAATGATAACAATTAAAGTTTACTGAAATCTAACTATTATAGTTATTTTGTTTGCTATTAATATACCAATATGCTGAGGAAATATTTTTGGGGCCGTTTGGAAAACATCGTATAACAATAGAATTAAATAGACATATCTTTCCAGTATTTTTCTTCTTTTCCATCATACATTATTGGTTCATAAAAGTAGTCCCTGTTTTTAAGTTGTCGGTTCGTGCAAATAGTCCCTATTTTTAAATTTAGACAATGAAATATGTGCTTGAAATGAAAATCTCAGCTACGGTGTATAGAGCTTTAACCACTTAACTCTCGCGCCTGTGATATTCCCGGGTTGTGTAGATATTTTTTTTAAAATTCAGATTGCTTGATTCCCAACAGTTTTTTAAACCAGTACAATCGGTTTTATTCTCTCATCATTTTATCTGCTATTAAATAAGGTGAATATTTTTAAAAAAGTGGGTGCAATCAAACAATCTGAATTTTAAAAAAGTAGGCTAGACTTATCGGGCGCGACCGTTAAGGGGTTAGGCGTGCTATTTTTGTTGTTGTTGTGATATTACCAACTGCTGAAATATAAATGAAGTGAAAATAGTAATTGTAAAGACGTATAATATCAGTATTACATGCAGAAAATAACAAAAACAAATTGTAAATCCAAAATAATTTAAATATAAACGCACATCTTATTATTACAACACCATATTTGGTAGAATTAAGTTAAAAAATTAACAATTTAGGGAAGAAAGGTTCTAATGCATGTATCAACGATATTTTCTTCGGACAAAAATGTAAGTAACCTATATTCTATTTAGTTGGGAATAAATAGTATACATTTACGAGACCACTGGATTTATAACCTTCGTCTTTCCTTATTTAAAAATTTCTGAAAAATAAGTTTTTGTAAATTGTATTGCTTGTTTTCTTGGAGCTTCACATGTCAAATAGAAAGAGTCCTCAAATCACAACTATAAAAAACCTTTGAATTTACATACATTTCACTCTAAAACCACCAGTGGAATATCAAGAAATAGCTGCAAGTAAAAAGGAAAAAGCGTGATGTTAAAAATGAAATGTCTCGTTATTTACATCCTTTGGTTGAATCATGAATGAAAACATTTTCTACATTATTTTGACTTTTCCATTTTACGACAGAATATGTAATGATGTGTATGTCGGAATTCCGGTTTTAAATCTCTATTAGAATAAGAAAATATATGTCATAAACATGATTCTGTAAATTTAATTTTTTTCTGAACAGAAAACACAAATAAATCAAAAATGAGTTTTTTTTAACTGCAGAATGAGATAGACAAAACCAGTTTCGGAAGCAATTAATTAGTACTTAAAGTAAAAGTAGAAGCCAATGTTGTGGCAGAAATGAATCGGCAAATTCACTTTTCCTTTTGCGGTTGAAAGTACTCTCTGGTCCATTTGATGAAGAGAACTGCTAATTAATTGCGTCGAAAAATATAGTCATAATTATCTATTTGTATAGTGTTGGAAATGGTTCATTATATATTTATTATTTAGTTCCAGTTTATCACAAATTACTAGAAAATTCCTTTTACGCTATACAAAATTGCAGATGGGTCTATCTTCCAGAAACATTTAAAACAATGTCACAAAATATTTGTTAAAAAAGCAATTGCAATAGGAAATGCGTAATAAGAGTATAAGAGTATATTATACGTCCACTATGATAAATCTCAACCGTGGTCAGTCACAGTCTTAGTTTGTACGTGGGATGTTCAATATAGAATGATCATAAATTTTCTGATAACAATATACCCTCACTCATTTACCAAATTTGAATGGTCCATTTCATAGTAGTCACAATTAAATGCACTTGTCCCTTTTTTTAAATCTTCAAACCATATACTAAGGTCCTTCAAAATAACCTTCACTGGCTTCACCAATGCTTTCGATGATAAAAAATTCTTTCCACGAAAGTGTTTCTTCACATTAGAAAATTAATCTGATCTTCCTGTAACATCACCATCAACTGAAAACAAACTGGATCGTGAACGTCCAATTGATTTGGAATGAGGAGCTCGAAACCCTCCGCTCAGAAACACACGTCTCTTGTTCCGTTTTTTCTGTTACCAACGCGTAGATGACAACGAATGATATCTGCAATATTTCTGGTAATGCTCGCGACGTAACTCAATGATCTATAATGACAATAGCAGCAGCGTTACTAACGTTGACTTCTGTAAGCGCAGTGACTGGAGCTCCGGCCCGATCTTCCTTTGAAACTTATTGTCTTCTTTCCTTAAACCATCTTCTATTTGTGCTATAAGGAAGGGCAGATTCTCTAAACACCTCCAGTAGCACTTCATAGGCTTCGGCAGACGATTGTTGTAGGCGAAAGCAACATTTCAACGCAGCATACTGCTCTTCGCGTGTTATTTTCATCGTTCCCGTAAGCCAGGGATATCAAACTGTGGCCTACTGGATACCACAAATTTTTAATGGTAATCTTTGTCTTATTTATTTAAAAATTTTCTGTGATTAAATAAGACTAAATTTACAGTTAATAATTATCAGTATCTCGTGAACCACAGTTTGACACACATGTTGTGGAGAGGCGGAGAGGCAATACTTTACGTGTATGAGCTTTTATGGCTGCCACTTATGTACTACTCGACAAAAATAAATTTTAAAATTATGACATACATATTACACATTAAGCTAACAATGCAACATTAAATTAAATTTTTGCACAATATATTTTGTGAATAAAAATTTTGATAATTTTTTATTGAAGAACCGTCATACTTTATAAAGTTGATTTTTTTCATGATAAATACTTCATTTTAATTCAGTGTTTTAAAAAAGAATCTAAAATTATATTTCAAAAGGAAATATTGAGTATTTATAGTTTTATATTATGAATAGCTGATATTATAATAAAATGTGTCATTTAAATGTTATTATATTTCAAATAAAGTGGAGAGTCAAATTACGTCCATTAGAATTAACTTTTAAATATATACTAAAACACTTTTTATTTTGCTTAAAAGAAGTCAACATAAACATTAAAGATGTTAAAATTTAAATGTTTCGATTTGTTCATCAAATCCTCATCAGAATAGAATATACACAATACCACAAATACAATGTACATAAAAACCAGAGATTAAATTAATTAAAAATCAGCCTCCCTGGTTTTTAATTAAATTAATCTCTGGTTTTTATGTACATTGTATTTGTGGTTTGTGTATATTCTATTCTGATGACGATTTGATGAACAAATCGAAACATGTAAATTTTAAATTTCAGAATCTTTATTGTTTATGTTGACGTCTTTTAAGCAAAATAAAAAGTGTTTTAGTGTATATTTAAAACTGTGTCATATTCCCGAAAAATTAAATAGCAAGTGAAAAGCTCAAAAAGCAACAGTTGATCCCTTCAATGTGAAAATAAAACCTTGTAAATCACTTTAATTTTTTCAATAAATTGCAAGCCTAATCTTTGAAAAAAAAATTCTTGAAATAACTTTGAAAAAATCGCACCATATCGATTACATTGTCAAGATAAAAACAGGTAAGGGTTTTAAATTAGTAAAACAATATATATATATACATATATATATATATATATATATATATATATATATCATGTAATGTTAGTTGCACGAAAGTTTTCAGCGGAATAATTCAATACAGTCTAAAATTTAATGTATTACAAATAATTGTTACGAACATATCATCTAGACAACGAAATAATTGAGTTTTAGTAAGTACTTTTCTACTAGCTAGGTAAATATTGGCATTGTGCTAAATAAGTGCAGAGTAAAAAAAATATTTGTATACACTTATTAGAAGAAATCATTTTATGAAAATTTAGTTCTGAAAATGAACGTTTCTGGGAAAAATCCCCAGAAATATTTCTTGATAATGATGGGATGGGATTTTGTTAAATATCGGCCTGTTTTGGTCACATTGCAGTTGGAAGGATGCCTTCAGAGAGGATATTTGAAGAGGAAAGTGATCCGAAATATCGTTCTTATGCAAGAAAAATCCTGAAAACCTTGCACGGAGCTGGTATCGAACTTGCAAACATTCCTGATGAAGCAGAATTATTTGTAAAAATTTAATGTAACCTCCTAGTTATTTTCATTACCAGAAATACTTCTTTTATCTTTAGAAATTATATGTTGAACGACCAGTTAGAGACATCAGAAAACAAAATATTTCTGAAGTGCACGGAAAATTTAAAGAAGATGAATTAACGGTTAGAAAAATGTTAAAGATATAGAATTTTTTATTTCCGCACTCATGTAGTGTAAGGAAAGTATTGTAATCATGATAAAAAACAATTTTGGAAATATTAGTATATTTTTACATTTTTAGGTTTCTTGAATCCGTTTTGGTTATTTTCATTTTCACAATGATTCCATATATATGTAAAAATGATGAACATTTACTCGTATATCTCAATGAATTTATTTTTATTGCTCATGTTCATCTTATATCCATACAACAACTACGTTTCACCAGTGTGTTATACAGAGTGTCTCATTTATTTTGCAACCCGCGTAAACGCGAAGCAAATGAGCAACATGAGTGCACATTCACACTGTTAGCGTAGGTAGCGGTGTGGAGGAGCGTGCGAGCAACACTACCAACATGCTAGAAAACCGCACGAAACATTTCAGTGCTAAGAAGAACGAAATGAAAGGTATTTTTCCGTCAGGGTGCTATGTGCAGAAAAACGCACGTTTATTATTGAACATTAATTTCGAACATCTTCGTACAAAACTGTCAGGAAACGATATGAAAACAAGTTTCCAGACTCGGTGGTGCCAAATAAAAGCACAATTAAGCAAATCGTGGACCATTTTCAAACAGAATGGACTGTGGAACCGAAAAGAAAATACCGTCTGTCGTTTGTCCTAACTGACCACAAAATGAAGGAAATCGAGACGAAAATCAAGGAGAAACCGACCACGTCAGTAAGAAAATTAGCAGATGAACGTTTCGTTTGGTTTCAACAGGATGGCGCTCCTGCGTATACGGCCAACGACACTCTGTCATTTTTCCAAGATTTTTTTTGTGATCGGCTAATTACAAAAGGACAAATGCCTCCACGCAGTCCAGACCTGTAACCACCTGATTTCTTCTTGTGGTTCTTCTTGTGTGATTTCACTTGAAAAATTGCGTGTTCTGTGAACCGGTAGCCTCGATAACTGAACTGAAAATTCGCATTACGGAAGAGATAAACGCTATCGCACCAAACACATTACAGAATTTGTCTCGAAACCTCAAACGGGCCCAGATATGTAAAGATGAAGACGGCGGTCACTTCCAACACGTTTTGTAGTCATTAAAATAAAAATTAATGTTTGTACATTGTTCTTTTTTTTGGGATTGCAAAATAAATGCGACACTCTGTATGTATGTATATTAGAATTTCCCCATATTTCCAGGTCCCCATGTCTCGTTTTTGGTGGTTTTTGATGTTGTATATGACAATAGTGCCCAAAGTATGCTTTCGATTGAGCTGCTATTTGCTGAACATGTTACAGGCTCTTGTCAGAAGAACTGTATTCATTTTCGAAGAAATCTATCGACGGGTTTGCTATCATTTCAATGAAATTATTTTTATTGCTGACGTTCATCTTATATCGATACAACAATTACGTTTCACCAGAAGGTGACTTAATTTAGTAAAACCTTCTTCGCATTTTTGTAATTGATAGGCCTTAATTTTAGCACGGGTGGAATACAAATTTATTGAAAATTACGTTATTAGAAAAATGTTTAAGCTTTATGAGTGTAACTGAACCTTTTCTCTAAAACATGAAGTCATTTTAACCAGTGTAAATATTTCCCCTTTTAAAAATTAGGATCTAACTTTTTACCTATTTTAATATTACTATTTATTTGAATGCACAGTACTCTGTAAAATGTTCAGAAATTCGAGAAGAGTCACTCCAGATTTTTGTATTTTGAAAAATCAAGTAATAAACATATGGAAATTGCGTAGTAGAAAACACCCAAAACAAATCCTCAAGCGTTAATATTTGTTCTAAGATGCATTAGTTAAACTATATCGGTCAATTTTTACTTATTAATTAAATAAGAATTCAATACAAGATAAAATTAGTTAGAACATTTGTTAAAAGTTGTAACGTGGCCCTCGATAACAATATAATTCTGCAAATCAGTCATGGCAAAAAGCTTAGTTAAAAATAACAAAAAAGTTTATTAAAACGGTCAAAGAATAGTCGTAGTAAAGTAACCAAATTACACTGACGATTTCAATTAACCTTTGTAGAAGGAAAACAAAAGGAAAAGTCTCCCTCTTTCAATTTTAACCAAGTTCATAAATCCAGATTAAAAAGAAAACACTATAAGGACATTATAAGAAAGTCTATAAGGATGTTTAAAACAGTTCTGTACAAAAATAACAATGATTATGTAATACTAAATTTTAATTGTTCAGAACCTCTGAGAGGCTTTACTAAACTTGCCACTACTCTAAACAAGATGGCTCCAAAAACTCTACTATTGATTTGAATACTTCTACAATATAATAATGACGAATTCGATCCACGAAATTGACAGCTCAAACGACTTGACTTCGAAAATATAAGGTAGAATCCACTGAAAATTTTCTCTCCTCCACAAAACCCGCACTATTTATAGCTACCAATCAATCACAATCATCTAATTATCATTAGTCTGTTAAAATGAAAGGGACACTACTCTTACCCGCGTACTTTACACTTTATGAAGCAAAGCATGCAGCAAAACCAAACTAGAGTACCCTCATAAGGACTAACGTAGACGACTCCGGCAAAAAATAATTAGTACTGTTTTCTTATTGGATTATCGTTTATCTTTATATGTTTTGTTTGTATAATTAACTCATATGCAAAGGAACTTAAACAGTTATCTTATTTGAGAACAATTTAGAAATGTTTATTTCAATGATTTTTTTTACCATGTGACAAGTTGTGTGAAATTTTATTTAAAGAAAATCGAGGGTATGCAATAATTTTTTGTTAATATTAGTTTAAATAACATTTATTTATAAAAAATCAATGAACTTTTAGAAACATTTAGTTTTTATTGGCTTTAAAGAATCCTTTATCAAAGATTTTTTTAAAATTATTAATGAGTGTACCATCTCAAACTCTTATAATGAATTTTACTATGAAATAGATTCTGTTGTGAACATGAATTTTTCTATTACTAAAATTTTACTTTACTTTAAAAATAAAAAGTCCAGAGACTCTTTTTCTGGTTATTATTTTAATTCTCAAATACGTTTTATCACATATTAAATATTAGGAGAAATTACATTCTTCACTAACGAAAATACTGAAAATTTTCGACCGTGTAAGTGAAACGCAATCTAGTATGCCGAAACTTGAATTTTACACTCGAAAAGTCACAGTTCCCCATTTCTTACTTTCTTGGGATAAGAGTTTAGGAAGAACGTACCTGCCGCCGAAATGAAACTTTCTTTGCAACTGTTGCGCTCAAAGGAATGCATGCAGCAATATGGCGTTACCATGGTAGCATCCAAAAGCGAGCATCGATTTTACAGGAATGCACTGCTGCTCTTTGCTATTCTCCAGATGTCATCCAGGAAAGTATCATTCTATTATGTAAGTCGGTGTAAAAAACACATGAATAGATATTCATTTCTAATAATTACCTCAATATTAATAATCGATATTCCTTTTATCGATATTATTGTGTAGGAGGCAGAAGCAGTCACTAGAATTCATATTGAAAGTTTTGAAATATGTAAAATTGTAACTAAAATTCACACAGCGACTTAATCTGCGATTTGTATCAACACTATACTTTTTTCATACTTCCATATTTCACTAAATTTATAAATCTCATTTTATTACTATTTTCTTCCATATTCAAAATAATAACGTATAAGAATCATGAAATTTTCTGAGATCCGGTTTTTGATAATTTTTCACGTTTTGTGACGTCTTGAACACATTTTAGTTACATTCGGACCCATGTCTGTCTCTTTTTAGGTGCGTTCTTGTTCGTAATTATATAAATACGTAGCGCCTACGGTCGTCGTTTGGTCCATCCATCTGTCCGCCCGTCCGTCCGCATTTAACAGCGCAAAAACTACCCAACAGAATGGTTTGGAATTTAATATATAT
Organism: Maratus michaelseni; assembly: GCA_963931845.1. Taxonomy (NCBI): domain Eukaryota; kingdom Metazoa; phylum Arthropoda; class Arachnida; order Araneae; family Salticidae; genus Maratus; species Maratus michaelseni. Next base: position 192,131,823 of record OZ007587.1, read on the forward strand.
TATCGTTGCAGAATTTTGTCGAGTCATTTCAAATTTTAGGAAAATCGAATCAAAACTTAAAAAGATATTTATAAAAGTTTTCTTTATTCTGTTAAATCCTATCGTACGTAATCTACATAATAAAAGTGCAAGCCAGGTGACTGAGGAAATAAAAACGAGCAAACTACTTCTTTTTTCAAATTTCTGGCGTCCATTTTTATACAAAATTATATTTTTAATAAATTGCATAAAAGTTACATTTTTAGAAAGAACGTTCAAAAAAATTGTTTGCTTGAGGGATGAGTTACATTAAAAAATGTATATATTCTGGGATAACTCCAGGGAAAATTAGGTTAATTGCCAAATATTCTAAGATTTTTGAAGATAAAGAATGCTTCTTAGAGTCATGAGTAACTTGAGTAGGTTATTGTATATTTTCGTCTGGTGGTTATATTATATTTTCTTTTTTACAGTGTATTATGCCAAAATAGGTTATGTAATATTTATAAAATCACTTAGTAGCAATTAAAATTTATTGAAATTTCTTCTTTTAAAATCCCTTCACTCTAATGATATCGGCTTTGAAAGTAACATGCTAATACAAAAACGTTTTCTATTAATAATTATCAATATATTGGTTTCTAGGGTTTTTAAAACTAAAGGGACGCTTTTCGAAGTCCTCACTCGGAAGAGATTATATTAATTTTTCTCTCGTGGTTATATTAAATTTCCGTAAAATTAGAAGCATTTTTTACAGTAAAATTTATAAGTAGTCAATTATTAAATGTAAGTTAAACCTAATATTACACATTTGGAGAAATTATTGAGAAATATTTTTAATCTCTTTAAGTAACCTTCAATTTCACTTGACTATTAACAATCACGTATATTTTAAAAGAAGCTCTGTGATGGAATTAGTCATTTCAAAACTACATAAGCCACAAATTAAGAATTTTCAGGAATCTATCAAAACCAAACAGGAAATGTTAGAAAATCATTTAGGTTGATAGGACAAATGATCTCAAGGGGTTGGAAAATCAAACTCCATATTCCAAAAACCTGGTATAGCCCCCATTTGGAAACACAAATTCAATAGGTGCAACAAGGAGGTGTTAACCAGATACCAACGCCACTTTTTCTGGTTATACTAAAAGCATGCAGAACCGTCCCAGCAGCGGCCCTTCAGGTGCTTGCCGACCTGATTCCAATCCATCTACAGGTTATATATGAAGCAGCATATGGGACAATCTCAAGACTAAGAGAAGCAGGGAATATACCTGACACAGTATTGCATCATACAGACTATTTAAAAGAATTAACATATGGAAACGATACCCGGCAGTCATAATAGAACCAAGACTAGACCACAACGTAAGGACATAGTAATATGCACGGACGGCTCAAAATTGGAATCAGGTGCTGCGGGATCAGCTTACGTAGCATACAGAAATGAGAAGACAACAAAAGAATGGTCAGCGCCACTCATAAAGTGCAATAGCGTTATTCAAGCTGAACTACCGGCTATAATAAAGGCAACAGAATGGAGAAACAGAACAGGAAAGGAGTTTAGCATCTGCTCGGACAGCATGTCAGCCATTCAGGCACTAAAAATACCATTCAATATGACCGAACTGATAGAGAGAATACAAAATACAATAAAAAACTCGAACAATAAATTTAAGAAAATTGGGTAAAATCACCGTGAGCATGCAAGGAAATAAGGATTCTGACTAATTAGCCAAACAAGCAGCTCAAAATAAAGTTAAAGGAATACCATAGCACCTCGAAAGACCAATATCAAACCTATAAAGTCAGTTAAAGGACATAACACTAAATCAATGGCAGGGCGATTGGGACTATGGTTACACGGGCAGGACAACATCTAACTATTTCCCAAAGGTAGAAACACGAAGACTTGTATGCTGCAAACTACTGACGCAAATATACACAGGCCACGGAGCATCCCCAATATATTTACATATGTTTGTGTAGAAAGACGCACCGGAATGCGAATGGGAACCCCAAAACACTACTTAACAACACTAACACAAGCACTCCATCTGGTCAACATAACACAAAATAACGAACAGCTTTGGCACCACCAACTAGAAAATAATAGATAACATTGACCTCATATCACAGTAAGCAAAACAGAACATCACTTAACACCACCTTCTCCTGACTATTAATTACATCTATTACAGGAGAAAAAAAGACTGGAAAAGGACTCTTTTTTGAAGTACAAAAAATGCATAATTGTGCCCCCCCCCCCCCCTCAAAAAAAATAAAAAAATAGTCTAATTAGCATTACTGCGGGTGGAAGTCTGAATGATGAAATGTTTACCAAAGCATAAAATCAAGGAAGATATGATAAAATATAAAAGTTATAACACCATAAAAAAGATATGGATTGATAGCAATTGAAGCTCAAAATCAAAAATTTTCAAAATACACAACGAAAAACCCAGAACATCATCGTGAAGACAGACATCATTTAAAATAGACGGACTAATATAGCCAAAGAACATATCCCACTCCAAATTTCATAAACTTATCACCCAAAGGATGTACAACTCATGACTGTGACAAGAATATCATAAAAAGCGATAATGTCCCAAGATTGTGACAAAATTAGTACAAAAAGTGATAATCACCCACGAATGTGACAACCACCACAGGGTAAGTTCAAATAGCTTAAAACGAGATAACTACCCAAGAAAATGACAAAATTCATAATAGGATCAAACAACAAAAGAAAGGGACACGTTTTTGACCACTGACAACACTCCAAGAAAGAGCCAAAAGCGCAGTCCAACAAAAACGCCAAAGACACTCTCTAAATAGGTGCGAAATAAAACAAGGAAATCCTTTTTGAGTAACTGGACAATATAAAACTCAAACAAAGTAAAACTCAGTTGCCATGCTGTTGCTAGGCATATGTGCTTGTCCAACAGATCGCCGCCATGCGGCTATCAGGCGATTCCGCCTCATTGCCAGGCATTCAAACCCGTTCAGCTGGGTCGTAGCCCGGTAGTTAGGGGCTTGATCATCGGAAAGAAAGAAACGGAAGAAAGAATATATTTTGATCTTGAATTGACGAATGTTGTTTTTGCAATAAACGACAATTTTTCTGAGACTTTTGAATGACAACAAATAATTAAAACTATATATTTTTGCCCACACATGTAAGACTTTTTTCAAAGGCACATTTACAACAAACAAGTGTATTTCGAAATGTAGTTTTTTAAATGGTCGATTCAATTAAATGAATCATATTCTGGTGTTCCATAATCATAGTGTAAATCTATTACAAAAACTTCTGTGTTACATTCAGATCTATTTTGTATGTTAACAAGCAAATTTTATTGTAATACCGATAATTGGAGGATACAAAATGCAATTTGAAAATCCAATTTTCAATTTCTTTTTTTCATTTTCATTAGACTAATTGAACTGAACCGACAACATTATTACATAATTACCTCGTGTTCACTTTTAAGAGAATGAAACTCCTGATTAAGTATGAATGTTGATTGAGTTTGAACAAAAAGAAAATTGAAATAAAATTAAGTGGAGATTCATTATCTATCATCGATCATTGATTAAGTATGTCAGGTTTTTTATCTTCAGAAAGAACTAAATCTTATCCATTTCATTATTTCATATTATTATCGCAGAAATTACGTCATAACAGGGAAGGGACCTTGCCAATACCTTGATTTTGAATTTTAATTGTATTTTGAAATTAAATTTTCTTTATTTCTTATTATTTTGAAACTAAATGTATTTTGAAACAAAATAATAGTAAAATTATTTTTCGCCAGTGAATAAAATAATTAAACACTAAGAGAAAGAAGAACTAAGAATTTTTCGCCAGTTAAATTTCGTCCAATAGAACTATCCAGTAGAAGACAATTTTTAAGTTCTTACTTTTAATTCTTGCGTGTTTACTTTTTACGTCTTACTTCTTACGTTCATCTGTTACAAATTTGTTTTAAAAGCGGTGTTCAGGGGTATGAGCAATCTGACGATAGAAAAATTAGTTTAAATTTTGAAAATGCTAGTAAAATTTATTGTTAAATATTTAATATTTCTAAATTGTTCTCTATCATTTATTGTTGGTATGTTTAAAAATTGTCTTAAACAAGGGGTCCTGACATAAAATATATAGTTTTACTTAGTTCATGCTTATATTGTCCATTTTAAAACACGCAGCTTGTGCTGCGGAATACGTACACGTTCATTTCAAAATCTTTTTCCCGGCCTAGATTTCTTTTCTGTTGGTGCCTATGGTCGTAATTATGATATGAGCGCAAATACTATTAAGAAACTTCTTTCTAACAGTTTTAAAACACATTTTATGAAAATTCGCATATAAGATGGAATGTGCCCTGAAATAAAAGAAAGCATATAGTAATGGCAAAAATAAATTACCAACTCCAGTAACTCTGGCCAAAAACATCGCATAAAAACGATTCTGATACCTATCAACTGAGAATAAGGCCTCCTATTAAATGGTATACAAAGAGTAGGCTTTAATGGCAGTCCAACATATTAAAATTCGAACTAACGTCAAAATGTTCTTTGAGAACTTTTTTTTTGACAAAATAATTTTATTGCAATTTTAAAGTAACGTCGAGGTATTAAATTAAAAAGTTTTTGGAACAAAAGGTTCTGAAATTGTTTAAACATTTTACCTTTCAAAAGTTGAAATGCTTTTGAATATTTTCATTATAATTTCTAAAAGAATAATCTTACCATGATGATTATTTGTATGAACATACTATTTAAAAAAGTTTCATAATTCTCCAAATGAAAACATTATACATGAAATTTCTTTGAGAGCACAGTCAATGGCAATTTAATAGCGCTTTGTATTCAACTATATGAAATGTCAAATATATTTTATACATTTCAATATAAGATAAAGGTGCATTTAGATGGGAGTTCTGAGAAGTGGAATTCATAATAATAATACACAATATTATTTTCTGAATGGACTTGCATTTATGTACGAATAATATAATATTATCGTAACAAACATTTAACACATGTTTCTCCTTTTGAAGAATCATGTAAAAGGATCGCTAAGTGATGGATAAATATGTAATCATCGATTTTTGTCTTTCGATAGGGTTAAATTTATTTTAAGTTGTTTTGATTGATTTAATTTAATTTAAGATCTATATTTCTTACCTCTCTGATTGTTTTTTGTTTGAAGTTGTCTAAATGTGTTATACAAGATCAGAAACATAGGTTTATATAACACGTATTTCAATTAAGTCTATTTCAATTTGCTCAGGATTGGAAGAGCTCATAAAACCACCCCAATTGTTACATAATGTTAGTATGTGCAAAATGAAGTCAATCATATGCAACTAGCTTGCTGCGGCCATCACAAAACCTTCTTCTATACCTTTGTAATATTATTAATTTGCAATAGCAAAATCGATTATGAATATAAAGCATACTGCATGTATTTGAGATTAACACGAAGTTATAGTGATTATTTTAAAAAGAAGAACACCACAACAGCGCCCCTGTTAGACATTAAATTTTAAAATTAGATTAACATGAACATTTGCAATCTACTGTAAACTCAAATATAAAATTTGGTGCATTTCTGCACAGTAGAAAATAAGACATATATAATGTACTTCGCGAAAAGCATAGAACTAATGGTGGTGATTCTGCAATAGGGTTGGCAGCAATATAGTTAAATGTATATGAAAGTTACAAGAATGGAATTAATAATGCCGTAAAATACTGTAGCCAAATTGCATCAATTGGTTGTGGATCCGATTAGGTATCTTTCCCCAAGCAAAGGATAGCAGCGCTCGCTGCTGAGTGAAAAGTCAAAATTAAATAAACATCTATTTATGTGAAGGTCTGGCAGAATATGCCGTTTATGAAGTTCCATACATTAAATCTTGAGATATTTCTATCACGGATATCGTTAAAAATGTATAATAGCAGCTTTGTTTTTGGGGCGATGTACACTCAAACCTAATCAGCAGCAATTTGCTTCACTTTCTAAGAGAATATGCAGTGTGATGAAACTTCCAGCATTATTCCTTAAAATATAGCGATCATGAAAAACACCATAGGAAAGCCACTGTTCTCGGATTTCACTGAAACCTAATCAGCATCTATTTATGTCAAGATCTATCAAAATATGAATTTGATAAAATGTAAGCATTGGGTTTTGAGATATATCTATCACAGAAATCATAATAAACACAGCATAGCAACATCACCTATTAGACGATATACACCCAAATCGTATCAGAGTAGCAATATATATGAAGGTGTAACATTAAATGAAGTTTGATTATGTTCCGTGCATTCAGTTCTTGAGCTACAGCTATCACGGAAATCGTTAAAAAACAGCATTGCTGCTCTCCTGCTATTGGATGATACACATCCAAACGTTATCAGCAGCAATGTATGTCAAGTTTAAAAGTATATGCAGTTTGATGAAATTCCTTGTATTAGTTCTTGAGATATAGCTATCACGGAAACCGTGATAATGGTGCCGTGTGATCTGGAATATTTTAAAGTTTTACCTTTTTTAAGTTCCGTTTTCGTACGTGGAGATATAACCAGGTTGTAGTTAAATGGGACAAAATAATATGCATCTCGAGCAAGCAAAAGTAGTTCTTTTATTCTGTTGTTACGTAAGTGCACTGTAGATAGAAATTTTACATAGCACCGGAGTGGGCCACAAGTGAACAGGAGCAAGTCTTAGAGCTCAATGATTCACAGTCGATTAAAAACAAATGCCAAGCACATAAGTTTGGCGAAATGGAATTTGGACGGAGCAAGAATTATGAGTGGTGGTTAGATCTAATTAATAGCATATTCTTTTTTATGCGTCTGGCCAACAGAGAAAGAATGTAGAACCGTTGAACCTCTACACTCGCCGCTATGAGAATAAGAAACGTATGTAAAACTTTTTGTGAGCTGAAACACATTTTAGAGTCTGTAAAAATGAATTAGTCAAAATATAGTCTGTCGAGATAACCGTCGATATTTGCCATATAAGATTTTTTTTGCAGCTACCCTTAGTAATAGCGAAAGAGGAAAACGATTTCTTTATATTTTTTTATTTACGGCGCAAGCATGACTCAGAAATAATTTTAATTGAGAAGTCAAAGATTAAATGCCTGAGAAGATGAATAGAGAAGTATGTAAGGCTTGCGGTAAAGAGTCAATTTTAACATGGAAGTAAAGGGAAAAATAAACAAAAAGAATTTAACACAATAAAATTAATTATTCTAACTTACGATTAATTTTGATGAAATTGAAAACACTATTTTAACAATATGTGATAAATTTCATCGCATTCATTACCCTTTTCACTGTTGAAATGCTTTTATATTTTCTTAATATATAGAACTTTGGTAAAAATGTGTTATTGATAAGTTAATATACAAAATCAATTTAATTACTATAAACATATTAAATAATAACTGGAATGAAATTATATTTCAGTCACATAATATTTTAATATCGAAGACTCATATGGCAGCTAACGTTATTAGAGACAAAATATCAAGTAAAATATAAGTAATTTAACTGACTGTTTTAATCCGCATAATAGTCCAGTAGAAATAGCATTTTACCTTACAAAAATTCGGGTAGTTCTGGTTTTTGGGTATGTTGTAAAGGTTGACCCTCTAATAAAAAAAAACAAGTTTTCGACCTTCTAGACCTTGTGCGTTTTTCACAATATTGAAAAAACCAATATTTTTCGGGACTTTTTTCGATTTTTCTTAAATAACTCAATTTTAATGCATTTTGCAGAAAAAAGCACTGTTACCATTTTGTAGAGCATAAAATTCTCTACAACATGCAGTATTCAGGTTTGTAAATTGTCCGAATAGGGGGTAAGATACGGATCCGGGAAAAGGGTTAAATTTGGAAAAAATGTAAAAATCCACAAATGACGTTAGTTTTTGCTTAATAACCCACTTTTAGTGCATTTTAGAAACAAAATTGTCATAATCAACTTTTTAGAGCATGAGATAGTCGATAGTTTCATTTATTAGAGGTTGGCCCTCTAATAAAAAAACCAAGTTTTCGATCTTCTAGACCTTGTGCGTTTTTCACAATATTGAAAAAAACAATATTTTTCGGCACTTTTTTTTTATTTTTCTTAAATAACTCAATTTTAGTGCATTTTACAGAAAAAGCACTTTCACCATTTTGCAGAGCATAAAATTCTCTACAACATGCAGTATTCAGATTTGTAAATTGTCTAAATAGGGGGTAAGATACGGAGCCGGGAAAATAGGGTAAAATTTGCGAAAATCCACTAAAGACGTTAGTTTTTGCTTAATAACCTACTTTTAGTGCGTTTTAGAGACAAAAATACTTTCACCATTTTATAGAGCATAAATTTCTCTACAACATGCAGTATTCATGTTTGTAAATTGTCCAAATTGGGGGTAAGATACGGAGCCGGGAAAATAGGGTTAAATTTGGAAAAAATGTAAAAATCCACATATGACGTTAGTTTTTGCTTAATAACACACTTTTAGTGCGTTTTAGAGACAAAAGCACTTTCAACATTTTGTAGAGCATAAAATTCTCTACAACATGCAGTATTCATATTTGTAAATTGTACAAATAGGGGGGGGGGGTAAGATACGGAGCCGGAAAAATAGGGTTAAATTTGGAAAAAATGTAAAAATCCCCAAATGACGTTAGTTTTTTCTTAATAACCTACTTAAAAGCTCTAAAAAGTTTATTATGACAATTTTGTGTCTAAAATGCACTAAAAGTGGGTTATTAGGCAAAAACTAACGTCATTTGTGGATTTTTACATTTTTTCCAAATTTAACCCTTTTCCCGGCTCCGTATCTTACCCCCTATTTGGACAATTTACAAACATGAATACTGCATGTTGTAGAGAATTTTATGTTCTACAAAATGGTGAAAGTGCTTTTGTCTCTAAAACGCACTAAAAGTAGGTTATTAAGCAAAAACTAACGTCATTTGTAGATTTTTACATTTTTTCCAAATTTTACCCTATTTTCCCGGCTTTGTATCTTACCCCCTATTTGGACAATTTACAAACCTGAATACTGCATGTTGTAGAGAATTTTATGCTCTACTTGTCAGGCGGTATTTTCTGTTTTCACCCAAAATATTTTTGCTGTAATTTTTAAGGTCTATTACAAATAATTAATTATCTAATAAATGAAACTATAGACTATCTCATGCTCTAAAAAGTTGATTATGTCAGTTTTGTTCTAAAATGCACTAAAAGTGGGTTATTAAGCAAAAACTAACGTCATTTGTGGATTTTTGCAGTTTTTCCAAATTTAATCCTATTTTCCCGGCTCCGTATCACACCCCCTATTTAGACAATTTACAAACATGAATAGTGCATGTTGTAGAGAATTTTATCTTCTACGAAATAGTGAACGCGATTTTTCTGTAAAATGCACTAAAATTGAGTTATTTAAGAAAAATCGAAAAAAGTGCTGAAAAATATTGGTTTTTTCAATATTGTGAAAAACGCACAAGGTCTAGAAGGTCGAAAACTTGTTTTTTTTTATTAGAGGGCCAACCTTTACAGCATACCCAAAAATCGGAACTACCCGAATTTTTGTAAGGCCCTTTTTGCGCTATTTCTACTGGACTATAAAGTAAATCCCAGATAAACTGAATGGGAAGTTCAATTACTGAAGCATTTTGTAAAGAATATAAATGATAACGTAAAATTCCCCTAAAATGAAATTTGTATATAGAATGTATCTTTATAAATCAAAAACATGTGAGGACCGACGGTGCTAAAGACTTGATCAATCAGTTTTGATTCGGAAATTTATTAACAGCCAAACATCGCACAATTTAAATTTTTACACCGTCCAAGTGGAAAATGAATTACTTTCAAATGCAATTTGTTTGAAAACTTAATCTCAATTTACATGTTTCTTATTGGTTTTTAAATTAATTTTAAATTTATCTCTATTGCATACAGCACGATTACAAAAGAATAACTCGTTTGCAATTACAAAATAATATAAATAATTAAAAATTGGTTTCCTTACATATCACAACTAAAACTTCATCAAAAATAAATAAATAAAATAAAATAAATTTTAACACAAATTTAACACATATATGCAATGGAGTGCTTAAACACTTAAATAATAAGAATAAAAATACAACTGTAAATACCGATTTCTTTATCTATTGACCCACGTCAAGAGGTTGAAAGTATCGCGTTTCTTAAATTTGATAACTTTGTTTGAATAAATTTCTATTTCTCATATAAAAACGCTTTTTATCGTTGTTAGAAGGCAGTCTAGCATAATATATTAAATGTAAAAAAACCCATTACAGTTTTAACTTAAAAATTATTTTTAGATGTGTTCTGTACACTAGGTAGTCTGTTCTGTAACCCGGGAAGCCCGCATTGGATCCCCTGGTATTAATAAAAGAAAGTTTTTATCTGTGTGTGCGCGCCTATTTGTTTGTTTCTTAGCGATGACTAGTGGAATTTCTAACATCTAGAGGTCTGCAAATTTGGTTCCGGATAAACGAAAACATGTCTGAATGTACCTGAGGCTCATATTTTGAATTATTTTATTTTATTTTTTGTTATTTTTTACTGAACGGAAAAAAATTGCGTATTTCCCCGATTTTCCAAGTTCGCCGGCGATTTTGTTTCATTCATAATAGTATAGGTAAAATAGATAAAAAATACAACAACAGATGGCCATTCTTGAAAATTCCTGAAAAAAAAAACTTATTTTTTACTTGTACTAAAAAGCAACCCGAATTCAAACTTTAAGCACAATATAGTAAATTGTGTCCTCTTTTCAATAAAATTTATTCAGAATTTGTGCAGCTATTGTTTAAGTGCTAATTTTGCATATTTTGTTTTTTTAAATCGATATCTATTTTACACTTTATCGATCTAATCTTATATTTTATACCCCTGTATGGAGCAGACTTCCGTGATTGCGTCCCTATTTTCCTTTACAAAAAATACATTTTGTAGTGTATTCAACGTCGCCTCAAAGATTGTTCCTATATTTTTGAGACATTCTGTAAAAGTTGCAACCTTGTAAATAACTCCACTAAAGATGTGTAAAATGAATAAATAAATATTTAATGAGTGGAAGAGTTTGTTTTCTTTAAACCACATCTCATAGCTCATCAGATCCACTGTTTGCTTTAATTGAACAACTTTTTAAAGATTTTTAGCATTATAAGTATTATTAGTTGCATCAAATAGAAAAAAATAATCTTGCTAATAATATTTCCTTATGTAATATTTCACTTGGTAAGAAAATACATACGATAAAAAAAACATAATTTTTGTAGTAAAGGCATCATGAGTGCCTGCAGATAAAAACCCTGCAAGGCGAAAGATTTTGGAGGAGATGTGGCTGTATTCCGTGTCAAGACCACCATTTTTTATAGATAATATAAAAATTAAATGAATTATCTAGGCGTTTTTTTTTTCAGAATGCCACATGCAAAACAATATTTAATCATATGAACCTAAAAAACTGTACAAGAATGCAACAAATATTAAAAATACAAAAATAAGCTTCTACCACTTTTTTTTCAATATGAAGAATTGAAACAGTTTCGTATTAATCTGAGATGGTTCTTTAAGACGCCACTTCTCCTAAACTGTTGGACCGATGACTATGAAATTCAGCACAGTGATAGCTGCTATAGCTTAATACGAAACTGTTTCAATTCTTCATATTGAAAAAAAGCGGTAGAAACTTGTTTGCGTAAAAAAAAAGACACAAATTACATTTTTGAGAAAAAATTATAGATCATAGACTTAACGTTAAAACTAAAACTGAAACCCGCGCGCGCTATAGTTTACATAATTTAGAACGTGTGAGGTTTCGACTAAAGGACTCTGCACCATGTGTCAATACAGTGGACTAATGGTCGCTTGAAGAATTTATGAAAAACTTACCCCTCAATCTTCCTGGCAGCATCTTCTATTGCATGCAATTCTAATTTTGAGATGCAGGTAGGAAAAATATTCAAGATCTTTAAGCATAGAGTTTGAAATGCGCCAAATCTTATGCTCTTTAAATCTTAACGCATTAAAATCTTAATTAAGGCTCAACATTTTACTTACGCGTCCTTCTTCAGGGTCCGGGCAAAAGAAGCAGAGCATCCCTAAAGAAAAATCCTTGCTTTCTTTTCGCTAGGTATTTTATTATTTTTACCATTTGAGAATAATAAATTTCATTATATATTTTTTTTCAAATTCATGTGAGAAAAAGAAAATATATTTAATTTAATTTGAAATTATATACAGTGGCAATTTATCTCTCCGGCACTTGCCTCTGACGGCGCCCATGAAAAGCTCAACAATATCGCACCCTTAAATAAAAATTTAGTAGACTTAACTAACAATAAGTAAATTATCATTACCTCATAAATAATCCATTCAAATGAAGGGTCCAAAAAGGCCTTTATTAATTTTGCAAAAATAGGAGCCTATTAAGTTCTTTATAGTATTTTTCATATAAAAGCAAAGGATCAAAGAGCAGTTTTTCATGAAACGTACGTTTGGCGTCGTCGTGAAAATACAATTTCATTACCGACTTGATATTACATTGACCGTGAAGTAGTCAATAAAGCTGCTAAAGTATTAGAAAAGTGCATAAGCTTTATTTAACAGAAAACAGAATAACACTGTATTAAGAGCCAACGGAAACAAATTGTTACACTGACTGATTGAAAATGAAAAAGTTTAGAAAATTAAGACTATTTTTTAAATATTGACGTTCAAATAGTAGATTCAATAGATTTTAGCTTTTTCTTGAAATAATCAAAATAATGCAGCACAAAAATACTTGCAATAATAATTTTGTAATTGAATGTATTACAGGTCTGAATATAAATATTCAGTTGTCCATGATCTACATCTTAAATCCTGATACAATATTAGTAAAACTGCATAATCTAAAATAGTAAGTAAAATAATACATTTAAGGAAACTTAAAAAAAAAACGGTAAAAATGAAAGACATAACATAAAAATAAAAAAGTTTAGATTAAGGCTATTTCAAAAAAGATTTTTCAGTTTAAATAATACTTAATATTTTGGATATTTTTACTAATATTTAAAATAATGCAGCACAAAAGTTAAATCCTTATGTCCAGATTAATTACCTATATTCAATTTTCAAGCAAGCGGTAATTTAAGCGTTGCTAAGCAACGATCTATTAATAGTTTCTTTTTTAGGATAATGGTATTTCAAAGGGCTTGAAAGTCGTCTGGAATTACTTAAATATGTAACAAAGTGAAAACTTTTTGCAGAAGCATAAAAAATATTTCTTAAATTTTAGCTATTTGTCATTTTTGGAATTAAAATCAGTTAACACCATACATAGGGTTCATCATTAGATTAAATCTAATAGTAGTAATAATATATAAAAACCATAAGTTTAATAATTGAAATTTAATTAACAATTTTTCTATTGCGTTTCAATAAGTACGTGAAAAATAAAAGGTTACAATGACTTTCATTAAATTAAAAAAAAAAAAACTATTTCTTTTAAATGTTAGGAATTTTTGCAGTTCCTAAAATTATTCAAAGTAATGCAGCACAAAAATATAAATTCTTGCGTCTAAAGTAATTACCTATACCCAATTTTCAAACAAACAGGAATGAAGCTTTGATATATCATTAGTTCCTTTTTTTAGGATGATGCTGTTTGAAAGGTGGTGGCTAAAGTTACTTAATTATATAATGTAGCGGAAACTTTTTTGCAGAAACGTAAAACAATTCTTAAATTCCAAACTTCCAAATTTTACATTTATTTTGCTTTAAATACAGTTAAAAATCTTGATTAATTTAAGTCTAATAATACGATAAATGTTTAAAAAAGAACTCAAATTTAAAAATTTAATTTAAATATTTTTTATATTGTACTTTAATAATTACTTATTATAAAATGAAAGTTTGAAATGACTGACATTAAATTAAAACGACAAAGATTTGAATTAAATGTATTAAAAAATACATTTTTTCTAATTTAAATGCTGCAGCAGGTGTTTCCATCCTAGTGTTGCCAGATGTCCCAATTTACGCGGGTTTTCCCGATTTTCAACTGTTTTAAGACCTGTCTCACGGAACCAGTGCAATGATGCCAAAAGTACCGATTTGTCATGATGTACAAATTGTTTGAAACGTCTGTTAGTATCGTTCGTTAGTCTGCTTCGAGTGGAACTTTAAATGGTAAATCTTTAAAACACAAACTGTCTATAATGGAACCTGTTTAAGATCACGCTGAAAAAAACCCTACTCGCTCAGTCAGAAACCTGTCTAAAATGGAATATTTTAGGTCGAATTTCCTGGCGATTCTATTTTTATAGATTTCACTGTACTTGAGTAAATCCTGTGGAAATGGAACCTGCTTAAAACAAATCCCATCTTAAAAGTAAAATATTCATGGTCCCAGCGGAAAGAATAGCACACAATTATAATTGCTCAATCGAAAACAACTCCAGAATTTTTATCAGATTACTAGCGATTCAACTTTCTCAATTTTACTCTTTAAAATTATTGTTTTTATTTAATATAGTAAAACCTACTAAAGTGGAATGTCCAATGACCAAACGCAGAGACAAATTCCGTTTCAGACAGGTTTCAGTCTTAGCTGGTAGATTTGTATAAGACTCTTTTTGTCCGGACCATGGAATTATAGTGTTATGATTCCGTTATAGACAGGTTCCGTTTCCATAGGATTTACTGTATTTTAATGTTCCGATAAAGAAGCCCCTGTCTAGCATTTTGCGACAGTAGACTTAACAACACTAGTTCAACCTTTGACTTCTTAGGACCACATCTGCACTTCAGAAGAAAACATGGGCCACACATACACTACATTAATATTAACGATAATAGTTAAGCAAAATTGTCTTGGAATCTTAGACATGTTTTGTTATGATTGAACAGGTGACCCAAAGCAACGACTAATCATATAATGTTGCGTTGATTAAACTTTTGCTTGAAACTAAAAGTACTTAATAAGTATCCATAGGTACATAGTACGATATATTCGAGCATAGGTCATTTAATTTTAGTACTTTACAAGCAGACTGTTTGTAAGTTCTCAGTTCAGCTACTGTTGTCATTACATACCTGCCAAACTTCAGATTTTGAAATCAAATAAACCGACTCTCAATCAGGAAATTTATTTAATTAAATGTATCTTCTTTATATGTGCTAGTTGCGAGATTTCAATTTGATTTCATTCAAAGAATAAATTTTCTTGTTCAAATATGATTATTGGCTTGGAAAAAAACGGAAGGTTGTCAGTATATTATTACGAGCATTACAACAAATTTGCCTTTATGAGATCATTAAAATTACAAGCCTTCTCTTATTATACCTATATGGATTCGATAAAAATATAATTTTATTTCCTCAGTATCTTTTAATCTCTTCCAACTCATCACGCTGAATTATATTTATTATAGGAGCACTCATCCGCACTCACACGAGTTCTCATAACAACGTTTAATCAATCAGTGTAGTACAGAAAACGTATTGAATACCTTTTTTTAACAATAAATTTATATTTGGATCATCTTAAAGCAATATTTTTATGCATTCTAAAACAATCAAATATAATAAAACTAAATTAAAATCTCAATATTTTAAGGAAATTTTCGATTCTATGCCGAGTTAGACCACAGCCCCGTGCTAGAGATTTTAGCTATTTCTAGAAATATTCAAAATAATGCAACACAAAAAGAAAAATTCTGGAATCAGAAGGGATTTTTTACACCCAATTTTCAAACAAACAGGAATCGAAATGTTGATAAGAAACGATCTATTATTAGTTCCCTTTTGAATAATGGGATTTCGAAGAGTTTGAAAGACATTTAGAATTATTTAACTATGTAACGAACTGAGAAAAATTTTGCAGAATCATAAAATCACTTCGTAAATTCCTATCTATTTAATATATTTCTGCTCTTTAGAGTCATTTAAAAATATAAATAGGGATCGTTATTAAATTTAATATCATATCTAAATGCGATAGATATGCGAAAAAAAAAATTAAAAACAACACAAATTTTACAATTTAATTTAATTTTTTGTATTTTTACTAGCTACATATCATAAAATTAAACATTTGAATAACTGATTGATATTAAATAAAATTTAAAAAGATTAAAATGAAACATATTTAAAAAAGATTTTTTTTTTCAGCTTAAATATAGGACATTTTTGCTACTGCTAGAGTTGTTAAAAATAATACAGTACAAAAAGATAAATTACTGAGTCCGATGCAATTACCTATACTCTAATTTGAAAGGAACATGAACCCAAACATTGCTGCGCAATAAATAATCTATTATTAGTTCCCTTTTTATGATAATGGTAGCATTTCAAAGAGTTTGAAAGCCGGCTGGTTTCACTTAATTACCACATTTACACACATAATTTGCGACCCCGCGTAATTTACACACAGTACTTTAAAAAAAAGACAAAAAAAAATATATATTTGCATAATTTGCGCGCACCGTTTACTTTTAAGAGAAATTTTAGGTAAAAAATAAAAAAAAGTGGACATTTCAGATAAATTATCCATGGGAAATTCTGGAACAATGAAACAATTCTTAAATTAATCTAACCGCATATATCCTAGCAATTTTCATTTTATAATCAGATTTAAAATAATTTTTAAGTTTTGTTCTTTGTATTTAAAGGAGCGTATTCCATTCTTTCTTTTTGTATCCTGTAACTTTTTATTGTCAACTGCTCCGAGAATACAGGTGATTTTATGGCCAATAATGCTGCTTCAACAGATGTGTAATATATTAGTAATTCCTGTCAAAAATGAATGAGTTTAAGTATTTTGGATCATATTGTTCGTCCTATGAAATTATAGTGGCTAAACAATTAAGTTTTACCGTAGACTTAGAACGCCCGGCTTTGCAGGAAAATATAGCGGTACAGTTTACAAGTTCTACAAATACTGTATAGCTATTCTAGTATATTTTATTATCATTATCCTAGAATACTCCTAAAAATTAAAAAATGACTGTTTTAACCTTTAAAAATGCGATTTAAGTAACTTCTGTCACTGTATTTTTTTTAAGATTAATTTTTCTTAATATTATAATTATTTTAAAGAGAATTCTTTAATTACTCTAAATTTTACTCCAATAAAATTTAATATCAAGAAATACAGAAAAAAACCCACACTGTAAAAAATTGCTGCAGTAAAATTACTGCAGCAGAGATTCCAGGTAATATCTATAAGAAAACGGATTTTTTTCCTAGATAAACGAGCTTTATTCTTACATAAACGGTTTTTGCTCGTAAAAACATGAAATTTACGAAAATTGACCGTTTATCATGAAAAAGGGGCATTTCCCGTAAACTAACGGCCGGAATTCACGGAAAATGCCCGTGAATTTACAATTTTTTTCCAGTACATGTATTTTTCGCACCCCCTACTTTTATAATCGAAGAAATGGTTTAAAAAAAGCGCAAGAGTAAATACGGTTATATAACGAAGTGGAAACTTTTTACCGAATCATAAAACAATATTTTAAATTTCTAGCTATTTAGCATTCCCCCCCTTAAAGGTCAGTTAAAAATGAATTGGGATGATTATTAGATGAAATAGAAGGCCTTAATTCGATAAAGATGTTAGAAAAACGTAAATTTTGCAATTTAATTTTAACTAACTATATTTCTATTGTATTTTACATAGCTCCATATCATAAAACACATATTACAACAACTGATGTTAAATAAGCATGAAAAATATTAAAATTTCAGTTACTTAATGATTTTTTGGAGGGGTTTAAATACCAGATATTTTAGATATTTCTTCAAACATTATCAGAAATAATGCAGCACAAAATATAAATTCTTGAGTCCGGAGTAATTACCTATGCCCAATTTTCAAACAAACAGGAATCAAAATGTTGCTAAGCAACGATCTATTATTAGCTCCTTTTTAGAATAATGCTATTTCAAAGAGCTTGGAAGCATTTAATGAATTGCACTTTGAATTACTTAATTATGCGACGAACTTGAAAACTTTTTTCAGAAGCATAAAATGATTTCTTAAATTCCTATTTAATTTTTTCTTTAAAGCCAGTTAAAATTATAAATGGAATATTAAGATATTAGATTAAATTCAATATCCTAAGCGATAAATGCGTACAAATATATATATATATATATATATATATATATATATATATTATAAAAATAACGACAATTTATTTTTAATTAAAAATATAATAATTATATTGTTTTCAGTATCTACTTATCATAAAATAAAACAAAACATAAAATATTGTATGTCTATACTGACATTTTTGTGCGGGAAAGTTGTTTTTAATGCTTGCGAGGTTTCAAATTTATAAAATATGAACAAATTTAAAACTATTGAATCTTTTATTGAATTTTATTGAATCCGTAAATAACAGTGCAAAAATTACCCAACCGAATGGTTGGAAATTTAATATGTATAGTCGTTTCAAAATTTTGTCGAGTCATTTCAAATTTTATGAAAATCGAATCAAAACTTAAAAAGATATTAATAAAAGTTTTATCCATTCTATTAAATCCTATTATACGTAACCTATATAATAAAAAAAAACGCAAGTCATGTGACTGAGGAAAACAAATACGGGCTGACTATTTCTTTTTTAATATGCCAGGAGGCCATTTCTATTTAAAATTGCATAAATGTTTTAGAAAGATTGTTAAAAAAAATTGTTTGTTTGAGAAATGAGTTAAATTCAAATATGTATAAATTCTGAGATAACTTCAGTTGAAATTAGATTGACAGCCTAAAATTTCAATACATTAAAGTAAATAAACGCAAGAGATTCGTTCATCATGACTCATAGAAATATTAAACCATGAAGGTAATCATTCGCAAAACAAGATCTCCATGAGGAATTTCGCAGCGGTGTCTGGTGTAAAAAAAAAAAAAAAAATTCGCATCGGTAAACGTGGCATACATAATAAGAGAAAAGGCATGTTCGTTTCACTCATAACAGACGATATAATTCATTTCACTGAAATAATTACGATGATTTTTTTACATTGTGAAACTAGTTATAGTACGAACGCACCTCATTTTTCATGTTTAACGTACAATTTCAGACTTGTTTTAGATAATGGTATTCAAGGAGCGTGTACAACCATCATAACTTACTCAATGATGTAACGAAATAGAAACATTTTGCAGAGCATAAAAAGATTTCTTAAATTTTTAACCATTCTCTTTCTTATCAATTGATAGTTCAGTTAGAATTATTAATAACAAACGAGATTATATTAAATATGAGATGATAAACATATAAATAAAATAACAAAACGTAAATAAATATTAGAATTTAATTTTAAATATTTTTAGCTATTATATATATAACATATTACAAAAACATTTTTTTTTCTTTCAGTGAAGTATTTCGCATTTAGGCACAAAAAGATACATTCTTGCGTTCAAAGTAATTATCCATTAGCATTTTTGAAACAAACAAAAATGTAAACGTTGCTAAGCAACGATCTATTATTAGTTCTTTTTTTTTTTTTTTTTTTTTGAAAAATTCTATTTGAAGGCTGGCTAAAGTTAGTAATTATGTAACAAAGTGGGAACTTTTTACAGAACCATAAACCGATTTCTGAAATTCCGAACAGTTTTACATATTTTTTCTTTTTAAAGTCAGTAAAAAAAATAAGTTTCGTGATTAAATTAAGTCTAATAATATACGATAAATGTATAAAAAAACAACATGCACTTTAGAAATTAATTTTAACTGAATTTTTTTCTGTCGTATTTTTAATGGTTAAAATCATAAAATGAATAGTTGCAATGCATCATATTAAATAAAAAGGGAAAATATGCTTAATGAAATAATACTTAAAATAACACTTAAAAAAATAGAGGTTTTGTTTTTTTAGTTTACGCGCTTGAGGTGTAACCTATTTCTATAAATATTAAAATTACTGCAATACAAAAATATTACCAAAGTATGAAATAAAAGAAAATGCAAATGTTGCTAAACAATTCTGTATATTATTTCTGTTGTCAACGTTCCTTTTCTAAGCAAATAAAATACACAGAACGATAAATGAGATACCCTATGAAAGGAATTTGAAACGGCTTCTGACGTAGTACACGTACATTTCGTTAAAACATGTATTTTGATTAAAACTTGCAATTAATTAAAAATTAAATCGGCATAAATAAATGAAAGGTTTGCCTCAAATTAGTGTTGCCACAAAAAATAAAATACCGCAACAATGATTATATTTTTAAAAAATGTTCAATAAAAATAAAGTGGGAAATAGTTGCTGCACGGGTTTATTTTATATTTATATTTATGATTAAAAAGCAAAATTTAAATTCAAATGCTCAATTCATTCTTCTTTATCCCACTTTTTTTTCTGAAATAGATATCACCCTCTTAAAACTGCTAAAATACGATATATATATATATATATTTGCGTTTGCTATCTTCGGTCAGTTTTTACTGTAACTTTCAAGGAATAAATGGGATGATATTCTGATTTGATTAATGTTGTTTGCAGATATTTTTAGTCGTTAATTTTTTTAGAACTTTAAATTTTCATCTAAAAATAATAGATATTACTAAAAAATATTAGACTTTAGTGCGAAATCTTCTTACGGGTCCACTGGTGATCTATTTTTAATACTTTATTTTAGGACAATTTGCAAACAAACATTTACAGAAACATAAAACATTCTTATTCATTTTACATTTTCACCCTTTTAACCGGAATTAAACATATGAATAACAATCGTAATTACACTGAAAAAAAAAAAAAAAAGAAAAGAAAAGAAAGAAAAGTGTTGATTTTACAGTATAATACTGGCACCCCAGCTGCCAGTATTATACCGTAAAATTAACAGTAATAAAGAGTAAAATAAGCAGTAATACGCTACCACGCATGCGCGGCAGCATATTACTGCTTATTAATGTTAATTTTACGGTATAATACTAGCAGCTGGGATGACAGTATTATACTGTAAAATCAACACTTCTTTTGCAGTGTAGATCACATTCTAAAGCAAGAAATGTATAAATAAAACAGCAGAAAACTAAATAAATTTACTTTAAATTTTTTTTCTTACTTTTTTTTCTTAATAGCTGCGTATCAATCATACTTTCAGCGCAGAAATTCCCATTCCAGCGCAAAAAGATACATTCTTGAGTCCAAAGTAATTACCCATTAGCACTTTTGAAACTTACGAGAATGCAAAAGTTGCTAAGCAACGATCTATTATTAGTTCTTTTTTTCAGGATAATGGTGTTTCAAATCGCTTGAATGCCGGCTAAAATTACTTAATTATGTAACGAAGAGGAAATTTTTTACAGAAGTACAAAACGATTTGTAAAATTCCTAACAAATTTACATTTTGTTTCTTTTAAGTCAGTTATAAAATAAAAAAAATCGTGATTAGCTTTAATGTAAACATTTAACACGATAAACGATAAAAAGTAAGGAAATTGATAAATTTTAAAATTCATTTTTAAAAAACAATTTCCATCATATTTTTAATTTTAATATATTGTAAGAATCAATTTACTTTTTTTATTATTCATTATAGTACATAATATTTTTTAAAATAAAATGAAACGTGACACGAAATCTACATTAATGTGTAAAAAAATAACCAGAGGCATAGCTAGAAATGGAGTGTTAAACTGCTTCAGACCACCATAAATGAGTGTATTTTTTTAAGTATATGCACAATCTACCCATTTTTATAGCCTTACATAAGGTAATTCTTGTTAACGTCCTTCTCTCATTTGTAATGAAATTATCATAAATTATTTAATGTTTAGAGCATCAGAAAATCTCGTACTGAAATTGCAGGTAGGTTTCGCTATCTTTCAGCTTAAACCTATATCCCTTCAAAAATAAGATAGGAATTTTCTCTCACATAAATAGCGTAGAAGCGGATTGATATCAAAGTTTTATAGATCAATATGAGTGCATAAAAATCAAGAGAACTGGTCAAAAGAATTTCTATGAGCGTAAAACGATATTTAGTACGAAATCAGCTGTAGGAAATTTTATTTTTTTCCAATACATAAGAAATATAAATATGTAAGGTAATGAAAGGTCAATTCCTCATACCAATGCTTTCAATATCTATTATTTCTTTAATCGTTAAACATACGTGATAATTTTACCAGATGCTTAAAACGTTAAGAAAAATATGATTTTATGATTGTCTTACAATTTTTTTTCTTATATACAGTAACTTTTGAAGATGTCAAAAACTTCTAGAAAACCTATTTTAAGTATAAAAGTGTGTAAACAGATTATTTTACAAGTATCAAAATTGAATATGTGGTTAATGTCCCTACATTGCTTTAGAATGACCGCTTTCTTACTTATCAACATAAGACATGAGTAGTGTATATTAGCCGGTTCTGCGCCACCTGAGTCGAGCAGCGGCGCAGCGGCGGGCGGCTGTGGAGCTGTGCAGGTGGAGCAGCGGCGGAGTAGCGGCGCAGCGGTGGAGTAGCGGCGGCTGCTCCACCTGCACAGCTCCACAGCCGCCCGCCGCTGCGCCGCTGCTCGACTCAGGTGGCGCAGAACCGGCTAATATACACTACTGACATGCACCCCTTTAATCTTCATTTTTAAAAATGTTTCATTTGGCCGATATAAGAAAGACCCATAATATATTGATAGATAATGCTATAGATACCCCAAGAATGAGAAAAATCTTTCAGTATGGAAAATGTGAATTTATTGATGGAGGGTGAAAATTATTTTTAAATCATAATACGT
The DNA here is from genome assembly GCA_963931845.1 of Maratus michaelseni. Taxonomy (NCBI): domain Eukaryota; kingdom Metazoa; phylum Arthropoda; class Arachnida; order Araneae; family Salticidae; genus Maratus; species Maratus michaelseni. The sequence goes on from OZ007587.1 coordinate 192,154,618, forward strand.
AAAAATTTTTGCAATGCGAAGACTGGATTTGTGAAATTAAGGTAGAATGATAGAATCATTATAAAGTTAAGCTGTTTGAAAAAAAAGTTACGAACGAGGAAGTTGTAGTTTAAGGTTGTAATTAATGATGCTTTTCTTTTACAGTATTCAGAAATGTGTTACGCCTCTGCATAATTCTGCAAAAAATCAATTAAACTATTATTTTCAGTATTTCTGGTAGTTTATTCAAGAAATATAATAAATAAACAGTTTTAATCTTCTTAAATTATTTTACAAATTTAATTTCGTAATTATCAAGTAACCTATCCTTAACACCATCAGTTTTTGCAAATAATTAAGCTATATAATTCAATTTAACCAAAAATGAAGAGTTTTAAAAGAATCTTATGCTTGAGGCATTTGGTTCTAAGATATGACGCAGAATAGGTTTATCCTAATGCACAATTTCGCATTAATCTTCCTTTAATATATTCAGGCCCCTTAAGAGTCAGATAAACATCTTGAACGAAGGAATCTCCATTTAATCTGCAGGATTACAAGATCTAAATTCTGTGGGAGTCAGTGAGAGCCAGTGGGAGTCAGATGTACAATTGAACATGCTCATTAAATATATGACAAAATTCGATTTGAGAAGTATATTCCAACATACCCAAACACAATTTCCTATTTAGAATTGATCTTTTATTCTGGGATGCAGTTTAAATATTAATGAAGTTTAGTACAACGAACGTATGTGTGTAACATATTATAAAAGAAACTAATAAGGGACAACTTTTCTCAATGTTACTTTCAATGTAAGTATTTGAAAGCTTTTTCTACTGACATATAGGTTTATTGGTCAGCTGTTGTAGTATTTATTTTACTCTTTCTATGGTATATTTGGTGCTCTGCTATTTCTTCTTTAATAAACTAAAGTACGAAAAATTTGCAATAATTTTAACCCTAAAATTTAAGATGTGTAACCGAAATTCTTATTAAAATATAATTATGATACTAATCTAAAAAGATTAAGATACGCAGGTCTACATAATTAAATAAAGGATTCACCTTGTCGAATACGGAATCTTATTTCTTAAGTGACTTCATATAAAGTTAATGCTGGAAAATATACTCACTAGGCTATCTAGAAATGCCATAATTAAAAGAAAAAAAAAGAAAAAAGAAACATTTTCTTTGCTAAATTTTCCATACTACTACTGAGTGGTAGAAAATACGAGATACTGGATTTCAAACCGTTTTTTTCAGTATAATATTTTACGTGTATTTTCTTGGTTAAATAATCTTTTCTCTACAATTATCAAAGTGAATAAAACTGTAACGTGCAATTTATAATAATTTTAACCCATTTTTAGGATAGTTTGTGTAAGCAGTTCCGGAGTTAGCGATATTACAACCTGATAAGAATTTTTCAGGTGTTTTAACGTTATATTTTAACCGGTTAATGTCCAGCGTCCTATAAATAGTACAGCTTCATTCTGTCTATGTATACACAGTTAGCTCATTTAAGATTGTTATTAGTTATTTTGCACCACATGCCTGTATACCAACATTCCTGCACTCTAAAAAACTTTTCGTTAAAATATGGAGAACTTCTAATAACAGTGTTCTCTGAAAACCTGAGCAATTTCACGAAAATTCTATGATTAGAATGCTCATATTCTGGTGAATTTTAGCATAAAATGAAGAAATACCGACTGTTGTTAGCTTTCATTGAAGACTGTTCAGTCATTTAAGACTCTATTGACAAATTGAAAATTCCGTCAAGAAATAGAAAACCTATTGGCGTATATTTATTGTCAATCCTGCGTATATTTCACGGATATATAGTTTACAGTTGAGAATTGTATTTCAATTTTAACTTAGATTTCGGAATTATACGTGAATTGAGGTAAAAAGAACAAATAAAAACAAGAATTGTTCAATCAATATTAACGAGAACATATGTGCCAACTGACGGTTTATTTTTACAGTGTAGTTTGTCTTCTATTCCACTGGGTGTTGATAAAGTGTAGACTCTTCGTTTACTATTGCAACACGAACAACGTTATATCCTCCGTCTCTAGAGTAGATCGTTAACGTCTCCCTACGCAGTGCTAGAACTGATCTGTTCATACTACCTGTAGTGCGTCCTAACACTACGAGAGCAAAATGGAAACTTCCTTCTGCACTCGATATGGTAGGATGACCTCTTGTTCCTAATGAAAAAGGATTCTTTCTTTCGAAACGCGTTGCGTTAGCTTCTTTTCTATGGTGTATTTAAGCAGCGTCTTTTCCTGGCATTATGAGACAAAGCATTAGAAATTTTTTGTTCTTGAAGATTAAAAAAATAATTCTTACTTTAAAACAACATGAGTGTTAACGGGTTAATGCAATATTGTAATTTAGAAATATATTGCACCCTTAAAAAAGTGCCGCAGCATGTACGTATTAACTGAAGATGGATTTTCTTATGAACTACTCGGAACTGTTGACATCAGATTATTTTTTATAGAAATTCATGAATTAAAAGACTGTCTATCAGTTTTAAAAAGTCTTGCAAACATGCGATTTGCTGCTTATTACATTTAGAATTCACAATTTACTGTCGGAAAAACACACTTAAATTCCAAAAGAACAAGTCCGAATAGGTAAAATACTTAAATCACCTAATTACTATTTTTTTAAATTAGGTAAAATGAAGATTTTGCTGGTAAAGCGAAGCCCGACTGTTTTCATTTGCTCCACAAGTAGAAGAACATCAACAAAGAAAACTAAATCGTTAAGTAACGATTATGAAGCATTTTACAGCATTAAAATTTTTTTGATACGAAATGTTTATCGTTCGATACGGTAAAATGAGATTTATAAAAACATACTTAGATTCCCGCGCAATGAATAACGCATTATTCGACGTATATTCAGCAATCGCGACACGTTAATCACTTTTTACATATGCATATTAGGAAAACATCGTAATACAAAAGCACAATGAAAATAATCATGGAGATTAAAAGCTTACTGAATTTGCTAGCCAAAATGCAACAAAAAATTAAGGTCTCCTTGAAGTCTATAATATTTCAAGTAATGGCTTGTCAGGTTACTAACAGTAATATAGACTATATTTTTGTCTAACAGAAAAAAAATTGTTACGTCAACGTAGGTAACGTAGGTAAATATATCTGAATTATTTTGCGTAGTGCAATAACATAAACACAAATGTTACATGAACCATTTTCTACGGGGAAAAATATTCTGGTGCATCTGTATAATATAGAACAATTTAATTATATATGGAGTAATATAACACCAGTAAAATACACACTTCAAACAATTACAGTCTGTATATCGTAATGCATCCGAATTCTTGTCTAAGACACTAAAAATAAAATAGCAATGCTATATACACTACTTTCAATGCGAAACATGCTGTAGTGTTTTTAAATAACACTCATCAACTTCACCTAATTTGAAACTTTACAACGGCTTTAAAACGCATTTTGAATAATGACCGCAATAGTCGGTAATGTATATTTTTTGTACGATTTGTATTAACTGTTACGCGTATCATTTGCAACAAGGACATGATTTTGTAAACTCTGAATTCATTTTAAATTTTGAAGATTTCGAATTTTATTTTCAAAATTTGTTCACGGACAATCAGACATGCTGAACTATCTTGACAAGTGTTTAAAGATATTTTACTTTTCAATGAAAGTAAATCGCTATAAATTGATAACTGTGTTCTTTTGAGATAATCGTCTGATTACTTGTTAAATAATTTCTAAATTTTAAACAAATCAGTTTTCTGCAAGTAAAAATTAAGTTTTCGTAATAATAATACTGCTTTTGTGAATATGATGCAGATGCTAGCAATAAAAATAAGAAAACAACAGGAATATAAAGAAATATGAATAATAATAGATATACATTCATATTTAACTTAAGTGTAATTAAAGTTTAAAACCAGTGAATAGCATAAAAGAAAATTAGAAGTTTTATTACAACTATCATATCATTGAAAATAAATTTGTCTAAAAACTTTTACTAAATGTATCACAAATAACAAGGAATCAAAAATCAGACCAATCTGAAGAAGTTTCAGAAATAAAATAAATAAATATATTAGTAAATAGTACAAATTATTTGAAAATTTTCGATAAAATCTGAATTAGCTGAGGTTGAAAATTAACAAAATCGAAACTATACTTGGAAGAGCTAATTATCTTAAAGTATTTCACAAAACTAATTTAAATATTTAATTACTTCTAAAAATTTCATTTATATTTTTCAACATGTTGATTACTCAGAGATTCATTAGTTAATCATAATTTAAAATTTGCGTTCCTTATTCTCATTGCACGAAATGATAGAATAAATGAAAAATATATTATGAAATGTATTCTCTCTGGTTTAAAATAAGAATGATGTATTAATTACAAATGTTTATTATTATTATTATTATTATGGATATATTTTTTAATCTTCACAGTTAGAGATCATATATAGGTAATATTTACTCATCATCTATATTTACATTAATACTAGCATCACTTTTTGGCGTAATAATTTAAATACATTTATACCTTGCCTTACGAATGTCTTGGCAAAGACTCTTTTCGTCAGTTTAGACATCAGAGTTGATCTGTTTTTCTTAGGGTGCCTCGATATGAGAGTGGTGACATACGGGATATAAAAATTGATTGGTTGAGACGATTCTGGGCAAAAGCTAATCGCCAAGCATCTTGATGAGCCTGCCATTATCGCCAAAGCTAATTCTTGTTCACTTGTCTCGCTCACATAATCGAGCTCGTTCAGACGAATATCGCCAAAATCAGGTAAGTTAGGTTTGTTATAGGACAAAAAGTTTATAAGCACAATCTGAACATGCGTATGTCGCCACTCTCATGTAGGGGGGCACCCTAGTTCTTCTTACTGAAGATTCGGCTAATGAATGTTTTATAGGATGCGCACTCTAAGATTACGCAGTCACGAAAAACAATGCTTCGATTTACGAAGATTTCGGCTAATGAATGTAACTTCGGAAAGAATTATATTCGTTAGCCGAGGTAACATTGTACTGTCATCTGCATCATCGAAAATAGCATCAGAAATCATTTTAATATGAGTATTTTACCCTGTTATAATTTTTTTTATGTTGTTAATTAGCTGTAAATGATAAAAAATTAATTGAATTAAAACTTAATTCACTATTATTATTATTCATTATGTCAACATGGTATATTAAAGCAATCTCTTCCTGGCATCTTCTGATGGTGCTATATTATATAGAAAGAGGTGTGTATAAAGGGAAAAAATCGTAAAAATCTTCTAATGAAAATTGACACTTTTTGGGATCTAGTCTGGTTACCTGGCTTACAGAGCATAGGTTAAAAAGGTTGTTTAACTAAAATCTATAATATAGATTAATATATTTAATGCATTTATTTAGATTGCTCAAAAATTTAAGCAAAACACACATTTATATGTAAGATCAGAATTATATATTCAAATAATAAAAGTTTGAAAATTATAAAAAAACTACATATTTAAATGAAAAAAAAAGTCCGTATTCTAACCTCATTTATAATCTATCAACGAATGAGTCCATCCATATGTTTTCATTTCAAGAAAAAAAAATAGGGTTATTTGAGGAAGGTACAGGTATTCTCACTAAACATAGGCAATCAGTTGCCAATTGTGGTAACGCTGACACTTTCTCTTTAGTTTTTCAAATTTATTTATTTATTATTTATTAGCTACAAATATTACTTTACGTATCTTGTCACAATCAAAAATTTAGGAAGGATGTTGGGAACTTTATTCTACACCTGTCTAATTTATGATTGGCAGAATATTTGGAAGCATTAACTTTACATTACTGAATATTTCATTAAACATGCATTTTATATTTGTTTTTTAGCATGTTCAATAAATATTAAAATAGCGATATCGTTTCGTTCAAACTTCATTTCTACATTAGACTTGATATAATTTTTAAAAAATCTTAATGCCATTGTTAATAACTTTATAGGGAGATCGCGGAAGAGTTTAAATAGAAAAGTCAATCTCTGAAACAAATAAATTAAGTTTTTTCACTCTCAGTGTTTTTGTCGCCCCGGAATTAGGTCGATTCTCTCATTTTTTGCTTTGGAAATAGGAAAAGATTCTTCCATTTTACAAAATAATATTTACTAAAAAATTACGCATCGCAGATTCAGAATTGCTTTTTTCCTTAAATTTGTATGTTAGGGAAGAATGGCCCAATTTGTGATTAAACATTTTTTGTAAGGACTTTAGTAACACATTACTATTAATTTAACTCAAATCCTAAATGGTTACTTTTTGACTCATTTTTTAATTAATTTTTGTTCGCAAACGTACAAATTAGCAGATGCTCTTCTTAAGAAATTATGTAATCGAACTGTTATTCCGTTTTTCGCTAAAGGCAGACGATACTTCCAAAAATGCTGTCAAAGTTGGCATTTTGAACCGAATTTCCCGTCGCGACACACCAAGAAAGAAAGAAAAGTGCAGTCCTTATATAATAATCGTTTATAAAACAAGATGTAATTTATTTATCTGAAAATGAAAAAACTGATCGATTACAAATCATTTTAATAAGCATTCCTGCAAGTAATCATGCTTTTATACTTAAAAATGAGTCAGGAAACATGTTAGAAAGTTTCGAGTTTTTGCGGAATAAAAAATTGAGAACTGTCTTAACAAAACAGATAATTAGCATAAGAAGTGCTATCAGAAACAAATTAATTATTTTTACAATTGAATCCATTTGGACACTACACTGTTAACTAGTATTTTAAAAACACAAATTGCACAAATTGTGCTTATTAGTTGCTAAAATCAGTGTAAAAATTGTTTTAAACTCATAAAAGAGCTAAAATCCTACATGTTTCGGCTTTAAACTTAAAGCCATCATCGGGGAAGAGGAACAACACAAACGACTACTGATCTTTTAATTTTCGACACGAGAAAATTGAAATCAACAGTATGGAAAAATTTAAATAAAATAAGCGGGCGCTCTCTGTTGCCAAAGAAGAAGAAAAGATTGTATTTGTAATGATAACTTTTCTTTCAACATACCTAGTCTATGGGATACATTTTTAACCCCTTGTTAATTCATTGTTTTGTTTTTCGCTCTTTGGCAACAGAGAGCGCCCGCTTATTTTATTTAAATTTTTCCATACTGTTGATTTCAATTTTCTCGTGTCGAAAATTAAAAGATCAGTAGTCGTTTGTGTTGTTCCTCTTCCCCGATGATGGCTTTAAGTTTAAAGCCGAAACATGTAGGATTTTAGCTCTTTTATGAGTTTAAAACAATTTTTACACTGATTTTAGCAACTAATAAGCACAATTTGTGCAATTTGTGTTTTTAAAATAATTATTTTTATTTCTTATATTTTATGTTTTTATGTTTAATTATAAACAGATCATAATTACATGTGTATTATATATTCACATTGGAAAACACATATAATCTAAATATTTAAAATGTATTACTCTAATCATTACTATACCATATTCTTAAATATGATTGATTTTATTCTGTTTAATAGCTATAATTAATTACTATTTTACTGCATCCAAGTACCTACAAAAGATTTTGTGCAATTCTTTATGTACTCCGCCGCATTAGAGTTATTACTGCAACAAAAAATACTGAAAGATAAAGAATAAGGGACAGTGTTGCCTAGCAACTAAGAGATTCTCTTTAGCTGATGCCAAAAAATAATTCCCCGTTAATAACTTTTCTCTTTTTTATCAACCATTATATCGTCCAACGTTTACTTGCACAATTTTATTAATATTTCATTGTTTGAATTTTTACGCAAGTATAATCTGTATTTTTTTCCGTTCCACTATATTTACCTTAAATAAATTATTGTGCATCTAATGTTAAATTACATTCTTTTGTTCTGTTATAATCTTCAAACTTTAATACATAAATTAAGAACTTATGAATACGTCTCTCTCTGACATAAAAAATTGCATAATCATCAATTATTCTACGCAAGGTGAACATAATTAAACTAAGGGTATTTAAAGTGTGGTAGTAAAAAATCCACTGGCCCAAATGAAAGAAACTTTGAACCAAATACCATTTAGATCACGAAATATATATTTAAAAATGCTTTTTCAACAACTAAGAATAATAGCTACTCAATTCGCTAAAGGAAAAACAAACATGCAGTTTTTGACGTAACTATTCCTTCGGCTCTAACAGCAAAATAAAAAAATTATTTAAAATACAATTCCGAGAATATTTTAATAAAATGTATCTTTTATTCAGTTTAACTTAACTTGATATAAATTTTATGTTAAACATAGAATAAAACTCTGTCTTTTAGATCACAAATTTCAGTTTAACGTCCCAAAGTCCAATATCTTAAATCAATGTTCAATCTGCTATTTTTTCTTTTCAATTTGATCTGGGCAATCAATTGCCATTTATGGTAACCCTATCATTCGCTACTTTCCATTATTGTATTAAACAAATGCTTATTGTCCGCATAGATTATATATATATACTAGGGGGCCTACCCCCTGCGAGCTACGCTCGCCAACCCCCGCTCAGACTTCAAAGCCTCTAAAAACATGACAGCGTGCTTCGTTTTAAAAATATTGCTAAATCTGTAATTGGGTTGCCATGCTTTTAACGTTTTAATGGGGCATTTTTTTATTATCATGGCCTCATACACAGCTGTTGCGACAACTGACGACTGTTTTAGGGATTGGTAAGTAAAATCAATTACACCTTGAAAACCAGCTTGTATAAAATGGTTAGGTTTAAATTGTGGCTACCTCTCGCACTTTTATAACAACGATCTGTATTCTATTCTTCCTTTGCGTTTAAGGATGAGAAAAATTCCATCTGCTTGTGAATAACATTAAGAACCACGGTATTGAAAAATACTATGTTATAGACAGTTTCAGTAACAGGTTTTAATTTTCTCTGTATTTTAGTGCACCATCATGCATATTTTCATGTTATTTTAAATATGTAAATTATTTATTTTAATTAATATGTATATACGAATTTTCTAATAATTATTTATCATACAAAATTAATTAAATATTTTGTGCATGCATGCCTGCATTTATTCGGCATCAATTGATGAGATATTTAAACAAATTCGCTATCCGCGATAATTTTACACCATGTTATGTCACTTGAATACTGTCCATAAGAAAATCGGGTACTTTTCCATTATATGATCCTTTGCTTTTAGGTTTGTCGTAATTCGAATTTCAAAAAGGGATAGATTCGTTAATATACATATATTTGTTGCCAAAAGTTATGAAAACAAACCCAATGAACTTATGGTGATTTTCTATAATAGGGGTCTTGACGCTTTTTTAAAAAGCTTGGCACAATTCGGGCATCAGAAAGTGAGATTTGGTGCCAAATTACATAAACAGCCATGGAAACAAATTCGACGATTTTTTTTGTTTATATGCGTATTTTAATTATACGTATATTATTATTGTTTTTTCTATACAAATTACTTCTGATTATATATAAAATAGGATAAATGACATTTTACGCTAAACAAATTCTATAAATATTGAAAAAATGCTTCTGTATACGAAATGACAAAGTAAATAGGTTGACAGAAAGTATGTTGCCAAATTTCCTTTTCCGCCAAGGCTATTTTCTCTGTTTCGTCAAGGCCCCATATACTGGAAAAGCACCGAACTTTTATGCTTGTTTATACATGTATTTATATGTATATATACAATTTATTTATAATTGTCTTTCAATTTACCTCTTTTTGTACATAAAAATAGATAAATGGCTTCTTTATATTAAATAAATTGTATAAACATAAATGACGTCATTTGGACGAATTTATTCAAAATATTATCAGTTTATAAATTAAATTAAATGCTGACAGACGATTGAATCCTGACAGAAAGTATGTTGCCAAATTTCCTTTTCCGCCAAGGCTATTTTCTCTGTTTCGTCAAGGCCCCATATACTGGAAAAGCACCGAACTTTTATGCTTGTTTATACATGTATTTATATGTATATATACAATTTATTTATAATTGTCTTTCAATTTACCTCTTTTTGTACATAAAAATAGATAAATGGCTTCTTTATATTAAATAAATTGTATAAACATAAATGACGTCATTTGGACGAATTTATTCAAAATATTATCAGTTTATAAATTAAATTAAATGCTGACAGACGATTGAATCCTGACGATAGAAATATGATTTTTTTTTTTTTCAAATTTTCGTGAAAAACATAATTTAATCACAATCTTGTCTTCATTATCGATTGAAATAAAAGATAAATTCAATTTCAATTTGAAAATGGCGAATAAAAATAAATCAATAATCCCTATCGGGATCCTTTTTTATTTTTTTCCCTTTTTTGTCACAAAAAAACTGAGTAATTAGTTGCCATCATTACAGAAATGTCATTAAAATAAGGAAAAAATTAATATCTCGAAAACTAATTCCAATTTCAAAATTCTATTACCAGTTTTGACATCCGCGGATTTTTATGGACGATTGGTATTAATTTCACCATCAAGCGTTTAATATTTTATTAAAAATAGCCCTCAAACATAATCAGTCGTTTCATAAAATCGTTTCATAAATTCGTTTCATAAAATCGTTTCACAAATTCGTTTCATTAGGATTTTATATATATAGGGTAGATATGATTGTAAATTATCACGTCATCATTATGGCATAAAAAGTCACTAAACAGAGCTACAGTTTCAAATTTTATTTATCGTTGTCAAATGCCAATCGTGTTGAAAATTGTAACTTAACGCAATTTTAATAAATACATAAAAATTTTAAAAATGGTAAATTATATAAAAGCAAGCTAAAATAACGCAAAACAGTAATTTAGTATACATTTATGAAATACATAACATCAAATTGACAACTTTTAGCAATAAACAATATTAACTATGGTAGTTTTATTTTCAGTGGTCTGTGATGCCCAGAAAAATGCATATCATGTAAATATTGTGAAATATAAATAAACTGTAATAATGAATATAATATATTATATCTATATATATATGCGATATCATATTATATAGTTATGCGTATATAAATACTTTCGCCATTGCTTTTAATATGGCAACTATATAATATTAAGTATGCAGTTAAAATGAAGAAAGCAAAATAAATAAATAAATAAATAAAAATAAATAAATAAAAATAAATAAATAAAAATAAATAAATAAATAAAAATAAATAAGTAAATAAAATAAGGGTTATTGTCATTCATATTTTGCGGTTATATTATATTTTCCTAGATTAAGAAACCACTGTCTTTTTTTTTTACTGTGTACGGATATTTATCAAGTAGATATATTTCAATGTAATATATTACGTAGTAATCAGTTTTGTAATACAGTGGGCTCCGTTTAATGAGGACTTCCGAAAGAGACATTTTTTCTCCGCACTAATCGAAGTCCGCATAAACGATGTAAACATTTAAATAGTAAAACATAATCATTTTTGTTCAATAAATTTAATTCCGTTTTTAAGAGAAATTAAATAGTTTATCAGCTTTGTTGGCCGTACCAATAAAAAACTGTGTTTCATGTGACATGTGGAAGACTTAAAAGTAACAGCTCCTTTAAAATCATAGTAGTTTATTATAAACATGATGACATACAATAAGACAGCATAACTTCGCTGTTAAATAAACGAACTGAAGAAAAATAATATGCAGCTACATTTTATATTACAACCAGCATTACAAGCTGGAGAAAGGAAAAGTGCGAATGACATCCTGGAAAGTCCATCCTTTTAAACACATCATCGGCGAATGATTAGCATAAACACGTTGCCATTTAAAGGTACACAAATTCGCATCTGAAACGCCATTGGCTACGAATACTCGCAAGTTGCAAATAACAGACTACGGTGATTAGCGCGATCCCTTAATCACAGGTTACTTACTGTTACTGAGTAACGTATTTTGAATTGAAGATCGTGAACGAGAACGTTAGCGCTGGCCGTTTCAGATACGCAAGTATGTTTATTCAAGAGATGTTGAAAAACCAAAATGCATCAATGTAAAACTAAATACCTTTACTTATATTTAAATAAAGCTTTAAGCCAAGGATTTATAAAGATGCATAACAATCGGCCTCCTTTTTCATCATCTCTAGAATATTACAAAAGCATGAAAAATTTGCATAAACATGAAAAAGTTCAAAAAGTTTACAAAAAAATTACACTTGAAAAGTTCAAAAACTGACAATCTGATCAATGTCAGGTCACATAAGACTTTATTGGCAGGACATTGACCAGAGTGAATAACATTGTAAGAAAAATTATAACCTAACAATTTTAATAAACAATTCCAATGAGCAATGCCAGGATTGGTTTGAAATTGAGATAATAAATTTACTGTATACATAATATCAGGTCTGGTCCTTCCCGCTATATAAGATAAACATCCTATAAGATTTCTATAAGGAAAACTAGACATTTTATCAAATTCTTCCTTAGTGGAAGGGGAATCTTGCTTTGACAACACTAAACCCTTAGGAATAGGTAAAGAGCTAATTGGAAACTTAAAGTTTGAATACATTTCACAAACTTTCTCAATATAAGATGTTTGGTGTATGTAAAGTCTATTTCCAATCTCTTCAAACTCTATGCCTAATAGCTTTCTGGTTGCACCCAAAATTTTTAAGTTAAAATGTTTTTGCAGCAAATCTATCCCAAAATTCAAATCATCTTTAGTTTTGCCAAAAAGAACAATGTCATCAACATAAAGCAAAAGAACCAATCTGTCTTGAAACATATATACACAATTGCACCAATCTAGTTTGCAAAAATTTAATTTGGATAAAGCATCATCCATTTCAAAAAACCACTGTCTGCCACTTTGATGCAGACCATAAATGGCTTTATTTAACTTACAAACTTTATTTTTTTCTTTTTCAAAACCCTCAGGTTGGTGCATGTATATAGTTTCATCAAGACCAGCATAAAGATATGCATTGTTGACATCTACCTGGACATTAACCCATTTCAACAGACATGAAAATATGGCAAAGAACAACCGAATTATTGAAAAACTAACAACTGGACTGAAAACTTCATCGTAACTTTCTCCTTTAACCTGGTTAAACCCCTTTGCCACTAACCTAGCCTTATACCTTACAATCTCATTATTTTCATTTCTTTTTAAGGTATACACCCAACGATTACCAAGTATTTTTGCATCTTTCGGAGGTGTCACAAGATCCCATACATTACGTTCATACATAACGTTCATTTCTTGGTTCATTGCGTCCCTCCAACTAGATGCTTCTGGGGTTTTTACAGCCTGATTGTAAGTTTTTGGGATTTTAACCTCAGTCAAGTTTGCTTCATCTATTTTTAAAAGATTAGAAATTTTACCGGATTCTTTATTTTTACTGCTGAAGTCAAAAAGATTTTTATCACATTCAATTTTATTTAATTTACAGTATTCTAACAATTCATTAAAGGATCTTATTCTAGTATTGGTTCCTTCGATGCCATAGTAAATGTCTGTTTTTTTTCCTACTTTTCGAGGTACTGCTTTACGTATCCAAGGAATAGTGGTACAAGTCTTTAAACTACTATGTTCTAAACTTTTGTCAGAATCTGATGCCCCTCCCAATTCAGATGTAATCTCTGGTTCTACATCAAAAATATTCCCATCCTCTGGGAAATCAAAAAGTGAAAAATTTAATTTAGGTTCTTTAATTTTTGAAGCTATATATACCCCCCTTTTGGTTTCATCAAAACGAACAATAATGGTTTCTACAATTTTCTGTTCATCTATTAACCAAATTCTGTAGCCTTTAGTTGCCTGAGCATACCCGCACATAATCCCTAGTTTAGCTCGCATATCAAGCTTCCTTCGGACTTGTTTGGGCACTCCAATATAAGCTAAACAGCCAAATGTTTTTAAATGAGAAACTGAAGGTTTTATACCAGAGTACATCTCAAAAGGGGTTCTTTTTTGTTTGTGACAGATCCTATTCCAGGTATAAGAAAAACACATTAAGGCCTCAGCCCAAAATTTTTGTGATAAGCCACTTGAATTAAGGAGAGCTTTAACACCATCAAGGGCAGTTAAATTAAAACGCTCCGTGACACCGTTCATTTCTGGACTGTACGGGTTCGTTTTCTCATGTAAAATTCCCTGCTTCTCTAAAAATTTCTCAAATTCGTTGTTGCAGAATTCTAAACCCCCATCAGTTCTAGTAGAAATTACTTTCTTACTTAAATACCTTTCAGCCCTATTCTGAAATTTTAAGAATGTCTGAAAAACGTCCGATTTATTTCTGATGGTATATACTGCAACATTACGGAAAAATCATCAATGATGGTGAAAAAGTATTTATCCCCTCCATGTGATGCTACAGGTAAAGGGCCGCACAAATCCATGTGTAAAAGTTCTAGAGCAGTCTTTGATCTAACATTCCCTATTGATTTAAATGGCACTCTCTTCGATTTTGCAAGTTTACAGGAGATGCAATCCTCGGTTAACTTTGACAGCTCTGGCAAACCCCTAACACTTTCATTTTTACTAGTATTAACCAAATATTCACTATTTACATGACAAAATTTCTCATGCCACAAGTTACTCAAATTTAAATTTTCAATTTGGTTAGCTGAAATGTCAACCGAGTTGCTTTCTCCTTTACAAGTTTTATAGCTGAAAGGTTTAACAAAATACAAATCATTTTTCCATACTGCATAAAATAACCATTGCCAGTCCTTGTCATACACAATTAGTTTGCCTTTACTGCCAACAAAATTTATGCCTAGTTTTTCAAGTTTAATACCAGACAAGAGATTTCTACGTAAATGAGGATTATATAAAACATCTTTAAGAATTATTTGATTGAAACTTCCATCTTTACATTTAATAAAAAAATGTATTGTACCTTTTCCCTGAACAGGACTTTCTTTTTCTCCAACAGCAAGTGACATCTGCATATTTGAAACTGACTCATAATTCAAAAAAAGATTTTTGTTATTACAAAAATGAGCAGTAGCAGCTGTGTCAAACACCCAGCTACTATTTTGGCCAAAATCTGATGAATTTGCCTCAAGAAAATTACTTTTAAAATTACTTTGAGCTACTTCAATTAAACTAGTCTCATGTTCAGAGAAGGTACATTTTACATTACTATTACTTTTTTCATTACTACATTTAACATTATTATTGTTTTTTTCATTACTACACTTAACATTACTATTGTTTTTTTCATTACTACATTTAACATTACTATTGTTTTTTTCATTACATTTTAACTCTGCGTTACTAGATTCTTTAAATTTACTATTTGACTGATATTTCTTAGTTTGAAAATTTTTAGACTGAAAATTTTTAGATTGATTTTTCAATTTACAGTTAGCAATTAAATGACCATAAGATTTACAAAGAAAACAAGGACCTATTAATTTACTTTGATTAACATTATAATTCTTAAATTTACCTGTTTTACACTTTACCATGTCTCCAGAAAAAGCAACACTAGAACTAGAAATGTCCTTTTTGGCCAGTTTCAATCTATTCTCCTCCAGTAGCAATTCAGCCTCAATCTTGTCCGGTACAAACTCTGCATCTGGCCACCTGTAAATCGCTTGGACTGTAGACTGGAACTCCTCGGGCAAACTTCTAATCATCTGGTAACCCATGTACAAGGGCTGAAGGGTATGTCCTACATCACGCAGACGCTCTGCTGCTTGCTTGACACGACACAAAAAAAGTCCCAAATTTTCTCCAGGAAAATAACGGACACCAAAAAAATCATCTAGCAATTGTATAACACGAGCTCTTGTGGTAGGTTCAAAATGCTCTTTAAGGATCTTCCAGGCTTCAGCTCCATTCGTTGTATGCGAAATTAATGGCTTAAACTCAGATGACAAGGTCTGGTAAATAATGGTATAGGACCGGGCTTTTCTTAAATTCACCTCACTCTGTTCTCTCCATGTCAGCTTGTCTGTCACAGGAACTGTTTTTTCCGATGTCTCACCGCTTTCACTCTTGACGTTCTCGATATATTCCTAAGCACCATAATGCATTAGCAGAACTTTTGCTTCTATCTTCCACGTCTCCCAGTTTGACGAGGTCAAAAGAGCAACATTCTGAAACTCCATTTTCTATACGGCCTCCGTCAAATAAGTAGGAAAAACACTTTAATACACATGAAAAAAAGCAAAAGTCTCTTTAAAAGCGCACTCCAGGGAAAAAAACATCAGCTGTAAACATCGGCGACACGTCAGCAGAAAAACAACATCGCAGCGACTTCGAGAAACACATCGGCGACGACGTCTTCACTTCCACAAAAACAAACTTTAAACGGCTTTAAAAATCACAACCACGCTCTGCTACCACTTGTTGGCCGTACCAATAAAAAACTGTGTTTCATGTGACATGTGGAAGACTTAAAAGTAACAGCTCCTTTAAAATCATAGTAGTTTAAATCATAGTGATGACATACAAGAAGACAGCATAACTTCGCTGTTAAATAAACGAACTGAAGAAAAATAATATGCAGCTACATTTTATATTACAACCAGCATTACAAGCTGGAGAAAGGAAAAGTGCGAATGACATCCTGGAAAGTCCATCCTTTTAAACACATCATCGGCGAATGATTACCATAAACACGTTGCCATTTAAAGGTACACAAATTCGCATCTGAAACGCCATTGGCTACGAATACTTGCAAGTTGCAAATAACAGACTACGGTGATTAGCGCGATCCCTTAATCACAGGTTACTTACTGTTACTGAGTAACGTATTTTGAATTGAAGATCGTGAACGAGAACGTTAGCGCTGGCCGTTTCAGATACGCAAGTATGTTTATTCAAGAGATGTTGAAAAACCAAAATGCATCAATGTAAAACTAAATACCTTTACTTATATTTAAAGAAAGCTTTAAGCCAAGGATTTATAAAGATGCATAACAAGCTTAATGCTAAAATAAACAACTTTTCTTTAATTTAGTAGTTTTAGTTACAAAGCAAGTTAGTGACAATTTCTTAATAGAAAACAATAAATTACTGAGGACAAACAAAATTATCGTACTTACATAATTAATCTCTTACATTTATTTGCGAGTTTACTAGAATAAATTATATTTTTACCACATCATTTTTTAGTTTTGCTTAACACTCGAAAATTTGATTTATCATATCACATTTTGATTGATAATATCGGCAAACATCCATTAGAATACAGGTAAAATCGATCAAAAAATGAGTAAAATACAACAACTGATGGTCATTCACGAAAATTTGGGAAGAATTTCGTTTGACACTAGAAATGAAAATCCAATGAGTCCCCAAAAATAAAGTTGTTTTATCCTGCTTTTTTGGGGCGGAAAGGCGGAAAATTTAACTCAGGGAGGGGGGAGAAAAGTCAATTTCTTTAAGCGGGGTATCAGTAGTTATGCATTTTTTAAATTCTGAATCGAACGACACCATCTGCAAGTCGATACAATGATTCGTTACAAAGTTACGCCAGGTTTTACAAATACAAAGTAGACGATTTACCTCAGTGCAGTTAATATAGGTATTTACAGAAACAACTGATGGCCATTCACGAAAATTTGTGAAGAACTTCGTTTTGGAACAAGAAGCAAAGATCCGATGAGTCACTCAAAAATAAAGTTGTTTTGCAGTGTTTAAGGGTGCAAAGGGGGTCATTTTAACTCAGGGGATATTAAAATGTTTTAACATAGGTCAAGCGGGGTATTGTTTGTTATGTATTGTTTAATTCTGAATCGAATGAAACCATCCGCAAGTCGATACGATCATTTGTTACAAAGCTACGCCAGTTTTTATAAATGCAAAGTCGACGATACTATTTAAACCCCCTTGAATTAAAATGCCCCCAAAACCCGGTAAAACAACTTTAATTTTTGGGTACTTGTCGGATCTTCATTTCTGTGCCAAAACAAGGTTGTTCCCAAATTTTATTGAAAGCCTATCAGTTGTTTCTGTAAAAACCTACATTAACTGCACTGAGGTAAAATCGTTGACTTTGTATTTGTAAAACCTGGTGTAACTTTGTAACGAATGGTGTCGTTCGATTCAGAATTTAAAAATGCATAACTAACGAGACCCCACTTGACCCACTTAAAAAAAATTACCCCCCTCCCTGAGTTAAAGTTTCCCCCTATTCCACCCCAAAAAAGAACAGGTTAAAACAACTTTATTTTTAGGGAACTCATCGGATCTTCAATTCTAGGGCCAAAACGAGGTCCTTCCCAAATTTTGGGGAATGGTCATGAGTTGTTTTTAAAAAATCCCTATTTTACCTGTACTATTAGAAATTTGTGAATCTCTCACATGTTTGGTGGTAGAAAGTTTTCTTTCCTTCCATTATTGTAATTTACAATTTCTTGATTTCTCAATAACCATGCATCACAATTGCTTTTGAAAAAATAATGCACAAAAGCAGTTTCGGTTATGTCCGTTTGTGGAAAATACTGTCCGCATTATCCGATGTGTAGCATGAAGAAAGCGCAATTGTCTTCCTTAACCGGAGATTCGTATTAAGCGGAGATGCATTAACGAGAGTCCACAGTATTACAATGTATATATGTCTATACATCATTATATTCTAATAATCTTCTAATACTACAGTTTATTATATTTGTTTAAAATAATATAATTCTGAGAAAATTCTAAAAACTTTTCACTTCAAAAAAACATAAATTTTAATCCATTTTTGTCACAAATCGATTTTTAGAATCAATCAAGAGAACGCATTGACTGCTGTTTATTTTTTACAAGTAGTCGAGGGAATGTGAGTGGGTGGATTTTAAGAGATTGAAGTAGCAAATAACAAAGGAAATTGTTTCTTTAATAAATAAAAATGATTAAATGTGGCAATTTTATTTATTTAGGAATTTTCAAATAGACTTTTGTTGAATAAACAGATGGCCAAATATTTTTAAAGAAAAATAAAAGCGTATTTTTTTTTATTATACACATTTTTTATTTATATTTTTTCTCTACATTTTAGTGCTTAAAATATGTTATTGTTGCACTTCAGCAATCAGTTGGCATATCTTAGCGAGCGTGGTTTGGCGGATAATTAACTAATATTATTGTTGAATACAGTTGTAACAGCATAGAAAATTTAGCGTTTTATAACATTATTTGTTTTATATTTATCAACTGGACACAGTTAATGGCAAATTGCCTTAAAATTAATTTATTAATTTATAATTAGTTCTAAAAATATTAAAAAATGTCAATGTTGTCAATTAATATGTCAATGTTGCATTGACACCGGAAACATGTCTGCGCACATAATTATTATAATTCTATGATATCAGGAAGTGAGAGAAAATTCTATTACAAATTCCATCTTTACAATCAGAATCAATCTAAAAGAGCCTGAAAATGAACTCAACTTCGAGTGATTTTTTCTTACTAATTGCACTGATATTTACATAATGTACACCAGTTAACGCATTTTAGTGAAAGTAACTTGTGAGCGTTTATTTATTGCGTTTGTTTATTGTTATTCCCATTCACTTTAAATCCCATTTTTATCAATATCGCTCATTTTGATGTGCAGTAGACGATCCTAAACTACAATTTCTAACCATGTGTCCCTACAAAAAATTACACACGATACGATGACTATTTAAAAGCATACAGTAGCATTGTGTACTTTAACATCATACTGAAACTTCGCGAAAATTGGTAAACCGGACTTATTCAAAATATCCAGTAAAGTTTCAAATAAAATTTTGAAGAGTATAACTCAAAAGAAAATAAATTAAATGATTGTGAAACTAAACTCCTTTATCCAATACATAAATCGAATGGATAATAAATCCAGCAAACAAAGCATTTAAACATTTTATTCAAACGAATAAGGTGTTTAAGAAACATTTTTCATTGTTGTGCCTTATTATGTATTTAGTGAATGCAAATTGAGGTGTCTAGTCTATGTTTAATGTTAGAAAATGCTTATTCCTGGGAATTCGTAACCTTTTTAAAAAACAGCTAAAGATATTTTCTTTTGTTGGCATTTTTTCGCTCCTAAACGTTTGTAAACCACGTGGAAACTAATTCATTTGCAATTTTGTTTACGACAAAAACAACCGTTATAGAGATTATTATAAAGGTGTTTAGGATTAAAATTTTCCTAAATTTAGCAACTAATGAATAAATACAAATGAACACTTCTCAGCTATCACACAAATTAAATTTTAAATACCATTTTATCGAAAAAATAAAATTTTAAGTGACATACGATTTAAAAAAAAATATTTTATTAATAAAATTATGTATAAATTATTTTATAAACTATTATGTAAGCAATATTAAAAATGCATTGCCAATAATCTTTATCTTAAAAAATTACTTATGGATAAAATGTTTACGGTTAATCAAGGAACAAAGCAACAAGATTTAGATGAAATTTACCAGAAATTTACCATGACCAGAGACAAGTTCAACAAGTTTATAAATTCTTATTTTTTACCAGCGCAAAAATGGTACTTCTTGTTTAACGAAAAAAATATTATATTATTTTATAATGATATTTTTAAACATGATTTTGAAAGAGTGAAAATTGTTTTGAAAATTATTTCTTGAAATTATTTCTGAAAATTCTTTTGAAAATTCCCTCTTTACAAAGTAAAATATATAATTCCTATTTATGAAGTAATAAGGATAAGCTTGGCTTTGACTGTACATTTAATTTCATCAACATAATAGTTTTGTTATCCACAAATGTTAGCTTTTAAAGTTTAAAGTATATTTCATAAAGTTTAAGTAAACTAAGGAATTTAAAGAAATAAAATTTGTTGATCAACAAAATTGCATCAGAATTGAGATATTATAATTGCAAAGTTATACAAATACAAGCTGAATAGATGCATAATATGTGAATTTATGAAAATAGTAACTGAATTAAGACAGTTACAATTAACAGTAACAATTGTTGTTACAATTAATAGTAACATTAAGAAACTAGATTTAAAGATTTAAATAAGTAAAAAAGTCATAAAGTTTTCATTGTATGTTAAAAAACCTTTACCGAAGAAAAACACTTTGAATTTAGAATTTAACAGAAAAAAGTATAAAGAAATAGGAAATAATAAATGTTAGCATCTCAAATTATTTTTTTAACAAATTTATTCTTGAGATTTTAATTATATAAAACCACTATATAAAATATACTTCACGATATAAAATTTACCAATGAAATTACGGTGATTACCAATGAAATTACGGCAAAAATTCGCAGGTGGAGACTTAAAAATGCTTCTTTTTTGTAAATTGTCACAATGCGTAATTTTAAAAAGACAGTATTAAAATTAAAATTTTTTTTTGGTGATTTCAGAATTAAACTTTATTTTTTAACAGGTTAAAAATTTTGATAATGTTTTAAAATAAAAAAAGTATAGTTTAAAGAATCCTTTTAAAATTTCCCTTATAAAATGCTAATTTCTGTTGACAGGACTAATACAAATTACGACTTCCTCATTTATGCATTCCGATTTCTCAAGAGAGAAAAAAAATTACATCAGATTTTTAAATTTATAGCGATTTATACATCAAAACAAAAAATAAGATACTTCCGTAAAGAAATAATCCAGTTGCCATTTTTTACAGATTTTTTTTCTTTTAACGTGCAATTTATAAAAAAATATAGTCCTTAGTACACCGATGTTCAACATTATCCCTACACATAAAAAAAATATATTACGTGAAATACATTAATGTAATGTCAACTTTGTGCAATAAATTAGCGGAAGATAAACAGAATTAGCATTATTTAATAAAAATTTATTATGCATTTTGTGAAATGAAAATTTATGGTATATGAAAAACATTACACAGTTCACAGCAAGCATTTTGTACAAAGTGTATTTCTGGGTAATTCTGAATTCTGATCAATTCGAAACTTGATTTCAGTGCACAGTAACGATCCTAAGATGTTAAGTTTCCGGCGAAAGATTTTAGCAGTCCTAGGACATCCACCGAATATCGCCCAAGCGGAAATCACAATATCACGCAATGGAAAAGTCTTACTGCATGTACCGGTTTTAAGTCTAAAGGTGCATTTATTTCACAGTCTAAGCAAGTCTGCCTGAGAAATCCATAAATAATATGACTTCCCATTCTTTTCGAATGATTTTGTGGTCCTCGACAAAATAAAGGAGAGTCTTAATAGAAGAAAGAAGTATTGTCTGACCTATCAACGGCGTCTGGTACTGACCTCTGATCTTTAAACATGCTAATAAAGTGATAAAATATCAAAGAGTCGGAAATACCACAAGAAAAAAGCCGCGGGCAAGTCTAGCGGTCTATGTGCTCCTTAAGACGCAATCACTAAATGTAATAACTGCATCAAAACAGAACAGCTATCATTCCTATTGCTCTGAAATATATTTTCACTCCCATCCATTTACATGATACCTGATTCTTCCCAAGGGAAGAAAAGGAGTATGTACACATGCTAAAGAAAATGAGGGAAAAGACTCGCTGAGTCAAACAATTGTTTAGGAAAATAAAATAGAAAAAAAGCATAAATCTTCAAGGAAACTATTTTTTTTTATGTCAATTTCGTTCTAGAGAAGTTATTGGAAACTGATGCATGATAATTTTCAGTATATGCATTATAAGCTTAGCTTCTTAAATTTTTATATGTCTTGGGCAACCACCCAGCTTGCTACCCGCAAAATACGGCCCTGTCAATACTAAATGAGTCATAGTGGTCTTTTATAGCTATGAAGTGTCATTTTAAAGAATCTGTAGAATACTGAATTATTGTCCTTTTAGAGGTTGATTAGATTATAACGGAAATTAACTAAAATTGTGAATATTCAAAGATAAATAGTATTTTATGACTATAACAACAAAATTTTAAAATATCTATTGGGAATCATGGATAAAGTCCTAAAATAAAGCAACCGCTTTTCAACACATGTCTAGAAATAAATTCTCGTCCTAATAGAAAATTACGACGGGAAAAGTACTTCTCTTTTATATACAGGTACCGTTTTGATACATTTAATTCATTTAGTAACGAAAATAAGTAATTTAATTTTGCAATTTAATCTACTTCGCAATTACTCTTTCATTTCAAATAACATAAAATAAGACTCATTCATCACAATAAATTCAAAAAGAAAAAAAAATCGTTTAAGCTTATCGAGTTTGTATTTCTTTTCAAATTTAAAACATTGTAAACAGAATTAAAAAAAATAATAATGAAATATTAATGCAGACATTATCACTAAAGACATTTGCTATTTTTATTCATCTGCTTCTAGCGATAGCTAAATTACACTTAAGATAAGGAAAACAAAGCTGTTGTTAAGTGACGGAAGATGATCATGATGTTATTCCCTCGGAGATACATCTCAGCTGATGAAAAATATTAATGTAAGCTACTAGAAGTCTATGAAAATAAGAAAATGCAAAAATTTAACGACGCGACGTTTTAAAAGTCGTTTCACTCCAAGAAACATGAGACAGAGTAATTTATTTTCTATTTAGGATTAAAAATTATTCATTAAAAATGACTTTCAATTCAGAGCTTATGGATATTTTTCAAGAAGTCGTTTAAAATATCTTTCATGTTAATATTTATTAATTTCCAAAGTATGTAAATGTGAAAAAATAACTGATATGAGAATAAACTGGCTTTGCAAGAACATATAACTAGTCGGTGTTTCAAAGAAAAATACATTGAATAGAGATTTAATAACGCGGCACGTATTGTTTATGGCATTTTAAAACGTATTTATTTCACGTACATTTCACCATTTAGAAATCCAATTTTTTTAGGAATCAAAAACAAGAAAGAATTACGCTAAAAGTATTGTGCACTCATGGTGTTTGAAAATCACATTTCATTTATTATATTAAAAAAAAAACAAAAAAAAAAAAAAAAAAAAAAAAAAAACTATGAACACTTTAATATTATCCAATTAAAAGTTAAAGAAATATTTTTTCTAAATGAAAAAAAATATATTTTGCGAGCATTATTTAAATTAAGATATTAAAATATGTATATTTTCGAAAACACAATAAAGATCTTGCAAAACGTAATGGATAGAACAGAGGCATTTAAAAATAAATAGATTGTAAATTTTTAGCAATACATAAACGAGAATAGATTTTGAAAGAAAGAAAAGAAAGTCTATATAAACAAACGTATGATATGCAAAAGTCGTTTATTTCTAATCTATAAACGTTTTGCAATTTCTTTCACGTTTTATCATAAATTTAATAAATGTTTTTCTTATAACGGCAGTAAAGATGTTATTCGATTTAAATTTGCATGTTTTAGAGAAATTAAATTTATTATTATTTTTTATTTTATTTGAAATACGAAGAAAAAAATAGAAAATATGTATTTTGATTAAAATGTTTATTTTCATTTTAATTGGATACAAATTTAATATCATCCAATTGAAAGTTAAAGAAATGTTGCGAGCACTATTTTATTTATGAATTAACATATGAATGTGTATATACAAAAACACGATAAAGAACTTACAATGGGTAATGTTTCAAAATAAGGCTTTTAAAAGAAATAGATTGCAAATTCTAAACAAATCTATAAACGAGAAAGCATTTACATATTTGTAGAACAAAAGAAAAAATTGCCAAATAAAAGAACGGCTTAGGTATATACGAGTCATTTATTTATGATCCTTAAACATTTTATATTTTTCTTTAAGATTTAAAATGGATTCATTGAACATTTTTCTTCCAACAACCCTAACGATGTTATTCGATTTCAGTCATGCGTGGGCTAGAGAGGCGAAATATATTTTGTGTTTGATTGCGCTTAAAATACAAAGAAGGAACAAAAAATATGCATTTTGATGAAGTTTTGAATTTGTTTGTTGTTGTTTTCTTTATACGTGACATTTACATTAATCAGTCTGCAGGTTGCGAATTCAAATATCTTTTAATGAAAATCCAACATCAGAATTTGAACCATGCGCAAATCATTTATTAATTTTTGTATTTCACTCGTATTCATATGTTTTTTTAATTATTTATTTACGTTTTTGTAAGAGCAATATATTACAAATCGTATAATTTTCCATTTTATTATTATTTTAAATATACTTCATAATTACTGTCCAACGTTTTAAATCTACCCTATATATATATAATCCTAATGAAACGAATTTGTGAAACGATTTTATGAAACGAATTTATGAAACGATTTTATGAAACGACTGATTAAACAACTGATTATGTTTCAGGGCTATTTTTAATAAAATATTAAACGCTTGATGGTGAAATTAATACCAATTGTTCATAAAAATCCGCGGATGTCAAAACTGGTAATAGAATTTTGAAATTAGAATTAGTTTTCTAGATATTAATTTTTTTCTAATTTTAATGACATTTCTGTAATGATGGCAACTAATTACTCAGTTTTTTTGTGACAAAAAAGGGAAAAAAATTGAAAAGGATCCCGATAGGGATTATTGATTTCTTTTTATTCGTCATTTTCAAATTGAAATTGGATTTATCTTTTATTTCAATCGATAATGAAGACAAGATTGTGATTAAATTATGTTTTTCAGTAAAATCTGAAAAAAAAAAATCACATTTCTATCGTCAGGATTCAATTGTCTGTCAGCATTTAATTTAATTTATAAACTGAAAATGTTTTGAATAAATTCGTCCAAATGACGTCATTTAGGTAAACGCAAAAGAAAGGGAGGAAAAGGAATTAATAGTAATTATTATTTATTGATATCATTTTGTTATTTTTTTGTAAAATTTAATTAAACGACTTTATAAAATCATTAATTTGTATATTTCAAACTAATATATAAAATATTAATTGCCCAACTGAACGGAAGAATAAAATATCCTGCTTGGTTTTCTCCGCCAAGCTTTTTAAAAATGCGTCAAGACCCCTATAATAGAAAAGCACCAAAAGTTTATTGGGTTTGTTTTCATAACTTTTGGCAACAAATCTATGTATATTAACGAATCTATCCCTTTTTGAAGCTCGAATTACGCCAAACCTAAAAGCAAAGGATCCTATAATGGAAAAGTACCCGATTTTCTTATGGACAATATTCAAGTGACATAACATGGTGTAAAATTATCGGGGATAGCAAATTTGTTTAAATATCTCATCAATTGATGCCGAATAAATGCAGGCATACATGCACAAAATATTTAATTAATTTTGTATGATAAATAATTATTAGAAAATTCGTATATACATATTAATTAAAAAAAATAATTTACATATTTAAAATAACATGAAAATATGCATGATGGTGCACTAAAATAGGGGGAAAATTAAAACCTGTTACTGAAAATGTCTATAACATAGTACTTTTCAATACCGTGGTTCTTAATTGTTATTCACAAGCAGATGTAATTTTTCTCATCCTTAAACGCAAAGGAAGAATAGAATACAGATCGTTGTTATAAAAGTCCGCGAGGTAGCCACAATTTAAACCTAACCATTTTATACAAGTTGGTTTTCACGTTGTAATTGATTTTACGTATCATTCCCGAAAACAGTCGTCAGTTGTCGCAACAGCTGTGTATGAGGACATGATAATCAAAAAATGCCCCATTAAAACGTTAAAAGCATGGCAACCCAATTACAGATTTACCAATATTTATAAAATAAAGCACGCTGTCATGATTTTAGAGGCCTCGCAGTCTGAGCGGGGGTTGGCGAGCGTAGCTCGCAGTGGGTAGGCCCCCTAGTAAACTATAAAATTAAAGAAAATGAATTCATAATATTCGTAGAAGACCTGATCCAAAAGTTTATAAAATATGAGTTCAGTTATCATGCTTATTTTAAATGCAGAATATAATACTGATATTGAGACTTTATAGACAATGAGACTTTTTACAAAGAAATAACCTATAAAACATTTTTGCAGTGCACATATTATATAATTAAATGTTTTCACTAAAGCTCTTATTTGATTTTCTCAAAATTTTTCAATTATGTATACAAGTAATAAAAAAAATACTTGTATTCTCAAAATAATAGTGATAAAAAAATACTTGTATTCTCAAAATACAAGTGATAAAAAAAATACTTGTATTCTCCAAATACAAGTAATTTAAAAACATTTTATATTACTTTTGGTTGCATAGTTTGGGTACATAGCTCGCTAGGAATAAGCAAAAAGAAAGAATAACAATAAAAGTAACTTGCACTCATAAATTCAAAATCGGCTTTTTTTTTAACAATCTTTCATACAAATAAAAGAAAAGTTCAACAAAATTTAAGCAAACCTCCCTTGCAAATTGTATTATTTTTCTACTAAAAGTAAAGTAGACATATTTAGATTTCAAAACTTTTGCAATCAATTAACAATAATTCATTTAAATATTTGTAATATAAGAGAAACAGAGCCTATATTAAAGGGACGTCCTAAATATATATGTAATGTGTGTGTCTATCCATCTATCTATCTATCCATCTCTCTCTCTCTCTCTATATATATATATATATATATATATATATATATTAATGTCACGTTTTCACTTGTATCACCATATTTTTTGTAGAATCATTATCCAGGCAAGGACTTCCACCGAGGAATTTGCAGTCGCGCGCAGAGACAGTGTGCGGGAAAAATCGTATGTGATAATATTATTGACGTTGGTAAGTGCCTATATTTTATTAACTAGAACATAACTGTTTTTAATACAATGAATGTTATCTTTGTTGATAGATAAATCGTAAATTTGTGTGAGAATATTTAAGATAAGTGATTTAGCGCATGTATTATAAATATTACATCCCACAGCAACAGTGTGGAATTTCAAAGGATTTTTGTGAAACTGAGGAATTATAACAATGTAGGGATAGTTGAAGTTTTTATTTTTTAAGCCTAATAGTTTATGATAACTTAAAATGTGTCTATTGTTTTTAGGTAGCTTTCAATAGAAAAATGTATAAAGCTACCTATTGCAGCCGTTCGGAGGAAAGCAGTTCCGGAAAATTTCGATACATTTTCACCGATCATGACTCCCAGACCCCAAAACCACCCTCCGTTCAAATGTTGATTTATATATATATATACATATATATATATATATATATATATATATCTGACCTATGTCATACGATAACGCTCGTATTTATAAATCAATTTTGATGAAACTAATTGTGTGTATTAAGCTCACCAATGTCTCGACCGAGTTCGTTGGCCAGCTTGGTCCGCCATTTTGTTTCAAGATGGCGGCCATTTAAAAATTTAAAGCTAAAATAAATATACAAAAAAGTTAAAAATTCAAATTTATTTTTTAATTCAATGTTAGGTCTTGAAACGAGGTTTCCAGAGCATTTTTTGTTTTACCTCTATCTTAAAAAACGGCTGAGATAGAGCAGTTTGAAATTCTAGGGTGGCTGACATTTTGAAACAAGACAGCACATTACAAAAATTTTCATTGTTGTAATAATTTTCCCAATAAAACGCATAAAACTATATATTCATATCCGTTAGTCGCATTTTGTCGCCAATGTCGCCAAAATTGGCAAAATTGGCGACATTTGGCGAAATATCGCCCAAATTTGGCGACCAAAATAAGTTTTCATAAATGAAGCCAATTTGGCTATTGCTCAATAATTTGGCGAATTTCTTATTCAAATTCAGTATTAACGAATCTTTTGTAAACGTTTTATTTGCATTTTAAGTTGCTGTTTTCGTGTAATATTAGCTAAAATTTTAAAACTAAGATATAGGAAAGCTACCTTTTCCTCCCGGTACAGGCCGGAAGGACTTTTTTTTCTAATAGAACATGATGTGGTGTGAAAATATTATTGGAAGAAATTGCTGTTGTAAGAAGGTGGTGGTAGTATTGTTTTCAGATAATGGCATTAGTTATTGGCAGCCTTCCCAACATACGTGAGGATGAAATTGTTTTGTAGTTCATGAATGTGCGGCTTAAGGGTGGAGAAAGAAACAGGAATTTTATCAATATGAAATTTCTGTAAATAGGCTTGTAAGAGAAAAATTACATTATGTTTCCATTCTACAAAGAATTCAATTGGTTTGTTATAGTTAATAGCAATTTTGTAAATAAAGAAGTCCAAATCATAAATGAATTGTTGTATGATGGACTTAGAAAAGGATTGTGAAGGAATGTGATACTTAGTGCCAAAACGCATAACAGATCTTAAATGAGGATTAGTGACAATGTCTAAATTATCAGTAATAATGTGTCCATGGTAGGCATTAATATATTTTGAAAATTGGGGTTCATTGTATTTACATGTATGTGTGTCATGATTTTTGAAAGTTTTAGAAAATTTATTATAGTTAAATATTCGACGCCCTAAACTAATAGGGTATTTAAAAGTACTTTTAATATTAATCTATGAAGTGGAAATTTACATTGTTTATTGTTAAAAAAGGGATTAAGTTTAATTTTATTAAAATCAGGGTTAGTAAATGCAATAATAAACTGTGAATTACTCTTATTTAAGTTTTTTGTTTTTAAATTAATGTTAACATTCAGAACTTTTAACCTAAAATGGAATAGATTAAAGAAGATATCGCTGAAATGGGTTGTGAATGTAGTTGAAGTGAAAACTTAAAAAAATTGAATATGATACTTTGGAATTGAAAAAATAAATTTACGAAAAGTTTTCCAACTGAAATTACTATGATAAGAAGATTGTAAGGTATGTAGTAATTTTTTGATTTGAGTGTTAGATAATTTGTAGAAGAATGACATTTTTGTGTACGTGTAGTTAGTTTGTTATAAGTGGTGATTAAGTGAAGGATAGAGTGAATTATAATTAATAATGTTAGATAATGTAGAATATACAGTCTGAGGTTCATTGTTTTGGAGTTGGTTGAATCCATATGGATAAAGTGTATTGTAGTGTTTAATACAGGCAGATTCTAGAAAAAGGCGTTCATGGAATTTGTTTTATATGTTGGGGATATTAATGGTAATATTATTAAAGCTATGTGTTTTGAAATGTGTATACTCAACATTGTAGTTAATACGATTGTGATAAATTTTATAATTAGAAATGGATGAACGATATTCATTAATACGCTTATGTAGAGGGTTACAAGTTTGACCAATATATTGCATATTGCATGAATTACATTTAATTCTATAAATAACATCGTATACTTTACAAAAATTAATGTGGGAGGCATTATTAACAATTTTCGACTGTTCAGCGAGTGGGCAGGTTAAACGGCGTGGGGAGAAGCATTTGCTAAATTGAAGATAAGGAGATTGAGAAGGGAAGTCTGGAGTATAAAAAAGTGAAAAAATAGAGAAAAGAAAGATATCATAAATATAAAATTCATGATCTCTGAACTTAGTTTTTTTTTTATATATATATTTAATGGTATTAAGACTGGATTAGAAATAATGTAGTACATAGAAGTACTATACTAAAAACATGAAACTGTATAGTATTAGCGAGAAAAAATAAAATAATAAAAACTACCTCGCCAGAAGCAAAAATCAACAAATGTTAGTAAAATCATGAAATTAATATTTTAAAAACATCGAAATGAAAAAAAAAAGGAATAATAATGTAAAATGAGTCTTTATATTAAAAAGAAGCAATAGTCAATAGCCTACCCACATAAAACTGGAGAGAAAGATTTATATATATATATATATATACCCTGTGCGCCAAAAGTTCGTTAAAACTTAAAAAAATCATTAAAAAGAAACAAATGATGCTAAAAAAATTGCGGTTTGCAGGAATAGGGTTAAAGCGAGATCGGATTTTTTTTAATAACAACAAAGTTTTGTTTGAAAAAATTACCGATATCTGCGCTGCATGCATAATATGAAGCATTTTTTCGTAATCAGGCTGTCAATAAAACACCTGAATGCGTACGGATTCTTCATTCCATGCCAGCAGTATGCTATCGTTACCAGATCAAGCGCTGTTGGTTAAACTATTTTACAAGAACGGGGAATCGGCAACTGGCTCACTTCGAAATTCTGCACGGCAAAATGAATGCAGACGAGAAAATGGCCTGTTTCATGTGCTGGGATACTAAAGCTTGTCACATGCTTCACAGAAATGTTGCTTTAAATATAATTGAAATATGTCTTTATATCTGTTTCTTTAAACCACAGCTTTTTGTGTTATTAAAAATATCCGATCTTTCTCTTATATCATTCCTGTAAATCGCAATTTTTTAGCGTCATTTGTTTCTTTTTAATGAGTTTTTAAAGTTTTATCAAACTTTTGGCGCAGCCGGTTTATATACCAGTCATTTATTTCTAATATATATATATATCTCTCTATCTATCTATCTATCTATCTATCTATCTATCCCTATCTATCTCAATCTATCTATCTATTTGTCTATCTATCTATTTCTCTTTCTCTCTCAATATATATATGTGTGATATTTTGGCTGGCGTCTAGGGGCAATGAGTAATAGTCCACACAGTTTTCAAAGTTAATTACGTAGAATTTCAATGTATCTTGATTAGAATGTAACAATATAAAATATTTACAATAATAATTATAATTGTTAAAACATTATCCGACCGTCTGTCAAATTTAAAAGGATAAAATTTAAAAGGAAGAACTTTCTCGGTCCACCTGACCGAGACGAAGGCTCTCATTCATCTGCCACCTTCTGACGATGAAAATGTATATCTCATCAAAATTCTATTGCGCGGGAAACTTAGAACTTTGGTCCTAAATCACAAGCCTCATTTAAAAAATTGCTGTGCCTTGCAGTCCGAAGTTCAGATAAAAACTCTTGCAACCACAGACCTATATGTGATATAGTGACATATTGGAGCTTTAAGACAATTGGCGAATCTGTTTTAGGTTGAGTTTCCATCTATCGACGCACAGGCATAGGCCGGATAGTTGTATCACTCAGATATTACTAAGAAAATGTGTGTACTCTAGAAGTAAGCAGTCGAATTTTGTATCTCAAAGCTTTATTTCATAATCAGGCACAACCAAGCAGAAGTAAATGCTGTAGCAAATCGCGATTAAAATGATTATTTAATCATCTCTATGTGGCAGTCGGAGTTTAAAAATCTTCTTTACATGATGTGGTCTTAGAATTATTACGATGATATTGCTGAAGAAAAGATGTTATCACAGGTACCAAAAATCTTATTAGGTCATGTACAAATCAGGGGCGCCATTTCAGAACTTTCTGGGGGGGGGGCAAAGTTGTTTTTAAGGTACTGACATAGCCAAGGATGGAGTTCGAGGGGATGCTCCCCCCGCAACTTCTCCAAACGAGAAACGTTTACTGAATCATATATACAGAGACAGCAATACTTCTAATACGGAATCTCAAGTGACCTCTGAAAAATTCCGTTTTAGACAGGTTTTTGTCTTAGGAAGTAGAATTTTAAAATATTATGAAAGTTTTCAGTTATAGACAGGTGCCGTTTTCTTCAGGTATTCTTTAAGACTGTTAAAACCTCCTTTCTACACTATATTTCCAATGATGACCGGTCACTTGCGATCTTAGACGTTTTGTTAAATATCTGAAAAGATACATGAGGAATTATCCTGACACTTCAGGAGTGTAAACAACATGATAGACGTCATGTATTTCCGTGAATATTTTTTCCCGAAACCCCATAAGGGGCCGTCAACAAGTAGAAGAAAATCGAATATCTTTTGGATAACCCTGTAAAAACTAATATTGCAAAAGCATTCAAACTGTAGATTATGATTAAGTAGCTTATTGTAATAATTTGAGCTCATTTTTATGAAGATAGCATGTATACTCGAAGAGAAATTCAGGTTTATATAAAAACAGTCCCAAATTTTACCAAGTTTTTTGCTTATAATTTGCAGAGTTTTTAATATAAAAACAAGTTCTTTTCAGAAAATATGACAAACAAAATTGTTCATGATACCCTGCAATCAGAATTAAAAAATATCAAAAATTGTATGAAAAATAAGCAGGTTTACTAAATATTGTTTCACTGCGCATGCGCGAATTCAATCAAACTATACTGGGCATAATATATTAGCTAAATGTATAGACCAACTTTTATGAAAGTCTCAAAAACATAGCTTGAAAATTATGAAAGTAATCGTCGATAGAATAAGCTTGAAATTCGCTGTTCCCAAAAGGAAGCAAAAAGATGAGCGGTTGTATCCAAATATACTAGCTTATGAAAGTTGACATAATAAGAATGAAGTGTCTCTCATTCTATATTTGATACAACCCCTCATCTTTTTGCTTCCTTTTGGGAACAGCGAATTTCGAGCTTATTCTATCGACGATTACTATCAGAATTTTCAAGCTATGTTTTTGAGACATTTGATTTGGAACATTTGATTGCGGTTGGGACATATATGTCCCAGTGGACTATTTTTTATTCTATTAGTACGACTTTTTGAAATCTGTCATGCACTTATATTAGGATATTTTCAAGAGAAATCTGTCCCAAGGATTTTTTTGGAAATTGTAGAACGATTGAATGCACAATTAGTAGTCAAGCCTGGCCCGTTGTCAAAGGGTTAATTGCTTCGGGTTCAAGTTGGGTTTTCACTATTTTGAGTCGGGTTCGTGTTGCCCGAGTTTTCAAAGAAATCCTAAATATTTTCAGATGAAAAAAAAATAATTTTCTACATAAAAGATAAAATTGTTATTAGAGATATAATTGTTATCTACTTTTCCAAATCATATTGAAATATGGATTAATTTTCTTTCATTTCGGGTGGGGTTGCGGTCAATGAAAATTTTTTGGACGTTTCAGGGTTTACTGCAAATTACAGTCCTGCATCGGCTACCCGAAATGAATTTCGTTTTGGGTTTGGTTGATTCAATTTTTTTTTGTTGCCGGTCGAATAAAATTTATACGCTGCCGGTTATGCTTTGACTCTTTCGAATCGGGTTCGAGATGAACCGATTATACAAGAGGAGGTTCTAAATAATTTTCAAATGAAAAAACTCTAGTATATTTGAATATTAATGGGTGTAGTGTTATTTTTTGTACGTAAGAGGTAAACTTGTAGATTACTTTTCCATAAAGGTATTAAAATATACATTCATTTTCTTTCACTTCGGGTTCAGGTATGAATATTTCGGATTTGGCTTGAAGTCTGTCGGGTTAAAGTCAGTATTCGTGTCGGTTACAACCAAATCTGGACAGGACTCTAAGTGTCAGACTGTGGAGATTTTTAAGAGCATACTGTATATATAATATCATTTAATAAAGCAAATGATTTAATAGCATTATAACTATTGGAGTAAATATAACGTGACACTAATAAAACAAAATTAACAAATCATATAATTAGGAAATTGAATACACCTCTTCCATCCCCCACCCCCGAAAAAAAAATCCCCTTAAATCCCCTACAGAGATAATTTATCACTAAAATTTTAGCCTTGGGGGTGACGAGTTTTCTTTTAATCATGCTGTACACAGCTCAGAAGCAATTCATAGAGTTTTTTCTCACATATATTTCTAAAACTAGCCAAAATACTCATTAATGTTAAATGGCTTGATAAAATTTATAGAATGTTGCAATAGCAAGGATTTAGAAAACATTTCAATGTTTAAAGTGTTTATTAAATGTTTATTACTTTCTTCTATCTTTACAAGAAAAAGGTATTGGATTTATGAAAATTTACCACATCCGGTTTTCGACGGATTTAGACGTTTTATAAGGTCCTGAACACAATTGGACTATTTTTAGAAAATGTCTGTGTGCGAGTCTGTCTGTGTGTCTCAGTGTCAGTATGTGACAAAACTTTCGTGGGCGCTGTATCTCAAGAACTAATGCACGGAATTTGATAAAAATTTATATTTTGTTAGACATTGATATAAATGGGTGGTGATTCATTTTTGGTGTAAATCGCCCAACAGATGGCGCTACTATGCTACATTTTTTCTGATTTTTACGATAGCTATATCTCAAGAACTAATGCACAGAGTTTCACCAAACTTCAGATCCGGTTAGACCTTGACAAAAACAGACGTTGATTACGATTTGGTATAAATAGCCCAATAGGTGGTGCTGCCATGCTACATTTTGTACGAATTTCACGATAGCTATATCTCCAGAACTAACGCACATAATTTAATAAAACTTTAGATTCACTTAGACTTTAATAAATTGGTGCTGATCTGTTTTTGGTGTATGTGAAACCTGTATGAGATAGAAGAAAGTTTTGCGATTGACACATCAGACTAGTTTTTTTTTATTGTAATCAAATCTGTGAAATCTGATGTTATTTTAGCTTTTGATCATATTTTGATTTTATTTTTTTTGTGTAACCTGTGAAAACTGAAAAAATTTCTGAAATTTCAAATTCCTTGGGGGTGGCGGTTGCCCCCCCCCCCCGAAATGGCGCCCCTGGTACAAATATCACTTGGTTTGAACACGAGTCGTAGTGGAAACTGGACGTCTCCAAAAGCTTAAAAATAAAATTTCGAACTTTCCAACCTTCGAAAAACTTGTCTTCTGGATTTTGCTGCGCGTGCGTATTTAAGTTAATCTAGCGCAAAGTGACAATCAAGTCACCTGACTGCCCTTCTCCAATCATAATCGCTTTAAGAGGGACTTATTAACAATTCCAGTGAAATAATCTTGAGGTGATTTAACTTCAGTAGTGCGAAAGTTTTTTTTCTAGAACAATCTATAGCCTCGAAGTCAGGTACACAACGTGTAAACAAACAATAAGATCTGATCTCGAGAATGTCGGCTAAAAATAGATTTTGGATTGCCAAACGATAATTTTAGCTTACGCTAGAGAAAAACACAAAAGAAAAAAATGAACATATTGATGCGGAATAAAACTAGACTATTAAAGCATTGAAATATTATAATAGACATTTTGATATTTTAATAAAATAATGATTTTAAATAGATAGTGTTTTAGAACGGGATAATTTAGAAGTTATGACATTTTAGCAATTAATTAAAGAATTTAGAAAGGTTTGATATACACGGGAAATAAAAGTACATTTTAATAGGGATTTAAACAATAAAAGGGTTTTATTTAAGGAGTATAAGTAGTTAGCGCCATTTTTACATCTAAGAAATTTGGAATAAATATTATTAGGGGGATTAAGAACTTATTTGGAACATTACATATGGAGATTGATAGATTACATTACATATGACCGACATGCAAAGGAAGGATGTCGATAGCGTTGTTAACATAACTTTTATTAATAGAAACAATCTTAACGTATTGTATACCTTAAACATCAAATATCCCCACAGAGAGAAATCCAAAGCGGTTAAGTGGGAGCATCGCAGTGGACATGCGACTGTTCTGATTTTGCTAATCCAGTGATTAAGATATGTCCTATTGATGTGAAACTGAACATTTCTTATGTGCAGGCGTCCCATGATAGTGAAACCAAATGTGTCGGAGTATAGCTACTGAAACTTCACCTATTAAATCCGGCAATATCTTTTCTAAAGAAATGCAATAGATATTTCCGTCGAGGCATGGATGTTGTATGTAAGGATCAATTTAAAAGTCACAAAGAATATAAGCCCTAATGTTTATGGTGAAGTTTTGTTGGGTTGCATCGGCACGCGTACTCATAGGGATGTCATGAGCCCACAGATGCATGTTGTGAGGTTCAAAACACCTTCTTCCGTAAAAGAGGCTTCATCGGCAAACAGAATCCACGAGGGAACTTCTAGTAGTGCGACATGTTCATGCAAGAACTAAGCGTGAATGTAACATATGGAGGATCATTATCATCGCACAATGTCTTCACTCTTTGGATATGGTAGCGGTTAAGAGTGTCGTAGTGCAATATGCACACAGTGCTGTAGCGAAGTACACACAAATCACGTTGAATTACTCGGATACATGTTTACGGGTTTTTATCAATTTCCCGCAGCATAGCTTCCTCTTCGGCAGATCTGCGTGTAGTACGTTCTCAATCAATGTGGCCTCATAAAATGCAAACAAGTCAACTACGACGATGCGGATTTGTTTCATGAGTGTCATCAGCGATTCTGATTATTTCTAAGGCAAAAGGTGTGCGACGTCCAAGGGGAAGATTTCTTGAGATTTTTCTAAATCCCCTGAGGAAATTTTCTTTTGTTGATTTTGTTCCCCTTGCTTTAGCGATAACAAAGGTCGCAACTAACCAGGGAATTTTTCGAAAGGAAACTCCAAAGAAACAATTTATTACTGATAGCACAAAATTTGATATCTATACACAGCTTTACTTGGAAAGCTCCTGCATCACGCAATGTGTGGTGAAATTTTCCAAACAGTGGATGACTTGGATAACGCCTGTTTGGGAAGCTCTCTCGGTACCTGCGTACCGAAGCAGGTCTATTACAATTCTACGGCACCATACACGTAATGCATATTCGCAAATTTTGTGTTAGTGAACCAATGTATTCTGCTCCAGCAACTGCAATGTTCTCGCCTGAAATGAGCCCGCTTGCAGCTCTTCAAAACGTTTGCGAACATCGTCCTCCAGCTGTCGCCATTCGCGTTTCCGGACACGACTTCCTATGTAAATCTCTTTCGTCAAGGTCTGACAGACTATATTTACTCCATTCTTGTACACAGTTAACCACATTGTTACTAAAATCTCTCATTTTTTATGCCAACGTAGTCTCTGGACTTCATAACGGAATATTTAATCTATGTTTTTTAAGATGAACAACACATTGATTAAGATTAATGATTAAAAAATTTAAGATTAATGATTAAAAAATGCATATATGTTGTTGTAAATGTGTTTGTTACTTTCTCCGTACGGAATATTTGTATTACTTACCCATCATACGTAGTATAAGGGTAAGTCTTGTAATCGTTTTGAAAATCGAAATTTTTTTTTGACGGATTTACACGTTTCAGACACTGAAGATTCCGAAAAACATATTTTTAGAAAAAAAATTTTGCCGTCCGTCTGTGTGTCTGTGTGTCTGTGTGTGTGTGTGTCTGTAAACGCTCTATCTCCCGAAAAAATTGAGATAGAGACTTGCAATTTGGTATGTACTTAGTATGTAATAATGGGAAGAAGCCTATTTCATTTCATTAACCTCGATTAACCGGAACTATTTTATTCGGACCCTCGAAATATTCGTTCTGATAAAAGGTATATAAAAATTTTCGAAATTGTTTATTTTAAGAAATGAATATAAAAGACAATAAAAAAACAAATTTTACATAAAGCATGAAGTCGATCGGATAATTAGTTGCCGAGATATTTGGAATCCTATTTTCCACACTCTTCGATTTTTCATGACCCTGTATTTCATCCAAATTTCACTTCAAAGAGATATTTTAATTGGAAATTTGACGCTTAATCAGATGCAATAAACCGCTAGTTAATAGGATTATTATTTTTGGAGTTATAAGGAAAAACCTCTTTCAAGCAATTCAGTAATCGAGCCTTTAAAGTTTGTGACGTCATCAAGCCACGATTTTATTTGAATTGCAATGCATTTTATAAGTAGTTTACACATTTTTATTTTAATATTTTACATTATGCATATCCATGATGGGTAAGTATTACGGTGGCCCCCAACGACTAGTTTACTGTTTGCACTGATGATATGTCAGCACAACTTTCTTTTCATTAAAATGTAATAACAAAAAATAAAACATGCGTGAATCACTTATCATTACCTGCATTATTACAGCTGTAATGAACTTAGTAAAATAAATTACTGCTAATCAGGTTATTTGCAAAGAAAATGATATTTAAAATATATTATAATATCTATATTATTGAAATACTTATTT
This sequence comes from Maratus michaelseni, assembly GCA_963931845.1. Taxonomy (NCBI): domain Eukaryota; kingdom Metazoa; phylum Arthropoda; class Arachnida; order Araneae; family Salticidae; genus Maratus; species Maratus michaelseni. The sequence goes on from OZ007587.1 coordinate 192,193,309, forward strand.
AATTTTCGTTATTTGATTATTTGAAATTGTTTCAATTGTACATATTAGACAAAAATAAATTTAAAAAATCCACTTTTATAATTTACATAATGTTTTCTCAACGGTATTATTTATAAAATCTTGAAACTTGTATCTTTCACCTATATCGCATCATTATATAACTCAGTTTCTTTCTGTAAATAAATAATTAGAAGGAGAAATTGTAGAAGGAATATGCATTCACATGTATTTAGAATAGGAACAAATTATTTCTCTATTAGTTCAATAGAAGGAAAATGCTGCAAAATTTATCAAGGGGAAAAAAAGAAAAAGAAAGAAAGAAAGAAAGAAAAATCTGTAAATTTTATTATTATTTTATTCAAGAATTAACCTTTATTATTTGAAAAAATGGAAATAATTTTTTGAGCACTGTTTCATTTATGAATAATTTACGAAGATGCGTATGTTTTCAAAAATGATAAAGATCTTAAAAAGAATAATGACTTGAATAATAAAAACAGGCTTTTAAAAGAGAATGAATGGCATATCCTTTGCAATCCATAAACCAGAACGCATTTACGTATTTGTAGAACGAAAGGGAAAAAAATATTATAAATGAACATACATACAAGTTATTTATTTCTAATCTCTAAACATAATATATTTTTATTTAAGTTATTAAATGGGTTTTGTGTGCATTTTTCTTCGTTATTCGATTTCAGTCATGCATGAGGTTGGATTCGTGAGTTTTCTTTTTGTTTTTGATTGAACTTAAAGTAGAACAGAAAATATGCACATTTATTAATTTTTAATTTTTTTTTTCTTTTTCCGTGACATTTATATTTATTGTATACCTCTTCTTTTTAAGCCAATGATCATTTATTCTAATGAAAATGCAGAATATTATCTATGGGTAAATAAGTTAGTACTACATGATTTTTCGCACTACGTATACCGTGACTTGTTGTTACACGGAACCAGTTGCACTTACACCCAATCATAGAATGTTTTAATTTTAGTGTATCTGCTGTGTTACTAGCTAGTGATGTTACTTATTAGAGTATTGAAGAGTGTCGTTAGTACTTTCAACACTGTAGATCCAAGACTGATTTAAGGCTTTTTTCTGCAGGGGGGGTGGGGGGGGGGTCCAAGAAATCTTTTGCACGTAAAGGTCTGCAAATTTGGTGCCGGATCAACGAAGACAGATTCCAATGCACATGAGACTCATATTTTTGATTTTCGATGAGTAACCGAGATATTTATTAAAAGTGCTCATCGAATGCTATTTACTCGTCTGCGATACACCTAGCAAAATAGCTTTCACGTATGTTCGGGTTTTCCGCAGTTCATGCAGAATGGTAGAAACGTTCCGTTCTTTCTACAATTTAAACTTGCTGTCGCGCAGTGCCCGACGAACTTAAAACAATAAGCTCACCTATGGATACATGGTACTTTCATGGTTCTGATGGTACCTTTTATTAAAAAAATGTCAATATATACTATTTCAAATAATGTTTTATAAAGCCTTTTTTTGCTTTTATACCTTTTCAAAGCCGTGGGTTGATCGTTAGATCTTGGGCAAAAGGGAGAATGCATTCTATTTCTATGGTAACAATTCATCACCAAAATTGCGCGTGATTTTGTTTTTCTTGGCTCTAATGAATTACAGATGGGATAGCAATGATTTACTTTACTTGTGTTTTGATAATTAAATTTCTCAAAAACTAATGGACACATTTGAATTCTTTGCATGAAAAATTTCAGGTGTACGCTTCTGAAGACAGGGGATAGGGGTTGACCACCTCGGGAAACCCGGCTATTGCCTTAGAGTTTTAGTGCAATCCCGAGGGGCGCGCTTCTAAAGACATTAGGGCCCACAATTCTAGGTTCTTTTCAAAATATAAAATCATTAAATTTCGAGATACGTTTGGTTAAAACTGGTCAGAGCAGGTGCTGCCCGCCCGTTTGTGGGCTGTCGAAGGCAGTGGGTCCACCTACACTAGTTTAGTAAGACAAGATTTTACTCTAAAAAATGGGTACGATGAAGCAAGTGTAGTAGAGGTCTGCACGGGCCGGAATTTTCCGGCCCGATGAAGAAATTAAAAGTTCGGCCAACCTGTGTAAAAATGAATTAAATTCAGATCCAACTCAATTTCCATATAAAATTCCGATTTTTCTTAACATACAATTAAGATTCTTTTCTCGATTACTTAATACATATTTATGGAAAGATTTAACAGTATATTTTAGATTGCTATATGTTCAGAAGCTAAATCATACAGAATAATAAATATAATAATTGCTTAGACTCATTAGACTCTTACATTGAAAAAAAATGCATTGAAAACAATAATAGCATTCAAAATTAAACAAAAAATATGTTAAAAACCTAGCTTTTGAAGCTTTACACAAAAAAAGAGATTTTTGAAAATATTTCTTTGTAATTTATTAAATTATATTTCCAAAGATTCTATTACCAAAAGTTCATAATCACTATTATTAGTTTTACAAAACAAATTATCTACCCAATCCGTCAATGGGGACAATTAAGTTTGGTACCGGCCGTAGGCCCTGAATGCAGAAAAAATATAAACCCGATCCCGACCCAACCCAATTCTACTAAAAAAAAATGAAAACCTTGTCCAGACACTGTGTAAAAAAATCCGATGTCGATCTGTACACTAGACATTTTATATTTCTGTATTGATGTTGCCGTCAGCTCGTGAAGCACATTAATGCTTATTCTCGTGAAAGTCAGATTAGTTGAAAATGGTTCGTATTTTATCGGCTTCGTTTAAATTTTTATATTGGATCGCTTAAATGTAAAAACTAATTTTGAAATTGGTATGTGATCGTGACAGTGATGAATGGATTTTGTTTCAAAGACGGAAAAAATATGTTAAACTTCCAAATATTCTGATTCTGGCGATGCAATGAAAAGTTTCAAGAAGTAAAAATCTAGATGTATGTACGGGCCGGAGGTCCGTACCTGTTCCGCGGGCTCGTTAAACTTGTTTTTTCAGCCCGGCCTGTTTGTTTTGTCCATCGGCCCGGCCGGGCCCGTTAAACATTTTTTTTTCATTTTGCCGACCCGGCCCGTTTGAAAGTTGGCTTTCATTTTGCTGACCCGCCCCTTGGTTGGGCCGGGTACGGGTCTCGGCCAAGCCCGGCCCCACGCAGATCTCTGAGGTGTAGACCACCCGGGTGGCATTTTATAAAAGGTTCACGCTTTAGTGACGTTGATGGTACAAGACGATTGGTGAGATGGTCAAACCAATGCTACATACAGAAAATGCACTCCTTTTTTGAGACGTATTGCTTAAAGCAAGTAGCAACCCTATTTAATTTCCCTGGTTTAAATTTAATTCATTGCTATAAAACAAAGAGCTTTATGCGATCGAAACGCTTTAAATTTCACAATACATATAATTCAGTTAAAATAAGTAAATTTGTTTTCCAGTTTAGTAATATTTTGTATTTCACTTATTCATAACGTTAGAAGAAATTAGCGAATTTATTTGTAACAGATATATAAATAAAATGAGAAGTTAAAGCATTCTTAAAATAAATATTAATTGAGTGATTTTATTTACGTCACAGATGATCTTCGTAAAGTATGCGCCCGGGTGTATACTGCCCAAGTTAGTGGACTTCCAAACCTAGGTTGTTTTGGGAAAAACAACCAACGTAGCAAAATTATATTCAAAGAAATCCCGGAAAACGCCACGCAGGTCTGCTAGAAGTTAAAAAAGTCCTCCGGCCTGTACCGGAAGGAAAAGGTAGCTTTCATAGTCCATGTTCTTAAACGTTCAACTCAGTTTACTCGAAAAACCCGAAGCTGAAATGCTTGGAACCCGATTATAGGAGATTCAATCACGGTTTTCGTTAATACTGAATGTGAATGCGAATTTCAGCATGAGTGTTACAGCATAAAAAAGAATCAGATTGTTTCAAAATGTCAGCCACGTTAGAATTTCAAACTGCCACATTTCAGCCATTTTTTAAGATAAAGCTAAAACAAACAATGTTCTGGAATCCTTGTATCACGATCTAACACTTAATGGAAACAACTTTTTCAATTTATAATTTTTTATACATCATTTTGAATTTTTTTTAATCTAAAAATTTAACTTGCAGACATTTTGAAACAACAGGGCGCATGAAGCTGGCCAACGAACTCGGTCGTGACCTTGGTGTGTTCTGTACACATAATCAGTCACATTCATATCGGTTCATAAATACGAGAGCTACAGCATAACAAATTTCAGAATGTTTCAAAATCCCAACCGCCCTAGAATTTCAAACTGCCATATCTCAGCCATTTTTTAAGATGTAGCCAAAACAAAAATTGTTACAGAATTCTTGTATCACGTTCAAACATATAACAGAAACAATTTTTTCAATTTATACTTTTTTGTACATCTTTTTGAATTAAAAAAAATTAAAATTTTGTAACTGGCCGCCATTTTGAAACAAGATGGCGGATGAAGCTGGCCAACGAACTCGGTCGAGATTTTATTATGTCCTACACACATACTCGGTCACATTCAAATCGATTCATAAATAAGAGAGTTACAGCATCATGGTCGGTGAAAATATACCAAAATATTTTGGAATTGCTTTCCTCCGACCGACTGCAATAGGTAGCTTTTTGTAATGAAAGCTACCTAAAAAACAAACATAAATGTTGGAGTACAAATAATTTATCTTGTTAGAAACAATATACTTATTTGTGCATAAAAATAAATTTAGGCATTCATAATATTTATGCCTACAAACATATATTTACGTTTTATATCATGTTACAGACAGACACTGCACAAAAATGAATAAACGGAAAGCCTTAAAAATTCCCATAAAAATAGAATATAGATGAGTAAACATAATTTATTAAACTGTGTCACCTTTTGAAAATTTGAAAAAATAAATTAAAAACCAAACAACTGCGCGTAACAAGCAGAAGTCATTAATTACTTCTGTTCTCTATTTAAAAGTTCCTTTTATTGTAACTAGAAAACGGTTTTCGTAATGAATTTATGATATTTGAAACACGTCTCATGTGAAATAAATTTTTCAACAATATAAATAAACAGTTAACAGCATAAAAGATAAAAAAAGGGCTTCTAATAAAAATTATCAACACTTTTTAATATTTTATTTTTACTAATTATATTTCTAAGTTCATATTTGACATTTCAGTTTTCCTTTTAAAATACATTTTATAAAAAGAACCAAAGAGTATTTATGTTATGTTTATTCAGTAAAAAAGGACAAGAATATAATAAATTATAGTTTAAAAAATATAATTCTTCATTTTTTAATTTATAATAAGGCTTCTTAATCATGTCTTTTGTTTATTGGAAATTTTACTGTTTTTAAATTGACATTACTGCAAAACTGTAAAAACTGCAAGTCTATCCTATATATTTTGAGCTTATTTCTTGGGAAACTTTCAATTTTATCAGATCTTATAGATTTAAGATTTCTTTAATTATACAATAATAATTATAGATCGACCAAAAGAGGTTTTAAAACCGAAAACGAAACCGAAAACGAATTTCGGTGATCTTTCTACTTTCGCCCGAAACCGAAACTGTCAAAAAAATTTAAAACTTGATTTATACATACATAATTGTATATAATTATTAATTTTTAATTAATTAATTAATAACAAATAATTAATAATTACTTAATAATAACTAATTACGTTGCTATATAATTTATTAATTATACGTGTATTGAACAACAATTCTAACAAACATACATATATATATATATATATATATATATATATATATATATATGTGTGTATAAGTTTCAAACAAAAATTAAACATAAATAATACAACTTTTATAATTTATTATTTTATAACAGCCAATAATTATAGGCATTTATCAATAATTAATTAACAATGTAGTTAAATAATGTAAAACAAATTTAATAATGAATATTTAATTTTTAAATCTATACTAATATTATAAAGGAGTAAAGATTGCTTTTTTGTTTGTTTGTTTGTAAGGGGTAATCTCTAGAACTACCGAACCGATTTCAAAAGTGATGGTGGCAAATTGATGGTGACAACCCCTGCTTCTACATAGGCTATATTTTATGTCGGTGCCACTACCCCAGGGGGGTGCAGGAGCGAAAAACGTTCTAAAATTGCGATCTTTTCAATACTGAAGCAGCTAGGAATTTGAAATTTGGCGTTGTAGTTACTTATAAGATGTAAATGCTCTCTAAGAACAAAAAAAAAAATCGAAATTTAAAAGGGTGAAATGAGCGAAAAGCGTTCTAAAAACATTCTAAAAACATTCTAAATTACAATTTATATGGAATCTCTAGAACTACCGAACCGATTTCAAAAGTGATGGTGGCAAATTGATGGTGACAGTCCCTGCACCAACATAGGCTATATTTTATGTCGGTGTCACTAACCCCAGGAGGTTGCAGGAGCGACAAACGTTCTAAAATTGCGATCTTTTTCATAATGAAGGAGCTAGAAATTTGAAATTTGGCGTTGTAGTTACTTATAACATCTAAATGATCTCTAAGAACAAAATTAAAAAAAAAATTCGAAATTTAAGAGGGTGAAATGAGCGAAAAGCGTTCTAAAAACATTCTAAATTACAATTTCTATGGAATCTCTGGAACTACCGAACCAATTTCAAAAGTGATAATGGCAAATTGATGGTGACAACCCCTGCTCCAACATAGGATATATTTTTTGTGGGTGCCACTATCCCCAGGGGAGGTGCAGGAGCGAGAAACGTTCGAAAATTGCGATTTTGTTTATACTGAAGCAGCTAGAAATTTGAAATTTGGCATTGTAGTTACTTATAAGATGTAAATGCTCTATAAGAATAAAATTTAAAAAAAAATCGAAATTGAAAAGGGTTAAATGAGCGAAAAGCGGTCTAAAAACATTCTAAATTACAATTTCTATCGAATCTCTGGAACTACCGAACCGATTTAAAAAATGATGGTGGCAACTTGATGGTGACAACCCCTGCTCCAACATAGGATATATTTTTTGTGGGTGCCACTATCCCCAGGGGGGTGCAAGAGTGAAAAACGTTCTAAAATTGCGATTTTGTTTATACTGAAGGAGCTAGAAATTTGAAATTTGGCATTGTAGTTACTTATAAGATGTAAATGCTCTCTAAGAATTAAAAAAAAAAATTGAAATTTAAAAGGGTGAAATGAGCGAAAAGCGTTCTAAAAACATTCTAAATAACAATTTCTATGGAATCTCTGGAACTACCGAACCGATTTCAAAAGTGATGGTGGCAAATTGATGGTGACAACCCCTGCTCCAACATAGGCTATATTTTATGTCGGTGTCACTAACTCCAGGGGGTGCAGGAGCGAAAAACGTTCTAAAATTGCGATATTTTTTATATTGAAGGAGCTAGAAATTTGAAATTTGGCATTGTAGTTACTTATAAGATATAAATGCTCTCTAAAAACAAACAAAAAAAAAAGAAATTTAAAAGGGTGAAATGAGCGAAAAGCGTTCTAAAAAATATCTAAATTACAATTTCTATGGAATCTCTAGAACTACCGAACCGATTTCAAAAGTGATGGTGGCAAATTTATGGTGACAACCCCTGAAAAAAAAATAGAAATTTAAAAGGGTGAAATGAGCGAAAAGCGTTCTAAAAACATTCTAAATTACAATTTCTATGGAATCTCTAGAACTACGACCGAACCGATTTCAAAAGTGATGGTGGCAAATTGATGGTGACAACCCCTGCTCCAACATAGTCTATATGTTATGTCGGTGTCACTAACCCCAGGGGGGGTGGGGTGAAAGAGCAAAAAACGTTCTAAAATTGCGATTTTTTTTATACTGAAGGATCTAGAAATTTGAAATTTGGCTTTGTAGTTACTTATAAGATGTAAATGCTTTTTAAAAACAAAATAAAAAAATTCGAAATTTAAAAAGGTGAAATGAGCGAAAAGCGTTCTAAAAACATTCTGAATTACAATTTCTATGGAATCTCTAGAACTACCGAACCGATTTCAAAAGTGGTGGTGGCAAATTGGTGGATTTCATATCTAATGATTATGCCATTTTTCAAATATTGAATTTGAAAAATTACTAAATTTCACAATGGAGTACCATAGCAAAACCTTCATACGTAAAAAGATAATGATAAGGGCCACGTGTCCTGGCGTGTATATTGGCTATAGCACGAGTCACAAATTATAGTAACCTTATTATTCTGTTAAAATATAAAATTGAATTATGAAATGTCAATATTTTTTTGGATTTAAAGTTCGTTATAAGAAATTGACCAGCGTAGCGGGCGTAGCTTGCTGGTATATTCATATATTTAGTTCGTTAATATTTTGCATTTCAATTGATTGAAATAAAGTACTTAAAAGTTCGTTTTTTAGGAAATTAACATTGAATATATTTTAACCATTTTATAATTATAAATATTATTAATTTAATAGACGTTTAAATTTAGATATGTATTTAAATATTGCTGAATATTATTAGTAATTATTTAAAATTTTGTACAAACATTTTTATGGTACATATGTTTAAATAACATGTTTACTTGGCAGCAATCTTGAAATCTTCATATTTTTTAACAACATTTCTCATTAAGCATTCAAAATAATCTGGAGTTTTAAAGTAAAAAAATTCTATTACTGTTAAGTTTGCAGCTTTTAAAGATCAAGTGATAAGCGTCTTTTAAGTTTAGTCATGTATGCATTGCTTGCTTTATAATTTACACTCGCATCATGAATCAGTCATGACGGATAATGATAAACAGTGTAATTCACAGCAATAAACAGTGTCTTATTTGAGCCGATACAACTCATATCAATGAGTAAAGTTGAAAATTTCCGAAAGAAGGAACGAGATTTTGAAATACAGATAGTTTCGGTCAGGCCGAAATTTTGGCAGCACTTTCGCCGAAAACGAATATTCGGAAAAACTCTGATTTTGCGCCGAAATCGAAACCGAAACCGAAATTTCGGTCGATCTCTAATAATAATACGCTTGTAATAGGGGTGCGATTCACGTGGGCATGATTTACGTTAGAATTATTTAAATTTACGACCAATGTTCGGAAAACTTACTTTCTTTGCAAAGAATTAAAACTACAACTATTTTATTGAAAATGTAGTTAACTACAACGACTTTCCAAAAGTAATCACTACTACTCAACTTTCATAATTTCTAAAGGAATTCAATCTACACTCGAAATTGAGGAAACGACACGGATTAAGTAATGCACTGGCACTCGTTACATCGCGTCTATCGGTACAATAAAATAAGTGCCATATAAACGAAGGCATTAAAAATTTAAAAATACAACATACATACAGGTAAATATTTTGTATTTGTCTCGCAAGAGATGTGTTTTGTGTTTATCATGAAATGCACAGGTCGCGGTATTTCATCGACCTCGACTGTTTTTCATCCTACCTTAATCAGATGGCAGTGCAACAGTTGATGGAAACTAGCCTATCTTGATCATGTGATAGTCAAGAGAGGCACTGCGGCTGAGATTTGTTGTTGATATTCGGAAATTGTTTCACAGGACACATTTTGTACAAATGGATTTCTACGGAATTTGATCACGTTATTTGAATGGCACACCTGCTTTTCCTGAAGTAGCGTTAAAAGTACTACCAGTTTTCGCTACAAATTACTCATTTTTTTGTATCCTTCTGTCTACTACATTAGACTTTTCAAAATGGAGTGCGATATAGTAGAGACTACTAGAAAAAGTAGCGACTACTGTAGTTTCGTTAATTGTAGTTTGCTTTTCTTACTTATGACTTTTTTGCTTACTACTTTGCTCATAACAATCGCAGTAGTAGAAAGCACTGCTGCATCTTTTATGTTGACATTCCGTTTTAGGATTCACATGGTCTTTCTACCTATATTAATTTTTTTTCTCTCCGTAATATTTCTGATATTTTCACTTAGACCCTTTACACGTAGTATTGTTTCACTTGAGAATAAACTGCTGAAAAAATATTTTAAATATATTTTAAATTATAAGATAATCTTAAGAAAATACTATAATATTAATTTTTAAATGAAATTTTATAACTGTCAGATTCTAACATAAAATAGAAAACTGTAACAAAAATTTTTTAAACATTTTATCAGTGACTGTTATATGGCTCTAAAACTAACATTCATTACATATAAGCATTATTCTTTCCCCGTGTCATATGCATATGCTATGTGTATCACAACTCTGAAAATTAAGAATAATTTATATTAAAATCTGACAGTGTCTCTGTATTTTACAACTACTACTCCTAGAATATGGAACGCCGCGTGATGAAATTAACTCCGGTTAACCGAATGGATCCTAGGATGTCATATTAGCTCTCGGAATTTAAAAATTTGAATTAGTTTCCGATATATATATATATATATATATAATTACTTTTAACGGGTTTTTCTATAAACGACAACTAAATTATTCCATTTTTGTGGATAAAAGAGGGAAATAGTAAAATAAAACAGATTATTATATTTTTGTAGCTATAATGCTTGTTATATTAATTGCAAGGTGGAAATTATTTTCAACGAATAGATATCAGAAAAAAAGTCGTGATTAAATTAAACTTTTACAGAAAATTGAATGGAACAAAAACATATTTGCACATTTTTCAAGCTTCATGAATCAATTTATTCTTCAGAACCAAAAATCGCCTGTCGACGATTTTTGAATATGAACATATAGAAATCATTACATACCAGAGGTTTATAGCTTTACATTCAACCAAAGAGAAGGGATTAAGCTTCCTTGCATTTAGGTCGAAAAATTTTCCCACTATTCTCAAGAACTGGATTTAAATAAAAATCATATACTAATTTCCATTATTTATTTCTGAAAGAGGGCGTTTAAAACGTTTTAAAAAGTCGCTAAAAGTAAAATGGCTTATTGGTTAAAAATAACATAATTTGTATTTTTATAAATTATTTATTATATTAAACAAAATTAAAATATTTTTTTACAAGTTCGTCAAAGTGACCTCATTTATATTTCGCCAGCTCCAGAATTAAAAGCCAAATCTTAAAAGAAAAACAATATACTCTTCACAAAGAACATTTTGCCTGAAAAATCACTTAATCTATAAAATGTAGTTTTCGCAATTTTTGTTTAACCTATATTATAAAAATGATTTCTTACTTAAAATTTAGTTTAATAAAAATAATTTTATATTTGTTTCTAAATGTACAGTATTATTGTATTTCTTTTTCTCTTAATGGAACGCATCGGGTTAGCACGCAGCTAGTCATGTTGTATTTTAACTGTTTTCAAAATTTAGTAGGTATTTAAATTTTAATAGATTCTTAAAGCTCACAATAAAACGCAATTAAAGTAATGAAGTAGAGTGAAAAGTTTTATCACTCCTTGAGTACATAAACTTTCAATAAAATGATAAGAGCAGATTTCCACTTATCCTTTAATGCAGAGCTATTTGAAAGTCACTTAGTCACACTACCTTCACATTTCCCGGAGGTATAATTATGAAAGATACTATCACTGAATGTTTAAGAAAAATTTGCTTATGCTTCTTCATGTTAAATAAAGCTCTTTCTCCTAAACTCAATCCGAATGGATCGGATTATCTAAAATACTCTTACTTTCGAAAATGCTCTTCAAATGATGCGTTTTGTGTAACTGTGCAGTATTGTGTTTATATTTATCTGTGTGTCTGAAGGTGGTGATATCTATATATATGTACTTTTTAAAAACTTTTCAGTATTTATTTTAGCGTGCTATCCAATCTTTGATAACAGAACAGTAAATATCAATATGCATTGTTTTCTCATAATATGAAGGAAACAGACTGATTTATTTTCTCCACATCCCCATCTACATGCAACTTCAATTAATAAAATGTAACATGGCAGAGAACATGTCGGAGGGTGCCCATTATACACGTTATTACACACATATTTCTTCAACATTTTCGTTTTACAAATTTCTATGCATGTTTGTGATATATATCTTTACATTTAATTTGCGTATAGTATTAAAGGATACACTATTTTTTCAAAGTTAAACCACATTCTAAAAATCAAATAAGAATGGAAGGGAATTTTTATTTCCAAACATCTTATTTACAAATTAGCAAACTAGCTAGTTTCCACATGTATTTTAAAATACTAACCGAATCGAAATAATTAATTTTGACACAATTATACATACTTAAGCACATAAGCATATACATACACACATATATATTAATATATGCATATATATATATATTTATTTTTTTTTTCGATATATTTTAAAGAGCTTAATATTGTCAATTTTAGGCGGAATGCCGACAATATTCGAAGAAATAACGCATATTTACTATGAATTATGCTTATGAAGCTTCTCTGAAGAATCCATAAGATATTCATAGTTTCTTAATTTTGAATTTTGAATCTCCTGTATTAATCTTTTATGTTAGCTTTTATATTATCCATTTATTTTCACACATATGTAATTTCATTTTAATTATATATATAAATAAATATGCAGCGCAGCAAATTTAGTAAATACCGCAATTTTACTTATGTTTTTGTTATTTTTTTCAGTTTTTATTTTAGTGTGCTGTCCAATCTTTGATTACAGAACAGCAAATATAAATATGCATTGTTTTCTTCACACTAAAAATCTGAAAAGAGGAAGTATGCTGTTAGGTTTCTATTAAACACGTTGTTTAACGTTAAACCCACGTGACAAACTTTATTTTATATCTTCCTGAAAAACATCCGTTTGACATATTTTTCTTTAATGGTATACAATAAATCCAATCAAACATAATTTATGCACTTTTTTAATTCAAAAACGTATTTTTAGTTATGAAATTTATTAAAAAACTGATATATTTTAAAAAAAGTATGTTTATGACATCGATTCATTTTTGCGTAAAAATATCGAGTATCGGCGAAAAAAAATGCTTATATGAATTTATAGCTTATTCCTGTGCAGTGCTCTCTAGCTGTTGCTGCTGTGGGCACACTCTAGAGTCTAACTACCCTAGATTCGAGCAACCCATTCATGCAGTCACTCTAGCTGTTTAGACAGTGGACAAATTTCACCAGCGAGACCGACTAGAACTGAGATATGGAAGTACTCTACTTCTCGACATCCACTTCGATGGCTCGGCTTTCCGATGCGAATTCTCTGATGACAGAATCGGACGGGCTGATAAGATGCAAGATCTCTCAAACAGGACTGTATTCATTATTCTCTTCACAATGGCAACAGTCGAATGCTCTTGTATTTAAACTGGAAGTTATTGACAAGAAGTGAGGCTAACAATGCCAGGAGAGCATCACAGAGCTTTCTATGCAAACTGGATATTACAGCCTTATGTGTGTCATGTAGCAGTGCAAAAAGCACGTTAATTTTATTTTACAAATTTCATAACTTATGTTCGTTAGGTTAATAAAAGAATTGGTTAACCTCCATTTGGTCTAGCTGTCCGTCTACATACTTTCACACGCAACAATATTAAGCTGTCGGTGACATTGTAGGGCCAAGTTCATGTTACAGCTATACTTACCCGTCTCGTCGCCCCCTCTACAGATCTCCTGGCCTCGATAGACTCACTTCTTGTCAATAACTTCCAGTTTAAATACAAGAGCATTCGACTGTTGCCATTGTGAAAAGAATTAATGAGTACAGTCATGTTTGAGAAATGTTGCATCTTATCAACCCGTCCGATTCTGTCATCAGAGAATTCGCATCGGAAATTTTCGCATCTCGGCTTTCCGATGCGAATTCTCTGACTCCAGATCAGAAGGTTGCGTGTTCAAATCACGTCCGGGTCACCAGACCTGTAGAGGTGGCGACGAGACGGGTAAGTATAGCCAAGGCAACACTAGATACCGGGCTTGCTCATTCACTCTCAAAACGTCACAAATGGTGGCTGACCGCGACCAGCGATTGGTCCAAACGAACGCGCCCATCGTTTTGTGCCAATCGCTGTATGTCTTTCCTCCTAGTCAGCCACCTTTTGTGACGTCATCATAATGAATGAGCAAGCCCGGTATGTAGTGTAGCCCTGGTATAGCTGTAACATGAACTTAGCCCTACAATGTCATCAACAGCTTAATATTGTTGCGTGTGAAAGTATGTAGACGGACAGCTAGACCAAATGGAGGTTAACCAATTCTTTTTTTAACCTAACGAACATAAGTTATGAAATTTATAAAATAAAATTAACGTGCTTTTTGCACTGCTACATGACACACATAAGGCTGTAATATCCAGTTTGCATAGAAAGCTCTGTGATGCTCTCCTGGCCTCGTTAGACTCACTTCTTGTTAATAACTTCCAGTTTAAATACAAGAGCATTCGACTGTTGCCATTGTGAAAAGAATTAATGAATACAGTCCTGTTTGAGAGATCTTGCATCTTATCAACCCGTCCGATTCTGTCATCAGAGAATTCGCATCAGAAAGCCGAGCCATCGAAGTGGGTATCGAGAAGTAGAGTACTTCCATATCTCAGTTCTAGTCGGTCTCGCTGGTGAAATTTGTCCACTGTCGAAACAGCTAGAGTGACTGCATGAATGGGTTGCTCGAATCTAGGGTAGTTAGACTCTAGAGTGTGTCCACAGCAGCAACAGCTAGAGAGCACTGCACGGATGAGTCGCCACATTCCAGTCATTAATTTACAAGGTATAGAGAAATGGTACCTTTTTATCTTCTGTTATCATTTGTATACACAGAAGATGAAAACTTAGATAGTATCCAGGATATATATTTTTTTTTTGAAAAATTTACTTTTATACAGTATTAGTTTATTTTATATTTGCATTTTTTGTATCATTTTTCCGTGTACTAACTAATCGATTGCTCCTGGTGCATTTCTGTATAAGATCTTAATCTTATTTATTTTTTAATTTATGAATAGATGTCTAACACGTTTTCTTTTATAACTATGAAGATTTAAGAAAAGGTGCAATAACTGCAAACATTTACGAGCTGATTTGATTGAAGGCACTAAAATAGTATGTCAAAAGTGGGTGTTATCATTTGAAAATTGAAAGATGGCATAATTTGTATATGTAAATAACCTCCAAAGCCTAAGTTACCTATCATTTACTGGTAGGCATTATTCACAGACGATTGCTACCTAAACCTTGTATACCATTTTTTCAGAAAAATTAGTATTGAGTGATCGTTACTCTTCCAGGAATGTCAAGTTAATGTTTTAAAAAAAAAAAAAAAAAAGATACACCCAATACATTTTAATTGCCAAATTGTCGCCTCCCCCAGGACCACACAGAGACGTGGGAAAATATCTGTTCAATTGGGAATTATGTCTTCATTACATGTGTAATAAGTTTAATAAAAGTAGTTTAAGGGTGTAGTCTGTATATTTAACTCTTTTTATCCTGACGGTACTTATAAGTACCACTTTAACTCCTTCGCGACGAGCGTCTTTTACAGAATTTTTAATCTGTTACCACCAGTTTTTCAAATAAGAAATTTTCATCTAATTGAATCGCAAAAATGCTATGATTAGATAAGGAAAACTTTGCAAAAAAAAAAAAAATAACTGGTGGGAATAATCGAGGATTCTGAGCATCTAAAAAGTAGCTGGAAAATTAATTCAGGATATAAAGGGTTAAATTGTAGCAAACTTTGAAAACTTCAGTACAAACACCCAATTTTAACATGAAATTTGAATTATTTGGGATGTTTTTATTACCTACGACACGGGAGGACATTCGGGAAAGTAATATAGGAAATTTTTTATGTAAAGTTTGGAACTCCTAATCTTATATTCCTTTTTAGATGTAAAACAAACTGTATGCAGGCCGTTTTTTAAACATAACTCAAAAACTACTTAATGAAACGAGCTGTAATTTTGGATTTCTGTACTTAAAGTTTAAAGAAAGTGATTTCTGTTAAAATTTTTGTAAGTTTTGATACATATTGTTATTGTGTATTAATACTATAATTTATGTAGGGGAGATGGGGGATGAATGGGACATTTTCACAAAAATGTTTATTTTAAATATTTTATTTAACTTATTATTAATATTATATATCATATTATATATACATTATATATCATAATATATATGCATTATATATCATATTATATATACATTAAGTGTTTGACAATCTTATGCACGATATTTATTCAAGATTATTATTATACAGAAATATTTTATGAAATTTAAAAAACAATTCTTCTATGTCCCTATCATCCCCTCAGCAGGGATGAATTGGACACAAATATTTTCCTTCCTTTATTCAATGTTAAAGACTAAAAGTTGAAAAAAAATGCCTCCTGGGCAAAAGCTGAGAGATTGTAACTTGTAATATGATCTCCAGAATTATTTGTTAGCCAATCATATTGGACTTATCTCAGCTTTACCTTAAAAGGCCCATAAACAGAAGCATTCAATGGCTGAAGACGATAACTACAATGAGGATGAAATGTTAAAAGAATAATTACCATAAATTATTAATTTATCAAACTATATAATATTATTTAGCTAATATATATATTTTTCAGCATCCTCTAGGGATGAATGAGACAATTCCATTCATCCCATTGGAAATGTCCTAATCATCCCCATGATGCATATATTCAATTGTCAGCCATTTTGTCTCAAAAATTATTTTGTCACAATGGTTAATATGCATTCATTTTAATTACCAATATTGAGCCTTGAAATAAAAAACTACAGCATATCTTAATTTTTTATATTGCATAAGATATTTAAGTAACTTCAAATGTAAAAAAAAATACTTTTAAGCAGAATTTTCAGGAAATGATAATTTTCAGGAAACTGAAAACAGCCATGTGGTCTTGCTTTTGGTTGTGAAGCACACTATGGTAGTGAAATCTATGAGGATAGGAAGCAACAAAAAAAAAGTATACTGCCTGAAATATTGAGAACGCCCCATCCATCCCTTGTCCCATTCATCACCCAACTCCCCTATATTGAAATTAATATTGCAAACAAATATGTATTGTAACTGATTTTGGCAGAAATCGATATCTAGAAGTATTAAATGCGTGAATCCAAAACGATAGTTCATTTCCCCAAGCAATTTTTGAGTTATGCGTAAAAACCACTCAATGTAGATTATTTTGCAACTATCGAAAAGGAATTTTACATTAAGATTTCCAAACTTAACATCTACATAATCCATAAACCACTTCACCGAATGACATCCTATTTGATATCCGAAAATAAACTTTACCGAAGGATCCAAATGTGGATTTTCGTACTGAAATTTTTAAAGTTTTGTACAATTTTAATATAAGAATTCTCCGCTAAGCTTATTTTTTAACATAACTGGAAAGACGACATAATTCAAAATTGAGTAGCTATTTTTGTTTTTCTACACTGTAAAAAATGACGAATGTTTCTGAATGTACGAAAATATAATATACTGACGAATAAATTTATAATATAATCTCATCCTTGTTAACCATGATTCTGAACAGTGTTTCTTTATCTTTAGAAACCTCAGACATCAATGGCATTTCGAGATTTAAAGAATCATTTAGAAAAACAAAATTTTTTTAGCTGCCCGAAATTTTCGGAAACGTTTACGAGTAGCTTTTAAAGTGTATTAATCAGTTTTCTAAGCCCGGAATTTAGTTTTTTCTGATGCTATCCATTCTCAAGTAAACATTTTCATGTTCAACAAATATGTTTAACCGGCAAACATGCAAAATTAACAGCATTAACATTAACATTAAAATTAAGATTATTTCTTTACTCTTTCATGTATAAATTAATTTATGCAGCTGAAAACGTTTACTTGAGAATGGATGACATTCGATAAATAGGTATTCCAGGATGAAGAAACTGATTAATACACTATAAAAACTATTCGGAAACGTTTCTGAAAAATACGGGCAGCTACAGAAATTTTGTTTTTATATCTTTCAACATCTGCTCTTTTTATAAATAATTCTTTAAATTTTGGAAATGTATTGCTTTCTGGGGATTCAAAAGACAATGGAACATGCTTTTCGGAATGTCCGATAACTTAGAAGATTATATTATACTTTCATTCGGGGTTATAGTATATTTTCATAAAATAAGAAACATTGATCATATTTTACAGTGTAGGCGGTAATATAGCGATTAAAATTTATGGGATGTATAATTTTTTTTTTACACCAACCGTACATTTCATATGCTTTGCACGTAAAATCATTGTATTGAAGTCCTCTTGCAAGCACATAATACTCATGAATAGCGTATCGTGCTGAAACTACACCGTGTACTGCTACAGTAATCGCAACTTTGTTTACTAAATTCTGTAGAACCTCCTCCAGAAAAGTCCGATGCTTCGAGGAATTTATTTTGAGTTGTAACAGATAAGGACCGTTTAATTCATCTCTGTAAACTTCCCTAATATGATGGCGAAATATTTTTGTACAGCACGTGGTCGCACGTATGTATGATTTTTTAAAGGCCTACACATAAGCATTATCTTTAATGAACATAATTTTCATCAGTAAATAAAGTATAAACTAGCCAGTCAAACAATGCAATATCCAGGTGTACGCCAAATTTCACAGGCCTAGGATAATATTTGGCTTGATGTAACTAAATCAGTTGCAGACGAAATGGCCTGAAACTATTCAATACCTTAAAAAGAGTTACTCTTGTAATAAATCCAATGGTTTGTTTCAGTACCATTGACCAACATCTGCTCTTTTAATAGGATTTACTGCCGATTATAGCTTTCTACAAATGTATGTAGTACCCCAAAAGGATTTATATTCTTTTATTTAAATGATTACATATTATGTTTGATATGATATTCGTATTTAGTTCAGACGCGCATTTGGTGATGGAAGATGCATCTTGCTCATTATACTTTGTGAAACATACATTGAATAACTGCTCATTTACTGTTAGTTATTCTAAATCAAAGTGCATGTTTGTCATCTTCTTATCCATACTACGATGTACATTATTCCTACCATGAAAAAATCTTGAATAAGGAGATCACATTTGCTTACATGGAACACTGAGGGCCAATCACCACTACTGGTATTTCTGCTAAACTTATGTCTCCCGTAATTCTCTGTCAGCATCATCAAATTTCGACCCTTTACAACTGTGCGACCATATAAGGAAAATTGCATAAATTACCGTAGTTACTCACATGTAATGAATGCATACTCGTCTATAATGTGCACCATGCTATTTTCACAATAGAAAATCCAGGAACGTTTGGGGGGAAATTCTGTAGAATCTTGATTCACATTGTTTTTATTCCTTCACACATAAATTATTGTATTCACTTACGCATAAAGTCTCAGCCGTTATTAAAATATCATAAAATTAAAAAAATCTTCAATATGTACTTTTACCTCATTAGGAACTTTGTTTAAAATATTTGTCTACATCAGAAATCATTACAGTATAGTTACTTATAGTACACTAACTATGGTACAAAAATGAAATTATTTTACTTATTTTACTAACTACTTCTGTAGTAAAAGTCTTATCTCATAAAGTATATGTATTATGTTCAGTGACTTAGTAAAAACATATGAAATAAATATGGTTGTCGAAAATATTTCCTGTAAAATGTCCAATTTTTTAGGCTGAACATTTTGTGAAATAAAATGCGCATTATACACGAATATTAACGGTATATATTTTTTCGTGCTGATACAAAGAACTGAAATAAAGTGTCATATGCGCGTGTTACCATTTGAAAAATGAAAGCCGATACAATTTGTAATATGTAAATGACTCACGAAGAATGATTTAAGCATAGCTTTTATTCGCAGACATTGTTCTAAATTGTTTAGTACCTAAACCTTTTATATGGGGTTGTTTTGTATTTAATTAAAATATGAGATTTTTGTAATACAAGGCAGGTTCTCTTTTTAATGAAATAAAAACTCCAGTGGATGGGACAAATGTTATTTTTTATTCATGAATTGGACGTTGTTAAAACAAAGGAGAGGCACGAACATCAAGAGACCACCTTATCCGGTCTTAGCCGTACAGCGAACAACAGCGAAGTGTAGTTGTTTCACTTGCTATAGGAGAAACTCGAATTAATTGAAATATCTCCAAAGAGTTGCCGTGTTGACGGTTTTCTTTGTAAAGAGCACAGAGATAATTGA
Source organism: Maratus michaelseni (assembly GCA_963931845.1). Taxonomy (NCBI): domain Eukaryota; kingdom Metazoa; phylum Arthropoda; class Arachnida; order Araneae; family Salticidae; genus Maratus; species Maratus michaelseni. Next base: position 192,213,411 of record OZ007587.1, read on the forward strand.
AAATTGTATAGAACTGAACCATTTTAGGTACAAATATTACTAATAAATTTTACAGAGGATTGCCAACATGGGTGCAGGTACTTGACCTCAGAAATTGGGGTTTATGAAACTTTTAGAATTTTAAGCCGGACAACTCAATGAATTTCAGCTGGTCATTGATTAATTTTAGAACAGAATGGCATTAGTTATACAGAATGGCATTAGCCTAGGCAAAATGGCATCAGCAATAACTTGGAGGTTGCTCTGTGCTACCTTACCTGACCAAATAAAGAAATGGGAAATATTCAGCTGTGGTTTCCTTTCTTTGTTGCACACAATGGAAAGATGTAATGTAAATTATTATAGGAAAAGTTAACTTAATAGATACAAGGAAATTCGTTAAAACTGAAATTTAATCAAAGTGGAAGGGAATAATGAACAAATGCTTTAAAAAGGTTCTGGGAGGGCATTATGAATACATGCTTTAAAAGGGGGGGGGGGTTAAGAATAAACATATGAAAAAAGAAGGGAAGTTTTTTCTGACAAAATTTTATTATTGGAGAAATTTGAGCATTAAAAGAAAGGAAACGGGGAAAATTTTGAAAATATGAATTAAATAAGAGTTGAATAATTAATATATCATCATGACATCATAATAATTAATTATTACTGGTAATTAGTTTTTTACTCTATTGCACACAGGGTAGCAACACTCAGTATTCTTAAGAGGTCACCCTTCCAAGTACCAACCATGTTCCAAAAATTTTCAGTTTGGTGAATGGATAAAAGAAAACAATGTTTAGCTGAATCAGAGTTGCATGTACATATACCTCTGGAATCTGGTGTGCAGGTAAAAATTAAACTTTAAATTTGAACTTAAGAAAGCATTTCTTCTAATTAAGAACATTATACTGAGCGGAACTCAACAATTCGGCATGAGAAATTTTAATATATTAAAATGTGATATGGGGATTGTTTAGTTTTTTTCAAATTATAATTCTATATCTGTAGAACATACAATCTTAAACATATTTCTGACTACAATAAAATCTATGAAGATATCAAATAAAAAAAAAATAACCAGTGTCACTTTTACATATAAGATTAATTGTATATGCCTCCCGGTTATCCGACACTAACGATGATTTTGTCGGATTATCGAAATCGTCGTATAGCCAAGAATGAATCATGATATTAATTATCCAACAGTACACGCATTAAACAATAATTAAATTAATATACATACAAATAAGCTAAAATCACAAAGTAAAACATTATAAGTAAAATAATTAAATGTTATTATCATAACAGAAATAATGAAATAAAAATTAAGCAAATTTAAAGAGGAATTCTGTAATCACTATCAGACTCTTCAGATTCAGCTGCATCAAGATTTAAAATTTGCTGAATTTACAATATTTAAGGCTTGGTTAATAATTTATTATAATTAAAAATGTGTCTTTTTTTCTGGAATTCCATGTACATCCACAAACATCTCTAGATATTACTGATTTTGTCCGTTCAGGAAATTTTTGAGAGGTATTGTTAACCAGTTTTGTCATATAATCGGGAGTCTAATGTATTTGAAAATCGACACCGACTACGGATAGAATGTTACGCAAGAAATGTTTAGAGATTTTGCGCATTACGGCAATCAGGATTCTGACTTTACGTTCAAAGATTCTACGTAAGAGGTGATGTAAATTCTGAAACTAGGGACGTTCCATATGATACCACATGAAAAGAATCTTTATAACCTATTTAAGTTTGTAATTGTTGGTTTGTTTACTGCGTCATATCAAAAATTTATTTTTCAACTGAAAAGCAAAAGAAACTGACACTTAAAAAATTATTACATTAAAATGCTAGAGAGAATAATTAAATGAAAACTAATAATAATTATTTTAACGAGTTGAAAGAATTAATTTTAAAGTTTTTGTCTAGTGTTAGCCTCTTCTGCGATAGTTTGGCGAAAAATTATAAAAATATTCTTTGCTAAATGACAATTTTAATAAATAACATCATCAGATCTTGAAATAGGAAGTAGAAACGTGTAATTTTGACTGCCAAATTTACTAATAATAAATCGATTATCAATAAGAAAGTACCCCTCTCTCTCTACCTTTAGGAATTAAAAATCCTTTTATAATAGACTGGGCCCATTCATCCTAGTAGTTAACGTGCTGGCCACAAAATGAAGAGGTTGTGTATTTTGAATCCTCGCGGATTCAAAACCAACGCGATCAGGGAGAGGGGGTAACTGTGCAAGGTTTTCATGGATTTCCTTGTGCGAGAACGATGATTCGGGTCACTTTCCCTTTAAAAGTCCTCCTGAAAACGTCCTTGCTACAGAAATATGGACAAAATGACCAATGTTTAACAGAAAACACTCCCTCTCAACCCCTTTGTAATTAGAATGAATTGCTTTCAATTTAATTTCTTTTATTGTTACAGTTTTTTTTTTTTAAAAGGAGAACTGTTTTTTCTTTTAATTCTGGGAAATGTACTTTTATAAATTTTATTGCATAGTAAACGATTCGAATAGAAATATATTTAATCAAAGAAGTAATTAAACCAGTTTAAATAGAATGGCTTTTTATCATGTATATAATGCTTTTTTTCCTCATGCTCACATTCTGAATACAACGTAATATAAAATTTTGACCTGGGTTTTTTAAAATTATGTTAACACAAAAATGGCAAAATATTTAGTCAGAATTGTGTTAAAACATAAAAAGGCATTTTTTTCTATTGTTTCAGATGTATATAATTGGTAACATTGGACAACGGGTTGAGATCTTAAATTAAATATGCGAAATGAATACTCTTTGCACTCAATATTAACATTATTTTGAATAACCCGGTATTTTCAAAATATGAAATACATAACTTAAAATAATAAAGAAGATAAAACTCTTTAAACATAAAATGAAAATTTCTCTACTTTGTTTTACTGTGAAAAGTATTGACTATAATAGCGCTAACTTCTGATTTGAACTAGTATGTAATTCACGACATTAATAAAAGTAATATTTTTTTTTGTTTTATTTCACTGCACCTGTTTTAATTCACTTGTGTCCTAGCGTGCCTTGGCGAAATAAATTGTTCAAGCTGAAAGAGCTCCAATAAACTAATTAGTTTCTAATTCCGGATAAGTAATTTTAATACTCCTTGAACGGTAATTTAATACATGCAAATAATCATATACCATAACATGCAATTTTTTAAATGAAAAATATTTCTCAGTAACCGATTGTGGGAAATTTTGCTTTAACTGCAATTAAAAATTGTAGAATCGTGTGGATGTTAATAAAGATGTATGCAGTTTTCTCTTTTAGCTTTTGTTAGTTTATTGGTATTTCTTTTTGTTTGGTTTCTTTACTTTTCTATTTAAATGAAAGAATTAAATATATCTTCGAATTTTTTGGTACATATTTTTGGTGATTTGAGTACTGAAAATTAGTTATTTTCTTATGCAATATCTTGAGCACAAATAATACTGTTTCAGTATTTCTATTTAGCCTCAAAATTTTTACAATACATCATTGGAATACAATGAGAGATAAAATTATTAAAAATCGAAACGTAAGATATAATTTTTTTGGTGATGTCTAAGAATTTCTTTGATGATTTTGAACCTCTTTTAACCTTTCAGTGGGCACCTAATTCTTTTGCAGGAACGGGTTCGTGATGTATTTTTTGCGCACATTAGTTACGTTATTACAAGTGCAAGATATTTGATAACACTAATAAGAGACATGATATAAGAGCAATTATGCATATTATTAATAAAAATTGAACTTTAATTTTGATGCCAGTTTTGAGAACAAAGTTATGGAAAATCACGTTTGTCGTAAAATTTGCAACAATGCGTTCAATAGGAAGTTAAGCTAGAGGTCTCCAATTCTTAGTCTTCATGTACAATAGTTGCTAGCAGTACCCAAAAACTGAAATAAGTAATATTTTAAAGATCACGTTGTAAAATAATATCAGGTATCTGTTTCTACCCAAAGCATTACTGTTAGAAAAATGGATTAAGTTTAAAACACAGATTTGTATGAAAAGGAATTTCTAAAAAACAATTTTTTTCATGCAATTTATTTCAAAACAAAAGATATTTTCTGCTTTCTATTGCTTATATACATTCATATAAAGATTTCTTTATCATCCTGAATTTTAGAATTCATCATATACCCTCAAAAAAACTTTGCCATGCTAAAATGCACAATATGTCGTATTTGCAAATCAAATTTTGCTTTCCAGTTTATATCAAGAAAAAAGTTGTACCTAAGCTAAAACATACTGCAGAAACATTTTCATAAAAAAAGAATCTTTGGGATATAAGTAGCATAAGAAATACTGTCACAAGAACTACAAAAATGAAAATATTTTGGATAAAAAGCAGTATTTTTGCATACCGCATCTATTATTATATTGCTGAGCTACACAAAATTTAAATATTTTTCAATTTCATACATGCCCTGGATGGAATATTGATTAAATAATGATATTTTGAGTGCTTACATTTTTGCATTGTGCAGGATACTCTTATTGTTGAATAAAGTTTTATTTCATCCCTTTTCATGATCCTTCTTTTGGATTAGTGCGTCTCAGAATCTCCTGTAGGTTGTTAGTCGAACATTTCTCTTTTTTGTTTTGAATTTGTTTTATTTCTAGATTATTGTAGTGCATATTGTAGCTTATGTTTTCTATGTTTTTCTTTTAAATATTTAATGATATGTTAAGTAGGACAATGTTTTTCAGTTCTTTTTATTTCATAGCATCTTTGATCTAAATTTATCCGTGGCACGCTTAAATTATGATGAAAAAAAAATATATTATATAATTTTTTTCTTAATATTATACTGTTATATATGCAGAGGTGATTCGAAATTTCTGCTCAAAACTTTAAGGGGTGATATAGAACACGTTTAGACAAGCTCAAAACGTCATACAATGCGTAACTCAAGTAGTGAAACGCTACAGGGGAATTTCTGATTGTGGAGAGAACCATGTTTTCTACACAATATCTAACAAATGTTTGCTGATTTTATTTATGCGGAATAGTGCTATTAACTATGATGCTAATGTGGATGAAAAATTGAAGGAGAAATAAAGAAATTTCAAAATAAGCAACCCAAGCTATTGGGGGTGGAGAAGTGGCGGTGTACCTTAAATTGAACCAAACTTTTTTTTGAGAAGTTGAGGGTGAATCAGAACTCATAGGCAAAACTTTAAAGGGAGATAGAACGCATGCAAACCAGCTATTTTCGTCATACAATACATGGGCGTATCACAAGCAGTGAACCGCTAGTCATTAAACACAGTAGTAAACAGCTTTCTCTCCGCAATCCGAAAGTGTCTTGGACAAGCTCAAAGCACCATAAAATGCATGGTCATAACTAAAGCAGTGAAGAGCTACAGGGCACTTTCTGATAACGGAGAGAACCTGTTTACTACAGAATTAGGACTACTAGAGCACTCACAGCTGCAGCACCATGCATTTCATGCATGTACGCTTTTCCCTGATAAGTAAAACCAGCCATAAATCCATGATAGAATGATGATGTGTGTGAAAAACAGCGTTTATGTTTCTAATGACAGTTCCCTGTAGCGATTCATCTCTTGTTATACGCCCATGTATTGCATGGCGAAAATAGCTTGTTTAGATGTGTTCTATCATCCTTTAAAGTTTTGTCCATGTTATATATATATATATATATATATACATATATATATATATTGTGTATTTCGGCGTATAACGAACTCAGTCGCATATAACACGCACCTACCAATTTTAGTGTATTTTTTTTATTTTTAGATATATTCGCCGTATTCGCGCAACCCTTTTTTTGTAAAGAAACCTGCATAGGATATGTAGCATTAAAAAGTATAATAATTAGGACAAACATAAAATAAAAGGAAATGCGAAGTGTGGATACATATCCTGCAGTCAAGCCTACCTGCTTGAATTTCCACAAGGCGTTTGGAATCGTACTTTCCTTCATTCAAATAATCACGTCTTCTTTTGTGTTTAATACTATAAGAAATCTCCTTTCTTATGCTTAATTTTTAAGTTTTCATTTTTATACCTGGCATATAACGCGCACTTATAAATTTTGATGAATTTTCTTGTTTCAAAATAGCCAGTTATACACCGGAATAGAAACAAAAACGTTCCATCGTGACCGTTGTAAAATAATACAATTTATTAAAAATTGTAATAAAAATAACAATTAATATTCCTTAAAAACTTATAGTTTACATAAAAAGAACAAACTGAGCGCAAGGTTTTCACCAATAATCAAGTTCCTTTTCTCTTAAGTTGTTTTTAAGGTAGATATACCCTTGACTTTTTTTTTCCAAAAATTCTAGCTATGATTGAATTTTTTAATAGTCTTTATTGCAGAAAAGATCGTTTCACAGAAATGTAATTCTAAGAATGGTATCTCTATAAATATTTTTTCAAAGATTTAGAAATTCACTTTTGAGAAATAATCAAAGATCGAATATAATTAATGATATTTAAACACTTTGGTTAGAAACCGAAGATCTTCTCAAGGTTCAACCTCACGTCGTAGCATAGTCGTATATCACAATTGAATAGTACCATTAAAAATTAAATGCTTAGTACCTTTTTGACATGAATTCGCACTCTTTCAAGGACAATTGCATTTAAAATATTTCATTGAATATTTCTTTTTAATTATTCATTATATATTCACAGTAGATAATATATGCAGTGATTACTGCCTTGAATTTTGTTAAGAACTGTTTATAGGGTGTCGCTTCTTATCTCTAACCAATGGTTAAATCAATAATTTTAAAAGTATACTTCAAATTGCAAAAATTTTTCACATGTTATTTTCCATCGTCTTAGAACCCAGTTGCAACAAAATACTTAATTTATAAAAGTTGCGAAATTGTAATTTTTATACGGTCCCTGTGTCCTATAAACATTCTCTACGCTATAATTTTCACATAGGTTATGGTCTGAAAATTCCTATAAAAATAGTTTTAAAAATGTTTGCCAAAATTAATACAATATTTTTTTATAAGTTGAAATTTAAGAACAACGAAAAAAAAAACTGCTACCGCTTCCTGTGAACTACATTTAATATGCCTATTTTTTGCAGCATTCACTTAATTTTTCCAGAAAATAAAACTAATAACATATTTGAATTTTTTTCTTACTATAAATTTAAGATATATTATATTATTAATTTTTTAGAAGTTATTCTTATTTTTAAAATATCTGGAAAAATCTTATAATTATCTACATTATGTATTTTTTCAATACTTTTCAATATATTAAAAATGTTAATTGCAATTGAAACATCTTGTTATTTTCAATTATTTTCCGCCATATATGCACACATTTCTCTAATATGTTTAATTGTTTACTATAAATTCCTTCATGCTTCCTACGTTTTGCATTAGTTTCATAATCTCCAGTTATGTGCAGGTAGGGGGAATCGCCATTAACAAGCATATAACATATATAGTGCGTGAAAAACATATTTTTTTTTTAAGTAGGAAAGAGTAGTTTATGTAAATATAGATTTTTGATTATTGATATTATAAAAGGTACTTTAGATTCTTCATACCATTAACTCTTTAAGAATTCATTATAGCCTCGTTTCTTCATAGAGAAGGAAGAATTCTCAGCCATTTGGACGAAATATACTGCAACAGATTACTCTTTCCTGCTTACTGTAAATAAATAAACCGAAATTCCGACGATCTTTTAGGAGAATAAAATACGAAGCCGAAAAGAGAACATTGTTATTCTTATTTGCCCCTTCTGTCTTTGTTTATTCCCTGTAGTGCAATAACAAATATTGACCCAGAACATTACATTGGAAGTGAGAATCGGTACTTAAATAGCTTTGTAACAAGGACTGATGTTAATTTGTGAATACTCTCGGATCCTTAAAATTGATTTATTAATTTGTTAAAGAAATAATGTATTAAGGTCGACTAAATAATAAAAAAATCTTGTAAAATTGGAGACATATTGATATAAAATATAAGAAAAAATTATCAATTCGTATTCACATAGTGCAATCGTATATAGCCCAGACTAAGGGTCTTCAACCAGTGTTTCGGGAGGGAGGGGGAATGAGTGTCTAGTTAGACGCTGTTTCTAAGGATGGCAAGCAAAATTACGATATATCAGGCCAACAGTATCGAATTTTGTCATCGATGTTAGATTCTCGATATATATCGATATATCGATACTTATCCGATACAATCGATAATAGTATTTTACACAGGAAAATTAACATTAAGCATTTTTCGCGTCCATTTCTAAATAAATCTTATCTAAATTTATTACATTTTTTCAACAAAAAAGTAAATATTTGTGTTGGATTAGTAGTACAATTTGGCTAAGAATTTTAAGTAATGTGATACATTCTTCTGGTAGTCAGAGAAACACTCCATCATAGTCTACATGATTTTGACTAAACATCATTAGCAAAATCAGAAAGTAGGAAAAAGGACACTCACTTATTCTATCCCATTCTCTCAAATTATTCTTGATCAATTATCGTTATAGAAGTAATGATGTTATAGAAGTACTGATGCTAAAAAGCAGTATAAACCTTTAAAAAAATATTAAAAAATCTGATACATTATCACAAGAAACTATTCATCTCGCAATATAAAAAGATCAGACAGTAAAATATGTTTCAGAAGGTCATGTGGCTGTGTTTCAACCTCTTCTGCAAATATGGATTCTAAGATACCTTTGTATTTACTAATACCTGTAACTAGATATCACAAATAAATACTGAGAAATCTAGGAAGACCTAAAACATATTTATCCATAATTTTATGCTTTATCAAGACAATATTTGCGACTTCTATCTCAACTGATAGTTTGTTTTCCAAAGTCAAATATTCAATTACAGAAAAAATAAATCACCTGAGTGGCAGCTAATATTTTAAAATGAATTGCTACTACTGGAAATAAATGTATCGACTTTATAAATGTTACTGTTAAAAATGTATTGTAAAAAGTTTAAAAAGTATTTTTAAATAAAAATTGCTTAAAAAGACAGAAATAAATAATTTTGAATGTTAAAATATTTAGCAACAATGAAAATATTCCGATATATCGACATCTTTTGTCTGATATTTATCAGATTTCGATGTTTAACACGATATATCGAAAAATCGATATATTCATGCTTTGGAAAACTTTGCCATCATTAGCAATATCATTTGGAATATTATGAAACATAGTAAAAGACTTCTGAAGAGCCTTATTAGGAAAACCTCTCTTCCTTATTAAAGAACAAAAAAGATAAAGACATTCGCAATACGCAATTTTCCTCCATATTAACAGAAATGCCGGCGATGTGAGTTTTCCTCCATTCGTGCCATAAAAAGCTGGAACTTTGCGAAGCGGACATTACTGCTTTATGCTAATAGCTCCCGATGTCCTATATGTATGCTAACTCATGTATCCAAGTACTCTTAATGTAATGAGTAGTATTCCAGACTAAGCGGCCGCAACCACCTCCATCTTTATTCCCACTTGTTTGGCTCGATTATCGTTGTCTTATTTTCTTTGCTCAGATTACCAAAAAGTTCGATATTGGTAAAAGTTTTAAATAAAAAGAGCTTTCCGATTGAAACCAAAGTTTTTCATTTTTATTTGCAGCAAGCATGTTTATTTTCTTTCATTTTAAAATTAAAATTTAATATTTTGGGGCTTGGGGAGGAGAGTAGGTGTATCATTTTTCCACCATTAATGTGTATAAAGGATTTTTTTTTAAATTTAGATCGGGTGTGGTCGTTATCATATCTTTCTCGATCATTTACGACGCAACTGTCTTTTAATAAAGAAATGAATTTTTTTTTCATTGCTAATATATTAAGTCTAATTTTTTAAATTATACTAGGTATTTTCTGACACTTTCACGAATACTTTTTTTTTCTTAAATGCACAAAATCCTCAGATGTTAAGAAATCAGATAAAATTTTTCATTCATCTATAAATTAAAACTGTTTTCAAAAATCATTTTTAAAATATTCATCCTCAGAAAAATCCTTCAAGAATTTATTACAATTTGTATTTTGCTGTAATTCTTAGTTTCGTGTCGAAAGGTAGCATTTGTTATCTTAAGCAATTTTGTATCTGAAAGTTACATAAAGATATATTGAATTTTTTAATATGATTTAATTACAAAAATTATTTAAAATATTTATTTATTTTAAATATTAGTGTCTTATGATGAAAGTATTCATAATAAAGTTATCATTAAGTAAATTTAGTTAAAAATCCGAACTGGAACCCATTTTTTTGGCAAAAATGGATATTAAAAAATAAAATCAATACTTTTCAAAAATGAAAATCATTTTAAAAATTTTATTTTCCTATTAGTTCTTTCTTTTTTTTCAGAAATCTTATAAATTTAATTATATGTTGATATTCTGAATTATTTGATATTGGTTGTCTGAGAAGTTTAAAATAACTTTCAATAAAATCAGTCAAATTTTTCAGTCTACTTTTGTTCAATAGTTATAGGGTCTCCTGTATACTTACAATAATAATTTAAAAAAATTAAAAATTAAAAAATCTGAAATTAACATCGTTTTTCTGAAAAAGTACTTGATGACGCTATACTGATGTTCGCCTTTTCGCCAAAATTTACGGAAGAAAAATCAAATAGTAAACAAAATCTACAATTAATATTTAAATTTGACCTATTTTAAAGATCATCAGGAAATTTAAACAAGCAATGACCCTTTCTTGAATGATTTGTACAATTTAAAACAGAACAATCATCCAGAATTAAGCCTTAAATAAAAGTAGACATAAATAGCCCATAATTAAAAATAGACAGAGATAATTCAAACGCTATATTGAAACAACCCTAGCCGCTCCAGCATGAATGAAAATGTGTAATGCACTAGCCTACATACACTGTTGAATACAGACATTTTTCTCTAGGAGATAATTTTGCAGCTTCGGATAGAGGGGGAGCAGATTGGAGTTCCTGGGGGGGGGGGGATTGCACTATTAAACCATTACCAAACACAAAATCTCAAGCCGTCCAAGGGAGGACATTTGGATGTTCTGAGAGTGACTTTCCCTCCCGGGTTACCCCTTAAATTCATCACTATTGGACATTTTTTGAAAGTTTCATGTTTTTCAACTTTGTGTGCTTGTAGACTATATTAATTTTCACTTAAATACAAACGTTTATATATCAAATTGAAGGTAATTTAATGTAAAATTTAATAATAAAAACAGTATTACAATATCTGTATTACAAAAAAAGTTATGCTCATTTTAGTAGAACAAACAAACATAAATCGTTTTGAATAAGGACGTGTTTTGTAATGAAAGCGTACTAGCCAATCACAAACACTGTTCTGAGGACCAATCAAATGTCTGTAACTATAGTTTAAGTTATTTGAATGGTAAAAGAGTTATTTTTGTGGAAATATTTTGCGGAATGATGCATAATAGTACAATTAAAAATAGCATTGCTGTTTTTGAATATTTAAAGTCCTTTTTTTTTAATTAAACTAATTTTAAACAATGTCATCAACAAGAAGAACTAATTGGGCATCTACAAAAAGAAGCCGAATTGTCATATTGTGAGAAAATGGCCTCTCGTATGCTGAAATTGCAAGACAAGTTGGTGGTTCAGTGACTTGTTCTGGTGTACGAAAGTTCTGTTTACGTTATGAAAAAAGGAAATCAGTGAAAATAAGGCCAAATCAGGCCGAAAAAAATACACGTGCTGCTGCCGATAGAAAAATTAAACGGCTATGCCTTCAAGATAGAAAATTTTCATCAGATGCCATTAGATGTGAAATGAATTCAGCGAGTATTGCAGTAAGTTCAAGAACAATAAGAAGAAGGTTATCAGGATTTGGACTACAAGCTAGAATTCCAAGGAAAAAACCATATTTAAATCAAAAGCACCGCGAAAAACGAGTTAAATGGGCAAAAGAACACATTAAATGGTCCGAAAATCAATGGAAGCAAGTAATCTGGAGCGATAAGAGTAAAATATCGCTCTTTGGTAGTGATGGTAGAAAATACGTGAGACGTAGAGTAGGAGAAGTACTTCATCCTGATTGCATTTAAGCAACTACAAAAAACCCAACAAATGTCATGATTTGGGCATGTATGTCTGCAGATAGTGTGGGCCGAATTCAAGTGATTGATGATATCCTGAATGCCAAAAAATACATCGAAACTCTCCTGGAACCAACATTGATACCTTTCATCAGGTATCTCTTCCCCAACAACGCACTATTTATTTTTCAGCAGCATTCAGCTCCATGCCACACAGAAAAAGTATGCAAAGCATGGTTTCAAAATAAAGGCATAGATATATTACCATGGCCAGGAAACAGCCCTGATCTCAATCCAATTGAAAATTTGTGGCGCCGTTTGAAAATTCTTGTACGAAAAAAAACGTCCATCCAATAAAAGACAACTTATTGAAGCTATAATTGATTCTTGGCACCATGTGATTACGAAAGATGAACTCCAAACACTCCTTCACTCGATGAAAAGACGCTGTGAAGCTGTCTTAAAAAATAAGGGTTATCCTACTAAGTATTGATTGTGTAAGTATCACTTTAAAAAAATGCAAATCTAAGATAGATCTTACTATTAGTTGCATAACTTTTTTTGTAATATAGATATTGTAATACTGTTTATTATTAAATTCTACATTAAATTACCTTCAATTTCATATATAAACGTTTGTATTTAAGTGAAAATTAATATATTCTACACGCACACAAAGTTGAAAAACATGAAACTTTCAAAAAATGTCCAAACTTTTGGCCACCACTGTATATGTAAGAGTTCTATTCTGCGTAGCGTCCTTTGCTTTCTTGAAGGGTACCCGACGATTTAATTGTGTTTTTATGTGCTGCTACTAATAATGGTAAAATAATTAATTGAATAGAAATTCTGAAGATATTATTGAATATTACATGCAAATATAAATAAATAAAATGTTTTTTATGAATCAGGAAAAAAAAATGAGATTTCTTCAATTCCGCAGCGTCTTTAAACAACGGGCTGCTGGTTTTGTAACCCAGGCGTGTATACATTTCTTGCCTATGCTATTTAAATGATTTATGAGTGGTCGGTGAAAATTAAAATTTATTGATGTGGCCCTCGAGCGTGAAATGTTAAAGACCACAGCCCAGACTCTGTTTGTGAAAATTTATTTTAATTAATATTAAATAAAATATAATTAAAAATGAAATATTTCATTAATTTAATAAGGTTTTTTGTTACTGTAAAATATTCTAAACATGTACGACCGGCATACTATTAATTAGCAAATGATAATATTTCTTTTTCAGATTATTAATATTTTGAAGAAATAATGTTATACCTGTTTATTTAAAGCTGCTCTAAATATTTTAGCTACTAATGTACAATCTATCACGACATTTCAAGCAAAATAAATAAATAAAGAAAGAAAGAAAGAAAAAAGCAATAGAAATAAACTAGTAAAAAAAAATACACGAAATCTACAATTCAGATATGAACGTGAAAATGCTTTAAAGACTAGATTCCAAGAATAATATTTATCACTTGATTTAATGAAAAGTTGCTTTGCATATATTTCACCCATAAAATAAGTGATCGAATGAACAATACCATTATAATTAAAAAATATGTATACTTAGCACTTTATATTTGGAGTACTACTATCTGATTTAGTAATTTCCTTTTTAAATCCCTTAAATCAGCGGTTTTTTTTTACTTTCAAATATTATACAAGACACTTAATAATGCTCAGATTCCTGCATAAGAAAAATTCAAACATCAAAAGCATGTATGGGTATAAAAAAGAAGGGAAACAAATAAATTCATTTATTCAGAAATATATTGATTCTGCATATACGTGAATGCCAAATCATATCTCATTTGAATATTTTAGACATTCTCTATTATGTAGATATAGATACTCAACCAATGTTTCCGAAATAAAAAATATATTATATTATCTGGTGTCCTGAATTAATCTTTAATAGAAGTAGGATTTTATAAAAATAGCTTCCTTTTATTTGTAAAAATTTTCCACTTCAAGTTACTTTTTCAATAATACAAATATAAACATAGAGCATATTTCACATTAAAAATTTGAAAAGAAGATAAAATTTCAATTTATTGTAATTTAAGCTGAGCGTATGCTTCATTATTACCTTTTTCTGTCAAAATTCTTAATATTCTTTGAAAATTAACAGAAAAGTATATATATATATTTAAGTTTACTTTTATTATTTAATCCATTTAATCCGGATACAAAATTAATGGTTTTGAGATTCAGCTCTTATAAAGGTCATTCTATCTACTTGTAAATGTTTTCGATAAAAATTCTACTTTTTCACCCTTACCAACTCATCTATATTTATTCAACACATGCATATTTTTGGACAGTTTTTGTGATCGCAAGCGATGCAACTTTTGTAATAATCCTTATAACCACGATTTTTAAACAAGTAACATTCCTTTTAGCTTGCATGCTATTTCTAGCTGGCAGTACATGTTCTCTTGTCCATGTCATTATTTGCTATTTACTCCAACATGGCATATAACGACTTGTCTGTCCATGATTCATAGAGTCGATCTGATTCTGACTGCATATTTGACAATTCTTTTTTACTTGGTGGGTTGCTCAATAAATCTGTAAGATTTATTGAGCTAAATCTTCTTCTGTTTAGTTTTCAATTATTTCTTTATTACCTTAATCTGTTTAAATCATTGTTTTTTCAATATGTTATAAGGAGCTTAATATTGTCATTTTTTTAAGCTTAATGCTCACAATATTCGAAGAAATATCATGTATTTACTATGAGTTAATCTTATGAAACTCCTTTGAAGAATTTATTATTCATAGTTTCTCATATTTGCGTCTTCAATTTACCGTGTTTTAGTTTTGTTTTGCCTATTCCTTTGATCTCATTTTATTTTAATTATATATATGTATATATATATATATATATATATATATATATAATAGAATTCCGAGCACTATTCTAATGCTAATCTTAAACAACCCTAATTTTAACCAAGTTAACTTAACCTGATATTAATTTTATGTTTAACATAAAATTAAAGTATGCTTGTTAGTTAACAGATTTTTGTTTATCGGCAAGTGCGATATCTTATAGCTTATCGGATCTTAGGTTAATCTTATTGAGATTGTTGTGATACTATGTTCGTTAACACAGTTGGAATGTGTTTATGAATTCGGTTTGTCTGGCCGTCAGGCCGTACGCAAACTTGCGTAAATATAAATACACTCGGAGTGCCAAGTAATTTATATACATTATTGAGATTTACAATGCATGTTCGGTATTGAAAAGGACGTTATTATAATCATTTATAGCATTTATAGTTATTTGTAACATTTATAGTTAGTTTGCAAGGACACTAAAAAGAATTCTGTTACATGATGGTTGGGAAAAAATCGTTTCTAGTGTATTTTAATGATGTTACACTATTTTAAACATGTTGAAATTGATATACATCACTGAAGTGCACTACAAGATTCTTAACATAAAACATGATGTATGTAGCCTTCATAGTTCTTTTACAGGGGCACTCAAAATAGTTCTGTTATAGTCTCTTTATAAAATCGTTTCCGGTGTATTTTAATGATGTTACATTATTAAAAACATAATGGAATTGATATAAATTTGTTTGGTGCGATAAAACCTGTTTTCAGTCGAATATGGCGTGCAAAGTAATTTTCATTCATTTACAGAGTTATACAAAATAATTTGGTTACATAATGGTCTACAAGGAAAAACTGTTTGCAGCGTATTTTAATTCTAGTACACTATTTCAAGCATAATGAAATTGATATACATTACTGAAGTTTAGTACAGGATGTTGCTGTATAATATGATGTGCATAGTATTTATCATTCATTTGCACGGATGCACAAAAAATTTCGGATACCGTACTGTATCCAAAGTACTGTCTATTAGCAATAATTGCCAGAAGGGCGTTTTCATTTATGGTATACGTTTTTAGAAAATCTGTATATAATATACAGGGCTGTAGACAAGATTTCAAGTAAATTTCTGTCTACTGCTGTAAATTACTGATAGTATATTTTCAACTGTGTTATGCATTTTCTTACTGTATTAAATTTTAGAATACTATCTAGAATATATACTATCAATAGATCATATACACGGTTCCAAAAATGATTTGTGCACCATTTTGGATATGGACGGTATATGATGAAATCTGGTTTTCAAATCCGTTATGCGTTTTCTAAAATGTTTACATTAGTATCTTCTTTACCCTTTTCTTTATTTTAGACCGCTGACCAGCCCCTTATCTGACAGGCTTTTGCCTAGCTTAACGGGTTGATGCCTGGCAATGGAGCAAGGATTCGCCTGATCTCCGCATGGCGAAGATGTGTTTGATAAATCTATAAGCCGACTTGGCTTCAGTGCGTCTTGTTGTCTCAATTGCTTTTCTAAGTTGTCCGGTTGCTAATTGATTTTGGATGAGACAGTTCAGCACTGCACAGTGTAGCGAAGACATGCCGGTAGGATGTGAGATGTGAAATGCTGGGATATTTACTAATTTCAAGCTGCATCGCTCACTCAAACGTCAGGTTACCACTATTAAACGGCGAAGTTATGTTAAAGTATTCTGGAAGTGTTGGAAAGTTGTTCATAATATATGCTTGAGGTATGATTTTTCTTTCTTATTTCTTTTTCATTAACTCTGCGAAATCCATTGCCGTGTATGGCAACTTTATTGCTAGCTACTGTTCATTAATCTAGCAAACACATGTTCCTTATTGAGATAAATTTCTAATAATCATGCTTGAAATTAATTTAAAAAGTCATCTAAAGTCACTAATTTGAGGTGCAGTTTTCAAACAAATTTCTCTTTAAAATACACTTTTACCCTATTCGATGATGTAAAAATTAAATTTATGCAATTTTTAGAACAGATATATGAGCAATACAAGTGAATGCCATAACGCCATTTGTTTCCATCATCGGTATGCAATTTAAAACATATTTACTAGTTTTTGACAAAATGAACTAATGGTTTTTGATCGACTACAAAAAAGTCCACAGTGAAAGATATAGGACTTTTGTTGCTATAAATATTTCGAATTTCTGTAATTGAAATCACATCTGTAAAGCATATGCAATATTTTAAGATATCTGACATCTTCAACCCGCTTGAATCACTTACAGACATACATAGATACATATGACTCACAGCATTTAATAGATTTACATGCTTTATTGTATGAGTATCTATTTTAATTGGAGAGTGAAATATTAATATTTATTTTAAAGAGTCATAAAAAATTTTTGATTACCTTAACGTCTATTAATGGATGTTTGTAAATATCATAGTTGCCAACCTTCCAGTGTATTCATTCTTCTGTAAAACTGTGCCAATTTGACCCAAATGCAAATAATGAAGTTTAGAACAAGAAATATTTTATTTATTAAAATGTTTTTTGTTTCTACAAGGTTCTTCTTTGATTTCATTTAATAAGTAAAATTTCTGGTACAAAACATGTTTATTTAAGTTTAGTCAAACTGACGCATTTTTACTGAAAATGTTGTCAAAATGTTGTCATTTATCTACGTCACAATATGTTCCTATATATCTCTCTATATATGTATGCATATTTTTAAAGCTTTTTTATCAACAGCATTATCATAGCTTTTTCAAAAGCTTTTTTATCATACTGACACCAGTATAATAATATCTATAAAGTAGACATAAAATCATAAATTTTCTAGCAAATGCACCCAGAGAAAAGTTTTGTTGAATCAACAAAAATTTGGTTGGCCAAACAAAACTTTCCGTTTAAATATGGGTCAATGGAAAATTTGTTTGAATCAACAAGAAAAATATTGTTGATTTTTTTTGCAATTCCTACAAAAAATTTTGTATCGTCAGCAAAAAAATGTTCTGTTAATTCAAGTAAAAATGTTCAATTATACTTGAATTAACAAAATTCTTTTGTTGAAAGTTTTCTTAAAATAAATATAATTATCTGTTACTTTAAGAGTTCTTTACAGTTTCGGCAACAAAAACTTTTGTTTAAAGAACAATTGTTTTGTGTAATTTTAAGAATTTTCTTTGTTTTAACAACAAAAGGTTATTGTTACATAAACAATTATAATATTTACTTTAAAATTATTCTTTGCATTAGAACCAATCTTAACCTATCTATTTTTTAGGTAATTTTAATTCGTTTCCAGCAGTGAATTACGCCTGTAATCCTTCAACAATAACAAGTGAATTTTTATCCTGCTTCTTTTCAAGCGTAAACCTGCAGATTGAACAATGACCCAAGCCGGGAATCGAAACCGAGTCCTCAGAATTGCGGTCTGAGCCTCTAACCACTGAGCCAGGAGGAACGATATCCAAACCGAAATTTCTCACTCTTGTATATGTCGGACCGGTTGCAACTGCAGCACAAGATGGAAATGTCATCATGAGAAATGTCATGAGAAAATGTCATCACGCTTAAGGCATAAAAGTAGGGGAAGCCCGACGTTACTCTGGGGCCCCCCCCCCCCCTCTACCAATTGCTTTGTTATTTACTAAATACATTTTTGGTATGATGCAACAATTTGAAATTTTACCATCAAAATTTTGAGTAAACAACAATTTAGAAAGAACGAGCTTCTTAGATAAAAATTTCGTAAGGAAAAAATGCATTTTTTACATTGATTTTTTTTTTTGTGTAAAAAGTAAACCTTTGACATCTTTGTATTTCTTACGGTAAGCGCGGGCTTCCCGGAACTATTTGGTAAACAGGCCCTGCATGAGCATGCAAACTTCTGCGGCAAACATGAGACGAAAATACAAAGCTCAGCATACGGCAACGTATAGTTAATTTTTAATTCATTTTCAGCAGTGAATTATGCCTGTAAAAAGCAGGATAAAAATTCACTGGTTATTATTCAAGGATTACAGGCGTAATTCACTGCAGAAAATGAATTAAAAATTAACTGTGTTGCCGTATGCTGGGGGCTCAGAGCGCTATTCTGAGGACCCGGGTACGATTCCCGGCTTGGGACATTTTTCACTCTGTCGGTTTACGCTTGAAAAAAAAAGCAGGATAAAAATTTACTCGTTATTATTTAAGAATTACAGGCGTAAATCACTGCTGAAAATGATTTAAAAATTAATCCGTGCATTAGTTCTTGAGATTTAGTTATAGTGAAAATCATGAAAAAAACGTAGCAGCGCCACCTGCTGGGCTATTTACACCAAAACGTAATCAGCTTCTATTTGTGTCAAGGTCTAACTCAATCTGTATTTTGATGTAAATCAGTGCATTAGTTCTTGAGAAATCGCAAATCTATTGCGAAATCGCGAAAATTGCAACATAGCAGCGCCACCTGTTTCGCGATTTATACCAAAAACTAATCAGCTCCAATTTATATCAGGAAATAACTGAATATAAAGTTTTATTAAATTCCGTGCATTAGTTCTTGAAATAGAGCGCCCTAAAAATTTTTGTCACATACAGACAGACAGAATCATTTTCTAAAAACAGTCAAATCGTGTTCAGGACCTTCTAAAATCCGTCGAAAACCAGAAGTTGAAAATTGTCATGACTCCAATACTTTCTTCTTGTAAAGATAGAAGACAGTAATAAATGGGATAGGGGGATTTTTTAAAACTACCTTGGTCCGTCCCAATTAAAAAAGTTTTGATTATCCAAAAATTATGTTAATTCTTTAATTATACAGCTATATAAATCAAATAAACCAAGTTACGTGAGAGAGTTATGGCTACTATACAACAATTTAAATTTTGTAAAAGCAACACAATTTTGCTGGAATTACAAATTACAAAATTATGGTAAAGTTAAAAAAACAGATTTTGTTAATTCAAGTAAAATTGGTGAAATTTTGTTAAAATTTTGTAAGAGTGTTAACAATATTTTTTGTCAATGAAACAAAACCAACTTTTTACTTCAACTAAAAATTTTGCTTGAAACAACCAGAATGTACTCAACAAAACATGTTTTGTTGTTTTAATCAATTTCTTTTTCTGGGTGTGATTTCGATAAAAATATACTTTTTATACAATAGATTTGAAATAATTAAATTAAAACATAACAACATCTAGTATACATTATTTGTATATAATGTACGTTTAATTACATTACATTACATACGTATACAGATATACGAACGTTCACTGTATATTTTCATATGTGTTAATAGTTAATTCTGAGTGAACTCTAATTGTATTTGTTAAGAAAAATTAAATAAAGACTTGCAATTATATTTTTCTTTTTATTCTTTCACAGAAACATATCAAAACAGTTATAAAAACGTATTTACAGTATCATAAACAAATATAAAAACACAGATATAAACAAACTGTATTTTGATTCGTATCGGTGGAAAGAAAATGGAAGTCTACACACTAGCAACAGAATATACATTATCCTTTTTGTACAGAATCATATATAATAGGATGAAAAATGTAAAAAAATGGTAGCTCCGTTCGTGGTGTCATAGGCAATTTTCAGCAAATTCTAAATATTTAAAATTTTCATTTTTATTGATGTTTCTTGGTTTTGAAAATGGTTTTCTTTCTGCAAACACAAAAAAAATAATGATGAATAAAAAGTTTTATTTATTCCCATTTTTTAAAGCTTGGTTTTAGGAATTGGGATTATTTTAAAAGAAATTGGCTGGAATAATATTAAAAAAAAAATTGTTTCTTTCTAACAACTTATGAAATAAAATTTACATGATAGTATTTTTAAATAAAGATAAATGTTTTTGCTTGTTATATAAATCGAAAATTTAAATAAGGAATATACGCATTTTTGTTTTATCTTTTAATACCAAATTTTGGTTATGTAATTGTTATTAAAGGCAATCTACATATAATGGGTTTTAAATATATATATATGGTAAGTTCATAGTTTTTACAACTAAACTATCTATAATGCTAAATTCTTATGTAAACATCGTTAACAAAGTTTTTAGAATTGCTATGGCGTGAAATACCATTTTCAAAACCTAAAACTCTTTAAAAATTTAAATAGACATTTTATATATAAAGCTTAAAATCTACAGGTGTTCCGAAGAAAATATTAAAATAACGAATTATTCGACATTTAATACAAATATCTCAGTGTAATATGACTTTTGAATTGGTATAATAAGAATGATAAAAAACGGTACATAAAAAAAAATCCAGATTAAATCTGCAGCGTGCAGAGAAATAGCCGTACAATTTTGTGCTTGCAAATAATTATTTAAATTTTGAATTATTTAACATAATAATCTATGATGTATTATTTAATATACATTGGTACCGAGTAGTATAATGAAAATGAAGACATTGTTTTATGGGAAAGGTAGAAACGTGCAATAAGCTTAAAAAACGTACAATTTATGGAGTAACGTACAATTTGATAAACACACATTGCTTTGTTGGCATCAAGAATTTTCCTAGTCGTAGGTTTGTATGAAAATGTATGTGGTAATCTGTGATTACATCAAAGAATAAAAAAGATGAAACAACGAGCTAACCTGGCATTTTTTATTAAACTGGGAAAATCGGCCATAGATATTTTGAACAAGCTTGCATAAGGACAATGTGTCAAACATAATATTTTGAATGGCATAGGTTTTTCAAAGTAGAGTCATGAGTATTTGTTAAAAAAGTGCAATACTTTTAGGTACGGCAGTCGTTTCTGCCCTACATTTACCCACATTTAAAGTACTTGTGCTTCGCGAAAATTTTCATATTTTTTGATCGTTCAACACCTTAAAGATGCTCCATCTAACATGTCTGTGCCATTCTAAACATTGCGTAAAACTGGTTCCGTCATCCCGAAAGCTTGCCGAAGCATATTAAAAAATATCTGTGACTCATTTTCACAGTTTACAACAAAATTTTCCATTGGTTCATGGGTTCATAGCTTCCATTTTTTTGTTCATGATTTAATCTCAGACCGACCCCACACACGTACTAAAATAAAATGCCACCAAATTACCTCTAGTTCCTGACACATTTTTGTCTCTTGAAGTTTCAATACATTTCTGAAAACAGTGATGTCTCAATCTTCATAATGCTATCAAGAATCGAGATCACTATAGATACGAGTACAAATTTTTACTATGCGAAATCGGAAGAAAAATCTCTATTTCTTGTTATCGTAAAATTAAAACTGGATATTAAAAAATTAGGTGTAATCACAAAAGTTAATTCATTATGAATATAATCGTCAATCGCAAATGAACCATTTCGGAGCTACCATATATTTGTTCCCAGATCTTGACCATTCATTCAAAAAGTCACCATCAACATTGTATCAAAATTAAAAAAGTAAAAATAACCACACTCATACATATTGACAACATCATGATAATTTGTGCAAGAGAATATTGAAGTTGTGAATTGCGTGGAACACTTCATATAAACAAATAATTTCATAAAACACGTAACAGACTAGCTAGACACAGAGAAGTATCTCTTGGAGAAATATAATTTGTTTCATTACAGATAGTATTTTTCTGATAATGGAAATGTAGATAATTTTTTGACTACATTTCACAGTTAATTTCAATGTCATTTATATTTTTAAATATACATTTCTCCATTAAATATCATCTCAAAGAGGTAAAACATTTTGCCTAATGAAAATGTATGCCAGACGAGATCTTAAAAGAACAATATTTCTATGTTCACACGTCTTCACTATTTTTTTATTAAAATGTGAATAATAAAATTAACATTGAGAGAAACAAATAGAGAATAAAGAAATTTAAGTTATACCTTACGACAAAAATTACTATCTCAGTAATAAAAACTGCTTAAATTCTAAAAGAAACTATCCAAACAAGGTATAATGAATGTCTGTTAATTAAAAATGTTCATGTTTATATACTTTATTTCACACATTGCATTTAAAAAGGAGTAGCTCAATGTATGAAAAAGTGTGTGTCCCTGAATTTAGTTTATGACTGAATATTTTTCCATATTATATTAATATTCATCTTCTTATTTATAACATATTTAACGCTGTTTATATCATACTACATCCAGCTGTGAGATACACCAATAGGTTTGAAATGTAATTTTTCTACGTACAATTTGTGCTTAGATATAGTTAATAATAGATTTCATTTTTTGAAAAAGAAATTTTTTCTGAATAATTATTAGAAATATAAAAAACCGAATGCCCAGAAACTGGATTGAAGTATGTCCATCAGAATTTTCAACGCGGATTACATTTTCATGTCTTTTGGCTAAACTCGAACCACAGTAAGGAAAGTAAATTATACAGAAGAGATATCATTGTGGAAGACCTCGAACATGTAAAAGCTCCTAAAAATCAGAAGCTGCTTTCAAACCATTTTTACTATCAACAAACAAATTTGTTACAGCTCATGGAACAGCATTGGAAATATCGTGTTTATCGTATTTTGACGCGTTATCTTGGAAACATTAAATATATAATACATTTCCTTACCACGTATTTAGGCACATGAAATGGTTTTCATATAAGACGAAGTATATGTTTTGGTCAAGGTATTATAGTTTTAGCTTACATCTATGTGTCTCATAAGATGACTATTAAACTTCCAACTATTTATGAATACGTTCAATCACCATTTAGAAAATAGTACCTATACAAATTGCATCTAAAAGTTCGGTAAATTACCTGATATCGGTACACCATCATGGATAGCAGACGCCAGGCAGGCATTCATATCAGGGTTCGTACGGGTCCTGGAATTTTAAGACCAGGAAATTATTCAGTACCAGTATTTTCTTATAATTAATCTCTTCTTAAATAAGGTGAAATTTCGCACGTTTGAACTTGATGTATTTTTTTAGAAAAATATACTTGTATGTCACCTGGAAAAGTAACGGTACCCGTACGAACCCTGCATATACAGGAACATACTTCTGAGGTAAATAAGTGAATTTCAAATTGAACCCGCTGAGGCCAATCGAAAACAATCAATATAAAATTTCTTGTGACAGTGCAATGGATTAACTATAACATCACATTATGCTACAAATGGTAGAAATAGACCATAAGCCGAAAATGCGTGTAGAGTCTTGGTGAGTTGATATGGAGAGGCGTCTGGGTATGAGTCGGTGAAGTTTGGTGAAGAAAACAAGTTGTTAAAAGTACGAAATTTAAGACATAGGCTCCATGTACAATATGTAAGAATTGAAATAAATTACGTAATTAGACTGAAATAATCTAAAGAGCCGTAAATGTCGGGTTTTCACTGGACGTTCTTATCCCTGGGACGCAATCGTCCGAACACTCTCGCGGCCAAACACTCGAGTCTCTTCGAAAAAGGTGGATGTCAACTCCCCTGCATCTAGTAAATACTTCAGTCATCTTTCCCCGGCAAAAGAGAATACTGTAGAACTACAATGGAGAAGTTGTTACATGACGTTACAGTCTGGTGTAAATTATTATAAAAGCTTTGTAGATATTTCCTTTATCCAACATCGTATTACAGTGATTTTGAGATGTATTTTTGAAGATATTTTTATGCCAAAGACCTCTGTAAGGCCCGTATAATCGTTTCTAGAAGTATTTTCTGGTGAATGGGGATTGATTTTAAAGCTAATAAATGTTATTTGGTTGCTCCTTCTTATATTTTATTTTATGGTAACATTTACGGAACTTTTTCGACGCAACGTATATATGATAAAAACGATTGCATTGATTTCGGTTGCATACTTATGTATATATAAAGCCTAAATATATTACTTCACAATCAGAATAATTTATTTTTCTTCATCATAATTTTACATATGTAGAAATTAGGATCATTTAGGCCCTCAGAAGAAATTTTTAAACGCCAGGTATTAAAAAGGGTGATATAAAGATACTATCAAAAAGAAAATAAGAACGGAAAATGACGAGTCCTTCAATTGTTCAGATGAGCTCATTGCCTTAAATGACGAATAATATCAATTTTCACGAATTTTAATGTCTTAGTAGATAATGTATTTTAATATATAATGATTTATGTATATAATATTAAGATCCCTTTTGATTATCTAATGGTTTAAGTATATAAAATTAATATTCGCTTTGAGTATATAATTGTTTCAGTACATAATGTTAAGATCCATATTTTTAAATGTCTGCTATGCAAAACAGCCCACGGTTTTGAAAAATTTTCAATTACCCAATTACTGCTTTATCTTCCAAACATACAGCAATTATTTAATTGAATAAAACCTTTTTATAGGGTAACTAAATCAATAATTGATCTATTAAGAATAGTTTTGGTTTCCAGAGCTTTTCTTGTCTACTTTGTTCACCGTAAAATTAGATTAAATAAGCATTTTTTCATTGTTTTTGCAAGCTGAATAAAATGGTGTTTATCTTATTTGTCTATGCTATGTCGTTAACTCGTGATTCTGTTCTAAGTTTTGCTACTAGTTTATCACCCATTGGTATTAGTTATTATAATTAACCGTGATTTAGAAGTTGATAACACATCTCAAGTAGTGTATAACTACTATGAAATCAGCAGTAAAAACTTCATGTACAACTCGTTATTGAAAAGGATATCATCTTAACTTATCAACTCGAGTGCAATCACCCTGTGTAGTAAACGAAAAAGTATATGCATTTTGTTGACATCTTATATTTTCCTTATCAAGTACTAAATTGGAAATGCATAAAATAAAATATGAGATCAATTTAAATTTATTCCTGATTATATTATTTATATCATTTTGACTGCTCTTTATGCTTTACTACATCTAGCTAAAAAATAGTATACTTAATTATGAAAATCATAAGAACTCGTCTGGCAACAAAGAAGGCAAATAAGTTAATCGAAGCATGTCGTTTGCTTCAGAGTAGGTAATTCAAGCCTAAAATGGCATTATAAATCACCAAAGGAAGACCTAGTTTTAACAAAGTCATACATTATAACATTTAACCGGTATTCACATTTTTGGCACTGCAATATTTAAAAAATACTTTTGAAAATATCCAATAAAGATTCCATTGATGTGTAATAATATGATTCATTTTGTGAAGTCGTGAACGTATTTTAACATCTTGTGTAAAAGAAGATTTCATTTTATGCATAAATTTCTTTAATATTGAAATCCATCATACTAATAGGATAATTTGAAGTTAAGGTTCAGACAACTTTCTTTAAATTAGTGCCGAAATAAGAGTATTTTTTATGGTTCTATTAAAAATTTTATAACTTATTTCATAATGAATAATTATATAAACGAAGTAGTAAAATTAGAAGGAGTATTTTGTATATGAGACGTAATCAAATAAAACTCTTTTAAATAGCTTTCAAACAAAATCATCATTGTTTCTTATTATATTTAAAAGTACATAAACATGTAACGTCCACAGGCAGTGCGTTTATATGCATTCCGTAGGAAAACAATCCGCATATTCAGATAAATTTTTCAATTTTTGTATTATTCGAATTTTGTATTGTTCGATATGTTTCAATTGTATGTAAAATAGTTACTTCTAATAGAACTCCTCCACCAGTCAGCAATATGGTAAATGTACAGGGTGACCCAAACGTTCACGATTCAAAATTCAAGAAAGTAATACAAACTTCTGTATCGCAGTGCGGTTTCCACTATAAATATTTTTTCGTTTTAATGTGACAAAAGCAAAATTGGCTTTGAACATTTTTTTTGCACAATAATACCGATTATTTGACATGGTTTATGGTAGAAACCGCACTCTGATGCGACAAATTGTCACATTTTTAGGAATTTTGAAACTATGAACAACTTATTATTCTTTGAATTATTATTTTTTACTTTTGTCATGAAAAATCCAATTCTTTGCCAAGTTTCTTGCTAAAAACTGCACTCCGGCACGACAATCTATTAATTTTTTTATGAATATTGAAAATCGGAACTTATTTATGGGTCTTTTTAAACTATTTTTTGTTCTTTTGCTACAAAATATCCGACTATTTCAAATTTCGTATTGCTCAAACCGCACTTCGATAGGACATTTTGTTAATTTTTCATGTGTTTTTGAAATGCGCGCGAATTTATGGGACACAATCGATTTTTGCGCAATCCTGCATTTGTGTTGTACATGATGATTTAATGGTGCAAATATATTTGTAAAGTTAATATCGTTTTATCTTTTAAATGAAGTTAATTTAAAGTAAACAAGTAAAATGAAAGCAACGAACTTTTTATTTCTGCTTGAGTCTACGGAATTATATGCCAGGTATTAAGGTATATTCT
Source organism: Maratus michaelseni (assembly GCA_963931845.1). Classification (NCBI taxonomy): domain Eukaryota; kingdom Metazoa; phylum Arthropoda; class Arachnida; order Araneae; family Salticidae; genus Maratus; species Maratus michaelseni. Next base: position 192,240,661 of record OZ007587.1, read on the forward strand.
GTCTGATGTTTCTGAATTATTTTGGATGACAAAATAGTTTTATTTGATTACGCCTAAAGTATTGGAAAAATATTTTATATATAAAAATTTCACTTTAATGTGAAATAAAGCACCAGGTTATTATTTGAATAATCACACAACAATATTTCGTAATACAAATAAAAACTTTCTATAAATATACAAAATGTCAGTAAAAACTCAACAAGCATTGCACATTTAACAAAATTCTCCACAATGTAAAATTAACTTACAAAAGAATTAAATATTTCACTAAAATTTGTACTTTCTGATCACAAATAAAGCATTAGTGTAAAAAATTCTGAAATATTGAAATCAGTCTCTAGTAATTTAGTTTATAAAAAACAGATATAAAAAATGTTATATAATAAGATACAGTGTTTCAAATAAAAATATCACATTTTCCGCTTGTAAATGGAAATAATTATGCATAAAATTGAAGCATTTTTAAAAAATGTTATTAATGTAATTAGAAATATTTCAACTTTTATAGACTTGGAATTCCAGTGAAATCACTTTTATAAGAACAATGAAAGACATGCCAAATTTCTATACAGTACAAAACAAATAAAATAACAGTAATGAAATAACAGTCTAATGAAATAATTTTATAAAGTAATTTTTGTAACGAATTTTCAACAATTTGTCAAACTTTTAAATTTTGTAACAATGTTTTGATATGAATTTAGAAGAATTGAGTTATTAAATATTTAATATTATATACACATATACAGAGGTATAGCGTGTGAAATATGAAACTTAACCAGAATATTTAGTTAATTTGGAGTAGTCAATAAAAGCTAGATTTTTATTCTGGACAAATGTTAAATTTGAATTAGCCAAACTAATAGCACTGATGCTTGAGGTTTTTCATTCATTTAATGTAATATTTTTGTAATTATAACTCATTATAATAACAATTTTCTTGTGTACACAATTATAAAAGCTATAGCTTATATTTTTATAGTTATATTCAGTGAATGTTTAAAGTATTGATAATAAATATTTTTATTTAACTTCATCGTGCTCAATAATTACTAAAACAGTGATTTAAAAGTACACAATGAAATTTTTAAATGTATCAGACAAATCGTATATTTTAAGGTAGGGATCTTCAACCAGTGTTTCGTGGGGCAAAAATAGTCCGCCAAGTGTATTTTAGTAGCCCGGTGAGTCATTTCGTATATTAACATCTTCAGTATCAGTGCCTCATACACGAATTTTATTCTGTTGGCACCAATTTTTTTTAATGCGTTTACTTATGAAAGCATGTAAATTCTCTATTAAAAAACATAAATATTGCTTTTCTTTATTAGTGGTGACAAAAACAATTGCTGTATGCACCTTTTAAAGATGTATATATGCACTCATGGTCTCGAACGGGTTAAGAAAGAAAGTTTTCGCGTTATGGTACAAACACTTTCCAAACGCCTTATTAGAGCATATCATTTCTTTAAATAAAAAAGAGTGACGAAGAAACGAAAGTACATGAAATTTTCTACCACATGAACACGAATCACATAAAAGCGAATTTGTTCCTTTCGTGCTGTAAAGAGCTGTAATTTTACAAGACGGACAGTACCACTTTTGCTGGTAGATTCAGATGGCTTACAAGTAAAGATTCCTCATGTAGCTGTATGGTACTGTAACAAACAGGGTGCTGCAAAATTTTAATTAGATTAACTATTAAAAACTAACGATTAAAAGTTTAAACATGACTAAAGATTGAAGATAAAGTTCAATCGTCAATCTTTAGTCATGATTAAACTTTTAATCGTTAGTTTTCAATAATTAATCTAATTAAAATTTTGCACCACTCTGGTAACAAACAGTGATGCTAACTTCTTTTGTTCTACTGTGTGCCACACAAAATATAAGTATTTATTACTCATGGGAATTCTGCAGATATTCTGGTGATAAATTTAAATATTAAATAGAAGTATAAATAGATAAAAAACATTTTTTTGAATCAATAATAAAATGAAAGGTCTATAATCTCTCAGTGCCTATATACAAACCCGACACAAGTCTTATTACTCGTGCGTGTATACAATTTTTGACTACGCATGTAACTGACTAATGGATAGCCCGTGGAACTATAACGATTTATTAATGTGACCCACGAGCATAAAAGGTTGAAGACCCCTATGTTAAAGGATTCTGATTTGTAGGAAAAAATATTTATTGATGGAGATACTTGTCCTCTAAGTTAAGGGACTAATGCAATCTTCTGTATATTGATATGGATACAAAAAAGTTTAGCCAATGCAAGCCTGCAAGAATTGATAAAAACAGAAAGCATATGTCTTAGAGATTTAATTTTATATAAAAATAAAATTGAATTTGTCAACATCCTTTCAAATATGGAATGTACAATCTCCTGTTTTCGAGAAACATCCTTTAAAAGTAATATTTTGCTTCGTTAAAACGGCAATTATTTTTCTAAAATAAAGCACAAAAGTAAAAAAAAAAACTAATTTTTTAAAAATACATATCAGATTACATAAGGGATAATATTGTCATACTTTAGGAATATTTTAATATGTTTAAACAAGGAATAATAAAAGTGGAGCGTAAAAAATATTATCATTTTTCTGATAATGTAATATACTAGATATTTAAAACTCTACATTTGTAAGACAAAATTCTGTATCCAATCATTACTTACATTTTAACTTATTGCAAATTTCCAATAAATTAAAAAATAATAAAAGAAAAATTATCTGCTTCTAACGTTGATAATATAATAAGTAAAAGCAGGATGCTTAATTTCCGGAATTTGATCGATTTGACTGATATTTGTTATAAATGTTTTGGGCCCAATATCGAAATACATAAATTTTATTTTCAACAATTACTTTCACTGTTACTCGGTCTTCTGATTTCCCCAATTGGTCGATTTTGTAGTCTGGTGTAGCTCCCAGACTGGGGCTAAAAGAGAAGAAAAAAGAATAACATGACCAAAAGGAGTATTACTAAGATGTCAATCAACTATGCAGCTAGGATTCCCAGATTTTTTTTAAATAAATATTCCAGTTTGAAAGCAGCAAATCAGTAAAAAAAAATTCATTGATTGTAATTTAATAGGTTAACTTTCATTGTCATAGAAATTTGTAAAATGAGAAATGTGATAGGATTTTATAGGGTTTTGAGGGAAATAATTCTCATTCTCAATTTCACGTTTTAGTAATTATACTCATATTTAAGTTTTACTTATTTTTAATTAAGCTAAGTTGTGATTACTTTTTGATTAAAAATATCTATTGAATAAATCTCAACTTTCGGGTTTTTTTAATTTTAGATATACATACTTTAAATTAGTTTTTTTTAATAAGATGTATGTTACCGTAGTTCCGTATAGTAGCTATACCTTTTCCTTCAATAAATAAAATTTCTGGTTGAGATATGTGTATTTGACTTGAAACAAACCGGGAGATTGAAATCTATGCTATAGTGTCGTCGTGTGAGTGATTGGAGCATCGTAATGCATTGGAGTATTAAGAATAAGTTACTTCATATTTGCAATTCAAATGGTACAGTTTTAATGAGTTTTAAAGTTGATGTAAACTTATAAAATATTGCCTTTTCATAGTTCTTTAACTGAATATTTATTAATTTTCATCAACCTATTTTAGATTCCAGAGTTTCATTTAATATTTAATTTAACATAAATTATTGTAAATGTTTAAAAACGAGAAAATATCACCAGTTATTTATCGATTACAAGATCGATATTACTCAAATCCGACTTTTTAAAGACAGATGAAATCTATGTAGTTTATATTTTGAAATCATCCGATATTTTTAAAGTTCCACGATATTGTGCAATTACTTAATGTATTTTAGTAAAAATACACAATAGAGTGCAGTATTTCAATTGTCCAAAGAAAAATTTAAAAGGTAAAACTTAATATTTCAATTAGAATATTTTCTATAAATTAAGCTGTTAAATTTCTTTAAAATAATTATTTTAAGCTTGACGTGAAACTTGGATAACCATATTTTTGTAATAACAATTTCTTTTTATATAATTTTCATTTTAGAATTGCAAGCCATCAATAATTTTTTTCAGCAGTAAACACCTTATTGTTTCTGTAAACAAAAAGTATGATAATTCTTCGCTATTTCGTGAAATTGTTTCTTGAATTAATGAAAATATATAATGTATTTTCTATGCTTAAACTAACATTTTTATTTTATTTTTATTTTAATTTGAAATTATGTTCAACCATTTTGGTTATAAAGTCGTACTTATATAAATAAACTTAACAGTAGAAATGTAATTACCTAACTTTTCATTATAATATTTAGGTATTAGAAATAATATATATAGATATAACAATACTGTTATAAAACGAAGAAACATTTATTTTTTTTTATTTTGTTGCGAGAAGAAATTATGTTGCCGATTATTAATTTTTTTTATTAGTAGGGAATATTTCTATATGTAGAAGAAATAAAATTGTCGACCCTTCCTTTAAAATCGTTCACATATTTGTACATGGATATTATATTAACATTAAAAACGTTTCTAATGTCCTTTCAATCATTTTGATTCCCAGCACTTACATCGACGGGCTGTGGTTGCTGTTGGTTCTTTTTTACATCCCAAGGTGCGTCGTAACCATCCTCGGGATTAAGGATACCAACTATGGAAGTGGAAGTGACAACACCGTGTCTCGCAGAAGGAGGAGGACTGTAAGTTGGTGGTCTAATGTAGCCATCTCGATGTAGCGTTAACTGACCATCGGGTAAACAACCGGCCAATTGCTGTTGAAGAACTGCAGAAAAGAAATACATATTTTAAAAGGATTCTTTACCGTTAAATAAGTAAAATGATATGCGGGAAAAGAAATATTTTCAGTGTGAATTATAAATAAAATCAGCATTTTATTTAAACTTGAAACTTTTTCACACTAAAATATACAAGTTCAATAGATGATTATTGATTTATTTCATTATTTTTATAACTCTTGGATTTGTTGGTGACGACTCTTTAAGAAATACATTGGTTCAGCTTTTAATAATCTACAGATGTAACCATATTATTTTTTTTTACATGGAAAAGATTTACCAATATTTTATTATATTTCCAGAACACTGCAAATAATATACATAGCTCCATTCAATCCACATAACAGAACCTAAGTAATGTTTTTTTCATTCTACAATAATGTGATGATCTGAGGAGTCTCTTAAATCATTAGTTCAACACTTGGATCTTTATTCTACCTTAAGGTTAGTTATAGTAATCAAAGTTATTTTCCTATTTTGAACACATGTGTTTGAGTTCACGTTAGATGATTTCCGTGAATAAAATATTGACTGCAATTGACTATCTTGTTGATGTAATATATCAAGATATTCTGTTTTTTATAATTCTAGCAATGTGACGTAAGCGTCATAGCTTCTGGAAGCTGTATTTACCTAACGCACATTTGATTTTATACACGAAGATAGAATAATAGTAAGTGAAATGCTTTAATTTGGGTTTCTAGAACGTTGCAATTTTTCTCATTCAACAAAATATTCAATTTATATGATATTTACAAAAATTAATATGTTGCACATATTTAAGCAAATGATTTAAAACATTTCCATTAAAGTCCGTTGCAAATTTTAAAGGCCATATGCGAGAAACATTAAAATAGAATGATGTTGTCTAAGTCAGTACGTTTGCATCCCTAATGCACTGCTAATGCGTAAAATACGTTTTGTTAATATAAAGTAGTCTAGATGTGAAGCAGGAACCATTTAGCATTCTGTTTCTTTATACTACGAATGGCTTTATGAAACTTGTCGTAAGTACAAAAAGTAACACAATTTGGTATTTAAAAATGTGCAGAAAGAGGAACAAGAAAAATATTATTATAAGAGTTTGGTGTCAGAAAAAAGACGTAATATAATGAAGCAATTTGGGACTGGAATTCGTAAGAGAAGTGGGCGTACTCAATAAGCATTACCTACATTTAAAAATATGAGACTTTGTATTATTTATTTTATTTTTTGAGCACATTTTAAAAGCGAATAGATACAGAAGGGTGCTCGTTAGTACAAGTATGGTGTTCTGATGTTAGACAAAACCTTTCGGATTAATCTAAAAATTCCAGAAGAATAGTGTTTTTAAGAAAAAAAAAAGATTATATAAAGAAAAATAGTGTTAAATAAATGGTTAATCACTGCGGGGAGCGGAGATTTATGCGAATAGCTTTATTGCAATAAACAGTGTTCATAAATCCAAATGACAATCATGTAGCTCATCTTATAGAATGATGTTATATTTGTATAAATATAAAATATAGCTGTATCGGTTTTTAATGCCGATCATTTGGCTAAGATGAGAATTTACGTTTTGCAGGTACGGCCGTTAGTGTTGACAAAATATTTCGTTATGTAGAAAAGTTTTTGAATTATGATTAAGAAAAATTAGGTTTTGCGATAAAGTTTTGATGAATAACTAGTAAAGTAAATATGCAATTGAAATTTAAGGATATAATAATCAAAATAATTCCTCAATAATAAAATATTAGACAATATAATGCATTTTCGTGTTAAGAATTTTTATTTCTTAATTAAAATGATTAGAAGATATAGTGAAAGATAGATTTCTAGTAGAAGATATAGTTCTTTTGAAAGGTCAATAAGTTGTAAAAATATATGTGACGAGATTTTAGAATGTTGTTATGTTTTAATTTAAATACAAACATTCAATTTTATTTTTATGAGAACAATTTATAACACAAATGATCTTTAAGTTGTTGACTATGTCCTCCAATATTTAGGACCTTGTTATTTATGCAATTCGTTTCCCAAAGGTAAACAGGCATATTTCTTATATTGGTGTAATTTGTGGATTCAGCAGAATTTTCAAAATAATGAAGGTTTTTAATAAACAGGATCTTTCGTATAAGCAGACACTGTTTTGTTGTAACACAGTCGACGCTTGTTAATTCGAACTGTCAGGAACCGACAAAAAATATCCGATACCAAAGAAAACAAGAACGAAAAATCATGCGTCAAGCATAGATTATGTAACACTTTCCAACGCTTCCAAAATAATTTTACGAATCATACTCTTTAATAAGCTAAAATATAACATCTAAGTAATCCGAATATTTTTATTCAACCCTGTATAGGATCTATAGATTTGTATATATACTACATAGGATGCTAAATTTTAGTTCAGTTAGGAAACACGTAGCACAGTTTAAAATTCTCCGTCTGGAGTTAAATAATACGGAAATGTGTTCCCGAACTTTTGTGCTTCCCTGTATAGGATCTACAGAATTTATACACACCACGTAATATACAAAAAGCCATTTAAAATTAAAATCGCGTTCAGTAACTTAAAACGCACTTCCAGGAATTATTGTTAACATACAGTAGAGAATTCTTTTGTGTGTCCCTGTAAATGAACGATGACTGCTATACACACACTATTCTGTAGTAAGTCTCTTGTAATGAACCTTATATAAATTCCAATGCGTTTAAAATAGAGAAACATTATTTAAATAAACCGCAAATGATTTTTCCCCATAGACCGCAATGTAACGGAATTCTTTTGAGTGTCCCTGTAAAAAAACTATAAGTGCTACACACTTCCGTTGAAATAGGGAACATGCTATAGATAACGATTATAACATATAAAAATTGCAGAGCAATCCGAGCATATTTACGGGAGTTAGAGCACGGACAGACGGCCAGACGGCCATACGGCCAGACAAACCGAAGTCATAAACACTTTTCAACTAGGTTGGAAAGTGTTAAAAAACATTACTGTTCATGTTATCAGTAAAGAAAAAATACTTAAATAGTATTTATAGATATTTTTTTTTTTCAAAATATTAGAGTAGATATTTTGCATAATCCAAGATTTAATTTTATATACCTAATCAACTGGTAGTGTTTTTATTTCTTTAAAATATCAAGGCTTCTTACATTTTCTAATGACAAGTAATTTATAATTTCATTAACTAACATCCATGTTGAAAAAAAAAATTAATCCCCTCCTCTTTCTTGTTTTTACTTCTTATACAAGGATTTCTTTTAAAATTAAATGCCTTATGTAGTAAAAGTTTGCAAAAAAAAAAAAAATGATCCGTTTTATCTGCACTAAAAGTGTATTTCGATACATAAAAGAAGAGAAGCTTTACGGAATTTCTGATATAATTAGTTAGTGATAATTATGAGAGTTTTGACCACATACTATTGTTAAAAAAAAATATATGGTTTCTCAATTTAAATTGAGGAAACCAATTACATGGTTTTTGTAAATAAATCAATAAAAAGCTATTCTGAATTCTTTTGCAATAACACAGTTGTTTTTTCCAAAGAATTTTTCTTATGATTTTCCATTTTTTTAATTTGAATTAACGACCTGGTTTCCAGATTGGTTCTAACTGCGATATTTTCGTAATTTTATTATAAAGTTTGAATTAACCAAAAGCTTAAAAAAAAAAAAAACAGAATTCGAAACATTGCAAGTGCATATATTGCTCACTGGCCCGAAATTAACGATAAAAATAATTGCATGCAAAAACATGATAATTACTCTTTAAAAAATGCATTTTGCATAATTAAAAATGAGAAATAATGCTACATAAATAAATTTGTAGGTAATATACAGGATATCTTAAAAAACTATTATTGTTTAACATTTCTTAAATCTCGTTGTTTTTCTGTTCTTATAAGAATATTAAACTCCGGACATGCTTACCTAAATGTCTGTGTTGCCTGAACACAACTCTTTTGTAACAAACCCAGGCAAACACAACAGTTGTTACAATGACGACAACAGATGCCGCTACTGGAAGTACGAAATAATGGCGGAAATAGAATGGGACATCTTCCTCTGAAGACCGGTAGCCAATGTTGGTTTCTGTTAATTTTACAAAATAAAAAATATCTTCCTTAGAATACATTTGTTTTCAGAAGAAAGAAAATAATCAAATAATACAAAATATTATGTAATTTTTACGTAACATCCATATTTTTTAATATGCAAACATAGAATTTATATTAATATACAAACATTTCTTCTAATCTATAGAGAATGTTGAATGAACAGAATATATGCACATTATAAAATGTGAAGTTCGTTAAAACAAACAGAACAATACATCCGCCTTTATTCGCAGATTGTTTACAATGAAATAACAACAACGGTGTCATTATAATCAGAATAATGTATTTTTTTTTTTTTAATATGACTGCATTTTTTAAATGGAGTCATCTATACAGGAAACATTGTTTAAATTTATGAAAAAATAAGTTTAAAAATGGAATATTTTTCACATAAAAATATTTTTGAGCTGAAAAAATACTTAGATTGCGTTTGGATTCATTTCATTGCATTTCGTTAAAAAAGAAATACTTCAATCGGATAATTTTTTTAAAGACATCCACTTTTCACACATTTTCTTTGAGTTCCTTGTATCAAATAAGCCCGGAAAACTTTTAATGACGCATACTGCTTAACATGCATCTTAATGATTGTCTTTCATGAAATTTTCGAAATATTATCAATTTTACAAGATGCAAATTTAAATAAATTACCTTTATTTTTTATATGTTAGAAAATGTCTTTTAGTAAAAACTTAATGAAGTTACCTCTTTCGGTTGTTGTAAAGGACAGAGATGATGAAAACTCTCCTCTGCCATGCTCATTATATGCAGCTAACCTCACTTCGTAAGTCATCGAATTATCGAGTCGTGTAAGTTGGAAAGAGGATTTATCTCGGGGTACATGTACCGGGTTCCACTCTTCATTCTGTCGACGGTATTCAAGGATATACTCTGTAAAAACAGCAAATATATTCGCGCTAGAGTGTAATATCTTTATCTTACTAATTTGCATAAAATAGAAAAGTAAAAATTATAAAATATAGTATATAAAAAAAGGAATAGAGGAATCAACACAGATTTTATCGGCTTATGGAATAAAGGTTAAAAACCTTTTTTTTTTTCCAACATTTAATATATATTTTTAAATTGTCCATTAACAACAAGAATAAGCATTTCTATATGAAAAATATCAATTGTGTATTCAAATAAAAGTTTGAAATTCATTAAAAGCGATACTTTTGTATTAGCCGCATGCCAGATATTAATAACAGAAAAAATCGCCAAAGATTTCGCTTTTTACAGCATACGTTTTTATTCTGATAATTTTCGTTTTTTAAACGCGTATTTCGATTACCTCTCTGTTAAATTTGTGTTTTATTCATATTATTATATTTATTTATTGATGAAGTTTTAATTTCGTTGTGGAATATTAGTCAAAAACAAGTACGAAGTGTGCAAGCTAGAAGTGTAATCGTAGCCATTTTTAGTTCTTTTCATGATATCGACACATTTCACAGAAACCAAAGTATGTCTGTTAAACATGCCATTACAATATCTTTATTATTCGTAAGTTTTGATCACACTTACTATCATACGATCTGAAACATATGCTATTGCTTCTCATTTGATCCAAGCGACTCTTTCGCGCTGAAAGCAAGGATATTTTGAAGACCGAACGGAATCCACAAATGCAACACGTAAAAAATTTGGCAAATAATCAATGCTAAAAAAGCTTTATAAGTTTATGCTTTAAAAGGTAATTGTAAAGCTCGAGAACTCAGCAAACTATTTTTAGAGCACTCTGATTGGTGAAATTTGATTTGATATGTATCATATCAGATACAAACGGCAAAGTTTACGAATTTAAACTATCACACTGTGTGTTCTCGACCGTTTGCCTCTAAAAAACCGGTGAAAAAATATCCGATATTCGTATGATATGATATTACACAGCTTTAAATGAATTAATGCAGCGATAAATTGCAGCGTGTATCTTTTTTTAAAAGCAGAACTCAAGAACTACATGGCAGAATGAGCTTATTAGTGTTTCATTCATATATTTCAAGCATCCAGAAATCGATTTTAGTTAAAATATTCATAGGTTAGAAGTCATAATTTTTTCGTAAATTTAATTCGAAAAAATATATCTTTGAAATTAATTTTCGAAATAAATATGAATTGCAACCTGTGATTTTTTATGACAAGTTTTCCCAGTATCACGAAAGGCTTTTAAGTCAGAGTGATGATAGATATATAGGAAAATAAGGCAGAAGATATAATACAGTAAAAAATGATTCACCTAGCTTAATAATAAGCTATATCTTATATCTTATTAAGTAGTTACGTTTCTACTAGTTATACATAATCTAAATAGTATTATAGAGTACCTTTTTCCCCCTCAAAGAAAGGTGACGCCCCCGCACTTTTGCTTTGACTTATGTACTATTTGTGGCTATTTCCTATGCAGAAACCGGTATTATTCTACTAGTATGTTCATTAGTTTCTGGTGTCTTTATGCCTAAATTTTTCAATTGAAAACCCTGATGATTTTATGACTAAATTTATAATTTAAGAATCTGCCAGAAATTGTCAATTTGTGAGAAAACTGCACGGATAGAAACTATTGAATGTTTTCCACGAAATAAGCCGAAAAAATGCATAATAATTTTTCTTCATTTTGAAGAAAAAAAATCACTACAAGCCTGTGTTATTCTTCTATTCCTAAGATAAAGGTAAATACATTTAGCGATTCCTTCTTAGTACCACCGTTTCTCAAAAGTACCACTTCAAATACATTTTAAAAGCAAATTAAAATGATAGTATTATTTTCAAAATAATAAAATATTAATTTTGCAGACATTAAAAAAGCAGAAAAAATATGTAACTCGTAATGTTTGAGATGTTTCCCAGCAAGAACTTCGCACATCACATAGCAAACTGGAAGCCAAAATGAGGTACATAAACGGAAAATTATATATCTCAAACGATTTTTTCTTCACAGAAAAACTAATGTTACTTGTCAATGATAGAGTGAAGTACTTAACATTAATTGTTGTTAGCGATTTCACAGACAGCTACTTTTTTTTCAATTTTCATAGGTAATCTGTAAATGCCAGTTTAACTAAAGATACTAGTGAAAGTTTGCTTCATTTGGATCGCTAGTACTATTGCTAAGATTGTAATAGTCTTTTACATAAAGTTTAGTACAAAAACAATATAATGTGAGTTAATAGAGCTTTTGATTCATATTTTGCTCAAGCGGTCTCAAATGCCCCTGCCAGTAGCTATGCGACATTTTCAGTCGCAGCAGTTAAGGGTCAACATTGATCCCAAAGGCACTGAATGCGCCACTGAAGCGTGCCGTGGAATGAATCAAATATTTTTAACACAATATTTTTCAACCGGTACTTTAAAGTGTCGTCAGAGCATAAAGGATTAAGCATATTTATGAAAGTAACAAAAATAATAACACAGAAATGCTTCATTCAAAATTTTTGACAAAAACAAAGGGATGATAAAGAAACGAAAAAGAAAAAAGAAAAACAGTGCGCATCATGAATTTATCATTTCAATGTCACTTACGGAGAACGGGTGACATGTCTTCGGACTTCATCTGGACAAGTGCACCGGATGATGTGACATCAGTTATGACAAAACTGGGTGGATAAGGCGGGTCTAGGGAAAAAAGAAAGAATACACAATCAATAAATAGTGCGTAAATATTTTAGAACATTTTTGTTCTTTTGAACGAAGTCATTTTAAAGCATATGGGAAAAAACTGCACATTAGAAAATTGCATGTTAAGCTTTTATATTTGAAATATCTTAAAAATAAATGTACAGAAACAAAACATTTTTTTCGGATGGAATTGTGTAATATATATGGGTATGATTATTCAGTATTTGTAGATTTTGCATTTATATATTAGAAAAGAAAAAAAAAACCTAAAAAAATAAATGAGAAATCACAATTAAAAAATATATATATCTACTTAGTTTCTGCAGAATTCTCAATGAAATGAAATGGAATTTCCTTATTAAACAAAACTTAATAAGAATATTTTTGTTCGTGAAATATTATGAAGAATAAATGGTCAAAACGTATAAAAAATGGCATTCATAAAAAATCCTTAGAATTTAATTATTTCGTTTTCCTTAATTATACAAACTTATACTATTTGTCATCGAAATATGTGGTTATTTTGCTATGTAATTTGAAACTATTTTAATATACCGCACACTGTAAACAATGCTTTTTAACACTGATAAATTAAAAATATAAACAATCCTTTTTTTTCTTCCTTATTTGAGTTTACACATTTTTTATTGTATTTAACTCTGAATTGTTACAAGGGAATGTTAATGAGGAAATTTCCTTGTACTAATATATGTTTTGAAAAAGTGATTGATGAGAAATGCAGGCTAGACGATTAATTTCATTCCCTAATCTTAAATATATTTACCGTAGATGCCTATAGCGAAAAATATTATTGTCTTTAAATACTGTTTTTCTAAGAGGGCGGAAAATTTAGAATATGATAGGTTATGCACGGTCGTTTATAATGCTTAAAATGTTTTGAGTGTTTAACGAACCTCTCAGGGTTAATATTTAACCATGTTTATGATGAATTATATGACACCACATTGTAACAAAAGAGAAATGCATGCCTATTTTAAGAATGTATTTCCCATGTTTCCTACGTCTTACGTAATAATTTCCACAAGAGAAAAAAAAGTTTAAATTTTGATTTATCTTAAAGTATTCCTTAAAAGTAATCAATAATAGGGCAATTTCTTTAAATTTCGTACCAATTCCAGTCGTGTTTCATAAACTTGATTGTGTCTGTATCAGTCTTTTACAGATCTTTTAGCTCTTTATCCCATTCCAATTAAATGTTGTTGCACTATTTTGACAGAACTTATGAAGTTTATTTTATGTTGAAAACTTATATCAGATTGACTTCTTAAAAAAAAAACTTCGTTATAAGGTGACCTTCTGGATTCAACGTACAACGGGCACGTCCTAAACCGTACTTTTGTCTAAAGTCCTATCTTTTTTTTTTTTTTTTTTTTTTTTTTTTGGTAAAAATTGACTGACGAAAAACTCGATGATTGTCTTACTTTTTTTTATCATTACGTTAATCAAAAGATATCTTCTCTTTACTCAAGAATAAACATTTTTCATAAATCGTCAATTTGTTTCTCAGGCCCTATTTTAAATATCCTTGAAATTTAAACTTTTAAAATTCTTTCCCACTAATGATTCAATTGCCTGTCTAAAGACTATGACAAAAACTCGAATAAAAAATCTGCATACTTAAAAATAAAAATAGTGAAAATTCTAAGAGAAATCTAAAATTTTCAAGTGCAGCTGTTTTGCTTTTCTTCCAGACTATATAATATAAAAAGTATTAAAACCTATTCTTCTGATAGATTCGGATATCCAATGTTCTAAATTGTGCATATAACAAGGAAAAATTCTCAAAAATAAGTAAATAAATAAGACAAATAACGACACAAACCTCTCTAAAATATTATAAAAATAGATGTTGAGTTTTCATCGTTAAATATATCTCAGAAATAGGTTATTTTAATATTTGTAAAAAAATATATAAAATGTTTCAAACCACTGGATAAAATTTGATATGCCCTCTAGCATACTTGTAAGATGATCTTTTAAAAGAGTATTGCTGAATAGGGTTACATCAATTATCAGGTAAATTTGGGCAGTAGACCGGGATGGATAATGTTCCAGCAGAGACAAAATGTCCTTTAGCAGAAAACGTCAAATTTCATATTGAGTTAATGGAAGGAAAAAATCCTTCTTCACGAAACTCTTCTCTGGAAGTATAGAAATCAAACTGCGAGGAAAATTATAAATTCAACACTACTATTATAGGTATGGCAATTAATTTTTAAGAAAAGAAAATAGGATTCAAGAGATCGTTTCTTACCTTATTGCACTGATATTTACTTTTCGCATGTCATTTGTCCAATTTTAATGACAGTGGTGTGCCCCAATGGAATGTGTTAGTGACAACCGTTTATAATTATCCACATTCACTATTAATCCAACTGTTGATCAAAACTATGGATCATATAGAAGGTTTCACAAAAAATTCGAATAATTTTGATGCGCGGTAGACGATTATATATTAAATTTTTTGAAGTTTCCCTGTAAAAATACTGTATACTATACAACGACTACTTTTAAAATGTAAATTGGTACCGTATACCTAAACGACATATAAACAACATTTTGGCATTTGGTCAATTTTTGCGAAAGTTACAATCTGGAAAGTAAAATCATGCGTCATAGCTTTACCGTTTAATAAGCTGAATGATGATATTTAAGTAAACAATTTGGATAATGAATAACACATTTGAAAACCCAAATTAAGTAATTGCCATCTATAGTCGGAAAATTATTCGAATTTTTTTGTGAAGCGCTGTATATCATCCATAGTTATCATCCATAGCTATCATAGTTATCATAGTTATCATCCATATATATGTATACTACATATTCTATAACACGATTGAAAAGTCCCTTCAGTAATTTCTTGTCAGTAAACGGAAATTCAGTCGAATTCATTTGTGTAGCCCTGTATAAAATTTGTTGAATTTATACACACCAAATAACATGAAAAAATTAAATTTAAAACGCATACTACCATTGTGTTTGAAGAATCTTAATATTGTTAAAATTCAACACAAACGATTTTTCCTCTTAGTCCATAATGTAACAGCATACTTTGTGTGTCCCTGTAAACGATTTTATAAACATTACACACTTCATCTTGAATAGAGTACATGGCATAGTAAAAATTAATAACATATATCAATCACATGGCCGTCTGAGTATATTTACGCGTGCTAAAGCACGAGCAGACAGACGGTCAGACAAACCGAAGTCATAACACTTTTGAACTAGTTGGAATGTGTTTAAAATACAAAAACGAAAAAGCAGACAAACATACCATTTTTAGATCTTGATAAAATTTATAATCGGACCACCACAAAAATGAGCCCTTTGTAACAAAGAATGAATCATCTTAATGAGATCACGTGGACATACTTTAAAAAGGAAGAAAAATATTGTATAACATCCTTTGTTGGATTTCGTTTAAAAACTGAAACTGTATCTTACCACTTTCTCTAGTTTTGACTTCGACTGGCTGTGATTCTGGCCCAGGACCAACTCCATTATACGCTTTTATGACTATATTGTAAGCAGTTGCTTTCTGGAGGCCTTTGATGCGATATCGCCGCGCTGATGGATCATTACTCGTGTGGTAAACATAAGCTAGAGGAGACGTATTCACTTTGTAGCCAATGTAGTAACCTTTAAGGACACCGTGGTGAGACTCAGCTGGGGGAGGCTGAAAAAAATCCCAGAGAAATAAGCTGGATAAGTAGTACATTATGTAAACCTACTTAAATGGTCTTTTAATTGAAATGTAAAGGTGAAAATAGAAAGGAAAACTTACGAACTTGAATTAATTTAAGTATGGCAGCTTCAGGCTTTGGGTGTATGTTTATTTCCGTTTTATTTGTAATACAGATAAAAAATACACTTCTGTGCATAATATGATACAGCGTATTTTTTTAAAACTCAAATTAACTTGATATTAATTTTATATTCTATATAAAGGGAAATTTTGTATTTTTTGTTACAGATTTCACTTTAGCGCCAAAGTGCAGTATCTTAAAGTTAATCTTACATAATCAGATCCGTAACCAAATAGAGTATTCCAGCAAATGTGATTTAGCACAAAAGTGGTTTTGAAATCTTTAATGGTATTCACATTAACTTTAAAAGTTTTAACAATGACTCATAATCGAACCCTTGAGATTAAATACACGAACTGAATCAGTAGATAAACTATAAATTGATCATTCGGAAAGAAAATAAAATAAAAATGTAATAATTATGCGTCCTTAATTATATTAGTAAAATATAAAAAAAAATCACTCGAATCTCTCCCGTTGTTCCCGACAAAAATATACAGAAATATGAGTTGGTTTCACAGCACTTCGTCGCTGTTGTTCTTTAAATACGAAAATAAATAATGTTGCAAACAATCTCATATCATTATGTATAAAAATATTTGCTGTTTTGAGACAAAAATGCAATTTTAAAGAACAATACGGAATAATTTTTGACATTTTGCTATAATAGCTTAATTTTTTTTTTTAATCTTAATAATTAAGACGTACACTTGTAAAAAACACTACTACTCTGGACTACTTGTAAGACCCAATAGTGAATTTGCGAAGATATAAAAAGAGTTTTTCACATTTAATAGTTTGACATGGTATAAATAACAAATTTATAAAAAAAGCTATCAATTACACATATTTTTATGGCTTATATATTTGTGATATATTTTTCTTAGATGTCTAAAACTTATAGTGTCAATAACAGTTCTAAACACACATTTTTTTATATTTATCTTAGGTAAGTTCTTGCTACAACTGGAAATCTAACACTTATGGCCACATATTTGGAATGTATTGAAATTAAACCGCAATTTTCAATTCAATATTCGTGTATATTTTTAAAATTTCTAACAAAACTTACCTTCCAAGTGACTTCAATTTGTTTTGAACCAATAGGATGAGCATGTACGTCAGTAGGTGCGCCACTAGGAGCTACAAAAGGTAAAATAAATAAAAAAATAAAAAAGGAAAAACATGAAAGTGATTACTGTTAAAAACAATAGCAAAAGTGATGCATTTGGAAGAAAGCTAAACTACAAGTCGAAGGTTTACTGTCAAAAGGGGTCATCCATTAATTATTTCACTCAAAATTCGTGGCTTTCGACTCCTTCCTGTATCTATGTCACAGACTGTCACACCATGCTTTTTTCACAAGTAAAGGTAAAATTTTCTCATTATTGTAATCTTATTTCCTTAAAAATAGACATAAGATTAAAAAAAAAATCCTAAGCAGGAACCGATATAAGCAAAATATGGACATTTTTAAAAAAGTTTTAAAAAATTCTTCATTACAGAAAGTGATATCGAATGTGCATAAACACTTGCTAAAGAAAAAAATATATCTTTAGACTTTAGCTCTGGATTAGTTTACAAATTAGCTTCCTTGTAATTATTAAATGATAATTTATTTTTTAAAGTATAAGTGCTTCATAATTAACTATTCTTTGGAATTCTAATATTTTCAAATGTGAAGGTAGTAGCAAATGTTATTCCTTTTAGATATTTACAGATGTTATTCATATTACCACAAAAAATGTATTATGAATTATTCAAAAAATCTTTTTATTAATTTTAATATGCTTGAACTTGATATTTTGATGCGTCCTGATAAAACAAATGTGTGATAATATGACCCTTTGAAAGGGGATATTATTTTGGTCTATACTAGAATGATATTTCATTTTTTAAGCGATTCGATTCATTTAACGTGGTCGTAAATAATAAGATGTTCAAATGGGGAAGTGCAGTGTATATACTTACATACAATACTATCTTTAAAATGTAAAATAGTATTGTGTATTCTAACAAGATATCGAAATTGCGATGCAATTATTTTATTTTTACAAAAGTTAGAGCCTAGAGAAATAAATAGAAGGAAAACAGACAATTTTTTTCCTGATCGTTAAAAAGATTGGTGAAGAAGCATTACAAAATGAGGATTAACATAATATTAATACTTAATTTAATGTATAATTATTTTATGTTAGTAAGTATAGCACTTACAGGTATTTAATTAATATAGCACTTAAAAATACTACGTACGTAATTACTTTTACACTGTAACATTAATATAAAACTTGAAAAATAAAGCCTTTTACGAATTTGATATTATTGTTTTTCTAAGAAGCAAAAGCTCTATGTTTTAATCATGAATTGAATACCTTGTGAAGAAAAGAAAATATGAAGAAAGCTCATGAACATTCCATTTCCATTTTCGACGAATTTCAGTTGGCGCATGAAATATGATACATTAGAATATATTCAAGATTACTTTATGGAGGAAATTCGGACGCATGTAATGGTCCCAGTTATTCCTAGAAAAGCTATCTTACATTTAGATAATTGAGGAAAGGATAGCACGTAACTTCAGGAAACAGTAGCAAAATGTTTTATCCCCGTAATCACTAGAAAGCTTGTTAAGCTAAAAGTTTTTCCCCGTATAGGATACTACCAGGTAAACTACGTCAATTTTGTCGTGGGGGGGGGATGGAAATATAGAATGTATATATCTAATAATTCATAGAATCTTGGCTTACTGATTATTTTATAGTAAAAAGAACTTTACTAAATATTTCTGAACATTCATAACACATGTTTACATGAAGGGGTCTATAGAATTTGGTCTCAAGCCTGATTTTGGATACGATTGGACACATGAAAAAAAAAATCTATCAACTTGTATATTACATTAATTTGAGTGGTTTGACCCGAAAATTGTCGATGAGCGATCTCCTATCCAAGGACATATTTTATCAACGACTATCATATTCAAATAGACACCTGAATCATTGTTATTTGAAAATTATTATTAAAAATAAATAATGTTAAATTGAAGCCGGTATATGGAATTAGTTATGAACACAAATAGGGTAGGGTCATAGTTTCACGTTATCCAAAACAACTTCTTTTATTAATAGTATTTTAGCTGGAAAGTATGTTATTTAAGCCTACAGAAAAATATTGTAGATTTTTTAAACTAAGAATTATAGACTGGATGAAACGTATTGACGAAATATGAGATATTCTAATTTTACTTTATTTTTCTGATTTTATTATGTGTCAAATTTATTCATTGTGCTAATTTACAAAAGTCATATAGATCTGAATAGAGAAGATTTTATATTTTTTACATAAAAATGTATATGTTATTGAAAAAAAAAATCATAGTTCAAACAATAATTCGAAGTTATTCAGTATTTCAGTTTTTGATTTTCGCTAGGGAGATAATCTGAAAATTTGATCCGTTTCCAAAAACTTCATATTTTATGCAAAATTGTAGAAAAATCGTTAAAATTTGAATTTAAATCAATAAATTATTTTACATTTCTATGTTGAAATATATGGGTGATAATGTTTGTTAATTTTTAAACTTAAAATGACAATTTTACCATAAAGAAAAGCCTTACGAGAAGTGTAAATTAACATAAAAAAAATAGAAAAATGACCTTGAAGCAGTAGTGATATGTACAGATAACACCAGAACAAGTTTTCCGCATATGAATATTACAAAATCCTACAAAACTCCTAGTACAGTAAAACCTGTGAAAACGCTATCGATAAGGACCAGAAAAAAATTTCGTTTCAGACATTTTTCCCTTTTAGTAGATATAATTGTATAGTATTCTTTCTGGTGGGACCTTGATGAAACTTTTCCGTTTAAAACAGGATTCTGTTATAGTCAAGTTCCGTTTGTACAGGTTTTACTATAAATTCCCCCCCCCCCTTTTTTGACAATTTTGAACCGACACCACTGTGACTTTATCAGCCTAAAACAAGATAAGCGGTGGCTGATGGCATTACAGAACAAGTTTGTGTTGCTCAATGATATAAGAAAACAACATTTCTATCATACATGAATTAAAAAAGGCTCAAATCTAAAAACAATAAAGTCTTCTCGAAGCTAGGCTATTTTAACATAGTTTAAATAAAATAAAAATGATTAAGATGTATTCATTTGTAATATTCATATGCAGCATGAAAAATATTTGTTTTGGTTTTGAATAAGATATTTCGGTACTTTTATGTTGGCAGGCGCAAATCTCGCCAATAGCAGCTTTATTTTTTTGCGTGCGTAAATTATAAACAATGCTTTGATGTTTGAAATAAAATTTCTTGATCTATAGTATTATTTTATATAATTAAATTTTTTATTTCCTATGAAATGGAAGAAATATGCGTATTTTAAATGTATGTGTTTTAAAGGAAAATTATGTATTTTAATTGAAATGTGTGAAAAGACTTTATTTTAAACTAGCAAAACCCGCGGCTTTGCTCGCGTAATTCTTAAAAAATGCAAAGTGGTATTCGTTGGTCTATTTTCATTAGAGGAAATTTTACTGCCACATATAATTCAGAAATTATTAATAAAGAAACACTAATGTCGTAAAAAATTGAAATTTTAGAACGATTTTCGCTCTTTCACCCGCCATCTCCCCCCAGTGTGGTAGTGTCACCGATATAAAATATAGCCTATGTTACAGCAGGAACAGTTACTATCACTTTTGAAAATGGTTCTGTAGTTCCAGAGATTCCATAGAATTTGTAAGTTAGAATGTTTTTAAAGCGGTTTCCGCTCACCTCACCTTTTTAAATTTCGGATTTTTTTAGAATTTGTTCTTAGAGAGTTTCATTTTATAAATAAGTACCGTGCCAAATTTCAAGTTTCTAGTTCCTTCAATGTAAAAAAAAATCGAAATTTTAGAACATTTTTCGCTCCTGCACCCCCCCTGGGTGTAGTGGCACCGACATAAAATATAGCCTATGTTACAGCAGGGGCTGTTACCATCAATTTGCCACCATCACTTTTGAAAACGGTTCTGTAGTTCCTGAGATTACATAGAAAATGTAATTTAATGTTTTTAGACCGCTTTTCGTTCATTTCACCTTTTTAAATTTCGTTTTTTTAGAATTTGTTCCAGGAGAGCATTTGCATCTTATAATTAACTGCAATGCCAAATTTCATGTTTCTAGCTCCTTCAGTATAAAAAAATCGCAATATTAGAACGTTTTTCGCTCCTGCACCCCCCCTGGGGGTAGTGGCACCGACATAAAATATAGCCTATGTTACAGCAGGGATTGTTAATATCAATTTGCCACCATCACTTTTGAAAATGGTTCTGTAGTTCCAGAGATTCCATAGAAATTGTAATTTAGAAAGTTTTTAGAACGATTTTCGCTCATCTCACCCTTTTAAATTTCGATTTTTTTTAGAATTTGTTCTTAGAGAGCATTTACAGTAACTACCATGCCAAATTTCATGTTTCTAGCTCCTTCAGTATAAAAAAATCGAAATTTTAGAACGTTTTTCGCTCCTACACCCCTCTGGGGTTAGTGACACCGACATAAAATATAGCTTATGTTGGAACAGGGATTGTTACCATCAATTTGCCACCATCAGTTTTGAAAACGGTTCTGTAGTTCCAGAAATTTCATAGAAATTGTAATTTAGAATGTTTTTAGAACGCATTTCGCTCATCTCACCCTTTTAAATTTCGATTTTTTTTTAGAATTTGTTCTTAGAGAGCATTTACATCTTATAAGTAACTACCATGCCAAATTTCATGTTTCTAGCTCCTTCAGTATAAAAAAAAAATCGAAATTTTAGAACGTTTTTTGCTCCTACATCCCCCTGGGGATAGTGGCACCAATATAAAATATAGCCTATGTTGGAGCAGGGATTGTCACCATCAATTTGCCACCATCACATTTGAAATCGCTTCAGTAGTTCCAGAGATTACCCCCTACAAACAAACAAACAAAAAAAACAAACTTTACTACTTTATAATATTAGTATAGATTAAACAAATGCAATACGAATGTGGGTGATGGGAGCAATACTTGGCGGTTTATCATCTACGCCCGGATAACATAAAAGCACCGACATTTCTTTAGTATTTGTAGCATTTTCTACTCAGTGATTTTTCGTTTACTAATTAGGTTTCAGCTAAAAAAAAAACACACGAGTTCGAAATTTTCTCGTTATGCATAGGACACTTTTACATATATAAATTAAAGTGTACGTATTATTAATTAAAACATCTCGCTTTACTATGCTCTATGCTAAAAATGCGTATTCGGAAAAAAGAAAGAGATGGAATTTGGTATTTCTATGAGTTTTTTCATGTTTACATTATTTATTTTGATTGAAATTTTCACGAGTCGTATAGTTTCTTCTTACAAATAAAAAAACAAAACAATGGCACTCCGGGAGTGCCGACAGAAGTGAAAACTTGAACAATTACGTGTGTATTTTTTGAATCATCAGAAACGTTTTATTGCGCAGAAAATACTTTTCAATGAAGTATTTTTTTTAATTCATTACTATAAACTACTACTACAAAAATTATATTACAATTTTCATTTAATGCGCTATTGTACATGAAAAATAATGCATATTATTTTACGGTGCGATCCAAGGGTTTACCACTGCTTGGCGCGTTTTCAAAAAATTGCCAAATTTGTGCGTTTCTGCCTGTTGTCTCCCGGAGTGGCAACCTCCAGAAGACAACAGGCAAATTGAAATGGCGATAATCAAAATAAAGCAACAATACATATTTTAAAACATTTAAAAGCAAAATAATGTCAAAATAACGTTTTTAAAAACACAGATTTTTTATTTAAAAAAAAAAAAAAATCCACTTTTTGGAATGGCTAGGTAAGAATTAAATTCACCTGCTTTTGTGCGGAGTGTTCCGAAAACTACGCAAATTGAAATCGCGAGAATCAAAATAAAAGCAAAAATAATTAATCTAAACCTTTAAACAGCAAAATAACATCAAAATACATTTATGAAAAATAAAAGAGAACCAATGATCTCGACCTAATCCTTACTCAAGCCACCATTTTGCGCTTTTAAAAAATGATGCCACATTGGCGATTTCTAAATTGTTTACTTACATTTATCGTATTGTAACCCACAATAAGCAAGTGGTAAAATGTTGCCATTCTTAATTTTTAAATAGTTACACATAGGAAAAGTAATGGATTTAGCAATAAAAAGGTCCCTGAAAAATAGATTGCATTTATACGAGAGTAAAATTTTATTCGTTCAAAACAATTTGGACAAAAGACATAATTTAAATACAGAATTATTAAATTAAACCCTACAGAGTTGATTTTTTTAGATACTGCATTTATGAGTGAAATAAAATATTTTATTTGACAAATTTAATAAGATACATATAAAAAAGATAATACGAGCAGTAAAAAACAACGTTTTCACGATATTACATAAAAGTTAACGATTAATGTGAAGTTGAAAAAACGAAAATACACGAAATTCCTTAATGCCGCAATCACTGTACCGCACATATGATCGCTTCGCGAACATGAAACCGAAAAAAAAACATCACTGGATACAGCAACTTCGTCGTATCGGAATCCCAAGAAAAACACGAAATTCGTTAATGCCGCGATCACTGTACCGCACGTATGATCGCTTCGCGAACATGAAACCGAAAAAAAACATCACTGGATACAGCAACCTCGTCGTATCGGAATCCCACGAAATACACGAAATTCGTTAATGCCGCGATCACTGTACCGCACGTATGTTCACTTCGCGAACACGAAACCGAAAAAAAAACCATCACTGGATACAGCAACCTCGTCGTATCGGAATCCCAAGAAAAACACGAAATTCGTTAATGCCGCGATCACTGTACCGCACGTATGATCGCTTCGCGAACATGAAACCGAAAAAAAACATCACTGGATACAGCAACCTCGTCGTATCGGAATCCCACGAAATACACGAAATTCGTTAATGCCGCGATCACTGTACCGCACGTATGTTCACTTCGCGAACACGAAACCGAAAAAAAAACATCACTGGATACAGCAACCTCGTCGTATCGGAATCCCACGAAATACACGAAATTCGTTAATGCCGCGATCACTGTACCGCACGTATGATCGCTTCGCGAACATGAAACCGAAAAAAAAACATCACTGGATACAGCAACCTCGTCGTATCGGAATCCCAAGAAAAACACGAAATTCGTTAAGGCCGCGATCACTGTACCGCACGTATGATCGCTTCGCGAACATGAAACCGAAAAAAAACATCACTGGATGCAGCAACCTCGTCGTATCGGAATCCCCAAAAATACATGAAATTCGTTAATGTCGCGATCACTGTACCGCACGTATGATCCCTTGCGAACATGAACCCGAAAAATAAGCATCTCTGGATGCAGCAACCTCGTTGTATAGAGATCACAAAAATACACGAAATTTGTAAATGCGGCGATCACTATACCGCATGTATGATCGCTTCGCGAACATGAGACTTCCTTGAAAACTGCAATCAATTAATTCACACTGTTCTAAAGTAACAAGAGTAGCCACGCACATACATAAATTAAAAAAAAAAATCAAGATTTAAATAAAGAAGCAGATGATGAATATCATGACATAACCATTTAATGACATAAGTGTTATTTAACTGTATTAAAAAAAAACATGTTTTAAATAACTAATAAATCATTAAATATCATTAAAATACAAATAAAAGTCGAATAATCATTTGATGACGTAACAAATACGTCATACGTAACAAATACGTCATACGTAACAAACGCGTCATCACAAAAAATATCATTGCTCAGCCTTTCCAACAATAAAAGAGCTACATCTGGCTAACTATCGACGATTTGGCACGAATGAGAAATGATGAGGGTTGCAAGAGTCAGTCGGCTATCGCGCGCGCGCTAGCACGCCGATACAAACGGACGCCAAGCAGGGGTCAACTCTTGGATTCACCCTATTTTACATACAAAAATTGCAATCTATTGCTTAAAACGTAAATTTACAAATAAATGAAATATAAAATTTAATTAATTGGTATTCTTTGAAATGAATACCAATGAAACTTATGAATTTTCATCCACAATTTAAATAACTCTCAATACATTCATCATTTCTTCCATGAGATTTAGTTTCATATCTTTTGTAATAACATTTATCTGCAAAATAGGGTTCCCGCTTCCTATCACTCCAAAAATGACTTCGTTGCTGCCTGTCTTGTTTATGGTATTCGTGAACATTATGCTTTTTTCTATCTTCATGCTGCGCGTATTGTTTGCGGTATCTATAATTTCTATCAACATCAACAAACTTTTCTTTTCTATAAAATGATTTCACTTCATTTACGTATCGGTAACCACGTTTCTTAAAACTTTCGTGAAATATTTCATTATTTTCATTTTTTTTTATATTACTTCCGTCGATTTTTCTCGTGCTCGTTAAATTATAATATTTTCCGTGTTTTGTTATTTCATTTTCATCTTTTGATTTGGTCTCGCGAGTTGAGTCACTTTTATCTGTTTTCACCGCGCGTGCTAAATTTATCTTGAAATTATTTTCTGAATTATTTTTATTCATAATACCAATCATTTCGCTTTCTGCACGTGAACTATTTCCTTTTGATACTTTCGCTTCATTGTATGAATTGGCAACATATACAGTGGTGTCGGTAACAGTGTCGCGAATTCAGTGGTTTTTTCCCATCTCAAAAATGCCCAACGCGCCTAAAGAAGTTTTCACTTCAAAAAGTAAAAAAAAATTAATTAATTAATTTTTATTTACCCTCTTCTTTTGCTTGCACATGACGGCTTTGAGATGGTTCACTAAGTCCAACTCCATTCTCCGCTAGCACTTGCACTGAATAGGAAGTTCCTGGATGTAAGCCCTCTAAATAGGTGGATGTATCGCTTCCTCCTACAACAACTTGATGAAGTTGTTTTCCAGCGACACCTAGAAAGAAGAAAAAGTATGATAAGGCGTAAAATTTATTATTTCCATCTTACCTCATTTTTCTTATATGGGCTTGAAAATCAATTATTCTAATATACCTTATTGATACAAATTCAATACGTGTTTGAGAATTTTTATGCTACATGTATAATGTAAGACTTCTCATCTATCTATCTATAAATATAATAAAGATAAAAGTTTATGTGTGATTATGAGTGTCTGTCTGTCTGTCGGCTGTGTTCTGAAGAGATCGCTGTATGTAGAGCTACAAAATTTGGAAACAAGGTACTTCGATGCATGTAGTTTTGCATCTGGAAGCCCGATTTTGGAATTTTTGGAATAGTTTTTTATTTATTCTAAATAAAATATTCTACTTTTATATTATTTTCGAATAAAGGTAAGACAATTAGAAAATAAGAAAGAATCACCAATTAGTATTAGAATTTAAAAAATATATTATCAACTGTAGGGATCACATAACGTTACAGAAGTTAACTATAACAATTATGTAGTACAATATTTGGACATTCCTTACTTTGTAGAAAACCTTTTAATATGCAATATAATTTAAAAAGTGTTAAAATTAATGTGTCATAATATTGAGATAAAAGTTTTGTCCAATTATTGGTATTTTGACAAGACAAAAAATTAAAAAAAATGCATGTGTAAATGGTATATAAAGAATGCTAAATTCTCAAATTTGTCTAGATATAGGAAATGTGCTATTTTGACAAGAACAAAGTTTAAAAACATGCATGTGTAGATGGTTTAATCAAAATGTGTTCACTAAGAAGTTGAAAGGTCTCTCTTATTCAACAAATAAAATTTGTTTTACACACATTTTACTAAAGTATTTCCTAACCCAGGTTCTAAAAATGAATATAATTTTAATGAAATATCCTTTAGCATTCAGTCATGAATAGCTTTCAATTTGTTTCCCATTTCTTCTCTTTGAAGGAATCATTTGAAAAGAGGAGTGAGGAAATTAATCGAAAATAAAACTCTTCTCAGACCACTCAAAAGAAGAAGCGTCATCTGCAGGTGTGTGTTCTTAATTTCACGATATCTTTCAATAAACTTTCCTTCTACAGTTTTCTTTGAAAGAAAAATTACTAAAAAGCTTTACTTATAAGATTTCTTTTTAATACACAGAATGAATGAAAGATCTTAAAAATGTATTTTGAAATTCATTAATTAGAAGTTTCTTAAGAAAGGATAGATGTATAATACAACTTAACAATGTAAGTAACCTCTTCGCTACTGAATATTAATGTTATACAAGATGGAACCCGTTGAAATTTGACGAAAGAAAATGTTCAAAATGTAACTGTTAGATTAAATTTATAATAAATCTACAAATAATAATTACAATAAACAATCAATCTTACATTGGCTAGTCTAACTTTTAAATCAAACATTATTTTAAACTAAAGTTATCAAACTGTTGTTTCCATTAACTTCAACTTTTCAAATTATTGAAAAATTAAACTTTATTCATATAAGTAATCAGTAACATGTCATCAGGGTAAGTAATTATGATGAAGTTATCAATTGAGGCTCTGATCTTTGGGATTATGGAATGAAAAATCAGGAAAAAATACGTCATTTTGACAGAATCATAGAAATTTTTCTTTCAATGAAATATAAACATACGTCATTTTCATGTTACGTACACTGTAAACTGAAATATCTGAAAATCAGACATTTAAGTGTCTGAAACGGATGGTTAAAAAAAGAGACACTTTGAAGTGTCTTAAAATTTTAAGACATTTGTACGTGTCTTATTTTCAGACATTTGAAGTGTCTGAAATAGCGCCATTTTTTTTACCCGGGTAAACAGAATGTAAAATAAATTGCAAAAAATGTGAAGTGCTGCCATCTATTGTATCATTTCGATTACGGGAGGATAATCTGAAATCCTCATTCTACCCACGATTGGGTTCGATCTCGCGTCCTTCTGTTTACGAGACTAACGCCTTAACCAATCAAGCCATCAAGACATGTGAAGGATTTGGTTTTAAATTGAAGTAATGAGATGACTCGGTAGCGTGGTGATATTTTTATAGAATTAATTTATATATTTTTGAGAAATTAAAAAAAATTGGTAAGATTTGGTAAATTTCAAATTAAAATTGTACAATTTTATTATTTATGTGAGGGGGAGGATATATGAATGATACATATTTTCAATTCAAATAGTATAAATTAAGTGATTAAACATATAACAAATTATAACACCTTGTAATTATATACCTCTTTTAATTGCTAAAAGGCGTAAAATAAAAAGATTATAAAGAGTAAAATAAGTTTTTACAGAAAAAAGAGAATAATACCTTATATTAAGTATAATAGAAAAACCACAGTCCTGGCAAGATAATATCAAGAAGAAAGCATCCAAATAAATTTCAATGAAAGTAAAATAATTTTTCCCCTGCAACCTATACTATGAATCCATTATAAGGGAAACCATAGAAGTTGTAACACGTAAAAATGCAATATGTAACGATGCAACATTTTAACTTACCAAATTTGCTTGTCATTTAACTTACAAAAATTATGACTCGAGTTATCCTATGGTTACAAACATGGAAATAAACATCCAAGTAAAAAATAGAAAATAAATAACGTGCATAATTTAAAAAGTACGTGAAAAATTAAATGATAGCATTACAAATGATTCCATAGATTGTGCAATTATAGAATATTCTTATTTGTGTGATAATGACTCAGATTGAGCTGAAACATGTCAACAGTGTAATAAAACTTATTTTACTGTTTATAATATTTTTATTGTACACCTTTTAGCAATTAAAAGAAGTATTAAATGTGATTATTAAAAATATAGGGGCGGGGTAATTTTTTTCTGCGTACTTTCTGAGACATTTTCCGACTCATTTTTTAACGCAAAGACAGGAGATTAGCTGTTGAAACGATTTAGGATCGTAATCAGTGTTCCATTTTTTAAATAAATGAATTACTTTTCGAATTATATGCAGATTCTGACTCTCACTTCTCGCTCCGAAAATTTGGTTTAAAACGCCACCTTTGACAGTATTTTCTGAAAGATCTGTTGTATTTACCAAAACATGGCAAACACTATGCGATTACATAGTTTCTGAATAAGAAAACCTACCCTTTTCCTGTTTTTTTGAACAGAAATGAATTAAAAAAATTGTGATAAATTATCTTCTCTGAATATCTGAACAAGAACAGGGTCGCCTTGAATAGTGTCGCCATCTGTTATCAAATTATTTTAATCAGTCCCAATTAAAATCAATCTTATTTCTTATAGACAAAGTTGACGAAATTCTAAGGTAATATATAGATGTGAACATCTAGAAGGTAAATTTAAACTCTAAAAATAAATATTTAAATTATTCTAAAGGATATAATATTTTTAGAAATGAAAAATTGTTATACACATTACATGCAAAAGAAATTACACGCTTTTTTTTATACACTTTATTGTCTAATATTACATCCCTCTATATTATATGTCTATATTATCTATGATATATACAAATTGTAAAGAGATTTTTATTAGTCGAATATTGCAGTTAGAGACGTTTGGACGCAAGTGATTTTCCAGGGCCCCACGCAAAATTTAGTGAATGGAAAGTATTTGAAGCAACATTCTTCTGTTCCGAAACCTTATTTGATATTGCTGGCATATACAGGGGCAAGATTGTATCACAGTCACCACGTATATCACACAATTGTAGTAAATTCAGAATTCAGACACTTAAGTGTCTGAATTCTGCCTTACTTTCATATGTCTTATTTTCAGACATATCGTGATTATTCAGACATTTTTCTTAGTTATTTTATACCCTGGTAACAGTAAGACACTTATGTGTCTTAAATTCAGACACCTCTGATGTCTGAATTTGCACTGAATTTTCAAATTCAGACACTTAAGTGTCTAAATTGCTTTTTCAGACACATATGTCTCTGAATTTAAGACGCCTCTATTTGCAGTGTATACCCAGGTAGCACAAAAGTATGGGCCCATGTGGGACCATATGGGACCCATGTGGACATATGGGGTCTAGCTGGGCCCATTTGTCCATGAGAAACCCAGGTAAATCTATGTAAATTGGTTTTGTAGCATGTGGTTCAAAGCGCACTTATCGTGTATTTATTTTATTATTAGTTGTTTACTACTTTATTAATCCATTAAATTAATCATAAAAAAACAAGAAAATGTTGAATTAATAGTATCTGTACAGCATTTGGTAAAACTATATAGATTTGCATGGATCGATATGGGTACCTATATAGATCTTAATAGAAAATCTATCAGAATCTGGGAACAACGTTTTAGCGTTACACATAGCCTTTTTTAAGTTAAATTAAAATAAAAGTTAATGATAATATAAATAATATGTAATTATTTACATTGTAATTAAATATTATCATTATATATTTAATAATGAAAATATAATATCTATGCAAATTGATTTTGTAATATATCGTTCGGAGCGCATTTATCATGTATTTATTTTAATATCAGATGCATACTACTTTATTAATCATTAAATTAACCATAAAAACAAGAAAATGTTGAATTAATAGTATCTGTACAGTATTCAGTAAAACTACATAGATTTGCATGGATCGATATGGGCGACCTATATAGATCTTAATAGAAAATCTATCAGAATCTGGGAACAACTTTTTAGCATTACACATAGCCTTTTTTAAGTTAAATTAAAATAAAAGTTAATGATAATATAAATAATATGTAATTATTTACATTGTAATTAAATATTATCATTATATATTTAATAATGAAAATATAATATCTTTGCAAATTGATTTTGTAATATGTCGTTCGGAGCGCATTTATCATGTATTTATTTTAATATCAGATGCATACTACTTTATTAATCATTAAATTAACCATAAAAACAAGAAAATGTTGAATTAATAGTCTCTGTACAGTATTCAGTAAAACTACATAGATTTGCATGGATCGATATGGGCGACCTATATAGATCTTAACAGAAAATCTATCAGAATCTGGGAACAACGTTTTAGCGTTACACATAGCCTTTTTTAAGTTAAATTAAAATAAAAGTTAATGATAATATAAATAATATGTAATTATTTACATTGTAATTAAATATTATCATTATATATTTAATAATGAAAATATAATATCTATGCAAATTGATTTTGTAATATATCGTTCGGAGCGCATTTATCATGTATTTATTTTAATATCAGATGCATACTACTTTATTAATCATTAAATTAACCATAAAAACAAGAAAATGTTGAATTAATAGTATCTGTACAGTATTCAGTAAAACTACATAGATTTGCATGGATCGATATGGGCGACCTATATAGATCTTAATAGAAAATCTATCAGAATCTGGGAACAACTTTTTAGCATTACACATAGCCTTTTTTAAGTTAAATTAAAATAAAAGTTAATGATAATATAAATAATATGTAATTATTTACATTGTAATTAAATATTATCATTATATATTTAATAATGAAAATATAATATCTATGCAAATTGATTTTGTAATATGTCGTTCGGAGCGCATTTATCATGTATTTATTTTAATATCAGATGCATACTACTTTATTAATCATTAAATTAACCATAAAAACAAGAAAATGTTGAATTAATAGTATCTGTACAGTATTCAGTAAAACTACATAGATTTGCATGGATCGATATGGGCGACCTATATAGATCTTAATAGAAAATCTATCAGAATCTGGGAACAACTTTTTAGCATTACACATAGCCTTTTTAAGTTAAATTAAAATAAAAGTTAATGATAATATAAATAATATGTAATTATTTACATTGTAATTAAATATTATCATTATATATTTAATAATGAAAATATAATATCTATGCAAATTGATTTTGTAATATATCGTTCGGAGCGCATTTATCATGTATTTATTTTAATATCAGATGCATACTACTTTATTAATCATTAAATTAACCATAAAAACAAGAAAATGTTGAATTAATAGTATCTGTACAGTATTCAGTAAAACTACATAGATTTGCATGGATCGATATGGGCGACCTATATAGATCTTAATAGAAAATCTATCAGAATCTGGGAACAACTTTTTAGCATTACACATAGCCTTTTTTAAGTTAAATTAAAATAAAAGTTAATGATAATATAAATAATATGTAATTATTTACATTGTAATTAAATATTATCATTATATATTTAATAATGAAAATATAATATCTATGCAAATTGATTTTGTAATATGTCGTTCGGAGCGCATTTATCATGTATTTATTTTAATATCAGATGCATACTACTTTATTAATCATTAAATTAACCATAAAAACAAGAAAATGTTGAATTAATAGTCTCTGTACAGTATTCAGTAAAACTACATAGATTTGCATGGATCGATATGGGCGACCTATATAGATCTTAACAGAAAATCTATCAGAATCTGGGAACAACTTTTTAGCATTACACATAGCCTTTTTTAAGTTAAATTAAAATAAAAGTTAATGATAATATAAATAATATGTAATTATTTACATTGTAATTAAGTATTATCATTATATATTTAATAATGAAAATATAATATCTATGCAAATTGATTTTGTAATATGTCGTTCGGAGCGTATTTATCATGTATTTATTTTAAAATATCAGATGTATACATTTTTATTAATCCATTAAACGAACCATAAAAACAAGAAAATGTTGAATTAATAGTCTCTGTGCAGCATTTGGTAAAACTACATAGATTTGCATGGATCGATATGGGCTACCTACATAGATCTTAATAGAAAATCTATCAGAATCTAGGAACAAATTTTTAGCGTTACATAACTTTTTTAAAGTTACTTTAAAATAAAAGTTAATGATAATATAAATAATATGTAATTATTTATATTGTAATTAAATATTATGATTATATATTTAATAATGATATAATATAATATTTATGCAAATTGATTTTGTAATATGTCGTTCGGAACGCATTTATCATGTATTTAATTAAAAATATCAGATGTATATTACTTTAATAATCCATTAAATGAACCATAAAAACAAGAAAATGCTGAATTAATAGTATCTGTACAGCATTCGGTAAAACTACATAGATTTGCATGGATCGATACTGGCTACCTATATAGATCTTAATAGAA
Organism: Maratus michaelseni; assembly: GCA_963931845.1. Lineage (NCBI taxonomy): Eukaryota > Metazoa > Arthropoda > Arachnida > Araneae > Salticidae > Maratus > Maratus michaelseni. The sequence continues at coordinate 192,274,162 of OZ007587.1, forward strand.
AATCTACCAGAATCTGGGAACAACTTTTTAGCGTTACACATAGCCTTTTTTAAGTTAATTTAAAATAAAAGTTCGTGATAATATAAATAATATGTAATTAACTATTATCATTATATATTTAATAATGATAATATAATATCTATGCAAATTGATTTTGTAATATGTCGTTCGGAGCGCATTTATCGTGTATTTATTTTAATATCATATGTGTATTCGTTAGTAATTCATTAAATTAATCGTAAAAAATTATAAAATGTCGAATTAGCCATAGCTGTGCAGCATTCACAGTAAAACTTGTATATTTGTGTGGATCAAGATAGGTTGTCGATATAGATCTTTATAGAAATCTGGCTGAATCTGGTACAACTGCTTTGTGATAACTTATATCTACTCGAGTGGCAACACAGACGGACTAATGGCAATGGCGGCTGTTTCAGGGAGGATCGCTGTGTTTACGTCTCAGAATTAAGGTAAGTACCAAGTACTCTGTAATGTATACTTGTTTTAACTGTTTTTTTTAATCTTTTATGCATACAATTTATATTTGTATCTACAAGTTTTAAAGCTAACTTAATCCGTATTTAAATCTGCGATCCGAGCGTTTTGTTTTTGACGACATTTATCAATTTTTCCGTAAGATGCCATGTCGTTATTAAATATGAAGGTTTTGTTCAGGTAGTTAAAAGTAAAATAATACATTCATTTCCGTTTTAAAATTTATTTTAATAGAGTAATCTATTTCCATATGCGATGTTAAGTTCTTGTTTGACACTAAATTTATTATTAAGGAACTTTTTATAATTATATAGCAACCATTTATATTTTGTTCTAATGTATTATATGGTGCATATTTTGCTGAAGAAACAAACTTAAATATGCCTTATTAAGCATATTTGGGCAATTTTTAGAATACATATATGTATGTATTACTTAAATTCAAAGAAGGCAGCGTAGGTTATAACCAGGGCTTTACAAATTTGATAAAATCTGGTAGCCAGCAAAAAGTTCTAGTTGCCAGTAAAAATAACCCCTTCCCCGTCATTGATTTTTTAAAAAAAAGGGTTTTTTATGAATTAATTGAGAGAAAAAAAGAAGCATAGTTTAGAATTATTATTGTGCTGTCCTTTAAAAAAAAAAAAAAAAAAAAAAACCTACAGTGAAATGTTTCTTTAAAAAAAAAAAAAAAAAAAAAAAAAAAAAAAAACACCCTTACTACATCAAATATTTTACTAAAGTCAATGTTTTTTGTTTTGCTCTGTTTTTATGCACTTTTTAGAATATTAAAAATAGTTAAAAATACCTAAGGAGTGCTTATTTAGTTTTAAAATAAATGAAAATAACAATTGCAGAATTCTGGCAAAACATGAGCGCTTCATATTCACAGATTTTCTTTTATAATAAAACTTTAGAATGATCTACATAATTTTTGGTACTTTTCGGTTAGCCGGGCGCCAGTGATATATGCACATATATAAATACATATGTATATACATACATATGTATATGTGTATGTATATATATTTATGTGTAGATATGTGTATATATATATGTGTTTGTGTGTATATAACATGTATGTATATCACTGGCACCCGGCTAACCAAAAAGTACCTAATTTTTTTATGTTAAACCATTAATATGTAATAAAATGCTTCGTTTTCAGCTGATTATGTCAGGTGCAGGGTTGGCATTTTTGCCGGCAAAAAAGTATTTTTGCCAGGACAGTGGCAAAAACTGGAAAAAACCAGGGCAAAAATGGAAAAAAAATGGCAAATTCTTATTGGTCTTTAATGTGTGATCTATAAATTAAAAAGGATCATAATGGTATAAATAATTGGATATTAGATTTAATAACATACCATTTAATATTTTTATTTTAATTTGCTAATTAATAAACATAATTAAAATAATTTTGTATATTTTAAATGTTTATAAAATAGGTGGGATTCAGTCTAATAGGAACTTAAGAACCAAATTAAAAACCAGATATCTATCTTTTTTTCCCCTTAACTACAGCATTTTGTCAGTCATCATATTTATTATTTCTACTGCCAACATTCTTTTATCTAAGCAAATACAAAACACAGAACAATAAATTATATACCATATAAAAGGATTTTGAACAAGTTTCTGACATAGTACACTTACATTTTGTTAAAACATGTTTCCTTATTAAAAATTGTGGTTAATTAAAAATTAAATTGGCATTGTTTTCTTAAATGAAAAGATAGATTTTCTCAAATTAGTGTTTTCACAAAAATTATCAATTTAAAAAAAAATAATAATAGTACAAACATGGCATATGTAATAAGAGTACATTATTTACATAATATATAATATGTAGAATACTTAAGTACAACTGCGGATTATGGAGGATTATTCGAGCTAAAAGAGAGAAACTTCCCCAATTCATATTTTGCAGAAAAAGTGATTAGTAGTGTCAATGCGTATAATTGGTGGAGAAGTATCGAAAAAACTTATGAGATTTCAAAAGACTTCTGCTCATTAGTTGCACATCTTGAAATATGTCCAGCAAGTAGTGCTGCTATTGAAAGATTTTTTTCGAATTTTTCATTTGTGCAAACTAAAATTCGAAATAGATTTTCTACAAATACTTTTTCTAAACTAGTTTATTGTTATGAAATGTTAAAACAGCAATAATTAGGTTGTGATGGAGATATCACTGAATTACATGAAATTTAATAGTGTTCTGCTTTAAATATAATTTTATATAAATTGAATTTAGAATATAATTGTTTATTTGAATTTCTAACACATATAAACATAAATGCTTTACACATTTAGAGCCTGCACAATGTGAATAATCAATAATATTATGCGTATAATCAATAATAATTATTGTATAAACATGAATAAATAATTAAGTTTTCTATTTATTTATATAAAATAAGTATTTTTTTCATTTATAATTTAGTTATACTTTTGTTTGTGTTTAACGTTTTGTTTGTTCATTTATAATTTTTGTTATAAGTTAGTATTCTTTCATAAAAAGGATAATTATATTTAACTTCAAAAATAGTGCTTAGAGTTAAAAAATAAATTTAGAATATTGACTTTTAACTACGTATTAAGTTTCTTTTTTCTTTCATGAAATATTTCTTTCTCTTTTTCTGGGGAAAAAAACTAAATGGACATAGTGTATTTTTGCCACCATTTTTGGCAAAAACCTATTTTTGCCACCACTTTGGCAAAAACCTATTTTTGCCAGGACGGTTTTAACCAGGTTTTTTCAATTAAATATTTTCGTAGTCTTAGAAAACATTTTAAATTGAATTTCTTTAAAATGATTTAAAGCTAAATTTAAATATTTCAAAGTGCATCAAATTTTAATGAACATCAATGACTGACTGGCGGCTAGCCAAAGAAAAATCTGTGGCTGGAAAATTAGATTCTACAGAGATTGAATTCGGGCTGAATTATTAACTCTAAAATTAGATTCTGCAGAAAATTTTTTACTTTCGAATGGCAACTCTCAACTCACAAACATAGCCAAAGCTGCCGCCACATATCTTAGCAGACTATCAAACATAAACATGTACAACTCGCTTCAAAGTGGTACTTAGTGTGGCCAGTACGTTTGTTCTATTGAACTTTATAGTTATTCTTCATTTCTTTTTTTAATTTAAAATTAATTTTAAATAGATTGTGATGAGTCTGCATTTACAATGTAAGCACAGCCAAGCTGAAATCAAACATCAATAATTGCAGTTTTTGTCAAGCCTTAAAATAAGCATGGAAATGGAAATATTGATCCCATTTCTAAAAATATTGAAGGCGGATTCCTCTAAATTGACTGTTTCCTGGAGTGAGGAAACTCTTAAAGTTTTAGATAATTCTTCTAAGCCTGCTCTCTGAGAAAATTCTAAAATGCCTGTTTCAATGTTGCATTTTTTTTAACCAAAATAATTATTCTTTATTAATATTAATTAATTTTTAATATAAATCATAATTATTTTAAACTACTGTTTTTAATTCATAGCATCAAAATAATATCACACGTAATTTCATTAAACATTAAAATAATTTGCAGAAAGTTTTTGGCTTTATACAAGTCTGCTGAGCACCAGTGATATATAATTTAATTTATATATGTAATGTATGTATAAACATATGTACCTATTGTATATATGTATATAAATATGTGTGTGTATACATATTATGTAATATCACTAGTGTCCAGCAAACGTAAAAGTACTAATATTTGTTTTTATGGTACTTCTCTATTATCCCGTCGACCACTTTTCATAACAAAAAACTATCGCCAAACTCTAACGCTAAATAAACGGGAGAACTTTGCCATTGGAATATCAAAATAAATAAATAAATAAAATGTCGAATTAAAAACCACTTGATGACGTAACAAACACGTATAATGCTTCTGAATCAAGTAAATGGGACTGCATTTTTGGTGTTTAATCTTACAGTTTGGCGATAGTTTTTTGTTATGAAAAGTGGTCGACGGGATAATAGAGAAGTATTGTTTTTATTTATAAAATAATTCCTTCTAATACAAATTTATTTTATATGAATTTGATACTGTATTTTTAAATATGGATTATTTTTAATTAAGTATACTAAATATTTGTTTACTATTTTCATATTATTGCTATTATTATTAAATTTATATTTATTATTATATTCTTTTGTGGATTTCAAACAGAATTTGCACTTTTGATAATTTTAAAAATAACTGCTAAATCTTTTGGCTTGTATTGGATTTTTTCCCCCAATCTCTTACAACTGCTGATTCACTGTTATGGAAATGGAAATGCAATGATTATGATTTAAAGAGTCTAAAATAGTTCACATTTCACATTAGTGCACCAAAGGTAAAGAGATGGAGGAGGGGGGGGGGGGGGATTATTAAGAAAGTTAAACACTAAACATTCATTAAAAAAAAAAAAAATGCCATGATGTTTAAAAACCAATATAAAGAAAAGCACAAATTAGAAAGAATTCAGCTTACTGCTATTTCAAGGATATATTAAAAGACAGTAAAAAAACATTTTTCCACAAAAAAAATTACATACATTGTAAGAAGATTTTTTTGCAACAGCTTTGGGATTAGCCTGCTGTTCACCATCTTGTTTTTTTAATCAAAACATATTTGTTTTGTTTCTCATTTCCAAAATAATTTTCATCCATATTTACTTATTACAAACATGTTAATTAAATTTATTGACTAATTTATTTATATTTAATAATAAAAGTTAAAATGTTTTGATTTAACTTGATCATGTCAGAAACAAAACAAATGTTGTGATTTATCGCCCACGGTCAGCTATCTCATATTTTAAATCAAAACATTTTAACTTTTATTATTAAATATAATTAAATTAGTCAATAAAATTAATTAACGTGTTTGTAATAAGTAAATATGGATGAAAATTATTTTGGAAATGAGAAACAAAACAAATGTTTTGATTTAAAACACAAGATGGCGGGCAGCAGACTAATCCCAAAGCTTAGCCTTCTTTTTTTAATTCTTTACTGTTATTTTAAATGAAAACAAAGTAAACTTTATTTAAATCTGAATTCTTCTCTTTTTAGAAAACTAATGATGGTTTCATTTTTTAAACAACTGATAAACTATTTTCCTGTTAATAGATAATGTACCACTTGTTCTTCATTATTTAAATTATAACTGAATTGTTATCAAATGGATGATCCATTAATTTTGAAAATTTAAACAACTCAAAGTTCAGCAAGTTTATTATTATTAAGAGAAAACTTGCTAATGGTCATCACTGGATTATCTGAGAGACAGCTATCAAATTTTCCTAACTTCATCACTGTTACAATTGTAAATTCCCCCCCCCCCCCCCTCCTATTGGCACAGAGTTCCAAATATATATATTATAAGTTGCTTTGGTGGCTGCTAAATTTAACAGATGAGAAAAAACAGCCACTAAAAACATTTACTTCTGCAATTTCTTCAAATATTTCTGAACACCATTTTTTCCTTTAAAAAAGGAAAAAAAGCAGAAGATTTCATCTTCTGATCAGAAAATCAGAAGATAAGTTGAAAATAAGAAGAATTCTGAAAAAATCAGAAGAGTTGGCAGCTATGGATATAGTATGGAAAATGATGCAGGTTTGTTTTAGACAGGTATTTTAGAAATTATTTTGGAAAATATCAGTTTCATCATCTAAAAATTAAAAGTAATTCATTCAAATCAAACTTGTGTAGTTTGGGAAACAAAATCTGTAAATAAACGGGGTAATTTTACTAATCAGATAATCAGACCAGGGCCCGATTAGCAAGTTTTTGTGCCCAGGGCACTTTCAATTTTTCGTGCCCCCATAGATTGGATGGTTTACTGATACTAGTTTTTTAGTCTACTTATTCGAAAAGTGTTAACTAAAAAAATTACGTTTTCTGGAAAATTGAAAAACAGTTCCAAGAATAAAAATAAAATATTATTTCTATTATTTATTGAAATGTGCTTTTAACCATAGATTGAGATATATTTATGTCATTTCATCGTATTAATATCTCAAACATCACATATTTTCAGTTGTGTCACTTTTCGAATAAATGTGCAATATGATACAATTGAATGACTTGATAAATACAGTACATCATTTACTATAAAATAATGATAGGAAATCTATTTATTGATATTAAATGATACTGTTATTGATATTAAAGTACTGTTATTGATATTAAATGATAAAATGAAACTGAGTGCAAACAAAAGTCCTAAAAGTATTAAAACAACTTCTATTTTAAATTCTAATTTCATGCCCCTCAGAAATTTCGTGCCCAGGACGTGGGCCCCGGGTGCCCGTGCGATAGTCAGGGCCTGCATCAGACGTTGTGCTTAAATAGCTGAAAGTCCGATGTCCAGCTATTTTCTTGACAAATTTTCTGATTAGTAAAATTTTAAGCTTACATGCATGAAACTTGCAGGCATGTTTATTAAAGTTACTTGTAATTTATTATTATTTTTTGTTAATTAAATACATCGTGAGTTATGAATGATTTTTGTCTCATGATCACAGTTTTTTTTTTCTCCTGCACTGTTGCATTCAGAAATTTTGTTTGAAACATCAACTTTGATAGCATGTTCTAAAAGATTTTCTGTCTTTACTGAAAAATAGAAAATCTTTTTGATTGCATACTTTCTAAAGTATCTGCTAATTTCATGCATTGGCAAACCAAATTGAATCCAAAATTGTCTGACAGGAAAAAATTATTTAATTCAAAAATTTTTTTAAATAGTTATTGTTAGGACCTAGGTACACAAGTCTCCCCTACTTAATTTTAAAGAAGGGGACATAGGTGTATGCAATAGTGATTAAAATGTAATTTTAAATACTATTTTCTCAACTTTTTTTTTTTTGCTTGAGCAAATTGAAAATATTCTGAGCAATTTAATTTTTGTTGAAATTTTAGAAAGTTTTATACAATGCAGTGCTTGAAATTCAATTTCCCCTATTAGGGGAATCTCCCTCCCAACATTTTTAAATGGGAGGAGGTGGGGGGGTTGAACTTGTTTGGGAGGGAGAAAAAAAAACCACTATTGTTTTGCATGCTATTTAAAATACATTAATACAGATATGACAGAATACTATTGAAAAAATTTAAATCAGTGACTCAGAATAATTACTCAAAATATTTATTTTTAAAAAAGGAAGAAAGTCAACCTTTACATATACGACGACTATTTTAAACTTCCATCAAATGTTATGGGCGCTTAATCCCCTGACTGCCGAGCAAAAGGGTAAATTTGTAATGTTATTTTCTCTGCAATTTTCTAAAAATGCTAAAAAAAGAGAAATTTTCAAACTTGATATAAAAAACTTAATTATGTATATGAGTTTGTACCCTTGAGTTTTAAAACTGCTTTATATTTGTGGCATATTCTGCAGCATAGTGAATGGATATATCAGTTCACGACGGTGAGAAGGTTAAGAATTGGATTACTAAATGAATTTCTGAATTTAGATTTTCTTCAATTTATGGTGCTATTGTTTTGCATGCTATTTAAAATACATTAATACAGATATGACAGAATACCATTGAAAAAATTTAAATCAGTGACTCAGAATAATTACTCAAAATATTTATTTTTAAAAAAAGGAAGAAAGTCAACCTTTACATTAAAGGTTACATTGAAGCCTGTTTCACAAGGTACCCTTAGGGGAAAAAATTGTGAATTTTGTCGTCAGTCGGTCGAGGGAAAAGAATTGTGAAATTCTTCGATTGCTCATGAGAAAAAAAATGCAAAATTATCAGTCAGCTGTGAAAAAAAAAAATGCAAAATTTTATAGTCGGGCAAGAGGTAAAAAATTGTGAATGTCATTTTTCTGTTGCCAGACGAAAGCGGGGAAATTTGTTAATCTGTTGCAGAAAAAATCGTGATATTTGTCTGTTAGTCATGGTGAAAAATTGCAAAATTTGTCGATTGGTCGTGTTAAAATATTGCAAAATTTGTCAGTCGATCGCAGGAAAAAATTACGAATTTCATCAATCTGTCACAAGAAGAAACTGTGAAATTCGCCAATTGGTTGTAGGGAAATGTTGCAAAATTCATTAATCAGTCACAGGGAAAAAAATTAATAAAATAAAATTTCTGTTGTACATAACACAGGAAAAAAAATTTAGAATTTCATCGGTCTGTCACAAGAAGAAACCATGAAATTCCCCAATCAATCATAAAAAAATCGAGAAAATTGTTAGTTGGTTGCGGTAAAAAAATTGTGAAATTTGTTGATCTGTCCCATGGAAAAATCACGAAATTTGTCGATTGGTCATAGAAGGGAAAAAAAAAAAAATATCGATTGGTTGCGAGGAAAAAAAAAATTGCAAACTTCATCGGTCAATCGTACAGTGTTCATACGCTTTTACCACAATTTTTAATAGAATTTTTCGCCTTATTTAAATGCAGTAAAGTATTACAAATCCTGCAACTAAACGAGGCGTCTACAATTTCTGCTATTTAAATATTAAATACAAAAATTCTATAAAAAATTGTGGTAAAAGCGTACAAAGTCTGTCGTAGGAAAATATTGCAAAATTTGTCAGTCGGTCGCGGGACTTTATTGTCGTTTCATAAAGTAAAATTCTCCGGAAAAGGTTGATTTTTTTCGGTGTGGAGTCTCCTGTCCACAATATACTTTCATGCAGGATTTGAAAATTTTGTGTGTGAATTCTGCCACCCCGCTCTGAATTTCAAGCCCTGCAATGATATGTATGTTAGCATAAAACTAATCTATAATTTTAATTTTATTTTTTAAAAATTTTGTAAATTTGAAATATTTATAGATTTGTTGACTCTAAAGCTCGTACAGAGATGCTTATGAAATTTCTTGTAACTTGACTTATGCATTTGTAGTTGTGCAATAAACTAAAAGTTAAATTTTGCATTGAATTTTTGATTTTGTATAGTTATTAAGAAAAAAAATTCTTTTACTGAAAATGCTGATATTTTCAACAAATTCAACATATTTCAGCAATTTTCAAAATTTTCAGTTTACTGCACAAAACAGATCCAGAACATGTATTTAAAATGAAATTAAAATATTTTAAATTTAAAAGAATTGATAGTTCTTTTTTTATTATTTAATTTAACAGATTTAACACCAAGTAACAGCAACTTTAGCAGATTGTTAATTTGGAGTCCATTTTTAAAGATGATGCTGAACGATGAGATGCTAAAGATGATTAATGTAAGTATGTTTTGTTGTTTTTATTATATTGGAATACATGTTAGGAATTCAATATACTCTAAAAATATCATACAAACCAGTACTTACGCATATACTTATCTAAAAATGTTTGAATTACTCTTTATTTGTATTAACTTTTTATATTCAAATACTTTTTGTGATTTTGTTTTTTCATTAATACCTCCAAGTTAACATTTTTTGTCATTAGATAATTCCACAATGAAGGACAAACTGGTATTGAAATGCTGTAACTGGCTCCAAATTTTTTAATCTGCACTTATTCAACTTCATATTGTAAATTCTTTATCAAATTCTTAAATAATTTCCCCAAACGAGAAAATTCTTTTACAACTTGACCAAAATCTTAAAGATCATGTTATTACTTGCTGAAAAATATTTACATTTTTAAAAATGAAAATATTTTATTCTAAATATTGAATATATATATTATAGGACAAAATTAGCATTTGCCAGTCTGCGAGTAATACTGAAAATTTAACGATTGACTTTATTACCACCACTGGCCGAACTTAATAGTCACACTTGCCAGTTGTGAAGATTGAATGGAACATGTGATTTTTTTCTGCTGTCGCTCGACAAATTTTGAAACAATTTGCGAAGGTTTTCCTGAAACTGGCAAATTTAGCAAATTTTTTTTTCCACCCATCTGACAAATTTTGCATTTTTTTTCTCAAAACCATTTGACGATATTCGCAGTTTTTTTACTCGAGACCATTTGACAAATATAGTGTTTTTTCTGCTATCGATTGACAAATTTTTAGAATTTTTTTCTGCGATCGTTTCACGAATTGCACACTTTTTTAGCTGTGGTTCGACGAATTACGCAATTCTGTTCCATGATTGTTAGACTAATTTCGCGATTTTTCCCCCCATATCATTTGACGAATTTCACACTTTTTTCCCAAGAGACCGACGAATTTCTTTAATTTTTTCATAATAGTTTGAAGGAACTTTTTTTCCCGCAATAATTTTGTGAAATTCGCTATATTTTTTGTGATTGATTGACAAAATCTGCTTTTTATTTTTGCGATTCCTTGACAAAATTAGTGTTTTTTTTTTTGCAGTTGTTTGACAAATTTTGTGATTTTTCCCACTATTGATTGATGAATTTTACAATTTATTTCCTGGGACAATTTCCTAATTTCTTTCCTCAGACCATTTGACGAATATTAGAGTTTAATCTAGGAAAAAGAGATTTGTAGCTTTTTGGCTAATCGCAGCCAATAACTGTTAGTCAAATAAAAATAGCTTTAGCCAAGGAAAAAACCTTTTATTTAAACAAAATTTCTATATAAATGAGTATTATTTGTAATTATACAATATACAAACAGTACACAACTGTGTAAGATTGACCCTCTCGAGATTTGGCCATACATCACACATCAAATGCTTTTTTAAATGGAAATTCTTTTCAAACTTCCCCTTCCAAATTAATCACCATTAAGTTACTCAAATTTTTGATTGTCAGTGTATTTCTCAATTCAGTTTTTGACGAGACTCAATTCCCTTTCACAATCTGCTGTAGACAACAGAATTGTTGCTACAAATTCATACAAGAAGTCACATTGGGAAACATGTCAGTAATGCCATTTTTATGGAAAAAGAATACAATCAGCTGGTTTCATTTCTTTACCCCTTGTAGCCAGAATCTGCCTGAACAACTTCCATTCATGAACCGTTTTGGTTTCATTTCCTAAGTTGGGATTATCAACAAAAAATAAACAAACTTTTTTAATTTCCTCAATACTTGTTTAATGTAAATGATGTCATACTATTTGTAAGATGCTTGCACAGAGAGGACGAGACAAATTTTGAAGTGAGTTGCCGGGACAGAGGCGGTTTGATATTATTTTTTTCACGCAGCAGCTGCAGGTTTACGAAAGGCAGGAACAACAAAATGGAAATGATATATATTTTTTGGCTGTTGCTATTTGGCTAATCCACTAAATGCTTTGGGGGCAAAATGTGCTATCAGTTAGCCTTTTGGCTATTTGGCTAGCTCTAGATTAAACCCTAAATATAGAGATTTCTTTCCAGACACAATTTGACCAATTTTGCTATTTATTCTGCAATTGTTTGACAAATTTTGTTTTTGTTTTTTTTTCCTGAGACCATGTAACGAATTTTGTGATTTATTTTATTAAGGATTTGTAAATTTGTTATTGGCCAGTGCTTAAAAAAACTGGCCATTGAAAACAATATTAATTTTGACCTAATATATATATATATATATAAAACTCATTGTAAAATTAAACAATTATATATTTAAAATGAAATCACATATTATGTGAAATATATTCAATAACTGAAATTAAACCAAACTGCATTCTGATCAGATTTTTCAGATAATTTAGGAAGTTCTTTTATCTTTATATTTTCAAGTAATTGATGTCTGATAAAAGTACAAAAAGTGGATTTATTTCTTTAGGAGTTCATGGGATTCAAAATAACATCCAAATTGTAAAATTGTGGCAAAAATTTCAAGGCAATTCAAAATACAGGGTGGTCATAAAAAACTTTGCCGATATATATGGAGCTCTAGCGGCCGGTTCATTCAACCGATCAAGGTGAGATTTCAGATATAGTTATTCAGAGGTATGAGCTCAGGATTCTGTGAAGGGCAACAAAGTGGTGGTTACGGTTATAGGTACAGAAACTCAAAATTTTCCAATGGCAACGGCCATTTTTTTTCGTCGCAAAATGCTCAGCGCATGCGAAAACCCTGAAGAGCGCTGGAACCGTACATGTATCGCAAGAAACAGACTCTTTATGCAAGCACAAAAAACAGCTCTGCAAACGCTCCCCCCCCCCCCCCAAAAAAAAAAAAAACGATCGCGACGTACAGAAGAAATTTGCATATGACACAGAGTCAGTACACCAATCACTGATTACAACACAGATTGAAGAAAAGAAAACTTATTTTGATTACACATTTTCCACATGGGTGCCATCAAATGCAATTACACATTGCATGCAGGTGACTGTGGACAATACAGCCGAATGTAACATCACATGAAGGATGTTTGCAATCTCACATTTGATAGAATCTTTCAAATCCGGCAAAGTTTGCCGATTGCACATGTACACTCTAGATTTGAGATAGCCCCAGAACCAGAAATCCGTAGGAATGAGGTTGGGGGATTGCAGAGGCCACGGAAATGGAAAATGGTGTGAGATTTCACTGTCGCCAAAATGCTGTTCCAGGACCCTGTGAACAGACTTTGCTATATGTGGAGGTGCACCATCTTGCATCCAAACGAAGTCATTCAGTGCATTTCGCTTCAGCAATTCTGGTATGACGTAATTTTGCAGCATTGCCGTATAGCGGGAGCCTGTTACAGAGCAAGTTACAAATCCCATTGGTGTCGCTTCCTCAAAGAAGTACGGCCCGAGAATAATTGTGCCTGCAATGCCGCACCACACAGTAACTTTGACGTCGTAAAAAGGTACTGGTGCCATAGCGTGTGGATTCATTTCTGCCCAGTGCACTCAATTTTTGGTGTTGACACTGCGAGTTAAGGTGAAATGTGCCTCGTCCGTCCATAATATGCGAAGAGGCCAATCGTTATCTCCATCATATCGGATAAGAAATTCATTAGCAAAGTCCATACGTTGTTGATGGTCTCCCACTTCCAACATCTGGACGTGCTGGTACCGGTAAGGAAATATACAGATTACAGAGCGCAGTAGCTTTAGGATAGGACGGTTGATTTCAGTATATCCAATACATGTATATCTTGCAGTTTGCATGTGTCCTGTAGTCACTGTGTGATACACTTCCATAACAGTATCCTCAGGAACAGTTGGTTGTCTGGATCGCGGTCTATCACAGGTGCAGCCAGTTTCTTCGAATTTCTTTACTAAATCACGAAGAGCATGCGGGCTACATGGGACACATATTTGGCGATGGTTTCGACTGTAAACACGCAAGGTTTTCGCAGCATTCATCCCATTTTGATAATAGAGTTTTACCAATTCACCACGAACTGTCACTGGAAGTCATTTCATCGGCATGTGCGTGCTCCTGACTGAATAACTAACATTCCCACCCCACTTTTTATCCATTTTCTACACTGACTATCTGGCGAATGGCGTTCCGTGATTGGTGTTGTTTTGCCTCTGTCACATGCAAATTTCCATCGTGCGCCCTGATCATTTTTTTTTTTTTTTTGGCCATTTGCAGAGCTGTTTTTGTGCATGCATAACGCGTCTGTTTATTGCGGTACACATACCGTTCCAGCGCTCTTTAGGGTTTTCGCATGCGCTGAAAAAAAATGGGTGTTGCCATTTGAAAGTTTTGAGTTTCTGTAGCTATAACCGTAACCGTGAGCGCCATTTGTTGCTGTTCACATAATACCGAGCTTATACCTGTGATAACTATACATGAAATCTCATCTCGATCGGTTGAACGGACCGGCCGCTAGAGTTCGATATATCAGCAGTTTTTTTATGATCACCCTGTATACTTATTAGTAGGGTCATGATGATTCTTTATCAATCAGTTTATAAAGAGCTTTTGTGTTGTTTGAAAACTCATATGTAAATTTAAAAATCAAGAAAGAAAACTGACAATAATGTGGGGGTGGGATAAATATCTTTTACGAGCTACTAGATTTTTTGCAAATTGTACAGTTTGTGTGTGTGTGTGTTCAAAATAAATTTTAAAGATTCATTAGGTTTCAACTGTTTCTATCTAGTTTCTTCTAATTAATATAACTTTTTGTTTACAATTTATATGCATACCAATATTTTATGTGCTTATGGAGTTTGTTTTTAAATGCACTTTTGTCATAACTAAATTTTACAACATACAAATTGTGGTTTTGTCTGATTGTGCATTGTGTGTGTTCAAATATTTTCCGCCTTGACCACCTATCCTAATTTATACCCATGTAAAGATTATACTTGTGATTGTTTTGCAATAAAAATATCAATTTTTATTAAAAAAATATTTTTATACTTTTCCCCCCATTCTTCTCACAGAAAAAAGAGAGTGTTCCTAGATATGAGTGGGAAGAGGCAAATATATTTCTTTCTCTTTTTTGTAGTTTAGCTCTTCTTACTGCTGTAATAATGTACCTCATTTTTCAGTATATCTTTAAACTTATCCTCCTCAACATACTGTTTAAAATCTTTACCCCCCCCCCCCCCCCAATCCAAAAAAAATTCCTATTTCTTACTTCGTAGTATAGATAAATTTCAGTAATCTAAATTCCCATAAAAATGTGTGTTTTTAGGTGGGGGGGAAGAGGGGCAAACATTTTCCAATTTTTCGCAGTTTTTATCAGCTTTTTCTTTCTTTCTTTTTTTTTTCCCTTAAAAGCACTCTGGGGGAAAAAAAATCTAGAAAAATTCCTACATTTTTTATTTTTAAAATTAAGTATGAACTTTTGAGCTGTATAAATCTAACTTTAAAAAAAAAATGGTGGCTGGAGCAAAAATTGATGCACAAGGAACATTTTTAATTAAATTTTATCTTATTTTCAATTTGGTATTATCCATCTATAAACTCATGCAATGCTTCATCATAGCAATTGATTTATAAATATAAAGTATTATTGTCCACTGTCGTCTTAATTTTCAAATTAAATTATGAAAATGAAATGGGAATAATCAACAAACAAAAAAATTTAAATATAGCTCAAATGTGAAAGTATTGCTTGAAAATTGAAGTGTCTGAAAAGTGGTATAAAGTTGTAATTATATGATTTTTTCTGTTTTAAGAGACTGCTAGTCTAATGACAACAATCCCAAGTTAATGTTAAGGGGACTCTTTACTCACATATAAACATCCGCCTGCCAATGTTAAACCTATGCCCTGGTTCTTTTCGCATTTCTTGTTTGAATTTTAGCACAGTCTAACCTCGTTAACACGAAATAATACTGAGGTCCCGTCAGATCAGTCTGGAAATCAATGTTAATTAAGTCGTTTAACACGAAATGAAATTTCGGAAAATCCCGCTTAACGCAATTTTTTTTTTTTTTTTTCACCAAAGTCCAAACATGATTCCTTACGCAAAGTTTTCAATATTTTAAACTTATATGTCACATCTTTTTAAAAATGGAATTTTTCTGATGGTTTTAAAAAGACCTAAAGTGGTAAAGGGTTTCAAAAAATAGTGAACTATTGAATTCCTGACTAATTCATGCTTTTCTTTGTCCTCGGATATGCGAAAGTTTTCACACAACCATATCAGCTATAGATCATCGGTCACAGTGAAAGTTTGAGTGAAGGAATTTCTTTTTTGAAAGTGATTGTTCCATTACTTGTTTGATAATATTGACAGTGACGTAAACCATAAACCGGATTTCTGATATCCTCTATTTTCTAGTGAAAGAAGTAACAATCCCTACTTTACCATCTGACTTACATAATTGAAACTCTGTTTGCAGTTGTTCTGTAGAATTCTATGAAAGAAAATTTGAAAGCAGCAAGGTCATCTTTAGAAACCAAGCAAAACATTTTAAACACAGTCAGCGATAAAGTATCAGAAATATCAAAGAAGTCATAAAATATCAGAAATTGCAGCTATCAGGGATTGTATGGGATACCCAACAGCACACTCTCTACGATTTTAAAGAATTGTGAAAAGATTTGAAGTGGTTTATGCTTTGAGTCAATTCGAACCAGTAAGAAAACGACTTTGTACAGTAAAAAATGAAGAAATTGAAATTCCTCTCTTGCTGTGAATGAAAGAGACAAGAAGCCAGAGCATTGTTCTAACTGGTGCAGTTTTGCAAGAGAAAGCACAGGCTGGTGCTCTTTGTGGGAGCTATTTCACATGTTCTAATGGATGACTAATAAGATTCAAAGAGCGTCATAGAATTATCTACAATCGAAAAATGGGAAATCCTTGTTTTTCAGAGTACATTTGCTTAAATGAATATATGCTGACTTCGGATGTGATGCCAGACGAAGAAATAAATGCTGCATTAGCTGAAAAGAAGATGACAACACCAGACACAACAGGGCTCATACTCATCAGGGGAAACCTGGGAATCAGGGGAAAGTCAGGGGATAAATTTTGTGTCCTAAAAAAATCAGGGGAATCTCAGGGGATTTTCCAAAAAATACCAAAAACCTGGGAAAATTTGGCAAAACAATCGGCTACTCTGGGAAATGAGGGCACTTGCTGCTATTCGCATGCTTTGTGAAGTAAAAGCATGTATCTGCAAAATGTTCAACAATTTGTAAATTTTGCAAAAAATTCTGTAACAAATCAGTAGTTTGTGCGTCAGAATCAGTTGTGAACTTGAGAGTGGAACTTTCACAACTCTTAAGATTTTTGTGTGTAACATAACAAAATCTTGATACCTAGAAAAATTTCTGCTGATCTGGGAAAAATACATACAGGTTTTTTATACATACCTGTGTGTGTGTGTATATATATATACATATTTAATTTATTTTTTAACCTTCTGATGTAAAAACTTAACTTTTGTGATTACCTCTTTATTTATTTATTTGGGGGGGGGGGGGGGGTAATACTTACTAAGTTTTTAAAAAATGTCGTTAATTGTCAACATGGGAAAATTATTCATTCTGGAAAATACATCAGGGGATTCTCAGGGGATTTTTTGAGGGGAAATGAGTATGAACCCTGCACAAGTGTAAGAAGAGCATGAAGAAATTGAAACAGAACGGAAAAGTTCAGTGTAATTAAATGAATCTACCGTAGCATTGAAAACTGTACAATGTTTCATTATGCAACAACAGGATGCTTCCCGTACTTTGGACAAATTAGATAAATTCCATACATTCCTAAAAGAAGGTACGGAACAAAAATTGATGGACTCAATAACAGACTGTTTAAAAATATGTTTAGCAAGTAAATAAATTTATCACTGCCCAAAATGATGATCAATTTGTTTTATTTTTTAATTAAATTTTCTATTTTTTATTAATTTGTGATTTTAAGGACAGACATATATTTGTAGGTTAATTCATTTAGTTTTTATATCTAACATAGACGGCGCCACTATTGTAACGGTTAACACGAAAAAAAATTGTAGTCCCTTCAATTTCGTGTTAACGAGGTTCGACTGTATTTTCAAACAAAGTTTTTTTTTTTTTTGCATAGGATAGCTGAGATCAGTCTTGAATTATGGCTATTTTTGATTTGATTTTGGTTGCAGATTTTTTTTTTAATAAATGTTCTTTCACTTTCGAAACTAGTTTCGAAAGTGAAAGAACATTTATTTAAAAAAATCTGCAATCAAAATCGAAAAAGTAAAAAAATAGCTCTATTAGAGATAGACTTCAGCTTTCCTGTGCGAAATAAAATCATTTAAAAATATTAAAATTCAAACCAGAAATTTGAAAAGAACCTCTCCATAGGTTTAACATTAATGAGCAGATTTCTGCATTCTTAATTATCTTATGTGTGCACAAGCCATTTTATATCTTAAAAATTTTACCCTTACTTTTTTCAAACAGGTGGTGAAATTTACCAGAAGGTTGGAGCTCATGTTACCAGACTCTGAATATTATATCAAGCTTTAAAACCCGGCATGTATTTATTAATGATCTTCATTGTAAGCTCTTCTTTCGATTTTTATACGAAAAGAAGTAAAGGCATAATTTTTTTACTTTATTTTTTAAACCAAAGAGCAGACAAGGTACATAACCCTCAGTAAACTGTTTGAGGGGAATCTGTAAGTAAAATAAGATTATAATTGAAAAGTATTAGTCTGATATTTTTTAATCTGTATAATTTGTACTTTCAATAAATGGAGCGGTGTACCGCAAACCAACTAAATTGTGTTCCTACTTTATTGTATAGGTGTCCATTTTTATTTCAGCTATTGCAAGACTGCCATTGTCGACTTTTTTTTTTTTTTTTTCTATCTCCATTTCAAAAAAAAAAAAAAAAAAAAAAAAATTGTGATGCTGTATTATTGTTCAGAAATATTGAATAAAATAAGAAAAAAAAAAAAAAAAAATTGTTACCAGTGGCAGCCCTGCTATTATCAAATTAAGGCTAGCAGAGTAAGTAAGTATGAAACTGTGAAAAAATAATATTTTTGAATGAGCTGCTTACCCGAGGAAATCGGCAAAAATTTCAAAAAATTTTCTACTCGCAGTGACCTTTTTGAGTGCTCTATTGAAGCCAAAGACAAACATCAAACTATTTATATTGTTTTAAACACAAACGTGTTAATCGTCTATAATCAAGCTGCATGCAATGTGTTTTTTAAAAAGTTATGCTTAAATTATTTTTAAAATAAAAAAATCAATAAATTGAAATACAGTTTTTAAATTAATTGAATTTGAAATGAGATATTTTTTCTTCTATTTGACAGTGTAAAAATATGTGAAGGTTAGAAGTATTTAAATTTGTGAAAAAAAGGATTGCTTAAATTATTGCAAACTTAGACTGTTTAAAATTTTGCTATTAAAATGCTTAAAACCTGAAATAGTGGTATGAAAAATCTTGTGTAACCATTGTACCTGTGTTTATTAACAATATGAAGAAATATCTAAATATTTTTTACTATTCAGTAAAATGATAAATTTTTATTTATACAAAAAGTAAAACTTGTTGAATCACATGTGCACACCTTCCCCACTCCCATCGGACAAAAAATGCTTCTCAGGCTGCATGGGTGCACACATGATTTGCATTAAATAAATGTATTTAGCTTCAAAAGTTGATAAAAAATTGTGGTTTAGGCTCAAATGTAATTTTTTTTTTTTTTTTTTTTTTTTTTTTTTACGGTGGTCAATGTGTTAACTGCATAGTTTCGGGTAGCTCTGTCAAAATATAATCTTCAATTGAAGTAGATTTCTGATTTTCTACATATCTTCAAAATTAAATGTATTTCATTGACATTTCTACTTTGATCATCTACTTTGCTTAATTCTTATCTAATATCTTGCTTTATTGTTTAATTATTACTTTCTACTTAGCCCAGTACTCAGTTTACAGCAGATCAACTTGTTGAGATTATTGAACGAAAAATAAATAATTATAAATTCAGTGCAAAAATAAATAATGTAATTTAATTGGTGTAGAAAATCAGAGTAATGATTTGCCAATTAATTTGATCTGGGTTGTTTCTGAGAATTTCTTTTGCTATAGTTAGTCTTTAATTTGAAGCTTTTTATTTCAATTTCAATGATACAATGCATAGCATATAACATAAAACTATGCAATGATAATAAATTCTGTAAATTTTTTGGGATGGGTACGTTCTAGTGTGGTTTAAAAATAAATCTGTCATTAAAAAAAAAAAAAAAAAATTTGAATTTAAATATTTTTGAGAAAATTCATGTTTTACAGTGTTAAAATTTATTTTGACTGTTTTATGAAACATTTTGAAAATGAGGAGTGTCAAACCATTCATGCTGCTCAGATACTAAATCTTATGTTTTGGTATTAAGAAATAGGATAATGAAAGCTGATTGAATTCATGGTTTTACACTTATTTTCTATATGGATAACAGAAATATTCAATATTGGTCTAAAGTTTTTTATATTGTTAGGATACTTTGATTGTGTGCTTAGCCTGCGAAAATATTTTTAAAGCTAAACAAATTTTGAATCGTTATAACTATTTCATTTATGATTATATTTTAATATATAGATATGACATATAACCACAAATTAAATAGTTACAGCAGTTTTGCAACTTTTCAAAACTTTACAGTTGTTAAAGTACATTACTAATGT
The DNA here is from genome assembly GCA_963931845.1 of Maratus michaelseni. Taxonomy (NCBI): domain Eukaryota; kingdom Metazoa; phylum Arthropoda; class Arachnida; order Araneae; family Salticidae; genus Maratus; species Maratus michaelseni. Next base: position 192,294,549 of record OZ007587.1, read on the forward strand.
TATTTTTAAATCTGTAACATGTAAATCCTTATAGATCTGTGTAAATAGCTTTATAGATCCATATAGATATATATAAATAACACATATGGGCCCATATGGAAAAAAAGTGGACATTCTACATGGGCCTATATAGGTAGCCCTTATAGATCATATAGATATCGTTATAGATCTACATAGGCATCCATATAGATATATATAAATAACACACATGGGCCCATATGGAAAAAAAAGTGGACATTCTACGCGGGCCTATATAGGTAGCCCATATAGATCCATATAGATATTGTTATAGATCCATATAGGTAGCCCTTATAGATCCATATAGATATCGTTATAGATCTACATAGGCATCCATATAGATATATATAAATAACACACATGGGCCCATATGGAAAAAAAAGTGGACATTCTACGCGGGCCTATATAGGTAGCCCATATAGATCCATATAGATATCGTTATAGATCTGTATAGGTAGCCCTTATAGATCCATATAGATATCGTTATAGATCTACATAGGCATCCATATAGATATATATAAATAACACATATGGGCCCATATGGAAAAAAAAGTGGACATTCTATGCGGGCCCATATCGGTAGCCCATATAGATCTATATCCCTGACCCACTTTTGCCCACATGGGCCCATAAGGATGTGCTGCCTGGGTATACGTGATTTTAATATTCGTATTCAGCATTTTAAGTGCTTAAAATGATTCATATGAAATGAGAATAAGTGATTAAAATAGTAAGGTATTCAGTGATATACAGTAATATTAGATGTTAAGTGATTAAAATGATTCATATTCACCATTGTAACTAAAGCGATTTAAAAAGAGTGGTTGGAGTCTTTTGAAAAGTTGCACTTCCATTAGACATCAAAATAAGCTAAGATTTGTATTGTACCCTTCTCCCCTTGCTTAAGAATTTACTAGGTGCATGCATCAAGTAAAAACAAAGAGAAACACACATCATTCCATAATGCCCTATTTGAAGCCGAAACAAAAAGTACTTTTTCTCCAATTTGACTTCAAAGACAGAATTTTAATCAGTTTGCATTATTTTAAATATTAGATATCGAAGTATATCCTTCTAAGATCGAAACTGCAATTATGATCGAGCATCATTCATAAAAAGAAAACGAACACAGGTCCACACAAGCGAATCTAAGAAGTGAAAAGGATATACCTTTGTATTCTTGAGCAAAACATCAAAACTTCGCAAATTAACATGGATATAATTTTTAGAGCATGCTTAACTATATAAGGAAATACATATAAATTTAGGCACATATATTAATGTTTAATTACTGTAGAATTAATAATTTAAATAAGATTTTTTACGTATTCCTTTGGAACTGAAAGACTATTTTTCTTTACCACTGCGATAGCATACGATAGCATACGATAGCATACGATACTTCGCACTATATTTTAAACAACTATAAAGCAATTTTCGTCCTTACAGAAATGCTTTAAAAGTCTCTACACAGTATAAAAAAAGACAAAATTTCCAAATCTTGAAAAATATAATATAACCAAGATCAAAGAAAATACAATAACATCTTCCGAGTTACAGGCTATTCCTAAAAGCGTTGTTTATCTTCAGGAACCTCAGAAACCATTAGATTTTCGAGATTTAAAGAAGAATTTTAAAAAACAAAGTTTTATTTTGCTGCCACAGATTTTCGAAAACGTTTCAGAGTAGTTTTTATAGTGTAAAATAGTGTCTAATCAGGTTTTTCAAAAAGTAATATTGTGTTTTAGGATACTATTCATTCCTAATTAAACACTTTTAGCAGCATAATTGCATTTTTGCATGCAAGAGTAACAAAATAATACTAATTTTGATATTAATGTTACTTTTATTAATTTATCATGTATGTCTATAAAACATATTTGTTGACAAATGAAAATGTTTATTTGATAATAGGTAGCATCCAAAAAAAAGTATGTTCCGAGTTGAAAAAATTGATTAATATACTATAAAAGCTAGTCGGAAAAATTTCTGAAAATAAGTGGAAATACAAGAAACTTTGTTTTTACAAATGTTCCTTTAAATCTCGAAAATATATGGATTTATCCGCTTCCTAAAGATAAAAACGCTTTTTTCGGAATCGTGAGTAACTCGGAAGAGATTATTTTATACTTTCGCTCGCGGTTATGCTATAATTTCGTAGATTAAGAACGATTTCTCTTTTTTTACAGTATAGTTCTTTATCTACACTTCTCTGTATATTTAATTTTTCTTTCTATACGGAAGGAGTATAATATGGGGTAAACTTTGCCATCAGGATAATTAATATAATTTGTTTCAACCAAATTTTAAAGCATTGTCTAACGTAGCTTCTAAAAAAACGAGTAATTTGAATAAAATTTCTGAAGTGTTTCAGTCATAAATAACTATCAATTTGTTTTTGATTCCTTCTTTTTAAAGGAATCATTTGAAAAGAGAAATGGGAAACTTAATCGAAAATAAAACTCTTCTCAGATCACTCAAAAGATGGAGCGAGAGTACTTCCCTTCAAGACATTTTTGAATAAGCGAGCATATTATATTGCTTTCATTAAAAAAAAATAGTTTATTTATGCAATTTTTTAATATAGTGACTGAAGAGTAAGAGAAGAGATATAAAAAAAACTATTCTAAAATTCTGTTTTTTAAGAAAGAATAATGTATAAACACTATAGAATAATGTAATGATAAGCATTTGTATTATTGAACAATACAATATATAATTTTCATCTATTGATATAAAGGGGGCCAAATTAAAAAAAAGCTTTAATTTCAAAGATTTTAAAACTTTACTTCATAAATTTATCAACTTTTGAAAACACAATAGGTTTTTAAATCACAGCTGAAATTTGCCTTCTAAAAGTGAATAGCGTCCTCAAAATTCTGATTCATTTGGTCACCTTAATTTTATTGCGTAAAATCATGTAGCATAACAAACATGTAAAGCATTGTACTTTTAAAAAAAAATTTAAATGATTTATTTTAATAAAGAATAATTGTATTTATCCATCACATTTTGAAATGACTTAAAATAAGATTTTGAAAACTTAGGCTGAACATTTAAACAGTCAGGAAATTTATTTGACGAAAAGGACAATATGTTTAAAGCTTTTGGTTCCATATAATACAGTTTTTAACTGCGCTTTCACCAATATACTAATGCTGTTAAACAACAGAGTTTAATAATGAGTTATTTTCTGTTCTCGGCATAAAGATCACATTGAGGATTTCTGATTTTGCTTGATTTTTGCCATTGAGGGTACTTAAAGAATAATACATCTCAATATCACAAATTAACCAAAAAAAAGTAGCATTTTCATATAATCCACAGCATCTCTGACGAGAGTTAATAGGATCTACAATTAAACATGCTTTTGTGTAGTTTCTGATTACCTTACAATGCACCAATATGTTAAAAACAATTAGATAAATTAAGTTTATGTCAAAAACAATTAGGTAATTTATACCGAAGAAGCCAAGCATTAGTCTAAATTAGGTATAAGTATTGAAAATTTTAAAAGCTGTCTCTGTTTCAAGTTACAGTCCCCTAAGCTTATTTATCCATACAGAATTGTACAAGACTCAATTCCTAGTCGAACCGCATCCCTTCCATAATCTGTCTGTGATAATTTTCTGATACAATAGTATGGGGGAGGGTCTGTTTTATTTTGGACGATTATACATATATTGTTTTCAATACTGTCCGTCTGATCGTGTGCATATTGCCAGCATATCGCCGTAACTTTTGCGCACCAACATTTATACTTAAAGTTTATTCAATAAAACTTTTGTTTCTGTCCAATACCAATTTTGTCATGTCCATAACATCTGACACTAATGTTGATTAAATATATTAACCATTTGTCTTGTGTACAAATAATACCTTTTTCTATCGTAATATAGAATTGAAAATTCTTTGTTAGCACGGATGAGTGTAAGATGCCTAATTCATATTCACCACCTTTTTGTAACACTTCTAACTTAATTATCATGCTTTATAAAATACTTTAAATACTTCGATTTCTCTCTATCTATTGCACTTGTCTTGATATTTTTGTTTTCTTCCATGCGAATGGAATTAAATGCAAGTTAATATTCATTGCTTCGTTTATAATTTCATGTGTTTTAGGATTTTCTTTTATGCTGATTATATTCAGCTATTTTAAAATTCGGGAAACGCAGAGAATTCCATAAGATCTTCCACATTTAAAGATTCCTAAGAAAATAATAAATTCAAATTCAAATCAAAAATTCATAAAATATTAACAAAATTTGCCGTATTGGAGTGTGATCGGACCTTAAGACTTCTAAAAAAATCGGATTTTTTGTGGCATTAGAAAAAAAATAGTTCAAAGAGATCCAAATATATGTAAGTTCATATTTCTAAAATACATGGAAATTTAAGAAAACTGTCATATTGTAGTGCAGTTTACATCATAATACATGTAAAAATGTAGAATTTTTCCAGTAAAACAAATAGGTTTAAGAGTCCCACAAGTCTATTCGCATTTCAAAATCACATAAAATATTAACAAATTGTCAAATTGTCAATATGAATGCGCATTATTGCACCATAAGATTTGGAAAATAGTCTGAATTTTTGCATCAAAAATTAGTTAACGCAAATTTATACAATATTCTCTGTTGCCACAAGAAATTCAACACTTTTACAACTCTTATGTTTGAAACGGCGCACCGGTATGACAATTTATTAACTTTTATGATTTTTTGAAGGGTGAACGGACTTATTAGACATTCAGTATTTAAATTTTATTTTCAACAAAATATTCATGAATGATTACATTAGCTGATACAATGTACGTTAGGATTAGTAATATGGAAATATTAAATAAGACCATAATTAAAACCGGTACAGACATACCAGTAATTATTCTCTAAATAATGGTACCTAATGTTCTCAAAACTGAACACTTTCGTAATTACACATCAGCAAAATTTCCCCATCCTTAATGCAACAAGACTTAAAATTATAAACGCCATCATCCTCTCAAAAGTTTCTGAAGTCATTTTCGATAATGTATTCACCATTAGCATATTCTTTATTCTTCGTACTCATGTGACGAAATAAGGTGTGGATATATTTGAAATACATATTTGCGCTCATTTATGTAAATTGATGGTGTTTAAGCACCGTTTTACCACTTCAGCACTTTAAGGCACATTTTATGACGTGAGTTGTGCATTCCTATTACAGCTATTTCTGTTTTATATCTCTTTCAGTATTTAAATCTTGAATATTTTATCAAAAAGTTTACAAAGTGTCCTGCGTAATGTATTAACTTTTATTTTAATATTATATTTTTGAAAAATTAGTTTCTTCAAAACATTTTGAAGCATGTTTTTAAACTGATTTGATATATCAAGAGTTATTTTAAAAATATTTTTAAATCAGGAATTTGTTCAATTTATGTATTGAAATGAATGAAATCAAAAGGAAAATAAATAAATATAATAAGTATAGGAATTAATATTCAGTGAAATTTGAAAACAATTCAAAATTATAGTTAATCAAGATAACAATGAAAAAACCAAGAGACACATACATTTTAATCACCAAATTATTCCAGCTAAATTCAGCTCCTATACCAAGAAATGTATAGCGTGATCTATTTTTCTTGGTTGTACGTAATGAATAAGAACATAATGAAATTATTCAAGAAGAAGCAAACTAAAATCTAAAGTACAAATCTCTAAATCAAATATGAAACAGCTTCAACTTTTTATTTATTTTATATATAAATTCAGACTTTTTAAATTAAAAGAGCTATTCGAAAATTTTTATACAAAAGGTTGCTGTAATCACTATACTTTCCAGACAATAGAAAAGCATATCAAATATGTAGACTTCTTTAGAGCAATTTCGTAAACTAACAAAATTTCTCTGAAATTGTCTTCCCGTTCGCTTTTCGTAATTTCATGACGGTTTTTGTATCCTTTGGTAAGAAAAACTATTAGAAATTTTCTTCATGCATCTTGCTTTTAATACAAAGTTGACAACAACAGTAGTCGCATTATGCCAATATTTGTTGTTAGCTTTTATTATATTTCTACCGAAATTTAGATTTTGAATACTCTTTCAAAGTGGTTAAGACTACAGGACAATGGTTTCTGCAACTTTAAGATCTAATTAGTCGCCAAGTGTTGTTACACTGTTAAATTTTTTGTGCTGAGTCTAACGCACTTTCGATGCTGCAGCAGATGCGTTCATAAGCTGATGAACTCTCGTTCCAGCATTTGGAGCTATGGTTCAACCGGAGCTCTACACTGCAAAAAAAGTGTTGATTTTATAGTATAATACTGGCACTCCAGCTGTCGGTATTATACCATAAAATTAACAGTAATAAACATTAAAATATGCAGTAATACGATGCCGCGCATTCGCGGTAGCGTATTACTGCTTATTTTACTGTTTATTACAGTTAATTTTACGGTATAATACTGGCAGTTGGGGTGCCAGTATTATACTGTAAAATCAACTTTTTTTTTGCAGTGTAAATGCCGGAACGGAATTTTCCCATCTTACGGTTGCAGCACCAAAAGTTGGTTTAATCCAGCACAAACTTTTTAACAGTGTATCAGACATAACTCTTTCCATTGAAAGTTGAATTTAAAAATACTATTTTTATTTAAATACCTTATTAATTAGACTTCCATCGCTTACTCTCTTAAAGATTACAGATATTAAGAAAGATATTGAATAGATCTTTAGAATGTAGAAAATTGGAATCATGCGTCAGCAGCAGATTTCCTAAAATACTAAGGTAGAGAGATTCCTAGTAAAAAACATTTTCAAGAAATAAACACAAATTTCATTTACAATACTACATAACTGCATAAGTGCAATGAGAGATATCAGATTGGTTTGACCTGTGTAATTAACGTGCAAATGAGTATTTCATATTAACTGCATCGAAGAAAATGAAAAGTCTTGATCATACATGCATTCTGTAACACACTTTTTCCTAAGAAAGCAGTATCTAGATATTAGAATTACTTACACCTTAAAATTTGACACACCTTAAAACACCTTAAAAATTGAAATTTTCAAATTTCAAAATTTCGTATACTTATAGCCAAGACAGCAAAAAAGAACGATAAAAAAAATTTAATGTTTAAAATAATATGTCACGAATAGAGGTACCAAAATGAATTGACAGCAATCAAATTTATTACTTTTGTCTCCAATGTTGTTTTCAATAACAATAATCAAGTTGTTCCTTTGATGGTAAACTGGTAAGTATTTTAACACCTTTTTAAACCGGTTCAAATGACATCTATTAATAAATTTCGATTTAAGGTTAGGTTGCTTGTAATTTTAGATTGAAATAACAAAAAATCCTTTTTAAGGTATTGAAGACTTATGTTTATAGTTGTTAGTATTAAAAATTATATGTAAAATAAATATAAATCAAATTTTTAAAATATATCATTTGATACCTATACATGTTTAGTGTTAAGGCAATATTTTCTCCATAATACATTTAGTTTAATTAAAAAAAATTTGAAATATATAGAAAAATAAAATGTAGTTAATTTAGCATGGTTTAAGTAATAACAGTTAAGTTATTTCGTGTTAAAGTTTAAAAAAATGTACATGCCTTTCGGAATATTCTCACTGCTTTCTTACTTATCTAGAATTGTATATTCGAAAATCATGTTATTGTTATTTTCCTCTGATAACCAAAAACGAAATTACTTCTTGCATTCATATTTCATTATTGGATAATGAAGTTCTAGCAATATACGATATGTATGTCGCCTACATATATCTAATAACAAAACAGTCACGTATGAACTACTCGAAGGCATATACGTGAAAAAAGGAATTCCAATTACTTATGTTTTTTATCTGAAAACGTGATGTTTGAGTTGGAGACAAGCATTACATAGAAGTGGTGCAAGCTTGTCCGAAGTGAAAAAAAAAAGAAAAAGAAAAAAGAAATATAAAAGAATCCATTTTTTTTTATTCCTATACCCTTGCATAAAGTAAAATGCAGATCTTATATTTAAAATTAGTTATATTTTTAGATCTTTTAAAATTAAATGACTTGTTTATCTACAGATTAAAATATTATAGATTTGTTATCTTTTTAAGAGCGATTATTTTTTCTAGTTGGTTTGATAATTAACGAAATTCGCAAACCAAGATATATTATACATTACAAGATATATTATACATAACGTTTGAGAAATGTCCATGACATGAAAACTTGACTTGGACAAGAAAAAATAACACTGTTTAATGAAGAGAAATAAACAATTTAAAAGAGAATCAATCTTCAGCTCCAGGTATATTTGTGAATATGAAGAAAAGCTTGATTATTTTGCAGTCTAAAGTGGCAAACTTTTCTTGATTATTTTGTTCTAACAAAGGTCTTATTACTTAGAAAGACTTTTTTGGCCTTTTTCTTACCAGGAATAATATTTCTTATAAAAACATTTAGATTAAAATTTCAATTAGACCAACCTAATGGTATTTAAAACATAATATTTGACTCAAACTATGCTACTTTAAAGCCTTCCGACTTCATTGTTACATTTTATTTGTGTTGCAGTTTATTCATATTCGGAATAAACGTATTAAAAACGAAGTTTAAAACTAAAAATAAATTTTCAACTTTAAAGTACGAAATGTGACAGATATCAGAAAGAGACTTAAAAGATAAAATAATGGAATATAAGTATACCTCCATTTTTCCAGTATCGGACGTGGTATTTGAGCACTGGACTATTGCTAGGAACAGGTGGTTGCCAGGAGACTCGTGTTGACCGACTGGTGATGTCTGTAATTCGAACACCCCGAGGTGAAGAAGAAGGTTCTAAAAAGAAACATAAAATACATGAATACAGTGATTTTTCTCTAAGATGTGCTTTTTTTCCTTCTTAAAATTTAGTCTAATAAATTACTTCCATCTGTATATTCTATAAAGGTATGTCCAGTTTTAGCACGAAACAAAATAGGAGAATTTATAGTACTAATATGAACAAATTTACAAGGAATAGGGGAACACTTGTTTTATATAAGGTATGTGATGGTAATATGGTCAATGCTGGTAATATCGCCAACCCTCAATAATGTTATTAATTTCAGTGGAATCCAAAGGATAGCGTTTGAATCTAGTCGCTGTAAGTCAGATGAACATAGTTTAGTAACGTGTTGCCTGCAATCCTTGATCACGTGCACGGGAGGACAGTCATTGTTAGTTCGTTGTTAATTGGGTTGGCTTATTTATAAAATTGTCTCTGGTAATTTTGTTACTTTCCTTATTTAAACAAAGTATTTGTATTTACTGTTATACATAATATTTTAGCTGGTTTAATGTTCTTTTTAACTGTATAAACGAATTTCAATATCGGAGTGCGCAGACAGAATTACGAACATTTTTGTAAAATTGATTTTTGCTGGCAATATGGCCAAATGGGCGAAAAAGCTGTAGATATGAGATTATGTGTTATTTGTCGTTATTAAGTGCATGCTAAATGTGTCGGCCTTACCAGTTAAGATACAAAAGTTTTGATTTGCTCTCGCGTTAAAAAAACAAATAAAAAATACTTTTTTCCGTAAAGTTATTTTAATTTTTTGTCTAAATTTACTTTATATTATTTTTTTATTATTTTTATAAATTTACAAAATATAATTTTTTTTTACTATTTGGTGTTTTATCTGCGTTAAGTATAGACTTTTCCATTTTATAACACCTATGGCCATATTACCTTCATCAACTAGCATTTTTTTTAACAAACTGCAACAGGTGTAAGTTTTGACTAACTTAAATTTTTAAATATTTTTCCACTGCTAAAAGGGCCCTCTTTCTTAGTCAATTATTATTTTTTTAATCAGTTATTACTATTGTTTAAAAATGTCTGACCTTAGGGTGGCCATATTACCTGTAGATACCTTACATTAAAAAAAGGCGTATGAAATTTCTAAAGATTTTTGGACCAAATTTTGAAAATCTTCAAAAAGTTAAAAGTATCATACAAAATGCATTGAAAATATATTTTTAAGAGTGAATTTTATCATTTTCTTTCATTAACTCTGATGTAATTGAAAATCACAAATTCGAGCTATTAGTTTTGTAATTTAAGCTTAAAAAATCAAAATGTTTAGGTTTACTTTTCTATCAATATTCTATCATTCATATTTCTATCATTCATGCAACTATGGGGTGTATCTTTTTTTAAAACGTATTTTAAAAATTCCTCATTTGAAATTTCTGAAAATCCCTTATTTGAGGTTTCAATAAGCAAACAATTATTTAATGTTTTTAAAAGTCATAAAATTAGGAAAAATATAACTGAAATAAACAGAAAAATGAATAGAGTAAAAAAAAATCGAAATAGTAACTTCGTGATGATCAGTGTAAAGTGCACAGTCGAGGAAATGCCTACAGCTTGTTTGTGAAAAAAGAACATTTTTTTTCCTCAGAGTAATTATACCATTTTCTTTCGTATTATTTTGTGATGACAAAACTGAACATAAGTCACTTCACTCATGCTTCGATATCGGCTGTTAAATATTTCAATGTTTTATCAATGATTAACCTGAATTATAAGACCTTAAACCGAAGACTTACACGTAGGTGGTAGGCATAATATTTACTAAGAAATAGGTATGAGTGTGTCGAAATATATATTTCAGTTGTGACATACGCCAATTAATTAAGGGGTTTTGTCATAAAATACGAAAACAGCGCGTGACTAAAAGTGATAAATTATTTCTTTGTTATTTAGCAACAAAGTCCTATATTTCTTTCACTACGGACTTTTTCGACGCCATCAAAAATTCGTTATTTATTTTAGACGCCTGCCAAATACGGTTGCTATTTTTATAAATGTAAAATGATGATGGCAACAATCTGCACTTTCCTTTTTGCTTTTATTGCTCCTATACGACTTCTAAATGTCGCTTAATTTAAATTTTTACACCAACGAATCGGAAAGGAATTTCCAATGAAATTTGTTTAAAAATTATAGCTTAATTTAGTGACTGTTTAAAATAATTTTCATGCAGAATTTTTTAATCTCCACAGTATAAATTTGCAGCAGAGTTACTATATTTGAAATATGGTTGCTCAAAATGAATTGAAAAGAACGAAATCCGATTAATCCTAATATCAAATTTGAGGTACCGGAATTTGGCGCTAAACTGAAATCTGCCACGAAAAGGCAGATTTTCATATCATGTTAAATATAAAATTAATAGTAAGTTAAATTGATTAAAAATGCATCAGGAAAATATGCTCGGAATTGTATTTTCTATATTTTTTTAACTGTCGATAATTGTCAATGCAATTTTCGTATGTTATGAAAATTTTAAATAAAAGTTTCTCTTTTGCAAATGCTCTATAGTCAGTTTTATTATTCTTCAAAAGTTTCAAATCCAAGTGTACAGGGTGCAAAGTAAAGTCAGGAAACACTCGAATAATTTCTAAAGGTATAAAACTATAATTCTGGAACGCGTTATAGTAACATGCTTTTATATGAGAGTACTTGGAGTGCCTTGTAGTGGTAAAATGTGGAAGGTGTCGATTTTATCTGAGAAATTATGACAGATATAAGAAAACGTCGATTGAAAAAGTGTAGATCGTCCTCGATTTAGTATTAAATGACGTCTTACATGTAAAAATATCTTTATTAGAAGTTCAGAAGTTTATGTTTTAAATATGCATTTCACCGGCTAAAATACGCCACTAATAGTATGCAGAAGAGTGACACTATAAGGCAAATTCCCATTTTAAAATAAAATAATACATATAAGCAAGATAAATTTTATTTTACTAGACAAATTAAGCTAAGTATCCGCAATGCGACACCATATATTTTTATATGCAAGACGTCATTTCATGCGAAATCGAGAAGAATGAATAGTTTTGTATTTGACTTATTTTCACTATCGCTCATAGTTTTCGTGATAAAGTCTATAACTTTCACATTTTGCAACTACGGGGCATTGATTTCACTCTCATATGATAGCTTTTATTCGTTTTACTAGATAGACACTTGTTTAACAATTTTAGCTTCATTCATTTAGTAAGGGGGTCTTCCTTTGCAGATGATGGTCGTCCAAAGCGGCATTATCTTCGAGGTTAAAATTTCCGCGCTTAAACTTCTCAAACCGCCTTCGAACTGTGTCATCTGAAACAATTATTTGCATCATCAACACAGATTTTACGCCATATTCAGCACAGATTTTACGATCCGTCGGACTAGCATTTTTACCTTTCTTGAAATAAAAGAGCATAATTGACAAAAATAAACATTTTTGTTCTCCATTCTTAAGCACTACACTGAAACAAAAATTATACTACAACCCAAACATGAATAATGAAACGTAAGCAGAAAAGACCGAATGTACATATCTGGGTCATTAAACGTCACTCCTTATCAGCAGTAGCAAAGTAACTAGACGAAACCGCGCTTCTCTTTGAAAAACCTCAGAACTTTCCGAATGACCCAATAGTAATGTAGTGTACAAGAACATTTTTTGATTGTTAGAAACTATCATAATGAAGTTTTCGGTGATGTGTACTATTTATTTGGATTTTAATTAAAGTATACTTTAATTAAAGGTAATTAAAGTATAGTGTTGTTCGGAAAGTTCCTTCCGTTTTGGAAAACGAAATCGTACCAGAAAATTCTGCCTGTCAATTATTAGACATTAGATATCGGAATTAATGTCTAATAATTAAATGATAGAATTTTACGGTACGAATTGGTTTTCCAAACGGAAGGAACTTTCCGAACAACCCATTTTTTTTATTTCCGAGGGATACGAGCATTGGTAACATCTGCTTACCTAAAACATTCAGTGTAATCTCTCCTTTATGTTCTCCATAATCATTCTTCGCTACGCAGTAGTATATTCCAGCATCCGCCTGCTGACTGTCCCTCACGAGAAGCTCTGATGTGTACTGTTCTTGCTTTGAGTGAGCGGAAAGACCACTTCTACGTTGGTTAGCTTCGAACCTAATAAAAATGTGAAACGAAACATACCTGAAATGCTATTGGAGATGAAACAAAACATTAGTGATTATAAAAATATTTCTTATACCTGATGTTCACTAACGTAATTAATTACAATTTTTTTTAATACAGAAGTTTGACAAATGTAGTTGTATTAGGTGTGTACAAAATTTCTATCTGTTTGTTTATAAGAAAAACAAAAATTAATATAAAAACGTAGATAACCTGAATATTCGAATAATTGCTATAATTCAGTATGAACTCTTGCAATTTGCACTGCAATAAGTTAATCTCTCGTCTATAAAAATTCTCTTTGTTTTAGCCAAAAATGTATTGTAATGCGGATTTCACATGTTGCACATTATCCACGATAAAAGGTTTAAAAAATTTTATGTCGATGAAAAAAAGATGGTTAACCAAAGGACAAAGTTCAGTGAATATGAAAGGGATGTAATATTTCTGTGAAGCACTTTTTTTCAATGTGATTAACCTTTACGCAGAGGCTCGGACAGCATCTGTCCACGTTTGCATGTATTCTCGGACAGATTCTGTCCGAACCCCCGTGTAAAGGTTAAATAAGTTTGCTGTCTGGCGCTATAAAACTGTAAAATAATGCCTTTACTACAAACAAGTGATGACTGTTTACGAATCAGATTTTGTCTAAATCGGTCCACCTATTTGTAGTACATGCCGCACTAACTCCTGGATTACACGTGAGCAACTCCCAAGGGATTATTTCCTTTATAATCCACTAAACATATAAATATTTTAGTAATGTATTCCCCCTTTTTTAGAAGAATAAAGATCTGATGGGCAAAACATAGTCCTTTGACTTTTTTTATTACGGTGGAGTACTCATTTTTTATTGCCCTTTACGATTTATTCCAAGAGTGATCCATTTCGGCAACGAAAAAGCAAAAGATCACATGTTCTCTCATTACATCTCAGAAAGCTGATGTGGGTCACACTGATAATGTTTTATGATGAATCCAAGTGCGTGAATTCCTCAATCAGCTGTTGTTATATGAATCATTTCCCTTAATTCCTCCCAGAATTGGATTATAGATATTGAATATGGCTTCCTCCGTAATTAGTTCAGAAACTCTGATGGGTGTTTGAAATATGATTGATCTCTAGAGCTTCTATCGCGATCCCCAAATTTTCAAAAATAGTGATTGATATTTTAAACCGTTTGCCTTAATAAAAAAGAATTTATGTAAATCATCCATACGTTTAATCTTAGAAACAGATTACTTTTGTACACAGTATAATGACCAAATGATGCTCTATCGGACAAATATTCAACTCATCGCTGCTTCATGTACGGCGTCAAATATACTGGTAATTTGAGTTTCCAAAAATAGGTATTAAATTTGCGATCACCAAATACTACTTTCATACGAGTATAGATGTTTAACATATTTCAAACACCTGTTGCTTATCATATTTGGTATTCAAAACTCATTAATATAGGAAGTCATTGATTGTACGATTCAAACAGTGGGTTATCGATAACCTGGTGCTAAAAGTATATTCAATCGTTGAATATCCATTCGAATAGTCAAAATAACACTCATAAGATTTACCTGATCCTTTCTTCTTTATTTGTACGTTTTTTTCCCGTTTCAGTTTTTTCTATTAAAAATAAAAATATTGTTGTACTAGCTGATAGGCACGGTGTTGGTTGGTCCCGTCAAAAATTGTACGAAACGAGAAAAAACTCTAAAAATTGCTGCACGAAACCGTTCCTCTGGTAACCCTTTCGTCTGTTGGAAAGTAAACTGAGAGACGGACTCGAAACGGAAGTAGATTCAATACGACCCCCTGAAATGTCTAGGTCATTTGATTCAAAGAGTGTCAGTTTTTGGCCAAAATTAAGAAAAGTAATAGATATATGAAATTATTTATTTTATTGCTTTTAAAATTTCGGTCGTGAATGATTTAAAGGCCTACTGCAAACAAATATAAGTTTATGTAACTTTTGGTTTGAAATGTTAGAAAAAATGAATGTGTTAATAACAAAATGTAGAATGGAAATTATGATGATATTTACCTTCGGTGTAACATTTTGTCCTTATACTCCCGACAAATTCATTAAAATTCTTGATTTTAATAGGCAATCTTTTATCCTGATATAGCTGTTTACGATTTATTTATTTTTAGCTTTCTAGTGAAATGTTTATTAAAAAATGTCATAAATATGCAATATTGAAATATTTAATTGAGGCTAGATGCTTCAGTTTTCATATGTCGCAGTACTTGAAAAAATAAATGATCGAAACGATGTTAATTTAGAGAAAAATTATCTTCCAGTGTAACAACAAACTTTTTAATAAAATACATCGATCATTAAAGATAAATGTGTTTAAAATCATATGTGTTTTAAAAGCATATGCTTTTCAATTAATTAATTTTCAGATTACACTCGATATTTTAAGAACTAGGAATGTTTATACCACTGGAACATCTACTGAACAATTGTTAATGCGCTTGGCATACTTAAAGATTACCATTCCGTTGAAATGCACCTTTCATTTATTTCGAAAACATTCACACATTTATTACAAATCCCAAAGGTCTATTTTCAGCACGATCCGATGATTCAACAATTATCTTACAATGATGTGAAAATGCAAATTGAAGTTGCAAAATGAATTTTCTGATAAATTAAATATATCCCAAAAGAGAAGAGCATGAAGTGTGAAATTTCTATAAAATGTAATGATGGGGAAGCAACTGGCATTGTTGAGAATTTATATGGCACTGATTTCAAATTAATTTCAATGAATAGGTTTTGTATTTAGGGAACGTTGCTAAGCGTTAAATTTGTATCTTGTTGAGAAAACTGATGAATATTTTATACATATGCTTAATTTATACAACTCATAGTTGAAATAATTGTTTAAACATACATATTTTTTAAACGGGGCACCCTGTATATGATACATGAAGTATCGTATTGTAGTATATTGTTTATTGTTGCGAAGTTTGTTGCGTATATATATACTTACCATAAATGTGTAACAGTTTATGAATATAATTATATTTACGAAAAATTTAATAAATACTTTTAGGTAATTTTCATTAGCAGAATGTATAATCAGATGTGTGTGCAAAAGACCGTTCTTGAATATCCACTTGCAATGAAGTTAGTTAAGAAATAGTTTATGCGCGTTTTGTTTTCAAACAAATAACTTCCAAGAACAAATAACTTCCAAATAACTTCCATCTCAAATGCCCACCAAATCAGACTTTTGGAAAATAACAGAAAACGTGCTTAACATTTCTACCACATAAATGTTGGATACATTTTATTTAATGCACTTTTTTGTAACATCAGTAACTTAGTATGGATTCTAGCTGTGAAATAATATATTTTTTTTATGAAATAGAAAATGTGCAGATATGTAGCAGGTTAATTATTAAAGGAACTACAGAGAATGATCTAAAAATGCCAAACAAAACAAAATTATGTGACCTTAAGTAATCTTTTAGATTCGCTTAAAACAGATCCTTTTAAAATATATCATTTAATTTTTTTACTCGTTTTGATAAATTGGAATGTTTTTTTTTACAATAAACAAATTAGATGCGCAATTATTACATTAGGATTTAAATTTATGGACTTGTACAACCTAACAATACCCGGTTGAAATTTTTTGACTTAAAACATTTTTATATCCATTATCGCGCTCAGAGAAACCCTATCAGGATACACAATATAGTCATATGCCTTCTAAAGGGTAAGTTAGGAAAATTCGCAAGCTACAGGAATATGCATACGAGGGTTCCCGAATGAAATGAACTTAATTTACAAATTATTATTTTTACTTCACATTTATTTTAATCGGTTTATGGTGATTTTTTGGAGGATGCCATACAGGATCTTGTACATCGCTATCGTATAAAGAAAAGTAGTGATATATAAATAAATATTGTCTTGTAATTAATTTATACAAAGTTGTAGTGTGATTATTTGTATTCACCGTGATTTTTATAAAAAGGTTTGAGGCACTACTTTTAAAACAATCCTCGTAAATTATTCACTGTATGATTTAGAGCGATTTTCTAGATCCCTATGAAGTTTGACTCAACACAAACTGTGGATGTAAATGGCTAGCACTGTTGGATCTCTATTGACACTCTTAATTCTAGTATTATAAACAGTGGCACAATAATACCCAGTTTCGTCTGAAGAAGTTAAAAAGCAACTTTTTTCAAAAGAAAACGTCATACATGAGAAATGATATATAGTAAAATAATCTATTCAAAATGCGATATCAGCTATATATAATGCAATGTCTGTCTGTCTGTTTGTTTATAATTTAAGTTCTACAGAACGCATTTTAATTAGAAAGTGTTTGGAGGTAGTTTTACTACATAAAATATTTTTCTAAGCTTCTTAGTTACAGAGCTTTGGGGCGAGAGAGTGCTATACTGGTTCTACTAGTCTCAAGCCAACTAGGGTTTATATATATATATATATATATATATATATATATATATATTTTTTTTTTTTTTTTTTTTTTTTTGCGCGCGCGTGCGTGATTTGAAACAAAATTATTGCATTGTTGTAACCAGTTTTCAATACAAGTTAGTTTCGAAACAGCTTAAAATTTTCAAAAATAACAGCAACTGAAAGGTATAAAATTATACAATTGCGTTGATCTTAATGGAAAATGCACTTTTGACGTCAGAGCGAGTATAAATATGGGTTGCCATTGGTCGATCAATGAAACAATATGCGCTTAATGATATTTATCATCATATAACATATTTATGCAAAATGTTTGATAGTTCCCCATTGAATTAGCAAAAATTAATAGATTCAACCATTTAGATAATGTAAAAGTTTAAAGATTCTTGGAGTAAACTTAAACATCCACTATGCTTTTTCTCTACTAAAAGTAAATTGTATTTTTAAGTGTATTTTTTCAAGCAGCATCTAATACATTTTGACACTCAATCATAAAACGAAAATTACCATAAGAGAAGTATGCTCCTGTCATTATTTATATGCTGTCATACCATTTTAAAAAGAACAAAACATGCATTTTTATTCATAAAACAAACAGTTTACTACAATTGCATCTTAATAACATCATTTCTAAAGCCTTTCATTCCGCTGATACTGATATTAAAGCACATAAGTTATGAAAAGCTCTTGCCTAAAATTCTTACAGATGATTTTAAAATAAGCTTTTTAAAAACTTTCATAATACTATATAATTTTCTATACCACACACTTTTTAAACAATATTATAAAAATTTACTATTACAATTTAATATTCACGCGAGCGGAGAAACGGGCAACAAATAGTAAGTAAATACAGGGTGTTTCAGTTAAACGTTTCAGAACTTCTAAGAGGGGTAGGGTACATCCTGACGAACCAAAATCATATACCAATGGGCAGTCAGAAATGCTTTCCTGACGCGGTAGATGGCGTTGTGCGAAAGTTCGGAGCTTTCGTGCAGGGAATCTTCATTTCGCACAAGAACGCCAAGTTAGTAGGATGGATGATTACACGAACGCAGAATTAGCCGATATGCATTTGGTGTACGGGGCTACAAATTGTAGTGGGCCAGCCGCACAGCGTTTGTACGCGGAACGATATCCGACGAGGCGTATTCCTAGTCATAATTTATTTGCAAGACTGCACCAGAGGTTAGCTGAGACAGGTTCATTTGAAAGAGCTGACAGGTTCAGGGTAAGAACAGCACGGACTCCAGCCGTCGAACAGAATGTGCTGCAGCATGTACAGAGGATTCCAAGAACGAGTACACGAAGTCTAGCAAACGTAGTCGGGGTTTCCCCTTGCAGCGTCTGGAGGATTCTCCGAGAACAAGACATGCATCCGTTTCACGTGCAGCGTGTCCAGGCACAGCAACCGGAGGATTATGCACCTCGTATTGCTTTCGCACAGTGGTACCTTGGAAAATGTGCTACAAATCCCACTTTTCCTGCTGAAGTGTTGTTTTCCGATGAGGCATCCTTCACAAGGGAAGGAATTTTCAACTCGCATAACGACCATATCTGGTCGGTCGCGAACCCACATGCAATACGACGTCGTGCAGCACAGGTTTGATTTTCGGTCAATGTATGGGCCGGTATTATGGGAGATCACATCATCGGACCTTACCTGTTACCGTGTCATCTAACCGGAGATAACTACTTGCTCTTTCTGCAGCAAGTATTGCCACAACTTTTGAGAGATGAACGGATTTCTGCATCGACGCAACAGACAATGTGCTTCCAACACGATGGAGCCCCTGCCCATTATAGCGGAGCTGTTCGTAACTACCTGGATGTCACATTTGGTCAACAGTGGATCGGAAGTGGTTGTCCCGTGCATTGGCCTGCTCGGTCACCCGACCTATCATGTCTTGATTTTTATTTCTGGGGTCATATGAAATCGCTAGTTTATGACACCCCTGTTGACAATGCTGAGGAGCTGGTTGCAAGAATCGTAGTAGCTGCCGGAGAAATTCGAAATTCGCCTGGAGTATTCCAGAATGTTCAGATGTCCATGCGTCGGAGATGTGACGCGTGCATTGTAGCCCATGGAAGCAACTTCGAACACTTACTTTAATCCATGTACCTTTTGCTTCTTTTCATGTATTATTAAACTTGTATTATTAAACATGTATTATTACTCACTTACGGTCTCTTTTCTTTATGGTGCTTCTGTGTACAACACCGCTTCAGGAAAGCATTTCCGACCCCACATTGCTATATGATTTCGAGTTGTCAGGATGTACCCTACCCCTCTTAGAACTTCTGAAACGTTTAACTGAAACACCCTGTATAGTGGTTCCTAAATGATACTTATTTGTAGCAAATGCACAATGAATGAAAGAGATACTCATAGATCAATTTTGTTTATTCTTTTACATAACTATATTCGTTTAACGTATATCCAGTAATTTCTAATTTCTAATTTTCAATTAGTATTTAATTATTTATTTATCTTTCAACTGTATATCATCATAACTTAAAATTATGGGCGTAAAATGTTTAAAATAGAGTGATATATTTTTGCAGAAGGTTCTGAATTCACAGGGTGATTTCCCGGAAAATATATGATTTTGAAAAAACAAAATTGGCACTATGTGTTTTATAATTCATAGAAAAAATGTACCAATTTACATAGTTTTTATTAACAGGAAACTATTTCAAAATAGTAATATGTTAATAATGTGGCGATTGGGGAAAAAATTGTCCTCTACATTTAGTATTATAAAGAGTCGATTCAAGCAAATGCTAAGAAAATTTCAACGCTATGTCTTCATAAATAACTCGTTTATTTCTTAAAATTGGGTGAATTTAATCAAAACTCGATGCTCATAAATTAAATGTTTCAAAAAATATATATTAATTAAAGTAATACCACAAAAATAGCTTGAAAATGAAAAATTATATTTTAACAGCCGCAATAAATGTAAATTGTTTTTTTATAAATGGATAAATGGATAAATGGATAACCATGGGTTGTTTTCTGTTTATGAGATACGGTGTCTTAAAATTCGAGAAATGGCAGCCAGCTACGAATTCAAAGGGTATTTAGAAACAAGAATCTGTTATTAAATCATTTTCTGGGTTAAGCAGTTAAAAGCCCAGACAGCACACTCTATCTATAAGATGTCGATTTATAGTCTAAATACATCTATAACGTCCATGACATCTTTTAGATATGCATAGCATTAAACAAATAGATGTCTATAAGCCATTTCTCATTTAGATTTCTATTAGACGTCTATGACCTGCAATAGACGTATTATATCTATCACTCTTTCGACGTCTAAAGGAAATGCTTTTTTCAACCTCCAGTGGAAATACTTTTCGATTCATCCAATGGATTTGCGAATAACACGTATTATGCTCATCTTATGGAAAAAGTACTTCTACTTCAATGCAACTGCGCGCATGCGGGAACGGAAAGTCAAAGGTCGTTTGAAGACACTCTCGCCGCGGCTGGGGCTGTTGTTTATTTTGTATACAGCGGCAATCTTGGATGTAATTATACTGACAAATTTAGTAAAATGTAAGTTATTCATTTCTTTATTTACTTTCCTGTGTAATTTATATAACACTTAATTACTAAATTCTTGTATCTTACATATATACAAGATTTAGGCTTAATGTTACGATAAGTTTCATCAGTCATATATATATTGTGTTTAAAAGGAAAAATACATCCGAAATGTCGCTGTATAAATTGTATAAATGCAGAAATATAATCTCGCAGGTACAACGAAAGCAATAATGTAATTGTTTTTAGTAGTAATTGAGTGTTAATGAACTACATATTGTTTTGTTTATCACCATTATGAATCCTGACCCCACTGAATCCTTTGAACGCCAGTGTTAGATTATTTATGCACTAAACCATAATATTTATCAGAACTTTCGAATAATATTTAGATTTTACGATGTACATGAACGGAAAAAATAGCTATTATTTATTTTTAAATGAATTTATTTGACAAATTCAGATTTCAAAGGTTAAAAAAAAAGTTTTGAACATGTTTGCAACTGAAATACTTTGCCCTTAAAGGGGTTAACAAGTTTCGTGTATTATTTATCATACAATTTAAAATTACACTAAAATAACTATATATAAAATTTTGCTAAGACTAAAACTAATACTATAAATAATGTAATTCTTGTTTAAAAAATACTTTTTTTCCCCTGTATTTATTTATAATTTAGTGTCCCTTCTAGACCAATATTTAAGGGCGCAGCATCCTGCCTGCTCTAAAATTAGCAAAATGCACCGTACCCTTTTTAAAATATCGAAATGCATCCTTAATTATATCCAGAGGTCTCTTGTTAAAATCTTCCCCAATACCAGAGTATTTCTAAATTGGAACAGCTTCGGTATTAGCCTGCTGTCAGCTATCTTGTTTTTTAAAAACATATTTGTTTTGTTTCTCATTTCCAAAATAATTTTCATCCGTATTTACTTATACAAGTAAACAAGTTATTTAATTTTATTGACTGATTTATTTATATTTAATAATAAAAGTTAAAATGTTTTGATTTAACTTGATTATGTCAGAAACAAAACAAATGTTTTGATTTATCGCCCGTGGTTAGACATCTCATTTTTAAATCAAAACATTTCAACTTTTATTATTAAATATAAATAAATTAGTATTCTGTTTTATATTTAACTTGATTATGTCAGAAACAAAACAAATGTTTTGATTTATCGACCCTGGTCAGCCATCTCATCTTTTAAATCAAAACATTTTAACTTTTATTATTAAATATAAATAAATTAGTCAATAAAATTAAATAACGTGTTTATAATAAGTAAATATGGATGAAAATTATTTTGGAAATGAGAAACAAAACAAATGTTTTGATTTAAAAAACAGGATTGCGGACAGCAGGCTAATACCGAAGCTTAGCCTCTAAATTAATGTATCCAAAAGCTTGCAAAAAATCATAGACCTTCCTTCTTTCTTTAATAAAAACAGGAGATTATTAAATAAATGTTGTACTGTTTTTGGCTATGATGTCTTACACTCACACAGTTTATTTCTTTAATCAGTTATAAAAAGGAAAATAGTTGCCAAACTTAGGGGATTTTTTCCTTTTTAAAGGAAAAAATCCCCTAAGTTGGCTACTATGCTTGTATTTAAATTATTGGTTTGGCATGGGCTTGGAAAGCAGGCCAATCAAAAAGTCACCAAATTTCAGTGCGTGACAGTATCTCGTCTATTCCTTTTTTTTTTTTTTTTATTGTTACTCAACACAATAATTTTTTTTTTCTTGAAGTAATGCCCATTTTCACTGAACAGTGACTGTTTTCTGCTTCATTTGTGCTGTTATTATTTTCTAACAACCTGCCCTTTTCTTTCTAGAGTGAACATTGTATAACAATTAAAATTCTGATCCTATATGTATTAAATTTTACATTTTTTTCTTCATTTGTTGTCATTGTTTAACTTGTGTTCCGACACATTTTTTTTTTTACATACCCAGTAAAAGATATATTTTAATTGTGTATTATATGATATTTATGCTTGAGTATATTTTTTCAAATCACTTTGATACTAATCTTTTGGTACTTGTGTATTAACCATTAGGGATGCACCGAATATTCAGTATGTAGTATTTAGTCATACTGCTCAATATCTAAAGAAAATGCTTTTTAAAATATTTTTAAAACCCTAGATAACTTTTATTTTTAACTGTCAATAAATAAAAATATTCAGAAAAATTAAGAAATAGAATCATATTTAAATAACTTTTACATTATTTATTTGCTTATTTTTTTAAAGTAACAAGAAAATTAACTGTTATAGTGCAGGGGTCAATGCAGGTTTTTTTTTTTTTTTTTTTTTTTTTTTTTTGCGGGGCCCATTTTGTGAAAAGGTTATTTTTATAAAATTTTATTATATTTTTGTGAAAAATAACATTTTGTAATGAAAGTCGAAATCCAGCTACTCAAATTCGATCCAAGCGTTTATTAACAAACTTTTTTAAATACTTTTGCTGAAGTTTTCCTCTCTGGTGAACTTGTTTGTTTGCAAATTACACATTTTAAAAGTCAAAGAATAATAAATAATAGGGGAGACTGGTACACACTGGACCTATGGGCATAGTGGACCACCCCCCTAATATTTTGTTTATTTAAAAAATT
This sequence comes from Maratus michaelseni, assembly GCA_963931845.1. Taxonomy (NCBI): domain Eukaryota; kingdom Metazoa; phylum Arthropoda; class Arachnida; order Araneae; family Salticidae; genus Maratus; species Maratus michaelseni. The sequence goes on from OZ007587.1 coordinate 192,318,202, forward strand.
TTTAAGCTTCTCTTCTATCCTAATAGACAACAGCACTGCACTGATTATTTATAGCGTTCAGAAAATATGTTTAGCTCAGATTGAACTATTTTATCCTAATTGGTTGTTTTGATCTTCTAAAAGTAAAATTTTTCAACATTATATTTTAATTTTTTTAGTAATTAAAGGTTGTAGATAAATCCTATAAAACAGCTTTTTTGCAAAGCTAAGATACTTGTTTTTATTTAACTTTAAAGTTAATATGTTTAAAAGAAAACTATAAACAATATTAATATTATTATTTATTGAATTTCAACATGGGGCACAGTGGTCCACAATCCACTCTGCTCATGTAATGCAGAATGTTCAAAATATTTAATAATTGCTTATTTTCTATAAAGAAATATTGTTTAAAAGAAGTTATTTAACTGTAAAATAAAGTAAACAAAGAAAAATAACAATTTATTTAACATAGTAAGAAATATTTTGTTTTGTATTTACTGCCTGTGATAAATATAACTGTAGTCTAATTGGTGATGATTCTATTCAAGTAAGATTCATGAGATGCAAATTGAATGGAAATCAGTTTATTTTTCCCAAAACTGTAGATGAATCTATTGTTGATGTCAATGATTTCATAATATTGCTCCCAGACCCGAAAGTATTTCAGGAAAATTCCAGGCTCAATCTTACTCATAAGTATTTTGGAATTTCATTTGCAAATTTTAATGTGCGCTGATTTTTTTGTACTTAAGTAATAACTTCAACTAAATTGCAATTGTTCCTGTATTAATCTGTTGTTATTTTCAAAATATAGTAATAATATTTTTTTTTTTTTTTTTTTTTTCAAAATGTTACTTGTAAATTTATATTACTATGTTATTTTGCGGATAAAGGGGAAATAAAAAAGAATTAGATTAATGAAAAATAGATTTATATTGCATTTCAGATAATGCCTAACAGCGGTCCACTGTGCCCCGGTGGGTGGAAAAGTGTGCCCCATTTCTGGGGCACACTGGTCCAATTTACAGGTGAATATAAAAATTTTTATTTTGAAAAATGTATTGAAAACTATGTTATGAGAAAATTATGATGAATGTATAAAGGTATAAGGAATATTCAAAAATATTTTCATGCAGGGATGCACCCGGTTTGTCCGTTAAAGAGAAAAAAAAATTAACTGAAAAAGTAGTCCACTGTGTACCAGTCTCCCCTAAATAGTAAGTTTTTATGAAAGGGGGAAATTTTGTTAAAAGGAATTTTGTGAAGGGTCCCATTTTATTAAATTGATTTTTGTGAAGGGGCCCTAAATAGGCTCCAAATTTTGTCTGGATCGACCCTTGTAGTGTTTTCCCAAGGCGTTTTCAAGAGGGTGCAGCGCCCTGCCTGTTTTTTTTTTTTATAGTTGTAAATGTGCTCTGCCCATTTTTATATAGCTGGAAAAGTGCCCTGATTATTTTGGGTTTGCAAAAATTTACTGTCGCGAATTTCACCAAAAGGTTGCGGGAAATTATCGCACAAAAATTTCACAATATTTGTACTCGTTGGGGAAAAATTATAAATTTTGTTAAGCTATTGCAGGTAAATAGCAAAATTTGCCGATGAGTCGTGAAAACAATCATGAAATTTGACCACAATCGCATGTAAAAAAAAAAGAAAAGAAACATGCAAATTGGGAAATTCGCTTATCTGTCACCAAGAAAAGGCAAAATTTGTCAATTAGTAGCAGAAAAAGATCACAAATTTCTTCAATCGATTGCAGGAAAGCAATCATGAAATTCGTCAGTTGGTTACAGTAAATAAACGTGAAATTCGTCAATATGTCACGTGTAAAAAAAAGAAAAAGAAACATGTGAGTTTCACCTGTAAGGTGCAGAAAAAAAATGAGAAATTCGTTTATCGGTCGCCAAAAGAAAGCAAAGTTTGTCAATTGGTAGCAGGAAAATATCACAAATTTCTTCAATGGATTGCAGGAAAACAATCGCGAAATTTGTCAGTTGGTTACAGATACAGGAAATAAACGTGAAATTCGTCAATAGTCACGTGTAAAAAAAAAAAAAAAAAGAAACATGTGAGTTTCACCTGTAAGGTGTGGGAAAAAAATTGAGAAATTCGCTTATCGGTCGCCAAAAAAGAGCAAAATTTGTCAATTGGTAGCAGGAAAATATCACAAATTTCTTCAATCAATCGCAGGAAAACATTTTCGAAATTCATCAGTTGGTTACAAGAAATAAACGTGAAATTCTTCAATATGTCGCGTGTGAAAAAAAAAAAAAAAAGAAAAAGAAACATGCCGGTTTCATTTGTAAGGTGCAGAAAAAATTTGAGAAATTCGTTTATCGGTCGCCAAAAAAAAAAGCAAAATTTGTCAATTGGTAGGAGGAAAATAATCAGGAAATTTGTCAGTTGGTTACAGGAAGTAAACGTGAAATTCGTCAATTTGTTGCCAGGAAAAAACTGCTCAATTCGCCAATAGGATGCTGGTAAATATCGTAAAATTAAGTTAAAATTTGCACGTATCAGTAATATTTTACTAAATATTAATTATTGATATACAGTAAAAGACTTTTTAAACATTGCATGTAATGTTGTACTGTTTCATGTAATATGTGTGATATTTAATGTAAAATTTTTACATATCAATGTAGCATTTGAGGTTTTTGACTCAAAAATTTAAATCTTACTTATAATAAAATCCAAAGGCGAGAATCTGTCTGTAACGGTACCGGGTTGTACCACTCTGGTCTGCGAGTCGACCGTAGTTAAACGCCATGTTAGGCTTACTGAAAAAGATATGCTAACACATAACCATTAAATGATAATTTCTTCTACTTGAAATAATGTCTGTTCAGCATATTTTCGTATAAAACATGTATATCATATCCAGTTATAATGTTTTAAGTTTTAAATTAAAAATAACCGATTAAACATCCGATTACCTGATGTAAACAAACAAATAATGTTGCCATTCAAAAACACAAATTCCATATCTATTCCATGAATGACTCTTTGAACGTTTCATTAAAAAATCCGATTTTGCTCTTAAAATATTCGTAAAAGCATATTAAAGTCTTTAAATAATTTAAAGCATTTTTTAAATTTATTTCTGTAAGCATTTTATTCCTCTAAGTACTTTTTCAGAAATAGCGATGATACCTTTCGAGGCTTTGCAATGATCTACCGGTATTTTAGATATATTTTTTAAATACTGTTCTGGCGCCACCTATTGACAATAAATACAAATTATACCCTTGGAAAAAAAAATTAATAATAAAACTTTATTATAATTTACATAATAATAAAGTTGTAAAATAATATAAAATGTACATAAGCATATTTTTAAAATAAAAAAATTCAGGATGTATTGATTTATTACAAGATCACCTTTTTTTAATGATTTAAATTATTTTTATTATTAATTTTGAAAGGGAAATATTTGACTTTGTGTAAAAATTAATGCATTCTTTTAGATTATGAAGAAACTAAAAGATCGTTTTTGTATTATTGAGAGCGAAAATTAATACCTATAATTTACTTACCATAGTTAATTATTGAGACCTTATTTAATTATTGAGATCGTTATTAGGATTAAAATTTTAATTATTCAGAAAAATATTTGGAAATTTTGAGTTGTAAATCAAAAATAAAGGAAAAGATTACGTTTCGTAAAATTTACCATTAACATAAGGTATGTACATTCAGGATGTATTGAATTATTACAAGATCAACTTTTTTTAATGATTTAAATTATTTTTATTATTAATTTTGAAAGGGAAATATTTGACTTTGTGTAAAAACTAATGCATTCTTTTAGATTATGAAGAAACTAAAAGATCGTTTTTGTATTATTGAGAGCGAAAATTAATACCTATAATTTACTTACCATAGTTAATTATTGAGACCTTAATTAATTATTGAGATCGTTATTAGGATTAAGATTTTAATTATTCAGAAAAATATTTGGAAATTTTGAGTTGAAAAACAAAGATAAATAAAAATATTACGTTTCGTAAAATTTACCATTAACAGAAATATTATCATTAATCCTGAACTTAACGGTTCAGGTCAGTTTTCCTTATTGTCGATAAACAGTATATGAATATTTTTATCAATTATTTCAAATTTTAATTGAAAACCCCAGTTTCTACCAACCGTCCTAGGACGGGCATTTACACTAGTAAAAAAATAAATTTGTAATTTCGGCATAATTCAGGTCTCACAAATCTGAAAAATCGGAGTGAAAGGAAGAGACAAAAAAATCAAAACAGTACTGAAGGGACTCAGAAGGTATTAAAACTAAACTATTCAAGACAGCCATACTCAACAAGCGGGCATGTGGCCTGGCGACCTTTTATGTGCGATCCGAGACCTCAGAGAAAGAATCTACTAGAGAGTACATTCCTTTGTTATATTGTTGAAAAGCCAGTCCCAGGATCAGCTCGGATTTGGCGCTTTAGAAACTGTCTGTTTTGGCGGTGATCGCTTTCTTGGCAACTTCGATTTCATTCTCGCAATAAAAATAAACGTAAATAAACCAAAGCAAAACCAAACTGTTGCTCCTTCTAGGATTTAATCTCAGAGAAAGGATAGAAATAAGTTATGAGAGTCCCACCCCTGATGAAAAAAGGATTGTTTAATCTTCTGGATGGATTTTCTTTTTCTGTTTTTGCTGTTGTATTTTATTTTAATGTTATAAAATGGCTTTGTCCTTGTATTAAATGTTACTTAAATTATATTTTTGAAGTGAATACTTCTTTAGGCGTGTTGGGCATTTTTTGAGATGGGAAAAAAGGGGGGGCATTTGCTATAGAAATCTATATATTTACATTACTATACAAGTATGTGTTGCGGCCCACCTAACGTTGCAAATATACGTTTGCGGCCCGCGGTAATAAAAGGATGAGTATGGCTGATTCAAGAAAGCATGCATAATAATTTTTTTTTAAAAGAAATTTCTTATTGATTAAAATTTAATAACTCAAACTGATTTAAAATTTGAGATTTCTTGAGTTTGACATCTTTGGATCTTTGCGAATAATTGTCCGAAAAAAAAAAAAAAAAAAAAAAAAAACCATAATTAATCATTTTGAGAAAAGTTGAGGTGAAATATAAACACAGTCACATTTTAACTATAATAGATGTTGCTGAATACTAATGAAACTTTCTTTGAATCTTTTTAGACTCCCAGTTGAAACACACCATCACAAACATTTGAAGACAGGAGGAAGACTTGCATGAATATTTGGTTAGTATATTTTTTATTAAAAAATGCCTTGTTTTTTAGAATAATTAATTTGTTGTGAGATTGCAAAATTTACACTAGATTGCATTATGAAATTCTAGATTAATTTTAAATATCAGATCTTATGTTTTTACTCAAATTTTTTGGAGCAGAGTGGGAAGAGAGATATAAATGGCAATTTATTTACTAATGTATAATTTATAAATCTTAGTTAGAAGTTTATACTTTGGAAAATAACAGTACAAGACCTAATTTTTTTTAACATAATATTTAATGTATAATGTAACGCATCAAAAATATTTTTTTTCTCTTAAGGTCCAAATCCAAACGGCTCACTTTATGACTTATTTTTTGAATTCTTTTTTTGTTCAGAAACGCATGAAATTTACAGATATTCTTATTCAGAAATTTTGTAATTGAAAGACGTTTTCCATTTTTCAAATTTCCAATGCTGCAGCACAAAAAAGGTCAGAAACATATCATCACATGACACAAATCACTTATAACTCGATAAGTGATTTATTGATAAAAAAATTGGAAAACTCATTTAGATTCCAAATCCCTTCCATGATCAGACCTGCCAATTTTATTGCTTTTGTGTTTAAAAATGAGTCAGAAAGTTTCGTGTTGTTGAGCAGATCATTTGAGAACCAAGAGTAAAAAAAAAAAAAAAAAAAAAAAAAAAAACAGAAAAAAATAAGTTATATACATAAATTTCTGAGTTTTAAAAAATAAAGATAAGACTGACTTGTTTTTTTATGTATTTCTTAATCCATAACTATGGTGTAGCAGGAGAAGCTGCTAAAGTTAAGATTATTAGCTTTAAAGGATTTTGTAAATTTTTAAACATAGAAAACAAACATTTAAAGTTCATCATGTCGTACCTTCAAAACATGTATAAGCATGAGATTTCTATATTTTGCATGTATTTTTGTTTCTGTACTTTCGTATTAACTGCATGCCAGCATTTTGCTAAGCGTTTCACTCATTTATTTGTGAAATCATGTATGTATTAATTATGTATCATCGATGTATTCATATGTATGTGTGATGTAGTGGAAAGTTTTGTAATTTGGTTTGCAACCAATTGATGTATTTTAATAAGTGCAACTTGGCACCATTAAGGCTGTTCTCAAATCCAAACAGGCTACTTTATGAAACATTTTTTAATTCATTTTTGCTTACAAATGCATGAAATTGGTAGGTGTTTTTATTCAGAAACTATGTAATCTAAACACGATTTCAATTCTTTAGTAAAGGCAGATCTTTTACAAAAGATTGTCAAAGTCGGCATTTTCAACCAAATTACCAAGGTGGTTGGCAGTAAAGTGCGAAAAAGTGTCGCCACATGACCGGAAGCACTTATAACTTGATAAGCAGGGTTGCAAAAAAGCCAGCTAAAATTAATAAAAGCCAGGCCAGCGGCTTTTATTGGTTTTAACCGGCTTTTTTTGGCCAAAATTGGCCTTTTTTGGTCAAAATTGGCTTTTATACGTTGAAGCAATTTATTTATAAACTATAGATTTTTAAGTATTTTTTAAATAATTTAAAAGACATTTTATTGAGTTAGGATTTAATAAATAACTTAATTTCTCAATAATGAAGACATTAATATTGGAATAACACATAGCAGACTGGTGATTTGAGTCAGAATTGTAAATATGTTACCTAAATTTTAACAAGGCATACTTAGTGCTTAACTATTGCTATATTTTTTAAATAAAAGCTTTTTTTTATTATGATTAATTTAATTTACACTTTTTTTTCAGTTTTACTTCTTTAAATAATTAAATAGGACAACAGTTGTTTAATTACATATTTTATTACTCAACTAATTTTAAAGGCTATTAACCCACTAGTAGAAATAATGCAACATGACAGTGGGCATTGCAGATTTTTGAAGATTAATCTAATAGCTTAAAAAATACTGTACTTAAAAAAAAAAAAAAAAAAAAAAAAAAAAAAAGCAAAATTTTACTTTGTCATTGGATTACTGTTATCTTCTTACTGTATTTTCTTTGTAATTGAAAATTTTGCTTATTTAATGGGTTACTATTATTTCTTGTGATAGTAGACATTGTTGCGTCGTAGATATATTTTGTCTTGCTGTAGATTGATACACACACAAATTAGTTACTGGGGCTAACACACACAAATTAGTTACTGGGGCTATTGATAGGCAAGTTTTAATATTTCTCATATCTTTAAAATCATACATACAATTTAATAAAATTACCATTTTCCACTGTTAAAAACAGTAATATGAATAACATTTGCTTTTCATTTCAACAAGTTTTATTTATTTTTTTAACTGTTCTCTCTTTTTTTATACACTTACATCTACTAAAATCTTCCCAAATATTATATATTCATCCTAATTCCTCTTTCAACGTTGATCATTCCATAATTTAATCTCATCATATGGACTTATCTGGCATGAGTTTTATAATTGTTTAGTAAAAAAAAAAATATTGAAATATATTTTTATAAAACATTAGAATACTGATTACTAACTAAATATGGATGCTCTCAAGTATTATATATGCTAATTTCATTTATTAATAATATAAATTATTAAGTTTTAATCCACAACAATTTTAAAAGTAAAAAGCAGTATATGTAAGAATTTTTCATTTTTGATGGTGATGTTTTGTTATTGTTTAATTAAATATAATCTTTAAAATGAACTGATTTAGTAGTTATTTCGTTATTTAAAATAATAATTGTGTCCTTAAACTGCTGCACCATGATATTAAAAGAGAAAATGCATTGAAAAAATGTTATGTTGCATAGTTAAGTGCAATACATCAATTTCAACTGACGTTATATTCACCAGCTGAGAAGGATAATTAAGAAAAATAATGTAAATAAATGAATATCCAAGATTTTTTTTTCTATTTTCATTTATATTGTACTTTTTTTGTGTTTAAATTTACTGATAGTTGACACTTAGGTGAGTGGGGCTTTTCCATATTTTTTTATTGTATTTATTTTGATATTCCAATGGCAACATTCTTCCATTTGTTTATTTGGCATTACTGTTTGGTGCTAATTAATTTTTCTTGAAAAGTGGTCGACGGGATAATGGAAAAATCATTTGTTTCCAAATTTTCCATAGTCAAGAGTCTGTGCTAGTCACATGGGCTAATGTTAATCCTATGGGAGTGTTAGTTTGAAATTTCTTGTTTGCATTTCAATATTTGTTTGTTATCTTGTTTGTATTTCAATATACAATGGTTCCGTTTTTATTTTTTAAGTACGTAACCCTAAAAATTAAGAATAACAATAGCGAAGGACATAATGAATGATTGTTATTCAAATGAATCATCCCGGCATACACAAAAGCATTGCTGTTTACTTTCTTGCTATTTTTGATCAATTAAAACCAGAACTTTTGTAAAACAAAAAGAATTTTAAGAGCCTTGGCAACTATGCTTTTGTGCATGCCTGAATGATTCATTAAAATATCAAAATCATTCATTATGCCCATCACTAGAAATCACATGCAAAAAATTAAGGAGGAGGGGGGGCTTACAATTGCTTCATTGAAGATTAATTCAGTTTTCATATAACAAAATGCCATTTTGTGTGATTCGTAAAATGTTATGTAGCAAAACAGTGTTATTATTTTATTATAGGTACTGCTCGAAGAAATCAGCTCTTACTATTGCAGTGATAATGGAGTAGAATAATAAGAATTTTGTCCTGTTCCAAAGATTTTTTTTTTTTCAAATAAAATAAAGTCACTTCTTTTTTTTTTCCTTTTTCTGTTATAGTTATATTCTGTACCACCTAGTACTGTCACCTAGTTACCAATATTGCTGATAAGGAAAAAAAGACTTACATTTTTATTAAAACTTTTATTGAGTAGTAGAGCTGACATGTTTCAAAAATGATATAGCCTAATGAGAAAGCATGCAATAATTTTTAGCATTAATCTAAATCATGTTGCAATATTTAAAACAAAATTTTTCTTGTTTTTCTAAAAATGCAAAATTGAGGTAGCAGTCAATTTGTAAATTTCCCTTTGTATCTGAAGCTCACAGAATTGAAATAAGTTTTTGATGTAGGCAGACATTGACTAAAAAATAATTCTGAGTGGTTCTTTCATACAGTGAGTTAATTGGAGTAATATTTTTGTACTGATAAAAAAAAATTTTAATTAGTTCAATATGCAAAATAGATTTTAAAACATTTGTCTAATAATTTTATCAAAATAGAACAAAATAAACAGAATAAGAAATTTATTAATTTGTGTTAACAACTTTGCGACGAGCGTCCCACACATAATTTTGAATCTGATTACTAGTATTTACAAATGGAATCCTTTGCCTAATTTAATTGAAGAAATTATATGATAAAATAAAGAAAAAAATATTCTAAAATATTGGTATGAAAAATTAAAGATTTTATGCATGATGTGTAATGTATGTGTGACATTTATCACAAAGATTTCTTTTTTTCCCAAGAAAAATTTATCTACCAAAAGTCTTTATCCTCTGCAAGAAAGATTTGTTAAATTTAAATAATATGGGAGAAATAACAAATCTATTAGCCTCTTGTTGCAAAATACTGGAGGATTTAGAAATTTCTCACAAGATAAAATTATCAAACTGATTTTAAATACCATATTTACTTGTGTATAATGTGTACCATGTTATTTTAACTTAAAAAAAAAATCTGTAGAAATCATGATTTACAATCTTTTCTCAAATCTAAATTACTTTTGTATGTGCTCATATATATTTTGCTCTCTTATTAAAATATCATAAAATAAAGTTTCTGCAATATGTATATATACTTTGTGAAAATGTGTGTGGTTTGATGTATACAATTAGAAATATTCAGTGTATCATGTATGTGTATACTGGATTTTAGACCTGAAATTTTTGTAAAAATGTGTGCATTATGCAGGAGTAAATATGGTAGATTTTTTAATTTAGCTATGAGATTTTAGTGAATTACAGCAGACATATTTCATTCGAAATATTAAAAAAAATTAGTCGATGCTTTGATAAAAATATTCCAATATAAATATGGCAACAGTCCCCAAAGCAGAATATGCTTAAGAGTGCGACATACATCGCAGAACAATGAACTTCTCTGCAGAACATTTCAAATTCTCATTTTCAACACAATTCACTATTCATTCATTTGAAAAAGCACTAAATTTGTCTGTCAATCACCAGAAAAACTTCATCAATCATTTGTTGAAAAAGATTGTGAAATTCATTAATTGGTCGCAGGAAAAGCTCACACAATTTGTCAGTCGATCATGGGGAAAAATCGAGAAGTTCTTCAGCTGCTGCAGTTTAAAAAAAAAACCATGAATTTCGTCAGTGGATCATCGGAAAAAAATCTGAAATTCACCGGTCAGTCACATAAAAACCCGGCAACTTTTACCAATCGGTCGCAAAAAAAGTGACAAAATTTGCCATCCTGTAGAAAGAAGATATTGCAAAATTCACCTATTAGTCGCGGGTCAAAAAATGTGAAATACGTTTATCAACCGAATGATTTTTGATTGAAATTTCATGTTTTTTGCCAAGAAAAAGCGCAAAAATTTCTCAATCGGTTGTGGGTAAAAACCATGAAATTTGTCAGTAAATCATCGAGAAAAATGGGAAATTTGTCGATCAGTAGCGAAAAAAACCCACAATTTTCTCCAATTGGTCACAAGAAAAAACTGCAAAATTTTACAATCGGCAGAAAGAAAATATCGCAAAATTTGGCTATCAGTTACAGCTGAAAAAAAAAAAACCACTAAATTAGTTGATCAGTTCCCTCGATTTTTTTCAATCAATTCCAAGATAAAGCGACAAAATTTTCCAATTGATAAAAAGAAAATAATGCAAAATTCGCCTGTCAGTCGCAGGTTAAAAAACTAAATTAATCATTGGATTGTCAGAAAAAAAAATCACAAAATTTGTCAATCAGTCGTGTAAAAACCCACAATTTTTTCCATTCTGTCACAAGAAAATCCGCAACATTTATCGATCAATAAAGAAAATATCGCAAAAGTTAACAATCAGTTGTGGATTTTAAAAAAAATCGAGACATTCGGATATTAGTCGCTTGAATAATAAAAAAAAAAAAAAAATGCAATTTTTGCCCATTGGTCCTAAGAAAGAGCTGAACAAATTTGCCTGTCAGTGAAAAGAAAATATCAAAAATATTTAAAATTCGCCAATCAGTCGCGTATAAAAAAAATGCGAAATTCATCAGTGAAGTGTTGGAAAATATCTCGCAATTCTCGAATTAGTCGTGGGAAAAAAATTGCGGAGTTCGATGATTGGTTCTGAGAAAAAAAATGTGAAATTCGCCAGTTACCAGAGAGAAAAATCTCAAAAATATTGCAAAAATCGTCTATTACGAGGGGGGAAAAAAGCGAAATTTGTCATTCGATCGGAGTAAAATTGTGAAATTCGTCATTTCTTTGGTTTTTGTGTGTGTTAGCGTTTTACGAAATGTCTTCATTTCTATACAAGATGAAATCGCACTCCTACATATACAAGAAAATCTCTCTGTTTTATTTTTTTATTCCCACAGAACATTTGTGATCAGTTGAAGGTTCGTTGCAGAACATTGCAAAATATTCGTTTTGGGGGGGGAATAATATACTGATATTATTGGAATGAAACATTTAGTATTTTTATCTACAGTTGTCTTTACCAAAATTATTAAGCACCCTCGTATTTTTATCATAACTTATTACAAAGTGTTAGCAGGCCCATGCTGGATGTCTTGAAAGGGCGGTGGACAGAGGGTTATGTTGGCACTTTCATATTAAATCATGTGCCATCATTAAGGGTGGTTCAGGCAGAGGGTGCAAGGACACGTATTCCTAAGTGCCAGCAGGGGCCTGAATATTAGTCGTAGTGTCTGATGTTTAGTAATAGTATTTCAAGTAATAGATATCGAATTTATATAAAAAAAATGTTTAATTAAGAAAGAAAATATAATAGTTTATAAAAATTCAATGGCGGTGTATTTTGTACATCAGTGCAGACTTACTGATAAAAATAATGAAAAAGTAGAACAAATTTTGAACTTCAACATTGAAGGATGTTTAGGAAGAGAGTAAATGAAGCGCAAGTGTTCAACACACAATTATTTTAGAATTCACAACTGCTGTCTGTGTCTTTAATGGTTAAGTTATTACAATTAAAATGACAGCAAACTAACAACTCGACTTTTAATTAAACAATTTGCTTTAAAAAAATTAGTTTTTAAAAAAACTAAACTGCTTTGTTTTTCAGTAAGTTTCAGAATTGAAACTTTCATAGTATAGCGATTTTTGTGCTATGCAAGTTAATAGGTAATCATGACAATTAGAATAACTCTTACCGGAAAAGTCAAAGTATATAAATCGCTTATCTTCATCAATGAAAATATTTCCTAAAACTTGTATCATTTTTATTAACATATTAAAAGTTAAAATAATAAAAGTAACATATAAATTTAAAGTATATTTTAAAAATAAGATTTCTCTATTTTCATTGTTGAAGACAAATTCCTTTATATTTTAACATTTTCTGCAAGAATTATTCTAATTTTCATATAGATATACTTAAGACATGCAATGAAACAATGTCATTTCATTGGAAATACAGTCTTGGCTGAAAGTATTCAGCACCCCCATATTTTTAATATTTTTGTAAAAGTAATAGTTATATACAAATATTTAACTGCATATCATTTAGGAATTTTCTTTTTAAGTTTATGGTTTGTAAAAAAAAAAAAAAAAAAAAAAAAAAAAAAAGACAGTTAACAAGCAACTCGTCTTTTAATGAAGTCATTTTCTTTAAACACCTACTTTTTCAAAACTATAAATTACTTTGTTTTCTGGAAGTTTCATTGTTATGTCATAAGTTAACAGATCATCGTGGAAATTGAAATATTTCTTGCCTGAAATGCCAAGATCTCTTCAGCAGCATAAATATTTCTTAAAATTTATTTTTGTTAACACATGTTAAAAAATAAAATAATAAAAATTACATATAAATGTTTATTTTTTTTTTTTTTTTTACATAAGCTTTCTTTATTTTCGTTTTTGAAGACTAAGTTCATTTTGTCTTTTCTTACAATAATTATTTTCTTGATTATTTATTAACTGGCTTAACAGAACAACAAAATTTAATTAAAAAAAAAGTTTTTTAAAGAAAATAGCTTCATTAAAAGATGAGTTATGCATTTGCTATCTTTGAAAAATAAAATAAAAAACTTATTTTTTAAAGGAAATTCTTAATTGTATACAATTTAATATTTGTATCCATCTATTATTTTTGCCAAATATATTATAAATATGGGGGTGCTCAATACTTTTGCCTTAGGCTGTATTTCTGATGAAATTTCTTTGATATCTTAAGTATATCTATAAGAAGTACTGAGTATCAATAAATAGACATGCATTAGACGTCTTATAAACGCATATCAGATGTCCCTGGATATCTACAATCCAAGTCTTAAGCACGGCTATAAGACATACTGCATGTCGAAAAGTGATCTATGCTTGGATGTCTTATAGACGTGGTCTCATAGACTACCTGGATATCTTGGACGTCTAATAGAACTCAGAGAGATCACACATAACATCTCCATAAGAGGTGAAAAGGGTGTATCATGGATATTTGTAGACTTCTTATAGATGTGTCGGTTTTCTTGGGTTTACAGCTTGTAGATGTCTTATAGATGGGTGTGTGCTGTTTGGGAGTACAATGGATTCAAGAAATATTTTTCTAATTAAACCCAGAAAATGTATTCAATACTGAATATAAAATAATGATAAGTTATTTTTCATATTAAATTTTATGTTTATTAAGCATAGATGGTAGGTGCTGATTCCATGTACTCAGCATAATTCAACATTCTCTTTTTCACTTAAAACTGAATTAAGACGACATTTTATGGCTAATATTCCATAATCAGGTCCATAGTCAAATGCCATATTAGAAGGAGTGTGGTTTGGCACATTGTAGCGAGTGTTGTTTGGCGCAAAAGTAATTCGTTTGGATATTTATTGGTTTGACATTAATTTTAAATGACATCGTTTCCATTATCACTGATGTTTTATGGCAGCTCATGGCAGTGGATCCGATTACGGAAGGTAAATCGATCATATTTAATGCGAGAAACGTCATACGAATTTCGAACCTGGGTAGTTGCTTTCAGCATATTTTCTTCCTAATTTTTACTGGATTCCAAGTTCAAAAAAAGACAATAAGTTGTCTTAATTTAGATTTAATTTTTTAAAGACATTATTTTAAAGGGAATAAAGAAACATTTTGAATTTTCCAATTGTAAACACCACAGTCATAGAAGAATCAATGTGGAATAAAAGGGGTGACCTATAGTATATGATTAAACCAGGAAATTTGCCAAATCGGCGTGTTATTATCAAACTGGCACTCATTTGGCGACTTTTGGATTTACCTAACTTTTATTTTTTATTTTTTTAATGCAGTTGTATGACATTTACAGACAGGTAGACAAACTGCAACCAAATATATCATTAAAAAAGAAACTGAAATTTCTGCGTTTTTAAAAGCGTATCACATCGTAAATAATAAAAATAAAAATAAATAAAAATTCCGACTTTTATTCATTTTAAATACACTAAAAAGCAGAAAATATATTTTTGTCAATCAGTGTGTAAAATGAAAAATTGTCTTTATAACTAACATACATTTACATTTTATCAAACATGCCCATTAACGAATAAAAAATAAGTCCAAGTAAATTTTATTAATTACTTGTTATAAGGCGTATTTCTTATTCAAGTTTCTTTATTATGCTTTTGAAACTGAAAAAAACTGTCATTATATTTGTTTTGTCACAGTCATGCATAAGATGTTGATGGTGATACCCGATTTTTACCGATTAATGTGCAGTGTGATAAATCAGGATTCCCACTAGTCCGTTTTTTTAATACTAGTATTTCGTCAGAAACTTCTTAGTGCTAGGATTTTACAACATTTACAACAAAAATTACGTTCCGGGTAAGTGTTTACAAAATTTGTTAGAAGAATCTAAAAGATCATTTGTCGTAGAGAAAAGTGGTATTCAAAAAAAGGATTGAGTGGAAAGCTTGAAAGATACGAAAATTATCGATGATAGATAAAACTTTTCATTTTACTCGCTGATCGATAAAAAAGTATTTTCTACTTTTTAGTGCGTTTTAGTTAAATAAATGTCAGACTTTAATTTTTTTCTTACACTTAAACATCCACTATTTTTTTTAAACATCCACTATTCTTTCTATTTTTTTCTGTTTTTTACATTTGAAATAGGATTTCAATCGTATGTTGTGGGTTTGTTATTTATTGCTTCAGATTTCTTGAAGCGTTCAAAAATCTTACATAATCCCCACACAGAATATAAACTTGATATTATGAAGACATCTGCAAATATTTTACTTTTAATAAATATTGAATATATTTTTAGCGATTTGTTTCTTTTAATTGAAAACATATTATTTGAAAAATATATAATTTTTAGCTTGAAATCGAAAAATGACTCCATTTAAAAAGCTGAAATAAATGTAATAATTTTCATAAAATAAATTTTCTGGTGCATCCTCAAATAGTATACAAAATAAATCTGAGGTTTTTTTTTTTAAAGTACGAATTAACGAGCGCTGGATCCTGAAATTATTATTTTCATAATTTTAAAGTTAATTTTCCAACAAGAAATTTTAATCTCCAGGGTCTGCTTTGTTTAAAAAAAGAATTATTTCTTAAGCATAGATCAAATACTTTGTGCGAATTTTAATTCATAAACCAAAACCAAATACAACGTTGTAACGCACAAATATGACAATTGGTACAAAAAACCGCGTATGGCCGTTTCAAGGATGCATCAAACCCCTTCCTCAGTGAAAAAAAAGGATAAAAATGGGTTCAAAGAACCCCTTGGTTATAGCCACGAGTACTGGCTTGAATGAAAATGCTAAAGCAAGAGTTTATATATACCAAAGAAATGACGTAGTTGACCGGAAATAACTGAAAAAAGGAGTCACTGCGCAGGATCCCTCCACACGTGCGAGAGAAAAGGGGTGATGGTCATATCATTCACCAAGGATGAACTATGTTTGTGAATAAAGTAAGATTCGTAAAAGTCGAGATCTATAACTGAATTACATTTTTGGATAATTTTAGCTTCTGAATAATTAAACCTGTGGTTGGAATCCCAACAATGTTTAGCTATTGTAGATTTCTCACACACCTGCCTTTTAACATAATTTTGGTGCTCTTTTAGCCTAATTCTAAGCCTATATAGAATACGAGAAATTTGTGCACTGATTTTATGAAAATAAGGTAAGACAATAACATTTTTAAATTCTTTATTAGCTGGAACAGAATCAGTGTTTGTCGGAGGTTAGTTTTAGTTTAGTTTCAAAGGTTAGGTTTAGTTTCAAAGTTGTTTTCTCTCCAACCAATAAAGTTTATTTCTCCAGCCTTAAAGATCCAATCGATGAACATAATACCTGGGGCATTTACAGAATTTTTTGTGAATGCAGCCTCTCTTACATTGGGCAGACGAAGCGTGCTCTTTGAATTAGGCTAAAAGAGCACCAAAATTATGTTAAAAAGCAGGAGTGTGAGAAATCTACAATAGCTAAACATTGTTGGGATTCCAACCACAGGTTTAATTATTCAGAAGCTAAAATTATCCAAAAATGTAATTCAGTTATAGATCTCGACTTTTAAGAATCTTACTCTATTCACAAACATAGTTCATCCTTGGTGAATGATATGACCAGCACCCCTTTTCTCTCGCACATGTGGAGGGATCCTGCGCAGTGACTCCTTTTTCAGTTATTTCCGGTCAACTACGTCATTTCTTTGGTATATATAAACTCTTGCTTTAGCATTTTCATTCAAGCCAGTACTCGGGGCTATAACCGAGGGGTTTTTTGAACCCATTTTTATCCTTTTTTTTTTCTTTTTGCTCTGAGGAATGGGATCGATGCATCCTTGAAACGGCCGTATGCGTTTTTTTGTACCAATTGTCATATTTGTGCGTTACAACGTTGTATTTGGTTTTGGTTTATGAATTAGAATTATTTCTTGTTTGGTTGGCAGTAGTGTTTTACTCACAAGGTATAAACTTGATATTATAATATGTTATACAAATAATTTACCTTTACATTGAATTAAAATGCGCTACTGGTCAGAAAATTTTATAAAACAAATGTTTAACAGCTTTTAAACAGATAGAATAGTTAAAATGTTTCCAAATGAAACTGAAAGTATAAGACATGAATACAACGTAAAATATAATATAAATAATAATTATTTTTTTATATTCTCGGATTTTAAGATAATGAAAATGGTAAAACAAGGTTAAAATATCGAGAAAGAATTTTTAATTAAGATAAAAAATTGAGACAAGGTGTTTCAAATAAATATCAGTGCAATAGACCAACTTCCAATTTAAAAACATCAAAACACACCTGATTGTTTAATAAACAATTCAACAACTACGCTACACGTCTCTGAAATTTAGAAATTTTATATTTAACCTATGATATTTTCTATTACTTCATCCAACAACTATATCGTCTGATATCTTATTAAGCTTTTAAATCACTGCTGTTTTTTTATTGGGTTTTATCAACTATGCGCAGTTAAATCTACCTTTACAGTTATACAACACCGTATAAATACCACACTTTCACTGTAATATACCACCAAAGTTTCCGAAGTCATTTTATCTCAACCACTGGCCAGTTGGTTCTACTTTTTATGCTTTCTTATATTATTGAACAAATTAGGACGCATTAAAACTGTTATGTAGCAATTTGCCATTATTTATACTTTTCTAAGTCATCACTGTTCACATGTTATATATTTATGCTTTAAAATTTCCGCAAAACAAATATGTAATGTAACTTATATTTAACAAAGAAAAAATATTTGTTTTTTACTTACCTAGAACCTGGATGAACCTCAATGACATTTTGTTTTTTGACCCATTTGACGTTTATTGGACCATTTCCTGTCACATCACAGGTAAGACGAGCAGCTTCACCTTTACGGATGGCTAGTTGTTTTTTAGGCACAGTAACCTTAGGAGGCACTGGAATAAATGATAAAAACATAAGTACTTTCGAGATGAGATATAAAAAATCCACCTTAATCTAAATTAACAAACAATGCCAGAAAATGTACGGTTGATTCGATACATCTATCAGTGCAAGCCCATCAGGTGAAGTAGGTAAAGTGCCTCGTCATCTAATATTGTGTTGAAAATATTTTGCTTAAATATTTATATTCTGTCTTTTTCTTTCTTTATTTTCATTTATTTAATTCCTGTTTACACCAGATTTGTAATAAATGATAATCACGAGGTAAACGGCGCAATAAAAAGAAACATTTTCATCGGAACCGATCTGAGAAAAATCTGGAAGAGTCAAGTGAATAAGCTGAAGAACTACACGAGTTTTCGTTCGATTCCAATGGCAACGTGACTCCAGCAGCCGGGTTTTCTGAAAGTTCTGGAGAGCGACATGAACAGCGGAATGAGCCAAAGCAATTGCTACGATAGAACTGTAAGGGGTTTTGTCGTAAGAAGATGCGAATTCATACTGAAAGGTGATATATTTTCCCGTTTACATCTATTGTTTGTGGCAATCTATAAATATGATACTTATTGTCGTCTGTATTTTATAAATCATAAATTTAATAATCATTATGCTATTGACGTTGAGTTTTACTTATTATACACACTACTTTATTCTCGAAAAGATGAAGGTAAACAAAGATGCATTTTATCATAAAATAATAGAACTATTAACAGTTGTAAAAAGAAAAAAAAAAGAAAAAGAAAAAGAAAGAAAATCAATAAATCTTATAACGTTACTTTTAAAATCTCAATGTTAATTGTTTTTTATAATGTTGATTTAAGATATATATATCCCATCAAGGACATATATAAGAAATTCATGAATATGGAAATATTTATGTAGACGTTTACAAATTGGTTTAGATAATTTTAATACGTCCATTTGCAAAATGTCTGTGCAAAGAAATATATCTTCTCTTAAAAAATTAAAAACATTTGTCATAAATACAATATCGCAGGAAAGATTGTCTTTGGCAAATATTGCAATCAGGAAATATTTTTTATTGGTGCTGATAAAAAAGAATTATTTTATGACGGCATAATCCACATTTATGTATATTTATAAGGTGGAAGAATAGATGTCTTGAAATATCATTATTAATAATTTTTTTATACAGGTGCTTTTGTTAATATTGTTTTCTAACAGTTTACACATGTGTAAACATTTATTTATTGTTATTTTGTATGCATATATTTAATTATAATTTCTGCAAAGCTAGTGCAAGAATGGATGTTAACATGGAAATACTTTGCACGCAAATTTGTCTTTACTGCAAAAAATTTCCGTTCAATATTGAACCAATATATCGTTCAAAGTCAGGAAAAGTATCAAAAGATGGTTCAATCGCTATTTCAAAACTATATTTTTCGTGAATCCTGTAGTATTGTTCAACCTTTTACCGCCCTATGAGAATGCTTTGCAGCCAATCACAATCGTCCGCGCATGAAATCTCCGGTGTGCGTGTAGGATAACAGCGATCACAAAATATTTTTATTTTGTCTCATGTAGTCTTAATGGTATATAAGGATTTATTTATATTTTTTAACTATAATTTTTGAATAACGTATACTTCCTTATTAATCCTTATCTTTATTTCATTTTTGTTTACGCGTAATGCTAACAAAATGTTAATTTACAATGTGTCTGTATTTATTCAGCCTAGTTGAGTAATATGTGGATATGTGGATTTATTTATTTTCATTTCTTACATTTTGCGTATCATGTATATCTGAGCAATGCTTACATCGGGACACAAAGATTAAAAAAAGGCATTAAAAATTGTGTAGCCTTTGAAAGTTATTACGTAAGAGGGGGGGGGGATCAGATATATACTTACGTAATGCTTGATTGACTGCATTAGAATGGGTTATGCGTTTCCTATAAAAACGGTCCAATGACTGGATAGTTTGCTACAAATTTTTAACAGTGAATAACAGTAAAATTATTCCTTTGTCGCTCTATATTTGTGCATTTCACATCTAGAGATAATAAATCAAAACACATTTTTAACATATATTGTTTGAAAAAAAAGATACTCTCTCAATCTAGGTTCTCATAAATATTTTCAACTAAATTTTATTTCCGTTCAAATAATGAAATGCAAACATTTGATCTTACAAAACCGGTACTTATTTTTCAAAATCACAAAACTGAAAAATTTAACTTGTTGTTTAATAAAGTATCTCTTTGCATAACTTTTTTGTCTCGGGTTTTATCTTTCCGTCCCTATCCACAGCAATGTGTTTTATATATTAAAGCTTTCTAGTTATAATTAGTTTGCTTAAATTATATCCATATTCAAACTTTACCAAAAGGAAAAAAACTGTAAAAAAAGTTATTTTATCTATTTTAGAATACAAGGTTTAATCAGATTATTGAGTATTTCCCCCAGCTAATGCCCATAGTAATCACCCTTTGCAGCGCGAACAGCAGCAGCTACACGTTATTAGAAGTGATTCAATAAGTTGCTTGGGTGTGTTCTGGAGAATGTGAAACTCTGCTATCTGCAGTGCGTCAGGCAGCTGAAAGAGTATGCCTAGTGAAGGATCCAATCCAAACAGTGAACAATTCAGTCAAGGCGGTTCATATGTGCTAACCGTGCGTTCAAATATAAGAAATTTGCTCGCCAGGGAAGTACGGCAAACTCTTGCTTTGACGTACTTGCCGTACTTCTGCGCTCTTCAAGTTACGCGCAGACATTTCCAGTGGTATGGAATAACGTATTTTCGTGATAAAAAATGCCATCAGTTCTAATTAAGATAATCGCCATATAAGGTACGTAACATCCAAGAGAGATTTACGCTTAATTCAGTCCAGCGTTCCATTCACAAGCAAGGACACACTGAATGTTGTCTTCCATGTGGTGTGTTCTTGTCGTGTGTGACAAAATTGCCTCATAAGACCTAATCGCATTCAAATGTCAGAAATTTGTTAGACAGGGAAGTACTGGAAATATTTTTTTGCTTCTGCTCTTCAAATTATATATGGATTTGTTTCAGTGGCATGGAACAAGTTTCTTTCGTGATGGAAAATGAATCAGTCCTATTGCGAAAATACACACATGAAGGATTAGTAAGCTTCAAACGTGAACGCTTATTTAATTCAGTACAACGTGCCATCCACAACGACATATCAATAATTAATTATCCGTATGATTTGTCCTTCTAGACAAAGAGCCCCTTAAGTGCTAATCTTATTCAAATGTAAGAATTTTGCTGATCAAGGAAGTACTGCATTTCCTGCTCTGTTCACCGAATTACTCATGAATATTTCCAGTGGTACAGAACAACTCATTGGCGTAATGGAAAGTGTCATTGGTCTTAATGAATATAACTCATATGTAAGCTTTAAAGTAGATAAATACTTAATTCAGCCCAGTATGCCATTCACTAGAACACATCGTGTCTAATCATCCACAAGCAATAAAATTGTAAAATTTTTAGTTACATGAATTGATTAAAGTTTGCAGTTCCCATATCGTTAATATTTTATTCGATGCCCAAAAAGAGTATAAACTATCTTCTTAATCTAGATTAATTTTTTGCACACTTATTGTTATAATTATAATTGTGTCAAGTATTAATCTAGTGTAAGCACATTTCTAAGGTTTTATGGAGGTGCCATTGCCTGCAATTTGTTCTGTTGAGCTAATTCGGATATCAGACCAGATGCTATGATCAATAAGGTTAACTGCGTGAATTAGTTGCGCCATATTCGTCCGGGATTGCTGAGTTAGTAGAGCATTGGCAGTTTCAGCCAGGATATCCTGGTTCGAATCCGTGCCCGGACGTTTTCGCCCATTTGGGAAAATTACATCTTATATCGTTTTAATTTCCCCGAATTATTTAGAAATAAGTACGTATTAATATTTTTTTTGTCATAAGCTGTTTCTATTTTGAAAATTCAGATTACTAAGCTTAAATGAATATGAGATGAATATTTTATAATATAAGCTGTATAAAATATTTTAACCTATAACATTATATAAAGCATCAAACATATCTTACTCAGAGTAACAGATTTTATCATATTTAAGTTTTATAATTAAAAAAGATTCAAACAATATTTAAAAAAATACTAACAACATTTGTTCACTTTATGTTTTACATTTTTCTATTTTTTGATTATAAAAATGAAAGTAAAATATTTACATTTTATAATTACGTAATTAAAAGAAAATTACTTTAATGCCATTATGTTTCGTATGAACTTTAAAAATATTTCTTTTACATCAAAAACAAGGATAAGGTTGCATTTTTTATAAAGATAACTCAAAGAATTTTAAATAACGCTAAAAAAATCCCCTTTCAAAAGGAAGTTTCTTCAGTTCGTGAAATACTTTTTTACAGTTTGAATACACCTTTGAAAAAAGAAGCCCAGTTATTAAAAAGACTTTAGTATTTGAAAAAGAAAATCTTTCGAATATTATACTTTTTATATTAATTTTGCTTAATCAAAAGAAGTTTTTTAGCTTTAACTGACGTATCATTAATGTCTGTTTCGTTTTTTAAAACGTATCAATGTAAATTTTGACATAAATTCAACAGATAATGGTAAAAAATACCTTTTATAGATAACTTTGTTATGAAAAAGAAACATGTAAAAAGAAAAAGAAACATGTGAAAGTTCAAACACTCTCATAAAGCAAATAAGTACATACATGACATTTTTTTAAAAATTAAGAATATATATATATATATATATATATATATATTATCACAATATCTTAAAATATCACACTATAATAAGGAAAATTCTCTCAAACAAAATAAATATTTTTACTTTTATAACTATTTTTTTAACTTAAACATAATGAGGATTTCGTCTTATGTTATTATGTCTAAAATAAAATTTATAAAGACAAAAAATAGTTCATGACCAAAAATGAAACATAATGACCGCATTTATTTTTTTTTCTCTTTCATATAAATACTGCACAACTTTTGGCATTTCCTAACTATTTACCTACACAAGGGCTCTCAAACTTCTTCAGTTACAGAACACCTTTGAAATGTTAAATTCGAAACAGGGAGCTAAATTTCCTGTCGCAGATATACACTGGTTTCCAAAAATTAAGGAAAAATCACAAAAATAGCGATAACTAATTTAAAAAAAAAAGCAATTCGTGTGAAATTTGCATATATTGTTAAATAAAAGATGCTGAATAAATATACCAAATGCAAATTAGTGGCTCTGCAATCGCATTGCGTCATCTGTAAGGAACATAAAAATGCACGTTAGAAAGCAAGGCTGCAGCTGTCTCTGTGGTAGCGACATTATAAATCTGGGATAGCCAATTCATTACAATGACCTCGGGGCATCATTTGCCCACAGAACTGCGATTTAGAGCTATTGGGAGATTGAAGGCAGGACAAAGTTTGACAGAGGTGGCTAGATGGCTAAATGTGAGTCCTTCTGTGGTTCATAGGCTTTGGCAACGATTTCAAACCACTGGTTCGGGCTCAAGAAGGTTCAGCCAAGGAGAGTCAAGGGTTTCGACAAGCGCCGATGACCGATATTTGCGGTTATGTGTACGAAGGAATTGAACCACAACCCTATCTCATCTTCGATCCTCCCTTGCTGCAGCCACTGGAAGGTTGGTGTCAATGTTACTGTGCGTAGAAAGCTTCACGAAGGTAGACTTTACGCAAGGAGACCAGCAATTTGTGTGCCGCTCACCTCACGTCACCGGGAGGAACGTTTGGTGTGGGCACGTCAACCTGTCCACTGGACGACTAATCAATGGAGGCGTATTCTCTTCACGAATGAGTCCCGGTTTGCCTCCAAAGCGATAGTAGGCGTTGTTTGATTTGGAGAGAACTAGGAACACGTTGTCATCCATCAAACATTCGTGAAATAGATTCATACGGAAGAGGCAGTGTCTGCGTTTGAGGTGGTATCTCTTTGGGTGGACGCACAGACCTCCATGTTTTTCCACGTGGAACCGTGAATGCTTACATCTATAGAGATGACATCCTTGATGCTTATGTGCGCCCTAATGCCGTTGCAATAGGTAATGATTTCCTGTTACAGGCCGACAACGCTAAACCGCACAGAGCTCGCATCGTGGAAGATTATCTTCAGCGCCAGACAATTCAGCGCTGGAAAGGCCAGTTCGATAACCGGACTTGAATCCCATCTAGCATGTTTGGGATGCTTTAGGAAGACGCGTTGCTACTCGCAATGCCCCTTCTCAAACCCTTGCCACGCTTACAACTGCTTTGCAAGAGCAATGGCTCGTACTTCCCAGCGAACTCATCGACCGCATAATTGACATTATGACACATCGCTGTATGTGCTGTATTGCTATTAGGAGTGATCATACGGCATATTAAAGGTACTTCTCCTATATCAAACTGACAAATTTATTTTGCTAATTTTATAATTATGCTATTTTTTGAAACCCCATAATTGTCTGGTAATTTCTTTTCCTGGTATTTTATACCTTACTATGAGTTGTATATTGTGGCTGAGTTTCATTAAAATCTACAAGTAATATTTTGAGTTATCGCTACTTTTGTGATTTTTCCTTAATCTTTGGAAACCAGTGTATATTGCATTTGATATAAAATAAATAAGAGAAATATGGACGAAGAAAGGTAGCTTCATAATTTAAGCATGCAAGATATTGTTTTGATATTCAAAATTTTTATTACCAATTCCACTTTAAGGCAAAACTACACACACACACAAAAAAAAAGAAAGAAGAAGAAAATTGAAAGAAAAGAAAAATCGGGACAAAACTATAAGAGGACAAAATATTTGAGGATAAATTTAGTGAAAATATTGCAGAGGCACAGTTTGTTATACACATAAAACATTTGTAAAAAAATTTTACACGGTTTCGAGAGAAAAAAAGAGTTTAATGTGAAGATTCTCGTTGCTTTAATATCTTGAAAAGAACGTATTTTTGTTAATTCGAGTACCGTGGAAGAGACTTTTTTAAATTTCAAATTGTGCAAAAGGGCGCAATTTTGTGAAATACTGCGCCTCTGCATGCTAATCATGTAAATAAATGTTTTCAAAATTACCAACAGGTGGTACTAATTCCCTGATAAACCTAAAATAAACTTCATATTACTTCTTTTTCATTCCTCAATCATTAAGAATGAAAACATATATTTATGGGCATACTCCCTCGGTCACAGAAAAAATGATATATAATATGTATGCTGGTGTACTACTGAAAAGGTTAGTTTGCACAATGTGAAAATATAAAACTAAATTTTTGACAGTTGAAGGCGACAGTTAGTTTTATATTTTCACATTGAACAAATTAACCCTTTCAGTAGTACACAAGCATATATAGTAGGGTGGGCCGAAAAAAATCAAAAATTGTTTTTCAAGTCGTAATACCGCGGGAAAGTTGCGAATTGGGGAGACTAAAAATTGCTAAAAAAAGAAATAAAATCGGTTTATATTTTCCGATCGCGCATGTGCTGTAAAGTTTGCTAAAATGAGGAAAAATTGACATTTATACAAAATTTTTTTTAATTTTTAAATTATTTTCTTCACGAATGTAATAGCTGAAATTCTTATCTATTACACTAACAAAACATAATATTTAAATATTATTTAAATCCATCAACATCTACCGATCACGCATGTGCTTTAAAGTTTGCCGAAATTTGGCAAAAATTCACATTTTTACAAGAAAATTTTTAATTTTTAAATTGCCTCTTCACGAATGTAATAGCTGAAATTATTATGTATTAGAAAAAGATAATGTATAAATATTACTTAAATCCTTAAATTCGTCAACATATTCTAGTCGCGAATTGCATTAATGAAATTTTGAAAAAAATAATTACAAGTAAAACTTGTAAAAAAATAATTACAATCTTTAAAGTTTGCCGAAATTTGGCAAAAATTCACATTTTTACAAGAAAATTTTTAATTTTTAAATTGCCTCTTCACGAATGTAATAGCTGAAATTATTATGTATTAGAAAAAGATAATGTATAAATATTACTTAAATCCTTAAATTCGTCAACATATTCTAGTCGCGAATTGCATTAATGAAATTTTGAAAAAAATAATTACAAATAACGGTAAATCACAGTTCAAGGGAAAAAAATTCAAAACTTACCTTTCTTTGTTGGTTTCTTTTATTGAAACAAAGTTTAAATGTTTAAAACAAATTATGTTAGACCATTAGTATAATTTATAAACACATTTTCTTATTGAAAAAACTAAGTTTTATGTGAAGAGAGTCAAGTCCACGAAACGCATGTTGAATAATTGAACATCACCTTTTTCACCCATTCTTAGATGAAGGTACTTTCAAATCAGATTTATGTGCGAAGTTAGGCTTGGTTGACCTTGACAGCAGTGTTGTTCTGATAATACCATCACTAGACTCAGCTCCACAAACTTTTACTGAGGCTTCTGTTACGAGTTTGAAACATCGTTCAACTACTTGAGTACGGACTGGGAAATTCTGGAATGTTATATCCCAATTAAGAACTGAGCCACTTTGAATATGTGAGTTAATCTCATCGCACTGATATCCTTTAATATCAGGGGAGAAGATAAATCACAGTACATCCAGTTAATTATATACCAGTAGTCTTGAGCCTTGAAATTGAGTTTTGGTGGTATGAGTGTTCTGATAGTTGTTCTTTTTTTATCTAACTGTCTTCCTTTAGAATTCGTCGAAATCCGAGCTTTCTTATGTTTTTTTAAGTATCTTGTGTGATGGCTAACATGAAATGTTCTGGATGAGCGAAAAATCCATTTCGTTCAATCACAGTGTCGACAATATTACGTAAATCTTTAGGTAGGTACCTTGAGGATTGTATTGCTTGGTACACACGTTGTGGTCCGTCTGTAAAGTGTTTACTTATTTTAATACTAAACCACATTGGCATGTATGACTTTAGAATAAATACAGCTATTTCTTGAAGTTCAGATGTCGGGCTTTCTTCACTTATGTACAATCTGAGAGTTCGATTGGCTGTTGTCAACCACCTCGAGTGTGACAAAGTACCAGGATTTCGTACAGCCAAATCCTCTTTACAGTTTCTCGACTTTATTGCAATTTAAATATCGAGTAGATATTGCTGATCTTTACTTAATATACTTCTACCTATCATGGGGATCTGACAGTCAATACTCTTGAAGCTAATCACTGGACGTTTTTTGCAGCCACTTAGCTTTTCACCTATTGGTCCTCTCAAAGATTTGTAACCCGTTGATATACCGTCAACGTATTGAAACAGATGCCTGAATGGCAGTTCATTAATTTGAAAAGGAAAACTGTTCATTGTAACAGTTTCCCCAAATGCATTTCCATTCGGCGAATCAGACCGTTTTACAAACTTGTGTTAACATTAGTGCCATCACATCCTATGACAACTAATTTTTCAAGAGAAATGCCACGACCAGACAGATAAGAAATATCAGAAGTGACATTATGTTCAGAATTTTCAGAAGTTGGAGTTACATGGCCGATGTAGACTGAGCCAGGTTCTTGAATTAGCGAGTAAAGCTCTTCCTTTTTTACTCATCGGAACCTTTTTGAATGAGATACATCCACCACTAACGTGTTGTCTTTCAAAATAGAGAATTTGCCGTGTAAAATCGTCAGATTTATTTCACAATCCAGACCTAATATTTTGTTTCTGTCTTCTCATTTTGTTTTTGTCTATATCATGGAAGACGTCAGAATCGGTAATTAATCCTTGAGCCAAGCCAATTACAACACATGCGTGAATTTTTTGTATTTGACTACTGTTGCGCTATCGGATTAACTTAACAGAATTGAACGATTTTTTTTTTTACAAAATTTTTAATTTTCCAAAGTGTTATTGTTTCGAAAAAGAGTCACTAAGAGCTATTACATTTAAATATTGGCAAGCTAAGTAAGATAAAAGATTATCGTAAAAATGTGATTTTTAACAAATTTCGGAAAACTTTAGAGCACATGCGCGATCGGAAGATGTTCATGGAATTAAATAATATTTAAATATTATGTTTTGTTAGTGTAATAGATAAGAATTTCAGCTATTACATTCGTAAAGAGGCTAATTTAAAATTTTTAAAATTTTTTGTAAAAATGTCAATTTTTCCACGTTTTAGCCAAATTTACAGCACATGCACGATCGGAAGGTATAAACAGATTTTATTTCTTTTTTTACCCATTTTTAGTCTCCCCGATTCGCAACTTTTCCGCGGTATTACGACTTGAAAAACAATTTTTGAATTTTTTCGGCTCACCCTAATATATAGTATATATTTTTCTGGCGATTTAAAGTTTATTCAAGACATGTTCTTTGATGTATATCTGCTATTCTATTTTGCTGAATTGCACATAAAAAACTTGGACAAACTAGCGAACTCACATCAACTGGCATTTATAATTTGTGTTTCGCATGAAAAATGTTAAAAAAATTCTTTTAGCCACTCCTACTTTTCTACACACCGCTAATAGGAGCAAAAGACTCACTTATATCGAAATGATTCCACATTGCTTTCTTAAATAATAATAATAATTATTATTTTAAATGTTCCTTTTCGTGGATGTTTTTGGATTGTATCACAGAGCACAGTTTGTGAAACTTTGGTTTAACATTAACAAGAATGTCACATTGCAGACGCCCACTAGTATACTTCTTCCTTATTTCAAAATTAAGCCTGAATTGTAATCCAGGTTAGAACTTATGTTGTCTCAGATAATTCAAATTCCACATGTAATTGCTTTTACAAAAGTATCACATATTTAACTGTTGATAACATTGTACTTAAAATAAAATTTAACTCTCAATATTAGCTCTATCGCTAATTATTTGAGCAATATATATATAAATATTGTATCTCACTTGGGCCTCATCTATTATCGTCTTTTTAAAATTTTTGAAAAAGAAATTAAACAACGGAAGTTTTGAATTTACATCATTCTGTAGAATAACAATTATAACATCATGAATGGCAGATAACAATGTTTATTAGCTGAATGTCATATAGAAACAGCATATAACAAGTCGACAGAAGAGGAACAATATGTACGAATGTGAATCGATAGGATAGTTGCAGTTGGAGATTTTTTTCATTTATAGATCATATTTAAAAGAAAAATGGAGACAAAATGGATAAAACTTAGGCCTTTAAAAAGTATCCAATTTGTGCATATGGCTGCTGTTTGTACCTGTAAAGAACTGTTATGTATCGAAAGGTGTAGCATTTGTTAAACTTTCCGTCCAAATTGTAACTTGT
Source organism: Maratus michaelseni (assembly GCA_963931845.1). Lineage (NCBI taxonomy): Eukaryota > Metazoa > Arthropoda > Arachnida > Araneae > Salticidae > Maratus > Maratus michaelseni. The sequence goes on from OZ007587.1 coordinate 192,347,763, forward strand.
ATAGTGGAACTCGTTTCTGTGAACAACAGACTATAATTCCAATGAAATTCTCCGATAATAGCAGGAAGTATACTATGAAGAAGCATTTGGGTGTAGTTAACTGTGCACGGTGTAATTTAATATGATGAACGAAAGTGTCAACAACAATGCTGCAACAATGACAGGCACGTTGGCCGTTTTAAGGAATCGATTATTGCAACTACAGTATACTACTGCAGTAGGTGAACTATACACCCAGAAAAAGGAATTGACTGAAACAACAAAACTTGTTTTGTTGAGTGCATTTTGGTTGTTTCAAGCAAAATTTTTAGTTGAAGTAAAAAGTTGGTTTTGTTGCATTGACAAAAAATATTGTTGACACTGTTACAAAGTTTTAACAAAATTTCATCAATTTTACTTGAATTAACAAAATCTGTTTTTTTAATTTTACCATAATTTTGTAATTTATAATTCGAGCAAAATTTTGTTGCTTTTACAAAATTTAAATTCTTGTGTAGTAGCCATAACTCTCTCACGTAACTTGGTTTGTTTGACTTATATAGCTGTATAATTAAAGGATTAACATAATTTTTGGATAATTAAAACTTTTTTAATTGGGACGGACCAAGGTAGTTTTAAAAATCCCCCTATCCCATTTATTACTTTCTTCTATCTTTACAAGAAGAAAGAATTGGAATCATGAAAATTTTCCACTTCTGGTTTTCGACGGATTTTAGAAGGTCCCGAACACGATTTGACTGTTTTCAGAAAATGACTGTCTATGACTCTGTCTGCCTGTATGTGACAAAAATTTTGAGGGCGCTCTATTTCAAGAACTAATGCACGGAATTTAATTAAGCTTTATATTCAGTTACTTCCTGATATAAATTGGTGCTAATTAGTTTTTGGTATAAATCGCGCAACAGGTGGCGCTGCTATGTTGCAATTTTTGCGATTTCTGCAATAGATTCGTGATTTCTCAAGAACTAATGCACTGATTTACATCAAAATACAGATTGAGTTAGACCTTGACATATATATAAGCTAATTACGTTTTGGTGTCAATAACCCAACAGATGGCACTGCTATGTAATTTTTTTTCATGATTTTCACTGTAACTAAATTTCAAGAACTAATGCACGGATTAATTTTTAAATCATTTTCAATAGTGGTTTGCACCTGTAATTCTTAAATAATAACTAGTGAATTTTTATCCTGCGTTTTTTCAAGCGTAAACCGACAGAGTGGAAAATGTCCCAAGCCGGGAATCGTACCCGGGTCCTCAGAATAGCGCTCTGAGGCCCCAGCATACGGCAACACAGTTAATTTTTAATTAATTTTCTGCAGTGAATTATGCCTGTAATCCTTGAATAATAACCAGTGAATTTTTATTCTGCTTTTTACAGGCGTAATTCACTGCTGAAAATGAATTAAAAATTAACTATATGTTGCCGTATGCTGGGTTTGGTATTTTCGTCTCAGTCCTGGGAAGCCCGTTCTTACTCAAAGAAATACAAAGGTGTCCCCAAATTTACTTTTCAGAATAACTTTTTACAAAAAAAAAAAAAAAAAAAATATTAATAATCAGGGTAAGAAATGCATTTTTTCCTTACAAAATTTTTATCTAAAAAGCTCGCTCTTTCTAAATTGTTGTTTACTCGTAATTTTGATGGTAAAATTTCAAATTGTTGCAGCATACCAAAACTGGATTTAGTAAATAACAAAGCAATTGGTAGGGGGGGGGGGCAGAGTAACGTCGGGCTTCCCCTACTTTTATGTCTTAAGCGGGCGCTGTGCTCATGATGACATTTCCATCTTGTGCTGCGTTTGCAGCCGGTCCGACATATATAAGAGTGAGAAATTTCGAGTTTGGATATCGTTCCTTCTGGCTCAGTGGTTAGAGTCTCAGATCGTTATTCTGAGGACCCGGTTTCGATTTCCAGCTGGGGACATTGTTCAGACTGTAGGTTTACGCTTGAAAAAAAGCAGGATAACAATTCGCTTGTTATTCTTCAAGGATTACAGGCGTAATTCACTGCTGAAAATGAATAAAAAATCACCTAAAAAATAGTTAAGTTTAGATGGGTTCTAATACAAAAAAATAATTTTAAAGTAAATATTATAATTGTTTATGTAGCAAAAACCTTTTGTTGTTAAAACAAAAAAAAATTCTTAAAATTACACAAAAGAATTGTTCTTTAAACAAAAGTTTTTGTTGCCGAAGCTGAAAAGAACTCTTAAAGTAACAGATAATTATGATATTTTGAGAAAACTTTCAACAAAATAATTTTGTTAATTCAAGTAAAATTGAAACATTTTTACTTGAATTAACAGAACATTTTTTTGCTGACGATACAAAATTTTTTGTTGGAATTGCAAAAAAAATCAACAATATTTTTCTTGTTGATTAAAAGAAATTTTCCATTGACCCATATTTAAACGGAAAGTTTTGTTGGGCCAACCAAATTTTTGTTGATTCAACAAAACTTTTTTCTGGGTGTAATAGTACGGAAGCTGAAATAGACGAAATACTGTTGGTAAATAGTGGATTTGCTACTATAGACGAGCTACAGTAGACGAGCTACAGTAGACTATATCATATTTAAATTCTAGATTTCACTTGAAACTATGGATTTCTACACAAGTACAATAAAAAAAACCACTATACCCAATAAACGCAATATTTTTTATGTTTCAAAGCAGTTGTACCGTTGAAAGCACACGAGAATTCTGACCCACAAAATAAAGGAGCGTTTTATAGTTATTTCTATGAAATTTCATCAACAATCGTAACAAAGTTATCACCAACTGAAAATAACTTTTTGACTCACCTAATCATCTAACGATGACTGATATTTTTCGATCAGTTACAAACTAATTTGAATGAGGAAATAACATTGTAAAATTCGGCAATTGGCTAAAACTATTATTATTAGCTTGACAATCTGCTAAAGATAATTAACGAAAATATTTACTAAAAAAAATTTTTTTTTAGTAAGTAAAACATTTTACATTTTTGTCTTACTTTCTTTAGTAATTAATACGGTACAACGTATTTATCATTTTTATTATAAAATATTAAAAATAGATATATCTATTGATCGTAAGCCAAGAATAGCACAATAAATTTCTAAAAAAAAAAAAAAAGAAAAGTTAGCTTAACTTGATATTAATTTAATTTTCATCATAAAATAAAAATTTGTCTTTCGGTGGTTGACAAAATTAAGTCTAGCGCTAAAGCACGGATTCTTATAGTTAATCTGATTTTATGTTATCTGCTTTTTAGTTTTTGTAATTTGCTCTGGACAATCACTTGTCAATTGGTAACTCTGCACTAGTTATTTTACATTATTGTAGGAAACGGTTTAATGTTGAGACAGATTAAAAAAAAAAACAGACTAGAAAATTATTTAAAATACTTAAAAGGCATCTAATAAAGCCACAATTTTTAAACAAATATCATTCGAAAATACATTTTTATCTAATTGATTATGTAAAATTTGAATTTATACAATCTTTAAAAGTGATGTATGAGCATGGCTTAACAAATTTGATAAAATCTGGTAGCCAGCAAAATATTCTAATCGCCAGTAAAAAATATTTAAATAAATGCTATTTTATTAACTAATTTAAAAAAGAAAAGAATCACAAGCGGAGATTAGAATTATTAGTTACATAGTTTAGAATAGTACATAATATAGAAAGATAATATAAACTAAGTTTTCTAATGAAATGTATCGAATTATATACTATCTCTGGAAAAAAAGGGAAATACTGTAAAGGCTGAATTACTGACATGTACGAAAAATGCTGATTGTCAAATTCTTCAAATGTCTGGATAGTTGAGTGCTACAAAATCTGTATCTGATGAACGTAATTAAAAAAAACGAAAATAAATTAAAATGCAAAACGTTTCTAGTCATCCATTGGGCGAGGCACTACAAAAGATTTCATTGAAGAAATAAAATGTTACCAAACGAAAAATGAACAGTTAAGATTTGTTTAAAGTTATTTTTTTTATTTTTAAAAGAAGACAGTATCCGCAAAGAAGGAGTCCTCTAAATCTTTCACGTCATATAGACTAGACAATCGTCTCCTAACTTGGGTGGCTCCGACTAATTGCGCAATGTATAACGAAGGGGCCATGACAATAAAGGTGCCAAGCATTTTAAGTGAGAGAGAAATATTTAAAAAACACATATTATATAATTTTATTAAAATGAATTATTATTGAAATTTTAATTAAGCTTTACATATTTAATTCTAATTAATTACTTATAAACCCTTATATGTTATTATTCTTTAAAATGAATGTGATTGATTAATTAGTTTTAATTCTGAACACAAAAATCTGTTTTTTAACATTTTTAAAAAATTGAGCATTTTTCTAGCATTGTATCCAAATTCAGTTGCCTCCACAAAGGCTAGTTTGGCACGATTTCTTGCTGTTTTATTGAAATCAGCCCCCCTTCTCCCACAATCTAATCACGTGACATAGCGGAAAAGAATGGCGTTTTCTGTGCATGATATGGGAAATGCTTTTTAAACTTGGATCTTCTATTAAAAGTATGATAGAAGAGGAAAATCACTGCTTGTCACGCACGAGTAAGTTCGGAAAGAGGGGAAACTCCATTTATGCTCATTTTTAGGTCAATGTTTGAAAAAAAAACAGATTAAATATTTTGGTCGTCCATGACGACCTGACGACCGCATTCTTCAAGCCCTCTGTATTAGCAATAAAAATATACAAACCGATTTTTGGCACCCTTACAAAAGTGTGCACTACGGATTTCTGAAAAAAAAAGTCCGTAGTGATATAAACAGTGCTTTGTTGCTAAAAAGTATTTGAAAAGTGCTACATGTACTTACCGTTAACTTTAAGTGCAATATTTTTGCTTATTCCTGGCCCAATACCATTGTCCACTTGGCAGGCATACACACCAGCGTCTGATTCTTGAGCTTGGGATATGAGCAAAGAGCCATTGGCTGATAGGACCCATCTTGGACTAGAGTATAAATATCCTGAAGACGAATCGTCTCCAACGCTTACTCCAGGAGTTGGTCCACCGTTAGATTCACCTAAAAATAAAAGTTTATTAAATCTTTAGAAAAGTAGTTGTTTATAATTTTAGTGCGGGCAGAGGCTGCACAAAAAATCATCACCTCATCGAGTTCACGGCTGCAAATCCAGGATTAGATAGAAATCGATTAGCATATTAAAATGGAACTGGTCTGCCAAGTCATATATTGGTACAAACCACCAGCAGACCCAATTTTAGTGGTTGATCGGTACGTCCCCATTGAGTTTTCTAATTAAATTCCTCCCTACTGACAGGAGCTCTTCCCATTGTAATATACTGTTATGAATTTTGTACATATTCCAATTTTTTTATTGTGAAATAGCAGCATTATTTAATGTTTTTCATGTCGAAAATTATGTAACTCAATGCAAAAGGTCGCAGGTGCTTTGCAAGAAAAACAACCTTACAGCATCGTTTTTATAATGGAGTTCTATGGTAAAGTCGCCAAGGAATGGGTTTATCGCCAAGTTGGCGATGGTTTTGGCGACTTATTTTTGTCGCCAAATATCGCCAAGTTGGCGACGCATTTGGCGACTTTTTGTGCAACCCCCCCCCCCCCTATACCAATACATTGGGATCCTTTCTCGCTTGGGTTCTCTATCGAAAGTTGAAGTAATATCTGGTAAATTCTGGACATCCGAAGCTCTCGAAAATTCTAGAATGATCTCTAAAGCCTATATAAGGGCCAGCTGGGGCCTCCACCAGTTCAATTCAGTTAGTTCTCTGTCAACTGCGATTGAATACGCGCGAGAGGCTTTGCATTGAGACGGTGTTTCTCTGAGCGATTTTGTATTTGATTTACATAATTTTCGACAGGAAAAACATTAAATAATGCTGCTATTTCACAATAAAAAAATTGGAATATGTACAAAATTCATAACATTATTTAATGTTTTTCCTGTCGAAAATTATGTAAATCAATTACAAAATCGCTCAGAGAAACACCGTCTCAATGCAAAGCCTCTCGTGCGTATTCAATCGCACGAGAGACTTTGCATTGAGACGGTGTTTCTCTGAGCGATTTTGTATTTGATTCGCCGTATTGAACAATACGCTATATTGTTCTGTGTGAAATTTTGCTGTGCTGTTATTAGATTTGAAGATTACTGAATATTTGTGTCTTTGAGAAGATATTGGTGTTCTTATCGAACTGTTTGGAGTAAATAAAGCCTGTTGATTGTTCTTATATATTGGCATCAATCCGAACCCCGAGCTCACAACAATACTATCTGATGCAGGAATTAATTAAAGAACTGTAACAATTGTTCGTTTTATTGTTTATTAATCAGTTTTCTCAAACCAAAATAACGGTTTTTAGGATACTATTCATTTTTAATTAAACTTTTTCAGCTGCATAATTCAGTTTATACATGAAAGACATGTTTTTAATATATCATGTTTGTCTGTAAACCACATTGAACAGGAAAATGTTTACTTGCGAATTGATAGCATCTGAAAAACATATATTCCGGGTTGAGAAACAGATTAATACATTATAAAAACTACTCGGCAACGTTTCTAAAAATCAGTGGCAGGAAAAGAAATTTTATTTTTCACTAGCCGGTCTTCGCCCGTCTAGTCGGTCGCTTCCGAATGGCTCCCAGATACCTTCTACAGCGTACAGCCCTGACTTCGCTTGGAGCCCAGAAAGTGCATTTTACATACAAACAGAAAAATATAAATAAAATGCTTTATTTTAAACTATACAAAAATAACTAATAAGAATATCATAAAACCTAAAAAAAAGATTTCGCAAATATTTTTTTTCATGAGCGCGCTGACAGAGTACTGCTTGGCCCTGCCCGTGATTATCTATAGCTACGGGGAGAGCTTTCAGATAAAATAAAAATAAAAATGGGATTGCATTCGATCATTGCAAACGGGCACTGTGGTTTCATGCCCATAAATTGTTAATGCGTGATCAAATTAACGGGGCCCTGTGTGTTTCTCAGCCATATACTGATAATACAGCGATCACTATTACGGGATTTAGTTATTTTGCGTGCATGCATCGTTAAAATGAAATCATTGTCAGAGAGCCCCGTGGGTTGCACGCCTATAAGCTGATTATACGGCAATCTCTATAACGAAGCCTTGTGCATACACGAGCCCATAAATACGGCGAACAGTATTTAAATCGCAAATCTATACTTCCAAAAATGTATTTTGAAAAGAGCAGGAAATGTATTATATTTTGTATATAAACCGATCGCTAAAAGACGAAAAGCGGAAAATTTTTTATAAATATGAAATTAAAAAAGAACCCTTGAAAAAATGTCACGCAAAATATCTAATAAAGAATCAGCAATCCGATGTCGTATTCGTCTAATCTTCCATAATCAGTTTCATAGGCATTGTTGGCGACAAACTCGCTAGCTCTAAAATCGCTGAAATACGTGCTTAACTAGTTTTAGTAGATTCGTAATGCTGAATTTCACGCTCCAACTTTAAAATGCTGCTGAGATGTGACGAAATGACCTAAACCTTTGGATCTACTGTTTAACTCTCTTGGTTGAGAAGTATCTAAAATTGTCGAAATGCTTATTTAACTATTTTTTCAGTGCATTTGTTATCCTGAATTTCAAGCTCCTACCTATAACTTCAATTAGATATGACAAAATGACCTACAACATTCGAACCCCCATTTAACTCCACTTAGTGGCTGAATTTCTAAAATCGCTGATATACGTGTTTAACTATTTTTTCAGTAGACTTGTTAACCTGAATTTCACGCTCTTACCTACAACTTCTACGGAGATATGACAAAACTCATGTGACTAAAGCATGCGACCTAAAGCACGCGACCTCCCATTTAATCCCCCCCCCCTTAGGGGCTGAATTTCTAAAATCGCTGAAATATGTATCTAACTATTTTTTTCCTACATTTTTTATTCTGAATTTCACGTACCTACCTAAAACTGCTGCTGAGATATGGCGAAAAGGCGAAATAACCTAAAGCTTTCGACCCCCTTAGTGGTTTGAATTTTTAAAATCAATGAAATATGTGTTTAACTATTTTTTTAGTAGATTTATTATCCTAAATTTCACCCGCCTACCTAAAACTGCTGCTGAGAACCGACGAAAAGGAGAAATTACCGAAAACTTTCGACTCCCCATTTAATACCTTAGTGGTTAAATTTCTAAAATCACTGAAATATGTGTTTAATTATTTTTTAGTAGATTTCTTATCCTGAATTTCACTACATAAAATTGCTGTTGAGATATGGCGAAAAGGCGAAATTGACCTAATACTTTCGACCACTCATTTAACCACTTTAGTGGTTGAATTTCTAAAGTCGCTGAAATACACGTTTAACTATTTTGTTGTTAGTAGATTTGTTATCCTGAATTTCACGCTCTTACCTAAAACTGCTACTGAGATATTGCAAAAAGGCGAAATGACCTAAAACATTTGACCCCTCCCCCGCATTTAACCCCCTCAGTGGGTGAATTTTCAAAAATATTTTCTTAGTGGGTACCTACATTGTATAAGGAATATATATTCAAAATTTTATTGTCCTAGGACCAACGGTTGAGGCTCGGTGTTGATTGTCAGTCAGTCAGGACATGTTCTTTTATAAGTATAGATAAAAATCCCTTAAATCTCTAAAACATATTGGTTTCTAAGGTTTCTTAATATAAAGAATGATTTTTGGAAGCGGTAGTAAATCGGAAGAGGCTATTGTATATTTTTGTTCGTGGTAATATTATATTTTTCTTAATTAAGAAATGTCTGTCTTTTTTTACAGTGTACAAGCAGCATTTTTTCTCCTTTAAATCGAAATAATTTTGACTTTTTTACTAAAACTATATGCATTTGAGGCAAATAGTGTTTTTTACATTCAGTAATTCTGAAAAACAATTAAGTCAGTTATAACAAGTAAAATATTCTAACTGTTTGTTTAAAACACCCATTGTTTGTAGAAACGGATCTAAACTTTAGCGTTGTCTCAGATACAGATTAACAACAGTAAGTAACAATAGTAACAAATAATTATTTTCAAAGCCTAATTCTATTTTTTCTCACTTTCAAAATCAACGCATTTGAAATATCGTCGACCAAAGGAATTGGTAGTAACAAATTTATACTCATAATAAAAGATCTTTATTGTGAATTGATTAAATACATAAATTTTAGGTTAATTTGTAATAAGATTTAGATTCAACTACTTTTTTCTACAAAATGGATTTTCTCCTCTTTAAAAATCAACTGCTCATATATCACGGTAGAAAAATTTCGTCCGCACATGCCTTACATACATTGGAGAGTTTGTTTTATGAACAAGTTACAACAATTTGTCTAAGGTTTTTACACGTCTTCTCCAACCACAATCATTGATTTCTTTTACTTTTACATAGTTTAATTACAACTGAATTTTATATTTAAAACGTTACTTTTTAATGCAGAATTGTGAGAAATCCTGCAATTATACATAGTTTGCTTAAATCTATATGAAATATTTTTATGCAGAATATCAAATATCAAGTTCTTTTAAATATATGTACATGGTGTCCAAAAAATGTGGTTACACAATTATTTTTGTAAGTATAAGAGATAGATAAATACAGTAAACCAGAAAAATTTTCATAAGTAGGTAGGGAATTCAAAGAGCGTGTACTTTTATTTCCCCGGGGTGACTTTCCTACGTAATTCAAAATTTATTTTTTTTACGGCCCCTATATAGAAATTACCCAATTGTAAATATTATCTCTGTTGTATCCTTATTCATATACGAAAGTTTGGTTTGAAAATCTGCAAAAGTTACAGAAAGTCAAAAATCGTGACTTAGCTCACTTTGAAACAAAACTGAAACCGCAAAACTTGCAAAATTAGGGACCGTCTATGATTCGAACATGCAGGTCAATCATGTTTATTTTTCTGCTTACCTTTTTGAAATGCAAATGAAATATTTCTGCAACTTTAATACAGGTTTCAACAATTGATGCATTAATTTAAAAAATAATTTCTAAATATTGAAATGTAGAAAAATGGTAATAAAGATTGAAAGAAGCACATTTCGATTCATAATAGAATCATCTATTAAATGTGCTTTGAGACTGGACTACAGAATGTATTAAACAAAATGTTTATTGCATTAGATGCTTGGTATAACGTGGTTGTACGGATACATAAAATTATAAAACAAGATGCAACAATTTAAGAGTACAAAACATGAGAAAAGTTATGTGAAGAATTATACTAAGTTATTCGCATAAACATTATCGATTGAACTTTCCTATCCACCATACTGGGGTGCACCAATTTGTTTACAGGTTTAATTTTGTGGAAAAAATGTGCAAGGTTATTTAAACCACAGTTTTAATATGTCTGCTGTCAACCACCAATACAAAGCTGTATTCTTCGCAAGATATTGCGTGAAACTGTTTCTTGTTCATGCTTTGGAATGCATCAGTTATTCTGGCATACAAATCTTGATGTATTTAGTAGACGTTGAATATACCCCAAGGAACGAGTTCTTCCTCCACAAGTAGAAATCTAGTGGAATTAAATCCGGTGACCGAGATGAGCATTCTGTGGGTCGAGATACCAATCTAATGATTTCGAACTCTGGATTAATGAAATTACTCGCTATTTGTGTGTTATGTTGCGGAGCGCCATCGTGTTGAAACCATACACAATTGTATTAATTAATTGTACTGTGTTTTCCGTAAACTCTCTGAGAGCAACGTTTAGAATAAGGTCGTTGTACCTATTCCTTATAAGTGTACCTTGATAAAAAAAACAGGGTCAATTAATGTGTTGTACCAACTTCCACTCCACTCAGATAAAGAAAATTGTTTTGGTGATGTATTTTACGAATGGAAAACAGCTTCGTATTGTTCAAATTATGCTAATTACGGCAGTTGATAGCTCCGAATTCTGTGAACAAACATTCATCTGTCTACAGAATATTCCATACGAACTGGGGATTTACAGCATGTTGCATTAGAAGCCAATTCTAAAAATCCACACTACGTACGTAATCAGAAGGGTTAAGTGCCCATGTATATACGAATGCGACTTATTTTCACGAAGTATTTTCTAAATTGCAAAGCATGTAATATTTATGACTGAACTTGCTTCTCGGCCACTCGAATGAGGATTCGTAGCAAAATTGGCTAAAATATCAATTATATCATTGTCACTATATGGATGATTGCGCCCTGGTCCTGGCCGAGGCTGTAATGATCCCGTCGTTGTCAAACGTCCGATTAGGCTTCAGTGAATTGGAAAATCAACGTCCGAATTCTCGTGCCATTTGAGAATTGTTTCTGTGTCACCCTGCGTATATCAGAACTATTTAAATAAGTTCTTCTTAGCTGAATGTACTTATTTCAACGTAAAGTAATAACAACTAAAAAATTTTATGAAAAAAAAAAGTAGAATGCAACAGTATACATTTTTTGAAGACGATAATCAGGTGAAATAGAATTCAGTAATCAAAATGTTTAGTCATATCCAGCTTCTGGAATAATTAAAAAATTGTTTAGCCGCTCTCATCGCAGACGATTTTTAAACTTTTCTATAAGCTTATAAGTAATTTATTACTGACAGCATTTCTTGCTGATGTCTAAACAGATTTTGGTAGCAAGAAGAATCTTTAAGCATTATTAAAAATTCAAATATATATATATATATATATATTTCAAATATATCCAAATTCTTTACGTTTTATGTTTTTTTCATGACTGTTTTTCTTAAAATTATAGTAGGGGAGATGGGGGATGAATGGACATTTTCACAAAAATATTTATTTTAAATATTTTATTTAAATTATTATCAATATTATATATCACATTTCATACATTAGTTGTTTGACTACATCTTATGTACAATATTTATTCAAGATTATTATTATACAGATAATATTATGAAATAAAAAAAGAGTTCCTCTATGTCCCATTCATCCCCACAGCAGGTATGAATAGGACACAAATATTTTCCTCCCTTTATTCAATGTTAAGGACTAAAAGCTGACAAAAAGGCCTCCTTTGCAAAAGCTGAGAGATTGTAAATTGTACTAGGATCTCCAGGATTATTTGTTAGCCAATCATCTTGGACTCATCTCAGCTTGCCTTAAAAGGCCCATAAACGGAAGCACTCAATGGCTGAAGACGATGGCTACAATGAGGATGAAATGTTAAAAGAATAATTACCATAAATTATTAATTTATCAAACTATATAATATTATTTAGCTAATAAGCATATTTTTCAGCATCCTCTAGGGATGAATGAGACAATCCTATCCATCCCATTTGAAATGTCCCAATCATCCCCATGATACATATATTCAATTGTCAGCCATTTTGTCTCAAACATTATTATGCCACAATGGTTAATATTCATTCATTTTAATTACCAATATTGAGCCTTGAAATAAAAAAACTACAACATATCTTAATTGTTTATATTGCATAAGATATTTAAGTAACTTCAAATGTAAAAAAAATACTTTTAAGCATAGTTTTCAGGAAATGCAAATTTGTAGGAAACTGAACAGCCATGTGGTCTTGCTTTTGGTTCTGAAGCACCCTATGGTAGTGGAATTTATAAGGATAGGAAGCAACTAAAAAAAAAGTTTATTGCCTGAAATATTGAGAACGTCCCATCCATCCCTTGTCCCATTCATATCCCATCTTACCTATCCATGATTATTTAAAAAATGTATTCGGATACGAGAAAAAAAATAAAGCGATAAATGTGGAAATAATATTAATAGTCAAGAGCATTTTTGTTTTCTTACTTTATTGGTTTCGTTTTTTAAAAGAAGGAAAAACTATTATTGGGACTGTGGACTGTTGACCGATGTGTGTAAACAGCAGCAGTGCAGTAAAATTTAAAAGAATAAACTTTTATAGTAAAAATTACACTGAAATTAACATTTGTTTAATTGGGGACCATGTTTTATCGCTCGTTATATCTGAATCTGCGGTATATCGGATCGTGCTAAATCGGAGTTCTACTGTATTTTGAAAAACCTCTTCAATAATTTAGAAAATCGTATGTCATTTAACGTGAATTCTGTCGTGTCGAAGTTATTTATGAATCTGTTTCGTTGCAAATTACAAACTCCTTTTTGATACGATCCTCTCAAACAACATTCATTTTTCTCTGCGGATATTGAAGATAACCGTTTCGTTTCTGCTGTGTGTGTTTCATGAATGAGAATAAAGGAATATATTTGTATTTTGGTATTTTTATATAAAAGGCCGGAAAAAAATTAATTTTGTATGAAAAACTCTCGCCATATGGAGATGAAATTATACTCTGTAGATTTTCTAACTTCATATGAACCTTTTTCTAATTTACATTATTCATGTATCCCTTATACTTACAGAAATAAACCGTGTAACAACCTGTTTTGGACACACACACTATATATATTATCTCGTTCTTCCAGAAATAAATTTATTTTTCTATATTTTTAATATAATTTTTCTGTACAGTGATTAATAATAAATGTAACAATAGATGATAGATCAAATGGAACGTGTTTGTTAACAATTTTTAATGCACATACATACATCTGATTTTATATTAAAATATTTAAACAAAATTAATTACAAATGAATTTTTTAATTAAATATATTTAGGATTTCTCGTGTGGATCATTATCAAACAATGTAAAATTAGGAAGCGCTTAGAAACCACTGTTTGAATTTAAGTGCTGTTTGTTAACGTCTGTTTATTTATTTATTTTATATATAAAATGTGAAAATGATATTGAAATTAATAAATTTGTGTGTTCTTTGGAGAAAAGATGGGCTTCGGAATGTTTCTAAAAGCAATCAGTATACAATTACTTTAATTTATAAATTCTTGAAAAGTGTGCACAATGCAAAATAAACTATATTTTATACGCAGAATGATTTTACCGATTTCGAAACGTGTGGAATATAAAGTACAATGAGTAAAGAAGAGCGATGGTTGACGAATAAAAAAAATACACGTAAATGATGTATTGTCATAATTGATCAAATCTAAAGAGGACAGTGATTTAGTGTGTTTACTTCTGATGGAGAAGTTATTTACATATACCAGTAACATTTAAATGTCTTTATAATACATAAAAGACTTTGTGACATATAAAATACTTTGAATATGACTTTTAATGCTACCGGTAAGGTTTTGTTATTTATTTTGTTAATCGTTTTTTTAAATCGCAAAAAAAAAAATGTTCATGCATTATGTTATTAATTCAATAAAAAATATTTATATTTAATAAAATACATAACAGTATTATAATTATTAAATTATTTATAAAATTATGTCATGTTTTTTAAAGATGCAAAATGGTAAAAAAAATTAATAATATACCTACATAATATGACTTAAGTACATATACTATGAGTTGAATGTATTCAAGTATTTTTTCCCATTGCAATCTTTACAAAAATACATTTGAGGAAATATATATTTGGTACAGTAACTTTTTCACGTCCATTATTTACGTTTACCGTATGAGAAAAGTCTAATGTTTTGCTTTCAATTATATTAATGTATCATTCGATACTTTTAGAATTATTAATAATAAAAACTCACAAAATATTAACACCTATTTTATAACGAGGAAGATATGTTACTTTAACAGATGAGATATATAGTCTTCGTCATTAATCTCTAAAGCTAATTACATTACATCAGCAAACCTGTAAAAATACGCTGAAATTTGGTTCCGGACTCTCTCACAACTCGAGATTAATTTGTTAAGTTGATATTTATTCCACCCAGTAACAGCAAGCCATTTGCAAATGAATTAAGAAAATTCGTTTTCATTTCTCATCTCTTAATCACATTTTTGTTTACCGAAGCGTTTTACTCTGGCATTAATCCTGGAAACAAGACTGCTACAGAGTTCTTTTCTTTCAAGAAATTACAGTTTTCTTACGTGATAAATGATTTGTAACTATAGTATAACGGTGCAATATTAAATTATATTTTTGTAAATTGTGTTGGTGAATATAAAAACCTTAATTTTCTGAAAAATGGAAAATTAGCGTTTTTTTTTCTTTTTAAATAAATTATTATTGAACAATAAAACATGATTTTGTACATTTATAGTCTTTTACTAACTGTTCATAAGCTAATTGAAAAAATGTCTGTTAAAATATTAAGTAAACAGACCAGTATTGTTTCTCATATAGTTATTGATAATGCATTGCCAACACTGTAAATGTAAACGTAATTTCATTGCGTTTTCTTTTTTAATTCTATATTTGATAACGTTGTAGTCATTCTGCCAAGTAACAGCAATCCTTTTGTAAATGAATTAAGGGAGGTTGTTTTCCTTTTCATACCTTAATTACATTTTCGGTTACTGAAACTTTTCATTATTGAATTTTTTCACAAAATGAGACAATTAATCAAAGACTATTTTTAAATAAACATAAGAGTTTTCTTTAATGAAAAATATCTTACAAATATAGATATGACACAAAAAAATGAGATTTTGAGACCTAAAATATTGTCGAGAATTTCAAAAGCGTACTTTTAATCAAAAATAATAAGGTATTTTTTCTTTTTGAAAGAATTCACTTTTGAATTAAAATGTTGTTGTATGATTTGTTTTAAATTATTTATTAGCTGTTTATGAGTCAATAGAACAACTTCAATTTCGAATTTTATGTAAACTAACGAATATTATTTCTTTTATAATAACTCATAATGAATTTATAAACCTTTTAAACAGAGATTTAAATTTCTTTCCGTTTTCTTTGAAAACTCCGCATTAATTTGTAAAAGTAAAATTTATTCTGATAAATAACAGCCATCCGCTTGTAACTCAATTAAATAAATTAATTTTTCTTTCCTAACTCTTAATTATATTTTTGGTAACTGTTCGACTTAAAGTTAATCTTGTATATATGACATTAATTATTTCCGGAATTCTTTTCTTTAATTAAAAAAGAATACAGTTTTCTCATATGATAAAGGTTTTACACAAGGAAAACCTGCAAAAGATAAAGTATGACTTGGTGGGTAAAAATATTACTGTAGAACCTGTAAAACAATTTTACTGCACAATGAAACGTATTTGTTTTATGAAATAAATTATATTTAAATAATAAAGTGTGAATTTGTATATTACTGTAAAATAAAAATAAATAAAAATAAAATTTGAAATAAAAATATTACTGTAGAACCTGTAAAACAATTTTACTGCACAATGAAACGTATTTGTTTTATGAAATAAATTATATTTAAATAATAAAGTGTGAATTTGTATAATTATTTTAATTTAAGAGTTGTGCATTGCTCAACTAAATCATTGGAAATTAAAATAATAAAAACGAACCAATATTGCTCCGTATAGACACTCATTATATTATCAACCCTGTGACTATATGAAGGAATTTCATTGCGTTTTGTCTTTGAACCATTAATTTCACTTTATTATTTTAATACACGTACACTGATTGGTAAAGAAATGTTAGAACATTTTTCCAACTAAATGAAAAATTGTCCATGTCGTTAGTCAAACCTTGAACATCACAATAACCTGTAAAAAAATTACAAATGTTTCTTAATCTACGGAAATATAATATAACTACGAACGAAAATATATACTAACCTTTTCTGAGTTATCTATGATTCCAAAAAGCGTTCTTTATCATTAGAAACCAAAGAAACCAACATATTTCCGAGATTTAAAGAACCATTTATGCAAAAAGTTTATTTTGCTATCATTGATTTTCGAAAAATATTCCAAGATTTTTTTTTATGTATTAATCAGTTTTTTGAAGTCGGAATATCGGTTTTGAGGATTCTGTTAATTGTTAATTACATCTTTTCAGAATTGAATAATGCTGTTAATTTATCAAGTTTGTCTGTAAAATATGTTTGCTGAACATGAAAATGTTTACTTGAAAATTTATGTCATCCGATAAACCTATAATCTGGGTTGAGAAAACTAATTAACTCACAATAAAAATTGGTCAAAAATGTTTTCGAGAAAAAAAAAGGGGAAAAGGTTATTGTGTATTTTCGTTCAAAATTTTATTATATTTTCTTTGATTAAGAAACTTCTCTGTTTTACAGTGTACGATGTCGAACTAATGATATGATATCAATAATGTCGACTCTCAGCTTGGACATTTTCCCCATTCAGTTGGAGAAAAAAAATCTCACGTGACTACATTAATTTGTTAAGGAGCTATTTATTCTGCGAAGTAACAACAAGGTTTTTGTAAATGAATTAAATGATTTTTTTTCATTTCCCAATTTTCAATTACATTCTTTGGTTACGGGAGCGTATAAATTTGCCATTAATCCTGGAAATAAGATAATTATTTACAGAAAATTGTTTGATGAACATTGCAATTTACTTACATATGTGAATAAGTATTTATTTATTTTTATTTATTTTTTGTTAATTAACTTATATTTTAAAATAAAGTAGATGTTGTGAATAAAAGCATAGTCGGAGAGCCTTTAAAAAATGTTTCTGTACAAAAAAATATTATTATTATTTAAAAAATAAAAGTTATATTATTCTTTTTAAAAAAAATGAATAACAGAGTCTGAATTTGTATGATTGCATTTTTTTATATTAGCTGTTCACCAGTAAATTAAAAATAAAAGTTTGAATTTTGTACCAACATTATTCCTTTTACAGAAATTCATGATGCATTACCAATTTCCTAAAAGCAGATCAAAATTCCGTTGAGTTTTCTCTAAGAACGCTACATATAATTTGTGCAGGCGCTATTTTTTTCTGCCAAGTAAGAGAAAATCATCTGTAACTGAATTAAGGGAATTTGTTTTCCTTTCTCAAGCCTTAATTACATTTTTGATTACTGAAGCGTTTGACTCAGGCATTAATCCTAGAAGTAAGTCATTAATTATTTCCAGATTTATTTTCTTGAGTTAACTTACAGTTTTCTTACATAATAAATACTAACAATAACATATTCGAAAAAAAAAAACTTGGTTTTATCAATCAAAAAATTGTTGGAGAATATCAATGTTGTGCAAAAAAAAGTTTGCAAAAATTTATTTAACTTTTGGATAATAATCAATACACATAAATATTTTAATTAACAAGCCAAATATTCAATGTAAAATATAAATTTAAAATTTCAAGTAGTCATATAACAATCCTATTCGTCCTACAGGATGTTTCAATATCCAGGTTATAAATTTTAAGAAGAAATAGAGCACATTACGCAGTAAAAAAATGACAAATAAATGTTCCTTAATCTACGAAAGTATAATATAACCTGGAACGAAAAAATATATGAGCCTCTTCCGAGTTACTCATGGTTCTGAAAGGAGTTCTTTATTTTTAAATACATTAGAAACTAATATATTTTGATATTTTAAGAAGCATGTATATACAGGGTGGTTATAATATAAGTATATCTATTTGGAGTTGTCTCTAGCTTGAAGGAATAGCCGGTATGAAACCAAAATTGGTACACTTTTTATTCGACAAGGGGGAAGAAGAATGAAACAATAAAAGATTAATTGCAATAATCGCCGACAGATGGCTCTTTTGAGTGTGACATGTAATGTGTAATATTGTGTACCGTGCAGGTACACAATATTCGAAACAATATTTCATGTACGCGAAAACCTCAATGACTTTAATGCATATCACAACATGTGCGAAACACCACTCCTGATGCGTTACATTTTGCAATTTAGCAAGCTGTGCACCACCTGGGTTGTGTCCTCCAGCACAAAGGCCATGTGGAACCTGAACATGATCGGTACCGCCATGCGAAAGAGTAATCACATTCACTGTGACATTTTCCAATAAATTACGTATGCCATCCGGTTTTACGCCTTAATTCTTTATTCTTGTATTACACATTACATTTCACACTCAATAGCGCCATCTGTCGTTGATTATTGTTCCATTCTTATTCCCCCTTCTCGAATAGTAAGTGTACCGATTTTGGTTCATTCGGGTTATTCCTTCAAGCTACAGACACCTCCAAATAGAGATACTTATAGTATAACCACCCGGTATATATATATATATATATATATATATATATATATATATATATATATATATATATATATTTTGTCACAGATATTCGGAAATGTTTCTTAGTATATTCTGTAGTGTATTAAACATATTTTCTCAAACTGTAATATCGGTTTTTACGAAGCTATTAATTCCTATTTAAACATTTTAGCCGCGTAATTGAATTTATGCGTACAAGAGTACAAATTAATAATAATTTTAATGTTAATATTAATGCTGTTAATTTATCATGTTTGCCTGTAAAACAAGTTGGTTGAATTTGAAAATGTTTACTTAAAAATAGCATTCAGAACACCTATATTCTGGGTTGAAAAAGTCATTAATACACTATAAAAACTACTAGGAAGCTTTCCAAAAATTATTGGCAGCAAAAGAAACTTTTAATAAATATATCTTTAAATCTCAAAAACATATCGGTTTCTGAGGTTTCTAAAGAGAAAGAACACTTTTCGAAATCGTGGGTAACTCGCAAGAAATTATTGTATATATTTTTTAATTATTATATTATATTTTCCTACATAAAGAAACATTTGTCTTCTTTTCAAAAATCTACAATAAAACAAATTATAGGAAACACGATTACAATCCATTTATTCTATCAAAAATGTAGTGGGTCTGTCTTGAATTAGAACCTGAATTTGTTTTCTCAATTTTAAAAATAACATGTTTTAACGAAATTTGCAATATAGTTATCATGCATTACCTGATATGTAACGATTTCGTGAGAAATGATGAAAATGGATACCATTTCTGCCCAACTAAACGACTTAAATTTTTGAAATATACTTGTCATTACAACCAGTGTTACAAATCTTCTGTGTACTTTTTTTCTTTTTCCTTGTTCTAGTCGCAGCGGTTCCCAACCTGGGGTACGTGGTGGGACAGTTGGTACTTGAAAATTGCATTGATAATGGCGGATAACGCAAAATGTTATAATGAAAAGAGATAAACAAAAATCTAGATTTTTCGTTTACTAACAGAGACTTATGTAAAAGTAAAATAGGCTATTCGCTATGAAGGAAAATACACAAACTTGGTTGATCATTTGTTGCCATTATATCTGCCCACTCCTAATAACGTCTTGCGATTTCGTATGTGTCAATCCTTTTCTATTGTTGTTCTTTTCTTTCTAATAATTCTAGAAATATCTAGAAAAAACATGAATCGTATAGGGGTTTCTGATTTCGAGAATTTCATTTAAAACCCATATGAAAGCAGGTTATCATTTTAGTGTTCGACTAGTCATCATTACCATAAACTCATTAACATGTATTAATGGGTTTAGCTTCATCCTTTCTTTGTCAGTGTTTAATTTAAAATCTCTAGCTAATATTTAGTGTTTTGAGTGACTTTATAGTTGATATTGTGTTCTGGATCAAAATGGATAAGTGGTTGAAAATTGGAATTCTTAAGAGAACTGCATCTAACATTGGTATGTAGCATAAGAACATTACTAATGAACGTAAACAAAATATTTCGAACGAGTTAATGTGAGAAGGGGTACGCGTAAATGGAAAGTCTCAGCAAGGGGTACGTGAGAGAAAAAAAGGTTGGGAACCGCTGTAATCTAGTGGGATGTAGCACCTCTTAAGTTTGTACTAAAGTAATCTAGATAGAAGATGATTCAATGTTTGAACATAAAAAAAAATTAGTGGTTCAAACATCATTTTATTTTAGTTTGAAAGAAACCGGAGCATCTGTGAAAATTAAGCATGATATTAAAATATAAAGTGACATAGCTGTCTGTTTTAAAATTATTTTCATAAAATTATTCTATACCATCTATAGACTTTCTAAAGACGCTGAAACTTCACATTAAATCATATCTATAGAAATGTACTATAACTTATTAAAAAGTCAAGTAATGAAAATTCATTCAATGAAGCATTCATCTAAAATTTATTTTTTAAGTGTTTTGACTTTGAAAGATTTTAGAGAAAAGGGAAAAGTTATTTTTATTTCTTAAAAAATACAATTACGATTTTTATAAAGTTGCTGTATAGTGCTTTTAAAGAAATTTTTAAAAATAATTTGTTATAAGATGATAACGTAAATTTTATATTTTAAAACTAAGCGACATTTGATTACATTGCAATGCTTTCTTATGTAAAGAAACTATGTAAAATAGTATTAAAATAAATATTGAAAATTCGCTTAAGTCTGTTGTATGCTTGCCGTTAATAGAAAACCCTTTAAAGTTCTTAAAATAGGATAATAAAAAAATAACGGAAGAAAGTTTCTATTCTTAACACCAAGCTTTGTAGAACCCATGCCTCCAAGCAAAAATCAAAGATTCCTTTTCGTTAACTTCAGAAAGTTTTTATTTTATTTTTACGATATATTGCTGGAGCTGAAATAGCACTTTTGTTCCATTTCTATAGAGAAAAAATCAAAGAAAAATACACATTTTTTAATTTAGCGAAAGATTCTGTTCTTTCTTGAAGAATTAAGTGAAAATGTACATAACAAATATAAGTAAAAAAACTAACATCTTTTTTATGTTTTTACAAGAGTATCTAAGGTAGTGAATGTTGCAACAATAGTGCACACTTCTCACTTTTAACTTTAAATAATAGACTTTGAAAGTCACACAAGAGATAACAATCGTATGCTGGGTTGCTATTAGAGCCCTATAGTGTTAAGACGTCTAACTATAGAAACGTCAAACCATCAGCTCCTAAGCAAAGTCTGTTGAACTGAAATAGTACGACCATGTTTTTATCTTATTGCTATTTTTTGTAGTTTTGAATAGAAAAACAGTGTTTGTTTCATTTATTTATGCCTAGATTTAAGTATTTTGTTGAACATTTTTAAAAATTTTAAATAACATATTTAATATGCAGAACACATTTATTATGTTTATGTTTGAATTTTGCATCAACCTGATACATTTCTTAACCTTCGTGAATTGATATATCCGTTCACTATGCTGTAGGTTTTACTGCAATGGAAGCATTGTTTAGATTAATATATTTCTACAAATACAATGCAGTTTTAAAACATTGAGTGATGATTAATACTCTCAAGGGTTATACTCATATGCGTAATTAAGTTTTTTTTTATATCAATTTTGAAAATTCATCTTTTTTAGCATTCTTAAAAATTTACAGAGAAAACTTTACAAATTTGTCCTTTTGCTCGGAAGTCAAAGGGTTAAAGGTACCCACTACTTAGTAGCGTGACATATCACCCTATCCAGTATTGGATAACCTTGTCTGTACCACTTTATATGCTTTGTTGTCTAACAGTGCCCTTTTAAAAACTTTCCAAAGTAGTTAAAAAGTGTTACGATCGGATTGTCTGTCTGTTTGGCCTCCTGTTATCTATTTTTCCGAATGTGCGGACTCTAACATTCCTAAATATCTCTTGGATAACACAATTGGCATATGATATTGAGATTTACTGCAAGGTGTTCCCTACCGAACATGGATTGTGCATCATTTATAGTTTGTTTAACGGGGTGCAGAAAATAATTATGTTACATTATGGTATATGGGTAAAATTGTTTGCAGTTTGTTTTAATGATTTTACACTATTTCAAACTTAATGAAATTGATATACGTCGCTGAGGTTCACTACAACATACTTTCTATAGAATATGGAGTGCTTGTGTTATGGGGCTCCTTTGTCTTCAAAAGTGGCGATACAGGCTTAAACCATATTCGCTTTCATTATTTGTTAATACCGATCATCATAACGGGAGTTTCAATAAGAGCCCATAATGTTGGGGGTTCTATTGCCTAATCGTTGAAAGGCAATGAATATAATAAGGATTTGAAGTAATTCATTTCGCTTTTTTATTTCTTTTTTTCTGCAAGAATTCAAACGTATTCACTGCTGGATTTTGCCTGTCCACTACTGGAGCATTTTATGCTCTCCGAAAAAAAATTTGCGTGGAAAAATATTTAAAATAACAACTTTTTCAGCACAGTCTTATGCAAAAACAGTGAATTGAGGTATCGAACACTTGCTGTTCTTTAAGTCACAATTACTAAGAACTGTATGAAAAAAAAGAAAAAGAAAAAGAAAAGATCAAGATAAAAGATAAGAGATAAAAGAGTGGGAAATGTCCTTTACCTGGTAAAATTACCTTAGTTAATCTTTTCATTTTTATTATGTTCCAATCTATTTCTTTTTACTATGTAATGAGTTTTGTTGTTGCCATACATGTTCTGCTCTTTTCTTAAAAAAAAAATCCTGTTTATAAATGTGTATCAATTTCTGGAATTATGTTCAATAATAAGCATATTCATATCTTATTTCTGATTGCATTCTGTTACTAATGTTGAAATAGTTAATGAATCATTAAAATGTTTTGTTTTATGTCACTATCTATTTACATATACTTGGTCCTTCGTATAACCACATGTAGGAGTAGAGTTCCAGAAAAAACAGATCTTGTGATTAGAATCTCTACCTTCCCCCCCCCCCCACAAACACAATAAAAAATTATTTTAAATGAAATCTTCAGCAACCTGATTTGTGTACAGTTTGCACAGGGGTAATATTATCATTAATCATTCAGTAAAAAGATTGTAATAATAAAATTTAGGCAAACTTAAAAATTTTCAATTTTAACTTGCTATTACTATTTTAATTTCGACAACAAAAAATGTCTCAATCATGAAATGCTGTGTGTGTAAAAAAATCAGTTCAAACTACACATTTTTCTTTAAATATTATTCGAGTTTGTAGATATAAATATTCTCTGGAAATCAACACTCTATTTAGAAAGAACAAAAATCAAATCATTAAAACCATATCCAAAAAACTTTAGTCAATGGATAAGTAAATAAGTGCTATGGTAAAGTACATATTAACTACATATACATTAAAGTCATAGTCTTCAAGCATAATACTAATAAAATTTGTCTAGGCCTAAATCAAAATTTAATTTATGCACTTTCAATTAGGATAATACCGCCCACTGGCGCGCATACAACCACCGGCCCTTCCTTTGAGTTCATGAAGCCTCTATACATGTGCATGTACTATATAAGTGTATAATCTTCAGCCATGGATAAGAAACGTTGATTTTGAGGATAAGAAAAAAAAGGATTCTATATCTGTGTGATATCGGCTCTTGTATGTTATCTCCTGTTTATAAAATATTGATAGATTCACTAGCTATACAAAAGATTGTACATTTTCATATATTTTTTTCTTCTTTGCATTTTGGTTATTTACAAAGAAGCTTTATTATCTTTTGCACTTTCATTTTCTCCTCAAACATACATATAAATCTATCTATATACCTAATTATGTATGTTTATGCAATTTACACCGTACACAGGCTCGAATTAATACATATACGCATATGTAGGAGAGTATGTGCCTGCAAAGATAAAGAAAAGTTCAAATGAGCGCTGAATATTAAAAAAATGGGCGATCTCTGCTCTAGAAGATCATACTCCCTTTTTTTTAAGTATTTCTTTATTTTAGAAGCGTGCTTGAGAGATTTCTTTTAAAATTTTTGTATTTTATATTATATATGATGAAATTAATCAATACAATTAAGTCCATTAACAATATATAAATTTAAATTAAAGGCTATATGCTTTATCGAATATATTTTTTTTTATTCTGTCAATAATAGGCATTACTGTCTCTATTACCTCTAATTTTAGAGGCATAAGTCTTGAACTATTCAAACACATTAAAGAATTCATCTAAGACGTTTTATGATATTCTAATATTCGTTATTACGTTGAAAACTATCTTACGAAACATGTTTCGGAAGACAACAGTCAATATAAATAACAGAGTTAAATGTTTTTAGTCGTTTTTGACAAGACAAAACTGCTCTCTGTAGAGCAGGAACAAGAAAATAAAATACTTGTGCATGAAACTTGTCTGGGTTTTTTGCTGAACTATTCGGTTATACCGATGGGATATGATGCATAAAACCTCTTTCAGTTACGAACGCTTTTAGCAGAATAAATTTCACTAATGGACTGAAAATTTTTAGGACGTGAAACAGAATACAAAGTCGTATGTTTTTTTATTTTAGAAGCTAGTATAAAAGGTAACAAATAAATCTTCCATTCTTTTCACTTTTATTTTAATATAGAATTTATGCAAGATAAATTCTTCAAATATGTTATGTTACATAATATGAAGATCAGAAACCAGTAAATGAACTTTAAATGAGCTGTCGAAAATAATTGCAGTACAAAAAAAAATCATGTATTGTCCAACTTCAACTTACATGAGATAAATATTTCAAGTGTTATGTTATAGAATATAAAGCACAGAAACCTACTTATAAAGAACCTACTGTAAAACCCACTGTACTTATAAAGAGCCTTTGAAAATGCAGTAAAAAAGCAATCATATAGTGCCTGTCCTGAGATAAGTATTTCAAAGATGTTATATATAGAATTTAAAAAACAGAAAGCGACATAATGAACTTATAATGAGCTTTAAAAATAATTACAATAAAAAAATTAATCTAATTTTATACATATTATTACTAATTTGAACTATAGTTTCGACAATATCTCTTATTTTTAATTTACGCATAATTGAAAAATTAAATGTAGCTTATTTAATCTATAATTTACATCAAGATAATTTTACCAGTGGCAATACAAATCACAAACCCAAAATCGCAAATATAATTTCATTTCAAAGGTTGGTCGATTGTGTTAGGTTTACATGTACAAGGCTCCAAAAGGAACATGCATTTTATTGCCAAACATAAAAAAGGATCATGTTACACCAAACACAGGGTTAGAAAATATAATGGATCATTGAGATTCATTAAATTGATACGCATAGCTGCCAACCATTTGGATTTTTTACAAGTTAAATAAGCAGGATTTGAACCAGAAATTTTATTTAATAACACGTATCTTCTTTTAATGTTACACTCATTTGGCTTCATAATTTAAATAAAATTATGGTTCGAAATATGTTTATTTAACTTGAAAAAAATTGCGAAGGATGACCGCTAAGAATACGCATTTAATTTAAAGCAATTATTTTAAAATTCAGTTTAATTTTTTATAGGAAATAGTATGAATGAAAAACAAAAGATCCTGTTTGTTGCAATATTTTATAAGCAGTGTTATAAATAAAAAGTTACCGAATTCAACAAACCGAAAGTCCATGCCGACACCAACCGACATTGGAAGTAGGTGTCGAAAAGGTGGCAGGCCATCATTAAAATGCCCTCATACATCAGAGCACAGTAAATTGCTTCCACACGTCAGGGCACAGTAAACTGCCTTCATATATGTAACTACACGTTCCAATTTTCTTTATTTTTACATAATATTGCTTAATTAAAAAATTAATTTTAGACTTTATTAAAAAAATTGCATCCATTTTTAATCCGACTGACAAAATAAAATCAGACACAAAGCTGAATTTTTATTTTAAAATATCATTATGCTAATAGACTGTATTACTAATTTAAATACCTTAATAAACCAACAACATTCAATAGGAATGCACAGTGTTTGTTGGAGTACGCATCAAGATTGTTTTTTAGACTATTGTGAATTGTGAACAAAAGTTAAAACACGTGGAGCATTTTAAAGGCGAATACATGGTCTTCAGAAAAAATTATTTGAAATATGTTTTGATTTATAATTTTCATCACTTACTTTTACTAACTATGAAAACACACTTTCTGCCCTATACTATATGACAATATAATTGTTAAGTTTCAACAAGTTTATATCACAAAGACAAAAAAGGCATTTTCGATCGTTTCATGTTCATTTCAAAGTCTACTATTCCTTTAATGTAGCTCAAAATATCTACTATGAAAATTCAATTTTATTCGTTAACAACGTTTATTTCATATGAAGAAAAAATAACCATATAAATTACCTTGTATCTTCCGCCACGTGACTCGAGGTGGCGGGTGAGCAGTAGCTGCGCAAGTAAGCACCACCTGTAACCCCAGTACTACTTCGCTGTCTCTAGGTTCTTCTACCCACACAGGAGGTACTGAAACGGAATAATATGGATATAATTAAGAAATCATAAAAAAATTTAAATAGAAAACAAATGACATGTTTATATGGCATAAAATCTTGTAATGAACCAGATATTCTAGAAGTAACCCGTACACATTTCTGAAAATTTAAAACATAACGTAAATAAGACATTTACCAGTAATAAGCCACTAATTTCTAAAGTTTAAAAACAAGATCCCAGTGCATTTCTGAAAAACAATGAATTAAATCTGATTGATTAAAAATTAAACCCTTAACTGTTAATTGTCCTCCATAAACTGTTTAGAATAATGATTTTGTTCTGTTGGTGGAGAAGTGTATTTACGAGAGTGTCTTAAAAAAATGTTTTGGCAATGTCTAATAGATTTCTTTAAGACATAAGTTTTTATTTAAAATATTGTTTTGCCAATAATATGCATTTAACCGCCATTGATATACTCTATTGCACTCTAAACAATTTGCTAGTTAAGCCAGAAACTTTAAAAAACGAGTATTTTATTGATTTTAAGAGGTGTATCTGTTCTTGATCACTATTTTTTAAACTGTACCAATACTATTGGAGCATGCGCCAATTTTTTATAGATAATTTATTTATTTTATGTTCAGAAATTTAATAATTTTTTTTTAAACAGAAATCTGTCGAAACACAGAAGATTCTCTCCCTGAAAGTTAAAAATTATGAATAGATAAAACCAAGGAATAGTTATAGAAAAAACTACGACCTTCCACAAGAAAACTCGCATCAATATCTACTATTCTCGTTGATAGAAACTGATAAATTTCCATGTTTTTTTTTTGTTTTGTTTTTTGTCTACTATTTGTGCCATTTTGGCGCTAAAAACATGAAAACGCATTTTTAGTGCCAAAATAGTACAAATAGTAGTGCCAGAAAAAGCCATAAAATTCAATGTATCGTAACTCTGTAAGTATTGATCGTAGATGGTGTGAATGCATAGAGAAATATAACTAATAGAATTCAGGGACAGTATAAAAATTTAATTTTTGTAATTTAAAAAAATCAACTATTTTGACTTAAATAGATTTTTATAGAATGAGTTAATTTTAAATATTTATGCAATTTGAACTCTACCTAAACGACTAGCAGCTTAGCAATTAACTATTGATCAATGAAAATAAGAGATACCCTGTATATAATCTAAAAAAAATGCATTGCATATTGTAGGACGTTAGATGTTATGTAAAGTGAGATCAAAATAAAAAAGGAATTGAACAACTGAAATTGAGGCCACTGATCTGCAGATTTAGTTGTGAAATTATATATTGTAACCATCTAAACTTTTAAATACGTTTTTATTATTGTGTCTACTTAGTTCTAGAACTGCAAAAAAAATTATATATTCTATATGGTACACACTAAACTGACAACTTGAGTGGCTCATTTTTCGAGGCCCACTACTGCTGCATAAAAATTTATTTTGCTCCCTACTGAAGCATAAGGTAACATTTTTAATTTATTGTTTCCAAGGGACATATTTTTAAACTAGGAATGATGATAGATTAAGATTAGGGTTAGGCTAAAAAATAAATATCTTTTGGGTTTCGCTACTATTTTAAGGAAAATTGTAAACATATCCTTAAGTGACACATTATTTATTACACTTACCTTATAGAAGTTATAGAGATTCTTGACGGACAATCTACAAAGAGACATTCTTCATGCAAAACATTTAAGGTATATTATAACTTAAGAAAAAATATCGAAACTTTCTCCACTTTTTTTGCAATTTTTTTTTACCGCAATTATACAATAATAATGGGGGTATTTTTGCAAAGAAAATAGTATATCTCGAAGTTTTAAAAATAATTTTTTATTTGGAAATTGGTTGAATAAATGGTGCTCTGGCGGCCTTTGATACAGGCGTGTGCAAAAGGTGAAACATTCCGCGGTACCAGATGAATCTCAGAATCTCCTTATCTGTAACAAAAAATAAATAAATAAATGAAAGCCTTAAAATTTACGATATTTTGTAGTCGTTTTCGAATGAGTTTATCAAGTTTTTGATCCTGGAGAAAATGGCGGATGTTCTAATTTCAGTTACAAAAATTTTTTGGATTTAAATCGCACAAAAAGAAATAAAAATACAATTCGAATATTGAAAAACGCGTGCGTGAGGGACTAAATAATAGTATATACTAGACAAGCAGAAAATTCCAACCAAATCGGTCGATCCAATCTCGAGTTCTACCTGGTACCGTTTTGTAAAACAGAGTTTCGAAAAAAAAAGGTTTAAAGTTTTACAACGTTTTTAAACAAACATAGGTAACAGTTACAATTTTCAGCTTACATAAAATTATCTATACCAGTCGAATATAATGAACCCTCCTGGACTTCCTCTTTCTCAATTCTGTTGTTTCTACCTGCGTGCCGCACACAATACGCTATAAATGAGCCTGTTCACGGCAACACCAAAATACGAACAATTTTTAAACCAATACGAATTTCAAAAAACCTGCTTAACCACAAAGTTTTTGTGGGTTTAAGGAGTAAAAAAATGCAAAAAAAAAATTATAACATACTTTAACGCGATTGCTAGAAACAATGTTTTTTTAAGCTGGTACTAGAAATATCTATGTAAGGTAGGAACAGATTTTCTTCACTTCTTTTCAAATGAAGGCTTGTCTATTTTTTGTATCTTGGCCAACGCTATTTTTATTTATTTTTATTTATGCATTCGTCTTTTATAAGCAAAAAACTATCAGATGTTTTGTTGAAAACTCATACATTAATTTGACAGTCCACCCTTTTTTTATAATAAAAAAACCATGTGTCAAGAACTAGACAATTATATATATATTAATGTACTTTTTATTTCGTTTTATTCAGATAAAACCATTCAGAGAAATCTCTGATACCATGGAACACAACAGAGGGCAGAACATCAAGAAAAGCGGGCCTAAAAATAATTATTTTTTTATAAAAATTAAAACAAATTTGGTTTTGAAAGTTCTAAATATGTCTATAACTTGGTACACTTCCTTTTACTAAAAATGAAGATATCAATTTTTCAACTTTTTAATTAAAATTAATTTAGACATCCGTAGTATATTCTCAGACAGTGGAGTAAAAATATGATAATTATAAATATCCAAAAGGATTTTTACTCCACCCATTTCCCTTTAAAGGGTTCAGATTTGCAATAATTAATTTTTTTCAGTTTCTGTTTTTTTTCAGTATGTTAACATGTTCTAAGTAACAAAACTTTTTTTTTCAATTCACTCGCTATTTTTAAGGCGTTCCTTAATTTGCATTTAATAAAAGTAAGAATTAAACTTTTAGTAATATAAAGTTTTTTTTTAAAGAAAACAATCATTTTATTATTATTTTATGCATATCTCCCCATATTGTATTTATTTTTTCTTAACTTAATAAACTTTTCAGAAATCTTATCTTTAAAGCATTATCCATACAGTTATTCTCTTTACAGCACATTTCTAAAAAAGTGTGCAGAAAAAGGTATTTCAAAATGTTCAAAATTATAAGAGGAGTGTGCTTTGAATATTTTCTTAAGAATTAAAAATTTATATTTTTTAAATTTTACTACCAAAATTTCATTTTTGTTTGAGTAAATCCGCTTCCTTCATAAAAACCTGTATTAATATGTCAATAAGTTATTACACAATATCCAAATTTAAAAAATGTAAAAATAGTTCAAAGTGTACCGGATCCCCTTAATGCAAAACCCTTTATATTTCTTTCCCACTCCCAGACATTAAAACTTTACAAATTATGCTTATTTTTCAGACTGGAAAACTCTCATAACCTCTTAAAGAAATTAATAGTATAATATAGAGGTTAAATTATACAACACATTCGTATAATAAAACTAAAGCTTTAAATGCAATTGATACCAATTTTTTTGCATAAATAAAACTCACTTTATTTTATGTTGATATAACGCACATAAAATGTACCACGATAATAAAGTCAGTAAACAATGTTGGAAGCTTTTTAGCAATCGTAATTAAAATTTTGTATATTAAATATGTAATAGCTAATAATAAATAAAAAAACTTGAAATTTAGGCAAGAAAAATATGACCGATAAATTCCAAAAAGACCAAAAACAAATATTTTCCTCCACATCGACATTGCAGTACTATAAATGAGAGAACCAGAACGAAAAATAAATTATAAACTAGAAAATTATGAAGTGAAGATAACGAACATACAGAATGAACTATAAAAATAACGTGAAATGCGTCATATAATTTATTTAATATTAAAATAAGGTAAAAAAATTTAATAAGTTTGAATTCTATAAGACTGTAAAAATAATTTCCAAAATATCTGTCCCATAGTAAAAACACGCGCCATCATGGTATTATTTCAACCACTCTCTATAAACTAATCACTCTTTATATCCAAAGTAGTGGATTTTTGTTTTCCAGGTAGGGCCTTTTGAGTTTCATTAATTAAAAAAAAAAATCTAGCATTCTCATTTAAAGTTACGGATGTTGGATCTCATGAAGGTGTTTGATAGAACAGTATAATTTTCAATCCTTCTTCTTAATATGTTCTACACATGTTCCATGGAATAGGGGTCTGGTTATTTGGCAGTCCACTGCGTATGTAGAGTTATTTGACTCCCCAAATGTAAATAAAGCAATCGATCTCAATGTAGTCATGCATCATTTCCCCTAAATTCTGTGTCTGTACTCTTTAAATTGCTACATAAAATAATAACGAACAATTCAGTTTAGGATATCATCGTAATACAGGATACCTGTTTTTGAACAAGGAAAAAATACAGGTAGAATACTGTCATCTATAAACCATTTCCTGTGTAATATTCTCCATCTATGACGCATATTGTCCGTATGACTCCAAGTTCTCCGAATTATCTTCGATAATTATTATACAGGCTAATTAGACTAAGTAAAGAGTGCTTGATTCCATTAATCTTGAGTCGAATTCACTGGTGTAATTCAATTAGGCTAGTAGAAAAAAACGCATGAGAGTATCTGGCAATAAATTTAAATCCTGAAGTCTAAGCAATTTTTTCCCTAGATATTGGCATTTTAGAACTACAAGAGTCGCAAAGGTAAATGTGGTGGTTTATGGTTGCAACTGATCTATATCTAACACAGTGACATAGAAAGAGATGTCTACTGCTAAACTAAGCCTGCAACATCCTGTACCATTCGTTCTAAAGACACTTTTAAAATTTTGGTAGTGATTCCAAAATCAAGTTATGACTATAACATTGGTTTTATTTGATGCAAGAAACAAAGGAAAATTCCGTTTTAATTCCCCTTTATATTTGTTAGTGGTATATTCTACTATGAAGGATGATGTACTTGTTGAAATGAAACTTATAGCAACACAATAATTCAATTTCACAAAAAACAAATTCTTCTCAATTTTGAACAAGCATTGTATTGCAAATTCCCAGGAATGCAATGCCTGGAAAACACTTTGCTCTACATTCTGTTTCTGTTTGCTCTACATTCTATTTTTAAGATTGACGTAAAATATTTTCTTATAATTAAAACATAAATCTTTCAAGTTTTATGATCGAATTTGTTTGACTGACTAACAAATAAAAGAAACCTAATTAAAAAACGTCATCATAGGTATTGTAGTATTTTCCTAGAAAAGGAATAATCTTTTTATAAAAACAAAATGGTATTTTTTTAAGCTTCCGTTGCACATTTTTTTTCTTTTTTATGTGAAATCTTTCTCTTGATTTTACTGGAATCATTTCTTGTAAATCTTTAAGAAAACATGCATCGGTGATCGAGTAAATGAAAAGGATTAAAGCGAATATTTACTTTTGCTTTCATTCTGTAAATTTCTGTTATGCGTAAAAGAAATAATAAGAAACTTCCTTTTAAATATTATCAGCGGCGTAATGAATGCGATTTATTTACAACGTTGGTTTTTTTTAAATAACATAATACCTTAATTTTATATGAAATAGTTTATTTAAACAAAAATGCATTTGGACCATAATTAAAGTAGAAGCTCTTAGTAGTCAATTGTCCACTGTACCAAACAAAACAAAACTAGGAATAAATACCATTTGTGCCATAAAAATACATTTAATACCGAAAAAATCTCAGATTTTTCCCAGGAGTAAAGTATACGAAATAATAATTGTCGGTTTAGTAATTGCCATTTTCATGCTGCTCAACGTGACCTTCCCCCTTTAGACTGATTTGGGACAATAAAATAGAAGCGGAAATAAAAGTAGCAACGTTTCACGTGATTCTTTAACACTTCATCAAATCTTTAGTTTCTATGCCTATTTCACAGGCATAAGATCTATAAAAAATGTTTGGCGTGATTATCTAAGTTCATATATAGAGGGTGATTTTTTTTAAAGTTGTGAAAGTAAAACCCTATAACAAAAGAACCACTGATCCAAATGACCTGAAATTTCCCCAGTATACTCCCAAAGCAATGGGAATTTTTTAGGTGTGGTTAAAAAAACCTCAAAATTGCACCGACAGATGGAGCTGTATATGCAATAAAGTCGGGAGATGAGTTTGCACACGACACACACACAGTGGATGCTCTTCGCTGTGTTGTGGTACATGCAGTTTCACATTTCCAACTCGTAGCTGAAAACTGTGGACAGCACATTGAAAATCTCTTGCCTAGTTGCGCAGTTCCGTACGAATGCTGAACTCCATATTTTTATTTTGTTCTGTTTCTGCGAAGGTGTTCGCAGTTCCTTTTCCCAATTACTGCATTCTGTATGCTTTTGATATGTGTAATAAAGTTTTCTTTATCTCACAAACCGTTCATTGTTTTTCTCCCACTGGCGATATTCTTTGTTTCTGTTAACTTACAGCGCCATCTGTCGGTGCCAATTTCAGTATTTTTTAACCACGCCTAAAAAATTCCCATTCCTCTGGGAGCATACTGGTGAAATTTCAGGTCATTTGGATCAGTGGTTCTTTTGTTATAGGGCTTTACTTTCACAACTTAAAAAAAAAATCACCCTGTACCTTAAAGTTCTACTTTCGGTCCTGGTGGTTGTTTCAGCTAATTCGTAAAACACCTATTGTACCAGAGCAGGCGCTCTTTTGAACTCTCTTGATCTGAACTTAAACGAAATTACCAGTTGTTGATATGTAGATTCTTAGATGTGTTGAATCGCTCTAGGGCGCCAATATGTTTTTATGGATTTTTTATGTTATTATATGTTAGTTTGTGCTTTTATAGAGATTGATTGTTTGTAGATTAATATACTGAACTACTAATATATATGCCATACTAGAATTCTCCATAAATTTTATATTACGTTGATTCGAATACTAGAATATAACAGAATATTCCAAACTGTTTTTGGTGCATCGACCGGGAACCTATGGCTCTGCGGGTTGAAAAAAGATTTCATTGTGCAATATGAATATATATATATATTGTGAGGACTGCGCATGCTTTTTCTTGCTCTAGTAGCGCCCCCTTCTGGAAAAACAGAAGAGCGCGGCAGTAGAATTTGGAATGTCAGCGGCGAAGAACGTCGTTTGTGATATGAGAAACCAGAATTTGTTATGAAAATAGCCGTAAATGTTACCGGTCATGAATATTGAAAAATATGAATAATCTTTTATGTTTATTACATGTCGTGTAATGTACCTGTCCTCGTCATCTGTATTTGTCATCGTCACGTCGTCGTTTTATTAAAATTGTGTTCGTCGTTAGAAAGGCCTGTTTAATTAGAACACTCCCACATTCGGAAGAGACTTCATATATATATGTATATATATATATATATATTTGTTTTGACTACATATATATTTGTTTTGATATATATATATATTTGTTTTGACGAGGGGGGTAGCCCCCCCTGTTTCCCCCTTTATACTTAACCAGTGAACTCCCCAAACTAATCAAGGAAGCGCCTTATCACAATGAACCTATATACAAAATTTGAAGAAAAACGGATAATTGTGCATGAAACCCCCATTTATCTAAATTGGAGGGTACCCCCCCGTTTCCCCCTTTATACTAAATCAATGAACCCTCAAAACTAATCAGGGAAGCGGCTTATCACAATGAACCTAAAAACAAAATATGAAGCAAAACGTTATTTCTATCAAGAGTTATCGGGTTACGTACATACATACGTACATACATACATACATACATACATACAGAACGGGCGGGCACATTAGCTATCAGGTTTTGATAGCCTGTGAGCTAAAAAATTAAAGGTTCCAAAATTACAACTAAACAGATTTTTTTGGTAAAGCAAATAAATTTCTAAAATTCCTGAATCAAATTGAATTTGCTATATAAAATACAGGTCTAGAAATTTAATTACTTGAAAGTTTTGGTTTCTGGAATGGTGGCTTTAGTTTGACAGAAAATAACTATTCAGCGGCTGCATCATTTTTGAAAGAGAGATGTGGTAAACATAATATTCCCGTACATGCTCACTTAATTAATTTACTAAATATTGAATGTCTGAATATTTTTCTGTTCCACGAATTTATCACCTTCATAAAATTTAGCAAAAATTTAAAATCATAAACTACAGGAACTGCGCAAATTGTAGTCCTCAAATTTGAGGACGGCCTTGAAATTAGACGACATTCGGTTACTTTAACTTATAGGTATCACTCATTTTTCTCCTTGTATAGCTATATATATATAATATATATAATAAACTCCAATGATAAAACACTTGGAATTCAGAACCAATATCACGAGAGCAAACTAAAATCTATAAACCACATAAATACAAAACAAAAAAACTAAACAAACTGCTTAAACACCGAACCAGAAAACACAACAAACTACTGTAACACAAAACTATGGAACGCAACAAATTACAGCAATAATGAAAAAACCCACAGAGATAGCAAAAAACGACCTGTGTCAGGTGGCATGGCTTCAGACATGCACTGCTGGGTTTAACTAGTTTTATGCATGCAACACTCCCCATACCTGACAAGTACAGACTGAAAATGAATGAAACACATAAAGAAAGAAAGCAAACTTAAGGCACACTACACCGGCAAGCTGTCAAATTTCATCACAGTAAAGAACCCACGACACCGACACTCTTATAAATATCACATCGACAAAAAATCACTCGTATCAATCATTCCGATCAACTTGCCACGATAACCTTTATCTAAACTAATAAAAGAAAGTTTCGCTCTGTGTGTCTGTGTGTGTGTCTGTTGGCGATGGCTAGGAAAATCTGGCCCACCTAGAAGGCTGGAAATTTAGCTTTAGGTAGTCCAAACCCTCTCCTGTTGCACCATTACTTCAGAATTTTAATATTTTAATTACTTTCTGAAATATTAATTAAAATGCACAAAGAACTCTCATTAAAAATACGCTTTTATTCTCTTGGGTTGGTTGGTTCACTGGTTGGTTGCATCGATTCTTCACAGAAGTAATTAAATAAACCAGAGTAGCGATGCATAAATAAGGATTTCTAACTAAATAGTGACAACATGGATTGAAGTTATCAGCGTAGAGGAGCCATGCGAATGTCACGCCACCTGTACATGACAAATTACACATACGTCCCACTGATTGAAATATTTTGCAGGCATATTTTTCTTCATGACAATTAGTCGGGTTTAAGTTTTTTTTTACATGACATTTATTATTATGATGGAGATTGTTAATACAGAAAACTTTATTTAACAGATTCTTTTAGGTAGCTTTCAATACAAAAAAGTCCTTCCGGCCTGTACCGGGAGGAAAAGGTAGCTTTCCTATATCTTCGTTTTAAAATTTTAGCTAATGTTACACGAAAACAGCAAGTTAAAATGCAAAGAAACGTTTACAAAACATTCGTTAATACTGAATTTGAATAAGAAATTCGCCAAATTATTGAGCAATAGCCAAATTGGCTTCATTTATGAAGACTTATTTTGGTCGCCAAATTTGGCGATATTTCGCCAAATGTCGCCAATTTTGGCGAGAATTTGGCGCTAACGGATATGAATATATAGTATTATGCGTATGATTGGGAAAATTATTACAACAATGAAAGAAAATAATTTGCGAGTAATCGCGTTAATGTGCTACCTTGTTTCAAAATGTCTGCCACCCTAGAATTTCAAACTGCTGTATCTCAGCCGTTTTTTAAGATAGAGGTAAACAAAAAATACTCCGGAATCCTTGTACCAAGGCCTAACACCTAAGCAAAAAATAAATTTGAATTTTTCACTTTTTTGTATATTTATTTTAGTTTTAAATTTTGAAATGGCCGCCATCTTGAAACAAAATGGCGGACCAAGCTGGCCAACGAACTCGGTCGAGACATTAGTGACCTTAATACACACAATTAATTTCATCAAAATAGATTTATAAATACGGGCGTTATCGTATGACATAGGTCAGATATATATATATATATATATATATATATATATATATATATATATATATATATATATATATGGATGTATATATATAAATCAACATTTGAACGGAGGGTGGTTTTGGGGTCTGGGGGTCATGATCGGTGAAAATATATCAAAATTTTCCGGAATTGCTTTCCTCCGAACGGCTGCAATAGGTAGCTTTATACTTTTTTGTATTGAAAGCTACCTAAAAGTATAAAGCTACCTATTGCAGCCGTTCGGAGGAAAGCAATTTCGGGAAATTTCGGTATATTTTCACCGATCATGACCCCCAGACCCCAAAACCACCCTCCGTTCAAATGTTGATTTATATATATATATATATATATATATCTCCATATATATATATATCTGACCTATGTCATAGGATAACGCTCGTATTTATAAATCAATTTCGATGAAACTAATTGTGTATATTAAGCTCACCAATGTCTCGACCGAGTTCGTTGGCCAGCTTGGTCCGCCATTTTGTTTCAAGATGGTGGCCATTTAGAAATTTAAAACTAAAATAAATATACAAAAAGTTAAAAATTCAAATTTATTTTTTGCTTAGGTGTTTGGCCTTGGTACAAGGATTCCGGAGTATTTTTTGTTTACCTCTATCTTAAAAAACGGCTGAGATACAGCAGTTTGAAATTCTAGGGTGGCAGACATTTTGAAACAAGGTAGCACATTACAAATATCCAACGATTAATTTATAAGTTTTAGTGAACGCGACTTCTCGCAAATTATTATCTTTCATTGTTGTAATCATTTTCCCATCATACGCATAAATAAAACTATATATTCATATCCGTTAGCGCCAAATTCTCGCCAAACATGGCGACATTCGGCGAAATATCGCCAAATTTGGCGACCGAAATAAGTCTTCATAAATGAAGCCAACTTGGCTATAGCTCAATAATTTGGCAAATTTCTTATTCAAATTCAGTATTAACGAATCTTTTGTAAACGGTTTCTTTGCATTTTAGCTTGCTGTTTTCGAGTAATATTAGCTAAAATTTTAAAACGAAGATATAGGAAAGCTACCTTTTCCTCCCGGTACAGGCCGAAAGGACTTTTTTATATTTGCGGAATTAAGAGGGACAAGTGTCTAATTACATTTAAGCTTCAAGGTGTATTTCTTGAAAGCAGTTACCAGAATTTCCGAATAGTAGTGTAAAAGTAGTAAGCCAAATTTCAAATTAAGTTCCTAGCTTAACCAAATGAATCAATCATTAA
This sequence comes from Maratus michaelseni, assembly GCA_963931845.1. Classification (NCBI taxonomy): domain Eukaryota; kingdom Metazoa; phylum Arthropoda; class Arachnida; order Araneae; family Salticidae; genus Maratus; species Maratus michaelseni. The sequence goes on from OZ007587.1 coordinate 192,386,370, forward strand.
AGATGTATTGTGATCCTCTTAATTAGTTATTTGCTGAAGGCCACTTGAACACCCCCCCCCCACCCCTCCCGGACCGTCCTTCAAGGTTTTTTCTCTAACTCTGCTCCGTTTCCATATCTCAGCAACTATCTGTCCGATTTCAACGCAAGTGATTTCAAACATTATAATTAATTTAATAGTCACCCTTTATAACATTAAACTAAATTTATGAGTAGCGGTTACCGCCATTTACGAATAACAGTTTAAGCCAAATTTGTAATTAAATTCAAAGCTTAAGGAAACGAACGAATTTTGAAAGATGCATAGTGGTCCTTCTAATTAGTCATTTGCCGAAGGACACTTGAACAACCCCTCCCCCCCGGCCCGCCCTTCAATGTTTTTTTCTCTAACTCTGCTCCGTTTCCATATCTCAGCAACTATCTTTCCGATTTCAACACAAGTGATTCCAAACATTATAATTAACTTAATTGTCACTCTTTATAACATTAAACTAAAATTATGAGTAGCGGTTACCACTATTTACGAATAATAGTTAAAGCCAAATTTGCAATTAAGTTCAAAGCTTAAGCAAACGAACGATTTTTAAAAGATGCATAGTGGTCCTCCTAATTAGTCATTTGCTGAAGGACACTTGAACAACCCCTCCCCCCCGGCACTTCTTTCAAGGTTTTTTTCTCTAACTATGCTCCGTTTTCATATCTCAGCAACTATCTTTCCGATTTCAACACAAGTGATTCCAAACATTATAATTAATTTAAATGTCCCTCTATATAACATTAAACTAAATTTATGAGTTACGGTTACCACTATTTCCGAATAATTGGGTAAGCCAAATTTGTAATTAAGTTCCTAGCTTAAGCAAACGAACGAATTTCGAAAGATGCATAGTGCTCCTCTTAATTAGTCATTTGCTGAAGGGTACTTGAACAACCCTCCCCCCCGGCCCCTCATTCAAGGTTTTTCTCTAACTATGCCCCGTTTCTATATATCAGCAACTATCTTTCCGATTTCAACGCAAGTGATTCCAAACATTATATTTAACTTAATAGTCACCCTTTATAACATTAAATTAAATTTATGAGTAGCGGTTACCACAAATTACAAATAAGAGTTTAAGCCAACTTTGTAATTAAGTTCCTAGCTTAACAAAACGAACGAATATTTATGCATGCATAGTGGGCCTCCTAATTAGTCATTTTTTGAAGGACACTCGAACCTCTCCTCCCTTCGGCACCTCACTTAAGGTTATTTTCTCTAACTGTGCCTTATTGCAATAACTGGGCTAATAATGTTCCAATCTTCTCGAAACCAGCTCAATTTTGTAGTGCGCCTACTATACAGTAACGTAGGCAGCTGGGACCTGTCTCAGAAGTTCGTTCGGAAAGAGGTTTGTTTAGAATAGAATGCTCCCCTGGCGGTGGTAGGGGGAAATAAAAGATGTTCTAGAGCGTACGAGCATGCCTGGTATACGGTTCCGAAGCCTTCGTAGACCGTTTTTTAAGAGATTTAAGTTTATTACAAGGGCTCAGGCAACGCCGGGCGGGGCAGCTAATCTATCATAAACTTGTTTGTCAGATCAATCGACAACTGAACCAGATAACACTGCGTTATCCGGTTTATATATATATATATATATTCATATTTTACTGTATGATGAGTAAAAACGTATTTTACAGTAACGTAACGACAAATGCAACATAATCTACTAAAAGTTTAAAATATTTTTACTTGTAAAAGCAGTTGCTATGGATGCATTTATATTGTAAAATAAAATTTATTACTTTCCTTTTGACATTTTCTATAAAAGAAAAAAAAATCGGGACTTGATTAACAAAAGACAAAAAAAAAAGTACACTAAACAAACAGAAAATAAAAAATAATTTTTAATTTCAATGTGTCAGAATATTATTTTAGATAATTAATTTAAAAACCAGAATCGTTAGTACAAATTCTGTAATTTTCCCCATAATTTCACCAGCTTTAAAAACAACGCCTTTATCTCCCTTAAATAAATTTTAAAAATTTTAAAAAAAGAGAGAGAGAGAGAGTTATAAGCATGTGATAAAAGTTTATGATTTCGCACATGGATTACAATAACAGTATACACCTCTATACATGGGAATCAGTTTTTAAAAATCAGTCTGTTGTAATTTTATGAAATATTCTATACCAGATCTTAATGGTGCCTTGTCTGTTCTGGAAAATACATCCTCAAATATTTGAAGCGTAAAAGCGAATGCTTGTCAGCGTCTTTCCGTATCGAAAATCCCCTGAGGGAAATGAATTTGTGCATCTAACAGATCTTTTTCTCTTTATCTTGTATTATAGCGTTACTCGTGATTTATAAGGAGGCAAATAACTGAAGCTAATAAACATGTCTTTATAAGTTTGCTACATAATCGCAAATTTAGGAAATATCTGAAAGACTAGGATTAAAATACATTTTGATTCTTTCAATGCAATATTTTCTATATTGGATAATTTTATTTTAAAAGAGATAAAATATAATACTTGTTATATGCAAAGAGAAAAATTATAAAACGATTATTACATTTTAGATTTAATTGTATATTCCATTAATTTGATTTTACATAAATATTATATATTTAGGGTTATTTTTATCGTAACTAAAACGCTTTTATTGTAATAAAATGAAATGAAATCTGACATGCACTAAAATGCAACAGCAAATAAAACTAACTAAATAAATAAAATTCAAATAGAAATTATTAAACTTAATGTACTAGTATTTCTTTGTCCGTCTAGCGGAGCTGTTTTTTTTTTAATCAAACGTAGTGATTGGGTTCCCTCTGTCTTTGCTTTCGTAGATCTCTGTCTTTGCCTTCGTAGATCTCTGTCTTTGCCTTCGTGCTCATAAATTGTTAATATGGCGACCAACTGTAACAGGGCCCTGCGTGCGTCGCTCGCATAAACTATTAATAAGGAAATCATTATAACGTTGTTCTCACATAACTGGGTCTCTATTAATGATTTATGCACTGTGCAACCATAAAAATTGCGAATATGGCGATCAGTATTTAAATTGTAAATCTCTACTTCAAAATAAAGTTTACTGAAAAGAGGAGATAATGTACTTTATATGATATATATATATATAATGATATAATGATATATATATAATTCCATTGTTATAAAAAATAAAGTAATTCTGTAGAACATAATTACTGAAAAACAAAAATATCGAATTTATGGACATATTATCGTGACATCACTTTGAACATAAATGTGATTTTATATTGGATTTTAAACACAAAGCAGACGCGTTTAAATATAGGTAACGTAATTTAACCTGCAAACTAAATAAATACAAAATTCAAAAAGCCTCAGGCTTAAATATCGTCCATGCATTTTATATATTTTTTAAATTCTTGCTTAATTTCATTTTTTAAGTTGTGGCAACAGTACAAAAAAGGGGGAATTTTAATTGAAGAAACCAATTTTGTTTAAAATTTAGGCACATTATTTCAGAAAACGACAAATAAATGAAACGAATCAAAAATCGAATTTGTCAAAATTCGTCAAAAATCTAATTTGAAAAAATGGATTGTCGAACACCTTTCCCTGAAACATAAACAAACTTTTGTGACATCCGACACCTTCAAACTCGCTGGGATTGCTGAGTTTTGCCATTGAAACACAGGGTGTCCCAAAAGTCCTTGACACATTTTAAAATTCAATAAAAGATAAAGTAATTGGAGCACGAGATTACGGTTTGGACGAAAATGCTCCTTATGATCTGAAATTTTCATTAAGGAAATAAAAAAATAGTTCCAAAAAATTCTTATAGATGGCGCTTCTTCTTGAAAGTTATCCAATAGGTAGAATGCCTTTATACACAACAATGGCTAAAGGAACACAATGCGCATGCATAGTTTTTGTCCAAACTATTGTAACCCACAATTCAGAAGTTAACAATACTCGCTCTAATGAGTTCGATTAGACGAGTGAGTATGGATAGACAAGTATTGTGAACTTCAATCCAAAAAAGTGACCATTGAGAAACGTATATTAAGAAGCAAAATGCAACAGCATTGCCGTAGGTTTTTAGTTATTTTATCGATTGAAAAAAAAAACAATAATTTGGCAAATTGGATAAATTTATTGATCATTTCACAAACGAAAAACCCAGAAGATGACATTTTTGAAGGGTTTTTTTCTTTTGTGGAAATTAACATCCATATACTTTGTCAATACAGATTACAAAATACGTATTCATAGTTAGAATTAATGATATGCCACATTGTTTCAGGGCGACAAAAATTTGAAGTAAAAAATTAAATTGTATTGTTTTGAGATTTTGAAAATATGACAAATTTCAAACGTGGAATTGAGAAGTATTTTCAATCAAATCAGAAAATGTTAAGTAACAAACCAGTGTTCATTATAAATCATTGATAGTAAATAATTAATGATCATCACATAGTCATAATGAAATGTTAGTCTTCTCAAATGTTAGAAATTTGTTGTTATGATATTGTTTAGAATTTACCGCAGAATTTGACTCTTTTTATTTAGATTTGAACCATGGGTGCCTTAGCTATCACATTATATTACTAGCTACCCGCCAGGCGTTGCCCGGGCCCGAGATAATACCAATCTCAGAGCAAGGCGTTAACCCCCTCCCCATACCCGCAAATATAACGAATAATTTGTTCAAGAAAACCACCTTCACCTACATTAACGCGATCATAAAAAAAATAATTAAATTTTTCTGATAATTAGAACATAACGAAGAGGCTACGCTAAAATAGCCGGCAGATGACAATACTTCCAATCCTAAATTTCAGATCTATATCTTAATTAGTTATCTAAATTTTTGTTCATTAGTAAAAATTGGCAATTATTTCCTTTCATTTTCGCAAACTAAATGGAGGGATCGACCAGAGAAACAGTTCTCTTTGTAGTTCAGTTTTTAATGAAAGCAGATCCCGGTCAGAAACTTTCTCGGATTTCTTTCACTGGCGCCGGCAGATTTTTGGAATTTTTTTGCATAAATTAAGAAAAATTACGGGCCGAATTTTTCAAAAATCACATTGTCGGATGCAGAATTTTTTTTTACATATGCTCAGAAATTTTCGAATAGATATCTTAATTAGTTTTCTTAAAATTCTCTAATTAGTAATATAATTTCAAATTCGCTCATTTCCACTTGCAAATTCAGAACAGCAGTTTTTTCTTTAGCCATTTTAATTTAAAAGATGGCATTTTCGATACGGTGTTTAATGACATTATAATTAATATGTTGGGTAATTATCAAAATATTAATATTCTAAGACTCAGGTGCACATAGCCAGACCCTGGACTATCCACACCTAAATTTTCAGTCTTCTAGGTGGGCTAGATTTTGCTAGCCATCGCCAACACACAGACCGAAACTTTATTTTATTAGTATAGATTTCTGATGTGAACATCTCTTTTTCTATGCATATATGAAACGCATAACGATGAATGATATATCATACATTTTTTCAACAGCCTTTGACATAATACACGCGCATTTCAGTAAAACACATTGTTTGTTAAATACTGCATTTTATTACAAAATTAATGGAAAAACGTACTAGCAAAACAGTCTCAAAAACTTCAGTGTAAAAGCACTAGTCTTCTATTACTTGTTAGGGGTTAACAAGTTAAAGAAAATTTATCATTGATTCCATTCTTCAGAAAGTGGTTTATTAAAAATTTGTTCCATGTCTTCATATCCACTCCCCACTTCCGATTTCGTACTTTAGTAATTAATCAACTTTTGATTATAAAATGCTAAAAATCTTGACAAATAGTATAGTCAGCTCTTAATACTGTCCAATTTTCTTAATAATTAGCTTTAGAACTAGAGTTTCAACAGCAAAAATAATTCAAAGTTGTCCTTAATCCTATTAAAAACCATTTATATCATATAATTAGTTTTAAAAAATTCCAAAATTTAAATTTATTTATGGTCTCTGAGTGTTATATACTAGTAAAATTTTCTCCATGTACTAACAAATAAAACAATAAAAGTTCCATTTTTGTACGGCCAAGCATCTTAGCATTTTTTGGCACTAAAAACGAAAAACGCGTTTATTTAAATATTACAAGTCGAAATCAGAATTTTCTTGACAAAGGAGTGTTTCTTTATTACCATTTTATATTGCTTCGAAGACCTTGAAAGAAATAACAGAGATTGACGCGGCAGATCGCACTTCGGCCCATTTAAATCGAAAATCCCACTTAATTCGTAGTAAATATTAGTAGGTAATCAGTACTTAAAGAATTATAGTTCATTGCAATATTTTATTTGTATCTTTTACGTTGAATATCTTACTGTTAAAACATTTTGATTTTTAAATAAAAGCAAGCTTTTAAATCGAAATAAGAATACAATGTTTTTTAAATAAATAATTATTAAATTTTAATAATAAATATCTATAAATTGTTAAATATTATAATATTTAAATGGTAATAAATGGTTTTTAAATATCGAAAATATTGTACCAAAACGTTTCCACTGACATGGGGGCGTACTAATTTTACTTGCTCCACACTGTAAAAAATGACGAATGTTTCTGAATCTACGAAAATATAATATAATGACGAATAAATTTATAATATAAACTCATCCTTGTTAATCATGATTCTGAACAGTGTTTCTTTATCTTTAGAAACCTCAGTCATCAATGGCATTTCGAGATTTAATGAATCATTTAGAAAAACAAAATTTTTCTAGCTGCCCATAATTTTCCGAAACGTTTATGAGTAGCTTTTAAAGTGTATTAATGAGTTTTCAAAGCCCGAAATATAGTTTTTCCCGATGCTATCCATTCTCAAGTAAACATTTTCATGTTCAACAAATATGTTTAACAGACAAACAAGCAAAATTAACATACTATTAACATTAAAATTAAGATTATTTCTTAACTCTTTCATGTATAAATTAACTTATGCAGTTGAAAACGTTTACTTGAGAATGGATGACATTCGATAAATAGGTATTCCAGGCTGAGGAAATTGAGTAATACACTGTAAAAACCATTCGGAAACGTTTCTGAAAAATACGGGCAGCTAGAGAAATTTTGTTTCTATAAGTAATTATTTAAATTTTGGAAATGTATTGCTTTCTGGGGATTCAAAAGACAATGAAACACGCTTTTAGGAATGTCGGATAACTCAGAAGATTATATTATATTTTCGTTCGTGGTTATAGTATATTTTCATAAAATAAGAAACATTGATCATTTTTTACAGTGCAGGGCGCTGAATCTGTAGCTACGCCACTGCCGTGAATGTATCGGTGACGAGGATTAAGAAGTAGAAATTTTATTCTAATGATTAATTTATACCCTATGCTTAATTTAGACTAATTGAAGATCTAAAGCCTTGAGTATTAGAACCTTTTAACATGTTTTCATCTTAGGATCCTGCAAAACTATCAGTTGGTCCCTTTTGGGACTCCTTCTATAGCTTCCTTAATAATCGTTCGATTCACTAGCCTTTTAGCTGCGTTCGTAATTAAATAAATGCGTAGCCCAAATACACTGCAAAAAATAATTGTTGATTTTACAGTATAAAACTGGCACCCCAGCTGCCAGTATTATACCGTAAAATTAACAGTATTAAACAGTAAAATAAGCAGTAATACGCTGCCGCGCAAGCAGTAATACGCTACCGCGCGCGCGGTAGCGTATTACTGCTTGCGCGGCAGCGTATTACTGCTTATTTTACTGTTTAATACTGTTAATTTTACGGTATAATACTGGCAGCTGGGGGCCAGTTTTATACTGTAAAATCAACAATTATTTTTTGCAGTGTAGTCGTCGTTTGGTTCGTCCACATATAACAGCGCAAAAACTATCGAACCGAATGGTTTGAAATTTAATATAAGGTAAAGCTAGGATAGTCTGCGCACAATTCAAAAGAATAGCAATAAAAAAATCTAAATATTAATTTTTTGCTAAACTATCCATGAATAATTTTCACTTCATTTGTTTTTTTATGCATTTCCATTGATATTTTGTTGTTAAGTTGCAATTTAATAGAACAGTTGTAATAAAACTAAGAAAGTTATTTTGCGCAATCTGTCCTTACAGGGTTGGTGTGATTGCGCACATGGGTAAGGAGAGATTGTTACTAATAATAACTACAGTTAAATTGTTAACAATAATAATTACACTTAAATGACATTGCTGTAAGGTTTTTGTGAACAAATATTATTGTATTAGGAGTGAATATTTCAACCTAATGATTAAAGAATCAGAAAAAGGGAATAACTTAAAAAACGATTAAAAAATTTTAATTAAAGGAAAAAAAAGTATAGAATCAGAAATGCAAGTCCAGATAAGATTACAAAATAAAATTATGTTACTTAATAACACGTTTAACTTAATATTAGTCCATTTTCATTTTTTCATTTTTCTATGCAAATTAACCAATAAGTTGCGTAATCTTTCCTAGCATGGAAACTAATGGGAACACAGCGCCATCTCTCCTAAGTAGCAGATGCGCAAACTCTCCAATTTTCGGTAGGAGAGATTGCGCGGCCTTTTATTTAAACATGACCTCTTTTAAAACGAACCGTTGAGGTTCACATTGTTAGTCTAGATTAGTAGCTTATGAGAAATCGTTTAAGTTTAAAATGTTTTGTACTATTCACATTCTATAGAAATTTTGATGAATAGCTATGAAAATTCAAGCACTTACTTTGGGAAAACAAAACAAAATAGCAATACTTTATCTTAGACGCTCAAAGCAATCAACGTGCACTTTCAAGTAGACACTCCACTACTGTTGTTGTACAACTACCTGGAGTCGCTGCGCTCTCACTTTACTCCTTCCCCCGAACCTCTATGTGCGCAATCTCTCCGACTGCGCCATCTCTCCTGGCTTTACCTTATATAATAGTTGAAGAATTTTGTCGAGTCATTTCAAATGTTATGAAAATCGATCAAAACTTAAAAAGATATTAATAAAAGTTTTCTTCATTCTATTACATCCTGTCATACATAACCTACATAATAAAAGCGCAAGTCAGGTGACTGAGGAAAACAAAGACTTTTTTCATAAGCCGGGTGGCCATTTTTCTTCAAAATTACTTTTCGAATAAAATTGCATAAAAGTTGCATTTTTAGAAAGATCGTTGAAAAACATTGTTTGTTTGAGAGATGAGTTACTATAAAAAAAGTATAGATTCTGATATAATTTCAATTGAAATTGGGTTAACCTATATCCCTATATCCATTAAAGTAAATAAATACAAGAGATTCGTTCATCGTGAATTATAGAGATATTAAACCATGGAGGTAATCATTCGAAAAGCACGATCTCCATGGTGAATTTTGCAGCGCTATCTGGTGTCAAAAAAAATTCCCATCTGTAAACATTGCATATGTAATAAGAGAAAAGAAAGGCATGATCATTTCGCTCATAACAGATATAACTCATTTCACTGAAATAATAACGACGATTTTTCTACATTCTAAAACTAGTTATAATAAAAAGCACCTCATTTGTCACGTTTAATGTATATTTCCCAACTTGTTTTTTTCTAACAACTTCTTAGATCTTCCAGCTACTATATGAACGACAAAAAAAATTATCAGACCTCAGCTATCACCAATTTTGAATATTAATCTTCTTCTTGGGGTCCTTGGTGAAGCTTCTGTAAAAAATGATCCGATTATCTTGTAATTTTCTTTAACATAGTTCTAGGGTCCTCCAACTACTTTATAAACTACTAAAAATTTTCTTAGACCCCCAGCTATCACATTTTTTGAAAATTAATCTTCTTTTTCGGCGTCAATTTACGTTTACTCACTACAGCCGTAAATTAAAAATCGCGTTACGGGTAAAGGTAAATGGTTAAGTTTAGAGGATGGTGATTTCATCCATAAATTAAATATCGCGGTAATGTTAAAGGTAATTCGTTTAAATTTACAGTGGAGGGCACCTTCCACCACCTAGGGGCGCATTCTATTTTTGAGATCTATGGGCCCGATTTCAACGGGAATTGGTTCATTACACTTAGATTACAATTCAACTACTTTTTGTATTGTGAAAGTTTATATTCTGTTACCACTATTTTCAAACATTAACAGCGCATTATTTTCTTGGGTTCTATGGGCTCGATTTCAACAGAAATTGGTTCATTCATCTTAGCTTACAATTGTTTTACAGATTTTAGTTCCGCCTTCCACCGCCAGGGGGCACATTCTTAACTCCGGTTCTATAGGCCCGATTACTACGGGGTTTGGCTCATTCACTTGGTTTTCAATTTTCTTCTACGCGTGTGGAGCACTCTCGGTATAAGCAGCGTGGAGCCAGGTCACAGGTTCCTTCAGAAATACGCTGTTGGGTTTCCCGGAAATTAAGTTCATTTGAAACACGCTACTACGCTGCCGAAGGAAGTGAGACTCCCAAAATTAAATTCATTTGAAAATTTTTCCGAAGATATAAAAAAATACAAACTTGAGTTTTGTTTATGAGTTTATTAAGGTTATGAGCTTGGCATTGCTGTTCATGTCGGCTAGTACACTATAAAAGCTACTCGGAAACGTGTCCGTACACCAGCGGCAGCAAATTAATTTTTTTTCAAATATTTTTTTCTATAAATCTTGAAAACATAATGGTTTCTGAGGTTTCAAAAGATAGAGAACGAATTTTCATAATCGTTAGTAATTCAGAAGAGGTTATATTTTCGTTCGTGGTTATATTATACTTTTCTGGATTAAGAAACGTTTGTCTTTTTTTACAGCGTAACACTTAAAATTGTTTGGTTTTCAATTTGTCATGATTTTAGATTTTAACTAAAAAATCTAATTAGAATTTCCATATACATAAAATGGGTAATTTACTTTCAGTTTGTAAAATAATTATGTTATTTAAAAGAGAATTTTGTAAGTACTTTAAAAAAAAGTATAAGAAGAAAACTTTGAAATCACGTTGTTGTTTTCCATACAAAATTTCTTTTTATGAGCATAAAAATTAGTTTTAAAATATACAATTCAAAAATATGATTCAAAAGTCTTTATAAAACTTTAAGAAAGGGTAGTTCAAGTCACGTATATCAGAAATAAGAGTCGTAATTCATTTATTTAAAATAAAATAAAGATCCGAGTAGGATTATTGCTCATAACTTTAACAAAAATAAAGATATTTAAACGCGACTTTCAAGAGAATTACCCTTGTTTTTATGGAATGCAATAATATCAAGAAAAGTGGTGTAATTTTAGAATTTTCCAGTTTGCGAGAACCAGAGATAGGCAAAATACATCGAAAGACCATTTTCGATACAAAATACAAAATACATAGATTTTAGAGCCTAAAATACAGAATACAAAATACTTTAAAATTTTTATAACTTCAAAATACATGTATTTTCAAAATCCATTCAAAATACAAAATACATTAATTTTAATTTAATTATTTTACATTAAAGGACTAAATCACCTGCAGGAGCACCAACCGTGAGGCAGAGGTGATAAAATCTCCTGCAGAAGTTCCCTACCTACATACAGCAAAACCTCCCCCCGGAACCTATAATTATTTTACACTACACAAATATGTTTTAATTCCAATGTCATGTTATACATTTTTATCTACTGTATGGACAGGTTCGCAACCAATAAGAGGTCCTCACGGCCAGACTCAGGCCCAGTCCGATTCGTAGAAACAAAAATTTGGGCCCAGACAGGTATAAAAGTTAAAGGTTTGGCCAGATGCTTGGCTGTGTCCGTATAAAAAAATTATTTGGCCCGATGAGGTATAAAAGCTAAAAGTTTGGTCTGAGTCTGGCCCGGTTCGTACAAAAAATTTATTGGCCCGATTTAAAAGCTAAAATTTCTGTCCCATCCTAGCCCGTACAAAAACTTAATTGGCGCGAATGAATTTCTACAAAAGATACATTCTTACGTCGATGTGGTTGAAAATTCTCTTGCATGAGGCATTCTGACAAAAAAAAATATTTTAGCCATTTTTCATTTTTATATTTTTTATTTTTTTAAAAAGCGCCCAGAGCTTCGAAGTACACTGTAAAAAAATCCTGAGGTTATTAAAAATTTTTTAGCAAATTTGTATTCCACATAATTTTTTAGTAACCGATGTTGTAAACTGGAATCGTTGCTAGCTGTTTTCTAGTAATTCTTGCAGATTTATTTGTAACTGAGTAAGAACACAAATTTTTTTTTAGTAATTGCAAGGATCAATGAGAAAAACTAACATTTTTTTAGTTGATCGACCCATTTTCTTTTTACAGAGTAGAGGCACACCCGTTCCAAAATACTGCCCTACCTAAGTTTATTTCTGCCTGTGCTCATGTAAATTATGTTTATTTTTTATGAATTTCTGTTTGTACACAAATGTTTGAGTTATCATTAATATCATTAATCCATATTTTATATTAATCCATTATATATTTTATTTTCCATGGCTTAGAAACTTACAAATCGGAAAAAAGTACTATACAGAAAATCTCCTAAGAAGGGATCGCGTAGGAGCGAAAAAAATCCGTTATAGACAAATTCCCACTTTAGCTGGTACATCACCTGCTGTAAATGCATTATATTCTTTTCACACGTATTATTACTACATTCATTTTGCATGAATCAACACATTTTTCCGTTTAAGACCGGATTGCATCTTAGACAGGTTTATTTTTAACAGGTTTTCGTGTACTTTAATTTTATTGCCTATAAAAATATATGTACTATTCTTCAAAAATTATAAATTGAAATTTTTCATCGTAGAATAATGGTGATTTAAAAATATATGCATTTTTGCAAAAAATGTTAAACCGAGTCAAATTTTATTCTTTTTTGCACTGCCCAGGCCGGGCCAATAATTTGTATACGATTTGGGTCGAGATCAAGCCTGAAAATTTCTTCCCATCCTGACCTCTAGGGAGAATGTCCAGCTCCGGCTCGGTCCGAAAAAAGAAATCTGACCCTGCACGGGCCGAGTTTGAGGAAAAAGCTCAACCCCGGTCCTGTCCGAAAAAAGTGATGACGAGGCTCAGTTGGTTTCGACATGAAAATAGTGTTTTGGTCTTTCAGTAATTATCATTAAAAGATATATTGAAATATTTCGAGTATATTTATATCTATCGCGTAGTGCGATGTATCATATATAATTGATTGCCTTTCATTAGGAGTTCTCAAGTATGTATTATCCATCAAGTATGTATTATTCACAAATCTATGCAACAAATAACTGCATTACACTGCTAAAGTAGTGTAAAAATGCAATACTCGGGAAAACTCTGGGCAATTCTACTTGCGTATCGCACGGCAAAATTTTATAATTCACATAGCAACATTAAAAATTATAAAAGCATTTGTTATAACCATTCCGCAAAAATGTTTCGGCCGAAGATAAAACTTATCGTACCAGATTTGAAAAAAATATGTTTATATTAACTTTTCGAAATGAATTCAAAGTCTAGCCAAAACAGACAAGCATGTATTTTCCTGTTGTGAATCAGTAATTTGCGGTTTAAACCAGCTTCAAGTCTGGTACGAACAGTTTGAAAAATCAAGAAATGTATTTTGAGTATTTTGAAATTACAAAATACATGCAAAAATCTTTTCAAATTACATTTCCAAAATACTTCAATTTTATCTGTTTAAAATACAAAATGCATTTTGAGAATGTATTTCAAATACATGTATTTTCGATACTGCCCAACTCTGGCAAGAACTGTGTAATGTCAATTGCATTTAAAAATGTAGTGCGTTTAGTTTAGAGCAATTTGCATGTAGATAATTGTCACTTCTAACAACTATCCGGATATAGTAACATTTCTCATAAAGTCGTTCCAAACTTCGATAGAATTACTATAAGTTATTATCAAAATTGCCCGCTTTGAATGATACACCCTGTATTTATGACAATATAAATGGATTACGCCCTAGTTTGTTATACAACAACTGTAGTGAGCACCACACACCCTTAAAGTTTGTCTAAGGACTTTTGGATACATTCGATGCGCAGTTCAACCTTCTGTATCTAATATTGTGGTAAATTGTTTTGAAAAAGCTTTTGAAGCACTAAAACAACTTTCGAAATAGTAATTGAAAAAATAATCTTAAAAGATAATTACTTGTTATTTCTAAGACTAATCATTTTTTTTTTTGGAGATTAAAATTAGCTTAAAATTTAAAGTATATATGTGTTAACGTTCTTATAATGATTTCTAGCATTATTTTATTTGCATTATGTTTAATATTATGGAAATAAACAGTCTAAAATAACAACCCTATACTTATTCGTTTATTTAAAATTTCTTTGATGTTCCCTAATTCGAGCTCAACTCGTTATATTTATTTCACGAGTTCAGTATTAAACTTAACAATCGCTTTTTCTCAGCGTTCTGCATGGAATCAAAATTCCTATGGTCGTAAGTTTGTGAATCTTGAAATTATTCAAACATTAACAAAGGAACAGACACAAATTTCTTTGTGTGAAATGTAATGATATCATGAGAAGTGGTTGAAGTGGCTTTATACAAATTGCGCTGAACTAGATGATTCATATTTTTTAAATGTAATTGACATTAGATAAGGGCTCTCAAACCCAATGAAAACTTTAAATTTAAAGACTCGGTTGAAATAACATTTTAAAATATTTTCAATTTCTGCCCTATGTCCTAAAAGTAAAATATCGAATATTTATTGGAAACAAGTAAAATTGCTTACATATGTCGAAAATGCATATTACATTAATGCATACGATTAAGAATTTTATGCAAATTAAGTTATTTCATAGATAATTCAAATTAACGCATACGATCGCCGTGCTGTAAACTGCATAACAGTTTGTAAAGTTTTCTTTCATCTAAATAAAATGCTTTTTTATAATAAATTATATGCATAATTCTACCTTCTGCATCTGAAATACCGAAAATGTTTTTTTTTTAAGTTTTTGAAAACTATAATAAAGTTCGAAAATCATAAAAGAAGAAAACTATAGAAAAAAAATAGTCCTAGTTTTTCTAACTATTAATTAGAATATAAAAATTGGTTTAGAAGTTTATGTACGTTCATATTCAAATAAGTATTTCTTCCATTTCTTCATAAAAGGATTCCTTACAATGTTTTGTTATTTCTATTCAATTTGTAATACTAAAAAAATAAAAAATAAAATAAAAAAAATAAAAATAAAAATAAAATTTCTTTTTTATATTCCTTCTTATAAGCATCCAATGTTTATCTAAAAAAATCACACCTAATTTCATTACTGCAATTCATGTATCTCCAAAAATGTCTTTACGATATTTTAATTTGGTGTGGCCTCTGAAAATTCGATACTTGACTTAAAAACACAAGATGGAATTTATTTGACGAATTTTAATTTTTCCTTTTTTTCTTTTTTGAGATAGGGCAGCAGGAAATTAAAAAAAGCATTATATAAACTATATATTCAGATTTCTAAATTGTTTTCTCAACGTATACTCATAATTTAATTAATATTGAACTATTAAACGATAAATGAGTATTTATTTATTTTATTTTTTTTACAAAAATTTATATATTTTTGTTATAGCGAATCTAGAGGATTAATTGCCAAGTTACCGAGATGTATAGCCAAATTATATACAAATATGACGTTTCCATGATAAATGACTATATGACATTTTATGGACAAATATAGGACCCAGTTATATCCATATATGACGTTTATATATGACTTAATTATAAGACTGATATTTCGTATTTAGAAACCTGGCGACGACTTGCCAAAATCATAATTTTGGGGGTCGCTGTAACAAGGTAGTACCCAAGGTAGTATCCAAGGTAGTATTTTGTATTTATATTTTCTACTTTTAAATGTTTCAAATCTTTCATTGCTACATAGCCAGGTGGCAAATTTTGGCGAATTGGAGTATAAATTATCTCCGTTGTTTTCGTAACTCGTAAACAGTTCTAACCATAAAGATTATTTGCCGATTTATCACCTGCGACCGGCTAAAGATAAATTTCTTAAAATTACGTAAATAATTATAATTAAGTTGTAACAATATTAAAATGTTATATTATCATCGGAAATACACTTTTGTACATATTTTTTATAATTCTAGCATATCAGCAAGAGAATTAAAAATCGATTACGAAATTCCATCTTTACATACAAAAACTAAGTTGAGTTAAATAAAAGAATGTAAAAAGTTATGTCTACTCGCTTATTTAAAACTATTTAACATCATCGAATCCAACTTCATGTCAATATATTTATTTCAGGAATTCAATATTAAACTTCACAATTGCATCTTCTAAGTATTCTGCATAGAATCAATACACTCGGCTGAAATGATCGTTAAATAAAAACATTTTGCAATTCTGTCCTATGTCCTGAAAATAAAATATCGAACATTTATCGGAAACGAGTAAAATTGCTTACATATGTCAAAAAAGAGAATCCTAAAACCACAAATACAAAGAATGGGATAAAAGAAAAGTAAAATGATAAAAGCCCTTAAGTTTACACAAAATTTATTCTGAAACCGTCTGCGAGAGATAAAGAAATAGCTGCGGGTAAAAGGAAAAATGGCGCGGTGCTAAAAGTGGAATGTCTCGTTATTTATATTCTTTTGTGGTAAATACTTGTTTTACTGTTGAATTTTCCATTTTATGGCTAAAATGTAATGGTGTCTATTTCATGAAATTCTTATTCTGATTGTTCGCAAAAATACAGAAATATATGACGCAGAAGAATGGTAACATAAATTTTAAAATTCTGTGAAAAAAGTGCAAGAAATTGTTTTTACGATTAATGCATTTCGCGAACCTAAAAGAATTTCTTATTACTAAGATTACTAAGACTATCTTTAGTTTATCTTCATATTCTCGAGTAATTTTGTACAAAATGTAAAGAGTTTTGTTTTTTAGAATATACATAAACCTATAATAAACCCTAAACATTTAAACAATAAATGATAAAATATCTATTTAGATTAACTACTTGCCAGTAGTTAGTAATAGTAGTAATGTAAAATTCTGTAGTTGCCAACAATACACTATATACTTGTTTTATAATAAAGACTTTAGACAGAAATACTATTTTTGAAGTAAATAGCATGATACAATGACAGACTAATATGAAGCATGTCGTCAATATATTAAGCCTCTCACATACGATTCCTTTCTTACATGACATTCTTTGCATTGACATAATTAAAATTCTAAATGAGATTGAGTTAAAAAATAATTTATATCATAAATGAGAACTATAGGTCTAAAAGGTATTACTTAAAATATAATTTAATTGAAAAACGTCTTCAAGACACTACGTTTCAGAATTTAATTTAAGAGCTTCATATTTTTTCGTATCAAGAAGAATTGCATTTAGGGGGTTATTATTGCACATACAGACATCCTATTTTTGAATCTAAAATAAACTTGGCTATCAAGGAAACGAAGCTTTTCACACATATATCATTATCGTAGTATACACTCACAAATTATGCATGGACACACATAAGGAAATAAGGACGTCTTATACAAGTTTGTCTGATTTGAACATAATTCCGGAAAATGTTGGTTTTAGACAAAAGCACTGGAGAAAATAAAAAAGAACAATCAACTTTCATAACTACGTTTTTAAGAAATGAAGTTGTCACAAAAGGTAATAAGAATGTCCTCACTGATCTTCCAAACACAGTTGAACATGATGTTACAAGTTTTTGAACCTCTTGTGTCACCGCCTGGATCTCGTACCGGATTTTCTTGAGTAACTCAACCAGTGTGCGGGGTTTTTTCATGCAACTATGTTTCTTTTAAGTGACTTCATGCAGATATTATGGTCAAATCTGGTCACCTAGGAGTCCGTAGTCTTTGTGAACCTAATGTCTGTGCAACCGATTCCCGTTCAGCCAATTTTAGCCAATGATTCATGTTTAGCTGTTTTCTGAAAACTCAGGGACGATCCGTCATATTCTGTGACAACTTGATTTCTTTAACATACAGGCATAGCATGTATTTGTTACTTTTATATTTCCTTCTGTACTGTTTTCTAAAACTATCAGTTACCGGTGCTACATTCAAGTAAAACAATCTTTATAACCTTTCTTTTTTAAATCGGTCAGAAATCAATATCATCTTGCTTTTTATTTCTTCTAATTTTATCTAGCTTCTTGTATAATTTAAAGAAGTTCAGAAATTTAATAAAATATTTTCACATCTTTCAAATTTTTACTTTTTTATAGAAAATATTTACGACTTTTCGTATAAGTCTTTTAATGAAACACTGTTGTCAAAAATATTTCTACATCTGTTGCGTTCTGGGATATGTGGCGTTTCCATGGTGATGCCCAAAACGAACATCGATTTTGACGAAACCAAGTGATACTTTTTACTATTTACCAAATTTCAACCACATTTTTATCTTTGGTCTATTATAACTAAATTTATACTCAATGTTAGAAGATATTCCAAAAATACTCATTAAATGACTTATATTTGCTATAACAGATTTCAATTTTCGATGAGCGACTGTTTGTTTATTTTCTTAATATTATCAGTATATTTCAAACGGAAAATACCGTATCATGTTGTATTATGTTCAAAATCCATTCAGAAAAGATGTTAATTTCTTTAGTTAAAAATTTTTGCAGCTTTAATATTTCTGAAGGGTAAATTTTTATTTGGACTGATGGAAATAGAGGGGAGTGAATAACTACTTTCAAAATAATGGTGGTAGCTTTTTTAGTAGAAACATTGGTAAATAAATATGGCAAGCGCAATTGCTCACTCATGTATATCAAATCACTTTAAAAGTGTCTAGCTTAAATGAAAGTTTTTTGAACTTTACAAAATTGTCCTTGATCCTTGAAAAATAACATCATTGAAGTAAATCAAAGCTTTTAAGCTAACCAATCAAAATACTCCCCTAACTATTTTCAATATATTATTTCAAACTGGGCTACAATAGCTTACTCCACCAGTGAAGATAATTCACAGTTTCCACATGCGAAGAACGTCGTACAAAAAAAACTATGTGCAATGGCTACAATTTTATTACCGAAAATTCGTAAAGCTTCGTTGCTTAAAACCTGCTCTAAATAGCAAGACTTTACATTTTATAGAAAACAACCCCGTTCAATGTTAATTACCATACATTCACCAAATACTAAGAATACTCCAATTAAAGATTTCAACAGGGCAGATTCCATTCGCTCACACACATTTTTACAATTTTTGAACATTTTTGAACATTTTTGAAATTATAGTTAAAAAGTGTTTTTATGTCTTCAATTTGCCTGTATGCCCTCTATCTTTACTCTAACTTTCGTAAATGTACTCGGATTGCCATGTAATCAGTATATGTTATTGAGATTTATTATGGCTCGTTTTCTAATGAAAATGGAGTGAGTAACATTTACAGTTCGTTTACAAATGCACTCAAAAGATTCCCTTTAAATTATGATCTAAGAGAAAAAATGATTTGTGGCGTATTTTGATGATGTTACACTATTACAAACATAAGGAAAATGATATGCTATTCTGAGGTGCATTAAAACATGCTTTCTGTAGAATATGGAATTGAAAGCATTTATCATTGATTTACAGAGTCGCACAAATGAATTCGGTTACACAGTGGTCTATGGGGTAAAAATGTTTGGGGTGTATTTCAATGATGTTACAGTATTTCAAACAAAGTGAAATTTTTATATATTATTCAAGTGCACTAGAAGATGATTACTGTAGAATATGACACGTATAAAAGTTATCATTCATTTACAGGAATGCAAAAGGTTTCGGTTACGGTACTGTCTACGAGCGATAAGTGTTATAAGTACGTTTTCACTAGTGGTATGCGTTTTTAAGTTTAACTTAATTTTTGCATTACTACGTGGTGTGTATAAATTCGATAGATCATATACCTGGCAACACAAAATAAATTGTAAGCATTGTTGTGTATGAGTGTGAACTGCTTAAGGGTGTTTTTGATTGAGTTATAAATTTTCTAACTGAAGTATATTTAGTATACTAAGAGATTTTTGTAGAATGTAAATAAATTCCTGTACAGGGTCACGCAAAGTACTGGATACTTTGGCATCTATGGATGATATTTTCTGAACGTATATTTTTAGTTGTATTATGTGTTTTTCCCCTGAATTGAATTTTAGATTAATATGAGGTGTGTATAAGAACGGGTAAATGATATATAAGGCTGTACAAAACTATTCTCGAGCATTAATTAGTAGAAATTGTTGAAGGTGTGTATTCGACACTGTTATACGTTCTGTAATTAAGCTTAATTGTAGCACACTATATAGTGCTTATACAGATCTTAAAATCATGTACAGGGATGAATTAAAGTGTTTGAGTATGTTTCCGTCTATGGACGGTAATTGCTGAAATCTGGTTTTAAATGTATTTTGCGTTTTCAATGTTGTTTACTTAGATATCTGTTTTCGCCATTTTAAATGGTGAAGTTTCATTTCGGCATTCTGAAAGTGTTGGAAGGTGTTTTATAATCTATGCTTGATGCATGATTTTTAGGTGCGTTCGTAATTAGATAAATACGTAGCACCTATTGTCGTCGTCTGGTCCGTTCGCCCGTCTGTCTGTCCGTCCGTCCGTCTGTCCGTCCGTCTGTCCGCATATAACAACACAAAAGCAACCCAACCGAATGGTTTGAAATTTAAGATAGATTATTTTTGCAGAATTTTGTCGTGACATTTCAAATTTTATGAAAATCGAATCAAAACTTTAGACGATATTAATAAAAGTATTTATTAAGAAATTTGAATTAAAAAAAATTCTTGTTATAGAAGCTTCCGAGGTTTAATCGTCAAGCGAGATACTTATTTTATTACAGAAATTAATCTGCAGACGATATAATTCATTTCACAGAATTAAAAATCATCAAGATCTGAATATTTATATAACTAGCTATAGTATGAACGCACCTCATTTGTCACGTTTGACGTACAATTTCCAACTTGTTCCTTCTTGTTTGAGTTACAAAGACTAGATATCCATATACGCGTGAAAACAGTCTCAAAATGAGTACCTCTGATCTCAGAGTAGCGAATGCATCCAGCATAAAGTAAGAATTAAATTTAATGTTATTTTAAAAAAATGCTCGCATTTAAATATATATTTCTTCTGTAGAAAGTAACTTATCATAAAAAAGCTTATAAAATAAATAATTTGAAATGCTGCCTTTTATATGTCATTTTCTTTCCAAAAGCAAATTTCCGTTTGATATAGCTCATCTACATCTCTATTGAAGAAGGAAAGATTTTTTTCTACAGTTAATTAATGGCTACAGTCATTAAAAAAATGACACTATCTAACTCTATTATTATTTGTTTAGTTTCTTACTTTTTTTGCATAGGGTTTTCTCCATATTCAGAAATTCGTGTTTCTGTAATATTTCCATTATACATTGAAGTGGAAGGGGATATGCTGTTGGATGCTGACATCTGGTCATCTTATGACGTTTCATTTACAATTGTTGCATAATATAAGCGGCTATATTTGGATTAATCTTAAAAATAAACCATAATATGTACAAGTTCTGTATAGGCACTGTAATTTATCGTATTTCTTAAAATTATTGAAATAGGAAATATGAATTTAATAACAATAGAAATCTATTTATTTAGTTTGAAAAATGATTTTAATATATAGTATGGTCTCGATTAAAAATTACCAATCATTTAAGTATTAAAGGACCTTCTCTTTTTAATCTATTTGCAACGAATGAGATTATACAAATAATTTATATATATATATATATATATATATATATATATATATATATATATATATATATATATATATATTACAAAATTTAAAATTCCGTATCCTATTAAATTTATTGTATAAAATATTCCCTTTATTAATATTCCATTTACAACCCCAGTTTATTAAAATATGCCCTTTCTTAAAAATATTCCATCACTGTACATATTTAAAACATTTGTTTTATCCTAATCCTCTTAAGTTCACTTTTTATTTCCCGACTAATAAGATGCAAAAATCACATTTCATAAAATATTTCTTCTTAAAAAACCTATTTTCTTAAATTCTTTATTATATTAAATATTTACTATTTATGCCCGTACTTAAATCTCTTTTATTTCTTTTATTCTGTGTAAATTTACCATTATCTCTTTCCTAATAGTCTAAAAAATCATTCTTTTAAATTGTTTTGTTATCGAGAAACTTATATTCTCTAATACGCAAAAACCAAAACTTATTATATCAGTTTCCGCTTTTCTTTTAATTTCCACGATGTTCTAGAGAATTCTTTTCCAGCCAGAAACATCGGAGAGACTTATTTCTTCAATATTAACTCACAGATAAAAAGATAGTGCAAGCCGAAAATTGGACTTGCATTGGTTAATGTAGGTCGCGTGTTACGAAATGTTTCTTGCGCGCTCTTTGCTTAAAACGAAATGACAGAGAGAAGAGGAAGGGATTTTTGCCGTCAAAGTGAGTGTTAAAAGTAAAATGCTGCTGGCGTTGTAGAGTTCTATATGTTTCAACATAGAGATTTTGCTTACGAATTGGTGTCTAATAAAAATGATGTTGTTCTTTAAGATGGAGATTTGTTAAGATTATCATTATGTAAAGAGAGCACATAAAGATGATTGGATCGAAATAAATGGATTCGACTGCAATCGCGTTTCTTTTTTTATTCTACCTACATTTATTCGGCTACTAGCTGTTGAGCTGCATAATACGACTACATTAAATTTGGAGATGTTTTCTATACTTTTATTTGATTGCCAGATGGAGCTAAAAATAGCAGTATGCAACATTTACATAGTGTTTTATTTTTATTTACCTCTTATATTAATGTGTCCACCCCTGACGGTTGAACTGCTGGTCATATTTTCATTTCTTTTGTTTCTTTGGAAAGGTCTCATTCTGCCGGTTGTCAGGTATCAATATCACCAGGATCTAACAGTAATATATCTGTCAGTCTGTTTTCTTGTATCTTTTGACTTTATAGACTTTAATTTTCATAAAACATTAAGCAGTTGTCACGAAATTGTAATATGAGGCTGGGGCTAAGGTACCAATTTAATCTTTTTAAAATAACTGCTTTATCGTGCATAGTTTTTTTTTTCAGGGATATGTAAAAAAAATAATATATCATCTATAAAGAAGTGCATAAAAATGAGCGATATTTGCAACAAGGGGAATTAAAATTACAGTCGATTTTTTTTGATTTACTCGATTTTATCCGTTACCCGATTCAACCTGCAATTTGGGTTGGGTGAAGTTGATAATATTCTGTTATCATTGCGGCTCGGGTTGATTGTAATTGTTTCGGATTCGGGTTGGGTTTTGATTAAAGGTCAAGTTTGAAGCACGTTTTTTTTTTTAAAGAAGGGCCAGAATGTTGTTGTTTAAACTTGGAAAAACTATATATTTGACTATGAATCAGTATACATTAGTACATTTTTCTACATAAAGTATAAAATTGTTACTAGACTTAATTATATAATATTTATTTTTATATTTGTTTTAAAATATATATTATTTTGCTTTTATTTCTGGCAGTTCCGGGAGTGCTTCATGATGAGGTTGGGTTTTAGTCTCAACGAAACGTGTTATCGAGTTTGGATCTAATTTCGGGTTGACTTCAAATATAATTTTCGGATTCGAGTTGGGTTATAACTGATTCATTCACATCTTTAATGTGGATAAAAATAAACTTGCCAGAAAAACACCAAGGTAAGAAAAAAACCCTTGAAGTCTATTTTATTGTTTTTTCTTAAAAATTACTTCTCAAAGACACATTATTCCTTCTTTCGAAATAATTTATGATAAAATCAAAAATCTTATTATACACTGGAGATGGAACATCTATAGAACAACATCTTCTTTTTTTACACCTAGAATGCGTAGAGAATACAACCATAGTTTCGAGAGCAATTATCATCGGCTATCATCGTCAGGCTATTAGTAGCACAGAGTATTTAACCTGACAAAGGAAAAATAAGTTCTTTAATGCTGCTCTTCAGTAAACTTCCCGATTCCCTTCGCTAATGTTATTCCTATGGGCGTAGGATGTATATTTTCTTTGTACCGCTCTTAAAGAATGTCTCTTTTTTTCTTAGTTATCAAAATATTTCTAATTTATGTGCTTAATTTATATTTTTATGCGTTAAAATCTTATTGAAACTGAATAAGATTTTAACGTTTCATATAAAATTAAGTATAAATTTTAGAAACAAATTGACAGCTAAGAAAAAAAAGAGACATTCTTTAAGAATGGTACAAAGAAAACAGAAGTTAAAAATATTAATTTTCCGAGGAGATATTTTAAAAATACGAATGCATCCTACGCCCATAGCAATAACATTAGTGAGGGGAATCGGGAAGTTTACTGACGAGCAGCCTTAAGGCGATCTTTAATTATTTGCTCTAAAAGTGCGAACGGAGAATGCTAAGAGTAATAAAGATGCCAATCGAAAGAGGGTTGAGAAAGGAGCGTGCAATGGGGAACCCACGTGTAAACACAGAATAAATACAGAAAGGAACTAGAACAGATGTCTAAAAACTTCCTAGGATCTAAATAAAATTACATAAAAATGAGTATAGAGCGTAAGAAGAGTTAGAAGCATGCTAAATTAATAAAGGTCTTGATAATAATAATAATTAATTTTTTCCTTAATATTCCAGAATTTTTTTTGCATCTCTTCTTATTCCTTCCTGTGTTTATATGTGTGTGTGTGGCAATGTTGTCCCCTTACACGTTCCTTTCTCAACCCTCTTTTCATTTCGATCTTTATTACTCTTAGCATTCGCCGCACTTTTCCCCCTTCGCATTTTTAGATCAAATAATTAAAAATCTCCTTGCAGAACTTGTTTGTCCGTTGCCGGGATACCTACTCTGAGTTATTATTCCCCTGACAAAGAAAGCCAATAATTAATTAATTTCTATAGTTGTGTTTTCAACTTATTATACAGAGAAAATTATCTTGTTCTATATATTTTATGTAAAGATCTTTTTAATATCAGCAGTTTCAACATTTTCTACGTATTTTTTTCTTATGTTATTTCTTCACCCCCTCCCCCCCCCCCCAAAAAAAAAACCAGTCAATTTTGAAATATTTTATCTGCAGAAACATTGGCGATCTCTTTTGAAGAAGAAAAGGCTTTCCTATTACTGTCAGGTAATGGGTACGATCAAAAAAGAAATTTGCATTGTCTATAATTTTTCTCTTCCGCATATAATTTTTGCTATCTTTAGGGTTTCATGTTTCTACAACATTTCCATTTTCTACTACAATTTCGCATTCTGTATAGGCTCTGTAATGTTTCGCCTTTATTGAAATTGGATTAAGAATTAAAATGTATTAATCGACAAATTATATTTATTTATGTAAAGAAAAAAGTTTTTTGTATTATACATTCGATAATAAATTACCAATCAGTTTAGTTTAAAGAATCTTCTTTTTGTACGTTCTTTAGATTGTACCTTCCTAAATATATTATACATTCTTTAGACTATATCTTCCTAAATATATTAAACTTTCTTTAGAAACTTTTTTCGTAAAAAAAAACCTTTTAAAATCAGCAGTTTGAAAAGCTTATGTGTATCTTTTCTTTACCAAGAACATATTATATTATATATTTTTTTATATGATGAAACATTACCCACCTCTTTTGAAGAAAAAATACTTTTTCATAGAGTTGGATAATGGGCACGATCATAAAAGAAATTTGCACTGTGTATCCCTTTTTTCCTCGGTGTAGTGCTTTCTCTATCCTTGTTCTATTTTGTGTATCCAAATGATTTTCAATTTACGTCGGAGTAAAAAAAAATAGTATATTAGAGGCTAACTGTGTTTTTATAGTGGATGGCTGGTTGAAATTATCTTAAGGAATGTATTTGTAAAAAATCCAGATCGAGCCATCTTATTTATTTTTTTAAATTGATTTTTGGTAATTCGATTATTGAAAATCAAGGCATTAATATTCAAAATCCTACATAGGTAGTTAGCAACAAAAAGATTTGTAGAATGAAGTTTTTGCTGGACCATTTCTTTTTAACGTCTTTCAACGATTCATGCTCCTTAATCGTTTTGGAAACATAATGCAGAAAAGGGTAAATGTTCCATTGCATGCTACAATCGCTTTTTTTAATATCAGGCTATCTTTATTGTAAATTACTGCCTGATAAATTACTCCATTTCTAATGCCAACAAAATTCATGTCGAAATTCAATTGGTGAATGGACGAAAAATTTAATGGAGACCGGCTCAATATTGGATAAAGCAAAAAGTGAAAGAAAAAGAGTATCAGAGGAAAACGTCTAGGATTATCGCCTTGACGTGCTTCGTAGAACCAATTGGCACATATAGAGATTTATTAATTCATGAAAAAAATTTCAGTATATACTCCAAACATTGTACTACTTTCCATACATGAATCTATTCATTTGTGTTTGAAATAAAAACTTGAAATAGTAAGGAGACTTTGTGGACACCCTATACATCTGTAGTCCAGGTTTTATCCAGATAATGGGTGCCAGTGAACTGCAGTCGTACGCATTATCGAAAGCAGAAATGACGTTTGAAGAACAACTTGTAAATAACAATTTTGACATCGTTTGCACAAATCTCCGCCAGAAACATTGCACGTATGTTGCAACAATTGTACGTTGAGAAAGTAATGAATCCTGTGTATGTTTTCAAAAGACTTCGTTTCCACAGTGCGTACCAGATAAAAAAAAGCTGCGAAGATCACATTGAAGACAATCTAGTCCAAAGGCTTCCAGGAATGATTTCGGCAACTGTATTTGTGCTGGTAGACATGTACAGCTGCAGATGAGGAGTACTTTGAAGGTGGCTGAGTGTATGATAAAAGTGAAATTATATGCGTTAGAAAAGGCAGTCTCCGAACTTTTTTACCCTAGCAGTAAGATAGCTCACAAGTTTTATATAGAGCAATTTCAAAAAAAGTTTAAATGTTTTTCAATAGATGGAGCTGCTCTAAGAATGCTTAAAGTAATGTGTAAAAGTTCACTCAGTTTTACCTGTCATCTTGTTTGTCAATTAAAAAGCGAAAAAAACATAGACTTGCCTTTTATAGTTTGTGCATTTGTACAGGTAGAGACAGTGCAGTGCCATTTATTAACTAAAATTTGTATTATTTTTTTAAATTACTGTTTACAAAATCTACGTTCTATTTCACTAATATGTCAATGAAATAAGTTGTTATCTTTATTATAGTTAAGAAATTAAATTTATTCATTTAAAATATCAGATATTCCTTTCGTGACACCCATGTGTGTTGGAAAATGGAATTTAGCCTATACGTGCTCAAGAATGTTTTCCATTTTTTGAATGGGAAAATTAATTAAAAATTTATTGACAAGTAAAATCTGATTTTTATAAAAAAAAAATATTTTAAATTTTAGTCTTATGTGCATGTGTTTCCGATGAGAGATAACCGTTCAATTTAAACTTACAAAATGCTCCGTATTCTTTAAAAATGCGAAAAAAAACAGCATTTTTTTAGAACAACACTTTAAAAAATTGCTGAAAAACCTACCTTTTGTTTTCTTTCACCGAAATCAAACTTCCCTGTGAAATATATCACCTTAAAATACCATTACTGATATCTTTTCAAGTGGAAAGAAGTTTTGCACATAGTCTCTTTATGGCTACGATGATAAAAGAGGTTTGCACCCCGTATCCCTCTCCCTCCTCCCCCCCCCCCCACACACACACATTTTTTACATCATCGAGTTTTCTTCGTTTTGCAGGGACTCAAGTTCCTCAATCATTTTCAAAATACTCTGGTGTAAGCCGGGAAAACGTCACTCCATGCTAACATTTTACGGATGACTGAATGATATGGTCTTAAAGAATGCATTTGTAAACAAAGCAAGGTGTTTGGTAGAAGGAAGGTGTTGATTTGTTTGAGATATTTTATTCTTTATTGAAAAGGGAGAAAAATGTACTTGCTACAGATTACGCAGGTTGGTAATAATTTGATAGGAAATACAAAATGAAATGTCTTCTTTAAATAATAGTTAAATACGTGTTTTATCTTTTAGAAACATACTTATTTTAAAGTATACATTTTTAATTTCTTCGAAATGATCTGCAAAATTACCTGCACGTATATTATTTCTTAAACAAAAACACATTTTCTTGAAAAATCACTTTGTAAGAAGATAACTGGTTGGAAAGAACCAACATAGTTGACATATGTCTACGAATTAGGATTGGCTGTCTGTCGTCTTTCCGCCTGTCAGTGCTCTAACTCTTGTAAATATACTAGGATTGCCCGGGAATTTTTATATGTTATTAATGTTTACTATAAAATGCTGAGTATGAACAATGAAATGTGTATCATTTAGAGTTCTTTTATAAGGGACACACAAAATAATTTTATCACATTATGATTTATGGGGAAATATTGTTTGCAATGTTTTTTATTGATGTTGCGATATTTCAAACAAAGATTGTGATATGCATCACTGAGGTGATTACAATATGAATTTTCAGGAGTATATAATAAGTAGAATTTATAATTCGTTTACAGGGATGAACAAAATAATTCCATTACATACTGATCTAAGACGAAATATAGTTTGAAGTGTATTTTGATGACGTTCTGATAATAGAAATATAATTAAATTTAAAAGGATCACTAGGGGGCACTACAGCATGTTTTCCAATTATTATGGAGTGTATATCATTTATCTGTTGCAGGACTAACTATGATCGATAATTGCTGGAAGTTAATTTTCTGCTGGGTTATGCATTTTAAACTTATCTAATTTGGAACATAGTACGTGATGTGTATAAATCATATAGATCACATACATAGCTGCACGAAAGATTTTGCACACATTAAAGGATATGGACAGAAATTCCTAAAAATGCATTTTTAATGAGCTATGTGTTTTATAAATTCATTATTTGGATATCTGAATTGTATGAAACAATAAAATTTCTTAATAATATTCTGTTAGTGCTGGAAAGAGTTTCATAATCCATGCCTCATACACAATTTTTCGTTCGTGTTTTAAATAGAAAGAGATTTCATATAGTTCTAGAAAAGAACACGCCAGCCCCTGCTAAATCTGCAGAAAGTCATTGTATAAAAATGTCACTAGTACCAATCGATTACTAAAACGGTCTATTAATTAATGTTGTACTAAAAGTTTGTTTGACAAACTGGAAGATATTTAATACTAACATCTAATTTTGTCGCGATATTTGTATTGTGCGGTAAATGTTACCTTCGAATACCAAACGGTAAGTCAATCGGTCAAGTAGTTTAGGAATGACACATGTTTACAATTTGGAACTCAAAGTGTAAAATTAATTTTAATCATTGCAAAAAAGATTGTGATGCCGGTGTTTTTTAAAGCTTAACTTAAAAACTACTTGGAAGAATGAGAAACTCGCATCTTCATCCTTTATTTCCTGCATACAGTTTTATTCGTTTTTCAAGGACTTTTCAAATAAGTTTATATAAAAGTTTATTTTTTTATATTAATTATCTTTAAATTAATAGCCAAACACGTGTTTGGTATTTTAGAAACATATTTATCCTAAAACAATTTTTTTTATGAAAAAATTGAAGTCTGCAGAGTACATATTATTTGTTCTTTCTGCATCAAAAGAAAACTTTCTTACGATATACCTCATGTTGAAAAAGTATTGCCGGTGTGTCATCAAGTGGAAAGGGCTAATCTGTTATAAGGGTTAATAATCTGTTATAACTACGATCATGAAGCAAATTTAAATTTTCTCTTGGCAATTTTTTTTTGTGTGTGAAAATAAGTATTTTGTTTCAATTTTTTTGTTCCTGTTCTTTCAATCAGAAGTAAACAGATAATTTAAAATTATAAATTGTTACCCTTTTAAAAATTCTTCTTTCTTTTTTAGGAACATATTTAGGGTGGAAAAAAAGCAAGCGTGGAATCTGTACCTTGAAATGATGTACCTACTTTTTTGCTCTTTCTTAACCAAAAATAAACTTTCTTGTGAAGTACATCTTCGGGAAAGAACATTACCAATATATTTTGAAGAAGAAAGAGTTTCCGTACCTAGCCTGCTACGGATGTTGTCATAAAAGAGATTTGCACCGCGGATGCCTCTTCCTCTTTGTTTTCAAGCATAGAATTTTTTCGCTTCCAGGAACTCAAGTTTCGCAGTCATTTTCAAAATACACAGGGATAAGCAAAGAAGACGCCACTTGATGTTATCTTCTCCTCTTTCAACCTTTTATTTTGTGATACTGAATAAAATTGTCATAAAGAATGTACTTTTAAACACGAAAGGTGTTGATTTGAGAAAATAGATATTATTATTTATTGTAAAAGTAAAAAATATATATTAGTTAAGATCGCACTATTGATAGTACAGTTTATAGAGTAGAAAAAATTAAGTCTGCTTAAGGTAATAGGGAGACATCGGTTACACAATAAATGTTACGTATTGATTTTTTTTAAAATAATTTCTACGTGGAGAACATTAAATAATATGGAATAAAGTAATTTATAGCGTAATATATTTAATCTCAGATAATTAAGCATATTACTTCTGAATCAACTTATTTAAATTAAAGAAACATTTTAAAATCAGATATTTAATATAACTAAAAACAAAAATAATATTCCATAATAAGTTCATTAAAATAAATGTTTCAAGCTTTATACAGGCTATTCACCAGTACAAATGAAAATCGAAAACTAAAGCTGATGTTTACACCTGTTCACGTTCTTGATATGCCATTTAAAAATGTATTAAGACTCAAAAGATTATACATAATAGTAGGACTACATGTTCTGGTGGATTTGTGTAATGCTTCGTTAAGTGGATATTTCTGTAGCCTTGTAAATCAATCTTCTAAAATTTCCAACTGCAATAATTCTAAAAGAGGAATATTTTTGGAAAGTTGGTTTACAATGTTACAGAAATATCCACTTATCGAAGCAAGTACAATACAACTAGAATATGTAGGCTTACTGTGATGTATACGTCTTGGAGTTTTAATATTTTTTTAATGGCATATTCAAGAACCTGAAGATGTGTAAACATCAACTCTGGTTTTTAGATTTTCATTGGTACTGATGCGGAGCCTGTATAAAGCTTGTAACGTCTACTGTAATTAACTTATTACATGATATTATTTATGTTTTTTTAGTTTTATTAAATGTCTGTCTAATTTTAAAATGTATTTTTAATTTAAAAAAAATACATTTTATTTATGTAAATGAATTTTAATTCCATTATAATTTTCATATCAAGAAATATCAAACTATTATTATATTAGCTAAAATATTCAACACTTTTATTTGCAGTTTGTTTTGATATTTTGTAACAAATAAACTTTTCACATTTAAATGCAATAATAATTAAACGTTCTCAAAAATTGCTTATATAAGTTATAAATACTTAATATTTTGTTTAAAAATATAAATTTAAGCAAAATATATTGTAGCAACAGTTTTCAAAATTATTTTAATAACAATAATGTTTTTCTTACATATATATCGCGTTTTCATTACACAAACAACATGTTGAATTAAAGATGAAATTTTTATCTTAAAGTGTTATTAAATTTGAATAAGTATTTCTTCTGTACTTGAATGGCATTATGAGACATTATTTATACATTATTATACATTATTTTTTAAAACTGTGGTCTGACATAACACGGATTACAAAATTCAATATATATTGTTCCTTGTTGACGAGATTTTTTTCTCTGTCTGGTATTTTTAAATAAGACAGTTGAAAAATGTATATATAGATTTTCGAAGTTTGTTTATTTTGTATTGGATTTAACACTTAATATTATAGTGTTAAATCCAAGAAGTATCGATAGCCAATTTATTTTAAAATAGTGATTTTAAAAGACATTTTATTCAAAAATATGAGATTTCTTTCTAAATATCAATTAAAACATTTATTGCATAAAATAAAATATTTATTAAACAATATGTATAACTCACTTGAAGTCTCACAGTTAAATTTTTAGTATAACAATGGATATTTAAATGTAATCTTTTGAAAAAGCACAATTAAATTAACTAACAGGATAAAATACTTTTAATATTTAAAATCTTCTTTTTACACGGTAGAAAGAAATCAGCATTAAATTTTCTCGTCTGAAGATAATTCTCAGCTAAAAGGGCTTAAGATCATTAGAGGTTATTTTAAAACTCACTTATCATTTTTAAGGTAAATGATTCTTTAAAAACTAATTACAAGAAAAAAAAAAGATTTTTTTTTTTTTTTTTTTTTTTTTTTTTTTTTTTTTTTAAGAAATCTAATTTAATTTTTTTGTATGATTTAAAGTCACTTATTAAATGTACTTTCAAACAGTTCTAAATATTTAAAGGAATGTTCGAATGCATTTGATATTGTGAAAGAAAATTAAGGTTTAGTGACTTTCAATACAAAAACAAAAGAATATGAAATTTATGATTAATCTCATCTTCTTTTTTAATATATATTGTGTTTTCGGTTATTATACAACAAAAGATAAAAATAAATTATTTAGCATAAAAAAAAAATCAAATAACTCAAACTTTTCGAAATAGTTTTAATTTTTTTTTTTTTTGAACAAATTATAAATTGCTTCTGCAATTACAGTTTATTATATTATCAGCGAGAAAACGCATATTATATTGTCTGTTGAAAACCATTGTTGCCGAAAACTAAAGGACAGTCCGATACCAGAAGATTAGTGAATTAATATATATATATATTTTAAATTTTAGGTTGAATCAGGAATTTTCTTTAATACGAACATAAACAATAAATTAAAATTTTGAAGAATTTTTTCTTTAGATTTTAATACATAATATTTTATCATAAAAGATCCATTTCATACACCACTCATTAAAATGGAAAGGCACACTCATCGTGGAATGGGCCGGGTCACCCGATTACGGAAAAGGGACGAAAAAGTTACGAAATACAGAAAAAATACATAACGATTGTCATTTGTAGATATTAGAAACATGTCTCATCTGTAGATTTTATTGATCCACCATTAGAAATAAACAACAGGGTTCGTACGCTTCATGTGATTCAATGTTATTTAAGCGTTATGAAATCCAGAATTTTCGTAAAGTAATGATTGCCATGTCTAAAATCATAATGTTTTCATTAAATAAGGCAAATCTTACTTTACGAAATTTTCTGTCATTCTTCCCATGAGACGTGCAAACCCTGAATAAACATTTTGACTTAAAAATCGAAATCTACATCTTAATTTCAGACACTCGGTATGTACATAAAATATGTAAATAATACATCTTTGTTATACACGATGATTATAATTAAAGCTGAACTTTCAAAAGTCTGTAAAAAAAGAACCACTGGTTAGAATGACCTGATATTTCATCTGAGTATACGTCAAGCAATGGGAATTTGTTTTGTGGAAGGACAAAAAGTTCAAACGTGAACCGATAGATGGCGCTGCATTTGTCATAAGATGCTAATTAAAAGACGTGACATGCACATCGCGCATTATTACACTTGTGATAAAAAGGCGGCGGACATGCAATTCCTGTTATTCTGCGTCTGAGAAGGTAGTCATGACTCTATCATTGAAGGATCGGGAAGCTGTTTTACAAGTGATTGTGTGGCAATTGCACTGAAGAAATTCCGGATATTAAATGGTTTAAGAAGTGGCTCTGGTCCGATGACTGACAAAGGGTGCCACAACAGCATGTCGCGTATTTTAATTAGCATCTTATGAGGAGTACAGTGCAATCTATCGGTCAACTTTTGAACTTTTTCCTTTCGCAAATCAAATTTCTATTGCTTTACGTATACTCAAAGGAAATATCAGGTCATCCTGACCAGTGATTCCTTTTTTAATAGCCTTTTGAAAGTGCAACTTTAATTATAATCAACCTGCATGTTATGTTTTTTTTTCAGTTAATTACACATTACCAATAAAAATATAGCAAAAGAATTTAAAAATTATATTTTATTTGATCGCATTAGTTTAAAAATATTTTATGCAAAAAAGTCTAAAAAAAAAAACCCACCAATAAATGTATATTTCTAATTTTTTTTAAATATATTGCAAACTCGATCCTTATTTCTATTCGGCATAATATAATGTTTAATTTGAAAACATGTCAAACAAATTCATAATTATCTGTCATAACTTTGGAAAGTCGAAGATTAAAAATCTTCTTCAAAACACTTTCATTATTATGTTTTTATTCACTACAGAAAAATATTGACCGATGATGAAAACAACGATAGTCGATGTTCAGGTAGAATATTTACTCAGAATTTTTGCTGTAGTTTTTTAGCGAGCATAAATTGTGTGAGTTGAAAATCAATAAATATTCGAAATGTTAATATTTTTGATATACTTCGAAACTTGCAAGGCATTTATTTCGATTTAGATATCTTAAAGGAAAAAAAAAAGTAAAGTAGTAGGAAAATGTGCAATATATCCTGTACAATAATGCATATCAGCTAATATACAACCCCTTCCCCCCCCCAAAAAAAAAATAAAATAAAATAAAAACTGTAAATTCTTGTTTTAAACAGAGATTTTGTTATTTTACTAGCGTATTTAACTAGGACTTCCCTCAAAGGGATTAGTCTGAGTGATATTGCTGAGAACATGGGGTTAACAATTACGATATAAAGAGGATACAATATATGAAAAAGAACAAATTAAATGATAGAATTACAAAATATCATATATAAATTCATATATACTGTTATGTTTTCATATATATTTTTTTATAACATTTGGCAAGGCATCTCATTTCCTTAAGCGGGTATTGCTCAAAACTAAAAAAGCCTTATCTTTTAAAACGCCAAGCTTTTTAACCCCTTGGGGACGAGCGACACGATTATTTCCACCAGTTATTTTTTAGTGTAAGATTTGCCTTATTTAGTGGTAGCATTTCTGCGATTCACATAGGCGAAAATTTCTGTTTTAAAAAACCGGTGGTAAAAGATTAAAAATTCCGTAAAGGACGCTCGTCGAGAAGGGGTTAAAGTTTCTTAATCGGATTTGCAGCAAAGAACGTATTTTAGAAAGCGTAGTTTAACGCAAATTTAATTTCATGGATGCAACATTTTCCTTGTAGCAATTATTTACATTTGAATTAAAAAATATTCCTCCTTGTTTATTTGAATAACTATTTATAGAAACTCGTACACTTCAAATCACATTGATAACATGCTTTGCTACAAACCTGATTACCAAATTGTAGCTTAAATTCCTACTAAAGTACATAAAAAATCTTTCGATGACTTCTGTGAAGATAAATTTTACATTAAATCTCCATATCGGCGAAATTGAAAAAAAAATGTTTTAAAGATAATACTTCTTGATTATTTTCTAGGAGGCTCTCCCCCTTGCGCCTTTACTAGATCAAACCCCAGACTTTTCTTCTTCCTGTCTGTCTGTCTCTCTCTACAATCTGTTTGTTTCCCTATCCGTTCTTCTACCCATCTCTCTACCCGATTGACTGTCTCTCTACACATCTCTCTACATATCTGTATATTTCTTTACTGGTCTCGTTACCCGCCTATCTGTTTCTCTAACCGTCTGTCCATCCGTCTAACTACCCGTATGTCTAGCCGTGTCGCTATACCTTGTCTCTCTCCTTACCCATCTGTCTACTGTCACTCTACTCGTCTGTATACCCATCTCACTATCCGTCTGTCTTTCTACCCTACTCTTTAACCGTCTCGCTACCCATCTGACTATCCTTTCTCTCTAACTGTCTTGCTTCCCGTTTCACTACCCGTCTCTCGACACGTCTGTCTGTCTATATACCCCTCTCTCTACTCGTCTGTCAACTCGTCTCTGTACTCATCTCTATACTCGTCTCTCTATCCACCACGCTACCGGTCTCGCAACCTTTCCCTCTACATCCTGTCTACCGGTCTCACTACTCGACTCGCTACCTGTCTCCCTATCCATCTCGCTACCCCTCTGTCAACCCTCTTTGTTACCTGTCTCGTTACCCGTCTGTCTATTCGTTTCGCTACCCGTTAGCTTATCTATGTCGCTATCTGTCTCTCTACCTGTCTGGCTACCCGTTTGTTTACACGTCTCTCTACCTCTCGCCACCTCTTCCCAATACTTAAACAATTTAGTATACAGAAGCCGTTCATCTGTTATTAAATGCAAACAGGAGTAATTTATCTAATAAGAGTAATCAGATGCAACTTTTTAAATACATACATAAACCAGTATAATAATTCATCAGGTTTATTTTCATAGTAGTTTATGTCATTTGGCAGTAAATCTCAACTTTTTAAACTCGAACTTCGTCAAGCTTTTTAAAAAAGTCCCAAGCTTCGTATAACTGGGAAGGGAAAGTACCCTCAGGGCTTTAGATACATGTTATTAAGTTAAGTGAAAGTTTCGTAATCGGGTTCGCAGCCAATTGTTTATGTCAGAAAGCGTGGCTTAACGCCATTTTAAATCCATTTCTGTAACCTTTTTTTTTTTTTTGGGGGGGGGGGGGAGGTTCCAAATATTTACACTTAAATTCAAACTTTTGCCCCCATGTTAATATTAATGTTGTTTGTATTATTAATTAATACTTTGGTGACAGAGCTTCATTCGAAACAAATGTAAAAGACTTCTACTACAGTTTTTTTCTAGGAGAAACATCCGTAATCGGGCCCAAAGCTAATCGGTTGTTTGTAACTCTTATAGAGTTAAAAAAATATTGTTGCTAGCATTACTCTTGTTTGAGACCAGCCTTGTCTGTGTATTTGAATGCGGAAAAGATCCGTATCATGTGCTGGTTGGAACCATTGGGGAAAAATTTTAAAATGGTGCTAATAGGCAGTTTTAGCATCTTACCAAATTTTTCTAGAGAGTGAAAAAACATGCTTTTCAAATATCTTCTTCTAAAATAAAAGCGTAAGTCATGTGACTGTTATCAACAGTTCCGGGATGGCCGTTTCACTTTTTCATATGCCAGGCGGCCATTTTTATTCAAAATTATTTTTTCGAACAAAACTGCATAAAAGTTACATTTTAAGAAAGATCGTTCAAAATAAATTAATATTTGAGAGATGACTTACGTTCAATTATGTATATATTCTGCAGTAACTTCAGTCGCAGTTCAAATTCTCTATTCATGAAAGTAAACAAAAAAAAAAAAAAAAAGATTGATTCGTCGTGAACATTTAAAATATTAAATCATGGAGGTAATCATTCGCAAAGCAAGTTCTCCGCGAATGAATTTTTGGACCGCTGCCTCGCGTCAAAAAAATAATTCGCACCAGTGAGACAATCAAAGTTTACCATAATTATGTGCTATACAACTCAACTTCCTTCCGGACCTTTTCTTGACGTAAATTGAACTCATGTAATAATATTTAATGAATCAGATTTTTAGCATTTTTAAAATCGCTAATACAGCTTTTATTTATCGCGTGTACAAATTAGAAACGATACTTTGATTTTGAAATCAAATGTTTTGATTTATGATATTATTTCTTATTTATTTATTTATTTTCTATTTAAATGAAAAGTGTGAAGTATTTTAAATTTATGTAACATAAGCATTTTAGATTAAGTATTGAGTGACAAGCTTATAATTTAAAATTAAATTAATGTAGTATGAATGATGGTGATGGGAACAATATTTGGCGATTTCTCATCTGCTCCCGGCTAACAAAAATACTCATAATTAAAAAAGGAAATAAAAATAAATAAATGATAGTTTGATGTACATAAATAAATATTGATATACATATCAAAAATAATTTATAGAACTAAAAAAAAAGTAAATAAACAACAATTTCCATAACAAAGTTTTCGCCAAATTGGCGGTGGGAAAAATCGCGCCAACGTGCGTATGTAACACCTGTGCCCAAAAAATATGCGAAATGCTACCATGATCGCAAAAGTTCCTGATTTGTCTATTAGAATCTTCCGATTTGGCGAAGGATTAAGGGAAAATTAAATTATGAATAAATGTAACGTGTTGCAATGTTTAACATACATTTAAGGGAGACAAAACTGGTCGCCAGTGGCGGCTAGTTTACAAATATACGTTTATTAAACCATGTTTTTGCGCCATCTTAAAAAAATTAAGTACGATACTAAAATACAATTTTATTGCATTTTTGATATTTTAACAAGTAATGAAAATACATAACAAACATATTTAACAAAACTAAGAGACATTTTTGTGATAAATAATTGTTATTGTCAGGGGGGCAAATTGGCAACAATTAATAAGCGAACTAAAAAATTACCAAAAACAACTTGTGGGAATCTCAGGAAAGAAATATCTGATATAAATAGCATTTAAAATCTTAAAATGGAGAAACAATGCAACACATTATACGCCTGATATAAGTATTTTTTTTAATTTTTTTATATTTCCGAAAGCACAGATAAAAGGGCAAAAATCCCGGCACAGAGGTCATATACTCACCACGTTGGCGCGATTTTTTTCCTCGCCAATTTGGCGAAAACTGTTTGTTATGTTTATTTACTTTTATTTTTTATTTTAATTCCATAGATTATTTTTATATGTATATCAATATTTATTTATATCAAACTATTATTTATTTATTTTTATTTCCTTTTTTAAAATAATAGAAGCTATTTCATTTATTACGTTATTTTATTTTAATATATAAATAAAAATTCACGTGCTATTATTGCACGCTAATTTGTAACTAATATTCAAAAATAAAGTTTTCGCCAAGTTGGCGGGGGAAAAAATCGCGCCAAAGTCGTGTGTATAGGACATCTGTACCTTGTTTTCATTTCACATATGTATTGGTACTTTCATGTTAACTTGGCGCAGTTGATAAATTGCCAAATATCGTTATCATAACATCTTAATATCTCATTAATTTCATTTAACTATAAACCTTTCACTCATTTCTCTTGAAATACATACATTAAAAATACATGTATTTTACTCATTTAATTTAAAATACATGCCTTTCACTAATTCCATTTAAAATACTAAAAAGGAAAAGAAAATAAGAAGAAATAATGCCACAAAAAAACTTTTATTTAAACATCAAAGAAATGTTTCTGATTTACGCACGCGAAATAAAAAAGCAAGGCTAATGGTGAGATTTGCGCCAAATCTCTAATACTAAGTTATTGCGGGGTTTTTTCTTTCAAACAGAAAAAATTCCAGATTAACTTTCCATTTTTATTAAATGGAAATATGCTTTATTGTACTGATTTGACTGATTGTACTGATTTGATTGTACTGATATTGTATTTCGCTGTGCGTGCATATTTTTTTGCTCCGTGTTACTTCATGAACTTTTGAAATCCTATTATTTACGAAAATCTCCGCCGGTGAAAATGACGTATGCACTAAATTTTCGTGACGTATGTACTTTAATTGTGCTTTTTTATTTCTTTCTTTAATATAATTTCTAAACGGTTTGACATTTATTCTTGGTAATAAATAGGCGTCGTTGTCACCTTTATAGGTACCTGCTGTAAAAATTTGAACGAAATCCGTTAAATATTTTTGGAGTTATGCTTGACGAAAAGTTTTAATATCCGTCGTAGCTATATATGCGGAAAAGTAATACTGCGCTGTAATGAGTCTTCGTGTTCACTCAGACAATGATAATTTTTCATACTATGGGAAACAATTATTGTACAAAACAAAGTGAAAAATTTATTTCAGACCTTTTTAAAATTCATATAATTATTTTAAAATCAATGTAAATAAAACCAGAATAAGGGAATAGAAAAATAGGAAAATTACGCAGAAATGAAAGGAGATCAAAAAGCATGTAACATTTTATTAATTAAAATAGACAAAAAACAAAATGAATTAAATAAATATTAAGTTTTTGTATTGCACTTTAAAATAAAGACGTAAAAAATATTTAGAAACTTGAAAAAATATATATTTTTAGTAAAATTACTAGTGAGTTTCGATAACAAATAAGTGGTTAAAATTTCATTATGATGTTTTATTTCATCACATTATAATTAATAAATATATTTATAAAAAAAAAATATCAGCATGCCTGAACTAGTATATAGAATATAGAAATACTAACGTCGTTCGAACTCTACTTTTGAACTCTATTGCAGACGAGAACTGAACTGAAGTTGAAACAAGCATGAAAAATCATGCATCCGGCATACATTATGAAACACTTTCCAACACCAATAGAATATTATTAAGAAATTTAATTATTTTCATATGATGAAACGAAATATATAAATAAGCAATTTAAAAAATACATAACTCAGTAAAAATCCATTTTCATTAATTGCTGTCCATATTCGAAGTTTTTCGTGCAGCCCTACATATAAGCTACAGATTTTGTAAACAAAACGTTGTACACTAAAAATTACATAAAATTGCATATCACAGCGGAAAGAACACTTCTAGCAATTATCGATCATATTCAGTGCTTTACCCAATTTACCCTGTACGTCTCTGTACGTGAGCAATAAATCCTACGCACTCCATAATATATTGAAAATAAGTTGTATTGAAGCTTAGTGATCTATTTAGATTTTATTATATTTGAAGTATCATTACATGTTCAAAAAGCACCGCAACTGATATTTCCATGAATTGTTTTGTACGTCCATGTAATTGAACTATAAATGTTACAAATTGTATACTCCGATAAAGTGTGCTGTAGTCCACCTCAGTATTTTATTATGTTTGGAAAATTCTAACATTAATAAAATGCCCCGCAAACGATCTTACACCATTGACCATAATGTAGTGGAATTCTTTTGTGTGTCCCTGTAAATGAACTGTTAATGCTGCACACTTCATATTTTCAATACCGAACATTCTATAGTAAAATTCAATATTTTATAAAAATTCTATGACAATCCGAGTATATTTACGCGAGTTAGAGAAAGGACAAAATGACAGACAGACAAATCGAATTCATAAACGCTTTTCAACTATGTTGGACAGTGTTAAAAATTTGTTTATTTATTAGTTAAATAAGTTATTTTTTTTTTTTTTTTCTGAATTAGAAGTTTGATCAAAGGGTAATAATGTGTACAATACTGATTCTCTGTAACTAGTTTATTTTCATTTGTGCCAGTGTATGCCTTATCTATGGAATTAAATCCACTTCGTCTTAAAATAAAGTCTTTAATCAAATTATTATTTATACAGAGGATTGATCATTATAAAGGTGTTAAAAACAAACCAATGAGGTTAGAGAATATTCATAAATTTATTATTGAGAAAAAGTTACTTTTACCCCCAATATTATTTAATCAGTTATTTTTAATCAGTCTTTAAGCCAATGACATCATTTAACAAAGCCTATCAAATTCTACACCTATGTCTACATATATTCTTATCATTTTGTAGGTGATAAAACTGTCTTAAGTAATTACGGAATTCTTAGCCGATATAAGATTCAAGTACTTCATGTCAGAAATTGCAAGTTCCAAATAATCCTTAAATAATATAAAATTCAGTTAGTTGCAGCTTAAGCACTAGTGTTTTTAAATTCCTACTATTAGCTCACACTCTCTCTATATATATCTTGTTGGAATTTCCAATCGTTAATAAAATATTTTCTTTTCATCCATTCAAGTTCAAATAATTTTTTTAAAACTTATACTGGATGACAATTGATGTTAATACAGTTTTTTTCAAATATTAATTCATTAATTAAATTTAATTAATTAATTTTAATTTTATATTTCATTTATGTTCAAAAGTATAAACTCACTCCATATTTATAGTCTCACCTTCACACGTAAAAAGATAACGGGGCTGTTCACGGACACAGATCAGGCGGCTCGCGGGTGAAGGAGACTATAAATGTGGAGTGAGTCTACACTTTTGAACAGAAATGAAGTATAAAACTAAAATTAAATAATAAAATTTAATTAATTAATTAATATTTGAAAAAACTGTATTACCGCTAACTGTAACATCGCTATGGCACTTTATTGTGAAGTTTGGTAATTTTTGAAATTCAATATTTGAAAAACGGCATAATCATTAGATTTTAAATTTATATCAAGAAAAATACAAATTTTTTTACCTTTCTAACGCAGTTTGTTTAACAATTTTGTGAGAAATACTTTTCGAGCTATTAATTTTTGGTATTTTAGCTATTTATTTTTTATTTAATTTTTAATACATTTCAAAAATTTCTCTTATGTAAGATATTTAGCAGGATATAAATTTAGGAATAAATACCGTCAGTGGCGAAGCTTGTAGATCGCTGGAAAAAAATTCTATTTGACCTAAGTAGGAATTGATTTTTAAAAAAGTTTTTATATTACTTGTATTAAATTCGGTGCAAAATGTTTCATCACTCTAACTGTTAACTCACGGTAATTTTAACTATATAATGCCGTTTGGTAATGTAAAACTATGAATAAACTGCATCCCATGCGATAAAAAGAATCGACAGACTAAGGGGCACATTGTAAGCTTCTTACTAAATCCTTAAATCTTTATTAAAATACATAATTTAAATATGACTATATTGAAAATATGAAAACAATATCGTAGACTTTTGACTCTGATTGGCAGCTGATCTATGACATTAATGCTAATATTCTCATTCGCTTTCAAACGTGTATCCCTCCAGTACTGCTTTGAGGTGTAGTCAAATATTTACAGCTATTTCACTTCAAAATGTCGGTATCAGGTACATCCACATACGAATCTCAAATATGGATGACATATGGTGATTAGACATGCGTTACTGACATGATCATTTATTTAAACACAAGCTACCAGATTTATCAAAAACATGATTTTTATAGAAACCTGCATGTTTCAATGCAAGATGCAGATTCTATGAACATGAACGTGGAAATACCTTAAATAGAAAATGCAAAAGCACCTAACATCGCAAACCCGAACACTGTCTGAAAAAACGTATGTAAAACATACAACAGAATATGGCAACAAACAGAAGTTAAATGAAAAAATATGTCAAATAGTATACAACTACACATCCAGTTTTTGTTTTTTATATTTTTAAAAATAAATTATTTAAAAGTATTTTAAAGGATCGACCTTTTCCTTCACGTACGTATCACTAAAAGTGACTTGCCATCTTGGAAAAGTAATCTTAAAAATCTTGTTTTTCCCCCCCTTTATCACTTCTTTGTCTACAATATAATATAGGCGAATCTGGAAAATTACAGTTAACTAATAAGAACATTTTAAGTCTTAAAATAAATTATAAGCAAATTTCAACTTTAATATAATAATATAAAAGAAATTGGAAAGAATTTCTATGAAACTGAAATAAAAATATATTATGATTAATAAATTCAATAAGTTTTTTTTTAATTAATAACATTCAACTCAATTTTTATAATTTAAAAAGTTCACTTACTCATTAAACATTAAAAATTTCTAATTAAAACAAAATATATATCTGTATTTATTTTAGCTATAATAACGTAAAAAAGATAAATCTTCGAATCTAAAGTAATTACATTTATCGAATTTCGGAACAAACAAAAATGAAATGTTGCTGAGCAACGGTGTTCCAAATCAATTAATATTTTTTTTTACTTTTCTAGCAATATTCTCGAAAAAAAATGGATGCTTTATAAAATAACATAAATTGATTGAGAAAATGTAAAGAAATGATTCTTTAATTTCTGAATTTTCTATTTTTTATATAAATTTGATTTAAAAAATAATTAATAACGATAAATATTTTATTAGATATACCTAAAGGGTCTAAAAAAATTGCAAGAGTTATAATGAAACACCATGTGGATTTTTAATTATTAGTTTAAAAAATATATATTTATAATTATATGAACTAATAAAAATGCACCATTTACAAATAAATGAGAGAGTTTTTGAAAAAAAAATTGTGTGAATGTGTTCAGAAATTGTTTATTAACATATAAAATCTCCAGTTATCCGAGCTCCAGTCATTCGATAAGCTGAATATATGGATCGATATCG
This sequence comes from Maratus michaelseni, assembly GCA_963931845.1. Classification (NCBI taxonomy): domain Eukaryota; kingdom Metazoa; phylum Arthropoda; class Arachnida; order Araneae; family Salticidae; genus Maratus; species Maratus michaelseni. Next base: position 192,430,242 of record OZ007587.1, read on the forward strand.
GAAAATAAAAAAATACATTTAAAAAAATAAAATTTGAACTTAATCTCATCATAATTCGTCAAAATATATATTTTTTGAAATTTATATTTAACCCAAAATAACATTAAAAATTATGTTTAATTGGAAATTTTGAAGCTTATCGTTAGATAATTCTATGTTAATATTTTATTAATTTAAGAAGATGCTGTATTTCCCTATTCTCATATTCTAAAAAAAAAAAAAAAAAAAAAAAAATCCGAAGCATTCACTTGTATTTCAGAAAATATAACTGAACTTTTAAATGAAAATCAGGTAGTCTTAACAGTTGTGGCCTGAGTACAAAATTGGCCGGAAAATTGAAATATACATTCAATTTGAAAAGTGATCTTAGTGAAGTAGCAGTAGAGAATTCATAAAAACCTTCATGAAAAGATAAGAGTTTGTGATATAATGATTAATAAGTTAAAAAAAAATTTAACATTAATAACATTCAAGTCACTTTTTTATAATTAAGAGTTTACTTACTCATTAAACAATAAAAATTTCTATGCAGTCTGATTGCAGATTGTGTTTATGACTGTAATGCTAGTTTGTATATAAAAAAAAAAAATTAACATTAATAACATTCAAGTCACTTTTTTATAATTAAGAGTTTACTTACTCATTAAACAATAAAAATTTCTATGCAGTCTGATTGCAGATTGTGTTTATGACTGTAATGCTAGTTTGTATATAAATAGTAATCTTATTTTTAGTGAAATGAATAATTTAATTATTAGGCATTACAGGCACATGGAATTTATTTAATTACTTGACATTATTTTTGCAAGTAAAAAAATGCATAAATATAATTATTTTTTTTTACAAAATATTAATGGATTCAACTTAATAACAATTGAATTAAATTAAGCATCTTATGTTGTATTAATATTTCACCGTACAAAAAAAAAAATGATGCAATATTTAAAATGTTATTTGCAAAATTAATATAAATATTCACTTTCATAACGCAGCTTAATACTTCAAAGAACTAAATTTTAAAAAGCCAGTTACCAAAATTTCATCTTACAATTCTGTATCTATAGTCCCCAAGTTTCATAATTTTTCTCCATACAGACCCTATGTTTTCATCTAGCAAGCATTTCATTAAATATTTGTGACAAGAATTATTAATTCAATTATTATGTTAACAGTTGTTCAACTGAATGGAACTGATTCACGAATTGGTAAATATTAATTAAAAACAAGTTGGTAAGTGTGATCGAAGATAGCAAAATCGCTTTTCGTTTAATAATCCTTTTAATGGAAGTTTAAACAAAATTTTAATATCTGAAATTTCTCCAAAAAAAGAATCTTTGAATTCAAAAATTAATTGACAAAATATATTTTTTTAAATGTTTGGCCATTATGATGTAAGAAAAAAAAATCTATAAAGTTAAACGTTAGCTGAAAAAAAGCAGTATTGAAATATTTTTATCGCTTGAAAGAAAACCTGGTAGTGCTGCCATCTTTTGGGAAATCCGCAAAAATATTTACTTACATGAATTTAATAGCTGAAAATCGGGGGAAAAAAAAAAAAAAAATTATGGCATAATTTACGGTTGATTTTAGCAAAAAAAAAAAAAAAAACGAAAGTTTTGTAAAATTGAATTTATTAGGAAATGAAATCTATTACGTGAGAAAAATCAAACACTTCCGTCTACAGTGCGGGAGTTCGATACAAGGCCCTTTCGAATAGAAAGAAAACGCGCTGTCACTGGGCCACCTAGCCTACATGAAAAAGATTGAAATTAACCCTCTGAGTGTTTTGAAAAAGGGTAAAATTGTAATGTTGTTTTCTTTGCATTTTGTTTTAAATGCTAAAAAAATATGATTCTTTCAGCATTATAAATAAAACTTAATTACAAATATGAATGTAACCCTTAAGGGTATTAATCATTCTTCAATGTTTTGAAAATTCATTAAAGCTATAGAATTAAATTATCTTAAACATTGCATATATTGCAGTGAAACCTGGAGCTTAGTGAACGGAATATTACGGCCCACACGCTTAGAGGGTAAAGGTTCTGTTTTAAAATCTAAATTGCAGAAATGGTTAGATATCATAAAATAAAATCATCTAATTAAAATATACATACGACTTTTTCAAAATTTTATGATTTGTCGTGTGATTGGATGTATTCAGCTTTAAGTATGCAAAATTTCAAGTCTCTAACTTATACAGTTTCCGAAAACGAGTTCTGTGGCAAACATACCGAGGAGTGAGATGAAAATGGTTTCGTCAGATGAACGAAACCATAGAAACCATGCCCTTTTCATATTTTATGCATAATGGATAATTTATTCTATGTATTACAAATTAACTCAGAAAGTTATTTTGATGAAGCATAACTCACAAGCTATTACACAAAAAAGGGGAAAAAATGCTGTCGTTTAAAAGTTAAGGTATTTTGGGAACGAATATTTTGAGTATAATACTGAAGAAATTATAAATTTTACAATCAAACAGAGATACATTTTTTTTTACAATAATTACAAAAGCATTTTACAAATTCCGTCAACATGTACGTAAACACATTTACCTTTAAATTAAAGTTGAATATCTTTAAACTATTGAAAACATTTTTATTTTCCTAGAATTAAAACTTTTTATATCATCTTCGGTAAATAAGTTTTTCTGTTCAATATAGAATTTCATAATACTAGATAGTTACACTTTCTTATGCTAAAAGTACAGAATAAAAAATACAAACACACATACTATAAATAACGTACGTTTTACTTATAAATTTTAATGTAACACTAATATTATTAATATAAAATGTGTATTCTGTATTTTGTATACATATACAGAATACACGACTTATGAATCGAACGATTAATCAGAGCTATCAGCAAACTTTTAATATATAACTATTAGCCAGTAATTATATATTCAAATAAAGTAAACAAATATTGTACAATTCTGTGCTTAAAGCATTGAGATGTAACGGCACTAAAGTAATCCTCGACTAGGAATCATATACAGGATGATTATAAAGTTCCACTTTCAAAATGCTGTAAAAAAAGAACCACTGGTCATAATGACTTCAATTTTGAACTGAATATACTGGAAGAATGGAGAAAGGGTATGACATAAGAAAAAGAAGTTCCAAAATATTTTAATAGATGACACTGTAAGCGACATACTATGCAAATTAAAAGACACGCATGCGCAATTACAAATTGAATCGTTATGTGCTTTTTATGCGGTTTTTGGCCCAAGGACAATTAAAATTAGATTTTACCCATCCAATGTGGTACGACATTGTCGTGATGGATGGGCTTTGCACTAACAATACCACAACTGTTGACTTAATTGGAAGTCATTTTTTCTGTCAAACAACCGAAACACTCATGCACATTGAACAGTGCGGTTCGTTTACTGTGCAACTCATGCCAAAGCCGTTGTATTTGGATTAAAAATGTCGCTTGCAGCAGAATCCATTTTCGTTATGCCGCTTACAGTGCCATCTATTGATGCACATTGGAACTTTTTCTTTCTTATGCCATATCGTTTCCATCTTCTTCCAGTATACTCAGTTCAAATTTGAAGTTATTCTGAGCAGTGGTTCCTTTTTTACCGCATTTTGAAAGTGGGACTTTATAATCACCCTGTATTATACAAGACGTTCCAAAAGAATGATGATTAGATTGATGAAAAGAATGATGAAATATCATGACTAAAAGAAACTGAATTAAGAGGTAATTTTGAATTGACGAAATTTAGGGGAAGTTTGAAATTTTATTATCTTAAAAATTATTGAACTCACATTCACAAAGTATTCACACAGTACTATTCTTTTTTCATAATAAAATATAGATACGTAATTTTTAATAATTTTAAGTCCTAAACTGATGCAAAATGCACTGCTGACTGGATAGAGGTAACATAACTCTGCAGTATGAGATGTTTTTTAATACTTAGAAAAACAGTGTCCTATTAAAATGATTTATTATCAAAATAAAATTTGTTTTTCCATTAAAAAATATAAATGTTTATTAAAATTCTGGAATTTAGAAATTTTTTTAAAATATAAAGAAATATATTTTTGGAATATTAATGGAAATAATAAACCATTAGGACATTTCTTGTACATCCATTTACTATACATATGTTGGAATTTACTGAAACATCTGGCTGGCCATTTTAGAAAATATGAGTCTGAAAGAAGCAATAATCGTTTTGAATAAAAATCACTTTAAAAACAAGCATCCCTAATGACATATGGGGCTACAATTGAAGTTCTTTTTATCATTCTTCCAAGACAAAATTTTGAATTAGGTTTTATTTAAATTGTTACAAATTTACGACATTTTAATATGAATAAAATTAGTTTCGATATCTTTGGTCGTTTTAAAAGCATTTGGCTCCTTAAATAAAAAAAAGCTTTAAATTTTTATGTAAAAATTAATTTCGAGACTAACAAAAGCTTTTTTTATAGCAAAATAAATAAATAAATAAATAAATAAATAAATAATCATAATTTTAAATTCAGAGACCGCCTACGTCTATTCAAATATGTAAAATTAATTAATTTCTGAAAATAAAGTGACACAACCGTCACTAAATTAATTTTTATTCATATTTATTTAGACGTAATTGGAAAATGAAATAAATTTTGGAGCATAATGGAATATTAATAACTTCTTTTTTCTCAATGTGACTCCATTGTTTCAAACAGATTTATTTATCTGCAAATCTTATAAATTAAAGTATTAATAAAGAACAATTTTGCAATTTAACTGCCACATGCAGATAGATGTTTCACAAAGATAAAAATTTCCTTCAAAATTTAGCATTAAGAGTTGAAAAAGCAGGTAGGAAGTTAAAAGAAGAAAGAAAACTCATGCGTCAAGTACAGATTATAAAACATTTTTCAACACTTCCAGAATGCTATAACAAAACTTTACCGATTAATAAAATGGAAGTTGAAGTAAACAAGGTTAAATTTCTATGTCAAACTAGGCAGGGAGGACAACCTTTCGACTTAAACTCAACTAGCCCTGCCCAGACTTGAAGTAAACAAGGCCACGGTCAAACCGGGCGGGGTGGCCTTCCTTTTGGCTTAAACTCAACTAGCCACGCCCAGGTTGAAGTTAACAATTTGGAAAACACATAACAAGTTTGAAAACCCGATCTCAGTAATTACCACCAATAGACGAAAAAATATGAGAATTATTTCGTACAGATTTGTATATATACTACATATTATGATAAAATTTAGTTCAGTTAGGAAACGCATAGCACAGTTAAAAATTCCTATTCAGCAAATTCTGTCAATAAACCGAAATGTATTCGATATCTTTTGCGCTGCTCTGTATATGATCTATAGCTTTTATACACACCAAGTAATATATAAAAAAATAGTTAAAATAAAAAATGCGTATCACAACTGAAAACGCACTTTCAGAATTTATTGTACATACACAGTACTGTAACCAAATTATTTTGTGTGACCTTGTAAATAAACGATGAATGCTATGATCACACTATTCTAGTAAGACTTTTGTAGTGCACCTCAGTGATATATGTCAGTTTCAATATCTTTGGAATAGTGTAAAATGATTAAAATAAACTGAAAGTGATTTTTCCCATTGACCGTAATGTAGCGAAACTGTTTGAGTGTCCCTGTAATGGAACTATAAGTGCTATGCACACCATATTCTATAGTAAGCCTCTTGTAGTGCATCTCATTGATATATATATATCAATTCCAATATATTTGAAATAGTGTAAGATCATTAAAATAAACCGAACGTGATTTTTTCCCCATAGATCGTAATGTAATGGTATATTTTTGGTTGTTCCTGTAAAGCAGCTATAAGTGCTACACACTTCATTTTATTTACCAAACATGCCATAGTAAACTAACATATATTAATTTCATGACAATCCGAGTATATTTACGCGAATAAGAGCACGGACAGTCGGACAGTCAGTCGGACAGTCAGACGGACAGACAGACAAACAGAATTCATAAACACTTTTCAACTATGTTGGAAAGTGTTAAAAAAGATGTACACCGATGCTATTCTTTTATTTCAAGCATATGCTTCACTCTTTAAATTTAAAATAGAGGCTACTTTTCCGAATAAACAATTTGTCATAAAACATAATAAATACTATAAAGTTATTATGTCTGTTTATTTCCGCTGAAATACGACATTTTGCAAACGGCTTCAAAATTTTTTCCTTAGACTATTGCCATATGCATAGCACGCAAAATAATTATATTCGTTAGATTTCAGTAAATGTTATATTCGATAAAATTCAGCAAACTTTAACTGTGAGTGGATAGCTATACTTTTAACATTATTAATGTAGAAGTTCTTTTTTTTTTTCCCAAACTTGAAAATAAAATTTTAACCAGAAAAGGTTAAAATAATTTAACTCAATTAAAATAAATATTATGATAAGTTGCTGAGAAATTTTTAACAAACAAGGCAGTATTTTGAAAAAAAAAAAATAATTGTCTGTTAAAACTTCATTTTTTAATGTTTATCTCGGATGCTTTCTTAGTTTGCGAAAGTAGTTACTATCATAATCAATCTAAAATAATCTCCACATGAAATAACTAGTCGGATGTGTCAATCCCAAAACTTTCTTCTATCTCACAGGTTTCGCATACACTAAAAAGAATCAGCACCCATTTATATCAAGGTCTAACTGAAACTCAAGTTTTATTAAATTCCGTGCAATATTTCTTGAGATATGACTATCGCTAAAATCGTGTAAATCCTGCAAAATGCTGCATAGCAGCGCCACCTGCTGGGCGATTTTTACCAAAAACTAATCAGCACCAATTTATATCAGAAACTAACTGAATATAAAGTTTTATTAAATTCCGAGCATTATTTCTTGAGATAGAGCTATTGCGGAAATCGCGAAAAATGCTGCATAGCAGCGCCACCTGCCGGGCGATTTTTACCAAAAACTAATCAGTACCAATTTATATCAAGGACTAACTGAATCTAAAGTTTTATTAAATTCCGAGCATTAGTTCTTGAGATAGAGCTATTGCGGAAATCGTAAAAAATGCTGCATATCAGCGCCACCTGCCGGGCGATTTTTACCAAAAACTAATCAGCACCAATTTATATCAGGGACTAACTGAATCTAAAGTTTTATTAAATTCCGAGCATTAGTTCTTGAGATAGAGCTATTGCGGAAATCGTAAAAAATGCTGCATATCAGCGCCACCTGCTGGGCGATTTTTACCAAAAACTAATCAGCACCAATTTATATCAGGGAGTAACTGAATCTAAAGTTTTATTAAATTCCGATTATTAGTTCTTGAGATAGAGCGCCCACAAAATTTTTGTCACATACAGATAGACAGACAGACACAATCACAGACAGACATTTTCTAAAAATAGTCAAATCGTGTTCAGGACCTTCTAAAACGTATAAATCCGTCGCAAACCGGAAGTCGAAAATTTTCATGAATCCAATACTTTCTTCTTGTAAAGATAGAAGAAAGTAAAAATTTGCTACTATTGGAGAGAGATGCCAATTAAATATATAAAAGAAAAGCATCGCTCATCTGACATTCCAGATATATAGAGTTTAAACAATTATAATGGTTGTGTTATTTTTTGAAATACAATTTAAAATATCGCAGTAATATTTAAAAATAAAGTAAGGAAAAAACATAAAAATATGTCATCTGAAATAAAAATATTACAAGATTCATATATGAAAATGTTTTTACTTTCTACTATCTTTACAAGAAGAAAGTATTGGATTCATGAAAATTTTCGACTTCAGGTTTCGACAGATTTATACGTTTTAGAAGGTCCTGAACACGATTTGACTATTTTTAGAAAATGTGTGTCTGTGATTCTGTCTGTCTGTCTATCTGTATGTGACAAAAATTTTGTGGGCGCTCTATCTCAAGAACTAATAATCGGAATTTAATAAAACGTTATATTCAGTTAGTCCCTGAAATAAGTTGGTGCTGATTAGTTTTTGGTAAAAATCGCCCAACAGGTGGCGCTGTTATGCAGTATTTTTCGCGATTTTTGCAATAGCTCTATCTCAAGAACTAATGCTCGGAATTTAATGAAACTTTATATTCAGTTAGTCCCTGATATAAATTGGTGCTGATTAGTTTTTGGAAAGAATCGCCCAGCAGGTGGCGCTGCTGTGCAGCATTTTGCAGGATTTACACGATTTTAGCGATAGTCATATCTCATGAAATATTGCACGGAATTTAATAAAACTTGAGTTTCAGTTAGACTTTGATATAAATGGGTGCTGATTCTTTTTAGTGTATGTGAAACCTGTGTGAGATAGAAGAAAGTTTCGGGATTGACACATCCGACTAGTTTGAAATACAATTTAAAATATCGCAGCAATATTGGAAAATAAAGTAGGAGAAAAATATAAAAATATGCCACCTGAAATACATTTTTAAGATTCATATTTGAAAATGTTTTTTTTTTCCCAGTCCTTTTCTTTGGAATTTGCGAAGGTTTGAAAACATTTATAATAGGTGTTACAATATATAGAATTTTACGTTGCTGAAATGTTTTTATGACATTTTTTTAAAAAAAACAAACCAAATTTATGAGATAGAAAATTTTATAATTCTTACTTTAACCAGTAAGTTAAAATTTTATACGCAAAGGCTTAAGCGATTTTATTTTCATAAAAGTTTTTATTCTTCCCCATTTTAGCTAACATATAATTTTGTTCATCATGATACATAAAAATATTTTAATATATGTTTTATTAAATTTTCTTTATCGCATTCATTTATTTCATACAAAAGCAGATATTTTCTTAGATAAGAGACTTTATACCTTAATTATCAATCAAATGCAGATGGTTTTAAATAGATATTTTCTTTAAACATGTTTCAATAAGAGAAATAATGCGGAGTATTCCACGGAGAAAGTAAGAATTCAATAATTTGAAAGAATAAACAATAACTTGATGCTGTTTTAGAGAAATGCACAGAAAAGTATTTTTTAAGAACAAAACTTTTACTGCCAGAATGCATTTACTACCCAATAAGTGGTGCATTATGTTTTCAGAAATTTGTATAAAAGGGCGCTACACGCAACAAGAATTACAAATGTTCAATATGACACTTTTCATTAATGCTAACGGTCATCAGACGGGAAACGACACTCCACACACAATGTTAAAAAAGACAAATGTTTCTTAATCTACGAAAATATAATATTACCATGAACGAAAATAAGTAATAATCTGTTGCGAGTTACCCACGATTCCGAAAAGCGTTCCTGTATCTTTAAAAAACTCACAAACGAATACATTTTTGAAATTCTAAGAAGCATTTAAAAAAAAAAGTTTTTTTGCTGCCACTGATTTTCGGAAACATATTCGAGTAGTTTTTATAGTGCATTAATAAATTTTATCAAACCGGAATATTGGTTTTAGAGATGCTATTAATTCTCAATTAAAGATGTTAGGCTGCATAATCAAATTTATACATGGAAGATTAACAAAATAATATGAATTTTAATAATAATGTTGATGCTATTAATGTATCATGTTTGTCTGTAAAACATGTCTGTAAAACATGATGTTTACTTGAGAATAGATAGCATCGTAAAATCCGATATCCCGGCTTGAAAAATCTGATTAATACACTATAGAATACTCAGAAACGTTTCCGAAAACGTGGTCGCAGAAAAAAAAACTTTGTTTTTATAAATGATTTTTTAAGTCTAGAAAATATAGTGGTTTCTGAACATAAGAAACGTTTTTCGGAATCGTGGGTAACTGGCAGGAGGTTAATGTATATATTCGTTCGATGTTATATTATATTTCCCTAGATTAAGAAACATTTGTCTTTTTTACAGTGCAGCACCGAAATGGAATTCTGCTGTAATTTCTGTGACATGATGTTTAAATAGCTACAGACAGATGCTCTGGTGAATCGCTGACTATCGGTAAAAAATGTTCGGCAAATGTTTTCCTGTTTAATTAAAAAAAATCATTTTCTGTAAATTTCTGTGTAAACCGTATCGAAAATTATTATTATTATTATTTTATTTTATTTTATTTTTTATTTTTTACTTTTCGGTTACTTGTAGATTTATGCGGTACAAAAACAATTTTTTTTTGATAAAATAAACTGATTTTACTTTATTTCTTTTCAGACTTTACATTTGTCTCTATTTTATACAACAATCTTACACTCAATACGTGTATATATTTTTAATATAGTATAAAATGTCTTAACATTTGAATAGGTGAGGAACATGTTTTTCTTAATCTTATTATTAAGTATTCGCATCTTTCATTAAATCCCATTCCGTTTTACTCATAATCGTTTTACCGTTTCTGAAAATCTACATTTTTTTTTTTTTGTCATCTTTAACGAAACTTGTATGCACCCTTGAGAGAGCATTAGAATCATTACTTTAGCAGAAAAAAAAGACTGATACGTAAATAATCAAAGATGGAGTTGCTTAGCAACAAAGAGATTTTTCGCTGCAGAAACCAAAAAAATTCAGCGTTAATAATTTATTTTTTATCTATCATTTCATTTACTGGCATTTATTTGCAGAATTCTAGTAGTCTCCAATTGTTTGAATTTCTGTGTAAGAACAGCATATTTGCTTTTCTTTTTTGGCGGCGTGTTTAATTTGTGAAATTAAAGATTTCCTTGATGCATAATTATTCTCGTAATGTAAATAATAAGGCTGCTTAATGTCTTAATTATTTCATTTCTTTGAACATAGTTTTAAATTGTTATTTTTGCCGAAATATTAAAAATTAAAATTTTTGAATTCAAGTTTTATACAAAATATTCGGAAACAAATTATAAATCCATGTTTGTATTTTTTAGTCTTAACAAATTCTTCAAAATATGGTATTTTATTACAACATTTTCATGTATGGATTTCTATAGTATAATTATTAAGTTCTGAGATGTAAATGGAACTGCATGACTCTTTGTTTCAAAAACGAACTTACGCATTTTGATGGCGATGGATACTATCAACATAAAAATTCGAAAGTTCTAAAAGATGTATTTTACTTAATACATAATAAAGGTAATCGCTAACTCTTTCTGTTGTGTTGAAATAAATTTTGTTCTGCCGGGATGATCGTTCATTATACTAATTTAATATTAAACTGCAATACTTTTACATATTTAAACATAACTTTATTCGAAAACAATCACAATTGACGAACACAGAACATAATAAATACACAGAATTCATCAGATAATAAATAAACATAAATTCTTTTTCTGACACGTGCATGTAATTTCACTTCAGTTCATAGGAGAGATACGAAATTCTTAAATACTCTTGGAATAAGAACATTTTTTATGTGTACTATTATTTTTAGATGACATTTTAATGTATTTTCTTTAATATTGTACAGAATGGAAATAATTATATAAGTAAATGAACTAAACTTTCACAAAGTAATAATAAAAAAAATAGAAAAAAATATTATTGCTATTAGGTAAACAAATAAATTTTAAAGAATTATAGCGCACATTTTCAAAGAACATTCGCGTTAAAATGAGTGCTAAAATGCTTTAAAATATATTTATACATCTAATTTTTTTTCCGTTTTTGGATATATTTTTTTATAACTTGTCCATTAACAAACTTCTTTTTTACACTTATTTTTATAGTAATCTTCTCGGATTATTAGTTTATATTGATCGGCATACTTCTTTAAATTCTTTTCCATCCTTTTAAATCCTGGATTGTCTTTAAATCCTGAATTTTTAAACTATGAATACGAATCCCCCCCCCCCTTCAAAAGTTATAGTGTCGACAATTTTTTTTTTCGGAAGATTCGTAATAAAGGGCCCATTTTCTATTTGTATAGTGACCATTTTTCAATGTTTTGTAGCAAATTGTTGAAGAAAAAATGCCGACGATAGTTTTGAATTTTACATTTACTCTCCATATTCTGAACGAAACCATTTAATAATTGCTTTTTAATTCAATTTTCTTACACGACTTTCAAATTTACAAAAATTAAATTATTTGTATATATTTTTTATGTATTTTAAATTTTATAACACCAAGTTTTTCTTTAACTGTCGCAATTTTGTGACTTGAAATTATTTATTAAAAAACAAAATAGAAAATTTAACAGATGCAATTTACGAATAATATTTTTCTGACAATAGCGGTGCTGGTACTAATATACATTATTTGTAGACTGACTGGTGTATAGAGAAATGGGATATACAGGAACTCCCAAAAAGATTGAAACGCGCTTTAACTTTTTACCTGTTGGAGATAAATAGGCTATGTAATTTTCAAAAGTGTTTAATATAGGATAGGAAATATGAATATATTAATAAAATACTGCTCTCATTTTTTTTTTTAAATTACATTTCTTAAATTTTTGTACGAACTCCCAATTTACAGTTTGGTACGATAAAATTGGTCAATTAAACATTTTTCCTTTTTTCTGCAATAAGAATATTAGAAAAACTGCATAACTGTAACTTTAAAATTATCTTAATTATAATAGAATAGAAAATATAACATACATAACTTTTTTATATTATTTATAATGCTATTTCATCAATCAAAATAGGAAATTATACAAATTGACGATGGTGTTTTTCATAACCAAAATACGTATGCTAACATGTATGGGGAAAAAAGTTTCAGAAACCCACAAAAATATAACATTACATAGAACAGCGACAATTCAAAAATACAAGTTATTTTTATATATTATGAACATAATAATAAAAAAGCAATTCAAATTATTTCCATTAACTGCACTGTATACACTGGCGAGAAAAATCAAAGGAACAACCATAAAAAGGTGCTTTATGTTAATTCTATTGCGGGAACTTCAATAAAAGGTGATTGGTTGGTAACTCAATGTTAACGTCATCACGTAGTCCAGTGGAATTAACCTTTGCTACAGAAAAATATGCAAATTTTTGAGCCAATTCTTTCTGCACGTTTGAAAAGGAGTAAAAGTGGATGATTTGAAGTCTAATTTCGAGGATTTTTCGATTAGTTGCATAAAATTTTCACTTGTACTAGGTGGAATATGTCATCCAGAAGACATTTCATCGATTGTGAGAAATGGCGTGTAATAGGGAGAATGGAAGAGTCTGTAAAGACTTAAAAATAGTCAAAAGCATCATGTCAAGAATCTGGAAACGATTTTAGGACACTTGTAATGTACAGAGACAACCAGGTCAAGGTCGTAAACATGCCACAACAGACTGTCAGGACCATTATTTGGCAACGATTGTTAAAAGAAACAGGCAAATGACGTCAGTTCATACTGCAAGGGAGTTCGCTGCAGAAATAGGAACTGGACTATCCAGATTTACTGTGAGTGACAGGCTGCATAAAAGAGGGCTGTATACAAGGAAACCCATGATTTGTATTCCACTAACTCCGGCAGCGAAATGCGTCCGATTAAAGTGGTGCAGAGATCATCGTCATTGGAGTACCACGGACTGGAGCCGAGTTCTCTGTACCGAAGAATCCCGATTTTGTTTGGACAGTTATTTCAGACGTGTTACCATATGGAGGGAGAAAAACACACGCAATAAGGCTGCAAACATTCGTGAAAGGCATCGATACGAAGGTCCTGGAATCATGGTATGGGCAGCATCATTTTGAATGGCCGCACTGACCTACACATTTTTACCAGTGCAACTGTGAATGCTGAAATATACAGAAATGACGTTTTTGATCCTCATATTAAGTTGTTTAGGGGTGCAATCGGTAATAACTTCCTTTTAATGCTCAACCCCATCGTGCACTAGTGATTGATTATCTTGAGGGCGAAGGAATACGGCTAATGGAGTGGCCTGTATATTCTCCGGATTTAAATCCGATAGAACATGTGTGGGACGCACCAGTACGTCGACTTGCATCTTGGCAACTGGCACTCTCCAAGAACTTCGGAGTACTATTTATCTTGAATACACTTTGTTACCGCAAGCACTTCTGGTTAATCTAATCCACAGTATGGAAAATCGCTGTAAAACTTGCATTTCGGTCAGGAGTAACCACATACCTTATTGATTTTTCCCGTGTTTACAGTTCAATTTCCTTATCCCCTCGTATATCACACAGTCCTATGTTTTTATGTAAATTTATTTTTTGCAGAAATAGGCAGTTCTGCATTTTGATTATATGTCAGGCATGACAAAATAAAGATCTTGTGCAAGTTTCATGTTCTTATCTGCAAAATTATTGAAGTTCGGTGAGTTTTTATAGTTGTTCCTTTAATTTTTCTCGCCAGTGTACATAACTAATATCTTCTAATAATACATCTGTAAATATTTTGCAGTTCTTAAGGTGGTAAGTTTAAGTTAACTGCATTTGTAATATGGTTCGTATTTCCTTTTTATCGCAATATCTCACATATATATTTCTTACCTGTTATACTATCCTCATTTACAATGGTCAGTTTTCAATTAAGCTTAGCTCATTCAACTTTAAAGATATTGTACACAATTTTCTCCTATTGATCTTAGTGGAGAAAAAAATTATAACTGATCATTTTATGTAGGTGTGGTGGGGAGCGCATAAAATTTTTTGAATTGTAATTTTCTGAAGGTTAATGGTAGGTTTATTTCATTAACGCATTCTCATTTCGAACATTTTAAAAAATTATGTTGTCTACTTATCTCCAACAGATAAAAAATAAAGTGCTTTTCATTTTTGGGACACTGTAAATTTTCAAAATAATTAAGCAAAATTCATCAGCTTAACAATGTCTTATACTAATATAATTTCGCTTGAATAGACAAGAAGTAATTTTAAGTTACAATATCCAGTTATTTTGGAGATTTGAAATTTTAGCTATTTTAACAGCATTTGGATATTTATTTTTATTTCCTGTGAAACTTTCAAGTGCTAAATATTCTATTAGAAAAGAAAGATTATTCGAATTATACAAATTGAGTAACACAACTTAAATGAATATTTCAGAATATTTAACTCAAAATATTTTATTAACTTAAGCATTTAAAATACATTATTCATTTTTTTAAATTCTAGATAAAAGAAATTACAATTGGCCACTAATATTAAGCACATATATCTCATGCAGTTTAAATTTGCATAGCAAATGATGAAGTTTAATTCTCTAAATAACTCTGATATTTTGTTCTAGTATTTTAATAAATCATATAGTCTTGTTACACATGATTTAGAAAAGTTTATTGGATTTAACAAGTAGATTATCATCAAAGCTATAAAAAAGAGCAAAGTACATTTATAAAGAAATTTTTATGGACCAATTATCTTTTCCCTCCGACCTCGCAAAAAAAAGATATAGCACGTGTTTGGATAATTTCTTTTACGGTTAATTCACAAATGATTAAGTACCGATTGAAAGATGTTCATTTTTTTAACATTTCTCAATCATTTAAATTCTCTGTTAACTTTTTTCAATAAATATTAATTATGAAAAATGAATGGTTTTTAATAAAAAAAAATTCTTTAAATGATGGGAATAATGAATGAATTAATAAATGAATGAATAAGAGACATACTTAATTTTGCAATTCATATATGTAATGATCCAAATATCCCAAGAGAAATAAAAACTGAATAATTCGAAAAGTACAGAAAATAGCACGATGCAACATTCACAGAAATGCACAGAGATACATGGAATTTATATATATATATATATATATATATATATATATATATATTATTGCCAGAATAAGTTCATTTGTCACCGACAGTTAGCACTGTAGTCATCCTAAAAATGCCTGTCACTGCTTAACCCATTTATGCCTAGCGTCCCAATTTTGGAACACTTTAGTAAAATGGGAAAAAGTGCATTTCACACCACTTTTGTTTATAGAAATTTAGTGTCTTATTTTATCGAGGAGTCCTAGATAAAATAAGACATTAGATTTCTATTAAAAAAAAAGTAGTGTGAAATGCACTTTTTCCCATTTTACTAAAGCATCGACGCTAGGCATAAATGGATAAGGCACCAAGTCACTGGAATTACAGCAGAAAACCTTTCCAATATTCTGCTAAATATTGTGCCTCTGGGTATCGTGATTGCCGAATATCGTCCCTCTCGTCTAGTAGTTATGTAGGTAGGTATTTCATTAAGTATCGGCCAGTTTTGGCTATATTGTTATACAAGTGATGCCTTCAGGGAGGATTTTTGAGGAAAAAGTGATCCAAATTCTCGTTCTTCTACAAGGAAAACCCTGAAGACATTGCACAGATACTACGGCCAGACAACGCTGGTATTAAACCTGCGACATCGGCCCCTAAAACCGAAAATTTGTAATGCTAGCTGCGTTGCGAATGTGTTGCGTCACTGTACAAACTGATGACAAAACTGAAACGCCACTTGTTCCTGGCAAATATATTTCTTCTAGCATTAATTATTTCTTTATTAAATAAATCCCACTTCTTTCTGTATATTTGAATGAAAAACGAAATGTGCTACTATCTATACTTTTAGAATTATTGAATGTTTATTTCATTTGTGATTTTTGATAAAATATTTATGGATTAACCAGTTTTGTACATTTACGTGAAAACTTTATGATCAACGACGTGTTACTCCAATGCTGTAATCGATCTCAAAATGCATTTATAAGAAAATTCATTTTAGGAGAAATCCCAAGCGAATGAGAGTAAATATATTTTTTGTTTATTTTACTCTTCTTAATAAAATCCACATGCAATGAAATTTATTCTAAAAAAATCGAGCCATAAAATATGTATTTTTGTTTAATTTTATACAATGCCTCTTTTTATTACTTAAAAAAAGGTATTAGAATTAAAAGCAATCTGTTTCCATTATAAAAATGTAGAGTTAATCAAAACTGTAGAGAATGCATACAATGATGCTTAAAAAGTTATTTAAAAGTATCTAAAAAAGCATAAATGTTTCTTTTTATTGTTAAAACTTTCAAATATTTTAATTATATCAAATTTGTGGTGAACAAAGTTTGACAAAACTTAGAAGATCCATTATACACGTTTGTATTTCATAGTAAATAAAAAGTATACCCTATAAGAAATCCAGGTTACAAAAC
Source organism: Maratus michaelseni (assembly GCA_963931845.1). NCBI lineage: Eukaryota > Metazoa > Arthropoda > Arachnida > Araneae > Salticidae > Maratus > Maratus michaelseni. Next base: position 192,447,278 of record OZ007587.1, read on the forward strand.
AGTTATTTTAAGATTACAAATTTTAGTTCATGTTACATGTTTTCTTTGTGTAATACTTGTATTCTATCATTTTAAAATCTTAACCATAAATTCTGAAAAATATAGTATTTTTTTTTAATTTTGATACTCAATCTTTCTGAATGGATTTCAATTTGTTTTTCATTTCATGCTTGCTTGCCACTTAACCTTGTACATTATAATGCAATTTGATCATAGGTTTTCAATCGATTTTTCAGCAATCATATGTAGTCAAAAATAACAGACTTTCTCATACGTAAGAAACAATATTACTCACCTTCGACTAGCAGTTGACCACTCGCAGTATCTGAGCCAGCACTATTTGTAACCATACATGTGTAATTTCCAACATTTTCTGCCCTAAGTTTATCCATTAGATATACAGAAGATCTAACATCATAGGAAGTTACTTTGCCAAGTTCTTCGCTCCTTATTTCTCGGCCATTAAAGTACCATTTAAAAGTTACTGGTAAATCACCCCTGCGTAAGGTGCATATAACATCAGCTCGTTCCCCAAGCCGCAATTCAGGTGGTATCATCAAAGGCTTCTGCAAAGCTGGGGGTTCTAAAAAGAGAAAAAAAAATTATTAAAGTAAGTCGTTGTAAAACAGCATATTTTCAAAAACCTATTTCCAAACATTTTGTAACTATTTGAAGTATTTAGTTTTTATTAATGTTATTATTTACGAGCTAATCATTTTAGAAGGTGTCTTATTGAAAAAAAAAAAAACATTATTAACTGAGTGAAAAAAAAAGTTTGGAATTATAAGCGAAGAGTAAAATGAGGGCTGATTAGTCAAAGCTTATTTGAAGAATACAAAAGTATCTCTTGATACAAATAACAGGGATCAGTTAAGACAGTAACTACATGTAAAGAGTCATTTTTTTATTAAAAAGTTACGCTTATTTTTGATTTAAGGTAAGTTAACAAAGAGTAAAATAGATGTTTCACCAAAAGAAGTATCATTTAATTCAAACAACAGGGATCAATTAAGACACTAACTATATGTAAACAGTCACTTTTTTCATTAAAATTTTTCAGTTCTGTTTGGATTTAAAGTAAGTAAAGCAGAAAGGAAGATGGATGATTAGTCAAAAGTTTAAAAACAGAAGACAGAAGTATTACTGTATTCAAACATATATTTTATCTATATGAGCCAAAATCATCAGAGATTAAATATAACTAGTTAGTTCAGAGATGATTGGCCATAGCAAAGCAAATAAATTATTATCAGCGCAAAAGAAGTTCTCCCCTTTTGTTCCGTGATCACCATTTGGGTTTGATATATATTCTAATAGTCATTGTACTCAATTTAGATATTTAACATATGTTTGAGGGTAAATGTGTTCAAGATAATCCGGTTTGGATATACAGTGAAGAGACAGCATGGGATACATCGTGGACTGTTAAGAAATACGACGCCATTTAATAAATAGTTTCGAAAAGAGTATCAAATTATAAAACATTACAAGAAACAGAAAAATTGCTTTAAAAATTCTATAGTAAAAGAAATTATAAAATTTACATAGAATTTTTAATTAAATTTATCCATTATTAATACAATTGTCGTGTTTTTGGTTAATTTATAATTTATTAACACAACAGAAACTTTCGAATGAGGATGTTTTGCAAATTGAATAAAAAAATATTTTTCAGTTTGCTAAAAATATACGTATTCTACCAGTACAAACATCAAGCACATAAATCATTTTGATTTTTTAAAAACTAAATATATTGAATTTAAATGTCAGATATTCGGTCTTACAATTAATTAATGAAAATTAATATCAACAGCATTCGTAGCAATTACAATTTAGGTTATTTAATGAATAAAATAATATAATGATTTGATGGGAAAAGTTAAGTGTTCAAGGGCAAATATTCTACTAATGATTATTTTGTTCAAATAAAACTTAATACCTAAACTTTATATACCAACAACTCTAAAAATTATATTAATTAAAACTACATGTATTCTTCCCCTGTTGTTGATTATATTGTTACCCATAAAAAAAACTTTCACTTACGGGGGAAAAAGATTTTTTCCCTTACAGATGAAAATAAATGTAAGCATATAACATAATTCATGATAGTTTAAAAATTTGCATGTCTTAAATGATGGAATAAATACGCCCCATTTTACTACACGAGGTTTAATCTAAATTTTTGACAATTCCCTTTTTCAAGAAATTTTTAATAGAATATGTGAAAGGATGCTTTTCCTTTTTCTAATACCCTTTTGAAAATATAATAAAAATTATCAAGTTAACATACTCAGTAATTAACTAAAAATTATTTCAATATGAATACATTTATTACTGAGAACAAAATATACAAACTTAAACCTACTAAAACACGATTCCTTATCACTACTTATTCGTACTAATTATACCAAACTGATATTTCTTTTTAGTTATATATTCTTCTAGAATACACAGATTAAAATCAAAATGAAACCAGGCGCATTGTACCACTTTTCTTAATTGCCTGTATTTCGATCTAATTAAACATTTCTGAATATTTACAAGTAAATCGAAAAAGTTCTTATACTCCCTGGAATAAGTTCGATATTTATTTAAGAATGTTAAATTCTCCAGATTCTTAATTTAGCATCAATCGATGATAAACCGACGGTTACATCACCTGAGGGTTTGCCGGCTGCTAAAAATGGACGAATGCAATTTCAAAGTAAATGTGATTTTCTGCAATTGATATTATGTCTAGAAATGAATCTGAAAAGTATAAATATTTGTGTCTCTTTTGACTGAAAATATTATGGTTTTGGAAAAACATTTATATTCTTCGCAATTTTCATGAATCAGCTATTTTCGCATAATTTTACTTATTAATAATTAAATAATAAAAAAAAACACATATATATTTTTTTTTAATTCAGAAAAAAGTATCGTAAAATTTTCCTTCATTTCGGAGCTAAGAATTTATCTAATTTTTTTATGCTTAGCTGGAAAATACGCATTTATTCTTTTTATACTTCAATCTAAAAACACATGAATGACAAATTTATTTCTTCTCGTTTTTATGTCTTAACGATTGCATTGTTTTAATTTAGTATACTTTTGATTAAACATAAACATTTAGTTTAATTTAAAAGATTCAGAATTTTTTCCTAATTTTTCTTAATAATGATTAGGAAAATCATTTTGAAATAAAAATAATTGAGATAGATCGAATTAAAGGTTATAAGGTATTTTTATTAATAATAGTTTAAAAAACATATTCAAAATAAACCATTTATGCTAGAAAAATGAGCCACACAGATCGAGATGTTTTTGTGAATTATTTGCATAGAGGCCAATCCTCGTACCGATATTTTTTAAAGTAAACTTTGTCTTTTTAATCGCAGAATTTGTGTCGTCATACGAGACGAAAATTACTGTTAAAAATATTAGTACGATACTTGGCAGCTATGCAATTACTTAACAAAGACATTTCGACGTGAGTGGCACGTGTTTATAGCGCAAGTATTTAATACTGCTCTAAAAAAAATCTCTCAAGATTTGTACCCATAATTGCACATGAACGTAAAATGAAAAATGAGCATCCATGTTAATAAAAGTACACATCATCAAATTCATTAAAGACATTAAACATAGAGTTTCACAAAATGAATAATACAATTTGCATGTTAAATTGTTATTTGAATGTATTTGAGGTTATGATTTGTAAATTTAAATAATTTTCAACTAATAACACCCAGTGTTTCTTTTCACAACCAGAGCAATCGCAATTTATTGTATAGCTAGGATATGAACAGTTAGTCTTTATTTTTCATTATCAAAATTCTACAATAAATATTTGGAAATAATTAAATAAAAGTAATACAATTCGATACTTTAAAAATAAAATTTGGGCATTTACTGGTGAATGTAGTAATATCTTTAAAAGTAGCGGTTTAATTTAAAATAGAAATCCGTAGTTTTGTATTAATCATGATTTTGAATAGTTTCTTCTTTTAAAGATTTTTTAAAAATATTTTCAAAATAATGCGTGCACTTACACAGGGTTTATGCCTTTTAAGGTGCGTTCGTAATTATATAAATGCGTAGCACATATAATCGTTGTCTGGTCCGTCCGTCTGCTCGTCTGTATGTCCGTCCGTCAGCATATAACAGGGCAAAAACTACACAACCGAATGTTTTGAAATTTAATATATATAACCGTTGCAAAATTTTGTCCAGTCATTTCAAATTTTATGAAAATCGAATCAAAATTTAAAAAGATATTAATAAAAGTGTTCTTTATTCTACGAAATTCTACCATACGTAATCTATATAATAAAAGCGCAAGTCAAGTCACTGAGGAAAAGAGATACGGGCTAACCATGTCTTTTTTCATATGCCAAGCGGCCATTTTTTTTTTTCAGAATTATTTTTTCGAATAAAATTGCATAAAAGTTACATTTTTAGAAAGATCGTTCAAAAAAATTATTTGCTTGAGAGATGAGTTACATTAAAAAATGTATTGATTCTGGGATAACAGCCGAAAATCTCAATCCATTAAAGTAAATAAAAACAAGAGATTCGTTCAGCGTGAGTCATAGAAATATTAAACCACGGAGGTAATCATTGGCAAAACAAGATCTCCATGTTGAATTTTGCAGTGCTGTCTGGTGTTGAAAAAAAATCGCATGTGTAAACATGGCATACGTAATAAAAAAAAAAAGGCATCCTCATTTCGCTCATAACAGACGCTAATTCATTTCACTGAAATAATAACAATATTTTTTTTTACATTCTAAAACTAGCTACAGTACGAACGCACCTTAGCTGTCACGTTTAACGTACAATTTCCAACTTGTTTAATTCTCTTTTAAAAATATCGATAATTAAAATGATTTAGTAATATCATCGAATAAATCAATAAAGAAAAATGTAATAATTAAAATCCTTAACATAAATCCATTTTATTTCTCAGATCAGAATATATTATTCAAGTTATTGAAGCATGATTCCTTTATGTATCATTATTTAGTATAATAATACCCAAATTTATATTTCATTATTTATTCGTCGAGAATGCAAAATCTTAATCCAAAATGAATGCAATCGCATTGTACTGCTGTGTCTGAATTTCCTGTACGTTACAGTAAATTTTGATGTAATTAAACATTACTCGGTATTTGCAAATATTTTAATAAATTGAAAAAAGTTCTTATGCTCCGCGGAATAATTTCGGTATTTATTTATGAATGTCAAAGCTGTTCAGATTCTTAATTTAGCATCAATCGATTAGAAACCGACGGTTACATCGCCCGAGGTATTGTCGACTGATAAAGATAAATGAATGCCCTTTCAAAGTAAATATATTTTTTCTGCAATTTAATTGACGCTTACAATCGAATCTGAAAAGAATAATTTACTTATTTCGTTTAATCTTTTTTTTTTCTCTCGCAATGACAGCAATGTTTGAAATTAATATGCTTTTTATTAAACATTAATATTCTGCATAATATGAAAGAATCAGCAGTTTTTTTAATCATTTTTGTGTTAATGATTAGCAAAACTCTTTAGAATTAAAAATGGATGAGGTGCTTTAAAAAAAGATATTAAGTTTTTTCTGCTTTTAATATTAGGTTAAAGGAAATTATCAGAAATTTCTGCTGCTCATGCAAAATATCTCAAAACATTTCTAATTAATGCTAATAATTTCCCCCATTTGATGTGATACTCAGAATCGTATCTGAAAAGAATAGATTACTAATTTTTTTTTTATGTCGTACTGACAAAATTGTTTGAAATTAATATGGTTTTGATTAAAAATTTATATTCAGTGCAATTTTGTTGAAGCAGCAGTTTTTCATTATTTTACCAGTTCATGATTAATGGAATTCTTTCGAAATAAAAATGTTTGAGGCTGGTACGTTTAAAAAATTATGAAATTTCTTTTCGTTTAATATTACATAATAATAATAATAATAATAATAAAACATAAATAAGCTGCTCAAACAAAATCTCTCAAATTTTGCACTTAGAATTGCCCTTGAATGTACAATGAAATATAAGTACTTAAGGCTTCTATAAATACACGCCATCAAAGACGTTAAGAAAATTAAACATTAATTACATTTTCAGAAAATTAATACTAAAATTTAGCTATAATATCATGTAAGTATGAATGAATTGAATTTCAAATTAATATATTTTTGCTGCAATTTAATTGATGTTAACAATTGAACGTAAATAGAATATTTACCGATTCCTTTTATTTTTTATGTTGTAATGACAGCATTATTTGAAATTAATATGCTTTATTAAACACTAATTTTCAACTTAGTTTTTATGAATCAGCAGTTTTTCATTATTTTACTTGTTAATGACTAGTACAATTCTTTTTAAATACAAATATGTGAGGCAGATATGTTTAAAAATTAAAAGTTTTATTTTTTTTAATATTACATTAAAAAATTATAAGAAATTATACCTGTTCACATAAAATCTCTCCCAATCTATACATTTCACTGGAATGAAAAATGAAATGTGAGTATATAGGCTCAACTAAATACGCATCGTAAAATGCATTAAAAATGAATAATTAAATGCTATTTCAGGAAATGGATAACAATTTGTTAGATTGTTATTTGGAAGTATAGATGCATGAGATTTAAAGTAAATATCGCTTTCACCGAAAAAGATAAATCATTGATTTCTTTTACTCTATTTTGATGTCGCAATGACAATAGTATTTAAAGTTAATGTGCTACAGATAATTAATTAATAGTTTATTATTCTGTATAATATTCTCATCACTTTTCTGTATAATACCCTCTCATTAATATTCTATAAAATATTCTCTAATTAATATTCTGTATAATATCCTGTAAAATATTCTCTAATTAATATTATGTATAATATTATGTGAAATATTCTCTAAATAATATTCTGTAAAATATTCTCTAATTAATATTCTGTATAATATTCTGTAAAATATTCCCTAGTTAATATTCTGTAAAATACTCTCTAATTAATATTCTGTAAAATATTCTCTAATTAATATTCTGTATAATATTTGTTCCGTACCAAACCACAAGCGCTGTTGCAGAAGCGCCACCTATAAAAAAAGAGTTAATGAGTGGGCAGTGTTGCTCCAAAATTTGTTGAGAAAGCAGCCGTGGCGATCGCATTCTTTGAGTTTTATTAAAAAATGTGTTAATAAAGAATATATTATTACAGTCCCCATCTTGAGTGATATTTGAGTTTTCTAAGACATGGTTCGTGCTACCCGGGGCATTATTACGCGCTCTATGGATACCAGTGTTTTTTGAACTGTGACCAACAAAGACTGGGTACGGTGCTACAGTGGTGGTCAGAATTATAAAAACAACTGAAAATTGCACAGAAAACATTATTTCTGAACTAAATAAAGTGAAATTTATACATAAAGCACTTTTTATGCTAGAAATCATTGTAAAATGCAAAACATTGGGAAATACAAAATATGAAATTTTTGGCATAATTAACAAAATATGTCATTGTAAAATTTGGACAAAATTATAAGGACGTTGAATGTTTTTGCTTGAAACACAGTAATAATTAATAATCTCCCCCTTCTTTTCAATCACTTTTCTCAGTATTGACGTCATGGAGTTTGACAGTTCCTTCAGAAAGTTCTTGAAAATTTTTGACCAGGCTTTTTCGATGGAGGACATGAGCTCTTGCTTGTTCTCATATGTTATACCATTTTTGTATACTTCGTGTGCCATAATACCTCACAGATTTTCCATTGGATTCAGATCAGGGCTTCTGGCCGACCAAGCAAGTAGTTTCACGAAATTAGCATCAAACCATGATTTTGAAGCTTGGGAAACATGTACTGAGGCATTGTTCTGCTGGAAGAAATAGTCTCCACTTGTTATTAACGGTGCTTCTGGTGAAAGATTATCTCCCAATACATCAACGTAACGTTCAGAATTCATTTTACCCTGCACAAAAACTATTGGAGTAGTTCCACCAGTTGTGAAACCTCTCCAGATCATTACTGAGCCACCTCCAAATGCACGCAAATTTCTTTTTGTCTACGGAGATCATACCAGAAGTAGCGAAAACCATCTGGTCCATCCAAATTAAACTTTTTCTCATCGGAAAAGAAAACATCATCCCACTTTTTTCCCATAGTAATGTATTTTTTGGCAAACTCCACCCTCAGTCTCTTATGAACTTTTGTAAGAGGCGGTCGTGACATATGTTTACCATAGCGAACCTTTTTGTCTTTTTGTAAAACACGTCGAACAGTTCGAGCACTGCATTTTAAGTTCAATTCATGTTTAATTACTGTTAACGTTTGTTTTTTGGAGCAAGCTAGCCTTATTATCATTCTTTTCTCTCGTACAGAAACACAAGATGGCCTACCTGTATGTCTTTAACGTCCATATTTACCGGGATTTTTAAGATAATTGTAAATAACCGTTCTTGATCTATTAAGCTTCGTCGCAATTTGACGTACAGAAAGTCCTGAACTTTTAAATGCATCCATTTTCCCAATCTCAAACTCCGAAAGCTTTATACATAGCGGCATGACTGAAAAACAGAATATGACGATCCCAAACGCTTACTACGCATTTATATCGTCTGGAAGTTCCGTGTGCAGAGCAAAAAACATACAAATTTTACTTTTTAGAACACATAAATACAGTTGTTCTTATAATTTGTCCATATCACATGACTCTATAAATCCATAATACATTTATAAATATGAATTTTCCACATATTTCCATAAAAACTTGTAAAAATATTTTTAATTCTTCATTGGTTTTCAGCTGTTAAATTTGCATAATTTTCTGGCCAAGTGTAGCCAAGATTTGGCGATTTTTGCCTTGTCCTTATAATTTTGAATTTTCTTATCAATTAATAATCAATAGAGTTTCTTCGAAAATGGTGAGTGAGGCATATACGTTAAAAAAATTGTGCATATATTTTCCTTCTTTTAATATGTAATAAATAAAATATCTAAACTTGATAGTGCACATAACAAATATCTAAAATATATAAGAAACATTTTTGACCAAATACTTTTATTATGTATCACTAAATGAAGTAAATGTTGCCTAATGTTCTAATGGTGAAAATACATTCTTCTAAACAATTATTGAAAAGAAAACAAATATTAAAATTGTCATATAATTCGTTGAAAAAATTTTGTAACGTTTAATTCATACAAATAAATATAACTTTAAAAACCATGGTTATTTTTAAATTAATTTTCAATTCCTCTCCAGAAAATGCAAATACTGAAAATATAAAAATGTTGTTAGCCTATAGAGAAATTTAGTTTAGAATTAAAGTTATTTCTTTCTTTCTTTGTCTTCTCATATGGATACAGTAACAAATTTGAAACATTAAAATAAAAATAAATCTTAAATTTTCTTACATGACAAACAAATTAAAGACACTAAAGAAAATAACAAATTGATAACAGTTATTTTTGTTTTGAGTTCCAAAAGAAGCAACAGTGTCATTAAACTTCTGCTAAACATATTCTTTTTTCACCATCTGGTCACGAACCTTAAAACTATTCAAAATCTAAGATGTAAAAATGCTTTTGAAAAATATATTTGTCTCAGGAGTATTAATTAAAATTCGAACCTAATAAGATATCTGTCTCTTTGTAAAGAAAAACTCATGTGTTATCTTTCTTGTGATTACTATTATATTTCATATTTACAAAAAGTATTTAAGTTCAACGAAAATACTTACCAGTATATTTTTTATTAAAAAGTGGTTTTATCAATGGCATGTCATAATAAATAATAATTTCTGCACTATTATATAAATTTCGATTTATATTATATAAAATCAACAAGGAATTGTAAATGCTTAAAATTTCATTAAACATTGAGTAAACATTGAGTAAAATATTTAGCTATACTTAAAATCTTCCCATACATAATCTTCCCAATTACAATTTTATGAATTGTCATTCTTAGTTAAATTAAAAAGAATAAAAATGTATGATAAATACTGCATATAGCACATTAAAAAGAAAAACAACTTTAATATAGTAATTTTAAATAAAACAAAAGTCTTATTTTTGCTGTATAATCATTTTTTAATAATTAGAAATTTTATACACTATGAAAAACATCGAATGCTTAATATATAAAAGTAAATTGATTAGGCAATACAGTGCGCAGCAAAAGTTTAGACAATGGTCAATTACGCTTCTGTATTGAGATGTATGTAATGAATTGTTGTAAGTCAACTGTCATATATTGCTTGGGACTTATCCTTTATTCACAAATAATAAATTTTAAATTATACGCTTTACATAATATATAATGGCAAAAAAAACAAAATTAACATTGTTGCAAAAATATAGACAATCTGTATATTTACATTAAAATAACCATAAATTAAAATCGATTTGCACCTCCATTGTTTGCAATTAGTGCAAAAATGCGACTTTCCATCGAAGAAATTAAATCCTGCATCACTTGGGGGTCTATTTCATACCAAGCACGTTCAACAGCAGCTCGAAGTTCATTAACAGAGGAGTATCGCCGAAAATTTGCATAAACCTTACGAGTCAAGATACCCAAAGGGTTTTCGATTGGGTTCAAGTCAGGGCTACACGCGTGCCAATCGAGAACATTAATATTTTAAGAGTTAAACCAAGTTTTTGTTTTGTGTGCAACATGAATGTATTCATTATCTTGCTGAAATATATACTTTGGACCAGCTAAAAGTTCCCCAAATGGCTGTAAATTGTTCTCCAATGTATGTATGTAGTCTTGCGCTGCTTGGCGACCACTGAAAAACTCTAGAGAAACTAAGACCATTAAAGCAGCAAATCATTAAAGAGCCACCATCTTGTTGTCGACTAAAGAAAGTCCTAGGCTCTTTACGCAAGTCGTGCCAATAATATGCCCACCCATCTGGGCCACCCAGATTCCACTTTTTCTGTCACTGAATATCACAGTACACCACTGGGGTCCATATGACATATGTTTATCAGCCCACTGCATTCTCGTCAATTTGTGGTGAGATTTCAAAGCTGTCTGTTTTTTTCTTTTTCCTATAAACTAATTTACCCCTTTCCTTAATTCGCCAACGAATCGTATCTGTTGATACAGAAAGTCCTGACTCACTTTTAATCTGACTAGCACGCATCATTTGTGTAGGTGACAGTGTCTGGATCCTTCTATCATCTCATTTTCTGGTCACTCGAGGCCTTCCAGATCTACGTTTTGCTTTGTAGGAGTCACACTTAGACAATACTCGATAGACAGACTTCTTTGAACGTTTCAAAGTAGCTGAAATTTCTGAAACAGTCTTCCCTTTCGATTCCAGCTTCCATATCTCAATTACGTCATCTGACTGAATCTCTCTAGCTCGCGGCATCTTCAGTAACCGATGCTAATGCAAGGTGCACTTAAATACTTCATGCATTTGACATCATAAGTTTAACATTTGCCTTTTTCCGTGAACAGTTGCCAAAAAGAAAGAAAATGTCTAAACTTTTGCAATATGCAAATTTCACTTTTTTCAGTTAAATTAAAAATTATCCTATATTAAAATCAGTATTTCTATTCTAAAATGTTTAAAATATATTTTAAAATAAGTATACCGATTTGTGTAATCCAAGAGTTCGTATTTTTTATTTAAAGGTTAAATGTCATCAGTGTCTAAACTTTTGCTGAGGACTGTATATACGTAATTATAAAAAAAAAGGAATTTATTTTCGGGATATCAAAGAACGAAATGTAATTTCCTATTATTAATAATAATTTCTGTTTATTTATGAAATTTTTAGAATTTATTTAAAATTATTAATCTAAAAATTTAGTTGTATAATCGGCAGTTTGATTCTCTCAAAATGTCTTCATTACAAAATGTTTCTTTTACCCATTGATGTTTTAGAAAGAGTAGAAAAATATATCGTTAATTAACGAAATTTCGGCTAATATTTTGAAATTAGTTCGTTAGTTTATTATTTATTCCACTTATCATTTTACTATCGAGGATAGATCTTTGTTTAGGGATTAGTTTAGTAAAATTAATAAATTTTCATTGATTATTTATTTTTGCATTCCAAAACCAGTACCTTTTATTCCGTCAAAAATAATTAGCGTATTATATTATCACTAGTTATTCATTAGCAATACCATCATTTAATTGATGCATTGAAATTTTAAAGTTGCATATGATTTACATTTATTTGAATTTATTTGAATTTAAGGATTTTCTTCGACCATTTTTTCGTTATTTGTATGCCAATGAACTCATTAAATACTTGCAATGGTTATAATTTAGTTTCATAACAGATATTTGAAATGTTTGGAACGAGTTGATTCAAATAGAGCAGTGTGGTCCTCAACTGGTATGCCGGAGAATTTCTCAGGTGTGATGCGAAAAGTCTCAGTAAACTTATATCAAGATTCTACTAATTAATAAAAGTACTTTAAAATGCAACATTCTGAATTCTGTAGTTTATAATGTAATGATGTTTAGTGTTACAAAGTTGCCTTTCTTTCGAAATTAGTTTCAATGTTCTTAATAATTCAGTTCTTAATTTTAAAAAAAAAGTAAGAGAACTTCAATAAACAGAATTAAGAAACGTATCATAATCTACTGCTTTTTCCTGAATTGTAAATTTGTGCAAAAACTATATCATATACAAAACATAAAAACTGGTAGTTTTATTGAAACATGCATTTTTTTTAATACCGCTAACCAGGCCCCTACCTGCCCAGCATGAATGCCTAGATTAACGTGTTAGTACCTGGGTGCGGGGCAGAAATCGCCTGATCACTGACTGCATGGCTGTGATCCACCTGACTATAGATTTGTTCACATCGCTGCTGTGCTTGATCTCTTGTGATTTGCTACCGTTATCTTTGTTTGCCGGTTCAAGGTTTCTGTTTAACTTTGTTGAATTGACAGATTTAATAGGTCTCGTAATTTAGAACCTTGATCAAGTGACGAGACCCTCACCTGACTAGGCACCCCCAGAGGTATTATTCACAGGTAACTTGGAGGGTTTTGCACCCACGACGGATTTTACCTGCACCAGGTGCCATTAGCGTACATATATTTACATATTTACCATGACTGTTGGCTTGTCACGTTCATGGTGGGTTGTCTCTGTAGTGTTTATCGCCTCTTTTATGGGCTGATTTCACTTCTTGTTGTATTTGTCTTTGTCAAGGCTTTTTAGCGTTTTTATAGGCTCACCCCTGTTGTGGGTTGTTTTTTGTCTATCATTCATTGGTTTTTTGTCTCTTTCTTGATATATTGTTACCTCTAGCTTGTGCAAGAGCTGGTTTTCACATTTTGAATCTTGGTCTTCTTTCGAGAGTTCCACTGGTTATTATGTCACTATCGTGGGTTTTGTCACGTTGTAACTTTTGTTACTGGTGGTTGACACATTGTAACTTTTGTTACTGGTGGTTGTCACATTGTAACTTTTGTTACTGGTGGTTGTCACATTGTAACTTTTGTTACTGGTGGTTGTCACATTGTAACTTTTGTTACTGGTGGTTGTCACATTGTAACTTTTGTTACTGGTGGTTGTCTCTTTTCTGGATGTTGCACACTCATTTTTGGTGTCTTTGTCACTTTATCTCACCCAAGCATTGGGGGTTTTGATTTTTTTTTCCTTCTTGAATACGCTTTTTGCGATCAGTCCATTGAATCCTAATGGCTGTTATCACTGCTTTTGAATTTTGTGCAACTTGTTGATTTGTTGTTTGAGAAACTTGTCGCACTAATGGAGTGGGGCTTGTTCCGTGGCCGTTAGTCCGTCATGTATCTATGAGGCTGTATTCACTTAATGTGACATTGTTTTTTCCCTATAACTTTCTTTGGCAGGTGTGCTTTGTGCATTCACCATTTAATTATTTTGTTGCGTTTTGTTCACTTTTTGTTGGCTACTTGCCTTCATCAGTTGGTGAAATTCAGTCCGTCACAGATGACTTCCACTTCTCACTAGTGCTGAAAAAAAAACGATTTTTTTTGGCGTAGCAAAGAGGTTCCTTTGCTACTTTTTTTTAAATTTTTTTAAAGATATATTAGAAAATATACCTACCAAAGTGATGGATTTTGAGGGTGGGAAATACTATTGAGGAATTTCGCTGCTGGGAAGGTGTATTTATTGTGATATGAGATCGATGTTTTCTACTAACCATCTCATCACTGCTGTTCCTTTTGTTTGTACTTGTTTGTTGTTCGCTAACTGGTTGTGCCATATTTTTTCGTTGTTCGGTGTGATGTGGATCAGATGTAGTGTTTGGGTTAGTGGGCAGTCTGTTAGATAGTGTTTGGGGGTTCCCAACACCCCGCATTAGCAGTTTGGTGCGTCTTTACGCTTAAACCTGTGTAGGTAGTCCGGGAATGCTCCGTGACCCGTGTAAATTTGACTTAGTAGATTGCAGCTGATGATTTTGCGAGAATCTACTTTTGGGAAGTATTCATATGTCTTCCTGCCCGTTTCCCCATAATCCCACTCGTACTGCCATTGTTTGATGGTGAGTTCTTTTAGTTTTCTTTTTAAATTTGATATCGGTCTTTCTAGATGGTATGGAATTTCGTTAGTTTGGTTTTCTGCAGCCTTTTTTGCTAATTCGTCGGCATCCTCGTTTCCTTGGATACCCACATGTGCTTTGACCCAGCTAATTTTGTATTTATTGTTTGAGTCTTTTACTGTTTTTTGTATTGTATCGATTAATTTTGCTACATTGAAGGGTTTACTGAGTGATTGGATGGCTGACATGCAGTCCGAGCGAATGCTGTATTCCCTCCTTGTGCTATTTCCCCATTCTGCTGATTTTAGTATAGCCAGTAGTTCGGCTTGGAAAACACTGTTGTACTTCCTTAATGGAGCTGACCATGTTTTTATTTTTTGTTCATTTTTGAAAGCTACGAATGCCGAACCCCTAGCGCGTGATTCCAATTTTAAAACCGTCTGTATATATTACTATGTCCTTGTAATTATGGCGTATTCTTGGTTCTATGGTGTCCGCGGGATGTGTTTCCCATACATTAATCTTTTTTATATAGTCTGTATGGTGGATAGTGGTTCCGTGTATTTCTGTCGTTTCTCTTAAACGTGATATTGTGCCGTATTCTGCCTCGTATTTAACTTGGAGGTGAATTGGAATCAGGCCAGCAAGTACCTGAAGGGCCGCTGTTGGGGCAGTTTTATATGCCCTAACTATAGCCAGCAAAAAGTGCCTTTGGCATGATAAACACACTGAAGCAGATAGTGTTTAGACCTAAGAATTATTTTAAACGCCATTCAATGTTAAAATTGGTCAAGATAGTACAATTAAATAAGTCTTATAGGATCAAAAAGTATGGATAGAAATTTAACCATCAGCAATTTAACCGTTCTTTTACATACTCAAACTTGACTAGATTGTAGTGTGTAGTGTCCAATCAATTTTTTAAATTGTCTAATTTTTTTCTAATTTTGTATTCAAAATTTCATTATTTGAATAGAGATTTAATTTTAAAAAGCCGTTTTTCCCTACTGTCGCTAAATTTTAAAAAAGCCCACATAATAATATTTACAGACACTTTTCAATTGAAAAATATACTTACGTGTGACTATTAAATAAAGAAAAAAAATTTAAAAATATTTATATTGTTACGTTCAAAACGTATTTAATGGTGAAAATTACTTCCTATTTTAAACGATACATTTAAATTATCATATTTAAAACGATTTTCTCATAGCATCGTTATAAAAGTCAGGGATGCAGCGATATTTTTTACTTACAAATTTTGGCTAGATCCTTGTAAGAAGATTTACCAGTATACCTATCCGAAAATACTATCGTGAAAAAATGTATTAAAAAAATATTGTTATTACAAATAATACAAAATGTTTGATTTTCCTTATTTATGAAGTAACATTTGGTTTGTGTAATTAAATGAATTAAAAAAGACATATATTCCCTTTCATAGCTTTTAAATGATCACAGTTTTTGTGAGGTGCGGAAGTTTAACTATGGGTTTGTGTGTGTTGCGAGATAAATAGGTGGAGAAACACTGAAAAGAGAAATAAATTTTTTGATGAAATATTTTTAAAATATGAGATATACACTAATGCTTCTTTATGTAAGTGATAAGAATGCCTATCTCACTTTAACAACTAGACAATTCTCATTTCAGTTTTTCATTGTTTTACATAAGACTTGAAAATACTATTGATACAAACGATAACTGAACTAAAAACGGCCTAATGTTATTAAGTAAGCAGAATCATTTTATTATCTAAGTATTCCTTTCAGCATTTTTAAACAAGACAAACGCAAAATATGATCCTACAAATAACTATGAAATATTATAAAATTAAAATATAGGAACTTTAAATTACAACGGGCAGTCAAAAAGTTCACGGAATTTCGTTGTAATTCTTTAATACCAGAATGTAATTAATTTATTTGTTTACACACAATGTCCTCTCCTCTACCAAAGAAATCATGTCATGTCAAATCCAAAACAAAAGTGATGCTCATTTCTTTGACAATAATGAAGATATTGATTTGATTGCCTAAGAGGGAGTGCTCAGATAAGGAAACTAAGTCTGTACAGCATAATGTTCCTACCGGATCCTTTATCAAGGTCTTGAAAAATAAAAACAAATACAGTATTCAGTAGAGCTAAAGCCACAGGAAAACGCGACAATAGGTGACAATTCCATAAATGTAAGAATGAAAGAAAATCGGCCTATGGTCGGCCCTGCCAGTAATACATCAATCGCGAGAAAGGAACATGGACTCTTTAAGGCTTTACAGGAGTCGGCCCTCGCTGCCAAAAAACATATTTCTCAAGCGACAATGGGCAGTGATTGTCATCAATACATATTGTGAGTTTTTTGAGTGCGATTGAGAAACTCCCTCGCGACAAGTGCACATTTCTCTGGACTACGCGATAGCTGCGCGATAGTGGGCAGAGATTAGAGGAAATGTGAACCGACAGACGGGTTTACCAAGTTAAATTTGAGAGGTAGGTTAGGTCGTCATAGATGTTTTTGAGTATCTTCCTAAAAAGTGGGTGAGTTAGGGCATTTGTGAGCCGATTTTGAGTGTACCTTGTCATTGTGTAGTAAAAATATGGATATGACGCTGTACCTTGTTCACCGCACTCGCATTAGTCTGAAGGTGCACATTTGAATTTGTGTAGATACTGCCGGAAAAGTCAATGACCAGTAAGAAAAGCTGTAGTGTGGGGTGTGAGGTAAAATAGTATGTAGGAGACTTTGAGGATTAGTGTATGAGTATGTCGGCCTTTTGTGTGATCCAATGTAGTAAGAGTGGAAAATGATGATCAATATTCGTTTTTTGTGGCTTCTTTTGCTAGGGTGTACGCCAGCTCGTTGCCAAATATGCCCTTGTGAGCGGACACATAACCGTTTCGAGCGTGGCTTACGACAGTTAATAGACTTTTCTTGACGTTAAGAGCTAGTGGGTGTTTGGTTCGGTGCATTAACTGCTTGCAGACTAGACAGACTGTTGCTATATATCCAGTGTAGGGCTGTGCCTGTTTGTGTGTGGATCCATTCAAGTGCTTGGAGGATGGCATATAGCTCGACTTTGCATACCGTGTTGTTTTCCAGTCTGCAGTCCCTCTGGTGGATGACCTTCCGTGACATAGTAAGCTGATGCTACACCGGTTACTGTTTGAGATTTATCAGTAAAAATTGTTCGCACTATAGATGGTTTGTATATGTTACGATCAGAGTTTACTTGGAAGTGTGATGTTACTTCTGTTGGATGTAATTTCCAACGATATTTTCAACAGGATCAAATGTCGTCCTTGGAAATAGGATGACATCACAAGTAGGGCTGGAAATATTCACCATATGTGGCCACAGAAAACTACTAAGATAGGTGTTCCATAATTCATAATCTATCTGACAGTACACTGTAAAAACGGCAGATATGTTTCTTAATCTAGAAAAAGAGAATATAACGATGAAAGAAAATGTACAATAATCTCTTCCGAGCTATTAACGATTCTGAAAAATGTTCTTTACCTTTAAAAATCTCAATAAGCATTATGATAACTGAAGTAAAAAAAAAGAAACGTGATGCTATTGAGAGGAAGATCAAGCATTTCATTATCTCAGTGTTTACTTAAGCATTTTGAAACAAAAGAAACGAAATACGATCTTAAAAATAATTTTGAAATGGTACATTATTAAAATGGGGCAACATTAAGTTATACCTTTTTGAAAAAAACCAAATGATAACAAAAATTATTAAAACCCTTACAGTATTGCATTAACTTTCAATTTAATCAATATAAATTTTTAAAAAATGCCAAAACATATTTCTAAAAATTATATTTTTACGGCATCGATTTTAGGCTCCATTTCACTGCCAACATTCCTCATATGTTTGATCATTTCAGAAAGGTTTAGTACTGCCGTCTCCGTTTCCATTTTCTTATCTCCTAACTTCCCAGTGACATCACTTACCAGGTAAAGGATTTTACAAACACGATAACCAAAAGCAGATGGCCACCCTCCCAAATACTAACTGCACTCCATGTAACTTTAATTCATCCTATCAAGTCTTACAGCACTTGAGGATATCAACTCAAAAAGTCTAATACGTCGGGAATATTTTTATATCTACAGAAAACCAAGAAAAGTACATCATTCCAATGGGTTAAAAGCCACGCTGGAGAAATAAGGGTAATGAAGGGGCTGACTTTTTGGCTAAGGAGACTACTAAGTGAACGCAGGAAATTTTCTTCCAAATTCATACTCTCATCTTAAAAGGTGTCTACAGATGCAATATCAACAGATATTGCAGGAGGAAGGGGACAATGGTACACATATCAACTCTTACCGTCTGTCTCTGAAAATTTATTACTACATCACAGAAACATCTACATCTTCGCGGCAAATCATGGCTCCTTTTCTTCGTACCTACATCTTTTTGGCAAATCTCCTTCTTCATTATGTGTATATGGAAATCATGGAACGTCATTACATTATTTGCTGAACTGAACTCTAATGTCAACATATCATATTCGAAAGCCTACTACAATTCTCTTATCCAATTAATTCCAATACGTTATAACGCGAAGCAATCTCCTTCAATATATAATAAACAGTGTTAAAGTATTTAAAAAATAACCAGCTATTATTTCAAAATGCAGAAGATGCTGCTCCTATAGAAGCCTAGATATTGATGACATGTTATTTTATTGACTTTAATGGAAGACTGTTTACTGACTTTAGTAGAGATCTCAACTTTAAAACAAGTTTTTAATTTAAAGATACTTTAATTTAGATTTATATTGTAACTAATGTCTTATTTTCATTTTGTTTCTGTTTTGAATTTGTTTATATTTGTATAAAATGTTTAAAGAAGAAATTGTTTAATTAAAATTTCTTCGGGGGTTTGGCTGGGCCCTGCCTTCTTGGTTAGGGTCCTTGGATAGTGGATATCGCCGCTGAGCGGGACTTGTAGAGTTTTAGCCAATCGCTGGGCCACACCGCTTAGATGAACCTGCACCTGCACCGCTGGCTTCGCATCTTCTCCAATAATTAAGATATTGTAACTATATTTTCAACAAGCTTATATATATATATTCCTTTGAAATGGGAGTAACTACTGGAAAATGTCACTATTCATGACCACAGAACAACGAGATAGGTGTTCTATAATTCAAACTGTAGCTGACAGTACACTGAAAAAAAGACAAATATGTTCCTTAATCTAGGAAAATATAATATAACCACGAACGAAAATATACAATTACCTCTTCCGAATTACTAACTATTCCGAAAAACGTTCTTTATATTTAAAAACCTCAAAAATCAATATATTTTAGAGATTTAAAGAAGCATTTATAAAAACGAAGTTTCGTTTGCAGCCACTAATTTTCGGAAAAGTTTCCAACTAGTTTGTACGGTGAAGTAATCAGTTTTCTCAACTCAGAATATAGTTTTTTTTATGCTATCAATTCTCAAATAAATATTTACATAATCAACAAACATGTTATACAGACAAACATGATAAATTAACAGCATTAACATTAACATTAAATGTAATATTACAAGGGGCAGTCAAATGAAAACCGAATACACACTAAAATATGTTTTATGGTGGGTGTTCTGTTTTGATTTGACTGCCCCTTCTATTTTGTTAGTCTCCTATGTATAAATTAAATTACACAGCTGATAATTGTTAATGAAGAATTAACAGGATATCAAAAACTGATATTCTGTTTTGAGAAAACAGATTAACATAATACACTTTAAAAATTACTCCAAAACGTTTCCGAAAATCAGAGGCAGCCAAAAAAAAAAGAAAAAAAATGCTTTGGTTTTATATATGTATCTTTAAATATCGAAACTGTATTGGTATCTGTGGTTTCTAATGATAAAGAACGCTTTTCGGAATAATGGGTAACTCGGAAGAGGTTATTGTACATTTGCATTCGGGGTTATATTATATGTTCGTAGAATTTGAAACATTTGTCCTTCCACACAGTCGCTGTCTGAATTATAATGTCCTTTCACCCCTTACAGTAATGTCATCAAATTTCAAACAAAAACAATTTTGTCCATTGGACATTTTGCTAAGATATATTAAATGCTGTAAAAGCTATGAATGAAAGCGTGAAGGTTTGGGCTGGAGTGAGACATTCTATACTTTTTACAAAATAAATAAATTGTGATCTTGTTTCCTGTATAAAACTTATTTTCATTAACGAGTGTTATCATAATCATTAAAGTTTTTACGAATAACGTGGAGGCACTTTGTATTGAAAAAAAAAATCAGCTATACATTATCAAGCTAAGGTTAATTAATTAATAAAGATAAAATGTTAAATTTCAAACTTTAATAAAGCTTATAATTATCCCAAAGTACTAAATCTTATTTTATGCCATTCTAAAATCAATAAAATTCGAAGCACACTTAGGATCAAACAGCATCTGTTGAGTCTATTTTTGTCCAAAAATCGATTTTTTGAACCCATGAAAAGAAGATAGTCCCTACATTTTACTGTTTGTAAGTAAGCGTACAGATGATGAAAAGCGCTTTTCAGATAATGGAATTATAAATAATGGGGAAACAATTTTATTTCCTTACTTTAGAATTGTTATTTTTTTACATTAAAAACAGAAAACGGTTAAGTATAAAAGTCTAGTATATTAAGATGCATTAAAAAACATTTCACAGCATCACAGATGAAAAAAAAAATAGTTTGGATCATTTAGGCTTAATTTGTTAATTATTTGAATCATATTACAGTAAATAAATGTATAGTATTTTAGATATATTTACAGAATGGCTGTAATTAAAGTGACTCTACCCAGATCGTGTGTTAGAATCTGTCTCGTTGACATATTTCTTTGAAACTTGGTATATTTATTATATGAACCATCTGGGAAGGGAAATCTTCAATAAGAAATAACAGTACAAATTTCGACAATTAAATGGTGCTTTAATGCAATTAAAAAACATCATACAAATTAGGGAATCTTTAAAACTGCTGTATTCAATGTCGAGAAATCATTCTTCAGTATGTCGTCAGAGAAGGAAGATAGAGCTTTACTGGTCAAGTTTTATCCTAACTGCAGCATTAATTTAGGTGCACTGAGAAAATATCGACACTTGAATCGTTTACCACTAGGAATTAAGTCGAAGAATGGTTTTAAAAAAATTATTACTAAATTAGAAGAGATTAGAGAGTTAACTGTACTGCGAGGAGAACGGAAACATATTTCAAATGAAACTTTAGAGCAAGTTGCTGTGGCTATGACTGACAGAGCATACCGATATTCTTTGACAACTGCGCGAATGGTGTCACGTAAATAGGCTGTCATTTGGTCAACAGTACGAAGGTTTTACATTCAATTTGAAGTGGTATCCATGTAAGTTCCATGTCGTGCAAAATCTTCAAAATCTGCTACTTCAATATCTCCATAAATGCATCAATATAATTCTTGTCGGTTTTTGGTGAGAATAACCATTGAGAATGTATTGCTTTCGGAAATTTTGTGACTAGACGAGAAGCGTTGTACTCCAGATGGATCCGCGAATAGTCAGATCTGTCTTATAGAGAGCATTGCAAGTTTAAATGTTGTGCATGAATAATCTCTACATTATGATTGCGTGCCTGTAAAAGAGTGGTTTTACTGCTAACTTCACTCTAGATGTTTTTTTATTTGAGGTGATCAGGATCACTCCTCAAAGTAATTAAAGATGATCTATCATGAAAAATCAATACTGGAAATTTCTTCAGCAGCAAGTCATTCCTGACTTAAAAGGTCAAGAATTTTTAAAGATCGTTGCTTACATGCAAAATAGTAGTACATCCTATATTAACCGAAAAGTGATGAAAATGATCGGATGATTTCGAGAAGTTTTCCGAATATCTGTCGTCCTCGTACTCCGGACTTGTATCCCTGTGACTTCTGGTTGTAGGGATTCTCGTAATATCGTGTCTATAATGAAGGAAGTATACGGACACTGCCTGAATTAATAGCAGGAATGTTGCTGCAAGTCATAAAGATTTACAGCGCAATAGCGTGTTATAACGTGCTTTGAAAATGTGATTATTAAATTAAACAAATGTTACAACTGAATAAAATAAATTCAACAAATTTGAAATTGCGATTAATACATTAAACAAGAGCTGTGATTGTGTAAATTATATGTTTCCGATTTGTTTATATAGTTCAATATATCACACATTTGAACATTGCATTGCAATTTTTTTTCTCCCATGGACCATATAACATATACCCCCTTTTTCACCCAGTTGGAAAATTACAAAAATAAAATCGTATAAAACATGTATCATGTTCTAACGAAATGCGTCAACTAGGATGGGCTCTACATAACTCTCAATAATGTCAGTTTAATTATCACTAAAAAAAGCATAACAATTATACAAAATGATAGATTTTGATTAAATGTTACCACAACAATAACCTTTTCATTTTTCATTCGTTAACATATGATATTAACTAGATAAAATAAACTGAAAGAAATATATATCTTATGCATTAAGCTACAACCATTTATGCATTAAATAAGAAATTTTTCCTTTAGAAAGTCTGTTAGTCTTGATTAACCGAAGGCAACGACTCCAACATCCTTTGATCTTTGACGGAACAAAAAGAATAAAACTTTGTAATTAATACTTTGGATAAAGTTTCTGCGGACAGTATATCGAGAGAAATTGCATGCTAGAAGAAAAAAGAAAATCATTTCGTAGTTCAAATGACTTTGGCCAAACACCAATCGATATTTCTCAGAGATGAAATGTGAAATACACTGAAACAAAATCTTAAATGTCGAAACGAAATAAATTATTTATAAAGACGTAAACCTTCTAATACATAAACTGTAGCATTGAAAATACTAATAACAGTAAAGCGTAAAAGTGAAAATTTCTCAAAATTAACAATGAATAAAACTGAATATTTTTTAATATTCTAGAAATGTATATGTAATCGGCAAAACGATATATATGTTTCAAAAAACAGTTTTATTTTCTTTCTGAGAAGTTGTAAGCATTCATTAATGAAAGCAACAACTTGAAAATTCGTTTATTTATAAAGAGACAGAAATAATGAAATATTGAAATTAGTACTTCGGATAAAATTTCTGAAGATAATAGGGATTCAGAAAATTTGCATGGTATGCGGGAGAGGAAAAACATTTCACAATTCAAACGACTTTGACCAAATAAATATCAATATTTTACGATTAGTGTTTATTGATGTGATATTTAAGCAATATTTCTCAAAAATTAAAAATGAAATACATTTATTCTTAATGGTTGACATTCACAAATTAGAATTAATATAATTATATTTTAAAGAAGTACAAATGCAAAAAAATAACATCCATATACTTAAAGCTAACCTGCTTTTTAGTTTTTCGTGCAAAAATGCTATTTATACGCATGCGCGAGCATTCAGCTAATCAGCTAGAGGCTTTTACTATCTTCAGACGCGATGTTTCAGCCAATGAGGTGAAGGCTTTTTCCTCTCTCTAGAAGCGTATGTGTTACGATTCCATTTGGTTGTTCGGTTGTTGAAACTTTATGGATTTCTTTTATTAAGGTATTTTTTCATTTTACCGTATTTATTTTCTTTTTAAGTCGTATGTATTTTACCTCTTTGAATTTTTTTATAACTAACCCTTTTTTTGAGAGAGAGAGAGATTTCGTGTGTGATATGATTAAATTCAGGTTTTCTCAGCGACGATCACAGTATTTTTACCAAATAACTTTTGTATTAATCAAGCTTTTTTGGTTATTAAGCATAGCTAAACACGAAAGAAAACTTTGTTATTTTAAGATTTTGATGTGAATTATTTGCGTACATTTATAAGGCGAGTTTCACTGAATAATTCAAGAAAAAAAAATCTCATCATTATACATATTTAGTTTTGCATTATTAATTATTTACTTGGCCTTTACTTTTAATATTTCAAACTTACAGCTGAATGTAACTATTAAAACATTTGAAATACTGTATTCGTAAAATGAAATTTCAGCTTAAACACTCGACAATTACTTTTAGTTATGTATTATTAATTATTTACTTGGCCTTTACTTTTAATATTTCAAACTTACAGCTGAATGTAATTATTAAAACATTTGAAATACTGTATTCGTAAAATGAAATTTCAGCTTAAACACTCGACAATTACTTTTAGTTATGCATTATTAATTATTTACTTGGCCTTTACTTTTAATATTTCAAACTTACAGCTGAATGTAATTATTAAAACATTTGAAATACTGTATTCGTAAAATGAAATTTCAGCTTAAACACTCGACAATTACTTTTAGGTTAAATTCAGGTTTTCTCAGTGACGATCACAGTATTTTTACCAAATAATTAAAAGTACTACATGCATGCATCTATCTATCTATCTATATTAGAAATTGTGCAGGTTTCTGGTCACTGTTTTGTTTACATATTTTAAACAAAAATTTCAATTTAATAATGCACTGAAAATTATAATGAATGCTTACAATTAAACACAACAACACAAAACAAAAAATTTCACAAAAACACATTATTTCCCCGATATTTTCCCACAACTAATCAATAAATTTCATGATATTTTATTGCGATTTTAAACCATGAACTTTAGTACTTTTTTGTTATATGGACACTATGCCAAAATGTATGTATGTATGTTTGGCGACAATGGTGTACGTATAACGGAAAAGTGCCTGAATTATTATTTTTATATATATATATAAAATATAAACATAATTGGCGACACAGCAAGTTTTCTGGATTTCTCCCTGGCTCTCTAACCACATTGTTAACAAAACAAAAAATTCACGAAAAACACATTATTTCCCCGATATTTTCCCACAACTAATCAATAAATTTCATGATATTTTATTGTGATTTTAAACCATGAACTTTAGTACTTATCTGTTATACGGACACTATGCCAAAATGTATGTATGTATGTATGTTTGGCGACAATGGTGTCCGTATAACGGAAAAGTGCCTGAATTATTATTTTTTTAAATATATATAAAATATAAACATAATTGGCGACACAGCAAGTTTTCTGGATGTGAAAGGCGGAGATGAATTTCATTCATTCAATGACCTTTTTAAAAGTTTCAAGTTTGGATTGAGTGCACATGAACATAGAAACCGATACCTATTTTTATGTTCATGATTGAGTTATTTGGATATCTTTTCGTATAGCACAGAAAATCATTTCTCCCGCTTTCGTAATGCAGATAAATTCTGGTGTATTTTTTTTTCTTCTTTTTATATCATAAGTACTTTTCTACTTTAAATTTTTTAAACCTAATAGTAATTGTCGCATTTCTAAGCTGAAATTTCATTTTTCGAATGCAGTATTTCAAATGTTTTAATAATTACATTTAGCTGTAAGTTTGAAATATTTAAAATATTAAAAGTAAAGGTCAAGTAAATAATTAATAATGCATAACTAAATATGTATAATGATCAGAATGACATATTAAAATGTGTACAGAATGACATGAAAATTTTAAAAAACTGAAATTTTGCACTTGCAACTTAATTGTAAATTTCATTGTTTACATTGGAAACGATTTGTGGATTTTAAGAATTTGCGGAACTTCGTGTCACCAAATTACTAAATCTCTCTCTCTCACTCTCCAAAAAAAAAAAGGGTTAGATTAAAAAAATTCAAAGTAGCAAAATACATACAACACAAAAAGAAAATAAATACGGTAAAATGAAAAAATTACTTTAATAATAGAAATCCATAAATTTTCAACAACGACATCAAACGAACGTATCTCATCTTTCGTTTGTGATAAGGAACGCTCCTTTGGCCCCCTCCACTCATTGGCTGAATTGTAAAGGGCAAAATTGGGGGACAAAATGACTACAGCATTTCTGAGAAAAGAAAAAATCAGAAAAGTTTCTGAAAAGTTTCAGCACAGGGAGAGAGGGTAAATGCTCTCTCGGCAATAATTATTTTTGTTGCAAGTTGGGTTAACTGTCTTTATGGTTCGAGTCGATAGTGTAGATTTCTGCAAGTTAGATTTGGGTTAACCCGATTTTTCAAAAGTTAGTTCAAGTTCAGTATATTATTTCAGATTAAAACTATATCTTTCAGGGCGTGATTCGTGCCGAAAATTTTGAAATCCCGCCCAAAAAAAGACAATGAGTGGGAGCCTCCCGCCCAAAAAATTTCAGCATTTTTGGAGAAATTTGCATTATTTAATTTACCTGCAACCGAACGATAAATTTCGTGATTTTTTTTTTCCCCGCAACCGATTGACGGACTTTGTGTTTTTTCCGCGACTGATCGACGAACTTTGTGGTTTTTTCCGTGACAGATCAATGAACTTTGAGTTTTTTCTGCGACAGATCGACGAACATTGAGTTTTTTCTGCGACAGATCGACGAACATTGCGTTTTTTAAGCGACTGATCGACGAACCTTGCGTTTTTTGGGGACAGATCGACGAACTTTGTGTTTATTCTGCAATCGATCGACGAAATTTGCTTTTTTCCCCCGACTGATCGACGAACTTTGCGTTTTTTTATGACAGATCGACGAACTTAGCGTTTTTTCCGCGACAGATCGATGAACTTTGTGTCTTTTCCACGATCGATCGGTGAATCTCAATCAAGTAAAATCTAAAGTCAGAAATTTATTTAACAACCTAATTGTTAAGGGTCCCTAACACATTTAATAGAACTTGAAAAATACACTGCATATATAAAACTTAACTTTCTTCCCTTTTTTTATAATAAAAATAAACATTTTACATAATCATTCTCAGTTGACTTAATTTTTTCAATGGTATTTTGTCATGTCTGCATTAATGTAATTCTTTAAATAGCACGTAAAATAATAGTGGGGTTTAAAGATTTTTTTTCTCCCTCCCAAACATTACAACTCCCCTCCATTTAAAAATGTTGGTAGGGAGACTTCCGTCCTTGGAAAAATTGAATTTCAAGCCCTGCCTATAATATGTTTGTGTGTATTGAGGTTTGTATAGATGTTTGTGTGTGTGCTGTTTTTAATAAAGACAGTTTCATTTTTCACACGAACCTTTCAAAAAATTCACATTCTTTGCGCAATCCTTTAACAAAATTCGTATTTTTTTTCGTGATTCTTTAATGAAATTCGCATTTTTTTCTGTATCTTTTTTTTGTCGAGATTCACATTTTTTCATCTATCCTATGACGTAATTTGTGTTTTTTTCAGCGATAATTTGACGAAATTTGTGTTTTTTCTGCGATTTTTTTTTCATGAAATTTACGTTATTTTCCATGATTCTTTTATGAAATTTGCGTTTTTCTGTGATCCTTAGACGAAATTTTCTTTTTTCGCAATGCTTTGATAATAATCACATTTTCTCTGCTGCCTTTTGATAAGATTCATGAATTTTCAGCAATCCTTCGATGAAATTCGCGTTTTTTCAGCAATCTTTGAAGAAATTCGCATTTTTCTCTCGATACTTTAACGAAATGTGCGTTTTCCAGCGATTTTTTGATAAAATACATTTTATTCCGCAATTTTTAGACGAAATTTGGCAAGGAATCGCTGTCCTTTGGTGAAATTTCCTGTTTTGCAATTCTTTGACAAAATTTGCTCATCTTTTGCGTAATTCGCTTTTTTCTGTGGCCTTTTAACAAAATTCACGTTTTACATGATCCTTTGATGAAATTAGTGTTTTTCCCGTGATCATTTGACGAAATCTAGGATTTTTTTTCCCGCGAAGATTGATTATTTGTTTTTAGTCTGCAGGTGCCCTAAAAAGTTTGTGATGCCTGTCGCTGTATTGCACGCATTCTGCCACGGTGTATCAAACAAACAAAATTCATCCTAAAGAATTATTGTTTTGTTTCTGGAAATGAACAACCGTCAACTCATTGGCTGAGTTATAAAGGGTGAAATGTGTAGGCACTGAGTATCATCTATACTATTAATGTCGGTAAACGTCTGTCTGTGTGTGTATTGTTGTGTCAGGCGTCTGTAAGCACAAAACTCTGCATGCAGACGACGGACATAAGTGCTTTTGGTATAAAAAAATTCGGAAGGGGAGTTTTTAAAAATTCACAACATTTTGCGGGAGAAGAGGGGTGCGAACGAATTTAAAAAATGAGTCCGCATCAATAATTATGGTGGCGGGGGGGAGTATGTTTTGCCCACACGGGGTGGAGACTTTTCTTTGCTGACACCACTCATATGATATATCGTTCGAAAGGCCTGCGACTGCCTTTTCATGTTATGCATCTGTGTGGTTCATCCCCCCCCTTCCCGCCAATTGGGGCGCTTTTCTAAATTTTGCACATACCACTCATGTTATATATCGTTAAAAAGGTCTGTGACCGCTTAATCATATTATGCATCTCCGGTGTCCATCCCCCCACTTTGCCCCCCCCCCCAAGGGGATACTTTTGTAAATTTTGCACAAACCCTTCATGTTACGTATTGTTGGAAAGGTTTTTGCCTGCTTATTCATGTTATGCATCTCCGGTGTCCATCCCGCCACTTCCCCCCCCTTAAGGGGGCACTTTTCTAAATTTTGTTGACACCCCTCATGTCATATATTGTTGGAAAGGTCTGTGACCGCTTAAGGATATTATGCATCTCCAATGTCCATCTCCCCACTTTGCCCCCCCCTCCCCCAAGGGGGTACTTTTCTAAATTTTGCAGACAACCCTCATGTCATATATCGTTGGAAAGGTCTGTGACTGCTTAATCATATGCATATCTCCAATGTCCACTTTGCCCCTCCCCCAAGGGGGTACTTTTCTAAATTTTGCAAACAACCCTCATGTCATATATTGTTGGAAAGGTCTGTGACCGCTTAATCATATTATGCATCTTTAATGTCCATCTCCCCAATTGTCCCCCCCCCCCAAGGGGTCAATTTTCTAAATTTTGTTGACACCCCTCATGTCATATATTGTTGGAAAGGTCTGTGACCGCTTAATCATATTATGCATCTCCAATGCCCATCTCCCCACTTTGCCCCCCCCTCCCCCAAGGGGGTACTTTTCTAAATTTTGCAGACAACCCTCATGTCATATATCGTTGGAAAGGTCTGTGACTGCTTAATCATATGCATATCTCCAATGTCCATTTCCCCACTTTGCCCCCCCCTCCCCCAAGGGGGTACTTTTCTAAATTTTGCAGACAACCTTCATGTCATATATCGTTGGAAAGGTCTGTGACTGCTTAATCATATGCATATCTCTGATGTCCATCTCCCCACTTTGCCCCCCCCCCCCCAAAGAGGTACTTTTCTAAATTTTGCACACAACCGTCATGTTATATATCGTTGGAAAGGTCTGTGACCACTTAATCATATTATGCATGTTCCGTGTCCATCCCCTACTTTACCCCCCCAAGGGGGTACTTTTTTTAATTTTGCACACACTCCTCATGTTACATATCGTTTGAAAGGTCTTTGACTGCTTATTCATGTTATGCATCTCCTTGGTCCATCCCACCATTTCCCCCTCCCCAAGGGGGCACTTATCATTTACTTGCACAACAGCGCTAAATGTGTCAGATGAAAGAAATTCCGCGAGTGCATGTGCCAGTGAAACTTAGCCAATTGCTGTTCTTCAACCTAGCTTTAATTCAAAGTGGGTTTTTTATTTATTTGAATTATTCTGCAAAAGTTTCAAACATTTTAAAGCAGCTATGAATTTTATTTTTATGGTACTATCAAGTTTTTTGCCGTCAAATTTTGACGGGTTCCATCTAGTTTAATAATAAAGAAAGAATTAATAGTTAGGTGAAAGTAGGATAATAACTCATACTTTACTATTAATTACTTCTTCAAGCCATAATTTCCAACATAATTTAATGTGAGTTTACGTACATATTCTGCATTTATCCTTGTATCATAATATCATCTACTATATACATAAAACACAAACGGAAATTTCGTTCCGTCCTTTATAACTCGAGTTCCCCTGAATGGATTTTGATGAAACGTATACTGTTCGATAGATAATTTTTCAGGAAAGGATATAGTATATATCAGAACGTTCTACGTACATTAGTTATAGAATTATGATATAAAGTTCTGTTATTTTGGCCGAAAAGGTTACCACTGCTAATTTTTTGGCGATCGTTATTCTTGCAGAAAGAATTGAAAAGGCTAAACATCTCGAAAAATAAAAGTAAAAACTGTTGCAAATTTTATTTAGAAAAAGAAAGAAAGAAAGAAAGAGAAAGAAAAACAGTTTTGATGAGAGATAATATTATAAAACGAAAATATTTAACTTAAACATGATTGGGAAAGTTCGTAATGCTTAAAAAATTATTCAATGGGAAGATTTCTATTGAAACAATATTTGGCGAGTTATCGCCTAAAGGTGTTTCTTTTTTTTTTTTTTTTTTTTTTTTTTTGCAGAAAGAATTGAAATGGCTATATATCTCGAAAAATAAAAGAAAAAACTACTAATTTTATTTTTTTAAAAAAGAAAGAAATAGAAAGAAAAGAAAAATAGTTTTGATGAGAGATAATATTATAAAACGAAAATATTTAATTTAAACATGATTGAGAAAATTCGTAATGCTTAAAAAATTATTCAATGTGCAAAACTGATATTGAAACAATTTTGGCCGATTTATCTTTTGTTTTTGGAGATTTTGATTCTACTTTTGTCCCCAAACAATTTGATTTTCAATCAAACGGTTTTTTTTTTCAAGTGTACGGCAGCATTTTTTTTTTTTTTTTTTTTTTTGGGGGGGGGGAGGTATTTTTTGGTTAGCCGGGTGCCAGTGATATATATATACATGTAAATATACACATATAGACACATATAGACATATATATATATATATATATAGACATACATATATATATACATATATATATACATACATATATATATATATATATATATACACTTATATCTACACACACACACACATATATATATATATATATATATACACACACATATTTATATATATATATATATATATATATGTATATATATATATATATGTATATATATATATATATATGTAGTATATTTATATATGTACATATATCACTGGCGCCCGGCTAACCGAAAAGTACCCTTTTTTTATTCAAATGTAAATTATATTAATAGCAATATACTTCTATTTACTTCTACCTTATATATGAAGTTTCGTTCCGGCTGCTTATAAATTGAGTTCTGCTGAATGGATTTTTATAAAGCTTGAACTGTTAGATATATAATTTTTTAGGGAAGGTTTTATTGTATAACAAATCGTTCTACTTTGCTTAGTTGAGGGGAAAATTCTATAATCAGGTAAACCCGATTATGAAAGATTAGCCTTTTTAAAAATTTCTACTGGACGAATTTTGATGAGAATTGATGTATTGTTAGTTAGATGCTATTTCAGGAATAGTTTTAGTGTACTACATATTGTTCTACGCTGCTTCAGTCAAACAGTTATGTGTGAAGGTTATATAGTCAGGTGAACCCGATTCCAAAAGATTAGCCTTTTTGAAAGCTTTTACTGGGCGTATTTTTTTCAACTTGCATTGTTAAGTAGATATTTTTTAAGGATGGTTTTAGTATATTTCATATCGTTGTATGTTAGTTTTGGAAATATATGGAAAAGTTCTATTATCAGATGATTCGATTAGCGAAGATTAGCCTTTATAAAAAGTTCTGCTGGATGAATTTTGTTAGTTAATTTGTTTGCATTGTTAGTTCGATAATTTTTAGTGATGGTTTTAGTATATTGCATATAGTTTTATCGTTCTTTACCAAACCCTAACTGTAAATGACCAAATAAAAGAGTTGGTCTATAACAGCTAAAATTTTGACTGCACATCAGAAAATATAGCGCAATGGCGTCATTTTTCAGTAATGTGGAAGGATATTCCAGGTAAGTATACAGATTGCTTTCAAATACAAATTAAACGATATATTTCGTTTGATTAAAGGTTCATTTGTAGAAACCGACCAGCACAGTGGGCGCAGCTTGCTAGTTTTAAATATATGATTAGTTGATCACAATTTTATAAATGAATGATTGTTTATAAAAAATCAAATGATACGGTCCTACCCCATCGGTGAAGTACATATTAATTTTATTGGAAAAAAAATATATAGTTTCTTTTGGAAAGGAGGATTATATTTTATTGTAGAATTTTAAATAAAGGTTTAAGTTAATATTATTTAAATTGTAAAAATCAGAGAAAGGAAGTTTGCTTTTTTATCAGTTTTATAAAATCACAATCAGTCTTTCTTGTACATGTAGTTTAGACAGTCTTTTTTTTTCTTAAATACTGTTTATGGGCTCTTCAATTACTTTTTTTTTCAATATACCTTTTTATCCCGCATAGGATATCCATTTTTACCCCAAGAGAAGGGGTGTCGCAAAGTAAATCATAAAACTGCTTCTATATTTGCTAGTCGCAGTTTCATTATGGGAAATAAATCCCTATTAAATATTCTACATACAATTATATGAAACAATTCTATAACTTTAAATCTCTTAATGTTTAAGAATTTTGAAAACTAGCAAATATTAAACAAAAATTGATAAAATTAACTTTCCAACACAGAAACTACACAAATTCCAGTATGGAGATACAGTAAAAGCTGCTGCTTCTTCTATCTTAGAGATAAGTATTTCAATAATTAGCCGCCTGTATAAGAAGCCTGTTCATATTTATTCAAACTGAGATATCCTGCTTTCACTAGACCATACGGCTTTAAACTGCTTTCTACTACTTGTAATGACGAAATTTTATTAAAATCAACAACAAATAAATTCTAGTATGTCTTCATATTGTAGAATCATATATTTAGTAAGAAAAACAGGCTGTGTTTTAAATAACAGTTTTTTTTTTTGTGAGAAGTTGTTTGTCTGCATTAACCCTAGGCAAGGGCTACAAGACTGTTTTACCTTAGAAGCAATAAAGCGTTTCAATTAGTACTTTCAGTAAAATTGTAAAATTTCCGAGAAATTGTACGTTAGGCGATAAAGGAAAATATTTCCATAGTTCAGACTGCTTTGACCGAATACTAAACTGTATTTAGCAGATATAACAATGGAATGCTTTCATTCTTAACTGTTGACATTTTAAAATTATAATTAATATCATTCTTTTTTTTTAATTGAAGATACTAGATTTCCAAATAAAATAATAACATTAAAAATTAAAAAAGAAATAAGCGGGAGATAATTATAGGTTAATTAAAATTTATAATTAATAAATCCTTCTATATTTTTTTCATATTCAAGTATCCCATACTCAATCTGCTATTTTTTTTAAATTACATTTGTCTCTTTTCTGAGAAGCTGTTATTTGTAATGATGAAAGTTAATTCAAATTAAAAATGAATAAATTATTCTTTTTTTTTTATCATATTCCAGAATCTCATAGTTAATTTGCTAATTTGTATTTAAAAAACAGTTTTCTCTTTTCCGAGAAGCTGTTAGTCTTGATTACCTGAAGACAATGACTCCAAAAAATCATTTAACATCAAAGGAAAAGAAAGAATAAAACGCTGTAGACAATAGTTGGGATTGTTCTGTGGTAGGCAGATCAGAAAAAGATGAATGTTAGAAAGAGAAGGAAAACATTTTAGGCATTTTAAACGACTAAATGCTAATAAAAATTTCTTTGAGATGTCTTATGGCACATTTTGAATCTGAAATATTCGTATTTTTATAATAAATATTATGATTCGGATACCTCTGGCCACAATTATACTGATAAATAAAAATGTAAAGAATCATAAATTTTATACAACTCTAAGTATTAATAAGCATTATGTAATACTAACTGATAGGATCGGCATTCCGCGGGCTAGTGATAATAGCCTTAAATATACCTAAAATAAGTGTTGGATGATTCTACATTTTTAAAGAAAATTTAAACCATGCAGAAAAAACGGAATTGGCGAAAGTGACTTACGAAAACGGACGCTTTTGAAAGTGTTAATATTGACATTTTAAAATACGAAGACGTCATTTAAAAAGAAAATGAACGTAGATATGGTTTTGGTATAATTTGTTTTCTCGTATTTTGATTTTCTCAGTCGATGCAGATTTTTAAACATCCGAGAAAAACGAAATTAGCGTTAGTGACTTCAGAAACGAATATTTTAAAGTGTTAATATACATATTTTTTTAAACGGATTGATGCATTCGAAAGCAAAATAAACATATGTGTTGTTTGGTATTTTTTGTTTATTCATATTTTGATTTCCGAAGCCGATGCAGAATTTGTAATATTTAAAAAAATGGAATTCGCGAGTTACTTACGGAATCAAACATTTTTGAAAAAATTAATGTTAATACTTAAAAAAAAACGAAGGTTTATTTTTAAAGAAAATGAACGTAGATGTGACATGTTAACTTTGGTTTTTCGTATTTTGATTTATGAAGATTGCAGAATTTTATACGTCGCAGAAAAAACGGAATTAGCAAATGTTGGTTTCGCAACAATTTTTTTTTATTCATATTTTTATTCATATTCATCATCAAAACTAATTGTATCATTCTAAAGGAGAATGCACGTAAATGTGGCCTGGTATTTAATTTTTTTTTCATATTTCGATCAGAATTCCGCATGCAGATGTTAAAGATTGCAGAAATCGCGAAAAACGCCGAAACCGCTTCAAGAAACATTTTTATTGAAAGGGTTAGTATTGATTTTTTTTCAAATGGATTGCAGTGTTTAAAAGCTAAAAGTATGATTTTAATTTGGCATAATCTATTTTTTTCATATTTTGAAAAGTTACGCCGATGAACTTTGAAAAACGGGACAAAACACGAATTCGGGGTTCCTTATTTTTTTAAAGGATTAACTTTCGTATTTTTGGTAACAGATTGCTCCGTTAGAAAGCTTAAAGAAGGTAGATGAGATTTAGCGTCTTTCAGTATTTCAAACGGTTTGACCAAGGGGCGCTTCGAAAGACAGGGAGAAAAAAGCCACCTTTGAACTTTCGGTGTACTCGCACGCACCGGCCGCTGCTCAACGTTTTGTCGGTCAACCTTTTTAATTGAGGGGTCTATTTAATATCTCGCGATATTATCAAAAAATAAAAAATCTGAGACTGGGGTTCATTAGGACCTGCCTTGACCTATCCTTATCCAAATTTTCAGACTATCGCACATACACACAAACAGAAACACATGCAAACTCTTTTACTGTTTTCTAATATTAGTATCGATGTATTTTTAATCCAAAGTTCACCATTGCTTACACTACATTAATTTTTTATTATGTTCATATCTTTGATCGGTGTGGCCAATCCGATATTTATATATTGTTAACTTTGAACCTTTTATTTTTGTAGCTGTTGAGATATGGCACAGTGTATTATCGTGTTGGAAAATGAAATTTTCATCCACTAAAAGCCACCATAAATCATACTTTGTGTTTATAAAATACAGGCGTGAACTTTTGAGTTCATCTATTTTTAAACAATAATTTCATTAGTCCTTTCTTGAGCAGACACAGAACACTAAACCACGACTGATACTCTTTGAGATATTTTGAGGGCTCCATGCTATGAGTCTATTTCTCCACAAACCGTGCCAGTGTTAGCGCGTAACTTTAGGAGACCATAAAAATTTAAGCGTTTTTCATCCATCTGAAGTACGCGTTAATACTGGTACGAGTTGTTGAATAATAGAAATGTCGCCTGGAGCCGTCAAAATAAAGGAGGACCAGTCGTGGTTTTGGGGTGCTGTGTCAGCTCAAGTTAAGACTAATGAGGTTATTGTTTATTAAAAAAATTACCTTAAAAGGGCATCAATAAATACGTGCACTACTTTTGAAACACAGAGTTTGGCATATGGTTTCTTTTAGGAAGAAAAAAATAATTTTTTAACAAGATAATGCATCGTACCGTATGTCAAAATCTTAAAAATTTGTTATGTTATAGTAATGTCAACCTTGATTTCACGATATGAACATTATGAAGAAATCAATGGCGTGCAATGGTAAACTTTTTTTTAATGTAAATGACAGCCAATATTCATGCGTTACATTCATACATTACATTCATAAGGCTTCAGGAAGCTATTTGTAATCACAGGTAGTCTATACTCACATCATAATTATGAAAACATTTTCCAAGTATGTAGAATAGTACGACTCAGTGACTCCAAAATATAGGAAGTTACATTTCTTACTTAAATTGTTATCTATTCGAACTTATATGCAGTGTCCTTACAATTATGAATTAAAAAAATTAATATTTTATCTTTTTTCATATTTTTTCAACAAATTATTATTATTTTAATAAAAATGAGCAATATAGTTCTCTTTGAATTATAAACACACACTATATAATATTTATTAATACTTAAAATTGCATAAAATTTGTTTTTTTTTTTTGCAATATTTTGCGTCCTCATAATTTTGGACCGGGGGATATAGTAACACCCCATTATTTAAATGTACATTTGTAAAAAAATAATGCTTAAAAATAAAGCAACAAAAATAATTTGCTATAATAATGAGAAATCTCTTACAGTAAATAACTTAACATGGAATAGATCCACTCATTTTATAAAAGCGGATTTATACAATAACGTTGAAAACTGAATCGTATCAAAACTTTGTCACCTAATTTAGTAACGTCGAATACTCAAACATCAAAAGAGAGTAAAGATTTTTAGGCGAATATGAAATAACAAACATTGTGAAGCTCTAAGCTTTGTTTTATGAACAGAAAAAATTCTAAAACATTTTATCTTTCGATCCTCTGAGCATCTGAGAGCTGTCTTGTAATTTTAAATAAACGTTTATAAAACTCAGGAAGTATTAAATTTCATTTCGTAATTTAAGGCTGAATTATCTTTTCACATCTCATCATCATATATACTTCTTAAAAGAATATTAAGTTAAATATTTTTTATCTACAGCCAATTTAACTTATTTTCTGGAAACGGAAAATTACGTGACAGTTGCTTAGAGGATTTTAAAGAACAGAAAGAAAAAAATCCCTGTAATAACGACTTTGGTTAAAGTTCTAGAGAACGTCCATGTTTTACACGAGAAAATAAAGAAATTTTTAATTCCAATGATCTAATTAAACACCAATCGATATTTATCATAAATGGAAATTGTATTAAGTGCTGAATTTGTACTGCTATAATTCTAAATTTTAAAGATATAAAAATACTTCCCAATATAATGTGACAATAGAATAAGAAATAGTAAAATGAATTAAACAGTGAGTCTAATGAAATGAACAATGAATAAATGCTTTCATTTTTCATCGCTTAGAATTTGATGTTCAATCAGCGAAAAGAACTAACGTTTGTTTTAAATAAAAATTCATTTTCTTTCTGTAAAGCTCTTAGTCTTGATTAACCGAAGACAATTACTCCGAAACCCTTTTATCTTTAAAAGTCTAAAAAATAAAATAAAAAATAAAACACACTGTAGTTTTGTTCGAGTAAAATTTCTGAGGGCAGCAAATGGAATGTAGCTGTAATTTAGGGAGAAAAGAAAGGCATTTTATGTAGTTTAATTACTATGACTAAAGACTAAACGGTATTTCTCAGCGATAAGAAGAACAAATGCTTTTAATATTAAATTTTGAAACAATATATATTAATTATAATTATGATTTTTAAAGAATTAAATATACAACAAAATACGTACAAAAGAAATGAAAGCTGCAAAGTTAAAAGGAAGCAAAGAGTTTTATGCAAATAATGAAATAACAAATGCTGAGAAGTTGTAAACCTTCTTTAACTATCATCAATACACTGGCTAAGTATTTATATTTTTTTTCCGTTAACATCTGACAGTGAGCCATCTTAGGTAAGCTAAAAGATTCATTTATGTATTAAATAAAATAGATTTATTTTCGAAAAGCCATTGCACTTGATTATTCAAAGGCAACTACTTCCAAACCCTTTTATCTTTATAGGAACATAAATAATAAAATTCTGTACTTAGGATAAAGTTTCTAAAGGCAGTTCTGATATAAGGAAGAAAAGAAAAATCATTTCATTCTCCAAACGACTTGATCATTTTCAGAGATATAACCTTAATGTTGCCATTTCTTCAAATTACAATTTTGATTTTTAAAGAAGTAAAAATTCTAAAATTAAAAATGCTATTTTCATTAGAAATAAAATGCTAAACAAAAATTAAGGTAAATGTACTCAAAATAAGCTAGTTAAGAAAATATATTAACTTCGTGAAATCTAAAAGTTTTATGCGTAATTTTTAGCATAGTCCTAAACTTCATTTATCAGCATGAACATTCAATGCTTTGTGAAAAAGGAAAAATAAGAAACTTTCTATACGCAACAATAGACATATTAAATTTATGATGCACCAGTAGTGGGTACTCAGAAGTTAATCATTCAAGTCTTGAGTTGCAAATAGTACAGAAGGTTTAATTTGTTCTACAGTATTAGAAATAAATATTCATGACGAAGAAAACATATTTAGAAGTTTAGATGTCTACATTACATCATTGTATTAGAATATAATCAAATACTCCGAAATTGGAATGTTGTTTTATTTTTGCAGGTTTTTTTTATAACTAATCTTTTAAGTGCTATTTTCCCCTCTAAATACGTTGTTTTCAACTCCTCTCTTCTCTTTAATTTTTTTTTCTTCCTCTTTCTTTTCAGATTTAGCAAATTTAACTTAACTCTTTAAAATATTGTATCATTTGAGGGGAAATAACAAAAAGGGAATTTTTACCGACTTCTTTTTTTTTCCTTCACCTTATTTTTTCCTTCTGCACAAAACAAAAAAGTGCCTTCGTAGGAGGTAATGATATTGTGCTTCATTATTCAGCAGTGATTTATTATTTTTCAAAACACGGGGAATTATTGTAAAGTGCATTTTTGAAAACTCCTATATATTATTTTTTCTCTGATTTAACATGTCGACCAAATTCATCGGTATTTAACTTCTTAAAATTGTTTCGTTGTTCTCTCTTCATGGGGCTCACCAAATTCACCAATATTTGCTATTTTATCTAGAGTGATCCATGCACTTTGAAACAAATGAGACTTTTTTGAAAAATTAAGAAAAATTGCTTTACGTTTAAGGTAATAGATATGTGTTTATCTGAAACTATGGTTCTAGAGTTTTTCTTAATTTCCAATCACGGGTAATACAGATTTGTTTGTTCTACTGGACTTTCTATTGTATTATACTTTCATAAAGTCTTTAATTTTAAATTTCCAATTTTTTCATAAAAATGTTTTGAAAAAGAAGACGTTTCACTCTTTTTCAGGGGTGATGTTCTCCTGCTGTATATATATATTTTTTCATGATTACCTTCTTCAAATTCCATAGAATGAGTCCTCAGGTTTTGAACCTATCAACAATGGTTTCAGCAGCCATTGTTACCAGCGCTGATTTAAGGATTTGGGGAAATACTGCTACTTTATCCGGCCTTCACCCAAGACTTATTCTAGTACTTCCTGTCAACAAAAACACTTAAGGATATAAAAGAGACATGCGCCGCAGGCGACCCGTGCGGGACGCACCGCACACAATCGACCACCGATCCCAAGCCCTGAGAGACTTTTATTGCGCCAGTAGCTTTGTCTCGCTACGGCGCTTCGGCCGGTCAGAGAGCCGCACTCACTGCGGACCCTCTAACCTAGTACCCACGAGTCAACGACATAGGTCGCTACGACAGTAACCCCACTCTGGTGAAACTCCCACACAGGACGGACCCGTGGCAAACTGGCGAAGGACACCCGGCGACTTCGTCGCCGAAACCCCATAGGGGGAATCGGTTTCTAGGTCGTATACTGAGTTGCCGCGACAACTTTTGCTATACCACAATTCAAGGAGTGTGAAAACCTACAAAGGTAGTCACTTTCCCTCTCGTAGTGGACAACACTTAAGGATATGAACACTTAAGGATATGGAAAATAGAAACATACATGGGTTGTATCAAATGCATTTGGTAGTACAGAACTACCATTTTTATCGATTGAGCCTTCCTGAAGTACAAAGATAAATGGAAGGAATGTCTATCTATAAATATTATAACTTGTTTTTCATGCCTAATCGTTCCGCTACTATTGAAAATCATTACATGCTCAAAAAATGTTTCTTGTATAATTCAAGAATTTGATGTTAACCCTTAACTTCTGTGACAGAAATTGTTGCATAGTTACTGTGAGTGGTCTCTGACTACTTGATAGAAATCTGAATAAAAGTCTCAATAAACTCATGGGATACTCTTCCTGTACGAAACTTTATGTACAGGACTATTATAATTAAAATTCATCTTTTCACAAGTCGTACAAGGGCTCCAAACAAAACAAAATTTCAGCAGGAATTATAGTTAAATTTAAATTTACAAGTTAAACTTTGAAAATGGAAAAAGTAGCGGTCTGTGAAACCGCTAACAAGAGTTATAAGGGTTAATGAAGTTTGTCGGAGAAAGCATAGCAATTTCCTGTCACCCTTTTCTTCAGGAATGGTGGAAACTGCTTTTTTATACAATTGTTTAAATGGTTATTTTAACGACTAAATTTTTATATTCTGTTAAAGTAATATAATATTTCTTAGAAAATAAGGTCATTTTACGAGGGTCTTGTTTTCGTAAGTAACGCGGACATTTATTGTTTTGTATTTAAATGCATGTGAATCTATTTCTGTACAAACAGCAAAACCAATTTACAAAAGAAAAAAACTTTATTATTAAATTTAATTAAAATTTTAATCAAAATATTTTTCTCTACACGAGAGAATTATTAACTATTTAATAGTCTGAGATTTTTTACATATAATTAGATCACAATCAAAACAACTTCTAAATTTTAGAGAAAAATTGGTTCAATGCAGTGAAAATTTAGTACAAGTTGTTAGATAGTCATTCAATTCAAAACTTATAAAATTGTAACCAACAAGCCAAATAACCAAACTACCACCCTTGAAGTATGGAACATTTCAGTTTTAATTTCTTCTTTTAACAATCAGATGTCGGTAAGCGTAGTGAAGTTGCACTTTCACTGCTCCAGGTGTGAGCTATTTGTATGCCAGTAGTGGGTTTGGCACACTATTGTTTCTAATAAAGAAAAATCTAAATATATTATAGGGTAGTCTGACCAGTAAGTGAACAGCCCCCAGTGAATGCACAATTAGTAAACATTTTAATAAAATAAAGTTTGAAAAACTCCCCACTAGTTAATTATCATGCTTGGTTTGAAAAAACCCGTAATTCAGTAAAAACATATTATTAATTGTACATATTATTAATTATTTAAGTTGTCATATTATTAATTATTTGTACAAATTATAAAATAAATAACATAGTATGAAAATTATTTGTGTTTAAATTGCTGCCTTTTCATTCCCTGGTAAGAACTGTTCATTTACTTGGTTTTTAGCTCACAGGCTATCAAAGCCTGAGAGCTTATGTGCGGCTATCAAAGCCTGAGAGCTTATGTGCCCGCCGGTTCTGTATGTACGTACGTATGTATATATGTACGTAACGCGATAACTCTTCATAGAAATATCCGTTTACCTTCAAATTTTGTTTATAGGTTCACTGTGTTAAGGCGCTTCCCTGATTAGTTTTCGGGATTGATTGGTTAAGTATAAAGGGGGGGGGGCTAATCCCCCCCTTAATTTATATAAATGGAATTTTCATTCAGAATTATCCCATTTGCCTCAAAATTTCTTTATAGGTTCATTGGGTTAAGACGCTTCTCTTATTAGTTTTCGGGATTGATTGGTTAAGTATAAAGGGGGGGAACGGGGGGGGCTGATCCCCCCTTAATTTATATAAATGGGTTTTTCATGCAGAATTATTCCGTTTTCCTTCAAATTTTGTTTATAGGTTCACTGTGTTAAGGCGCTTCCCTGATTAGTTTTCGGGATTGATTCGTTAAGTATAAAGGGGGGAACGGGGGGGGCTAATCCCCCCCTTAATTTAGATAAATGGGTTTTTCATGCAGAATTATCCGATTTTCTTCAAATTTTGTATATATATTCATTGTAATTAGAGACTTCCCTGATTAGTTTAAGGGGTTCTTTAGTTAACTATGAGGTTGGGGGTAACGGGGGAATGATCCTCCCCCTTAATATATTGTTGATTTCTTTATTTTTCTCTTATTTCAAATCCTTTGAAATAAGAATATAATATACAATTAGTGTGAATAGCCTGTGAGCTCAATGCCCTCAGTTTAACTGGGCAGTTTTCTTTTTATTGTATACTAGGGGGCCTACCCCCTGCGAGCTACGCTCGCCAACCCCCGCTCAGACTTTGAGACCTCTAAAAACATGACAGCGTGTTTTAT
Source organism: Maratus michaelseni (assembly GCA_963931845.1). NCBI lineage: Eukaryota > Metazoa > Arthropoda > Arachnida > Araneae > Salticidae > Maratus > Maratus michaelseni. The sequence continues at coordinate 192,490,005 of OZ007587.1, forward strand.
TTTTAAAATATTGGTAAATCTGTAATTGGGTTGCCATGCTTTTAACGTTTTAATGGGGCATTTTTTTATTACCATGGTCTCATACACAGCTGTTGCGACAACTGACGACTGTTTTCGGGATTGATAAGTAAAATCAATTACAACTTGAAAACCAGATTGTATAAAATTGTTATGTTTAAATTGTGGCTACCTCTCGGACTTTTATAACAACTATCTGTATTCTATTCTTCCTTTGCGTTTAAAGATTAGAAAAATTCCATCTGCTTGTGAATAACATTAAGAACCACGGTATTGAAAAGTACTATGTTATACACATTTTCATTAACAGGTTTTAATTTTCTCTCTATTTTAGTGCACCATCATGCATATTTTCATGTTATTTTAAATACGTAAATTATTTATTTTAATTAATATGTATATACGAATTTTCTAATAATTATGTATCATACAAAATTAATTAAATATTTTGTGCATGCATGCCTGCATTTATTCGGCATCAATTGATGCGATATTTAAACAAATTTGCTATCCGCGATAATTTTACACCATGTTATGTCACTTGAATATTGTCCATAAGAAAATCGGGTACTTTTCCAGTATAGGATCCTTTGCTTTTAGGTTTGGCGTAATTCGAGCTTCAAAAAGGGATAGATTCGTTAATATACATAGATTTGTTGCCAAAAGTTATGAAAACAAACCCAAGGAACTTTTGGTGCTTTTTTATTATAGGGGTCTTTGACGCTTTTTTAAAAAGCTTGGCGGAAAAACCAAGCAGGACAGAAAACCAAGCAGGATATTTTATTCTCCTTCCGTTCAGTTGGGCAATTATTATTTTATATATTCGTTTCAAATATCCGAATTAGTGATTTTATAAATTCGTTTAATTAAATTTTACAAAAAAATAACAAAATGATATCAATAAATATTAATTACTATTAATTCCTTTCACCCCTTTCTATTGCGTTTACATAAATGACGTCATTTGGACGAATTTATTCAAAATATTTTCAGTTTATAAATTAAATTAAATGCTGACAGACGATTGAATCCTGACGATAGAAATGTGATTTTTTTTTTTTCAAATTTTCCTGAAAAACATAATTTAATCACAATCTTGTCTTCATTATCGATTGAAATAAAAGATAAATTCAATTTCAATTTGAAAATGACGAAAAAAAGAAATCAATAATCCCTATCGGGATCCTTTCCAATTTTTTTCCCTTTTTTGTCACAAAAAAAACTGAGTAATTAGTTGCCATCATTACAGAAATATCATTAAAATTAGAAAAAAATTAATATCTCGAAAACTAATTCCAATTTCAAAATTCTATTACCAGTTTTGACATCCGCGGATTTTTATGGACAATTGGTATTAATTTCACCATCAAGCGTTTAATATTTTATTAAAAATAGCCCTGAAACATAATCAGTCGTTTAATCAGTCGTTTCATAAAATCGTTTCATAAAATCGTTTCATAAAATCGTTTCACAAATTCGTTTCATTAGGATTTTATATATATAGGGTAGATATATTTTTATTAAGACACTCCTAACATCCCAAACAAATGAAATATGAACTTCCTTTTATTATGTTTTAATCATTTGTACACCAACAGATGTATTTGCACTTTCAGACACCAAAAGATTTATTATATTACCAATCATTTTCTTTTAAAATGTGCTTAAGTGTGCATTTACTGGTCGGACTACCCTATACACAGAACTTCTACTGAGAATCAAAAAAGTGGATTAATAAAAATAAAATAAACATAAAAATAAAATTTATAACAAGTTTCAGTTTTGGGCCCTTATTTTCATATCCTACAGGTACAATTTAAGAAATTTAGTAATTTTAGTGATTTAGTGACTCAAAAGTGGACAACCGCTAAAAATTAAAAAGTACTCATTTATTTAAGTTTTAGGCTTATTTAATAAATTTGTTAAAGTGTAATAAAAAAAAATTTTAATTCAAACTTTAAAACATAAAATTAAAGAAACAATATTTTGAATAAATACTTATTTCTTAAATAAACCTGTAAGAATTTGTTAAAAAATCCTTTTTTGGACAAACTCTAACAAATAAAATTCTCCACCAACAGGAAAAACAATTGTTGCAGTCAATTTTGGAGACAATAAACTTTTAAAGGTCTTAGCTAATCATATTTCTGTCAGTTGTGTTTCAAAAGTGTGTTGACGACTTGTTTTTCAAAATTAAAAATTAGTGGCTCACTACTGGTACATGGCTCATTCTACGAGCACTTACCTTAAATGCAATAGGGATAGTTAATTAAATTTAATGCAATGATTAACAATTTTTTTCATCGCTTAATGTCTGATATTCCATCAGGTAAACAAGCTAATTTATGTTTTTAATGTTTTTTTCTTCCTAAGAAGCCATTAGTCTTGATTAATCGAGGGAAAATATTCGAAACTATTTTTATGCTTAAAGTACCAAAATGATAAAGCACTGTAGATAATTTGGATTATTTTCTAAGGAAAGCAGATTGCAAAACTGGTTATTACAGGAAAAGAAACAACTTTTATGTAGTTTAAACAAGAATGACTAAACGCTAATCGATATTCTCTGGGGCGAAAAATGAAACATTTAAATCTGAACTATTGGGACTTTTTATAATAAATACTCGAATTTATTTTTTAAACTAAAAATACTAAAAAAAAAAAAAAACTAAAAAAAAGAAAAAAACACCTAGCAATAAAAAATATATAATTTTAGTTTTAATAAAGTGTTCCGTCGCGGAAGTACGGTTTTGGCTCCATCTAGTGAGCGTTGTATCACAGCTCCACCTAGGAGCATTTTGTAAAACAATTTTTTAAGCTGTGGGTCGACCAAGCACTCGCACGTATTCTAAACACCGCCCAGTTCACGCGGCGATATTACTTATAAAAATGCAGTTCAATTTAATAATTTGTGTTTGTGAACGTCTACTGTTCTGTTACATGTTAATAAAAAGTTAAAAAGACAATCTCAACTCAATGCAGTCCACTTCATAACGACCAGATTGTAGTCCGAAGAGCCGCTGCGCTACTATGGATAAACTCAATCGTTCGAAAGGCGCCGTCAAGGCCGCAATAACTAAACTAGAACAATTTATCCAAGATAATGTAGGTCCTAAGGCCACTAATGTGAGCCAACTTCAAGTAAAATTAAAGAAAATTGAAAGCCTGCAAAATAAATTAGAAGATATCAGGGAACAGTACTATGAGTTACCTGAAATAACTCAACTTCAATTAAAGGAAATTGAGCAGGATATAGATGACTCAAGTGACCGATTAGAAAATTTGGAGGTGAGTGTGAAACTTTTATTAAACTCCTTTGATGATAAATCTAATAATATTCATATTAATGAAAACAAAACAAAAGTACGCTTGCCAGAAATTCCATTGCCTTCATTTGGAGTTGCATACTGTGATTTCGCAAATTTCAAAAATCAGTTTACGAATTTGATCATTAATAATGATCATTTAGATGATAATCAAAGGCTATTTTATTTAAAAGCCTCTTTAAAAAATGATGCTAAACAATTAGAATCTCCCGATGATGATTTCAATTCCTTATTTCAAGCCCTCATTCATAGATATGAAAATAAACGACTTTTAGTCGACTCTCATATTTCTTCAATTTTAAATTATGAAAAAATCCAGTATGAATCTCCCAAAGAATTACGAAATTTCTTAGATTGTATTAATAAAAACATCAGAGCCTTGAAAGTAATGGAATATGAGCAAAATAGCTTATCAGAAAGTGTATTCATGAATATAATTTTACAAAAAATAGATAAAGAAAGTCAAAAACAATTTGAACTTTCTCTCGAAAATACGCAGGTTCCAAATTTTGATTATTTAATGTCATTTCTGGAAAAAATATGTATTATGTTAGAGAATGTTTCTCGGTCTCATGGCGCCAACCAAGTGAATTCGAAACAGATAAAAAATAATTACGCAGTAAATAAATCAAGGTCATTTTTCATCAGTGACAATAAAAATAAAGTAAAGCCTTGCATTTTTTGTAAACATAACCATTCGTTATTTAAATGCATCGCATTTCAAAATATGAGTGTTCTTAATAGAAAAAACTTTGTAAGCAAAAATAAATTATGTATAAACTGCTTGAGATTACATAATAGCGAATGCAATTCTAAATTCTCATGTAAAAAGTGTTCCTCTCGACATAATAGCCTACTTTGCGAAAATGCGAATGAATTTCCAGAAACACAGATGAATAAACCCTTAGAATCGATAAAAGATAAACAATTAATTATGTCAGATTCCCAAAGTAAGGATAAGGTGTCTTCTTTATTATGCAGTAATCTTTTAACTAATGACTCAGAGAATTGTACGTTATTAAACACTGCAATTATTTTACTAAAGGATTCGCGTGGAAATAAAATTAAATTACGAAGTGTCTTCGATAGCGGTTCAACGATAAACATCTTATCGGATAGTGCTTGTAGGAAATTGAATTTAAAACCAAAACCTTTTAAAGGTAGCGTTTCCGGTATTAACGGTTCATATCAACAAGTGAAACGAATCGTAAATACGGATATATTCAATCAAAATGAAACATTTTCAAGAAATATAGACCTGGTTGTGTTGCAAAAAATAACAAATCATATTCCGATCACGGAATTAGACATTTCAAATTTATGCATCCCTAAGTACATAGAATTAGCTGACAGCAATTTTAATGTTCCAGATCAAGTTGATGTTCTAATTGGTAGCGAATTATTTTTTGATATTTTAAAGGGGGATAAAATTCGGCTCTCAGATGGAAAGTGTATTTTACAAAATACATAATTCGGATATTTAGTGACAGGCACACTTCCACCCATTAGTAATCAATCCTTTTGTTGTCTCTTAACTGAAGATAGTTTGGACAATACACTTAAGAAATTCTTTGAAATTGAATCCTTACCTGGAGACAATGACGAATTTGTGAAGGGTCAAGAAGAAACATTATGTGAGAAGCATTTTAGAAGCACATATAAACGCGATCATACCGGTAGATTCATAGTGCAGCTACCAATGAAAGAAAATGCTGAATCAGTTTTAGGGTCATCTAAAGAAATTGCAGTTAGAAGATTAAATAATTTATGGGCTAAATTAGATAAAAATAAAACAATGGCTAATTTATATAGAGATTTCATGGAAGAATATGAATTTTTGGGGTATATGACTGAAATTAAAGGTGAAAACACCAATGGGGTATCGTACTTCATTCCACACCATGCTGTCTATAAACCAGAAAAAACCTCCATTCCCCTACGCGTGGTTTTTAATGCTAGCTCAAATACATCTAGCGGATGTTCACTTAACTCTATTTTATTAAATGGTGGAACAGTCCAGCAAGATTTGTTTTCCATTATAACTAGATTCCGCACAAACAAATATGCATTTTGTGCAGACATTAAGAAAATGTACAGACAAATACTGATCGATCCATTGCAGAGAAATTTACAAAAAATTGTTTGGAAGTCTAATAAGGATGCACCAATTAAAATATTTCAATTAAATACGGTAACATATGGCACAGTTAGTGCCCCGTTCTTAGCTACGCGTACATTAAAGGCGCTTGCTGACGAAGAAAGAAAGTACTTTCCCAAAGCTGCAAAGGTGATACATAATGATATGTATGTTGACGATTGCTTGTCAGGTGCGGGTTCCTTGCAAGATGCACAAGAGTTACAATCTCAATTGATTCTGATTTTAGAAAAGGGTGGTATGGAACTACACAAATGGGTATCTAATCACCCTGAGTTGTTACAAGACACCGCTATTTCAGAATACGCATTTGAAGATCCCTCGCAGCAGATTTCTGTAAAAACATTAGGAATATTATGGAAGCCCCAATCGGATCATTTTTCCTTTAAAATTACGGTCATCCCTAAAGACAATTACTCCAAGAGAGAAGTATTGGCTGAAATCGCCAAAATTTATGATCCACTAGGCCTGGTTGGCCCGATTGTCACTAAAGCAAAAATTTGTATGCAACAGCTATGGGAACAAAAGCTTGATTGGAATCAACATCTGCCTCCCAACTCTCTTCGAGAATGGAACAATTTTTTGATTAAATTACAAGACATAAATAATCTTGTCATCTCTCGATATGTTCTGTCGGACAATATCGCTAGATTAGAACTTCATGGTTTCTGTGACGCATCAGGGAAAGCCTATGGAGCTGCTGTTTATTTACGATGCATCTCCACGACTAGACAGTTCAGTTCGAATCTTCTATGCAGCAAGTCTCGAGTGGCTCCCCTAAAGCCAATGACTATACCAAGATTAGAGCTCTCAGCAGCTCTACTATTGACGAAACTAGTTAAAAAAATAGTTCCGACCTTACAGTTGGACTTTGAAAGGGTGTGGCTTTGGACTGATTCTTCCATTGTACTTTTTTGGCTCAATACTCCACCACACAAATTAAAAAATTTCGTAGCCAACAGAGTGACTATGATTCAGACTCTTTCTGAAAATTATCTATGGAATCACGTATCCTCCATGTCTAATCCGGCTGACGTGATATCCAGAGGTGCATATGCCAAGGATCTAATAAATAATGACTTATGGTGGTTTGGACCAGAATTTCTTGAAAGAGAAATCACAGTTCCTAGACAGTGTCCCAATCCCACAGACATTGACTGTGTAAAAAGAACTGAAACCAGATATCACTTTGATCACAATTTCTAATGAAAATGACACTTTTTGTGATCGTCTGTATAAATGTTCTCATAATTTTTTAAAACTAATTAGAATATGTAGTTTCATTTTCAGATTTCTTGGCAATGCTCGCAAATTAGAAAGGATTTCCAATCACCTGACGGCGAGCGAGCTACAACAAAGTACTCATTTTTTGGTGAAAAAGGCCCAGGAGGGTAAGTTTGCAGCGGAAATAGCTGAGTTGAGGAAAGGACACACTGTTCCTTCATCCAGCAGCTTAAAATCATTAAATCCCTTTTTGGACGAAGGTGGCTTACTTCGTGTAGGTGGCAGATTAATCAACTCCAATTTGCCCTTTGAAACCAAACATCAATTGATTTTACCAAATGATCACGTACTCACTAAATTAATCTTTGAATTCTTCCATAAAAAGTACTTGCATATAGGTGCAGAGGGATTAGTCCATCAAGTACGCATGCAATATTGGCCCATAAAGGCTAAAAGCATAGCTAGAAAAATTGTTCATTCCTGTGTCACGTGCTTCAGGCACAATCCCAAGACACTAGATCAATTAATGGGAGACTTCCCACAACAACGTGTAACACACCAAATTCAAGTTTTTTAAATTCAGGCGTCGATTTTTGTGGCCCATTCCACATCAAATATAAGAATCAAAGAAAAGGAGTTTATTCAAAAATTTATGTGGCCATATTTATATGCATGTCTACTAAGGCAATACACTTAGAAATAGTAAGCGATTTATCTGCTGCTGCATTTATCGCGGCGCTTAAAAGATTCTGCGCTAGGAGAGGCAAGATAAGTACACTAACCTCAGATAATGCCACTAATTTTAAAGGTGCGTCAACAGAATTAGATAAGTTTAAAAAATCGCTAAAAACTCCCAGCGAGGAATTATCTAATTTTTTAGCCCAGGAATTCATAACATGGAAATTTATTCCCCCGCGTTCCCCTAACTTTGGCGGACTCTGGGAAGCAGGCGTTAAGTCCTTCAAACATCACTTGCTCAGGGCCGTAGGTAATAATAAAATTACTCTTGAGGACTTCGAAACTCTTATCATACAAATCGAAGGCATTCTAAATTCCCGGCCGTTATTTCCACTTTCAGATGACATAAATGAGTTTGAAGTGCTTACCCCAGGCCATTTTTTAATTGGCCGACCCATCACCAGTATTCCCGAGCCTACTGTTATGAATATCTCCGATAATAGATTAAACCATTGGCAACGCATTACTAAATATGTTCAATGCATTTGGAAACGTTGGTCTATTGATTACCTTAATCATTTGCAGCAGCGCGGTAAATGGCAGTTCACTAAAAATAACGTTAAAGTAGGATCCCTAGTGTTATTAAAGGAAGAAAATCTGTCACCATGTAAATGGGCACTGGCCCGGATTGTAGAAATAGTTCCCGGCAAAGACAATAAGGTGCGTGCAGTTAAAGTAAAAACTGCCACGAGTGAATTTTTACGGGGAATTTCAAAAATTTGTCTATTGCCAATTAGTGAAAATTTAATGTAAATAGCATTTATGTTGTATTGTATTTGAATACTATTCTTAATCAATTATATAACCAATTCACTGTATATTGTTCATTTTGTATTGTAATATTATCTATAATGTATATTAATTATATTCTAAGTTTAAATTAACTGCTGAAATATTTCATATTTCATCCCCGGGCGGCATGTTCCGTCGCGGAAGTACGGTTTTGGCTCCATCTAGTGAGCGTTGTATCACAGCTCCACCTAGGAGCATTTTGTAAAACAATTTTTTAAGCTGTGGGTCGACCAAGCACTCGCACGTATTCTAAACACCGCCCAGTTCACGCGGCGATATTACTTATAAAAATGCAGTTCAATTTAATAATCTGTGTTTGTGAACGTCTACTGTTCTGTTACATGTTAATAAAAAGTTAAAAAGACAATCTCAACTCAATACAGTCCACTTCATAAAGGAAACATTACAGTAAATATGTTTAAATTAAAAAGGTCCATTTATTTTATATAAACCAAATGGAAGCAAATGGAAAGTAGCTGTAATTTAGGGAGAAAAGAAAGGCATTTTATGTAGTTTAATTACTATGACTAAAGACTAAACGGTATTTCTCAGCGATAAGAAGAACAAATGCTTTTAATATTAAATTTTGAAAAAATATATATTAATTATAATTATGATTTTTAAAGAATTAAAAATACAACAAAATACGTACAAAAGAAATGAAAGCAGCAAAGTTAAAAGGAAGCAAAGAGTTTTACGCAAATAATGAAATAACAAATGCTGAGAAGTTGTAAACCTTCTTTAACTATCATCAATACACTGGCTAAGTATTTTTATTTTTTTTCCGTTAACATCTGACAGTGAGCCATCTTAGGTAAGCTAAAAGATTCATTTATGTATTAAATAAAATATATTTATTTTCGAAAAGCCACTGCACTTGATTATTCAAAGGCAACTACTTCCAAACCCTTTTATCTTTATAGGAACAGAAATAATAAAATTCTGTACTTAGGATAAAGTTTCTAAAGGCAGTTCTGATATAAGGAAGAAAAGAAAAATCATTTCATTCTCCAAACGACTTGATCATTTTCAGAGATATAACCTTAATGTTGTCATTTCTTCAAATTACAATTTTGATTTTTAAAGAAGTAAAAATTCTAAAATTAAAAATGCTATTTTCATTAGAAATAAAATGCTAAACAAAAATTAAGATAAATGTACTCAAAATAAGCTAGTTAAGAAAATATATTAACTTCGTGAAATCTAATAGTTTTATGCGTAATTTTTAGCATAGTCCTAAACTTCATTTATCAGCATGAGCATTCAATGCTTTGTGAAAAAGGAAAAATAAGAAACTTTCTATACGCAACAATAGACATATTAAATTTATGATGCACCAGTAGTGGGTACTCAGAAGTTAATCATTCAAGTCTTGAGTTGCAAATAGTACAGAAGGTTTAATTTGTTCTACAGTATTAGAAATAAATATTCATGACGTAAAAAATATATTTAGAAGTTTAGATGTCTACATTACATCATTGTATTAGAATATAATCAAATACTCCAAAATTGGAATGTTGTTTTATTTTTGCAGGTTTTTTTATAACTAATCTTTTATGTGCTATTTTTCCCTCTAAATACGTTGTTTTCAACTCCTCTCTTCTCTTTAATTTTTTTTCTTCCTCTTTCTTTTCAGATTTAGCAAATTTAACTTTCTTTTTTTCTTTAAAATATTGTATCATTTGAGGGGAAATAACAAAAAGGGAATTTTTACCGACTTCTTTTTTTTTTCCTTCACCTTATTTTTTCCTTCTGCACAAAACAAAAAAGTGCTTTCGTAGGAGGTAATGATATTGTGCTTCATTATTCAGCAATTATTTATTATTTTTCAAAACACGGGGAATTATTGTAAAGTGCATTTTTGAAAACTCCTATATATTATTTTTTCTCTGATTCAACATGTCGACCAAATTCATCGGTATTTAACTTCTTAAAATTGTTTCGTTGTTCTCTCTTCATGGGGCTCACCAAATTCACCAATATTTGCTATTTTATCTAGAGTGATCCATGCACTTTGAAACAAATGAGACTTTTTGAAAAATTAAGAAAAATTGCTTTACGTTTAAGGTAATAGATATGTGTTTATCTGAAACTATGGTTCTAGAGTTTTTCTTAATTTCCAATCACGGGTAATACAGATTTGTTTGTTCCACTGGACTTTCTATTGTATTATACTTTCATATAGTCTTTAATTTTAAATTTCTAATTTTTTCATAAAAATGTTTTGAAAAAGGAGACGTTTCATTCTTTTTCAGGGGTGATGTTCTCCTGCTGTATATATATATTTTTTCATGATTACCTTCTTCAAATTCCATAGAAACAGTCCTCAGGTTTTGAACCCATCAACAATGGTTTCAGCAGCCATTGTTACCAGCGCTGATTTAAGGATTTGGGGATATACTGCTACTTTATCCGACCTTCACCCAAGACTTATTCTAGTACTTCCTGTCAACAAACATACTTAAGGATATAAAAGAGGCATGCGCCGCAGGCGCCCCGTGCGGGACGCAAGGCACACAATCGACCACAGATCCCAAGCCCTGAGAGACTTTTATTGCACCAGTAGCTTTGTCTCGCTACGGCGCTTTGGCCGGTCAGAGAGCCGCACTCACTGCGGACCCTCTAACCTAGTACCCACGAGTCAACGACATAGGTCGCTACGACAGTAACCCCACTCTAGGGAAACTCCCACACAGGACGGAAACGTGGCAAACTGGCGAAGGACACCCGGCGACTTCGTCGCCGAAACCCCATAGGGGGAATCGGTTTCTAGGTCGTATGCTGAGTTGCCGCGACAACTTTTGCTATACCACAATTCAAGGAGTGTGAAAACCTACAAAGGTAGTCACTTTCCCTCTCGTAGTGGACAACACTTAAGGATATGAACACTTAAGGATATGGAAAATAGAAACATACATGGGTTGTATCAAATGCATTTGGTAGTACAGAACTACCATTTTTATCGATTGAGCCTTCCTGAAGTACAAAGATAAATGGAAGGAATGTCTATCTATAAATATTATAACTTGTTTTTCATGCCTACTCGTTCCGCTACTATTGAAAATCATTACATGCTCAAAAAAATTTTTCTTGTATAATTCAAGAATTTCATGTTAACCCTTAACTTCTGTGACAGAAATTGTTGCATAGTTACTGTGAGTGGTCTCTGAGACTACTTGATAGAAATCTGAATAAAAGTTTCAATAAACTTATGGGATACTCTTCCTGTATGAAACTTTATGTACAGGACTATTATAATTAAAATTCATCTATTCACAAGTCGTACAAGGGCTCCAAACAAAACAAAATTTCAGCAGGAATTATAGTTAAATTTAAATTTACAAGTTAAACTTTGAAAATGGAAAAAGTAGCGGTCTGTGAAACCGCTAACAAGAGTTATAAGGGTTAATGAAGTTTGTCGGAGAAAGCATAGCAATTTCCTGTCACCCTTTTCTTCAGGAATGTGGAAACTGCTTTTTTAAACAATTGTTTAAATGGTTAATTTAACGACTAAATTTTTATATTCTGTTAAAGTAATATAATATTTCTTAGAAAATAAGGTCATTTTACGAGGGTCTTGTTTTCTAAGTAACGCGGACATTTATTGTTTTGTATTTAAATGCATGTGAATCTATTTCTATACAAACAGCAAAACAAATTTACAAAAGAAAAAAAAAACCTTATTATTAAATTTAATTAAAATTTTAATCAAAATATTTTTTTCTACACGAGAGAATTATTAACTATTTAATAGTCTGAGATTTTTTACATATAATTAGAACACAATCAAAACAACTTCTAAATTTTATAGAAAAATTGGTTCAATGCAGTGAAAATTTAGTACAAGTTGTTAGATAGTCATTCAATTCAAAACTTATAAAATTGTAACCAACAAGCCAACTAACCAATAAACCACCCTTGAAGTATAGAACATTTCAGTTTTAATTTCTTCTTTTAACAATCAGATGTCGGTAAGCGTAGTGAAGTTGCACTTTCACTGCTCCAGGTGTGAGCTATTTGTATGCCAGTAGTGGGTTCGGCACACTATTGTTTCTAATGAAGAAAAATCTAAATAAATTATAGGGTAGTCTGACCAGTAAGTGAACAGCCCCCAGTGAATGAACAATTAGTAAACATTTTAATAAAATAAAGTTTGAAAAACTCCCCACTAGTTAATTATCATGCTTGGTTTAAAAAAACCCGTAATTCAGTAAAAACATATTATTAATTGTACATATTATTAATTATTTAAGTTGTCATATTATTAATTATTTGTACAAATTATAAAATAAATAACATAGTATGAAAATTATTTGTGTTTAAATTGCTGCCTGTTCATTCTCTGGTAAGAACTGTTCATTTACTTGGTTTTTGTATATATCTTTTTATTAAGACACTCCTAACATCCCAACCAAAGGAAATATGAACTTCCTTTTATTATGTTTTAATCATTTGTACACCAACACATGTATTTGCACTTTCAGACACCAAAAGATTTATTATAATATTACCAATCATTTTCTTTTAAAATGTGCTTAAGTGTGCATTTACTGGTCGGACCACCCTATACACAGAACTCCTACTGAGAATCAAACAAGAACGAAAAATCATGCGTCAAGCATAGATTATGTAGCACTTTCCAATGCTTCCAAAATAATTTTACAAAACATACCGTTTAATAAGCTAAAAGATAACATCTAAGTAAACAATTTGGAAAACGCATAACATATTTAAAAACATAATTTCAGGAATTTCTAACAGATACAATATTCGGAAAAATATCCGAATACTTTTATTCAGCCCTGTATATGATCTATAGATTTGTATATGCTAGGATGCTAAATTTTAGTTTAGTTAGGAAACGCGTAGCACAGTTTAAAATTATCTTTCTGGAGTTTCTGTCAATAAACGGAAATGTGTTCGCGAACTTTTGTGTTGCCCTGTATAGGATCTACAGAATTTATACACACCACGTAATAGACAAAAAGCGAGTTAAAATTAAAATCGCGTTTAGTAACTTAAAACGCACTTCCAGGAATTAGTGTTAACAGACAGTAGAGAATTCTTTTGTGTATCCCTGTAAATGAACGATGACTGCTATACACACACTATTCTGTAGTAAGCTTCTTGTAATGCACCTTAGATATATATATATAAATTTCAATGCGTTTAAAATAGTGAAATATTATTTAAATAAACCGCAGACGATTTTTCTCCATAGACGTCATGTAACGGAATTCTTTTGACTGTCCCTGTAAAGTAACTATAAGTGCTATGCACACCCTATTCCATATTAAGCTTCTTCTAATGCACCTTAGTGATATATATAAATTTCAATGCGTTTAAAATACGGAAACACTAGCTTACCCGCCCGGCGTTGCCCGTGCCAACACAACCTTAAATGTACCTGAAATCAGTGTTGAACATTTTTTTATTATTAAACAAATCTAATATTGGGGGCCCCACTACCTTAGACAGCAAACACTGGGCGTGCCATACACACTCCCATATATTACTGTAAGTCGAGTCGAAAGAGCCATACCCCTTCATGATCCAGCCCATAGAACCAGAGATATAAAGGCACCCCTGGTGGTGAAAATCGAAAAGCTCTATCTATGTAGAGTCGAATGAGCCATACCCCGTCGTGATCCAACCTATAGAACCAGATATAGGAAAGCACCCCTTGTGGTGAAAATCCTAACTAAAATCAGTCAGCTCTATCGATGTCAAGTGGAAAGAGCCATACCCCATTGTGATCCAGCCCATAGAAACAGAGATAGGAAAGCACCCCTTGGTGGTGAAATTCAGAACTAAAATAGGTAAGCTCTATTGATGTTGTGTCGAATGAGCCAAACCGTGTCGTGATGTGACCCATAGAACCCGAGTTAGCTGCAAAATCCTTTGGTTACACCTTCCACCGCCAGGGAGCACAATATGTTCTATACGAACATAACTGAATTCACTAAGGTTATCGATGTCGAGTCGAATGAGGCATACCCCGTCATGATCCAGCCCATAGAACCAAAGATACGAAAGCGCCCCCTGTGGTGAAAATCCAAACTAAAATCAGTAAGCTCTATTGATGTCGGGTGGAAAGAGCCATACCCCGTTGTGATCCAGCCCATAGAAACAGAGATAGCAAAGCACCCCATGGTGGTGAGAGGAAGTTGATGTAGAATAAATGTGATATTTAATAAAAAGTCGTTCCCACCCCACCCCCTTTATCTCGCCATTTTCGCTAATTATTACAAATATACAAATGTTTCTTAATTACATCTAATGTCCCGATCTGATAGTGGGGTTTCCCTATCTACCTATCCTAATCCGCTTTTCCCTATCATAATAGAAAAAAGCATATTTTATCAAAGAATCGCTGGCAAACGCAAATTTCGTCAAAGGTACGCAAGAAAAACACGAATTTTATCAAATAATCGCTGAAAAAACATGAATTTCGTAAAAGGATCGCTAAAAAGACATGAATCTCGTCAAAAGGCAGCAGAGAAAACACGAATATTGTCAAACGATCATTAAAAAAGCAAATTTCATCAAAGGATCACGGAAAATGCGAATTTCATCAAAGGATTGCGGAGAAAACGCAAATTTTGCCAAAGGATCACAGGAAAAATGTGAATTTCGTCAAAGGATCGCTGAAAAAAAAAAACACGAATTACGTCGTAGGATCACTGAAAAAACATGAATCTCGACATAAGTATGTGGAAAAACACGAATTTCGTTAAAGGATCACAAAAAAAGCAAATTTCGTCAAATGATTGCAGGAAAAACTTGAATTTCATCGAAGAATCGCAGAAAAAATACGAAATTCGTCAAAGGATTGTGGAAAAAATGCAGATTTTGTGAAAGGTTCACAGAAAAAACTTTCGTGAAAGGGTCGCGGGAAAAATGCAACTGTCTTTATTAAAAACAGCATACACACAAACCTCTACACAAACAAACCTATTCTGTCTTCCACAATTTAATTTGTAAATATGAAGTTAAAAAAAAAAAAATCCCTGTTTTCTCACATATTATGAGTTTTATCAGCAAGTTAAAACATTAAGTAAATATGAATGATTTGCGGAGCTGTTTCTATCAAAAATTCAATCACATCGCCCTAAAACCCTCAACAAAAATAATTATAAAGAGTGCGATGACAACATAAATTTGCATGTCCGTTCTTGGGCGATTCTTATAAAACACAAAATTTGTCACAAATGGTGATTTTTTTACAACATGCTTACAAATTAAAATGGTTTATAATTATTTAAAAAAAAACTCGGCCAGAAATAATATTGATTTTACATTTTTAAAGACTTATTCTTTATAATTATTTTGAAACAGCTCCGCAAATCATTCATATTTATTTATTGTTTTACTTTCTGATGAAACTCATAATGTGAGAAAACAGAAAATCACAAAATTGATCAATCAATAGTTGAAAAAAATCTCAAAAATCATGGTCTCGGGGGGGGGGGGGAATGCAAATATCGGCAAATAGCTTTAAAAAAATCACAATTTGTCAAATGATTTGGGGGGGGGGGTAATTGTGAAATGTACCAAATGGTTTTGAAAATAATCAAACGACAGCAGGGGTAAAAAATGTTTTTTCAATCAATCATCACAATTGGCGAGTGTGACTATTAAGATGGCCAGTGGTGGCAAAACAGTCAATCGACAAATTTTTAGTATTACTTGCAGATTGGTGAGTGCTAATTTTGTCCTATATGTGAGTGATTCTTATGAAACTCATGTCACAAAATGCACATCATAAATATTTCACGGACTGGGAATTTATAATCAGTTCATCAAAACAATTTAATAATTACCGTCAAATCTCGTTAATCCGCCCCCCTAAATGCGACGGAAAATCGTAAAATAACCAGGGGGGGGGCGCTTGCACGGTATTAGAATTGTATTATATGATATTTATGGATGGTGGTGGTGGTTGGATGCTACCGGCCGATCGTCGCAAAGTATGCATTCTATAAAGTAACAAAAGAAACAAATTTGGAAAAAAAAAATCCGTTCTCAGGTGATTAAGATTTAATAATTATTTACTGAATGTTTTCATTTTATTCAAAGTAAAGTTCAAGAAAAACATTAGATTCTTGGACGACTAAAAAAGTTCTTAAATCATAAACATCACTCAAAAACGCCCCAACAAAAAAATCATGAATATATAGAAACAGCTCAGAAAATCTGTTTCATTAAGAATATTTTTCTTGGGCGACTAAAAAAGTTCTTAAATGAAACTTCTTAAATGGAGTTAAAAATGGTTCTTAAATGGAGTTCAATAACAAATGTTAATGAGAACATACATCTTAACAATTTATCGCATGTTATGAATTCATCAATCTCGGGAACTAAAAATGTAGTCCAAAACAATTACAGGAAAAAAATTGTAAACAATAAATTACTCAAAAATTTAAATGTAAATTGTTTGTTTCCATCAAAAATATTTAATTTGTAAGTATGAGGTAAAAAAAAAATCACAATGGATTCCTAACCGCCCAAGAACTCAAATTATTTACTGAATATTTTCATACTAAAAATGCTAAAAAAAATGAAACAAACTAACTAAAAATACAGTCAAAAACAGTTTTTTAAAATATTATAAGCGTTGCACAAATTATTTACTGAATATTTTCATACTAAAAATGTTAAAAAATGAAGCAAACTAACTAAAAATACAGTCAAGAATAGTTTTTTTAAATATTATAAGCGTTGCAGATACATGAAGATATACTTTCTGTTCAGTGAAGTGTAAGATGAAATAGGCCTAAACCCCAGTGACAAAACTAACTATCTGGAACTTAATATGATATATATTGCATATTTCAAACTATTTTTGAAATATTATTAGCGTTGCAGACACACGAAGATAGTTCTGTCACTGGGTTTAGGCCAATTTCATCTTACACTTCACTGAACAGAAAGTAAATAAATCGTCGCTGGTAGCTAGATCCATAGAGTAATGGAATATCTTTAATCTGTGGCTAGATCCTGGATGCTGCACCTGCTCTCATTGGCTGGCTGCTTCGTTGCCACGGATGGTGTTGCCGAGGCTATTTCATGGGAGGAGCTTGAAATAGCCTCGAACCCAAAATTCCATATACACGTTTTAATTTTTTTTAAAAAATCTAAATTAAAATTTAAAAATCCGACCGTGAGGTATACTGTCCGGTGATAACATCTACACATGACAAAAACTTCTGAGTCCTAGGTGGTATAATTAGGAGAAATCCGCGGGCAGGCAGACAGACACTTACTCTTTTATAGAGATAGAGATTATTTAAATAAACCGCAAATGATTTTTCCCCATAGACCGCAATGTAACGGAATTCTTTTGAGTGTCCCTGTAATAAAACTATAAGTGCTACACACTTCCGTTGAAATAGGGAACATGCTATAGATAACGACAATAACATATAAAAATTGCAGAGCAATCCGAGCATATTTACGGGAGTTAGAGCACGGACAGACGGCCAGACGGCAGATGGCCATACGGCCAGACAAACCGAAGTCATTAGCACTTTTCAACTAGGTTGGAAAGTGCTAAAAAGTGAATTAATAAAAATAAAATTTATAACAAGTTTCAGTTTTGGGCCCTTATTTTCAGATCCTACGGGTACAATTTAAGAAATTTAGTAATTTTAGTGATTTAGTGACTCAAAAGTGGACAACCGCTAAAAATTAAAAAGTACTCATTTGTTTAAGTTTTAGGCTTATTTAATAAATTTGTTAAAGTGTAATAAAAAATATTTTTTTTAATTCAAACTTTAAAACATAAAATTAAAGAAACAATATTTTGAATAAATACTTATTTCTTACATAAACCTGTAAAAATTTGTTAAAAAATCCTTCTTTGGACAAACTCTAACAAATAAAATTCTCCACCAACAGGAAAAACAATTGTTGCAGTCAATTTTGGAGACAATAAACTTTTAAAGGTCTTAGCTAATCATATTTCTGTCAGTTGTGTTTCAAAAGTGTGTTGGCGACTTGTTTTTCAAAATTAAAAATTAGTGGTTCACTACTGGTACATGGCTCATTCTACGAGCACTTACCTTAAATGCAATAGGGATAGTTAATTAAAATTAATCACAGCATTAAAATTAATGCAATGATTAACAATTTTTTTCATCGCTTAATGTCTGATATTCCATCAGGTAAACAAGCTAATTTATGTTTTTGTTTTTTTTTCTTCCTAAGAAGCCATTAGTCTTGATTAATCGAGGAAAAATATTCTAAACTATTTTTATGCTTAAAGTACCAAAATGATAAAGCACTGTAGATAATTTGGATTATTTTCTAAGGAAAGCAGATTGCAAAACTGGTTATTACAGGAAAAGAAACAACTTTTATGTAGTTTAAACAAGAATGACTAAACGCTAATCGATATTCTCTGGGGCGAAAAATGAAACATTTAAATCTGAACTACTGGGACTTTTTATAATAAATACTCGAATTTATTTTTTAAGCTAAAAATACTAAAAAAAAAAAAAAAACTAAAAAAAAAAGAAAAAAAACACCTAGCAATAAAAAATATATAATTTTAGTTTTAATAAAGGAAACATTACAGTAAATATGTTTAAATTAAATAGGTCCATTTATTTTATATGAACCAATGCCTACTATTCACTCTTCAAAAGGAGCACAGAAAATCATTTATGGATTAAAAAAAACTTTTTTTTTCTCTAAATCTGCTAGTCTTGATTAATTGAAAGCAACGACTCCAAAACCCTTTTATTTTTGAAGGAACAGAAAGAATAAAATGCTGCAATTAGAACTTCGGATAAAGCTTCTGAATGAAGCTGATTGAGAGAAATTGCATGTTGGCCGTGAAAGAAAAATCATTTCAAAGTTCAAACAACTTTGACTAAAGGCCAGTCTATATTTCTCAGAGAAGTAAAATGAAATCGTTTTAATTGAATACTTTTGTTTAAAACAAAATATACAGTTCTAAGTTTTTGAAAGTCTAAATGGTGATAAATAAAATTTAACGATAAAAAACTGTCAAACATAATGGTGGAAGTATATTAAAATTAACAATGAATAAATCTTACGATTCGTTCATATTCTAGAATCTCGTATTTAGTCAGCAAATTATGATTTAAATAAAATAAATATTTATGAGAAGTTGTTAGTCCTAATTAAGCAAAGGCGATGGAACCAAACTCTTAAAAAAAAAAAAAGAGCAAAACGTTATAATTAGTACTTTGAATGAAATTTCTGAAGACAGCAGAGATTCAGAGGAATTGCATGTTAGGTGGGAAAGGAGAAACATTTCATAATTTAAACGACTTTGGCAATACACTATTATTTTTCATAGATGAAAAATGTGAAGGTTTAATCTTAACATTTGACATTTTGAAAATAAAATTAATATTATTCTCATTTTTAAAGAGGTAAAAATACTAAGAAGAAATAAAAATCAACAGTAAAACCCGAAATAATCGTTACTTGTAATTGTAAAAAAAAAAAAAAAAGGGAATATAAGCAGTGATTTTTGTCGCACCCCCCCCCCCCCCCCCCAGAATAGATTAATTTTGTCCGATATGTTTTGATTATTTTTGTACCATTTAGGATATAGATTACTGTATATCTGATTTATTTTTGTTTGGAGATTGTTTAAATGTGTTATACAAAATCAGAAACATGGATATATTTAGCAAATTTTAGTGTATTTCAATGACATGACATCAATTTTATTTTAATTTGGTATGAATCGCTAACGTACCAATGTAGTTTTAACGTAGATTATACTTTATTATTGAAACAAGAGGATCCAACGCGGGCTTTCCGTGTTACACAACATACTGCCTGGTATATAAAAAATAGAAGAAAACCTTTTTATTATTATTCAATTGATTTGTACTTTTGATATATATATTTAGATTGCGCACATTTCCCACTATCAATACCAAAAACCATTTTTATATGAAAAATACCAATTATGTATTCAAATAAGGTTTTGAAATTCATTAAAAGCGATACTTTTGTATTAGCTGCATGGCAGATATGAATAGACAAAAAAATCGTTAAATATGTTGCTACTTTTAACAGCCTTTTTTATTCTGATAACTTCAATGTTTATGTGCGCAATTCAATTACATGTCTGTTAAATTTGTGTTTTATATATAATACATTTCTTTATTGGTCATGTAGTTTTAATTTTGCTATGAAATATTACTCGGAAACGAATGTTTCGAACTATTTACATTGTTTTAAATGCAAACTGATTAATATTTCATAAACTGGTGGCACGTGACATAGATAGTTTCTTAAAAATTATGTTTGAATAAAAAAAACATAAAAAAACAGTAAATTAAAATACAATTTTCAAGCAAACTACATTAGAAAGAACATTTTTTTTTCTCTTCGACGCACAGTGGGGCGTTTTGTGGATCTAGGTGGACAAAATTTTTGCGTTGAAGTTTAATTAGGTTTTTGCTGGGTTTTCGGATCTATCAGTAATAAAATAATCAAACAATGATAAATATTTGGCTTATTTAACAATTTATATTATTATTATTATTATTATTATTTATATTATTATTATTTATTTATATTATAATTTTGTAATTTCCTTGAAACTACACATGTATTCAAAGTTTCAGCTCAATCGGGTGATTAAAAGGGGTTTAAAATTGACTTGCAAGATTTGAATTAAACACTCAAACACACACTTCAAGTTAATATAACTTAATGATTCGCAAATTTTCGCAGGAGCTTTCTTAAGTTTCCAATACTTTAGGAATGGTACTTTGATTTTAAAAAATGCTTATTTCTTAATAATGCTTAATACTGTATTAAAATTCACGATGAAGTTTGAAAACAAGATGGCGCTTATTTTCAAACAACAATAGGTTAAATCTTGTGACAAACATGTGACATATGTCCAGTAAACTCCGGCTTTCAAATAAAACAGAAAAGTCACGACTTGCTTTCGAACTTACAGAAAAATAATGCAACTGTTGAAACTCCCTCAAACCAACTGCCTTCTTTACGGTCATAGTTTATCCACACATCGGATTTTTTCGACAAAACTCGTACGGATCTCGACAGAAGAGACGTTCGGCTACTAGTATACTCGGTCTTGTTAAATTCCGAGATAACCGGAAAAATGAATTTTGTCCACCTAGACCATCAAAACGCCTCACTGTGCGACGGTGTAAAAATTGAAATTGTGCAATATTTAGAAGCTAAATAAATCGCAGTAAAAACGAAATTAATTGGTTAGGTCGTTAATACGACATCAATGTTACTCACAGACATGTTTTTTTCTTATAATACAGATATTATTGTATGTTAAAAGTACAATGGTTTCATGAGCGTTTCGCTTTAAAATAAAATCAAATTTATATAATTTAAATACGTTATAATTTGCTAATAAATTTATGTTTCTGATCTTTTATAAAATGTTTAAACAATCTGGAAACAAAAATTATTCAGAGAAATATAAGTAAACATAAATTCTAAATTCAGTAAACATAAATCCTATCTGCAGCAATCAAAACATCTTAGGTTTTTATTTTAATTCAGGATACCATACACCAATACTAATCTACCTAGTTCCTTTATTAAAATGAACTATGAATCAGTCCTATTTTATCATATTCTAATAATTTCACATTCAATTAGAAAAGAGAGCTAACTTTTGTTGTAAAGAATATTTTTTTCATTTCTAAGAAGCTATGAGCCTCGATTAACTGAAAATAATGACTGAAAAGTATTTTATCAGAAAAGGACTAGAAAAAAAATAAGACACTGCATTTAAATACTTAAAAAGCTTTTGGGGACAGCAGATAAGACAAAATTGTATGTTAGATAGTGAAGAAAGACATTTTATGTATTTTGAACGACTAAACTCTAATCGATATTTCTATGAAATGTAAATTTGCTCATTTTGAATCTGAAATAGTGGGATTTTCTATAATAAATTTTACGTATTGGGTTTTTTAAATGTACAAATCACAAAAAATAATCCTTAAATATAAGTAATCCTTAACAATAAAATGTCTTACAGCAAATAAATTAACATTGAATAAACCAATTCATGTTATATCGGCTGGTTTATTCAATAATGTTGAATCCTGTATCATAACTTTCACTCGCATAGTATAGTAACACAGAATATTCAGACATCAAAAGGAAGCAAAGAGGTTTTAGCTTGTATGAAATAACAAATGTTTCATTCCGAAAAGTTATAACCTTGATAAATCAATGATAACGACTTGTAAACACTTTTATCTTTGAAGAACAGAAAGAATACAACACTATAATTAGTTTTTCGGGTAAAGTTTTTAAAGACAGCGCATGAAACTATAATTACATGGTTGGGGTAAAATATATTAGAAATAAATTTTCTCAAGGCAGCTGATCCAGAGAAATTGTTCTTTTATGCGGAAAAGAAAAAAAACATTTCATAGTTCAAACGCTTTGACAAAACACAAATCGAAATTTTTCAGACATGAAAGGTTAAATGCTTATAAAATTAAAAGTAGAATTTTTAATAGATTATAATTCTGATATTTAAATAAGTAAAAACACTAATAAATAGTATTTAATAATAAAACAAGAAACAAGAATAGATGTTTGAGAAATGGTGAAAGTTTATTAACCACTTCACAGTTTTGCCCAAACGCCGCGCCACTTGGGCAAGAAGAGTTTGTTTGCTTCGTTACTAAAAGCTTTTGGATACCAATAATTTTTAACTGTAATCTTCGCTTTATTAATTGGAAAACATTTTCCGATTAATATAAGACAAATATTTTAGTAAAGAAAAAGCGGTGTTTCGTTCTTATTTTTAGCTTATTGTGTCGAAAAAAACGAAACTGTTAAGGGGTTAAAATTAAAATCGAATAAATCCTTTTATTTTACATTGCCTAGCATCGCATATTCTGTTGGCTAAATGGAGCTAAATTTTGCTGTCTTAATAACAGGCTTTTCTATCCAAGAAGTTGCTAGCCTCAAAGAATAGAAAGCAACGATTCGTAAAACCTTTTATCTCGCAAGTATCAGAAAGAACAAAACGTTGTACTTAATACTTCGAGCAAAGTTTGTAACGACGTTACATAGAAAGTAACTATATATTAGAATGGAAGGAAAAAGTTTTCATACATTGAGTAAAAGATAAATCGATATTTCTTTGAGATGCTTTTAATCTGAATAATCAAAAATTGTCATAAAAAATATGTTTCGGATTTTTAAAGGAATAAAATTACGAAAAATAGTATTTAATAATAAACAATGAATAGCAATTAGTTGAAATTGTGAATTATATAGAATAAATACAGAACATTGAATAGTGTTTCATATAAGTTATATAATACATGTATACATTTATATACATTTATATAAATTTTATATACATTTTATATAAGTTAATATCGAAAGTTAAGACATATAAAGTTTAGCCTAAACAAATTTACGAAACATCAATCGATATATCTTTGAAGCGAAAGGTGATATACTTTTATTATTAAATGTCAAATTTGTATTAAATTATAATTTTGATAGTTGAAAAATAAAATAAATAGCATAGAAATACGATATCAACAAAACAATAAATAACAATACACATTTTCGTAAAAATTAAAGAGGTTCAAAGTTATAAATAAATAGATCCTTTTATTTTTGAGTAGCTAGCACATACAGTCTGCTAAAGGAAGCTAATTTATATGTTCTATACAATAATATTTTCTTTTACAGGAGCTTCTAGACATAGAAAACAGAAGGCAATGACTCCTAAAATCTTTTATCTCTAAAGAATCAGAAAGAACAAAAGGCTGTACTTAGTACTTCGAGTAAAATTTCTATGGACAGTAGATCGAAAATAACTCTGTATTTTCATAGTTTAAACAACTTTGACTAAAAGCTAATCGATATTAGTCTGAGATGAAATCTTTTGTGTTTGAAATACTGGTGTTTTTAATTTTAAAAAAAAGTATGATACTGATTTTTAAAGATGTAAAATTATTAACAAATTAAATTTACCAATAACATTTACCAATAAAATTTACCAATTACCACAAATATATACCATTGGTTGAAAAAGTGACAGTTAAAGTGAAAGTTAGTTAACATCGAGTAAATTTATTCATTTTGCATGAGCTAACATTGAATAATCAGTCATCTAAAGGAAGAAAATAAGTTCATATACAGGGTGTCCTACAACGACTCAACTGTTTTAAAATTTAATAACAAGTAAATGGGGGTTATTCTTCCAGGACAATAATGTGTGAAAGTGAAGAAAAGAATTTCTTTATAAGCTTCTTTGTTTTTGTTCTACATATCACCGATAGATAGCACTGCACTGTTTCAAACGGTATTTGTGTTCAAAACAATTTTGCAATTACAAAATACAAACCATATTTTAGGTTTTTTGACAGCTAAACGGAATTAAGTGTAAAACCGAGTGACTTTTAATCTAGTTTTATTTGTTAATTCAAACATTCTGCCGGTTTGACACAGTGTAGCGCCATCTACCGAAGATACTTCAAATAAAATTTCAAGTAAGTATAAATTTCAAGTAAGTAAAATTTCAAGTATAAAATTTCAAGTAATTTTAACTTTCTTCAAGTAAGTGTAGTAAGGAATTTCCTGCATTCGCACATTATCTTAACGAATGGCTGCTTTCAATAGCTGTCAACGACTTATTAGTTATTGAATTTTAAAACCGTTCAGCCCCTGTTAGGACATTCTGTATGTAATAAAGTAACTTTTTTTTTTCGAGAAACTGTTAATCTTGATTAATCGAAGGCAACGACTTCAAAACCTTTTATCTTTAAAGGAACAGGGATATCATATATTCTAATACGAGCAAATATTGTGTGTGGTTATATATATATATATATATATATATATATAGGGGTGCAGAAGCAAAAAAGTTTTAAAATTGCAATTTCTGTTATATTGTTGGGACAAGAAATTTGAAATTTGGTGTGGTGGTTTCTTTTAAGATGTAAATAATCTCTGAATTGTCTATGAATGGTTTCTAAGTTTGAAATTTGGAATGGAGAAAATGAGAAGAAAACGTTCTAAATTACGATTTGTTCGAAGTGTTGGGGCTAGAAACTTGAAATTTAGCATGGAAAGACGTAAATAGTTTTTAAAAAATTCAAAATTTAAAAGGGTGCAGAAGCAAAGAGCGATCTAAAATTGCGATTTATGTGATGCAGTTGGTATAAAAGCTTAGATTTTGGCATGGTGGTTATTTCTAAGATGTAAATATTCGCTAGGAACAGTTTCTAATGAATTCAAAATTTAAAATGGGGAAATGAGCGGAAGAAAGGTCTAAAAACGCTCTAAACTGCAATTTGATTTGGAATTATTAGGGTTCGAAACTTGAAATTTGACATGTTTTTTATTGTTAAGATGTAAATGCTCGCACAGTACAGTTTTACAGTTTTTACAAAATTTGTAATTTAAAATTTCGCAGAAGCAAAAAACGTTTTAAAATTACGATTTGTGTGATGCTGCTAGGGCTATAAACTTGAAATTTGACATAGTGGTTATTTTAAGGAGTAAGTGCTCCTTTAAAACGGTTTCTAAGAAATTCGAAATTTAAAAGTGTGAAATGAGCGGAAAACTTTCTATTTTAAACTATGATTTATCTGAAATTGTTTGGGAGAGAAACTCGAAATTTGACACGGCTATTACTTTAAATACATACATGCACCGACAAAACAGTTTTCAAAAATTTCGAAATTTAAAAGTGTGCAGGAGCAAAAAAGATTCTAAAATTGCGATTTCTCTGATACAGTTTATATAAAAACTTGGAAAACTAAAAGCTTGAAATCTGGCATGGTGGTTACTTTTAAAATGTAAATGATCTCTAAGAACGGCATTTTCAAAAATTCGAATTTCAAATGGAAACTGAAATGGGCGAAAAGCATTAAAAAAACATTCTAAAATAGATTTATTTTGAATTAATTTTAGATTTTCTCATTAATTTAAGTCTCATGTTCGCCTAATGCAGTATAAGAATGAAGTTTACTCAAAATAGTGGCGTAATTATATATATATATATATATATATATATATATATATATATATATATATAGGAATTTTTGAATGATCTGTATAAATTTCTCTAATAAAAATTGGCTCGCATATCATTTGGCATATCGCAACAATTACGAGTACAAAGCCGTGGATGTTTCTAGTATTTTATATAGTAGCAATATGTCACATATCATATCTGAAGCCACAGTTAAACAAATGACTGTATTAGGAAATCACCTTACTTTCATCTTAAAATTATAACTAACAGGATATAGGTATATTTACTATGCGGATATAAAATATTGAATTTATGTGGATAGGCAAAATATGCCTTTTCAACAATCCTAAGTTTAATTTTTTAAATATTTACTAATTTTCTCAGTATGACAGATAAAGTATATTTTTAAACGTATTAAAACGTCTCACCTTTTTTGCATCTTTTTGGGCATATAAATTCTTTTCATTTATGAAAATAAAGAATTTTTAGAAATCAAACAAGAGTTATTATATACATTATAATTTAAATAATCAAGCAGATATTTTTTCAAATTTTACAAGAAGTTTTCAGAAAGACTAAATGATTTCCTTTATGTTTGATCAAAATTAATGTATGTCAAAAGCCCAATATGAACTAAAACTGACATGAATTTATCTTTAATACTTGTATAAATAATATTGTAGCTAACGAACCACAGAATTATGATGTGGATGTTTTTGAAGCAGCGTCAATGAAAGTACCTTTCAAATGGTAAAATGTATATACAGGGTGCAAATAAATATCAGGAAATACATAAATAACAGATTTATGTGAACGAAAAAAACTAGTATCGTGGGATGAGTGTCTACCAATAAAGAAAACAATTATGCGCTATCACAGAAAAGCATAAAATTATAGCTATATTTGTTTTTGCAATAAAATTGTAATTTGGTGTCCCTTTCGAATGAAGAAGAAAAAAAAGTCCTGGAATTAAATTAGTTTTCTTTGATTTTAGAGAGCTTTAATAAAGTGTTTATACACTATAAAGAGATTTAGAGTGAGTAGTTTCATATTTTGCATTCTAGCATCTTAAAAAAATGTAAGCACATTTTAATGATCGGAGCTTTCAATTATTTTCCACTAGCGGAACTAGGTGCTACTAAATGCTTCGCTGGTCGGTTTTTCCTACACAAACTTAAGATTGGGGGTTCCACTGGCTTCAGCAGCTTGCATTCGTAAAGACAGCCGCAGTTAAGAATCAAGCTAACTTTGAATTATTATGATTTTTACTTTAACCAAAATTAAATGAAAATTTTCAGCATAGTCGTTCACGTTTATATAGGAACCGATTTGGCATTCTACCAACTTATATTTAATCATGGTAACAGCAAAATTTACGGTCTTTTCGTTTAAGAATTTATTTTTTCGAAAAACGCAGATAAACGCTAAAAATCGCATAAGAAGATCAGTAAAAATCTAAAAATCGCAGACAACAAAATTTATTATATTGGTTTAAAGATTGAAACCGGATTCATCTTACAAACGTTAAAAAATCTCCATAATACATGTAAAAACGCTAAAAATTGCATAAAACAAAATTAGAACGCTGGGCTTAAAGATTGAAACGGATTCCCTTTACGAATGTCAAATAATTACCGCGAAACGCGAAAACTAAAGTTCGTATATTAAATTCACGAAAAAATGAAAAATCGCAACGTTTTACATGTTCAAAATGTACAATTTATTGGGTAAGGTTGAAACAGTATTCCTTTTACGAATGTCAAATATCGCTGCAAAATGCAAAAAACGCCAAAAATCGCTAAAATTTCAAAATTAGTTGAAGACAAAATTTACTAAATTGGACTAAAAGATTGTAGTCTTTTTCTTTTTACTAATGTCAAAAAATTGTCCAAAACGTTAAAAAACCTTAAAAATCTCATAAGAAATTCACAAAAAATTTCGCAACACCTGTACGAATTCCAATAAAACACACTAAAATTCCACTTAATACACTGTTCACTACCTTAACCAATTCACTTTCACTTATTACGTTTAAAAATGTTCGCTGAAATTACTTTCTATCAGTTTTACTTTTCCTTGATCCGCTCTAATTGATTTCCAAATTTATACTGACGCATGCGTCTCGCCATCACTTATATATATCCTTCTGATCTGGAACGCATTCCCACCACCACAGGATAATGGAAAATTCAAGAATGCTCCAGAAGATTCCGGATTAACCAGCCGGTTTCAAGAACATTCTAGAACGTTTTCGAACTTTCCAGACCAGGAAATCTCTTTGATGGTCAAGAACAGTCTGGAACATTCTAGAACATTCTAGAATACCCGGAAGCGGAAATCTCTTCGAAAGTCCAGAACCTTATGGGGCTTTCTAGAACATTCTAGACCATTCCAGAGTATTTCGAACACTCTGGAATATTTAGAACATTCTCGAACCTTCGGAAATATTCTACGACAATTTCCCACATTCTCGAACATTCTAGAATGTTCTGGAACATTCTGGCTAGTTTTAGCCACTTCGGCACTCAATTTTCAGCTGCTTCATCGAACTTCCCATAATTAGTCTATTGGTACGATGCCCTCTTTTGACACCCATATATCCGAACCCAACTCCTGCAATTCCAAACCGAAACTTTCTTCATGGGATAGAGGGCTACCATACCATATAACTCCCATGGGCCTGTGGGGTGGGGTTGGGTTGCGGAGTAATAGCGGCACGCGCGGACGAACCATGCTTTCATTTACCATATATATTGATATATAGATCGCCAAACTATCCCTATTAGAAATGCGCTAAATTAATGTACTTAGTGCTGTTCAACAAGCTAATTTATAAATTTACATACGATTTTCCATTTTTATATCCCTCTCATAAGAAATCAAAAATGCACTTTACTTGTCAGTTCACATATATGTTTTCTTTAAATGTATAACTGTTCTACACGTAACTAGTATTAGAAGAGCATAAAAGAATCATTGAAATGTTGATTCTTCCTTTTATTCATAGTTTTGTTATCTATCTATTCAGAACTAATTGAGCTTTTACGCTTGTAGAACGCGAAAGGGAACATTTTAAATATCTTGCCATCTGAGGGCTTTTTTACATTTTAATAAAATTGTTTAAAAATCACACTTTAAGTAACGTTTTATATCGTAGTGTTGAAATATCTTAAATGCTCTCTTATCTTAGGTATTTGTTGAAAAATATATTAAGGTTTTCGTTTACAGCCAATTTAATTTGTGTTTAAGGATAAAAAAACTAACAGGTCAGTTTTTTAGAGGATTTTAACAACTTTTTGAAATTGTATTTTATTCAATAGCATTTTATCATTTTCCTTAAAATTTTATTTATTTAAAAAGCGAATAAAATACAACATAAAAAATTATAATAATTGTTTAGCTTTTAGAAAAATAATGATTGACATTGCATTATAAAACGTTAAAACTATCCATAATATGCTATCCGTAGAAATGTCGGTGATTATAATATAAGCCTCTTGAAATTCGAATATTCTGTGCTCAAATCAGAATGGTATTTAGATTTATGCTGACAGTATAATATGATTAAATGCATTCAGGAGAAGATTTGAAATGTTCGTGTAGATGTTGAAATTAGATGTATTGAATATCGATTTCGATCTAACATGAAATTCTGAATTTCACTACATTCCAGTATTTCAAGTAAGAAAGCCATGCTTTATTCCAAAATTATAGAAGTAATTTATGGTAAATGTTTTTTTTTCGATCCAATGAAAATGTGAAAATGCTATAGAATAAATTGAAGCTGAAGAAAAATATGTGCTATAGAAAATGGCAAATAAATAAATAAATATATAATTTCAGAAACATTTTTATAGTGTTTTTTAATTAGTGAAAATCCAGGGTTGTCTCAGTACAAGTGTTATAAAATTTAAAAGGTAGTAGAGCACATAAAAACAAACAAATTTTGCTACTTCTTCATTATAAGGACTTTTAACAGTTTTTAAAAAAGCTTGGCACTATTCAGATATCAGAAAGTAAGATTTGTTGACAAATGATCTAAATATATAAATAGCTAGGAAAATATAAAAATAGGAAATGTATAAATGACTTGATATAACTACCTAGGAAAACAAACTCAATGAACTTGTTGCAACAAACTTATTCTTGTTTGTATATGTATTTATATGTATATAAGCACTTTATATATATATATATATATATATATATATATATATATATATATATATATATATATATTACTTATTATTGTTTTTTATGTACAACGTGCTTCTGTTTGTATATAAAAATAGATTAATGGCTTAATTATTAAATGAATTGTATAAATATTGATAATATTGCTTCTGTATATGAAATACGTTGATATATACGATCAATACGTTGTCAGAAAATATGTTGTCAATTTCTCTTCTCTCTCCAAGTCCATTTTCTCTATCTTGCCAATACCCTATAATTGTAAAGTACCCAAATTTTGTATATGATCCTGTCGAAATACAGGGTATCTCACCTCAAGTTAAACTCATATTTTATTCGTTCGTAAAATTAAAAAATAATGAACAGATTTTAATTAAAATTTCAAAAGACTTATTTCCTTGATTTGTGTGAAATGTAGCGATATTAGGAGAAATGGTGTAAGTGGCTACAATCTGCATTCAAACAGCTCTAAAATAGGCAATCCATATTTCGGAGTGCAGTTGACATTCCCGTATTATTGTGGAATCATATCACTGTCCGTTACTCCTTCGCATTTTACACAAAGTAAGATAGTTTGTTGAAAAACTAAGTAAAATGTCTTCATTTTTGTTGACGATATAAAAAACAACTCTGATTTCAGATTATACTGGGATATCTTGAATTTTGACTGAATAAATATATTGTGATCCTTGTTTTCAGTACAAAATTTGTGTGCTGCACTTTTCTCTACAATATCTTAAAGTTTGTAACTCAAGTACTGAGTAGTTATGGGAATAATGGAGATGATTTTGTTATTCGAACGGATCATTCGGGCATGCGCAAATGCATAGTTTCCAACTTTTGTATATATTTTTTAATCAATTACCCTCAGACATTTTGCAAAGAAAAAAATAAACAAAAGCAAAATTTCCAACATTCGCATTTTTTAATCAATTACCACCAAGAATTTGACAATCTTGGTGTAGTTTTTAAACAATTACCTCCAGAACTTTAGTAAAAAAAGAAATTTCTTATTTCTATGGGACTCTTAATTTAATTTAAATTAAAATAACAAACCTCATTTAAAAAAAAAAATTCTGGCATTAATGATTAAAAAAAAGCGAAGGTTGACAGCTATACTTTTGCGCATGCCTGAAGGATTCACTCGAATAGTAAAATCATTCATTCCGCCCATCACAAGTAGTGAGTCACCCGTCTATTACAATACGTTTGCCAATGTGATTCAAGAATTGTTAGCCTTTATATCTTAAAACATTATAACATCTTTTTCATGCATTTTTAAAACAATCTCATGAACATAAATATGTTACTTTTTGTGCAAAATGCCGAAATTCCTATTTTAAAATAAATATTCTGATTTTTAAATATGCATGCTTTTGAATATGCATACATGAAAAGTTAGTTATAACATACAGGACTGTCACATAATTAGACAACCTTTTATAATTTTAAATAGATTTTGAAAATTTGGCTCGACAAACAGTTATTTAATCATGCAGAGAATGTTTTATTCTTTTAATGATTTATTTAACCAGAAAATAATTGGATCTCAAAAACTTATACATATAAATTTGTTTTAGTAATTAGTTATTTGTATTGAAAGGATCTATAATTACAAGAATGTAATTTAAAAGGATTATTTATAAAACACTGTTTTTCTTTGAGAGGTTTATTTATTTAATCCTTATATATCGAATAATTGGAATTTCGAAGTAGTGAAATAGAAAATTCATTAAAGATTTCAATTTCTTACAAATTAGATCGAACATTGCACATATTTGCCGCTGATTTTTTTTGCCGTAAATGCAATTCAATGTTTTAAGTTATAATAGTATTACAATGTTTAAAGCTTTATAATAAGAATAAATATCGCATTACCGTATATGAAATTCTATATAATTTTAAAATAATAAAATAATAAAATAATGAAATAATAAAATAAGAATTTCTAATAAATATATGAAATTCATCGTTAATTAAAAGTCCATATTTGAATGTTTTAGATTGCATCAAGTTAATCAAGTTAGATGACTAAGTTTTATTTTCATCATTAGTCTTAAAATGAATTTTAAGGGCTTTTATTAGATTGATATTTTACTAAGAAATTTTGACATAAAGGTAGGCATGTTAGACTATAAAATCGTACGAAATTTTCTCGTAAAAAAAGTCGCATGCGATATAATCAAATTGCTCATATATTAAATAAATTCAAATATAATATGCAGGCCGTAAACTAAATTTAAATAAACTTAAGATAAACTTAAATAACTTTTAAACGAATAAAGCAAAAAATTGTGAACAAGTATCCTTTTATAGTAAAACAACTATGTGCTATCATATGAGAGTGAATGCAGATGTACCTAGTGGCTAAAGTTAGAAGTTATTGACCCCATTTCGAAAACTGTGAGAGATAGTGAAAAAAGTCAATTGCAAAAGTGTAGATCAGAGGGACACCAAACTCGCATGCTAGGAGGCCAGTTTCCACCACTATTTCGGGAAAATATTTTTTAAATTACTTAATGGAAGAAATTCTGAGATTAAATGAAGGTATTCATGAAAAGTAGTGGCATTGGTCCTTCTGGCACATTGGTTGGTCGTCCCTGGTGTAGATCGTCATCGATTTAGTAAGAAAATATGTCTTACATTTCAAAATAGTAACTTTTTAGAAGCCATTAAAGCTTTTCAATATTCAACAACCGGCTTAAATACGTTACTAATCGCTTGTAGAAGTGTGGTAAAATAAGGCGAATACACATTTATTATTAGAAATAACACATGTAAGCAAAACACATAATATTGTAATACGAAAACCAAGATAAATGTGCTCAATATGTTCGCCATCGGCAGCAATATACGTTCACTCCCATGCATCCACATGCATGCAAATGCACGCTGTCGTATTTTTAAATTATTAAATTAAAAGTAAATTAAATGGATTTTTATTCATTCTATTCAAGATACCCTACTGTTTCAAAATATTTAGAAAAGTTTTGTAACTCATGTAAAACAAACTGCATCTTCTAGGTATTTGAATATACATATGTCAACTTTATTTTAATAGAATGTACCTTTCGCGTTTCTAAGTTAAATAATATAGAAAATTTAAAAAAATTAAAACCTTTTATAATAAATAAGCATAGTGTTTTTTTCCCATCAGCATTAAAAAATCAGCCAAGTTTATAATTATTTCTAATTATTTATTAATTATTTAATTGATTTGTGGATATTTAGTTAATTAATAAGATGTAATTTTTATTCATACAAAATAGTTACAAGAAAACTTGACTAAAAACTAATTTTCCATTATTTTATATGAAATGTTTACTGTAACGAATAGAAGATTTAAAAAGAAACCATGTTATCAATTTCTTAAATTTCTTTTGTTGGTTTTATTTAAAGACCTAATCAGATTTCTATTTAAATATTAAAAATAGTTGGCGCAGTTTTCTGACTTTAAAGAATTTTATTCCTGTTTTGCTTATGATTTTTTCCCATTGTTATTAAATGAGTGCATTCGAGTAAAGTTTGATTTGAATTATGTTTTTATTTATTTATCATGAATTTTATCATTCACATACAATTTAATTATTTTATACTGATAGTATTTCTTCTAGCGAAAAACATTATCTAAAAGAAAACTCGAGACGGGGTTAAATTACCTCATAGAACAGCCTTATTCTCTGATTGGCACAGCTCATTTTTGTAAGTATCATTTAGTTATATTTTTTGTGTTCATTTCGAAATCTTTATGTTGACAGTTGGCATAATTTTATTATATCAACCTTCACTTTATTTTTTAACTTTTTATAAGCTTCTCCATATTATTACGAAACTTCATTAAATGGAGAGGTGCAAATCTGAAATCTTTTCATCTACTATTAATTATAAGTATATTTTTTTAAAGGCGAGAAAATTTCAAACTATGAGTACTATTTAACTGTGGCACATTTAAAAATAACAAACTCTTTGACATAATAATTCAATTAAAATTTTACAAATATAAAAATTTCTCACTTAGGCATATTGATCTGTAAAAGTTTTATGCCTAATGCTAAATTTCAGGTTGAGTGCTTACATTATGTTGAGTAAGACTGTACATGTGAAAACGTGCATTCCATGAAACAGCATTTTTAGAAGTTTAAGTTTGTTTTTTTTTTTTTTTTTCGTTTTAAATCAAAGGGTCATGATGACATTTGAGAATACTTTTTACCCCAGTACTACAATTTGTAACTGAAATTGAAGTTCAGAATATCAGTGAAGTGTTAGCCTTGGGACTAATTAATGAAATATCCAATATCACTTAAATTTTTATATTTAATTTCATATGCTATAAAACATTAATTAGTTCTGAATAAATTTCTTGCCCTTGGGGATAAAACAAACTGCACAAGTAATTATTTGTATAGACTTAAAACATTTCATACTGATGTGAAAGATATTTTTCTGAGTAATTTCACTTTACAGTTATTTATAGAGATCTATTTCCAAAAGTCCTGAAAAATAGCCTGATAAGGAAAACCTAGAAAAAAAAAGATTTGTTATCTGCTGGACGGATAAAAAAGATTGTCTAATTAAGTTTGTTTGGCAAGGTAGCATAAAAAGGAAATAACATGATTAAACAAGGAAATTAATCAGTCATTATTACTAATAAGCAAATCCAAAGCACGGTAAAGGTGTTTTTTACAAGCTTAACTGAATCTTTACTGCCTCATTAAACAGCCTTATTTAATGACAGTAAATTAATTAGGAATGTCTGTAGGTATCAGCTTTCTCTCATTATATTTTACGATGGGAGGCTGTTTTCTGATTTAATTATGTCAGAAACTTAATCAAAAGGTTTTATATTTGTTGTAATTTTCTAGCGTTATGGAGATACCTTTCAGAATAGTGGAAATTTCACTATTGTTCTGTATAGTGTTCAAAAGATGTGCTTCAAGCTAATGGCATAGTTAAAAATGACATCAATGTTTTCTAATAATGAAAATCTCGACAGAATTTACATAAAAAAATAAAACTGCTTTACAATAGATTTTATAAATTTCTGTTACACGAAGATACACGACTGATTTTTCTAATATTTTATACTTTGACTCTCTTTCAAACTAATTGCATTTTTCTTTATTGACATTAATCTTTCCTCATTAATAAATATCACAGTATGATATAAGTTTTAATAAAACAGATTTAGAATGCATTTTATGATGCTCTGTTACATGAATTATTTTTCTAATATCTTATGCTTTATCTCACTTTTGACGACAATTTCGGTATTTTTTTTTCAAAGAAAGAATATTTTTAGGAAGAATTCTGCGTAATTCTAATCTTAACTAATTATAATATGATTCCAGAAGACATGTTTCTTAAACTGATGAGAAGTTTAGAAGACAGAATGCTAATTCTAAAGCCTAAAATTTAAATGAATAAAATCGATAAAATAAAAATAAAAGAACGAAAATTCACGCAACAGGTATAGATTATAAAATACTTTCCAAAACTATCAGAATGTTCTTAAGAAATTCAGTCTTTTCCTACATTGAAATGATATATCTAAATAAACAATTTTAAAACCACATAACGCAGTAAAAATCCTTTTTCACCAACTGCTATCCATAGCCTGGAATGCGTCCGAATTCTTTCGTACATACCTGTATATGAACTACAGAATTTAGATACCATGTAAAACACTAAAAAGAAATTAAATATACACTAGAGCCGAAAACGCATTTCCAGAAATTATCGCTCATAGTCAGTTCTGTAAGCGAATTTTTTGTGGGTTTTTTTGTAAATGAACACTAAATGTTAGGCACTTTTTATCTAAAGAAAACATGCTCTTGTGCACGTCCATGACGCATATGGGTTTTATTATGTTTAAAGTAGCATAACCTTATTTTAATATTATGGTACAGGAAGTTTCTCTTACAGATAATTTATTTTGTGTGTTCATGTACACATATTATAAATACTATGTACTTTATACTCTATAGAAAGCATGTTTCAGTTCACATCAGTGATGCATATAAATATCGTAACAACGTTAAGATGCAGCACAAACGATTTCCCCGTATAGATCATAATGTAACGAAATTATTTGCATGTCCCTGTAAACGAACTATAAGTGATTAGTACTTCCTTTTTAATAGTAAACATGCAAACTTTAATAACGTATTTCAGTTACATAGCAATATGAGGATATTTACGAGAATTAGAATACATATAAACAAACAGACGGCAGACGGACAGACAAACCGAAGTCATAAACACTTTACAACTATGTTGGAAAATATTAAAAAGAAATATCCAAACAGGAAATACTCAGTATCTCAATACTGCATAAAATTATTCGCAGTTTCCGTAAATATAATAATAAGTAGTATATTTCGCTATGCACTATATACTAAAAAATAAGAAGGAATAACTTTGCGCCAGCAGCTACTAAATACTTCTATTTTTATTTTACAGCACAATAACAGAAACATACATTTATACGGACAAAAGCTTTGAAATTCCTTTGATTTTTAAAATATGGTGATGACATATAGTGAAGTTAATGTGAAAAAAAAAAACAGACTTTCCAA
The DNA here is from genome assembly GCA_963931845.1 of Maratus michaelseni. NCBI lineage: Eukaryota > Metazoa > Arthropoda > Arachnida > Araneae > Salticidae > Maratus > Maratus michaelseni. Next base: position 192,527,031 of record OZ007587.1, read on the forward strand.
CAAAATATAAATTATTTTTGTTGTCAGTAATACAGTTTCTAATTAGGGATCCAGGGCCACAATTTTATTTTCTTTATTTGTAGGTATTTTTAAATGAATTTATTTACTGAATTTTGTATTTCTATAAAGATTAATTTCAGATAAAAGTTTTTAAAGACTTTTAAATTTTTATATAAAATATTTTTAAAATGTAAGATTTTAAACTTATTTAATTTTTGATATAACTCATGAACCACTTGCCTGATTTCATTACTTCTTTTAATATCGTCTGCAGAAAAGGTTTTTTTGTTATTTTAACTTTGTAGGTACAGGTTTTAACTTTTGTAGGTATTTTTAAATGAATTTATTTACTGAATTTTGTATTTCTATAAAGATTAATTTCAGATAAAAGTTTTTAAAGACTTTTAAATTTTTATATAAAATATTTTTAAAATGTAAGATTTTAAACTTATTTAATTTTTGATATAACTCATGAACCACTTGCCTGATTTCATTACTTCTTTTAATATCGTCTGCAGAAAAGGTTTTTTTGTTATTTTAACTTTGTAGGTACAGGTTTTAACTTTTGTAGGTATTTTTAAATGAATTTATTTACTGAATTTTGTATTTCTATAAATATTAATTTCAGATAAAAGTTTTTAAAGACTTTTAAATTTTTATATAAAATATTTTTAAAATGTAAGATTTTAAACTTATTTAATTTTTTATACAACTCATGAACCACTTGCCTGATTTCATTACTTCTTTCAATATCGTCTGCAGAAAAGGTTTTTTTGTTATATTAACTTCAGAATTTATAAAAATATTACATACAAAATTTATAACAAATTTAAAAGTAAAAAAAAAAGGAGATTTTTGAAAGTTATTTTTTATTTCCCGGAATATATATTCAAAAACTTTACATGAAATTAAAACCCCAAAAACAATTTATTGAACACATAACGTAAAATTCTACACAAAATATCATGCACATGTCTTGCAAAAAAATTTTAATTATATCCTTTTGAACATGACAAATTATGAAAATATCCAGTTTTTGATATATGAACTTTTAGTTGAGGGCTAAGAAGGACTGATAGTACAACACAAAAATTATTATATCTGCTTATGTAATCATCATAGAAATACGCGGTTTGCTTTATTTAATTTATTTAACTTTTAAGTATTTCATTAGGAGAAAATAAGAAAAATGCATTTTTCGAGAATTTTGACCTTTTAATTTAAGAAAGTTACTCTTCTACGGGTCATCATTTAATTTATTCAATCCTGATACTTGGATCAATTTTTTGAATGTTCAGTACTTTTGCTTGCCTTCTGTCTTTGAAGATATGAATAAAATTAGAAAAGATGAACAAATATCATTTTTGTTGTCTTTTAACAGTATCTATATATCTTGATTAATGTATTAAAAGTTTTTCTTCATTAAAAGCTATCATAATTTAAGTTTTTAACTATATAAATCCATTGTATAAATCCATAAAGGATGTTTTTAAAACACAAAAGCGAAAAAAAATAGTTTATAAAAATTTATATTTTAGTTTTCCGACTTCTAATATGACATACTACGTTAGGAACCAATGTCTGGAAAAACAAACTCCAAATTTAATTTCTTTTTCAGGAGTTTTATGCAAAATTATAAATAAAAACATGAAATTTTACAAAAGATTAATTATCAATAACGGCTTCCACTAGTCTGTTTTATATATACCAGCATGTCTGAAGAAAAATTATTGTGGTAGCTTTTTACAACAATTGCAACAAAAATAGCCTTCGGGGTAGCTTTCTGCAAAATTTGCAAGATAAATCTAAAAGTAATATTTTTCTGTCAAAAAAGTGGTGTTTAAAAAATGGACCGAGTGGGAACCCGGTCAATATTATTGAACAATTGAATGGTTTCAATTAAATTTTAGTGATGTATTATTAAACGGCTATAATAAGTTTATGTAGCAATCTCAATTTTGTATATATGCAACTTATAGTAATCTTGTTCCACAAATTGGACTAAAATGTAAATAACATTTAAATTGAAATGAAAATACAGGTGATAAGGTACTCTAATGTGTTATTTTCACAAGGATTTTGATTTTGGTTTTGAACAAAACGATTCATAAAAGAAAAACATTGCATCTACGTTAAACGATTTTACTCAGTGCCCTGATAATAACATCTAAATAATTCTAAAAAATTTTTATTAAGTTATCTTGATAATTACCTGAGATATCATAAAAAGGTTGTAAATTTTATAATAAAAGAAACAATTTGAAAAAAAAATCGATTAAAGTTATAAAATCATAGAAGAGAGTGCTTTTTTAAATGCTGTATCTTTATTTCTAATTGACATGAAAACAAAAGAAAAACGGCTATGAAAATATGGAAGTTAGTAATATTCAATATTAAAATAGTTTTATCCAGGTAGTTGAAATTAATTTTTATAAAATGATTAATGTAAACGTTTCACCTAAATCAATCTTAAAATTTCCTCCCAAATTGCATAGGTATCTTAAGCATAACTCTTCTTGAATTTACGTTAAGCGAAACTTTGGTTAATTTAGGTTTAGTTAAATTTAGGTTAGATTGGTTTAGTTAAGAAGAATTTTTCAAAAGTATTGATGCAAAAATAGCACAAATTTATAATAATGTAGAGATTTCTTTTGCAATTAAAAAATTCATTATTTTGTATTTACTATTATATTAGGCAATATCATTCATTTTAATTCAATAAAGATTAATGTCGATGGTAATATAAATTGGTATTAAATTTCACCATAATACCAAATGCTAAAATATATACCAAATTAAAATTTTTGCTGATGGTCCGCTTTGAAATCAATTAATTAAAAGAAGTAATCGTATGTGTATAATATTCTTCTTTTAATAAAATAGTTTCTAGAGAAAATAGTAAATTAGCTACTACTTTTTTAATTTGTTATTAATGTTCATAAACGAAACTAAGTTATGCAATCAGAATAAAAAATATGTCACTTATTTATAATGAAAACAATCTTTACCTCTTTTGATCATCGTCATTAAAGAAAAATGTTATGACTGAAATTACAAAAGCATCATAAAAAGAGAATAATGCGCTGCATAATCTCCTTACATAAATAAATAATCCTTGATTGCATAATATGCTAAGTGATCGAAAAATAAGCATTTTATGTCTTTTAAAGTGGTGATAGAATTTTAACGCATGTTTTCATCGCTGGAACTTTTAAATATTTTGCATAATTCATCCACTGAAGTGAATTTATTTTATAGTTTTTGTAGGTTATCTGCAATGTTTCATAATTCATATGCTCGACGATAACATGATTTTGTTCTCTTCTCTAACAAAATTTTCATAAAACCTTAAAAGTCAATTTTAATGTAGTACATCATTTTATTTTTATTGTGAAAACAAATATTTTCTTTTCTATGATGTTTTCCAAGGGCAAATATTATGGCTGAAACTACAAAAGTATCATAAAACGGGAATAATGTGTTATATAATCCACCAATACAGAAATGGGCTAAGCATTCAAACTTTAAAAAAATATATCTTATGTCACTTAAAACGGTGATCGAAAAAAAAATTTCAAACATTTTCGTTTCTAGATCTTTTACATGCCCTAAGTAAGGAATCTACAGAAATGAATTTAATTTACAGTTATTTTGTAGTTGATCTGAAATCCTTCATGTCTTCAAATATAAAAAAAAAACTCAAATTTGCCCTTTTTATTTATAACAGTTTTGATCAGGCCTGAAAACTTTGTTTTAATGGATTATTTAAAGCACATTTTCTGTATTTTCAAGGCAAATTACTTTAGCCATCAGAGAGATTATTTGAGTTAATTTTCATAGAGAAACGTACTGAATTAATTTATGAATGAAAAATTATACCCTCCTCCAGTACAATCAAGGTCATTTTTTGATTAAAAAGTTTTTTTTTTTTTCTGTAGAGAAATTTTATGAGCTTTTTTTTTACACATAAGACTTATTTCAGTTTTTATATACTTATGTAATAAATCAATTATTGAATTTTATAACTACGTAGATACGTAGTCCCTTTTGGTACATCCTGAACATACCAAAGAAAATTTAACAAAATAAGAAAGATGGTATTTCAATAACTAATTAAGCAATGTAGAACGATATGTTATATACTAAAGCCTTCCCTGAAAAATTCTCCATCTAAATCTAGTCAGCAGAGCTCAAGTTATAAACCACCGGAATGAAATACTAGTTTGCATTATTTATATATATATATACAGTATGCCCACTAAAGTCCCTTGCCACCCTCTTAACTTCGGAACGGCTGCTGCTATATTCATAAAAGTGGTGTTTAGGTAAAGTAAAGTAGCCATGCGCTACTGAATGAAACCGCCTTTGGCGACACCAGTGGAATACTGCGGAGTTAGCATTCCTATCTCTAAAACGGAAAGAGATACGAAAAAATGATTTACAAAGTTGTAGAGCATCATCGATTTAGTACGAAAAGATAACTTGTGGACATTAATGCGAAGAATAGAACGGTTAAAACGCGCATTTGTTTTTCAATGATTTCCTACACTGTGACGTGAGAAAACAATCTCAGACAGAAAAAACAACTAGTTATAACAATATACCTTTATTTGAGATGTTCAAACTTCTCACCGTCAGCTGCAATGCACATTTGGATCCTTGTTTGAATTTCAAATCACACACGTTGGAGCATAGAGGGTGACACGTTGGCACAAGCATCCGTAATACGTCGTTTAAGGTCCTGCAATGTTTGTGGAGGGGCCGCATAGACCTGCTGTTTCAGGTATCCCCACAGGAAAAAGACCAGTGGAGTCAGATCAGGTGAACATGGAGGTCAATCTTCGAAACCGCCATACTCAATTATTTGGTTCACGAAATCCTTGCCGGGTTACTGCTTCACTGGAGATGTCTTGTGAGACAGCGCGCCGTCGTGTTGAAACCATAGATTCCGAAGATTAAACAACGGCAGGTTCTCCACAAAATAGGGTATTACATTCTAGTAGTTGTAAATATCGTGCGCCCATTACCGTGCCATCGTAAAATACTGATCCGATCAACTTGTTATTGTAAATTGCACACCAAACGCTAATAGCAAACCGAGTTAATTTGATGTCGAACATCGGTAAAAATCTATGATTTTCCAGCGTCCAGCAATGGGTGCTCTGCCTATTGTACATGTCATTCCGCGAAAATCAGTCCTCATCCGTACACTCTATACCACCTAAGAAGGTCGGCTGGACCTGTATCTGGTTCATGACAAAGTTGCAAAATGCATAGCCTCGCTCGGCATCCCCATCCAGTAAAACCTGTTGAGGCGTGGTTGATATGGATGAGCGCCTAATTCGCTTAGGATTTTCAAAACCTAACTTTTTTAGAGGACACATTTTTTACTGATCCCTCTTGTGCTGCATTTCGGATATGCGAGGGCGTGTGCTAATACCTCATCCGGTTGAACTTGCCGTCTTACCTTAGCTGGTCTGCCACATAGAGCTCGACTAGTCACAGACTGTCTCCCTTAAAAGTTTTTAAAAATGTTTGGATGGTTTAATGAGAAGGATGCGGGCCTGCAGGGAAACGTTGCCTGTACAACATTGCTGTTGATCGCGCTTTGCGTCCACATTCACCGTAATGTAAAACCATCTCACAATACTCTGCTTTGGAAAATCGTTCCATGCCCATAAGCATCAACATAAAACCCCAATAAGATGTTTCTTTTATAGCTGTCTCGGGTGAACAGGCATGGCATTTTCTACGTATTTACATACTGCAACAATTTCGAACACCAAGCGCAAGTTGCGTTGACTTGATAGGACACTATGTTACACGATCTACATATTGTCTACTCTGTTTATAAAGACAATCAGTACAAGGAAGCAGCTCTTGGTGTTTGAACCGCAGTCTTTTTGACTAGGAATCACAAGCGATACCACTGTGCCACATTGCGGTGTCGTGTTTTTTCCGAAATATAATCGTTTCTCCTTCCGTTCAAGTTTCTTGACGTCACAGTGTAGGAAATCACGAAAAAATAACTGCGCATTTTAACCGTTCTATTCTTCGCATTAATGTCCACATGGCGTCTTTGCGTACTAAATCGATGATGCTCTACAACTTTCTAAATCACTTTTTTCCCTATCTCTTTCCGTTTTCGAGTAAGGAATGCTAACTCCGCAGACTTGCACCAGGTGCCGCCGTAGGCGGTTTCATTCAGTAGCGTATGGCTTTTTTACTATACCTAGACACCACTTTTATGAATATAGCAGCAGCCGTTCCATAGTTAAGAGGGTGGCAAGGGACTTTAGTGGGCATACTGTATATATATATTAGATATATAGACATAGGATATATATATATGATATGCTTCTTTCGTTGTCTTTTCGTCTTATTTCGTTCCTTCGTGTCATCTTATTACCAGTATAATTTGAAATTTCCATTTCTTGCATTACACGCCTCTATGCTTTCAAATATTACAAAACATTTTCAAATCTTGGGAAAATATTGACAAACTGCTGTCTCATAATTCAAAATTTAAACTGATTAATCAATGTTCTGTTTACAGTACATGCCTCTACTCAAACAAAAGCTATCTAAAAATAGTGCATTGGATGCGAGAAGCTAAGATTAATTACTTCTTTAAGAATTTCCAAAGTATAGATAACGAAATAGTGGGATGAGTGAAACTATCAGTTTAATGCGAAATAATGATAGAAGAATGTTCTGTATTTTTAAAAAAGAATCTGCTAATTATTGCATAAAAATGATATAATAGCATATACTCTGCGGAAAATACCAGACTTTTCATTTTAAAGTAGTTATTAAGCTAGAATTTGAGCAATAATTTTCTTATTCTCAATATTAAATCGGTATTGAGAATAAAACTTGTTTTATTTTAACGCACACGATAAAAGTGAAAAAGAATAGGAAATTAAAATTTCAGAAATGAAACGTTTAAGTACAGAAAAGTAATGGCCACTTAAAGTGTCACATAAAGCGTCACCATATTCGTCACATATTTTAAACTCATTTCTGTTTCTCTAAATATTCTAGTCCTCAATCCCGAGATAAGTAATTTTCATTATTAATTTTCATTTCACTTTAAATACTATTCAAGAACACACTATATGCATTATGGCATGTATTTATCACACCAGAATTTAAAAAAAAAATTTTTTTGGAGAAAAATAAGGAATTTTTCTGAATTTTTTAACCGTTACGCAGAATTTTTCAAAATGTCCCATGCGCATTCCATATCAATTAAAATCATCAATATTTTTTATGCAGGTTTGGTTTATATATACAAATAAAACTTGGTATCAAATTTTATATATTTGAATATAAAGGTAAAAAAAAAAAATTCAAAATTTTTTGAAATTTTCCGCATTTTTGCATCATATTTTTTCAATTAACTACCTTTAAATTTTTTAAATTATACCTCATTTCAAAAAACCATACCAAGTTTTATGACAAATATAATGATAAATAGCTACAAAAAATTTCAAACTATTCAGATGAAATAGTATGCGCATGGAGCATTTTGAAAAAATGGAAACTGACAAAATTTTCGAAATGAGAAGAACAATTTTAAAGTTTTAGTATTGGTAAACATAAGAAAATATACCCTGAAAGGGACTAAAATCATATATATGCAAAACCTTTACATGTTTAATGAATGATTCCACCAAAATAATTATTTATAACCTCCCCCCCTCCCCCCCCCCCCCTGTTGAGTGTCTGAAAAAAATCATTTTTTCTGCGATTGACTAATACAGTTTGAGATTTTTCTTCGCAACCAATTATAGAATTTCTCAGTTTCATCTTTTTACAGATTACTAAAATTCTGTATTCTCGCCCCCCCTGCCCCCCTGCCCCCACCCATGAAAAAATTATTTTTTTCTGCGATTGACTAATAAAGTTTGAGATTTTTCTTCACAACCAATTGATGAATTTTTCGGTTTCATCTTGAGACAGATTACCAAAATTCTCGATTCTCCCCCCCCCCGCCCCCCCCACTGTTGAGCGACTAAAAAATTCATTTTTTACTGCGATTGACTAATAAATTGAGATTTTTCTTCGCAACCAATTATTGAATTTCCCACTTTCATCTTTTTACAGATTACTAAAATTCTGTATTCTCGCCCCCCCCTGCCCCCTTGCCCCCCTTGAAAAAAATCATTTTTTCTGCGATTGACTAATAAAGTTTGAGATTTTTCTTCGCAACCAATTATAGAATTTCTCAGTTTCATCTTTTTACAGATTACTAAAATTCTGTAGTCTCGCCCCCCCTGCCCCCCTTCCCCCCCTTGAAAAAATTATTTTTTTCTGCGATTGACTAATAAAGTTTGAGATTTTTCTTCGCAACCAATTGATGAATATTTCGGTTTAATCTTGATACAGATTACCAAAATTCTCGATTCTCCCCCCCCCGCCCCCCTCCCCTGTTGAGCGACTGAAAAAAATTAATTTTTTAGTATGATTGACTAATAAATTTTTAGAATTTTTTTCGCAACCAATTATTGAATTTCTCAGTTTCATCTTTTTACAGATTACTAAAATTCTGTATTCTCGCCCCCTCCTGCTCCCCCACCCCCTTGAAAAAATTCATTTTTTCTGCGATTGACTAATAAAGTTTGATATTTTTCTTCACAACCAATTGATGAATTTTTCGGTTTCATCTTGAGACAGATTACCAAAATTCTCGATTCTCCCCCCGCCCCCCCCCCCTGTTGAGCGACTAAAAAAATCATTTTTTACTGCGATTGACTAATAAATTTTGAGATTTTTCTTCGCAACCAATTATTGAATTTCCCACTTTCATCTTTTTACAGATTACTAAAATTCTGTATTCTCGCCCCCCCTGCCCCCTTGCCCCCCCCCCTTGAAAAAAATCAGTTTTTCTGCGATTGACTAATAAAGTTTGAGATTTTTCTTCGCAACCAATTATAGAATTTCTATGTTTCATCTTTTTACAGATTACTAAAATTCTGTAGTCTCGCCCCCCCTGCCCCCCTTCCCCCCCTTGAAAAAATTATTTTTTTCTGCGATTGACTAATAAAGTTTGAGATTTTTCTTCGCAACCAATTGATGAATTTTTCGGTTTAATCTTGATACAGATTACCAAAATTCTCGATTCTCCCCACCCGCCCCCTGTTGAGCGACTGAAAAAATTAATTTTTTAGTATGATTGACTAATAAATTTTTAGATTTTTTTTCGCAACCAATTATTGAATTTCTCAGTTTCATCTTTTTACAGATTACTAAAATTCTGTATTCTCGCCACCCCCCTTGAAAAAATTCATTTTTTCTGCGATTGACTAATAAAGTTTGAGATTTTTCTTCACAACCAATTGATGAATTTTTCGGTTTCATCTTGAGACAGATTACCAACATTCTCGATTCTCCCCCCCGCCCCCCCCCCCTGTTGAGCGACTAAAAAATTCATTTTTTAGTGCGATTGACTAATAAATTTTGAGATTTATCTTCGAAACCAGTTACTGAATTTATTGGTTTCATCTTGCGACAGATTACCAAAATTCTGGATTCTCCACCCCCCACACTCCCCCCCCCCCTTGATAAAATTAAATTTTTGCTGCAATTGATTAATAAATTTTTATATTTTTCTTCGCAACCATCTGATGAATTTCTTGGTTTTATCTAGCGGCATATTAGCAAAACTTTGGAATTCTTAATTTTTTCAGTCGTTCAACAGGGGGGGGGGGCTAGGGGGGGAGATTTAAGAATTTTCGTTATCTGTCGCAAGATGATACCGACAAATTTATCAAGTCGTTGCGAAGAAAAAAATTTAATTTTTTCAGTTACTCGCAGTAAAGAATGACTTTTTTTGGTCACTCAACAAGGGGGGGGGGCGGGGGGGAATCAAGAATTTTGGTAATCTGTCGCAAGATAAAACAGAGAAATTGGTTGCAATTGAATGAAAATTAAAAATAAACAGTTAATTAGAAGAAAAAAATGCATTTGGAAATATTTGTAAACAAACATCAGCTGATCACGACGGCCGTTTAATTAATTATAAAAATGTAAATAAAATCCGAAAAAATCATCCGATTGTAATTATTTAAGTTGGAGATGAAAGCTTACATGGAGCTTTAATTTTTGGGGACAAGAAATTTTTTTCGAAAATTTGAGCGATTTTGCTGATTTTGAAGGTCCACTGTCGCCTTAAAAATAAGTAGCCAAACATGACAACATATGTCCAGATTTTGTGTTAATATTGTTAGCGTGAGATCCCAGGAATCAGTATTTAATCTCAATATAAATGACTCCAAAAATTCTGTATTGATGTAATTATGTTTCTTAAAGTTGTTGAAGTTGTTAAAACTGTTGTTAATATTATTAGGAAATTTTGGTTTAAATTTCTAGTAATTATGAATATTGAAATTTTTCTCTTCTTTCTACTTTCTTATAAAATAAATCAAGCATCGAGCGGTGATCGAATGATAAAAAGGAAATTTGTCATTCTTATAATTCACCAGCTCTACTTATCGAATTTTCAGTTAATGCAAAAAAAAAAAAAAAAAAAAAAAAAAAAAAAAAAAAAAAAACATACTGGTATGGCATTCATTGATACAGGACAAAAAAGATATTTGGTTGTTATAGAATTGATGTGTTATATATTCTAGTAATTACAAACATTTCGAAATATTTCTTATTACCTGTATAATTTAAAATTAAAATTTGTCACATTACTTCATTCTATGCTTTCAAATATCACATAACATTTTCAAATCTTGGGAAAATATTGACAGCCTGCTGTCTCATAAATCAGAAATTAAACAGATTAATCAATGTTCTGTTTACAGTACATGCCACCATTCAAACAGCAGCTATCTGATAATAGTGTATAGGAGGAGAGAAGCTAAGATTAATTACCTCTTTGAGAATTCCCAAAGTATATATAGCGAAGTGGTGGAGTAAAATGAAATTACCATTTTAATGTCAAATAACGATAAGAGAATGTTCTGCATTTTCCCAATGAAATATTACATAAAAATGATATAATAGGATATATTCTGTGTAAAATACTGAGCTTTTCATTTTTCTGTAGTTATTAAGTTAGAATTTTTACAATAATTTTCATATAACGCATTATAAATTAAAATGATATTGAGAAATAAACGGGTTTTCTTTTCGTAAATACAACAAAACTAAAAAAGAATAGATAAATATTAAATTTTCATAAATAAAGCAATCAAGATCATATACAGAAACGCAATAGATACTTAACCCTTTCAGTGCGGAATTTTTGTTTGGGGGGGTTAATGCCCTGTGCGGAATATTTTAACCAAAAAAGCGATTTTTTTTATCTGATTACCGGGCAGAATTTTCCGGTACGAATTGATTTTCCCAAAGGGACACGAATTTCCGAACGATCCAATACAAAACTAAAAATCATATTTTATGGTTACACGAAAAGCACGCTACTGGTTTTGGTTATAGCCAAATTACTGCACTACGCAGGCGCAATACGTCATCACTGCTAAGCCCATGACGCACTACAGTGAGCACAATACACGCCGTGAACGCCTAGGCGACTTTTGTCGACGCTTAATGTAGTCTACAACACCCAACTCCTAGATGTCGACTTTAGTTGACTCCCGCACTAAAAGGGTTAAAGCGTCACATCACTTATCGCCATTTACTTCACATCTTTTTCCGTCGTTTCCGTTTCTTTAAATATTCTAGTCATCAAGCCCTTACATAAGTAGCTATCATTCAACATACAGAATCAGTAATTAAACTCAGTATATATCAGTATACAAAAACTATGTTGCCAAGTATGAAAACATATTTTCAAATTTTAGGATAATATTATCAGCTTGCTATCCCATAAATCAGTATTTGAACTCTGTATAAATATTTACAAACATTGTATATTGGTGTAATTCTGCTTCTTACAATTGTTGAAGATGTTATTTTACAAAAAAAATATCTGGAACTTCTGATGATCGAATCATAATTTAATGGAACTGGATTAACTAATACTACAAATATATCTCAAGAAAAATTTCTAAAATATATACTAAAGCACTTTTATTTTGCTTAAAAGACGTCAAAATATCAATAAAAACATTAAAAATGTTAAAATTTACATGTTTCGATTTGTTTACCAAATCATCATCAGAATATACACAAAAACACAAACACAATGTACATAAAACCGGAGTTCCTGAACAGTCCCTATATGAAAGAAGGTACAATGCCCTCTATAATTTGAATTTTAGCACCGCTCTCAGCTCCATCTACAGATCACTATTATTCAACCACTCAACCTAAATCTTCGGAATGTTAAATGACAACGTATCATTGGGGAGGGGAGTGTTAGGAATTATTATGCTGGTATGACACAGAGGAAATTCAATATTAGATGTAAGGAACATATTGCAGATGTTAAGTATGGCAGAGGGAATACTGCCTTATCATGAATAAGTAATAAAGAAAGCATCAACATCCTATTTAATGAAGTTAAATTGATTTATAGTTCCAGTTTTTATTTACAGCTTTTTGAGAGGGAATCTATTGAAATTTATCTAAGAAGTGCGAAAGCGTGTAATGATACGTTGTTATTTAACATTCCGAAAATTTGGGTTGAGTGGTTGAATAATAGTGGGAAGCAGTCTGTAGATGTGAGCTAAGAGCTGTGTTAAAATTAAAATTATAGAGGGCTTTGTACCTTCTTTCATATAGGGACTGTTCAGGCACTCCGGTTTTATGTACATTGTGTTTGTCTTTTTGTGTATATTCGGATGATGATTTGGTGAACAAATCGAAACATGTAAATTTTAGTATTTTTAATGTTTTTATTGATATTTTGACGTTTTTTAAGCAAAAAAGAAGTGTTTTAGTATATATTTTAGAAAATGTTTGAGATATATTTGTAGTATTAATTTTAATGGATGTATTTTAGACTCTTCACTTTAAATGCAATATAATGACATTTGAATGGATTAACTAAAATGAAATACATAACAATATAAGAAAATTCCTGTTTAAATTTCTAGTAATTATGATTATTCAAATTTTGCAGTATCTTTTTCAGTTCTTGTATAATAAATCAAGCTTCGATCTGTGATCGAATGATAAAGAAACGCAATTTGTCTATCGTAAAAACTATCAACTCTACTGATCGAATTTTCATTTAATGCACAAAACGATACTGACAATGGAATAATTGAAACAAGACATAAAATGCATGTGATTTTTAGATAATTTATGCTTAATATTTTCTTGTAATTACAAACTTAGAAATTCTCTGAAATATTTGTTATTACCGATAAAATTTGAAATTTGGATTTGCTACACTACACGCTTCTATGCTTTCAAATATAACATAACATTTTCCAATCTTTGGAAAATATTGGCAATGAGCTGTCTGATAAAGCGGAATTTAAATTGATTAATCAATGATCAACTTATAGCATGGACCTCCATTCAAACAGCGGCGATCTAATAATAGTGCATAGGAGGAGAGAAGCTAAGATTAATTACTTTTCTGAGAATCCATATAGTTTATGGATAAGGAAATTGAAGACTAAGTGAAATTATCATCTCAAAATATGAAATAAAGAAAGGAAAATATTCTTTAATTTTTTCAAAGAATTTTGATGAAATATTGCATAAAAAATATATAATAGGGTATATGCTGCAGACAATATTAGGCTTTTCATTTTCCAGTAATTATTAAGAAAAAATGTGTAGAATGGTTTTCTTATTACCAATATAACTTAAACTTATATCGATAATAACACGCATTTCAGTTTTACACATACAACAAAATTAAAAATATGTTTCCAAAAAACACAACATATTTTGAGATTTGTAGAAAATAGTGCTATCCTACTGTACACTGAAACAGTATTTAAGTTCAACATAAATATCTCCAAAATTTATATATTGGCATAATTTTGTATCTTTAAGTTGTCAAAGCTGTTAAAACTAGTAAAAATACAAAATAATTCGGTATCATTTGATGTTCTAAATGTATATAATTAAAACAAGTTTACTAAAATTAATAGGTATTATGATTAGCAAATTTTGTTTAAATTTTTAGTAATTGTGAATATAAAAATCCGCACTGTCTTTCTCATTTCTTATATAAATCAAGATTGCACTTAAAAAAATCTCACAAATTGACAGCAAAAAACTGTCAATTTTGGTGCCAGTGGGAAAACCGTTTAATTTACAGAAAATGTCTGTATATTTTCATTAAAACAGTTTTTTCTGTAAAAAATGTAGATTTATTCTGTAAAAATTACAAAATTCACAATTTTTTTACTGGAAAAATTGTTTTTCTTTAAAACAGTTTTTTTCTGCAAAAAATAAAATATTTTTCTGTCAAAATTACAGATTTTTTTACAGTGTAGACTTGAGATCGATAAATAGATAAACGCAATTTTCCATTTATATAATCCACCAAGTCTACTTATTGAATTTTAATTTAAATGACAAAAGCATATAGACAAAGCATTCATTGAAATAAAGGCAACAAGATATGTGATTGTTACTGAATTTATGCATAATAATTTGTAGTAATTATCATCATAGAAATTATTCGAAATACTTCTTCTTACCTGTATAATTTCTAATCCGATTTGTCAAATTACAAGCTTCCTTGCTTTCGAATATGACACTACATTTTTAAATCTTGGGAAAATATTGACAACCAGTTGTCTCATAAGTCATAATTTAAACTGTCTAATCAATGTTCTGTTTACAGTATATGCCTCTTTTCAAACAGCGATCTAATTATGGTGCATAGGAGAAGAGAGGTTAAGATTAATTACTTTTGGGAGAACGATCAGAATATGGAAAACGAAGTGGTGTTTGTATTGAAATTATTTAAAATGTGAAAAAAAGAAAAGATAATGATAAACTATTTTCCTAAAGTATTCTGATAAAAGATTTTATAAATATAGGATATATATGCTTTAACGAGTATTTGAACTTATTGTTTTTTTAAAAGTACAATGTTGTATTATGAACCTCTGTTGTCCTGTTGATAAATGTATATATGTATACATCTATAACTAATGTAACTCCACTTTACATATAATATATTTCAAAAGTAATGTCTTAATAAATTCGGAAATATTTTGATCGAATACATTAAAGAATAAAGAATACAAGTTGAGTACTTATCTCATGCCGGATATATCGAAGGCTCCATTAAAACAAAAGCTATCTAAAAATAGTGCATTGGATGCGAGAAGCTAAGATTAATTGTTTCTTTGAGAATTTTCAAAGTATAGATAATGAAGTAGTGGGATAAGTGAAACTATCATTTTAATGCGAAATAATGATAGAAGAATGTTCTGTATTTTTACAAAAGAATCTATGACTATGTCTTGCTTATTTATAAAATCTTGTTACAGAATAATTTATTATAGATGCATTCATATAAATAAAGTTCTACATTAAGTAAATTATATAAAATATTATATGCTCTATTAAACTGTGTAAATGTATTTTTAAAAGATTGAGAAGTAAATATTTGTATCAACTATGAGCCGAGAAAATATTTTTAAAAAATTGCTTGTTTATAAGTACCAATTTTTAACTATAAAATATTATACTTTCTCTTTCTAGTAGTTATTAACATAGAATTTCTGCAATAATTTTTTTTCTTCTGAAGATAATTTGGAACTTTATTGAGAATTAGACGCGTTTCACTTTCACACCACACAACTGTGAGACTCAGTTATGACAACACATTTTCAGATCTTGGGGAAAATACTGTCTCATGAATCTGAATTTAAACTCAGTAAACAGTGTTCTGATTATAGGATGTGTCATCATTCCATCGGTAATCTAATAAACAGAGTATAGGAGAGAAACTAAGATTAATTATTTCTGGAAGAAGCGGAGATGTAATGGAAGGGAAATATGGGAAACATTTCTCCAAATAAAACGACAAAATGATAATATTCAGAAATCCATCGCTTTTCTTTCTAAAAATATACTAATCATTTCCAGAATAAAGAATTTATCAAGTTCTGTTGCTATGATTTTTACTATATCTCTGGATACATATGTTTGCACGGAGTAGAATCTATTAAGTGATCAGAAGGAGACGAAATTATCACGAATTGTCAATAAATTTTTTTTGATACACCGAAACCAATTACTATCCAGAAGTGACATAACATTAAGCTTGATCGTATAAAGGAGCCGGCTCGTAAAAGAAAATATAAGTAAAATTTCTCACAAAACAGTTTATATATATATATATATATGTCGTGTTTCAAAGTTCAAATCCGGGAAAAAGGCAGTCGTGCTCGTGATAAATAGGGTTAGCGATGTGATTGGTTTCCCTTTTAGTTCGCATCAGGCGGCCGGGTGGTATCATCAACAACAAGAAATGTCAGTCCATATTTTTGTCGAAGAACCTTTTATTTCCAGTTTAAGACATGTCTTCAGGGAAAATGCTCATTAGCCAACGCTAAACGAAAAAAAAATACAACGTTCCATTATTTACTAGAATCCGTCCCGATTCTTTTAGCAAACACCAGCGTCGAAAAAATCCTCTCCGAATCAGGATGATCGTGTTTTTAAACTAGCTTGCGTAATAATACAGAATACGTCACGTGACCCACTTCTATCGAATCAAAAGGTCTCTTTTGGAACTTTATCAATATTTCCGGTGGATTTATTTTGTTGTAAAATGCAAAAACTTTCTACGCCCATCCAGAATATTCCATAATCTCGTACCAGATGCCTGTCATATCAACAAACGAGCTTATCTGTTTTTGAGGCTGTAGCTAAACTTCGAATTTAATACGTAATAAAAATAATAAGAAGAAAAGAAAATGAATCTTTATAAAAGGGAAAAAAAAGAAAGAATTAAAGTTTTTCGGAAATATTTTAATAGACATTTGATATTTAATAATAGGATAACTTTATGAAATAAGGTTTTAAATAAAGAAGTTATAGCAATTTGACCACACGGGAATAATACTAATGAATTTTAATAATGGATTAAAATAAAGATGTTCTATTTAAAGAATAAATTAAAAAAGCTATCGCCATTTTTAGAATAACTACATTCGAATAAATATTATTAAGTGGATTAGGAATAATTGGCTTTACATATGGATAGTAAAAGGCTATTTTAAGAATGAGAATTATTTTAATAAGCTGGGTTATATACCGAATATTATTGAATGGACAAATTTTATAGAATAATTGCGGAAAAAATTTAAATTTTGTAATATATATATATATGACGTATACATCGACCTTAATTATAATTATAATATATTGCATTTATAATGCTGCATTTTTCATAAACATCACATTGAAAATATAAATGAAAAAAAGCTATTCACTGATTAAAGTTAGAGAGTGT
Source organism: Maratus michaelseni (assembly GCA_963931845.1). Taxonomy (NCBI): domain Eukaryota; kingdom Metazoa; phylum Arthropoda; class Arachnida; order Araneae; family Salticidae; genus Maratus; species Maratus michaelseni. Next base: position 192,544,387 of record OZ007587.1, read on the forward strand.
ATATATTATTAGTTACTTTGTGAAATTTAATTTGAATTATATACTACATTTCCAAATTAAAAAATCCTTGTTTTCAAAATATTTTCCAGTAATTTTTCATTTATCTTAATTGGTTATTAATTTATCTTTTAATCATTTTTGGCACTATTTATGATATTATTCATATTTTCTATACCTTTTTATTGACATATTTTTTACTTCGTAGCCATTTAAATAAAAATATATAGAATACCGTTGTTTTTGTTTTATTAAAAATAAACTGGTCGCTTCGCGAATAAAAGAATGTCACGTTCTATTGTTGCGATCTTTATTGTATCTCCGAATACATATATTTTCACTGGTCAGGAGGATCGATCAAGCGTTCAGCTGGAGGCGAAATCCTCACAAATTGTCAGCAAATTGTTCTGACATACCGAAAAAATTACTACCCAGAAGCGATATAACATTAAGTTTCATCGTATAAAGGATTTACTCTTTTAGTTGTAAGGTAAAAGAAACGAAAATAGTAAAAAGTAATCAGAAACCGTTATTTATATGTTTATTAGTGTGCTTTTAAGGGTTTTTTGTGATTTGTGTGCGGTCGTACTTAGTTTTAAAGACAAAACACCTTTTATGTTCACAAAATCGCATCATTATTCATCAAATTCGTAATGTTAATAAAGAAAAAAAAATTAAATGCTATTCGCATAGATAATTTTACAAAATGAGTACATATTACTAATTATCTTGCGAAGTTTAATTTAAATCATGTATCCCATTTCCAAACTATAATATTCTTTTTCTTAATTGTATTTTCGCTTTCCAACGGTCGTTAATTAATTTTCGTTTATTATTTACCTCTCCTTTAATCATTTTTGACGCTGTTTCCATTACTTTTTATCGTCTAACTTACTATACAAATAGTTAAACATTTTTTAACGTCTGGTGAAAAAATTTTAATTAAATTACCATATATAATCAAACATAAACATTAAATAAAAACACTAAACATTAAATTAATATGTGCAAACGTTTCGGGCTATAACTTAGCCCCTCCTCAGTGCAATAACATACGCTGACCGGAGAGTTTTCAAACATGTATACAGTTACTAAAATAAACCATTTAAAACTTAAAAGTTTTGAAACAACTTCCATTAAAGCAAAATCGTGTATTCAGGTGGAACAGCACAAGATTCATTGATCGGCGAAGTCTGTCTACGAGTGAACCAACCCTCGAGGAACACTCTACTCTTAACATTATTGCAGCTGGATCTAATTACTGCGATACTTGCGAAATCCGGAATATGATCTGTATCCAAAGAATGCTGCACTAGTTTTGATTGAAGGCTACCAGATTTATAGGCACGTTTGTGCTCGGCAAGACGAATGGCGCAAGTACGACCCGTTTTATCAATATAAACAGAGTTACAAACCCCACAAGGGATACTGTAGACTGCGCCGGTTTTAAGTAGGGGAGGGATTCTAGGTTTAAAATTACAAAGCAGTTCTTTCAAAACATTCTGTGGCCTGAAAGCTGTGCTGATATTAATAGACCTGAGCAAACTAGAAATTCTCTCAGAAAGATCTTTGTAGTAAGGAATAGACACATATCCAATGGGGCTTCCACGAACTAAAGGTGTTGACAAACGATGCTCAGAAAGTAACCTTTTCAGCCACCGCAAAGGGTAACCATTATTTCTTAAGTCAGAAATTATTTTCTTTTTCTCCAATAGGAGGGCTGCATCAGTAGAACAATAACGGCTAGCACGATAGGCTAACGTTTTTACAACTGCGATTCGATGGGAAATTGGATTTATGGATTCAAGATTTAAATATTGTCCAGAATTCGTACTCTTACGATACACAGATGTTAGCACTTCCTGAAACTCAGTATTTTTCCACTCTTTCAACCATAACATCAAGAAAAGTCAATCTGCGGTCATTTTCCATCTCGATAGAAAACTGGATCGCTGGGCAGATTGAATTCGCAACCTCTAGAATTTCATTCAAATCCTCGAACTTTGCAACAAGAAACACGTCATCAACGTAACGTTTCCAAAAACAGATCAATGGGCCCTTGAGGGACATTATTTCAGATTCCAAGAATTGCATCACTATTTCAGCGATCCGACCGGATATTGGAGAACCCATTGCCGTACCATGGACTTGTCTATAAAATCTCTCTTCAAAAACAAAGCAGTTCGATTTAAGGCAAAATCTCACAAGATCACTAATGTCCGAGACGTCCAAATTAGAATCAATGGCGAACTCAGGCCACAACCTCTTAACGACTTCACATGCATAATTAATCGGTATAGATGTAAAAAGAGACACCACGTCCAACGAAGCCATAACGCAATTAAGTGGGAACTGAAAACTTTCCAAACTTTCTAAAAATTCGTAAGATGACGTAAGCCTATGGGTAGAATTCACCACGAGTGGTTTCAATAATGTTGATAAAAATCTTGATAACTTATAAACAGGTGAACGAGTATAGTCTATTATCGGACGCAAAGGGATATCTGATTTGTGGACTTTAGGCAACCAATTTGGGATTTGGCCTATCGTCAAGGCTACACTAGATACCGGGCTTGCTCATTCATTATCATGACGTCACAAAAGGGGGCTGGCCGTGACCAGCGATTGGTGCAAAGCGACGAGCCCGTCGTTTTGTGCCAATCGCTGTACGTCTTTCATTTTGTCGTTTCGCTTTGTACCAATCGCTGGTAACGGCCAGCCACCATTTGAGACGGCATGATAATGAATGAGCAAGCCCGGTATCTAGTGTAGCCCTGCTATCGTGCTAGCCGTTATTGTTCTACTGATGCAGCCCTCCTATTGGAGAAAAATAAAATAATTTCTGACTTAAGAAATAATGGTTACCCTTTGCGGTGGCTGAAAAGGTTACTTTCTGAGCATCGTTTGTCAACACCTTTAGTTCGTGTAAGCCCCATTGGATATGTGTCTATTCCTTACTACAAAGATCTTTCTGAGAGAATTTCCAGTTTGCTCAGGTCTATTAATATCAGCACAGCTTTCAGGCCACAGAATGTTTTGAAAGAACTGCTTTGTAATTTTAAACCTAGAATCCCTCCTCTACGTAAAACCGGCGCAGTCTACAGTATCCCTTGTGGGGTTTGTAACTCTCTTTATATTGGTGAAACGGGTCGTACTTGCGCTATTCGTCTTGCCGAGCACAAACGTGCCTATAAATTTGGTAGCCTTCAATCAAAACTAGTGCAGCATTCTTTGGATACAGATCATATTCCGGATTTCGCAAGAATCGCAGTAATTAGATCCAGCTGCAATAATGTTAAGAGTAGAGTGTTCCTCGAGGGTTGATTAACTCGTAGACAGACTTCGCCGATCAATGAATCTTGTGCTGTTCCACCTGAATACACGATTTTGCTTTAATGGAAATTGTTTCAAAATTTTAAGTTTTAACTGGTTTATTTTAGTAACTGTATACATGTTTGAAAACTCTCTGGTCAGCGTATGTTTTTTCACTGAGGAGGAGCTAAGTTATAGCCCGAAACGTTTGCACATATTAATTTAATGTTTAGTGTATTTATTTAATGTTTATGTCTGATTATATATAATTTAATTACTATACAAAATTTTGTATTTATATAATATACAAGCTTTTATATTACATTACTTTGTATAGTAACTTACTATACAAACTTTTCTTCCATAGCATGCACTAATACATTTGTCACCAGAGACAGTGAGCTCCTCATCTTGCATTTTTTCCCACCCTTCGTTGAACTACTAGTGGTTGAACTGACGTAACCATCTTTCTTGATGCACGTATGATCTGTGTACCGTACACATTTGATGGTGAATGTCAGTTGCTGATAATTGTTGCTGTGTATTCAAAAACTGCATTATTCAGAGCACGTCACATACAGTGGAAGATTCGATTTCCTTGGACACTGTCGCAACCCATTGCACAACCTCTGCAGTGCTGTTTTCTCTAACCCCGGCGTATCTGCCATGCAGATGGGTAAAACTATTCGGCGGACATGCGTATTCATGCAATTAAAGCTGCCGGGGCTTAAAATGCAAAGTAAACCTATTTTCTGGTTTCTCCTTGTATTATTATGCATTTTTTTGTAGTCTTAGTTTATGAATATCTTATTGGCTATTAGTAACAAAATCTATTTCTTTGACTGCGCTTTTTTCCGTCGTCATCAGAAATGGGCAGTTCACTTAATATTAAAACTACATCCTAAAAAGTATTTCGGACACCGATCGCATAACGATGGTGGCTATAAATTTTTGCTTAAAAGTTAAATTTACAGCCCCCCATTAAGTCCCCATAGGCCCATACGTAAGAAGTTTTGGGCGACAAAATTTCTAAGTATCGTTCTTACGCAGGTGAGATAAAAAAAAAGTTCCATACTTTTTAGACACTAATTAACATAGCAGAATAAAGGAGAGTAGGTACGACAACGCCTTGGCAAATCTCTCGAGGAGCACTCCAAAGAACACCTTGAACGACCGATGGAGACAAGGATGTTCTCGCAGCAGAAAGATGAAGAAAACCGGATTACAATAGCAACGCGTATGACCGTAGATCCTCCATAGAGGATCACAAGTGGACACAGAACCCCCCCCTACCCCCACGACTTTTTGCCACCACCAGAAAATGGAGAGGGGACAGAACAAAAGAAAAAAGTTAGTAATTTTGCTTAGAGAGAAAATGTCTCAAGAAAAGGTCTTTTTACGCAAATCCTGCAACCCTCGCCGCTGACGAAGTCTAGCCCGTACTTCTAAAATATTTGGATTAATCCTGAATCAGATTGATTGAAGATTCTTCTTTCTTCGGTATACAATTGATCTTAGGTAGCATTGCATTTAGAAAAATACTTGAATTATGCGATAAGGTATAAAGTCAAGTTGACGAGTCCTGAAACGTTGTTTCGAAATTTAACCCTTTATAGTACAGCCGTACGCCCAGTCCTTATGACATAAATTCAGCGGGGAAACCTTAACTACTTGTCAAATAAAGCTCTACCTAAGAGCGAGGATAAAACGAGACTATCCACCTTAAATAATTCCAGAATATTTGATATTCTCAGAGTTTGAGAACATATAATTTGTATGATGCTATGCTCCAAAGGAACTTCATGACAGAATCTTTTCTAGCCATATCATTGATTGATTGTTCATACGACTAATATAAAAAATGACTTTCTGATAATAGAACGCTTTTATTATTATGACATAATCATGACGAATCCATATTTTTATAATTTTTACGTAGAATTATTTTTTTCTCATTGCTAATTAAATTTCTTTATTAAGTAATTCAAGCTGACTCTGTCTTGTTGTTAAGCTACCCATACAACATTTTGGCCTGGTCGTTATATGACAATGACCTGTGGTATCGCTTTCTAAGATGTATTATATTTTCACTAAAAGAATCTAATTATTTTCAATATATATCTAGGAAATAGATCTTTTCCTCAATTATTTATTCCTGAAATAACAGATGTTTGACTGTGACAAACTATAAAAAAATGAAGACTATATTTAGCCATTTTGGTTTGCTGAGCAAAAACGTCTGACAATTTTGTCTGATTTATTCACAAGATGAAATGAAATAAAATAATTATTATCTAATGCTATAATTATAATATAATAATTATTATCTCTCTTATCTTTATGCTCAATATAATTTGCACAGTATGAACTTCACACAACAAAATATCGTCAAAATGAAATACTGTCGTCTTTTATCATTTTAAATTAACTGTCAATATAGTTCAAGTTGAATCAACAGCTTACGTATTAGGCTGTGTAAAATTTAATGGGTATTTCTGTTATATAACTTTTCAAACAACTTGTTTTAGGTGGTTGGAGACAGCTTTAAAACATACTCGAAGTTTAGCAGTAAGCTGAAATAGCATCTACTGCTCCTGATATTTCTTTGTTAATGACAAAATCTCATCCAAAACCCTATTCTTCTTGAAGACTCATTTCCGCCACGACATTTCTGGAACAATTCCCAACAGTGCGGCCACTATTCGCCCTTGGAGAACTGCTCAGTTGACATTGCGAGCCGTTTCAGCTATAGTTTCTATAGGAGCCTTAGTTTCCACTGCGTTTCGTCCCATTTTCAATTCGTACAGAAAATCGTGCGTACTTGCTTCTTTCCTATAGTCTTTTTATGGCCTTAAATATCCTTGTACATTGATGAAAAACTAAACTATAATGCTATATAAGTAGACAAATATCTGCCCTTTAGAATAATAAGTAACAAATGCCCAAGTTGAAAAGTCCAGTAACAAAAACATCCATTCTTTTTTACACAACTTAATGCAATGTAATCCTCATATGAAAGCTATGTTTTGAAAATTCATTTATTAATGCTATTTGCTATTAATGCTATTTTCCGTGATTGATTATCTTTTCGTAATCTTAGACGTAAATATTAAACAATGTAAGTTTATTTAGAATTAACAAAAATACAAATAGAATGGTACCATAATCACCTTTTAAAATATACACTTTTATTTCCTATATGTTTATAGTATTTAGATAGTTACAGGTATTTAAACTACATTTGTGAATAATGAAAAAAAAACAGGACGGCGGTGATGAACATCCGCATGTAAATATCTCATTGTGTACCATGAAATATAATAACTTCATGTGTGGCGGAAACATTCATATATCTGACTATGATGGTCTTCTGTTGCCTTTGACCTTTGACTATGAACGTCTAGTTTTCATATTTAGCACAGTGTTCGTCACTGACCGGTTCTATTCCTTCAAATCTTTCAGTTTTTCATGTTGTGAATGAGCTCGGCTAATTGCGGTTTTTATTAGTAGCTTGCGCATTATTATGTGATTTATACGTGGTTGTTTAGACAGTATAAAATGCTGGGTTTCAGCTGAGATAGGCGGGTGTTTACAGCGAACCTTCGTCTGTGAGACAGATTGATGTGTTTCATCTCAAATGAGTGGTAATGCTCAATACGATTGAATTAAGTTTCTATTCGGATATCGTTCAAGTCTGGTTGTGGTGTTCTAGGGTGACGAAGCCTAATTAACTATGGCATATTAAGTGAAGGCATATATATTAAATATCTTATATAGTTAGGGAAGTAATATTGTTTCTAACCTTCCCTTACGTTTCAGACAGTTATTAGTGATTTCGAAGTTGATTAAGATTTGAATATTTAGAAGTAATAACATGCTTTGAGATTTGCATTTTGAATGATTTTTTCTAAAATTGATATATATATATATATATATATATTTATACACATATTCTTTATTTCCGTGTTGAACATAAATTCTTGCTACTTTCTATTGTTATTAATTTATATCTTATTTTATCATACAAGCATGAATGGGCTAGAGGAAATTGTCACACAAACTTGTTTTGTTTGTTGAAAATAAATAAAATAAATAAATAAAAGTAAATCACTTTCATATTTAGATAAATAATAGTCATTTTTGACAAAATAAAAAATCATATGACACAACACAAGAGAAAAAATATTTTTATTTAAAATTTTTGTTAAAACTCACACTAATTAAGAAAATTTAACTAATTTTATTAAACTGTAATTTATTTAAGTGTTCCATTTTCACATTGAAAATGATACCTCATTTACTAGTTTGAAAATACAATAGTGTCATGGGATTCAATATGTATAACAAGGAAAAAACCGTGTTTCATTAACAGAATTTTTGTTTTTCGAAAGTTTGTTGAAAATATTTTTTTGCAATCTGACTGCGTTGGAGCACAAAATAAAATTAATATTTTTATGCGTAAAGCCTTTTCTGTTCGGGAAATAAGAAAAAAAATAATAATTTATGCTATAGTCATTCAGATAGAACGTCATCCTTTATCAGTTTTGTCAATAAATGATTTTGAAAGAAGAAAATATGAAATTTTAGCTTCCACGACATGACCAGATTTGTTCTAGCTTTAATTAAAACGTATGATGTATTAACAAATATGAATGTTAAAAAATCATTGAATTACACAAGCGACAACTACTTTTATTAATATTACTGTTTAGAAAATAATTACTATAGGTAACATTTAAAAGAATATATATATACATACACATGAGATTCTAAATATTAAGTAGATTTGAAAATTCAGTACTAGTTTTTTTTCCTACAGTAAAATTCTTTTGATGAAAAACTACTAAAAACGGATAATCATTATGAATAAAATAATTCAAGTTTAATAATATTTTTTTACTAAATAAGTTTTCTATGAAATAACACAATGTAACACTGATATAATTAAAAAAATGAAAACACATGTGAAAAATGTTTCTTCGCTTTTCACATGTATTTTCATTCTTAAGTATATCAACATTCTAATAACATTGCTGCTGAAACGCATGATTTTATGAATGTTATTTTAGTTTTATTACCTCATTTCTTTTCATAACATTTTTAATGGTACTCTCTTTATCAAGTAAAATGTAAATTTACTTGATTATCCACTACAGCTCGTTTTTAGCTTTACACATTTTTAACACTTTCCAACCTAGTTGAAAAGTGTTTGACTTCGGTTTGTCTGGCCGTCTGCCGTCTGTCCGTGCTCTAACTCCCGTAAATATGCTCGGATTGCCCTGCAATTTTTATATGTTATAATCGTTATCTATAGCATGTTCCCTATTTTAACGGAAGTGTGTAGCACTTATAGTTTTTTTTACAGGGACACTCAAAAGAATTCCGTTAGATTGCGGTCTATGGGGAAAACTCATTTACGGTTTATTTAAATAATGTTTCACTATTTTAAACGCATTGAAATTTATATATATCACTAAGGTGCATTAGAAGAAGCTTAATATGGAATAGGGTGTGCATAGCACTTATACTTACTTTACAGGGACAGTCAAAAGAATTCAGTTACATTACGTCAGTGTTTCCCAACGGGGGGCGTACGCCCCAGGGGGGGGCAATTTGACTTTTCAGGGGGGCAATTTAACTTTTCAAGGGGACAATTCAGAATTTCTGTGAACCCATACCTTCTGAATCGTTTTTCTAATAGTAATGTTGTAGACTGAAAATAAAATAAAAGTTATACATTCCAATTTCAAAAACAAAATTAAAAGAAAGTTTTTGATTCAATTTTTAAAAAGTATCCATTCAAAAGTTTTAAATACAATCCCACCAGAATAATTATAGAAAAAAATATTTAATGATATTTAGATACTTTTATATATTTAAAAATTCTTTATAATTTTTCTGATTTATAAGTCTTTTAGAATTTTAAACAACTTTTTCGATTATTTATTGAATGAGTCGCACTGCAATATGTCACATGAAAATCAATTTTACACATGAAACTATTCAAGTGTATATTTAGCAATTACTTGACGGCCTTCCTTTACCGAATCTTTTAGCATGCTTCATTCTGATTAGAAATTGATTAGTAATTTAATCGCAGAAATTTTGTGGTTAAATAAGACAAAAATGTTTTATTCAAAATTATTGATTTTTCTAATCAAGGATTCTGCGCACTCTATACATCACGCATACATGGCGACCGTGTGCCAGTAAACTACGAGGAGTAACAGATGAGTATAAAAAATATTTGATTCATCCATTACCTTCGGAACGTTACAGGATCAATGTTAAATGCTTTTTACTCTGTCAGGAGTAAATTCTTTTAATATTTTATGAGAATTATATGTTATAGGGGGAGGGGGGGCATCATCATTTTAGAGATGTTTTGGTGGGCGCCGTTAAAAAAAGGTTGGGAACCACTGCATTACGTCTATGGAGAAAAATCGTCTGCGGTTTATTTAAATAATGTTTCCCTACTTTAAACGCATTGAAATTTATATAAGGTTCATTACAAGAGACTTACTACAGAATATTGTGTGTATAGCAGTCATCGTTCATTTACAGGGACACACAAAAGAATTCTCTACTGTATGTTAACAATAATTCCTGGAAGTGCGTTTTAAGTTACTGAACGCGATTTTAATTTTAAATCGCTTTTTGTATATTACGTGGTGTGTATAAATTCTGTAGATCCTATACAGGGAAGCACAAAAGTTCGGGAACACATTTCCGTATTTAACTCCAGACGGAGAATTTTAAACTGTGCTACGTGTTTCCTAACTGAACTAAAATTTAGCATCCTATGTAGTATATATACAAATCTATGGATCCTATACAGGGCTGAATAAAAGTATTCGGATTACTTAGATGTTATCTTTTAGCTTATTAAAGAGTATGATTCGTAAAATTATTTTGGAAGCGTTGGAAAGTGTTACATAATCTATGCTTGACGCATTATTTTTCGTTCTTGTTAAATTTCATTTTGATATAATTTAATTGTTGCTGTAATAGGTGCAAATGCAAAAACACAGTTTTAAAACATTAAAACTGTTTATTATGTTAAAACCAGATGTCAATTTCTTAGCGCTTTCGTCTAAATATTAGGAGGATTCAACGAATCGAAAATCACAGTCCTGAAGACGTACACTGGACAGGAAGCAAACGGGCGAAACCAACACACTATGAAATGGAGAGAGTGAAGGAAAATGAGGCGATGTCATTGAAAGCTGGTGGGAAAGTGGATCAGGCAAAACCAAAAACACAGTTTATATTAATTAAATAATACCAAATAGACGGGATATGATAAGATAACACATCATTACATGTATTATTGCCTCTTTTCAAAATTTCCAGGGACGCTCTGATTATGCAGTTGCTATATTGTAAACCGTGTGGTACTATTTTAGCTTTATTGAAACATACATCAATGTCCTTAATTTGATTTAATTTGGATAGGTCAGTGAATAATTTACCATTTTTTTATGTCATCTGTATGTTCTTTGATCATTTCCTTTAATTTTATATTACAAAATTTACTTGGTATCAACGATGTTTTGGGTTTTGACTACCCCCCCCCCCCTTGCTTCCTGTGCAGTGTACTTCTAGAAAACTGTGATTTTCGAGTAGCTTTATCTTCTGATGATGGCTAATAGTTAGCCGAAAGCGTTAAGGAATTTTGACATCTGATTTTAACATCATAAATAGGTTTAATGTTTTAAAACAATTTTTTGGTATTTGCACCTATTACAGCAACAATTAAATTGAACCAATAAATTTACGTTGTGTTGTTTCAATTTAAGAATGTGAATTTGACGTTTTATGTATGGAATTTTCTATATTTTTAATTAAGTTTTCTATGCTTAGTTTTGAGAATAATATAAAGTTTTTTATGTACACTATATACATATGTAATTCATTTTTATTGCAATGGAACATGTTACATACAAAATTTGAAGCTATCCATAAATAAATAGATGTTTATGTTTAATGCATTTTTCATTGGTTTCATATGTTATTGATTGTTTTTGTAAGAAGAATATTCTGATTTAATGTGAATACTAAATAATATGAAACTGAAACCAGTGATGTGTTGCGCCAGTGTAATGAACTTAATTATTAGCTCTTAATATGAATGGGGGAATATAGCATTGCAAAATATACTTTGCTCAAACGTATTAACGTGCAAAACATAAAAGTTTTTCGTGACGACATGCCTGAATTAAACTTTTACAATGATAGCTCTAACTTTCAAACAAAACAATTAAAACGCCTAAAAATTTATTTTCCCCCAAATTCGTTACATGCAAAAATCTCAGTAAAATTTGTTACAAAACGTGTGATAAATTGCAAGCAGAAATGAGTAATAAACGCTTTTATTGAAAAGTTTTTGTCGCCATTTCATTGTAATTCATTATTTTTTATTTTACTTTGGATTCTGCGGAGGTTTTATTTAATTATAAAATTAGAGTCATAAGTAAACAAGTAAACTAAAGATACCTGATCATGTTTTTATATTTAGTAAAAAATGTAATCTAATTCAGTTACACAGAATTGCCTTAAAATTAATTATAAAATTTGATTTTTTTTTCAGTTTTGAGTTATTAGTGGTCAAATGCATAAAATTAGTGACAATTTTACGTATATATTCTTCATTTTCTTTCGGTTTCGGCTTTTATTCTTCCTGTTTTACTATTATTCAAGTTTAAAGACATAACTTTGTAATACACGTGAAAATTTACTTTATATTTTCTCGTACAATTAGAATTTCTTTTAAGTTGATAGCAAAATCGGATATTTTTTTCCTCAGTATTATCAATTTTGCTTTATTTGTGTTCGAATACACAAAAATTTTGACAATTTTATAATAAGAGCAAACATAAATTGTCGCACGTATAGCAAGTTTTTATCTTAAGACTGCACTGAAAACCAAAGGGGCTACTTTTTGACATATTCAAAAAGCAATTTTTATTCTTAGATTTACGAAATTGGCAAGTTCTCTTATTCAGGAACTATGACATCGAACAACATCTTTTACTTTTCGATGAAGGCAATAGATCTTCCAGAAAAGACTGTCATATTTTCATTTTCTACCGAATTTTCGTATGCGAAAGCCCGATAAATTTTGTCAAGAACAGTGATTGTTTATAACTCAAGATGGAATAGATTTATAGAAAGAAGAAACACGTTATTTGATCCCAAATCACTTCAGTAGTCATGTCTGAGAATTTCATATTTTTACGTATAAAACTATGCCCGTGAATATGTCAGAAAAATTCGCGTTTATGAGCGGGGAAATGTATGTCTTTGCAAAGCGCCTTAAAATGATAAAAAATAAATAACGTAGAGAAAGAAAGCGAAATACCTACAAAGAAAAAGAACCATCAAAAGTAAAAAAGAAAAGAAAATACTTCTAATTTTTTTAAATTTACATAAAAACTATTTATTTGGTTTTTGAAAAAGTGAAAAAGGCAATTTTTAATAACGTTTACCAAAACATAATGCAGAATTTGCTATAGATTGTTATCTTCAGTATATTTATCTAGGGATAAATAACTAAAGGTTGTAATAATAGAAAAAGCGGGAGATTGTCACTGTACAGGTATATTTAATGGTTAAAAAGATAGAAAAGTATTTAAAAACCGGGTCAAGATTTCAAAGAAACGTTTATTTAGGAATAAATAATTCTCACCTTTTTTCCTTTGAAACAAGTTTAAAAAAAACTGAGCCGATAATATTATACAAATTAGTTATTTAACTACTAAAAGAGAATTTTCAGGAAAAATACATAATATATAAATATATATATGTATATATATATATATAGATATTGTCGATTAACTTATTTTTCTTTTTAATTTTCGAGATTTGATACGTATTGAATTTCTTTTATTCGTGCTATTAAAAAAATGTTTACACATAAATTCAAAACTGGTAATTAGTAGTTTTTAAACATTTTTAAAAAGTTATCAATATAAAATAATTATTAACACAAAATATATTATTATCACAAAAGTAAGATTATTAAGCGTCTGCACCGTAAAAAAAAGCTTAAAGAAAAATATCGATTATGGAAAATTGATTTTCTTTTAATTTTTTGGAAATTCGTTTATTTATAAAATAGCACCTTCATTTAGGTTACCAAAACTGTTTAAAATTACAATAACTTTCTTCAGGTAACTGTTATTTTTCTCAAAATAGAAAAGCAACATAAATTTTAACACCCTTTTCTACATACTTTTCAAAAGACTGCTCTTAAGCTACACCACTTTCGCAGCTATAAAGCAGAAGTAATTAATTTATTTACTTAGCTTTCTCAATGGCGGAGACTGGAATCCCCGTAGAATGAAAATGTTGGTTTAGAAAGAAAAATATTAAGATGGATTTGTCCCAGAACGAAAATAATTTTCCATTTTCTGTTAGGAGTCATTACACATACTTTTCACTTTATTTTCATTCAGTAAACGAAATTGAATATATTGTGCGTAAAATTTATATTATTCCAGTCTACTTAATATTACATTGGTTTGTTTACCAGTTAAATGAGAGGTTTTTTTTTTGTTTACTTTCTTTTTAAAGATGTAAAATATTTTATCCGATTTTTAAGATTTTAAGTTAAGAATATGGCATGGTTAGAAAATCAAGAACAAACTTAAATCCATTTTACTTCACTCTGAATTAGAAGAGATAAACTTTTAGACGTGGAGAATTTTATTTAAGGATTTAAATATCTAATTCTGTTAAAATTCTAGAAAGCTACATCATTGAAGTTCTGCATTGTCATTTAAATTAAAGTGAGTATTTTATAAATTAATTATAGCAAAAATACCTATGGTACCCCCAAAATAAAAACTAGTCGTTGGGGGCCACCGTAATACTTACCCATCATGGATATGCATAATATAAAATATGAAAATAAATTATGTGTAAACTACTTATAAAATGCATTGCAATTCGAATAAAATCGTGGTTTGATGACGTCATAAACTTTAAATGATCTATTACTGACTTGCGTAAAAGAAACATCCTCATGTATTAAAAAATGATAATCATATTAACTAACACTTTACTGCGTCGGATTAAGAGTCTCATTTCCAATTAAAATATATTTTTGAATTGAAATTTGAATGAAATACAGGGTCATAAAAAATCGAAGAGTGTGGAAATTAGATTACAAATATCTCGGCAACTAATTATCCGATTGACTTCATTCTTTATGCAAAATTTATGTTTTTTATTTGTCTTTTATATTCACTCCTTAAAATAAAACATTTCGAAAATTTTTATATACCTTTTTATCAGAACGAATATTTCGAGAGTCCGAAAAAAAAAGAGTTCCGGATAATCGAGGTTACTGAAATTCAGTAAGCTCCTGTAATATTCCCATAATAATGTAATATCCCCATTATTACATACTAAGTACATACCAAATTTTAAGTCTCTATCTCAATTTGTTCGGGAGATAGAGCGTTTACAGACACACAGACGGACGGCAATTTTTTTTTTCTAACAATATGTTTTTCGGAATGTCTAGTGTCTGAAACGTGTAAATCCGTCAAAAAAAAAATCAATTTTTAAAACGATTACAAGACATACCCTATACTACGTATGATGGGTAAGTAATACTAGTAAACCCCAGAATGAAAAATGGCAATCAAAGCTTTTCGTAACCAAATATACTGTACATGATTTCCCATATGTATTTTTTAACAATTTAGATTTCTTGAGTATTTTCTATAATTTTAATTTAATTCGAATGTTGAATGTTTTCTGTCTGTTGCAGCATACTAAACTAGAATTGATAAAGTTATGTAAAATGCATAAGAAAATATAATATAATTTGTAAAAGACTACGCAAGGCTCGCTGCTTTCCTAAAAGTTTCTAAATTCTCTACCATTATTGCTAAACAGTAAAATCTTCGGTATATTTCTATCGCATATGTTAAACGAATCTATGTGGAAGATTTTTGTTTTGAAATAGTGGTAGTAAAGGTCGAGAAATTTATGAATGCTGGAAGCCATGCTTAACGACATAGGTGAGGTGCCATTGCGAATGTCAGGCAAACAAAATGCATAAATAATTTATTGTTATGAAATCGCGATCAAAATGAACGATTTTTATTTTGAATAAAACATAGAGAATCAACAGCAGAAATATCATATCAGAAAAGTTCTTAACAATCTGAATTTTTTTAAATTATTTTTTATTTGTTCCTAATTCAAAAATTACGTAAGGTTAAAATATTGTTACATAGAACATATTTCGTCAAAAGATAAAAATTAAATTAGAGTTCTTCTTTGAAATATGAAATTTTTTATGTCTTTCTTTTATGGGCTTTCTCATCAAGTTATATTTCTTTAAATGTATAATTTCTGCAGAACGGATGGAAAAAGTGTATAAAACTTTTTCAATTACATATTTTATCTAAGTCATAAATATTAATATCTTTATAATGGAATTTTAAAGCACATTTTTATGCATTCAACATACTGAAAGAATTTAGAGAAATAAAATGCAGTTCCAATAGACATTTTTGAACGGAAATTTTTAAAGAGCATAGAGTGCACAGAATTTTTTATACTTTAGTCCCTTTTTCGAGTAAAACATACTATTTTATTCGAATCACATATACTATTATGTTATAGTGTACGTGAAACATCACGCATAAGTGAAAATAAAAATAATAAATTTTCTCACAATATATCTTTAAAAATACAATCATATTCCTACATTAAATACATATTTTGATCAACAATTATATTTTCAAATTCTTGTAAAAAAAAAATAAAAAAAAAGATTAAAAAGGAAAACATTGTGTATTGTTTCATTATTAATAAATAACTAAAACCAGTGAAATTACTAAATTTTGTATTTTTTAATTTCTTTTGTATAGAAATAGTTTTTCACAAAAATATCAAAAAACAAACATCATTTATCTTAAAATGCTTTCAGTAACCTCAAATACTCGTATTTTAAAATACTGATACAAGAATTAATACGAAACATGTATTTTCATCTTGTTCTTCTAACTTACTGAGAAACCTCAAGAAAGGCATAATTAATGACAAAATTTAATAGTAATTTTATGTTTCTAGGAGGGTAAGGGGAGGTGGTATGTAATGTGACTTAACATTGTGTTCCAAAACACGGTAGTGCTTTAGGCAATGAAATAATATATTCAGTTCTGTTCTTTTAAGTTAAGTTATGCTGGATTTAATAAAAAATCTTACTTTTATTACTAAAAAAATGCTTAACTTTTAATATTAAAATGTTGTTTATACATTAATTAAAAATCTTTTTCAGTTAAATATTTTCCACTTAAATAATTATGCTAATTATATGTACAAATAAACAACTTAACAATTTGAAGTTACACTATCTCCTATCTTTGATAACCAAATGTCTTCTGTCAAATATAGTGCTATATATATTTAAAAAAAAAAAAAAACGATGGTTGTTATTCAATTCTGAAAGTCGCAGAATAAATCTGCTTGCATCAAAGCTCATTGTTTATTATTTTCTACAATCATGTTATAATGGAGTTTTACTTGAAGGGTCATATACATATTGAAACTGTATCGAACTTTAAAATTGTCAATATTAACACGCAAATTTGACATCATAGTTGGGTATACTTATAAATGTTACCCTTGGATATCAAACAGGATGTTATTTAGTTAGGCAGTTTGAGAATTTTTCTGATTTAAAATTGAAACTCTTAATGTTAAATTAAATTTTAATCGTTGCAAAACATACTGCAATGCGGATGGTTTTTTAGGAGTAACACAAAAACTGTTATGCGTATTGAACTGCAATTTTGGATTTCAATATTTGAAGCTTCTAGAAATCAATTTATATTAAAACATTCAAAGTATTTAATAAAGAAATTTTTGGAATATTAATTTCGAAATATCAATACATGTAAATGATATCAATATGTCTTTAAGCTGTGGAATATATATTAATTGTGTACAAATAGGTGATTACTTAATACATAATCTTCTTTTTTTTTCATTTGTACAATATACTTATTAATTACAGAAACAAACAATTAAATATAATTTAAATGTATAATATCTCTCATCTATGATATATTATTTTAAGATATTTTTAGAAATAACGTGAGAGTTGCAAGTTTAATATAAATTAGATAACTAAATTATTTTTTTTGCAAACGAGTAACAAAAAAGGAAAGATAAGTCCTAAATATTCATCTAATATCGTAAATTTTACTTATTAACAATTCTTTTTTACGTTAAAAAAATAAACAGAAAAATCTTAATTCAGAATTAATTCTTTATTACTTTTCAATGGGATAAATGCTTGAACGCAAACACAATGAAAGGCAATATTTCATTTATGAATTGAAACAGAATGCACAAATAGCAAAATAATGGATGCTTTTTTTTAGTAAGAGTACAGTACCTCTCATCGACAAAACAGTCATTTAAAATCGTTTCAGAAATCAAGCTAGAGTTGTATGTTTTAAATAAATAAAATAAATAAATGATTTTTTAATATGACAAATAGAACTCAATGGGAATAAAAATTGTATATATTCATTTATTATCACAGTTTTTATTCATTACTCCTACATTGTTTTGGTGAAGAAAAAACCGAAGCTAAACAAAATGTCAATTATTATTATTATTATTATTATTATTATTATTATTTTACTTTTCAGCAAAATAAACACTTGATCTTCAATAAAATTATTAAAGAATTTAAGATCAATTATTAAGATCAATTATAAGATTTTAAGAAAAATGAAACAATTAGAAATAAAGAACTAAAGAGGTTACATAACGCAACATTTGAAAAGAAAAAAAAAAGAAAGATTATACCCACGTTTAGCGTTTTCTAAACAAAAATGCATTTACATATTTGCACAGTAAATAAACAAAAATCGGAGCAAATACAAATCCCCGTGAAGAAAGCGTATCGTCGGTTTTGACTGAGGAAAAGAAAAAGTGGAATGATTTTATTTAAAGATTTATCTGTGGCAATCGTAGGTATTTTGAAAAGGAAACCCATTCAGATGAAATAAAGTTTAATTAAAAAATTATAATGCTCAAATATCATAATTCTTAACCTGTCTCACTACTCTTGAAACCGGACGACATTATTTCCAAGAATTGAAATTTTTTTCGGCATACTATACATTAGAAATAATGTTGTATATTGTAAATATAAGTAGTTACGCAATTTATTTACAGCTTTTCATTTGCATAAATATATTAAATAATTATGAAAACAAATAATTAAATTTATTTTAAGGATAGAGTATAGCTCATCCATAAAATACTCATTTAACGTTCTTTTAGAAATGACATGAATTGCGTGTTTTAAGAAAATTAAATAATTAAACGACTTTTTTAATCTATTTTTCAAAAAAAAAGGTAGAATAAAAAAAATAAATATTTATTTATTATCCCAATTTTCATTGATTTCGAATTCAATTTTTTGTTAAAGAAAGAAATAAAGTGAAATCTAAACTAGGAATTTATTCTTTACATTTCAACAGGATAAATGCTTCAATTTAAATAAAATGAGAATATTATCTTTGGCAGTATACGTATGAATTTTTAAAATCGTATAACTTTAAATCTGCTGTTCTAAAGCTTTGCAAACGCAATCATTGAAACACAAGCTTTGCATTTTATAATCAAGAAACGTATTTACGTACTTGCACAATAAATGAACAGATATCTGAGCAAATGCACACCCCATATACGAAGGCATACATTACCTCTAAACATTGAACAATTTCATACAAGTTGACTACTGGAAGTAATTTGCAAATGAACACAATAGGTAGTTACGCAATCAAAAGGTTTTTTTTATTTGCAGAGATATACTAATTATTTATTTAAAGATATAATTAAATATATTTTAAATGCTCATTCGTAACATGTCCATTTAATGTCTTTATCTTTCAACAAGATGAACCCTTGAATTGAAATCAAATCAGAATTCTCTCTTCGGAAGTATTTCATTCATCAATAAACTTTTGAAATCATATAAACATTTTTTATTATAGAACTTATAATGCAACCTTTGAAAAAAGGAATTTTAAATATGCGTTTATTTGGCGTTTACTAAACTGTCCTTACATACTTTCACAGTCAATGAACAGAAATCTCAGAATATGGACATCAGCAGGAGACATGTTACTTCTAAGTATTATATAGCTTATGCTTTATTATTTATATGCACGCAATAGAGGAAGTATTGTGACTATTTTTCTTTACAGAAGACTAATTTCTCTCTGAATAACTTAGACTATCTTAATTATTTCTATACAAAGGCTACATTTCGTACAAAGAGTATACAAACACTGAAGTACACTGAAAATTACTGAAGTACATTTCCAGGAAATGTAATTGAATGACAATTTATAGCTCATTATATATAGTATAATATGAAATCATATTCTTTAACCATATTTCTGTAAATTTGTGAAATCTTGAGAGACGTTTATTGACACACCTGAAGTCTTTTCACGGCACACCAATGTGTCATAAAACACCAATTAAGAATCACTGGATTAACTGATATACCTTCAACTGTTCTATAGTGCGTCTCATAAATATAAAGACACTGATATTTTCTAAATAACATTTTAATAATTCAGTATTCAAAAATATGTTTATGCATATAAGAAAAAGCATGTACTATATAAACATTTTACAGTAAATTAAAGTAGAATTAAATAATTTCAGCTCGAAAATTGATAAATGCAATCAAATTTGCTGTCTCATAAATATAAAGACATTTTACATACATTTATTACATACGAATTATCGTCCAATAATAGATCCAATTTTATTAATGACATCAAATATTCTAGCTGGCATGCTGTTTATTAAGCTGTGGAAGTATTCTGGCTTTACATCAAACCAGCTTCGTTCGATTTCTTTTTTTAACTCAAGGACGTTTGAAAACTATCTTCCAGATGCATATACACTGCAAACAAAAATGCCCCCAAAGTTTCTCAACTGGATTTAAATCAGTGCTACATGCGGGCCACACCATGACATGAACATTGTTATCAGCAAACCACTTTTTTGTGAGTTTTGATGTGTGAATCGGTGCATTATCCTGTTGGTACAAATAATTCCGACCACCAAGAGTTTCAGCAAATGGAAACAAGTGACTATCGAGAACTTCAATATACTCTTTAGATGTTTGTTTATCTTCCAGAAAAGCAATATATGTAGTTTTATTATCTGAGAAGGCACCCCATCCATCAAAGAACCTCCCCTTTTTTTGCCTACTGCAGAGGATTCGAGGTTCACGTCTTAAATCTTGTCAGTAGAAATTCCAACCATCTGGGCCATTCAAGTGAAATGTATTTTCATCTGCAAAAATGACTTGCATCCATTTGTCCTTCCAATGCATATGATCTTTAGTCCAGAATAACCTCCATTCTTTGTTTTCTTTTGTCAGTAAAGGAAATCTGCACATATGCCGACACACAATATTTATGCTTTCTTTTATATAACAATATACTGTGTCCTTTGAGACCATACCATCAACTTGTTGAGAAACTTGTCGGAGTGACATTTTTTGCGACGAAACAAGTCGCATGATCTTGTGATCGAATTTTTCACTAGTCTTTCTCGGTCTGCCAGATCGTTTTCTCGAATTAAAATTGTAAGTTTTTGATAAAACTTTATAAACTGCAGCTCTGCTTCTCCCGGTTTTTTACATATTTGAGAAACTGTTAAGACATTAGCTTGAAATCCACGTATTTTGCGAATCTCATCTTTAGAAATTCCGATCTTCCTCAGCATCTTTACAATTGAAAGGTCAAATAACTTTGCTCGTTTGGGTAACTTACAGCGTATTTCTGCGCGTGCGGATTATTTCTACATGCGTGCATTCTAAAAAAAAATGCATATGAAGCAGTTTAAAATTTGTTTTTATATTTATGAGGCAGCGTATTGTTTTATTTTTTTAATTATTCGAGTCGAAATAATTTTATTTAAATTTAAACCCCGATAACAGATTCATTTCTTTGTTTTCAATATGAGGTACAAAATTTAATTTCTTATACTGAATTAATAAAATGTAATCCACCAAGGTCTTCAATTATTTATTTTTACTTTTCAATTGGATAAATGCTTAGCTTTAAACAAAACCAGAATCCTCTCAATGTCAACATTTTATTTATTAACGAAAATAGATGAATTTTCTATGGAAGAAACAGCATAAAAGATTTTTTTTTCAAAGAATACTGTATATGTCATTTAAAAAATGCACATTCAAGGTCTTTCAGAGAGAGTTGCGTGTTTTAAACATATTAAATAATAAAATTACACTTTCCCCATTTTAGTTTATTAATCATTCACTTTTCAATTAAATGAAGAAATACCCGAAAAACCAACCTGAGATTTAATTATTTACTTATTGCTAGGATAAATGTTTGAGTTTAAATAAAATGAGAATTCTCTCTTAGGTAATATTTTATTTGTGAATTAAAACAAACTGAAAACAGAATTATTGAATGAATAAACAAAGAATGAAAAAAAAAAAACAGTAAAGATACAGTATTTCTTATTTATTACAAACTCATTTGAGGTTCATTTAGAAATGATTAAATAGTTGTATTATTTTAAACATATTAAATAATTAAATGACACCTGTTATTTTACACGTAAAACACTGAACATGAAGAACAAAAATGCTAAATAGTCATTTACTAAACAAACCCATTTTTATTGATTAATAATTCCTAGTTTAATTAAAGAAATTGAAACACAATCTACACTGATAATTAATTATTTACCTTTCAACAGGATAAATGTTTGAATTTAAATAAATAAGAATTCTCTCTGAAGCAAAACTCCATTTATGAATGCATTTTAAATTCAATACATTTATAAAAACTTGATAAAGAGCTTTAAAAGCGCAGCGTTTGGAAAACATGCTTTTAAATGTAACTTTGGGGATTCTTAGCATTCCCTGAACTGGAACGTATTTACATATTTGTACAGCCAAGGAACAAAAGAATAAACAAATGCACTTCCCATATACGAATCATTTATTTCTAATCTCTGAACGTTTTATATTTTTCTCTAAGCTTTTAAAATGGATTCAATAAAATATTCTTCTACATCCGTAACGATATTTCTCTATTCAAATCAAGCGTGGGAAGGAATAGAAAAAGAGGCGACATTTATTTTGTCTTCGATTGCATTTAAAATTCAAAGAAAATACCAGAAAACACAAATAAACATTTGATTAAATTTTCATTTTTTTTTCATTTTACCCGCACCTTTACATAAGACTCATAGAATACAAATGACTTAAGTCCATAGAATTTGGTTTAGATGTAAAGAAATATAACCAGGTGACTGGATCCAATGTTCTTATGGAGATAACTATTCTAGATACAACCAAATCAACTATGAAGTTATTTATGTCTCAGGAACTATATCGCATTGATTCATGTATCAAATCCTTAAAAAAATAGTACTTAGCTCGCTCTTCATATTTATTTTCTGCTCTCAGATGTTTATTAAATGAAATGAAAGGAATCAATGTAAATGTAAATATAATAAATGTAAATTTTCTTTTAATGAATAGAGTAGTGCCAGCATAAGAATTGAATGATGTAAATAAATTTGTGATGTAAATTTATTCCTTTGAGCTGATTATATAAGACTATTCAAAGGTAATGCAGATTTGCTTTACTCGGCATTTGTCTACATTTCTTATATGCATCGCTTATACTTCTTTAAAAGATAATTTACAGTTTCAAAACATTTTTTTTCAGGCTTTCATAGCAGTTTCTTTTATATTCGTTAAGTCAATCAGAAAAGACGTTTCCCTTTTTAACTTTTTTATATATACAAATAAATTGAGAAATTAAAAAATTGACCTAACCAACATAAATAAATGCTAGATATTTATTTACTAAGCCATTTTTTATTGCTTAATCATTGCTACTAAACATTTCTCTTCATAAAAAACATATATACAAATAAACAGTTTAGAAAACACATAACACAATCAAAAAACCTTTTTTAAGAACTATTCTTTATAAGTAGTAATGGATGCGGATTTTTTGTGCAACCCTGAATATAATGTATAGAGTTTTATCCATACGACATAGTTAAACTATAATTTAATTCAGCTGAGAAACGCATAACTGAATTGGTAACGTTTTTCTGGAAATTATCACTAATTGTCTTTAATGTATTAATGTGCTTTTTGTGCAACCATGTATAGGAATTTATATTGTATTCACATCATATAGTATTGTAAAATTCAGTTTATTTAAAAACTTGAGTAACATATTTCTTCACGCATTTTCAGCACATATTTTCCATGCATCTAGAACAGGACGTATATGCCGACGTATAACGCACATTTTGAAAAAAGAAAATTGGTCAAATTTTATAGGTGTCCATTATAACCCGAGTATTGTAATGAAAGTTTAAAATTTAAGCATAAGAATTGAGATTTCTAAATAACGAACAACAGAAGAAAGTGTGATTATTTGAATGAACGAGAGTAAGATTCCAAACGCTTTCAGGGATATTCAAGAAGATATAGGTTTGGCAGTAGCTATGCCTCATTTCGCATTTGAATATTTTCTTTATGTTTGAACAAGATATTATACTTTTAATGCCCTTTATTGTATTTTCATACCACATATCTCATAATGTTTTTTTTTTCAAGAAAAAAAAAGATGTGCTATGATATGAGAAACATATATTAAGTTTTATCCTTCCCTATCCTTCATTTAAATTATATTTTTCCCTTTCCTTTTTCAAAATTTAATTGAGTTATCTTTAACTACAAACAATAATCCCGCTGTAATTTATACCCTTTCCCTTTTTCATTTTCACTTGTGCTCGATCACTAATATCTCATGACTTTTTGATTAAAATAAAAAAAGAAAAGAATTAAATCAGCACAGATGCCTTTTCGTAATTTTACTTTCCGTAACCAAGCTTATAACACAATATGTGCATAACGCATTTTTTTCTGGACACAAGGTCAGTTAAAAGTTATGCGAATCTTCCATTTGGCCCAAATGCATGCCCTTATATGGTAGTGGTAATAACTCAATCACTCACACCCATGTCTAAAAATATATTCTGATTGTTAAAAGCATATACTGTTTTGTCTGTCGAAAATCCGTTCTCATGAGCAAGATATTTGTCGGTTATAGTCGCCGTGGTGATATTAATTTTTGAATCAAAATTCGTCCTGTCGCCAATAATCTGGTAACCCTGCTCGGTAAATACCATTTGTTATGCCTATCTCTGTCTGAAAGTATTTACGCCTAGACACTCTGTAACAACACTATTTTGGCGAGATTCTTGTCAGTGCAATTCCAACTTGTATCGTGGAAACATCTCACTTCGCTTTCTGTCTTCGCATAATAATGGCTGTTTAAGAGCGGCCTTTCTTGTTTACACTCTTCTGCCTTGGAACATCATATGTCTACAAAATAAAATTCTGAAGATATACTGGAGTTTTTCTTTGCTAATTAAATACGTACCTGGATATTTCGTCATTCTATCACTCGAACTAATAACTAATATTACAGAAATAATGGAAATATATGATATGAGAATCATATATTAAGTTTTATCCTTCCCTATCCTTCATTTAAATTATATTTTTCCCTTTCCTTTTTCAAAATTTAATTGAGTTATCTTTAACTACAAACAATAATCCCGCTGTAATTTATACCCTTTCCCTTTTTCATTTTCACTTGTGCTCGATCACTAATATCTCATGGCTTTTCGATTAAAATAAAAAAAGAAAAGAATTAAATCAGCACAGATGCCTTTTCGTAATTTTACTTTCCGTAACCAAGCTTATAACACAATATGTGCATAACGCATTTTTTTCTGGACACAAGGTCAGTTAAAAGTTATACGAATCTTCCATTTGGCCCAAATGCATGCCCTTATATGGTAGTGGTAATAACTCAATCACTCACACCCATGTCTAAAAATATATTCTGATTGTTAAAAGCATATACTGTTTTGTCTGTCGAAAATCCGTTCTCATGAGAAAGATATTTGTCGGTTATAGTCGCCGTGGTGATATTAATTTTTGAATCAAAATTCGTCCTGTCGCCAATAATCTGGTAACCCCGCTCGGTAAATACCATTTGTTATGCCTATCTCTGTCTGAAAGTATTTACGCCTAGACACTCTGTAACAACCCTATTTTGGCGAGATTCTTGTCAGTGCAATTCCAACTTGTATCGTGGAAACAACTCACTTTGCTTGCTGTCTTCGCATAATAATGGCTGTTTAAGAGCGGCCTTTCTTGTTTACCCTCTTCTGCCTTGGAACTTCATATGTCTACAAAATAAAATTCTGAAGATATACTGGAGTTTTTCTTTGCTAATTAAATACGTACCTGGATATTTCGTCATTCAATCACTCGAATATTCAACCTCATGATAATTTACAACAGTTTATTTGCAATTACATTCAAGCTTCAGATGAGGTCTTAAAAAAAAGAAAGGAAGATTTAACAATACAAGACTTCAAATTGGAACATCTAGACTCTCAACAAGCAAAAACCTTAGGCTCATTATTGTTAAAATACTACAGTTCTTTTTCGAAATCAATGAAAACATTAGGTCACACAGACAAGGTTGTTCCAAATCTCAAATTCATTAATGACTACCCAATCAAAACATTACCTTTTCCGGTACCACAATCATTACACCAAGAAATGAAAGAGCAAATAAATCAACTTCTTGAAGCAAATATTATTGAACGTAACTGTTCAGAATGGGCATGTCCCATTTTGCTGGTTAGAAAGAAGTCTGATGGGTCTGCAAAACAAAAATACAGACTCGCTCTTGATTTAAGAATGTTAAATTCCGTCTTACAAGGATCTTCATATCCACTTCCCAAAATACAGACCATTATTTCAAATTTATCTGCATATAAATATTTCACTTCGTTAGATTTTCAACAGGTCTATCATCAGATTAATTTACCTGAAAAATATCAAGATCCACTTACATTCACATGCATATACGGTACTTTTCGTTTTAAAAGGTTGGTTTTCGGTTTAAAGAATAGCAGTAGTTTCTTTCAAAATTTAATGTACACTATTATTGATGAATTAGAAATAGAAGGTATTTTTGCATATCAAGACGATTTGATCTTTGGTTCTAATTCTTTTGAGGAAACATGTGCAAAATTACAGAAAGTACTTGAAATTTTATCGAAATATAATTTAACCCTCTCTCCCAATAAATGTTCATTTCACAAAACCGCTGTTGATTACTTAGGTTTTCACATTGAAAATCATTCCATTTCTCCAGTCCAATCAAATATTGTCAAAATAAATTCTTTTCCTACCCCGACAACAAAAAGACAATTAAAAAGGTTTATTGGTCTGGTCACATTTTACAAATCTCTAGTGCCTTCTTTTTCAAAAATTATCCAACCACTTATAGATCTCACTACGCCAAAAACAACATTTAAATGGACTCAAAAACATCAAAAATTATTTGATCAAATGCAACAGGTGTTCTTTAATTCTCCCATGGTTCGTTTACCCGATTGGTCTAAAACTTTTTATGTAAACACAGATGCGTCAATTATAGCCATAGGAGGTGCTCTGTTACAGGAACATGAAGGACAATTACTTCCCATTGCATTTTTTTCAAAATCTCTTAAACAGTCTGAAAAACGTTATCCAGCACTAAAACTAGAACTAATGGCCATCTACAAATCAGTAATCGCTTTTAAATACTATCTATGTAACCGAAAGTTTGTAATTTTATCCGATAGTGCTCCTTTAAAAAAATACAAGAAAACAACTAATCTCGCTGATATAACAACTAGATGGTTAACAGAATTATCAGAATATACATACACTTTTGATCACATTCCCGGTTCTTCAAATGTACTTGCAGATTATTTGTCCAGATGTTCTTTCGAGAAAAACACAATTGACTTAAATTCCAACCCAGAGCTTATCAATGAACCACATGCATTGCCAATTGTAGATAATGATCTTCCAGACACTAATAATGATCATTTATCATACAGTACACATTCTCTAAATTACTTAGTTATTGGTAACAAGGATCAAAAAGACCCTTTATTGGAAATTTCAAATGAAACATTTGTAAACGAACAAAAGAAAGACACAAAATTATCCGAAATTTACAACGAAATTATGCAAAATGGCTCATCGAAACAATTCCCTATGTACTTCATTCATCCTGATTCAAAGGTTTTAATGTTAAAAAAAGAAAATATTTGTAATGACACCTTTTCTTACCACATTATTGTCCCAAATTCATTAAAAGCCAAAGTTCTAACAATATGTCATTTGTCAGATTTGGGAAAACAATTCACTTCACACATATACGACAAATTTAACGACACATTAGGCATAAAGGTCCGTCATTCCAGTGTAGCGAGGCCACAAAGCAATGCCGTGTCAGAGCGCGTTAATAAATCAATTAAATACTCGGTTTCTACTTTACTTCAAGAAGGTCACACTTTTGAAAATGCTTTATCAATTCATAAATCTCTTTATAATGGATCTCTACATTCCTCCACAAAATATTCTCCCAACTTGCTTCACTTTGGAAGAGAACTATCCTTAATATTTGATACTTATGACCATAATGTCAATCAGGTTCTTGACAAAGATTTTGAAGCTTACAAATTGTTACCAGATTTAAATTCTATTTACAGGAAAGCATATAATAACATCAAAGACTCTCAAAACAAAAGAAATGATCATTTTCAAAAACGTGCTAAACTAAGAAAAATTATGAATAAAGATATTGTGTATTTAAAATCAGTAGATAAGTTCAAACCAAAATATTCTGGACCTTACATTGTTATACACAAATATTCACCTGCCTCTGTTTCAATCAAACGCTTACATGCACCTGATGACTCTGCTTTTAGAGTACACATTGATAGGTTAATCATCGCTCCACCAAGAAGCGATCACTTACTTACAAGTCATGATGGTTACAATAATATTAACTCTCCAACTTATTCAACACGTTATAATTTAAGACCTAGAAAATAGCGTATAATTTTATAATTGTTGTATTTTGTGCGAATTTTTGGTTTTGTTCACACTTGTGTATATTGATTTACACAATATACTGATGTTATATTTGATGTTTCCTTGTGAAAGTTCTCGGCTGGTCCAAGTTTGTTTCATCAAGGGAATGGCAGATATGGCAATCTTGTTGTGAACATTATCTTTTATGTTTATGGGGTGTTTGTACATATACACATTAAAAAAAAATCTTAACTTTTGTCGTCATATTTTTTTTAAATCTCATAAATAGTTATAAACATAATTATAGTAACATTAATTGCACAAAAATTTTTTTTTTCTCTTAAGGTCAGTTTTTTTTAAATTTTAATAATGCTAATTAAGTAAATATGTACCTCATTACTTAACATTTTTACCGAACTTGACAAAACTCTCTCTCATTACTCTAGGATTGACTTTTATTCGACATACACTAGGTGTATATATATATATATATTTTCTAATTATTCCCTTTCGGAGTGGTGATCTGTTCAAAATTATTGCCCTTAGGATCTTCCACCCCATTGTAATGAGAGACACATTCGAATTGGTATTCCAATTCACCTTAAATCCCCTGTCAAAATGAGTATACGAGACTGCTCCTCAGTTTGTTGCATTACTGCTGCGGGAGCAACGGGGTCTATGTTGTGTCAACAATGTGGACCTCGCCCTAAATATTCCCTCCACAAATAAGGCAATAGTCCTAAACTTGCGCCATCACACTTGTCCTTAATTTTTTTTGGATCGTGCGTCACTTTCCCTATCCTGTCCTGTGCGAATGCACAAATTTTTACTATTTTTAAACCCAAATTTTATTCATTTTTATCTTCATCATTTTTATATTTCATTTTTACACATGTGTAACTGTTAATGTAACTGTAACTGTATCTTATCTTATATATCCTGTATTTGCATATTTATATATTTCATGTTTATTTTATGCAAGATTACATATATCATTATTTTGCATTATGTTCGAACAAAGAAATTTTATTGTATTGTAGTTGCAACTTAACATAAGCTTATATGTTCAGAGTTATGAACATTTTAAATTCATTTAGCATGCTTATGACCAGCTGTCAGTAAAATAAATATTAGTTGATGATAATGCAACTTTTCTGGTCATATTTTGGTCATCATTATATATGTAGAGTAGTTCAACTGCTATATGTTCCGGAACAGCAAAAATAACATCTACATCTACAAAAAAAAAAACTCTCAACAAACCATGGACTCAAGGAATAAACTATTGTGTACACTTTGATGACCAGTAGCAAAAATTTTTGTATACCATTTTCATTTCCATTTTCATTTTCATTTTTGATATTTGTATGTGTTTATATTTTTATCTTATATTGTGCATTGATTATATGTAAACTTTCAGACGGAGCATGCCTGCAACTTAAACCCAACAAATTATTCTTTTATCTGAGCAAACGGGGGAAATATATGATATGAGAATCATATATTAAGTTTTATCCTTCCCTATCTTTCATTTAAATTATATTTTTCCCTTTCCTTTTTCAAAATTTAATTGAGTTATCTTTAACTACAAACAATAATCCCGCTGTAATTTATACCCTTTCCCTTTTTCATTTTCAGTTGTGCTCGATCCCTAATATCTCATGGCTTTTCGATTAAAATAAAAAAAGAAAAGAATTAAATCAGCACAGATGCCTTTTCGTAATTTTACTTTCCGTAACCAAGCTTATAACACAATATGTGCATAACGCATTTTTTTCTGGACACAAGGTCAGTTAAAAGTTATGCGAATCTTCCATTTGGCCCAAATGCATGCCCTTATATGGTAGTGGTAATAACTCAATCACTCACACCCATGTCTAAAAATATATTCTGATTGTTAAAAGCATATACTGTTTTGTCTGTCGAAAATCCGTTCTCATGAGCAAGATATTTGTCGGTTATAGTCGCCGTGGTGATATTAATTTTTGAATCAAAATTCGTCCTGTCGCCAATAA
This sequence comes from Maratus michaelseni, assembly GCA_963931845.1. Taxonomy (NCBI): domain Eukaryota; kingdom Metazoa; phylum Arthropoda; class Arachnida; order Araneae; family Salticidae; genus Maratus; species Maratus michaelseni. The sequence continues at coordinate 192,574,738 of OZ007587.1, forward strand.
TCTGGTAACCCCGCTCGGTAAATACCATTTGTTATGCCTATCTCTGTCTGAAAGTATTTACGCCTAGACACTCTGTAACAACCCTATTTTGGCGAGATTCTTGTCAGTGCAATTCCAACTTGTATCGTGGAAACATCTCACTTCGCTTTCTGTCTTCGCATAATAATGGCTGTTTAAGAGCGGCCTTTCTTGTTTACCCTCTTCTGCCTTGGAACATCATATGTCTACAAAATAAAATTCTGAAGATATACTGGAGTTTTTCTTTGCTAATTAAATACGTACCTGGATATTTCGTCATTCTATCACTCGAACTAATAACTAATATTACATGTGCATAATACGCTGAATATACCTAAAGATAGAAAAATATAGCCTCAGGTTGTAGGAGTGCGTTATGTGCCAGACAGCGTTATACGTCTATAATGTAATTGTGAATGAAACGAAATTGTCTGTGTATCGCTGTATATTTGCGATAGACTTTATACGCAGAATATAACATGCTAATATTTAGTTAAGTGTGAAAACGTATAATACAAAATGTAAACGTACTTTGTGTAATTTTCGTTCATAGATAATTACGTGTCTTAATTTTTTGTACAGCCATGTAAAATAACATGTTGCATTTACTATTTTACGAAATGTTAGTATGTTTTTACATCTATGGGAGGTTTCGATAGACTGGAACGAATACAAAACAATGCACTCCGTCTTATCAGCGGTGCTGTCAAGTCTACACCAATTGACGCACTTCTATTGTATACTAATGAAACCCCTATTCAATATGAAATAAAGAAATCAGCTTTGAATCTTTATCAGAAATTAATTCGCCTGCTTCATGGCGATATGTGGGTTAAATCTGAACCGCGCAGACTGAAAACTCAGAGTGGCTTCCTTCAAGTTGTATTAAAAGAGATGGACGGACTTGAAATTCCATCCCGGATTGAACCATTGCTGCCTCCCACAAATCCCTTGCGGGTTTGTAGAATATTCTATCACCTGGACCTTATGAGTCCTGTCTCAAAATCTACTGATTGTATTGCAGCTTTGTTCTCTGCGGGGATGGAGACTATTTACAATAGCTTTTCTCTTGAGACATGGCTACACATATTTACTGACGGCTCACAGCTTGAGATGGATGGTGTGGTTGGAGCAGGTATTCACTGTGAGCATTTCTCTCATTACCGTTCGTTGGGAACGGCCGGGACCGCTTTTGATGGTGAGGTTGAAGCAATTAAAGTAACCCTGGTTCAACTAAATGCTCGTTGCTCAATTTACAATCAGGCTGTCATTTTCTCAGATTCACAAGCTGCGATTCTGGCGGTTGCCAACTGCTCTCAAGCCCCTTGCTCTATGTCTGTGGTGAAGTGCAGATCTTTAATAAGCGAGATGCGTGAAAAACATAAGACAATTGCTTTACAATGGATCCCCTCACACTGTGGTATTCCCGGTAACGAAAAGGCGGATGAATTGGCCAAAAAAGGTTGTTCTGTTAATCAGGCTTCATGTAACTTAATTAACTATAAGTCTGCCTCCTCAATGGTTAATCAAATAATTAAGATATCACATATATCTTAAAAGGAACGAACAAAAGAAAAATAGTGGAGAAATACCATCTCTAACCTCCCCGATTGTCCAAGAAGCAGTGCTGTAGCTGCCTTTCGTCTCGCGACAAAGCATGTATTGTTTAAATGCTCATCTTTTCCGTCTCCAGATAGTGGATAGTCCTGCCTGCCTCCTCTGCCGCAGTGGTGCGGCGATGACTGCTGACCACCTCTCTGACTGTTCAGCACTCACGAAGAACTGCATTTATTCCCGTTACTGGGAGGCCAGAGACTCTTTACAAATTTTGACTTCTTGATTATATGTTGTTCTCATGTTAATTACCCTTTACTTTGTTCCTGTGTTTGGTGTTCATTATCTCTGTACGGCGTAAGGATAATGTCTGTTCGCCTGCTGCATTGGAAATAAAAAATGTACTATTTTACCTGTGGAGCATGTTATCGTGTCCTTCAATAAAGTATATCAATTTCACAAAGCGCACTTCAAACAATCACTGTCTACTCAAAGTATTGCAATCGAATATTTTTTTTGTGAACAATAAATGCTACATATATTGTTTCTGCAGAAAATATGTTGTAGTGTGTATCAACATTGTCTATCAAATTCGTAATGTTTAAAGTAGTGCATTTTCATTAAAATATACTACAAATAATTTTCCTCTTTATACCATAATGTAGCCAAATATTTTTACTGTCCTTCTAAAGGAACTACAAATTCTACACACTTCGTTTTCGGAATCTGACGTGGTAAATCACAAAATGATATATCAATTACGTGGAAATAAAAATATTTTTACGAGAGTTAGGGCGCGGACAGACAGACAGACTAATCGAAGTCGTAAACACTTTTCAACTATTTTGGAAATTTTTAAAAAGAAAACAACAAAATATAAACCCAAGCATAATTTCTTTACCTTTCGACTGGAAAGATTTAAACAAAATGAGTCTTCTCTCTTAAGCAATATTTCTCTTATGAACGTATTTTCATATCCAATACATTTATAAAAACCAGATAAAGAACTTAATAGACGCAGCAATCAGAAAACATACTTTAATAAATATTTAGCATTTAATAAACTGGAACTCATTTACATATTTGAAAACTCAAAATCTGAAACAAAAGAGTAAACAAACGCGCATCCCATATACGAGTAATTTCTTTCTAAACCCGGAACGTTTTACTTTTTTTTTTTTTTTAAGCTTTTAAAATATTCTTCTTCTGAACCCATAACGATATTTCTTTATTTAAATCAAGCATCAGGCTATAAAGAGAGTTGACATTTATTGTACTTTTGATAGTATTTAAATTTCAAAGAAAAGACTACAGAAAAAACAATCAAACATTTTCATTAAATTATCTTTTTTTTGTCCTTTTTCGTACATATCTTTAAACGAGACGTATAGAGTATAAATGATTTAAGTCCATAGAATTTGGGTTTTGATAAGTTTACATGTAAAGAAATATAACTACCTGAGTGCATTCATTGTTCTTATGGAAGTTCTTACATTTATATTCAAACGAATCATCTTAGAAGTCAATTATATTTCAGAAAAAACACTGTACTAATTCATGTACCAAAATTCTTTATAGGAAAAATAATATTTTTTTTTACTCAAACTTCTCTTTTTCTGAGCTATTTGTTTATTTTCCGCTCTGTAATGTTTATTAAATGCAAATTTCTTCAAATGAAGAGAATAATGTCAGAATGGGAATTCTGGGACATAAATAAATTTGTGATGCGAATTCATTCTTTAAGCTTACATATACATGTAGGTTATTCAATGATATAAAAATGTTTTATACGCAGTATTTGTATACACAACTTATATTTTTTCAAAAGCCATTTCAAAATTTCAAAATCTGTTTTTTTAATTTTCAAAATCAGTTTTTCTTATATTTCGTAACTAAAAAATAAAATATGTTTTGCGATCTATTATTTTGTTGTGTATAAATAAAGTGTGAAAATGAAAAACATAGCAAAATAACAATATTACTTTTAAGTTTCCGAAAAGATGTTTATACATTTAATGTATGTTATAAAGTATACTAAACTATACTAAATGCTAATATACAAGTTATGTACAATGCATAGTAAAATATAACATAATATTTAAAAGTCTTAACGTCATAATTAAGTGTCATTGTGAAGATCAGACAAATAAAATACATAAGGGATTTATTGTTATAAAATCCTGATCGAAACGAATAAGTTTTACTTTGAATTCAACATTTACAATAGAAGTATACAATCTCAAAAAGTTTTTGAAAAACTAAATTAACATTTTTTTCTTCTGAATTCGAAAATTACATAAAGTTAAAATATTATTGCACAGACTGTCAAAGATAAAAATAAAATTCGAGTGTTTTCTTTGAAATTTGAAATTTTTTTATGTTTTTCATTTATGGGCTTTCTCGTAAAGTTATATTCTTTTTAACAATTTCATGTTTATTACTTTTATACTACTACTGGGCTTTGCATTAAACAATGATATCAATAAAAGTTTTCTTTTTTTTAAGGTTTAAAAACCGATGACACATACATTGCGCTGCCCGTGTCTTTATGCTACTAAAAACCGCCTGTGTTATATTAATTATAATTAAATTAGTTTTTTTAAACAATTCCATGTTTAGTACTTTTATAATACTACTGGGTATTGCATTAAACAATGATATCATTAAAAACTGTTTTTTGGATTTAAAAACCGATAACGCATAGAGTGCGATATCCGTGTCGTTATGTTACTACAAACCGCCAGTGTTATATTTATTCTAAATAAATTAGTTTTTTTTTTTTACAACATTATGTTTATTATTTTTATACTACTATTGGGCATTGCATTAAACAAGGATATCATTAAAAGTTGTTTTTAGGATTTAAAGACCAATAATGCATAAAGTGTGCTGCCCGTGTCTTTATGTTACTAAAAACAGTCCGTGCCTTTAAAGGTTAAAACAAAGGCTCTTCTCATCGTGTCAAACATTGATGAAAAAGAGTATTCTTCAAAATCTTTGTGATATAAAACTGAAGTTTGTAAAATTTGTTCAGTATGGGTTTTATTTATATTACATCTATCATTACTTCAAACACTTTCTATTGCATTTATGTTGTAATCCTTTTCCTTACAGAAGAATATTTTCCATGGAACCAATGAACCAATGCAGTTGTTGTTGAGTTTCTACGAAGGTCGTATTGACTTTTACTTTTCATTGAATGGGTGGTGTCGAATTATCTATATCAATCGATGGATTTGGCAGATGGTGAGGGGATTTTGCCTTGGCAAATTCCAAAGCATTGGTTTTGGTGGAACATTGCAGCAAACAGTGGGGGAAAGTTGGAAAAAGACCTCAACCATATACATTTTTTTATATAGATTAAATTCAATAATACAAATAGACCTTAGCAATTACAATGGACAGAAATTTAAGCTAAATTACATAAGTGCCAAAAGGAATTTAAAAAAAAGTCATGAAAAAGTGAAAAAATGTTACATTTTAAACGCTTAGGCTGGACAGTATCATAAAGTTAAATAAATAAAATAGATATAGTGTACATTTATCTGAAGACGTGAGACCATCTTATTGATTTCTTTGCGTATTCGTAAAAAGCGTATACAAATACTGAAATAAATTTTCAAAAAATGCAACTTTATAACTCATTACAAATTGTCTAATGTGAAATGTATGTTCTGTTACCATTCATCTCTGTAAAATCGTAAAATCTGAATAGAAGTTGGTTGAAAAATGTCTCGACACATCTGAGGTTCTCTCATGGGACACAAGTGTGCCGCCACACACCAGTTAACAATAAAAGGATTACTTGGTTGTAAATTTATCTAGGCTATAACAATTTTTGAGAAAAATGTGACATGACACTTTTTTCTACGCCTTAAATAATTTTTTACCTTTCAGTTGGGAAAATACTTTAAATAAAATGCCAAACCTCTCATTGTTAACATTTTATTTATGAATTAAAACTTAATGAATTCCCTATGATTGAAACAATATAAAAATTTTCTTTTAAGAATATGGGTATCTCTCATTTATAAAATGCTCATTCAAGGTCTTTCAAAAATAACTGGAAAGTTGCGTGTCTTAAACATATTAAATAATTAAATTACACTTTTCATTTAAAAATAAAACAGAAAAATTAACAATACAAATAGTAAATAATTATTTACTAACGCCTTTTTCATTGTTATTCTTTTTTTTATTAAAGTAAGAAATATCTCAAAGGATAAATGATTGAGTTTAAATAAAATGAGAATTTTCTCTTCTTAGGTAAGATTTTATTTGTGAATGAAAACAATGTGAAAACAGAATGAAAGAATAATTAATCAAAGAATAAAAAACATTAAAGATACAGCATTTCTCTTAATAACATACTCATTTAAAGTTCTTTTAGAAATGATTAAAGAGTTGCATTATTTTAAACATATTAAAGAATTAAATGATAATTTTTATTTTTCATATAAAACACGGTAAAAATGAAAAATAAAATTGCTAAATATTTATTTACTAAATCCATTTTCATTGATTAATAATTCCTAGTTTAATGAAAGAAACTAAGAATAAAATCTAAACTCAGAATTAATTATTTACCTTTCAACAGGATAAATGTTAGAATTGATATAAAATGAGAATTCTCTGTTAAGCAAAATTTCATTTATGAACGAATTTTTAAATTCTATGCATTTATAAAAACCTGATAAAGAGCTTTAAAAGCATAGCGTTTGGAAAACATGCTTTTAAACGTAAATTTGAGGATTCTTAGCATTCCCTGAACTGGAACGCATTTACATATTTGTACAGCAAGGAACAAAAGAATAAACAAATGCACATCTTAATATACGAGTCATTTATTTCTAATCTCTGAACGTTTTACATTTTTCCATAAGCTTTTAAAATGGATTCAATAAGTACGCTTCTATCTTCATAACGATATTTCTCTATTTAAATCAAGCACGAGGATATGAAAAGAGGTGACATTTATTTTGTTTTCGGTTATTTAAAATTTAAAGAAAATACTAGAAAACACAAATAAACATTTTTATTAAATTTTCATTCTTTGATACCTTTAACAACTACCTTTATATAGGACTCGTAGAATGCAAATAATTTAAGTCCATGCAATTTTGTTAAACGTAAAAAAAGCTATTTAATAGGATTCAGTAATCTTATAGATGTTATATTTATTCTTGTTTATCTATTTTAGATGCAACCAAATCAACTATGAAGTTATATGTCTCAGGAAAAGTATCGCATTGATTCATGTATCAAATTCAAAAAGACTTAGACCGCTCTTTTTCTGATCTCTTCATATTTATTTTCTGCTTTCTGATGTTTATTAAATGTAAATTTCTTTTAATGAACAGAGTACTGCCAGCATATGAATTCAAAGGCATAAATAAATTTGTGATGCAAATCTATTCCTTTGAGCTGACTATTTAAAATCTGGTTATTCAATCTTTAATATTCAGCACTTATATACATCTCTTATGTTTCTTCATAAGCAAATTTAAAGTTTCAAAATATTTTTCTAGTTCTTCCTAACACTTTTTTTATAATTCTTTAAGTCTATCACAAAATTTGGTTCACGTTTTAAGTTTTTATTATATTCAAATAAATTGAGAAATTGAAAAATGTACCAAAACAACAATAAGTGCTGTAAATTGCTAAATATTTATTTGCTAACCAAATTTTTATTGATTAATCTTCCCTAGTTTAATTAAATCAAAATAAAAAAATAATGCATCACGTATACATTACAGAATACTTTCCAATACTATTAGACAATTATTTTAAAATATTTTTCTTCATAGAAAAGGTTTATCTATATAAACAGTTTAGAAAACTCATTGCACAATCAAAATCCTTTTTTAACAACTAATCTTTATAGATTGTAATGAATGCGAAATATTTTGTGCAGCCCTGAATATGATGCATAGATTTTTATCCATTCCACACAAGGAAACATAATTCAGAATGAAACGTAAAGTTGTATTCAGCTGAAAAAAAACTTAGATAAAAACCTTTCTCTGGCTAAGAGAATCTATCACTAATAGATTGAAATATATTCATATGCTTTTTGTAGAACCATGTTTATGAATTTACATTATACTTATACCATGCAGTATAGTAAACTGCAGATCAGTTAAAAATGAATAACATTTGAAGACTCATTTTCAGCAAATCGCATCCATACACGATAATTCATTGGAAATGAAAAGGATACTTTTGAGTATCCCTGTATATGTTTTATAGAGCTTATACCCAGAATATAACATGCTAAGATTTAGTTAAGATGGAAACATAACTGAAATCATACTTTTTCCAATTATTGCTCATACATGATTACATGTTTAAATTTTTTGTGCAGGCCAGTAAAAGAATATTAAATGTTGCATGTACAATTTTCCCTGTGGAAGAAATCGTGTACTTCAGTAAACTATATCAGTTTCACAAAGCGCACTTAAAACATTCACTGTCTACTGATAGCAATGCAATCGAATTATTTCGTGTGAAAAACAAATGTTACGCATGAGATTTTCAATAGGAAATATGTTTTAGTGTATGTTAACAATGTATACCAATTTCCTAATGTTTGAAGTAGTGTATTATCATTAAAATGTACTTTAAACAATTTTACTCCATAAACCATAATGTATCCAAATGCTTTTGACTATGCTTGTAAACGAACTACACTGTTAAAAATTGGCAGCAAACTGTCCAGTCATTTGACCGTTTTTGTAGAAAATGGTTACATAACCGTAATTTAACTATATTCGGACCGTATTATTGCTCATTTTATGTTCAGAATATAGTTAAATTACGGTTATGTAACCATTTTCTACAAAAACGGTCAAATGACTGGACAGTTTGTTGCAAATTTTTCACAGTGTAAAACTGTTATACACTTCGTTTTCAATAGGGAACATGCCATGGTAAACCTGAAAGTAATATATCAATTACGTGGAAATTATTGGAGTATATTCACAAGAGCTAGGGCGCTAACAGACAGGCAGACAGACAAACCGAAGTCATAAACGCCTTTTAGCTGTATTGATAAGTACATACATAAAAAAGAAGAAAAGAAAGAGAAAAGAAACAAAGAAAAAAATTCTAAACTCAGAAATAATTATTCACTTTTCGACTGGATAGATGTATGAATTCTAATAAAATGAGACTTCGCTCTTAAACACTATTTCTTTTATGAATGCATTTTTTCAAATTCAATAATATTTATAAAACTAGACAAAGAATTAACGCAGTATTTAGAAAACCTGCTTTAATGGATAACTTAATGACACAAATATTTCTCTTACGAATGGATTTGTAAATTCAATAACATTTATAAAAATTACATAAAGAGCCTTCGCAGTGGACAGAAAATTTGCTTTAATACATAACTTAAAGACATAAATATTTTCTTATCAATGCATTTTCAAAGCCAATGCATTTATAAAATAAAAACTAGATAAAGAGCATAATAAGCGCAGCATTCAGAAAATCTACTTTAATGCATAACTTTGAGAATTTTAAAAATTCAATAAACTGGAACATATTTGACTTACATATTTGAACAGCAAAGAAACAAAAGAATAAACAAACTCACATCCCATATACGAGTCCTTTATTTCTACTCTCGGTACGTTTTACATTTTTAAGCTTTTAAAATGGATTCAATGAAATATTTTTCTTTGACATCCATAACCATATTTCGCTATTTAAATCAAACATGAGGCTGTAAAGAGAGGTGACATTTATTGTGCCTTTGATAGTATTTAAATTTCAAAGAAAAAACTAGAGAAAAAAATAAACAAACAATTTGATTAAAATGTTATTTTTTGTCCTTTTCCATCCTACCTTTAAATGAGACGTGTAGATTATAAAAAATTTTAGAAAGCACAAAATATGTTTCGCGGTTTATTATTTGTTGTGTACAAATAAACAATGAAAATGAAAATCAGACCAAAACTACAATAAAAATAAATAAATGCTGTTGTTTATACAGCAGCACTTATTAATTATTTTATAATTATTATTAACTTACTTTTAACTTTTTCAAAAGACTCAAAGTTTAAATTTTACAGATAAAGCACATTTCATGTAACATACTTTATTAACCGCCTGTATCGACAACTGTTTACAGAAATCAATTATGATTATCAAACTCTAATCAGATGATAACAAATAATTTCTTTTTCGGAATCGATAAATCTTTTACAATCGCCACATTCTTCCATATTAACGTTTACCTCTTTTTGACGATCCGCTATTATTGAATTCTCTGTTATAAGACACGTAGTTATGAAGTTTAATTTTCAGTTTCCGAAGAAATGTTACTATTTTTAATTTTAAAGAATAATGGAAAGATTCTTGTAATATTTTAACGAACAAGGTTTCAAAAAGTATCATATGCAGAAATGTTCATAAACAGTTTAATTTTATTTAACAAAAGATAGCGGTAACAGACATAAATAAAATCAAATATTTTTATAACCAAGTCATAACTCAAAATTATTATTCTAAAACTTATTTCTAAAACCTTAAGTATTTCTATGAAATTTTAATATTTTTAGTCGCCTTTTTAACTTATTTAACTTATTATTTAATTATTCATTATTATCTTACGCAGTTTGTTAACTTAATCGTATTTGTGAACCTTTTTGCTATTTTTGCTAACTTACTTTTAATTTTATTAAAATACTTAAGTGTACTGTGCAAATAATGTGTCGGCCAAAAATAAATAAATAAAGCGAGAGACAAAGCGCACCAACTACATTCTAATTCCTAAATTGTTCCAGAATAAAACGGAAATAGCCAATCCACTGGAATTTATTTTATTTTTCAATTCGTGTTTCAAAAAATAAGCCGGAGTCGTCTTCATACTAAAATTGCCCCAAACTCTGAAATTTTTAATACGAAGACTTCATTTTGACATCATATTTGGATTTTTGGAGAAATTTTACCTTAAAATACCGAGCGGGAAGTCATTCCGTCAGGTAGTTTAAGAAGTATGGAGGTTTAAAATTTGGAATTCCTGAAGTTCAATTCATTTATAATCGTTGCGAATCAGAACGAAATGCGAGTAGTTTTTGAAACATAACTGGATAACTATTTGGCGGAATGGGCTGCAATTTTGGATTTGCATATTTTACGCTTCTACACTGCAAAAAAGGTGTTGATTTTACAGTATAGTACTGGCACCCCAGCTGCCAGTATTATACCATAAAATTAACAGTAATAAACAGCAAAATAAGCAGTAATATGTTGCCACGCATACGCGGTAGCGTATTACTGCTTATTTTACTGTTTATTACTGTTAATTTTACGGTATAATATTGGCAGCTGGAAGGCCAGTATTATACTGTAAAATCAACACTTTTTTTTGCAGTGTAGAAATTGATTTCTGTTTAAAAAAATTATAGGTTATAATTCATATTTTATTTTCTGAAATACAGGGTAATTTTTTTTTAAGTTGTGAAAGTAAATCCCTATAACAAAAGAACCATTGATCCAAATGATCTGAAATTTCACCAGTATACTCCCAAAGCAATGGGAATTTTTTAGGCGCAATTAAAAAAACTTAAAATCGCACCGACAGATGGCGCTGTAGGTTAACATCAACTGGTTTCCTTCCTCTACCGGGTTTTAGGCTCATTGAAGCAGTCTGTTCAAATTTCAAAACCATCTTCCGTAAGTCTTCTGTCGTCATTGGCCTTTCTGTAAATTCTTAAGTATCCTAAATCTCCTAAGAGCAGTTGCTACGCTGTCATTATTCTGATAATGCAGTTTCACTAGCAACGCACGGTCCGTCAACGGCACAGTCATTCTGAGGATATTCGTAGAAAATGAACACGAGGTGTACGTGCTTCACGTTTATAAAGCCACTGTTCGTGTGTAGTGCACAAGCTCGTCTCCCGACTGTGCTGCATATACAGCGCCATCTGTCGTTGGGATTTTAAGTTTTTTTTTTTAATCACGTTAAAAAAAATAACCATTGCTTTGGGAGAGCACACTAGTGAAATTTCACGTCATTTGGATCAGTGGTTCTTTTGTTATAGGGTTTTATTTTCACAACCTTAAAAAAAAATCACCCTGTATATTAAATAAATTTTACCCTCCCTTAAGCTTATTTGTTTCATAGATATTAAAAAAATAAATTAACCAGAATTGCTATTTTCGTTTTGTCTGTAGTCATTTGGAGATTAAAATGTATGGGATGCTTAGTCTCTTTTATTTACGGGCAACTTTATTTTTTGTTACATCGAAACTTTCTTGTCACATCTCGACTTACGTTATAATTATCATGAATATGGTCAACAGCAAATTCTTTTTTGGAATCGATAAGTCTTTTACAACCACCACATTCTTCTAAATTAGTGCTTATTTCTTTTTCGAAACTTCTCCGTGATTGGATGATCTGCTGCAAGAGATGTAGTTAAGTGGATTGTTCGAAAGTTTTATGGTGTTCTTGGGTATTACTTAGTCTAAAAGTTACAATTCTTTGTTTTAGTATTTTCTTAATGACGGGTTTTTATGATGTGATTTTATGGGTTGTAGAAAAGTGTTACTGTTTTTGGTTTTTTTTATTTAGTGAATAATTATATTTGGTTTCGTTATAATAATTGTATAAAATACTTTGTTAAAATCATCATATGAATTTATGCCTTCTATAAAAATATTTTATATTGGTTATTGATTGATAATAGCTATGTTTATTTATTCGTTACATTTTAATTACATTTTTATAATGCTTTAATACAAAACAAAAATACAATACCTTTACATATAATACTTTTAAAAAAACTTATATCATTATATCAATATTTCATAAACTATTTAAAGCTTACTAAGAAAATCTACTCAGGAACAGATTTCAATAAACTCAAAAGTGTATGTGAAGACATTATGTCTAAATAATTCTCAAAGCACATATTTAAAATACTATAAATATTTCTTGTACAAATTTAATATTTTTAGTCCAAAATTCTTTTTTTATATGTCATATTTTAAATGTAATTTTGAATTTGACTTATCAGATATGGAGCGGAGATTGAAATTAATTTTTAAAAATCTTTAAGCATTCATCATTTATCATGAGTGAACAAACAAGAAATCCAAAGATAAAAAAGAGGATTTTAAAGTCAAACTGCTGAAGTATTTTAATTCATTTAAAACAATCGTATTGTGTAAGTCTGTTATCAAAATGTAAATAATTTAGTTTATACAAACAAATCAATTTTAAACCTTAAATTATTTTGTTTCTAAAGTGTAATTTAAAAAAGAAATAAATATCAAAAGATGAATTAATAAATAAAAAAATTCTAGACATTTAACATTTCTTTTGAAGTCTTAATTTTTATATGACTTTTAAAATATGTGTTAATGTGTTTCTCTTCATTCAGAGAATTTGTACTGAATGTTTGACGTATCAAAATGTAAATATTTTAAACAAATATATTTGTTTCTAAAAAATATTTTCAAACATTAAAATCATTTTTGTTTCCGAAAAATAATTACCCATCTCAGTTTTAAAAAGTATCATTTGATAAAATAAATTATGTCCAACCGTTTATATTTTTGTAAAAAGTGAGATTTTATATCTTATTTTTAAAAAAAGTAATAAAGAATCATTAAATTATAAAAAATGCAACAGAGACAATAGTTTAATTAGTAAAATCTCAAGAATTAAAACTTACATGGGATGTTCCTAAACTGCAAATTTAAAAAACCTATGAAACTTTATGGATATATGGGGCTTATGGAGGTATGTAACACGCAATTATTTTTGTTGCCAAAATTCACTTTAAGAAAGTAAATTTCACACCCGAATAGTTCTAGACTTCATGTTATTACTCATTGATGGTCAGAAATACAGAAAAGGTTTTAAGTTAAAAATTGCTTTTTTGTACTGTTGAAAACTAACAAATATCAATTGTTAAAATCATTAAAAAAAATTTTGAACAAAAAGTTAAATATTATAACATACATTTAGACAAGCTGATAAATCTTATTTTGTTGCAAGTAAAACCACTAATTTTCATACATAAACAAATTGCTATTGTCATTCTAAAAACTTCGTGCATTCACAATTCACGATCAGTAAGACTTCACATACCGGGTGTCCCAAAAATGACTGGTGGATTTTAAAATTCAATAACTTGCAAACGGTGACAGATATTTAAAAAATTCTTGCAGGAGGATTATGTATGATGTCGGGAGTTTTTGTACTGTGATTCTTGATTTTAGCTCGCATTTCAAACAATAGATGGCGCTGACAGCGATTGGCTCTCAGTCAAGGCGGAAACTGACGCCACTCAGCATTGATGCGAAGGAAGGATAATAAGGGTATGGAGTGGGTCACATTCGCCAGTACAATCTTGCTCTTAGGCACAAATTCTGAACTCATTCAATATGATTTCAATGGAATGCGTTGTTACCATGGAAATAACAAATTCTTCGATTGTGGAATACAGCGTTCAGAACTGGGCATGAATTTAATTAGCAGTATTCGAGTTTGCAAGCGATTTTACATTTATGAAGTTTTATTTTCCCAGATTAATTTACTTTTTATGGTCTGATTTAAAGAATATTATATGCATCGTATTTTAAAACTAGGTGAAAAGATCTTGCTACAATATTGCTCTTAGGGCCCGATTCTGAACTCATTCCGAGGCTAACGAAAAAGACAGGCTACCGCGGTGCATTCCACTTATCTTTTTTTACAGACCGCTAGAGTGACGTGATGCTCTTTTCGTACATCTCTATTGGTGCATTCGAGCATCACATGACTGCGGCGGTCTGTAAAAAAAGATACTCGTAAAGCACCGCGGTAGCCTTTCTTTTTCGTTAGCCTCGACGCATTCCATATGATTTCAATGGAATGGGTTGCTACCATGGAAATAACAAATTCTTCGATAGCAGAATTCTGTATTCGGAATTGGGCATGAGTATGTAGGCATGTTTGTAAAGCCAACAGTATTCCTATAGTTTATCTTGGTTGCGTGTAGAAAGTTTGCGAAGAAAAACCAAAATGTGTGGGTTAAATGAACGTCGTTATTAACCTCATAAACATAAGACTGAGAATCGTAGAAACAAAATTATACTGTGCCTTGCACTGAAAAACAAGTGCAGAAAACTCATCGTTTTTCGTACCTGCATTGCCATCATTTCGCGAAATTTTCACTAAATTTGCAAATTGGTTGGATAAAATTCCCATAAATACTCATAAATGTAAAATCGCCTTCAAATTCGAATGCTGTTTGTTAAATTTGTGGCAACCCATTCGACCAGGGTTATCTAGCTGCTGCTGCTGTGGGCAATCTCTCATAAGCTTAACCTATTCTAGACGCGACCTGCGTTATACACGGCCGGTGCATGACGTTTAAAACGTCACATGTAGTGGATCATTTTTACAAGGCGATTGGTGCAAAATGGGGGGCGCGTCGCTTTGCACCAATAACCGTGTAAAAATGATCCACTACATATGACGTTTTAAACGTCATGCATCGGCCATGTATAACGCAGGTCGCGCTCTAGATCTGATAACCAGTGGCAACTCATTCATGCAGTCACTCTAGCTGCTTCGGCTGTGGACAGTTCTCACCAGTTCGACCTACTGCATCTGAGAATAAAAGCACTCTAACATCACATGACAGTGTACTTTTGAGTTTTCGACGGCCCACTTCGATGGTTATTGCTTTTCGATGCAAATTTTCTTGATTGCTGAATTGGCATGGTTTATAAGATGCAAGATCTCTCGGACTGGACTTTTAGTTTCTTTTATGAATGGCAACTGTATAAAATACTTTTATTTAAACTGATATTTACGTTTTAGAACAGAGCTCTCGGCAACTAAAATAGATATGTTTTAAGTACTTGTATTTCAGTGCAAGGCACAATGTAATTTTGTCTCTACGATTCTCAATCTTATGTTTACGAGGTTAATAAAGACGTTCGTTTCACGCACACATTTTGTTTTTTCTTCGAAAACTTTCTACACGCAACCAAGATAAACTGTAGGAATACTGTTAGTGGTACTTGCTAGACAAACATGCTTGCCCCCGCATCGCTTACGTATTCATGCCCAATTCTGAACACTGTATTCTGCTATCAAAGAATTTGTTATTTCCATGGCAACAACACATTCCATTGAAATCATATCGAATGAGTTCATAATCGGGCCCTAAGAGCAAAATTGTAGCAAGATCTCTTCATCTAGTTTTAAAATACGATGTATAAAATATTCTTTAAATCAGACCATAAAAAGTAATTTAATCTGGGAAAATAAAACTTCATAAATGTAAAATCGCCTGCAAACTCGAATACTACTAGTTAAATTCATGCCCCTTTCTGAACGCTGTATTCCACTATCGAATAATTTGTTATTTCCATGGCAACAACGCATTCCATTGAAATCATATCGAATGAGTTCAGAATCGGAGCCTAAGAGCAAGATTGTACTGGCGAATGTGACCCACTCCATAACCTTAATCTCCTTCCTTCGCATGAATGCTGAGTGGCGTCAGTTTCCGCCTTGACTGAAAGCCAATCGCTGTCTGCGCCATCTATTGTTTGAAATTTGAACTAAAATCAAGAATCACAGTACAAAAACTCCCGAAATTTTACATAACCCTCCTGCAAGAATTTTTTAAATATCTGTCACCGTTTGCAAGTTATTGAATTTTAAAATCCATCAGTCATTGTTGGGACACCCGTTATCCACTATCGATTAAGGGGTAAACGTCGAAACTTCACTATCGACAAGTAAGAACTTCTTGTTGGCGAATAAGAATACGTTGTAAAAACTACTTCACGTCATTTTCTAAAATTACGAGCACTAAAATAGATTTAAAAAATATATAAATGCTTCTTTAAATCTCGGAAGTATGTTTGTTTCTGAGGTTTCTGAAGATAAAGGAATGCGTTTCGGAACCATGGCTAAATCGGAAACTTCTTGCTAAATCAAGAAATATTTTATTTACAGTGTAAGGAGTATACATTTCACTTGATTTTTCTTTCTTTTGTTTTTTTTATGTGTTATGATATTAAAATGTAAATATGTTAAACAGAGATATTTCGTTTTTAGAAATACATTATCATCAAACATTAAATTATATTTTCTAAAACACAATTACTTGGTTTAGTATTAAAAATTATCGTCTGATAAAAAAATTTATACCCAAAGTTATATTCATATTTTTGAAAAACGTAAAAATTTAAATCTTATTAAAAGAAGACTAAGGAATAATTTAATTATCCAGATTGCTGCGGAGTGAACAATTTAATCTTTTTAAATCTTAAAGCATTAAAACTCATTAATCAAGAACCAATGAAAAAACAGTCCCTAGAAAAAGATAAGACTTCAAAAGAAATCTGTTAAAGTGCTTTAATTTATTTAGAGCAATGTTATACTTCTGTGTACTTTGTGCTTTTAGTTTTTTTTACGTA
Source organism: Maratus michaelseni (assembly GCA_963931845.1). NCBI lineage: Eukaryota > Metazoa > Arthropoda > Arachnida > Araneae > Salticidae > Maratus > Maratus michaelseni. Next base: position 192,591,751 of record OZ007587.1, read on the forward strand.
AAAGAAAAAGGATTTTTTTTAATTCACTCAGAAGAAATCCACTTCTAAATATCTTACTTTTTTACAGAAAATTACAAAGAAACTTAATCAAATTCTTTTATGGCATAAATGAATTTAGTGAATATTATTTTGTAAGGTGCTATAAAATGCTCTAAACGCGTTTTTATCGCGTTAATGAAATAGGGTGAAACTTACATTGTTAAAGTTTATAAAATACAGGAAAAAGAATTAGATTGCACTGCTTTAGAGTTTACAAAAGCGGTTTCTCAAACAAAAAGCATTTTTTTTATTAAATAGAATTACACGCTTTGTCAGATGAAATCTCTTTCCAAAATTAATAATTAATTTATTTATGAGATTTTACAAATTTTACTTTTATAAATGAAATATCGAATTAAAATAAAATAATTAAAATATTTTTTTAGTTCATTGTTTGAAAGTGGTAAATAAAGGAAATTGAAGTAATTTTAGCTGTCGACATTTTAGTTATATCTGAGTAGCCAAAAATTTTAACAGACCCGTGTATATTTGCCTCAATAATTTGAATTGCTTTAATTTTAAGATATTTTCTCTTGCTGGTTATGATTTCTCGTTAGTAGACGTATATTCATTATTATTTACAGATAAAAATGTAACAAACGTTTCAAATAAATTATATTAAAATTGTTAACTGATCCCGCCTCTTCTAAGTTTCTATCTGCGGGCCTGGAAAATAGAGAGCACTGTTTTGGATCATTAATATGTCTTTCTTCAGCCATAATTCAGTTACACGTAATCTTGAACTTTTTCTCCCTTGCTTATAAGATATTTTTCTTACTCGCTACGGTCGATAAACCACTGTAAAGGTTGATTGAGAAGCAGGTAAAGTCTACAGCCACACGCGCCCGTGTCCCAATCGTCAGGACATTATCTCACCATATCCCAGACTATATTCTGGGCTGGGAGAGAAAAATTACGATAGAATTCTGAATATTAAAGTCTGAGGAAGTACATAGAAAAAACAAAAATAGTGATTTGCTAGCAGTTTCCATATTTTTACGGAAAACTTTTTCTCAGTGAAAATGATTTCGCGAATGTGCCAGAAAAACGCGAATATGGATTTTAGAATATTTTTGACTGATAACAGTGCGGAAAGTCTAGTTAAATGTCATTTTCACAAAGTTTGTAAGATTTATTTGATTTCAAACTTTAACAATATCTGTAAAAATATGGAAAACAGGTTAAAAATAAAAATTAATCCTACAAATACAATGGAAATGACATATTAACTATATTTTTAGAACTGTTATCATTTAAAGATTTTCTAAAATCCATATTCGTTACTTTTTTGTCAAATTCTCACGCTTATTCCAAAAGTAATCTCTAAAACTTTTATTTATTGAAAAGAAACTTTAATGATTTTTCAATTTTGAGTTGTATTTTATCGTTAGTCTAATCACGAAAATTGTTTGAAGCCAAGCACTTCTAATTACACCTATTCAGAATACCTCCTGTCCAGTTTTATGTACTCAGTATTATAATGACATTGAGCAGCAGTCAAATAACCTAAGGCGGAAATTTAACAATGCTCTTAAATTGGCATTTCAGTGGCATGGTGAATAGAATAGATTCACACAATCCCAGTAATCCAAGTATGTTGCAAATTTCATTTGAGGTAAACACTCGACAATTGAAATCAAATTTGTACTAGGGGAAGGAGCTGATAGCTTCAGTACAATGCATTCGAATTTAGAGTGTGGTCACTTATTAAAGTTTCAAAAATTAGTAGGACGATACCAGTAACGTTATATGAATCCGGTATAGGCGGTATTTGATTTGACAGTTCATAAATGGATAGCGCATAATTTAGAAAATTATGCTAAAGCAAGGGTCTATATTTTTATTTATGTTTATGACGGTCCAAGAAAAGAAGAAAGTAGATAATACATTTTAAGTAACTGCAATGAGTTTTTTTTTCCTTCCAAATGAGTAAAAATTATATATATATATATATATATATATATATGAAAGTTTGTTTCCTTGCTCGTAGACAGAAATTTTTATCCATTTTTTTCCTTAGACGTTAAACAAAATGTCTGTATACAAAATCGCTGAATGTGTATTTTTTTTACAAAAAATTGGAATTCTTTATCTTCAAAAACATTTTTGAAACAATGAGAAAATTTTAATATTGTTTTTTTTTAATTTTTATGCATCTCAATTGTGTTATAGGTTTTGAATTTACATAAGATTTTAGGTAATAGTTAAAGGAAACTTTAACCCTTAACTGCTGTTAACAGTCTGACAAACCGCTGTTTCTTTTTCTTTTTCATTTTTCACTGTTTAACTTGTAACTTTTAATTTAACTGTAGATACTAATGAAAATTTGTTTCGTTTGGAGCTCTTGTGCTATTACAAGCGATTTCTGAATTAAGTTAATTTTAATTATTGTAGTCCTGTACATAAAGTTTAGTAAAGAAACAGTATAATGTGAATTAATCGAACCTTTTTTTCATCTTTCGATCAAGCGGTCGCAGAGCTTACAGTACTATGCAACAATTTCTGACATAGTAGTTAAGGGTTAAATAAATTTGTTTCGTCATAAACAGTATTGCATATATTTTTTTAACTCGATATATATATATATATATATATATATATATATATATATATATATATATATATATATACATACATATTTATATATAGTATAAATGTGTATTTACCTCGCGTTATTCATTTATGGATGCTTGTTTTGGTTATTATGTGGAAAATGTGGTGTCGTTTTATTAAAAGGTAGTTAAATGTTTGAAAATGTAGAAAAATAAATAATATTTATCTTTTTTCATACACTGTTAGAAATTTGCAGCAAACTGTCCAGTCATTTCACCGTTTTTATGTAAAACGGTTACATAATCGTAATTTAACTTTATCCTGACCATAATATATGCAATAATATGGTCAGAATAAAGTTAAATTACGGTTATGTAACCATTTTTCATGAAAACGGTGAAATGACTGGACAGTTTGCTGCAAATTTTTAACAGTGTACGTCTATACAATGCGATAGAAATAGCGAAAAATGTTTTTTGAGAAAATACTTAATGACGCGTAATTATTTGTATTTATTCCTCTTGTAGATTTAAGACTAAATATTCAATTTCCAAGAGCGGAGTTTTACAATGGGATAATAAATATTTGTTCAAAGTTCCAAATTCTAAAACTAGCTCAGAAGGTACTGTAGAGTTCATATGTTATATACATTATTACAAAAATATTTTATTGAATAATACAATTAATCCAACTGGACGAAAATTGTCCGGGCCAGGATTCGAATCTGGGATCCCTTGGCTGAAGCTGCCACGCTCTACCAACTGAACTATCCCGGTCGAATCTGGAGGGCATAATTCATCCAGTTAATCTTATTGATCATAGCATCTGATCTGATATTTTAATCAGCTCAACAGAATAGACCGCACGTAAAGGAACTCCAGTAAGCGCTGGATACGTGATTACACTAGATTAATTTTAACACAATTATTCAAAGTTGTCCAGTTGGAAAATTACAACTCATATGATTTCTTTACCAATTTGAATAATTGTGTTAAAATTAATCTAGTGTAATATAATTAAATCTATTACAGGGCTCATACCTCCTATATTTTCTGTTGGAATCACGCCAGTATTTTTTAATATTAAACATCAGCTTATTTCATCTTAGAATTTTCTTTTAAGTGTGCACCCCTACAAAATTGTAGGAGCAAATGAACTTTGATTTGCAGCATTTGTTCCACAAAATATATTCTTAAATTGATTCAATTTTCTACGCAGCTTAATTGCACTTCGTTTTACGAATCGCATTCCGTTTTTAAAGCATTCTAACATAGTTGAAAACTGTTTATGACTTAATTCTTCTATTTTCTCGTACTCTAAATCTTTTAAAGTGACTATAAATACGTTCTATAGAATATGGAGTGTTTAGCATTTATAGTTCGTTTACAGGTATACACAAAAGTATTCCGCTACATTATGTTCTATAGAAGAAAAATGTTTGTAGAGCCTTTGAATTATGTTGCACTACAACAAACTTAATGAAACAAATATGGATCCCTGAGATATAGTATAACATGTTTTCTATAGACTATGGAGTGCTGGAATTTACTGTTCATTTATAGAGACACACACAAGAATTCGTCTACAGGACTGTCTAAGAGTGGATTTCTGAAAGTGGATATTCTGCTGTGGTACCTGCTTTTATGTTTAACGAAATTTCAGTATATTGCAAAAATGTGTATAAATTTAATATATCATATACAGGGTTGCACAAAAGATTTCATAAACATTACTGTCTATGGACATGAATTGCTTAAAGTGTGTTTTTAACAATGTTATTCATTTCGCAACTGACCTATGTTTCTGTGCAAAACGAGATGCTTGTCGAATATAAATAAATTCCTGTACAAGGCTACTCCAAAGAAATTGGATACATTGCTGTCTACCGACTGCAATTGCTGGAAGTTCATTTTTAGTTATTTTACACATTCTCCAGAGGAATTAATTGTCGTGGGAATTATGTCGTGGTAATAAAGTCTATAAAAAAGGGGGTATTCAAAATAATTCGGATTAACTTCTAGCGACGGGATTTCAGGAAATTGTATATTTAATTGTGTTAATTATTCAGCTCTACCGAATCCTACAATATTAAGTGGTGCTTTATGTATGTAGGGTATTTTAAAAATTTATATGTATGATTGCACAAAAGGATGTGAAAACATTATCATCTATGGATGGTTTTATTACTGAGTAATATTTTGGTTTTACTAGGACGTATGTATACAAATATATATGCCGTTTACAAAGCTGCACATAAGAATTCGCATACATTATCGTTTATAGGTAATTAGTGTTGAAAATGTGTTTATAACTTTTTTCCGTATTTTCTAAAGTGTGTACTTATATATATCATTTCATTGTATGAAAAATTGGTAAACGTGACAATATTCTGCTAATGTTCGAAAGCGTTTGGTAATAAATGCCTTGTGCATGATTTGTCGTTTTCGTTTAACTTGTTTTCATTCTTTTATAATATTAATAATGGACGTTTTACGTGTAACTGCGTTGAATTAACTTCTAATTAATTTAAATTTTAAATTCTTCATAGCTCACAGTTCTCGTTAAATTAGTTACTGTTTCGAAATCTGTTCCTTCTTTACTTTTCAATGTATTGAAGTGTCATTTTCAAACAAACTGAATTTTTATTTTCTTTTTACTTGTCTTACAGTTGGTCTCTTAAAGAAAATCTTATTTCGCCTCAAAATAAATATCAACACAGTAGATTCCGTGGTGTAAAAATCTCGGGTGTTTTAACTCTTAATAACATCCACGGCACTGTAATCCAGGAGAGTGCCCAAATCCGCTTTTTTTACCATTGGCCCTGAGGTGCATATGTACCGGTCAAGTGGTTACTTTGACGGCCCTCCCCACACCTGTGTATAGTTCTCAAGCACACTTGGTAGTTATTTTTTCGATCACAAAGGTTTGAAAAGTTAAATGAATCTTACCAAATTTCGGAAGCAAACCTCGGGCCTGTTGTGTAGCAGCTCAATGCGCTAACCACTGAGCTATCTGGCGTCGTAAACTCTGAATATCTTGGTAAATATATCAGTGAACAGCATGTGATTTTTTAAATATCTTTCAGCGGTGAAGAGCAATAATTTTATAAGAAGGGAAGCTATCGGACCTTTTGGCGAAAATCGTCACAAAACTTTTAGAGGTGAACAAGCATGTGAAGAAAACTACAGAAGCAACGTGTGGCATTTCGCAATCGTCCTCAATCGCTAGAATATGGCGCCCACTTGCAATATTTGCAACCGTAAAATTTGAGTCTGACCTGCCAAATTGATACAGAGAATAAATTCTATCGCATCAACTTTTCCGTAATGTGTTGGACATAAACTTTACTGAATTTGACATGTGCAACATTGCTGACTGCATATTCAATGCCGTCCTCACCTGCCCGTGGTATGTGCATTCATTTTTCTTAATAGATTGCTTTCTCCCACTATATTACCAGGCCGTAGAATGACGTATGTATATCATGTGTACCTTTATGATGAGGTACGTGGTCTGTAGTGATATGAGAATGAATCATATACTCTTTGCCAATATTGCGGACGGACGCCCACATTATATGAGCTATTCCGGGGGTTGAGATCAATTGCGAAAAGATGCACTTTGCATCAGAAATTCAAGTTTTCTTCACATACTTGTTCACATCTAGAAATATTCGTCACGATTCTCCTCGACAAGTCCGATAGTTTCCCTTGTAAAAGAAAGTCCGCGTATTGCTTGACCTTATAAAAAACAAATTTCGTATTTTGATACACATACAGCCTATGTAAGACAAATGCCACATTTAACAGATTTGGCTATACTTGATTTGAATGCATTTTGTAGTTAGAAGTATACTCTTACAATCCAATGTTTAAAATTGCTAAAACTTCTATTTACAATAACTCAGTACATATAATGTAAATACCGTATATTCCGGGGTATAACGCTACATACGATTTAAGGCTACAATTTTCTATTTCTAAGTATATTCGCCGTATTATTGCACACCCCCTTCATTCTAAAGAAACCTTTTTGAAATATGTAGCATGAAAATATAATACAGAACAAGAAATTGTACAATAACTAGTAGGAACATATAGACAAAATCAGTAATAAAGAAGCAAGCATTTATTAAAAGTCAAGAGAAAAATGATGATAGTCCATTTTTTTTTGTGATGGAAGTGCCATCTATTAACTTGAGCGGCGTACTATCATTTGGCAATCTTCGACCGGGATAAAATGAAAAATATAGTTGAAGAATGTAGATAAAAAAGACGAACGATGAAAGTCTTTTGAAAAACCACAGATAACGTGAGAAGTTGGGAAGAACAATGAAAGTTTTCACTAGTAAAATAAATAACGACGAATCTGTGACTATCATCATTTTTGCCTTGACACTTTATATTATACTACCAAGCTCATCTATATAACTGAATCCCTAAAAAACATTTGGAATCGTTCACTAGTTCATTCACTAATCAGGTGACTTCTTCGCTTATCGTTTCTTAACTTTTAATCTTTTACTTTTATACCTGGCGTATCTGTAAATTTCGACTAATTTTCTTGTTTCAAAAGTTTACATTATACGCCGGAATATACGGTAATCCAACATTTAATACTTTAGATGCGTTAATCAAATAATTTAGTTTAGTTGCATTGTTGAAATTCAACAATTTATAATTTGTATTTATTTATTTATTTTTAATTTAATGGATTAATTGTGCATCTTCCATATAATTCGACGAAATAAAAAAAATGACTATTACTTCAGAATACTTTCTCTTATTTCAGTATCACTTTAAAATATCAAAAAATGGTGAGTCTGCGTAATTTCTTTAACATCTTTTTTCAACACAAAAGCGAAAACAATTCATCAAGAAACCTCAAAGGAATCGTTTACGTTTTCGTGTCAGCACATAAGAAATGAAAATCTCTGGGCATTACTGAAAGGGTAGGATTCTTTATCTAACGGAGAAGCGAAATCGGATATTCGGTATGTTACACACTTGCCATAAATTTTTCTTTGTTTTCTGGATTTCTAGCGATTCAATAACAAATATTGACTTCAAACACTGCAGTGTAAGCATCAAATATTTGTACAAATACCTTCATTGTGAATTTACGAGAGTATCAAAATTATATTAAAGGGGCACAAGACTTTTGAGTTTGTCGAAACGATAAAAAAAATCCCTGTTTTCAAAGGATCAAAATTTAAATAATATGCAATTAAGATTTTTTTTGTTTTGTTTCTGTGTAAAGTATATATTTTTAAGTATATTACTCAAAAAAATAAATGTTGTATATACAAAAACAATATTTAAATTTTAATTTTAATAATTCGCATCAGTAATACGTGAAACGTGAATGAAAATCATTAAGTACTACGAGCTTGATATAAAACTGAAAATTATGCATATAGAAAAAGAATTTTTGACCGAAATAAAATCTTTACCCTCTAACTTATAACCAAAACTAGTAGGATGTGCCAATTCCAAAACTTTCTTCTATCTCACCCAGGATTCGCATACACTAACATGAATCAGCACCAATTTATATCAAGGTCTAACTGAATCTAAAATTTTATTAAATTCCGTGCATTAGTTCTTGAGATATGACTATTGCTAAAATACTGCAAAATGTAGCATAGTAGCGCCACCTGTTGGGAGATTTAAACCAAAACCTAATCAACAACAACTTATGTCAACATCTAACTGAATTTGAAGTTTGATGAAAATCCGTGCATTAGCTTTTGAAATATAGTTATCGTGATAATAATGAAAAAAGTAGCATAGCAGTGCCACCTGTTGGGCTATTTACACCAAAACGTAAGCAGCATCTATTTATGTCAAGGTCGAACAGAACCTGAAGTTTGATGAAATCCCGTGCACTAGTTCTTGAAATATAGCTATCGTAAAAATCATGAAAAAAGTGGCATAGCAGCGCCACCTGTTGGCATATCTACACCAAACGTAATCAGCGTCTATTTATGTGAAGTTCTAAATGAGTCTGAAGTTTGATGAAAAAAAGTGCATTAGTTCTTGAGATACAGATATTGCGGAAATCGCGAAAACTGTAGCATAGCAGCGCCACCTATTAGGAGATTTTCATCAAAAACTAATCAGCACCAATTTATATCAGGAACTAACTTACTATAAAGCATTATGAAATTTAGTGCATTAGTTCTTGAGATAAAGCGCCAACAAAATTTTTGTCACATGACAGAATCACAGACAGACATTTTCTAAAAACAGTCAAATCGTGTTCAGGACCTTCTAAAATGTATAAATCCGCCGAAAACCGAAGGTCGAAAATTTTCATGAATCCAATACTTTTTTCTTGTAAAGAGAGAAGAAATTAATAAATACAAAATATATTGTTTAAAATTTAATTTTAGCATAAAATTAAAAAAAATTCATATTTTTCAAATGATAATATATATATATATATATATATATATATTATCATTTGTATATATATGTCAATTTTGGGGGGGTTTTAGCATGTAGATTATGAAGAAACGCACATGTGGTAAAACTTTTAAAAGTGTAGCTTACGATTTGAATGTTTGCAGTGCGCGTAAACTCAAGATGTACAAATCTGAGAAAACGTTGTCTTAAAGTTTTAGTATTTTTAATTATACTCTCTGAGTTATCTATATATTTAAAACGCTAATCGTTTTCTTTAGACAGTCCGTGAGAACAAACTACTGCATCAAATTACATCATTCTTATTTTAAATGAAATATATTGGGCCACAGATTTTTTATCGTTCATTTGTTTGTTCAATACTTTATTAATTAGCACAATATTAATTTTATATGTTTTTATATTTATTTCTTCAAAATGGTGGCAATCGGATTACTTCCATCGATGCGAGGATAAAAGAGAAATAATGAAAAAATTCAGACACGTGGCTTTTTGGCCGAATTTTCTAATCTGCAAGTTAAATTTCGGTAAAAATATTTATTCACCTGCACTTTATTTTTATAAGCTAATCAAAATTCATATTTATTGTGACGTTACGGGAATATTGTCTATTAGGTTTATTTTATCATTATGCATTATAACTTTATTGATGTCATTTTTTCATTACAATTAAATACAAATTACATTTTTATTTGTATATATGGTGGATAAGCATAAAAGTAAAGTATATAACGTACGTGTGAAAATTTACGTTGGTGAAAATGACGTTATGCTTAGCTTGAAGTACATTTTTGACTGATAAAACTAAAGAGGAAAAATTATATTATAGTGCCAAGGCGTAATTTTAACTTATTTTTCAATTCTTAATTTTAAATACTGTAATTGGCGCTTTTATTGATTACTACTTCATCTTGATTGCATACCTTGATTACATGCTATCAACTACTTCTTTTTAAATTATAGGTTAGAAAATTTTATTTTTTAAAAAAAAATTCAAAAAATGATGGATTTTAAGAAAATTAAAATAATTAAAAATAGTGTTATGGTTTAAAAAAAAAGCTTGAAGTAATAAGTTCATTTAACAGTTCCTTAATAGCAGCAAAATCCCATTTCTTTCACTGAGGATTTCTACGTCGACGTCAAAACATGGTAGTCCACTTTTGGGGGCCAACCAAAACCCATTGGCAATTTTTATAAATATATATAACGATTGTGACAACTAACGGCGCTATTGCTTTCGCTTTTATCACACTTACATCACTTCTAAATACCGTACAATTTCAATTATTCTTGCATCATCAATTAGAAAAAATTTAACTTTCAAATGAAATTTATTTGAAAACGGCCGCTTAATTTAGCGATTTTTTAAATAATTTTCAAACATGAATTATTTTTCAAATCTACCTCAACAATGGACATCATTTTGCTTCAATAATGTAAAATTGCACCTTGGAAAGTTACCACAGTTGGAAATATATTGCCCTAATCAACATAAAAAGTGAAAAGAAAAAAAAGTTGATAAATCATATCATAAGATAAAATTATCGATATGATAGAGCATTTTGGTGCTAAACTGAAATCTGTCAACAAAAAAACCGATTTTATGTTGAACATAAGATTGATATTATGTTGAATTCGATGATGTATGTGTCGCATTAGAATATGCTAGGAATTGTATTTTATTATTTTTTTAAGATCCATTGGATATTTCACTGTATAAGAGGAAAAAATTCCTGATTGTGAAAAAGGATAATAATCCTGATTATGGAAAGGAAAGAAACCATACTAATAAATTAAACTTGAAAACTTTAAAAATCTGACTCATCTGTAGATTGTATATTATTATTGTAAAAAAAAAAATTCTCTATCTTTACATAAAAATTGATTAGCTTAAAACAGTGGATGCATTTTTGAAGATGTGTATTTGAAACGAACAATGATTAAAGAGGATACTTTAAAACTTTTTATTTAAACATTTTTAACTTTTTTTTAACGTTGAATTTCAACTGAGACTGTGGACGGATACAATGCACTTGCACATGCGCAGAGGAGCTCACTCAGTCCCATTATCACAGGGAGAGAAAAGTGTGCTTTATTTACTGTGTTCTTTTATTTACTGAATATGATATAGATACAGGAATATATTATTTGTATGATACTTCATAGCTCCATGACATTTTCTTTCTTGCAGTGGTGAATATGGTGGTAATGTCGAAATGATTTGCATTACACAGTTGTTTACGGATTGTTTGTATGAAGTTTGCACCGAAAATAGTACTATATTTCACTGGGGGATTTTTTTTTTAAATACAATTTTTGTGGAACATTGTTTTATACTATCCCCCTCTTAAATAATAAAGAAGCTTATTTTACTGATATTGCTATAGTCTTTTTTTCCGTCATGTTTTGACGGGTTCCATCTAGTAAATGATTATAACGCAACATATAATGCAGATTTTTCAATGCGGTTTTTTGCATATTGTTCAAGAATGTTAAAAAGTTCAAAATTTTAACTAAAAAAACGAAAATTGATTTTTTCACATTTTTAACGTCCTGTGGTATTTTAAGAACAAATTCGAGGGATTTTGAAGTTTAATGTTATGCAATAAAGAGCAACTGTTTTCTGCATTAAACAGGTTGTTCAAAAGATATTAGTACAAATGTTTCAGGGTATAGATGTAAGGACGAAGAATTAGTGAAAAAAGCATTTTTTTTTAGACTTGGTTAAAAACATGGCATATATCAGACTTCTGAAAGTATCTGTGAAGCAAATAAAAAATCAGCACTGTTTCACTATGCACTAAAAATAGCATTCAGTGAGACGAATGCAAGCATTATTATAAAGTGTTTTTTTTCCTTCTTCTATTAATGCGTATTAGTAAATTTGGTGTCGAAGACGCTTCTACGAAACATATTTATATATGCAGTGTCTAAAATACACTAGTGTGCAAAACTAAGCAACAAACACAAAATGCTAATTTCGGAGCACGTGAGTGCTCAAAAGGAAATTCTATAAACAACAAGTGTAGAAAATAGGTACTACCCTAACAGCACAGACAGTCGATGTGAAGTCTTCTTGACATCACAAATGGTCACAATTGTCACAGTCACTACAATGAGCAGAAATGTAATATAATTCATTCGTCTCATTTTTACTGGCATTTGGTCACTCCACTGAACAGTCACCATGACTGCTGCTTTTTGACGAGTCACCAGGTGACTGTACAATGAAGTCATCTTATGACTCTCATGTGACGGTCATTTTGACTTTTGACACTCCATTGTAAAGTCATCATGATAGCTGTTCTGTGACGAGTTCCCAAGTGACAGAAAATGAAATCATCTGGTGATTTTTCACAAAGGAGTGCAATGATGACTTCACAATAGAGTGTCGATCACCGGAAAGTCACCATACGATTTCATTGTGACATTATTTGGCGACTCATCACAATGACTCACAATGACTTCAAAGTTCACTCTTCAACTGACAGCGACTTGAGAATCACAAGGTGATTTCATTGTAATATGACCTGTGACCCATCACAAAGCGACAGTCACAGTGAATTTTCAGTGTTAACAATCATTTGAGAGTAATAACGAGACAGTGAAATATTGCATATTTTGATTCACCGTAGCGATTGTGACACTTCTAACCATGTGTGACGTCAAGGGACTTCACATCGACTGGCAGTGCTGTTAGGGTAATACCTCTTTTCTACACTTGCTCTTTATAGAATTTCCTTTTGAGTAGTGACGTGTTCCGAAATTAGCATTTTATGTTTGTTGCTTAAGTTTTGCACACCAGTGTATTTTCAGTCGATTATATCTAGCTCTTAATTAATGTTTTTAAAAGTATATCTTACTGTATACGACTCTCCTCTGGGTGAAGCTTGTCTGGAAGAGTTTAATTTTAATGAACTAAAAATGCTTCAGTTACCCCCCTTAGATTTAATTATCATAGTTCTTTAATTTATTTTAATTAATAAGGATTATTGTGAATATATTGTTGAAATTATTAGGATTTAACTAAAATTTTATGGAATAAAAATTTTCCTTTTCACTGATAGGTATATATTTTCTGTGAATATGAATTGTTAAAATATATTATAAAATATATCATTTTATATAATTTACATAAAATTAAAATTGCAGTATTTAATGAAATATATTATATGCTTTCTGTTAGATAAATCTTTACATGTACTTTTACTTAATTCTTTGAATTAAAACAAATGTGTATTTAGATGATAGGAGTCGTTAATAATTTAATATAATATCTGCATTTTTTTTTATCTCAAAGAAGGTGCAAAAGGTTTAAAGAAAACAAGTGAGTATAACTCTATGCATATTTTTGTTAAGCACTGAAAGATTATCATGTCATCAAGGCACTTCTCGAGGAAGTCACGCACGCTATAAGAAATGAAAATCCCCATACAGTAAGAGGGGAAATCCTCTGTGATGAGGAGAGGAGAAATGGGATACTCAGGATGTAACACAGCTGTCATTAATTGCTCTCTGTTTGCCGATTTTATGTGATTATATATCATAGTATATTAACTTACAACTGTATATTAAAAGCATAAAATATTTGTATGAAAATTCTTAATGTCTCTTTCCATGTTACTTAATATTATATAGTTTGGAATTTTTTTAGTGAATTCAGGACTACCAAATTGTCCGTTTTGCTTAATGACACTTTTTCACACACACACACACAAAAAATTCTGCTTCTAGATTTTTAGTGCAAATTTGGTGGAAATCTACCACGGAAATTTTTCTTGGAAAATACAGTTATTCAAAAAGCAGACCATTTGGGTGCCCTATAAATTAAGTTTAGATAAGAAAAAAAATTAAGAAATTGTAATTTTTAATTTTTAGGACACAAAATATATAGGAATAATCTGCGCTAGGGGTTGATCAATTAACGATATTTTTTAAATTTCTAGGCTTCGTTCCATCTGACATGCTCGACAAAACATTCTTTAACTAATGTAAATATCGTATATTGCGTGTAGCTTGGGAGATGCATATTGCACATAGCTCATTACGAGCATACGGTATTCACGTGATGAAACTCGCAAGGTAATGTTAAACCAATAGCAGTGTTCTTTTCAAATTTGTCGTTTGTATCTTTAAATGATTTCGTTTTATATAGGATAGCTGAGGTAAACCGTGCTCTAATCGGGTATTCGTTTTTACTTTTACGATTTTGGTGTCATTTTTTTTTATGGGGATACTTTTACTTTCAGAACCAGTTCCGAAATGGAAAGTGACCTCATAAAAATGGAGAAAATAGAGGAAACCAAATAAAAAAGTACAATAATACCTAGTAAGAGATCGACTTTAGCTATACTATGGAAAAACAAAATTATTTAAAATTATTGGAATATGAGCGATAAATTTGAAAAGAACACTGCCATTGGTTTAACATTAACTTGCGAGTATATTCGCCTGACTACTGTAGACTCTTGAGCTACTGCTCAACGATTGCTAGCATCTAAAAAAAGTGTGAGTAACTGATGATTCATAGCAAGTATTGTGTAATTACTGCGATGCAAGCTGTAAAAACATAAGGAAAATTTGACCAGGTAGAACACAATTTTAATTGATGCACTACAGTCACCCTGTCTCAAATACATAAGAAAAATTGAAAAAAATAAATATTATGTATTCTTAAATAATTTTAGTATATATTTCTTTTTGCCTGCCACATTTAATTACTTATTTAATTTAAAAAAAAAAAGAATTAAATAACACATAATTTTTTTTCACGCTTAACATTAGTTTTTTATAAACATAAAAACGTCCAAGTTTAATTTTTAGTAGTACCTTCTTTTTAATACAAACACATAATCCATTCAACAGAAAATTTCTCGAGGGAGTCATTTACCTTTTCCTGTCGACGCATAAGAAATGAAAATCCCCAGATATTAGGGGAGAAATTCTCTTTCAAAGAGAGAAAGGGAATCGGATATGCCGAATGTTATACAGTAACTGTTTGTCGTTCTCTGCTTGCAGATTTCATGCGATTCAATAACAAATATTGACTTATTAATAACGGCTCTTTGAAGTTGAATAATAAAGTGTTTATAAGTAATTTTCAATCAATGCTTTAACGTCCATTAATATTATGAAGTTTAGAGCATTTTCAGAGCATCAGACTTAGATGAGAAACAGGTTCAGGAAGCTGCAGATTTGAATTTATATAAGAAAATGTATTTAAATATACTTCAAATATATAGAAATATAATATAATACTAAATAATATTAAATATTTTCTATTAAATGTCCTAATAGCACATCCACTCGAATTGCAGTCACTATTTCGACACAAACGATCGAAGTATCTCAGTCACAAAATTGACCGAAATGTGACTTTTTTCATTCGTCACAAAATTGCTTTCCCCATATATTAAGGGATGGAATTTTTTTTTACAAAATATTTCTAAATGTACTTCCAATATATAAAAGTAATAAATACTAAAAAATATTTAATATTTTGTTTTACATATCTTAATAGCACATCCAATCAATTTCAAGTCATTATTACAAAACAAATGGCCAGAGATAAAGTGGAGTGTGTACGGTGGTATATGCCACATACCTTCTGAATAACTTCATATACCCTCCGTAGCTATAACTACGGATAGCCTGTCTAGTGTATATTCTCTGCATATAGCGTGTACTGTCTGGTTCTTTTACACTCACCACTGTAAATGGCTAAAGTATCACAGTCACAGCATTGGCCGAAATGTGACTTTTTTTCATTCGTTACAAAGTGACTTTCATGTGACCGAAATCAAAATGACTCTGATGTCAATTAGTAATTCCAGTATCATCAATATCCAATAATACATGATCGAATTGGTAATATATTGCAAATTGTATCAAGATGTGACACAAAGGTGTCACATTGACTTAGATTTGACCCCTTTTCCATGTCACATGTCAACAGAGACAGCAATAAAAGTTAAATTTTGGACATATTTTTGTACGGAGCTATAAGTGCAGTCATTTCTTTAGTTCTTTCTCATTTCAAGCGTACGAACGTTTGTATTTACTTATTTAAATTCAAAATATTATAAAATACAATTAAAATACATTAATAATCAATATTATTAAATTAAAAATATTATTATAATTAATATTTACAATTTTTTTCATATTTAGTATGAGTTTTATACATTTTTAAAAGATCGATGAGGCATAATTTCTTGTACCTCTCGGTTTAATACCGGAAAATAGTGCATTCAAAACAAGATTTCTCATGAGAGTCATTTACCTTTTCCTATCGACGCATAGGAAATGAAAATCCCCAGATATATTAAGAGGGAAAAATTTATGTCGTATGGAGGAACGAAATCGGATACTCTGGATGTTTCACAGTAGCTATTAGTTGTTCTCTGTTTGCCGATTTCATATGATTCAATAACAAATATTGACTTTGCTCTTTAGTATGTTAGCATAAAGTGTTTGTAAAGGAATTCTCAATGCATGTTTTAAAGTCATTTAATATTATGTATTATGCAAATTTTGGATGCTTCGGGATTAGATTAAAAAAAGAAAACTCCTTCGATTAATACTCAAGTTTAATTTTGATGGATTTAAATGTGATTCAGCTATACATTAAGCAAAAGAAAGAAAATAATTTCTATTTGAAGAAATAAGGTGTTTTCAAATTTTAGTGCACAAAAGTTTAATTTTCCTCTTTTTATTGTAAATATTTTTACAGTATTAGTTTTTTTAAATGTTCTTTTTGTTATATTACAGCTTTCTACTACTCATAAATGATCACAACGGAAAACAATAACTGCAGTGATAGTTGAAAAATAGTCTAGCCAGACTTCTCTGTGTCGGTTAGTATCATTAGTATAGTGACAAAGCTACAAAATGTGATATTACTCAGGAAAATTTGCTAATTATTATATCACACAGAAAAGGCATTTGTATATTTATAAAAAACAGATTGTTTTTATTATTTTTATCGCCGCATTTGTGATACTTTGTGTGTAAATTTGTATTTTTTTAACTATGTGATTCGATATCATTGCCAGAGAAAAACTATATTATTTAATATAAATTAAAAATACAATATTTATTCCTAATTTTTTAGATAACTTTTGTTAGGAAAAACCACAAAATTAATTTTTCTACTACCGCCAGGCTATTAATATACAACTAAGTGATACTTAATACTTGTGAATATTTTTTTCATATTTAGAAGGGATTATTAAAATATTAAATACTATTAAGATATCATAATTTCTTGTGCCCTTTTGTTTAATACAAAATTCCATTTTTATGTCTAATCAAGAATGTAATTTACATTTTAGTTTTTCATTCATAAGAAGGCAACATCTCTACATATTTGATGAGACATTCTAGACCATAAATACAAATTTGGATAATAACGGGATACATTTATATTTCCTTTTTTCTATTTTATGTGATTGAAAACAAATGTTAAATAACTTTGAATATAGGCGTAAAAATTACGCTAGAACTTTCAAATATCAATGAATCAATCAAAAACACGTTTGCAATGCACGAATCTATTGTAGGTCCGGGAGAAAAAAAAACACAAGTGACAGAAACCCCTAATTAGGAGCATAAAATTCGAAATTAGTATCTTTTCTGAGTACTTCAAATTGAGAAAAGAAATTCCATTTTTCAACTGCTAAAATTATTTATTGTATGTAAGATTTTAAAAAAGTTAATATTTACTTTATTTTCCTTTATATATATATATATATATATATATATATATATATATATATATATATATATATATTGCTTTTAGTAGATTGAAACATATAATTAACATTTTCTTAGCTTTTAAAATTGAACTAGTTAGTTTCAATAATTTTGTTAAAAGTTATTTTCTTGATCTTTCATACTTTAAAGAAGAATATACTAACATGCAGTTAAATTAAAAAGAGTAGTTGAACATTTTCACTTAAAAATTTAGTATTACCATGCATTCAACGGTCGAAAAGATTATTTTTTTTGTATCGCGCTACTCGCTGCATTACATTTTTCAAAATGTAGAACGTGACAATACTATTGTAGTTTCGCTAATTGTAGCGTGGTAGTCGGAAATAATCCGTGTTATTTCTACCACTACCTATATTATACGATGGTATCAATAATAAAGTATTATCTTAAAAAACTATAAATATATACAAAAAATATTTACTAATAGATTATTCTAAAATTCTAGGATTTCTTAATAAAGACTTTAGAAGGGACATTCCAGAGAAAACCCTATTTTTCGGCAAATGTTTTAGCGATTTCACATATTATAACATATTAAAATAATATATTAGATGAATACTAATGATTCATGATTTTCTTTAATGAACAGACATATTTTTGTACAGTTTCGTTAAGTGTTACAACTAATTACCTTTATTAACATTTTCACTTATTGTGTGAATGTTATAAATATATATATTTTTTAGTAAAGTATTTTTTTCTCTGAAAATGACTTTATATAGAAATTAAATTAATCAAAAATTATGTTTGAATTACTGCTACAAGCTTTTCTTGTATAATCCATTAAAATACCAATATGTGTAATAATTTCCAGAATATAGTGTTTAATATTCGTCACCTAATAAAATAAATATATTCGAAGCAGACGACATTCACCTTCAATTTCAGTTGTTAAACGTTATCATGTGTCTTTATTCTCACTAAACTAGAGAAGATCATTAACTTCAAATATCCTCTGTTCGTAATTTAAAAAGTAATCATCACTTATTTAATAAAAATTAAT
Organism: Maratus michaelseni; assembly: GCA_963931845.1. NCBI lineage: Eukaryota > Metazoa > Arthropoda > Arachnida > Araneae > Salticidae > Maratus > Maratus michaelseni. Next base: position 192,610,546 of record OZ007587.1, read on the forward strand.
TTTTAGTTTATGTAAACACTGTAAAAATACCTAATAGACATATATTTTTTTAAAAAGGCCGAATATTTCTTAATCTATGAAAATCTAATGTAATCACGAACGAAAATGTACAATAACCCCTTTCGAGTTACCCGCGAATCTGAAAAGCGATCTATTATTCGATATATTCTTTATTTCAGATAAATAGATTCAATTGCGGGGAGGGAATTGACATGCCAGAAGAAGGAATCTCGTTGTGTAAAATGCTATAAACATTGCCCTATTATACCACTGGGTGTTAAACAAACATTTTCGTTGCTAAAAACATCACTGATGATAGAAAACAAAAATTTGAAAAAAAAAATGTATAATTAAATGATTCCCGATAAAGAAAAATCTTCGAATTCGTTGTTCCCTTTTCCTTGTGCATTTATTTATAGTGAAAGTACCTGATTGACTGTGAAAATTTATTACTGCTTATTTTAGCATATTTTAAAACGTTTTTAGTGCATTTTGCATGCATATTTTGAATCTTTTTTTGTGTGTATATAATCCGGAATCTTCTTACTAATAATATTACTTTTAATAATGCGCAAATCAATATTGTAAAACATATTTCAAAAATTCTGCGATTCAGGTAATACTGCGTACTCGATTAAAATAACATTTTAACTTTATTTAGATAGCGCCCGAAATTACCTAAACGGGGAATTTATGGGCGCATAGCATTTCGCAAAGTTCTAAATTTGTATACTTATGGCTTATTGAAAACTTTAAAGGTACAACTGCGCCTTACGGCAGAAACAATGATATTCCGTAATTACAAAGACAATGGTAATTGCCTCCTACAGATGCTGTTTTGACAGACAAATAATAAGTAAAATAAACTTTATAAAAGGAATTAAACACCCTGTATATATATATATTTTTTTTTAATTACTGTATTTATTAGATGAGATCATAAATGATTCTTTTTTTTCAGTTTTGTTGTATTTTACCAAAATTCTGAATTCTCGATATACTTTCTATAAAATCTTATTACAAAAAATTTTACGGCGGTAATATTTGAAGATGAATTTATGATTTTAGAAGTTGGTGTAATGTTTGTTTTATGTTAGGTTTGTTTGTGACATTTTGCATGCTTATTTAAATACATTGTACTTTAAATATAAATGTCTAATTTTCTACAGGTATAAGTTGTTTGAATCATTAAATTATTTTATATAATGATTAGCTTTAATTTTTTTTTACTTTTCTGGTATTTTTGTTAAATAAATATTATCTTAAATCAAAACTTTAAAAATCATGGCTTGATAAAAATTGTTCTTTGATATTTTAATATGTTATTTAGAACTTTAAATTATGATAAAGTTCTTATTTTTAAACGACATTGTATTTTTTTAAAAACCGAAGGTAAATTTTAATATTCAACTAGTAATAAAAATTGTGCAATGTTACAAAAATATTTTAAGTTTAGCATAATATTTTACTGCTTCAAATTATGTATCTTTTTTTTAGATTAAAAATCCGCTTATTTTCTCTTAATTAGGCCGAAAGATGATTTTAATTTGTTTTGAGGTTTTGGCACTTGAGGCGACAGTGACCGATAACAAATATCTTTTTCATTAATTTAGAGGTCAATTGCTTTAAAATTGGGCATATTATTATAGTGATGATTATGAATGAAATATACAAAATTAAAAAAAAGGCCACAATTTAATTAATTAAGCTTTTATTTTAAATTTATTAATTAAGCATTAAATTAAAAATTGCTTCAGGTGCATTCATTTCTGTATCACACCTTTTTCTTTTTCTTTTCTGTTCTTTTTTTTTTATGCCTTAAGATTAAATACAATTATAGCGAAAGTTTGTGTCTTTTTTTCCTTACTATCATAATCACGAAAGAAAAAATATTTTTCGACAAATATGGGTGATTTTTAGAAACATTATAAGAAAATTGAAATATTTCAAATTTGCAAACATTTTATGTTAAAAAAAATAATACAATAAATTATTATTAAGTTTTAAATTAACCATATTATCAATTTTAAGATTCAACAAATAAAAATTATTTTTAAATAAAATTACAAAAAAAAATAAGACCTGGGACATTTTAAATTTTCTGAAATTACCTGAAAATTAGTTTTGAGAAAATAGCATTTAATATTTTTATTTCACAAATCCGAGATAACCCGTTCACTAAACTGAAGTTTCCACGGCAATAGGTGCATTATTTAAAGTAATGGAATTTTACATATTTAAAACATTGAGTAACGGTTAATAATCTCACAGTATATCTTTATATACACAATTATATTTTTTTTAGTCATTAGAATAATCATCTTGTTTCGTATAAAAAAAAAAAAACAGAATTACAGTTTTGTTTTTTTTGTTGAACAGTCAGAGGGTATGATGATCAATCACCAAACAAAAAAGCGGTGAAAGTACTATATAAGCTTTGGTTTATTTGAAGTAACGACATTCTAATTTCCTGTATGTTAGTGAAATTCATATTTATTTTTTATCTTATGATAATAAATAATTTCAACTGAATAAAAAAATATTTCCCTCAGCCAATCTTTCGAAAATAACTCGAAATGTCCTTGAATTATTATTGTACGATAACTTAAACTATCCATTTTACTAATATTTTTTTACATTTTATCTTTTCTGTAATAATACATGTTTTATAAACAGTCTTAATTAGTAAAATTATTAGTAAGTATTCTGAATTAGTAAAATTACATTGGATTATTTTTTTTTAAATTGGTGAATAAAATAAAAATATATACAATTTAAATATTGATACTAATTTCAAATAAAATCTTAGCTGCTATAGTTACACTTTAACTTTAAATAAATTAGTCTATTTAATGCGGTTTTTACCGATTTTACACTTAGTATACTAAGGTTATGCAAAACGAACGAATAAAAATGTGATTGGTGTAAACAAAATTCCTAAAAACCTTCCCAGTCATTAGTACAATAAATAATATGATTAGAAATCAACAAGACGTCTTCTAGAAATCCCGTATGAAAGTAGTTTTGTTTCAAAACTGGAGTTCACCCCTTTATTTTATTACGAACATTAAGAAATACTTCTACATACATGTCCTTGTACACCTTCAATTAGTATTTTCAGCCTTTACTTAAAATATTCAACAGCAATATATTTAAACACAAAATAAATCTCTGACAACGATTTAAAAAATTTATATTCTCTATACTTGAATAAATTGAATTAGTAAAACGATAATAAAATGTAATGTATTTTAAAATTGATAAAAGAGAAAACCTCAAACACTAATAATAACAGAATATTTTCCGTTTAAAATTTGATTTTAATGTAGCATAACTTTTTATTCTTTTACATCAAATATTTATATCTTTATATAAAATCCCAATAAAAGTGTTTAATAATATATATAATTTTAGATTTAAATAAAACTGGTGAAAAACTCTGTTGACATTTACACACACACTCAAAGAAAATATAATACCTACTTACCTGTACACACAGAAAGAAGAAAAAAGTTACAGAGCACTAATAAAAGGCACTGAAACGTCATATTCCACAACAGATGGCGTTATAAATAATTAAAAAAAAATCTCAGAATAACGTGGCACTATTACACCTTATTTTTTTTTACAACACAAGGACTGTAAAATCATAATTTTCTTGTTTATCCCCACTCATAATATGCAGCTTTTATATCCAGTTATACCTTTCACTCACAATGAATGTGTGACAGTGAATTTTAAAAAATTTCCATTCACACGCATCACATGTGTTTTTTTGCTTGCATGTGAATCTCCGGAACTGCAGGGAGAAAATTCCTACACAGTCCGCAAATGCAGAAATAGAGAGAATCCGCCTCTAGAGCCGGATCTTCTCTGTAGGTCCTTTTGGTGAGAAATCGGGATTTAAAAGCTCGTCAGAGGGCGCCCTAGGGCGGTTAATTTTTGAAATGGGAGAGATTTATTGGAGTTCGTATGCAAATGGCTGCTAATCGGGACTAGTGTAATTATTCTTTTAAAGAAAAATTAATGTCTAATGTTTTCAAATCAAGATATTAAGGTATGTTTGGTCGGAGGTTTTTAAAAAGAAAATGAAAAGTATCAGTTAGCAATTATAGATGTCGAAATTTAATAAAATTTTAATGAACATTTTGAAATTTAATATATATATTTATTTTTTCCCTTTGCAATTCATAAGTTCACTTTTATTAAAATTATTTATTAATTCAACTTTATATAAATTTTAAATTAAATTATAGGCAATTAGAAGTAATAAATGTGGATCCCTTTCGTTAGGTAAAGCTTTCCACATATGTAGAAATTATTGAAAAAGAAATATGACCCGATGCAATAGTAAAATATTTTTTAATAAAATAATAACAGTTAAATAAGTCTTAAAATGGGGCTTTAAAATAAATTTTCATTTAATTTTTTAAGAACTGACATAGCTTTTGATAAATTATGATTAATGTTTTAAGTACCATGGACATTTTTAAGCAATTCAGTTCCGCTTAATGCAATTAATCTAACTCTTTATATACTTTTTAAAATTGTTTTTGAAAGTAAACAATGTTGAGACTGTGAAATGTAATATTTGACATACAATGTGTAGATGTGTAGTAGGGCTGGATTATTTATCAATATATCGGTCAAATATTGATATTTTTTAAATATCATAATGACAATATTTAAACTCTGACTCAGCCGATAAATCCCAATAACAATAATATTCATGTTTTGTTTTAAGATCACCGCGAAATCGAGCCCCGAAAAACAGCGACAAATATCCCGTACCAATATGTCCTTCAATCCTTTTTTCATTTCATCCATCTATTTATTCACTATCCTGCTTCATCAAAAACGAAAAATTACCTCCGCTGATTATCTCTCTATCATATATCAAAGTAAGGAATATTCCAAAATATCCCAATACATTCAGTCTTTAAAAACCACAAATTATACTGTTCGTTACAGATAAATACTGAATAACACTTTCGCTACTGAATAACAATATTCGCGCGGTCCTTCTTTGGCTGCTGTGATTGGTCCAGACTTATTCCGATAACTCTGAGCATTTGATATGTCATGACGAAAAAGATGAGCTTTGATTATTGTGTACTATTGAAAGTGCGGTTTCTTGGATTCGGAAGTAATTTATATAGCTTAAAATGAGTGTATCGAATTCGATAGATTCGGTCTTTTTTGGTTGCCCCGTTCATAAAAAGGGTACTTTAAATACATTGAAAATTTTTACACTGAATTTCACTAGATTATCGAAATTTAACTTATTGCTTATTCTAGTGGATTTTATTAGTAAATTATATTTCTGAACGGATGTCTATCAGTTATTCAGCAAATAATACTTTTTTTTTTCAATAAGAGATACATTAAATAATTGAAACAATGTTAGATAATAATTAAAGCAAAAAAAAATGAAACAAAAATTACATGGTTGCCATGATTAAATTTTGTAGTAAATCGTAAGTTTATCAAAATATGCGATATCTTTTTAATTTCTTAGATTCATATTTTTAGTCATCCAAGGTCCTTTGCTAAATTAAAAATAAGAAACGATAATGATAATTGATAAAATGACGTTTTTCAGGATGGACTGATTTCTTTATGCCAAGATTAAACAAAGGATATATGAAGAAAGGATTGTGATGTATGGGTGGTTTGGCTCGGACCCATTTCGCGTACAGAATAAACGAAATCAGACTCAGCCCCCCTCCCCCCAAAACTGTAAAACCAAGTAGAACAAAGTTTGGTATTATAAAACAAATAACTAAATTCTATGAAACGAAAATTCTATACATTTTTATGTGGACAACTTTGAATTTCATTTTATTAATTATGCTTTTTAATCATATATTAATCATATCATAGTGGTGAAAATGAAACTTAAAAAAAAGTATATATTAATAGAATAAAATAAGAAGAATAGGAGATATACTATCGTTAAAGGAAAGCTTTATGAAGGTAATGGTAATGCAAATAGTTATTAAACAATTAGTTTATTTCCTTTTAAATATTTTGTTTTAAAAAACGTAGAAAATAAAAATTATGTTCTATGAGCAAATATATATATAAATTTTAATTCGTTGCATTCAACTAGGTTTTGTGTTTAAATTGTTGATACCATATCATTTATCTTAAAATAGCAAATGCTCTCCCCCCCTTCCTCTTTAAATTAGTATCGCGATATATCAGCAATATCAATATTAACTTCTTGATATATTGCGATATTAAATTTCTGATATCGTCCAGCCCTAATGTGTAGTAGAATTGTGATTTAGTTCTAAAACTTAGAATTAGAACTAAAGAAGTTTAGAGAGTTAGAACTTAAAGAAGTGTATATTTTCTATAAAAATGCTTGAATGACTGCAGATTTTGAACAGTATTATTGAAAGCATTGTTAAAATGTACTTTGTATGCTTATTAACATGAAGTCATAATTGCATTGCTACTACTAATATAAAAAAAATTAATTAAAATAGAAAATCCTCATTCCAACCCAATTGCAATCCCCCCTTCCCCCCACCAAAATAACGAATAAAATATTCATTACTTTAAAATTGCTTCAATAATTTCAAAGTAATTTTAGAACGTTCTTGATTTTTAAATTTTTGTCGCTTATTTGACCGTTTTAAATTTCGAAGTTTAATAAGTTTATTCTTGAAAGTAACCACTATTTCAAGTTTCTAGTTCTTACAGTTTCAAAGCAATCGTAATTTTAGAACATTTTTTGTTCTTGGATGCAGGAATGCGCCTTATTTTCAAATAGCATATATTAAAGTTGCGTAATGCCGATAAATGTTGAAGGAAATTTTGAAATGGGTTCGGTAGTTCATACGTCAAATTTCAAGTTTCTTACCCCAACAATTTTTATTAAATTGTAATTTTAGAATGTTTTTATTTATCCTCCCCCCCCACCCCCACCCCCCGAGAGGCTGAAAGAATTTTTGAAATCGGTTCGGTAGATTCAGAGTAATTGTAATTTAAAAACGTTTAATGCTCATTCCACCCCTTTTAAATTTCGAGTTTTTTAGAAACCGTTTTAGTGGGTATTTTTCTTTTTAAAATAATCGCCATGTCATTTTTGCAGTTTTTAGCCATAACAGTTTCGAAGAAAACGATATTTTACAACGATTTTCGCTCTGGCAAAGTATTTGGGAACAGAGTTACCGACATAAAAAGTAGTCTATGTTGGAGCAGATGCCGTCACCGTTGCTTTACCCCGTTACTTTCGAAATCGCATCGGTAACTGCAGAGATTACCTCCTACAAACAAACGCTTCTTCTTTATAATATTAGTATATATTTGAATATATAACAAATCTGTACACCCAGAGATACTTCTTCATTAATTGCTAAAATGTGTTAAGTAAAAAGCATAAAAACAGTAAAATAGTAAAAGGCTTTGGGGAAGCCAAAAGATGTAAACAGTTCTTATATAAAAACTTTTTTACTGTTCATGTGGTTTTTAACATTTCTTAGCAATTAATGAAGTACAGCACATATTTGCTTTTTGTTTTGTTTTTCGAAACATATCTTATCCCTACATAACTCTGCCTGCATCATATATTTTAGAAAATCATTTCAATTTTGACTCCAATTTTCAATTTTGATTCAATTTTGATTTCAAAATACGATAACCTATATAAGATTAACATACCTGTAGCTCAGTTGCAGATCCGCCCCCCCCCCTTCTCTCCACACACATGCACTTTAAATTTTATACCAACGTGCCTGACCTTAAGAATAATGAATAAGTCCAAAATTAATGATTCGAGCATTTAAAAAAATTCATTTTCTTATTGAAAAGTAAATAATGATCATAATTAAATAATAATTAAAGAAAAAATAGGGATAACGATCATCATTCTTTGTCATTTTTTAATTTAGAAACAACAGGAACTATAAATACAATTTGTATTAATTAAATTATGGTTATTCTATTTTTGATCAAATATTTTAAATTAAGTCTCATAGAAAGCATGCCATCCTGACAATTGGTCTAAATATTTGCTACAAAATTTTTTATTATTTAGTGTGAACGTGTTTTCATTTTTAAATTAAGTTGCATTTAAAAATCTATAGTACCATTAAAATAACATTAATACCCACCTAAATGTTAATAAAATATTAATTATGTTTATTAAATTTTGACTCCACGAAGAAAAACTTTCTTTTCAAACTATTATTCAGACTTTAACGTTATATAACTTCAAGTACAGTTTGAAAACATTTTCTTGTTACAATCCGAAAAAGCCTCTATTATAAAAACTCTATGTTTTACGTATTTGAAAGAAAAGAAAAGAAAAGAGAATCTAACTTGTAGTGGAAAAAAATCTTTCTTTTTTTGTTGTTATGGTGACTCTTTTTCTCGTTGTAGAAACTAACATAATGGAAAATCTCCAAAAAATATTTTTCATCTGTTTCTAAGGAAGTAGAAAAAGGGTCATTGACTGCTTTAAACAATTTAATCCCTAACATACTTAGAGAAATACAGTTTTATTCCAGCTAGGGATTTCCTGTAATTTGAGCAAATTTTTTTTCTAAGTCTCTTGAACTATTTTGCATGTAAACGGGTATAAAGCGATTTGTAAATTTTAGATATATTGAATTATAAAAACAAGCAAGCATGTAAAATATAAAAATGTTCTTTTCAGTTTGGAACTGTTAATTACAGAAATAAAAAAATATATATTAAGTTTAAGGGAAAATAATACCTTGAACCTGCACCTTCAAAAATTCCATTTTTCAAATGTATTTTTAAAAAATAAGTCTGTACTTTATGAACATTTTAAAGCAAACTGCAGCGTAATCGGACAAAATTTCCGTCTGCAATTTTAAATAACATAAATACTAACCGTCATATGTTAAAAGGGTACATTTTTAAACTTTTTTTTTCCAGTTTCTAATTTTAATACTTTTACGCATTATTAATAAAGCAGTTATAAACATGCAGGTATGAAATTTTACATTTATGTTGTATATATTAATCCTTATTCTGTAAATCTGAAACTTGTTTATAGGGCAAAAGATTTTATTTTGTAATATGCTTAATTAGAAAAATTTTCATAATTTCAAAATTGTATGAATTTTTTCATTTCTGTAAAACGTTGAAACGTTAGATAAATTTAAATCTTGGCGTTTTCAGAAACATGGAAATATTTATCTTCAGTTTACTAGTATAAAATGGGTTCTATTGTATATCTTTAAAAAGTTACCTTGCATGAAATAGGAGGTAAATTAAATTATTTATTTTTATTTTTCTGTACAAATTTTTTATTGTTTAAAAAAATGTATTTATTTAATTACAAAAATGCATTTAAATTGTCAATGTTGTACAAGCTGTAATAATTTTATTTTAACATGAGCAAACGTTTTTTGTTTATAGTAAACCGAATCAGAATGTCTAAATGCGCAACTTTTGGTTTCGAAAGGTACTGTTCGTTGAAGAACAATATTTTTTTTGTAACGTGAAAATATATGTATGCATTTTAATTTATGAAATGCGAAAATTTTCTTAAGACACATAATTTCAAAATGGTTTCACAATTATAAATATTTTCTGTTATATTATAAATAAATCTTCATAAGTTTATTTTCAATACACATTTCATTATGCATTATTGATTGAAACTATTTTTATCAAAATGAAAGCGTTTAGCCCAGATTGTACATCCTACTTGTTATGTATTTCCAAAACATAAAATTGCTAATATTTAATTTTGTATACTTATGACCAGGGCTTAGCAAATGCGGTCTCCGTGTCCCTTTTGGCGACCAACATATTTTAACAGGTGGCTGGATACATCAATATTAAATGATCAAACGATGGTGCACTAAGAATGGCTCTTTATTAAATGACTATAAACCAGAGAGTGCTATTGATAAGTGGAAATTTGGATTTAAAAAAAAATCTGACTTGCACATGGAGATTGCTCTAATAGCTAGGAAGCAAAAGTTACAATAATGCAGATTTTGAATTACCATGACAGCAGTGTCGCAGAGAGAGCCTGCGGGCCCCAGTACCGATCCAAATGTGGGTCCTTCAGTATGGTATAGAAAATAACATTATTGTATAATTACTTTTTAAAAAGTCATACATATTCGCTTAAAATTTAAGCATCATTATATTAACAAAATATTGAAAATAATTATCATATGCGTTGAAAAGCCGCAGTCCTAAATTTCGGAACCGTACCATTTTGTTAGCTCAGCAAATCATAATTCTGGCACTGCTGATATTTATTAGTCGATGAAAATTTCTATTTTAATTGTTTTTATTTAAGATCTGTTTAATAATATTCACATGCGCACTTTTCCTAATTTTGAGTGCCACTATTTTCAAATAGTAATTTTCGCCTTATTTAATTCCATAATTTCTGTTATTAAAAAAGACACAGATTACTAATTAGAAACAGTGGTGTTTAAAAGTAGGAACCATTGAAACCTTGAACTTATGCGATTCATTATTTACCTGTTTAATTGTTTCATTTGCATTGGTTTAATAATTAAAGTTTTGCGTTAAAAAGGTTCACGTTTATTTTCGCCATCTTATATAGAAAATGGGACTCGTGACGGATCTTTTAATAGAGTTGAAGCTGATAATTTGCACCGGCTTTACCTCCCTCCCTGCGGCCTGCCTGCATTCCAGAAAACGTATACAACTATTATTTCGGGTAAAGTGCCTCAAACCGGACACTTTAAGCTTACTGGTCAGTGTTTTGCCCAAATAATTTATTTCAAAATAATTTTCTTCGAAAAAAAAATAAGTATTTTAGCAAAGAACAGTTGTTTTTATTATGATACTGCATGCTTTATTTGGTGAAACTTCGTAATACATATTTCATTTGTTTAGATTTATGTAATTTTGATAAGTTTTGTTCAGAAATTTAACTGTACAATATATCTAAATAAATTTATCAACTAAATTAAAGAATTATTACTATTATATACAAGTCAAATAATAATCTCGAAACCGCAGCGGTCGTCCGACGTACTGAGAGTCCCGAGCCAAACCTTTCCTGCTTTTCGATGCATTATACTTATGGAATTTAGCGCTTAAATTTTTCCGGTATTGTAATCAGATTTTTAATTTTTCTGCAGTCAAGGGAAGTAAAGGGACCTGCTATGCCGCTAGCACGCCGCCTGTTCCACAAAGTAGCGATTTAACTCATTATTCGACATTATAGCTAAATTAAAGAGTTAATGCAAGATATACTATTTATATGCTCATAATTATTATTTTTCATTCAAATCGTAGGGGGGAAAAAAACTGCAGTGAGTCTTGAAAATTTATGAGTAAATTAAAGATGAGAAAAAACTGACAACCGTTAGGGGGGAAGGGGGATAAATATTTTTATTACTGGGAACAGGAATTTTTTGTAGGCTAACGTATTTCTTCCAATTTGTAAAATTTTGCTTAGGACCTAATATAATACCTAGATTTAAACAATTAATTATTGCATCAACTTTATTTGCATCCATGCTTTACGTGATATAAAGATAGAAATATAGTAAATGGATATGATGGAAAATTGGAGAAAGAAATATAAATTAAATAAAATATCCAACTTTTTTCAAATTCGAAAGTAAATAAATTAATAAATAATGTAAAATATACAGTCATTCTAATAAACTTCCATTAAAAATGTTCAATCACATCTTCTTTTTATTACTTTGAAAATCAAACTAAATAAAGCTTCGTACAGAATAATCCGAGGCAGTATTCCGAGCAAACTTTCCATGGATATTTGATTTCAGACACGCAAGTAAATTCTTTTTCATTATGAAAGGGGTTCACGGAACATCTGCATTACAGTATTCGAGGGTGGTGAAACATATTCAAATGAAACATTTTCGGTAAATAATGAACAGGAGAAAATTCACAAAGAAATATGTTTGTACAAAACAAAAGAATGATTCGAAGTTGCATGCATTAAGCATTTTAATATTCGAGTGTATATTCTAACAAATTCTTTAAGCTCTGTTTTTGACATCCTATTTGTTTTAAACAACATACTTTATCTCAACATCTGTATAATAATAGAAGACAATATTACATAGACAAGGCATAACAATGAGGGCTGCTGCATTATTTAGATACCATATAACTATATATGTTTAATCAATATAGACTACTCATTCAAACGTATATTCAAAAGGAAATAATTCAATATTGTTTAAACATTTGCGCACAATACCTGCAATACATTTCAAAACCGTAAATGCATCAATATTAACGTTATTGTTTACACTTCTGACATAGTATTATGCTTAAATTTAAATATTATTAACTTTATATATATATATATATATATATATATATATTATATATAAAATAGAAATATAAGTATACAAAAGTAGATTTTTCTCCATATGATGATTATATGGAGGAAACTAAATAATAGTAGAAGCAAAATGATTAAGAATCTAATGACATTTCTGTAGAGATCTTCATCCTTTAAATAATATATAGAGCTGGAAACATGAAGAAAAGGATATAGAGTTAGAAGGAAAATGATAAGTACGCTAATGAAGTTTCTTTAGATAATATAGTTCCTTCCACTTAAAATAGTATTTTGAATTAGAAAAAAAAAACATATAAAGATAGAAGCAAAATGAAATGATAAGTAGCACTATTATGGCATTTCTTTCGAGAAAATAGCTTCTTCCACTGAAAATAGTACTATTTTGAGCGTAAAAGTTAAAACTATTTAATTTTTTAAATGTAATAATGAAGAAATATTTGTGTTCTTTTAAAATTTGTTCCTTTTCTGTTATACCAATACCATGTCAAAATGTATATGCTAATGCGCCATTTTTTTTAACGTTGACCGTGCAAAGGATTGTATTGCAAACCCTACCTCGATATTTATTGAACTTAAATCATTTTTTCTAACCGCGCAAAACATCTTAATTTGTCGAATCTAAAATATTTTTGTAAGGTTATAACTCACATTTTATGCTGACGCTGGGATGTATTTTATGATTTGGCAGTTACCTGATAATAAGGAAGCTGCAATAAATTCGTTTCAAGGCTATGGGATTACACATAAGAATTATTTTTTGCCGAGATGCTGGCTAAGAACATTTTGCAATAAATGACACATATAAGTTTGTTGAACCTAACACTGGATGTCATATCCAATCTGTTGATAGATTATGGGCATCGCAAAATGCTGCAAGAAAAGACAGCGCGACCATGTTCGTCATTATTTACAATCCTATCAGAGTTCATATGGTGACGCCTTTACAAAAAAAATGAAATGTTTACTGCAATGCTAAAAGACATTTACAATTTCATGCATGCGATTTAAAATGAAATATATTTATTATTTTATTGTATAATATTTACTTGTTCTTTTATTTTAAGTATATATTTGTATTGATATAATAAACAGTTCGGGAAAGTCTGTAATTTTGAAGTGTTATATATTTTATATAATCACTTTCGCACCAACAATTTACATTTTTTTTTCAAATGTCTCTTTTGGCGCCAACGATTGCGCTTGGCGACACTGATATTGGTATAACGGAAAAGTACCGGAACATTTTAATGAAGAAACGTGGATTGGTTTGTGTTACGTTCTTTATGATTTTGACAAAATTATATAAAAATTCAAAGAAGTATTAATATTTTTTTCAAAAATATTTTTCTTATACGTAGAATTTGTCTTTCTAATAATGTTTTTAATTTTTACTGTAAATTATATGCACTTCATCAATAAATATTGTTTGAACATACTATATTAAAATGAAAGCATTGTTTGTGTTGTTCATGTGCCAGTATTGCTTGTGTATTAGTATACTAAACTGTTAATATATTTAAAAACATAACCATATAAATATTAACTCTATTTCATATGCTTTTATCCTAAGAATATCCCCTAGATTTAACCAATTTATTTATATAAACACCCATCTTGAATCAGTAAAAAAACAGACAGAGCATAATGAATGATTTAAATTGAAACCGAAGTAATATATATATATATATATATATATATATATACAAATTAAACGAAGTCCTTACAGTTTTATGGGTAAAATGTCAGAAATAAGTAAATATTGAAAAATAATTGTAACAAATTCTTACTAAAAATGATTTTAAAAACGCACTAAGCAAAGCTAAATATAGAAATATTTTCAACATATTTCGAACAAAATTTCCGTGGATATTTGATTCATGGCACGCAAGTAAATTCTCCTTTCTCAGTGCGAAGGGGGTTTACAGAGAACATCTGCATTACAGTGTTCGAGGGCGGAGAAACATATTCAAATGAAACGTTTTCGGTGAATAAATGAATAGCGAGAAAAAGAATAAAGAAATATATTTGTATAAAACAAAAGGATGATTCGAGGTCTGCATACATTAAGGCTTTTAATGTTCGAGTGTCCGTTAATGGTTTCAGCTATGAGATTGCTAAACACTCTAATGATTTTTTCTTTTGAGAATATTGCTTCTTTCATTTAAAGTAGTATTTTGAGCGTAAACGTAGAAAAAGATAAATAATTTTTCAAGTGCAACGATCGTGATTTTTCATTTTGAGTTAATGAAGAAATGGGTATTTTTGGTGCAATATTCTTCATAATACTGACAAAATTATGCAAAACCTAAAAAATGTATTGATATGTACATTTAAAAAAAAAAAGATTTATTTTACGCCGTAATTTCTTTTTCTAATAATACTGCAAAAGTTTTCTGTTAATTATATTGTAATACACGTGTATATTTATAAGTAATAAGTTAATATGTTTGGTTTTAATAATAAGAAATCCTTATCAGATGCGATTTCTTTTATTATTAATATAAAGTTTCTGTTATTTAAAATAGTAATTCGAGCGTAAAATGTTTTAAAAAATTCAATTTTCAATTATAAATTAATTGACAAATGTCGATTGTTTTGTGCATTTATATTTGTAGTATTTGTATTTACAAAACATATCTAAAAACAAGAATAAAATACTAATATTTTTGGAAAAATATTTTCATTTCATTAAAAAGTTATGTTTTCTGGTGTTTTTAAACTTTGTTGTTGCTATACGGGTTGGACTATATCTTTCCGTACATAAGAAAAATAAACTTTTTTTTTTTTTTTTTTTTGTAAAGCCATTTTTATTTATATAACAATGGTTGCAACCATTCGCTACTTCTTTACCCGTTCATCAGCATGATTACAATCTATTGATTTTTTCTCAAAAGCCTTTTTTTAAGTATATCTGAGATATAAAACATAAAATGTTTAAAACCTTATGTATAGACACTTCTGGCTCACCCTACATATGTTTCACGTAATTCGTTTGTAAAGGACTTCGTTTAATTATTTTTTTTTTTTTTTACTTCGATTTCAATTTAAATCATTTATTATGCTCTGTCTGTCTTTATACTGAATCAAGCATGGTTGCTTATGTAAATAAATTGATTAAATTATTTATTTTACATTAATATTTTTATTTATTTTACATTAATAGAATTATTAATTTACATTAATAATATAATTTAAAATCGAAATTTTTTTGTTACATTTTTCGCTTGAAATACCATTTGAAATCAAAGAAACTTGATATTAATGATCTTATTACTCACATGTAAACACGTGAATGAGTATATAGTTAACAGAAAACTTACGAACTTATATACTATATATATACTAAGTATAATATTATAAACTTATATATATTATATTATGAGCGCAGAGTTTTTTATTATTAATTTAAATAAATAGAAATATTGTAATAATATATTTATAAATACTAGTGCTTTGATTATTATGTCAAGATTAAATAAACAGCTCAGTCCCTGTTTACTGCCAGGTGGCAACTATAGTCTTGCACGCGTATAATAAAGTATACCCGACTTGAACTAGAAAATTCTATTTGATGACAATCCGAAACCTTACCCTAAATCGACAAAAAAGAAAGAAAAAATTCCAATCCAAATGTCAAATAAAAGAAAAAAAAATCCACAAATGCAATTATATAAAAGTTGTCTACAATTGTATTTCTAATATCAATTGTATTTCTATCTAGAAAATGGAAGTATACGCACTCATTTTTATTCAGATAAAATGTTTTCAGCTGAAGCATAATTCCAATTTTATTTTTGAAAAATCAAATAAACTTGAACGCGAATCTTCAAAATGCAAAAGCCAAACCGAAACCTAATCGAGCTCAAAACATTTAAAAACAACCCACTCCGCAACAAAACGTAAAAGTCAACCTGGCCCAGATCTGATCTGCATCGATAAAACGAGCATCCACATTCGGATAAAATCGTGTTATCCTATCCGACCAGATACAAGACTCTGGTATCAACACATTAGGATAGCATTTCAATTAAATTCATTGCTGTTGCAAGTTGGTATAATCATTGGTAACAGGGTTGCTATTTAGTCCACTTTTTTGTAAAAAGTCCGGAACGCCGGAAGAAATTGGACAAAACGAAAATTGCTGATTTTCCAAATGGTTGATATATAAAATTATTGCTATGATGTAATAGAATTATATTCCTACATAATTTATTAATAATAAAATATATTTTTTCAATTAATCATTTAATTAAATGGAATGTCTGCATATTAATCATAATCTAATAAATCCACGAAAAAAAAATAATTACATGTTGGTACAATTAATGTTTGACAATATTTTACAGTAAAAATAATCTTATGCTGCAAATGTCAAACTGTTTTGATAACGTTAAATCAGAACCTAAACCAAAACTTGAACAGAAACTAAAAAACTAAACCAAAACTAAAGAAGCTGAACTTATACTTAGGCTCTGTTATTCATAATGAATTTTATCTGTGGTGGAGTCAATTGTCTTTTATTTCAGCCTATAGTTCTGTCTAAGAATTCCAGTCATCACGTAGCTAAAGGGTTTCTAAATTCTTATGGTGGTGTAATGCCTCAACTTTCTAACGAAACTCGATGGAACAGTTACATCAAATGATTAAAGACCTAAGTGTAAAACAAAGATGTTTTCTTTAAAATTATTGATGAACATGAAAAAGTAGATACAAACATAAGGCATATAATTAACAATATTGCTTTATATAAAGAAGTGAAACATCTAATTAATCTGTTGAAGCCCCTTAGTATTTCACTGTATGTGATACAGAGGGATTCCTCTACTATTGCAGATGTAAACAATGAATTCTTCACACTTTTAAAATCTGAAGATCTTGGAATTTACAATAAATGTTTACAGAAAAGATTTTATGACTATATCACGCCAACTCACATTTGATCATACATGCTGCATCCAAAATACATGGGTGAGGGACTTACTTTACTGAGGGATGACCAAGAAAAAATAACAAGGAAATGGATGAATGACATTACTAAAACATTTTTGCCATTGATTGTTAAATTTTCCATTCAGGTATCTCCATTTTCTGATACATATTTTCCTGATGCAATCATAACTAATCTATCACCAGCAGAATGGTGGGAATCAGTGAAAAGATACAATGACATACAAAATATTTCAAATTTTGCATGTCCTCTTTTTCATTGCGTAACCTCATCAGCAAGCATTGAACGATTTTTTCCCAATTCAGCATGATTCAAAACAAACTTAGAAATAGGCTTGGATTACAAACTGCTATAAATTTTTAATGGCTTATAAAATGTTAAATTCTAAAGACAAACAACTTGCTCCTGATCCTGAAGCATTTGACAACTATTAACTATTTTACAACGTTTATGTAACTACCTTTAAGGGGACAAAATGGACAAAAACCGTGACGGTTTTTTCCACCGGTTTTTGCACTCTGGAAAAAAACCGGACAACCCTGATTAGTATTAATAATACTAACACTATATCAAGACGCACCATCAATTTTACGTATTTTAGAACATAATATTTTTTGTAGAATTCATTCTTATCTTTTGTCAGAAATTTTTAGTTTCTGTTTTCTAACTACAATTTTGAGTCACTTCATTACTTTATATCCCGAAAGCATTGTTTTGTCAATATTTTTATAATTCTGTTTTTCCTTTTTTTTCATCGGAAATTGTAAGTGCTTTTTCCTTCTGCTGTTTATTTGTTATCATTATTGTAACTACCATAAAAACAATATATTAAATGTTTGTTGCATAAATCCCTATTCTGAGAACACAAACAACCATTAGTAAATGATTTACAATGTAACACTAAAGTTTCAAAAAATACAATTTATTTCAAAATATTACAGAATTTTTTTGTTAATGAAAAATTGAGTATATGATAGTTTATATACTAACAAGATTTTTTACTATGAATTCAGTAATATAAAATTGATAATTTTTGAACAATATAATTTGTTATTAATCACCAAAATTCAAATTTCTTTACAAAAAGGATTTAAAAAATTATCTTTCATTTCCGACAGAAATATACTTTCCTGAAATAGCTAAAACTACTTCTCAAGTCACTTTCAACTTAAGTTGAAAAATTTTACAGATTAACTACAGTATTTTTTATGACTCCGAAAGCAACTTTTCGAAATTTCTAAAAAGATATTCTATGTCAATATTTGTTATTGTTCTTCAGGGAATAGCTATATGAACGTAGTAAGTAACTAACAGCGACACTGTTTGCTTAAGGATATTCGTTTTTCATTTCTCCCAAAGGACGCAAGAGTTTCATTTTCTTCGCTGTAAGGATAGGAGAGATATCTAACACTCTATATTTTTTGTCTGATTTCCGAGGATTTATATTACGTGTAGAGACAAAAGACTTAAGAATTTCCTTAGAAATTAACAATCTAAGAAATTTAGAATGTATATTTTAATTAAAATGGATGAAGAGTTTAACTCGTTTGGCTCTCTATTTTTTTTTAGTTCTTTTTTCAAAGAGCAAGAAGTTAAACAGTTAAAATTAAAGTTCCAAAATTTAAAAGTTAAGTTCAACACAGTAAGTAAGTAACGGCGACACTAATTACTATATTCGTTTTCCATATATCCTCATGAAAGCAAGAATTTTACTTTCTTCTTTGTAAGAATAGGGTAAATGTCTAAAACTCCATATTTTTTGTCTGATGACTGAGACAGACACAAAACATAGTTACATACAATTTTATTAATATTTTCTATTCTCAGTTTCTGTTTTTTTTTCTTCTGATTTTTTGTGATTTTTTTTCGGGTAGCGGGAGTGAGAAGTTAAATGTAATATCCAATATAAAAATTAAGATTTATTGATAAGGTACGAATAAATTGAATTTCACAGATAATAATGCAATGGGTTTAAAAATAATTTTTTTCTGTTTACAAAATATTATATTATTAATACAGAAGACATAAATAAATATCGCAAGTTTACAGATATATGTATATTTCTTGATTATTCTAAAATCGTAAATAAATTTTTTGGACAAGTGTGTTTGATTTTGATAAAAATAAGTAAATACATATTTTATGTTTCGGCGTCTAAACACAAAACGTTAATAGAAATTTCCTCATTTTTATTCTAAATGTTATTTGTATAAAGACAGATATTGTTTATAGGAATCTAGGAAATAAAGAGTAATCGTTCTATTTTTTAATAAGAATTTTCCTTACTTTCCTTTGGCGAACTTTCGTTATTTTGATTCTAAATGTTGTTATTATAAAGACGTATATCCTTTATACATACTAGAGCATGAAGAGTTAATGTGCTATTTTTTCTTGTTAAATTATAGATCATTTCCTTAGTTATTGATTAGCTTTTAAGTAAAAAAATATATATTAAATATTTTTCAAAATTGGTTTTAACAAGCTTTTAAAATAAAAGCTTTCAACAAGTTTTAAATAGTAACTAAGAAAAATATTTTTAATTTAATAAGAAAAAAATAGCACATTAACTCTTTATGTTCTAGTTTCCTATAAATGATACATGTTGTTATAATAACAACATTCAGAATAAAAATAAGCAAAGTTATCTAAAAATGGAAAATAAAGGAAGTTCTCCTAAAAAAAGAAATAGCACAATAACTTTTTATGTTCTAGTTTCCTATAAAGAATATATGTCTTTATAATGACAATGTTTAGAATCAAAATAGGAAAATTTATCTGAAACTTTTGTTTTCGATTGCTGAAAAAGTTGCTGTTGTTAAAGCCAGCAACATTCGAATGTACATGAACGATATTGAAAATATGTCACACAACTACATGTTTATCTAATGAATGAACACTTGCAATTTAAAACTTTTAGTAAAGCATTGCGGATTAGTAGCCTACTTAATAATTTCCTCGAAATTAGGCTTTCTCATTGTAAATTAATGCAAATATTTGTAAACATCAACTCTGAAAATTAAAGAAACCTAGAAAAATGTCTGGAGTGCGTTGTGAAATTTATTTTAAGTTAAAGTTATATGTTTTATTACTTAAATAAACATCATGAGTCCCACTGGAAATGGTAATACATTAACATTTATAAACAATTGGAAGATAAAGATAAGTGAACAATTTGATTTCGCGTAGTCTGTGTCTTCATATTAGCTTTTATTACAGTCTAGTATGCACAGGGAAAAGAATGAAAATAATTATTTTGCGTTGAATTTTGTTTAAAAAATGAAATAAAATATACATTACTTTTTCAGAAATGATCATAAACATGTGAAAGCATTTATTTCATGTAAAAGAATAATTTTCAAAAAACAATATGTCTAAAATAAAAAAAGGACTTTTTCAGAATAAATCTTAGTTTTAAGAAAAGAAAGGAATGTTTTGCAAATGCAGCTATATACTTCAAAATGATTCATCGTTTTTTGCATTCCAACAACAAATATTTTCGAATTTCCTTGCATTGTATTTGTTGTTCCGTTGAAGCCTCTGTGGAAAAAAACACTGAAATGTTGCTTAGACAGTAAAAACAATTTTAGAAAAGATCATAATTTCACGAACATAAAATGAAAGATTATATTTATAATGAAAATTCTTAAAACAATTATGCTATGCCATGCATTAATAATAACTTAACAAAATTATCTCCCCCTTAACAGTACTAGATTAAATAGTAGTTTTTTTTTATTATTACTCAGCTGTTACTACTGTTTAACTAATTTTAAGGAGTATGAATAAATAAGAAATTGTGAAAATGTTAATTCTAAAATAATGATATTTTTAGTAGAAATTGAAACTTTCGACATAACGTAATCAATCACATTCCAAAACGTGATTTATATTCAAAACCTGAATAAAATTAAACATGGCATTAGATAGCAATTGATAATACTACAATTTCTCAAAAATACATTAGTTTAGGAAACGATAGCAGGGCTTCCAAATTGTCCGTTTTTGAATATCAGTATTCTCTAAGAAAAATTTTCGTCGGAGGTTTATACTATATTTGCAATAGAAATAATCTTCGGTGTAGATTTCTACAAAATTTGAAAGAAGAAAAATCTTGTAAAAATAATTTTCTGCAAAAAAACAAAAAAATAAATAAAAATAAAAATAAATGAAAATAAAAAATGTGGTATTTAAAAAATAGGCCATTGGGCATTCTTGGATAACATATTTTAAACTAATCTTAAATGATTTTAAAAAATTTAATTTTTGATATGAGAGTAGATGATATACAAATAGAAACCTACACAAAAATAAACATTTTGCAATCTATATAGCTTTTTTTTTCATGTGATAAAAAGACAAGTCTGTGTTCAGCATTAGTTTCAAAATATTATTTTAAAGAAAAACCTATAAAAAATGTAATATTTTTCTATATTGTGAATGAGTATAATATTAATACACAAGAAAAAATAATTTAACAACAAGTAAATAAAATCTATTAGGTAAGATAGTTAATCTCAGAAAAATATTACTTACACTGTTTTGCTCTATCCTGAAAATAATGAGGAAAATATTACGTTGGTTATATATTTTAACTTCCCTTAATTTATCGTAAAATTGCAAATGCAATTACTTAGAAAGAAGGAGAAGAATTTGTTGTATTTTATTTTGATTCTAAAGAAATAAAACAACTGAGGTATGAAACATAAAATTACTTTCAAGAAAGTACATTTTATATCAAGCAAATGCGATATTTTTTCTTGTAACTGTCTGAGTAATTTGTAATGTGACGGAGATTTAAACTCCTGTCAAAAATGTTTCTGTGAGCAATATAAATCTTTGATTAAATCCCTGATAAGTTAAAAAATTGTATGCAATTATATTTATTTGCAGTTTAAGGGAAAAAAATCAAATATTGCTTGACTTTCACAAAAACACAATTTAGAGAAAAATAAGATTAAAAGAATGAGATTTTCTTTATGAAATGCCATTCTCAATTAAATATTTAATGATCATTGCATTAAACCTTAATTAATGAACGACACTTTTCAAATCCTCTTCAAATCAAATAAAACTGTGATTTTCGATTTTATTGTTTTTTCAATATTTTTATTTTTATTTTATCCATTTTATGTTTTTATTCTCACAAAAATGTTTCATGCAGAAAGCGTTATTTAAAAAAATACAGTTTTAGTACGTTTGCAAAAAGAGGAAAATTAAAAAGAGAAAATAGGAAACGAAAAATTAGTTTTTTATTTAAATAGTTTGAAAAATCTTAAGTCTAATCGAAGAAAAGTTTTCCATTTCGATTTTATCGGAAATCGAAATATCATATTTTCTAACGGTTTTCATTTGAAGAGTTCAAGTGCAATATTTTCAAAAAAAGTATATTTGATTCTTTAATAATATATCCGAGAATTTTTTTTCATAACCAAGAATCCTCTTTGATATTTACTGTTTATAATAACACATTTAGAATTTTAAGGTTCGTCGAGGATTAATTTTGTCGTGAAGTTTCTTTTATATTAATAATTGGACAAATAGGAAAAGTTCCCCACGAAAAATAGGAAAAACAAGTATAAGGACTTACTTTTTAATATGAGAACAATAAACAATATCGCTTAGATACTATTTTTATTGTTAGCGTAATTTCTAGTGATTATGCGCCAAGCGTAAACTAATGCTGATTAAGAACTATTCGTATTTCACAGTGACTAACACTCTGTTCCTCTCTCATCCGAGGAAAAAAAAAACATATATGCATGTTTGCATTTATTATATATATATATATATATATATATATATATATATATATATATACAGTGGACTCTCTCTATTCTGAACACTCAGGGGACCGACCAAAAATGTTCAGATTATGGGGGTGTTCATTATAGAGGGAGATTGGGAAATGCATTACTATTACTACTATGAATTGAATTTATAGACTGTATAGAATACTTAGCCTGGTTAACCATGCAAGTTACCGAGATGGAGGTGCTGAATTTAGAAGCTATTAAAAAAGTTAATTAAAAAAAGTTAATTAAAATGTTATATTAAAAAATTTTTACAAAATATACAATTACATACTTACAATACATTACTTGAAAACATAATTGGTACATTACTTAAAAAAGTGAGTAATTTTAGTCTGTTTTTGCATTGTGTATGCTCGTGTAGTGTACATGTTATCTAGTTGTTTAAGAAGTGGAAAGGCTTCTGGGTGATGTTCAGCCGCATAGTTCAACAGGTCTTGAATCCCTTGGCCATATTGCTTGAAGGTAATCGTACTTCTTGTTTCATCGGTCTCATTTGGTTCTGTTTCGTCTTCACTACCCTCTTCCTCTTCAACGATGTTGTCGCAAACAGGAAGGCTTCCGTCGGCTTCGAGATAAGCTCCAGGTTCAATTTCAGTATGAAGCTCCTGAAGAATTGACCCCAAGTCACTCACAGCTGTTGCTTCTTGGTTCTCTGTCCTTGATTGCTCATTCTCGCACGGGAATCCAGCTTTGTAGAAGCATTTTTGGATGGTGTAGGGGGTTACTTCATTCCAAGCAATTGATATCCAATGGACAGCATCCATTACATTGACCTTCTTCGTTAGTTCAGTTGCCGAATTTGCCTCCTCCATCACCACGGACATTTTCTTCAAAAATTGAATTCGGTAGTAAGCTTTAAAGGTCTTGATTACTCCTTGATCCAGTGGTTGGATTATAGAAGTACAGTTCGGTGGCAGGAACTTCAGGCTCACGTTGCTCAGCTGCACATTTGTATGTGATCTGGCATTATCCACAAAAAGAAGAATTTTTCTTCCTTCTCTCTTCATCATCTCGTTAATGCCCTCCAACCATTGTGAGAAAATTGTGAATGTCATCCAGGCTTTTCGATTTGATTTATAGTGCACTGGCAATGATGCTATCTTCACATTTTTGAAGCATCGTGGTTTTTCACTTTTTCCGATTACAAGTGGTTTGAGCTTCTCACCCGTAAAACTGGCACAGAGCATGACGGTAAGTCTTTCTTTTGACATTTTTCCACCCACGCATTTCTCGCTTCTTTCTGCTAAGGTTTTATTTGGAAGAGCTCTAAAGAACAGGCCTGTTTCGTCGGCATTGAAAATGTCAGCGGCATTGAAATCCTTCGTTATATCCGGAAGCTTTCTTTTCCATTCCTCCACAGTGTCGATATTTACGTCTGCAGCTTCACCATTGATTATTTTGAATTCGATGTTATGCCGACTTTTGAAGCGAGTCAGCCATCCTTCTGATGCCTTGAATTCCGTGATTTTCTCCTTTTCTGCAAAATCCAGAGCAATCTGCTTTAGCAGGGGTCCAGTGACAGGAAGATTCTTCATTCTCATTTGGCAAAAAAACTTCCAGACGTGATTGTTTATGTTCTCGTTTCCCGTTTTCTTTTCGAAAATTCTACACTTTGAGGAAGGTTCATTTGCTTCAAAAGCGGCTACAATTTCTTTTTCTTTCTTGCTGATGGCATTGACTTGACCTATTGAAATTCCAAATTCAGATGCAATTTTTCTTTGACTTACTTTTGATTTTAATTTTTGAACAACTTCGTATTTTTCCTGAAGCTTCAGTTCTTTCCGTTTTCTCGTTTTCTTACTTATTTCTGACATATCTGCGTAAGTGTTGTGAAGCTTTCCCTGCAACGATAGTGAAATAACGAAAAATTTTTACCTTTGCCGAGCAAAAAGGAAGAAAGAAACAGAAGCGATAATGCTGCCAACCAGGTGTGCAGAAAAGAAACCATAATCCTTTTTTAACCCCTCCCTCTAACACTTGTTGTGTCTTATTTGACATTGGGGCGTGGGCATTTCTGTTGCGCAATCTTTCTATTTTTATCTCAGCTTGGGAGAGGGGAAATCACGTGACATTGTTTTTACATTATTTATCTCTTTGCATAAAAATTGATTGTTTTGATCATTTCATTTAATTTGATTATCATGATTTACTTTTTCTGACAAACATATTCTTTCGATTTCTTTTATTTTTATTTTTATTTTTTTTGGTTATAATAAATGTTTTTTTTTGTTGTTGTTAACTGAAGATTTTATCTGAATTATTGAAACAAATTTCAGCATCGGGTAGATCTTAAAATCTAGAAATTATTTTGTTCCTTTATTTTTAAATTGAGTTCATTAAACCCTTTTATTCTTCTGCAACAATTTTTCCGAATTTCCATGATGCGGGAATTCCCCGCATTCCGACTGCAAACACACGTTCAGTTTACGGAGAGGCGGGTTAGAATGTGGATCAAAAGTAGCGTTCATAATAGTGGGGTGTTCAGATTAGAGGGTGTTCAGAATAGAGAGAGTTCATCTTTTGTTAAGTCTATGGAGTTTCGCCGGGACCACCAGAAAGTGTTCATAATACCGGGGTGTTCACATTAGAGAGTGTTCAGATAGAGAGAGTCCACTGTATATATATATACACATATATATAGTAATTATATATATGAGTGTATTATTATTATTATATATATGTATATATATATATATATATATATATATATATATATATATATATATATATATATAACCATATATGAAACATTACCATAACACCAACTTAAACTATGAAATTATGATTTAGTATGTAATAATTAGTTGACAATGAAAGTATTTCCCCAACACACTGAATATAGATACCAAAAACTTATTTAAAAGAAGAAGAAATTAAATTAAAAATTTAATGAATGAAATTGAATGAATGAAATGAAATTTGTGGAATTTAGACAGAATTATCAAGTCCCAAATGCCTATATACCACAAATAAAATGAGTGTTTTCATCGTCATATTAGCCATAACATTGCTAAAGAATATAATTTTGGGACTACCTACTCATAAACAATGAATAAAACCTGTGAAAAAATCTTAAAGATAAAAAATATTAAAAAGGAAAGAAATCTTACCCATAATAAACTGATTAAAACTTGAAATACAGTCATAAAGTGCGAAATCCATTTGAATTGAAAAAGATATTGGTGCACTTCATGAACCAGATAAATAAACATAACTAGACAGAGGGAATAATATATATATATATATTAATTATGAATAATTAATATTTTAAAATAGGTTTAATCCAAGATACCCCTGAAATTCCTGTTTGACGTTAAAGAAATATTATGTAAAACAAAATTAAATGATATGATTACCGCTTAAAGCTTGAATAACCATTGGCTCATGTTTAAGTAATATGTATTTCACTATATAAACCATGCGAGGGTTTCGCACTGCAATCTGATATTATTTTAGCAATATTTAATGTTTTTTAGATGCACTTTTAAGCTTCTAATGAAAAATTAAGCATAAAAATATTTGCAAACAACAATAGTCACGCCAGAATATCATCTCTTTCATTCCATTAAAGTTACAGTAAAAACTGATCGAAGATAGCACAAGGCATACGCGAGAGGAAAAAAATAACAGTCGTATTTTAACTGCACTAGAGGATGACGTCCTCCGCTTCAGGAAAACATCGGTTAAAGAAAAATAAATTGAATAGCGATAAAATACAATTTAATCTCATATAACAAAACATGTCTTTTAGGCTATACGTGAAATAACCACTGCATCGATTGATGGATCTATGCTGTTTTTTTCTTCTGAACGTTTCGATTTCAATTTTCCTTTTTAATCATAAATATAAAATAAACACGTGTGGAGACATCTCACTTATAATTTTTTGTGCTATTTATTTTTTTATAATCATTGCTGAACACGATATAGTGCGATATTTTTATTTTTGTGGCAACATTGATTTAACAAAAACCTTTCATTTCATTTATGAAAACAATGCTGATTTAAATTTTTAATTAACTGCAATTTTGCTGCCAAATGGGTATAAAAAAAAAAACATATTTTAACGAAATGTAATTTTACTGTGTCAGAAGCCTGTTCCAAAACCTTTCGAATGATACAACATTCATTGTTGTACGTTTTGTAAATGCATAGAAAAGGGAATGTTGACAACAGAAATAATATATAAGATTAGAAAAAACTGGTGAGATTTTGTACAGTACACAATGCGCCAAATGGATTTTATTTATGTGTTTGAAAAAATATAAATAGCTTATATGGGTCTTAGTGTCTTATAGAGTGACACCTAATGATATATCATTCATTGGTGTACGTTTTGTAAATGCATAGAAAATTGGTGTTGACAACAGAAATAATATATATGATTAGAAAACACTGGTGCGATTTTGTACAGTACACAATGCGCCAAATGGATTTTATTTAGGTGTTTGAAAAAATAAAAATAGCTTATATGGGTCTTAGTGTCTTATAGAGGAGACACCCAATCCTCGATCAAGTCAAAGCAGATATTTAGGGCTTTATTCTATTCCTTTGAAAAATGTTGAATATTTTGGATGTCTGAAGACATCAATACATAAATATTTAATTACATTAACAGATCTTTTGATTTCAGTTTCATCCTACTTGAAAAATACAAAATTTATTGATTATAAACAATATCATCAAAAATTGATTAAAAATTTCAGCACACAATTGTA
The DNA here is from genome assembly GCA_963931845.1 of Maratus michaelseni. NCBI lineage: Eukaryota > Metazoa > Arthropoda > Arachnida > Araneae > Salticidae > Maratus > Maratus michaelseni. The sequence goes on from OZ007587.1 coordinate 192,638,344, forward strand.
CTTTGTACAAAAAGTCACATCACACAGCAATGCAAATTGTTACTGATTCAACATACTTGGAGAAAAATCATAAGAAAAAAAACATTTTTATGTTAAATATTCCTCATTGCCTGGCGAAATTAAGTATCATCATCATTTCAGTTAACGAAAAGAGAAACAGTAGTCAATTTTTTATTAAATTATGTAAGCACAAAAAAAAATGCATGAGTCTACAAAAAACGACAGTCACAAGGCCAAATCCCGTTTGCCCGTGCTTTGATTAGCACTCGGTGAGAGAGTCTACTACATCAACCCAACTTGCCAGTCACCACAAGAGTTCAGAGACTACTTCAATCACGTAAAAACATTCGGAAGCTAATGTTAAATATATTATAGCGTTCTTTTAAAATTTTGCATTTGCATTTCAATATTTTTAAATAGTTTTTGGAAAGGGATAGTTCAGGTCAATCTTTAATTAATTACCTTTTTACTTTTTCGATTTGGATTGCAGATATTTTTTATAAAGTTACTTTCAATTTCGGAGCCGGTTCCGAAAGTAAAAATATTCTCATAAACACAAACGGCAAGAAAAATCGATAAAGTACTAACGTAAAATGTTAGACATCGAACTCAGATATCCTATGCAAAGAAAAAAAAAAACATTTAAAAATATTAAAATTCAAACCAGAAATTTGAAACGAATGATTCGATCGGTTTAACATTAGCGCGTGATCGAAATAGACTATTAAAAACAAATGAAACGTTTAACCTTTTACCAATCTGTCATGTCCGACATGATGTCTGATGGAGTGTTTTTTTTTTTTTTTTTTTTTTTTTTTTTTTTTTTGCAAAATCGCGGACGCATGGCTTTTTTTTATGTATGCAGTGGCGTCATCTTATAGGGGTTCGTGGGGTTTAGCTCAACCCAATAATTTTCCATTCCAGCATATCAATATGCCATTGTCCCACATAGTTATTTATTTTTGACATTTTCTATTTATTTTTAACCTTAAAACAAAATTCATTTTATCATTTAACAGTGAATATAAGCCAATGATCAATTGCTTTAGTGCCTTGACTAACCCCCATAAGTCACTTAAATGACTGAAATGTTTTGCTTGATGTTTAGCTTTTTGTTCTTTTAATTTGTAGTCATATTCACGGTATAATGATATTACAGTAAATATTAGTGTCTATATAAGGAAGATTTCGTAAGAATGTAGGTTAATAAAATTATATCTTCTCAGTTTACTTTAAAAGATGATAACTTGACCTAAGAGTTATCATTCCCCATTCCTCTTCCCTCCAAAAGAAAAAAAAACTGAAGAGTGCCAATTTACCAACATATTTTTGAGCCCATCCAAATATATTTCAAAAGTTGGTGCCACTGTGTATGCACAAGCATTTATTATAACCAGGAGTAAAAAAAAAAAAAAAACTTTTTATTGTAGCGAACTACAGCTACAACTAGTTTATCGAACTAGTTGTGAACAATGCGTTGCTATACACTGAAGCTGAGATTCGCAAATTGGTAAGCAGAACAAATGTTGTTCAAAAGAAGCATGTTTTGGTCAAATGATTTGTAGAATGGCACATTTCTCTCCATTAAGTCGTTTTAAGAATAGCGCCGGTTCTCACTACAAACTGCTGTTTTTTGTATCGCGCTACTCTACACTACTTGTTCAAAAAGTAGCATACTAAATTTCACTGGTTGTACCACCTTACTTCCGACCCCTGAGTGTAACAATCATGTGTCCTAAATTATACAACATCTTTTTCTATTAATTACACATAAAATAATCGTAGAATTAAAATATTTAATAACACAAATACTTTTTTAGTCCCTAAAATAGCAATAAAACGAGACTGTTAAGTGTTTAAAGAAAAAGCGATGTGACTATAATTTTGAAAAATTAAATTAAGTGCATGGAGGGTAATCAAACACATTTATCTAAACATAGAAACATCGGTATAAGTGATATGTAGGGCGCTCCGTGGCCGAGTCGTTAAGACACCTCTCTGTTAATCACTTGAGGGCGTATTAGATAGCGGAGGGTTCGACTCCGTTGCACACTCTTTGTGGAGATCCTGGCTGTAATTCTCCAGTTTTGTTATTTACTTGTGTCTATCCAGTCCTCATCTTGACGAAGATTTATAAGCGGATATTTTTATCAAGCACACAACTCTGATGTATATGCTCCATAAATAAAAAAACAAACAAACAAGTGATACGTTATTTCACAAAATTTATCTGTAAATAACACTTACTTACCCCATAGGATGTTATTGTAACGGGTTTAGAAAATCCTTGTTTTAAAACATTTAACGTGGTATGTACGAGTGCTTACTTTTCCACTTACTTCTTTCCATTTGAATACTAGTATACAGTATGCCCACTAAAGTCCCTTTGCCACCCTCTTAACTTCAGAACGGCTGTTGCTACATTCATAAAAGTGCTGTCTAGGTATTCTAAAGTAGTCATGCGCTACTAAATAAAACCGTCTACGGTGCCACCTGGTGAAAAACTGCGGAGTTAGCATTTCTATCTCGAAAACAGAAAGAGATAGGGAAAAAAAAAGTGATTTACAAAGTTGTAGAGCATCATCGATTTAGTAAAAAAAAAAAAAACACCTTGTGGCCATTAATGTGAAGAATAGAACTGTTAAAACTCGCATTTGTTTTTTCGTGATTTCCTACACTGTGACGTGACAAAACAATCTTAGAAAGAAAGAAACAACAGTTATGAAACAGCAGGTGTATGCGACATCTCTACAAACATTGCAGGACCTTAAACGACGAATTGCGGATGTTTGTGCCAACGTGTCACCCTCAATGTTCCAACGTGTGCAACGTGAAATTCAAACTATGATCCAAATGTGCATTGCAGCTGACGGTGAGAAGTTTGAGCATCTCAAATAAAGGTATATTGTTATAACTAGTCTGTTTTTTCTTTCTAAGTTCGTTTTGTCACGTCACAGTGCAGGAAATCACGAAAAACAAATGCGCGTTTTAACCGTTCTATTTTTCACATTAATGTCCACAAGGTGTTTTTTTTACTAAATCGATGATGCTCTACAACTTTGTAAATCCCCTTTTTCCCAATATCTTTCCGCTTTCGAGATAGGAATGCTAACTCCTCAGTTTCCCACCAGGTGGCCCCGTAAGTGGTTTTACTGAGTAGCGCATGGCTACTTTACTATACCTAGACACTACTTTTATGAATATAGCAGTAGCCGTTCCAAAGTTAAGAGGGTGGCAAGGGACTTTAGTTGGCATACTGTATCTATAAGGAAAATTTCCTGAATATTAATTTATAGAAATCCTATTAATCAAAAGGAAATAATAAAGTGAAAGTTAAGCACTTAAAGCCTGTTTAAGGAAATTTGACTTACAGTACTCTGCTTTTAAAAGCTTCAAATGTTAATTATTATCAAATTACACTAATATCTTTATTAGATATTTACTGAAGCGCTTCTTTTTTAACCATTTATATTTCAAATTCCGAACTAGGTATCATTTAATTTTTCTTCCATATTTTGGGTTGTAATACTTCAATTTAAAGCTATCATTCATATGATTTTTTATATTTATATGGTTTATTTCACATTTAGAAACATGACATTTCTGCGAAGTAATTCGTATAGATGGGACATTATTATTGATATTATTCTTATTATAAATTACATTAAATAAATAACAAGAATTATTTTACGTAACGCCTACCGAGTTTTAGAAATATTGGATTTTTTTCTATTTGATACAAATTTTAAAATTGCGAAATGTGAAAAGGCAAAAATTCTATGATTTTCTGTGCACATCTCATTTATGCTGAAATGTAACTTATATGCAAAAAATTAAGAAATATTTTCCTATAACTGTTGTTTCTTTCAAATCAATATGAATAAAATTTAATTTTTAGTTAATTTTTGTATTTCATATTTCGAATTGGATATCCTGCCCTGTATATGGTTAATGCGGGAAATAAAATATTTGTCGTATTTCTGTGGGGTACGTATTGACTTGGCTTTCAATTCATCCTCCATTACTTATCGAAAGAAGTAAATTGATCTTCTCATTGGATATATCTCTCGAGAGATTAAGCAGAAGATTACGATCATCTTTCTACAGATAAGTACTTTTCGGCATTTCGCTTACAGTCTATTAATTACTGCAGTAACTCATTGATATAAACAAGTGACAGCTTTAATTTTAGATAGATTTCGTAAGAAATGCTACCTATTACATTGCCTTAAACCACGCTATAAAAAAGACAAATGATTCTGATTCAAAGAAAATATAATATAATGGCATAAAAAAATATACAATTACTACTTCCAGTCTACCCACAATTCCGAAAAGCGTTCCTCATCTTTAAAATCCTCAGAAACCAATATATTTTTGAGATTTAAAGAAGCATTTATAAAACCAAAGTTTCTTTTTGCTGCCTACAAAATTTTGGAAACGTTTCGAAGTAGTTTTTATAGTGTATTAAGCACTTTTCTCAAACCTAAATAACGGTTTTTAAGTTTCTATCACATCTCAATTAAACATTTTCAGCTACATAACTTAATTCATACATACAAGAGTAACAAAATAATATTAATATTAATATTAATGTTAATTCTGTTAATTTATCATATTAGCGTGTAAAACATTTTTTTTTTACATGGAAAGGTTTAATTGAGAATTAATTGAATTCGAAAAACATATACTCCAGGTGGAGAAAAGCACTAATGCAGTATAAAAGCTACTAGGATACGTTTCCGAAAATAAGTGGCACAAAAAGCTTTGTTTTATAACTACTTCTTTAAATATCGAAAATATATTAGTTTCTGTGGTTCTAAAGATAACGAGAACGCTTTTTTTGAATCGTGAGTAACTCGGAAGTGATTATAGCCAATTTATTTTATTTCTGGTCATATTATATTATCCTAGATTAAAAAAACATGTGTCTTTTCTTACAATGCATGTAGAATTTTTTTATGGATAAACTGTTTCATATTTATTTAAACTACTTTTTAAAAATAATTGTAATATTATGAAGAAATAAATGAGACGATTTTCGTAAGTTTATTATTATTATTACTAATGCTGTAAGTCAGTGATGTATCAAGTAAAGCCTTTTCTCTCTTTTTTTTCTTTTCTTATTATTTTTTTTTAATCCTCTTTTTATTAAGTCTATAAATACGACATGAAAAAAATATATTTTAATTTATCTCTGCAAAAGATATTTGAATCAAACTCTTTCAGAAGTAAAAAAAATCTATTATCCCATTATCTTATCAATCCTTCCGATTTTTCAGTACCACTATTTAATGACAGAAACTTGCGATTAAATACAACCAAAATTACCCTTTAAGAAATAATAGTACTCAAAAAAAAAAGAAAGAAAGAAAGAAAGAAATCGGAAGGTTTGCAGCTATGTAATATGAATGGCTTATTTCATTTCAAAGAATTAGTGATGCAGAATGCATTCATTTTATTACTTATTGTTTTTAAATTTGAGATTTTTTAACATTTTAGAAACAGCGTAATTTATTATAGAAGGTGCAAACTAAAATCAGGATAAAGCAATTCAAATAATTTTTGATCGCATAAGCTAGAATTGTAGAATTAGTACCTATCTATAGTAAAACGATTATGCACTTTCATATGAGAGTGATTGCAGCGTCAGTGGCAAAATTTAATAATAATTATCAGTCCTGTATCAAAAACTGTGAGAGAAAACGAAATAACAGCAATTACAACAGTGCCGAACGTCCAAATATGAAATGATATTAAACATATACTAGGACTTCCCTCAAAGGGATTAGTCTGAGTGATATTGCTGAGAACATAGGGTTAACAATTACAATATAAAGAAAAAGAGCAAGTTAAATGATAGAATTACAAAATACCATATATAAATTCATATACACTGTTAAAAAAATAGAAAAGAAGTACCGTTCATCAGATGTGTTGTCATAATTTTTTTTTTTAACGTGTGGCAAAGAATCTCATTTTCTTAAGCGCGTATTGCGCAAAATTTGGGAAAAAAAACAAGCCTGATCTTTTAAAACGCCAAGCTTTTTAAAGTTACGTAATTGGATTTGCAGTCAATAGATTATTCTATCAAGCGTGGCTTAGCGCAAATTTAATTTCATTGTTGCTTCTTTTTTGTGTGTGAATTTAAAATTTTTCTTCCTTGATTATATATCTATTATTTGTATAACTGTTTATAGAAACTCTTACACTTCAAACCACATTGATAGCATGCTTTGCTACAAACCAGATTGCAAAACTATAGTCTAAATTACTATTACAATATATAAAAAATATTTCGATGACTTCTGTAAAATAACTTTTACATTAAATCTCCATATCGGCAAAATTGAAAAATTATATATATTTCAAAGTTAAGCTTAACAGATACTTCTTGATTATTCTCTAGGAGGTTCTGCCCCCTGCGCCTTTACTGCACATTTACTGCGCCAATCCGCAGACTTTTCTTTTGCCTGTCTGTCTGTCTCTCCACAATCTGTCTGTTTCCCTATCCGTTCTTCTGCCCGTCTCTCTAACCGATTGTCTATCTCTCTACACGTCTATCTACCTGTCTCTATATTTCCCTACCGGTCTCGCTACCCGCCAATCTATTTCTCTAACCGGCTGTCTATCCGTCTAACTACTTGTATGTCTAGCCGTGTCTCTATCCACTTCTCTATCCATTTGTCTATCTGTCTCACAACTTGTCTATCTGTCTCTTTACCCGTCTGGCTATACGCCTCTCTACGCATCTTCTTACCCATCTCCGTACCCCCTACTGTCTCTCTACTCGTCTGTATACCCGTCTCACTATCCGTCTGTTTTTGTACCCGACTCGCTACCAATCTCATTAACCGTCAGTCAACTCGTATCTTTATCAACCACGCTACGCGTCTCGTAACCTTTCTCGCTATACATACCTGTCTGCCGGTGTCGCTACCCGTCTCGTGACCCATCTCGCTACCCCTCTGTCAATCCTCTTTTTACCTTTCTCTCTAGCCGTCTGTCTATTCGTTTCGCTACCCGTCAGCCTACCTATGTCGCTACTCGTCTCTCTACACGTCTGTCTACCTGTTTGTTTTTACTCGTCTTTCTACCTCTCGCCACCTCTTCCCAACATTTAAACAATTCATTTAATATATAGAAGCCGTTTATCAGTTATTAAATGCAAACAGAAGTAATTTATCTAATAAGTGTAATCAGATGCAATTTTTTTTTAAATACATACATAAACCTGAATAATAATTCATCAGTTTTGTGTTCATAGTTGTTTATATTATTTGACAGTAAATCTCAACTGCTTAAACCTGAATTCTCTCAAGCTTTTTAAAAAAACCACAAGGTCTGTATAATTGCAAAGTACCCAGAGGGCTATATTAGCTACATGTTATTAAGTTAAGTGAAAGTTTCGTTATCGCGTTTGCAGCCAATTGCTTATGTCAGAAAGCGTGGATTAACGCCATTTTAAATTCATTACTGTAACTTTTTTTTGGGGGGGATAGGGGGGGGTAAGGGTTTCAAATATATACATTTAAATTAAAACTTTTGCCTCCATGCCATTAGTGTTGTTTGTATTATTAACTAATACCTTGTAGACCGAACTTCATTTGAAACAAATGTAAATGACTTCTTCTACAGTTTTTTTAGGAGAAACTTTCGTAATTGTGCCCAAAGCCAATCGGAGCATTTAATATCATTATTGTAACTCTTATAGAGTTAAAACAATATTGTTGCTAGCTTTACTCTTGTTTGAGACCAGCCTTGCCTGTGTATCTGAATGGGGAAAAGTTTCGTATCCTATGTCGGTTGGCGAAAAAAATTTTAAATGGTGCCAAAAGGTAGTTTTAGCATCTTACAAAATTTTTCAAGAGAGCGGTAAAACATGTTTTTCAAATATTTACAAACATACGTTTATTAAAGCATGTTTTTGCACCATCTTAAAAATTTAAGCACGATGATAAAATAAAATTTTATCGCCATATTCGATATTTTAATAAGTAATGAATATATATAAACAAACTTATTTAACAAACCTAAAAGGCATTTTTGTGATAAATAATTGTTATTGTCAGGGGGGTAAATTGTAAACAATTAATAAACGGCTAGTAAATAATAAATAGCTTTTAATAAATAGCTAAAAATGGAGAAGTGGTCCGTATAAAAATGCAAAAAATAACATTATACGCTTGATATATGTAAATCTTTTTTTTATTTTTTAATATTTCCGAAGGCACAGATAAAAAGGTAAAAATCTCTTTTCCAAATGCCAAATAGAAAATATACAAAATAGAATGCCAAATATACAAAATAGAAAAAGTATCTTCAAAAAATATATTTACATAATACTATATCTGCAAAAAAATAAGATTTAGAAAAAGTAAGCTAAATCCTGCAGATCCCAACAATCACATCAAAAAACTTATCACCAAAAAAGAACTCGCCAAATCTTACGGCACAGGAGATGGATTTTTCCCTCTGAATGCAGAATATTAGTTTTTTTTCTTGTACGACGGGTGATTATAATATAATTGTTTCATTTCACATACTACATACCGTTTGATATATTGGTACTTTTATGTTATCCTGGCGCAGTTGATAAATCACCAAATATTGTTCCTATAACATTTTCATATTGGATTCATTTCATTTAAATGTAAACCTTTCACTCATTTAATTTAAAATACATGCCTTTCATTAATCCCATTTAAAATGCTAAAAAGAGAAAAAAAAATAATGCCATAAATCGAAACCTTTTATTTAAACACCAAAGATTTTTTTTTTTTTAATTTACACACGAGAAATAAAAAAAAGCTGCTATTGCTGAGATTTGCGCCAAATCTCTCATACCAAGTCTACCAAGTTATTGCGGGGTTTTTCTTTCAAGCAGAAAAAAATCCAGATTAATTTTCGATTTCTACTAAATTGAAATATATTTTATTGTGCTGAATATTAGTGCGTGCATATGTTTTTTTCTCCATGTACTCCATGAACTTTTTAATTCCGATTGTCTACGAAAATCTCCCGCCGGTGAAAATGACGTACGCACAAAATTTTCGTGACGTATGTACTTTAATTGTGCTTTTTTATCTATTTTTTTAATATAATTTCCAAACGGTTTGACATTTATTCTTGGTAATAAATAGACGTCGTTGTCACCTTTATAGGTACATAATGTAAAAATTTGAACGAAATCCGTTAAATATTTTTTGAGTTATGCTTGACGAAAGGTTTTAATATCCATCGTAGCTATATATGGGGCAAAGTAATACTGCGCTGTGTATGAGTCTTCGTTGCACTCAGACAAAAAATAACTATTACAAGCCCTGAAATGCACCCTTTTAGATATCAAAACACCGGCTTCAATATGCAGTAATCGCGTGCATAAGAATGACATTATAAAGCAGATTCGCATTTACTAATAATAAATATAACACATATAAGAAAGATATAATTTATTTTCTGGTGTATTGCTACTGATGGCGGATATTTGTTTACGTTTAAAAATAAATTGTATCCTGCTTACATGTGTTGTATTTATTAGTGGCTATGCGTCTGCATTATATTGCCAGACTTTTGCATGCTGTTTGTGGTATTCAAACCGGTGATTAAATAACAAAAAGCTCGCATTTCAGGGATTTTACTAAAGTTATTTTTGCCTGAAAGACATCGCTTCGTACTAAATCGAGGAACTCTACATATTTTTAACAGATTTTTTTCGCTATCTCTTATCGTTTTCGAGATAGAGTCGAAAACATCCACATTTCGTCACTAGGGGTGCTGCAATTACTCTAATATGACCACGCACAATCATTTTACTACAGAAAGACACTCGTTCCATAATTATCTGTTAAAAAGTTACTTGTCTCCTGACTTTAGTTTGCACCATGTATATAGACAGCCTCGAGTATGAAAGTTATCTCTTTATTATCAGCCTGTTGCAAACACATAAGAGTTGCGGAAATTTGGTGATTTACGTCAAGAATAAAGAGTTGTGTCTTGAGGGATGAAAATTTGCCTGTCTTTTCAGACTTTTCATCCATATTTTTTATGTATTATACATAAACATTGTACTCTTTATACTGGTATATCAGGAAACAGAAATGTTGTAATAAATTAATTGAAATATCATATACACATCAATAAATTAATAAATAAATTAATTCAAATTTTAACAACTTACCCTCGATTACAAATTATAATCAAATAGACGTAAATTATAAGCATAAGGATAAGTATATGTCGGAATTAGTGCAAGTAAAATGCAACAAAACAAAGTTATCATGCATTTGACAACTCTCCCAAATTGTGTAGAATTATCTACCAATTCTTGATATCGTCTCTTTTAATCCTCTGCAAATGGGGATTCTAAACTCCGTGTCATATCATACTTTTCACAGATCTCAGTGATGACGCTGTCAGTGACATTTTTTATTCACATTTGCAATTCTGGCATACTCGAAGAAAGTGGTTAAACAAAAACATGATCATTGAAAAAAACCTACATGAAACAAATTCCACAGGGTTAGGTCTGAAGAGCAAGGTGCCGAGAAAATAACTTTTGACCATCTTTATTTCCCCCAGCTAGAAAGTCTCTGCGGTTAAAAGTCATGGTGGTTCTTTTCCGATTTGAGTGCTCTAATATCTTTATACAACGGCTATTGAGAGATTTTTATGAAATTTCAATGAACAAAATGCATTTTTCCTGTCGTTTACCACAATCTTGAAAATCCGTCTTCCTAGCAACCAAGTCCGAAGCTACTAGACATAACTTCGAATGAAATTAAACTCCAGGAGCCACTCTATCACTTTAAGCGGTAGCACTTCTTACGCACTTTCTGCTGTGCTTACAATACAATTCTGAAACCCCAACAATTATTTATAACCTTGCAAATATACAAAAAAAATTCTCACATATACATTTGTATATGTAACAATAATACAATGTGCACTTTTTTGCAGTATAAATAAAGATCCAAAACTTTACCTTAATAATTTTCTTATTATCCTTAAAAAAGTAACTAATTGTTTTAAAAAATAAAGAACGCATTTATTTTTTCCGTATTTGGATGATAAACTAGGCAACCGTAAACAAACCACGAGGATAAATATGTTAAATCGACCAAAAGACTTCTTCTAATAGCTTATTCTTTATAAACGAAAATGGCCTATCAGAAAAAGTTATAAATGAAAATGGCTTGTTCAGTTGCCTTTGAACTGTGATCTCGTTTCTTCCGTCGTTACTCTAAGAGTTGCTTCGGTCGATTAATCTTTAATTCTCTCCTAGCACTTAGATTAAAAATTCTTAAATGAAAACACAGTCTGTGAACGGAGCACTGATTATCCGAGTTAAAATAAGATTTGTGAAATAGTACTGAATATTTGACCCATGTACGCTGTGTACGGTATAATTTCAACGTAACAAAGATGTATATTCGTATAATTATAAATTGATTATTCGACGAATCGGTAAAAAAAGGAGACATTCATTATTTTATAAAATATACTCTTTATTTCGCAACAATAAAAAAAAAATAGGAAATAGTTTTCTAAAAGCTGAAAAAACAATTGTCATTTTAATCCTTCAACGTCCATAAGTAAACTTATATATTTATTTCTTCAAATTCATAGGTTGTACTGTATTTTTTTAGTAAAAAAGAGAAATAAAAAAACAAATATAGCAAATGATGTGAATATTCACTTACTAAGCAGCGTTCAACCAACAGAGTTAAAAACGTCCAGACTGGCAATCGAACCCGGACCCTTGGTATAACGCACCAATCATCTATCATTTGAGCTAGCAGGACTACAGCCAGTCTGGCATTTCTTACTCCTATACGTTGGCAAGCCTGAAAATTTTCAGCACAAGATGGAATGTCAGTCACGAGCACACATCTTCAGTGGCATACATGAGACGATCGAAATACCAATATCGAAGAATATCTTATCAATATCGGAGAATCTTTCAGGTCTGCTGAAAATTTAATTATATATATAAAAAACAAATTTTATCAAAAAGTACACGCCACTTAAGTTGTGACACATAAATTTAAGTTCGCTTTACATCAACCTCAAACTTTCGAAATCCTGCAAATATCAAATCAACATATACTTAACTTCAATATTTGGGCAAAACATATATGAGACTTACCGCTTTTTTGACATTTTTGTTTCAAAAAAGAAGATCATCTCAAGTCCTTGCTTGTTTGGAAGATGTAATCAACTTTAGAAGTTGTAGTATCCTATCAAAAAATTAGATTACTTTTTTCTATGATTAGATAAATTCTTCGGGATCCCAATAAAGGCATCATATTCACTTAAAATTTAAGCATAGAGGTTCTTTAAAAGACTTATCAATAGGAGGTGACAATTAGGTTTGGCGGGTTAATCATGCTAAGAAAATATTAGTACGTATTAGTACAAAGAACATCTTCCACGTTTAAAAGATAAAATATGTAACTGTTAGAAAAAAAGTCGAAAGACAGACGTTTTAATAGACTCTTTTTTAACAGCTTGTTTTTACTTACCCATCATACATACTGTAGGGTAAGTCTTGTAATCGTTTTTAAAAATCGAAAAAAAAATTTTGACGGATTTACACGTTTCAGACACTGGAGATTCCGAAAAACATATTTTTAGAAAAAAAAATTTGCCGTCCGTCTGTGTGTCTGTGTGTCTGTGTGTGTGTCTGTAAACGCTCTATCTCCCGAACAAATTGAGATAGAGACTTGCAATTTGGTATGTACTTAGTATGTAATAATGGGAAGAAGCCTATTTCATTTCAATAACCTCGATTAACCGGAACATTTTTTTTCGGACTCTCGAAATATTCGTTCTGATGAAAGGTATATAAAAATTTTCGAAATTGTTTATTTTAAGGAGTAAATATAAAAGACAATAAAAAAACAAATTTTGCATAAAACATGAAGTCGATCGGATAATGAGTTATTTGTAATCCTATTTTCCACACTGTTTGATTTTTCATGACCCTGTATTTCATCCAAATTTCACTTCAAATATATATTTTAATTGGAAATTTGACGCTTAATCAGATGCAATAAACCGCTAGTTAATAGGAGTATTATTTTTGGAGTTATAAGGAAAAACCTCTTTCAAGCAATTCAGTAATCGAGCCTTTTTATGACGTCATCGAGACACGATTTTATTTGAATTGCAATGCATTTTATAAGTAGTTTACACATTTTTATTTTAATATTTTACATTATACATATACATGATGGGTAAGTATTACGGTGGCCCCCAACGACTAGTTTATTATCGAAATGTCTTTTCAGAAAAAGTTATACACGGAAATGACTTACTTAGTCGCTTTTAAAATGTGGTCTCGTTTCTTTCGATGAGCTTGTGCCGGTACTGTAAAACTTCTTTCAGCCTACAATCTCTAATTCTCTCCTTCTATGCATTAAGATTCAAAGTTTATAAGTGATATCATTGTCTGTAAGTGGGATAATATTACTCTGTTTAAAGTTTGATTTATAAATAAATCGCTCTCAGTGTTTTTCCGAATGTCTACTACATATGGCTTAGTTTGAAAGTAATGCTGCATGCTTATAAAACTATAAATTAATATATAAATTTGTAATATAAATATTATTTACAAGGAATGTCTTAACAATTTAAATTTAAGAAATTTATTAAAATATAAAAAAAAATCTATTTATGCACGCAAAAACTTTTTTAAAATATCAGTTAAAAAAAAATAAAGGTTTGTTAAAGAAAATTAAACAAAAAACATTTAACTATTTCGAATTTCCAATCATAAGGAAATATATATAAATAAGGCCAATGCTCCTATATGTGATGAACCGTAAATGCTACAAAGTTCTTGTACCTAAATTCCTAGCTCAATGATGGTAAATAAATGTTACATACTCAAACATCTGCATTTCAGGAACAAAACACGAAACATGTTACTGCATTTAAAGAGTTTTTTTAGGAGAATTTCCCATTGCAGTAGACATCCTTAATTATCGTAAACTCTGAGAATACATCCTAAATTGAAGGAATAATCCTGAAATCGAGATTACCATGTTATTTCTTATGTTTGAATGCCAAATAATTCAATCGACGTCACGGCCCTGAAGGTATCTTTGATCTACAGGAACCACAAGTGGAAAATGACGATACGTTTTGAGCTAGAGTTGCTCTAAAATTTTCATCACAATTTAGTCTCTGATTTTTTTTGTTAGATTTATTAGCGATGAATTTAATCTTTTAACCCCTTCACGAAGTGCGTCCTTTACAGAATTTTTAATCTTTTACCACTGGTTATTCAAAACAGAAATTTTCGGCTAATTGAATCGCAGAAATGCTATCATTATTACAATAAAGCTTACAATAAAAAGTAACTGGTGGGAATTATCGAGGATTCTGAGCATCTTATGCGTCACGTATACGTGTCGCTCGTCCCTAAGGGGTTAAATGCGTATGTACTAATGCAGATGTACTAAGGTATTTTTATGTTGTATTTTCATGGATTAAATAAAAATGATGTTTAAAAGCAGGAGTTGTGTATAATTGAACGCTGTTGAATTAATATGTTTAGGAATTTCCATATAGTTATATGTTAGTGGGTTTTTTGGCTGAAATCTTAATTGCGTATTTCAAATGATCAAAGTAGATTTATTCATGCCTTTAAAAATTTTAATACAAAATTTAAAGTAATAATAGCAGTATACTTTTAAGCAAAGAATAAAGAAATATTATAAATGGATCAAATTTAGAATCGAAGAGGTAGAAGATAAAACTGTCAAACCGTACGGTCGACAGCCATGCCAGTACAAATTTTGAGAAACCCATATGCGCCACGCATCAGACAAGCCCAACCCGGACTGCGGTTAAGCCGTCGTGAGGCCGCCATAACACAAGCTACCGGTTAAGGAGGAGCCTCGCCACCTGCACATCACACCTCCTGCCCCCCAAACCCAGAAGAAGATCCTCCCATCCCATAGACACAATGCATTTCATGCGCCACGAGCCACACGTGGCCCCATGGACGCTTTGGTCAAAACGGTGCAACTCCGTCCCCGAACAGAAACCTAGAGGTCGGTTCACAACTATTCCAGCTGCAAAGGGTCGGTAACGGGTCAGGAGTCGTACAGGAATCTTGTGGCTACCTATGCTCCTGTCTATGCTTTGCCGTCAGCCAGTACCGAGAGTTGCGGCATGCCGCCTCACGCACTCACCAGACTTCACTATGAAGCCGCATGCGATTCCTGCTCTTCAGAGTCCGTTCTCGCCTCCATGTTCGCCCCAGATAATGTTTGGAGGGGGTCCTATCTCATTAGCTATCCTTTGCCCAGAAATCCCACCCAGCCTAGAACCGGGCACTGGGATTTGTCTATAAGGTGCTTTCCACCACCGGGCGGGGCCCAATCCACCACGGCCTCTTCCTCCTATGGCCGGGAACCAAAGAAAGGGGTGGCACAGGGTCAAACTGCACCACCGGCTACTCAGCCACACCGTTTCCCCGGGGAACTTGATTCGTTCACTTACCTGTCCCAGTCATGTCGACGCTGCTGTGCTCAATGCCTGGTTCCCGGTCATCTTCCCCTCTTAAGAGGTCGAGTCGGGACCACCAGGATGAGCTTGGTAAAGCAAAAGTGCCCTTTTCTAATTTTTCTACAAACGTGGGACTCAAGGTAAATGGTCAACATTACTGTGTTTAGTTTAATTTCATTTATTTTTTTAAATGACCCTTCTTTCTCGCTTCTTCGATGTAATTTCTAGTTAACAAAATGCTTCTAAAAAGTCCTAGAAGTTAAACAAGCTATCGAGGAAAATAAATTTGATCTACTGACATTATGGCAGGCCCATAGGAAATATAATAATATTCACTTAACAATACGTGGCCATTTAGAAGGATGGTCTTTTGCTGGCAGTCACTCTAACCTATCTGATAAAATGTCAAATAAAGAGTCTAATGATTATACAGTAAATGCCACTTAATGTGATTACATTGAACCATGAGATTTAAATAACAAAATCCAATTGATAACAATAATAGATTTAGGAAAATACTATTAATAACATTCAGTATTAGTGGGAAAATTATAATTATTGATGAAATAATGATTTCCTAAAAAAGTGGAAAACATTTAATGCAATAACTCTGTAATTTTCATTTGTTTATATTTCTCCCTTATCAGTAAAGAAATTGTCCGTACTCATATTGTTTTTGAAAATTATCCGAGCGATGTAATGTATTCCGTGTAGAAATTTTCTGGGCGTTTTTCATTTCCGCACTTGTAGGAGTTTTTCAATATTTTTTATTCACTTCGTTTTCCTGATCATCATCATCATTACTTTGCATCTGTTCGCAGTTTTTTAGGAAATGTTCAGTTTCTATGGGCTTCAAAGCTGCAGAAATGTGGTTATCGATCTTCACCGAAGCCTGATCTAAGCCTTATCGAGACCCAGAATGTTGCATTCTATCCTGGGTTTATGCTTTGAGTGCACTTTATGCCAGAACTTCCCTTTCCGCTGCACAATTTACAAAAACTAACCTGCTTAAAAAGTGATAACATTTAACAAAAAACTGATATCACCAAGCCACTGATTTTAGTGTAGAACTGTATATAGGTGAACGGTCCCAGATGATTTCGATAACATTAAGCGACTGATAACAATAACCGTGATTGTATTAAGTGTCATCTACTGTATTAAGCTAAAAAGTTATGAAAATGTTGATTACGAGGATGCATTTTTCCAGATACTATTGTTATTAAGATAGATAAAGAAGTCGAAAGTAAGGACGATGATAATGTTAGAAGTGGTCAGAACGGCGAAATAAAATATTTTATGAACTGTATAAAATAAAGACATACCTTTCAACCTTTCGAGTTTTTTTTAATCCTCTAAAAACCGATTTTAAAAAAATAAAAAAAACTTAATAAATGCCTATGTTGAAAAAGAAACATTTCATAAGCAATTTCTCTGGTTTAATGCATCTTTATTTAACTTAAAGATAACGCCAGAAGGTTGTTAGCAATGTCATTATCATAATTGTTAAATAACAGGAGCAACTATAGCGTTCAGGTATTACTAAGTATAAAAAAGTTTATGAAATACTTGTGCAGGACATACAAACATTGTATTGGTGAAATTAATGTTGTATTATCATTAATTTGTTACTTCTTTTTTATTAATGATCAAAAATTTTTTTTTTAATTATGAATGTTAAATGATTTATTATTGAATTATAATGCAATATTAATTATTTAAAAAAATGATAACAATTAAATTAATAAAAAAATTAAGATGAACTGACATGCATAAAATGCTTTATCATATTTAGTTACTTTGTACATGTCATTTAGATTTTAACCTTAGTAATTGTGACAAGAGGACAATGTTATATTTTTGCTTATATTACAGATAATTACTCAAAGTAAATTAGTTTTGAATTAAAACCATAGTTATTAATCCTTTTTCGCTTCGATTTGTGAAATAAATGATGAAATTCGAAATATACCATAAATGTGACAAATATATGAGAAATCGCAACGCATTTAAAGATTTTATATAATTAAACCGAAGTAAACCAGGGATTAAAACACACAAAAATAGTTTAAAATAATGTAATATTTTAAATCTTAGTTTTTATTAATGTTTTAAAAATAATTTCTACTATTATTTAAATTTCGTCTTTTGTGCAAGTTTTTCCAATATAAATTATTTCATTTGCATGAATATAAAATTTTGGCTTTAAACTATATAAATTTAATCCTCTTTAGAAAAAAATTAATAAAATAGAAAATCTACTTTTAAAAGTTTGCGCCTTTAAGCAAATAACAGATTCTAGTGAAACTCAAAATTCCTTTATAATAAAATTAAGTATAGTTTATAGATAGAATTAGGTGTAAAAGGCCAAACCGGAAACTGCAATATTTAGAAAAATGTCTCTAAAATATTGTACTTTTAAATTAATATTACAATAATTCAAAAGCTATTCCTAAAATAAAATATTGCCAGAAAAAATAAATTTAAGAAATTATTTTTTTAATATATGCACATAATATTTTTTTAGATTTATTAATAACAACTTTTAAAATGAATTTAAGACTATAAATAGTAAAATTTTAAAACACAATGTAAATTCTAAAAAAATATCAAAATCCTAAAATCTTATTTTTTTTTCACTGCAAACAAAAATGAGATATCCTTTTGATCATGTCTAAAAATTTATTGTCACATATATTTTTCGTTTTAATACAAATAAAACTAACATATTTAATTTCGTCGGTCAAGTTTAAAAATAATGTTATTGAAATATATGTAAATAACTGGTTTTCGTTACACAAAAAAATGACAATTTCTTAAAGAACACAATAAGAAAACAAAATAAAGGCAAAATAAAGAACAACACTTAAAGAAGTCTTTAATAACAGCAAAATATAAATTTTTACAATTTCAAAAGGTTAATTTCCGCATTGTTGGTTAACTACGTTCAATAAAAATACCAATTTAAAATAAAATAATCGAAATTGACAGCGTGAAATAACAAAAATAAGTTTAAAAATATGGTATTTGATAAAAAGTAGAAATAATGTGTGTTAAAAGTGAAAAATTGAAATAAAATAATGTTTTCAAAAATAATTTTTTTTTCTTTTGAAAAAAAAAAGTTTCTTATTTCCCGGAAAGCATAAAAGTAAACGCTTTTTATCCCCGGAGACAATCTGTTTTACTGGAAAACATTGGGAGATTTCGAAGGAAATCCGGGTTATCTTGGGACATTAAAGGTACTTACGAGATTATAAAAAAGAATTCAAATAAAAGAGAAAGGGAAAAAGTTAAATCCAGGTATTTTTTAATTTACTTTTGAAATACACAAACTGCTTTAAAGAAAAAATCAGATTGTTACTTTTGTTTCAGTCGAAATCATTTTAGAAACACACGCAGTGGAAATGTGCAGCCCTGGAAAAATAAAGTGACTAACTCTCTCCTTACTAACTCTGCAGCAAACAATCGTATGAAAATGTGATTCTTATAAATCGATTCTTATAATCTACTAATTAATTCTAAATTTGGCTTAGGTGGTCGTCTACACATAGATATTGTAACAAGATTTGAAAATTTTAACATTAACACTTAATTTTTGCATCTTATTTGGGTTGTTTGGTACATTTTATATTCGGATACCAAACGGGAATGAATTCGGTCAATACACGCAGTGGAAAGGTTCAGCGCTGAAAAAATAACGTGCCTGACTCTCTCCCCACTAACTCTGCAGCAAGCAATCGTATGAAAATGTGATTCTTATAAATCGATCATTAATAACGTCTAATAATTAATGCTAAATTTGGCTTCGGTGGTCTTCTACACATAGAAATTGTAACAAAATTTGAAATTTTCAACATTAACACTTATTTTGGGCATCTTATTTGGATTGTTACGTTTTACATTCGGATACCAAACGGGAATGAATTCGGTCAAGTAGATAGGAATTATGCAGATTTAAAATTTGGAACTCCTGATATTAAATTAATTTTTAATCGTTGCAAAACGTATTTCAATGCGGGTAGTTTTTTAAGCATAACTCATAAAATACTATGCTAAATGAGTTGTAATTTTGTATTCCCATATGTAAAATTCCAATAAATCGATTTTTCTTGAAAAATTCCTAGGTTATGATTAATATATATATTTTTTACAATTAACTTCGAAAAATAATATATTTTAAAATTAATTTTCGTAAACAACATTAATTGTAACCAATACATTTTTTAAAACAGAAATCGATTTGTAAATGGTTCAACAGTGCAAATCCAAAATTACAGCTCATTCAACATAGTAATGTTTGAGTTATGCATAAAAGCTGCCAGCATTGCAATCTGTTTTGCGACGATTAAAAATGTATTTAATATTAGGAGTTCCAAATTTAAAACTTGCAAAATTCCTGAACTACTTGACCGATTGGCTTACTCTTTGAAAACAAAAGGTAAAGTATACCGAAAAATCCAAACATGTGGTCAAAATTAGGTGTTAGCATTAAACATTTAAAAAATTGTTCGAATTTGTAGACAACTTCTTAAACAAAATTTATGTATTGCATTAATTAGCAGATATTACTACTAATCGATTGGTATCAATTATATTTTTATAGGACGATTTTCGCTGGATTTGTAGGGGTGATTACTTTCCTGTGCTACACACCATTCGTAATACTTTTAGACGTAAACTGCAAAGTCAGTGGATATTGAACAATATCAATAAATATTATATAAATATTGTTACGACCGTCAGGTTACGCGCTTCTTTTCCAGATTTTTTCCTTTAATAGACAAACATTTTTAAGGTAGATATAATTAATCTAAGCAACGATTTGATTCCCGAAAAATTTAGTCTAAAAGAAAATTGACAAAACTCTTAGGCTTGGTTCTCCTTTATATTTTCTTTGCAGGAAAATGAAGAACTCATTTATAAATAAATGTTTCAATGAAGTTTCAAGATATTTTAACGATTACTTCAAAGGAAAAAAAGCGATTACGTTTCATACTTATTAGAAAGGAAAGTCCTTAACATGCTAATTGAAAAATATTATTTTTAATTTCAATTATCATGTATTTTTTTCCTACTCTCATAATCAAAACTTTAGGTTTACAACAATGGTGTACCATTTGTTTTCCATACATATTTAATATATCCTTTATCACATTCATTCATCATCTTCATCATTTTACTTGTAAAATGTAGTACTTTGTAAATAAAAGAAAAATTAATGATAGCATTTTTAAAATTTATGTTCAAGTCCGTATCGGCGCGTGCTGTTTATTTTTTTCCATTTCACAATCGAATTAAATGAACTCGTAACGAAATTTTCAACAAATGCTTTTCTTTGCTTTTTTTTGTTCATTCGAATATTTATATTTCCCTTAATACAGTAAAAGTTAATTATATTTCAAACATAATTGATTTTGTTTTTGTATACATTTTCAATTTTTACAAATAAAAAAAATTCTAAATAAACAAGTTTGAGTCGCTGTTTACAATTTTAATACTTTATTCTGTTTAGTATTTTGCATTGATTGCATAGCTAGAAAAATTTTCAAAGCATATTTTTCATTCAGTGATTTCATTTTTAAAAAAATTCTTAAGTAAATGTTTTTCATGTACCTGAAAAAATGAAACTTTAATGTAAATTGACATTTTTGTAAAAAAAATATCTGCTTATTGGAGACTTCTTTCTTAAATCTAAGTACAAGAAAAAAGTTTGTGAAAAGAGTTTAATTCACATAACAAAATACTACTTAATCGTTTTCATTGTATTATTCAACCTGACACATGTTTGTACTGATAATTATTCTCATTGTTTTTGGAATTATTTTCACATTAACTAGCTGAATCATTATTATCACATCTCTCTCTCTCTTTTTTTTTTAACCTTTTCTTGAATGTGGGTAATTTTAAATATTTGTATAAATACGATTTCTGTGTCACTAAATTAAAGTATAAACTTTATTGTGTTAAACTAGGCGCTTCTGTACAAAAATTAAAAGTGAAAATTTTAATTATTCGAAAACTTCTACTTCTCATAAGCTTTTCTTCTATTTCAATCCTCTGAGAGTGTGCGGCAGTATCTTTGCGTGGCTCTTTAACGATTCAATATTTAAATGACATAGCTACTAAAATCATTTAATGAAATAATCATTTCCATGCATTCATTAATTAAAATAATTAATATTTTTCTCTTGATGATGTTCTATAGAAAAAAAAGCAATAACTTTTATCAATTTAATTGAATCCCCGCCTTATTTATACAACAATAGATACTGGCATTATTTATAAAAACAGAATACTGATACTTGTTTAAAGAATAACTATTATTAAATAAAAAAAAAGAAAATATCAATTATTTTCTTTTCTTTAGAATTAAAGTTCACATTTTTAAACCGATTAAAAGCTCACATTATTAAACGGAACTCGGTATTATCTATTTGAAAAAAAAGCCTTTTAATTTTACTATGGATATCTGACAAATTACACAAATACTACAAACATACACACTTTGGCAGCAAGGAATAATAGATCAACTGCAAACGTCAATATACGAAAAACTGAAATTATTGCAATGATCTATCCTATTTTCCTCATCTTCTACGATGAAATTAGACAAAAAGATACAAAGGGCATTTCATAAAAACTGAGAGTTATTTTTTTACGTAGTGGCAACACCGCGAAACTAAAAATTAAAACTACAGGCAATTTTTTCAAACTGTTATCTGTACGTTTATGAATATTCTACACAAAGCAGACGATTTTATTTTCCTAGTTTCGTGCTTGTTAAAAGAACTGTTTTTATTTACCCTACAGAAATGGAAAGTGAGTGATTCAGAAATAAAAAATGAAATGCGTTGTGCCATAAAATTTTGCTATCGTTTGGGCAAAATAGCTCCAGAAACAGTTAAGTTAATGAAAGAAGCTGACAAAGACAAATGTTTTGGTGAGTCTACGATTTTTAGATGGCATGGTGATTTCAAAAAAGGACGTTTGTCAGCAGAACTGGCCCCTAAGCCTGGCAAACCAGGAAGTGTTGTGAATGATTGAAATGTTAACACTATGTGGGCAATCTTGCAAGACAATCGGCGAATAACATGTGAGGAGATAGCGGCATCAACTAACGAAAACGTCGATATTTCGCATTCTACGCAACAATTTACAGCTTCGCGATGTTTGATCCCGATGAGTCCCTCATCACCTTACTGAAGAACAAATGCAAACAAGAATTCACCAATGTTGTGAGTGGAAACAGATGCTTCAAAATGATATGAATTTCCTACAGACTCTAATAACAGGTGATGAAACTTGGGTGCATGATTTTGATTACCTTACCAAGTCTTCAATAAGTGTATCTAAACACACTGATTCTCCGCCTCCGAAGAAAATTTGACAAACCAAATCTGCTGGAAAGGTCATGATGATTATTTTTTTTTTATCATAAAGGTGTAATCGATCAGCATGCTGTGCTTCCAAAAACTACTGTGAATGGTGAATATCCTTTCAGTTGTGAAAATTTTGCGACAACACATATCGAGAAAGCATCAAGATCTGGTAGAGAATTGTATATTACTTCACAATAATGCTCGACCGCATGTCGGTACTTCTGTTCAGCAATATCTTAGTAAATGCAATATTAAAATCATGCTACATCCCCTTAGGGTTCTTTGAAGTAGCTTCCAGAAAAAAAGCTTCTCTACTTGTTTTGAGAAGTGGGTTGTACGATTGGGACCGTTGCATATCATCTGAGGGAAGGTATTTCGAAAACGAATGATGTATTTTCTGCTGTAAATATATTTCTTGATTTTTTATGATTTTATTCTCAGTTTTTTTCGAACGTCCTTTGTAATTTTTAATTTATCTGTCGCATGAGATTTCTCCATGAAATTTTCAGATGTTCCATAATTTATTTTCTTTTTCTGTATTAAATAAAATCCTTCTAAGGCACAAACAAACAAAAAATGAATTTTTAATCTTTTTAGATTCCAGACTGATGCATATTGAAATCTTCAGGCATCTACTTTGTATCATTTGTATAATAATTGCAGTTAATGGTAGATTTATATAAAAAATATGTTTTTAATGTTGTATTTAAGCGTTGTTTCGCCGAAAATGTTATATATTTGAATTTCAGATATCAAATACAAATAAATCAATACATTATATCAAATTATCTCAATAGATAAATTTAAAAAAAAACAATATAATGATATAAAATAGTTACGTTATTTAAAATTATTATAAAAATTTTTTAATTGCCGCTTTAAGTGTGATAATCATATTAGGATAAAAAGCTTTGTTAATTAGACATAATTCTTTTGAAAAATAAATGTCAGCCAAGATGCAAAAAAACTAGGTTTTAAAATCTAAAATATTATTTCAATATTATTACCGAAATTATTTTCCCTCATTTTTTTAAAAAATATCCTATAATAAAGAAATAAATCATTGTAGAATGCGTAAATACGAATACCTAAAAAAATTACTCATGTTTATTCATAAATTAAAAAGAATGAAATCGGAATTAAATAAGCATGCTCTACTTAAATGAGGAAACAATGGCTCTCAAATCAATAAATTAAAATAAATGATCTATGCCAAATCCTTATTTGCATACATATCCTTATTTGCATAAATATCCTTATTTGCATAAAAGTAGTAATATCTACTTTTTTATTGTTTTGCTTTTATAGGATTTAAAATTTTTTTAATCACTTAAGAAAAAATGATTTACATTTTAATCGTTTAAACTGAGATATTGATAATTTTGTACAAATCAATTAAATTTCCAAACAAATATTTGTGGAAAAAATAAATCTTTTCTGATTTCCTATGTTAATTTTTGTCTGCTAACACAAACATTATTTAAACATAAAGTTATTTTTCCGTTAATTGTTTATTTGAACTATTTAAAATGTTTAGAGTAACTTTATCTCTCTGCTTCCTTTCAAATGATGGTGTTGAATTATTTTTTAAAATAAATACATTAACCAAGACTCAATTATCTCATTTTCAAATGTGGAAAAATTGTTTGTGACAAAGGTTGAAAATTATTTAAAACAAGCTTAATTAGTTTATGCTACATAATTTTTATAAAATGCTGTCATACAAATATATCTCATAAGTATGTTTACTTAACGGTTTGGAGCAATAAAATATTATTTGTTTCTGTTTTCCATAAATTGTATTATCGCAAATATATTACACAATGGAAATGTAAAAGGAATAAGATCTGTCAAAACATTTCTCATCAGATAGACGATTTATAAATAAATACTTTTGCAACCCTATTTACCAACTCAATATATAATCGGATTAGAAATTTATTTTAAAAATTGTTTCAGATTTTCCATGAATATTGCATCATATTTTAGAAATACAATTCAGGATAAGCAACAATAGTGAACATGAAAGATGCAACATAGATTAAAAATAAATAAAATAATATGAAATTCAATGGATGCATGGGTAATGGGTTACAAACAACCTGTGTACTTTCCTTAAAATTTCTAAGGAGTACAGCACCATTATTTCAAATAAAAAATATGTGTCTAATAACCGTTCTTTCTATTAGAAAGCTTTCTGCGATTAAATAAGATTAACATTCAATTCAAAAATTGTGGTAGAACTGTATGCACTTGTAAAAAGGGCAATGCTTAAAATCTGTAACGGGTGAACAGAAATGTACAAAAGATACAAGTCAATCTACAATCTACAGAAATGTGATTCGATTCAAAATCACTTAACATGTTATTCCTGCCAACTGAATGATTTTAAGTTTAAAAATGGGTCCGTGAATGTGTCAAAAAGTTCGCATTGTTGAGCGAGAAAAGTATTTTTTTAGGAATCGCCTTAACTGATTTCGGGTTTTTATTGTAACATGCTTTTAAAGTAGAACTGCTAAAAATAATTAAAAATAGGAAATTTCGTATCATGCTTAATTAATACTAGTTTAACTGAAACATTCGAAAAGCAATCGATAAGTATTTTCTAGTTTCCGCACTTGTAAGAATAGTATATAAAAAAAGGATTGTTGCAAAAAATTTAAAATTGTAAAAGTGTGTTTTAAAATTCTCTTAAATTTGATTAATAACACAAGTTTAGATGAATTTATTCATTAAGGGGACAATCACTATTAGAAGCTAGCAGTAACCAAGTTTTTCGCGAAACAATGGTTAGCAAATTTCCTTCGTCGTCGCCCCACCAACTTTTTCAAAGTCGTCGGCCAACTTATCGCAGTATAGTCAATACGTAACCTGATATTTTTTATGCGTATGAGTTTTTATTTAGAATGCCATGGTATGTAATGCAACAGTAATTTATTTCTCCGAGTATCATTTTATCAATTTTATGTAATATGAAAAAACATAAATATATAATATATGTTTAGAAGAATAAAGAAAAATTATTCTTTTACAAAAAATAATAACTACTTCTCCTTCAAATAACACTTCGAAATTTACCCCCACTTTATATAAACTTTCAAAAACATTTCGTCTTACAAGCAGTAAAAATCTCTTCTTTAAGTACGAAGAAAAACAAGAAAAAAGAAACATAGGGCTTATAATGAAAAAAATCCAGTTTTGTTGTTTTGGTGACACTTTTTTGTGCTTTAAAGCAGACATAATGGAAACGTCTCTGAAATATTTTTCATCTGTTTTCCAAGAAAAGAGAAAAAGAGTCAGAAACTGTCTGAAAAAAGTTTAATCTCTAACTTGTTCCTATAGCCAAGACAATTTCATTTTTAGTCGGAATTTGCTGAGATTCAAACATTACTTTCAGTATGTCTCTTCGGTTAATGTCTGCTTAAATCGACCAACAATTTTTATATTTTAAAAGTGTTTACGAACATTAACTAGTCGCAATTCTCTTCCATAGTGAATGTTTACTTTTAGAAATGATTAACCTTGTTACTTTAAATAATTTAAACTTCAAGCATAAAATCCTTTATCTTGCTTATAAATATATCAAAGTGATTTCCTACTAGAAAATTTCAACATGCACATACTTATATAACACTTTTTTGATCGGGAGTATTTTTACTACATTAATATAAATGGTTTTCATCAAATTTCCGGCAATTTGTGTCTGTGTTAATGTTTTTAATTGCTCTTTTCAAATCTAATTAGTAGATAAATTATTTAAAGTATTTTTTTTTAATCTTTATTGGGTAAAAATGATAAATTGTGGGTAATAAAATAAAACAAAATACATATATTTAAGATAAAAAAATTTGCACGAACAGATTATGATAAACAATACATATTTTACCCGCTTAAAATTACTAAAGTTATACATTCTTCAACAGTTTAAAACTACAAATGAATCCAATTCTTCCTGTGGAATTTAAGAAGTTTTAAAACTAGAAAACTAGTCGAATGTGCCTAATCCCAAAATTTTCTTCTATCTCATATATGTTATTACTTCAAAATGCTTATTTATTTTTTATTACACTTCAAGTTATTTGTCAATTAAATGTTTCAAAACCATGGGGGGGGGGAATTCGCAATGAAGTCTAACCAACGGGTATAAGAAAAAACATGAAAAATTTTGCTTATTACAAATACGCAAATTAAACCTAGATTGAACAATTGGGTCATTCAGTATGATATTTTTTTGGAATGCAAATGATGACGGGAGAAGGTCACTTTAGACCATCGAATTGTAAAATGTTTTTATAACTGGAAAATTAATGATAGGAATGAACTAAAAAACGTCATAGCAGTGCTTTTGATGATACTGATTCTTTTCATATAGAAATTAATGTAGGTCATAATACATAATTTTTTCAAGTATGATTTAATTAATAATTTTCATAATTAAAAATACATATTTGATTTTAAAGAAGACTGTATTTTAATTGTGTCCATAGATTGTATCTCATTATATAACGAACATTTCATATGGACGATTTTTAGGGTCGATATAAATTAAATTGTCTGATGTGGATTTAACATAAGCGTCCACAAAGTTTGAATCCTCCTAACTCTATAATGATTTAAGAACAATTCATAAAATATAAAGTTTTCCTGTTTTTTTTATCCAAATAACTCAAATAAAGTGTTAAAAATGGGTAATAGGGTAAACAGAGGGAATTGAGACATGTATTTTATTTGGTTTTAATTTTTATTACTACGATAATCTAATGGTTCAAGGCAAACACAAAAATTAGTAGTTATAGATAATGAATGTAGCTACAACTGCAAGTGTTTGCATTTATCTGAACCAAGAGGGTAGATTTGAGAAAAAAATAAAAATAACTTCATTAACACCATTAACATCATTATGGAAAAAACAAACAATTACTGGTGTCAACAACTTAAAAGAGATCACTTAGAGGTTTCAGAAAGGGTGGAATTGAACGAATTATATAGTTTTATTGCTGCGTCGTTATTAACGACACGAAACAAAAAGCTATCTTTAAAGGAATATTTGTCTAAAGATTATCCTCTCCGAAGCGATATTTTCAGCGAAAGTATGAACAGGGATCGCTACTTTTCATTATTGAAAATATTGCATTTAAGGGATGTAGTCGGTCACACTACTGATCGTGTATACAAAATAAATGAAGTAGTGGAAATTTAACGAAAATCATTTAACAATGAATTTCAGCCATACCAACGATTATGTATAGACGAAAGTCTGCTCCTCTACAAATGCCTTCTGTCGTTTGAACAGTATATTCCTTCAAAAGGGAGTAGGTTTGGTATAAAATCATTGCTTCTTTGTGATTTCAAAACAGGTTATGTGTAAGATATAATCATTTATTGTAGGACTAGTACTACTGTAGATACCGCATATCCGCATATAGGAAAGCTAGGGAACATTGTAATGTCGCTTTTGCAACATTTTCTAAACAAAGGACACTGTTTATCTGGACAACTGGAACACCAGTTGTCCACATTGTTTATCCTATTCCATGAAAATGGTACGAACGCTTGTAGCACCGTGTAAAGAAGAAGCAGTGAACATTCGGGAGTAGTAGGAAACAATTTAAATCGTTTGGCGAGAATTTTAGATTACTTCCGACTGTTTTTTCCGGAAGATTTAGTTAAATTAATTATGGAAAGAACAAACAATTACTGATGTCAACAACTTAAAAGAGATCACTTGGAGGTTTCAGAAGGGACGTAATTGAACGAATTATATAGTTTTATTGCTGCGTCGTTATTAACGACACGAAACAAAAAGCTATCTTTAAAGGAATATTTGTCTAGAGATTATCTTTTCCGAAGCGATATTTTCAGCGAAATTATGAGCACGGATCGCTACTTTTCATTATTGAAAATGTTGCATTTAAGGACTGAAAATAAATGAAGTAGTGGAAATGTAACGAAAATCATTTAACAATGCATTTCAGCCATACCAACGATTATGGATAGACGAAAGTCTGCTCTTCTACAAAGGCCTTCTGTCGTTTGAACAGTATATTCCTTTGAAAAGGAGTAGGTTTGGTATAAAGTCATTCCTTCTTTGTGATTGCAAAACAGGTTATGTGTAAGATATAAATCATTTATTGTGGGACTAGTACTACTGAAGCTACTGCATACCAGCAAATCGGAAAACTAGGGAACACTGTAATGTCGCTTTTGCAACCTTTTCTTAACAAAGGACATACTGTTTATCTGGACAACTGGAGCAGCAGTTGTCCAGATTGTTGTCCAGTTGTCCACATTGTTTATCCTACTCCACGAAAATGGTACGAACGCTTGTAGCACCATGCAAAGAAGAAGCACAGAACATTCGGGAGTAGTAGGAAACAGTTTAAATTGTTCGTCGAGAATTTTAGATTACTTCCGACTGCTTTTTTCTGAAAATTTAGTTAATTTAATCATGGAAAAAGCAAACAACTACTGTTGATAACAATTTAAAAGAGATGAGTTTGAGGTTTCAGAAGGGACGGAATTGAACGAATTATATAGTTTTATTGCTGCGTCGTTATTAACGACCCGAAGCAAAAAGCTATCTTTAAAGGAATATTTGTCTAAAGATTATCCTGCCCGAAGCGATATTTTCAGCGAAAGTATGAGCAGGGATCGCTACTTTTCATTATTGAAAATATTGCATTTAAGGGATGTAGTCGGTCACACTACTGATCGTGTATACAAAATAAATGAAGTAGTGGAAATGTAACGAAAATCATTTAACAATGAATTTCAGCCATACCAACGATTATGTATAGACGAAAGTCTGCTCCTCTACAAATGCCTTCTGTCGTTTGAACAGTATATTCCTTCAAAAAGGAGTAGGTTTGGTATAAATCATTGCTTCTTTGTGATTTCAAAACAGGTTATGTGTAAGATATAATCATTTATTGTAGGACTAGTACTACTGTAGCTACCGCATATCAGCATATAGGAAAGCTAGGGAACATTGTAATGTCGCTTTTGCAACCTTTTCTAAACAAAGGACATACTGTTTATCTGGACAACTGGAACACCAGTTGTCCAGATTGTTGTCCAGTTGTCCACATTGTTTATCCTATTCAATGAAAATGGTACGAACGCTTGTAGCACCGTGCAAAGAAGATGCAGTGAACATTTGGGAGTAGTAGGAAACAATTTAAATCGTTCGGCGAGAATTTTAGATTACTTCCGACTGTTTTTTCCAGAAGATTTAGTTAAATTAATTATGGAAAGAACAAATAATTACTGATGTCAACAACTTAAAAGAGATCATTTGGAGGTATCAGAAGGGACGGAATTGAACGAATTATATAGTTTTTGTTGGCAAAAAAGCCGCCTCTGCTCTGCGCTGTAGGTACGCGCGCTAATACTTAGATAAATAAATAGATATCATTCTGGCCATGAAAACACAATTAATATAATAATATAGGTAATTTCTTACCTTTATCTTTCTTCAGCAGCAGTATTCCTCATACTTCGGCTTGGTGCACATTTGTTAACTGCGGTGGGTAATCCATTTATTACGAAGCTAAAGTGTTAAAAACATAAAAGTGTTGGTTAAATGAATTATATTATTTATATTGAGTCCACACTTGAGACTTGATCATTTTTGTAATGGAGAATTATATTTAAAGTTTTGACTTAATATTTTCAATTAACATTTTACATACAGCTGCCTTTTGCAGCAACAGATTAAAATTATTACATCTTTCGCTATTGAGATAAAAAGGGCAACTAACTTAATAATAAAAAGAGTTTTTTTGAGTCAGAGTTCTTTTGATGACGTCAGACAGACGCAGCATGCGTGGATTGATATTAAAACTAATTTCGCGAAATGTTGCATTTAAGGACTGAAAATAAATGAAGTAGTGGAAATGTAACGAAAATCATTTAACAATGCATTTCAGCCATACCAACGATTATGGATAGACGAAAGTCTGCTCCTCTACAAAGGCCTTCTGTCGTTTGAACAGTATATTCATTTGAAAAGGAGTAGGTTTGGTATAAAGTCATTCCTTCTTTGTGATTGCAAAACAGGATATGTGTAAGATATAAATCATTTATTGTGGGACTAGTACTACTGTAGCTACTGCATACCAGCATATCAGAAAACTAGGGAACACTGTAATGTCGCTTTTGCAACCTTTTCTAAACAAAGGACATACTGTTTATATGGACAACTGGAGCAGCAGTTGTCCAGATTGTTGTTCAGTTGTCCGCATTGTTTATCCTACTCCACGAGAATGGTACGAACGCTTGTAGCACCGTGCAAAGAAGAAGCACAGAACATTCGGGAGTAGTAGGAAACAGTTTAAATTGTTCGTCGAGAATTTTAGATTACTTCCGACTGCTTTTTTCTGAAAACTCAGTTAATTTCATCATGGAAAAAGCAAACAACTACTGTTGATAACAATTTAAAAGAGATCTGTTGGAGGTTTCAGAAGGGACGGAATTGAACGAATTATATAGTTTTATTGCTGCGTCGTTATTAACGACACGAAACAAAAAGCTATCTTTAAATGAATATTTGTCTAAAGATTATCTTCTCCGAACCGATATTTTCAGCGAAAGTATGAGCAGGGATCGCTACTTTTCATTATTGAAAATGTTGCATTTAAGGACTGAAAATAAATGAAGTAGTGGAAATGTAACGAAAATCATTTAACAATGCATTTCAGGCATCGAAAGTCTGCTCCTCTACAAATGCCTTTTGTCGTTTGAACAGTATATTCCTTTGAAAAGGAGTAGGTTTGGTATAAAGTCATTCCTTCTTTGTGATTGCAAAACAGGTTATGTGTAAGATATAAATCATTTATTGTGGGACTAGTACTACTGTAGCTACTGCATACCAGCATATCGGAAAACTAGGGAACACTGTAATGTCGCTTTTGCAACCTTTTCTAAACAAAGGACATACTGTTTATCTGGACAACTGGAGCAGCAGTTGTCCACATTGTTTATCCTACTCCACGAAAATGGTACGAACGCTTGTAGCACCGTGCAAAGAAGAAGCACAGAACATTCGGGAGTAGTAGGAAACAGTTTAAATTGTTCGTCGAGAATTTTAGATTACTTCCGACTGCTTTTTTCTGAAAACTCAGTTAATTTCATCATGGAAAAAGCAAACAACTACTGTTGATAACAATTTAAAAGAGATCTGTTGGAGGTTTCAGAAGGGACGGAATTGAACGAATTATATAGTTTTATTGCTGCGTCGTTATTAACGACACGAAACAAAAAGCTATCTTTAAAGGAATATTTGTCTAAAGATTATCTTCTCCGAACCGATATTTTCAGCGAAAGTATGAGCAGGGATCGCTACTTTTCATTATTGAAAATGTTGCATTTAAGGACTGAAAATAAATGAAGTAGTGGAAATGTAACGAAAATCATTTAACAATGCATTTCAGGCATCGAAAGTCTGCTCCTCTACAAATGCCTTTTGTCGTTTGAACAGTATATTCCTTTGAAAAGGAGTAGGTTTGGTATAAAGTCATTCCTTCTTTGTGATTGCAAAACAGGTCATGTGTAAGATATAAATCATTTATTGTGGGACTAGTACTACTGTAGCTACTGCATACCAGCATATCGGAAAACTAGGGAACACTGTAATGTCGCTTTTGCAACCTTTTCTAAACAAAGGACATACTGTTTATCTGGACAACTGGAGCAGCTGTTGTCCACATTGTTTATCCTACTCCACGAAAATGGTACGAACGCTTGTAGCACCGTGCAAAGAAGAAGCACAGAACATTCGGGAGTAGTAGGAAACAGTTTAAATTGTTCGTCGAGAATTTTAGATTACTTCCGACTGCTTTTTTCTGAAAACTCAGTTAATTTCATCATGGAAAAAGCAAACAACTACTGTTGATAACAATTTAAAAGAGATCTGTTGGAGGTTTCAGAAGGGACGGAATTGAACGAATTATATAGTTTTATTGCTGCGTCGTTATTAACGACACGAAACAAAAAGCTATCTTTAAAGGAATATTTGTCTAAAGATTATCTTCTCCGAACCGATATTTTCAGCGAAAGTATGAGCAGGGATCGCTACTTTTCATTATTGAAAATGTTGCATTTAAGGACTGAAAATAAATGAAGTAGTGGAAATGTAACGAAAATCATTTAACAATGCATTTCAGGCATCGAAAGTCTGCTCCTCTACAAATGCCTTTTGTCGTTTGAACAGTATATTCCTTTGAAAAGGAGTAGGTTTGGTATAAAGTCATTCCTTCTTTGTGATTGCAAAACAGGTCATGTGTAAGATATAAATCATTTATTGTGGGACTAGTACTACTGTAGCTACTGCATACCAGCATATCGGAAAACTAGGGAACACTGTAATGTCGCTTTTGCAACCTTTTCTAAACAAAGGACATACTGTTTATCTGGACAACTGGAGCAGCAGTTGTCCACATTGTTTATCCTAC
Organism: Maratus michaelseni; assembly: GCA_963931845.1. Taxonomy (NCBI): domain Eukaryota; kingdom Metazoa; phylum Arthropoda; class Arachnida; order Araneae; family Salticidae; genus Maratus; species Maratus michaelseni. The sequence goes on from OZ007587.1 coordinate 192,671,693, forward strand.
TCCACGAAAATGGTACGAACGCTTGTAGCACCGTGCAAAGAAGAAGCACAGAACATTCGGGAGTAGTAGGAAACAGTTTAAATTGTTCGTCGAGAATTTTAGATTACTTCCGACTGCTTTTTTCTGAAAACTCAGTTAATTTCATCATGGAAAAAGCAAACAACTACTGTTGATAACAATTTAAAAGAGATCTGTTGGAGGTTTCAGAAGGGACGGAATTGAACGAATTATATAGTTTTATTGCTGCGTCGTTATTAACGACACGAAACAAAAAGCTATCTTTAAAGGAATATTTGTCTAAAGATTATCTTCTCCGAACCGATATTTTCAGCGAAAGTATGAGCAGGGATCGCTACTTTTCATTATTGAAAATGTTGCATTTAAGGACTGAAAATAAATGAAGTAGTGGAAATGTAACGAAAATCATTTAACAATGCATTTCAGGCATCGAAAGTCTGCTCCTCTACAAATGCCTTTTGTCGTTTGAACAGTATATTCCTTTGAAAAGGAGTAGGTTTGGTATAAAGTCATTCCTTCTTTGTGATTGCAAAACAGGTCATGTGTAAGATATAAATCATTTATTGTGGGACTAGTACTACTGTAGCTACTGCATACCAGCATATCGGAAAACTAGGGAACACTGTAATGTCGCTTTTGCAACCTTTTCTAAACAAAGGACATACTGTTTATCTGGACAACTGGAGCAGCTGTTGTCCACATTGTTTATCCTACTCCACGAAAATGGTACGAACGCTTGTAGCACCGTGCAAAGAAGAAGCACAGAACATTCGGGAGTAGTAGGAAACAGTTTAAATTGTTCGTCGAGAATTTTAGATTACTTCCGACTGCTTTTTTCTGAAAACTCAGTTAATTTCATCATGGAAAAAGCAAACAACTACTGTTGATAACAATTTAAAAGAGATCTGTTGGAGGTTTCAGAAGGGACGGAATTGAACGAATTATATAGTTTTATTGCTGCGTCGTTATTAACGACACGAAACAAAAAGCTATCTTTAAAGGAATATTTGTCTAAAGATTATCTTCTCCGAACCGATATTTTCAGCGAAAGTATGAGCAGGGATCGCTACTTTTCATTATTGAAAATGTTGCATTTAAGGACTGAAAATAAATGAAGTAGTGGAAATGTAACGAAAATCATTTAACAATGCATTTCAGGCATCGAAAGTCTGCTCCTCTACAAATGCCTTTTGTCGTTTGAACAGTATATTCCTTTGAAAAGGAGTAGGTTTGGTATAAAGTCATTCCTTCTTTGTGATTGCAAAACAGGTCATGTGTAAGATATAAATCATTTATTGTGGGACTAGTACTACTGTAGCTACTGCATACCAGCATATCGGAAAACTAGGGAACACTGTAATGTCGCTTTTGCAACATTTTCTAAACAAAGGACATACTGTTTATCTGGACAACTGGAGCAGCTGTTGTCCACATTGTTTATCCTACTCCACGAAAATGGTACGAACGCTTGTAGCACCGTGCAAAGAAGAAGCACAGAACATTCGGGAGTAGTAGGAAACAGTTTAAATTGTTCGTCGAGAATTTTAGATTACTTCCGACTGCTTTTTTCTGAAAACTTAGTTAATTTCATCATGGAAAAAGCAAACAACTACTGTTGATAACAATTTAAAAGAGATCAGTTGGAGGTTTCAGAAGGGACGAAATTGAACGAATTATATTGTTCTATTGCTGCGTCGTTATTAATGACGCGAAACAAAAAGCTATCTTTAAAGAAATATTGGGCTAAAGATAAGCTTCTCCGAAGCGATATTTTCAGTGAAATTATGAGCAGCTATAAGCCTAATATAACCTGCCAAGATAACTGATAAATTGTGAAAAGGAGAAGCAGTGTTCCCCTCGTCTGAAAATCTATTGGCAATGAAATGGTCTGATAGAAAATAATTTTATATGCTTTCCACTATCCATACCATAAAATTTTCAGAAGTATCTAAAATGTCACGAAAAAAGGAATTTTTTTTAAAGTCGAAATGCGTAATAGATTATAACTCTTCAATGGGTACAATTGATAAATTTGACATTGTGATAAGTACTGTCGATGTAACTGACAAAATGTAAAGTGGTATCGCAAATACCTTTTCCACTTGATAGACATTTGCGTGTGGAACGCTTTCTGCCTATATAAGGACCCCACAAAAAAAATCTCAATGGCGAAATTTCACCTTCAGTTGATTAAGGAAATATTACAAGAATACCACAAGAATCATGAATATCATTGGTGCAGTAGGTCACGAAGTAATTATCCCATCAGGCTCACAGGGAGGCATTATCCTTTGATATACCATTCGGGGAGAAAAAATCAAAACGAAGATACGTTGTATGTGCCGCTAGTGGTGTGAGACGTGAATCCATGTATCAGTGTAAACAACGTAATGTAGGCTTGTGCGTTTTCCCTTGTTTCGAAAATTACTACACCAAGTTACATTATTAGTTTTGTAATTTATTATATTACACTATTAGTTTTGTAATGTATTATGTTACACTATTAGTTTTGTTATTTATATTCATTTTGCGATATTGGAAAATATTATTTATATCAATGCCATTTACTTTAATTAATGTACTGTAAAGAAATATATATGATATTGTCACGTCGTTTCGGATTGGTGTGAAAAATTTAAAGATTGAAAGTAATTTTGAAAAATAGAGATGCAAAAATTAATGAAGTTAAAAGAACTAAAGAAATGTTTTAATAAATGCCAATCCAAAACAACGTCACGGCACGCGATCGTAAAGTGGCAATTAACCCAATAATCGACATAACAGTACTAACTAGAAAATATTTAAGAAAAGGCCGGACAAACAATTAAATAAACTTTACTAGATAATTTGGAAAATAGTTAAGATATGAAGTCGATTCTTAGATTAAGATGTAAAGTAAATTAAAGTAACACTCACCCATGTCTTGACAAAACAAAGAAGAAACTGACGTATAACAAATAGACTTTTATTGACGACACAACACATAAACATGTATAAAGCGTAGTTGGCCAACCAAAACAACAAACATTTAAAATTTTTATATCATTACATTGAATCTACATATTTCTATATCAGGATTTCGGAACTATGACTATGGTAAATTCATTTGTAGAGGACCACGCTGCATCGACGTAAGTTTATAAATTAGGATCAATTAGGATTATCAGATCAAAAGTTCTTGTATGAAATAACGTAAAGACATTGAGATAAGTCACTATGATGAAATGAATTTTTGAAGTGGAACTCTTACAGTAAAAATATGAAGCTAGACAATTTCGGCATATTGCTTGAAGAGACACAATGAAGAGGGGTGAAATTAAAATCGCTTACAACGGAACCTAGATGATAGATTGAGCAGGCTGAATGAATTCAAAGAGGGAGAGACAGAACTTCAACGTCGGTAGATGTACAAATTACTGGAGATTTCAGGCTAAAAAAAATTTAGCGTATCTTAGCTGGATGTTAAAACTACTCATTACAGATTAAGCTACGGGCCTACATGATCGATGATGGCCGAAATGGAATGTTTGATGAAGCTGCTAACAATCAGGAAAGGTGACTTGAGATGTATCAAGCTATCTTCGTTACTGGAGATTACAGGCTAAAAAAATTTAGCGAAGCTTAGCTGGATGTTAAAACCACTTATTACAGATGAAACTACGGGCCTAAGACGATCGATGATGGCCGGAGTGGTTGTTATGATGAAGCTGCTAACAATCAGGAAAAATTACTTGAAAAGTTTTAAGCTATCTCCGTGCTGCGATAAAAGTTAGTTAGAGAGTTTTCACTCTAAAAGGCAATAACTTTGAAGACTGCTGAAGCTGACATCGTTGACACGAACTTTCTCTGCGGGACCCGAAGGTCCGCAGCTTAAATAGAGCAACCGAACGCGTTAATCCCTCGCTGACAAGTGATTGAAAACATCGTGCTCAAAAGTCAGTTAGATTTTTGAAAGCTAACTTTCAGCCAATGAGCATTAAGCGCTATCGAGCGTTCGCTACGCAACGCAGAGTTGAGATGAATAAAAATTATCATTACTCCTGAATGGCAACGACGCCGTAAAAGTACCCGGATGGACGCTGAGATAGGAGCGCGTCTTCAGCCGGAGTGCAATGAACTGTACGCTATTTCTTCCGAGAAATCCTGTCACGTGATCATAAACAACAAGTATTTTGGGGAAGATGCGCAATCAAAATGTCGATATTTCTGCAAAACAAAACGCGCGATCTTTGAAAAGAGAATTGAATAAATAGAATTTCTTGCCATAACTGCTGAACTAAATAACGTATTTAAAAACCATAAACGGATTCTTGAAGTAGAATTTTTTATCTATAGATTGAATATGGTTTTAATACAAAATATTTAATATTTAATAATTATGATTTTCGTGTTTGGACTTAGAAATATTTCGTATCTGTTTGTATTGACACGCGAAAAACTTATCTTTTTACTGATATTACTTTAACTGAATATTATATTAATGATTTTAATAATTAAAACATTTGATTTATTGATTAATATTATTATTTAATAACAGAATAAAATTACTTTAACGAAATATTTGAAAATTTAGAAATAAAAGGACTTTACTGAAAAATGATTATAAGATTAAGTTAAGTGTATAATTAACCGAAATTAATGAATTAAATTAGCATAGATTAATACAGAAACAATGTACAGCGGCGTAACATTTTCCTCCACACTGTGGAAAAAAAAGGCAAGAAAAAAAAAGAATAAGCTGACGGGTTTTTTCTCAATGAAAAACTAATTTTACACAAGGGTAATAATAAAAATGAAACGTTGAAAACCTCAACGATTGATCTCATGAACATAACAGAAATCAATAAAAAAATGTGCAGATAAACAAGTTCAAAAATAAAAAGTCCAGAAGAACTTGACTAATTTTAGCTGAGTCTTGAGCACATATGAAACTTAATATAAAACATGAATGTAAATAGTTAACAAAATGGTAAATAAAATATATATGAAGCAAACACAAACAATTACAAATACGCCACAAATAAACACAATATATATATATATACATAGTAAGGGTGAGTGAACGAACGAACAAGTGTATAGTGCCTTAATTAAACCAAAAATCTAAAAATTGTGAAAATCTGAGATGTATAAATGTAATATCCATGTGCACACCATTACAGACTATTGCAATGTTTAAATAAAATCTATAACATATATAACAAGGTAAATAGGAATCTGAGTGCAGGATCAAAGTATATTATATACAGGACAAATACTGAAGAGCAGATGTGATTTGAATGAGACATAATTGACATCAATTCATCATAAATCATTGTAAATAAACTACAAATAGCTATAAGGAAAAAACGTGAGTACATTCCCTATGAATTGTAGTAGTGTCCAATTATTTAAATAAAATTAAAGTTGGTAAATTAGACAACATATTCACAAAAACAAAATTTTGATTCCATAAATTTGATAACGTTTAAACCATGAAGGATTGTCGGAAGGGCAATATTTGTGATTGTTAAAACCCCATTAAGCCCGAATGTACCTTCTGTGTGCTCAAACATTAATTTAGGAAATAGCCGAAAATATTTTAGAAAAACTTAGAGCAATTGCTCCATCGTATTCTATAAGCATGTTCTTACATGCAATCATTATAAATCTCAACTAGAACCATATAGGCATGCGCATTTTTTGAGATTATCAACATTCTTTAAACAATTGATCAATTTTCAAAATCTTTATATCTTTCATTTTCTTTTTCATCATTGTCTCATTCTTTTAAATTTGATCATTTCTTGTGAAATGTATCATTAATTTAATTAATAGTATTTTCAAAATTCACATCAAACTACAAACAGTAAAATGAGAGTGTGTAAAATCAAAACAATAAGTCTAAATCCATGTAGTAAACATAGAAAAATTAAAAAAATTAATAGTAGCAACTGAATTAATAAAAGCAGAATGTAAATAAAATGGAGTATTTAAATGGATCATGTAAAGGAGAAAATATTATAACTTAAAAATTTTATGAGTTTGAGTATATAACATGAGACAATACTTCCTGAAGCGATTTGTGGTAGCTAGTCACTCACACTGCAGGTAACTTACACTGATATCAGAATGTAAATTGTTTGAATATCATAACAAGTTATATAGGTAGTTGCTACCTACTATGGTAAAATTTTATTACATAAAAGTTTACGAAATTTAAAATGAACTTATATGAATAACATATTGAAATAAAGATTAATTATAAATGAGTTTAAGTTACTACAGAAGAAATCAACAATAAAATTTTGACCAAAAAATACACTATTTCTGTCCTGTACGAATTAGTTTGCTGATATGTACCTTTGTAGTTTTCCCCTGGTCCGTACAATGTCTAATTAAATAATTGTCATTTCGAAAGCATTGTAAGATTTCATATGGACCAGTATTTTTTGGTTTGAAAGTAGTAGAGGGAATTAGGTTTTTCAAATAAACTATATCTCCCACAGCCAAAGTAGACGGTGTACGACCCTTCAGAAATTTTTCCTTCAGAGAAAAGTAATGTTTCTCATTATCTCTTACTAAATCTCTAGATGCCACAATATGTTCTCGTAGCTTCCGTAAACAAACAGAAGGTTCCTGAGCATACTGAGGTGGTCGAAACGTGTCAATTGGCAAATTTAAATCTCTACCTAAGAATAAGTTAGCTGGAGTAAAGTTTGTAACAGAATGTTTTGAGTTATTATAATGTAGAACAAAGAATTTTAACCTATCAGACCATTCGATTACATTGTCAGCAAGTGAAGCAACGGATTCCTTAAGGGATCTATGGATACGTTCAATTTAACCATTAGAGCGCGGGTAATAAATAGAAGAATGTCTGTGCTTAATATTAAGTGATTTTAAGTAATCATCAAATTCATCAGATTTAAAATTTGAGGCATTATCAGAAAGTATTACTTTAGCAATTCCAAATCTAGAAAAATAGTCATTAAGAGTTTTAATTATTGAATGAGAAGTAACATTAGCTAACGGAATAGCCTCTAAAAAGCGTGAGTAATGGTCGACAATAGTTAAAATAAAAAATTTTCCATCATGTGACCTAGGTAGTTTTCCTACAACATCTATAGCAAGCATCTCTCCAGGCGCAAGTTCACTTTTGGAAATAAAGGAGGGTTTGGTGTTAGTTTGTTTGCTTTTGTGCGGAAGACATTTTTCACAAGAATTCACAAAGTTTTGGACGTCCTGAACCATACCAATCCAATAATAATGTTTAGCAATGATATCCAAAGTTTTAGCTATGCCAAAGTGTGCCTGATGTGCAAGAGCAATACAGCTATTTATTAAGGTTTTAGGGATGAGAATTTTCTTAGTTCTATTTACATTTTTAGCTTTCTTTTTTGCAAACATTAAAAGATTATTTTCCGGGTTAATTGAATAATTAGGGTTGGTACATGTTTTATCTAATATTTTATTTCTGATGTCATTAAGTTTTTGATCGTTAAGTTGTTCTTTTAAGATATTTTCAGTTTTAAGTGAGTCATTGGTAGGTATAAAAATATTTAGAGCATTAACAATTAAATTAGGATTATTGGGATAGTCTATCACTCTAGAAAGAAAATCAGCTGGATTGACAAGACCAGGAATGTGTTCAACTTTGTAGTTGAAGCTTTGAAGAAACAAAACCCATCTAGTTATAATTTCTGCCTGTTTCTCTAAGTTTAGATGGTAAGTGAGAGCTTTGGCATCTGTTAAAATAGTAAATTGCCTGCCGTAGAGATATTCATGGAAATGTTTTACAGAAGAATAATGGCATAAAATTCACGTTTAATTGATGGATATTTAGATTCAGCTGGGTTTAATTGTTTAGAGTAAAATTCAAGAGGATAAAATTTGTTGTCGTGTTTTTGCAATAAAATTCCACAGATAGCATGCATGGATGCATCTGTCACTAAAAATACTTCCCTACTCTCATCAAAATTTTTGACAGTAGGATTGTTGAGCAAAATATTCTGAATTTTATCAAAGGCATTTTGGCATTCATTACTCCAAAGAAATTTCGACTTTTTATGGGTTAATTTTACAATAGGTTGAACAATTTTAGCAAAGTTATAAATGAGATGTCTGAAGTAATTTATCATTCCTAGATAGCTTTGAACTTGTTTTACATTTGTTGGTACAGGAAATTTAGTAATTTTCTTAACATTATCAGAAGAAGGAGAATGGCCATTTTTGTGTAGGTCAAAGTCTAAGTAAGTTATGTTCTCTTTGCAAATTTGAAGTTTAGCAGGATCTAAGGTTAGGTTGAATTCTTTAAGTTTGTCGAAGACTTTTTGAAGCCAGAATAACATTTCCTCAAGAGTGTCAGCTGCAACGATAATATCATCCAGAAAAAATTGAACATTTTTGCCTTTAAGTTTATTTAAACAACTATTGATTAAGGTATGAAAATAGCTGGTTGAATTGACAAGTCCGAAAGGGAGTCTTTTTGGCATGAAATTACCAAACTCTGTAGCGAAAGCTAATTTAGATCTATCCTTCTCTTGAAGTAAAATTTGAAAAAATGCAGACTTTAAATCTAAAACAGTGTAAAACTTCTTCCCAGCAATATTTTGCATGATGTCATTGATTCTTGGAAGACAAATTTTGTAAGGCTCTGTGATAGCATTTAATAATCTGTAGTCTATAACCATACGAAATTTAAGTTTGTTAGGATTGTCAGTTGGAAGAGATTTTTTTAACGAAAATAACCGGAAAGCAATAGTTTGAATTGGAGTTTTCTATGGTACCTGCATCTAAGAGAGCAGAAATTTCATTGCGAGCAAATTCTTTAGCAATTTTGGGAATAGGATAGGGTTTAGTTTGAAGAGCAAAATCATGAAGTAATTTGAATTCCGGAACAACTTTATCTGTACATCCAAGAGTATCATATGAAGTAGAAAATACAGCAGAGTTATTCATTAGAAGTTTAAGAACACGTTTTTTGTCTGAGTCAGGTAAGTGGTTGATGGTAAAATTATCTACTTTAAGTTCCTTTTTTCTAAGTTCTAAGATATCCTGAGTTACTAAAGAGTTAATTTGAAAGGTTTCTGAGTTGTTATGATTAGAGATTTGATCTTTAGCAATTGGTTTGATAAATCCCAGTATTACATTTTTCCTGAGTGTGATTTTATCTTTAGAGTTATTGTGGATGTATATAAGAATTGAATTATTTTCATTAGTTTCGTGGAGACTATAATCTAGGTTAATTGGTAATTTAGTAGTTAAAGGACAAAATAAATAGTTAAGAGATTTACTGATTTTAAATTTAGTTTTAAGTTTAATAATTTTGCCTTGGTTGGGTCTGATTATAATTTTATACATGGGTTTTACAAAGTTCTTTTCGTTATCAGGAATATCATCATTAGAAATCAAATTAATGTCCTTGGATGGGGAATAGGTAGCAGCGTTCTCAATTACATCAGAATCCGAAAAATTATTATCCTTAAGGTTAGAATTATCAGAAATGAAATTATCAGAATTTAAATTAGAGTCTTCAATACTATCTGGAATTTTGCTTTGGAAAGGAAATCGAAGGTTACCCATAATAATTTGAGAGTTGGTAGAGTCCAATAAAAGTTTGTTACGATTAAGAAAGTCATATCCTAGAATAATTTGATAGTTGGAGTGCCAGTTATTATGAGTTATGAAGAAAACATTCGAAAACCAAGTGGAGTTAATTTTAAAGCTAAGTTTAACTGTAGAAAAAAATGGAATGGAGGAATTATCTATTGTTTCGATTTGGACAGATCTAGAAAGAAAGTTAAGTTTTTTATATTTTTGAGAATTTCTATTGCCTTAGGTTGAATTAAAGATAAGTTTGCTCCCCTGTCCAAAAGAGCTTCGAAGGAATTTTTATCAAAAGTAAGTTTAATTATGGGCAGTTCTGAATTCTGAGTGCTACAAGACATTAATGATTTATTGACAGAAGAAAAATTAGAATTTGTACCCTCGTACCTTGCAAGAGAATTTTTACGACGGGTTCTGTTAGAGTGAGGGGGATTATGTTGAAAAATTCTGTCAGAACCCTCTATAAGTTTAAATTCTTTCTTGGATGACGATTGTAGGGTCTGTAATTACGTCTTCCTCTACCCCTGTTAAATCGTGGGATGTAGTTGTGATCATTTCTCCTTTCCTGTCCCGAAACATTACGATGAGGACTAGAAAAATTCGAAAAATTGACATTTCTGCCCTGAAAATTAGCATCTCTGCTAACAAAGTTGGGATTTGAAGAAAAAAATTGTGGATCCCTGTGAAAATTTCCCTGATTGGCTGCACCCAAGTAATGCCAGCAGTCTTTGGCATTGTGCGGATTCCCACAAATTTGACAATTCTTCTTGTCCTCCTGTAATTTTTGCACTAAGTTTGTTAGTTGCAAAAGTTGTTGATTATGATCTGCCTGCTGCTTTAAGAGCAATTGCATGACTGAATCCTGGCTACTGCTGCTGGTAGTCGGAACAGTGTTTAAGTTGTTAACTTCAAAGGCATTTTGTTCCAGCGCCTTTTCGATGTCAACTGCTTTGGCTACGACATCGTCAAAATTAGTAACACCGAACTTTATTACCTCTGTTCGAATATCAGAACGCAGGGCTTCAATGAATTTTGAATACATTAAATTCATTTTTAAGTCTGTCAAATGGGGATTGTTATCAACATCTGGAGCCATTTTACCCACAATTTTACGAATGACCTCTGCTAACTCTTTTACAGATTGCTTTGGTTTTTGCACCGTTCTAGCATACTCGTACGAAGCTTCCTCAAACGTTTGTTCGTTACGAAAACGGTCTCTGAGTAATCTGACAACAGTGTCAAAGTCTTCCTCGTCTCTGATCTGGGGATCACTGGACATAAATTCCAAAGCCTTGTCCCTACAATGCAATCTTACTAAGGGTATTCTGTAATTGTCAGGCCAATTTTGAAGATTGCAAATGTCGATAATGCTTCTAATAAAATAGTTAACGTTTTCGTCCTCTTTCCCGTGAAAAAGCGGAATAGCGGACATTAAAGCATTTAAATGCATCGGAATTGCCATGACACCTTTAAATTTAGAAAAACAAAATAAATAAAATATAAACACGTAAGAAAAGTTACTTTTAAGGAAATTTTATGATTCCCTAAATAATTTCTGACATGTTATAATCACTATAAAATTTCTTAAATAGTATAGATAATATTGCAGTAAAATAATGAAACACAAAATAGTATAAAAATATGAAAACACAAATAATAAAATCAGAATACAGATAATTAAATAAATTATACTAAAATTTTAGTGAAAATTTGTAAAGGAAATTTCACTAAAGTTGAAATCTTAAGTTGAATATAAAATATATTTGTATTGCACTACTGGAGGCACATGGATTTGAAATCTCAGTTCTAGTATTTAAAATTCATATCAAAGAATGGTAAAATCACAAAGAAAATAATTTATTTACTTCAGAATGTAAAATTTGGCAAAATTAAATGCAGATAAAAATTTTGAGACTGCAGAAAGAAAAGTTATTTTAAGTAAATCTAAGAATTTGAGAAATTACAAAAGATCGTTAAAATAGCAAACATCGTTAAAATATAAGATTTTTGAGATAGAAAATATTTTAGAATAGAAAATAGTTAAATTATAAAGATCGTTGCATTCTAAAAGATCGTTACTTTTTAGCACTGAAAGAAGCCAAAATTAATATATAAATAAGAAGTTAAATTTTCCTGAAAATACTTATATTACAAAACACACAGGTTCAACTTCCTAGGGCTAAGGCACCATAAAATGTCACGTCGTTTCGGATTGGTGTGAAAAATTTAAAGATTGAAAGTAATTTTGAAAAATAGAGATGCAAAAATTAATGAAGTTAAAAGAACTAAAGAAATGTTTTAATAAATGCCAATCCAAAACAACGTCACGGCACGCGATCGTAAAGTGGCAATTAACCCAATAATCGACATAACAGTACTAACTAGAAAATATTTAAGAAAAGGCCGGACAAACAATTAAATAAACTTTACTAGATAATTTGGAAAATAGTTAAGATATGAAGTCGATTCTTAGATTAAGATGTAAAGTAAATTAAAGTAACAGATATTAAAACGTTAAGCGCCAAGGCTGTTTTGTCTGTCTTTCAGTCTGATCCGCGAGGTAAGATTCCGTCAAAATCGGCTTTTGACCGAGGATTGGTTTAAGTTACGACAAAGCAGTATAAACATTTTAGAAATGTTTTTTAAACACGTTAAATTCCGCGTCAGTCACCGATGACTGTCGCGGTCCGAATGAAAAGTTTAGTCTCAATCACGCTCGACATTTCTATGAATGCAGCAAAATACGTTTTCGCTGCTTACGCTGCCGTACAGCGCAACCACTCTTGTTGCAAATTTCCTCGTACCACGAACGTATAACCGCGGCCAGGTCCTCCGTACCGAAAAGGTTTTAAGTGAATTAACTCTGACTGTTGTTTTTTTATGTTTTCCTTTTTCACATCGATGAATAAAAAACTGGTTCGTATATTTATAATATAAACTTATTATGGACGGTTCTGTTTATAAATATCGGATCTTTATGAAACTTCGTCAAAGTATTATTAGAAATGTTTAATTACATTTTAAGCAAAAAACTGGGAAATCAATATTTACCTCGTTTTTGATCAAATGAACGTAATGGAGTTTGTTTAGTGTTCGAATATCAGTTTATGCTTTCAGCTAGAAGAATATTGTGTACAGTAACGATTAGTCCTTAAAAAGTATAGCTTCTCCTATTTAAAACAGTATTGTAGATGTAGGACTGAAATAAATTAATTAACTTTCAATGTAATCGTTGCTTATTTTAATTCTGAATTCTGGAAGAGATTTTAATTAGTTTAATCCATGTTATTTAAAATGAAACAAATATGCCCTAACGCAAGAAATTATATTAGTGTTTTGCTAAAATATGTCTTTATATTTGGTTTACTATTTTATGATTAACAAGAATGAACACCCATTTTGATTTTTTCAAAACTATGTCATAAAAATTACTACTAAAAAAATATATTTTTTAGAACGAAACGCTTAAAATTTCTTTTTCATTTGTGACAGACAGACATAGATGTTTCCGAAATTGATAAAACTTAATGCTTAGTTAATTTTACTTATTCATAAGGGAAAAAAAAGTCTATCTAACTACAATAATCTGTTTTACAATTTCCACGAGCAACCTTTTGAAATTTCGAAAAATATATTCTATGTCCATATTTATTATGGCTCTTCAAGGGATCGTTATATCCACATAGTACGTAACTAACGACAACACTGTTTTCTTAAAAATATTCGTTTTTCATTTCTCCCCAAGGATACAACAATCTTCTTTGCTGTGAGGAAAAGAGAAATATCTAACATTATATGTTTTTGTATAATGACTGAGGATTTATGTTAAATGCACATACAAAAGACTAAAAGATTCTCGTAGAATTTAATACTTAAAAATTTTTAGAATTTGTAGTTTTTAATGGAAAATAATAAAGATTTTATTAACTCTCGTTTATCTATTTTTTCCTGTGTTGAACATTTCATTTCACAAAGACGGAAGTTGTTAAAAGTAGTGACCTAGAATATAAAATTTAAGAGATTGAGGATGTTTGCTTTTGCACAATGAACAAAAAAAATAAATCCGTTTGAAACAGAATTTTTATTTAACAAAGGAATTCAACTATACGTCACACATAAATAAGTTACCGGTTATTTTGCCTGGGTGTGAGATTAATTTGTAGCTATAGAGACTCCCGCGCAACCTAGATTGCTCCTTTACTAAGTTAGATATTATTAAATGAAACATTTTGGCTAAAAATGCGTTTATAACAACGAGAACTCTTGTGACACGTCCTCAATTTGTTAGGATTTACTGAAATTTGACGAATAGGTTATTTATAGTAAATTATCGTGTTTACTGTTAGCAGTTCAATAGGTTAAATAAGAAAACCTTCTTAGTGAAATGTTCTGTTTTTATTTTAGTAGTTAGAAAACATAAACAGTGGTGAATTCAGGTGGTGACCCAGAGTAGATATTACCCTCCCTTGGAGCATTCAGATGTCTATCCACCCGTAAGATTTGCTGTTTTATTCATTTCAAAGGCGAAGAAACATAATTCTGTCTCCCGATACTCTATAAATGACCCCACCGGAGCTTCAGTAATCTCTCCAGGAGAAAAATAAATGCCCGAATTCAACAGTGGGAATAAAGAAATATCACCTTTTTTCAGACTCACAAGTATTGATCGAGTCTTTTATCTTAAATAATTTTTTTGAGGGATTTTGCCTACTTTAAAACAATTTACTTTGGTTGTTTTATCAGTAATTAAATAAGGGAATGTAGGATAAAACCGCATACCTTATAATTAGTAACTTTTTGAAGTTATAATTTCCAACAAAATTAAAGTAACTATAAATATATATGCACTTATCCTTGTACCATAATATCATTTTAAATACATCATTAGTTCATCATATTTTTTATTAATAAATAATTGTTTAAAAAAAATCTAATCTTCAATTATTATTCCACCAGTGGGATAAAAACCACATGGATAAGTTAATCTTACAAGAAATGAAAAAGTTTAGAATTTCTCTTAAAAAGTAACAATATATTTTATTTTACAAAATTAACTGAGGAACAAAATTAATAATATTCCAATTATAAGTCTAAAGATTTATCATTTAAAAGCAAAAGGATAATTATATTCATTACAGTTTAAGAAATTGAAGAAAAGAAGTTCAACAATTTATCAGCTTTATAATCTTACTCACCCTTGCACATGTAGTTCTGACTCCCCCTTTTTTATTTTCAAACATTTTTTACGGACTCTTCAATTATTCAATTCCAATATAGTTTTTTATCCCACATAGAATAAGTGGTTCAATACGAGAGAATGAGAATCGGAAATAAAATCATAGACTCGAAACTAAAAATGCTAGCAACAGTTTCATTATGGGAAATAAATTCTTATTAAATATAAGATACACAATAATATAAAATGTTTAAATAACTTTAAATTTGTTCATATTTAAAAATTTTGAAAACTAGCAAACATAAAAAAAAAAGATAAAATAACATAAAATTTTAAGGACACTTTTCTTATTTTGTTGTTAAATGTTGTTATTCTAAAGATATGTTCGACTAATTAGACATCAGACCAGAAAATATTAATGTTTTATTATGTTATTTTATCAAATTAAACGATATTTTCTTCCGAAGAAGAAAAATATTATTACAGCAATGTGTGAAGGATTAACGGTATCAAATAGAGAAATATCTAATACTTTATATGTTTTTTTTCTGATGCCTGCTTTATTTTCTTACGCACATACGCATACTGAAAGGTTCAATTCAATGTTAATATTCGAGGAAATTTTGAATGACATTTTTTGTTGAAAAATAGATGATGTATTTTTAATGCTGAGTTTGTTTCATTTTATTAGTTACGAAAATAGAGAGCTCTTGAAACATGCATGTTTGAATTCATAAAAACAATATTTTACAAACTGTATAAATTTTATATTAACTGAGATTTACGTTTCAAACAAAAAATGTTAGAACACTCCGTTGCCTTTTATCTTTTTTTTTTTTTTCCAAGCGTCATTATTGTGATTTTTATAGTTGTTACGTTATAACTAGCATATTTTGCGTTTGCGCAATATAATAGTACACTTACTCTATTTTTAGCATTGTTGTGATTGTTTATACTACTAGGGGGCTCTGTCCACTACAGTTTACGATCACCAACCCCCCTTTCACATACCGCAGGACCAGTAATCGGTATAATTCAGTAATCGAGTTTCCATTCATTTCCCTTTGACTAGGGGGTTTTAAGGCCGAATGAACAGCTGTTTCGAGAGATAATGGTTGTGTTTGTGATAGATTAAATAAGAGCAATTAAACATTTGAAAATGAGCTTGTATAAAATAACTATGTAAACAGTGTCGCTGCGTCAAAGAATTTTATTAAGAAAATTGTTTTAAATAAGACGCTTTAAATGCATCGTTTTCAATATGACGTAATTTTCACCAGAGTTTTCTTTCTCTTTTTAATAATAACGTGAAAATACAGTTTTAAATTGAAAGGATTGTTATTGGCGCAAATATATTTTTTAATTAAAACTGTTTGGAAATATTGTTATTTGAGGCTTTTAAATAGAGCATAATTTTCATCATTTACTGCTTTTAACGCGTAACAATTTAATTATTATTTTAAAGTTTTATTTTTTTTAATAATCACGTGTAAATACATTTTTTAATTGAAATAAAATATTATTATTTGTTTTACAAATTGGCAACATTATAAAATTAACCTTTTCGAAATATAAAATAAATTTCAATTGAAACGATTAAATTTTAAATGATTTTTTTTTTAAATGTAAAACAATTTGTCAAATTAGAAAATTGATTGCACACTGTATACCGTAAGCTTATTAAATTTGTGCTTGTGAAATTTGGTTAAATTCCTGTACATAGTTTTTGATCCTATAAAACTTTTATAACGGATCTATATTCACCGACTTCAAGATTAACTCATAAAAAAATTCTTCGATTTAAAAACTGTCTGCTTTAGCGTGTTTATCGAACATTTCTCTATAAAATTACCATGTTTCATATTTTTCTTAATATTAGCCTAGAAAACCTACAGTGAAAAAAAAAAATTCATTTGCAGAGGTGACAGCATTAGTTACATTTATTTATTTATTTATTTTTTATTTTTTTTATTTATTTATTTTTTAGAATAGAGAGAAACTACCAATTTTTATATTTTTATGTGCAATAGTTTTCTTAATATTAACCTAGAAAGATTTCCGGTGACATAAAAATTCATTTACAGTAGTGACAGCGTTGGTTACATTTTTTTAGAATAGTGAGATTCAACATAGAAGTTCTTGTAGAGTGGAAATAACACAATGCTGGAACGACACAATATTTATTGCAGGAAAATTATAGAGATAAATGAAATTATCAAAAGATGATAAATATTATTACGCAAAGAATCACGGCCTAATACAACAGATATCTGAGATTCAAAGCATTCTAATATAAGAGTCCTTAAATGAAAGAGCTTTACAGCTACAATGAAATTCACAAAAGAGAATAGATATTATTATGTAAACATGATACAATATATATTTGGCGAACAAAACATTCTAAAACACAGATATAAAATGTCTCAGGTAAACTGCTTTACAGCTACTATATAATGTACAAAAGAAAATAAATATTATTAGACAAATTCACAAGGCCTAATGGAACAGATATTTCAGAAACAATGCATTCTAAATCATTGACTCCAAATGCCTTAGATAAACAGCTTCCCAGCTAGAATCGGATCTGACTCGGATAGATCGACTGAGCTCGAAATCTGCATTCTTCGTGCTGCGGCTGTGGTTTTAATTTATCTTGGAGCAATGATAGCATTATATCTAGAAAGTGCCGAGAAACTTGATTTCTTCAACCCTTTGCTCGTAGCTTCATCCACATAACATAATACATGTTTCCAGCTGGTGTGGTCTGGTTTGGCCATACTCACTTATTAGACACACTAACACCCAATATTGAGACATTTTGGTGAACGTCTAAGATTTGTAATATTACTTAGGCTTCGCTCCGACTAAGGAAATACATTTTCCAATCTGGAACGATACTGATCCCAAGGATATTATAAAATAAACGTCCTTGAATTTATTCTTTTATAAAAAAGTTATTATGTTTGCGTACTGATGGTAATAATCCTTTAACAAATTATATATTTCACATATTTTTCCATAAAATATAAACCGCTTTTAACATACACTGGCTTTCTGTTACCTGTTATCATGTTACACTGCATGTCAAAATTTATCTGATCGTCTTTATATTGAAGTTATATGTACGATATGCTCCTCAAATATATCTGAAATTTTGTGCTTGTACTTACTTGTTTTATATATAAAGTAATTTTCTGACGATTCTAATGTTTTATTTAAAATTTAGAGAAGATATAGTATTTTCTTGATATAAATTAAGAATAAGATTAAAATGAAAATTTTTATTTTATTTTAAATGTTTATATTATACATAGAAACGAAATGCAACACTCTTTCTCAGAAAAATTAGAGATGTAAAACACTGAAGTTCATATTCATTTATGTGTAACAATTCTTTAAATAAATAATACACACAAATTAAATACATTATAGAACCATTTATCCAGAAATGTAGGAATTACTAGATATTTTCTGGATAGATATTTTTCTGGGTAACTTGTTAGGCATCAAAGCAATATTCAATAGAGCAGATTTGTAGAATATATGCGACTGTGTCATTATAAAAAAAATCAAATTAACTATTAGATTGATCAGATTAAGAATCATATCCATTCAAGATCAAATATTAATCAGAAATTGAAAGAGGGCAGTATATGGGAATTCCTTGGAAGCAATTATTCTGAATAAAAATCTATACGCCCTATTCTAATCCTAATTGCTTCCATTTCAAATCTTAGAAATCTTAGCCAATCTTAGTCAATGGTGTCATCAAAACATTCCATGCATATGGTAATGTTTTAAGCAATGCACATATCAAATTGCACAATATGGAAGCTTATTTATAGAAAGTTTCTGAAGTCAGTGCATTGGAAAATCATTCTGAATAACTGGTTTTCGAATAAATGGTTCTAAATAATGGAGGTTAAATAAAAATAAATATCTTATTTTTATAATAATAACTAAATATTTTACAAAAATATATAACTGCTACAATAAATGCATAAAGTGGTATAACAAATGTTCAGTTTTGTATTTGTTATAAATTTACAGATAATTTTAAGAAATATTTTAACTGTGCTCTGATTATGTCTTCATTTTAAATATATTCAATACATACAGTACAGTATTGGATAAAAGTTTACATATACGTAATTAGAGTTTTTCTGTTTTTTGAAGAAAGCCTTTTGCATTAATAAATCTTGTTGTTTAGCATTTTATAATTTGAATGTATTTTAAAAATTATTTAAATCGCATTTTTTAAAACCTGATATAAACGATAATATTTAAATAATTGTTTACATATTACGCATTAATGTTTTATAAGGAAAGTTTAAAAATGGATATGTAACATCTTCAAAAATATCAGACATAAACATGCGAATGAATTTTATTATATATAAAAGAATAATCTTAAAGAACTAATATGTTTTAGAAAAATGAATATTTCAGAATAAATTTAAAGTTTTAGGCAAAGGAAGTAATGTTTTGCAAATGCAGCCATTTACGTCAAGATGATTTATCGCTTTTTCTATCCGAACAACAGTTATTTTCGAATTTCCTTACATTATGCTGTTGCTTTTTTGAAACGATTATGAAAAGAAACATTAAAATTTTGTTTAGATGAAAGAGATAAAAAAGAAAAAAAAACATTATAGGAACCCATGAATTTTATTAAAAACAAACAAAATTTTAATAAAAAGCTGTCAAACATTAAAGTTATACCACATATTATAAATAATGGATAACAAAAGTAATTTTATTTTTATAAACAATAGTTATTGGATTTCTGACAAATTGAAATAACAGCAAAATAAAAGAAATTTGCAAAATCATTTATAACAGTTTCAAACATAGTTGAAAACAGTTAATGAATTCGGTTTGTCTGTCTTTTTGTCCATCTGTCTGCCTAGCCATGTTCTAACTCGCGTAAATATACTCGGATTGACATGCAATCTTTGATACGTTAATGGAATTCACTATAGAATTTTCGCTATTTAAACTGAACTGTGTAGCATTTATAGTTCTTTACAGGTACACATAAAATAATTCTGTTACATTATGACCTATGGAGAAAATTCGTTTGCTGTGCATTTTATTTAAATTGTTTATTTATATATCTCATTTCATTGTATGAAAACAATGACATTTCTTAATAATATTCTGTTAGTGCTGGATAGTTTTGTATTATCTATTCCTGTTGCATGGTTTTTCGTTGTTGTTTATTCATACAGTTGCTAAAATAATATTTATACAAATGTAACAAAAGAATCATAATAAAGGTGATAGGTAGGATATGTATCGACTTTCTACCCCCTTCCTCGATAGGCTCAATTCAATTTTCTTCCCCCTAAGGTGTTTTGATTGCTTTAATATAATTTAGGAACCATTGGTCCAGCCGAAAGATGCTGTGCGCCATCACGTTTTAGGAATAACCTCTAAAATGTCAAAATAGACCATTTACATTTGTCTAGTTAGTCGCGGTGAAGGACAGTTTTCAATGTCAGTAAAGCAAAACTCTCATCAACTAACCGTCAATTGTTACACTAATCACTAATCATGACTAGCACATACTCCGATTAAAAAACTAAAGATGATATCACCTCCACAGTAGCTGTGAAACGTCAAACCCCAACCCAGTTTCCACAATAGTTGGAGGCAGATGAAGACAAAACCAAATCGGAAGAAACTAGCAAAAAATCCGACTCCGCAAATATTAGTGTTTAAGGTACGCCCAGCACATTAACATCCAGCAACAGCAAGGAAAACGTAGAAGGAAGAACAAGTAAAGGTCGGGAAAGGTCTCTACATAGACAAATACATTGATAAGGATGGTAATTACACGAATGCGAGCGAAATGATTCGTAATCAGAAATAACAAAAACACGCAAGCAGAGAGCACTAGAAATAATAAACGCCCCAGAAATGCGTATGTGAAAGCGGGATTACTAGCGATACTCGACATCACTGAATTATGCAAAATGAGATCTAACACAGTTGAAAAAGCCCTTAGAGCAATCAGTTACATTCGCGCAATGAGAACCTCCAGATTACCAGCACCCGTTTGCAGGGCATTTGAGATCATTTCAAGGTTCATATAGTAGAACTAGAAGTCGGGGCCAAAGAGCGAAGTGTTAGAAAACATAGCTAACAGACAGACGGTAATTAAAAATATATAGAAAATTCCTTATAATACGAACGTCAAATTCACCTTCTCAAACTTATAAAATACAATGCAAACACATTGTAATTTGTTTGTTACTAAAATAAGTGCAATAATTAAAAACACAGTTTTAAAACATTAAAACTATTTATGATGTAAAATCAGATGTCAAAATACATGAGTTTTTGGCTAAACATTAACCTTCATCAGATGATAAAAACCAGTCGAAAAACGCAGTTCCGAAGAAGTGCACTGGACAGGTGGAAAATGGGCGAAACCAACAAACTATGAAATGGAGGCAGTGAAAGAAGATGAGACGATACTACTAAAATCTGAGGGTTGCTGCCCCCCCTTATTTTTTAATTATTGCACATATTTATTAACAAACAAATTATAAATGTGTTTGTAATGTGTTTTATATGACAGACGGCAATGTTAGACGTAGAAGTAGCAGAGGTAAATGATCGGAAAACAAGGCAAGAAAAAGTCTACAAACTACCATTAAATTACGCGGAGGCAATCAAAGCAACCGCCACTAATATAATAATACAGGCTACAAAAGACAGAAACGAATCAGTGGCAGAGAAAAAAACTGGGGAGCACATCAACAAAGTCTGTAAGTCCAGAAGACAAAAATGTGTTATCTGCCTCTTGTACAACAGAGACAATAGAAGGCAGCTAAGAGCGCCAAGAAACACGAATCATTCGGCCCACTCGGAACACTGTTGGGTGTACAGCATAATGCTCTAAATTAGACAACTAGAATTAGAGGATGGAAGAAGAGACAAATCACCCAAAGTCTTGAAGTCATTGTAGAACTGGTCACCATACATGAATATTAAGGCATGCCACGAATAGTAAGGCAATCCAAAGAGGAACTAAATATATATCAATTCAGAGAGGAAATCAAAAGGAAATATAATGGATAATATTGCCTCAAATATACACAAAATCACGCATTCACGGAATGCCAAACGCACTAACACTCAATATCCAGACATCCTAAAAGCGATCTAAATCAATTTACACAGCAACGACCATGCAACAAAATGACTGGGGATTACATGGGAGCTGTGAAAAATACATACATCATTTTAGCATTGTTACAAATAGACAGGCCAAATAACAGGAATAAACACAAAACAGTTGTCTGTAACCAAAACAAAATTCAACAAATCAGCAGTCATTGCTAGATTAGAATCTAACCAAAAAATACTCAGTGAACAAGAATTCACACGGAAGTAAGGTCGAAAACAACAAAGAAACGCTAAAAACACATATTCTCCCCCCTCAGCCAACTTTTCAGTTGTTCTATCAAAAATTGAAAAGACTCTGAAGGTTGCAGAGGAAGAAATTTTGGTGGTGGGGGACTTCAATGCACACTCGCAAACATAGGTATATGACAATATGGACGACTGGGGACATAAACTCACAGACTTCCTCCTCCTGAACTCATTATTCTTTCAGAACCCACAAGGTGCTACTCCCCCCCCCTCTCATTTCGCACAATGAGAAATAAAAAGAGCTTAAATGATGGCCAGACTTAACGATATGAACACTCAACCTAGCAGGAAAGTTTAAAGACTGGGACATCAGCGACGACGAATCACACAGTGATCACAAATTTATTAAATTTATAATAAACGTGATAACACTAACCACCAGAGACATAGATTAGAAACAAAACAAAGAACTGGAACAGCAAAATGTGACAAAAACATAAAACAAACGAAATAAATCTATTAAAGAATTAAGGAAAGCACAACAGAAATAGACTAACTGGAGAGTATCACGCGCAGATTATAAAACGAAATCACAAGCATAGCATTTAACTGTTAGCAAAAAAAGATAAACATTTAAAACAACAACCCCCACCATGGTGGACAGAAGAGGTTAAGATAGCCAGAAATAGGATCAAACCTTTAGGACGAGGTATCAAAATTAGAATGATAAAGAGTTAAAGTTTAAATAACACATAGAATACAAAAAGAGAGCAAAATGTTTAAAAAAAAAGGAACAGATGTTTTACACTCACGCACCGATGTTTGACTACTTTTTGGTTGGCGCGATTTTCAAGCCGGCGCCAAACCAATAACTTAATGCAATGGTTAGCGTGCCATTAAAGGAAAAAATCCCCTAAATTTGGCGACTTTTTTCCTTTTTATAACCGATTAAAAAAAATGTGCGTGAGTGTATGACATCATAGCCAAAAAAAAAAGAAAAACCTAGAAAACATTTTCCGAGGATATAACGAACAAGTATGGCACCAAATACAAACTAGCCTTCAGAAAAAATAACAAAGCCGTTAAGACTAGTAAACATTTTAACACATAACAAAACAGTAACGGTAAAATACACCCCTAATCAATTCCTAGAAAGTTTGTATCTCACCGATTCGTCAATAGAATACAAACTCATCCAGCATCGTCCCTACTATATTTAAAACTCAAGTCTACCCGTAGTCACGAAACAGGAATTAAGCAGGATTATCAGAAATATAAAGCAGAATAAGGCAGCGGGGTATGATTGCATCGACTACAATCTAACTAAAGGATTGTTCAATGCCGCACCACAGCATCGGCTAGCACTGTACAGCACTCCATATGCCTTAACTTCAATTAATTTCCAAAATCCTTAAAAATATGAACAGCAGTACTGTTTCACAAGACGGGTAAAGACCAAAATATCCCAAAAACTATATGCTCTCTGCCGGCATTAAATAAAATATTAAAGCGAATCATACACGGTAGAATTAACCATTACCTAATAGCTAAATGTTGGAAATAAAATATACGGATTCAAACAAGGAGTATCAACAGAGCACGCACTGGATGAAATAAGTAGCAAAGTTAAACAAAATAAAGACCACAAATTCCAAACAGTACTAATCTCTATGGCCATTAAGGGTGCATGTGATAATATTAGATGGCTATCATAGTTAAAAACTTAAACAGTCTCCTTGTCCGACATAATGAATTAACTGGATAATCAACTTCTTGGAAAACAAGTACGTAACTCTAGAAGAAAACCGGTTAAGAATAACAAAACAGACATTTGGCGGATACGCACAGGAAGCTATCTGCGACCAGGCAGTCAAATTCCAGGCATTCGCGGAGGATTTTATACTAACACTCAGGACAAAAACAAAAGATGAACTCATAGAATTGGCAAACAGAATAATAAAATAAAGTTAAATTGGTACAAAACAGAACTATTGTACCTAAACACAAGACAAACAGAAAACTCAACAGAGCAACTCCCAACAGAAAAACACACAACACAGAGAGCATAGAATTTAACAGCAAGAAATTAGACATAAAATAATAAATTAAATACTTAGGAGTAATCATCTACAAAAACCTAAACTGACTGTCACACTACCAGCAACAAACAGCAAAAATAAACAATTCCTTCTGGATGTTGAATCGTATGGTCTTCAAGAGTTGGGACTTAAAACTCAGCTTAACCAAGGAAACATTTTGAAAATTGAATAACAGCCTTTTAATTTTAATTTTTTTTAATTTCTGTATTTTTCGTTTATTTTCGGACATTATTATTGTTGCAGAAAAAAAGATATGTAAACGGCAGGAATTAATTGTAATAATTCGATCAACGGTAAGCAAAGAATAAGCACAAATACGTGACATAGACTAAAAGATCTATTCTCAAAGATTATTCTTTAGAATTTAAAATAGCTTTGTCACAAATGATGGAGTCTTCTCCCCTTTCCAATCGCTTTTGAACTTTGATCTCATTCATCTACCGTCTTCGTATCGTTACTGTAATGGGCCTTTTAGATTCGATTAATTTTTAGTTTCCCCCTCCTACTCATTTAGATTCAAGTTTCTTGAATGAAATCACACTCTCTATAAATGAGATAATGATTACATGATTTAACGTATGATTTATGAACAAACTGTTCTCATTGTTTGTACACTCCATCTGACTGCGTGGAATTTAATATAAAATGAGCAAAAGGGAATTATTATTGGACTACTGAACAATACAGCCGAATAATACGTTTCAAGGTGACAAAATTTTTTCAGCATTCTAATGATAGACGAGAGTCATGCGGAAAGCTGTAGAATCTTTCAAAACCATTGCATTGACACGCGGCGAGAAAAAAAAGCAATAGAAGGAATAATCTTTGTTAAGTATACGGAAAACTAGTGAATAATTAACACATTAAATAAAAATAATATACAAAGATAAAATAGTTGAAACTAAATACAAATTAGATGATTTTTCTGAAGATTTACAAAGAAATCAAAGGAGAGGAGGAAAAATAGTTAAGAAGGTATTTTAAAACACGCAAAGTGCGTAATAGAATGCACGTGTATGTGCGTTTGTATGCATATGCACTTTTTCTATTAATACATGTGGATCACATGCATACGTATGCTTTAATGCATGCAAATATTTCGATATTTAGTTTGTAATTAATAATAACTTGAAGGAAAACAGTAACTTGTAGGATAAACTGGTTTTAGTTGTCACTTTTGGTTATTACAAAATTCATTTCCTTAGTCGTAATCATCGATTTACGTGGTTCAGATATGATTCAATGGCTATGGTTTATACTTAAATGAATTAGTTAGTTTGACATCTGTCTTCAAAAAACATTGTTGTATGTGAAAATATATATTTTTGTTTACATGGGATTGTTTGCATGTTGAATGAGTAAGAATTTTTCTGTATCGTTCTTAATCTTGATTTCATATTATTAAAAATGCGCTATTAGTTTACATTTTTATGTGCCATTATAATTGAAAATAATTTTGGATAATGGTCTAAAAATTAAAAAAAAACTGGGTTGGTTTTGCACAGCACAGTTTAGGCATGCTGTCTCATGTGATAAACATCCTCAATCGCAGAAACCAAATATTTCTATTTCGATTCATGGAGTAAAGTTATTTCTTAAGATCAGAATTTATTTTTAAATTTAGGATTTATTTTATTTTTGCAGGATTTATTTTAAATGTACTGTTAGCGGATAAATTCCATTTGATGTTATATTGAGAGCAGTATAGATGGTAAAAATGAAGCAAATTTCAGTTCGCTATGCAGTGTATGATTATCGTACGTCATTTATCGCACAATAGCTAGATATGTGCAAAAAAAAAATTATTCCAAATTAAAAAAAATAACATGGAAGAAAATGAATAATACTTATGTTAAAATACAAGGCAAGCAGCAAAGTTCTTTTATCCTAAAAAAAAAACTTGCGAACGGATGGAACTAAAGGTATGTAATATCGATAACGATATATTAAGGTTACTACTCCCAACTTAATACAGCTGATATCAGCCTTAACTGGTGGCGAAATTTTGTAGTTATTGATCCTATCCCGAAAACAATTACAGATAGCGACACTAAGTCATCTACAAAAGTGGAAAGCAGGTCGATTAAGTATTAAATTATGTATTATAGGCAAAATTAACTTTATTAGAAGCCCTGAAACGTTAATTTTTTAATTTCCAAATACGCGCTAAAAAATGTCACTAATTGTATGCAGAAATGTGGCGATAGAATGCGCATTTCCTAATAAAACTGATACATCTGATACAAACTGATACCTAATAAAACTGATGAAGTCCTGATAAAAGTATACTAAATGTGTCCACCATTGGCAGCAATGAAATCATGCATTATTTATATACGTCTTGAGAGTGGACACTTCGAACTTACTTAGCTTGATTTTCTTGTTAAAAGAAACTGTAAAACTCACTGTATAAACGAACTGTATAAACGAACAATGTAAATAAAACCCTGTGTATGATTCTTTTTAAATTTATCTCATTTAATTCAATTATAAAATATATTTTATTACACTGTAACTAAAAGTTTATGTTTTTATGCATTTTGATTATTTTAAGCATACATAATTAAGATAATATTAGTTTATTGCTCTGAATTCTTTAACACATAAAAAACCGCTCTAACGAAAAATTTAGAAAAAGACTGTTGCATCAGATTCAGATAAAATAAATTGTTATTTCAAATTACTCTTCTAATGTATCTTAGGCGAGAGAAGTATTTCACGAATCATGAATAGATAATAAGCTTGTAGAGGCGTCATTATTTATCCATTAACTACCACCAAGTTTAATTACAGCCTTGAGACACAAGTTGTCCGTGGAGTTCAGTTTATTACTTTAGATTTATAAAGGATTAATAGCAGATTGCATACGTTTCGACCTTAGATAATTGATATTCATAAAATTTTAAGTGCCTCATTTGAATTTTAAAGCAGATTTTATGCTTTTTAAAGCAGATACTAGAACATTGTAAAAGCAAATATTGTAATATGTGCTTATTAAAATCCTTAGAAAACATAATAATTCACTTTTAAGTTTAAGATGCAATAATGTATTTGAAATTTTAATAATGTAATTTTCATTTCTTTTTTCTGATATTCAGAAATTGCATTTTTTTTATTGGCAATTTAAAATCAAAATTTCTATAATGTAGGTACTTTAAAGACTTAGTGCAGGGAATGTTTTAATATATATTTATATGTCAGCAAAATAACTTTTGTATATATAAATTTAAAATATGTTATATTGTCACAGATTATATATATATATTTTAATATGAAATATTGTCGCTTTTTATTAAATATGTGTGTTTTTATTAAGTACGCAGAAAAACTTTAAAAAAAAAATAATAAAGATATAATTACAGATTTCAAATATGCCGTTTCGAATATTCAATGGCAAGTAATTTTTAAAAAATACGTATTTTATTTAAATTCCTTTTAAATATATGCATTGGATTTCATAGGAGCCATTCTTTATTCTAGCAATAATGATTATAGTTAAGTTTTTGAAGAATTATAATACAAAAATATTTAAGATTTGATATTGTAACTACTTTTCAATTTATATTTCAGGAGATTGTGGACATTCAAATTAAGAATTATATCTTTTTTTTATGTAAAAGGTCTATACATTATGGCTGACAATATGAAACAAGCATTTTTGACGTATATATAGAAATAAAGTATATATTGAAATAAAATATATGCGTTTTTTGCATGAAAAATCCATATATTTAAAGCTGTTTGCTAAAAATGTCAAATAATTCCATCGAATTTCGACCGTATACGCATGCGTCAAAAAAGGACCGGCCAATGAGGCCGAGGGTCTATTCCTGTCTCCAAACGTATTTGGGATCAAGATCAACTTCTGTTGTTTTGATGGCTTTTTCCGCGTTGCGTTAAACCTAGGAAGATATTTATATAAAAAACTGTGGAGTGTTTAGAAGGTATTTATTTTATTTATTGTTGTATTTATTGTAATTTGAATGAATACTTAGGTATCCATTTCGGATTTACTGTGTAACATGAATTTAGGTTCATTTAACGTTCGCGAAATCAAATCATTTTGTTTATATAGTACAGAAAATAATTCTTCAATCGTAAATAAAAATATAGTAGAACATGTAATACAAAATTGGACCACTTATATTCCGTTTATGATCGGATATGAATCTTATGGTGTTCCGATTGGTAATGAAAACGATTATGTAAATATAATGTCAAAAGACAGTATGCACGGCAGTAATATTTTTATTATTATTTGTTCGAAAAAAGCGAATCTGAGCGTCTGAATATAAATTATAAAATATTATTTCTGTATTTAGCAACTAAATATTTAATAAATATGCAGGAATGTGACTAGCTTTATTGGAATGTATAATATATATAAGTCTGAACTTAAGCATTATTTTTTAACAGAAATATACTATCTCTATTCGATTTAAAAGTTTTGTCATTATATAAGTGTGCTATTTTATTTGTAAAGAGTATGTATGCATTATATTGTTTGTATCTATACAAATCTTTAGAATCTCTTAATATTTGAATAATGTTTACATTATATTTGTTTGTATGTATACAAACAATATATGTATACAAAGAAGTATGTATACAAACAATGTATCATGTAACAATATTAATATTTACATTGTATTGTTTGTATGTATACAAATCTTGAATGTTTTAATTTATTACATTCATTTTTTACCAGTTTGCATGTTCGTTCATGGGCAATTCATATGAAACTCATAATTTGTCACAAATTGGTGATTTTATTGATTTAGTGCTTTGCCCAAGAATGTGGAAAAAAAACTTTTTGACATCGGGTGAAATGAATGAGGTTATTTCGGTTTTTCTTTTGTATATAAAAAATGTTATATGTAAAAAAATCCTGGCCATTAATCACATTGTTTTTTGTATATTTAAAGACGATTACTTATTCTTTGTAATTATTTTTTTGTTGGGGGTTTTTGAGCAAAATAATATTACTTCATAGCTAAAACCAGTTCCGTTAATCATTAATATTTACTTATTTACTTAATCCTTTGACCGCTGAGCAAATGGGCAAATTTGCAATGTTTTTTCTGTTATTTTTTTTAAATGTCAAAAAAAGATAAATTTTCAAACATGGTATAAAAAACTTAGGTACTTCTCTATTATCCCATCGTCCACTTTTCATAACAAAATACTATCGCCAAACTGTATGATTAAATGCCAAAAATGCAGTCCCATTTACTTGATGTCGGAAGCATTATACGTGTTTGTTATGTCATCAAGTGGTTTTTAATTCAGCATTTGCGCGTATTAATGACAACGTTCTCCCGTTTATTTGGCATTACAGTTTGGCGATAGTTTTTTGTGATGAAAAGTGGTCGATGAGATAATAGAGAAGTACCAAAACTTAATTACGTATATGAGTAGATTCCTTGACAGTATTAATCATTACTCAATATTTTAAAACTGCATCATATTTGTAGAATTATATTAATTTAAACAATGCTTCTATTGAAGTGTGAAGAAGCACATACTTCTATGAAGAACCATATATTTACATAATCGTTTTCATTAGCAATCGGAACACCATAAGATTCATCCCCGATAATAAACGGACTATAAGTGGTCCAATTTTGTATTACGTGTTCTACGATATTTTTACGTACGTTTGAATAATTATTTTCTGTACTATATATACAAAATGATAGAGATCTAAAAACACAATTTCCATCGGGATTGATTTCGCGAATGTTAAATGAGCCTAAATTCATTTTTAAACAGTAAATCCGAAATGGACACCTAAGTATTCATACAAATTATAATAAATAAAATAAATACCTTCTGAACACTCCACAGTGAGTTCTATATAAATATCTTCCTAGGTTTAATGCAACGTGCAAGAAAAAAAAAACAGGAGATGATCCCAAACACGTTTCTAGAGACAGTAATAGACCCTCATTTTAATGGCCGGTGTTTTTTTTTTACGCATGCGTATTGGGTCGAATATTGTTGAAAAATGATTTTGAAGAAAAAATCGGTAACTTCACAAAATGGTTTCGGGAAAAACTTCACCAAATGTTTTCAAAATTCTTTGAGTGACAGCGGGAAAAAAAATTTCATTTTACATTCAATCATCGCAATTGGCGAGTGTGACTATTAAGTTTAGCCAGTACTGGATACTACTAGATATAATGATTATGAACCATGATTTTTTAATTATTGGGCGAAATTCACGTTTTTTCAGCAATTCTTTGACGAAATTCGTGTTTTTTCACCGATCCTTTGAAGAATTTCGCATTTTTCTCGCGATCCTTAACGAAATTCGCATTTTCCAGCGATTCTTTGATAAAATACATTTTATTCCGCAATTTTTAGACGAAATTTAGTAAAAAAGCGTGATCTTTTGGTGAAATTTCCTTTTTTACGATTCTTTGACAAAATTTGCTTATCTTTCACGATCCTTTTGCATAATTCACATTTTTTCTGTGGTCTTTTAATGAAAGTGATGTTTTCCCATGATCCTTTGATGAAATTAGTGTTTTTTTTCTCAATCATTTGACGAAATCTGTGATTTTTTCAAAACGCGAAGATTGGTAAGATGTTTTTAGTCTGCAGGTGCCCTAAAAAGTCTGACGCCCGTTGCTGCATCGCACACATTCTTCCATAGGGCATCGAACGAAGGAAATTCTTCCTAAAGAATCATTGTTTCATTCCTGACATTTCTAGAAAGAAACAACGTTCAATTTATTGGCTGAATTGTAAAGGGCGAAATGGTGTCAGACATTAGCGGAAATAAAGTGCGCAATTTGTTCGTTTATGGAAAAAATTGTGAAATTCGTTAATCGATAAATTGCGAAATTTGTCAATCGATAGAGAAAAAATCACAAAATTCATCAAATGTTTTGAAATTTGTCGAGCGACAGCAGAGAAAAAAATCTTTTTCCATTCAGTCATTGCAATTGGTGAGTGTGACTATTATGTTTGACCAGTGGTGGCAATAAAGTCCATTGCAAAATTTTCAGTATTACTCGCTGTTTGGCAAGTGCTAATTTTGTCCTATACTTCAAAACCCTTTTGATCATCACATCAGTGTGCAGGACAGTTTTTTTAGGTAGACCATTTGATGAATTTCATGATTTTTCTGTTATCAATTGACCAATTTTGCTGCTATTGATTGTTGAATTTTATAATTTATCAACTATTGATTAGCGAATTTCATGATTTTTTTCCATGAACGTTTGACGAATTACGCAAAAAAATTAAGAATATCGTTAAATTGTCTTGGGTAAAAAAAATTTACTATTGTCAAATGCCTTCGAGAAAAAAGTTGCAAGTTGAAACGCCTGTGACCTCTTTTTCATGTTATGCATTTCTGGGAGTCCATCCCCCCACTCCCCCGAAGTGGGACACGTTTCTAAATTTTGCACACACCCCTCATGTGATACATCGCTGGAAAAGTCTTTGACCGCTTATTCATGTTATGCATCTCCGGGGTCCATCCCGCCACTCCCCCCCCAAGGGGTACTTTCTAAATTTTGTTGACACTCCTCATGTCATATATTGTTGGAAAGGTCTGTGACTGCTTAATCATATTATGCATCTCTGATGTCCATCTCCCCACTTTGCCCCCCCCCCCTCAAAGGGTACTTTCTAAATTTTGCGCACAACCCTCATGTTATATATCATTGGAAAGGTCTGTGACCACTTAATCATATTGTGCATCTCCGATATGTCCATCTCCCCACTTGCCCCCCCCCCCCCCCAAGGGTACTTTTTAAATTTTGCACACAACCCTCATGTTATATATCATTGGAAAGGTCTGTGGCCACTTAATCATATTATGCATCTCCGATGTCCATCTTCCCACTTGCCCCCCCCAAGGGGTACTATCTAAATTTTGCACACAACCCTCATGTTATATATCATTGGAAAGGTCTGTGACCACTTAATCATGTTATGCATCTTCGATGTCCATCTTCCCACTTGCCCCCCCCCCCCCCCAAGGGGTACTTTCTAAATTTTGCTCACAACCCTCATGTTATATATCATTGGAAAGGTCTGTGACCACTTAATCATATTATGCATCTCCGATGTCCATCTCCCCACTTTGCCCCCCCCAAGGGATACTTTCTGAATTTTGTTGACACCCCTCATGTCGTATATTGTTGGAAAGGTCCGTGACTGCTTAATCATATTATGCATCTCCGATTTTCATCTCCCCACTTTGCCCCCCCCAATGTACTTTCTAAATTTTGCACACAACCCTCATGTTATATATCATTAGAAAGGTCTGTGACCACTTAATCATATTATGCATCCCCGATGTCCATCTCCCCACTTTGCCCCCCCCCCCAAGGGATACTTTCTAAATTTTGTTGACACCCCTCATGTCGTATATTGTTGGAAAGGTCTGTGACTGCTTAATCATATGCATCTTCGGGGTCCATCCCGCCACTCCCCCCCCCCCTTAAGGGGGGCACTTTTCTAAATTTTGGACACAACCCTCATGTGATATATCGATGGAAAGATCTGTGACCACTTAATCATATTATGCATCTCCAATGCCCATCTCCCCACTTTGCCCCTCCCCCCAAGAGGTACTTTCTAAATTTTGCACACAACCTCATGTGATATATCGATGGAAAGGTCTGTGATCGCTTAATCATATTATGCTCCCCACTATGAAATTTGTCAAGTTAAAGCAACTATAAAATTTAATTTTATGGTACTATCAAGTTGTTTGCCGTCAAATTTTGACGGGTTCCATCTAGTATTATCATAAAAGAACATAATTCATAACAAAATCATATTCTCCATGCGGCTTCCGATGGATTTAAAACCAATGATTACAATAATATAGGCTGCGCTTCTAAAGATGTACGAATGTGTGTAATCGGTTTAATAAGCATAAACTGTTATTTAAATTACAGCTTTTTTTTTTTTTTTTTTTTTTTTGGTACGCATGTTGAGAAATATTTTTTAATTTTTATCCTAAATATTGCAATTTAGAATTTTTTTTTATAATTAATCTATGTTTTGAAAACGGAAGCACATTTATTTGAAAAATAAAACCTCTAATACGCTTTATTAATATGAAAGTGACTGGAATAAAATTGACATGCCTAGACGAGTTTAACCATTGATTACAGATGAGATTTTAAAACTGTGTAAAATAAGTTTCGGAAAATCATATTCGGAATCACTTAAGTACAGCGCCTAGAATAAATAGTGTGGAAACCGGCTATCCTTGTTATGCTTTAAAAAGTGCTAAAACGTTGTAGCCTATAAATGTGCAACGGTGCTCCTACGATAATTTTGCAACCAGCGACAAAAAAAATGCGTATCACGTTTTTTAGCCATGCTCTCATAATTTTAAAAAAGTTTATAAAAATCACTAAATCAGAGGAGAAAAGGATATAATTTAAGTATTTAAAATACTTACCACCAGCCGAAACACACCCGAAGAGCTAGCAGATGGCGCTGCGATCCCATCGTTATCTTTTCAGCAACGTTGTATATTTATTGGATTCAATTTTTTAGTACTATTTTGTAGCAGATTTCCACACTATGTATTCTAGGCGCTGTAACTTAAGGAAATATAGATAATGTATCAAATAAAAATTTAAATCTAACACTGTTTTTTGCTTATTTCTGTTTTAATTCAATTTTTTTGTTCATTTTTTAAGTCAAATATACCCCTAATATAACAATTTTTTCTTCCAATTTTAACATTAAAAATATCGGATTAATGAATTAATGATTAATGAGGAATTAATTTGCCACTGGAAAATCAATGAATACAAAGGATGTTAATTATCACTGACTAAACAGCGTACAACCATCAGAATGATGTCAGATCTGCTGAAAAATTTAATTAGATATTTGATTAATATTTGACATCAAAGCTTGTAATTTAAGAATTTCTTTAGATATTATAATATAATGTCAACATTTTTTTATATGATTTCTTGAAATTTAGATGATTAATTTTTTAGATATAATGTTATTCAAATGTTGTTGTTTTTTTTAATTATTATTTATGTTTGCGATATTTTGCTTATTTCATCTTCTGTCAAATAACAATACATCAATGGCGCTTTAAAAATATATGTTTTGTTTTGTTTTTAAATTTTCTGAAGTTAAATTTCTTTGGGGGTACAAATATTAACATCAGTAAATTGCTTAACCTCTACGGTCGAACGTCACACATATCTGCCATACAGGGTGTATTAATTTTCAGCACCACAACTCACAAATTGTAGTTTTCGCCTTATCTAATAACAAAAGTTATACAATTTTAAATTTGTTTAAAATTGTTATTGGGAAACAGAGGAGATTAAAAATGGTGCTTAAAATCGTTTTTTACGGACCTTACAATTAATGGAGTTTTAAATATTAACGTATCTTCACAAACGTGAGAAAAGTAACAAAGAAAGACTTTTTTGCACTTTTATACGTCACATAACTTGAAGCATATATATGTTAAAAAGCGTCAGTATTAACGGTAACCTAAGACATAGTCTAAGTAATAGCAGTAAAAATATATATTTAAAAAAACATTATGTTTTCTGTTTTGCGTGAAAAATATAATCAGCTCTCTATAGATATCCAAACAGCATAATGATTACGTTGTAATGAAAATAAAAGCATAACTCAAATAAATTTTGCAACAAATTTTCTCTAAAAATGAGTAAATGTATTTTCATAAATAATAAAAATTATTTTCACAAATTCATTTCATTTGTATGATATTTTTGAAAAATAAATTTAATTATCACATGTTTTTTTTCACTCGCTTCATAATGAAAGACTTTCTTAAACATAAATTTGTTTTTGAAACTACGTAATAGGATGTTTTTTCATAAATAATGGATTTAATTTTCTCCAGAGAAATTTAAATTAGTTCGAAAACAAAGACAAAAGGTCTTATTCTTCTGTAACAATTAAATGAATGTGCGAGAAGTAAATAACATTCTTTTTTCTGCAATGAAAAGGCAAATGGAATTTAATAGTGAACAGAGTTAAAAATTTTATAGAAATTCATATAAGAATATAATTTTTTTAAAATTCTAAAACAAATACTCAGAAATAAAAAAAAAAATCAATTACGAATTTAGATCCTAGATTAAAGGAATGTTACTTTTATGACAAAAAATCAGATGTTTACGACAGCAATAGCCAAGCACTTAATAAACAAAAATATCCAAAAGATTTAAATAACTTCTCTGATTTTTTTTATAATAGAAGGTGATAGCATATTGAATTTTAGTTCCAAATGAATTTAAAAAAAAAATCTTAAATATGAAGTTTTCTTCGCGCATTTGTTAAACAGTCAAATTAAGCCCTCAAAAATACAGGGTATGCCATGATTAATTCAGCAAAAAAAATTTCTCTATGAACTTTTGATAGAATGTTTTTATATTTACAAAATGTATGTCAAAGAAAAATTCAAAATAATAAAGCGGATTATAAGACTATCTTGCATTATTTGAAATTTTAATTAAAGAGTATAAGGTATAATTTAACTAGTATTTATTCGTCTTTAATGTATTTTTAGTGCAAGATATATGTTTTTTTAATTTGAGGAAGTTAGCGTACATGGATCTATTACGAATAACTATCAAAAACGAGTGTTTTTTTTTTAAAATTAAATTTAGTTTATTCAATCACTAACCAAACAAATTTCGTAAAAAAAAAAAAAAAAAAAAAAAAAAAAAAAATATTATTTATACTATGCCAAATAGTAATGCGATAACTGTCATATTAAAGACCATTGCTTTGAAGCAAACACTGGCAATGAAAATGCGAGATGGACAATAAATGTTTGTGTTCAAGAAAACATTCAGAAAGCAAAAAACTAACACAATATGAAAATTATCAATATCTCGTTCACGTCTTTTGCTGGAACTTCAAATTTCCTAAACAAACATTTTCATATACCAGTGTGCAAAGCAAACTCACTCAAGTACACTCAAGCAACTTTTCAACCGACAAAGCTAGAATTGTAAAAGTGTGTATCTATTGTAAAACGACAATGCAGTGACACATGAGAGACATTGCAGAGTCCTACTGGCGAAATTTGGAAGTTTTGCACACTTCAGATAAAACTATTAGAGTTAACCCGAGAACGTCATTTATAAAATTGTAGAACATCCTCGATTAAGTATGAAATTACAATATTATGTCTAAAATTAACAACACTAGATTCATTAAACGTTAATTTAACAATTCTAAATGTTATTAGTAATAGATTGCTATTTATTATATCATTGTTTATTTTATTTATTATGCAGTTTGATACTTATTATTTATTAATTTGCTAGTCATAGCTAATATTTATTATTAGATGTTAAATTTTTGATAATCAATTACAAGCTTGAATACGTCAGTAATTACGTTAATAAAAATAAAACCAATTAGTAAGTAAGTAGTAAGTAAGCTACACCTTTTTTTTTTTAGAAAATCAAGTTAAGCATGTTCAATGTTCATCATATACACCAATGCTTGTGTATGCATACATATTGCTTCCAATGGTGGACAAACCAAGCATATTGTTAAAAGGATGTACTATGTCAAAATAAATTGTCACTAACAATTCACTAGCTTTTGATCTTAATTTCATTTTCTTCTTAAAATAAATTGTACCGTGCTTATACGAGTTAGTTTCATTTGTAAATATGCATTTTTCTTATAATATAACAGTTTTACAAGCGATTACTGACGCATTTAAGTGGCTGGTTGGTTATCAAAAAATTAACATCTAAGCACTTCTAATGAAGTTATTTTTACATGCTCATTGTTTTAGAGATAGGGTCGGTAACATCCAATTTTATCACAATGGTACGCTATAGTCATTATCATATGATAAAATAAGCGTTTTACTATAGGTAGAAACTTGTTTCACAAATCTAATTTTATTCGTTTAACCGTTATTTGAATGTGTCCGGACATTTCTTTGCACCCTGTATTAAGAATTTTTATTCTACGTATTTTTTATGTTACACGTAATTAGACTGGTAAATGTTTTGGAAAATAACTTCAAAATTTACATACAAAACTTAAAAACACACCTAAAATACACTCAAAATATACACTTAATAATCTTTAAAAAGATTTTTAGAAATATTTTTTTAAATATAATTTTAATGATTAAATTTATTTTGTATGCATTTTTACTATAATACATTTCATAGGTAAATATTCATTATGAGTGGTAATATATTTCAAATTTATTCACTCAAATATCTTAATCAATTTGCATCGCCTTCAGAATTGACTGTCTAAATACGTAATTACAAAATCTATGTTCAACTAGCATATTCATGAGTTGTATTTAGGAGAAACAGCTTGAGTGTAATTTGTAACCCTTAAAATTGTCGTGTCACTCAAAAACTGGGTGAGAAGGTCGTCTATGTTCTTGAATGTATATTTAATGAATGTAGAATTAATGAGAATTTACTACATCATAGTTTCTAATTGTTTGTAGCAATATAAATTAAGCAAAATAGATATATTAATCAATAGTTGTAATTCTCAAACTACTTATTAATGATGTATTGTTGCATTACATCATATGATTTTGGAAATTTAAGATTAAAAAACAAACAACCAACCGAAAAAAAAAGTTCAATTGCAATTCATACCGATGGCTTTACTACTCTTTTTTTAAATTTTAGTTATATGGAATAGAAGGTATCATTTTATTATTTAACTTTAGTTCATCAATTTATATCACAATCATCAGATAATCCAATTCATTCAATTTATAGGTAGAAAAGTTCTATGCTATTTTTGTATCAAAACCAAATAAACAAATTAAAACACTTTAAAAGGATAAGAAGAACTTAGAAAATTGATTACAGATTAAAGTAAAATTTGATATCGGAGCAAAAATTCCACAGTTTACTGTACTAATTTAAACAATAACTTTCTATTGTTGAAAATTACTGTTATTAAATATATTCATAAATATAATGAAATATTTATGTAATTACATTAATAATGAACCGTTTTGATTTTCGAGTCATTTATTATTTCTGCAATCCGCTTATTGCTAAAAGAAAATGCTACTTAAAAGTATATTGCTACAATCAATCCATTAATTTACGATACAATTCATTTTTAAAAGCGTATATTTAGCCCAGATCAACGAGTTTGTAAATTTAATTTTCATAAGTATAGTAAAAAGGCTTTATAATAATTCTGTTGGGGAACTGTTATGATTATGATTTTAAAGGCTGAAAATTTTGAAAAGTTCTGAAATTTTATTATTGTTAAAAGG
The DNA here is from genome assembly GCA_963931845.1 of Maratus michaelseni. Taxonomy (NCBI): domain Eukaryota; kingdom Metazoa; phylum Arthropoda; class Arachnida; order Araneae; family Salticidae; genus Maratus; species Maratus michaelseni. The sequence continues at coordinate 192,710,229 of OZ007587.1, forward strand.
ACATTACTATTTAAAAACCTATTGTCACTAACAATTAATTAACATTGATGATTTTTTTTTTAAACATACTATTTCAGAAGATTAGCAATACTAATAAGTTGAAACATTAAAATAATTTTAATTACACCGAAAACGAAGAAAATGTACAACTTTTATGATTTTGCCGAGTTTAATCTAAAACAACATTAAAAATAATCATTTAGCTCTATTTGAAATGTAGTTGTACTTAAATCATAATTAAAGTTAAAGTATTATTTTATTTGACCCAAGACAAGCTCGTGTGTTTGAAATTTAAATACAGAAAAAGTATTATATAATTTTCCCCCTTTTTTTTTTTTTACATAATTTTTTAATACACTTCATAAAACCGAAGTACATTCATTCTTCCGAGATTTTTTATTTTATTCCGTCCATCTATCTAATAAAGAAGAGAATTTCCAACGACTAAATATGTGAAGGTAAGGAAGACGAAATTTTTATTTTGAAGCATAAATTTCTCAGGTACTTAGTTTAAACTTCTCACGTCTCTTTTGTAAATTGAAAATATCGATGTATTTTGCTTAGCATTACATCGAACTGAATTCTTTAGCTGTTCAGAGGTTATTAGTTAATACACTACTAAATTTTATCTGCTAAAACATTCATGCGTACTAAATTAAATTTGAAGATATATAACTTTTATCAGCTGGAAAAAGCTAGTTATGAAATAAACCCTGAAATTCTAAAATAAGACAATTTCTAGTTATTTGCGCAGAAGAAAATAAAAAAAAAGTTATAGCTATAAGATATCGTGTTGGTTAAAAATGAATATGCCTTTGAACATATAACAGTCACATTTTAAAGAAATTAGTATCAGCAAAAGTCTTTAAAATTGATTCGCAAGAAAATAAAATTAAATATTCAATAAAGAAGAATTTAGCTACTAATGATAGCTAATTAGACACTTTTAGTTTTTTTTAATTAAGTCTTTGTGAAAATAATTGATTTGAGACAAGTTTGAAAATTCATTAGTTATGATTTTAATGTGAAAAATTGTTAAAATACACCGTACTGATATTTATAAACTATCGAGAAAAAGAAAGTGATACAAGTAAAAATGGTAATGATGATTACATGATTCTACATTTCTAATCTGTAAAAAATATGGCATTCAAATAAAAATTGAATAAATCATCTGTCCAGAATATACATAGTCAATGAAAGTTTTTAAGGTTTCTTAATTTCACAAAAAGCAGGATTTTAAATTTGATTTCGATGCAATGAATATTTATTATAAAAAAATTACAAGTCATAAATGCTCTTCAGAAGTTTTCAAGTTATATGATTCATATTAATTCAAAATATGACGTGTGAATATATTGTACTAGAATTTTTTTTGTTTGTTTAACCAGCAAAAAACATATTAACTCATGATTTTAAAGATATTTTTCCAAGCATAAACTTTTTTATTAAAAATTGTATTTTTAAATAGAAACACTACCCATATATTGCCTCAGAATTACAAATTTATTCTTAAGAAATTTAGCAGTTTATTCGTATTTTTTATTCTTATTTTTATTTATAAAAGTATTACAATTAATGTAAAGTAAATAGAAAATATAATGCTACATTTATAACGATCGCGGTTTATCGAATTAATTTATTCAATTTATTTACAATGGTAACACAAAAGTCTTATTGAAACTTTTACACAAATGTCATATGCAATTTCATTTTTCACGAAAGAAATATTTAACTAAATTCGCCTCAATCTTTATTTCTAAATATGACTTTAAATTTAAGAATTTACGCTACGTAGATTACTGAGGTAATCTAAAAGTGCCCCAACGTATTTTCACTGCATATTTTATCCAGCAAAATATGTTAATGAGGCTATTTATATACTTATGACCAGCATTCAAATTGGGAATATGGAAGCTTATATTAATTTCCTTTAAATTATAAATTACGCTTATTTAAAACAAGTTTCATAATTAACTGTTTAGTACTTCAAGGTAGATTAAGAAAGAGTAGCAATTCGTTAAAATTGCATTTTACGTGAAATGTCTCTTTTGATTAATAGTGTAAGGTCACGAAGTCTCTAATAATTTTTTTAACATTTACAACACATTATAACATATTAATACAGCATTTACAAGGATTATCCAAGATATGCTTTATTTAAAGAGGAAATATGTATATTAAGTAATTTTAAATAATCTATATTAATAAAAGAAAGTTTCGCTCTGTGTGTGTGTCCGTGTGTCTGTGTGTGTGTGTCTGTTGGCGATGGCTAGCAAAATCTAGCCCACCTAGAAGTCTGGAAATTTAGATGTGGATAGTCCAAGGTCTGGCCATGTGCACCTGAGCCTCAGAATTTTAATATTTTGATAATTAGCGTAGATATTAATTAGATTCTCATTAACCATCGCTTCTAAAATGTCCTCTTTTAAATCAAAATGGCGAAAGAAACGAACTAGCGCATTGGATTTGGATTCGAAATTATTTTACTAATTAGCGAATTTTAAGAAAACTAATTGAGATATCAATTTGAAAATTTCTAAGCATATGTAAAAAAAAATATTCTGTATCTGATTATGTGATTTTTGAAAAATTCGGTTGGCAATTTTTTTTAAGTTATGCAAAAAACTGCCAAAAATCTGCCGGAGCCAGTGAAAACGATCCGAGAAATTTTCAGACAGGGATCTGCTTTCATTAAAAACTGAACTACAAAGAGATCTGTTTCTCGGGCCGATCCCTCCATTTAGTTTGCGAAAATGAAAGGAAATAATTGACAATTTTTACTAATGAACAAAAATTTAAGTAACTAATTAAGATATAGATTTGAAATTGAGGTCGAGAAGGGGTGTCATCTGCCGGCTATTTTAGCGTAGCGTCTTCGTTATGTTCTAATTATCAGAAAAATGTAATTCTTTTTTTAATGATCCCGTTAATGTAGGTGGCGGTGGTTCTTTTGAACAAATTATTCATTATATTTGTGGGTATGGGGAGGGAGAGGGTTAACGCCTTTCTCTGAGATTGTAATTATCTCGGGCCCGGGCAACGCCGGGCGGGTTAGCTAGTTGTATATAAATAAATCCTGTTTTTTGTTAGAGCACAATTCATGTATGCCAAATTAGATAACCATGTTTCTAAAATTCTAATGACGATTTCATAATGTAAATCTATTTTAATTATCAAAAATAAACTAGATTTTTTCTTAAATTGATTTTTTTTTTCAATAAAATTTAATTGTGTCAAAATTTTTAATACTGAATGGAATGGAAATTTTCACCTTTGCGGTACCAAAGTGTCTTTTTTTTTTGGAAGGGGGGATCTTTAACTTATAACAGAAAAACTATTTAAATGATAAAAAATTACATTATTTGTAATGCAATAGTCTTCGAAATATTATGGCGGACATATTCATAAATATGGATATTTTACATTTAAAAGTAAAGCTTACTGGACAATCTACTTCTCAAATCTACTATCGTTCTTTTAAAAATATATTTCACAATTTTCTTTAAAACTAATTCTTTAATTTATAAATGATTTTCAAATAATTTCTTTCAATTACTTAGTAAAATATTTTTCTGTCTGCTCTTTTCCAGTGGCGATACATAATTAATCATCAAAGTTAACCATTAAAGAAAAATGAAAAACAAAACCGGAATTGAAAACTATTATTTTCATAGGAACGAAAATCAGAAAGATCACAAAAAATGTTAATTTTCAGAGAGAGGCAACCAAAACTAAAATAAATCAAAATTGTTATATAGATATCGAATCTGAATGGAAATTACTTTTCTGCTCCCTAACAAACCTTAAAAATATTTTATTTTGTTAATTTGAATTTATAAAATTTCAATTATTTTAACAAGCAAATTTACATCAATTTCTTATGATCCTTAAAGTTTTAACATAAGTTCATACCAACTTTTAATCACAAATTCTGTATTATAAAACTATTTAAACTGCCGAAAAAGAAGAAAAATTACTATCTAGGGTATAAGAATAAATAATGTCATATCAAAACACATATCCCCAAAGTACAAATCGAAGTACCAAACCAATACCGGCAAATACTTTTTTGTGTCAAATTTTAAGACTAGACATCTAGGACAGGATGTAGGATTGTTATTTAGAGTAACAAGGACAAATTATATCTGAGTGTTAAACAATCTACATTAAATTAAGGGCACAGTGGACCACCAAAATCAACTTTTATATTTACAACATATTTTTCCTTGAAAATTATAGCAAATGTTTTTATTGTTATCAAATATCCGTATTCGAATTATGATTAAAATATCTATATAAGTACCCAAGATAATCAAGTTTTTAATTTTTAAATCTCAAATAATTATCATTAATCGAAGTCCTCCATGCGAATTCCATTTTTACGAGCATGTTTAAAAATATTCCACAATAATCATTTTATAGAAATTAAATTTGCTAAAATATGATAGTTTATCTTTGGTTTCAAATAAAACTTTAAAAACTGAGTTAATTTTAATTCTATAGATTTTAATTTAAAAAATATATAGTAATTTTTATTGCATTATTATTTTTTTAATTTTAATTATCTTTAAATGACATTATTTTCAGTAACTTATGTTTATCCTAATCCTAATCCTAATAATATTATAAATCTGATTGTGTGCAAATGTTAGGCTGAAGCCAGTGTCAAAATGGAGCATTTAATGATCCTGTATCGTTGCATATAGGCTGATTATAACCCTCATATGAACATAGGCTGGGTTTTGTTTATTTTATTCAAATATTTTTCTTAATAATTAAAAATTTCGTTATTTTCATTGAGAATAAATGGACATTTTTTCGTATAGCATTTTAAAATGGTTAAATTTACTTTACCGTTGCTAATACTTTATCGTTGCCTAAACTAATTCAAAACCCGAAAAAATAATTTTTACTCAACAATTTAGTTTCAATTGAAAAATTTTCACGGGAAAAATGAAAGTGAAATTTAAAAAAATTAAAGAATTAAGAAGAAGATTAAATAATATTATTAGAAATAAAACGTACTTTTTTTTTTAGTTTTTGATAATAATACAAGGTTTCAATATGCATAACCATAGGAAACAGGCGAATATGACGTCATTTATTGAAAATAAAGCGGATATGCTTTGATTGGTGAAATAAAATGATCTTGGGTTTTTTCTTCACTTTTTTCTTTTTTTTTTCTTTTGTATGGTAATAATACTTGCCGTTTTATCGTCTGCGCACGGCTAATATAACTCACAATACCGTATTTTTTATTTAAATTTTAAAAAAGTAAAAAGAAGTTTCAAAAGAAAATGGTTAGCAAATGTCAATAATATGCTCCGCAAAATTATCCATGTCGTAAATGATGTCATGGATCGCGAGAAATAGTGATTTTTCATTCTTAAAACTAAAAGAAATAACTCGATTACCTAAAAAAAATGACGAATGTTAATAGTTCCATTTTTGTTGATAAAACCTAAAGATTTAATATTATTTCGTTAAAGTAACATAATTTTCCCTATGCCAGTATTGAAATTAATTGCCTAGAAAATAAAATTAACAAGAATTATGTCATTAAAAAGGGATTTCTCTGGGGGAAAAGGAGACGTCCTATTTGAAATAAAACGGGAATTTTCCGATATATTTTAAAATGAGTGTGAATCAATTCCTTACATTAATAATACAAGGATCAATAAATATAGAAAGTAGATGAGTTTCACGCCATATTTATAACGAAAAATTTAAATGTTTTGTTATCTATACTGATTATAAAGCATGAGTATCCGTTATTTCGTTATTTCGTTCCGCATGAGTATCCGAGTTTTCTGCTAAAAATCACATCATAATTTTAAGAAAAGGAAAATGAACACGAATCTATTATTTTAAAATCTGACCGTGTGTTTGTATTTCGCAACTACTCCGAGACTATCGAACGCAACGCGATTTACTACCGGTTAGTTTACTACCGGTTTAGCGAATACCGGTTATAATTGATCCGAGGATGTCACACAAACTCTCAGAATTAAAAAAATAAATTAAATGCCCTTTTTTTTTAACGAAGTTTCTCTAAAAACGGAAAGTAACTTACTCCATATTTGTGTATAAAAAAGTAGAAATAAAACAGATCAGTATATTTTTTACACCATTTTCTCATTAAAACTGAAAAACAGAATTTATTTTCACTTTGAATAGATGGTGAAAACAAAATCTTGATTTCAGTAAATTATCCGAAAAATACAAACATATTTTCACATATTCAAACTTCATGAATCAATTTATTCTGGAGAACAAAAATTGCCTGCCAATATACTGTCATTTAGAAAACAAGATTTGTTTCAACTATATATTAAACCAAGGAGGCAGAATTGAATTTAAAGAAAAAGCATATTAATGTTTAATGTTTTAAGCTAATTAATGTTTTTTTTGAAGGATGGCTGTTAAAACGTTTCACAAAGGCGTTAAAAGTAAAAATGTTTATCAGGTAAAATTGACATTTGTTTTTACCCAATTCGTCTATTTCCACGATTTTATTTGGCCCTCCTTTTTGCTTTGGTTGCAATTTCATTTTCGCGATTATTTGGCACAAAATTTCACTTTTTTAAGACTGAGTTATGTCAAGGTCCCTATAATAATACATAAAGTATTGTCTCCTATGAAATGTGATAAACAGTTAATTATTAACGTTTTAAATTATTGGGAGTAAAATATTTTGCTTAATTAATGTATTTATTCTTCTTTTAATGTTGCGTGAACGAAGTCACGGGTAACAGCTAGTAATATTATAAATCTGATTGTGTGCAAATGTTAGGCTGAAGCCAGTGTCAAAATGGAGCATTTAATGATCCTGTATCTTTGCATATAGGCTGATTATAACCCTCATATGAACATAGGCTGGGTGTTGTTTATTTTATTCAAATATTTATCTTAATAATTCAAAATTTCGTTATTTTCATTGAGAATAAATGGACATTTTTTCGTATAGCATTTTAAAATGGTTAAATTTACTTTACCGTTGCTAATACTTTATCGTTGCCAAAACTAATTCAAAACCCGAAAAAATTACTTTTACTCACTAATTTAGTTTCAATTGAAAAATTTTCACGGGAAAAATGAAAATGAAATTAAAAAAATTAAAGAATTAAGAAGAAGATTAAATAATATTATTAGAAATAAAACGTACTTTTTTTAGTTTTTGATAATAATACAAGGTTTCAATATGCGTAACCATAGGAAACAGGCGAATATGACGTCATTTATTGAAAATAAAGCAGATATGCTTTTATTGGTGAAATAAAATGATCTTGGGTTTTTTCTTCACTTTTTTCTTTTTTTTTTCTTTTGTATGGTAACAATACTTGCAGTTTTACCGTCTGCGCACGACTAATATAACTAACTATACCGTATTTTTTATTTAAATTTTAAAAAAGTAAAAAGAAGTTTCAAAAGAAAATGGTTAGCAAATGTCAATGATATATGCTCCGCAAAATTATCCATGTCGTAAATGATGTCATGGATATCGAGAAATAGTGATTTTTCATTCTTAAAACTAAACGAAATAACTCGATTACCTAAAAAAAAATGACGAATGTGAATAGTTCCATTTTTGTTGATAAAACCTAAATATTTAATATTATTTCGTTAAAGTAACATAATTTTCCCTATGCCAGTATTGAAATTAATTGCCTAGAAAATAAAATTAACAAGAATTATGTCATTAAAAAGGGATTTCTCTGCGGAAAAAGGACACGTCCTATTTCAAATAAAACGGGAATTTTCCAATATATTTTAAAATGAGTGTGAATCAATTCCTTACATTAATAATACAAGGATCAATAAGTATAGAAAGTAGATGAGTTTCACGCCATATTTATAACGAAAAATTTAAATGTTTTGTTATCTATACTGATTATTAAGCATTAGTATCCGTTATCTCGTTATTTCGTTCCGCATGAGTATCCGAGTTTTCTGCTAAAAATCACATCATAATTTTAAGAAAAGGAAAATGAACACGAATCTATTATATTAAAATCTGACCGTGTGTTTGTATTTCGCAACTACTCCTAGACTATCGAACGCAACGCGATTTACTACCGGTTAGTTTACTACCGGTTTAGCGAATACCGGTTATAATTGATCCGAGGATGTCACACAAACTCTCAGAATTAAAAAAATTAAATTAAATGCCATTTTTTTTAACGAAGTTTCTCTAAAAACGGAAAGTAACTTACTCCATATTTGTGTATAAAAAAGGAGAAATAAAACAGATCAGTATATTTTTTACACCATTTTCTCATTAAAACTGAAAAACAGAATTTATTTTCACTTTGAATAGATGGTGAAAACAAAATCTTGATTTCAGTAAATTATCCGAAAAATACAAACATATTTTCACATATACAAACTTCAGGAATCAATTTATTCTGGAGAACAAAAATTGCTTGCCAATATACTGTCATTTAGAAAACAAGATTTGTTTCAACTATATATTAAACCAAGGAAGCAGAATTGAATTTAAAGAAAAAGAATATACTATTTCTTATTAATGTTTTTTTTTAAGTATGGCTGTTAAAACGTTTCACAAAGGCGTTAAAAGTAAAATTGTTTATCAGGTAAAATTGACATTTGTTTTTACCCAATTTTATTTGGCCCTCCTTTTTGCATTGGTTGCAATTTCATTTTCATGATTATTTGGCACAAAATTTCACTTTTTTAAGACTGAGTTATGTCAAGGTCCCTATAATAATAAATACCGTATTGTCTCCTATGAAATGTGATAAATAGTTAGTTAATTATTAACGTTTTTAATTATTGGGAGTAAAATATTTTGCTTAATTAATGTATTTATTCTTCTTTTAATGTTGCGTGAACGAAGTCACGGGTAACAGCTAGTCCTAATAATATTATAAATCTGATTGTGTGCAAATGTTAGGCTGAAGCCAGCGTCAAAATGGAGCTTTTAATGATCCTGTATTTTTGCATGTAGTTTGATTATAACCCTCAAATGAACATAGACTAGGTTTTATTTATTTTATTCAAATATTTTCTTTAATAATTAAAAATTTCATTATTTTCATAGAGAATAAATGGACATTTTTCAATAAAATTTAACCATTTTACTTTATTGTTGCTAGGGCTTTGATCGTTGCTAAAAAATAAAAACTCGGAAAAATAATTTTTCCTCAACAACTAATTTTTAATTGAACGATTTTCACGTGAAAAATGAAAATTAAAAAGAATTCAAAAGAAGATGAATTTCCGTGATATTTGAAACAACATTATACATGATGATACAGTATAAATATCGGTTACATTAAAAAGATCTTTTTCTGTCAAAAATTGCGTTATAATTAGAAGGAAAAATGAGCAATAATTATATTATTTAAAATAGATTTCGCTTGGACCATGGAACTATGAAAAGGATCCTCCTCGGTTTGGACAAATATGACGTCATAAATAAAACATGTAATTTCCAAATGTTCGTAATAATACAAGGAGCATGAATATCAATGTATAATGAAAGTAGATAGATAATGGACGTATTATTTAAGATGAAAAACTGAATATTTTTTATCGTTACTGATTAATAATTAGCTTGAATACCAGTTACATACAAATATGAGTTTTCCGCTAAAATTTACACCCTGATTGCCAGAAAAAGAAAATTAACAAGAATTATGCCATTAAAAAGAGATTTCTCTGAGGAAAAAGTGATGTCATATTTGAAATAAAACGGGAATTTTCAAATGTGTTTTTCAAGGAGCGTGAATCAATTCCTTACATTAATCATACAAGGATCGGTAATTTTAGAAAGTAAATGACTTTTACGCCATATTAAAACGAAAAATTTGAAATATTTTTTTTATCTACACCGATTATTAAGCATGAATATCAGTTACATACAGATGAGAGTTTTTTGCCAAAAACCAAAACGTAATTATTAGGAAAAGAAAAATAAATACGAATCTATTATATTAAAATCTGACCGCCTGTTTGCATTTCGCAACCACTCCTTTCAGGTTGTCCAACGCAACACGATTTACTTAAGACCGGTTATCATTGATCCGAGGATGTCATAAACTCTCAGAATTTAAAAAAATGATTTAAATTCAGTGTTTTTTTTTTTTTTTTTTTTTTTGTAAATTTTAACGAAGTTTCTCTAAAAATGGCAACTAAATTATTCCATAAAACGGATTAATATATTTTTTCTTATTAAAACTGAAAAAAAAAGAATTTATTTTCAATTTGAATAGATGGTGAAAGGAAAAAAAAATATTGATTATAGTAAATTTTTTCAAATATAAAAACGTATTTTCACATATTTAAACTTCATGAATCAATTTATTCTGGAGAACAAAAATCGTCTGTCAACATATTTTAATTTAGAAATATTTTTTTTCAGGTATAAATTAAATCAAGGAGGCAAATTTAAGGTCCTTGCAGTTAGGTCTACAATTATTGCTCCCTATTCACAAGAATTGAATTTAATGAAAAATAATATACTATTTCCATTATCTTTGAAGGATGTTACTAAAACGTTTCACAAAGGCGTGAAAAGTAAAATAGTTTACCAGGTAAACTTGACATATGTTTTTACACAATTCGCCGATTTCCACGATTTTATTTGGCCCGCCTTTTTTCATTGGTAGCAGTTTCCTTTTCGTGATTATTTGTCACAAATTTTCACTTTTTTAAAACTTAGTTATGTCAAGGCCTGTATAACATAGAAATACGGTATTGTCTCCTATGGAATGTGATAAAGAGTTAGTTAATTATTTACGATTCTAATTATCGGAAATGAAATATTTTGCTTAATTAATGCATTTATGCTTCTTTTAATGATACGTGAACGAAGTCACGGGTAACAGCTAGTAATATTATAAATCTGATTGTGTGCAAATTTTAGGCTGAAGCCAGTGTGAAAATGAAGCATTTAATTATCCTGTATCTTTGCATATAAGTTGATTATAACCCTCATATGAACATAGGCTGGTTTCCGTTTATTTTATTTCAATATTTTTCTTAATAATTCAAAATTTCATTATTTTCATAGAGAATAAATGGACATTTTTTCGTATATTTTAAAATGGTTGGTTGGTTTGGTTGGTTTGGCCCAAAGGGCCCGGTTTTGCAGCTTTTTTTAAAATGGTTAAATTTATTTTACCGTTGCTAATACTTCATCGTTGCCAATATGAAATAAAACCCCTGAGTAATAATTTTTAATCAACAATTTATTTTCACGTGAAAAATTTCCACGTAAAAAATGAAAACGAAATGAATTATATAAGAATTAAACAGAATATGAAATGATGTCATATTAGAAATAAAACGTGCGTTTTCAAATATTTGATAATAATACAAAGTGCATAAATACGAGTAAGTATGGAAAGCAAGCGAATATGATGTCATATATAGAAAAATAAAACATTTGTTTTGATGTTAAAATAAAATGATCTTGGGTTATCAAATTATTTGTGATTAATTTCTCTGATTTTTTTCGTTTTCTTTTTCACATGAAAGGAATTAGTTTAAATGTACGTAATATATGTATTTTAAATGTATGTGTTGTAAATTAAAGTTCTGTGTTTTAAATGAAATGAGTGAAAGATTTATATTTTTAATGAATTCAATACAAATGATGGGATAGGTTGGCGATTTATCGTCTGCACACGGCTAACATAAAGTTACCATATTTTTAATTTAAATTTTAAAAAGTAAAAAAAAAATTAAAAATTAAAAACTATATATATTGGATGGCAAATATCAATGATATGCATCGCAAAATTATCCGTATCGAAAATCAGAAAATTTTAATAAAAATAACTATATTTTTTAAAAGAAAGTTGCTTTTCTCATAAAAGCTAAACATTTAATATGATTATGTCAAAGTAACAGCATTTTTCCTCTATCATTTTCCCACAATCGAAACACATTTGTAAATCGTCGTTTCGAACCGGAATTTAATATTATATTTCTTTTAGTTTTAAAATAGGAAAAATTTTGTTGTCGTTTTTAAATAGAACTTTTTTTAAAGTTGTTTCATAATAGATTTTTGTAAAGTCTTGTAGGATAAGAAAAATTGCATAGATTTTAAAGCAATGTTTAAGTAAAATTACAATATTTTTTAAACTTAAACAAGAATGAAAAATTATGCGTCAAACATAGATTACGTAACACTTTCCAACGCTTCCAAAATAATTTTACAAATCATACCGTTTAATAAGCTAAAAAAACATCTAAGTAAACAATTTGAAAAACGCATAACATATTTAAAAACGTAATTTCAGGAATTTCCAACATATACAATATTCGGAAAAATATCCGAATACTTTTATGTAGCCCTGTATATGATCTATAGATTTGTATATACTACATAGGATGCTAAATTTTAGTTCAGTTAGGAAACGCGTAGCACAGTTTAAAATTCTCCGGCTGGAGTTCCTGTCAATAAACGGAAATATGTTCGCGAACTTTAGTGCTTCCCTGTATAGGATCTACAGAATTTATACACACCACGTAATAGATAAAAAGCGAGTTAAACTTAAAATCGCGTTCAGTAACTTAAAACGCACTTCCAGGAATTATTGTTAACAGACAGTAGAGAATTCTTTTGTGTGTCCCTGTAAATGAACGATGACTTCTATACACACACTATTCTGTAGTAAGCCTCTTGTAATGCACATTAGTGATATATATAAATTTCAATGCGTTTAAAATAGTGAAACATTATTTAATTAAACCGCAGACGATTTTTCTCCATAGGTGTAATATAACGGAATTCTTTTGACTGTCCCTGTAAAGTAACTATAAGTGCTATGCACACCCTATTCCATAATAAGTTTCTTCTAATGCACCTTAGTGTTGTATATAAATTTCAATGCGTTTAAATTAGTGAAACATTATTTAAATAAACCGCAAATGATTTCCCCCCATAGACCGCAATGTAACGAAATTCTTTTGAGTGTCCCTGTAAAAAAACTATAAGTACTACACACTTCAGTTGAAATAGGGAACATCCTATGGATAACGACAATAACATATAAAAATTGCAGAGCAATCCGAGCCTATTTACGGGAGTTAGAGTACGGACAGACGACCAGACGGCAGACGGCCGACGGCCAGACAAACCGAAGCCATAAACACTATTCAACTAGGTTGGAAAGTGTTAAAAACAGCAATGTTATCGAAAAGAAAATCGATTTTACCAACAAATTCGCGTAATGCAAAAGCAAAGAAGAAATCAAAAAGTAATGAATCTTTTCTTCCAGCCGAACTGTGTAAACTTGAACAAGCCGATCGTGCCAATTCATAACATTATAAACGTGAAGCGCGTTCTATATAGTAGAATTTATTTTACATATGTAGAAAATTTCCGAGAATAGGAAGGTTAGGGGTCTAAAATTAAGTCCATAATCAATTTGCCTTTTTTTTTATCAAGTAAAATTTGGCGCAAAATTAAATACATTGTTGTAACCAGATTTGTATTTTGCGTGGTAAACACTTAATGGTATTTTAGATGATCATTTCCCCGCTCACCTTTGATGCCAACTATGACTGTAAAACATATTAAAAAATATTAGCCGATAATTTTCTAATTTTCTTATTGCTTCATGATGTAAATAGACATCCTGTTTCATACTTTAAACCTGAATCGGTCATGCCATTGTCGTTCAATTTTTATTCCTAATCCTAACCGTATCCTACCCTAATCCTGATAATAACTTTAAAGAATATTCTTTGACACGAATATGTAAATTAAATCAATATCCATAAATGGAATGAATGGAAAATAGAATAAATAGAAATGGCAAAATAAAATAATAAGAAAGTACATTTATTCGACACCTAACCCTAGAGAAAGCGTAAAAAATTTCAAGCCCATGAAAAAACTTAAAATAATCTTATATATACTAACAAAAATATGTAAATTTAGATCATCAGATTTGTGTCGTCGGTATTTATTTGCTTATAGTGTTCTTGACAATATAGATAGAGAAAATATCGAGGTTAAATTGGGCAGAATTTAAAGTACTTTCCAGCAACCTTTATTTACATTTTAGAATCGCATCAGATTGTTATATCTTTGTGAAATAGCTATCAATGTATAAAATCCATAAGCAATTTGTTCACTATTTACACCACTTAGCGTGAAGCACTTAATTTAATCCTAATCCTAATAATATTATAAATCTGATTGTGTGCAAATGTTAGGCTGAAGCCAGCGTCAAAATGGAGCTTTTAATGATCCTGTATTTTTGCATGTAGTTTGATTATAACCCTCAAATGAACATAGACTAGGTTTTATTTATTTTATTCAAATATCTTCTTTAATAATTAAAAATTTCATTATTTTCATAGAGAATAAATGGACATTTTTCAATAAAATTTAACCATTTTACTTTATCATTGCTAGGGCTTTGATCGTTGCCAAAAAATAAAAATTCGGAAAAATAATTTTTCCTCAACAATTAATTTTCAACTGAACGATTTTCACATGAAAAATGAAAATGAAAAAGAATTCAAAATAAGATGAATTTCTGTGATATTTGAAACAAAAATATGGAGTATTTGTTATTATACATGAAGTATGAATATCGGTTACATTAAAAAGATCTTTTTCTGTCAAAAATTGCGTTATAATTAGAAGGAAAAATGAACAATAATTATATTATTAAAAATAGATTTCGCTTGGACCATGGAACTATGAAAAGGATCCTCCTCGGTTTGGACAAATATGACGTCATAAATAACACATGTAATTTCCAAATGTTCGTAATAATACAAGGAGCATGAATATCAATGTATAATGAAAGTAGATAGATAATGGACGTATTATTTAAGATGAAAAACTGAATATTTTTTATCGTTACTGATTAATAATTAGCTTGAATACCAGTTACATACAAATGTGAGTTTTCCGCTAAAATTTACGCCCTGATTGCCAGAAAAAGAAAATTAACAAGAATTATGCCATTAAAAAGAGATTTCTCTGAGGAAAAAGTGACGTCATATTTGAAATAAAACGGGAATTTTCAAATGTGTTTTACAAGGAGCGTGAATCACTTCCTTACATTAATAATACAAGGATCGGTAAGTTTAGAAAGTAAATGAGTTTCATGCCATATTTAAAACGAAAAATTTGAAATTTTTTTTAATCTACACCGATTATTAAGCATGAATATCAGTTACATACAGATGAGAGTTTTTTGCCAAAAACCAAAACGTAATTATTAGGAAAAGAAAAATAAATACGAATCTATTATATTAAAATCTGACCGCCTGTTTGCATTTCGCAACTACTCCTTTCAGGTTGTCGAACGCAACACGATTTACTTAAGACCGGTTATCATTGATCCGAGGATGTCATAAACTCTCAGAATTTAAAAAACAATGATACTTAAATTCCATTTTTTTTTTTTTTTTTTTTTTTTTTTTTTTTTTGTAAATTTTAACGAAGTTTCTCTAAAAATGGCAACTAAATTATTCCATTTTTGTGGATAAAAAAGAAGAAATAAAACGGATTAATATATTTTTTCTCATTAAAACTGAAAAAAGAATTTATTTTCAAGTTGAATAGATAGTAAAAGAAAAAAAATCTTGACTACAGTCAAATTTTTGAAAAATAAAAACGTATTTTCACATATTCAAACTTCATGAATCAATTTATTCTGGAGAACAAAAAGTCGTCTTTCAACATATTTTCATTTAGAAATAAAGATTTTTTTTCAGGTATAAATTAAATCAAGGAGGCAAATTTAAGCTCCTTGCAGTTAGGTCTACAATTATTGCTCCCTATTCACAAGAATTGAATTTAATGAAAAATAATATACTATTTCCATTATCTTTGAAGGATGCTATTAAAACGTTCACAAAGGCGTTAAAAGTAAAATAGTTTACCAGGTAAACTTGACATATGTTTTTACACAATTCGCCGATTTCCACGATTTTATTTGGCCCGCCTTTTTTCATTGGTTGCAGTTTCCTTTTCGTGATTATTTGTCACAAATTTTCCCTTTTTTAAAACTTAGTTATGTCAAGGCCTCTATAACATAGAAATGCAGTATTGTCTATGTGATAAAGAGTTAGTTAATTATTTACGATTCTAATTATCGGGAATGAAATATTTTGCTTAATTAATGCATTTATGCTTCTTTTAATGATACGTGAACGAAGTCACGGGTAACAGCTAGTAATATTATAAATCTGATTGTGTGCAAATGTTAGGCTGAAGCCAGCGTCAAAATGGAGCTTTTAATGATCCTGTATCTTTGCATATAGGGTGATTATAACCCTCAAATGAATATAGGCTAAGTTTTATTTATTTTATTCAAATATTTTCTTTAATAATTAAAAATTTCATTACTTTCATAGAGAATAAATGGACATTTTCCATAAAATTTAACCATTTTACTTTATCGTTGCTAGGGCTTTGACCGCTGCCAATAAATAAAAATACGAAAAAATAATTTTTCCTCGACAATTAATTTTTAATTGAACGATTTTCACGTGAAAAATGAAAATTAAAAAGAATTCAAAAAGAGATGAATTTTCGTGATATTTGAAATAAATATATGGGGTATTTGTTATTATATATGAAGTATGAATATCGGTTACATTAAAAAGATATTTTTTGACAAAAATTGCGTTATAATTAGAAGGAAAAATGAACAATAATTGTATTATTAAAAATAGATTTCGCTTGGACCATGGAACTATGAAAAGGATCCTCTTCGGTTTCGGTTTGGACAAAAATGACGTCATAAATAAAACATGTAATTTTCAAATGTTCGTAATAATACAAGGAGCAGAAATATCAATGTATAACGAAAGTACATAGATAATGGACGTTTTATTTAAAATGAAAAACTGAAATATGTTTTATCGTTACTGATTAATAATGAGCTTGAATACCAGTTACATACAAATGTGAGTTTTCCGCTAAAATTTACGCCCTGATTGCCAGAAAAAGAAAATTAACAAGAATTGTGCCATTAAAAAGAGATTTCTCTGAGGAAAAAGTGATGTCATATTTCAAATAAAACGGGAATTTTCAAATGTGTTTTACAAGGAGCGTGAATCAATTCCTTACATTAATAATACAAGGATCGGTAAGTTTAAAAAGTAGATGAGTTTCACGCCATATTTAAAACGAAAAATTTAAATATTTTTTTTATCTATACCGATTATTAAGCATTAATATCAGTTACATACAGATGGGAGTTTTTTGCCAAAAACCAAAACGTGATTATTACGAAAAAAATAAATAAATACGAATCTATTATATTAAAATCTGACCGCTTGTTTGCATGTCGCAACTACTCCTTTCAGGTTGTCCAACGCAACGCGATTTACTTAACAACGGTTATCATTGATCTGAGGATGTCATAAACTCTCAGAATTTTAAAAAATGATTTAAATTCCGAGATTTTTTTTTTCTTTTTTTTGTAAATTTTAACGAAGTTTCTCTAAAAATGGCAACTAAATTATTCCATTTCTGTGGATAAAAAAGAAGAAATAAAACGGATTAATGTATTTTTTCTCATTAAAAGTGAAAAAAAGAATTTGAAAAAGAATTTAATTTGAATAGATGGTGAAAAAAAAAATCTTGATTACAGTAAAATTTTTGAAAGATAGAAACGTATTTTCACATATTCAAACTTCATGAATCAATTTATTCTGGAGAACAAAAATCGTCTGTCAACATATTTTCATTTAGCAATAAAGATTTTTTTTTTCAGGTATAGATTAAATCAAGGAGGCAAATTTAAGCTCCTTGCATTTAGGTCTACAATTATTGCTCCCTATTCACAAGAATTGAATTTAATGGAAAAGAATATACTATTTCCACTATCTTTGAAGGTTGCTATTAAAACGTTTCACAAAGGCGTTAAAAGTAAAATAGTTTACCTGGTAAACTTGACAAATGTTTTTACACAGATCACCGATTTCCACGATTTTATTTGTCCAGCCTTTTTTCATTAGTTGCAGTTTCCTTTTCGTGATTATTTGTCACAAAATTTCACTTTTTTAAAACATAGTTATGTCAAGTCCTCTATAACATAAAAATACAGTATTGTCTCCTATGGAATGTGATAAAGAGTTAGTTAATTATTTACGATTCTAATTATCGGGAATGAAATATTTTGCTTAATTAATGCATTTATGCTTTTTTTAATGGTACGTGAACGAAGTCACGGGTAACAGCTAGTATATACATAAACAAGATAATGTAGTAAGAAATATGTAACATATGTTTATGCAAATAAACAGTATAATAATGCACATTTAGCAATGCACACATATACAAATTGTACACCAAATACCACCTTAAAAGCACTGTTGTATAGAAGAATTCTGCAATTGTTGTTTTTCGTTTTACGAAGAGGAATTCCTCGATTTTAACGATTTTACTTGGTCCTCCTTTTTAGCACTTTCCAACCTAGTTGAAAAGTGCTTATGACTTCGGTTTGTCTGGCCGTCTGGCCGTCTGTCCGTGCTCTAACTCCCGTAAATATGCTCGGATTGCTCTGCAATTTTTATATGTTTTTGTCGTTATCTATGGCACGTTCCCTATTTCAACTGAAGTGTGTAGCACTTATAGTTTTCTTACAGGGACACTCAAAAGATTTCCGTTACATTGCGGTCTATGGGGAAAAATCATTTGCGGTTTATTTTAAAAATGTTTCACTATTGTAAACGCATTGAAATTTATATAGATCACTAAGATGCATTAGAAGAAGCTTAATATGGAATAGTAGGTGTATAGCACTTAGAGTTACTTTACAGGGACAGTCAAAATAATTCCGTTACATTACGTCTATGGAGAAAAATCGTCTGCGGCTTATTTAAATAATGTTCCACTATTTTAAACGCATTGAAGTTTATATATATTACTAAGGTGCATTACAAGAGGCTTACTACAGAATAGTGTGTGTATAGCAGTCATCGTTCATTTACAGGGACACACAAAAGAATTCTCTACTGTCTGTTAACAATAATTCCTGGAAGTGCGTTTTAAGTTACTGAACGCGATTTTAATCTTAACTAGCTTTTTGTCTATTACGTGGTGTGTATAAATTCTGTAGATCCTATACAGGGCAGCACAAAAGTTCGCGAACACATTTCCGTTTATTGACAGAAACTCCAGAAGGAGAATTTAAACTGTGCTACGCGTTTCCTAACTAAACTAAAATGTAGCATCCTATGTATATATACAAATCTATAGATCATATACAGGGCTACATAAAAGTATTCGGATATTTTTCCCAATATCGTATATATTGAAAATTCCTGAAATTACGTTTTTAAATATGTTATGCGTTTTCCAAATTGTTTACTTAGATGTCATCTTTCAGCTTATTAAACGGTAATGATTTGTAAAATTATTTTAGAAGCGCTGGAAAGTGCTACATAATCTATGCTTGACGCATGATTTTTCGTTCTCGTTTCATTAGTTGCAGTTTCATTTTCGCGATTGTATATATTATTTGGCATGAAATTTCACTTTTTTAATACTGGGTTATGTCAAGGCCCCTATAGCAAAGAAATACCGTATGGTCTTCTATAAAATGTGGTACAGCTTTGGTTAATTATATATGTTGTTAATTATCAAGTGAAATGTTTTGCTAAATTAATGCATTTATCCTTTTTTTAATGTTACGTGAACGAAGTCACGGGTAACAGCTAGTATATATATATATATATATATATATATATATATATATATATATATATATATATATATATATATATATATATATATATATATATTTAAAAATGAATACACATGTGAAGAACGAAGGATAAAACACCATAAGAAGCAATGGAATGGACACTAAAGGAATTATACTTAAAAGGATGAAAAAGCAAAAATTGAAACAGGTCTGTAGGGAGCATCTGAGAGAAATGCAATAAAATTTTAGAAAATGAAAGGTGCATGGTACATTTTAAATTCATTAAAAATTTTTAAAATCTCCAATCTGTAAAAAACAGGTTTTAATAAATAAATGAGTAATAAATACTTAATATCTTTACTTAAAAGCTTTTAAACTATATTTAAAATTTTTAGTATTATTTATGACACTTTGTATAGATTTTTATGTACTTATGATAAATATATAGTCAGTTTTTATATCCACTAATAAATCTTTCTGTAATACTTGAAATATCAAGTTTGTGACATGTAACATATTCTCACTAATATTACTAAAAATATGTTTTTACGATAAGAAACAAGCAACTAATTCTGTTTCTAGTAATCTAAAATTACACATATTTTATAAATTTTAATGATATGGAATTTAATGAAATAACTGAAATTAGAAAACAAGTCTTAGAAAAAATTATGAAATTTTTAAATTTGTATAATTTCTATATTGAGTATCTGAAGTTTCTTTTAATGACATAATAAACTTTTCACAATACCTGATAGTTGTTTTTTAAGGTATAAAATTTTCAAATATTACAGAACATTTTCTACATAAATGTTTTGTCGCTGAAAAAGTAGAAAAAGTAATTCACCTTTAAAAGTGTAGTAACCAATTGCTTCCCTAAAATAAAATTTTGATGAGTATTTTCTATATTATTTAATAAATATATATATAAATAATATACAGAATATACAAAATAAATAAATATACCATTAAAATTAAATTAAATAATGAAATATACAAAATACATAAAATAAATAAATATATAAAAATAAAATTTTCCATGGCAGAATAAATATTTATAACAAAAAGTCATTGAGTCTGCAAAAATAACTCTTCGCAGAGGGACTAAATCAAAGCAGTCCGGTCAAAGGAATAGCTACCAACTTTTACGCTTTTGTGTTACCTCTAAAATTTAATAGTATTTGTTTCCCTTATTTAATCACAAATTACGGCAATTAAATAAGGAAAAATTTAGTATTAAACTTTATTGGCAAGAAGAAAGCGTAAAAGTTGGCAGCTATGTAGAATGTGTTTTAAATGAGCATGGCTCAAGCAGACAGCGGCTGCACAAAAATACATATAATGCTCTTAAAAAAAGATCGTAATTGAAAGTTTTTTTTTAAATTTAAAATCGAAAGCTGCGGTCATAAATATTATTATTACACTAAAAATAAAAATCGATATTTTGGAGGGTTTCTTTTCTTCTCTTTTTTTTTCTCTTTTTTTTTCTTTTTCTTTTTCCAAATTTGAAAGTCCGTTGTACCTTTAAAGCTATATTAAATTGCGAAATTTGAAAAATTATGGCAAACCTAGGGCGAAAAGAAGAAAAAATGATTTTTAGGTATGACGATATTTTGAATTATTATGTGCACATTTTGGATAAATAATTGAAGTCTTGGCGAACCACTATTTCCGAAAGAACGAACACT
Source organism: Maratus michaelseni (assembly GCA_963931845.1). Lineage (NCBI taxonomy): Eukaryota > Metazoa > Arthropoda > Arachnida > Araneae > Salticidae > Maratus > Maratus michaelseni. Next base: position 192,731,575 of record OZ007587.1, read on the forward strand.
AAAGCTGAAACGAAAACTGGAATAAAATAGAAATTTATGACCTTCGCGGTTTGGGGCGATACTTCGAAAAATGGTTTAAGAAAACGACAATTATAGAAGAATCAAAATATACTATTTCCACACGTTCGTGCCGATCAAAAAGCTTCTGCACTGTGAAAGTCTTTTACACTTTTTTGGCATTTGTTTGAAGAAGTGCATTGAAGTTTTCACTTTATTTGATCGCTTAAAGTCTGTTATTAGATAAGGCAAAAATGTCTGCACATGGAAACTGATGCTCACATTCAAGAAATTCGTACATTTTAGAAATGTGTACCAACGATATTACATTTTTTTTTGCGAATGTGATAACTTAACCGATAAAAACAAATTACAGCGTAAAACTCTAAAACAACGGTTCTTAAACTTTGTGATCTCGTGCACCCCCTTTGATGTAATATGTATTCTGGAGACCCCCAATAATATTTTTCTTAATATAAGATAAGAAATTTTTTTAATGTATACACCGTATATATTTTCATTACAGATATTCTATGTTTAGTTTACAGCGTTGGGAAAGAAGTGTTGCATTAACAAGAAAAAAAATTATAACATATAGTTTAAGACAGTTAAAATATACATGATTTTATTGGGAAAAGAATGAAGCTGTTTGTTTGTTACTAGATGTACAATACCTGTTTCAATGTTTGAAACATGTATCCGTAATTCTTCTTCAACATACAGTTGATTTCTGCATGTGTTTTTCATATGCACAAGGCTGGAGAAAGTCTTTTTACACAAACATGTGGTGCAGAAGGAAAAAGTAATTGCTTGGGAAAGCTGTTCTCTTGTAAGCCAATTTTCATGGAACCATCGCATACTAATGTCGCAAGTTGTTCGTGCTCTAAGAAAGTCAGTGATTTGATTTCCCTAATTTCTTGGAAATAAAACGGATCTCTCATTCACTCATTTTCTGTTTTTTAGGGAGGAAAATACATTCTGAAAGTTTCTTTTAAGTGCTTCAGGTGAACAAAATGTTTTCAATAATGTCAGGGGAAATGCCACAGGTATGTAAAAAGAAAAAAGGTCTGACGTTGGGAATGATGCAAAAATATAGTTTTCAAGGCAATTTGCCCACAAATCAATTTTTTGATTTTTGCTTCTACTTTGCAGGGGATTTTGAAAATGCGTATCGATTTGTTTTGTAAGCTTAAATACAGCTCATTGAGAAAATTAAAAATATCTGTATGCCACATTCACAAATCAGGGGAAATCATTGAAACGATCTTTAAAATGGGACTAGCAGTCTTACGCCACTACGCAGAGCAAAAAACATTTAGAAGAATTTTATTAATATACATTGTATGAACTCTAGACTGATCAAGGAAAGAGAAGTAATCAAATCATTGAATAAAAATGAATACGTTTTTAATCCAGTACAAGCGCAGATGCTGAAGTACTGATAGTCTATGATTTACATATCCATCTTAAATATTAAACAAGAACGAAAAATCATGCGTCAAGCATAGATTATGTAACACTTTCCAACGCTTCCAAAATACTTTTACAAATCATTACCGTTTAATAAGCTAAAAGATAACATCTAAGTAAAAGTTTGGAAAACGTATAACATAAACATAATTTCAGGAATTTCCAACATATACAATATTCGGAAAAATATCCGAATACTTTTATTCAATCCTGTATATGACCTATATATTTTTATATATACTACATAGTATGCTTTTAGTTAGGAAACGCGTAGCACAGTTCAAAATTCTCTTTCTGGAGTTTCTGTCAATAAACGGAAATGTGTTCGCGAACTTTTGTGCTGCCCTGTATAGGATCTACAGAATTTATACACACCACGTAATAGACAAAAAGCTAGTTAAGATTAAAATCGCGTTCAGCAACATAAAAAGCACTTCCAGGAATGACAGTAGAGAACTATTTTGTGTGTCCCTGTATATGAACGATGACTGCTATACACACAACATTCTGTAGTAAGCCTGTTGTAATGCGCCTTAGTCATATATATAAATTTCAATGCGTTTAAAATAGTGAAACATTATTTAATTAAACCGCAAACGATTTTTCTCCATAGATGTAATGTAACGGAATTCTTTTGACTGTCCTAAAGTAACTAAAAGTGCTATGCACACCCTATTCCATATTAAGCTTCTTGTAATACACCTTGGTGATATATATCAATTACAATATGTTTGAAATTTTGCAACATCATTAAAATAAACCGCAAATGATTTTTCCACATAGACCGTAATTTAACGGAATTCTTTTGAGTGTCCCTGTAAAAAAACTATAAGTGCTACACACTTCGGTTGAAATAGGAAACATGCTATAGATAACGACAATAACATATAAAAATTGCAGGGCAATCCGAGCATATTTACGGGAGTTAGAGTACGGCCAGACGGCCAGACAAACCGAAGTCATCAACACTTTTCAACTAGGTTGGAAAGTGTTAAAAATAGCATTAAAACTTTGGAAAGATTAATGGTGACATCTTTTACCCTTTCATGTCATTTTGTTATTGTATACAAAATTCTTATCCATTCATCAATTTTTAAAAAGTTGATGTTTCTTTTGAAAACTAGAACAAACGATTAAATAAAGAATGAAATGTTTCAAAAGATTTTGTTATTCTGAAAATGAAAAAATAATCTAACATTTTACTTTATTCAAGTAAAACAAAGTCATATCTGCAATAACAACAAGCTAAATAACTGTATTTATTAATTACTATTTTACATAACTTCTTAATCTTGTCTGAAATACGGAGTAGTAATGCCTTTTAATTATGCAATAATCATTATTAACAGCTTATGAAAGTAAAACATTTAAATAACATCTATCGTATAAATTCTAGAACGATCCAGACTATATATCCAAAACAATTTTATCTGTATCATTTATCAATGCAGAAAACAGCATTCATGCGATACAACATGGCCTTTCTGATTTTACGTTATCATATTACCTATCAAAATATGAGAAATACGTAATATGTTTGTTTGAGGGTAATCAGGGAATTTCTCCCATTCAGCAAACGCATTCCGCAGCCACTGGAAGCTAATATTAGAAAAGTATGACATCCTAGATAAATCATCACCATTATTAAAAGAGAATAATAGTTCCAGTTTCTGAATTACAGAATAAAATACTTTGGAATTCGACTATATCTTGTGGGAATTAAATTAATATTGATTTCAGAATAGATAAAGTGGCGCAACACTGATCAGCATCATTATTTACAAACGTAAATTATTATTATTTCTGTAGTACATATTAACTATTTTGTATATACAAATAGTATATTAAAGCCTTGAAACATTTTAGAGATTAATATGAATAGTGGGGTAAGATAGCTGTACCAAAACATTTCACATCTGGCAACCAATGCCCCACTTTGGATTCAGATAGTACATGGACAGACAAGTAGAAAAAGCCCGGGACACAAATTTTTTTGGCCCTCTAGCGGCGTTGATGACGTAATCAATATGGCCGCCAAAGTTTTGTGATGCGCTTCTATATTTCTCTATATAACTCGGTATAATATTTTGATATTAACCTATATTGTTAGTGATTATTAATCCGGAGAAAACGCCCTTTCCAACGGTATATTTGACATCATTGTTTAGGTTCATAATACCACAATTATTTATAACTTTATTAAAATTTTTGGTTTTGATTTTGATTTTTTCGAAACATTTTGCTAAATAACTTGAAATCCTTTGCATGCAGCTGAAAACGTGTATTATACTTTTTGTTTTTCAGAAAATTACCTTTTGAACGGCATACATGACTTCTATTTTATCACAAATATTTGCTGAAATTTTTCCAAAACAACGTAGCGTTGCACAGAGAGTCGTTATGGCAACAATGTAATTTATATGGGTTCCGAAAATTAATACAGTGGCTTTATAACTGTTTAAGTATCAAATGTAATTATTGTAATTTTTTATGTATATGTAAATAAATTCTAGTTTTTTTAGGGCTATGAAACTTTTATTTCCGTTTTAAAATCAGTGACATGAGGAACACTTAAGGCAATTGTAAAAAAAGTTTCTAACATTTATACGTACAAGAGTGAGAAACAAAAGAATGTACAATACAATATTATTCCGATTTAATAACCAAATTTAATCACATCCCATAGATTGTCAAATACACTAGTGTCAGCCATAAAATCTAAATAACATAATATCTTGCTGTCATATGCAATAATATCCAAATGATTTATGTAAATTCACTTGTGATTTCCAATCACTGTCGGAGAACTGCCCTTCACATACACAAAGTTTCGTATATCGTATTCCCATTTTAACACATTTACAAGATGTGCATCGCTTGCGGCAAGTACAGGAGGTACGTGAGTTTTGCCATTTCTGTAATTGTTGTCCACATAGGTCGGTATGATCCTCCTGAAGTTACTATCCATCTCCACTTGGTTGGCGAAGGTATTGTGTAATGTGGAACAAGGCTGTTGTTCCAAATTCTTGCTTGGAGAGTAGCTCGTTTAATGTGTTGTGTCAAATCATCTGCTGTATGAAATATGTTTTCGATGGCTCAATTCTTTCTTGTAAATAACACTCGTCTGCATTCATTGATGCTCTGAAGATCTGATGCTTGATCATAAAGTAGTGTAACAAATCGTGATATTCATCATCAATATCAGAGATGCTTGTACAGAGCTGATGCCATACACAATCAATTTCACGAAATGACATCCAGACCTTCCAAGTTGTCTTCTTGACAATGCCACAAAATGTGGAAATTGTGTCGCAATTAGTTACAGAGTGAAAATCCAACAAATTTCTGGTGAAAGTTTGGCACAGATCTCATGAATTGGAACGAATTTCCTGTAATTCCCATAACCGTACTCAATCCATAGTTCATAAATATCTTGTATTTGTGGGAACAGTGATAACCACTACATCTGAGCCCACAGTTCGTTTTAAGATGCGAGTATGTCCATTTTCTACTGCATGCTTTACATGGAGAAGTAGGCGGCCATATGCTTCTTCGTGTGAGATGGAAGAAATGCTTGATACATCCCAAATGCTTGACGCGCAGACTCGGTCATCATAAGTACAGACAACATGCTTTCCTGGATACTCGTCTCCCACCATTTTCTTAGCTAGCAACTGTAACAATTCGGTCTTGTTGTCGTTGACACATAGGAATTGCTGAAATTAGTTTAGAATTGCAGTTGAATCTGAGACTTTAATACTTATGCCACTCTCTCTTGTTTCTCGGGTATATGCCTTCATTCTGTTACTAATATATCTGTCGGATACAATATCTAGTCGTGAACTGTTCTTCAGTTGATTAATGAAATATGGTTTGAAAACATGTTCATAGCAAGGGATGACAAGGGATGACCGCCCCGGGAACCAAGCTTTCAATGTTCATAGCATCCGGAAAATGTTGTCGCAATACCAGAATTAAGCATGTGTATCACGGCTGCTCCATCAAATATTTTAGCTGTTACTTTCGGTTGGCTGTGATTAAAGGTATTGTCATATTTTGTTTGAATGCAGTAAAAGATATCCGACTTGGTGGTTGGTTTTCGGAGTACATTTGATCTTTATGTGAAAGAAGAAATCATCAATGTTGCCATCCCGTGCTTCAGATGCAACATACAACCTGTAGAATAAGTAGGAGTCTTTACGCAAGTAAGCAATTTTGGACTTTGCCTTACCTGTTTTTCTTGTTATAGTCTTGAAGACGTGAATATTAGTTCAAAGAATAATGTCATGAATTGAATTTTGAACTTGATAGAGACGGGACATAACATAATCATCATACTGTTTTAGTTATACAGTAATTTCTTCCGTAACACACTTGACAGCTTCGAAACTTGGAATTAATTTGGAGCTCCTTATTAACACTAAATCGGTTTCTTCAAATGGATTTCCTTGTTCAGTTAAGACGTTAATCATTTCTTTGGCATGTGTCAAGAACCTTTTCTCATGTGCACTGTTATCTTCATGATGCTTTGCGCCCACGTTTTTGTCATCTTTTGAATTTGATTTCTCTTCAAATTCCTCAATTAAAGAACTGATCCTTTTGCCTTCTACCATCCACTTAAGCATAACAGTTTCACTATCAAGGATTCCAATAGCACCACCTTCACCCTTTATAACTTTGTTATTGTGTTCATGAAGCTAATCGTCAGATATTCAAGAAAAAGGTGTAGCAGCTTTACTGCTCGTAAAGTTGCCACTAAGAAATTCAGCATGTATATCTGGAAGGTCCTGTAGAGTGCGCACGAATACTGGTAACCAACGATAATAGTGGACTGCGCCCAACACAAATGCCCACTGACATAACTGAGCCAAAGTATCGACGTACATTGTTAAAGTTAGGTGTACGAATACTCAATACTAGAAAGGACCCCAGTTTGGTGACTGTGTTACAATACTGAAACTGCGGACATTCAGATGTTTTCGATGAAATCCACAACTCAACCGAATCTTATTTATTTAATCTATTTTATTTATTATTACAATTTTTAAGTTGACCTTCCAAAATTTAAATTTCGAGGGAGCTACGATTTTAAAAATTTCTCCTTAAAACCCTAGAATATATTTACATATACATAAAAATTTACAATAATAACATGTGCTACTTAAATAGTTATAAAGCCACTGTATTAATTTTCGGAACCCATATAAATTACATTGTTGTCATAACGACTCTCAGTGCAACGCTGTATTGCTTTGGCAAATTTTCAGCAACTGTTTGTTATAAAATAGAAGTTATATACCGTTCAAAGGTAATTTTCTGACGAACAAAAAGTATCCGACATGTTTTCAGCTACGTGCAACAGATTCCAAGTTATTTAGCAAAATGTTTCGAAAAAGTCAAAATAAAAACCAAAAATTTTAATAAAGTTATAAATAATTGTGGTATTATGAACCTAAACAATGATGTCAAATATAGCGTTGGAAAGAGCGAATTTCTCCGGATTAATAATAACTAACAATATAGGTTAATATCAAAATATTATATACCGAGTTATATAGAGAAATATAGAAGCGCATCACAAAACTTTGGCGGCCATATTGATTACGTCATCAACGCCGCTAGAGGGCCAGGAAAATTTGTGTCCCGGGCTTTTTAGACTCATCTCTCCATATACTATCTGAATCCAAAGTGGCACATTGGTTGCCAGATGTGAAGTTTTTTTTAGCTATCTCACCCCACTAAAATAAATAATCTCATGACCAGAGCTTGAGAAGTACAATCGCCAAATCTTCACTAGCGACCGATTTATTTAATCTCGCTTTTTTTTTTTTTTGTAAATAAAATTGATTTAAGAAATGAGCGCAAACGGCAGTTTTCTCTCCCTCACTCCTACTCGTACCTACTCTAGAAGATAAGTACGTAAGAGGGAAAGTTTGTACTCGAAGTTAATTTTCCTTTGGCAAATTCAATAATTTTCAATATATGCATTTTTGTCCACCTTTGATGAATAAACTTTGACAAATACCTAAAGAAAAAAAGTCAAATGATGTAAGCCAGAGATTTCAGAAGATTGGTATTTGATCATCTCGTTCAATCCGTCCTGTTTGGTAATTTTTATTTTAAAATTTTTCAGCTGCCTTGTATACACGTAATTTATTGCAGCTGTATAGTGTCCGAAAATAGACTGATGTTTTTTGAAGTGTTATAACAAGCAAAACGTTATAAGTATTAAGCAAGAAGACTATTCTTGCAGAAGGTCAATGCGTGATGTCAGTAATTTCTTTTTTTCTTTTTTCTTGTTTTAGAATCAAACGTCATCGACATCGACACATGCGATGCGCAGCCTATCTCAAACTGTTAGAATTCTCAAACTAAAATATGAAGACGCTTCGAAAATCACTCAGTTTTTAGTGTGCTTTCTTTTTAAATGTTAAAACGTACAAAATGCGATTTCTATTTAAAATGTAAAGTTACTTTCATCATTCTTGTACTCTTTGAGGTGCTGCAGTCCAATCTGTCGGTTACATTTGGTACTAAATCAAGAAAGATTGCCAAAGAATTTCTTGACATTGCACATTATGTTTCTACTAAAGCTATCACCATTTTCTTGTATTCCATTTTAAAAACCGCCCATCCATAGTAGAACACTCTATATTTATTAGAGGCAATGCATTAATGAATTTAAAAATTCGAGCGCCTTTTCTAGAACGCTCTGTCTATTTACAATATCCAGGAAAACGATTTAGAATTTTCCTTTTATTTGCTAAATTTTTTCAACATATATCATGTGAGTGCGAAGAATTCTAAATCTAATATTTCAGCATTTCGTTGACAAAAGTTGGCCAACCTTTAACTTCTGATATATCATTATAAAGTATGTTCTGTTTACCATGTGACATTATGTTGACATTAATGTGATATTCGAGCTGGTATAAAAGTTATCAGCAGCAAAGAGAAAATTCTACATTTCGTTGAGGACATAAAGGCAGAATAAAACACGACACAAGTTTCAGGCATAAAAGTAATCTGGTCTTTAATTAGGATGGTACGAAACCTGCGATGCAATCGTGTAAGAATGTCACTGTAAGTATTTTTGACTACGAATGATGACAAAGTGGGTTAATTGTTCACTCTGAAATTGTACGAAGTACTTTTTGTTTGTGTGTTTACAGTCTCAAAAAATCTTGTGTATTTATTTAACTTTGTACTTTTTGCGCTTACAATATGCGGGAGGTAACTGAATATGTGGTCATTTATAGACAAAAAAAAAATACTATCAAGTATTTTTTTCATGTGCATGTGTTCTTTTCAACAATTTCAATAGATAAATATAATATATGACATTACAAGGAGATAATCAAAATATCTTACAGTTAATTGTGAAATAAATTATTATGCAAACATTTCACGAACAACATATGTTCGCTTTTACATGCTCAAATGTCAAAGAACATAACTGTAATTTACATACGCGCTATTTTCTTAAAACCATAATTACTAAGATATAATTATAGAATGCTGCAGAAATTCTTCTTTATAACCAAGCTTTCTCTGAACTTAAGGCCATGCATATACTCGTTATTTTCTCATAATTTATTCTCATCCACTCAATGTGACTAGAGACATAGAATGTAACATGTTGTTAACTAAAATTTTTAAAAGTTTGTATTCTGGAAGATAACTTTATTTAAAATATTAAATGAAGTTGTGGTAACTAAAAATATAATGATTACATTTCAAAATGCATTTTTCTGAAATACATCAAAAGACTACAAATTTATCCAAAAGAAATAAATAAATAAAGTTTACTTTTTTCTAAATATGCGCCATTTTGAAACATTAATGAATCAGTTCAAGAAAATTCTATGAAATGTTGCCTTAATCCATTCCTTGCCTCTATAATTTTTAATTAAAATATTTTGCTGCATATTAACTAATTGTACTAATATTTTATAATAAGTATGCCATATAATTGACAAAACTGTACAGAAAACAAATAGCTTTATTAGTTTAAGTACTAAACAAGTACGGAAAATCACGCTTCAATCATAAACTATAAAACACTTTCCAACACATTCCGAATACTGTAACAAAACTTCAGCGTTTAATAAGGTGAAATATGATGTCTAAAGAAACAACTTGGAAAACGCATAATACAGTTGAAAACTTAATTTCAACAATTAACATCTGTTGTCGGAAAAATATCCAAATTATTTTGTGCAACGCTGTATATGATTTATAGATTTGTATATATACTACTTAGTATGCTAAACTTTAGTTAAATTAGGAAACGCATAGCACAGTGGAAAATTTTCCTCCAGCAATTTCCGTCAATAAGGGGAAATGTACTCGGGATCTTTTGTACAGGCCTGTATATGATTTATGAATTTATACACACCGAGTAATATGCAAAATATTAGTTGAATTTTAAAAGTGTACTACAACAAAAAATACACTTCCAGCAGTAATTTTTCATGTACACTACAGTTACCGAATTCTCTTTTGTGTCCCTGTAAATGAAAGATGAATGCTATGAACAACATATTCTGCAGTAAGCATCTTGTGTAGCACCTCTGTGATATAATATCAATATTAAATCAGGCAACATCACAATACGTTGCAAACGATTTCCCCCCATAGACTGTAATGTAACGGAATTATTTTGAGTGCCCTGCAAACAAACTACAAACACTGCACATTTCATTTTTAATACAAAACATGCCACATGAAACCTCAATAACGTATATCAATTGCTTAGCAATCTGATTATATTTACGTGCGTTAGAACACGAAAAGGCAGACAGACAGACAGACAAACAAACCGAATTCATAAACACTCTTCAACTTTCTTGGAAAGTGTTTAAAACGGTGCAAAAACACATTACAAGCAGGGGTTTTTAAAAAATATATCTAATCAGGTATAGATAAAACTGAAAAATAAAACTGCGATTTACATGAGTTCTTTCTAAGATGAATAAAAATTCACGCGAATTCAAATTTATATTATTTATAAAATGTTTCAAAGCACTACAGACACGCTGCATTTGCTGAAAAAGTCAAAAACTCTTAACGTAAACAAATCTTATATTAAATGTGTCAGTGCATATGTATTTTTGACTATTAGTATAAAGTAATGATACAGAAGTCTAATTTCTTATACAGAACTTCTTATCAGCAAAAAGAAAATGCAACATGTAATCATTTCCTTAATCTAAAATACACCGATTTTTACGCATCAAAAGAAAGTAAAAACAGGCAGCCCTTGTCTTTAAATTTCTTTAAATTTCATTCAAGTGAAGATTTTTTTTCTTACATAGTCTTAAAATAAGTTAATTTCAATCTAATAATTAGTTTTAAACTGTGTTCTTGTGTTATATTTTGTGTATTTGGAGAACAGTTTTAGATATTTGCGATAGGGAAGAAAATAGCTTTATAAACACGAAATATTGCACGAAATTTGAAAGAAAAGGGAAAATTATTACGTAAAATATGTGTAAATGTTAAAAAGAGACGTAATACAATAAAGCAAATATTGAAAAAGGCGTTAAATCAGAGTATAATGTTTAATATAAGAATGTATGTTAAATATAAGAATTTCATTTGACAGAAATACCAAACAGCTGACTAATATGGATGTGAGAGGCATGGAAAGAGTGTTTAAAGAGAATGGAGCTTCAAATGTTCGCAGCATCACACAATGGCTTATCTGGAAAGATACATCTAAAACATAATAAATGTCTAAAGAGAGTACCAAACGCCTCAATAATTCGCTAACAAAGTTCAAAATAAGAACTTATATTTTTTGGAAAACATTATTTTACGTCATGGAAGTAAATTTGAATTGTATTATTTTACTAAAGAATCTGCAAAAAATATGACGATCAAAAAAATGACCAAAAAATGTAATCACTATGTAATTCAGGGCATAGTAGCTGGACAGTGATTTGGTTAAATAAGGCAGGAATATCTGCCGGAAATTTAATTTTCATCAAGTTAACAATGTACAGGGTGTTGTGTAATTCCAGCGACAAATTCAGAGGGGTATAGTAGTCACCAAGGGAATGAAAAATTGCCATAGAACATGAGGTCACAAATCCAATTTAGAGGGAGAAAAATACAAAAATAGTTATGAAGGTTGTGACGTCGAGTGGAACAAAAAAAGCCAATAATAAGTAGAAAAAACATTTATTTTACGTAAAACAGGATTACAATGCATTACAGTTCAACGTCAAAAAGGAGACGATGAGGCATTTTTATAGAAATATGTTTAAATATGTCGGGCAATCCTTCGTCCCTTGGTGTCGGCTGTGGAAGGACCTTTGCGGCCGTTATTTTGAACAATTCCTATAAAAATGTTTCGTCGTCTCCTTTCTGAGGTTGAATTGTCATGCATTGTAATCCTGTTTTACGTCAAATAAATGTTTTTCGACATATTATTGACCTTTCCCAAGTAGCACAGTTTCGTTTTTAAATCGTTGAAAAAACGACAACCGGTGTCGTTGAAACAACGTTATTCGTTGACGTTATAAATTCGAAAATATGTCTCGTTGATTCGATTAGTTTTCAACGGTAAATATAGCTGTATTTTCAACGCAATAACGACCGTCTTAAAAACGTTGTTCAAGGTCGCAATACTGACGTTTGTTATACTATTTTTACAAGCATTTTAGTGCCGTAAAAAACTTATAAAATGGTAATATGTCCGCAATATGTCTTGTTTGTTTTACTTTTTTTAAACGACATTTTAATGCCGTAAAAAGCTTTTAAAAACAGGAATATGTCCGCAATATTGTCTTGTTAGTATTATTTTATTTCAACGGTATTTTAATGCCGTAAAAAACGTTTAAAAATACAGAAAATATAAAATTGGCTTTTTCCATGACATTTCTTTTTTTTTTTTCTTTTTTAAATAATTATAAATAGCAAAATTTCCATTTTTCTTAAATACTTGTTTGTAAAAGTCTTTTACAATTTTCGCTTCCTGAAAAAAAATTACTTTAATTTTTTCTATCAATCAGTTTTCCCACACTACTTTTTCTTTGGAGTAAACATTAAAAAGAAAAAAAAAAGAAAATACTGTTTTTTAAACTGTTTATCTAGTAAAATCTAAAAAAAAAAGGCTTTTAAAAATATCTCTAAAGACATATAACTTTATTATAATTACTTTTTTTTATAGCCATTTTTCAGTAACTTCTTGTTTTTAAAATATAAACATTTCACTTTTAATTTCTATTAAGTTTATAATTTTACTTTTATCATACTTTTTAAATATTTATAGTAATGTATAAATAATATACAGTCTCATTATTTTATTTCTAACTTTTCTTCCATGCTTTTATTAATTGTATTTATTGAAAATCCTTTGATCCAGTTTGAATTAAAAATATGAATTATTAATTAATACTCTCAAAAACGAAAGAAATCAGATACCATATTAGTCACTTTTTTACCTTTCCATTCCAATATTTCTAAAAAACAAACTTTATGGTAGAATTAATTTCATAAATGTTGTAAAATTCTACCATGAAGATTATTTTTGGGAAAGAGTGTTAGCCAAATAAGTGACATGTGACCAGCAATCTTTACATACTCATGTCTTTCTCCCTTTCACAAACAGGGACAAAAAAGCTATAGAAAAATTTACTTACATATTTCAAATTTTAAGCAATTTAATTACAAAACTGAGTATTTTAGTTAAATTAGCGCTTTTCTGTCTCACTTCAATTAATAAATATCCTAGGATAAGAAAAAAAACAAGAAAGAAAAATCATGCACCAAGCATAGATTATGAAACACTTTCCAACACCAACAGAATACTTTAAAAAACCATCGCTGTTTAATAAGGTATCTAAGTAAACATTTCAGAAATACACAAAACACATTTGAAAACCAGATTTCAGCAATTGCCGTGCACAGCCAAAAAAGTACTCAAATTCTTTTCTGCAGCCCTATATATAATTTATATATACTCTATAGTATGCTACAATTTAGTTTAGTAATAAAACAATTAACACAGTTGGAAATTCATCTTTCAGCAGTTTTTACAAATAGACAGAAACATACTTGAATTATTTTGTACAGCCCTATGTATTACCTTAAGCTTTTAGTTATAGTTTAATTCAGGGAAACACACTTCCAGGAATTATCATACATAGGCAGCCATGTATTCAGTTCTTTGTGTGGCCCCGTATATGATTTTATTTATATTCTACAAATCTTTTTTGGCATACTAAATATAATTCACGTTCAAAATGCATAACTCGATTAAAAACCCATTTTAATCAATTTACGCTGATGCACCGTAATGCTTACAATTTTTTTTTTTTGTTTAGCCCTGTATATGATTTGTAGCATTTATACATATTTAATAGCATTCAAAAATTTAGTTAAATGCATACCTTACTAAAATCCCACATTCATTTAGGGCTTATAAACAACATTTTGGACACAGTACTGTACCCGAAATATTTTGTGTGTCCCTGTAAATGAACGATAAATGCTATGCACATAGCAAAAACAAGTATCTTGTAGTAAACCTCAATAATGTATATCAATTTCATTATATTTGAAATGGTGTAACATAATTAAAATATGCTGCAAACAGTTTTCTCCCGTAGACCATTATGTAAAAGAATACATTTGTGTGGCACTGTAAATGAAAGAAAAAAAGCTTAACACTTCATATTCTACAGAAAGCAGGTCTTAGTGCATCTCAGAAATTAATATCAATTTCATTATGTTTGTAATAGTGTAACATATGATTAAAATGCACCGCAAATGATTTTCTAGATTAAACCATAATGTAACGGAATTCCTTTCCTAATTATAAGTGCTAAACATACTATGTTCGATAGTAAGCATCTTGTAGCATATTTTAGTGATGTATATAAATTTCAATATATTTGACACAGTGTCACATCATTAAAATGCACTGCAAAGGATTTTCCCCCCGTAGACCATAATGTAACAGCACTCTTTTGAGTGCCACTGTAAAAAAAGTATAGGGGCTACACATTTCATTTTCAATACCGAACATGTTATAGTAAACCTCAACAACATATATCAATTGCATGACTATCCGGATATATTTACGTGAGTTAGAGCATGGACAGACAGACAAACCGAATTCATAAACACTTTTCAACTATGTTAGAAGTGTTAAAAAAAGCTACAATTATACAGAAAGGATGTGTGCACAGTTTTAGTTAACAACAAAAAAAAATCTTTCTTAGAATATACATATTTTTAAATGCAATATGCAATTTAAAAAATATAAATTTCATTGATAATTTATGAAAAATTGGTGCAATTAGCAACTTTGATAAAAAGTCACTTTTTTTGGTCATCAACTAAAATACTTGATTCTACTAAACATGTGCTTATTTTAATTGCTAAAAGGCATAGAACAAAAACTTTATAAACAGTAAAATAAGTTTCATTAGACTGTTGACATGTTTCGGCTCCATCAGAGCCATTATCAAAACAAATAAGAATATTCTACAATTGCACAATCTATGAAGTTATTATTTGAAATGCCACCATTTAATTTTTCACATACTTTTTCAAATTATGCACATTATTTTTTTATTTTTACTTGGATGCTTATTTCCGCATTTGTAAAATAGGGATATTGGAAATAAACATCTAAGTAAAAGTTAAAATAATGTTCGTAATTTGAAAAAACACATGACAAATTAAATGATGGCGTTTTAAATAACTTCATAGACCGTGCAATTGTAGAATATTCTTATTTTTTTTTTTTATAATGGCTCTCATGGAGCCAAAACATGTCAACAGCTAATAAAACTTATTAAAAAAAAATACTATACTACAAACTCATGCAGTGAAATAAACAATTTTTTTGAAAATGTTTCAAAAATTGCATGAAATATGTAGAAATTGTCCAGAAAATCTGAATATTCCGTTATAAACATATTTCAATTTTGTCTTCACACTCTGCAACTAAACTCAAAGTTTGTCAAAACCTGCATGAAATTGTCAAGAAAATATAAATATTTCATTAAACAAATTCTTTTTTTATTTTTTCTGGAAAATAAAACTTTTTTACAGTAACCTTCACTACTGATTTACTGCATAGCTACAAATAAAACAAAATATATATCTTAAAAATAAATGACTTTTTGGAAACTATTGCCAACAGGCTACATTTTTTTAAATTCAGACCGTTCGATTCCAACCACTTTTTTAAAATAGTGCAATTGGCCTTATTTTTGCATTATTTATTATGTTATTAAATAAGGCAAATACTTCTATTTCAGAAAGTGGTAGCAATCAAGCAATCTGAATTTTAAAAAGTAGCCTACTGGCAACACTGATTGGAAATATGAAATAAAATACCATTGAAATAATAAATTAAAAAAATATATATATAAGTTAAAAAAATAATTGCACACTGCAATCCCATCACTCTGCCTACAAAAAATTCTAAGATTGCTATGCAGTTTTTTTTTTCTTATAAAACTTTTTATACTTACATATAATTATGTATACATAAAAAAATACTTACCCATAAAGCAATCAAATTAAATGCTGCAACTAAAGATCTTGAAATTATCTTAACCATTGAAATATGTAATTTTAATTTTCAAATCAAAATTTTATAAAGTCTTGATTTTAAATCTATATTAATTTTATCCTTGAGATTCACACTAAGAAAAAATGATTAATAAAAAGTGCTTATGATTATAAGGTATTCTAATCTCATATAGCTCAATGAACTTTGAGCTGTATGAGAGACTATAGGTAAATGATAACATTATTCACGAATAAAATAAGTACTTTTTATTACAGTAGAATATCTTAATAAAAACACTATATTGAATATTTTAAAAGTCAATTAAATGAAATTTGAAAATACTTACATATTTCAATTATATATATATAAAAAAAAAATAGTAAATAATTTTATTTTGTAGTAGATATGAAAAGACAACATGGTTTCAATCAACAATTTATTTTTAAAAATAACAAGTTACAAGAAAATAATCTACAAAATAATTTGAAGCAGATTGCTACCCAGTTGAAAGAATTCACCTAATTTAGCACGAACAGCATCTGAAAAGAAAAGAGATTGTGATGAGTTATAATATAATGAATAGGCAAGGATGGGGAACTGAATAAATATACTCAACACCCCGGTAGCAGAAAGTTCGAGACGGGCGACGTACGTCGCAGATTTTTTTCCATGGAGCTTTCATTGGCTCACAGATTCTTTTCCCTACTTCTGAAGATTTTTTTTTACTTCGTCAACGGGCACAGTGCCGCAGCCACACTTTGGCTTAGCATCCGGAGGAGCGCGATGATCTACTGCACGCAGCTCATCATTCATTGCAAGCTATTTTTTTTTTCTCCGACATCCCTGCCCAATGGACCAACAGCATTCGCTCATATACAGTGCGTGCATCTCGCCAGCAAGTTCAAAAGAGAAAATCTGTGACAAGCGGTTAAGGAAATCAGCGAAAATCGGGCCCTGTCTGTTCCGCTATAGCTGCAAATGCACTCAGCCCGATTTTTAGTTTCGGGTTCACAAAAAATTGCTCTTGGCCTATTTCAACCTGCGAATTTCAGCAAAGGTCGAGGAAAAATCTGAAAATTTGTCAATCGCCCACAGAAAAATTTCGCAATCAAATGATAATCCAAATCGCCGTCTTTGTTTATCAAACAAATGCTGAAAATATCGCATTTTAAAAAGATTTTCTTATGATAATTTAAAAAAAGATATAAAACTCAAATTTAAAGGATATTGAAAATAAATAAATAAATAAATACATTTTTCTAAGGAAATAAAGAAAATTGTCAAAATTGTAGTAGTGGCGTAGCCAGGGAGGGGGTCCAAATGCTCTAGATGCCAGTAATATTGTAAAGTTTTCTTCTCTTTGATTATCGCAGAAAGCTCAACAAATTAGAGAAGGTAGAGAAAACTTTACAATATTAGTGGCATCCATGAACTACCACCCTGGCTACACCACTGAATTGTAGGAAAAGCATAAAAAAGGGGATATAAGCATAAAAGTGTAAAAAAGGACTCAAAAGCATAAAACTAGGCAGGTATGAGAGTTACGAATGGTATTCTAAAATAATAACTAATAAACCAATTTCCAATACTGAGATCTTTGCGATAGTGACGAACTTTGCATTTTTTTAACGACTAATCGACAAACTTTGCGTTTTTTAAGCGACTGATGGACAAACTTTGCATTTTTTCTGGGACAGATCGACGAACTTTTCGTTTTTTCTAGGAAAGATCGAAGAACTTTGCGTTTTTTCCACGACTGATCGACGAACTTATCGGTATTTTCGGCAACAGATCGAAATACTTTGCAGTTTTTCCGTGACAGATCGACAAACCTTGCGGTTTTTCCGCGACAGATTGACGAAGTTTGCTTTTTTTTTTTGCGACAGATCGACGAACTTTGCGTTTTTTTCACGACAGATCGACGAACCTTGTGTTTTTTTTGTGATTGAATGACAAACTTTGCATTTTTTTTGCGACAGATCGACGAACTTGGCGTTTTTCCGTGACAGATCGACGAACTTTGCGTATTCTCTGCGACAGATCGACGAACTTTGCTTTTTTTTTTTTTTTTTTTTTTTTTTTTGCGACAGATTGACGAACTTTGCGTTTTTTCCACGACAGATCGACGAACCTTGTGTTTTTTCCGTGACTGATGGACAAATTTTGCAGTTTTCGCGACAGATCGACAAACTTTGTGTTTTTCCATGACAGATCCACGAACTTTGCGTTTTTTCTGTGACACATCGACAAACTTTGCGTTTTTTTCGCGACTGATCGACAAACTGCGTTTTTTAAACAACTGATTGACGAACTTTGCATTTTTAAGCGACTGATCGACGAACTTTGCGTTATTTAAGCAACTCATCGACGAACTTTACATTTTTTCTGGGACAGATCGACGAACTTTGCGGTTTTTCCGCAACAGATCCACAAACTTTGCTTTTCTTTCTTTTTTTTTTTTGCGACAGATCAACGAACCTTGCGTTTTTTCCACGACAGATTGACGAACCTTTTGTTTTTTCCATGACTGATGGACAAACTTTGCGTTATTTAAGCAACTGATCGACGAACTTTGCATTTTTTCTGGGACAGATCGACGAATTTTGTGTTTTTTCCAGGAAAGATCGAATAACTTTGTGTTTTTTCCAGGAAAGATCGAAGAACTCTGAGTTTTTTCCGCGACTGATCGACGAACTTAGCGGTTTTTTCGGCAACAGATCGACAAACTTTGCGGTTTTTCCGTGACAGATCGACGGACTTTGCGGTTCTTCCACAACAGATCGATGAACTTTGCTTTTTTTGCGACAGATTGACGAACTTTGTATTTTTTCCACGACAGATCGACGAACCTTGTGTTTTTTCCGTGACTGATGGATAAACATTGCGGTTTTTGGCGACAGATCGACGAATTTTGCGTTTTTCCATGACAGATCGACGAACTTTGCATTTTTTCTGCGACAGATCGACAAACTTTGCGGATTTTCCATGACAGATCGACGAATCGTGCAGTTCTTCTGCAACAGATCGACGAAGTTTGTGTTTTTCCCACGACAGATCGACGAACCTTGTGTTTTTTCCGTGACTGATGGACAAACATTGCAGTTTTTGGCGACAGATCGACGAACTTTGCGTTTTTTCTGCGTCAGATCGACAAACTTTGTGTTTTTTCTACGACAGATCGACGAATCTTGCGGTTCTTCCGCAACAGATCGACGAACTTTGTGTTTTTTCCACGACAGATCGACGAACCTTGTGTTTTTTCCGTGACTGATTGACAAACATTGCAGTTTTTGGCGACAGATCGACGAACTGTGCGTTTGTCTGTGACAGATCAACAAACTTTGCGTTTTTTCCGCGGCTGATCGACGAACTTTGCGTTTTTTTTGGCAACAGATCGACAAACTTTCCGTTTTTTCTGCGACAGATCAACAAACTATGCGTTTTTTCCGCGGCTGATCGACGAACTTTGCGTTTTTTTTGGCAACAGATTGACGAACTTTCCGTTTTTCTAGAGACTGCTGGACGAACTTTGCGTTTTTTAAACAACTGATTGACGAACTTTGCATTTTTAAGCGACTGATCGACAAACTTTGCATTTTTTCAGGGACAGATCGACAAACTTTGTGTTTTTTCCTGGAAAGATCGAAGAACTTTGAGTTTTTCTGCAACTGATCGAGAAACTTAGCGGTTTTTTTGACAACAGATCGACAAACTTTGTGGTTTTTCCGTGACAGATCAACGAACTTTGCGTTTTTTCTGCGACAGATCGACGAACTTTGCGTTTTTTCTGCGACAGATCGACACACTTTGCGTTTTTTTGGCGACACGACAAACTTTGCGCTTTTTCCTTCAACAGATTGACAAAGGTCGCAATTTTTTAAGTAAGATTTTCTCCTCTGCGTTCGACTAATGAATTTCACGATTTTTCCCCGTGACTGACTGATTAATTTCACCACTTTCTTCCTTGACCGACTGACGAACTTTGCAAATTTTTTCCGTTACCGATTGGCGAATTATTCGGTTTCTTCTGGTGACAGATTGATGAGATTTACTATTTTTTTTTTCTCGTGCCTCACTGAAAAATTTCAAAATTCCCAGTCTGCCAATTTGTTTGTCACTTATAGTGGGATCCCAAAACGAAACTAAAAACTTCATGCCCTCCTTTTTGGGACACCCCCCCTCACGTCCAACAACATGCACCCAACACGTTATCTCACAGTAGGCTTTGATTGACAACTAGCCACGCCCCCTTTTGGCTGCTATTTTGTTGGCGTTTATTCATGCCCTAGCCCCCCACCATTTTTCTACCTCCAACAGTACGATGATTGACCAATTTTATGCTTTAGCGTTAAAAAATTAGTCAGAAATCGTGTCAGAAAGTTTTACGTTGTTGAGAAGATCATTTTAGAACCACCTTCACAATTAATTTTACATTTTATATGTCACAGAAATTTCAACTAATTAAACATACTTTTTAAACACTTAGATATTCTGATCCATTATATAAATAATAATAATTTTTAGTATAAATTAGATACTTTTAAAAATACGTATTTTAATATTTCCTATTTAAACATTTAATATTTTACTGCCTATAGAAAAATAAAATCGATTTGAATTTCAGAAAGGAAAAAAAACTATTACTATTTTGCTGAAATTTACATTCTTCCAAAAATCTTCAAAACTCCTTATATGACGATTTCAAGAACAGACTAACCTTTTTCTGAAAAGATAAAACAAAAGATTTTTTTAAACATTTCTTATACAGTTACATTGCATTATACCACAATAAAATTTCATGACATAATCACTATAGTCATTTTTCCGAATACCGAATATTCAGCCTTTAAGGAAGTCACTCTTTGAAAACATAATTCTAACTATAATTCTTATATATTTTATAGTTATGATATATAATTATCACAAAGGAAATTTTTACATTTCAAAGTGGTAATATATAAGGTAATTATATAAGGTTTTACGATATTGGCATCACATTCCTTTTTACGGCCATGATTTTTATTCTCGTGTAAAAAAAATTGCAATCAAAGTTGCAATCATAATTTTTGACCAAAAAACATGGCTGAATGCCTCGCCTGTGTATTCTGAACAAGGAAGATTGTCGGGAAGGTATCCACTGAAAATTAAAAAAATTCTTGATTAATTTTTGCTTTGTAAAAAAAAAAAAGTTAGGCATTGATGGCAAATCACTTATGCATGTGTTATTTCAATGCTAACTTTATATTTGTTAGTTTGATATCTTTTCATTATCCCATCGACCACTTACTTTTAAAAAAATTATCTCCAAATTGTAATGCCAATGGTAATAAACAAATGTGGAAATATGTTGCCATTGGAATCTCAAAAGAAAAAAAATAATACAAGAAATTTGGAAAAGCGTATTTTTTATAAAGCATCAATTATCTTTAAGTAATAAAATTTATATTAATGAAAACAGAAAAAAATAATCCTGGATATTTATTCACAGAAATGTAGCATCCATGTGAAATCATTTTTTTAAATTATGGGCAACCGAAAAAAGCAGTAAATATTGTGGAATAATGAAAAATTCACGGTTTTGATTAAAAAAGCAGAAATCTGCCATTCGATGTATCTCTGTAAAATACATTGCCAGATTCACTGTCACCATAATCTGCACATATAATTGAAATGCTTCAGTATGTAGAAGCAAAATAAATAAATAAATAGAAATAAAAAAGAAGTTTGTAAAAATAAACTAGTCTTGACAGTGCACAATGCCTGGCGACCCTTTTTGACGACTTTATGTGCTGGCAGCCTTTACTGACACACCTTTTTAGTAATTTTTTTTTTAATGTTTTCATTCGCAGGGTGGGGAGGGGGAAAGAGCAAAATACATCTGCTAGTCGTGAAAAAACAATCAGAGAATGCATCAATCAATCATAGTAAAAAGAAATTCTTTCCAAATTCGTTAATTGATAAAGGGAGAAAATTGTGAAGTTTCTCGAACAAGTTGACGCAAAAGAAAAAATAATAATAATGAATTAAACCAGCCTGTCACAGGGAAAAAATGCTGGGGAGGTAGGGAATATCACAAATTTTGTCAATCGGCTGGATTAAAAAAAAAAAAAAAATTAAAAAAATGTGCGATTTGTCCATTGGTCGCTTGACAAAAGTTTCAAAATTCATCAATCAGTTGATGATTAAAAATTGTTCACGTCTTATATGTCATATATATATCATATCATATATGAATTACATATGACTAATAACTTGGTTATATACAGCACAAAATGTTATATACATCATAGTACATTATCATAATGTCATATATGCTTTATAATTTTGGCAATAAATCTTGGTTGCTTAGCAATTCATTCTTGGGGGTCACTATAACACGAAAATACCCAATATCAAAGCAAAATAAGGTCCTTTCAGAAAATATGAAACATTTTGAATTATTCAAGGAATTGTTATAGCAAGTAATAAGACTTTTTGATTGACTTCATTTATCAAAATGAGTAATGGTTAAAGAATCAGTTTTAATTTTATATCTATTGGATACTTGAAATTTTTATATATCAATTCTTTTTATATATATATTTTTTAAATAATGCTACTGTTTTAAAAATTTGGAATTTTAAAAAATTGTTTTTAAAAAGGTACACAATAAATAAAATTTCAAAAATTGAAATTATTTTTTAAAAACTTAAAATGATGCATGTTTATGAATATTAAACACACACAAATATTAGTGTTGCCCTTAAGCACACTTCATGTTCACATCAGTGATTCTTTACTAGACAATTACTTGGTATACTCGATTTCTACTCTGTACTCGGCTACTCAGCCAAAGCACTACTTGGTACTAGAGTTGTATAATATAGACGCAAGCCGTGTGCGGAAAATTTTCTGGAAAATTTGAAACTTTGCAGTAAACATTTTAGAAAAGGAAAACGTAATTTTTGTTTTAATACCAAAAAATAAAAAATACTCTAATTTTATGAACGATTTATTTATTGTATGCACACAATTGAAAGTTTAAAGATGCAAAACATTGTTGTGACATTACAGACACTTGTGAAGAGGTCAAAATATTAAGGATTGGGCTGTTTTCTAAATGCATTGACAAAATAATTGATAAGAATTCAGCTCTTCCAATCATGGATTTTTAGCTTTATTATTTTTTTTAACCAAAATAATTATTCTTTAATATTAATTAAATTTAAATGGTAATTATTTTAAACTACTGTTAATAATTCATATCGTCAAAATAATATAACTTATAATTTTATTAAACATTAAATTAATTTGCAGAAAGTTTTTCACCCAATATTTATGTGCGCGGAAAGTTTTTTTTTTTTTTTATACAAGTCTGCTCCGTACACCACTACTTCTAATTATAATGAAAATATGTTTTCATTGCTATGTAGTACAAACAGACACAGATTAAGGGTTATATGATAAATATATCAGAAAAAGACTGAATTGAAGCTGGAGAAGGAGGGAAAGGTTAAAAAATTTGCTACCAATGGGAAAGATTCCTTTATAAACATACAAGGTGGAAACTGAGGGGGGGGGGGGGGCAAAGTGAGCATATGCCCTGGACGCCAGAGAAAAAACTGAATAGGGCATCTAATAAAGGTTTTATCTGTTGTTTGATGGGGGAAAAAAAGAAAGAAAGAAAACTGGATAAAAGTAGCATGCAGTCACTACAGTAATTTACTACACTAAAATCTGTGAAAACAGAATCTGTTTATAACCTGTCTTGAATGAAAAAAATTACCTGATTCCAACAGAAAGAACACCAGCGATAATATGTACCTGCTAAGATGAAAAGTTGTATAAAACGGAATTTTTCCAATTTGTTTCGATTCAGTTTTAAATTTTAAAATAACGTCATGAATATTAGGTGAAATTAAAAAAAATCCTCTATATAAATGTACCTTGCAGAAGAGAGTGTATGGGGAATTCAAAAAACCGTTTGCCCCAGGTGAAAAAAAAAAGTTCTTTTTGGCCCTGTATACATATTATACAATGTGGCATGACAGTTTATTAGCAGTACTCTCTAATATAAAAAAATCAAACGCAAATTTACACAGACAAGCTATTATAGGGCACAAAATTTATACAACAAATTTAAATTATAAGCCTACAAACGTTTCGCCAAAGTGAAAATGATTAAGTATCTCTGAGCACAATTCTTTAAATAAAATCTGATTAAAAGATTCTAAAAATATAATACATTATAAATATTATACATAAAAATAATAAGACTTGTGATTACTTACGTTTACTAGAAAAAATAGAAGCGGTAGACTGAAATCACACAGGTGAAGCAAGCAATGGCGGCTAATTCACTTGTTTATTTTCGTCTTGCCTGGAAAGGTGGAATGGTTGGACGGTTGGCGCGAAATAAGTTAAAAAGATCCAACGTTGTTTCAACGAATTTTTCAGTTAGGAAAAATATCTATTACTTCGTTGAAAAATCACTCTTTCGGGATGAAGCAAAGGAAAACAGAAAACGATTAAAAGACTTATTTTAAAACGTCGAGAGGAGTAACGCAAATATCGTAACCATAGAACAACGTTTTTTAAAAGTCATTTCTATGACGAATTAAATTTCCAATTTCTTTGGTCGAAAATATTGCGATATAAAGTATAATTTTCAACGGACATAAAACAACTTAACCAATTTTCAACAGTGCTGACTTATTTTCAACGCTATAAAAACGTCTGGTGCTACCTGGGTTCTTGCTCCACTCGACGTCACACCCTTCATAAATATTTTTGCGATTTTCTCCCACTAAACGTGGTTTTCGACCCCATGTACTGCGGCAATTTGTCATCCTCTTGATGCCTACTATCACCCCTTTGAATTTGTCGGTCGAATTCGTCAACACCCTGTATAAAATGTTCTACCTTACTCTCTTGAAGAAAAATTTTGGATTAGACTTTGAAAAGTTGATCTTGGCAAGAAACTGGGCTACCAATACAATAACGGTCCTAAGCATTCATTGGAAATATTGAAGAAATAGCTATTATATTGAACACAAAACTTTTGGATCATCCACTTCAGAAACTTTAAACTTTAAGAAACTTTAAGTTTTCAGAAACTTTAGCCCCAATCGGACGTATGTGATAAATCTCGAGAAAAAATTAACGGCAAAGAATCATTTTAACAGAAAAAAATTTCAAGAAAACTGTATCCCTAAAATCTCGTCTGATATAACAAAAAATGTTGTAACATATACAAAAGTCTGTGTTACGAAACAAATGAAACAGATAAAATATAATTTGTAAATACGCTACCGCGCATGTGCGGTAGTGTATTACTGCTTATTTTACTGTTTATTACTGTTAATTTTACTGTATAATACTTGTAGCTGGGATGCCAGTACTATACCGTAAATCAACAATTTTTTTTTCGCTGTGTATCATTTCACAATTATTTTCAAAAATACAAAAATGCTATTGGTAACCAAAAAAGAAAATAATAAATAATCAGCTAAAACAAAATTTATAGTTTTCAACAAAAATAGTTCTGTTGATCCAAACATTTATTTTCACAAGAGACAACATAATTAAAATATTCTGTGTTTTCGCCCTATCAGCGCGGAATGGAACAAAAAATGTCTCCAAAATAAACAAAAATGAATCTTTTCAATTTATGTAAATAGTAGACTTCCAAATAAAACTTTATAGTAAAAGTGGATCTAATCTTACTTTTCAACAGAGTTTGTAAATATTCAAGGTTTTATCATAATGAAGCTAAAGTTACTCAGTACCGCCGCTGTACTCGTTTACCGCCAATGATTTCAGCTATGCATTTACAACATATTTCATATCTCACCATCCTCTTCTAAATGTTTTCATCCAATAAAAAAGTAAAGTAATGTAAAGTGTACCGTAAAAACAGATTCGGTTGATTTTACTGAAAAAAAGCTGTTACCCAAGGCGCTAGTAAAAAACTGTTTATTTTACGAAAATAATCTGTATTTATTATGAGCTTACTGTCGAAATCTGTTAAAATAACAGATTATTTCCATAAAATAAACACTTTTTTACTGCCATCCTGGCTGATAGTTTTTCTTTGGTAAATCAAACAGAATTTTTTTACAGTGTATCCGAGGTGGAGCACCTTGTCTCACAAAATTTTTTGTTTATTTTTTTCTTTTACGTCGAATTAATAAGTGATGGCATGTCGCTGTAATCCTTCTCGTTCTTCTCCATTTTTTCGTTAAATGCCATTTTATACACCATTTTTTTCACATAAAAGACTCATTCATTACTCTTTCCGCATCAACGCGTCAAAACTACATATAAATCTTGTGCCTAAATCTATATTACGAACATTTTGCACTTTCAAAAAATTTCACATGTTTTTTTTGTGTTGTAATACTTTTGTTTACTTGCCAACATTTTCAAAACATAGCTAGCAACACAAACATGACAGAACAGCTACAGCCAACAACTTAGCCTGATGTAGGAAATACGAGAGCAAGCCGTTTAGCGCAAACGTTTTTTTCAAAATGACATACGTATATATATATCTATATATATGCAATACATGTTATATATATATATATATATATGCAATACATGTTATATATATATATATATATAGTATATAAATTATTTATATATTAAGTTTCATATACATAATATTTTTACTATGAATTATTGTAGTGAAGCTCCTCTGATGAATCAAAAAGAATTTTATAGTTTTTCATATTTGCATTTTCAATTTACTGTGTTAATATTTTTATTATCTTTCCATTTGATTTTTACATATGATTTTCTTTTTAATTACATATATAACATGATTATTATAGCAATATTATTCCTAAAAGATAATAAAACTAATGCTTCTTCAGGTTTAGTATTATGTAATGAAATAAACACAGTACTTTTCGAAATTTACATATGTTGAAGTTCTTAAAATAATTGAAATTGGCTTTTGGTAACTGCCATGTTTTTTAAATTTTATTAATAAGCCAAACGATTCTTTAAGAACGAAACGATTTTAAAACGATTCTTTATGAACGTAACGATTTTTAAACGATTCATTAAGATGGGTTGAAATGAAAATAAACATTCTGTCCATTAAATATAGGTTTAAATGGTTTAAATTGTTGACACATCGATGATCACTAAAGCAAACCAAAGGAAACAATTATGTTCCACTAACAGATACTGCTTTTGTTTTAATGACTCCTTAAAAAAGTAATTAATATATTTCTTTATTGGATCAAATTAAATGGAAAATCCGACATTTTTAATAAAAGAAAGAAAAATACAGCAACTGCTGAAAAGGGATTTTTATTAATTTATGTGTCTTTTAACTTGCTTATTTAGCAATTTCATTTCATTGAAAAAAAAATGAAATTTCTTAATAATATTCTGTTTATGTTGGAAAGTGTTTCATAATTTATGTTTAAAACGTGACTTTTTTACTGGATATATTTTCTTCCTGTTTATGGGTTTAAATGAAAATTAACTTTTTTCCCAATTAATAAGAAAGATAATGTTTTAAACTGTTGACACATAAATGATCACTAAAGCAAATCGAAGGAAAAAATTACTTTTCGCTAAAAGATATAGAAAGCGTTTTTTGTTGTAGTAATTTTATGCTGTCAATCCCTGGGATTTATTTTATTAGAGTTAAAAGAAGAACAGTTCTTCTTTTCTCCTCTGTAATTACGTTTGCAATTTTACGATGGATTAAAAAGTGATAAATCTTGTGTTAAGCCAATGCCCGTAATTACTGGAAAAAATAAAACTCCGCGAAAAGAAATATTTAGAGTTATCGGTTTTTATTTTCTTAAAAAATTCGGATAAGCACTAAATACAAGTTTTGGTTTCTGTATCAATATTAGCATAAATATAATTATTTTAAATTTTAAAAGAGTTTCAAGAGAGTAAGTAAAAGAGTAGTAACATTTTTGAAAGGAAAGTTATTCTAAAATATAGATAAATGCTTAAGTGATACAAAGAGGAACACAAAAGACTTACAAATATCTTTTAATGATCGACATCTGCTTCAGCGCTCATATACGGCGCGATTTTCAAGATATATAACGGTAAACAAAAATATTTTCGCAAATGTTTGAAAATAAAAGTGAAAATATAAATCCCGAGATCATATATGTAAAAAAGCAGGTGCTTGAAATAGTCAACTGTAAACGTGAATATTATTATTTCCTTGTTGCTTTTTTAAAACTGAAAAGTACCTCGTGCCAAATTTTAGGTAATTCAAATGAGGCGGATTCATTGCAAATGTTCATGTTACGAATATATATTTCTATTGATTCACGGATAATAGATGGAAAATAAATCCTTGATGGATAAATTATTTTACTATTTTTAAAATCAATTTTTAAAATATCGGTTCTATGTAGTCTTGCTAGTGCTGTAGTACTTCTGTCATATTTGATATCTACCATATGCTCTTTTAATCTTGTTTTAAATTTTCTAGTGGTAATTCCTATGTAATATTGTAATGTTCCATCTATATCCTATTTTCCATTACGATATATTATATAGGAATGACTACTAGAAAGTTTAAAATAAGATAGTGACAAATATATACATGTAGACATTATTTTCACTCCTGATCATGATTAATAAAACACGACTATAATTACGAGATCAATTAATTAGCAGCTCTCATCTTCAGGTGGTCAATAGCAGAGAGTATTTAACACAACAGAAGGTGTTTTACAATTGTTCGGTCAACTACTTTCTGTTACTGATCACCTGATGATAAAAGCTTCTAATTAACTGGTCTCGAAACTATAGCCATGTGTTATTAATCACGATTTGGAGAAAAAGGAAGATCTACGTCTAAGATAAAAGATAAAATAGCTTAAGACAGATGCAAAGACACTTTTTCTTGTTTATGAACAGTGGAAAGAATAAATAAAATTCGATAAATATAAATTTAATTTCGAAAAAATAAATAAAATCGCATCGAAAATACGATATTTTTGTGTCAGAATGGTAATAAGAAAGAACACCTGCTTTTGAATTCAAAAGCAAGGAAATGAATGAATTTGGAAATTTTCAATAATTAGCGAAAATTAAGAAAACTAATTCAGGTTATCGATCTGAAACTCGGCATACATATACGGAAATTGTTTAGCATCGGAATATCCAATTGGTGTAAAAATCGGTCGGTGATTTTTCTTTATTATTGTAAAAAACTGACGACGACAATCCAAATATTCAGATAAAGAATCAGACAGATGTCGATATTTATTAAAAACTAAAAAGAGATGTGAGATGTGTTTTCGGCCATCCCTCCCTTTATTTTTCGAAAAAGAAAGGAAATTAATTGTTATTTTTTACTAATGTGCGAAAATTAAGAAAATTAATTTAGATATAAATAGGAATTTGGGAAGGGAGACAAACTGGTGGTCATTTTAGAGAATAAATTTTATGCATAGCACCAGCATCCAAGAACTCATACTTAAAACTCAGGTCCCTCAGCAGCCCCTAAATTGTTAATAACTTGTCCCCTTATTAAACTTTCATAAAAACGATCCGATTTACTAATTTTTTTCCAACAACTTCTTAGGTCCTCTAGCTACTCTATGAACTACGAAAAAAAATTTTTAGACCTCAGCTACCACTATTTTTGATTATTAATTTTCTTTTTGGGGCTCCTAGACCAGCTTCTTTAAAAATGATCCGACTTTCTTGCAGTTTTCTTCAACACAGTTCTAGGACCCTCCGGCTACTTTATAAACTACTAAATATTTCATTAGACATCAGCTACCACTTTTTTCGAATATTACTTTTCTTTTTTGGCTTCAACTTACGTTTACTCACTACAGCCGTAAATTAAAAATCACGTTACTGTTAAAGGCAGGTGGTTAAGTTTACAAGGGGTGAGGATTTCATTCGTAAATTAAATATCGCGTGAAGGTTAAAGGTATGTCGTTAAATTTACGGTGGGCACCTTCCACCGCCTCACATACGGGTATTTGAACGTTCTACGCTGCCAAAAGTCAAATTATTAAAGTACTAAGGCCGTTAAAAAGAACGACAACCTGAGTTAGAGGACAGTTTCGAGAACAATACACAACTCCTTCGACCTTTCCCCCGCGCCCGCGACTTGTTTAACTTTAGTCGGAATTCGATCGTTCAACTTGTTGTTTGTGTCTGTTCTCAGCAATCGTGTAAAACATTAACTTTGCAGTGAAATATTTATTATTTTACGTTTATTTTGAGAGTGTTTGTGATGGATCCTGATACAACAAGTAATAATGGAAAACTTTAACATATTTTTCTTATTTTTTATCATTATGAAATTTAATTGTTGTACTTTGAAGGTACCCTCATATTAGAGTAAGATTATTTCTGAAATATTTTATTTTATCAAGTGTTTGTTGTACTATCAAGTCACATCCTGCTATAATTTCTAACTGAATCGAAAGTTTGAAACCTTGAGTTGTGAAAAATCAAAGAAACTGCCGCGGAAAAGCGCGGATGTGTATGTTTTGGTGCTTTGAACTTTTTTTTTTTTTTACCAAATATAAACAAAAAATGACTATCGTAAATAGCATTCTAAAAGAAAATATTTTTATTGTAGGTTCACAAGGTGCCTCGGGAGTAAGGATTGTGACCGTACATATTTGTTTGATCGAATGCAGAGCTTTGATTTGCCCAATTTAGAAGATAAATTAAATTTCTTAAAATATCAACTAATATCGTGTGAAGGTTACACAGAAGACCAAACTGAGAGCTTAAAACGCAATTTCGCACTTTTTAAATCGCAAATTAAGCAAAGATTGTTAAAATTCGCAAGTTGATGTTACAAATGTGGTGCAACTTCTAAGGACTTCAACAAAATTGATATTCAAAATCAAATTAATTCTGATGCTGTCGAGTTTGGCCTTTCAATTTTACACGCTAGAATTAGACTTTTTGAAAGCATTCTACTTTTGGCTTATAAGTTGTCAGTCAAAGCTGTCAAGAAATATAGAGAGCGAAAGACTGAAGCAGAGAAAAAAAATTGAACTGAAAAAAA
This sequence comes from Maratus michaelseni, assembly GCA_963931845.1. NCBI lineage: Eukaryota > Metazoa > Arthropoda > Arachnida > Araneae > Salticidae > Maratus > Maratus michaelseni. The sequence continues at coordinate 192,762,591 of OZ007587.1, forward strand.
AAAACTCGAAATCCAGAAAAGATTTTGCGAAGAAACTGGTTTACTAGTAGACATACCAAAGGCAAATTTTGGCAATACCAATGATGGTAATACAAGTAGAAGGTTTTTTGAAGAACTGAAATTGGCTTGTGAAAAAACAGGTATTAGTTATAACCTAATATACCGCTTAAAAGTCATACAGGAGACAATTGCAAGCGAACATATAATTGATCCGGAAAAATACGAGAAATATGCATTAGATACTGCGCGCTTATATCTAGATTTGTACCAGTTGCACCCAATGACTCCAACAATGCACAAAATATTAATTCATGGTGCAGTTATCATTAAAAACACATTATTGCCCACTGGGCAGCTTTCAGAAAAGGCCGCATAAGGATTTTAGGCTATACCGCCAGGACTTCGTGGGAAAATCTCGAAGGAAAATTTCAACAAAGTAATTTTTATTCGGCTATTTTTAACATCAGACATTCTTACAAGTAGCATGAGGAAAGTAAAAGTAAGAAGGATGAACTCATTTTTGCCAGAAACATTTGCTCGTATTTTACCAATGTCCGTAATGATTCTTCAGAGAGTGACGAAAGATGAACATTAGCTTTTAAAAATAAAGTTTGTACTTTATTTTAATAAATCGTCTTTATAAATTTAATAAATGTATTTTTCTTTCAATTGTATCCTTTAGAATAGATGTATAGCATAAAATAATTTTGGCCAAGTAGATAACGCAAATACCCATACGTGCGCCTCAGGTATATTCTTTTCTCGGGTTCTATGGGCCCGTTTACAACGGGGTTTGGCCCATTATACTTGGTTTTCGATTGTCTTACAGATTTTAGTTCCACTTTCAACCGCCAAGGGGTGTATTCCTATCTCGGTTTCTGTGGACCCTATTGCAACGGGGTTTGGCTCATTCAACGTAGTTTCCGAATATCTTGCAGTTTATAGTTCCTTCTTGTCTAAGTTTCCATGGCTCCGATTACTACGGGTTTTTGGCTCATTCAACTTGGTTTTCGATTGTATCCAGAGCGTGCGGAGCACCCCCGGTATACGCAGACAAAAGAGATTTGTTTTGAACACACTAAACGCTGCCAAAGGCAGTGGGAATTTATAAGTCAAGTGGGAATCACTATAAATATAGCGTTTGTAAGTGAAGTGCTTCCCTTTTTATTACGCAATCTTGTGCACTTGACCGCGCAGTATTGCCCTCATTGGTTGTACAAGAGTGCTCATTTAGGAGGATAATCTTTCTCAAATATTACCGAACGTGCTTCTTATAAGTTGATTAATGAATTTTTTGTTAGCTTAATAGTCTAAGAACATAAATAAAAAAGAAAACTGCCCAGTTAAACTGACGGCATTGAGCTTTCAGGCTATTCACGCTAACTGTAAATTATATTCTTATTTCAAAGAATTTGAAATAAGCCCTCGAAAAATGAAGAAATCGACAATATATTAAGGGGGGGGACCATCCTCCGTTTCTTCTTCTTATAATTAACCAATGAACACCTAAAACTAATCAGAGAAGCGCCTTACCACAATGAACCTATATGCAAAATTTAAAGAAATTCGGATAACTCTGCATGAAAAATTCATTTATCTAAATTAAGGGGGGATGATTACCCCCCCCCGTTAGCCTCTTTATACTTAACCTATGAACCCCCAAAACGAATTAGGAAAGAACCTTATCACAATGAACCTATATACAAAATTTGAAGAAAATTGGATAATTCTGCATAAAAAACCATTTATCTAAATTAAGGGAGTTAGCCCCCCGTTACCCCCCTTTATAGTTAACCAATCAATCCCCAAAATTAATCAGGGAAGCGCCTTATCACAAGGAACCTATAAACAAAATTGGAAGCAAAACGGTTATTACTGTCAAGAGTTATCGCGTTACGTACATACGTACATACGTACATACATACAGAACGGGCGGGCGCATAAGCTCTCAGGCTTTGATAGCCTGTGAGCTAATAAAGTATCACAACATGCCTTAAATCCCTTCATTTATTGTTGCTCAATGAAATAGCTAAAGTGTGCACTCCTGCATAACCTTATCCTACATATTCAAAGATAGCGTTAATGTGCAAGATTTCATATGCAGAAATTGCATATACAATGTTGCATGCATTTTTAAAATTCCATATTCGAAATTTAATGACAGACTTTAATTCATAACTTCCCAAAAAAATGCATGAAATATATCTTTATTAATTACATACAATAACTGGACTCAAATGTAATATAGGTTTTTAAAAAATTCAAATACATATTTTCAATTACAAAAATTATTAATAAATTCATGTGCAATAAATTGATGAATTATGAAAGGAAGCTTTAGAAAATAACAGCGAAGCTGCATGATATATATATATATACAGGTGGTTATTAATTAACGTGAGGTGTTCAGAGCCCTCTAGCGAGTAAAGTATTGGATGAAACATAACCAAATTTGATAAGCATGCATAGTAGACCATGGGATTTCAAATTCTTTAAAAAAACGTAGTTCCAAAATTCGCCACTAGGGGCAATTTTGGCGCTACAAAAGTGTATTAGTGTAAATATTGAATGATTAAATGCCAAACAATACAGTATACATCAATTTTATTTACAACAAATGTTTTTTACTTACAAATTATGTTCCATATGAGCACCATTGGTGGCACCTATCAGTGTTGATTTGCCTCACTTGTAACGTTATTCGATCTTTCAACGTTGCGATATCGGAGACATGTCCTTGATAAACAACACCTTCAAGAAATCCCCATAACCAAAAATCACAAGGATTGAGATTGGGCGACCTCGATGGCCATGCCGTAGGAAATGCCCGACTAATGATTCTGCTGTCAGAAAAATGTTGCCGCAACACACGCTGTACCCTAAGTCCAATGTGGGGTGGTGCAACATCCTGCATGGATATGGTCGAATCGAGACATTCTCGCTGCTGTAGTTGTGGAATCGTGAAGTTCTGTAGCATATCTACATACCTGGCAGCAGTAACGGTCCAGGTCACTGGTCCACTTGCTCCATTTTTCTCATAAAAGTAAGGACCGATGATGAAGAATGCTGTAAAACCACACCACACTGTGACTTTTGGCGAGTGGAGAGGCTCTTGCACATAAACGTGCGGATTATTCGGAGCCCAAATGCGGCAGTTGCGGGTGTTAATGCCACCGTTCAAATGAAAGTGCGCTTCATCACTCCATAAAATCTGCCAGGGCCATGTAGCATCAACTTGCATGCGTGCTAAAAATATCAATGAAAAATCCAATCGGTCGACCGCATCGCCTGGGAGCAATTCTTGAACAGAAGAGATTTTGTACGGATAAAACTGTAACATCTGATGCAGGATCTTCCTCAGCGTTAAGTATGGGATCTGTGTGTGCCGAGATACTGCCCGAGGCTGCTAGTACCCTGCACATTTTCCATCTCCTGTTCGACAATAGCAGTTGCAACTTCTTCAACTTGTTTCTGATTAGTCACTTTGCGTCCTTGGCCTGGTTGCCGTGCTAGAGTCCCTGTAGTTTCAAATCGTTGAATCATCTTTCGTAAATTTGTTATGCTCATCGGTCCTTTTCGCAACTTCTTTAATAGGCGAAATTCACGAAGAGCAGCATTGCAATTCTCGTTCCGTTGCTCCTACAGCTTGACTAGCAAACCACGGTCCCGTAAGGTAAGAGCCATCGCAAAGCAGTTAGTCTCAGAATGATGAGAAGTCTCCCAGCCTTTCCTTTTATACTCCTGCTCGCTACACAGAACGGATTTTATGCAAATTAATGCATTTTAGTCGGTAAACAGCACCAAAATTGCCCCTAGTGGCGATTTTTTTTTAGAATTCGAAATCACATGGTCTACTATGCATGCTCATCAAATTTGGTTATGTTTCGTCCAATACTTTACTCGCTAGAGGGCTCTGAACACCTCAAGTTAATTAATAACCACCCTGCATATATATATATATATATATAATATATTATATTTTAGGACAGGCGAAACTATCCTAAAATGACATACCCTAAGGAAAAATGCTTTTATTCTTACAAATATTCTCTCATGACCTTTTATTTTTTACAAACTACTTTGCAAAGTATACAAAATGTAATGGTGCCTTTTAAAAAAATGCACAACGTCATAATAACGGTTTATATAAAATGCTGCACTATTTCATTTTATTTACAGTGCTATCCTAAAACGACACACCCATAAGTTGCTATTAATTTTACTTGCATGCATCACAAATATTTTTTTTGCACACCAAGAAATACCGGCACTTTCACTATGGCCCACTTTGAACACTTAACACATTTTATCGACTTCTTTTTCAAAACACCAACTTTGACAGTATTTTCTGACAGATATTCTGCCTTTACCAAAAATGGAATACGTCTTTCGTTTACGTCGTTTCGGAATAAGAACACCTGCCAATTTCATGCATTTTCGAGCAAAAATGAATTCAGAAATTTGTCAGAATGTAGTTCTTTTGGATTTGAGAACGGCCTTAAGTACCTTGGCATATCTCTCAAATAAACGAATTCACCGCAAAACATCTTTCCAGTAATTCTGAATAATATACGATATTTTGTATCACAAGACACAGTCTCATTATCATTGCCGATAAATTCCTTATACAAGAAAACCCATGTTGAAACAGTCCTCATATAAGATTTCCTTTTCGTCTAGCTAAAAGAGGAGTGTTCTCTTAAAGAACAAAAGAATATCGCGTTCAGTAGTAGAATCTTTATTGTTTCCCCAAATATATATTCTTTGATCATAATCGATCGAAAACTCACTTAGAGTTTCAAATTCTTTCGATAAGTCAGCACATATTTTGATTCTATGTTTACCATAGAAAATACTTTATTTTTGTATTAGATTTTCGTTTCTTCAGTTTTATTACTTCACCATAAACAGTTTTATTATACAGTGAACTTTTTTATAACCGTCTAAAAGAATATTATAGGTAACATATTCCTTATCCTATATATTTCCCTTGTAACCTTATCCTACTTTCTATTATAATATACTTTTTCTGTATCTACGAAAACATATAATGATTTGAATTTAAAATTGTCTTTAAATGATACTGAGGATTTCGTTTGGACCATTTTCATCGTTTGCACCATTCCCTGAAAATTAATAATTAAATACATTATTTCTAATACGTATAATGCTCTAGAATTCTTCTAATTATTTAGCACATAAAAAGCTGTTATGAGTAACTTGGTATATCTCTCAGTAAGCGAACCCACTGTAAAGCATGATTCCCAGTAATTCTGATTAATGTATGATAATCGTAAATATTGAGAAAAATTTTATCACAAGGCACAGTCTCATTATGATAGTATATAAATTCCCTATGCAGAAAAATATATGTCGATATAGTCTTCATATCAGGTTTTATTTTTGTTTTGCTGAAAGAAAAATGCTTTGATAGGAAACAAACGAATGTCACGTTTGCTAACATTGATTTATGCAGATATATTTCCATAAATATATTTTCACTCGCTATATAGATTTTTAATGAATATTTCAATGAGTATATTAATATGAGTATTTTAGCATATCCCCTTAAATAAAAGAATGAACCATAAAGCTTCGCTCCGAGTTATTTTATAGAACATATTATATTCATAAACATTAAGAAGTATCACACATAACCTTATCTATCACAAGTCATAATCCTATTATAGTCAATGAATTAATAAATTCCTTATACAGAAAACTTATGTCGATACAGTCTTCATATAAGATTTTATTTCTGTTTTGCTAAAAGAAGAATACTTTCATATGGAACAAACGAATGTCACGTTAGCTAACAATAATTTTTATTGTTTCCATGATTATATCTTCTCACGCAGTTTAGATTTTTAATGAGTGTTTATATGAGTATCCTATATCAGTTCTTAGATAAAACTATTGACCGTAAAGCTTCGTACCTAGTTATTTTTGATAATGTATTATAATCATAAGCATGAAGAAGTATTACATATAATCTTATCTATCACAACTCTTAACCTTATTACGGTAAGTAAAAGAAAGTTTCCCTACTTAAGGCCCCCTCTTTTTTTCTTTTTTATAGTAATAATTTTTGCAGTGCACATGTAACCTATCTATTCCAAATTTTATGTAAAATATCATAAACATATTACTATAATATAAATACCATATAAAAAGGTGTTTTTATCAAAAATGTAATCAATGTTTTGGCAATCTATCCGGGATCTCAGTGTTAGACGCCCCACTTGATCGGAACAGTTGCCTCATTCGTAAAATAATAGAAATCATAGGTAATTAACATTTATAAATGAAAATCTGGATATTCCATTTGACTTAATATCCTATTTAAATCAAATTTATGATTTTATTTTAAACAAATTTGAGCTCACAGGTTCTGTATAATAATCCTGCATTATACTCCCACATCAAAAAGTATTTGCACCCAATTGAATCCCAATTCTTCGAATAAATGGGTATACAAAAGTTGAAGGCAATCGAACATTTCTAATGAAGACAAAACTTGTTTAATCTAAACTAAGAAGGATTCCCCCCTCTTTTTTTCTAAAAGAGAAATGCATTTTTAGGTAACATAACTATATCACGTACAATAATAATGATCTATATTATTTCATAACTCTCAAATAAAAAAAATCCCCTTAAACATATAATAATCATAAACATTAAAAAATCTCCTATCCCAAGACACAGTCTTACTATCACAATCAATGAATTTCTTATACATGAAAACCTACGTCGAAACAGTTTTTATATAAGGTCTTATTTTTGTCTCACTAAAAGAGGAATGTCCTTTTAGGGTATAAAAGCATGTCACGTTCGCTAACAATCATCTTTCGGATTTCCCGAAATATTTCTTCTCTGGCCACATAGATAATTAGAAAGAGCCGATATAAATATCTTGGTACAGCTGCCAAATATAAACAACACTTTATAGTTTGGCTGGAACAGTAGGTTGACTTCTTTGTATTTCAATTAATTTGCGTGAAATCCCAGAATTTGTTTCTAAAATAATTTTAATTTGCCAATTTCTAATGCCACGTGTTTTGGTTTGTAACACTTAAATTGACTACAACATGCTTTCTATAGTATATGGAATAAGTAGAAATTATATTTTGACTGTAGGGATACACAAAAGAATTTACACCGGTATACTCTGCTCTATAGGGAAAAGTTGTTTGCAATGTATTTCAATGATGTTACATTACTTCAAACTTGATGAAAATGTTATATATAACTTAGGTGCAATACAGCGTCCTTACAATAGATTTTGGAGTAGATAAGATCAATAGATACGTAGAAAAGAATTTGTAGACATTACCATCTGTGTGTACAAATTCTATAGATACAGAACTACCCAAAATTATTGGGACTAACTTTTATGGAAGGAATTTCATGAAAGTGCATTTTCAAGTGTGTTATACGTTTAGCTAAATTAAATTTTACTATATTATGCTGCGTTAGTACAGTAATATATAAACACACTTTCATAGACGTGGCTGCATAAAATGATATGGGCACACTGTCACTTATGGATGGTAATTCCCAAAAATAAGTTTCCTAGATGAAGTTATATTTTAGTTATACCATAAGGTGTGTATAAAAAATATGCATTATGAAAAAGGCTGCAAAAAATAATTCACATACATTTATCATCTATAGGCAATAATTGATGAAAATGGATTTTTACATATGTTATGTGTTTTCTAAAATGTTTATTTAGATATCTCATTTCCTTTTATAAAAACATTTCATAACAATATAATGCTGGTATTGGAAAGGGTTTTATAATCTATATCAGACGCAATATTTTTCATCCTAGTTTATTACTATTGTTGTTTTTGCCATAGCAATGTAAGTAGAACATTAATATAGCCTACAGTATGAAACGACTGCAAATAAGCAATTCAAAAATGTAATTTCAAAAAGTAATATTTGCAATGTTGCACGCCTGAAAAAGCAGAATTAAAGCAATATAAAATAGTCCCAATATTAAAAATATGCTTAATATTCACTATCAAACATGTTTGCGAGAATCATCATGAGACATTTAGAGGTGAACAAGCATATAAACAAACCAGAGCAATCTGTGGCAGTTCTCAATCGTTCGCAAACCCTGGAACAGAGCATGTAAAGTAGACACCCACCCGCAATATATCCAAACATTAATTGTTAAAAGAATGTGCCCATGAGCTATAAGGAAATTGTATGCCATCAGAGACCCCATCAGAGATTCATAAAGGTGTATGTCCTGTTTTGGACATAAGCATTGCTGTATTTTATTGGTACAACATTCTTGACTGTGAGTCTAGTCGTCCAGTGGCGTCATTACTTGCTCATGGTTTGTACTTTCACTTTGCTTACAGAAATGCCTTCTCCCGCAAGATTGACCTATGACATGTGCACCTTTATGACGAGGTACATGATCTATGCTGACATCAAAATGTCTCATAGCTCACAGATACAATATTTTTGCCACTAAATGATTACTAATATTGCGTATTCCGTTACATTACGGTCTATGGAGGGAAATCATTTGTGGTGTATTTCAACAATGTTACACTATTTAAAACATAATGCAATTTACATGAATTATTGAGGTACACTACAAGAATGTTACTTTAGAATATGCTATGTGTAGCCCTTGCAGTTCATTTACAGTGGCACTCAAAAGAATTGTGTTGTGTTATGGACTGTGGAAAAAAATCGTTTGTGATCTATTTTATGATATTACACTTTTAGAAGCATAATTAGATTTATATCAATTTCTGAGATACACTAAAACATGCTTTCTGTAGAAAATAAAGTGAAAAGCAATTATCATTAATTTACAGGGTCACACAAAAGTATTCGTTTTTATAATGGTTTACGGGGAAAGCTGTTTGTAAAGTATTTTGACACACAAAAGATTTCGGACACAGAACTGTATCCGAAGTATTGTTTATTAGGGATAATTGCTGGAAATGCATTTTCAGTTATGATATGCGTTTTTAAGTTTTACTAATTTTGTCATGCTACGTGGTGCGTAAAAATTCTACAGATTATATACAGGGCTAAACAAAAGTATTCACACGCATTTATGAGCATGAACGTTAATTGCTTAAAGATATTTTTTAATTGAGTTATGCATTTACAAGCTTCTTTATATTTAGCAGTACTAAGAGACGGTTGTAGAATATAAATAAAATCCTGTACAAAAGAATTCAAGTACGTTTACTTCTACTGGTAGACATTGCAGGCAAATTTTGTTTTATACGTTTTTTGACTACACTTAATTTCAACATACTATGTAGAATATATACAAGCCTGTAGGTCTTATACAGAGCATCCCAAAAGAATGGGAGTACCTTTACGGCTATGGAAGGTAATTGCTGAAATTAGGTTTTGAAATGTTTTATGCATTTTCTAAAATGTCTCCTTAGGTATCTTCTTTACCTTATTAAATGGTAAAGTTTTGTAAAGTATTGTGGAATTCATTATCTATGATTGACGCATGATTTTTCTTTCTTGTTATCTTTTGTCTTTCATTTTGTATTTTTTGTCATGTTTGCTAAAATAAGATGCTTTCTTACGCAGCAAATATAAGTCATGTCCGGTAACAAAAAAGCTCCTTATTTTCCCAAAATTTCTCCTCTGGCCATAATCAATGAATGGATTACTTAAAGTTTCAATTTTCTTTTCATTTCGTGTAAGAAGTTTTTGATTTATACGAATTATTTAACACGTAAAAATCTGATATGTCTATCATGGTTTAGTTCTCAAATAAACGAGTGTACCATAAAGCTACATTCTCAATAATCATGAAGAACATATAATAATCGTAAGGAGGTATTTTATCAGAAAGCACAGCCTTATTATTATCAATAAATTTCTTATAATAGAAAACATATGTCGAGACAATCATCATATAATATTTTATTTATGTCTTGCTAAAAGAGAAATGATTTCTTACGGAACACAATAATGTCACGGTCGCTAACAATGGTATTAATTATTTCTGAAAATATATCTTCACTTATCATACAGATATTCAGAAAAAAGTCACATGAGTATCTTAGCATAGCTCTTAAATACAATAATTTAATGCAAAGCCTCACTTCCAATAATTTTAAATAACATATGATAACTATAAATATAAAGAGGCAATTTATCACAAGGCAGAGTCTTATTACCAAGTCGGATAAATTCTTTATATAAGAAAATCTATGTCGAGACAGTCCACACATAATGTTTTATTTCAGTCTCGATGAAAGAGGAATGCTCTCTTAGGAAACAAAAGAATGTCACGTTCACTGACAATGATCTTGATTATTTCCGAAAATATCTTCTCTGGCTATATAGATATTTATAAAAAGCTGACATGAGTGTCTCATCATAACTCTTAAATAAATAATCAAATTGAAAGCTTTTTTCCAATAATTTTGAATACCATATGATAATCATAAATATAAAGAAATATTGTATCACAAGGCACTGCACAGTCTTATTACCATATTGAATAAATTCCTTATACAGGAAAATGTATGTAGAGACAGTCTTAACAGAAGGTTTTATTTCACTCTCGCTGAAAGAGGAATTCTTTCTTAGGGAACAACGTATCACGTTTGCTAAGAATGATCTTAATTATTTCCAAAAATATACCTTCTACGGCCATACAGATATTTATAAAAAAAACTGACAAGACTATATTAGCATAACCCTTATAAGAATTCAATGCAAAGCTTATTTCCAAAAATTTTGAATAACATATGATAAGCTTAAATACAAAGAAATATTTTATCACAAGGCACAGATATCTTATCATAATATATAAATTTCATATACAGGAAATTCTATGTCAATACATTCCTGATATAAGGATTTATTTCAGTCTCGCTAAAAGAGGAAAGCTCTCTTAGGAAACAAAAGTTCCACGTTCGCTAACCACGTTCGCTAACAATAAATTTTATTATTTCCTCAAAATATATCTTTTGTGGTCATAATCGATTGACAGCTCACCTAAAATTTCAAATTCTTTCGATAAGTCAGCAGATATTTTGCTTCAGATATTTACACTATTATAAAACTTTATTTTTATATTAGATTTTCGTTTGTTTAGCTTTATAATTATTTATCTAAAAAATTATTATTTGATAGTTAAATGTTTGATAACTGTCTAAAACATATTATAGGTTACATATGAAATAAATTTACTGAATGTACGAATAGTTATAATTAATCTACTTTGATCGGGTGCATGTGTTTTTATGTAGGAATGTGTAAAAGAAGTAAAAAAAAATAAATTGTTACTTATACAGATATTTAATGTAGAGAAAATACATTTAAAAAATGAAATAGAAAGAATAAGCTAGAAATTAAGAAGTATTATTCAGTTAAAATTAACCAAGTTTATTTAAACTGCCAGTGTATATTTTCATCATAATTTTCATTAACAGTATATTACGCTTTTAATGCATTCTTATAAATGTTGTTATACGTTTCAGTATTTTGTTGCTTATAATTTTTGTGTACACTTAAAGAATAAAACAAATTGTATATTAGAATAACGATTCCTTCTTATCTTTTAATTTAAATACTAGTTAATAAAATCTTGACTAAGGATACAAATAAAAACATTTAACTTTTATAATTCAAAATATACCAGATTTAAGAATAGAATGAAATCAGCTTTTTACCGGATCTTAAACCTGAAACTCTTAGCATTGGCAAGAGTCTACCTCCTCTTCCAGGCTCCATCGGGAAACTGCTCATTAAAAAATGCTGTCGTTTTTATTTTAGCATTTTTAATTATGCTAAAAACAATACAATTGTGTTAGATACTTCATTAACCGTAGATTTTGTTTTTACGGGATAATGTTAAATCAGCATTAGTCGTGTAATTTTAAAGCGAATATCCGACATGTAATATTTAAACAAAATCGAAGAGTATTTTTTCATTCAAATAACCTAGTCGGATGTGCCAGTCCCAAAACTTTCTTCTATCTCATACATGTTAATACTTCAAAAAACGGAATTCTTTAATTATGCATTTTTGAAACAAAAAGTGATCAGTTAACGGATTAATTTTTTATAACACTTCAAGTTTTTTGTTAATAAATGTTTCTAACCATGGGGGAGGGAGATAAAAAATTTCATAATGAAGTTTAATCAAGTGGTAATGTAACAAAAAACGTGAAGAAGTTTGCTTATTGCAAATATGCAAATTAAATCTAGATTTGACAATTGGGTGATTGAGTGTGATTTTTATTTTCAGCAGCTACCGCGCACGTCCCGAAAATCGAACAAAATTCGCTATCACAACGACACCTTCAGGCCGATTTTCTCCAAAATTTCATACAAACCACCGTCTATTACATTACACCGAAATATAAAATTTCGTGGGAAAATAGTCATAAAACATGACCGCAAAAATCGAGAAAATCGCACAAAAATCGCCTTCACAGCGCCTTTTTTCTTCGGGAATAAATACGGATTCAACTGGGACCTGACATCCATAGTTAAAAACGTGCATAGGGAATTTGGTTCAATTCCTTCCATAACTCCATACACTTACCGATGATATAAAAGCAAATGGCACAAAAATCGCTATCGCAGTGCCCTCATCCGGAAAAATATCTCCAGTTTCTCCAGTTTCAACTGCTACCTGATGGTCATAGTCAAAATTATATATATGAAATTTTGTTCAATTCTATGCATAGAGCCCTTAAACCCTATACAACCAACCAATTCTATGCATAACTGCGTTCACTTTCCGTTGATTAAATAAGGAAAATGGTACAAAAATTGCTATCGCAGAGCCACCTCCTGGCGAAATATCCCCAGTTTTAACTGGAGCTGCTGGTCATAGGCAAAATAAAAATATATACCTGATGTTTGGTTCAGTTCTATGCATAACTTCATACACTTTTCGATGATACAAAGAGGACACACAAACACATGGCCCCACAGACACATGAACAGACAGACATTTTGTAAAAACGTGTTTTCCGGGATTTCTGGCCCTTAACACTTGTAAATTCGTCGAAAACCTGATGAAGAAAAAAATTTCGATTATAGTACTTTCTTCAATTATAGATAGAAAAAAGTAAATGATTGAGGAACCTGTGATGATGAATTGAGGAACCTGTGATGATTAATTGAGGAACCTGTGTTGTTTATTACATGTTTTTCTAGGAAAATTATTTAGATGAAAATATTTTAGCTTTAATACTCCTTAAAATGAAAAATATTTTTCATCAAAAATAGTAAGAATTTATTTATCTTTGGCTTTTAAAATTTTGGTTGTCAAGAAAAAATTCTATATCATCAATGAGGTAGGTTCATGGTTTTTCATTTATTCCATTCTGGATGAAAATACTTAAGATGGAAAGAGAAAATACTCCATCAACTTCATAATTGTTCTTTTCAGAATAGAACCAGTAAAACGAAAACAAAAACTTTATGTCTTTCATTTTGACAGAAAAGTTTTTATTACAGTTTCTTAACGTAATCTTCTTACCTTGTTGAAAAACAATTCGTTTTGCCTATATGGGTCTATTAGACTCAGTGTGGTTTATATTTATTCTATGTCACAACAAATATTTTTATATAGCTTTATTTCATATAATTTTGTGTTTATTAATAGAGACAACATATTTTATATATTTTATAACTCCCCTCTTTTTTTCTGCATTCCGCCGCGCCGTCCCTTTTCAATCCCGTGTTTGTATAAGTGGTGTTAGTGATTTAAAAGCTTGGGATACAATGTAAATTTTTTAATTGCAAATATGTTTTATTTCCATTAGTCTTGATACTTTTTTCGTGATAAACAAGATTTAGAGTACACATTTACATGATCCTAATAAAGAAAAGCTAAGGATGAAGCACACTTTGTTTTCGTTTTTCTATCTCACTTTTTACCTCATTCTTTGCACCTTCCTCGTTTAGTGAACTAATATTTTCAAATATTCTCAACATTCGGCAAAAAACAACTGATTCAGCAGGAGAAAAATACCCCAACCATTTAAATTCTTCATTCTATAGCATGAGAAAACAAAAAACGCGACATTCAGCTTTCTACAAATCAACAAGCAGGAGTAAACCGAAACCAAAACATTCAGCACAAAAACAACTCAACCATCAATCCTCGTACTATAGCATGAGAAAATCGAAACTAAAACATCTAGGAGAAAACAACTCAACTTCAATGGTGATGCCACTTCCGGAAACGCCCACTTCCGCTGAGACTGTTACTATCACTTCCTTCACCAGATTGATCCTGAGCTCTTCTAAAAGCTTTCTGATCTCTTTATCAGTAAGACCACGACTGTTATCCATTTAGACCCCCGTGTAGACTATTTCTGACTACGGGCCATATGGCACAATAAAATAGCAAAACAAATCAAACAAGTAGAACATTATATGAATATATCAATATCGTACTGCCGTCTATCAATGATTATTAAAAATGCATTCCATCCAAAAAAAAACTAAATTTCTTTTTATATATTTCTATGCATATCAGTGATATGGATCAATTAGACTCAGACAGGTAAAATGTAATTTTCTTTTATATTTTTGATTTAAAAAAAAACAAATTTATCAAGCCTGAAAAAGTTATAAACTAAGCAAATTTATCTATTTGAGAAATACTTAACCCTTAATTGCATAGTGATGTAAATTTCCATCACTGTTTATTTAACTTTTAATAAATAAATCAACTTCTTCGCCACCACTATATTTATATAGAAATATTAATGCAGTAAATTTCCCGTAAACTATGTTCCTGAACAAAGTTAAAAATCTATCTTAAAATTTCTGGTGTCTAATATTTAATATATGCATAAAAAAAACACAATTATAAAAGAAAAACTCATGCAAAGAAGGTTTAAAGTATATAACGTCGTAATTAAAACCTATGGTAGTATCATCAAATTAGCGTTATGCATTAGTTTTAGAAATGAGTCGATTAGACCAATTCAGGGTAGGAAGATTAAAATGTTTTTCCTTCTTCAAGGATTTCAATCTTACGATGTGAAATGTTGGGCAAATAAATGCAGGTGATATTTTCTGAAAAGGAAAAATAAATTATTAATTTAATTTTGACGATCAAATTTTTGTTCCGTAGAAAAAAATCTATATCATCAATGAAGCAATTTCTTGATAATGTTTTCCTATCTTTATGAAAACGAAAACGTAGGAAATATTCCATCAACCTCATAATGGTTTTTCAAAGTACACCAAGTAAAACGAAAATAAAAAGCATTTTATCTCTTCCATTTTCGACAGAAAAAGTTTTTATTACAGTTGCTTTTCTCAAATGATTTTCATTCTTCAAGGATTACAATTTTCGTGTATGTACATGTACAATGCTATGAAATTGAATGCATTAGTTTTGCTTGAAAATTCTCCAACAAGATGCTCTTATGTAAACTAACGTTTCCAATCCAAGATTCCAGGGTTACAAAAAATAGGTGAAAATCATTTTTTTTAAATAGAAAACACTAATAGTCTGACGTGGAATGAATGTGCCTAAGAATGCAAAAGATTTTCGTTCGCATTGATTGTTATTTTTTTAATAAAATATTTTTTTGAAACTGAATGAGATATACAGGGTGTTTTTTTTAAAACTGACGCTATTCAGAGCCGCCTGTAGCTCGTTCTAATAACTGGATTGGCACACAATTTTGTGAATGGACTAAGAAAACGATGGGAAAAAGATTCCAAAAAAAAAAAAAAAAATTAGTTCCAATCTCCACCGATAGGGGGAAATGTGGCGCTGTGGTAATTTATGCAACTGAGAATTAGCATAAAATACGGGCAATAAATGCAAATGCAAATTTTTACTTACGCAAGCGACAGTAGCGCCAACAGTTTAAGTTATAAATGCATGCGAAAAACACCGAGAAACAATTTCAGCTCAGGTTAAAAATGAATCTCACGTTACCGCAGCGCGCGTTACTTGTGAAGTTCTATTATTGTAACCAATGCAAATCACCAGCCGCTCTTCGTTTACTTAGACCACGCCATAAACTTCCCAAAGGACCTTTATCCGTTAATGTATTGAAAGCAATGCTTCTGAAATTCGAAGAAACAGGCTCGCTAGCAGTTCGGTCAGGCAGAGGACGTAAACCGGTGGCAGAAAAAGTGATAATGGAGGTTTCAACTGCGATCAACGAAAGGGAAAGTGTAAATGGTGAATAAAACATGGCATTTTATCCAAATTATTAATTTTGTCTGTTTCTGATGTTTTTTTTTAAATGTACAGCGCCACATTTCCCCCTATCGGCGGTGATTGGAACTAATTTTTTTTTGTTGGAATCTTTTTTCCCATAGTTTTCTTAGTCCATTCACAAAATTTTGTGTCAATCCAGTTATTAGAACGAGCTACAGGCGGCTCTGAATAGCGTCAGTTAAAAAAAAAAACACCCTGTATATTAAAAATTAGTTCAAAACTATGTTTTTATACAGAATGGTCCATAAATCAAGGTGTTTTCTTAATATATTTATTATATATTTTTTAGATTGTCCATAAACAAAAATAAGCGTTTTTATATGGAAAATATCAATAATGAATTCAAAAAAAGTTAATCCATTTCCTTAATATTTTATTTAAAATATAAGTAATCATTTTTCCTGGAGCTTATATCACCAAAAAGCAATAATTTTCACAGATTAGTTATTTTTTCGAGCTTGCAAAAGGAAAAAGAAAAAGGAGAAAACATTACCTTTTTTGTTTAAATGACCGCCATTTTCTCAAAAATCCATTTTTAGGTGCGTTTGTAATTATATAAATACGTAGCCCCTATAATCGCCGTCTGGTCTGTTTGTCTGTCTGTCCGTCCGTCCGTCCGTCTGTCCGCATATAACAGCGCAAAAATTACTCAACCGAATGGTTTGGAATTTAATATATTTTATCTTTGTAGAATTTTATCGAGTCATTTCAATTTTTATTAAAATCGAATAGAAACTTAATAAAAGTTTTCTTTATTCTATTAAATCCTATCGTACGTAATCTATATAATAAAAGCGCAAGTCATGTGACTGAGGAAAACAATACGAGCAAACCACTTCTTTTTTCATATGTCAGGCGGCCATTTTTATTCAAAATTATTTTTTCGAATAAAATTGCTTAAAAATTTCATTTTTAGAAAAATCGTTGAATTTTTTTTTTTTTTTTTTTTTTTTTTTTTTTTTTGAGATGAGTTACATTAAAAAATGTATAGATTCTGAGATAACTTCAGTGGAAATTACGTTAATAGCCGAATATCTCAATCCATTAGAGTAAATAAACACAGGAGATTCTTTCATTATGAGTCATAAATATAAAACCATTGACGTAATCATTCGCAAAGCAAGATCTTCATGGTGAATTTTACAGTGCTGTCTGGTGTAGAAAAACAAATTCGCATTTATAAACGTGGTATAAGTAATAAGAAAAAGAAAAGACATATTCATTTCGCTCATAGCAGACGATATAATACATTTCACTGAAATAATAAGGATGATTTTTTTTACAATGTGAAACTAGTTATAAAACGAACGCACCTCTTATGTCACATTTAACGTACAATTTCCAACTTGTTAAACTAAATGTTGATATAAACTCCAGGATTTTAGTGCATTTTTGAAATTTTGTGACCAAATTTGTTCCAGATGCTTGTGACATCCGAAAAAAGGTCGCACGATTGGAAGTTTACACCATGCACCTATAGGTACTTCCCTTCGCACAAGGCATATTATTCATTATTTTTACACACAAAAATTTATATATATAAGTGAAATAACAATGAATATAATACAAAAAAATCCGAAGGTGGTATCGCTTTTCTTTTTAACCAAAAAGAAACGTAAAACTCATGTGAATTTTAGGTCAAAGAAGTCCGCAGTTCGATTATATGTCTGTTAAATTCCTGTTTTATTTATATTATATTATTTATTTATTGACGAAGTTTTAATTTATTTATAGAATACTAGCTGACCCGCCCGGCGTTGCCCGAGCCCCTGCAATAAACTTAAATCTCTTAAAAACCGAAACTCTGGCCACGGTCTACGATCGCTTCGGCACCATATACCGGGCATGCTCGTACTCTCCGGAAAATCTTTTATTTCCCCCTTACCACCGCCAGGGCAGCATTGTGTTCTAAACAAACCTCTTTCCGAACGAACTTCTGAGACAGGTCCCCGCTGCTTGCGCTACTGTATAGTAGGCGTTCTACAAAATTGAGCTGGTTTCGAGAAGATGTTAACATTATTAGCCGAGTTATTGAAATAAGGCACAGTTAGAGAAAATAACCTTGAGTGAGGTTCGGGGTGGAGGGGATGTTCAAGTATCCTTCAGAAAATGACTAATTAGGAGGCCCACTATGCATGTTTAAGAATTTGTTCGTTTGGTTAAGCTAGGAACTTAATTGCAAATTTGGCTTAAACGGCTTATTATTCGGAAATAGTGGTAACCGCTACTCATAAGTTTAGTTTAATGTTATAAAGAGTGACTATTAAGTTAATTATAATGATTGGAATCACTTGCGTTGAAATCGGAAAGATAGTTGCTGAGATATGGAAACGGAACATAGTTAAAGAAAAAACCTTGAAGGAGGGACCGGGGGGGGAGGGGTTGTTCAAGTGCCCTTCAGCAATTAACTAATTCGGAGGATCACTTTACATCTTTAAAGATTGACTCATTTGGTTAAGCTAGGAACTTAATTTGAAATTTGGCTTATACTATTATTCGGAAATTCTGGTAACTGTTTTCTAGAAATACACCTTGAAGGTATAAATGCTGATTTTTACGATAATTTATTAAAAAAGGAACTGGTTTTGAAAAGTTCGAAACACATTTAGCTGAGATTTAAAATAGCGGTATTCTCTCTATATAAAACAGCAATTAAACGCTACAGGTGTAGCTAAAAATGTTAAAATTGTTTAATGTAATTAGACCCTTGCCACTCAAATATAAAAATAATCTGTTAAATAAACTTTTCTGTATTAATAATCTCTATCATAATAATATATGTCATGTATATTTAAAAAAAAAAAAAAAAAAAAAAAAAAAAAAAAAAAAAAAAAACCTTAAACCCAAGAGAAAAAAGCGTATTTTTGATGAGAGTTATTTGTGGATATTAATTAATATTTCAGTAAATAATTGAAATATTAAAATTTCGAGGTTTAGGTGCATCAGGAGAGGATTTGGACTACCTAAATCTAAATTTTCAGGCTTCTAGGTGGGCTAGATTTTCCTAGACATCGCCAACAGACACACACACAGAGCAAAACTTTATTTTATTAGTATAGATTAGCCGGAAACGAATGATGAACAATTTATATTGTCTTAAGAAAATAATAATCAGTAAATTGAGATACAATTTAAAAATAAAAATTCATTTTAAAGAACATGTTCTATCCCTTAGATGGTGTAAAAATTGAAATTGTACTATGTTTAGCATTTAAAACAATGGTAGTAAAATGCAAATTTATGGGGAGTCGTTGCCACCGTCAATATTACGTCAATGTTACTCAGGATCATATTTTTGCTTTAAAATATAGATTTCTCGTATAAAAAAATACATTTTATGTTTTCACGGTATATTTATTTTTGGAATGGAAATGATTCTCTCTGAATTGACGTGGAATGAATGTGTCCAAGAATGCAAAATATTTTCATTCGCATTGCTTGTCTTTTTTTTTTTTTTTTTTTTTAATCAAATAATTTTTTGAAACTAAATGACATATTTTTTAGAAATTTGTTGTAAACTACGTTTTTATATAGGATGGCCCATAATTAACTCAGCAAGGTGTTTTCTTAATAACATTTGCAATTTTTTATTGTACAAAAAAATCCATATCGTCAATGCGGTAATCTTTTGATCTATTACGAATACCATTCTTGATGAAAATGCGTAACCTCGAAACGCAAATATTTCGTCAACCACAAAATTATATTTCAAATTACGATAAGTAGAACAAAAATAAGGTATTTTATGTCTTCAAACATCGACAGAAAAGTTTTTATTATAGTTCCTTTTCTTAAATGATTTTCATTCTTCAAGGATTCCAATCTTCCGGTGTGCAATATTGAGAAAATAAATGCGTTACTCTTGCTTGATGGCTCTCTAGTGGGATGCTTTTAAGTAAATTTTCTCGGAAAAAATAGGTAATAAACTTTTATGCTTTCAGAATGTACTTGGAGTAGTTTTGGAATAAAAACGATTTCCTTTTGATTGCCGTGGAATGAATGTACTCATGTTTTGTTTTCCTTGACAAAAGATTTATTATTATTAGAGTTAGCTGGTAGGAGGTGCTGCACTCTAAAAAAAATCCGTGAAAATACAAAAGATTTTCCGTAAAATTTTACGGAGAAGTTTCATTTTTCCAAAATTTCAGTACAATTTCCGTAAATGACATTAGTTCCGTTAAAGAGATTTCATTCCGTAAATATGCAGAAAGTTTTCCGTAAATTTAATGAATTTTTTTCCCGTATTTCTTTCAAAACAGTACAATATCCGTATTTCTTCCAAAACAGTAGAATTTCCGTAAATGACGTTTAAAGGTTGAGTACAGAATTCGCCTTTTTTGAAATTCTAATTAAGATTGTTGTATTTACTAGAGTTCTTCTAGGATACAGGCCTGGTCCGGCTCGACCCGCTGGCCCATTCTAACCGAGGACATGCCAATTTATTGTGAAAATAATAGTAATATTTATATTTTTTAATGAAATATTTAGAAACTTATTTTATTTTTATAAATTACAGATTTTTTTTTATCTACTTATTTTTTTCTTGATTCAAAATTATGATTTTTTTTTCACTAATTTTTTTTCAATTTATCTTTTTAATGTAAGGCAATATTGTGTTATTTATAATAACACATAATATAAATACATAATATCTCTGCAAATTATAGCTATGCAAATTGGTATTAAACTAAACTGATTTGGCTTATAAATTTATAAATTACGCTAAAATTTATTATTTTATAAATTATATTTTTACAAACTTTACAATTTTTTCCTTAAATTTATAAAATTAGTTAATATTTTTTCTTTACTTTCATAAAAATCAAGTTTTTAATTTTATAACGTTTTTAATTTATTTCGTTAGTTCATATTTTTATAAATTAAACTAATTTAATTTAAATTAAATCAGTTAGTCCATATATAAACTTACCTATCCCAAGGTCATTAATTTCAAATTTCTCTCTCTGTCATTCTTTTTTTCTTTTTTTTTTTAAATATTTTTAAAATTATTCAGTTTAACAGAACCGTACGCAAAAGCTCTCAGCATAGCTGAAATATAATAATTTAATTTATTATAAAATTGTTTGTTTGCATAAGTTTTTTTAAATAACAGATTAAAAAAACAATTAATAGCATGTAATAAACAATTCTGATTAAGATAATTGTTGTTTTATTGGAATTAAAAATTAGATAATCAGGAAAATAATTTAAAAGAAGTATATGTTCGAAAAAAGAAAATATTGGTACCAGTCTTGAATTCAGGGGGTGGCCCGGGGGAGCATTATCCGAACATTGAAATGCTCCCCCCCCCGGAAGATTTTAAATTTTATACTTTTAATGGTCAAAAAGTGCAATCCCCCCCGGAACTCTATAATGTCCCCTCCGGAGCCACATAAATCTCTCCCGGAGAAAAATGTCTGAATTCCACACTGGTTGGTACTGTTACAAAAAGAAGCAATTATTCCTCTTAATGCAGTGTTTTATGCATATAATACATAATGAATTAAAATTTATCTGTTATAAGGCACCAAATAATACAGCAAATTATTGAAAATTATGAAAAGAAAATACATTAAAAACATTGGAAAAATCCATCTACAGATAAAACCTTAAGTTTTTGCATCATAAAAAGTGATCCAAATAAGTAGTAGCATTTGAGCGAACACCGCAACCGGTCATAGCGCGGTGGTTTAAGTCATCAGATTAGTATACGGGACATTGGGGGTTCGATTCCCGCTCGCGGCAGGGGTTGGTTAATTTCTATAAATTCACTCAGGAATGAAAAAAAAAATGCAGAAATGTGTCCGTTATAAGGTTGTCCTCGCGAAGTACCTTTTTTTTTTTGGTCCTATAAATGTTATTTTAACGACATAAAAAATTTCTAAAAAATACGGAAGATATCTGTTATAAAACGGAAATTTAAAAACGGATATTTCAGAATTCACGGAAAATTTCCTGGAATTTACGGATTTTTTTTTCCCGTTAAAATACGGAAATAGTACTGGCGTCTCGATTGCCAGTACAATTTCCGTTTTTTTCAGGAATTTTTTTTTTACAGTGTGTAATCAGTTTCATCAAATAACGCCGTTTTACTATACCTAGACCATATTTAAGACTGTAGCTGTCAGCGTTCAAAAACTAAAAGGCAGAAAAAGGAATTTACTGCACACCCTGTATTGAAATACTGAAAACGGCACCTTTTATCTTCATTAGTTTGTGGGTAATTGATTTTTAAAATGTTTCCTAACTTTTGAATCACTTCGTTATACATGTCTTTTAGCAACGGTATTTTACACAAAATTCACAAATTGATTTTATACACTGTGAAATAATTTATCAATTACTGGCTCCACTGTTGTCAGCTACTGGTATAAGTCGTCAATTACTGGAACAATCTCATTTTCCAATTAATACTGTAAATAGTTTCAATTCTAGAAAAGAAAACGAGAAAATATTTTGGGATTAGTAATCCATATACTTTAATTAGCATTTAGGGAAGTTTACAAAAATATATGTCAGTAATTACATTTGAAAAAAAAAACTTGAAAGATTTTTCATTAAATGGTCAATAATTAGTGCATTCACTAAATTTTGTCTTTAATTTTCGACAGAAAAGTGTTTATTACAGTTACTGATTTTCATTCTTCAAAAATTCCAATCTTTTGATATACAACAACATTGGCTAAATAAATGCATTTTTTCTGGCTTGGTAGCTCTCCATTGAAGCAGATTATCTCGAAAAAATAACTTTACGTGACCACAGTGCATTTATGTTTGGAATGAAGACGATTCCCTCTGGATTGACGTGGAATGAATGTGCTCAGGATTCTTCTTTCTTGAAGAGTGATTGTTTTTTTTTCTTATTAGCCTTTTATTTATTTTTATTTTTTTGCTAAATAAATTTTTAAAATTAAATGACGTATTATTTTAAAATTAGTTCTAAGTTACAGAGATTAGCTTGAAACTAGAGTGGTCTTTAATGAACTCAGTAAAGTTTTACTTATCAGTTTTTAAATAATGTCTGCAGAAATTAGGAAATATTCCAAAAGCTTCATAATTGTTTTTTTTAAATTAGAACAAGGGAAACGAAAATATGTGCCGTATATTCCGGAATACAGCGCGCACTTTTGGTGCAAGAAAATTTATTGAAATTTGCAGGTGCGCTTTATACGCCTGTTATCAAAACAATATTATGATAATTTACTAAGATTTTTAATTTAATAAACATGCTATTTATTTACAACAAAAAAATATTTTCCTCTATCAGATTAAAGGGAAAGTGAGATAGTTATTACACTTTTACAATAATATTTATTTTATTTTTTACTATGTATCTAATAAAGTTTCTTTTCAAAGAAAGAGGAATGCGTTATACGGCGGAAATACCTAAAAATAGAAAAATATAGTCTGAAAGTCTAAGTGTGCGATATACACCAAAGCACGTTATAGGCCTGAATTTACGGTATTTTATTAATTTCTATTCTTCAAAAAAGTTTTTATTACAGTTTCTTTTCTTAAGTAATTTTTCTTTAATTTTCCTTTGGGGGATTTCGAACTTCCGATGCTCAATGTTGGGACTATAAATGTGTTGCTCCTGATTGTCAGCTCTCCAACGAGATACTTTTAAGTAAATTTTCTCTGAAAAAAAAGTAATAAACTTTATGCTTTCACAGTGTAATTATTTTTGGAATGAATTATTATCTTGATGAAAAATTTAATCTTGATGAAAAAGTTTAACACGGAAACGTAGAAAATATTCCATCATCCTCATAATTGTTTTTCAAAGTACAACTAGTTAAACGAATAAAGAATAGTAATTGATGTCTTCTATTTTCAACAGGAAAGTTCTTATTACAGTTTCCTTTCTTAAATTATTTTCATTCTTCAAAGATTCCAATCTTCCGATATGCAACTTTGGAAGAATAAATGCGTTACTCCTGCTTGATAGCTCTCCAGTGAGCTGCTTTTAAGTACCCTTTCCCCGAAAAAGTAAATAAAATAAACTTTATGTTTTCAAAGTGTGTTTATATTTTAAATGAGCGCTATTGCCTCGGAGATAATGTGGAATGCATGTGCGGAAGGCATTAGTTGCCAAGAGATTTTTGTTATTAGCAAATAAGTTTTTGAAACTGGATAACATATTTAAAAAATTAGCTTTATGTGATAATACAAGTTGTAATTTTCCAACTGGACGAAAAATGTCCGGGCCAGGATTCGAACCTGGGATCTCTTGGCTGAAGCCGCCACGCTCTACCAACTGAGCTATCTCGGTCGAATCTGGAGAGCATAATTCATCCAGTTAACCTTCGACTGGGATAGCTCAATTGGTAGAGCGTGCGGCTTCAGCCAAGAGATCCCAGGTTCGAATCCTGGCCCGGACATTTTTCGTCCAGTTGGAAAATTACAACTTGCATGATTGCTTTACCAATTTGAAATAATTGTGTTAAAAATAATCTAGTGTTATGTGATAATAATAATTAAAATCCTTTCTTAAACTACAAAACTTAATCGCATAATTGTAGACTAATTTCAATAGAATAATAGCTATCTTCATGAGTGCAAATGAAAAAGATGGCGCTTGTTTATTTTTTATAGATTTAGAGGCAGATAAGTTAACGGTAGTCTTGATCAATTCAAAATTAGCTAACCTAGGAGTGTAGGTTAATCCTATATAAGGGGGGCGGCGAAAGCTGGCTAAATAGGTTATCAGTACCAGTAAAACAGACCAAAAATTACGTTATAAAAGACAACTGATGTGCGTTCGCGAAAATTTGGGAAGAACACCTGGTACTAGATTTGGAACTAGAAATGAAAATTAAATATGCACCCCTAAAAAAAAAAAGAAATTCTTTTAGCATGTTTTATTTTAAGGGAAGGGGTAAGTTTGAAACATTTAACTTTTCTTAACTCTGTCGACTGGGGTCCATCTATTTTTAATGCTGAATCGAATGACACCATTCGCAAGTCGATACGATCACTTGTTACAAGGTTACGATAGATTGTATTAATAAATATTCAGAAATTACATTTTATGAGAAAATTGAACTATATTACACTTTATTACATTTATTTTACATAGCATACACTTACATAACACGTTATCATAATCTTTCAGATAGTGATTTGAACAATAATTATTTGATCAACAACGCCTGGTCATCCAAAACTTTTGAAGACTCAAAAAGTTATGTTCAGGCGTTATTTAACTCAGGTAAGGGAATGGGGGTTCACTCCATTAATTTCATTATATAATTACTACAAACAGAGAATTCAAATTGGTGTGACGAATCGTTCAGAAAGGCTTTGCAGACGATGTTTTAAACTGATATGTTTTGTCAAAACTAGGTCTGTCACTGATTACCGAAGCCATTGAAGTTTCTCTGACATTACTTCATTTACTTCCGAACAACATGTTTTTCGTCGGAAAAGTCGCATCATAGGAGATGGTTGCCATATGATGAAACTCCAACGAAAAGATTGACCTCATTAATTTTTTTATGACACAATGACAAGCTCAGTTTCTCTGGAAACTGGAATTACTGGATCTAATTCCATCAATAGACGCTTTCAGTCGTGACGTCAATCATGACGTTTTGCTTGGAAACTGACTGCAACGTGTTTTAATACATAATATGCAGTGGTAACATTTTTTAAGATTTATATTTAATAAGAAATGAAACATAGCAACCGTTTGTTTGCAGTCAGTATCCAACCAAAACGTCATGACTGACGTTACACTGAAAGCGTCTATTGCCATATAGCCAAATACGTTGAAATACAAATAACCCAGTTGGTTGGTAAGACATTTTCTGATATCAAAAGGAAACAAAGTGACAGCATACGATCTTTTTCAGTTGTTACCACCTCTGTCAGAGCTCATGATAAATTTATGAACGCTGATATTATGATTTTCTATCAAGTAAAGCTTATTTGGAGGAAACCAAGTGACGATTTGTGAAGTTTTTAGAATATGAAATTGTCTTATGCCCTCTGACCTTGTGTACAGGTTTTGTAATGCGGAAAAACGTCACTATAACTATATGATGGATTTACCACTGTTGATGAACATGAATTGAGTCGCACGTAACATTTCTTTAAAAGATCACTTTCAAAACTTAACTTGACGATTGCAAACAATACGTAAAGTACGTGAAACAATTTCATGCCAGCAAAAACACACGTTACAATAGTATGCGATGCTTATGATGACCCAGATAGTTTGAAAGAGTGAACAATTACGCAGGTACCGGTATATTACACCACAGTTTAAGATTTTAACAAGCGGTCCAGTTTATAGAAATCAAGAGTGGTTCCTGGGTAATGCTCCAAATAAGAAGCAGTTAATCATCAGTCTACTATACTTCAAAATAATAACATCACGGCGAGACATTTTTCTGGAGTGGCAGATGTGCTATTTGTTCAGACAGCTATATAGAAATCTTCGCAATTACTGCCAATCATTATTATTCAAGGCATAGACGTTCTGGTAATCCTAACTACCCTTGCAGTACCTAGAAAGCCAAGGCTTTCTTAAAATGTAAAATAGGATGTGTGGAGAGAAAAGTGCGTATTCGTCGACCTCATTACAAGGTTTACATGGTGGCATGAAAACCTACATCCTCCTCGCATATGCGTTTAGCGTGTGAGACACAACTACTGCCATATGCTACAAAGATAAAAAGCTCCTTACAATGTCGATGCCTGTAAGAGTACTTTAAAGGGATATGTGGACAGTTTCAATAGAGCGAATGCCACGGATGACGAAGTGAGTAAAGCAGGTGAAAACCAGTTCCTTCATCTGTTTTCCTTCATCATTTTCTTGCACTCAGTAGTCTTTGAAAAGAAACGCACTCTAAGCTGGAATCCCTTCTCTCTACATCTGCTAGTGTTTCCCAACATTTATTTAGGGTAAACAATCAAATTTAACACTGGCTTGAAAATAAATTGAAACCCCAAGAGTGGGAATGTGTATGAAAAGATGACTTACATCCTGTTCAGATTAATCTACCTTCTAAACCTGACGAAATAATCAAGTTGATATATTGTTCCTCCAAAGGTGGCTGTTTGTCAGCCGGCCTGTGCAGTTGCAAGAAAGCGAAATAAACGCTAAACTGAGCAAAATTTGTGAGGAAGTAGCCTGCTGCAGTACGTTGCTTGACAAAATAGTTACGGTGTAAATTGATATAGATTTTTACAACATCGATAACCTTGAAGAAGATGCAAATAACCTTCATTTTCATGATTGCCATTTTGGTGGAATTTAATAAGTTTAAAATGATTTAATATGATGCAAAGAATTTTTTTAAGTAAAATAAATGCAATGAAATTGTGCTTTCTCATAAAATGTAATTTTAAACTTTTTATTCATAAAACCTATCACAACTTTGCAATAAGTAATCGTATTAATTTTCAAATGGTGTCATTCGATTCGGTCTGAAAAAATACATATCAACGATACTCAACTCGATATAGTACAAAAAAGGTAAGTTTTCAAAATTGTGTTAGTTCCTTCCTTTGCCCCCCCTTCTCCTCCTCCAAAAAGCATTCTAAAACAATTTTTTTATTTGGGGACTGATATTTATTTTTAGTGCCAAGAAGAAGTTTTTTCTAAATTTTCTTTAATGCACACCAATTGTCACAATTGTAATTATTAACACTATTTTATATATACTATATGAAAACATCGAAAAGAAATAATTGAAAAAAAAATATAGAAGTATTAAGAGAAATATTTTATGTAAAATTTCGAATACTCAGAGATTTTGTATAGAAAAAAATCTTTCAGCGAGGTCTTCAGGAGATTGATTACTTATTGTTGCTACAACGCAACAATTAGGAAGTAAAATAAAAAGTAAATATATATATTCAAAACTTTGGGTGCTCAGGAGAGGCAAAAAAAAGGCGGGGGGGGGGGTAGGGAGTAGGAGATGGAAATTTTGTGCAGGAAACTTATATGATTAAATGTTGTTAGAATAAAGGACAAATACAGGAAAAATATTTTTTTAAGTAAAGATATATAAAGATTTGAAAATTTCATATCAGGAGGAGCAAAGGGAGAAGAATTGGAAATTTTGGAAGGGGAAGGTTATTTAGATGACTGATTATTCATTTTTTTGTGTTTAAGAAGTATCAAGGCAGGGAAAAAGTGAAATAAAAAAAATTTAAAGATTTTAAACTTTGTGATTTCGGTGCTGGAAGAGGGTGCGCCAATGCGAGAAGTGGTGATTGAAGGATAGTGAAGAAAGGACTTTAATGATTAATTATTTAGGGCTACAACAAAGTAAAGGTTTTAACGAATTTTAACACTGTGCCAATGGAAAATTTTTAGTAAATGAAAATCCGTTGAATTGCAGCAGATTCTCACCACCAAGATAGCGTGATGTAACTGGTATGGTAGGATTGAACGTGATAAGCAACCAGAGCTTGATTATCGCAAGGGAAAATAGGACAGGTGCATAGGATCTCCACATAGAAGAGAGCCCCCCCCCCCCCCAAAAAAAAAAAAGCTAAAATTCATGTAGTTTTTTCTTACAATGTGTACAAAGTGTGGGAACAAAAGTGTTATAGGGGCAATACAATCAATCTTTTAAGAACGTAACTGAGTCGAGTGTTGCCAGTAGGCTACTTATTTTAAAATTCAGATTGCTTGATTGCCATCTCTTTTCTTTAATTAGAAATATTCGCCTTGTTTAATGGCAGATTAAGTAATGCAAGAATAAGTCAAATTACACTATCTTTAAAAAAGTGGTGGGAATCAAACAATCTGAATTTAAAAAGTCCTTCCAACCTGTACCGGGAGGAAAAGATAGCTTTCATAGTCCATGTTTATAAAAATTCAACTCATTTTACTTATACACCCGAAGCTAAATTGCTTGGAACTCGATGGTAGAAAATTCAACACGGTTTACTTTAATACTGAATTTGAATGCGAATTTCAGCTTATCAAAAATCAGTCACCCTAGAATTTCAAACTACCATATCTCTGCCATTTTTTAAGATACCACCAAAACAAAAATGTTCCGGAATCCTTGTATCATGATCTAACACTTAACGGAAACAATTTTTCAATTTATAATTTTTTATACACCTTTTTGGATTAAAAAATTAATAATTTAACTTGCCGCCATTATGAAACAAGATGGCAGATGCAGCTGGTCAACAAACTCGGTCGAGACCTTGGTATGTCCTATACACATACTCAGTCACATCCACATCGGTTCATAAATAAGAGAGTTACAGCATGACATATGTCAGATATATATAAATAAACATTTTAACGGAGGGTGGTTTGGGGGTCTGGAGGTCATGATCGGTGAAAATGTACCAAACTTTTTTGGAATTGCTTTCTTCCAAACGGCTACAATAGGTAGCTTTTTTGTAATGAGTTACTTTAAAATGTAACCTACAGGCAACAGTGAATGAGTCACTTATAAATAAAAAAAAAGGACTTCGAATTTGTTGAGTGTGATGGTTCATTTTCTCACCAAATGTCGTATTTGTCGCGGTTTAACGCAGTGGCGATCGGCAACGATAACCTTGACTGCAATGAACATTCGTTTTATAAATATGTAAATCCTGCTATAGCGGTGACGACTCGGAAATTGATAATCTTATCGTTTTCTTTCCATTTTTTTAATGTGTTTTAAAAAAAGAATATTTGTTGGTTTTCTCGATTTTACGATGTAAGCACTTGCTACTCTCCTATTGGTCTTTATCATGGCTGTTAGGGACTTTTGCGTTCCTGTGTCGCCGTGTGTTTTACAATTATTTTCACAAAATTTAGATGTGATGGACCTCACAATTTATAATTCATTTCAACTGATACTTCTCTTTACATGATTAATCTTTAAAATAATAACAATAATAATAATTTGATTGAAGTTTTAAATAGGCAGAAACAATATTCTGCAGAATGTCATTTAAAATATTATAACTCAATTATTGAAAAAATTTTAAAACATGTAAGTCTTATATAGTTAGGAGCAGCTTCAGATGTGCTATATCGGGAAAAGTAAGGCAATGAAGGTCACTTTAGGGAAAACATGAATAGCTAGTCTAATTTACACAAAAAATCAAATATTTTAATAACGAAGTATAACTCCAAAGCATAAGGAACAATTTGAAATCAACTAGATTGCATAAAAGTTTTAGGCATGGTACCAGACATGGTACGGTAATTGCGCTCAAAATTTGGATACAAGGTTTAAGTACGACAAAAGTCACTTATATAGTTTATGGGCTGTTCACACCACTGCAGCCTTTATGCGACCACTTTCCACATATTGTGCAGCGAAACCACGCTTCGTTATCTCTCCCGAATTCTCCGCAAAAACATTTTCCAACAAATCCCGATTTCTGCCGCCATATCCTGTCCGATTAGAAGCAAAACATCTGGGTCATCATCATCATCACACAGCTGCGACTCATCAATGTCCTCCTCTGAGCTGGTGTCACATAACTTCCTTTTTGAAACCTTACGTTTCCTTGTAAGTTTGACATTTGAATTCATCGTGAGCGCCATTATCCTTCATCGCCATGTTGGATTTTTATGCGTTATAGTTGGCGTAACAACGCACTTCAAAAATAAATAAAAGGATGAACGTACAACTAAATGTATGTATTTTATAGACATAATGAGTAAATTAACAGTTGAAAATAAGAACGTATACTTACCTTCAAGTTAGATGTTGTATAATTTTATAATAAAACAACTGCAAACTAATAACGTGAGGACACAAAAAGACTTTCCTTCCGACGGTCACTATATCCTTACTGTGAACTTACAATGATGTTCGCTAGGTGGTGTTACCGATCGCGCGTTTTCAATTTTATTCTGTTTACAGATATTTGAGTGAGCGGGATTGCCCGCTGAGTGTCATTACCCTACTTTCCCCTACATATTTTTACATATTTTCTCATTCAAAATTTTCTTTGACAATGTTCAAAAAGCCATACGTCACTGCAAAATCAAAGAAATTTGAGTGAAATGAATCTTTCAATGTTAATAAAAAATATTGACATAAATTATTATTAAAATTTTTAAATACTACTTTCAGTAAATATAACTGCCCACAAATGTGTACATTTATCGAAGTTGCAGAAACAATCTTTCGATAGATTAAGCTCGCTAGTCGATGCCTTAAACGTATTGAATTTAGATTTAAATTTTTCCAGTGGCGACTTTCTGTAATCGGGTCTACTACCGTTACGATCAGTAACTGATAATAAAGATATCTGATACCGCCGCGTGCCGGCTATTCCACTAGTAGAAGTGGTCGTTTCATTTTCCCATCACATAATATGTACATGTTTTTGTCCTGTAAAATATCTAAAGTTTCTAAATATTTTGAAGTGCATATAATACATTTAAATGGTCAAATAAATAGACCTTAAATGAATAGTTTTAAAATTTAAACGTAAATCAATATATGTTCACAACTAATTATCAAGATTTACGCAGCCGAAAATTCTCAGCTTATCATAAGATGTCTGAAATATTTTATTGAAAGAGAATTTAACATCGGATTTAGTCCTCGCAGATCTAGTAAAGTCACTATTATGGCAACAATGAACAGATATATGAGGCGATAACGTTTGTTTATTTGAAGATTAAGGCAAAGATATGCCTTTCTATTTAGTTAGATTTATCGTTAAGCTTACATTTATTTACAAGCCAATGCCAACGAATTTTACTGCATTAGAGAGGTAAATGCTATAACAATGCAATTCCAGGAAACATATTAAATTCAAAACCTTGAAGTAAGAAGGTAATAGAAAGTTTCGCAGCGAAGGTTTTAAAGAGAAATCTTATCAATACTGGAATGAAGGGAAATCCTTATTTAGTCAAAATTGCTTATTTAAAAATAAATGATAGCATTTGTAAAAAAAATATAGCTGAAAAAGGATAACACAACGCGAATAATATCATTCAAAGGTTTATTACTTAAAAAATAGCGTTTTTTGTTTAGCATTCTCACAGCATCATACAGATGTATGAGGTGATGACATTTATCTCTTACATAAGCATAGCAAAGATACGTCTTTCTGTTTAGTTAGATTTATCGTTAAGCTTGAATTTTTTTACAGACCATTGTAAGCATATACGCTTCATGTATAAGGTAGCGTATGTGCATTATCGATGTGTAAAATATATACATCAAGCATAGGTGTCCAAACGGCATCGAAATTCGAAGACTTACTCAAATAAAGTTTAAAAAGTTTTAAATTTTAAAGTTATGAAAAGCTTTAAAATAGTCCCATTATAAAACCGTTATAACATTTGGTCATCCTAATGATGCAGCAAGTACAGAGAATATTTTATATTAACTATTAAACCATGAAGAAAGGGTATCAAATAATTTTTCGCAAATAAAATTCACAGACACTTATAAATAATAACTATTGATTGTTATTATTGATTGCATTAGTTATTTAGTATACTTTTCAGTAATCTTCTATTAATATTTTTAATTAATATATATTTTTTATATAATGTAATGATATACTATATAATTTAAAAAATAATGTAAATATATACTGTTAAAATAGATCGGGTTCAAAACGAATTAACACAGTAGTCAGATAATGTGACACATTCTTTTTTCTCCAATAGATGGCGATTTATTGAAGTTTCACTGTAGTACACTGTAAAAAAATTGCAGTAAAATTACGGACAGAGGCCGGCAGTAGAGATTCCAATCATACCCCGTAAAAAAGAAAGAAATCCATGCCCATCATTTTGTGCAGCCCGTAATTTTACGGGGCCAAGTAATATAGCATTATAATGCACAGGATATAATGCACTTTAAAACACAATAACACTTTGCTTACTGTTCCGTAGCACATTAGATAATCATCACAGAATCGCTGTTTTGGTGGGTTAAAATTTTCGAAACACGAGTAAAATGAAGGGTTACACCCTAGCGGAGGACAATGCCTGGGGTCATACCGTATTTTTGCTAACATATGGGCTAGAACTGTAAGAATATGTGGATTGCTCTTAATTTTCTAACTATCTAAGGGATAAGGCCGCTTATTTAGTGGATCAGACCGTTTTTCATCAAATAAGGCTGTTGGCCGTGAAAATTGAAGGGCAAACGCTCATAAATTTACAGTTATTAATGAAAGTGTAGTATTTGTAGAAAAAAAATTGCAATATTTAAATCTAAATCAATATATTTAAAATAATGCTTCGATATTTAATGAGCCCAAAAGTTCTGCTTATCTGTACATTTGCAACTTTGTCCTCAAATATTTTGTTGAAAGATAATTTAACTTTGCATGAAGTCTTCGTAAATCTAGTAAAGCCACTACGTTAGCAACAAGACACAGATATAGGAGGTGATAATGTTTGTTTATTTGTACATTAAGTCAAAGATATGCTTTTCTATTCAGCTACATTTATCGTTAAGCTTACATTTATTTACAGACAAATGGCAGCGGATTCTGCATTATCGAAGTAAATACATCATGCAGTACTTACAGGAAACCTTTTAACTTCAACGTTAGAATCACGAAGAAAGGGAATAGAGGGATTCATTGACACTGGAATTCAAAGAGAAATTTGATCAATTCTGGAGTGAAAATAAATCTTTATATTGGCGAAAATGCTTCTTAAAATAAGTAAAACTATTTATTTTAGAAAATATTATCTATGAGGTGATAATGTTTGTTTATTTGACAATTAAGTCAAGACATCCTTTTCAATTATTGCTAAGCTTACATTTAGTTTCAGACGAATGGCAGCGCATTTTATTGCATTATCGAAGTAAATGCATCTTGTAGTATTTACTGGAAGCATTTTGACTTAAACTTCGAAATCACGGAGAAAGGAAATAGAAGGATGTGTTGTAATTGGATTTGAAAGAAAAATTTGATCAACACTAGTCTGAAAGGAAATCCTTATTATGTAAATCAACTTTCGTAGGATCGTTAGCATCTCTTTACATTGTGCACATCTGAAGATAAGAGAAAAACCGCGATACACCTGAAAACGTGATATAATAGAAAGGATAATAATCTACAAGTAAATATTTCGTTTTGTCTCTAAAATAATAGTGTATAAGAATAACATAATTTCCTTAATACAATTTACGATGAGACGTGCACTTAGAGAAAATGAAATTTTAAATATGATACTAAAACATTTCGTTTAAATTAGAATTTATTTTTATCAAGGGACGCGGAAAAGAGACCAATATACAATAAAAAAAATTTGAGATATGATGGGATATAATCTATATATATATAAAACGCTAAGGTACGTAGCGGCGAAAAAGAGATTATTTATATTTTGTCGATGGCAACGAGTGGTTTGTTTTAACTAATTTACGAATATTAAGAAAAGTATTTGAGGTATCGATTTAAAACTCACCACACATACGTAGAAAAATTTTCTGCATCCAAAAATACCATTTTTGTAAAAATCGGCAGGAAATGTTGTTATTTTTTGCAAAAAACTTGTGACTTTCTGAAAAGGAAAGATAATAAAGTGCGAAATGTAACCAAAAAACCGCGCGTTAGCAAGTTTGCTGTTACAGGGTGGCGAATGTCAAAATGGGGAAACTTTTAAGTTGCCCCCAATTTGCTATCCAGATATACAAGATTCAGTGCAGCAACTTTTCAGTGACATCGATTTTAAGACAATGGCACCTCAAAAGCTTAAGGGACGAACCATACTAACAGTGACAAACGATTTGTCAATTGAAATTAATAATCGTGTTTTACAATGTATGGCAGGAACTGAAAGGATTTATGAAAGCATTGACACCATCATAAGTGATGATCCACAAGACCAACTTACATATACTGAAGAATTTCTAAACATTTTACCACCACCTGGAATGTCACCTCATAAACTGAAATTGAAGCCAGGAGCTATCATAATGTTACTAAGAAATTTAGTATACCTTCTAAAGGTCTGTGCAATGGTATAAAACTTATAGTTAGTAATTTGCAGAATAATGTTATTGTGAAGAAAAAAAAAGGAAAAAAAAGAAAAAAAAGAAAATTTCGATATTAATGAAACTTTTCTCATACCTCGAATACCACTTATTCCATCAGACAAAGATATGCCTTTTACATTTAAGCCTATAAAATTTCCTATCCGATTAGCTTTTTCAATGACTATAAATAAAGCCGAAGGTCAAACGTTTGAAAAAATTTGCTTAGAACCATTTGTCAAAACCAGTTTTTAGATATGGTCTGTTGCATATGGGTGGGTCTTTCAAGAGTTAGAGTTTTTGATTCAGTTACTGTAGAATATCCCAACTCTGAAATGTACACCTGTGTATATAAAAAAGTTTTCGATGCTGAAAATTTAAAAAACATAAATAAAAATATTTTGATAATTGTGAATGGTGTAGATACTTTCAATGTAATATGTGTACACTATTTTAATTTTAAAGGGTATCCAGTAACTATTGTGTGCATGCAAAGGATTTTATATGCATGGTGCTGAAAAAATACCTCTGTTAGGTAGCTTTCATTACAAAAAACTACTTATTGCAGCCGTTTGGAAGAAAGTAATTCCAAAAAAATTTGGTATATTTTTAGCGATCATGACCCCCAGACCCCAAAACCACCCTTAGTTCAAATGTTGATTTATATATACAGTCTGTTACAAAATTATAAGACCACTCAGAATTTCCCCCTTTTTCAACAAAGAAAATATTAATTTGAATTTAAAAGTAGTTGTATGAAAAGAAATAACTCTATAATGTTTATTTAGCTCAGGGAAAAAAAGTTTGAATAATTTTTTGCTTCATCCCAAACGATTTTACGCAAAACCGTTGTTTCATAAATATAAGACCAGTCTTATACTATTAATAAAACAGATGATTTTATTTTGAACTCAGAGTTTAATTGTAACATAAACAACCTGTAAAATTTAAAAAGAAGAATAAAATTCAGAAATTCGGAAATGTATCTCATTCTTTGAATTTATTATTAAAATGCCTCGTCGGAGTGAACTGTCTGAAAATGAAGTGAAAAGAGTGTGGTTCTATAAAGGGAAAGGAAAGCCTGAACGTGAAATAAGTAAGTTTCTTAATCGTTCTAAAACTGCGATTCATAATGTTTTAAGTAAAAAATTGTATGGAACGCATAAACGATTTGGTCGTAAAAAAAGTTCTTGATAATAGGCGAATTGTCAAACCGTTAACTAAAAAATGCCAGCCGACTCGTAAAATAGCACAACAGATAACTAAAAAGCTATCACATGCAACCGAAGTTTGAAATCTAATGCTGGTGTTATTCGTCGCAAATTAAAAAGTAAACTACTACTACTGAAATGTCACAAAGAAGCTCGTCTTAAGTGGACAAAGAATGTCATGTCCTGGAAATCTGCATGGAGAAATATATTGTTTCCAGACGAGAAAAAATTCAATCGATAGTAATAATTACTACTGACATGGTTTACAAGAAAGTTCTCGCGAGTCTTCAGTAGGCAGATGAGAGGCGGTTCCATTATGGTGTGGGGCGCATTTTCATATGCAGGAAAATGCAATCTCCAAAGAGTTGAAGGGAAAATGAACTCGAACAGTTATCAACGGATGCTATTTCGAAGTCTGATACCCTTCGGAACACCTTTAGGAGGTGCAAAATGGAAGTTTCAACAAGATAATGCTCCCAGTACTTCATCAAAATCAACAAAATAGTGGCTTAAAAGAAAAAATAATGATGAAAAAATAATTAAACAACGTGAAATAGCACAAATAAAAATATGTGAATTGGCAAACAGCTGTTTCGGAGCCCCTAAAGCTTCATCATCAGGACCAATTCAAAAGATTAAAACCCGATTTAAAAGTTTAAGCCATATAAATATGCTTGCGTCTTTTGCACGCGCCAAAATTGAATGGCGGCGACCTTTTCAAAAACAACAGCGGAGCCAGGAAACACATGTGACGCAGAGACCAATATTAGCGCCCTGCCAGACCGGGCGAGTTTAAGTATGGAGGAGAGAAAAGGGGGAAGGACTGATGATGGAGCTTTAGGGGCTCCGAAACAGCTGTTTGCCAATTTATATATTTTTATTTGTGCTATTTCACGTTGTTCATTTATTTTTAATATAACGGCCCAAAGTTAAATCCAACTTTTTAGAAAAGATTGATGTTGAAACCTTGGCCAAGTCGAAGCCCTGATCTAAACCCCATAGAAAACTTGTGGGGTTATTTGTCTCACCAAGTGTATGAAAATAGCAAACAATATCAGTCAACATATGAATTAAAAATGGCCATTAGGGAGAAAAGGAACAATATTCACGAATCGTTCCTTAAAAAATTAATTAACTCTATGCCAAATTGTGTGTTTGAAGTTATTTAGAGAATTGGTGGAGCAACATCTTACTAAGTTTGAAAAAACTGTCTTTCCCACAGGTGGTTATATAATTTTGTAACAGTTCTTTTTGACACTTTTTGTTATATTGATGTTTTATTTTTTCCGAATCAATTTCATTTGTGTAGGTTGCAACTTTTTACTAAAAACTTGATGTACTAACGTAGAATATTCTTGATCTTGATTGAAATATTTCTTTAATTACATAAATAGCAAAATACGTTGTGGTCTTATACTTTTGTAACAGACTGTATTACCAAGGTCTCGACCGAGTTTTTTGGCCAGACGCCATCTTGTTTCAAAAAGCCAGTTTT
This sequence comes from Maratus michaelseni, assembly GCA_963931845.1. Lineage (NCBI taxonomy): Eukaryota > Metazoa > Arthropoda > Arachnida > Araneae > Salticidae > Maratus > Maratus michaelseni. Next base: position 192,800,463 of record OZ007587.1, read on the forward strand.
GCGGTCAGTTAAAAAATTTAAATTTTTAAAAATTCAAAAAAATCATAATTGAAAAAAAAGGGGGGTATGTTAAGTGTCAGAACGTGATACAAGGATTGTGAAATATTTTTTGTTTTTAGTATATTTTCAAAAATAGCTGAGATATGGCAGTTTGAAATTCTCAGGTGTCGGAGATTATAAAACAATCTGATATTTGTTATGCTGTAACTCTCATATTTATGAACCGATATGAATGTGACTGATCATGTATACAGAACATGCCAAGATCTCGTCCGAGTTCGTGGCCAGCTTCATGCGCCATCTTAATTTTTTTAATTTTTTTATTGAATTCAAAAATATGTACAAAAAATTATAAATTGAAAAAGTTGTTTCCGTTAAGTGTTAGATCATTATACAGGAATTCCGTAACATTTTTTGTTTTGGCTCTATCTTAAAAAATGGCAGAGATATGACAGTTTGAAGTTTTAGGGTGGCTGACATTTTGAAACAATCTTATTTTGGTTATGCTGTAACTCTTATGCTAAAATTCGCAATCAAATTCAGTATTAACGAAAATTGGGATAGAATCTTCTATAATCGGGTTCCAAGCAATTTAGCTTCGGGTGTTTGAGTAAAATGAGTTGAATTTTTAAAAACATGGACTATGAAAGCTACCTTTTCCTCCTGGTACAGGCCAGAAAGACTTTTTTCATGTTTCTAAATGGTATTCATATCTTATAATGTGTATATATGTTGTTTTTTTCCAATGTACCCAGTCCTAAATTGAGAAGTTTTTATGCATATTGTTTATATAATGCTGAAATTCGTGTATTCTAATATTCATACGTTTTTAAAGAGTAGACACTAGATAAGACATTAGTTATTAAGAAAGTAGACACTAGTTATTAAGAAAAGAAAGCAAATGCTCGGCGTGGGATCGGCTAGTTACAAATATTACCATATTTCCAAAAATAACTTTTGAAGCAATAAGAACAAAAGGGATAATTTATAAAGACAAAAAAAAATAACCTTTTGCGCGTGAAAGTTTCCATCTGAGAACAACGAATAAAAAATTATTTAAACATTAAATTCCATTAATGTAGACTAGAACAAAATAGTAGTTATAGCAGAAAAATTGCTTCCTGATTTGAGATAGAAATTACGCTTTAGTGATAAAAAAGGGAAATACAGAAAATCATAGAAATAACCTACCTGTATTACGATTTTGGACAGAGTATAACATAAAAATTGATATAAGGTAAAGCCAGGAGAGATGGCGCGGTCGGAGAGATTGCGCACAAAGAGGTTCGAGGGGAAGGAGTAGAGTGAGCGCGCAGCGACTTCAGGTAGTTGTACAACAGTAGTAGTGGAGTGTCTACTTTTAAGTGGAAGTTGATTGTTTTAGGCATCTAAGATAAAGCATTAATATTTTGGTTTGATTTCCAAAAGAAAGTTCTTGAATTTTCACAGCTATTCATCAGAATTTCTATACATTGTCAATAGTACAAAATATTTTAAACTTAAGCGATTTAAAAAGCTACTAATCTAGACTAACAATGTGAACATCAACGGTTCGTTTTAGTGACGGCCATGTTTATATAAAAGGCCGCGCAATCTCTCCTACGGAAATTGGAGAGTTTGCGCATCTGCTACTTAGGAGAGATGGCGCATTGTTCCCATTAGTTTCCATGTGAGGAGCGATTACGCAGCTTATTGGTAAATTTGCATAAAAAAATAAAATAAATAAAATGGGCGAATTTTAAGTTAAACGTCTTATTAAGTTACTTAGTGTTATTTTGTAACCTTATCTGGACTTGCTTTTTCTGATTCTTTAATTTTTTCCTTTAATTAAAAACTTTAATCGTTTTTAAAATTAGTTCCTTTTTATGATTCTTTAATCATTAGGTTAAAATATTTACTCTTAATGCAATAATATTTGTTTACAAAAACCTTACAACAATGTCATTTAAGTGTAATTATTATTGTTAACAAGTTAATTGTAGTTATTATTAGTAACAATCTCTCCTACCCATGTTCGCAATCACACCGAACCTGTAAGGACAGGTTGCGCAAAGTAACTTTCTTGGTTTTATTACAACTGTTCTATTGGATTACAGCATAACAACAAAATAGCAATGTAAATGCATAAAAAACAAATCAAGTAAATATTATTCATGGATAGTTTAGCAAAAAATTAATATTTAGATTTTTTATTGTTATTCTTTTGAATTGTGCGTAGACTCTCCTAGCTTTACCTTAATGTAAAAAAAACAGAAAACTATTCATGACATTTGAAAATACTGTAGACCAATTAAAACGATTAAAATGAAAGATATAATAACTTAATAAATGAAAAGCACTTTATCTATTTCCTTAAACTTAAACAACTAATACCTCCTTAAACAATTAAGAACATCATTAAAATAATATTTTTTTCTTCAAATTTTGATTATTAATACTTTAAGCTAAAGCATTAGAATGCGAAATGCGCAAAGAAAGAATAAATATACCTAGTTCTAAATATGGTTTTAAACATGTTTTGAAAAGTCCATCCTTTAATTAATTTTTTTTCAAGAAATTTCTTTGATGGTTATTCAAAAACAGATTCACATTTTAAAAGGCACGTAAGAAAATAATAAATTAAAAGAAATATACCCGAACTTGTAAATAAATCAACACTTGTATATTTATATTTTATTTTTATTTTTAGTTATTTTTTAATTAAAAAAAACTCATTTGATCTTCTGCTACTTAGGAGAGATGGCGCATTGTTCCCATTAGTTTCCATGTGAGGAGAGATTACGCAGCTTATTGGTAAATTTGCATAAAAAAATGAAAAAATAAAATGGACGAATTTTAAGTTAAACGTCTTATTGAGTAACTTAGTGTTATTTTGTAATCTTATCTGGACTTGCTTTTTCTGATTCTTTAATTTTTTTCCTTTAATTAAAAACTTTAATCGTTTTTAAAATTAGTTCCTTTTTATGATTCTTTAATCATTAGGTTAAAATATTTACTCCTAATGCAATAATATTTGTTTACAAAAACCTTACAACAATGTCATTTAAGTGTAATTATTATTGTTAACAAGTTAATTGTAGTTATTATTAGTAACAATCTCTCCTACCCATGTTCGCAATCACACCGAACCTGTAAGGACAGGTTGCGCAAAGTAACTTTCTTGGTTTTATTACAACTGTTCTATTGGATTACAACATAACAACAAAATAGCAATGGAAATGCATAAAAAACAAATCAAGTAAATATTATTCATGGATAGTTTAGCAAAAAATTAATATTTAGATTTTTTATTGTTATTCTTTAAATTGTGCGTAGACTCCAAGACGTCAAAAATTTGATTTTAGACGTTTTTATTTTTTAATTAAAAAAATAACTAAATATATCAATCAATAATGCTGAAAATCAGTCGAAATTATACAAATTTCCAAACAATGAGGTAATAAGTGTCTTTAACATCTTGTGTTTGTTTCATACATGGTCATACACAACTTCCATACGCCTATATACAGTAGGGTGGAGTGAAAATGACCATAAAAAATTTGTTTTAGAATTTTTTCTTCGGATAGGTCTTAAAATTTCTATTTTGGCCTTTTAAAAAAGCCAAATTTTTTTGGCCTGAATATTAGGTTAAATTTTCATTTAATTTGGAATTCTTCTTTAGGGTTCTACCAGCTCTTAATGATTATGCCCTTTATACGTGCAAAACCACCAAAGGAGTGTAAATAACACTGAATTTTATTTTTTGGAATTTTTTCTTCGGATAGGTCTTAAAATTTGAGTTTTTAACATTGAGATAGAATATTGAATATTAGATTAAATTTCCATTTAACTTGGAATTCATATTTAGGGCTCTACCAGCTCTAAAAAATTATGCCCTTTATAAGTGAAAAACTAAGATTGCACTATGTACTGTAAATTATTCAAATTATTATTTTTTTACAGAATTTCTTTGATTTCAGTAAAATAATCCATACAAAATGACTGATTAAAGTATTACTTGTGATCAATCCAAGTGTCGTCATGTTTAGACAACTTGAAGGTAAAGGTAACCCTAAAATGTGAATTGTTCACAAAGAAGATAAAGAAAAAGCAAAATATTTAGATATTACAGCTCACTTTTATGTTTTGAATATACATGAAGGATAGTTCTGTGAATATATAGGAAAGACAGTTTTCTGAAGATATAGGAATACAATAAAAGGAATATGTAAGATATACTGTAAAACAATCTGATATTCCATTCTAATTTATATTGGCCTTTGGTATCAAAACTAGGCATTATCTTTCGTGATTTGATTTTTGCTCGTATATATCCGTCCCTTGCTTCTACTCCTACAACTGCTTAAGATTCTTCAGTAACTAATTTCACGCATCTTTTAAAATCAAACTTTCAATCTTTTGGCAATATTTGTCTAAAAAAAATTAATAGCACCATTCTTTCTCACAGTATTTACAGCTGTTCCGTCACAATCTATAGCCATAAGTTTGTCAAGGTTTAAGTTGCTTTCAGTACAGTATTTTAAAATGCTTTCTGCAATATGCTTTCCTGATCTTATGTTTTCTTCCATCAAAATATATACTTTCGATTCCTGCTTCTAAAGCTTTCAGATCATATTTTTTAGCACATTCTCTAGTTTTCTTACGTTCTCTGCGTACTTTGCTTCTGTCAATTATATGTGATGAATCGAAGATAAATCGAATGTGATGAATCGAATTATATGTGATGAATCGTTTTCTGTTACAATGCCAACATCTTGAAGAGTTGTAGAAGCTATTACTGCCATGCATCTATCAAAAACCCCATACAGATCTGAGATCCTTGAAACCGTAGATAGATGTGTTCCCATTTGTCTTTGTGACTCTTCTTTAGAAGTAGATGCTTGTGATACGGATATTAATTCTTCACACCCTGATGAAGAGCTACTATTTTTTCTTCATCCCCACTGTCAAAATACATAACATCTGTACTGTCCTGATTAACTGCAGACTTTAAACTTGGCTTTTCAGCCCTCATCGAGTCCCTTGTTTTCTTGTCTTCTCATTGCCTCAATTTACTTGTCTAGGCTTTATCGAGCGTGTCAATAACCATATTTCTTGTTGACCATTGGTGAAGAAGAAATTCCTGTGCTTTTGGACGCACCTTCTTTGATTTTTCAAAAGTACATTTAGGAATTGGCTTGTATTTGCACGCCAAAATGTCTAGAAGTTTACTTACAGCTTCAGATTTGAAAATCTGAACCTTCTTCATGTTATTATCATTTATTTTGGATTTAAGGAATCGAATAAGGTTCTGGTATTCAGAAAAATCGTTGACTATCATTTGATCAATACGCTTCTGGGAAACTACAGGAATTGATGCTTTCTTCTAAATTTTTTCGACCTTATCTCTTAGATATGAATTACCTATGACTTTGGTGGATCTTTAGCATTTCTACTCTGTTTTAATTCTTATCTTGTTTATAAGTACCATTTTATAACGTCTTCTATTGTTCGCAAGCCAACTTCATTTAGTTTTGAAGGAACACTAAATATGGGACATCACTGCACTTCTAATAATGGTAAATTTCGGTTTGCCTCCACTCGTACTAATTTTTGCGCTAAAAATGAGGAAAATATTTTGTAAAACAGAATAAAACAGTTGAAACTTTTTTAAAATAAAGTCTTAAGGTTTAAAAATGATAAAGAAAGTTACACTAAATATTTTAAGTATAAAAATGTCAAACGAGATTACCAACAAACACTGTAAATGTACAATTTATGGTAAAAACCTATTGCGTGACACAATGAAAATATAAAGGTCCTGGTAGAGCCCTGAAGGAGTTTTTCAAAATTCATGAAATTTTACACGTATATTATAGGTATTTAAAGGCAACCTTTGGCTGCTATGCAAAATCAAAATTCCAACCTTTGTTTTCTCACTCCACTCTAATATACAGGGTGCATAGGAAAGCCCCTTTAACCTGAAAATACTTGCGATAGGAGAGAGCTACAAACTGGGTATGCAAGTGAGGTAACGGTATAGAAAAGCGACTCCGGCCGAGCTAGTGCAAACGACAGCACTGCCCCTAGTGGCAAAATTCGGAAGATAGCCATTGCAAATCGAAAACGAAAGGAGATAGAGCAAAATTTCCAATTAAACAGGTTTAGAATATCAATTAGTTAGTACGGAACGACATTTGGTTCACACGGGTAAGATAAATCGTTGCTTGTATATCCAAAATGTCCGAAATCTATGTGCGACAATTCTACTCTGCATATTCACATTTCGGAAATGTAGCAGTGCGCAATTGCAGAGTTTCACGTTGTAGTGTACTGCAACGTCTGTAAAACTTTCATTTTCAATGCATTTAAAATTTTAGTTTAGAGTTGACGCTCACTTGATACAAACAGCATAATCTCATAGCATAAACTTATCGATGGCAGATGATATTTAATCCGAATGTGCGTACGCTTTTATGGCGAGCGTTTTTATGGCGACCTTTTATGGCGATCACATTTAGGGCGAACTTTTATGGCGAGCGCTTTTATGGCGAGCGCTTTTATGGCGAGCGCTTTTATGGCGAGCGCTTTTATGGCAAGCAATGGCGAGCGCTTTTATGGCAAGCAATGGCAAACTTTTCGAACATATTGAACATGAACTTTTTATCACTGTGAGACAATTTGTCTTTTTTTTTTTGTGATGTTATCAAAATGTATTGACGCAAGTACGTATTTATGCAATAAATTGTGGTTATTTCTTCACACTTCTGGTTAATCCTTTCCAATGTTTACACAAAATGGAGTGCACCGATTGCGGACATATTTGGGTATACAGGCGACGATTTATCTTATAAGTGTGAGCCAAATATTGTTTCGTACTAATTAATTCATGCTCTAAAACTTTCTAATTGGAAATTTTGCTCTATGTCTTTTGCTCTATGTCTGTTTTTTGCAATGGCTAGCTTCCAAATTTCGTCACTAGGGGGCGCTTCTGTCGTTTGCATTAGGTCGGGCGTAATCGCTTTACTATACCATTACCTTACTTGCATAGCTGCCGCGCTCTCCACTCGCAAGTATTTTCAGGTTAAAGGGCCTGTATACGTATACATACGTTGTAGGACAACTGAAAAATCTGACTTTTCGAAAAGAGCATAGACTGTTTGCAAAGAGCCAAGCTAAGTGGAGAATCATCTCCTTTTTTCCTATCAGCTTGATATTTTTCAGGTTTATTGTAAATAGCCTATGTAGCTTTAGATTAATTGGAATATGACCATTTGTTTCTCAATCAGCTTGATTTATTTCAAGCTTATTTCTATGAGCCTATGCGGTTTTAGGTTAATTGGAAAATGACCAGCTGTTTGTCCAAACATCCAGGCTTATTGTATTACGCCCAAGGTAGTGAATGATTATGCATAATTTTTGTATAGAAAAATAGAATCAGGAGCATAAAATGCCTATAAAAATTTATTTAAAAAACTGTCCTATTGACAGATTTCATTTATGCGACTGAGAATCTAAGGTTAATGAATACTTCCTTTTTATTTTAAGGGTACATTTTTTACAAACATTCCGTGCAGAAGCATCAACAAAATCTTCCGGTAAGACAGATTTTTAATGTTTTCCCAACATTACGTAAAGAAGATGGAATAGTAATTATAATAAAATATATATATATATAAATTTCTCTATAGATGAAATTTGCAGATGAGGCAGATAAATGTTTTTTCCAACATTACGTTAAAAATAAGGGTTGCTAAATGAAAATTATTATAAAAAAATTATAAAATTTCTGTATTAATTAAATTTGCAGATGAGACAGATTTGCAACGTTTTCCCATCTTTATGTAAAGATGATGTGTTTCTAATGAAAATAATTATACATTATATAAAATAAAAATGCTGTATCAATAAAATCTGCAGATGAGGCCGATTTTTAATGTTTTCGAACATCATGCAGGAAAATGGATTGCAAATGAAAAATAAAAGAAGAAGAATGTATGCAAGAAAATTTCAGAATAACGAAATTTGTAGGTGAAGTAGATTTTGGCTGTTTTCAAAGCACCACATAGAGAAGATGACTTGCTGAATGAAAATAATAATAAAATATATATAAGAAGAATTGCTGTACCAATAAAATCTGCAGATGAGGCAGATTTCAATGTTTTCCTGGCATTACATAAAGAAAATGGGTTCCTGAATAAAAATAATTTTAAAAAATGTGTAATATAAGAAAATTTTTGGATTAATTAAATTGGCAGAAGATGCAGATTTTTAATATTTTCCCTGTTTTATGTGGTGAAAACGGGTTGCTGAGTGATATATCAAATTTATATAGGAAAATTGCTGCTTTGCAAAATAATAGGTCCACATCAAAATTTTAAATTTTCTGGTGATTTATTAGTTTATAATGTTAAATAATTAATTTGTACAAACAATAAAAGTCTTATGATAGCAAATTATCCGAAACTGATATTATAACAAATATATTTACAAAAATGAAAGCATTAAAAAAAATAGATGTTGCAAAAAAATTTGGTCTACCAAAAGAAATACAGTTATAAAAAAATAATGGGGAATTTCCCCTGCAAAATAGCTACGTAAATTACTTTTGGCATTGAATTAGTTAGTTCCTGCAAATTACATGCAAGCCGATATCCCACCACGAACAACATACTACTTGCTTTAGCTCATTTATGGAAGTGTGCTGTTTTATATTAGCATATACAGCTCTTGGTAGTAATTCATATCATATATTCTAATACGAGCAAATCTTGTGTGTGGTTATACATATGCAAATTTTATCTTAAAAACGGCTCTAACGATTTTGACGAAATTTTGTATCCTGCCGTTTTGGGGCGCCAGAAAACCATTGGGCTAGGTCACATGTTCGAGAAAATTCGATTAATAGGTCATTTTGGGTCATTTTGGGTCATGGTCAAGCTAATTGTATCTAAAAAACGGTTCAAACGATTTCGACGAAGTTTTCTATCCGACCATTTTCGGGCACGAGAACACTATTGGGCTGGGTCACATGTTCGAGAACTTTCGATTAGTGGGTCATTTTTGGGTCAACGTGGGTCAAATTAATTTTATCTAAAAAACGGCTCTAACGATTTTGATTAAATTTTGTGTCCTACGAGTTTCGAGCACAATAAAATCATTGAGCTAGGTCACATGTCCGAGAAAATTCGATTAGTGGGTCATTTCTGGGTCATTGTGGGTCAAGATCTAAAAAGCGGCTCAATTTACACTAAATTTTGCATCCAATGGTTTTCGGGCACGAGAAGACTGTTGGGCTAGGTCACATGTTCGAGAAAATTCAATTAGTGGGTCATTTTGGTCATGGGTCATTATGGGTCAAGCTATTTTATCTTAAAAACGGTTCAGAGGATTTGAAATAAATTTAGCACCCTACAGGTTTAGGGAACAAGAAGACTATTAGGCTAGGTCACATGTTCGAGAAATTTCGATTAGTGGGTCATTTTGGTCATGGGTCATTATGGGTCAAGCTATTTTATCTTAAAAACGGCTCAGACTATTTACACTAAATTTTGCATCCTATGGTTTTCGGGCACGAGAAGATTATTGGGCTAAGTCACATGTTTTAGAAAATTCAATTAGTGGGCTATTTTGGTCATGAAGCTTGTTAAAGAACGAAACCTTTTTCCTTGTACTTTGAAAAAAAAATGTTCATTTCTTTGCAAATCATGCCAGCAAAATTGCAAACCATCTAACTTTAACTTGTTTTCATAACTAAATATTACTCTTTTTCCATTCTTGAATCCAAGACATTTATTCCTGTGCAAATTTTTATCTCTTTTCTTTGTGTTTTTCATTTTTTTTAAAAAACGGCTTATCTTTTTGTACTTAAAAAAATTAACTTTCTGAAAATTCTTAGACAATGCTGACTTAGAGATTGTAATGTCTTTTCTTCTTGCTAAAAATCCGAAACAAGTTTATTCAGAATTTACTTCCTTAGGGTCATCCTCATTTGATGAACAAATATATAAGAAGACTTTAGTCCACAAGGTGAAATGCTAGTTCCATAAGAATTTATTAATCACAAAATGTTTTTACAAATTTATACTGTCCATTTAAAATTCGTTCAATTTCTGTATTAGATTTATCGCATTACTTAGAAATAGTAAATTCACTTTTCTCATTTTTCGTAAGTTGAGCTTCACGATCCATTACATCCACAGTTAAAAAATTGCTACTGAGTAATGAAAGCTACACGTGGAATTGTAATTTAAAGTTATTGAAGAGCAACGAATTACCTTAATTTTAATTAAAAAAATTGCATGAATCATGAATAGCCGTGCATTATATTAAAAAACTAGTCGGATCCGTCAATCCCAAAACTTTCTTCTATCTCACGCAGGTTTCACATACACTAAAAAGAATCGGCACCAATTTATATCAAGGTCTAACTGAAACTCAAATTTTATTAAATTCCGTGCATTATTTCTTCTTGACTTTGACTATCGCTAAAAGCGTGTAAATCCGGAAAAATGCTGCATAGCAGTGCCACCTGCTGGGCGATTTTTACCAAAAACTAATCAGCACCAATTTATATCAGGGAATAAGTGAATATAAAGTTTTTTTAAATTCCGAGCATTAGTTCTTGAGATAGAGCTATTGCGGAAATCACGAAAAATGCTGCATAGCAGCGCCACCTGCTGGGCGATATTTACCAAAAAATAATCAGAACCAGTTTATAACAGGGACTAACTGAATATAAAGTTTTATTAAATTCCGAGCATTATTCTTGAGATAGAGCGCCCACAAAATTTTTGTCACATACAGACAGACAGACAGAATCACAGAGTCACAGACAGACTCACAGACAGAGTCATAGACAGATATTTTCTAAAAATAGTCAAATCGTGTTGAGGACCTTCTAAAACGTATAAATCCGTCGAAAACCGGAAGTCGAAAATTTTCATGAATCCAATACTTTCTTCTTGTAAAAATAGAAGAAAGTAAAAATTGAAAGTGGAAGTTTCTTTTTGCAAAAACTAAAAAGTAAAAATGTGTCATTTGATAAATTTTTTAAATGATTTTAAGATTATTTATCTTTCTTATTCTCATAGTTTTAGATAGTAAAATGTCAGAAATTTGTTCGCAAAAAATGTTGTATGTTTTCAGAAATTAAGCAGATTTTTAAGGTTGGACCTATTACTATGCAACACATTGTATATGCAATTTAAAGGTAAGCATATCAATGTCTTATCTGTCACTGATATGTAAATATGAAAATACATAAATAAACGCACTGCAAACAACTTCCTGTATTTTTAACAGGATTATTCAAAGGTTTCGATACACATTACTCTCTACAATTGACAACTGGTTCAAGTGCATTTGTGACTTACACTTAAAAATAAATGTGTAAATTTACACATTAAAACAGGTATACTGATGATACAAAACTATTTGTCTACATCTGTAAAATGGCGTCCAAATTGCCAAATACACGCCTGGTGTGTCAATTCAAAAATACACATTGTCCTGTGTGTTTTGATGATAACACTTTCAGCTGCTGAAATGTATAAAACGTTATCAGATAACTCTGAAATACACAACTTAATGTGTAAATTGCACACCGGTACACGTATTTCTGTGTAATATACGAAAACGGCAGATTTTCTTCAACGTATCTCAACCTTGTAGTTTAGGGTGTAAATTGTGAACCAAATGTTTTATGGACGCAAAACAAAATTGTATGAAGAACGAACTCCTATGTTTGGTGTGTTTGTTCTCTTTCCAGAAGATTTGTTTTAAGACACAAAACAATGCATATACAATTTACAAGAAACATGATCCTCTGAAATTATATTTACTGCATGACATCTTTCTATTAGAGTTGTTTTGCTGTCCTGAAATCATATAGTCACAATTTATGTTCAGAATTTGTATAATCTGTATAAAACACTGTGCAAAATTTTCGTTAAAATATGGGAACTATATTGACAGTTGTGTCGCCAGTAATATTACCGTATCTTGCCAGATATTTATTACTATGAATTTTAATCATCACTTTCCCAAGATACACTTACAGGAGAATTCTCTATTTACATCAATCAACAGTAAACAACCAAAACTTATCCGGAACGTGATACGATCAAGGGAACTGTGAGTACACCTTGACAATCCAGCCACGATTACATAAGTCACGTTTTGAAGTATTGTTATTATTCAGTTCACATGAGTATACATATTTCTGTTCTTACACATATTTTTGTGCAATATTTTAACACATATATATGTTTAATATTCTGTTTTTACACATATCTACGTGTAATATTCTGTTCTTACACGCATTTCTGCGTAATATGAGAAATACACAAATCTTTGTGTAATATACAAAATGTGTAAATTTAAAATAACACGCCAATTCTGGTCCATACATTTTTCTACATTTACATGCTTGTCTGAGTTTTTAAAGGAATAACAAATTACACACTTCCGTTAACCCTTTCCGGCACAGAGGAAGTCTGTTCGTAAAATAAGAAATTACTGACTGACATCGGAATTTACAAACGACTTTATTAGAAAATAAGAACTCCTTATTTTAAGCTTTCAATGTAGAAACAAAATTTTATTAAATATTCTTGGTGTCGAATGCAAGTTTGGAATTAAAATTAGGTGTGCCCAGAGTAGGACCACTGCGCCGGAAAGGGTTAAGCAGATAAACACACATAAATACAGGTACGTTTTTACGACAAAAGTATACATTTTGTAACAAGAGTGTAATTTTACAAATTTATGCATATACTTATGTAAAAGTCCCTAGTTTACAATATTATGTTTAGAGTGTAAACATTTTATGACATTTTTGTGGATTAATAGTGTGCAAACGTATCTCCAATATTATATTTTATCACAAAAGAAATAACATTCTACCTATTCATAATAAACTGTATAGTTTTTTCACCTGAAAGATTACCCTGGTCTTTCAACCCACAAGAACCTATCCTAATCTGAAACAAAACCGTATAAAACCGTTTCGAGCCAACTCGACCCCAAACGTTCAGTGTTCATATAAAACCGAGATAACCGACACAATGCAGGAGTGTAATTCTACGTTTATAATTAGTAATTCTAGTGTAATAAAAAATATATAGAATTCAATGCGAATAACGGCTTATGCTAGAACTGTTGCAATTTTCTTATCAAATAGAATTACATCAGTCTCTTTCCTTCCCTTCTTTCAAGATTTCTAGTCACAGCTAGATTGAAAATGATTCCCGTAAGCCTTTTATGGTGCATATAATTCGTTAATGGAATGGAATGTGCTGGCATTAGTCTGTAAATAAATGTACATCTAACAATCAATATGGCTAAACGCAAGACCATACTTTGGATTTAATCTTTCAGTAAAGATACATGATTTCGTTTTTATCATGGTACTGCTGTTAACTTAATGGTATTCCTAGATGTGTGAAACAGTCATTCAGTGTTATGAGGTTTTCTCAGTAATATATTAATATGTATCTTATATAAAAAGCTTTAAGCTTATAGAAGGTAATGGAACTGCATTCACGATTTTATTCAGAAATAAATTTAGAATACGTGGTTTATTTTTAAAAGCATTTTAAAACCCTTTAATCAAAATATTTTTTTTTAAAATACGCATAAATTGGTAATTATTAAAATACTTTCGAAACGTTATAATAGACTGATTTTTTTGTCCGTATATGGAGAACAAGTACACTTTTAGCTCCATTTGATTCTCTACTGCATAATGTTTCTAATTTTATGAAAATAATTACTTGATTCTGCTTAACGATAAATAAAGAAAAAAATAATTTTTAAAATGTTACTTTATAATTTTTCTAAAGAAAAAAATAAAAAAATATTACTTAAAATTTTCTATCAAATATTTCAATGTTTTCCTATAAATTGTACATAGCAAAAGTTGGTTTTTAACTATTGAACACTATGTAGAGGACACTGCATTAATTCCATTAAAAACCACGGCAATACACATACATTATCTACAGCGCTTTTATCATTTCATATTTTCCTGTATTCATTAATAAGAATAGAAGAAGAATTTTATTTGAGACTTTTTTATCTAGATACTTGTGTTTTTATGAGGGACAATTAATGTAGTAATGCTTTTAAGCAGGTAACAATTTTCTGTTACGATGTATTTGGTTTTTCTCCAAATATAAGACAGTGTTCATGTTGTGCAAACGCATGGCATATGGATAATTAGTAGCATCTATTGATATGTACAAGATATGACAAACGAGGCAGTATAAGCTTAGATACATATAATCTCACGCAATATCGTTTTGTAGTCTCTGAAATAACTCATGCATTTACATGATAATTTTCAGGGCAATAAAATATAATTCTGATTGCGGCTAAAAATATTTAAACATCTGAAAATTTTAAAATGTTATTTTAAGTAAAACACAACATGCTTTTTCGAAACTATACTTACATCAGGAATATAATAGATAATATATTGATTAATTATTAGTGATTTATTCACTTAAACATACTTAATACATATACTTATACATATTTGATAATATTAATAGTCATAGTTATTTTACAAGAGTGCAACACAATAACACGATTATTTATTTATCGTGAATAACAACTCCTGTTTGAAGTATGCATTATGAAATCAAAAATTTTTCAAACTGTGCGAAATTTTTTATGGTATTTGAAAGTTTTACAAGTTTATTTTCTAGAGTTTTCATCGATCTGAATATCTAATGCTTTCTTCTCTTGCTAGCTGACTGTGATAAAAGTGCTTTTAATTTTGCATCTGAAATAGTTCTCGAAGCAATCTCAGAGCAATGGTTTATAAAAGTTTTATATACCAGTTACAGAGTTATATGCACACACAAACAAAAAAGTATATGTATTATTCGCAGTTATTATTTCAAGTGTGTTTTAATGACCTTAGATTTGGTAAATCTTAATGAAATTTAATTTTGTTAATTAAAACATGTTTATGAATTCAATTTGTTTGTCTCTCTTTCTTTTAGAAGATGTGTCCGAGATTGAAGTTGATTAAAAAGTCCTGGATTACAATGAAATTTAAGTATACTTTAAGACGTTTCAGCGAGATTGAAAGTATGATTTTTAAAAAAAAGCTAATGAAATATATTTAACGTAATATTGGTAATATTAGAAAAGGGATCATAACCTATATCAGAAGCATGCACTTTCCTATTGTTTGATTGCTTCTATAAATAAAAAAAAATAAAGAAAAACTGCCCGAAATCCGTCCTATTGTCTAAATTTTTCGGTCTAAAGTCTGGCGTAGACATTGCTGTTACTTTTTGACAAGATTAGGCAGAAAGCTTTAAAAAGTTCTCCCTGTTGAGTGTAAACAACTAAAAAACAGCACTTCTTTTCTATCGCATTGTTTTTTGTTTTTTTAGACCGTTGATCAGGATCCTACCTGCCAGGCCTGGTCAGCGGTCAAAAAAAAAAAAAGCAATGCGATAGAAAAGAAGAGCTGTTTTTTAGATCAGATGTTTTTCGATAATAGTCCAATAGGAAGCTGGTTATCGCATTTAATCTACTGAAAAATTCTACTATTGTGTCTCAATTACATGTTTTTGGTATTGTATGGTTTTTACTTGTAGATCATATGTAGATTGTCATCACGTGTAGATAGAGTATTATTATTTGTTTGAAAATTTCATTTGTTTGTGAGTTTCATTATTAAACTAGAAGGGACTGCATTTATTTAATAGGTCTGGAAATATCTTCCCTTCCTCGAAATTCACAAATCCCGCAGTCAAATGACCCCAAAAAGTGACCGTTTGAGAGAAATAAGGAAAGCTCCTGAAATTCAATTTGCCCTCTATGCTAGAGCTGGCACTTAATTTTTAATGATGGAAGAAGTCACTATAATCCTCACCAAACACCAATTAAAAAATCCCCTAAAGAAATAATGTAAATAAAAGACCAAAAAATGGATTATCCTTAAATATAAAGACAAGCTAGAATGCAAAAACACACAATTAGAAATTAAATCTAGAAGTGGGCTTTAAATTCATGTGACAACGAGGTTGAAAGTCATGTTCCTCTTATATTGATTGACGATGATGATATTTCCGACGAAAATAATGTGCAGTGTTTTATGTGTGGGGAATGATTTTCTTAGAAGAAGAAAAGAGAAAAGTGGGTTAAGTGCACAAAATGCTCCAGATAATGTCACGAAATGTGTTCATTTTTACCAAGAAAAAAATATTAAGTGATTTTTGCTTGGGTGGATAATTAGTCATTTTTATACATACCGAAAGCAATAATTAATTCATAAATGTCTGTAAATATGATAAATGTAGGCGTAAGTAAATTTCGTTGTGGAAATTATCTCCCTTTCTCAAATGTTCCCAACTTGAAATGCTGTGTAATTTGAAAATTTAAGGAATAGGGAAGCGGAATTAGGATCTTTTTTCCAAAATTCCAACAATTTAATTACTTTTTTTTAAATTTAATCATCTGTAATTTAACAATGAATTTCACCCAGTATCGATACGAGCTTCAGTTGGTATAAAGCAGATCTGCTTGAATTAATTTTTAGAGAATGTTTAGAGAATGCACCTTAGCTTTCAGAATTATAAATTTTTATGAAGGGGTACAATATTTCTTCATTTTACATTAATAGTTTGTGGGAGTTCTGTTTTCGGCGTAATTGAAATCTTGTGCCCAGTCATTTAAATCACTCCCAATGGAAAAGATTAGAAGAAAGTATGAAAATATCACATTAATTTCTTTCCTTTCCTTTTTTAAAAATAAAATAAAATAAAAAATAAACGAGGGAAGAATTGCTCTACTCGAGTATTTATGAAGCAGGAGTAACTAAAACGTTTTCTCAACTTCGCACATCGAAAGTTTAGATTCCCCAAGGTGTGAAAATCGTTTAAGAAAAGATATCGTCTACAAAGAATTTTCTCTTTTTCATTTGGGAGTCATTACATGAATTTTTGTTTACTTTTTTTTATGTGTTGGGTGAAAAATTATTATGAGGTAGGCAAGATATTTTCTGCGTTTTAACCCTCCACTCTTTAATAATGTATGTGGATGTGTCATATAAACTTATGAAAACACTCCTGAATTCAAGATAAAGGACTTCTTATTTAAATATTTAAAGAAAGATTTTAAGACTGAAAAACATAAATAATATTTAAAAAATAAATTTCTAACCTTGTATATTTACATTTAAATAATCTGAAGATTATACTTCTACATTTAATATAATAATCTGAGATCTTTTGTTTTTCGTGATGAATATAAAGTCCTCAATGAAATTGAAATAAAATTTTCTAATAAGGAAAGAAGTAGTATTTCAGTTAAATTAATTTTTAAGTTTGTATGAAACGCATATTATTTTTAAATGTTATCAAATTCAGAATCTTTCACTGTAAATAATAAATAGTGAAAATCATCAAGTTAAGTTTAGTTTCATAGAAGTAATTAAGTTTTTAAAAGCACTACTTTAACCATCTTTGGAAAAATAAATTCTGCTGGATAATGAATGTCCTTTCGAAAACGCACTTTTTGTGTACAAAATGTAAAATTATATTTCTAAACAAATCGGATATGCCAATCACAAAACTTTCTTATATTTCATACATGTTAATGCTTCAAAATTGGCTATCACAGCGCTAATATAAGCAATACCTTAATTGATGTACAATTTTATTGTACATCAGCTTCTTGCGAATCGCCGAGTTACCTGGATGTGAAGCACCTCTCGCTGCACGAGCAGCCGATGTACAACACAACTACAAAAAATCGAGAAAATTGCACGAAAAGTACTATAACAGTGTACCCTTCCGTCGGAATAGCCCCAATTCAACTGGTACACTGTTAAAAATCGTCAGCTTTTGCTGCATACTCACTCCACCGCTTTTATAGAATATTTCTATTTTGACCAATGAAAATGCTCCATAATATAGTAAAGTAACCGTTATCTCTAAAATCGGTGGAGTGTGTCTGCAGCAAAACTTGAAGATTTTTAACAGTGTACCTGCTGTCCATAGTCAAAAACATATAAGGAATTTGGTTTAATTCTATGCATAACTTACACTTAGCGATGATACAATAATGAAAATGGAGCAAAAATCTCTATCACAGCGCCTCCTTCCGGCGGAACATTCCCAAATTCAATTGAGGCCTGCAAGCCATATTAAAAAACATACATATAAAATTTGGTTCAATTCTATGTGTGATGAAGAGAAAAAGAAAAAATACAGAGGGAAGTTACTATTCAGAAAGACTGGTGGGCTAGAAAATTTTGAATACTTAATTAAGTGATTAAAATTTAGATTTCCAAAAGTAGAAGATTGATAAATTTGGCCCATGATCGAAAATAGTGTACAAAAATAAAATTGTACATTGCATATGTGAAATAATAATTTAAAATAAGATAATCATGAGGAAAATTAACATGAAATATTCTTATTTGAACTATAGAAGATGCGCTTCCCTGTAAACACATTATCATAAATAACTGCAATAGGATGTGCCAGAAATATCTTTTAAGTTTAGTAATAATATATTTTGCTCAAATTTAAGATGAAATTTCCATATAGATGTTTTCAAATATAATAGAAATTTATAATTTATGATTCGATTAAATTTCATTTTACTAAATACATACATCAATTATTGAATTAATATTTTATATTTTTATAAATTAATTAGCTTTAATTTTAAAGGCACATAAGATAAATTAATAATGTATAGCCATAAGATAGTGGAATATATACAAATAAATTAAACAAATTACATGTACTAAAGATTCATTTATTATATTAAAGATAGAAATCAAAAAAGGAAAAGTCGTCGCAGATTCTCTGAACATCATTAATGTATATTATTCATAACAATTTAAAGTTTAAATATTTTGTAAATTTTTAAAATATAAAGGAACAGAATCAACATAAGTTACAGGTTGTTTGTGTGTGTGTGTGTGTAAGTGTGTGTTAAGTTATATTACTGAAAATGAATTATTATAATCAGGGCCGTAGCTAGGGGTGTGCCAGGGGGGCCTCAGCACCCCCTGAAAATTTTTGAGCCCCCCCCCCCCCTGGGAAAGTTGCCAAGGCCACCAAATGAAATTCTGTTTCAAAAATCCAAATGAAACTCTGTTCAAAAATTTAACTTAGTTTTGGGGTCTTTTTACAGTTTTGTATAAATACTAAATTGTAGTACATTTGTTTAAAAACTGCAAATAAGTGCTTCAACAGGCGCGCATCCTATCTACACATATCTAGAATTAGAAACCTTTTGCTGATGTAAACATTCACTTTTGCTTTAGTTATATACTGAAATTTTTCATTTTGCAGCGTTTTCCATTATTACCATAAAACAAAGTTATTCTAATGAGTTATAACAAATTTAAATACATGTTGTTTTAGCTTTTGACTAGACACAAAAATAATTTTAAAATGCAAAATACACCCTTGATTTTTCTAATGTTTTTTATCATATAAAAACATAACTTTAGAATCCTTAAGGGCAGGGAATATTCAGAAAAAAATTAAAGGTTGCAACTCTTTTGAAACAGGTGTGCTATCTGCTTTTTGTTTACTTTTTGACATCATCACTTATTATTTCACTAGTATAATTATACACTGAAAATTTTCAATCTGCAGCCAGTGATGTAGTAGTAAAAAAAATCAGACGGCATACGCTTTAGGCAGATGGTATATCCTAAAAAGTATATGCTATAGTGTTTGGGAAGAGGGTATACGGTATTCTTTAAAATAATCAAGAAGGTATACAGCGTTTCCACCGTATATCCTCCATTACATACCTGTCTGCAGCCTTTACTTTTCTTAGCATCAAATAAAGTTATTATAAACAATTTAATAAGAAACATAGTGCCTACAATATGAATATGCACTAATTTACCTTTCTACATAATAATACTTTGATCAGATATATCTGTGTTTGTGCGTGCATGTGTCAGAGAGAGAGAAATAGTATGAGCCCCCCCCCCCCCTACATTTACTTGAGCACTCCCTATTGTTTACTTCTAGCTACAGCCCTGATTATATTACTCGGGGTCTGATGACAGAGAATGTTTTGGGTTCGGGCGTGCTTGTATTTCAAATCATTGGCCTCAGGTTCCAAAAAAAGAGCCCAAACTCATCTATAATGTACACAAAAGTGTTTATATAATTTTTAAAAATTGGAAAATGTATATTTAGAAACATAGTTTAAAGAAACAGTTAAAATAAAGAATAACTGAGTAAACAAAACAATATTGTGGAATATTTTTTTTAGCTTTATATTTTTTATACACTAGAATAATCTTTTACAGATTCAGTTCAGACATAGTGTATTTTACGTGACTTTTTTTCTTGGGTATTAAAATTGGGATAAAATGTTTTATACGATTTTTATGATGTTTTCAATTGAGAAAATGGGCCATTTCTAAATATTCGCTCTACATTGGAATGTAGAGATGAGTAAATTAAATAATAAGAAAAGTAATAAAACATTTTGAAAGATTTATTTTAAAATTGCTTGAGTCATGCTTCATGAATTCAGCTTGAGTCATGCACATGACTCAAGCTGAAAAGTTTAAATAACTTTTTTTTTTTGCTTTTGGTCTCGGTGTATTTGCCCATCCTTATCGGAAGGGGTTTATCTCCTGGCTCGGAACTATTCTGACATATACCACTTTCCTCTTGATGTAACAGCCCATACCACAGATTTCACAGTCAGGCATGCGGAAGAATCCATACAGAGCCAATAGAAACACAGAGTTCACAGGTTCTCACCATCTGAATTACTGATATTACTGATCAAGACAATTCTGCTTCGCAACGGCGCTCGTGTAAGAACTGATGTTAAAGAAGATTAAATAACTTTTTTTTGTTTTTTTCGTTTTCTTTTCACTCATTGTAAGCTTATTACAAACACATTTACAAAACGGTGTTCACAATTGGAATCACAATAGTTTAATGTATTGGTAAACCACACTGTAATCACCCAATTAAGAGAACATAATGATCGGAAAATACGTCAATCAAACTTAATAAGTGTGAATACCTCAAAGTGCAATATCAAACCTTGAACATTCAAAGTGAAAGTGCTAATAGCCTCTTTGCATCATCTTTATGACGTACACCGGAGATCACAATGATTGACCTGGTTTTTTCACAGCAACAATAAAAAGAAAAGAACTATCGTGGCAGTTGCAATAGAATAGAACTTTATTTTCAGAGACTAAAAAACTTTCTCTCAGATTCAATAACTGTCTCAGATCGCAGAAGTGGATAAAATGAAATAAGGCGTAAAACTATGAGGAGCAGGTGATTAGACTCCGCACTGTTTGTAACCTAATTCTTTATTAATAAGTAGTATTTAACTTAAAATTTCAGAAAAGGGAATGTAATTATTTTACACATACTAATAACGCCTTTTATCCAAGTGAAAGCAGTTTATATCATCCTATCATCACCAGCAGTATCGTGGATTAAAATAAGTTCTCGATCAATAGGAGTAAATCTGGATACACAAATTACAATACGGATAACTTGCTCACCTCTAAAGAAGAATAAGGTAAGTGGAAACTTCCTTACCTCTATTTATATGTATAATTCCTTTACATGAACAGTTTGTGGATTTCAGATAAGCGCGCGTAACCGAAGCATAAAGCAAAAGATAATCTGTAGTTTTTTTTTTTTGGCTACAAATTTCTAATAACTCCTAAATAATGAGTTACAGAAAATATATTAACATTATTCTACAATATTTGCTTTTAATATTGTGAATCAATCACGTTTATCACTTTGTAATAGGTTTATATATATATGTACATATATATATATATATATATATACAGGTTGTTCCAAAATTCGATTAACAAATTAAGAGGAGAGATATAAGGCATCAAGAGGATGAAAACATACCATAGAACATGGACTCGTAAACCACGTTTAGTGGATGAAAATCGCAAAAATATTTATGAAGGGTGTGACGTCAACTGGAACAAAAAGGGCCAATAATAAAGGGACAAACATTTATTTGACGTAAAGCATGATTACAATGTATTACAGTTCAATGCCAGAAAAGAGACGACGATATATTTTTATAGGAATATGTTTTAACGCGTCCATCAATTCTTCGTCCGTCAGTGTCGGCTATGCAATGACCGTCGTAGACGCAACTTCGAACACTTTCTATAAAACTGTG
Organism: Maratus michaelseni; assembly: GCA_963931845.1. Lineage (NCBI taxonomy): Eukaryota > Metazoa > Arthropoda > Arachnida > Araneae > Salticidae > Maratus > Maratus michaelseni. Next base: position 192,822,633 of record OZ007587.1, read on the forward strand.
CCGTCATCTCCTTTCTGACGTTGAACTGCAATGAATTGTAATCATGCTTGACGTCATATAAATATTTTCTACTTATTATTGGCCCTTTTTGTTCCACTCGACGTCGCACCCTTCATAACTACACTGGCCTTCAAAAGTTAAGGTACAACCAGTCTTTTGTGTCTAATATGAAAACAAATGGAGATATAAACATGAAATTTAGAAGAATTGTGCTTTAAACAGTTATTTATGGAATTGCACTTAGTTTTAACATCCAGCATGGTTTACAAATAAAAATTACATTTTTTTCAAAATTCCACTGTTTAATAAAAAAAACTAAATAGCAGTTTTTTGTGAAAAAAAAATTAAATAAACGGATTTTAAGAAGGCATGTGACCGGCCCTACTTGTAATAAATTTCTAGCATAGACTTTCCATACTGTCAATTAAGTTGTCAGACACTGGAAAGGGAAACAACTTCCATACATAGAGCAACGATTGTTCCAGCTCATTTAACGAATTTGGAAGACTTACGGCAGCCACCTGTCTGCTGTGCTGAGATAGTCCCAAATATGCTCTATAGGATCAAAGTCCGTTGTGCTGGCCATTCCATTCGCTCCAAACCTTGATCCTCTAGATATTCATCAACGACTCTAGCTCAATTTGATCGGGCATTATCAGTCATTCAGATTAATTCATCTCCAATAGCACTACCATACGGTGTGACAAACGGAGCAAGGATCTCGTCCCGATATTTCACAGCAGTCAGAATTCTTCCTTTGCACACATGGAAGTTACTGTGATCAAAAGAGAGATTCCAGCCCAAACCATGATTCCACCTTCTCTATAACTGTGTCTTTAAACAATGTTATATAGGTAGAATCTGATACCTTGTTCTCCCCAGATCAACACCCGAACGGAATCACTCTCCAAAGCAAACCGGTACTCATCTGTGAACAGTACGGAAGGCCATTGTCGTGTGTTCTAGGTAACGTGGTTTCTTGGCCAACATAAATGGGAAATTCTGTAATGTCGATTAAGAGGGCCACGCACAACGGGTCGTCTTGCATAGAATTCTCAATTGTGAAGAAGTCTGTGCATCGTAATCGCAGGTATTGTCATCCCTGTTGCTTTACGATGATCTGAAATGAGGTGAGCCACAATAGTGATGCTCCTTTTCGGGGCAAAAGAGCTAGAAAGTGATCTTGTACAGAGATTGTAACCCATGAGGGGTCTAGAACAAGTCTTCTTGATACTGAATTTTTGGATTTAAAAATATCTCACAGTCTTTGGACCACACTACGAGGCACATTAAGAGGTCTAGCAGCACCAGCTTGTGATAACCCCATTTCCATCCATCCGATTGTCCGCCATCTGAACGAATCAAGTAAACGACATCTTCTAGACATGGACAACACTATTTTTGTACCAACAATTCAAGATCATCAACAACAAAAAATTTCGAGCAAATTCCCATAGTGGGATATTTGCAGCTCTTCTTGACAAACATATAAGTATCCAATACATTAAAAAAATTAGAATGGGTATAATTTTTTTATAAGATTTTATTGAAGTTTGTTAAGATCACTCATGTAAACCATATATTTTACCTTTATTTTCATTCTTCTAATAGCGAGCGTCAAAAAACTGGTTGTACCTTAACTTTTGAAGGCCAGTGTATTTTTGCGATATTCTCCCACTAAACGTGGTTTGCGACCCCATGTTCTATAGTAAGTTTTCACCCTATTGATGCCTTCTGTCATCCCTCTTATTTTGTCTGTCGAATTTTGAAACACCCTGTATATATATATATGAATTTTTAAACTGAACACTGAGAAAAATGACATACACAGGTAGTTTTATAATTCTGTGTACATTTTTTTTATATAACTGAAGATTGTTTACTTCAAAAATTCAAGATATTATTCATTTATAACTGTTACTTTTTCAAGTTAATGTAAATTAAATTAATTTTTTTTAAATGTTTTTAATTCGGTGTCCCCAAATCAAATATTTTCCGGTAATGGGTTAAAACATTAAGTTTGTCAATAAATAAAAAAAAATGTAAAATTCAATTTTTATGCTGTACGTTTTTCAACCCAAAACTAATCTGATATCCTTTACAAGTTTAAAATTTCGCATGAATTTTCAATCGATTTTGACAGCTAAAGGTGTATTAAATTAAATAGCAAAGGTCATTGTCGCCGAACGTGACATTTCGTTGTTCTCTAAGAAAGCATTCCTCTTTTACTATAAAAATAAAATAAAATAAAACTGTTTCTGTGCTATTCCAAACAAAAGTGATCTTGTATCAAAGACTTATCGATTATGATAAAAGGTCTAAATCTACTGATAAAATATTTATGATTTCTTTTCATTATTCCAGGAATATCAGAATTATGGGAAATGGAGATTTCTGCTGAATCCCCCTTTTTTTCCGGAAAATATTACCAGAAGATGAATTGTCTGTTACTGAATTCTTATTTGTTTCCCTCAATCAAATTAGTATTAAAGATTTTTGTTTCATGTTTCTAAAATTACACAGAATTTAAAATGCTAGATTAAAAAGAAAAGAGTCATACAATATTTAGCATAAAGTTAAAGCATTTCACCTAAATCTTATAGTGATGAAAAGGTATATCTTTTTTATGTCATATTAAAAAGTATTAAATGCACAATTGGTGTAAAGATGAAGTGTTTATAGCTGGAAGGTTAATTCAAAATGAATTCTTGCAAGGTCACTTACACTGTAAAATAGGACAAATGTTTCATAATAAAGGAAAATAGAATATAATCGCAGACGAAGATATAAAATAACCTCTTTCCAGTTACCCACAATTCCAAAAGTCGTTCATTATATTTATAAACGTCAAAAACTAATATATTTCTGAGATTTAAGACGCATTTACAAAACCAATCTTTCTTTTGCTGTCACCGATTTTTGAAAACATTTCCGAGTAATTTTATTGTGTATTTATCAGTTTTCTGGACTTTGAATACAGGTTTATCAGAAGCTGTCAATTATCAAGTAAAATTTTTCACGTTCAAGAAACATGTTTTACAGACAAACGTGATAAATTAAAAGCATTAATATTAATATTAATATTAATATTAATTTGTTACTGTTACCTGCATAAATTGAGCTATGCAACTCAAAATGTTTAATTGAGAATTGAAAAATCCTAAAAACCAATATTCCGGCTTGAGAAATCTCTCTGAAAAGTATTCTGAAACGTTTCCGAAAATAATCGATAGCCAAAAGAAAAAAAAAAAACTGTTTTTATAAATGTTTTTTTAAATCTTGAAAATATATTGTTTTTGGGGGTTTCTGAAGATAAAGAACGCATTGAGAAATCGTGGGAACTTGGAAGAGGTTATTGTATATTTTCGTACGTGGTTATATTATATTTTCTTAGATTAAGAAATATGTGTCTTTTTTTACAGTGTATAATTAATCGGAATTTACAGTGTTTTGTTTTTTCTTATAAGCCATATTTTTTAAAGTGTGCTCTCTTTGAGTCGAATTCTCAGGTAAGTATCCACAGCTCAAAGAAAAAATCCTTATATTCGTCAAATCGAATAATAACAACTAATTAATCCTTCAATACTTGCCTGCAATATTTGCTTTGGTGTTAAGAAAAATACATAAATATTTGATGAATTCTAATATTTGCAGGATTATAATGGCGATATAACTTCTCACTTACACTTAATCTGAGAATTTCTTAAAACAAAATTTAAACTAGTGAGAAATGTTTAAAATAAACAAAATAAAACGAATGGAAATAACATTGTACAGCAAATTCAAACAATATTGTGATCGTCTTGTAAATAAAAGTGCTTTATCTAACGATTACCCAATTTATGACAATGTGCTATAGTGGTATAATTCATTGGCTAGAGGAGATTAGCATGGTAATTACGAGTTATACAAGTTTCTTTAAAATTAAAGAAGTTAATTTATTGGGTGGACGGAAACTTTTCTTCAATTTTTACAAATCATAGATATCACTGTGCGGATGATTAAACTGGGATTTGAAATGAATTTTTGATGATATTTTTAACTTGTAATTTAAGCAATAATTATTGAAATTATGGGATATTCTTTAGCTATTTTATCATACAAGAAATGAAGATAAAAGTCAATCTATTCGTCAAATGTTGTCTTTTATTTTTATATAATTAAGATATTGGTGAAAACCTACAGAAAAATGTATGCTGCGATTGGTGCTAAAATAGTAAACAAATTCAATTGCAAGAAATGATTTCCAAACTTTTAGTCTGGAAATTTATTGGCTCAAGATGCACGTGGCGTTGCAGTGTAAATAAGATTATTATATGTAAATATTAAAAAGTCTGATTGAAGCTGATCGAAACATAATGACTCATGATCTTGCATTGAAGTTAATTCCATTATAAACAATGATTCATGACAACAAACATGATTTCATAAAAAAGGAGTAATTTTTGAAATGCACATCGTTAAATTCCACAGATTGTTTTAACACAACATGTTTATTACTAGCTGTAACCCATGACTTTGTTTACATAAAATATAAGATTTAAGAGAATATTCAATAAACTGAATAAGCAAAAACTGTCACTCCCGATAACCAAAAACGTATACAATTAACCAACTCCAAGTAGACAATACTTCTAATGATCCCATATTGCCTATTTATATTTTTATACATAAAATAATCTAAATTTCTTTCATGTGCTTGAAATTTCACACGATTTCTCTAATATTAAGTGTCTTGAGTAAATTTATTTCCTTGTTATTCTATTTTATCACTTGTATTTATTCTACGGTACATTTGTTGCGTTCATGGATACTGGTTTACTTTATGCTTTCGTGTAAAAAAAAAAATGTTTAAAGTGGTTGTAATAGTCCATATTTTTAAGGAAATTTGTTAATTAACAGGTCACTTCAGACATAACTTTGAGGAGATTAGAGTAATCGCAAAATTATATTTCTTGTTCAAAACATTTCACATTTTGAACAAAATAAGGAAGATATATGCTATTTAAGAAGGAAATTAAAACATGGTGAAGAATACAAGTTATAAAAAAATCATAGAAAAAGAAAAATATATTTAACTTATACATTTGTTTTTGAATTTTTATTTCACAGTGCTCTATTTTTCACAGCTGCATAAATTTATGACCGAATTCCGCTAGAACGATCACATTTTACAAGTATGCCGCTTCACTTTAATTTATAAAAGCATACTAGTTAATAACATCGTTCATATTTGACAAGCAGTCGAAAAATTATTTATAAAAGGTTTTGATGCAAACCTGAAGAAAAACCACATACGAAGCGATGACTATTTTAGCTTAAACCTGGAGTACTAGAATTGCAAAATGTTGCATTCAACTCAGTTCAATGGTTATTGGGAAAACTGGGGACAGACATTGTACCAACCTAAAACAGCAACTCCTTTTTAGGTAGCTTTCATTACAAAAAGCTACCTATTGCAGCCGTTCGGAGGAAAGAAATTCCAAAAAATTTTGGTATATTTTCACCGATAATATTGGGGTCAAATAATAATTTGGGGGTCATGACCCCCAGACCCCCAAAACACCCTCCGTTCAAATGTTGATATATATATACATTAATTTCCATCCAATACTTTCTATTCAGATTATATTCATTTTTACCAATAGATGGCAGCACTAATGTTCCTGTTTGCTTTGTAATTTTCATATTATTCTAATATTAGTTATGGCAACATTGTAAAGCATTTTATATTTCTAAAATTGGCAACTTGTAATTTTTTTTTTTTTTTTTTTTTTTTTTGCAATTCATTCCCTAGTTATGTTGTGTTTCATGCTGGTTCTTGTGGAGCACAGGTATCTTTTTTAATCATTATGGATTTTATACTTTCTGACTCTATTTAATGAATTCTCTGTATATTTTAAGTTTGGCTTTTTTCCTTTTTATTATTGTATTGTATTTCTTATTTTATCACAGGTTTGCTTCATTGTTTATGAGATGTAGTCCCAAAATCATATTCTTTAGCAATGTATGGCTAATATGATGATGAAACATCTCATTTCATTTTATTTGTGGTGTTTAGGCATTTGGGACTTGATAATTCTGTCTAAATTCCACAAATTTATTTCATTTCATTCATTTAATTCCATTTATTCAATTTTTAATTTAATTTCTTATTCTTTTAATATGTTTTTGTTTCCATATTCAGTGTGCTGGGGAATCTTTCATTGTCATCTAATTATTACATACTTAATTATTATTTCATTGTATCAGTTGGTGTTATGATAATGTTTCATTTATGGTTATATATATATATATATACAAGGTGGTCCTAAAATATATGTCAAAAATGTAAAGGTAGGTAGAGGGGACCTAAATAAGCAGATTTCGTGCTGGAATGCGTGTGCGGAAATCAAGCGTTGAGGCAGGAGAGGGCGCTGTTGGGTTCGGCGGATGAAAGCGCTTCGCTGGCTTACTTTGGCTGAACGTTAAAGGTAAAAATTTAAAAACTACATTTAAAATATTAAAATACGAGCAAGAAATCTGTAAAGAACCTACCCACAAACTTAATATTAGCTTGCGTATTTTTTCGCATGACTGATGTAGGCTCTTAAGTAGAAGGTGACTTTTGTACCGGTAAATAATTTTTCTTCACAGGATTTAAACTGCGTTGTTCCACAAAAAGGGAATTTAGGTTCTTTAAATTAATTAGTTAAATTTTTTAAACATAAAATTACATTTCTTCCAAAATCCATATTCCTTAAACATAAAATTCTATGATACAATTTAATTGTATAAAGTTAAAATATGTGAAAAAATTGTAGCAACTTAATTTTTTAAGTATTTTAAATAAAACGTAAAGAAAACTGGCAATGAAATAATATAGAATATAATATTAATTATAAAATATAAAATAAAATTACACCACAATCACGGATACTGGCATATTTGTTTTTTTATTATCAGATCCTATACAGTCATACACTTGTTCTCATAAGAAATCGTTTGTAAAAGAAATTTGTTGAAATAAATATTTTTAGTAGACTCAATTATTTCAAATTACGGATTTTATTATTTATAACAATTGATCATCTTAAAATATACAGAATATTAAAACTGTCTTGAAATATCTATCACTATAATTTAATAATTGCATTTTAAGTGTCTTCCGTGATATAGTTTTGAAAAAGTTCCATCAAACCGAGTTGTATTTTTCCATCGGAATAAATAAAAAGTATTTTTAAAATATTAAAAAATCAGATTCGTAAATATAAACTCAGAATGTTTCGTGAACAACTAACTCAGCCCCTCCTCACCGTAGGATCTTTAAAAAAATAATTAAAGCAAACCTAGATGTTTCCGTCTTTGTTTAAAAGAAATTGTACAGGGATTACTTTGTTTAATCTTTAAAAATAAGTTTCTGTTTTTTCCGAGGCGTTGGGAGATGTTCTTGGATTTGAAAAGATTATGGAACTTTTGATAAAACTTAAGAAACATCGTTTATTTAATTACTTTCTGAGCGTATTTTTTGTCCGCAATCTTTTTATCTAAATGACTAAATTATTTACTAAAAGAAAAAACATATAAGGGCACGTTACACATTAGTAAGTGTTTAATTTTTCTTCCAAATATAATTGGAAATATTTTAAATGACAATATTTTATGTAAAAAATATTTTTAACGACATTATTTTATGTGAAAATATTTTTTAAGCGACATATTTCTATTTCTTTTTAATTCCTTTTATTTTGTTGCTCTGCCATGTCTCCAGGGTTTTTTTTACGATCACTATAAAAACATAGTAATATTTGTCGTATTTAAACGCAGAATTTCGGCATTAAATGACGGAAAAATTCAATAAAAAATAGTGGTAGTCAAAAATCTGGAGACGTAGCAGCTCTGATTTTGGAATGATTCATAAATGGTTTTGGTGCACTTTGATTTTATTAAATATAACGCAATCGTAAATATAATAAATATTAATTCATTTTAAGGTATTTTGTTAATAGTTTTATCTTCTTATTTTAATATATATATACTTCACTATTTAGCAAAATACGTAAAAACATTATTGCTTACTGCGTATGATATTTAATATATTTCCCTAAGTAAAAATGTTATATTATAATGTGTATCCTATTTATGTATATTTAAAATTAATAGGAATTTCGTCAATTAAAAGAGAAAGCTTTAGTGAGAATCAAACACAAAAATGGAAATAATTGATCAGGAAATAAAGATCTAATTATTTTGTTTTACTTTTAGCATTACTCTTTACCATTTTTACAAAAAAAAAATGTAACTAATATTTTATGTTACATTTTATACGGTAATAAATTAGTTTTCCACTTTCATTTCCTAGAAAGTCTTGACCGTCAATAAAAAGAACTGTAGGGGCAATAGGCTGGAGAAATAAACAAGCCCAAGCCTAATAGTGAAACAATATTGGGAAAATAATGCTTGTATTGGCCTCTTGGCGATAACTTGGCAATATTGGCATGAAATGTTGTATGAGTGTTAGAGTGTTTACATCTGCCAATATTGCACTGACATTGGAAAAAAATATATTTTGCTATTTATGTGGCAATATTTCAAACGTGAAGCAACTACTGGGAACGTCAAAAGATCGTTTTAAATTTCAAAAATAATTATAAACAAATGGGATAAAAAATTGCATTTTGCCTGAAAGGATCAGAGAAAGTTCGATTTTTTTTTTCATTAAAACAATCTGCAGTTCCAAAATTTAATGATAAAGATCACTTAGACGAAATATGAACGATATATATGCAAATGAAGCGTGTAATAAAATACTATGAAACATGAAAAAATAACAAGATGGCGATATGACAAGCTTTGGTATCCCCTGAGTTGAAGTCTACCTTTTTCCGTTTTTGAGTAGTTTAGAAGCGCTGAACTTTCGCAGTTGCTTATTCTCCATTCATATAAAAAAGATCAACCATCAATACTTGATCTGGCGACAAAACATGCTGTTGAAGACGTATAAAACATTCACATGCTTCCAGATGTTTTATTGAAGGCCTAATTTTCATAAATTAACTTCACACATTGTATGTCAGCAACATCTATGGGTGACTTATGGAATTATAACTTTTTTTGTGATTAAAATAAATCCGACCTCTCCTTGATCCCATTTTTGCAAACCACATTTTTTTTTAAATTTTTAGCAACCTTCTAATTTTTAAATTTATTTTTAAAAATTTTAACGAACTTTTGATATATCCGATATTTTTAAGATATTGGCGTTTCATTTCAATATTTCCAATACAAAGTCAATATTTCTGTAATAAGAGCATTTCGATCCAAATATTTTTAATACAAAGCAAAAATTTAGCCAATAGTGGTATTTTCGTAGAAGAATTTCATGACTATTGCAGTTTCGCACTGATATTAGGCACATTTATAATCAATAAATGAAGCATTCGTTTTCTAGTAAGAAGTATGTAAAATATAACCAAATTACAATTTTTCTTGAATAATGTCTTTAAACATGTTAAATGAAAATAATTTAAGTGATATTATTTGCTTAAATATTAAAAATAATTTAAATATTATTAATGTAATTAAATGAGGAAAAACATACACTTCAACAGACTTCATTTCTGCTTCTACTGTATGAGAAGACTGCAATATCAGTTGCAGAAACTGTAATTATAAATTATATGAAACTAGTTGATCCCGCGCAGAGCATCTGCGCTCTAGTGTAAAATCTTTTAAATATAAGCATATTAGAATACGAATTTCAGCATTATATGTATAAATACTACGCATAAAAACTTCTTCACTTAGGACTGGGTACTTTGAAATGAAAAAATATATACACATCATAAGATACGGACGCCATTTAGAAATATGAAAACAGAGGTACTTTTTCAGCATCATGCATATAAAAACCTTTGTATGCACACAATAGTTACTGGATACTCTTTAAAATTAAAAAAGTGTATACATATTATATTGAAAGTATCTATACCATTCACAATTATCAAAATATTTTTTACTTTTTTTTTCAGCATCGAAAACTTCTTTATGCACACAATTGTAAATTTCAAAGCTCACATATACTACAGTAACTGAATCAAAAGATCTAACTCTTGAAAGACCAACATACAACTGACCATAAGCTAAAAACAGGATTTGACAAATCTAAGCAATTTCTTTTAAACGTTTGACCCTGGGATTTATTTATAATAATTGAAAAAGCTAATCGGATACTAAATTGTATACACTTAAATGTAAAAGGCATATTATTCTCTGATGGAAAAAGTGGTATTCGAGGGGTAAGAAAAGTTTCATTAATATTGAAATCAATTTATTTTGCTTCAATATCATTATTCTGTAAGTTACTAACTATAAGTCTTGCACAGACCTTTAGAAGGTACTAAATTTCTTGATAACATTATGATGGCCCCTGGCCTTCATTTCAGTTTGTGAGGTGGCATTCCAATTGGTGTTAAACTGTTTAAAAATTCTCCAGTATATGCAAGTTAATTTTGTGGATCATAATTTATGATCATGTCAATGCTTTCATAAACCCTTTCCGTTCCTAGCATACATTGTAAAACACGATTTTTAATTTCATGTGACAAATTGTTTGTCGCTGTTAGTATGGCTCTTCCTTTAAGCTTTTGAGGTGTCACTGTCCTAAAACCGATGTCACTGAAAAGTTGATGCACTGGATCATGTATATCTGGATAGCAAATTCGGGGCAACTTAATAGTTTCCCCAACCTCTTTGACATTTGCCAAACTGTACCAGCGACCTTGCTGACGCTCTCTCTGTTTTAAGGGTACGATATTTTCTGTAAGTTTCAAAATGTAAAATTTAGAACAAAGTCTATGCATCTTTATGCAACGCTAAACTGTTAGCGATCTTGAATCTCTAAAACTGAGAGGTAGGTCATGATGGAAATCTCCCCTCTATAAGATTATTTTATTCCTTTTTTATTATCGATTCTATATTATAAATCACAAATATGTGCATCAGTAACATTGACGTCATAAAGATGCGGACAACAATGAAGTTAAATTGCATAAGGTAAACAATGGAGCTAATGTTTAAATTGGTAACAAAATGACACGTTTTTTGGTTTGATTTCGCACTTTATTTTCTTTCCTTTTTAGAAAGTAGCTAGTTTTTTGCAAAAAAATACAGCCCCATTTTTACAAAAATCGCATTTTCGATGCACAAAATTTTTCTACATAATTTGTGATGAGTTTTAAATCGATACCTCAAATACTTTTCTTAATATTTGCAAATTAGTGAAAACAAAACACTTGTTGCCACCGGCAAAAAAGAAATAATCGCGATTTCTGTGCCACGTACGATAGCGTAATATATATATAGATAACTGAGAAAAGTCTAATTTTCAATGTTTTAAGAAAGATATAATAATCTGTTATTTAATACAATTTTTGCAAACTCAATTTTATATTCTGATGTAATGTTTTCACATATATGATATCACTATCTATAATTTTTATAAATCACCAGTGGACCCGTGCGAGGCTTTCGCACTGCAACCCTTGAGTATACTATGTCAAACTGCTGTTTTTTTTTTTTCATGATGCCTTGTTTATCGTTGTGCGTTTTGCACGTGCATAGAAAGAGAGATGTTGACATTAAAAATAATATATATGATTACTATCAATCATTATTATTAATCATTATTTCGCAGTAGCAAATTAATATTGATTATATTGGTTATATTTAAATACAGTATTGCATAAATACGGCATTAATTAGAAATATTTTCTATGAAATATCAAAGATTCGCTTGTATTTCCGCTATAAAAAGTTTGCAATAAAATACCCTATTACACAAACATTTACACTGGCTTTACGTTTTAAATATTTGCAGTGAAACAGCGACATTGCAAAAATCATTGAAATGAAATGGAAAAAATACCTGTTAATACATTTAGTGAAATGCAAGTTAAATAAAACAACCCATTACTGAGGAAACTAGTCGTTAGAGGCCACCGTAATACTCACCTATCATGGATATGCATAATATAAAATATGGAAATAAAACATGTGTAAACTATTTATAAAATGCATTGCAATTCGAATAAAATCGTGGCTTGATGACGTCATTAACTTTAAAAGCTCTATTACTGAATTGCGTAAAAGAAACATCCTTATAACTCCAGAATTGATAGTCATATTAACTAACGGTTTACTGTGTCGAATTAAGCGTCTCATTTCCAATTAAAATATATCTTTGAATTGAAATTTGAATGAAATACAGGGTCATGAAAAATCAAAGAGTGTGGAAAGTAGGATTACAAATATCTCGTGAAACTCATTATCCAATCTACTTCATGCTTTATGCAAAATGTATGTTTTTTATTGTCTTTTATATTCACTCCTTAAAATAAATAATTTCGAAAATTTTTGTATACTTTTTATCAGAGAGAATATTTCGAGAGTCCGAAAAAATAGTTCCGGATAATCGAGGTTACTGAAATTCAATAAGCTTCTTCCCATTATTACATACTAAGTACATACCAAATTTGATGTCCTATCTCAATTTGTTCGGGAGATAGAGGGTTTACAGGCACACACAGAGACACACAGATAGACGGACGGCAATTTGTTTTTCTAAAAATATGTTTTTCGGAATCTCCAGTCTCTGAAACGTGTCAATCCGTCAAACAATTTTTTCAATTTTCAAAACGATTACAAGACTTACCCTATACTATGTATGATGGGTAAGTAATGTATGTCTTGCCAATAACGTGTCTATTCGCAAAGACATTTCTAATATAGACAACCATGGACAATGTTGTTCCAGTATTGTTTGCTAATGCGATTGTTTGCCGTATAGATTGTTAAAAACTTCTATAAACATACAGAAAAGAAAGACAGATTTTCGGTAAATTTACACTAGTTCCCGCTTAAAATCATTCAATCAAATTTTGTTAACGTTCATTCACACTTTGTTTATTTGGTGCAAAAACTTAGTGCTTGCAGCGAAATTTTGTGCAGAAGACAACATTTTAATATTTTTAGAATTTAATTATACATTATTTTTTTTAAATTTTAGGGTATTTTTTCGTTAGCCGGCTGCAGGTGATAAATCGCCAAATATACTTGATGGTTATAATCGTATACGAATTACAACAACAACCGATTTAATTATGCGTCTAACCCCAGTTTCATATACCAATAGTTTCGTATATATAAAATTATGATTATATGTTGAGAAATCCAGTTAGAAATCCTAAAAAGATAGTTTGAAAAATTTCTTTTATTTATTTATTGTTGTTCTATATTATAAAAGAAGCAGAGCAAAAATTATAACTACTTTTTAATAAATTACTAGCTTCGCTTTCTACTATACGTTAAAAAACAGTGAATTTTCCATAATCGGGTTAGGTACCCATGCCAAAATAATATATTGTAAGGGAATTTGTTTGGAAAAATCACGAATTGCAGTCATGAAATTAGGCGTTATTTTCAAGGTAAACATAGAATGCTTATAAAAGAGCTTTTTTTTAAAGTATTTTTACTTTTATACTCATTTAATATATTTGTTTATTCATTGGGTTTCATGAAGAAGGTTGGTTCCTATTTGAGACCACCATTTGGCGAAATCGTGCCAAATCGTCGATAGTTAGCCAGATGCAGCTTTTTTATTGTTGAAAAGCTGAGCAATGATATTTTTTGTGATGACGCGTTTGTTACGTATGACGTATTTGTTACGTCATCAAATGATTCTTTATTCGACGTTTATTTGTATTTTAATGATTTTTAATGATTTATTAGTTATTTAAAACAAGTTTTTTTAATACAGTTAAATAACACTTATGTCATTAAATGGTTATGTCATGATATTAAAAGAAAAAAGAGCATTGAAAAAATTTCATCATCTGCTTCTTTATTTAAAGCTTGATCTTTTTTTAAAAATTTTATGTATGTGAGTGGCTACTCTTGTTAATTTAGAACAGTATAAATTAATTGCAGTTTTCATGGAAGTCTCATGTTCACGAAGAGACCATACATGCGGTACAGTGATCGCCGCATTTACAAATTTCGTGTATTTTTGAGATTTCTATACAACGAGGTTGCTGCATCCAGAGATGTTATTTTTTAGTTTCATGTTCGTGAAGCGATCATACGTGTAGTACAGTGATCGCGGCATTAACGAATTTCGTGTATTTTTTGGGATTCCGATACGACGAGGTTGCTGTATCCAGTGATGTTTTTTTATGGTTTCATGTTCGCGAAGCGATCATACGTGCGGTACAGTGATCGCGGCATTAACGAATTTCGTGTATTTCTTGGGATTCCGATACGATGAGGTTGCTGTATCCAGTGATGTTTTTTTTTCGGTTTCGTGTTCACGAAGCGATCATACGTGCGGTACAGTGATCGCGGCATTAACGAATTTCGTGTATTTTCGTTTTTTCAACTTCACATTAATCGTTAACTTTTATGTAATATCGATGAAATGCGTATAAAAATGTTGTTTTTACTGCTCATATTATCTTTTTTATATGTATCTTATTAATTTTGTCAAATAAAATATTTTATTTCACTCATAAATGTAGTATCTAAAAAAATCAACTGTGTATGGTTTAATTTAATAATTCTGTATTTAAATTATCATTCTTTTGTCCAAATTGTTTTGAACGAATAAAATTTTACATTCGTTACATTGTTACTCTCGTATAAATGCAATCTATTTTTCAGTGACTTTTTATAGCTAAATCCATTACTTTTCCTATGTGTAACTATTTAAAAATGAAGAATGGCAACATTTTACCACTTGCTTATTGTGGGTTACAATATGATAAATGTAAGTAAACAAATTAGGAATCGTCAATGTGGCAACATTTTGAAAAAGCGCCAAATGGTGGTTTGAAATAGGATTATGCCCATGAAGAATTTTAAATAGTTAATGTCTAAATTGTTATAAGATTTACCAAATATTTTTTTGTTTTTCTTTTCTTTTCTTTCCGTGCTCAATAAATAAGATTACTCTCATAAAAAATATACATTTTGTGATTCTGATAAATCAGTTCTTCATTTCCCATGGCTGAAATTTACAACCTTTGTCGTCTTCATTTATTTTAAGTTCGTTTTTTTTTTTCCTTCAAAGTAATCAACATTCAGATCGAAATAAAGAACTGCTGATTTGGACGGTAATGATCAGTTCAAAGGCACATTCATTTTAGATAATTTTGAATCTTACAAATCAAAAGAAGGTAATTACTCCTTTGTAGTTAGGACTTGCATCAGCATATAATTTAAAAGAATGGTGTTATTAATTCTGAAATGGCGTTCATTCATCTTAAGCTAATGACTCGCTTCTGTACCGTGTAATTTTAGATTTCTAATCGATTTCAGTTAAGTTTAGTTTCTGGAATAATTCAATATTTTAGAATAAATTCTGATGTTATCTGGTTGAAAATGTCGTCTCCTCCCATTTTTCTTGATAGCAGAGAATTTAATTTAAAAATAAATTTACTTATTTTAATAAAGTAAAATAGAATTAATATATGATTAAATTATAATTGATTCAAATATAATTATTTGAATTATACTTGATTTAATTATAATTGAATAAATTATTTTCAGAATACGATGTACAGTATTTATGCAAATGTTGCAAACATTCATTAATACACACTGAGCTGTCCGGATTTAAAAAAAAAATAATTTACAAAAGGAGACAAAGTATCATTAAAACATTCTATACAGTAACAAAAAATGATTAATGTTTTTCATATTTACTTGTGCATAAAGCGTGTTTTTTTTCCTCCAAAATGTTAGGTGTAAAAATTTTACTTTTATATTAGCAGGGCGCAGGTGATAAATCGCCAAATATTGTTCCCTTCACCCTCATTCCTATTGAAATTCATTTCATTTAAAATATAAACCTGTCATTTAATTCATTTAAAATGCAATTAATAATAATAGAAAAAGGAAGAAGAATAAGAAATTATAGCATAAACAAAGACATTTTATTTAAACATCAAAACATTGACATGTGAATTTTAACATTGGTGTCTATGCGCAATACCGACGGAATGAAAAATGTCCACCCCGGGAATTGAGCCTGGACCCTTGGAATAACGCTCCAATGCTCTTCATTGAGCTACGAGGACGATACCTAGCTTGGCATTTCTCACCCAATGTAGGCAAGGCTGCAATCGCAGCACAAGATGGAAATGTCATCATGAACGCACAAATCCTGTGACAAACTTGAAACGGCATATAAAGCCACTCAAAGACCAGTATACGACACACATATAAGCAATTTTAATTAATTTTTCAATTAATTTTCTGTAGAGAAATTTTTCCGAAATTATCATTATTATAGCATTGTTTCTGATTAACACATGTGAAAAATAAACACTGATAATGATAAACAACCGAGGAATAATTATTAATTCATCGTTTTTGTGTCATCTGAAGCTGCTAAATGCTAGCCGGTGACTCTTCCCAACATGTTTAAAGGTGGGAAATTGCCGGTCTAGGATATCGACCAGGGGTTGCTCACTGGCAGGGCGTCAGCACGGTACGCTGAAGGTTCGAGTCCTGGTCCCGGTCAATTTTTCACTCATGTTGGGTTTGTGTAATTAAAATTGTCTGCATTAAAAATGTTATTATAAGTTAAAATAAACACTTCTATTGGCGAGAAAAAATGTCATTGCCTGGCTAACATAAAAGTACTATAAAAATTTTGGTGCACATCATACACAGATTATTTTCAACAGCTATATGAAACCAGATGTGCTTTCACTAAGTCATTCAATATAACACACACATATATATATATATATTGCAATAATTTCGGGGGAATTTCAGTGCTTAAAATTAATTGAAAAATTAATTGAAATCAAAGCATTGTTTCTATTTTACACACGTGAAAAGTAAAAACTTCTATTTGCGAGAAAAAATGCCATTGCCTGGCTAACATAAAAGTACCGTAAAATTTTGGTGCACATTATACATGGAATATTTTCAACAGTTATATGAAACCAGACGTGCTTTCACTATAAGTCACTGAATATAATACATATATATTGCTATAAAACTATACGAATATTGAAGTAATAAGTAAAATAAATTAAATAATTGCACTTTAACGTGCGTCGCCTGTGTATTAAAAACCAAATACGAGCTATTTATTCACTTCTGCGATTACTGCGAAAATGACAGGGAAAAAAAGTATGTTTTTATCTTATTCTAAATTATTATGATTGAATAATAAATAAACTCATCAAATATAAATGTATCATACATCTTTTTTATATAGTCTTTCCATAACTACAACAGTAAATAGGAACAGTACGTATGCACCCAAAATTTCCTACATGCAGTTCACAATTAATCAACCCCACATCACGCTTCCTCACTACTATTATTATTGCTGAAACCCATACTTAGACAGTCTATATCTTCGTAAACCACATAATCTTTACTTCCATCTATCGTATTTGAAATCCCATGCTCTGCAAAACTTTGAGTGACCATCTCCACAGATATTGTATTGGTGCACCTCGCTTCGGGTAACCACGCGCAGATGGTCCCACTTTTAAAAAAGAGAAAAATAAATGCGTGTTTTTGAATAAAAAAAATATACTCTTTATTTTTTATTTATAGATTATTTTCTACTTTATAGTGCTTAAAATATTTCATTGATGCAGTTTTACAGCCAGTTGGCATATTTTACCGAGCGGTATTTGATGCAGAATTAACTCCATTGTGGATCTAAATTCAAAACAGTTATAACCCTAACAGATATTTGACAATTTATCATATTACTATCGGAAATACACCTGTGCACATATTTTTTTTTTATAATTCTAGCATATTAGGAAGCCAGTAGAAAATCATTTACAAAATTATGCACATGAACCAAGTTAAGTTAAATAAAAATGTGTAAAAATCACGGGTTTTTTCCCTTAAAATTTTATTGTGCGCATTATATATAAGGTATATATAAGCATACTCTATAGTCTATAGCGATTAATCAGAAACTGATAAATTGGGTGGAATTCCATTTAAAAGACCTAAATCTTAGTGCCACAAAAGAAAGCTCTAAAGATTAAGTGGCTGCAAGGATTAATCTGTACAGGAGTTAATCGGGGTGAGGGCAGGGGATTAAATCTGTACAGGGGTTAATTGGGGTGAGGGGAGGGGAGGGGAGGGAAATAATCTGTACAGTGAAACCCAAACTTTATTATCATGCGACCCACTTTAAAATTTGAAAATTTTTCGAGACCTATCTAATATGTAGTTACATAGAGGCTTTCGTATAATTTATCTTAGGAAAAAGGCCAACTTTCATACAAACCAAATAGTTAAAGGAAAGCAGTAATAGGTATTTCCAGTGTAATTAATACTGCGGTATAGTAATAAAACATAACCTTCTTTTACTAAGAAAGAAAAAATACATTTATTAATAATTGTATAATAAAATACATATTTTAAAAACCAGTGCTATTTATAACATTGTTTTGTACCAACGAGATTGTCTATATCAGGGTTAAAACTTCTTAACTTTAGCTTCAAGTCACCCTTAACATAAAGTTTAATAATACACTATCATTTCACGAAGTTAGTCATCAATATTTGTTCGAGATTTTTTTGTAATGTGAAATATTAGTCATAATTTTTACAGCAGATAAAATTTATTGTGTATTATCGAAGACCTGACTCCCCTACCCACAGTTTGGGAACCAGTGTAATTATACAATCGACAATTAAAAAAGAATAAACTGAGGTTATATACTGAAAACAGAAAAAAATAAGCGTACAATTATGTAATCTAGGCAGTTCAAAGAAGTCTTTCTATTGACATTACATTTTTATCAGATAAATGTACAGGTTTTAGATTTGTTTCATAGTTTATCGAGGAATTGTTATTTAATTCAAAAGTGTAGATTTAGATGTCGGAGTCATTTTAGGATAGAATTATAAAATATGACATTAACAGCAAGGTACACATAAAAATAAAAATCAAACTAAACTATACAGGGTGTCCCAGGATTATTGGGACTAACTTTAAGGGGTGGTAGGAGACATCACAAGGATTCAGATTTGCATAGCAACGTAAGGTCGGAAACGTCATGAGAAAGTTGTATGACAGGTACAAGAAACGAAGAGACACAAGGCTGAGATCATCTGAAATAATTTATTGGTCAAAAATATTACATGTGCTGTGATAGATGATGTGTGAAAATGTCACAAAAGATGTTCAAAGTTTCCACCATTGCTAGTGATGCATGCATTACACCGTCGGACCATAAATTGGCGGACTAGCTCAAATACATCTGGATTTTTTTGGATATCCGCAGCAGCACAAATGAGTCTTGCAACCAGATCCATATCGGAATCCACAGGCGTTGCGTACACAGCACTTTTCAGTGCCCCCAATGAAAGAAATCTATTCTGCTTAAATTAGGAGAGCGTGGACCAATCCATCGGTCACCAAACAACTGATTCAAATGTTTACGAACACATCTGCCATAATGGGAAGGTGCCCCATCATGTTGAAACCAGATATGGCGTCTGACATGTTTGGCATAGTGTCAAGTAAGCTCGGTAGCACCTCTTGCAAAAAAATGAGATAATCTGCAGATGTTAGAGGTGCTGGCAACAAGTAAGGTTTCCTCCAGTGCTCTTGTGAACAACACCACCTAACGACGAACGAAGTCGTTTCCGACCATGTGTTGCTATGCAAATCTGAATCCTTGTGATGTCCCCTAACTCCCCTTAAAGTTTGTCCCAATAATCCTGGGACACCTTGGATACTGAAAACAAATATATATTGATAGATAGATAGATATCGTACACAAGACAGAGGAAAAAAACAGAAAAAATGAATTAATCACAGAGACAGAAAAATTACAGCAAACCAAATGTTCAATATACTGACACCAAACGCTACATAATATAAACTAACTTATTCAATATACTGTGTAAAACCATATATTTGTTATACTATTAAACTCTTTATTTTTTATTTATATTTCATTTTATAACTTTAAGTTTTTTAAATATTTCATTCTTGCAGTTTCACAGACAGGTGGCATACTTTATGTACAACTAGGTACATAATTTTTATAATTCTAGAACGTGAGGAGGTAAGAAGAAAGTCGATTACAAAATTACATCTTTATATACATGAACAACAACGTTAAGTTAAATGTAAGAGTGTAAAAGTAATAGACACCCGAAACAACCTGCAATCAAAATTAATATTGAGAAAAAATACAAAGATTTCTTTTCACACTCATTTTTCAATTAATACGATTTGAATTGAAGACCTGAAATAAATATTTTTTTTGTTACATTTTCTCATTTATTGCTTCAAATGTAGAAAAGCAGTATTAGTTCAATATCGTTTGTATTGACTCTACCTTAACCAATATTGACACCGTTGGCATAAATTATTACCCTAGCATTATGGAGAGTTTATACTTTACTTGTACTGAACCAATATTGGCTCCATTAGAAATATTTTCTATATAAAACCAGTATTGCTAAAATATATGCATTTCATTGCAATTATTTCTAATGCAAACCAATATTTATATAACAGTGTCAAATATTTCCGATAAATTTAATATTGCGCCGCAATATAACCAATATGAGCAATATTGTTTTGATCCTAGGGAAAGTTTGGACTTTAATAACTACACATCTTTTTTCTTTAACCTGCGAGCACGCGCACTAGAGACTTCCAAACCCGGATGCTATAAAAATATGCCGCAGCAGTCCACTATTTCACTATTTCAATCAAAATTATCCAGTTGCTCAATAGCTACATTAAAGGCTTTTTCCTTACCAATCATCGGTGTTTCCAATTTTTATTTCATTTATTATCAGAGAAAATAAACTTATCGGGCCTATTACACCTGGTGCGCATGCTGTTGCTTTTATTTAGCACATAATTTTTAATTTCCAAAACGCATCGAAATTTGAATTATAAAAATAAAGCGAAGTTATTATACACCTTATTAACTGAAGTGTGAGCTGGCGAAGAATCGCTTAAGGAAGGAGATTAAGAAATAGTTGTTGCAGAATTTTTAAAATTAATTAGATTTAAATAACGAATCGGAAATTTGCGAATTTCCTGATTATTATCTTAGCAATAATCGAATTACTAAATGAGTAAAAATATACTAGATTGAATGTTCAAACTCTTCTGTACAAATTTTTTGTACAAAATGCGTAATTACCATTTTGAATAAAGTAAATCTTGGATCTTAAAGACCCAGTGTGTAATAAAAATGGCGCTCATCCACCCGAATTAAAAATTCTAAAATTAGCTATATTTTTATTATACTCCTATTTTAAAGTAATAATAGCTGTAATCGCATAATATAAATGTTCGTATTCCTTTTAAATTTGGTTTGAAAAGTTAATAAGCACTGCATATGATGAACTATCTAAAAACTATGTATGAAATGAAGGCTTTAAATATCAGAAAATGCATATGGAAAAGTAGGGTAAAAACGTACGTGCCGCAGAAACCGGATATCTCAGTTTTTGACTCAATTTGAGCAGCTCTCTAGGAGGTAATGGTGGAAATATTTAGTTATATAGAAGAAAAAACGGCCATTACGATAACTATATACTAGCATTTGCTTAGTTTCTGTTGTTGAAAAGTTTATTTTTTCATTTTTGCTAGTTTTTACAATTCTTAAATATGAAGACATTTGAAGCTACTGAAACTTTTGCATTTTTATGTGTAGAATATTTTAAGAGATTTTCCGCAATGAGACTCTTGCTAGCATTTGAAAGGACAGTTTTGCGGCTTGATTTCCGATCAATATTCTTTTTGGGTAAGACCGGATATTCTACATGGGATAAAAATGAACTTGGAAAACAACGCTTGAAGATCCTATAAAGAAACTAATCCAGAAAAGCCAGTTAAAACTACACAAACAAAAGTGATAGTGTTTTTTCTAAATCTGATAAAGATGTGCACAACTTTTCTGCAATTTCTCAAATTCTAATGAAGATAATTTTCTTTTTGTTTTTAACTATTAAATCATTAGACTTATAATTGGAATATTTTTAGTTTAGTTCCTTAGTTCAAGTCAAAAAATAAAATATTTTGTTCCTTTAAAATAATAATCTGAACTCTTTTATTTCCTGTCTGGTTAACATATACATGCGGCCTTACTCCACTGGCCGGGTAAGATGGATGCTTTGGTTTTTTCTAGAACAGCATTTACTAATTTTTAAAAAAGTGATAAACAAATCATATATATACAATGATATTGTTGTACAAGGACAAGTGCAGATTATTTACGCAAAATTTCATTAAATTCTGTTGTACGTACATTCTGGCTTTAAGAAGCAACTAATAAGATTTTATACTTTCCTCAAAACTTTTAACATAATTTCTTAATGAACATTAAAATGAAAAGGAAAATTCTTAAAATGTAGATTTTCTCTCGAGAATCAAAAATAATTCTCTCTCCATGTCACATAAAAATCCCCTGAGGGATAAAAAAGTTTTCTTTCATCTTACAATAGTTAAAAAAAAGTTTTAGTTACATCAGCAAAATCTTCAGTCATGTAACTACAGCATATCTGAATAATAATAATAAATAAAAGAAAATTCTTTCCATTCCTCTGGAATTTTACGCTAATTAAAAGGATGTATTAACTTTTGTTACATATTATTAGCTACATTTTGTCCTTTGATATTTTAAAAGAAAATATGCATTAAGCAAAGAAAATAAAGAAAAGAGAATCTGTTTTTTTTATTTCTAATGTCTCTATTGAAGTTCTTATTTTGTATATGTAATTTTTTCTTTTTTTTTTAACTATACTAATGGTGCATAGTTTCTAGATAACTTTATTCTTGGATATGTATTTGTTATTTTAAAAATACGGTTCCTGTATCAAAATAATTGTTCCTCTTTTAGGTTTAGGGGGTTGCAACGCAAAAAATGCCATTAATATCATAAATTGCATTTTTTTAATTCAGAAAATCAAACCTTTCCAATTTCATAAGCTATTTTTGCATTTTATTTTACTATGCGTCCAGATTCACAATCAAGCCATTTTATTTAAAAATTAACATGCTTGTATAGTTCAGATTTACAAGATAATACGTTATTAAAATATATGAAAGTTTTTTTTTGGGGGGGGGGTTAGATGGGGGGGCAGGGAGAGATAAAAAAAATAGATTTCATTAATATCACAAATAAAAACAATTTCATAGAAAAAAATCGAATATTTTCTATTTTAAAATCTATTCTTTTATTTTGATCCATTTGCTTTGTATCCAGATTTAGAATCAAAAAACTTTATTTCAGAATTTGCAGACTTGAATAATTCTGAATTACTTTATACTACGACATTAAGGTATCTGAAATTTTTTTAACTTAGCTTTTCTAAATAACTTATTTCTTGCATTGTCGCTTATTAATTTCGAAAACATTTAGTCAAATAAAATAATTTTTTATGTTTAAATTTTGGGGAAAGGCAGAAAAAAAGGCCAGACCTCATTAACCCTTAATCGGAAACCTGAAATATTAATACACGGCAAAACCTGTTAATAACTTGTCATAAACTGAACATAATTATACTTATACTCATGGACTAACAAGGCCAAATTTTTGATGTGACATCAGAAACAGAGATGACTTATGTCAAGCATCTTGGAGTAACGGATATATGTGTTGAGGCAGCTAACTCAGAAACTGTATAAACAAGGTTAACGGTTAGTATGATAAATAGCATTTATTTTTATCTTATGCAAAATATAGAATGTTTTCAATGCACAAGGAAGATATTCTTCCTAAATGCATTTTTATCAAGATTTACAGTCTTGATTTACAGATTAGTGTTAATATAAAATTCCAATATTGAATCACGATACATAGTTGTCTAAAATTATTGCCGTAACGTCAGTTGAGGCTCACTTTGGAGACGTGAAAAGTTTTTGGTTTCCCTCTGTCTGTTTGCCTGTTCCGCGATATCAGCCGCAAAAAAAGTCTGATTAGGTTGATTTTTGGCAAGTATGTTGGTGAAGTACCCGGATTTAACTGTATAGTTTTTGGTTAAATTTGGATCATTTGTTCGAAAAATATAGAACATCTTATTTTAGACCATAATGCTTTCCTAAAGGAATGCAGACGATTTTCAAATTTCATTTTTAACTGAAATGAAATGGCCTATTTGAATAATGGATTAAAACGTAAATTTTCTATATGAAGGTCTTCAATATATCAATAGCTTTGAAAATTTGCCGATACATTTATTAGAAATTAGAAATTAATTGTTTAAATTATTAGAAAATTTTTTGCATCTGTTCGGGAAATATAAAACATTTTGCTTTCATATTTTTTATAATTTTTAAAAGGCATTTCTTTTTACTTTCCTTTTTAATTTATGAGTTGCTTAGCAACTGTATTTCAAAGCATATTAAAATAATTAAATTCAAGTAAATTGCACTATTTTGCTGTAATATATATATATTTGTTTAACAAAATAGCTTTTCGAGAACTTTTCAGTACTCTATTGAAATAGATGAGGATTTTTATTTGGATAAATTTTCTCTTTTAACTACTTTTGAAACGAAAATTATGAACACGTACGACGTGTAATTTGGATTTAAGTCTCATAATAGGAGTTTACATTTGTACGAGTATATTTTTTTCATGAGATTTTAATCAATTTCTGCAAAAAATGTGGATGGTTCGTAGTTGAAAAGTTAGTTTTCTTTTAAAAATGGGATAAAATCTCTCGTACCAGGAAAAGGTTAATCTAAGAGAATTAGAGTTGTAAAATGCATCCATACATATAACTGAATCCTGAAATAGCACAATTACTGGAAATTGAAAACCTAAAATTAAAGTGACAACATGGGGTTCAGGGGGGCGGAGCCTCTATGAAGGGATTTGTTCTTATTCAGAAAAAATACAATAAATAATTTATCATGTCATTGCATAAAATTATGTTTAATATGATACTTCTAAAATTTCCGGAAGTTTCGATAATATTATATGCCTATAAATGTATAACCAACTTTAAAAAATTTAATTTTACGATATCAAATATTATGCAGATTATATTAAAAATTAGTGAGACTAATGAACAATGATTTGTAGAGCTGACCTTAAGGTCTCTGATCTGTTGATTTACTAGTATATATTCAGCATTCAAAATAAAATTATGAATATACGTAAAATTATTAATTTAAATTTGTAAATAAAGGGTGACTGTAATAGTCGTTGATCAACACCCAGTCGCTAATCATATCATGGTATATCGCATCCAATGGAGCATTGTACAGCCCTGAAAAAAAAATAAGACCCTCCCATATTAACTCTCCACAAATCGTCGTGTTAAAATGTGACTAGTACCCATCGATTAGTAATAAGATCTACTTATTAATGTAATACTTAATTTTTTCTAAGGGGTCATCTACGTATAGAAATTGTGCTAAACATGAACATTTTCAATAATAATACATAATTCTGACACGGTATTTGGATTTTTCGGTAAATTTTACCCTTCGATAACAAACGGGAAAGTCATTTGGTCAATTAATTTAGAAATAATGCAGATTAAATTTTGGAACTCTTAATGTAAAATTCATTTGTAATCGTCGCAATTTAGATTGCAATACGGGTAAATTTTTAAACATAGCTCATCAACTAATTGGCAGAATGAGATGTAGATGTTGTTTCGTGTATTTGAAACTTAAAGAAATTGATTTCTGTTAAAAAAAATATATAGGTTATAGCTAATTATTTTTTTTGAAAATTAGTTAAAAAAATATATTTTCTTCAAAACTTATTTTCGAGAAGATATGAATTGTAACGTATGAATATTTTAACAGAAATTAATTTCTAGAAACTTAAAATATGCGAGTCCAAAGTTATAGCTCATTTCACCAAGCAGTTAACTTAGCGGATTCAGTCAAGTTAGCTTAAAAAACTACCCGTATAATAGAGTACAAGTATTTTCTGATATTTCAAATATGTTAAATATGTAAATATCTGCATTAAGTATATTCCCTTATATCTAAAAGTGAATAATCGATTGTATACCATATAACAAACAATTTATAGCTTAATTTAAACAAGTAATCAATAATTAAATTATTGTACTATTTTTTTTCTAGAGAAAACATTCTATTTTAAAATATTGGACGACTTCAATGAAATAACATCGTAAAAATACATCTTTTTTCTTTTTTTTCTTCTATAAAACTGAAATAAAAGAGAAAATGTCTTGTAAAAATTGAAATTCAGATATTCAAGCTATTGATAAAATGCGCCTTCGATATATTGATTTCTAAGTTCCGATAGCATCACAACAATTGATTGTGGGTATTATCGACAATCACTCATTCCTATTTTGTATAGATAAATAAAAGTATTTCGATCTAATGCAGTCATGATATCGAGAAATATATTGAAGGAATTTTGAATATATTTGTTTTTTTTAGGTCACACACAAAAAATGATTAAGTTTTAATACAAGACATATCTAGAACGTGTGCAGTTTTTATATTCTTCATCATCAGGTATGCGAATTTGTAAGTGTTTTTTACGAGCAAAATTATTGATTTAAAAAACTTTGAAATTCGGGGGAGGATATTAGTATGCTTTCATTTTATGTGTTATAAAACTTTATAGCTTTATCGATTTTCAGTTCTTATTTAATGTAGTTTGCATGATTTCTTCCTGCACTCATGTATTATGTACGTTTTAAAAATTTTTACAGATTTTTATGTGTTTATTTTTGAAAATAAAAATATAAAATTCAAAATTTTCTTTTATATTTTATTTTTGAAAAATATTAAACACATTTTATTTTTAATACTATCAAAGTATGGATATTTTACGAATCAGATTTAAAGATACTCTATAAAGGTAAAATATATAGGAAGTCTTCAAACATCAAGTAATTTTATTCTTGCTTTAGTTATATTCACTGTTTGATAACTTTATTTATTCTAAAAGAAAATAATACAAATAAAATACATTTAAGAAATTACTTTTTATAATATTCTAAAATATTCAAATTTATTTTATATCTGTGTCATCCATGCTATATAAAGCTCACTAAACTGTGATTGCAATTGTCTTTTCCTTTTATTTGGACTAGATTTAAAGAAGCTCTCAAATTAACAAGTTTCTAATTTTATACTCAAAATTTCTGACAATATAAATACTATTTTTACACTGTGCATTGTTTTTAATAATATAATGATGTGAATACGTATCGTAACTAATTTACACTAACATGAATCAAAGATATTATGAAAATACCGTACACGTGTATAATGTGCATTAAGTTTTGACAGGATAAAACGAAAATAAAGTAACATTTCATATATAAAATGACTTCGCTAACGGTAGAATATCTGAAAATTCGAAAATAAAACTTTTTAGAAATCGTAACTCAGATACAATTTTCTAACTAAATAAGCTTTTTTTTTTTTTTTTTTTTTTTTTATTCACATGTATGATACGCTCTATTTTTAAAATATCATAAAATTAAAATTTCTGCAATGTGAATTTTTCTCGCCCTGGAAACTTCACTTGAATTTAAAATTCCTATCTTATGTATATATTTTTAATATGAATTTTTAAAAAGCATCAAGGTTATTTGAGACACCCTGAATTTTATGTATGGAAAAATATGCAAAAAGAGAATTCTCATGGAATAAAATAGTTAAAGCTAGATACATTAGAGTTATTTTTAAGAAGAAGTACGAGTAATCCTTATTATTGAAGTATTAAAGTAGATGACAATAAAAGATATATATATATATATATATATATATATATATATATATATATATATATATATGTGTGTGTGTGTGTGTGTGTGTGTGTGTGTGTGTGTAACTATTATATTAAAGTTTTGTTGCCTTAATAAAAGTTTCTTCCCTTTTTTAAATGAATTATAATAGTTAAAACTTAAATAAAACATTGTCGAAAATATTTCTTCGTAAAAGTATATTTAACATACTCCATTACTTATGTTTATTTTCACCTGTCTCCAAGAAATATTGAGATTGCATAGTTCCCCAAAAAATAAAGTTTGATTACCTAATCTAGGACATTTTTCGTCAGAAAAGATATCTCATGAAATATAAAAAAATTAGAAACCTCTTAGTCTATTCGCTCTAAATTTTCCCCTTTTCACGATGAAAGAAAGAGAGTTTTATGGTCACAGAGGTTAAACAGACCGGGACTACCGTTTAGAGTGGAATCCGACGCAATACAAATATACATGTCTATGTCGGGATTCGAATTGGCACCCTTTGTTCATACTGTAAAAAAAGGTAAGTGTTTTATAATTTACGAAAATAGTATATAACTATCTAGAAAATTATAATAACCTCTTCCGAATTACCCGAGTACTTTATCTATAGAAACCTCAGAAACTAATATATTTTCCAGATTTAAAGAAGCATTTATAAATACAAAGTTTCTTTTCCTACCACTCATTTTTGGAAACATTTCCGAATAATACTAGTAGTTATATAGTGTATAAATTAGTGCTCCCTATTAAACGTTTATACGAGTATACGTATAATACGTATTATACGGGGTGCAGATTTTTTATACGTATGATACGACCAAGGCGGTTATACGTATTATACGAAACAGCTTAAACGGTCCATCGTATATACGGATCTTACAACAGCGGTTAAACGTATAAACGTTTAAACGGTTTTCGTTCATTGTTTAAAAACATATGCCTTTCTCCTGCTGGTCTGCGGATCAGAAACTTTGAGAAACACCCGCTGTGTCCTGTGCAGTCGGTACTTGAAAAAAAAATGAACTATTTTTTTCTCAGTTTAGATTTTGTTTCCCCCCCCCCCCCTCAATTCTAAACTATTAATTATGAAATGATTTACTATGAAATGATTTATCTTTCGCATATCTGTAACACACGAACATAGTTTATTTTGATTTATGGCGTGGACATTTTGCCCGAAACATTAGTATTGCAGGACACAAACTTACATTGACTTCATATTTTGTACTAACATTGATCAATCCAACTCCTGGGAAGTTTCATAGTCTTATTTTTATTTTAAAGAACCCCACGGAGGACACTTCCACCACCGGTCTATATCCCTAGTTGAGATAATCGGCCGTAACAAATAACTAACTAAACATACTTTATTTAAGAATAATTTTTTCTATATTAAAAATATTTTGAAAATACGTTTTGCAGCAAAAAAGAAAAGAGGAGGCAAGTCATTTTAAGCTTGTGTGATTGCGTTCTAAAACCTGCAGTAACGATTATTTGTCAGGCTATAAGTAATCGAAATTTATAGATACTAACACAAGAAATTAAATTTGTCAAGATTAACAACAATTCTTAAAACGTAATATCTTGTAATGCACATACACTTTCTATAAAAAATACCACGAGTGTCAGGGTTAAAAAAATGAAATTGCGTTGTACATTAACACAGAGTAGAAAACATTAGCACCGTGGGAAAAACAACATTTGAACCCCCGGGCGCAATTTGAGTATACGCACACAATAATATATATATATATATATAATTAAAAAAGAAATAATATACTTAATAAGAATTAACAATAAATCTGAAACGTGTATATTCTCCTTATTTGCTCAAAAAGTTTTTTTACTTTCGTTATATATTTACGATAATTGTTTATAGGAAAAAATAACAAGATTCTATGTAGGAAACATATTATACAGATTGCTAAAGTAACACCACAGATTTTCAACTTGTTCTCCGTTCAGTGACGTAACACTGATGAGGTCCATTGGGATTAAAAGTAAATACGATACTTGAAATATACGTATACTTCAATTAAACGTATACTTGAATTATACGTTTAACCGATATACGCTTATACGTATCCGGATACGTTTAAAAGTTTAGTTTAAGGTATACGTATTCCTTAAATACGTATTATACGTATATACGTATATCGGTTAAACGTATAACTGAAATACGTATCTCATCGGGAGCACTAGTATAAATCAGTTTTCTCAAACTTGAATATCTGTTTTTATGATATTATTTCTCAATTAAACATTTACAGCTGTGTAACTGATTTTATACATGCATGTGTAACAAAATAATATTAACTAGCTGACCCGCCCGGCGTTGTCCGGTCAGACTGTCATTGAAAAATATAACAGTGGAGTGGACTTCATAAAAAAAAAGACTGAATAATATTTATTTATACTAAAAACTTGATAAAAAATTAAATAAGACCTAAAATTTCAAAAATATAACAGTTACGTTTACTAAATGAAACATTCAGGGAAAATTATTCCACTTACTTTTAAAGAATGAAAAGTTCAGGGAGGTTCTTACGGCTGAACCTAAATGGCATATCGGTAACAGATTGAGGCTTGATTTATGTAATGCTAATGTGATGCATTTTATAAAACTTCATTATAAACACAATAAAATATATCGGAAGTAGGAGAGGGCAATTAGATTTCTGCCCCCATTGAGGCAAAAGATAAAGCGGCCTTATACTGCTGGATATGCTGGCTTCAAGTGAATTCATGAAAATGGTCTTACATCTTGTGTAAAACTTAATGCTTTCAGAGCTTCCTAAGAAAATGTATTACAATATGAAATGCAGTAGAAATTATCGTTGGAAAATCGTTCAAAAATGTTATCTTATAAGGCAAATATTCTGATTTTTTAAAAAACTGTTAAGCTCGTAAAGCTCTTTAAATGTTAGTGTACAGTAGGCGAAAAAGAAAAGAGAACACCCCATGCATTTTAATTACCAAATCGACACACACACACACGAAAAAAAAAACGAAAATAGTCATTTGACTGGAAATTATCTTTTCTTTCAACTTATGTTAAAAAAGTCCTTCCGACCTGTACCGGGAGGAAAAGGTAGCTTTCCTATATCTTCGTTTTAAAATTTTAGCTAATGTTACTCGAAACAGCAAGCTAAAATGCAAAGAACCCAATTACACAACATTCGTTAATACTGAATTTGAATATGAAATTTGCCAAATTAGTCAACTATAGCTAAATTGGCTTCATTTATGAAGACTTATTTCGGTCGCCAAATTTGGCGATATATCGCCAATTGTCGCCAAGTTTGGCGAGAATTTGGTGGTAAAACGGATATGAATATATAGTTTTATGCGTATGATTGGGAAAATGATCAAGGAAAGATAATAATTTGCGAGAAGTCGCGTACACTAAAACTTATAAATTAATCGTTGGATTTTTGTAATGTGCTATCTTGTTTCAAAATGTCAGCTACCCTAGAATTTTAAACTGCTCTATCTCAGCCATTTTTTAAGATAGAGGTAAAACAAAAAATGCTCTGGATCCTTGTATCAAGGCCTAACACTTAAGCAAAAAAAATTATAAATTTGAATTTTTAACTTTTTTGTATATTTATTTTAGTTTTAAATTTTTAAATGGCCGCCATTTTGAAACAAAATGGCGGACCAAGCTGGCTAACGAACTCGGTCGAGACATTGGTGAGCTTAACACATACAATTAGTTTCACCGAAATTGATTTATAAATACGAGCGTTATCGTGTGACATAGATCATATATATATATATATATATATATATATATATAAATCAACATTTGAACGGAGGATGGTTTTGGGGTCTGGGGGTCATGATCGGTGAAAATATACTGAAATTTTCCGGAATTGCTTTCCTCCGAACGGCTGCAATAGGTAGCTTTACACCTTTTTTTATTAAAAGCTACCTAAAACTGTCTTGGAGGGGGGGGGGCTCGTTTTCATACTGAAATTGTATAAAATTCTAAAATTTTCAATACGAACACTTAACTAAGATACCAGATTTAGATTTTTTGAAAGATTTCAGATTCGTATATTTGAAGCTTATAATAATTGATTTCTGTTAAAAGATAATTATGTGTTACAGTTCAAGATAAAATTATGAATATACGTAAAAGTATTAATTTAAATTGGTATTAATTACAACAGTATCAAAATACATATTTTTAGAAGATTAATTTTCGAGGAAAAAATCAATATTAATATATGAATTTATGAATGTTTGAATAGAATGAATCACTTTTTAGAAGTTCCAAACGTAGAAGTGCAAAATTACACCACATTCCCCAAGTCTTTGAGTTATGCTCATAAAACTGTTTTGCAAAAATGTCAGATGAATTTAACAATAGGAGTTCAAAAATTTAAATCTTCCTAATTCCTCAATGACCGAATGACTTCCCATTTGGTATCCTAAGATATTTTTTTCCGAAATAGCCAAATATAATGTCAAAATTAGGTGTTTGTGTTTGTAATGGACATTTCAGAGTTTCGTAGAAATTCAGTATGAAGACACCCCCTAAACCTGCTTTTATAACATAAATTGAAAGAAAACATAATTTCCAGCAGATTGGCTATTTTCTTTCTTTCCAGTGAAAAAAAACCCGGATCAGTAATGTATGGGTAAGATATGGGATAAAAATGTATGGGGGTTCTTCTTCTTCATTTTTTTTGGCCAACTGTACATTAAAGATAAATTTGTACTAATAAAATAAAGATTTTTGTGTGTCTGTGTGTCTGTCTGCGATATCTGCGATCTGTGTGTCTGTCTATAGGAAAATCTACTTCGCGTAGAGATATGAAAATTTGAATGAGGATAGTCCAATGCAGGTCCTGATGCACCTGAGGCCTAAATTTTTCCTTTTATGATAATTAGCCGAAAAATTAATTAAAACATGCAAATGAAAGGAGTTGCCGAAAACAGTTGCATGGTGCCTGCCAGAAACCCCGTTCCACAATTCCGAAGTAGAGAAGAACAGAGAAGGAAATTACGGCTTATTTGTTTCCCGATTTTATAAAAGCGCTTCTGCCAAATCTTACAAAATATAGAAAAACCAATCATACCAAATTAAACATTTCACTTTTACTTTTAAAACTCTTCAATACGTTTGAAAAAATATTATTGTTAACCATTTGAAATAAAAATTCAAAAAAGTTTTATTCTCCCATTTTGGAAGCATGCATCGGGATCAATTTTCGAGATACGGATAAACAAAAAATATCCACCTAGAGCAGAACTATTCTTCTCCATAATGGTGTAATTTGTATTCAAAAATACGAATTTTAGCCCCTCCAAAAAGATTCAAGACTGGAGGTCACTTCACGCTTCACGGAGAGCCAATTTTTTCTACGGTAAAAGTAACTAACCGTTAGTATTTTAACACAATGTTTTTACATGTTCTTAATACACTCATTTTAGGTCACCTAAAAAAATCTTTAAACATTCGGATATTTAGAAATATTTTAAAAATAACAATAAAATCTGCAACATTTTTGCTCAGAACGCAAACACGCGGTCGGCTTCGGCTCATGTTTTTACGATTAAATACCATATTTGCACGAGTTTTTTACACTGGCAGTTATATAGCTGATAAAAATTTCAAAGAGTTCAGACGATAAGAACAATATTTTTGTTTAATGTTAAAGAACTAGACGCGAAAAAAAAGCGAGAAGAAAACACAGTTCTTTTACAATTAAATATCAACATTGTTTCACGAATTTTTTTACATAGGCTTCAAAACCGTTATATTTATAACCGACAAAAATTTCAAAGAGTTTGGATGGTATAATTATTTTTTTCACTATCAAAAGACCCGATGTGGAGTGGGGATCTTCTTACAAGCGCCTTTACCACCAAATACCGCTATTTTTTCAAGCATTTTTTACACAGGCTATGGAAACATTATTTTTTTAACTCATAAATATTTGAAACAGTTTGGACAATAACAACTATTTTTTTAAACATTTAATGTACCCGACGATCTCTCTCTTCCTCCCTTCTTACAGTATACTTCAAAATTACCCATCTGCTCGTGAAAATCAAAATATGAAGAAAAGAAAAATACCGAACCACAGGAACGTCCATATTTTTTCTAGTGGTGCAATTCGTTAAAAAAAGTACGAATATTAACCCTTTGAAAAAACTTCTTTCCGAAAGTCATTTTTGGTGAATTTCATTTTTCACATAAGATGTCGATTTAAAATAAAAATATGAGAAGAAAATCGTTGCTTTTTACAACTAAATATACATATTTTATCACGAAAATTATACACAGGCTTTGGAAACCTTATACATAAAACTCATAAAAATTTCAAACAATTTGAGCAATAAGAAATATATATATATATAGATATATTTGTTTTATTAAGTGCATTTGGAATAAGTCGATGGGGGGGGGGGGACCGCTTTTTGCGAGCATTTTAGGTAGATTTCGTAAGAAATACTACCTATTACATTCTCCCCTAAGTTGGAAATTTTGAAAAATTTTTGCAGATCTACGCCGATCATGACTCCCAGAACCCAAAACCACCCCCAGTTCAAAAGTTTATCTATCTATCTATCTATCTATCTATCTATCTATCTATGTCACTTTTTTCTGACCACGATAACTGGAAAAATTCTGCATAAATCTCTTCCAAACTGATATATAAAATCAAGGGTCATAAAATCTCGGTCAAGTTCGTTAATGGGCAAAATCGAACCAAGGGGGGGGGGGGGAAATGGGGGGGCTTTTTGTGAAAACAGAAAAATCCTCATAATTTCTTTATTATTATACGTATCGAATCCGTTTAAAGTTATTATTACTTCTAGGAAAAGGGCCGAAAATGTATGTATGGCAGATTTTTGATATAATTAAAAATGGCCCCAAGGGGGGGAAAAAAGGGGGGTTTTAGGAGAAAAAAAATCATAGCTTCGTCAATTCACAAGATATCAAATCCGCGTAAATTTATTATTAATCCTCTTAGTATTATCTAAAACTTTTATATTGACAAGTTTTTTATAGGACCAACCGTTATAGCAAAAAAAAATTAAAAACAAAACAAATCCCTGCCGGCTCCGCCTGCAAACAAGTTATTTTTCGAAGTAGGCGGTTCTAACTCCCGCATCTTTTCGAAACTGATACATAAAATCAAGGGTCATAAAATCTCGGTCAAGTTCGTTAATGGGCAAAATCGAACCAAGGGGGGGGGGAAATGGGGGGGGGGGCTTTTTGTGAAAACAGAAAAATCCTCATAATTTCTTTATTATTATACGTATCGAATCCGTTTAAAGTTATTATTACTTCTAGGAAAAGGGCCGAAAATGTATGTATGGCAGATTTTTGATATAATTAAAAATGGCCCCAAGGGAGGGAAAAAAGGGGGGGTTTAGGAGAAAAAAAATCATAGCTTCGTCAATTCACAAGATATCAAATCCGCGTAAATTTATTATTAATCCTCTTAGTATTATCTAAAACTTTTATATTGACAAGTTTTTTATAGGACCAACCGTTATAGCAAAAAAAAATTAAAAACAAAACAAATCCCTGTCGGCTCCGCCTGCAAACAAGTTATTTTTCGAAGTAGGCGGTTCTAACTCCCGCATCTTTTCGAAACTGATACATAAAATCAAGGGTCATAAAATCTCGGTCAAGTTCGTTAATGGGCAAAATCGAACCAAGGGGGGGGGAAATGGGGGGGGGCTTTTTGTGAAAACAGAAAAATCCTCATAATTTCTTTATTATTATACGTATCGAATCCGTTTAAAGTTATTATTACTTCTAGGAAAAGGGCCGAAAATGTATGTATGGCAGATTTTTGATATAATTAAAAATGGCCCCAAGGGGGGGAAAAAGGGGGGGGTTTAGGAGAAAAAAAATCATAGCTTCGTCAATTCACAAGATATCAAATCCGCGTAAATTTATTATTAATCCTCTTAGTATTATCTAAAACTTTTATATTGACAAGTTTTTTATAGGACCAACCGTTATAGCAAAAAAAAAATTAAAAACAAAACAAATCCCTGCCGGCTCCGCCTGCAAACAAGTTATTTTTCGAAGTAGGCGGTTCTAACTCCCGCATCTTTTCGAAACTGATACATAAAATCAAGGGTCATAAAATCTCGGTCAAGTTCGTTAATGGGCAAAATCGAACCAAGGGGGGGGAAATGGGGGGGGGGCTTTTTGTGAAAACAGAAAAATCCTCATAATTTCTTTATTATTATACGTATCGAATCCGTTTAAAGTTATTATTACTTCTAGGAAAAGGGCCGAAAATGTATGTATGACAGATTTTTGATGTAATTAAAAATGGCCCCAAGGGGAGGGGGGAAAGGGGGGTTTTAGGAGAAAAAAAATCATAGCTTCGTCAATTCACAAGATATCAAATCCGCGTAAATTTATTATTAATCCTCTTAGTATTATCTAAAACTTTTATATTGACAAGTTTTTTATAGGACCAACCGTTATAGCAAAAAAAAATTAAAAACAAAACAAATCCCTGACGGCCCCGCCTGCAAACAAGTTATTTTTCGAAGTAGGCGGTTCCAACTCCCGCATCTTTTCGAAACTGATACATAAAATCAAGGATCGTAAAATCTCGGTCAAGTTCGTTAATGGGCAAAATCGAACCATGGGGGGGGGGGGGGGCTTTTTGTGAAAACAGAAAAATCCTCATAATTTCTTTATTATTATACGTATCGAATCCGTTTAAAGTTATTATTACTTCTAGGAAAAGGGCCGAAAATGTATGTATGACAGATTTTTGATATAATTAAAAATTGCCTTAAGGGGGGGAGGGAAGGAGGGTTTTAGAAGAAAAAAATTCGTAACTTCGTCAATTCCCAATATTTCAAATCCGCTTAAATATATTATAAATCCTCTTAATATTATCTAAAACTTTTATATTGACATGTTTTTTATAGGACCAACTCTTATAGCAAAAAAAAAAAAAAAAAAAAAAAAAAAAAAAAAAAATCCTTGCTGGCTCCGCCTGCAAACAAGTTTCGTTTCGAAGTAGGCGGTTCCAACTGCAGCATCATACGCAAAAAGGTCATTTCTTCCGCAATTCCCGACAAACAGGCACCCCACGTTCTGCGTCTTCGAAATCTACCTGTGCCTGTAGGCCGAGCCGTCAGGGATTTTTTTTAATTAGAATTTTCTTTAAAAATCTAAAATCTTTCAACATTTGTTTTAGGTATATATTTAAGAAAATTATTACGGGCCCAAATTTAGCAGAATTTTAATTTTTTTTAAATTACAAATTATAATATGTTATTTGACTTTTTCGGCTCGGATGAAGAATTTTGTTTTACTTAGTAAATAAATTGAAAGTTATACATATTTTTTTCATATTTTGTTAATTGTCAAAATTTCAGTGCCCTGCGAAAGTGTATGCTTTTAAATGTGCTATGAGGTAAAAAAGATCGAGAAACACTGCTGTAATTTTTAAAGATGATCACAAGTGAATTTTAAACATTTTTAGCTCACAGGCTATCAAAGTCTGAGAGCTAATGTGCCCGTCCGTTCTGTATGTATGTATATGTATGTACGTATGTACGTAACGTGATAACTGTTGATAGAAATGTACGTTTTGCTTCAAATTTGTTTATAGATTGATTGTAATAACGTCCTGATTAGTTTTGGGGGTTTATTG
Source organism: Maratus michaelseni (assembly GCA_963931845.1). Classification (NCBI taxonomy): domain Eukaryota; kingdom Metazoa; phylum Arthropoda; class Arachnida; order Araneae; family Salticidae; genus Maratus; species Maratus michaelseni. Next base: position 192,860,051 of record OZ007587.1, read on the forward strand.
GTTTAGTATAAAAACGGGGAAATGGGGGGCTAATCTCACCCTTAATTTAGATAAATGGGTTTTTCATGCAGAATTATCCGTTTTGCTTCAAATTTTGTATATAGGTTTATTGTGATAAAGCACTTTCCTGATTAGTTTTGCATGTTCATTGGTTAATTATAAAGAGGGGGAATGGAGGGCTAATTCCTCCTTCATTTATTGTCGGTTTCTTTATTTTTCGAGGGGTATTATTCTTTGAAATAGAGTATAATATACAATTAGTGTGAATAGCCTGTGAGCTCAATGCTATCAGTTTAACTGGACACTTTTCTTTTTCTTTTTTTGTTATTTATTATTCCTTCAGTTCATGGATATTTTAACCTTTAATCTTTATTGCAGTCCTTCGTTTATTTTAACATTCTTTGTTATCGATTAAAAATGTCCCTTTTTATGATATCGCAATAATTCTAAGATTCTGCTGTACGCGCAAAGTATCATTAATCTCCCAAATAATTTCCAAAAAACATAATCCAAGCAGTGCTTCGCAAAATGAAAAAAAAATGCTTCATGAAAAAAAAAGAATTGAGAATGAAAGAAGAGTCAGTTGATTATTTCTACTTTCTTTCAATATTTGTTCTTTCTATCTAAGAACCAAGTCATTAAATCTTCATTATTTTGTGCAAGTTTTCTTTCGTTTTCTAATCTTTTCTCAACGATTTAAGACGGAACTTATAGATTACTTTTATTTATTAGGATACTTAAGATGATTACTAAAATACTTAATGAAGCATATCTTTAATTAGTATACAACTAGTGTAAATCCATGTAGTTAATGGGGAAATATTTAAGCCAAATAACGTCCTTTTTGTACTCTAAAGTCTGTAATTATACTTGCTTGATAATTAGAAATTGAGCTTTTACTTACATTTTTAAAGTAAAATGTTTTAAAAGTAACATTTATGTAGTTTTTTAATAATACCTCATATTCTAGTTAAAGTTTATATGTTTCAGCTGGTAATAATGATGCTTAAAATCGTAGTTATCTCCAGCTTTAAAATAAATAAAATAAACAAATGAATTAAATGATTACATGGAACCTATTACTTTTCAATAGAGTGCATACATATCCCCTAAACTACACTAGAGTGCATACATAACCCATACTACATATAAAGTAAATGAATTTACTTTAATTCTACTGAAATAAACAAAATATGATTTTGTTTATTCATTTTGAGCAAAAGCGAAGTTCCACTTCGAAGCTTTCAGTGAAGTGTGATTATAAAAATTAAATAATTTTCTGTACTTCAGATTTTTTTATTTATTACCCAAGATGTGCCTGGAAATGTTTTATAATTAGGCATACTTAAAGATACTGTTATAGTTTAGCCCTTTAGCCATCTTAGCATGATTTTTTAAGATCTAACCATTTGCAAACATTTATTATCAAATTGAACTGATATTATATAATATGCTCTCTTGAAAGTTTATGCGATTAAATAAAACGATGAATACTATACATAAAACTGGTGGAAAGAGCATGTCTAGCAGGAAATGCTACTGTGATATATATATATATCATAGGCTATTTGAAAAATTCGGCTCTTTACAAAAAGTCAGGCTTATTGGAGAATTATCTATATTTTTCCAATCAGCCTGATATCTTTCAGGCTTATTGCAAAGAGTCTAAATAGATTTAGAATAACAGGAATAGGAGCATTTGTTTCTTATTCAGCCTGATAATTATTAGGCTTATTGCACAGAGATTATAGAGAGTTAGGCTACTGGAAGAACATTTGTTTCTCAATCAGCCTGATTTTTTTTTCAGGCTTATTACAATGAGACTATGCGATTTTAGGCTGATTAGAAAATGACCAGCTATTTTTCAAATTATCCAGGCTTATTTTTAAAAAATCCAAGAAATTAAAAATTATGAATAATTTTAGTATAACAAATAGCAAAAGGAACTTAAAATTCAAATAAAAAAAAGTATAAGAAAGCTCTCTTATTGAAAGATTTCATTAACGCGACTGAGAATATGGGGTTAGTGAATGCATAATTTTTTATTTTAAGGGTATATATTTTTTAAACACCCCAGTGAGAAGCAACAAAATAACATTCAGATGAGACAGATTTTTAATGTTTTCTCAGCATTACGCACATCAGATGGGCTGCTAATGAAAATTATTATAAAAAATATAAAAGAAAATTTCTGAAATAATGAAGTCTGTAGATGAGACAGATTTGTAGTGCTTTCCCAACATTATGGAGCGAAGAAGAATAGCTGAAGGACAATTATTATTAAAAAATATAGATGAAACTAGCCGATCTTCGTCTGTCTAGACGGTTTCTTGGAGGGGGAGGAGGACCTTGTGAAGCGTAAAGCCCGGACATTGTCTGGAAACCTCAAAATGCATTTTACTTGCAAACAGGAAATTATAAATAAAATTCTTTATACGCGAAAATAACTAATAAAAATACAGCGTGTCCCACAAGGTACGCAGCGTCTAATATGTGCAGATTCGGATAGAGCACGTCAATATGAGTATTTTGAATGGTAACATGTGGGGTTCTCGAATATATCCAAAATTTCTCAATAGACATTGATTTTCACTTGGTTTTTTTCTCATTTCTTGTGTTTTTCATATGACAAGCTTCAGATCTTACTAACACTATCACGCTATATTCGGAGACCCCACATGTTACCATTCAAAATACTCATATTGACGTGCTCCATCTGAATCTGTACATATTAGACGCTGCGTACCTTGTGGGACACCCTGTATAAAAAAGCATGTAAATAAAGATGTCGCGACATGAATAATAAATTTTATTCATTACCCCTGACAAAAACCTGCTCTGTCTTTCCCGTACTTATTTAGATGAAAGGGAGAGCTTGCGGATAAAATAAACAAAAACGGTATAACCTAAGATATATGGCGATAATTATAAATGGGCTCTAGGGGTTTCCCGTACATAAATTGTCAATACAGTGATCACATTAAAGGGGCCCCTCTGTGCTTCTCAGCCGAATATAGTTAATACAGCGCTCACTTTAACAGGGCACTGTGGCATAAATACGGGCATAAATACGTGCGTACGGACATAAATTTTTAAAATGACACTAATTTTAACAGAGCCTCGTGGGTTTCACGCCTATAAGCCGATTATACGCCAATCACTATAATGAAGCCTTGTACTTACCCGAGCCCATAAATATGACAGCAGTATTTAAATTTTTAATTTTTAATTCCCCAAAATGTTTTTTGAGAAGAGGAGGAAATTTATTATATTTTGTATAAAGATTGAAGTCCGGACACTAAAAGGCGAAAAGCGCAAAAGCAATTTATAGAATATGTAATTAAAAAAACAACTTTTCTTTGGAAAAATATTTGTCTTATTCGTCTAATCTTCCATGATCGAGTCTATAGCCAATGTTGGCCACAAAATCGGTAAAATCTCTGAAATATGTGTTTAACTATTTTTTTAATAGTTTGGTATGCTGAACACTTTGTTACCTAAAACTGCTTCTGAGATATGGCGAAGTGACCTAAAACCTTCGATTCCTGCCATTTAACAGCTCTTAGTAATTGAATTTCTAAAATCACTGAAATATGTGTTTAACTGTTTTTCAGTAGATTTGTTACGCTGCATTTTACGCTCCTACCTTAAATGGTTGCTCAGAGTTGGCGAAGTGAATAGTTCCGACCCCCATCGCTGAAAAATGCGTTTAACTTTTTTAGGATATTTGTTATGCTGAATTTAACGCTTCTGCCTAAAACAGTTGCTAATATATTAACCTAAAATTATCGACCCTCATTCAATCCCCTTAAGGGGCGAATTTTCAAAAAGGGATATATAGAGGAGTATCAAAGGGTGCTTATAGGGGAAATCTCCATATGTTAGATGCCCACCAGGTTAGTTGACGTAGTTACTGCATTTCAGCTATTGAATGTGTGGCAGGGCTAGTGACGTTCTTCTACTCTCAATTGTTATAAAAAACGTAGTAAACGAAGTTACAGGAATTTAGTTCTTCAAATAAAAGTTATATTCATCAAAGAAGGTAAGTTTTGCTTTTGTTTTAAGTTCTTGTATGATAAAGACAAGTAGAAGATGAAATATAATGTACTTGCTAGAGATTATTCATGAAATATTTAGTGAATGTTGTTGAAACAGGTATCGAGTAGTGTGTTAATTATAGGTTGCAGCCATATTTCTTCCTTCGTCCAGAGCTACTGGCTGGGGCGTCTATCCTGAATTAAATGGATACATGCCCCACATGTATCGGGGATATATGCCTCACTTGTGATGCGGAATAAAATGCTCCATTTATGTTTTTCAAATAATTTTGTTGTATAAGAATATTTTTTTTAATCTTCAGGATTGTGAGAAAAAAAGTTTGTTTTTTGTTTGGATTGACCATAGCCCTTTCAGTGAATCATTACATAAAAAGTCAGGAGAAGGTGTTAGTAGAGATAAGCTCCCTATTTAAGCAATGATTAAAAAAAATAATTTGTTTATTTTCAGAAAGTTGGTTCAAAAGATTGCAATTCACTTACATTTTTAAATGAAAAATATTTAAATGTTTGGTATTTATAGCTCTGATCAGATCATTTTAATTCATACATTACGAACTTTCTCTTTCTTTATATCAGAATCTATCCACAAGCGCTAAATGGAAATCTAAATACAAAACAGAAACCTAAAATCTCTTATGTATATCATTGCCACAGAAAATTCGGAAAGAATATACTGACGCACCATATTAGAGGAATAATCCCTCTTTATGCACATTTATTTACTTAAATAACATTCCTTATATTGGTGGCAATTTTTCTCTCCCCTTCTCCTTAATTTAAATAATATAAGTTTAATCTTCCATAGAATATATAAAATATTTTGAGTTCATTCATTATGAAACATAAAAATCTAACGCATTTAATTTGAGAATTTTAAATTTGCTTCCCGAATTCGTTTTTAAAGTTTGTACATCGAATATAAGTAGGGGGAAGGTGTAATGCCTCTTAGTTTACACTAAACAAGTATAGAATTCGATAGATTTATCCGATTGACTTCAAATTTTGTATGCCCATTTATTGGAAGGATTAGGAATAACAATTATTTTTTGATGTGGGAGTGTAATGCAGATTAGTATAAAGAACCTGTAAGATCAAATGTTTTTGAAAAAAATAATGAATTTGTGTAAATAGGCTATTAAGTCAAATACAAATCCAGATTTTAAATTATAAATGTTAATTACTTATGCTTACTATTATTTTACGTATGGACATCTAACTCTGAGGTCCCGGATATATGGAAAAATCACTGATTAATTGTTTTGATAAAAACACTATTTTATATGGTATTTATATTAAAGTAATATTTTTTATGATGTTCTACATAAAATCTGGAGTAGACAGGTTACATGTTCACTACAAAAGTCACTGCTATAAAAAAGAAAAAAGAAAATGGGGGGGGGGGGGGCTTAAGTAGGGCAACTATCACGGACTTACCCTATTATGTAAGGAACATGTCTTCCAGCTTCCATTTTTCTAGTTGCAGCTTCCATTTTTCTAGTTGTTTCTAGCGCAGCTCTGATTATAAATCAATCAAGACATTTTCTTTTAAAAGTATAGATTTCTGTATTAATAAAATCTGCAAATGAAGTAGGTTTCTAGTGTTTTCCTAGCATTACGTGGAGAAAATGGGTTGTTGAATGAAAATTATTAGAAAAAATGTATATGAAAATTTCTGTGTTAATGAAATTTTCAGATGAGGCAGCGCCTTTAACGTTTTCTCAGCATTACACACAGACGATTGATTGCTAATGAAAATAAATATAAAAATATACATGAAAATTTCTGAAATAAGGAACTTTGTAGATGAGACAGACTTTTATTGTTTTCCCAATAATATGTAGGGATAGGCTTGCTGATATGTAGCAATAAGCGTTGCTGATAAAAATAATTATACAGATATATATATAAGAAAATTCCCGCTATAATACAATTTGCAGATGAAGCACATTTTTAGTACTTTTCCAGCATTAGGTGGAGAAGATGGGTCATTGAATGAAAGCTATTAAAAAAATATGTAAGAAAATTTCTGCTATAAATATCTGCAGATGAAGAAGATTTTTAATGTTCTGCCAGCGTAGTGAAGATGGATCGCTATATGTAATTTATTATAATATATATATATATATATATATATATATATATATATGAAATTACTCTATTAATGAAATCTGCTGATGATGAAGATTTTTAAATATATTAGTAATATATCAGAAAAAATACATATAAAATTTTCTGTATCAAAGTAATCTATAGATGAGGCAGTTCTTTAATGATTTCCCAACATTACACGAAAAGATGTGTTGCAAATGAAAATAATTATGAAAAATATATAATTTTTTTAAATAATGAAATACGTAAATGAGTCAGATTTTTAATATTTTCCTAGCATTTTGCAGAGAAGATGGGTTGCTGAATAAAAATTATTAAAAAAAAAGAAAGTGTTGTGTTTAGTTAGAAATGTAATTAATAGATGGCAGCACCACAGCGAACTACGTCACCTACCGGTATTAAGTTTTGTTTACTGTAAAATGTATCTGTTACGTGGGTTGTTTTTGATGTACGTGTTTGTGATTTAAATGTAAATTACCTAATGTAAATGTCTTTAAAATCCACCTCGAGTAATTAATAATGATGTTGCTTCAATTACTTTAATTTAAGTATATAATATATAATATTATGGCGACGCAGGTCAAGTTTTTTACCGGAATTAATATAAGAAGAAATTCCAATTCGAACAGCAAAATGGCTACAATTTCGGTTTTGCATCTACAAGTGTATACGCTGTAGAGTAATATTCAAAATACGTACGTCATTTCGAGGGTGGTAAGTGCTGACATTTTTTTTCTTCTCTGCAATAAATAAAAAGTAATAATGTTTGCTAATTTTAAGGAATACAATAATTCTATTGAAACGTTTCGATCATATGTTAAGAGATTGGAACAGAGTTTTTTATTACATGATGTTGAAGAAAAAAAAGGTACCTGCAATTATTTCATGTATGGTCCTAAATTGTATAATTTGCTGTCAGATTTAACATTTCCTAAAAATCCGGAAGCATTAAAATACGAAGAAATAGCTGAAATTCTGTTAAAGCACTTAAGCTCCGCCCCTAATAAATTTTGTTCTAGAATTAAATTCCGTAATTCTTATCAAAATGAAAACGAATCTATACAAGATTTTGTTTCAAAATTAAAGAAGTTAACCACGTTTTGTGCTTTTGCTGGTGAAACACTTAATGAAAATTTGTTGGAACAATTTTTACGAGGTTTAAAAATGAAAGTATCCAAAATAAATTATTTTCACAAATAGATGATTTAACTTTTCAGAAAGCTATTGAAAAAGCAATTAATTTGCAAAATAACGAATATGACATTTCTGAATTGAAACACAAAAATTTAAATGTCAATAAATTAGCAAGTTCTAAAAATTTCTAACCGAATAAAATTTCAAATAATTTCCAGACACCGAAAATTAATAATGTAAATAAGGGGAATTTTGAAGTAAATAAAAATAAATTACAATGTTATAGATGTGGAAATCCATCTCATCTTGCCAACAAGTATAAGCATATAAATACTTTTTGTAAAATATGTAAAAAAAAGAGGCCATCTTGGTAAAGTATGTAAAAGTAGTTCTCAGAAACAAACAAATGTATTGCAAACTGTCGACATTTTATCTGTCAGCCATGATAAAAGTTCTACACCTATAAAAGTGTGGGTTTTAATTGAAAACAAAGCTAAAGCTGAAATGGAGTTAGGCACGGGCTCCGGAATTTCTGCGGTCCCTGTAAATCGTTTTCGGAGAATTTTTCCGAATAATAAATTTTTCCACCAGACGTTCTATTGAGAACTGCAACGGGTGACGTGTTTACACCTGTGGGGTATGTAACAGTGGATGTTTCTTATGCAAATATTGCTAAAAAGTTTAATTTGTATTTAATTAAAGAAGATAATTTCCCACTTTTATTTGTCAGAGACTGGGTAGCTGCATTTAATTTGTTTCCCACTAATTTTAAATCTGTGTATGTCAATGAAATTGCAAATTCTACTGATAAATTGAAAGCATTATTAAATGATTTTTCTGATTTATTTTCGGATAAAGTAGGGGAAATAAAAGGTTTGAAAGCAGAACTTTATCTAGAAAAAGGTTCTACGCTCATATTTTGTAAGGCTAGAACAGTCACGTATGCTCTACGTAATGAAATTCAAAGGTTACAGGATGAGGGTATTATTAAACCTGTCAACAGTAGTAAGTGGGCAACTCCTATAGTTCCAGTGGTAAAACCTAATGGGAAAATACGTTTATGCGGAGATTTTAAAGTTACAGTAAATAAATTTTTGAAGGTGGAAAAATATCCTTTACCTAGGGTAGAGGACATGTTAGCTACTTTAGATGGTGGTTTACATTTTACTAAAATTGATTTAAATCAAGCTTATCTTCAGTTACCTGTAGACGAAAGATCACAGGAATTGTTAACTATAAATATTCCGAAGGGCTTATTTAAATTTTTAAAGTTACCAATGGTTCTTACTAGCTCTCCAGCAATTTGGCAAAGATCTATTGAACAAATATTAAGTGGTATTGATGGTGTCACTGTGTTCATTGATGATATTGGTGTTACAGGGGAAACGGATGAAATTCATTTAACAAGGCTAAAACAAGTCTCAGAAAGATTACGTGAATATAACATTAGGATAAATAAAGATAAATCAATTTTTCTGGCTGACCATATTACATATTGTGGTTATAAAATTGATAACCAAGGTATTCATAAAACGCAAGATAAAATTGAAGCTATTGTCAATTCTCCTAGACCAATTAATGTGTCACAAGGTAAAGCTTTTTTAGGCTTAGTGACATATTATTCTAAATTTGTACCAAATTTATCTACAATTGCTCATCCTTTAAATCAATTGCTCAAAAGGAATGTGGAATTTATCTGGTCTCCTGTTTTGAACAAGCATTTAAAAATATAAAAAATGAAATTATTTCAGAAAGAGTTCTTACTCATTTCAACACTAAATTGCCTTTAGTGTTAGCAACAGATGCTTCTCCATATGGTATCTCTGCAGTTCTTTCGCACATGATGCCAGATAACATGGAAAAACCAATTGGTTTTGTGTCCAGAACGCTTACTGATGAAGAAAAAAAATATAGCCAAGTGGATAAGGAAGCACTAGCTATTATCTTTGGAGTAAAGACATTTTTTCAATATTTATATGGTAATAGGTTTACTTTATATACAGATAGCAAACCACTCGTGTCCATATTTTCTCCAAATAAAAGTATTCCTGTTCTTTCAGCTGCTCGGATGTAAAGATATGCATTATACTTACAAGCGTTTAAATATGATATTCGCTATAAGAAAACATCCGAACATGGAAATGTCGATGCTCTTTCACGACTTCCATTACGTAGTGAAGATTTACCCCCACAATTAAATTCAAGTAATGTAATTGATGAATCGTAATTTTTTCAAATTAACCAAATTTCTACATTGCCTTTAAACGCCAAATAAATTGCTGTAGCTACAAAATCTGATCCTTTATTACGTCAACTTTTTCATCATCTAATTTCTGGTTCTCAAATTCCTAAAAATTTACTTTTTGGTGGCAAACAAGAAGAATTTACTCTTCAACATAGTTGTATTTTAAAAGGATGTAGAGTAATTATCCCAGAAGTTCACCGTAAACAAATTTTACGTGATTTGCACTTTGGACATTTCGGTATAGTGAAAATGAAGTCCTTAGTTCGCAGTTTCGTTTGGTGGCCAGGGATTGACCAAGATATTGAGGATCTTGCACGAAATTGCACTACTTGTGTCAATTTAAAAAATAATTCTCCTAAGGTAGATACTTATCATTGGGACTGGCCTACAGCTCCATGGCAAAGAATTCACATAGATTATTTTGGTCCTGTGATGGGTAAAATGCTTTTGCTTGTGGTTGATGCTCATAGCAAATGGCCTGAAGTTTTTATTGTTCCTAATACAACGTCAGAACATACAATTACTTGTCTTTCTTCTCTTTTTGCCAGATACGGGTTATGACAAAGACGTTTGTCATATATCTTACTTTCAGTTCAAACCCCCCCCCCCTCAAAATTTTAACAAGTTAACATAAGCTTTTCCATTCCTCTTCCAACATCTAGCATACATGTATTGATTGCATGCTTCTCCTCCCCCCCCCCCCAAAATAGAGATTTTTAAATTAAAAAAAAAAAAAAAAAAAAAAAAATTCATAAAGATTTATTCATTCCCCCCAAATAAATAAATAATTAAAATAAACAATTATAGTTTACAGTTTTTAAATGTCTGTAATCCTCCCCCAAAATTCAATATGTTAACTAAAATCTATTTCTGATTTAATTTAGATAACGAATCTACTTTCTTCATTTTAAAATGCAAGTCACTCTCATATATCAGAAACCTCTCTGTCATTAATTTGCGGTTATGCTAAAAATAAGTTACTAATGTTCACATATTTCTAATTCAACCGTTTCCTTCTCATGAAATCAAAAGTGCATCTGTCTTAAAAGTTAGACAAAATATATATGCAGCTGTGCTCTACTTATTAAAATAATGTAACGTATAACCGATATTCTTTATGCAAGCATTTGCACTTCTCATCCGCTCTCAAAAGAATTAATTAAAATATCTCGCGCCCACATGTAAACTATAATATGCAAGCTCATATCCTTCACACCCTGTTATTAGATTCGTGTCATATGTAACCGTTAATTGCAGCTGTCTTTTAGCAAAATCAAACGCCGATCCCAAAATTACTTTCTTTTCTTTGTCCTTTTCTGTCTCCATGAAAGAATCATTACAACCCTTCCCCCCATCCTCAAATGAATGCATTATCATAGACAGAATCTAGCAGTTATCGTTTTTTCCCATACGCGTCCGACCGTTGTCTCCAAAAACTCCCTCGCCAAGTACTGGCGATTTTATCATGCTTTCCGCGCCAACACCCGTACATGTAACTTTTAGAAGATACTCACTTCGGCCGTTTGTCTTGACCAGGAAAGCGGTACAAAACTTGTCATTCTTTTGTGTAGGTACCTCCCCTTTGCTTATATAACTATCGATATTGCCTCATCGTAAAAAAATAAATCTATATTGCATCTAACTATGTGATCCTTCTTGCTACTGGATTTGCTACATATTTTTCATCTCTACTTGACCCTGTTTACTGCTCCGTTATACTAATAAGCGCTGACGCCAAGGTAAATAAACAACTACTGCTCCATGTTACAAACTCTGGTGCTTTCGCCGGTTTCGCTTGAACTTAGCGATTCATTTTTTTTCTTCCAATAAGGGGAGGTACCGAGGTACAATAATTATATGAGGCATATTTCCTTTCATCTGCAACTATGTGGAACTTTAAATACAACTTCTCTGAACTGCCATTCTAAGTGTAACTCTGCATCCGCTCCGCTTCGCTGATTCTAGACTGCGCGTCACCCCCCCATCTCTTCGCAGCACGATGTACCTGACTCCGGAACTCGTCATCACAGCCCTCCCACCTGCCATGCTGGATCATTCCTCTACCAGGAGTCTTTCTTCACCCCCTCATCTCTGCTGAATTCCTGCTGTTTCTGGAAGTGCTACCCCCGCACCCCCTTCGCCGGATTCAAGACAGTCGGTCTGTTATCTGCATAACTGAAACTCTCTCGCCGATCCTCATCGTTTCTAACATGAATGCAAGATTGTGGTGTTCCCCCAGTGCTTTCCCCTCATCTAAAAGTGTCAGTGTGTTGTGTGAAATGTAGTGTTTAAAAAAAAAAAGTGTGGTTCGTTGAAAACCACAAGTGTTTCATTGCATTATAAGTGTTAAGTTCCATAAAATCAAGGATCCTCCTCTTCCCTCCATCTGCGTGTGTGATCTATTGTATGCGATTTTTATTTATTTTATCAAAATGATATCACCCTACAAATTTCATCCGTTTTGCTACTCATAATGCTACTAAATTATTTGTGCCTTCAAGTGCTTCAATGCCGGTGAATGTGTTAAGTGTATTCTGTATGTGTTTCAAAATAGTGGTCCAAAAGTAAATTTACAATGATATATTTCTGACAGTGTTACAAGTAATCCGTGTAAGTTCATCCAAAGAAATTTCTTCAACATTTGTGCTTCAATAGTGCTGTGCTAAGTGAAATAAAAAAAAAAAAAAAGAAAACGAGTGGTCGTGGTGTCTGCAGTGTCTCAAGTGTGTACAATAAATAATTAATGCTACACTTACAAGAGTGAGATAATTACAAAATATTCAGACCATCAGTGATTTTTACATGGCATTATTTTTTTTTTTTAAATTATCGGCGCGATAATGAATATTTTTTTTTGTGGTCCATGGTTTTCAAATTAATAAGTATGAAGGATGAATAGAATGTTAGTATATTGTAACTTTCTCTCACTCACAGTAAAAAAAAATTTTTCTTTAAATAAATAAATAAATAAATAAAAAAAAAATAAATAAATAAACTGTGGCTTTGATTAAAAGGCACATTTCAACCTTCATACTTCTCTCGTAATATAATTAATTTTTCTCTACCAGTCAGTAGTGAATTTTATTTGGTTAAATTATTGCATTTCTTTTTTAAAAGAATACATTTAATAACAGAGTTTTAGTTATGTTCTTTTTGTGTTTGCCTTTTACCAAAACCTTCTTAATTAAATATTCAGGTTGAAATTAAGTTAATTTAATTTTTGAACTTTCTCATCAAATCATATAAATATGATTATTTTATCCTGCATTTTTTTTAGTTGTAAAATATGATATTTTTATGAATATTTAAGGCAAGATTGTTTTTTTTTAAGGTGTTTTGGATACAAATATTAATTTGAGTTTTTAATTTTTAGTAAACCAGTTTAAAAAAAAAAAAATAAAAAAAAATAAAAAAAAAATAACTTAAATTGTCTTGCAATATTGGTTTCATTTTTTTTTTTAAATGAAGAAAAGAAATGCTATGTTCCATTCTTAACAATTTAAATAGTTTGCATGAATTTTTTACTTTTTATACTTGTATTGATTGATCCCAGGTAAGATCTTTGCTTGTATTTCATGCTATACAAATTGATTTTAAAGTTATAAAAAAAAAAGGATATATATATTTTTTTTTTTCCTCCTCTATTTTTCTCTCATTCATCGCTGTTTCTTTTTAAAGATGAATTTAAAAAATGAGCGTTAGGGATCTATACGCTAAAAAGAAACAGTGATCAGTCATTATTATTTATTATGATATAAATCCGGTTTACATTTTTCTTTCATGTTATATTTATTATCTGCTAGTGTATATTGATATTTTTTTTAGTTATTTTATTGTGCATGCAGTGTTTCCTTGAATTTCATAGATTACTTAATAGTATTTTTGGCCACCATGGCTTCTCGGCAAATACCAATTAACTTGCCTACTTTTGACGGTGATCATGAATCACTCAAATTCTTTTTCGACCAAGTACGGTCTGTTAGTCAAATAAATAAATACAGCCCGCAAGCAACAATTGCTCTACTAAAAAGTAAATTATCTGGTCCTGCATTAAAATATTTAACACAGAACCCTGATTTACTAATCTCAAATGACATAAATGTAATCGAAAAAGAATTTTCCAATTTTTTTTCCCCTCCTAGCAAATCACAGGTAGCAGTCGAACTTGCAAACTTAACGCTCTTACCCGCAGAAACCATTAAAAACTTTGCCCATAGGCTTAATGTTCTGGCTGCAACAGTTTATTCGGACATTCAAGATGCCAATGCGCGTGACAAAATTAAATACATGAAATTCCTGGAAACCATTCCATCCAATCTACGAATTAAAATCCAAGAGGAAGGGATTACAGAGTACCAACCCGCAGTTTTAAGAGCCCAGGCGCTACAAGATATTTTGTACGGAGAAAAAATTTTGCATGCTTACCCCACCCCTTCCCCAACTGATTCAATATTTGCCGACCAGCTGAAACAGCTAACCGAGAAAATAAACGCCCTTTCTGTAAATACCCAAACACAACCAGAAATTAAAGATGACGCGGCAACTTACAAAACTAAATTTGCTGGCATGCACAACAAACGGAAATTTCAAAATCGCAATTATAACAAACGCCCCTCTCCACATAAGTCTTACAGATTTCACCGCACTACTTGCCAGCTATGTTTCAAAAGTGGTCACGAAGCGCAAGCTTGTTTTAAGTGGAAACGCTTAAATACACAAAGACGAGGACAATTTCACAACAACAACAATCGACAACAGGAAAACTAAGTCAGAGGTGTAATTTTGCTGATGGCTTTGCACCTCACCCCCCTACTGATTACACATCAGCCAGTTTTTTCCCAGATCCGTCCTTACCAAAAATTTCACTTAATAGACTAGTAAACTCTGTAAGCACACAAACATGTGATAGTGTAAAAATTTCTAAGCATGAAACGACACAAACAAACACAGAACAATACGATGACACTACTACAAAAATTATTTACAATGTCATTAAAGACTCAATATCACTTCCCCTTGTAAAGGCCTCAATTGCAAAAAAAGATATTACTCTACTTTGCGATACAGGAAGTACTATTTCGTTACTATCACAGTCTTTATTTGATGAATTAAAAACAATTTTAAAATATAAGAGATTATCAACTGGTGTTGTCATCAAAACAGTCAATTCTGATGTAGATTTTTCCGCATGTATTAGAACCTCCATTAAATTACAGCACAAAAACTTTAATCACCACTTTTATATCGTAGACATACCAGATTCATCTAGTTTCCAAGGTATTATCGGCTATGATTTCATCAAACGATTCAATATTGTTGTAAACACCGTCAAAAACATTATCCATATTGACAACACTTTATCGATTCCTTTGGTAAACAAACAAACTACTTCATCTTCTGAAATAAACCAATGTTGTACACAACCCACCTCCTTCAAAAATCAAACTGTAGCTTTGACTCGTAGAATTTCCTTAAACCCTCAGGAACAAAAATGGATTTCAGTTTTCACAGATTCTATTAGCACAGACAAAGATTATTTATTTCAATACAATTCACCCGTTGACAATTTAATAGGATTTGATGCTATAATAAAATCAAAAAATCCAAAGCGAAAAAGAAAAATTCCACAACAATATACATTTTTCCTGATTTCGGTTAAAAACAATTCTGATAATCCCATTCACATTCAAAAAAAAGCTAAAATAGGTCAACTTTTTGAGGTCGAGGAAATAATTGAGTACTCCCCAGATAAAATTAGTCAAGATAACTCAGATCAACAATTTTTAAATCTCATTCAAGCTTCTAAAGACATTCTCAAAAAAAGAAAAGAAGACTTATCTGCAACTGATTTCAATCTTGAACACTTACCATCCAATGAGGCTGAAATTCTAAAAGAAATGTTACTCAAATATTACCCTGTATTTTCAAAATCTCTAAATACACTTGGGCATACAGATAAAATTATTCCAGATTTGAAATTCATTAATGACTATCCTATAAAAACACTTCCTTTTCCAATACCTCAGGCATTACAAAAAGATGCATTAGATCAAATTAATCAATTACTTGAAGCTGGAATTATACAAAGACATTGCTCCGAATGGTCTTGTCCTATGTTACTTGTTAGAAAAAAACCAGATGGTACTGGTAAACAAAAATTTCGCCTCGCACTTGACCTTCGAATGTTAAACACTGTAATACAAGGATCATCTTACCCACTACCAAAAATTCAAAACATCATCGCTAATCTCTCTTCTTACACATTCTTTACAACACTCGACTTTCATCAAGCATACCACCAAATTAACTTACCAGAAAAATTTCACAATCAACTAACTTTTACCACCATGTTTGGATCTTTTTCTTACCGCAGACTTGTCTTTGGTTTAAAGACAAGTGCCTCAATCTTTCAAGCTCTAATGGACTCTTTAATTGACGAATTACACCTACAAGGTGTGTATACGTATCAAGATGACTTTATTATAGGTGCGAATTCTTTTGATGAAATGTGTTCTAAACTCGACAAAATTTTTAACCTCCTTTCCAAGTACAATCTCACTCTTTCACCTAATAAATGCAACTTTCATCAAACAAAAGTCAACTACTTAGGTTTTCAAATAGAAAATCATTGTATTTCACCAATCCATTCTAACATTGTAAAAATAACTTCATTTCCTACACCAACTACAAAAAGACAACTAAAAAGGCTTATTGGTTTGATAACTTTCTATAAATCATTAATTCCAACATTTAACAAACTAGTGCAACCACTTATTGATTTAACTACTCCTAAAACTAAATTCATCTGGACAGAAAAACATCAGGACATACTTAAAACAATACAGAAAATTTTCTTCGGTTCACCCATGGTTAGGTTACCAGATTGGAATAAGAATTTTTATTTGAATACAGATGCATCTAACATTGCCATCTCTGGCGTTTTAATGCAAGAACATAATGGAAATCTTCTACCAGTAGCATACTTTTCTAAATCCTTAAATTCCTCTGAAAAAAAATATCCTGCTTTAAAACTAGAACTCATGGCAATTTACAAATCTGTTATTGCATTCAAATATTACTTATACAACAGAAAATTCCTAATCTTATCAGATAGCAAACCTCTAAAAAAATACAAAAAAACTACAAACCCAGCAGACATAACCACCCGTTGGCTAATTGACCTTTCAGAATACTCATATGATTTTGAACACATTCCTGGATCTTCAAATGTTTTAGCAGATTATTTCTCTCGCTGTAATTTTGACAACAACCAAGAAAATTTATTAACCAATCCTAACCTTATCCATGATCCTCAACCACTTCCAATAGTCGATCATGAAACACCTGATATTTGTAAATCTGTTAATAACAACAATTGTCATGTTAATTTTCTCATCTCAGGTGAACGAACAAAACGAGACCCATTATTGGAGATATCAAATCAAACTTTTTGCACTGAACAACAAAAAGACCCTACCTTAGCTAGTATTTATGATCATATATTACAAAACGGACCTTCTTCAAAATTCCCGAATTACTTCATACATCCTGATTCTAAAATATTAATGTTCAAAAAGGAAGATGTCATAAATAATACTTTCTCATATCACATTGTTGTCCCTGATTCACTTAAAAGTAAAGTTTTAACTATATCCCATCTGTCACACTTTGGTATGGCCAAAACTTATGAATTTCTTACATCCAAATATTTTTGGAAAGGCATCTATGTAGATACACTCAACTTTGTAGCTTCATGTGTCAAATGTTTACAGGCCAAACACCATAACACTCCACCCGCACCTCTTCAACCTACATACACACCAAGATATCCTGGTCATACAGTCAGTACTGATTTACTTGGTCCTTTCTCAAACAATAAACATGTTTTAACTGTAACCGATCACTTCTCAAGACACATTGAACTCTATCCTCTCACTGATACTTCTGCACCCAAAGTTGTAAAATGCTTATTTAGTTACATAACTACCTATGGGAGACCCGTCTGTATTTTGTCAGACTTAGGCCCACAATATACTTCTCATATCTATAATGCATTTAATGATGCTCTTGGCATAAAAATACATCACAGTTCGGTCTCGCACCCACAATCTAATAGTATTGCCGAGCGAATTAACAAGTCTATTAAATATTCTGTTACCACATTACTACAAGAAGGACACTCTTTTGAAAATGCTCTGTTTATTCATAAGTCACTTTATAATGGTTCGACACACTCTTCTACACTATTTTCACCTAACTTACTTCATTTTGGTCGTGAACTTTCATTAATTTTTGACACATATGATCATAGTACCAACCAAGCATTTCTAGATAAACATGTTGAAGTTTATAAATTACTAGATGACTTAAACAAAATATATGACAAAGCATATAACAACATTAAAACTGCTCAAAATAGACGTTACAAAATTCACAGTCGAAAAGCTAAATTAAGAAATATATGTTTAAAAGATATTGTTTATTTAAAATCAGTCGACAAATTTAAACCTAAATATACCGGTCCATATATTGTAACATTTAAACACTCTCCTGTTTCATTTTCAATTAAAAGATTATATGCTCATGATGATACTGCATTTAGGGTACATATTGATAGACTTCTTCTAGCACCACCTCGATATGGACATTTATGTGATCCTGCAAGTCATGTTACAAATAATAATTCTTCTAACACCATTCTCGCCCCTCGCTACAATTTAAGAAAAAGATAATTTGTAAAAAAATTTTAAAAATAATAATAATAATAATAAACTTTAAAAAAAAAAAAAAAACTTTTAAATTTTTAATATGATCTGATACTAAGTGTTTTATCCCTGGCCAGGATTCTACGTATACTGTGCATAACTTGTCTTCACCTGACTTCACGGCTGGTCCATGTCTTCTTGTGAAGACCACTTTTACACAATATTTTGTATCGGGTCACACCATTCTTTTAATTTTTCATTCAATTTTATAAACAGTAGATAAATATAATCTTGTCACATTCTTTTTCTCTCACACTTTAAACTTTCATTCATACTGAATACAACATTGCAAATATTTTAAATAAATATGATCTTTCAAATAAATAAAAAAAAAAAAGTTCTCGTAAACAAACTTAAAGCATTTGCTTACATGACTTGTACAGTTTCACTTCATCACACCCGATTATGACATATTTTAGGTCTCTCAACACTCTAGGACTGTCAATACATTAGGATTTGCATAAGATACACTTGTATCTGTTTTTTTTTATTTTTACTAATTCTTCCCCTTCAGGCTAGTGGTACCGTTCTAAATTTTTGCCCTTAGGTTACCACCCCTCACCAGATTGTGTTTAGAGAGACAATTGTGATTTAGTTTACTAATTCACAATATTCCCTTTTCCCAAAAGTATATGTGTTCCCGAATCGTGCTCCTGTATGGAGATCAATGCGATCTTCATTGGGGAGCAGGGAGTTCATGTTGTAATGATGTGGACTCTCATCACTGCCCTCCTCACCTAGGTCGTAAGGCCCTAAGCCTGAGACATCACACTTGTCATGCATTGACAAGATTAAGGGCGGTCCCTTTTTATGGGCGTGCCACATGCACCTCTTTTTTTTACCGTCCTGTGCTTGCACGAATTTAAAAAAAAAAACTTTTTTTTCAAACAACTTTTCAGTACACTACACTTGAGTTAATCCATTTTCACTTTTTCATATAAGTCAAGTTAATTTTTAAGGATATATGTTTATGTTATGTGTTATTTGTGTTTATTTTTTAATTGTTTTCATTTGTGTTTCATATTATACTTAAGTAGTAATTATGGTATTTAAGTGCAACAAATTGAGAAAATGAGTACTGTTTTGTGTTCAGTTATCATTAGACATGTCTAGTTAAATAGTAACTTTTTAAAACTGGTACCAGACAGAAAGACAGAAAGAAAAAGATCAAAACAGAAAATAAAAAGGACGAAGATTTAAAAAAAAAAAAAATCTTCGAAGGTAGTGCACTATGTTTTATATTTTATGGCCTGATGTTACGAACTATTGAGGTAACAAAATCCTTTATAATGTTGCAACTCATATAATTTTACAAGTATTTTGTTTTATATTATGTATGTATTATTTTAAGCTTGGGGAGAGTATAATTGTATTGTATATATTTTTTTAAAAAACTGTACTGTAAACAGTACAGCTTTTCTGGTCAATGGGGTGATATATATGACAAAGACGTTTGTCATATATCTTACTTTCAGTTCAAACCCCCCCCCCCCCTCAAAATTTTAACAAGTTAACATAAGCTTTTCCATTCCTCTTCCAACATCTAGCATACATGTATTGATTGCATGCTTCTCCTCCCCCCCCCCCCCCCAAAATAGAGATTTTTAAATTAAAAAAAAAAAAAAATTCATAAAAATTTATTCATTCCCCCCAAATAAATAAATAATTAAAATAAACAATTATAGTTTACAGTTTTTAAATGTCTGTAATCCTCCCCCAAAATTCAATATGTTAACTAAAATCTATTTCTGATTTAATTTAGATAACGAATCTACTTTCTTCATTTTAAAATGCAAGTCACTCTCATATATCAGAAACCTCTCTGTCATTAATTTGCGGTTATGCTAAAAATAAGTTACTAATGTTCACATATTTCTAATTCAACCGTTTCCTTCTCATGAAATCAAAAGTGCATCTGTCTTAAAAGTTAGACAAAATATATATGCAGCTGTGCTCTACTTATTAAAATAATGTAACGTATAACCGATATTCTTTATGCAAGCATTTGCACTTCTCATCCGCTCTCAAAAGAATTAATTAAAATATCTCGCGCCCACATGTAAACTATAATATGCAAGCTCATATCCTTCACACCCTGTTATTAGATTCGTGTCATATGTAACCGTTAATTGCAGCTGTCTTTTAGCAAAATCAAACGCCGATCCCAAAATTACTTTCTTTTCTTTGTCCTTTTCTGTCTCCATGAAAGAATCATTACAACCCTTCCCCCCATCCTCAAATGAATGCATTATCATAGACAGAATCTAGCAGTTATCGTTTTTTCCCATACGCGTCCGACCGTTGTCTCCAAAAACTCCCTCGCCAAGTACTGGCGATTTTATCATGCTTTCCGCGCCAACACCCGTACATGTAACTTTTAGAAGATACTCACTTCGGCCGTTTGTCTTGACCAGGAAAGCGGTACAAAACTTGTCATTCTTTTGTGTAGGTACCTCCCCTTTGCTTATATAACTATCGATATTGCCTCATCGTAAAAAAATAAATCTATATTGCATCTAACTATGTGATCCTTCTTGCTACTGGATTTGCTACATATTTTTCATCTCTACTTGACCCTGTTTACTGCTCCGTTATACTAATAAGCGCTGACGCCAAGGTAAATAAACATCTACTGCTCCATGCTATAAACTCTGTTACACGGGTATCCTATATCTCTGGTATCTGATAATGCAAAACAATTTACTTCTGAAGAATTTGAGACATTCTTGAAGAATCATGTGGTTAAACATAGGTTTAGTGCACCATACCATCCAGCTACAAATGGTCAGGCAGAGAGATATGTGCAGATTCTTAAAAAAGGGTTAAAAGCCTTATCTTCAGAATCTGGTACTTTGCAGATGAAAATAAATAACTTTCTTTTACAATATAGAAAGATGCCTCATGTTACTACGGGGGAAGTCCTGCATCTCTATTTCTAAAGAGGAATATTAGAACGAAAATAGATTTGATACTTCCAAGCGTTACAAATTTTGTGCATGATAAACAAAATGCGAGAAAGGCCAATTCTAAAGTAAAAGAATTTCAAATTAACCAGAAAGTGGCTGTAAGAAATTATACTCCAGAAGCCAAGTGGAAAATTGGTCGCATTATTGCAAGAGAGCGCAAGTTGCATTATAGAATTCAAATTGGTTCGAATATTTGGAAAAGGCATGTTGATCAGATAACTAATGTCGGTTCGAAGATACATCTAACTAATGATTCAAATTTTGAAGATAGTGGTACAGAAAGTCACAAAAGTGATAATGCAGTTGTTAATCAAAGTGATTCTCAACTAATGCCTCCTAGTGTCCCAGATTTTCGACCAGCTGACTCTGTTGCCCCATCTACTTCAAATCCTCAACCAGATGATTTTGTTGTCCCAGCTCCTCTAAATCCTAAACCAGATGACTTTGTCCTCCAAAATACTCCAAGTCCTGCTCCAGTAGACTCTAAAGTGATACCGTCAGTTCCAAAAACCATGGTGCCCAATACTTCTATTGATGATGCTAAAGATACTTTAATTTACTCTTCTTCTTCCCAACAGGTACCTAGAAGATCCACCAGGAAAAGAAAAGCTCCCTGTAAATTCCCAAATTAAGGAGGGGAGAGTATGTGGTGTTTAGTTAGACATGTAATTAATAGATGGCAGCACCACAGCGAACTACGTCACCTACCGGTATTAAGTTTTGTTTACTGTAAAATGTATCTGTTACGTGGGTTGTTTTTGATGTACGTGTTTGTGATTTAAATGTAAATTAAACGTCTTTAAAGTCCACCTCGAGTAATTAATAATGATGTTGCTTCAATTACTTTAATTTAAGTATATAATATATAATAGAAAGAAAAGGAAAAAGAAAAGGAAAAAAAGAAGAAGAATTTTGCACTTATGACAGATCTGGTTTTTGCATCTGTTTAATAATTAAGGTTAATAAACAATTTCATTCTATTTTATATTTAAATTTTGTCCCCTACCGCATAAAGATGTACAAAATCAATTACAGGTAATGTCTATTTAATCTCTATTTAATGTCTAATAATTTTATACCTATAAATGTTTTTTTTTCTTCAGTCAGCAATTCGTCATTCTTATATAATGTTTGGTAAACATTAACAATGTGCCCCATCCACAGATTTCATTTATACAAAAAATTTCTTACATATCTATATATATATAAGCCGTTCTTGGTATGTATGCATGTTCCTTATACAAATCTACAGTTTTTGTCCGACTGGAACGAAACTTTATGTACATATGTTTTAGAACACGAGTAAAATCACTGTCAACTTTGAATATTTCAGACCATTCTTTACCATTTTATAAAAAACATCTCCCATAGTTTATCATTATAGAAATATATTTTTTCCCTCAATTTCTAATGCAATTTCTTTCCAATTTCTTTCCCGTTGCCATTCAAAGGAACTGCGTACGGACAATATTTTTATAAATCAATTTCGGATTATCTCACTATAATTTGAAAACCGAAACTGACGTCAATTTTGGCAGATGTGATTTTTTTCGCATATTACAAAGATTACTATAAGTACTTTAAACGACATAGTACATATATTTAAATGTGTTTGGAGAAAAATAAATAACTTAGCTCCTAATTTTACAAAGACAAATTGTTTCCACTGGTTTGTTAATATTAAAGTAAATTTTCTGAGAATTAAAAACACATTTCGCGCATTCAAACTTCATGATTCAATTTATTCCACATAATCAAAAATCGTCTGTCAAATATTGACATTTAGCAATCATTACATCGTAACTTTTTTCAGCTTGATCCTCAACCAAGGAGGCATATTTAAGTATGAACAATAGATGGCCACTATTAATAAAAATTGGATTTAAAGAAAACAATACAGTATTTTCTATTATTTTTTCTTCAAAAATGAGTGTTAAACAAATGGGATTAAAAGTAAAATGGTTTTTCGGAAAAAATGAAATGCATTTTTTTAAATGTAAAACTTTTATTTTAATTAAAAAAATTAAAATATTTTTTATAAGTTCAACAACGTGGTGACATTTTCATTTCACCAGCTTCGAAATTATTATCCAATTCTTAAAAGACAAATTACTACAGTCATTTCAGTAATTTTTTTTACAAATAGGGGAAAAAATTAGAACAAAGCTGGATTTTTGCACAGGTGCTAGTTAGGGTATGTAGTTTAACATACTAAAAGTCCTCATCGATCCGGTGTGAGCTTTCGCCGCCAGGGGGCGCGAATGATCATGAAAATCGTTTTTTGTGAATATATCATGAACGGTGGCATCTAGGAAAAAAAGTTCAATTAAAAAGATGTAGATATTTTAATTTCCTACAAAAAGTGTCTATAACTTTTTTATGTCACACCAATCTTTCCCTGACAAATATCAAAAACAGTGAACGTAACTGGAAAAAAGTAGCGAAACGAATGATCGTGAAATTCCTTTTTGTGAATATCTCATGAACAGTGGCATCTAGAAGAAAAAGTTTAATTAAAAAGATGTAGATAATTTAATCTCCTACAAAAAGTGTCCATAACTTTTCTATGTCACACCAATCCTTCCCTGTTAAATATCAAAAACAGCGAACGTAACTGGAAAAAAGTAGCGAAACACGATCATATTGAACGAACCCAACAAGAACAATTACCTATTTACTTTCCAACCTTTCCCCTTTTCTCCTGACATTGACTGTTCCTTTGTAGACCGATTTCGCACGCTTGTGAGATAGGCATTGTGTCACCTCATACTTATGTCGCTATATACCACATGCTGGTATCTTTGCCATGGTTTATTTTAAATTGATCAGCATTTCATTGGGATTAAATCACCTTAACTTATTGAACGAAGTATTCTTTGCGAGTTTTTAAAAAGTAAGTACTTTTATTAGCCACGTGTGTTAAAGAAAGTTTTAAATAGTTTTGAGAGTGTAAAGTGATTCTTTCTTGATTGTTGATGGAGAACAAAAACATGGAGATTAACGAAGTAGTTTGTCTTGTATGTGGTGAGGGCTGCGTTGCGAATGATTCTGTGAAAATTGGAAAAAAGGGACTGAAATCACTTGTGACATCAAGTTTGGAAAGAAGTGACAATAAGTGGAAGGCATTTAAAGAAATGGCTGAAAAAAATCGTGAAATTATAGTGCATGCAACGTGTAGGAAAAATTATACAAGAAAGGATTCTGTTAAATCGTACAAGAAATTTTTTGCAGGAGAACCATCAACGTCCGCACAAACTACTCCATTAAAAGAAAATTTGAGAAAAGCCTTGTTTGAATTTAAGGAAAAATGTCTATTATGTTCTGATACATTGGACGAAGCTTTTATACAGAAGGAAAAAAAGAAATCTCTAAAGTATCGTGAAAAAGTTGTGATAGTTGAAAGCTTAGAGGTGAAAAATAGCTTGATTGTGGCTGCAAATAAGCGTGAAGACAAATGGGGTAAAGAAATCAGTAAACGTTTATCTAATGTAATTGACCTGGTTGCAGCTGAAGCAAGGTACCACCACAAATGCTTTATAAGGTTTTTTACCAAGCAAGTGGAAAACAGTAAGAAGAAAGGTAGACCGGAAGAAATACGGATTGCCGAAAGTATGGAAGATATTTATACATTTATTGAAGAAAGTGACGAATGCCAAATCTCTATCGATGAACTTTTAGAACATGTGCACGGTTATATACCAACAGTTAAGACAATAATTTCTCAACTTAAAGCACACTATGGAGACAAAGTAATTATCGCCAGTTCAAAAAAAAAAAAGGACAGTCATATGCTTCAAAGGGTTTTGTGACAAACTTTTAACCTCCGCATGGTATGAAAACCGGGAGATTAATTTAGAAGATGAACGACTCAGAATCGTCAAGAAAGTAGCCCAAATAATACAGGAGGATATATGTTCTCGATACTTTAATCTTTCGTCCTACGAGCATATGAACAATTTCTTTGGGAAAATAGAAAGTATCGTGCCTTCCACTTTAACGACGCTTGTGCAAGGAATAATTATGAAAAATAAGAAAGGAGAATCGGATATGTATAAATTTAAATGTAATACGATTTCCCATGCAATTATGGCCGCAACTAGACCACGCTCTTTCCTCTCACCTCTTCAGATAGGGTTAGGATGTTATGTACATCGAAAATTTGGATCTAAAATTTTACAGTATATCATGCATAAATTTGGATTTTCGGCTCCTTACAACGAAATTAAAATTTTTGAAGCAAGTGCCACACTACAGGGACTTCCACTCGTACTGCCCGATTCATTCATCCAGTTCATTTTCGACAACGCGGACTTCAACGTAAACGCTATTGATGGCCTGAACACCTTTCACAGTATGGGAGGCATAAGTTATGTAACGCTCTCATCTAGTTTTCTTCTACCTGACAGTTTTGAAAGAGTTACAAAATTACCTTTGGCAAAAGCTATAAATAAACAAGGTGAAGTGAAGGTGAAAGTTTGATCCAAAATTGTCTGCAGACAAGGGCTTGCAAAACTTAAACGTTGAGGAGGTTAAGCCCACTGACTTACAGTCAATTACTCCAAACATTCCTGATGCCCTATGGTTGTATGCCAAGTCTGAGAACATTTTTAACATGCGTGGATGCAATGGTTTCATGGAAATTTTGACAAGAGGTAAGGCTTATCAATGCTCGGCTATCCAGTTCCTGCCTTTCCTGAACCTACCACCAAATCACTATGACACAATATATTCGAGTCTTTGCACAGCGGTACAGAAAAGTAAAGAAAACAATCAAAAATTCGTTTTTGTGACTTTTGACCAACCACTCTATATAAAAGAGAGATATATATATGCAGCGCTAAGCGGTTCGCCATATTTCCAGAATGTTAATGTTAGGATTGGATGATTTTATTTTTTAATGTCTTATCTTGGTTGCATTGGATACATAATGGCTGGAAGTGGTCTGAAACAATTACTGAGCCAGGTGTATGCGCCAAATACCGTTGAAAATATGTTAACTGGTCACGCATTTGCGCGTGCTGTTAGAGGGCACACGTTAGTGCGTTTGACTTTGGGGAAAATAATTATGAGAAGTATCACATTTACGAAAGCTGAAAAAAAGCACCTTTTACAATTTTTTAATGATTTTGAAGAAAACACTCCTGGGTATGATCATATATTCGACGACGCTACACTGGTCTCTCTTACTGAAAAAATAAAATGTGAAGTGGAAGCATTAGAAAAGAATGGACCAACAGCGAAACTTTGGTGTCAACATTTTCGAATGGTTACATTGATGCACAATTTTATAATGGCTGAACGCAGTGGAAATTGGCAATTACACGTTGAAACCATTCGGAACATGCTACCTTTTTTTTCATGCTAGTGTTCCATTTCCCATATGCAAAAGCTTGTCAAGTATATTTACAAGATATGACTCTACTTGAAACAAAATTGCATGAGCCAGAATACTCACGGTTCATAACAGCGTAATATTTTACTGTTCGAAGAAGTGAAAAATTTTGGTCTGGTGTTTGGACAGATATGACAATCGAACAGACATTGATGAGAAGCATGAAATCATCAGTTGGAATAACACGTGGAAGGGGTATAACAAACAGCGTATTGGAAAAATGGATCCTTGGCGGTCCCTTTCTAATGCAGTTAAGTGAATCTCTAGAAGAGTTGTGTGGTGTACGTGAACAATCTTCCGATCAACACATTGACTATCGAGATTCTAGTGCACTACGCGATAATGCAGATATGAAAAAACTGGATGCATGGCTTGAAAAAATCTCCCTTTTCCAATTATTAGTAAGTGCATCTCAATATATAGCGGAATTGTCGGAGATCAAAGAATAAACTGCTATGATGCATACAGCGTCGGGAACAAAGTCATTGAAAAGATCTCAGGGAAAAAATTTGGTGACTTGAAACTTTCACGTAAAGATCGAGTTTTATCATTAGCGATGATGAATAACTCATTTAAATTTAAAGATAATACTGTGACCTGTGATCCACTGTTGTTTTTTCAACGTATTTCCATTTGTATGAAACATCAAGAAGATTTGGAAACTTACTTTCAATATGAACTATCTCCATATTCTTTATCATTATTTGATAAAAATGGCATGAGAAAAACCACCAAATCATTATTATATTCGATCTTTGAAAAAAAAACGGACAAAAAGAATTCAAGTGAATGTGTGTCTACGTATATCATCGATGGAGGATGGCTTTTGCATCGTGTTCTTTGGAACTTCGGTAGAACATACAAGAGTATCGTAGAAAATTATATTTCCTATGTCCTAAGGAACTACTGTGGTAAATGTATAATCGTTTTCGATGGTTACTCTGATGAAATTTAGAATACAAAAACGGTCGAAAGAAATCGTCGGTATTCAAAAATTGTAACTCCCGACATCGATTTTAACGAAGAAATGAATGTGTCTATTAGTCAAGAATTTTTTTTTATCTAATCAGCAAAATAAAACACATCTCATCTCTATGCTCGTGGAGAAATTTATGGAGAATGGTTTTGAAGCGAAACAAGCAGAGGGCGATGCTGACACACTTATTGTTAACACAGACATTGAAGAAGCAAAGTCTGGTGTGCATACAGCTGTTGTCGGCGATGATATTGACTTGCTCGTATTGTTGACTGTCTTAGCACCTCCAGAGACAGAGATATTTTTTATTAAGCCTAGAAGAGGAAGAATTGCAATCACATTGTATTTATCGCACATTCTTAATAATGATGCAGTTCTGAAAGATCACATATTGTTCATTCATGCTTTTACAGGTTGTGACTCTACATCTGCATTGTTTGGGAATGGCAAAATGTCGTTAAAATTTTTTTTAAAAGGAAGGAGTCCATACCATTCAAGCTGTTCACTTTTAAAAGTAGAAAATCATCCCAAATTGAAATATCTGAGGCAGGAAAAACTATTTTTCTTGCTTTATATAGTGCTAAAGCAGAAATTTCTCTGAACAAGCATCGTTACATATGTTTCAAGAAAGGAGTTGCTGTTGGCAAAAAAGCCTTCCATCATTGCCGCCTACTGAGATACTGCTAGATTGCACAGTTTACGTGTTTATCATCAAATACAATACTGGTTGGGCAATAAACTTCTTCCTGAAAATTGGGGCTGGCAAAATGCACCTAATTTGTCTCCAATTCCAGCTACCTTACAGCCCGCACCAAAAAATATTATTGAATCAATTTTTTGTACTTGTTCCAAAGGATGTGGTAAAGCGTGTGGATGCCAAAAAATCGGATTGAAATGTTCTGATATTTGCGTAAATTGTTGCGTAATTTCATGTCACAATGCAAATAAAGTTGAATTTGAAGACGAGGAGGATATTGACAATATCCTGCCGATTGCAAGGGATGAGGGAATCGCTACACATGAATTTAGTGCCGATATCGAAGGCCAACCAGAAAATACTGAAGGCAATAGAAAAACTGAAGAAAAAATTACAGATCATGACGAAACTAAATCGGGTAAAGAAGCTGAAGATGTGCCATTTACTACTCAAGCAGTCAAACGATTGAGATTTCAATAAGCCAGTCATTCAAGAAACATCATCATTTGTATTCATGGTACAGTCTCAATAATGATGCAGTTCTGAAAAATCACATATTGTTCATTCATGTTTTTACAGGTGTGGACTATGCCTACGGGGGACACCACAATAACAAAAAATGCGCTAAATGCTTTACCTCAAGGGTGGTGTGGGAATAGGCATAATAAGGGATGTTATACACTCACCTTCAAAAGTAAGAATTTGGGACTTTGAATATAATTTCTTTGAAAATAGCAGCAGGTTTTCCGTATTTTTATCGTTTTTATTCCAAGGATGTTCACTGTTTTTTATTTTTGACAGGAAAGGGTTGGTGTGACAAAAAATGTTATACACACATTTTGTAGGAAATTAAATTGTCTACATCTTTCTAATTGAACTTTTTTTTCTAGATGCCACCGTTCATGAGATATTCACAAAAAAACGATTTTTATGATCATTAGCGCCCCCTGGCGGCGAAAGCTCACACCGGATCGATGAGGACTTTTAGTATGTTAAACTACATACCCTAACTAGCACCTGTGCAAAAATCCAGCTTTGTTCTAATTTTTTCCCCTATTTTTCCTAAAATGACTGGACTAAATATATATTTGAAAAATAATGTTTTGCATCAAAAATCACATCATTTCAAAACGCAACTTTAGCAAATTCTGTTTAAATTACATTGTAAATATAATTTCGGAGTTAAATTTAGTATTTAATAACATTGTTTAAAATTTTTCTATGAGTACAGTAGTACTGTATTTCTTTAATCGCTTTGATGTTTCAAATACAAATGTGCATGTGCATGTGACGTCCCGCATTCAAATAAAGTCGTTTTTCTCAATTAACTGTAGGCGAAACGTAACAATTCTTGCGGAGTTAGTAATTCATAATGTATTATTTCCTACACGTCATATAATGTATTGTAAATATTTGAAAATTACGAGAAATTTGGCAAAACTTCAAGCAATTTAGCTCAACGTTTTGCCTACGTTAAGTAGACAAACATGCACATTATCTATAAATATAAATGCATATTCGTACATGATTCATGAAGTGAAAGAATTTGTTTTAACTAGACACGTATCGGTTCAGAGAAAATTTACCCCGGTGAAGTTGTCGTCATATTTTAAATCATGTGCTGGTTTTCATTCGCAAAATATTAGTATTTTATAGCAATTACACAAAGTAGCGTAATTTCCACAGAATACCACAGGTTGCCAAAGTATAAGTTTAACATCCTTTTACCGTACAATTTTCCAGAATATTAAATTACTGTAAGATCCATAAAAAAATCAGTAAATTGAGATAAACTTTTCAATCTACATTTGAAAATGCATTTTTTTTCTAATTGATAGCTTAAAAAATGAAATTATGCGATATTTAGTAGTTACAAAAATGCAGTACAAGCAAAATTAAATGGTTAGGTCGTTGCTATCGTCAATATGATGTCGACATAACTCACGGATATGTGTTTGTTTTATAATATAGATAGATACCATATGAAAGCGAATTTCGTAAAATGTTACGACATTTGGTAATTTTTTTTCATTGTCAGGAGAGTCGTATATTTTCCTATTGTATGAGCAAAGAAAACACGCATTCTCATTTATAATGCTGAGAAATTTTACTATGGTTCAGTTAAAGTAACGCTTTTTTTTCTAATTGTCTTTTTTATGGATTTATGATTAAGTATGTACAAATCATATTGTTGTCATTGTTATTGTCGTATTATTGAATTTTAGTTTATGTTAACCCGGGCAAAGCCGGTTGGTTCTGCTAGTTTTTTATATTTTTCATTAGCAACCCATCTTCTCTGCGTAATGCTGGAATAACTAAAAATGTGTCTCATTTAGAGACTTTATTGATATAGCACTTTTTTATATTTTTTCATAATTGTTTTCGCTCAGCGATCAATCTTCTCTAGGTAAGGCTGAGCAAAGATTAAATAGCTGCCTCATCTGTAAATTTTGTTGATACTTCTTTCTGTACGAGGTATTTGCGAAAAATATACCCTTAAAATAAAAATAAAGTATTCACTCACCTTAGACTTTCGGTCGTATTAATGAAATCTGTCAGTAAGACAACTTTCTTAAACACTTTTATAACAATAGTTCTGCTCCTATTTTGTATGCTAAAATTATGTATAATAATTCACTACGTTGGACTTCTGAAGCCTGAAAAAAAAGTCAGGCTAACATTATATAGCCTAACGCTGTATACGCTCTGTTAATGCGTTTTAAACTATACACACACACTGCTGGTTCTTAACTAAAAACACTTAACTAAAAATAATGGACTGTATAAAAGCGGTTTATTCACACAAAAATAAAAGCGAGCCATCACACGGCTTATTCTATAAAACATTTTTTCACATTCCAAAAACAAGAAGCAAAACAGAACACTGAGTGTTGCCAAACGCGGAAAGTAAGAAAAAGAAACTTACATAAATTCGGAGGCCATGAAACCTAGGAGCATGCAGCTTTAGCTAGCTGCAGACGATACTTACATAAACATTCTGGCCCCCGTTGAAATCCCCTGGGATTTCAACAAGTGGTTAGTTGCTTACAATTTCTCACTATAATGAAAAAAACAATTAATAACACAAACAAATTAATGCAAAAAAAAAGAAAAATATTAAACAGTTTTCAGTTCACAGTTTTTAGTTTCTATAGGTAGAGGGCACAGTTTCACTACTGGACGATTGATTACACCACTACTAGTCTTGATCGTCACAACTCTGACCTTATTATCTGAACCTGGATGAACAGTTAGTATTCTCCCTAATTTCCATTTAAGTGGTGGAAGATTGTCATCTTTTATGAGGACTAAGTCATTGACGTCTAAATTTCGCTGACTTTTCTGCCATTTAGGTCTTTGCTGAAGTTGAGCCAAATATTCTCGGCTCCATCTTTTCCAAAATTACTGTAAGATGAACTGTCTCACATGCCATCTATCGAGGTGACTCAAGGAACTGTGACATAGATCTTGTTCGGGTATGGCAGTTAGAGAAGTTCCAACTAGGAAGTGACCTGGCGTTAGAGCAGTCAAGTCTGTTGGGTCAGATGATATGGGACACAGTGGCCTAGAGTTGAGGCAAGCTTCAACTTGTGTAACCAAGGTTTGGAACTCAGGATAGGTTAATACAGTGTCACCAACGGTTTTCTTCAGATGCGATTTCATGGATTTTACTGCAGATTCCGACAGTCCACCAAAGTGTGGAGCAGAAGGCGGATTAAATGTCCAACTTATTTCCTCTGACGACAAAAATTTGCAAATTTCTTCATTCTGCTTGCACTGCAAAAGATATTTGTTAATTTCTTTTTCTGCACCTTTAAAATTGGTTCCACAATCACTAAAAATCTTAAAAGGTTTCCCTCTTCTTGCAATAAATCGTTTTAATGCACTTAAGAATGCCTTTGTTGAAAGATCTTCGACGACTTCAAGATGGACTGCCTTGATGACGAAGCAGACAAATACACACACATATGATTTAAATGATTTTACTCCGCGTCCTGCACGATATTTAATCATGAATGGTCCTGAAAAATCTGTTCCAACTCGATGAAATGGTCGTGATTGTGTTACTCTGGATGCTGGAAGATCAGCCATTATTTGTTTTGCAGTTTGAGCTTTATATCTGCAACACGTAACACAAGCTCTTACCATTTTCCGAATAACAGACCTAGCAGTAATGATCCAAAATTGCTGTCTAATTAAAGAAAGAAGAAGTTCTGGACCTGCATGTAAGTATTTTTCATGACAATTTTTAATTATGATCTTAGTCACATGGTGCTTTGATGGTAATAAGATTGGGTGCTTTTCATTCTCCGACAGCTGTGCGTTTTTCAATCTTCCTCCTACTCTTAATATTTTGTTATTATCTAAAATTGGACACAAGCACATGAGACTGCTATTTGCAGGTAGCTCTTTTCGAGCTTCTAAACACTGAAGTTCCTTACTGAGGTTCACTTGTTGAACTATCCGAATAATGCAGCGTGTTGCGGCTTGAATTTCACTGCTTGATAAAAAGGATGTATTTCTTTCTACACGTGTGACCTTTGAATTGGAGATAAATCTCAATATCCAAGCAATTATGCGTTGCAACTTGGAAAACGAAGATATTTTTGATATAACATCAAGTTCTTTTACAGTTTCAGAAGCTACAAATGATAAGGTTTTACGTGCTTCTGGTAATTCTTCTTCATTTATGGGAATAGGTTCATGCACGGGAACCTCACTGCTTCTTAACCATAGTGGGCCGTTCCACCACAAGTCATGGGACAGCAGTTCTGCAGGAAGTAACCCACGTGATGCACAATCAGCAGGATTTTCTTTTCCGTCCACATGGTTCCAATTCTCAGCTGGTAAAATGGATTGGATTTCAGATACTATGTTGGCTACAAAGACTTGCCATCTTTTAGGATTTGATCTTAGCCATGACAATACAATTTGTGAATCACTCCATGCGTGCACAGAATCAGGTTTTATATGTAATGCAGCTCTGACTGCCTGTATTAAGTGTGCCAGTAATACTGCAGAACATAATTCAAGTCTTGGAATCGTGACAGATTTTAGTGGTGCTAGCGAGTTTTTGCAGTTAAAAGTTTCACATCAATGTTAGAGCTATCACAAGTTTAAACGTAAATAACTGCTGAATAACCCTTTTCTGATGCATCACAAAATCCGTGAAGTTCACATCGAGAATAATTGGGCAAAATTACTTTTCTAGGTATATATATATGGAATTTAAGAGTTTGACTTCTTGGCACAAAATTTTCCACTTTTGGTCAATATTTTCTGGTACTGGGTCATCCCATGATAATTGTAATTTCCACAGTTCTTGAAGGATCATTTTAGTTAGAATCACAAAAGGTGCAATCCACCAAAAGGATCAAAAAGCGTTGAGACAAATGACAGAATAATTCTTAAAGTAGGGACACCTTGATAATTTATATCACTGAAACTACATTTGAACATATCATTATCAGGATGCCATTCCACTCCTAAAACTTTTGTGGCCTTATTGCCCACTACACTATGTATATTATCGTTAATTGTGTTTGCTAACCAAGCATTTTTCAATAGTAATGGTTCATTTGTGGACCATTTATGTAGCTCAAACCCACCTTTTTTTAGCATTTTTTGAAAATCAGATATCAATTCAGTACCTTCCTGACTATTCTCAACACCAGTTATAACATCGTCGACATAAAAATCTCTTAAAACTATAGACTTTGCTTTTGGGAAATTAAGACCCTCATCAATTGTTAACTGACTCAAAGCTTTAGTTGCAATAGATATGGAGCAGCAGCAGTTCCATACGTGACAGTATTTAAGCGAAAGACTTGTATTTGTTTATCTCGACTATCTCTCCATAATATTCTCTGAAAATCCCTATCTTTGTCATGAATTTTTACCTGCCTATACATCATTCGTATATCAGCTGTTATAGCAATATTATAAAATCTATACCTTAATAAAATGCAAATTAAATCATCTTGTATTTTGGGACCTACCATTAGAATGTCGTTTAAAGAAACACCTGTTGTTGTTTTAGCACTCACATCAAAAACTACTCTTAATTTGGTAGTTAAACTAGAATTGTTTAAGACGAAGTGGTGTGGGATGTAATAATGTTTAGTTTCTAATTCACGATCTGTATTCGAAACTAAGTCCATGTGGCCCAGAGATAAATATTCTTTCATAAATTGAACATATTGGTTGTAAATTTCTGGCATGGATATTAGTCTTTTCTCAAGATAAAGAAATCTTCTGTGCGCTATTTGGCGTGAATCACCAAAAATATCTCGATGCTGTTTGAATGGTAATGCGACTGAATAACGGCCTGATTTTTCTCTAAAATGAGAACTCTCAAAATGTTTTTCACAATGTTTTTCTTCAACTGTTAAAGGTTGCACATTTGAATTTCTTTCTAATTCCCAGAATGAATTTACTAACTCGTCAGTTTTTGTACTTAAATGATTTACATGTACTGGATCAGTTGCCAGCGTTTCAAAATTTGTAGTACCCAAAATTATCCACCCAAGTCTCGAATTTAAGGCAAATGGAAGGTTAGGTTCACGTTTGACAATTTCCCCAGTCATTAAATGCATAAATACATTTACACCAAATAAAATGTCAATTTTTTGTGACTTGTAAAACAATGGATCGGCTAACATTAAATCACTGAAAGTATCGCAAATGACTGAAGGTAAAGACACATAGGGAATATTATCTGTCACTTTGTCCATTACGAATGCTGATGTTGATACTCTGAGATCACTTTTGAAGTGAGAAGTGAATAATAAATCGACTTCCCCATTACTCACAGTATTAAATGTTCCCAAACATGACAGAGAAATAGAACTATCTTTTACCTTTAACCCTAATTTGTTTACACATTCTCTAGAAATGAATGACTTCTGTTAGCCTGTATCACATAAACATCTGCATTTTACAAATTCTTGTTTAGTATTTTGAACTTTTATTAATGCGGTCCACAACAAAATATGACTCTTTTGATTACTCTTTGCGTTTGATTCATAATGAAAGGCACAGTCTGTAGACGAAACATGATCACTCGCTGACTCAACTTTTTTAAGGGTAAATTCTTGTGCGTGTGGGGACATACTATTCGTCTGAGTCTTATTCCTTGAATTGTTTACCATGTGCAAAATACTATGATGTTTCTTAAAGTAATGATGGCACTTATTTAGACTCTTACATTTATTGAGAAAATGCATATTAGATGGGCAATTGAAGCAATAATGATTATGTTTTACGAAATCTACTCTTTGTTGAACAGGCAAATTAAGAAATTTCGAGCATTTAGCTAAACTATGGTCTTCTTTACAGTAACCACAACACAAAGTAGCTACAAAAGCATTACTCTTATTTAGAAATACAGATTTAGGTACCTTATTTACCACTAACTTGCTATTTTGAAGAGTTCTTGCGTAATTCTTAAGAAATTCAATTAAGTTCTTAAGTTTCGGAATGTCATTGATTTTAAGCTGACGTTCCCACCACAATTTTGTAGAAGGATCCAATTTTTGCAAAATTAAATAAGTCATTAATGTATCACCAAATTTGTCAATGGTTTGGTTCAATACTTCTAACGAGCAAATGACTTCATTAATGTTATCAACTAGATTTAAAATAGCAACAGCTGATTCTGTTTGAATTGCTGGTAAACTTAGAAATCGTTTAATATATGCAAAAATTTGTTCTCTCTTATTTGAATATCTTTCGTCTAGTAGATTCCATGCAATTTCAAAATTAGAATCCGAAATTTGAATAGACTGAATAACGCGATACGCTTCACCTTTCAATGAAGCCTTCAAATACTGCAATTTTTGAGCATTAGATATAGTCGTATTATTGTTTACGCATGCATTGAAAAGATCTTTAAAAGCTATCCATTCAGTGATATTGCCTCCAAAAGTAGGTAATAATAACCTAGGTAATTTAATATTCTCAAAAATGTTTTCTGAAATTACACTATCAGATTTATTTTCACTCTTATTTAACTCAATACTTTTCAATACTTTTTCAATACTTTTTCACCTTTAAATTTCCACAAATCAATTTTATCTGAAATTTCCTGTGCGGTATCTATCTCACTCTCTAATTGTTCAGATTCTGTAATTAAACCTTCAATTTCCCTATCAAGTTTTTTTTAGTTCCGTTTCTTTCTGTTTTAACAGTTCAATATTTTCTTCTAATTCTGTTAAATTAATTTCACCATCTGCGATTATACTTTCGATTTTCTTAAAATAATTCGTTACACTTCTCCGTAGAGCAGCTCTTTTTGTTTTAAAAGCTGTTAGTTCACTCATTTTTACTTAAATAAAACCCAAAACTAGTTCTAAAATCCGTTAATACGAAATTTAGTTTAAATCTAAACTATATTCTCATCACAATTCTACAGTTTTAAATAGTAAATTATTTTTACACACGAAATATAATGTTCAAAGTTAACTTACCTCACAAGCTGAGGTTATCTTTCGCCACAAAACCACATCACGGCAGTTGAGAAAAATGTTCGATTCAACACTTTTTATTTTTCTTTCACTAGCGCTCCGGCTAGACTTGTACCAAGAATGTTATTGCGTTTTAAACTATACACACACATTGCTGGTTCTTAACTAAAAACACTTAACTAAAAATAATGGACTGTATAAAAGCGGTTTATTCCCACAAAAATAAAAGCGAGCCATCACACGGCTTATTCTATAAAACATTTTTTCACATTCCAAAAACAAGAAGCAAAACAGAACACTGAGTGTTGCCAAACGCAGAAAGTAAGAAAAAGAAACTTACATAAATTCGGAGGCCATGAAACCTAGGAGCATGCAGCTTTAGCTAGCTGCAGACGATATTTACATAAACACGCTCTTTGCAAAAAGCCTAAAATAAAAGGCGATTAAGAAATATATGGTCATATTCCAATTAGCCTAAAGCTGCATAGGCATTTTGCAATAAGCCTGAAAAATATCAGATTGATTGCAAAGATCAATGTATACATGATTCTCCAATTACCATGGCCCTTTGTAAAGAACCAAATTTCGCAATTAGCCCATGACATATATACTTAAGAACAAGCTCTTCACTTAAATTTTTCTGTTTTTACTATATTGTCGGAAGTAAATATCAAAACAATAAAGAGGATAGCGTTCTGGATCTGCATGGTTTGTTACAGTTTTCAGTGTATTTTATTAAAAAGAGAGGAAAATCTTTTAATTAAATTTATTACCTGAAACATATATATTCAAAAGAAAATTAATTTACTTATTTAAAAGTTCTAAAATCTTCAACCATTGTACTTGAAGTAGATTTTTAATCTTTTTTGCATAGTTTAGTTGCATTAAATTGAAACGAATATGCTGTGCTGTTTACCGCTTTTCTTCAATTTTATTGTTTTTTTTTTTGTTACATTTTAAAAAATGTGTTCATACGGTTCAATTTATATAGATAGGACGTTTTGGTTTACTTAAAAAGGATTTATATAAAAAAGCCACCAGAACAGAGAATATCATATTAGTTTCCATATATATTTAAAAAAATGATTTAATATAGAGCATAATTAACTGAGAAAAAATAATAGAAAATAGCCAGCATAATTTCATAAAGTGTCCTCATTTCCAACAAATAATATAAATGATGTTGCAACCCTTCCAGAGATTGAACTTTAACATTACTGAGCTTACACCGTGTCTAGATAGTCGATACATTTTCTAAATTATTGAATGTCTTGAAATTTGTGAACGGTTTTTGAATGACTTGAATGTCTGCATCTTAATTATAGAATTTTGTCTGGCTATATATCAATTGTAAATTTCATATATAAACATTTAACCTTTTAAAAAAATAAATACCCGCGGAGCATAGAAGCGATAAACTTCATATGTTGGCAGCTTGACTCGGCTTGACTTTATTTTCAAAAGTATAAACTAAATTTGAGGGCAATTATTCTCTTTCAGCTTTTAACAAAATTGTTTAACCGCTTCAACCTCATCTGAGATTATATTAAAAAAAACCTTGTGGGTAAGTGTGATCGAAGATCGCAAAAAGGGTTTCGTTTAATATTCCTTTCAAAATTATTTATCCTTTCTTTAATAAATCCAAATAAATTTCACTTTCAAAAAAAAAAAATAGTCATGTTTTTATAAAGTAAAAATTTACCGGTCACTTTTTCTCGTTTTTTCGAATATCTGAACCGGCCCGCTATTATACTCTGTCATAATAATATCTGTCATGTGGACTAAATGCGATATTAAAAAAAATCAATTTCAAGATTAAACATGTTGTATAGAGAACTTCAAAAGGTTAAAATATGCCAGTATTTCCATAATCGGGTTTTTATCATGATTCAGTACGTTCCTCAAACACATATGACGTTATAATCACTTACCGACGTCACATCTACTTGCTTTCTTTATTACAAATATTGATACTTCCTTTGTATTATTCTCAAACATTTGAAAAAGTCCGTTAAACTTCCAATATGACATCAGATTGATTTTCTTTCTAATTCTCTAATGACGTCGCATTAAACTGCTTTCTGTACTTACACATACTCATACTTCTTGTATTATTAAGAAATGTTTGACATTTTCCGTTTTATTACCCATATGACGTCATATTAATCTTTTTTTTCAATTGGTGAAACTTTTTATTTCATTTTCATTTTTCACGTGGAAATCTTTCAATAGAAAATTAATTGTTGTAGAAAGAATTTTATTGTGGATTTTTAATTGTTGGCAACTGCTATAACGAAAAATGTTTAAATTTAATATTAAAAGTCTGTTAGATTTTTGAGTTTTTTATCTGTCTATATTAAAATAATACGATTTTTTCAAAATTTTATGATTTTCAGCGTGACAGTAGGTATTCAGCTGTAAGTACACAAAATTTAAAGTCTGTAAGTTATACAGTTTCTGAGAACCGCCTCTGCGATGGACAGACAGAGAAGCGGGACGAATAGGGTTTCGTGAGATGAACGAAACCCTAATAACCCCCAGAGTACTGTGCTTATATATTTGTTTTATTCGTGTGTAACTTATAAACCTCATATGAATTTCACTAATGCTTATGAAAAGCAGCAATAGATAACAGAGACATTTCCGTTTCGAATATAAGTTGAAAATTCGTCTTTGACAATAATTTAGTTTTGTTTAACACGAAATATTTTCTCAAAAAATTTCTACTCCCGGATCTGAACATAAGCTTGAACAAAGATGTCTTTTTAATTATATCTCAAAGAATTTCTACTCCCAGATCTGAACACAAAAACATGACAAAAGATGTCTTTTTATTTATTTTAATTTTTGATAAGATGTTCAAAGTTTAAATTAACACAAAATCTATTTATTAACTGTTAGTAATAATTTTTAGTACTGTAAACGTTATATAAGAGTCGTTTTATGATGTTGTATTAAATATAAGACTTTTTAAAAATTCAACATTATTTGCTTTTAATAAACCATTTTAAATCTCTTTTAAGTGCAATTCTCATCCATTAAAAGTAACACATGCTTTAGTGGATTAAACAATTTGTAAAAATAAAGTAGACTATGACGTTATTTCTAGATCAGATTTTCTTTTTTCTATTGAATATATTTCTTCTAGCATTAGCACACTGCACAATCTAGTAATACTAAAAAACCTTCTACAAAGTAAATGAACCATTGAAAAGTAGTTTTTCCCCAAAAATGAAGAAAATGTAGCATTGAATAATCGCTTAAAGACATTCGGATCATAGCCAAACTCAAAAAAAAAAAAAAAAAAAAAAAAAAAAAAAAAAAATTAAATACTTGCAATTTGCTTTCCCAATGACCATCTAAAACTTATCTATTTGGAGAAATATTTAAAATATAGCATACTGAAACTTAGGATATTTTTTTGGTTTCTAAATCAAAATTTTGCATTTTCTAAATCAATATACAGAATGCCCCATAAGTCCATTCACATTCCAAAATTCATGTAAAACAGAATCTGAATGCAGTTTGCACCATATGCATTTGACTTTGTCAAAATGTCGGCTTTTTTTGTAAACAAAGCAAAAAATAGTTCAAAGTTTTTTTTTTTTTTCTGACTTAGTTAAATGTTTCTTTGTCAAAAAATGTTTCACTATTTGGCAAGTCTTATGGTGAAAATCTTACTCTAATACCACATTTCCTGGACTTATTATAATGTGAATTGACTTACTAGACTCTGCGAACTTTATTGCTTTCTTTTGCCTCGAAAATTACGACAATTTTACATCTTATAGTGGACACTGCATTCCGGAATGACAATCTGATGATTTTTTATGAAAATTCGAAATCTGAAAATATTTATGGATCTTTTTAACTAATTTATTTCTTTTGCCACATAAAATGCAACTCTGTGACAACTCTTAGAGCACAAACCGCACTGGTATACCACAGTTTGTTATTGTTATTTTTTTAATTTCGTTGAACTTATGGAACACCCTGTGCATGGTGATTCCTTAAACCCGTTTCGTCTGATATAAGTTCTGAACCGGTGAGCTACGATCATAAATATGATGAGTATAGGTTTTCATAAAACGGTTTTGAACTTTACGATGAAGTACCTATGGCTTCTTTATCTAGCGGTAAATTTTAGAATTAGAGATCATATCTTGAACACTATAAGAAATACGGGCAAAAGTGTGATGACAAAGTTGTAGAGCATCATTTATTTCGCAAGAAACCACATATTGCTCACGTGGATATGCTAAGTAGTTAATTGTACATTATAAAAACTTGCTGCAGTAAAATTATTGCAACAGAGATTCCAGACAAAGACCCATTAAAATAAAACATTTTTCTTGTAGAGAAACGGGTTTTGGTTGTAGATAAACGGATGTTTTCCTTAAAAGCATAAAAATTACGGAATTTGGCCTTTTAGCTGGAAAAAGTGACATTTCTCGTAAAATGACTGCAGCAATTCACGGTAAAATACCCGTGATTTTACAAATATTTTTTACCGTGTACAGACAAAAACATCCGAAATAAATGCAAGATATTTTGTTTCAGTAAAAGTAAATAATGTTAGATGATAATATTATTTTAGAATTTTAAATGCTAGCAACTGCAGCTCTATTTGCATACATGCTTGATCACTAAAAAATAACAGTTATTTTAAAAACAAAAGTAACAAACTGTTTCGTTTTTCGTTAATTGTACTATATCACAGTATTCACATTACATTTGCGTACGGGTCCATTCTGATTTCATAAAATTGCATTTGTAGACATTAAAAAAAATTCACTTCGCTTTCGAAGAATATTCATCTATATATAACATGTAAAATAGGTATACAAATAAAGTTAAGAAAGAAACTAAAAAATAAACTAGAATTAAAATTTTTATTGTTCTTATTCGGAATACGTTTTCTTCGTTTGTACTAAATTATGAATTCACGCACATAGTCATGTTAATACGTCTGCACTATATTGGTATAAGTAGGTAAAATGAAGCAAACAGACACAGTGTAGAGAAGAAAGAAATCGAGCTAGTAGTGTTGTAACATGAACAAGAATTATGTACAAAAAAAGATATTTTTAATTTTAGTTTTGTGCTTTTTATAGATGTTGTTTATAAAAACGATTTTCTTTCTTATTCCAGTTCATTTCCCAGCTCTGAATTTGAAGGAAAATGGGAAACGCTGAAAAAAGATTACAACTATAATTGATTATTTTCTTATTCATATTAAAATCAATTTTTAGGTATGCATTATTTTTTTGTGTGTGTGATTACTTTTAGATATATTAGAAGAAAAGTTTAAAAGCATATAATTTCGCACTATTAACAATTTTACTTGTTCGCCCTTCCTCCATTATTTT
Source organism: Maratus michaelseni (assembly GCA_963931845.1). Taxonomy (NCBI): domain Eukaryota; kingdom Metazoa; phylum Arthropoda; class Arachnida; order Araneae; family Salticidae; genus Maratus; species Maratus michaelseni. Next base: position 192,902,227 of record OZ007587.1, read on the forward strand.
CTGGTCACAATTCCTTCAGCTTTTGCATCAACATCAGAAATAGCTAGAATGACTACATAAATAAAAGATGATTCAGTGAAAACACTGGCAACTTTCTTTCCTGTGTAGTTCCATAATACGATATCTAGTTCCGGAATTCACCGCTAGGGGCACTGTAAAGTTCCCTAGGGTGTAGTGCATATCCATTCTACTAAACCTATACACTACAGTTATGGCTATAGCTAACTCGACTCACCAGTTATTTGAGGTGAAAACGGACTAAGGAAATCACTCTGCGTAATTAGTGTTGGGAATTCCGGTTTCATTTAAATATGAAAAAAATAAAATGCATGTATATTTATAAAACTTAAATCGGTTATTTTCTTTAATTTACATGAGTAAAGTTGGAAACAGGTTTGTTGATACTTAATGTTATTTTTAGAATTTGTATCATTTGTTTTAAAAAAATTCACATAATTTGTTACAGGAAATAAAGTATTTTAAAACATTAAAGCACAGACTGATTAAACACTTTTAATAACGCATCATTTGTTTGAACAAATTATTTAAAAAGGCTCAGTTCTATTTTCTGAATGCATTGTCTTGTGTGATGTGCAGCTTTCTTAATATGCAGTATACTTTTATCATATTGTGCTGCGTCGTTTTCCGAGCACACCGTGCTGCCACTTTTTCTTTTTTTAATCTGAAACAAAACAAATAAAAAACATTTTCTCACATTATGTATCCCCTAATCACTATGAAATGTGAAATTTTAGTATACGTAATTTAATTATAAATTTATACAAGTCTTAGTATTTCAACACATTTTTTTTTTAATTAATGATATTTTACAAAAGCATTGATTCGTAATTTTCAAAATATCTTACTGAACATTGTGACAATTTGTTGAAATGTCCTAGAAGTGCCATTATTTAAATTAGAATATGACAAAATGATTTAATATTTTATCAGCAGCATTATAAAATGCTTTGAAATACTTTATTAGAATGTATATAAACAGTAATACAGAAATTAAAAAAAAACCCTATCTCTCACGGGTAAAAAAAGAAGGTTTTTTTTTTTTTTTTTTTTTTTTTTTTTTTTTTAAAGTATTAACGATTTAATTATGTATTTCACACATTTCTAAAGTATGTAAAAAGTAATGTTTTTTCTCGGGTAAAGAAAGGACGATTTTTTTAAAGTATTAACGATTTAATTATATGTTTCATGCATTTTTTAAAGAAGTTTAGAAAACCTAAAACAGCATTTATCTCTTAATCGCTATACAGTGAAATCATAGGATGGATAATTTAATGAAGTAGTGAGACTTTTTAAATAAATCTTGTTACTTCAATTCGTTTTTTTTTTTTTCATTAATGGCTCTGTAAAAAAAAAAAAAAAAAAAAAAAAAAAAAAGTAGGGACACGTATTTTTCAAAATATCTCAAAAAAAAAAAAAAAAAAAAAAAAAAAAAACTGTTTAAATGTCCTAAAAATAGCATTATCTGAAGTATAAGCACGACAAAATGATGTCTTAATATTTTCTTAATCATCTGCAATATTGTAAAAATCCTTTCAAATATCCTAGTAGAATTTAAATAAAAATTAATAGAAAATATTTTATTCTTCTCAGAGAGGGGGAAACAAAGATTTAAAAAAGTATTAAATGTTTAATTATGATCGAGACATTTTTAAAGATTTTCTTTTTCCTTTATTTCTGCAAACAACAACAAAAAAATAATTCTTTCAAATCTAATTTGTTATTTGTTAATTATACACAACAAGGATTCTTGTTTCATCTCCAGAAACTTATTTTATTCGATCGAGAAAAAAAGGTTCTTTAATTACATTTTTTAAGATTAAATTTGTAATAAATGGAGATTTTTTATATAAAAATATATAATAAAAAATCTCTTATTTCATTCACACAACAAGGATTGCAATTAATTTAATTCCAGTGAAGGTTATTTTAAGAAATTCCAAATCTGCATCTTTATTTTTTTTTCATATCGTGTTTATTAGTTATTTATATCAATATTTCAGTTTTATATTTAAAAAACAAATGTGTGTTATTTGTTAAAATTAGAATAGTTTTTTTAATTAGTCTCTTTGGGGGGTTCCTTTTTATTTATTAAGTTTTTATTTAGAATTGCTATAATTTTCAATAATTTATGTGAGTCATTAGTAAGTTTTGTAATACAAATAATGCTTTAATTTTAAAATTATAAAAAAGCGTAAAATATTCATTAGAATCCCATAAAGATTTATGGGAGATTGAAATAGAAATAAGCTATAATAGACTGCGTATTTATATCTTTTACACGTTATTTTTATAACAATATGCCTTTATTTTTAAATAATTGAGATTAATAATGGTGTGTATTAATTAAAAACCCAAGACAAAATAATTCATGAAAATCTTAACAAATACATCACAGCAGCAACTGTTGCAAATCACGTGAGCGGCGGAGATTGGCGCCGACTGTCTGTCTACCGGGGAGTCCCCTCTGTGACAGAAGAGAATTAATTTCTGTATCATGAGGTGCTCGGATCGAAATGGAAGCAAAATGTCGCTTCCTAAAATTTATTCTAGAATATTTTAATTAATGTTTAATATCTATTTAGTGTTTGATGTGTCTGTCTGCGTGTTATGTGTTCGTATATTAAACCAAGAAAAAGACAAATCGTTAGTATTATTTTACCTGAAATACACCAGAATCTCGTAACAAGAAATGATATTTACTGCATTTCTCCAATTCCTTCAAAAATCATGAATTACCAGATTTCATTCAAGAATGTTGATTTCTATATATTATTATGCTCTCCCAACCAGCACGCTTGAGTGATTATTATGATTAATTATTTTTATGGTGCCGAAACCCGGGAGCTTTAATATTAAAGTTCATGATAATGCAAGTGATTAGTGATTATCATCAAGATTAAGTTCAACATTTTCGAAGACGACTTACTGGATTAAGATTATATCCCGGCAAAATCAGGTACTGTACCTTTTATTTGTTTTTAAAAATGAATCTCGAAAAATTAAAATCAAAGCGCAAGGTAATTAAAACTGCCTGTACGAAATTTATTACAAAAATTGAAACATTTATGGAAAGTGTAGATTTAGAAAATGAAAATGATTTTGAGACACTCTCGGAATATTTGAACAATTTAATTGAAAAACAAGATGAATTAAAGTTAATAAATCCTAAAATTGAAGAGTTAATATCTGATACTACTCTTTTTGAAGCAGAAATTCAAAACAGTATTGAGTATGACGATACCATTAATGAAGCAAAATTTAAAATTAAAGGAAAATTAAAAAAGTTTAAAGCTAACGCTGAACTGAGCAATACAAGTACTGCATCAAATGCCAGTACAAATGCCAGTACAATTCCGTATCCTAATACACGATCACCTACAATAAATTTACCCAAGATAACTATACCAATATTTAAAGGTGATCCTAACACATTTCTTGAATTTATAAATAGTTTTAAAAGTACTATAGATTCTAATGAAAACTTGAGTAGCATTGAAAAATTCATATATTTGAAATCGTTTCTGTCAGGAGAAGCTTATAAAACGATTTCAGGATTTGCTCTAAATGAACAAAATTATAAATCGTCTCTAGATTTACTAGAAAACAGATATGGAAAAACAGAATATTTGATTAGTGGGTTTATAAATAAACTATTAGAAATTGAGCCTGTAAAGTCTGCTTCAAATACCAGATCGTTACGAGAATTGTACGATGAATGTGAAGTTAGCATTAGAAATTTACAAGCGATGGGGGTGGCTTCAGATAATTTCGGATATTTACTTATTCCAATAATTTTAAGGCAATTACCCCATAATTTGGTTGTAGAATTTCAAACAAAAAAAAATGTTGATAAATCTGGTGACGTCAATGAATTAATGAATTTTATAAAGTTTGAAATAGAATCACGAGAAGCGGCTAACGCGGTGTCAGGAATTTCCTTGAAAAATAATGAAACATCTCGATGGGAAAGAAAAAATCCGACTAGATTTAAAACTAATGTTCCCACTTCAGTCGCGCTTAACACGGTTGTAAAAAATGTTTGCATATTTTGCAATTCAAATCATTATAGTCTAAAATGTAAGGAAATCTCGGACGAACAAAAACGTTATAAGTTAAAAAGAAGTGGGAGGTGTTATCGATGTTTGAATAAAAATCACCTATTATCTTCTTGTAAAGTAAAAATTCAACCTTGCGAATTATGCCAAAGTTATCAGCATAATTATTTATTTTGCTCCACTAAGAAAGATAAAAATCGTCCCGTTGAAAATGCGGAAACACCCGAATCTTCCCGAATTCTCGAAAACCAAACTGTATTATCGTCAGTTATTAAGACTCAAAATTCCTCCGAAAAATATTCAACATTATTACAAACTGCTTGTGTACAGGTGCTAGGTATCTCTAAAACCTTATATACGAGGCTTTTATATGACTCGGCCTCTTCTAGAACGTTCCTTACAAAAAGTCTAGCGACAGCTTTGAAATTAAAACCTAGGAAAAAGGAAAGGCTTCTAGTTTATACGTTCGGAAACCGCAAAGCCATAGAACAAGAGTTCGATGTTGTGAATATTACAGTACGCAGTCGCGTTCCCCCCTACGCTGACATACAAATTGAAGCGCTTGTGTCAGAGGTCATTAGCGGAGCGAAAATTATCGCCTCAGTTGATTCTCAGTTAATAAATAAACTCGGTCTTAATGAAAATGAATTTGCTGACACATTTATTCATGCAAAACCCATCCAAATTCTTTTAGGTGCTGATTATATGTTTTCAACGATAATTGGAGAAGTTAAAAAAATAAATCAATCGTTGTTTATTCAACCAACGATATTTGGAAAAACTTTAGTAGGTAGAATTTATGGCACTAAATTACAGAGTACTTCCTGTTTAAAAATAATATGCTCGTCAATAGATAATGACTTAAGAAACTTATGGGAAATGGAATCGTTTCTATTTAATCAAAAAGATAAACAAGATGATGAACATTTTGAGGTCATAAATAAATTCGAGAAGGAAATATGTTTCGAAAATGGTAGGTATGTAGCACCACTTTTGTGGCGATGCGATACGGATAGACAAAATTTATGTAACAATTACCAAGTCGCGGAAAAAAGATTTGCAGTTTTGGAAAGACGGTTAAAAGATGATCAATCTTTATTTTTAAGATATAATGAAATTATGAAGGAACAATTGAATGAGGGAATTATTCAAAAGTGTAATGATAATTGTTCTGTAGATTACGTAATGCCTCATAGAGCGGTTTTTAGAGAAAATTCTTCTAGCTCTAAAACTAGAATTGTTTATGATGCGAGCAGTCGACAGGGTAGTAGCAAAAGTTTAAATGAATGTCTTTTCTCGGGGGAAAATTTAAATCCTAATCTCGTAGATGTTGTACTAAATTTCAGGCGGTATAAAATTGCTTTTTGTGGGGATTTGGCCCGAGCCTTCCTGCAAATAGAGGTATCGAGGAGTGACAGAGATTATTTATGTTTTTTATATTTTGATGACTGCGACATAAATAAACCACCAACCTTATATCATTTTAATCGACATTGTTTTGGCCTCACCAGTTCCCCCTACGTGTTAGCTTCAACTCTAAAAAAACACATTAAAAATTATAAGGAGGCCAATCCCATCGCATACCACATGTTAGATAATTATTTATACGTAGATGACTTGATTCACGGAGCATCTACGGTACCAGAAGCTTTTAAGCTGTCATCTTGTGCAGTTTCAATTTTTAAAGACGCGAGTATGAAGTTACGGAAATTTAACTCCAATTCTGTAGAATTAAAGGAACAGTGGAAGAATGCCGACCCTGTAATTGAAATAGAAGAAAAACAATCAAACCTTAAAATACTAGGAATAAATTGGAACAATAAGGAGGACTTTCTGTCCATAGATTTGACATCTTTAGCGTCAAACGGTGATTTAAAATTCACCAAAAGACACGTTCTCCACACTGCTGCTAAAATATTTGATCCTATCGGATTCCTCAATCCCTTTATGATTAGAATTAAGCTCCTCTTGGAGGAATTGTGGGAATCTGGTCTTGACTGGGATGACACATTTTCCGAAGAAATTGTAAATAAATATCAAACGTGGTATAAAGAAACAAAACTACTAGAAAATATGAAAATACCTAGATATTATTTTGATTCAGATGTAACAGTAAACAAAGTTCAAGTTCATGTGTTTTCTGATGCCTCGTTAAAATCCTACGGAGCTGTAGCCTACTTTAGATACAGGACATCAGAAGGCTATTTTAATACTTGCTATATAATTTCAAAATCGCGAGTTGCTCCTTTAAAAAAAGTTAGTTTACCGCGATTGGAGCTCTTAGGAGCTTTAACAGCTGCCAGAATTGCCAACCATATTAAACATCTTTTCAGTTATATTGAAAATATAATTTTGTGGTCCGATTCTACTATAGTTTTGCACTGGATTAAGGGATCGGCCGCCAAGTGGAAACCGTATGTCGCAAACCGCGTAGCGGAAATTCAGGAAATGACCGATCCTAGTTCTTGGCGGCATGTTAATAGCAAGGATAACCCGGCAGACATGCTTACTAGGGGGCTCTCTTCCAAAGAGCTAATAAATTCAAGACGCTGGTGGTATGGTCCTGAGTGGCTTATTAATGCCGAAATTGATTGGCCGAAAGAAAATAAGCTAAAAATCAAATCATTCATTCCAGAAATTAAAAATGAATGCAAAGGCGAAATAATAGTTAATTCAATCATTGTTAATGAAAAAATAATTGATATAGAAAAATTTAGTAGCCTAAAAAAATTGTTAAGAGTCACTGCTTACGTGATATATTTTATAAAATTGCTAAAGGGCAATCACGAGAAAGTCTGTGCACTTACACCAGAAAATCTTCGAGAAGCAGAGCTGTATTGGATAAGGCTAGTTCAAAGTGAATTTTTTTCTAATGAAATACAGTGTTTAAAAAATGCCAAACCTCTTCCAAAAGACTCGCACTTGCTTTGTTTGAACCCATTCCTTGATTCCGAAGGCGTCCTGCGTGTCTCTGGTCGACTTGGGAAAGCTGATTTTTCAACGGATGAAAAACACTCGATAATTCTTCCGTCCAAAACGAAGTTTTCCGAATTGATAATTTGGGATGCTCATGTTAAAGTATTTCATTCAGCGGTTTCTCACACCCTCGTACAAGTGAGAGAAAAATTCTGGTTACTAAAGGCTAGACAAACAATAAAAAATCAACTGAAAAAATGCATTATTTGCAAAAGGTTTTCATCAATTCCAGGAGACCAGACGATAGCTCCATTGCCACCTGATCGTGTCGAACAGTCAGCTCCATATAGCGTAATAGGAGTCGATTTTGCAGGACCTTTATTTGTCAAAGATTCTGACAGCAAACAGTATATATTGCTAATAACGTGTGCTGTAACAAGAAATATCCACCTGGAACTTGTTGACAATTTGTCAACACAAACATTCTTACTTGCCTTTAGACGGTTCATCGCTCGTCGTGGATTATGCTCCGTTATTTATTCCGATAACGCACGAACATTTAAACGCGCTGAAATAGAACTTAAGAGACTATGGACTATAGTGACTCATCCAGAGGTGAAAGAATTTTTTGCTTCCAATAACATAAAACGGAAGTATATAGTGGAAAGGGCCGCCTGGTGGGGCGGATTTTATGAAAGAATGGTAAGGTCTGTAAAAACTGCGCTGCGAAAGACATTGGGCAGATCTTCTCTGACCCTTAATGAGTTGCATACAGTACTTATTGAGGTTGAAGGAATGGTGAACTCCAGACCCATGACATACATAAGTGATGAAAGGCAGGACCCCCTACCATTAACTCCTGCCCATTTCTTAATAGGGAGAAGAATATCTTCTCTTCCCTCCGTACGGCTTCACCTTGACTCTAATTTCTCTTCTAGGAAAGAATTGCTTAAAGCCTTTAACTATCGGGAAAAATTGATGCGGCTGTTTTGGTCTAGATGGAAGAATGAATACTTATTAAATTTGAGGTCAGCCCACCAAAGTTTAAATAAAACCAATCTTCCCCAATTTAAAATAAATGATGTTGTTTTAATTAAAGATGATAAATTACCCAGAAATTTCTGGAGTTTAGGTAAAATTATAGAAATATTTCCTGGAAGAGATGGCAAGGTGAGAGCCTGTAAAATTAAGACTGAAAAGTCCATATTGAACAGACCTGTACAACTGCTTTTCAATCTTGAACTATAATGGACTGAGACAAAATTTGAACTTTAATTATTGAACTCTAATATAAATTTTCTTATTTCTTTATTTAGTTGAATCAGTGTTGAACTCTCTCTTTTTTTAAATTAGCCTTGAAGTATGTATAATTTTATTATTATTCTATGTTTGTATTTGATTTAATTTGTATAACTTGTATTATTATTTAATGATTGTATTTCATTTAATTTGTATTGTTATATATATATGTTTAGTGATGAACACCCCTATGTTCATGGTGGGGCAGTGTGTTGCAAATCACGTGAGCGGCGGAGATTGGCGCCGACTGTCTGTCTACCGGGGAGTCCCCTCTGTGACAGAAGATAATTAATTTCTGTATCATGAGGTGCTCGGATCGAAATGGAAGCAAAATGTCGCTTCCTAAAATTTATTCTAGAATATTTTAATTAATGTTTAATATCTATTTAGTGTTTGATGTGTCTGTCTGCGTGTTATGTGTTCGTATATTAAACCAAGAAAAAGACAAATCGTTAGTATTATTTTACCTGAAATACACCAGAATCTCGTCACAAGAAATGATATTTACTGCATTTCTCCAATTCCTTCAAAAATCATGAATTACCAGATTTCATTCAAGAATGTTGATTTCTATATATTATTATGCTCTCCCAACCAGCACGCTTGAGTGATTATTATGATTAATTATTTTTAGCAACAACTTTGGGCTATGTGCACCGAAACCTCGTCAGTACCAATTTATGGCAATGTGTAATTGAATATCAAGTTTGATGAAATCCCATTTTATAGATTATAATAGCTATCATGGAAATCATGAAAAACACAGCACAGCAACGCCTCCTGATGGGTAATATACACCAAAACCTAATTAGCACCTATTTATGCTTATATATAAATGAATCTGAAGTTTGATTAAATTCTGTTCATAAATTCTTAAGATAATACGGCCAAAAAATGTGTGTCGCACACAGACTTACAGACAGATAGACATTTTTCTAAAAGAGTGAAATCGTGATCCAAAAACGGAAGTTGGAAGTTTTTACGGTTTGAATACTTTCTTATTATATCTATAGAAGAAATCAAAAATAAGATAACAACAGTTCTCATATGTGTAACAATCCCCATGTCATTCAAATTTTGCGCTTCAGAGAACCAACCCAGTATACCAATCAAATTCTGCTAATTAACGCCTCTACAGCCCTGATCTGGCACACTAGCACTTTTTCGTTTTCGATCCTTCGAAGAAGCACACTGGTGATTCCCAACAATAATTACGCGGCTTTTTCGGAAATAAAACGGGTCTTTTATTAATTTTTGTTGAAAAAACCCCCATCAGTGCTTATTTTCAGGGATATTCTCCTTTTCTGCTAGGCACAACACCTTTCGTTTATTCAAAAAGAGAAACAGGAATTTATGATTTTCCTGTAAAAAAATTTTAATTCAAATTTAAAATTACTACTTTAATATAAGCATATATTTTTAAAATGCCCCACAATAATTGATTGCATTTTTAAATCCCTCATGAAATCTTAAAAATTGGTGTAATTTCAGAAAAGTGAGGCGGACGCATTTTTGCAGTGGGGCTTGATTTGGGGCTAGGGCTTACTTTCTTATTAGGTCTTATTTTCGGTGAAAAATTGTAATTATAAACAGATTACCATGAGGTGGCTTCACGATCTTCACATTGACTTGATCTAGGCATCGATGATAGCATCCAGGCATTGTTGCAGTGTCTTTCTATCCGTGTGTCGCGCCACATAAGTGAGCCGTAAGAGTGTCTGAAGTGTGTTGAAATTCTTTAATTTGCGATTTTAATAGGCTCTAATAAAGTTTAATTTATATTCTTTGTTTTTACCACTGACTTCAAAGTAGGATAAATAGGTAGGCTAACTCCGGAATAGTTGCCCTACTTAAGGGGTCTCAGGAGTCTTAATTTTCCTCCGAAGATGCAAGTTTGGATCATGTCACATTTTATTTTATATCTGATTTCATAGAACACACATTAAAATAAAAATTTTACCACTAATAGGTCAATATCTACTTGATTTAACATAATTATTTCAATGTTGTACAATTCATATTTAATTATTTAAAAAAAGTTTAAATTAAAAAAATAAAGTAAAAAAACTTTTTTGACTGGTATCCACTGCGCGCAAGGTTGTAGAAAAAATATTACTTCAAAAATAACAAACAAAACGGATAATGATGTAAAATTGATGTATCTTGAACTTATACTTCAATTTCAAGAAATTAAAAATTGAATTTTTCTTAAATTTAAATTTAAACTGTAAAATATTTAAAAAATTCATTTTTTTTGTTGAAAAATGCAAATTCAAAAATAAATCGAATTCTTAATTGCTTGAAATTGAAGTATAAGTTCAAGATACATCAATTTTACATCCTTATCAGTTTTGTTTGTTATTTTTGAAGAATTATTTTTTCTACAACCTTGCGCGCAGTAATACCAGGTAAAAAAGTTTTTTTTTTTACTTTTTTTTAAATTTAAACTTTTTTTAAATAATTAAATATGAATTGTACAGCATTGAAATAATTATGTTAAATCAAGCAGATATTGACCTACTCCAAATTTTATGTAGAACATCATAAAAAACATTACTTTAATATAAATACCCTATAAAATAGTGTTTTTATCAAAAACTTAATGATTGATTTTTGCCATATATCCTGGACCTCAGGGTTAGACACCCCACTTCACCGGGATAGATGCCCCAATCCTAAAAGAATAGGAAGCACATGTAATTAACATTTATAAATCAATATCTGGATTTCCATTTGACTTAATATCCTATTTACATCAACTTTAAGATTTTTCAAATTTGAGCTTACAGGCTCTATATACTAATCCTGCATTACACTCCCACATCAAAGGATATTTGCTATTTCCCAATTCTTAGTATAAATGGGTACATAAAATTTTAAGCCAATCGGATAATTCTAACGAAAGCTAAATTGGTTTAATCTAAACTAAGTGGGATACCACCCCCCCCCCTTTCTTATATTTGATACACAAACTCTAAAAACTTATTCGGTAAAAAAATTTAATATTCTGAAATGAAATGCGAGATTAAATTGAAAGAATAGAAGAAGATAAATGAGAAGAAATAGATTTTTATGTTTCTTAATGATGGAGTTCAAAATATTTTATATATTCTACGTAAAGTTTAAGTTGTATAATTTAAATTAGGGGGCAGAAAACTTGCCAACAAATAAAAGAAATATTATTTAAATAAATAAATAAGCATAAAGAGAGATTATACATCTAATATGGTGTCCCGATACCCGATATATTCTTTCCGATTTTCCTGTGAGAATGATATATTTAAAAGATTTTAGATTTCTATTTTGTATTTAGATTTCTATTTAGTGCTTCGGAATATATTCTAATATAAATAGAGGGAAAGTTCGGAATGTGTGAATTAAAATGTTCTGAGCTTATATACCAATACAGCTATAAAAACCAAACACTTAAATATTTTTCACTATAAATGTGAGGGAATTGCAATTTTTTGAACCAACTTTCTGAAACGAAACAAATGAAAATTTTTAAATCACCGCTTAAACTGGGAATTTATCACTACTAACACCGCTCCCTGACTTGTTACGTAATGATCCCCCGAAAGAGCCCTGGTCAACCAAAAGAAGAAACTGATTTTTTTCTCATAATCCTCAAGATTTAAAAATAATTCCCACGCAGCAAAATTATTTTATAATTACAACTGGGGCGTCTTATCCCGAATCTCAAGTGAGGCATATATCCCCGATTCAAGTGGAGCATGTATCTTTTTAATCCGGGAGAGATGCCTCGCCAGTAGCTCTGGAAGTAGAAACAAATATGGCTGCAACTTATAACTAAGACATTATTCGATATCTATTGCAACAACATTCACTAAATGTTTCACGAAAAGTTTCTAGTAAGTAGATTATACTTCATCTTCTACTTGTCTCTATCTTACAAGAGCATACAATAACAGCCAAACATGCCTTTCTTTAATAGATAAAACATTTATTTGAAGAAATAATTCGCTATAACTTCGCTTACTACATTTTTTGATAACGATTGTGAGTAGGGGAACGTCACTAGCTCCGACACACATCAATAGCTGAAGTACGGTGACTAAGGCAACTAACCCGATGGGGCATCTAACCTAGATTTACCCTACATCAGGTATGTGCTGATAATAAATTAAAGTTTTTAAAATGAAATTTCTGTTTCCGAGAACACCACTAGGATGAAATAATTTAAATGTTATAATGTAATAAAATTATAGCTTGAAAATCAAATTTTCTTTCTTTTTCTCAGTAACTATGTGTGAGTGTTTTCTGTTGTTTAAAAAAGTAATTGAGCTACACATGTGCCATATAGAAAGTTATTCAATGCTATTTTGATGAAAGTACTGTAAAATCGTAGAAAAAGTATCTATCTGCTGGTAAACTGTGAATAAAATCATAAATGACGGGCCGTAAATAACAAACTCCCTGGAAAACACATTTTCGACCGTAACTAATGATGTTAATTGTGCACTTTTTTTTTCCCTAAACAGTTGTTCCCTATAACATGTTAATGTGACCACGGAAATCAAAACTCTACAGAAATTATTCATATAAAGATTAGTGAGGGTATCCAATATCATGTGTTTGGCAATGTCGACTTCAACGCAATGACCTGTCCAGATTCAAACTAAGATACTTGAGACAGCTTTACATGGATTTTCAAGGTGATGAAAGTGAAATAAAATTTATCTGATTACACTTAAATCTTTTGACATTTTAGCCTAATGCCGAAATATTATCGAAGTTTCAATGGCCAGTCAGCGTAACGATAAAAAACTACACTAGTTCCCAATTTCATTAATGTGACTAATATCGAGTCTGAAATGTTTTTAGAAGTAAAAAATGATTTGAATTGTTTTAATTACCCTATTTTAGTTGGCTATAAGATTCTGTTTATGACGGACTCAAAGTAGTGGATAAAGGAATTAATTTTATAGTGTGTTTATTAATAAATCTTTATTTATATTTCTTATTATAGTAACTTTTTGACAACAATGTAAGATTTTGAAGTAAGATTTTGTATTTGGCAGCACATTTAATACAATTGCATATACTTTAGAAGGTTTTGAGAATTTTCAAAACTTATAGCACTTCTATAAAATATTTTACGACATTATGCTGGTAATAACTAAAATGATATTTTTTAATGTATATTTTTACAAAACACATACCTTACCTTTTTACAATATCCCATAAGCTTTGCAGTTTCTAAATTTTTGCACAAAACTTAAACTTATTAGACAGCAAATATGACGGAAAGATCTTTCAAGGGTTTCAACTGCATTTTCCTAATGTTTCATTACAAATGCGTCGTTACTGTAACATTAGGGCACATCGCGAATGTGATGTCTATGTCAAATATGACAATGCAGGAAAATGACAAAATGACAAAAATGGCAAATGAAGCTGTATAATCAAAATGAGAACAATATTAAAAATGTTTGCTTGGTTTGCTGAAGATGCACTTACATATTCATTTAATTTTTCTTCTTTTATTTTGGAGGGGGGGGGGGGGTAAAAAATCTAAATGAAAACATTTTATGTATTTTCTGAAAATTCATAATATACTCAGACTCAGTCTTAAAAAACTTGTTTTCTTTTGTAACAAAGTAAATTGTATTTAATTAGCAGGAGAGGTAGAAATATAATTCACAAAATTTCTATCTATCCCTGACTGTTCACTGAAGCAGAATGAGATAACTCTTATGCAAGTAGCACATATGTTTCACTGAAGTCAGAAATCAGTTTAAAAACGAATACGTTGCAGCTATTTCACTGAAATACAGTATGTATATCATGAGATATCTCTGCAAGTTTACAGTCGTTGAGACGTAGCTGTGGCGTCAACATGCAATAAGAAAAAAAATAATGATAATTTCTTGTTTTTATAAGAACTGATTGTTGATATATATTTTTAAATATCACTTCTGATTTTTTTCTATCAGATTGCCATTAAATTAAAAATTGTAAATAAAAACTTATTAATGTTTGTATTCTGAAAATATGAATAAATTTCGTAAATATTGAAATAAAATCTATTATTTAACCATAATTGTTTCTGGTTTTCTATACAACGAAATTATTTTACAGTAGAGTAAAAGTATCTTAATGTGGAATATTTTCTCAGAAAAATTATAATGTATGATTGCCAAGCATTAAAAAAAAGTAACTGTATTTATATGAATATTCTATAATGTAATTTTAAAAGTATTTACGCTGACGTCATAGTGACGATGGCAACACCTGACCAATCAATTTTGCTTTTACTGCATTAAAAAAAATCGCACAATTTCAATTTTTACACAGTGTAATAGCAAAAAATGTAAGGTAATAAAGTAGAAAAGTTGTTAAACTAATATAATCTAAAAATCTCACAATTTAAATTTGTATACAGTGGAATAGTGGGAAAAAATGCAAGTTCAAATGCAATTTGTTTGTAAACGGTGTGATATTTTACTGCATCTTTATGCTTTTAAAATAATTTTCATGAAACAACTCACAGGAAAAAAAATCACATCTATGTCTTTTGTGTTCAGCCCGATTACGAAATATTTGTCCGTTTGCACTTAAAACAATATCAATATTTCAGCATTTGTTTCCGGCTAATATTCCATAACGAAATGGAAACCTCGTGAATAAATAAATAAAATATTAAAATAATAAAAATAAAACACACGTATAATAGACAGTAACACTAGGCACTTAACCTTCTAAAATTATCAGAATCAAAACGTCTGCTGTAAAAATCGATATATTTGTCGATATCTTTGACTTTTAACTCCTGTCATACTGATAATAAGAAAGTATCGCTTTTATAAATTTCAAAACGTAATTTAAATGCATAATTGATATTTTTCATATCAATTATGCTTTTTGGTGCTGTTAGTGAACATTCTAAAACAATATTTTAAATTTAAAAAATCTATTACAGTTTTCAATTTACAAAAATGCCCGGGTTGGATACCCGATTTATCATAAAATTAAATTTTTGAAGTTAAAATAAACGGCAAGAATTTTCATTCTTTAAAGCTATCGCTAAAATATTTTCAGTAGTTTGTCTAAGGTAAAACTATTCAAAGTTATTGATTTCCGTTTAGCTCTTTTTTTCTGTTATCTGTTTTTTTTTTCTTTTCAAATAATAGCTTGATGGACTGTTGAGTATTACTGAATGTTTTCCACGAAGTTAACGAACCATTCATGTTCGGAGAGAAATGCGCAGATGGGTTGCCGCTTGAAAGCTTTTGGATAGTTCCCAAATTCATAGACGATTTTTATTTTTACAGTTTCCTTTTATAGAGTAATTTAAAGCAGTTTATTCTCTCAATAATCTTGAGATGTACGTTTCGGAAAAATATACTTGAAGCAATTCGTTCAATTGAAGCCCATGCCTTTAAGAAAGTTTTCAAATTTTTACATGTAGTTAAGAGTAATTCTAATTCAAAAATAACTCAAATTGTTTAATAAATTAAAAGGTGTGTTTAATTTTCATAATTTTATGCAAATAAAAACTAAAGAGATAAAAATACTTCATCTGTTGTTTTTTTCCCTTTTGTTACATACTTAAAGAGCAAAGTAGATATTTACGATGAAGAATATCCAACTTATTTATCATAATATATTAATTATTTAGTTATACTAATAATCATTTAAACAGATGAAAAGAAATTATCTCACTTTTAATTAAAAGTAAGTAAAACTGTACTCATGTTTTCAAATATTCATACAGTATCTCTTTTACTCTGAAATGGTAGGAGAATAAAATGACAACGTGGGACTGACTTTTAAAGTACATGCAGTATTTCTCGCATCTTTTTAAATTCTTTTTTAAATTTTACTTTTTTCATTCCATGTAAAAACAAAATACTGCTTCGCACCATTTTTTATTTTGATGAAATATGGTAGGTGGTATTCACCAGTCTTATGAACTCCAGAACAGTTTTCTGTGTCTTTAAAACATTTTTCACTTTACGTATAGTCAGTTACTTATACAGTGAATAAACTAAAAACCTTATTTTTGTATTTGTTCATAAAGCTGTAAAATTTCTATAAGAGTTAGCAGGTTAATACGTTTGGACTTATTTGAAAGCTTAATTAAAAAAACTTTCATTTGTATAGACTAAATTAGATTTACACTAAGCCTAAAGTGAGTCTTTTCGAAATACCGTTCATAAATTACTGTTTTTTTTTTTTTTTTTTTTTTTTTTTTTTTTTTTTTTTTTCAAATGTTAAACACACAATGAAAGACTTACAGTAACAAATTCATTTTTTAAAAAGAATACACGTAATTATTTAGAAATAGGTTCTTGAAGAGGTAAACTGTACTGTTAGAGCTTATTCTGCTTCTTCAGACAAAATGCCAAACTTAAAAAACATTCATTTGGCACCTCTACAACCCCAGTGTGGGACAGGTGATAAATATTTGAAAATGCCATGAGTAAGAAGACCTTATAACGTATTTTAAAACAAAATAAAAACCATATTATATCTTGTTATTGGATATAATAGTTATTGGAAATGATAAAGAGTTAGGATATTTTGAAGCAACGAAAAACAACAACGCTTTACCCAGTAGTGCGATGGGCTTAGCATGTAGTATATTTTCCAGGAGAATTTATTTATGATATAAATTCATTAATAAATATTTAAAATAAATATTTGAAATCTTTAATTCATTAGTTAGTTTAAGATTGAAAAATATTTTTCTATAATTTATTTAAGATACAAAATACAGTGCTGGATATAAATATAGGGTCAAAATTTAAATTGTTTTATTTAAAACTAGCTGATACGTCCGGCGTTGCCCGGTCCCGTCAAAAAATAATACGAAACACAAAATCACTCTAAAAATCGTTGCACGAAACCGTACCTCTGGTAATCCTTTTGTCTTTCGGAAATTAAATAGTGAGACGGACCCCAAAGCGGAAATAAATTCAATGCCACCCCCCTCAAATGTCTGGATCATTTGATTCAAAGCGGTATTCAGTTTTGATCAAAATTTAAAAAAAAATTATCGTCCGATTTTCACAAAATTTGCATTTTTTGAATCCGAAAAATAAACTATGTATATACTGTGAGTATCGAATCGATACCTCTAATAGTTTTCTTAATACTCGAGGGTGAGTGAAAATCTCAATATTTCGTCATATGAAATTATCAAATCAGTAAATTTCTTGTGCGATTTGGATAAAAATATCCATTTTCGGCGTACGCGCAGGAAAAATCTTTTAGCTGCACCGCCAGGGGATGCATTCAGTTCTAAACAAATTTCGGATACGTGTCACCGCTGCCTACGGTACCGTATAGAAGGCGTGTTGCAAAATCTTTTGCTTCCAGTTTCCAGCATCAGGGAGCGCATTCTGTTCTAAACAAACATCTTTCCGCACGAAACTCCGTCACTCATTCCCACTGCCTGCGGCGCCGAATAGCTAGCCCATTGGAAGTCATACACTGTAGCGCCATAATGAGCCATAATAAGTATAAAGTCGAAACATTTTTTTTTAATTGGTTCATCTTATAATCTAAACATTTTTTAAATTGGTTCATCTTATAATCTGATAATGCTTCCCATGCTATGGCCTTATTCTCTTAAAAATGTAAATTTTGTACAGACAGACGAGAATGCAAAATTTAATTACGCATTGTGAAAAAGGTATAATCTTAATAGAGGAATTAAAGTCTGTAATGTCGAAAAAATATTAATAACCGTATTAAAATTTCTGTCTATGTATTTTATTTTAAAAATTTTTACTATACCTACATATAAAGTTTAAAAAAATCTGATTGTCAGTAAACTCCACAATGAAAAAAAATATTACTAAAAATCGAGTCTTTCCAATTTAAAATTACATTTTTGCAATTTGCTTCAGGTACTGTCGCTGTATCCGAGAAAAAAATAATTTTCAAAATTAAGAATATATTTTTTTTAGGCAAGAATTAAAAAGATAAAAAAACTAAGAAATTGATTCATTTTTTCAAACTTAAAAGCCATTTAGTATATTTGTTATGAGCGTGAATTAACAATCATTGATTTCTATATTCAAGATTTTCTTGAATTCGGGGTACCTGCAATTAATGTTGTTGTCACTTTCTTTTATGAAATGTATGCTTATTGTACTTTTAGTCACCGTGTGTTTCTATGACTGTCCTCATTTCTTTATTCTATTTTCCCTCGCAGTCTAAGCAACCTTAAAGAAATACGCTTATTGTCTATGTGTGTATGTGTGTGTGTGTGTGTCGGGAAAATCTATCGCATGTGGAGAGCTGAAAATTTGGTCCCCTATAGATGAAGACAAGCCTGAATGTATCTGAAGCACAGATTTTATTTACTTATTTATTTATTTTTGGAGGGGGGGATGACAATTTGCGTATTTAAACGAGTTTCCATGCTAGCCAGCAAGTTTGACTTGCTCATAAAAGCAAATTCAATTCAATCTCTTAGCGCAATATAGTAAATTTTATACTCCTTTAAATAAAGTTTATTCGGAATTCGTACAACAATTTTTGAATATTTCGCGATTTTTTTTATGGTCTCATTTTGCTGAAAATGAGCAGTTTGTTTCTTAAACACAAATTTCTATTTGACGCTGTATCCATAGTATCTTTCATTATATACCCTTGTATAGAAGGGGAGAAGACACTCCGAACTTAATGAGAAATAAATTAAAATAACAAAATATATATTTTTTGAAGCAATTATTAAAGAAAATAAGACAAACGATTTTTTTTTAAACGCAGCGGAATTTCAATGAGGAAAATGTTCCAACGTTGGTTTTCTTATGTAATCCTTTTATCGCCAAAAATCGTTGCTATGACGATGCACGTGATATCGCGGTCGGAAGCTTTTTTCCAAATTATTTTTCGGTGAGGGTAAGAAAGCTCGGTTGGAAAAATTTACTAATGTAGCGAGATATATTTAAAGTAATCCCGAGAAACGCTAAGGTAATTTTAAGTATATTTAATGTTATTATCATTAAGCAGAGCAACGCCAGGCGTGTTTGCTGATAAATAATAATCTGAAAGCTACATTAATAATTATGGCTATTACTAATAAATTCAAATTATGCGTAAAATGTCAGAAAAATTAAAAAACAATGACATTTTTTGCAAAACGAAATAAAACAGCTCACCTTTGTATTTTCATTTATTACCTTAAAATTCAGTTTTATATTAAATCAAGATTACATTACGACTGCATTAGTTTTCCTTAGAGATTATACACAGAAACTAGATATATTATTTAATAAATTTCCTGAAATACACAAGGAAGACAGGGTGGGGGTGGAATATCTTGCCTTTTACCATTTAAGTACTTTTAGAATACACAATCAGAGTTTCATGACATACTATTAACCCAAGAATGTAATAAAAGACTTAACATTCTGTTGCTTAGCAACTCTTGCAATTTCCTTTGTTTTCAAATTGGATATCGGTAATTACATCTGCTGCAGAGCTTTCATTTTCTGATCTGTTTTATTTTGAATGTTTTCTCTTTGATCTTAAAGTAAACACATTATATTTTTAAAACTAATTTTAGTTCTATATAGAGGAAACTGGGAGGTTTTGATCTTTCACAATGCTTTGTTTTCCTAATAAACTAGTCATTTACATCCTTTTACTTCAGTAAACAAAATATTATTTTACGTATCCAACCAATAATAAAAATGTATTAGTTTAATGTATTGCACAAAATACACTGGTGTGCAAAACTTAAGCAACAAAAACAAAATGCTAATTTCTGAACACGTGAGTACTCAAAAGGAAATTCTATAAAGGGCAAGTATAGAAAAGAGGTACTACCCTAACAGCACGGCCAGTCGATGTGAAGTCCCCTTGAAGTCATGGTTAGAAGTGTCACAATCGCTACGGTGAATCAAAATATGGGATATTTCACTGTTTCATTATTACTCTCAAATCATTGTTAACACTGAAAAGTCATTGTGGCTGTCGCTTTGTGATGGGTCACGAGGTGACATTACAATGAAGTCACCTTGTGACTCTCATGTGACTGTCATTTTGACACTCCATTGTAAAGTCATCAGGATAGCTGTTCTGTGACGAGTTTCCAAGTGACAGAAAATGAAATCTTCTGGTGACTTTTCACAAAGGAGTGCAATGATGACTTCACAATAGAGTGTCGATCACTGGAAAGTCACCATGTGACTTTATTGTGACATTATTTGACGACTCATCACAATGCAATGCTCACAATGACTTCAAAGTTCAGTCTTCAACTGACAGTGACTTGAGAATCACAAGCTGACTTCATTGTAATGTCACCTGGTGACCCATCACAAAGCGACAGTCACAGTGACTTTTCAGTGTTAACAATCATTTGAGAGTAATAATGAGACAGTGAAATATCCCATATTTTGATTCACCGTAGCGATTGTGTCCGCCGTAACCATGTGTGACGTCAAGGGGACATCACATCGACTGGCCGTGCTGTTAGTGTAGTACCTCTTTTCTACACTTGTTCTTAATAGAATTTCCTTTCGAGTACTTACGTGTTCAGAAATTAGCATTTTGAGTTTGTTGCTTTAGTTTTGCACACCAGTGTATCTATAATAATTTCTTTGACCACTTAACAATGTCATTTTATGTCTATTTTAACAACTAAAACAAAATCAACTTTTTATTAGAAATTTGAATTTTATGATTATTTCTGAACTTGGAAATTTAATTTGTGTAACAATATTTTGCATAGTTTATAATATATCAATAATACTTTTTATTATTATTATTATTAAAAACTTTCACATGTCTAAGAAAAGTCACGGGTAAATCCAATTCTGAAAAGGAAAGAAAAAGAAAGAAAAAAGGAAAATATTTGAACGCATGTTTAATGATGAAGATTCTTAAGGGATTAAAACATAAGCTATTTAATGGAATACATTTTCTCCTTGTTTTTAAATATTCTAACATACTCTTAACATATTCTTAAATGCTATCTTTTTTTTTTTAATTGAAATTTTGAAAATCCTTAGTAGTTTTATTTCCTATTATGTTAAGTAGGTTTTACTTAAGAAAATTCAGATTAATTTAAAGATTTTTTCCCGCCTAATTTAATAATAATAATAATAATAATAAATCCCGGAGAAAAAATAGAAACAAGAAACAACTTGAATTTTTTAACAAATAAATTTTACCTATTACTTATGCTCTTACATTAATTTACTTTCATAAATAAAGAAAAGTGGTTATAAATTAAAAGAACGTCAGCACATTTTTATAGCATTTTTAATCCTTGAAGTAAGGTAAATTATGATTTTTGTTCTAATTATACATAGAAGCTAGAGGAAAATAAAATTATTCATCTAAGGAATATGAAGTATGATAATTAAATAATGATATTCTAATTAAAATTTATGAACAAATTTCTGAAATGTATTATTAAAGGTGAACAAATTTTAAATTAACGCTAAGAAAGTTAACGCTTGCATATCTTGTTTCACATATACCATTTCTTATAAGAAAGTAAAAACTCATTTTATGTAAATTAAATTTTGAATTATTTGTTAAATTTAAAATACGGTTCAAACTGATAAAAAAGATATATAAAGATTCGAATTCTTTCGTTAAAAAAAAAAAAAACTCATTCCGTTGCCTAGTAACGTCATCATGGGTTATTTATTTATCAAGTCTACTTTATCCACTGTAATGATTTTTGAAAACTTATAGATAAATTTGGGTTAATGGCATCTTAAATGGAACGAGGAATGCAGAAGAAAATGAAAAAAACTATTTTCTGATAAATTTCTTGCGAGTAAATTATCTGGAAAATGAGGTATTTACAGTCTTGAATATAGAAAAACACAAATTTGTTTGGAAAGAATCATTGAAAATCTAAAAGATTTTTCATTATTTTAAAATAGTTCTTTGATCATAAAATATAAAATAAATGTGTAAATAAATAACGTGATTTTTAGGAAAACATTATATTTTATCTTATACAGTTTAAACTGTGCAGGTAATTGTGACTTTTAAGTCTTATTTACTACTAGAATGGGTAAAATATAAAGAAGATTTTTTTAATATCAATAGAAAGTTTTTATTACATGATATTATGGCAATCGTGATAAGCTGTTTACGGTCTAAAAATTCGCTTGCCACCATTTTATTTTTCAGAAATTCATTTTTTAGTCGCTAGCATTATGATAAAATACAAAGAGCCTGGCGCGATTGCACAAAGTACAATTATTAAACTTTCAACAAATAAAAATGTCAAACCTATTAAACTTTTACGCGGATTGAATGTTCATTTCAAAAGGAACACAATATCGAGGTCTCGAATAGGCAAATGCCACAATCCAATTAAAAATGGCTGTGAAGAAGATGAAACAAGATTATCTAGAATGGAATGGTGCACAAAAATTGATGCTACTCCAATGAAGCAATACTAACAAAATTGTTACTAACAATTTTTGGGATCTACGGGGTATTGTGTATGTAGATTTTCTTCATGAATGACGCACATACAACTCAGTACATTTAGTAATGTAGTAATGCCATATGATATGATTAAAACAGGACACCTGTCCTAAAAATGCACATGTCAATCCGAATGTTTTCCTCACACAGCAGGTATAACGAAACAAATATTTCACTGGACAACACTTGACTATACACCTGATGGTCCATACTTTTCTTTAGACCGCAGACCAGGCCCCTACCTGCCGAGCTTTTACCCAGCTTAATGGGTTGATACCTGGCAATGGGGCGAGTATTCGCCTGATCTCTGCATAACGAAGATCTGTTTCATAAACCTCTAGGCCGAAGTAGCTTCAGTGCATCTTGTTGCCTACGTTGCTTTTCCTGAGTTGACCGGTTGCTAATTGATGTTTGGATGAGTCGGTTCAGCACTTCACAGTGCAGTGAAGTTATGTCGGACGGATGTGAGATGCTGGAGTATTTACTAATTTCACGCTGCATCGCACGCCCATACGTGATGTCATCGCTACGCGAATGGTCCAAACTTATCTTCTGACTAGCATTTGTTTTTATCCCCTTTAAGAAGTGATAGGAGAAGAAATATTTTCATCAGATGAAGAAATCAAAAACTTTTTGAACAATTGACTTTATACATAGTTTAATCCTTTTTATTATACAAAAAAATATATATGTTGAGATATAATATATATATATATGTGTGTGTGAGAGAGAGAGAGAGAGAGAGAGTATGTGTGTGTGCACATACATATGTTTGAAATTAAGGATTTCAGGTATGAGAATATTTCTCTTAAAAGTATCCTCTGAAACTTACATAAAATTCCCTAAAAAATAATTCTCTTAATCTACTACACAAAACAAAGTTTATGACAGCTGTCTACAAAAAGTGATGATTTGGAATTTCAGCAAGGGAAAAATATATCTATGAGTATACCTGAAATACATGCTTATTGTGGATAGGAAAATATCCCTACTTTCGGCAATCAGCTCTTGTAAGAAACTTTAAAAACCTATGAGAAGGATATTAGGAGTTTTCTACAGTTTGGTCAGTACGCTTTGTAAAGCCTGTCACGTGCATTATCCTGGTGAAAAAATTCCTTTAACAAATAATATTGGGTTTATTATGGCGCCTGACCTTCAAGGACGATGAACTTGCTGACAAAGCAAAGATTCAGAGGTTCGCATAATTTCTTGCTCAATTGCAATCGGGTTTTAGAGGAAGTTTATATGAATTGCCTTCAGACCCCTTTAGGATTTCCCTCAACAATCAAGAACATGCATTGTTACAGCCACATTTATTTTTTTAGTTTGGAAAATCAAATCCCCCCTATAGAATAAAATTCCTTTTGAATCTTACGTCATGGATTCTTGATTTTATTTGCCACTAATCAGCTTGAAAAATGTCTTTTCTGTGATGGTCTTTATATTTTCTGTTACGGCCATTACAGTCCCTGTGACGATCTTTTTTTCTCAAATGTTTTGATTAGAGATTGGTGAAGAGGTATTTATCCTATAGTGATGTCAACAAAGTTCAATAATCAAAGATATTAACCAACAGTGTTTAATTAAAAATTGGAATGTGATGGTCTTTACAAAAGTAACTGAATATGGGGGGGGGGGGGGCTTTAGGACACACATCTGATCCAAACCACATCATGAGGTCCTAATGTTGGTTTCAAACACCTAAGTAAAAAGTTAGTGACTTGAACAGATCAGTTTGAATTGTTTATTTTAGATTAACAGGTATGATATTTAGGACTTACTTGAAATAAAAGGCGATAAATATAAATATTTGGCCAGCAGAGTGACGGGAAAAGGCTTAACTCGTTTGTATCACAATGCAGATTGAGACCATGTTACTGAACTCTCCATGCTGTAGGGTAAACCACTCTGTTGGTGGTTTAAAAAACGAAAAATGTTCTCTGTGGCGGACCACACAAAGACTGGTTAAATGACTTTGATCTGCTACTACAATATGCAAACATTTGAATAGTTTAAAAAAAGAATATTGTTGTGTAAATGGGAATTATTTACGTCATTTACGATGAACAGTTGTAACGAAATATCGTGGAATTACAAGATATCGCCTTGGAAAGTTATCACAATAAGCCAAGTACGCGTGGCGGTCGTTTACATCGGTGATATTTTAGCAAATTTTCATCAAAAATCATGAAGGAAACCTAAATATATTCATTGCGCACAAAAGTAGCTACTATATGGAATATTTTATTGAGTAAAACATCGAGGTTTCATAACGCCCGTAGAGGCCAGTATGTGAAATCGGTCACTTTTTGTGGAAGTGAACAGCTATTAGCACATACATTATTTTTATATATAATATTTATTTAAAACAAATTAATTCTTTGATATAAACCTCCAATAGAAAAAAAAATCATATTTTTTACTTATAAATAGTAATTAAAATTATATCTCCCAAACATGCTGATTTTCTTAGTACCACTATTTCAGGAAAAATATTTTGATATCATCAATTTACTCAGTGGTCTTTTTGCAGTGTTTTAGGTTTGCATTTTGCAAAGTTACTAACCTTGTAGTTCTAAGCTCAAAATGTTTCATACGGTTTAATGCTGAACTGATATATATAAATTTTTTACCACACTGATATTTTTATACCATGCGAACTAATATGCTCTGGCGACAAATTATTTAAGCCAATTGAATGGATAAAAATTGTGGAGTGTCATTTTTCGCATTCTTTCGGGGGCTTTTCTACGAAAAAGATTTAGACCACTCGTTATATTGAATTTATCGATGCACCATCTCTATTTACCCCATTTACCTATTGTATGTATTCTTTATTCTATAAAAGTATTTCTAAAAAATAATATTATCGGATTAATTTCTTTTCCAGAAAGATTAAATTTTTTTAAATCGAACTTTCCTGTTTATGCGATCACAGCTAATGGCAAGAAAAGTACTTTAATAAACAAGCATCTTTACAGCGAGTTAGTAATTTTTAAAGTTTAAAAACAAGACACCAGCATATTTTGAAAAACAACTGAAGGAAATCTGATTGACTAAAACACTTAACTGTTGACTGTCTATTAATTTGTCTTAAATAATTACTTTGTTCTGTTGATGAAAAAGGTTTTTTTCCTGAGAGTGCCTCCAAAACAGGGTGTAAATTCTTATAAATTTCTCTATGAGGTAAACTTTCAATCAAGATATTTTTTCTTTAACAGCATATTTCGTTTCGCATACAAATCACGTTTACACTTTTTAGTTTTTAAGCTTATTTTTTTTTTAAGTCTAAAACTTAAAAAATGAGTATTTTATTAGTTTTAAGGAGGAGGCTCACTTCTGTCTCAGTATTTCTTAAATGTTTTAGTAGTGGGCAGGAAGTTCCACCACTGGATCATATGCTAAATTTTATATTTATGTTTAATTTATTTACAATAATTTTTGTGATTCTTAATTTTAATGTATAATTTATTTAGTTTTTTGCTCATTAGAACTAATAGTGGTCCGGAAATTTTCTATTGACGCACAAATGGTTTATTTCTAGAGCAACAAAAGTGTGATTTCGCGAATATATAAGACATAGATTATTAGAAGAAATTAATAACTTAAATATTTTACAATTCAAGGTTAGTTGATTGGTTTTATAATAGGTTGGTTGGTTAGTGTTTTATAAAGTTTAAAAGGAATGACTACCTATCAATTTTCGACTGCATTAAAATGTTTTCTTTTCATAGAAATTAATTTGTTTTAAATAGAATTTTGTTTCTTTGTGTTCTAATCATGTCCCAAAAATATCAACACACTCGCCTTATGCTACTTATTCCTTAGGAAATTAGTATAATTCAAAAGTTTGAAAGCAAAAATGCATTAATTTTATGAATCATCATATGACTACGCGGAAACAATCAACAAAATGAAACATTATGAAAATATAGAAATATTCTTGCAGAAAATAAGTAACCAATAAATAAAATTTCAACTGAAGTTTTGTTTGCTGATTACTAAAAAAAATATCGGCTTTATGGAAAAGCAGTCAACTGTTTATAAAAGACAGTAACTTTATTAGTTTTAAAATTTTTGAATTAAAATTAAGAAACATTTTAAACCACAAATTTCCTACAATTTTTTTTTGAAATATTTTTTATTGGGTATTTGTCTTAGTGTGCTCTATAAATGTAATAATCTGATTTCCAAACATTTAATTAGTTTAGGAAACATTTAATATAATGTGATGACATACGTAAAAAATAAATATACATAATAAATATTTACTTTAAATATAAAATAAAATAATAAATTAGGCAAGCGGAGGGGGGGGGGGGGGGAAGGTCAGTTTTATTACAAAATAAAATTATGATAGTTGCAGTAACATTACAAAAAAAATGAAAACACGAAGTTCTTAGTTGCTGAAGAGAAAGAGAAGGAGATATTAAGGTTTTAAAAAAAATTTAAAAAATCACCGCACAGTTTTTGTTTATATCATGTAAGGTTTTCAATTAAAGTTAACGCCGCTTTCAGACAGCTGGACAAATTACAATGAGAACAATATATGCTGCATTTAGAATAATAATATATTACATATTGGATGAAATATAACCATCTGTGTGAAATAAGTTTTATCTATGCATGTGTGAGCGATAAAAAAATTCTTAGAATAATTTAGTGGTCAACTATATAGAACAGCTCATATAGAAAGGCCTTGTCAGATATAGCTCACTATATTGCCGTTACCTTTCTGAATTTTAGTTGCTTTCTAAAAATAGAGCTAACAAATTCGAAGAATCTTTTCAAAGCCTAAACATACGCTAAATACATACTCCTATGTTGGAAGTTAGTTAATAAAAAATGACATTTTGTGAAAAATCCCTTATCATCCAGCTACTTTTAGAAAGCAACTAAAATTCAGCTCTCTATATCGTCGATATCTTTCTGAATTTTTATGATGTTCGACTGTGATCTTTTCATATGAGTTTCCCAATATTAAATCATACTAAAATCATTATAGCTTGCACATGCGCAGCCAAAAAGTATTTCATACAAATGCTCATATTTCATTTAATATTTAATATATTTTTATTCTAATTGCAGAATAGTGTTTCTATTGTAAATTGGTAATTTGTCTGTAAGTGGCGTTAACTTTGGTTGAAATCATGCATGCTGTAAACAAAAGACGTGGAAATTTCTTCATTTTATTAAACTTTATATCACCATGAACATACTTGCTAGTCTTACAG
The DNA here is from genome assembly GCA_963931845.1 of Maratus michaelseni. Lineage (NCBI taxonomy): Eukaryota > Metazoa > Arthropoda > Arachnida > Araneae > Salticidae > Maratus > Maratus michaelseni. The sequence continues at coordinate 192,930,191 of OZ007587.1, forward strand.
AAATGAACACTAAAATTTTAATGTTATATAGGGACCTCATAGGCATGCTACAGAGACGGATGATTTCTAGCATTTTATTTTACAGGATGGCCGAAACCATTATTTTTTAGTCGATTTAATAAAAATTAAGACTGTTACGCCTCTTTTACTTTGTTTTATCATACATAAATCATAACTTGTACCTTTAAACGTGATTATCTCAAAACTACGTTTTTAAAGTCGATTATCACGAAAACTCGAAGAAATATCAACCATTTTTTTTTTCAAATTTCAACCAGTTATTAACAACCAATATTATCTAGAGAGTAATCGTTCCTTTTAGCGATCTGGTGATTTTTTCTATTTTTTATAAACAAATCAAAATTCAAATTGTTTTGTGGAAATTGGTACCTTAACTTTAAACGGCCACCATTTTGCTTAAAAACATTTTTTCCAAAAACCAAACTATTACTCTCTAGTTTCAAGTGTTAGGAATAAAGACATTATGTATTTTTAATGCCTTTACTACTTTCCCACCCACTTTTTATAATTTCAGATAACATTTGACAGAGTCACGGTGTTCACCGTGTACGGCTATTAGAGTTTTACCATCTTCATAGAGCAGGTCTGCTGGGAACACCCATTTTTATTTCGTCATTACAAAAATCCAATTTATTTTCTTTAAAGTATGATAAATAAAATACAAAAATAAGTTTTTCAAATAACTTGTTTCGTTTTACTGAAAAAAAACCCCCGAAATACTTGTTTTTTTTTCCCGACTTTGCAGACGGCTTAAGAAAAAATGTCCAAAACTGATATTTATGGCATTTTTTTAATATAAAAATGAAGGGTACAGGGTCCCTTTAAACGTGTTATGTTCATACGTTATTTTGAGATTTCATGTATTATCAGATTTCTTTTAGTAATATTTCTTTTTGTGGTGTTTTCATAATTTGTTTTGTATCATATAACTTAAAATTTATGAACATTCAAATTACTCGCTTACTTAATTATAATAATATTAACTAGCTGAAAAAAGAGAAAATACATTTTAAATTACTAAGCTTGACGATTTCATTTGATTTTCTTGTGATTTGAAAAATTACAAAATAAATACAAAGCTTTCAAAATAATCTTTATACTTTTCCAATGAAATAAATTCGACATATTTTTCCAAGTATAAAAGACTGGCATTTCGTGTTTAGGAATTATAAGATTTATTTTCTGGAAATAGGTTATCTTCAGAAAACGAAAAATGTTTGCTTACAGAATCGTATGCTTTTTTAAAAGGTCGAACACGAAACATAAAACTCCAATCCTTGGGATATAGTTTTCTATATAGAAGGATTCCTTGGGATATAGAATCCACACATATATATATATATATATATATATATATATATATATATATATATAGAGAGAGAGAGAGAGAGAGAGAGAGAGATAAAGCATATTTTAAATATTAACCTATCTTAAATTTATTCTAAAATTTCCTATTAAAAATGTTACTATATATTGTCTTAAATGCTGTTATTCTTTTTCCCCTTGCAAAAATTTTATTAGTTCAACCTGTCAATTTTTTTCATTTAGCAATGCACCAGTAATATTACTCTTTTCAATGTATTCGAATCGGAACATTTTATTCTGATCCAATTTATTTCGGAATTGTTCTAGAAACTTCCTTTCTCGCGTTTTAAGGAACCTCATGACACCGAACTTACGCTTCCGAGGTGGATAGCTTAAACGAGGCTTCTTGATTCGGCTTTCGTAGCATACAAAAACGACGAAAAAATTTAAACTTTGTTCAACACCATTTCGGAAACATAACAGCGTCTTCCAAGCCGAACTACTGTCGATACTAAAGGCAACAGAATGAAGCAACGAAACAGGGATGGATTATAGCATACGCTTGGACTGCCTATCAGCAATACTAGCACTCAGCAAACCATTCAACACAGTAAAACTAATTGCAGGCATAAAAAAAATAAGAAAATCAAACAACAAATTTTAAAATTAATTGGTTTAAGGCACACGTTGGCATCCAAAGAAATGAGGATGCCGACGAATTAGCAAAAGAAGCAGCTAAAAATCAAACAAATATAGACCATACAACATAGAAAGACCAGTATCAAACCTCAAACGTATATTAAAAGAGCTATCAAAAAACCAATGGCAGTTAGATTGGGACAAAGGGGACACGGGTAGACAACCATGGATACTTCCCAAAGGTAGACACAAAAAGACTTATAAGCTGTAAATTACTGAGCCAAATCTATACAGAACATGAAGCATTCCCACAATACCTACATATATTTACCAAATTTAGCTCTCCAGAATGCAAATGCGGGGAATTAGGGTAACCAAAACACTACCTCAAATCCTGCCCGCTCACACAACCACACCATCTGGTCAACATAACAGTTAATAACGAAAAACTATGGCACATACAACTTACAAAGAACACAATTATACAAAACAAAGGTAGAGCAGTGATCAGATGGCTAATGAACAATGTAGATGACATGAAACAGACAAACATAGATTAATACAATAAAAATAAACAAAAACATAAAAGTCCCAGCAGCCACCATATTTCTATATTCAAAGTGTATATAATCTCTAACTAATTTATCTTCTTTTTCAGAAAAGAAATATATACGTATAAGTGTATATAATAAAAATAGCAGTGTAAAGGAAACCTCTTTCCTGCGACAAAAAAAAATCGATCTTTCAGTGTCTAAGAGGGTGGAAGTTAAAACACTAATTAACGAACTAATGGCCAAGGAATATGCCCCATCCCACAGCGCACCAAGTCTTCAAATAGCTTCACCAAGTTCATGATAACAGCCAAAAGGTATCTATGGACTGATCGCCATTAGAGCGCATTCATGATAACAAATTCAACGGTTACCAGTGATGCAACAGAGTATAAAATCAACAGCGAAAAATGAGAAACCCTAATCACAATGAGAAACCTGCAACAAATGAGAAACCAAAATAAATGCAACAAAAGAGAAATAAGAAACAACCCCAACAAATGAGAAACCAAAAAGCAACGAGAAAAACCTAAATACGAAACAAAATGCAACAAAAATCAAGCAGCAAAAGAAAAACAACAGGTAGCCGTCAGTACAGTAGAAAAAAAGGTAAAAGAAAAGGGAATGTAAAAAGGAAAAAAATCCAATAAAGGCAAAAGTAATCAGTTTTTTCTAGTTTTTCATGTAAAGTTAAATAAACATGTATTAACCCCCTTCCCTTACAGTTTTTTTTCATCGTGTACACTAATGGCACCCGGTGCATGTATAATCCGTCGTGGGTGCAAAGTCCTCAAAGTTCTATGTGAATTATACTTCTGGAGGTGCCTAGTCAGGTGAAGGTCTCGTCACCTGATCAAGGTTCTGAATTACGAGACCAACTAGCATAGCGATGGCATGACGTATGGGTGTGATGCCAAATATGGCCTACTAATTACAGGCATTCAAAACAAAATAAGAAAATCAAACAACAAATTAAAAATTAATTGGTTTGCTGCACACGTCGGCATCCAAAGAAATGAGGATGCCGATGAATTAGCAAAAGAAATGAGGATGCCGATGAATTAGCAAAAGAAGCGGCTAAAAATAAAAAAAATGATAGACCCAACAGCATAGATATGTCTAACATGTATATGGACAGGTCCATATACAAAAAGAATAACATCAATTAGCAGCAAAGCAAAAATAGGAACAAAACAAAGACCTCCACATAGCTGCCCTGCCAGTAATAGCCAGCTGCTACGCGGCATCCCTTCAGTGGCCCTATGCGCCCCGGTGCAAGGCACTAAACCCGTTTAAGCAAGGAAAACCTGGAGGATAGAGGCCTGGTCGCCGGTCTCAAGGAAAAAAAACTCCATTTGTAGTACACATTTTGATGTCTTACGCCAGGAGGTTTAAAACAAGCTGCACGATTGCAGAACACAACTTTTTCAGCTTTATCGTCAGCTAAAATTAGCCACGGCATCTGAAGAGTTGAATTTCAGATTTTTTAGGACGTCGTTAACACGTTTTCATAAAATGTCGTGTTGATTAATTCGAGAGCGCTCCATCCATTGTGTGAAGGATTTGTCAATAAAGAAGTTGAACGCAATCTGGTTGATTCTTCTTCTTTTTTGGGAATGCATCCAGGGATCTTCGACGTTTGCTACACCTGTTTTTGATTCAGTCAATTCCACGCTGGTATGACTGCACGATTACTAACTATGGTTGCACGTTTAATTAAATGCACGCTCCTGTTTTTATTTTATATCTGCACGCTGGTATTACTTCAACTTAATATTTTTTTCAACGTCACTGAATATATGATCGTTTGGAAATTTTCATTGTTAATCATTGGCAGCACTTATTGGCATATTTGAGGGCTGTTCACTGAAATCCAATAACTTCTGCTATCAGATAATTTCTGTACAATTACATAATGCCATATCGTCAAATACACACACACACACACACACACACACACATGTATATATATATATATATATATATCTATTGAATTTTCAAGGGCATCTTTATAAAATCTTATTCAGGTTCTAATGATTTTTTTTTTTTTTTTTTTTTTTTTTACCAACATTAATTTTGTACTGACTTATGACTGCTAGGGGTTTTTATATTGTTGTCTTTTGATGTCAGTTTGCTTAATGGGACTTTATGTATACATGTAAATAGTTTTATTATATAGCTTTATTATATTTAATCAAGTATTAAACAGTCAATCTTAATATTTTTTTTTATTTTTTTTTTTTTTTATTTATTTATTTTTTTTATGGATATTCAAGTAATATTAAGATTGATTCATAAAATTTTTTTTTTTTTTTAAATGTTATAGATATATTTAATATGTATTTCTTGCAATTTTTATTGCTATCAAACAAATATGGCAGTTATTAGTAAAATGTTAGATACTGGCAATTTAGGCCTTGGTGGATCCAGGACTAATGCTCGGTACAGGAAGATTATTAGGGATCTTCCTGGATCGTTATCAGATAACCTATTCTATTGTCCCAAGCCTGTACTATGTTTTCGAGAGTGTGAATCTAAGCGTTGTCTTACATGTCCATTAGCTGATAAGTCACAGATTTCAAATAATAACAATCTTAATTTGGTAAAATTTTGCAAAGCATACAATGTAATCTATTCATTGAAATGCAATTCGTGTAACATGGAATATATTGGACAGTCTTGTCAAAAATTACATAAGCGGCTAAATTTACATCGTTCTCATATTGATAAATATAAAAATTCTAAATTTCAAACAACTCATAATATTGAATATACTCATTTCAAAAATCATGATTTTAAAAATATTACTATTAAAATACTTAAAATACAAAAAAATTTTACTGAACGACTTTTTCTAGAATCTAAATATATAAGACATTTTAATACTACATATCCTTATGGATTAAATCAATTAGTATACAAAAAATCACATCCTGTATTTTCAGATTTAACTAAATATGAAAATTATAAAAATCTTTATTCCGGATTAAATTTTTCAAACTTAAAAAAAACTTCTAGATCTGGTAGAGGTAAACATAATAACAAAAAATTCACTGATGATATTGTGATTCAACAGGAGCTTGATAATCTTGAGGCACAATTTTGTAATGATTATTGTTGGCTTGCTATAAGAAAACATGTTTTTAGTATAAAAAAGAAATATATAAACCAATATTTCAAGGTATTTAAAAAGAATCAATATTCTCCACATTTTTGTGATATATTTTATGATATTCTACATTATAGAGCAAACCTATTAAATACAAGTCTTTCTAATAAACCTAAATATAAAACTAATAATACACAATTAATTATAAATTTTTCCAATCATGTATTTAATAATATAAATTTACAAACAACATTAATAATAATTTTCCAATAAAAAATTTTACCATTCACAAGACATATAAATATAATCGCACACTTGGACGTAAAATTTTTAATTACAATTCTTTTGCAAAAAATTTGGTCTCTTCAAAGAATTACCCATGTTATTGTAATGACCCAAAATATCAAAAGTATATAAATACAACACATGGTCATATCATTACTGGTGATCTTAATATTGTAGAACAACCTATTTTACAAAACTTAATGCATAATGGCACAAAATTTCGTCTTCCATATAAGTGTAATATCAAATCCATAATATTGCAGTTTATTCAAGATATTGATTTGTTTATATATAAAATTGCTGTTGATTACAATAAACCAATCGAATATTTCAGTGAATGGAGATTTTCTGTAATTGATAAATTAAAAAATGAAATTATAAAAAATTATCATCATATTACACATGCAGCTTTTAAAAACATAAATAAACATATATCAGAATTACAAAACAAATTTATAATTACTTATGTAGATAAATCTCCAAATAATTATGCTATCATTTGTAAAGAATACTATAAAGTGTTAATTCACAATGCAATCAACACAAGTAATATTTTTAATAAAACTAAATTAAATATTGAAATAAATAACAGAAAATTATTAAATTATCACAAATTACTAAAAATCAAATGTAATAATTTTAATTATCCTTATCTTGTTATAATTCCAAAATTTCATAAAAATCCTATTAAATTTCGCACTGTTACCATCGGTTGTAACACATATAATAAAAATGCAAGCAATTTACTACTTAATATTTTAAAGCAGATATATGATATAACGCTAAAACATAATAACCAACATTGCCTAAAAAATAGTTTTCAACTCATTAATAAAATACATAATATCAATCCGGTAAAATTCATAAAAACATTGGATTTTAATGATTTATTTAATAACATTGATATAAAAGACTTACATAAAACAATGTGTATATTATTTAAAGAATTTAAATCTCAATTAAAATTAAAAGAACATATTTCAGTAAATTTTTTTAAAACTTTACTAAATTTTACATTGCATAATAATTACATTATATATGACAATATTATCTATAAACAATGCCAGGGAATTCCGCAGGGCGGAACCGCATCTAGTATTCTCTCTGACCTTTACTTATATTATTATGAAAGAAATATAAGTCCGAACAATGATTATGTATTTTATCGCTATATTGATGACATTATCATATTTTATTTCAATGAAAAAAATTGCACATCACCACTCAATTTTTATCCTACTCAGCTTAAATTAAGCGAAAATGATTTAATTAATAATAATATAAACTTTCTTGACTTAAAAATTAATATTACTAATAATTATAAATTAATTTTTGATATTTATGATAAGAGATTTGATTTCCCATTTAAAGTAAATATTTTTACCAATTATGCTTCATGTTTACATAAATCTGTTTATAAAAATATAATTATCAATTATCTACATCGTATAAAATACTTATGCTCAGATATAAATAAAAACAAAAATATTAGATATATTCGAGATCAAGCAAAAATATATGGATATCCTATTTTTATGATAAATTCAATCATCAACTCTTTTAAATAACATTTATTATATAATTTAAATATAAACATGGTATGTAATAAATTATTGTTTTAGTGTGCGATAACATATAACAAAAGATATAGAAAATAATAATTATAACATACATTATTACAATTATAACATATTAGGAAATTTAATATTTAATATTTGTTTGAACATTATATACACTTTATGTAGAAAATTACAAATATAACATACATAATTACAATTATAACATATTAGGAAATTTAATATTTGATTGAACATTATTTATACTTTGTATAGTTGTGATTGTGCGTTGCCGATCACCTCTGTTTAAGGTATTATTGATGTGCAGTTTTCATAAATTTATAAATTTACTTATACAATAACAAATTAAATTATACAATGATAACATTGGTGATTATAACTCATATATATATATCTATTTGCAATATATATAAAAATAAATATATATAGTTTTTATTTTTGTCTATGAATAATTAAAATTAACAAGTATTTTAATTACTGCATTGCATTAATTTGATTGAAAAACAGTAGTAATACTATTAATTATCAACATTATAAATTTTGAGATATTTTGAATTGTTTATGAATTATTTAATTAGATATTTAAATTAATCTATAAATATAAAATATATTTACAATGTAGTATAAATTAAACATTAATTATTTAAAAACAAGTCTAATATATATTTAAGTAGTAGTAAAAATAAAACATTAATTATTTAATAAATGTCTATAATATCAGTGGATTAACACAGCTGGCAGCAAATATAATTTGAATTAAAATAATATCTCTTTTACATAATATATTCTTGTTAAGAATATCTGAAATGCTGTGCAAGTTGAATTAATTCTGTGTAGATTTATTCATATAGTAGTATTATATTTTATTTGAATTTTAAGTAAAACTACAAGTTAGTATTGTTTTTTAAAGTTTATTTATATAAATAAATCTAATGAAGTGAGTATGTAACTAATAAAGTGGATATTTAACTAAATATTAATTATGAACTATTATAATACCAATAGATGGCGACACTTTACCTTTCAGGTAGTTGTAGATAATATTGTTAATATTATATTTAATTTAACTATAGAGGGAGCTATTGATTGTATATTAATTTTACTTTCAGGAATTAAAATTGGATGGAGTAATATATATTCACGGATATAAATTTGTTATAAGTGTATTAAAACCAGAATTATTTTGAGTGTTTTTGAATCATTTTGTGATTGGGTGTTATTTATGGGGTTGTGTTTTAAAAAAAAGTGTGCTCTCAACTTGTCTTACAAATCATTTCTCTCAACTCGACTTAGTTAACATGTATGATGCATTGCCATGTGGATGTGAATATTATGTAGACGTTGTGACATTTTAAGGATTCTGTATAATTATTGTGAGTAAAATATTTTATCTACACTTTACGCGTTCATATTTCCAATTTTATTATTTCAAAACTGTTATCTCGTGGTAATTTAGTGAGGTGTTAATTACAGTTTTTTGGATAATCGATGTGAGTGAAATATATTGTATTTTCTTAATGGTTTTTTATTTCCTATTTAAATATTTCCAAATTTTAATATTTCCAATTGTTGTCTGGTAATAATTCAGTGTACCTGGATGATTCTACTGATCTTAGCATTATGCCAGTAGAATTATGAAACACTGAATTATTATTTAAAACACATGTGGGTGCATCCAGGCTGATGAGTACATGTGCATGTGTTTTTCCATGTCCAATTCATATTTAATTCTCATGTGGTCCAATTTTCCATTGTGTATGGTTCATATTTAATTTGTTAATCCATTTGTGTTTACTTAATTGCAACTCCAATTTATAATTTTTTTTTTCCCCTTTCTCTCTATTTCTTTTTTCAATATTCTTTTGGTATGAGTAAAATTTGGCCAATTACCATTGAAGCATCAGCTATGGTAATATTATGTTTGCACATGTTAATTATTAGCTATGTGGTATTCTGTATACACAGTATCATTGATTATCTCTTTGGAGATTTAAGTAGAATAGAACTTGATATGTTTTTTGAAATTCATAGATATTATAATTATATATATATATATATATATATATATATATATATATATATATATATATATATATATATATATATGTTATCAAACACACGCTGAAAAAGTTATACAAAAACTAATTTATTGTATTTTTATTTATATGACAAGATATATTTTAATTACTGCTAAAATATTTAACAGCACTTACTAAATATTATCATTAAAACAGTGAGAGTTTTCAACATGTACTCAATTCTTATTCATATATTTAATTAGGTTTCAACTAGATTTTCATACAAATAAAAAATCCTTATTTCTAAGTGAAAGGAAATTATAATTTAAAAACTTCATACAAATATATTGTTAATTATTTTTATTTAATATTTTATGCACATTTACGTACATTTTTAAACTACATGTAAAAGCTTTCAAAACATTCTTTATATTTTAACAAGGAAGAAATTCAAAACATTTTACCAAATAGCAAGATATAAAAAATGTTCAACTTATGCTTAATTATTATTAACATATTTAACTCAGTTTAAATTAGAATTTCTTAGACGTTGGTAATCATTAATTATAAATAAATTTAATTTATATTAAGCAATATTGATTAGTTAAAAACATAAATTAAATACGGTTTTAATGAAGCATCCTGGAAATTTGATTTAATATTACGGTCAGTTAAAAAATTATGAACTAAATACAAAGATTTTAAAATATTCATTACATTTTTTCATGGAAAGAATTTCGAAATATCTTCCCAACTCTAAAATCTCGTATTTCTTATTTGAGAATTATAAGATTTATTTTCTTGAAATAGGTTATTTTTAGAACACGAAAAATGTTCAGTGAAAGAATCGTATGTTTTTGAAACGTTGAAAACGAAACATAAAACCCGAATCCTTCTGACAGAATTTTTATCCCATTTGTTACTTTTTATTTTTGTAGCCTTTTTTTATGTTACAAATCATACGCAAAGAAAAATCAGCATAGAATTTTTTCCTCGTATTATATAATACGACAAAAGATAAAAGTTTTAATGATTGTTATAAAAGTAAAACAGCACTTAGTAAATATTCTTTTCAAAAATAATTAACAAGTAAATTAATAAAAAAATCCCATATTTAACTCTGGTTCTATTAGAAATATTCAAAAATAAAAATTCCTAATTGAAACTGAAATGAATTTATATTAAATAAAATTAATTCATTAAAAACACAATTGGATTTTGTTTTAAAATACTAGTATCTAAATATTATTTAACCATTAATATTAGTTCAAAAATTATAAACTGAATACATAGCTTTTAAAATGTTCTTTATTTTTTCCAAGAAAAGAATTTTGAAAGATATTCCCATGTACAAATGAGTTGATGGTTCAAGAAATATGTTAAAATTATATTTGGAAATAGATTGTTTTTAGAACACGAAAATATTTGATTAAAGAATACACAAAAGATACTTCTGAAACGCTGAAAACGAAGTATAAAACTTCATTTTTTTTTTCGCACGAAAATGTTCGATTAAAGAATCCGCATCACATGCTATTGAAACGTTGAAAACGAAATATGAAACTTCAAATTCCTTTGACAGAATTTTTACGCCATCTATTACTTTATATTTTTGTAACTATATTTGTATTACCAATTGTACTCTCAACAAATTCAGGATACAATGAAATTTTTCTCTTATTATTTAATATCACAAAGTAGAAGTTTTAATGAATGTTAAAGGACTTAACATAATTTTGTTAATATTTTTGACGGAAACATAAAAAAAGGAATTTTGTCAACCTTTTCCTAACTCTTATTCATATATATTTAAATGTTTCAATTAGTATTTCTTAAAATTGTTAATTATTGATTCAGACTAAAATAAACTTATAAGATCCTAGTAATAAAACAATACTAAGCCAATAATTTACTATTTGGCTGTATCTTTGCCAATAATGTATGTATCCTGACTCTTTGTTGTCTAATATTAACAACAATGATATGAAATATTTTTTCAAATGTTAGGGTGTTTATATTTTGCTAACATTAGTGAATTTTGCTATCAATATTTTCAATATAAAACCAATATTGATAAAATATTCATTCCTAATATAACCAATGTTTGTTTGCTACTTGGAGACGGTTTGTGTAAAGATATTGTTAATTATTTCCTCGGATTGTTTATATAAATTTACAAATATGACAATTACGTAAAATATCACTTATTTTACTAGGAAAGTATGATTAAATTAAGTCTGGTATCTAAACTCTAAAGCAATATGACGTCGTAAAGTATTTTAATGACAGCTTTTTGAAATTATATGTTAACACAACAGACGCATTAGATGCATATTAACTAAAATGTTTTAATAATTAAAAATAAAAATATACAGAAACTCGTCAAACATTATAATAATATTTTAAGCTATATTTATAGAAGTAACGGCTATTAAAGTAGTAACTGGTTAACTTAAACTGAACAAACTCTTTTTAAAGTTCTATTTGTTTATTATTATTATTTAGAAAAGCATTCACATTAATACATAATTGATACATATTTTAAACTATTTTTACACTACATTTATGTATACATATATATAAATACTTCTATGATTCTCAAAAGTGTATTAGCATACATAAGAAGTTTCTTTATAGAAAAATATATTCATTTCTACCCTATTTCATTAATATCATGCGATATATTTTCTTTTCGCATACTGAAAATTATGGAAGGTCGTTAATTTTTAATAAAAAATAAATATATTTCTGAATTTGAAAAATCTATCGTTTAGTTTTACTTTATTTTGATATTTTCCTGAGTTTTTATAAAGCTGAGTAATGTTTGAATATAGAACTTTTAGAGCCAAATGGAAATAGAAAGGGGAATAAAAAACTTTAATGTCTTACATTTTCCACTGAAATAAATATTCTTTGAGTATTAAGACTAAATAATTTTTAATTAATTTTGTGAGAAAGAAATAGCGTGTATTGCTAATGAAATAAAAAATAGGTTATGAGTTTTTCTTTTTAAAAATATCGATTTATTTTATTTTTGTCATATTATATGGTTATATTTTTCTGACGTGACTGAAATGTAAAATATTCTTTTTAAATTAAATTTTATGAAGTATCGTATAGGATTATCTTTTTCAAGTACATAAATATTTAATTTTTTAGCACCATTCTAGCATAATAATAAAGAATAAACATTTTATTCTTATAAAAATTACAAAAGTATGAATGCGTTCAATATCGTACTGTTATCATGTTATTTAGTTAAAAAAAACTTTTACGAATATTTTATTATTATGAAATACATTTTATTAAGCTAAAAAGCATTTGAAAATTTTAATTAGCTTATAACATTTATATTCTTTTGGTCAATTTTCTTCCTCCAGTAAACTTATGAAAATAATTAATTATGGAAAGAATTTGTGGCCATATATTCAAAAGAAAAAATATTTATATATTTTTTTAATGAACAAAAAAAAATACTGCAAAAAAAAATAATATTTATTATTTTTGGAGATTTTTTTTAAGGAAAAATTAAAAGCTCTAAAATTAAACTATCAACATATGAGAAGCATTATTTATCCTTGATAAATATAAATGCGAACTTTTTTTATTATTTTATGAAAGTTCTGGAATTGAAAAAATAACTCAAATCTTAATTAATATTAGTTAATGCATTCATAACTAAAATTTATCTAAGTAAAGAATTGTTAATTAATAATAATAATAATAATAATAATTGAAGAAGAAAAGTTACAATTTTCTAATTACATAATTACATCAGATAAAAGATATTCCTGAATTAGTTTTAATGAACAAAGAAATTTTCCAAAGCAATAGACAATGATTGTTATCAAAAAATAATATCCATGATAAAGACAGTGTTTTATATGCATTTTTAAAATAAGGAATGCAAGACAAAAAAAACTGCACTGTTTACTTTTGTAACCATAATTACACTTTATATTTATATATTTGCACTTTATATTTTAAACTAAATAATTTTTAATTAATTATGTGAGAAAGAAATAGCGTGTATCGCTAATTAAATAAAAAATAGATTACGAGTTTTTTTTTTTTTTAAAGAATCTCGACTTATTTTATTTTTCTAATTTTTCTGACGTAATTGAGATGCAAAATATGCTTTTTAAATTAAATTTTAATTTATATCTTATAGTATTATATTTTTTAAGTACATAAGTATTTAATTTTTTAGCACCATTCTAGCATAATAATGAAGAATAAACTTTTTATACTTATAAAAATTACAAAAGTATGAATACGTTCAATGTCGTACTGTTATCATATTATTTAGTTTAAAAAACTTTTATAAATATTTTATTATTATGAAATGCATTTTTTTAAGCTGAAAAGCCTTTGAAAATTTTAATTAGCTTATAACATTTATAATCTTTTGGTTAATTTTCTTCCGCTAGTAATCTTATGAAAATAATTAATTATGGAAATAATTTGTGGCCATATATTCAAAAGAAACTATTTATAATTCTTTTTAATGAACAAAAAGTAAACTGTAAAAAAAATAATATTTAGAATTTTCGGAGAAAATAATGTTTGTAAAAAAAAAGTGAAAGTGATTAAGTTCTAAAATTAAACTATCAACATATGAGAAGCATTACTTATACTTGATAAATATATATGCTAACTTAAATTTGTTTATTTCATTAAAGTTCTGGAGTTGTACAAATAACTGAAATGTTAATTATTACTAGTTAATGCTTTCATAACTAATTTTTTTTAAGTAAAGAATTATTAATAAATAATAATAATAAATTGAAAATAAAAAGTTACAATTTTCTAATTACACAATTACTTTAGATAAAAGATATTCCTGAATTAGTTTTAATGAACAAAGAAATTTTCCAAAGCAATAGACAATGATTGTTATAAAGGTGTTTTATATGCATTTTTAAAATAAGGAATGCGAGACAGAAAAAAAATGCACAGTTTACTTTTGCAACCATAATTATACTTTACAAAAAAAAACAAAAAAAAACAAAAAAAACAGTAAAAGCTTTATCTATTCAATAAAATATAGATGTTACAATTACATCATTCTATACATTCTCGTAATATATTTAAGATATTTGGATCTAAAATCTTTAATTACTTGTGCAGAATAGACATTAATAAAATTACAAAAAAAAAAAAGAAATATTGTTTATTTGCATTTGTTCTTTGCTTTTTTCATTATCTGTCTCATCAGATTTCAACATTACACACATACAAAGTATTCTAAAATTCACTAAACGTTTTAAAAATTCAATTAAAAATAAATGGTGACATATATTAATGTTATTGCAGAATATTAATGTGTAAAGTCAGGAATTTCTTTAATATGCTTTCATGTTTTAATTTCAGATATCAACGATACATGACGGAGAGCTGTCTTAAACTGATAGAGCTCTCACACGAATGTATAAAAAGGATCAAAGTTTACTCAGCTTTTAACCTAAATTATGTTTAGCTATTAAAACGTCAAAAAATGGTATGCGTTCAGAAATTGCAAAGTTATTTTGAGCTTTCTTAGAGTTTGAGACAGTGCAGCGCAATTTATGGGCGATATATCGGGCCATTTATCGGCGATACAACACTGTTAAAAATTTGCAGCAAACTGTCCAGTCATTTGACCGTTTTTATAGAAAATGGTGACATAACTGTAATTTAACGCTATTCTGACCATATTATTGCCCATATTATGGTCATAATAGAGTTAAATTGCAATTATTTAACCGTTTTCTATAAAAACGGTCAAATGACTGGATAGTTTGCTGCAAATTTTTAACAGTGAAGCAAGAAAGCATACCAATGAAATTCCAAACCTCACACATTACTATCCTGTAACAATAACATCAACAGATAATACCAAATATATGTTATTGAATTTTTAAAAAATCAGGTCATTTTAGGTCACCATGTACAGTTGGTCCAAAAAAAGAAAAAAATACCACCATATAATTTATCGGCTAATAGACACAATTAAAAAGAAAACATTCTATAGGGAATCATGTCTTTTTAAATCTACATTGAAAACTAAACATAATAGGCCATCTTCATACCGGAATTAAATGAAACTATGAAGCTTTCGATACGAACACCTAATTCTGACATCGTATTCGGATTCTTTGGTGAAATTTCTTGGGGTACCAAAAAGGTCACCATGTACAATTGGTCCAAAAAAAGAAAAAAATACCACCATATAATTTATCGGCAAATAGACACAATTAAAAAGAAAACATTCTATAGGGAATCATGTCTTTTTAAATCTACGTTAAAAACTAAGCATAATAGGCCATCTTCATACCAAAATTGCATGAAACTATGAAGCTATCAATACGAACACCTAATTTTGGCATCTTATTCGGATTCTTTGGTGAAATTTCTTGGGATACCAAAAGAGAAGTTATTCGGTCAAGTACTTTAGGACTTAGTCAAATGAAAAGTTTTAAACCCTTAATGTTAAATTCAAATGTTCTTGTTAAAAAAAAACATTATATAGGAAATCAAGTCTTTTTAACCCTCTAAGCGTGTGGAACGTAATATTCCGTTCACTAAGCTCCAGGTTTCACTGCAATATATGCAATGTTTAAGATAATATCATTCTATAGATTTAATGAATTTTCAAAACATTGAAGAATGATTAATACTCTCAAGGGTTACATTCATATTTGTAATTAAGTTTTATTTATAATGCTGAAAGAATCATATTTTTTTAGCATTTAAAACAAAATGCAAAGAAAACAACATTACAATTTTACCCTTTTTCAAAACGCTCAGAGGGTTAAATCTGCGTTAAAAACTAAGCATAATAGGCCATCTTCATACCAAAATTGCATGAAACTATGAAGCTTTCAATACGAACATCTAATTTTGGCATCTTATTCGGATTCTTGGGTGAAATTTCTTGGGATACCAAAAGAGAAGTTATTCGGTCAAGTACTTTAGGACTTATTCAGATGAAAAGTTTTAAACCCTTAATGTTAAATTCAAATGTTCTTGTTTAAAAAAAAAACTGCAATGCGGGTAGTTTTTAAAGCATAGCTCCAACATTACTTGAGGGAAAAGAAGGAAATATTAATGCGCATATTTGAAGTTTTTAGAAATCGATTTATCTGAAGTTTTTATAGATTAAAATATATATTTGTTTTCGATTGATAATTTCAAAATTTATATATTTTGAAATTAATAATCGGAAAGAATTTGTATTCACCCCATAAAATATTTAACAGATATCGATTTTTAAGAACTTTAAATATACGAATCCAAAGTTTCATTTCATTCCGCTAAGTATTTTTTGAGTTATGCTGAAAAAACTTCCCGAATTGCCAATTAAAAAAATTAGTTTGACATTAGAATTTCTACATAATCTACATAATTCCCTAAACTGCTTAATCGAATGAATTCCCGTTTGGTATCCCTTGTTGTTGTTTTCTGTGAGTTTACAGTTTAGAGTTATAAATTTGTTGAACTAACCCAATTTTCTTTCAGGTCCACTACGAGAGAGAACCGTGACTACATCTGTAGGTTTTCACACCCCTCAAGTTGTGATAGAGCAAGTACGGGTTGGAACATCCCGACTTAAGGCCTAGGGCCTGTTCCCTTTTGGGTTTCTGGCTCCGAAGCTGTTGTGGGACGCCGGCCCGTCTCCAAGTGTCTCTCAATGACTCCCCGTGGTTTCACCGCGTATCGCAACGGCCTACGTCGTCGACACGTGGGTTCAAGGTTAGAGGGTCCGCAGGTGGCGGTCTTCTGAACGGCCGAAGCGCCGTAGCGAGTCAAAGCTACTGGCGCGGTGAAAGTCTCTCAGGACTTGGGTTCGGTGGTCGTCTACGCGCGGTACGCTCCCTTATGGGCGACTGCGGCGCAGCTTACTTCTTATCCCCTTGTAAACTTTATCAAATAATCCAAATATAGGTTTCAAAATTGGATGTTTATATTGAATATTTTTAAGTGTGATACAATTCACGTATCCCTAAGCTTATATTTTAAAAATACTTTTCAAGAAAATATAATTCTAAAACGTTTTTCTCTGTGTCTACTTGCCAAAAAAATCGATGTGGAAAAGCGTTTTTTTTTCTAACCGTCTGTACGTACAGAAAAAAGGACCCCATCTGTTTTATTACCAAATAGCTTCAGAGAAGCGAAAATACTCATTCTTTTGGAAAGTATGTCTTCTTTAAATATATGTTAAAAAGTTATTCTTAGAGAGTCATCTGCATATACAAATTGTAACAAACTTTGAAATTTTCTCATACACTCCAATATACACTACTCTTGTTGACACTCATATTAAAATTTTTCGTTAATTTTTACTTTAGGATATCAAACGGACAGTTTTCGATGAAGCAATTTAGGAATTAGGCAGATGTAAAATTTGGAACTCATAATGTTTTACAATTCCAATATGCGGGTAGTTTTTATGTATAATTCAAAACATAATTGGCAGAATGAGCTATAGTTTTGGATTCGCATACCTAAAGCGTCTAGAAATCAATTTCATTTAAAATTTGTATGCGTTGGACTACAATTTGTTCGAATATTAATTTCAAAATATAAAAATTATGAAATTAATAATTCGAAAAACACGTATAATTTGTAACGTATACATATTTTACGAGAAATAGATTTCTAGAAGTTTTAAATGTGAGAATCCAAAATTACAGTTCATTTTGTCAAGTAGTTTTTGCACTGTGCTCTACAATTACTTAAAGTTTGTAAACTTGGCACTGAAACATCCTGTATATACATTTCACTTACATAAAGAGAGAAAGGGAACATATTGAGAAGTAGATGCATATAAAACTAGGTTGTCTACAGCGATATTGATTTTTCTGGGGATTAGGCATTCTAGCGTCAAAATTGTTTCATAAATAAAATAAGGCGTTTATGAAGTTAAAACATGTTCAATATTTTACAAAACACCATTCTATCTACATTAATACCAGTAATTTAGAAAGCTGAATTCTAATTTAAACATTCTCGATTATCATCAATGCTATCACATTAACACGGTTGCCCCGAGCGACTATTTTTTTATTCTATTTCAAAGGGTTTGTGCCACTTTTTCAAACTATAGTTCCTGTCATATACATCTACGCACAACAACTGCTAGATAAATTTACCACAAAGACTATTTTTTTAAATAGTAATACAAATAGTATAAAAAATAAAGAAAACTGCCCAGTTAAGCTGAGGGCATTGAGCTCACAGGCTATTCAAACTAATTGTATATTATGCTATTTTTTCAAAGAATAATGCCACTCGAAAAAATAAAGGAACCGACACTATATTAAGGGGGGGGGGGGTAAGCACCGGTTTCCACCCTTTATACTTAACCAATAAACCCCCAAAATCTAATCAGGCAAGCGCCTTACCACAATGAATTTATACATAAAATTTGAAAAACATCGGATAATTTTGCTTGAAAAACCCATTTATCTAAATTAAGGGAGGTGAGCCCCCTGTTCCCCCCTTTATTCTTAACAAATGAAAACCCAAAACTAATCAGGCAAGCGCCTTACCACAATGAATCTATATACAAAATTTGAAGAAAATCGGATAATTCTGCATGAAAAACCCATTTATCTAAATTAAGGGGGATTAGCCCCCCGTTTACCCCCCTTTATACTTACCCAATGAACATCTAAAACTAATTAGGGAAGTGCGTTATCACAATGAACCTATATACAAAGTTTAAAGAAAATCGGATAATTCTGCATGAAAAACCCATTTATCTAAATTAGGGGGGTATCCCCCCTTTCCCCTTTTATACTTAACCAATGAACCCCCAAAACTATTGACAGAAGCGCATTATCAAAATGAACCTATATACAAAGTTGGAAGAAAATGGGATAATTCTGCATGAAAAACCCATTTATCTAAATTAAGGGGGTTATCCCCCCGTTTCCCCCCTTAATACTTAACTAATGAACTCCCAAAAATAATCAGAGAAGCACCTTATCACAATGAACCTATATACGAAATTTGAAGAAAAACGGATACTTCTGCATGAAAAACCCATTTATCTAAATAAAGGGGGAGTTAGTCCCCCCCTTTCCCCCCTTTATACTTAACCAATGAACTCCCAAAACTAATCAAGGAAGCGCCTTATTAGAATGAACCTGTAAACAAAATTTGAAGCAAAACGGATAATTCTATCACGAGTTATCGCGTTACGTACATACATACATACATACATACATACGTACATACATACATACGTACATACATACAGAACGGGCGGGCACATTAGCTCTCAGGCTTTGATAGCCTGTGAGCTAAAAAGTAGTCGCCTGTGGTACTCCTGCATTAATTTTTGTACAAATCAAATAGTCCGAAAAAAAATGTATGGGTATCGCAAAAAAAAAAAAGGGGGGGGGCGCAATCAAATGCTGACTTTTATCTTCTTTTTTTTAGTAGTTTGTTTCAAAATAACAGATAGGTTCGTTTTTGATAAGAAACTAATCAAATTATCTCTAAGCACCGGATTGCCATAACGATCACACCGTGCTTTGTAAAATGTTCAAATCTCAAAAGTAAAAACTATTAAATAATAAAATAAAATTTTTAAATAAAGTATTCTTATTAAATAATTTATTGATATTGTTGAATAAGCTGGCTTTTTATAAAGAGAAGATAAGTTTTCAAATGAAATAATAAAAAGTTTTACCTTGGTAAATTAATTTATTATGAACATTTTTGTCAATTTCGCAAGAATGAAGGGCTGATTAATTCCATGTGCTATTTTTCAACTTTACGATTGTCATGCATTTTCATAGAAATGCATATCATGACTGAAAGACGGTTCGGTTCTTTCGATTTCTGGTAGTTGACTTTCGTTCTTTCAACATTTTTAATTTCGAGTTTCGTTCAAAACAGTTTCGAAAATTATTTAATAAGTGTTCGAATCTCAAAAGCTGTCAACATATTTGCCTCACCTTACACAAAAGCAGACAAACGGTAAAATTTAGACAGCATATAAAATAAGTTGTAACTTGTTGACAATTTACGAATTAAAAAAATATATTGTTGAATTGAACTTTTAAGAAAATAAAAAGCAAATTATTCATAAAAATGTTTTTATCCTTACTGAGAAAAGATATTATCATAAACACACGAATTTTGATTACTAAATCTACTAAATTTGCTGGACTTATTTTCATAATATATACATATATATATATATATATATATATATATCTGCACATTATATGTATATATATATATATGTCATTTTAAAAAATGTCTCGCAAAAAATAATTCGTTAATTCATGTGAAAACAAGGTTAACAAACGGAAAGAAACAACTAATGTTCATAAGTTTTTTGTAGCCTTATGTCCCCTGTTTTTTTTTTTTTTTTTTTTTTTTTTTTTTTGTTAGGACGCTAGCTATTGGTAAAAGGATGTTGATTGGAATCCCGACGACTCAGCATGAATGTTTGTTGTGAATCAGATTCCACTTTAAACGGTTGCACCGGTGTGTTTAGCCCTTGTGTACAAAATATGACCGTAGCTCCCCGAACACACCAAACCAATCATAAATGTTCAGGACATGTACGAATGTCTGTGTGCTTTTTCCTAATACTTTCTTATGGATTTCATAAAATGTAAAATATAACATGATTTACAAATTTTCATTTTGACAAATTATTTCAAAGATTTAAATATAATGCCTTAGTTGAAGCCCAGTATTAGATCAGTATTGTTTTTATTAAATATATCTTGGAGAATATTAAAAATATTGCCACGGGATATTTTCTCAACAGTGGGTTGTTAATACTAAATCAATATTGCATCATAATTGGCAAAAATCATTTCGCTATTTCATTGTTAATGTTTCTACAACATTGTGATTTTGTTTAAAATATTTTCAATATAAAGCCAATATTTGATCAATATTGTTATTTCTTTAGAAATGTGTCCAAAGATTGCAATATTGGCGCAATAATGGGCCCCATAAAACCAAAAGTCTTTTGCGACCAGGTTAATTTTTCAGGCTTATGCACTCTAAAAAATAAATGTGTAAATTGAACAATTTTACACGTATATATGTGTAAATTTCTAAAATTACACGCTTGTCATACAAATTACACATTTTTTCCAAACTTTTACCTGTTTTATATGTATTTTAGCTTATGAAACTAAGTGTGTAATTTGTTATCACTTGAAAACCCCCAAAAAGTGTGTAAATGTAGTAAAATGACTGAATTT
The DNA here is from genome assembly GCA_963931845.1 of Maratus michaelseni. NCBI lineage: Eukaryota > Metazoa > Arthropoda > Arachnida > Araneae > Salticidae > Maratus > Maratus michaelseni. The sequence continues at coordinate 192,951,917 of OZ007587.1, forward strand.
ACACGAATTGGTGTGTTATTGTAATTTACACATAATTATACGTACACGGATAAGTGTGTAAATGTTAAAAAACAGTCACAATTTATTATTTGAAGAAAGAAATTATCGTCTGCTATTTTATTTTATTTTTTTTATTCTTTCAAAATGGCGTATACAAATAAACTGTCAGTCAAAGGCTACAGTTTTGTGTTTTTCGTTAAAAAAAAATAACTATCGTTGGGAAAATTTGTTCTTTAAATTGTAATTAAATATTTCATAAAGTCATTGTGAATTTAACGTCCGCATCATGCAGATTTTTATAGAACATTTATTAAAGTTATAGAAGAAATAACACCTGCCAACTGCATTCAAACATAAACATCCTCCAACGAGCGGGAAGATATGTTTTTGTTAGTTTTTATGAAGTGCTAAACAGGATATTTAACTGTTGAAAAAGATTAGAATTATTCTCTAGAAAAAAAATAAGTGTTTTATAGTTAATGTTCCAGAAGACTGTCTGGAGTATGACTTTGGATTAAAAATTACGTAAGCATGATGAACTATCATCTATATCTCAAAACACAGGATTACTCCATGCTATCCGATCAAAATAGGTATGTAAAAATCTAATTTTTCCTATTCTATGTATTTAAAATCATTACAATAGCTCCAACAACAGGGCTTGAAAAAATGTTTGTTATTTTGAATTCGAAAGAATTTAAGTATAATTTTACTAAAATATTTTAATTATCAAATAATAATAGCAAAGAAGGATAACTGTATTTTTTCTTTTTGCTGTGCAGGGGTCGAAAGCAGCGCGCTACAAGTAGCGAAACAACAGTAGTCGCTACTTTTTACAGTAGTTTGTAGTGTAGTGCGCAATATTTTTAACAATGTAATGTAGCGAGTAGCACCACGATTAAAAATGAGAATTTTCTGGAAAAAAAATACGGAAAGTTTGAGGAAAAAAATAGTTTTCTTTTCCACTTTTTTCCCTAATTTTTTCCAATTTTGAAAAAATTAAATTTCAGCTAAAAAATAATATATTCAGATTTTTATTATGGATTACATTTTGATATTATTTCTTTATATTTTTTCATGTTCAGTGTCCCACATGAAAAAGTTTACATGGAAAATATGATCTATAAGCAATTTAGGAAGAACTTGAATCATTTAAAGGACCCTTCACATTTTTTTCATACCTTAAAATATTGATTTTAAAATAATAAAAACTGTCACAGAGCAGCTGAAATCACCAATGAATCTGTTATGTAGCTGTATATATGTACAAAGAACCTTACTAAATAATAGCTAAATAGGAACCTAAATATAATGATAATTTCTACTCATAAATTTCTGATTATGTTTTCTATATAACTATAAACAAAAGTTCACAGAAATAAGATCGCGTGAAAAAATGTAAGCAGACCCCTGGAAATATAATTAAATACAACTTCTCTTTTTAGAAATTAAAATTCGTGGGCAAAATTATTTCAATAATACCAGTAGGTTTTTTAATATAAAATTTGAAATATGCATTTATTTGCATAGCTGCAAATTTTCATGTTATCAGATGATAATTGCCAGAAATATTTAACTATTATTAGAAACAAATTCTTTTTTGCTGGCATGCTATTGTAATTATTTGCTTTTTTACTCTTCTCTTACTTTTCCTTAAATATAGATTCTTAGACTCTAACTGTATTTTTATTTTAAATATAAACGCATGTAAATAAGCTTTGCTAAGAAAATTTAAACAATTTTCTGTGAAAAATTTAGTTTAAATCAATACTTATAACTATTAAAAATCCACCTGTTTTATTCCTTTCATTAAAAAAAAAAAAGATTATATATATATATATATATATGAAATGAATGTGAAAAAGTATGAAAGAATATTGAATGTGAACGAATGTGGATTGATATGAAAGGATAGTTAGTTAAACCCATTCCAAATCAAAAACTGAAATATAAAAATTCAAAGTTTAAAATCCCTAAATCGTGTGTCAAAATTTTAAAGTCTTGCCTTCATTTCTAGTTGCCCCTGTAACTTAACTTTCCTTACGATACATTTATTACGAACAGATACCAATTTTGAATCCTAGTTAAGATTAAAAGTGCTGACGGTAGCGCATCTCTCTTCTCCCGGTGGCTACATCTTGCATGTTAATTATCTGGGCTGCTTACCCAGATATGAGTCAAGGGCTAATTAGCCAATTAAATGACATTATTTCATAAGTTGCAAAGCGGTCTCTAGCGGTGGTCCGGCTGTATATAATGTGAGGAGCACGTTTTTGCGTGGCTTTTTGACTCTAATCACTCTCCACAAAAACTACGGCCAGTATTCTTCGAAGTGCGACGGCATCCTTGCCATTGTAAGTCCGGCAATTCGCCGAAATATGAACGATAAGACGATGTTTCCCCGGTAAAAGACTCTTCAAACTGTCCCCTGGGCCTAGCTTAAAGAGAGACTTGTAATTACAAAGGAATAAACGCTAGTTCCCAGGAAAATGCTTGCTGATTTCTTTTACATTCGCACGACTACATCAACGACGTTATACCGATTACTGGAATGTGTGATAGCGGCGATCGACCGTCTGTCGTTTCAGAGGGATCGATGTGCGTTCGTTATATCGAGGTGCGCCCGTTATACAGAGGCGTATCGATATCTTACAGTGAGTCGGTAGGATTTAAATACCTGCCATGGGAAAATCCTTTCTTTTAAATAACTATTCATTAATAGGAAACATCGTAATCGAACCAACCATAAAAAGACTATTTTTAATCACCGGGCCTTTAAAAGAAAATAACAGAAGACTAGTGTGTTTAACTGAAAAGAAAAAGTTTGTGTCCAAAATAAAGAAATAAATATCTACAATCAGTTAATAAAAGAGCTCCTGCTTCCTCATTAAGCTATCAAATCTCGGATAAACATTTTATTTCGTTGCCTACTTAAAATAAACAATTTTTCTTCAGCGCTTCACTCCAAAAGAAAAACAGTTTTGTTCATTCACTTTCAATAGTTATCTCAAATGACCTACTATCCAGCGAAAGGGATGGTTCAGAGATGGTTTGTGGAAAATTCAAGGTCAACGATCTCCTGGCAGAAGGAGGAATGTTCTTTTTTTCTCCCTTTCTTTGTGTGTGTCAAGAGTCCGTTGTTTTGTTGATGCTCCCTGTTTTGGTTTCAGTTTAAATGGTGATAATTTTTTTTTCTTTTTTTTTCAAGTGAGTAGTCTGTGCAATCAAATGGATTTAAAAGAAAAAGAAGAAATAGGTATGTTCGATTTTGTTATTTTTTAAGAAGAATTTAAAAGCGGACAGAAACTTTTTATTTTTTGAAGCAGTAAGAGAGAAAAACAATTAAAGAAAAACAATTTGAAATTTTATTATTTTTTAAGTGTTATTTTTCTGAAAAATACTATTATTATTTTACTATTATTATTATTATTATTATTATTTATTATTGTATTATTATCTCATCCTTTTACACTTAAGTGATTTAATGAAGCAGGTTATTTTTGTTTATTATTTTGGAAAATTAAGCGGGATTTAATGAAAAATTAAGAAAAAAAAAAAAAAAAGGGCAAATTTTTTGGAAAAAAAAAAAAAAAAAAAAATGAGTTTCTCATATAAAAATGACCTATTAAATGTTTTTAGATATTTCTGTAAATATGTGTTGTAAAAAGTTTATATATGTCGGTAATCAAGTGGTAATAATAAATGTGTGTGCTCCAGGTAAGAATTAACCTCTGTACAATGATGAGGTGCACCAAAAACTGATGTCATTCAAACTGATGTCACGAATTTTCAAAGATTCCTGGCGCACTGTGCACAAAAGTGCTAGTGCCAATGCACATATTTTACTGCTTTAGTTTAACTCTTGAGATATCTGTTTTTGTCATAGTAAGACTAAACAATTTTTCAAGAAAAATATATGCTTTTTTATTTTGCGTTATTGTTATTATTGCTATTTTTATTATATTTACCTTTTTATTCTGAAGAATTATATTTTTAGTATTTCCCTGACCAAATATATTTTTGAAACAGTTGCCTTTTTAGTAAATGCACCAAGAATTTAATTAGTGTCATGATTATCCCCAAAGTTATATTAGTGAAAAGAAAGGTATAGGTTCCACCCCTATCCTCATTTAATGACAAAATGAACCCGTTGGTAGACACAACCCTAGCGATGATTCTAGTATGTGCTAAAACCCCAACAAAGCAACCAAAAATAAGGATGATCTCGAAATTCCTGGTCAATCCAGTGGCAATTCTTGTACATCGTGATGTAAACATAACCTCCGGCATTTTTTTAAGTACCCGGGTACCTCGAAAATAAAACATCCAAAATGCGTGCAAATAAATGTCAGCAGGTTATTGAAAATGACCGAAGACAAAGTTGCTGCTTTGATTAATGTCTCAGGTGATCAAACCCCTTTTTCTATGAGAAAACTTTTTATGTCAACCTTATATTCCCTTTTTATGTCAACCTTATATTCCATTTTTATCCCAAACAGTATTCCATTTTTTACCAAATATACCACCATACTGAGGTAGCTGAAAAAAATCAATGTATGTTATCAACGCCACTGTGAAATATAGAAATTCTTCAGTCTGCAAATAATGACTTACTTGATGTTTTTCCAAAAAATCCTCTATTTTCATATGTTGTACCCAGTTCACCAATCAATCAAGTCCGTATTCTAATTTACCAAGTTGGTACCTTTAACCTTTTTTTCCAACTGTCTTGTTGCCAACTAATAACTATTGTTCGAAACTAGATAATTGGCTAAAGCAAGAACAATTGGTTACCTTTTTTAACCAACTGCATAAATTAGACTATTATTTCCCTACAAGAGGGCCTATCCTCACCTAAGTTTTTTTTTTATTAGAAGTTCCTATTTTTACAAAGTTTTCAAGTTTATTTTTTTTTCTCCTCCTGAGAATAATTCCCACTAGTGTCCTATAAGCCCAAAGATGCTTATAAATAGATAAATTGGAGTAGTAACAGAGCTTGTAACTGCTCATATGACATTTTCATGTTTGTGTTGTTTTTATTGCATTTGTAGTAATTGTTTTGTCCTATATTTACAGTATATTTAAAGTACATTTTATGCTATATATTTTTTAATTTAATGTTTTGAATAAGTTTTTATATCATGTTGAAATATTTTTATAAGTTTAAGTGCATTTTTTAATTGTTTGTGTTTTGTGAATCATATAAGTAATTGCCATATTATATTTCTGTTTTCAAGTATCATATTATTTAGTTTTTATTGTATTGTATGTTTAAAGAAAGGTGCAATGTTTACCTTTCCTGATGAACCAACACCCAAGAACAATTCACACAGGACATGTTGGTTAACAAAAACTTTTGCAATGTGCTAACAGACTTTCAAAAAAATAGCACACAATGTTCTCGCGAGAAATGTTTAAATTTTTTTTGCTGCAGCTGTGTGTTTTGTTTACAATATATGTCATATGTTTAATCTTCAGTGTATATCATCAGATAGTATCAGTATTTTATGTAAAAGTAAGCCCAAGCAGTTTGAGAGTCTAATTAGAATTCCGTAGAAAAAAAAAAAAAAAAAAAATTCGATAGCCTAGTTTAAAATGAGTTTAACTTATGGGGTTGAGCCCCACAGCCCTTGCTGACAAGTACTGTGGTGCTCATTTTTAAAGGGGGGGATGTGAAATGAATGTGAAAAAGTATGAAAGAATATTGAATGTGAACGAATGTGGATTGATATGAAAGGATAGTTAGTTAAACCCATTCCAAATCAAAAACTAAAATATAAAAATTCAAAGTTTAAAATCCCTAAATCGTGTGTCAAAATTTTAAAGTCTTGCCTTCATTTCTAGTTGCCCCTGTAACTTAACTTTCCTTACGATACATTTATTACGAACAGATACCAATTTTGAATCCTAGTTAAGATTAAAAGTGCTGACGGTAGCGCATCTCTCTTCTCCCGGTGGCTACATCTTGCATGTTAATTATCTGGGCTGCTTACCCAGATATGAGTCAAGGGCTAATTAGCCAATTAAATGACATTATTTCATAAGTTGCAAAGCGGTCTCTAGCGGTGGTCCGGCCGTATATAATGTGAGGAGCACGTTTTTGCGTGACTTTTTGACTCTAATCACTCTCCACAAAAACTACGGCCAGTATTCTTCGAAGTGCGACGGCATCCTTGCCATTGTAAGTCCGGCAATTCGCCGAAATATGAACGATAAGACGATGTTTCCCCGGTAAAAGACTCTTCAAACTGTCCCCTGGGCCTAGCTTAAAGAGAGACTTGTAATTACAAAGGAATAAACGCTAGTTCCCAGGAAAATGCTTGCTGATTTCTTTTACATTCGCACGACTACATCAACGACGTTATACCGATTACTGGAATGTGTGATAGCGGCGATCGACCGTCTGTCGTTTCAGAGGGATCGATGTGCGTTCGTTATATCGAGGTGCGCCCGTTATACAGAGGCGTATCGATATCTTACATATATATATATATATATATATATTTCTCTATATATTTAACTGGATATATTTAACTCTATATATTCCTATATATTTAACTGGAAAGCTATATTTAGACTGGAAAGTTGTACCAAAATTAAATATACTGGAAATGAAAATTGTAATTGTAAGAAAAAAATGTAATATTGTAATTTATTACCAAAATTTAAGTAATAGAATATTTAAATATTATAATATTTACAATGCCACAATACAATAATAATTTGTTTATTTAAAATGGCATCATTTATATACTTAAAAAACAATGTTATATAGAGGGGATCTATAATGCACTTTAAATTTTCTTCAAAAGTGCAGTGATATTGATTGAAACTCATAAAATTATTTTTTGTTGTTGTTATTTTTTTAATTAGCGTTACTGGTAATTGAACAAATGCAACTTTAAAAAATCATTTCAGCAGAGACATGATATATTACAAACAATGGTGTTTAATTAAGCAAGAAAAGCTATAATCAAAATTCTACGACTGAAAGTCTGGCTCTTTTTTTTTTTTTTTTTTGTAATATATTTATGTAAAATGGAAATGATTTTATATATATATGTATATATATATGCAGAAAAAAAAGTTTATTATTTTATATTAAGAAAATATAACTTATTTTTGAAAAACATTTGTAAAAAATCAATTTAAAAAAAAAAAAAAAACTTTTGTTTTTGACATTTCAAAATTTCCAGAAATTTTGCATCTCTAAGCATACTACAAAAAAAATCAGTAGTTTGCAGCGAAAACAGACTCTACTTTTCACGTTACTTCAGGAGGTAATGTGTCATTCTACGAATCACGTGATCGTAACTTGTTTCTTTTTTGCAAAATGTGCTCTTCGGGACAATTTGTGAATTTCAGCTGCAGTGTAAAGTGACGCATCCTATCAAATGAAAGATTTTCTCCATTGACACTTGCTGCTAAAATCAAGTATTAACCCACCAAACGAATTAATTTTCTTGCTATTAGCACTTTTCTATTTACTCGTTATTAAGTCTTCAAGTTTTATTGTCGGGTTTCTTATTATTTGGGTTTATTATCGGGTTTCTTATTGTTTCTTATGCTTTGGTTGCAGATTTATTTATTGTTTATATTAGAGCTGTTTTTGTGTAATTTTCTAGATTATAAAAATATATAACTCAATATAATTAAAAATCAGCAGAACTCAATTCAATTCACATATTAAGATTGTATTGGAGAATTAAGTAAACAAATATATTGGTAAATACAATAAATCCACCATAACGAGCATCTTTATTAAGAAGAAATTTTTTCGATCCCCCACACCAATATATTTACCTCTGAATAGCGGACAAATTCCGCACGTAAATAATACGTAAGCACAATATACAACATATAAATACAATAAATCCATCAAAACGAGCATCTTTATTAAGAGAAAATATTTTCGATCCCTCTGAATAGCGGACAAATTCCGCGCTCCCAAGATGTCCGTTATTCTGAGGTTTTCTGTATATGTCAATATTAATCTTATATCACCGTGCATAATTACTATAAGAATAATAAATGAAATTTCTGAAGACAGTCTCCACACTGTAAGTGGCTATTTATTCAGATTATACACACTCTACGCATATATTGTGACGATATGGTTTTAGGACTCAAAACCAACTCTAACAAAAAGATAGCATGTAGTAACATAAGTATAGTTACAAGTATATTTTCAAAAGTATAATTTCAGATGATCCTGTTTTATGTTTAATTTTAAAACAGGTATATCGATGATAAAAAACGATTTGTCTTGTGAAAATAGCCAAAATTTATTCTGTGTACACTGTTTTATTGCCTTAAAACAAACCTGCTAACAAACACATGAAGCATATGAGTAGTATTCTTTGTGCAGTTTTGTTTTGCAATATAAAAACCTAGTTCACAATTTATCCAAAGAAGCTATGTACACAAATAATCTGTCTATTTTGAATATTATACAAAAATATGTGTATTTTGAATATCACATTATGTGTGATGCATATTATGCATCACACATAATCTGTAATGTGAATTATGTGTAAACAGAATATTACACAAAAAACTGTGTATTTTGCACATTACACAAAAATATGTGTATTTTGCATAACACACAAAAATATGTGCATTTTGCATAATACACCAAAATATGTGTAATCACAAAATATTACACAGATATGTATGTAAGAATATTACACAGAAATATGTGTATTCTTGTGCAATTTACACATTAAAGTGTCTCTTTCAAGAGTGATCAGATAACTTTTACACACTTAGTGTTATCATCAAATTACACACTAAAATGTGTATTTAGAAATTTACACATTAGGTGTGAATTTTGGCAATTTACACACCATTTTACACATATAGACGTTTTTGTATCATCGATATACCTGTTGTTATGTGTAAATTTACACATTTATTTTTTACAGTGTACAGCATAAAAATGTATAAAAGTCTTGAATGAAGAAACCTTTTACCTTTAATCCTTTAGAGACTGGGGATAAAACGTTATATGAGTCCACTTAAGAACAGGATTTGTTAACTCACACGGGAAAAACTGATCTTCCTTAGGTATAAATTTTTTATCTCTAGATAATCTTGAGTTTTCCTTTAAGACTCGCTGCAACTGTGATACAGGATCAAGGATGAGAAATACAATCCTGGATAGCTTGGGTAGTATTTTATCTTTTTCGAAAAAAATATTTCAAACAAAACTTAAGACATGTCTTGCATTTTTTTTTTCGAGAAATCATTCTATGATTTTTGTTTATATTTTTTGTTTTGTTTTTCAACATAAGAATTCGGTCTATGATCACTTGATAAAAAACACCAACCAAAATCCTATCTTACTTTGTTTAGAGACCAAAATATATATCTTCTGACCAGTTAAAGGTTTCTGAAAAAATAGCTTAAAAATTTTACAAAGTTAACATGAATGATTTCATTCACAGAAAATTATTGAAATTTGCTCATTCACCTATTTATCAAATAACAGACAGTTTTAAGGATTTTGTGTAACTTATACTTTTATTTAAAACTAGATGAAGCTCCCATCAAGTAGGGTAGAAAAAATATTTATTTAAAAATGTAAAACAAGGAAATTGTCCAAATTCGATTTGATAAAAGTCTTTGAAAATATGATAATCATATAATAGAAATAATGCAAAAAATCGCATTTTGCTTAGACTTTATATAATTCAATTCAAAATACCAAAAAGACTTCTTTCATTAAATTTTGGATCTAATTTTAAGTATTTAGTATCCACGTCAACGGTCGCATCAAACATAAGCAATGTCCGCGAGAACGTAATTTAAGTTAATGCGTATAACTCTATAGAATGTCTAAATAAATTATTTAGTTATATAGTTGAATAACCCCATTTTGATGAAGGTTGAGAATTTTAATTAAAATTCCTTTCATTATGTTAGGCATTGCGCATGTCTCGGATATTTTATTTTCTGCCCATGGCATATCTTTTCATTTCGGGAGGATCGGGTTGTGAGGGAGTTGATCGTTTTCTTAGTTATAAAGACAAACTGCGAAAATGACTTTCATGTGAACGTGCATGTTCTCTTAAGTATCTCTGAAGTATTTCTTAAGTATTCTCTTAAGTATCTCTGAAGTATTTCTTAAGTATTCTCTAAAGTATCTCTGAAGTATTTCTTAAGTATTCTCTTAAGTTTATCATGACTGAGAGACGGTTCGGTTCTTTCGATTTCCGGTAATTGACTTTCGTTCTTTCAACATTTTATGTTTCAACTTTCGTTCAAAACAGTTTCGAAAATTATTTAATAAGTATTCGAATCTCAAAAGCTGTCAAAATATTTGCATCACCTTAAACACAAACAGACAAATGGTAAAATTTAGACTGCATATGAAATAATTTGTACTTGTTGACAATTTACAAATTATAAAAAAAATATTGTTAAATAGAACTTTTAAGAAAATAAAAAGCAAATTATCCATAACAATGTTTTTATCCGTACTGAGAAAGGGAATTTTCATAAATACATGATTTTTTATTACTAAATCTACTAAATTTGCTGAACTTATTTTCATAAAAAATATATATCTGCCATTTTGAAAAATGTCTCACATAAAAGTAATTCGTTAATTCATGTGAAAACAAGGTTAACAAATGGAAAGAAACACTTAATGTTCATAACTTTTTTGTCGGCTTTTGCCCCCCTGTTTGTTTGGTTGTTAGGACTCTGGCTATAGGACAAAGGATGTTGATTGGAATCCCGACGGCTGAGGCATAAATGTTTGTTGTGGATCAGATTCAACTTTAAACGGTGGTATAATGAGCGGCGCTATATCTTATAAGCGGCGCTATATCTTATGTAGTGGTTGGGCCGTGCTATCTCCAAAATCGCATAAGTTTCTGAAGTTGTGATTGAACTCGGCAGATTGTGGCTTTTTGAAAAGATTGTGTTTATGCTAAAACACGTGTAGCATGTGGTTGTTTGACTGCTATTTATTGTGAGGTTTTCATTGAGATAGCGGTCGTTTAAAAGTGTAGCGTCAATTCCTCAGTGAACAAACTATGCTGCTATGCTTCCAGTTGGTAAGGAGTTATAGTTTTTACGTACCAGTTTTTAAACCAATTTTTGTGATCTATGATTTAACTTCAATTGTTACAATGTAGTATGCGGCATGGTACTTTTACTTATTAAGTCGAATGCCGTGCTTTTTGAAGTAAAGTTATTTTATTACTTTTAACACTGAATGGTCCAATGTTGCAATATATGCATCATGGCGCTTTTCATTATTAGGTTGAATGCTTGAACGATAAAATAGAAACAATCGTTATATCAATCCTGTCCTGTGGAAAGTTTTGAAACCGACAAACGAGTTATTTCCCCCTCTTCTGCATCCGCCATATTTGACTTTGGCCACTATCAGTCAGCCGTCTTTAATTCAAGACGCGCCGCGTCAAATATGGCGTACGGAAGGGCTTAAAACAGCTTCAAGTGACGTCATTTATGTTAATTCCTCCTAATACCTCTCTTCCTAAGTCGAATACCGTTTATATTGAAGGAATAATTATTTTATTATCATTTAATTGTCCATTCGCAATATGTTTTCTATGCCCTTTTATTTATTAAGTCGAATGCCACGTATATTGTGGCATGGGTTGTTAGGCGTTAGTTCATAAAAACTCTTCTTATGAAAATTACCTTGGACCCAGCGATATGAAATTTTAAATACTTTTAGACCGTTAAAGATTAAGATGTTTATGTGCTTTAAGATTTAAGGCAGTATTATGATTCTATACCAGCCCTTTTTGTAGAAGTGGAAACAAAAATTTAAAATTTAATTAAGGCTTTTTTTCTTAAGATAGTAAGAAGATATTGAAATTTCTTTAAGATTTTACTTTGTCATCTTCACCAGTGGTATACCCAATATAGTTTGTTATTTTGTCATAGTTAATTAAGTTTTCAGCGCTAATTTATTTAAACACGGTGAATGACTGCATAAGGTTACCACAAGAGTCATGAGAAGGTGTCCTCGCCGTAACTCAAATACCTCTATTTATATTTAGCTACTATAAAGCAAGTATCGCTATCACTGTAATCACTTCAGATCTCTCTAAATAAATAGATCAAATAAAATCACTATTTCACAGAACAAAAATCTCACATAAATTGGATTGGAACTAGCTGAATTCCAGACATACGTAATTTCTGTCTTCGCTGGTTTATATTTGAAAAGTCTTCACTGGTTTATCGCTGAATATTTGCATGTTTATAGTATTACTATTTCGGCGCTGAATATTTTCGAAAACATCTCGTTACAAACAGCGCTATACAGCTATTATTTTTCTAATTATTCCCCCCAAAACTTGCAAATACCCAGTGGATTCTGTTTGTCGCAGTAATATAAAAAACAAAATACAGGGTGTAACTCTATTTTATGGAATATGAGAGATGTCCCCTTCTAAAACACAACGATTGCTATCATTACCACCTTTGAAATTAAAAAAAAAAAGCTCGACACAAAGGAGACGCTCTTTTCATTATTATTATTATTATTATTATTATTATTATTATTATTTTAGCGTTCCCTGCGGCCCCCTTTGTTACATTTGGTTAAAGTCTTAGACATTTAGAAAATATATTTTAGAAGATAAAATGAAAATTAGAATAAATATAACAAAATTTTCAGAATTTTTTATTGTGCTAACAGAATTAGCGTTTAATGAAAAAGAAACTTATGCACAGCAATACAATAAGTATAATATACTGAATACAGAAAAAATGTACTCTAAAAAATTTAGAGAAAAAATGAAATATAATAAAAACTTTACAATATTGAGTTACTATGTAAAATGTTGAAACAATATTCCGTTCAGGTTCAAAGTTGTCATTTTCTGTGGAAAATTTGATTCGAGATTATTCAATTGAATAGAAATACACTATTATTTCCAATGATGACCGGTCACTTGCGATTTTAGACGTTTTGTTAAATATATGGAAAGCTACATGAGGAATTATCCTGAAACTTCGGAAGTGTAAACAACATGATAGACGTCATATATTTCCGCGAAGATTTTTTCCCGAAACCCCATAAGGGGCCGTCAACAAATTGAAGAAAAACGAATATCTTTTGGATAACCCTGTAAAAACTAATATTGCAAAAGCATTCAACTGTAGATTATGATTAAGTGGCTTATTGTAATAATTTGGGTTAATTTTTATGAAGACAGCATGTATACTCGAAGAGAAATTCAGGTTTTTATAAAAACAGTCTCAAATTTTACCAAGTTTTTTGCTTATAATTTGCAGAGTTTTTAATATAAAAACACGTTATTTTCAGAAAATATGACAAACATAATTGTACACAATACCCTGCAATCAGAATAAAAAAATAATAAAAATTGTATGAAAAATGAGCAGATTTACTAAATATTGTTTCACTGAGCATGCGCGAATTCAATCAAAATATACTGTGCATAATATATTAGCTAAATGTATAGACCAACTTTTATGAAAGTCTCAAAAACATAGCTTGAAATTTATGATGGTAATCGTCGATAGAATAAGCTCGAAATTCGCTGTTCCCAAAAGGAAGCAAAAAGATAAGGAGTTGTATCAAATATAGAATGATAGCCACTTCATTCTTATTATGTCAACTTTCATAAGCTAGTATATTTGGATACAACCCCTCAACTTTTTGCTTCCTTTTGGGAACAGCGAAATTCGAGCTTATTCTGTCGACGATTACTATCAGAATTTTCAAGCTATGTTTTTGAGACTTTCATAAAAGTTGGTCTATACATTTAGCTAATATATTATGCACAGTATATTTTGATTGAATCCGCGCATGCGCAGTGAAACAATATTTAGTAAACCTTTTCACTTTTCATACAATTTTTATTATTTTTTAATTTTAATTGCAGGGTATCGTGTATAATTTTATGTGTCATATTTTCTGAAAATAACTTGTTTTTATATTAAAAACTCTGCAAATTATAAGCAAAAAACTTGGTAAAATTTGGGACTGTTTTTATGAAAACCTGAATTTCTCTTCGAGTATACATGCCATCTTCATAAAAATGAACCCAAATTATTACAATAAGCCACTTAATCATAATCTACAGTTTGAATGTTTTTGCAATATTAGTTTTTACAGGGTTATCCAAAAGATATTCGTTTTTCTTTAATTTATTAACGGCTCCTTATGGGGTTTCGGGAAAAAATCTTCGCGAAAATATATGACGTTTATTATGTTGTTTACACTCCTGAAGTGTCAGGATAATTCCTCATGTATCTTTCCAGATATTTAACAAAACGTCTAAAATCGCAAGTGACCGGTCATCATTGGAAATACAGTGTATACATTCATAGCTGACAACTTTTACGCTTTTCTATTAACACTAGTTTTTCAAGTAACTTTTGCCTTATCTAATCGTGAACTTCGGCAATTACATACAGCAAAAATTACTATAGGATTTGGTGGTAGGAAAAATTCAAGCTTAAAAGTTGGCAACCGTGTCTGACTATAAGCATGCCTGCGCTGAGAATACAGAATGAGAAATTTTGTACATAGTTACATTGTTAAAGAAACTTCCAGAAGTTTCAGATTCACATTTTAGATATTTTAAAAAGAGTACGCTTTCTTTTTTTAAATTTGAATTTAAGTACTCAGAGATACTATAAAGCCGACATAAAAAATGAGTACATTTTTCTTATGTTTAAGTAGAAAAAATCTACGTAAAAATGAGATCCTTAAATTTCTCAAATCATTTTTTAACAGTGAAAATTTCTATTTGATCAAATAAACTTGAACACAATTTTCCACGTATAGTAGCAACATTTGCAAAGCTTGCTCATTCACACTTTTCCTAATGCACTAAGATCACTAATCGTGAAATACTGATTCAATATTTTATATACTGGGCAAACCAAAAGTACACTAAAAGTCAAAAGAAACAAAGAATGTTACACAATTTGTTACATTAAAAGTACTGACATTTTACTCTTTGGTTAATATCCTCGTTTTTAACCCTCTTCCAACAAAGGCGGTTTTACAGTTAGTTTGTACATGAAGAGTTCAGAGGAAAAACCACTTATGTTCGTGGAAATCAATTTATTTTTTCTTAAATTGTTATGGATAAAGATAAAGTGTTTTCACAAAAAGCCTACCAAACCACTCTCCCTAAAATGTGACAATTGGTGTGCTTTGAAGCCTTTTTTTAATTAAAAAATTACTATTAACGATTCATTATAAAAGGGAAAAGATTTTTCATTTTCATACAAAGGTTAAAGCAAATTAAAGTGCATATTGACGTGCTTTCTCAAAAACAATGCTTTACTGCTGGATAAGTTTATTTGAAATGATTATATTTGCACAGAAAGTTATAGCATAACATCAAAATTTCTCCCGCACTACAACATGACTACAAAAATTGAACCTCTTGAAAACGTAGACTGTATGTCTACGCGCTACTTTCGAACTGCTGCTTCGATTTTTATCTTTTTTTTGGAAGTGGTTTCATGGTGGACCTATTCTTCATCGGGATCCAAAATCGGGATCCATCGGTATTTTTTCTTTGACTGTCTTTTTTGTGTATTACAAGCTTCTAATACTTGATAAAATTTGCCAATTGCCACGGAATTTAGATGCGCACAATACTATATTGCATTTTTTAAATATTCATTTTTCCTGTTTTTTTTTCTTTTTTCGCAGGGGCAGCCAAAACGTTTCAATATCGCATGGTCTCGTGAACTGGTAATAACGTGCTTTAACATGAATGTGGATAAAAATAAAGGTTTATCACGAAAAACATTGTTCTACCAAACTAACCCTCTCTAAAATGCGCCAATTAGTGTACTTGAAGTTTTTTTTATATTTATTTAAACATTACTTCTAACGATTCGTCATAAAAAGGAAAGATACGTTTCCGTTCCGTACAAAGCTTACTAAGAAGCAATTTTTCATTCTGCATTCTCCACGCAGGCATGCACACAGTCAGACAAAGAGTTCATGGCATTGGTACAGACATAAAAATATTTCCTTAAGTTGTATGATTCAGGCAGTTTTCAAGTTCGTCATTTTAAAATAAAAATTAACTCCTAATTGTCAGACAACTAGATTAAACTAATGCTTATTTACAATTTTTATGTTACCACGCATTGAAACTTGATTCAAAAGTTGCATATGGACAATTGAAGATAATTTCATGATATGTTATACTTCTTGGAACGGGTTTATCGCAATCTGCTTTCAGTTGGAAGAACGTACAGAAGTTTCTTCCAAAAATATTTTTCGCCCCACGTTAAATACGTTGTGCTAGCAAGGTAAGCTTTGATTGCGGGATCAATCCTCTTCGGTAGATCACCAACCTTGATCATAATTATGCGATGCACTTTATCTTCCAGAGCTTGTATATGGGCCGTCTGGAATTCTACAAGGCACCACTCGCTTTCAAGGAAATTTCTGAAACGAAATTAATGAAATTATTTAAAATGAAGATAATTATATATATTGATTTTTTAAATTTCATTTTACAATATTTTTTGTTGCACAGAACATTATAATTTGTGCGCTTTCCCTTAGCTTTGGCTTCAGATAGAGTTTTAAAAAAATACTGAGAATTTCGTAACAAAGGAAATAACTCGAGTAATATATAGGAAAGAAAATCGGATGCTTTGAAGTTTTGTGGGAAATAAAGAAATCCCAAAAATCTTTAATCAGTGTATTGTTTACATAATACTAATAGGAGTTTTAAAACTTCCGGATATCAGGGAGGAGTGTTTTGCCTCCCTTAAAGCCGCCATATTTTAAATCTTCAATCTAAAATAATTAAAACATTGATTTCATGATTATGGCACTAATTTGAACGATTAATAATTCTCATAAATATTTTCTTGATAATCCTAACTGTACACTTTATCTTAAAATTACAGGTTGAGACTCTTCCATGCTTTTTAATTGCTACGCCACTGGATGTCTCTGTTTCATGAAATCTCTGAATACATCCAATACATCTTTAATTATCAATGTATTGTTTACATAATACAAATAAAAGTTTAATACTTTCAGATATCAGAGGGGTTCTGCCTTCCTTAGCCACCATATTTAAAATCTTCATTCTAAAATATTTAAAACATTGATTTCATGATAATGGCATTAGTTTGAAAGATTAATAATTATCTTAAATATTTTACTGGTAATCCTAAGTGTTAAATTTATTTTAAATTTAAAGGTTGAACACCTCCCATAATTGTTAATTGCTATGCCACTAGGTATCTCTGTTTCATGAAATCTCTAAAAATCATCACTAAAATCGTTAATTAAGGTATTCTGATCATGACTATTTGACACTTTAGTTAATAACGACAACCAAAAATCTCCGTATGGGACTTTTCCAATATCCGTCACGCATTTTGCTACTTTCAGGTGATTTAAAATATTTACAGTGCTTCGGTCGAGTCGAAAAAGTTATAATTTGTGTATTTTTGTATTTTTGTAAATGTTTGCTATGCGTACTTTGAAAGAATGATGACTGTTCTCTTCGAATTGTGTACAGCATTAATGATGTTATTGTAGATGTACTCTCCAGGTTTGAAATGTCGATAATGAATGCATAAACGAATGTTTGGATCTTTATCTTCAATCACTGTAAAGAAAATAAAAGAAAGATAAAGAAAATATGTTACAAAACTCAATAAAAAAGATACCCAATATATGCTTTTTAATACAGTAACTCCTTATTATATCGCTCATTCGGATATATCGTTGTTATATCATGTCCAACAAAAATTTCTGTTACCTTAAAGTAAATAGGTTTAATTAACCAATTTTGATTAAATATCAAAATTTTGTTTTATTATGTATTATTTGAAAGACTGTTAAATTAGACTGGCCATCATCTGTATCCAAACGGCTGTAAATTACACACCCCATATTTTGAAATGTAGTTCACCTTTCGTCACGGCCGAATTACAATGAACTTAAATCTATAATTTTAAGTGCATCGTATTCATCACCAAATTGTTCATCAGCATTTTTCGTAATGCCAATCGCATTTCACACAAAGAAACGTAAATCTGGTTAAAATTTCGTTGAATAATTTCATTGTCACACCTTACTAATTCTGCTCTAAATAATCTTATATAAAGTCTGCTATTAAGCACTATGCATAAAATATGTTTCGGGAGTCGTCTACATAGTAAATATTATACCAATTTTATTTTTCAAATGGTAACAAAAATTGTATAATTGTGGTGTACTTTTGTATAATTGTGAAATGATTAAGACGAAAAGAAAATAAGAATTTCATAATTTGGTATTATGATATTTTGCATTAGCTTACGTTTACAGCCGTGGAAAAAAGTATACAATGGCCATTAACTGTGCCGCAAACCATCGTATAAAAATGTACTAGTACCGACTAACTATTAGTAAGGTCTACTATAAAATGTTATGAGTGAATTGGAGCTTGAAGGCCGTCTAAATATTCAAATTTTTACTAATTTTGTTTTTTAAAATAGTACCCATCCACTTGACACTTTGCTTGAGTTTTTTGGATCAAAACAGCCTGGAAAATCTATCTATTTATGCATTTTCTTAAATCTTCATAGTGTTTTAATTGGTCAAAATTTGAAGGTGCTAATTTCTGGGGTGATCCATGCACATCACACTTTAAAATGGTTACGATTTTTAAAAATAATCCCATACATCCTACTGACTTGTTTGGCGGTTAATTTAGGTAGCCTACAAATAAATTTCGTGATCACGTATTTCTAATCGGAGTTGATAGAGCATAAAAACATTTAAAAATACTCTAAGACTATATTAATACAACGACGTAAAATGCGTTGTGAATATTTTAGAAGCAACCTCTGAGTATGAATTTTTGGCTAAAGAATTAAAATAATCAATTTAATTCCTCATTCCAAAAAAACTACCCTAGATTAACCTAAAACGTCAAACATGATGCATAAAGGAAAATCAATAAGTAATTAAGATTCACAAACACATTTATTTACTAATTTACAACACAAAACAGAAGAACGAACATTAAGTTTACTTAAGCTACCTAATACACAAAACTGAAATTTTTAGATCCGGACATTTTCTACAACTAAATTAATTCCTATTTGGAATTTGTACATTTTGCATTCATACTTAATTCCAGAGACCTTATCAACATATTAGCAAACCTAGTTGCTTTTAAACATAACAATTTTATTTTATAAAAATATAATAATATGCACATTTAACCTTAATTAAGAAAATTAAGATTAATATTAAGAATAGGATTCCAGTTTCACCACTACAGTACTATTTCCTAATAATAAAGCAATTAAACACAATTGAACAGATAAAACAAGGGAAATACCTGATAACACAATTGCAGGAACCAGTAGTTGAGGGAGCAGACTCCCGGATCGCCACGTCCGGTGATATTAATCTTAATTCAAGGGATTCATGCACACAATTAGTATAAACCTTAATTACGGACCAAACACCGTCAAACTTAAATACTTTGATGGAGTGCATAATGCGGTGGAATATGGTCTCCGTAGTGGCATATTATTATAAGCTAATGCTTAAAAAGCTAAATTCTGGAAAGCATGACTTTGACAACTGAACAGCTCTGTAAAATATCAGCATTATAATTCAGCATTGCATGTCAGACTGTAAGTTCAACTGATCTTCAAAAAATGATTCCAAAAAATCATCTCGAAGTTTGAAAAACAAGTCATAAGGGACCTCAAAGATCACGAGAGCAGTGATGTTATTGTCAGTGATCTCAAAGATCAAGAGACAAGTGATGTTCTAATCTTTAAGTCTTCATCCTGTATTTTATTTTTTTATTCAAGAGAATATTCAGACAATAACCCCATGAAATTCTCAGGCCCCTCTCTTTAGAATACCAGATTGACTGATACCCTCGCAACCTTAAAACCAATTCGAAAGTTCCGGGACGGTGATGGGGGGAGGTAGGGCGCAATTCCTACCCCCAGAACCCCTGTCACTCCAGTACTGATGTTAAATCCACTTAAAAAAGTTTAATCTACATAATCGCCATAAAATATCCAATTGAAATATTTTTTTCTTAATGAGATACTATGATGTGACCCAAACATAATCTATGTACTTTTTTCATTCAAAAACATATTTTTAATTAGTAAAATTATTAAAATATTCACGTTGATAAAAAATAGGAATTGTGACCAACATTATTTTTTTATAAAATGAATGAGAATCAAAACACGGCTATGTTAATTTACAATTGGCTCCTGTCACTAGTAATCGAGATATAGAGAAATTTTACTTTAAAGCGGTCTAAGGGGTTCTCCTCTTATTGTTTGCATCTACAGAAAAGAAAACCCTATATTGTAACCAGGAAATATGTATAAAGTTATTTAAAATATAAATATATTTAAATTTATATTTAGATGTTTATTCAATTTTTCTAGTTACAAAATGAATGACCCTGCCACTATTCTCTGTCAGATCTGAATTTTATTTTTCAAAATTTATGCATACAGTCTTAACACTTTTTCTTTTATATCTTTATGAAAATTTAAAATAAAATGTATAATCTATATTTTTTCCCTGAACTGATATAATCCAAGTAATTCCAATAAAGTGCCAAAAGTGGGTACTACAATTTGAAAAATAAAAGTTGGTACAGTTTTTAATATATAGATGACTCCCAATTCCTAATCCATGCATAGTATTTAATAGTAGACGTTATTACCAATGTGTTGCTAGCAGTAGCATTTTTGTAAGATCCTTTGCAAGATCCTTTGTAAGATTATTTGGTGATGGGACATACTGCCTTTTCCTTTAACATCTGACAAATTTTTACAGGCCACATGAAAGTTTTAAACGCCCACTGGATAGAGACCAATATGATGACCCATGATCTAAACTTACATGGACGTGGTTCAATCGCAATCGTATAGCGGGTAGAACAAAATTCCATGCATAAATATGATAAATTATGCCCATCTTACCTGAAATGATGTCTTCTGTAACAAATTCTCCGTCTTCGTGACTGAAGGACATGAATGCATGAAACTCTTTATTATAATCCAAGTCCTTCTCTTTGACGAATGCGAAGCCATGCGAATATAGGAATACTTTAATGTTTAGAATATATTTCGTGTACAGAATTATAGTAGCGAAACAAATTGCTACAAAAGCTGAAAAGAAAAACAAATATAGTTTTCATTTTACAAGAAAATTTCCAGACTGAAACAAAACCATTTTACCGACTTCTAAATTGAAATTATAAATGTATGCCTAATCGTCCACGTTCTTCGTTCCAAGCATATCTTAACCAAGTATGCTATTCCTTTCACAGAAACTTTATAGAAATAGCTATACCACTTTCATGATGCATTAAGAAACATGGGAGTTTTTTGGTATGAAAAATAAAAATATAAAACTATGGACGAAGGCTAAAAAAATTAAATTAGCTTTACATCTGAGTATTTAGGGTAATTTTACCGAAAGACAAATCAGGAGATCACCCAAAGTGCGACATAGTTTACTTGTGTGTATAAGCCTTATGACGTAGAGTGGGTGTGTGCGAAGGGTATAAAACACGAGTGTGGTGCAAAGTCAACATTTCAGTTAAGCTTTTTTAGTTCTAATATTGTTTTGAATAACTTACAACAGATGCAAGACTATATTATGGCGAATAAACAGTCACTTAAACAACATCTGAACAATTTCAAAGTCGTTGGAAGATTGGAAGAAGACCGAAGTGTTATTAATGTAGAAGAAGTGTTAAGAATTCGCCCATAGCATCGTGTCACGAGCTTAGACGACATTTTAAACGACAGGCGTCGCTAACCAAATATTTAGCAGCAGTCTTCCATGAACAACCATGGCGTCTGAGGACAGGTATCTTCTTTTACAAGAGAGGAGAAATCGAAAACATGTGCAACGCACTACTGAACGAAGCCAGCACGAAGATAGTTTGTTTGCTTGGACACCAGTATGGTTTGTACCATTAACTCCTGCCCCTCGATACAACATTTTCTTTAGTGGCGAGAACACAGAGATTGGGGAATAGGCATCAATGGGTTCCAGTTTTCTTTACAGATGAATGTCGATTCAGTCTTGCAATTGATTACGGACGACTAATACGTCAATTCCACTCTCTATACCTACGAAATGGATCATTCCATTCAATTTACAGGTAGGAAAAAGGGAGAACAGTGAGAGAATGCCGAACTGCTGCTTTAGATTTTTTTTTTAATTCCTTGAGCATGCTTCATGCGCGAACAGATAATTCCCAAACCGGCTGCCTTGTGTTCTATAAAGCTTTACATATATCCTAAATAATTATTTGAATATAGAATTTATAAGAAAATAGAAAACAAAATTTTCTAGTGTATATAGTATATTCTGCTGTGGCACGGATGAGTTAGCAACTATCCTAAAGTTCCCCCATTCAAAAAATGATAGATGTAGTCCCAATAACACTGTGGTCGAAATGTTATCAGGAATTAAAACACTGTTACACAAATGGAACTCTACTTTCTCATTTTCATCACATGATATGGAAGATAAGTCGTATTAACATCACTTTAACCCTTTATATCCTAAATTAATTTTCCAGCTACTTTATAAGATGCTCAGAATCCTCGATTATTCCCACCAGTTATTTTTTTGTAAAGTTTTCCTTATCTAAGCATAGCATTTTTGCGATTCAATTAGGTGAAATTTTCTCATTTGAAAAACCGGTGGTAACAGATTAAAAATTCTGTAAAAGACACTCGTCGCGAAGGGCTTAAAGTGGTACTTATAAGTACCATCAGGATAAATAGGGTTAAAGTAGATAGTCTCATTTTATGACGAGGTGCAAATAACAAAAAGTCTGTATCGGTGACTTAACAGGCGTGTCACGAAGTGGTAAGTACTAATACCACTAAGCCTGTAAGTACTAATACGATTAAATAAAGAAGTCTCCTAGTGGTCGTCGATATAACCGCACTTATTTATGACCACTGTGACGTGAAATTTACTAGATGTAGGCAGGAATGATGGATATTATAATAAAAATGTTGTTACAGAAATGACATAAAATACTTATAACAAAACAGAAATAGAATTGTGCTTACTCAATACGCCAATTGATGTTGGAATTATTAATCCTATGTTCGCCGGACATAGATCAAGATCAGAAAGCGTCCATATAACTCTACCATTCAAGGTAGATTCTGATTTATCATTTATCCCACAACGAACGTTATCAATGTCATGAATCTGTATATATAATTAAAAAAAATCATATATTAATTCCATTTCCTCAAACTTTTTATTTCAATTAATATACTAAAAAATGCAAATGATCGAACAATTTTCTTTTAAATATTACTAATTAGGGGTTGTAATGTTAAAATATGAGATGCTCTACAGCTTTAATTTTTCTACTATATTCATAAAAAAAAGTATCAAAAGAGAAAATTTATGACAATTGAAAATTATTATACAAAGAAAATTTTTAACTTCCGGTTCTAATGCATTTAGCTTATGTCGCAAATAGAATTTGACAATTTAAAAAAAATGTGTCTGTCTGTTTTCCTTGCCTGTATATCTGTTTGTTACAGAAATTTTCTAAGTACTGTAATTCAAGAACTAATACGCGGAATACAATGAAACTTCATATACAGGGTGTTTCAAAATTCGGAAGACAAATTAAGAGGTATGATAGAAGGCATCAAGAGGGTGGAAACATACTGTAGGAGATGGGGTCGCAAACCACGTTTAGTGGGAGAATATCGCAAAAATAGTTATGAAGAGTGTGACGTCGAGTGGAACGAAAAGGGCCAATAATAAGTGGAAAAAACATTTATATGACGTCAAGCATGATTACAATGCATTGCAGTTCAACGTTAGAAAGGAGAGACGACACATTTTCATAGAAATTGTTCGAAGTCACGGAGGTCATTGCACAGCCGACACCGACAGACGAAGTATTGCCGAACGCGTTAAAACATATTCCTATAAAAATATATCATCGTCTCCTTTCTGACGTTGAACCTGTAATACATTTTAATCATGCTTTACATCGAATAAATGTTTTTTCGATTTATTACTGGCCCTTTCTGTTACACTCGATGGCACACCCATCATAAATATTTTTGCGATTTTCTCCCACTAAACGTAGTTTGCGACCCCATGTTCTATGGTAAGTTTTCAGTCTCTTGATGCCTTCTATCACCCCTCTTAATTTGTCGTTCGAATTTTGGAACACCCTGTATATTTAAACCTTTACGAAAATTGACTAGAAATCGGCTTACATCGTTCAAGAGATAGCACAGATATACCACAGTTTTTACGATTTGCGATGTAGCTATATATCAACATCTATAGGATGAAATTTACGAAACTTAATATGTAAAATACTACTATAAAACACAGCTTATTTAATTTTGGTTTCGATCACTCAACAGAAGGCGCTGCTAAGCTATGATTTTTATGAAAAATTTTAGCTGCATCTCAGTTTCTGTTAGGTAAATCTGCTCCACATTTTTAATTTGAGATCGTATTAAACTAGAATGCTGTAGCCATAACAAAACTTTATTTTATATTATTATAATTTAGTAATTTAAATAATACTGTTACACACCAACATTCACGAAGGAGAGTGCATTTCTTCGAATTTAAGTTTGAATTACAGTGAATTAAAAATGGAACAGTTAAACAGCGCCGCTTGATGGATATTCAAATACAAAATTAGACCAACATACATAATTTTGATTGATAACTTCAAATATAAAATTTCATGTATTTCTACCCAATAGAAAATCAGATGCCACTATAATCTACATCATGACCCCTGTTGAGAGAACAAAGTCAAAATTTAATCAACATAATCTATATTATATTGGGTTGTACGGAAAGTTCGCGCCGGTTGGGAAAATCAATTCGTGCCGTAAAATTCTAACCGTTAATTATTAGACATTAAATGTCGGAATCAATATCTAATAATTAAATGATAGAATTTTCCGGTACGAGTTGGTTTTCCCAACCGGCATGAACTTTCCGGACAACCCAATAAAACTAAAACGCATCTATGAGTAACTCTGATTTCATATCGACAGTGGTAACACCTGACCAATATTTTTTACTTTGTACTGCACTTTTTTTAACTTCTACATGTCGCACAGTTTCAATTTTACAACCTCGAATAGAGCATAAAAAATTCTTTCAAATGCAATGTATTTGAAAACTGTATATCCAATTTCTGATTTTTTTTTATGTTTAAAAAAAAATTTTAAGCATGATTTTTTTTTTGTATCTGTATGTGTGCAGCCCTATTACGAAAGACTAACCCGTTTGCACTTAAAACATTATAAATAGTTCAATTATAACAACAAACTGGAAAAGCGTAATTTTAAATAAATATCATATATGTTGAATTTTGTGAAATTCCATTCCATAGATGCCAAGATATAGCTATGAATGAAATTGTGAAAAATACAGCACAACAGCACCGCGTATTGTGCAAGATACACTCAAACCTAATCATAACCAATTTATGTCACTGTCTAACTGATTACGAAGTTTGATGAAATTCCAACCCATAGATGATGCCTTGATATAGTTATTATTAAAATCATGAAAATAAAACACCACAGCAAAGCAACCTATTGGGCTAAGTGCTCTAAACCTAAAAAAAAAAACAAAAGTTACACAGTGAATTTCTTCAAGTTATTCTTATGTTAAAGCTGTTGCAATTTGTTGGGCATTGTCATTTGAGAGGATAAGTTTCCTGATCTACAATCCGCATCTTTTTCCAAATATGTAAGTTTCGTCTTGCCCAACAGTATGCTGCACTGGCAGCAGGACGTTCGTGAAGACAGTTAATAAGCAAACCGCCTTTAAAATTCCTAAATGTCCTCACAATGATCTTGCCGGCATACATTCGAGTCTGGCTTGTTTGTTAATCCCGTTTTCAACATCTTCCCTTTCTTTCCAGGAACTTTTCGCGCCGATCACAGACCTGGGTTTCTTTCTCAATTTGTTCGTGAGATAGAGCATTTACAGACACATACACACAGACAGACGAACGGCAAATTTCTTTTTCTAAAAATATGTTTTTAGGAATCTCCACTGCCTAAAACGTGTAAATACGTTAATTTTTTTTCGATTTTCAAAACGATTACAAGACTTACCCTATTCTACGTATGATGGTTAAGTAAAACTGCCTTGAGCAAGTCAACCGTTGTTAGATTAATAAATGGCATTAACGACAGCCCCGATTATAAGCCACGGTCCACCATCCCATCCTCAGCACCTGTAGGAACCGAATTCCGATTATTAACTGATCGACTTGCGTATGACAATGTCTGCCGATAAACCCAATGGATTAGACATCTGGGGTAGTTATCCATTATCTGTTATTATGTCAATGTTAAATATAGCCTAAAATTTGTATTGAAAATCATGTATGGGTCATTGATTACAAGGAAAATGTTTTAATATCACTTGATTAATCTGTGAAACTGACTTAACAATGCATTACCATCTGTAGGAATGAAAGTTAACATGGCCCACACAATGCGTCGTCGTTTTTGAATTTGTGAAATAGTTTGCTGTTAGGAAAGTATACTGCAAACGTTATTATGGTTTCAATTCTTATATATATAATATGAGCAATTATACATTAATTATGATTATAACAACAATAGGCATATACAAAATGTGCATATAAAAAATTCTTACAATATCGTGTTTGGAGGTTAACCATTTTTTGAATTTCAATGCGCTACAACCACAATTCCATGGGTTTCCCGAGAGAGAGAGATTTTTGAGATTCTCTTGATTGTCGAGTATGGCTTCAGGTAACCGTCTTAACATGTTGTTAGCCAAATAAAGTTCCATAAGATTCAGAGGTAGTTGATCTGCTTCAAGAGATTCCAAGCTGTTATTCTCCAAGTTCACTCCTAATACCCGATCCACGAAATGTAACGAAGGATATATATTCTGCGTCATTAAAAGGGTATTTCGATCATTGGACGTGAATGTTTCATTATCCTACAAAAATTGAAAAAACTTTTACATTACTAATAAGACTGCAACGTAATCCTATCTACAGCTATTATTTCAGACTAAACGAGTACACAAATATAAGAAACAATTTCATTAAAGTCATTTGAAACAGAAATGATGATGTAGGCTGGGTCTACATAAACATTCACTCATAAACATTACTACATCACGACAAGCCTTTTCAAAAATTAAGTAACGCAATAAACTAATATTTTAATTTAAATCACTTAGGATACGATATCAACTTACAATGTTATAAAAAATCAAAATTACTTGTTACATAGATAAAAACACATAAAGGTTCAAAATTAAAAAGCATTAGAAAAACCAATCGTTTCAAATTCAAATCTTTTTTTTTTTTTTTTTTTTTTTTTTTTTTTTGAGAGCGATAGAAGATAACATCTTCTCAGACGCAAACTACCACATCTGTTACAACGTACATCAATTATCACAGGAAAATTCTTACCTTAAATAGTAGGGTCATTCTCTGAAAAGTGGCTGTTTTAAAAAAAACAAATTGAGCCCAACTGAAATTTTCCCAAAAGTGATTATCACTATAGTTACTCTAATTAAAAATCTAATGAGTTTTTTAGTATCTACTTTATTGCATTAGATTAGTCTTATTTTATTGTATACTACGTATTAAAATTATGATTATACGTTATTAAAATTATGAGGGAATGGTGAAATACTTTTGAAAATCAGTTTATTAAAAAAAAAATTATTAGATATAGGTATATTTTCAGTTACTAAATATCTTATGAAACACATTTCCAATAAAATAATAGCAGAAAAAGAAATTTTATTTGTTTATGTTAAAACTGAAATAGATGAGGAAATGACGAGTAATAAAAATACTTACTTTGATTTAATACTTGAAAGCCATGTGCTAGCTATTGAAGAATGTTGTTGAGCAAAACTCAAGATGGATGCTTTACTTTACTCCTATATAGACTATCCTAGACCTATATAATGCATGTTCTACCATTTGCTGTGTAAATAGGGACACTTTTATAATAGTGCGAGGGAATGATATGAATTACTAGAGACAAAAATAAAAAGTTTCCTAATTTGTTTCATTGCATAAAATATAAATACATTTAAGCGGCTAAATATTTATTTGAGTATGTTTAACAGATTTTATTTTAAAAAAATATACATTAACACAAATGCTATAATGGCAAGGAAACAATTTTTTTTTCGTACATGTGTGACTGATGACACAGTGAAGAAATTATATTTGCCTTTTAATAAATATTTTGAGTGTTATATTTTAATTTCAGTAAGCAAGTAATCACAGATTATATGTATAACTAATAAATATTGATGTTTTAAATCGCTTTTTCTTTTGTAATTTTAAAAATACGACGGCAATACCCCGGGGACGCGACTTTGCTACTTTTCTGAGAGTTATCTAGTAACCAAGAAACCCCATACTAAAACTATATTAGTATACTGTGTAATGTTCTTAAAAACCCACATTCTGCGAAACTCACACAACGGACATTTAGAAAACTTAATAGAACAGTAACGTTTATTCTCGAACATATTCTAGACATGAAAATAAAGCATTCGAATTTAAAATGAACACTTGTACAGTGTTTAATGACCGAGGATAAGAATACCTCTCTCACATGAAACTGGAATGAAGCTAAAATAGATGTCAATGAAAGAAGCTTTTGTATACTAGAAAGCAAGATATTTGTTGATTGATAGCATGTTGATCTTTACCATCTTATTTCAGTACGGATATTAAAGTAAAGACTCTAAAATTCATAACATGTATTGTCAAACAATTAAGCTTCGTTTTATAATATTTCTAAAACATCCACGATCTCCAGTGAAACATCACTTTACATGTATATAGTACCCATAAATAAATAAATGCTACCCAAAAGCTATCTGTAGCACATTCTAACAAATCGAACGGCAAATAACGACTAATGGCATGAGATAAAATGTCCAACAAAATTATTTTGGTTCCAAAAATCATCGAAAGGTATAAACAAGGCATTTACGAAATCTGTGAAACAATATAAAGACAGGTTGATAAAAATGTCTAACCACGAGGGAATATAACGCGTAGACCATTTACTGAGCTTCATCTCTCCAAAGAATATTTTAAGACGAAATGTCATGAACTTCCTGAAAATAGCAATAAACATGAAACAAAATGTAAGTTGGTTATCATAATCATCGAGTTTCCTTTCATGAGCATAAATTATTTTGAATGTATAGAAATAAAGAAATTTCCTCCAGAATATTGACTTTGAGGTGTAAACCGTACGCAGTTTTTATGCAATTACTCGGCATTGGTTCAGCCACACAGTAAAAAATATTTATTTTATTTGTCGGTGCAATTTCGTTTTTTTTTCACTATATTTACAATATCACCTATCTATACTTATAAAAGAGCATGTCCTGACTGACTCATAATGAACGCCCAGCCGCAACTGTAGCTCCTACGACAATGAAATTTGGAAGATATGTTCTTTGCATAATGTAGGCACCCACTAAGAAGGGATTGTTGAAAATTTACCCCCTAAAGTGGTTAAATGAGAGATGAAAAAAAATTAGCTGACTTTGCATTTTCGCCATATCTCAGAAACAATATTAGGTAGTAGCGGAAATTCAGGATACCCAATGTACTAAAAAAATAGTTTAACACGCATTTCAATGATTTTAGAAATTCAACCACTAAGGGGGTTGAATGGGTGGTCGAAAGTTTTGGGTGATTTGCCTTTTCGCCATATCTCAGCAGCAGTTTAAAGTAGGGGCGTGAAATTCAGGATAATAAATCTACTAAAAAGTAGTTAAACACATATTTCAGCGATTTTAGAAATTCAACCACTAAAGGGTTAAATGGGGGGTCGAAAGCTTTAGATTGTTTTGACCTTTCGTCTTAGCAGTAGTTTTTGGTAGGATCGTGAAATTCAGGCTAACAAATCTATTAAAAATAGTTAAACACGTATTTCAGAGGTTTTAGAATTTTAGCCATTAAGGTGTTAAATGGGTGAGTCGAAATTTGTAGGTCATTTTGCATTTTCGCCATATTTCAGCATCAGTTTAACGTAGAGGCGTGAAATTCAGGATAATAAATCTACTAAAAATAGTTAAAAACATACTTCAGCGATTTTAGAAATTTAGCCAATAAAGGGGTTAAATGGGGGGAGGTCGAAAGTTGTAGATTGTTTTGCCCTTTAGCCATAGCAGCAGTTTTAGGTAGGAACGTGAAATTCAGAATAACAAACCTACTAAAAAAATACTTAAACACTTATTTCAGCTATTTTAGAAATTCAGCCACTAAGGGGTTAAATAGGGGATCGAAAGTTTTAGATCATTTTGAAATATCTCAGTAGAAGTTATAGAAAGAAGCATGAAATTCAGGATAACAAATATACTAAAAAAATATTTAAATAGGTATTTCACCGATTTTAGATATTCATCCACCAAGGAGGTTAAACGCGGCTCGAAATTTTTACGTTATTTCACCATATCTCAGCAGTAGTTTCAAGTACGAGCGTGAAATTCAGCTTTACAAATCTACTAAAAAATAATTAAACACGTATTTCAGCTATTTAAGAGCTAGCTAGATTGTTGCCAACATCGGCTATGAACTAGATCATGGAAGATTAGACGATTAAGACATATATTACTGATTTTTTGTTTGATATTTTGCATGATATTTTTCCAAGGAAAAGTTTTTTTCAAAATTTCATATTTTATAAATTCTTTTTGCGCTTTTCGTCTTTTAGCATTCAGATTAATATTTTTATACAAAATAGAATACATTTACTCCTCTGTTCATAATACACTTTTTGGATTTAAAGATTTGCGATTTAAATACTGATCGCCATACTTATGTGATCGGGTATGCACAAGGCTGCGTTATAGTGATTGCCGTATAATCCGTTTATAGGCGTGTAACACAAAGGTCTCTTTTAAAAAATAATTTCATTTCAACGATTTATGCACGTAAATTAACTGAAATCCATTATAATGATCACTGTATTAACGGTATATGGCTGAGAAACACACAGTTGATGTTAATTTGATCACGGCATTAACAAGTTGTTGGCGTGAAACCATAGTGCCATGGATCTTAGGTAATTCCATTTTTCTTTATTTCCTCCCTCCTAGATAATCACGTCCAGGACAGTACTTTGTCAGAGGACACATGAAAAAAAATTATTATTTATGTCGCGTAATCTTTATTTAAGTGCTTCTTTTATATTCGTATTAGTTATTTTCATATAGTTTAAAATAAAGTATTTTATTTATATTTTTCTGTTTTCATGTAAAATGAACTTTCTGGTCCCCAAGCAAAGTCAGGGCTGTACACTGCAGAACGTATCTGGGCCCCACTCTAAGGTGACTGGCTAGTATCTTCATATGTCACATACGTCTTCACATTGACTGCTGGTTTTATTTTATTATTACACTGTGATAAAATCTATCAAAATACAAAATAAAAAATTACAGTTTAAAAATGCGAATTTTTATTTTATTTGTTTTTATTATTTATACACTACTGGGCATTAAGATTGCTACACCAAGAAGGCGACATGCTACAGACGTGAAATTTAAACTACAGTGATGGCCAGTGATGGCCACCTCGGGGAAGAAGGTGCTGTGATATGCAAATGATCAGCTTTTCAGCGCATTCAGACAATGCAAGCGTCGTTCGCCTTGAATATACGGAACGCCGTGCAGCCGAGAAGCCAGGCATGTTATCCGTATGGCCGTAATGAATCGTGCAGCCACGTCACGGGCCCTGAGTCAAGAAATGGGATCGTTTGCAAGACAACAAGTGTCAGTACGAACAGTTCGACGACGTTTGCAGCAGCATGGACTCTCAGCTCGGAGACCATGGCTGCGGCTTCCCTTGATGCTGCGAGATAGACAGGAGTGCCTTCAATGGTATTATCAACGAAGAACCTGAGCGCACGAATGGCAAGACGTCATTTTTCTGATCAATCCAGGTTCTGTTTACAGCATCATGATGTCGCATCCGTGTTTGGTGGCATTGTGGTGAACGCACATTGGCACCGTGCATTCGTCATCGTCATACTGGCCCATCACCTGGCGTGATGGTATGGGCTGCCATTGGATACACGTCTCGGTCACCTCTTGTTCCCATTGACGGCACTTTCAACAGCGCAAGTTACATTTCTGATGTGTTACGACCCGTGACTCTACCCTTTATTCGAGCCCTGTGAAACCCTACGTTTCAGTAGGATAATGCCAACCGCATGTTGACGGTATTGTACGGACCTTCCTTGATACAGAAAATGCTCAAATGTTGCCCTGGCCCACGCGTTTTCCAGATCTCTCACCAATAGAAAACGTCTGGTCAATGGTTGCCAAGCGACTGGCTAGTCACCATACGCCAGTCACTACGGTTGATGAACTGTGGCATAGTGTTGAAGCTGCATGGGCACCTGTACCTGTAAATGCCATCCAATCTCTGTTTGACGCTATGCCCAGGCGTATAAGTGCTTTTATTACTGCCATAGGTGGTTTTTCTGGGTACTAATTTCTCAGGATCTATGCACCCAAATTTCTTGAAAATTTAATCACTTGTTATTTCTAGTATAATATATTTGTCCAATAAATATCATTCTGTTATCTGCATTTCTTCCTGGTGTAGCAATTTTAATGGTCAGTAGTGTATTTTTTGACAGTGTGAAAACAAAATTAAATCCTTGCCTTAGTGAAAATACAATTTAACAAGACTGTCAGCTTTTTTCCCTCTGCATACTTTATAAACTTCAACTGTGTTTAACTATTGTATCTGAAGCCCTTTTTTATCTTTTCGGCCAGTTTACAAAAAGGAGAGACGGTATATGTGCGCAGTGAGATAAAATGATATGTTGTTATACTTACTTCTATGTCTGAGAAGTCACTTCCCAAAAACTGTGGAATAACAGATAAGTTCCTTGAGCTGCAGTCAATAGACATGAAATAATCATTTCCAATGTTGGTACATCCACACGAGCACATTGCTGGGCAGTTTGAGATTTTGTGTAGACTACTCCCAACGTTAGATAGTAAACATAAATTGAAATCAGTTGCAATCGATTTATTATTAATCATCTGAAGTACAAATGGCTGAAGGCGGCAATCACATTCGAAAGGGTTGTCTGTTAAAAGAATGTTTAATTGTTGCATTTAATTGAGTTAAAAGTTTTATTGCAAAACTGTATTTAAGATAAGCATTGTTCTGGTTATTGGAAATGAATTAACCATTTATGTCCCAACTGTATTTTAAAGTAGCATGAAAAGGAGCTTGTGATAAAATTCATTTAACGAGTTTTCAGTATGCATAAATAATACAATTTAGTATGATTATATATACTTTAGCTTATCATGTTCCAAAAGCATTAATCTTGTACAAAGCGAAAATTTTTTTTCAGTTATAACTGTTCAGAACTCTTGATATTAAAAGAAATGGAGTAGACAGTTTCAGATCTCAAAATGATCTATTTTTCTATGTTAAGCCATTACATTTGCATGTTTCAAATTGC
Source organism: Maratus michaelseni (assembly GCA_963931845.1). Taxonomy (NCBI): domain Eukaryota; kingdom Metazoa; phylum Arthropoda; class Arachnida; order Araneae; family Salticidae; genus Maratus; species Maratus michaelseni. The sequence goes on from OZ007587.1 coordinate 192,985,472, forward strand.
ATAAAATATTACAAACCACATTTCAGAAATTATTTTAGTACAGTTGTAAATATTCCACAAAAACTTTTAAATAATTTAGTTTATTATGTTTAATAGCCGACATTTGACTTTTATTTAATGATTGATTGAAGAAATGTTCTAACATATTTTTAAAAATTCAAGGTGGCTTTGGAAGTTGAAATTATCAGTAGTTGATATTTTGGAACATAAAGGGTTAAGGAAACTTCGATGTACCAGTCAAATTATGGATTATTAAAATAAAAGTTAAAAAAATAAGCATTAAATAAATAAATAAGATCATTTTTATACAAATAAATACATCTATACTAATAAAAGAAAGTTTCACTCAGTGTGTGTCTGCCGCCAAATCTGTCTGCGGTGACTAGGAAATGCTAGCGCATCTAGAAGTCTGAAAATTAAGGTGAGGATAGTCCAAGGCCTCTCCTGGTGCACCTGGGTCTCAAAATTTTAATATTTAGAAAATTAGAGTAATTATTAAATAAAAAACTGATCAAAGATCACAAACAAAAAAAGCACCCTCCCGAAATCCGCGCGAGCATGATCAAAAGCCCTTTTTCCGCACCTTCCTTGAAGAGAATAAACAAAGCGATTGTCAGGCCGTTTCTTTTTCCGTTTTTCTAAATTCGCCACAGGCGAACGGTCGGAAATCCGGAAAACCATCAACATATTCTTGAAGAACGTTCTTTTATGTCTCGAACAATCCGGTCGATTAAAAAAATTGTTGCATTTAACCCTTTCAATAAAATAATCAAGAAGCGTCGAATTCATGTTTTTTATTTTCTCCCGTTTTCCGAGGCTCGCATCTGTCGCGCGCCAGACTACAAGAGATACGAATTCACCAAATTAAAGATCTGACTTTGCCCTTTTCAAAACCACCTTCAGTTTTAAAAAATACAAAAGTTAACCCTTCAAAAACGTATGTTTTCTGTACGCCATTTCGCAATTTTTGGGATTTTGCCGATTTTTAAAAATTTGCATTGGCGGTTCCGAGCGAGTTACGAAAAACTAAGAATAACAGACAATATCTACATTTGTTCCCTTTTCGACATCTGCAATTGTTTTCAATACGTTCTATCAGGTTCAGGAAGAAACCTTTAGTTTAAATTTTTTTTTGCCTCATTCGACCTGATTTCGATAGCCTTACAGGTTTCAGTCATGTTGGGTATAGAACAGATTGTTAATATCACGGGCCCGAGTAATGCCGGGCAGGTCAGCTAGTTAATATATAAAATTTAATTGCAAATAAATACACGTATTCTCTTTTGGAAAGAAGCATCAGATCTGTGGTCGGAAAATGACCTTTTTTGTAGCGAATTACAACTACTTTATCGAACATGTAGTTAGCTACAACTACAACAACGTGCTTTAACAAGTAGCGACTACAACCTAAAACAAATTAGTCATAAAACAAAGCTCCAGCTCAAAAGTAGTCACTACTTCGCTACTTTCACATTTTGTAAAAGGATTCAATCTACACTAGAAATTGAGGAGGGTGGCCTCACGTTAAGCCGCGTCTGAAGGGATATATTCAAAAAAGTACAATATAATTGAAAGCACTAAAAATTAAGAAAGATAAAATATAAAAAATATTTTGTGTTTATGTCCTAAATGTTATTTCATACACATATTATAATTTTCTTTGCGAAATTAGAAGAGATATGCATTAAAATACCCTAAACCACCTCTAAACCTTTCTTTAACCCCTCTGATCCCTAATGATTCAGGAAGTGTTTTGATATAAATTGATTTACTTATGATTTTATAGATAGTATACGCATTCACTTTAAACCAGTGTTGTTAGCATTGCTCATGATTGTAGCCAATTCTTGGCGGCGAATTGGTCACGGAAAATCCTCATTTAACATATTTAAGAAATTTTACTATTAGTCAGAAATTTTACTCATAGACTAACACAATAAATATTAGCCTAAATTCTAGTCACTCTTACAATTCGATTTGGTGTGTTTCAGACATTTGTGTTGTTGAAGTTTGATGAGGAATTTGTATTCTTCATCAAAAAGAGGCGAATAAATTTCAAAATTGTTTGATTGAAACACACCCCTTGTCCCTTAAAACGCTACCTAATTCTTATTTTTCGTTGTTCTGTTGTATGACAGCCTCATTCGAATTGCCAGGTTTCCTGAATACGAAGCTCTGTTTGCTGCACGAACACCCGATGTACAACTCAACCCCGTAAAACTCGGCTTTTTTAAAAAAAATTTAACTTAAATATATTATTACAAGTTATTTATTATACGTTAATGTGCTTCGATGCAAGCAAATGCTAGAAATTTTGCGTAATTTTATAGTAGTGATTTCATTAATTTCATCCCCATTCGAAATGTATCAGCTTCTGCCGATCGTCCGCCTTGTTAATATTACTTTCCCTTTTCACTTTTTGTTCTCTTTGTTAAACATAAATAAATAAGACTTACCTGCTAACGCCATGTATTTCAAGGTCTTGGGCACTTGATCTGCTCTGATTAGTTTGATGTCATTGTGGCTGATGTTTAGATGTATCAGGTGAGGAAATTGCTGGAACTGCCAGAGAACCTTAATATAGTTGTGTTGCAGATACAGATCAGAAAGTTCGACAAGACCTGCAAAATCATCTCTTGCAAAAGACTGTTGAAAAAGACATCTCTAAGTTTAATTTTATTTAAAAAATTTAAGCTAAAATCAAGTTTTCTATTTTTACCTAAAATTGATCATCTACAAAATAACAACTGACAACCTCTCGCATTTGTTTCATGCCAAATAACGTATTTTGAATAAGACAATTTACTTCATACATGAAATCAAATAAGTATCGTATACAACAACATAGATTTTTCTAAATACATTTTCTGGTTACAAACATCTTTATTTGACTTGGAAAAAATACGCGAGGTTGGCACCTATGGAATTAAGCATTTATTTTTATTGCAAGAAACGAAATTTAGGAACCATGTTAACGTTTTTTATAGATTATTTATGAGCTAAAAAATGAAGAATATCATCTTTAATCACCAAAACGTTTTATTCTTCTTCTGTGCCTTTTTTTTTAATATTGTACAGAATTTTTGTAGAATTTTATATTATAATCTATTATATAAATTAAAATCAGAAGTCAAATCACTTATAGATATTGAATTTATTAATTTATGCTGTTTATTTACAAGGAAAATATATCAGTTTTACGTACAGTCGGCTTTTTATTCTGGAGAACTCACTGAACTGGAAAGTACGCTTTAAAAGGATGGGTGTGAAGAAAGAGCATATTATTTTTAGGTAGCTTTCCTTACAAGTAAAAAGCTACCTATTGAAAAGCAATTCCAAAACTTTCGGTATATTTTCACCGATCATGATCCCCAGACCCCAAATCCACCCTCCGTTCAAATGTTGATTTATATGTACAAGGTCCGGCTATTAATTTCCAGGACTGACGTAACTGTACGAGAAAGAAAAGCCGGAAGGTGGCGCTAATGAATGCATATTGAAGAGCGTATTCTTGCGCATGTGCAGTGCAATCGGCGCCATTCTGAAGTAAGTGGTTCTCGTGGAAAGGCGCATCAAAATGAAGCTCTAAAATTCCGCTGTTGTCGAAGTGAAAATGGAGCAAAGAATTAACAACAAATTTTGCTTAAAATTGGGCAAGACAGCTGCGGAAACCTACGAAATGTTAAAACAAGTTTACAGCGAGGAAGCATTATCCCCTCCAGGTTCACCAAGGCAGAAAAAATTTCGATTTGAAAGTTCCAAAATCAAGGTCATGTTAATCGCTTTCTTCGATTGCGATGGACTCATTCATCGTGAATTTCTTCCTCCTAACATGACTATCAATGGACAGTTCTATACAGAAGTTCTTGACCGACTTCGAAAACGAATTCGTAGAGTGAGGCCTCATTTTCAACAAAATGGGAGTTGGCTGCTACTACATGACAAAGCCCGCCCACACAGTGCGTTGCCTGTGAGGCGATTCTTAGCCCAGCATGGTGTCGTTGAGATGCAGCACCCACCATACTCTCCAGACCTAGCACCCACAGAAATTTTAAGCAAAATTTAATGTTAATTCTTTGCTCCATTTTCACTTCAACAACAGGAATTTAAGAGCTACGTTTTAATGCGCCTTTCCACGAGAATCACTTACTTCAGAAGGGCGCCGATTGCACTGTACATGCGCAAGAAAACGCTCTTCAATATGCATTCATTAGCGCCATCTTCCGGCTTTTCGTTCTCGTACAGTTACGTCAGTCCTGGAAATTAATAGCCGGACCTTGTATATATGTCACGATTTAACGATGAGAGGTGGTGTAATGCAGTGTCAGTTCCATTTTATATAAATAGATTTTCAGATGCTTGATGATATTTTGAGATACTCAGACGAGGACGGATCCATGCTAGGAGTTTCAAGATGCAGTCGTCGTATTAATTTCAGAGGTCGGTGTGAATAGGCAAAATAAATACTCGAGCAATCACCCAAAAGGCTTTTTATTTGCATCTTAATAGGCTAGGCGGAGATCCTCTTTCACCATTATCCGTCATTTCAGATCTTAAGACAAGCTCCAAATGGTAATGACATTCTAGCAGCAGATGTTATTAGCTTAAATCCACTCGAAGACAAAATACAGGACTTAAAAGATGTTAGCCTTAATCATCTTTAACAATCTATGACGAAGCAGTATCCCGGAAAAAGTTTTCATCTCCATATCACCAGTACCAGGTTCATATTCGAATTTAGTAGGAGCTCGGACTCCCAAACACACTCTTCTGGCCTCTATTTTTGACTACTGACCCAAAGCCAAGCACATCGGTATATCATATTCAGAAAAAGTATGAATACAGGGTCACGTGACGGCCTAATGCACCAATGGAGAATAGGGATTTATTGGGAAACGCGCCAGAATTTGGAAGCACAGTGGTTTCCGCTAAGGAATGGTGCGAAGGAAGGTACGAGAATTTTCGATAATGTTCTATAAAATAGCTGTGACGCAGAGTGTTTTAAGCTAACTGATTATCGTCAGTTATTGATTTGAGAATATGGAATGATTTTTACTTTTACGAAAAGGAAAAAAGAAAGAAAGAAAAATGGTTTATCGAACTTGGATCAAAGCCAGAATGGAATTAAAATAAAATGTTTTATATTTTAATATAAGAAAAATATTTTATGATTTTGAGAGTTACTTTTAATATCTGAAAGTATTAAAATAAATACAGCATTTTTAGGAATTTAAAAAAAATAAAACGGAAATAATGCGTGTTTTTTAAAGGTGAATATTTGGAAATTTTTATAATTTAAAGATAAAGACGCCATTTATTATTAATCTAACTACCAGCAATTAAAACTTTGAATTTAGAAAGAGTTAAAATACATCAATAAACGGAAGAAATAAATATTATAATTTAGAATAGGATAGGATAAAAATAATTTAGCGTATCGTGATAAATTTTAAATTTTGTATATATATATATATATATATATATATACGTCTTACATTTGTCATGCTGTAAATCTCTTATTTAACATTTTTCATGCTGTAAATCTCTTATTTATGGACCGATTTGGGTGAGACTGACTATGTGTATAGGCATCTTGTTTCAAAATGGCGGTCAGTTAAAAAGTTTAAAATTCTTATAAATTCAGAAAGATGTACAAAAAATTTTTAATTGAAGAAAATGTTTCCATTAAGTGTTCGGTGGTAATACAAAGGTTTTGGAGCATTTTTTGTTTTGGCTTTATCTTAAAAAATGGTTGAGATATGGCAGTTTGAAAGTCTAGGGTGGCTGATATTTTGTTATACTGTCTGATGGCAATTTGATTTTCGTTATGCTGTAACTCTGATGCTGAAATTTGCGTTCAAATACAGTATTAGCGGAAACCGGGCTTGAATTTTCTAAGTTCCAAGCATTTTTGGTTCGGGTGTTTGAGTAAAATGAGTTGAATTTTTAAAAACGCGGAATATGGAAAATAGCTGTTCCTCCCGGTACCGGACGGAAGGACTTTTTAAATACAGTTAGAATTCTTTCATGATATTGCTGCTGTGGCTTCTCTTTTTTTTTGTCTCTAGGGGCTCTGTTTGAATAGGGATTGCTAAAGTGGTCGATTTTACATTGAAAGGCGTGAATTGGGAGTTGATGGAATGTGTTTCTAGTTTTTAGTACTTTTCTAATCTACAGTCACTAGGTATAAAACTAAACTACGGCGCCGAAGGTCGACGTACTTCACCGCCGATTCTAGGTTCACGTGAACCCACACGAGCATCCGCCACAGAGGACCGGTTCCTAGGATTTTATGATCGGAAGCTGCGGTACAGCAAGGGTCGTTGGGGAATTTCAACATATGCTTTAGGACCCAGTTCTCTCTTTAAGGTTCCGGCTTCGAAGCCCTTTAAGGACTCAAACGTCTCACCAGATGTTTTTGTAGTGGTGTCCTTGAAGTTTGGTCTCCACCGCATATCGCAACGACCTTTGTCGTGATTCATTTGGGTGAAATGGGAGTGATGCGCGAGTGACGGTGCTCCCACGGTGTAGCGCTTACAGGAGGAGTCTCCTGGTCGAGAGCGTTATAAGTCCGTGAGGACTTGGGTACGCGGTCGACGTGCCTGACGGGCGCCACTCGGCGCCTGGCGGAGAAGCTCAGTTTTACCCGAACACCTCCACAGACGGACTCTTCGGCCAAAGGGAGTATACGCCATCTGCATATCACTCTCCTGCAACCAAATATATTAACGGCAGAGGTCATTGCGATATGTGGTGGAGTCCAAACTCTCAGGCCACCACCAAACCCCACTTGGGGAGTTTTCCTGAGTCACCCGACAGTTTCGGAGCCCGAGACCAGAAGAGGAAATCCGGTCTTATGCCTTAAGGCGGGTTCCCCCGACAACTCTTGCTTTACCGCAGCTTCCGATCATCGAACTCCCATAAAGGATATGACTGGTTCTCGTTGGCTGCGTCGAAGGAGAAGGAGACTCTTGCTAGCCCTGGATGACGAGGAAAAGCATCACTTAACGCATAGACACGTCTTAGCTTAGATTGTTCGCGTGTGATCCTCGAGAGCTTTCTCTCCGGCTTCCACCAACGGCAGAACGTCGGATGCGGCCATCCGGGAAGAGTTATTTCTTAGACTTCTGTAAATCCAACTATCGGGCACATAAAACTTCGACTACGCATAGACACGCTGGATTGGTTTCGACCTAAGGTCCGACTTAGGACAGGACGTCGTCACTTGACTGACGAGCCACCGACCCGGTTCCTTGCAAACGGACAGTCCGAGAAGAGGTTCAGACCCCCTCCCAGTAAAGGTGATACGAGCGCTTCCTCGGACCTTAAGGGACCTCCGCGACTCGAACGACTCTTGATCAAACGGGCATCTTCTCTTTCCGACCGAAAATTGAGGGCGGCACACACCTATTCCTGATACAAAGGGAGTCGCAGGGGCTGGTCGGTTGCAAGGACACCGTCGTAAGGGCCGAAGCCCAGATCCTTGCGCCAACGTCTACGTTCTGACGCCTGCCACTACCGAGGATTGCTTCACGCCGCCTAACGCACTGTCCAGATGTCACTACAGAACAACAAACGCTCCTTGTCCTACAAAGTCCGTCTTCACCTTAGATAAGTTTGGAAGCTGTCCTATCACAGTTAGCTAGCCGTTGTCCTCGCTTAACCATCAAGGTGTGCCGACCTCTGAGCACGATGGATTGACCTACGTGATGCCTTTTACCACCCAGTCGGACCGAAGTCCTCGCGAGAGACATCTCCCTGAACCCCACGTTGGCGGGCACAGTCACTAGGTATAAAAGATGAAGATTATTTAAAAAATAGAATGCATCTCCAAAATTTAACGATGGTTTTAAGTTTCGCTTAAAATATTCAGAGAGCCTGATGTCATTTTTAAGTTACTGTTGGGCAAACATAAATATTTTACGAACCTACCCGAAACTATCTGAGGTATTACCAATTTTACTTGCATTTTCAATCTCATATATGGTTGAATTTACTTTCATTTATGTTAATTACTAACTAACAAAACAAAGAAGCAACTTAGTTATTGAATTTCGAGGAGATTTAAAGTTTAAACTGATTAATTATGAAGCCTAATTTTGCCAAAGAATAACCAACAAGATCCGTAATATTGAAAATATTAATTATTTCAAAAACGTATTAATAATATCATTAGAGTGCATCTGATACACATATAAATATTTATAATATAAATAATAAACAATCTAAAGATTGCACAGGTGACCTTTGTTGATTTGTATTCTGATTAGGAAATAGTAAAGGATTCAATAAATATTCGAGAACTTCCTGAAGGAAATGACGATCAAAAACGTTTGGCGGCTTCTGTAACTTAATGCCATATGAACTTATAGAAGTGTTCCATATGTCTGAATAATGCCCTTTTTAGATCAAAGAAGTTAAACAAAAAAAATCCAACTTTTTACAAGTCTTACAAGGAGCGGTTCTGAGGTTGGGGTCACAGAATGTGGTGAACTTTTGTGTATAGATAGACTATAGTTAGTATATAAATATATGAAAGACATATACCGCAATAGCCGGGGGGGGGCTTGCGAAAAAAGGTCTCAAATATTACTTCATAGTTTATAATCGGATAAATTTGTATTTTTGGCAAGCGCATCCGCAGTTTGTTCGGAGGCGCACTGGATTCAAGATTTTTCTGTTTGGGGTCGAATCCCAGCTAGGCACTTTGCCGGTATTTTCCGCAGCGAAAATTTTTATCAATTACTTTCGAACCACAATTTAAACAAATGTGTATAATCATTCAAATTTACGAAAAATATAATTAAATATGTTTTGTAGCATATAAATACAGTTTTAACTATAAAATTCTTGATGTTTAACTGTTATTTTAAATTATTTACAGTTATTTGAAGTAAACAAAAATATTACGTCTGAACATATTTATATTTATATTAAAATCACTAAAATTACAGACATTACATTACAATTACATAAACATTAGAAATATATTAAAATTGGACGTTTCGGATTTACATGAAAATCCCTCATCAGCAAAAATTTTCTTAACGTAAGTCACAATCAATTGATTGTGACTTACGGTAAGAATATTTTCAAAACGTCAGTGCGCTATACTGATGAAGCGGGTTCGAGTCCCGGCTTAGATACTTTTTCACTATATTGGCTATACGCCTTTTAAACGATTAAAATTTGAAAAGTTTGGCATTAGTTTTGATGATAGGTCCAGGTAATGGAGCTCCAATGCTTTTTGTGCCATAAACCACAAAAACAAAGCTTCGACAGTTTCTATTCATCACTGACTCTCATTCTTTTTCTCTTTAACTTGGGCGTTTCGTTCACGGCTTGCATAAATTTCGTAGCTTTACTTCACCTTTTAACCATCCATGAGCAGTTACTGAAAACCAGGAAATTTATCGGGGACAGTTAAAAAAGACTGAATTAGACAAAACATTATACAGAGGGGAGATATAACGAGGGGTTACTGTACTAACTATACTCTATCGATACACAAAGGTTTACCTCATTCTGTGACCCCGACCTCTCAGCCTGTCCTTTTAGATAGGGCTTGATGAAGCCAAGAAGAGACCTAGGGCTTTTTATGCTTTCCCCTCCCCTTCTGGGTTTAAACCCCTGTCGCGCTCGTCGACTTAACCGTTCATAGTTTTCCGTGGTTTTCTTCAAACCTTGCGTAAATACGGGTTAGGATCCCTTAAAAAGATCCCCCACGGAGGGCACTCCCCCCCTAGGGCCTATATCTTTCGAGTAAATAATCAGCCGTCATAAATCAACCAACCAACCAATCTTTCCCCTCTCCCTGCTATACTGTTACAAAAAATCGAACACTTTTTAAGCCTTAGAATACAGATATGAATAGTATATAAATACATGTTTAAACAACACTAAAAGTACAAAGTATTGATTATAATCAATACAAGGTCATAATAGTTTTAAAATATCAGCTTTAGAAAAATTATATATCATATTTGAGTGCTTTCAAAATTAGACACGGCCCATTTGGCCCATGCTTTAATCAAACCCTGGTGTTATGTAACTGACCGCATTCCGATACGACATTTTATTGTTTTTTTTCTTTGATTTTTTAAAAGGCCGTCCAGACTCATAGGTCACCTGGTACATTATCTATATGCTAAATAAGGGAACATACGAAAGAGAAATACTTATTATTACTTTGTATAACATTAATAATACTTTTACTTTGAAATATAAAACGCCATAATAAGAAAAAAATAATTACCTGTATCATGTTATTTGTTAAATTCAACATTCTTAGTTGAGACAGATATCTGACGCTCCCATTAAGTGAAGAGATTAAGTTAGAACTCAAATCTAAATTGTTTAAGTTTTTCCTGAGAGTTTTGAAAGTGTCAGTATCTATTCGTCGTATCTGATTTTCTTGAAGCTCTATATCTTCTGTAATATTAATATATTTGAAGTCTTCATTAGTGAGATATTGAATTTGGTTTCTAGCAACTTTCACTTTAACGAATTGTATTTCTCTCAGGTACTTATTAGGTCTTCTGAACTTGTTTCCAATCAAATTGAGCGTATCCATTTCAAAATGTACCCCATCTACAATGCAAAAATTATCCATTTAATAACAGAATATGTATCTCTATATCGTCAACAAGTATCTGGATGCAAAATTGAAAAACAAAGCGATCTGTAAGATCGCTAACAGCAGTTAAAGGATTTGTAATGACATGGGTATACTCTGAATGAGCTCAAACTTTAAAATTCATTAATTTATGAACCGTAATAAAGATTTAAAAAATTACCATGCTAATGTAGCTCATAAATTTTGTATACAATAAAAAAAAACAGTTCAATCTTTTCTTAATGGATGGCGTTGCGCTGTTTCAATTTGTAAGAAATCTCAAACCAACGTGGAAATTTAAAGGTGACTCCAGTTTTTGTCCATTTTTTAAAAAATCCTAATGTAAAATTTCACATACAAATATTTAAAATCGTTTTTTTTTAACTTTTACAATTATTTAAAAATATATTCTCAAATATGCGTCGCTTTTTTAAATTAAAAACTCTGCACCGATTTTAAAGTAAAAAAGTAAAAAAATTGTAATAACATAAATTAATTTAAAAAAAAATTGAAGACAAATTTTTACCCGTAATCAAGTTAATTCAAAAGAGTAGCGGGGTAGGTTTCGGCATCGGGCTGTGGAGAGAGAGGAAGTGTTTTTGTGGTTTTCAGTCTGGAGAACTCAACGATCTTTCGGTATCTCAGAAAACAGATATTGGTTTCATAAGTGTGTGGGGAATCACGGACCTCAGTTTTCATCTTTATGTCATAAAGATGTCTAAAGTGGACGTAAACAGATTGTGTTGCAACGTTTAAGGAAGATTTGGGGACTTAAGTGTACTCATCATCTCATAAAGCTGTCTTGGAATTTCTGTTCTATAACTGTCGGCAAAGGTGCTTTACAGAATGAAAGATTTAGGCAAGACATCTGTTGGATCATTAAGTAATAAAATTGGTCAATGGCATTTCCGTTGAAGAGCAGCCTGGTAGCGTTACTTAAAAATTTACATTTTATGATAGCATCAGGGGTTTTAGCCAATAGACGTAATGTGCGGGTTCTCCGCCTAATGGGTTACCCTCACGTAATTTATTGCTGGCTTTTCGAACACAGAGCTGTCCAACGCCAAATTTTGCAAGTCCCAGAAAGTTTAAGATTTTGGAATCATTCTTATTCTGACTCCACTCTTAACAACTTTAAAAGCGTCGCTCCTTGTGATCAAGAGTTGCGCATAAGATATTCTTTTGCTCACGAGATGCCTCGAGACTCACTTTTATGTGGTATCCGTAATCAGCGATGGAGCGATCCTGTAGTTACGGCGAGTGCATGTCGCCTTGGGTGCTCAGCAGAGGCCAGGAGTCTGTTATCGTGGCGTAACACTTATTTCGTAGCAGTTACAGATGGGTGACAAAATAATACGAACAGCCATGAAAAAGAGTGAAAGCGCAATATCTAGAAAAACATATGATGATAATTATCCTGAAACTTCAGGCATGTAAACAGCACTGTTGGTGTCATATATTTCCGTGAAATTTTTTTCAAAAAACCCCATTAGGGACCGTCAAGAAATTGTAGAAAAACGAATATCATTTGGATAACCCTGTAAAAAGTAATGTCCCTTAAGCTTGAAACTTTAGCACATGATTAAGAGGCTTATTGTGATAAACGGTGTTTATTTTCATGAGTACAACATATATAGCATAAGAGAAATTAAGGTTTTTATAAAAACAATTCCGAATTTCATCAAGTGTTTTGCTTATAATTTGCAGAGTTCTTAATATAAAAGAATGTTTTTTTCAGAAAATAGGACTAATAACATTGTGCACAATACCCCGCAATCAGAAATAAAAAATAATAAATATTGGATGAAAAACTAGCAGGTTTATTAAATAATGTTTCCCTGCGCATGCGCGAATCTTATCAAAATATAATGTGCATAATATTTTACCCAAGTGTATGGAGCATCTTTTGTGAATGTCTCAAAAACATAGCCTGAAAATTCTGAAAGTGGTCATCCATAGAATAAGCTCGAAATTCGTTGTTCCCAAAAAGAAGCAAAAATATCAGGGGCTGTATCCAAATGATGACAAGTAGACAAATATTTCTTAAGAAATACTTCTGTACTTGTCGTATTTTTTATCCAACCCCTCATATTTTTGCTTCATTTTGGTAACAACGGATTTCGAACTTATTCTATAGACCAGCGGTTCCCAACCTGGGGTACGCGTACCCCTGAGGGTTCGTGGCGGGCCTGCTGGGGGTACGTAAATATAGTATCGGTAATGGCGGAAATCACAAAAATGGTTCAGCTGTTAACACATAAAGAAAGTTGATAGTTTTGGATTATAAAGTTAGTCTCATGTGTAACTCCAAAATGCTGCTCTCAAAATGAGGATAAAGGCCCACTAGACCTAATAATTTATTGATAATTCAATGTCATTAGTTCCACCCACTGCTAGTCATATTGCACCTGTACTGTTGTGTATATTTTCCCCAATCTTAGCTAAAACTTCCATTGATCATTATACAATGTTCTTTTCCCACCTCCTTTTTCTTAATATAAAATTGAAAATACCAGTGGTTCCTTAATGAATAGAAAATATAATAATGCATAATTCTTAAATATGGATTTTCAATCACGGGAGATGAAGATTTTAATAATATATCGGGGGGGGGAGGGGGGTAGATGTGTGTTTAATGATAAATAGGGGGTACTCCGAAATGAAAAGGCTAAGAAAGGAGTAAGTGAAAGAAAAAAGTTTGGGAAGCGCTGCTAGACGATCACTTTCAGAATTTTGAAGTATTGTTTTTGAGACTTTTGTAAAAGTTGCTGTACACATTTGGGTAAAATATTATGCACATTATATTTTGATAACATTCGCGCATGCGCAGTGAAATATTATTTAATAAACCTGCTCGTTTTTAATCCAATATTTTTTATTTTTTATTTCTGATAGCAGGGTATTATGCACAATGTTGTTAGTCATATTTTCTGAAAAAAAAACATTATTTTATATTAAGAACTTGGCGAAATTTGGGACTGTATTTATAAAAACCTTAATTTCTCTACGAGTATACATGCTATCCTCATAAAAATTAACACAGTATATTACAATAAGCCACTTATTAATAATCTCGAGTTTGAACGCCTTTGCTACATTAGTTTTTACAGGGTTATCCAAAAGATATTCGTTCTTTTTCAATTTTTTGACAGTCCCCTATGGGGTTTCGGGAAAAAATCCTCACGGAAATATATAACTTATACTATATTGTTTACACACCTGCAGTTTCAGGTTAATTCCTCATGTATTTTTCTATATATTGCTCTTTTCACCATTTTTCATGAGTGTTCGTATTATTTTGTCACCCATCTGTACATTCCGGATTCTGATGTAAGGGAGCAACAAATAATTCCTTAATTTTGGCATGGAGCGACGACCACCTAACAGATGTCCATTGGGGACAGCATCGTAGCCGTTCCATCTTTATTGTGGGTGCGATACGACAAGATTTCGTGCAGGAATTCAGCAAGTTTTCGAATTTTAAACATGAACTTTGTAGTGCAGTTTGGTGAGTTTTAAACATGAAATTATCAATGCGACCTTTCAAGATAACAACGTAGATATTTATTGTGCCAACAGAAATAGTTGCTCATCTCGTGTAAGTAACATTTATGTTCAATCTTTTTATAATATATTACTGATAATAAACTAAATACATATGGAATGAATCAGAGTAATGTTAACATCATGCAGTGCTGAGGATGTAATTTGTATTGATTTAATTAATAATCATTTTATAAGTTCATATATTAATTGTTAGTATATATCAATTAGTAGCGTTCTGAAGTATATTTTGATTTTAAAGTAAAGAGAGTAATATAACAGCAATTACCTTGTGTACGTGTGTGGGCTTAATAATGAATAATAATAGGATCCTTACTGAACTACGTGTACATAAGTGGAACACAACTCAATAATTCTAAAATTTAAAGTTTTAATAAAAATGAGTATTTAAAAATTTTTTAGAAGATGCATTTAAATGGTTGTTTTATATAATGGAATCTTTGAAATTTCTTTTGATAAGATGATCTGGTATTGTAAAAGGTTTTAAGGTGCATTTAAATAGCTTTAGATGCTAGAGTTAGATGCTCAATGTCTAAATAAATTATAGTAATAATTAACTTAAATAATTGACAAATAGTTATAATAAATCTCATTTACATATATTTAGTTAATGAAGAGAGAAAACGTCATAACAATCTTATTAATAGATTAGAGTTTTATATGATTAGATGAGCAACATAACAATGCCAGTAAAGCAAGAAACTATTTTGACCATCTAGGTTCAATTATGTTTTGTCTCCTGGGGACATTTGTCACTGTACGCCATGTCCTTTAGGTATCAATTTAAACTTGCTTATTTTTATGTAATTTATAAAGAATTCTTTATGATATATATTTATGAAGGCATGGCATACGGCAGAATTTTTCTTGTAATAAATGTTCTTATAATCCTACTGTGAATAATTTATCTCAAAACTTGCGTAGTAAATGTTTTTTTTTTTTAATTTCGCCTATAGAGCGTCTTTTATTTGAAGCGTCTTCGTTTTTGCCATTCCATCTGCTGCTCTCTCTCGGTTTCCCATATCTTTATTTCGGTGGATATTTATCACCACAGGATAGGTACCAGATTAGTGCTTCTCTTCGAACAGTTTAATTCAATAGAAATTGAAAAAACTGATTTACTTTTCGCTTTCGTTCTTGAAAATTTTAAAATATTGTCATTCAAAAATTGTGCTGACTGTGATACTTTCTAAGCATTCAAAACTATTTTGGAAAATTAAAAATAATATTAAGAAACGCCCCTTCATCATGTGATGTCTTCGCATTTGCAAAAATTTCGTTTTGCACAAATCTTACTATTTGCATAAATGCCTATACCTCAGATGCAAATAAAAACCAATATTTCGCAGAAAATTTTTTTTTCAATATTTTTGTAAATTTTTCACCTTGCATAATATACCATTTGATTCAGAATAATATAAAACTAAGCTGCGCCACCAGGCACCAGAGTGCCCACCTTCAAGCACGTAAGCCGTCGCACCCAATTCCTGATGGACTTATAATGCGCACGAGCAGGAGAGGCCTCCTGTATGCGCTGCAACCGGTAGGAACACCGCCAACTGCGCATCACTCCTACTGAACCCATGAGGTGACGACGTAGGTTGTTGTGATACGCGGTGGTTCCTAATATCAGAGGAAAACACCACGCAGGACTGTATCACTATCGATCATACCAGGGCTGTATCTCGTCCAATTCATCACGGACAACTTATCGCGAATTCTTTCTTCGCACACAGTTTGCCGTGGCAACAATGTTTTTAAAGTCAATAATAATGAAAGTAATGATAAGCTTTTCATAATGTAATAAAAAATAATTCGGTTGTCATGAATTATGATAATTAAATTACGAAATAAGATATTTATAAAATGATTTATGATTTTAAAAAAAAGCATTCTCAATTTTTCTTTTGAAATATGATTTTAAACAGGCAATGGTCCATACACTTTTGTTACTACCTCTCACAGATCTTCGTCTCAATTTGATAAACAAGGGATGCTACGCGACCGGAAGCTATCATCAGATGACATTTTAACAATATTCTATGTTTTTTTTCTCTATCCCGAATGCATAAAACAACCATTTTCTAACAATGTCAATTTCTCATCAAAGAAATGTTACAGCAGTACATTAAAAAATATATTTGGAAAATTATCTCAGAATCATTGAAAATAAAATCATTTACAGATGTAATATGGGATAGAACTCCTGTTATGTAATATTCTACCTATCTGCATTGCAACAGACTATCGACACAACAAATTGTACACGGCAAATTGACGTTATGATAAATTATCGCTGCGATGAATTGTGTGGTACGAAATTATTTTACGACCAAAAGATGCCACAATGAATTGTGCGGAACGAATTGTCGCAGAATCTCGATTCACGATCGATCGGCAAAAATACAATTTTTTTCGCACCACGTTCGAAATACATTTGCTACGTCCCCTCCCCCACTGCACACAAATACACAGTTTTAAGTGTATGTCGTTTTCCTATGATGACTATATCTTACACACGGACTAAGAGCTCGTGGAGTTCAAGCGCTTTTTGACCAAAATCATGGTACTTTTTTCATCCTAAAATTCACATTAGTTTTAAGATCATTATTTGCTTCTTTTACCAAATATATTATAATTTTTTTAATTGAAATGAAAAAACAAATATTTATTTTATTCAACGATATTTCTAATTATTGTGAGAAATGTATTGCTCTAGAAAATATTTGAAATCTATATTATAAAGTAAAATTCCACCGCATTAAACATTCATATAGCAACTCTTATTTTTAAATATGCCTTTTAAAAGTACAAACAAACAAAATATAAAAACGTACACAACTCATTAGCGAAGTTAAATGTTTGCTCTGTATCAATTAAACACATTAACATAATCCCCTTTCTTCCTTATCATAAAACTGATTTTTTTTAATGCTTTGATAACTATGCTATTTTTAAAAAGGGGAAAAAAAGTTCTAAAGTTGTTTGATAAAACTTTCAACAAGTTCAATTTTTCAGCACTCCAAATAGAAGAAACTCCTTTTTATAAAACATAAAAAACAATAAAATAATTCTTCTAATCGTCTTGTACATGAAATGTGCTTTATTCACAGTAAATACATTATAAGTCCTATACTGAGACCTAAAAAAATGTGTTACTTAAATGTACTTTTAAAATGTTGCGTAATGGTGTATTCAAATCCAAACTGCTATTTTGGGACACATTTTTAAATTCATTTTTGCTATAAAATGCATCCAATTGGCTGGTTCTCTTATTCAGAAACTTTATAATGTCCGAAATTGGTCAATTTTTTGATAAAGGCAGAATATATTTAAAAAAATGCTGTCATAGTAGACATTTTGAATCGAATTTCCCGAAGCGATAGCACTGGAAACAAAAAACATTATCGCACTGTGGAAATAATTGTTTGTAAATCAATTTGCAATTAATTGAAACGAAAACTAAAAAGTCCTTCCGGCCTGTACCGGGAGGAAAAGGTAGCTTTCCTATATCTTAGTTTTAAAATTATAGCTAACGTTACACGAAAACAGCAAGTTAAAATGCAAAGAAAACGTTTACAAAAGATTCGTTAATACTGAATTTGAATAAGAAATTCGCCAAATTATTGAGCAATAGCCAAATTGGCTTCATTTATGAAGACTTATTTTGGTCGCCAAATTTGGCGATATCTCGCCAAATGTCGCCAAGTTTGGCGAGAATTTGGCGCTAACGGATATGAATATATAGTTTTATGCATATGATTGGGAAAATGATTACAACAATGAAAATTTTTGTAATGTGCTGTCATATTTGAAAATGTCAGCCACCCTAGAATTTCAAACTGCTCTATCTGAGCCATTTTTTAAGATAGAGCTAAACCAAAAAATGCTCTGGAATCCTCGTATCAAGGCCTAACATTTACTTAAAAAATAAATTTGAATTTTTAACTTTTTTGTATATTTATTTTAGTTTTAAATTTTTAAATGACCGCCATCTTGAAACAAAATGGCGGACCAAGCTGGCCAACGAACTCCATCGAGACATTGGTGAGCTTAATACACACAATTAGTTTCATCAAAATTGATTTATAAATACGAGTGTTATCGTATGACATAGGTCAGATATATATATATATATATATATATATATATGGATATATATATATATATATATATATATATATATATATATATATAAATCAACATTTGAACGGAGGGTGGTTTTGGGGTCTGGGGGTCATGATCGGTGAAAATATATCGAAATTTTCCGGAACTGCTTTCCTCCGAACGGCGGCAATAGGTAGCTTTATACTTTTTTGTATTGAAAGCTACCTAAAAACACAGGTACCTTATAAATCTCATCAAAAATCACGCCGCCAAGTTTCATGTTTTTACTTTTAAACATGAGTCGGAAAATGTGTCTCAAAATTTTGAGTTGTTGAGCGTGGAAAAATATTTTTTTTTCGAATACCGCCTTAAGGAGAGGTGACCCTTATGCAGTGGTGCCAGAGTTAATTGGTTAAAGGAGGTAGAGTATACTTACCATAATTTTTACCTTTGAAATTTTCAGAATAGCCATCAGAAAATTCACCAGAGTCTTCCCCGATTAAATTATAACTCAAATCCAAAGTTACTAATTTAGAAAGTCTTATGCCAAATAAGTAGTCATCGAATTCTTTAAGTCTACAGTGGCTAAGGAAGAGATGCTTCACGTTACGTATACACGAAATGAAATGTTGTGGATGAACTTCTTTAATTGGGTTGTCTGAGAGAACCAAAGTTTCCACTTTATCCATCGCATCAGATAGGATGGAATTGCCATTTGTGATATTGTTCGAAAACAAGTAAATAGACTGAAACGAGAAAAATTATCCAATTATATTCTATATTTTTCATAAAATAATATGATATCTTTAAAAACATGTTTTTATTCAAACAGTAATATTTTATTATTTGGAAAATAGAAGAAAAAGATAGTTTTAATTTTAAGAACTTACAACTGGGTTTTTCGCTAATTGTTGCCACAGATTAATCTCGGAAAATGAAACATTTCAAGTTACTGAAAAAAAATAATAGCTCGGAAATTATTTGTCAGAAAATTGTTAGACAAACTGCGTTTGAAAGGTAAAAACATGTATTTTTCTTCATATAAATTTCAAATCTAATGATTATGCCGTTTTTCAAATATTGAATTTCAAAAATTACGAAATTTCACAATGGAGTACCATAGCGAAACCTTCAGGCGTAAAAAGATAATGGTAAGGGCGACGTGTCCTGACGTGTATATTGGCTATAGCACGAGTCACAAATTATAGTAGCCTTATTCTTCTGTTAAAATATAAAAGTGAATTAAGAAATTTCAATATTTTGTTTGATTAAAAGTTCGTTAAGAGAAATTGACCAGCATAGCGGGCGTAGCTTGCTAGTAAAATAATATACTTGCGTTTCCCCAAGAAACAGAAAATGCTCAAAATGATCCGTCACTGTAGCAAATGACTATGTAGATCTTGTTCAACGTTTTTGTGTGTAAGAACCGTACGCATATTCTTGAAAATGCTAATGTTTCTGTGAAAAATACTTTTTTTTATATAGCATGCAGAGTTTTCAGCCGAATTTAACACCGCTTTCCAAAACCTTGACAAAAAATTGTAGAAAGAGTATACTGCAATTAAGATATTAATATATTGAATATTTGATGAGATATTGGTATTTGTATGAAATAAATTTTAACTGCGCATGTGCGAACTACAGCAAATAATTTTTGACATGACTTCATAGTCAATACTATAGAGCATATCATATAAAGAGACCAGTCACATATCGTGAAAATCTCAAAAAGATACATGCAATGCAATGAACTAATTGATAAATTGAGATAAATTGGAAATCCAATAGGATGATATGGGATTTTCTCCCCAATTTATCAATTTTAACAAACATTTTTTTTCATACTGCACGGTTTGTATAAATTGTATAGATTATATTCAGGATTACACAAATGATTTCGTAAGTAGTACTGCTATCGGCGTGAATTAATTATTATTATTATTTTTTTAAATTCTGTAATGCATTTTCCAACTGAATGATATTTAGTACACTAAAAGATGTTTGTAGACTAAAAATAAACTCATATGATGGGCTACACAAAGAACTGGTTGTTACATTGCCGTCTACAGTGGGTAAATGCTGGAAGTGCGTTTTTATTTATGTTATACTATTTTAGTTCTTTTATGTGTTTTTTATCTAATTTTAAATTTTAGCTTAATGTGCGGTGGACATTTGTAGATAACATTCAGTGTTGCACAAAAACTGAGTACATTTCTGTATATTAACAGAAATAGCTGAAAGTGTCTTTTCAACAGCGTTGTGCGTTTTGTAATTGGACTGAATTATGTAGATATATACAAATCTATTGAACATATATAGGACCACTCAAGATAATTCGATTACCTTTTTAATTATGAGCGGCAATTGCTTAATTTGGGTAATTAGATGTGTTATATTTCTTAAATTGTTTCATTAAGAAATCTTCTTTCATTTTATTAAACGATCAAGTTCCTTTACAGTATTGAAAGTGTCGGAAAGTGTTTCATAATCGATACTGGACGCATATGATTTTTCTTTCTTGTTTAAAATTAGCCAAAGTACTCATTAATGATAAATATGTCTCATTTCGAGAATGCTGTAATACCAAGGCATTAGAAGATATTGTTCATAATTACCAATTTCTGTAATTAATTTTTTTATATAATGATGTTATTTCTATTTTAGTCAAAGATGACAAATTTTTTTAGTTTTTGTACAATTTTTCATTTTTTTTAGTTTCACCAGTGA
Source organism: Maratus michaelseni (assembly GCA_963931845.1). NCBI lineage: Eukaryota > Metazoa > Arthropoda > Arachnida > Araneae > Salticidae > Maratus > Maratus michaelseni. The sequence continues at coordinate 193,006,485 of OZ007587.1, forward strand.
CGACGGATACATTCTTTAAAACAAAATTTCTTTAGAGGAGGCAATATCCCTTTTACCCCCCCCCCCATTTAATGGAGCCTCTGTATGCTGGCGAGTGGAATACTGTGCAGTGCCCTTTTCCCGAGGCGCTAAAAACGAAGGTCTCCATAAGCGCATACTCAGAAAGATTTGAAAAACAATTTCAGAATATTCTTCTTATGAAGATATATATGTTTATAAAAAAATTCCCGAGGAACCTCAATATAACGTGCATAAAAGAATTCTGAAAATTTCGTGATTTTGGCGATTTATCGCTTGTTGGCGATGCAATGATAAAAAAAAAAATACTCCTTTATGACAAATGATTTTTAAGGAAAAATGTTTTCTACTCTTTATACTGAACTAGTTTAAGTACGTTTAACATAAATAAATTTACTTTTATAACTACAGTTTTGCCATAAACATTTATATGTACCATGGAACAAGGAACCTAGGTTCCTTGTTCAGTGATATGTACATCTAAAGAAAAATAAGGATCGTATTCTACGGTGTAGAACAAAATTGAAATTAATTAAAAATGCTTCAAACTAAAAATTAAGGTCTTATTCTGTGCACTTTCAATTTGACTTCAATATTGTTAGTGTCGGAGACAACAAGCAAAAAGTTTTGTTGCCATGGAAACAGTGATTTATTCAATATTGGTATATATAATGACAGAGTTCTTAATCGAGCAGTTGTTGTTAAAATACATTTAAAACTTATCTAGCCGGTAAAACGGCGTAAAATTAAATACTTTCAGCAAAACGGAACTTGTATAGATACTATATAAGCTTATAGAAATAATAATAAACTAGTTCATCGTTTAAGTTTAAATTCATTAAGTACTCGCATTTAAATACTAGCTAAATTTCACTAATCATTTATTAAGTACATGAGTAGTTTCATTAGCATTTTTTTTTCAAAATATTCTATGAATACGCTTTAAGGAGACCTTCCTTGTAAGTGCAGCTTCTTCAGTCGCATGGTCCAGCAAAACTGCTTTCAGTATCATATTAATACAACAATGTAATTTTGCACGTGCGTTATTCAGGTTATTATATCAGTTGTCTATAAAACACATCACTTAACGGCACTCTCTTTTTAGAGGATAATACAAAATTTAATTCAGAGTATTCACTTATACCATCAATTGGAAATATGGAGTTCAGCACATTGTTTAAATTTAACATGAAGCTGTAGTGAATATTCTAAGATTTAAAAAAAGTTAGTGCGATAGCAGCCACTGTAGAGTATTATATTCAAATTCAAAATTAGACCAATATATATATGTATTTATGTTAGTTATCTCAAATAAAAGAAAGGGGCCATCTTTACTTAACAGAAATTCAAATATAGATATAATGTACATCGGAAAAAGCAGAGCATATCAGAGTCCTTTATCAAGTGATCAAACTGAATATTGAAATATCAAAATTTCTCATATTAAGTTTCTTATATATTACATCTTCGATCGTATACACGCTGAGTTATAGCTATCACTCAGGCCATGAAGAACGCGACTTTGCAGCACCAGTTGTTCAGTGATATGTATATATATCAAACTTAATCAGCATCAATTTATTTCAAAGTCTAACTAAATATGAAGCTTCATCGAATTTCGGGAATTAATTTTACAGTTTGAGTGCTTACAAAATTATTGCAGCACTTAAACAAATGTTGGTTTCAAAATAGTCAAATGACATTCAAGACATCCCAAAATGGAAAATCCCTAAAAACCCTAGAAAGTGAAACTTTTTACATATTCAGCACTTCCTTCATATAAATATAGAAAGTAAAATTGGAAACTTACCTTTGGATGACAATGGTAGAAGAGGTTATCGACATGTAACAAATTATTGAGACTAGCGTTAAATGTGTTCAGTTTCGCCATTGGATCTAACAGGTTCGGTGGAATAGATGTCAAGAGGTTGCAAGAGAGATCAAGCTTTTCGATTCTTTCTGTACCCTGTGAAAGCAATTAGACAATTAATACAGAAGTTTGATCACACTTTATGGAAACGCTTTTCTCAGTAAATTTCCATGCAAAAAAGACCGAATTCATTGTGACAATTTGATTTTAATGGATAGAATTAACTCATTCAAAATTTACATGATGATACAACTCTTAAGTTTCAACCATGTCAATTTTCTCCCACTCTCGTAGTGAGGCTTTCTAAAGCATATAATACCCATAAATCGCGTCTTCCTAACACTGGCTTTAAAAAACCAAATTCAGAAAAATCCATGAGGTAGCGTCAAGTGCATAAGTATATCTTCAAATGTAGCACAATTTAGTCCCGTTTGTGATTCTTTTGTCGCTAAATATGCGGAAATTGATTCAGAAGTGTGACTGGAGACATTTTTATATGTCTTTTCCATATAAAACTGAAATTTTGTTTTACGAAAATTTATTGTAAATTTATTTTAACCCCTTGTTAATTCATTGTTTTGTTTTTCGCTCTTTGGCAACAAAGAGTGCCCGCTTATTTTATTTAAATTTTTCCATACTGTTGATTTCAATCTTCTCGTGTCGAAAATTAAAAGATCAGTAGTCGTTTGTGTTGTTCCTCTTCCCCGATGATGGCTTTAAGTTTGAAGCCGAAACATGTAGGATTTAAGCTCTTTTATGAGTTTAAAACAATTTTTACACTGATTTTAGCAACTAATAAGCACATTTTGTGCAATTTGTGTTTTTAAAATAATTCACTTTTGTTTTACTTGATGCTTTTTTAGGTTTAATTGACCTTCAGAAAAAAAATTCATTAGCAATCATGGATCTCTTCAAAAAAAACTTTTATTTGCATTCATAAACTGATTCCGTTGGACTCTCTTCTTTTACTGATTGATAAAAAAGATGCAACGTTTTTGTTACAGCCACTTAAATAAAGCCTTGCTTCAGCCAGTGATGCAACAACTGCGGCATCAGTTAGTAGTCATTTACAATCACTTAGTTGTTTGTTAAAGAAAAATTAAAGGAGACGCCACCCAGGAAGATTGGAAAGCCACCTTCCAAAAGGAGCGAGAGAAAATCGATATGACTTACTAAGTAAAAGTCGTATCGAAGTTTACAGCGACTTATAGCCAAAAGTCAAAGCTACCCATAGAATCAGACTGTCGCAAAGCATTCCGCATTTTTGCGTGAACCGTAATTGTTTCCGTTAAGTGCGGTCGACCTTCTGTAGACTGCTAGTGTTCCAATTTGCTACTACTGCAAATTCTGTCGAAGTAAGGGTTCGTTATAACTAGCGTCAGCTGTGTTTATCTTCTGAAACATTTGCTTACCTTAAAGACATCCGGATTTATGAAACGAATGGAGTTGTTAAAGAAGGACAGTTGAGAAACAAAAGTCAAATTTTGAAGATGTTTTCCTTCCAAAGACGTGAGAAGACTCGATTTAATGGATATGACATTTATGGATTTTTTTACAATCCTGAAGTCAGGGATAACCTATTAAAAATGTAAATGTTAGTACTTAATAAATATCTGGATAAATACATGATAAAATTAAGAAGTAAACAATTTGTTTGGAGAAATAGGGTACTCATTTATTTTCACAGCATACGTTATTTAAACTGCACCAAATTTCTCAACAAATTTTATTTGTTCGAAAAATTGATTCCACGCTAGAGATGAGTTCGGACTCTTTTTTCTTTAGCCTGAGCCCGACGATTCGATATCCGCGCCCATAAATTTTTGTTTTATCAGAGGCTGATCCCAATACCGAAAATACACAGTAAACAATTGTTGATAACTTTTTAAAACTGCTTCAAGAATTTTTTTTTTCATAAAAATCAATTCTTACATAGAAATAACAATTTATCATAATTACTCTCCTTATGACGACATTTTGTGATTTTCATGCTCCTTAAAATCTTTTTTTAAATAGCAAATTTTTTGTTTATACCAAACCACTGACAGAAAACAACAAAAGTCATAATTCTTATAAGTACAATTTATAAATACAACTTTTCTTATAAATACAACCTTTAAAATACAACTATGGCGGACAGACGTAAGCTAAATTCTAAAAATGAAAACTGCATACAGAAAGAGATAATTGACAAGGGATACCACACGGCTTCTTTGTGAAACTAACACTGACCGTGCCAATGCTTCAAAATCAGTTAGAATATTTTTCTGTATGCTCCCTCAATAACAATTCATTTCCGTTCAAAGTGACATTTACAGCATTGTAAAACGCTTTAAGAAATCTAGACTACATTTTAGTCTCTCAAATAGCAAATTTTAAAGTTTTTCCCTTTTTACAATTTGTTAAAAAATAACATTTTCAGCCCGAACCCGAAAACTGGTGTAAAAATAGATCCCGAGCACGTTTCGGGGGTCCAGGCTCGGACTGAGCTTATTGGCTTTGGCAGAGCTTGTATCATCTGTTACACACATTTTGTACAGTGTGACAAATTTTAAAAGCCTTTTGAAAATAAGATATACACTGTTAAAAATCTTCAGCTTTTGCTGCATAGTCTCTCCACCGCTTTTATAGAATATCTCTATTTTGACCAATGAAAATGCTCCATAATATAGTAAAGTAACCGTTTTCTCTAAAAGCGTGGAGTGTGTCTGCAGCAAAAGCTGAAGATTTTTAACAGTGTAGTTTCAGAACAAGCTAAAATTAGAGATCCTACATAAAATAGAGATTAGACATTGACGAAATATCTACCATTTTTGTATCGAAACAGATGAATTGCCGTAGAACATACTATATTTTCATTAGCATCTAACACTTTCTTTTGTTAAAATCATGGAAAATTCGTTTTATCCTTTATTATAATAAAGAAGGAAATTGTGTGTTTGTTTGTGTGTTTGCGCGCTGTGTTCTGACGACACCACTGCACGCGGAGCTACAAAATTTGGTGGGAAGGTATCTCTAAGCATGTAGTTATGAACCTCTAAGCCTGATTTTGGAATTTTTGAATATATTTTTTTTGTTTAAATTTTTATGAAATTTTTAGAGTTTTTTCACGTTTTGCTACAATTTTTCCGCATTAGTAACAGGAATCCGGTACCAATCTTTTAGCCCAATGTAGTAAATTTTCCTTCTTTTCAATAAAGTTTATTCGGAATTCGAACAGCGATTTTTGAATTTTTGGCGATTTTTTTCGTTTGGCACAAAGAAATTTTGCCCAGAATGCTTGATTGTTTCGGGGGTTGCTTTCATTTCGACCTCAGTTACGCTCAGAATCGTCATTTTCTTTTCTCTTTTTAGCTTGGACTGAGTAGATAATTCTTTACAGATAAAATAATCGTGATTTTAAAAGGAAAAGGCAGGTTATTAATTATCCCGATTTGGATTTTTGATTCGATTTTTTTAATTTCATTTTTATGAGTTTCAAAATTTGTTTCATTTTTGTTTCAAATGACGTCACAAATCGCTCACTAGAAGTCAAACACCGTTGGAGGGCAGCTGTGATTGGTAGCTGATAGGATTGTAGGCACAGGTGGAAGTCAACCAGGCAATTAGGATTGGCAGATGAAAGGGTCGTCAGTGGATTGAAATTTGAACAGAGAGTTGTGAATTTTTCTCGATTTGTTTTATGCGATTTTTAGAGTTTTCTCATGTATACGTCATTTATGTATTTCATTTCAGAAATTAACAGCGGTATCTTACTGTTTTTTATGTAAAACAAAAGTCATTTTGTTTCTGTTTATTAAGTTAATGATACGTCCTAATTTTTTAACGTCGTTGGTTAAATTCTGTGGGAGGGGGAGGGGGGTGAGTGTAATTTAAATATCGCGTTAATGCTCTGATCGGAACTTCCTTCTCCTCCCCCCCTGCCTCCAAAACGAAACCTTTTCTCAGGTCCCCCAGGTACTAGATAAATTTCGGTATCATTTTTTCAGCCTTTGGTTACCACTATTTCTGAACATTAATCACCAGGAAGAGGTATTTTCGCGTGTTCTATGGGCCCAATTTCAACGAGAATTAGTTCATTCAACTTAAAACGAACTAATTAAGATATAGATAACTAATTCAGATACAGACTTGCCGCCACCTGGTGGTAGAAAATGGAACTAAAAGATTTTGCAGCGCATGCGTAGAACGCCTGCTATACAGTGTCGTTGGCAGCAGGGACACGTGCCGGAGTTTCGATCGAAAAGTGTTTTATTTAGAACAGAGTGCGCGCCTAGCGATGGGAAGTGGGGCTAAAATATTTTGCATTTAAAATTGATTCGAATCAAACAAAGGGCCCGATTTCAGCGAGAATTGATTCATTCAACTTAACATGGACTAATTAAGATATAGATAACTAATTAAGACATATATTAGGTGCCCCCTATTGGTGAAAAAATGAACTAAAAGATTTTTAGCGCGTGCTCAGCACGCCTTCTACACGGTGTCGTAAGCAGGGGGAACGAGCGCCGGAGTTTCGTTAGGAAAGAGGTTTATTTAGAACAGAATGCTCCATGTAGTGGTGGGAAGAACTAAAAGATTTTTCAGCGCGCAGCACGTCTGCTATACACGGTATCGTAGGCAGCGGGGACATTTGTTGGAAATTTGTTTAGAACAGAATGCATGTCCTGGCGGTGGAACTAAAAGATTTTCCTGCGCGTGCGCCAAAAATGGCTATTTTTATTGAAACGGCAAAAGAAAGTTACCAATTTGATAATCCTAGACAATGAAATAGTTTCATTTACACTCATCCTCTTGTATTAAGAAAAGTATTGGAGGTATTGAATCGAAACTCACAGTCTGTACGTAGTTTATTTTTCTGATTTCGAAAATGCAAATTTTGTGAAAATCCGATAGTAACCTTTTTGTAATTTTGACCAAAAACTGGCCCGCTTTGAATCAAATGATCCAGACATTTGAGGGAATGGTATTGAATTTACTTGCGCTTCGAGGTCCATCTCTCTATTTAATTTCCGAAAGACAAAGAGTTACCAGAGAAATGGTTTCATGCAGTGATTTTTAGAGTGTTTTTGCGTTTCGTATTATTTTTTGATGGACCGGGCAATGCCGGGCGGATCAGTTGGTATGGAATAAAGTACATTTTTCAATGAAAGAAAAGCGTAAACAATTTCCAACAGTTCAGCCTTAGATACAATCTTTTAGAAACTATCTATTTTTTTTTCGAAAACATATCTTTAAAATGTTTAATGATGTCAAATAATTTCGTAAAGCATGACAAAAAAATCGAATTATGTTAATCAAGTAAATTACGAGCAGGGAAGACCGAGCTATGCTCGGTCAAAATTAAATTTGAGTTCAAATATCATGACCCATGACCAAAATGACCCACTAATTGAATTTTCTCGAACATGTGACTTAGCCCAACAGTCTTCTAGGGCCCGAAAACGATAGGATGCAAAATTTAGTGTAAATAGTCTGAGCCGTTCTTAAGATAAAATAGCTTGACCCATAAAGACCCATGACCAAAATGACCCACTAATCGAAATTTCTCGAACATGTGACCTAGCCTAATAGTCTTTTTGTTCCCTAAACCTGTAGGGTGCTAAATTTATTTCAAATCCTCTGAACCGTTTTTAAGATAAAATAGCTTGACCCATAATGACCCATGACCAAAATGACCCACTAATTGAATTTTCTCGAACATGTGACTTAGCCCAACAGTCTTCTCGTGCTCGAAAACCATTGGATGCAAAATTTAGTGTAAATTGAGCCGTTTTTTAGATCTTGACCCACAATGACCCAGAAATAACCCACTAATCGAATTTTCTCGGACATGTGACCTAGCCCAATGATTTTATCGTGCTCGAAACTCGTAGGACACAAAATTTATTCAAAATCGTTAGAGCCGTTTTTTAGATATAATTAATTTGACCCGTGTTGACCCAAAAATGACCCACTAATGGAAAGTTCTTGAACATGTGACCCAGCCCAATAGTCTTCTCGTGCCCGAAATGGTCGGATACAAAATTTCGTCAAAATCGTTTGAACCGTTTTTTAGATACAATTAGCTAGACCATGACCCAAAATGACCCACTAATCGAATTTTCTCGAACATGTGACCTAGCGCAATGGTTTTCTGGTGCCCCAAAACGGTAGGATACGAAATTTCGTCAAAATCGTTAGAGCCGTTTTTAAGATAAAATTGGCATATATATATATATATATAACCACACACAAGATTTGCTCGTATTAGAATATATGATTTATATGTCCTATGAAAATGTAAGAACAAAAATGGCCTGTTTTTTCGCATAAAAATTCAAAGTAAAAATAATTATTGTGTCTTGTGACGATACTCCAAGCAATAAAAGAATTTTTGAAAAAAAATTAACCTTGTTAATTGGGATAACATAAATATTCGGCAAGCACCTGTTATATAATTAATCTCAGACGGAAGGTGCAGGATAATGTGGAATTGTTCGAAATTTGATTTTTCTGGTACTCTGTAGGATGGACGAGGGAGTAGATTCAAAATTTGTTTTCTATATTAATATTTATGTTTTCATTTATGACCGCTGTTTTTATCACATACGTGTGACGTAGTTGGTTTCCAGTAGTGGCAAAGCTAACTTTAAATTAGTTTAACTACATTATCGGGATCAAATATCCATACAAAAAATCTCCAATTCTTTGAGCTGTGTAGCATAAGTTTTTATTGGCACAATGATTCCATTCAAAAGTTCAGATGTCAGTGCATGAGGAGAGGTACTAAGGAGATAAATAGAGGGAGACTGAGCAGAAGTTTTTCACTAAAGGAGCGCCAGGGAGTAAATGAAGTTATCTAATGAACTTTCATCATCAGGCTTTGGCGTAAAGGTCACCAACCCAAGAAGGATTTGGCGATATTGCATCGGGAAACAAAGGGTTGGGTTGGGTTGGGTTGATTATTGACGGCCAATTATCTACACTTGGGATATAGGCCCGGGGGAGTGCCCTTCGTGGGGGTCTTTCTAAGGGAATCTAACCCGTATTTACGCATGGATAAATCCACGGCTCGAAGAATACCACGAAAACTCCGAAAGATTAGGCCGACGGGCGCGATTGGGATCGAACCCAGCACCTCCCGTCTACCAGCTTCGAGAGCAGAACCTCTCATCCACCGGGAAACAAAGGAATTGGCGTGTGAAGTGATTTCGTTCTAACAGTGGGTTGCCTGCACAACCCAAGGTTATAGAAATGTTTGTGTTTTTGGTCTCGACTGAGAGATTTTTGACCATGAGATAAGTAACCCAAGTATAGACTACAGAATATGTTTCTGAAAATTCGTTAGAGAGATGAGACATAACGTTCACTAATTTTAGAAACTTAACGTACTTTTGCGGCTCATTACAGACAAAAGAACGAGACAAAGTTAATATCGTGGAGGGCAAAAATCAGGGCATGTGTGAGAGAGTTACATTTCTTTTTTCTCTTTTTTTTATTCTAGGTAGAGCATTGAAAGGGGGAATGAATACGCAGGCTGCTGAATTTAAAAAAGAAGAAATTACGGTGCGACACGTAACGCGCATACAAGTTTCATTTTATTTATTTTTAGCATAAATGTAGAGATAGATTCGAGTTCGAATAATAAATATACTTTCTTTTCTTTGTTTCTTTTTTCTTTTTTCTTTTTTCTTTGTTTCTTTTTTTTTTTTTTTTTTTTTTTTTTTTTTTTTAAGAGGAAGAATTTTGATATAGAAATTAGAACATAGAAATTACATAGTAATTTGATTGCACAGAAATTACATAGACTTTTAACATAGAAATTTGAATACTAAAATAAATGGTTTGGAATTTGGAAAAAAAATAATAAATCAGTTACAGGAACTAGGCTGAAATATAAGACTATTTAAGTAAACAGTTTAACTTAAGATGAGGGGGTGGGGGAGTTATAACTAAAACAATCCACATATATATCAGAGTTTCTGCTATAATACTCATATTTCATAGCCTTTTTAAATTAATTACTTTTAAATATTCATTTTTTCGCACACGAACAAAGATATAAAGTTTAAAAATGTCACCGGGTAATACACCTCAAAATAATTTATACGCACATTAGACTGGGAATACAACAATAACAATGTAATGTAAATATTTCTGTTACTTCTACAATCATTTTCACAGCACAGATGATCACAAGTATCAAAGACTCAACAGTACACAAAAATATGCCTTTTTAAAATTCGTCATATTATGATTCCCATGCGACTGTCATTCGGAGACTCCAGTGTGAAGTCATCGTGGCCGCTTCTTTGTGACGAGTCCCCATGTAACATCACTAATAAATTACCTGGTCACACGTCACAACGTAACAATCATGGGGATTTCACAATCGAGTGGCCAAATAACGGTCATATGACAGTCAGCAGATCACTTTAATATGACGTCATATGGTAACTCGGCACAAAACAGCGGCAAAAGGAACTCTGTATTGAAGTCACTAAATGACTTTCACCTTACAGACACTAAGTGACCTTTGTTGTGACGTCATCTGGTGGTTTTTCACAATACAATGATAACGGTGATTTAAGAGTCAAAAGATAACATCATTATAACGTCAGCTTCTGACTCGTCACAAAGCAATCGTCGTGGTGACTTCACAGCAGAGTCGCCAAGTGACGGTGTCCTCAGAGAGCTGTTAGGGGTATGTGGCGATGGGCATAATCTAATAACTAAACGATGTCACATTTTAGTCCCCATGGTGACTGTCACATGATCATTTATGTCGTTACAGTGATGTCCCATCGACTATCTGTGCTATTAGAAAATGCAGGGATTCTATCACAGAAACACCGTTGCAAACACACAAGAGCACAAAAATAAAGCATTGTGCTAGTATAGCACATATATATATATATATGTGTGTGTGTATGTTATATAAAAAATTTACTTCGCGATATTCCTTTATATTATTCTAAATTCCGACATTATTCATTATTTCCCTATTTCTTAATAATATCTATTCCCATTTAATTTCCTTTTATATTCATAACGCGTATATTAATATATCTTATTCAAAATCTTAATCTAAAACTTTAAGTCAATTCATAAACTTTTATCAACTATTCTATTTATAATATTATCAAAGAAGCTAGTTTTTCATTTCGAAGGTTTTTAAAAGCCATTTTATTATTTATTCCACGAATCTGTTTTCGCTCGATTAGACTGTTCACATCAAAAAGCCTCCGCTGCATTGTCATGGATGCTTTCTCTTTAAACCACTCCCTCTTGCGTTCGTCAGCTTAGCCACTCAACTCTCGAGCGATCCTTTCACCGGTTGGTTTATATCCGTATTACGTCGAGATATGTAGTTATCCGCGCATCTAACAAAAAGAGAAGGCAAGACTTCGGAACGCAGAATTTCGTCTAGTTTTCAAGTGCTGATCAAACGGTTAGTTGGTGTTTTATAATTCGTAGATTTCTAATTTAGTTGTTTCAGATCAATTTAAATGATGTAATGCTTTATAGTCAAACCCGAGGGCTTTAGGAACATCTCGTCATGTGCATGGAAGTTGATTTAAGATGTGGTAATTGTTTCTTTATTTTTCCTGTGCTTAAATAAACGCCTTATTTGGAAAACTGACATGTTCTTAATGGAGAAATTACTAAATGGGTACATTCATTGCCTACTACTTCTCGGCGGGATTATCGATCTATTGACTGCATTTTATCATCACCGTTAATAAGCTACCAGTTTCAAATGAATTTTAACTCATCCAGATAAAATCTTTCATATATATATATATATATATATATATATATATATATATATATATATATATATATATATATATATATATATATATAAATTGTAATTGGATCTTCTAAAATTATTAATTTTTAAATAATAAAACATATAATAGAATGTACAATTTATAAAACCATAGCGGCCAAACCCCCATATTTTTTTAAGTAAAAATTTTTTTGAAATAGAAAATTTATTTAATAAAATATGTCTTATATCTCTGTAGTATTTTTTTTTTCTATTTCATGTATTAAGTAAAATTCTTGGTACAGAATATGTTTATTTGATTTGAAAAAAATTGTGGGATGTTAGAAGCTATGATAAAACTATGTTAAACCATAATATTAAATACATGATATACAATTTATAATACATCAAATCATAAATGGCTGATACAGTGAATATATTTAATGATATATGCTGCACAATTATTTCTAAGAAAATAAAGTTATCGTAAAAAAAGTATGCAAATTACCTTAATGCTGCTTCTTTGCACGTGAAATTCACGTAACAGAATGATACCATCGAATACATTTTCATCAACAGTAACATCAGGATCTTCAATAGCGAGATAAGTAATGCAAAATTCCAAGAAAGCTCTTGCAGGTAAATATTTAGCATATTTAATAGTTAATGCATGCACTTCATTTACAAGATTTTTACTCGTAGTTTCGTCTCTTTTATGGCAGACAACAAGACCGATATTTTGAAGATCATAACAGGATCTTGGTTTAGATTCACATTTTTGTTCAGTTGCGATGTTTAACATATCGAACAAAATGCGAGTAATACGAGATAAGGAAGGGTCAGATGCATTTGCTACTTCTATTGTTCTATTCTTTAGTGAAATATCAGATAAAATGCTGAATGTTTTTTCTACTTTTGTATATGCATTTTCTTTAGATGTGCCAGGTGAAATGTTCGGTGCATCTACTATCTCTGTAGTTGCATTGTTCTGTGAAATAACAGGTAAAATAGTAGATGTTTTTTCTACTTTTCTAATTATTTGTTCCTGTGAGATAGCTGATAAAATTCCAGATACATCTACCACTTCTGTAGCTTCATTTTTTTCTGTAGTGTCAGATAAATAGTTAAATGTGTTTACTACTCCTGTATTTGGATTTTCCCTAGAAGTGCCAGATGAAATGTTTTGTGCATCTACTATCTCTGTAGTTGCATTATTCTGTGAAATATCAGGCAAAATAGCAGATGCTTTTTCTACTTTTCTAGTTTTTTGTTCTTCTGAGGTATCTGATAAAATTGCAGATACATCTACCACTTCTGCAGCTTCATTTTCTTCTTTAGTGCCGGATAAATTGTTAAATGTGTTTAGTACTCTAGTATTTGGATTTTCCCTAGAAGTGTCGGATGAAATGTTCGCTGCATCTACTATTTTTGTAGTTGCATTATTCTGTGAAATACCAGGTAAAATAGTAGATCTTTTTTCTACTTTTCTGGTTCTTTGTTTTTCTAAAATACCTGATAAAATTCGAAATGCATGTACTACTTCTGCAGCTTCATTTACTTCTGAAGTACCAGGTAAAATGTCAGATGATTTTTCTACTTCTGTAGTTCCCTTTTCCTTCGAAATTTCAGATAAAATGTTAGGTGCATCAAGTTCTTCTCTAGTTGCATATAAAATACCAGGTAAAATATTCGATGTTTTTACTACTTCTCGAGTCCTATTTTCTTGTGAAGTATTAGATAAACTGTTAAATGCATCTACTTGTTCTTCAGTTTCATTTTCACGTGAAAAACCATTTTTAATCTGAATGCTTGTGCAAAGCATAAAAATAAAGTAAAAGTAACAATGATATCGCAGCATTTTTTCTTTCTTTTAGATAAACTGTTTTCAAATTTGCACAGAAGATGGAATATTTCAATGTTATTTATATGCATAAATTTAAAGTTTCTCTATAGTTTCTCAGAATTCTTATTTTGTAATGTTCCTACAGAAAAGATAATTGCCAATATTTTGCACTTAATTATTAAAATGTATTTTTTGCCAGTTGTTTATTTGAATAATGAATTGTGTTCTCGTTCCTCAGTAGTTTTCTTTACCGAAATTAATCCATTAGTAATTTGTAAAATACTTTTATTAAACCACGAAAATGTACTTAACTACTTATTCAAAATTAATACATTTCCAAGTTTTTAATATCTGTAAGCTGGGGCTTCTAAATAACCAATAATTTTGTGTAAATGTGTAAAACGATACCCCAAACACAAAAGTTTGATTACACAAAACTCAAAAGTAAACAAATTCCAGTAAATGAATTATCTTAAATTGTTTCTTAATATTAATTTACTTTGCAACTTTCAATTATTACATAAAAAAAACTTGCTTTTAAAGTTTACTTTTAATGCATGAGAATACAACACGCCCATAAAAAAAATTAACTAATATTTTCTATATTTGTAAAAATTAATATGGCTTTTCTTCTTCGCTCTTGCATTCATTGAAAATAAAAGTTTAAATCCTTTTTTGCACGAAATCATAAAGAGAATAATTTTTGTATGAAAACTTTCCTTTTTAAATTCTTGGATAAATAACTATATTTTATATATGCATTAATATCAACTATATTTTTTACCTAAACACTATATATGTATTCCTAAATAAAATTTCCACGTTATTTTATATGCAAGGATATTAGTTCTACACAACATTTCTCAAATTAAACTATTACACAAAACCTTTTCATTTTCAAACCTTTTCATTTTTTCATTTACAGAATATCCAACTTTTATACATTTAAAAAGTGAAATATCGCATCATGACTTGAATTTCTCAAAATGAACTTTCCTGTCACACTAATAACGTGAACAAAATAAAATGTTTTGTAAAAATATTTTACGAATATACTTTTAGATTAAAATTAACTTTCTTTTCGATTTTTATATAAAAATTGTTTATCAAAAATAGACTTTCTTAATTTTTTATTTTTCTTTCTTTTTCAAGAATTTGTTTCACAAAATGAAATTTTCGAGCACAAAACTAATGTTCACAAAATCAAATGCTTTGTTAAAAGATTTCAGAAACAGGACTTTAAAAATAACTTTCTTTTCAAATTTTATACAGTGATTGCTTTTGAAAATTAGGCTTTCTACAGGTTTCTTTCTATATCCAGCATGGATTCATTTCTAAAAATAAACTTTTCTGGCACAAAAATATTATGCACAAAATGAAAAGATTTTACCATATGAACTTTTCATTACAAATGAATATTCTTTTCAAATTTTATACAGTAATCTCATCTATAAATTAGACTTTCCACTGGTTTTACACAAAAAATGTCAATGCAGAAAAATGTGGAAAACTATTACGTCGTACGTAATTATAAAAACTTGCATTACCTTTTTCTTTTTTTCGAAGATTTTCTATATTATCACAACAACGCTTTGAAATACAGATAAATTTCATTTTACACATCACAGTTGAAATTCAACTGAAAAAGTTTCATGAAATATGACATTATCATGATCAAAGCTATAAAATCTGTTATTGTGCTTTTATTATCGTCAGAGTATATAAACACATCGGAATTATTTAACTAGACAACTGATAAACAGCGGGGGTTTTTTAAATTACCGTTAGATAAGATACTGAACCCATTGGTTGAAATTTTAATAGTGGCACTGGCTTGCTTTCACTTTCTGTCAGGGCTTCGAAACATAATATTTTTCTTTCAAATGTATCATCTATTTGTAATTTAAGACACTCAAAATTAATTTATTTCCTAAATTATATTCCTTTATTTCAATTAAGTGGTCCTAAATCTAAATCTATTTTAGTTTCCGTCTATATGCAATTTGATTCTTTCTTCTATTTAATCAAAATGTTTATTATAGAAATACAAATAATGTATATTTTACAGCTGACATATATTGATAACGCAAATGTAATAATAACTATATAGTGCTCTAAAATTCAGTCTTCAACTAATATACTTTTATGGGTGCATGTATTTTTTTAACCGCTGCACAGTTGGGCGTTTTCATGATCTAGGTGGACAAAATTCCTTTTTTCGATATTCTCGGAATTTAACAAGACAGTATATTCTGGTAGCTGAATGTCTCTTTTGTCGAGATCCGTACGATTTTTGTCGAAAACAATCATGGTGTCGATTAATTACGACCGTAAAAAGAAGACATTTGCGCAGTTGGTTTAAGGGTGTTTCAACAGTTGCATTTACTTCCCTAAGTTCGAAAGCACGTCTTAACTATTCTGTTTAATGTGAAAGCACGAGTTTACTGAAAATATATTACATATTTGTCCAGGTAATATTTAACCAACTGTTGTTTGAAAATAAGCGACATTAAACCAGTTTAAGTGATTTTTTTAGAAATTCTGTTTTTGGATGATTCATGTTGTTGTTGGCAAACTTTATCTTGACTTTTAATACAGTATTAAGCAATAAGATTTTTTTTTAAATAAAAGTGTTATTCCTAAAGTATTGGAAATTTAAGAAAACGCTTGCGAAAGATTGCGAATCGTAAAGTTTTTATCAATAAACCAGCTTTATATTAACTATCAGTGTATGTATTATATTTAGTGAAAATCTTGCAAGTCAATTTTAAACTACTTTTAATTATCCGATTGATCTGAAACTTTGAATTCATGTGTAGTTTTAATAATAATACAATATTATTATAATTTGATGAGCGTAGAAGTTATACTATTTCTACAGGGTTACACAAAAGTTTAGTTTAAATCTTGGTAGTTAATTATAAACCACTTCCAATTATTCGATTAATCGAAAACTTTCAATACATGTATAGTTTCAATGACAATACAATGTTTATGTACTTTAAGGAAAGTACCCAACGAACACAGAACTTTCGGGCCACTGATGGCTACGTTAGCTTTGGCCCAAACTGTCAGATGGAGGGCCGCTAGCATTGGCCCTAATGGCAACTTAAAAAAACTGTCACGCCGGCCACAATAAGGCCGCAATAGAATTGGCCAGAAATACACTAAGATCCCCATAATTAAGCCACTAACGGTTAATCATAAATTATAGATTGCCTAAAACTGGCCACAATTATACTTTAAATGGCAATTATTAATGGAAACTAGCCATAGCTAGGCCATTAAAAATCATAATGAATAAAAGCTAGCCAGAAACTTGCCGTAGCAGCGCCATTTGTGGTTTTCAAGAATTAAATCCAGCCCAAAAATGCCCTTTATGGGTATCATAAATGTAAGCTAGCCAAAACCCAGCCATTGTCGCCCAATAAAGATTATTTAGGCATAAATCAAAATTTATTCTATAAAAGAAAATATTTTTTAGGAGTTTATTTAAATGATAACGTGTTTTTGCGTGAAATAAAGTACTAATAATCATTTATGTACACTTTTCAAGAAAATTATAAATTCAATTATCTTGAATTTTTTTTTAAAAAAATTGAGAAACACAATGTTTGACATAGTGAATTAATTTGTTTATTTTTTCAATTACATATATTTAAAATTTATATCCAATGCCATTTTTAAATAATCATATTTCATATAAATTTTAAAAGTATATGATTAAAAAAAACTAATTAATCACTATTTCAAGTATTTGTGTTTTGAAAAAAAAAAAAAAAAAAAAAAAAAAAAAACCAAGGTAATTTGAACTTATAGTTTTCTTGAAAAGTGTACCTAAATGATTATTAATTAGCACTTATTTTCACGCAAAAACACTTTATAATTTAAATAAATTTCTAAAAAGCATTTTTTAACAGAATAAAATTTGAATTGGTGCTTAAATAATCTTTTATGTGTATGTATGTATAATGTTAGTTTTTTTCTTTCTTTTTTTTTTCACAATGGTTTTAAAATAAATTATTGTTAAGTATGTTACCAGTATAAGATGTCTATTCATTAAATCATTATTGATAATCCAAAAAAAACATTTTTGCATCATTTTAATTTTATGAATATTAATTTTCACCCAAGTAATAAAATAAATAAATAAATAAATAAAAGAAAATTGCAATACATTTTTATTTTATATAGTCCATGAATGACCAGTTTTTTATGATAATTTATCTTTTAAAGTTTATTAGCCAAATATTAAAATAATAATAATAATATCCTAACTTTTTCACATGAAAATTCAGTAAATTGAAATTGTCATGAAATTTTTAATGTTTTTTTTCTTATTCTAGTTTTCTAAATTGTATTAAAATTTACAATTTTCTTTGAGAACAATTATTTGCCACACTCAGAAAAAGAGAGGAAAAAACTTCTTTAAAAAATATTATAATGCTAAAATAATTATTTTAAATAAATTACAGTTTATTATACATTGTAGTTTATTATTATAGTTTATTTTTATAGATTATTTTTATAGTTTATTATTATAGATTATTTTTAAATCATATGCATTATCGGAAAATATTATTTAATAGATTTAAAAAGCCTTAAAGAAAAAAAATTGACAGAAAATTAAATCTCAATATATTCTATTTTAAAATGGTTCTCAAATTGCCTGCTCGACGACACGGAACTTTCTGACACATCTTAAAACGTAAAGGAATAAAATTGGTATGCCTGACTGTTGAAGTGATTTGAAATCGAAACGAGTTTTCCATTTTCTGATAAATAAAATGCTTCTCGAATTATACGGATTCTTGACGACAATTTTATTCCCTTTCTCAAGCAACCGCTTTGGGAATTCGGTTCAAAATGCCGACTTTGACAGTATTTTACGAAATATCTTCTGCCTTTAACAAAAAATGAAAAACGTCTTTCAATTACATAGTTTCTGAATGACAACACCTGCACGTTTTATGTGTTTCTAAACAAAAATTAATTGAGAAACGGGTCAGGGTTTGAGAACGTCCTTAAGCAATAAAGTACAGTATCAGCGAATCTCATGAAATAAGCAATTGTAAAATAAATATCATTCTACATTTTGAAAAGAAAAGCACGTTAAAAATTTCGTGCGGTTTTATAAAAAACAATTCCTTCGTGAATCAAATGATGCAAAAAAGATTATCACAACATATATATTTAATGAATAGACAAACTGATAAAACCTTACCAATGTTTAAGAAATTGCTGTTTCGCTTCTCTCATACAAGATATAAACGGGCAACATCTCTTAAGCGCTCACTCTAGAGCTGTTATCACACGGATGACCATACGATATGAAGTATATGCTATTGCCTCTCGAGCTACACTTTCACGCTGCAACTAGGGTTATTTTCCCTATTGAAAGTTATCTGCTAATGTAAGGAGAGGGCGTAATATTTGGCGAGTGATTGCAGCAGGTGTTTTAATATTTAGTGTAGAGTTCAACTGAAACACAGGAAGCATTATCGCGTAATAACATTTTATATATTGCAGTTTCTTTTCGTGTCTGTTTTATATATATAATATTGTGATCAGTTTACTTAAAATTCCAAGATTATAAAAACAATACTCTCACTAATATAACATTAAAATTCTAAATTATAGAGTCCATATCTTCACTTTACGTCTTTCATTGCCTGTAAATGCTAAGAATTCTGAACTATTAGTATTAAGTGATTTAGAAAAAAATAGTATATTAAAACTAGTTTTTTGTCACATGTATTGGAACCGCACTTTACCGCGTAGCCGAAATCTGTAACGCAAAGAAAGATGTTAAATTAAGTTTTAGTTATTTTGCCAAAATCGCTATTATGACATTTTTAGTTAATATATCTTACATATTTTAAATGTAATTCATGTTACATATTGAATGTAATATAAAAATGAAATACGTAATAGAATTTAGATATAGTTACTACTCTGTTGCAGTTTTTTCTTCCTTGGTTTTGATGATTTTAATCATTTTTCGAAAGTTTAAATTAATTTGATATTTTCATTTCAAAAACACAATCCTTTTTTTCATATATATTGTGTACAGTCCTGGGGGGGGGGGGAGTTATACCCTCTACTAACCCTGCCGCAAATCATTATAAAAATGTCACAAGTAACAATAGATTAGTAATAACATCTAATGATAATGCTGTACATGAATTTTGCTGCGGGGGGGTGGGGGATGAAGTTACGTATAGCAACTGTAACATATTCTAAAACTTTTAGTACTAAACACTAATTTCGACATCATATTTTTCGGTAAATTTTATCTTCGTGTATCAAACTGAAAGTCACTCGTTAAAGTAGTTTAGAAATTACGCAGATTTTATGTTTGTACCTCCTAATGTTAAATAAATGTTCGATCGTCGCAAAACAGATTACAAGACAAGTGCTTTTTAAGCATAACTTAAAAATTATTTGGCGGAATGAGTTTTAATTTTGGATTTGCATATTTGAAATTCTAGAAATCTATTTCTGTTAGGAAAGTTTTAGTTACAATTCATTTTTGTTTTCGAAAATATATAAATTTTAATTCTTTTTTTGTTTTTGATGGAATCAAAATATTTTAACTGGAGGGTTTTTTTTTTTTTTTTTTTTTTTTGGGGGGGGGGGGGGTTATATGCGTTATTTATTATTAATACAACATAAAAAAGGGCACATTTTACTTAACAAATTGAAACACATATAAAGGTTTAAAATTTATACACTGCTAGGAGGGGGGAAACAAAACTTTAGGGTGGTTGAAATTCAATAATTAAAAAAGAAAAATAGACTGAAAAGGACATTATCACCCACATACATTATATACAACAATCCAACATGAAGTGAAAAATTAGCCGGAGCCAGGAATCGAACCTGGGTCCACAGCGTTCCAGGTTATCGCTCTGACCACTCAGCTACTCCGGCTGATACTGAATTTGCAATTTTTCACTAATAAACCATGTTGGAGAGAAAGTCGCCAACCATCTAGCAGACAGCCTTGGATGATCGAACATCTGTGAATATATTTTTACTATTCCACCGATTTACGAATAAATATGTGTGTCTGTATAATAGTTGTATATCTTTAAAAAAAGATTATCAAGATTGTTTTAAAAGAAAATTATTAAAAGGTAAAATATAATTAATTATAAATAGCTGCTAGATTAAATTTTCATTTATTAAATTTTATTTTTCTAAAAGTATAAGAAAATTTTCTGTCCCCCCGACCCCCACTAAAAATTTGGATCCTTTTGGATTCTGATTCATGCTAAAAGGAGGCAATAATTTGTATTGCAATAAAATACCTTGATGCATGTTTGCTTGCATTTTTATCTTTGGCGACATAATTTGAAAACAAGTACGAAATAACGCCAAATATAGCTGCTGAAAATAGTTAAACTAATACAGTTTGAGAAGTAAATAAGTGACTACTACAGTACAATTATAACATATAGCAAATAATATAAGGAATTGAAATAAAATAATCGCAATAAATAAAATTAAATTAGTAAATAAAGTTCTTATCGGGAGTGTAAATAACGACGAACTCCGAAGAGGCAATCGAAGCATATGTAATTCCTTAATTACAAAATAACTGCACATTTTTAAAGTTCTTTTCGTGTATAATTGGTCCCTGTGTTACTAAAGATTTGCTTTTTTCTTAATTCTTCTGTATTTTTGGTTTCAATATTTGCGACGACCACGCTAAACGTAAGATGTTGGCTTACTGACGGTGGCCATCTTGGAATTTTAGAGAGCTCTGATTGGTAGATTTCGAGCTGATAAATATCGTAGAGGATACAAACTACTGTACGTTAGATCTTTAAGAAATTACAAGAGGCAATCTATAAAACGGGACGAATTCGAGCTTATTTCTCTTGAAATACGTGTTTCGGATGAAATATCTGATATTGACTATGATACGAGAGTACGTATGATAGCGCCATAACTAAATGAGAATGACTAGTCAGAAAAAGCCAGATCTGAGCCTCGGGCGTGTGTCTTCCGAGAATTTTCAATCTCCCCTATCTTGACCTTGATCCCCGTGTCCCTTCCAATGCGTCCTTCAACCGAAACTCTGATTTACTAATACATGGAAGCCTTTTTCAAGAGTGGGGGGGGGGGAGACAAAATATTTTAATGTATTTTATAAAGCGATGCCTTATAAAATAAATCACTTTGTCTTTTTGTCTTGCTTTCAATTATATACATAGTTTTTCTTTAAAATTATATTTAATTTTGATCATCTGAAAAAAAAATACTTTTACAAATTTCATACGATATTAAAAATTAGTTACAACACCGAATTGTAAAAGTGAATTATACACCGTGTCCCAAAAGTTTAGACAAACAATAAAATTTGCATTACCATAAAAAGTAATAAGGTACAATTAAAATTCTTGAGATAGGTAATAAATAAAAGCAGTTTTACTGATATACACATATAAATTATGATCAAAGGTTTGAAATTATAAAATATACATTAAATTATATAACAATGTGCTGTCCCAAAAGTATAGAGACCTGTAATTTTTTTTGTTTTACATTTATAAAAGTAACTAAAAACTTACTTTTAATATTTAATTGTATTGCCACGACACTTTATAACATCAAATACATGTTGTTTCAGAGAATTAACTACCCAACTAACACAGAACTTGCGGGCCACTGATGGCTACGTTAGCCTTGGCCCAAACTAGTAGATGAGGGGCCGCAATCGTTTGCCGTAACGGCAACTTAAAAAAACTGTCACGCCGGCCACAATGTGGCCGCAACAGAATTGGCCATAACTACATTAAGATGCCCATAATTGTGCCACAAGTGGTTAATCATAACTGACGGATAGCCTAAAACTGGCCACAGTTATACTTTAAGTGGCAATTATTAACGAAAACTAGCCACAGTTTGGCCATTAGCGATCATCGTGAATAAAATCTAGCCAGAAGATCGCCACAGCCATGCCACCTGCGTTTGTTAAGAATAAAAGCTATCCCAAAGCTGGCCATAAATGTTAATTTATTGGTCATCATAAATGTAAACTAGCCTTAAGCCAGCCATCCACATACCATCAATGCTATTCATTAATTAATGCATGCCGAAAGCTAGCCACTTTGTTGCCATGAATGGGCATCATTAATGTATGCAAGCCGAAAGCTAGCCACGTCGTTGCCATCATTAATGAATGCAAGCCGAAAGCTAGCCACTTTGTTGCCATCAATGGTAATCATTAATGAATGCATGCCGAAAGCTAGCCACCTTTTTACCATGAATGGGCATCATTAATGTATGCAAGCCGAAAGCTAGCCACTTCGTTGCCATCATTAATGAATGCAAGCCGAAAGCTAGCCACTTTGTTGCCATCAATGGTAATCATTAATGAATGCATGCCGAAAGCTAGCCACTTTGTCGCCATCAATGGGCATCATTAATGAATGATAGCCCAAAGCTAGCCATATTCATGCCACTATTAGATATCATAAATGGAAGCTGGCCAGAATTATATTTTTTATGGTCCTCAAAAAAGTAAAGTTGAGCAAGAAAGGCCCATTTTTACTCCTTTGGCAGGGACATTTTTTTTTCTTTTTTTAAAAGTTATTTTAAACTTCAGAATCTAAATTTACTGGTCCATAATTTTTGTCAGAAAACTCTTAATATTTTATTCAAAATTTTGAAAAAAAAAAATTATTTGAATATTTTTCTTAACAAGAGCTCATAACACCAACCTGACTTTTATACAATACATGTTTCACTTTATCATTATAATCTTTTTCAGTTAAAAACTACAATGGTGTTGTGTTATAAGCATCCCATATTAAAAAGGTCAAAATACAATAAAATCGAAAGTGTTTCAGATCTTGTATAGAATACTTTCAATCTGAAAGCAATAATAATAAAAAAAAAAAAAAAAAAAAAAAAAAAAAAAAAAAAAAAAAAGTCCCAATGGAGGCAAAAATTGGCCGTACCCACTCATCTCATTAGATCGGAATAAAAGGCCATATGGTTATGATTTAGTTTTTAATGTTATTCTGAAAAAGTTGCAAAAGCCATATTTGTAATTAATAAAAAAAAATTTATAACACAAGGTGTAAAATATATATTGAACGTTAAATTACCAATGATGGTGAAAATATGAAAAAAAAAACTAATTTTCTTCAATTTTTAATTAAATTATAGGTTTAAACATTCTATTCAAAGGAGTAAATTTTTAAGTAGTTTCAATTTATGTTTCTTCAAGCTAATTCACCAGGTGAATTGTCCAGCCAGAATTTCCCTGCATTTCCATTGAAAATTGTTATCTAGTGATTATATTCAACATCCCTTTTTCGAAGCAAATAAAAAATGCATAATGTTAAATGAGATACTATATGAAAGGATTTTCAAGCGACTTCTGACATAGTACACTCACATTTCTTTAAAACATGTATTTTGGTTAAAATTGCAAGTAATAAATTAAATAGGCATTCTTTTCAGAAATGAAATGAAAGTTTTTCCTCAAATTACTGTTGCCACAAAAATTAAATTCCACAACAATGATTAAAACAAAAAAAAAATGTTCAATAAAGATAAAGTGAACAGGGTTGCTGCATGGGTTTATTTTATATTTATGATAAAAAAGCAAAAATTAAATTCAAATGCTCAATTTATTTTTTATTTATTTATTTTTTTTCAAAACACATTATGTCACCCTCTAATGCAGTTAAAATACAATTTATATATATATCTCTCTCTTGATATTTTCAGTCAATTTTTACTGTAACTTTGATGGAATAAATTGGATTATATTCTGGCTTTATTTTTTTTTAGAAGTTTAAACATGCATCTAAAAAATATTAGATATTGCTAAAAAATATTAGGCTGCAGTGTGAAATCTTCACACAGGCCCACTAGTATATATTATTTCTGTTATCAACAGCCCCTTTTCTCAGAAAATACTAAATGCACAACAATGAATGAGATGCCATAAGAAAGGATTTTGAACCAGCTTCTGACATAGTGCCCTCACATTTCGGTAAAACATATTTTTTGATTAAAAATTGCTGTTAATTAAAAATTAAATCTGGATTGTTTTCATAAAAGAAATGAAAGGCTTTCCTCAAGTTAGTGTGGCCACAAAAATAAAATACCACATTATATAATGCTCAAAATGATTATAAAAAATAAATACTACAAAAAAGATAAAGTGGGACATAGTTGCTGCACGGGTTTATTTTATATTTGACTAAAAAGCAAAATTGAAATGCTCAATTTATTTTTCTTTGTCCCATGTTTTTTCCGAAACAGATGATGTCATCCTCTAAAGCAGTTAATTAACTATAGATATATATATTGTTTTGTCTTTACTATGCTCGATCAGCTTTTACTGTAACTGTGATGGAATAAACGAGATGATATTCTGGCTCGACTAATGTTGTTTGAAGATAGTTTCAGTCCTTAATTTTCCTTTAGAAGTTTAAACCTGCATCAAAAGAGTATTAGATATTGCTAAAAAGTATTAGATTGCAGTGTGAAATCTTCGCACGGGTCCACTGGTGCTTTTATAATACAATTTCTTACCTGGATGTTTCTTCCAATTATCCAGCTTGAAAATAAAACAAAAACGCAGGAATTCTATTTTATAAAATTGGTAAAATGTTGACATTACTGATCATTGGCATTTAAGAATTTTTTTAATGATATAACTATACATATATGTAAATTAGGTCCGTTCAAAAAATGTCATTTCACTATCTTCATCTCTTTGGCATATAATTAATCAGAAAAATGTAGCAGTATTCCTATAAAGTAATGTTTTAGTCTGTTAAGGACTCTTCCCCCCTTATACACATCATAGAACAAAATTTTAATGTATATATATTTACAAAATATTACTAATTGACAGAAAGCCAATTGTCACTATTTTCCTTCTTATGTAATCTCAAAATTGCTTTTACTAAATAAGTTTAATATTTTTTCAAAATAGTAGTGGCAGTTGATCATCTAGAACACGGCAGGTTCACCATTCATACATTAAATCTTTTTTTTTTTTTTTAAATGGACTAAACATTACTCATAAATAATAATATAACATTGTTTTTATTTCTTAAAGATTAGCAAGTAATGAGTACTGAATAATATTTTTTTTTAAATATATTACCAATAAAGAAATCTTTAAAATATTTTTCCTTCCAGCAGGAGGTATGTGACTTTTTGACTAACAAAATTTCAAACTGATTCATACAATATTATGTGAATTAAAATTTTAATATCAACTAAAAATTAATTACTACATAAAACACTTTTATTGAATTATATCTTAACCTGTAAAAAGAAGGTGGAATGTTCTTAGAACAAGAAAGAAGGGGAAAATATATAGTACATCCTTTTTAATAACATCACTTGCATAAATAAATATATATATTTAAAAACACTAGAACTGAATGTTTTTTTTTTTTTCATATAAATTTTATTTTTCACAACAAATGTAAAATAAACCAACCAAAAAACATTTATTTATTTATGTATTTACAAGATGCTCAAAATTTATCAGAAATATTTTACAAGAAAATTTAATCCTGTTACAATTAAATTTCTGATGTTTCTTAATTTAAGTTGATAAAGAGCTGAAAATCTACAGTCATCTTCATAGAGAACTTTTTTCTTTCCAGATTTTTATTCTTCTTTTTCTGAAAAAAAAAAAAAATAAATTTTACAAAACAAAATTAAAATGGCTTACTTTAAAAACACCACTTATTAATTAGCCATTTATAAATATAATCAGAACAGAAATTATAATTAAAAAAAAACCATTTATAAAAAGCTTTGTAGTTCAAGTTATTTGTACACCATGAAACTATTTTATTGCAGTATACCTATATTTGCTTTTGCTTTTAACAAAAACTCATAAAAGGGCAGCATTGTCAAACGACGCCTAATTCCTTTTTTTTTATTTCCTAGGTGCGAAACTGCATTTCATGGTGGCAATTTTATGTTATATCATATTCTCTCATTTCTTCTTGCAACCATGTTAACAATAATATTGTTTCTATTTTTATGTGTTAAGAGCAGGGGGGGGGGGGTGTATATATTAAACACTTTATCTCTGTGTTAATCACTAAAACAAAACAAAAACAGGCTTTCTATAAATTCAAATATATAAATTCATATTCTTTACATATGATGTATGGGTGCTCTTTCTTTCATTTCATAAAAGTCGAATTGCTCACTTTGTGAATTGTTCTAGAATTTGTATTGCTAGAAACCAGCAGTTCTTTATTTTCTTTACTTTATTTTTTCACATAACTTTTCCTTCAAAATGGCTTTGTAAAGTAGGAAAATACACTGTGTACCTCCAAGCTATAAATCTGATATTATCACTCATAAAACAATAGCATTTGAATTCTCACCGTAATTTAGTTCAAAATAAGGAAAAGCAATTTTTCAACTTTTTCCCGTCAAAGTTAAAAAAGTAAAATTTAATTCAAAGTTTCTGGTTCGAATGGTATTAAAATTAGGTGGGATATAACATATCCCACCTACATTGCCACATTTTGTAATTTTATAATATATCCCACCGCCCTTCAAAGGGTTAAAAGACAAAGAAAAAATGAAGTTACTTTGACACATCATAGACAATCTTTGACAAACAGATCTTTCCATTTTAATTTTGTTTTTTAAACAGTTAAAACTGTTTTGGCCAATAATTGAAAAATTTTTAGTAGCATTTGGGGACTCCTGAAAATCGGAGAGCCTGGGCCTGTGCCCCGAATGCCCTGCCCATGACAGATATACAAATTTCTCTATTTTTGGCAACATTCGATTGACAAATTTAACAATTTTTCTCATGCGATCAATGGAAGAATTTTGCTATTTTTCCCCCATGACTGACTGAAAAGTTTCGTGATTTTTCCCGCAGCTGACTGACGAATTTCAGAATATTTTCCTGCTACCAATTGCCGAATTTTGCAGGGAGGGAGGTTTTGCGACAAATAGGCAAATTTCCAGATTTTTTTCCTATAACAAACTGCTGAATTTTGAGATTTTTGAATTTTGTAATTTTTTCTTGTGACCAAGTGACAAATTTTGTGATATTTCTCCTGTGACCGATAGACAAATTTTGCGATATTTTCTCACGACCAATAGATGATTTTTGTGATATTTTCTCGCTACATTTTGGTGAAATTCGCGAAAGCAAATTCTTGCGAATCCACAATAATCAGGTCACATTTCCAGCTATATAAAAACGGGCAGGGTAAATTTACAACTATAAAAAAATGGGCAGGGTGCTGCGCCTTCTTGAAAACGCCTAGGGAAAACACTTAATTACTCCAATACAAATATTGCCACAGTTATTTTATTCTAAGAACTTGATATTTGAATAATTTTAATTAATTTTCAGCAGTGAAATTAACTTGAAATTATTGAATAACAAACATGTGAATTTTTAGATTGCTAACTAAGCATAACCAAGCTTCCAGGCTCGAACATTTTTCATACTGTCAGTTTTACGCTTAGTTAGCAATGAAAAAAAATCATCATTTTTATTACTTGATATCTGATTTTAAAAGGAAATTTAAAAAACATGGATTTGAGCCTTCAGCTCCTCTCCAGAATCTTACATTTGCAAAATATTTTGGGCAAAACATAAGAATGTTTTAAAAATATCTTAAATTTAAATATCATTTTTTAAAGTTTCTTAAGAAAAAAGGGTCAAAGAAAGTATTAAAGAAGGTCCCTTTCTCCAAAGAACCTGCTTTATTTTTAATTTGTTAAAAATTTTACATATAATCAAAATCCAAATTAATTTATATGACGGCATATTAAAAAAAAAAAAAAATCCTTAATTTAGAGGTCAGAAGATTAAACAATTTTATCACCTTCTTCCCTCCTTTTCTAGATACATAGCATAAATTTAAAAAAAATATTTAGCATAAATCTGTGTAATCTTAAGTATTGTCAAAGTTCATGAAAGTCAAAAACCCTGTAAACAAAAATTATTTGACACATTTCTGCAAAACTTTAAAAAATACTCAATCTTTTTCTATTAAATTTTACATTTCAAAAATTTAAATTCATTTAATTTTTATTAAATGTAAGTCCAGATTAGATGCATTATATTTCCAGAGGTGTCACAATAATCACAAAACTGAATCATCACTCTT
The DNA here is from genome assembly GCA_963931845.1 of Maratus michaelseni. Lineage (NCBI taxonomy): Eukaryota > Metazoa > Arthropoda > Arachnida > Araneae > Salticidae > Maratus > Maratus michaelseni. The sequence continues at coordinate 193,035,116 of OZ007587.1, forward strand.
GAAACAAATATTAAAACATTTAAAGCAAACATTTTCTAAGCACATGAGCTGAAGCATAAAAATTTTGAGTAATTTGAAGGATCCATTGTACAAGATGTTTACATTTCATGAAACTCTGCTAAATTGTTTTAACAAACTGTAAAATAACAATTTTGAATAAAATAATTTTAATAAAAATGAACAATTCCCATGCAATTGGTAATAGACAAAGATTTTTTTATGATAACTTTTTGAATACAGTTTTGTTAAAATATTACAATTTAACTAAATTTTAATATGAAAAAGTTTACAAAATAATTTTTTGGCCATTTAAAAGATATCGCCAAATTTATCAGCCGATCGTGGTAAAAAATCTTAAAATTAGTCAATGGATTGTCGGGGGGAAAAAAAATTCTCAAAATTCTACAATCAGTCACAGGAAAAAAAATCATGAAATTCGTTAGTCGATCGTGAAAAAAAATCTTTAAATTCTTCAGGCGCTTGAGAAAAGAAAATATGAAATTCGTCAGTGGATTGTCAGAAAAAATCGAGAAATTCTTCAAACAGTCACGGTAAATAAATCGCAAAAATCGTTCATCGGTAGCAAGAAAAAATTATGAAATGCGCCTGTCAATCAAAGGAAAAATCTAAAAAACATTGTGAAATTCGTCAGTCTATCGAGAGGAAAATCACAGAATTCTTCAATCAGTCACAGGAAAAAATCACAAAATTCTTCAATAAGTCAAAACAAAAAAATTAATGTGATAATAGACTTTCTGATTTTAAGGAAATTTTCCTGAATTTTGACTTTTTCCCTATTCTTATCATGAACACTTCGCTGGTATAAAACTCTGATTCATACAAAAATATGTTTCTATATGATCATACTTTATCTAGAAAATTTGAAACATTAGTCAGTACTTTAAAAAGTGGCCATTAATGAAACCGAGTCTACCAGTCACTGGCTTTTAATCCGATTTCCCAGTTTTCAAAAATATTGATCGGTTGTGAGAAAAAATGGTGAAATTCACCAGTCGATCGAGTGAAAAATCTCAAATATTGTGAAATTTGTTAATTGGTCATGAAAAAAATCCCATTTGTCAGTTGGTCGCAAAATTTGTCAATTGGTCATGGGAAAATATCGCAAAATTCTATTGATAAGTGGGGATAATAAACAAACCAGTTCAAAATATATCTTTTGAACAGGATGCAAGAGTGCTCTTTTGGAGAACAGTGTGACCGTTTTAAAAATATTTTCATCCGGCTACGCTTTAGTTCTAGAGTCAACACTATATTCATTACTAATAAAAAATTTGAAATCTCATGTACAGTGAAGTTGCTACAACAAATATTACGAATAACATGTATTCAGTAACAAAAGAAAATCACATGGGCCTCCGCTTGGATATAAATATGTTAGAAAAGTTCTAAAAGCTGGACTTATAAACTATGTATGGACCAAATTTCCAGACTTTTCCTCCATAAAGGTGATATCTCAAAATATATCTTTTGTAAAGTTATTGACAGAACTGTATCTTAACCCAATCTGCGATCTTAACCCAAAATAACGTGTTTTTGGTGTGTATGTGTCAGTGCTTTATGAAACGTCTTTTGCATTTCTATAAAAGATGAAATTGCACTCCTATATATACATATATACAAGGACATCTCCCTGTTTTTTTTTTTTTTTTTTTTTTAAATTCCCACAGAACATTTTTGATCAGCTGAAGATTCGTTGCAGAACATTGTAAAATATTCTGCTTTGGGGCGCAACATATTTTGAGTGATTATTATTGCAGACCCATAAAAAAGCAATTTTAATATTGTTTTCGGCTGTTCACTCAACAAAATTAAATGACTGGGTTTTTTTTCAAGGGAAAAAAAATAATAAACACGAATGCTTCATATACACTGTACTGGTAGATATGATAAGCTATGGTTGCTGAAGGCAGTCGTACTTCACCGCCAATTCCAGGCTCTCGTGAGCCTATTTAGCGAGGTCACTACCAAAAAGGGCCGGTTTACCCAGACACCTCTAAGGCGGTGCTCTTCGGCCGGGGGTGAAGCAGGGGCTTAAGCCTCTTGCGCTTCATCACCATTTCCCAAATGAATAACGACAGAGGTCGCTGTGATGATACGGTGGAGCCTAGAGCTCCTATACTACAGGCTGAATCATACTGCCATTTAATAACCCAACAGACCAAAAACCAAGCTAAAACCGGTTAGCTTACCATACTAGTGAACAGCGAGTGACAGTAACATCGACGGCAAACACTTGCTCAGGTGGTATCCTAATGCTGAGCTGGGTTGCAATATGGCGGTTATTTTGGGAAACAGAATTGGATATGCGTCAGCTCCCCTTATAGGAGCCCGAACTCAGACAACACACTTGGATGGAACGTGGAAGTGAACAACGGCTCCATAGCCGGGATCCCATAAGGGAAACAGAGTCCTCAGCCAATGTTGAACACTCCCATGGCCCATTAATGTAACCACATCTTCCGATTATCAAATGCCGCACTGGTAGATATAGGTAAAATTTTATTTTTAAACATGTATAAGCCCAAAATTGTGGTATTTGTTAAATATTTTTTCACATATACAATTTTTTTAATGAATGAAAATTACACAGTTATACTTTGGATACTAAATACAAATACTAGGAAAAGTTCTTTTGAGCATAAAAAATTATAATATGCCACAGTTATTTTATTGTAAAAACTTGATATTTGAGTAATTTTAATTATTTTTTCAATTAGTTTTCAGCAGTGAAATTCACATGAAATTACTGAATAATAAACATGCGAATTTTTACATTGCTAACTAAGCGTAACCAAGCTTCCAGGCTTGGGCATTTTTCACTCTGTCGGTTTTATGCTTAGTTAGCAATGTAAAAATCCCCATGTTTATGATTTGATATTTGATTTAAATCAAAAATTTATAAAACATGGATTTGAGCTTTCAACAGCTCTCCAGAATCTTACATTTGCAAAATAATTTTGGGCAAAACATAAGAATATTTTCAAAATACCTTAAGTTTAAAAAATGATTTTTTGGTCATATAAAAGATATCATTTAACAGCTTTTTTATTATAGTTTTAATGATGTATTGAGTATTCTTCAATTCTATAAATTACATGAATTAAATAACTTCTTTATGAAACATGTAATTTACACTCATTTTATATATTCCTTTGTGATTAATTTTAAATCAAGGTGACAAGAATATTTTTGTCTTAAAAGTTTTAAATCAAAGTTAACAATGACTTAATTATAGTTTCCCATATATAAAACACAGTAAAAACTTTATGAAACTCACACAAGAGATAGAAATGAGGATCTCCTTTTAAACAACATTAATAAATCATTTTGAAAAACTTGCTTTCTAAAATTATGTTAAGTATGTAAGTTTAAACTTGCCAGAAAAATTTAAGTATGTGATGTGCATAATACAAAATTTTATTAAAGTAAAACAAAAAACCTTTTATTTACTATTTTTCCTGTCAGTTTTCTTTCTTTTGTAATATATAATGAATTTTGAATTCAAACACACCTTACCTTGCACATGTAAAAATATTTTAATAGCTTTTTTTTTTCCCTATAACTTTTAAGAGTAAAAAATAAGTACATTCTAGCTGTAAAAAATGGTTAAAAAGTGTAAATTTTACACTTAAAGTGCAAAGGTTGGCAAGCTTTGTAAAGAGCTTTAACGTTTACCAACAGTATGCAGCTAAAATACAAGAGTGCACTTCTATTTTATGAATGTGTGAAATTAAATTTACTAATGTAAATTGATCAATACAGACAAAATTTGGAGCCTAGTTAGGAGACCATCCCAAAATTCTTCCTAGTAAAGCAGGTCCCTTCACAATATATACCTTTTAATAAACAGGATCTCTTCCCAATTTTTTTTTAAATAACACAGGCACCTTAAAAAAAAATTGAGTTTTAAAAAGGAAGAAGTTTTTAAAAACAAATTTGTTTTTGCATGTGGGGTAGCAATACTTTTAAACAACTCTGGAATTTTCTGAATTGCCTATTTTATAAACAATCTATAAAAACATACTCTTCATTGTTAATTTTTATTTTGTTATGTTTCAAAATGTGTAATTTGCAAACAAATTGAAACGAAAACTTTTAACAGAAGGACTTAAAGAAGTTATCAATAAATGTTTGGTTCAAATTCGAGTAACTAAATTTCATATTCATTACAAAATGTTATCTTTCACAAAAAAAAAAAAAAAAAAAAAAAGAGAATAAATTTCACACAAATAACTTTTACTTTTCTCAAAATGGGCCCCAAGATAAAAGCCCTGCATTATAAACTGCGTAAATTGACAACTTACCTTTGCTTGAATGCCAAACGAGTTTATGCAGCACAACCATCTTTTTTATACCATCTATCTCTGCTGCCATCTCTTAACTGCGCCACCACAATCTCCTGAAAAATATGAAAATAAACTATAATAGGTTGCAATATTAAGCATTAGGGTGGGTCGAAAAAACCAAAATTTATATAATCGAAACATAATAGTGCGGGAAAGTTGCCATTGGTAATAAGGAATAAATTCGCAAATTATTACACCAGATGGTTAATATATTTTACTGCCGCAAGGGGACCAAAATTTCAAAAAATCACAAAAAAATTATTTTTTTGAAAAAATAAATTACCCAACCATAACAATACAATTTTTAATAGAATGAAACAGTTACTTCAAGATGTTAATAATATTCCAATAACATTTTATTATGGGGAAGTCATTGGAACAGATGACTTAAACGCCCTCAGGTCCGCCATTTTGTTTTGTTGGCGGAACCAGTTTTTCGCCAACAAGAATTTGTCGCCAAGTGGTCATTTTCGGCTATTTTAGGTTTTATTTCTTATTTAATTTTGGAATATATACAGATTAAACATAAAAAAGGAAAATTCAAGAAATTTTCACTGAATACTGAGCAAATGGCAGAAAAGTAAATACAGTGATACTTAAAAAAAACGCAAAGATTCATTATTAAACCAACATATCTCTAAAAATACAGACATTAAAACGTATATCCTATAGTTTAAAAAACAAACCTCGAAACAAAATTTGAGAAAACAAACATCAACAAACAGAAAAATCAAAAATCCGTACATAAATTTCTAAAATACATCTTAATAACAAACCTCCATTAAAAAAAAAAAAAAAAAAAAAAAAAAAAAAAAAAAAAAAACACCAGAAATTGAAAAATCCAGCCTCCGTACATAAATTGCAAAAATACATCTTTAAAAAAACATAAAAAAACAAACAAAAAAAAACACCTGCAGAATTAATTTGAAAAATTAAACATGGATACATCCATTGAAAAATCAAATCACCGTGCATAAATTGCAAAAAATACTTCACGTTTCAACGAAAATTTCTTGAATTTACCTTTTTTATGTTTAATCTGTATATATTCCAAAATTAAATAAAAAATAAAATTGAACATAACGCAAAATGCAATTGCACTCCAGAAATAGGCCTAACTCGCGAAACCTTGAAACTGCCTTTGGCTCTCAAAATTTGCTGATATTTCAGAACAAAATCACCAACTACTGGTAAACTACCAACATAAGCCATTATCAATCCAAAAAAATAATCAAATATTAATAATAATAATAAAAATTTGGAATTATAATACAATCTGATCAAAGATACCACGTGGAAAAAAACAGTCCAGAAAAAATGAACACAACTTTTCACTTGTACGCTCACAGAAGAAATGAGGAGAAAAAAAAAAAATCGGCTCGGAGATTAATGAAGGGTTGCCAGAAGGCAAAAGTCCGCCCGGTGGTCAGATCGGCAAATACATCACCAAAAAAATGGCCACGATCTGAGGGCTTATACGCAATTTGTTCCAAGTCATTTCTATTACCGCCGCAAGGGCGGTCAAAATTTTGAAAAAAAAAAAAACGGGAAAAATTTCAATTTTTAGTTTTTTCTAATTTTCCCAATTTTTATTATATATCTACAATTAAATAAATTTACATCATATCTAGTAAAAACTTATGTCTAGTAATTTTTTTCATGGGCATAACCAATGAAGGGCGAGAGGGGTCCCCCCCCCCTCCCTAAATTTGCAAAAAAGCCTTTTTGAAGGAATTTTAAGGAATTTCTGGGAAATTTTGGTAATTTTTGTTGTAGGGTGTCCCTATACATAAATTCCACATAATTTTCCACTTTTCGGGACACCCTACAAAAAAATGCATAAAAATTCACGGAAAATCCCCAGAATCCTTTAAAAAGCCCCCTTCTCTCAAATTTAGGGGGGGGGGGGGTGGGCCCTTCTCGCCCTTATTTGGCTACACCATGATCAAAATTATTAGACATTTATAAGTTATTACTAGATATGATGTAAATTTCTTTAATTGTAGAAATATAACAGGGCTTGAATTTCAGGGCGGGATTTGCACCTAAAATTTTGAAATCCCTCCCAAAAAATTTCAGCATTTTCGCAGAAATTTGCGTTATTTAATTTACCTGCAACCGAACGATAAATTTCGTGATTTTTTTTTCCCGCAACCAATTGACGAACTTTGCGTTTTTTTCGCGACTGATCGACGAACTTTACGGTTTTTTCCGTGACAGATCAACGAACTTTGTGTTTCTTCCACGACTGATCGACGAACTTTATGTTTCTTCCGCGACTGATCAACGAACTTTGTGTTTCTTCCGCGACTGATCGATGAACTTTGCATTTTTTAAGCGACAGATCGACGAACTTGCGTTTTTTCAACCACAGATCGACGAACTTGGTTTTTTAAGCGACTGATTGACGAACTGTTCGTTTTTTAAGCGACTGGTCGACGAACTTTGCGTTTTTTAAGCGACTGGTCGACGAACTTTGCGTTTTTTAAGCGACTGGTCGACGAACTTTGCGTTTTTTAAACGACTGATCAACGAACTTTGCGTTTTTTCTGCGACAGATAGACGAACGTTGCGTTTTTTAAGCGACTGATCAACGAACCTTTTTTTTGGGGGGGACAGATCGACGAACTTTGAGTTTATTCCGCAATCGATCGACGAAATTTTCTTTTTTTCCACGACTGATCGACGAACTTTGCGTTTTTGGGCGACAGATCGATGAACTTTGTGTTTTTTCCGCGACAGATCAATGAACTTTGTGTTTTTTCCGCGATCGATCGACTAACTTTGCGTCTTTTCCACGATCGATCGGCGAATCTCAATCAAATAAAATCTAAATTCAGAAATTTATTTAACAACCTAATTGTTAAGGGTCCCAAACACATTTAATGGAACTTGAAAAATACACTGCATATATAAAACTTAACTTTCTTCCCTTTTTTATAATAAAAATAAACATTTTACATAATCATTCTCAGTTGACTTAATTTTTTCTATGGTATTTTGTCATGTCTGCATTAATGTAATTCTTTAAATAGCATGTAAAATAATAGTGGGGTTTAAAGATTTATTTTTCTCCCTCCCAAACATTACAACTCCCCTTCATTTAAAAATGTTGGTAGGGAGACTCCCCTCCTTGGAAAAATTTAATTTCAAGCCCTGTATAATAAAAATTGGGAAAATTGAAAAAAAAAACTGAAAATTGAAATTTTGGCCGTTTTTTCCAAAATTTTGACCGCATGAAATGATTTCACCGTAATACAATTTTATTGGAATATTACTAACATCTTGAAGTAACTGTTGCAATCTATTAGAAATTGTATTGTTATGGTTGGATAGTTTAATTTTTTTGTTCAAAAAAATCAGTTTTTTTTTTTTGTTTTGTTTTTTTGCGATTTTTCGAAATTTTGGCCTACTTGCGGCAGTAAAAGATATTAACCATTTGGTGTAATATTTTGCGAATTTATTCCTTATTACCAATGGCAACTTTCCCACACTATTATGTTTCCATTATATAAATTTTGGTTTTTTTCGACCCACTCTATTAAGCATTTATCATATTCAACTAGAAAATTAAAAAGAAAAAGTATAACTGATTAATGTATATAACTGATGCCAGTGAATCATTTTCTTCTTTTAAATTAAAACTTATTTCAACATGCACACACACATAATAATTTGTATTAAATAAAATGGCATCTTTTCTAAGTATTGCTATGAGGAGGAAAAAAAGAAAAAAAAATTTCTGAATCAGCCACACCAGAAGTGCTGTGCACTTAGACTGTTTTAAATTTTTACACGCATATGCACTATAGCGCTTTTTACTGAAATTATGGTACTGAAAAAGAAAAACACTGCAGAACATAATATAAAAGATGGAGATAAATTATAATTCCAGGAAAGTAATTAAGGAAGATAATTGATACAATGTGTGGTACTTTTCGGTTAGCCAGACTCCAGTGATATATATGCATGTATGTACTTGTACCTTGTACGCATCATTGGCACCCGGCTAACTGAAAAGTACCCAATGTTTTATTTACATAAAATTAAAAGTGTAATATCAGACAGGCCCCCTCCTCCTAATATTTTGGATGGGTGTAAAAAAAAAAATGTAACAGTATAGTATAACAATGTGCAACTATTTTGAATTCCAAGAAAGAAATTGCATGCTTTGAGAGTATGTTGTCACAAACACAGAAAGAAAATTTCAGACTCGGGGGAGATGAGGTTAAAAAAAAAATACTTACAAAGGCTTAAAACAAGTTTTAAAAAGGAAGACGTCCTTAAAGACAAATTTGTTTTTGCATGAGGGGTGAGGGACGATGCAATACTTTGAAACAAAAAAAGGTACTTTTCGGTTAGCCGGGCGCCAGTGATATATCTACATATATAAATACATATGTATATACCTATATATGTATATACATACATATATGTACATAAATATATGTATATATATATGTATGTACATCCAGACATATGTATATATACGTATATGTATATATACATGTATGTATATCACTGGCACCCGGCTAACCGAAAAGCGAAAAGTACCCAAAAAAATTATGTATACTTTCATTAGAAAAAAAAAAAAACATTAAAAATTAATCTGGTTTGTTATTAAAAAAATATTTACAACATGAAAATATATTAAAAGCAACTGTTTATAAAAAGTTTGGGTCCTTTTCTGTTATACCAACACCATTGTCGCCAAGCATAATAATCGGCACAAAAGGAAATTCACATGAAACGAATCATTTGAGAACAAAAATAACATTGTTGGCACAAATTTAAGCACTTAAAAATAAAACGTTTGAAAATTGCAATACATATATGCACTTAAAATAAAAGAACAAATAAATATTACATAAGGTAATAAAATAAAACTATTTAAACTGCAGGCTTGAAATTGTAAATGTCTCTTAGGATTGCTGTAAACATTTCATTTTTTGAATGAAGATGTTTATGAGTTTTTTGATAAAAACTTTTTTTTTATGTATCTAAAGTCCTAAAACAATTTTATTGTCGCTTCTACATCATCAAGTAACAGCTTATGGTAAAATTCCTTTCAGTGTCAATAATAAATGCAAGTTATAATTTAATAAATATTTTCTATTTGAAAAGTAGCAAGTTAAGATGTTTTGTGAGGTTACGATTAAATAATAATAATAATAAAAGATTCACGTTCAATAAATAGTCCAATCAGAATGTTTGGTACAGTTTGCAATAAAAAATTCTTTACACGGTTAGGGTAGAAATAAATGGCAGATTAGCGTATATTTTGGCATGTGTTGGTATAACAGAAAAGTACCAAGTTGTGTTCCTATTACACTCTGATAAGTGGAATTTAAAAATTAAATCAGATTACTTAGCTTTTCGGCTAAACCAAAACATTTTGGGCACTATTGCCATGACTAATTAAAAATCACATTAATGAATTAAAAAGAAATTACCTACTTTATTAAAATCTTAAAAATAAGTGAAATTTTGCAAATGGTCATTAATTAGTACATAAAATTCGAAGTTTTCTATTGCTATCAAAACAAAAATATGCCAGTATCATCAGAAAATACAGAATATACATATATAGTATATTAGTTAATTAAAACCAGATCTTAACATATGAAGTAAAATTTCACTGAAAGACACTGGAGCTGTAAAATATTATTTTCCGCTTCCTGACTGGTTTAAGATTGTCAGCAATAAAGCAGATTATAAAACAGGCAACGGAGAATTATGAAAAAAATAAAAGCTGAATTTTTATTGGTTATTTTTTTCATAAACCAAAAACGTCCGAGATTGTTCATTACCGACACATTTTACTCCGATATGTATATATAATTACAATCAATTTATTAATAGCATATTCAGGGCAGATGTAAGATCAGTAAAGAACTTTTTTTTTTATACACTTCTGTAGAATTAAGTCGCATAATAAGCAAAGCAGACTTTAAGAATTTAAGAGAATATGCAAGCAGAGAAAATGCAGTTAATTTTACAAAATTGCTGATGCTTCTTCTCAGCTTTCTTTATCTTGAACTTAAATCTGTCCCTAAGAATGATGAAAATTAATTTTTAACTAACTCTTGGAATAATATAGAAAAATAATCTTACCTAATTTGTAAATCAAAATATCCAAAAACAATGACGAGACATAGACGACGCCATGATAATACCAGGCAAAATCAAGCAAGGAAAAATGTAAACATCCTACGATGACGCTGCCAAAAAGACATAAAAATCCCTACGAACCCGCAGAAAAAAAGCTATATTTCAATAGATTTTTTTTTTAAGGTTTTTTTTTTATCTTCAAAATTTCTCATACAATATTAAATAATTTTAAAAGTGGAAATTTTTCAATGCTGATTATTACAAAGCGGAAAACATTTAAAAATATATTTACAAAAATCCCCACTGGGAAAAAAAATGTGTTGGAAAAGGGAAATCTTAGTTTCATCTTTCCCTGGCTTGCCGTGTAAAAGGAGAGGAGGGGGGGGGATCGGTATTTGCTATTATTGCTTATTTAAGAAGATATTTAAGATATTTTTTCCTTTTAAATCTAAATTTTGAATGTTTCAAAAAATGAAAATAACTTATTTTTTGGAATTGATTTATAGATAATATACAGATAATATAAAATCACCCCCCCTCCCCCCCCCAAAAAAAAAAAAAAAATTCTTTCTCGTTTAACAGTAACTGTTTTTTGGCAAAGTGGCATTTATTTCTTTTGACAAATATTTTTTCATTGAAATTGAAATTGAAATAAATTCCCATTTATCATTAATTTTTTTAATATCTTTATATAATATGTATGTCTAAAGATTGCAATATTCATTTTCATTCTAGGTGCTCACAAAAAATATTCATTTAAAAATATTAATGCATACTTTAAAAGCAAAAACATTAACAGTTTTTATGATTTTTTTCCCATAAAAACTCTTTAAATTAAAGAAGGGTTCTTTTTGTGTATTTTTTATTGCATAAAATATTTAAATGCAGCATATTTTATCGTTTCACATAAATCTAGGTTTAAAATAACGAAAATCATCTTATAAAATGTGAAGTAAAAATACTTTTTCTTTCTTATAATAAAAATGTCGAGAACATTATACTGGGCCACTGACTTTTAAACGATGATAGATTTGTATATCTTGGCCGCAAACGTACTTTCATTCGCTATTGGGCACTGAAATTGCATTAAGTTTCCCCGCCATTTGCCCGTTAACGATTTGGCGCTAGACATCCGGTGTGCGGGCGCGTCAGTTGAAATACATTAATGGCTGGATACAAATTGCTGCAAACTTTTTTGGCCACAACGTTTACAGCATGTGGCCAAAAATCTCGTGTTTGTTGGGTAAGCATTGCATTACAGAAGGAGGTCGATTTGTCAATTGCGATTTTTAAGTCATTTACACATGTATATTGCTTTCCATTTTCATATATTTTACGAGATAAGATACCCCATATGGTCTCCATGGGATTCAAATCTGGACTAATTGCTGACCAGTCTAATAGTGTGATACAGTTTTGCCTAAACCATATTTTCGATTATGTGGAGGTATGGATTGATGCCCCATCTTGTTGGAAAACACAGTCCGGTCCTGTTAGCAAATCCATAATTGGCAGTAAATTGGTACGTAAACTATCCTGATAATCCTCTGATATCATTTTTCTGTCCATAAATCCTAGAAATGTTTAGTCGTTGAAAGAAAACCCTTCCCAGGTCCTTACGGAACCTCCGTCTTGTTGCCTGCTACAGTTCTTGGGTTCTTTTCTTAGGTCATGCTAGTAAAATTTATGACCATCAGGGCCGTCTAAATTCCATTTCTGTTCATCACTGAAGATGACAGAAATCCATTTTTCACCATATGACATATGCTTTCTAGTCCACTTTAGACGTACATCTTTATGTCTCTGCTTTAAGCAAGGTTTTGCTTTCATTCTCCTGTAAACAATATTTGTTGAAGCTTTAATTCTTCTGTGTACAATACTTTTTGAAATTCTTGAAATTAATGCAATTTCACGCACAGATAAATTATCAACTGAAGCCATTTTTAATAACATTCTATCATCACGTAACATTGTTTTCTTTGGTCTTCCGACTCACTTTCTAGTATTCCATGTTCCACCTGATCTCAAAACTTTATAAATACTGCTCAAGGATATCTTTATTCTTCTCGATATTTGTACAGTATTTTGTCCTTGAGCTTTATGTAAAATCTTAATAATTTCATCTTTAGAAATTTCTTTAGAATGTGACATTTTTATCAGAATACGCAGGAACTATCTTTTCCGAATCCCAAACAAAACAATACATTGAACTCATTTGATTTCACAAAATCAATAAATTTGTATGCTAAAAATACAGCAGACGATATTTCAATTAAAGGGAAAAATTATTCTGCATTTATAGAAGCAGACGAAAATAAAAATATTTTATTTTGTGAACAAAAATGTAAAAGAAAACGTGTAACCCTGTATTGTGTGTATACATTTGGGACAGCACATTGTTATATAATTTAATGTATATTTTATCATTTCAAACCTTTGATCATAATTTATATGTGTATATCAGTAAAACTGCTTTTATTTATTACCTATCTCACGAATTTTAATTGTACCTTATTACTTTTTATGGTAATGCAGATTTTATTGATTGTCTAAACTTTTGAGACACGGTGTATATTAGTAGTATATTGTTTAGGTCTGAATTTGTTTAAAATTTTAAGGATATTCATTTTTATTCCAGTGTGTTCATAAGAAAATTCAATGTATTAAGGCTGTTTTCAAATCGAAATCAGCTAGTTTCTGACACATTTCTGAATTCAGTTTTGTTCGAAAATGCCTGAAATTAGCAGGTGTTCTTATTCAGAAACTATGTAATAGAACAGAAGTTTCGATTTTTTAGCAATGACAAAAGATCTTTCAGAAAAGATTGTCAAATGTGACGTTTTGAACCAAATTTCTGGCGCGACAGTGTGTGAAAAGAGAAAAATCTGTTGTCACGTTACAAAAATCGCTTATAACGCAATAAATTATTTATAAAAAATGAAAAATGTCATTTGATTCCAAATCACTTCAACAGTGACCCTTGTCAATTTTATGACTTTACGTTTAAAAATGAATCAGAAGAGTGTCAGAAAGTTTCGCGTTTGTTGAGTAGGGAATTTGAGAACCGCCTGAGAAATACTTTGCAAACAAGTTAATTTTATTTGTAATTTACAAAAATTGGTAAAGGGAAAGAGAAAGAAAATTTTTCAAACATATATTTTAGTACATAAAATCGAAATTATTATTATTATTATTATTATTATTATTATTATTATTATTTTAATACTTTCATCTAATTAAACAATGTTCTTCAAACAGTGAAAATTATTTTGAAAAATTATTTTTTTTTCTCCTATAATCAAAATATCAACTACTTAGCACTGGCCTTCTACTTTCTAGATTATGAAAGACTTTTATATGCTGGCTGGAAACTTAACTTACTCGCATCTTACTTAATATGCTTTCATAGAAAAACAAATTTTAAATAACAAAAATTATGCTGAAAAAGTGAAGAAAAAAGATTTCTCTCTATCTTATAATCAACATAATATCAAGTAGACGATACTGGCCTTCTGTTTTCTAGGTGATGACAAGCTTTTACATACTGGCCAGAACTTTAACTTTAGTGGCTACTGAGTGCGGAAAATGCAGTAGTTTTCTCCGCGCTCGCCCGTTATCCGTTAGTGGACTGCTACCGGAGGTAGCGGCGCATCAGTTAATATACAACGGTGGCTGAATACAAATTGCCGCAAAAATATTTGGCCATAATGTTTACAACAAGCGGCCACATATGACGTGTTTGTTGGGTAAAAGTTATACTGTATCTACAGGGCTGCACAAAAGTTTAGTTTAAGTCTTGAAAATCAATTTTAATCCACTTTTAGTTATCGGATTGAGCTGAAACTTGGCTTACATGTGTATTTTCCATGATACTTTAATTATATTATAATTTGAGGAACGTAGCAATTATACATTTTTTACAGGGACCCACAAAAGATTGTGGAAAGATTGTTAGTTATAAACACAAATTTTAATTCAATTTCAACAAAATTAATCTAGATTATCGAGATGCACAATACGATTTATAAAGTGAAAATAAAGTGAGCAGCAATTATATTTCTCTGAAGGGCCACACAAATAATTCGGATACATCACCGTCTATAAGCAAAAATTTTATTTCAAATTCAATAAAATTTATATAAGTAATTGATTTACACAACAGCATTTTTTCAACTGAAAATGATTTGGGTAGCATATACATTTTTTACAGAGTCACGCAAAACATAAAAGCTTATTTTTTAAAATATGTTTTTATTTTAAAGCTTTTATTTTTTCAGCATGACTACACAAAGTTATCGGTAATCTGTTGTTAACTTATGGGTTTCCAACCCAAAGGAAAGCAAATTCGAATCTGTCCTTTCATTTTTGAAGGAAAAACTGGAGAACCCTCAGTTAACTGAAGACATTTTTAAGAGCCTGAAATCACGTGTCCGGTTTATCAATACAATTCCGCCTGGTTTTAAGGAATCTTTCACCTAACAGATTGCGTTATTCAAACAATAGAAAACGAAAAAATCTTAAATAAAAGCCACCCTGGTAGACCAGTTAAACATTATTATTATTATTATTTTAATTATTATTTAATCATTAAGTTATATTAACTTAGAATGTAAGTATGTATGGTTTGTTCAAATCTAGCTAGTCAATTTTAAACCACTTTTAAACTACTTTTAATAAATGATAATAATAATAATAATATAAATAATAATAGTAATAATATAATTAATTCAATAAACCAAATATTTATCACTGTTTGAGCATTTTATTAGAGATACATTCGAAAAATAAGCAAACTTCAACGCAATAATTTTGTCGACCTAGATCGTCAAAACGCCCCACTGTGCGTTGCATTAATAATCAATAATCTTTTAACTGTTGTCAGATTCAATAATTATGGGCAATACTTTTGGTATAACATTTTGAAATCTGTTTTCCATTTCAACGTAATTCTATGAACAAAGGATAATAAATCGCATGCTTATAATTATTATGTGACATTCAATCCGTTTATTTAAAAGATTGCCAGTTATATGTTATTAGCTAAATAGCCAAAACTTCTGTTATAGTTGGCTGTTTTCATTCAAAATTTAACATTCCCTTGAGGCTACCGTCAATTTCTCTTGGCGTTATGTCTCGAAACAAAATAAAGTCTGTGCAATACAGAATCTACACTTTTCTTCTAACCTTTCTCTTGGCTTACTCTTTGAAGCAAATAATTTCTGTGAGGGGGCTACCTCAAAATTCCATCTATTCGGCTAATAAATAATCGTCCATGGAAAAAGTCTAAGTATCTTATTTTCAATATATCACCTTACAGAATTCGACACTGCGGTTCTTGTTACAAGCACATTGTACTATCATTGTAATTGAAATTTCGATTTTTTTTTAAATGATCTACTATTAATTACGTCTTTCCAAATGATAATAATAATAAAAAAAACTATCTGACATGAATGGATAGTAAAATTAACTTCATACCATGATCATTCCTGTTCAGTTAAACTAAAATATTTTGTTTCGGTTCCAAATGAGTTAATCGTAAAGAGTTGTAGTCACAGCTCCCTCCACACCAGGCATGTGCAGTGCACTGACACAAACATGATCGCAGTAGTAGGAAGATTTTCTTAAGCGTTTGTACCGTCCCTTAAATTTTCGTCCCCTACTTTCTAAAGATTTTGTTAGTTTTATTTAATCGCAAAAAAAAAAAAAAAAAAAAATGCGAAAATTACTTCACAAAAATAATAGTACGATAAATTCAAGGACCTTACAAACATTTAAAAGAATCCACATACGAAATCCGTCATTTTTAAGTCAGTGCGCAGGATTAGTTTTCAGGGGACTCTGGTACAATTTTTGAAATAAAATTCCTACCTACTGCTTATTCTGGTTTAAAAATTCGTATAAAAAATAATGTAAGTACCAATCGACTGGAAATAATATCTATCTTTAAATACTATACATACATTTTTCTTCGAGGAAGTGGGGGGGGGGGGGGGGAGTGTCTACAATTTAAACATTAAACCAACTTTCATTTTTACAAAGGTAACACCCAGTTTTGATAGTTTATTTCAGTTTTTTGGATCAAAGTACATGCAGTATCTATTTTTTTTTTCATCTTCATAGACTTTTAAAAGAAAATGTGTTAAGAATTTATATGTAAATTTACCGAAAAAAATAAATAAATAAAATAAAATAAGGATTTTACGGGAGAAAATAAGCGTCATTCAACCTGTAATTGAAAAAATTGTATAAAAAACACGTGATACTCTTCCATTACACGTAACTATAAAAACTTATATTACATTTCTTGTTTTTCAAAAATATTTTGCAGAATACCTTAAAAACACCTTCACATCACGGTGAACAAGAACGAAAAATCATGCGTCAAGCATAGATTATGTAACACTTTCCAACGCTTCCAAAATAATTTTACAAATCATTACCGTTTAATAAGCTGAAAGATAACATCTAAGTAAACAATTTGGAAAACACATAACATATTTAAAAACGTAATTTCAGGAATTCCCAACATATATTTCCAACATATACAATATAAGGAAAAATATCCGAATACTTTTATTCAGCCCTGTATAGGATCTATAGATTTGTATATATACTACATAGGATGCTAAATTTTAGTTTAGTTAGGAAACGCGTAGGACAGTTTAAAATTCTCCTTCCGGAGTTTCTGTCAATAAACGGAAATGTGTTTGCGAACTTTTGTGCTGCCCTTTATATGATCTACAGAATTTATACACACCATGTAATAGACAAAAAGTGAGTTAAATTTAAAATCGCGTTCAGCAACTTAAAACGCACTTCCAGGAATTATTGTTAAGAGACAGTAGAGAATTCTTTTGTGTGTCCCTGTAAATGAACGATGACTGCTACACACACACTATTCTGTAGTAAGCCTCTTGTAATGCTCCTTAGTGATATATATAAATTTCAATGCTTTTAAAATAGTGAAACATTATTTCATTAAACCGCAGACGATTTTTCTCCATAGACATAATGTAACGGAATTCTTTTGACTGTCCCTGTAAAGTAACTATAAGTGCTATGCACACCCTATTCCATGTTAAGCTTCTTGTAATGCACCTTAGTGATATATATCAATTACAATGTGTTTGAAATTGTGTAACATCATTAAAATAAACCGCAAATGATTTTTCACCATAGACCGTAATGTAACGAAACTCTTTTGAGTGTCCCTGTAAAAAAACTAAAAGTGCTACACACTTCAGTTAAAATAGGGAACATGCTATACATAATGACAATAACATATAAAAATTGCAGGGCAATCCGAGCATATTTACGGGAGTTAGAGCACGGACAGACGGCCAGACGGCAGACAAACCGAAGTCTTAAACACTTTTCAACTAGGTTGGAAAGTGTTAAAAATAGACTAAAAAGAACTCATGACATAGAAAATCATCACGCTCACGGATATATAATCTATTATTGCACTTTTATTATCATCAACATACATAAAAATAACTGAAATATTTAATTAAGAAACCAACAAATAACGTGTTCGTTTGATAAGCTATTGAACTCAACAGTTGAAATTTTAATAGTGACATTCGCTTACTTTCACTTTCAGTCAAGTTTTTGATCCGTTATGCTTTTTTTTTTATCTTTATCGTTTCGGTTCAGTCAAAATAAAATATTTTACTTGGTTCCGATTTGCGTTCTCTTACAAATAATGATTTTTTCTTCGGTTCCAATTTAATAAATCATCAAAAAATTTACAGTCGGGGGAACAAAGCATCATCCGCTGTGCCAATAATCTATACTAATATTATAAAGGAGTAATTCTTGTTTGTTTGTTTGTAGGGGGTAATCTCTGGAACTACCGAACCGATTTCAAAAGTGATGGTGGCAAATTGATGGTGACAACCCCTGCTCCAACATAGGCTATATTTTATGTCGGTGCCACTAACCCCAGGAGGTGCAGGAGCAAAAAACGTTCTAAAATTGCGATTTTTCAGTTATCACACTGGCTGTCAAGCCCTGAGAGCTTGGCAACCGGTTCTGTATGTATGTATGTACGTACGTAATGCGATAACTCTTCATAGAAATATCCGTTTTCCTTCAAATTTTGTTTATAGGTTCACTGTGTTAAGGCGCTTCCCTGATTAGTTTTCGGGATTGATTGGTTAAGTATAAAAGGGGGGGAACTGGGGCTAATTCACCCCCCCCACCTTAATTTATATAAATGGGTTTTTCATGCAGAATTATTCCGTTTTCCTTCAAATTTTGTTTATAGGTTCACTGAGTTAAGGCTCTTCCCTGATTAGTTTTCGGGATTGATTGGTCAAGTATAAAGGGGGGGAACAAGGGTCTAATCCCCCCCCCCTTAATTTATATAAATGGGTTTTTCATGTAGAATTATTCCGTTTCCCTTCAAATTTTGTTTATAGGTTCACTGAGTTAAGACGCTTCCCTGATTAGTTTACGGGTTTGATTAGTCTATACTAATATTATAAAGGAGTAATTCTTGTTTGTTTGTTTGTAGGGGGTAATCTCTGGAACTACCGAACCGATTTCAAAAGTGATGGTGGCAAATTGATGGTGACAACCCCTGCTCAAACATAGGCTATATTTTATGTCGGTGCCACTAACCCCAGGAGGTGCAGGAGCAAAAAACGTTCTAAAATTGCGATTTTTCAGTTATCACACTGGCTGTCAAGCCCTGAGAGCTTGGCAACCGGTTCTGTATGTATGTATGTACGTACGTAATGCGATAACTCTTCATAGAAATATCCGTTTTCCTTCAAATTTTGTTTATAGGTTCACTGTGTTAAGGCGCTTCCCTGATTAGTTTTCGGGATTGATTGGTTAAGTATAAAAGGGGGGGAACTGGGGCTAATTCAACCCCCCCCCTTAATTTATATAAATGCGTTTTTCATGCAGAATTATTCCGTTTTCCTTCAAATTTTGTTTATAGGTTCACTGAGTTAAGGCTCTTCCCTGATTAGTTTTCGGGATTGATTGGTCAAGTATAAAGGGGGGGAACAAGGGTCTAATTCCCCCCCCCCTTAATTTATATAAATGGGTTTTTCATGTAGAATTATTCCGTTTCCCTTCAAATTTTGTTTATAGGTTCACTGAGTTAAGACGCTTCCCTGATTAGTTTACGGGTTTGATTAGTCTATACTAATATTATAAAGGAGTAATTCTTGTTTGTTTGTTTGTAGGGGGTAATCTCTGGAACTACCGAACCGATTTCAAAAGTGATGGTGGCAAATTGATGGTGACAACCCCTGCTACAACATAGGCTATATTTTATGTAGGTGCCACTAACCCCAGGGTGTGCAGGAGCAAAAAACGTTCTAAAATTGCGATTTTTCAGTTATCACACTGGCTGTCAAGCCCTGAGAGCTTGGCAGCCGGCTCTGTATGTATGTATGTTAGGGCTGGACGATATCAAAAATTTAATATCGCAATATATCAACGAATTAATATTGATATTGGTGATATATCGCGATAACTATCTTAAAGTGTGTGGGAATAGAAAAAATGTTAATTTTCAAAGATAAATGGTATGGTAGCAGCAATTTAAGTACAAACAGGTGTAGAAAGCAACGAATCAACTCTCCTAACTTATTTGCTCACACAGCATCCTTTAAATATTATAGTTTCATATTTATACAAAACAGAAATATTTTAGAAAATGGACACATTGTGCGATATATATTTGGCTTATGCCATTGCTGGGATAGTGGTTTTCTTTCAAAATAGTATGCTCCCTATTCTTCCTATTTTCTGCACTATTTTGACTATTTAATATCCTCGTGTATAACTAAGAATATTATAAAAAAAGAAACTAAAATAAAATGTTCTTAAATTTAGGACGTTGCAGATTTTAATATTATTAAAATAAGTAAAAATCAACAGCAAAAACTGAAATTAGTTTAATGCCACATGTCGTGCTAATATACTTGTAATTAAATTGCTTTCAACGGATTACAGATGCTGCAGAAATGTTGTTTTTCAATCTTTCTCTTAGATATCAATGCATTCTTAATAGAAAAAAAATTAAAAATGTTCACTGTATTTACAGCTTCCTATCTATTTACTATACATAAATACAGCATTGAAATCTTTTTTGAAATATAAATATTCAAATCACATTTCGGAATAGTTTTGTACTAATTAAAATGTACTTTTTTGACTTCGTTTTAAGCTAAAGTATCAAGACAGCATATATTAAAATCAATCCGATTCGCGCGCTCTCTAACAATAAAACAACAGACGAAATAGGAATAGAATAAACACTGGCTGGCTATTCAGCGCTCGCAATATTAGACGTTTATAGCTAGGAAGCTCCTCTCAAAAGAAACGAATCACAGTGAAAGAATGTGGAAGCTTAGCTTCACCAACGTAGCCAAAAGGCGAAATTTTACCATTTCGTACCCTGATTGGTTGCTCGCGAACCGAGCTTTCCAGCTGCTAAGCTTTGGTAATATTATAGACTCCACAACTAACTCGTACGTATTTTAAGCGCTTCTTTATTCGTTTGAATTTGGACATATCAATATGTGGGATGTATTGCAATATGTCTAAGCAGCGACGGAAACACAGACGATAACAGTTTTATTCAGTAACAAATGAAAAGGGGAATATGCGGTTTGTTTAAATAAAAGTAAAGCATAGATTGTATCGGGATATATTGGAATAACAACGAAAAAGAGATAATCATTAGAAGGGATATTTGGCTTTGAATGAAGCAGGCAGGAATAAATGAATGGGGGGAAAATGATTATTCCGATATTAGTACTGAAATTTCGGTGCTTTTTCTAGGATTTCGAAGTCGCGCTGCGGGAAAAAAATGTTATTGGGATACATTGGATTGCAGTCGCGCTGCGGGAAAAAAAATGTTATTGGGATACATTGGATTACAGTCGCGCTGCGGGAAAAAAAATGTTATTGGGATACATTGGATTACAGTCGCGCTGCGGAAATTTTTTTTTTATTGGGATACAATGATTATTCCGATATTAGTACTGCAATTTGGGTGATTTTTCTAGGATTTCGAAGTCGCGCTGCGGGAAAGAAAATGTTATTGGGATACATTGGATTACAGTCGCGCTGCGAAAAAAAAATGTTATTGGGATACATTGGATTACAGTCGCGCTGCGGGAAAAAAGAATGTTATTGGGATACAATGATTATTCCGATATTATTACAGCAATTTCAGTGCTTTTTCTAGGATTTCGAAGTCGCGCTGCGGGGAAAAAAATGTTATTGGGATATATCGGTAGAGTTTCAGCTTAGCTATCGTTATTGGGATATATCGTCAGAATCAGAGCTCAGGTATCGGTATTGCGATAATTAAAAAAATATCAATATTTGACCGATATATCGATAAATAATCCAGCCCTAATGTATGTACGTACGTAATGCGATAACTCTTCATAGAAATATCCGTTTTCCTTCAAATTTTGTTTATAGGTTCACTGTGTTAAGGCGCTTCCCTGATTAGTTTTCGGGATTGATTGGTTAAGTATAAAAGGGGGGAACAAGGGGCTAATTCCCCCCCCCCCTTAATTTATATAAATGGGTTTTTCATGCAGAATTATTCCGTTTTCCTTCAAATTTTGTTTATAGGTTCACTGAGTTAAGGCGCTTCCCAGATTAGTTTTCGGGATTGATTGGTCAAGTATAAAGGGGGGGAACAAGGGTCTATCCCCCCCCCCCTTAATTTATATAAATGGGTTTTTCATGCAGAATTATTCCGTTTCCCTTCAAATTTTGTTTATAGGTTCACTGAGTTAAGGCGCTTCTCTGATTAGTTTACGGGTTTGAATAGTTAAGTATAAGGAGGGGGGGATCGGGGGGGCTAATCCCCCCCCCTTAATTTATATAAATGGGTTTTTCATGCAGAATTATTCCGTTTTCCTTCAAATTTTGTTTATAGGTTCATTGGGTTAAGACGCTTCCCTGATTACTTTTCGGGATTGATTGGTTAAGTATAAAGGGGGGGAACAAGGGGCTAATTCCCCCCCCCCTTAATTTATATAAATGGGTTTTTCATGCAGAATTATTCCGTTTTCCTTCAAATTTTGTTTATAGGTTCACTGTGTTAAGGCGCTTCCCTGATTAGTTTTCGGGATTGATTAGTTAATATAAAGGGGGGGGGATCGGGGGGCTAATTCCCCCCCTTAATTTATATAAATGGGTTTTTCATGCAGAATTATTCCGTTTTCCTTCAAATTTTCTTTATAGGTTCATTGGGTTAAGACGCTTCCCTGATTACTTTTCGGGATTGATTGGTTGAGTATAAAGGGGGAACGGGGGGCTAATCCCCCCCTTAATTTATATAAATGTGTTTTTCATGCAGAATTATTCCGTTTTCCTGCAAATTTTGTTTATAGGTTCACTGTGTTAAGGCGCTTGCATGATAATTTTCGGGATTGATTGGCTGAGTATAAAGTGGGGAACGAGGGGGGGGGCTAATCCCCCCCTTAATTTATATTAATGGGTTTTTCATGCAGAATTATTCCGTTTTCCTTCAAATTTTGTTTATAGGTTCACTGAGTTAAGGCGCTTCCCTGATTAGTTTTCGGGATTGATTAGTTAAGTATAAAGGGGGGATCGGGGGCTAATTCCCCCCCCTTAATTTATATAAATGGGTTTTTCATGCAGAATTATCCCATTTCCTTGAAATTTCATTTATAGGTTCACTGTGTTAAGGCGCATCCCTGATTAGTTTTCGGGATTGATCGGTTAAGTATGAAGGGGGGTACAAGGGGCTAATTCCCCCTTATCTATACTAATATATAAAGTAGTAAAGATTGTTTGTTTGTTTGTAGAGGGTAATCTCTGGAACCACGGAAGCGATTTTAAAAGTGATGGTGGCAAATTAATGGTGACAATCCTTGCTCCAACATAGGCTATATTTTATGTCGGTGCCACCACCCCCAGGGGGGTGCAGGAGCGAAAAACGTTCTAAAATTTCGATTTTTTGTATACTGAAGGAGATAGAAGCATCAAATTTGGTATGGTAGTTACTTATAACATGTAAATGCTCTCTAAGAACAAATTATAAAAACATTCGAAATTTAAAAGGGTGAGATGAGGAAGAAGCGTTCTAAAAACATTCTAAATTACAATTTCTATGGAATCTCTGAAACAACAGAACCGATTTCAAAAGTGATGGTGGCAAATGGATGGTGACAGTCTCTGCTCCAACATATGCTAAATTTTATGTCAGTGCTACTACCCGCAGAAGGTGCAGGAGCGAAAAACGTTCCAAAATTATGATATTTTCAATACTGAAGGAGTTAGGAACTTGACATTTTGTATGGTCGTTACTTACAAGATTTAAATGCTCTATAAGAACAAAGTCTAAAAAAATTCGAAATTTAAAAGGCTGAAATAAGCAAAAAATTTTCTAAAAACATTCTAAATTACAATTTCTATGGAATCTCTGGAACTACTAAAGCGATTTCAAAAGTGATGGTGGCAAATGGATGGTGACAATCCCTGCTCCAACATAGGCTATATTTTATGTCGGTGCCACTACTTCTAGGGGGGTGCAGAAGCGAAAAACGTTCTAAAATTGCGATTTTTGCGATGCTGAAGGAGCTAGAAACTTGAAGTTCGGCATGATTGTTATTTATAAGATCTAAATACGCTCTAAGAACAAATTCTAAAGAAAAATGATCTAATGATTCTGCGATTTTTCAACTATTGAATTTCTAAAATTACCAAATTTCACCATAGAGTACCATAGCGAAACCTTCACGCGTAAAAAGATAATGATAAGGGCGACGTGTCCTGACGTGTATATTGGCTATAGCACGAGTCACAAATTATAGTATCCTTATTATTCTGTTAAAATATAAAAGTGAATTATGAAATGTCAATATTTTGTTTGATTAAAGGTTCGTTAAGAGAAATTGACCAGCGTAGCGGGCGTAGCTTGCTAGTCATTGTATAAATATTATAATATTACCAACCGATTGATAATAGCGTCTACACTGTACAACAAGTTGGAAATTGTACGTGAAACGTAACAAACGAGCTGAGTTCGTACTATAGCTAGTTATATAAATATGCAGGTCTTGATGATTTTTAATTCTGTGAAATGAATTATATCGTCTGCAGATTAATTTCTGCCATAAAATAAGTATCTCGGTCGCTTGACGATTAAACATCGGAAGCTCCTATGACAAGGAAGCACCGATTTTTTTTTAAATTCAAATTTCTTAATAAATATTTTTATTAACATCTTCTAAAGTTTTGCTTCGTTTTCCATAAAATTTGAAATGTCACGACAAAATTCTGCAAAGATTACATATATTAAATTTCAAATCATTTGGTTGAGTAGTTTTTGTGCTGTTATATGTGGAGAGAGGGACGGATGGCCAGACAGACGGACGGACGGACAGACAGACAGACGGACGGACCAGACGACAACTATAGGTGCTACGTATTTATATAATTACGAACGCACCTAATAAAAGGGGGAATTTTTAGTCTAGCAAGAAAGTTTACGAAAATATAATACCACCTCATCTTGAGTTAACCATGATTCATAAAAACATTCCTTTATCTTCTGAAACATCATAAAAAACTAGATTTCACCGATTTAAAAAAGCATTTTTGATACAAAAGATTGTTTTGCTGCCTGTAATTTTTTGAAACATTTCCGAGTAGTATTAGAGTGTATTAAGAAGTTTTCTCAACTCGATACAAAAAAGGAAATATAAGTTTTATGGATGCTATCAACTATCAAGTAGGCATTGTCATGTTCAACAGACGAACATGCTAAATTGACAACGTAAAATGAACCTTATTTTGTTAATCTTTTATGTATAAATTCTGTTACGCAACTGAAAATATTTTTGGGGAAATTGATAACATCCGACAAAACCGATATTTTGTTTTGATCCGCTTGAGAATACTGATTAATACACAATATAAACTAATGGGAAACGATTCTAAAAAATACAGGCAGAAAAGAAAATTTTGTTTCAGAAATGTTTAAAAAAAAAAATCTCGAAATCGACTTGTTTCTGGGGTTTCTAAAGATAAATGAATGCTTTTTTGGAATAGTTGGCAATTCGGATGAGATTATATTAGATTTTTGGAATACCCCTTTTGGAACTCTTTGAGTATGCTCGCTTTTGTAATCAAGAGGGAGGGGCAGAAGATAAATTTGTTTCGTATTATTCACTAGACAGGTATCCAATCTTGAAAATTTCTCCTAGCAAGCTCGAAAATTTCTTAATGCATAGTGCAAATAAATAATTTATTTATTATAATATAACATACATAATATAACATTTTCAATATGACTAAAAATACTTATTTAAAGAATAGACTAGTTTAAATTTTCAAATTAATTTTATGCATTAATAGCCCATTCTTCACATGATATTAAAAAAAACTGAACAAAAGCCGATTGATATGCGAAAAGAAGGAGATTTGGGAAATTAATCCTTTATTTCATGAGTTTAAAAACTTCAGCTTTTTAAAATTATTTATTATGAGCGTGCGCAGAATTAAACCCAATAATTAAATGTTTCTGTAGTCCACTGCCAACGCCGCGTTTTTTTTTTTTTTTTTTTTTTTTTTTTTTACTTTTAATGGAGAATACAAACATGATATAAACTTTGTCTGTGCAAGGCAATTTTTCCGTATATCGACATAAAATACCATATACAATGTAACTATTAAGACATTAAATATCCCCAAATAAACTTCCGGGGGCATTTTTTTTTTCAGAATGAAGAATTCATCGGGAAAAGGGGGGGGGGTGACCTTGTGGACTCCTCGTTCTAGGTAATTTTTTTACAGATGACCGTAATAAGGAAAACAGAACTAAACATTGTCTTCTACGGAGTGTTCAGAAGAAAAGAGTCTCCCTGACGAAAAAGTGGTACAAAGGGACCGCCAAACATGATGCGCACAGATTTTGATGATTTTAAAGTATGTTGTAGGGGTCATACCCTTAACTATTCAGGTCAAAGGTTTCCTTCAAATGGGCTTTAGTTTTCGAGAAATTTCGGGTTAAAGTTCAGTATGCATTTCAAATACCCATTAGTTGGCAGTCTTGAACAAGAACTCCGTGGTGCTGAGCTATCGCGCGCGATTTAAGAGCGGGAGATGAGGGTTCTGTCCTCTCTAATGACTTTTTTTAACTTTTTTAATAAATTTTATATATTTGTCGCGTTATAAGTTTTATGCAGAATTATGAATTCTGCATCTTTGAACTTTTTGATATTTTCCTAATAAATTCCATTTACATTTTCGAATTTTTCATAAAAATTTACAATTTTTTTTTGTTTGAAGTTTTGAAATTAATATTTCTATTGACGAAATTCAAAACTAATTTATGTCTAGATTTTGTTTAATTTTTTTTATTATTTACCCTTTATATTTTAATAACCGTTCTAAAATAATACTTTTTTTAACTTTATGAAATTTTAAATGAAAATTTATCATTTTTTTTTTTATAGTTTATACAATATATTTTTTATCTGAAATCTTCTAAAGGTATGTATGATTAGGTAATTCCAACAGCATATCTTGAAAGGAGTAATAAAATATTAAAGAGTAACGCTTACATCCAAATTTTAGCCTGTTATATGTATATTTTTTATGCTATTTAAATACATTTAACTGTAAAGTTCAAACTCAACATAATTTTTAATTTGCACAAATAAAAAATAATATATTACAATTATTATTATTATTATTATTTTATTATTCTGACGAGTCGATGCCATACAGAAAAATTCAACTAGAAATGAAAAATCGTTTGTAATTTACAATACATATAAAAAATATCTGAAAAAAAATCGTCTGAAATGATTTTTACGGTAATATCAGAATAAATAAAATTTTATTTTTATTCATTTCGTTTAGCTTCCTTTGCAGACAATTATAACGTTTGAAATAATTTCCTTTTCAACTTTTAATGCATTTTTTAAATATATTTATCACAATTTAAGTATTTAGAGAAGATATAATAGGCTAATTTATACATTCTTCCAATATTGTTAAAGCAATTTACGTAAAGAATATATTTAAAGGCGATTTTTAATACGGAATTCGTTTAGAATATTTTTGCGATATCTATCACACAATTAGTTTCATATTTAATAAATTAAAATGTCGATGTCGGTGATGATAAATATTTTAGTATTTCAGCAGTTAACATATTTCAATATATTTAGAACAATTCAAATATTAAAAGGATATATTATTTTGTTATTTTTTTCTTAATCATTAAAATTTTTTAAATAGAAAATGCAAATAAAAATAAATGCATTATTTCATAAATACGATAAATATATAAGTAAATACATATATATATATAAACAATAATCGTTTTAAAAAGACATAAATTAGTTTGGATTTCCGTCAACAGAAATATTAAAATAAAAATTGCGCAAAAAATATAAATTTTCACGAAAAATTCGAAAATGTAAATGAAATTTATTAGGAAAATATCAAAAAGTTCAAAGATGCAGAATTCATAATTCTGCATAAAACGTATAACGCGACAAATATATAAAATTTATTAAAAAAGTTAAAAAAGTCACTACAGAGGACAGAACCCTCATCTCCCGCTCTCAAATCGCGCGCGATAGCTCAGCACCACGCAGTTCTTGTTCAAGACTGCCAACTAATGGGTATTTGAAATGCATACTGAACTTTAACCCGAAATTTCTCGAAAAATAAAGCCCATTTGACGGAAACCTTTGACCTGAATAGTTAGGGGTATGACCCCTACAACATACTTTAAAATCATCAAAATCTGTGCGCATCATGTTTGGCGGCCCCCTTGTTAGTATCTTTTTTTTCTCTAATTGTTTAATTAATTTAAATCAATTAGAACCATAAATTTATAATAAAACTTTTTTAGTTTTTTTTTTCCAAAAAATTATTAGAGAAAAATAAATTGTTATTAATTAAATTTGAAAGTTTAGGGAGAAGCAAAGGGCCTCCTCGGATCCATGTCAACTGCAAGTGCCTAGGTTTGTTATTTTGTTGTAATAATAAATTAACAATCAGCCAAATAAAGTAATGCGAATTATAGAACTTATATAAAATATATAAAACTCATATGAAATTTATATAAGTGGAATTTACGTGAAATTTCGATTGTAGTTCTTATCGCATTTTCAAAATAGTAAATCATTTTTTAGAATCTCTATAATAAAACCGTAAGTCATGTGACTGTCATCAACAGTTCCGGAATGTCCGTTTCACTTTTTCATATGCCAGGCGGCCATTTTTATTAAAAATTATTTTTTCGAATAAAACTTCATAAATGTGACATTTTTAGAAAGATCGTTCAAAATAAATTAATATTTGAGAGATGACTTACGTTCAATTATGTATATATTCTCCAATAACTTCAGTTGAAATTAGCTTCGCAGTTCAAATTCTCTATCCATGAAAGTAAACAAAAAAAAAAGATTCATTCGTCGTGAAGGTTTAAAATATTAAACCATTAAACCATGGAGATAATCGTTCGTAAAGTTAGTTTTCCATGAAAGATTTTTTGGAGCGCTGCCTGGTGTCAAAAAAATAATTCGTACCAGTGACACAATCAAAGTTTACCATAATTATGTGCTATACAACTCAACTTCATTCTTTATCTTTTCTTGATGTAAGCTGAATGTAAACAAATACAACTCATGTAATGATATTTAATGAATCAAATTTCGAAACAAATTGTCAGTTAATTTGGTATTTATGTATTATACGTGAAAGGAAGAGAGACCACCGAAAATGATTGTTAATCACCAATCATATTTACCATTATTAATGACCAATCGCTTTCAAAACAGTAATTTAATATACATTTACAAAATACATAACATCATTAAGTACTTTTGTGTTATTTGGGCGCAAATCTCGCCAATAGAATTTTTAAAATCGCCAATACCAGCTTTTATTTTTCGCGTGTGCAAATTAGAAACGATACTTTTATTTTGAAATCAAATGTTCTGATGGAACAGCTGTCGTAGACGCACCGGGGCACTATATTAACTATAGAGTTGCAATATAGAGAGAAAAAACGGGTTGCTGTAATTAGAATTATAGGCGATAATGTTGGTGTGACATATTTACGTGATTATCAAAACTGGCTTCCAAAAGTTCAATGTTTCACCAAACCATACTCGAAAATTACGTGTTATAATATGCACTCCGATTATGTCACATTATTCAAGACAGTTTAAATGAGAATAATGACAGATTTTCTTCTTGATTCTCCCGTAATCAAGTCTACAGCCAAAGTTAGCGAGAAACAAACAACAAACAAAAAATATTGGCAACAATATGGTTCAGTGTAAATGGTGGATATCATTAAAGAATTTGACAAAATAGACTTCATTGCACCAAATCGTATTAACTAAAATACGCCATTTGGCAATGGATCCAATTACGGAAAACTACTTAATATGTTTAAGAATCTCCTCATTAGCAAGCATATGGCAACTGATAAGCAAACGGATATGAAGCATAAATGCTTAAGTTGGTTAAGCGGTTTTTGTCAAGAAAGATGAAATACATAACAACAAAAAATATGCGAAATGCTTCCATGATCGAAAAAGTTTTTGATTTGTCTCTTAGAATCTTCCGGTTTGGCGAAGGATTACGGAAAAAAATAAATTATGTATAAAAGTAACGTGTTACAGTGCTTAACATACATTTAAGGGAGACCAAACTGGTCGCCAGTGGCGGCTAGTAATAATAATAAAAGAGTTAAATACAGTTAAAACAGTTAAATACTAGAGATAAAACTGTTAAATTTTATATCATACTAGCAGGATATGCCCGCTTCTCTGGTCCATTTTCCAAATGAACCTTGAATCAAACGAAATGCTGAATTTGACCATGTATTTAAAAATAGTATGGATCTTCACTTGGAAAGTCCTTCCACATTGCTCAGTGCAATGAGGATACCATTGCGCTATTATCTTATCTTATGCGTTAGACAAAATTCGGGGTTTTAAGAAGCCAGTCTTATATTTGATAATTTATAGTAGAGTTTAATAGAGAAATTTGGCCGTTATGACCAATAGACATTAAATAACCTCACTACTATAAAAGAGAGCATTATAATCATTGCAGAGATTGAACACTGAACTTAAATAATGTTCGGGTTATTCATTTTCGTTTGTTAGTTCTTGAACTCCGTGCTTTTCAGCTTGATGCTATGTGTGGTTCCCGTAGCTTACATATAATCTCATTCTAGGCTATGTTATATTTCATAATATACTTCATCTTCTGGCAGATTTACTACAGTTTTGTATCTTTAGATTCGGGCAGCGTAAATACAGTGATAAATGTAATAAATTTTTTGCACACAAATAGCAGTGTTTAACTTTTATATTTAATTGAAATGTAAATGTTAAAAAAGTGGATTTTCACTGCATTTTCATTTTATATACCAGTTCCAATCATGTAACCAATAACCTTGGAAAAACCTCGATAATTCTAGTTTGCACCTAATAAAATCTTCCTAATCTTCCGTAATCGGGTCCACAGCCAAGTTTGAAATCGAACATTAGATGTTTTTGCAAAGATATGGTTACATATGTACCAGAGTTAGCTACAAAACGAAGTTAGTAATTACGCACCAAACTACGTTCTATTAAATAAAGTCAAATTGCTGTTGACTGAATTATAGATCTTTTACCAATCCACCTCCTTGAGAATGTTAAACAAATTATGTAAAATTTTTAGTAATAATCTTTTTAATGAATACTTGAACCGAAGATTATATATATATATATATATATATATATATATATATACATATCACTACGTTTAGTGGATAGGGCTGTGCGTCAGCCGAAATTGCATTATAATGATAGAAATTTTACCTAATCTGAATTCCAGGTACTTGTTTTCTTATCTAAGCTAAAATGATAATTCAGAAAATATTGTTTCTTGGCCACCACTGGAATTTCAAAGTTTTTTTGTACATTACAAGTGTTGCTTTTTTAGTAATAATAAAATAATTTCAGATGAAATATAATAGTAAATCTTCTTTTGTCCGTTTGCTTCATAATGAAAAATTATAAATTTACTAATTGCTGAGTACAAAGTTCGTGTAATCATCTGCAATAGGATTCACCCTCCAGAGTCTCTTTTCAAATATAAAAGAAATTTCCAACTATATAGTAAATATGCCAATTGGCGGGTGACCCGATAAAAAAGATTTGTCCAATATCTCTTAAAACCTTCAAAAAGAAGAAAATATATGCAAAGAAAACTAAAAATGAAATGAATGGTGAAAAATATTTTTAATGTTTGTTAATAATTTGTGAGTGGCAAACATTAACACTAAAACTTAAATATTTGACTCTATTTTTATAACAATATTAATTGTCATTTTGATAATTTACGTTTGAATATAAAAAAATATTCCAAAAATGCTGTCGTACACTTGAAAAAAACAGCATTATTGTGAACACCGCTCGGACCGATGTCATGCTTATGTCATTTTGGCTTAAAATCAAATTATTTAGTGACTACAGTGAAATCAAAATCGTAAATAAACTAATAACATGTAACTTATAAGTACAGTCATTTTTATAAGTACATCTGCTATTTTCTTCTGTAAGTTACATGATGGAAAAGTTCGATAAGAATAAAAATTTAATTTGAAGAAAGGAGCAAATCAAAAACGAAATTGTTACTCAGATTTTATCTAATCAAAATCTGATGCATTTTTCTTAACCTGACAGAAACGATAAACGGCCAAAGATGGTTTCAGCTGCAATATTTCACACTGAATATTTTTTTAAGCATTGCGAGCATTTCCTTTCACGTTTAATATAAATATTTTCGTTTTATAACATTATCTCTCATCAAAACTCTTTCTTTTTTAATTTTTTTTTATTTTAAATAAAATTTATAATTTTTAGATTTTGTTCATCTTACGAAACCCTATTCGTCTCGCTTCTCTGTCTGTATGTCACAGAGCCGGTTCTCGGAAACTGTATACGTTACAGAATTGAAATTTTGTGTACTCAGATGAATACTTACTGTCACGCTGAAAATCATAAAATTTTGAAAAAATCATATTATTTTGATATAGAGAGATAAAAAACCAAAAATCTAACAGCCTTTTCCTATTAAATTTAAACATTTTTCGTTATAGCAGTTGCCAACAATTAAAAATCCCCAGTAAAATTCTTTCTACAATAATTAATTTTCTGCTGAAAGATTTTCACGTGAAAAAGGAAAATGAAATAAAAAGTTTCACCATTTGAAAAAAAAGATTAATATGACGTCATATTGGTAATAAAACGGAAATTTTCAAACATTTCTCAATAATACAAGGAGTATGAGTATGTGTAAGTACTGAAAGCAGATTAATATGACGTCAGTAGATAATTAAAAAGAAAATTAATCTGACGTCCTATTGGAAGTTTAACGGACTTTTCATATGTTTGAGAATAATACAAAGAGGGTATCAATATGAGTAATAAAGAAAGCAAGTAGATATGACGTCAGCAAGTGATTATAATGTCATATGAGTTTGAGGAACGTATTGAATCATGATAAAAACACGAGAATGGAAATTTTGGCATATTTTAACATTTTGAAGTTCTCTATCTAACATGTTTAATTTTGAAATTGATTTTTCTTTAATATCGCATTTAGGCCACTTGACAAATATTATACTCTGGCTAATGGGCCGGTTCAGATATCCGAAAAAACAAAAAAGTAGACCTGTAAATTTTTCCTTTATAAAAAACATGACTTACTTTTTTTTTTTTTGGAAAATGAAATTTATTTGGATTTATTAAAGAAAGGATAAAGTTTTTTGAAAAAAAAATTAAATGAAACACTTTGTGCATTCTTCGATCACACTTACCCACTTGTTTCTTTTATTTTTCGATGTGTTTGTATTATTTTCTAAATGATATAGCCATTTAAATTCTTTCACCAACAATAATCGTCTCCTAAAGATGACCAATGGTAACCCTTTCGTCCAAAATAACAGAACTTTCCATCATAATTCTATAACTAATCTACGCAGAACTTTATGTTATATACTAAAACCTTCCCTGAAATATTATCTGTCTAACAGTACAAGTTCCATCAAAATCCATTCAGCAGAACTCGTATTATAAGCAGTCGGATCGAAATTTCCATTTCAATTTTATATATATAGTAGATTATTAAATTGATCCTTTGAATAAAAATTAGAAAAATATTCTATAAGTTAATATTATGTATTTAATATTTCCCACAACATTCAAACAATTATTAAAATAATTCTCAGATTAAATATTCGAACTTCGGTCTGACGTTGGTAAAACTAATCGGAACTCTATGAGACATCAGATACCGATCCATTATCATTTGCCGATGTAAATTGAAGGTAGATATTTAGGCATAAGGGAACCGATAATATTAACCAGCATTCAAAAGAGCACGTTTCTTTATTATCAGTTGCAGACATGTTACTGTCGCTTGCCATATACTACTATGTCAATACCGACACTATTACGACACTGTTGACTGCAGCCAGATCCTGAGTCAAAAAGTAATTGTTGAGTTATTGTCACCACTTATATTTCTGACATCAGTTCCGATACACCCTGTATTTTTCCGTTAACAAAAATACAATTACAGATTTTATAGCTTTATTTTTCTTATAATGACATTTATAATTAAGTGATTTTAGTGTCATTTGAACTGTGACGCGTACAGGAATATTTTAAATTGCTCTTAAGATATTTTCGAAATTATTTGAAAAAACGTAATATAAGTTTATATAAATACCTGTGGCTGAATATTGTCGCATATCTTCCCGCATAACTTCACTTTTGTGTAAAAGAAAAAGAAAGACAAATTTACAGGAGAAATGTTTTAATTTAAGCGTCCATTCATAAAATATTTTCACGCAGGATTTTATTTTGAGCATAATATTTTCGCCTGAAAACCTGATTTCTAGAATTGATTCCATCAACGGATAAAGAAAACAAAAGCAGTCGGAAAATCTAATGTGCAAAGCAATCGTTATATAGAAATTGAAAAGCAAATTATTTTTAAATTGATAACGTAAATTTTGTTTTGCGCAAACTTTTTTCTGCTAGAAAATTTGATTTTATGAAATGAATTAAAAAATAATAAAAAACGAAACATTATGAAACGTAATTTACAAAAGCAATCTCTACATGAAAACTGAAAATAAGATTATTTTTAACTTAAAAGTATATTTGTAAAATATTTTTATGAGAGATTTTATTTTTTGTGAATTTTATTCTTAAACAAAAAAAAAAAAAAAAAAAAAAAAAAAAAAAAAAAAAAAAAAAACTGATTTTTTGAAACGACTTCATTATGTAACAAAGAAGAACGACTGAAATCTTAACTTGCAGAAACAATCACTGTATAAAATCGAAAAGAAAATAATTTTTTATTAATTCTTTATTAGTAAAATCTTTTAAAGAAGGATTTTATTAATACTTTTTTTTTCTCATTTTTGGTGGTTGGGGCAGGAGGGAAGGGGGTAACAATATTTTTCTACCAGAAAAATGATTTTTATTATTATTTTAAATTATATATTAATTATTATTAATATTATATATCAATTTTTTTATTAACTCTTTATCAGTAAAATCTTTTAAAGAAGGATTTTATTAATACTTTTTTTCTCATTTTAGGTGGTGGTGGTAGAAAGAGGGAGGGGGTAACAATATTTTTCTACCAGAAAAATGATTTTTTATTATTATTTTAAATTATGTATTAATTATTAATTATATTATTTAAATTATATATTAATTATTTTTTTATTAACTCTTTATCAGAAAGATCTTTTAAAGAAGAATTTTATTAATACTTTTTTTCTCATTTTAGGTGGTGGTGGTAGAAAAAGGGAGGGGGTAAGAATATTATTCTACCAGAAAAATGATTTTTTATTATTATTTTAAATTATATATAAATTATTAATTTTTTTATTAACTCTTTATCAGTCAGATCTTTTAAAGAAGGATTTTATTAATACATTTTTTTCTAATTTTAGGTCGTGGTGGTAGGAGAGGAGGGGGGGGGGGCAACAATATTTTTCTACCTGAAAAATTATTTTCAGATATATAACGACAAAAGCGATTACTGTATAAAACCAAAAAAGTAATTAGTTGTAAATTGTAAATAATAATAATAATAATAATAATAATTACTTTTAAAAATCTTTTAACGATATATATATATATATATATATATTTTTGCTTATTATTATTTTGCCCGTTAAGTTGTTTCTGATAAATTAAGCCACCGTTAATTTAAAAATATATCAAATGATACATATACTCATAATAAAAATAAAGGAAAAAATAATTAAACATAAATTTGAGTAAAATAAAAACTAGTTTTATTCATGCATGTGTAAAGAAAAAAACAAACAGAAAGTACTATTTACTTTATACTAAGAAAGGAAATTTTTGAAAATATAATTTTATTTTTATGGTTTTGTGCGGAAAATAAGCCAAAATTTTATCCTTATGTAGGAGTATGTAAGAAACAAAATAATATGTAATATTGATTCTTGCATGTGTAAAAAATAATCATGACATTTTTTATGAAATTGTTCTGTTCAACTGTTGTGCACACACACACAAAAAAAAAAAAACTCTGGAAACTTTTTTTTTTCTTTTTAATCAAAGTGAATTCAATTATTGAAAACTGCAACGCAAATTCAAATTAACCGTTACAGGGAAATATTTTCATTCACTGCTAGAGATTTATTTTTTGTGTCATCAAACGTTTGGATTTAGATAATGTTTTTTCACGTTTAAACAAATTGATTGATTGCACTGGTTTACACGGTTTATATACTTTCACCGAAATGTGTATTTTTTCGTAGATTCTAGTGTACTGAGAACGGGAAAATTATTGTAAAAAATCTGTCACGTCTGGTTTAAAAAATATTTATTAAATACTTACAAAAATAATAACATGAAATATAAAAACAAAAAAATAGAAATGATTGATTTTACTCTCCCTTTTATAATTTTCTTTATATGTTTCTCTTAAAATAGACCAGCAGTAGTCCCCTAACATTCTTTCGTCCCAAAAACCTTTGTGTCTATCATAAAAAAGTTTAAGGTCTTTGTGAAAACTTTTGCCCTGCTCGTCACTCATGGCGCCCAAGTTTTCAGGAAAAAATCCAGGTGTGAATGTAGAAAATGTATCTTCAGAGACGTATTCACACCCATTGCATGATAGTTTTTTAATAAAACAGCAATATTTTTTTCATATTTTTCATCTTTATGATTTCCTAAGAATCTATGGACGACCGCTTTAAAGGAATCCCAAGCAGTTTTTCATTAGTAGATAAAAGTTTTTCAAAGTCCTTATCTTGTATCAGTTTACGTTTCTGTGGACCGATAAAAATTCCTTTTTTTAATTTTGCTTCTGAAATACTTGGAAAAATTTTGTGCAAATATTTAAAAGCAGCACTGTTTTTTTACATGGCCTTGACGAACATTTTTATTAGGCCCAATTTAATGTATAATGGTGTTAAAATTATATTTTGCGGATCCACTAAAGATGTATATTTCACATTCATTTTTTCTGGAGTAAATTCATTTCGAACAGGCCAATATTTTTTGATGTAATGGTGTTCTTTAGCTCGACTATCCCACAAGCACAAAAAAACATGAATATTTCGTATACCCACCCTGTAAGCCCAGTAACATACTAACTACTTTTAAATCGCCACATATTTTCCAGATTTGCTGTTCATATTGTATCATTTTCATTAAAAGAGACATTGTTTGATATAGGTTTCTTTACTGTTTACGGCATGAACAATTGGTAAAGATGATTTTATATTACCGTTATGAAGTAATACAGCTTTCAAGCTATATTTAGATGAATCGATAAATAAATGCCATTCATTTGGATCATAATTTTGATTTATCGCATTAAAATGCCCAGGAATATCATGGCAAAAACAAGAATCATCCTGTTTGGTGAAATAATTGCTGAAAATTTGACTTCGATTTCGTTAATAAGTTACTTTGGTATTTGGTTTCAATAAGTTCCACTGTTGAAGACGAAAGGCAAGAATCTTTGCCTTCGATATGGACAGTTGTAAGTCTCGAACAAGGTCGTCCAACTCCTTTTGGTTTATAAAATGTGACGTTTTATCAACTTAAATTAAGAACTCGACAAAATTTTCATCCTTCATAAACAGATCGTCACTATGTTGGCAACTCGCACTTGACATACCTGGACAAACGGGTTGTGGCAGAGTTTCCGAATGTGATATCGGTTTGGAACTGACGGAATGTCTTGATATTGAATTTTATGTTTATTTTTTGAATTAAAGC
This sequence comes from Maratus michaelseni, assembly GCA_963931845.1. Lineage (NCBI taxonomy): Eukaryota > Metazoa > Arthropoda > Arachnida > Araneae > Salticidae > Maratus > Maratus michaelseni. The sequence continues at coordinate 193,072,923 of OZ007587.1, forward strand.
CTGAAGTTTTTGTCAAACAAAAATAACAGTCATTTTCGTGATTTGAAGTTTCTCTCCACAGCATTGGTGATCCAAATTGAAGATACTCTTTTTTCTCTCGAAGGCCAGAATATAAATGTACGCCTACAGCTTTCACAAAAAACATGTGGGGCCCACTTTTTATCTTGATTAATCACTGAGAATCAAAAATAATGCAAATATGCTGTTTTAGAACATTTCGGTATTGGTCTTCCTTTTTTGCGAATATAAATTGTCCATAAAACGTAACAAAAACGATCAGAATTTAATTTACACACTCTATTAGACATTTTATCAAAAACAAAACCACTTTAGTTCACAAAAACACAAGAAAACAGAATATAGAATCCAAGTTGAGAACGCGGGTAGGTTGAATGAGACGTCATAGATATATTATAGAATTAAAAATGTGAATATTGAAAAATGTAAAAATTTTTAAAATGTGACGTGATAGATTTTTTTTCAAATACCGCCTTTCATTAGTAAGCGGTAGGCAAATAAGAAAATAGGTGTTTCATCAAAAGTATGTAAAAAAATTTTTAATTTGTAAACCAGTGTTATTTAAAAGTTCGATATTAAAATGACTGGATCTATTTTAAATACATTAAATTTGATAAGTTTTTATAATTAAATATTTGATAACTATATTTAATATAAATAAGTATTAAATATATTCAATTGATTTTGACTAAATAGTTATTAAATATATATCACGGCTTTTTAAATTAATATTTTAAAGTTTATTTGTAAATTAAATTTGGAAAACGGAAAACAAAGAACTTTTGTATATATATATACAGGAAGTGACAGTGTTTGGAGCGCCCTGTAGCGCGATCTAATAGCCGAAATGGCACCAAACTTGGTATTTAGACTAATCAAGACATGGGAAAAAGGATTCCGTGAAAAAAATTTAGTTCAATAAATCGCCGCTAGGGCATTTTGTGGCGCTGCTGTAGTTTACAATAACGAGAATTAGCATAAAACACGGGTATCAAAGAAAAATGCTTGTGCGATGACAGTGCCAGTAATAGGGGCTATAAAAGAAAGTAGTAGACAGCTCCGACAAATAATCTCAGCTGAAGTAAACAAGCTCCAGTGGACAAGCCTCTCACGTTACCGGAACGTGCGTTACTGGTGAAGCTGTATTATATGAATCAATGTAATGCATCCGCAGCTCTTCGGGAATTTCGAACCAGAAAAAAATTACAAAAGGGGCCTTTATCACTGAATGGTCTTAAGAAAATGATTAAGAAGTTCGAGGAAACGGGATCACTGACCATTCGCGCTGGGAGAGGACGTAAACAAGTATCAGAAGATGTAATAACTGATGTGCCGAAGGATCGCAAGGAATCATTGCTGGTACTAGCAACGCCCGGGGTGTAGCTCGACAATTGGACATGAATTATTCCACGGTATGGAGAGTTTTGCGGCGCGTTATTGGATTTTTCCCCTAGAAAATCAGCCTCTTGCACGAACTGAAACCAAGTGATTATGATAAGCGAGTGACATTCGCTCTATCGTTTCTTGCTAGGGTAGAAATTGATCATGCTTTCCCATGGCACATTCTGTGGGGAGACGAGTGCCATTTTTATCTCAATGGGTCCGTAAACACACAAAATAGCCAAATTTGGGCTTCTGAGCATTCCCACACCGTGCATGAAATCCCATTAAATTCCCCAAAAGTCACTGTTTGGTGTGGTTTCACAGCCGAATTCGTAATTGGGCCATTCTTTTTTGAGACCATCACTCCGACAGGACCCGAAACGTGCACCATAAATGCAGAAAGGTACCACGAAATGCTGCAAACGTTTGTTATTCCACAACTTCAGCAAAGAAACCGTCTCCAACAGACAATCTTTATGCAGGATGGTGCTCCGCCACACATTGGTAATAAGGTAAAGCAGCTGTTGCGCCAAACCTTCACTGATGATAGAGTCATAAGTCGGAGTTTTCCAGTTGCATGGCCGCCTCGTTCCCCTGACCTCACGCCATGCGATTTTTGGTTCTGGGGTTATTTGAAATCTCAAGTTTATGTTAGTGGAGTATCAAATTTTTCTATTCTAAAAGACAACATAACAAAGACAGTGCAGAATATTCCTCGTGACATGTTACGTACGGCTGTGGAGAACGTTGTGCACAGAATGCACGGTGTTATTTCTAAGAACGGTGCTCACATTGAAGATGGTCTAATTCCGCACCGGGGAAGTTAATGTAGTAAATAAACATTAATAATTTAACTGTACGATTGTATGTGTTAGTATTTTTCTTTTCTCATATTTTATACATTGTAAAGCGCCACAAAATGCCCTAGCGGCGATTTTTGGAACTAATTTTTTTTTCACGGAATCCTTTTTCCCATGTCTTGATTAGTCTAAATACCAAGTTTGGTGCCATTTCGGTTATTAGATCGCGCTACAGGGCGCTCCAAACACTGTCACTTTAAAAAAGATCACCCTGTATATAAAACTTGTTAAAGAACTAGAAATTAATTCCATTTTTATAAGAAAGAGTGCATTGATAATGACACTGCTTGGAATTTACCTACATATAAAATTCTTAATTCGACACTAAAGTGTTTAAAAAAATGTTAATTATCCAAACGCAATAAATTTGATGCACATTTATGGATAAGAGAAGTATCACAGAACATATATTTCTTTAAAAAAATAATGATTATGATGTGTTGTTATCTTTTAATATATATGTTATGGTCAACATGATTAATCCAGTCATTATTAATAATAACCGGCCATTATGTCCGGTTATTATTAATGATGACCGGATTGATCATATTGACAGTAACATAAATAGAAGAATAAATATGTCCATAATTATATTTTAATATTTTAATATTTTTAGAATATAGAACACGTATATTGAAATACGCTCCGACACGTCTGAAAATGTCAGTATAATACATTCAAAGCTGTAACTTGGATCCATTTTTTTAATCAAGAGAAATTCCAAAAAATTCCATCATCAGAAATTCATTCGTGTGGAAATGTGTGCCTACATAATTAGACATTGAAAACTGAGAGCTTGAAAATACCACTTTTGTCTACAGAATACTCTGCGACAGGTCAAATTCTCACATGTCACAGATTTTTTTTCCTTTGTCCAATAATAAGTGAATGGGCATCTGGAAGAATGGCCTATGTTACAATTTTTGGAAAGTTCAATTTTTTGTTGGAAAAGTGTCTGTGTGGAATGATTAATGATTACCCAGTGTTATAAATTGCTATTTCATAATATACAAGATTGTTTACTTTAAATAAAAAAATTAAAACAATAAACTAAAAATAACATTATTACTTACCTATCTAACTGGTTTGTTTATTACTCGTCAATGCTCATCATGGAGATAAAAGTAAAGGCAATTATGGCCTATGTTAAACTAGGTGCTCAGGTTATCCCTAATAAATGACATTAATAGTTTTTTCCCCATTTCTGTAAAATTTTTAATTTGTAACAAAGGTTCCTCATCCAGACACTCATTCAATTTTTGAAATGCAACAATATTTGAAATCAACAAACTTATTTTGTAGTTATAGTGATGTATCATTTCTGTAAATTCACTGGACTATGTATTACTTACAAGCAGAGACTATTTGCATAGGGTAAATAAAAGTATTTATTTTAATCTCTTTTTTATCGGCAAAATAAAACTTTAAACTGTTACTTTATAATCTAATTTTTTTTCTGTTTGTAAGTAGCCTGGACTAAAATAACTGGCGTATTATATTCTGCCAGTTAAAATTTATTTATTACATTCTGAAAAAGAATGCGCTGGTTATAACATTTAAAAATAAATTCTATGCATATAAAGGTTAAACTCAGACACTATGTGTAAGTGTGATGAACGTTTTAATTAGCCAAAAGCAATTGATTTGAAACAAATTTATTGATAAAAAAAAACTCATGTAAAATAAAAATAATTTCTTTTATAATTCAGTAGTAATTACTATTTCAGTTTAAAATCATTAAATATTTCTAGAATAATTAATATAGCATCTTATTATATTTTAATATTTTTAAAATAGAAAACTTTGAAAAAGACTGTACAATACATTCAAATTCACAACCTGGCTTCAATTTCAGAAAAATCCCATCATCAGAAATTCTTACATATGGAAATGTCCTGCCTGTATCAACAGAATTAGAATTTGATATGCTGCAGGATATTTCTGTTTGTGTTATCCAATTATAATTTTCGGAATCCTAGATGATTCAAAATCAATCCTCTATTTTTACGGTTGTCATGGTAATGTTTATTTCCATAAACTCACTGGAATGTATACTAGTAAATTTTCAGATCAGGGGCCACAACGTCAACGCTACCAGTCATTATTTTTTAATCTCACTTTCCACAGTATTTAATATTCTACAATCCGGAATTTAAATTTTAAACTTATGTATATATATATATATATATATATATATATATATATATATATATATATATATATATATATATATATATATATATATAAACTCTTGGGCAAAACGTTAAGGGGTGAAAGTACACATCAAGACAAACAATATTAAATAGGAAATTAAGGGTCCCAAGCGTCTTCCGAAAGAGATACGCGCCATTAAAGTTTAGGGTCCAAAATTTCAAATGACTATAAAAAACGGAAAAATTGGTCGATTCGTTTGCGGTTTTCGCAAAAACTATTCTTTATGTCAAAATTTTCTTGAAAATAAATTTTAAAGATAAAGTTCAAAAAATGCCGATAGAGGGCGCTTTAGACTTTGGAGTAATGAACAACTATTTTTTACCGTTATTTTTTGTATCTCATTAAATGCTTTCAAAAGCTTAGACATAAACTTGAATTTTGAGCTCAAAATCTGAATTGTTGGGAGTGGTTAGGTAGCGCAAACTGAACTGTGTTCAGGAGTAGAAATTTGACTCCCCCCCCCCCCTCGGAACACAGTTCAGTTATTCTCGATCTTGGTGTCGTAGACCAGGCAGAAACTACTACCCCACACGTAACATAAACGATAGAGGGATGACAAAATTAGATAAAAAAATGTGTTCATAATAGACATGAGCAATTTTTCCGCGCAAAATAAAAAGAAACAATTTGATGTACGCACGTAGCGTAGTGCGCAATATGAATGAAAGTTGACACGTAGAAAATGGTACACGCATGATGTTCGTGCGGAATCCCAAAAACTGCTCGAAAGAGTGCCCACCAGCAACGATGCATGCCTCACACCGCGGTGGAAGAAGTTGCGAACATTAGCGAATAACCCGGGCATCTCCCAGATATCGGCTGCTACGACGGCAATCCTCGCAACCAGGTCCTCGTCAGAGTCGATGGGGCTTGCATAAACAAGACTCTTCATATGGTCCCAGAGGAAGAAGTCTATTCAGGACAGGTCAGGCGACCGTGCCGGCCAATTTATCGGACCACCCCGTCCAATCCATCGGCCTGGATATGCTGTAACCAATGCATTTCGCACATCCGCGCTGAAATGTGCAGGCGATTCGTCATGTTGGAACCACATACCAGCCTTTATGTTGGCTGGAAAACATTGCAGTAGAACTGGAAGCACCTGTTGGAGGAATACCAGATACATACCGCCGTCCAGTTGCCTTGGCAGAAGACATGGTCCGATCAAATGAACGTGGATAATTACGGCCCGCACATTGACGCTGAAACGCCGTTGATATGAATGAGGACGGGTGGCTTGTGGGTTCGTGTACGCCCAGTTGTGTGCATTGCGCGCATTGCAAATGCCTTCCCGACTGAAACTGCATTCATCGGTGAATAGCATGTGTGCGGCAAAGTCTGGTTGCGCATCCAACTATTGGAGGAACCATCGTGAAAAATCGACACGTGGCTGATGGTCGGTTGATTTCAAAGCGTGCATACGCTATGCATGATAGAGTCGAAGGCCTTCGGCTCCTGGCACTTGCCAAACCGTCATCTGGCTTACATTTGCGGCGGTGGATACAGCCCACGTTCTCGTCTCCGGTTGCTCCTCGTATTCACGCAACACATGCTCTTCAAGTTCCGGTGTCCTCGTTCTCCTGGTACGACCAGTGTCGTGCATCCGCTGACAAACGAACCGGTTTCTCCGAGACGCCAATGCAAGCGTTCGAAACTTTTTCGGTCCGGCAAGCGACTCGAAGAGAATCGATCCCCGTACAATCGCCGGGCCTCCAGGGCATTCCCGTCCGCAGCGCCGTAAATGAAATGCATATCGGCCATTTCCTGATTAGTGTAGCTGGTCATCCCTACAGCCGTCAAAGACGAAAACACGATCAATGCGGACAACCAGGGCTTTTATAGCACTTTCGATCACAGGGCCATCTGGAGGTTACATCCTTCTTTACTACACATTGCCGGCCAATCGGGTGACACGAGCCGTTGCTACGTAATGGCTACATAGCTGTAAATTATTTCTTGTTATTTTGTGCGGAGAAATTGCTCATGTCTGTTATGAATAAATTTTTTATTTAATTTTGTCATCCCTCTATCGTTTATTTTACGTGTAGAGGGTAGTAGTTTCCACCTGGTCTACGACACCAAGATCGAGAATAACTGAACTACTGTGTTCAGAGGAAAGGGGGGGGGGGTTAAATTTCAACTCCTGAACACAGTTCAGTTTGCGCTACTTAACCACTTCCAACGATTCAGATTTTGAGCACAAAATTTAAGTTTAAGCCTAAGCTTTTGAAAGCATTTAATGAGATACAAAAAATAACGGTAAAAAATAGTTGTTCGTTACTCCAAAGTCTAAAGCGCCCTTTATCGGCATTTTTTTAACTTTATCTTTAAAATTTATTTTCAAGAAAATACTGACATAAAGAATAGTTTCAGCGAAAACAGCAATCGACCAATTTTTCCGTCTTTTATAATCATTTGAAATTTCGGACCCTAAACTTTAATGGCGTCCATCTCTTTCGGAAGACATTTGGGACCCTTAGTTTCCCACTTAATATTGTTTGTTTTGATGTGTACTATCACCCCTTAAAGTTTTGCCAAGAGTTTAGATTCACCCTGTATATATATATATATATATATATATATATATATATATATATATATATATTTCACATTTGAGGAATACCACCGTTAAAACCCCCACAGCTTCATTAATTTTACATTTGAAATTTGCTATTGATTGTGCTCTATCATGATTGTAGTGCATATCTTTGGACTCCATTTTAAATTGTTATTTTATTAGAATAAACATTAGTTTGGACAGGGATTTTATGTTATCTTAATATCCAAATCGCAATATTTACTTACCTGCCATCCACGAAACATTACCATCTGAAGGAGAAGTTGAATAAAATTTCATTTTAAGAAAGGTACTTATGTAAATGTAAGCTTCATATGCTATAATTATATTTAATTTAGAAATCTAAAGTTTTTACAATTTTTGTTTGGGAAAAGCAATTTTAGTTCTCATTCTATAAGGAAAAGCTAGGAGAGTCTGCGCACAATTCCAAAAAATAACAATAAAAAATCTAAGTATTAATTTTTTGCTAAACTATCCATGAATAATTTTTACTTCATTTGTTTTTTTATGCATTTCCATTGATATTTTGTTATTATGTTGTAATTTAATAGAACAGTTGTCATAAAACCAAGAAAGTTATTTTGCGCAATCTGTCCTTACAGGGTTGGCGTGATTGCGTACATGGGTAAGAGAGATTGTTACTAATAATAACTACAATTAAATTGTTAACAATAATAATTACACTTAAATGACATTGTTGTAAGGTTTTCGTGAGCAAATATTATTGTATTAGGAGTGAATATTTCAACCTACTAATTAAAGAATCAGCAAAAGAAAATAATTTTAAAAACGATTAAAAAATGTTAATTAAAGGGAGGGGGGAAACAATTAAAGAATCAGGAAAAGAAAGTCTAGATAAGATAACAAAATAATATTAAGTTACTTGAAAACACGTTTAACTTAAAATTAGTCCATTTTCATTTTAAATTTTTTTATGCAAATTTACCAATAAGCTGCGTAATCTGGCATGGAAACTAATGGGAACAATGCGCCATCTCTCCTAAGTAGCAGATGCGCAAACTCTTCCATTTCGGTAGGAGAGATTGCGCGGCCTTTTATTTAAACATGGCCGATACTAAAACGGACCGTTGATGTTCACATTGTTAGTTTAGATTAGTAGCATATGAGAAATCGTTTAAGTTTAAAATATTTTGTACTACTGACATTGTATAGAAATTCTGATGAATGGCTATGAAAATTCAAGCACTTACTTTGGGGAAACAAAACAAAATAGCAATGCTTTATCTTACAAGGAGAGTGCCAAGCTTGGTAATCACAGATTTTGATTATTTTTATATATGTTCTAGGGTAGAAGCCCCTTAATCTCAGGTTCAATGGATTTTATACAACGCTCCTTAGTTCTCGAGAAATGGGGGGTCTAATATTATAACACAACTTAAATACTTACTTTGTAACGCAATAGCTGTGTTGGTCGTAGCTCAGCTGGTATGGCGTCTGCTCGTTGTTCCGAGGACCCGGGTTCGATGCCGGAACGCGTTTAGCTTGTTTTTCTCTCTCTCTTTTTTTTTTATAAATATACTTGTAATTATAATTTAATAATCTCAATAAAAAATTTTGTTAACATAATTAAATTTTAATTTAGCATTTTTGATTTTTTTTTCAAAATCACATTTAAAATGTATTCCATATATGCTTTAACAATGCAACGATATTGAACAATTGTGTCAATTCGTGATTGTAAAGAAACATCATTTATAAATTGCCTTAACGAAACGCCATAAAGTCGATGCGATGATAATACTACTCTGTTTTTAAAATAAGAAGCATAATTACATTAAAATTTAGCATAAAAGTTAAATTACAAATATTTATGTTTCATTTTATTGTAACTAGAGGGCACCACAACAGACTTTGGTTATTTCTTTTTTTTTAGTTTGGTGCAATTAAATGGTTTTTGTTTTCAATCTTTATCGCACAGGTGCGTATTATTCTATAACAACTTATAATCGTATAAAAATGGAAGAAGCAAGCTGTAGTTCAGAAGAAGATCAATCTGAAGTGTCAGGATTCGATGAAAATCAGAAAAGTGATGTCACAAATGCGTTGAAGCACTGTAAAATTTTATTGCAAAACAATGGATTTTTACCAAATAATCAAGCATCTGAATTATCTTCGTTTTCTATTGCGATGGGAGAAGAATTCTATAATTCGATAGTAAATATGCTGATTTTGGAACGATTTTTAAATTTTTAATAGTCAATAATAGATCCAATTTTTATAATGCTCTTTAAATGATGAGAAATGTTTAATAATGGTTTAAAAGTCAAAAATGCTAAATTAAAATTTAATTATGTTAACAAATTTTATATTGAGATTATTAAATTATAATTACAAGCATATTTATACAAAAAAAAATTAGAAAAACAAACGTGGTGCTTTCCGGTATCGAACCCGGGCCCTCGGAACAACAAGCGGACGCCATACCTACTGAGCTATGATCAACGCAGTTATGTCGTTAAAAAGTAAGTATTTAAGTTGTGTTATAATATTAGACCCCCCATTTCTCGAGAACTAAGGAGCGTTGTATAAAATCCATTGAACCTGAGTTTAAGGGGCTTCTATCCTACAACATATATAAAAATAATCAAAATCTGTGATTACCAAGCTTGGCACTCTCCTTGTTAGACGCTCAAAACAATCAACGTGCACTTTGAAGTAGACACTCCACTACTGCTGTTGTACAACTACCTGGAGTCGCTGTCCGCTCACTCTGCTCCTCCCCCCGAACCTCTATGGCGCAATCTCTCCTGGCTTTACCTTAATATATAAAAGTATGATCTATCCGCATTCAATTTAAAACGTAATGTTACTACCATCATTAATTATCTGACGCAAACCTAAGCTGAGGATCTGATTACAAAAGATCAGTTTACCTTTTATTTCACTCATCCAGAGTTTCTGCTAAGGAAAAACTGAAAAACTGAAATATATATGGTGATAAATATGAAAAGTGATAAAACAAAAATGTTTTCTATTTGCTAAACAGTTTTATAAAATTCCATCTACAGTATACACCTAATTTTTTTTTTTTTAATGACGAATATGTTGACACATTTTCAAACTAGCATCCATAATTTAACTATTAAATCATTTATCCAAACGCACAATTTTATTTCTATGAATGGTAAAATTTTAAAATTGTCTAAATTCCCATATAAAAGCATATGATGTAAAAGGAAATGTTAAGTATTTTCGGACAAATCCATCGAATATCTGAACAAAAACAATACTGCTTATTCCAGATATCTGAGCAACATACCTTCAAACTAATCGGATGCTTGTTACGGCAGTTATCGCAATACAAACACACATCCAGAACCTTTTGGGTCTCTATAGTAAGCCCCAATTGACGTTTCGGAAATTACGTGATATTATTGGCAATAATTTGATAGGAAAAACTTATATAGGTTTTCATTTAATCCCATAATAATAATAATAATAATAATAATAATAATAATAATAATAATAATAATAAACCTTTAAAATTTAATCTATTATTCAATTACTTCTCTGTTTGTGACTACCATGGCTTTACTGAAGTAATTGTGAGGTTAATTTAAGATGTTAATTTCTATAAAATATTTCATTAAAACCGTTATTTCTTTTCTTTATTTCATTTTATTTTATTTTATTTTATTTTACTTTGAGAAATTAAATATTTAAAGATAAACCAAAGTAGAACAAATTTATAGTCCTTGTGCTGAATTAGGGGGCTTTAATGAATGTTTTGAAATAAACATACTCATTTACAGTTTAAACATGAATATATATTAAATACAAGATACAAAAAAAAGATATATTTTAATATTTGTGTAAGAGAGGATTCATTCCTTACTCTACACATTTTAAAAAAATTACCTGCATATACAAGCTTAAACTGAGGTACTATATTTAAGAGTAGTTAGCGTGTATTAACCTAACGCAATTGATTTGAAAAACATTAATTTATAAAAGCAATATTACGTAAAATAAAAATAATTATCTTTTCAATAATAACTAATATTTGTGTTTACTATGTTTTAATACAGAACGTCCGAGCATAATTGTTAATAAGTTAAATGACACAGTGTCACTATTACTTGATTAAATCTACAGACACATTCAGAGGATTTGAAGTAGTGTGTGGAATTAACATAAGGGTCGCCCAAATGAAAGTGGTAATGCTGTAATAACTCCACCTTTTGAAGAGAAAGATGACTGCGCATGCTCCTATGGAGGATGCAGAGTGCTGGGAATGCATGTCATATCGTCAGATACCGCCGGATGCGTGTGTGATAGCGTGGGAACACGTTAAAAGGCATCGTTCGCGTCATGGATGCCTCCAAACGGTGTCAACGTGTAGTTGTGCAATTTTTAACAGCGGAAAATGTGAGCGCTAGTGAAATCTATCGTCGAATGTAAAATGTGTACGGCACGGAGTGTATGTCACACAGATCGGTATTCCGATGGTGTAGGGAATTTCGTAAGGGGGGCAATTCCGCTGGGAGGTTCTCGAACATCCCCCTTACAGCCCAGATCTCTCGCCGTGTGACTACCACATCTTCGGTGCACTCAGGAAAGCTCGGAAGGGAAGGCGATTCGCCGACAGTAATGAGGTCCAAGCTGCCGTTTAAAATTGATTCCACAACCAACCAAGGAGCTTCATCACCCAGGGTATCCATCGTCCCGTTGACCGCTGGGACACTTGTTTCAACCTACAAGGTGACTTTGTCTAGCCTATCTGTTACGTCTCTATTACTTCTTTCTTTTGTATACTAATTTATATAAATACCATTAAAACATTTCTCACAGCGACTGTAGTGCCACTTTCATTTGGGCGACCCATATAGAAAATGATATCAAAATGGATACCGTACAAAACAGTGTATAAAAGCAGGACAGGAAATAATCTGTAAATAGTCTATACAAATAATCTTTTTTCAAAACTGCAACTTGTATTGAATGCCGACATGTTCAACAGTGGACTCCTCTACATTCAGGGCATATTAGGGTATGGGGTGCAATCAACGCACGACGCATAATTGAACCCAATTTCATTAACTGAACTGCTATTGCAAATTACTGGCAATTTCTAGCCAAGATGTGTGGATCCCGAGCACGATATCATCGGATGGTAAGTACCTACTTGCTCACGCAATACGGTGCACGTCCACATAGATTATGTATTTTTATAGATAAGGGACACCTTTGAAGGCCAAAATAATCGCTTCTGACACTGAAATTTTAATTGAGCAGGTTATTGAATGGACACCCTACAGCCTTGGTCTGAACCCATGTGACTTTTTTCCATTGTGTTGCTTGAAGGACCGAGTGTTCTGGGCTAGCCTCAACATATTGAATGATCTCATAAAAGCCATTACGATTGAATAGGGTCCATCGAGAAAGTCATGTTGCGATATATAATAGCCAATTTCCAATCCTGTCTCTGTACGTTCGTGTGTGTAGACAACGTCCATTTTAAAAATCTTTCCTGTTAATTTACCTCATTGCTTGAGTTTCCCTGAAGATAATAGTAAATTTGATCTAGTAGTGACAACTTTGTTACATTTTACTCTTTAACATCCTTTCGTGGACACACTGATTTCTAGAACAGTTAATGTGTCATCTCATTATCTTTTAATATATATAGAATATAGAACCTTCATAATGAAATTCGTTCTGATATATCTGAAGAGACCTGTACAGTACATTCAAAGCCGCAGCATGGCTCTATTTTCTTTTCAAGGGAAAATTCACGAAAAATCCTTTCATCAGAAATTCTTACGCTTAGAAATATCATACTTGTGTCAAGAGAATTAGGATTTGACATGCCGCGGGGTATTTCTGTTTCTCCAATAGTAATTTTTAGAATACAACAAGATTCGAAATCAATCATCTGTTCTTATGGTTGTCATGGTGATATTTTATGTTCGTGAATTTAGTAGGAGAATATATATTGTCTGAAGCTACAGGAAATAGTTTGATTTTTAAAACAATATATTTTTAACCCCTTCTATTTAACTCCATAGTGATAAAATTTTGATGATTATTGTTTATCCTTTCTTTTAATTAAATAATATAATTTGCACGTTTTATTTAATTAACAACAAAATCTGTTATATACTTGTTGCATGAATTTACTACATTACTTTCTGGAAAGTAATTTATTAACAGTTTATTTTCCTTTGTGTTAAATGACGAATTAAATGCATAGCGGTGTAATAATTTTACGATAAATGCAATAAATAATTCTTGAGGTAAATATTTAAATATTTAATAAACAAATAAATATTGCATTGTTTTGTATTTACCAACCAAGTACGATAACTCCCAATGTTTGGAATACGTTTTGTAAAAGAAACGTAGTGATAAAATAAATGGTTATGTTGTTGAATTAAACTACGTAAAACTATGTAAATACCTAAAATTTTATTTATATTTTATACAAACTAGGAGATACAACTTGGGATTAGGTAAAAAACATTTTTATAATAAAAAAATTTAGTATATTTTTCACATTTAATATATATTTTTTTTAGATTGCCTACTAACAATAGCAAAAAGGATTTTTATATGAAGATTATCAATAATGTGTTCAAATAAACCTTTGAAACTCATTAAAAGCAATGTTTTCACATTAGTCGCATGCCAGGAATTAACTGAAGAAGTCACCAAAGATCGCTAGTTACAAGTAGCTTTTTGGATTTTAAGAATTTCAGTGGTTTAAGCGCATAGTTCGATTACATGTCTGTTAAATTTACTTTTACTTAATTTTTATTTTTTTATTTATTGTTGAAGCTTTATTTTTGTTATGAAATATTAGCCAGAAACAAATGCTGAACTATTTATATTGTTAGAGCAAATAGATTAATTTTTCGTAATCAGGTTGAACGCGATAGGGAAGTATTTAAAAAAAATCATTCTTGAGAATTATTTTAAAAACTATACAAAATAAGTAAATTGTTATACAGTTTTCAAACAAATTGCATGTGGAAGAACAGATTTTTAATCACTATTCGACGATATAAAAATTAAAATTGTACAATATTTAGAAAGTTTAAAGAAATTGCAGAAAAATGAAATTTATTGGTCAGGTGCTGTAACCTTCAATATGGCGTCAACGTAACTCATCGATATGTTTTTCCTGTGTGAAACAGATTTTTTTTTTTAATGGCAATTTATAAAAGAAATTAAATACAATTTTATGCTTACAGTAACAACTACTTACTCAATTTTACTAGAAATATTTCATTTTCTCCTTTTTGAAACAACTATTGTCTGGGACACAATACAGTTATTTATTTTTTTTGTGAGAGCAATTTTGTTTTTCAAATGTAAGCTTAAACTATAGTCTTGTTCATCCATCAGAACAATTCAGCCACATTTATCTGCTTTAGTTATAATTATATTTTCATTAGATTTCAGTTCTTTTAGAGCAACATGTTGAGAGCGTAAAATATTACATTTATAAATTATTATAAGTCTCTTGCTCCTCATTTACGCAAATAGGGAATCTATAACGTTCATTGTAATGCGTGTCATTAATCTTCTTATCCTTTCAAAAATGTGAGGAATCTTTTAACATTATTAAACCTTTCATGAAGAAAATCACTAAACAGGCTTTTACTTCACTTAGATAGATTTATAATATTATTGTGCACATTTACATAACAAATAAAAGAGTTTTTTGTAACACATTTTTTCAAAATCTTCATTAGCCTAGAAAAAAGGGGTCTGAGTAACACTTCGCATTAGTTTCACCCCATGAGAAATTATTGCTAAAATTCTCTTTCATCAAAAATCCTTTTCATCAGATTACCCTCATATGTCAATGGAATTGCAAGTTTGAAATGACGCAGTATCTCGCTTATGTCGCATAGCATTTGTCAGAATCCAGTAAGCTTTCGGAGATCGATCTTTATAGTGGCTGTTAACGTTCTTGGTCATTTTTAAAACAACTGTTACATGGGCCAGAATACACTGTTTTCTTTTTCTCTTTTTGTATGAAAGCAATTTCGTTTTTCTGATGTAAGCTTAAATTATAAAAAATGAAAATTTGTTTGTTTGTCTGCACTTCTATAAAAATCAACAGTTTGAAAGCCAGACTTGTGAAATTTTACGTGTAGGTGTATTAAAACACGGCCGAGGCAACTAAAGTATTCCGGAATCGAAATAATGTATAGTTAATTTTTAATTAATAAAAAACCAAAATTCTAACAGCTTTTTCCTATTAAATTTAAACATTTTTTATTATAGCAGTTGCCAACAACTAAAAATCCACAATAATATTATTTCTACAATAAATAATTTTCTATTGAAAGATTTCCACGTGAAAAATGAAAATGAAATAAAAAAAATCAACAATTGAAAAAAAGATTAATATGACGTCATATTGGTAATATAACGGAAATTTTCAAACATTTCTCAATAATACAAGGAGTGCAGTGTAAGTGCGAAATACAGGTTAATATGACGTCATTAGAGAATTAAAAAGAAAATTAATATGACGTCATATTGGAAGTTTAACGGACTTTTTCAAATGTTTGAGAATCATACTCAGAGAGTATCAATATGAGTAATAGAGAAAGCAAGTAGATAGGACATCAGCAGGTGAATATAACGTCATATGAGTTTGAGGAACGTATTGAATCATGATAAAAACCCGATTATAGAAATATTGGCATATTTTAACATTTGAAGTTCTTTATACAATATGTTTAATTTTGAAATTTATTTTTCTACGCAAACATTCTTAAAATCCTGGACAACGCCGGTTACTTCAGCTAGAACGTAATAAATTAAAAATGTGAGATTAATTTCAACATTATTGAATCTATCCTGAATAAAATCACTGAATAGTCTATTCTAATATATTCGAATATTAATGTGTATACATTTTTTAATATAACGTGTAGAATATTTATTTATTTATTTCAAATGCAAAATCTACATGAAAAAAATAAAACGATCTATTCGCATGTATTTCCTAGTTACGAAGAATTTCTAAAAATTCTTCTTCAGAAATCCCTTTCAGCGGAACTTACTCTCATATGTCAACGGAATTGTGAGTTTGACATCCCACAGAATCTGGCTTACGTCCCATAATAATTTTTAGAATCCAGTAAGCTTTCAGGAATTGATCTTTTTCGTGACGGTTTTCATGGATGCTTTTAGAGTCTTGGTCTTTATTGAAACAACTGTTGCATGGGACACTAGACAATTTTGTCCGTGAGAGAAATTTTGTTTTTCCAATGTCTGCTGAAATCGCTAGAGAAGAGAAAAATATATTTTGTAAAGCATTACTATTGTATTCTGTATTGCAGAGTTTCATAGTTTCTCCTTCTTTCTTGGTGTCTTAGCCGATAAATAAATTAGGATATCACTTTGCAAAATGTATTTCGGGACTGCTATTACTTTATATCCATTTTTGTACGTCACACAGAAAAGATAAAAAAGTAACATGAGCCTTAATTTATTACAATTTATTACATTTTGAAAGAGGTTTTACTTTAATAGCATTTAATTCATTTATCTAAAAAAAGGTAATTTTTTGGCAAAACAAAATAAAAATCTATATATTGTAATTCTTATATCTTAAACTTAAAAATTCTTTTTCTATGAATTTCACATCATTCAAGTGTAACGAATAAACCCAAGTTTTAATTGAATATGTTCATTTTTGCCTCAAAGTTTTTAACGATATTTGTAAAGGAATATATTTTATAATGCTGAGAATTTTTCTGAAATAGATGCATATTTCCATTAGATAGAGAGAGTAAGCACTAATACAAAGAAAACTTTCAAAAAACTAGAATTAACCACATTTCACGTTTTTACTGGAAAATCGTAAAAGAATTAACGATTTATAAAAAAAAAAAATATATTAAACAATTTCATTTTATTATTTTCTCGATAAAAAATATATACACTTTTCTTCTATCAGATAAGCATTTAAACACCGAAAAACATGTAATGATGGTGATTTCATCTGCTTTAGTTATTTATATTTAATTGCAGAAAAATATCTCTACATATAGGTATCTTAGTCTATTATATCGTTTTAATTTTACTGAATGAAATTTGTCAATGTCTAAATTAAAGCAAGAAAAAAATGGAAGTATAATAATTTCAAATTACAACAAAAAATATTAGATATCTAAAGCAAAATTTCCATTCAACACAATACATCTGTATAACCAGAGGGTATAAATTCATTGAATAATTTAATTTTTTAAAATGTTTTTAAATGTTTTAAAAAGAAGTATAAGGTAGTTAAAATAAAAGGCTTGGATTTTTATCAAAATTGTAATCTTTAATGTAATAGTATTGAAATATATAACTAACACAACGCACGTATGTATTAACAAATAGTAAATGTTAATCCCACTCGTAATTGCATTTTCTTACGTGTTCTTTTCCAGGTATGTTCATTTCTATATTACGAGATGGATTTAGAATTGATTTCAACTTGAACGAATTGAGTATATACAAAATATAGAAACTAAAATTACATTTACTACGATCACTGTTTTCAAAATTAACATTGAGTTTATTAAATACGTTACTAACATAGTTGATAAATGTTCACACCTTATATTTATGTTTCCGTTTTATAGGTACCCAAACAAATTTAGCTCGCTGCCTCCTGTTCAAACTGTAAAACTCGCTGTGTCCTCTGTTGTACATGTAACAAATTACAATTTACACAAACGCATGTTTTATTTAATTTAAAAGTTATATTTTAACCTCTTCACTAAGTCCTACACTGTTAAAAATTTGCAGCAAACTGTCCAGTCATATGACCGTTTTTGTAGAAAACGATTGCATAACCGTAATTTAATTCTATTCTGGCCATAATTTAGGCAATAATATGGTCAGAATAGCGCTAAATTATGGTTATGTAACCGTTTTCTATAAAAACGGTCAAATGACTGGACAGTTTGCTGCACACTTTTAACAGTGTAGCAGGATGGGTACCTGGTTAAAACATCGCAGGTACTGTTCTTGAATTTTAGTACAAATATTTCCGAAAAGTCATATTCGGTTTATTTAATGATAGAAATTCTGCGATTAAATAAGGCAAAGAGTACAATTCGGAATTAGTTCTACTCTGAAGTAAAAACTGTACGAACCAATATGCGGGAATTTCGACAGCGGCGTAGACAAGGGATTAATTCTTATTTCTTTATTAGACTTATTCACCTAAAGACATCTTACAGACATTCCTAAAAACTATTATTTTTTCTGAAGAAGTTTGTGAATTGTTTGTGGCATGTTTCGATTTAGTACAAGGTGCAAAGTAAAGTCAGGAAGCAATAAATTAACGTCTGAATGTATAAAGCTAGAATTGTGGGACAAGTGTCTACCTATAGTAAAGCAGCTACGCGCTATCGTATGAGAGTAACTAGAGATCCCCTAGTGCCTAAATTTGGAAGTTACCTAACCTGTCTCGAAAACTGTAAGAGAAAAATAAAGCCAATTACAGAAGTGTATGGTGTCCTTATTTTAGTATGAAATGACATCTGACGTGTTAAAAGATATCTTTTAGAAGACCTGAAATGTTAATTTTTCGATAACCAATCTGTGACTTAAATATGTCAGTAATCACAAGCAGAGGTGTGAATCGTAAGGCTCATGCACATTTACTGTAAACATAACACGTTTAATCAAGATACAATTTATTTTGGCGAATTAATCAATTTAATTGTGTTGAATGTGTCTATCCCCGGCAACATTACAGGTGCGCTCGCATGCAGACGCATCCATTTCTGTAAAGGGTGAACAAACTAATATTTAACTTGATTCTCTTATCAAAATAAATTGTTCATTACGTACATGTATTAGTTTTATTAACAAATGTGCATTTTTCTCATAATGACACACTTCTGTACAAAATTTGCGCGTATCTAAGTTGGTTTGTTGGATATAAAAAAACTTCCATTTATTGCTTTATGATTTCATTATGTAGTGAAAATTGTGTGTTTTTTTTTTCGTCGATAATTAAATTATTTATTGTTTACTTCTTGAATTTTAGACAGTTTGGTAGCAATTATTTTTTTTAAACCTTATAATCAACAATTTATTTTTAATCATAATGAACTTAAGTTCTCCTAAAGGTGTCGAAAGAGTTTTGTCAGATTATTATTTTTTAAATATTTTATTGCAAATGTTACTTTTTTTCAGAAAAAGAAGCACTATGTAATAAGTAGAACCAAAACGCAAAGGAACTTAAATATTAATAAAACAATCATTTATCAAATTTTCTTTCAGCCTTCACCAAAAGTATTGATTATAGCCATATTTTTAATATATATATTACAAAATTTCTTTTTTTTTCCGCAATCTGCTAAATTATACTATAAAATTTATTCCAAAGTAGTTAGATCAAAATTCGCGATAACTTCTTAAATTTATTCTTCAAATAGAGCATCTTTAATTTTTAATCCATTATTAAAATTCATTATTATTATTCTCGTGTAGTCAAATTGCTATAACTTTTTTATTTAAGTGCTAAAATATCCCATCTCTTAAAATTATTCCACCTTGAAAAACCCTATTTCTGTAAATTCATTCTATTATTAAATATTAAATGTCTAGTAAAATATTTCCAAAATGCTTTCGTTCTTTTTTTTTTTTCTACATCAAAGATTATTTTTTTATTGCGTATTAAATTCGAATTTTTAATCACACACTCAAAGCAGAGACTTTGGTTTGTTTATACGGCATGCATCTGGGAGCAAGAGTATGGCAGCCGATAAAACATTTTTTACCGCCAGGAAATTGATTTTCTTCAAAATTACTGCGCCGGAAATACCAATAAAATTCCGTTAAAAACCTTATGATTCGAAGAAAGTCAGTCACGTGACGTGTTTTGTGTTCTTACGCAAGCTAGGTTAATACAACTCGCACGTCCTGATTCCGAGAGATATTTTTCGACGATGGGTGGTAGCTGAAGGAAAGCGAGAAAATTTTTCTGGGCGTCTAATATCTTCAAACGTCCTTTATAATGCAGTGATGCAACTTTCTACAATATGGACGTTCTGCTCATCGGGGGCGTTCATCTTTGAGGGACGAGCAAGTACTTCATTGGAGGCCTCTGCGTGTGCTCGCTCCGTCGGACTACTGGGGTCACCCTAATGAATCCCCGCGTGCCGGAGAAAATCCCGGGTGGGACGTTTAAAGGTCCACGGTCTGGTTACTCAGACCGATCTGCCCCACTCAGGCATTAAATATCTTTATGTGTGCTTAGTGCCAAATTGATACGTCCAACTAATTTAAATAAAATTAGTGAGTTCGCAAGGAGTAGATTTATGGAGCATTCAGACTGTAGCAATGGAATGTATTAATTCATCGGGATAAATTTGATTCACCGAGCATTCCCCCTGAAGTGATGTCTTCAAAAATGTTAATAAAAATTTTACTTCCAACTCCAGTTTGAGTGATCTGAAAGTTAATTCCACTTGGCCAACCTGATGCAGTTTCAAATGGGAGACCGTGATCGTTTTGGTGATTTTTTATTGAATCGAAATCATGACATATATCTTTAAAAATAAATTTTTTCATGCAATTTTTTCATACTAAATAGAGAACGCGCTACACTTTTGTAACTGTTTTTTTTTTGTTGTTATTTCTAACAGTTTTCGAGTTAGGGTCGATAACTTTCACATGTCTCCACTAGGGGCACTGCAGACACTGTGACAGAGCATAGCCGTTTTACTCTAGATAGACACCTACAATTCTGGCTTTAATAATAAATGAACAACGTAAAAATAGCTTAACTGAAATACATGTGGAAATGGCATACAGCTGTTTCAGAGCTTCTAAAGCTCCAACATCAGTGCCAAGGTTAAAAACAGATGTAAGTGTTTAGGCCATATCAGTATACAAGCGTCTCCGCTCGCTGTCATACTGATATGCCATACACTTATATACTGATATAGCCTAAGCACTTGATGATGGATATTTAGAAGCTCCGAAACAGCTGTATGCCATTTTCACATGTATTTCATTTGTGCTATTTTTACGTTGTTAATTTATTTTTAACCCGGTGGAAAGTGCGTCAAGAAAAGTTACTAGAGTGGGCGCGTGGGGTATCACATACCCCAATATTTAAAATACGTTAAAAATAGTTTTATTTAGTTTTAAAGCAGTTTTTCATTTATAATACGTGAAAATGTATTTAAAAAATAAGTTTTTAGAGAGGTAAAATTTAGATAAATGAAAATAATAACAAAGTAATAATACCTGTTTTATTGCACCTCTAATACACAATGCATATGTTATTTGTTTACAGTTTGAACAAAATACATTCATGTGTTCTTGGCACAGAAAGTTTTCACATTTGAACATCGCATTCGAGTTTTTCCGTCCTTGGCTCGAGGACATTCATTACATCTTTTATATTTAGTCGTTTCGAATTTCAGAGATTCGTTTGAATTATTCGTCGAAACTTCTGCTCATCTTTTGCATGCAGTACGTAAAATTCTCGATAAAGTATTAATTTCTGATCGTTGTTCAACACGTTTTTTATTAGTTGTAATGCTAAGTCCTTCAAAAACAGACGCCTGCTTCTATATCTGGTTGGTGGATTAGCAGTTGAAAGTAATATAACTCAAGCATTTATTGCAGCAACATTCAGTGCAGAAAAGAAAATTACCGTTGGCCACCTCCTTGTTATTCTGGCAATTGAATAACTTGCTGATATTTCATCCACGATATGCATTGCTCCCTTAGTCATATTATAAAAAGATATAATTTCTGTTTTTTTCTTTTCTCCACTAGTATCATCTATAGATCATCGTTATGGAATGTTGAAAGCATAAGAACAGTTTTTCCTTTTTTAGGAACATAAGAAATCAATGTTTTATCTTTTTCGAAACCAAACAGTGTAGAAAATATTTCCCTTTCTTTAGAAGTAACAAAAGCAGGAGGAATTTTCCTTTTGTTTTTCCGCATTATTCCTACTATTGTCAGCATTCCTTTTAAAAGATCGACAGCTAGTGGGTAACTCGTATACCAGTTGTCTACAGTAAAGTTCCTGCCAGATTTATACAGCGGTTGAATTAGTCTTTTCACTACGTCAGATGGACTAGTACTAACCTTGAAGGGACCATCTGGCTGTGTACCGCAGTATATTTCCATATTAGAAGTATAAAAAGTTTTTGAGTCTACCAGTGCAAAAGTTTTTATTCCATACTTTGCCGGTTTGTTCGGCATACATTGCTGGAACCCACATCGGCCCCGAAAGGGTTCGAATTTCTCGTCAATAGTGACGTACTCACCTAAACTATAAGAATCTTTGCAATTCGAAATAAAATTTTCAAAGTAATCTCTAATTTCGGATATTTTATCAAAGCATTTTCTTTGTTGCCTGTCTAACAATTTATCGAAACGCATGCAACGTAAAATAAATAAAACTCGCTTATAAGACATTGTTGTATGAAAGATTTCAATACCTGTACTGTCAGTAGCCCAAAGGTCCTTTACGTTGAGGTGTGACGACTTGTGAAGGCCACATAAATTTAAAAGTCCTATAAACGCTTTCATCTTGACCACGTCCGTTGTTTTGCATCTCTTTCACGTTTATAATGCAAATCTATCTCAGAAATATAGAAATTCGTACATTCTACAATCATTGATAATATTGTATTATCAATAAGAATATTCCAACTACTAAACGGATCAATAACATTTATGGCTTCTCTTACAGGTCCTGGAAGATGAGTCGTAATATTATGTGAATGAACTCGTACATGTTGTCTAAGTTTCTTTTTTTTTTCCAGACAGTTTTTCCATCTTTTCCAACAAAATCATTGGAATCATCATTTTTAGAATCATCCAGTTCATCATCTTCTTCTGTATCTGTGTTATGTTCGCTAAATATTTCACTGTCAGAATCATCTTCAATTTCTGAAATGCAATCTTAATCGCTTTCAACTATTTCTAATAAATCTCTCAGCCGTTGCATTTCCAATTCATAGGGACTCATTCTTTTTGCCATAATATGCACTTAGAAATCTTTAAACATACAATTTCGAATACTTGAACACAAATACTTACGCTTGCTAGTAGAAATATTTACTTTTACACTCTAGAAATAAATATATCAAATACATATTCCGTTAGAAAAACACTTACGCGGACAGGCACGTGGGGTATGTCATACATCAGTTACAACAAAATGCCAATATATCTTTTCATGAAACACACGTGCAGCGGAAAACCGACTAGAAGGTCAACCACTACTAGAAACACAGCTACTGAATGCGGTACAGAATTTCAGTTTCACAAGTTGGGAATATTCCACTTTTTTGTAAGGGTAGGGTATGATACACCCCATACGCTTTCCCGAGGGTTTGTAACGGCTCAAAGTTCAGTCCTCCGATTTTAAAAATCCTAACTTTAACTGTTCAGACATTATTTGATTATTTAAAATTTAATAAACGGCAATTGTTAAGATAGAGTTTGAACTTTCATAATTTTAAGAAAGATTTCTTCCTTTTACTTCCCTCGAAAATAATTAGATGATAATATTTCATTATTTTGATAATATCACTGTTATTTAGTATTACTGACTTGAAAAGTCTTAATTCCGAAACTAAAACAAAATTTTAATTTATATATGTTTAATAATTTTTACTAAAAAAGAAAATTACATATTACTTTTATACATCTTGACAATAGAAAAAAAAATCTTTTGAGTGGCATATCCATTATTTTATGATACATTTTTCGGCTATATTTTTGAAAACAAGACTCTTCTATGTATTGTTTCAGTATCTTCACAATTACATCTTTCAAAAATGTGACAGCGGATTAAAAAATCTAGAAAGTAAAAAAAACACAGTATGTCATTATCTTACTCTGGGAAACATAAATATATGCTTCATCGTGATATGACTTTTATTGGTGCAAATATGAAAACATCTTAATTGATGCAAGTTTTTTTAAACATTCTTTAAAACCTTTTTCTTTGTAAGAAAAATTCTCTGGATTTTGATCGCTGAAAAGTGATGAAGACTTTTTTTTTTATTATTAATTAAGAAGTAATGATTATCAGTAAATTACTTTAAAGGTGAAAAGGGACTTTTTGATAACCTGTCGTGATTAATTTTAAAAATGAGAAAAGTTTAGATTATGTAGTGAAATTTTCGTCTTTTATTGTTGATAATTAAATTACTTATTGTTTACTTACCTAATTCTAGACAGTTTGGTAGAAAAGAGGTGCTTATATTTTTTTAACCTGATAATTAGCAATTCATTTTTAATCTTTATGAGCTCATGTTCTCCCGAAGATAATGGAATAGATTTTTTCAGATTTTGTTATTTATTGAAATATTTTATTTTTTATTGTAAATGTCACTTTTTTTTTCAGAAAGAGATGCTATAGAGGAGAAGATTCAAATACTGGTTACCACTTTTATTTTCAATCTAGATCCTACAATTTTGAAAATTGTGGTGGTTGGGCACTTTCATATGTTTCACATCCGTTTAAAGAAAACAGAATCAGTTTAAAAAGTGTTTTCTGTGTATAAAAAGAAAAATTCAAAAGACTGCAAATTTTGGGTTTAAAAAATGGGATCTAAATACCGGCTACCTCATTTTTTCCAAAAAAATCAAACGAATAGAGATAATTTCGATAATTAAGAGAAAAGAAAATTGTTTTAATAAATTTTGTTGATTAATAGCGTTTAATATGTACAGAAAGAACATGGAATTTTTAATAAATAAGCATTTTTATCAAATTTAATTAAAATCTTAACTACTATCTCTGACAGTCTTCTTTTTGTTCTGTTCCTAGTTTTGTTTTTTAAAGTGTTAAACATAAAAAAGCTTGCTGCTTCAAATGTAGATTACTTTATCTACAAAAATTGCAAACGTCTTAATCACTCTCTCCGTCGGTGCAATTGCTATGGGCCCACATATCACATTCTAAACATCGAACCCAGAGTTCCCCCCTTGTCTAGAAGACACAAACTGCATCATCTTCCTCTGTTGGATATCTTCCTTTTTAATCTTTTTCAAACCTAATTTCTGCCTTTTTAGCCTGAATTTTCGTAGTTTGTTCCTCCGTCATTTTTCTTCTTTCTCTTAAAATTTATTGCGGACGATTTTGGAGTGTCAAACAACGATTTTCTGTGAGGTGATTCGGTAACCAGGTTTGCAAATAACGCAACAAAGAAACACAATGTTCGTAATCCCATAAAGCAATTTATTTTCCTCCACGTCACGTGGAGATAACCCCGAGAGGTCCAAATATTGGCTAACCGGTATTTAGACTACTCTAACCGTACGGTATTTTGACCATTGCTAAGTTTAATTTAAAACCGGTAATACTTATTCATATAATAAAATAAAAATAAAGTGCGTGCGGCATTTTGGAACTAAATATAGCTAATAATCGTCAATTCAGGCCAAAACATGATCAATATATATATTTTTTAAAAATAAGAAAAACAATTCTGAAAAACTTTTGAAATCCCAGATTTCTTCGTGTTGATACTTTTGCTCTTACTGTTTCTAAATGAGACAGTCTTCAGCGACATACTGCTCATGCTTTTCTTTTCTCAGTTAAAGGTACAAACTCTGCCTATCAATACCAGGCTGCACTGCACTCAGTTCTCGGAACACCTACTAGCCGGTATTTGAACCTTCTTCTCTATAAGTAGAGTTAAAGCGAAAAGGAACTTCAATATAAAATAACAAATCATTTTAACAAATTTTCTTTTAAAACAAAACCTGGCAATACAAAATGACTGCAAAGATGCCCGATATACTTCTCGGTGTACAGAACGTAGATGAAAATAATTTTTAATTGGAAACTCTAATAGGTATTTTTGAATTTAGTATATATTATGAAATTGCGCACCAACTACACCCAAAAGTTTTTTTGGTATATTTGTATTATTCGAATGCCAGTGCTCAGTGATGAAATATTTTATTACTTATAACCTTTTTGTTTCTGCTTGTTTCAGTGTTTAATGAATACGTATTGAATAATTGAGTATTCAGTGAATAACGTTGTTCGATTTCATAACTGTTAAATTTGTATTTTATTTATTTATTTATTTGTGAAGTTTTAATTTTGCTAGGCAATTTAGTTATGGAATATTACACAGAAACAAACAAATGCTGAATTATTTTTACAGGAATAAAAAAAAAGTAATGAGACCAAATTCGGAAAGAAGTATATATTGAAAATATCGCTACAATCAATTAAAATTCTTCAAAATATACCCTCAGTCGTCGACACACTTCTGCCAATGCATTGTCCACGCTTGGAAGGTGCCCTAGAAGACCTTTTCCGGAACTTCTTTCTAGCTGAGCGTCAAAGCTACTTTGACCACTACTACGGTCCCATGGCGGTGTACTTTTAGGGCTGTCGTCACTCGGCGTAACAGAAAAAAGTCCACCGGGGCTAAATCGGGAATGTAGGATGCCTAAAGAAGCGTTAAGACGCCGTTCCGGGCCAGGTAGTCGTTGATTATGAAGCAGGTGTGGCCTGGTGCATTGTCATGATGCAGCTTCCAATTGGTGGCAATGCCTGGTCTCACTTGATTGAGCCTTCTCTTCAATTTTTTCAGCACTTCCACGTATAAAGTACCCGTGACACCCCCTCCGTCCTTCAACCGAGGCAAGGGACTGGGGTTCACTAAAACCAAGTTACGAACCGCACGAAAGCTCGTAGGCGACTAACGCTCAGCGCGTGTTGAAGCTGCCTTCCATTTCCATCGAACCGGCCTGGACCTAAAAAAAAGTAGGTCTTATCACGTGTCATACAAACCCTGTATTGTTTAAAGTGCAAATTTTAGGGGAGTAAGCAATAGTCTTTTAAAAACATGGTACTTGACAATAATAGAACACATTATAACATACGGAGCATGCATCTGAGGGAGAGGGCGGGGGGGGGGGGGGGTAAACTTACAAAACAGGCATTCACAAAATTAAAATTAACTTCAATTCAAAGAATGTTCTTGCTACAACTTTCATGTGGATACCGAATAATATCCACTGATGCACTAACAACATTCACCGGCATCCCACAGAGAGCAATAACTTTAAAATATGAATTACACATAGCATTCCATTCTCCAACCCCGTCAGGAGCACATTTCTGACACCCTCTATCCTTACTCACCATTGATCACAAAGTCCATGGCTGGCAGATCCACCCTGCGGAACAGACATCATACATTCAAGTTAAGACAAAACTTAAAATCTACACCCTGCCACAAGTCCCGTCATCTTCACTGATGGATCCCGCACCAATAGCAGTGCGAGGCGGCAGCCTTCTGAGTCACGGAGGTAGGCGCTGTGACTCACTAGTGAAACTGCAAGCTCGGAGATAATAAATCAGCCTTCCAGGCAGAGCTATTCGCAATTATCTCCTCCTTAGAATGGCTACCAAAGTGAAGACCAAACTGGAGCAAAGATACCCATTTATATTAAATGTGTTATATTTTAGGGTTATTATAGTCAGGGTTTCCATTTTTAGATTTCTGCACTTCAATCGAACTCGCCCCGTTTGGGTCCCTCTTTCATAATGCGATTTCATTCATTTTCGCTCATGATCGCTGCCTTTGAAAATAAAATCAGTCTAGTTTGAGACTTACAGCACTTACGTATTTCTTTAAGATTGCATACATGTATCAAAGAAAATTGCAAAGAATCTGAAATTTAATCGAATAGATATAGCTTCATTTATAGACTAGCAGAAACTTTATCACGGAAATGATGCTTAAACGTTTTTTTTTTTTTTTTTTTTACTTATGCATGAAAAGAAAGTATCGGATTTGGGAAAGTTTTAGACTTCAGGAACTTAATATAAGCTACACCTTTTTCACGCACTTTAGGATGCCCTGGATACGATTTCACTTTTTTCACAACCATATCTGTTTGTTTGGCAAAATGTAACACAAATTTTGTGGATGCTATAACTCAATAACTGTTTCGCGTAATCCTCTGAAACTTAATATTCTATTGTACCTTGAGATAACTTAGTACTGATTAGATTTTCGTGCATGTCACCTAACAGGTGACTTTGTTATCCCGTGTTTTGCACGATTTGCATCATAGATATCTAGGGAATTATATATTCCTTAATATGTAAGGTGCCCATGATGAAAAAAATCATGCTGATTGCATTTGGGTTTTGATCACTCAACAGGGGACGTTGCTATGCTATGCTTTTGCTATGTTAACATTACAGCTGTATCTAAGTCCCTATTAGATTGAAATGGATGAAAGTTTATGTTTGAGGCTATTAAAATAAATAATTCTCCATCGGATATCATTGGACTGTGCTATTTTTGTTTACTTTCTTCTATCATTGCAAAGAAAGTATTGGATTCATGAAAATTTTCGACTTCCGGTTTTCGACGGATTCATGCGTTTTAGAAGTTCCTGGACACGATTTGACTGTTTTTAGAAAATGTCTGTCTGTGAGTTTGTGACTCTGTGACTCAATCTGTCTGTCTGTATGTGACAAAAAAATTGTACTCTATCTGAATAACTAATGCACGAAATTTAATAAAACTTTATATTCAGTTAGCCCCTGATATAAATTGGTACTGATTAGTTTTTGGTGAAAATCACCCAACAGGTGGCACTGCTATGCTGCATTTTTAGCGATTTTCGCAATAGCTCTATCTCAAGAACTATTGCACTCATTTTCCTCAAGATTCAGTTAGACCTTGACATAAATAGACGTTGATTACGTTTTGGTGCAGATATCCCAACAGGTGGCATTGCTATACCACTTTATTCATGATTCTTACGATAGCTATATTTCAAGAACGAATGCACGAAATTTCATAAAACTTCATTCTGTTACACCTTGACATAAATAGATGCTGCTTACGTTTTGGTGTAAATAGCCCAACAGGTGGCGCTGATATGCTATTTTTCCATTATTAACACGATAACTATATCTCAAGAACTAATGCACGGATTTTCATCAAACTTCAGATTCAGTGAGATGTTGACATAAGTTGTTGATTAGGTTTTAGTCTAAATCTCCCTACAGATGGCGCTGCTATGCTGCATTTTGCAGAATTTTACACGATTTTAGCTATAGTCATATCTCAAGAACTAATGCACGGAATTTAATAAAACTTTAGATTCAGTTAGACCTTCATATAAATTGGTACTGATTATTTTTAGTGTATGCGAATCCCGTATGAGATAGAAAAATTTTTTGTGTCCGACTAGTTTATATTATATATTCTAGAAGTAATGACTGTAATGTCTTTTCCAAATTCAAGGAAATGCACTAATTCAAGGAAATATGCATATTTATAACGGATGGCGTTTAAAGGAATTGTTTAAATTAATGTATTAGAATTACATAAAAGAAAGTTTTGTAATGGCCACAGCATAATAGTTTATTTTTCTTTTTCTGTTTTGTTTTCATTTTCTTTTCTTTTGTAAATCGACAAAGATTTCCTTTTAAGCAATTCTTCCATTCGTTTTTCCGGAAATACTTTCTTCGGCTAAAGCACATATATTGCAGTCACTGGCGTTTCTGATAAGTGAAATTATGATTCCCCAACTGAAATTTATCTTCTTCTAAAATATGTATAAGAACTGCGTTTTTATACCTATTGCTAGCCACCTATTGATAAAAGAAACTTTTCAAAACCATCAATAACCTATCGCATATAATGCACAGAATGTTTCTTGCAAACTTTCGCCATAAATTTATTTTGAATGTTCAGAGGTGAAGCACACAACAAAATCATTTATAAGATAAAAAGTTACTTTTTCATATGAAGAAAAAAATATTCACATAACTTTATTCGTTATACATAATTCTTTACTTAAAATTAATATTTCCTATTTACTCGTTATTTCATTAATCTTTAAATTATTTTTTTCTCTGAGAAAATCAATTTTATTACTGTATATAGTTTTTAACGGTCATTGATAGGGGTTTTTAATGAACTGTGGTAGTTAAAATTCATTGTGATGGAAGACTGAAATTAATTAATACGTTTTATTGATAAGTTAATAAAGTTATAAAAAACCCATGTCTTATTCTACCTATGTATCATTATCTTAAATATAATTAGCTTGTTTTTGATTTTATTTTCTATATTTTAATGTCATACAGTGTGGTCATAAATTATTTCCCTGATTACAATAATTTATTGCAGAAAAACTAATATAATTAGTCATATGTTTGTTTCAATATATTGTAAAGACATTTATGAAGTTTTTAATACAAGTACTTACGTCAGTAAAATTCTATGTGAGCACCCTTGGTAGCTTGAAGAATGTCAAGGCAGTATTCAATTTCTCGCCCCGTATTGCCCAACATTTGGGCTGTCACACTACATACAGCATCTGTGATTCTGACCTTGAGTGTTTCAATATCTTTTGCTGGTGTTGCAAGCAATCAGTCCTTTATGTACCCCCAAAAGAAAAATCTAGAGGAGTTGGTCCATCCCGCCCGATCCATCTTCCAGGAAATTTGTCATCAAGGAACTCACGAACGACGGTAGAGACTGGGCTTAAAAAAAACTTAAGAACATGACTTTTCCATAATAAAAATTTTACAGTATTACATTCAATGGTTATTTCGTAATAATTTTTTGTGATCAGAGAAAGACTTTATGACCACCCTGTATATCGAAGTTGTGTCTTTAGATCAGGCATGTCAAACACGTGACTCGCGGACCACATTCGGCCCGAAGACAGCTTATCTGTGGCCCGCCCAGCCTTTGTCATTTTCCTATGTTTAATTCAGTTCATGTTTGATGCATAAAATACGCTTTGCACGAAGAGACTTGCTTTAACCGTTGCTCCTTTGGTGAGCAGCTGGAGAATTTTTTTAATTCAAAATATCTACTACTATTTCAGATGCAATTACAAACATTACGTGATTACATAAAGAAAAGATTACTATTAAGAAACGGTAGTTAATTAGAATTTAAAGAAATCCCCAATCTGGCAACAATACGGTAGCATTAGAAATAGCAAACATCCAAAAAAGATAGCATATGTAAATGGTCAGATCTAACTCATTTTAAGATTTCATCTTCAAGAGATCGTGCATACAAAAATAACAAATCAAAAAGCTACAAAAATCAGACCTTGAATCTATTTTATTATTACTATTATTATTATTATTATAAATTGTTATGTGTCTTATGATAATAATTTATTTTACTGCTGTCTTCAATTTACATCACATTACCAAATAATGTGCAATATTTATCATTAACTCATTAATTATTTTCATTATTTAGGTTACTAAACGTGTCATTGTTGTTGATACTTACGTGATCTTTATCTTTTATCTATTTATTTAATTTTTATAGACAGATTTGTACTCACATACATTTTAGAATTTTTAAACATTAAGTTAAAACTCTCTACCAGTATGATTAAACACGATTAATTGAAGATGAACATCACAGACTGACAAAAATCATTTTACAATACTTCTTTCTTTATTCAAATAAAAGTTGAAATTTTCTATTTGATATGTAGAAATTGTATATTCATGAAGCCTATTAAAGGTAATTCGTCTGGTTTAAAAAAAAAAAAAAAAAAAAAAAAAAACATCCAATTGTACGCAAGTCGCAATCATTCACTATGAATAATGTCCAGAAAAGTTAAAGAAATTTGAAAAGAATAGAAAAAAATTCATGATATAGCCAGAAATTTCAATAAACAAATGAAATTTATAGTTCCAATATTTGTTTCTTATTAGATTGTAATTCATAAAAATGCGAATACACGGAATTCCACTCAGTTTTTATTCGCATACATCGGTGGTCGGTACAACCTCCTTAGCTGATATATTTGACTCAATTATGCAAATTTTAACTAAAAAATGTTTGTCATTTAAAAGGTAAGTTTATATTCCAAATAACACAGTGATTCTGAAGCAATTGGTTTTTATAAAAAAGAGGGCAAACACAAAATTAAAAGTAAAATGCAAAGATCAGAGTAATACAGGAAATAATACTTTTTTTATTCCTTTTGATTGAGATTTAAATTTTATAATGCCCGATATGTGCTTAACCACCTTTTTATTTTTATCTGAAGGTAGTTTTATCTATGTTTGCTATAGCGCTTTAGATATCCTTGCTATTTTTAATTTTGTAGAATAGAGTTTAAATAAATTTACAATTGATAGCTTTTTATTAATAAATATTCCTTTCACAATTTTTTGGTGTTTGTTTAAGTTTTTTTAGTACGTAGCTTTTTTTTTACTTTTTGGTTTGTTTGTTTTTAATAAGGTTGTATTCTGTGTGTACAAATTCCAGTACAGTATGTACAAAAAGATGAGAATATATATATTTTTTCTTTTGATTAATGTTGCCCGTGGCTTTGTATACAATTATTAATTTGGTCCTCGGTTGTAAACGAGTTTGAAATGCCTGCTTTAGATGAAGTACAATATTTCACTTTTTATCGATATCATTATATTTTCTCATGTGATATTATTTTAACAACATTTACCATTGGTTCATTTTATATTAAAATACTGTTCCTGAAACATTTAAGCAAAATCAGCAATAATGTTTACAAATGATCCTAGAAACTAGAGTTCTTTCGCATAGAACAGAATTCCATATAGTCATCGATTAAAAATGTAAATGCATGAACGCATTTCGGTGCAATAATACTAAAATTTTATTTATAAAACTTGATATATCTCTAATCATTTTAATATGGTACTTTAAAAATATAACGTTTTGAGAAGTGATAGTCTTTCATTAAATGAGCGTCATATTTCTCGAAATGAGTATGATTTAAACAAAAGTTATTATGGTTTTCCAGCTTTTATTCCTTGAAAACTAAATGTTTTAATATTTAATTATTTCTAAACTACAAAAAGGGTTCATTTCTTGGATATAATATTTCATAAATGGATACATTTCTAATCATTTTAGTACTGTACCTTCAAAATATCTTTTTGAGATGCGACATTCTTTCATTAAATGAGCGTCATATTTCTATATAATAAGTACGATTTAAACAAAAAATATTGAGGTTTTGCCAGCTTTTAATCTTTGAATGCTAAATTTTTTAATGTTTAATTATTTTTTTAAATACAAAAAAAAGTTAGTATTATATAAATCGATTATTAAATTATGAATTTTAATTTTGTAATATCCCATAAACTGATTATTTAATAAGCTCATTTTCCCACAATTTTCCATAAATTAGTTATTTAATATCCAAGATTTCATCTTTGCAATATCTTCTATCAAATAACTTTGTCATTAATAAAAATTATTTATCAACATATTAAATAAAGTTATTCTTTAATCGAAAAGTTTCATTTTTGTATTCTATAAAATAGCTATTTATCACTAAATGTCACTTTTCAAACTATTTCATAAATCATTTATTTATTTTTCATAAGATTCGATATTACTGCTATTTTATTTTTGATAATCATTTTTCAAAATATTTCATAAGTTGATTATTTAATGATGGAAGTTTTTTGTATAAAGTTATGCTTTTAATTTTTATAAATGGCCTCAGTGTAATGTGCTCATATAAAGATATACTACATATAGTGTTTAAATATGAATTAAATATTACTTAAATTTTTTATAACAGTTCGATTAAAAAAAATTAACTTGGTGTATTCGCGCCATCAGGCCCATATGTATCCCCGACAGTATTACTTGCATCCGAGAAATGCTTTTTTTTATTTGCATCCGTAAATACATATTTCATACTTATCGAAAAATATACTAAGAAATTGTGTGTACGTGTGTGTGTGTATAAAGAGATAATCTATACATTATTCCTCTTAAAAAATAAAAATTCTGTGAAAACAAATTGAAAAGCACATTTGCTCTAAAAGAAAAGGGAAGACTTTTCGGAATTGTTTCATTATCTGTATCCTGTTTAGTTGCAAAGAAATTTTGTCACTCCTTTTACTTTATATATTTTCTCACATATAGGGTAAAGTGGTGTATGAGTACGCACTTTAGCTATTCCATTAAATAACAATAAATGAAGATATTTAAGTAATAAAGTTAAACTTCATTTATTATTACTCTTAGATTATTAAGCTAAGAAAATGTTGCATTAATCAACTTATAAGAAACGGTATTATTTGAAAAAAGATTATGCTCCTGAATGCGCATACTTATGCAACGAAGAGGGTAAGAGTCCCCAGTCAAGTGTGCAAGAGTGCACAATAAAAAAAGGAAGCGCTTCACTTACAAACGTCGCACTTGTAGTAATTACGACCAGCGTAGTCTGTGAATTTTTTGTGCCACCAGTCTCTTCAAGATATGTTCTCGATCCAATCCTCTACAATTGGTTCTCTATATATTTTTCAGCAGCTCCACACTTTTTTCTTTCTTGCAGTTTTTGTCTTCCTGGGTTTACTTTTACTTTTTTTCTGTAAAGGCTTTTGGCTTTTGTCGCAGCGTCATCTTCAAGCTGTCTTTTGTGTGGGGAAATGCTTATAATTTCAGACCTTCTGCTGCTTTTACTATACGATCGCAGCACAAATGACTGTGGGTGCGACAACTATGTTAATTTGACGTAAAATGATGTTGTTGAAACCGAAGTTATACCTTGCAAAACCAAAGTTGGGTTTATTTTATACAGTGAGCGTGCGTTTTTTCTTTTACTTAGCTTTTCTGCCTTTTCTGAAATATCATTTTCTGTTGAAAGAAATTCTCCTCACTCTTCATTTTCAGTGTTCTGTGGTTCTACTGACATGCGTGGTTCAAGAACTTCAGATTCTAATGATCTTTCTGTGACGCTGCTTACTAAAATGTCAGTATTAAAATGAGGTAATTTTTGAAAGGCTATATACCCATTACTTTAAATCCTTCAAAGGCATTAGCAATAGTAGCAGTTTTTCCAAAAGCAAGTGTAAATATTGATGCAACTTGAAAAGTTATTATTTTTCGACCTGAATGATTTCTTATTCCGTTTTCTCACTCAGCAGAGTAATATTTGCTTAGTGGATTAAAAAACATATATCTACCGGTTGTATTTTGTGGCTATTATGCGGAGACAATGAAAGAAGAACAATGTGACATTGTCGACAGAAATCAACAGTTGCAAGTATGCAATGCGATGAATTAATTTCGAAGATCAAAACCGTGGGCTGTTTTTGAGTTGACATTGCGTGGTTCTTAAAATGTTGAAGCCAGACAAGAAACAGATGCTGGTCAGAAAAGGTGCTGTCAGAAACCATTCAAACGACAGATGCAGGTGCATTATCTAAAAATTCTGCCTTCATTCTCTTTCTTTTGTATATGAAAGCGGGTGGAAAAACCTGTCCACTAGCACTCATTGCACAAACCACTGTAAAATTTTGCTCTCTCTCATCACTTGAAATCTTGTTAACACATCGTTTCCCTATAGTGGATATGACTTTTAGTGGCTTATTAAGTATACTGTAGAGAAATCAGACTCGGCTATATTGAATATTTTGTGCAGTTGAAAGTGATATTTATCATAAAGATTTAATACATTTTTTGTCAAAGCGATCCGCCTGTGGTTTATTAAAGCCCATGTATCTTGCAATGCTCGTCGAAGTTGGTTACCTTAGTGATAAAGTAGTAAAGAAGAAAAACTATTAAACCAAAATGTAAGTATTTAAAACCCAATTTATAGCTACAAGTGACAAGTAAAATAGATAACAGATATGTTGTTCAAGAGTGCGTGAGCACTATTTGGCACTGCGCACTCTTGCACTACCGTCACTAAATAACTTTGAAACGTCAGTAATGCCATTTATTGATAATCATATCCAAATTAGTATGGTGATAGGTAGTTTAATAATAACCTAATTAGAAAAACGAAAAAAAAAGTAAATTACCTTTGTAATTGTTATTATTATCTTGTTTTCAAAAACGATAAATATTATAGCGAGAAGGCCCAGATCACTTTTTCTCTTCTAAATCTTTAAAAATTTCACCAAAGTACGCACAATTTTTTCACCATAAACTTATCATGTCATTAAATCTTTTACATCTGTAGCTAAACGTAAAACTGTGTTTCGGAATTGCATAATCGCTCTGCGTGTAACCAAGCTGTCTAACCATCTGCGTTTACACCAAGGACTCTTGCACCACCGTGCTCTACATCTATATTAATCAAAAATGTGCACTAAAAAATTTCTTGATTTTTACAAAACGTTTACTTGAGAATACACAGAATCCAAAACACCTAATATATTCCAGTTTGATAAATGCTTTTTTAAATATTGAAAATTTACTAGTTTCTGGGGTTTCTAAAAATAAAGAACGTTTTCAGAATCGTAGGTCACTCGGAAGAGGTTATAGTATATTTTTGTTTGAAGTTATATTATACTTCCCTCGATTAGAAAGCATTTGTCTTTTTTTTTTTTACAGTGTAACATTCTTCAAATTCAGATCAATGGAAAGTTTTGCAGAATTACGTGCCATCAGGTATAGAGCTAGCATTGTTAGGTGTTGTAAGAGATTTACTTCGCCAGTATAATTTACAAAGTGATTGACGGACAGATTTGATATTGTGTTTAGCATTTTGATTGAAAAAAAAGAATAATTGCATTCTTGATTCTAATATATATCTAAAATTTAGTGTTTGTATATGGATTAGACAAAGTCTCATCAAATAATTTAACCTTTAATACAAATATCCATTATGATTATCATTATGATCCCTTATGATTATCCATTACTTTTAACTTAAAATACATCATACCATTATCCGCAAAACAATCTAATAAAAATGTAAACAAATTGTAATTATTTTTTTTACGGTAAGTGAATAAATAAAAATCTCAAAAGCAAATTATCCATCGTGTAATATACCGATAAATATAAAGATTTAATTGAAAGTTTTGCCTTTTTGAGTTGGAAATATTAGCCATTTTTACTTTCCTTAATAAGCTTTGTTAAGAGCAAAATAAATAGTCACCCTCTTTGAAAAATATCCTTCGTGTGTTCTGAACACTTACGTATGCCTCGTTAGTTTTTTTTACAAAAAATAACTCATGCTGAAATAAAATCCATCCCACTAAGGTTTCAAATTATAAAGAAGAAAAAACTTTCTTTTGGAGAAATTTTTAAAATAGAAGCACTATTTTTTAGAAGAGTTACTTTCTCCCGAAATAGCATTTTTTTTTTTTTTTTTTTACAAAAACAGGTAATGAGGTTTTACTACATTTTTTTATCTCTTTTGTATAACGGTAATTTCGAATGCGAAAATGTCCTTCAAAACTTATTTGTACGTAAAATAAAGAAAAGAATGAAATACTTTGTAAATTGATACTTAAACAAATGGGGAAAAAACGAATTTATTTTATTTTTCAAAAAGTTTACTGCGTCGAATAAATGTGAATTTTTTATATTTTTTATTCAACGGTATAAAATAGCTTAAAATACTGAAATTAAACTTCTATAAGAATTTATTTGTACAGCTCTAATCATTTTTCCATTATTGCTACAATTATTATTATTATTATTTAGTATCCAAAATTCTTCGTTAAAAAATCAAACTACACTACACTTGAAGGGCACTATGGTGTAAAATTTTGCACCTTTCTTTTGTTTAGTTTTTTTTAAAAATCTGATTTAGTTATTTGGTAAAACTTAATATATCATATTACGGTACGATTTGTTGCATTTACTTTTGCTGTTAATGTGCATACAATTTATACAATTTGCATGCTTCTTTTTTGCATGTTAAAATTGAATTTATTTCTTGTTGAATTTTATTTTTCGGAACGACATAAAAAGTCTCAAAATAGAAAAAAAATGCCTTTAACCTTTTGATTACGGGACAGAACTGGTGACTATTTTTATATTCAATCGTACCACAATTTACATTTGTGTGTGTGTGTGTGAGAGAGAGAGAGTTTGTGGTAGATGTCGCTTGAAAATATATTATAGCATAAGTGTATGGAAGAGATTATTTTTCAAAAAGTTGTATGAATAAAATAAAACAAAATATTGCTGGGACGTACGTATCCCAACTTCGTAATCAGAACTAATTAAAGCCCTTACGATTAAATAAAAGCAAGTTAGTTTTATTTGCATAATGAGATCATTTTTATTTCGAGGTAAAAACGAAATTTATAATAACGTATTATTTTAAGAAAAATATTTAAACTTGCTGGATTATTTTTATTTAACAATTTTTGTATTAAACATGTTTTAATTAAATATTTTCTATTATCGTTTCATCCCTTCAGTTCACATGCGGTTGCATGAATTCAGGATACAGAGAATTCCTCCTTGTGTCACAGGTGTCTCTCATTCGTGATAGTTTTATTACCCTCCCACAGTCTGAAGCTACTTAGTGGGAATTTAAGCTAACAAGATTCATTATATAAAGGAAATTACAGCAACGACTACAGAGAATAATTTAGATTATTCGAAAAACTTAATATTTTTAGATTAGTACAACGCATGAAATTATGGTGTAAATTAGTGGAGCTAATTAAAAATATACTTTTTTTTTTTCATTCTCCCCTTTTTTAAATCAATAAAAATATAGTGCAACGTAGAATTAAGTACAATTACTCTGTTGTTTCGAATTATTATAACAAATGCAAACTATGCAACTTGAACATTTTGTTTTTACAGTAGTGCAACTTATCAGCTCACTAAGTTTCATTTGTAGCAAGTATATATTATTACTAGCCGCCACTGTCGACCAGTTTGGTCGCCCTTAAACGTATGTTAAGCATTGTAACAAATTATTTTTATTCATAATTTACTTTTTTCCTTAATCCTTCGCCAAACCGGAAAAATCTAATAGTCAAATCAAGAACTTTTGCGATCGTGGTAGCATTTCGCATATTTTTTGTTGTTATGTATTTCATCTTTCTTGACAAAAACCGCTTAACCCACTTTATAATAAACTAGCTGTTACCCGTGACTTCGTTCACGTATCATTAAAAGAAGAATAAATGCATTAATTAAGTAAAATATTTTATTCCCGATAATTAGAAACGTAAATAATTAACTAACTCTTTATCACATTCCATAGGAGATAATATAGTATTTCTATGTTATAGAGGCCTTGGCATAACTACAGCGCCTAGAATACTGGCCTAGGCACTGTAACATAACTAAGTTTTAAAAAAGTGAAATTTTGTGACAAATAATCACGAAAAGGAAGCTGCAACCAATGAAAAAAGGCAGGCCAAATAAAATCGTGGAAATCGGCAAATTGTGTAAAACATATGTCAAGTTTACATGGTAAACCGTTTTACTTTTAACGATTTTGCGAAACGTTTTAATAGCCATCCTTCAAAGATAATGGAAATAGTATATTCTTTTTCATCAGTCTCAATTCAATTCTTGTGAATAGGGAGCAATAATTGTAGACCTAAATGCAAGGAGCTCAAATTTGCCTCCTTGATTTAATCTATAACTGAAAAAAAATCTTTATTTCTAAATGAAAATATGTTCACAGACGATTTTTGTTCTCCAGAGTAAATTGATTCATGAAGTTTGAATATGTGAAAATACGTTTTTATTTTTCAAAAATTTTACTGTAATCAAGATTTTTTTTTCTTTCTCCATCTATTCAAATTAAAAAAAAATCTTTTTTTTTTTCAGTTTTAATGAGAAAAAATATATTAATCCGTTTTATTTCTTCTTTTTTATCCACAAAATTGGAATAATTTAGTTGCCATGTTTAGAGAAATTGCATTAAAATTTACAAAAAAAAAAATCTCTGAATTTAAAGAATTTTTTTAATTTTGAGAGTTTATGACATCCTCGGATCAATGACAAGTAAATCGCGTAATCAATGTTAAGTAAATCGCGTTGCTTTCGACAATTTGAAAGAAGAAGTTGCGAAATACAAACAGGCGGTCAGATTTTAATATAATAGATTCGTATTTATTTTTCTTTTCCTAATAATCATGGTGTGGTTTTGGCAAAAACCTCTCATCTGTATGTAACTGATATTCATGTTTAATAATCGGTATAGATAAAAAAAAATATTTAAATTTTTCGTTTTAAATATGGCGTGAAACTCATCTACTTTCTAAACTTACCGATCCTTGTATTATTAATGTAAGGAATTGATTCCCGCTTCTTGTAAAACACATTTGAAAATTTCCGTTTTATTTCAAGTATGACGTCACTTTTTCCTCAGAGAAATCTCTTTTTAATGGCTTAATTTTCTTTTTCTGGCAATCAGGACGTAAATTTCAGCGGAAAACTCACATTTCTATGTAACTGGTGTTCAAGCTAACTATTAATCAGTATCGATAAAAAATATTTCAGTTTTTTATCTTAAATATTACGTCCATTATCTATCTACTTTCATTATACATTGATATTCATGCTCCTTGTATTATTACGAATATTTGAAAATACATGTTTTATTTATGACGTCATATTTGTCCACGCCGAGGAGAATCCTTTCCATAGTTCCATGGTCCAAGCGAAATCTATTTTTAATAATATAATTATTGTTCATTTTTCCTTCTAATTATAACGCAGTTTTTGACAGAAAAAGATCTTTTTAATGTAACCGATATTCATACTTCATGTATAATAAAAAATACTCCATATTTTTTTTTTCAAATATCACGGAAATTCATCTTCTTTTGAATTCTTTTTAATTTTCAGTTTTCACGTGAAAATCGTTCAATTGAAAATTAATTGTTGAGGAAAAATTATTTTTCTGTGTTTTTATTTTTTGGCGACGATCAAAGCCCTAGCAACGATAGAGTAAAATGGTTAAATTGTATGGAAAAATGTCCATTTATTCTCTATGAAAATAACGAAATTTGGAATTATTAAGAAAAATATTTGAATAAAATAAACAAAAACCAGCCTATGTTCATCTGATGGTTATAATCATCCTATATGCAAAAATACAGGATCATTAAATGCTCCATTTTGACGCTGGCTTCAGCCTAACATTTGCACACAATCGGATTTATAATATTATTAGGATTAGGATTAATCATTGTGCGTGTGTTTTATAATAAAATTGTGTGTTTTTTAATATAAAATAGACTATTTCATAATAAAATAAAAGTACATGCTGTTTTAGTAATCTCTAATAGGTACCTGAAAATGGGATTTTCTCGCCAAAATGGCACAAAACAAAAATCGCGCCAACCCCGGTGCGTCCATGACAGCTGTTCCAATTTAAAATACATGACGTTCACATTTTTCTTTAAAATAGAAAAATAAGAAAAAATATCATAAATCAAAACATTTGATTTCAAAATTAAAGTATCGTTTCTAATTTGCACACACGAAAAATAAAAGCTGACATTCATTTCGACAGAATTATGGTAAACATTGACTGTCTCACTGGTGCGGAATATTTTTTTTTACACCAGGTCCAAAAATTCATGGTTTAATATTTTAAACGTTCACAACGAATGAATCTTTTTTTGTTTGTTTGTTTACTTTCATGGATAGAGAATTTGAACTGCGAACATAATTTAAACTAAAGTTATTGCAGAACGTATACATAATTGAACGTAAATCATCTCTCAAATATTAATTTTTTTCAACGATTTTTCTAAAAATGTAACTTTTATGCAGTTTTATTCGAAAAAATAATTTTGAATAAAAATGGCCGCCTGGCATATGAAAAAGTGAAGCGGGCATCCCGGAACTGTTGATGACAGTCACATGACTTACGGTTTTATTATAGAGATGAAAAAAAAATTCTACTCTTCCGTATAAAGTCCCTTAGGGGCTTAGCCCCTTAGGGGTTCAAGTATTACGTAAGCAGTAAAGGGGGAGGGGGGGGTCCAGAGTCTGCTTATTTTCTCTGACAAGGGGGAGGGGGGGGGGTCACGACAGTTCTTACATAAGCATTAAACAATGAATTTGGTGGTTTAAACAATGGTTTGTTTAATGCAATAAACAACAATATATTAAAACCATTTTGTATTTTTTGATATCACAATCCCTATATGCCTATTTATATAAATTTGTATGATTAATAATGTAATTTATTGTAACTTTTTATCTGTCAAGAAGTCTTGATGTATAAACTGTCATAAAATCTTACGTAAGCAAGGGGGGGGGGTCTAGCATTTGCTTATATTTTCTTACAAGGGGGGGGAGGGGGTACAAAATGACTAAAAATATGCTTACGTAATACTTGAACGGCCCCTTATTAAACATCCGTTTTAATAATAGTTAGGGCGATAAGGTTAAAAGTTGCTTATAGTGATATTTTAAAAAGAAAAAAATATCTGCAGCTCTGTATGTAATCTTAAATGTTCTTGGTACCCTTATTGTTCTTAATTTTTATTCTTTCCATAGATATAAAAAGTATGACAAAAACTGTAAAAAGAAATATTTATAAAATAACTGAATATGAAGCAATGATGGAATGAAGGAAAGAAGGTACAGCATTAAAGGAATGAAAAAAAAAGAAAAATGCCGTAAAATTATCATGATTTGTTTTCATTTTCTAAAATTATGTTGGCTGAATTAGACATAATTAAAGTGACTGATATAGAGGACCATTTTAATTTGTAGCAAATTTAAACTAGTATGCGATGACCATAAACAAAAAAAAAACTTTTTTCTATAACATTCTAATATACGAATGTCAATAGTACAGTTCCCTACACAGGAACAATTACGGAGGCTAGTGCATTTCTTTGAGTTTAGCGCGGAGTGAAATTGATCAGTGAGCTTAAAGAAAAAAGAAATTTGGTCAACATAAATATTTTAATTATTAACTTCAAATATCAGGTTCGGTGTGTGTTTACACAATAGAAACTGAAATGTAGCTGTAATGTTATCACAAAAAGAATAACATAGAAGCAGATGATAAAAATGTGATGAGAGAGATCATATAAATTTCAAAATGCTATAGTTTAGAAGCTCTGTTAATGAACTCAAAAAAAGTAAAAACTACTATTTTGCTAATCTAAGATGTTAAAGAATTAGAAAAAATTGATTAAAATTGAGAAAGAGATTTATTTATTATTGAATTTTACTTTTCGGAACAACATAAAAATGTCTCAAAACAGACAAAAATGTGCTTTAATAAAGTCTCTTCCGATTAAATAAAGGCAAGTTAGTTATTTTCGGTAAATATCTCGTTTTATATTTCAAGGCAAAGAAAAAAATTATAATCATATATTATTTTAATAGAAATATTTAAACTTACTGCATCGTTTTTTTATTTTTCAAAAATGTTTAAACATGTTTTAATTAAATAGTTTCTATTCTCGTTTCATCCCTTCACTTGCCATGCGGTTGGATGAATTCAGGATGCAGCAAAATCATCCTTATTTTAAACATATATATAATTAATTAATAAACAGACATGTCTGTTTATTAATTAATTATATATATGTTTAAAATAACGATGACTGCAGACGTTAAATATGTGTGTAATTTAAAATCATCCTTGTGTCCCACGTGAAGTGTCTCTCATTCCCGATAGTTATCCCCCCTTCGCACCCCACAATCTGTAGCTACTTCGGGGAATTTCAGTTAACAAGATTACTTGTTTATTCATTATATTAAGGACGTAACAGCATCAGCTACAGAGAATCTTTTAGATTTTTACTCAAAACTTAATATTTTTTTAAGTAGAGTTTTAAGAAAAACTGCTTTATGAAGGTTAGATTACTTCAACCTATGAAAATTATGATATAAATTAGTGGAGCTAAATAATAATATACCTTTTCTGTTCATTCTGTTTTTTTTTGGTTTTTTTTGTAAGCGTTAAAAAAAGTAAGGCACCGTAGAATTAATTCTTTGCTTTGAATTATTATAACAAATGTAAATTATGCAACTTTTTTTATACAATAGTGCAACTTATCAGGCTCATTACACTAAGTTTCCTTTGCAGTTAGTTTATATTGTTGAAAACAAAAGCGAAAACACTTGATCAGCTTGTATAGCTTCTCAAAATACAACAACATTTTATCAAAAATATATTTTATGAAATAGCTTCAGTATGCAGTACATTTGCCAAGAAAATTTATTTAAAAATTTCATAATACCAAATATGTAATGACCATTATTCACAGTTAAATAAACAGTGAAATAGAAAACACTATTCTGCGAGCACTCAAAAACGCTTAGAAAACAGTGTAATTATCCTCCACTCCAAAATAGGATGTATGATTTTAGATTTTTTTTTTCTGGACCAAGGTTCTTTTGGCTGTTTTTCAGGTTGTTTAACACATTCTGAATGGAATACTGTGTAATGAATCGAGTTTCAGTTCTCGCCCATTTTTAGTATATGTTGAGAAAATAAATGCACCTATTCAACTCACGAAATGTTTTATTAAAAATTGGTTTGTACAATTATCAATGATGCTAATAATGTTTTTTACACGTTGCCCCGTGTCATATATAAGTCACTATCACTATCAGAACCGCTGCAAAATTCATTAGCAGACTCAACATCACTTGGTACATCTGAAAAC
Source organism: Maratus michaelseni (assembly GCA_963931845.1). Lineage (NCBI taxonomy): Eukaryota > Metazoa > Arthropoda > Arachnida > Araneae > Salticidae > Maratus > Maratus michaelseni. The sequence continues at coordinate 193,117,345 of OZ007587.1, forward strand.
CCATCTGCAAAACATTTTTCAATATATTCTTCGATTAATGGACCATTTTCAATATGTTTTTTCAAAATTGAATATTAAGCCGTTACGTTACACACACAACATACTAAATACAAAGACGAATATTCACACAATAACGGTTTGGCACGCACAAGATGCGATTTTTTGTCTCACATCTTCAAATCCTGAAATCTAAGTAACTTTGATTAGCGTTACCATCTTCTGTGCCGGATGAACAGGATGTTATACGAATTTGAAGGGTACTTAGATTAACATAAATAAAACTGTGTAATGATCTTGTTTGTGGCACATTGATAGCAAGTAGATAAGTTTTCTGTAATTGTTGTTCAACCGCTTCGCTAGTTTTGAGCAAAATGAGAATTTTTTTTCTTTGTAATATAGTCTTTCCCTGATTACAATAATTTATTGCAGAAACACTAATACAATTAGGCATATGCTTATTTCAATATATTGTAAAGGCATTTGTGAAGTTTTTAATACAAGTACTTACGTCAGTAAATTTCCATGGTAAATTCCCTTGGTAGCTCGAGGAATGAGAAGGCGGTATTCTATTTCTCGCCACGTATTGCCCAACATTTGGGTTGTCACAATAGACACAGCATCTATGATCCTGTCCGTGAGTGTTTCAATATATTTTACTGGTGTTCCAAACACTCCTTTATGTACCCCCAAAAGAAAAATCTAGATGAGTAATATCTGGGGGGGGGGGGGTGAGGAGGCCATGGTGTTGATCGATCCCGTCCGATTCATCTTCCAAAAAATATGTCATAAAAAAAACTTAAGAACATGACTTTTCCATAATAAAAATTTTACTGTATCACATTCAATGATTATTTCGTAATAATTTTTTGTTGTCAGAGAAAGACTTTATGATCATAATGTGCTCTAAAATATCTAAATGAGTGATTATGTAATCATGTGCAGTTCTTTGGAGGACTTCCTTTTCTTACAGTCCTTTCAATGTTTCCACCAATGTCATCACATGTTTCATTTCATGGCATGTAGCAAAGAAATGACACTCAAGTTACATTTTAAAACGTTTCTGATCGTGAGATAAGTTTATAAAATATATCGTGTTTTTATCAGACAATTAAATTAGTTTTATCGTATGAAGATAGGAAGACATTATTCTATCAATGAGTAATTTTGAAGCTAAGTGGACTTAGAAGAAAAATATTCTAAAAATACACTTAAAAAAATTTCTACACCATTGCAAGATAAATGTACCACAAGGAATATACTTTTTAAATAGTGGTATGACTAAAATATAAAACTACTCGCCGGTAGAAAACCTGTTATTGTCTGGCAACGTCGTGTAATTTATGATAAAACCACTCTGGTCACGGGAAAAAAACATTGTTGTAGCTATTGTATGATTTAGATTATAATTATAGTAGATTCCTCGTTTGTCGTTTTTACATTAACTTGTTGAAAATATTGTTATGTCAACTGTATGCAATAAAAGCTGTTGTACTTAAATATATATGTGTGTAAGTATATCTCTGTCTCTATAAAACACTAGATGTCTGTCTGCCTGCCCGCGTTTTTCACCGTAATTATAACACCTAGGACTCTAAAATTTTTGTCATGTGTAGATGTTGTCACCGGAAAGTGTACCTCGGTGCCGGATTTTTTAATTTTAATTTAGATTTTTTTAAAAAAATTTAAACGTGTATATGGAATTTTGGATTCAAGACTATTTTAAGCTCTCCGCATGAAATAGCCACGGCAATGCCATCTGTGGCAACGAAGCAGCCAGCCAATGAGAGCAGGTGTGATTATGGCATGATCCAGGATCTAGGGACAGCAGTTTATGTTCGTAATCCTACGCGGCTGTTAGCTACAAATTCCATTGTTTTGTTTATTTTTTAGATTTATTTTAAAGAAACGGGATATAGTTTTGGCTAATTTAGGTTAAAGTAAGTTAGTTTTGATTGTATTAATTCTTCGTATGTTTAGTTGCCCCATATATTATGTGTTTGGTAAGAATATAACTTGCATTTTACTGAATATTTTCATGGCGTTCATATGAAGGCTGCTCATGTTCTGAAATGAAACAAACTGTTTTCGATAACAAATCTTAATGAATTAAATTAATCTTACACTTTACTATAAAATGTACAGTTCTACAATTTATCGCATGTTACAACGTTCTCGGGAACTAAAAATGTAGTCAAAAACTAACAGAAAGATTGTAAATTAACAAACTCATATATAACTTTAAACTGATATGCCTCATCAACTGTTGTCGAAATCAATGTAATGTAAATATTTCTTAAATATTATGATTTTGTTTAAGAATTGGAAACATTCAGTGAAGTGAAGGATGTATTTTTTCATCAAAACAATTTGATTTGTAAGTATGAGGTAAAAAAAAAATCACCGTTTTCTCACATAATGAGTTTTATCAGAAAGTATAGCAATAAATAAATATGAATGATTTGCGGAGCTGTTTCAAAATAATTATAAAGAATAAGTCTTCAAAAATGTAAAATCAATGTTATTTCTGGCCGAGTTTTTAAAAAAATAATTATAAACCATTTTAATTTGTAAGCATGTTGTAAAAAAATCACCATTTTGTGACAAATTTTGAGTTTTATAAGAATCGCCCAAGAACGGACATGCAATGTGGTATGAAATTTATGTTTTCATCGCACTCTTTATAATTATTTTTGTTGAGGGTTTTTGGGCGATGTTTTTGAATTTTTGATAGAAACAGTTCCGCAAATCATTCATATTTACTTAATGTTTAAGTTGCTGATAAAACTCATAATATGTGAGAAAACTGTGATTTTTTTTTACTTCATATTTACAAAGTAAATTGTTTTGAAGATTGTAAGTATGAGGTAAAAAAAAAAAAAAAATTCACTGTTTTCTCACATAATGAGTTTCATCAGAAAGTAAAACAATAAATAAATATGAATGATTTGTGGAGCTGTTTCAAAATAATTATAAAGAATAAGTCTTTAATAATGTAAAATCAATGTTATTTCTGGCCGAGTTTTTTTTTAAATAATTATAAACCATTTTAATTTGTAAGCATGTTGTGAAAAAATCACCATTTTGTGACAAATTTTGAGTTTTATAAGAATCACTCAAGAACGGACATGCAATGTGGTATAAAATTTATGTTGTCATCTCACTCTTTATAATTATTTTTGTTGGGGGTTTTTGGGCGATGTTATTGAATTTTTGACGGAAACAGCTCCGCAAATCATTCATATTTACTTAATGTTTAACTTGCTGATAAAACTCATAATATGTGAGAAAACGGTGATTTTTTTTTTACTTCATATTGACAAATTAAATTGTTTTGAGGAAAAAATACATCCTATACTGCACTGAATGTTTTAATTTCTTAGCAAACTCATAATGTTTAAGAATTATTTACATTATATTGATTTCGACAACAGCTGATGAGGCATATCAGTTTAAAGTTGTATCTTATATATGAGTTTGTTAAATCAATGATGTGAAATTTATGATTATTTATTTATTGTTATTTACAATTTTTCTTTCTGTTACTTTTATTGGACTACATTTTTAGTTCCCAAGAACGTTGTAATATGCGATAAATTGTAGAACTGTACATTTTATAGTAAAGAAGCGAAATTTGCATCTTTCCCGCAATCCTTTGATGACATTCGCATTTTTCCATTATCCTTTGATGAAATTTGCTTTTTTAATAATCCTTTGACAATATTCGTGTTTTCTCTGCTGCCTTTTGACAAGATTCATGTTTTTTTAGCGATCCTTTGACAAAATTCGTGTTTTTTCAGCAATTATTTGATGAAATCCATGTTTTTCTCGCGAACTTTTGAAAAAATTCGCGTTTGCCAGCGATTCTTTGATAAAATATGCTTTTTTCTATTATGATAGGGAAAAGCTGATTAGGATAGGTAGATAGGGAAAACCCGTTATCGGATCGGGACATTAGATGTAATTAAGAAACATTTGTATATTTGTAATAATTAGAGGGAATAGGATGTTTTTGTGTGTGCTGTTTTTAATAAAGACAGTTGCATTTTTTCCGCGACCCTTTCACGAAAGTTTTTTCTGCGAACCTTTCACAAAATCAGCATTTTTTCCACAATCCTTTGACGAATTTCGTATTTTTTCTGCGATACATTGACTAAATTCAAGTTTTTCCTCCAATCATTTGACGAAATTTGCTTTTTTGTGATCTTTTAACAAAATTCGTGTTTTTTCCACATACTTTTATCGAGATTCATGTTTTTTTAGTGATCCTACGACGTAATTCGTGCTTTTTTCAGCGATCCTTTGACGAAATTAACATTTTTCCTGTGATCCTTTGGCGAAATTTGCGTATTCCCCGCGATCCTTTGATGAAATTAACATTTTTCCGTGATCCTTAGACGAAATTTGCTTTTTTAATGATCCTTTGACAATATTCGTGTTTTCTCTGCTGCCTTTTGACGAGATTCATGTTTTTTTAGCGATCCTTTTACGAAATTCGTTATTTTTCAGCGATTATTTGATGAAATTCGTGTTTTTCTTGCGAACATTTGACGAAATTCGCGTTTGCCAGCGATTCTTTGATAAAATATGCTTTTTTCTATTATGATAGGGAAAAGCGGATTAGGATAAGTAGATAGGGAAACCCCGTTATCGGATCGGGTCATTAGATGTAATTAAGAAACATTTGTATATTTGTAATAATTAGTGAAAATGGTGAGATAAAGGGGGGGGGACGACTTTTTATTAAATATTGCATTTATTCTACATAAACTTCCTCCCACCACCAGGGGGCGCTTTGCTATCTCTGTTTCTATGGGCTGGATCACAACGGGGTATGGCTCTTTCCACTCGACATCAATAGAGCTTACCGATTTTAGTTCGGATTTTCACCACAGGGGGCGCTTTCATACCTTTGGTTCTATGGGCTGGATCACGACGGGGAATGCCTCATTCGACTCGACATCGATAACCTTAATCATTTCAGTTATGTTCGTATAGAACATATTGTGCCCCTGGCGGTGGAAGGTGTAATTAAAGGATTTTGCAGCTAACTCGGGTTCTATGGGTCACATCCCGACACAGTTTGGCTCATTCGACTCGACATCAATAGAGCTTACCAATTTTTGTTCCGAGTTTCACCACCAAGGGGCGCTTTCGTATCTCTAGTTCTATGGGCTGGATCATGACGGGGTATGCCTCATTTGACTCGACATCGATAACCTTAACGATTTCAGTTATGTTCGTATAGAACATATTGCGCCCCCTGTCGGTAGAAGGTGTAACTAAAGGATTTTGCAGATAACTCGGGTTCTATGGGTCACATCACGACACGGTTTGGCTCATTCGACACAACATCAATAGAGCTTACCTATTTTAGGTCTGAGTTTCACCACCAAGGGGCGCTTTCCTATCTCTGTTTCTATGGGCTGGGCCACGATGGGGTATGTCTCATTGGACTCGACATAGATAGAGCTTATCGATTTTCACCACCAGGGGCGCTTTTCTATCTCTGGTTCTATGGGCTGGATCATGAAGGGGTATGGCTCTTTCGACTCGACATACGGTAATATATGTGAGTGCGTATGGCACGCCCAGTGTTTGCTGTCTAAGGTAGTGGGGCCCCCAACATTAGATTTGTTTAAAAATTAAAAAAATGTTCAACACTGACTTCAGGTACATTTAAGGTTGTTGGCACGGGCAACGCCGGGCGGGTCAGCTAGTAAGATAATAAGTGTAAAATGTATGTATGTAAATATATAAACTAAAGAAGGGTATATCTAAATAAGCACTTTAAAAAATTCCCATAAAATAATGATTCATTGAACATATATATATATATATAGGATTTCAACGTTAACACTTCAATTTCTTTATGACGTCATGATCGTCATATTAACTGACGCTTTAGTTATATTACTATTATTCCTGTTTCAAATACACGAGCTATAAATATTTTGGATCACGAGATCAACATTTTAATATCTTCAAAATTGGAAAAGAGTCGGTTATATAATTTTTATCATCGAAGAAGCGTTGAAGTATGGAAGAGTCAATTAGAGCACTGCTAAGCCTAATTGGACTATGTGACCATAAGAATATTGTATGTTTTATGTGAGAAGTGTAAGATATTTTAAAGAAATAACCAACGAAGCGTTGTGGAATAGATTTCCTAGGGTGGTATTAAAGTATTTATTTTTGTTATTTTGAAGTCTAGTTGTTCAATTAATTCAGTAAATTAACATTTTACGTATCAGCTTTCTACATATATATTACACACATTTAACCATTTATCCAGAAAATGGCAGAAACCAGAAACAGAATTAATTTACAAATATTTTGTTCGACCAGCGATTTGAAAAAAACTACTGTTCAGCAATTTTTCATGGATGTTATAAAGTAAACATGATTGTATATCTATCCTGACCAATGAGAACGCTTCTTAATATGATCATGTAACCGTTATACATTCAAACTAGATTTTTTTCTATATATTCAAATTAGATAGAATGTAAGTTTTTCAATTCCGAATGCAAATTTTGCATTTAATATATATATATATGTATATATATATATATATATATATATACATATTGCATAATTTAATAGGGCAACCCTCATCCAAATCCGTTAAGTAAAACATTTTTAAAAAGCTAATCTTTAGTAATCGGGTAGACATACTTATAGAACTTTCTCTCATAACTGAGCAACGCAAAACGATATGTTATACACTAAAACATTTCCTGAAATATTATCTAACTACAATGCAAGCTCCATTGAAATTCATTCAGAAGAACTCAAGTGAAAGGCGGCCAGAACGAAACTCCTATTTGCACTTTATATATACAATAGATAGATAGATAGTAGACGGATGAATGACTGCACCGTTTGCTGTAATATTACTTACTCATCATACGTAGTATAGGGTAAGTATTTTAATCGTTTTGAAAATCGGAAAAAAAATTTGACGGATTTACACGTTTCAGACACTGGAGATTCCGAAAAACATATTTTTAGAAAAAAAAAAAATTGCCATCCGTCTGTGAATGTGTGTCTGTAAACGCTCTATCTCCCGAAAAAATTGAGATAGAGACTTGAAATTTGGTATGTACTCAGTATGTAATAATGGGAAGAAGCATATTGAATTTCAGTAACCTCGACTATCCGGAACTATTTTTTTTTTCGGACTCTCGAAATATTCGTTTTGATAAAAGGTATATAAAATTTTTCGAAATTGTTTATTCTAAGGAGTCAATATAAAAGACAATAAAAAAAACATAAATTTTGCATAAAGAATGAAGTCGATCGGATAATTAGCTGTCGAGATACTTGTAATCATATTTTCCACACTCTTCAATTTTTCATGACCCAGTATTTCATTTAAATTTTATTTCAAAGATATATTTTAATTGGAAATGAGACGCTTAATCCGACGCAGTAAACCGTTAGTTAACATGATTATCAATTTTGGAATTATAAGGATGTTTCTTTTACGCAATTTAGTAATAGGGCATTTAAAGTTTACGACGTCATAAAGCCACGATTTTATTCGAATTGCAATGCATTTTATAAATAGTTTACACATGTTTTATTTTCATATTTTATATTATGCATATCCATGATGTGTAAGTATTACGGTGGCCCCCAACGACTAGTTTGGAGAAGCAAAGATACTGTATAATTAAATAAAAAAGTTTTAAAATCGCTAAGTAATAAAACGTACTAAATAGAGAATATTTTAAATACACATAAAAGCTGTTTTATTACAGCATTTTTTTCTAAAGATGCTTTCTCAAAATGAAATATCTGTCAAGTTCATCTCCAGTTATTTCTCTTCTTTATTAACCGTACTCAAAAATGAAAGAAAAAAAACGACACTTCTTTTTGTTACCATTTTTTATTTTGACGTACATTAAAGTTTTAAAAATTTCTAATAAACAGAATTACATGGAGTTCTAATTAAAAGGGTTGAAGTTAGTACAAAAAGTTGGCACAAAGAGGATTGAAAGTTAGCACAATGAAATAAATATTTATATAGCTACACTTGCTTTCGGATTAAAATATACTCACCACTTTTCATTTAAAAATGACTGGTAATATACAGGGTGATTAGAAAATGAGTATACATTTGAAAAATTAATAATTCACGGAATAATGTAGGTACAGAGGTAAAAATTGACACACATGCTTGGAATGACATGGGGTTTTATTGTAACCACACAAAAAAAGGTTAAAATAAAAAAAAAGCCCGACAGATGACACTGAACAGCAAAACGTCAGAGACTCTGCCTGAGAATCGTGTATAAAAGGAGCTGTAATGAGAGAGAGAATCAGATGCACCAGCAATCGCAGCATGTTGACGTTACCAGAAAAGGCAATGTTAGTGAAGCTCTACTACCAAAATGGGGAATCTGCCGCGATCAACCGACATCAATAGGCATGCTAAAAGACAACATCCAATGCCAATTTCTCACAATAACTACAGATATGCTGCACAGTGCTGTGCACAACATAGTTCCTCGGCTACAGCTATTTTTGTGGGATGACGGTGGACATGTTGAGCATTCGTTCTGAAGAACATCGTGTTTGCTTTGTCATAATTTGCTATGCTAATTATTGCTTTTCTTATCACACGAAGCGCCATCTGTCGGCCATTTTATGAACTTTTTTGTGGATACAATAAAACCCCATGTCATTCCAAGCATGTGTATCAATTTTTACCTCTCTACCTACATTATTCCGTGAATTATTAATTTTTCAAATGTATACTCATTTTCTGATCACCCTGTATTTTAGAAAAAATGGAGAAACTAAAACGTATGCACAAAAACAGTAAACAATCCGTTGATTTTTTTTTCTATTTTCAGGAAACATTCCATATCCTTTTCTATAGATATGAAATATTACATATAAGTTTGTTATTTTCACCAAACAATTTATTGTGTGTCAAATTTTCCTTTTTCAAAGCAGACTTCAAAAGCTTCGGTTAGCATTTGACTTATCTGAATCATTCTACCTTAAGTCAAAAAATTTCAGAAATAAAGAATATTTCTAGCACAATCAGAAAATACTCCAAGAGCTGCATAACGCCCGCTGAATTCACTTAACTTGTGAAACATTCTTCACCTTCTTCACTTTACTTTTTCTTATATCTTTCCAGCAGAATTGCAGATAAACAGATTTTTTTTTAAATATAGTATAAAGCCCACATTTTATTTATTCATTTATTTATGAACACTGTTCTGTCAATGAAACTTTTAGGTAAGAGTTCATTAGATAACGTAATAAAAATAAATAAAATTGTTAAGACATTAAAAAAATAAACTTTTAATATCCTACTTTTTAAAAATATTTTTCCTGTATAGCTTTGCTTTTATGAATTTGATTTGTGTCCTGTATAATGAAAAAAAATATTGTAATGGCTTTGCTAAAAAACCCCTAAACCATACTTAATTATTTAAAATTTATTTCTTTATTTCAATACACAGGGAATTCTCTATTTCACATAAATGGATAATTTTAGCAATACGTCGGAACACACTGATTTCTTTGAAAAACATTTTCTTCTTATATGGAAATTAAAAAAAAAATGTTTATTGTATTTTTACTATTAAAAAATCATAAAATGTTTACTTACCGAAAAGAAGAAAGAGTGAATTATTTACATCTTACATTTATTTGAAGTTTCTTTGAAATGAATTCAAATGTTCACCTTTAAAAGCATTTATGCTATTACCTTATTTTATGTTTCTCCCATACTTTCCCGCATAAGTTGCTTTATTCATATACATGCGAAATCCAGCAAAGCTTTATATAAGAAATAATAAGTATATAAATAAAATAAAATAAAAAATAAAAATTTACGAAATATTTAATTACCTATACATTCGAACATTTTACAAAAGTTTTCTCTAACTAAACAAAATCGCCATAAATCTTTTTCATAGCAAAATGAACACGTGGCCAGGTATAGATAAGACTCTTGTTCCATTCATAAAATCTTTTGGAAAAGGAAAAAGATAAGATAAGTAAAAAAGACAAGTTTTCCTAGAGAATTATCACAGGAGACGGGAGAGCTTTCAGTTATTCTGGCTGACGTTATGTCTTTACAAATTATTGTCTCCGGAAAGAAAAAAAAAGAAACTTTTATGTGCCTTTAAAATCTATTTTTTTTAACAGGTTTTATTAAAACCCTTTACTTGTTTGGACGTTAGGCATCTACTGTAGAAAAATATTAAACTATAAAACATAAGATGAACAATAAAAAACTATTAATGCCGTTAAGTTGATTTTAGTCGTTTTATTATTTTCCTAACATAAGAACAATACTCAAAATAAACTTAATCAAATTCTAAAAAACTAACAAAATTAACAAATAAATAAAACTTGTGTATGGGTATAAATGAGGGCGGGCTTAGGAGAAGACCGGTACTCATATATGTAAAGCCCAAGTAGGCGAGGGAAGAAAAAGTTTGGGAGCCGCAGTTTTAAAGAAAAAATAAGTTTAATAAAAATTCAACTATTACTCTAATAGATTTTTGAAGACTCCATGATAAATTTAGGACGTAACACGAATACTTTCGAGCTTCTGCAACTTTTTAAATTGTAAACTGGGTGCTTTGAAATCGTGCTATTTCAATCTCATTAAAATGCTCTTCATATTTAAATTTCTATATTAACCCTTATATTAAACGGATTTTATTAAGTGTCGTATTAAAAATCGCCTCATTTATCCGGGTTTTGATATTTCTCTGCTGTATCGCATCTTCTGCCATTCATAGAGAGAATATTCGCAGCAAATCACATCTAAAGAGTATTTTCAAACCCCGTCTACTGAGTATGTTTTAGGGAAAACATTATCTAAAAGCATTTCAAACTAATTCGAAACATACTGAGTTTTTTTTTGCATTTGTTTAAAAAAAAATCTGTTAAAAAACTGAAAATAAAATAATTTATAATCAAGATCTTATTGTCCAAACATCCTACCGAAAAATAAAAAAAACATTTAATCAATGCGTAGTTACACAGGGGTAGTGAGGTATATGCTGACCACTTTTTAAGAATAGTAATGTCAATATTCTTCACACTATTTCTTCAAGTATCAAATGAAACCGTTTAAAGTTTTGGTGTATATTTATTTTACTTGTAATTTTTAAAGCTAATAAGCATAAAAAGAGCCTTCAATGTCTTAAAAATGTTTTATGATTGTTTTAATCTAAAAATTACTAAAAAATAACCAGAAATCGCAGTCCTTCAATATGTGTTATTTGACAACACTAGAAATATACAGTTATTCTGCGATTAAGTAAGTCGAAGATTATTATTCGGAAATCGTGGTGTTAAAATACAAAGTCTGTACAAACATGTGTAACTCCTAGTGAAACATCCGGTATATATACATTATCATGAAAGAATTCATATGTATATTAATTTCTAAATATTAAGAGATAAATTTATTTTGTTTAAGAAAATCAATGAATAAATTTATCTTTTGAAACAGCTCATATTACTCGTTTGCAATCTCTAATAGAGTCGAACTTCGAGTTGCACATACTCGAACTTCGAGTTATCAAAGTTTCGGATACAGACTGTTCTGATCATCACTTTTCATACTTTAAAGCTTTTTTTTTTAACGGAATTAAAAAAAGTCTTGCCGTCTATCGATCTAAAATATACTCATTTATGAAAAACCTGTTGTTAAAATTTAAGAAAGAATTGGAAAATATTCAAACTTTATTTTCTTCAGCTTTGGTTCAAATTAAAAATGAATGAATAAGCCGGAAAGTTAAATAATTTATGCATTAGCTTCCTTATTCAATTGCGTAATTCTTGATTTAAACAAACAAACGAAGAAAAAAAACATGTTGAAAGAAGTTGTAGGTCCTCCAAAGAAATACATTTTTATACAGTTCGTACAGTATTTTTTCTATTCGTTTTCAGTTTAGTATTTTAGAGAGAAACTTTTAATTAAATGATGGAGATTCGATTCAAGAAGAACACGTCATGGGAAAATCATCACAAATTTAAAAATAATAAAACTGATAAGTTTATGTTGTGGATCGAACATAGATTTTCAATATCAGCTTAATTTATTATGTGTGTGCGTATATGCATGTGTCTATTAGCATTCTCACAGTTACACAATAAATGATATTACAAGTTTTCTTAAATTGATTATTTAATAACACAGAGTTTTACTCATTCTAAATTGCATATAATGCAGATGATTTTATCTTCTACTAGATGGAACAAAACTTGACGGAAAAAAATTACAATAACAATATTAGTAAAATAAGCTTCTTTATTACATAAGAAGGGGTGCTTATGAAATAGTCATTCAAATATTTTAATTTAAAAGTTTTTCCCCCCAGTGAATTACAGTACTATTTCCGATGCAAACTCCAAACAAACAATCCGTAAACAAAATGCAAATTAGTTTCACATTACCGCCATATTTCCTACAGCAAGAAAGAAAATTTCCTGGACCTATGAAGTATCATACAAATAGTATATCCCTACGTTCATCTCATATTCAGTCAATAAAATAACATAGTAAATAAAGCACACATCTCCCCCCCCTTGTAATAATGCAACGGAATGACCTCCTATGCGCATGTGCATTGCATCTCCCCAAACGCACCGTCAAAATTCGACGTTAAAAAAAAAGTTTTAAAATGTTTTTAACAAAATTTTTAAAATGTCTTCTTTAATCATTGTTCGTTTCAATCTACATCTTCTGAAACGCATCCATTGTTTTAAGCTAATCAATTTTTATGTAAAGATGAAGAATTTTTTTTACAATAATAAATCAATCTGCAGATAAGGGATATTTTTAATGTTTTCAAGTGTAATTTATTTGTATGGTTTCTTCAGTTCCTTTACATAATCAGGATGATTATTCCTTTTCCATAATTAAGAGAAATAATGTAAATAAATAAATATCCAAGATTATTTTTTAATCTGTTTTCATTAATATATTGTAAATTTTATTGTTTAAAGTTACTGATAAATGATACTTTAGTAAATGAGGCTTTTCCTAAGTATTATTTTTATTTTTGAGATTTAATGGCAACATTCTTCCGTTTGTTTATTGAGCGCTACAGTTATTCGAATTATTTGGGGTACTTTTCGGTTAGCCGGGTGCCAGTGAAGTATATATATATACATGTATATATGTATATATACACACTTGATGCATATACATAAATATATATACATACATATATACACATATATATAATGTATATATATATATATATATATATATATATATATATATATATATATATATATATATATATATTTTACTGGCGCCGGCTAACCGAAAAGTACCTAATTTGGATATAGTTTTTTTTCTTAATGGGACGACGGGATAATGAATATTTTTGATGGTACAAGAATATTTTTCTGCATTTTATAGTTACACTAGCAAGCTACGCCCGCTACGCTGCTCAATCTCTTATAACGAACTTTTAATCAAACAAAATATTGACATTTCATAATTCACTTTTATATTTTAACAGAATAATAAGGCTACTATAATTTGTGACTCGTGCTATAGCCAATATACACGCCAGGACACGTTGCCTTTATCATTATCTTTTTACGCATGAAGGTTTTGCTATGGTACTCCATTGTAAAATTTGGTAATTTTTCAAATTTAATATTTGAAAAATCGCATAATCATTAGATTTGAAATTTATATCAAGAAATATACAATTTTTTACCTTTTAAACGCAGTTTGCCTAACAATTTTGTGACAAATACTTTTCGAGCTATTATTTTTTTTTCAGTAACTTCAAACGTTTCATTTTCCGAGAATAATCTATGGCAACAATTAGTGAAAAAACCAGTCGTCATCAAAGCATAGTTTTTTATTAAAGAAGCTGTTGGAGCAGGGATTGTCACCACCAATTTGCCACCATCACTTTTGAAATCGGTTCTGTAGTTCCAGAGATTCCATAGAAATTGTAATTTAGAATGATTTTAGAACGCTTTTCGCTTATTTCACCCTTTTAAATTTCGATTTTTTTTAAAATTTGTTCTTAAAGAGCATTTACATCTTATAAGTAACTACAATGCCAAATTTCAAATTTCTAGCTCCTTCAGTATAAAAAAGATCGCAATTTTAGAACGTTTTTCGCTCCTGCACACCCCCTCGGGTTTGTGACACCGAAATAAATTTTTGCCTATGTTGGAGCAGGGGTTGTCACCATCAATTTGCCATCACTTTTGAAATCGGTTCGGTAGTTCCAGAGAATCCATAGAAATTGTAATTTAGAATGTTTTTAGAACGCTTTTCGCTCATTTCACCATTTTAAATTTCGAATTATTTTTTTATTTTGTTCTTAGAGAGCATTTACATCTTATAAGTAACTACAATGCCAAATTTCAAATTTCTAGCTCCTTCAGTATAGAATAGATCGCAATTCTAGAACGTTTTTCGCTCCTGCACAACCCTGGGGTTAGTCGCACCGACATAAAATATAGCCTATGTTGAAGCAGGGGTTGTCACCATCTATTTGCCACCATCACTTTTGAAATCGGTTCGGTAGTTCCAGAGATTCCATAGAAATTGTAATTTAGAATGTTTTAAGAACGCTTTTCGCTCATTTCACCCTTTTAAATTTCGATTTTTTTTATTTTGTTCATAGAGAGCATTTACATCTTATAAGTAACTACAACGCCAAATTTCAAATTTCTAGCTTCTTCAGTGTAAAAAAATCGCAATTTTAGAAAGTTTTTCGCTCCTGCACCCCCTTGGGGTTAGTGGCACCGACATAAAATATAGCCTATGTTAGAGCAGGGATTGTCACCATCAATTTGCCACCATCACTTTTGAAATAGGTTAGGTAATTCCAGAGATTCCATAGAAATTGTAATATAGAATGTTTTTAGAACGCTTTTCGCTCATTTCACCCTTTTAAATTTCTATTTTTTTTATTTCGTTCTTAGAGAGCATTTACATCTTATCAGTAACTACAGCGCCAAATTTCAAATTTCTAGCTCCTTCAGTATAGAAAGGATCGCAATTTTATAACGTTTTTCGCTCCTACACCCCCCTGGGGTTAGTGACACCGACATAAAATATAGCCTATGTTGGAGCGGGGGTTGTCACCATCAATTTGCCACCATTACTTTTGAAATCGGTTCGGTAGTTCTAGAGATTCCATAGAAATTGTAATTTAGAATGTTTTTAGAACGCTTTTCGCTCAATTCACCCTTTTAAATTTCGATTTTTTTTTTATTTCGTTCTTCGAGAGCATTTACATCTTATAAGTAACTACAATGCCAAATTTCAAATTTCTAGCTCCTTCAGTATAAAAAAATCGCAATTTTAGAAGGTTTTTCGCTCCTGCACAACCCTGGGGTTAGTCGCACCGACATAAAATATAGCCTATGTTGAAGCAGGGGTTGTCACCATCAATTTGCCGCCACCACTTTAGAAATCGGTTCGGTAGTTCCAGAGATTACCCCCTACAAACAAACAAAAAAACAATCTTTACTCCTTTATAATATTAGTAGATTAAGAAATACATATTTTTAAGATTTGCTGAATCACTTATCTGTTTACATTTTCATGTATTATATTATTGAAGGTTGTAAGTTCTGTTATTCTCTTAAATATACCCTACTTATATAAAAATAGCGAGTGTTCTCTGTGGTGTTTCGCATAAACGTTGTAAAATTCAGGTTATTTTATCCAACTTTGCTGTCATAACTGCTGATGAAGCAAATCCATTTTTGGCGATTTTTTGTTACCTGTAAAATGTTTGTTTTGGTATAGCCCGAACTAAGACAAATTTGGGTACTTTTCCGTTATACGGACACCATTGTCGCCAAGAATACATTTAAATGTATGGCATGGTGTCGGTATAACGGAAAAGTACCAAAATTTGCGGTCGATCAAATAATTGAATTTCGTTAAGCATTAAATTTTCTGGTACTTCTCTATTATCCGGTCGACCACTTTTCATAACAAAAAACTCTCGCCAAACTGTAAAATTAAACGCCAAAAATGCAGTCCGATTTACTTGATGTCAGAAGCATTATACGTGTTTGTTACGTCATCAAGTGGTTTTTAATTCGACATTTGTGTCTATTTTTCATTA
The DNA here is from genome assembly GCA_963931845.1 of Maratus michaelseni. NCBI lineage: Eukaryota > Metazoa > Arthropoda > Arachnida > Araneae > Salticidae > Maratus > Maratus michaelseni. The sequence continues at coordinate 193,133,451 of OZ007587.1, forward strand.
TATTTTATTGCTTTATTAGTTATTTCATAAATTAAAATAACAATCGTGTCCTTAAATTATTACATTTTATTTATTTATTTATTTTGATATTCCAATGGCAACGTTCTCCCGTTTATTTGGCGTTACAGTTTGGCGATAGTTTTTTGTTATGAAAAGTATTCGACAGGATAATAGAGAAGTACCAATTTTCTTATTTTTAATCTGAGAAAGAAACAATAATCATGGATTTAACTAGGACTTCCCTCAAAGGGATTAGTCTGAGTGATATTGCTGAGAACACAGGGTTAACAATTACAATATAAAGAAAAAGAGCAAATTAAATGATAGAATTACAAAATATCATATATAAATTCATATACACTGTTAAAAAAATAGGAAAGAAGTACCGTTCATCAGATGTGTTGTCATAATTTTTTTTAACATGTGGCAAAGAATCTTATTTTCTTAAGCGCATATTGCGCAGAACTTGAAAAAAAAACGCCGGATCTTTTAAAACGCCAAGTGCCCTCTGTGCCTTTACTGCGCCAATCCGCAGACTTTTCTTTTGCCTGTCTGTCTGTCTCTCCACAATCTGTCTGTTTCCCTATCCGTTCTTCTGCCCGTCTCTCTAACCGATCGTCTATCTCTCTACACGTCTCTCTACCTGTCTCTATATTTCTCTACCGGTCTCGCTACCCGCCAATGTATTTGTCTAACCGTCTGTCTATCCGTCTAACTACTTGTATGTCTAGCCGTGTCTCTATCCACTTCGCTACCCATTTGTCTATCTGTCTCACAACTTGTCTATCTGTCTCTCTACCCGTCTGGCTATACGCCTCTCTACCCATCTTCTTACCTATCTCTGTACCCATCTACTGTCTCTCTACTCGTCTGTATACCCGTCTTACTATCCGTCTGTTTTTGTACCCGACTCGCTACCAATCTCATTACCCGTCAGTCAACTCGCCTCTGTACTCATCTCTCTACTCGTCTCTTTATCTACCACGCTACGCGTCTCGCAACCTTTCTCTCTACAATCCTGTCTACCGGTGTCGCTACCCGTCTCGTGACCCATCTCGCTACCCCTCTGTCAACCCTCTTTTTACCTTTCTCTCTAGCCGTCTGTCTATTCGTTTCTCTACCCGTCAGCCTACCTATGTCGCTACTCGTCTCTCTACCCGTCTGTCTACCCGTTTTTTTACTCGTATTTCTACCTCTCGCCATCTCTTCCCAATATTTAAACAATTCATTTAATATACAGACGCCGTTTATCAGTTATTAAATGCAAACAGAAGTAATTTATCTAATGTGTAATCAGATGCAATTTTTTTTAAATACATACATAAACCTGAATAATAATTCATCAGTTTTGTGTTCATAGTTGTTTATATCATTTGACAGTAAATCTCAACTTCTTAAACCTGAATTGTCTCAAGCTTTTTAAAAAAACCACAAGGTCTGTATAACTGCAAAGTACCCTGAGGGCTATATTAGCTGCATGTTATTGAGTTAAGTGAAAGTTTCGTTATCGCGTTTGCAGCCAATTGCTTATGTCAGAAAGCGTGGCTTAACGCCATTTTAAATTCATTACTGTAACTTTCTTTTATTTTTTTGGGGGAGTGGGGTGGGAGCTGGGGGGTAGGGGGGGGGAATTGTTTCAAATATATACATTTAAATTAAAACTTTTGCCTCCATGCCATTAGTGTTGTTTGTATTATTAACTAATACCTTGTAGAGCAAGCTTAATTTGTAACAAATGTAAAAGACTTCTTCTACAGTCTTTTTAGGAGAAACTTTCGTAATTGAGTCCAAAGCCAATCGGAGCATTTAATATCATTATTGTAACTCTTATAGAATTAAAACAATATTGTTGCTAGCTTTACTCTTGTTTGAAACCAGCCTTGCCTGTGTATCTGAATGGGGAAAAGTTTCGTATCCTATGTCGGTTGGCGAAAAAAAATTTTAATGGTGCCAAAAGGTAGTTTTAGCATCTTACAAAATTTTTCAAGAGAGCGGTAAAACATGTTTTTCAAATATTTACATACATACGTTTATTAAAGCATGTTTTTGCACCATCTTAAAAATTTAAGCACGATGCTAAAATAAAATTTTATCGCCATATTCGATATTTTAATAAGTAATGAAAATGCATAAACAAACTTATTTAACAAACCTAAGAGGCATTTTTGTGATAAATAATTGTTATTGTCAGGGGGTAAATTGTAAACAATTAATAAACGGCTAGTAAATAATAAATAGCATTTAAAATCTAAAAATGGAGAAGTGGTCCGTATAAAACTGCAAAACATAACATTATATGCTTGATACATGTCAATCTTTTTTTTATTTTTTAATATTTCCGAAGGCACAGATAAAAAGGTAAAAATCTCTTTTCCAAATGCCACACAGAAAATATACAAAATAGAATGCCAAATATACAAAATAGAAAAATATCTGCAAAAAATATATATTTACATAATACTACATCTGCAAAAAAATAAGATTTAGAAAAAGTAAGCCAAATCCTGCAGATTCCAACAATCACATCGAAAAATTTATCACCAAAAAAGAACTCTCGAAATATTACGGCACAGGAGATGGATTTTTCCCCTCTAAATGCAGAGTATTAGGTTTTTTGCTTGCACGATGGGTGATTAGAATTGTTTCATTTCACATACTACATACCGTTTGATATATTGGTACTTTTATGTTATCCTGGCGCAGTTGATAAATCGCCAAATAGTGTTCCTATAACATTTTCATATTGAATTCATTTCATTTAAATATAAATCTTTCACTCATTTAATTTAAATATAAATATTTCACTCATTTAATTTAAAATACATGCCTTTCATTAATCCCATTAAAATTGCTAAAAAGAGAAAAAAAAGAGAAATAATGCCATAAATCGAAATCTTTTATTTAAACACCAAAGAATTTTTTTTTTAATTTACACACGCGAAATAAAAAAAAGCTGCTATTGCAGAGATTTGCGCCAAATCTCTAATACCAAGTCTACCAAGTTATTGCGGGGTTTTTCTTTCAAACAGAAAAAAATACAGATTAATTTTCGATTTCTAGTAAATTGAAATCTATTTTATTGTGCTGAATATTAGTGCGTGCATATTTTTTTGCTCCATGTACTCCATGAACTTTTCAATTCCGATTGTCTACGAAAATCTCCCGCCCGTGAAAATGACGTACGCACAAAATTTTCGTGACGTATGTACTTTAATTGTGCTTTTTTATCTATTTTTTAATATAATTTCCAAACGGTTTGACATTTATTCTTGGTATTAAATAGACGTCGTTGTCACCTTTATAGGTACCTGCTGTAAAAATTTGAAAGAAATCTGTTAAATATTTTTTGAGTTATGCTTGACGAAAGGTTTTAATATCCATCGTAGCTATATATGGGTCAAAGTAATACTGCGCTGTGTATGAGTCTTCGTTGCACTCAGACAATTAATTTTGCAGTATGCGTTGCAACCAAAACAATTTTGATTAAATCTGTACAGATATCGCAGACGCACCGGGGTTCATTTTTGGCGCCTAAATGACGATTTTTGCATTGTATGGCAACCTGGTGTTTTATAATAAAATTGAATATGTGTGTAAATAAATACAATAAAATAGGTACTTTTATGTTAGCTGGGCGTCAGGGATACCTCTTCAAATCTTGTTTCAATTGGAATCATTTAAATTGCAACATTTTACGTGAGATTTGTTATTCATATTGATATGTTTATGTTGAGATATTTTATTAGGATTATATTCTAGCTAATTTTAAGTAAATTTTTTTTAAGATTTTATATTACAATGTTAAAATATCCCTTGTTGATATTAGCTAATGTCAAAAGATTGGCAAACCACATAGTTCAGAGAATAAACTCTATGCCTCGCAAAAATGGGAGTTGCCGACTTTATGACGTCATAAGCAGAAGTAAAAGTTTAATTGAAAATTACGGCTAATTAATTAAATTTTTGAACAAACGAATGCACGATAACAAATCTGTGTTCAAATATCTTTCATTTAAAAAAAGAATGGTGTAATTTGATGCAGTAGTTTGTTCTCACGGATTGTCGAAAGAAATCGCTTAGCGTTTTAAATATATAGATAGTTTTTTAATGAATTTTTACATATGTGTGTCATATATTCTTTTTTCATAAAGCTATGGTTTAAATTTTAAACTGCAAATAAAGCTGTCATCTTCGTAATGCAATTTTCTTGAAAAATGGGCCCCAACATGGCCTGTGTGCCCCAGGCTCCACATAGAGTTGATCAAGCCCTGCATAGTAACATACATAGACAAAGCTGTACACATGAGTGCAGATCAAAACAGGAAAAGGATATGTACAAAAAATTTTCCTTTCTTTTTTCAGTAAATTTAGAATCTATAAAAAAAATAACTTTTACGATCACAGCACTCAGTTTTTTTTTCATAATTAAATAAAGAAACATAAATATTTTCGTTTGTAAGATGCTGTTAGAAAAGAAAACTGCTGTTAGGAAGAAAGGTATTTTCGGGATCATTTGGCTTTCCCATTTTTATCGTAAAATCTATTTAAGATGGCTTCTGAAGGAATATCGATTTTGCCTCAGTGATTAAAAGCTTTCTTCGGTAAGTCTTTAGAAATCGTGCAGATTTTAATTGAGTAATTGTTTTCCTTATATGGATTTAAAATTGTGCATATGTAACTATAATTGGGAAGTTTAAAGTGATATGGTATGTATTACAATTTTTTAAATGCTAAAAAAAAGATAATTTGTGCACGTTAAAATTAATTCCAATGCGATAAATTATCGTCGAGATTTAGCTACAGGCAATTTCGTAGAACTATCACATATCAATTTTTCTATTAATAGTGTGATTTGTCTTTGCACGTAACAGTAATTTCCAAAGTGATACATTACTATGACTGCAATTGTCTCAATTGTAACAATGCATCCTATACTTTTACTAAGTAATTTCTAGAAAAATGGGAGTATGTCTTGGTTATTTTCTTACATCTTTTTATAAGCCGATATAATAGTGTTTCAATTAGCATGCATCCCTTGTGTAAGGTTTGCTGTTAAATGGAGCAGCTACAGTTTTATAAAAATTCGGGAAAAGAGTTGAAAGTTTTGAAATTTCTGTATTTCAGTTGAACATATGAACTATCAGTTGGGATGATGTTGCTTTTGAACTGATTGAAAATTTTCTTTTTTTCTTTTTTTAATGACAGTATAGTTTAGGGGTTTTCAATCGTTGTGTCGTTCTAGTCTATTGTGCCGTGAGAGATCTTAGAAGTGCAGCAAAAATTTTTAAATATTATTAATTAAAGTATTATATTTTGGTTTTTTCTCAAGCGTGTATTTGCAAATATTTCAAACAAGTAACATAAATATTTGTTTAATTCCGAGAGTTATATTCTTGTGAAATGAGCTTTAGTGTAATGAAGGCCTTTAGAAACAAAATCGATCACGGCTAGAAATCTTAAGAGAAAATTTAAAAGTATTACGTTTACCTAAAATTTCAACCCAGTGAATTAATTTTCTAAAAAGGTCTCAAGATCAGCTACTTATTTTGTGATATTAAATATAGCAGCCAGAAAGATAAATAACTATAACCATTTAAAAGGACTCGCTATTCTTTGAACTTTTTTTTTCTTTCAGTGTTTATTAATAACTTTTTTGTTATACTATTAAATGGTTTTATTAATGAAAATAATTTAATCAAGAAAAATGCAATTATTGTGGTAAAATTATTATTATTATTATTATTATTATTTGCAAAATTCAAGAAAATTTTAAATCGTTACTTCTACTAGTTAGAAGTTTTTAAAACTTTTTATTACGTGCTTTTCTTACAAGTGTGTTCTAGAACGCGTGGGATTCGATTTCCAAAAAGTTAATTAGTTTAAGAAACAGTAAATAAAATGTCCTGATATATGAAACTTAGCAAGAAACATCATGCGTCAAGTATACATTGTGAAACACGTTCCAAGACATCCAGAATACTGCAACAAATAAAAACATACCCGTTTCATAAGGTGAAAGATGATGTCTAAGTAAACAGTTTGGAAAACGCTTAACACGTTTGAAAACCCAATTTCAACTATTATCATCTATAATCGGAAAAAATACTAAAATTCTGTGGTGAAAAAATATGATAAATGATATGATGAATATATGATCTAAAGATTTGTATATATGAGGGGGTCGGGGCAAGAGAGTGCTAAGCCACATTTTTGAACTTCTGAGATATTTCAGTTTGAAAATTTGATCAAATACTCAAATCAAGATATAAAACATAAGGTTTTCTCGCCAATGTCTTAGTAACGTTTGAGGTATTCTGAGTAACAATATGGCATTATATTCAATGGTTGGAGTATCACAGTTGAGATTTTTTTCCAACAGAGTGAAAATATGCCGGGACCAGGACTCGAACACGGCATATTTTCACTCTGTTGAAAAAAATCTCAACTGTGATACTCCAACCATTGAATATAATTTACCCAGTTGAATATACTTTCCTCTGTTCATTAATATGGCATTATTTTAATGATATTACTATTACGTTTTTTGTCAATTAGCTATCTTCATTGGGGGAATAAACATCTAGGACAAAAACGAAACCTGGGACATATGCTGCCACCGAATGACATTAGGAACAAATTATATGTAGGATATTATAATTTACAATATTAAGCAATAGATTACAGTGTTAGATTTATTTCGCCAAAAATGTGGCTTTGCACTTTCTTGCCCCGACCCCCTCATATATTACACAGTATGTTAAAATTTAGTTCAGTTAGAAAACGCATAACACAGTTGAAAAATCACTTTCAGCAATTTCCGTCAATAAACGGAAATGAACACAATTTTTTTGTGAAGACTTGTATATGATCTATAGACTTTATAGACACCAAGTAATATGAAAAAAAATTAGTTAAATTTGAAAATGCATACCACAACCGAAAACCTACATCCAGCAATTATCGCTCATAGACAGTAATATTACCGAATCCTTTTGCGTATCCCTGTAAATAAAGCAATAAATGCTATGCGCACCATATTCTACAGTAAGCATTTTGTCGTGTACTTCAGTGATACATATCAATTTCAACATGTTTGAAATAGTCTGACATAATTAAAATACATTACAAACGGTTTTCTCCCTATTCCATAATCGGAGGAAATCGTTTAAGTTACCTTGCAAACGAAGTATAAATGCTAAACACTTCATTTTCAATACTAAATATACCATAATAAACAACAATAAGATATATCAATTACATAGGAATCCAAGGATATTTACGCGAGTTAAAACACGAAGAGACAGACAGACGACCAGACAAACCGAATTCATAACAACTTTCTAACTATGTTGGAAAGTGTTAAAAATGCAGTAAAAATGATTATTTACTTAGAATTTTTAGATTTTAAAAATTAATTATGTTAATGAAAATCCGATAGCCTAATTTTATGAAATGCACCTTAAGGTTCGTCCACAAAAATAACGATTCAATTGAAAAGTATATATTGAATTTTAGTATTTCGATCATACTGATATATTAGAAAAACATAAACTGAAAAAAAATTAAAAATTAAAATTCTGATACGTTTAAAGAGAAATGGATGCTGTTAACCCCTTAACTCTCGCGCCCGTGATATTTACGGGCTGCGTAGGATACTTTTTAAAAACGCTCTAGCGTTTTGCTCGTAATTTTCCGTTTCCCAAAAACAGCTTAAATCGGCTCTAGACAAAAATGTTTTTCACAAAATTGCATTTTAAGATATATGTAAAATAAAGATAGATGAACTGTATTTTAGAAACGAACGGGAGAAGAAAATTTAAATTATTTTAAGTTTTACAAATATTTTAATAAAAATGCGGAAAAGCCCTCAGACACTCAGTGGGTTAAAATTTTAGATTGCTTGATTCCCACCAGTTTTTTTAAAGCAGTGCAATTGGCTTTATTATCTCATTACTTTATCTGGTATTAAATAAGGTGAATATTTCTACTTCAAAAAAGTGGGGGCCATCAAACAATCTGAATTTTAAAAAGAAGTTGCCTACAGTTATCGGGCGCGACCGTTAAGGGGTTAAAAACCTTTTCCACATATTTATAATTGTCATATCCTTACGTAAATTAAACAGAATATGAATATCTAAATACATTTTAAGCAAAAGATTGGAAAATTGATATTCTCGCCATTTTTCGTAATGTAAAGAGTAGCGAGTCTTCTTAAGATAAGTTAATCATTATCGTTTTAATTAATCGTTAATTTCAGTTAATCATTTATCACAAATTATAAGTTGCTTTGTTTTAGTACTTGGTGTTGATCAAACATGTTCTTTATGTTAGTAAATAAATCAAAAAAGGTGTACGCTTTTTTTATTCTTTTTATTATCGTGAGTAAACACGCTGCAGCAGTTCAACTATATCGTCAAGCGTGTCGTGGAGTCTTAACTATATGTTCAAGTGTGCCGCGTAAGATTAACTATAGGTTCAAGTGCGCCGTGAAACAAAAAAGTTTGAAAAACTCTGATGTACTATATATAACATTTTGAAGCAAAGCTTCACATGCACTCCAATCTGACAATGAACAAGTTTCGTCGACAATGGCTCAATTCCAATATAGTCTACCGCAAACATATATCATAGTAGGACAGGGGTAATAGCGTGGCCCAATGTTTGAAATTCACTTTGTGGCCTGAGGAATTAAAGGTCAAAGGTCTAATGCAAACCCTATGGGCGATTTCGATTTTTTAAACAATCGCATGCAAAATGTTAATTGAGTATTTTTTTACGTACAACTACAAGCATTAATTCTACAAATCATTTTCAACTATAATATATGATAATTGTTTTTTAACCGTAACTGTAGATTTAAAATACTTTTAAGGGTGTACGGATTATTTCTAAGGGGAGCAATAATAAAACATGTTGTGAGGATTAGGGAGCAAAATGAAATCAAAATTTGGAATGACACATATGACCGAAGCTACGTGCAAATTTCCATAGGGATAAATTATTTTGAGGGGCACACGCAATTTTCAAATACTAATCAATGATTCTGTTTTCTTTTATTATTGTTATTAATTAATTTATTTATTTTTTATTTTTTGGCGTTTCTTAAGAAAACTGATTAATTTGTTATTTGATTCGTCTTTTAACATTGACAGGTTGCTGACAATTAACTCGAAGAAGTCATTAATTCCAAAATCTTTAGAATTACAGCATCTTTTTAATTTACAATAAACATGGTATAAATTGTTTTTGAAAGAAAGTTTCAAAAATATCAGTCGTCCGCACAATCCCTCGAAAACTTGTTTGGTATTTTGATTTTTCTACGTTTTATTTTTCTCCAGTATTTTCTTTTGAATTCGGTATTCTCTTAACAGCTACTTTCAGCTGTGGTACGATAAGTTCTCGGAATTTCATAGGCAGAAGCTAAGCTGCTGCGCTTCTCTTACGAATCCTTGATACAGTCTAGAAACATCTACAATCTAAAACTGTTTTTTTTTGTGTGTGTGTGTGTGTACGTAGCAAATCTTTCAATTTTTTACAAATAATACACAAGATTTTAACAATAATAATTTAAACAGAATTTTAAAGAACATTTTGCTCGCACAAATCAGATATTGCTGATTTTTATGAATGTTTTCCCTATACTATATTCAAAATTTAGAGATATAAAATGCAATAGATTATCAATACGTATTTAGAGACGTGAAGTAGTTTAATATATGGGATATTTAAGTGACAAATGAAAATAATGTTAAAATTTAAAAAAAAATTCTTCCATTTATAGAGTTCTTTTTGTTTCAGTTTAAAAGTCATATGTCACGTTTTTTTTTTTTTTTTTAATTCTCACCCATTTACATTTACACTGGAAGAAAATAAAATAAAAGAGAAAACAAGTTATATTTTATCATAGTATAAGGATAATTATTTTATATATTCATGAAATACATTTTTTAAATAGGCTAGCTATTTCTATTTTTTCTTTTCTTTCGTCATTTTTTAGGCGCTTACGAAAGACAGCGAATACCGTAATTTAAAATTTAAATTGATACTTTATTACCGAAAAATTTCTTCGGATTTGGTTATTACTTTAAAAGACTTTAGACTACATTTTCGAAGACCATTTTGTTAAAAACTTCTTTTAGACCCCCCCCCCCCCCCCGCCTCTCCCCTCTTACTCTTTTCTATTATAAGTAAATTTAGTAAAACAATTTGAACTTATTTTCTAGAAAGATTTGGTAACATATAACTTGACAATATCGCAAATTACTTCTAGAGACCTATAAAACAGTAGGACATTATTCAGTTCCCATCTATTCTCAGCTTAAATTACTTTCTTTTATCACCATATAATTTTTCTACATTGATTTTCACAGGTTTCTTATTGAATTTGTATTTCTCCTAAAGAACTGTCATTTATCGCTTTTTTTTTCCCTATAAGAATAGGAGCAGCTCTCAATCTAAATATACGGAAATAGCTTTTATCTTTAATAATATGATAAAACTTATCTGGAGTTAAGCTTTAAAAAAAGTAATGTGGATTTCCTGGAACAATTTATTTGTAGTGAGAAGATTGAAATGCATTCATGCATTAAATATGCTAAATTAAAGAAAGAAAGAAATAGATAAGTATAAAAAAAGTTTAAAAAAAGGTTTGATATTTTTGTAGAGAAATTTACTTTCTTAATATATCTTTTTAATTTTACAAATAATAAAGTCACAATCATTATCAATTTTTGAAATCATAATCTATATATTTAAAAGCAAAGCCTTTTTTGTTTTGTCAAATTCACATGAAATCGTATCCAATACGTATGCGTAAACTTAAATCTAGAAGCTAAACAGTTTAAGAGTACACTCTAATACGTAAACGGTGGTCAAGGTGCGTTTCGATTATTGTGTGGGTTCGATCCCCGCTCTGAACAGAATGTTTTTTCTTACTTTATGGCTATAATTCATTTTTATAATGCCACATTTAATTCATTTGGAAAAGTTATATAATTTGTATTTTTTTTATTACAATGCTTTATAATTAAGTAAAATTTAACACCCAAGAATATTTTATTTTAAAAGCAAAGGCTTTTTTTGTCAAATTCACAAGAAATCGTACCCAATACGCATGGGTAAACTTAAATCTAGAAGCTAAACAGTTTTAGAGGGCACTCTAATGCGTAAACGGTGGTCGAGTGGTACAAGGCGCGTTTCTTCACTGTTTCGATTATTGTGTATGTTCGATCCTCGCTCTGGACAGAATGTTTTTACTTACCCATCATACGTAGTATAGGGTAAGTCTTGTAATCGTTTTGAAAATCGAAATTTTTTTTGACGAATTTACACGTTTCAGACACAGCAGATTCCGAAAAACATATTTTTAGAAGAAAAAAATTTGCCGTCCGTCTGTGTGTCTGTGTGTCTGTAAGCGCTCTATCTCCCAAAAAAATTGAGATAGAGACTTGCAATTTGGTATGTACTTAGTATGTAATAATGGGTTGGTTGGTTGATTATTGACGGCCAATTATCTACACTAGGGATATAGGCCCGGGGGGAGTGCCCTTCGTGGGGGTCTTTCTAAGGGAACCTAACCCGTATTTACGCATGGATAAATCCACGGCTCGAAGAAAACCACGAAAACTCCGAACGATTAGGCCGACGGGCGCGATTGGGATCGAACCCAGCACCTCCCGTCTACCAGCTTCGAGAGCACAACCTCTCAGCCACTGGTGGGGCCCATGTAATAATGGGAAGAAGCCTATTTCATTTCAATAACCTCGATTAACCGGAACTATTTTTTTTTTCGGACTCTCGAAATATTCGTTCTGATAAAAGGTGTATAAAAATTTTCAAAATTGTTTATTTTAAGAAATGAGTATAAAAGAGAATAAAAAAAAACAAATTTTACATAAAGCATGAAGTCGATCGGATAATGAGTTGCCGAGATATTTGGAATCCTATTTCCCACACTCTTCGATTTTTCATGACCCTGTATTTCATTCAAATGTCACTTCAAAGATATATTTTAATTGGAAATTTGACGCTTAATAAACTGCTCGTTAATAGGATTATTATTTTTGGAGTTATAAGGAAAAACCTCTTTCAAGCAATTCAGTAATCGAGCCTTTAAAGTTTATGACGTCATCAAGCCACGATTTTATTTGAATTGCAATGCATTTTATAAGTAGTTTACACATTTTTATTTTAATATTTTACATTATGCATATCCATGATGGGTAAGTATTACGGTGGCCCCCAACGACTAGTTTCTTACATTATGGCTATAACTCATTTTAATAATGCCACATTTAATTCAGGAGGAAAAGTTATATAATTTGTATTTTTTTTTATTACAATGCTTTATAATTAAGTAAAATTTAACACCCAAGAATATTTTGTTTTAATTACTAAATAAAAAATATGTATTATAAATCGTTAGCTGCAAACAGCAAATTTTAAATGCGGGGTTTTAGAATCAGGCTGATAAAAAATAATTTAATGAAAGTTTTTAAAGGTCGTGTAGTTTAAAAAAAAATAGAAATACTAAATATTGTATTTTTTCCATAATACTAGGACTGTGGTAAATAAAATAAGAACAGTATCTGATTAAAAAACATGAAAAGAAAAAAAGAGAAAAAAGAAAGAAGCAAAAATAACCATATATGAATTATACAAAAAAAATCAAGCTGAATATACTTATAAAGAGTTCAATATGTTTCAAGGTGTTCTTTTAAGTAATGGCATTTTCATTTTCTTAGTATATTCTCTTTTTTAACTCTGCAATTGTAATTGATTTATATGCAATTAAGAACTCCATTGTTTTAAAATAGCTCTCTAAAATATGTGGAACGATGTATTTACAAATTCCTTTAATTTTTCCAAAGGATGTATGCGAATAAGACTTTTGCTTTGAAAATTCGCAAAGTTAGCTGGATATTATAGATTTCCTTACAGTTTGGCATTTGTTCTAGATCTAGTTATTGCAGAATTGGGCTATGTGTTTATATGTTTGATTTTCTTACCTTGAAACAGATGGCGCCATTAACGCTATCGGGAGTAATAACATCCTAAACATCTATATATTTAAAAGAAAAGGCTTTTTTGTCAAATCCACATAAAATCGTGCCCAATACGCATGCGTAAACTTAAATCTAGAACCTAATCGGTTTTAGAGCACACTGAAATGCGAAAACGTTGGTCGAGGAGCATAAGGCGCGTTTCTTCTGTATTCCGATTATCCTGTGGGATCGATCCCTGCTGTGGACAGAATAATTTTTCTTATTTTATTCGAATGATTCTTAAAAAATTTCAAAATCTTTAAAACAGCTATGAATTTTTTTTATGGTACTATCAAGTTGTTTTCCATCAAGTTTTGACGGGCTCCATCTAGTGTTATAAGTAAAATCTATTCCACCTCTGTAGGTATACTTATTAATAACAAAAAAAATTCTAAGTGCTTTTGTATAAAGTATACTTTTATGTAAATTACATTTTTGATAATATTTTATCAACAAGTCTGGTTTAATGAGAGATTGATCTCATGTCATACAATTTTAAAACTGAGCCTTTTTAAAAATATTTATTTATTTAGTTCTTCCAAAAGGGGTAATTTTAAACTGCAAATGTACGTGCTGCGTAATGGTAAAACAAGAATAATATTATTATTTGTGTGTGTGTTTGAAATATTACTTGTATTACAATGGAAAATCTTTTTTTTTCTTTTCAATGTGGAAAATTGTCTCTGTAAAATAAGAGTTAATTATTATTCTTATTAAGAAAATATTTTAAGAAATTTCCTTTTGTGTTATTGAATTCCATCAAAAATATTTCAATTACGAAAAATTAGGGTGTCCCAGAAAGGTTGACACTTTCTTTAATTATTGACCTGCTTGCGATTAGTAGGGAAACTACAAAAAATTCCAAAAATGTAGGCAATACGATTATATTAATGAAGTATTTCTGTCATTAATTTTAAAAAAGATGGATGCACTTCTTTAAAAGACTAAAAATGAACTTCTTTAAAAGATGCACCTCTCGACAAAATTGGTCAAACAGAAAAAAAAAATCATTTTGCTGCAACAACATAATAACATGAAAATGCATATCTATGTCTTTCAAAATTGGATGAGTTAAAAAGATTAATTAAAAAAAATATCTTTGTAATTGGGGCCCTTATATCAAATTAGATATGAAAATATGTGAGATATTGTAAATACAAACATGGACGATAAAAATTTCTCAATTAATTGATTATAAACAAAAGATAATTGATGCCTGCAACGTTATTATTGGCGAAGAGCTCGAATTATACTGAATTTCAATGTTTACCTGAAGCATTGTTAGAAGTGCTCAGTAATGTATTAAAGGTGAGAGAAGGCTCCTTGAAAATGCTTTGTGATTTTTTTTTTATTACGTTTCTAGGATTTTAAACTGCATTTTTCTGTTAACATGACCAATATCTGTGTAAAGCCTTATTTAGATGTACTTTAATTTATTTCATTCCCACTTGTTAAAATATGTTTGATCTAATGAACGATATCGTCAGTTTGTAAATGGTCTTTATTTGCATTCATGAAATTCCCTTTTAAATGTTACGTAAAAGCCGTGTAAGTCATTTTTTTCTTTATTGTAATTCAGTTAATTTTAAAGATAGATGTATGTAGTTTTTGTAACGTTCTTTTTGAAGTAAAATGAAAAAAAAATGCAATTGACTAATTTCATCGGTGGGGGGGGGGGAGGGGGAGCTCATAAAGTTTTTTTTAATTAGTGAGAGAATAATTTCATTAACGTAATCTGATTTTCTACCCATTTTGAAAGCATTAGCAATTTATATCCCACAGGTAAAAAATTAAAACACGGTTCAACCATTTTTAGACACCCTGTTTATTTTACTTTCTTTTCAGATGTGAAAAACATACATAAAGATGAAATTTAATTTTAATTTTTCATGGCCTATAATTCCATATCTTATAATCCCAAATAGTAATATATTTTTGAACAGCATTTAAATATGCATTAATCCCACTGGCATAATTTTCTTATAAAAATATTCATCTTTTGATTAAAAATAGTTTCTTAAAAAGGAATTTTTTTATGTTTTTATTCCCCTGTGGAGAAAAAATAACTTTTTTCTTTAAACAACATAATATAATCTGGCTTCAGTCTCCGTTCAGATAAAAAGTAGGAATCTGACAGAAATGACAGACTAGTGATAAGAAATATATGAAATTTTTCCCTTATCTTTTCAGTATCGGAATCTTTTAAGATTAATGGGACTCAGTACAGAAGAAAAATAAAACACGTTGTTTACTTTTTTAAACTTATTTTTGGTTATTACTAAATGAAAATTGAAAAATAACTAATCTAACGGAAAAATACGGTTTTTACCTAAAAAAAATAAATTTTGTACCAATTTTTAAATTATCATTTGTTTTTGAAAATATAGAAATAACATTTAACAATTTCATTTACGTTTAAAAGAAAAATATTTCGGGATATTTCACATATAATATAGAAATATCTTGCGTATTATTACAATCCAGCAGTTAGCATTTTTAACAAAAGATTGCACTATAAAAAAGACAAATGTTTCGTAATCCACGAAAATACAATACAACGAAGAACGAAAGTATACAAAATATTCTTCTGAATTGACCATGATTGCGAAAAGTGTTTTTTATCTTTAGAAATCTCAGAAACTAATATATTTTCGAGATTTAAAGAAGCATTTATAAAAACAAAGCTTCTTTTTCTTACACTGATTTTTGGAAACGTTTCCGAGCAGTTTAGCTAGTGTATCAAACAGTTTTCTCATAGCACAAAGTTGATAAATAACCAAAGTTGTTATTCAACATAGTTAGTAGTTTGAAACGTTTACAAGAATTATTTTTCTTGTGTGATATAATTGTGTACTTTTTAAAATGTTTTTAACTTTTTAATAATTGTGATTCAGAAGTAATATGTTTAGTTATTTGAGGTGATTATTTTGTTTTATTTTCCCATGTGCATTTTATTTCTAAAAACCAATGTTTTCCTATGCTATATTCTTGCAGTATACCCTGTATAACTATTCTATCCATGCAGTTTTCTACCTCTAGCTAATAGTTAAGAAGGTTCAAACGTTGCTCTTACGGAAGATTCATTCTAATTAATGTTTTCTTAGGCCATATTCTTGCAGTACACCCTGTATAACTATCCTATCCATACAGTTTTCTACCTCATGCTAATAGTTAAGAAGATTCAAACTTGCCCTTATGGAAGATTCATTCTAACTAATGTTTTCCTAGGTTATATTCTTGCAGTACACCCTGTATAACTATCCTATCCATGCAGTTTTCTACCTCTTGCTGATAGTTAAGAAGGTTCAAACGTTGCTCTTACAGAAGATTCCTTCTAACTAATGTTTTCCTAGGGTATATTCTTGCAGTACACCCTGTATAACTATCATATCCATGCAGTTTTCTACCTCTTGCTGATGGTTAAGAAATTTTAAACGTTGCTCTTACGAAAGATTCATGGCCTCATTCTCTTACCAACTTTTAAAATATTTCCCTGCGCCACACAAGTTATTGCTTTGTAATTTAAAATAGATTAATACTTTCTGTAAAATTAAATGTATTTCATTTTTAGAATGAAGTTACATATATAACTTGTAAGACATCCTGGTTTTCTTCGTCGAGACCGAAAAGATAGCGTATATATAGACATTATCTAGTATGGATTGGTCTAATTTTTTATCATCTGAACTTGTACGCATAAAGCCAAAAAACAAATACTGTTCTCTGGAAATAAGAAGCCTTTCTTATTATTCGAAAATGTTCAATAATGCTTCCAAATCTTAAATTAGTCATCGTTATTAATATTTTTTCACTTGAAATGAAATCAGATATCCATTTTAAAAATTATTTATGATATCAATTCTACAAACGTACAGCAATCTCACTAATATATATATATATATATATATATATATATATATATATATATATATATATATATATATATATATATATATATAATTATAATATCTATGAATTTCAAAAAACATATCAAGTTCTATTATCATTCTACTTAAATCTCCAAAGAGATAATTAATGATATTGTGTATACAGAATACCACATAGCTAATAATTAACATGTGCAAACATAATATTACCATAGCTTGTGCTTCAATGGTAATTGGCCAAATTTTACTCATACCTAAAGAATATTGAAAAAAGAAAAAAGAAATAGAGAGAAAGGGAAAAAAAATTATAAATTGGAGTTGCAATTAAGTAAATACAAATGGATTAATAAATTAAATATGAACCATATACAATGGAAAATTGGACCACATGAGAATTAAATATGAATTGGGTATGAAAAAACACATGCCCATGTACTCATCAGCCTGGATGCACCCACATGTGTTTTAAATAATAATTCAGTGTTTCATAATTCTACTGGCATAATGCTAAGATCAGTAGAATCATCCAGGTACACTGAATTATTACCAGACAACAATTGGAAATATTAAAATTTGGAAATATTTAAATAGGAAATAAAAAACCATTAAGAATATACAATATATTTCACACACATCGATTATCCCAAAAACTGTATTTAACACCTCAGGAAATTACCACGAGATAACAGTTTTGAAATAATAAAATTGGAAATATGAACGCGTAAAGTGTAGATAAAATATTTTACTCCCAATAATTATACAGAATCCTTAAAATGTCACAACTTCTGCATAATATTCACATCCACATGGCAATGCATCATACATGTTGACTAAGTCGAGTTGAGAGAAATGATTTGAAAGACAAGTTGAGAGCACACTTTTTTTAAAACACAACAACATCATCGATGACACCCAAACACAAAATGATTCAAAAACACACAAAATAATTCTGGTTTTAATACACTTATAACAAAATTATATCCGTGAATATATATTACTCCATCCAATTTTAATTCCTGAAAGTAAAATTAATATACAATCAATAGCTCCCTCTATAGTTAAATTAAATATAATATTAACAATATTATCAACAACTACCTGAAAGGTAAAGTGTCGCCATCTATTGGTATTATAATAATTCATAATTAATATTTAGTTAGATATCCACTTTATTAGTTACATACTCACTTCATTAGATTTAATTATATAAATAAACTTTAAAAAACAATACTAACTTGTAGTTTTACTTTAAATTCAAATAAAATATAATACTACTATATGAATAAATCTACACAGAATTAATTCAACTTGCACAGCATTTCAGATATTCTTAACAAGAATATATTATGTAAAAGAGATATTATTTTAATTCAAATTGTTTTTGCTGCCAGCTGTGTTAATCCACTGATATTATAGACATATTATTAAATAATTAATGTTTTATTTTTATTACTACTTAAATATATATTAGACTTTTTATTAAATAATTAATGTTTAATTTATACTACATTGTAAATATATTTTATATTTCATAGATTAATTTAAATATCTAATTAAATAATTCATAAACAATTCAAAATATCTCAAAATTTATAAAATTGATAATTAATAGTATTACTACTGTTTTTCAATCAAATTAATGCAATGCAGTAATTAAAATACTTGTTAAATTTAATTATTCATAGACAAAAATAAAAACTATATATATTTATATTTATATATATTGCAAATAGATATGTTTATGAGTTATAATCACCAATGTTATCCATGTATAATTTAATTTGTTATTGTATAAGTTAATTTATAAATGTATGAAAACTGCACATCAATAACACCTTAAACAGAGGTGATCGGCAACGCACAATCACAACTATACAAAGTGTATATAATGTTCAATCAAATATTAAATTTCCTAATATGTTATAATTGTAATTATGTATGTTATAATTGTAATTTTCTATATAAAGTGTATACAATGTTCAAACAAATATTAAATATTAGATTTCCTAATATGTTATAATTATAATAATGTATGTTATAATTATTATTTTCTATATCTTTTGTTATATGTTATCGCACACTAAAACAATAATTTATTACATACCTTGTTTATATTTAAATTATATAATAAATGTTATTTAAAAGAGTTGATGATTGAATTTATCATAAATATTGGATAACCATATATTTTTGCTTGATCTCGAATATATCTAATATTTTTGTTTTTATTTATATCTGAGCATAAGTATTTTATACGATGTAGATAATTGATAATTATATTTTTATAAACAGATTTATGTAAACATGAAGCAAAATTGGTAAAAATATTTACTTTAAATGGGAAATCAAATCTCTTATCATAAATATCAAAAATTAATTTATAATTATTAGTAGTATTAATTTTTTTAAGTCAAGAAAGTTTATATTATTATTAATTAAATCATTTTCGCTTAATTTAAGCTGAGTAGGATAAAAATTGAGTGGTAATGTGCAATTTTTTTCATTGAAATAAAATATGATAATGTCATCAATATAGCGATAAAATACATAATCATTGTTCGGACTTATATTTCTTTCATAATAATATAAGTAAAGGTCAGAGAGAATACTAGATGCGGTTCCGCCCTGCGGAATTCCCTGGCATTGTTTATAGATAATATTGTCATATATAATGTAATTATTATGCAATGTAAAATTTAGTAAAGTTTTAAAAAAATTTACTGAAATATGTTCTTTTAATTTTAATTGAGATTTAAATTCTTTAAATAATATACACATTGTTTTATGTAAATCTTTTATATCAATGTTATTAAATAAATCATTAAAATCCAATGTTTTTATGAATTTAACCGGATTGATATTATGTATTTTATTAATGAGTTGAAAACTATTTTTTAGGCAATGTTGGTTATTATGTTTTAACGTTATATCATATATCTGCTTTAAAATATTAAGTAGTAAATTGCTTGCATTTTTATTATATGTGTTACAACCGATGGTAACAGTGCGAAATTTAATAGGATTTTTATGAAATTTTGGAATTATAACAAGATAAGGATAATTAAAATTATTACATTTGATTTTTAGTAATTTGTGATAATTTAATAATTTTCTGTTATTTATTTCAATATTTAATTTAGTTTTATTAAAAATATTACTTGTGTTGATTGCATTGTGAATTAACACTTTATAGTATTCTTTACAAATGATAGCATAATTATTTGGAGATTTATCTACATAAGTAATTATAAATTTGTTTTGTAATTCTGATATATGTTTATTTATGTTTTTAAAAGCTGCATGTGTAATATGATGATAATTTTTTATAATTTCATTTTTTAATTTATCAATTACAGAAAATCTCCATTCACTGAAATATTCGATTGGTTTATTGTAATCAACAGCAATTTTATATATAAACAAATCAATATCTTGAATAAACTGCAATATTATGGATTTGATATTACACTTATATGGAAGACGAAATTTTGTGCCATTATGCATTAAGTTTTGTAAAATAGGTTGTTCTACAATATTAAGATCACCAGTAATGATATGACCATGTGTTGTATTTATATACTTTTGATATTTTGGGTCATTACAATAACATGGGTAATTCTTTGAAGAGACCAAATATTTTGCAAAAGAATTGTAATTAAAAATTTTACGTCCAAGTGTGCGATTATATTTATATGTCTTGTGAATGGTAAAATTTTTTATTGGAAAATTATTATTAATGTTGTTTATTATATTGTGTAAATTTATATTATTAAATACATGATTGGAAAAATTTATAATTAATTGTGTATTATTAGTTTTATATTTAGGTTTATTAGAAAGACTTGTATTTAATAGGTTTGCTCTATAATGTAGAATATCATAAAAGATATCACAAAAATGTGTAGAATATTGATTCTTTTTAAATACCTTGAAATATTGGTTTATATATTTCTTTTTTATACTAAAAACATGTTTTCTTATAGCAAGCCAACAATAATCATTACAAAATTGTGCCTCAAGATTATCAAGCTCCTGTTGAATCGCAATATCATCAGTGTATTTTTTGTTATTATGTTTATATATATACATATATATATATATATATCTTTATTTTATATATATCTTTGAATTAAAAAAAAAGTTCTAGCAACAAAACTGACCAAATCTCCATTTTTTGATAGGTAATTATAAAGTGTGTATACAAAATACTATATAGTTAATAAATAATTAACCAATTCAAACATCAAAACCGTATGTAATATTAATGAATAATAATAAAAAATGAACAACCAAGTCTAAAAACTCTAACAATGTAATGACTCAACTTAATAAACACAAAATGATCGATTGCCTTTATTATACAGAGTGAATTACATGTTAAAAAATATAACACTAGCTGTGCATGCCGTCAACACCATCGTGACCGATTGATTTTTGGAGCTCTCTTATATATTGACATTTATTTATTTATTTTTCTAAAACTAATCAATTCTGGAAAGGGATGTTTTTATAGAGCAGAAGATGCTGATGCTTGTAACAGATATGTTAATTTATTCGGAAAGTACTTTCATAGTATAATGTATATAAATTTTAATTATTGCAATTTTTTACGATACTAAATATTTCTAATCTTAATATTAAAGAGACGATATTTTAGAATTCTAATTCGTACTAATTCAGGTCTCTGGAAGTGGTCCCACTCACCCACAAGTTAAGGCAGCATTCTGTACTAGCTCCAGTAAATTTTGGTATCTAGTCTTTGTGGAGAAAGAAACGTTCATTGACTTAGTTCTTCCATTTAAGTGAAAGATCTCGCTCCAATCCTAGGAGGTGGCTTGACTGGAGGAAGACATATTATCACTAAACAGTGGGCTATTAAGGCTAAAGAAAGTTTTTCTATGTGTATTCAGAAATACACGTTATTGACAATGTGTATTCAAAAATACACATTAGGGAAGGAATTGCTGTTCACTTGTTTTTGTAAACGTGATAAAGAACTGCTGTTTAAGCATCGAATGAAAATAATAAGACTATTTTTTTACCTCATGTCATTTATAAAAACCAAAAGCTTTTAATTTGCTTAGAGTCTATAAAAAAGAAGATTCTATATTATACTAAAGGCAAAGCTTTTTTGACTCCGTAGAAAAGCGACGTAGATCTTGTGAGATCCAATGTCCCAGTTGGCCTTTTCAGGTGTAAAACCCATTCTTGTGAAATAAAGTTAAGAAATTGCAGTTATGTAAATCAACAAATGTTTCCGTAATAATAATTATTATTATTGATACTATTGTAAACATGACTAACTTGAGAAACAATTATCCCTGCCTTTACCATTTGCAGTCTCCACTAAATAGAGAAAAAAATATAGATAAATATTTTCTATGGCACGAGAAATCTTTTATCTGAATGTTATTCTATCCTTTAGATACAGGAGTAATGGGATCCTTCAAAGGAAAATCTTATTTTCTGACTGTTGTTTTCGTTGGTTTCTTTTAATATCTACGAAGCAATTGATTGACTTCGAAAAATAATAAGCGTAGGCGACTTTTTTTTTTTTGTAGAAACTATCCTATACAATAGTGCCAGAGGAGATAAAACCTAATAAGTTTTTCGTTGGTATTTTGGAAATATATATATATATATAATCAAAGAAGCTTTTTCTTTACAAAGATTAAAATAAATTATGTTCAGACCTGGGTAAAAAAAAATAAAACGGACCACTCTGAGCTATTTCATTACCAAATTGACGCAGAAAGATACGAGAAAGAGTCGTGTACATATTAAAACATATTACCCACTTTATATCTAGAGACTTCCAGAATCCAGAATCTCGGGTAAATATATGTAAAAATTGAGCGAAAATGAAAAAAAAAAACAGAATACAGAGTGTCCAGGCATACAAAAGTATTTTTTTATGCAGAGAGGAGACGTCATAAACTCTGCCTAACGCAGGAGAAACAAACAACAGGTTCTTTGGCCGGTACTGAAGTCGGCCGCCCAAAACGATGTTCAGATTCATAAGATGATTACAGGCCAGCATAAAGTTCTCAGTGTGGATGATTTGAAACTGTCTGTCTCTGCACCAGTTGATTTAATATCATTTCTAATGCTACTAAAAGGCATGAGATCGAAGATAATTTCTGTAGAGTCCGCTCATTGAAACTTTTTAATTTGCAAATGAAACTTGGCTTTTTAATGCAACTGAAATTTATAGATAATTATGTGTGATTTCTTTCAGTTTAAGCCATTATTTTTGTACACGTTTAGCCCGAAAAAATATTTTGCACGTGTTAATTTTGTTACAAAATTACCAAACTCACAAATATGTGCTATACATATTGAATAATTAAATCTATATTATAAAACAAAAACGTATCCATCAGTAACAATGACGTCATATTGACGGTGGCACCATCCGACCAATAAATGTCACTTTTACTGCAATTTTTTTAACTTCTAAACATAGTATAATTTCGTTTTAAACCGTCAATTTAAAGGAAAAAATTTTATTTCAAATGCAAATGTTTTGAAAATTGTATATCAATTTATGGGATTTTTATGGTTTTAAAAATAATTTTCAAGCATGATGTTGTGAAAAATATATATCTGAATAGCATGCAGCGCGATAACGGAAGATTCATCCATTTGGACTGAAAGCAATATAAATAGTCGAGTATTTGTTTACCGCTAATATTCCCGCAACGAAATCAAAACTTCATCAGTAAAATAATGAAATAATGTAATATTTCTATTATAAAAAAAAATAATAATAACCGCTGCTGTCGCTGCCGTAAACGATTTTTTTTTTTCGCGCGTATGTGTGTGTGTGTGACTGGAGGTCTTTTTTGGCTTATTAAGAAAACTATTGCATATCAAAATATCAAAAATTGTAGTTTTTTTTTTTTAGAAAAATGTATGATAAACACATTGAAACATACAGTTTTAAATCGGAGATTTATTTTAACAGCAATTTAATGGTAAAGTCGCACAAAATAGTTCAGTTAAAAAGTTTTATAGTACCGATTACTATATGCATAGCAATTTAAACGTGTTTTCGCAGGCACATACTTGACTGTTTTGCGGTGTGCAGAGTGCAATCATTTTTTTAATTTGTCTAATTTGTTCAGTTTTTCTTCACTTTCTTGTTCAATTTTTCAATATCTCAATATCGATTTATTTCACATTTCAAAAATGTAATTTTTTCCCTATAGTATTGTTACCATTTTTTTTTTTTTTTTTTTTTTTTTTTTTTTAAAGAGCAAGTAATAATATTTCCGAACATTTTAAAATTGAAAAATATGTACAGATGAATGTTAAAAGAGAAAAAAACTTTAAAATAATTAAATTATTATGCTTGAAAACCATGAAAAATGATAAAAATTACGCCTTATTTAAAAACCCGAAAAAAAATCCAAATACTTTACGCATAAATATTAAAAGAGAAAGAAAACTTTAAATTCATTAAATTATTACATTCTAAAAACATTAAATGGGGTAAATTACCTTATATTTAAAATAATGTATTTAAAACGTCATATTGAAAACGATTTTTTTTATAGCGCCTAAAGAAAAAATTTCATTTCAATATTCAGAAAGATAAAATGAAAATTATAGATGACGTTCAATTAAAATAGAGAAAAGAATTCGTGTATAACCTATACCTGTTTCTTAAAAAAAATCTAAAACGTGATATAAAGAAAAAATATGAGCGTAAATATTCTAAACGGAATGCTGTTCATTGGCATTGTTATTCATCGAGGTTAATGTAATTCTCATGCAGACGAATTTTTGTAGCCTCGAACTTCAAAAGAGAATATTGGTCATAGTGTCATTTTAAAAATCCGGGAAGCAGAAAATTTTTTTACTTAACCATTTTATACAGCTGATTTTCAAATGTATAATTGATAGTTCTTAATCAATCACAGGAACAGCAGGGCGCTGTCGTGTCAACGGTGGATGAGGCTGTGGGCACCGACAAATCCCACAGTCAAAGGGAAATAAATGTCAACCCGATTACAGAATTTCGCCATTGGTCTTGATAATATCATTTAATCTTCCGTAATCGTTGTAATAATTTTAAAGCAGTGCCTAGATGGGGGTTGTTGAACGTAGCTCGTAGGGAATACAGCCTCCAAGTAGTATAAATAAATCGCAAATTTAACAGACATGTAATCAAATTTAGCGCTTAAACCACTGACATTACGAGAATCAAAAAAGCTGCTGTAAGTAGCATAATCTTTGGCGATTTCTTCGGCTATTAACTGCTGGCATGTGACTAATACGAAAGTATCACTTTTAATAAATTTCAAAACTTTATTTAAGTACATTATTGATATTTTTCATACAAAAATGTTTTTTTCATGTTGTTAATGGGCAATCTAAAGAAATATATTAAATATAAAACATCCTGCAGAGTTTTCAATTAAAAAAAAATATTTTTCTTCCTACATTCTGTAATCCGGGAATAACCAAGGTTGGATTCTCCAGCATTTGTAGTTCAGTAATTACATCCTTATGGAAATTATTAAATAATACTATTTCTAATTTTTAGAAATTAATTCTAAAAGGAAAAAAATCAAATGGAGAAAGAATTATTTTACAAACGTAGAAAATATTCCGCTCATACAGTACTTGGAAAAAAATTACAAGATTGTTTCAGATTGTTTCTTAGATACTGAAACTATTTGTTTTCGATACATTTTACTTGTTTATTAAGTATTTCAAAAAGTACCGAAAATTTGGAGCAAAGCAATATCTTTCATGCACTGTTTTATTGTGCGCATTCAGTAAACAATTTTGATTGTGACATATATATTATTATATTAATATTACAATTATATCAGGCAGTTTTATAAATGAGAGATTTTCATTTTCAATTCAGGTTTTTAAGAGTATCTGTATAACCCTCATATGATTTAAATAAAATTTGATACATTTATTTCATTTTGAAGAATTTTATTTGATAGGATGCTGAACAAAGCAGTTTACATTTTTACTCTGATAAATGCTGTAATTTTTTTAATGAAATGATTCATCTGTTATTAAATAAATATATCGAGATTTTTCCAACATTAATATATATTTTTAATTAATTTTGATATTACATATATAACTTATTTAAATAACGTAATATAAATTAAAAATTCCTCAGAAGCTTTTACATTTGCTTTATAACACTTTTTGTTAACACGCATAAGGTTTCTTACGCAAGTTTGATTTTAAATTACCGCTTTATTGTGCAGAATTCTTATTGTATATCATTTCTAAAGCATTTATTTCTTATTGAATAGCATTTCTATTTTTAACCCACGTTTTAATATTTTGTGTTAACACGCATGAGATTGCTTAATACACAACGCTTTAAAATTGCTGTGTTATTGTATAGTATTTCTTTTGTGCCGCGGACTTCGTGTTCGTATTACACGGACGGATCCAAGCAAGAGAACACCACAGTAGGCTGTGCGTTCCTTGCTGTGTCAGAGAACCAAGTACTTGCGGAGAGCCAGTTCCGTCTCTCCGACGGGGCGGAAGTGTTTGCGGCGGAGGTCCATGCGATCAAAGAAGCAATCACCCATGCCCACAGGAGAGGTCTCGGGGAGCTCGACGTCTTCTCAGACTCGAGATCGGCGCTCCAAGCGCTTCACGGACTTGTGCCTCAGCACAAGGTCATTGCCGAGATTAGGGATCTGATTAAAACAACAGGAATTGAGGTTCATCTGCATTGGGTCCGGGCCCATGTTGGTCACATCTTTAACGAGAGGGCGGACAAGTTGGCAAAAGAAGCCACTGCTCGACATGACGTCGATGTAGTGATTCCAGTCACGCGCCGCCAAGCCAAAAAAGACCTCTTTGGACGTGCCTTGTCCGAGTGGCAAGAGAGATGGGACCAATCTGGGACCGGGCGCAAGACCTATGAATCTTTCCCACGCGTCGGCATACGTCGACTGCAGGGCGATTTCTTCATTAATCAGGTCTTCACGGGACACGGCACCTTTGGCTATCACCAGGCTCGATTCTTTCACCCCGACTCTACATGTTTTTGTGGGATTGAGGTGTGTGACATCAGCCATGTGCTCTTCAGGTGCGAGCTCTGGAAGTCTGTGCGGGAAAAGTACTTTCCTCGTGACTTTCGGACGCGAACGCCGCGCGATCTCTGCCTGTGTGGCTACGCCAGAAAGGGTGTCAGGTTGATCATTCACCGACTCCTTATGCGTACACTAGATCGCAACCTTGGTCGCCAAAGAGCAGGCCGTAATCACCGAGCTCTTCCACGCCCACACTTGAACGCACTGCGAAATGCCCGTGGTCCCCACGGCGCAGGACGTAGAGGTAGAGGTAATGGTGCAATCAGTACGCAGGCTTGAGACTCGTCTCATAAGCCGGCAGTTGTCTGTGATAAAATGGGCTAGTCACAGTTGTGTATATATATGTTGTTGTAGTTAAAGTTTGTTGTTAAAGTTTAAAATGTTTAAGCATGTTAGTTTGTTGTTGTTGTTGTAAATTTAGAGTTTATATGTTGTTGTACTAATCCATTCCCTTTCAGGATCCACTGCAAAAGGGAACGTGACAACCTCTGTAGGTTGCTCACACCCCTCGAGCTGTGGTAAAGCAAGAGCCGTCGTGGTAGCTCGACATATGACCTAGCGACCGTCTCCCCCTATGGGGTCTCGCGAACGAAGTCGTCGGGGGTTCCATGGCGGTTCATCAAGGTTCCGTCTCTGCGGAAGTTTCCTCCGAGATGTGGGGTTACTACCGTGACGACCTATGTCACCAACCTTGGTAAAATGACCTGGGGGTCCGCAGTGGGGAGCGGCCTCAGGCCGATCGCAGCGCCGGGCGGGACAAAGCCCTGGTGCGTTAAAAGCCCTTCAGAGGCTTGGGTGCGATGGTCGTTTACGCGCGTCGGCGACCCCCGTGGGCGGCTGACGGCGCAGGATAGTTTTTATCAATTCTTTTTACTTTTGCATACACACGCAAATTCGCTTTACAATTACCGTGAATAGAATTTCTATCAAATATCCCATGGCACAGTTATTTAATCATATTTTATAAATATTTCTTAATATCTTGGACTTATGACAATAATTTCGCAACATTTAAATAAATGTTTTCTCAAAACATCCTTGTGGAATAGCATTTATTTGTCTCCATATTCCTTAAGAAGATTAAAAACTGGATATAGGAATAAAAATTCAAAACTGGATAGCGCCTTTAACTTTATGTACTGCGAAAGCATTTTACTATTTGACTCGAAAAAAAAATCTTTGCTAATCAATTTTTGGTATAAGGCATATAAAAAATTTAATGGGGTCATTATTTTTCAGCGATAATAATTTCTGTACTTCTTTTTGTGCATAACATATATCTCTTATACCAAACCGAACAATATATTTCTAAACGACGAAAGACGAAAGGCGAAAAAGAAGATTCATGTATATTTTATCACCCCTTACAGCACAAAAAATATACAACATTAATCCTTATCTTCTTTCTATCTCATTGTACCATAACGTTGTCATATCCGATAGCTTTCAGCATATTTCTTCAAGATAAATGCAATCTGTGTTACAAGATTTATAATTTCGTAACGATTTTTATCAAGCTTTTTTTTCTGCTTTTCGCAATGAAATTTCCTTTAATGCATTATCAAGATTGAAAATTTAATATTCGTTGATAAAATATTAAGAATGCTTTTATAAATACTAATATACATTATTTCAAGTATTTTCTTTTTTTATCTACAAAATATATAAACCTTAGCTGGTTTATATAAATTTTATATATTAATCTGAATTTCTGAATTAAAAAAAAAAACACGTATATGATTTCTTTACAAAACTTTTGTCTTATCTTCTATCAAATCTCATTATGCTATAAAACTGTCATTTATGATAGTTTTTATTGCTTTTCTTCAAGACAGATGCAATCTACCTTCAGAAACTTATTATTTCGTGGAGATTTTTATCAAGGCGTATTTTTTTCTCTTTTTTTTTTTTTTTTTTTTTATAAAAAACACATTTTAATGCATTATCTGAGATTAAAAAGATAATATTTCTTGATATAAAGTAAAGAATGCTTTCTTAAAGACATTAGTCTAGAAATGAGAAAGGTGCATTGGGTGCAGACCTCGGGAAAAAAAGTATAGAAACTAAAAAGGTGCTTTTTTATGAAAAAAAAAAATCAGTTTGTTTTTCTGAATACCTTCTATCAAGCCTTTAAAACTAGAAATTGTGATAGTATTTGTTTATTTTAGCTATGAAATAAAATTTTTTTGATTATTTAGTCTTATGTATAAAAATTTTGCCTATCTTTATGACAACAACAATGTCAACCATTCCTATGATGTTGGAAATTTCTCTGCCTATCAAATGAAATTAAACAAACATCCAAGAACTTACTAAAAAAATTTAATGATGCCAAATTTTCTTGGATATAATTAGAATCTAAATAGATATTGTGGTACGACAAACGAGCCAAAGAAGAACCAAAACCTATAAATTCACTGAATATGCTAGCATTCAGTTATTAACACAAAATTTTAAACCCTTCCCTTACAACGTGTTTAATTTAGATAACTTTTCCAACTCTAAGAGGATAAATAACACGTGAAAGCGATTTTTATTTAAATGGGGAGCTTTGGATACTTTCTAAAAAGACTTTCTGGCTGCGTCCCTTCTTAATGGGTTTCAGAACACAACAATCTTCAAAAAATATTAGTTGCACTTCTGGTTAAATATTTTTAAATACCTTATTTATTACCTTACTAAATACCTACGATAACTAAAATTACTAAAATTCTACTTTAGTTTAATCGCAAATCTATTATTCCTCCCATTAAAGTGGACGAAAAAAAGTATTTGTCTCAAAATGTATCCTTGTGCCTGCCTAAGAGGAACTGCTGAGACGTCGAAGCCACGTCTGTAGTGCACAGATGTTCTCCCCGGAGACCTTTATTAAGGTCTTTAAAAAAATTGAAAAAAAGCACAGCCGTGAGTCCATAGACTCGAGTCGCCGGAAGAGATACGCTGACAATAGGCGACTGTAAGAAACATGAAAGGTGCATAAATATGTTACAGACTATGGTCATAGACTAGATCCTTATAAATGTGACAAGGGGCGATAGTAAAACCAAACTGGTGACTGTTTAAGGTGAATGGCCATAACCAAGGGCTATAGAAAATTAACAATTCAAAAAGGGGAATATTGTTTGTGTGCCAAGTAAAGAACTAATTGTTAGATAAGTCCATTAGAAAACTAAAAATTTGCTTTAATTATGAACGAAGTGCTGGACGAGAAAAAATCTTATTAAGCCAAATATTATGGGTTTATAAGGGGTGACAAAAATCCCAGCGTGAGGTAAGTGAACAGTAGTAGCAGTAACGGGAGTCTGTTGCTAAAGCGCTACACTCACTTGCTGAGGAACCTGAGCAATGGAATTTATGGAGGTACTCCCTAGATCAACCATGTCCTGTAAGGAAGACAGTGACAGAAGGAGAGAAGGGAGGAAGCTCTAAGGAAACCACTGAACCAGCTCATAAGTGAATCTCCCGTTGTCCGAATAGTCCCAGTGATACTGGCAAATAGTCAATGCATCTTTTTCATAAATTACTGCTCATATATCCATAAAATGTATCCAACTAAATTTTAAATTCTAAAAACTCTAAATTTTAGACATAAATATACCGGAATTTTTAGCTGTTAAATTTTAAATATAGTCTTAAAGATCTACCAATGGTATCTACCAATGAGTATGACTAGGGTCACTCTGTATGTGAGCGGCGACATATAGAATATAAAATGTGACTTGTTGAGGCGATTTTGGACAAAAGCAAATCGTCAAGCAACTTGTCAAGCCTGTTTTTATAGCCAAGTTAATGTTTATTAACTTCTCTCACTGGAGTAAACGAACCCTTCCAGACAAATACCGTCAAGTTCTAGAATGTAGGTTTGCCATATTTCGAACAAACACTTCAGTCTAAGCACAGTTGGAATATACGCCCCCTGCATACGTCGCCACTCTAAATATGACGGCTGACTACTGCTACTTAAAAAGTGGTCATAATCAGTGCAAAACAAAGAGAGTTCTAAAAGGGGTGGGGTCTTTCTTTTAGGGAAATAAGAGGCTTTAAAGTTATTTTTCACTTTATCGCAGCTATGAGAAACGTAACAAATTAATAAAAATATAACATGCAGCTCATTTTTAAGTCTTTTTAATAATAATAAAAATAAAATTTCACTCTACAAGATTTTCCGTGGGAATTTATCGCACTTCATTCTCACTTTATGTAGAAACCTTATGTGATAGAGGAAACAGCACGAACTTGTTTAACTCAACATGTAAACAAATACTTTAATAACACATAAAAAATGAAGAAAACAATATATTCTTTTGCAGCCTTATCTGTGTCAGTTAAGATAATCAGACCATAATGATTAAAACATTTAGCTTGTCTCTTAAGGGGATACCCTAGTAACACGAAGATACTTGCAAACTAATGCTAAACCAATGGAACCAATTCTTTTCAAAGTTTAAGTTTGCATTTTATATTTTAAAATGATTATTTTTTTTTTTTTTTTTTTTCTGAATAGGATGTTTGCGGGCGATATTTAATAACGAGATACTTTCGTACGTTTTCGATTTCGGTTGCAACTTTTTTTTCTGAAGGCGGTTTCACTTTCGAAGGATCCAATGCAAAATAAAAAAGTATTTACAAATATTAAAATGCAAACAAAAAATTCTTAGAGAACGCTGCGATTGGTTTACCATTAGTTTGCGAGTGACTTCGCTTTGCTAGCGTATGCTCATAAAACTATCGTAAGACGTTTCCATATTCGAACTACTGCTTTCAATTATTACAGTGGTTCAGAAAGACAAGAAATTCAATGTTAAATGTATGGTATGTTTTTAACTACTTCAAATGAATTGAATTAAATAAATCTGAAGCTATATTTGAAATACAGTTCTACTTTCCATTTTATCTTTTCGATTTTTATGCTTATAGAAAATCTTTGATTAATTATACATCTATTATGATTCATAAACCGGTATTAAATAAATTGTTTCAACAAAGTAGAAAATGTTAGGTATTTAATTATACTTTGATAGTAATATATTTCAATATTTTTTTTTTTAATTTTTAGATTAAGTTTAATTTATGTTTAGTAAAATATCAATAATCTGATATTGAATCATTGCACATTGCTTTTACAACTTGTGGAAATTTCTGTTTGTTCTGAATAATCATAGAATGTTTCACTCAGAAAAAATTAAATGTCTCCTTCAGAATTATTTCTCATACAAGAGAATATATACCGTAACGCCTTTATTGGAATCTAGAAACGTTTCCCGAATCATAGAAAGACGTCCCATATCTCTCGGATTTTCTGATATGACGCCTTCCAAAATTTTGTACCTTCTTCAAACAAGCAATGATTTAAATTGGTATTTTTTTTTGAATAAAAATGTTTTTTTTTAAAAAAAGAAAAAGAAAAAGAAAAACTAAGTTTCTTCTTCTTTTTTTTTTTTTTTTGCCAGAATTTTAAGGTTAACTATATGTTGAATTGATATTGGTAGGATTTCGAAAGTTTAATTAATTTTTGTTGCTCTGATAAAATTTGTTTTTTATCAATTTTTTTTTATTTGGTGAAAACAATACAATATGACCTATAAATTTGGAAAAAATATATAGAGAACTTTACTTATTATTTATGGGTGTTGCAGGGTAAATATGTAAAAAATTTAACTGTTTAATTTCCCAATATATAACATCTGAAAAAAACTACCTTTAACGGGAAAAAAAATCTTTTTTTTTTTCTACATCTTCTTGTAGAATCATTTTAGAAAAGTTTGCTTTATTTATTGTTTCAATTACAAAAATCAATACACATTAATTATACAAAGACAATATATTTCATCATTAAGACATTACACGATGAAAGCAATATTTCTATCAAATATGCTAAAATATTTTAAGGGTTTAATCATCCAATGCACAAATCTGAAGAAATTGGCCCGTACTCCCATTGAAAAAAAAATCCTTAAACAGGTTCTTTTTTCTTATTAATAGAGAATGATTTTGGCAATATCTTTCTTTATTTGTTATTCAATTAATTTTTTTTAACTCTTAATTATTACTTCAACCATTTCTTATTATAAAATGTCCTTTATTTTATGCCTTTTTATGCTTTATTTCTTTAAATAATGCCTTTGGTTCAGTTCCAATAAATGTGTTCTTGCGAAAAGAAACGTGGCGAAAGATCTCCTTTATCATGTTCAGTACTTATCTTGTTTAAACAGCTGCTTCAGCCATAGCGCCAGGATTTAAAAAGCACATAAATAAAATAAATCATGAATATATTGTGGGTTACACGGCTTATGAAAGCTGGGAATCCTTTTTTTATATATAAAATAGCTAAATCTAAGAAAATAGAACCCCAGGCTCTTAAAATCTATTAGAAAATAAAAAAAGCAGAAACTGCATAATTTTATAAACGTTTAATACAATGACGAAAGAAAGCAATATGGGCAAAGCAATGGTTCTTAGTCTATTTTTGTTTATTATGTGTGAAACACAAACTAAAACAAATATATTAAATATATATATATATATATATATATATATTTAAGTTTGATTTTAGAGGAGAAGTAGTAATAAAAAATGTATTTAATGCGGTCAAAGAAAACAAAATAAAGTACTTATAATAAAGAATATATTATATTTTATGCTACTTATAATGTCCATTAAAATGTGAGTATGTGTTTGTATTTCACGTCTACTCCTCCGAGAATTGGGTGAATAACGGGATGATAACATCAATTATTCGTAAGTATCAAAAGATATAATAATAACTTCAGAAATTTCAACAATTAAATTAAATTCGATCATAATCTTATTATTATTATTAGTTGCATGTTTTAATGAGATTTCTGTAATGGTAGCAACTGAATAACTCCATTGTTGTGGGTGAAAGAGAGAAAAGAGGAAATAATCGAGTTTATTATCATTTTTATTGGCGCCATTTTTCTCATCATATTTCCAAAGGAAAAAATATTTCCAATTTGGATAGATAGTGAAAATAAATTTTTTTGATTAAATTAAATTTTTGAAAAAAATTCGAAGGAAAAAAAATTGTGTTTTCACATATTCAAGCTTCGTGAATCAGTTTATTCCACAGAACCAAAAATCATCTTTCGAAATACCCGTGTCCAAAAATCAATACATCTTAGCTTTTTTAACACTTTTCAACATAGTTGAAATATTTTTTTTAATTGTGTTTGTCTGGTCGTATTCTAACTTGCGTAAATGTACTTGGATTGTGATGTAATTGATATATGTTATTGAGGTTTACTATGGTATGTTTGGTATCCAGATTACTTTTGCGTATCATCTGTAGTTAGCTTACAGGGATACTCAACTTTATTCCCGTACATTACGGTCATTGGGGGAAAAACCGTTTCAGTGAATTTTAATGATGTTACACTATTTGAAGCCTTATGAAATTGATATTCATCATTAAAGTGGGTGGCAACATGTTTTGTGTAGAGTATAGAGTAAGTAGCAATTATATTTCGTTTACAAGGACAAACAAAATAATTATATTATATTATGATATATGGTGAAAAATCGTTTTCAGTGTATTTTAATGATGTTACACCATTTCAAACATATGGAAATAGATATACATTACTACAAAGACACTCAAAATAATTCCGTTACAACAGGTACTGTGAACCGTAATTGTTGGATGTATGTTTTCATCTAAGTTATGTTTTTTAAAACTTAAAATATTTGTAGTGTATTACGAGGTGTGTAGATTATATATTGGGCTTCACGAAAGAATTTGCACACATTACTGGATGTGGGCAACAATTGATAAAAATGAATTTTTACTGCGTTGTGTTTTTTTTTCATTTCATTGTATGAACAAAAGAGAAGTTTCTTAATGATATTCAGGTAGTGTTGGAAAATGTTTCATAATCTATGCCATGGTGCACGATTTTTCGTTTTTGTTGAACATTACATTCATCCAAAGAATTTAAAAAATAACTTTCATGCAATTATTGTCCACTATTCAAAAGAATTTAATTAAAAAAAACATTTCAACTAATTATTTCTTAAAGATTGTTGTCAAAACTTTTGACAAGAGGGGTAAAAGTAGAGTGATTTAGAGGATAAAAATGACATATTTTTAAGAATTCGTTTTAATTTATAAAACTGGAAATATTTTTGTGTAAGTTTGCCAAAATGAGCAGTTCTATTCCACCAGCTTCGAAATTTGAAACCAAATCTTTAAAAAAAAATAAAATGTTTTTGACAAATTGCGTCATTGAAAACATGCATTTACATTGAGAAAATTTTTAATCTGCATTTTTAAACATGATTTCTTGTATGAAATTCAGTATTTAATAAAATTAATAATATAAATATTTTCTAAATTCACAATAAAATTAGATCTATTTTCTCAAAAAACAATCAAGAGATTTCATATGCAATTTAAATGCAATACATCGATTTTCCACGTATTGTTTAACTACTTCAAACATCACAAAATTGATATGTGTTATCAAGATGCACTATAGCTTTCTCTACGGAAAATTGAATATAGTGAAGGTCGCATTTATGCTTCTTTTACAGGGTTGCATAAAAGAGTTCATAAGTAATTGGTGGAGTTGTTTTTTCGGTTCGTGTTATGCGATTTTCTGCTGATTTTAATTTTAATTTACTATTTCTGCGTTAAAAATATCAACTTTTTATCTACAAAAGTGCTCGTCATTACTGTTATACATTTTAAATTGAATAAATTTTAGTAGAGTTAAACAATGTAAAAAATAGATTTCCCCACATTTGCCATCGTTGCTGTAAATTCAGCTTTACAGGCTTTTGCCAATTGTGTTTTTTCATATTTTTCACATAGAAATTTATCTTATAAAATGGGATCAGTACATCGTGGTTATCAATATTCGCCAGATAAAGCGCATTTTTTGAGTTAAACAGTAGGTTGTCTTATAAACTTCTTTCATTGTACCAACAGCAGAAGTTTTTGAAACAAGGTTTTCACATTGCCGAAAGCTACTTCATAATACGGGTCTAACGCAAGATTTTTCTTGTTTTGTCTTGTCTTTACAATGCCTATTATACAAAATGTTTTAAAATAGCACAAATTAAAATTACAATTGAAAATTTCTGTTTGTTTCGAAATCATAGAGGTGCAATGTCCAAGATAATATAAAAAATTATTTTTGCTACTCTAAATGTATTATTTGCATTAAAAATTTATTCTCTTTAACGAAAAGTTTAACTATTATCCCACTATTCATTAATGTTTTCACCGTGTTCATTCATAGTTTTATGTACCTGCTCTTCGCACAGAATGAAAATATTGCAGATGGATGAGGATGAGAAACCTCAGTGTGTTTGTTAATAATGCTTTCTTTTTATTTTTGTACATTCAATTTCGTAGTAGAGTCCATTGAATAACATCACGTGTAATATGTCAGTAGACTATGGATCTGATTGCAGTAGATTAGCTGTAAGATACGCATCTTGGCGCTAAAATAAAATCTGTCAACGAAAAGATCTGTCAACTTTTTCTTTCCTTTTTTTCCATCGCTTAACAAAGACGATGTTTTAAAGTCCATCCTCCAGAAATTCCTATTACCGTAAAGGTTATTGCTTTAAAAGATTTCATCAATTTTCTATAAACCCATTGTCTGAAAAACCATCTTTTGCGGATTATCTTCCTTCTGAAATAAGTACATTTAATAAAATAAACTGGGCAATTTCGAAAAGAAGGAACACCATTGCAATAATCGTCGTGCGAATAACATGTCAGCATCGTAAATTACTTCTAGAGATCCATAGAATGGTGTGAACCTTTTTTAGTTCTTGTCTGTTGTTAGCGAATTTATTTTTCTTTATCATCATGCAAACTTCCCATGTCGCTTTTTGATAGATTTCTTGTTGATTTTTAATGCTTCAAAAACCAATCATTTGTCGCTTTTCTCTCTATAAGAACAGTTTAGTCAGTTGTTATGAGTTACATTTTTTATTCCTCACTAATGTTCAATTTATATTAAAACAAAACTAGTCGTTGGGGGCCACCGTAATACTTACCCATCACGGATATGCATAATATAAAATATGAAAATAAAACGTGTAAACTACTTACGAAATGCATTGCAATTCGTATAAAATCGGGCTTGATGACGTCATAAACTTTAAATGCTCTATTACCGCATTCCGTAAAAGAAACATCGTTATAAATCCAAAACTAATAATCATATTAACTAACGGTTTATTGCGTCAGATTAAGCGTCTCATTTCCAATTAAAATGTATATTTTAATTGAAATTTGGATGAAATACGGGGTCACGAAAAATCGAAGAGTGTGGAAAATAGGATTACAAATATCTCGGTAACTCATTATCCGATCGACTTCATTCTTTATGCAAAATTTATGTTTTTTTATTGTATTTTATATTCTCTCCTTAAAATAACCAATTTCGAAAAATTTTATATATCTTTTATCAGAACGAATATTTCGAGAGTCCGAAAAAAATAGTTTCGGATAATCGAGGTTACTAAAATTCAATAAGCTTCTTCCCATTATTACATACTAAGAAGCTTCTTCCCATTATTACATACTAAGTACAGATCAACTTTCAAGCCGCTATCTGAATTTGTTCGGGAGATAGAGCGTTTGCAGACACACACACAGACAGACGGACGGCAATTTTTTTTCTAAAAATATGTTTTTCGGAATCTCCAGTGTCTGAAACGTGTAAATCCATCAATTTTTTTTTTCGATTTTCAAAACGAGTACAAAACTTACCCTATACTACGTATGATGGGTATGTAATAATAATAAAACAAAAAGTCAATTCCACTTTTTCATAAGTTAGAGTTAATTATTTAATATGTTTATCAAATTATTTTGCTAAATAGATTAGATGTTTCCAGTTTTTCTTCTTTCCTTTCATCATTTTTGAGATGCTTACCAAAGACGATGCATATGGTGATTTAAAACATAAACTGATACGTATTACCGAAAAATTCCTCCATTTTAGGTTATTACTTTAAAAGATTTCACTCATTTCTACGTCCATTATTGTAAAAACCATTTTTTCCGGATCATATTCTTTCTATTGTAGGTAAATTTGATAAAACAATCTAAACCTATTTCTGGAAAGGTGTGGGTAACGTATAATGTGACAATATCGTAAATTAATTCTATATATCCGCAAAATGGCGCGAACATTTTTTAGTTCTTATCTGTTCTCAGCCGAAATAACTTTTCTTTATCACCATACAATAACCCTATATTGTTTTTCCACAGGTTTCTTGTTAAATTTTTACGCTTCAAAGAACAATCGTTTATCGCTTTTTTTCTCTATAAGAACGGGAGAAACTCTCTGTCGATATATAAGTGAAAAGAATGCTATCTTTAATAAAGTGGTGCACATTAACTACTTAAAAAAAAAAGGCTGTAGAAGAGTGGTATATATTTTTGTAGTTGTTGTTGTTTTGTTACAATTTATTTACAAAATTTTAATAAACTGAAATGCATTCATGTCCCAAATATACTAAATTAAAGCAAGAATAAAGAATGAAATAGAAAATATTCTTCCATGTTAATTTTAATTCTTCTGTTGCCAAAACTTTCCATTTAAATTACGCTTAATTAATTAACAATTATAGTTATACTAGGGGGCCTACCCCCTGCGAGCTACGCTCGCCAACCCCCGCTCAGACTTCGAAGCCTCTAAAAACTTGACAGCGTGCTTTGTTTTAAAAATATTGGTAAATCTGTAATTGGGTTGCCATGCTTTTAACGTTTTAATGGGGCATTTTTTTATTACCATGGCCTCATACACAGCTGTTGCGACAACTGACGACTGTTTTCGGGATTGATAAGTAAAATCAATTACAACTAAAAAACCAGCTTGTATAAAATGGTTAGGTTTAAATTGTGGCTACCTCTCGGACTTTTATAACAACGATCTGTATTCTATTCTTTCTTTGCGTTTAAGGATGAGAAAAATTCCATCTGCTTGTGAATAACATTAAGAACCACGGTATTGAAAAGTACTGTTATAGACATTTTCATTAACAGGTTTTAATTTTCTCTCTATTTTAGTGCGCCATCATGCATATTTTCATGTTATTTTAAATATGTAAATTATTTATTTTAATTAATATGTATATACGAATTTCTAATAATTATTTATCATACAAAATTAATTAAACATTTTGTGCATGCATGCCTGCATTTATTCGGCATCAATTGATGACATATTTAAACAATTTTGCTATCCGCGATAATTTTACACCTTGTTGTGTCACTTGAATATTGTCCATAAGAAAATCGGGTACTTTTCCAGTATAGGATCCTTTGCTTTTAGTTTTGGCGTAATTCGAGCTTCGAAAAGGGATACATTCGTTAATATACATAGATTTGTTGCCAAAAGTTATGAAAACAAACCCAATGAGCTTTTGGTGCTTTTCTATTATTGCTTGACGCTTTTTTTAAAAATGCTTGGCGCAATTCGGGCTTCAGAAAGTGAGATTTGGTGCCAAATGACATTAACAGCCATGGAAACAAATTCGACGATTTTTTTGTTTATATGCGTATTTTAATTATTCGTATATTATTATTGTTTTTCTATACAAATTACTTCTGATTATATATAAAATAGGATAAATGACATTTTACGCTAAACAAATTGTATAAATATTTTTTTGCTCCTTTCTTTTGCGTTTACATAAATGACGTCATTTGGACGAATTTATTCAAAACATTTTCAGTTTATAAATTAAATTAAATGCTGACAGGCGATTGAATCCTGACAACGATAGAAATGTGATTTTTTTTTCAAATTTTCCTGAAAAACATAATTTAATCACAATCTTGTCTTCATTATCGATTGAAATAAAAGATAAATTCAATTTCAATTTGAAAATGACGAATAAAAAGAAATCAATAATCCCTATCGGGATCCTTTTCAATTTTTTCCCTTTTTTGTCACAAAAAAACTGAGTAATTAGTTGCCATCATTACAGAAATGTCATTAAAATTAGAAAAAAATTAATATCTCGAAAACTAATTCCAATTTCAAAATTCTATTACCAGTTTTGACATCCGCGGATTTTTATGGACAATTGATATTAATTTCATCATCAAGCGTTTAATATTTTATTAAAAATAGCCCTGAAACATAATCAGTCGTTTAATCAGTCGTTTCATAAAATCGTTTCATAAATTCGTTTCATAAATTCGTTTCATAAAATCGTTTCACAAATTTGTTTCATTAGGATTTTATATATATAGGGTAGATTTAAAAATATATTTATTTGCTCTTAAATATGTCACAAATAACTTGTATTTGTTGCATTGTTCAATAATTTGAAGAAATTATCAAAATACACCAGAATCACTGTCCCACTATTCTTCTTATCCAACACTATAAAAACACAATATACATTGTTCGTGAGAACAATTGTAACTTATTTTCAAAAATTACAAGTTAAAAAAGTAAGCCTGTTTCATACTGGATTAACTGTATTTGTGTTATGTTTTATGTTTTATATTGTAATTTATTGATAAACGAATTAAAATTAAAACATAATTAAAACCCTAACTAAACAACAACAACAAAAATCTTACCTGTCTAATATTAAACAAACTTACTTTTCTAGTTTTTATGAACTAATTTTAATAAACAATACATCAGAAAAAAAATGCTTTTAAATATTAATTGCAGAAAAAGCAGTAAAATGACCATCAGTAAATTAGTCACCAAATGACTTATCTGAACTATTGGACAAAGTTTGTTTACATATATTATGATTTTGAGAAAAAGTTAATAGAAAATATTTGTAATTTGTTGACAAAATTTGTAGTTGTTTAGTAGTGTTTTTAGGTGCGTTCGTAATTATATAAATACGTAGCACCTATAGTCGTCGTCTGTTCCGTCCGTCCGCCCGTAAGTCCGCCTGTCCGTCTGTCCGCATATAACAGCGCAAAAACTACCCAACCGAATGGTTTGAATTTAATATATATAATAGTTGCAGAATTTTGTCGAGTCATTTCAAATTTTATGAAAATTGAATCAAAACTTAAAAGTCTATTAATAAAAGTTTTCTACATTCTATTAACTCATATCATACATAATCTACATATAATAAAAGCACAAGTCATGTAACTGAGGAAAACAAATACGGGCTGAACATTTCTTTTTTCATATGCCAGGCGGCCATTTTTATTCAAAATTATGTTTTCGAATAAAACTGCATAAAACCTACAATTTTAGAAAGATCGTTCAAAAAAATTGTCTGTTTGAGAAATGAGTTACATTAAAAAATCCATGGATTCTGAGATAACTTCAGTTAAAATTAGGTTAACAGACCAATATTTATCCCAATGTCCATTAAAGTAAATAAACAAAATAAAAGATTCGTACATCATGAATCATAGAAATATTAAACCATGTAGGTAATCATTCGCAAAGCAAGATCTCCATGATGAATATTGCAGCGCTATCTGGTGTCGAAAAGAATTCCATCTGTAAACGTGGCATACGTAATAAGAGAAAAGAAAGGCATGCTCATTTCGCTCATAACAGACGATGTACTGTAAAAGCACTTATTTTCACGAGGCTTTAATTTTCGCGATTTTCGCAAGCCTGTCGTAATCGCGAATATTTAAGCCTCGCAAAATATTTTTTTTTTCGCCTCAAATAATAATGAAAAATCAGAATTTTTTCACTTATCCAAAATTTAATTATTACTGTTACTTAAATAAGAAATGAATAAAAAAAATTCTTGAATACTTACAACTATTTCTTGAATACTATACAACTATTTCTTGAATAAAAACAATAATACAACTAATAGAATGTAGCTCATTCACTTACAATACTTATACCAGCTTCTTTGAAGCCATTCAAGATTATCTCATGTTTGGCTTGA
Source organism: Maratus michaelseni (assembly GCA_963931845.1). NCBI lineage: Eukaryota > Metazoa > Arthropoda > Arachnida > Araneae > Salticidae > Maratus > Maratus michaelseni. The sequence goes on from OZ007587.1 coordinate 193,175,349, forward strand.
ACACCGTTAAATGTCGTGATATTCGCAGGTCCACAGATTCTTTTACCACTAGAAATTTAAGCTCATTAGAATGCCACTCCTTAAACTCATTCTTGAGCAAACGCTAGAACTCGCCGTTTACAGTTAAGTCTAAAGGCTGGAGCTCTCCTGTGCAGGAAGCGGGCACAAAAACTGGAATAATATTCCTCTTCTCTAGTTCAGCCAGAAAATGAGGATCTTTGTGTGCATTAAAAACATCTAACAATGCCACATCAGGTTGTTCTGGAACTAGCCCGAGAAACTGTCTCTGCTTGTCGTATTAAGGTACAAAAATATTCTCGATGTATCGAATCATTGTGTCAGTATTGCTCCAGTGCGAATCGGTGTGCCACACATCCCAGTCCGCGGAAAATGTAAACTTTGGATGACAATTTGTTGTTTTTCAGCATACAACAACTGTGGTGGAAGTAGATTTCCAGAAAAGGAACATGCTAACAAAAGAGTCATCTTTCTTTTATCTTCCATGCCGATTATGGACACTTGTTTTGAACCACGTTCTTCCAATGTGTATTTAGATGTAGGCACAAACTTTGCATTTGTCTGATCGAAGTTGACGAACATCTCAGGGGAAACAACATTTTGTTTGTGTTGTGTGCCCGCTTGTTGTTTTTAGAGGGGGATGGGGGTGGGGACGAACTTTTCGGACAAAAGGAAGCTTTTTAAACGCCTTATGCAAAAGGGGTTCAATTTAGGTAGTTTCGGGATTTTTCAACTTTTGGTTCTGTTCATATAAAATTCGCGAAATTTTCAGCTCGCGAAATCACCGATACCTATATTTTCGCGAAAATTACGGCTCGCGAAAATAAGTGCTTTTACAGTAGTTCATTTCACTGAAATAATAACGAAGATTTTTTTTTTACATTGTAAAACTAGTTATAGTAAGAACGCAGCTTATTTGTCACGTTTAACATACAATTTCCAACTTGTTTCTTTTTTAATGCTTCTTTAATGAAAAACCTTAAATACTGAGTAGACGCATTTAAAAAAAATATTTTTTTGTACTTTATATTATACCTAAAAAAATGTAAATCTTGTCAGCACAATAACTGCCGAAATACTGATCCAATTCATATCTAATTAAGACAATCTATTGATCTTATTAGTATCTTGAATAAGTTTTTTATCCAAATATGTAGCTCTTATAGTTTGTTTATAGAGACAGACGAAAGCAAAGACATGCAAAATTTATTATCTCGATAACATCCGAAATACGGAACTGCTTCTAACCGGACAGTGTATTAATCATTCTAGGAATTTAGATTAGTTCGTTAACCAATTATGTAAAGCTTATAGTTTGTTTACAGGAGTTTAGTTAAATTTGGTAAGTGTAGTTTAAAATTTCCTTGCAAATTACATTTCTCGCCAAAATAGTGAACTTAGAAAGTATTAAACGAATTAGTTAAATTTATATTAAATTTGGTGCATGCACATTAAAATAAAAAATAAAAAATAAACATACTCTTCTGACTGAGCCGTAAGGACTTTTTTTTAAATAAGAATTCTAATTAATATGCTAGAAGTCTAGATAAATACCAGTGGGTATCACAGGTAATCACGTAACAGCATGGGTTTCTAAAATCACAGAATTTAAGTGCTATAGCATCATGATTTTCAATAAATGAAGTAAAAATCTTATTCCAGCAATCTCTAAACTCGAGAAAGGGTTTTTTTAAATGCTACATATTTTCATTTATTTATTTATTTATTTATTATAAAAATGTAATGTAATGGATTTCTATCAAGCAGATCTAAAGTGCTCAATTGTATTTCTTTCATTCACCGAAATTAATCAATTTAAAAAATTTATTATTCTATATATCTATGCTTATGTATTAATTTTAGAATGTCACGTAATAAAACGTCAATTAATAGGCCAGTTTTGGCAAATGATTAGTCGTTTGAATTTGTTCTTTGGGTTTCAAGGACTGAAAGGAGTTTCAGAAAATCCTGTAAAAAAATGGACGATTTCTTTTTTTAAAATATAATCTCAAATGTTAACAACTGAGAATACATTTGAGAACTATTTACACAAGGATATAATTTATGTACTATTAGATAAAAATCAAAATTACGTAAAAAGAAAGCGGATTTCAGTTTCACAAATCTGCTTTATCACTCTTAACTCTGACAATTTCCGTTGCTGATATACCAGCCAGTTTTTCTTAAATATATCTACGCTTATTGCTATTCACATCTGCATATGTTCCTATTACATTAAAAAAGTCACTCGTGGAAAACCTTCGCTCAAGGTTTTCACGTTAATAGTCGTAGCGGATACACTTCATAATCAGCTAAAATCGCAGGAGAAACACAATTAAACAAATGATTATGAATTACAAATTACATCCCTATTAACTGTACGCGGAGTGTTACACTAACTCCAATCTTCTGTGAGAACTCTTTAATGGAATGTAAAAATTATAAATATACTTTTTTTTAAATTCTGATGTAAAACACAGTACTGCTGACATAAAAGCTGTTTAAATATACAATAATAAGTGGAGAAACAACTTGTTTGAAAATACTTTATCTTTCATCATCAGGTTCATTTATGGGCAACCACCACCAGAACAGAAGCAAGACCTACAAAAAATAGAAAAGACAGGAAACGAGATATTTTTCAATTTTTCCGTTTTGTTTCTGCATTTTTATCCAATTAATTCTTCCCTTCTTTCTTACAGGGATTAGGGAAGAATTAATTGGAAAAAAATGCAGAAACGAAACCGTAAAATTGAAAAATAATTAAATAATTAATTAAAATTAAAGAATATTTACAAAGGAATGTAATTCAATTAAGAGGCAAAATAGTAAAAATAACATAGATGAGAGAAATAGTAAAAAGTTAAATGAATTAAACTAATTGTAAAAAGAATTAAGTAGAACTTTTATCTGTTTGGTTCACCATTCAATTCAAGACTAACTTAATAATGATTAAAATTTTAACATAATTTTTAATGTGCATTTTAAAGTATTTTTGTTATTTTTTAAGTAACTTGGTATTGTTTTGTTAAGAATCAATTACACTTATTATGTACTTTACTTTAAAATAAGTAAGTGTGTAAACAAAATAAATACAAGCAAAGACAGTGGTATGAAAATACATTACACTGGTAGCGTAAGAAATCGACAATTTGCATAAAAATTTAAAATCAATCATCACAAAAAGTAGATTCAACATCAAAAGAGATGTGGCGTGATTTAAAACATTTTTCTTTAATCAAAATTCTAATTTAATACCCTCGAGTGTATTTTAACACAAATTCTTAGTATCATAAGTGCACAACCTGCCACTTTTGACAACGCTTATATTTACATACTTCATGAGATAATGGCTTTAATTTAGAAAATCAATCGAAATTCCCACATTAATTAATCTCTTGAGAGACTGAAGCGACCGGCACTTCCTTGTAGTTCAGTAAGTTGATCACTTTAAAAATCTCTTAAGCAAATTACTTATTTTATTACCCAGTAATTCATTATAATCATTTTACTCGGTTATTTTTTAACAATTGCAATTTTGTTTTCTAGGGCCACAAATCTATACAATCGTTTCCTTTTGTAACAAATTTCAGCAAAATAAGAATACATTTTTCAGATGGAAGAAAAACTTTGAAAATCTTTTTTTCATTCTTCAGAGCATCATAAGAGTTCATTGAACATTTCTTCAAGAATTCTGCATGAAGAAATAAAATGCATTTGATGCAAGTTTTATTTTCTTTAAAAACAGAATGAAATAAATAAAGAATAAAATCTGTCTGAGAAACAAAAAAAAAAAAATTGTTTTATAAAAAAGCGTTTTTCGAAAAAAGAAAACAATGCTCAATTCTACCTTTATATGTTTCCATAATGGTAAAATAATGTTCAAAAAGTTTTCAGAAAAACTCTATTGTTCTTAAAATAACAGAAATGAAATATGGAACACACACACACATATATATATATATACATACATATGACAAAATAATTTCATTATAAGATAGAATTCTTTAAAAATGAAACTAAATAATTGTAATAAAATATTCTCGGTTCACTGTTGTGTAACAATTTTCAAGTCATGTTTCATATAATATGCTATCATGCGCATTATACAATGCACTAAATCCATTAAAAAATTAAATTAAACACTTTATTTAGTGAATATAACACAAATTAATATTTAAAGTTGAATTAAAGTTTATATTGAGTACATGAATAATATATAAATATTTTCTGAAATAAATGGAAAAATTGTCATACAAACAAGCAAGTGATTATTCTAGAATCAAAATAATACACATTTCGGCAATCTTTTAATAAATGGATGCGCTTTTAAACTCTGGATCTGAACAATTAAACTAGAAAACAGCTCTCCAGGGTGATTTAAAAACATGTACTTAATTTCTAGACCCCGAATTACATATTATATGAGAATTGTCTACAGTTTACTTAAAGGTGTAAGGCCTAAAGTTAAAAATATTTTCAACACAGTGCTCCAAAATCTTATCTAATGCACAACAGTTTCAACTCTGGGTAAGATACAGAATGTTCTACATTGGACTGATGTTTTTGGAAATGAATTAGCAAGCAAACGGTAACAGCTCTTAAAATTACTTTTTCAGAAGATTAATATCCAGAGTGGGAAATTTCTTTAGTATTGGGAAAACGCATAATACATTTCATAACTCAATTTCAGCAATTACCATCTGTAGTCAGGAAAATATCCGAATTCATTTGTATACGATCTATGGATTTGCATACTACATAGTATCCAAAAATTTAGTTCAGTTAGAAAACGCATAATAGTTAAGAATTTTCTTCCAGCAATTTCCATCAGTAAACGGAAATGTACTCGAATTCTTTTGTTCTGCCCTGAATATGATCTATAGAATTTAAACACACATAGTAATATGCAAAAGATTACTTAAATTTAAAAACGCATACCAGAAATAAAAACGCACTTCTAGCAATTATTGCTCATAGACACTGCTGTAACCGAATTCCTTTGTATGTCCCGGTAAATGAAAGACAAATGCTGCGCAGATCATACTGTATAGTAAGCATCTTGTACACAATGACTTCAGTGATGTATATCAATTTCAATATGTTTGAAATAGTGTAATATCATTGAAATACATAGCAAACGATTTTTTCTACCGATCATAATGTAAGGGAACTCTTTTGAGTACCCCTGTAACGAACTATAAATGCTACACACTTCATTTTCAATACCGAACATGCCATGATAAACCTCAATAACATATATCAATTATATGACCATCCCTGTATATTTACGTGAGTTAGAGCATGGACAGACGGCGAGACAATCCGAAATCATTAATAATTTTCCACTATGTTAGAAAGTTTTAATAAAATATAGCTTACGTCTCTCCCTTACAATACAGTTAAAAAAATACAACCATATGAAATTGAGTCTATAATTGTGAATCACAGCGTATTTTGGTTTAACTTTCTTTTCCATAGTTTCGCATTCAGTTACTGCACTACAAAGTAGTCTTTGTTAAAAGTCAAATAAGAAACTGTTATAATAACATAGTTTTTAGATATTAAATTAGTGGCTAAAATTTTCTGATAGAAGACAAATTAAAAACCGTTTTTCGCACTTCGAAAAAAGTGTTATCTCTTATTACAGTGCGTCCCAAAAGTGTATAGACAGCGGTGTTTTCTTATTTTACAATTGAAAAAGAGGAGTAACAATTTCAAAACAACTTATAATTATAAATAATATCAAGACAATAATAATAGTATACAAAAATAATATTACACAATCACAGAGTTTGTGAGAAAAATTGAAACTTAAATTTTACTGACATGCATTACTGACATTTTACTGTTTATAGACATCTGATTTTTTTAACTTTAACGTTCACATTTTTAAGCATTTTTTCTAATCACTTCAAAAACTCGATCCGGCATACTTAAAACAGGAGTTTGAAGCAATTTTGGCTTTAAAGAAAACCGGGCTTTAAAGAAAACCGACTTCAGCTTTAGATCTTTAAGCATTGCAAATTAACGCCCATTAGCATATTACGTATCTATCTAATATTCTCCATAAGTTCTCTATTGGGTTATGTTCAGGACTTATGTCTGGTTAGTCCATAACATTTACTTGGTTTTGTCTGAACCACTGCATTGTAGAGTTGGACGCGTGAATGGAGCAATTGTCTTGCAAATATATCCATTTGTCACCACCCAGAAACTTTCCAAATGGAAGTAACCGTACTTCAAGCATTTGTTTCTAATCTTCGGAAGACTGACGACTTTTCAAAAAAGCAATATCGCTTGTTCCATTATAAGAAAATACTTCCCACACCATGAGTGAACCCCCTCCTTGTTGTCTGCTGAAAAAAGTTCGTGGTTCCTACAAAATATCGAGTCAAAAATATGTCCAACCATCTGGGACATCTAAATTAAATTTGTTTTCATCACTGAAATTAACACTCAACCATTCATCTGTCCAATTCATGTGATTTCGGGCCCACTGAACACGAGGGTATTTATGCCGTTTTGTAAACTTTTGCGAACGACATATTTTGCGGTAATCAAGAATTGTACTTGCCTGCAGCCGTCTATGGATCGTAGATTCTGATACTGGAACGCTTACTTCTTTAGAAACTGGCCGTACAAGCAGGTTCTGGGTTGAAACTAATCTCAAAATCTCTCTGTCTTGCCGTTTAGTTGTTTTCTTTGGTCGTCCCGCGCGAGATTTTGCTTCAAAAGTGTCCCCTTTTGACAGAATTCGGTAAATGCCAGCCCTGCTGCGTCCAATTGTTCTTGCAATGGCCACAATTTTCCAGCCACGAGTCTTTAAACGATAGATTTTCATTTTTAGAAAACTGCACATTGCGAGAAATCTTTGGAATCAATCGGAAACGGAAAGACAGATTCGCTTTTATCTCAGGAAAATATTGCGTCACAAGTACATAACCTTGGAATATGCAAATTTTGGATATCGGTACTTAAATCAGCTTTTAACACCGGTTGTCTATATATTTTTGGGACAGCATTTCTTTGTTTTTATTTTGTTATATTAAATCTATGACTGTTAAAAGTTGTTTGAGTATTTTATTATTTTTATTTCATCATTATATATTTGCATAATTTATTTCGTCTTTCTTACTCGTTTAGATAGCTCTTACCTAAATAAAGTCCTTCCGGCCTGTACCGGGAGGAAAAGGTAGCTTTCCCATATCTCCGTTTTAAAATTTTAGCTAATGTTACACGAAAACAGCAAGTTTAAATGCAAAAAAACGTTTACAAAAGATTAGTTAATACTGAATTTGAATAAGAAATTCGCCAAATTATGGAGCAATAGCCAAATTGGCTTCATTTATGAAGACTTATTTTGGTCGCCAAATATGGCGATATTTCGCCAAATGTCGCCAATTTTGGCGAGAATTTGGCGCTAACGGATATGAATATATAGTTTTATACGTATAATTGGGAAAATTATTACAACAATGAAATTTTTTGTAATGTGCTGTCTTGTTTCAAAATGTCAGCCACCCTAGAATTTCAAACTGCTCTATATCAGCCATTTTTTAAGATAGAGGTAAACCAAAAAATGCTCTGGAATCCTCGTATCAAGGCCTAACACTTAATTAAAAAATAAATTTGAATTTTTAACTTTTATGCATACTTATTTTAGTTTTAAATTTTTAAATGGCCGCCATCTTGAAACAAAATGGCGGACCAAGCTGGCCAACGAACTCGGTCGAGACATTGGTGACCTTAATACACACAATTAGTTTAATCAAAATTGAATAAATACGAGCGTTATCGTATGACATAGGTCAGATATATATATATATATATGGATATATATATATATATATATATATATATATAAATCAACATTTGAACGGAGGGTGGTTTTGGGGTCTGGGGGTCATGATCGGTGAAAATATATCAAAATTTTCCGGATCTGCTTTCCTCCGAAGTTACCTATTGCAGCCGTTCGGAGGAAAGCAGTTCCGGAAAATTTCGATATATTTTCAACGATCATGACCTCCAGACCCCAAAACCACCCTCCGTTCAAATGTTGATTTATATATATATATATATATATATCTGACCTATGTCATACGATAACGCTCGTATTTATAAATCAATTTTGATGAAACTAATTGTGTGTATTAAGGTCACCAATGTCTCGACCGAGTTCGTTGGCCAGCTTGGTCCGCCATTTTGTTTCAAGATGGCGGCCATTTAAAAATTTAAAACTAAAATAAATATGCATAAAAGTTACAAATTCAAATTTATTTTTTAATTAAGTGTTAGGCCTTGATACGAGGATTCCAGAGCATTTTTTGGTTTACCTCTATCTTAAAAAATGGCTGAGATAGAGCAGTTTGAAATTCTAGGGTGGCTGACATTTTGAAACAAGACAGCACATTACAAAAAATTTCATTGTTGTAATAATTTTCCCAATCATACGCATAAAACTATATATTCATATCTGTTAGCGCCAAATTCTTGCCAAACTTGGCGACATTTGGCGAAATATCGCCAAATTTGGCGACCAAAATAAGTCTTCATAAATGAAGCCAATTTGACTATTGCTCCATAATTTGGCGAATTTCTTATTCAAATTCAGTATTAACGAATCTTTTGTAAACGTTTCTTTGCATTTTAACTTGCTGTTTTCGTGTAACATTAGCTAAAATTTTAAAACGGAGATATAGGAAAGCTACCTTTTCCTCCCGGTACAGGCCGGAAGGACTTTTTTGTATTGAAAGCTACCTAAAAATGGTTGCCTATAAACGTTTGGGGCGTACTTAGACTTTTCAGATTCCTTATCGTTGTTTTGATGCAAAACAGACGTGCGATTTAAAACTGAGACGGTAAATACTTTTTTAATATATTAGTATTTGGAATAAAATGCGAAGCACATTTAGTAAAATATATAATACTAGCAAGCTACGCCCGCTACGCTGGTCAATTTCTTATAACGAACTTTTAATCCAACAAAATATTGACATTTCATAATTCACTTCTATATTTTAACAGAATAATAAGGCTACTATAATTTGTGACTCGTGCTGTAGCCAATATACACGCCAGGACACGTCGCCCTTATCATTATATTTTTACGCATGAAGGTTTTGCTATGGTACTCCATTGTGAAATTTGGTAATTTTTCTAAGTCAATATTTGAAAAATGGCATAATTGATAAATTTGAAATTTATATCAAGAAAAATTAATTTTTTTACCTTTACAACGCAGTTTGCCTAACAATTTTCTGACAAATACTTTTCGAGCTATTATTTTTTTCAGTAACTTCAAAGGTTTCATTTTCCGAGATTAATCTGTGGCAACAATTAGCGAAAAACCCAGTCGTCAGAAACGCATAGTTTTTTATTAAAGAGGCTGTTGCAGCAGGGACTGTCACCAAGAATTTGCCACCATCACTTTTGAAATCGGTTCGGTAGTTCTAGAGATTCCATAGAAATTGTAATTTAGAATGTTTTTAGAACGCTTTTCGCTCTTTTCAGCCTTTTAAATTTCGAATTTTTTTTTTATTTTGTTTTTAGAGAGCATTTACATCTTATAAGTAACTATAATGCCAAATTTCAAATTTCTAGCTCCTTCAGTATAAAAAAGATCACAATTTTAGAACGTTTTTCGCTCCTGCACCCCCCTGGGTTAGTGACACCGACATAAAATATAGCCTATGTTGAAGCAGGGGTTGTCACCATCAATTTGCCACCATTACGTTTGAAATCGGTTCGGTAGTTCCAGAGATTCCATAGAAATTGTAATTTAGAAAGTTTTTAGAACGCTTTTCGCTCATTTCACCCTTTTAAATTTCGATTTTTTTTAATTTTGTTTTTAGAGAGCATTTACATCTTATAAGTAACTATAATGCCAAATTTCAAATTTCTAGCTCCTTCAGTATAAAAAAGATCTCAATTTTAGAACGTTTTTCGCTCATGCACCCCCATGGGGTTAGTGACACCGACATAAAATATAGCCTATGTTGGAGCAGGGGTTGTCTCCATCAATTTGCCACTATCACTTTTGAAATCGGTTCAGTAGTTCTAGAGATTCCATAGAAATTGTAATTTAGAATGTTTATAGAACGCTTTTCGCTCATTTCACCCTTTTAAATTTCGATTTTTTTTTTATTTTGTTCTTAGGGAGCATTTACATCTTATAAGTAACTACAACGCCAAATTTCAAATCGGTTCGATAGTTCTAGAGATTCCACAGAAATTTTAATTTAGAATGTTTTTAGAACGCTTTTCGCTCATTTCACCCTTTTAAATTTCGATTTTTTTTTTTTTTTGCTCTTAGAGAGCATTTACATCTTATAAGTAACTACAACGCCAATTTTCAAATCGGTCCGGTAGTTCTAGAGATTCCATAGAAATTGTAATTTAGAATGTTTTTAGAACGCTTTTCATTTCACCCTTTTAAATTTCGATTTTTTTTTTTTTTTTGTTCTTAGAGAGCATTTACATCTTATAAGTAACTACAACGCCAAATTTCAAATCGGTTCGGTAGTTCTAAAGATTCCATAGAAATTGTAATTTAGAATGTTTTTAAAACGCTTTTCGCTCATTTCACCCTTTTAAATTTCGAATTTTTTTTTATTTTGCTCTTAGAGAGCATTTACATCTTATAAGTAACTACAACGCCAAATTTCAAATCGGTTCGCTAGTTCTAGAGATGCCATAGAAATTGTAATTTAGAATGTTTTTAGAACGCTTTTCGCTCATTTCACCCTTTTAAATTTCGAATTTTTTTTATTTTCTTCTTAGAGAGCATTTACATCTTGTAAGTAACTACAACGCCAAATTTCAAATTTCTAGCTGCTTCAGTATAGAAAAGATCGCAATTTAGAACGTTTTTTGCTCTTACACCCCCCTGTGGTAGTGGCACCGACATAAAATATAGCCTATGTTGGAGCAGGGGTTGTCACCATCAATTTGCCACCATCACTTTTGAAATCGGTTTGGGAGTTCCAGAGATTACCCCCTACAAACAAACAAACAAACAAACAAACAATCTTTACTCCTTTATAATATTAGTATAGATATATATATATATAAGAAGACTATATAATAATTCTTCAAATAGTACATTTCAGTGAAACATTGTTGTGAATGTACCACAAAATATAAATAAAAATTACAAACATAATCTAAATACAAGTAAAAAAAATAATTAAAAATACATTTAATTAAATATCTCCACGCTTGAATAAAGACAACTCTGTATTTTTCGCTAATGAACTTGTTTTTAAGTCAAGACAAAAAAAAAAGTTTATAACATTATTCGTTATTTTTAATCCTGGTGTATTGTTTTAACGCACAGCAAAAAAATTCATTATACTTATTCTAATTAAAAATTTTCTGTTCATGTTATATCCCCCGTACCTCTTTTCCCAAAGAAGTCGTCTTTAGGTCCCAGGTGGCTTTCATTCCCGGAGTCTCCACCCACCATCCAAATTTACTTAATGTAAAATAACCTAACAAAAGTACATGTTTATACATCATATAAAATAAGTAAAAATACCAGCAACCTATTTCCTTTAGATTATTTTTAAATCTTTTTTTCTTAAGAAAGTTCAAATAAGGAATAAATTAAAAAGTATTTTATGGAAGCAAATTTATTAAAATATGAACATCTTGATGTAATATTCTGAAGATTATCAAAAAAAAATTTTTTTATTTTTTTTTAAGTTGATTTTTTTCTCTTAGTAAAAGAAATATATGGAAAAGTTTAATTAAATTTCTCTTTATTTGAAGTTGTTATAGCTAGCATTACAATTATAGATTTATTTATTTGACACTGGTACAGCGGTGTTTTAACAACTTTTTTTTTTAAAGATAACCTCTATTAATCTTAATGAAGTTTTCAATAGCGATAACTGATACCAGTAAGTGATATCACAGGGGCATCGTAAACAGTGTGATAGATTTTTTAAAAGCATTAAGAACTACATATAATCGACTTTTCACGTATACATTTTTGTCCTTTTAGCCATTATTTAGGATACAAAAACGTTGAAATTGTTCAAATATCGAAATTATTTTCATTTTAATTTACAATCTAGTACGTACTCAAGTAGCACGTAATTAGCACTTCCTAAGTAGTTTGTGAAAATAGTAGGAATGATATGCCAACGACAAGCCAACTGCGGCCCCTCTAATTTGGAGCGTTGTTTCGCCAGCAAAATATAATTTCGTCAAATCGTATCAAATTGCACAGATATCCGAAATGCCAACATTTGGACCACTGTTGGATCGTGGTTTCCAAATGGTTAGTTGCCCAATGAACGGCAGAGCGAATATTTCTTACTGTTGGCAAACGTGAGACTCCACAATTAGTCAGACCTAACGATTTTGGACTAATGGGTTAATGTGTATTTGATGTGAATTATTGTGCACATTTTATATTCAGTTTACACTGGTTGTCGGAAATTTTTTTTGAATCAGTATATTAAGTCAATGAAATAGAGTTGAAGGAAAAAGGCAAAATGAAGCTATGTTAATTAATAGGCGGAATAAAAATTGTTTAAAACATTTTTAAAAAAATTGCAGAAAATGCACGCGAATTTAACATTAAAGCAATTACAAATTTCAGTTTGTTTTCCTAAACTGGGCTTTGAGAAATGTTTACTCAATTTAAACTTCAATATGCCTAAATTTCCGAGCACTTAGAAAATGGAGTTTCTACAACGCTGAAAATCAAAACATGGCAGAAACATTTTGAAGTTATAATAAAAAAAATATATATAATAACATAGGTGAAAACCATTTATTTTATTGGAAACACTAATATAATTTTTACATTTAATGTATATATATTTTTTTAGATTGCCCACTAACAATATCAGTATTTTTATATGAAAAATATCAATTATTTATACAAATAAAGTTTAGAATTTTATTAAAAGCAATACTTTTGTATTAGCCTCATGATAGGGGTTAATTGCAAAGAAACTGCCAAAGATTTCATTACTTACAGAAGTCTTTTTGATTCTGATAATTTCAGTCGTTTAAATCTATAGTTTGACTACATGTTTGCTTTTTATTTACACTGCTGGCCATCCAAAATGTAACACCATGAAGGAATGCAAATAACAGAATGATATTTATTGGACAAATACATTATAATTGGAAGGATAAGTGATTACATTTTCAGAAAATTTGGAGGCATAGATCCTCAGAAAACACTACCCAAAGCAGCCACCTTTGGCCGCAATAACAGCATTTATCTGCCTAGTCATGGAGTCGAACAGAGATTGAATGTCGTATACGGGTACATCAGTCCATGCAGCTTCAACACTATGGCACAGTTCATCAACCGTAGTGACGGGCGAGTGGTGGCGGGCCAGTCGCTCAGAAGCCATTGACAGGACATTTTCAGTTGGTGAGAAATCAGGAGAACGTGCCAGCCAGGGCAACAGGCGAACATGTCCTGTATCAAAGAAGGTCAGAATAGTACGAACAACATGCGGTCGTACAGTGTTCTTTTAAAACGTAGAGTTGCGGAGGCATCGAAGATAAGGCAGGACAACGGGTTGTAACACATCAGAAATGTAACGGCTGCTGTTGAAATTGCCAGCAATGTGAACAAGAGGTTACCGAGACGTGTATACAATGACGCGTCATACCGTCACTGCAAGTGATACGACAGTATGACGATTCGAATGCAAGCTGGCAATGTGCGTTTTCCACGATGCCACCAAACATGGATTCTGGCATCATGATGCTACATACAGAGCCTGGATTCATCAAAGACGACGTGATACGCCATCCCTGCTTCATATACAGCATCATGATGCCAGAATCCATGCTTGGCGGCATCGTGGAAAATGCACATTGCCAGCTTGCATTCGAATCGTCATACTCTGTCATATGACCTAGAGTGACGATATGAAGTGCTATTGAATACACGTCTCGGTAACCTCTTGTTCACATTGCCGGCAATTTCAACAGCAGCCGTTACATTTCTGATGTGTTACGGCCCGTGGTTCTGCCTTATCTTCGATGCCTCCGCAACTCTACGTTTTAGCAGAACAATGTACGACAGCATGTTGCTCGTACTATCCTGACCTTACTTTATACAGAACATGTTCGACTGTTGCTCTGGCCGGCACGTTCTTCTGATTTCTTACCAATTGATAATGTCCTGTCAATGGCTTCTGGGCGACTGGCCCGCCACCACTTGCCCGTCACTACGGTTGATGTACTGTGGCATAGTGTTGAAGCTGCATTGACTGATGTACCTGTACATGACTTCCAATCTCTGTTCGACTCCATGGCTATTCAGATAAATGCTGTTATTGCGGCCAGAGGTGGCTGCTTTGGGTAGTGTTTTCTCAGGATCTATACCTCCAAATTTTCTGAAAATGTAATCACTTGTCCTTCCCTTTATAATGTATTTCTCCAATAAATATCATTCTGTTATTTGTATTCCTTCATGGTGTTGCATTTTGGATGGCCAGCAGTGTATTTATTTATTTAATGATACAGTTTTATTTTCGTTATAAAATATTAGCCTGAAACATATGCTGAACTATTTATATTGTCTTAAGTGCAAACGGGACAATCTTTCATAACCGGGTTGCACTCGATAGAGATAGATTTAAAAGAAATTTATGCTTGAAAATTATTTTATGAACCATAAAGAAATAAGTTAATTGAGATACCGTTTTCAAACAAATTTCTTTTATTCTCTATTCGATGGAGTAAAAATTGAAATGGTGCAATGTTTAGAAGCTTTAAAACTTTCAGTAAAAGATAAATTTATGGAGTAGTATTGCCACTGTTAATATGACATAAGCGTTCCTCACGGACATGCTTTTGTTTTATAATGTAGATTTGACAGTATCGAAAAATGATAAAATATTTTAAATTAAATACTTATAAATTATAATATGATATAAAATACGCATTAATATTCCTATAAATATATCACCATGACAACAATTACATAAAAGTACATTTTTTTAGTTTTAATTCATTCAGTATCAAGAAAACAAACTAAATTCTACTTAGATTCTTTAAACGAATTGGACACATAGTTTCATAAATATATTTCAAGTATTCTTATACAGTAGCTTTTGTTTATCAGCCTTTCTTAAAAACAATACAGCTTTGTTATTAGCACATATTAGCTACTTCATTTTTTTTTCTCTTATGATGAGATTCTTTTAAAAACCACAAATAATATTTTTTGTTAGCGATTAGAATCTTCATAATGTTCTTTGTCCTCTGAAATATATTGATCGCCTTTAAACAAAGACTTGTTAATTAATTATACTTTTTTTTAATCAAAAAGATTAGTTTGACAAAAAATAAAAATAGAAGATATGAAACATTAAACTATTAATTAGTTTTTCATAAGTACAAAGAGAAGAACCTATTAAAGAAAAAGAAACAGGTCTCTCTTGCTATCTGTGAAAATGTTGTCTGTTACTCATAGAGGTTCGAACCGGAATCAAACTGAAAACCGAAAAAAAACATTATGTGTGATTTAATGAGAACTGGATGCGAGCTTTTTTTGTTATTGCTGGACTGAACCGATATTGTTTTCCTGCTCCGGTAATAACCAACTTTAAGTAAAAACTTTTTACATTAACAAATTTAATTTGTAACATTTCAATTATTTAAAAGGTAAATTAAAATATAAGCCACTGACAAAATTTACTTTAAGGTAAAAACTTTTTTCATTTACAAATTAAAATTTTCGTATTTCAGTAATTTAAAAGGTAAATGAAAATATAAGCCACTGACATAATTTAGTTTTGACCTTTAACTTTTTGAAGTAAGTTAGGTTAAAAACTAAATCAGAAATTATGTATCTTGAAACTAATAAAACAGACAAAAATGAAAATATTTCTCAAATAAGGCATAACCTGAATAACGCCATTATAATGCACGTGTCAAAAGTAGGCTTCGAACTGAAATAGAACCGAAAGCTGGAAAAACCGTTATTTTTAATGGAATAAGAAAGAGAATTGTATAGAAAAAATTTCTTTTATTTGTTTATTTATTTTATTTTTTTGGAAAAATTGGAATTATATAAACGGAACAAATATTTACAAAAAAAAAAAAAAAAATACAAAATATTTCTTAAAAATAAAAGCTTATTTTGCAATATTTCTTTATAAAACATAAATAAACTCTTTTTTAAATTACGTACACTTAAAAAAATTGTTTTCATTTTACATGGATACGTTAAAAAATAAATAAATAAATAAAATAAATGATTTTTACTATTCTGTCATTTAGTCATATTTAGTGTCTCGGTCTCAGAGTTTCCACAGGAAATTTTCTTGCTTAATTTAACACCATTTTTTGGAATATATGATTCAATTTTTAAAATAAACATTTCAGCTGCATTTTCTAGTTTAAATTGCGATTAAAATTAATTTTAAAATTTAAAGAGGAGAAACCTTATGAAATCTACTGTCACTACAATTTGAAAAAAAAAATATTAACTATATCGTACAGCCAACTACACAGTACTGTAAAACCTCCATAACGAGCAAACATGAACAGAAGACACCTCTATTCAGCGAACAGTTTTTCAATACACAGCACCTACTCATTTCTATGTTTTTACCTTTGAATAGGAGACACCTCCGAATAACAAACATATTTTATAGTCCCATGGTGTCTGGTAGTAAGATTTTTTTTTCTCTATTTCCTTTTAATTAATATATAAATATTGCCAAGCAACCTTTTCTTGCTACTAGTTTATTTATATGCTTTATATTTAAAACAATGTTTAAGGATCTATACTTATGGTGACGCTTACTTCATATGAAAAGCATAAGTAAATCTAACTGCATTTTTTTTTATTCCAAGAACGCTGTGTTATAATTTTAAAATATTTCTAATGCTTACTGTATGATAACACTTAGCCTGTTACGAACGCGTTCAGCGCGCCCATCTGAATTTATCCCCCCCCCCCCCAACGTTACGGAAACACTGCATTTCAGAGCCAGATTACTAATGAAGCAAACTTCCATCAGTAAATTTTAATTTAAAAAAATTGTCTTATTTAAACGCCCTATTCACTTTAAATTACTGTCATGAAGAAGAAAAAAAATTCTATTCATTTTTAGTAGTGAAAGTTTTCCCCGTCAGTAATCAGACGTTTTCTACAAAATGCATTTCCAGAAAGAAACCCAACGCTGGGGGAATATCTGTAAGGGAAAAACTCAGTGGCCTAAGGGTTAAGACAGAGAAGTTTTCGATTAATCGATATGCAGACAAAGCAAAAGTTTTCACAACTATGAAATATGCATAGAGTTGGTATTCGGCAGCAAAATTTAAAGTATGAAGCTAGGCATTGTCACGATCATTACTGGTGGGTATTACATTTCAAACGTATTAAAAAATAAAATAGTTGATGCTAGAGACCATCATGATTGTGACGGCTGAGGCTTTAAATGATATTAAAAAAATTTATATCATCATCATCATCATCATCATCATCAACTTCATCATCATCCTTAGGAATTTCCACTAAGTAGTGGGTTTCCTCGATTCATAATTATATTGTTCTTATATTGTCTCACTGTTTTTCCAGTACTTATCTTAGGTGAAAAAGTGGTCAACGGAAGATATACCTGGGAAAAGCCACTTTGGTTTTCAATTCCTTCATGTTCGTCTTCTAGTCTTCTTCAGTTCTCCGAGCATTCCCATCTTTAAAGGACTGAACCAAAAACTGTAACCAAAAAGAAATATTCTATTTTAACACAAATGGAATAGAAAATAATACGATTCGAGGCCCTGATTGCTCACCCATTAAAATCGTAAAATAATAAAAACATTGGAAAAACTGGGTAACTTAAACGGACAAAAACCAAACAGCAATTTTATAAAATATGCTATTGTATACTATTGTATAATATGAATTGCATTAAGAAAATAAAAGTAGAAATCGAATTGGAAAAATTAAGGTTTGCTTAAGTCTAGAGAATATGTATGGAATATAAATATGACAATTTACTATCGATGGTAGTTATGGAAGAATTTTTGAAGACCTTTTGAAAATGATGTATTTTCTACAACATGATTAAATAAACATTTCAAGTATTTTTTCTTCTGTTATCATAATCTTTTGGCTTGGATATGTAAAGTCCCTATATTTAAATTTAAAAAATGTAACACACGTTTAAAATAAACGTATTCGCAACGATGTATAAAGCTTAAAACGAACTTTTTAACACTTTCCAACCTAGTTGAAAAGTGTTTATGACTTCGGTTTGTCTGCCGTCTGGCCGTGCTGTAATTCCTGTAAATATACTCGGATTGCCCTGAAATTTTTATATGTTATTGTCGTTATGTATAGCATGTTCCCTATTTCATCTGAAATGTGTAGAACTCATAGAGTTTTTTTACAGGGACAGTCAAAAGTATTCCGTTTCATTACAGTCAATGGAGAATAATCGTTTCAAGTGCATTTTGATGACGCTACGTCATTTAAAACACGAAGAAATTGATATATAATTATGAAGCGCATTAAAACATGTTTTTTTAGTATATGGGGTGCAAAGCATTTATTATTCATTTACAGGGTCAAACAAAAGAATTCTGTTACACATGTTCTATGGAGAAAAATCGTTTGCAGTATAATTTAGTGATATAATTTCAAACATAATGAAAACTATGTGTATCACTGAGGTACACTATAAATTGCTCTCTTGTGTGCATTGCGTTTATTTACAGGGACACACAAAATATATTTGTTACAGTCCATGTGCGAAATTTACAGTCTATGTGTGATAAGTCCATTTTCAACTATGGCTTGCGTTTTTAAGTTTAATTATTTTTTTAATAGTACATGTGTGTTTATAAACTCGGTTGATCATATACAGGACTACACAAGGGAATTCGTAATTATTACAGACTCTGGGAGTGAATTGCTTAAGGGTAGTTTTTAATTGTGCTTACGCATTTTCCTGCTGAACTATATTTAGTAGACTAATAGAAGTTTGTGGAATATAAATAAATTCATATACAGGGCTACGCAAAAAAGATACATTGCCGTTTACGTTTGGTAATTGCAGCGAGTGAGTTTTTAGTTGCCTTTTAGCTTAATAGGTGGTGTGTACAAAAGTCTTCAGATAATATACAGGGCTGTACAAAAGATTTCGAGTGCGTTTCCATCGATTGGTGAAAATTGCTAACTGTGAATATTCTAACTGAACTAAATTTTATTATATTGTCTATCCACATCTATTGATCATATACAGGGCTGCACAAAATAATTCGACTACATTTTTGACACTGGAAGCGCAGTGATGGAACAGCTGCGCCAATTGCTCCAATTGCGCCAAAACGATAATGCTGCGCCACTCTGCGCCAAAACGATCATTTTTCAACAAAATTGCGCCCAACTGCGCCACTTTAATAATTTTCTTCTAGCAACATTTTGCTATAAGAAAAATTTCGTCATTCTTCGCGGTACGAAATCCCCTCTTTAAAGTGCCTGTTACGATTCGAAACGTGCTCGCGCGCGCCGATCAGTCGATCCTCTGATTGGATTGAGTTTCCTGCAAAGGAACCAACTATATATGACTACAGCTAGGAAGCTCGGCTCGCGACACACCAATCACAGTCTGCTACAGGGGTGATTCTGGTCCGAATTTTCCGAAAAATTAAGGCAATGGTTTCCGAAAAAAAAATATATATATATATATATATCGGTCATAAATCCGAAAATTCGGACATAAAATGTATCGGTATTTCGGCAAATGATCGCCGAAAAAAATCAATCTCGTCATTCGTTCGAAGAAAAGTCGCCAATTTTGTCAAAGGATCGCGGGAAAAACATGACTTTCGTCAGAAAATCGCGAAAAAACGGCCAATTTCGTCAAAAACATTGCGAAAAGCGGCAAATTTCGTCAAAAGATCGCGAAAAAACGGCATATTTTATCAACGGATCGCGGAAAAAACGTTACTTTCGTCAGAAAATCGAAAAAAAACCCGGCAAATTTCGTCAAAAACATTGCTAAAAACGGCAAATATCGTCATAAACATTGCAAAAAACGGCAAATTTCACCCAAAGATCGCGAAAAAACGACAAATTTTGTCAACAGATCACGGGAAAAACGTGACTTTTGTCAGAGCATCGCGAAAAAAGGCAAATTTCTTCAAAAACATTGCGAAAAACGACAAATTTCTTCAAAAACATAGCGAAAAATGGCAAATTTCGTCAAAAGATCGCCAAAAAACAACAAATTTTGTCAACAGATCGCGGGAAAAACGTGACTTTCGTCAGAGAATCCTGTAAAAACGGCAAATTTTGTTAACAGATCGCGAAAAACGGCAAATTTCGTCAAAAAATAGCGAAAAAAACGCAAATTTTATCAACAGATCTCGGAAAAAACTGCAAATTTCGTCAAAGGGACGCAAAAAAAAGTGGCGGGAGTACGTGCTGATTAGCTTTTGGTGGAAATCGCTCAACAGGTGGCGCTGCTATCCTGCATTTCTCGCGACTTCCGCAATCTCTTATCTCAAGAACTAATCCACTTATTTTCACCAAACTTCAGATTCAGTTATAGACCTTGACATAAATAGATGCTGATTATATTTTGGTGTAGCTATCCCAACAGGTGGCACTGCTATACTACTTTTTTCATGATTTTCACGATAGCTGTATCTCAAGAACTAATACCCAGAATTTCATCAAACTTCAGATTATGTTAGGCCTTGACATAAATAGATGCTGATTACGTTTCGATATAAATAGCCCAACAGGCGGCGCTGCTATTCTACTTTTGCATGATTTCACAATAACTATATCTCAAGAACTAATGCACAGAACTTCGTTAAACTTCATATTTTGTTAGACCTTGACATAATCAGTCAGGGGTGATTCTGTTCCGAATTTTCCGAAAAATTAAGGCAGTCATTTCCTAAAATTAAAAAAAAATTGTCATAAATCCGAAAATTCGGACATAAAATACATCGCGTTTTTCGACAAATGGTCGCCGAAAAAAAATCAATTTCGTCAATCGTTCGAAAAGAAATCGCCAATTTCGTCAAAGGATGGCGGAAAAACGACAGATTTCGTCAAAAAAATCGCAAAAAAACGGCAAATTTCGTCAAAGGATCGCGGAAAACGGCAAATTTCGTCAAAAGATCGTGGAAAAACGGCAAATTTCGTCAAAGGATCGCGAAAAATCAGCAAATTTCATCGAAGGATTGCGATAAAACGACAAATTTTGTTAAAAGATCGCGAAAAAACGGCAAATTTCGTCAAAGGATCGTGAAAAAAACGGCAAATTTCGTCAAAGGATCGCGAAAAAACGGCAAATTTTGTCAAAGGATCGCGAAAAAACGGCAAATTTCATCGAAGGATCGCGATAAAACGACAAATTTTGTTAAAAGATCGCGAAAAAACGGCAAATTTCGTCAAAAGATCGTGAAAAAACGGCAAATTTCGTCAAAGGATCGTGAAAAAAGGCAAATTTCGTCAAAGGATCGTGAAAAAAACGGCAAATTTCGTCAAAGGATCGCGAAAAAACGGTAAATTTTGTCAAAGGATAACAAAAAAACCGCTAATTTCGTCAAAGGATTGCGGAAAACCCGCAAATTTCGTCAGAAGATCGCGAAAAAACGCCAAATTTCGTCAAAGGATCGCGAAAAAACGCAAAATTTTGTCAAAAGACCGCGAAAAAGCGCCAAATTTCGTCAAAGGATCGCGAAAAAACGGCAAATTTCATCAAAGGATCGTAAAAAAACGGCAAATTTCGTCAAAGGATCGCGAAAGAACGCCAAATTTTGTCAAAGGATCGTGAAAAAACGCCAAATTTCGTCAAAGGATCGCGATAAAGCGGCAAATTTTGTTAAAAGATCGCGAAAAAACGGCAAATTTCGTCAAAAGATCGCGAAAAAAAGGCAAATTTAGTCAAAGGATCGTGAAAAAAAACGCCAAATTTCGTCAAAGGATCGTGAAAAAACGGCAAATTTCGTCAAAGGATCGTGAAAAAACGGCAAATTAAGCCAAAGGATCGCGAAAAAACTGTAAATTTCGTCAAAGGATAACGAAAAACCGCTAATTTCGTCAAAGGATTGCGGGAAAACCCGCAAATTTCGTCAGAAGATCACGAAAAAACGACAACTTTCGTCAAAGGATCCCGAAGAAACGACAAATTTCGTCAAAGGATCGCGAAAAAACCGCAAATTTCATCAAAGGCTCGCGAAAAAACCGGCAAATTTCGTCGAAAGATCGTGGGAAAACTGCAATTTTCGTCAAAAGATTGCTTAAAAACAACAAATTTCGTCAAAGGATCCCGAAAGAACGGCAAATTTCTTCAAAGGATCGAGAAAAAACTACAAATTTCATCAAAGGATCGCGGAAAAACCGGCAAATTTCGTCAAAAGATCGTGGGAAAACCGCAATTTTCGTCAAAAGATGCTTAAAAACAACAAATTTCGTCAAAGGATCCCGAAAAAACGGCAAATTTCGTCAAAGGATTGCGAAAAAACCGCAAATTTCGTTAAAGGATCGCAGAAAAACTGGTAAATTTCGTCAAAAGATCGTGGGAAAACCGCAAATTTCGTCCCAGGATCGTTTAAAAATAACAAATTTCGTCAAATAATCGCGGAAAAACGGCAAATTTCGTCAAATAATCGCGGAAAAACGGCAAATTTCGTCAAAGGATCGCAGAAAACGGCAAATTTCATCAAAGGATCGAGGAAAAACTGCAAATTTCGTCAGTGGGGTGCGGAAAAAAATCATTGTGCCGGGAGTGGATCTCCCCTCCCCCGTCTCCCTTGTTGTAACCTTTCAGAAAATTTGTTGTGAATTTCAGAATTTTTTTTTTTTACTCAGAATTACCCCTGAATCAGATGCCAGTTAGATTGTGGTGTAAATCGCCCAACAGGTGGCGCTATTGCACTTCATTTATCACGATTTCTGAAATAGCTATATCTCAAGAATTAATGCACGGAATTTCATCAAACTTCATATTATGTTAAACCTTGACATAAATATATTGTTATTAGATTTGGATGTATACTGACCAACAGGTGGTGCTGCTATTCTCTGTTTTTCACAATTTCCGCGATAGCTCTATCTCAAGAACGAGTAGATTGTCATTTAATTTTGGTTACAAATGATTTGATTGATATAAAGTTTTGTGATAGCTGTAACATTAGTTTTTTTTTTTTTGTGTGTGTGTGTGTGTGTGTACGTTTTCTCTAAAAAGCTTTTTCATGCTTAAAAGAGAGGGATTTTGCAGCTCCATAATAGTTATTTTCTGCTGAAAAACCGTTTTGCTGCTCCGAAATGAGCGATTTGCTGCTCCAAAATGAGTCATTTGCTGCTCCAAAATGAGCGATTTCTGCTCCAAAATGAGCGGTTTGCTGCTCCAAAATGGTGTTTTGCTGCTCCAAAATGATGATCCTGGTGTTCCATCACTGGGAAGGTAATTTCGAAAACTGTATTTTTCAACGTGTTATATGTTTTCTAAACTGTTTACGTATATACCTTCTTTCAACAGTTTTCTGGCTGTGTTGGAAAGTGTTTCATAATCTACGCTTGACGCATGATTTTTCATTCTTGTTTAATTACTAAATACTGAAACGTAAATGTAAAGAGATATAATATCATTAATAGTTGCGGATAAAAAAATAATAATTGTAAATGAAAAATAATACTAAAAGTTAAGACATGTATTAGGACGCCATAGCCGAACGAGTTAAATTGAATGAATAAAAAATATTCCAATTTTTGAAGTCGATGATATCATCGATTCAATACGATGATACATTTTTATGAGAAGAAATAAGAAATAGTTAAAAAGTAGTAGTTTCAAAACTCATAAGTTGATTGCTGTACTTATTCTGACTCTTAATTTTAAATCTTGTTACATCCGCATAAAACTGGCAGAACTTACATAATGCAAAGAAAAAATCGCATGCCTTCTTCTCACCAGAGAAGAAGATATTCTTACTTCCGAAGTTAAATAAAAACACCTTTACATTATAAGGGAAAGCAGAGATTTCTTCAAACACCCGTTGTCTTGTTAAAGAAATTTTTCGAAAACGCTTTATTAGATTTTTTATCAAAGAAAAGTCGTAGGAGTTGAAAAGCGAGAAAACTGAATTATTTATATGTTACCTTTATTTGAAACTTTCTTTTACGTTAATTTGCTTTTACATTTGAATTACATTTTATCAGTCTTGAAAGCCTTAAATTTTTTATTTAATTTTTTCCCCCACTATACTTGTCTAGATTTATCTGTAGCTTAGTGTTATGACATACTATAAATTAGATACGTCGGTTCTCATATATCCTTAAATCTCTGGTAAATTTTATTTAGAAGTAACATATCGTACATTTCGGCGTATAACGCGCACTTTCGAAACAAGAAAATAGATAAAAATTTACATGTGCGCATTATATGCCGTGTATAAAATTGAAAAAAAAAGTGAGAAAAATTAAGCATAAGAGTCTTTGAGATGAATGAACAAGAACAGAAAATGTGATTAGTTGAAAGAGCCAATTAACAATTCCAGACGCTCTGAATGGATACAGGTAAACAAATAAATTGGCTGTAACGGATACCCGCATCCCACTTACTATTTTTTCATCTTCTAATTATTTACTTTCTAATGTTCGTTTTTGTATTTGTATGGTACATAAATGATTGAAAAATTCTCTCTTTCTTTTTTTTTTTTTTTTTTTTTGCAAAGAAGAGGCGCGTGTAGTGATGCTAATAAAAAATATAGAAACGATAGCCTCAAGTTTTAGGTGCACATTATGTTCCGGAATGTACGATAATTATTTGCTAGGGTCGCTGAAAGTCGTCCGTTAATGAACAATTCTGTTTTTTTTCCCTCAAACGAATATCTCTTGCTTGTTGCCACGACTCCTTCCGTAAAAGATAAAACAAATTACTTCTAAATCTAAGTAATCTGAAATTTCTTTTTAATATTTTTGTTTCTAGGTAGTATTTTTTTAAGAATTCAAGAAGTTTCCTTTCCGGTGATTTTTCCGTTTTTTATATATCTACACATAATTTTACACAATATCCTCGAAAATTTTCAGCTGCAGACTATGATCGGAGTAAGATATTTGGCAAAAAACTTATCGTTATAGCCAATACGGCAATCAAATTTACTGTCCAAACCTTGTTGATAATTCTTTCTGATATAATTTTTCTTTAGAATAAATAGAATCCGAATCATCTATTAAAAGACAGAACATTCCATATAATTTACCAGTCTTCCCTCACCTTGACGTTAAGCCTAACTATAAATCTTTACGTAATACGTTAAGTGATTCAGTCATTCGACCGTTTTTATAGAAAACTGTTACATAATCGTAATTTAACACATGGGCTGATAAGTTCCTGGTCTAATAAGGAAAACACAACTTTTTAACATAATTTTATAACTGCATAACTTTATAACTTTAAGAAATAACATAATTTTAATAATAAATAATAATAATTTAATAATAATAATAATAATAATAATAATAATAATAATAATAATAATAATAATAATAATAATAATTTAATAATAATAATAATAATAATAATAATAATTTAATAATAATAATTTAATAAATAAATAATAATAATAATTTAATAAATAAATAATAATAATAATTTAATAAATAAATAATAATAATAATTTAATAAATAAATAATAATAATAATTTAATAAATAACATAATTTTATAACGAAAAAGCTGCAAACAGTGCTTAGAATCATCGACTCGTTGTTGTTTTTGGACAAAAGTCAACACGCGCGGCACCCACTTTGACAACAGCTTTTTCATAGACAAATGTTCATTCAAAATAAAACCTACACGTTCCTTGGATATCTTCAGAGTCTGAGCTATCTCCTGCAACTTCAATTTATGGTTCCCCAAAACGATTTTGTGGACTTTTTTGATGTTTTCCGGAGTAACCCCCTCTTTTGCGTGCTGCATCACTGGTGCTCGTACGGCCACATTTAAATTCAGCAAACCAGACAATAATGGTTGATTTACCTAGTGCAGTGTCCGGATAACGCTTATCAAACCAAACTTTTGTTTGAACGGTGTTTTTTCCCATCAAATAAAAATTCTTGAAATTCTTGTTTATCCATTTCTTTGTTTATCAGCAAAATCGTTCAACTAAAATCACTCTAACGTTTTATCCGCACGGCGAATCGTCATGACATTTTTTCTGCTACCTTTTAAAGGTTAGTATTTACTAAAAAAAGCATTTGTTCGTCGATTTAAACGCCATCTGTGTGCCAGACCGGGAACCTATCAGCCGATGTGTTATCTCTATTCTGACCATAATAAAGGCAATGATATGGTCAGAATAGAGTTGAATTATGGTTATATAACCATTTTCTATAAAAACATTCGAATGACTGGACAGTTTGCTTCAAATTTTTAACAATGTAGATCCTTCTACATAAACAGAGTAACATCATTTGAAATTTTTCAGTATTTTTCTTCCACATTGATATAACTAAACTGTCTTCCCTTAATCAAGGATGTTAAGTCTGAATTGAAGCAGTAATTATCGTATGCAGAATCTCGATGGAATATAGACGTCAGTACCCCATGGAAGTTGAGTCGACAGCTATAGCCTATATATTTATGCAAATTTTGTCTGTGTTATGCTTTTTCTATCATGCCGCTTTCACAACTTTGTGGAACGAACTGTGATCAGTGCTTCATGGTTTTATAATGTTCGCCCAATAAAGAGCATCTAATTGGAATTTTCGTGTTTATTAACGCAAAACACGATTTTGTGACTTAATACTAGTATACTAGCGGCCCGTCCCGGCTTTGCACGGGTAGACAATGTGTTGACTACAATGTAGGGTAGAATAGTGTAGGTACTTTTAAAAAGTTGTTCTAAATTGGATAAAAGTGGGAGTGGGACAAAATTGCAGTACTTAGAAATTTTGAACTTTAATTAAAAGCTTGTAAAAATGTGATAAATAAATTTTTCTGTTTATGTACATATTGAATCTAATAAATAATACACGGCCCATGGAAGGACATAGCAACTATATGTGTTCATGTAGAATGTGTTTTCCTAAATTTCACGCTCCTACCTAAATCTGTTGCTGAGATATGGCGAAATGACCAAAACTTTTGAATAGTTCTTTAACTACCTTTTGGAGGGAATTTCCAAAATCGCTAAAATACATGTTTAACCAATTTTTTAGTAGATTTGTTTTAATTAATTTCGCCCTCCTACATAAAAGCTGAGATATGGCGAAATCACCTAAAAAATTCGACCCCCTCCCCCTTTAACCACCTTCTGGGGGAAATTTCCAAAATTGCTGAAATACGTGTTTTATTCATATTTAGTAGATTTGTTTTCCTGATTTTTGCGCTCCTAACTAAAACTGCTGCTGAGATATGACGAAATGATCTAAAACATTCGACCCCATTGTAATCCCCTTTGGGAGGAAATTTCAAAAATCGCTGAAATACGTGTTTAACCAATTTTTTAGTAGATTTGTTTTCCTTAATTTCGCGCTTCTACATAAAACTCCTGCTGAGATATGGCAAAATGACCTAAAACATACGTCCACCCCATTTAACCACCTTCAGGGGGGAATTTCTAAAATAGCTGAAATAGGTGATTAATCATTTTTTAGTAGATTTGTTTTCCTGATTTTCGCGCTCCTAACTAAAACTGCTGCTGAGATATGGTGAAATGACATAAAACATTTGACCTCCCCTTTAACCCCCTCCGGGAGGAGAGTTTCTAAAATCGTTAAAATACATGTTTAATCATTATTTTAGTAGATTTGTTTTCCTGATTTTCGCGCTCCTACCTATAACTACTGCTGAGATATGGCGAAATGACCTAAAAGATTCGACCACCCCCCTTTAACCCCTTCGGGGGCGGGGGGTGATTTCCAAAATCGCTGAAATACAAGTTTAATCATTTTTTAGTAGATTTGTTTTCATGATTTTTTCACTCCTACCTATAACTGCTGCTGAGATATTGCGAAATGACCAAAAACATTCGACCACCCCCCTTTAGCCCCCTCCTGGGGGGAATTTCTAAAATCGCTGAAATAGGTGTTTAATCATTTTTTAGTAGATTTGTTTTCCTGATTTTCGCGCTCCTACCTATAACTGCTGATGAGATATGGCGAAATGACCTAAAACATTCGAACCCCCTTTTAACCCCCTTAAGGAGGGGGGATTTTCAAAAATTCCTTCTTATTGCTTGCCTAGGCCATAACAGTAATCTACAGTCCAAATTTCGTGACCCTGACTTTTGTAGTTTCGGCTGGGCGTTGATGAGTCAGTCAGTCAGTCACCGTTTCCTCTTTATATAATAGTACTAGCTGGCTTCGCCCGCCAGCGGGCCCCTAATTTACATCGGTGAATCGAATTGTAGAAAATCTCGAATCTTGTAAAACCTCAAACCGGACGAACCGCCGACCCGGGTCCCCGCTGCCTTCGGCACCGTATACCGGTCGTGCTACGCACGCACCGGGTAATCCCTTAATTAGCACATTGAATTATACAAACCTCTAACCGAACGAACCTCCGACCCTGGTCCCCGCTGCCTTCGGCAACGTATACCAGTCGTGCTGCGCACGCACCGGATAATCCCTTAAATTGCACATAGAATAGTATAAACCTCTAACTGAACGAACCTCCGGCTCGGGTCCCCGCTGCCTGATCCCCGCTGGATCGGATGATGCAGACGTGCTTTCCAGGAGCTCCCATGAAGGGCTAATTTTCTACAGGACCCAGGCGAGTGGCACCCCTAATTATGGTAAATATCTTTCCCTAAACTCTTTCTGAGTTGTTTGGTACAAACCGCGTCCAAATCGGTTAATTAGATCAAGAGTTATGTGCAAAATTCTAAAAGTCACTTTCTATGGCATTTTAACATTGGTTTTCAGCCTATAAGGCAGCCATGTTTTTTCACTCACTAGAGATTTTAATTGCTTAATTTCTCAGCTTCCCGTGCTCAGATGTGCTTAAAAATGACATGTATCTTATTATTTTAATGAAATGATCCATTTACACTGTTTTTACATTGTTATAGGCCCTCAAAAGGGTATTTGAAAATTTGAAATTTTAACATGTATTGTATGGGATTTTAACATGTTGATTTTTATGTGAATTTTTAAAGTATACTTCCAGTCTCCAGATCTTTTTAAATTTTTACCAGGGGGGGGAGGCATATTTATACTATGTACATAAAAATTTGTAAGTCATTTGGACATTTCTAACTATTTTTAAAATTTCATAGTTTGTTTTCTGGTTCTGAGTGCTGACGTGCACTGTGTGGATGATCGGCATGTCATTTTTAATTTGATTTTTTTTTTCACATACTTCCCGTCCCCAGATCTTTTTAACGAGGGGGGGAGGCATATAAATCCTCTGCTCAAAAAAAAAAAAAAAAAAAAAAAAAAAAAAAAAAATTGCAAGTCAATTGGACAATTTTAAGTATTTTAGTAATTCAATGTTTGTTTTCTGGAGCACACTTGCTCCGGGTCTACAAAGCTGGTAAGCTGTGCTTTCATTTTGTCCTAGTTTTTTAATTAATATTAAAGTTCAGACTCGTTTAATTGGTCATTTGACTTTTAAAACTTAATTTTAAAGGTCTGGAGATTGTTTTTGTTAGGTTTTTTCATTGTTTAAGTACTTAAAAATGTATCCTAGTACAGGCTTCTGAGATTTACATTGCCGAGATTGGCCACTGTTTACTTTTTTGAAAATGCTTTTATTTAATAATTAATTACTTTAAATCTCATAAAACTATTCTCTTTCATTAAATAGACACAAGGTGTTCTCCGTCTCCTTTTTCAAAAATTTTATGTTTATTTTTAGTGTTTTTGTGATATAATTTGTAAACTGTGCTATCGTAAATCTTAGGTATGTGTCATAATGCTATTCACCCATAGACTTTTTCATAACAAATGGAATTTTGTATTTTTCAATTGGAATTAGTAAAATTATTTAAGATTTGACGTTGAATTTTAATGTAGGATTAAATGCTGTACATAAAAAAGTCTTCATTTTTTAAATTGGTTGGATATGAAGTGTATTATAAATATTTAAAGTAAAAAATTCTTTATGAAATTCTGTGGTATCCAAGATGGATGCCTTTGCAGTATCATCACGCCATTTCTTTTTGGCTGCTACTTTCGGTTCATTTATAAAGTTCCGTAGTGTTGAGTTGTCACTCAGTATTCAATTGTAAATATCTCTAGTGATTAGCTCCAGACCTTAGTGTAGAGTTAGTTTGCCTTATGGTATTAGGGAGTTTAGTTATTAATATACAGCATTGTTTACAGACCCAAGGAGCATCTAAATAAAGTTAGGATTCTGGGTAAAAATATAGCCCAGTTTCAAAACAGAGATTGGTTTTCAAGGTGGAATTGTGGGAAAATATATATTAAAGGATACAAATAAACATTTGATCAATAAGAAATAATGAATTTTAAGTTCTAGGGTGGACATGGGGTCTAGATTACAGTAGTTACACATTGGTTAATTTGGTGTAGACCAATTGGGACTCATTATAAGGGATTATGGGATTTTAAGGTTTCTGTTAATATGTTAAGGTCTAGGTTCAGTATTTAGTAATAAATATACAATGTTATGGATTAATATATTTAATAACTGAAGTAACATGGAGTTTGATTAAGAGTATAAACATGGTTGTTATATATTACAAGGGTTCTTGAATAATATGTTTATTAAGGGGGCAATGAATATTTCTTGAAAGGAAAGGGAAAGAAAAAACTTTGTTTTTGTAAAACTTTTGGATAGCAAGGGGGTCTATGAGAAATACTCTATCATCAAGAATGTAGTCATCATAATCTGATTTAACCCTCGGTTTGCCCACAGTATTTTAGGTTTAACATCGTTTTAATAGTATTTCTCTTTTTTACCTTTTTTAAATTTGTGTTTTTTTTTGTTTTTTTTTTTTTTTTCAATTTTCTCCCTTCCTATGGGAGATAGAGCTTAGATATTTTTCCAAGATTAGCTCTCCGGCGCCTTGGGAACTTTTTACGCTGCATCTTTTGGCATCATCGGTTTTTCTCTATCTCATATAGGGGACCGGCTATGGGGGCAGGGGGGGGCACTTTATTATTTTCATTAAACTTTTCACTGTTCTTAAGTAATAATAGAGTTTCTTTCTGCACATTCCTTCTAGTGACTCCCCCTTACACTGTCCCCGCCGGCAGCAGTTCCCTCCCCCTATTTTTATTTCCCTCTAACATTAACAGCTTTTTTACTTTAATTTCTGTTCTAGTGTTGTAATATTTCATTCTTCTAGTCATAATGTTTAGAATTAGTCCTACCAGCTGTTTATTAGCCATTTGGTTTTAAAGTTTTAACCCTTGTTGCACAGGTTGCCCATCACTGACTCATTCAATAGAAAACATAGCAAATAGAAATACAATGGGGGGCTTATGTGAGGTACTTTATCATTAAGAAATGTAGTACTCATAATCTGTTTTTACCCTTGGTTTGCTCGCAGTAACTTGGGTCTTACATCCAATTTTCAGCATTTTTTTTTTTTTTTTTTTTTTTTTACCAACATCGAAATTCGGTTTTCTCCACTTTTCTCCCTTCCTATGGGAGATAGAGCATAGAATTTTTCCAATTTAGCTCCCCAGCGCCTAGGGAACTTTTTACGCTGCATCTTTTGGCATCATCGGTTTTTCTCTATCTCATATAGGGGACCGGCTTTGGGGGCAGGGAGGGGCACTTTATTATTTTCATTAAACTTTTCACTGTTCTTAAGTAAATAACAGAGTTTCTTTCTGCACATTCCTTCTAGTGACTCCCCCTTACACTGTCCCCGCCGGCAGCAGTTCCCTCCCCCCATTTTTATTTCCCTCTAACATTAACAGCTTTTTTACTTTAATTTCTGTCCTAGTGTTGTAATATATCATTCCTCTAGTCATAATGTTTAGAATTAGTCCTACCAGTTGTTTATTAGCCATTCGGTTTTATTAAAGTTTTAACCCTTGTGGCACCGGTAGCCCATCACTGAACTCATTCAATAGTAAACATATTGCAAAATAGTAATACCATATTTCGTAGGTTCGGTTGTATGCACTACACTGATATTTTCACTTCCGGCTTAGGTGGGCGTGGTTTTTTTTTTTTTTTTTTTTTTTTTTTTTTTTTGGTGGGGGGGGGGGGGGGTGTTATATAGCTCTATGTAGTTCAAGCGCAGCGAGGAGTTTCTATAGCATAGGCCCACATAGGTAAGTTGTGACCCTGTGTGATTCTTTGGTCTGGAGCAATCATTTTTACTTTTAGTTTAGGGCATTTTGATAACTCTTCATAACAAATAATGTAAATAATTATATATAAAAAAGTCCAACATTATAACAACAATAATACATCTCAATTTCTCAATTATTGTTATAAGGGTAATTCTTATTATACAGTTTTGCATATCATAGCAATTTGTTATTCATGTATAGTAGAAGGAAAAAAAAAAAAAAAAAAAAAAAAAAAAATTTGTACAAACACCTATAGCATTGTCCTTCCTTATTATTGAATTATATATTGAATTATATTGAATTATATATTGAATTATATTGAATTATATTATTATTGAATATTATTTCTGGCATGAAAATTCCTGGTATGAGCACGGGGAGTTCTTTCCGGTTTGGACGTGGGGGTACCATTTTTCTTTGGCTTATTCTTTTGGCTTTTATTTTGATCTTTCTTCTACAAAATTTTCTTCAAAATTCAAAATTCTTCCTCATATGTGGGGTGCCCGTATTCCTGGTTCTAGATTGATTAGAGGCATAAGTAGTTAAAAGGGAAATAAAAATAGTTATAAGATAGTCATAGTTTTATAATCATAGAAAGAGGTATATTAATCAGTTTGCAAATAAAAGTTAGAATGGTGGATTCAGATAGACAACAATCCCATGCTGAGATAAAAATGAACTCATATGTCGACACCTCTCATACTTATGCATATGTTGACGTCGTCCCAATCAGTTCAATCTCTAGAACTGTAGACAAAAATCAGACTGAAAAGTTGACTTTCAATGATGCATTCACGAAGAATTTAAATCTTAGCGATATAGCACAACAATACTATATTCATATAAAGAAAAGCAAAAAAGGTGCTATCCAACCAATGGCATTTTTGGAATGGTTTATAGTAAAACTAGAAAAATATACAAGCTATATAAGCTACTACACCAACTCAAAAGGAATCAAAAACAAACTCTCATGCCTAGAAATAGACCTAAAATCAATTTCAAAACATTATGCCACAGAGGACGACCATCTGTCAAAAGGTATAGTCAACATGATAATCGATGAAATTACCGACAAAGGAGAATTTCAAGAATATGACAGCCAAGAGGCAAGTTGTTCACAAGATGTTATCGATCTAATTACGCAGTTGACAAGGGGTGTAAGAAAACGCACTAAAGGAACATCTGCAATAGTCCACCTATACTTAGACGAATTAAAAAGACGACTTAAACTAATACAGACAGATTTCACCAATATCTATATACTAAAGGCACCATCCTCAGAGATATCCCCAAAAATGGCATTAAATATAGCTGAATTACAAAATGCTTCTTACAGTCTAACACATATTGAAGATGAAAAACTGATACACAGTGGAAAATCCATACAAGATAAAGACAAAGGAAATAAAGGTGGTGATAAAAGTGTTTTAAGTAAGGAAGACTGTGGAAAAGAAATGATTCAGGAAGAGTTGGAAACAGCCCATCTGAATTTACAGGTACTTTCTGGAGAGAGTTCCACTCTTAGTATACCAATGACATTGCAAGAACTAACGAGCTTAACACAAGAGAAATCTCCACTACATCAATTGGAAGATATCCTAAATCAAATTGAAAGTAATTCAAAAATTTATGATGAAGACATCCGAACACAAATAGCGAACTCAATACAGCAGATAAAAGAATATCTATACTTTGAACAAGAAGAAAATAACGTCCTGAAAACTACGACAAACGAACAAGAGCATCAAATAAAGGAAATGAAAACTCAAATCACTCAACAATCAAAAATAATTGACAAAATGGAAAAAGAACTTCAGAGCAAAGAGATTAAAATAACCGAAAAAATTAAACAAACATCACTTATAGAAGAAATGTTTCATACCATAAAAAATCAACAAAACTTAGTTAATAATCAAGACCATCTGGAAGATGGAATCGATTCCGAAATATCGAAAAGAGCACAACTCAAGAGTTATGCTGCTGCAATTACATCCGATCAACCTATAAAAACACCTTGCTTTAAGTACTCTAAATCAGCAATAATAATAAGAAGAAGTCAATCAACGAATATTCCCATTAATGTAATACGAAACATGTTAAATGACAAAATAAAAGGGAATAAAAAATTTAAATACATCTCATGTTCGTTAGGAAGAGATAAAAACTCGCTCATAGTCCAAACAGAATCGGACGAAAAAACAGCGGTTTTAATTGATTTTATAAATCAAATAGAAGGTTTCAGAGACTTGGCCGAAGCAGATCTTAGAGATGCTAAAAGAAAAAAAGTCATTATACTGGGAATTCCAGTAGATGTGACTGAGACTGAAGTAATTGATAAGATACATCAAGAACTGGGACAGAATTTTCCTCTAGGAATAGCAAAAGTTCTCAAAAAACAAAAAATGAAAACATACCAAATAGTACTTGATGCAGAAGAACATTACGCGAAAGCATTATTTTCAACAAGAAAATTACCTATTCATTTTAATTTATGCCGTATAGAATATTACAATCCAGTGGTTAGGTGTAATAAATGTCAACGGTATGGCCATAGAGTTGATAATTGTAGAAGTTATTACTTAACATGCGCATATTGCACAGGTAACCACAAAACAGACACATGCAAAATAAAAGAAAATTATGAACGTCATCGTTGCATCAACTGTGAAAGAGAATATAAAACCGCAGTAAAACCTGAAAAGATTGAAAGGCATAGTGCAAATTCTAGATTCTGCCCAATTTTTCAAAGATTGTTGCAACGAAAACAAAATATTACTATCTCCTATGATCCTTCAAAAGTATGTTCTCAGAACTAAAATCACTCAATATCTCTGATGACTCTATAGAAGATTCAACTGTAGAACCTCCAACCAATGCTACATATATAATAAATCAGACTATCCCATTGGACAATAGATATTATTTCGGAGAATCCAAGACCCCACCAAATCATTTAAAAATAGTTCAAATAAACCTTAATAATTGTAAGGCTGCAAATCTCCAATTGCTGAAGTACATACATGAAAATAAAGTAGATTTAGCTTTAGTTCAGGATTATCACAAAAGTAATAACACCTTCACGGGAATCCCAATTTCATGTTATTTCTACCATTCAATAAATCAGACGTCGGGAATACTCGTATCCAATCCCTTATTAATTCATATTCAGACTCTACAAACAAATAACAGTGTATTTATAAACC
Organism: Maratus michaelseni; assembly: GCA_963931845.1. Taxonomy (NCBI): domain Eukaryota; kingdom Metazoa; phylum Arthropoda; class Arachnida; order Araneae; family Salticidae; genus Maratus; species Maratus michaelseni. The sequence goes on from OZ007587.1 coordinate 193,210,808, forward strand.
TATCACTGTCATCAAAATTCATTAAAGTCGGATCACAATATTCAAAACCGAGTGGAAATCTTGATGAAGACTTCCGAGAATGGACCAGAGTCATAGAAGATACATCGAACCTTATCCTTGGGGGTGATTTCAATGCACACCTCCAGGCGTGGGGTTATAAAAGAAATAATGCTAGAGGATATATCCTACTTGACTATCTAGCAATGAGCAGATTAACTATTATTAATGATCCTGATTCAGAATGTTCTTTTGCGCGAGACAAGTTTAAAGGCAAACCAGATTTGACCCTCTGCGGTGAACATTCAAAAAATATTATAGATTCATGGAAAATAGACTCGACATTTAAATCACTAAGTGACCATCAATATATTACTTTTACTCTGAATGTCACACCCACAATAAGAAATTTATACCGTTTCAAAACCAAATATGAAACGTTTAAAAAATTCAATAAACTGTTTCAAAAACATGAAGAAACATTACTTTCAACACTTAAAGCAGTCAATTCTGTTCCAGAGTTAGAGAAGTGGACAGAGGAATTTAATGTTATCCTTTTAAACATCATGCAAAAATCACTTAAAAAGAAAAAGTTGTCTCATGAAATTAATCTATCCTGGTATACTGACAAACTTAAAGTACAGCGAAGCCACCTAAATGCTATATATAAACTACATAAAAGAAATCCAGATTCTGTAGAACTCAAGATTAAATATAAAAAAGCCAAAGCAAAATACAAATTAGATATTAAAAAAGCTAAAATTGATTCTTGGATAACATTTTGTTCGGAAACAAACAGTAAGTATGGTACTGCTTTTAAAATTCTGAAGCAGAAATATTTAAAAAATACAGATCTCATCCACTCTGTCATGGAATCTTCAACTCAAAATGATACATACAAAGAGATTCAAGAAACGTTACTTCATTACCATTACAATACAAGCCCAGAATTCGAATCATCATTTCAAAACACAAACACACTATCAATAAAAGAATATAACAATTTTAAATTTACCCATAGAGAAATTCAATATGCAATTAACCAACAAAATAAAAAGAAAGCCCCAGGATATGATCGGGTAGATGGCAGAATTTTAGAAAATTTGATAAAAAATAATATGAAGCTTATAAAGTTATTATATAACAAATGTCTCTACCTTGGACACTTTCCAGAAACGTGGAAGAAAGGAGTAGTCATCTATTTTAGAAAGAAAAACAAAGATCCATCAAAACCTGATTCATACCGTCCAATTACACTACTACCCATGATTGGTAAAATCCTAGAAAGATTAATAAAAAATAGAACTTTAACTTATCTTGAAGCAATAAACTATCTAAAAGATGAACAGTTCGGCTTCCGTGAAAACAGAAGCACTATATCAGCTCTGGAGAGACTTAAAGAGAAAATTGCACAATTATTACAAAAACATACTTATGTGGGCATCATATCATTTGATATTACAGGTGCTTTCGATTCAATAAACTGGCACCAATTATCAGAAATAATTGATGACTCACCGTTACCCAGATACCTCAAAACCTTATTAAAAAGTTATATAAGCAAAAGAAGTATAGGCTTAAATCAATATGAATATATAGAGTGGTTCAGGGTATTTAAAGGATGCCCTCAGGGATCCTGTCTTGGACCACTCTTATGGCTTCTTATAGCTAACTACATAATAAAAAATTATAAAAATCTATATGAAGATATTATTGTTTACGCAGATGATTTTTTGATTCCAATAGAGGGAAATACCGTAATAGACCTGGAAGTTACAACCAACAACAAAATAGTCCATTTTAAGAATATATGTGATGAACTCGGTTTAAAAATATCAACTCAGAAAACGCAATCAATGCTTTTCGGTAGCAATCTCCTCGAAAGAAGACTTCCGAGATTTAAATTAGAAAATATAAAAATAAAAGTAGTAAAAAATATTAAATATCTTGGCGTACTGTTAGATTCTAAATTCAATTTTACAGATCACATGAAAGACCTTCGAACAAAGATTGCAAACTTTGTAAACGGATTTAGAGGATTTCGATTCTTTAATAAAGGTATCAAACCAGACATCCTGAAAATATGGTATCAAACAGTCATAGAACGCCAAATACTATATGCTTACGAAATTTGGTATCCAAACTTGAATACTGATGGCCGCAAATTACTACGTTCAACTCAGCGTTTGGCATTATTAAACTTAATACGGACCTATAGGACTATCTCTCACGAAGCTCTGTATCTTCTTACAGGAACTCCACCAATCCTAATAAAAATACAGAATGAATTTCAGTACTACCAACTGAAAATAGGAAATAGAAATTTGTTAATCAATAACACACAGCTAAACATTAACAATATAATGCAGAAAGAAAAATCGTATCGATTCCTCAATTACTACAGAGTCCAAAATATCAGAATTATAGAAGATAGAAAATCCATCCATCCAAAAGAATACGATGTGGAAGCCTACACAGATGGTTCTGTCATGCCAGGGGGTGTAGCCAGTGCTTTCACCATATATAAAGATGGAAATAATATACATGATGAAGCAATACGACATCATCCACTGAATAACATATATCAAGCAGAATTAATGGCAATTTATAAAGCAATAAAATGGTTCTCTACCTCCGACTACAATAAACTACTAATTATTACAGATAGTTACTCTTCTATGGAAGTATTAAAAGTTGCTTTTCCTAGAAACTACATTATCAAAAACATTTACAATCAATTACTTCAAATTCCTGATAAATCCATTATAATAACATGGACTAAATCTCATGTGGGTGATACTGGCAACGAAAGAGCTGATCTCCTAGCAAAGCAAGCCATCTTACAAGACCAATATCAATCAAGAAAAGATATGTTGTTCCCCATTTCAATAGCAAAATTGTATTTTAAAAAGAAAACCATCTCTGACTGGCAAGCCATTTGGGACTCATGTAATAAGGGCAGAGATACCTATAAAATTATAAATAAAGTCGATCCAAATTATCTCTGCAAACAGCCAACACTGCCGTATTATCTGAGTAACCATGGCAGTTTCCCACAATACTTACATAAAATAAGAAAAAGAGCCTCACCTAGATGTCCATGCGATAAAGCAGAAGGAGATGCAGTTCACTACATATTCGGATGCTGCCCTCTTATGATCCATCACTTCCCTTTTGATAAGAACGAAACTCTCAGATATAACCTTCGTAATATCATTTTCAATCCTTCAAACTCTCAAAAGTTAAAAGAGAATTATAATATTCTCAATAAAAATTTCTCTTTCATTACGAAAGAATTTTAAAAAAAAAAATTGACTGAACTGACCATTGACTTTCTGAACTAAAATACCATAAATTTAGGACATTATGAACTTATAGTACTTCGAAAATATTTTATATTTAACTTTCAATTTGCAAAAAATTGTTATTTTTTACCTTTTATATTTTATTATTGTTATGTAATTATATTCATTGTTTCAAATCTAATAAACAGGCGCCTCCTGCGGTGGGGGTTGGAACGGATGGGTGCTATCGGTGCCGGGTAGCGTTTATTTTTCCCCTCGTGGACTTATTGTTCCTATACCTCACGGGTGGCTGTCCACGAGTGGGTGATTTCGGTCCCCGCTGCCTGCGGCACCGTATAGCAGTCGTTCCGACCCTGGTCCCCGCTGCCTTCGCACCGTATGACGGTCGTGCTACGCATGCACCGGATAATCCCTTAAATTGCACATGGAATAGTATAAACCTCTAACTGAACGAACCTGCGGCTCGGGTCCCCGCTGCCTGCGGCACCGTATAGCAGTCGTGCTGCGCACGCGCTGCAGTATACGTTAGTTCCACCTTCCGCCACCAGGTATCGCAATCTGTTTATATGATCATAACTGAAATCGTTAAGACTTTCGATGTCGAGTCGAATGAGCCATACCCCGTCGTTTTCATGCCCGTAGAACCGAAGATAGGAAAGCGCCCCCTAGTGGTGAAAAAACGAAATAAAATCGGTAAGCTCTATCGATGTCGAGTCGAATTTATTTAGACTACCTGAGTTCTAGTTCAAAGACAGGGACCTGTAGAAAAACTTAAAACTTAAAAAAAAAAAAAAATCGATAACGGGCGAAGCCCGCTTTTCCCTATCATAATATCTGGATAGGGGGTCCTTATTACTTTAATTATGATGTTTGGAATCAGTTTGGTGGACATCCGTAACATAGTTTCTTAGTTATAGAAACGGACCACAGTTAAAAGAAAAAAGCGGGGGGGGGGGTTGGCGATGACACTGCTTTTCCTCAAACAACTTATGTAGACTACCTGTGTTCTAGTTCAAAGACAGTGAGCTGTAGAAAAACTTAAAACTAAAAAAAAAAAAAAATCGATAACGGGCGAAGCCCGCTTTTCCCTATCGTAATATCTGGTTGCCACTCTAAAACAAAAACTTAAGATACTCGTTATGGCAGTTTTTAGACGCGGCCTACTTCTTAAAATCGTAATATCTAGCCGGCACTGTAAAAGAAATCTTTCTTTTGCTTTAATTATACAAATAACGATGATTAATTACACAATAAAATAATATATCGGCTCCTAATGAAGATATGAGAATAATTTTTAGATATTCTGAAAGCAGAATCCATTTTGAGTCGCCCTGTCAAAGTTTAGAATTAATGCGCCCCTTAGATTCGGAAATGCCTCCCCCCCTCTGAAAGAACGCAGTTGAAAGTCACGTGACTATTTTATCTCTTTCAGAAATGACTTATCCACAGACGATTCGTCTGCGTTGAATGTTGAAATAAAAAAGAAGCTGTCTCTCCGGAATAGAAATAAATTCATTTGCCGTGTCATTAATGAGTTTTAATTGATATCTTCAAAAATTACTGGTCGATTTTTACGAATTTTTTTTTGTTGAATTCGCGGTTTTTTTATACACGTGTTAGCAAATTTTCGCGAATGTAGAGTCATTATTTCCACTTGTTTCAAAAAGGAGTGGGGCGATTTGATCTCGTATCTGTCGACACTGCATTCTTTACGGCAACCTTTTTTCACGTCTGGGGTCGATGTTGGATATCTGGTCAGTTTTTGGCCGAAATAAAGAAAAGTTACGGTCCGAATTTCAAAAAAATTGACGTTTTGGAACGACAAAAATCGGCCGCGTGCGTACCCCGATTTTCGGATCGATACCTCCGGTACATTTTTTTTAATTCGATGATGCGTTAAAAAGCGACGATTTGGATGTCTGCGATTATCAAAACGGAAATTTTTTTCGATTCTTTTTCCAGTTCGGTTTCGGTCGGTAATTAAAACACTTTCGCTCATTAATAACTCCCCGGGTCCGGGTCGGAATCCCGACCCGATCGAAACTTGAGCGTCGCGCCTTTTTTGCGAATTTTTCGGTCCACGTCCGCCGTCGGTGCGTCGATTAGTCCAGGAGCCTTTGCGGGTACAAAGGCGGAGTGCACAGACACACACACACACACACAGACGTTTACCGCGCTTAATATTAGGGACTAGCTGGCTTCGCCCGCCAGCGGGCCCCTAATTTACATCGGTGCCTCGAATTGTAGAAAATCTCGAATCTTGTAAAACCTCAAACATGACGAACCGCCGACCCGGGTCCCCGCTGCCTTCGGCACCGGGTAATCCCTTAATTAGCACATTGAATTGTACAAACCTCTAACCGAACGAACCTCCGACCGTATACTGGTCGTGCTGCGCACGCACCGGATAATCCCTTAAATTGCACATAGAATAGTATAAACCTCTAACTGAACGAACCTCCGGCTCGGGTCCCCGCTGCCTGCGGCACCGTATAGCAGTCGTTCCGACCCTGGTCCCCGCTGCCTTCGGCACCGTATGACGGTCGTGCTACGCATGCACCGGATAATCCCTTAAATTGCACATGGAATAGTATAAACCTCTAACTGAACGAAAACCTGCGGCTCGGGTCCCCGCTGCCTGCGGCACCGTATAGCAGTCGTGCTGCGCACGCGCTGCAGTATACGTTAGTTCCACCTTCCGCCACCAGGTGGCGCAATCTGTTTATATGATCATAACTGAAATCGTTAAGACTTTCGATGTCGAGTCGAATGAGCCATACCCCGTCGTTTTCATGCCCGTAGAACCGAAGATAGGAAAGCGCCCCCTAGTGGTGAAAAAACGAAATAAAATCGGTAAGCTGTATCGATGTCGAGTCGAATTTATTTAGACTACCTGAGTTCTAGTTCAAAGACAGGGACCTGTAGAAAAACTTAAAACTTAAAAAAAAAAAAATCGATAACGGGCGAAGCCCGCTTTTCCCTATCATAATATCTGGATAGGGGGTCCTTATTACTTTAATTATGATGTTTGGAATCAGTTTGGTGGACATCCGTAACACAGTTTCTTAGTTATAGAAACGGACCACAGTTAAAAGAAAAAAGCGGGGGGGGGGGGGGGTTGGCGATGACACTGCTTTTCCTCAAACAACTTATGTAGACTACCTGTGTTCTAGTTCAAAGACAGTGAGCTGTAGAAAAACTTAAAACTAAAAAAAAAAAAAAAATCGATAACGGGCGAAGCCCGCTTTTTCCTATCATAATATCTGGTTTCCACTCTAAAACAAAAACTTAAGATACTCGTTATGGCAGTTTTTAGACGCGGCCTACTTCTTAAAATCGTAATATCTAGCCGGCACTGTAATAGAAATCTTTCTTTTGCTTTAATTATACAAATAACGATGATTAATTATACAATAAAATAATATATCGGCTCCTAATGAAGATATGAGAATAATTTTTAGATATTCTGAAAGCAGAATCCATTTTGAGTCGCCCTGTCAAAGTTTGAAATTAATGCGCCCCTTAGATTCGGAAATGCCCCCCCCCCCTCTGAAAAAACGCAGTTGACTATTTTATCTCTTTCAGAAATGACTTATCCGCAGACGATTTGTCTCCGTTGAATGTTGAAATAAAAAAAAAGCTGTCTCTTCCGAATAGAAATAAATTCATTTGCCGTGTCATTAATGAGTTTTAATTGATATCTTCAAAAATTACTGGTCGATTTTTACGAATTTTTTTTTGTTGAATTCGCGATTTTTTTATACACGTGTTAGCAAATTTTCGCGAATGTAGAGTCATTATTTCCACTTGTTTCAAAAAGGACTGGGGCGATTCGATCTCGGATCTGTCGACCTGCATTCTTTACGGCAACCTCTTTTTCCGTCTGGGGTCGATGTTGGATGTCTGGTCAGTTTTTGGCCGAAATAAAGAAAAGTTACGGTCCGAATTTCAAAAAATTTGACGTTTTGCAACGACAAAAATCGGCCGCGTGTGTACCCCGATTTTTGGATCGATACCTCCGGTACATTTTTTTTAATTCGATGATGCGTTAAAAAGCGACGATTTGGATGTCTGCGATTATCAAAACGGAAGGCGAACTTTTCGCTGTTTTGACTTCTCTTCCAACTTCGGTTTCGGTCGGTAATTAAAACACTTTCGCTCATTAATAACGCCCCGGGTCCGGGTCGGAGGCCCGACCCGATCGAAACTTGAGCGTCGCGCCTTTTTTGCGAATTTTTCGGTACGCGTCCGCCGTCGGTGCGTCGATTAGTCCGGGAGCCTTTGCGGGTACAAAGGCGGAGTGCACAGACACACACACACACACACAGACGTTTACGGCGCTTAATATTAGGGATAGATTGAAAGGATCGGGTCTTTTTTTTTTTTTTTTCGAGAAACATTAAAAGTTGAAAAATTATTAAGTTAATTATAATCTATCCCGAAACAATAAATAGTGAGTTGCTTATTTTAATAGCCTATAATAAAAATTTCCTTAATATGGGAAACACACATCTTTAAAATTCGTTAATTTTGGGAAACACCGTTCAGTGTATTTTTTATGTTGAGGAAAACAGCAGCGCTAAGGACGGTAAAACAAAGCTGAGTCGCTAGGGGAATGAGGACGCCCAGCAGGCACGTCAACCGCCGTACCCAAGCTCTGAGGAACTTTTAGCGAGCACGACCAGGAGAGTTCCTGTGTGCTCTACGGCAGGTGGGACGCCGCCAACTGTTGTCCACCCCCATTGAACCCGAGTGAAAGGACGACATAGGCCGTTGCGATTGTGGTGGTTCCCAACCTCGTGAGAGGATACCACGTTACACTTGGGGACGAGCTGGAGTCCGCCAACAGCTTCGGGGCTGGACACCCAAAAGGGAGCAAGTTCCTATGCCTTAAGTCAGGTTTTTCAGACCCGCACTTGCTCTACCAGAACTCGAGGGACGTGAAAACCGAGATAGTCACATTCCCCTTTTGAATCAGCTGTTAGGATATGCGGAATCTCAATTAACTATAGAGGTTAGTATCTCAAATGTTGAAAAATCATATGCATCCTGCTTAACACTTAAATCATTTATTCTGGAGTTACACAGGCAGATTGTCTGTTAGTAATTAAAAATTTAACCATACATGTTTTCATTTTACTACCAAATTCTTTAATTTTTCGTTGTTAAGCGAAATATCTGCAAACGAAATTCTCCCTTAATTCTTCGAAATAAAATATCATACAATCTATACATATATATATATACATATATATAATTGGAGCATCTATCTGAGATTTTTAAACAAACACCTATTCTGAATTTCATTCGACTATTTAGATGACGATTATTCAAAAATAACATTAATTTCTTTTGACTATGTGTTTGTCCGAAATTGGCTTAGAAACGGTTGCATAACAAACACTAAAATTGCATGGAGGCAAATACAGATTATCGCTGGTTGCAATCTGCCGTTTGTTTCATTTCGATATTTAAAATAGTTTTTGGGAAAACAGGTAGAATTAATAAATTAACCAATCTTTAAAAACAAAAACTCGAGAACTGCGTAATTGATCAATTTTAAAGGATCTTACGGTGATTGAAAACTCTTTTAATGATAATAATTCCAATGGTTATATATTTTAATTTAAAAACTGGATTGCGAAGTACAAGTCGCTAATATTCATGTCCAAAGCAAAGATTTGCATCATTCACAAACAGAAAAAGGATCCCCTTGGATACCAGTATGGGTTTGCCTCATAAAAACAAATCTATTTGAAACTACTAGTTTTTAATTTTGATAATAATTAAACTTGACTCCAAACCACGTCTTGTAAAATATGTCAATCGGTTGTGGACACGATTACGAAAGATCTATAAATACCAATATAATAATTTTGTAACAATCCAAATTTTAGCTTATAATTTAATCATTTTTATTTTAAAATTGGATAAATACGCATAAATAGTTATATTTTTTATCGTGTTCGCAGTCTAGGTTGACATCAATGATAAACAAGGAAATATTCACTTAGATTACCACGGAATGTTTGCTTCATAAAAAATACAAAACTGGCTTTAACAACATATTTAACTTTACGCTAAATCACTCTTTCTAAAATATGTTGCTTTGTAATGGACACTATTATGGAAAATCTATAAATGGTAATAATTTTATATCGATCCGTTTTTTAGCTTACAACTTATTCATTTTCATTTTAAAGTAAATTGATAAACATAAAATCTAATATTCTGTAATTATGTTCACGGCCAAAGCTAGCATCAATGAAAATCAAGAAAATTATCATCTAAGATACCTACCAATTGAAAATAGAACGCGCTGACCAGAGTCTGCTATATTAAAAATCTGATGGTGTGTTTGTATCTCACAATTACTCATTACCCCTATTGGAATATGGATCAACGCGCGATGATATTAACGTAAGTTATTCTCATAAATCCCAAGATATCATTGAAATTTTGAATTTTCAATTTATTCTCGAGATTTGTTTTTAATTTTCAAAGAACTTTCTGTAACGTTGGCAACAATCCATTTTTGACATAAAAAAGAATGACCTAATGACTTCCCGTTAGGTATTCATAACTAAACTTTACTGAAAACTCCAAAAATGAAGTCAAAATTATGTGTTAGTATTAAAAGTTTTAAAGTTTAATATAATTTTCATATATATATATATATATATATAACCCCTAAGCTAAATTTAAATGTAAGATTTATTAGTACGCGTTATAACTAATCGATTGGTACCAATAACATTTTTTATACGATGATTCGCAAGAGAGTTAGTATGGGGTATACTTTTTTTCCCATCACTGTACATAAGTTAATAAGTAACTGTGTAAATCTATCTACAGTTAGGCAAGACTGTTTACTAAAACAGTAAAAAATAATCCAGAAAAGTTTTACCTCGGAAGTTAATTTAAAAATTCTAATTAATTTAAAAGTCATTAGTTTAATTTCAAGATCTTTACTTCTTAGGGATTGGTACAAACATGGCATTTACCGGGAATCATTAATTCTTTATTTGTGTCATTTTATTTATAGCCAATGGCGGGTCTCTTCAGTGGATATTCATGTTAGGCTTAGATAAAAGATAGTAATCTATACAAACAAAATTATAATCCATAAAAACTAATTTGAAAATGGCGCTTTTCTTAGCAGCATTTTCGGTCAAACATTTTAAATTACGTAGTAATGGTATGGAAATTTCATGTTTTCAATCGTTCAGCCAAATATTTACTCATTAGAATATGTTGCAATTGTTGTTTACTTATCATTCTCCCAGTCTTTAAAGCAAATAAATTAAAAGCAATTTCATTAGAAAGAGTTAGGAGAATAAATTTTAACTTTCCACTTAAAGTCTCTAACGCTTGAATATTTTTATCTCAGAGAAACAAAATGATCTGTTGAGGAAATTTACAAAGAAATTTGAGAAGATTCAAACACTTTTTTCTCTTTTAACACTCCTAAAATACACCAATCGATAAGTGTAAGATTTGGATAATTTATTCATTAGTTAGGAAATGCAGTATACACGTGAAACAAAAAATGTAAGAAAACCTTTAATTATTTGTTTAGTAGAAGAATATTTTGGGTTCGTTTTCAGTTGCATTTAAAAAAGAAATACTTTTACTAACGACATTTATTTAAGCATCAGATAAAATCTAGGGGAAAATAATAAAAAAAATAGCAGTAATATCGTTCTTATAAATCAAGTATAGGATAATTAAACATTCAAAAGAAGATCATAAATTTAAAATTTAATCATACTGTGTATTTTAAAAACCGTAATATAAAAAAAAATTCTAAAGTCTTATGAGACAGAAACTAGTTTTCTTCGTAAATTTCAACAAATTAAACAGGAATACGTGTCAGTAAATCGTTTCACCTTAAAAAATGCTGACGAATATTCGTTTTTAATACTTTCCAAACTCTAAAAAATGAATGCGTAAATTAGTCATAATTATACTCGTATATGTATAAATTTACACGTTTGTCATAAAAATTACACGTTTGTCGTAAAAATTTCCATGTATTTATGTATGTTTAGCTAATGAATAGAAGTGTGTAGTTTGTTATCATTTCTAATTACTCAGACCAGTGTGTAAATGTAGACAAATGAGTATGGATTTACCCGAATTGGCGTGTTATTGCAATTTATATATAGTTATCTGTTTATAGATAACTAAGTAAATGTTAAAAGACTCCGTCTAAGTGTTTATGTTAAAATTCAAGAAGCAAAATCTTGCAAAACAAAGCAATCATTACTCTTAGTACCGCAATTTTCGGCGTATAATCCGCGCAGCAAACAATTCTGTTTCAACCCAGAAATTTTATTCAATAATTAAAGTCAAATATTTACAGAGATCTAGTAAGTTACATTTTATAAAATAAAATTTCTGGGTTGAAACATGGTTGCTTGACCCGCGGATTATACGCCGGAAATTACGGTATTTTTTTTTATGCATGTAATATATAAAGGCTAAATTTGATCTTTTATCAGGCGTGAAATAAACAGAGCCTAATTCAAAATTATGTAAAGACAATATGCAAAATGTTCAAAATTGTACTCAGTTGAAAAAATCTATCTGTACCAAAGATACTTTTTTATATTTTTGACACATTGTCTGTACTTCATAAGAAGCATCTAAAATAAGTAACGATATTTGAAATCGCGGCTTGTGTAGCTGCAGTTGAACGGCCAAGGTGTTATCTGGAAAGTCACACTCTCAGACTTCCACAAACTAAATATTTTAATGGAATTTATGTTTTACAGTGTATTTATTCAGATTATACTGGTTCTGTATATAAATTGTAACTATACGATTTTAAGATTCCAAAACATTTCTAACAAAAAGATGACATGCAGTAACTATAATTTCAGACAATCCAGTTTCTTGTCAATTGTGAGAACAGTGTTTTGTGGTTTTAAAAGAAATATGCTAGAAAGAAAACAAACACATCAAGCATGTGAGTTTTTCGTCATGCAATTTTGTTTTGCAAACACATTTAGTTCACAATTTACACAGCAAACTATAAGTTTAAGCTATGTACACAAAAATCTCTATATTTTGTACATTACGCAGAAAGAAGTGTAAGAACAAAATGTTTCACTGAAATATGTGAACTCGTGTGGAACTTAGTCATTAAACTATGTATTTCAGAGTTATCAGGAAACTTTTTACACATTTATCTTGGTTAAATTGTTATCAACAACATACACAAGGCAATGTATCTTTTGAAATTTACGCACTAGCCGTGTATTTGGCAATTTACACGATACTTTACACACATAGATAAATAGTTTTTCTATCATCAGAATACCTTTTTTAATATGTAAGTTTACACATTTATTTTTTAAAGTGCGTCATATTTTAAAAAATGTTTATGATTTCAGTTCTTTTATCTCTCTGTCTGTCTGTCGATTGTCCGCTTTCGAACTTTCATAAATATACAAATATTGAAGCAAAAATTAAATTCCATTTGCTGTTTTTTTATAGGAATACACAAGGACAATTCGAATGCGCTATGCTTTATGACCTCTTATTGTTTGAAGCGTGTTTTAACAATGTTAAACAATATTTCAAACAAAACAAAACGGATACATGTTATTGAGATTAATTAGAGCATGTTTCCTACTGAAAATATTGTTTCTATCATTCGCAGTACTTTTACACTGATACACTTCATATATATAGTTCGAAGAGATTTCGAAATAGTCTCAGAAAAGCAGAAAAATAAGAGGTTTTAGCCAAGATTTTGGATGAAATTCGCACCCGTTCGGTATCCGAAGGTGCAACTTACCGAAGAATCCAAATATGACGTCAAAAATGGGTGTTCGTATTAAAAAATTCAAATTTTGTTGAAAATTTCAATATGGAGACATGTTTTTAGCATAAAGTGAAAGAAGAACAACTTCTTAATTTAATGCTTATTTAAGTATTCCTGAGCGGCAATTTGGCGATTATGATGTGTTCTCGCTCTCTCTTTTTATTTTAATTTTAGTTTTAATTTTATTTTTACGACTGTACATTGTACATATATATTTTATATATATATTATAAATACATATATGTAATTCTTTTCAATAATGCTTTTAAATATTGAAAAATATGTACAAAAATCATTTTTGCACATAGTACATACATATATTTTATATATATTATACATACATATATCTAATTCTTTTCAATAATGCTTTTGCATATTGCACATATATATTTACTCTCTTTATCAAGTAAAATGTAAATTTACTTGATTATCCAATACAGCTTGTTTTTAGCTTTACAGATTTTTAAATTTTATTTTATATATATTATATATACATGTAATCTAATTCTTTACAATAATGTTTTTTCATCATGCTTCCACACAAGAAGGTTTATTTTAGATATGTCAAATGTTTAAAAATGCATAAATAAATATTTTATTCAAATTAAATGCTAAGAAAAACTGTTATTTATTTGAAATTTTCGTCTCAAACAATACTTGAATTAAAATATATTTTTTAATAATTTAAAATTATAAAGTATGAGTTCTTGATCACGATCCCTCTTTGTGCTGTATTAAGTTCTTAAAGTTCTGCTTTGATAACATTTCACCATATATTTATTTTTCCTCCTAAAAACCTTCATATAAAATATTATTTTAATCAGTGCTTACTTTCCATTTTTCACAAACGATTTTCGGGATTGATTTTTTAAAAAGTTTTCTAAAAAACTCAGCAGCATGAATTTCCGTTTTTATAAATATTTAGTGAAATAAAAATAAGCAAATATGTCTTCCTTATTACTCGAAATATCTATCATATTTAAGTAACTGTTTTATAAAAAGATAAAAATGTTAAAGTTTGTTCATTAAAGATTTAAAAAAAAAAAAAAAAAAAAAAAAAAAAAAAAATCAGAGTTTTTTTTTTTTTTTTTTTTTTTTTTTTTTTTTTGCACATACACTTTCTTAAAATAGAAAAATAAAAATATATATGTACAAAGAAAGAAAAACAAACTAGGATGATTTTAAGTACCGACTTAAAACAAAGAAGATCATGAAAAACTAAAATTTAAGAAAATTTAAAGACAAAGATAAGACATATTCTTAAAATGAAAATAAATAACCTGTCAGTGCATGAAGATATGCCGTTTAGTTTATTTTTAAAAATACCTTATGCGAAAAAATAATAATTTTCTTTTTGGGTTTTGGTATAAATAGGAAGTTATAATTTTAGCATAGCAAAACATTAGCATAACAAATGAAATCAAGCTTAACTTACAATAATAAATATTTATTTAGTAATTGTGAAAGACAGAGTTATCCGATTATTTTGTGCAATCGTGCGCAGCAAGTTCATTTTTGATGCCATTTCTTATCTATGAAATTTTGAAAAAGAATCTGAATTGCAAAAGTATTCAAATTAAAAGTCTATTAAGTATGTAACTATTAGTCAGACAATTATTATAAATCAAATTTTTACACACCATGAAATCTTTATAATAATCTTCATTCGATTTTGTGGCATCTTTCGGGCATCTTTGTGGCATCTTCAAAAAAATAAATAATAATACAAAAACAATTATATTTTTATTTTTTAATATTCTACTTTTTCAAAAAATTGTTTCTTAAAAAAATAGTAGTCAGACTAAGTAATATAGTATAATATATAATGGCGTTATACTTCTTTAGAATCCCTTACAAACCAGGAATATAAATATTATAAATTACAAAACACGATGAAAAATAGTTTTAAGTTACGTAAAAGCTGAGGAACACCTACACTGTTGAAATTTTATGTAAGAAACATAGCAAAGAATTAGAGAATATTGCTGAAATTTCTCTAGTTCTCGGTTAGAACCCTTTTTATATCGATTGTCGATTATTAGTTCACACTTTTTTTTTATAGATTTGTGGAAGAAATTGATTAGTATTTACAGCGAAATTTTTGTTCAGATGAAGAATGAAGATTTATTCAAGTTATATATATTCAAATATAGTCAAACCTCTGAATTGCGGACACTAATGTTAATTTTGTCACGTGAAGAGTTTTTATGTAATACTACTTTCACTTCCTTCTTATTACTTGTTCTAGAATAAACTACTGGTTTTGAGTTTTCTTGATATTTCTTTTTATTTTATAACACCTAAGTTAATAGGATGTTACATGGTGTCAGAAGTTAAAATAATTTAATTGAATTTATCTTTTTATTGCTGACATTTTTTTAAAAATACAGCGAGAAGCTATGAACGCTCGCCTTCCGGCAGAATTAGAAGTTACTGAAGATAATATGGCCGTTAAATGGAAGGTTTGGAAACAAGCATTTGAATTTTATGCCATTGCTACGCAGTTAAATCCTAAACCTGTGGAAATTCAGGCTGCTACTTTTATGTCAGCTATAGGATCTGCTGCAATAGTTATATTTAACACCTTTAATTTGTCGGAACAAGACCAGCAGAATCTCGATATAATCAAGCAGAAGTTTGACGAATATTTTTCTCCTCAGATTAATGAAACCTACACTCGATATTTTTTTTTACATGCATTCAAGGTAAGCAAGAAACTTTTGATTCTTATCTTACTAAATTACGTACAAAAATTAAAGATTGTGCTTTTGGTAATCTACACGATAGTTTATTACAGGATCAAATAGTTCGTGGTATTAATTCCGATAAAGTACGTGAATTACTAATGGCTGAAAAAGATTTAACGATAAATAAAGCTGTGGATATATGTAGAGCTAGTGAACAAGCTACTTTTCAGTTAAAAGAAATGCATGCAATTTTCGATAATACAGAAAAAGATATAATGATGATTCGGAAATCGAAATCTAATATAATGGTTCATTCACATAAAAATAAGCCAAAAGGCAATAAAACAAATAAGGTATGTTGGCGATGCGGCTTAATACATGAATTTAGTAACTGTCCAGCATTTAATGTCACTTGTATTCTCTGGTCGTTAAAAGGGCATTATGCTCGTCAGTGTAAACTTAAAAAGAAACATAGATCAATAAATCGAGCCGTACAGGAACTTACAGAAGTTTCTAATGATAGCGATGGGATTAATGATTATTTTAATAATACATTGCATGTTGGAGAACTTACTAACTTTCAGAATAATCATTGGTTAACAACTGTTAATTTTGAAAATGGTGTAGCTGTGAAATTTAAACTTGATACTGGTGCTGAAGGCAATATTATAACGGAAAGTTTAGCCAAAAGGCTTAAAGCCCTTATTCGTAAGTCCAATATAAAACGCTTGAAATCTTTTAATAATGAGTTTACTCCAGTAGTTGGTGAAACTGATATTAAGTGCATAGTTCAAAATACGCCAGTTAATCTGAAATTTTTAGTAGTTAATGGAAATTTAAATTGTATATTGGGATGTTCTACATGCGAAAAACTTGGCTTAGTTAAACGTTCATCTGAGTCTGTACAGGTTAATAAAATTGGAACTCAAATTCCAGAGGCTGTTTTTCAAGGTATAGGTTGTTTGAAAGATTTTGAATATGATATAGAACTTCAAAATGGTGCAAATTAAAAAATACATCCACCTCGGAGAATTCCATATGCATTTCGTGATACTGTCAAAAAAGAAATTGATCTTATGGTAAAAATGAAAATTTTAAAACCGGTAACTCACCCTACTCCTGCGGTCAGCCCCTTAGTTGTTGTAAAGAATGGTGATAAAATACGTTTATGTTTAGATCCAACTCATATTAATAAAGTTATAAAACGACGCCATTTTCCTTTCAAGACAGTTGAAGAGATAGCAGCTCGCGTAGGATCAGCAAAATATTTTACAATACTGGATACTAAAAAAGGATTTTGGCAGCTTTGTGTGTCACGACGAACATAAGATTATTTGACTGTTAATACACCTTGGGGTAGGTATTCGTTCTTAAGAGTACCATTTGGGTTTGCATCAGCTCCAGAAATATTTCAGCAAGTAATGCATTCGCTCTTAGGTGATTTTGAAAATACTGAATGTTCTATGGATGACATTTTACTATGGGCAGACACAAAACAAGAACTACGAAAATTAACTGTAAAAGTAACTAGACGTCTTTATGATTTTGGACTTCGTCTGAACAAAGAGAAGTGTAAGTTTGAAAAAAAAAGAATAAAATTCTTGGGTCTTTTATTTACATCAGATGGAATCGAGATAGATCCTGCCAAAGTTCAAGCCATTGAGAAATTGAAAACTCCTACTTGTCTAGCTGAATTACAGAGATTTCTTGCAATGGTGAACTATGTGTCGAAATTCATACCTAATTTCTCTAGAATGACAGAATCTTTACGTAGACTTTTACACAAAAATGTATTGTAGGAATGGTCCACAGATCAAGAAAACGCTTTCTGTAAATTAAAAGAGGTTCTTAAAAATACTCCTAAGTTGGCCTACTTTGATGTTAATAAACCGGCAATAGTTTTTGTTGATGCCAGCTCACATGCTGTTGGTGCAGTGCTTCTTCAAAATGGTAGACCAATTGCGTATGCTACTAAATCATTAACAGATTCACAACAGCGTTATCCTCAAATTGAAAAGGAATGCTTTGCTATTCGTTTCGGATGTAAAAAGTTCCACGATTATATTTATGGAAAACCAGTTACAATTGAAACTGATCATAAGCCTTTAGAGGCAATAGCAAAAAAATCATTACAAGCAGCTCCTGCGCGTCTTCAAAGAATATTTTTTGATGTTCTTCAATACTCACCCAAGATAGTATACAAAAAAGGTAAGGATATACCCATTCCAGATGTTTTAAGTCGTGATTGCGTTACTGACTTTGCAGAAGATGAAGAGATTGGAACTTTTGAAGTTGTATGTGATGTTCCTCTTCCATTATTGACTTTTTCAGAATTGTTGAATGCAGTTAATGAAGATTCTGAATTACAGGAGTTAAAACGTTTAATTCTTGATGGTTGGCCACCTAGGATTAACTCAGTTCCTAAGCAACTTCGTAAATACTGGCACTTTAGGGATGAATTAGCTGTTTATGAAATTTTTTTATTCAAATCAGAACGTTTAATAGTTCCCTCTGTATTAAAATCGAAGTATTTGAATTTAATACATCAAGGGCACTTACGAATTAATTTGTCTTTACATCGTGCTCGAGAAATTGTATTTTGGCATGAAATGAGTCGTGATATTGAGCTCTTTATACAAAAATGTCCCGTTTGTCAGCAGACAGCCCGTTCTCCAAATACAGAACCATTACAAATTAAACCAATTCCTCAATTCCCGTGGCAACGAGTGGCCACTGATATGTTTGAATTTTTCGGAAATCAATACTGTCTTATTGTTGACAGTTACTCGGAATATATTGATTTTAAAAAAATTAGTCCATCCTTCATCACAGTCTGTAATAGAGTATTTGAAAGATTCGTTTGCAATTCATGGAATACCAGATATTATAGAATCAGGCAACGGTCCGCAATATTCATCAGACGCCGCCAAAGACTGGAAAATACAACATATTCCGTCTAGCCCGCGTTATCCTAAATCTAATGGCTTAGCAGAACGCTATGTTCAAATAGAAAAATTAATCTTAAGGCGGTGTGCTATAGAGCATACAGATGTCAGATTAGCACTTCTAAATTGGAGAAACACACCACGTGAAAATTTGCCTTCGCCAGCTCAACGTCTCTTTGGACGACCTACTCGAGGTTTAATACCTATACATCCCTCTTTACGTTTGCCACGAATGTCATCTACTGTACCACTTCAATTAAGTAGAGAAAAACAACGTGCAGCTTTGACCACTTCCTCACGAAATCAGTCTCCAGTACTGAATAAAGGCCAATCTGCAAAGCTTCAAACTGACCATCGTACTTGGATTCCGGCTACTGTGTCAGACGCTGCTGAGACTCCCCGTTCTTATTTTGTTACTACTCCTACAGGCAAGACTCTATGTCGAAACACTGCGCATCTCTGTCCAACAAAGGCTGTGATTTTACCAGACCGCAAGGTTGCCGTTAACCCTTCAAGTTATTTTCAACAGGAGAATGAGAATAGTACTTCATTGAACCAACCTGATGTTCCTCTGTTTCCTGCTTCAACTGTAACTCCCTCCAAATCTAATAAGACAGTGATGACCCATTCCGGAAGAGTTGTTCGTCCTCCAGAACGTTTGAACTTATAAAACTTATTATAATTAACTTATCACTTATCATTTTTTTTATTGTAAGGGAAGATGTCACGTGAAGAGTTTTTATGTAATACTACTTTCACTTTCTTCTTATTACTTGTTCTAGAATAAACTACTGGTTTTGTGTTTTCTTGATATTTCTTTTTATTTTATAACACCTAAGTTAATAGGATGTTACACTTCATATCATTGAATAGAGTCCTGCATCGGGTCGGGTTGTTTCTAATTTCTTTTCGAGTCGGGAAGACTCTAATTTTCTTTCTGTGTGCGTCCGAGAATAATTCTTCTGAATCATATATATATTTTTTTTTTTTGTAAGTCGGATTGTTGGTATTTTCACAAAAAGTTTGAACAGAATTACGTTTTAGTTGAAAATAAATACGTATTTGATTATGAATGAGTATATATTGAATTTACTACATGAAAAAAAAAAATATATATAAGAAATGTAATCATAGATTATTCATTCTAGATTTTCAGTTAAGAACCATTTTTTCTTTTCTCAGACTATAAAAATCAAACCCACATTACCAACATTTCGTTTATGATGCACACAAAAGCATATGTATCGTATTTGTGATAGTTTATGCACACATACATATGATACATGTGCATAGATTTGGAGGTGCCCACCATACCAAGGTATAAGCGTACAAATATATAAGTGTCAAGAATTGAAAAAGTGTTCCCTAAATAGAGGTGTCCGCTTTTCGGGAGTATCCATTATGGAAGTCTTATTTTATATAAATTTTTAATCTTAAAAAATAATGTGGACATTTTTTTTCAAAACCCAACGTAAAACCGACCCGAACCCGAAACAATGAAAGTCAACCCGACCCGCATTAAAAAAGTAGATGTCAACCCGATTCAAACCCAAACCGCAACGAAAAAAATATAGCGCCAACCCGACCCGATGCAGTACTCTAATTGAAGTAACGTCAGTTTTTAGCAGAACCGTAGCACTTTTCGATTTGTTGAAAGTTTGCCGAAAAATTGTTCTCTTGGGCTGTGATGCGCCAGTGTGAAACGCTCACAAACAATGTGTTATAATTTACTCAGCATATGAAATATAGTTTTCATTTTTTTTTCTTTTTTTATGTTTGTTTTTTATGTAAAATCACAAAATGTTCGGTATTTTTATACACGCAAATTAGCAGAATTGGGTTCTTTTGTAAATGTAAAATTAGATCTTTCTGTAAATTAGCAAAATAGTTTCTCTTTTTTTTTCAGAATATCGGTAAACGCTCTACAAAATTTTACGAGAGTTAAGATAATTTATTAGCAGAACATTCTCAGTTATTTCACACAAAATTTTTTATTAGTGTAGAACCACAAAATATTTAATGTTTCTGAATTGTCGTGGATAAAATAGATATAATAAAAACATTACTAATACTATTAATAATAATTATTATTATTTAAAAAATTAATAAAGAATATATGAACGACGTAGTATTTTACTCAGGCAAGGTGCAAGGTTTTAGAAGTATGAATAGCAGTAGTGGTGAAGTTTGTCTCTATCTGATCCCATAGAAAACTGGCAAATGCAGATTATGTGAATGTACAAAAGTGGGAAACAATGGCACTGTACCAACGATTACATTTCTACAACAATGAGTGTAAAATTTTAAAATAATATCTTTCACAGAGTTCGGCAATTCATTTCAAAGAAAAATTAACATTTATGTATAACACGTTTCAAGTCATATTTTCAAATCATTATGTATCACAAATAGCACACATAAATCCAAATAAATGCCGTTAGAGTGTATTATAATACACTCTAACTATATTTTTAACTATATAACTCACTTCCCTATAGGGAAGTGGTCTGGTCTGTCACAGATATCCACAATCTTGCGTAATCTCTAGTGTTGTGGAATTTGCGCTTAAGTTACTCTTATCTAATGGTGCTAATGTTTTCAAAGAAGCATTCGTTGACATCATTAAAATCATTCTCATCTCTCTGAGAGGGCCACGAAATTGGGGTGTTCCAAGTGGTCACTCGACGTTCGTGATTTTCGTAATTGTCTGCTTTATCTACTAAGTAACGTTTACGAAATTTTAAGATTTACGTTTACTATTTACTACTCGTTAGACGCGATACATTAAATTTATACGACATTTTAAAATTTCTTCGCGACACCGTGTCACCGGTTTTAAAGCTTCTTATTTCCTAACTACGAAATCGTCCCACTTTTCAACCACCAATGTTTCTATAGCGAAAGTTAGCTTTATTTAATAACAGAAATTCTGCGATAAAACAAAACGAAGAATACTTTAAAAAAGTAGTTGTGTTGCAAAAGCGGGAGGGTCGGTTGCTTCGCAATTTATTTAAATTTTATTTTGTAGAGCTTTCCAAGACAAAACAAATTACACTTTGCGTAAAATCTTCCACTTTCAGTGTGAAGAACCACACTAAATTTTACTTGATTAACCAACCTACTTTTAACATACAGGATGAGGGCGCAATTCCATCTTTGAGTGATCAGATAAAGACCGCGTATTGCATTTATTCTTCCTGTGTACATCGACATATTAAACGCATGTATATTTTGTTTCGCTCTTTAGATAATATAGTTTAAATGTTTTATATTTTTGAAATGAGTCGTGAACCGAACACTAAGGGGGGTTTTAACAGCCACGCGACGGTAGGGAAGGTTTTTTTTCAACTCATTACGAATGCTATATCTTCTTAAAAAACTACTAGTACGTTTCAACCATGTATTTGAATATTTTCCGTGTTTAAAAAGGCCAAAGGGTCGCCCGACATCGCCCACCTCTAAAGCTAGTCTTGCAAATAGAGAAACTTTAGACTTATTCAGCGTGAATTCCAGAGAACTTAATATCCCACAGTAGAACAATGTTTCACTCCTAGAAGCTTCGTAGAACATAAACAATGAAGTTGATAAATAAACAAAGTGTTGTTGTTTTTATTGAATAAAACTTTCAAATACTCTAGAAAGGAACTTTTTTCTAATTAAAGAAAACTTGAAAGGGAATTTTAAATTAAATAGCACATCTTATTAACTAAAGAAAACGATAACTGGAGATTTCAGATGAAGGTTAAATTTGATTTTGCATGGTATTGTTTTGAAATGTAAATAAAAGTAGTATTATTTTCTGCCCCATCATACAAGTATTCCGAGTGGAATAATATTCGAGGAGGTTGTTTATTTCACATTTTATTATCAAAAGAAAACTGGGATTATATTTGCGCAAGAAAATAGTATAAGTTACATACAGAAATCGAAATATTGGTTTGTAGAAAAATGAATTAAATTTTCAAAAACTTGTGCAAAATATAACTTTGTCACAACGCAGAAAATATTAATTATTTTTCAAAAGAGTGTGATCTTGACTTATAGAGCAGAAATATAGCTATTAATATTATAATTAGTAATCGATTAATAGCTATTAATTTCTTCTACAATAAAATAAAAAGCAAACATTTTTCAAAAAAAAAAAAAAAAAAAAACAGAAAGAAAGAAAGAACAGAAAAGAAAAGGAAAGAAAAAAAATATCCTGTGTAAAAAATATCAAAATGTTATTTAAGAGTAATTTATAGGATTTAAATATGAATAGATTTTTCTATCTCGGAACGTCCTACAGGAACGTACTGAAAATAGATAGTTAAGAATTGTAAAATAGTAAAATTCAATTAAACTAGCTGACCCGCCCGGTGTTACCCGGGCCCATGATAATAAATTTAAAAAAACATCAAGTTTTTATTATTTTATATCTTTAACCCGATTTTGCATGAAATTACATTTTAAAATGAAAAATTCGCGAAAAAAATATTTATATTTAGTGATAAAAGCGCTCATTTTCTTGTTTTACCACGTAGGGTCGTTTCATAGTTTTAAAATTAAAAGTTCTTTTTGTGCGAACTCTTTGAAATAAAACGGTTTTTCAGCCCTTGTAAAAATTTCGTGAAAAAATATTGTTATCTAATTGTAAAAGAAATGTTTTCTTCTCGCTTTGCTGTTTGTTTGTTTGTTTTCACGTCGGCTTCTTTAACATAGAAATAAAAAATAGTTCTCATCTTCCGAAAACTCTGAAATTTCAATCGTTTATAAATACAACTGTATCGAAGCTCTCTTTAAAATTTTACGAAAAAAGTACGTATATTTAGTATCAAAAACACGAGTTCTTTAAAAATAAAGCTTTACCTTTCAACACAATGGCCATATTACGCCTCCATCCCTTTTCAATCAACCCTTTTCAATCCCCGTAGTTCCCTTGTAATGGAGATCGCTGCCTTCGCCACTTCCTTTTCGCTTGTCGATTTCACTTCCTGGCAATAGTTAGCCGGAGCAAAGCTCAGGAGGGGAGGGCTAAACAGGTTTCCCGTTTCTGAGGGGAGAAGCCTTCAAACAAAAGTTGAAGCATGCGCAATGAGACCATTTTTGCGTGGAAAAAAGAATGTGGAATCTTAGAGAATGCGCTTTGCGCTTTTAATATATGGATAACCCGTAATATTAATTCCACAAATCTTAGTTCAGCAGCATAATTTTACTTACTCAGAGTGATTCATAAAAGATTGGACAGTAAAAAGTGGTAAAGGTAATACACACCAAAATAAGGGATAATTGTGTAGGAAGCAGTGATTCCATTTTTCATACAGCAATACGAAGTGTCTCGTGCCAATACGGACATAACTAGCTTTCAAAATTTTGACTAAACTTTTATTTGGAAGCAGTTTTCATCAGACTAACCTTGTTTTGTATGAAATGCAATGCTATCATGCCAAGAAAAGGCCAAGTGTACAGCATTTGGGTAACTGAAACCGAATGATATTTCAATTACACTCGGAAATACACTTCTAGCACCTATTTATAGCATTTCTTGCTATACTAGTTAACATTTCTAGCTAACTATTCCTTCCATTTCTAGCACCTAGATCAGCGCTATTTCGATAAGGATTTTATCCACTTCTGTAATTTCTCGGGATATCCTTATATTTAACGCAAAGCGAAAAATCAATCTACACTGCTCAAAACAATTAAAGGATATTTGAAGTTTTATATAAAATAAAGATATAAACAAAATTTTTTTTGCCGAAAATAGAAGAAGAGAATCACAAATGCAAATTTTTCTGGTTTTCAAACTGTGGAGTATGCAAATTTTGAGTTCGACGTCAAAAACGTCGCTTCAGCGGCAGCGAATGAAATTTGACTTTCAACTGGATAAAAGAGAATGAAGACAAGGATGATCGGCATTCAGTGATTGCTTTGTTTCGATGAGTACGATGTCTCAGCGAAGTCATTTGACAGATTCAGAAACTTGGAGAATTGTTGGTAGGTTAGAAGGGGGCCAAACTCAAGCCGAAGTAGCGCAAGCCATTGGAGTGTCACAAAGTGTCATTTCCAGGATCTGGAACCGTTTTTTGGAGAGTGGATGTGCAGGGCAAGGTCGTAGACGGGCAACAACGCCCAATGAAGATCGGTATTTAGCATTAACAGCTCGGAGACACCGAAACATGAACGCTACTCTTCTCCAACAACACCTTCGCTCGGCTACAGGCACAACGATTTCAACTCAGACTGTCCGAAACCGGCTCCATGCTGTAGGTCTGTATGCTCGCCGACCGATGGTATGTGTTAGATTAACATCAAGGCATCGTCGCGACCGCAGGGAGTGGGCAACCGAGCATGTCAACTGGAGGAGAAATGAATGGAGCAATATTCTGTTTTCTGACGAGTCCCGTTTTTCTGTGCATCCGGATAATAGGCGTATTTTCATCTGGAGGGACCGTGGCAGTAGGAATAATCCTGCGTTCGTGCACGAAAGTGTCAGATTTGGCGGTGGAGGAGTGTTGGTGTATGGTGGCATCTCCATTGACGGGCGCACTGACCTCTACATCATTCGAGATGGAGCTCTGACTGGTCGCCGATATAGGGATGAGATCCTCAGACCTATTGTAGTCCCTTACGGTGCAGCAATCGGAGATAACTTCATTTTAATGGACGATAACTGCAGGCCACATCGTGCAAACCTGGTGGAGGATTTCCTTTTCGAGGAAGAAATCGTTCGAATGTAATGGCCAGCGTGTTCTCCAGACATGAATCCAATCGAGCACGTTTGGGACGCTCTAGGAAGACGAGTTTCTGGCCGCCAACAACCCCCACAAACTCTCCAAGAACTGGAAAGAGCTCTTCTGGAAGAGTGGGGCAGAATACCCCAACTCGTCATTAATAGCCTCATTGAGTCCATGCCTCAAAGGTGTTCAACGTTGCTGGCCGCCCGTGGAAACCATACCCCCTACTGAAAATGATTTTCTTTGAAGAAAACACCTTTTCTTAATCTTTTATTCTCATATGCACAAATTGTGTTTTTTTCCTTTTGTACACAAATGCGCAATAAAATGCATTTTTTTCTGCCAAACATGTGTAATTTATTCTCATATAACCTACTATGTCTGTCGACCATGTATCAATCAGCTAAAAAGTTTCCCAGATACAAAATCCACCTAAAACTGCAATATCCTTTAATTGTTTTGAGCAGTGTATTTCATATTGTGTTAAAATATCTTCATTAATGTAAAAATTATGTACAAAAATCCAAATTTAAATTCAAGTGACAAATGTTTGACTGAATAAATGGATTGTGACCCTATACAAACATACAACAAAGATTCTAAAATAAACATTATTTGTTGCAGTGTTGTTCACTGCAACCTGTTATAGTTTATCCATGTTTTAAACCTCTGCATCTAGAAATTGAAAAAATGCAGTTTTATTAAAGGCTTTTTCATGATTTTGGTAAATACTGGTATGATATGAGGTAAACTTCAAGCAATTAAAAAAAATTATACCCTTAATTTCAAAATTTCATTTTTTTTTTAATATTTAGCAACGAGAATGTACGTTTCTAGGCGAATGAACTACTTCAAGTTTTTTATATCTAAAAACGTTGCCCTGCTTTTAAAAATTTTAACATGACACCAATTTCTACTTAATTCTGCCATATCTTGTAATTTTTCTCCTTTAGTATTTTTAATAATTTACTTCAAATGTTATCTTGAAGATGAAATTTAAAACAGACAAAAGTACTTGAAATTCTATTTTTATATTTTAGAAAGTAATAAAAGCTTCTCTGGTGGTCGACTGTATTTTTATCATGTTTGAACAGCTCCGTGACATATTTTAGCTTATCAGGAAAAGAAAATTTTCTCTTGACAGGAAACGTCACCGAAATGTCACTGGAAAAGTAAGGACATTTTAATGCTATCTAGAAAGGAGTTTAAAAAATGTCAATCATTTCAGCAAATATTGGAAGTAAAATTCTAGGAAAATAGTATTAAACTACTTCATCACATAAAATATTTTTTGGTCGTAAGCAAAAATTTTCTCTTTTTTAAGAAGCTCCAAATATTTTAAAAATAAAAGTCATTAAATCTTATTTTAATACAAGAAAGTTTCGTTCTCTCTCTGTGTGTGCCTGTGTGTGTATATGTTGGCGATGGCAAGAGAAATCTATCACGCGCGGAAGTCTGAATATTTGTATGAGGATAGTCCAAGACTGGAACGGATACACCTGACGCTCAGATTTTCCCTTTTTTTGATAATTTGCCGAAATATAAATTAAAACTCATCGGAAACGCATTCTTTTTTTCTGAAAATCAGCAAGCGTGTCTGTGCATGCTCAGTCCCTGCTTTTTTGGAGCGCGTCTAAGGGAAAAAACAAATGCTGTTTGTTTTTTTGGCCGTTTATCTTAACGCCCATCGGCCTAACCGTTCGGAATACGACAAAATATTAGACATAGTCTTAAATTTCGTACTTTTACGTTTTACTTGTCACAATCATTAAAAAGTATATATTGTCGTTAAATTGTTGAAATAAATTTTCAAAAAGAGTTGCTTTCGCTGTTGATTTTTCTCCCTTTCGACGACGCTTCCCTAGGATTTCATTTTAGAGGAACCAATTCACAAAAATATCTATTTTTAAAAGAGTCTTTCTTCTCTTCGAAGGTGTGATTCATTTTGAAAAATACGAATGTTTACCTTTTAGAAAAATTCGCGACTGCAGGTCACTTCGCGCCTCCCAAAGGCGATTTTTCTTTCTACGCAAAGGCAACTAAATGTCCGTATTTCGACACAATCTTTTTAGAGCATCTTGAAAGACCGTCTTTACATCACTTATAAAAGTTTCAAAATGTTCGGACGAATAGAACTATATTTTAAAAAAGTAAAATCTGATTTTTTTTTTTTTTTTTTTTTTTTTTTTTTGCATTCTGAATTTTTTTGCAGAAACGCGGGCTGTTTTCTTTCGCGGCAACTCTCGGCTTCGCCTCATGTTTTCACAACTAAATATGCATATTTTTTCACAAAATATTAAAGATGGCATGGATTCAGTTATATTTATAACGTATTAAAGTTTCAGAGAGTTCGATGATAAAAACTATTTTTATTTTTGTTATGTTAAAAGACACGACGCAAAAAGAAAAAAAAAAGTATTTCTTTTACAATTAGATATCAATATTTTTTTCATGAAATTTTCACACGGTCTGCGGAACCGTTATATATTAGACAAATAAAAATGTCAAAGAGCTCGGACAACAAGAACTATATTTTTTAAACTATAAAAAGAACCTACGTAAAAAACTAAAAAAAATGTCTTCTTCGACAGCTTTTACCACTAATTTTCAATATTTTTTCGTAATTTTCTTTTAAAATATAAATTCATTTGAGGTTTACTTAAGATTATTATTGCGGGTGGATCAGCTTGTATATAATTACTTAATTTATCTATCTAATTATGAAAATACACAGTTCTAGATACTAAAAATATTTTTTTTGAAACATAATACGTTTTGCATTATTTACTACTTTCCAACGCAGCTGAAAAGTGTTCATGACTTCACCTCTATATCTGTCTATCTCTCCTACCCTAACTTTGCACTCTAATTTTCACAAATATGTTTGAATTGCTAAAAAAATAAATATGTTAAGTAAAGGTCACTGTAGAATGTTTTTTATTTAAAAAGATGTTAATAGAATTTATAATTAATTTACAATGGCTAAAATACTAAACCACATAAAACATATTTTCAACACAAACAAAACCTTCCATTTTAAGAAGTTTAAAAATATTTCAGTAAAAGTACTTATAAAATATAATGGAATGCTTATTTTACCTATCAGTTGCTAAAAATATAATTGCATACTCGGAAAAATGAATATTATTTGAAAACGTAATTCCTATATCATATCATATCATATATTATAATACGAGCAAATCTTGTCTGTGAGAATATATGCAAATTTTATGTTAGAACGGCCCGAACGATTTTGACAAATTTTGTATCCTATCGCTTTGGGGTCCCAGAAGACCATTGGTCTAAGTCACGTGTTCGAGAAAATTCGATTAGTGGGTCGTTTTGGGGTGAATACGGGTCAATGAATTTCAATGGGAATGCATGTTGAAACAGTTATTAAGTTGTTGAAAAATTGGCAGTAAACGAAGTCGCAAAGTTCGTAACATCACGCCAAATTTGGCTGTACTTGGTGAAATGTTGGCGATATTGGCAAGATTGCCGGAAATTCGACTTTTAAGATTATCAATGCCAAAACACATGTTTGGCACTAAATGAAAAAGTGTCGCCAAATTTGGCAGCATTTGGCGAAAAAGCTGACTTTTAGAATCTGAAGGAATTTTCTAGAAATTCCCATAGGAGTCGAGATACATGATTCAACCAATCAGAGTCCATAGAACGTTCTCGAAAATAGAATTCAACCAATCAGGGTACATATAACTTTCTCAATACATGCTTGACGCTAAATGAAAAAAAATCGCCAAACTTGGCGACATTTGTCGAAAAAATTGGCTTTCAGAATCTGAAGGAATTTTCTAAAAATTCCTAATAGGAGACGAGATACATGATTCAACCAATCAGAGTCCATAGGACGTTCTCAAGAACAGAATTCAACCAATCGGGATACATAGATTTATATGACTGTTATATGTTTCACAGAGAATTTATTGTTATATTGAGTTGAACACAAAATTAATTTTAACCGAGAATAGCTCGGTCTTCCCCGCTGGTATACAATAATAAACATTTTCTAGCATAGTTGAGCAGGTTTAGTATTTCGGCAGTAAATCTATCTATCTCTCTGCCTGTCTTTAACTTTCACAAATATGCTTTTATTGTTAAGATATTTAAATATGTTACTAAGTATCACTACAGCATATGTTTTCTTTAGAAAATAGCCTAAATAGAATTTATAATTATTTTATAGTGATGCACAAAAAAATTACATAAAATGCATTAAGGTCTTTGGGGGTAACTTGTTTTATTTGAGTTTTAATAATGGTATTGTAATTTAAATATATAACAAAATTTATGTAAGTTATATTGTACGCTTACTTAAGCGTACAATATAACTTACATAAATTTCTATATTGAATATGCTGTGCGTAATACTTATGGTTCTTGTTTAGGGACACATACAAAAATTCAGATTCATTTTAATCTATGGGCACTAATACTTTGAAGTGTATTTGAATGGTGTTTAACTATTTCAAAACGAAAAAAATTAATATATATTATTTAGGTTTACTGCAACATGTTCTGTATGAAAAATAGAGCGCTTAACATTTATGGTGATTTTAAAGTTTTTATTATATTAACATAAAATGTTATATTACGAAATTTGTGTCAATCGAAAGTAATTGAAGATGCTTTTACTGGCGTTCCAAATATTTCAACTAATCCATATTTGCAAGGCTATAAAACGCCATGTTCATTTTTCAGTGGAGATAAAAATTAAAAAATGAATAGAACAGCTGAAGTATTAAGAAATAGTTATAGTTCGAATTCAAGGCTTCATAAAAGGACATGAACAAATTATTGTATTTTACGGCTCTTTCTGCAAGTGCATTTTCAAATAAATTATTCATTTTTTAACAGTACTAAATTGTTGTATGCTATGCCGTACGTGTATTATAATAGGCCTTATTTATAAAAAACATCCCTAAGTAATACATTACCATTAATGACTAGAACGTTTCCCATGAATATTAAACGTTTTTAAGGTATACCACTACTTTCTAAAAGACCAGGGGGCTCTGCCCGCTACGAGCCACGCTCGCCAACCCCCGTTCTGACACCGCACACTTAAAAAAAAACTCCAATTTGATCATTTCTAAAACGATTAAGGAAGATTGTATTAAAATTAAACGACTAGTGGCGATCTGCTGTAACCTGGTTTCCATTCATTTTCCTTTGACTGAAGGATTTTAAGATCGAATCAGCTGCTGTCGAAACAACTAACAACTGTTTTACTGATTAATTAAATAAGATAAATTAAACATTTAATAATTAACGTGTGTAAAATGGTTAAGTAAACAATGTCACTGCATCGGAAAATTTTATAACGATACCATATGTTGCGGGGTTTTTATCCATGATTGGCGAACGTGTAGTTATGTAGAGTAGCAAATAAAGAAATAAGTCTATTTAGAATCACAAACATATATTGACATTCACAGGAGAAAAGGTATGCGTTGATATTAGTAGCAGCATTCTGCTTTGTAGAATTAATCCGCTATGGGATACATATTAATTAATCAGTAAAATCAGTTTACTGTGCGAAATGATAGTTGCGGGTACAAAAAGAACCTTTGCAGTGTTCCGATGCGAAATTCAGTCTGAGTATAAGAGGAGACAGCATAAGTCTCTTTGCGAATATAAACGGACTTCCACACTGTCCGGTTGCGAGTTTGCATCTGACCAAGAGAGAGAGAGGGGAATGTCCTTCTGTATTTCACTTAGAAAAAAAGAACCTTGGAAAATTCTGGCGCGTGGGTAGTAGTTATTTATTGCAAGTAATCACGAAATTAGATGAGTGGGCAGAATGAAATTATATGTTTATAATTAGAGGAGATTGCACTTCCTCTATGAGATATTTCATTTAAGGATTTAGATTGTTTATCAATATAAATAAAGACATATGTTAACTTAAACGTTAACACCATAGAAAATTGGTTACTTCTCCATTATCCCGTCGACTACTTTCGATAAAAGAAAAGAACAGTCGCCAAAATATATGATTTAACGCCCAAACTGCATGATCGTGGCGTCGCGTCGCATTCAGATGACATCAAATGCGTTACACGTTATGCGATTGTTATTTTAATTAATGAAATAATTAAGTATAAATAATTAAATAATTAAATCAGTAAAACACAATGAAAAATATATGTATATGTCGAATTAAAAACCACTTGACGCCATAACAAACACATGTAATGCCTCTGACGTCAAGTTAATGTGACGCGACGATCATGCATTTTTGGTGTTAAATTCTATAATTTGGCGATAGTTTTTTGTTATGAAAAGTGGTCGATGGGATAATGGAGAAGTACCATATTGTTAATGATACTTTAACAATTTATTAGTTATTTCGGTATTTTAAAGCTAATTATTAAACGTAAAAATACAATTTTAATTGAGAGGAAATATTATTTACGCTGTTTTAAAATTTGCAATAGGTAAAAGATTTGTCGAAATAAATTAATCTCTCGTGTAAATATATTTTTTAATTGAAACTGTTTGGAAATGTTGTTGTTTGAGCATTTAATAAAATTTCCCTACTTGCGACCTACGTAATACCTATTACGTAGGTCGCACCCTACTTATTGCTTTGAAAACGCGTAATAATTTAATTATTTATCTTTTTAATATTCACACGAAAGTACATTTGTTATTGCGTAATTTTCTACATTTACTGCTTTTAACACGTGATCATTTAATTATTATTTTAAAGTTTAATTTAATAGTCACGTGTAAATACATTTCTAAATTGAAAGGGAATAGTATTATTATGTGCGTTATTTTACAAATTGGCAACTATTCAAATAATGGATTTTAAGAAATAAGAAAAAAATCGTCATCAAAATAATGAAAATTTTGAACAAAAAATTGAAATATAACCTCAAAAAATTACTCAAATTAAAAAAATAATTGCAGACTGCACACCGCAATCTTGTCAACTATATCCTTATAAATTATGGTTAAATTCCTGTGCGTAGTTTTCGTTTCTATAAAATTTTTCTAAGAAAACTATTTTTACCAACTTTAATATTAAATATCTCTTAAAATAATTCTTCGATTTAAAAACTGTCTGCTTCAGCGTGTTTATTGAATATTTCTTTATAAAACTACCAATTTTCATATTTTATATGCGATAGTTTTCTGGATATTAGTCCAGAAAGACTTCAAGGCACAAAATCTTCATTGACAGCGCAGGCTGCTGCTGCGGCGGCAGTGGTTACTTTTTTAAATATAGACAGATGTTTTGCGGCAAATATCACAGACATTTTTATTGTTTTGTTTGAAAGACTGTAAAAGTAGCTATCCAACAGGGCTTCTGTGTTCTTCGAAATCATATTTATGGCTGTTTTCGTCTCAGCTCACAAACCGGAAGCCTGTATTTAGGCAACCAGAAATGTATATTTAAGTAACCTAAATAAAGAAAATATTTTGCAATAGTTGGATTATGGAATGTTCAATATCGAAAGTTGGAGCTTTTTACGAACTTGTGATGAATTTTTCTAGAATAAAAAATTTAAAGTGCATCTGAAAAATATAATTTTCGGGAACGCAATATCACGTACGAAAAATGTTTTATCTCTAAAAATTGTGTGTTATATTTACATAAAAACTGATCGCCTACAGTTTATGTGATGTTGCGAATATAATAAATTATTGGTTGCAATTCCTGAGAATTTAGAGAAATTTTATGATTAACATACAGAAAATGCACGAAAAATCACCAAAGTTATAATTTAATTGGTACATTTCTGCAAGTTTTTATTTTAAAGCTTAGTTTGTTATTCATTACAGTTTTGGTAACTCAATCTGTATGTTTATGGAAAAAAAATTAGTAAACTATTAGTATTTTTTGTCATAAGGAAATTTATGATAGATATCAAATATTGCATTAATTTTCTTTTCGTAAAATTGAAAAATGCTCCTAAATAATTTATTTAACAAATTAAATTGTCTTCAATAACTAATTTATATGAATAATTAGTAATTTATATGAAACAATTGGTATAATATAAAAAAACTATTTTATAAAAAAATGTGTGTCAAATGTTGTGGAATACCT
This sequence comes from Maratus michaelseni, assembly GCA_963931845.1. Lineage (NCBI taxonomy): Eukaryota > Metazoa > Arthropoda > Arachnida > Araneae > Salticidae > Maratus > Maratus michaelseni. The sequence continues at coordinate 193,244,370 of OZ007587.1, forward strand.
TAAACTAAACAAATTTGTTATAGTTACAAGATTTCAAAAATGGTTTTCCTGCACACGTACTATTATTTCTGTAAATATGATTATGCATAAATAACAAAATAATAAGTATAATTTATTGGCAAATATTCATTTCAACCTTTGTAAATATCCCATAGCATATTTCTCATAATGTAGAAAACTTTTCATAGTCCATGCATGAGGCATAATTTTTCTTTCTTGTTTCTTCTTGTTTCTACTTCTTGTAAAATTATACAATTATTTTTTTGCTTCTTAACTGAAGTTAGACAAAATTAAATTCTGAAAACAGTTTCTTTTTTTAAAAAAAATATTGATAATTTCTCATTCTGAGAAATAACTTTTTACTATATTATTAATTATTCAGTTCTGAGTAAACAGTTTCATAAATTATTTACGATTATTTAATAAGATTTGCATATATAAACTTTTGTTGCGGTAAAATATCTAATTCATTAATCAAAAAAATTTTCGACTTTTTAATATTCAGAAATTTAGCGCTTTTCATAATTAATAAAACATAATTAAAATTATTTAAGTTATAAAATTTTCTATTAATATAAAAATTTTAAAAAATATTAAAAAAATGTCATATTTAACACGAAAGTATTTTAATATTTATTTGATATATTCATATAAATACATTAAAATGAAAATTGTTAAAATTAAAATGAAAATGAACATAGCATATAGAAATAATTCACTTTGATGTCGTTAAAAAGTAAAAACTTTGATTAAAATAAATGTCTGAGATAATGTTTTTTTTTTTTTTTTTTTAAACAACTAAAATATTTAATGTTTCTTTCTTTAAAAGGGGAAATACTGAAATTAAAAGCAATTTTTTACGATAATGTATTATTGATTTTTAATTTGTGCCTTAAATTTTTATTTTATTTTATGATTATTTACTGAGTAGTGTAATCCTGTCTCTATAAAATATTAAAACTTGTTTTCTATCATAGCATTTTTTTTACTTAAAGAACAGCAATATATGAAAAACTGGTATGTATAGCACTTTTAATGCATTCCTGCATCATAAAAGACTGTTTTCTTGTCGATATCAAGATTTATGGTACTATGGTATTTTCATACTGATTTCTTTCGATGATTGCCAGGGAAAACAAGTTGGAAATTGTACGTTAAACGTGACAAACGAGTTGCGTTCGTACTGTAACTAGTTTTGCAATGTAAAAAACTCATCGTTATTATTTCAGTGAAATGAATTATATCGTCTGTTATGAGCGAAATAAGCATGCCTTCTTTTTTTCTTATTACGTATACCATATTTACGATGCGAATATTATTTTTGACACCAGACAGTGCTGCAAAATTCCCCATGGAGATCTTCCTTTGCGAATGATTACCTCCATGGTTTAATGTTTCTATGACTCACGATGAACGAATCTTTTGTGTTCATTTACTTTAATGGATTGAGATATTTGGCTGTTAACCTAATTTCCACTGAAGTTATCTCAAAATCTGTACATTTTTTAATGTAACTCATCTCTCAAGCAAACAATTTTTTTTGAACAATCTTTCTAAAAATGTAACTTTTATGCAATTTTATTCGAAAAAATAATTTTTAATAAAAATGACCTCTTGGCAAATGAAAAAAGAAGTAGTTAGCCCGTATTTGTTTTCCTTAGTCCTTGCGCTTTTATTATATAGATTACGTATGGTAGGATTTAATAGAATAAAGAAAACTTTTATTAATATCTTTTTAAGTTTTGATTCTATTTACATAAAATTTGAAATGACTATACAAATTCTGCAACGATTATACATATTAAATTTCAAACAATTCGGTTGGGTAGTTTTTGCGCTGTTATATGCGGACGGACGGAAAGACGGACAGACGGGCGGACCAGACGAGGACTATAGGTGCTACGTATTTATATAATTACGAACGCTCCTAAAAAACAAACATATATGAGAAATAAAAATAAAGAATCATGTGTTTTCATCTAAAATTAAGAATTTTTTTACTAACAAGATTAGGCGCTTCAAACGCCGATATAAAATAATGCGAAACATCACAAGGTTCGTTGCCAGACCTAGTAATACTTTGGCCACAACTGTGAGAATCAAAGCATTGGAATTTTGTGCAATAGGTAACGAAGTGTATGTTACTGCCAAAGCCATTGATACTGACATAGTGTTACACACCTACTAAAGTAGATGTCAGTACGAACTCATATCAAACCATACACTATCAATGAATGAGAAGATAACCAAAGCTTTTGTGTAATCTGTTTCATGTGCTAAACACGCATGTACCTTTCAGGTTCTTTTGTATATAACAGGACGCATTACAAACAAACTGCATATCTCATTTACAAACTGTATATCCGGTAATACGTTTGGGAAACGTATTTCCGAAACATTATCAAACCACCGATTATAGAATTTGTCTGCAATGCGAATGGTAAGAAGTCTAAAAGCTCTCGTCTTCTTTTGAATTCGTAAGGTTTTGAAATCAAGTGCTTTTCGAAGAACCTTTGTTACCTAACTCGTGGTCAGGTCAAACCTACACGAGTTTGCCAGTCAAAGACTTTGGCAACAGGGACATAAAGTTGAAGACAATGATGTTACCACTTAAAGCCATGAAGTACTGATAGCCTCCGGACATATATTTATTTCGCCAATATAAACTATTTGCCCGAACACGCAACGCATGAAAAAGTATATACGTTGTGATGAGAATAATGCTGTCCACCTGCATGAGAATGCATTCATGAGAATGCTGTCTAGTGCATTTTCAGGCTTCATTCTTTCATATACTATCAGTTCCGTTCACCACAATATCAACATATCCTTAGATATACGAGGAAAGCATCTGTCTACATAACACAGAATACTCTTCTTCCGCACCGTAATGTGCTGGTTATAACCTTTGAGGCACTTGACATATGTTTACACTCCTGATTACGATCCATAGCGGTATTATCTGCTCGCGGTATACCCATCTACTTTTCCTACCGCAGTGCCTTCTCCCAAGACATTAGTATGTCGTGGAGTGATGTATGTATATGGCATGTACATCTTTTTGATGAGTTACGCAAATATTGCTGGAGGATGCCACTTTACATGCATTATTCCGAAAATTTCAGATGATTGCAAAATGCCACAAATTGTACCTGTGGTTTTGCTCCTATGTTTGTTCACCTCTAAACGTTCTGGGGCAAATCTCGTCAACAAGTGTGATAGTTTCCCTTGTGACTCTTGAATGTTAAAAAAAATACAAATTGTATGAAAAATTTGTAGTTCTGTAAAATGTAAGCATCCAGTAACTCGACCTATTTTTTATAATAGCAGATGGAAGAACGACACCCAGCATAAAATCCCTGACGTTTGATGCATACTTTTTAATCCTTTTCAGCAATCCATCCTTACAGGACCGTAATATACAAAACTCTGTTTAAGACAGACTCTGTGTAAGACGGCAATATGTATAATTCAGAAATATTCTCACGTACCGGCGAATCCATTGACAAAGAGTTAAGTTTGTCTAAGGCAGAATACTATCTACAACGACGCATTCCACTGTAGTCAGAGTTTACTGTATTATTCTCACCTCAATCGTCCCTTACTATTTACAAAGTACTGCTATCTCGTTTGTTCCTTGGACTAAGCTAAAACATAAAATGCGTTTTTTTTGGGGGGGGAGGGGGGATATTTTATGTGATTTTTATGTATCTGTAGAATCGAAAACTTGATTCTTTAACTGAATAATACTGCAAAAAGACCAACAAACGACCCTGCCATGTTATTCGCCATTTGGACTTATTACAGTGCGTTTAATTAAGTGAGATTAGACTCTATCTTATAAAAGACTTTATTGAGGCTATTTGTATTTCTCCATTACCCTTGACATGAGACAAAGATGGGCTCATACTTACAAGCGTTTGCATTCAGACGGATAATATAGTTCTTATATATTTCTTGACTTAATTAAAAGAATTTTTCCAACGATACTTACTACTTTTGCTTGAGATTAGGTTCTCAAAATTGGGGATAATGTAAATGAACCTTGTAAATGAAATTGAAAAGTGATTTTCTAAATATGAATGTTAATGTGACTTAGAATTTTTAGGCCGGAATCTATAACTAAAAAAGAGATGCTGGTAAATGTATATTGCTTGAAATAAGTATTTCTCAAGAGGAACTAAGTTGCAGATGCTTACGCGGAAACTGAAGTCAGTTAGCATATGATCAATAAAACTCAAATGCTGTTACTAAAACACGTATGTATAATGTTGAAAAAAGTACACTAAATATCATTAACTAAATCAAATGATACAATGAATGATCAGTTTGCATATCATGATTTATTAAAAATGTGCCCTGTTGACATTGGAAATAAAAAATTACAATTGTTGTTAAACTTAAGTAATATTTTCAATCGTATTTTTTTTTAATTGAGAGCTTTGTTCTTTAGTTTTAAATAGAAACAAATATTTTAATAATATAAATAAATCTGTCTTTTTCACCCTCTTTTCCTTTACCACAATTAAAAGAAGAAGAAGAATTGTAAATAGAAGGAGCGTAACAAAATCAAATTTCTTATTATTTCGAAATATTTGTAGTTATTTGGAAAATACTTAAAAATATATGTCTCATTACCGGAATCTTAAAACTTATTGGCGAATAAAATTTTATCTAACGGAAGGGAGATTTAATAAAACAAACTAAACTCATTTCCGAAAGGAAACGGATGATAAGTCGGTATCATAAACTTCAAGCGGAGAGAAAAACGGTAAGAACGTTTTCAGTTTTTTTAAATCAAAAAAACATTTTTTATCACATTTAATCTTTCAGTGTTGTTTTTTTTACAGTTTTCATACTGGATTCATCCGCTACAAAAAACAATCACTTATCGTTTATGTTCTAACAGAAAGAAAATGTTGATAATCAAAATAAAAATAAGGAAATAATATTTTGTTTTGTTTTTATAGTATGGTGCTAAACAGCCGTAATAGAATAGTGCGACTGTTATTAAATTTATGAAATAATCTGTTAATACAACAAAAAATAACAAGAAAGGAAATTCACGCATCAAGCATAGCTTATGAAGCAGTTTTCAACAGAATTCAGAATACAATAACAAAACTTCATCCTTTAATAAGGTATAAATATGATCTCTAATTAAACAATTTAGAAATAAAACACAATTTCGACAGTTAACTTCTATAGTCGGAAACATATTCCAAATCTTTTTTGAATATATGATGCATATGATCTATAAATTTGTATATGTACTACATAGTACATCAAAATTTAGCTCAAACAGGAAATGCATAAGGCTGTTGAAAATTCTGGTTCAGCAATTTTCGTAAGTAAACGGCAATGTACTCTAATTCATTTGTGCAGCTCTGCATAGGATCTATAGAACTTATACACGCCAAAAATGTGCAAATAAATTAGTGCGATTTAAAAAAGCATACCAGATCTGAAAACACACTTCCAGCAATTATTGCTCATAGACAATACTGTAACCAAATTCTTTTGTGTTTCCCTATAAATGAACGATAAATTCTTCTCACACCCTAATCGATAGTAAGCATCTTGAAGAACACCTCCATGATATATATCAATTTCAATATATTTGAAATAGTTTAACATTATTAAAATACACTGCAAACGATTTTTCACCATTGACCACAATGTAGCATCATTCTTTTGAGTGACCCTGTAAACAAACTATAAACGGTACACACTTCATTTGCAATACTGAACATGTCATGGTACACCTCAATATCATATGAAAGGGGTTAGAATGACAGTGGAGTAAGTCAAAATTTAGTGTTTTGAGAAATGAAGGATTTTGTGAAACTTGTTGTATTGCAGTTGCATTGAGTGGTCCAACTTGCTTTTCCCACTAGCAACTCCCTCAGTGAATAATGACTTATTTGACTGGCACATTGAACAAAAATTAATATACGTTCATCTCGATTTTCAAAATTTTTGACTATACCATTGTCATTCTAACCCCCTCATATATCGATTACATGGTAATTCAACTACATTTACGAAAGTTAGAGCATGGCCAGACGGCCAGACAAACCGAATTCATAAACACTTTTCGACTATGTTGGATAGTGTTAAAAAGAAAATGCTCGCATCGATGAAATGTATAAAATAAAGAAAGGGCTAAGAAATTGTACTTTACAAAAATAAGCACATCGTACAAAAATTTATTCATCCTTGATCTAAGCACAATGACTTCGTCATACTCATATACGATGACGTTGCACGAAGTAACCCGAGCCTAGAATGTTGCTCTGTGATCATGGCAGTAATGTGGAATGGCTAAGTCGTTTTAAAGTAGAAGGATAAATGCATGGATGCATTAGAGTGGCAAAAATATACTATCAGAGTGAGGGGTGTGTATCTAAACGCGTATCGCTTATAGCCCTTGTCGTGCATCGAAAAAAGCGGCTCAACTTGTCTGAAAGGAATGGTATAGCCATGTGGCCATGAAGCATGGAGTCAAAACAGTGGTTGGAAAAAAGGTACTACTGTTGAGCTCCGATATCTTGGCATTTCAAACATGGGGATCAGGACGATTCTATTGTGGATAATCGGTAAAGGGCGGTAGCGCACTAGGGAGATTGGCATCCATTATTGGCGCGTTAGCCTAAATAACGACAATCATAAAGGGAAATGGATTTTGTGAAAATATATTATTTATAAATGTATTGTTTAACTGTGGCCGTTCTTAATAACAATACTTTTATTAATAATAGTGATATTTAAATAATTAATGTAGATCATTTCGTAATATTTTAATATGTTAATATAAATTTATTAGTTTTATAATTCAAAAGATGTGTTTGAAACAAAAATGTTTACATTACGTTTGAATCTATTCCTTGTACCCCCTCCCCCTCTCTCTTTTGTTTTCTTAATAACTTTAAAATGTTAGACATTTAAATTAATAGGTATTATCCGTGGCTTTATTCACATACCCCCCCCCCAACCTCTCCCATCATTGATTTTCAAAAAGCACAAAAGTTTTATGAATTATTTGAGAAAAAATAATAATTACATATTTTAGAAAGATCGTGGAAATTAAGTTTTCTAATGAAACTTATCAAAATTGTATATACCTAAAAAAAATACTGTGAAGGGTAATTAACTGGGAAATGTTGATTGCCGAAAGTTTTAAATGTCCGGATAGTTGAGTTAGTTGAGTGCTACAAAATCTATATCTGATGAGGGGGTAGTCGATGAAATAGTGAAGCAGGAATAATTTTTTTTGCCTATTTTCCAGTCGAAATCGTCAAATATTTCTGATTTTACTATTTTAAAATTGGCATTTGATTAACTGATTTTTTCCAAATTAAAAATAGAAGTTAAAAATATATTTTATTTGAATATAATTTCTAAGTTTATTTTTAATATTTAGTAATTTTTCAACATGTATAATGATTTATGGTAATTTTAATATATATATAAATATATATAACTTATGTTAATTTAACATTGTAACTGAGATAAGTAACAGATGCTGCTCTTGATACAAATTGTAAATATCATTTAAAATATTAAAATGCAAGCGAAAATTTTCAAAAGAATGCTGCCACAGGTTTAACATTAGCTAGCGAGTGTCTTCGTATGACTAGAGACTTGAGTTTTTCATATGATTTCCAAACATTTTAACTCTAAATTGCTTTTAAGGCTGTTCTCAAATCTAAAGAAGCTACTTTAGATTGACACAATTTTGAATTAATTTTTGTTCGGAAATGGATGAAATTGGCAGGTGTTCTTATTCAGAAACTATGCATTAAAAACACGTTTTCCATGTTTTGGTACAGGCAGAAGATCTTTCAAAAAATACTGTCAAAGTCGGCGTTTTGAAGCGATTTTCCGACGCCGCAGCACGAGAAAGGGGGAAAAGTGTCATTACGTGATACGAATGGCTTATAGATCGATAAATAATTTATTTATCAAAACATAGAAAACTCATTAAGATTCTAAATTGTTTCAGGAGTCACGCCTGCAATTTTTATGACTTTCTATTTTAAAATGTGTCAGAAAGTATCGCGTTGTTGAGCAGGTCTTTTGAGAACCACCTGAACGACGATTTTAAAGCAATTAAAAGAAATAGACGCTCATAGATAAGATCTACCTGAGAGATAAGAAGTATTTGGATAGAATATTATGAAGAAATTTTCAGAATAAATAACAAAAAAAAGGAGATGACCTAAAGTATAATAAATGTGTTTTGTGATTTTTCTTTCTTTTGATTTTCGCCCTGGATAGGGCTTTGTCCCCGAAAGGACTTGTTTTAGTCCTGAAAAGGACTGTTTTACTTTTATTTCCGAAAAAGAGATTTATTTCTAAAACTTGTAAGAAAACTTTTCTTACAACATTTCAATGCCACTTAGAGTAGAATCGCTGTTATAATTTATATCGGATTCGCCAGTTTCGGTTAAACTATCAGTGTCACTTTCGTCGCCTACAACAAAGCTGATATTTTCGATCCTTTGTTCTACTATATTATCTGTTTGCCAATATTCATTTTCTGTTTTAATTATTCTCTCACAATATTTCGACCATTGCTCTTTTGTAATGCTAGAAAAAGCTTCGAAAGTTAATTTCTTCATTTCAGTTAAACTGAGTTCGGAATTGACATTTCTCCCTCTGATATACAATTTTGTAGCAGCCCATGCAAATTCTATAGCATTCAAATTACAGTGGTATGGTGGTATTCTTAATACGTCATGGCCTCTGTCTTTTAAAAATTCATCCACACAGTACTTTTTTGTGGGGGATGCATTTGCGGCTACCAAATCATACAGATCAATTTTCCTCATTTCAATATTGTGAGGAATTTGTTTCTCTGTTAACCACAAAGACAGCTCTTTTTTTGTGGCATATTTTGATGGTGTTTTATTCAAAATTTTGGTATGGTAAGGAGCATTGTCCATACAAATTACGCTATTGGCAGGTATGTTCGGGAGCAATTTTTCCTTCAACCACTTTGAAAAATTATCGAAATTCATTTGACCGTGGTAATCGCCTGAAGTGGTCCCAGATTTGAATACCAAGCTTGCCCATCTTCATTACCGGCATGTACGACGATCAATCGGCTTACTGCATTTTTTTTAACATACGCTCCAGTTTTTCCTAGCTGCCAACATTTTCCGAAACACATATTACTGTCGATCCATGTTTCGTCTAAATATATAATTGGTCTCTTATCATTTCTATATTGCCTAATTTCTCGTAAATATTTGTATCGCCAATGCACAATATCTTGCCTTTCCATACTTATTTTTCTTTTGTCTTCACAGCGTTTCCACCGAAATCCAATTTTGTGCATGGTTCTTCTCAATGCTTCTTTTTTTCCAAGGAAATTCAATTTTTTCTTTTATAGCAGGCAATAGTGCATTCAGAGTAGGCATCCTATTATTTTTATAAAACTCATTCACTGTTTGGCGAATCACACAAAGATCAAAATCATCTACATTTAAAAATACGTTTCGATTTTTTTGAGGTCTCCTTCGTTTACCCGGGGATTTTAGACTTGGAGAAAGCATAGCTTCTTTCTTAATACGTGCAATTGTTCGCACCGATTTCCCAGTTGCTGCAGCCGCCCTCTTCTGCGCTTGTTTAAGAGGAATCCTTGGATTTTCCAACTTTGCTTCCTCCTCAAAAAATTGGAGCACTTTTAAAATCAGATTTCGTTCCTGGGAATGAATAATTTTACTTTTCGCTGACATTTTATCAAGACGAATATGGCAAAGATCAGGACAAGGATCGATTATAATAATAATCTTACACGACAAAGAGCAAGATAGAATTCAAATACAAGCATACGCTACAAGAACGAGCTACGATTTGAAGTAGTAAACCTGTACTGCAGGTGCAGATGACTGTTTCTGGCATTTGGCGGAATGTCCGCTCGCCAATTACCCCCTTCTACTGGACAACCTCGGACCCTGAAACTCCCGGTCAAAAATAGATTCTCCCAAGGTCATCGGACAAGATACCGGAGATTAACAGTAACAGAGGGACCCCAAAAAATGTTCCGCTTTGTTGATTATAATCGATTACAAACCCAACTGGAATTTCTGCAGTCAGTGAATGAAAGTCCAAATCACTCTTGCTTCGAGCGAACATTACGAAGGGAACAGTATGCAATAAACATTTGGAGCAAGGTACCTCGCAAGAGGCAATTATTCACGGCAGCACATAAAATTGCATGTCTGTAATGGGACAAAAAACACCAAACGCGAACAGTATCTCATTGGAGACGCGCAAAGCAGTCTGAAAAATCCCAAATTTGTCTTTTTTTGCGAGTGATAGACTCGACCTGACCTGGATTGGGTCGGGTTGGTGCTATATGTTTTTCGTTGCGGTTCGGGTTGACTTCTACTATTTTGCTGCGGGTCGGGTTGATTTTCATTGTTTCGGGTTCGTGTCGATTTCGGGTTGGGTTTTAACTCTTGCGTGTCGGGGTCCGGTTGACCAGTGTTTTCAAAAGAATGCCCACAATATTTTTTCAAATTAAAAAAATGTATACAATAAGACCTCGATAATGGACACTCCCGAAAAGCGAACACCTCTATTTAGCAAACACATTTTCAATTCCTGACACTTATATATTTGTACGCTTATACCTTGGAATAAAGGGCACCTTCAAATGTACGCACACGTAGCATGTGTATGTGTGCATAAACTATCACAAATGCGATACATGTGTATTTGTGTGTATCATAAACGAAATGTTGGCAATGTTTTTCATATTCTGAGAAAAGAAAAAAAATGTTCTTTGCACCGTAAAGAAAGAATAATATATGATTACATTTCTTATATACATTTTATTTTTTCTCATGCAGAAAATTGAATACATACCAATTCATACATAATCAAATACGTATTTATTTTTATCTGAAAAATAGTTCTGTTAAAACTTTTTATCAAAATCCCAACAATCCAACTTTTAAAAAACCTGAATATGGCCCGGAAGAATAATTCTAAGATGAACCCGACACGCAGAAAGAAAATTAGAGTTGTTCCGACCCGAAAAGATATAAAAACAACCCGACCCGTTGCAGGAGTCTATTCAACGATCTGGAGGTGTCCGCTATTCAGATGTTTTATTATATTTGAATAGTAAAAAATATAGATTTGGCCATTTTTCTATATAAAATATAAAATTTGTATTTGAGATATAATTGTACACTACTTTTCATAATAGCATTAAAACATGATTTATTGTCCTTTCATTGCGGATTCGGCTCGGGTTGTGGGTTAAATTATTTCGGATTCGAATCGAATGCGGGTTGAAATATGTCGGGTTTGGGTCGGGTTGCGGGTTAAATTATTTCGGGGTCGAGTCGAGTGCGGGTTGAAATATGTCGGGTTTGGGTCGGGTTGCGGGCCGATGAAAGTTATTTTTGCGGGTTCGGGTCAGGCTGCGGGTCGAGGAAATTTTTTGTCGTGTTAGGGTCGGGTACAACACGACCCGTGCTGGACTGTAACGTAAACCAGGGTGTTCATTGGAACATTCTCGATATTCAGGTGTTACCCTGCATTCAACACCTTCTTGATGAATATGCTATAGAGCATTTCCCCATTTACTAAAATAACAGCAGTTTGGTCATAGCACTGTATGCATAAGTGAATGGCTTGATGAGCATTCACATATCCTATAGCACCTTGTCTGTACCATAGGATGATCTAATCTTAACCTCGTAGAAACTCTGGGGAGTATTTATAATATCGACTAAACACAAATATCAGGATTCCCGTAACTAGGTGTCCTTACATGATCTCCTCGTGAAACCAGTGGTGGATGTATTAACTGGATGCGTCATGTATATAGAGCCTTACAGGTTGCATTCTTTGGCGAAACGAGGCGGTTATCATAGCCAGAGATGGTGTGTTACACTGTAGGAGGGAACGGCAATTCTCTGAAAAGAAACTTCCAGAGAATGGCGGATTTTTATTACTTACTTAATGGCACTTAATTTGATTTGTGCGCTTATAACATTGTGTATACAGTATGTCGTAAAGTCTATTGAATTGTATTTTTAATTTACTGACAAGTAAATTGGGCATCTATTGAAACTATTCTTGTAGGGGATTAATGCGCGAAGTCAATAATTTATTTACTGTTATTCCTTGCTTCAGTTTCAAATATTACTGAGAGTTAGCTCTACACAGTATAAAACTGTAATACTACTCAAAATAAGTTTTCAATTTTAAAATGGAGACCATTTGTTCTTAATTTCAAAAGCTAAAATAGCGATACTCACTACGCGGCTTGCGGGTCGCCCGTGGTCCTCGAGTTATTTCATGTGTCCCCGCATATTGGGCAGGTAATTAAGAAAATATATAAATGTTTACAATTATTTAATTTTTCTAAAGTGAATCGCTTAAAAACCTCACGATTGTTTTGTAAACTAATTTAATAAAAATAAACATAATTAAATTATTGTCGGATACAATAAAAACAAGCGTAATTGTATTTCAATTATTAATCCCAATACTGGAGTAGAACATCGCAATGTCTGATCTCCTATTAGCTAGTGGACTTCATCTACTACTAGTTAATATTAAATTGTTAATATTGGTAAAAATTAATATTTAGGAATAATAATTCGTATATAATAGTAGTTCATTGTAATATCAACCTCTCACAGCAAACGTGTAAGTGCGGCCCTAGAACTCACTTTTTTACCAGATTTTGGCTCTTACAGAACTTTCAGTGAGTACCACTAAATTATAAAGTATGAAAGTTAAAAGTTTCGATCCTTTTTTATACGTTGGTTTGAGATAAGAGTTAGGTTAATTTGTAACATTTTGAGGCAGTGCACTGTCACCTACCGGTGATAATTAGCACTAAAACAACGACACATGTCAAAGAAACACCGAAATTCACATATTAATTTTCTACCAGTATAGCTGTCACCATGGAACCACCTATTGAACTTTAAAAAGTTCAGTTCGTTTTAGGGCATCTTATATATATATGTGTCTGTGTGTGTGTGTGTGTGTGTGTGAGTTTCTGTATATGTGTGTATATGTGTACATAATATTCATTCACACAATAACTTCAATGTGCTATACGCTAATATATTTCACTTAAATTCAGTCTGAAATCTGTTTTTATGGACTTAAAGCCGATTTTTATACAGAGATTTAACAAATGGAATTTCCTAGGATATCTTCGTAATTCCGTTTTCTACTCAGTCATTGCATACTTTCTAAGAACAAAATCCTTATTCTATCTTCATTTCTAGTAATACAATATCGTCATTGGATATTTTACAGGCTTTTTAATATGAAAAAATAAGATAAATTACCTTTCCATAGTTTAATTTTTGTTAAGGAGATGGTGGACATACAAAAATTAATAATTTTCTCTTTTTATTTAAAAGATCTATAAATTGTGACAGTCATAAAACAAGACTTTCCTACTTACTTATAACATGTTTTGAACTAAAATATTTAAGGCTTTTGCAGGAAAAAAGTTTTCATTAAAAAAAAGAATGCATAAGAAATTTATATTTAAAAATTCTGGTTGGATTTTCCTTAATGATACAAAACCGTGATTATCTTAGTATAAGTTCAGCTCCTAAAAATATACACTTCTGTTCATTCGTTTTGAAATACTTCAAGTTTTACTAAAATTATAGCAATATTTTATATACATTTAGCAATCCATTCGATTTTTGCCCTTAAAACCATTTCAACGGCAGCCGTGAGATAAGTCGGGAGGAGTGGGGGGGGGGGGGTGTAATAACACTGTTTCACTATCTCTGCGTTCTTTGAAGTAGTTAATACTGTATTTGATGACTATAACCTTGGTAATTAATCTTTATTTTCCAAACGGATGCCCAGTTAATGAGAAAAATATAACCATTAACATGCTTGAATAATACCAAAGGGATTGTATTAAAATTAGTTAGCCAGGGACATTTTAATCATTGGTTACAGATAAAATTTAAAAACTGCGTAAAATTAATTAAAAAGTTATTGATTGAAATCACACTCAGACTATTTTAAGATAAATCTAAATAATTTATCGACTAAAAATTATCAACAGAACCCTGGTTTTTGTTATCTTTTTTAATATATATATATATATATATATATATTGTTTATTATTTTGCTCTTTTTAAAAGTCATTCACCTGCTTAATTTGATTAGCTACATTCTCAACGCCATACATTTAAATATTTTTATTATCTGCCTTATTAAGCCCTTTCTTTTATTTACCTTTAAAAAAAGTAAGAACCTAAGAATTTTCGTAACAAGAAGCAACATCAGGAGTCCCCTGAATTTTCAATTTCTTCACCATTTTTCTGTCTTAACTTCTGATACTTGAATTTTTTTATCCTTCTTTCTGGAAATATGCTTGCTTCAGGGACCATTCCTCTCCTTTCTTTTTTGAAGTCATAAACAAGGATACTGAGTAGCATTTTATTGCAAGCGAGTAGTCTTTTGGGATATTTAAATTTAACTTTCTTCGAATAGTTTTCATAATTCTATTTATTTCGTAGTCTTTGTGTATTTTCCAAGTGCTATACTTTGTATTTTCAATTCTAACAATAGAATATCTTCGTATCTAGTAATAGAATATCTTCATTAAAAAAATTTACAGGTTTTTAATTTAGGAAAGTCAGAAATTATTTTTTTATACTTTAGATTTTGTTCATTTTACTAGCTGCATGCTCAACCGCACCTCTAGATTCCTTCATTATCTCACCTCTAAAAGTTTCAGATTTTTCTTAGAAAAAATTTATCCAGAACACAGATTTTTCAATTCAAGGAACCATCAGTAATCCACTGAATTTTCAGCTGGTCCGCCATTTCTATCTTATCCTCTGATGCTTGAAGTCTTTTTCCATTCCTCTTCCTAAAAATATTTTCACTTCAAGGACTAATCTTCTTTCCATTTTCAAGTAATAAACTTTGTTTTTCAGTAGTACTTTATTGGGCACTAAGTTTTAGCTTTTTGCAATAGACTAGTTTTTAAAAAATCCTTAAGAGAAATTCAGAAATGCTTGATAAATTAACGTACTCTAAATTAAGACATTAGTTCTTTTCTTCTGCTATTTTTAAATTAAATCTTAAAACCGTTCTTTAGTCTTAACACGCGTAAGATTTCTTAAAACTAAGAAATCTTTTGCAAAGAATTTTTTTTTAATCTTATGTAAGATTCTGTACGTGATTGTAAGTGAGTAAATGTATTTTTCTTTAATACAAATATTTTCGCAGATTTTGTAAATAAACTGGAAACAAAACAATCCTTTTATATAATAAATTAATTTGAATTTTATTAAAAGTGAAATAAAAAATATATATATTTTTTTTTAATACAAAACAATTAAACCATGTGTACAAGGCTCTAAAGCAGATCTTTATAATGCATAAAAAATATGTTCAAAGATATGACATGAAGAGTGTGATATTTAATTAGGTGGATAAAATATTTAGAATTAATAAACATGAATAAGAAAAGAAAATTGGAGTAAGGAAACACAACTTAAAACTGGTAGATAAAAAAAAAATAATAATGTTAAAAATATATATATAATAATGTCGCTGGTCGTTTAATATCTCTCGGATACCACTGCAGTGTGTTTATACTCCATCTGTTATCTTGTCTTCTTGTAATGGTCTCGGGCCATTTCCACTTTAACCGTTTAACTCTTTTGATGGTGTCAAAACTTTCATTTGACTTCTTATCCAGGTTTTGCTTTTTCTGTCTCTTCTACTTATGCGTAGCCTACGTCTTTCTATACATTGCTGTGTTGTTTTGTTTGTAATCATTGTACCACTCGTTTTGTTAGCATCCAAGTTTCCGCTCCTTAAGTTAGTGCAGGTAAAGCACACTAGATAAACACTTTCATTTTCAAGCAAAGAGGCATGTTAGTCTTCATACTAACAGAACTTTATCCGTTTCTTGTTCTTCTGTTGATTTCATCCATGAAGCTTCTGTCCAATGTTATTTCCTGTCCAAGGTACAATGTTAATTTCAATTCACCAAGGTAATTTCAGTGGTGTCGTAGGCGATCTTCTTTTTTTGATAAAAATGATCTGAACATCATCTTCGTCTTTTCCAAATTTATTTTTAATTTTTTATTAATGTTGCTTTCTGTCAAATATTCTAAATTCTAAATATTCTATATGCTTAAGCGCTTTTACTGAAAATTAAAATGTAGTCAAAAGACCTCAGATGCTTTAGGTGCTCCTCATAGATTATAATCACGTTATTCTCCGAATCCAGTTTCTTGAAAACATTTTCTAAAACAGTAGTAAAATATTTAGGTGAAATGATATATACTTGTTTAACTCATTTTTCCAAGCTTGATCATTGTTTTTTCCTTGTTCAAACGTATGGTTGCTGTCGCTTTCTTGTGAATCTTCTTTATAGTATTGATGTAAGCCTTATCTATACTAGTGTCCTCTGTTGGGCAAATAATGTAAAAAGATTAAAATATGCATTCCAACTCAAAGTAAATAAATTTAATTCAACCATCCTAGCACTATAAAATACCAACCACGTATAGCAAAAGCAACAAACTAATAAACAAGAAATTTACCGTCCAAATAAGTTAAAAATGAGAGCAGTTTGATCTTAATGCAAAGATCTTTACAGAAAATAGCACTTCATCCAAAATCAAAGAGTTAAAAAAATGTATCTAAGAAAAAAGTATCTAAATAAAAAGGTATCTAAATAAAAAGGTATCTAAATATATCCCAAGAATTTTCCGAAAGAAAACAAGGAATGAACTATATTTATGTTAAGGTACACAAGAATTACACGTATTAAATCAATGACAACTCCAATATCGTAAGCCGAAAACAAATGAATGCTTAAGACAAGCCACACAAGCGAGATGCCGCAAAAAATAACTCTTTTTACTTACTAGCCTCAATCTGATCCTATAGTTGTTATTTTTAAATTTTTACCTTCATAAACCTTCCATGAATAAAAGTTTATCTTCCATAAGTAAACTATCCATTCTATTTCCAATATCAACAGCAGCATCTATTAAGCTACATCAAACAATCTAATTATATGTGATAAATTATACTGATAATCATCACCTACAGAAAAATAATTAAATGCTAAATTGCAAGAAAATAAATAAAAACACATTATTTTTCTGTTACACTTTTTTTTATATAATATTACACTCTTTCTTTTGTTTCCAAAATAAAGCCCAAAATCTTACAAGACTCATAAAACTTCTGTAAGGCTTAATCTTCATAGTTAATTAAACTTTTTAATATTATACGGTAATCACAAATTTTAATACCTCTAATCAGGAAAATTTGTAAAATGATATTAATAAAGTTGTAGATATGAACATGCCTCAGACGGGTTCAATCCAAAATATAATTTCAGGTTAAAATTGAATTTTCATTTCACTATAATATCTTAAATTTTAACTTTTATAAGGTTTTTGCGCTAAATAAGACATGATTCTCCATATTTTTGTGGCATTTATGATATATTTTGCATTTTATTGAATAGATATATGTATTTCATAAGGCAGAAAAAGATTGAATACTGTGCTGTTAATTCAAAACTAAATTGTTTTGTAGAAATCGAATCATTATCTGTAAACTAATCAAACAATATATGATTGTCACATTTACTATAGTTAAAACCTGAATGAGATGACTACAGTTTCTAAATGTGACAATGCATTTTATGCATGTCAGTTCATCCTAAAATTTTCACTATCAATTTTTGAAATACTTAATAATTAGTGTAAATACATAAAATTGAAAATTGAGATGCTTATTATTGAACTAGTTAATATACTAATAACTTAATGTTATAATAACTAAAAAAATATATATAACTTTGAGAAACTTAATGCTGAATATATTATAATTAAGCAATGAAAACTTCAACATTCATTTTTTAAACACTTTTAACTTTGTCCATATAAAAAAAAGAAGCAACTAATGAATGACAACTACAACATGATTTCCAAATCAAAGTTTATTACTGTGTTTTTTAAGCAAATATTTTGCTTTTTAGTTTGCTTTTAACGCACTTTTGCTTTTCATTTCCATGTAGGCATGAATAATTTCTTTTTGGTTTTTGGATAATTTAGAGAGTTAGGCTTATTCCCATTTTCTATTTACCTTCTTCCTGATCTTCCAGATTGTTTTAGCGACTGACTTCTAGTTTTTGCTGAATTCAGTTTTTACTTTTTTAATCTGCAACCCTTTGATTACTTCTTGGGACATATATGTCCCAATGAGCTACTTTTATCTATTAGTATCCCTTTTTGAAAAATAATCTCTGCCATACACTTATAACGGTATATTTTAAAGAAAAATCTACTAGAAAGAAACGTTTTGTAAATTGTGGTACGATTAAATATAAAAATAGTCGCTAGTCCGGGCCCATAATTAAAGGGTTGATTGTGCTTTCTCAAAAGCTTGATCATATTGCTTTTCGTTTTCTGACTGGATTTTGATTTGTTGATGCAACTTTTTGTAACAAACAGCTTTTAAAAGCATGAGATGGATTAGCTTCAGTAAGAGATATTTGTGAGTGTGATTCTCTTTGCACTCCAGACGTTCTTGAATAGAATATAATCCGGTTTTGCCCGTTGATTTTTTAAAATATGCATTTATTGTTTGCAAAAAACTCTTTATCTCTTATATTTCTATCTAATGTTAAATTTGTTTCGACAGGAACATCACACATTTTTGAAGAAGTTCGATTTTACCTTCATTGTGTTTAATTTTTAAACTTGTGCTGTCAGAACAGTCAGTATTATTGTTAACTCCTCTTTCGCCACGCTTACTAAATCATCGCTAATATCAAAAATAGTAGAAATATTGTCCACCTTAGCACAAGATCGTCATTAATAGTTGAGCCATTGACATGAAAATCATCGGTAAAAAACTATTCATTTCTAGAATACATGTTAATGCAGAAATCCTCGCTAACAGCTAAACTTTCATTAGTCAAGTAATTGCTAGAAGTATTTAATTCATTAAATTTCTCTTTCTTGATTTGTAATTTTTATAGCGCTGAAGTGCATTGTAATCGAAAGATGATTCTAGATCAGAACACCGCATAAATGGGAAAATGCTAGATTTTTTAAATTCGTTAAATTAATTACATTTTAGTGAAATATAATTAAAAATAATTTATCTTTTTTTTTAAATTATAGAATATAATAGCATTAAAGTATAACGCAGAATATGTGAAAATTCAAACTTGAAATATATTCTGTATGTGTATACTTGTGTAAATGTATGCTTTTGAAATATATTATAATTTATCTATTTATAAACATCCATTGAAATGACAAATAGCTCACTTCATCACCCGGTTGATTTCGCATGTAATATGACTAAAAAGAACCCTTCTTAGTTAATTATATACATAATTTCTTATTAATTAATTCTTAGCAAATAAGATTAAGAAAATACTATTATGATATATTTAACAAAATACTTTTCATTTTGTCCTTTTACCCCTAAATAAGCATCTGAAATTAATAAATATATAGAAATTTTCAAACTGCAATGTTACATGTCTGGTATTTATTGTTTTTGAAATTTTAACAAGGAAATTTTTATACATTTTCTCACTAACAAGGAAAAATCTATACATTTTCTTCTAAGTGAATAAAAAATGCTTATTTTACTTGAAAAATTAAAGTAAAATTTTATCGGCAAAACTCCTCTAATCTGCTTTTCATGATTTATGGTTTTATTTGGCAAGCAAAATATTAAAATGCCTCGGTGATACTTAAAATAAGATTTCTTTAATATAAAGGCAAGTAAACATTTTAAAAAACAATTTATCATATTAAAAGCATATTTTCTTTGTTTTGCATTTTTTGTGGGGTAGAGAAAGTTAGAATAGAAAGATGTATTTAAAAAATTCGAATTTTTATGGTAACTTGATGTTGTCTATATTTATTATTTTTTCCTATTATTTTCTAAAATTATTAGGAGTACCCATAAATAAAGTTCACTTACAAATATATTATTTATAACCCTAATTTTTTAAGCGTTACTAAAACCGGGATTGAAAACTTAATAAATAGATAGAGAGTGTCGTAGACACCTATGGAGGCTGCGCTGATAAAATTCTGCTTAGAAAAAGTATATTACATGTACATTTCACGAAATAAACGGCATTCGCTTTGAGTACCTCTCATTACTTCAAATCACAATATTATTTTCTAATCTCGCCCTAATATTTTGACCTGTTCATTGTGTTGTTTTTAGACAATGTATAATAAATATGGAAACTTTCAAAGTTTATTTGTATCTTAAAACAAGGCGAGAATCAGTGACTGTATGAATACTAAATCTCTTTTCTGCCTAAGCCCCTTTAGAATCCATCAAAAATACTTTTAAAAATGTATTTCCAAATTATTTATTATTATTTTTATTACTAATTTAGGATATTTTCCAGCATTAATTGTAAAAGAAACTTCGCCGTATAGATTCAACTTTATTCAAGCAGAATATTCTAATTTCATTCTTACCACTTAGGAAACTTATTTTTAATTCTTTGAGCTTTAAACCCTTTTTTTTAGATTCCCAAACTATGAACTTCATTTCTGAGAACCAGTTGAACACTGAAAGCCCACTATCATCTTTGGAGTCTCCAAATAAATATCTTCTAATCGATTATAACAAAATTACATTTGCTTAATTCATTTTTTTTTTCTACAAAAGTTTCAAACTAATCACTCGATTTCAGAAAGTTTCATAAATGATACAGGAAAAGTTTCAAATATAAGCTAGGGTCTAAAAACAGGCTGTTAAATAAGATACTAGAAAATTCGACCATCTTGTGGCTATATCATGAAACTACCGCATTTGGTACGGTAGAAGATTAGGAAGATAGAACAGCTCATTCATCGCTGCTGTTCGCAGTCGCCATTTGTTTTGCAAAGAATTTTTGACCTTGCAATTTTATCAAACAACGGAATTCGAATTTCTGCACATTTTAATCGATAACTTTTGCATGTTTTGTTGTTACCACGTCATTGACAAGATAACAAACTACGTTTTGAGGTGCTTGATCAAAGAATATATTTGATTGTATAATTTGAGCAAATTGTAGGTTTAAAAATGGTCTGGGAGAGTCGATCTGAAAACAGTCTAGCCTCCAACGGGCTTGCCTTAAACCTCCATGCAATTTGATGGTCCATCTTGACAACTTAGCACATTGCTAGGTCCTCTTCACAACTGAGTCCATATGATACTCCCCAGTGCCACCTGTTTCCAAGAAACATATCACACAAAGCCTCAAGTTTTCAAAGGCATGTATTGTGATGGACTTAACCTACCAAAACAAGTTGATTCGATCCTTGTGTACTTCAGTACTAAAAGAAAACAAGAAAAAGTTGATTCTAGGGTCTGTGAAAGATTTAAAAGTCTAAAAACAATTTTTTAAAAATCTAAACCTAAAGATGGTCAAACTAAAAGTTGCACAAATAGGATTACTAAGAATCAGCCTTCTGTCTCCGGGGAAGAACATAGTGAAACCAAGTTTGATGATAGTGATAGCAACCTGGATACTCCACAAGTAAATTACCTTGATGCCAGCAATGCGACCTGCCTCTTCTCTGAAAGAAATTTCTCCGCTGTCACAAGAGGAGAATCTTGGGTTCAATGTTTTCAGTGTAAAATGTGGGCACACAGAGAAACTGCGGGGCAGAAAAGGATTTATATATGTGTGACTACTCCAAAACTAATTAAAATGTAGCATTTTCATGATTGCTGATTGTTTTTATAAAAGAATATGTTTTTACAAAAAATTCATTGCAATTTTTGCAACTTTTGCAATTAAAGTTATTGTAAAGTACACAGAATATTGTAAGCTTTTTTTTTTATCTTCTTACCTTGATCCTAACATGTTTCAGCTTGTATTGACATATTGATATCTTAAAAATAATGAAGATCTAGCTGGTCCGACTTTAAAATTAAACATGTAGCTGACCAAGAAATTTCTCTTTAACTGCACTATTTTTTATTTCTAAATATTGCACAATTTCAATTTTTATACCGTCGAAAAAGGAAAAGATGTTCTTCCAAATGCAATTTGTCTGACAACTGTAACTCAATTTACAGATTTGTTATGGTTTTTAAAATAATTTTCAAGCACGAATTTTTTTTAATCTATTTCTATCGTGTGCAGTCCAATTACGAAAGATTAACCCGTTTACACGTAAAACAATATACATAGTTCAGCATTTGTTTCCAGCTATTCTTATATAACAAAATTGAAACTTCATCAGTAAATAATTAATATAATATAAAAATAAAACACAAATTTTACAGATATGTATTCAAACTACGCGCTTAAATCACTGAAATTATTAAAATCCAAAAAACTGCTATCAGAAGCGATCTTTAGCAAATTCTTCGGCTATTAACTTCTAGCATGCGTCTTAATATCGTATTTAATAAATTTCGAAACTTTATCTGAATACATAATTGATATTTTTCATATAAAAATGATGTTTGGTGTTGTTAACAAGCAATCTAAAAAAAATAATTAAATGCAAAATATCTATTTGAGTTTTTAATTAAGAAAATGATTTTCATCTATGTTCCTTAAATCGGAAAGCCCAGGTTGGATCGCCTAGTTTTCTTAAATACTCAAAATCAATAATTTGCTGGAAGCACTACAATGACTTCCTCTGGGGAATTTGAACAGATGCTAGGATTGATATATGTTCGGATGTTATTTACAGGAACATTTCGTGTAACTTTTACTTTTATCGATTTGCCTATGTATAGTATCTTTAACCTCCACTCAGTTTCTCAAAATATAATTTCTCAAAATCTGTTTATACCACTCTTGCATGAAACGGCTCAGTTAACTTCTAGAAGCTTTCCATAACATATAAGTAGCATCAGAAATACAAGGAAAACTTTAATTGTACATTCAAGCTCATGAGACATGTTCGAAAAGTATTAGTAAAATATTCTGGAGAAAGTGTGGGGCTGTATTTTTAACTTCGATTAAGAAAAAATTAATAAGTGAAATAATGATCAGCTCCTCGTCAATTGTAAAGCTATATTCAGCTTCAGCTTGTTATTAATAACAAGAGTGACCAAAATGAAAAATTATTCATTTTCAACAGAGTATACTGTTAAATATTTTGTCCTGGGTTGAACCAAATTTTGGTGCCGCAGTAGCTGCAATCATAAGAGGGTGAAATCCGGTTGAACCATATCTCCAAATATTGAAACAAAATTTCACCTTCTTATAGTTTCAGCTACTGCAGCACCAAAAGTTAGTTCAAACCAGGACAAAAATTTAACAGTGTAGTATGCTATTCATGAATACCAATTTTTACGATGCAGTTTACATTTATCTGCAGCTTCGACATCGTTAGTACTCAATATCATGGCTACATCAGTGGCGTCAAATTCAATTATATATTCTCTAACGCTTTTTAATTATCTTCTTCCTTAATGTTTCAGAACTTTCCGTGTCGTTTTCTTATTTCCATGGATTTATTTTGTCATTATCTGTCATTGTACACTTTTAAAGCAAATTCTGTGAAGTATCGGAGAATCTATTAGTAAGCATTTATCTCCTATCATGTGTCAGACTGCTAAAAACCGGTATTCTGTTTGTAAAACAGATAAACTAATCTGTAAATTTACCATAGACTCTGGAATTTAAATCTATAAAATTAAGCAAAATACGTGCATAAAAATATTAAAAATGTTATAGACAAAGACGTTTGTTGTTTTGTAGTTCGTACTGTGGGTAACATTAAGTTGTACCATATTGTATGCGGGTGTTTCGTACTTTAAGTTATAGCATAAACAAGCAATTTTTCAAAAAAAATGCAAGGAATTTATTGTTACAAAAAATTCGTAATAAATAGGAAACCGGTATATACTATTGCTTTGATTACACTTTTTGTTTTCCTCTGTACAGAAAATTTCGGCGCAGGCACTAATGCTTTAAACAATAATAAACAAGAACGAAAAATCATGCATCAGGTATATATTATGGAGTATTTTCCAACAGTAATAGAATATTTCTAAGAAATTTCATTTTATCATACAATGAAATGAGATATGCAAATCAGCAATTTAAATAACACATAACTCGGTATGCGGTAATGTGTGCGAATTCTGCCGTGCAGCCCGATATATGATCTATAGAATTTATAAACACCATGTCTTGGTCAATTAAAATTAAATAGATTAACATGCATACCCAGGGCTTTACAAATTTTATAAAATCTGGTAGCCAGAAAAAAATTCTAGTAGCCAGTAAAAAATATTTACCACCCTCTCCTTCCTCGTCATTAATTTTCAAAAAGCACAAAAGTTTTCATGAATTAATTGAGGAAAAATAATAACAGGCATTGTTTAGAATTACTAGTTACATAGTTTAGAAATATAATATAAACTAAGTTTTGTAATGAAACTTATCAAAATCTTTCAAAAAAAAAACTGTAAAGAATGAAATAACCGGCATGTTCGGAAAATGCTGATTGCCGAATGCTTCAAATGTCCGGATAGTTGAATGCTACAAAATCTATATCTGCTGAGGAGCGCATCGACGAAATAGTGAAGCAGGAAAACAAGTTTTCGCCTATTTTTCCGTCGAAGTCTCAAATAATTCTGTTTTGATTATTTTAAAATTTACCTTTG
Source organism: Maratus michaelseni (assembly GCA_963931845.1). Taxonomy (NCBI): domain Eukaryota; kingdom Metazoa; phylum Arthropoda; class Arachnida; order Araneae; family Salticidae; genus Maratus; species Maratus michaelseni. Next base: position 193,269,033 of record OZ007587.1, read on the forward strand.
ATGAACTTACTTTTGCCAAATTAAAAACAAAAGTTAAAAATATTTTTTGTGTGAATATAGTTTTAAAGTTTATTTTTTAATATTGGGAGGGGGTGTGATGGTATTTGTGCTCATTTCAAGAAAGCTTAGCTCAATTTTTGTACAAAAAAGAAACAACAACAAAAACCCCATTAGATTAAATAACTTGGTCGCCAGATAAAAAAATTTGGTCGCCAGTGGCCACCTGGTGGCCGTATTTGTAAAGCCCTGTGCATAAGACAGCGGAAAATACACTTCCAGAAATTATCGATCATAGTTAGTTCTATTATCGAATTCTTTTGTGAGTCTCTGTAAATAATCACTAAATGCTATGCACTACATAATCTATAGAAAATATGTTGTAGTGCACATCAGTGCTCCTTTTAATTTCAAATTATAACATCATTAAAATGCATCGCAGCAGATTTTTCCCCATTTATCATAATGTAATGGAATTCTTTTGTGCGTTCCTGTAAGCGAACTATAAAGGCTACTTATTCTATACTCCTGAGAAAGCATATTCTGTATCCCACCTAAATGATTCTGTAATGGTTCGTAATGAGTGCAATCTCATTACGTTTCAAATATCGTAACATCAATAAAATGACCCATAAACGATTTTTCTCTATATACTATAATGGAACGGAATTGTTTTCAGTCTCCATGTAAATGGACGACAAATGCTATACTTTTTATTGCCAATACCAGACATTCTATACTAAACCTCAATGACAAAAAAAATCATATGAAAATCAGAGTGTATTTACGAGATTTAGAGTACAGAAAGAGTGTCAGACGGCCAGACACACAGACAAATTGAATTAATAAACACTTTTTAGCTTTGTTGGAAAACGTTAAAAACGCGTGAACTAATGATCGAGAATCTTGATAAAGAATTTTAATCGAGAATTTTGATTATTTTAATTAATGTAAATTTAACGAGAAGTTTTGTTTTCTAAGTGTTTTTACAGAACTTTTTTAACAATTCAATGAAGTGTTTACTTTTTAAAAAATTCAAGAGGTCTTCATAAGGGAAAAATAATTTTTGAGGACCATTTTAGAAACAAGATAATAATTTTATCGGTAAAACTGCTATCACTCTTCAAATTCCTTCCCATAATTCATGATTTTATAATACATGTTATAATTACATGACATACGTTCACTGAAAACAATTGAAAAAACTGCCCAAATATAGCAGAAATCTTTATTAAAATTCACTGCAACTTTGTCGTTGAACAGTATTCCGAAAACCTTTCCATTACCTTCATAAATGACTAAGGAAAGGATTAATTTTAAACCTCCGAAAAAATAGGTTCCGAGGTTTACAGAAACATTTCTAAAATAAAAAAGTTCCTTTGCCATCCTTCTGAAAACTATTGGTTTCTGTGATTTCTGATTGATTCTTCTTCTAAAGATTTTTTAGCATAATGGAAAAATTTTCAGAATCGTATCTAATCGGGAAATTACACTAAACTTCTGAAAACGTTTCTTCCATATAAAGCAATTTTTCCGCATTCTTGTTCTTAATCAATTTCTCTACATTTATCAGTTTGTGATTAGTGAACGAATCCAATTTTTCGACATCTTTAAAATTCCTTGTCTGGAAGAATTGTCACCAATTGAAAATATTTAAATTTTTCTCTTTTGCTCTCTTTGATTACAGGCCAGAACTGGTGACTATTTCTATGTTCCATCATACCACAATTTACAAAAAAATGTTCATTCATAGATTTCTCTTGAAAATAGCCTAGTATAAGTGTGTACCAGATATATTTTTCAAAAAGTAGAGCGAAGATAATAAAAAATAGTCCACTGGGACGTATATTTCTCAACCAGTAATCAAAGGATTAACCTTATTTGGAAATATTATTATATTTATCAAAAGTTGTTTTTTTTTTTTTTTTTTTTTTTTTTTTTTTTTTTTTTTTTCATTTCACGAAAAAAAGTCTCAAGTGCAAAACTTTGAAATATGATCACATTTATATGTGTGATGATATTAAAGTCACATTTATAAATTTTATGATTGTCGAAATTTTACGAACAGAAAAAATTACTGTTATTGGCAAAATTAAAAGGGGAGGAGAATGAATTCTCGTCTTCATTTTTGAAATAAGGAACACATTCAATTATACGAATAATAAATCATATAAGTTTATGGAAGATAGCTTTTGTTTCCTTTAACATTTTCCAGTACAAATATAGGAGAGATTAAAACTGAGATGTTTAGACCTTGACATTAAAGTGATGAAAGCGAGTGATGTCGTTTAGCAAGAAATGAAACTTCAATGCTGCATAACAATTTTGCGCGTACATTACTCACTTAAATTGAACGTTACCACATATCCGATTGAGAATTGTAATAGAAATTCTTAAGAAATATCATTTTTTATTTAATGCAGTTAAAGGTTTTCTGTTACTTTGGCATCTTTGGGCCGATCCATTGACGCCCAATTTCAAAAGCAGTGTCGTTACAACAGCACCACAGAGTCAAACATGCTTATTCTTTCTTAAGTTGAATAATTTGTTTCTTCTATTTGCATTTCAGGAACTGTCTTTCCCTTTTCTTAGATACGCAACGAATGATTTTTCTGTTTTTCTGTTAATTTCCACTAAATTATAAAGAAAGAAAGAAAGAAAACAAATACAGCTAAAATAATATAGTTCTACTTTTATCCTGAAAGTTTATGAGTATATTTTCACGACAAATTAAAAAGAAAGTCTTATATATATTTCAGATTTTTGGAAAAGAAAAAAATCTGTAAAAGTTACTTTGTCTATGAGTATCAGAATTATCTGAAACCTTAAGAAAAATATGCTTTTGTTACAACTACTTACTTTAATTTTCTTGAGATCGTCTGAGTGTTAGATCGACTTACAAAAATAACAAATGGGGAAACACTTATCTTCCTTTCACAGAAACTAACCTTGTCAAGAACGGTAAGAGATTCCGGAACGCAATAAGTTTCCCAATGATAAATGAAACAAAGGTATTTGAAGCAAGAAAGAGAAAAAAACAGAAAACATTCTTTTATTTCACAGTATTACAAAGGGGAATCATATAAACAAGACTTTTTTAATATCAACAGACAATTTTTATACTTGTGATAGCAATCGTGTTAATTTATTTACGGTTTAAAAATTCATTTGGCATCGATTTATGCTCCATACGTTCATTAATTTAATTGTTAGCATTGTGAGTCATCACAAAGTACCTATTGCGGTTGCACAATGTAAAGTTATTAGTCTTTAAACAAATAAAAATGACAAACATTGAAATTTAGCGCAGATGAATCGGATCTCAAATCTCAAATATGCAATTGGCACACGCTGCTGAAAAGTGATCTTGAAGAAAAGGAAACAAGGTGATCCATTATATAATGGTGCATATTAAGTGAAACTGCTTCTTAGAATCAAAAACAGAAAATTTTCTCATTAATAATGTTTGATATTGACGGATTATTATCGATTTTCTTCATGTACGACGTATGGTACTCCCCAGAAATATCTGAACGATGGTCACTACTCCAATTTATGCAGATTTAAAGTTTGGAACTCCTACTGTTAAATTCATTCTTAATCGTTGCAAAACATATTTCAATGAGGGTATGGTTTTAAGCCTAACTCAAAAACTAATGGGAGGGACGATCTGTAATTTTAGATTCGCGTATTTGAAGCTTCTAAAAATTTATTCCTGTTAAAATATTAACAGGTAACACTGTTAGATATTATTTTTTCTGCTGAGTAATCGATGGCAGCACCTGTCTAGTTTATATTTAATTTATATTCCAAATGATTAACTGCAACCTCTGACTGCTGTAGTTATATTTTCTATCATGAAAACATAACGGACTATATTATTTGAGAGTTTTTAAAGTATTATTATTAATTGTTTATACTCGTATATTAATTAGTTCGTTTTTAGTATCTTAAAGTTACAATTCACATTTTGTTCGAAAATTAATTTCAATACATTAATTCGACATTAATTATAATGAATCTCCAATCTCAACTCCAACAGTCATATTTTTATTTAGAACTTTTTTTATTTAGAACTTTTTAATTTTTATTTTTTTAATCACAAATTCATTGTTTTAATTATATTTGTATTACTGCAAATAATATCTAAAATAGTTTCGAAAGATTTAACTCAAATGAAATTTAAAAAAATGTAATAGGAAATGCGATTACAATCAATGGTAACCCAAGACTATTTTTTATTACATTTTCTTGTTATACCAAATACTTTTTATTTCAGGGAGGGGATGATGGGGGTATGTCTTCCTATCCCCTGTTGTCTCAATATTTTAATAATCATAATTCTCTCTAGTATTTTAAATATTCTAACTAAAATTGTTAAAATATTTTTCTCATGCTAATGACATTAGCTTCAAATTTTAACAGTAAATTATTCTCAAAATATATCAATTATTGATAATTCTAATTGTTTAATATGTTTAAAAATGACTACTGCTTGTACCTTTATCATAGGTTTCGAGTTAGTACGATATTGTTCTACAGAAAATAATTTTTATCATCCGAAAATGGGAAATTTGTGTGAATAAAGCGAAATAAGTCTATTTCTGGAAAGAGATGTTGATATCATAATACAAGCGGGAAACGAAAAAAAAGATACGAATTCAAAATTTCATCTTCTGGACCACTTTTCATCTTATTTTTGTAATACTATAATCTTCCAATATTGCTACTTCACAAGTATTTTATTCAATTTACTTGTTTCAAAGAGCAACAGTTCATTGTTTATGCTGTGACAGAATAAAAATGTTCATAATATAAGGATTTTAAAGAAGAACAGGAAAATTATACTATGTTTTATGTTTTTTTGTTAGGCGTAACTTCCTGTGAATTCAATCGAAGAAAAGCAACATAGCTATTATTAAATTTCTGAAACAATTCACTTACAGCACGAAAGGGAACTAAAGTGTATCTTCTCTCTAAAAATTCAGAAAAGGAGAAAAGAAGGAAATTGAAAACGTAAAAATATCTTCATTTTACTTATTAACTTCACTGGACAAAATTCGAAATTTTTATTTACGTATGAGCATTTTTTTCGGATTTGATAATTGACAATTAATCCTCACACATAAATCTGCAGCAGTTATTAAACTCATATCGCAATGTAAGAAAGCAAATAGATGTTATCTGTGTATGTATAGAGGCCAGAAAGTCCATATAAACATTACAACGCCATTAAAAAAAGAACAAAAAATTATACGGAAAAGCGATTTGCACTAAATCAAAGTCAGGATGCAGGATTTTTTTAACAACAAAAATAATTGTTGTAGTTAAAAATATCACCAATTGTGGGAGCTTATATCTTACATCTTTCTAGTTTGCCTCTATATGAGAGTGGCGACATACGAATATAAAATAATATAAATTTAAATTGTTGAGATGATTTTAGACAAAATCGAGCTTTCTATTATCACCAAGAACGTATTCTCTCGAACGTCTAATCGAACTGGTCCAGGTGTGTATTTGAATATACCTGTGCCATAGTTTGGACAAAAACGTCTCTCTGAGTACAGTCTGATCCTGCACTTCCCACATCTTCCGAAAGTGCGAAAATGCAGTTGATTATAAAATAATTGGCTATTCGATTCTTTATTTGACTGAATTCTCAATTTGGAGTGTTTAACTAGTTAATACGTACCAGATATTATTTTCTTCTTTAGATGTTTTTGTTGTGAGAACTTTCGAAAAGCACCCATTATCGCTTATCTGTTTACGAAATTCATAAGCAACATTTTCTCAGCAATTTGTTCTGCATACTAAATTGATAATTAATCGAATAGGGGATTCAGTTCTTTTATAATCAGCCTATACATCCCATAATCATCTCAAAGTATTGAATTTCAATATTTCCGGAAAATGCATGTCATTCGCTTTAGTACCCTTTAGAGACTTTTTGAACTACAACCTCTTTTCTTTTTTCTCTGCTATTAAAAAATATTCCGCATCCCGGCAATAATTCTGGTGCGAACCTCAATTCCGTAACGCTATTTGTTACTATTTTTTTTAATTTAAATTTATACGGACTTTCTTTCCACCTTTTTATATGTACAGTGGCGGTCAAAAGTTTCCGGCAAGCATAAAATTTTGGTTAATTTGTGCCCATATGAAGAGGAATCTCAAAGTGATACTTATACGTTTTATTGACATAATAGTTAGGAACTTATTTATGGAATAACAAATAAATACCAATAAATGTAATTGACAAAACAATTGCAAAGAAAAAGGCGTGTTCTCAAAAGTTTCTGACCATCTTGGCAACTTTGGAAATAAAATGGTGTTATAATAGAAAATAACAGTGATCAACAAAATTTACAGTTAACATTTTGTCGTCAAACATTTAGCAATAAGTACTGCGGCGCAGCGACGTGGCATCGATTCAATGAATGGTTAACGATCATCTATGGTTTGTTTTTTCCACACTTCTTGCAATTTTGGCGAAAATTCTGCTGAATTGGAATATTTATAATTCCGCACACGATTTCCAAGTTCATTCCAAAGATTTTCTGTTGGATTCAGATCGGGTGTTTGCGCTGGACATTTCAAAAGCTGAATTTTTTTGTGCAAAAGCCACTGTTTGACGAGATTGCATGTATGCTTTGGGTCGTTATCATGCTGAAACAAATAATTGCGACCACAATTTTTCCTTCAATATGGCAGCAAATGATCTTACAAGATATCCTTATACATTGCATCATTCATCTTTCCGCGGATTTCAAATAACGGACAGACACATTTTCCAGAAAATGCTGCCCATAGTTAACGTGTCCTCTGTCATGTTTCATTGTAGGAATAACTTATCGCGAATCATATCTTTTGATTTTTAGGTCATCAGACGCAGTGTCTACCATCACTCCCAAAAAGCTTGAACTTCGATTCGTCGAAAAATAGTACTTTTTTCCAGTTTTCACTTGACCAGTCTTTGTGTTCAAACACCCGTCTTGGCAAACACCAGTCGGGACCGCTGATATTTTTTTTATTTATGAAAGGTTTTTTAACACCAACTCTTCCATAAAGTCCTACATCACGTAAGCGTCTTGACATGGTAGACCGACTTATTTCAGCAATATTTTCACTCTGTAAATCGAAGGATTATTGCAGCGGCAGTTTTATGCGGGTGATCAACTTATTTTCTCCCGATAATTCTGTCTACACGAATAGTCGTTTTCTGGGGTCCCTCGGACCGGGGCAAATCCTGAAGGTCATGCCCATCTTTATATATTTTTAATATATCGCTCACAGTAGATTTTCTGATTGATAACTTTGCCGCTATCTCACTAGAGGATTGGCCCTTTAGTCACAAACAAATCACTCGTTTACGAACAATAATTGTTGAACTTTTAATTTTTTAATTTCAACTACGTTATTCACGTTGATTAATTAACAAACACGGCAAAAACAACACTTTACCGGTAGCAACAACTAACGAATGACGAATGGCCGGAAACTTTTGCCCACGCGAATTTCGAATTCCTCCCCTTTGCATCAAGTGTCTTCAGTATCCAATCAAAATGATCACGTGGTCAGGGGTCATTTTCATATTCCTAACTTTTGGAGCAATTTCGCTTCTTCTTCGCTGAAACATTCTGGCAAACAAATAAAAGAAACGAACTGACCAGAAACTTTTGACCGCCACTGTATAAATGTATCCATTTGTATAATAGTAAAAAGTAAAATAGCATAATGTTTTATTTACGCTTACATATTTGAAACAAATACTATAATATGTACCAGGCACTAAATGTCTTAATTCTAAAATAATAATTCAAAACTAAGACCAAAAGAATTTTTTAAATATTATTTTAGTCTTATGTAATTCATTATTCTTTTAAATTAATTATGACTTATAAAATGAAGTACAAAATATGTAATCAATATTTACTCTCGCAAGCATTTGAAATAAATATAAAAGTAACGCGCATTGATTATTTCAACCTCAACCTGTGTGTTTTCATTAAGAACCTCGACAACAAAAATAATTAACATGTGAAGGTGGAGTGTTTGCTTTGTTTGACAAAATACGCATAATCGAGTTTAAAGAAATCGCAATTACAATATGTTTACTTTTGGTATAATTAATGACATTGTGTACCTTGTTTAAATATTGGAATTTATTGACGGCTGTCTAATCAATATTTTAAAATATAAAGACATTTTTCATAAAGAATTTCCAATAAATTACAAGTTATTAAATGTTTCTTCCATCTCAGTTTTAACAAATTAAAACGAAGATTTAATTGTGGAAGCTTGTTTTCACAATTTTGGTAAAGATGTAAAAGATATTGTAAAATAAAAACACAATCTGCTTAAACAAAAGTCATAAGGGTCATTCAATGTCAAGTAGACTAAATTTCTATACGATTCCTGCTCGACCTTCATCAATTTTGCTGAAATAGCAAAGGGTTATACATATAAGTCTAAGAGAAACATCTGCAGACTTTCAAAATCAGAAGTAGCATAACTGAGTCACCGGGGGGTTTTCTGTAAAGTTTGCTATTTCTCAGTCGCAAGAAAATGATCAAATCACGAAAGTTGTCATCTTATTGGTCATGATACAAGAAACCTTCCTTATTGCAAATATGTGATCTAGTACAACTTTTTATGCTGAAAATATAAAATTGCAGTGCTAAAGATCAGAAATAAATACATTCATCATTACGTGACCTCAAAGTAGGTCATATGGCCGGTCGCGATGAATTTGACACTTAATTTAAAAAGCTGTAACTACTAAACAAATCACTTTAAAAATTTCTCTTTTTACCAATAAAGCTACCAATAGAGCTTCTAATAAAGTTATTTTTACATGTTAGACGTTAGTTTATTCTAAATCAAGGATACTCTGCACTTTTGTAATTGATTTTTTTTTGCTATCTCTCAAAATTTTAAAGATAGGGTCAACAAATTCCAAATTTCGTCACTAGGGGGCGCTACATCTCCTTTCATATGATAGCAAATAGTCTTTTTGATATAGATAGACATCTGTTCCTCAATTATAGCTTCATCCAGTCAAGAGATATTTGAGTGTACCAGGACTCGGCCAGGGACACTCAGGCAGCACCCTCTAGGCCAGTTGACATAGAGTGATCCACTTATTTCATATACTTTTGTGTTTTTCCTTCCCTACTGCACTGTTTTCAATCTTTTCGACTTCCATATACATTTTCAGACTCAATTTCTACGGCGGATATATTGCGATTTTCACGCAAATTAGATGTTTTCAACCTTGCTTTATTTACCTTATACGGAACAGACCTAAAATTAAATAATAGTTTTCTTATCCATTGAGGTGTGTTCTTTCCAGTGGTGCGCACAGTAATCAAATCAGAAGTGTCCCCTCTGAGATATGGTCATCTGAAAACGTGGTTGAATTTATGAATTTTTTTAAAGGGATTTTAAAGATGAAACAATTAATGAATATTTAAACAGGAAAGAAACAACTTCGGTAGCTTTATGACATATATACCATATTTATAGGTAATTAATTGGTAAAGCGACAATTTTTTAAAGTGATCTGTTCTGTAATTACAGATTGTGAAAGTAAGGGTCAAATTCATGGCGACTTACATATGACCTACTTTGAGGTAAAGTAATTATGAATGAACTGATTTCTGATCTTTAATACTGCAATTATGTTTTACAGCACAAAAGGGTATACTAGATCACATATCTGCAATAAGTATGGTTTCTTGTATCTTGAGCAATAAGATGACAAAATTCGTGGTTTGGTCGTTTTCTGGCGACTGTGAAATAGTGAACTTTTCAGAATGATCCCTGGTGACTCAACTGTGCCACTTCTGACACTGAAAGTTTGCAGATGTCCATCTTCTATTTATATGTATATCCTTTTGCGATTTCACCAAAATTGAAGGGCGTCGAAAAGGAGCTCCCCGGCCACTTGACATGCAATGACCCATACAATCTTTCACGAATTCAAAATTCGATCTTGTATGGCTCAAGTTTTTACTTGGACACCACAGCCTCGACTCTTTGAATTACGGCTTTGATTTTTCAAATTTCTAGAAAATAAAAACGCTAACTATAGGGATCAATTAATAAATGTAAAACATTGTAAGAAATCTAAAAAATCTTTCATATATTTTATCGAAAAAAATAAAAGTTCTTCACATATGCAAATGTTAATATGTATCTTAATGAAATTCCGTTTTATCAAACATATTTTTAAGTGTTTTTAAAGTAAAGATAAATAGTATCCATATATATATATACATGAAGAAATTTCGATTTGTACTATTACATGCAGCACTATGCATGTGTGTATAATACGTGTACGTTATATAGGACTTCTTGGAAAACAAGTTCTTTCAAAGTAAATAATTAGCAACATATTCGAAAGCTTTTCATGAACACACATTAAACATATTGTGATCAATGGGCTATGTATCACTTTCCTTACTACTTTTTATGAACATTATTTTTTTATTCTTAGTAACTGTATGCGTGTAATTTAATGCATTCATAAATTTAGTGTAATTCAATTACAGTGGAAAACGCAATATATTTCATAAGTGTTAAATGGATTTTATTGCTTTTATTTACCATTCTTGATTTTTACTAATAATTACTTAATAATTAATATTTTTGTATGTGAAGTTATAATACTGTATCAAATAAACGAATGTAGAAATATTTAATTATTAATCTAACACCTCAAAAATAGTAAACTCCGACAGAGAATGTAAAACGTAGGCTAATATAATTTCTTATTTCTTATCTTTAACTTTTAAAATAAAGTTAATATTATGGAAGAAAATATATGGAAGAAAATAGAAGAAAATTATTTTTTCATCATGGTTTATACCACTGGAAAACATCATGAAATATATATATTGCTTTCTATAATTAATTTGATTTGACAAGTTTATATAAAGCCGAAACCCAATAAACATATTTGACTTTCTCATTAGTTATTGTTCTATAATCAGACTATTCTATACCAACAAAATGGTAGTCTCAAAGAAATTCTTAGAAATTCCGTTAACTTCATTCTATCCATTTGGTACGGATCAAAGACAATTTCTATGACTGCAAATGTCATATTTCTGCGATATCTCCCCGTAATCGAATTCTTGTGTCTGCTTTCTATATAACTCAGTTAAGGAGGAATGGAATTGTTGATAATATTTAACAACCGTAAGCTTTCCAGACTATAAATTCTACCACAAGGACAGAAAAATTTTGACTGGATAGAAAGCTCATGTGAGATGTTCGTAAAATATCAGTAAAATATTCTTAATAAAGCAGCTATATATTTTTCATTTCTTTAGGGAAAAAAAAGGAAAAAAAAAAGAAAAAGAAAAAAAATAATAATTGTGGGCTTTACGGTAAATTGTCGAATAATTTAATGCATCAAATTTTTATTAATAACAAATGTGAGGAGAGTGCAAAAATTCGTTTTCTTTAATAATAGTATTGACTGGAGCTAAATGCTGCATATGTTTCTAAACTAACGATGTGTAATATTTGTACATTTGCTTATAAAATTAATTAAATATTCGATTCAAATATTTAATGTATCCATGTAAACAAATTATGTACAGTATGATGACTAAAATATCAATTATTACTGTTTTAATAGCATATTTAAATTTCTGATTTATTTGCTGATTTTCAGGATTTTCATGACAATGAAACAGAATAAAGCAAACAGAAACACAGACAAATGTTCTCTTTTTAGATTCTAATAAAACTAATATTAACAAGCTCTTTCAAAGTAAACAAAGAATTAGCAAAGTTGATAAACCTATCTGAAAGGTTTTCATAAACACACATTAAATTATGTACACTAAACTCATACTGAATAACTTTTTAAGTCAGTTGGGTAAAATCAGTCTCTTGCGCCTATAAAGTTACTCTGAACTGACACTAACCCTTCTTTGCATTGTGATGGAAATTTTCATCACTGTTTATTTAACTTTTAATAACTAAATCAACTTCTTCGCCACCACTATATTTATATAGAAATATTAATCTAGTAAATTTCCCGTGAACTATGTTGCTGAACAAAGTTAAAAATCTATCTTAAAATTTCTGGTGTCTAATATTTAATATATGTATAAAAAAACAATTGTAAAAGAAAAACTCATGCAAAGAAGGGTTAAGCCAAGGCTTCCTCTGACCTAAGGGCTGTTTTTTTATAATTTATTATTTCTTATTATTGTGCTGAGCGAGCGAAGCTCTTTTCGTTCACTCGAATGGTAACTTTGTGACTGTACTCCTCCTAAACTTTTCGGTTGATAACCATCTAATTCTGCACGGTGAAAGCTACCATAGATGATTCGCTCGTATAGCTACCAACATGATTCGCCTGAAAAGTAACTGATACAATTCGTGTCCTTAAAGAATAATTATAGATCATAAGTGCCATATACTTAACGTTATAACTATCGCGGATTTCAATTTAAGCTTTTTCCACACTTTTAAATTCAAGCTTCTTTTTTTTTGACAACTTGCAAGTATTTGGAACAAAGGTGGTTACCATGAAAAATTCTGGTTTGCCCACTGCTTGTCTTCGTCTTTGACAACCGAAAACTCGACCACAGCTATTGCAAATATGTTGTTGATAAGCTAAACAAAAAATTATGTGTCTGAGGAGGAGTATAATTTAATTTTGAATGCATGTTGATTTATAAATATTTGATTAACAGCATTGAGGTCTTATAAAACCCTACATATCCATACTAATGTTAACATTGGGGGATCGCTTTATACACTTACATATCCATTTCTTTTTTAATTATATAATTGAACAGTTATACAGCTCATGGGTTTTTTGAGATTTTAGTTTCACATCAATTTTACACCCTGACACAATCTAGCTGTATTTCTAAAACTTAGTGAGTCACAAGTAGGAAAAATTCTAACTGTATAGTTTAAATAGTGTAAAAACTGTAGTTAACAGTGTTAAAAACTGTATAGTTTAGTGGGTATAATTTTAAATACAAAACAAAGATAGAAAAATGCTTAGGATGCAATGAAAAATGAGAAATATAATTAAATTGAATATATATATAGAGAGAGTAGTTACTAAAGAAAGAGATAATTTTAAAATGTTCATATGTCATAACAGTCGAGATGAAAGAGAAAAAGTCTAATATATTAACATAAAGGCACTTTTCTGTTATAGCCATACATATATATTTTTCTTTTTTTATAAGAAGCAAGAGTAAACATATCAAAGACGAAAATTAGTCGGATGTGTCAATCCCAAAACTTTCTTCTATCTCACACAGGTTTCGCATACACTAAAAAGAATCAGCACCAATTTATATCAAGGTCTAACTGAAACTAAAGTTTTATTAAATTCCATGCATTATTTCTTCACATATGACTATCGCTAAAATCGTGTAAATCCTGCAAAATGCTGCATAGTAGCGCCAACTGCTGGGCGATTTTTACCAAAAACTAATCAGCACCAATTTATGTCAGAGATTACCTGAATATAAAGTTTTATTAAATTCCGAGCATTAGTTCTTGAGATAGAGCTATTGCGAAAATCGCGAAAAATGCTGCATAGCAGCGTCACCTGCAGGGCGATTTTTACCAAAAACTAATCAGCACCAATTTATATCAGGAACTAACTGAATATAAAGTTTTATTAAACTCCGAGCATTAGTTCTTAAGATAGAGCTATTGCGAAAATCGCGAAAAATGCGGCATAGCAGCGCCACCCGCTGGGCGACTTTTACCAAAAACTAATCAGCACCAATCTATATCAGGGACTAACTGAATGTAAAGTTTTATTAAACTCCGAGCATTAGTTTTTGAGATAGAGCTATTGCGGAAATCGCGAAAAATGCTGCATAGCAGCGCCACCTGCAGGGCGATTTTTACCAAAAACTAATCCGCACCAATTTATATCAGGGACTAACTGAATATAAAGTTTTATTAAATTCCGAGCATTAGTTCTTGAGATAGAGAGCCTACAAAATTTTTGTCACATACAGACAGACAGACAGAGTCACAGACAGAATCACAGACAGACATTTTCTAAAAATAGTCAAATCGTGTTCAGACCTTCTAAAACGTATAAATCCGTCGAAAACTGGAAGTCGAAAATTTTCATGAATCCAATACTTTCTTCTTGTAAAGATAGAAGAAAGTAAAAAGGTATAATTTTTTTATATTAATATATATAATATAAAATATTAAGAAGTTTCATTTAAATGTACGTTAAACATAGATACGAAAACCAAAATAAAAACAAAAACAAACAAAAGAAATTAAATCACATCTTATATCAATGTTGAACCGGCGGGCCCCTCCGGGTGATTCCGACTCCGCCCATTAAGTGGGGATGATAACCGGAAGCTTGTGATTGTGAGATGTTTTTCGACACGACGCGGGCAGGAAAACGGATGAACAGCCACCTCAACGTGGTGCGCCGGTGGTAGAGGAGCGTCCGAAAAAGCCAGAGGAGCCACAAAGATTCGGTGATGTGGGCCACCGAATCTGCCCCCCTCTAAAGCGAGGTTTTTTGAGGCGTGGGGACTTGGCTAATGTTGGGAGCCTCCTCACTAGGTGGTGGAAGGACGCCTCATAGGCTAATCTCAGTTGCTCGACAGAGATCCCTCCCCCGGGTCCAGTTAGTGACGCTGAGCAACATACTAGAAAACGGTGGTAGGACCGTTTTACGCAACTTATCCTGGGCGATGACGGAGGCGAGATCGGACTCCAAAGAGCAAGGTGCGTGCTGGCTCTGTTGTGACGTCTGGTCAGTGCATGAAGCGGTGTGAAGCAACTTGGTAATGGCAGGTGGCAGAGCGCAGATACCGGCATGTGGGCGTACATGCATGATCCGCATCCACCACGTCACTTACTGCAGCTGGTTTAGTTGTGTGTCGACATCAAGGCCGTCCAGAAAGGGGACTACCCTATAGTACCAAGTGTGGTTCGTGTCCTCAACAGACCACTCCCACTGGAGTTCAGGTCACTGCTCCTCCTATCACTTCTTTGGTTCACCACTTGCTTTCCCTGGACTTTCCGAACACGAGGAACCGGACCGGTGGCTCGCTGACTAATGCGGTGGCGATCAAGACAAAACTCGATCCTCGCGTCGAAAAACAATCCAGCGTGTCTTTGGGTAGTCGGAGCTTTCTGCGCGCGACTGTTGGATCAGCAGGAATCTTAGAACTCACTTTCAAGCTACTAAACTCGATCGAGATCTCCTCTTCAGTGCTTTTGAAGGATCTTCCCATGCCCTTCAGAGTCCGATAAGGGTGTCTAACTTAACTTTTCGTTGTTGTCGAACATTTGTTGTGTCTTTGTTTTTGTGTGTTTGTTTTATATGTGTTTCCGAATGACCCCCTATTGAGTGGACCGTGCTTACGTCGGCGTTCTGCCGTCGGAGTTTGCCGGAGGGAAAGCTTTAGGGGGCCACGCGAAGACAACCTAAGCCAGGACGTGTCTATGCGTTCAGGGTCGCCTTTCCTCGTCGTCCAGGGCTGGCGAGAGGAACCTTCTCCTCGCCGCAGCCGATGAGGCTAGTAGTTTCCTAGCTGCATAGGACTCGAAGTTCGTAAGCTGCGGTACAACAAGAGTCGTTGGGGAAGCCCGGCATACGGACTAGGGCCCCGTTCCCTCATTTTGGTTCCGGCTCCAAAACTGTCGGAGGACGCCAGCGTCTCCCCAAGTGTTCTGTAGTGGTATCCTCTAAGTTTGGGCTTCACCGCTTGTCACAGCTCATCCTCATATATACCGCTTGTCCTCAATTCATTTCGGATAATGGGGGTGGTCAGCAGGCGCTTCCACGCTCGTAGCGCATACAGGAGGACTCTCCTGGTCGTGCACGCTAAAAGTCACTCAGGACTTGGGCACGGCGGCTGACGTGCCTGACGGGCGCCCTCAGGCTGCTGGCTTCGCAGCTTAGTTTATATCAATGCT
This sequence comes from Maratus michaelseni, assembly GCA_963931845.1. Taxonomy (NCBI): domain Eukaryota; kingdom Metazoa; phylum Arthropoda; class Arachnida; order Araneae; family Salticidae; genus Maratus; species Maratus michaelseni. The sequence goes on from OZ007587.1 coordinate 193,284,984, forward strand.
GAATAGGGCTGTCTTTTTTTTATTACTGCGTCGGATACATCGTAAGTTATCAACGTTTATCAATAATCTTATTGGGAATTCCATAGATAATTTTGCAGAAATCTTTAGAAATTTTATTGACCCGTTCAATAAAATAGCAAATATTTAAAAAACTCTAATGGAAGTTATCATTTGATTCTGCAGTTTTATAAATAAATATGTATATTTTAAGGGGTGGTATTTGGCGTTTTCAGAGGATTTTTGTAATAAGAATGTAGGAAAAAAATTCCTCTTGGAATGTCTTGAAGGAGCTGTATTATAGAATCCTTTATTGCAAAACAGAGGGTCTAAGATTATTATAACAATTGAATCAGTAATTGTTGAAAGGAACTAAATCCATATTTTAATATTTCGCAATTCATGCACATAGTGCTTTTCAACACTGAACTTTTAAATTATCCCTCCCAAACAGTGTACATAACAAAGGGGAAAATAAAGTATAAATTTTATATAAAAGAAAATATATTAGGAAGTTTAATTTAAATGTAGGTTAAACATAAATATAACATTACATAGCCATTTATATGTAGTACCCGGACTGAGTTCCTTTCTTCAGGTCAATAAACATGAGAAAACTTTGAAACCATGTTAAAGTAAGAAATGTCAATGACTTAGTACCTTTCAACAAGCACCGATTCAATTCTGTCTAAGCTAATGGTTATCACGGACTGGATGATACCCAAAGACTTTGAGCTCGTATCCATGTTGAAATAGAGCTGTAAAGAACAATTGTCTGTGCTTGTTGGGTTGTTATGTTGTTTAAAGTATTTTATATCAGAATGATTAAAATTTGAAGCAGTTAAAAGTGAAAACCAAGAAACAAATGGTTACACTCAAATAAACCAAGAATGAAAAATCATGCATCAAGCATAGATTATGAAACAATTTCCAACACATCCAGAAAACTCTAACGAAATTTCATTGTTAAATAAACGTGAAAGAAGATATGTAGTAAACGGTTTAGGAAACAACACATTTAAAAATCCAGTTTTAGCAATTACCTACCATAGTAAAAAAAGTAGTCGAATTATTTTGTGCAGCCCTGTATATGATCTATAGATTTGAATATATACTACATAGCATGTTAAAATATAGTTTAGCTAGAAAATGTACACCAAGCAATTTTCGCCAATAAGATGGAAATGCACTCTAATTCATTTGTACAGCCCTGTATATTATCCAAAGACACATCACATATTAAGCTAAATTTTAATTCAGGTAAAAAATGCATAAGGCAATTTAAAACTTACTTCCAGAAATTACCAACCTTAAACGACAATATATCTTGTTCTTTGCGTAGCCCTGTATATGAATTTATTTATATGTCATAAGCTTTTATTAAGTTTACTAAATATAGTTCAACCGGAAAATGCGTAACACAATTAAAAATATCCTTAAGCAATTTACTCCCATAGTCAGTAATACTTACGAATTCCTTTGTGTAGCCCTGTACATGGTCAACAAAATTTATAAGCACCACGTATTTTGTAAAAATTTAGTTAAACTTTAAAACGCAAACCAAAGTGGAAAATGCACTTATCACACAGATTGTAATTATCGCACTAAGACTGTATTCGAATTACTTTGTGTGTCTCTGTAAAAGAACGATAAACGCAATGCACACAATACTTTTTATTGAGAAATTTATAGTTCACCTCAGTAATGCATATAAATTTCATTATGTTTGAAATAGTCAAATATCATTAAATTACGCTGCAAACCACTTTTTCCCATATAACATTGTGTCACAGAATTATTTTGTGTCACCCTGTGAATGAATAATTAAGATTTTGCACCCCATATTTTACAAAAAACCTGTTTTAGTGTGCTTCATAATAGTATATCAATTTCATCATGTTTTAAGTGGCGTAAAATCATCACAATGCATTTGAAAAGATTTTTTTCCCATTGACTGTAATGTAACGGGATGCTTTTGACTGACCTTGTAAATAAATTAAAAGTTCTGCACACACTTCATTTCCAATAGAAATTGTGCTATAATAAACGTCCATAACATACAAAAATTTCAGGGAGGTCCGAATATATTTACGAGAGCACAAACAGGCGGACAGACGGCAGTCAAACCGAAGTTATAATCACTTTTCTATTAGGTTGGAAAGTGTTAAAAAGAGCTTTTTATTTGAACAATGGTTCACAATAAACAAATTGTAATCATTCATATGTGACTAATCTCTTTTTTAACTCAAATTATAAAATGTTGTCGAAATTAATAGAAGAAAAAAAAATTGTTGATTTTACAGTATAATACTGGCACGCGCAGTAGTGTATTACTGCTTATTTTACTGTTTATTACTGTTAATTTTATGGTATAATGCTGGCAGCTGGAAAGACAGTATTATACTGTAAAATCAACAATTTTCTTTACAAACTGTATCATTCAATAATTCTTTAACTATAATAAAGATGAAATCAGTGAAATGTTTATCAGTTAGTTCATAATTTTTGTGTACAGTAATTAAAAAAAAAATAATTGACATTTTCATCAATATAAGGCACTCCTACGTCTCAAAGTGTAAGTATGTTCAAATTAAAATGAAAAACTGCATTAAAAATTATCCCAGTGTTTACTTTGTATGCTATTTAATACCTGAGACGCGAAAAAAATTGTTTGTATTTTGACCTTTTTAAAATTTATTTGAGCATTTTTACAGTTTGGGACAACGCAGCGCCATCTACTGATAAAACGTTAAACTAGCTTTTAAATTACTCTACGCAAAATGTATGAGCTACCTAATAAACTCGCTTATTCCTTCTGTATATTTATTATATAGTTAATGAAATATTCAATTTTTAAATTAGGAAGTCCTTAATGGGCCCTATTATTTAAGGAGTCCTTTACTAACCTGTACAAATTGTAGTATTTTTTTTAAGGTAAAATGTGATAAAATTTAAAAACTGAAAAATATACAAAAAAAAATAAAGACGAAAATGTAAAAAATAAAACTTTTCTTTTAGAATTAGAACAAAAATAGTTAAATTGTAAAAGTATATAACACTATTTTCTGAATAAATCAGCAAACAAATTAAAACTTTTCACCTTATCGATCAAACGCTATTGTTCAATTCTTGACAAATGCGGCAGTTTCTTCTACATCATTGAATCTTCTCACAGAGTGATTTCACACTTCCTTGCCTTATTTTGCGAAAATTCTATTATTAGAAATACGCTCGCAATAACTGAATATTCCTTGTTTAAGGCACTAGCTATTTTCCAGCTTGATGATTTTCGAGTTAAATAACTCAATCAATACCAACCGCAGCTATTTCTATTGAATTCCGATATTTGAATTGGAATTCTATTTAATGTTAAGAACTCATGGAAATTTCTTATATATTTTTTAAAACACTGAGAGTTTATGAATATTGTTTGAAACTAAATAAAATATATAGGAATAATGCATATTAGTAGGTCATTGCTCTACAAATTAAAAGCCTCCAGATTTTTTTTTCAGTTGTTTCCGTAAAATACAATATATTTGACTTTTTGGAAAGCCATTAACAACGTACAGATAAACTCCATAAATATAAGAAGCAAGGAAATTGTGCGAAATTTTTTGTATTAGCCGTACTCTTAGTAAAAGTGAAGAAAATAAAAATCTTAAGTAGCACACACATAATTATAGTGATTACCGCGATTATTTGTTCCTATTATTTTAATGCTAAAATTAATATCAATTAGTTAACATACAATATTCTGTAAAATACAAATGTCTTTCTTTTGTGAGTGCCATTTTTAGCACTTTCCAACCTAGTTGAAAAGTGCTTATGACTTCGGTTTGTCTGCCGTCTGTCCGTGCTCTAACTCCCGTAAATATGCTCGGATTGCTCTGCAATTTTTATATGTTATTGTCTTTATCTATAGCATGTTCTCTATTGCAACGGAAGTGTGTAGTACTGATAGTTTTTTTACAGGGACACTCAAAAGAATTCCGTTACATTGCGGTCTATGGGGAAAAATCATTTGCGGTTTATTTAAATAATGTTTCACTATTGTAAACGCATTGAAATTTATATATATCACTAAGGTGCATTAGAAGAAGCTTAATATGGAATAGGGTGTGCATAGCACTTATAGTTACTTTACAGGGACAGTCAAAATAATTCCGTTACATTACGTCTATGGAGAAAAATCGTCTGCAGTTTATTTAAATAATGTTTCACTATTTTAAACGCATTGAAATTTATATATATTACTAAGGTGCATTACAAGAGGCTTACTACAGAATAGTGTGTGTATAGCAGTCATCGTTCATTTACAGGGACACACAAAAGAATTCTCTACTGTCTGTTAACAATAATTCCTGGAAGTGCGTTTTAAGTTACTGAACGCGATTTTAATTTTAACTCGCTTTTTGTCTATTATGTGGTGTGTATAAATCCTGTAGATCCTATACAGGGCAGCACAAAAGTTCGCGAACACATTTCTGTTTACTGACAGCAACTCCAGAAGGATAATTTTAAACTGTGCTACGCGTTTCCTAACTAAACTAAAATTTAGCATCCAATGTAGTATATATACAAATCTATAGATCCTATACAGGGCTGAATAAAAGTATTCGGATATTTTTCCGAATATTGTATCTGTTGGAAATTCCTGAAATTATGTTTTTAAATATGTTATGCGTTTTCCAAATTGCTTACTTAGATGTTATCTTTTAGCTTATTAAATGGTATGTTTTGTAAAATTATTTTGGAAGCGTTGGAAAGTGCTACATAATCTATGCTTGAAGCATGGTTTTTCGTTCTTGTTTACACTGTAGTAGAAAAATCATATAACACAAATCATTATATTTTCACATTAGCGCTTATTGAAAAAATTCACTGATTTTTGATCTTTTGATCATCATTTTTATTTCTGAATTTCGTGTATCTCGGTGTTTAACGCTGCGAGCCATTTTAATATTTTCATAATTAATTCGCATGTGATAGAAGTGCCGTAATCAGGGGCTACTTGAGTTGGTGAAGTAACATGAATCACTTTGTAGGAATACTTTCAATGCTGATAATGCATCACTGTCCAGTTTGAATACTTTTAGTCGCATCATTGGGGCAGTTATACTCAAATAACTTGTTTGTGCCATTTCACTATTCGTGAGACTTGCAGATAAGTTCACATATTTCTTTAATTTATGAAATTGCTTTCATCTAATTGTTTACTTTTTAATACATAGTTTATTTGTAACAATATTTGGTACTTCTCCATTATCTCGTCGATCACTTTTCATAACAGAAAACTATAGCCAAACCATAGAATTTAACGCCAAAAATGCAGTCCCATTCACTTAACGTCAGAAGCATTACACGTGTCTGTTATGTCATCAAGTGACTTTTTAATTCGACATTTACCGGTATGTTTCATTATGTTTTACTGATTTATTAGTTGTTTCATTGATTAAAATATCAGTTGCGTCCTTAAACGACATTGCCATGATATTAAAAGAGAAAAAGCATTGGAAAAATATTGCGATGCATAGTTACTGCAGTAGATCATTTTCAACTGACGTCACAAACATTTTATTCACCAGCCGAGAGGGATAATTAAGAAACATAATGTAAATAAATAAATATCTAAGATTATTTTTTTCTGTTTTCATTAATATATTGTAATTGTTTTTTGTTCAAACTTACTGATAGTTGATATTTTGGTGAGTGTGGCTTTTCTGAATTTCTTTTATTTTATTTCTTTATATATTTTGATGTTCCAATGGCAACATTTTCCATTACTTCATTTGACATTAAAATTTGGCGATATTTTTTTATTATGGAAAGTGGTCGACGGGTAATGGAGAAGTACCCAATATTTAATAAAATTTGAGAACTTTTTTTCTTTTTACCTAACTTCAAAATTGACTCCACAATTCCTATTGACTTTAGAGGTTACACTCACATTTTTTATTTTATAATATATATATATATATATATATATAATTACTTTGTGGTAATTAGTGTCGATAATTGGAGACTAGCTTTTGTAGAAGCAATACTAATACTGGAGTAAGACATAATTCTATTTACAGGATACATACAAGTTATATACAGGTTTTAAGGGGAAAAGGCGATGATTCTGCCGCAGTTTATCGGCCGTTAACCCGCCTTCCGGTATCAGACCTTGACTGGGCCGTCTGCCTAAGCCAACTCGAAAAGGAAATCTGAGGAGGATTTTATATAGTTCTCTATGTAGTCATCAAGTTCATTGCGTCGAGTTTTTGCTGGCCTTGCCAATTCTCGTGGGATCTGCCGCACCTCTCTCGCTGCGGTCGATCATGTTATGGGAACTGCTAACCGCATCCCATTCCCATATATATATTTTTTGATCAGCTGTGTCAGTGTTGGGGTAACTTGAGATACCCAAAGAAGTGATAATAATCGTGATTATTCACTGCAAGATTCAGATCCCTGTTTGATTTTATCTTTAAAAAAAAAAAAAAAAAAAAAAAAAAAAAAAGTAGCAATGGAACCTCTTTGCTACGCCAAAAAAAAATCGATTTTTTTCAGCACTAGTGAGAAGTGGAAGTCATCTGTGACGGACTGAATTTCACCAACTGATGAAGGCAAATAGCCAACAAAAAGTGAACAAAATAATTAAATGGTGAATGCACAAAGCACACCTGCCAAAGAAAGTTAATGGGGAAAAAACAGTGTCAAATCAAGTGAATACAGCCTCATAGATACATGACGGACTAACGGCCACGGAACAAGCCCCACTCCATTAGTGCGACAAGTTTCTCAAACAACAAATCAACAAGTTGCACAAAATTCAAAAGCAGTGATAACAGCCATTAGGATTCAATGGACTGATCGCAAAAAGCGTATTCACGAAGGGAAAAAAAATCAAAATCCCCAATGCTTGGGTGAGATAAAGTGACAAAGACAACAAAAATGAGTGTGCAACATCCAGAAATGTGACAACCACCAGTAACAGAAGTTACAATGTGACAACCACCAGTAACAAAAGTTACAATGTGACAACCACCAGTAACAAAAGTTACAATGTGACAACCACCAGTAACAAAAGTTAAAATGTGACAACCACCAGTAACAAAAGTTACAATGTGACAACCACCAGTAACAAAAGTTACAATGTGACAACCACCAGTAACAAATGTTACAACGTGACAAAACCCACGATAGTGACATAATAACCAGTGAAACTCTCGAAAGAAGACCAAGATTCAAAATGTGAAAACCAGCTCTAGCACAAGCTAGAGGTAAAAATATATCAGGAAAGAGTCAAAAAACCAATGAATGATAGACAAAAAACAACCCACAACAGGGGCGAGCCTATAAAAACGCCAAAAAGCCTTGACAGAGACAAATACAACAAGAAGGGAAATCAGCCCATAAAAGAGGCGATAAACACTACAGCGACAACCCACCATGAACGTGACAAGCCAACAGACATGGTAAATATGTAAATCTATGTACGCTAATGGCACCTGGTGCATGTAAAATCCGTCGTGGGTGCAAAGCCCTCCAAGTTACCTGTGAATAATACCTCTGGGGGTGCCTAGTCAGGTGAGGGTCTCGTCACCTGATCAAGGTTCTAAATTACGAGACCTATTAAATCTGTCAATTCAACAAAGTTAAACAGAAACCTTGAACCGGCAAACAAAGATAACGGTAGCAAATCACAAGAGAGCAAGCACAGCAGCGATGTGAACAAATCAATAGTCAGGTGGATTACAGCCATGCTGTGATCAGGCGATTTCCGCCCCGCACCCAGGTACTAACCCGTTAAGCTAGGCATTCATGCCGGGCAGGTAGGGGCCTGGTTAGCGGTATAAAAAAAAAGTAACTTAACTCCCAGTTTGATTTTACCGATATTGACTTAGACAGAAATACAAACTCTGATGCTGAAGAAATCCCTAATATGGAAAAAGAACGCACCGTACAAAGAGAGGTGCTTAAGTCTGTTTCCCATGCAGAGCTCTCTGGTACATTTACGAACTTACTTTTAAACGTAAAAGCATGATACTTGTAGCTGTAACTATAGAAGTTATTTGGAATTAAATAGTTTTTTATTTCGATAAATGAATTACAACTTGAGTTATATGCGGCTGTTGTGTCAAATCGACCTTTATCTATCTGTCAAGTCCAGTAATTCGCCTCAAAACTACAATTTTGGCAGAATTTTCCGAAAGATCCTCTGCTTTTATCGAAAAATTGAAAAACGATTTGATTTCATATTTTTGAATAAGAGCTCCTGAAAGTTACCATTCGTTTATGAACACAAATGAATTCAACAGTGTGTCAGAAAGTAACCAGTTTGGATTTGAGAACAGACTTATACCAGATATCTGTATCATTGTTAAACTTGCCTTCCGTGAAAGTAGTAAAAAAAGAAAACTCCAAACAAGTCTATGGTATTGTTACTGAAATGTTATCAAACGAAGAAAATGCGCAAGTTATTTATTTTTTGTGAAAGCTCTAAATCATTAAAAAAGGATTGTGTGATTAAATGATTATTCATTCAAAGATGATGTGATATAAAAGTTTTATCGGTTGCTGGGTGGTCTCACACACCATGTTGGCTTTCTCTGAAAATGAAGAGCTTCCAGCCAACGATTCATAAGCTCCAATTCATGAATTCATATATTTGAGAAGTCCTATCAGCTGCTTAATGACTGTCCATGACTGCTTAAGATTTCCAATGCTTTTTAACACTTTCAACATAGTTTAAAAGTGTTTATGAATTCGGTTTGTCTGTCTGTCTGTCCGCACGTCCGTTTGCCTGTCTGATCATCTGTCCGTGCTCTAATTCTCCTAAATATACTCGGATTGTCATGAAATGTTTATACATTATTGAAGTTTAATATAGAATGTTCGATATTGAAATTGAAATGTGTAGCATTAAAAGTTCATTTACAGGAACAAACAAAATAATTCCATTACATTATGGTCTATGGAGAAATGCCGTTTGCGGTGCATGTTATTGATGTTACGATATTACAAACATAATGAAATTAATATACATTACTGAGGTGGAGTACAGCATGCTTTCACCGGAATATACAATTAGTAGAATTTATAGTTCGATTACAGGGACGTGCAAAATAATCCCTTTACATTATGATCTATGGGGAAATCGTTCGCTGTGCACTTTAAACATCTTGAAACATCTTCATACTTGAAACATAACTAAATTTAAACGGATTACTAACATTTAATGCAACTTATTTTCTATAAATTGTGGAGTGTGTAGGATTTATCGTTCAGGTACCGATACGCACAAGAGAATTCGGTTAAAGGACTGACTGTGATCGGTAATTGCTAAGACGTGCACTTGCAATTTTATGCAATTTTTAGTGTATTGCGTGTTGTTTACAAATTCTGTAGATCACATACAGGGCTGCATGAAAGACTTCGAATATGGGCAACAATCGCTGAAAATAGAATTTTACCGAGTGATGTTTCTTTTAAATTGTTTTATTTAGATAGCTCTTTTCATCGTATGACAAATTAAATTTCTTAATAATATTCTGTTAGTGTTGGAAAGTGTTTCATAATATATGCCGGATGCATTATTTTTCGTTCTTGTTAAAGTAAAACGAATTCTAGTCACAATCTCTTGGTACAGACTAGCAAATATCTCTAAAAGCAATTCTTCAATCATAACATGGCCACAAATCTTTCTTGTCAATTAAAATCACTTATTCTCTAAGTATTTGAAGCAAGTGGCTCTTTAGAAGAAAGTAAAACACTATGCAATTTTAAAGGTTTGAGTTATAAATATTCAGCTAATATTGCAAATCGATGTACTATTACTGTATTGGCGATATTTTGTTGATATTTTCATTTACTAAATAATCGTTGAATAGTTATAACAAAGTAACAGACAAAGAAACTTTTATTTATTGATTAATCTGTCTTTTACAGGGTGACCAGAAATAACGTAACGCTGACTAGAAATAACGTCACTGTTGATGATTTTGTTATTACTCGATTCTTAGTTTTTTTTTTCACTTATTGATATTCGTTCTAACTTTAATTTATTTTAATAGAATGACAAACAAACGGAACGTGATTTTGGAGCTTCATCGTCAAGGAAAGCATGTGTGTGAGATTGCTTTATTGCTTTAAGTGCCAAAGCAATCGTTTCCAAAGCAATCAAGGGATTCAAGGATCTTGGCCATGAAGGAGACTGACAAGAAAAAGGCAGAAAAAGAACTGTGAACACTTCCAGAAACCGACATTGATTAAGAAACGCGTTTTCCAAAATCCTAAGGTGTGGATAAGAAAAATAGCCAGGTAGGCAGGAATTGCTCGTGAATCGGTTTGCTTATGAGCTGAGCATTTTTCCTTACAATCTGGAAGCGAATCACTCCGGCCGAGCTGCGGCCAATTGCTGAAAATTTTGACAAACGGTTACGCCTCTGCATCAAAGCAAAAGGAAGACACTTTGAGGCAAAGTTGTTTTTTATTTCTCTAATACATTGTTGTTAATAAATGTAGTATTTATTTGTGAAAAAGTTTTTGTGCTTTCAATAATTATGTCAAATTAGATCGCTACGTTATTTCTGGTCATCCTGTATAAATATCATGCAGTATACAAAAATACTACAGTAAGAAATCAAGAAATATAAGATTCTGATAAATACTTTATTTAATACTAGCAAAACCCGCGAATTTGCTCGCGTAATTCTTGAAAAATGCCAAGTGGTATTCGTTGGCCTATTTTCATTAGAGGAAATTTTACTGCCAGAGATAATTCAGAAATTACTAATTAAGCCACACTAATGTCGAAACAAAATCGTAAATTTAGAACGGTTTTCGCTCTTTCGTCTCCCCCCCCCACTCCCCCTGTGGTAGTGTCACCGATATAAAATATAGCCTATGTTGCAGCAGGGACTGCTACCATCACTTTTGAAAATGGTTCTGTAGTTCCAGAGATTCCATAGAAATTGTAATTTAGAATGTTTTTAGACCGCTTTTCGCTCATATCACCCTTTTAAATTTCGAATTTTTTTAGAATTTGTTCTTAGAGAGCATTTACATTTTATAAGTAACTACCAAGCCAAATTTCAAGTTTCTAGCTCCTTCAGTTATAAAAAAATCGAATTTTTACAACGTTTTTCGCTCTTGCACCCCCCTGTGGTAGCGGCACCGACATAAAATATAGCCTATGTTACAGCAGGGACTGTTACCATCACTTTTGAAAATGGTTCTGTAGTTCCAGAGATTCCATAGAAATTGTAATTTAGAATGTTTTTAGACCGCTTTTCGCTCATATCACCCTTTTAAATTTCGATTTTTTTTTATTTTGTTCTTAGAGAGCATTTACATCTTATAAGAGACTACCATGCCAAATTTCATGTTTCTAACACCTTCAGTATAAAAAAAATCGAAATTTTAGAACGTTTTTCGTTCTTGCACTCCTCTGTGGTAGTGGCACCGATATAAAACATAGCCTATGTTACAGCAGGGACTGTAACAATCAGTTTGCCACCATCACTTTTGAAAAGGGTTCTGTAGTTCCACAGATTCCATAGAAATCGTATTTTAGAATGTTTTTAGACCGCTTTTCGCTCAATCACACTTTTAAATTTCGATTTCTTTTAGAATTTGTTCTTAGAGAGCATTTACATCTTATAAGCAACTACCATGCTAAATTTCATATTTTTTACACCTTCAGTATCAAAAAAATTGAAATTTTAGAACGTTTTTCGCTCCTGCTCCCCCCTGGGAGTAGTGTCACCAACATAAAATATAGTCTATGTTGGAGCAGGGACTGTCACCATCAATTTGCCACCATTACTTTTGAAAAGAGTTCTGTAGTTCCAGAGATTCCATAGAAATTGAAATTTAGAATGTTTATAGACCGTTTTTCGCTCATCGCACTTTTAAATTTCGAATTTTTTTTAGAATTTGTTCTTAGAGAGGAGCACTTAAGTCTTATAAATAACTACCATGCCAAATTTCTAGTTTCTAGCTCCTTCAGTTATAAAAAAGTCGAAATTTTACAACGTTTTTCGCTCTTGCACCCCCCTGTGGTAGTAGCACCGACATAAAATATAGCCTATGTTACAACAGGGACTGTTACCATGACTTTTGAAAATGGTTCTGTAGTTCCAGATATTCCATAGAAATTGTAATTTAGAACGTTTTTAGAACGCTTTTCACTAATATCACACTTTTAAATTTCGATTTCTTTTAGAATTTGTTCTTAGAGAGCATTCACATCTTATAAGTAACTACCATGCTAAATTTCATATTTTTTACACCTTCAGTATAAAAAAATAGTTGAAATTTTAGAACGTTTTTCGCTCCTGCACCCCCCTGGGAGTAGTGTCACCAACATAAAATATAGCCTATGTTGGAGCAGGGACTGTCACCATCAATTTGCCACCATTACTTTTGAAAAGAGTTCTGTAGTTCCAGAGATTCCATAGAAATTAAAATTTAGAATGTTTATAGACCGTTTTTCGCTCATCGCACTCTTTTAAATTTCGATTTTGTTTTAGAATTTGTTCTTAGAGAGCATTTGCATCTTATAAGTAACTACGATGCAAAATTTCATGTTTTTAGCTCCTTCTGTATAAAAAAAATCGAAATTTTAGAACGTTTTTCGCTGCTTCACCACCCCCCCCCCCTGGGGATAGTGGCACCGACATAAAATATAGCCTATGTTGAAGCAGAGATTGTCACCATCACTTTTGAAATCGCTTCAGTAGTTCCAGAGATTACCCCCTACAAATAAACAAACAAACAAACAAACAAACAATCTTTACTACTTTATAATATTAGTATAGATTCAAAATTTTCATTATCGGATGAATTATTCTGTTGAAGAGCACATATATCAATATTTGTAGTGACAATAGAATGAATGTATCTGAAGCAGAAAATCAAAAGTCCTATGAAAGAAATAGAAGACTTATTAATATTAGCTATAAATGCAGTTTAATGACCTGTATGGTGTCACAGATAAATTCTCTTTGATATATTCTAAATCGTTTAGGCCACCATTCTATCCTTTTCACCAATAGTTTCTTTGACACTATCCGGACAAGAGTTATGAATTTTATAAATGGACAATATATATATGTTTTATGATATTTCTATCTAATTATTGGATTATTTATGAGAACAAAGTATATAAAATGAAGGTGTCAATTATATAGGCAACATAAGGAAAAATATAAAGGGACACTGGTAAAAGAAAATGTAAGAATAAGGAAATGAGAAAAGACGAGATATGTCAAGAGATTGCGTTTTATTTGGGAGTAGATAATGTTTAATACAATCAAGACCATTTATTGGAATAGCCATCCTAGTGATGTAAATTATTATAATAAGCGGGTTATTAGACTCTCTGGAATAACATTTTTACACTTTTTAAGAATAAATAAAAGCATAGAATACTTCAAAGAGTTGTTGAAGTACAGTTACAGAAATGTTTTTAACACATTCTATCACAAAAGCAAAGAAACCCTTCCACATCTTTTTATGTTGAAATATTAAATCACTCCCAGACCAGGATTGATCTTTTAGTAATTTTGGCTCAATATCTAGATATTTTAGACCTACTTTCCTGAAATGATAGATTTATCCTAGCACAGAGCTTTCGAATTAGTCATCCGCCGAGATCTTTTCAACAATTAATTTTTTATATTAAGCTTTTTCTTCAAGTAAAAATAGTTTCTTTTATTCGATGTTCATCTTGACAATCATGCCTAATTTTTTATATTAAGCTTTTTCTTCAAGTAAAAATATTTTCTTTTATTCGATGTTCATCTTGACAATCACGCCTAATTTTTTATATTAAGCTTTTTCTTCAAGTAAAAATAGTTTCTTTTATTCGATGTTCATCTTGACAATCATGCCTAATTTTTTATATTAAGCTTTTTCTTCAAGTAAAAATAGTTTCTTTTATTCGATGTTCATCTTGACAATCATGCCTAATTTTTTATATTAAGCTTTTTCTTCAAGTAAAAATAGTTTCTTTTATTCGATGTTCATCTTGACAATCATGCTTAATTTTTTATATTAAGCTTTTTCTTCAAGTAAAAATAGTTTCTTTTATTCGATGTTCATCTTGACAATCACGCCTAATTTTTTATATTAAGCTTTTTCTTCAAGTAAAAATAGTTTCTTTTATTCGATGTTCATCTTGACAATCACGCCTAATTTTTTTATTGCAATTCATGTTTTCCCCAAAGATATCCGTTACAATACATTAATTTCGCGTGGGCACCGTACTCGATTATGTAAAATTCACTGCTTTTTTTTTACGCTTGGCATAAAGCGCAAGCAAGGCATTTTTTTAAAAATATATAACTTTTGCTCTTTTTATTTTTTTAAGATAGAGCAACAGTGAAAAAAATTAAACATTATTTAAACTATCTTTTTAGAATTTCTATATTAATTTCTCAATCTATACTCATAAATTCATTAATATTAAATTATTAATTGATAAAGATAATTTTTTTAAATATTACACACTTTATTTTTGATTTATAATTTTTTTCTACTTTTTAGCCTTTAAAATGTTTTATTGTTTCAGTATCACAGTCATTTGGCATTTTTTGGTGAGCGTGTATTGGCGCATAATTAAATCCATTGCTATTCCAATTCGTATACAATTGTACGAGTTACAAAAAGTATTTGACGATTATTTACCTCTGACGGGCTAACAGAAAAATGCCTTAAAATTAATGTATTAATTTATAATTGAGTTCTAAAAATATTAAAAGATTGTATTATCATCGGTAACACATTTGTAAATGTAATTTTTATAATTATAGACTATCATGAAGTGGGAAAAAAGTATTACAAATTTTCATATTTACATACGAAACCAGGTTGGCTGTAATAAAAGTTTGCAAAAATGAAGCGTGTTAATTAGAGGAGAAAAACATTCTTAGAAACTGAATGATGTTATTTTTACTATGTGTCCCATATTCGTAGAAATGTTTCCTACACAACGGATATAATTCGTATGATTATTTGCAGCCAATGAAAACAGATTAACTGGAAACCCCTATTCTAGAACAATGGTTCTTTTCCTTCTCACTGATCTTTTGAATGGCATACACATTTACGCGCAGTTTTAAAGCTGTTTCATAGATACTTTGTTTGTTTAATTATTTAATGGAATTAAATTGGGCAAAATCCAACCTTACAGATATGACATGGAATTCATTATCATGACTATATGATAGAATTTTTTCTATTAAATAATACAGGGTGGTTATAATATAAGTATCTCAATTTGGAGCTGTCTGTAGCTCGAAGGATTAATTCAAATGAAACCAAAATCGGTACACTTACTATTCGAGAAGGTTAAGAAGAATGGAACAAAAAAAATGCAATAATCACCGACAGATCACCTACTGAGTGCGAAATATAATGTGTAATACAAGAACAAAGAATTGTCAAACCGGATGACACACATAAATTTATTGAAAAATGTCGCAGTGAATGTGGTTACACTTTCGCATGGTGGTGCCGATCATATTCAGGTTCCAATTGGCCATTGTGCTGGAGGATACAATCTAGGCAGTGCACCACGTGCTCAACTGCGGAAAGTAGCGCATCAGGAGTGATGTTTCGCACATGAGGTGATATGCGGTAAATTCATTGAGGCTTGCGACACCTCCACGTTACACAATATTACACATTCAAAAGCGCCAACTGTGGGCGATTATGGCAATTTATTTTTCTTGTTCCAGTCTTCTTCCCCCTTCTCGAATAGTAAGTGTACCGATTTTGGTTTCATTCGGGTTATTCCTTCGAGCTACAGACAGCTCCAAATAGAGATACTTATATTATAACCACCTGGTACATAAACAGATTTGAAAACGTTAAAAAAATTATGAAATCGAGAGCCAAGGTGGAAACAGGTGCAGCTATCATTTATACTAATTTTTTATATATTTTTTCCCCTTTTTAGTGTTTAAAATACTTCATTGTATCCGTTTCACAGCCATTTGACCTATTTTGGCGAGCGTGGTTTGGCGCATAATTAAATCCATTCTTTTTATAACTCGTATACAATTGTAACCATAAAGAATATTTGATGATTTATGGTGTGTGGCCGGCTAACCAAAATGCCGTAATATTCTTAATTTATAACAAAGTTTTAAAACTATTAAAATTTAGTATTGTCATAGGAAACACACCTGTGATCATATTGTTTAGAATTCTAGCATATCAAGAAGTTAGTGAAAAATGGAATACAAAGCTCCATATTTACTTACAAAAACCAAGTTGAGTTAAATAAAAGAGTATAAAAACCGTGATTATTTTTAAATAAGCATTACATGAATCGAATTAAACACAGAAACAAATTGCAATTCTTTAACACTAGGGCATACAACCCGGGCTTCCCGGAATAGAGAATATATGTGAAAACCATAATTTATTTATTTAGTTTTTATTTTTTTATTGAAAACTCTAATAGATTTTTTCCATTTAATCATTTTTTTAGATTGTCCCCTAACAAAACCAAAGAGCATTTGTATATGAAATAGTCAATTATACATTCAAATAAAATTTTGAAATCTATTAAAAGCGGTAATTTCGTGTCGGTCTCGTGCCAGAAGTTAATAGCCGAAGAAATTACTAAAAAATTCGTTATATACAGCAGTTTTTCTTATTTTGATAACTACAGCGGTTTTAAGCGCTTATTCTGATTACATGTCTGTTAAATTTGTGTTTTATTTTTATACAATTTTATTTATTGCTTAAGGAAGTTTTAATTTCGTTGTGGAATATTAGCAGGAAACAAATGATGAACACTTTATATTGTTTAAATTGCAAATGGATTAATAATTTGTAATCATCTGCAAGCGGTATTTTTTTTTTTTTTAATCATGCTTGAAATTTGGTTTAAATGCTATAATAAATAAGTAAATTGCGATACAGTTTTCAAACAAATTGCATTTGAAAGTACATTTTTTCGTATAAAATGGTGTAAAAATTAAAAATGTGCCATGTTTAGAAGTTTAAAAAATTGCAGTAGCAAAAGTCGAAATACCAAAATTTGGTTGTCAAGTGTAGCCATTCGCAAAATGACATCAAAGTTACGCACGGACTTGTTTGTCCTTTATAATATAGATATTGGGTATATATCAAATTATGGGAGTATTAATCAATATATAAAACTCGATGCAATGAAAATGAAACACTGTGAATAGAGGCTTCTTAAATTCAGACACATATGAGTATGAAAAAGCAATTAAGACACTTAAGTGTCTGAATGTAAAATTTCAGACATCATAGATGTCTCAAGTTAAGACACATAAGTGTCTTACTATGATCAGGGTGTAAAATAACTGAGAAACATGTCTGAATAACTATGATATGTCTGAAATTCAGACATTTAGAAATTCAGACACTCAAATGTCTGAATTTGATTATAGGGCCGTAATGAGCAGTGTTGAGCTCAGAGGGTGGCCCGGAGGGGACATCTCCCCCCGGAAGATTTGATATTTTATGCTTTTAATAGTAAAAAAGTGCAGTTTCCTCCCCGGAACTGTAAAACCACACCCCCCCCCTCGCGGAGCTGCAGAAATCCTTCCCAGAGAAAAATGTCTGAACTCAACACTGGGGCTGAGTCCCTCCTTGCAACTTCTTGAGCCCCCTCTAGATTCCATAATCTTCCAATACGATTAACATCCTTTATTACATTTAAGAATTTTAATATTTTATAATCAAAAGTTTTATGACAGTAGGGACTTGCTTTCAACTTCTGTCTATATTCATGCACCCAGAAAAAGGAATTGATTAAAACAACAAAACCCGTTTTGTTGAGTACATTTTGGTTGTTTTAGTCAAATTTTTAATTCAATTAAAAAAATTGGTTTTGTTGCTTGGACAAAAAAATATTGTTAACACTCGTACAAAATTTTAACAAAATTTCACCAATTTTACTTGAACTAACAAAATTTGTTTCTTTTAATTTTACAATATTTTTGTAATTCCAGCAAAATTTTGTTATTTTTGAAAAATTTAAATTCTTGTGTAGTAGCCATATCTCTCTTACGTAACTTGATTTATTTGACTTATATAGCTATATAATTACATGATTAACATAATTTTGGGATAATTAAAACTTTTTTTTCACTGGGACGGACAAAGGTAGTTTTAAAAATCCCCCTGTCCCATTTATTACCGTCTTCTATCTTTGCAAGAAGAAAGAATTGGATTCATGAAAATTTTCGATTTCCGGTTGTCCTGAACGCGATATCGCTGTTTTTATCTCAAGAACTAATGCACGGAATTTAATAAAACCTTTTATTCAGTTACTTTCTGATATAAATTGTTGCTGATTACTTTTTACTTTAAATCGCGCAACAGGTGGCGCTGCTATGTTGCTTTTTTCGTGATTTCTGCAATAGCTCTATCTCATTTTCAGCAGTCAAATACGCCTGTAATCTTTGAATAATAACAAGGAAATTTTTATCCTGCTTTTTACAGGCGTAATTCACTGCTGAAAATGAATAAAAAATTAACTATGTGTTGCCGTATGCTGTGCTTTGTACTGTCGTCTCATGTTTGCCGCAGAAATTTGCGTGCTCCTTATGACATTCCATCTTGTGCTGCGATTGCAGCCGTTCCGACATATATAAGAGTGAGAAATGCCGAACTCAGATATCGTTCCTGGTAGCGCAGTGGTAAAGCGTCAGGCTGCTGTGCTGAGGACCCGGCATGGGCAATTTTCATTCTCTCGGTTTGCGCTTGAAAAAAAGCCCGATAAAATTCACTTGTTATTGTTCAAGGTTTACAAGCGTAATTCACTGTTGAAAATGAATTAAAAAATAGTTAAAATTGCATATGTAGATTGGTTCATTTAACAAATGTTTTTGTAGTATAAACAAAACAAGTTCGTAATATAACATATTTTATTGATTAAACAAACAAAATATAGTTTGTTGAAAAAAGAAAATAGATTGTTAAAATAATACATAGCATATATCTATGTAACAAAAATAATTTTGTTAATTCAAGTAAAATTGAACCATTTTACTTGAATTAACAAAACATTTTTTTGCTGACGATACAAATTTTTTTTTTTGGAATTGCAAAAAAAAATCAACAATATTTTTTTTGTTGATTCAAACGAAATTTCCATTGACCCATATTTAAACAAAAAGTTTCGTTGGGGCAAACAAATTTTTGTTGATTCAACAAAACTTTTTTCTGTGTGTGTATCCTTAAAATAGAAGGAGCAAACACAAGTTGTAAATCAGCCCCCTTTCAAAGCCCCCCCCCCCCACACTTCGACTTTACCCACTGGTTACGACACTGATTTGTTATAATGGTATATGCACGATGACTGTGATGGAATCGTGCCACTGTATGTATATGCCGGCAATATGAGATAATGTTTCCGAAATATGCATGCAAAAGAGATAATAGATGGCAGCACATATTACTAGACTCCAACGGATATAAGGGTATGAACAAATAATTATTATGAAGTAATTAGAAGAATTATTATAAGAAGTAAGCGGCTCCATACGCCAACAATCTTTAACATAAAATTGATGTAAAATTTAACAATTAAGAATTATTAAATATACAAAAATAAGTTTTTAACAATATTTCTTAAAATAAAGGCAATCAAACAGTTTTTTTTTCTGTCAGGAGGCTGTACTCTCCTGAATCCCCCATTTAAGCTAAAATAAAAACACATAACTTGAAAAAGAAAATATAAATTAAAATTGTCTTTTAAGAGGGGTTCACTTTCAAAAAATGCGTATTTACTTTTTCTGTTACCGTGTAAATCATTCTGCAGTCACTTGGAAGATTAAATTTGATATTTGTAATAATCATATTAAAATTTGAAAACCCATTTGTGAGGGCGGGGGGGGGGGGAGATTTCCGCCTATCCACCGCTGAATTGAACCATTCATTTGTGACAAATTTTTAACACATAAACATTAAAAAAAATATGTACAATTCATGTCTCCTCCCCCCACATAAATAATAACGTTTTACAATCTTATCCATCATTTCAAATGGAAAAAATCTCCTCAAAATATTCTTCAAAAATTCCAATTTTCTCAGCAAGAAATGAATGAAACTATGTTCTAACAATTTGTTAAGCAAAGAAACTTTCTCTAATAAATTATATTAATCAAATTACATTATAAATATCCATTAACAATAGAAAAACTTTAGTAATAAATTAACCTCATTAAAAGAACTAAGTATTATGACAGCACCAATAAATTACCATCTTTCCTATAAAAATATTGCCCCACCAGTGGCTGAGAGGTTCTGCTCTCGAAGCTGGTAGACGGGAGGTGCTGGGTTCGATCCCAATCGCGCCCGTCGGCCTAATCGTTCGGAGTTTTCCTGGTTTTCTTCGAGCCGTGGATTTATCCATGCGTAAATACGGGTTAGGTTCCCTTAGAAAGACCCCCACGGAGGGCACTCCCCCCGGGCCTATATCCCAAGTGTAGATAATTGGCCGTCAATAATCAACCCAACCCAACCCTATAAAAATATTAACACGAGCCGACTTATTTCCGACATTACCTCCATTTAAAAGTATTCATACAAAGTCTTAATAGCTCAATCGGTATGGCTCTGACCTCATATCCCCATGGTCCCAGGATCGAACTTCGCCTGGGAAGGAATGGATCCCGTACTCGAAATAAAGGTGATTACATTACATAGATGGCAGCACTTCACTTTTTTTAAATTTTCTTCTAGCTATTTGCCCGGGTGAAAAAAGTGCGATATTTCAGACATTTCAAGCGCCTGAAATTCAGTCTCACACACAAGTGTCTGAAAAATTAAGACACATAAAAGTGTCTTTTTTTAACCATCCGTTACAGTCACGTAAGTGTCTGAATTTCAGACATTTCAGTTTACAGTGTAGACAATAGAAATAATTTTTTCAATAATGAAGTATAGTCGTAAGCCATTTTCTATAGTTTCATAGATGGTTACAAAAATAAAGGGGAACAGAGAAGAAACGAATAAACTATGCAAGCAGTTAAATCTTTAGAGAAAGTTTAGAACCCAGTTCTGAAGTTTCTGATTTCTCAGTTTTACAGCAATCGATTGTGAATCATATTAAACATTCCGACAACCTCTCCGAAATCTCAGTAGATTTCCCGTTTTCATACAAATACTTTCCATTTCCGCTTACACATTTTAAAATTTTATCACATGTTCAATCATTTTTTGTATGGGAATTCTCATATCTTTTATAAACGCGAAAACGCTTGCCATGGCTCCAAATATCTGCATTTCAGAAATCATTTTACATAGCTTTTCTTCGCGGAAAAGAGGGAATATATCTTGTTAAAAATGTTTTATACATATTATTATATTTTTATATATCTAAGACATAATTTTCACTTTTTATTAGCACTTATTTTTGATTTGATTCTGGATTTGTTTATCAATATTCAGTGTGTTCAGTTTCAAAATACTCAAAAATAATCATTTGTCTGTTGTGTTTTCAATTTTTTGTTCTACTCAGAAGATATCAGGGTTTTTTTTTTCTTTTTCAAGGTATGTTTTTAACTAGAAAAAAATTATTAAAATTAGAAAAAACACGAAATTTGAACTTTTTATAAAATTTTACTTATTTATTTACTTACTTTTAAGAATTGCCGCACGCAGTGCTTCGGGTGGCGCAAGCATAAGAAAAAGTAGCAGAATATCACTTGAAGACGATGAGCTATTAGGAAATCGCATAGAATTAGACTGTTAGTCGTCGCCAAGGGATATTTTTCTGCAGCCAGGTAGCTGTTTTTCCATTTTTGAAGTATTTATTTGCACTACTTGAAACACTGCATTCGATTCTTTGCCACGTAGTCGAAGCTTGCCGAAGCATGGTCAAAGTCTCTCAAGCCAATTTTCTCAGTTTAATCCAAAATGTCACGTTGATTTTTTTTTGGTCCATGAAAGACTACCATAGACACACGGGTTCACAAAAATATAAAGCACAGAGCACAACGAAGATTGCTAAATCGAAGGTTTAAAATGGCAAATCCCCAAGGTTACAAACAAAGTTCACTATTTACAATACGTTTGCAATACAATTGCAGTACAATATAATTAATTACGACCAATACAGTTAGGATTTTTACAAGACAAGTTAATTACTACATAGATTTTTTTACAATCCATTTTTCATATCAATAGATTGTCAGATAAAATTACATAGATACATTAATATTGTGCAGAGTCAGATTTATCTGGACTATGGGCACATTTATTTATCAAGAGTGAAGGTGACTAGAGCTGCATTGTGATATCATTTTTCGACGCTCTATAGAAGTAATTGAGAAAAATTTTATACACCCTTATATATCAATTTGCCGATTCAAAATAAAAGTGTAAAAAGATAGATTCTTATTTCGTATATATTTGTATATATAAACTCCTTCAAATTCCCAGTAAATTTATTTTTGAGACAAACGTTGTTTAATAAATGACTAATTTTAAGATGTTTTTCCTAAATTTCAACATTGCTGAGTATACATAAACATGCGATATGATATTTCTGAAAATAACTGAAATTTTTATTCGTTTTAAACTGTATGTCATAATAGCTAGGCTAACACTTAATAAGTTTTCTCGTATTTTGCAAATTAGGTTAAATACTTTAAAACCTGCGAACTTCTCTATATTATGCTGAATAATGAGTTTTACTCACTTAATGAACTGAAAGTTTTGAGTCATTTTGCTAAATTAATTAAATATAAATCATACCAATCGTGCAGAAAATTGCAAACGTTGACACTAAAGTTAAGTATCAATTTTCGCTTATTATCTTAATGATATACATAACTTTGCCGACAATAAAAAAAATCTTAAATTAAGCTTGCTTTTTGAACCTTTCAGAAAATTATAAAATATTGCAATGCAGAAATTTTCTTATTTCTGCAAATGACAAATTTTCCTCATATTATTGAACGTGAATCTAATTATACTTTTCTGTTTTATTAGATATTAATTTCAGTAAAATTTAAAACTGATATATACAGCATGATGCATATCAAAGCAAACATATTTTAATGATTTTTTATTACATAATAACTAAGTAAGTTAATTTATTTTAAGATAAATTATCAAGTTTATTAAATCAATAAAGTATAACTATTTAACTTTTTTACATATTAAAAGCATAAAAGGAAATTTATCTTTGAATAAATTGTCGAAATTTATATCAATCGTTCTCATTTTTAACATTTTCCAACATAAATGAAAAATATTTATTACGCTCTAACGTTTATAAAAAATACAAAATTTATATATTTTATTGAGATACAAAAAAATACTAAATAAAATATGTAAAATTTTGAAAATGATATATATTTCATTTAATATATTTTACAGGATAAGCAAAATTATTTTAATACATTACTATCTATAGGCTGTAATTGATTAAAGTTAATTTTAATGATATTATATTATTTCTAGAATAATGAAATTTTGCTATTGATTTTTAGCAGTCTACGAAAATTGGGTCAGTTCCATTTGCAGTTTGCACTATGCAAATAATTAAGATTTATTACTGCTTTTTATGATAATTATATGAATTGCATTTTAATGAACTTATGTTATTTCTGATTCAATGAACTGTATAGTTGTTAGTACATGTTTGTACACCATGAACAGTATACTGAAAATTAGGCATTTACGATTCTTTAACAGGCTTGCACAAAACAGATCTGATGTATTACCATCTGAGGACGTTTATTATTGAATAAACAGGAGTAAAAATATTCTTGAACTATAGTTATAACTCCAATTATAAACTTGCAGTATAGATGTTTGCATCGAAGTTTCTTATTTATGTTTTTTCACACTCCCATTGAGGCGACTGATGCATATATATGTGTAAACGAACTTTAAAATTCGCAATACGAAGCACCATATTTCTCTCTTTCATTCGATTTTTCATACCGCATTTACCACAAATACAAATTTCCATTGCTGAATCTTGTAAAACACTCTATATATTAATTAATATGTTTTCCCGTATTGTTTCAGTACTGAGACTCGTATTTTGAAGTTTAGATGATATTTCGGATAAAGCTATTAATAGTGATCTAACAATTATTTGTTAATGGTGGTAACTTTGTAAATTCATAAGGAAATCCATCAACCAGGAAATCCAGTTCATTCGCTGTTCTAGGCAAAGATGAAATGTTTGAAAAGAGATTTTCAACTTTAATCTAAAGCAGGGTCCCTTAATATTGATGATTTTACATAATTTCTGAAATTTTTATAACTAATGGTCAGAAAGAAAAAAAAATTTTTTTAGGATCTTCGACCGTGAGGATTCAATTGTGGCAAAGAGCACATTTCAACAACTAAACGAGAAAAGACCGCGGGTTTTGGTAGCAAATAATATTTTAAGAAACGTTTTAAGCCAAAATTTGAATGGCTTTATATTATATATTATTTGAATTGGCTATATATTGGCCTTTAAAAAGTATCATATTAAACAAAAAATACTGAAATGCATATATTACTGTTCGAATCTAAAAATGAACTATTCTTTTAAACCCCTTCAAGACGAGCTTCACGTATGCTTGGCGCATAAAGTACTCAGAATCATTGATTATTCCTACCAGTATTTTTTAATTAAAAATTTTGCCTCATTTAATGAAAGCATTTCTGATATTAAATTAGGCAAAAATTTCTATTTTGAAGAACCGGTAATAAAAGATCAAAATTTATGGATCAAAATGGATCGTTATTTAAAATAGATTGTTTATGAAAAGAGTAAACATGTTTTACAGATAACGGACTCTCGTCGCGAACGGATTAGCATTGATTGTTTCATTATTCAATAATTTATATATCTCTAAGTGGCCATTGCAAACTGATGCAAATCTGTATTTAAACATTTTGTGGCGTCTTGATTTTAAATCCCTTTGTGAGAATATAAACTCCTATACAATTATAATGGTTTTTCGTACAAATTCTCTTTTTTTCAAGCTTCTCTTTTTTTTTCCTGGCATTTATTAGAACTGACATTAAAACTTTCGATCTTAATTTTTTGGCATTCTGTACATTTTAATTACTTTACACTCTTTCAAACACAATGACATTTTTTCTATGACCTTTTAAAATTTATTAAGAACTGACTTTGTTAATTTTATCTACTTACCTGTATGTTTGTCATTGCTCCAGACCGGCTCTTATTTGTTTTAAATCCTCGAAATACTGAAAAAAATAAATGCATTATTAAAATATAGGGGAAGGGGGCCTAAAAGGATCCCCTTAAGGGAAAAACTTGTGTAAAATAACATAACTGTTTAAGTAAATCTTTTGCCCTTTGCTAGAACGTTTTACACTATATTTTGCATTATAAACATATTTTAATAATAATTTAAACCCTAATTGAGTAATGAAAAAAATAGAATTTTTAAAATGTGTCCAAAGGATCATTTTACCCTCACTAAAAGGGCAAAATGATCCTTCGATTTAAAAATAGCTGTAAATTGTTTTTTATCGGCAAAATAAAGGATATAAATGTAATTATGACAATACATAAGTGTAATTCACCTCTAAAAACATACTCCATTAATATATTTCTTTTAAATGCCAAAAAGTGTAAATTAACAACATAAAACAACTTTTATTAGGTTGTTTGACATGCTCACTCCGAGCCATTTTCAAAAAACAAATGAGATTGTGATGAACAAGTGAGCCGAAACATGTCAAACAACCTAATAAAAGTTATTTTATGTTGTTAATTTACACCTTTTAGCATTTAAGAAATATATATTATTACAAGGTGTTATAATTTATTATATTGTTATACACCATTAAGTAAACCAAGTCATATTTCTGAACATGAAAGACTGTATATCTAAATAAATACAGTATAAATATTTAAATAATATAAAGTTAGTGCTTATCTTATAACAGATGTTATAAAACCCAATTTTTCAAAGAATTGTATTCAGACGCGTAATACTGTGATCGCTTGAATACCGCCATTGCTTCTTCTTCACTTATTATAACTAGTTTATGCGTTGCCCTGTAGATAGCGCAATCTGTCTGGAAGTAAACATATGTGGATCGTTTTGCCCGCTAGGATCATTTTAGGTCACCTTCCCCTACTACAGCATGTTTTCGATAAAAAACAGCCTGTGCAAGTTCAAATGCATTATTATTTGTGGGTTGTTGATAATTGGATGCGTAACTGAGGCACACGACAACTCAGACACGGTTCTTTAAAAAAAAATCACTATGAAAATGACATCTTTTATATTACATTTTCTCCATATTTATATTTCTCTGGTGTAAAATATATTTATTGTCATCTGAAAGTAAATCTGTAAAAAAAAAGGTAGTATAAAATGTGTAATTTAACTTTTATGCTGGTAATTTTGAACAATGTTTTAAAAATTTGCTTAACGCTGTAGTAATAAAATCTTAATTAGCTGTAGTTAAAGGGGAAACATTTCATGAAGAAAAATTCTGTCATTTAGCTAAAAATGCTTTTTAATATTTTCTCAATTTCTTTCCCGGTATTACAATCAGTACTCTCGTTGAAATCGCATTTGATATTCCAACAATATAAGAATAAGGATAATAAGCAAAAGGGATCGTTATTTAAAATAGATTGTTTATGAAAAGAGTAAACATGTTTTACAGATAAAATAAATGATAGTTTGCAATATATTCCTCACTATAAATCATATCTGTTTAGCAAATACTTCCGATTAATGAAATTTATGCTCAGATGCAAATAATGTAAGTAATGTGCATCAATTTATACAATTCAGCGCTAAAAACGTTGAGTTAATACAACTACAAAGGCATATATGTGCTTTTTAAATTCAAACGTAATAAAAGCAATTTGACTAGTAATCAATAGTTTCACAAAATTTTCTTTTATTTATTTATTTTTTTTTTATTATAAGATACACACTCTTGTTTTACTATTGAAAAAATTATCCTACAGCACAATTTCTAAATTTAAACTTTGCATACAGCTGCAAATTTTACATAATTTAAGCTGCGTTTTAAAACATTTCTGTAGTTTCCTGACATAAAAGGTTATTATTTTTATTTTTACAAAAGATAGAAAAGCGAAATAAAAATCTTCCAAAATAAAACACAATTATGTTAAACTGATAAAGATTTTTTTTTTATTATGTAAATGATGTTAAACATAATATGTTTGTGTTATCTACTTCAATTAAATAAATTTTAAATGTACTTTACTAGTGTGTAACTCTCGTTATCTAAAATATCCATAACACACGCTTTTTCTTCGTGCAATTTGTCTTCATGTATTTATGTTGTTATCTGTAAACTATCTTTAAATTAAAAGCTATTTTTAAAGACATTATTTCCATTTTAATTGTATTCCGTAACAAATATTAAGCTATATTTACTAAACAGAATTACTTTCATTTTTGGTTTACAAAAAGTTAATTTAAGGCGTTGCTTTTGCGCCGTTTCATTGATCTTTTGCACAAAACTCAGTACATTGGGATTTCTAGGTAAAATTCATTTATTTGTAGAAGATATTTGACTTTAGTGATAAGTTAGATCACATTTTTGATCAATTTTTTTTTTGTTTTCAACTATTTTATTTATTATGCATAAAATGATATTTTTCGTATTCAAATAACTTATGTCTGTCTAAATTTGTAGTCATATAAGAGCTTAAGCTATTAATTTTTTTGTTTTTCACTTTTATGTATTTTTTTTTTCTAGTACATCTTAAGTCAAATCCAAACTTGCTAAATTCAGAATCTGTTCACGAATCATCATTATATTTCATCAGTAAAAACATTTTAAGAGAGCAGATATTTTTATGTAATTGCAAAAAAATAAATAAATAAATAAATAAATAAAAATAAAAATAAATCGAAAAGTGGTTTCTACATTTTCCTATTAAAGAAAAACATATTTTCTAAAATGTTGTCAAAGGGGATTTTTGAACAAAGCATTTTGGAAGATGGAAGTCAAGAAAAGTAGGTTATCAAATATAAATTGACTATAATCACTCTTGTGTTATCTTTATAGTAAAATAATAACGTCTTTGACTCCTGGATGAGAATTCTTAAAAATTTTCACACTTGTAGAAAATGCCTTTCCAAATACGTTAGGTAGATTCGCATTGTTAAGCCCTAAATATAAAATAATAATAATAACACCCCTATATTTTTATAGTATTAAATTGTTTTGAAGAAGACTGCCCTCTTTTATGCTTATTTTTCTATCAATGGCTCGTTTCTTCCCCAGACCTGTATTCATCAAAATAGGCCGATCACATTTTCGATACGAAATCCAGTTTTACTTTCACTTGCGAACAACTTGGAATCATTCTGTTTATTGCAATACTCACTTCTCCACTCCCGTCATATATTTTCTTTCCCATGAGAATTCCGAGGCATACTTGAAAGGATTCTATATTTTTATGCTTCGTTATGAATGCATGCTATCATAGCAACGCCTGTTTACTGCTAATATTATTTATCTAATGTGGTGAATACGTTGTCTTATTTTCATGTTTGATAAATAGAACACGTCTTAGCCTCAAGCATTCTGTTACATTAATAAATCTGTTACATTTATAAATTCATATTTCCATTTTTTTTTTTTTTTGTTAGATGTAATGAAAACTCCAAATAGAATAAAAAAATAAAAACTATCTATGGATTTACTGTTGAAGAATTTCTGTTCTTAGAAGTATACATTACTTTTAGAGTTGCCAAATAAACAGAACGGTTTCAAAAAGATTTGTATAGGTCTGATATTTCAAATGCGAGTGAACTAAGATATGCTGTTAATATAGTCGTGTAAAAAGAACAACTCACATTTCGTTTTCACCATTATCTGTCTATTCACACATTTGTAACATACACCTTTGGGATTTTTTCTTTTTTACTTTCAGAAACAGAACACTATTGCTTTCTACTCTCAAAAATCATTATTCTGTTGAACTACGAAGAGGAATATTATTGAGGAACAATTTCTTAGATATGTTTTATATCAACTTTAGGCCAAAACTACTATACTTTATCCATACATCTTTAAGATATTTATATCTTTTTTTTTCTTTGTGTCAAGAGCAGTGTTCTTTACAAATTTTGATAAAAGGAATTTAATGTTGTATTATACGGTAACGTTATAAGATTGGAACTGTCGCCTGCAGGTGTTTGCATATTATCAAGTGTCATTCTTTATCTAAGTATTTTTCTGTGAAAATTCTTTTAAAAACTGCTTTTTCGTTTTGAGGAATGTTTATTTCCGACAGAGATAATTTTAAGCGTAGTTCCTTCTTCTGCTCATTTTTTTTGTCTATTATTATTATTATTATTATTATTATTATTATTATTCTCTTTTTGGCAAGACCAAAACGAAGGTTGTTGTACTGCCTTATAGTAATTATAAGATATTTATTCTTTTATAAATGAGACATGGAGGAATTTTATGGGTGACATGTAGAAACCTTACTCGCAAAGAAGGTTTTTTTATTACTTTAAAATACAGATATAAATATACAAATACATATTTAGATTAAATATATTTTTTAAATTTAATTTTATCGTATAATAAAAGTACAATATATTTATTATATTCAATACAAGGTTTTACAATATATTTGAAATATCAGCTTTGTGAAAAATGCATACTCTAAAATCAGAGATTCAAGGGCCAACACCCGGTTGGCTCACGCTTTATTCAAGCCCTTATTGGATGATGTTTTTCTATAAAAATATTTACACATTTATATATTAATGTCACAGAAATCTTAATATCTGTTAAATATTAAAAGGAAAATCATAGAAGCTATTTTTTTTCTTTACATTCTTTATATTAACTTTAAGTCTAAATTATTATACCTTATTCACACATCTTTAAGATATTTATTGCTTCTTCTTCTGTGTCAAGAACACTGTGTTCTTTTAAAATTCTGATAAAAGAACCTTAATTCTGTTTTATCCGGCGGCGTTATAAGAGTGGAACTGTGAATCTGTTGGCTGCAGGTGTTTGATTGCTATCAAGTATCATTCCTTATCTCAGTGTTTTTCGTGAAAATTTTCTTTAAATGAGCTTTGTATTTTAAAGAATGCATTTTCCATAAAAAAATAGAAGATACTAATTATTTTTATTTCCGAAATATGGAATTTAAATTTAAACACTTCATGCTTACTAGCTACAGATTGCAACTACTTTCTACCCTTAAAAATGTTACTTTAGCTGAAATATCGAAAGGAACATTTCGGAAGCACTATTTCTCTCATATGCTTCATATAAATTCTAAGCAGAAACTATTACACTCTATCGAAAGATGTATAAAATATTTATCGCTACTCATTTTTGTGTCAAGAATACTGTGTTTATTTAAAATTCTGATAAAAAAGCTGTTATGATGTTTTATACGGTGGCGCTATGAGAGTGTAAATGTCACCTGCATGTGTTTGTATGTCATCAAGTGTCATTCTTTATTTCCCGTAGTATTTTGTAAAATATCTTCTTGGAGGTTCTTTTCCTTTTAAAGAATGTTTATATTTTGTATATAAAAAAAGTGGGATGCAGAATGTCTTAGACGGTTTAAGATACTGAAATTTTCATTTCAGACATATATTTTTTTGGAAAGATTTTCCTTTAAAAATATACAATCATACATATTGGGGATTCGTTTGCAAAAACAGACCGGAGACTGTCCGGTAGTACGCTGCCGAGGACAGAGGCGATCCCAACTCTAGGTTCGTTTCGATAGATTTTTGTTTTCGAAAGATTTTCGTTTAAAATCATAAAATCCTATAAATTCGAGGATCGTTTGCAAAAACAAATCGATGCGTGCATAACACGCCCTGCGTACGTGGACAAGGGCAGTGGGAGCCCCGAAACTAGGTTCGTTTGGAAAGATTTTCGTTTAAAAACAATTTTATACAAATTTGGAATTCGTTTTCAAAAACTGACACGCGTTTTCAAACGTGTGTACCAGGACAAGGAGTGCGTGGAAATCTAACACTAGGTTCGTATGATTCGAGATTCGTTAGAAATGAAAAAATATATATAAATATTCGAGGTTCGTTTGGAAAAACAAACGAGCAAAGCTAATCGTCGCTATTCAATGATATAATACACGTAAAGATTGGTAATAGATAGGGCCATATGTTATTAGGAATAGAGAAAATGGGAAGTTTTCAGTAAAGTTACTACCGAGGAAAAAACAGAACCTCAGTAACTTAGGATGTCTCGGACCAAGAGGTGAAAATATTTTTTAAAACTTTTATACATATTGAATAGATTTAGTGTAGTTTGAAAGTGTTTTTGAAGCTTTTAAATATGTTAACCGATCTTTAATGGTGTTTTTAAAATAAATTAATGTCTGTTATAATAGGTAGTACAGATAATTATTACCTAATGCTCATTTCACTACATAAATTGCTAGAATCGCACGGAATTTATTTTTATATCTCAGTTCATTATTTCAAGGAATTTTTATATATTTTTATATTTTTTCATTTTTATTCACAGAATGCTACGGCTTTCAGACCTCAAGAACGCTTGTGCAGTTCCAATGTTCAATCCATTTGAAGCTGAAACTTTAATAAATTAAAAATAAATGATTTTGTGATGACACCATTGCATACCGCCAAAAATGAAGCCCTGTTTAGTCATAACAAACTGACTTTCTTTAAGTTAGGTTGGTATATTATTTCCATTAAAATAAAAGAATATTCTTCACTTCTATTGTCCACCACTTCTATTATATACCACTTTTAATGTTTCTCACATTCAAAATTAATGAGCCCCTTTTACTGATTACTCTGCTCCATAAACCCCCAATGTATACTTCCTAAATAGTTCTTACTCACGTAAATTTTATTGTATGGAATTTGTATCTTTATTTGTCAACAAAATTTGTAGGGATGAATCTTTTTAATACCAGTTACCCGTCTTAAAATACCTTGTATAGTTTTAATTACATATTAAAGTAAGAAATATGGATAAAGCTGAATTGCATATGTAACAAAAAGTGTAATAGTTGAACCAGCATAAACACAACAACACAGAAACTTCTAAGGGTTACTAAGGGTAGTGCACGTTGTGTGGTGGACAAATGGCATTTTCCAGTTCGGGTCTGTCATACAGTCAGCAGGTTTTGTATTGTATTTGTGCGCCTTGGACTTCCAGGTCCTTCATTCCACCGTGGAATAACTTGCAGAAACCACTGCAGTAAAAGTAAAATCTTTGCACAGCCATACCCATAAGAATCAGGTGGTGATTCATTGCTATATATGATTAACCTACCACACAGTGCCTCTTCTCTTAATTTTTTTTTGTTGTTTTTTTCTGCAGAAGAGAATATATGAGGCGTTTAAAGTCATACACTGTTTAAAAAGAGACAAATGTTTATTAATCTATGAAAATATAATATAATAAAGAAACATTTATCTTTTTTGTGCATTCGTAATTATATAAATACGTAGCACCTATAGTCGTCGTCTGGTCCGTCCGTCTGTCCGCATATAACAGCGAAAACACTACCCAATCGAATGGTTTGAAATTTAATATAAATAATCGCTGCAGATTTTTGTCAAGTAATTTCATATTTTATAAAAATCGAATCAAAACTTAAAAAGATATAAATAAAAGTTTTCTTTATTCTATTAAATCCTATCATACGTAATCTATATAATAAAAACGCAAGTCATATGTGACTGAGAAAAACAAATTAGGGTTAACTACATTTTTTTCCATATACCAAGCGGCCATTTTTATTCAAACTTATTTTTTTGAATAAAATTGCATAAAAGTTACATTTTTAAAAATATCGTTCAAAAAAATTGTTTACTTGAGAGATGAGTTACATTCAAAAATGTATAGATTCTGAGATAACTTCAGTGACAATTAGGTTAACAGCCGAATATCTCAATCCATTAAAGTAAATAAACAAAAGATTCATTCACCGTGAGTCATAGAAATATTAACCATGTAGGTAATCATTCGCAAAGCAAGATCTCCATGGTGAATTTACAGCGCTGTCTCGTGTCAAAAAAAAAAAATCGCATCTGTAAACATGGCATACGTAATAAGAAAAAAAAAGCATCCTCATTTCGTTCATAGCAGACGATGTAATTTATTTCATTGAAATAATAACGACGGTTTTTTACATTATAAAACTAGTTATATAGCACGAAACGAACGCACCCCATTTGTCACGTTTAACGTACAATTTCCAACTTGTTTACAGTGTTGTGAGTATGGCACATTTTCTTAAATGCTACAAAAAAGTGCTCTTAAGACACGTTGCGATGAATTCCAATACAATAAGATATCTTCGGATGTTACCTACAGGCAGTTTTATGAAACTGTCACTTATACTGGTCTACCATTTAAGTTTGATATGCCTAGACACCCGTCATGTACTAGCCAACACCAGTCACGCGTACACACTCGCAAACTAATGTTAATCCAATAGTAGCGTTCTTTTCAAATTTCTCGTTTGCATTAAAATCTTTTTAAGAGCTTACTTTTTTGATAGGATTGTTGAAATCTAACCGGAAACTTTTTTACTTTTTCAATTTTGGTTTGAGATTTTTTATGAATTACTTTCTTTTTTAGAACCGGTTTCGAAAATAAAAGTATCCTTAAAAGACTGAAACCAGAAAAAGAAAACAAAAAAAAAATACTCGTTAGAGTTACCTCGGATATTTTATGCAAAAATATCGTTTAATAACATCGAAATGCAAACAAAAAATTTAAAAAGAAAGCTGGGTAATAATAGTAAAGGAAAATTATTTCACCACATTGAATTTTTGCCCAGAAAGACTGACTGTGTGTGAAAAAGATTTAGCTTGATAACCTATTAAAAAATAGCTTAAAATTGCCTGGAAGGTTTTGTACATAGAGCAAATAAAACAAAAGCGTACAAAAAAAATTCCCCCGCAGTAATTTCCTTCAATAAACGGAAATGCACTCGTGATCTTTTGTGTAGCCCTGTATATGATCTATATAATTTATATGCACTACGTAATATTTAAAAGTATAGTTAAATTTAAAAAGCATACTGCAATTGAAAATGAACTTCCAGCAATTATTGCTCATTTACAGTATTGCTACCGAATACTTTTGTGTGTTTCTGTAAATGAACAATAAATGCTATGCACACCATATTCTACAGTAAC
Organism: Maratus michaelseni; assembly: GCA_963931845.1. NCBI lineage: Eukaryota > Metazoa > Arthropoda > Arachnida > Araneae > Salticidae > Maratus > Maratus michaelseni. Next base: position 193,319,135 of record OZ007587.1, read on the forward strand.
TTCTTGTAGTGCACTTCAGTGATGTATATCAATTTCAACATGTTTAAAATAGTTTAACATCATTAAAATACATTGCAAACGATTTTTCCCCATAAACCGTAATGTGAAGACATTCTTTTGAGTGTCCCTGTAAACGAAATAAAATATGCTTCACATTTCATTTTCAATAGAAAACATGCCACAGTGGACCTCAATAACATATCAGGTCAAATCTGCAACCAATTTGTGCAATTATTATTAATTGCGCAATTATTATCAATCAATTGCATTATAATCCGAGCATTTTTACGCGAGTTAGAGCACGGACAGACGACAGACAAACTGAATTCATCAACACCTTTCAACTACGTTGGAAAGTGTTAAAAAGGCAATATCGACTTCATAAACGGTACAGAAACGAATTTCCCCAAAATCTTGGTAAAATTTGAATTTTTCTATTTTTCTGAGTATTTTTCGAAAACAAGCCAATAGTCCAGAAAGGAAAACTGCGTTACTAAATAGCTGTGGGATATGTACTTTAGGAAATGGAGAGGTAATGTATGAGTCTCAGGGCAAATTTCAATCAATTGCGTGCTTTTTTTGAGTGAAAAACTTAAATTAATATAACAGCAGTTCTTTCTTAAAAGTAGCCATTAAAATTAATAATGTCATAGATGTAAAATTACAAACTGTTTCTCTGGATCCGTCTTGATTCGGTTGTATAACAAACTTTTTCATAATGATGTGAGAACAATTTAAATTGTTCAATATGTAGCATTATCGAAAATTCGTTAATGCTTTCGTTAAGCTTTCGAAAGCATTTAATGAGATACAAAAAATAACGGTAAAAATAGTTGTTCGATACTCCAAAGTCTAAAGCACCCTCTATCGACATTTTTGGACTGTATCTTTGAAATTTATTTTTAAGAAAATACTGAGATAAAAAATAGTTTTAGCAAAAACCGCAAACGAATCGATCAATTTTTCCGTTTTTAGCACTTTCCAACCTAGTTGAAAAGTGCTTATGACTTCGGTTTGTCTGGCCGTATGGCCGTCTGTCCGTGCTCTAACTCCCGTAAATATGCTCGGATTGCTCTGCAATTTTTATATGTTATTGTCGTTATCTATAGCATGTTCCCTATTTCCACGGAAGTGTGTAGCACTTATAGTTTTATTACAGGGACACTCAAAAGAATTCCGTTACATTGCGGTCTATGGGGAAAAATCATTTGCGGTTTATTTAAATAATGTTTCAGTATTTTAAGCACATTGAAATTTATATATATCACTAAGGTGCATTAGAAGAAGCTTAATATGGAATAAGGTGTGCATAGGACTTATAGTTACTTTACAGGGACAGTCAAAAGAATTCCGTTACATGACGTCTATGGAGAAAAATCGTCTGCGGTTTATTTAAATAATGTTTCACTATTTTCAACGCATTGAAATTTATATATATATCACTAAGGTGCATTACAAGAGGCTTACAACAGAATATTGTGTGTATAGCAGTCATCGTTCATTTACAGGGACACACAAAAGAATTCTCTACTGTCTGTTAACAATAATTCCTGGAAGTGCGTTTTAAGTTACTAAACGTGATTTTAAATTTAACTCCCTTTTTGTTTATTACGTGGTGTGTATAAATTCTGTAGATCATATACAGGGAATCACAAAAGTTCGCGAACACATTTCCGTTTATTGACAGAAACTCCAGAAAGATAATTTTAAACTGTGCTACGCGTTTCCTAACTAAACTAAAATTTAGCATCCTAGCATATACAAATCTATAGATCATATACAGGGCTGAATAAAAGTATTCGGATATTTTTCCGAATATTGTATATGTTTGAAATTCCTGAAATTATGTTTTTAAATATGTTATGCGTTTTCCAAATTGTTTACTTAGATGTTATCTTTTAGCTTATTAAACGGTATGTTTTGTAAAATTATTTTGGAAGCGTTGGAAAGTGCTACATAATCTATGCTTGACGCATGATTTTTCGTTCTTGTTTATAATCATTTGAAATTTTGGGCCCTAAACTTTATTGGTGCCTATCTCCTTCGGAAGACGTTTGGGACCCTTAGTTTCCTATTTAATATTGTTTGTCTTGATGTGTACTATCACCCCTTAAAGTTTTGCCCAAGAGTTTAGATTCACCCTATATATAAACGTTCCATACAATTGATCAGAAAAAAATTATTTATTCCTCTTTAGATCAATTAACAGCTACCTTCAATAACTAAAATAAAGCAGTGTAAAAAAACTGGGAAAAAGAGTAAGAAAAATAAGATTTTCTCTCTCTGTTAACAAAAATGAGTATTTTGTGTATAGATACATACATACATACATACATACATAAAACATATTACAGCATAAAAATATTTCATTTCATCAAAAGTTATTTAATTTAAGCTTCGTCGCCTTTAGAGTCAGGATTTTTTATTCCGGATAAATGTGGTGTTGAAGGTATCTGGGGGTACATGGAAGATACTTCGTAAGTATCAGTCTTTGTTTCTTGAGAGGTAGCAGTTGTCGATGACTTGGTACCTCTCAAAGTACCTATGAAGAAGAATATACATTTTAAATGCAGGAAAAAAAATCTTCAGTGGTCTTAATAACAAGAAGCAATTTTATTCCATGCTTTTATTTAACTTAACTTAGTTCATGTATGTAAAGGTAAATTTCGTTTCATCCACCTCTTGATAAGCTAGAGTTCCAGAAATTGTCGAAATTTGTATGTTCTCGATGATAATACAATATTTTTATACTTTTAGAACTTCATTATCAATTAATAGACTAATATTAATTAAACTAGATGGAACCCGTCAAAATTTGACGGCAAAAAACTTGATAGTACCATAAAAATAAAATTCATAGCTGCTTTAAAATGTTTGAAACTTTTGCAGAATAATTCAAATAAATAAAAAACCCACTTTGAATTAAAACTAGGTTGAAGAACAGCAATTGGCTAAGTTTCACTGGCACATGTACTCGCGGAATTTCTTTCATCTGACACATTTAGCGCTGTTGTGCAAGTAAATGGTAAGTGCCCCCTTGGGGAGGGGGAAATGGCGGGATGGACCAAGGAGATGCATAACATGAATAAGCAGTCAAAGACATTTCAAACGATATGTAACATGAGGGGTGTGTGCAAAATTTTAAAAAGTACCCCCTTGGGGGGGGGGGGGTAAAGTAGGGGATGGACACGGAACATGCATAATATGATTAAGTGGTCACAGACCTTTCCAACGATATATAACATGAGGGTTGTGTGCAAAATTTAGAAAAGTACCTCTTTGGGGGGGGGGGCAAAGCGGGGAGATGGACATCAGAGATATGCATATGATTAAGCAGTCACAGACCTTTCCAACGATATATGACATGAGGGTTGTCTGCAAAATTTAGAAAAGTACCCCCTTGGGGGAGGGGGGGGGCAAAGTGGGGGAATGGACATTGGAGATATGCATATGATTAAGCAGTCATAGACCTTTCCAACGATATATGACATGAGGGTTGTCTGCAAAATTTAGAAAAGTACCCCCTTGGGGGAGGGGGGGGGGCAAAGTGGGGAGATGGACATTGGAGATGCATAATATCATTAAGCGGTCACAGACCTTTCCAACAATATATAACATCAGGGGTGTCAACAAAATTTAGAAAATTGCCCCCCTTAAGGGGGGGGGGAAGTGGCGGGATGGACCCCGGAGATGCATAACATGAATAAGCAGTCCCCTCAACACACCCCTCATGACCTTTCCAACAATACGTAACATGAAGGGATTGTGCAAAATTTACAAAAGTACCCCCTTGGGGGGGGGCAAAGTGGGGGGATGGACACCGGAGATGCATAATATGATTAAGCGGTCACAGACCTTTTTAACGATATATAACATGAGTGGTATGTGCAAAATTTAGAAAAGTGCCCCAATTGGCGGGGGGGGGGGATGGACCACACAGATGCATAACATGAAAAGGCAGTCACAGGTCTTTCGAACGATATATCATATGAGTGGTGTCAACAAAGAAAAGTCTCCGCCCCGTGTAGGCAAAACATACTCCCCCCCCCGCCGCCATAATTATTGATGCGGACTCATTTTTTAAATTCGTTCGCACCCCAATAATTCTTTAGGATGAATTTTGTTTGTTTGATACACCGTGGCAGAATGCGTGCAATGCAGCGACAGGCGTCACAAACTTTTTAGGGCACCTGCAGACTAAAAACATATAATCAATCTTCGCGGGAAAAAAATCCTAGATTTCGTCAAATGATCACGGGAAAAACACTAATTTCATCAAAGGATCATGTAAAACGTGAATTTTGTTAAAAGGCCACAGAAAAACGCGATTTACACAAAAGATGAGCAAATTTTGTCAAAGAATCGCAAAACAGGAAATTTCACCCAAAGATAGCGCTTTCTTGCCAAACTTCGTCTAAAAATTGCGGAATAAAATGTATTTTATCAAAAAATCGCTGGAAAACGCACATTTCGTTAAAGTATCGCGAGAAAAATGCGAATTTCTTCAAAGATTGCTGAAAAAACGCGAATTTCATCGAAGGATTGCTGAAAATTCATGAATCTTATCAAAAGGCAGCAGAGAAAATGTGATTATTATCAAAGCATTGCGAAAAAAGAAAATTTCGTCTAAGGATCACAGAAAAACGCAAATTTCATAAAAGAATCGTGGAAAATAAACGCAAATTTCGTGGAAAAAAAAATTGCAGAAAAAACACAAATTTCGTCAAATTATCGCTGAAAAAAAAACACGAATTACGTCATAGGATAGCTGAAAAACTTATGAATCTCGACAAAAAAAAGATACAGAAAAAAATGCGAATTTCATTAAAGAATCACGAAAAAAAATGCGAATTTTGTTAAAGAATTGCGCAAAGAATGTGAATTTTTTGAAAGGTTCGTGTGAAAAATGAAACTGTCTGTATTAAAAACAGCACACACACAAACATCTATACAAACCTCAATACACACAAACATATTATAGGCAGGGCTTGAAATTCAATTTTTCCAAAGACGGGAGTCTCCCTACCAACATTTTTAAATGGAGGGGAGTTGTAATGTTTGGGAGGGAGAAAAGAAATCTTTAAACCCCACTATTCTTTTACGTGCTATTTAAAGAATTACATCAACGCAGACATGACAAAATACCATTGAAAAAATTAAGTCAACTGAGAATGATTATGTAAAATGTTTATTTTTATTATAAAAAAGGGAAGAAAGTTAAGTTTTATATATGCAGTGTATTTTTCAAGTTCCATTAAATGTGTTAGGGACCCTTAACAATTAGATTGTTAAATAAATTTCTGACTTTAGATTTTACTTGATTGAGATTCACCGATCGATCGTGGAAAAGACGCAAAGTTCATCAATCTGTTGCGGAAAAAACGCTAAGTTCGTTGATCAGTCGTGGGAAAAAAGCAAATTTCGTCGATCGATTGCAGAATAAACACAAAGTTCGTCGATCTGTCCCCAAAAAACGCAAGGTTCGTCGATCAGTCGCTTAAAAAACGCAATGTTCGTCTATCTGTCGCAGAAAAAATGCAACGTTCGTTGATCTGCCGCGGAAAAAACTGCAACGTTCGTTGATCTGTCGCGGAAAAAACGCAAAGTTCGTCGATCAGTTGCGGAAAAAAGCAAATTTCGTCAATCGATTGCGGAATAAATGCAAAGTTCGTCGATCAGTCAGGGAAGAAAGAAAAATTTCGTCGATCGATTGCGGAATAAACGCAAAGTTCGTTGATCAGTCAGGGAAGAAAGAAAAATTTCGTCGATCGATTGCGGAATAAACGCAATGTTCGTCTATCTGTCGCAGAAAAAATGCAACGTTCGTTGATCAGTCGCAGAAAAAAATGCAACGTTCGTTGATCTGTCGCGGAAAAAACGCAAAGTTCGTTGATCAGTTGCGGAAAAAAGCAAATTTCGTCGATCGATTGCGGAATAAATGCAAAGTTCGTCGATCAGTCAGGGAAGAAAAAAAAATTTCGTCGATCGATTGCGGAATAAACGCAAAGTTCGTCGATATGTCCCCAAAAAACGCAAGGTTCGTCGATCAGTCGCTTAAAAAACGCAATGTTCGTCGATCTGTCGCAGAAAAAACTCAAAGTTCGTTGATCTGTCACGGAAAAAACCACAAAGTTCGTCGATCAGTCGCGGAAAATACACAAAGTCCGTCAATCGGTTGCGGGGAAAAAAAATCACGAAATTTATCGTTCGGTTGCAGGTAAATTAAATAATGCAAATTTCTCCAAAAATGCTGAAATTTTTTGGGCGGGAGGCTCCCGCTCATGATCTTTTTTGGGCGGGATTTCAAAATTTTCCGCGCGAATCCCGCCCTGAAATTCAAGCCCTGATAGGTATAGTTTTAATCTGAAATAATATACTGAACTTGAACTAACTTTTGAAAAATCGGGTTAACCCAAATCCAACTTGCAGAAATCTACACTCAGTCTGAAATCGACTCGAACCATAAAGACAGTTAACCCAACTTGCAACAAAAATAATTATTTTCTGTGAATTTTCTGATTTTTTCTTTTCTCAGAAATGCTGTAGTCATTTTGTCCCCCAATTTTGCCCTTTACAATTCAGCCAATGAGTGGAGGGGGCCAAAGGAGCGTTCCTTATCACAAACGAAAGATGAGATACGTTCGTTTGATGTCGTTGTTGAAAATTTATGGATTTCTATTATTAAAGTAATTTTTTCATTTTACCGTATTTATTTTCTTTTTGTGTTGTATGTATTTTGCTACTTTGAATTTTTTTAAACTAACCCTTTTTTTTTTTTTTTTTTTTTTGGAGAGTGAGAGAGAGAGATTTAGTAATTTGGTGACACGAAGTTCAGCAAATTCTTAAAATCCACAAATCGTTTCCAATGTAAACAATGAAATTTACAATTAAGTTGCAAGTGCAAAATTTCAGTTTTTTAAAATTTTCATGTCATTCTGTACACATTTTAATATGTCATTCTGATCATTATACATATTTAGTTATGCATTATTAATTATTTACTTGACCTTTACTTTTAATATTTTAAATATTTCAAACTTACAGCTGAATGTAATTATTAAAACATTTGAAATACTGCATTCGAAAAATGAAATTTCAGCTTAGAAACTCGACAATTAAAAAATTTAAAGTAGAAAAGTACTTATGATATAAAAAGAAGAAAAAAAATACACCAGAATTTATCTGTATTACGAAAGCGGGAGAAATGATTTTCTGTGCTATACGAAAAGATATCCAAATAACTCAATCATGAACATAGAAATAGGTATCGGTTTTTATGTTCAGGTGCACTCAATCCAAACTTGAAACTTTTAAAACGGTCATTGAATGAATGAAATTCATCTCCGCCTTTCACATCCAGAAAACTTGCTGTGTCGCCAATTATGTTTATATTTTATATATATATATAAAAATAATAATTCAGGCACTTTTCCGTTATACGGACACCATTGTCGCCAAACATACATACATACATACATTTTGGCATAGTATCCGTATAACAGAAAAGTACTAAAGTTCATGGTTTAAAATCACAATAAAATATCATGAAATTTATTGATTAGTTGTGGGAAAATATCGGGGAAATAATGTGTTTTTCGTGAATTTTTTGTTTTGTTAACAATGTGGTTAGAGAGACAGGGAGAAATCCAGAAAACTTGCTGTGTCGCCAATTATGTTTATATTTTATATATATATATATATAAATAATAATTCAGGCACTTTTCCGTTATACGTACACCATTGTCGCCAAACATACATACATACATTTACATACATACATACATTTTGGCATAGTGTCCGTATAACAGAAAAGTACTAAAGTTCATGGTTTAAAATCGCAATAAAATATCATGAAATTTATTGATTAGTTGTGGGAAAATATCGGGAAAATAATGTGTTTTTGCGAAATTTTTTGTTTTGTGTTGTTGTGTTTAATTGTAAGCATTCATTATAATTTTCAGTGCATTATTAAATTGAAATTTTTGTTTAAAATATGTAAACAAAACAGTGACCAGAAACCTGCACAATTTCTAATATAGATAGATAGATGCATGCATGTAGTACTTTTAATTATTTGGTAAAAATACTGTGATCGTCACTGAGAAAACCTGAATTTAACCTAAAAGTAATTGTCGAGTGTTTAAGCTGAAATTTCATTTTACGAATACAGTATTTCAAATGTTTTAATAATTACATTTAGCTGTAAGTTTGAAATATTAAAAGTAAAGGCCAAGTAAATAATTAATAATGCATAACTAAAAGTAATTGTCGAGTGTTTAAGCTGAAATTTCATTTTACGAATACAGTATTTCAAATGTTTTAATAGTTACATTCAACTGTAAGTTTGAAATATTAAAAGTAAAGGCCAAGTAAATAATTAATAATGCATAACTAAAAGTAATTGTCGAGTGTTTAAACTAATTTCATTTTACGAATACAGTATTTCAAATGTTTTAATAGTTACATTCAGCTGTAAGTTTGAAATATTAAAAGTAAAGGCCAAGTAAATAATTAATAATGCATAAGTAAAAGTAATTGTCGAGTGTTTAAGCTGAAATTTCATTTTACGAATACAGTATTTCAAATGTTTTAATAGTTACATTCAACTGTAAGTTTGAAATATTAAAAGTAAAGGCCAAGTAAATAATTAATAATACATAACTAAATATGTATAATGATGAGATTTTTTTTTCTTGAATTATTCAGTGAAACTCGTCTTATAAATGTACGCAAATAATTCACATCAAAATCTTAAAATAACAAAGTTTTCTTTCGTGTTTAGCTATGCTTAATAACCAAAAAAGCTTGATTAATACAAAAATTATTTGGTAAAAATACTGTGATCGTCGCTGAGAAAACCTGAATTTAATCATATCACACAGAATTACATATTAAAAGTTTAAAATTAGTTTGTTTACATCGGAAACGATTCGCGGAATTTCGTGCCACGAAATCTCTCTCTCTCTCAAAAAAAGGGTTAGTTATAAAAAATTCAAAGTAGTAAAATACATACGACTTAAAAAGAAAATAAATACGGTAAAATGAAAAAATACCTTAATAAAAGAAATCTATAAAGTTTCAACAACCGAACAACCAAATGGAACACATACGCTTCTAGAGAGAGGAAAAAGCCTTCACCTCATTGGCTGGAACATCGCGTCTGAAGATAGTAAAAGCCTCTAGCTGATTAGCTGAATGCTCGCGCATGCGTATAAATAGCATTTTTGCACGAAAAACTAAAAAGCAGGTTAGCTTTAAGTATATGGATTATGAGAAAACAATGTAGAAATCCTGAATAGATAGCTTAAATAATATATTTTTTTCCTTTTCTGTGTCCGTATCTTAAAAAGAAACTGAAAAAATAAAATAAATTCTCTAGTTTGCACTTTCTACCAAGCATAAATAAAAGTATTGAATTTTCCATAATCGGAACTTACGCCAAATTCAAGTATTGAAACGAAAATTTTTTGGAACAACTTTTTTTGAAGTATGACCGCTGGCTTTGTTTTGGTACAATTTCACTCATTGAAAGACGTTGAAATTAAAAAAAAAAAAAAAAAAAAAAAAAAAAAAAGATTTTTTTCTTTAAATATCGGACGTAAAACATTCTCTTAATAATATGATGAATTGGTTGTAACATTTTTGTCCAATCTTCTTATTTTTAATTTCCAACTGTAACAGAAATTTGCAACAATCATAAATCCTTAACTAAAACTTCGTTTTCAGCCTCGAAATGGAGTTTTTTTTTTAATTATTTAGTTTTTTTTATTAAGTACTGATTTTCAGGATGGCCCTTTTCGATTAATAGTGATGTTTATTTTGAACGTAGAAATTTTTATATAATGCGCTTTACAATCATTTTAAACTTCCGAATAAGAAGATTTCTCTTCAAAAAAAAAAAAAAAAAAAAAAAACGTATCCTCCGATTCGCAGTTTGTTTGCATGCGCTATCTAGAAAGAAGAATAAATTTGAAAATATCAGACGATAATATGAATTACAAATAATAAGTTGTTGCCACACTATTTATCCAACTCGTCTATAAAAAGAGGGGGGAAAGACTCTGTATCATGTCCTTTTACATAAAATCGCCAATCGCCCACAACAAAAAGTTTTTCAAAGAGTTTTAAGAATTTATAAGAAAATATGCAAGTTCTCTATATTATTTTCTAATAAATTAAAATAAAAATTACTTAAAAAATCTTAATATGTAAATTAAAATTGTAATGTTGTATTGAATGCATTGAATGTATTTAATGAAATTTTGTTGTCTATCGTTTTACTTTAAATGCTAAACTTTTCAAAATAAAATGAGAAAAAAAATTGAATGATTTTGTGTTGTAATTTTCATTAAAAATCGTGGATTTTTTCAGTCTAACGCAACTTACTCTCAAAAAATGAATCAAACTCAATTTCAAGCACACAAAAAATGAGTCAAAAGAGTTTCAATTCAATGAGTTCCCTTCTTCACAATGCTGGTAACCTTATAACATTAAAAAGGCCTATCCTAGTCACATCCTGAATTCAGCTTACACGCTGACTCGAAAAATGGCGAGTGTCGTAGGCGAACTTTTTTTTAGAGAGTTCGATCGGTCCATTGAATTTGGCTACCATAATTTCCAAACAATAATCTTCATCTCATTTTTCTGTGATTACATACGGCCAAGATTACTATTCGGAAATAGTGCATTTAAATAAACGGATTTATAATATTTTAAAGCGAGAATTGAAGTGCTTGCAGCAAGAAGGAGGTAGCTCCCTTTTTGACATTTTTGAGACGTCCAATTTCTTGTTTAAAATAAAAATCACTCAGAATAGGTAATTTTGAATCTCATTGGTAGCAAACGATGCATAGGTTATGGACTAATGCATAAGTGGAAAAAATTCTTTTCATGAAACTTTAAATTTAAATATTAAAAACTTATTTTAATTCCCCAAAGCTCAAAAAAGCATCTAGTTCGTTCTTTCCGAAACCTTCAATTTTAAAATTTAGAAAAATTCCTATCTGGCAACACTCTGCTTGAATTTTCAAGTATCGATTGAATGTTTTTTTCTTGGCAGTTAGCTATGTATTTCCACGAGTCATTTCAACAGCTTTTTTTTTTTTATTTCATAACTCCCTTGTTGCTATTAATTTCTTAGCTATTTGATACGAAGTTCTTCGGATTTTTTCACAAAACTGCATTAAACAAGCAATTCTCAAACTTTATTGTTAATAAACCCACCTTAAAGTTTAAATTTTGTTTTGCGATCCATTTAATGAGTAAATATACAGCCTTTTCCATAATCTATGCTAAGAAAATGAACTTAACACAAAACATTCAACACGAGAATATTAATATATAATACTATAGTGAACGTGCAGTTTTCAAAACCTCTTAAAAGTCAATGCGATTCATGGTACTGTTTTACATCAACGACACATTCTTGAAACTTCTTTAATTTTAGCCTCAATCCATTTTCTACACAAAATTTAATGAAACCTTTTTTATTTCACGAAGTTATATTTCTGTATATTTTCACGATATTTTATTTTAAATTTGTAACATATTACTTTTATTATACTTTTTAGCAGATAAAATCAATTACACACTGTTCGTTTGTGAAGACATTACTTTGTTTGTGAAGAGCTGTCCAAACATTTTGCGATCCACGGTAACATCGCCCGCGACTCACCAGTGGGTGGCGACGCATAGTTTGGGAGCCGTTGTATTAAACCATTTGCGGCCTTGTCGGTTCCCCACAAAATAACTTCTCTAGTGTACTTGTCATCAGGATTCCAGCTTTTGACAGGTGTGTCCACTTTTGGTTATGGGATTATGTCGCGGTAACTGCAATGGACATTCGTAAGAAATACTCACGCTGATACAAAATTAAAAATTAAACATAATAAATGAATTTTTCAGCATCATTTTTCTTATATTAAAGCCAAGGGTATAAATAATGCTTAAATGTAGGCATAAAAAATTTGATTTACCTTAATCTAAATAACAAGAAAACACGATAAGATAACTAACTACACGGCCACATTGGTTGAATTGAAATCACATAGCTCCTAAAGCGGTGGATTGAAAACTCTGTAGTTAGAGGCGTTAACACTAAAACGTTATATCCACAATAACGGCGCAAACATCTGCGCGACTTTCTGAACTAATTTTTCTAGTTCAAATTTAAAACTCTCCATTACTGGCGCAGTGTTTATAAGTCGTACAGTTACCTTTTTTTACATTAACGGTTAAAGGAGTATCTGTATGGCTAAAACGAAAAGGAAGAAGTTGTTTTTGACTTATTAATAACGTTACTTATAGTATCTAAATAATTTAATACTGACAATATTTTATTTGAAAAATGTGCGATTGACATCACGGTACCTCTCAGAGATTGTCTGAAATGTGCGAACACGGAAGGTGGAACTTCTGTCGCAGGAGGAGTCGAAGGAGTCTGAACAACTGTTGGCGTTAAAGTCAGTGGTGAATTGTTAGATGGTGCCTCCTGTTTCTTCTTCCGTCTTATGTTCCGTCTTATGCTGCGAATTGCCAAGGCGATGACTACAATGATGATGATTGCCAATAACATGCTACAAACAAGGGTGCAGAGGGGCCACGTACTCCTGGGCCTATTCTCTCTGATTCTTTCTAACCGTGTATATTCTGTTTTTGTTATCGGTCCTAAAATTTGGAAAAGAAGAAAAAGTGGTATTTATGGGATATATTTTTCATGTTTTTTAAAAATAAAGTGTGTAGATGTACGTAGATATAGAAATGCAAAAATGCCTATAAATAAGCAATTGCAACTATTCATTCATTTTCAAAAAGAAAAATAATGCATATTAAAGAAAAAGTTTCTGATTTTTAAAACAATTAAAACACTACGTATCACTTTCTAAACTAATATTTATTAAAGTACAAAATTCTTTTATGTAATTTGTAAACTAAATTTTTCAATAGTAGTTTCTAGAAACTTATATTTTCGATATTCCCTGAATTTTTTAAATACAGTAGAACCTCAGTTCTCGAACGCCCTAGTTGCCGAACAATTCAGTTCTCGAACAAGAATTTCGCTCAAAAGTTGATTCAGCTCTCGAACAGCGAAAGCCAAAGCAATCTATTGAAAAAAAAAAAGAAACACACTCGACCGAAATAATCGTAATGATCCAAGAAAAAAATATTAAATAAAAAAAAGCATTTTTTCCCTTAACCTCAAATCATTCTAATTTTCAATGATAGAGGATTTAATTGGTACAGCTTTTGTTAAACTATTATTAAACTGTTACAAACTTGCCATCGTCTCACGTAATGTACAATACTTTAATGAGTTTTTATACTGGGCAAATAGCAACTTGTATACCAAATAGCAACTTGTGGGAATTTAAAAATATCATACGCTAGTAATTTTTCAAAATACCGAAAAACATGATATTTTGGTGCAACATTTTTATTACAAGATGATGTAATTTACTACTTTAAACAACTGATATATATTAATGAATAATGAACAATGAACAATACAAGTGCTTAACTAAATGTACTTTTGCATTAATAAAAATGTTGTATCAAGTGTATGTATCAATGTTGTATGTTTTGCGATAGTTTAAAAAACTTTGGCCATCTTAAAGAGGCAAAGTTATTAACCGATCGGTTAAATTGTTTTACAGTTAATTATGACGAAATGATAGACCATTTGGCCATTTTTAGAAAAATATTGTACTTTTAGCTAATTTTTATAATTTTAGTAAACAATGGCTCTTTTTGGCAGTTTTAGTTTTTCGAAATTATAGCTATCTTGAGGATGCAAAAGTTATTAACCGATCTGGTTAAATTTAGTTAATTATGATGGATAGGTAGACCATTTACCAGCTATTGAAAACGATTGTCCTTTTCTTAACTGTTATTATTTTTAGTAAAAAATGGACGATTTTCGAAACTTTGGCCGTCTTGAGGAGGCAAAAATAATATTAATCAATGAAAATTGTGCTTTCCACAGCTACCATTGACGAAATATTACTACTTTCCCGTACTATTAGAATTCCATAATCCAAAATTCGATGTTTCCGGCCCGCTCTAGGGCAAGTCAAAATGGTGTTTATCCCGGAAGAGTGTTATTGCATTATTAAAGTTTATTTTCCCAACAATAAATCATTCAAAGATGCCAGAAAACTGTTTCGTGAGAAGTCTGATGAACAGTATCCTCTATCCGATTAATAAATTAACCGAATAATGAAGCGATTTCGTAATGGTTATACAATAACCTGAAATGCTGAACCGAGTCTTCGTTAATATGGCACGCACAGCACATGCGTGTGTATAGAAGTTGAAGAAGGGCAGTTTAAACATCTATTGTAGTTTTGAACAAATAAGTACGTTTTTAAATTTGCTTTTTGTTTTTATTTTTGGAATGTTTTCGAAATTTTACTTTTTTTTTAGGGGTGGGGACACACACACCCTGTATTTTACTGTATTTTACTATACAGTTTATCGTGTGAAACAACTTGAGAATTGCTAGCCAATTAATCATGTTTTCATACAACCGAATATGTTTTGTGTAATCATGTCGGCAGTTTTCAGCTTAAAAGCAATTTAAGTGAATTTTAATTCTCGCACGTATTTCCGCAACTTTGCACACATAACTTAAAGCCCAGAATCCACCACTTAACCACACAGACTTCTGAAACTAAACAGTAGACACCACTAACAAAATAATACAGTGCTGGAAAAAATTATAAAGCCGATAGAAAAATTTACAAAATTCAAAAAGTAATGGAATTGTTGATAACGCAAATTCTATTTTCATTTGCATGATCAACATTGCAATAATACACATAAACTTTATTTGGTAAAACGGAAGGGGGAACATAAATTATGCTAATTTCTTACAACCAATGAAAAACAACTTGGAAAAAAGTATAAAGTCGATGGTTCTAGCCTCATTTGGCATAATGCCAGACTTAAGAAAATAGGTCGCCATGAAAGTTTAGGTAAATTTAAACGCGTTAAGTGCATTCATTTTGTATTTGGTTTGTTTAATACAACGCCAAGAGGAAAAAAGTTATCCGATGGTCAACAAATTAAAATATTAACTTTAAATGAAGTTGGAATGTCTGGTTCTAATATTGCAAGAAAAATAGCAAGGTCCAAGGCTGCAGTAAGCAGTTTTCTCAGAAATCCCGAAGATTACGGCAGTAAGAAAGCATACAGGAAGACCGAAATCCTTAACTGTAAGGCAATCAAGACAAATCCGGAAGCTAGTTTGCTGACAAATAATGTCGTATGCCCAAATTCAAGAACAGGTACAATTCCCATATACAAGCCGAACGGTAAGAAATGTTTTAAGTAACAATCCCACTGTTCAATTAAAAAAATTAAAGGGAAACCACCTCTTTCTAAGTACCACAAAAATGCTCGCTTAGACTTTGCACGAAAACATGTAACCGAAGGCACAAATTGGAGAGATGTTGTCTTTTCCGATGAAAAGAAATTTTATTTCGATGCACCCGACGGCTATAAATATTTTTGGCATGATTTACGACAGGAGCCTGATATTTTTTCAAAGCGTCAATTTGGAGGTGGCTTGGTAATGGTTTGGGCTGCATTAGTTGCCTGTGGAACCACTCCAATTGTTTTCATGCATAACAAAAAGAATTGGGTTATGTATCAAGAAATGTTAGGGGATAATTTATTACCCATTTGCTCCTCTTATAAATTCAGGAGACTGGACATTTCAGCAAGACAACGCTTCCGTTCATGTTTCGAAGTCAACTAAATCTTAGCTGGAAACTAATCAGGTGAAATGCCTTCAATGGCCAGCTCATAGACCCGATCTGAATGTAATAGAAAATCATTGGGGAATTTTAGCTCAAAATGTTTACAAAAATGGACGAAAATTCAATTTAAAGTTAGATTTGATGAATGCTTTTAAAAATTGCTGGAATAATACTGATGCAAGTACTTTGTGTGGTCTGATAGATTCAATGAACAAAAGACTAGTCAAAGTCATCGAAAAAAATGGGTCTCACATCGATTATTGATGAAATACATGTATCGACTTTATAATTATTTCCAACTTTCTTTGTACAGAAAATTTTCTTAAGTCTATTAATCTTTTATTAATGTAGCTATCAATGAATTTATTTTTTTCTTTACTTCCTTGTAGCATATAATATATATGTATGAAATTTTATAAATGTTCTATATTTTGTTTTTTAATTATATCATATTTTCAAGCGGCTTTATAATTTTTTCCACCACTGTATATCCATATCTTAGTAGTTTGTTGTTCACAATGTTTTATTACACTCTCTTATTTAACTTAACTTGGGTTTTGCATGTACAAATGGCACTTTTTAATCAAATTTTGACTCACTTCCTGATATGTTTACCCTATATAATATAAAATCCTAATGAAACGATTTTCTGAAACGATTTTATGAAACGACTGATTTTTAGGAAACGACTGATTAAAGGAAAATATGTAAATTGCGGAATTTGTAGAACGCTGTCAGGAATGTATTTTTAGTATGTTGTTAGAGTCACCTACAGCATATATTTCTTTAAAGATGTTGTATATAGCATTTATAGTTATTTATACTGGGCCGCACAAAACAATGCGAATATATGAAACAAATATATGTTAAATGTGATATTTGTAGAACGTTGACGGTAATTAAATTTTAATATATTGTTACAGTCACCTACAGCATGTAATGGTAGCATGAAGGTAATGTATTTTTAATATGTTGTTAAAGTCAGACAGACAGACAGCAGACAGTTAGCATGCAGACAGAGAACAGACATTCAACAGGAAGAGCTGGGAGGCAGTGAGAAGACAGACAGACAGCTGACAGAATGTAGGCAGATGGCAGATAGACAGACAGGGGATTATAAACAGATCAGCAGATAGTAGACAGACAACCAGCATGCAGACAGACCACAGAGTGTAGACAAACAGTAGATAGCATGCAGATGTACATCACACCAGAGAGACCTACAGCAGATAGACATACAGCAAATAATTGACATACATACAGACAGCATACGGACAGTCGACCGAGTCTAGGCAGATAGCAAACATGTAGACAGGAAACTGACAGACAGCCGTCAGACTGTAGGCAAACAACAGACAGCAGATAGTGGATATCAGAAATACAAACAGCATACAGACATATAGCAGATAACAGAGAGCAAATAGTCTGACAAAAAACAGACAGTAGACAGCAGTAGACTTACAGCAGATAACAGACAGACAGCTTACAAGCAGCCGACAGAGTATAGACAGACAGCCCATAGTAACCAAAAATGCAACAGATTACAGATAGTCAGGATTCTGACAGAAGACAGTCATACAGCAGTTAAACAGAGAACATACAGACTGACAGCAAATAGACAACAGACACGACATATACAGATAACACACAGAAATATCAGATAACATCAGGCAATCAATCAATTGCAGTGAAATGAACTAATGAATTTCAATCATAAAAATAGGCGTGATTTTTAAGACATTGAATGCTTATAAAAGAGGGGGATTAATAATAAATTATGCCATAATTATTTTTACTTTTATACGTATTTATAACATGCTTCGATAAAATGACATCTGTAACAATGGCTTTTATTAGTATACATACAACTCTAAGAGATTTAAAAGCTTAGGAGTTTCCCACAATATTTTTATTGTATATATATTCTACTGAAAATAGTTACTTCAAAAAGATGCTTTTAATAACTATTAACTTATTAATTTTTACCCACCATACAGTTCTTCATACAAGATACTCACAATATATGAAATTTTTTGAAACGTTTAAAAAACAGGCGAAATGCTTTTAAAATCAAAGAACATATAAAACAGGCTTTGGAAATGCGAATCACGGGGTCAAGTCCATCTGTCTTTAAAATAATGACCCTACCGACAAAAAGAGCGCATACAAAAAGTTAGAGAACTGGAAGTACATTATGCTTTGTCGATCTTTCTGACTGAAGGGGAATATGTGGTAATAGAAATGTTTCTTTTTATACGGATGAATTTTGTCCAAGGGAAAAAAATTGTTGCTTTTTTTTAAATCATGCCAAAAAATCGGGTTTTACTTTTAGTAAAAACTCCCATTTTATGCATAATATGGTGTTATGAAAAATTTTCAAAAACCTCAAAAGTAGTTGGTATATTAAAGATTATTTGTATCCCTTTGAATATCCGCTACCGCTACTGCTATTTTCTGAATTTGTGGGGGGAAATTACCTCCGATTTTACAGAATAAGCTTCTTTAAAATAAGAACACAATCTAGAATGGAGCATATCTGGATGATCTGGGATAGAAACTTCCAGGATGAATCAACGATTTAATCAAAAAAAAATGCAATTATTGTGTCACCCAAATGAAAGTGGCACTACAGTCGGCTTGAGAAATGGTTTAATGGTATTAAAAAAAATTAGTATACAAAAGAAAGAAGTAATACAGACGTAACAGATGGGCCACAAATGTACACATCTGCAACTGCCTCCTTGGTGATAACCACATGCACTTGACCAGGTCGTGACCTGTCATCAGTACTGCTTCTTCCACTATGAAAATCCCTACATCATCGGGATACCGATTTACGTGACATACACTCCGTGCCATACACATTTTGCATTTGACAATAGATTTCACTAGCGCTCACATTTTCCGCTGTTTAAAATTGTACGATCAAGCTTTTACACTGTTTGGAGGCATCCATTATGCGAACGATGTCTTTTAACGTTCTTCCACGCTATCACACACGCATCTGGCGGGATCTGACAATATCGCATGCATTCCCAGCACTCTGTGCCCTCTGTAGGAGCATGCGCAGTCATCTTTTTCTTGAAATGGCGGAGTTATTACAGCAATGCCACTTTCATTTGAGCGACCCTTATATATATATATATATATATATATATATATATATATTAATATTAAAAAAAGTTTTAAACTATACTTCTACAGTTTCTATACTTTTCTTACAAGTATATTTGCTCTATAACTGTAAGGACTAGGTTTTCAAAAAGATAATTAGTTGAAGAAAATATAAATAAAATGGCATGGCATACGTAAAACTACAGCAAAAATAACTATTTACTTAATATTTTTATTTTTAAATAATAAACTGTTTATATTATTAAAAATCATATCCTTAATTTTGTGAAATGCACCACAAGGATTGTCCATAAAAACATCGAATAAATTGAACAATACAAGATAAAAATTTGTCACTTTGAACATACTGATATATTTCAATATACAAAGTGAGAAAAATAAATTTAAAAATTACAACTCTTAATCATTTAAAGAGAAATGGATGAAGTGAAAATCCCTTTTTCTTTATTTTTAATTATTGGATCTTTATGACAATTCCTAAGAATATATTGCGGATGTCTAAATTCATTTTCAGCACAAAAAAAAATGGAAAATTGTTACTTTCGTTATTTAAGTGTACCGAATCACTTAAAATGGCATAAACCGGGTAGTTTGACAGCTCCATGAAGTCATCCTAGAATTACCATAATGATTTTTTTTAATGTCCCAGTATAAGAATATATTATATAAATTTGCCTCACGGAACAACTCACCACAATTTTCCTGATCACTGTTGTCACCACAGTGATTGTGTCGGTCGCATACTAAGTCTTTGGCGATGCACATTTTATTCCGGCACTTAAATTCATCCAATGCGCATGGTTCATCTGCAATAAGAAAACAGAGACTGATTCACTGAAAATAAAAATAAACAAATTGTTTCAAAAAATGTGAAAATTTTATTAATTAGATTAGTACATTCAATACATGTAATCTCCTTTTACAAAATTCTTGATTATCTATCTATATATGTATAATGCTAAGGTACGTAGCGGAGAAAAGGCGATTATTTCTCTTTTGCCGATGGCAACAAGTGGTTTGTTTTCACTAATTTGTGAATATTAAGAAAATTATTTGAGGTATCGATTTAAAACTCACCATGCATATGTAGAATATTTTTCTGTATCCGAAAATGCAATTTTTGTAAAAATTAGCCGGCAAATTGTCTTATTTTTTTTTCAAAAAACTAGCTCTTTTCTAAAAAGTAAAGAAAATAATGTGCGAAATCAAACCAAAAAACGCGCCATTTTGTTATTAATTAAAACATTAGCTTCATTTTCAATTTTCTATCCGATTAGCTTTTTCATTGACTATAAATAAAGCTCAGCGTCAAACTCTTGAAAATATTTGTTTAGATTTATCAAAACCAGTTTTTAGTTATGGTAAGTTGTATGTGTGTCTTTCAAGAGTTAGATCTTTTGATTCAGTTACTGTAGTATCTCTAAGCTCTGAAATTTACAATTGTGTATATAAAGAAGTTTTCGATGCTGAAAGTAAAAATAAAAAATATTTTGATAATTGTGAATGGCGTAAATACTTTCAATATAATATGTATACAATTTTTTTTTATTTTGAAGAATATCCAGTAACTATTGTGTGCATGCAAAGGTTTTTATATGCATGATGCTGAAAAAATACCTCTGTTTTCAGATTTCTAAATGGTGTCCATATCTTATGATGTATATATATATATATATATATATATATATATATATATATATATATATAGAGAGAGAGAGAGAGAGAGAGAGAGAGAGAGAGAGAGAAGAGAGAGAGAGAGATTCTAATATACATATATTCAAAAGTGTAGCACTAGAATGCAGATGCTCTATGCGGGATCGGCTAGTTTAGATAATTACAAGAAATTTTTTTAAATAGCAAGTTTAGCATACTGTTGTCTTTGTGACATTAAATAAATTCATTTCTTCAAATCCTTTGAAGTATATATTGAACAGTAAGATTGGAAAAGGTTTGTTGATAAAATTGAACACCGTAGTTGATTTAGGAAAATATCGGAACGAGGTATGGATATGAAGCTAAATTAGACAAACGTATATATTCATTTTATTTAAATAGTAGATCCACATTAGCAATCAGATTGAACATAACGCAATCTAACCATCATCTTGTACCTTAATATCTGCCATGACATTTGCACTCTTATCCCTGACTTTCAATCCACATTCACAAAGATTCTATATAAAGACACTACATGAATTAAAACATTTCAGTATAAATTCGAGATAAAAGTCAGAAACAGAAAAATCCATTGAATTACCAAAAATAAATTGAATTTAGTCAAGATATTGTCATGAAACTTTGTATCTGTATGAAATCAGTTATAAAGGTTCGACTGGTAGATTTTACAAATATAGTTTACATTTTCACCAAAAGGAGGAATTATTTAATAACAAGATAAAATTCGGGGCTACAGATGTTTCATTTCTTTTAGCTATCCGAGATTTACGCACGCATCACACATTGATTAGAATTTTTAAGAGTTATGCAGTTAATAAATTTTAATGCTACAAATTCATATTTGCCTGTATGTTTTCTGACTACTAACGCCAAAGTTTACCATGGCATTGAAATTTAAACTGCCTTTTAAATCTTCTAATTCTATTCCCATGGTCCATTTCTTGAAAATATCAAGTTTCAATGGGAGAATTATATTTTTATAGATGTTCTATATTTTTCACATAATGCCCACTCGCTATATAATTTCAAAATGCAGTAAAAAGAAGAGAAACATCTCTCTTACCGATCACTTGGGTGAAGGTAAACTGGAATTTCACCCTATTTCGTTGGCTCTTAGTACTGTTCCAAGAGTAGTGGATGACCATTGGGCCTTTAGTAGATGTGAAGGACTTTCGTTCATCTGGAAAGTTGCCCTCCCCGATCAGTGCCACCTGAAACTGGTCGGAATCTGTGATCTGGAAATAAACGATGATAACTGTAAGAAACTAAGACTGATGTATTAAAATAAACGAAAAAGAAAACCTTTAAACATATGGTGTATAATTCAAAACACTTTATGAAAAATTATAATACATTGTTCATTTTATGAATACCAAGTGACACAACCCGGAATACTCGGATTAAAGATAACCAATATACTATCCAATGTACAGAACATAGGTAAAAATACTTTGGTAATATTTCTTAATGAAGAACTTTTTTAATGTTAATGTGTATTTCTATATAACAAAATGTGTTTTTTGTATATTTACTCTTCATTTTGTATGACCTCCCACCACCCCCTCCTGTTGTTTGGAACTTCCGGGTGGTTTAATACTTCCTGTTAATCGTAAATTTATAGGGGAGGGATGATATTGTCAATTCTATATATCATTACAGCAACACTAATTTAAAATATTATTTAAAATTAAATAAAACGAATATCTTTATTTAATTACCGATTTGATTAATATTCTATTCTTGTTTATCCCTACATTTGAAAGATTTTTAAAAATTTCACAGTTGAGTAAAACCTGTATTTTTAATAAAAATAGTTTTGAGTTTCAAAGTATTTCTCAACAATTGAAATTTCATGCAAATTATAAATATAAACGGCACAAAATTGTACTTGTTTTTCGCTAAAACCAGTGTAAAATACAAAAAGGAAAACTTAGTTAAAATACATATTCCTCCAACTGTTTCGACTAAAAACTATATAACCCTCATCAGGGAAATCAAAAGACAAAACTGGTGATCTTTACATCTTGACTTGAGAGAAGTGAGAAATGGGAGGTTTCATGAAGTTATTAGCCTGAGTACGGATGTTTGAGCATTTATGTTCGATAAGTTTGGATGCTAGAAAAGCAACTAACAAAATATCACGGCTGAAATAAATATATAGTGGGATGTTTACACTGTATTCTCGTTGTTCCACAACACCAAGGAGTCATCATCCTGTAAGAAAAATAAGTAGATATGCATTGCAAAAACAATGAAGAGTCCATGGGTGCTTGCAAGGTTTTCATATATATTCGGGCTATGAAAAATAGATATTGAAATTGGGAGGTGGTTCTTTCACACAAAAATCTAATATGACTTCTCTATACGATGACTAGGTGAAGTCTGGCCAATATTTTCAGTGCACATATACGCGCCCACGTTTATCATAAATTTCGCCAGATGTACATGTGTATCAATTTAATCGCTATTCGGAATTTTAAGACGGTTTAGTAGATAGCTATATTAATTTTGCGTGGGACATATAAGGCAGGCATACAATACGAGGCACGTTATCCAAAAATGGCATGATTTAGAAGAGCAACCCTGCGGATTGTTATGAGATTAGCGCAAATGTAATATAGTGTGTAAACAGATTTTAATGAGAAATGCAAGACTGGCATTTGGAAAATATGCACTGTTTGCATTCTACTTACAATAGATAATTGAAGTTTGATAGAAAACGCACCTCAGATGTAAAATATCTGTAATCTTTAATAAATTTACAGAGCGGAGATTCCCGTTAAAAGAATACCATACAATATCAATGTACATGTTAAAATAACCGTCGTCGCATTTTAATTTGGAAAGGAAATACGTTTGTGCTGTTAATGAAAGATGCGGAATAAAGGAAAGATTGCGTATATACATGATTAAATAGCATACAGCATTTGATAGTTATAACTTTAATTTAGAGTATTTAGAATTTAAATAAAGATATAAATTAACTGTTAGAAAATATTAAGAAATTAAAAATTTTGAATAAAATGACAAATATATATGATTTCTATATCATAGGAGGGAACACAAAGGGAAAACAAAGAAGAAATGCTTCTTGTCTGCGAAGTGCTTCTTGGCTTAAACTGATTCAGCATATAGAATATACAAACATTTCTGCGGCGCATTTTTACTCAACTCGTGAAATGGAAGATTAGTGATCGCAAAAAAGTATTTTTTTCTGTTGGGTTGACAATCAGCGTTAAATCGCCAAATAAAGAAATTTTTATTATATTTTGCGAATATTTAATTGAGATTCTACAGAAATTGTTTTCATAAACTAAATACCCACATGAGAAGAGTATTCTTAATTATTTTGTTTTTCAAAATGTTTTGAGCATGAGCTTATGGAGACCTTTATTGTAAGCTGAATCAAGAATTCATAACTGAGGCGCAGCAGGTTAGCTGGTGCCTAAGAATTGCAGAGAATTTCCTGTACAACAGCTGAAAGTAGCTCATACATAAGAGAATACAGAACTCAAATGAAAATACCGTAGAAAAACAAAATATCACTCAAGTTTTAGAGGGATTAAATGGGCGATTGAAATTTATAAGGTTTTGTTGTTAAAATAATAATAATCTATACTAATGTTACACACAAATAACGTTTGTTTGTTTGTTTGTCTGTAGGGTAATCTCTTGAACTACCTAAGCGTTTTCAAAAGCAATGGTAGCAAATTGACGGTGACAGTACCTGCTCCAACAAAGGCCATATTTTATGTCGATGCCAAAAATGCAATTTTTGTGAGACTGAAGATCCTAGAAACATGAC
The DNA here is from genome assembly GCA_963931845.1 of Maratus michaelseni. NCBI lineage: Eukaryota > Metazoa > Arthropoda > Arachnida > Araneae > Salticidae > Maratus > Maratus michaelseni. The sequence continues at coordinate 193,343,510 of OZ007587.1, forward strand.
ATTTAGCATGATGTCTCTGGAACCGAACCGATTTAAAACGTAATAGTGGCAAATTGACGGTGACAGTCCCTGATCTAACATAGGTTATATTTTATGTCGGTGTCACTACCCCAAGGGGCTGCGCGGTAACAAAAAACTCTAAAATTGGAATTTTTGTGATACTGAAGGGACTAGAATTTTTTTATTTGCCATGGTAGTTACTTATAAGATATAAATACCCAAATTTTAAAAAATTGAAATTTAAAAGGGTGAAATGAGCGAAAAGCGTTTTAAAACATTCTAAATTGCAATTTCTGTCGAATTTCTGGAACTATAGAACCGATTTCAAAAGTGATGGTGGCAACTCCTGCTCCAACATAGGCTATATTTTATGTCGGTGCCACTAACCCCAGGGGGGTGCAAAAGCGAAAGATGTACTAAAATTGCGATTTTGTTTATACTGAAGGTGCTAGAAATTTCAAATTTGGCATTGTAGTTGCTTATAAGATGTAAATGCTCTAAAAGAACAAAATTTTAAAAAAATCGAAATTTAAAAGGGTGAAAAGAGCGAAAAGCGTTCTAAAAACATTCTAAATTACAATTTTTATAGAATTTCTGAAACTATCGAATCGATTTCAAAAGTAATGGTGGAAGTTTATGGTGACATTCCCTGCTCTAACATAGGCTATATTTTATGTCTGTCCCGCTACTTCCAGGTGGTTACAGGAGCGATAAATGTTTTAAAATTGTGATTTTTGTGATACTGTAGGATTTAGAAACTTGAAATTTGGCAAGGTAGTAGCTTATAAGAGATAAATGCTCTCTAAAAACATTTTCTAAAAAATTCGAAATTTAGAAGGGTGGTGTGAGTATAGAGTGTTCTAAAAACGTTCTAAATTACGATTTCTATGGAATTGTTATGAGCAAAAACTTGAAATTTGACATGGCTGCTGCGTTTTAAGACACAAATTCACACACAGAACACAGTTAAAAAAAATCGAAATTTAAAACAATTAAGGAGAAAAAAGTTCTAAATTACGATTTTTGTGATACTGAAAGTACTATAAAATTAAAAATTTGGCATGTCGGTTACTTTTAAGATACAAATACTCCCTAACAATGGTTTGTAAATAAATTCGAAATTTAAAAGGGTGAAATAAGCGGAAAGCGTTCTAAAAACGTTCTAAATTCCGATTTCTAAGGAATTGTTAGGCATAAAAACTTGAAATTTGACATGGCTGTTACTTTAAAACATAAATTGTCGCATAGAACCATTTTTAAAAATCAAAATTTAAAAGAGTGAAATGCGCAGAAAGCGTTCTAGAAAGTTCTAAATAACATTTTCTATGAAATTGTTAAGGACAGAAACTTGAAATTTGACATGACTGCTACTTTTTAAGACATAAATCTACACACAGAAGTTTTTTTTTAATCGAAATTTAAAAGTGTAAAGTAGAGAAAAAACGTTCTATATTACGAATTTTGTGATAGAAAGGACTGTAAACTTGCAATTTGGCATGGCGGTTACTTTTAAGAAACAAATGCTCGCTAATAATGGTTTGTAAAGAAATTCGAAATTTAAAAGGGTGAAATGAGCGGAAAGCGTTTTAAAAATGTTCTAAATTACGATTTCTATGGAATTGTTAGGGGTAGAAACTTGAAATTTGACATCGTTGTTACTTTTAAGACATAAATGGTCGCACAGAACAATTTTTTAAAAAAACTAAATTTTAAAAAGTGAAATGCGCGAAGGGGTTTCTAAAAACGTCCTAAATTACTCTTTCTATGGAATTGTTAAGAATATAAACTTGATGCTTGACATGGCTGTTGCTTATAAGGCGTAAATGGTCGCACAGAACGGTTTTTTAATTGAAATTCAAAAGTACGAAAGCGTGAAAAGCGTTCTAAAAGCGTTCTAAATTACAATTTATTTGAAACTGTTAAAGCTAGAAACTTGAAATTTGGCATAGATGTTACTATAGAGACGTAAATGCTTGGTCAGAACAGTCTTCTAAAAATACGAAATTTAAATAGTTGCAGGAGGTAAAAAAAAGTCTAAAATTGCGAATTATGTAGTACAGAAAGTTGGTATAGAAGCTTGGTATTTGGCATGGTAGCTATGCAAATGGTCGCGAAGAATGGTTTCTAAAAAATTCAAAATTTAAAGGGGTGAAATAAGCACAGAGCGTTCTAAAAAAGTTCTTTTAAATTATGATTTTATTGGAATTATTCTGGTTAAAAATTGAAAATTTAGTATATTGGGAACTTTTAAGATTGAGACGTTCAGTATAAACAGTTAATAAAATTCGAAATTTAAAGGTGTAAAATGAGCTAAACACATTCTAAATTATGTTTATTCAGAATTGTTAGGAATAAAAACTTAAAATTTGACATGTCTGTTATGTTTTAGATGTAAATGCTCGCACAGAACAGTTTTTGAAAATTCTAAATTTAAAAAGATGCAGAATCAAAAACCGTTCTAAAATTTCAATTTTAGTGTTGCTGCTGGTTTAAAAACTTTAAATTTGGCTTGGTGGCTCTTTTTAAGATTTCAGTGCTCGCTAACAACGGTTCTAAAACAAAAATCAAAATTTAAAAATGTGAAATGAGCGGGAAATGTTATAAAAAGCTTCTAAACTATGATGTATCAGAAATTGTTAAGGATAGAATTTAGAAATATTACATGGCTAATTCCGTTAGAAACGTAAATTCATCCACAGAACATTTTGAAAAATTTAGAAATTTAATTGTGTGTAAAAACAAAAAAGTTCTAAAATTGCGATTTCTGTGATATAGTAGTTATAGAAGTTTACTTAACTTAGAATCTTGGAATTTGGCATGATTGGTTACTTTTAAGATTTCAGTGCTCGCTAACAACGGTTTCTAAAACAAAAATCAAAATTTAAAAATGTGAAATGAGCGGGAAATGTTATAAAAACCTTCTAAACTATGATGTATCAAAAATTGTTAAGGATAGAATTTAGAAATATTACATGGCTAATTCCGTTAGGAACGTAAATTCATCCACAGAACATTTTGAAAAATTTAGAAATTTAAATATGTGTAAAAACAAAAAAGTTCTAAAATTGCGATTTCTGTGATATAGTAGTTATAGAAGTTTACTTAACTTAGAATCTTGGAATCTGGCATGATTGGTTACTTTTAAGATGTAAATGCTCGCTAAGAATGGTTCCTAAAAATTTCAAACTTTCAGATAAAAAAGGAAATGAACGAAAAACCTTCAAAATACATTCTAAATTACCATTTATTATCATGTACGCTAATGGCCCCGGTGCATGTAAAATCCGTCGTGGGTGTAAAGTCCTCCAAGTTACCTGTGAATTATACCTCTGGGGGTGCCTAGTCTGGTGAAGGTCTCGTCACCAGATCAAGGTTCTAAATTACGAGACCAACTCGAGTAGCGATGGCATGACGTATGGATGAGCAATGCAGCGAAGAAATAGTAAATATCTCAGCATCTCATATCCGTCCGGCATGACTTCGCTACACTGCGCAGTGCTGAACCGCCTCATCAAAAGTCAATTAGCAAGCGGCCAACTAAGAAAAAGCAATTAAAGCAACAAGACGCACTGAAGCCACGTCGGCCTATAGATTTAACAAACACATCTTCGCCAAGCGGAGAGCAGGCGAATCTTCGCCCCGTTGCCAGTTATCAACTCGTTAAGCTAGGCAAAAGTCTGGCAGGTAGGGGCCTGGTCAGCGGTATAAAAAAAATACCATTTATTTGGAACTAATTTTAATTATCATTAATTTATGTCTCATGTTCGCCTAATGCAGTATAAGAATGAAGTTTACTGAAAATATGGCTTGATTAGTAATTTTAGAGCTATCCGTAGCAGTATAATTTTCTTTAATAAAAATAGGCACACAAATACCACTTGGCATATTTCAACAATTACGCGAGCTAGTACATTATAAACTGAAATGTTTATAAGAAAGTACATTTTCTTATTGTAGGAGAAATACATCTTATAAACATGGTGATACTAAGACTTTATAATAAAATCCGTTACTATTATTATCCTTATAATTTTATTTTTAATAAGAGCATTTTCTATCATAGTTGAAAAACGGATATGAATTCAGATTGTCTGTTCGCTCAATGTTTACGACTCTACGTGCTCGAACTTGCGTAAATTTAGTCAGATTGTCATATAATTAATATATACTATTGTGGTTTACATGGCATTGGAAATGAAGTGTGCAGTTTGTTTAAAGGACACTCAAAGTATACCGTTACATTATGGTCTAGGGGGGGGGAGTCGTTTGCAGTGTATTTTAGCATTGTTACACTATTTCAAACATATTGAAAATCATATATGTCACTGAGGTACCCTTCAAGATGCTTACACTGAAAAAAAAATTGTTGATTTTACAGTAATACTGGCACCCCAGCTGCCAGTATTATACAGTAAAATTAACAGTAATAAACAGTAAAATAAGCAGTAATGCATTACCGCGCATGCGCGGCAGTGTATTACTGCTTATAAGATGAATGTATTTCCCATGACATTACAATATTCCAAAAAAAGGCGCATTTACGCGTCACAGGTTGTACCCCCCTTCCTCCAATATTTTTTGCCTGCCCCCTAGAGCGGTGGAGGAGTGGCAAAAAATATTTTACGCTTTCTGTTGTTGCATAACCTGAAATTTGACATATATATTTAATAATATAAGTTTAAATTTTTTCCCACAGTATTTAATAATAATTAACCACCAAATGCACAGGTTCTTAAAATTTAAATAAAGACAAAATTCAAAATGTGTTTAATATTCATAGTTCACGTGGCATTATAGGCTCAACTGGGAGGAGGGGCGGAATACCCTCCATTGAGTTGGACATATATAAATATGTGTATATTATATAGATATTATGGAGACAAATATGGCTTTAAAACACGTATTTTACTGTACAATTTGCAAAAAAATGTAATTTTTTCTAAAAAATGTCCAAGTTTTTTCAAAAAATAAAATTCAGAAGTGGAATATCTTAAAATTTTCATCTCGTTGGATTATCAGATTTTTTTTTTAATTTTTTTAAACTTTATTTAAAATTATTAATATTTAAAATTTCACACTTTTACTCTCTATGAAATGCAGGAGGGTGGGTGGGGCGTATTTCACATCGCCTATAGCTGACCCCAAAACAGTCAAAATAATTTAAATTATATAATGCATATATATTTATTATAATTTTTTAGTTGTGAAATGCACTAATTTAGTCACATTTGACGACTAACACGCATGCTAATTCGTAGAGGTGTCGTGGATATATTAGTCTTTGACTCTGTTATGGAGAATATAAGCACGTTCTGTGGCGGATAAAAAAAGTCATGGAAGATAGTATTCTTCTTCCATAGAAAACGGCGTAAATGAAAGTGCTTGATTCATCCGGTAAGTTAATAAATCAAATCAAATAATAATAAAAAGAAAATCACACGCGATTAAAAAAAAATCGAAATTGTCCATGTTTTCATTAAAACTAACCTCTCAGACCATAGCTCGAATTTCAAAAATCGAGCCACGCTATTATGTCTGTCCTATTATTTACTTCAGACACATTATGTACTTCTAATGTGTTATGTACTATGGAAGAGGTCTTTACCCTTCCAAGCTTAAGGACTACATCAATACATTCTCAAAGTCCAGCGGGCCATCGATACGCCAGTTAAATAGCGTGGGCAAAAAATTCATACAGACTTAGGTTACAAGCGGGATGTGTATATAGGAACTGCGAACCACCATTTTTTAAGTGAAGTGCAGCAGAAAATTAGCGATTATACTAAGATAACGATTATAATGTACCACTTTACAGTTTAGAAAAGGAATTGCATAAATATTTATAAAACAATTAATAAGCAACCAATTTTAAATGGATTTCATCTTAAACTGTAACATGTTAAGTGAATAAAAAATCAAAAAATTTATTTTGTTTTTTAAGCTATACACATTTCAGTATAGTTTTTGTGTCGTTTTAGTATTAAAAAGTTATTTTTTAAAGTTATTTTTATGCAATTTCAATAATTCTACTTTTTTAATTATTATTGATTAATATTAATTAAGTTTTATACATGTATTAACGTACGATATGATTATTGAAGTTTTACTTAACTTATTCGAATATTATATGTTGTATTCTCTTATATTCATGTCAGTGGGCCCGACCGTAACTATCATAATTATTGAAAATATATCGAAACATTTTTTTTAGTTTCTTTCAGACAAATATTACATAAATTCAAAGTTAATTATGGATATTTTTGGCATTTTATTTATTTATTTTTCGGAGGAGTAAGGGGGATTTTCATCATATATTTTAGTGAAAATGATGGAAAACATTTAATTTACCCAAATAGCAAAACATTATTGAATCAATATTATTTGTATTTCTTCTATTTTAGCCTTATCTTTTTCTTGGCTTATATTGACATGAAATTTGGCCCAATATTAGAGTATTTACATTTTGCCTATGTGTACTATGAAGAAATATTTCGCTATTTCATTTGCAATATAAAACCAATAATTCAGAATTACTGTTGTTCCTTTGCAACTATTTCCAATCTAAACCCAACATTTAACAAATGTTTATATTTCATTGGAAATATATTTGATGGAGGTAATATTAGCAAATATTGGACCAAATTATATCCAATATTGATTTGCTATTAAAGTCCACGGTGTCCAATAAGCTCATTCAGATTTTAAAAATTCAAACAAATTTTACAAATTGTAGAAACGGAATACACTTTTCACCATAAAACTTGTTAAAGTGTCAGATATTTTGTGGCCAAAAAAAACAATTCAAATTTTCTCTAAACTGTTTTTGCTGCAAATATTTCGACCACTTGTCATGTCTTATGCAGCAAACCGCAATGCGATAAGACAATGTTAAATTTTTATTATGCTTATGACTTAAAAAGTAAAAACAGAACCATTATCAGATCACTCGTAAGTCTGTCTGTCCATCTGTCACAGCCGTTTTACTCGAAAACTTTGCAACTTGGAAAGTTTAAACTTGCCAGAGTTATAAAGGCTATTGACCCACATATATATAGATTACTAGCAGAACCACCCGGCTTTGCCCGGGTTACCATAAATTAAAATACAATAACAATGGCGGAGCTTTGGGCATTCTCGACCATAAATTGATAAAAAAGACAATCAGAAATTAAAAATAAAAAAATAATTATAATTTAACGAATTACCTTAACCATTGGGAAAATGTTTCGAAAGCTTAAAAGAAAAAAAAAACACTTTCGTGTTATAGCGGCCCTCTACAATTATGATTATGCTCAGGTTGCAGTTATGATTTTGCCAAGATCGTCGCAACGCTTATATATGCATCCTATATACCCATATATATATTCCAAACACTCGTATATGTGCCATATACGTCATTATACCCATATTATTTGCGTCTTATATGTCGTATATACATCATATACAAATGTCATATAAAGTAAAGCCAGGAGAGATGGCGCGGTCGGAGAGATTGCGCACATAGAAGTTCGGGGGGAAGGAGTAGAGTGAGCGCGCAGCGACTCCAGGTAGTTGTACAACAACAGTAGTGGAGTGTCTACTTGAAAGTGCACGTTGATTGCTTTGAACGTCTAAAATAAAGTATTGCTATTTTGTTTTGTTTTCCCAAAGTAAGTGCTTGAATTTTCATAGGTATACATCAGAATTTCTATACAATGTCAATAGTACAAAATATTTTTAACTTAAACGATATCTCATAAGCTACTAATCTAGACTTACAATGCGAACATCAACGGTTCGTTTTAGAAGAGATCATGTTTAAATAAAAGGCCGCGCAATCTCTCCTACCGAAATTGGAGAGTTTGCGCATCTGCTACTTAGGAGAGATGGCGCAGTGTTCCCATTAGTTTCCATGCTAGGAGAGATTACTCAAATTATTGGTAAATTTGCATATAAAAATGAAAAATGAAAATGGACTAATTTTAAGTTAAACGTGTATTTAAGTAACAAAATTTTATTTTGTAATCTTATCTGGACTTGCTTTTTCGGATTCTTTAATTTTTTTTCCTTTATTTAAAATTTTTCAATCGTTTTTAAAATTACTTCATTTTTCTGATTCTTTAATCATTAGGTTGAAATATTCACTCCTAATACAATAATATTTGTTCACAAAAACCTTACAGCAATGTCATTTTAGTATAATTATTTTTGTTAACAATTTAATTGTAGTTATTATTAGTAACAATCTCTCCTACCCATGTGCGCAATCACACCAACCCTGTAAGGACAGATTGCGCAAAATAACTTTCTTGGTTTTATTACAACTGTTCTATTAAATTGCAACATAACAACCAAATAGCAATGTAAATGCATAAAAAAACAAATGAAGTAAAAATTATTCATGAATAGTTTAGCAAAAAATTAATATTTAGATTTTTTATTGCTATTCTTTAGAATTGTGCGCAGACTATCCTAGCTTTACCTTATATACATCATATACACAGGTCATATGAATACATCATATATGCATCATACATGACTATAACTTGGCCTCATACGTCAAGAAATGTTATATATATATATATATATCACATATTATTATAATGTCATACATGCTTTATAATTTGGCAATTTCATCCTTGGGGGCCGCTATAACACGAAAGTACCAAATTTACAATATATTAATGAAACAGAAACAAAAATATTTCATCCTTGGGAAGGGGTTGCGCTATAACACGAAAATACCAAATTTCTACTTTATTTTTCACATCTGATAATTTGCATCTATCTTTTTTGTAACTTTAAGATTTTGGTAACGATTTTATGCATTCCTATTGCCTATTCAAAGAAAAATTCTTCTTAAGTTACAGAATTTCGTTAAAAACGCTTAAAAAAATAAAGTGACGACGCCAAGAAGCCCATTTTCGACCGAAAACAACAACCATTTTCCCAATGGTTAAAAAATAACGTTACTTTGACTCAAACCTAGTAAAATTCATCACCTTTATAAATCAGAATGCGCGTTTTCTTAGCGCATACAATAGAAAAATATACGATTTTCCTGACAATTAAAAACAAATCAACCAAATCTCGTAGCATTTTGTTAAGTTCACTTTCATATAGCATATATCTATATCATAAAACAAAAACATATCCCTGAATAATGTCGACATGATATTGACAGTAGCAAGGACCTAACCATTAAATTTTGCTTGTACTGCATTTTTATAACTACTAAATATCGCACAATTTCATTTTTTACTCTGTCGATTAGAAAACAAAAATTCACTTTCAAATGCGGTTATAAAAGTTTATCTCAATCTACTGATTTTTGATCGATTTTAAAGTAATTTTAAAGCATGGATATTTTCAGTCTGTGTCCAACCCAATTACGAAAGATTAACTTATTTGATCTTAAAATTATATTATAAAGTAAAGACATGTACTTCTAAACATAGAACATTCAATTTTTATGCGGTCGAATAAAAAACAAATGTACTTTCAATGTTATTTGTTTCAAAAGAGTATCTCAATTTACTGATGTTTTATGGATGTTAAAGTAATTTTCAAGAATGGAGATTTTTAAATTTGCGTGCTACTCAATTACAAATATTATCTGGTTTGTTCTTAAAACAATGTAAATAATTCAGCATTTATTGGTTTACGTGTAATATTCCATAACTAAATTGCCAAATAAAATTAAAACTTAAAAAAATAAAGAAATAAAATATGGGAGGGTCGTCGATAAGTCCGTTAAATAGCGTAGGCAAGAAATGCATACACACTTAGGAAGGAGTGTTTAAGATATATTAATTTCATATTTTTAAATGTTTTAATATCGCTTATTAATTAGACCAAAATCAATATCACCAAAGAAAACATTTTATTTTTTATTATTATTCTAAAAAACAAAACACCTATAAAACTGGAAAATTGCCAGATTTCATTAAATATCGTGCGGATAATTTTAACAGCAAAAATAAAATAAAATAATGGAAACATGGAGTTAGTAAAAATAACTTTAAGAAGTATCTTAATATTTACTTTTAAGTTATGTCTTTATTGCATAACCGAGCCACTACAGTAACATTTTGAAAAATTATTTCGTGTGGCTTAAACGTTATTGTGGGTAAGCCTTTACTTTATGGATAATGATAAAGGTTAATTTCAGAAGATCAAGAATTTCCACTGATAATGAAACATCATTTTAAAATTGAAACTTAAAATTTCATTAATAACATATAAATATATAATGATAAGATGAAAGTTATGTTAATTTTATATGTACTTTTAGTCGTGAAGTTTTTTGTTGAAAAACGAAAGAAATGTAAAACTCTTTAATGTAAAATATATAAAATGTTACCACTGCTTCTAAATCAATAAAACACTTAGAAATATAACGTATAGCTCTAAGATATAGCTGTAGTATGCAATCGAAGTAAAAATAAAACATAGCAGGCGATTATTTAGAGTCAGTTTAAAATCACATTGAAAACTTTCACTTTAATAGAATGTGATTTCATACCTAGCCTTTTTTTAACCTTTTTATTAAATTATTTTCTTGAAATTGAAACGTCCCTATTAAAGTACATAAAGTTAACTACAAATAAATTTAAATTAAGGTACTGCATCATTTTAACGCACTTAAAGTTATCGTTTTCTATTTATATAGGGGGAAAAATGCGCATTTTTATTATTATTATTATTATTTTTTTTTTATAATTACTTAAAAATATAGCGAGTGAGTCTGAATTTTTATTGGCTTATAAAAAGAAAATAAGCGTGTTATCATTTGTATTTAAATTGTTGTGCCTTTTTTTTTAGGGTGTGGCAGCAGGAAAGAATTATTGCATTAGAAATTGAAAAAAAAAACTGGATTTCTCTACTGATAAACTATGGGAAATGTTAGAAAAAAGTCGTTAAGAATAGTCTGAGAAAAATTTAAAGTTGACAGTAATTTTACAATTTTACTCGTGTTCTAAAACATATGTACATCAAGTTTTGTTCAAATCGGATAAAAACTGTAGATTTGTATAAGGAACAAACATACCAAGAACGGCTTTTATATATATAGATAGATTAGCCATTCATAAATATATTTAGGATAAATTTAGGAGGGATAATTATGTTACTTGATTTGTTTTCTATATCATGTGGGGTATTATTCGAAAGATCTCGTAACAGTGAACTCAAAAATATATTTGTTTTAATTTTAGATATTATACTTTCAGAGATACCGTGTAAATGTACTGCAAAAATATGTTCCCCCGCGGGAACATATTTTTTTAGTACTAGTAGTTCCGTTTCCGAATCTACTGAAACTACAATTATGGAAAATTAAGGGTAGTGGGAGTTTTTTTTTAAACCTTGTAGGAAAACTATAGCGATTATCCTAGGTAACATAGCTTTTGAGAAAATCGCATTTTTCCGTTACACACAAACTTTACTTTGTGGATGCTCAGCTGGGGAGGTTGAGGGACGCTCGAGGTACCTATCGACACGGAATCATTCAAGGATTGTTGATAGTGATTCTCGAAAAAATTGTCGGTAACTAGCCAATATATTAATTAAAAACCTATCTAGGAAAACTGTGCAAGGGCCAAGTCAATATTGATTCTTTGTGACTTCTTTTTGAAGCACTCTTGGCATAATGCCAAGTTTAAACTTTGTACAAGGTCTTTGTTTTAGGTAAGGCGAGGTTGTTCTCTGTCACTTGTCCTATACTTCACTAATATAATTAGCTCTACCAAACCCTACGTTGTATAGTTTTTTTTTTATAAAGTCTTATTATGCCTTTAGCAACGAGATTTTGTAATATTACAGTTAGTAATTAATAAATTTATTGTATGGAACCCTTTGTGCGCGATAAAACTCGCACTTGACCGATTATTTAAAAATATGAACTGACTTAGGTGTGTTACGGTTGGTTTCAACCAATTTTTTTTTAATCTACATTAATTATTTAAATCACTTTCTCTACATTTATTTAAAAGCACTCTTTTTTCTTCTGTTTCTAATAAAAATTTAAATAAATAAAAGTAATTGTAATAATAATAATAAAATCAGTTTTTATTTTTTCTTCTTTCTTTTTCTTTTTGCAAAGTAAATTCAACGTTTATAGTCTAGCTTTGCTTCCTGTTTTCAAATACGAAAGATAAATAGCAGGGAGGGAGGTTTCTCAGTAAAAGACCACACATAGTGTATTGGGCAGTCGTGTACGTTTTCTCCCATACCCTTGAATCATGTGTTGTAGTCACCTTGTCTAGTTTTGGTTAAAAGAAAGACCGTCCGCCCTGTATAGGAATTACGTTATCTTATGAGTGTACTATATACGCAATTAGGCTTTGTAAGCTTACGACAGGCTTCAATGGGCTCTGCTATCAGGCGGATAGCTGGCGCCCAGGTCAACAGAGGCTCACAGGACCCCCTTCAGCACACGCCATGGGGGTGAAACATGGCTGCCTTCCCCCATGAAGCGGCTGGCAGGGTGGAACGACAGGCTGGTGCCTTCAAGGAGAGTCCATTTTCCCTTTTGTTTCCATTCCCGTACCCCTGGCGGAGTGGATCGGTCCCGTTTTTCAAGCAGCGCGGGAGAATGAATGTTTACAGTAGTTTTTTGCTTGGCCGTGATACTTGTCGTTTGGCTCGTAAAAAAAAAAAAAAAAGAATGTTTACGAATTATCACTTGGCTGGAAAACGGACTTGCTGCTTGGTGCTTCGTTGAGACACTCATTACTTGGTTCGTAAATTTAGTAGGTGTTGCATAGCGGCGCTCGAAATGATGTATTCTGTGTTACTGAGTTGAAGTAACATTAGCAGAGACATGGTAAAGGTCTAGAGCCATGAATACTCGAGTTTGTGATCGGCATTTTGCTTAAATAGAATGATCGTTGTCTTAGAATAGAGATGAGTCTCTTACCAGGACCACTGCTAATACCCTATAGTCTCCAGTGTGAAGGGCGAAGGAAATATTGTTAAAAGTTGAGAAAATTAATAGTCCTGCTCCAAAAATCAGACTTCAAAAGTCCTCATCATGAGACTATTCTGTCTTTATTAAGACGAGGGATTCCAAGTATTGTCCGTTATTAGAAGGCAACTAAATGTACGGAGGCTACCCAACCCGTTGAAATTAGGTGACTTATCATCTCCTATTATAGTGTAAGCCAAGACCGAAAAGAAACCTGTCAGCTCGCCTGCTGGTATATAGCAATAGTTTTTCTCTCAAAACAAAGAGGAGAGAAAAGTATGTTGTGCAATCGGCTGCAACATTAAAAGAGGAAAGGGGAGTGAAAAAAAAAAAAACCTGCCCACTGATTCAACCATTGAATTCTTCATTCTATGTAAGTAGAATTTACATAGTTTTTATTTACATGTCTCCCTGAGGAGGGAATATATATTTGTGTGACTCAGAGTTGGAGAGTAAGATGCAAAATAAACAAAAATAACTTGTAAATTCATATATATATTTATATTATGATATGTTAAGCATTACAATGCGTATTTGAAAGGTAATTAATGACTTATCTCAGAAAAGTTGATCATCCTTTAATTTATGATGTTATGTTAGTTTTGAGATCCTTAATATTTGATTTAAAGATATTTAATAATCAATATTAATCAACTTTTATTTGGTGTTATTATAGTAAATTTTTTGGGAAATTACATTGTTCTTATAAATTTTAATTATTCAAATAAAGATTGTTTTTTGTTCATTCTCAAATATGGTATGTTCTTCTTTATATGATCTTTAATTAGTATTCTTATATCTACAGCAATCCTATAAGAAAGGCTTAACCTCTCAATTACTGTGAGTAAGGTTATGAAAGCTATGATCTTACTAAATTAATATTTTTTTTAATTTCTTAAATTTTTAATTCATGGTAATAATTTATTTGAAAATTAATTGAGGTTTACGTAAGGTTATTAGATGTAATTATTGTTCCTATCTCAGAAATGGATATACTGATAATTGATGCTAAAGTAAAATTAAGTCTAATTTTATAATTGATTAATTTAATTTTTAATTATCCTTTCTTTGAAGTATTATTCAAAACAAACAACAAAATGGTTGTTTTTTAACAAAAAAAAAAAAAAAAGGGTTTTCAGTTATTTTATACCACTATACGATTCTTGGCTAACCGATCTGATCTTGTTCAGAATCTCCATTGTTGTTCTAAAATTTTAGTACATCATCATATCCCTATTCTATTAACGGATTTAACTCTTTCTCCTTTTGGTCCTCATATTGGAGGAATTTCAGGTTGTCTGCATTTTTCCAAATTATATGATGATTACACTTTTGTTAATTTAATGTGTATGGAGATTTGAGCTTGATCGGGTTGGAGTGGAGTTGGGTGTTCTTTATGCAATTCAGTATGCTACTTGATTTAGAAATCTGTTGCCCCTTACTACATTTAATGTTGTCTTAAAATGATGAGTTCAAAATTATCATTGTTGTATTAACCTATTCGGATTCTTAAGTTTTGATATTTTGATTAGTTTAATATAATTTGCTACCTTTTCCATGGCAACAGATTTCAGTAGAGCTAATCAGGGTATACTTATTTTTTTTTAAATATTTAATTGTCAAGTGAAGATTGAGTAATAAATGAGCTTTTTAAGTTTAAGTAAGTTGTGTTTTAGAAAGAACCCCAAAACCCACAACAAATGGAGCCGTAACAATTCGGTCTCTGGGTTATTGATTTTTTTTTACTTGTATGTATTTATGTATCAAAGAGCAACTGGGTGTTTTTGCAATTAAAATTTTATTTATATGTTCAAGTGTAAAAAGAGGTCTAGGCTCTCTCTCTGTGCTAGTAAGCGACAATTCCCAGTCAAAATTATGTCTTGTGAGCATAACCTTTTCTTATTTACAAAAAGCATAGTCCTGTACTTAAGTTTTATGTATTTATAAGGTTTTCCTTTCCCCTCTCTTTTTCTCATTTTTAAGTTGTTCCCCCCCCTTTTTTCATTTTTTTTTGGTTTGTTTGTCATTTTCTAACTCTAACTATGGCTGATAAGCACTCGGAAGCAATTGCCACTATTCAGCGAAAAAATGCTTTAGTGGATAATTTGTCTAATATTCCCCCATTCAATGGAGAGGCCAGCTCAGTCTGCTTCTCAGATTTTTCTGAGAAATTTGAGAGTTTTTCAAAATTATTCGACTGGACTGAGGAGGAAAAGAAGTTTGTTTTACTTGCTAGACTTTCAGGAGCTGCTTCTAGGCGAATAAAAATTCACAAAGCAAAAACATCTGATGAGCTATTAAAAATCTTAAAAGAGAGTTATACTTCACAGACCACACCAGATGTTGCACTCAGTCACTTTCTAAATTTTAAACAGCCACCCAATATGAGTGTTCAGGAGTTTTATGACAAGGCATATGATATGTCATTAAGAGCCCTTGTAATTGAAGGTATCCAGGGTGAAGTAGTCGATAAAAGCCGAACGGCTCTACTACACTCCATGCTGTTGAGCAATCTTACACCAGAAGTGCGAAAGGGGGTAATTGCGAGAAATCCACAATCCCCAGAAGAGGTCCTCAAAATTGCGCTTCTTGAGGAAAAGGCTTATAGGAGCATTAACCCTTTCTACAACCACCGCGAGGAAATTCTCAACCCTAATTTGACCCAAAACCTACCCTGTGCTGCAGTTTTTCAGCAAGATAGCTCACAAAAGAAGGAGATAGACCAACTAAAATCTCAAATTGATGTTTTAGCAGCTAAGATAGACAGTTTAGTTGATCTTAGGGCTAGGGATGTACAGGAGAAAAACCAAGAGGTAAGACCCGTAACCTGCTATAGGTGCTCCGTACAAGGCCACTATGCCAGAGATTGTCCACTAAATTTTGTCGACTATAATTTTAGAAGGGGAGGTGGTCAAAATTTCAGGAGCCGTGGGCAAAATTATAGAAACAGAGGTGAAAATCCTAGAGGGAACCACAATCAGCGAGGCGGATATAGGGGAAGAAGAGGTGGTTATTACCAAAACAATAGGAGTACAGCTGCGAACAGAAATGAAGTGCAGGCGGTAAATAACACCCCAGTAGCTAACAATGAAAGTGAGGCTTTAAACTATTAGTGGCCGGATCAAATGTGGTCAAGTCGATCCCCAACAGGCCCCTGGACCCCCCAACTGTGTATAGTATGTTTCAGCCCCAATCGTATACATTACCAACTGCAAGAATTTACATAAATAAAGTTTGCCTGAATGCATTATGTGACACTGGTTCTGCAATTAATCTCCTGAGTGGTACGGATTGTAACTATTTAGAGAATTTTGAAACGGAGAATTGCAATATCCCCATTATGACTGTCACCGGTGAGAAAGTTCACCTAAATAAGAAAGTATTTTTAAAATTTGTTTTTGATAATGTTCAATGTCAAGCTGAATTCTATGTAGTGGAAGGTAAATTAGCAGAGGAATTTAATATGATTTTGGGAATGCCATTTTTGAAAGAGTACCGGGCAAGTATAAATTGTGATACAAATGCTGTCGCTCTTAAAGTGCCAGTTTCAGGCCAATGTAAACAAAGCGTAGAAACCCCAAGTAATACTTCAGTGTCTAATACTTACCTTGCTACTAATTCTGTAAATATTTCTAATTCTGTATATAATGTAAATTCAAATAATAATTGTATAAATAATGATTGTGTTGAAAATAGTTCTGTAAATATAAAATGTGTCAACAAAGTAGGGGAGAATTCAAAAAGTAGTAATGCCAACAGCCCCCCTGAAAGTTTTGCATATATTAATGTTCATGACTCAGTCAGTGTTGAAAATGGGAATCATAGTAGTGAAGATATGGTAGTTCAGGACCCGCAGTTGAGTAATATGGGGAAAGATGTTGAGATAATCATTCAAACTGAGTCAGATAAGGAAGTTGAAAGTGTTGCGCAGAACTTTTGCATGCAAACAATATCAGGTGGTAGCTCTGAAGGTAATAATACTGCAAATTTTTCAAGTATTCAAAATGTCGACAATAATCTATCAGCAGCGAGTCAGGTAACCCAGGGTAATTTAGCTGAAGATACTACTGAAATTTGTAATATTGATGAAAGTGAAGATTTGGTACGTATAGAGGATAAGGTACCTGAAGTCGAGGAGGAGAGCAATGAAGATAGCAGTAGTGATAAAACCAATAAAAATAAAAATATAAGTTTCGCTGTGTTATGTAGTAAAATTTCAATTCCCCCGCAGTCAAAAATGTTAGCCCAGGTTAAAAGCTATAAGGAAAATTTTATTAAGGAGAATGATATCCTTATGTTAGAACCTTTGGCGAAAAATTTAAATCAAGGTCTCCTTACCTCCAGAACCATTTGCACTAAAGAACATGGCCTATATATCTCATTTGCAAATTTTTCAGACAATAGTATTCATTTAAATAAAGGAACCTTTGTTGCCAAAATTCAAAAATGTGTAGACCAGTCAAATATACCCGTAACTGATAATAAATTAACCTATAATATAAATTTGGCCCCTCCAATTGGTGACTTTGATCACGCTGATCTCACTTGGAGCTCTGAAATTAATTTAGATCATTTAGAACCCCCATTAAAACTTAAAATGCAAAATTTTCTAGACAAAAACAAAGATGTATTTGCAGCATCGGTCTTAGATTTACCCGGCTGTGATACAATCCCGCATGAAATTAACTTAACTTCAAATAAACCAGTTAAAGGCAAAGCTTATAGAGTCCCCTACAAATTACGTCAAGAAATGGAAGACCAACTTAATACTTTGTTACAGGCGGACATAATTTCCCCTTCCATGTCTGAATTTGCTTCTCCGGTTATTCTGGTTCGGAAATCAGACGGTTCCTATCGACTTGCTGTTGACTACAGAAGACTAAATAAAAATCTTGTTAAAGATGCTTATCCAATACCTAACATCACCGACTCGGTTGATGCTTTAAGCGGGGCTAAATTTTTTTCAACGCTAGATTTAACTAGTGGTTTTTTTCAACAGGTTATTCGCCCAGAGGATAGGCATAAAACTGCAATAATCACCCACAAGGGACTTTTTGAGTGGACCCGTAACTGTTTTGGGCTCTCAAATTCAGGTAACAGTTTCCAAAGACTTATGAATGCTATTTTCGGTGATTTAGGCAATCTTGGAATTCTTGTTTATATCGACGACATTGTAATTGCCTCCTGTGATGTTAATTCTCATTTTGAGAAGCTTAACATGGTCTTTGATAGGTTAAGACTGCATAAACTTAAACTTAAGCCCAGTAAATGCACTTTCCTTTCGAATAAAATACAATATCTAGGTTTTGAGATTTGTAGTGGCCAAGTATCACCTATCAATAAAAATATTGCCGTAATAGAAAATTTTAAACCTCCAACTACCCGAAAGGCTGTTAGGTCATTCATTGGAACTCTATCCTTTTATAGGAGATTTATACCAGATTTTACTAAGAGAGCTAAAAATCTAATCAACTTAACGAAAGAGACAGGAAAATTTTCGTGGAATGAAGATGCACAGAAAGAATTTGAAGACCTTAAAATGGCTCTTATTTCAAAACCATGTCTTGCACTCCCTGATTTTGAGAAAGAATTCCACTTATATAGTGATGCCAGTGGCGAAGCATTAGGGGCAGTGTTATCACAATTAGATGAAAATAACATGCTCCATCCTGTTGCCTTTGCCAGCAGAAAATTGAAAGATGCTGAGACCCGCTACTCCACCACTGAAAGGGAATTACTAGCTTTAGTTTGGGCTACTGCCCACTTTAAATGTTACATTGCTAATACCCATTTTTTCATCTATACAGACCATGCACCTCTAACATTTATGTTAAAAATTCACGACCCTACATCTCGCATGGCTAAATGGATCTGCACTCTCTCAGACTTTAATTTTACAATCAAGTTTGTTAAAGGTAAGTGTAACAGTGTCGCAGACTTCCTTTCGAGGTATGTCAACAATGATAACTCCAATGATACTGTTAATTGTAATTTTTGTATACAAGTCGAAAAGGAAGTTACTTTTATGCCTCATTCCAATCTACTTGAAAAAATTGGTGAATTACAAAAATCAGACAAGAAATGCTGCGAGATTGCAAGAAAACTAGACCAAGGTGTAGAAATTGCTCCTAAATACATGAAATTTTTTTTTAGAGATGACATTTTAGTTTGTGAGGATACGAGGGAGTCAGCTATTTTGAATAAACCTGTAAAGTTAGTCGTGCCAAAAGAATTGGTTACTCAAGTTTTTGCACTAACACATGAGTCCCTAGCGGCTTGTCATCAAGCCTTTCAAAAGACCATTGATCGCATTCGTGAGCACTTCTATTGGCCAGGAATGTCGTCAGATGTCAAGCATCTAGTGGAGTCATGTATTAGTTGCCAGCAGAAGAGAGCTTATAGAGCGAACCAGCTCGCCCCTCTGCAACGTATGCCGACCCCCCAGTTTCCCATGAACAAGGTTCATTTGGATCTCATTGGACCCTTACCACAAACTTTTTCGGGAAATAAGTATATTGTCGCATATATAGATTCATTTACTAAGTGGCCAGAAGCATATGCGGTTAGTTCAACCACTTCAGATGTCATTGCGGACACTTTAGCTGACTTCATCTCACGCTACGGAGCACCCTGTTTTATTACGACGGACAATGCGAAGAATCTAATTTCAGATGCGATAGAGCACGTATATAAAATGTTTGGTATTAAACATATTAAGACCTCATCTTATCACCCGGCTGGCAACTCGCAAGTGGAGAGACAGAATCGTACTCTTAAAAATGCACTTTGTCACATAGTCAACCAAAATCAATCTGACTGGGACACTAAACTAAAATTTGCGCTACTAGCTATGCGTTCAGCTGTCCACTCATCAACTAAACTTAGCCCAGCTGCAGTTATGTATGGCAGAAATATGAATCTACCATATAATCTCTTTTCTCAACCACCTTCTTTTAATTATAATGATGCACCCTCTTTTTGTGAACTCTTAATCCCAGCTCTTCAAAAAGTATACACTGAAGTACATAGTAATTTAATTAAAGTTTCTGAGCAGCAGGAAAAATACCGTGAAAAGACAGCTGTTGATAAAAATTTTAAAATAGGAGATCTTGTGTGGTTATTTACACCCACAGTCGCCCCTGGTAATACAAAAAAATTAAGCAAGCAAAATAATGGTCCTTTTACTATAATTGAGAGGCTAAATGAAGTTAATTTTAAAATAGCGCTAGTTGCTAATCCCAAAAATTGTCAGGTTGTCCATGTTGACAGGTTGTCTTCCTTCAAAGACAGACTCCCCATCTGGTCCAGTGAACCAAAACAAACAATTGGCCTGGGATCGACTGAAAACGTGACCATCGATTCACCACACCAACCGCGCGATTCTCCTCCTGTACGCAGATGCAAGCGTAACCGATTCATTCCCTGGGCACCATATGATAGTAACCGCGCACCAGCAGTAGTGAACGTCAACAATAGCGAAGCTCCGGTAGCGCCAGAAGTGGAGGAAACAGACAGCGACGCGACTGAAATCATAAATCCCTCTCCCCCACCTCCCATTTCTCCGGAGGTTGCAGCGGCAGAGAATAACGAGATGTGCGTAAATAAAAATTTAGCAACGGCAGAAGGCAGCGAGATGCGCGTAGGTAAAAATTCAGCCACGGCAGAAAGCAGTTCAGCTGCTGCGCACAGCGATTCGCGCAGGTCTCGTTCATCGATTCGTCCAGCTGCTAAATCGAATAGAAGTAGTCGTTCAATATCGATTTCTAGAACCGACTATTCGCTACGGGATAGAAGAGACCGTCCGAGTTATAAATACTAACTTTTTTTTTTCGTTATTCAGGCATTTTTATCAATTTTACCTTGTTTATTTGTATTTATTTATAGTTTAGTTAATGTGTATGTATATTTAATTATTTTCTTGGGCATTTTAAAACGGAACTTAGTTTTTCTAGCGTATTAAAGGTTTGTTTTGGTTGTGTTTTGATACTTTCATGTAGGCATTTTTAACCCTTTTTATGCTTATACTTAAGGTTTTTGTCTGTTTTATGGTAGATTATGTGGTATATACCCGTCCACACCCAGTTTTCGTAGATTTTGGGTGTATTTTTGCAAAAAAAAAAAAAAAAAAAAAAAAAAAAAAAAAAAAAAAAAAAAAACGAATGTAATTTTTGTTACTTTAAAATTTTTTTAGGATGTTGTGTTTTGTATGCCCTTTTGCCGAGGTAGATCTGTTTAGTTCAGTTTTTTTTAATGCATCAGTGTTTTGTATATAACTTTTTAAGTATGTGTTTACTTTAATTTCTACATTTTAACTAGATAGATTTATTATTTACTATACAGTTTGTGGTTTTATTTGAGCTTAAACTTTAAGGAGTGTGGGCCCTTTTTCTTTTTCTAGTACATACTGTCTCATGTACATGCCTGTATGTGGCTAAAAGTGCTAAAATTAACTATTTTATTTATTCTACTTCCTATTTTTGTGGAATGTGTGTTTTCCTTCCTGGTGATATATGTCACCACCCCTGTTTTTTATTTTATTTTGTGGAATGTTTTCCCTGTAGTGCCCAAAAGGCCCGAAACTGCTTTTTGCTATAAGTAGCACAGAGGCAGAGATACTCTTTCCCATGCACATTACTTGTACGTGCATTTGTAAAATCTACATAATATCCCGAATCATTAGACTGTGTTCGAAAACAAACATGTGTTCTCATATAAAATTGTTACAATTGTGTGCGTAATTCTCTAACATGGTCTGTGATACCATAATTTGTGTCTTACAGATGTATATGTATATATTTTTTTTTGTGTGTCACCAGTTGCTCTTGTGTATTTTTGTATAATAGAATTAATATGTGTTTTACAAATTTCATTGACATTTACAGTGTTGTAACTATGATATTACTAGTACTTATTTACATTAATAGATAGTGTTGTAATATACTGTGATGCCAATTATTGAAGTTATGTATATAAGCAGTATAGTGACAATTAATCAGTGGGCACTTCTCTTCTTTTTCGGCTATTTTTTTTTTTTTTTTCAAAATTCAATTTATGTATTATTTACAGTTCTGTTGCCAGAAGTCTCAGGAAGGATGCAGTTATGCGTAGGAATGACAGTAGTAGGGAAGTGAGGTTTCACAATCAGGTGGAACATGTGTTCTTTTACAGGTGCAGAAAATATCTTGGTCATTTTAGTGGTAAAATCAGCCTTGTGGTCCCTCCTCTGGTAGTACTCTTTTATGGTCATGTTTCAGGTAATATTTTAGGTAATGGTTTCTACGGATGTGCGAGCTCTGGTTGTATATATCCGGAATATATTGTCAGGGTGGTATTTCAGCGGTGAACTCTCTGGATCCCGTCCCGGATCGATGTATGATCTGTGTTTGTGGGTCAGTTTTTTCAGTGTTGAGGTCCCAGCATGCCATGTGGTACCCAGTTACCTTTCAAAAAAAAATAATTTGTTTTCTCAAAAAATTTTTTTTTAATTAGCCGGGGGGAGCAATCTTGTTACGGTTGGTTTCAACCAATTTTTTTTTAATCTACATTAATTATTTAAATCACTTTCTCTACATTTATTTAAAAGCACTCTTTTTTCTTCTGTTTCTAATAAAAATTTAAATAAATAAAAGTAATTGTAATAATAATAATAAAATCAGTTTTTATTTTTTCTTCTTTCTTTTTCTTTTTGCAAAGTAAATTCAACGTTTATAGTCTAGCTTTGCTTCCTGTTTTCAAATACGAAAGATAAATAGCAGGGAGGGAGGTTTCTCAGTAAAAGACCACACATAGTGTATTGGGCAGTCGTGTACGTTTTCTCCCATACCCTTGAATCATGTGTTGTAGTCACCTAGTCTAGTTTTGGTTAAAAGAAAGACCGTCCGCCCTGTATAGGAATTACGTTATCTTATGAGTGTACTATATACGCAATTAGGCTTTGTAAGCTTACGACAGGCTTCAATGGGCTCTGCTATCAGGCGGATAGCTGGCGCCCAGGTCAACAGAGGCTCACAGGACCCCCTTCAGCACACGCCATGGGGGTGAAACATGGCTGCCTTCCCCCATGAAGCGGCTGGCAGGGTGGAACGACAGGCTGGTGCCTTCAAGGAGAGTCCATTTTCCCTTTTGTTTCCATTCCCGTACCCCTGGCGGAGTGGATCGGTCCCGTTTTTCAAGCAGCGCGGGAGAATGAATGTTTACAGTAGTTTTTTGCTTGGCCGTGATACTTGTCGTTTGGCTCGTAAAAAAAAAAAAAAAAAGAATGTTTACGAATTATCACTTGGCTGGAAAACGGACTTGCTGCTTGGTGCTTCGTTGAGACACTCATTACTTGGTTCGTAAATTTAGTAGGTGTTGCATAGCGGCGCTCGAAATGATGTATTCTGTGTTACTGAGTTGAAGTAACATTAGCAGAGACATGGTAAAGGTCTAGAGCCATGAATACTCGAGTTTGTGATCGGCATTTTGCTTAAATAGAATGATCGTTGTCTTAGAATAGAGATGAGTCTCTTACCAGGACCACTGCTAATACCCTATAGTCTCCAGTGTGAAGGGCGAAGGAAATATTGTTAAAAGTTGAGAAAATTAATAGTCCTGCTCCAAAAATCAGACTTCAAAAGTCCTCATCATGAGACTATTCTGTCTTTATTAAGACGAGGGATTCCAAGTATTGTCCGTTATTAGAAGGCAACTAAATGTACGGAGGCTACCCAACCCGTTGAAATTAGGTGACTTATCATCTCCTATTATAGTGTAAGCCAAGACCGAAAAGAAACCTGTCAGCTCGCCTGCTGGTATATAGCAATAGTTTTTCTCTCAAAACAAAGAGGAGAGAAAAGTATGTTGTGCAATCGGCTGCAACATTAAAAGAGGAAAGGGGAGTGAAAAAAAAAAAAACCTGCCCACTGATTCAACCATTGAATTCTTCATTCTATGTAAGTAGAATTTACATAGTTTTTATTTACATGTCTCCCTGAGGAGGGAATATATATTTGTGTGACTCAGAGTTGGAGAGTAAGATGCAAAATAAACAAAAATAACTTGTAAATTCATATATATATTTATATTATGATATGTTAAGCATTACAATGCGTATTTGAAAGGTAATTAATGACTTATCTCAGAAAAGTTGATCATCCTTTAATTTATGATGTTATGTTAGTTTTGAGATCCTTAATATTTGATTTAAAGATATTTAATAATCAATATTAATCAACTTTTATTTGGTGTTATTATAGTAAATTTTTTGGGGAATTACATTGTTCTTATAAATTTTAATTATTCAAATAAAGATTGTTTTTTGTTCATTCTCAAATATGGTATGTTCTTCTTTATATGATCTTTAATTAGTATTCTTATATCTACAGCAATCCTATAAGAAAGGCTTAACCTCTCAATTACTGTGAGTAAGGTTATGAAAGCTATGATCTTACTAAATTAATATTTTTTTTAATTTCTTAAATTTTTAATTCATGGTAATAATTTATTTGAAAATTAATTGAGGTTTACGTAAGGTTATTAGATGTAATTATTGTTCCTATCTCAGAAATGGATATACTGATAATTGATGCTAAAGTAAAATTAAGTCTAATTTTATAATTGATTAATTTAATTTTTAATTATCCTTTCTTTGAAGTATTATTCAAAACAAACAACAAAATGGTTGTTTTTTAACAAAAAAAAAAAAGGGTTTTCAGTTATTTTATACCACTATACGATTCTTGGCTAACCGATCTGATCTTGTTCAGAATCTCCATTGTTGTTCTAAAATTTTAGTACATCATCATATCCCTATTCTATTAACGGATTTAACTCTTTCTCCTTTTGGTCCTCATATTGGAGGAATTTCAGGTTGTCTGCATTTTTCCAAATTATATGATGATTACACTTTTGTTAATTTAATGTGTATGGAGATTTGAGCTTGATCGGGTTGGAGTGGAGTTGGGTGTTCTTTATGCAATTCAGTATGCTACTTGATTTAGAAATCTGTTGCCCCTTACTACATTTAATGTTGTCTTAAAATGATGAGTTCAAAATTATCATTGTTGTATTAACCTATTCGGATTCTTAAGTTTTGATATTTTGATTAGTTTAATATAATTTGCTACCTTTTCCATGGCAACAGATTTCAGTAGAGCTAATCAGGGTATACTTATTTTTTTTTAAATATTTAATTGTCAAGTGAAGATTGAGTAATAAATGAGCTTTTTAAGTTTAAGTAAGTTGTGTTTTAGAAAGAACCCCAAAACCCACAACAGGTGTCATTTGAGATATTTTATTTGTATTGACACACAACAAAATCTGATTCTTTGACTGGTTTTATGATGCACACCACACTCTGATACGACAAATTATTTTTTTTTTCGGGGGGGGGAGGGGGGATGTGAACTAATTTATGGGACACCTTCTACTTTTAAATATTTCTCCGCTCGTCGTATTTAAAGGGCTTTCACTTCTTACTTAGTGTTCAGTAAAAATATAAATAATACTTGCAACCAGGCGATCTTCGGGGTTAAAGTCAAACCTGTGAATGCTGAGAACGACTGAAAACCTTCGTTGCGGCATCAGTCGAATGGTGCACTCTCCAGAGCCAAGCTTAGAGAAGACGGATTTTAAAATGCCAGAATTAACATCCTTCAGCCACAAAGTTTCGTACGGCCTCCATTCAGGGCAAATTTCTTCCACGTAATCTGAAAAATAACAAGAAAAGAAAATCCGGCATCAAGCATAGATCATGAAACACTTTCCAACACATACAGAGTACTGTAACAATACTTCACTATTTAATAGGACGAAAGATGAGCTCTAAGTAAACAATTTGGAAAGAGTATAACACATTTAAAAACCCAATTTCAACAGTTACTAACTACAGTCGGAAAAATATTCGAATTATTTTCTGCAACTCTGTATATGATCTACAGATTTGAATGTAAACTGCACAGTATGCGAAAATTTAGCTCAGTTAGGAAACGTATAGTACAGTTGAAAATCCTCCTTCTGTAATTTTTGTCAGTAAGCGGAAATGTACTCGAATTCTTTTGTGCAGCCTTAAGGCCTCTTTCTCTCAGAGGTTAATCAATAAATTAATTTATCAATATAAATATCAAAATAACAAAAAGCAAGAATTTGCAGAAAAACCTACTAAATTTTACAAATTTGCGTATATTCCTGAACATTTTGAGAAATTGAAATATAATTTAAAGAAATATGATATAAATTTGATAGCATCCCCTCCAGTAAAATTGAAAACGTTATTACATAAAAAGATTCATTCTGTACCGATGGAAAAATTATCTGGAATCTATAGGATTCCAGTCACTATGGAAATAAAAGAAAATGGTAAGAAATGTTATAAAGTTAAAGACGATATAGGTACGACCTTAAGAAATTTTAAAACTCGTTTAAAAGAGCATATTTCTGATATAAAATTCAATAGAACTAAAACAGCACTTTCAAAATTAAAACAAGAACAATCAGTCGAAATACATTTTGATCAAGCTAAAATAATTAAGCATACATCAACCTTTTATTAAGCAATAATTAATGAATCCATAGAAATTTTAAATAAAAAAGATAAAACATGTAATGATTCATTATCCTACAATATTCCCAAATTATGGTATAGCCTCTTAGGAATTGTTCAAGACGAAATATGATTATCACGTCCTTCCCACCCCTGTTGGTTTGTTTCAATGGTTTGTCCCATTCTCCAGCAGTGAACGCTGTTCTTACTAGTTTTTCGCCATTTGTCTTTTGTGTGCTTGCGTTTTGATTTGTAACCCTAAAGATGAGCAAAAGTTTGCTCGAAAGCGCTCGGTTATCTATGTAGAAATACAGTTTTGTATATAAAAACCCCTTCAGTAATGTATTTTATAAAATGGTACGTATATGTTTTGGGACATTTATGTTGTTTTTAATTAGTATTTATAGTACAAGGTGAATATAGATTCAATGAGTATGTTTTATCATAGCTCAAGTTTTTAATTGCGTACACGACAATTTATCTTTTTCTTTTCATAGCCCTGTATATGAATTTATTTATATTCCACAAACTTCTATTAGTCTACTAAATATAGTTCAGCAGGAAAATGCGTAAACACAATTAAAAACTACCCTTAAACAATTCACTCCCGTAGTCTGTAATACTTTCAAATTCCCTTGTGTAGCTCTGTATATGATCAACCGAGTTTATAAACACACACGTACTATGAAAAAAATTAGTTCAACTTAAATACGCAAACCAAAGTTGAAAACGCATTTATCACACACAGACTGTAAATATCGTACTGTAATCAATATCTTTTGTGTGTCCCTGTAAAAAAACGAAATGCACACAAGAGAGCAATTTATAGTGCACCTCTGTAATTTTCATTAGGTTTAAAATAGTGAAATATCACTAAATTACACTGCAAACGATTTTTCTCCATAGAACGATGTGTAACAGAATTATTTTGTTTGACCCTGTAAATGAATAATAAATATTTTGCAGCCCATATTCTACAAAAAGCCTGTTTTAATGCGCTTCATAATTATATATCAATTTCATTACGTTTTGAATGACGTAGCGTCACAAAATGCACTTGAAACGATTATTTCCCATTGGTGGTAATGTAACGAATTACTTTTGACTGTCCCTGTGAAAAAACTATTAGTGGTACACACTTCAGTTGAAATAGGGAATAACGTACAATAACATACAAAAATTTCAGGGTAATCCGAGCATATTTATGGGAGTTAGAGCGCGAGACAGACGTCAGACGGACAGACAAACCGAAGTCATAAACATTTTTCAACTAGGCTGGAAAGTGTTAATAAAAACAGGAAAAAAACATTTCAAACAGAATCCATTCTATTAAAATCTAATACTAAATTTGCTAAATTAGCTAATACTCAATTTGCACAGTATTTACACTGTATTGCTTCAAGGCTTCGTAAATTTAAATACAAAATTGCCACCCAAACGATTTTATGCAATAACCAATAATCATATATACAGCGGCCTTTCAACCCCCAAACATACTCATATATGACACGCAAATTTGTGACAACTGATTTTTAAATCAATTTCTAGGGGGAAATACCGCGTGTCATGCAGAACAGATATGGTAATTTGTAAAATGTGGTGAATTAATGAGAATTCGCAATACTTACATATCTTGAGTTGGGCAGAACTGAACAAAAATAAACAAATAAAGAATATCCATATTGAAATTCCATATAATGCAAATTTGTGAAAACTCATTTTATTGTTTTGGCTAATTAAAGACGCAATACCTTCAAACCAACTACGCATCCTATTTTATCTATCGACAACTATCTTCAATCCTCAGGCTTCGCTAATTCCTCCACTCCTGTAGGACGAAGGAATATACCGTCCTATGAATTTCACAAGCTTTGGTATTCCTCGTCCTCCCATTGAGAAATCGGATGACCGATCGTGCTTCGCATGCGGCGGGATGCTCTATTGTTTCAAACACTTTAAACAAACTCACCAAACAAGCGCCGCATAAGTCAGCGATCTGAAAATACCTTTCCTCCCTTGCAGCAGAAAGAACGCGCATGCTTGAACTAACGAACGCAGCTATTCCGCGGCGAAAATGGAAAACGGAACTCATTTTCTGGATTAACAGATACATTGTTGCGTCAAGTTTTCCATAACGGAATTAACTAATTTAGGCGGCTTTGAAATGTTTTACATCAACAAAGCACAGTTAGAAAGGAAATTCACCAATTAAGATTTCTTACACAAGATATTTACACGCAAATTAAAGATTTTTACTTTTTCCCATACATTTTCTTATTTTTTATTTTTTATTTTTGCATTTGGGTTACACGGTTAATGAAAGCTGGGAATCCTTTTTAACACTTTCCAACATAGTTGAAAAGTGTTTATGAATTAGGTTTGTCTGTCTGTCTTTCCGACTGTCTGCCGTCTGTCCATGCTCTAACTCGCGTAAATATACTCGGATTACCATGCAATTGTTATATGTTATTGAGGTAAACTATGGCATGTTCGGTATTGAAAATGAAGTCTGTAGCACTTATACTCCGTGCATAGGAGCACTTAAAAGAATGCCGTTACATTATGGTCTACGAGGGAAAATCCTTTGCAGTGCATTTTAGCAATGTTACACTATTTCAAATATATTGAAATTGAAATACATTGCTTAATTGCACTACAAAATGCTTACAATCGAATATGATACATGTAGCACTTATAATTAGTTTATAGAAAAACAAAAAAGAAAACTCCCTTATATTATGGGGAAAATCGTTTGCAGTGCATTTTAATCATGTTATACTATTGCAAACATAAATGAAATTGATATCAATTTATGAGGTGCACTAAAATATGCTTTCTGTAGAATATGAAGCGTAAAGCAATTATCATTCGTTTATAAAGCCACACAAAAGTATCCGGTTACAAAATGATTAACGGGGAAAAACTGTTTGCAGAGTATTTTATTTACGTTGCACTATTTAAAATATAATGAAATTGATATGCATTACTGAGGATTACTGCAATATACCTGTCATAAATACGATGTGCATAGCATTTATCGTTCAAGACTCTATGCTAGCAAACCTTCACAATTATACCCTTTGGAATGTAAAGGTGCATACGTATCTCTTTTGGATAGAAATTTAAAATTTAACGTAGTATAAAAATGAATTAATAAGCGCCTTTAATGAGTGGTTGTCATAATGCATTAAATACAGCAGAATCTATATATTTAAAACGCTAAGCGTTTTCTTTCGACAGTCCGTGAGAGCAAACTACTGCATCAAAATATATCATTCTTTTTTTAAATGAAAGGTATTTGAACACAGATTTGTTATCTTACATTCGTTTGTTCAAAAGTTTCATTAATTAGTCGTAATTTTAAATTAAACTTTTATATCTGCGTATGACGTCATAAAGTCAATCGCCAGAGGACGCTGCAACTCTGCCCAACATTGAAGTCTAACCGAGGCTAACGAAAGTCTACCACGGTGCTTTACGCGTATCTTTTTTTACAGACCGAGGGAGCCACGTGATGATCGAATGCACCAATGCAGGTGTACGAAAAGAGCATCACGTCACTCTGGCGGTCTGTAAAAAAAGATAAGTGGAATGCACCGCGGTAGCCTGTCTTTTTCGTTAGCCTCGAGTCTAACCGTATGACTCTGACCGTCACTTCAAGCTATCTTGGCAAGGTAGAATTGTAAACAAAGATCGATTACATTGTAAAAACATCAATGCCACCAATTTATTTACTTTTAACATTTGCTAAAACAATAAAACTAATGCAAAAAGTTCAAAATTTATTAAATTACACAAAAATTTGGTTTAAAACATTAATAAATTTTATTAATTAAATAAAAAAATCCTTACAGGATTTAATGAAACAGATGTCGCAGACGCACCACCAATTTGGTGAGAAAACCCAATTTTTACACATTATTTTACACTCGCATTTAATTGTATTTATTAATTATTTTTATATTATATTATTTTATTTATTTACACACATATTCAATTTTATTTTAAAACACCAGGTTGCCATACAGAGTAAAAATTGTCATTTTGGCGCCAAAAGAAACCCCTGTGTTTCTCCGACATATGTACCGATTTAATCAAAATTGTTTGGGTGCACCGCATATTCTAAAATTAATTAAATCCGTGATTATTGTTTCTTTCTTATAGATTCAAAATAAGAAAAATTAATTCTTAACGGAATACAACTTTTTAATCGATCGGAAATTTTTTCTTAGTTCGAGCTATACCAAAAACAAACATTTTACAGGTAACAGAAAAATCGCCGAAAATGACTGCTTCTAATCTGTATATTATATAAGAGCAGCCGTAATCTATATATTTAAAACGCTAAACGTTTTCTTTCGACAGTCCGTGAGAACAAACTACTGCATCAAATTACATCATCCTTTTTTTAAATGAAAGATATTTGGACACAGATTTGTTATCGTACATTCGTTTGTTCTAAAGTTTTATTAATTAGCCGTAATTTTAAATTAAACTTTTACTTCTGCGTCTGACGTCATGAAGTTAAATGCCAGAGGACGCTGCAACTCTACAGAAATTGAAGTCTGGATCTTACCGTAACTTCAAGCTATCTGGGCAAGGTAAAATTATAAACAGAGATCGATTATCTTTTAAAAGAGCCATTGTCACAAATTTATTTACTTTTAACGTTTCCTGAAACAATAAAACTAACACAAAAAGATAAAAATATATTAAATTATTCATAAATTTGTCTTTAAACATTAATATTTTTTTTTTATTACATAAGAAAATATCCTTACATGATTTGATGGAACAGATGTCGCAGACGCACCAGGATTTGCATGATTTTTTGACGCCTTTTTGCCGAGAAAACCTTTTTACACATTATTTTATTAAACACGTGCATTTAATTGTACTTATAAATTATTTTTATATTATTTTATTTGATTTATTTACACACATGTTCAAATTTATTATAAAACACCAGATTGCCATACAAAGCAAAAATCACCCTTTTAGTGCAAAAAAGAAACCCCTGTGCGTCTGCGACATCTTTATGAATTTAATTAAAATTGTTTGGGTGTACTGCATATTGCAAAATTAATTAAATCCAGGATTATTGTTTCTTTCTCAGATTAAAAATAAGAAAATTTTATGCTTAACAAAATACAATTATTTGATCGATCGGAAATGTGTTCTTAGTTCGGGTTATACTGAAAATAAACGTTTTACAGGTAACAGAAAAAATTGCCAAAAATGGCTGCTTCATGAGCAGTTATTACAGTTGATGTTGGATAAAATATAAAAACTTTACAACGTTTATTCGAAACACCACAGAAAACACACGCTATTTTTATATAACTAGGGGATATTTAAAAAGAATAACAGAACTGACAATCTTCACTAATGTAATGCATGAAAAAGTAAACAAATAAGTGCCTCAGCAAATCTTAAAAACATATATTTCTTAATATACCTATAAAATGCAGAAAAATATTCTGGTACTTCTCCATTATCAAGTCGACCACTTTCCATAAAATAATCCATCGTCAAATTATTCGCCAAACTGTAACGCACAATAAACAAACGTAAGAATGTTACCATGAAAATCTAAAAAAAAAAAAAAAGAAAAGAAAAAAAAGAAAGAAAGAAAGAAAAGTAAAAAAAGAAATTTGGAAGTAAAAGTAATAAAAACTAAAGTATCATTTATCAATAACTTTAAACAATAAAACTTACACTATATTAATGAAATACAATATAGGTCTAACATTTTAGGAATTATTTTTGTAGATTTATTATAAGTTCATTTAACGACTCTTTACTAGTGGCAAAGTCCTATTTCTTTCACTGTGGATTTCTTTCTCGACTCTAAATTGGGTAGTCTACTTTTGTACGCCATCCAAAACCCAGTGGCAGTTTTTAGAAATGTATAACGATAGTGACAACAAAACGACGCTATTGCTTTCGCTTTATCGCGCTTACATCACTTCTAAATACCGTGAAATTTCAATTCTTACATCATCAATTACAAAAATGTTAACTTTCGAATGCAATTTATTTGAAAACTGCCGCTTAAATTAACGATTTTTTAAATAATTTTCGAGAATGAATTATTTATAAAATCTATCTCAACAATGGCCATCAGTTTGCTTAAATAATGTAAAGTAGCCTCTGAGAAAGTTTCCACAATTGGAAATTGATTTCCCTAACCAACATGAAAAGTGAAAAAAAAAAATAAATAAAAATCCCCCTGATAAATCATAATATCAGACTATCCGTAAGATAGAGCATTTTGACGCTAAACTGAAATCTGTCAACAAACAAAAACAGATTTTCAGTTTATGGTGAACATAAAGTTGATATACTGAGTTCGTTGATGTATGCGCTGCATCAGAATATGCTAGGAATTGTATTTTATTGTTTTTTTTTTTAAGATACGTTGGGTATTTCACTGCATAAGAGGAAAAAGATCACAGATTGTGGAGAAGGGATAATCATCCTGATTATGGAAAGGGACCGAAGAAACTATACAAATAAATTACACTTGAAAACGTTAAAAATCTGCCTCATCTTCAGATTGAATATTATTATTGTGAAAAAGTTTCTCCATCTTTACATAAAAATTGATTAGCTTAAAAAAATGGATGTGTTTTAGAAGACGTGGATTTGAAACGAACAATATGAAAAGTGCCTCTTTAATCAGAGGACATTTCAAAACTTTTCATTTAAACATTTTAATACATTTTTAATGTCGAATTTCGACGGTGACTTTGGGCAGATGCAATGCATAAGCTCTCACTCGGTTACATTATCATAAGGGGAAAAATGTGTGCTTTATTTACAATGTTCTTTTTTTTTTTTTTACTGAATATGATATGGACGTAGGAATATACTATTTGTATGGTACTTCATAGGTCCCTGAAATTTCTTTTCTTGCAGTGGTGAATATGGCGGTAATGTCGAACTGATTTACATTATACAGATGCTTACGAATTGTTTGTTTGGATAAGAAAATTTTAGAAAATGAAGAATATTTCTCAAAAAGTAAATCAATTAAAGACTTATTAACAGTTACTGGAAAACAAAATTTAGAGTTCTTGTTTTCGTTGTTAACAGTGTCTAAATTAGTCTTTGAGGTTGTTGAGGCCAATGTTCTTGACTTAAAAAAAGCCATTTAAGACCCTTCCACCAAAGGGAGCAATCAGGAAGATCTTTAGGAGATAGCCCTCTAGAAGCAATATCAGATGGATTTTCCTTGCCTAGGACATACCTCCAGCAGTCGGATGGAACAGAGTATAAAATTTCAGATGTTCTATTGGCCACATAAGGTTTCCATCATCTAAGATGAGATGATAATCATTATAGAACAACTTGTGAATCAGTCCATGCATAGAACTTAATAACAAATGTATTCAAAATAGTCACTAATGTAGCATACAATCTAGAAAGTAAAAGAGCACCATTCAGTTCAAACTTTGGAATCGAAATTGATTTCAGTGGTGCTACCTGGCTTTTAGCAACTAAAATGGTCACCTTTGATTTAATTTCATGGGGTTATACCACATATATGACTGCAGCATATGCTAATTCTGAAGCATGACTAAATCCATGAAATATGAGCTCTTTACTGGAGACTTGGATCCATCGAGGAATTCGAATAGGACAAACTTGTTCACATTCCTATTGGAATTTTTACCAATTTGCTTGGAAATTTTCGAGAAGAACAGTATCCCAATTCAATTTCATCAACCACAATTGTTGATAAAATATCTTTATAGAGATGGTGCATGGTGCCAAAAATCCCAACGGATCAAATAACTTGGCCGATTGGAAAAAAAATGTTCTTTTAGTCATGTTATCATCAAATTGCAAATTAACTTTAAAAATAAAAGCATCATTTGTAGAATCCCAGGTAAGTTCTAAGGCTTTGGAACAATCATCTGGATGAATTTCTAAATTTGTTGACTCAAGAAAATTTAACGATAAATAAGTCATAACGTCAGAAGAATTAGATCTCCACTTCCTTAAATGAAAACCACTATTTTCCAAAATCATTGAAAGTTTTCAAATCATTCTAATAGCCTCTTCACTTGAGATTAGACCTGACATACAATCATCAACATAGAAGTTCTCTTTAATTATTCCAGCTATTGCAGGATCATCTTTCTCTATGTCCTTTCCAACTTGATATAAGCAGTGAGTAGCCAAGAATGGAGCTGAAGATGCACCATAAGCAACAGTTTTCAGCCACTATTCCTTTATAGCAGAGTATGCAGAATCTCTCCAAACAATACTCTGCAAATCTTGGTCTTCTGGAGCAACTGAAACTTGTCTATACATTTGCTGAATATCAGCAGTAAAAAAAAATAGGATTTATTCTAAATATTGTCAGAATGGTGAAAAGACTTGGTTCTGAAATTTGACCAACTGCTAAAACAAAATTTAAAGAATTAGCATTAGGAGGCTTGCATGAACCGTCAAATACACTCATAACTTTGTAGAAATATAATTACTTTTTGTAATAGAATGATCACTAAGATAATATACTTTGTTTCTAATGGAAGTTTAAGTTTCTTCAATAGGTGTCATATGACCAAGTTCTTCATACTGCTTCATAAAATTTCTATATTTCTTTTCAAAATTTTTGTCAAACTAAAATTTTCTCTCCATGGCAAACAAACGCGATACTGTCATAGCTTTAGAATCGCCTAATTGCATCACATCTTTCTAAACAGGCAACTTAACTTCAAATCTACCCTCTGGATTAATCTGATAAGTTGAACAAAAATGATGTTCACAAAATTCTTCTTCCTCTGACAAATGTGATTTTTTAATATTTATTTCTTCAGCTTGCCAAACTTTTTGCAATAACATATCAACATTTAATTCATTTTCAACACTAAGGAAATGTGATTTAATAGTAGAAGAATATTTACATTTAGGTTCTAATTTTTCAGCTACCACCCAGCCAAACATAGTATTTTGGGCAATTGGCTCATTCTCAGTACTCACAATTCTACCATATCTTAAATTAGTAAAGAAACAGTCAGATCCTAAAATAATATCACATTCTTGAGGTTTCATGAAATCCTTATCTACTAATGTAATATTTTTAAGATACTCTATATTTTTCATATCAAGTAATTCAGCCGGTAACTGAGATGTTACTTTAGGAAGGATACATGTCTGAACTTTTAAGGACTTATTAGAAAGCTTTGACCCAGCTGTAAGAATCACTGAACTTCGAGTTTGTCCAGCTGATACTCTGGCAATTGCATTTAGAAAAATTCTATCATTTTTTTTTAACCCTAAAGTTCTTATAACATTTTCACTTACAAAAGTACATTCTGAACCAGAATCCAGCATAGCTCTGAAAGAATAGCCTTTATTTTCATTCTTATATAACAGAACTCTAGCAATAGGAAGAAAAGAAACAAATTTGAAATTATTGAAAGAAGCACTAGAATTAATCTGTAATTCATGAGATGGTGACTCGTGTACAAATTATTTATTCGAAAGATGGTTTTTGTTCTCAGATGAATGAGGAAATAATTTAGTTTCCTCTGAATAGTACAAGCATTATTACCCTTACGCTCTTCATGTAAGAGTGTATTGTATTTACTTCCACACTTAAAACCTTTTAAGTAAGAATTGGAATACTCCTTAACCTTATGAGAATTTATACACAAAAAAAAACAGTTATTGCGCTTAACATTTTTTTTGGCAACAACATCCATAGATTTAAACTTCACAGATTTGTATAGTGGATGCGTTCCTGGACACGTTAAGTACACCTTTGATTGTTTATTATTTGAAGTGTTCTTAGAACCAACAAAATTAGAATCTTTTGAATGTTTCGTATCATTTTCATTATTTGAAATAATTTCTAATAATGAACATCTTACACTTCAAAAATCAAAAATATCTTTCAAAGTAGGAAATTCAGTTTCTGTACTTTCTAAAAACCAAAGTCTTCTACTTTCAGGATCAAGTTTTTGTAATAACAAATATATTAACCATGGATCTCTATTTGTAGCTTCATCACCAACAACTTTCAAACCCCTAATAACTTCATCTCTAGTATTAAGCAAATTTATTATATTTATGCTATTAGGTTGAAGAACTGATTTCTGGTCTAAAAATAATTTAATCAAAGAATTGACAATCTGTTTCTTTTTATCATACTGGTCTAACAATTTTTCCCAAGCTACTTGGTACGATTCAT
The DNA here is from genome assembly GCA_963931845.1 of Maratus michaelseni. NCBI lineage: Eukaryota > Metazoa > Arthropoda > Arachnida > Araneae > Salticidae > Maratus > Maratus michaelseni. The sequence goes on from OZ007587.1 coordinate 193,380,182, forward strand.
TAGAAAGAGGAATGTGTTTAATTAATGAAGCTGGTTCTTCAGAAAGTAAATCTTTAAGGTACTGGAATTTCTGAATACCACTCAAAGCTACTTGGGAATGGACAGTGGAAACAAACATATCCTTAAAATTTGTCCATCTCCTGCTCTTTTGTAGTGATATATGTACATGACCCGTTGAATGGAATCCCATTTGATGGTGACAACCCAGCCAGGTGTGACTATGCGCTTGGGACCAAGTTTCTTCGAGGTCCCGGGTTGACGAGAAGCACCTCCTGCAAGCCACGTCAAATGAACTAGTCGCTTCCTCCTTCCCTAGGATTTGATATTCGGAAGACGTGGTACATTAATGGAGAGTGGGAGTGTTCAACATGGGCTTAGGACCCGGCTTCCCTATGGGATCCCGGCTACGAGGCTGTAGTTCACTCTCACTATCCGCCCAGGTGTGAAATAAGTGGTGTCCTCTAGATAGGGCTCCACCGTATCGCTTCGACCTTTGTCGTCAACTCATTTGGGAAAGGGTGACGAAGTGCAGGTAGGCTCACACCCCCGCTCTCCCCCGGCCCAAGAACACCACCTTGAGGGGTCCGGGTAAACCGGTTATTTCTTGGTTGTGACTCGTATGGGCTTACGGGAGCCTGGAATCGGTGGATGACGTACGACCACCTTCGGCGGCCGTAGCCTCTCATTTTACCCATCATACGTAGTACAGGGTAAGTCTTGTAATCGTTTTAAAAATCGAAAAAAAAATTTGACGGATTTACACGTTTCAGATACTGGAGATTCCGAAAAACATATTTTTAGAAAAAAAATTGCCGTCCGTATGTGTGTTTGTATGTCTGTAAACGCTCTATCTCCCGAACAAATTGAGATACAGTCTTCAAATTTGGTATTTCCTTAGTATATAATAATGGAAAGAAGCTTATTGAATTTCAGTAAACTCGATTATCCGGAACTATTTTTTTCGGACTTTCAAAATATTCGTTCAGATAAAAGGTATGTAAAATTTTTCGAATTTGTTTATTTTAAGGTGTGAATATAAAAGACAATTCAAAAACGTAAATTTTGTATAAAGAATGAAGTCGATCGGATAATTAGTTGCGGAGATATTTGTAATCTTATTTTCCACATTTATCGATTTTTCATGACCCTGTATTCCATCCAAATATCAATTCATATTTTAATTGGAAACGAGACGCTTAATCAGACGCAATAAACCGTTCGTTAATAAGATTATCATTTTTGGAGTTATAAGGATGTTTCTTTTACGCAATTCAGTAATAGAACATTTAAAGTTTATGACGTCATCAAGCCACGATTTTATTCGAATTGCAACGCATTTTATAAGTAGTTTACACATGTTTTATTTTCATATTTTATATTATACATATTCATGATGTTTAAGTATTACGGTGGCCCCCAACGACAGTTTTTTAAAAGATCCATTGGGTTAACTGTATAAGAGGGAAAATATCCCCGACTGTGATGGAAAACGGATAGTCATCCTGATTGTGTAATGGGACTGAAGAAACCATGCAAATAAATTACACTTGAAAACATTAAAATTCTCCCTCATCTGCAGATTGATTTATTATTATAAAAAAACTGCGTCTTTACATAAAAATTGATTACCTTAAAACAATGAAGGCGTTTTGGAACATATGAATTTGAAACAAAGAATGATTAAAGAGAACATTATAATACTTTTTATTTAAACATTTTAAAGTTTTTTTAATGTCGAATTTCGACGGTGCCTTTGGGCAGGTGCAATGCACATACGCATAAGAGCTCATTGGGTTGCATTATCACAGAGGGAGGGGAGCAAAATGTGTACTTTATTTACTATGTTCTTATACTTACTGAATATGAGATGGACGTAAGAATATACTATTTGTATGACACTTCGTAAGTCCATGAACTTTTCTTTTATGCAGTGGGGAATATAGTGGTAATGTCGAACTGATTTGCATTATACAGTTGTTTACGGATTGTGCGTTTACAGTTTGCATTGGAAATAGTACTGTATTTCACTGGGAGGAAAAAACTTTTAAAATAAAATATTTTAAAGTCTGTTTCATACGCACCCCTTCTTAAATAATTAAGAAGCTTATTTTTCTGATATTGTTATAGTCATATTTTTCCGCCAAGTTTTAACGGGTTCCATCAAGTTATCTGTAGAAAATACTATTAATTTACAGCTTTATAAAGTTATAATCGACAGACTGGAGATCGCTGCAAATCAATCCTATTTAGTTTATAAACCAAGATCGATCAATGAGAATTTTGAATACTTACATGTCTTCAGTCGGGCAGAACTAACAATAAAAATAAACAAGAAAGGAAAATCATGCGTCATCCATAGTTTATGAAAAACTTTACAACACTTCCAGAATACTTTAACAAAATTTCGCCGTTTAATAAAGGTAGAAGATACCTAAACCTGATTTCAGCAATTACCTTCATAGCCAGATAGGCACTACAATTATTTTGGGCATCCGTGTATGTGATCTACAGATTCGTATATATTCTACATAGTATGTTAAAGTTACGTCTAGCAAGAAAACGCAAGCACAACTGAAAATTCACTTTTAGGAATTTTTACCAATAGACAGAAACATATATTTAAATACTTTTGTACAGCCATGTATATTACATACTGATTTTTATGCACGCCACATATTAAGCTGAAATTTAATTCAAGGAAAATTATGCCCAAAACTACTGAAATCACACTTCCAGACACTACTATTCATAGTCGGCCATATATCCAGTTCTTTGCATAGCCCTGTATATGATTTTCTTTATATAGTTATAGTACATTATAGTACAAACATCTCTTAGTATACACACTATAATTGAGCTTGAAAATGCATAACTGTATTTAAAAGCGCCTTTAAGCAATTCATGCTCAGTAATGCTTGCCAATATTTTTGTGTAACCCTGTGTATGATCTATAAAATTTATACACACCATGTAATACGGAAAATTTAGTTAAACTTAAACAAACATATCATAACAGAAAACACACGTCCAGAAATCATCTCTAATAGACAATATTTCGGATACAGTACTGTGTCTAAAAACGTTTGCGTGACCCTGTATATGAATTATAATTACGTTGTACTCAATACTCTACAGAAAGCATGTTTTATTGGACCTCAGAAATTCATATCAATTTCGTTATGTTTGTAACAGTGCAGCATCCTTAAAATAAACCGCGATCTATTATCATCATAGACCATAATATAATGGAATTCTTTTGGGTGTTTCTGTTAATGAACTGTAAGTGCTCCGCATAAAATATTCGAAAGTAACCTTCTTGTAGTGCATCTCAATAATGTATATGAATTTCATTATGTTTCGAATAGCATAACACCATTAAATTATACCGCAAATTATTTTTCTCCATTACACCATAATATAATGTAATACCTCTGAATGCCCCTATAAATGAACTATAATGGCCACAAACTGCGTTTTCAATACTGAACATGCCATGTCAAACCTCAGTAACATATACTACATGGCAATCCCAGTATATTTACTTAAGTTAGAGCTCGGACGAACAGCCAAACCGAACTCATAAACACTTTTCAACTAAGTTGGAAGATGTTAAAAATTAAAGAATATCCATAAAACACAAATTTCTATGAACTCATTTTTCTCATTTTCCTTCTTTCTTTCTTTTTCATTTAATTCTACTTATTCAAGATGCAACACTAATAAAACTTTACAATTATGTTTTTGGAATGTAAAAGTGTTTATGTATTCAATCTGGATATATTTATAATTTTAAATTTTAATATAATATAAAAATGAATCAATACCACCTTTCCTAATTGTTTGTTATTATCATTAAATAGTTCAGCATTTTTTGCAGAAAAGGATATTTTAAAGCTTTACAGAGCGATAATCGATAGGCTGAAGATCGTCATAAATCAATCTACTAATTACCGTAATAATATGCAGCGCTCTCGTATCGCACGTGCACCTTAATTTTTAATACATCCGTTGACAAAAAAACTTCTGATAAAATAAAAACAGGAGAAACATTTCTAACAAAATCCATTCTATTAAAAACTAACGGCTAATACTAAATTTGCACAGTATTTACGCTGTATTGCTTCAAGGCTTCGTAAATTTAAATATAAAATTGCCACCTAACGATTTTATGCAATAACCAATAATCATATATACAGCAGCCATTCAACCCCCAAATATACTCATATATGACACGCAAATTTATGACAACTGATTTTTAAATCATTTTCTAGGGGAAAATACCGCGTAGCATACAGGAACAGATATGGTAATTTGTAAAATGCAGTGAATTAATGAGAATTCGCAATACTTACATGTTTTGAGTTCGGCAGAACTGACCAAAAATAAACCAATAAAGAATATCCATATGAAAAATCCATAAAATGCAAACTTGTGAGAACTCATTTTATTGTTTTGGCTAATTAAAAATGCAATACTTTCAAACCAACTACGTATCCGATTTTATCTATCGACATCTATCTTCAGTCCTCAGTCTTCGCTAGATAAGGTTGGTTTATCAGTACTTTAAAGTGGAAAATCCCGTTCATCCATTCAAAAAAAAAAAAGATGATTGAGAAGAAAAAAAATTAAATGAAATGGAAAATACTCACCACGCTTTGTCTCCTTGATATTACATGAAATACTTTTTCTTGTATAGTAAATGAAAGATCGCAGTTAACAACGATAACAATTATTAAAGCATAAAAATCAACTCAAAACAAAACATATTGCATTGGCTAATCAAATAAGATATCAGGGAAAGCATACTTTTACTCAAAATATAAATAGATGGAAGTACAAGGTGATCGAAATGTTGAACACCAGAAAAAAATATTTTATTAAAAGATATATACATGATTCAAAGTAAGAACATAAATTAAATTGAAATAGTGTTAATTCTGAGAAACAAAGCTTAAAGAAAAAATAACAAATAAGTAATCTTAATTATTTTTCAATTAATTTTCAGCTGTGAAATTCGCTCGAAATTATTGAATAATAAACATGGGAATTTTAATACTGCTATCTAAGAGAGATACAGACGATGTGAATGAGAGATGCCAAACTGGGTATCGTCTTCGTAGATCAATGGTTGAGCATTGGAGCGTTATTCCAAGGGTCCGGGTTCGATTCCCGGCTTGAACATTTTTCACTCTGTCGCTATTACGTTTAGATAGCAATGTGAAAATTCACATGTTTATTATGAAAAAATAACAATGACACACGATATGTTGAAAATGTGTCCAGTTTCCTTGAATGTGTTTTACCGCATTTCAGACCATGCTTCTCAAAATATTCGGTTGCTTGTTTTTTGAATCGCATATTCAATGTTTTATTTTAAGTCATCTATAGTGTGAAGACTGTTCCCATGAATACGTGCTTTTGGGTGAATCGCACAGAAATAAATCAGATGTTGACAATTCGGTAGATCGTGGAGGCCACAGTTCTTTGGAAATGAGGCGTTGTTCAAAGAACATCTCTGATGACTGACAGTATTGCATTAGAAGCATGCTTAAGTCACATTAATGAAAGATGTCGCTGTGATAAAAATGCTCAGTCATAGAAATTCTTTATGCTTGAAAAAATTTCCCTTTTATTCTGCACCAAACAAACGGTTCTTACACGGGACAGCAAAAACTGCAATTGAAATTTCTACTGCTATACCATTTTCAACAGTTAGGATTGTGTTACCATTTATTGAAAAATAATATCATTATTATACATTGTGGATATTGTACAATTTTTCAATTTTTCAATTAGGAGACATTTCGGTCATCTGTATAATGAAGATTTAAAAAATAAACACGATAATGCACTCATATTTTTAACCAAAAATCAGTGTGTTTCAACTACATAATATAAATTTTTATAGCAAATGGTATCGTCGAACAACAGATGACGCTATATTAAACTTGCTCAAATACGCAGCTCTTCTTCCAGTGGGATTTCTGAAAATCAAAAATTTATATTCCTAATACCTAAATGAATAATATTAGAACAGGAAGCAAATGAAAATAAATAATAATAATAATAGTCTGTCATTATCATTTGTTTAAAAATTTAATTAGAAAAATAAAGAATAGAAGCTAAAATAACCCGAAACCGACATAACGACGGCCATGTATGGAGTTACTTCTTACAGGTTTTTCAATATTGGAAGATTAAAAAGAGCTAAATGATTTTTTAAAATCATTGATCACTGAGTGATGAGCAATATTTACTTGATTTTTAACGAACTTCCATTAAAGGAGGTTCTATAAGTCGTCTGTATCTTTATTTTTTCTATGTATGTCCGTGCTTAATCCTCGAATGGATGATTCGATTTTCATAATTTTTTTCTATTTTTTTGAAAAACCTCGATCTGCAGATGTTCATGTTGCAATATCAGTATCTAAAAAGGATAGATTTGTCTCTGTTTTCATGTCTTTTTTTATTAACTTTAGACTATGTTTGATAGTCAGTCGGGTCTGTAGTTTAGTAAATGTCAAAAGGTTCGATTTTGCAGATTTTTCTCCAGCACATCTCTTTTTTTCTAGCAATAATGTTACGTATTTTCATATGAAGCTTTCGTCGGCTCAATACTTTTCTTCTAAAACGTTATTTATATTTCCTTCACAAAATATTTCTTTTTTGTTATTTTCCCTAATCTTATAACGAGTTTATATTAAGCATATTTGTGTAGAGTGCTACTGCATAAACTTTTCTTTGAGTGCCAACGGAAAGGGGCTGTAACGTAAGCTCCACAAATAAGGTAAACAGATACTGACAAGTAAACTTTCGCAAAAGGTTCTAATTTTCTCATCTACGATCCACATTTAAATTGTCACTAGGTTCAATTAAAAATGCCTGGGTCCGAATTAATTTTTTTTTTAAACTTAATACCTAATATTTTATTAAGAATGTTCTCAAAAAACTACTTTTCGAGGCGAAACTTCCTAACACATTTACCGACTCAAATATAAACGCATAAAGAAACTTCCAGTCATGTCTGTTGAAGCCATTTGTAATCGAAACAAAATCATTTTTCAGTAAATAAATTTCACTTTGAGTTACAAACGGTTATTGTCGGATGACAATCTCAATTGGGCTGTCGGTAAATTCAGTTCAAAATCCCATATTTGACATCATTTTCTAAATGATCCTCTAACTTTGTCAAAAAAATTTAAACATTATTCGATTCCATATATTCTGAATAAAACACCTGTTAATCTCCTGCTTTTGAGAACAAAAATGAATTCACGAATGTGCCAGAAAGCTGCAAATTTGTATTTTAGAACTCATTGGCTTAAAATACAGGAAGTCCGTAATAATGTTTTCCAGGTACGTTTTCTCTTTGCACCATTGACACTCACACAGCTTTATCATAACCGAATTATCTGAAGAACATATTTTCCTGAACCGTAGTTTTGGATTTCAGTTAAGCCACATTTAGCAGGTACAGTAGTAGCAAATTTTTTATAAAAAATATATAAAAAAGCGCAATCCAAAATGTCCTATGCGATCAATCTCTGGATGTGCAGTCAAACAAACAACGGTCACTTTTTTCTATGGTTAGAACAAGAGCACCTAACTCATTCACTACACTACAATCCCTTGCATTTCTCGCATTTCTTGAAAGATACTAGAAAACGTAATTGACCGATAGTTAACAAGAATTGGGCTTTTTTCTGAATTTGTTAAATAAATGTCTAAAGTTGAAAAACTAACTTTGGATGCATATGCAAATTGCAATGGATTCCTCTGTCAGTTTTGGTAAGTGTGCAGCGTGTTAGTCACTCTTATGCTATAGCAATAAATAAAGTGTATATTTGTACATCTACCTGTAACTTCAACGGGGGTCATCTGAATATTTCTCTGATACATTGTTTTCTTCAGTACCGTAATTTCCGGCGTATAATCCGCGGATCAAGCAATTCGGTTTCAACCCAGAAATTTTATTCAATAATTGAAGGCAAATATTTACAGCGATCTAGGAAGTAACACTTTATAAGATAAAATTTCTGGGTCCAAACATGATTGTTTCACCTGCGGATTATACGCCGGAAATTACGGCCCATCCTTGGCTGTCCACATAGCATTAACAGAGGTCTAATGGTTAATGGCCCAGTGCCTAGCAGAAAATTTCGCGAGCTGCTTCGTCATGGTTCATCACATTAACATATTTATGTGTTTAATAAGGGAGATTATGTATCAATAATATTCACAGCTGTCAGCTTCACTTAATGCTTTAACATATTCTATCAAATTATAACAAGCATCTTCTGCGGAAACTTTAAATCTGGGCTTCTAAGCCATTAAAATTAGCAAAGATGTTCGGCACAAAATTCACTTTAACAGTTTATGGTTGCTTGTTTTCCAAAGTTTCTTTTAGTTATTTCTTAATTCTACCATAAGTCATTTTAAAGAAACGCATCCAGAGACCTTTTCATTAGAAATCACAACATTTATTCTTTATTCAAAAATAATTGGTGATATGTGGCGTACAATGTCGCGTTATATATAAAACCGAGGCTAACGAAAAAGAAAGGCTACCGCGGTGCTTTATGCGAATCTTTTTTACAGACCGCGGGAGTCATGTGATGCTCGAATGCACCAATGCAGGTGTACGAAAAAAGCATCACGTCACTCTAGCGGTCTGTAAAAAAAGATAAGTGGAATGAACCGCGGTAGCCCGTCTTTTTCGTTAGCCTCGTATAACACACAGAGAACATAGAAAACTTTAGATAAAAAAAAACACGTTCGATCATTTGTAATAATTAAATTCCTCTAGACCTATGGTTCCCAATGTGGGGCGTACGCCCCACAGAGGTGCAATTTGATCTTTTAGGAGTGCAATTCCAGATTTGTTATGAACTCGTTCCTCGTTAATTCTTTGTAAAAATAATGTTGTAAACTAAAACTAAAAGATACACATTCAAACAAGAAAAAAAAAATGGAGTTTAAATTAGTTTTTTATTCAACTTTTTAAAAGTTTCCATTCAAAAGTATATATCTAAACATTTTCTAACTTTTCTGAGTTAAATGTATTTTAAAATTTATACAACATTTTCGACTATTTATTGAATGAATTGAAGAAACGTTTACACATGAAACTATTCAAGTGCATGTTTAACAACTTCGCAACGAGCGTACTTTATAGAATTTTTAATCGTTTATCACCTATAATTCGGAATATAAATATTTGCCAAATTTAATCGCAGAAAGCGGGCTTACGCAAGGATGTGTTATGATGGGAAAGAAAAATACTACTTAAAATTGGTAACGATGATAACTTAGAAATGGCTCTTGTGGTACTGTGTTCATAACTGCCAACTGCTACAATTTGTTGCTACCAGTAATTAAGAAGAGAAACTTCTCTTTTTCAAACAGAAGAATTATTCAATAAAATAAACCGAAGAATCTTTCTAAAAATATAGCGATGGCAAAAATTCGTAACAGTTGGCATGTATAATTGTGTTATTCAAAGAGAGATTTTAGTGCCCACCGAAATCTTCCTGTTATTAATGAGGTACTAAAATTAATCATAAAATATGGTATTGCGATCATATTTAATGCTAAATGGGAGAATATCTTAAATAAATTTTTTCGAGATAAAAGTTCATATCATAAAATACTTTTGTTTCACGACGAAGTGGTAAGAAACAAAAAAAAACATCTTCTCGTTATAATTGCAATGATCGACGCCTTCTCATGGCTTCTTCTATGGCTTTTATATTTAAAAATTTATGTTCCAAACATATTTGTGAAACGAACATTATCTATTTTATAAGCATAAAAATATGTGAAGTGACTTGACATTGTTAATGCCCTTCTAGACTTCCTCCATGTGCATAAGGGTTACTTTTTTTTTTTTTTTTTTTTTTTTTGAAAATAAGTACATTTTATAAAGGGAGAGAGGCATCGGGATTTTAAAGATATTTTTGTGGGACGTGGCCAAAAGTAGGTTGGGAACGACTGCTCTAGACTCTTGATAGTTTCCATTGCTCTCGGAACGTAAACTATTTTTATGACATCAGTTTTTTGTGTTCAAAAATAGTTATACGTGGGTTGAAAAGTTATGTTCAGTTATAAATCCAACTATACGAGGGAAACTTATTTAGTTACCACTCAAAATTACAAATACATACCACACATATTTTTGCTTCCATCTGTTTCTTTGATAGATGTCATCAGCATTCTGGTTCCGAACGTGACATCCGTAGTCGTTCGCATATTGGAAGAATAACTATTTTTGTGGTATCTGTCTTTTGTGTTCAAAAATAGTTATACCTAGAATGAAAAGTTATATTCAGTTATAAATCAACTGTATGAGTGAAATTTATTTACTGACCATCAAAATTTAGTAATACATAATACATACATCCAATATTTGTGCTTCCATTTGTTTCTTCGTTAAGTCTCATCCACATACTCTTCAAATTCACCTTTTTTTTAAAAGTTTGTTCCGAATCTGGCATCATTATTCGTACACACGTCGGTGGAATAACTATTTTTATGGTATCCATTTTTTTGTTGTTCAAATATAGTTATACCTGGAATGAAAATCTTTTATGACTATTAAATCAAACTATATGAGTGAAATTTCTATAATTATTACCCAAATTTAGTAATACATACCTCCAATATTTCTACATCCATTTGTTTCATCGTTAGGTTTCATCTAACTGCTGAAATTCAATGTTTACTTCAGAGTTTATTCAGAATCTGGCATCTTTAGTCAACCGCACGTCGGAGGAATAATTATTCCTTTGCTACCTTTTTTTGTGAGCAAAAATAGTTATACCTGGGATGAAAAGTTATTTTCAGTTATAAATCCGACTAAATGGGTAAAATGTATTTACTTACAATAAAATTTAGTAATACATACTTCCAATATTTGTGCTTTCATTTGTTTCTTTGTTAGGTGTCATCCACATACTATTCTAATTCACTAATGTCTTCAGCGTTTGTTCAGAATCTGGCATCCTTAGTCATTCGCACATCGTAGAATAATTATTTTCATGGTATCTAATTTTTTGTACTCAAAAATAGTTAAACTTGGGATGAAAAGATATTTTTAGTTATAAATCAAACTATATGAGTCAATTTTATTTACTTATTACCAAATTTAGTAAGACATACCTCCAATATTTATGCATCCACTTGCTTGTTCATCAGGTTTCAACCACATACTACTGAAATTCACTGTTTACTTCAGATTTCGTTCATTATCTGGAAGCCTTAGTCGCCCACGCATCGGAGAAATAAGTATTCGTATCTGTTTTTTATGTTCGAAAATAGTTATATCGGAATGAAAAGTTACTTTTTGTTATAAATCCGACTATATGAGTATATTTTATTTACGTATCAACCAAATTTTGTAATACATACCTCCAATATTTCTGCTTCTTTTCGTTTCTTCGCTAGGTGACATCCACATGCTGTTCTAATTCACATTTTACCTTACAGTTCGTTTATAATCAGGCATCTTTAGTCGTTTGCATATCGGAAGAATAACTATTTTTATGGTATCTGCTTCTTGTATTAAAAAATAGTTATATCTGGAATAAAAATATTATTTTCAGTTGTATGTGTGAAATTTATTTAATTACCATTCAAATTTAGTAAGACATACTTCTAATATCTGCGCTTCCATTTGTTTCTTCGTTAGGTGCCATCCACATACTCCTGAAATTCACTGATTTCTTCAAAGTTTGTTCAGAATGTGACAACCATAGTTGTTCGCACATCGGTGGAATAACTATTTTTATGTTATCGATTTTTTCTTGTTTTCAAAAATAGTTATACCTGGAATGAAAATATATTTTGAGTTATAAATCAAACTATATGAGTGAAATTTATTTACTGACTACCCACATTTATTAATACATATCTCCAATATTTGTGCATCCATTTTTTTGCTTCGATAGCTGTCATCTACATACAGCTCTGACCCACTGTTTACTTTAGAGTTTATTCCGAATCTTGTATCTTTAGTCGTCCGCACATCGGAGGTATAACTATTTTTATAGTGTCTTTTTTTGTGTGCAAAAATAGTTATACCTGGAATGAAAATATTTTTTCAGTTATAAATCCGACTAAATAGGTGAAATGTACTGACTTACCACAGAAATTTAATAATTCATACTTCCATTTGTGCTTCCATTACTTTTTTCGTGAGGTGCCATCCACATACTACTGTAATTCACTGATTTCTTCAGAGTTAGTTCTGAATCTGACATCCTTAGACTTCCGCACATCGGAAGAAAAATTGTTTTTGTGAAAGCTTATTTTAGTGCTCTAAAATAGTTATACATGGAATGAAAAGATATTTTCATTTATAATTCAAACAATATGAGTTAATGTTATTTAATTACTACCAAATTAATAAAATTTAGTAATACATACGTCAAATATTTGTGCATCCACTTGTTTGTTCGTTAGGTTTCATCCACATACTGCTAAAAATAACTGTTTACTTCAACGTTCGTTCATAATCTGTCATCCTTAGTTGTTCGCGCATCGGAGAAATAGCTTTTCTTATGGTATCTCTTTTTTATGTTCGAAAATAGTAATATCTGGAAAGAAAATTTAATTTTCGTTATATATCCAGCTATTTGACCAAAATTTATTTACTTATGAAGCAAATTTTTTAATACATACCTCCAATATTTATGCTTCCTTTCGTTTCATCGTTAGGTATCATCCACTTATTGTCCTAATATTCATTATTTCTTTCAGAGTTCGCTCAGAATCTGACATCCTTAGTTGTCCGTACATCGGAGGAATAACTATTTTGATGGTATATGTTATATCCTGTTTAAAAATAGTTATACCTGGAATGAAATGTTGTTTTCAGTTATAAATCCAAGTATACCAGAGAAATTTATTTACGTACTATTCAAATCTAGTAATACATACCTCCAATATTTGTGCTTCCATTTTTTGCTTCGATAGATGTCATCTACATACTGCTCTGACCCACTGTTTACTTTAGATTTTATTCTGAATCTGGCATCTTTAGTCGTCCGCACGTCGGAGGTATAACTATTTTTATAGTGTCTGTTTTTTGTGTTAACCAATATTTTCATCTGGAATAAAAAGTTATTTTCAGTTATATATCCGACTATATCCAACTTTTATTTACTTAGCACTCAAATTTAGTAATACATACTTCCAATATTTGAACTTTCATTTGTCCCTTCTTTGGGTGTCATCCACATGCTACTCAAATTTACTGATCTTTTCAGAATTTGTTCAGGATCTTGCATCCTTAGTCGTCGGCACATAGGAGGAATAACTATTTTTATGGTACCTTACTTTTTTTCTTCAAAAATAGTTATACCTAGAATTAAAAGATATTTTCAGTTATAAATCATACTATATGAGTGAAATGTATTTACTTACTTCTGAAATTTAGTAATACATACCTCCAATATTTGTGCATCCACTTGTTTGTTCGTTGGGTTTCATCCACATACTGTTTAAATTCACTGTTTGCATCAGAGTTCGTCCATAATCTGTCATCCTTAGTCGTGCGCGCATCGGAGAAATAGCTTTTCTTATGGTATCTCTTTTTTATGTTCGAAAATAGTAATATCTGGAATAAAAATTCTGTCGTCAGCGCATGATCAGACAAATAAATACTGCTATCGTATATGTTTTTTATGTTCCGAAATGGTTATATCTGGAATGATTTTCCGTTATAAATCCAACTGTACGTGTAAAATTTATTTACTTACAATTTTTGAAATACATATCTAAAATACTTGTGCTGCCTTCTTTTTCTTCGCTAGTTGTCATACACATACTGTTCTAATTCACTGTTTACTTCAAAGTTCGTTTAGAATCTGGCATCTTTAGTTATTCGCACATCAGAAGAATGGATATTTTTATGGTATCTGCTTCTTGTATTAAAAAATAGTTATACCTGGAATAAAAATATATTTTCAGTTATAAATCCAACTGCATGTGTGAAATTTATTTGCCTACCATTCAAATTTAGTAATACATACATCCAATATTTGCGCTTCCATTTGTTTCTTCGTTAGATGCCATTCACATACTGCTCTAATTCACTTATTTCTTCAAAGTTTGTTCAGAATGTGACAATCTTAGTCGTTCGCATTTCGGAGGAATAACTACTTTTATGGTTTCGATTTTTTCTTGTTTTCAAAAATAGTTATACCTGGAATGAAAATATATTTTGCGTTATAAATCAAACAATGTGACTGAATTTATTTACTTACTTCCCACATTTATTAATACATACCTCCAATATTTGTACTTCCATTTTTTGCTACGATAGATGTGATCTACATACTGCTCTGAACCACTGTTTACTTTAGAGTTTATTTCGAATTTGGCACCTTTAGTCGTTCGCACAACGGAGGTATAACTATTTTGATAGTGTCTGTTTTTGTGTGCAAAAATAGTTGTAGCTGGAAGGAAAAAAAAATTTCAGTTATAAATCCGACTAAATGAGTGAAATGTATTGACTTACGCCAGAAATTTAGTAATTCATACTTCCAATATTTGTGCTTCCATTACTTTCTTCTATAGGGGCCATCCACATACTACTCTATTTCACTGTTTTCTTCAGAGTTTGTTATGAATCTGACATCCTTAGACATCCGCACATCTGAAGAAAAATTGTGTTTGTGAGAGCTTATTTTATTGTTCCAAAGCCTGGAATGAAAAGATATTTTCAGTTATAAATCAAACAATATGAGTTAATGTTATTTATTTACTACCAAATTTAGTAAAATTTAGTAATACATACGTCAAACATTTGTGCATCCACTTGTTTCCTAGGTTTCATCCACATACTGCTAAAATTCACTGTTTACTTCAACGTTCGTTCATAATCTGTCATCCTTAGTTGTTCGCGCATCGGAGAAATAGCTTTTCTTATGGTATCTCTTTTTTATGTTCGAAAATAGTAATATCTGGAAAGAAAATTTAATTTTCGTTATATATCCAGCTATTTGACCAAAATTTATTTACTTATGAAGCAAATTTTTTAATACATACCTCCAATATTTATGCTTCCTTTCGTTTCATCGTTAGGTATCATCCACTTATTGTCCTAATATTCATTATTTCTTTCAGAGTTCGCTCAGAATCTGACATCCTTAGTTGTCCGTACATCGGAGGAATAACTATTTTGATGGTATATGTTATATCCTGTTTAAAAATAGTTATACCTGGAATGAAATGTTGTTTTCAGTTATAAATCCAAGTATACCAGAGAAATTTATTTACGTACTATTCAAATCTAGTAATACATACCTCCAATATTTGTGCTTCCATTTTTTGCTTCGATAGATGTCATCTACATACTGCTCTGACCCACTGTTTACTTTAGATTTTATTCTGAATCTGGCATCTTTAGTCGTCCGCACGTCGGAGGTATAACTATTTTTATAGTGTCTGTTTTTTGTGTTAACCAATATTTTCATCTGGAATAAAAAGTTATTTTCAGTTATATATCCGACTATATCCAACTTTTATTTACTTAGCACTCAAATTTAGTAATACATACTTCCAATATTTGAACTTTCATTTGTCCCTTCTTTGGGTGTCATCCACATGCTACTCAAATTTACTGATCTTTTCAGAATTTGTTCAGGATCTTGCATCCTTAGTCGTCGGCACATAGGAGGAATAACTATTTTTATGGTACCTTACTTTTTTTCTTCAAAAATAGTTATACCTAGAATTAAAAGATATTTTCAGTTATAAATCATACTATATGAGTGAAATGTATTTACTTACTTCTGAAATTTAGTAATACATACCTCCAATATTTGTGCATCCACTTGTTTCTTCGTTGGGTTTCATCCACATACTGTTTAAATTCACTGTTTGCATCAGAGTTCGTCCATAATCTGTCATCCTTAGTCGTGCGCGCATCGGAGAAATAGCTTTTCTTATGGTATCTCTTTTTTATGTTCGAAAATAGTAATATCTGGAATAAAAATTCTGTCGTCAGCGCATGATCAGACAAATAAATACTGCTATCGTATATGTTTTTTATGTTCCGAAATGGTTATATCTGGAATGATTTTCCGTTATAAATCCAACTGTACGTGTAAAATTTATTTACTTACAATTTTTGAAATACATATCTAAAATACTTGTGCTGCCTTCTTTTTCTTCGCTAGTTGTCATACACATACTGTTCTAATTCACTGTTTACTTCAAAGTTCGTTTAGAATCTGGCATCTTTAGTTATTCGCACATCAGAAGAATGGATATTTTTATGGTATCTGCTTCTTGTATTAAAAAATAGTTATACCTGGAATAAAAATATATTTTCAGTTATAAATCCAACTGCATGTGTGAAATTTATTTGCCTACCATTCAAATTTAGTAATACATACATCCAATATTTGCGCTTCCATTTGTTTCTTCGTTAGATGCCATTCACATACTGCTCTAATTCACTTATTTCTTCAAAGTTTGTTCAGAATGTGACAATCTTAGTCGTTCGCATTTCGGAGGAATAACTACTTTTATGGTTTCGATTTTTTCTTGTTTTCAAAAATAGTTATACCTGGAATGAAAATATATTTTGCGTTATAAATCAAACAATGTGACTGAATTTATTTACTTACTTCCCACATTTATTAATACATACCTCCAATATTTGTACTTCCATTTTTTGCTACGATAGATGTGATCTACATACTGCTCTGAACCACTGTTTACTTTAGAGTTTATTTCGAATTTGGCACCTTTAGTCGTTCGCACAACGGAGGTATAACTATTTTGATAGTGTCTGTTTTTGTGTGCAAAAATAGTTGTAGCTGGAAGGAAAAAAAAATTTCAGTTATAAATCCGACTAAATGAGTGAAATGTATTGACTTACGCCAGAAATTTAGTAATTCATACTTCCAATATTTGTGCTTCCATTACTTTCTTCTATAGGGGCCATCCACATACTACTCTATTTCACTGTTTTCTTCAGAGTTTGTTATGAATCTGACATCCTTAGACATCCGCACATCTGAAGAAAAATTGTGTTTGTGAGAGCTTATTTTATTGTTCCAAAGCCTGGAATGAAAAGATATTTTCAGTTATAAATCAAACAATATGAGTTAATGTTATTTATTTACTACCAAATTTAGTAAAATTTAGTAATACATACGTCAAACATTTGTGCATCCACTTGTTTCCTAGGTTTCATCCACATACTGCTAAAATTCACTGTTTACTTCAACGTTCGTTCATAATCTGTCATCCTTAGTTGTTCGCGCATCGGAGAAATAGCTTTTCTTATGGTATCTCTTTTTTATGTTCGAAAATAGTAATATCTGGAAAGAAAATTTAATTTTCGTTATATATCCAGCTATTTGACCAAAATTTATTTACTTATGAAGCAAATTTTTTAATACATACCTCCAATATTTATGCTTCCTTTCGTTTCATCGTTAGGTATCATCCACTTATTGTCCTAATATTCATTATTTCTTTCAGAGTTCGCTCAGAATCTGACATCCTTAGTTGTCCGTACATCGGAGGAATAACTATTTTGATGGTATATGTTATATCCTGTTTAAAAATAGTTATACCTGGAATGAAATGTTGTTTTCAGTTATAAATCCAAGTATACCAGAGAAATTTATTTACGTACTATTCAAATCTAGTAATACATACCTCCAATATTTGTGCTTCCATTTTTTGCTTCGATAGATGTCATCTACATACTGCTCTGACCCACTGTTTACTTTAGATTTTATTCTGAATCTGGCATCTTTAGTCGTCCGCACGTCGGAGGTATAACTATTTTTATAGTGTCTGTTTTTTGTGTTAACCAATATTTTCATCTGGAATAAAAAGTTATTTTCAGTTATATATCCGACTATATCCAACTTTTATTTACTTAGCACTCAAATTTAGTAATACATACTTCCAATATTTGAACTTTCATTTGTCCCTTCTTTGGGTGTCATCCACATGCTACTCAAATTTACTGATCTTTTCAGAATTTGTTCAGGATCTTGCATCCTTAGTCGTCGGCACATAGGAGGAATAACTATTTTTATGGTACCTTACTTTTTTTCTTCAAAAATAGTTATACCTAGAATTAAAAGATATTTTCAGTTATAAATCATACTATATGAGTGAAATGTATTTACTTACTTCTGAAATTTAGTAATACATACCTCCAATATTTGTGCATCCACTTGTTTCTTCGTTGGGTTTCATCCACATACTGTTTAAATTCACTGTTTGCATCAGAGTTCGTCCATAATCTGTCATCCTTAGTCGTGCGCGCATCGGAGAAATAGCTTTTCTTATGGTATCTCTTTTTTATGTTCGAAAATAGTAATATCTGGAATAAAAATTCTGTCGTCAGCGCATGATCAGACAAATAAATACTGCTATCGTATATGTTTTTTATGTTCCGAAATGGTTATATCTGGAATGATTTTCCGTTATAAATCCAACTGTACGTGTAAAATTTATTTACTTACAATTTTTGAAATACATATCTAAAATACTTGTGCTGCCTTCTTTTTCTTCGCTAGTTGTCATACACATACTGTTCTAATTCACTGTTTACTTCAAAGTTCGTTTAGAATCTGGCATCTTTAGTTATTCGCACATCAGAAGAATGGATATTTTTATGGTATCTGCTTCTTGTATTAAAAAATAGTTATACCTGGAATAAAAATATATTTTCAGTTATAAATCCAACTGCATGTGTGAAATTTATTTGCCTACCATTCAAATTTAGTAATACATACATCCAATATTTGCGCTTCCATTTGTTTCTTCGTTAGATGCCATTCACATACTGCTCTAATTCACTTATTTCTTCAAAGTTTGTTCAGAATGTGACAATCTTAGTCGTTCGCATTTCGGAGGAATAACTACTTTTATGGTTTCGATTTTTTCTTGTTTTCAAAAATAGTTATACCTGGGATGAAAATATATTTTGCGTTATAAATCAAACAATGTGACTGAATTTATTTACTTACTTCCCACATTTATTAATACATACCTCCAATATTTGTACTTCCATTTTTTGCTACGATAGATGTGATCTACATACTGCTCTGAACCACTGTTTACTTTAGAGTTTATTTCGAATTTGGCACCTTTAGTCGTTCGCACAACGGAGGTATAACTATTTTGATAGTGTCAGTTTTTGTGTGCAAAAATAGTTGTAGCTGGAAGGAAAAAAAAATTTCAGTTATAAATCCGTCTAAATGAGTGAAATGTATTGACTTACGCCAGAAATTTAGTAATTCATACTTCCAATATTTGTGCTTCCATTACTTTCTTCTATAGGGGCCATCCACATACTACTCTATTTCACTGTTTTCTTCAGAGTTTGTTATGAATCTGACATCCTTAGACATCCGCACATCTGAAGAAAAATTGTGTTTGTGAGAGCTTATTTTATTGTTCCAAAGCCTGGAATGAAAAGATATTTTCAGTTATAAATCAAACAATATGAGTTAATGTTATTTATTTACTACCAAATTTAGTAAAATTTAGTAATACATACGTCAAACATTTGTGCATCCACTTGTTTCCTAGGTTTCATCCACATACTGCTAAAATTCACTGTTTACTTCAACGTTCGTTCATAATCTGTCATCCTTAGTTGTTCGCGCATCGGAGAAATAGCTTTTCTTATGGTATCTCTTTTTTATGTTCGAAAATAGTAATATCTGGAAAGAAAATTTAATTTTCGTTATATATCCAGCTATTTGACCAAAATTTATTTACTTATGAAGCAAATTTTTTAATACATACCTCCAATATTTATGCTTCCTTTCGTTTCATCGTTAGGTATCATCCACTTATTGTCCTAATATTCATTATTTCTTTCAGAGTTCGCTCAGAATCTGACATCCTTAGTTGTCCGTACATCGGAGGAATAACTATTTTGATGGTATATGTTATATCCTGTTTAAAAATAGTTATACCTGGAATGAAATGTTGTTTTCAGTTATAAATCCAAGTATACCAGAGAAATTTATTTACGTACTATTCAAATCTAGTAATACATACCTCCAATATTTGTGCTTCCATTTTTTGCTTCGATAGATGTCATCTACATACTGCTCTGACCCACTGTTTACTTTAGATTTTATTCTGAATCTGGCATCTTTAGTCGTCCGCACGTCGGAGGTATAACTATTTTTATAGTGTCTGTTTTTTGTGTTAACCAATATTTTCATCTGGAATAAAAAGTTATTTTCAGTTATATATCCGACTATATCCAACTTTTATTTACTTAGCACTCAAATTTAGTAATACATACTTCCAATATTTGAACTTTCATTTGTCCCTTCTTTGGGTGTCATCCACATGCTACTCAAATTTACTGATCTTTTCAGAATTTGTTCAGGATCTTGCATCCTTAGTCGTCGGCACATAGGAGGAATAACTATTTTTATGGTACCTTACTTTTTTTCTTCAAAAATAGTTATACCTAGAATTAAAAGATATTTTCAGTTATAAATCATACTATATGAGTGAAATGTATTTACTTACTTCTGAAATTTAGTAATACATACCTCCAATATTTGTGCATCCACTTGTTTGTTCGTTGGGTTTCATCCACATACTGTTTAAATTCACTGTTTGCATCAGAGTTCGTCCATAATCTGTCATCCTTAGTCGTGCGCGCATCGGAGAAATAGCTTTTCTTATGGTATCTCTTTTTTATGTTCGAAAATAGTAATATCTGGAATAAAAATTCTGTCGTCAGCGCATGATCAGACAAATAAATACTGCTATCGTATATGTTTTTTATGTTCCGAAATGGTTATATCTGGAATGATTTTCCGTTATAAATCCAACTGTACGTGTAAAATTTATTTACTTACAATTTTTGAAATACATATCTAAAATACTTGTGCTGCCTTCTTTTTCTTCGCTAGTTGTCATACACATACTGTTCTAATTCACTGTTTACTTCAAAGTTCGTTTAGAATCTGGCATCTTTAGTTATTCGCACATCAGAAGAATGGATATTTTTATGGTATCTGCTTCTTGTATTAAAAAATAGTTATACCTGGAATAAAAATATATTTTCAGTTATAAATCCAACTGCATGTGTGAAATTTATTTGCCTACCATTCAAATTTAGTAATACATACATCCAATATTTGCGCTTCCATTTGTTTCTTCGTTAGATGCCATTCACATACTGCTCTAATTCACTTATTTCTTCAAAGTTTGTTCAGAATGTGGCAATCTTAGTCGTTCGCATTTCGGAGGAATAACTACTTTTATGGTTTCGATTTTTTCTTGTTTTCAAAAATAGTTATACCTGGAATGAAAATATATTTTGCGTTATAAATCAAACAATGTGACTGAATTTATTTACTTACTTCCCACATTTATTAATACATACCTCCAATATTTGTACTTCCATTTTTTGCTACGATAGATGTGATCTACATACTGCTCTGAACCACTGTTTACTTTAGAGTTTATTTCGAATTTGGCACCTTTAGTCGTTCGCACAACGGAGGTATAACTATTTTGATAGTGTCTGTTTTTGTGTGCAAAAATAGTTGTAGCTGGAAGGAAAAAAAAATTTCAGTTATAAATCCGACTAAATGAGTGAAATGTATTGACTTACGCCAGAAATTTAGTAATTCATACTTCCAATATTTGTGCTTCCATTACTTTCTTCTATAGGGGCCATCCACATACTACTCTATTTCACTGTTTTCTTCAGAGTTTGTTATGAATCTGACATCCTTAGACATCCGCACATCTGAAGAAAAATTGTGTTTGTGAGAGCTTATTTTATTGTTCCAAAGCCTGGAATGAAAAGATATTTTCAGTTATAAATCAAACAATATGAGTTAATGTTATTTATTTACTACCAAATTTAGTAAAATTTAGTAATACATACGTCAAACATTTGTGCATCCACTTGTTTCCTAGGTTTCATCCACATACTGCTAAAATTCACTGTTTACTTCGACGTTCGTTCATAATCTGTCATCCTTAGTTGTTCGCGCATCGGAGAAATAGCTTTTCTTATGGTATCTCTTTTTTATGTTCGAAAATAGTAATATCTGGAAAGAAAATTTAATTTTCGTTATATATCCAGCTATTTGACCAAAATTTATTTACTTATGAAGCAAATTTTTTAATACATACCTCCAATATTTATGCTTCCTTTCGTTTCATCGTTAGGTATCATCCACTTATTGTCCTAATATTCATTATTTCTTTCAGAGTTCGCTCAGAATCTGACATCCTTAGTTGTCCGTACATCGGAGGAATAACTATTTTGATGGTATATGTTATATCCTGTTTAAAAATAGTTATACCTGGAATGAAATGTTGTTTTCAGTTATAAATCCAAGTATACCAGAGAAATTTATTTACGTACTATTCAAATCTAGTAATACATACCTCCAATATTTGTGCTTCCATTTTTTGCTTCGATAGATGTCATCTACATACTGCTCTGACCCACTGTTTACTTTAGATTTTATTCTGAATCTGGCATCTTTAGTCGTCCGCACGTCGGAGGTATAACTATTTTTATAGTGTCTGTTTTTTGTGTTAACCAATATTTTCATCTGGAATAAAAAGTTATTTTCAGTTATATATCCGACTATATCCAACTTTTATTTACTTAGCACTCAAATTTAGTAATACATACTTCCAATATTTGAACTTTCATTTGTCCCTTCTTTGGGTGTCATCCACATGCTACTCAAATTTACTGATCTTTTCAGAATTTGTTCAGGATCTTGCATCCTTAGTCGTCGGCACATAGGAGGAATAACTATTTTTATGGTACCTTACTTTTTTTCTTCAAAAATAGTTATACCTAGAATTAAAAGATATTTTCAGTTATAAATCATACTATATGAGTGAAATGTATTTACTTACTTCTGAAATTTAGTAATACATACCTCCAATATTTGTGTATCCACTTGTTTGGTCGTTAGGTTTCATCCACATACTGTTGAAATTCACTGTTTGCTTCAGAGTTCGTCCATAATCTGGGATCTATGTCGTCCGCGCATCATCGGTTAATAACTATTGTTATAGTATCTGTTTTTTATGTTCGAAAATGGTTATATCTGGAATGATTTTCCGTTATAAATCCAAATATATGAAAAATATTTACTTACTTACAAATTTTGTAATGCATATCACCAATATTTGTGCTGCCTCTCTTTTCTTCGCTAGGTGTCATCCGCATACTGTTCTAATTCACTGTTTACCTCAAAGTTTGTTTAGAATCTGGCATCTTTATTTGTCCGCACATCGGAGGAATAGCTATTTTTACTCTGTCTGTTTTTTGTATTAAAAAATATTTATACCTGGAATAAAAATTATTTTGAGTTATTAATACAACTTTATTTGTAAATTTACTTACTTACCAACAAAATTTTTAATATATATCTCCAATATTTGTGCTTCTTTTCACTTCTTCGCTAGATGTTATCCACATACTTTTCTAATTCAATGTTTACCTCAGAGTTCGTTTAGAATCTGGAATCTTTAGTTGTCCGCACATCGGAGGAATAACTATTTTTATAGTATCTGTTTTTTTTTTTTTTTTAAATATTTATACCTAGAATAAAAAGTTATTTTCAGTTATAAATCCAAGTATATCAGTAAATTTTATTTACTTACGAACCAAATTTTGTAATAAATATCTCCAATATTTCTTCGCTAGGTGTCATCCACATACTGTTCTAATTCACTGTTTAGCTCAGAGTTCATTCAGAATCTGTCACCTTAGTCGTCCGTATATCGGAGGAATAACCATTTTTATGGTATCTGTTATATTGTGTTCAAAAATAGTTATATCTGTAATGAAAAGTTATTTTCAGTTATAAATCCAAATATATGATTGAAATTTATTTACTTACCATTCAAACTTAGTAATACATACCTCCAATATTTGTACTTCCATTTTTTGCTTCGATAGATGTCATCTACATACTGCTCTAATTCGCTGTTTGCTTTTGAGTTTGTTCAGAGTCTGTCATTTTTAGTCGTCTGCACATTTGAGGAAAAGTTATTTCTATGGTATCTGTTTTTTGTGTTCGGAAATAGTTATAACTGGAATAAAAATTTGTTTTATCTCCAATATTTGTTATTCCATTTGTGTCTTCGTTAGATGTCATTAGATGTCATCCACTCCTGTTCTAATTCACTTTTTACTTCAGAGCCTGCTCAGAATTGGCCATCCTTAGTCGTCCGTTCATCGGAGGAATAATTTTTTTTCATGCTATCTCTTATATTGCGCTCAAAAATAGTTATATCGGGAATGAAAAGTTATTTTCAGTTATAAGTACGATTGAAATTTATTTACTTACCATTCCAATGTAGTAATACATACCTCCAATATTTGTGCTTCCATTTTTTGCTTCGATAGATGTCATCTATATACTGCTTTGACCCACTGTTTACTTTAGAGTTTATTCAGAATCTGGCATATCTTTAGTCTTCCGCACATCGGTCGTATACCAATTTTCATGGTATACGATTTTGCGTTCAAAATTATTTATACCTGGAATAAAAACTTATTTTTATTTATAAATCCGACTATATCTGACTTTTATTTACTTACCACACGAATTTTGTAATACAAACTTCCAATATTTTTCCTTCAATTTGTTTCTTCGTTAGGTGTCATCCACTCAACATGATGCTCTAATTCACTCTTTACCTCAGAATTCGTTTAGAATCTGGCATCCTTAATCGTCCGCACATCGGAGGAATAACTATTTTTATGGTATTGGTTTTTTGTGGTCTAAAATATTTATACCTGGAATGAAAATTTTTTTAGTTATAAATCTGGCTACATGAGTGAAATGTATTTACTTACCACTCAAATTTAATAATACATACTTCCAATATGTCTGCTTCCATTTGTTTCTTCACTTGGTGTCATCCACATACTGTTCTAAATCACGGTTTACCTCAAAGTTTGTTCAGAATGTGACATCCTTAGTCGTTCGCACATCGGAGGAATAACTATTTTTATGGTATCGATTTTTTCTTGTTTTAAAGAATAGTTATACGTGGAATGAAAATATATTTTGAGTTATAAATCAAACTATACGACTGAAATTTATTTACTTACGACCCACATTTATTAATACATACCTCCAATATTTGTGCTTCCATTTTTTGCTTCGATAGATGTCATCTACATACTGCTCTGACCCACGGTTTACTTTAGAGTTTATTCCAAATCTGGCATATTTAGTCGTCCGCGCATCGGAGGTATAAGTATTTTTATAGTGTCTATTTTTGTGTGCAAAAATAGTTATACCTGGAATATAAAGAAAAATTCAGTTATAAATCCGACTAAATGGGGTGAAATGTACTGACTTACCACAGAAATTTAGTAATTCATACTTCCAATATGTATGCTTCCATTATTTTCTTCGTTAAGTACCATCCACATACTACTCTAATTCACTGATTTCTTCAGAGTTTGTTCAAAATCTGATATCCTTAGACATCCACACATCGGAAGAAAAATTGTTTTTGTAAAAGCTTATTTTAGTGTTCCAAAATAGTTATACGTGGAATGAAAAGATATTTTAAGTTATAAATCAAACTATATGAGTTAATATTATTTACTTACAATCAAATTTAGTAAAATTTAGCAATACGTACATCCAATAATTGTGCATCCACTTGTTTGTTCGTTAGGTTTCATCCACATACTGCTAAAATTCACTGTTTACTGCAATGTTCGTTCATAATCTGTCATCCTTAGTCGTTCGCGCAACGGAGAAATACCTTTACTTATGGTATCTGTGTTTTATGTTCGAAAATAGTTATATCTGGATTGAAAAGTTATTTTTCGTTATAAATCCAGCTATATGAATAAATTTATTTACTTATCAAGCAACTTTTGTAATACATACCTCCAATATTTGTGATTCCATTCGTTGCTTGGCTAGGTGTCATCCACATGCTGTACTAATTCACTTTTTACATTAGAGTTCGTTTAGAATCTGACATCTTTAGTCTTCCACACATCGAAAGAATAACTATTTTTATGGTATCTGTTTTTTGTATTAAAAAATAGTTATACCTGGAATAAAAAATTATTTTGAGTTATATATCTGACTATATGAGTGAAATTTATGTACTTATCGATCAAATTTTGTAATACATACCTCCGATATTTGTGCTTCCTTTCGTTTCTTCGCTAGGTGTCATCCACATACTGTACTAATTCACTTTTTACGTTAGAGTTCGTTTAGAATCTGACATATTTAGCCGTCCACACATCGGAGGAATAACTATTCTTATGGTATCTGTTTTTTGTATTAAAAAATAGTTATACCTGGAATAAAAATTTATTTTGAGCTATATATCCGACTATATGAGGGAGATTTATGTACTTATCGACAAAATTTTGTAACACATACCTCCGATATTTGTGTTTCCTTTCGTTTCTTCATTAGATGTCATCCACTTATTGTTCTAATTCACTATTTACTTCAAAGTTCGCTCAGAATCTGACATCCTTAGTTGTCCGTACATCGAAGGAATAACTATTTTTATAGTATCTGTTATATTCTGTTTAAAAATAGTTATACCTGGAATGAAAAGTTATTTTCAGTTATAAATCCAACTATACCAGGGAAATATATTTACGTACCATTCATATCTAGTAATACATAACTCCAATATTTGTGCTTCCATTTTTTGCTTCGATAGATGTCATCTACAGACTGCTCTGACCCACCGCTTACTTTAGAGTTTATTCCAAATCTGGCATCTTTAGTCGTCCGCACGTCGGAGGTATAACTATTTGTATAGTGTCTTTTTGTGTTAACCAATATTTACACCTGGAATAAAAAGTTATTTTCAGTTACATATCCGATTATATCCAACTTTTATTTACTTACCGCTCAAATTTAGTAATACATACTTCCAATATTTGAACTTTTATTTGTCTCTTCGTTGGGTGTTATCTACATGCTACTCAAATTTACTGATCTTTTCAGAATTTGTTCAGGATCTTGCATCCTTAGTCCTTGGCACATCGGAGGAATAACTATTTTTATGGTATCTTATTTTTTGTCTTCAAAAATAGTTATACCTAGAATAAAAAGATATTTTCAGTTATATGTCGTACTATATGAGGGAAATTTATTTACTTACTTCTGAAATTTAGTAATACATACCTCCAATATATGTGCATCCACTTGTTTGTTCGTTAGGTTTCATCCACATATTGTTGAAATTCACTTTTTTCATCAGAGTTAGTCCATAATCTGGGATCTATGTCGTCCGCGCATTATCGGACAAATAACAGTTGTTATGGTATATGTTTTGTATGTTCGAAAATGGTTATATTTGGAATGATTTTCCTTTATAAATCCAACTATATGAGTAAAATTTATTTACTTACAATTTTTTAAATATATATCTCCAATATTTGTGCTGCCTTCTTTTTCTTCACTAGGTGTCATCCACATACTGTTCTAATTCACTGTTTACTTCAAAGTTCCTTTAGAATCTGGCATCTTTAGTTGTTCGCACATCGGAAGAATGACTATTTTTTTGGCATCAGCTTCTTGTATTAAAAAATAGTTATACCTGGAATAAAAATATTTTTTCAATTATAAATCCAACTGTATGTGTGGAATTTATTTACTTACCATTTAAATTTAGTTATACATACATCCAATATTTGCGCTTCCATTTGTTTCTTCGTTAGATGCCATTCACATACTCCTGAAATTCACTGATTTCTTCAAAGTTTGTTCAGAATGTGACATCCTTAGTTGTTCGCACATCGCTTGAATAACTATTTTTATGATATCGATTTTTTTCTTGTTTTCAAAAATAGCTATACCTGGAATGAAAATATATTTTGAGTTATAAATCAAACTATATGAGTGAATTTATTTACTTACTACCCACATTTATTAATACATACCTCCAATATTTGTGCTTCCATTTTTTGCTTCGATAGATGTCATCTACATACTGCTCTGATCCACTGTTTACTTTAGAGTTTATTCCGAATTTGGCACCTTTAGTCGTCCGCACATCGGAGGTATAACTATTTTGATGGTGTCTGTTTTTGTGTGCAAAAATAGTTGTAGCTGGAATGAAAAAAAATTTCAGTTATAAATCCGACTAAATGGGTGAAACGTATTGACTTACCACAGAAATTTAGTAATACATACTTCCAATATGTGTGTTTCCATTTGTTTCTTCGCTTAGTATGTGTGTAAGTGTATCGCTTCTATCTACATACTGCTCTAATTCACTGTTTGCTTTAGAGTTTGCTCAGAGTTAGGCATCCTGAGTCGTCGGCACATCGGACGAATAATTATTAAAGTATCTGTCTTTTGTGTTAAAAAAATTATTTTATTTGAAAGGAAAAGTTTTTTTCTTATTTGTAAATCTAAGCATAAGTGGGAAATTTATTTACTTATCTAAAATAATAATACATACTTTCTATACTTGTGCTTCCAATGCTTGTTTGTTTTTGTTTTTTTAAGATTTTGATCTACATAATACTCCATCGATCCACCGTTTACTTCACAGTTTGTTAAGTATTTGTGTCCTGAAACTTCCACATATCGGCATTGGGAAAAACGCGTTGAAATAAAACATACATTTTTTTTATGATTAAGGGAAAAACAATATAATTTTGGGGACTATTTGCACCTTCCGAAAGTTTTCTAAATTGTATATAAGCGGAAATTCCTTTGTACCACAAATATCATTATCTCCTTGAGTGTTTAAACAAGAGCATACTGAAAGAGAATCACTCTCCTTTAAGCTAATTTCCTATTGGTCAGTTGGGCCCCTTTTCCTATTTTTTGCAGATCAACATCTTGTTTTGTTTTCGCCCAAATTGTCTTAGTATCCATCCATTTGTTGTAAACGTATGAGCAAAATCTTCATTGTTGCATGTCGCACTGACGACTGCAAGCTTATGACGCTGTAGAAACCTGTCTGCGATCTTTATATTCCATTGGTGTTTTAAACGTCACTCAGTGGAGTATTTGACCCGAAATCCTGGACAAAAATATTTTTCTATGTAAATATAGTCCGATTGCCTTGAAATTGTAAGATGTTATTGGGTATCAATATGGCATGTTTGGTATTGTAAATGAAGTCTATAGCATTTACGGTTCATTTACAGAGACACCCGAAAGAATTCCCTTACATTATGTCTATGGGGAAAAAATCGCTCTGTATTGCAATATCACACTATTTTAAACGTACTGAAATTTATATACATCACTGAGGTGTATTAAGGTACTTATTGGATATGGTATTGAATATGGTGTGCATAGAATATATCGTTCATTTACAGGGACACGCAAAAGAATTTGGCTGAAGAATAAATTTAACTATTGAAGTCTATGACCAATAATTGCTGGAAGTGCGCTTGTAGTTGTGATATGCATTTTTAAATTGAATTTTTTTTAATATTACATGGTGTGGATACATTCTATAGATCATATACAGGGTTGCACAAAAGTTCTCAAGCACATTTCCGTTTATTCCCTGAAATGGCTGAATGGAAATGTTTAACTTCGTTGTGCGTTTCACTGAATTAACTTTTAGCATACTATGTAATATACACACAAATCCATAGCTTAGTTTAATATTTTATATCTTAAAAGCTGACGAAGTGTAAGTAAAATTTTAACACTTCACATAATAATAAGTATACATTTTATAAATATTTTGACAATTAATAAAAAAAAGAGACATCATTTAAGAAGAGCACAAAGAAAAAAGAAGTTAAAATATTAATTTACTAAGTAGATATTTTAAAAATACGAATGCATTACATGCCCATAGACTTAACATACCGAAGGGAGTTTGGAAGTCGAGTGACTAGCAGCCTTAAAGGTTTACTGTTTATAAGAGAAAAGTAATTATTGATAGATTTTTTTATTTACTAGTAATGTTTAATTAAATGTATTTAATTGTACTATCTATAAAATTTATTATTTACATTTAATTTACTTTAATAATAATTACTACATTTAATTTACATTTAATAAAGATTATTTACATTTGATAATACATTTAATACAGTGGAATCTCTACATTATAGAGATGCTGGTTATTCAGTGTATTTAATAGATTCCAGTTTCAATCTGATTCTTCAGAACTCTGTTTTTCATCTTCTTCATCACACTCTCCTTGGCTTTTATCAGGACTACTATCAGACCTAGCTGGGAGAAGAAGTTGTAGGGTCTCGCTACTGAATGGCTTTCTCTTTTCCCTTGGTCTTTGTCTAGAGCAGTTTATAAAAGGATCACTGCTTAAAAGAAGCCAATTTGGAACATCTCTATAGCAAACTGCTCTATTGCGAACTTTTCTATTGCACTTTCTTGAGTACTTTGTATGGTACTGTCTAAAGTGTTTGTTTCTGGACTCGGCAGCTTCTTCTGACCGTTGGCCAATGGGTACGACTGCTTTCTTAATTACAGTGCCACCATGAATTAAAACTTTGTGCATTGTTGGAATCATGGGGTACCAGTTGTAAAGGTTCACATACAGTCTTGCTGTTTCATCAGCAGATGTTTGGAACTTTTTTTCGCCAATGCGATTCCCACTTTTTATGACTTCCAATGTTACTTACAACCTTTAAATCATTTCTGCGTCTTCTCTAGACTTCTTTAATTCCCTCCTTTCTCCCCTTATTTTCTACCTATGAGCCTCCAAAACTAATTGAAGACACTTTTTTCAGTAAATAAGTATTTACAGTTTGAAGCCAATCTGATATTTCTATCAAGAGGTATCGAGTTGCGTAGGTATGTACGTACTTACGTAGGTACGTACATGCATGCATATAGGATATGTAGGGGCAAAAGCTCTCAGGCAATATCCTGTAAGCTGAAAACCTGCAATACTAGAGTAAAAATAAAGTTTTTATCTTTTCAATTCGGTTGCCGCAAAAAATGGGATTTAAGTAGTCCACCCGAAAAAAATTATATAAAAAAATGGCAACAATATGCGGAAGATTTTTTTGCAGAAATTGGCACTCAAGACTATAACTAATACAATTATAATTCAAACATGGTCCGGCAAAGCCCGGCACATATTTAAAAAGCTTTCGATATGTTTAAATTAGAGCGAAAAACGCTTTAAAAATGACCCTTTTACACATTTAATATTTTTTTATTACAGTAAAATCTAAACTATTTAAATTTACACATAGTTTAACACTAAGCTCTGACCTTTGTTAAACACGCAAGCCCTGTTTAGTGTCAATTCAACAATTCATTGAGACACAAAAAAATTATATTTAAACATAACAACAATGCATAAAATCAACAAAAAACACGTATTCTCACAAAAAAACTTCCTCTTCAACTGAGGCCAGGAGTCACTAGATATAACTCAGATTCCAAAAATAGACATAGATCGACGCATCAATTAGTTAGCTATTTAGAAATATAATTTTTACAATTGTGGACGAAATTTTAATTTTTGCATTTTTGGCCAGATTTTTGGGTCAAATACTCCACTGTGAGTTTTAACTTTCTGGAAAGTTTTTAAAATAGCCAAGTTTACTCTAGGTTATAAAATAGCCGGTCAGTGAAATTTGTAACGGAGGCATATTGAGCGCCCGGTTCTAAAACACATGTAAACCAAATTTATATACATAGGTCAAAAATTGTAGATTTGTTTAAATAATGGCAGATAATAGAAAACGATTGTCTGTAACATTACAATGTAGCCAGTACCTTCATCAGGCTTTAAAACATATACATGTGACCTTTCTTGCAAATCGGTCACAAATTGTAGATTTGTATAAAGAATATACACAAAAACTTTAACTTTTATATAGAGAGGTAGGTTGATTGGTGAGAATCGCTAGTTTTAGTGGATAGAAACAGCTCTCATTTTTAAAAATAACGTTATGTTTAAAAAAGAAAAATGTATGGCATTTTATGAACGTAAAACACGTTAAGACTGCGTTAAAATCACGAATTTTTGATTGATTTTCCATTTTTGACATACTGAAAATAGGAGCCGTGATAAAATAATTGCAAAAAGCTGACTTCAGATTTTGTGATACACTGTTAAAAATAAATCCGTTAATTCACGGGAAAAGTACTGGCAGCGAAGTTGCCGGGCTTTTTCCGTTCCGTTAGTAGATTTTCCGTTTTGAAAGATTGAAGAAACGGTAACTTTCTGTTATGAATGACCTCGGTTTAAAAAAAAAAAATTCTCGATCTGTTTGTGCTGCCATCTGTTGACTATAACAGGAGTACTTAATTTAATATTAAGTACTCACTGGTACAGATTTCCTGGCTGCCCTTGGGGTTCGAACTAGGGATGACAGCGACATGAGCCGAGTGTTTTACCTCAAGACCAGCGCGCCCTTGCTAGAATAGGAGTTTGAAAGGATCATAGGGGATTTCTTCAAATCGCTGCTTGGAACTTAAACAATCTGGGGTTTAGAAACCTAGCAACTTTGAAATTAAGTGGGGGGGATATTTTGTTATAAGATTATGATTGAAAAATTTAGTATTAATAGAGGATTGAAACATGAATTATATTAATTCCTAATTTGATTGTTAGATGCAAAATATGAATATTATATTTTGAATTAAATTCGATAAAGTATGTTTGCTTTTTTGAGAAAATCGATTTTTTTTCAACTATTATATATTTTTTAAATGTGTTCTGTTAGAATATATTTTAATTGAGAGTGTCTTTTATAACTTTAAAAAGCAAATTACGAATAATAGCAAAGGAATGAGAAAGTTATTTGTTATTTTTTTTTTATTCGGAAGCATTATTTTTGTTTGTTGCTTTTTTGCGTAAAATCGATTTTTTTCACTTAATTTAACTATTATATATATATATATATATATGTATATATATATATATATATATATATATATATATATATATATATATATATATATATATATATATATATATACTAAGCTATTTGTTTAGAATATATTTTAAGTGTGAATATTTTTTTGTAACTTTAAAAAATAAATTGCTAATAATTTTAAAAGCATGGGAAAATTAATTGTTGCTTTTTAAATTCGAAAGAACTATTTTGTTCTTTTAAATAAACTCGAATTTTTAATTTATTGAATTTTTAGTTTTTCTATGCTGCAACATGTCAGTTTTTTAAACATTGGAAATAAATATGCAGCAGATAACGGAATATCTCCGTTGGCCACTTTCTTCTCCTTCTGTTCCGTTGTTTTCAGGAAATATGAAGAATTTTTCTGTTTTTTAACGGAAAATGCCCTTCTGTCGTGAAAAGGGACTTTTTCTGTGAAATTCAGGAAAAAAAACCCGTGAATTTCAGATTATTTTTAACAGTGTAGAATTTCTAATATTTCTAGGTTCACTAGATTATCTTTTAAATATGTCACTTCAAAACAATTTATATTTCATTTTTAATCTACATTTAGTAAATATTTAACTATTTATTATAGTTAGCTAAAATAAAGTTTTAATTACCTGAATATTCTAAATTCGACACGCTTGGTTAAGAAAATAAGTAAAAGAATGGAAAAAAAATGATTGAAAAACTCCTGAATTGTTAACTTTTTCTTTGAAAACAAAATATTTTGCGTACAAACAGTGATTGTTGTGGATCGGAAAGTAATAATAAAATAAACGTACATTGATGTCTTGCATTGTTGCAGAAGCACGTAATTTATCTTTGAGAGGATAACAATATAAATAGAATAACGTTTAAGAAAAAAATTAAACAGGGTCTAGCTATTTTATATTTTATTTAACCTTTTTTTCCAAATGTTTCGCAATCAAGAAAATCAGATTGAATGAATAATTTTAATAAATTTTTGTCTTCTGATGCATTATAAAATAGAGTTGAAAGGCAACTGATAAATTAAAACAGAAAAATAATTACTTATGACAGAAAAAATATAAAATTGAAAGGTTAAATGTTTTATATTTTTCGAACAGCTCTGCATAAAGCAACATCAAAAAATGAATAGATAATTTAGAAAGTCTGACATATGTACTGACAAAATTTCAAACTAATCGGAGTATTTTAAGACTCTCATTGGCAAATTTCAGCATTCATAATTTAACAATTAAATCAATTATACAAATGATCCATTTTGGTTTTTAATGCCTAGTAAAATTTGAAAATCTTCTCAATTCCTATAGAAAAGCATTATGCCGTAAAATAAAATGCTCTATATTAAATTTATTGTCTTATATTAATATTTTATCTTATATTAATTTTATCTTATATTAATTTTATCTTATATTAATTTAATATTATCTATATTAAATAGCTCTATGTAATTTTGACACAATTATTTAAATTGGTAAAGTAATCATATGAAATGTAATTTTCCCAACTGGGTGAAAAAGTCCAGGACAGGATTCAAACCAAGGATCTCTCTACCAACTGAGCAATCCCAAGTGAATATGGTGGAACTAATTCACCCAGTTAACCCTATTGATCATAGAATCTGGTCTGATATCTGAATCAGCTCTGAGCTTATTCAGATATCAAACCAGACGCTATGATCAATGCATCAATTTTAATCAGATTTTATCAATTTTTATCATCATTTATCAATTTTACATGCATTGATACTTCCGGATTATTTCTTTTCTCTGAAAATTTTTTATTATGTCACATAATTTTTATTTCATAGTTACAAACTCCACGTTATCTCATTCTTTTGATAATCATAATTATCTGAAATTCAGTTTCTTAAATCTTTTATTATTTATAATCCTGATTGCTCAATTTGTTTGAAAATGACGAATTGAGCCCAACCCGTAATGTTTGACTTGCTATGCCACTTTTGTATAGAAAATATATTTTTATTTCTCGAAAAAAAAACATTTATGTGAATAAAGCAAAATAAGTTTATTCCGGGAAAGAAACGTGTGGAGCTTTACTATCATAATAAAAACGAAAATGTACTTTTGTCCTTGTCATCCTCTAATATTCTAAAACTGTTACTTTACAAATTCCTTTTTCTCAGTATTTCCTCGTCCCAAATAGCCATCGTATATTGTTTATGCTGTGACAGAATATAAAAGCTCATAATGTAAGAAATCCCTGACGGCTCGGCCTACAGGCACAGGTAGATTTCGAAGACGCAGAACGCGCGGCGCCTTTTTATTGGGAATTGCAGAAGAAATGACCTTTTTGCCATGATGGGGCAGTTGGAACCTCCCACTTCGAAATCTGTCTGTGTCAAGTAAACAAAACCGGAAGAAAAAAAAATTATTGTTTTTTTTTTCTTTGATGTAAGGGTTGGTCCTATAAAAAACTTGTCAAGATAAAAGTTGTAGATAATATTAAGAGGATTTATAATAAATTTAAGCGGATTTGATATCTTGTAAATTGACAAAGTTGTGAATTTTTTTCTTTTGAAACCCCTATCCCCCCCCTTGTGACCCCCCCCCCCATTTTAATAATATCAAAAAACTCCAAGTTCTCAAAAAACTACTTTTCGAGGCAAAACTTTCTAACACGTTTACAGACTCGAATATAAACGCATAAAGAAGTTTCCATTCATGTCTGTTGAAGTCATTTGTAATCGAAAAACATAACATTTTTCAGTAAATGAATTTCACCTTGAATTACAAGTGGTTATTGTTGGATAACAATCTTCATCAGGCTGTCGCGTCGGTAAATTCACTTCAAAATCCCACATTTGACATCATTTTCTGAATGATTCTCTAACTTTACCAAAAAATTATCAACACTATTCAATTCCATGGATTCTGAATAAAAGCACCTGTTAATCTCATACTTTTAAGAATAAAAATGAATTCAGGAATGTGCCAGAAAGCTGCAAATTTGTATTTTAGAACTAAGTACCTTAAAATACAGGAGATCCGTAATAATGATTTCCAGGTACGATTTCTCTTTGCACCAATGACACTAACACAGTTTTATAATAACCGAATTATCTTAAAAACATATTTTCCGGAACCGTAGTTTTGGATTTCAGCTAAGCCGTAGCAAATTTTTGAGAAAAATGATACAAAAAGCGCAACCCAAAATGTACTATGCGATCAATCTTTGGATGTGCAGTCAAACAAACAACGGTAACTTTTTTTTTATAGTTAGAACAAGAGCACCTAACGCATTCAATACACTACAATCCCTTGCATTTCTCGCATTTCTCGAACGAAACGTAATTGACTTATAAGTTAAAAGGAATTGGGCTATTTTCTAAATTCATCAAATAAGTTGAAAAACTTACTCTGAATGCACGTGCAAATTGGAATGTATATCTCTGTGAGTTTTGGCACGTGTGCAGCATGTTAATTACTCTTATGCAATAAATAGAGTGTATATTTGTACATCCACCTGCAACTTCGACGCGTGTCGTCTGAATATTTCTCTGATACATTGTTTCTTCAATGTTTACCCACCCTTGGCTGTCCACATAGCATTAACAGAGGCCTAATGGTTAATGCCCCAGTGCTTAGCAGAAAAATTCGTGAGGTGCTTCGTCATGGTTAATCACATTAACATATTTATGTGTTTAATAAGGGTGATTATGTACCATAATATTTACAGCTGTCAGCTTCACTTAATGCTTTAACATATTCTATCACATTATAAGAAGCATTTTCTACGGAAACTTTAAATCTGGACTTCTCAGCCATTAAAATTAGCAAAGATGTTCAGCACAAAATTCATTTTAACAGTTTATGGTTGGTTGTTTTTCGAAAATTCCTTTTAGTTATTTCTTAATTCTACCATAAGTAATTTGAAAAAAAATGCATCCAGAGACCTTTGCATTAGAAATCACAACATTTATTATTTATTCAAAAATAATTGGTGATATGTGACATACAATGCCGCCTTATATATAAAACATAGAGAACATAGAAAACTTTAGAGAGAAAAAACACGTTCGATCATCTGTAGTAATTAAATTCCTCTAGACCAGTGTTCCCCTCAAATTTGCAATTTGATCTTTTAGGAGTGCAATTCCAGATTCGTTATGAACTCATTTCTCGTTAAGTCTTTTGAAAAAATAATGTTGTAAATTAAAAATAAAATATACACATTCAAATAACGAAAATAAAATGGAAAAAATGAGTTTTATATTCAACTTTTTAAAAGTTTCCATTTAAATGTTCAAAATACAATCAGTACCAGAATAATTCTATGGAAAGCTTTTGAGGATATTTAGACATTTTTATATATCTAAAAATTTTCTAACTTTTTATACAAATTACTAACTATACTAACTTTTTATACTTTTTACCTAAATTTTTATACAACATTTTCGACTATTTATTGAATGTCGAAGAAACGTTTATACATGAAACTATTCAAGTGCATATTTAAAAACTTCGCAACGAGCTTACTTTATAGAATTTTTAATCTTTTATCACCTATAATTCAGATTATAAATATTTTATTCAAATTTAACCGAAGAAAGCGGCTTACATAAGGGTGTGTTATGATGAGAAAGAAAAAGACTACTTAAAATTGGTAATGATAATAACTTAGAAAGGGCTCTCGTGGTACTGTGTTCATAACTGCCAACTGCTAGGATTTGTTGCTACTAGTAACTAAAAACAAAAATATTCCTCTTTTCAATTAGAAGAATTCTTCAATAAAATAAACCGGAGAATGTTTTCAAAAATATAGCGATGACAAAAATTTTTAACAGTGGACAGGTATGATTGTGTTATTCAAAGAGAGATTTTAGTACCCACAAAAATCTTCCTGTTATTAATGAGGTACTAAAATGAATGATAAAATATATTATTGCTATCATATTTAATGCTAAATGGGAGAACATCTTAAATAAATTTTGTCGAGATAAAAGTTCATACCATAAAATGCTTTTGTTTCACACCGAAGCGGTAAGAAACTATAGAAAACTCTTCTAGATATAATTCCAATGATGGATGGCTTCTCATGACTTTTTCTATGGCTTTTTTATATTAGTAAAGTTATGTTCCAAACATATTTTTGTGAAACGAACATTACCTATTTTATAATCATAAAAATATGTGAAGTGACTTGACATTGTTAATGCCCTTCAGACTTCCTCCATGTGCATAAGGGTTATTTTTTTAATTTTTAAAATAAGTACATGTTACAGAGGGAAAGGGGCATCATGATTTTAAAAATGCTTTTGTGGGACGTGGCCAAAAATAGGTTGGGAACGACTGCTCTAGACTCTCAATATTTTCCATTGATCTCGGAACGTAAACTATTTTTTATGACATCAGTTTTTTATGTTCAAAAATAGTTATACGTGGGTTGAAAAGTTATGTTCAGTTATAAATCCAACTACATGAGGGAAACTTATTTAGTTACCACTCAAATTTACAAATACATACCACACATATTTGTGCTTCCATCTGTTTCTTTGATAGATGTCATCAACATTCTGGTTCGATAAACTAGATACTTCAAAGTTTGTTCCGAACATGACATCCTTAGTCGTTCACATATCGGAAGAATAACTATTTTTGTGATATCTGTCTTTTGTGTTCAAAAATAGTTATACCTGGAATGAAAAGTTATTTTCAGTTATAAATCAACTATATGAGTGAAATTTATTTACTGACCATCGAAATTTAGTAATACATAATACATACATCCAATATTTCTGCTTCCATTTGTTTATTCGTTAAGTCTAATCTATATACTGTTCAAATTCACTTTTTTTTTGTTAAGTTTGTCCTGAATCTGTCATCATTAGTCGTCCACACGTCGGAGGAATAACTATTTTTATGGTAGCCATTTCTTCTTGTGTTCAAAAATAGTTATACCTGGAATGAAAAGATATTTTGATTGTTAAATCAAGCTATAGTGAGTGACATTTCTTTACTGACTACCCAAATTTAGTAATACATGCCTCCAATATTTCTACGTCTACTTATTTCATCGTTAAGTTTCATCTACCTACTGCTGAAATTAGATGTTTACTTCAGAGTTTATTCAGAATCTGGCATCCTTAGTCGTCCGCATGTCAGAGGAATAACTATTTCTTTGCTATCTGTTCTTTGTGAGCAAAAATAGTTATACCTGGAATAAAAAGTTATTTTCAGTTATAAATCCGACTGAATGGGTAAAATATATTTACTTACAATAACATTTTGTAATACTTACTTCCAATATTTGTGCTTTCCTTTGTTTCTTCGTTAGGTGCCATCCACATACTACACTAATTCACTAATGTCTTCAGAGTTTTCTCAGAATCTGGCATCCTTAGTCATTCGCACATCGGGGAATAACTATTTTTATGGTATCTAATTAATTTTTTGTGTTAAAAAATAATTAAACCTGGAATGAAGAGAAATTTTAAGTTATAAATCAAACTATATGAGTGAAATTTCTTTACTTATTACAAAATTTAGTAAAACATAGCTCCAATATTTATGCATCCCCTTCTTTTTTCATTAGGTTTCATCCACTTACAGCTGAAATTCACTGTTTTCTTCAGACTTCGTTCCTAATCTGGAATCCTTAGTCATCCGCGCATCGAAGAAATAAGTATTCGTATGGTATCTGTTTTTTTATGTTCGAAAATAATTATATCTGGAATGAAAAATTATTTTTTGTTATAAATCTGACTATATGAGTAAAATCTATTTAATTATCAACCAAATTTTGTAATACATAACTCCCATATTTGTGCTTCTTTCCGTTACTGCGCTAGGTGACATCCACATACACACATCGGATTTTTTGTTATAAATCCGACTATATGAGTAAAATTTATTTAATTATCAACCAAATTTTGTAATACATACCTGCAATATTTGTGCTTCTTTTGGTTTCTGCGCTAGGCCACATCCACATACTGTTCTAATTAACTTTTTACCTTAGAGTTTGTTTAGAATCTGGTATCTTTAGTCGTTCGCCCATCGGAAGAATAACAATTTTTATGGTATCTGCTTCTTGTATTAAAAAATAGTTATACCTGGAATAAAAAATTATTTTCAGTTATAAATCCAACTATATGAGTGAAATTTATTTACTTACTACCCACATTTATTAATACATACCTCCAATACCACTAAGGGAGTTCCATTTTTTGCTTCGATAGATGTCATCTACATACTGCTCTGACCCACTGTTTACTTTAGAGTTTGATCAGAGTTAAGCATACTCGTCCGCACGTCGGACTAATAAATTTTAAGGGGATCTGTCCGATTTATTCCGAATCTGGCATCTTTAGTCGTCCACACATCGGAGGTATAACTATTTTTATAGTGTCTGCTTTTGTGTGCAAAAGTAGTTACAGCTGGAATGAAAAAAAAAATCAGTTATAAATCCCACTAAATGGGTGAAATGTATTGACTTACTGCAGAAATTTAGTAATTCATACTTCCAATATGTGTGCGTCCATTACTTTCTTCGTTAAAGGCCATCCACATACTACTCTAATTCACTGATTTCTTCAGAGTTTGTTCTGAATCTGACATCCTTAGACATCCGCACATCGGAAGAAAAATTGTGTTTGTGGAAGCTTATTTTAAGTGTTCCAAAGTAGTTATACCTGGAATGAAAAGATATTTTCAGTTATAAATAAAACTATATGAGTTAATATTATTTACTTACTAGCAAATTTAGTAAAATTTAATAATATATACGTCCTATATTTGTGCATCCACTTGTTTGTTCGTGAGGTTTCATCCAGATACTGCTAAAATTCACTTTTTACTTCAACGTTCCTTCATAATCTGTGTTCCTTAGCCGTTCGCGCATCAGAGAAATACCTTTTCTTATGGTATCTGTTTTTTTATGTTCGAAAATAGTTATATCTGGAATGAAAAGGTATTTTTCGTTATAAATCCAGCTATATGACTAAAATTTATTTACTTATGAAGCAAATTTTGTAATACATTCCTCTGATATTTGTGCTTCCTTTCGTTTCTTCGTTAGGTGTCATCCACTTATTGTTCTAATTCATTATTTACTTCAGAGTTCGATCAGAATCTGACATCCTTAGTTGTCCGTAAATTGGAGGAATAACTATTTTTAAGGTATCTGTTGTATTCTGTTTAAAAATAGTTATACCTGGAATGAAAAGTTATTTTGAGTTATAAATCCAACTATACCAGTGAAATTTACTTACTTACTACCCACATTTATTAATACATACCTCCGATATTTGTGCTTCCATTTTTTGCTTCGATAGATGTCATCTACATACTGCTCTGACCCACTGTTTACTTTAGAGTTTGTTTCGAATCTGGCATCTTTAGTCGTCCACACGTCGGAGGTATAACTATTTTTATCGTGTCTGTTTTTTGTGTTATCCAATATTTACACCTGGAATAGAAAGATATTTTCAGTTATATATCCGATTATATCCAACTTTTATTTACTTATCACTCAAATTTAGTAATACATACTTCCAATATTTGAGCTTTAATTTGTCTCTTTTTTGGGTTTCATCCACATACTAATCAAATTTACTGATTTTTTCAGAATTTCTTCAGAATCTTGCATCCTTAGTCGTCAGTATATCGGAGGAAAAACTATTTTTATGGTATCATTTTTTATGTCTTCAAAAATACTTATACCTGAAATAAAAATATGTTTTCAGTTATAAATCATACTATATGAGTGAAATTTATTTACTTACTTCCGAAATTTAGTAAGACCTACCTCTAATATTTGTGCATCCACTTGTTTGTTCGTTAGGTTTCATCAACATACTGTTGAAATTCACTGTTTGCTTCAGTGTTCGTCCATAATCTGGGATCTATGTCGTCCGCGCATCATCAGATAAATAACTATTGTTATGGTATATGTTTTTTATGTTCGAAAATGGTTATATCTGGAATGATTTTCCGTTATAAATCCAACTATATGAGTAAAATTATTTATAATTTTTGAAATACATATCGCCAATATTTGTGTTGCCTTCTTTTTTTTCGCTGGGTGTCATCCACATACTGTTCTAATTCACAGTTTACTTCAATGTTCGTTTAGAATCTGACATCTTTAGTCGTTCGCACATCGGAAAATGACTTTTTTATGGTATCTGCTTTTAGTATTAAAAAATAGTTATACCTGGAATAAAAATATTTTTTCAGTTATAAATCCAACTGTATGTGTGAAATTTATTTACTTGCCAACAAAATTTTTAACACATATCTCCAATACTTGTGCTTCCTTTCTCTTGTTCGCTACATGTCATCCACATACTTTTCTAATTCACTGTTTACCTCAGAGTTCGTTTATAACCTGGCATCTTTCGTCGTCCACTCATCAGAGAAAAAACTATTTTTATAGTTTTTTTTTTTTTTTTTTTTTTTTTTTTTTGTATTAAAAAATATTTATACCTGGAATAAAAAAAAAATGAGTTATAAATCCGACTATATGAGTAAATTTTATTTACTTACCAACCAAATTTTGTAATGCATATCTCCAATATTTGTGCTTCGTTTATTTTTTCGCTAGGTGTCATCCACATATTGTTCTAATTCACTGTTTAGCTCCGAATTCATTCAGAATCTGCCATCCTTAGTCGTCCGTATATCGGAGGAATAACCAGTTTTATAGTATCTGTTATATTGTGTTCAAAAATAGCTATATCTGGAATAAAAAGTTATTTTCAGTTATAAATCCAACTATATAATTGAAATTTATTTACTTACCATTCAAACTTAGTAATATAAACCTGCAATATTTGTGCTTCCATTTTCTGCTTCGATAGATGTCATCTACTTACTGCTCTAATTTACTTTTTGCTTTTGAGTTTATTCAAAGTCTGGCATTTTTAGTCGTCCGCATATTGGAGGAATAATTATTTCTATGGTATCTGTTTTTTGAGTTCGAAAATAGTTATATCTAGAATAAAAAGTTACTTTATCTCCATTATTTGTGATTTCATTTAAGAATTCGTTAGATGTTTTCCACTTACTATTCTAATTCACTATTTACTGCAGAGTTCACTCAGAATTGTCCAATGTCCATCCTTGATCGTCCGTTCTTCGGAAGAATAAATTTTTATGTTATCTGTTATATATTGTGCTCAAAACTAGTTATATCGGG
Organism: Maratus michaelseni; assembly: GCA_963931845.1. Taxonomy (NCBI): domain Eukaryota; kingdom Metazoa; phylum Arthropoda; class Arachnida; order Araneae; family Salticidae; genus Maratus; species Maratus michaelseni. The sequence goes on from OZ007587.1 coordinate 193,423,185, forward strand.
AATGAAAAGTTATTTTCAGCTATTATTATCAGAGAAACAATATCCTTTTTGGGTCTATTTTCACCTTGCGAAAGTTTTCTAATTTGTATATAAGCGTAAATTATCATTATTTTCTAGAGTGCTTAAACAAGAGCATAATGGAAGAGAATCACTCTCCTTTAAGCTCTTTTCCTGCTGGTCAGTTGAGTCCCTTTTCCTATTTTCCAGCAGGTTAACGTCCTGTTTTGTTTCTCGCAAACAGTCTTAGTATACGTCTGTTCGTTGTAAACGTATGAGCAAAATTTTCCTTGTTGCATTCGCACTGACGACTGCAAGCTTATGACGCTGTAGAAACCTGTCTGCGATCTTTATATTCCATTGGTGTTTTAAACGTCACACAGTGGAGTATTTGACCCGAAATCTTGGACAAAAATATTTTTCTATGTAAATATAGTCCGATTGCCTTGAAATTGTAAGATGTTATTGGGTATCAATATGGCATGTTTGGTATTGTAAATGAAGTCTATAGCATTTACGGTTCATTTACAGAGACACCCGAAAGAATTCCCTTACATTATGTCTATGGGGAAAAAATCGTTTGCTCTGTATTGCAATATCACACTATTTTAAACGTACTGAAATTTATATACATCACTGAGGTGTATTAAGGTACTTATTGGATATGGTATTGAATATGGTGTGCATAGAATATATCGTTCATTTACAGGGACACGCAAAAGAATTTGGCTGAAGAATAAATTTAACTATTGAAGTCTATGACCAATAATTGCTGGAAGTGCGCTTGTAGTTGTGATATGCATTTTTAAATTGAATTTTTTTTTAATATTACATGGTGTGAATACATTCTATAGATCATATACAGGGTTGCACAAAAGTTCTCAAGCACATTTCCGTTTATTCCCTGAAATGGCTGAATGGAAATGTTTAACTTCGTTGTGCGTTTCACTGAATTAACTTTTAGCATACTATGTAATATACACACAAATCCATAGCTTAGTTTAATATTTTATACTTACAAACTTATGACGCTGTAGAAACCTGTCTGCAATTTTTATATTCAATTGGAGTTTTAAACATCAATTTTAACTTTCTGGAAAGTTTTTAAAATATCCAAGTTTAATCTAGGTTATAAAGTAGCCGGTCAGTGAAATTTTTAAAGGGAGCCATATTGATCGCCATGTTTTAAAACACATGTAAGCCAAATTTTATCCAAATATTTCAAAAATTGTAGATTTGTTTAAATAATGGCAGGTGGTAGAAAAATGGGCGAGGGGTTGTCTGGAAAAGTACAATGTAGCTGGTATTCTTCATCAAACTTTAAAATATATAGATGTGACGTTTCTTGCAAATTGGTCACAAATTGTAAATCTGTGTTAAGAATATACACAAAAACTGACTTTTATATCGAGAGATAGATAGATGCTGAAAATCGCTAGTTTCAGTGCATACAAACAGCTCTCGTCTTTAAAAATAACATTATGTTTAAAACAGAAAATGTATTTCCTTTTATAAACGTGAAACACGTTAAGACTGCGTCAAAATCAAGAATTTTTCTGATTTTCCATTTTCCTCATGCTGAGAATAGGAGCCGTGGTGAAATAATTGCAAAAAGATTCAATTGTTCAGATTTTGTGATAGAATTTCTGATATTTTCAGGTTCACAAGATTGTCATTTAAATATGTCACTTCAAAACTATTTATATTTCATTTTTAATCTACGTTTAGTAAATATTTAACTATTTATTATAATTAGCTAAAATAAAGTTTTAATTACCTGCATATTCTCAATTTCACACGCTTGGTTAAGACAATAACTAAAAGAATGGGAAAATTTTTTGACTGAAAACTTTTGGCATTGTTAAATTTTTCTTTGAAAATAAAATATTTTGCGTACAAAAAGTGATTGTTGTGGATTGAAAAGTAACAATAAAATAAACGTACATTGATGCCTTGCATTGTTGCAGAAGCACGTAATTTATCTTTGAGAGGGTAACAATCTAAATAGAATAATTTTTAAGACAAAAAAAATGAATCAGAATCTAGTTATTTTATATTTTATTTATTTATTTACTTTTCAAAATTTTCGCAATCATTTTCGCAAAATTTTCGCAGAAAATCAGATTGAATGAATAATATCAATAAATTTTCGTTTTCTGATTCATTATGAAATAAAATTGTTAGGAAACTGGTAAATTAAAACAGAAAAAAAATTACTTATGACTGCAAAAATATAAAATTGAAAAGTTAAATGTGTTATATTTTTCAAACAGCTGCAGAAAGCCCCATCAAAAATTGCATAGATAATTTAGAATGTCTGACATATCTACTGACAAAATTTTAAACTAATCGGAGTAATTTAAGACTCTCATTGAGAAAGTTTAGCATTCATAATTTAACATTTAAATCAATTATACAAATGCTCCATTTTGTTTTCAATGCATGATAAAATTTTAAAATCTTCTCAATTTTACTGACAAAATTTTAAACTAATCGGAATAATTTAAAACTCTCATTGACAAATTTTAGCATTCATAATTTAACATTTAACACTAGAACTATCATGAACCGTCATTTTGACGGCTATCAAATGAATATATCCTTATTCGAACCAGAAATTTCTTATCAAAATAAATTAAATAGAAAACTCACAGGAATATGCTACATGAAAAAGTTACATAGTTTTAAATAAAAATTCTGGCGTGAAATTGTTTTATAAAACTTGAGTAAAATTTCCGATAGTTTTAGTGTTAAATCAATTATACAAATTCTCCATTTTGTTTTCAATGCATGATAAAATTTTAAAATCTTCTCAATTCCCATAGAAAAGCATTATGCCGTAAAATAAACTTTTCTATACTAGATTAATTTTGACACAATTATTTAAATTGGTAAAGAAATCATATGAAATGTAATTTTCCGTAAGTATACCTACCTAATTACAAATTATTCGGATGCTTTTTGTGGTAGTTATGGCGAGACATATTACACACAAAAACACACACAAATACCAAACATATAGATATAGATATAGATATAGATATAGATATATAAATCAGCATTTGAACGGAGGGTGGTTTTTGGAGTCTGGGGGTCATGATCGGTGAAAATATACCGAAATTTTCCGGAATTCCTTTCCTCCGAACGGCTGCAATAGGTAGCTTTATACTTTTGTGTATTGAAAGCTACCTAAAAGGCAAATATTAGTATTTAAAAAAAATGTTGTAGCAGTCCAGCAAGTTGAATTTTAAAAATCGCCCAATTGGCAATACTGTTTTTCAAAGGAAGACAATTTTTTTTAAATCACATAAGCAGTTCCAATAATTATACTTTCCTAATATGTGATAATTTATCTTCGAAAAAAATACTGCACGTATGGAAGTAATTTGAATTATTATTGCACCCCTATCTTGTAAATCAGCAGATCAGGCGCCTCAGCGTTAGTTCTGCACATGGAATTTTTATTTCGAATTTATTTTATTTAATATTTTGAAACTTTCACACCGCGGTTTTATTTCTTTCATATTAGTATTATTGCAAGTAATATTTCAAGTAATTACATAAGTAAAATGCTATGAATTGTAAGTTGAAATAATTTTACATGCATTGATACTCCCAGACTATATCTTTTTATATTATTATATTTAATATTTATATATTAAATATATTATATATTATATATTTAATTTATATATTAAATTTATTATATCAAAAATCTTTAATTTCATAGTGTCCCACAATCGGGGTGTATGTATCATATTTTACTAGATAAGTACCAACATATATTACAATGCTCATAAGTTGGGTTTATTTTGTGTGAGCAGATCCGTTGTCGGAACATTTTATTAAAGAAAATTGAGAATAAATATGGAATAGGCCGTGAGTATAATTACTAACTTAGGCTTTATTACAATATATAAACTCATCATACAAGCAATATAATTCAACGTATATATATATGTGTTTAACAAAATTCAAAAATATAAAACAAATACTCTAACCGAGGAGGGTCATCCTATAATCGTCTAATACTGCTACTTTACAAGTTATTTTTATTATTTCCACGTCTCAAACAGCCATCGTTTATTGTTTAAGGTAAAGCTAGGAGAATCTGCGCACAAGTCAAAAGAATAACAATAAAAAATCTAATTATTAATTTTTTGCTAAACTATCCATGAATAATTTTTACTTCATTTGTTTTTTTTATACATTTCCATTGCTATTTTACTGTTATGTTGTAATTTAATAGAACAGTTGTAATAAAACCAAGAAAGTTATTTTGAGCAATCTGTCCTTACAGGGTTGGTGCGATTACGCACATGGGTAGGAGAGATGGTTACTAATAATAACTACAATTAAATTGTTAACAATAATAATTACACTTAAATGACATTGTTGTAAGGTTTTTGTGAACAAATATTATTGTATTAGGAGTGAATATTCCAACCCAATGACTAAAGAATAACAAAAAGGAAATAATTAAAAAACGATTAAAAAAATTTAATTAAAGGAAAAAAAATTAAAGAATCAGATAAAGCAAGTCCAAAAAAGATTACAAAATAACATTAAGGTAACGATGACACGTTTAACTTAAAATTACTCCATTTTCATTTTTACTTTCTTTTTATGCAAATTTGCCAATAAGCTGCGTAATTTCTCCTAGCATGGAAGCTAAAGGGAACAATGCGCCATCTCTCCTAAGTAGCAGATGCGCAAACTCTCCAATTTCGGTAGGAGAGACTGCGCGGCCTTTTATTTAAACATGGTCGCTACTAAAACGAACCGTTGATGTTCACACTGTTAGTCTACATTAGTAGCTTATGAGAAATCGTTTGTTTAAAATATTTTGTACTACTGACATTGTATAGAAATTCTGACGAATAGCTATGAAAATTCAAGCACTTACTTTGGGAAAACAAAACAAAATAGCAAGCCTTATCTTAGATGCTCAAAACAATCAACGTGCACTTTCAAGTAGACACTCCACTACTGCTGTTGTACAACTATCTGGAGTCGCTGCGCGCTCACTCTACTCCTTCCCCCCGAACCTCTATGTGCGCAATCTCTCCGACCGCGCCATCTCTCCTGGCTTTACCTTATGCTGTGGTAGAATATAAAAGTTCACAATGTAAAAAAGTGGAGAGGAAGAAGAAAAAAAATGTGTGATATTTTATATTTTCTTCTATGTCATAACTTCCTATAAAATGAACCAAAGAACAACAATATAGTTATTATTAAATTTCTGAAACAATTAATTTATAGCATGAAAGGAAACTGAAATATATTTTTGCAATAAATATATATTTTAAAAGTAAATAAGAATGTCATAAAAAAAAAAAGAAAATATCTTCATATTTTTGTGTTCTTCTTTGGACAAAATTTTACGGCATTAAGGTAAAGCTAGGATAGTCTGCGCACAATTCAAAAGAATAGCAATAAAAAATCTAAATAATTATTTTTTTCTAAACTATCCATGAATAATTCTTACTTCATTTGTTTTTTATGCATTTCCATTGCTATTTTGTTATTATGTTGCAATTTAATAGAACAGTTGTAATAAAACCAAGAAAGTTATTTTGAGCAATCTCCCCTTACAGGGTTGGTGAGATTGCGCACATGGGTAGGAGAGATTGTTACTAAAAATAACTACAATTAAATTGTTAACAATAATAATTACACTTAAATGACATTGCTGTAAGGTTTTTGTGAACAAATTTTATTGTGATGAGAGTGAATATTTCAACCTAATGCTTAAAGAATAGGAAAAAGGAAATAATTTTAAAAACGATTAAAAAATTTTAATTAAAGGGAAAAAAATTAAAGAATCAGAAAATGCAAGTCCAGATAAGATTACAAAATAAAATTATGTAACCTAATAACACGTTTAACTTAAAATTAGTCCATTTTCATTTTTAATTTTTTTATGCAAATTTACCAATAAGCTGCGTAAACTCTCCTAGCATGGAAACTAATGGGAACAAGGCGCCATCTCTCCTAAGTAGCAGATGCGCAAACTCTCCAATTTCGGTAGGAGAGATTGCGCGGCCTTTTATTTAAATATGGCCGCTACTAAAACGAACCGTTGATGTTCACATTGTTAGTCTAGATTAGTAGCTTATGAGAAATCATTTAAATTTAAGATATTTTGTACTACTGACATTGTATAGAAATTCTGATGAATAGCTATGAAAATTCACGCACTTACTTTGGGAAAACAAAACAAACCAGCAATGATTTATCTTAGACGCTCAAAACAATCAACGTGCACTTTCAAGTAGACACTCCACTACTGTTGTTGTACAACTACCTGGAGTCGCTGCACTCTCACTCTACTTCTTCCCCCGAACCTCTATGTACGCAATCTCTCCGACCGTGCCATCTCTCCTAGCTTTAGCTTACATATGTCTAAGCAATTTTATTTCCAAATATATTAGCGAGGATTGAAGAGTGTAGTTTAATAAGATGTTAGCTAGCGGAAATTAAATTTCGAGAAAATTGACGTGAAAACTTTTTATTGCAAATTTTATAGATTTATTTTCTTCTTGGTAGCATACCTTTGAAATGTTAACAGGTGGTACAAAGCTCTTCTAAAAAATGCAAGATATTTAAAAACACATTCATAATTACGTCTGGATAAAACTAACAATCACTAAAATAAATTCAACTACAGACTTTATTTTTAAAAACACATAAAAACAATTAAAATTATAAAATAGATGTTTCGTGTACTTTCGTACACCTCATCAGTACTTCGAACACAATTGCCAAGCCACCAGAACCAAAACAAGAAAAAAAGTTAAAGTCACAGTTTAGTTAAAACAGTATACTCTGCAGGAATCTGTGCAGTCTCGTTAATTGGAGATTCAGCTAAAACTGTCATCCAACCCTCCACGAAGATACGACTGCTGTACACGCAACATTTTGAGCAGGCAATTTGCGCGTTCTGAAAATCAGGCACATGATCAAAATCCAAAGCATGTGCAACCAATCTCGAGGTTAGAGTGCCTCTATTAAACGAATCCCTATGTTCCTTCAACCTCACATTTAAGGATTGTCCAGTCTCGCCTATATAGCTGGATCCGCAACCCTTGCAAGGAATTCGGTAAACTACACCTGTAAGGACAAATCTTGAATATCTATGCTTGTAGTTACCCAAAAAAGTCTTAATTGGATTTAAAGGCACATACGCAGTCCTGATGCCTACATTCGTAAAAACACCAGATATTTTCTCAGAAATGTTGTCGTAGTACGGTAAGGATATAGTTCCCACAGGTGGGGCACGTTGGTAAGGTGTGAGATATTCCTTCGATCTCTTCGATAGTTCTGATAAAACTCTATGGCACCATCTTCGCGGGTAATCGTTATGACGTAAATCAGAAACTATTTTACAAACTTCATTATTGAAACTGACCTCACTATTACAAATTCTTAAAGCTCTATTGTACAGTGATCTCACTACTGCAACTTTATGTGACAGAGGGCTGTTAGAGTTGAAATTTAGATATTGACCGGAAGAAGTAATTTTTCTATAAACGGAGGTTTTTAAAACATGAACATTGTTGACAATATTTCTTTCTATTAATATATCCAGGAAGGGGAGTATTTTATTAACCTCATATTCAATAGTAAATTGGATGGATCTCGACATTGAATTTGCCTTACCCAAAATGTCGATAAGATGATCCTTCTCCGCAATCAAAAAAATGTCATCTACATACCTCCTCCAAAATTTTACTTTATTCCCCAAAATCATGATAATGTCTATTTCCAAATATTGCATCACAATTTCTGCCACTCTTACAGAAAGTGGAGAGCCCATCGCCGTTCCCTTCAGCTGTTTATAAAAGTTACCTTCAAAAACAAAACAGTTCGAAACCAAGCAAAATTCCACGAGTTTCACAGCAACCTCCAAATCCATATCAATTTCAGCCGCAAAATCAGACCACATGCTACGAATAGCAAGGGAGGCAAGATCAATGGGGATGGATGTGAATAACGATACCACATCTAAGGAGGCCATCACACAATTACTAGGAATTACGAAATTCTCCAAATCCTCAAGAAATTTATACGACGAATTTATACTATAAGGAGAGGAAGCCGTCAATGGTTTGATAGTAACTGAAAGAAACTTAGATAAGTTATAAAGGGGGGAATGACTATAATCTATTATAGGTCTCAAAGGAATGTTGGGCTTGTGAGTTTCTGGTAAACCGTAGAATCTCGGAACCAGACGGGTGTAACACTTCAGTTTCTTGGCAAGATTTGGACAAAATTTATCAGATTTCACTAAATCACTTAAAAGGCTGTTCATCTTTCTCTGAATACTGGACGGGACTTCCCGATGTAATCAGACTTATTCAAAACCACAGTAATCCGGCCCTTGTCCGCTTTAGTAATGACTATTGAATTATCACAAGATAGGTTTTTCAAAAGCTTCATATGAAGATTGTTAGATCTTGGAGCGACATAACCGTTTTTAATTAATACCGTAGAAATTTTTTACCTTACCTGGTGCCTCTGCGAGGGGTTCAGCTTATTCATAACTGGTTCAACGGCCGCCAACAAGCGGGGAATGTCCAAATGTGGAGCACCAACGGAAAAATTAAAGCCATAGTTAAGTAACTTTTCATCTGTAGAGAAAACCCTTGAAGAGAGGTTCAAAATCCAATTATTTTTCCCAATTCTACCATTCTCCGCATTTGACGAAACTTGAAAACCTCGAGCACAAAGTCTATTGAACTTATTCTCATGCTTCATGACCAGCTTTGCTCTCAAAGTATTACCAATATAACTCAAAAATCCCAAAATTTGAAGACAGTCCGCAGGCTCAACAGCACAGAAAAGGCCATTCATGCAGCTATGTAAACGTCTTTTTTTTATCATTCAGAACACAATGACTGAGGGATATAGCTGCCTGAAGAAACTTGAAACTCGTTGACAACGCGATCTTTTTACCATTAACAGAAGGAACTAAGGATTTAACCCTAAAAGAGGGAGGGATTTGGATTTTGATCATGTGCCTGATTTTCAGAACGCGCAAATTGCCTGCTCAAAATGTTGCGTGTACAGCAGTCGTATCTTCCTGGAGGGTTGGATGACAGTTTTAGCTGAATCTCCAATAAACGAGGCTGCACAGATTCCTGCAGAGTATAATGTTTTAACTAAACTGTGACTTTAACTGTTTTTCTTGTGTTTGTTCTGGTGGCTTGGCAATTGTGTTCGAAGTACTGATGAGGTTTACGAAAGTACACGAAACGTCTATTTTATAATTTTAATTGTTTTTATGTGTTTTTAAAAATAAAGTCTGTAGTTGAATTTATTTTAGTAAATGCAAGATAATTTTCGAACCAGTTATTATCTTACGTACCAGATAATTTTCGAACATTAAAAAATACTAATTTTATTTAAATTATTAAATATTACAATGTTTAGAATTTATTACTCAGATATCGCAACACTAATTAGAATCTTAATTATTTATCTCATAATACCTTCAACCAAAAAATAAATTAATTTTTGAGAAACTGTAACAAAACATGTTCTTATACTAAGCTCGTCATTTCATTCTCACATAAATGTGCAGAAGTTATTAAGCTCAGATCAAAATGTAGGGAAGCAAACAGATGCTATCTATATATATATATGTAGGTGCTGGTTAAAAAGTTCGTATAAACTTTAAATTTTCATTAAAAACGAACAAAACATGATACAGTAGTGCGGTTTTCACAAACAGCATTACCAGGATGAGGTATTTATTATTATTATTTACTATTGTTCAAAATACCAGCAATAGGGAAGCTTACACGAGCACATCTTTCGAAAGTACGTAAATTAGGACTATTATAAAAGAACTGAGTACTGTGTGAATTCTTTATTAGACTGAATCATCAATTTGGAGAGCAGAACTACTTGCTGCGTACCACAGATTATTTTCTTCTTTCGATGTTTTTGTGGTCGGTATTTTCAAAAAAGCATTCATTGTCACTTCTCCGTTTAAGAAATTTAAAGACAATATTTTCTAAATAATTTGTCCTACATACTAAACAGACAATTGAATTGAATAGTGGATCCATCAAGTAGTTATTTATTTTATCATCGTCCTCAGTTTCATACTTCCGGAAGATGCCTACGTTTTAAAATTTTCTATCAGTGACTTTATAATATAAGCAGTAATACACTACCGCGCATGCGCGGCAGTGTATTACTGCTTATTTTACTGTCTATTACTGATAATTTTACGGTATAATACTAACAGCTGGAATGCCAATATTATACTGTAAAATCAACTGTTTTTTTTTTTTTTTAATTTAGTGTAAAGAAATATGGGAATTATCTAGATGTAAAATTAGGCAAAAACTCTTAATGTTAAATTCAATTTTTTTTCAAAATAATCTGCAATTTGGGTATGGTTTTAAGCATAACTAAAAACTACTTGAGGGAATAAAATGAAATTTTAGGGAAGCTTCTAAAAATCAATTTATGTTAAAAGGTTTATAGCTTGCAATTCATGTCTGTCTCGAAAATAATTTTCGATAAACTATATATTTTGAAATTTATTTTCGTACAAAATATGAACTGTAACTTTAAATATTTTAACACATATCGATTTCTAGACGTTTCCACTATGTAACTCCAAAATGACATCTCATTCCGCCGCGTAGTTTTTATGTATGCTTTAAAAACTACCCGCATTACAAATCAGTTTGGCAACGCTTAATGATTAATTTAACTTTAGGATTTCCAAATTGTAGACATCCATAATTTCTAAACTACTTAACTCCCCGATTAGTATTTTCTGAACGGATATTTTCGTTCTCCTCTGCGTCTATTTAGTAATAAAATAGATGCAAAGTTTTTTTTTTTTTTTCCGATTTCACCATGAACTAAACTAGTCGTTGGGGCCACCGTAATACTTACCCACCATGGATATGCATAATGTGAAATATTAAAATAAAAATGTGTAAACTACTTATAAAATGCATTGCAATTCAAATAAAATCGTGGCTTGATGACGTCATAAACTTTAAAGGCTCGATTACTGAATTGCTTGAAAGAGGTTTTTCCTTATAACTCCAAAAATAATAATCCTATTAACTAGAGGTTTATTGCATCTGATTAAGCGTCAAATTTCCAATTAAAATATATCTTTAAAATATCTTTAAAATGAAATTTGGATGAAATGCAGGGTCATGAAAAATCGAAGAGTGTGGAAAATAGGATTCCAAATATCTAGGCAACTAATTATCCGATCGACTTCATGCTTTATGCAAAATTTGTTTTTTTTTATTGTCTTTTATATTCATTTCTTAAAATAACCAATTTCGAAAATTTTTATATACCTTTTATCAGAACGAATATTTCGAGAGTCCGAAAAAAATAGTTCCGGTTAATCGAGGTTATTGAAATGAAATAAGCTTCTTCCCATTATTACATACTAAGTACATACCAAATTGCAAGTCTCTATCTCAATTTTTTCGGGAGATAAAGCGTTTACAGACACACAGACACACAGACGGACGGCAAAATTTTTTTTCTAAAAATATGTTTTTCGGAATCTCTAGTGTCTGAAACGTGTAAATCCGTCAAAAAAAATTTTTCGATTTTCAAAACGATTACAAGACTTACCCTATACTACGTATGATGGGTAAGTAAAATGTGTGAATTAATAATTTAAAACTGAAAGCAAAAGATCTTTTAAATTAATTATGATGTATTATGAGATGAAGAACAAATTTGCAATCAATATTTACTCTCACAAACAATTTAAATAAAAATTAAAATAACGAACATTGATTACTTCAACATCCAGCTGTGTATTTTCATTAAGATCTTTCACAACAAAATTAATTACCGTGAATTACCTTTGTTTGACAAAAATCTATATAATTGAGTTTAAAGAAATCGTGATTACATAGTATTTACTTTTGGTTTAATTAATTAAATTGTGTACCTTGTTAAAATGTTTGAATTTATTGACGACTTACGAATCAATTTCTATAATGCAAACAAGTTTTTCATAACGAATTTGCTGAAAATTGTAAGTTATTAAATATTTTCTTGCTTTCGAAGGATACTGTTGAAAATATAGAAAATCTATTTCCGTTACTTCTAAAGAAAAATCATGAAACCTTTTTTCAGTTTGAAAGTTGAAGGGTTTCTAATAAGATCAATTTGAACTCACTTAAGCATTGCAAACACGAAAGTTTTATATTCGACTTAAATTTTCAATATTTGTAGAAAATGAATATATTAATTTGAGAAATCTAGAAATTTTCACACATTTTATCTACGAACTAGAAACCTTTACATAACTACAAGTTTTTGTAGTGTTTCTAAATAAACGTTTTCAAGAAATTTGTATGCAATTAAGTATTTTCTATTTTTTTAAGTCAATATACGTAATTTAATTATATACATAAACATGCCGACACGCCAATTCAGCATTTAGTTCTACCTATATAAAGAATGAAAGTTTATTAGGATCAATAAACTATGCATAACTTTACTTACCATAAAAATAGCGGCTGTCTTAGGTGGATTTTTTTTTCAGCGTTTCTACGGTCCCTCGAATTTGAGCACCAATAATTTCTAATCTTTTCCTTCGGATTATTTTTCTGAGATAAAATAAATCAAAGAAAACTTTTAGAAATTATTGCTGTGTAAATTCAGGGGGCTGTACCAACCCCCCCCCCCCCCCCCAAAAAAAAAAAAAAAAAAAGAAGCCTACGACAAATGCCATTTTTATGACATCGCGTAAGCCTGGTATTCAGGGGGCGGTGATCAAATCTTCGCTGAAACTTATGAAATTAACACGTTCGCTGCCAACTACGAGTATACTCGTAGTGCTATCTACGTTTCTTCAATCTAAAATTAGTTATTCGCACCGAAATTTTCAAAAGAAGAATTTTTATTGTATGTAATTACGAAATATCTGTAATAAAAGTAAATATCGCTATTAGTATTTTCTGGTATGAATTTGAACTTTCTAAATAAAATGAAAATTCCGGTATTTTTAGCTTAGCAGCGAACGTGTTAAACAAGTCGTTTATATTTCTGAAGTTCTAGATGAATTCGTCAAGCATTTCGCTAGATATAAGATAACCCATTTAAAATCGAAAGTGTCCGGTGACTTTTGGCTATATAGGGTATCTCTTCTTTTCCCATTTCTTTATTCTGACATTTCCTTTCTGCTGTCTCTCTCTATATTTGCTTTTGTTTCCTACGTAACTCCCATGTTTATTTCACATCTGTTGTTCCTATAACTATTTCAATAACTAGATAGAAATATCATAATACATACGTTCATTGTCCATTTATAAAATTTATTACCTCTGTCCGGGTAATTTCAGATAAAGGCATTGTCAAAAGGACAGAATACTGCCGAAATGATGCAGGATATATCAAACAGATTTTTTCTTTGACAGGTCATTAACCTACATTCACAGCTAATGTTAATAAGTCTTCTATTTCTTTCGTATATTTGCTTTTCAAATCAGATGCTTTCATTTATTGTCAATAAAAGTACCGTTTTTATATATATGTTGTTCGATAGAATAATTGATAAAATAATGAAATTAATATTTAATATTAAATAGGGTATCTACCAGATTCTTACGTTTCCTTGAAATTTTGTTTTATAAATTCTATGATATTTACGAAAAATAGTCTTTTCAATAAGTAAACCTTTCTTAGATTGCTACTTTTGTTATAACGACAGTAATTGCAGATTTTCAAGGGCCACCACTTTTAGTCCACACTATCCAAAGTCCGCCTTAAACGATGAAAATTTTTGAATAGTACAAAAATAATCCTTTGCGTTGAATAATTGAATTCAGTTTTTGACAAAAATTAATTAGGTTATCAACTTTATACTAAAAGAAAAGTTTTTCTTAAATTTAGTGATTTTAAGTTTTAAAAAAAGCAAGTTACTGAAAAAAGTTTTCACGCAAAAGAATTAACTATTCAGAACAAACAAAATCTGCAAAGAAATTGCTTACTTACAAAATTTAACTTTATCTGTCACTTTTCTTTGTGTTAGTTGTACAAATAATCTTTTTGTTATACTAATTTCCGATTTTGTGACGCACTCGAAAAGTTGGTCTGTTGTACCTGTTGTACCAAATTTTGATTGTTAATGTAGCCGAACAGCCAGCGGAGGAATTTTTTTACTTCATTACTGTCATTGACAATTTCTTGATCTTTCAATAACCAGAATTAACAAAGTTCCTTTTTAAGAAATAATGTAAAAAAATTAGTTTCATTTCTGCACGATCGATCTGTGAAATTTTCATCCACATTATCCCACGTGTATTACGCATGTGTAGTGATGTTCTTAACATTAAATGGAAAAAAAAAAGGTTTTAGAAAATGAAATTGGACTCCTTAAACGGAAATACGTCTTAAGGAGGTATTCAAAAAAATATTTTTCCACGCTCAAAATTTTCTGGCACATTTTCGGTCTCATTTTTAAAAGTAAAAACATGAAATTTGGCAACGTGGTTTATGAAGAGATTTATAAGTGAAATGTATTTTATTTTTCGTACCTTTTTTTATTTAATTTAAAATTTATTTCTCAAACATTTAAAATTTCTAAAACATTTCTAAATTATAAAATTTATAAAATATAAAATTATTATCAATTATAAAATTTATAAAACGTTCATTTCTAAAAACCACGCAGTTGCTTTCTTATATCTAAACACGGATGAAATGCAAAATTCCTTTATTATTATTATTATTATTATTTATTAATTATTAGAAATGTACACTTTTTTTTACAAACGAGATATATTCAATCTTTATTTGTGTAAAACAAAATAAACGTAATTATCTACAAAGTTAAAGAATTTAAACGAAAAGATAATTAGTAAAAACATTTTAAAGCTAATTTAAAACAGAACCTCATTTCATTCACAATTTTTGAAATAAACTCGGCATATGGTGTTATAAACAAATCGTTTTATGACTTCGCATCAATAAAATTTGTTATTATTGTAAATACAATATTTTAGAATATCATAAAATATTTTATAATTAAAATATTTCATACTTTTTTACTATAAGGGGCTGAAACCATATAAATTCAAGTTGAAAGAATTTATACCAAGTGAATGAATTTTGATTTTCGACAGCTGTTGGAAATAATGATAAGTTTTATTTTTATTTTCTTTCTCCTTTATTGCGACGGCAAAATTAAATTTCACGCACATCTGTGAAATTCCATTCAATATTTTATTGATCACCAGATTTCATCAGCAGCATCTTAGAGAGCGAATGACTTCTAATTAAAACAACCGTCGAATTTTTATTGCATATTTCTGAGGAGTTTTTTTCAATAATAAAGAAAAAATAATTATATTGACAAAATATATATTGCTAACATGCTTTGTGTTGTTTTGAATGTAAGCATTTACATAAAACTTTCTGCTTATAAAAGTGAAGTATACAAAAGCGAAATTTAAATAATCCTTTATTTTATTTTAACTATTAAGTTTTCAGGAAATTCCTAACATTTCGTAAAATGTATTTATGGCTATCTTATTGTTGACTTTTATAAAGTCGTCAACAATGTATTGTTACGTATGCATTTGCAATGTTTGCGAAAATACAATATAGTTTTATATTTTCTTCAAACAACTACAAAAGAAGAAACTGGATACTTGAAAACTGTGCTATTAAAACTCATTGCCTCTTATTTTAATGCAATATGCATAAACTCTTATGTTAGTGCTGCTCGTAAAATCTAAAAAGGAGCTTTAAAAATAGAACGTATTCAAATATCGCAATTCAGTTGAAATAGCTACATTGTACAAAAATGACAATTTTTTCTTAATCTACAAAAATATAAAATAACCACATGCGAAAATACGCAATAACCTTTTCCAAGTTACAGACGAACAGAAATGCAGAAGAAACTGCCGCATTTGTCACAAATTAAACAATGACGTTTTATTTTCAAAGTGAAAAGTTTTAATTTGTGTGCTAAATCATACAGAACATAATGATTTTATATTTATAGAATTTAATTATATTTTTACCCAAATCTAAAAAAAAAATTCATCCTTTACATTTTAGCGCTATTTTTAAGGTTCTATTACTTCCGCTCCGTTGCGTGTCTGTCACAGAGCTATTCTCAGAAACTATGTAACTTACAGAGTTGAAACTTTGTGTACTTATAGCTGAATAACTGCTATGAAGCTCAAAATCATAAAATTTGAAAAAATCGTATTATTTTAATAAATAGAGATAAAAAAACAAAATTCTAATAGCATTTTCCTATTAAATTTAAACATTTTTCGTTATAGCAGATGCCAAAAATTAAAACTCCACGATGAAATTCTTTCTACAATAATTAATTTTCTATCAGACGATTTCCACGTGATAAATGAAAATGAAATAAAAAGTTTCATCAATTGAAAAAAAGACTAATATGAAATAAAAATGATTGACGTCATAGTGGTAATAAAACGAAAAATTTCAAAAATTCCCAATAATACAAGGAGTATGAGTATGTGTATGTACACAAAGCAGATTAATATCCCGTCATTAGAGAATTAAAAAGAAAATCTGACGTCCTATTGAAAGTTTAACGAATTTTTCAGGTGTTTGAGAATAATACAAAGAGAGTATCAATATGAGTAATAGAGAATAGTATATATATGAGTTTGAGAAACATATTGAATCATGATAAAAATCCGATTATGGAAATATTCGCATATATTAACATTTTAAAAGTGTACAACATGTTTAATTTTGAAATTATTTTTTTATATCGCATTTAGTCCGCGTGATAGATATTAGTATAGATTAGTATAGCCGGCTTCGCCCGCTATCAGGCTGGTTTGGATTATCGAAAAAACGAAAAAATAGACCGGTAAATTTTTACTTTATAAAAAACAAAAAACATGAGGTTTTTTTTTTTTTTTTGGCTAAATGAAATTTATTTGGATTTATTAAAGAAAGGATAAAGTGTTTTGAAAGGAATATTAAACGAAACCCTTTGAGCGATCTTCGATCACACTTACCCAATTTAAAACACATAACTTAATTTAAAACACATAACTTAATGCCTTTAGTTTTGATCGCACAATTTTTCATAGGCTCAAGATAAGTAAAACAACAACAGCAACATCAACAACAAAACATTCAACGCAAGAGCTTTTTTGGAGACCCTGTATGGTTGTCGGATGATAATCATGGATCTAGACAGCGATTCTAACCTGGCGTACGCGTACCCCTGGGTGTACGTGGTAGAATAGTTTTCGGTACGTAGAAATTACACTGATAATGGCGTATAATACAAAAAATATAACTTCAATTTTTTCTTTTACAAAGAGCTACTTGTTTCTCATTCTCATGATCAATTTTCTGGGTTTTTTTTTTTTTTTTTTTTTTTTTTTTTTTTTTTTTTGTTAATAATACCATATTTTTGCATTTGAAAAAATTCACTGCGAAAATTGAAGATCTGCAAGGGTAAATTAGAGGTCTGGAAATTAGAGTTCTGTTACCGGGCCTGGCCCGGTATAAAAGCTAAAATTTTGTCCCGATCACGATCCGGATCGAGAAAAAAATCAAGAAACTCAATTTCTACAAAAAATGACGATATTTCTTAACGAACATTTTGCTACAATTAAAATTATTTTAAAAGAAAATTGCACGCCTATTTATACAAAATATTTAAAGTACACCAATTTCTATATTTTATATTCGTCAGTCGTGGAATGTGAAATTACAAAATTAATGTTCAGTTAGGGGAATTACATTCAAATGAAGCCTTAATAAAACAAATTAATGTAGTTTAGAGGAGATAAAAGAAAATTCACAAGTTTGAAAGTCTATAAAAAGAAACAAAAAATGGGTGCTTAGTAATAGTTTCTTTTAATTTATTAAACCTAACATATTTTTAATGATTTTGTAAATAGGTATATAGTATATAACAATTATTTTTACAAAAAAAAAAAAATAGTACAGCTTTACATGACACAGAAAGAATGAAGTCTAGGCCCGGTCCAACTCAGGTCTTCAGAAATAAGATTATGGTTGGTGGCGTATAGGCCTGCATTGTACAATTGTGCCGTACAGACATGTATGTATTTCATATTAACACTTAATTGCATAGTGATATAAATTTCCATCACTGTTTATTTAACTTTTAATAAATAAATCAACATCTTCGCCATCACTATATTTATATAGAAATATTAATCCAGTAAATTTCCCGTGAACTATGTTGCTGAACAAAGTTAAAAATCTATCTTAAAATTTCTAGTGTCTTATATTTAATATATGTATAAAAAAACACAATTGTAAAAGAAAAACTCATGCAAAGAAGGGTTAAGCCTGGTAATATTTTCTAATGCGAATTGAAAAAAATCTCATCGTATATGAAATATTATAATTTGTTTATTTTGACCCATTCGTTAAATAAAATTTTATTTTATTTTAATTGGACATGAACATTTCTTTCTTGGTTTGAAAATTTTCAGGTAAGGGAAAATTTTAAACTTGAAACCTTTTAAAATATCCCCAAAAATATGCACTTACATACTTATACATGGTGTCCACTCTTAACGGTGGCCAATGGTTAATTTCTAAACCGTTAGTCATAGACATATAGATCCAATTGCAAAAATGTTTAAATGAGGTTAAAAAGCATTTTAAGAGCGAGTTCGGTCAATAAAAACATTTCTGAAAAAGTTAGGAAATATTTTTTTTACACGGTCGCCCGGTCCTATAAGTGATATTTAATAAAAATTTCCTATTACACTAACAAGTAAGACAAAAAAGGTCCCATTCTTCTACGACTAAAACTTACCGAGTAATAGCTGTTTAAATTTGAATCACCTTTGTTGCTGCGAAATAGGGGTCATTCACAAATTTACTAAGAAATATAAATAATCGTCAGGTATAAAAAGAAAATAATAGTTGAGAGTAAAATTGACATTACAATATAAATTTTAAATCTATTTTCCTTCTGACACATTAAAATAAAATATACAACTTGTATGAAAAATATAAGTGAAAAAATAACATAATTTTTGTTAAATAAAATGATGAAAAGCAACAGTCTCAATTCTGTACAAAATGATACATATTTTAAAACTCTATTAGATTATCTAATCTAAAACTTAATTAATAAAAATTAAAGTTTTAATTTAAAATTAAATTTTAATTTTAATTTTAATTTTTAAAGTTTTGATTTAAAGAAGTATTGAAAAAAACGAGGTTTCTTTCGCTGCCTCTGATTTTCGGAAACATTTACGCGTAGTTTTTATTGTGTGTTAATCATTTTCTCAAAGCAAAATATAGATTTTTCGGATGCTATCAATTTTCAAATAAACATTTTCATAGGAGTTGTAATTTTCCTACTGGGCGAAAAACGTCCGTGCCAGGATTCGAATCCGGGGTCTCTTGGCTGAAGCTGCCAAGCCAAGACTCTACCAACTGAACGATCCCGGACGAATCTGGATGACCTAATTCACCCAGTTAACTTTATTCATCATAGCACGTGGTCTGATATCTTAATCAGACCAGATGTTATGATCAATAGGGTTAACTCTGTGAATTACATCCTCCCGATTCGTCCGGTATCACTCGGTTGGTAGAGTATTATCTGCTTCAGCCAGTAGATCCCTGGTTCAAATCCTGGCCCGGACATATTTCGCCCAGTAGGGAAATTACAACTCATATGATTTCTTTACCAATTTGAATATCGTCATACTGTCATATCACCTGGAGTGACGGTATGAAGTGCCATTGGATACACGTGTCGGTAACTTCTTGTTTGCATTGCAGGCAATTTCAACAGCAGCCGTTACATTTCTGATGTGTTACGACCCGTGGTTCTGCCTTATCTTGGATGCCTTTTCAAATCTACGTTTTAACAGGAAAATGCACGACCGCATGTTGATCGTACTATCCTGACCTTCCTTGATACAGAACTGTTGCTCTGGCCGGCATGTTCTCCTGATTTCTCCCCAATTGAAAATGTCCTGTCAATTGGTCTGAGCGACTGGCCCGCCTCCACTCACCTGACACTACGGTTGATGAACTGTGGCATAGTGTTGAAGCTGCATGGACTGATGTACCCGTTCATGACATCCAATCTCTGTTCGACTCCATGGCTAGGCAGATAAATGCTGTTATTGTTAAAAATTGTGTTAAAAATTAATCTAGTGCAATCATTTTCATGTTCAACAAACATGTTTTACAGACTACCAGGATAGTTAATAGCATTGACATTAACATTCAAATTAATTTTGTGACTCTTGCATGTATAAATTCAATTACTCAACCAAAAAAGTATAATTGAAAAATCATAGCATCCTAAAAACCTTTGTTCCAGTTTCAGAAAACTGGTTAAGACATTATAAAAAAATACTCACAAGCGTTTCCTAAAATCAGTGGCCAAAAAGAAAAAAAAAACGTTTGCTTTAATAAATACTTTTTTAAATCTCGAAAATATATTGTTTTTCAATATTTCTGATGATAAAGAACGCTTTTCGAGATCATGGTCAACTCAAAACTGGTTATTGTAAATTTCGTTTGTGGTTACATGTTTTCGTAGATTAAGTAACTTTCACCTTTTTTACTTACCCATCATAGGTAGTATAGGATAAGTCTTCTAATCGGTTTGAAAATCAAAAATTTTTATTTGACTAATTTACACGTTTCAGACACTAGAGATTCCGAAAAACATATTTTTAGAAAAAAAAAAAATGCCGTCCGTCTGTCTGTATGTGTGTGTCTGTAAACGCTCTATCTCCCGAACAAATTGAGCTAGAGACTTGAAATTTGATATGTACTTAGTATGTAATAATGAGAAGAAGCTTATTGAATTTCAGTAACCTCGATTATCCGGAACTATTTTTTCGGACTCTCGAAATATTCGTTCTGATAAAAGGTATATAAAAATTTTCGAAATTGTTTATTTTAAGGAGTAAATATAAAAGACAATAAAAAAACATTAATTTTGCATAAAGAATGAAGTTGATCAGGTAAATAGTTGCCGAGATATTTGTAATCCTATTTCCACACTCTTTTTTCATGACCCTGTATTTCTTTCAAATTGCAATTCAAAGATATATTTTAATTGGAAATGAGACGCTTAATCCGACGCAGTAATCTCTTAGTTAATATGATTATCATTTTTGGAGTTATAAGGATGTTCCTTTTACGCAATTCAGCAATAGAGCATTTAAAGTTTATGACGTTATCAATTCACGATTTTATTCGAATTGCAATGCATTTTTAAAGTTTACGCATGTTTTCTTTTCATATTTTATATTATACATATCTATTACGGTTGCCCCCAACGACTAGTTTACAATGTAGAATTTTCTTTTTATAAATAAGAACAGGGTACTTAAAGTGAGAGGTATAACTATTTATTAATTTTAGTTTGATAATTTTTAGGTAATTTCCAACATTTCGTAAAATGATTTGTGTATGGCTTCGCATAAAGTCAAAGCTGCAGAAGTAGAAATTGGATACTTTTCAGCTGAAGTGAAATGAGCTACTAAAACACATTGTTTCTTAACGTTGCATATTTCTATGCAATATGCATAAACTCTTATTGTTGATCGAAAATTTTAAGAAAATCTGATGAGTTGTAAGAATAAAGTAGAATTAAAATATCGAATTTCAATATAAATAACTGCGGTTTGTATTGATTGAATTATTTAACTGTAAATTCACCAAACTAGAAAATAGCTTGTGCATTAAACAGGGCTCTGTTATTGAGAACGTATTTCGAATAGCAGAAATTTCCTAAAGTATTGCAAGGATGCGTGAAATCACTCTGCGAGAAGATTCAATGATGGAGAAGAAACTGCCGCATTTGTCAGAAATTGAACAATGACGTTTTATCGATATGGGGAAAAGTTTTAATTTGTTTGCTGATTTATTCAGAAAATACAGATTTTATACTTTAAAACTTAATTATTTTTCACTTAAATATCAAATATACGTCTTAAATTTTTAAGTCTTGGCGCACTTCGTCTTTTGTATAATTTTTTAGTTGTTTTAATAAAATTACATTTAAAATTTGCAAAAAATACATTGATTATATCATATTATATACACTGCTAATAATTTTTAATACGAATTAAAATACAAATATCTTATATGAAATATTACAAATTTTGGTTATTAATCAAATATTTTTTTTTAATTGAATGTGAATATTTGTTTCTTAAATTTCATTCAGAAACGCTGCAGATAAACGCATATCAACGATTAATTGCCAAAAATTACATTATTTATAGTAACTTTTTAATTTTTTTTTTTTTTTTTTTTGTATTTGCACATAACGTATATTATTAGTATACGTTACATTTTATTTTATGTAAAGTCTTTTCATAAAAATAATGTAACGTATATGCATTAAAAATATATGGATTAACATATTACATATATAGTAAGGACGGTACAGTTTGAAAAAATGACGCCAGTTTCATTAAGACAAATTCCAATATTTATACGAGTACTTTAAACATTTAATGTTGTCTTGATTAAAATATAACAAGATGACTACTTACAATGAAATACTTCAACATTCATCATTCAAATAATTACTTTTAAATAGACAGCTATCAGAGTAAAAATATTAAGAGACCACGCCCAATTAACAATACAAAATCCGCGGCCCACACAGACATTCTCTCTGTGTCCGAAGTTAAAAGCCATCTCCCAGAAATCAGAGCTCGCTGTAGCTAGTTAAAATAAAATAGCGCTTAGCCTGCATGAAATTGAACTTTGGTCTGATCCTTCGGTTGTGGCTTTACATCTGATCTTAGCATCTGGTCTAGGATGAATAATTTCGGGCACGATAATCGGCCCTCCTGACAAATCTGGGTCCTCACAGATACCTACTCTCCTTATCAGATCAGAGACTGGACGACTCTCATGGAACCTGTAAGATACTATAAAAAAAAACAGAAACAAACAACATACAACAAAAAAATAGCCATGTCAAATCGCTAAATACTAAGAAATGACAATTCTAAAACATAATATAAAAATAACAAAATCCTGAAAATTCTAGTCTATAGTGACAGTTTATGATATATAAGTTAATGTGTTGGTTTGCAAGTTAAAAGTGTATCTGCATCTTGGGCACAGTTATATTTTTCATATTTTGTTCACAATGCTTGTATAATAAGAGTTCACAAAAAAATTGTTGATAAAAACAAAGTAAAATAAAAAAAAAAACACAAAAGCACTAAAAAGCACAGTTTCTGCACTTTAGATGGTAGAAACCCCTGGCTTCATGTGATCTGCTGCACTGGAGGTTACTCTTAGACCTTCTTGACAACCTATTTTTTCCGACTTATAAGGACCAAGGAACTTTGGTCGTAGCTTCATGCCGACCCCAAGTTGGGTTTTCTGAATCGCGACTAAATCACCTACTTTATAGCATCTTGCCTTTTTTCGCTTGCGATTGAAATTTTTGCGATTTTCCTCTTGGATTTTCAGTATGTTTTGTTTTGCGATATCTCTGTTGTTATGTCTTTCCTCTATAAATGCGTGCCCATATTCCTCATCAAGGATATGTTTAATTTTTAAATCTTTCTTATCCCTAATTTTTACTCCAGTTAATAGCTCAAAGGATGTGTAATTAGTGCTTCGAGAACATGTACTATTCATTATTCGTTGAACCATTGGTATATATTTATACCATTTCTGGTATTATTGATAGATAGCTTACTAAGAATTGATATGAAGGTCTCCTGTATTCGTTCAACCTGAGCGTTGCCTCTCTGTATCCCTGTTGTAATTAAGACGTATTCAATATTTTCATCTTTGAGATATTTTCTAAACTCATTGGAGGTAAAAGCGGCGCCACAGTCGCTAATTATTTGCTCTGGATTTCCGAAGATAGCTGTTGAATTTTTAATTTAGAAATTGCCTTTTTAGCAGATGTTGTTTTAACGGGATAGAACCATATAAATTTCGTAAAGACATACCACAGAGAAGAAGAAATTATAGTTTTTGCTGATTGACGGCATTGGACCCAAATGATCGACATGATAAGTTTGGAGCGGAAAGTTTTTTTTTAGAGATTTTTTTAGGGTTTAGAAGTCCTTCATCTCTCCCTCGCTTTCAATTACACATAATACATTCGATGCAATTTCCTACAACGCTTTCGATCTGTTTTCGAAGATTAGGAATGTAAAAGTTTTTCTTAATAATTGCTTCTGTTTTGTCTACACCGTAATGCCCTTCGTTATGTATTTCGCGGATTATTTCTTTTTGCATACACTCTGGTATCATAATTATTCTCTCTCGTTTTCATATTTATATACAATATTTTGCCTAATAAAATAATTTTTACTTTCATTTTTTCTACTACTGTTACAATAGTTCTAAAATAATCATCTTCGTTTTGTCTTTTAGCTAATTTGATCGTTAGTTCATTCTGTGAATACTTTATGACTAATACAGTGTTACGACTTAGAGCATCGACGTGTCTCATTTGATTTCCAGGCCTGTGGATAATCTGATAATCGAATTCTTGTAAAAACAATGCCCACCTTGCAACTTTTGCAAGATCTTTTTCCTCTAATGTTTTCTGGAAAGCGGAACAGCCAGTTATTATTGTAAATTTGTTACCTAACAGGTAAGTTCTGAATTTATTTAACGCTTCGATAACTACTAACACTTAAAGCTCATAATTTCTATACTTTGATTGGGCAAGTGTTGTTTTCCTACTCATAAAATAGATGGGATGTAAATTACCATAATCTTCTTTCTATACTGTTCCAAAACCCGAGCTGCTTGCGTCGGTGTGCAATTCCGTTTCGGCTCTTTGCCTAAATATGTGCAATACCGGTTTATTAGACAATTTATTTATCAAGAGTTGAAAGCTTATTTTTGACCTGGTCCGAAAGTAAATTCATTTTCCGCTTTTAGACGATCACTTAAATATATAGCGATACTAGCATAATTGGGTATCTACTTTCTAAAATATCCAGTTAATCCCAAGAAACTGTGGAGTTGTTTCTTATTTTGTGGTTCAGGGAATTTTCTTGAATCGTTCCGTTCTCAACTATGTATCCTAAAATTTCGATTTTTTTTTTTCAAGAATTGACACTTAGCAAAATTAAATTCAAGGCCATACTTGGATGCTACTTGAAATACACGTTTCAATTTGAAGACCGTCTCTTCTTCAGACTGTGCAAGAACGATTATATCGTCTAAATATACCAAAATAGTTTTATCCCTGATCAAGTCTTTTACAGATTTTAGCTTGAAGGCATATTAGAGTGCATTAGAACATTCAGTATACATCAAATTATGAGGAATATTGAATAATAAATTAAACTTGATGCAAGATAAAAGATACTAACTAAATAGAAGTAGTTTTATGCACCAATACTATGTAATAATCGAAAACTATTTTCTATAGCATAATAGCCGGCTACAAAAATAAAAAAAAGCAGAGAAAACAATTAAACTATGTAAACAGTTAAATTTTTAATGATAGTTTAGGATCCAGTACTGCGGTTTCCGATTTATCAGTATTACAATATTCTACTGTGAATACTATTATTTATACATTTTTTTTTCTTTATTCGCCATTATACTTAACAATACGATGCGAGTTGAGTTTCATATATTCATCTAACTTTCTATGGTAGTTTCTTTCGCAAGTGAAATCTTTTTAAAATGCGAAAAATTCCTTCTGGCAAATTCCATTTATCATTGCAAAATTCATCCACCAAAGCTTCTAAAAAACGTTTAATATTCTTTTATTAGTTTTGCGTTTTCACTTTTCCTACCGACGAATATCTCTTCACAATTTCGGTAGATTTCTCGGTTTCGTACCATACATTTCATTTCCGCTTTTACATTTAAAATCTCATTCATGTTCGTTCTTACTTTTTTTTTACAAAGGCATTCTCGTATATTTTATAAAAGTAAAAACGATTGTCATGGCTTGCATTTCAGAAATCATTTTACACTGGTTTTCTTTCCTGAAAAGAACGAAAATGACTTGTTAAAAAAAATTACACATAATATTATCATACTTTTATGTATCTAATATATAATTCTTATTTTTTATTTGCACTTTTTTCTACTCGATTCTAAATTTTGTTTATCAATATTAAAAATTTATAAAATTCGAGCAGGCTCCTTGTGGGTGTGTGTAGAATTTCGAAATGTACAAAAATAACCTCTTGTCTGTTGAGTTTTTATCTGCTCAGAAAATATATTTTTTCCCTTCTCTAAGATGTTTTTATAACCAGAAAATAATTATTAATTAAAAATAATAATTACTATATTAATTTATTTTCTGTAATTGTCGTATGTAATCTTTCGAGTGGCACGGGCTTCAAATAAAAATGACAAAACATCACTTGAAGACAATAAGCTAGCTGAAAATTGTTATGTGTAATGTCCTGCTTATCGACTCCAAGTAAATTTTCAAAATCTCTAGTACCAATTTGTTCTTTTTAGCCCAAAACTTCACGTTGGTTCATTGCTCCATCTTTTCTGTCTATGAGAGATTACCATAGACACACATACTCAGAAAATCATAGAGCACAGAGAGCGTATACGTAATTTTCTAAAACAAAGGTATAGTAGAGGCAAAGCTCCAACATTATAGCAAACTCAGTTTATTAATTACAATATATTTACATTTACCAGAGCTTTACAAATTTGATATAAAGCTCAATTATCTTAATTAACCGGCGTGTTCGGAAAATGCTGATTGACGAATGTTTCAAATGTCCGGGTAGTTCAGTGCTACAAAATCTATATATAATGAGAGTAGCATCGACGAAAGTGGAGCAGGAAAACAATTTTTACCTATATTCCTGTCAAAGTCAGTCAAATAATTCTGATTTTATTTTTTTTTTAATTTTCATTTGAAGAACTTATTTTTACTAATTAAAAACAAAAGTTAAAAAGACGTTTTATGAGAAATGAGAGAAAAAATGCCGTTTGTGTTCCTTTATGTGGTCAATTTTTGTACAAAATAAATATATAAATGAATAAATAAAAATAAATAAATAAAAACTCCGGATTAAATAAATTGGTCGACAGATTGGACGACCGCATTTGTAGAGCCCTAACATTTACAATATAGTAGAATTATGAGCAATCAATTACAATTAGAGTTATTGAAAATAAGATAATTACTACATAGATGTTTTTTTAATACTTGCTTATATATAAATAGATTATTAGATAAAATTACATAGATATATTAGTACTCTGTAGAGATGTCTCTCGTTACACATCCTTATTAAGAATGAAGGTCACTAGAGCTCACTTGTTCTATCATTTCTTTGTGCGCTACATAAATAATCGGAAAACTTTTTGTTACATCTTTGTATAAAAATTTGCCGATTCAAAATACAGGGTGGACACAAATTAGTGGGGTAAAAGGCATGGTTTCTATGCAAAATTATACAGCCAAACATGAGAGTACAAATGATTACACGATAGAAAAACTCACAAAGTTTACATTTTTGACAAATATTTGATGTGGCTATCTTTCGTTGCTCTGCAAATATCCTTTTCGTGGACTGAGCACTCCTGTTTTAGTACTTGTACGCATGTTCTCGTCTATCAAACCAAGTGCTGTGCTGATTCGTGATTTCAATACAGAAATGGATTTTCGAAACTGTAAACCTGACCTTTAATAACCCCATACACTAAAATCTAGTGGTGAGGGATTGGCGATCCTGGTGGACATGAAATAACAATTCCTTGATCAGTCTAAACTGAGATTTCAGCGTTGAAGTAAGAAGTATATCCGCAAACATTTATACAGAACTAGTAATATGTCATTTTACTGGCACTTTACAATTAATATTTCGCAAAATATTCAGTTACGAAATTGCCGAATTAATATGTCTTCTCACTGTATGAGTGAAAAACGATAGCTATTGATATGATAGACATTCACACAAATTTGCGTAAATCGGCTTCTGCGACACTTAATAAATTAAATTACTCATTTTAAGATTTTTAACCGACTTAAAAAAAGGAGGAGGTTATCAATTCGACCCGTATGTATGTATTATGTTGTTCACGCATAACTCTCGTAAATGTGCATCGATTTTGATAATTTTTATTTTGTTTGAAAGAGTAAGGGTCCAAGGTGGTCCCATTTCAATTTCGTCAAAATCTGATCATTAGAACAAATTATTTTATTCAAATTTCCATTATTTTGATAATTTAATTTATATTTCAAAAAGTCCATTATTTGAATTGTTGCCAATTTGTAAAATAGCGCACATAACAATATTCCCTTTCAATTAAAACTAGTCGTTGGGGGCCACCGTAACACTTACCCATCATGGATATGCATAATGTAAAATATTAAAACAAAAATGTGTAAACTACTTATAAAATGCATAGCAATTCAAATAAAATCGTGGCTTGATGACGTCATAACTTTATAGGCTCGATTATTGAATTGCTTGAAAGAGGTTTTTCCTTATAACTCCAAAAATAATAATCCTATTAACTAGCGGTTTATTGCATCTGATTAAGCGTCAAATTTCCAATTAAAATATATCTTTGAAGTGAAATTTGGATGAAATACAGGGTCATGAAAAATCGAAGAGTGTGGAAATAGGATTACAAATATCTCAGCAACTAATTATCCGATCGACTTCATGCTTTATGCAAAATTTATGTTTTTTTATTGTCTTTTATATTCATTTCTTAAAATAAACAATTTCGAAAATTTTTATATACCTTTTATCAGAACGAATATTTCGAGAGTCCGAAAAAATAGATCCGGTTAATCGAGGTTAATGAAATGAAATATTCTTCTTCCCATTATTACATACTAAGTACATACCAAATTTCAAGTGTCTATCTCAATTTTTTCGGGAGATAGAGCGTTTACAGACACACAGACACACACACACACATACACACAGACGGACGGCAAAAATTTTTTTCTAAAAATATGTTTTTTGGAATCTCCAGTGTCTGAAACGTGTAAATCCGTCAAAAAAAATTTTCGATTTTCAAAACGATTACAAGACTTACCCTACTACGTATGATGGGTAAGTAAAACGTAATTTACACGTGACTATCAAAAACAGAAATAAAACTTTAAAACAATAATTAAATGATCACGTGTTAAAAGCAGTAAATGTAGAAAAATACGTTATAAAAAATATACTTGAGCGTGAATATTAAAAAAGAGAAATAATTAAATTATTACATGTTCTAAACATTAAATGGGAAAACTTACGTCATATTTAAAATGCTCAAATAACATTACTTCCAAACAGTTTCAATTTAAAAACATATTTACACGAGAGATTAATTTATTTGTAGCTGATATATTATGTATACTAAACTACGAAAAGTCCTTTTGGTCTATACCGGCAGGAAAAGACAGCCTACCTATTCCTTGGTTTTAAGATTTTAGCTAATTTTACTGCAAAACACCAAGCTATAAAAATGGATGGAACCCGACTACAGAAGATTCAGTCGCAGTTTTCGTCAATATTGAATTTGAATCAGAATTTTGCCAAATATGCTAGCTATAGCCAAGTTGGCTTCATTTATGGCAACTTGTTTTTGTCGCCAAATTTGTTGATATTTCGCCAAATATTGCCTAGCTTGGAGAGAATTTAACGCTGGCGAACATGAATATATAGTGTTGAGAATGTGAGAGTTAGAACGATGGTTACAACAATGAAATAAAACTTGCGAGATAGCATGTTCACTAAAACTCTTAAATTAAAACCGTTTATGGAGGAATCCTTCTGTCTTGTTTCAAAATGTCACCCACTCTAAAATTTCAAAATGCTATATCTCAGGCATTTTTTAAGATAGAGGCAAAACAAAAATTGTTCCGGTATCCTTGGATCAAGGCTGAACATTCAATTGAAAAAAACCTTTAGGATTTCTAATATTTTTAACGACTTTGTACATCTTTTTGAATTTGAAATCTTTAAGTGTCTATCATAGCGCCTCCTTCTTGCCGAATATCCCCAAATTCAACTGGGACCTGCAGGCCATAGTAAAAAACACATACAAAAAATTTGGTTCAGTACTGTGGATAACCTAATACACTTTTCGATGATACAATAATTTAAATGGAACAAAAATCGCTATCACAGCGCCCGCTTTCGGCAGAATATCCGCAAATTCAAGTGGGACCTGCTGGTCACAGACAAAAACCTATAAATGAAATTTCGTTCAATTCTAGGTTGCTTCATAACTTGACACACTTTTCATTGATACAAAGAGGGCACACACGGACAGACAGATATTTTGTAAAAACATGTTTTTCGGAATCTTTGACTCCTAAAACATATAAATCCGTCGAAAACCGGAAGTTGAAAAAATTTTGATCACAATACTTTCTTCTATTTAGATAGAAGGTGAGAAAAGGAGGATGTTAATAATTTGACCCAATGTATGTATGTTTTACTCCTGTTCACGCATAACTTTCGTAAATGTGCACCGATTTTGATATATATATATTTTTGTTTAAAAGTGTAAGACACCCTGGTGGTCCCATTTAAATTTCGTCAAATTCTGATGATTAGAACAATTTTGTTGTTAAAAAATTGTCAAAATTAAAAAATGCGTGGAACCCGATTACAGAAGATTCAATTCCAATTCTCGTCAATCTGAATGAGAATTTCGTCAAATTAGTCAACTATAACCCCGTTGGCTTCATTTATGGCAACATATTTTGATCGCCAAATTTGGCGATATTTTTCCAGTTGTCGTCCAGATTGACAAGAATTTGATTCTGTCAAAGATTTTATTAAAATATATTTATTTAATGGATAATTTTGGTAAATTATAATTTCTATTACAAATTACTTATTTATTCAGCAGATGTTGAAATCAAGATAATTGTCTATTACTGTATTAATAACTAAAAAGTAGGAAAGAAAATAAACTTTTACAAAAAAAAATATTAACCGACTTAAAAAAAAGCACTAAAACGTATTAAATAATTCTTTAAAATTCTCTAATGACAAAATGTTATCCATTAACCACAAATCTGATATCATGTGTCGGAATAAAAATGATAAATTTAATATGTACAGTTTAATACCCACCAAACATGGATTTTCGAGAGAATATTTTTTACAAGAGATGAATATACAGACTTATGATTCAGTTTACGAATATATACATATGAAAAGCAATCAATTACTTTTTGAAGTCGGTGCCAAACAACCCCAATCGATAAATTAGTAGATACTAGGTACAATATATTCACAATTCTTACTAAACTTAAGGTAGTTTGGCACCGACTTCAAAAAGTAATTGATTGCTTTTCATATGTATATATTCGTGAACTGAATCATAAGTCTGTATATCCATCTCTTGTAAAATATATTCTCTGGAAAATCCATGTTTGCTGGGTATTAAACTGTACATATTAAATGTATCATTTTTATTCCGATACATGATATCAGATTTGTGGTTAATGGATAACATTTTGTCATTAGATAATTTTAAAGAATTATTTAATACTTTTAGTGCTTTTTTTTAAGTCGGTTAATATTTTTTTTGTAAAAGTTTATTTTATTCCCTATAAACTTTTAGACTGATAAGTATATCTAAACATACCAAACGCTACTTCTGAAAATAAC
Organism: Maratus michaelseni; assembly: GCA_963931845.1. Taxonomy (NCBI): domain Eukaryota; kingdom Metazoa; phylum Arthropoda; class Arachnida; order Araneae; family Salticidae; genus Maratus; species Maratus michaelseni. The sequence goes on from OZ007587.1 coordinate 193,454,783, forward strand.
TGAAATTTTGATCTCTTAAACTATATGCCATAATCCCATAATAGCTAGACCACCATTTTATAAACTATGTTTTATCATATTTTGCAAATGTAGTCAAATACTTTAAACCCTGCGGACTTCTCTCTATTTCACTCAATAATGATTTATATTCGCTTGACGAGCTAAAAGTTTTGTGACAGTTTACTTAACTAAATATGACCAATGACGAGGAAAGTTGCAAACGTTAACAGAAAAGTTTAGCATCAATTTTCATTCATTACCTTAATCTAATAAAAATCTTTACAGAGAATGCACAATAAATTAATACTTAAATTAGGTTTTCTGAATTTTTCATAAAATTATACTATGTTTCAATGAAGAATTTTCTTTATATTCTTGATATTAAAAATGAAAAGTTCTTCATCTGATAAAGAATTTCGACCCTAAATTCAACTAGACTTTATTTTATTGGATATTATTTTTAATAAAACTTAAACTGATTTAAACTATATGAAAGTTAATATATTTTAATGAAATATATATATATATATATATATATATATATATATATATATATATATATATATATATATATATATATATATATATATATATATATATATATATATATATATATACAGGGTAGATGTGCCAGTAATGGACCGCCTTCCGGTAATGGGCCACCTTCAACGTTTTTGTTTTATAAAAAAATAACGAATAAAAAGTCAGCTTTTTTTATTTCATTAATATGTTTTCTTTAAATTCTAGTTTTGAATAGAATCATAATATCAATTATCTATTACTTTTTTGTGGGGTGTCCATTACTGGAATTTAGGGTGTTTTGATTTATTTCTGTTATTTACAATTAAATTTCGATTCACATTGGGAAATGTGACTATGAGCATGGTTAAATATAGTTGGTAGATTAATATAATATTAAAAAATATGGAATATAACAATTATAACTATTAATTAAAAGATAATTTTTAAAGAAATTCCTTAAGGGTGTCCATTACTGGCACATCTACCCTATCCTTGGGGAATATCTGTATATGTTACTTCCGCATGTTACTGAAGTTCAGTTGCCGATAAAGCGAGGGATGTATGCTGTACTATTCGTTTGCCAAACATTGACCGGCCGTGTACGATGGATGAAATACCCTACCCTATTACATAACCCTATACATTTACCCTATTACATAATAACTAAACTAGTCCATTTATTTTAAATTTGAATTATAAACTTTATTTAATCAATTTTAAACAATTCAAACTTTATTTTAATTTTTTATTTCGATATTTAAAAAAAAAAAACCCTTCAAATTACATTATCTTTCAATGAATCATGACATTTTGTGTTAATACTCTCGTTTGTAACATTTAAAGGGAAAATGTTTATGATTCGGATTTGTTCAATTATGCTTTCTTTCATTCAATTTATATGTTCAATTAAACAACTGAGAAACTAAGAAACAATGCAAAATTTTTGCATTTTATTGAGATGCGTTGCCGCATGTTATTCTTTTCTGAAAATAGTATGCATTGCATTTACTATTTTTTTACGGTATTAAGCAAATTAACTCTAATATATTACTGCCTGTGGTCTGTAATTGTTTAAAGTGCATTTTATAGCACTAAAAACGCATATTTTCGTTTTTTTGTGCCAGAAAAACACTGTACATTCGTAAAATTAAAAATATCATAACTCTGCAAGTTTTTGTCGTATAAAAACTCTATTTTAACAGCTTTACTTGTTACAGCAAGCAGAACGTTTTTCTACACATAACTTACAGTACGCAAGGACTTTCTAAAACTTTAACTCTCCCAACGTTTATAAAATGTAACTATTTTGACGTAAATAGATTTTCATACGATGGAGAACAACATTTGTAACATTTTTTTTTTTTTTTTTTAATTTGGAACTGCAACTAAAACTGACAATTTAGAGATAAAATATTGATCAGTGATGAAAAGGGGCGACATGCGTGCATTATGAAATATATTACTGAAACATTACAGCATATCTCTATCAAAAGCATTCTCTATAACTTTTGAGTCAGTTTCGTCAAGTCACACAAAAGAATCCAAATACATTATTATGTGTCTCTCGTTACTAATTGAATACGTAATTAGGACAACGCGGTGTCTTTAAAAATATATCACTATGAAAATTACAATTTTTAAATTATATTTAATTTTCGCCGCGTTTATATTCGTCTTTAGTAAAATAAGTTTAATGTGATCTGAATATAGATCTGTAAATAGAAAGTAGCGTAAAATGTATATTTTAACTTAAATGCTACTTATGTTGAACAGTATTTTATGAGGTATGTTGTTGCACGTATTTTCATTTTCATGTAATCAGCTGCAGTTAAATGGGATAATTTTCTGAAAGAAAATTCGGTTTACCAACTAAAACAAAAAACTGAATAGTGGTCCAACTTTTCCCCCAATATTATATTCATTACATTCTCGTAGAAATCACGTAAGAATAAGGATAGTGCATTTTTATTTAAAATATGTTGTTCTTGAGAAAGATGCACATGTTTTTATACATAATACAATGGATAGTTTGCAATATAGTACTCACTATTAAATCTTTAAAATTAGCTCCTAATTCTGCTAATGATGTTCTAAATTTTTCACATTCTAACGTTAGAAACATTGAGTACCAAAAATTCATGTTTTTATTATTATTATTATTATTATTATTATTATTCTATAAAAACCAGAATATTTCAACTACAAATAAATAAGTAGAAGCTGAAGCGGAAGATTTTTAATTTACAAAGCATATTTTTAGGAAAAAAGGTTTTCTTTGTAAAAAGAAAAAAAAATACGAGAAGCGTATTATTTTTTATTCTTGAAAAAAATCATAAAAAAGTTTATTTTCTAAATTTAAAACTTTTGCTATTTACAGTTACTAGTTTTACATAATTTGAGCTGTGTTTTTAAAACCTTTCTGCAGCTCATTACAATGCGGAAAATTATGACACTGCAGAAAGCGGAAATAATAAAACACGATTAGAACTTTTAGAATAAAACACAATTACATATGTTAATCTGATAAGAAAGTTTTTACAATTTGTAAATGATATTAAAAATATTTGTTAATATTATCTACTTAAGTTCAATAAAGTTATGTTGTCCTAGTTTGCAAATCTCATTAATTAAAATCTCCAAAATATACTGTTTATTCTTTGTTATTAAAAAACTCGTGTTATCTTTAAATTATGTTTAAAATAAAATAAAAGTTTTAAAGATATGATTAACCCTTCAACTGCGTTTTGTTACATTTATTCAATTCCTACTATTAGCTCACACTCTCTATATATTTATATATCTTGTTCAAATTTCAATGGTTAATAAAATATTTTCTATTCATCCACTCAAGTTCAAATACATTTTTTTTTAACTTGTAGTGGATGACATTTGATGTTAATACAGTTTTTTTCAAATATTAATTAATTAAATTAAATTAAATTAATTTTAGTTTTATCTTTCATTTCTGTTCAAAAGTATAGACTCACTCCATTTCATTTCTGTTCAAAAGTATAGACTCACTCCATTTCATTTCTGTTCAACTTGTAATGGATGACACTGGATGTTAATACAGTTTTTTCAAATATTAATTCATTAATTAAATTTAATTAATTAATTTTAGTTTTATATGGGAGAAAAAAATTCTCCCATTGTTTTCATAACTGAAATGAAATTTTTTTCTCAAATTAGTGATGCCACAAAAATAAAGTACCGCAACGATGATTATACAAAAAATGTTCAATAAAGATAACGTGGGACATTAATGATGCGCGGGTTTATTTTATATATTTATGATTAAAAAGTAGGAATCGACTTTAATTTTTTTTATATTACTTGTTTTTAAAAAAATAACTTTCATTTCTTTATTTTAAAAAAAAAAACTTAAAAAAAGAAACTTAAAAAAAACGCATTTTAAAGAATGTTTTTTTGTCCGTTCCAGACCACTAGAACTAAAAAAACTGGGGACACTGGCTTAAATCCATATATATCTAGAATATGTTTAACTTTAGTAAATAAATTCGATTGCATTTTTGGCAACAATATTTTTTGTTGTTGTCCTTGTTTTTTATTCATTATGCATAAAACTGCAATTTCCGTTAGTTATCCTATATATTATTTCTGTTGTCAACTTCCCTTTTTCTAAGCAAATAAAAAACACAGAGCTATAAATGAGATACCATATGAAAGGATTTCCAAGCGGCTTCTGACATGGTACACTCACATTTCGTTAAACATATATTTTGAGTAAAAATTGCAATGAATTAAATATTAAATCGGCATTGTTTTCATAAATGAAACGAAAGGTTTTCCTCAAATTACTGTTCTCCCAAAATTAAAATAACGCAACAATGATTATAAAAAAATATATTCAATAAAGATAAAGTGGGACATAGTTACTGCACGGTTTTATTTTATATTTAGGATTAAAAAGCAAAATTAAAATTAAAATGCTCAATTTATTTTTCTTTATCCGTTTTTTTTTTTTTTTTTTTTTGTTTTTTTCAAAACAGATGATGTTAGCCTTTAATGCAGTTAAAATATGATGTATATATATATATATTGCGTTTGCTATCTTCGGTCAATTTTTACTGTAACTTTGATGGAATAAAATGAGACAATATTCTGGCTTGACTAATGCTGTTTGCGGATATTTTTAGTCATTCATTTTTTTTAGAAGTTTAAACCTGCATCTAAGAAATATTAGATATTGCTGAAAATATTAGACTGCAGAGCGAAATCTTCGCAAGGCCACTGGTCCTATATACATTATTTCTGTTGTTAACATCCCTTTTTCTAAGCCAATAGAAAACGCAGAACGATAAATGAGATACCATGTGAAAGGATTTTGAAGCTGCTTCTGACATAGTACATTTCATATTTCATTAAAACATGTATTATGATTAAAAATTGCATGCAATTAAAAATGAATTCGGTATTGTTTTCATAAATGGAATGAAAGGTTTTCCTCAAATTAGTATTTCCATAAAAAGAAAACACTGCAACAATGATTACAAAAAAATGTTCAATAAAGAAAAAGTGTGACGTAGTTACTGCGCGGGTTTATTTTATATTTATGATTGAAAAGGAAATTTGAAATTCAAATGCTCAATTTATTTTTCTTTATCCCATATTTCTTTCTGAAACAGACGATGTCACCCTCTAATGTAGTTAAAATACGATTGATTTCATTTTTATTTATTTTTTATTTTTTACTAGCTGACCCGCCCGGCGTTGCCCGAGCCCCTGTAATAAACTTAAATGTCTTAAAAAATGAATCTCTGGCCACGGTCTACGATGGCTTCGGCACTGTATACTGGGCAAGCTCGTACGCTCCGGAAAATCTTTTATTTCCCCATACCACTGCCAGGGGAGCATTCTGTTCTAAACAAACCTCTTTCCGAGAGAATTTCTGAGACAGGTCCCCGCTGCCTACGTTACTGCATAGTAGGCGTGCTACAAAATTGAGCTGGTTTCGAGAAGATGGGAACATTATTAGCCGAGTTATTGAAATAAGGCACAGTTAGAGAAAATAACCTTGAGTGAGGTGCCGGGCGGAGGGGATGTTCAAGTATCCTTCAGAAAATAACTATTTAGAAGGTCCACCATGCATGTTTAAAAATTCGTTCGTTTGGTTAAGCTAGGAACTTAATTACAAATTTGGCTTAAACTATTATTCGGAAATAGTGGTAACCGCTACTCATAAATTTAGTTTAATGTTATAAAGGGTGACTATTAAGTTAAATATAATGTTTGGAATCACTTGCGTTGAAATCGGAAAGATAGTTGTTGAGATATGGAAACGGAGCATAGTTAGAGAAGAAACCTTGAAGGAGGGGCCGGGGGGGGGATTGTTCAAGAGCCCTTCAGCAAATAGCTAATTAGGAGGATCACTATACATCTTTAAAGATTGATTCATTTGGTTAAGCTAGGAACTTAATTTAAAATTTGGCTTAGACTATTATTCGGAAATTCTGGTAACTGCTTTCTAAAAATACACCTTGAAGCTATGAATGCTGATTTTTACGATAATTTAGTAAAAATGGAACTGGTTTGGAGAAGTTTGGAACACTATTAGCTGAGATTAAAATAGCGGTATTCTCTATATAAAACAGCAATTAAACACTACGGGTGCAGCTAAATATGTTAAAATTGTTAAATGTAATTAGACCCTTGTCCCTCTCTATTCCCGCAAATATAAAAAAATAATCTGTTAAATAAAGATTTCTGTATTAATAATCTCTATAATAATAATATATGTCATGTAAAAAAAGAACTTAAACCCGGCTAATTGTCATGAAGAAAAACGTGCCTGGTAAGTACTTCAAACAGGGGGATGTCTGTGTAATTTATCATGTGCAGGTGGCGCAAAAATAGCATGGGGTTTACGCTGATAACTTCAATCCATATTTAAACTATTTAGTCAGAAATCCTTATCTATGCATCGCTACTCTGGTTTATTTAATTACTTCTGTGAAGAATCGATGCAACCAACCAACCCAAGAGAAAAAAAGCGTATTTTTGATGAAAGTTCTTTGTGGATATTAATTAATATTTCAGTAAATAATTGAAATATTAAAATTCTGAGGTTCAGGTACATCAGGAGAGGGTTTGGACTACCTATCTAAATTATCAGGCTTCTAGGTTGGCTAGATTTTCCTAGCCATCGCCAACAGACACACACACACACACACACACACACACACACGCAGACACACACACACACACACACACAGAGCGAAACTTTTTTTTATTAGTATAGATTTCATTTATTTTTTATTTTTTATTTTATTTATTTATTTATTTATTTATTTCAGTTTTTAATGTAACTTTGATGAATTACAGTAAATGAGATGATATTCTAGCTTGACTAATGTTGTTTTCAGTATTTTTAGTACTTTTTTTTAGAAGTTTAAACCTGCATTTAAAAAATATTAGATATTGCTAAAAATATTAGACTGCAGTGCGAAATCTTCACACGGGTCTACTGGTTTTTATATTAATATTGTTGCCACATAAAATATTAACCTACTCATTTTTATAATTTTCACTTTTTTGTTCTGTTTATTTATTTTATTTTTACTCTTAAATCAAATCCAAACTCCATAATTTCAGGCACATTCAAGAATTCCTTTTAGTCAGTAGAGTCATTTAATTTGCAGATATTCATGCTTAAATTCCAAGAAATCGTTTAATATTTTTCCCATTATACAAGAAACAAGTTGGAAATTGTACGTCAAACGTGACAAATGAGGTGCGTTCGTACTATAACTAGTTTTATAAATTTCCATATCTTGGTGCAATAGCTGTTACACTCTTATGCAAAAACACAAAATTAATTTTAAGTCAAGAAATTGTTGGGAGATTTGTTTTACTTTTCTAGGTGAGGTGAGGTACTGATACCTTTTGCAGAAATTACGAATGAGTGCAAATTACCTATGACTAAAAATTGAAATGAATCCTGTCAACATGCATACTTACAAAATTATTCTCAAACTAAAATAAATTTAGAAAAAAGGAAAATGGATTAAATTAAACAGAAACAATTAAAATTTAAAGAATTTAAATTTACTTGAATTCTAAGTTTTGAATTCAAAATAGTATAAGAATTAATCATTTAAAAGCACTGACAAGATTCTCAATTTGCACTACATCCAATTCCCCAACAATCAGCATTGTGAATTCAAGGATTAATATGAAGGGTAACAACAAGGAATTTTCATAGACATAATAATTTAGACTAAGTGAAGATTTTGGAATAAAGGGGACAAAGTCTTTCTTTTAAAGAAAGTACAGAAAGGGGGGTATAAAATTAATGAGATAGGTTAAACAAAATAATATTTGACCAATATTAAAAAAATGCAAAATCAATTCCAAGAATTCACAACACTGGAGCTGTGATCGTATAGATTTACGAAAATTAAGAACATTTATTAATCTTCTTAGTATCATCGGCACAGAGTCCACAGATTCTCAGAATACACTACAAAAAGCATGTGTAGTGTCGGCTAGAGCACTCGAACATTTATTAATCTTCTTAGTATCATCGGCACAGAGTCCACAGATTCTCAGAATACACTACAAAAAGCATGTGTAGTGTCGGCTAGAGCACTCGATAAAATTCTCGCTGTCATCATCATTTCAGCAGGTATCTTCTCACAATTTATCGCTCCCGCGAAATACTATGCATTTAATACGGTGTCATTATAACGGACTGTTTAGAACATCTAAATCGTGACAGAATGGTAGAATACCTCCTTCGTAGGAATGCACTTATAGGAAAAACAAAAATTTCTTTGGTCGTTGCAGGTTGCTTTACGAACGAACATATTTCATCAACCCACTGTCGCTACTGCCAGGAGAGAAGTGTCTCTCTCGAAAAAAAAATCGCCACTGCCTAACCGGCGGGGTGAGGGAGGGAACCCTCCACCCTCACGCACCCAAACTCTCCGAGCTTCAAAACATGACTGCCTCTGCTAACTCGCTCTTCGTTTCCTTGGTAACGTTGGACCAGGGGGGAAAAAGGGTCAACGCTGATTGGTTGAGTGGGGGGAGTAAATAACACGCCTATTGGATTAGTTGTTGCTAGGTGAAAAATCCTAGCTACAATTCCAGGAAATAAGGCGCTCGTGGGCATCGTTGAAAAAAACAGCTGTACGCCGGGTCCCACGAAAACAACTATCCGCCCGCTGACACCTGCCATAAACAACGACTCGAAAGCAATATACTGTGCATCTTCCTAACAAGCCTTCGAAATAGTTTTATGACTTTCTTTACTTAGGGTAATAAAAGTTGTACACAATACAACTGACAATAATGCTTCAGTTATTCCCATGACTTCTTATAAAGGCCTTTTGTACTTTATCCAATCTGCCTGTGTGTGTTCCGAATTTACGATCCCTTAAATTACGTGAGAATTTCAAGTAAAAGTTGTTTGCGTGGAAACTATCTCATAGTGAAAAAAAAGAACTTGGGTGGTCTTGACTTATAGAGAAATACAAATGTTTGGATTTTGAAAATAAGAGTTTTAATTAATAATGTTTAAGAAAAATAAGAAAAAGGAGGAGGGGGTTGGATTAAATATTAAAATAGAATGAGTTTATAAAAAAGAAATGTTTTAAGATATTAATGAAAATATAAATATACAAATTTAGATTAAATTACCTCTAACAAGAATCCCCCGTCTCTATTTAAAAAACACAATTTTTTGAAAAATAAAAAAAAAAATTGTTTTTTTTAAGTAAAAAGTGCGAGTAAAAATTCAATGGATGCGGGAGAGATCACTAAATGGGGCCTAACATTTCAAACAAACCAGACTTCGGTCCGAAGAATTATCAAGAAACACCTAGTAAGCCTACCCCTCAAGGTATACAGTCCGGAATGCATAACCTGAGTTTGCATACACAAAACTCTCCTCACTTGTCAACAAAATCCTAGACACACCTGTAGAACAACAAAAAAAATTAAAAGATGAACACAAGGCTGGACATTGCTTTTGTCACCACTAACCTTATCAATCGGGAAGGTTCCATTCAAAGTATTTACCTGAACACTGTTTGTTAAACCATAAAAAAATTTTTGAAAATTGCTAAAATATTTTTTTTTTTTTTTTTAAAGCCAAATAAAAATTTGAGAGAGAACATTGCCAACCGAAAGAATCGCCAAATCCATTACAATAATAATGCATATCAATATAGGTATAAATTGTTAGCTCGATGTACACAGATATATAAAAACCTACGAACTAGTAAAGTATATGCATATAAAAACACAAACAAAAAGAATAAAAATGGGTAAAAGGCAATTTGCACAATATCCAGTTAATTCACAATAAAATACATTTCACTAATTAAAATTCAGTTAACACGAATTGTATCAATGTGTAAAAATTGAGAAACACTTTCTCCAGTCGATTGATATGCAAGTTGAAACTATGAAGTAAGTTATTTACATATGCACTTACAGCGACACTGTGCATATTGGAAGAGTAACCCATTTATCTGTGCTATAAATAATTGTCAAAATAAAAGCATAATGGGGCGAAGAAGACCCAAAAGCTATGGTGAAGATTATCACCATCAGAGACTTAATTTATACAGTAAAAAATAAAATTTTGACAAAAGAAATCCTTTAAAAAAAAGGAAAAATAGCACAGAACCAGATAAAATTTTATAAATTTTTCAATAAAACCACACCACTATACTTTAATGAAGTAATGTACTCAAGAACAAAATTAATAACCTCAAAAATTTTCAGATTAAAAAAAAATATATACAAAACAGTACACTAATATTACCTTACACTACAAAATACCTACATATTATATCTAGTAATGAGTAAAATTAATAGTTCCCTCAAATATAGTATTATCCTGTAAATCCACTTATCCTCATCTACTGAGAACTTAACTAGAACATCAATTAAAATATAAATAATATGCAAATCGATGGATACTATCGTATTTCACAAACAGGGAGTACTACATGAAAATAAAAGGGAGGGGAAAAAAATTTGGATTCCCATTTTCAAAATGCACCAAAAAATTTTCAAAGTCTCGAAATTACCCAAAAATCGAGAAAAAACGTAACATAATTCCAAAATATACCTGCGGAGAGGTTATTTGCACTATAACTATCGCAATATACCTTATTTACACTAAAATTAGCTATATAGAGCATTAAATGTGATGAAAACACAACCGCTCAGATCGCTACCGCTAACCAAAACAAACGGTACAAGTACTCTAAAAAGCTTATTTTTCATGTTAAGATACAACAAAAACTAACTCTATACTATCTATATACATTATACAAACAAAATATAAGGTTATTAAAATAAAAATACTATAACTAATACAACTTAAAGTTTATAATTGGGACGCTTGTCCCTGTTCCTGAATCCATAAGTATTTCTGGACGAAGGAATCGAATCAGTCGGTTTGCGCTGAGATTCGATTAAAGTCGGAATACGACTGGTTGAAGGAATAACAGAGGATTGGGCTTCAACAACTTCGTTAGCTACCGCGATATCTGGCGTGTCCGTAACTGGATTTTCAGCCGTGGAGGGGGAGGGGGTGGTTTCAGCTCGTGAGTTCTCGAACTCGGCTGAAGGAAGAGAGGGGGAAAGGGGTTCGTTGCTGGTGGCTAGTGAAGGCAACGTGTTGGCTGTTGATTGCATGGGCAATGCTTCATCTCTGTTTACTGCTGATGCTGTAGGTATGATAAACGCGCGCCTGCGTTTTTTCGTCCGCCGTTCTGGGTTATCGTTAATTGATTGGTGAATGAGAGTAGTTGGATTCTGAATATTCGATTGATCATCGAATTGAATCTGCGGCTGTTGGTCATTTGTTTGGAAATCAACATGCCTGTTTTTAAATTCAGTCAGCCTATCGACGTGTACCACTTGCGTTAATTTTAAATTTGATTGGAGGGCGATTTTAAAATTTACCTCATTTATTTTTTCAGTTATTGTATAGGGACCATTATTAAATTTAGATAGTTTTTTACATTGTCCTGGTTTAACAGCTGGTGTAAAGAGCCAAACTGAATCACCTATTTTAAGATTCTTTGAAACAGCAGTTTTTTCTCTGTATTTTTCTTGCTTCTCTGAAACTTCCACCAAACTACTGTGCACTTCAGCATACACTTTCTTCAAAGCAGGGAATAAAAGTTCACAATAGGTGGGGGCGTCATTATAATTTAAAGTTTGGGGGGTGGAAAAAAGTTTATAGGGGAGATTTAAATTTCTGCCAAACATTACTGCGGCTGGGGTTAATTTTGTAGAAGAATGCACGGCTGTCCTGAGAGCTAAAAGAGCAAATTTTAATTTTGTATCCCAGTCCGACTGATTTTCATTGACAACATGGCATAGGGCATTAATTAGAGTTCTGTTTTGACGTTCAATCTGAGAATTTCCTGCTGGGTGGTAAGCTGACGTGTGAATATGTTTCATTCCAAAGTTTTTATAGACTCTCTCAATGGCTTCTGATATAAGATTTCTACCCTTGTCGGAAACAATATAGCTAGGAGCACCGTACCTTGAAACGAAATCTGCTAGAGTATCCGCTACAACGTCTGAGGTGATAGAGGATACAGCATATGCTTCAGGCCACTTAGAAAAAGCATCGATATATGTCACGATGAACTTGTTACCCGAAAAGGTTGTCGGTAAAGGACCAATTATGTCGAAATTCACTTTTGCCAATGGAAATTCTGGTGTTGGCATTCTCTGCAAAGGGGCTAGATGTTTAGGTCGATAAGCTCTTCTTTGTTGGCAACTAATGCAAGATTCTACTAGATGCTTGACATCTGCAGACATACCTGGCCAGTAAAAATTTTCGCGAATGCGATCAATAGTTTTCTGGAAGGCTTGATGACAAGCTGCTAGAGAATCATGTGTTAGTGCGAACACTTGGGGGATTAGTTCTTTTGGCACCACCAGTTTGGGCAATTTATTTAAAATGGGAGAGTCTCGAGTGTCCTCGCACATCAAGAGATCATCTCGGAAGAAAAATTTCATGTACTTTGGTGCTATATCCACACCTTGATCTAGCTTCTGAGCAATTTGGCAACACTTTTTGTCAGTCTTTTGGAGTTCTTGAATTTTTTCAAGAAGATCAGTTTGGGGCATAAAAACATTCTCCTTTGCTATTTGTACACAAAAATTACAACTTACTGTATTTACAGAGATTTCATTAGAAGTAGTGTATCTAGAAAGAAAATCCGCAACACTGTTGCATTTGCCCTTGATGAATTTGATTGAAAAGGTAAAATCAGATAAGGTGCAAATCCACTTTGCCATACGAGAAGTTGGGTCCTGAATTTTAAGCATATAAGTTAGGGGAGCATGATCAGTGAAAATAAAAAAGTGGGTGTTAGCTAGGTAACACTTAAAATGGGCGGTTGCCCAGACAACAGCTAAAAGTTCCCTTTCTGTGGCTGAGTACCTTGTTTCAGGGTCCTTCAACTTTCTGCTAGCAAAAGCCACAGGGTGTAAAAAGTTGTTCTCATCCAGTTGAGATAAAACTGCGCCTAAAGCTTCACCACTCGCATCAGTATAAAGTTAAAATTCCTTCGAAAAATCAGGGAGGGAAATACATGGCTTAGAAATTAAAGCAGCTTTTAAATCTTCGAATTCTGCTTGCGCTGCAGGGTTCCATGAAAAACGACCATTTTCTTTAGTTAATTCAATTAGGTTTTTAGCTCGTTTAGAAAAATCAGGGATAAATCTCCTGTAAAATGAAATTGTACCAATAAAAGATCTAACTGCTTTGCGGGTATCAGGGGGTTCAAATTTTTCAATTACTTCTATATTTTTATTAATGGGTGAGACTTTACCTTTATGGATTTCAAAACCTAAATATTTAATTTTATCTGATAGAAAAAGGCATTTACTGGGTTTTAATTTCAAATTATGCTGGCGAAGTCTATCAAAAACAGTTGTTAATTTTTCAAGGTGGGATTCTACATCTTTGCTAGCAATAACAATATCATCTATATATACAAGAATTCCCATATTTCCCAGATCTCCAAATATTGCACTCATGAGTCGTTGAAAAGAATTTCCTGAGTTTGATAAGCCAAAACAATTTCTCGACCACTCAAATAGTCCTTTATGAGTTATAATTGCTGTTTTGTGTCTGTCCTCAGGACGCACAACTTGCTGGAAAAAGCCACTTGTTAAATCAAGTGTAGAAAAGAAATTTGAACCGGATAGTGCATCAACCGAATCTGTGATATTAGGGATGGGGTATGCATCTTTAACTAAATTTTTGTTTAATTTTCTAAAATCGACAGCCAATCTATAAGATCCGTCTGCTTTCTTAACCAAAATGACTGTAGCCGCAAATTCAGAAATGGAGGGGGATATTATATTAGCTTTTAACAGGATATCTAATTGATCTTCCATTTCTTGTTTAAGATTATGGGGAACTCTATAGGCTTTACATTTTACAGGTTTATCAGAAGTTAAATTTATTACATGGGGAATAGTGTCACAGCCGGGCAAGTCTAGGACTGATGCTGCAAACACATCTTTATTTTTATTAAGAAAATCCTGCATTTTAAGTTTAAGAGGGGGGTCTAAATGGTCAAGATTAATATCTGAACTCCAGCTGAGATCAGCATGATCAAAATCAGCTAGTGGAGTGGGCACATTAACATTAAGGGCATAATTACAATTATTAGAATTACACTCAGAATCATCGATGCACTTTTGAATTTTAGCAACCCTCATTCCCTTATTCAAAGTAACCTCATCATCCGAAAAGTTAGCAAATGAAATAAATAACCCGTGTTCCTGAGAACAGATTGTTCTAGATGATAAAACACCATTACCAAATTTTTTTACTAGGGGTTCCAAAATAACAACATCATTATTATCAATAAAATTACTTCTCGAGCAGTTTACTTGAGCTAAAATTTTAGATTGGGGGGGGGATAGTTACTAAATTTTTCAAAACAGCAAAACTAATTTTAATAATCTTAGACTTTTCACATGTATCACTTACTTCAGTTTCGACATCATTAGATTGTGACTTTTCGCTATCATGACAACTCGCTTGGCATACAGGGACATTGATTTCATTTTCATTATTTTTCACATCCCTGATAGTATTTACACTAAGATCAGAACCATTTGTTTCACATATATTATCCCGACCAATTGCCTTATTTTCATTTAATTTATCACTACACATATAACTACAGGTCTCATGATTATTTGTATTATTAACATTTTCTAATTTTGAAACACTTTCAGAAGATTTTTGAACAGAAGAATTGCTATCATTACCTTCACATTTATCTAAATTCACATTATTTCTATCTTCGCTACTACATTTTTCATTATCTTGGATCTCTATTTGTTCTCTACTATCCCTTACATTGGCTTTTACTACCATACAATTGTTCTCACTGTTCTTATTCTTCTCAGAAATATTACTAACATTAGAAAAACATTCTACATTACCCTCAGTTTGACATGACACATTTTTAAGGCAAGAAATTTTGTTATTTACAATAATTGGCGGTTTAATATTTACATGACATTCTGAAATTTTTGGAACATATTTACAAAAAGTTTGCTCATTAATACCAAGACTAATAGATTTGTCACTACACTTTATGATAGCCTTGTACTCACTCAAAAAGGGCATACCTAAAATAGCAGTAAATTCATCAGCGAGTTTACCTGCTACTACAAAAAATTCAGCTTGACAGCTGACATTACTGAAATTGAAAGATAACTTAACTTTCTTAGTGAGAGGGACACATTCACCTGTAACAGTTAGAATGGGTACATTGCATGCCTCAGTTTTTACACCTGGGAATAAACACAATCCCTGTCGAGAAATTAAATTGATACCTGATCCCGTATCACACAGTGCAGTAATAAAAATATCACCGACAGCAATCCTTGCGGTAGGGAGATTGCATGCTGATGGTGGGAAAACATTAAATACAGAGGGGGTTTTGTCGTTCGGCTTCTCATGAGTCAGTCCGACTACTCCAGACTCAGCCATTACCCGTTTAAATTTTGTTGAACATTGTGTTCATTGGCAGTGTTGTTATTCTGCTGGGTTACATTATTTTGATTACCCCTATTCCTATAATTACCTCTCTGGCCATTGTTGGTACCTCTGTTTCTCTGGTTATTGCCATTTCCCCTATAGTTTCTTTGATTCTGATATCCCCTGTTATTATAACTGCCTCTGTAGTTATTGTTAGGTCTGGCCATACCTCTACGACCATAGGGATTTTCATTATAATTTTGCCAGCCTTGATTTCTGGGGTTTTGGGGGCAGTCCTGAAAAAAATGGTTGGGGTCGCCACATCCAAAACAGAAAAAAGGGTTGTACTGGACAATTTCCTGGGCTGGTGGTCTCGCTGCAGCTGGTTGTTGCATAACAAGACTATCAATTTTAGCCGTTAAGATTTCCATTTGTTTTGGAGTTCTACAATTTCACGGTTGGGATGGCTAACCTGAGGTGTAGGGGGGTAAACAGCAGCACATGCTACACCTGAGGGGACCTGGGGGGCAATGTTTGCTGGTTCATAGCTGTAGAAGGGGTTAACACTCCTACAAGCCTTTTCTTCAAGTAAGGCAAACGTTAGTATTTCCTGAGGGGTCTTTGGATCTTTTGAAATGACACCATTCCGAATTTCTGGAGATAGGTTACCTAGGAGCATAGAGTGCAGTATAGCATATCTACTTTTATTTACAATGCCCTCAGCAATTCCATCGATGACAAGAGCTCTGCGTGACAGATCAGAGGCTCTGTCGAAAAAATCTTGGACAGACATTGAAGGTGTCTGTTTGAAGTTAAGAAACTTCGATAATGCCACATCTGGTGACTCCTGTTCCGTGAATCTGTCTTGTATAATTTCCACTAATTCCGTATAATTTTTGCCTTTATTAGCCTTAAATAATTTGGCTGCTTTCCCTGACAGTCTGTTAAACAGGGCGAAAATTTTTTCTTTTTCATCCCAGTTAAAGAAGGTGGAAATATCTGTGAACTTTTCAATAAAGTCGGAAAAGGATATAGTAGAGTCCCCGCTAAAAGGTGGGATGTTGGATAAATTATCCATCAAAGACGATTTCTTCTGCAACTCAGCCATCTCCTTGGTAAGGGTCTCCGCCATATTTATGAAATGTTTTGTCAACAAAAAATTCAGCGATAAAAAAAAATTTATAATTAACCC
Organism: Maratus michaelseni; assembly: GCA_963931845.1. Lineage (NCBI taxonomy): Eukaryota > Metazoa > Arthropoda > Arachnida > Araneae > Salticidae > Maratus > Maratus michaelseni. Next base: position 193,471,504 of record OZ007587.1, read on the forward strand.
TATCTAAACCTTAAGCAAAGAGAAAAAACAATTTACACAAATGCAAAATCTAACTAAAATTACTGAGAGCTACACCCATGTATACACTAGTCGCCTTTGTCAATATATATAATCAATTGCAAATAAATATAAACAAATGGGAAAGGTATGTTAAAATTTCTAAAAATTCAGTGCGGGTGGGGTATTATGAAAAAAAAATTTTGAACAGCACAGATATGAGGGTTAACACTTCATAACATATACTCAAAGACATAATGCACAATACACTTTGAAAAAAAAAAAATAGTTGCCTTATACCCTTAACTTTAAGTATACACAAATAAACATTAAAAATTTGAATTGTGCCACACAGGTAAGTGTCACGGCATCAATTCTTTGTTGGGGGATTTGTTTTACTTTTCTAGGTGAGGTGAGGTACTGATACCTTTTGCAGAAATTATGAATGAGTGCAAATTACCTATGACTAAAAATTGAAATGAATCCTGTCAACATGCATACTTACAAAATTATTCTCAAACTAAAATAAATTTAGAAAAAAGGAAAATGGATTAAATTAAACAGAAACAATTAAAATTTAAAGAATTTAAATTTACTTGAATTCTAAGTTTTGAATTCAAAATAGTATAAGAATTAATCATTTAAAAGCACTGACAAGATTCTCAATTTGCACTACATCCAATTCCCCAACAATCAGCATTGTGAATTCAAGGATTAATATGAAGGGTAACAACAAGGAATTTTCATAGACATAATAATTTAGACTAAGTGAAGATTTTGGAATAAAGGGGACAAAGTCTTTCTTTTAAAGAAAGTACAGAAAGGGGGGTATAAAATTAATGAGATAGGTTAAACAAAATAATATTTGACCAATATTAAAAAAATGCAAAATCAATTCCAAGAATTCACAACACTGGAGCTGTGATCGTATAGATTTATCTTTGTTTGAGAGACCATGATTAAATAATTAAATTTTGAATAAGTAATTCATTATTATAAAATGCTCTTCATAAGACTTTAGATCAAAATGTTAGAATTACTTTATATATAAAATTCAGATAAGTAAGTCCTGTAATTAATTAAAGAATAGTAAAAGGTCTCAGTTAATTAAGTAAAATAAGTTTGAATATAAAAAATTACAACATCCAGTAAATTAGCAGTTTATTTTTTTATTATATTTAATGCTTAAAATAATATTTAGAAATTCCATGACTAGAGAATACAATAATTTACTTTAATTAATTAATTTATTTATTTATTTATTTTGCCAGAATTAATATTTAAATCAATAGAATAAATTAAGTAAAAGGATTAATATAAATCCTAGGGAGATTGACTCTCGTAAGTAAATAAAAGGTAAAATACTGAAAGCAGACCTTTTGAAGTAATTAAGCAAATAATCAAAAAAAAGGAAAACAGAGAAGGAATTAAATTAGAAAGAACAAACATTTATTAACAAACAACACTTTAAATGATTTAAATATCATTTTAGATATATATATGTATCAAAATACTGAGCCACAGATAAGTTCCGTCATATCAGACAGAAAACATAATTTTAAAAATCATAATAATGATAAGAATTATTTTTACTTACATCTCGATATAATAGAGTGAAGGTGACAACAAACCTTCTAGCATAGTGAATATTTAATGTACTGGCGATTCGTTTTGCGGTTATATCACATGTATTTTCCTCACACTGCAACTAAGTTAGTGAACATAGCGTTATTTTATGGGAATCATAATAAGACTACCAAGTTGATGACATGCTTTGTAATAGTGATGGGTTGATCAATCATTCACTGCACGAATAAAGTTACCCTGTAGAGGGTGAGACTGGCGTTAAACAAGCTCCGAAATTCACGAAAATTAAGAACATTTATTAATCTTCTTAGTATCATCGGCACAGAGTCCACAGATTCTCAGAATACACTACAAAAAGCATGTGTAGTGTCGGCTAGAGCACTCGATAAAATTCTCGCTGTCATCATCATTTCAGCAGGTATCTTCTCACAATTTATCGCTCCCGCGAAATACTATGCATTTAATACGGTGTCATTATAACGGACTGTTTAGAACATCTAAATCGTGACAGAATGGTAGAATACCTCCTTCGTAGGAATGCACTTATAGGAAAAACAAAAATTTGTTTGGTCGTTGCAGGTTGCTTTACGAACGAACATATTTCATCAACCCACTGTCGCTACTGCCAGGAGAGAAGTGTCTCTCTCGAAAAAAAAATCGCCACTGCCTAACCGGCGGGGTGAGGGAGGGAACCCTCCACCCTCACGCACCCAAACTCTCCGAGCTTCAAAACATGACTGCCTCTGCTAACTCGCTCTTCGTTTCCTTGGTAACGTTGGACCAGGGGGGAAAAAGGGTCAACGCTGATTGGTTGAGTGGGGGGAGTAAATAACACGCCTATTGGATTAGTTGTTGCTAGGTGAAAAATCCTAGCTACAATTCCAGGAAATAAGGCGCTCGTGGGCATCGTTGAAAAAAACAGCTGTACGCCGGGTCCCACGAAAACAACTATCCGCCCGCTGACACCTGCCATAAACAACGACTCGAAAGCAATATACTGTGCATCTTCCTAACAAGCCTTCGAAATAGTTTTATGACTTTCTTTACTTAGGGTAATAAAAGTTGTACACAATACAACTGACAATAATGCTTCAGTTATTCCCATGACTTCTTATAAAGGCCTTTTGTACTTTATCCAATCTGCCTGTGTGTGTTCCGAATTTACGATCCCTTAAATTACGTGAGAATTTCAAGTAAAAGTTGTTTGCGTGGAAACTATTTCATAGTGAAAAAAAAGAACTTGGGTGGTCTTGACTTATAGAGAAATACAAATGTTTGGATTTTGAAAATAAGAGTTTTAATTAATAATGTTTAAGAAAAATAAGAAAAAGGAGGAGGGGGGTTTGATTAAATATTAAAATAGAATGAGTTTATAAAAAAGAAATGTTTTAAGATATTAATGAAAATATAAATATACAAATTTAGATTAAATTACCTCTAACAAAATCATATTATAGATATTAATTCTATTTTATGAAATTAAGTTTCAATACACTTTTACAAACAATTAATTATAATTCTGTTACATTAAAATTATACTATGCGCAAATATCCAATACAAGAAAATGTAAAAAAAAAAATCATCGTTATTATTATTTCACTGAAAAAATTAATTACATCGTCTGTTATTATGACATGATTAATTTCCGTAATAAAATAAGTACATTTTAAGTTAGCAAAGTTTTATCTTTTGTTGACATTTACTGAAAATTCCAGTGGGAAATTTAAGCCTAGATTTGAAAACTTCAGAACGTGAACTCTATAGTTAAACAATTTTTCCATTTAATATATATTTCTCCGGAAGCATCTATCCAAAAAACTTTCGCTAGATTATACGATTGCTATAATAATAAAATTTTAGTATACAAATTCGGTTTTAAATTCAGTAACATGGAAATAATATGACTTCATCTTTACCATGGCAACGTAATTACCATGGCAACCTTGAATAATTACCTATCATAGGATATCATTGAATTAATTACGTATGATAGAATTTAATAGAATGAAGAAAGCTTTTATTAATATCTTTTTAAGTTTTGATTCGATTTTCATAAAATTTGATATGACTCGACAAAATTGTGCAGCGATTATATGTATTAAATTTCAAACCATTCGGTTGGGTAGTTTTCGCGCTATTATATGCGGATAGACGGACAGACCAGACGAAGACTGTAGGCGCTACGTGTTTATATAATTACGAACGCACCTAAAAACAATAAAGTATTATCTGATACTTTCTGAAAATATTCTCAACAGAAAGGAGATTAACGCACAGCTTCCTACTATAATCAAACTTTTATTACCTTTTCAGCGAAATTTAAAAAAAAAAGTTATGTCAAGAATGTTGTTTCAAGAATTATAATTCGTTAAAATTTTGCAAACAAAAAAAAAAGTGCTTGTAAATATATCAAAAATATTCGCATAGTCTACTGAGGAATAAAAAATAAATAAATAAAATAAGAACACCATTGCTAATTTTTTATAGTTTTAATTTGTTCTAAAAGGTTGGTTTCTTTCATGTTTCTTTTGTTTTGTTTTTTTTTCTTTACTTTTTTAGCTCACGGGCTATCAAAGCCTGAGAGCTAATGTGCCCGCCCGTTCTGTATGTATGTATGTATGTACGTATGTATGTACGTATGTACGTAACGCGATAACTCTTAACAGAAATAACCGTTTTGCTTCGAATATTGTCCTCCCCCCGAACGTAATCCTCCCCCCCCCCCCTTAATTTAGATAAATGGATTTTTCATGCAGAGTTATCCGATTTTCTTCAAATTTTGTATATGGGCTCATTGTGGTAAGGGGCTTTCCTGATTAGTTTTGGGGGTTCATTGGTGAAGTGTAAAGGAGGGGAAAGGGGGCTAACACCCCCTTAATTTAGATAAATGGGTTTTTCATGCAGAATTATCCGATTTACTTCAAATTTTGTATATAGGCTCATTGTGGTAAGGCACTTCCCTGATTAGTTTTGTGGGTTCATTTGTTAAGTATAAAGGGGGGGGGACAGTTGGACTATTTCCCCTTAATATAGATAAATGGGTTTTTCAAGCAGAATTATCCGATTTTCTTCAAATTTTGTATATAGGTACATTGTGGTAAGGCGCTTCTCTGGTTAGTTTTAGGGATTCATTGGTTAATTATAAGAAGGAGAAACAGGGGGATGGTTCCCCCCCTTAATATATTGTCGATTTCTTCATTTTTCGAGGGCTTATTTCAAATTCTTTGAAATAAGAATACAATTTACAGTTAGTGTGAATAGCCTGTGAGCTCAATGCCGTCAGTTTAACTGGGCAGTTTTCTTTTATTTTAAAGTTTAATATTCATCAAAAACGCCAGTTTCATTTACGATACAATATCCAGTTATTATTTTCGTTTACAAACAAGACATTTACTATATTTCCTTTTATTATAAATACATTACAATATTTACTTTTCTACCCCTGTAATACCTATTCCCCATCTCACGAGAATTCCACAGCCTTCTGGAAAGGATTCTATTTGTTTACGCTTCGTTATGAATCCATAATGTCATACATCACCTATTTACTACTAATCTTATTTATCTAACGTGATGAAAACTTATTCTCATGCTTGATAAATAGAACGCATCGCAGCCTTATTTTGCTACGTTATATTACAAACGTGGACATTCGCATATTTCGTTAGATTATAATGAAAACACAAAAAAGCATTAAAAATAAAAACGGTGTTTTATGGATCAGCTATTTCAGAATTTATATTAGTTGAACTCGGTTAATACGAGCACAGCTAAAATGAGAGCAAGGTTAAAACGAGCAAGTTGGACAGTAAGAATGGATCACGGCTAATTACGAGCAAAACGTCTGTGCATTTCAATGTGATTTTTGGTTAAAAGTGAGTAGAATTAGAAAATGCATTTATTGTCAAGCTCTGTTCTCTATTAGCGATAATATTTATTGTATTACAACTGTCTCTCAAAATGTAGTAATTTATTAAATATATAGAAAAAGTTTCTAATGTTGGAATATTAAATTCACCTTCGTATACAAATTAAAAACATGAAAACATTTAAAATGAATCATAATTTATTACTAAAATAGGCATAAAATGAAATAAAGGTTTTAAAACATTAAATCCTTTTTACAAATGTTAAAACGTTTCGTCGGAGTCCAGAACGCTTTTGACCAGAACCTGGCCATCATCAAGAGGGCGAAAATGAGAAAATATTCTCAAGAGAATTTTTTCGAGTATTTTGCTACATTACTCAAAAATTCTCAAGAAAATTTTTCCTCATTTTCGCCCTCTTGATGATGACCAGGTTCTGGTCAAAAGCATTCTGGACTCCGACGAAACGTTTTAACATCTGTTGAGAGTTTTTTCTCATTTTCGCCCTCTTGATGATGTCCAGGTTCTGGTCAAAAGCGTTCTGGACTCCGACGAAACGTTTTAACATCTGTTGAGAGTTTTTTCTCATTTTCGCCCTCTTGATGATGGCCAGGTTCTGGTCAAAAGCGTTCTGGACTCCGACGAAACGTTTTAACATCTGTTGAGAGTTTTTTCTCATTTTCGCCCTCTTAAGGATGGCCAGGTTCTGGCCAAAAGCGTTCTGGACTCCGACGAAACGTTTTAACATCTGTAGAAAGGTTTTAATGTTTTAAAACCTTTATTTCATTTTACGCCTATTTTAGTAATAAATTATAATTCATTTAAATTTTTTTTATGATTTTAATTTTTAATTTTAGTAATTTATTAATTTTACCAGACAAATAATTAAAAATATTTTTAATTATATTTCAAGATAGTGGTCTTTTGTTTCTAAGTGAATTTAACTTACCATCATATTCTGAAGATGGTCATAGAAGTTGACCGAAACGTCAATTTGGTGTATTTTTGAATTTTTAAAGTTTAATCTTACATAAAAAAATTTATACACCATTCAGTAAAAAAGTGTAGTTTACCTTACACGAAATTTGATATTCGATAATGTTTTGATGGTGTAATGGTCCAGATCAATCATCAAAATTTGAACATTCAAGAAGAATCCCACCCAAGAAAATGCAAAGGAATGACCTAAGGTCTTTAAATAATGATGGAAAGAAGGTTAGATTTAAGGACGTTTCAAATACCGCCCCTTTGTAAGATTTAAAACTGAGCTGTGGAAAAGAAGTAACATAGAAGAAAGCCTTTATTTATTTCTTTAAATCCATTTTCGGGGGCATATTAATCAGCCTTTTCATCTCTTGTTGTGCTGTTAAGATTAAAAGGATGTGCAAAATCAGTAGCAGTAAACAGTTATTATAATGTTAAGCGAGATATTTCTGGAAAAGGGACGTGATCAGTTGCATTACTATCCGTCGTTCACCTTCTTTAGAATTACAAATAATTAAAGCAATTAATAGCAGTAATTATTTTAATTATGTGTGTGTTTTTTATATTTTTATTTGGCAAATTGAAGTTGCATTTTAAAATATTACAAGTATTTCGATAGTCCCGCAACATATATGTTGTCATTTCGACATGTTATTCAAAACAGATAGAAACCTTGCACATAATATTATCTAGTTATATTAAAATTGATAATTATTTTCTATATCTTACGAAAGCACCTTGCCTTAATATAATAATATAATAAGAAACTTAATACCTGGTGAATATCGAAAGAAGAACTATATCCCTGATATATTTTATAGTAACTATAAGAAAAAGCTACTATATTTTATCCATACTTCTATAAGATATTTATCGCTTCTTTTCATTGTGTCTAGAAAACTGTGTTCTTTTGAAATTCTAACAAAAGAAATTTGATTATTTTATACGTATTTTATGCGTCTTCGAAATTTACCTGTTCTTGTAGACCGCTTTAAAAATTGAAATCAGGATGTCGTCAGGAATTTTAAATTTGTTTTTGTATTTTAAAGAATGTTTATGCATTTTCTGTAGACATTTTTTGCAAAGTGCATCGACTGCACAAAAGACTAACACTTTTATTTGAGGAATGAGAAATTTAAATTAAAACATTTTATGCCAACACGAAGAAAAAGGTTTATTTTATTATCATCTTTATATGTGTGGTCAGTTTCTTATGTTTCAATGGTTAAATTTTACTTAAAGTTTTATATATATATATATATATATATATATATATATATATAAATATATGTTTTGTATTTACGCTAAACCTAAACTATTATAACGTATCTAGAGAGGTCTATGAAATTTATCGCTACTCATTTTTGTGTCAAAAATATTGGATTCTTTTTTAAATTTTGATAAAAGAACTTTAATGCTATTTTATACGATGGCGTTATAAAGTGCAACTGTCGCCTTCAGGTGTTTGTATGCTATTAAATGTCATTCTTTGTCTCAGAAATTTTGTGAAACTTCTTTTCAAAAGTGCTTTTTATTTTAAAGAATGATTATGCATTTTCTGCAGAGTGCAGAGTACCTTCGATAGCTCAAGATACAAAAAGTTTTAGCTCAGGCATATTGTTGTTGTTGTTTATTTCTTTTTTCTTTTTTACCTAGACGATATTATAGTGTCGTATTATTATTATAAGATAACAGGGGATCCAACGCAGACTTCTCGTTTTACAGAACACGCTGTCCTGTCTAAAACGCAAATAAATCAGTTTTTTACTGGAAACTGTAATATATTATTAGAGTTAATATATTTTTTTAGATGACACACTTACAACACCGAAAAGCTTTTTATAGGGAAAATATCAATTATATATTCAAAGAAAGTTTAGATATTTAATTAAAGCGATACTTTCGTATTAACCACATGCCAGAGGTTAATAGTCGGAGAAATCTCCAAAGATTTTACTAATTACAGCCGCCATTTTGTTTCTGAGAATTTCAGTGTTTAAGCATGCAGTTCAAATTTGTGTTTTATTTATATTATTTCATTTATTTGTTTACTAATTGATAAAGTGTTAATTTCGGTAACTGAGCTGCATGCGATAGAAATAGAATTTTTAATAAATCATGCTTGATAATTGTTTTAAAGTCCATAAAAAAAAATCAGTAAATTCAGATATGGTTTTCAAACTAATTGCCTTGGATAGTACATTTTCTTCCCTTTTCGACGGTGTAAAAATTAAAATTATGTGATGTTTAGAAATAATTATATTTTCGAAAAAAGGAAAATGGATTATTTAAATCATTGCTACAGTCAATATGACTTCAACGTTACTCGCGGACATGTTTTTGCTTTATAATATTATATTTATACTTTTATTTTTGAGACAGGTAAAAACTTTATTGTTGACATAACCTTAGGCAAAAATAAGATTATTTGATCATATTAAACCGTTAAATCGTACCATAGTTAAATCATAAACAGTTAAATCGCGTTTTTCTGCAGTGATATTTGCGCTTGAACATATATTAACATCATAAAAATCTTAATACCTGATGCATTTACCAAAAGGAATATCTTTAAAGCACTGTTTCTCTGATATGCTTTACAATTAAGTCTATGTCAAACTACTAGATTTTATCCATTTATATCTTCAAGATAGTTATCAATTTTTATTTTATGTCAAGAACAGTGTTCCAAAACACATAGGGCGAAATGCAAATTTTCACATTACTTTATTCATAAAATGTCAATATGAGATTCAATAGATCTCAATATTACTTAACAGGTGACATTTTAAAAACACAAATAGATGTTAAAAGATGTTTAAAATGCTTAAAAACCCTCCAAGCACTTTCGTCCAGCTACCACGACCATCTATCCTCAGGGAGCCAAATGAGAAAAAAGTTTCGTTCTCTGAGGATGACCGCGGTTGCCAGCCGAAAGTGCTTGGAGGGTTTTTAAACATTTTAAACATATTTTAACATCTATTTGTGTTTTTAAATGTCACCTGTTAAGTAACATTGAGATCTTTTGAATCTATATTGATATTTTATTAACCTTCGAAAGTCTGATAAAAGAACTTTAATTATATTTTTTTACGGAGCCATTATTATAGTTGAACTGTCCCCTTCAGTTGTTGGAATGGTAGCAAGTGTCATTCATTCTTTATCTCAGCGTTTTTTGCGAAAATTATTTTTAAATGTGTTTTTTTTTTAAATAATAATGTTTGTATATTTTCTACAAAATAAGTCTTTTGCAGAGTGTTTCGATGGCTCAAGATACTGAAATTTTCTTTCAGGAATACGGATTTTAAGAAGCAAAAAAGAATGCTGTATAATTAATTGGCATATTTAAGCATAATCAAAAATTGTAAAAGTCTTTTGGGTAAGAGTTACCATCATACAAATTGTCTCAATTTGTGTTCATTAAATTAATTACATTATGTATAGAATTACTATTATTATTATCACAAATTTAATAATCGAAATAGTTTGAAACTATAGTAGCAGATAAGGTTTTTTTGGTTATTCTAAAAATCTTAATTTATATTTTTTTACGATTATTTAGTAATTAACTAAGAAACTGAATAATATTTTTTTTTTTAATCTTCGAAAGACTTTATTTTTCTGATATTCTTTAGATTAAGTCTATGCTAAAACTACTATATTTTATCCATACATCTATGAGATATTTATCCCTTCTCTGTTTTGTATCAAGAACACTGTGTTCCCCTGAAATTCTGATAAAAAGAACTTAATGCTATTTTATACGGCGGCGACGTTATAAGAGTGAAACTGTCGCCTGCAGCTGTTCGCATGCTATCAAGTGTCATTCTTTATCGCAGTGTTTTTTGTGAAAATTCTTTATAAATGTGCTTTTTCTTTTAAAGAATGTTCATGAAAAAGTTCTTAGTTTATTAATATTAAAACTCTATGGCTCAAGATACTAAATATTTAATTTCAGTCATATGGATTTTATCAAGCAGAAAAGGATATTGTCCTATCATTTGGCATATTTCAGCATCTTAACAATATACAAGTACCAGTGAGCCCCTGCATAGATTTCGCACAGCAATCTATTATTTTTTTTTCTAAATATCTAATATTTTTTAGATGCACGGTTAAACTTTTAAAGAAAAAGTAAGGATAAAAATATCTGCAAACAACATTTTGTTTTCAGTTAAACCAGAATATCATCTAATTTATTCCTTCAAAGTTAAAGTAAAAACTGATCCAATACAGCAAAAGGCACGCGCGAAAAAAAAATAACAATCGTATTTTAACTGTATTTGAGGATGACGTCATCCGCTCCGAAAAAAACATGGGAGAAATAAATATAAATCTAAAAATTTTAATTTGAATTTTACTTTTTGATCATAAATATAAAATAAACCCGTGCGTAGTTTTTTATAATCATTGCTGAGCATCATATAATGTGGTATTTTATTTTCGTGGCAACACTAATATGAGGAAAACCTTTCATTCCATTTATGAAAACAATGCGGGTTTAATTTTTAATTAACAGCATTTTTTTAATAAAAAAAATACTTTTTAACGAAATGTGAGTGTACTATGTCAGAAGCCGCTTCAAAAACCTTTCGAATTACTGCTACTACTACTACTACTGCTACATCTACTACTATAGCTTTAATGTTCCAGACAGATGGAAACTTTAGTAGCAGATAACGTTCTTTGGTTATGTTAAAATTTTAAGTTTATATTTATCATCGTATTTATTCCTTAATTTGTTAATAACATAAGAAACTTTTGAATATTAAAAAGAAAATCTTTAAAAACCAATATATCTTTGATATTATGTTTATGTCAAAACTACTATATTTTATCTATACATAAAAATATATATCACTTCTCCTTTTTTAGTTGTTCCTTTGAAATTCTAATGAAAAAACCTTAAATGCTCTTTTATATGGCGACGCTATAAGAAAGGAACTGTTTGCACGGTATCAAATGTCATTCTTTATCTCAATGTTTTTTCTGAAAAAAGTTTTAAAGCTGTTTTTTCCCCTATAAAACAATATTTATGCATTTTCTATGGAAAACGTTTTATGCAAAGTGCCCTCGATAGCTAAAGACATTAAAATTTTCACTTCAGATATAAACATGTTATGCAAAAGAAGAGTACAAAAGATTTGCTTTATCATCTTTATATTTTTCTTTATTTTTTTATTTTTTTAAACATTATAATCTGTTGCTTTCATATGTCAGAATTATTTTATCCATTTTAAGCTAAAATAAACTCAACTTATTATTAACTTATTATTCAACATTTTTACTCAACTTATTATTTGATTAAAGTTTTATCAGAATTTGTGCTTGAAAGAAAAAAAAAGATATCATGCCAATTAAAGGATTTATTTTTATGTATGTGAAGTCCTTCAAAAATCTTCTGTGTAATCTTTAAAAAATATTAAGTAATATTGATAAATTTCATCTTGTATTTTCTAAATTAGTGTTAATCATACCAGGAGATTCTACCTGGAATTCCCGAACTACAGAACATAGTGCTTGGTGTACACAACATTAATTCATGTTCTTAATTGAAAACTCTAATATATTTTTTAGATTGGCGAACAACTACACCAAAAAGAAATCTATATAACAGAAATCAATTGTGTTAGAAAAAACAAAAAAAAAAAAAAAAAAAAAAAGACTTTTAATTTATTAAAAACTACATGTCTAAATAAAATAAACAGCTTGTGCCCAATCCTGTTCATAATCTATTTATACACAAAGTTTTAAGGGGTCACAGGATTTTTAAACTTTCAAAAATTCGTTTTTTTTTTTTAAATTATATATATTAAAGAATAATCTTTTATATCACTTCTCCCTTTTTGAATGTTCATTTGAAATTCGAATGAAAGAACCTTAAATGCTCTTTTATATGGCGACGCTATAAGAAAGGAACTGTTTGCACGCTATCAAGTGTCATTCTTTATCTCAATGTTTTTCGGGAGAAAAAATTTTAAGTTGTTTCTTTTATTCTATAAAACAATATTTTGTTGTTTAATTTTTGTTACATAACATCTCCTTCTAGTCATATTTCCAACTGTCCTAAACCTAAAAATGAAATAATTACTGACTGGCATATCACAGGGTGGCTAGTGGTCAGGGAAAAATACAGTAAAAAAAAATGATAATTACCAGTATATTCTTATAGAAAAATTCAAATTGATTATTCGATCGAATAATCAACATAAATTTTTTTATAAGAATATACTGGTGTTTATCACTTTTTTGACTGTATTTTTCCCTGACCACTAGCCACCCTGTCTCAATATCAACACCGAACAATATCAACGTAGCTTTACTCACTGGTCTGAAATTTTTAAATTTAGAGTTTCGGTTTCTTTATGTGGCGGAGGCATTCATTCTCTAAGATAGGGTTTTTCAGATTTCGTTACTCCTGAGAAACTGAAAAAGGTGTTCTTAAGATAATTTATCATTCTAAACGTATTACTCGCGTTGAAATTATGAAAATTAAAAAATACCTTACATTTACATTTTAAACACTTACTGATAAATGATTTTTCATTATTTCATCTGTACGGGAGTGGGGTAATGGGAAAAACACTTTTTTTTAAAGATAAACTTAACAAGCCAAAAACTAAATTTGATTTAGGGAAGTGGTTGTGGTGTTATTGATGGGAAAAAAATATATTCGTGAATGATGGTGACTTTTTTTTTTTCTTTCAATCTTCTATTATTCTCCCTGATCCCTTTGTTTTTCCATGTGCATGGAAAAAAAAAAGTAAAATGAAAAATCATGATTGTAGTCATTCTTGAAATTAACGAGTTACTCAATTTCAAATTTAATGATTTTTTAGACTAATATACAGAAGTTATCATAGGTGCACCCAGTGTGTGGGATTATAGGTACTAACTATTCTTGAATTCAAAACTTCGGTTTATTTAATCGCAAAGTTCTGCGATTAACAAAACGAAAATAACTATTCAGGAACAGGTGTGGTGTATTTATAACCCCCTCTCCCGACTGGTGAATGTGCCAATGCGAGTTAGTCGGATTCACTGATTATTATTTTATTATTATTATTATTATTATTTTATTTTTATTTTTTTATGTAAGAATTTCAATAGAGATTTGATTATGGTGACCGCTGAATTAATGAATAAAACTTTAACATGAAAAGTGTGTTTTTAAGGTTTCATATACAGCGAATCAGTCGAATACTTCGATTTTATCAATATTGGACGAAAGACATCTTTTAATCACGCAGTAAAATAGTTTTCAATATCTGAAGCTTCAACCTCACAGTAGATAATCTTTTAACTTGTGAAAAAGAATAAAATATCGATCCAATTGTTATTACAACTGCTTCTTGGCCATTTTTCATTCATATAATTGTAATCGGCTAAAACTTCATTGTAAGCAAAGGCATGAGATTGTGAAATCAGAGTATTGTTTACAAATTTAATTTTGTGTGACTTCAAATAACTCTGTAGTATTTCATACTGTTATCACCGATTTAAATTCTATATACAGGGTGTCCACGTATAACCTGACCGACCTTTATTTTCGTAACCGTTGGTCCTAGATGCATACTTCCAGTTACAAAAATGATTTAAATAAGGTAAAGAATTATTTTTAAAGCGATTTGGGTCAAGAAAAACATTTATTAAAAAATTACGAAATTTAAATTTTTATACGGTCTCCCGGTCCTATAAGTGATATTTAGTAAAATTTTACTGTGACACTAACAAATAAGACTTAAAAAGTCCCATTCATCTAACATTAAAATTGAACGAGTAATATCTGTTTAAAGTTGGAGTATATTTTTTGCTGCAAAATAGGGGTCATTCACAAATTTAGTATAAATACAAATAATCGTCAGATATATCAAAAAAATAGTTGAGAGCAAAATTACCATTGCAATCTAATATAAATGTGAAATCTATAATCATTCTGACATATTAATGCAAAATATACAATTTGTACTGAACATATAAGAGGATAAAAAGAACAGAATTTTTGTTAAATGAAAGGATAAAAAACAACAGCCTCAATTCTTAACAAAATGATGCAGATTTTAAAATGCTGTTAGATTACACTGTCTTTCAAATTTTGGTTTATGCCATGTTTTTTAGCTTATGAAAATTGATTCTTATGTATTTTTTAGCGCTGAATCCGAAAAAATGACCTTCATTTTAAACCATCACTTCAGGATTTTTCTCAAATCGCAAATTTCAAAGTTAAAATCGGACCCCTGAGCTGTTTAGCTGTAAGAAACCCAGTATAAGCCAAAAATTTGAAGAAATTATTGAATTAAGTAAAATTAAATTGAATAAAAAGCCTTACATCTATTTTATAGTATCAGATATTTCGCTATTTTTTAACCTTGAAATTTACGATTTGCGAAAAATCCTGACATGATGGTTAAAGGTGAAGATATTTTTTTTATTCAGCGTTAAAAAATACATAAAATGTAATTATAAAAGTTAAAAAACTCAACCATCGCAGGTTTATGTTATCTAACCGGTAATCTATCCTTTTTTTTTTTTTGTATGTTATCCTCTAATATAAGTATGCATAAGATAGTAAGCGTTGAAAATCCTAATAATATTACACTGTCATCGAATTTAAGTCAGTATGTAAAATTTAACTTCAATCGGACATTTGAAAGTGAGTTAAAGTTCGAGCATGAATTTTAAACTGGAAAGACGATCGTTGCAAGTTAAATAAAACCTTGTGAAAATAACATAATTTTTGTTAAAAGAAATCACAGCCTCAAATCCTTTCAAAATAAAACATATGTTGAAATACAATTATTTTAATTAATCTGAAATTTAAATAATAAAAGTTAACTCAATCGTAATAGTTGTACGATTTCTTTCAAAGCCGAGATACCTTGAAATAAGTTTAAGTACTTCATATACGACCCCTGAAAGCATGGCCGAAATCATCTGTTTTGAGATGCAAAAAAGTGGTATAAGTCATGCATTTCAAAGTTTCATAACTCGGTCAATTTTAATGTTAGATGAATGGGACTTTTTTTGTCTTACTTCTTAGTATTACAGTAAATTTTTACTAAGTATCACTTATAGGACCGGGGGACCGTATAAAAATTTAAATTTCGTAATTTTTTAATAAATGTTTTTCTTGACCCAAATTGCTTTAAAAATAATTCTTTAGCTTATTTAAACCATTTTTGTAATTGGAAGTATGCATCTAGAACCAACGGTTGCGAAAGGTCGGTCAGGTTATACGTGGACACCCTGTATATATGGGTCACAAGCCGTTTGATGAAGTGCGCGAGTTCCTATTTTTTTAAGAAAAAATCGATAGACTAAAACATTATTTTTTTTTACCTCTTAATTTTTCTTACTATAAATAGTTGAAAAAAAAAATACAGACAATTTTCTATTCATTATTCCTAGAATAAATAATCCAGTGTTTAAAACTCCACTGTATAACGATGGTCGTCGAGCTAATGATCGTCGAGCTAAACTTAAATATTCTCGCAAGACTCTGACATTATGAATAAGCGAACTACAATCGACCACATGCATGCAATTTACATTAAAGCATTTTCCAACTACAGTAATAATTCAAATATTTAATCAAAAGTAAGACTATAATGCATAAATTTTAGATACATATTATTTTTATATACCTTTATTTAACTTGATTCATGTAAATAAAGATGGAATTTTGTAATTGATCTTTACTCACTTTCTGGCGTGGTAGGAAACCCACCTGTGGCTGTGAGGTTTTGCACTCAAAGCTGGTAGACAAGGGGGGTACTGGGTTCAAACATATGTCGCGCTCGTCGGCCTAACCGTTTGGAGTTTTTCGTAGTTTTCTTCGAACCTTTCCGTAAATACGGGTTAGGATCCCTTAGAAAGACCCCCACGGAGTGCACTCCTCCCCCTAGGGCCTATATCCTTCGAGCAGATAATCGGCCGTCATAAATCAACCCGCCAACCTGGCGTGCTAGAGTTCTGACATTATATACAGTAGTGTGTTCCCATTGAGAATACTATATTTTAGTAGTTTCACAACTTAGTGATCGATAAATTTTATTAATCGATTGTTTAATGAAAAAAATATACTAATAATAATAGTAGTCATGAACTATGAAATATATTAATTACTAAATAATGGAAAATAACTAATTTAATAAATAAATAAATAATTTTCGAAAAAACACCCTTTTTAAAGTGTATTTAAATATAGATTTTTTTTTCTATTAATGAAAAATCTGGAGGTCAAATGAAAAATTAAAAAAGGCTGAAAACAATGCTCTAAGGGAATAAAGTCGCAATGTAATCATAAAAAAGAAACGTTCTAAACATCTATTAAAAATTTAAATACATTATGAATGTAATTAAAATTCCTGTTAACTTATTTACTTGAAATGTTATTAATTCGAATTTAGTAATTTTATTGGCGCCTCGAGTTTTTATGGTTCTTGTTTTAAACACCAAATTTCTTATTACCAAAAAAGAAAAAAAAAAAAAAAAAGTAAAGAAAAGAAAAGAAAAGAAAAGGAAAAAAAAAAAAGAAACAGGAAAAAAAAATCTGCTTTTGAGAGCAATAGTATAAGTGCGTGTTTTAACAAATTATTTTTACTTTTATTTTGTTTTATAACCAGGCGGAGCTAATTTAATTCCAAACCCGAAAATTTATTCGGTCTCTTTACGGAAAATTTTGTATTTTTGCTAATGAAATAATATACCATAACCTCAAATTTATGTAGGCACTGTGATATCAGTCATTTCTCCAGTCTCTTAAATCTCGTACAGATCATAACCTTAAAATTTTTATACAAAAATATACATTTTAAAGGAATTGAACAATTTTGTAAATATTGGAGAAATGGTTTATTTAATAATATAACTCTAACTTATATATATATATTAATTTTCATGTATAACTGGAAATACTTAATATTTTCGTTTGTATTTATTTTCTGAAACTAGATGGCAGCACTGCTAATGAAGATTTGAAAAGAATCTGAATATAAACCACGATTTCGACTTGCAAACGTTCACAGTTTCAATTAAAATTACATGAAATATGCAGTACTTTATTTGCGCTGGAGCTTACCGGAGCTCATTTCCGGTACTTCTTTAATTTCAGTGAATATTTAAATACTAGCCGAACCTCACCGGACCCAGAGTTATGAAAAAAAATATTGAGCACCGGAGCCTAGGGCCTGATTACCAATGGGCAGTGTTGAATTCATGGAGTGGCCCAGGGTTGGGTTGGGTTGATTATTGACGGCCAATTATCTACACTTGGGATATAGGCCCGGGGGGCCTACGTGCCCCCCCCCCCCTTCATGGGGGTCTTTCTAAGGGAACCTAACCCGTATTTACGCATGGATAAATCCACGGCTCGAAGAAAACCACGAAAACTCCGAACGATTAGGCCGACAGGCGCGATTGGGGGAGTGGCCCAGGGCATTGGAATATCCCTCTGAAAGGTTTGATATTTTATGCTTTTTAATGGTTAAAAAGTGTAATTTCCCTCCGGAACTGTATAATATACCCCCTGGAGCCACACAAATCCCTCCCGGAGAAAGATGTCTAATTTCAACTCTGTCAACGGGGCAAACGAAATAGAAATTTTTGACATATCCATGACAGTAATTTTACATGAATACGAAGTTTACGTAAGAAGAAAATATCTATTAAAATTTACTGGTGGAAGTTTGCCTCGTAATCAGGCTCTGCCGGAGCATACCAGAACATCGATGTATGTTCTTATATTACTGTTAATTAAAAAAAAATCTTTGGAAAATAAGATTTAATGAAAATTTTCCTTATTAGTATTTGATGATTCGTTAGATTTTATTATATATATATATATATATATATATATATATACGCATACGCATAGCTGCCAACTATTTCTCTTTTCCCATTAAAATATTGAACAAGCCTGGTGTGGTACAATAAGGACAAAAAAACTTCTTCATAACACCATGAAAATTGAGCATTTCCTAATTTTTACGGTGTTATTAAGAAGTTGTTTTGCCCTTATGTCTCTTTTGGGTTACCACTATTTCCGAGTAGCAATATTGATCTTATATAATGAAAAAATGCTGCGATTAGGCGAAGATTTCTATTCAGAATTAGTGGTAACAAGAAAGTGGAATAGTTGACAGCTATGTATATGCATATAAATATATCAAAAAAAATTATTTTGCTAAAGAAAGAATACGTTTTAAATTTTGAAAATGAATGTATGAAATACAGATATGTGGATAGAGGATACGAGGGGGTACGCTACGACTGTTTAAGTGTTACAGGATATTAGGACTCCAGTACTTTTTTTTGTTGGAAATTAAGCTCTGAGTACCAACAAACAATGTTAATGTTTTATTTTCGAAAAATATGTATGCATTTCGTTTAATCCGAAAACTGACTAAGTTATAACTTTTCTTTCATGTAATTTTATAAATGATTCCAGGCTCCATAGAAAGCGCGAAACTAGGGGGGGGAGCAAAGGAACATATGCCCGGGCGCCTGTGTAGAAGGGGTGCCAAAAGGTAATTTTCGGTACAAAGAGACAAATAATAAAATTTTCAGAAAAAAACTTGCAGTCGGATAATCCAAAGTATTCGTTGATTTTATACTTTTTGCTTTGAACATGCTTATTTTTTTCATTAGGTGACCACGTTGAGGCGCCGAAAAAATACTTGATTAACGAATTTGTGAAAAATACTTGCCATATCAATACACTGTCTCAATTAGATTTGAATTGTTTCAGTATTTCGGACGTTATCGTGATCACAAATTTTGAATGTTATTTGCTTTTCTGCGTCCCTATAAACGAACAATAACAGCTACATGCTTGATTAGCGAACTCTTCCAAGATACTGATAGATCAATTTACTGCCTCAATTAGGTTCGATTTGGTTCAGTACTTTAGAATTTATGGTGATAACCAGGGCTTTACAAATTTGATAAAATCTGGTAGACAGCAAAAATTTCTAGTCGCCAGTAAAAAAATATACCGTTACCCCCCCCCCCCCCGCCATTGTTTAAAAAAAAAACCACAAAAGTTTTCTATGGATTAAAAAAGATTTAAAGAATAACAAGCAGAGGTTAGAATTGTTAGTTACATAGTTTAGAACAGTATATAATTATACTCACATATAAACTAAGAACACACTAACATTTAACACCTATAAACCAAGTTTTCTAATGTAACTTAACAAAATTATATATCTCTGAAAAATGATACTATAAAGGCTGAATTAACCGGCTGGTTCTTGAAATGCTGATTGCCGAATGCTTCAAATGTCTGGATAGTTGAGTACTCCAAAATCCATACTGATGAGGGGAGCATTAATGAAATATTGAAACAGGAAAATAATTTTTTTCTTATTTTCCGATCAAAATAATTCTCATTTTGTTATTTTAAAATGTACATTTGATGAACTTATTTTTGCCAAATTCGAAATAAAAGTTACAAATGATTTTTGTTTTAATATATAATTTTTATTTATTTTTTAGTATTTTGGAACTTTGCAACATCTATAATGAAACATTTTATGAGAATTTTAAGTTAAGATTGTAATTAAGATGAGTAACAGATGCTGCTCTTGATAGAAATTGTAAGCAACTATAATTGTAAAAAAATACTTTTTTATATACATAAACCGGCTCGAATAATAAAAAACTTTACGTGCTTGTAAAATAAATACATATATGAGAATTATCAAAACTGATTAAGCTTGCAAAATAACTCAAAAATCGTATTACGTAATCGAAATTAGCCGGCTGAGGAGAGGAGGAAGGTTTATTTGGATCCAACAATCCATGATTAAAATTGGAGGATAAAGAAAATAATAATAAAAAAAACTTACCCTTCTGAAGTGCAATGAATGATTTGTTCTGGTTCATTTGGTTTTGATTATTTGCCACCATTTTACTCCTTATTACCACTTTTATAAATTCCAAATGATTAAAAAACAAAACAAAACAAAAACAAGAAAGAATATTTTTTTCGTTTTTTACTTTCCATAATAAAAAATAAGTCTCCAGACAACAGTATTATAACATAAAAAAAAAAAAAAACGAAGATTCAAATGCAAAAAGATTCTAGGGCTCCATGGAGCGAGGCATCGCAATAGATTTCATTAGCGAAATAAATTGTTACCAAAAAAAAAAAAAAAAAAAAAAAAGGATGCTTAATATTTGTTGAATTATTATTTTTTTCTTTTTTCAAAAGCTGCCAATCTCTGCAAACACTCTGTACCTTCAATCTTTTATGTCATATAGACTA
This sequence comes from Maratus michaelseni, assembly GCA_963931845.1. Lineage (NCBI taxonomy): Eukaryota > Metazoa > Arthropoda > Arachnida > Araneae > Salticidae > Maratus > Maratus michaelseni. The sequence goes on from OZ007587.1 coordinate 193,492,208, forward strand.
GACAACTGTGCTACAAACCAGGGTGACGCCAAAGAATGGTGACGCCTACGTATTGTGCAAAGTGTGTGGTGTGCATGTGCAGCTAATAAAGGCGCCATGCATTTTACGCGAGGGAGAAATATTTAAAAAATACACATTTTTATTAAAATTAGTTATTCTTCAAATTTTAATTAAATTTTATAGTATACTTCAAATGAATTACTTATAATCACTTAATTTAGATGTTATTATTATTTAAAATGAATGGGATAGATTAATCAGTTTTAATTCTGAAATACAAAAATCTGATTTGAAACAAAAAAATACCTTGAGCATTGTATCAAATTTTAGATGCCGTCAGAGAGGCTAGATTATCTTGACTGCTTACATTTTTATTGAAACCTCCCTCTTTCCCCCCCCCCCCCCACTCTTCCCACATTGCAATCACGTGGTATGCTATAACGGAAAAGAATGACGTTTTCTGTGCATGAGATGGGAAATAAATGCCTTTTAAATCCGTCTTTTTTGCTAAATGGACGATAGAAGAGAAAAATCATTGGTTTCCGCGGACAAGTAAGGGTGTGTGTGTGTATGGAGTGGGGGGGGGGGGGGACCGCTTATGTTCATTTCTTATGTCAATTTTTATTTAAAAAAAATTAAATAAATAAAAAGCCAGATTAAAAAACTTTTAACCTGGATAGAAAAATCTGGTCGCCAGATAGAAAAACCTAGTCGCCAGTGGCGACCTGGCGACCGCATTTGTTAAGCCCTGGTGATAACAATATATAGTCATTATACATATACAGTGTGATTCATAAATATCGAAACAATAAGCTATATCCTTAAATATTGCCCCTAGACACATACTTCCAGTTGCAAAGTTTCATAAAAAAGGTGCAAAATTTGATGAGATAAGTTGCAACTTAATTGGGGGGGGGGGGGGGGCGTCTATTTGAGAAAATACAAAAAATAAATTTTTATACGGTCCTCGTAGAATAAAATTTTAAATTAGGAAATTTTTCCTTGTCCATTCTTAAATTAAAAAAAAAAAAAAATCTACGTTGATTGATATATGCAAAATTCACAGAGATATTAAAATCCAAAATTCGTGACTTACGTCATTTAAGCATACCTCTGAGCTACGCGATATCAGTTCATTTGAAATGCAAGTTAGGGATCGACCATAAAATGACACATTATTAAAAGTCGATCTAAGGCAATACCTTAAATTTTAGATATAAAATAACAGCGTGTAGATTTTTGCGTCAAACTTGCTTGAGAAATATGCTGGAGATCTGAATGAGCCCGAACTTGGCGCCAGGACTGCAACCGGTACGGCCCACTGGCCTGGCCGAGGCGGCCCGTGTCTTTATTGTTCTTAGGACGTGCCGGGCAGGCAATAAGACTCAGGTTTAGTGCGTTTGAACCAGAAACTCTTAAGAAATTCAACTGAATAAATTCGGCTTAAAACCTTTAAATTAAATAAGTCAAAGATTCCTTAAATAAATTTTCTGCTTTTAAAGTGGTTAACTGGTTCAAATTAATCTACATATTACGGAAGATTAGTGGGAGGTTTGATTCACTCTGCTGCCCAACTGAAAACGAAGAAAATAAAGACATTTCCGTACGTAATGGAATCAGCTCTGAAAAGGATCATATTGTGATCATAAATAGTCCGCATGTGATATTGAAGTTTGAAGTTTGTAAAACTATTTTTTATATGTAGTAACAAGTTTTACATTTTGTGACTTCTTTTAATTAATAAAATGCACCTTTTTAGAAAGATTATTGATTTTTAATTTGGTCGATTTAAGATATTTACAGTGTTTAATTACACCTGTTGGGTGTATAAAACATAATAGATATAAATTGAGATAATAGGGAAAATATTGAGAGAATAGAAAAAATATTGAGAAAAAGAACATAAATTTATATTCTTAAAGTAACTGCTGAAAATGTTCACCATCGACATCAACGCATAGTTGCATCCTTCTAATAATATGTTTGTGCACTCGATCTAATTCGGTTGGAGTGATAGCACCATGGAGATAGAAATAAGAAGGAGAACAGTGAAGATAGGCTTTCAAGATCACAACATGGACCGGGAATTAGTACCCAGTTTGTGGCACTGGTGCTCCCAAAGGGCGGTCATGTGACCTGTCAAACATGAAAAATTGTCATCTTCTCTTCCTGCATTTTGGTTTCGAGCATGGTAAAGAGATAGAGGGCGCTACACTTCCTAAAGGCCCAAAAGACCAGAAACGCCGCCATACTAGGTACCGCTTTTAGTTCCATAAGTAGAAACATTATCCAAAGAAACTCATCTTCTTTGCATTATCTTTGTTCTCCTGCAGGAGTCTTCAATTCTTTGGTGGTTTTACAAGTTTGCCGGAGGCGTCAAGTAAACAGTTCTAGATAAATACAAATCCAAAGGAGTTAGATCGGACGATCGAGGAAGGAATTCCACTGGTCCTTGTAAACCAAGCCATCTATTTGGAAATTCTCGATTTAACCAGTTCCTTACCGCAGAAACGTGGTGAGGTGGAGCTCCATCTAATTGGAATCACATGCTGTTCCAAGAAAAGATATTTGTTTGCTTTCAGAGCAACGCTTTTAAAACCATAGAGTATCAGTGAGTCGCCCGTAATTAGAGGCAACTTTTATGTCTCGTTTAATTGCACTTTTACGGGGCAAAATATGAAGATGTCAGGGCTAAAACTATGAAAAATCTCGTAATCGAAATGTTAGAAAAGTCTTGTTTAAATTAACTGACAAATTTAAACAGTAAAGAAAGATGGTGAGAATGACAAAAATTAAACTAAATCAGAAATTGGGCTACAGGAAGGAGTTACTAACTCACTTGGAAGCTTTTAAAAAGCATTTAAACGTTCTATTAGGAGCCAATCTTTCTTTAAAACTTTAAATGCATTTTTCTGCATCATAGGTTTTTTTCAGCATTTCTCACCTTTAAATTGATATAAGTCAGTAACCGTTAAAGATAAGTGGTTCAAACTTGGAATATATCTTTTTCAAATATTTTACTTAAATTTTAATTCGGTAAATTTGAAAACAATATTCACTTTTGAAAATATGATTTGTTTAAAATAAGTTGAATCTTTTTTTTTAATTGCTGTTTTAAATATTTTTTTTTTTTTTTTTTTTATATATTAATATTTTTTTAAATGCTGAATCAAAATTAAAACTTATATATTTATGTTTAATTAAAAGAAAAAAATTCAATTCGACAAGAAATATTTCGAGTTATAACAATTTTAAACTAATCTGAATTTTTTGAAAAAAAAAAAAAAAAATTAAAAATTTGTAAGAAGTCTTATGATGTGATTCTGTTTACAAATTATATGGTTAACCATCACGAAAAAATTCAAAATTCTACTTCTAAACATAAATGAAAAAGAAAATAAATGTTTCCCGGACACCTTACAGTAACATTGTTTCTTGAATTACACGCATTTCAATTTGTGTCAGATCTTTTGAAATCTCACGAATTATTAAAACGGACATATCTTTCTGAGTTTTGCAGATATCAAGATGGATTTTTTTTTGTTGTTGTTGTTTAATTCAGGAATGAGTAAGGAAAAATTTCCCAATCGAAATTTTATCCTACGGGGGCCGTATAAAAATTTATTTTTTGTATTTTCTCAAATAGACCCCCCATGGAGTTGCACCTTATCTCATCAAATTTTGCACCTTTTTTTTATGAAACTTTGCAATTGGGAATATGTGCCTAGTGGCAATATTTAAGGAGATAGCTTATTGTTTCGATATTTATGAATCACACTGTATACATAAACGAAATGATTGTGATAAGTACATTTCTAAAGAAACCAACCTAAAAACATTAAGATTAATATACTTTCTTGCAATTATTTCAGATTTAAAATAAAAAATAAGATCAATGAATCGAAAACTTCTATTTATAAATTTGTTTTGGAAAGGCAAGGAGGGGGCGCTAAATTTCATGCTTGCCCCGTGTGAAAAGAATCCTAGTTTCGGCCCTATGAATGATTGTCTATTTCTATCACATATCATATATTGGCAATCAACACATTGTTGATCGGTTACGAGTATACTTGTGGCAAACCTTCGCCTTATTTAATCACAGAAATAAGCAAAAATTACTGTTTAAAAGTAGTGGTAGTAAAAGAGCATAATAAAAAAGCGATTTCATAATATATTGCCGGACAACAAAGTGTTAACACAGACATAGTCACCGATGGCATAGGTGAAATCTGACCTGTCACACCCGTGACCCCTGAAAAAAAAAAAGATCATCGAAATTTTCTATGTATAAGTCGATTTTTTAAACCGACAAAACGCAAAGAAAATTTAGGGGTCGATTTTAACACCGGATATAAAATCAGACATAATAGATTCTCGGGTTTTAACTACAGCAATAGTTACGAGATTACGAGATAACAATCTCGTAACTTTTTTTGACTACGATCAACAAAATTTATCATTTCCGGTATATTTTACTTAATAATTAGAAATTATTAATGCTATTTTCTATAATTATTGTTATAAGAACATTAATGTATTTGTTTAAAATCCATTGCTTCCAGGAAATATATATATATATATATATATATATATATATATATCTTTGAATTTCAAAAAACATATCAAGTTCTTGTAACAATCTAATTAAATCTCCAAAGAGATAATTAATAATAATGTGTAGACAGAATACCACATAGTTAATAAATTAACAAGTGCAATCATAATTTTACCATAGCTTGTGCTTCAATGGTATGGTTTTTACATATTCTTTTCAATAATTATCTAGTTGAAATTATTGATTTTCATATGATACCATAATTTAGCCTATTTGGCTCATAAATCACTTTGATTAGTTGATATATATATATATATATATGATTGACAATTGAGGTTTTTTCTGACACTTTTATTATATTGTTATGAATTTTGTATATATCTGTAAATATTCCATTTGTTTAAATTTATTTTATTTTATTATTGTGAAAATTGCAGTATTATTAATATTATTAATGTAATTCCTATTGAGCATCATGTAACTCAATGCTAAAGGCCTCAGGTGGTTTGCAAGGAAAACAACCTTACAGCATCGGTTTTTATAATGAGTTCTATTGGGAAATCGCCAAGGAATGGGTTTATCGCCAAGTTGGCGATGGTTTTGGCGACTTATTTTTGTCACCAAATTTGGCGATATATCGCCAAATGTCGCCAAGTTGGCGACGGATTAGGCGACTTTTTGTGCAACCCCCCCCCCTTATACCTGTACATTGGGATCCTTTCTCGCTTAGATTCTCTATCGAAAGTTAAAGCACTTTCTGGTAATTTCTAGCATCTGAAGGCTCTGGAATAATCTGGAAAGATATCTGAAACCTATATAAGGACTTCCATCAGTTCAGTTGAGTTAGTTGTCTGTCAACTGCGATTGAATTCATACGAGAGGCTTTGCATTGAGAACTGTGTTTCTCGGATCGATTTTGTCGTTGATACGTCGTATTGAACGCATTGTTTCTGTGTGAAATTTTGCTGCGCTTTTATTGGATTTGAAGATTACTGAATATCTTGTAATTTTCAGAAGATATTTGTGATCGTATTGCACTGTTTATAGTGAATAAAGCCTTTTTATTGTTCTTATATATTGGCATCAGTCCTTTCGAACCCCGAGCTCACAACAATATATAAGGTCTGTCTCAAAAGTTTAAGCACAAGCATAAAATATCGATTTCCGAAGAATTATAAAAAGTTAGAATGAATAACATTTTTTATTTGCAAATTTCGCAACATTATTTAAATAAATGATATCAAAAGTAGAAAAAATAAATTACATAATTGTAAAAAATATAATGAAAAAAATGTTTAAGAAAAAAAACTGTCTCAAAAGTTTATGCACAATGTCAAAAACAACCAGGTTTATAATTTTTAGAGAACTTTTACTTACAAATTATTTTCCGTGATTTCGGATTTGTTCAAATAAACATGCGTCCATCGAAATTATTAGTTTTTGTAGGGTTTTTGGTGGCAAAGAGTACCATGCTTTCTCAATAGCCTCTTGGAGTTCTTCAATAGAGTCATACTGCTTTCCATTGCCGTAAACCTGACGGGTTTAAACACCCCAGACATTCTCAATCGGGTTTAAGTCTGGACTTAAAGCTGGCCAGTCAAGTACTTTAACATTTTTCTGAGAAAGCCGAAGTTTTGTACAATGTGATACGTAGATTGAGGCATTGTCTTGTTGAAAAGTCCATTCAGGACCCCCCCCCCCCCAAATAAAAAAAAATGTCACCGAATGGAAGCAAATGTTGGTGTAGCGTTTCTTGATACTTTTCATATCTTGTCTTCCTTTTAGAAAAGCCAGAGAGGTCAGGCCATTGAATCCAAATGCCCCCCAAACCATAACAGATTTACCGCCTTGCTGCCTGCTAAAAAATGCCCTTGGTTCCTTTTGTAAATCATGCCAATACGCGTTCCAACCATCAGGGCCATCTAAGTTCCCCTTTTTCTCATCACTGAATAAAACAGTAAGCCATTTGTCCCCGTAGGACATGTGTTTTTTAGCCCAGTTCATTCTTACCTGTTTGTGATGTAATTTGAGAGACGGTTTGCGAGCCATTTTCTTTAGTATGATGTAATCACACTTTTTAATACGTCTATGTACACTGTAAAAAATATTCAGGCAGGTTCCGGGAAAAAGTGGTGGCATTAAGATGCCACGGGTTTTTGCTGTTACGTTTCACAACAAAGTAGTGAAACATTCCAATTTTCAGTAATCAATATGCTTTTTTTATTCAGTGTCTTATTTAAGCAATTAAATTTTAAAGTTTCGTATTACAGATAAAATTCAAATTCAAATAATGAAGCATAACAAGATTTAAATTAGCTACTTACTTATTGGTTGATATCCAAACAAAGAATGACATTTGTTCAGATTGCATTTGTCTCTAAGTACCTAGGCAGCTGTTTTTTCTTCTTCTTTAGTTATCAAAATGGCTAATGGAACATAAAACATGGAGCACGCATGCGCAGAATGTAGTTTACGGAAAAGTTGAAACCTCTCAAAAATATTACACGAATTATTGCCGTAATTGACGTGGGATATAAAGAAATTCGAAATTCCGGTAAAATATGCGAAATGTTTCAGGATAATTTCCTGAAACGTTCCGAAAATTTTTTACAGTGTACAGTGTCTTTGGACACCTGTACGCTGAGATTATTTTTAATTTGCCGTATGGACATATTTTGTCTCGATACCATTCTCCGATCAGTCTGAACAGTCGTCATACGTGGTCGTCCACATCTTGGTTTCCGCTTAAAATTATCATTTCTAGAGAGTACTTGATATATACCTCGCTTTGATCGATTTAAAACTTTTGCAATTTCAGAAACAGTTTTATTTTGCGATTTCAATTTAAAAACTTTCAAAATCTCAAATTTTGTGAATTCTTTACCCTTCGGTATTTTTAAAACGAGAGGAAATAATTTCTCCACCTTTTATACTTTTAAAAAAGTGCAATATGATGTTATACAACGTCATTACACACGCCCAATCCCGTGTTTCTAAAAAAATTTGCATAAAGTGCTTAAACTTTTGAGACAGCGTTTCTTCCAGAAAAAAGAAAAATTAAATAAAAATAAATATATTTTTTGTTTTAACCACCCAAAATGGCTTATTTTATTTTATTTTGATTAAATGTCGAGTATTTATTGTAAATTAGCATAAAATATTTTCTTCTTCAATTATTTTAAACCAGATTTGCAGAGTGCTTAAACTTTTGAGACAGAATATATATATATATAAGAGAAGATATTGCTTCTTTAAACTAAATAAAGAGATCGACCTATAAACCGAATACATGAAAATATGCCATTTCAGGATTAAAAATATAGGATCGACTTGAACAGCGGAAGGCTTTATATACTCTGGTAATTTACGTTATGTGTGTTCTAGAAAATGACACACGTTTCATTGTTGTTGTTACATTATGCTAAATAGAACTATATATATGTTTACATTAGTTTCTATCCAATAGCTTCCCTTGAATATCACATTGTAATTTTGTTAAAGCAGATCACGAAAACACTATATATAATTAAATTGAAAAATAGACGCCCAAAAAATAATAAAAGCATTTGACATTTCATGGCAAGTCCACTAACCACGTTCAAAGTGTTCGCCACCCACTACTGTAACACTTTTGTGTTTCATGACATATTATGAATTTACGGAGCATAATAAAGAATAGTTTTACTAAATACAGTTTGAATAAATATCTATACACAACTGTGTATTCCTATTAATGTTTTTATTGTTGTTGTTGCTGTTGTTCTTTTTTTTTGTGTGTGTGTGTGTGTGTGTGAGAGAGAGAGAGAGATTTTACACAAAACTTAGTAGAAGAATAATTGAATCAAAATTATGTTGTGACAACAATATTAGTCCAGTAAATTTAGGGTTTGATAGCTAAGTAATTCATAATGAGCTGAAAATTTCAGAATTAGTTCTTTATGACAAGTAAAAAAAACCCTTAAAAGTCTCAGAAGTTCTCATGTGTGCTTCTATCCAAATTGGCCGATCAAAGATGGCCGCTAAGATCTTTTTGCATCGTCCAATGTTTTTTTTTTTTTTTCATTTCTAAGTCATATATCAATATTTTTTTACTTCTGAAAAATTCTAAGACCTCTAATTCATCCTGTTTTAATGTATACATAGGGCCTGACTAAAGAAGGGGCATGTGCCCCGAGCCCCCGTGCCAGAAAAGGCCTCAAAAATAAAAATAAACCAATAAAATTGCTAAAAAAACCCTCTCTGTTGAGGTTTTTTAATGGTGCTTTGCTTTTGGTCTTTAATGGCTGTTTTGCCTCGTACTTAAGAAACTATTGACAAGTCACCTGTATGTTTGTAATCCTATTTGTGAGGATTATTTTTAAAATTTTGTTTTAAAAAATGACAGATATTCCATTTTTCTATATAGAAATGTTTGTCAGAGGACTGTGATGGAAAAAAAAGAACGAAAATTTAAATTATTTAACAAGTTTAAATTATTTATTACAAGGCACAAAAATTTAAATCCAAAGTAAAAATACAATAAAACATTATAGTAATGCTTGTAATAAATAAGTTAATAGCCTTGTGGTAAATAAACTTAAAACAAAATTACCAGAATGCCACTCATTCAACGTCGTAACCGTTATCGTCGTCTTCAAATCCTTTAATAGGACGAACTGAATTTGTGCATGTTTCTCCTAAGTAAGAGGTACAAAACCTAGAACAATGGAGAGCTGCCTTCTTGCACTGACATCTTTCATCACAGTTCCTTGCAGCAGTTATTTTGCACTCACAAGAGATAAGCTGCAGAAGATCTTCGGGCGCTGCGGGAAGTGTTAAAGGTAATGGGTTTAATCTGCCTTCTTTCATGAACCATCCCCATTCAGTAGGATCTAGGTTGTTTCCCAGCCACTGTTGGACTTGAAGATAAACCCGAAGTGAATGCTGCGAAGTTGCTGCACTTGTTGGTGGAAGAACGGCCAGGTTAAATTTTGATGAGAGATTTTTGGTTACTTCTTTATTGTAAGAGATATATCGCAGCTCATCTAGGGAGTCAACTTTCTCTCCCCCAAAAAGGTTTTTCATGAATATCTCCCCAATTTCAATTACCTTTTGGGGTTTAAGTTGAGGACTGTCGAATAAGGAAGTCAAAGAAAGCAGCTGATGGTTTTTCTTTATCAATTTAAAATCTGAGGATTTCTCCTTCCTAAAAATTGCTGATGTGGTATCACATCCAGTTGCTGCATGTAGGAAAATAATGGTATCCTTCATTGGGCCAAGTGATTTTTGAATTTTAAATATGTTATAGCATTTTTGTTCGTGAGGTCGTAGAAAGAAGAGTGGTTTTCCTGGGTTACCTCGTGCGATGAGAATGGTCAGCAGATCTGTGTCAGTACCAACTATTGTGACTAATCTGGAATTGGTCTTACTTGATTTAATTGCTGTTGTACAGATTAGTGCATCAGCATCATCATCCGCCTGTAGGGCAGTTATTCCTTCGGCCTGGAAGTAGCCCATGACCTTTCGAATAAGCCTAGCCTTGTTCTCGGAGTTCCGTAAAAAAACAGCTTGTTTGGTTGTGGCCACCATGTTTTCGTCAAAAGCAACAGTTGCAGATATTTTCGACATCAACCTTCTTTGCCTCTCCACACTTTTAGTTGATAAGGCACAAGTGTACCCATCAAAAACAACTGCTTCACATGGAGAGAAGTGTTTCTGGACAAATCTAACATATTTGAGGCATATATCGCTGTAGGTGTCGGACTCATTCCAAACCCATGCATTCAAAAGAAATCCTCCATTTACAATAAACGAGCAAGTTGGTGGAGGTTCAACACAAGGCTCAATTGTTCGTGAGGTCGTAGAAAGAAGAGTGGTTTTCCTGGGTTACCTCGTGCGATGAGAATGGTCAGCAGATCTGTGTCAGTAACAACTATTGTGACTAATCTGGAATTGGTCTTACTTGAATTAATTGCTGTTGTATAGATTAGTGCATCAGCATCATCATCCGCCTGTAGGGCAGTTATTCCTTCGGCCTGGAAGTAGCCCACGACCATTCGAATAAGCCTAGTCTTGTTCTCGGAGTTCCGTAAAAAAACAACTTGTTTGGTTGTGGCCACCATGTTTTCGTCAAAAGCAATAGTTGCAGACATTTTCGACATCAACCTTCTTTGCCTCACCACACTTTTAGTTGATAAGGCACAAGTGTACCCATCAAAAACAACTGCTTCACATGGAGAGAAGTGTTTCTGGACAAATCTAACATATTTGAGGCATATATCTCTGTAGCTGTCGGACTCATTCCAAACCCATGCATGCAAAAGAAATCCTCCATTTACAATAAACGAGCAAGTTGGTGGAGGTTCAACACAAGGCTCAATTGTTTCAATGATAGCAGCTAAAGTTGATTTAACATTCTTCCTCATTGAAACTTCATCAAAGAGGGAGGGAGGTTGAGGAGCCAATTCGTATTTGAGGTAATCTCGTAGATTTTCATTTGACTTGAGTACAGCAGCAATCCTGGTACATAACTGTAGAGGGTTGAATATCACAGTTGAATTCCTTATTATCAATGTGTTATTTGTTGCCGATATTGATATAACTCTCTTTTTCCGTTGAAGTTTAATTTCCCCAAATGAACATCTTATGATTGAAGACAGTAATTTTTCACCAACTTTCTTTGCATTGTCACAGTTTGTTTTATCATCAGCAACCAATCCACTAGCTATATTCATCAACAAAATTCCTTCATTCACTACCTTTTATTCTTATTCTTATCTGCATTTTTTGTTGAAAAAATGCCTGTGTGTGAAAATGTAGGTGAAAACTCCAAAGGATAAAACGATTTTTATTTTTTTAAATAATTTCAGTTTAAATAAATCGTATTACCGTACATTTATAATTTCTTTATTTTATAAACCTAAGCTCATATTCAAATTAGCATACTTGCTGACTGCATTGGTTTCCTTAGAAGCAAAAAATATTCACTTTTGACGTAAATATGCAGAAAAAATCCAACAAGGCGCAATTATTTGGCGACCACAGTTGATCCGCCATTTTGGATGGAAACCAACATCGAATTTTTTGAGACTTTTCAGGATCCATTCTATACATATCCAGGAGCTAATCCTGAAAATTTTAGCTCATTATGAATTTCTTAGCTATCGACCCCCTTTTTGGCCTAAATTTACTGGGCTATATATATTCTTACTGTTTTTTGTTGCTTTTAAAGAAACTTTTTTTTTTTACCTTAATAATTTGATAATTTCTAAATTTCATTTATTTTATAATTTTTTTTAGCTTTTAGAAAGCTATGACACCAAATGTTTTACTTTTTAAAAAATCTGCCTTTTTAAGATCAACTTGAAATAACAACAGTCGTTATTATATAAAAAGTTTTTTTTTTTAAATATTGTTGTGAGCTCGGGGTTCGAAAGGACTGATGCCAATATATAAGAACACTAAAAAGGCTTTATTCACTATAAACAGTGCAATACGATCACAAATATCTTCTGAAAATTACAAGATATTCAGTAATCTTCAAATCCAATAAAAGCACAGCAAAATTTCACACAGAAACAATGCGTTCAATACGACTTATCAACGACAAAATCGATCCGAGAAACACAGTTCTCAATGCAAAGCCTCTCGTATGAATTCAATCGCAGTTGACAGACAACTAACTCAACTGAACTGATGGAGGTCCTTATATAGGTTTCAGAGATCTTTCCAGATTATTCCAGAGCCTTCAGATGCTAGAAATTACCAGAAAGTGCTTTAACTTTCGATAGAGAACCCAAGCAAGAAAGGATCCCAATGTATAGGTATAAGGGGGGGGGTGGTTGCACAAAAAGTCGCCAAATCCGTCGCCAACTTGGCGACATTTGGCGATATATCGCCAAATTTGGCGATAAAAATAGGTCGCCAAAACCATCGCCAACTTGGCGATAAACCCATTCCTTGGCGATTTTCCAATAGAGCTCCATTATAAAACCAATGCTGTAAGGTTGTTTTTCTTGCAAACCACCTGAGGCCTTTAGCATTGAGTTACATGATGCTCAATAGGAAATACATTAATAATACTGCAATTTTCACAATAATAAAATAAAATAAACTTAAACAAATGGAATATTTACAGGTATATACAAAATTCATAACATTGCCCCCCTCTCAAGGACTGCACGTCCCGGGCAGTTCAACCTTTGATCGGAAAGCAAACCCGTTACCAACAAATGCTATACTATTCAAAGCACTTAAAGTTTACATGAAACATAACAATTAAACACATGCATAATGCTGAATTATACAAAAAAAATACACTTATGAAATTAAAGCATAGACATTATTACATACAAGTATTTAAATAATAATAATAATGATAATGCTAAGCAAAAGAAATTACTACATTAACTTATATACAAGACCATGGTCATACTAATTTACATTATTTACACTATTTACAATCAATGAACTAAGTACTATGGCCATAGTATGGAGCCAGCCTGTCGTAATGAACGACTCTAGGCTTCGAACTTGGTGACTTTCGGATCCGAATTACGACATCGTTCAGTCTGTTTAGGACTGTATAAGGACCGTCCCAGTGCGATTGCAGTTTGGGAGAAAGTCCTTTGCGTCGAGTCGGATTATAAAACCAAACCTTGTCACCTTCTTTGAATTGATGTCCCGTGGCTTTCGTGTCGTACCTGGTCTTCATCTTCTCCGTCTGTATGTTGATCCGCTCTCGAGCCAAGTTGTGGACGTCTTCAAATCGTGCCTGGAGATTCTGCACGTATCCCTCTGGCGATGAAGGCGCATCTGGAGGGCGACCAAAAAGCAGATCACAAGGTAGACGAAGATCACGACCGAAAAGCATCTGAGACGGGGAATAGCCGGTCGTTTCATGGACGGCGCTGCGATAGGCGAGGAGAAACAAGGGAAGTTTTTGGTCCCAGTCTTGTTGGTTTCTTGAAACTAGCAGTGAGAGGTTGTTGAGGATGGTACGATTAAACCTCTCAACCATGCCATCCGACTGTGGATGTAAAGGCGTCGTCCTAGTTTTGTCCATTCCGAGAAGTTGACAAAGACCCTCAATCACAGCAGATATGAAATTTCTCCCTTGGTCAGAATGCATTTGAAGGGGAACTCCATACCTTGATATCCACTGGTGTACCAAGGCATCCGCAACCGTAGAAGCTTCTTGATCAGGGATGGCATAAACTTCAGGCCATTTCGTGAAGTAGTCCATGACAACAAGGAGGTATTTGTTGCCATCAGCACTTCTTGGCAGAGGGCCTAGGATGTCAAGGGCGATGCGTTCGAAAGGTGCTCCTACATTGTAGAGATGTAGTCTTCCTCGGCTACGTTTCTTTGGTCCTTTCCGAGCTGCACATGCATCGCAAGATTTGCACCATCGTTCGACGTCAGATCTCGCTTTTCCCCAGAAGAAGCGCTCTCGGACTCTGTGTAATGTTTTCATGACTCCAAAATGGCCACCAGTGGGACTGCCATGTAATTCCTTGAGGACGTCTGGGATTCGGGATCGAGGAAGTACCAACTGCCACCGAGATGTCTTCCCATCTTCCGATTCGAATTTTCGGAACAGGACACCATTCCTGACGTGGAGAGAGTTCCAAAGAGCCCAATATTGCTTCGTCGTAGGACTGTAAGTCGAGATGTCTTTCCAACTGGGCTTCGTGCTAGAAGATTCTAATAACTCCAAGATTGGTTTGATCTCAGAGTCTGCCATTTGATCTTCTCGAATCTTCTCATCACTCCAGGGATCTGGTGGCGTCAATAGTGAAGTCTTCGTCTGGCGTATGACATATTCGGGATTATACTTGCTCTCCGCTCTGGAACAATAGCGACAGCTCTCGGGACACGGTCTTCTTGATAGGGCATCGGCGTTTCCATGCGATGAGCCTTTGCGATGCCTGATGTCAAAGTCGTATTCCTGGAGTCGTTGTATCCATCTGGCTACTTGGCCCTCTGGGTTCTTAAAATTCATCAGCCATGTTAGGGATGCGTGGTCAGTACGAAGGAGAAATTTCCTGCCATAGAGATAGTGATGGAAGTGTTCTATGGCTTTCACTATAGCTAATAACTCCTTACGAGTGACGCAATAATTCCGCTCTGCTTTCGATAAACATTTGCTCCAGTATGCTACGACTCGTTCTTGGCCATCTATTTCTTGGGAAAGTACAGCGCCGACACTTTCATGACTGGCATCCGTGTCCACAATGAACTGTTTCTCGGGGTGCGGATAGGTAAGGACTGGAGAGGATGTGAGAGCTTCTTTCAGCCGCTGGAAGGAATTCTCGCATTCTTGTGTCCATAGGAACTTCTGCTTGCTTTCAGTGAGCCTATGCAATGGTCTTGCGATGTTGGAGAACCCCTGGACAAACTTTCTGTAATAAGTGCATAGTCCCAGAAAGCTTCGCAACTGATGGACATTTTCCGGACGCTTCCAGTTCTTTACTGCGGACACTTTTTCAGGATCTGTTCGAACACCTTCAGCTGAAATGATGTGTCCTAGATAATTTACTTCCCTTTGGAAGAACTTGCATTTCAAAGGGTTCAGCTTTAAATTCGCCGCTCTCAGCTTCGTTAACACTTTTCGAATATTTTCTAGATGTTCTTCAAACGTGCGGCCACCAATGATGACGTCGTCTAGGTAGATGAGACAAGCTTCAAAAGTCAGGCCTTTTAACACTGTCTCCATGAGGCGCTCGAACGTTGCTGGAGCATTGCAGAGCCCGAACGGCATAACTTTGAATTGCCAAAGTCCTTGTCCAGTAGTAAATGCGGTCTTCTCTTTGTCATCAGGATGGATCTCTACTTGCCAATATCCACTCTTCAAATCCAGTGTGGAAAACCATTTATGTCCTGAAAGAGTATCTAGCGTGTCGTCTATTCTTGGTAGAGGATAGCTGTCCTTCTTCGTGATATCGTTAAGTTTACGATAATCCACACAAAATCTTGTGGAGCCATCTTTCTTTCGGACCAACACGATGGGAGAGGCCCACGGACTTGATGACGGTTCGATGATGTCACTATCCTGCATCTGTTGTAAGAGCTTAGACACCTCTTCTTGTTTAGCGAACGGCAAACGTCTGGGATGCTGTTTAATCGGTGGATGGCCGGCAGTATCAATTCTATGCCGTGTCAGTGAAGTGCGACCAATATCACTCTCGTTTTGAGAAAACACATCCTTAAATTCCTGGAACAGTCTTTCTGCGGCATGTCTCTGTTCAGGAGATAAATTTTCATTTCGTCCAATTTCAGGTGTTAAACTTGTAGGCGGCTCCGACAACATCAAGCTCGGGTCTTTGCATACACAGGTGACTGGAGCACAGGTTGCAAGCACTTCACCCTTCTGGATAATTCTAGACTTTTCACTTACGTTTGCAATTCTCACGGGTATGACATCTCTCGACAGATCTACCAGCGCTGATGCTATTAGCACTCCCTTTGGGCTCTTCTCAGGATATCCAGTCAATCCATACTGGAAAATTCTTTCGTTTCCAGTTAATCCAGGTATCATCATTTCGGTCCGAGGAGGTATGATGACATCTGCCTTGGCTGTGATCCGTTGAATAGACCCGGACTCATTTCCAAGTTTGAAAATAGTGACATCTTCTTGAGCAGAGCGTAACTCATTATTCTTAAAATCCAGTGTAAATCCATGCTCTTTTAAAAAGTCCAGTCCGAGTATGAAAGGGTCTGAAATATCGGCCACATAGACTGTATGATGGTAAGCGGCGTTCCCAAACTTTATTTTCAATTTCATTCTTCCAAATATATCGATCTTATCTCCTGTCACTGTTTGAAGGATTACACGTGGCGGGGTCCAGGAGAGTTTTTCTTTCAGCCGCTGAGCTAGATCTTTCCGAATGATGGTCACATTGGCTCCTGTATCGATGATCATATTACAGGGCAAATCATTCACACTTCCGACTAGAAAAACTCCGTTCTCGCCGCAACTTCTTGCAGAAATTTCACATACTTGAAAATGGGGCTTCTTAAGATCTGGAAACCTCCGCCCCGCAAGATGGTCAATAATCAGTTTTCTTGCTCCTCCGTTAGCGGGTGAGCTATTACCTTCGGTGCTGGATCGTCTTGGGCAGTCGATTTGGATATGGCCTTCTCCACCGCATTTCCAGCACTTGATCTTCCTGTAAGGTTTGTTGGCCATTAAGGAGTTCATCTTTCTCATTATGTCATTCATCTGCTGCTGTAAGCACTCCACAGCTCTATCCGACGTCTCAGGCAGGTTGGCTGCTCGCACAAAGTGTCGATCTTTCATAGTAGCTTGCTGGGCTGCCTCGAATTTCAGAGCGTAAACCAAAGCCCCTTTTAAATCGCTGAGATCTGCAATCCGGAGTGCTTTCTGGATCTCAGAGTCACGCACACCATCAATAAAATGCTGCAGAGCCAAGCTTTCTCTAATTTCAGTCGGACAGTCAGGATAAGCAAGATGGGAAAGTCTCTCGACATCCGTAGCAAGCTCTTGCAGGGATTCAGTGGATTTCTGCTGTCGCGATTTGAGCTGGAGTCTGCTATATTCCTTCATGCATTTCTCGCCAAAGCGCAATTCTAAGGCACTGACGAGCGTTTCAAAATCCAGCGGTTCATTTGCAGGCAAAGTCTGTAGGACGTCGGCAGCATCAGCTCGTAGAGAAGCAGCTAACTGGCAAGCCTTTGTCTGGGAATCCCATCCATTGGCGTCCGCTACGATCCCAAATTGTGTCTTAAAAACTGGCCATGAGGATTTTCCGTCATAGGTCGAGAGTTTAATAGAGGCCCGAGGAAGCATAGCTTGATACTTGACATCTTCGGGAAAGTTTTCGGCAGTTATCTTTTGTTTCTTCACATTTTCCAACTCCTTTTCTACACTCTCAATCCTTTCTTCGACGGTCTTGGCGATCTTTTGAACTTTTTCTTCTACTCTTTCTTCAACGGTCTCGGCGATCTTTTGAATTTCTTCTACTTTTCCTTCTATTTGTTGAAATCTTCCTTCAACTTTGTTTTCCACGCCGTCAATTCTGTCATTTAAAGATGTTATTTTATCCTCTATTAAGTCTTTCAACTCTCCAAGGTTGGTTGACATATCCTTCTTCATTTCATTTTTTAAGTCGCCAAGGTTGGCAGTCATTTTCTCATCCATCGCTGACATATCCTTTTTCATTTCTTCTTTCATCTCGCCAAGGTTGGTTGACATCTCAGCCTGATTCGCAGCTAATTTCTCCAATAATTGTTTCAGTTCAGCCTCCATTGCTCTGGTGATCGGCATTCAACCCCACTCCTGACACCAAATGTTGTGAGCTCGGGGTTCGAAAGGACTGATGCCAATATATAAGAACACTAAAAAGGCTTTATTCACTATAAACAGTGCAATACGATCACAAATATCTTCTGAAAATTACAAGATATTCAGTAATCTTCAAATCCAATAAAAGCACAGCAAAATTTCACACAGAAACAATGCGTTCAATACGACTTATCAACGACAAAATCGATCCGAGAAACACAGTTCTCAATGCAAAGCCTCTCGTATGAATTCAATCGCAGTTGACAGACAACTAACTCAACTGAACTGATGGAGGTCCTTATATAGGTTTCAGAGATCTTTCCAGATTATTCCAGAGCCTTCAGATGCTAGAAATTACCAGAAAGTGCTTTAACTTTCGATAGAGAACCCAAGCAAGAAAGGATCCCAATGTATAGGTATAAGGGGGGGGTGGTTGCACAAAAAGTCGCCAAATCCGTCGCCAACTTGGCGACATTTGGCGATATATCGCCAAATTTGGCGACAAAAATAGGTCGCCAAAACCATCGCCAACTTGGCGATAAACCCATTCCTTGGCGATTTTCCAATAGAGCTCCATTATAAAACCAATGCTGTAAGGTTGTTTTTCTTGCAAACCACCTGAGGCCTTTAGCATTGAGTTACATGATGCTCAATAGGAAATACATTAATAATACTGCAATTTTCACAATAATAAAATAAAATAAACTTAAACAAATGGAATATTTACAGGTATATACAAAATTCATAACAATATATATTCCTTAAATATTTGCAAAAAAGCATTTTTTTTTTTTTTTTTTTTTTTTTTTTTTAGCGAGATAATTTCTTTTGCAACGTTCAAAGTAATAAATGTAAAAATTAATTTTACATAATTACACTTGCAGTTTCAATGTAATATTATAAAATGTTTTTTCTTTCCAAATTATTATGCGTTTCCTATGTCTTTTTTATGGTATCGTTCATCTCCCGAAACGCTATTAGTCCCGCTACGTTGTCTGTCCGTCACAAAGCCGGTTCTCAGAAACTGTGTAACTTACAGACGCAAAATTTTGTGTACTTATAGCTGAATACCTACTATGAAGCTCAAAATCATAAACTTTGAAAAAATCGTATTATTTCGATATAGAGAGATAAAAAACCGAAAATCTAACAGCCTTTTCCTATTAAATTTAAACATTTTTCGTTATAGCAGTTGCCAACAATTAAAAATCCACAGTAAAATTCTTTCTACAATAACTGATTTTCTATTTAAAGATTTCCACGTGAAAAATTAAAATGAAATAAAAAGTTTCACCAATTGAAAAAAAAATTAATATGACGTCATATTGGTAATAAAACGGAAATTTTCAAACATTTCTCCATAATACAAGGTTTATGAGTATGTGTAAATACAGAAAGCAGCTTAATCTAACGTCATTAGAGAATTGAAAAGAAAATTAATCTGACGTCATATTGGAAGTTTACGAGGCTAACGAAATAGAAAGGCTACCGCGGTGCTTTACGCATATCTTTTTTTACAGACCGCGGCAGTCACGTGATGCTCGAATCCACCAATGCAGGTGTACGAAAAGAGCACACGTCACTCTGGCGCTCTGTAAAAAAAGATAAGTGTAATGCACCGCGGTAGCCTGTCTTTTTCGTTAGCCTCGGGAAGTTTAATGGACTTTTTCAAATGTTTGAGAATAATACAAAGAGAGTAGCAATATGAGTAATAGAGAAAGCAAGTAGCTATGACGTCACAAGTGATTATAAAGTTATATCAGTTTGAGGAACGTATTGAATCATGATAAAAACCCGATTATGGAAATATTGGCATATTTTAACATTTTGAAGGTCTCTATACAACATGTTTAATTTTGATATTGTTTTTTTTTTAATATCGCATTTAGTCCGCATGACAGATATTATTATAACAGAGTATAATAGCGGGCTTCGTCCGTTATCGGCGCGGTTCAGATCTTCGAAAAAACGAGAAAAATAAACCGGTAAATTACTTTATAAAAAACAATACAATTTTTTTTTTATGAAAATGAAATTTATTTGGATTTATTAAAGAAAGGATAAAGTGTTTTGAAAGGAATATTCAACGAAGCCCTTTGGGCGATTAAACTTAGCCCCTTGTTTGTTTTTTTTTTTTTTTTTTTTTTTTGCTTTGCAAATTAAACTAAAATATAGTATACGTTATTAAGTTAAAAAAGTTTTAAACTATTAAAATTCTTTTGTTTATTCAAGTAATAAAAATAAAAATACAGAAATAGACACAGAGAAGAAAAATAGAAATTTTAAATAAATTAAAAAAAAAAAAAGTTCAGTTTGTTTCGCCAATATCCTCAAACCTATGCTAAAAATTATAAGTTTTGGAAAACGTAAATATAAAAAATCTTATTAGCAAGGTTTGTATATATTGGATTTAAAAAGAGAAAGAATGTTTCCATGCATATTTAAACTCGTTTTATTATGTGGATCATTAAGTCATTTTTAATTGGTATTTGACATTGCAATTGCATGATTTATGATTAGAAAACACATTAACTGAAAAGAAGTGAGTAAAGCAATGATTTTGGACCCACCGATAGAATGAGAAAGATTATCTGTTTTCTAAGATGATTTGTTTGTTTTAATATAATTTCCTATGCATTTTTACTACCTTTCTTATTGATTTTTGTTTGAATATTATATAAATGTGTCATACTCTCAGAAAAAAAAATCTCAAAAAAACAAAAAAACTAACAAGTACAGGCAGCATGTTTCCGGAATACCCCAGTGATTGGAAGGTATTTTTCTCCTATTTGAAGAAATCTATGCCGGATGCATAATTTTTCTTTCATGTTTTTTATTGATTGCGTATGCTACATCATGCGTCCAAAGAAAGTCTCCGTCCGAATGCTCCGTCCGAAGCTGGCCCCATTTGGAAGAGAATGCCCAAGAGGACGTTCATTACACGATATCAAAAGACACTGCCAGGACATGAGCCTATGAAAGATAGGCTAACTCTTTTATTGTGTTGGTAATGTAAGTAATGATTGTGAAGTGAAGCTCTTACTGGTGTACCATTCAGAAATTCCTAAAGTTTTTAGCAGAAACAACGTGATTAAAACATATACACAAATTAAAAACATATTTTACTTAAGCAAGGTGTCAAATACATGTAAAATAAAATTTCCAAACTTGACATGTTTCGGTTTCAAAGTATAAAACCATAATCATAAGCAAACAAACATCGTTAAAAACCAAACCCAAATGAGTGTCATTTGGGTCAAGTTTGGAAAATTTATTTTACATGTATTTGACACCTTGCTTAAGTAAAAGATGTTTTTAATTTGTGTATATGTTTTAGAAAAGGTGAAGTTTTATGTTTTTAAATTTTGGAATTAAAAAACAATTTTAATGTGATTAAAAGTAAATTGTGTGTGATATGGAGAGCAAACAAGAAAACATGGGTCACGAGGCCACTTTTCAATGAGTGGATGAAAGAAGTGTTTGGCCAGAATGTTAAAAAATACATCCAGGATAATCAGTTGTCCCTTAAATTCCTCCCGGTAATGGACAATGCTCCTGAACATCCTCCAGATTTGGTAGACACATTGTTAAAGGAGTTTGTCACAGTGAAGTTCTTACCCCCTAATATCACACCACTCATCCAGCCCATGGACCAGAATGTCATTCCATATTTCAAGAAAATACACACGAAAGCAATGTTTCAAAGGTACTTTGAGGTACTTTGAGAATTGTCCTTAAGAGAGTTCTGTAAAAAATATTTCAACATTCTCAACTGCATTAGCTTCATAGATAAGGCTTGGCAGGGAGTGACATCCAGGACAATGAACTGTTCCTGGAGAAAATTATGGCCAGGATGTGTGTATGAGAGAGATTTCAAAGGGTGGGAACCTTCCCCTGATGACTCTACATATGTGGGGCAGTCAATTGTTGATTTCGAGAAGTCCATGGACTTGGATGTGATTGGTGAGGTTGTGGGATAGTTGGTGGATGCACATAGTGATGAACTCACCACTGGAGAGCAGCAAGATCTTCAACTAAGAGTGCAACAGACGGCAGACGAAGAAGTTGATTCGGATGAGGAGGAAAAGGTAGGAGAGAATGTGCTTTCTTCAAATATTAAGGATATCTTCTCTATGTGGAGTAAGATACAAGTGTTTGTGAAGAAAACTCATCCTGACAAAGCTGTTGCAAGCAATGTCTGCAACTTCTTTAATAATAATGCCTTGCCCCATTTTAGGCAAATCTCAATGAGGCGGCAAAAACGGATCACTTTGGACAGCTTTTTTGAGCGACATAAGTCCTCTAACTCTGTCTGAAGCTAGTCCTATTGCCAAAAGACCAATAAGTGATTAGACCCCAGATATAGTAGTGACTTGATACCATACGCCAAGAACACTATAATTAATTGTATTGATTACTATAATTTCTTCTTGTATTAAGCTCTTATTGTTTTTAGTATTAAACGCTATACTTATTTTCTATAAAAGGTGTTTTTGGTGCATATTTTGGAGTTTTTAGAACGAATGAATTGGATTTACATAGATTGATATGGAAATAAATATCTCGGTTTTCGTCGGTTTCGGATTTCGTCGATTGTTTTCGGCTGGATTATCGACTACAACTGAGGTATCACTGAATATATAATTATATATACAGTGTACAAACATGGTTGTTAATATAATTCATATAATTGATTGATATAATTAAAATGCACTAAAATTTACTACATAAACTTATGTTTCTGACACTTTATAACACACAAACATTTTTCAAACAAAAAGCAATCAGAGAGGCAAAAATTATGCATATCAAATTGTATTAAAACGATCAAAACATTTTAGAAAAGGGGAAAAAAAGATCCTATCGAGTGGTGGGGAGGGGGGGGGGGGGTCAGAAATTAATGCATATCTATTCATCTTCTTTTTACAGAAACGCATACTGACCATTACATAATTTCTGTGAACGCTGAAAATACGATTATTTCCGTGCTAAAAACAAAGGCGAATATTTCATCAGATAATAAATATATCATTATTTTTTAAATCATGTTTACAAATTGAACAATTCTATAGCTTAGAAGAAATTAATAAAATGAACTGAAACTGTTTTAATTCAATACATAATGTAGTCTATCTCTTTGGGTATTTCGAAACTGTAGAAATTTTATTATCTACTGATATGCGCATGGTTTGATTGTGTCTTCAGGTGCTATTGATTATAATTTAAATATGCCTCTATAAGCAATATTTTAAAAAACTTCTCAATATATGCAAAGAACTTTTTACATTACTCAGTTATTTAGTTTAATTGATTTATCGAAAAAACATTTTTCAGAAAAATAAAAATGTTTTACCCTACACTGTTAAAAGGCCATATGTTTCTTAATCGATGAAAATATAGAACCATGAACAAAAATATACAATAACCTCTTCTGAGTTACCCATGATTCTGAAAAGCGTTCTATCTCTTTACGAACCTCAGAAATCAATATATTTACGAGAATTATAGAAACATTTATAAAAACAAAGTTTTTTTTTGCTCCCACTGATTTTCAGAAACGTTTCCAATTAGTTCTTACAGCGTATTAGTCAGTTTTTCAAACCAGAATATCGGTTTTACGATTATTCAATTAAACATTTTCAGTTGCGTTATTGAATTTATACACACAAAAATAACAAAATAATATTAAATTTAATGTTAATGTTAATATACTGTTAATTGATCATATTTGTCAGGAAAATATGTTTGTTCAACATGAAAATGTTTTCTTGAGGATTGATATCATGCGAAAAAACCCTATATTCCGGTTTCAGAAAACTGATTAATATGCAATAAAAATTACTTGGAAACGTTTCCGAAAATCAGTGACAGCAAAAGAAACTTTGTAAGTGCTACTTTATTAATAAATGTTTCTTGAAATATCCAAAATATATTGTCTTCTGGAATTTCTAAAGACTAAGAATGTTTTTCGGAATCGTGGGTAACTTGGAACAGGTTATTATATATTTTCGTTCGCGGTTATATCATATGATATATTTCCCTAGATTAAGAAACATATGTCTTTTTTTAATGTGTATACCTATGATACAGTCGTTAAAACAATGAGAGGGAGGAGTAGAGAGAGAGAGACGCCATAAGTTTATTCGCCAGTTTTTCACAGAAAGAAGCAAAAAGTAGCATTTGTGATTTGTGTCTTCTTTAACTACACTGGCCTCAAAAATTGCAGGTATCGTGTTTAAATTAACATCATTAAATGAATCTAAATAAAATTTATTATATGAATGATGTTTAGGTAGCATTAATTAAATGAAATGAAGAAGTTATTACGAACCCTTTATTTAAAAAAAAAAAAAAGAAAAAAAAACAGGACTTTTATAGAGGCAACTGCAAATATCCCACCTTTGTAATTTTCGTTGACGTTTCTATGTAATGTATTAATGTTCATTTATTGATACGAAGATATTGTTGATGCCTTGCAGGAATAATTTATCCCATTCCATCCGATTCAATCATTATCTGCGGACAATCGGATGGACAGAAATAGGTTTATCCCAAGCTGATGTTCCTAGAGAGCTTAATGTGCTTTGCAGCGTGGTCCTCAATATGAATAAAAAAATTCCCCAACTAGAAAAAAGCATGTTCCACGTCAGCCACATCAGGCTTCAACTCATGCTGAACATGGCTTTCGGAAGCTGCTTCGGGCACAAGAAAGAAAAACTCTATTATGACAACTCGTTTCAGATCATTTTGCCCCAACAGGGATTAGGATATACAGTAGATCTCGTTACAACGAACCTCGATTTAACGAATTTTTCAATTTAACGAATATAATTTGAACGAATATTTCACTATAGCGAATTTAATAAGTAGTCTCCAGAGATTCGTTGTAACGAGATTTTACTGTATTCTACTATTATGTGAAGACGCCTCCTGACCTATGAATTGTAAATAAGAAGACCAATTGTGCATGACTCTCGTAACTGACGATAGAAAACTGCTTGTTTGCACTGAACAAGATAAAACATAACTTGTACCAGACATCAATGGACTTCTGTACCTTTTACATTCGAGTTCAGGTTTACTTTGGGTCGGAAGAGAACAAGGCAGCAGATACCATCTCCTTGTTCTTTCCAGATACTACTAATCTAACATTCAAGTTGGATTTTTTCCCAATTGAGTGAAAAGGTATCTAAGTGGGAAATCGAACCCAAAACTTTGGCTTAAATTGCCAATGCTCATCCAAATGAACTTTCTGTCACGACCGTCAACCGACACAATTCACTCAGACAACCTCTTTTGGCAATATCATTTTACCTTGTTATGTAGATAGTCAACCGAATGAAAAGCAGACAAAGAAATTGCATTAAGCGATAGAAACGTAGATACACGTCATTAATTTAACACAATCATATTGATTGGTAAAGTTATCATACAAGTTGAAAAAAAAATTTCCAACAGAGCGAAAAAAGTTTTTATTTTTTCATTCAGTTGGGAAAGAAATTCAACTTGTATGATATCGTTACTAATCAATATAACCGTGTTAAGTTGATAAAGCAATCGAACATTGTTGAAAGACAGCTACAAATACAAAGGAGGTTGAATCATGATTTATCTGGGACTAGAATCTCTTTCGGTGGTCACACTATGACCTTCATGGTACTCCATGGAGGATCACTGACTTATGCGAGACAGCGAGAAGAGATTTCTTATCTAGATGTCAGACCGTGTGCTGGAGCTATTGGAGATAAATGCAGCCGAATGGACCGTAATGGACCATCGTCGAGCTGACCTTGTCAGGGAATATCTTGAGAATCAAATTTTGAAACGAATGAACTGGCATCTCAATCTCCAGATCTCTCACATATCATCTTTGAGACTACCGTGACAGCTAGCAGCGTTGCCAATTTAACGGATTTTTTTATTCAAATACCTACCAAAAATTCCGAATAGTAAAAATCACCTTATTTAATGACAAATTAAATAGTACGATTTTTATTATTCAGATATTCTAGTAGATATGTGAATGGAAAAATCGGCTAAATTGGTAACACTGCTTGGCAGACTGCTTTAGTGTCCCTTAGAGACTTGGGCGCGATGGTCGTATTCGTGACGCCGGGCTACGCCCGTGGGCGTCTGGCGGCGCAGGCTAGTTTTCTCCTTCAAGAACTAGGGTTGCTCCGTATATATTCTTTGTTTCAAATGTCGGCTTTCGATACCGTAATTGGCAGTTTTGGGAAATCCATACTAATAAAATTAGGTATGTGAAATAACTTACACCACAAAAAACAATAATAATGTGACCTACACCACAGACTCATGTGGACTCCAACTTAAATGGCTCAAAAGTGCACTTCTTTATGTAGTGTACAATTAATAGTACAACAAGTACCAAGTCAAGCATATCAGTTGATTTCAGCCAATTTTGTTTTCAATCATTAAGAAGAACAATACACTAACAGCGAGTTATTTTGATATTTCTGCAATATTTTAATCTCCCCCATTTTATTCCAATGTTTACATTCATCCGTTTTCTTTCAAAGCACCGCTTTGTTTGACGTTTCAAGGTCGATCAATTCTAACCTGTTCCTGGAGTGCCAACGTCTAGCATTTACAGCACTGCACGCAAGAATACGAGACCCTACTACACACGTCACGTCGACCACGAGAAGGAAATATACCTTTGATATTTTATCATCCACGGCATTATTTAGCGCGAATCGACTGCGTTCGAACCAGACAGGAAATCTATTCAAAGTTTGTAAACATCTTCTAGCTACAGTTGCTATGGATATTCGATTTGACGGAAAAACGGCTTTGGTTACAGGAGCCGGCAAAGGTATTCTCTACTTTATACTTTTAACTTTATTTCTATACTTTTAAATAGCATATTCAAAACCGTCTTAACGGGTGGTAACAGTCTTGCGGCCCCAAGCCGTAGAGCACTTCACGGGTCGAAATTTCCAGGCCCGAGCCCGGCCCGGTGTGAAAACTAAAAGTTCGGCGAGGGCACGGCTTGTTTATGATTTTGCAGTTCACAGCCCGACCCGTGCAAAACTCAATTAAATGAGGCCCTCCCTGACCCAACACGACTCAATTTCAACGAAATATTCTGATTTTTCTTAACATACAATTAAGATCCTTTTAATTAATGCTGTATACACATTTATGGAAAAATTTTACAGTTTATTTTAGATTACTATGTGTTCGCTAGCCATGGAATAGAGGATAGCAACGTTAATTATCACTTTTTAGATTCTTAGACAATTCCATTCAAATAAAGGCATGAAAAAAAAATAATGTAGTTTAGAATAAAAGGAAAAAGACGGTTTAAATCATCATAACTTTTGAAGCTGTCTAATTAAAAAAAGTAGATTTTTGAAAATGTTTCTCTATAATTTATTAAGTATATTTCCAAAGATTCCTTTAACAGAAATTCATTATCTATATTACTATTTTTACAAAAGAAATTAATGACTCAACACGTCCTGGAAACAATTAAGTCCAGTAACGACCCGGTGCGGTCCGAGTATGTAGAAAGAAATGTAAGTCTGATCCTGGCCTGGCCCGTATCTGCTGAAAAGGTTAAACACGGGCCAGACACGATGCAACTGTCCGATGACGATCTCTACGCTATATATGCATTTCTGTACTGATGTTGTCAAGCTAGCGTTGGCTCGTGCAGCACATTTATACATATTCTTGTCCCAGGCAAATGCATTGACAATTATTAATAGTTTAGCATCTTAGTCTGTTCCTTTTCAATATTGTTATATCGGACTGATCGGTTCGCTTTATTTTTCTATCGGCCTGGCCCAGCGAGTTTATTTTTTTATCTGCATTGCCCGTTAAAAAAATGTCTTTATTCTGCCGTCCCGTTTGAAAATTTGCCTTCCTCCTTTTATCGGCCCGGGCCCAAGCAGACCTCTACCGAGACGGACTTCAACATTGCCAGTGTCCACAGAAGACAATTTTTTGGTCATTAAATATTTTAATAAAACTTCCCATTAAGTCATTTATTATAATATTCATTTCAAATTTATTATTTAAAAATCACAATTATCATGAAAAAAAATTGTGAAAATATTCATATCATTAGATTTACTTTGAACATATAATCAAATGGAAATAATACCCTACATTGTCATCCGATAGGAGATATATTTAATTTAGTCCAAATACTTCACTAGAATTCCCTTTTAAAAAATCCTAATATGATGGGAATATTTTATTTATCTGTAAATATTATTTGCAAATGTCAATTTTTCAACAGCGTTTAAATAGTGAAAAATATTAATCTATTATTGGTTTGTTTTAAAGAAAAATAATATATGCACAAAAATGAGCAGAATTTTTTTTTACAGGACTACACATTTTTAAAGGTAGCATTTCTTCTAAAATTTATTTTTTCATTAAGTGCAGGAGCTCTTTTAATTACTCCCTGCTATTGGTGCATATAAATAAGTGTATATGATTATACAGTAGAGTGCCGATTATCTGAAGCTGTCGTAACCGGCGCTAGTTCGGATAAGCAAAAGTTCCTACAATTGGGTAGGCAATTTTAAGGATATTTATAATTATGCCAAACTGGTTAAAATGCATTTTTTACATGTAACAGTTTTTTTAATGAAATAAACGTATGTTTTTAAAAATATAGTAGCGGATTAGTTATATTAAAAAAATTATTTTGTGTGTGTACAATTTTAACTCCACGTTTTTAACCAGGCTTAGGATTGGCAGGTGTTAATGTTGGTATGTTTAAAAATTGTGTTTTTTTTTTTTTTTTTTTTTTTTCTGAACTGCAAAATTTGAAATTTAAGCAAAAAAGCTTTGGCTTGTATTTGCTTTAAAGAAGATATGTCATATCACAAATTCTTCTTAAATACAAAAGTTGAATAAGATCAGCTCTTTCTCCTGTCGTTCCGAAGATTTCAGACATTCCATTGCTTCCAAACATTCAAAAGCTTCATTATGTGATAGGTCTGGATAATTTTCATAACATTCGTTTTCATTTTCCTCAATTTCTTTTTCATCTTCAATAGAGGATACAATTTCATCATCATTTAAAAAGTTGCTTGAACGAGACTTTGCTCCCACCGATCTACTGATCTGGCAAAACTTTCCGATTTCAAGAAACGTCCTAAAAAAATTCAGACCGAAAAAAAGGGGGGAGGGTGTTCTGATAATTACACAGTTTGGTTAATTAGAGCTCGGATAATTGGCGTTCTACTCTACAAATATCGAATTATCATGGCTTAGTCAATACAATTTCTGCAACACAGTACCAGGTGTGCATCAAATGTTCACAGCCTTAAAGATTAATTACAAAGAATAAGTGGTAATAAAAAACTTCGGGGGGTAATGAGTGGGATCAGGGAGAGTCGAGATTCATTTTTTTCATTTGTTTTTCCTTTTTAATAACTGAAAAGGTGTAGATTCAAAAGTTGCCAATAGAAGACAGTCGAAATATGGCAGACATATGAAAATGAAGCTTGAAATAAAATGCAATGAAGATGAAGAGGAAAAGTAACAGGAAAGCGTCTGACAAGCTTCAGTATTCCCTGCGTTGGAAAAGGGAACTTTTTCGGCCTTGAGTCCTTTCGCGGTAAGAAACTTTCGCATTGCTTAATCAACAGTGCTTGGTCTGGTAATAAGCATGCTGTCACCAAAGAATGAAGAATTGAGGTGTATGTTTTTTATTTTTATTTATTTTTTTATTTTTATTTTTTGACGGCCTAAGCATATACTATTGTCGACTCTTATAGAACTGCGACTTATTATTATTTAAAAAACAAAACCACTCCTCAACCCTATTCGTGCAAACCACATTTTAGGTAGATTTCGTAAGAAATACTACCTATTACATTCTCCCCTAAGTTGGAATATTATAAAAAATTTTGCAGATCTACGCCGCTCATGACTCCCAGAACCCAAAACAACCCCCAGTTCAAAACTTTATAAATCTGTCTGTTTATCTATCTATCTATTTATGTCACTTTTTTATGGACACGATAACTGCAATAATTCTGCACAAATCTCTTCCAAACTGATACATAAAATCAAGGGGCATAAAACCTCGGTCAAGTTCGTTAATGGGCAAAATCGAACCAAGGGGAAGGGGAAATGGGGGGGGGGGCTTTTTGTGAAAACAGAAAAAAAACACATCATTTCTTAATTATGATACGTATCCAATCCGTTTAAAGTTATTGTTACTTCTAGGAAAAGGGCCGAAAATTTATGTATGACAGATTTTTGTTATCGTTAAAAATGGCCCCAAGGGGGGAAAAAAGGAGGGGTAGAAGAAAAAAATTCATAACTTCGTCAATTCACAAGATATCAAATCCGCTTAAATTTATTATAAATCTTCTTAATATTATCTACAACTTTTATACTGACAAGTTTTTTATAGGACCAACTCTTACGGTAAAAAAAAAAATAATAATAAAAAAATCCCTGCTGGCTCCGCCTACAGACAGAGGTGAAAACAGAAAAAAACCCATAACTTCTTAATTTTTATATCTATCGAATCCGTTTAAAGTTATTATTACTTCTAGGAAAAGGGACAAAATTTAATGCATGACAGACTTTTGATTTTATTAGAAATGCCCTCAAATGGGGGAGGGGGGGGGAAAATAGGGGTTTCAGAAGAAAAAAATTCATAACTTCGTCAATTCCCAAGATATCAAATCCGCTTAAATCTATATATTTAAAACGCTAAGCGATTTCTTTCGACAATCCGTGAGAGCAAACTACTGCATCAAATTACACCATTCTTTTTTTTAATGAAAGATATTTGGACACAGATTTGTTATCGTGCAATCGTTTGTTCAAAAATTTAATTAATTATCCGTAATTTTAAATTAAACTTTTACTTCTACGTATGACGTCATAAAGTCGGCAATCAGACTGTTGCGAGGCACAGACATTTTCCTCTTTACTCCATGGTTGCGAGGATAAAAAAAAATAAATATTAAAGACACGTGGCTTTTATTCTGAATTTTTTAATTTCCAAGTTAAATTTCGGTAAAAACAATTATCGCGTGCACTTTATTTTTATATGCAAATAAAAATTCATATTTATTGTGATGTCATGGGAATATTGTCCATTGGGTTTATTTTTATCATTATGCATTATAACTTTGTTGATGTCATTTTTTCCACTACAATTAAATTCAATTTTTTTTAAAATTTGAATACGTGCTGTTTAAGCATAAAAGTAACATATATAAAGTACGTGTGTAAAGTTTGCGCCGGCGAAAATTATGTTACGCTTATCTTGAAATGCATTTTAACATTGATAAAACTAAAGGGAAAAATGTATATGATAGTGTCAACATGATGTAATTTTAACTCCTTTTTCAATTCTTAATTATGAAGATTAGAATTGGAGTCTTTATTGATTGCGTCATATTGATTGCATACCTTGATTACATGTTAGCAATGACTTTTTTTGGTACTTTTCTATTATCCCGTTGACCACTTTTCATAACAAAAAAACTATCGCGAAACTGTAAGATTAAACGCCAAAAATGCAGTCCCATTTACTTAATGTCAGAAGCATTATACGTGTATGTTATGTCATCAAGTGGTTTTTAATTCGACATTTGCGAGTATTTTTCATTATGTTTTACTGATGTATTAGTTATTTCATTAATTAAAATAACATTTGTGTCCTTAAATTCTTATATTTTATTTATTTATTTATTTTGATATTCCAATGGCCTTTCAGTTTGGCGATAGTTTTTTGTTATGCAAAGTGGTCGACAGGATAATAGAGAAGTTCCTTCTTTTTAATTATAGGTTGGAAGATTTCATTTTTTAATTAAAAAAAATTCACAAAAGTAAAGGATTTCAGGAAAATTAAAATTATTAAAAGTAGTGTTTGGTAGAAAAAAAACTTGAAATAATGATTGTATTTTTAGTTAGAATAAACAATGTAAGGCTAATATTTTATAGGAATTATTTTGGTAAGTTTCTTATAAGTTCATTTAACAGTTCCTTATTACCGGCAAAGTCCTATTTATTTCATTGTGAATTTTCGTCAAAAAATGGTAGTCTACTTTTGGACGCCAACCAAAACACAGTTGTAATTTTTAGAAATGTATAATGGTTGTGACAACAAACGGCGCTATCGCTTTTGTTTTCATTGCGCTTACATCACTTCTAAATGCTACAAATTTCAATTTTTCACTACACTTTAGTACAGTTTACAATTTAAATTCTTATATCATCAATTAGAAAAATGTTAGCTTTCGAATGAAATTTATTTGAAAACTGCCGCTTATTTTAATGACTTTTTAAATATTTTTCAAGCATGAAATATTTTATATATATATCTCAACAATGACCATCACTTTGCTTTAATAATGTAAAATAGATCCTGGGAAAATTTCCACAATTGAAAATTGATCTCTCTGACCAACATAAAAAGTGAAAAAAAAAAAAAAAACCTGATAAATCATAAGATTGGATTATCCATAAGATGAGCATTTTTGCCGCTAAACTGAAATCTGCCGAAAAAAAAATATTTTTTTAGGTATGTTGAACATAAAATTGATATCTGGAATTCGTTGATGTATGTGTTGCATCAGAATATGCTATAATTTGATTATTTTTTTAAAGATCCATTGGGTATTTAACTGTATAAGAGGGAAAAGATCCCCGACTGTGGTGGAAAAGGGATAGTCATTCTGATTATGTAAAGGGACCGAAGAAACCATACAAATAAATTACACTTGAAAACAATAAAAATCTCCCTCATCTGTAGATTATATATTATTATTGTAAAAAATTTCTTCATCTTTATATAAAAATTAATTAGCTTAAAACAATGGATGCGTTTTAGAAGATATAGATTTGAAACGAACAATATACTATTTGTATGATACTTCATAGGTCCATGAAATTTTCTTTCTTGCAGTGGGGAATATAGCGGTAATGTCAAACTGATTTGCATTACACTGTTGTTTACGGATTGTTTGTTTGTAGTTTGCATCGGAAATAGTACTGTGTATTTCACTAGGAAAAAAAACTTTTGAAATAAAAATTTTGAAAACTGTTTGATAGTATCCCTCTCTTAAATAATAAAGAAGCTTATTTTACTGATATTGTTATAGTAATTTTTTTCCGTCAAGTTTTGACGGGTTCCATCTAGTTTATTATAAATCTTCTTAATATTATCTACAACTTAAAGGCTTAAATTTATTATAAATCTTCTTAATATTATCTACAACTTTTGTTCTGACAAGTTTTTTATAGGATCAACTCTTACGGTAAAAAAAAAAAAAAAAAATAAATAAATAAATAAATAAATAATCCCTGCTGGCTCCGCGTACAGACAGAGGTGAAAAAAAAAAACCCATAACTTCTTAATTTTTATACATATCGAATCCGTTTAAAGTTATTATTACTTCTAGGAAAAGGGACAAAAATTTATGTATGGCAGATTTTTTATTTTATCAGAAATGCCCCCCAAAAGGAGGGGAGGAAATAGGGGTTTCAGAAGAAAAAAATTCATAACTTCGGCAATTCCCAAGTTTTCAAATCCGCTTGAATTTATTATAAATTTTCTTGATATTATCTAAAACTTTTATAGTGACAAGTTTTTTATAGGACCAACTCTTACGGTAAAAAAATTAAAAACAAAGAAATCCCTGCTGGCCCCGCCTACAGGCAGATGTATATTTCGAAGTGGGTGTTCCCATCATGGCAAATAGGTCTTTCTTCTGCAATTCCCAATAAACAGGTACCCCACGGTCTGCTTCTTAGAAATATACCTGTGCCGTCAGGATTTTTTTTTTTTTTTTTTTTTTTTTTTTTTTTTTTTTAAGTTTTAACAAGCTTTTAATGCACCAGGTACTTAAATGCAATCCAATAATGATGTAATAATCAAACCTCCTAAAACTCAATAATGCTTTTTTAAAGTTTAAATCCTATACATACGTTTCTATATTCTTTGTAATGTTTTAGTTTGATTAAAAATTCATAATCATGTTAGTTTATTCCCGAAATTAATTTTTATATGTAGGAATCGGCAGATTACTTGCACTGAAGTTGGCAGAGGGCGGAGCTGACGTCATCGCAGTCAGTAGAACTCAGTCTGATTTGGATTCTCTAAAAGCAGAAGTAAGGCATTGAATCTAAGTTTTATTACAATAATTTAAATTATTATTACAACTTTATTTTATTATTTTATTATTATAGACTTAATTTTATTTTTATAATTAATTTTTTAATTAATATAATTAATTTTTATAATTATTATTATTATTATTTTATTATTTACGTTTTATTGTTATTATTATTATAGTTTTATTATTATAATTTTATTATTATAATTCTATTTATAATTTTCAATGGATAACAATTTTAAGCGTAGGCATTAAAATTCATATATACATTAAAAATATTTTTAAACCGTTTCATTATCACGTATTATTTGTGTTAGGAACTCTATTTCATAAATCTTTAACCCATTCGGGACCATGGGTGCATATATGCACCCTCAAAAAGAGCACACAAAATTTGTTTTAGGCACTAGTAAAAATTATAAGTAATATTAGCTTTCTCTAATTCGAGCATTTTTGTGATAGTTTAAGTAAAGGTAACTTTTAAAAAAAAAAAGTGGTGCCAACTGAATAAATTTTGTGTAAAAGCCACCGGTCCCGAAGGGGTTAATAACAAAGCTCCCTTCAAAGAGCGTGACGAACAATGACAAATAGATTTCAAAATGTCTATTATTCAAGTCACCAGATAATACGATATTTCCCTTACTTTTTTGAGCTACAATATTTTCGAACTACAGTATCTATAAGAATCCTCATGTTTTTGATGGTTACTTAAACGAGATAGGTTTCATGTCCAGCGGTGTCAATATTAAATAAATGTCCGTCAATTGGAAATAGCCACCAGGGCCATGGGAACAGTAAAATGTACCTTAGGAGGAGGTGTAAATTGTACCTTTGGATACCAAATGGAGTCATTCGGTCAAGTAGTTTAGGAATTATGAAGCTTCAAAGTTTGGAAATCTGATGGTAAATTCGTTTCTAAATCCTTGCAAAACACATTGCAATGCGGGTGATTTTTTTTTTTTTTTTTTTTTTAAGCATAACTCAAAACTTGCTTAGTGCAATGAACTGTAATTTTAGAATCGCATATTTGAAGCTTCTAGAAGTTGATTTCTGTTAAAAGTTTATAAGTTATAAATAATTTTTTCCCCGGAAACTTATTAAACAAAATTATATAAAATATTTTGGAAAAAAAAATTTTTGAAAAAAAAATATGAACCTATTAAAAATTCTAACCTATTAAAAACGATTTCTATGAGTTTCAAATATGCGAATCGAAAATTACAGGTGATTCCGTCAAGTAATTCTGGAATCAGACTTAAAAAACTACGCGCATTGCAATCTGTTTTGCAGCGATTAAAACTAAATTTAACATTAGGAATTTTAAACTTTAAACCTTCATAATTCCTAAACTGCTTGACAGAATGAATTCCAGTTTGGTATCCTACGGTAAAATATACCGAAAAAGTCAACTAAGATATCGAAATTAGGTGTTCGCACTGGAAATTTCAGAGTTTGGTACAATTGCAGTATGAACACGACCCCCTAGGCTTCTTTTTTCAACATAAATTGAAAGAAGACATAATTTCCAGTGAAATGGCTTTTTAAGGGGATGGTTAGTTATTTGGTGATTAAAATAGATGGGGTGTTCCCTTTTTACTTTTTTTATGGTTGACTGTACATTCATTATTTATACAATTTCTACTAATGCATTACTAAGATATGAAGTCTCTTAATTTTAAAAGAAGGCCCTCCCATATAAAAAAGGCACGTGATATGGTAATTTCATTAATATATTTTGATTTAGTGCCGTGAAATCGATGAGAATGATTTTTAGAGAATACTTTTTGTGTCGACCATTGTAAATTAAGCTACAGACTAAATTAAAAGTTATGAAGAGTCCGTTAATCCAAAAAACATATATAGCTCATAGAAAGCATTTTAATTAATTTTGTATTTATTATTATTATTATTATTATTATTATTATTATTTTAATTATAAAAACTGACAGAGAGATTAAAATAACTTAAGTAACGATTTACGTTTCTGAAATTGACGTTTCAAGGTAAAGTAGATCTAATCTGGTTTCCGATATAAACTTGACAGTTGTGAAATGAAGTGTAAACATTGATAAAAGTGATTTTGTCAGTTTCATATTTATATAGATTAATAATCTAAGTTTTAAATGCTTTTTGATAAAACGCAAAATAGCTTTTTATATTTTGTTTCTGTGCCGAAGAGATATACAAAGTTAATAATATAAGTTGGGGTTTCCAAAAAATACATTTTTAATTGAAAAATTTACATTCTTCCATTGTTAGTTTCTGTTATTTTAAATATCAAAATTACACATATAAATTAAGGATCAGTTTGCGATTTTTTTTTTTATAAATATAATAAGCAAGATGAATGTTATGATAATATTGTATCGTAATTTTTAACTAGAGGGCTGTATAGGGTCGGTTAAACTGATTCTACTCCACGCGACAGTAATTTTTATCGTTGCGGGTCGGGGTCGAGTGAGGTTGACTTTAAATGTATTGGTTGTGTTAGTTTCGGGTTGAGATTTGATTCTTCTGAGTCGGGTTCAGATTGAACAGGTTTTTCAAAAAAAAAAGTACTGAATATTTTTCAATTGAAAAACAATGTATGTATTGGAATATTAATGAATGTATATGTGTTAATTTTTATATGAAAATATAAAATTGATATTAGAGACATGATTTCAGGCTACTTTTATTTCACTTCGGGTTCATGTCAAATTCGGGTTTGAACATTTCGGATTGAAGTGTGCCGGGTTTCGGGTGCATGATTTTTTTTTTTTTTTTTTTTTGTGTGTGTGTGTGTGTGTGTGTATGTGTGTGTGTGTAAACGGGAAGGAGTTCGGGTCGACTTTAAGCAAAATTCTCGAATTTTATTTTCAATCCTAAGAGAATAATTATTCATCGTATGCTATTAATAAATCATCGATTGATCTAAAATATTTCATATTTTATTTTAAGCTTTCAATAAAATGAAAAGCTCGTATAAAATCCGTGTTAATCGCAAAATTGAATGTGTTTTTTCGTTAGAAATACCTGTTGTTTAATATTGCATATATACTTTTTCTTTATTTTTAATTGCTTATTTATATTTCTCTTTTGTTTTGCCCACAGTTTGCAACAGTTAAATTAAAATATTTATGATACAATGTTTTTTTTATATTTGTTCATTTATTTGAAATAATAGAGGAAATAATTTCCAAACTTTTTTTTTTTTTTTCAAGTGCTTCAGACATGGAAAAATCATTAACTGTGTTCCCACAGCTTTATTTCCGATGAAAGAAAGAAAAAAGATAAACTAAAATTAATACACTAACACAATAAACAAGCATAAAATTTACAATTAGACAACTAAAATGTTCAACAAAAAATAAAAAATAAATCATTTAAATCATTAAAGTTGTATTGAGTTAAACTTTTTGAAACAAGACAATTATTCTTAAAATTATTTTCTACGATAACAATGAAATATGTGTATAAACCGTTGCTATATATCCCGTCACACCAAATTGGATTTTTAAAACACGTTTTAGATTTTTTTTTCTTTTTTTTTTTTCAAAACTTTTTTTTTGGCACGGCAAATACCGATTTTTTTCTTTTAATATCGAAATTAAATGCATGGATTTCAACCCCAAAAATGTTCATTCTGTTCTGTGCAAAACTCTGTCTTTTTTTTTCTTTTTTTTTTTTTTTTTTACAATAATTTAATTTAGTGCGACTAAGGAAAACATTAAAACGCATGTTGTAATTTTCTGGTGTTAATATCTTTACATTTAATTATATCCGAATTATAAATATAAGAAACTCATGTGTAAGGCAAAACTTAAAACATGTTATTTTTACTCGTAAATTTTATTTTAATTACCTATGTAACCCATGGCATATGCAATATATGAAACTAAAATAATAATAATAATAATAATAATAATAATAATAATAAGATACCTATATCAATGCGTTTTGTTAAATAAATAAATATCTTAATGAATCTGCGAACAATTGAAGGACGTATATAATAACACTTAAATCATCAACAATACTGTTCGTAACATGTGATTACACTTTTTAACTAACATTTTCGAGATACTATTCAAAGAAGGTAGAGGATACGGAAATAATGCGTCATTTGCATTCCTTATTGCGAAATAAGGAAATACTTTTATCGCATTAATGTCAAACTGACAGGACCAAGAAAAGAAAACGAAAAAGAAAAAGAAAAAAGTTAAAGAAACAGAAAAATTGCGTCATGCATATATTATTGTGCTACTTATAACTTAACACACACCCGGAAAAAAAAATCCTTCAGTCAAATTGCTTATATTTGTATCTCTCCTTGCTATTCTTTCAAAATAGAAGAATAAGTATATCATAAGTAAATCATTTATGTATAAATTTAAAAATCCTGTTCATAACAAACAATAATGTATTGCTGGTATTCAGGGTAGTTAAGAAAACCTTGTGAAAATTATTTGAATACTATCTGAAATTTTGAGAGAAATTTAAAAGCTTTTGCACTTTAAGAACTTCCAAAAATCACTCATTGTCACATAAATGTATTTCTATGTTTTTTAGACTTTTAAACGAAGCATGCAGCATTTACAATAATTATTTTCAAGCGAAATTTTATTAGAGTCCAGTGAAAGACTAAGATTTCAGATTAAAAATATAAAATATTGTTTATATGCTCATCAAGCTCATCAAACAACAACTTTTGATTCAGCTGTCGCAGACGCACCGGGGTATCTTTTCGGTGTCAAAATGGCGTTTTTTTTGCCTGGGCAACCCGACGATTTGGGGGATATTTTGCTTTATATGGCAGGCAACAAATTCCGTGTGTTTTACATTAAATTAAATATTGAGTGTTTTATAATAAATTAACCATTGTGTGTGTTTTATAATAAAATAAACTGTTTCATAATAAAATAAAACTAACATGCTATTTTAGCAAGCTAAGCCTAACAGGTACCCGAAAACGGATTTTCTCGCCAAAATGACAAAAAACAAAAATTGCGTCAACCCCGGTGCGTCTACGACAGCTGTTCCCAACTTTTAATACAAAATTTTTTTATACTTCATAAAAATCCCTTTAAAATACATTCTTGTTTTACAACGTTAATATTACAGTAATAATTTTAACTGCATGTATATTCAATGATTTATAGTATTTCATTACAAATTATCCCTATTTTATCGCTTTTTTTTTCTTTTAATTGAAATATATAATAAATAATGATGTTGCCTCTAGTTTTAAAAATTAAAATTTTAGTTCAATTTTAATATTTAGATGTATTTTTAACAAAATAAACTATAAGCATTTATAAACAATCTTCCAAGATTTAAAACAGTACTCTTTTGCATTAATTAGAATATAAAAATAAAATAAAATAAATAAATAAAAATAAAAACAGTGTTTTTTAAGATACTCTTTTATAAGCATTCATTATTTTATTTTTAATTACACCTTATTTCACCTTATTACAATACATGTAATTTCATAACAATTCCGTTACAATGTATTAATTTGGTGTGGGCCTCGATTATTAAAAATTTAAAAATTTGCTTTACATTCGATAGAAACAGCAAACTAGTTAAATACATTTATTTTAAAAATATATAATTTTTATTCTGTTTCTTTTTTAAGATACGACAACAGGAAAGAAAAAAAAGCATTATTTAAATTATCAATTCAGAGTCTCTAATTTGTTCAGTCAAATATAATTTAATAAATGTTAAACTAATAAATGATAAAATAATATGTATTTTTAAATTATTACTCTCTTTATTTTTTATTTTTATTTTTTAATTTTTAGTGTTTAAAATATTTTGTTGTTGCAGTTTCAAAACCACTTGGAATATAGCGAGAGTGGTTAGGCACATTGTCTCCGTTATTTTTATAATTCGTAAAAAAATTGAAACTATAAAGATTATTCGGCGATTTATCAACTAAGCCCGGCTTACAGAAAAAGTGTCTTAAAATTAATTTATTAATTCATAATTCAGTTCTAAAAATATTAAAATGTCATATATATTGTTTTTGGAAACACACCTGTGTACATATTTTTTATAATTCTAGCGGTGAAAAATTGATTGCTAAATTCCCACTTTGCAAAAAAAATCAAGTTAAGTTAAATAAAAGAGAAAAAAAACACCATAAACATGCTCTCTTTTAACCCATTCTTCGCTGCAATAATTTTTTAATAAAAGTTTTTTTCAGACTAATACTTTAAGATAAATACAGCGTGATTTGAATACCATATTTTTCGTAAAGTAATATTTGCTTTATTTAATGAAGAAATTCCGTGTTTAAATATTACGACAATTACTTTACAAAAAATCTGGTATTCAAATCCTCTGAATGCCCTGATGCGTACGAACCTTAAAATAGGTCATACTATTGACAAAACTACATTGACGGCAAAGAAAAAAATAATTAATATTTAACTGTGCAAAAACACATCATCAGCACCAGTTATCCAAAAATCAAAACCAATCAGATACTGATGAAACAGAAAAACAAAAGTATGACTTAAATTAATTTTTCAAAAATGAAAAATACATATATATATATGGAAATTAGAAATTTAATTATATATGAAATATTTCACAGCACTTTGCTATGTACAGTCATTGTAATTTTTAAGGTTTCGTTCATCTCACGAAACCCTATTACTCCCGCTTCGTTGTCTGTCTGTCACAGAGCCTGTTTTCAGAAACTATTTAACTTACAGGCATGAAATTCTGTGCACTTTTAGCTGAATACCTAATGTCACGCTGAAAATCATAAAATTTCGAATAGATAAAAAACCAAAAATCTAACTGCCTTTTCCTATTAAAGTTAAACATTTTTCGTTATAGCAGTTGCCAGCAATTTAAAAATCCAAAATAAAATTCTTTCTACAGTAATTAATTTTCTATTAAAAGATTTCCACGTGAAAAATGAAAATAAAATAAAAAGTTTCACCAATTGAAGAAAAAAAGTATATATGACGTATATTGGTAATATAACGTCTATTGGTAATATGACGTCTATTAATAATAAAACGGAAATTTTCAAACATTTCAAACATAATACAAGGAGTATGAGTATGTGTAAATACAGAAAGAAGCTTAATATGACGTCATTAGAGAATTAAAAAGAAAATTAATCGAACGTCATAACGGATTTTTCAAAAGTTTGAGAATAATACAAAGAGAGTATCAATATGAGTAATGGAGAATAGTAAATATATAAGTTTGAGGAACGTATTGAATCATGATAAAAACCAGATTATGGAAATACTGGCATATTTTAACATTTTGAAGGTCTCTATACAACATGTTTAATTTTGAAATTAATTTTTTTTTTAATATCGCATTTAGTCCGCATGACAGATATTATTATGACAGAATATAATAGTGGGCTTTGCCCGCTATTGGGCCGGTTCAGATATTCGAAAAAACGAGAAAATAGACCGGTAAATTTTTACTTCAGAAAAAACGTGACTTTTTTTTGGAAAATGAAATTTATTTGGATTTATTAAAGAAAGGATAGAGTGTTTTGAAAGGAATATTAAACGAAACCCTTTGTGCGATCTTCAATCACACTTACCCACTTAGTTTTTTTTTTTTTAACACAGTTTTTTCAAATATAAAAAATTGCGACTGGCAACCAAAATAGTTTAATTAATTTAAACAAACATTTTAGCTTTCAAAGGAATGTGGTTTTTGATCCAAATATTTATTTTCCTAATAAAAAAAATATTTTAAGAAAATATTTTTTAAATATATTTTCTTAAAATGCGGGTGAGCAGTGATGGTGCGGGTGAGTCTTTGCACCATCAGCAAAGAATGGTGTACAAATATTGATATCAGTATTTGAAACAAACTGGAACGTCAAAATCAAATATTCCGTACACCTTAATGTTTGATACTTTTTATTTATACTTTCGTGCTTTTAAAATGTTTTTTTTTTGTTTTTTTTTTACAAATATTGTTTTACTATGTTTAGAATCCAGCGAAAATCCAGACGCTGCGATTGGACGTGGGAAATTGGGAAAGCACAAAGGAAGCTTTGCAGGACATCGGACCTGTGGACCTGCTAGTTAATAATGCGGCAATTATGGAATCAATAAAAGAATTTGGTGACATGACTGAAGAGGAAGTAGACAGGTAATATCACTGAACTAGTAAAAATTTTTTAGTTACAGACTGTACACTGCTGATCATCCAAAATGCAACACCATAAAGAACAAGAAGGTGCAAACTCATATTTATTGGAATCACACTCTTCTAGCGAAATACCCCGAAATTAATTCAGGACAAAGCCCCCAGCAAAACTAGAACAGAGGGGGATATTTATGGACAAATAATACAAATTTCAAGGGCGAACTTATTAAAAGCACACTTCAGAAACTTAAGAAACATGAAGAAATCACAGTATTTAGTGCAGCTTCCATGTCTGAAAATAATTGTTGCAAGACGCCTTGGCATTGAAAAAAGACGTGTATTCTTGGGGAATATCTTTATATGCTACTTCCACACGTTGCTGAAGTTCAGTTGCCGTAGAAGAGGGTGATGTATGCTGTACCATTCGTTTGTCAAACATTGACTGGCCGTGTACGATGGATGAAATGGCAGGAG
This sequence comes from Maratus michaelseni, assembly GCA_963931845.1. Classification (NCBI taxonomy): domain Eukaryota; kingdom Metazoa; phylum Arthropoda; class Arachnida; order Araneae; family Salticidae; genus Maratus; species Maratus michaelseni. The sequence goes on from OZ007587.1 coordinate 193,534,773, forward strand.
AGAGGTTGGGCCAAGGCATCATCTGGTGTGTAATGAAATAATTATCGTTGCATCCGCATGCGATCGCCCATTGTTATAATGAAATTTGACCGCATGCAATGACTGGAGGACAGGCTCTAATTGTCGAGGCTTAATTTCAATAAGACAACAGACTCCAAAATTTAAGAGATATAGCATTGGCTGATGAGCGTTTTTGAAGAGCGTATTAGGTGGTTACTGGAGTAAAATCCCATTTCTCCTCAAAACATAACTCCGGGCAAATGATTGTTATGGTGATGCATATTGCAAGGGGCGATAATGTTTGGCCGTCAGACTCTAATACGTCATTTTTGTTTTGTAGGAAGAATTCATGCTCGTCCAAAAACATAATATCGTACTATTCGTTTGCCTACAACCGATGATCAACGAAACATCAAAGTCACACACATACGTCTGTGGTGAATAGTCAACTAAAATTGCAGCAAAGATTCTCCTCTTCTGTAGACAAAGTTAAATCGTATATGCTGACCCTAGTTGTTGTGCAAAAGACTTTAACTTTTGTGCTAGGGTTTCGATATGTCACTTTGTGATTCATTATCATGCGTACAACATGTCTGTTCTCTTAATCAGCGCTGTCGCGAGATTGGTGCAATGTTTGCATCGACTCCGTATTCTCTTTATCGTGGCTTAATTTCATATAACACGAGCAAAGTTTCTCGTGAGGATTTTCCACAAACTCTAAAGGCCAAAATTCTGCATCCTTCAAATTCAGAAACTTACCTGATTGTTTAACACTTGCTCGAATGCTGCTTGACGCTTCACATGCAAAGGAACAACGGAAAAGCATAATTACAGTTACAGTAAGCCGGTCTATTGTTCTCCTTTCTAACAGCAGCTTCAATTCTTCGTTTTAATAACTTTTGAAGATCTACGCATAATGCAAATTTCACGTTTATTGGCTGCTTCTATCATGGTATTACATTTTTGATGGCTAAAAGTGGTATTCCACTTGAGGTGTAACTACACATGTTTTTTAATCTAACTATTATTTTCAGGTCGTAAAATAATTTCTCAGAGCTTCTGAGAATTCTGTTTGCACTATATTTTTATTGTTCTACTTCAGGTACAAATGGTTATATACGAAACTATATTCTTGAGAGGCATGCATAATATTTTTTCTTGCACAAGCCTATACAAACCTCCTTGCTTTCCATGACGCAAGTATGCTTGAACAGTAACATTTAATTTTTGGAATATGTTGAGTTTGTAAGACAACAATACACTCCATTTGGCTGCTTTTACCTTTATTAAAAAAAATAATAAAAGAAAAAAAGAAGAAAAATAAAGAAAATAAAAGACAATGTGGCTGAATGATTAATGTTGAGTTTTTAAGACGACAGCAATTTTTCATTCTTTAGGTGTTCATGATATTGTTGCTACATCAATAGGTTCAACGAATGTTTACGCAGTTTTGATCGCAGAATTTGGCCTCTTTTAACTGTATTTTTTTAAAAATGTGGCTAAATGATTAATGGGATAAAGAATTGATAAATAAGTTGATAATCGTAAAAATTTTGTTTTGCTCTAATTTTTTGCATGAACTTTTAGCACTATGCCTCTTCTTTATGTTTAGAGAGAAGAACATAATTATTTTCATATGAGGATTACGGTGCATCATTGATACTCCATGCATTATGATTAGTAGTCTATAATGAATTTGGGATAAAAACAGAGTTACATAAAAATAACTTATGAACTTCAATGGGCTTTGGCGCGCGTTCTACTGTCCCAAGTCTGTCGAGATTTAAACTATAGATAATTCCAATTATGTGCTAGTGCTCATATTTTAAATACAAATTTTGTAGTTCAAATGTTCACCAATAAATATGCCCGTATCTGTGAAGATATAAAATAAAGCATTCGTCATCATGCTTTTTGGATATTTGACAACACTCATTGCATTTAGCTATAAGAAATATGATTTTGCGATTATAGCACATTGTTTACAACGAAGGAAAACATGCTGAATATTTATTGTAAGCATGTTAAACATTTACATAAAGTCATATTTAGCATTAAAATGTTTAAGCATACTGAAAATGTATTTGAATACTACAGTGCTACCTTTCAAATATTTTCATAAGAAAACAAAAAGTAAAAGACAGCAAGAGCATCATTTGAGTTATCTGAAGTTTAAATTTCATTTCATTCGGAGCAGCACAATGTACCTCAGAATCTATTGAAGTAGATAACTTATTATTCGTAAACTTATGCTCCAAAGTTTTTTAGAAAAGTAAATGTGGGCTCTGTCTTTCTGATGCAAAACATTAATGAAGATCTGAATAATTTTTCTGTGCCCCAAGTGTGTTTATTTTCTGATGTTATAGTTAAAAAAAATTATATTTAAATATTTAATATATCCAAGTAGTAATTAACTAGAAATTTTAGCATATATTTTTTTCATTAACAAGGCATAATTTAAAAGCTTTTTTGCATATTTTTATAATTTTGAGCAATTTGATCAAATTTGTAATACAAATAACAAAAAAAAAATATTTAAATTTATAGCACAATAAAAGTTATCTTGATATCTGATTTGTCAATCATTAATATATATAAATTAAATTTCTTTAAGTTCTTTTTTATTAGTTGTATTTTCGCCACATTCGTATATGTATTTTTAAAAATCCGAACAAAAATATAAATTTAACTATTCTAAACAAATCACTTTTTTTTTCTTTATTTCAGAACAATGAACATAAACGTGAAAGCTGTAATAAACATTACTCAGGTAAGATTGTTTTGAAAATTAATATTTTCTTAAACAAATATATTCGTCAACTTTACACTATAAGTATATTCTTCTAACATGCCGTATGTATAGTAATGAACAGTTATATAGGAAAAAGTAATATAAAATTTATTTGAATGCAAAAATAAATTAAATTTTATTGCATATTATATCCGTACACAACACTGGTTTTAATATTCCAACACAATTATATATAACGTAACACAATTCAGCCTTTTTATAATTCTAAATACACGATTATAGTTTGACTATGACAAGTGAGCTTCTGATCTGACAAGAGCCTGCATTGCGGAATAACAAGTGGGCTAACATGACACAGGTGATAGGTGTTCAAGACAACTCATTAAGCACTCAAAAAGTGGGTTAAAAGGGGTTTTGGAAATTAAACTAGCTCAACTAAGGTACTGTGAAGGACGTTATGTGTGACATAATGTCATTGTATCAGATAACAGACACATCAATCATGTGCTCGAGATTTATTTTTTTGAAAAATAACTCAAAAAGTGTTGTTCTTCTGCAGTAAGAATGCACTGATTTCTGTAGAATCGTCCTCGTCACTCTGGAAAAAGTTTTATTAATCCTTTCGCGATGAGTGTCCTATACAGAATCTTTTAATCGCCAGTATTTCCAAGCAGAAATCTTTGCCTAATCTTTGCCCTCTGAACACAAGAACTACACGCTGACACAAAAATGGCGGCTGTCGTAGTCGGATTTTTTTCAGCGTTTGTATGGTCCCTTGAAATTGGGCACCGGTATTTTCTTAAGGATTTCTTCGCCTGCATTTTTAAAATAAGATGAAGAAAATTTTTAGAATTTACTGGTATAACTCAAGGGACCGTATAAATGCTAATAGAAATCCACCTACGACAGCCGCAATTTTTATGTCAGCGCGTACGCCTAGTATTCAGAGGGCGGTGGCTTACAACCAATGCTATCAGTTATTTAACTAACAATTGGCGCATTTCTATTTTAAAATTTCAAAATAAGTCATAGTTATTATATCAAGTTGAGAAAGTGTTTTTTTTTAATAATTTTTGTTCAATAAATCGTCTTTTTTAGACCATTGCCAATGGTATGAAATGTCGGGGAACAGGAGGTGCCATTGTGAATGTCTCGAGTGTCGGTGGACTATATGGAGTACCACACTATGGAATATACGGATCTAGCAAAGGAGCTCTACAACAGTTGACCACATGCATGGCTGTTGAATTTGGACCACACAAGGTTTATCATTTTTTACTACATATTCAATTGCTCTGACATGTATTTTTAATTAGCATGTTTCCTTCCATTTAAATATGGAAAAAAAGTGTTTGCATATGGAAATATAAATTTATGAAAACGTCTATTAACTCCTACCGGCAAAACGACGAGGCTATCTTGCTGTAACTTTTTTTGTGCTAAACGGTAACATGATGAGCTATACACGTCATGTGACTACAGTAGCTTGAAAAAAAAATTATTATCACAAAATTTATACAGATCATAATTCAAAGATGGGGTAGATTTTGTTAAATTTCGGACAGAAATGGTCAGATTGCTATAGGAGGTATGCCTTCAGGGGGAACTTTTGAAGGAAAAGTTATTTGAATTCTAGTTCTCGTTCAACGGTAGCTCTGAAAATCTTGCACACTCCGCCCTGACCACGCTGGATTTGAACCCGTGAACATCGGACCAAGATCAACCACTGTGCTGAGTAGGCCCCTTAATTCAAAGAAAATTCGCATCAATAAAATGTAAGAATTATAGAATGAACTATGTTGTTTTCTTTAATGAAAAAATGCTTCTTCGTGGACAATTTCTTACGATTAAATGAAACCGGAAACGGTTAATGCAAATGGAAAGACTAATTTTTATTATATATGGCCTTTTGAGATATCTTAAAATTTTATCGTTAAAAGAAATGCCAAATATTTTTCTAAAAGAGTGGATTTTTTCTATATTTTAACAATAATAAAAAGACACATGAAATCAATAGATTTTTGTTCTAAAGTAACTTTTTCATTTTAATTTATTTTTCCAGCGAATTTTTATTTTATTCTGTCTATTTTCAGAATTTACACTTAACATCAACATACTTTGTAACAAAATTTTGTTCATCATCACTTTATCTACGTTTTGTAAATAATTTTCTTATAATAAATATCTGAATATGATTAGTTATATCGAATTTAATCTAAGAGTAAGAATGATACTAAGAATGTACAAAGTCTTCCTGACAATCGTCATCATAAAAAGTATGATGATATAAAAATTTACTTGAATTGATAAAGTTGAGACAAACGATGTCGCAAGGCATCGTGTAACCAAACTGCAGTTATCTTGTTGGGAAAAAATGCACACCTAAGAGAAATTGGCTACTGAAATTCTCTAATTTTCGGACATCTAGCCACGCGTTTAATACAGCTAATTTTGATTGTATGACTCTCTGGTCAGATCTTATACAAATAAACGTAATTTTTAACATTAACGTAAAATTATGTCGCGCTGTGAATATTTTTCGAGGAAGTACCGACTTATGATAATTAAATATTTTTAAAGTTAAGAAAACCACTAACAGCTAAAGGATTTAAAATCCTAATCGCAGTAAATTAGCCTGCAATATTGAAAACAATGAGATAGTATTAAAATTAAATAATGAGACAAACATTAAAGTTAAGAAAATTATAAGATTTATTTACAATATTTATATAAAAAAAAGCATGCTTAGTAAACAAGGTAACCTATTGGTTATCTTGTTTATACGATCCATATTTGATCGTAACAAAAAATAGTATTTTTATTTAAATTCTTAATTACAATAATGTTACAAACTCAAAAGTAATCAATTAATTAATTTGATTTCAATTATGAATAACATGAATAAACCCTTACAAGAGTTCACTACTACACTCAGGTAACTTAAAAACTAAACAAAGCACATATATATAAATTTCTGCAACTTGAACAGAACGTTGAGAAAATACCTTTGATTTGTAGAACAATCACAAACATCAGGGGAGGGGCACGTCATCTGTCCTTCGTCGTTGATATATAGATGCAGAGAACACACGCGCACAACTTTTTTTTTATAAAAAAAAACATTCATACGTATTTAATTACTTAGGCTTGTACGCCTCTTGAATAGAACATACTTGACTTGAGCATGAATATAAAAAAGGCAGGTGAGGCGCATGTTGTCATAAAATGTCACTTTGCAAAAAATGACACATAGAGAGCCAGTAAAGACTTGACCACCTAGTCATATCATCTGCTGGCTGCAAGTAGTAGGATTATCTTGTGATATTCTGAGGACTGTATAAGTTAGATCTCTTACTTTCATTTTGAAAACCGCAAGAAAATTCCACTCACGAATCTGAGTGCGCCTCCACGCCCCCTAAATCCTAGATGGCGCTTTCCCTTTCATACATCGTATATCTACTATATATATGATGTATAGTAGTATATATACATTGTATAAATATATATTTATATACATCGTATATACCCTCCATACATCGAATAGGACTGTTTCCCTCCTCCGAAAGACGCTTACCTCTGCTGTAAACCTGGATCATAAAATTGTCCTTATCTATTATATTTTCAGACATTCTGGGGTCGAGGGAAAAATATTTCTTAACACATTGCAGTCCTATGGGTAAGATAACTAAAATAAAAAAAAAACTATTAAGAAATTAAATAAACATTACACAATGAAATATATAAATATATACATATGTATGTATCTTAATAACATATTAAAAAAACATTTTGGTACCTGATTACTGCTTGGAGATATTTAATGTTAAAAGTCTTATTTCATTGAAATCTCGTTATCAACCAGGATATGCTTAAATAACGGGAGTTGGGTTTTCTCTTCAGTAGATATCCTTTTTTTTTTTTTTTTTTTTTTTGCATTATCGAGTGACAATTTGCAGAAGGAGTTGTCACTTAGGAAATACCGATCTATTATAAAACAGTACCATCAAAAGAAAAAGTATTATGCGAGAAAAATTAAAAGTCCATGTTGTGGTCCATTTTTTTAAGATTTTTTTTTCTTTCCAGATTCGTGTAAATTCTGTGAATCCCACAGCAGTGCGAACAAGGATGGCCGAAAAAGAAGGATATTTCGACGAAGATAATGTTTTTGCAAATGCACTGAAAAACAGAACTCCTTTACGCAGATTTTGTGGTAAAAATACATGTTAATTTCTAAATAATATCTTACTAAATCTAGCCGAGTTAACTTTATAAAGAATTTTAATATACATCAGCCCGTTAATTGTAATAGCCATTTTCCCAATTATTCTGTTAAGGGGTATAATGCATTGATTTGGATAACATTATCGCATTACTTAACATAATAACACTAGTCGGTATCAAAATCCACCCTGTAATAATAACGGTTGATTCTTGTATATCTCACATTACTAAATCAAAATATAGCAATCAAATCACTTTATCATGTACCATATGTGTTTTGGGGGGGAAGGGTAGCCATTCAAATAAAAATAGTGTATTTCTAAAGCATCATAGCCAAATAAGTAACTATTAATATGTAATAATAATAATAATATTAAACTGCAATGACTCCATTCCAATTTCTAAACATTTTACAAAATGCATTCAGAAAAATTCCTTGCATAATGGAATCATCTAGATTCAATCTCAAGACCTTGTATTTCAAAAATGGAGACGTCACCTTTGAGCAACTGAGGTTTGATTACATCGCAGCAATATTTAGCAAATTAACTTCTGTCCCATTCTTTTGGTGATTGTTTCGTTGAAATTATTTGAAAACTATTTTAAAATGGCTTAAATACCAAAGCTGTTGGCTTGTTCTTGCGAAAACCATATATAGTTCTTGCGACAGTAGTTTTTGATATACCTTCTCAATTTTAGTTCAATCGTTAACATAATTTTGACTCTATCGTGTTCTTCCACACTTATACGTATTACATACACTGTGAAAAACACCATCTCTTGGAACTAAAACATAAGAAAATATGTACATATGTAAAAATATCAAAAAAGTATTCAAAGGACTTCAAAAAATAAAAATATCCCAAAATTTCATAGTCAGTTTTTTTTATCATGATTACAATACTATCTTTACACTACGTGTTCGGAAAATAATAGTATATCAATAAAATAACATAAAACTTTGAAAGAAATACAAGGGCAAATGTAATAAAAATTTGTTAGTGGATTACTTTTGGACACATACGAGAGACAGCAAAAGATCAATACATGAGACAAAAGACAAGGAAATGGTTTTCATGATAGACTTTATTGATTTATTAACTAAAAACACGAAAATATCATTTAAATGCTGTCACTTTGATGTATAATAGAATTGTAAATGAATATAATGAATATATAAATCTGACAGTAGATAAAATATTTTTTTTTTATTATTGTAAGACTACCTCTCATAAAGATTATGTGTAATGGTGCAATGTAGATGCCCTGTTTCGATTTAGGAATGCAAAACTGTCAAAACTGCTACGGCTTTTTGTCACCACTATTCCAGAAAACTGTGCTTCGCTTTATTTAATCACGGAAATCTGCGAATAGAAAAGACGAAGATTTCTATTTAGAAATACTGGTAAGAAAAAAATCGTACTATTTGGCAGCTATAAGTATACCAAATCTCTACAGTTCATTTTTTTTTTTAGAATGAGGGATTTTTTCCGAACAGTGTTTTTAAAACTATGTGCTATAGTAAAGTGTTAAATGTGTAATGGATCATTAAATGTGTCCACTCAAATTATGCAATAGCAGCAAGGAAAAAAACCCATAAGTATTTGCCTTCTTATCGGATTTTTTGTAATTAAAAAAATGCATTGTTGTGCGTGTGTTTTAAATAGTTTCTCTGCTTTAGTTTTTATGATATTTATAATAGGTATGCAATTAGCATGCAATGCTGCAACAACACTATTTGACGCTTATAGTGCGGACCAGCTTGTTAATATTTCTACCGATCATCGGCGCATCATTAATGTGGTGCCGATGAAACTTGTCAGTACCTAGCCTTATTGATGGCACCTGGTACGGGGACATGCCTGCACCACCTTTTCTGTGGCTGTGTTAACATGAACCCATCGGAGAAAACGTTTTCTATGATTCCGAAACCACAGAGTTGCGTTTGTCAGCGAGACTCGAGCCGATTTTATGTTTATATCTTATTCCGGACTTAAATACATCTGTACATATCAAGGAAAAAAGTCATTCCTCCAATATCCCTTGAGAATTGATGAAGTTCTTCTCTGGTGAGACAAAAGACTCGTCCATAAAGTGAAAACTCATAAAACTCGTGCAGTTAGTTTCCATTTTTCATCAAACATGCCGAATACGATGACTAATCACTTATGTTCGATTTTGCACCGAGAATTTCCATTCCCATGTGCATCTTTTTAGATGTGGAGTGAGTTATTCTTGAGTTCATATTTCGTGGATGGCAAAGTTACTCTTCATCGTGCATCGACTGCCGTAGAACTGTTGGAAACTGAAGATATTCGCTGCCAACACCAGCCAACAAATTCAGTTTACCTAAATCCATTAGAACACGTGTGATATCAAAAGAGACGCACAATAGAAAGTTATTGATCAGCAGCTCTTATGAATCTGTGATCTTCGTTAGGAGAAAAATATCGGAATGCCTCAAAAACTCCTCAGTAGCCTAATACTGATATTGAGCAGACAGCACAACATATATCCCTGTCAAGGAATAATGCATCATTTATGGACGGCCGCATTTATCTGGCTTAAAAGATTTCAAATTTATGTTTCTGTCTTATGTTCTACTGCTCTCGTATTTCATTCTTACTTTCCGTACACATACAATGCAAGGAAAATATTGTAATCATGATTAAAAAAACGATTATGAAAATATTGGTATATTTTTACGTTATGAGGAGCCCTGAATCCCTTTTCATTATTTTAAAGCTTTTTCTACATAAATGTATGTGTGTATATTAGATTTCCCTCACGTTTATAGGCTCCCTAATTTCTTTTTGATAATTTGTCGATGATGTCGTTATGTATGTGCGTGTGTGTGTGTGTATGTGAGTGAACACGATAGCGTTCAAACTATACTTTCGATTGAGCTCTCATTTGATGAATATGTTGCAGGCGACTATCGCAACAATTGTATAGAATTTTGAAGCCAACGGTTTTGTTATCTAAACCTTTTTTCAACCATTTGTCAACCATTCTGTGACAATAACTGATAAGCATTGCATTGCATATCTCCATTACGTTATTTTTATTACTCCCGTTCATCTTATGTCTATACAAAAACTGCGTTTCATCAGAGCGTCACATGATTTAGTAAAAAAAATATTTTTTTTTTATTTTTTATTATCAGTAAAATATTTTTACTTTGTTTTACTAAATAAAATCGTATGGAAATTTATCTATTAATTTTGCTGAAGAAGAAAGAAAAAAAATCTACATTAAAAAAAAAAAAAAAAATCAAACGATATATTTTTTCAAAATATGCTAAAATATACTAAAATGGTTCCTTTTTGCTGTAAAAAGGGTTGTAAACGTCATCATACACTTGAAACTAATTGTTGCCAGGATTGTTCATGTTTGAAGCCAACTTTGGCTGTGAATCTGATTACGGAAAATCAGTTCTGTAATAGAAGTACTTTAGTAGAAATGATTGCATATATTGCGTTAAAAATGTTTTACAGTTACTTTTGGATTACATGGTATCTGAATGCAAAGTATTCGATAAAGTGTTCGGAAAGTCGGGGAAATTCACTCTAGATTTTTTTATTACAGGTACTCGCATTACTCAGGATTTTTTTCTAACATAGTATTTTTTTTACATTTTCCATAAAGTTGTATCTCGACGATATGATGCTACGTTTTGTATCAATTTGAAACACTCCTGTACGGATTTGTCATTCTTAAATTTTGAAAATTAATGTATAAAGGCGATGTCAGGAATATATTACAGCTAAAAGACAGAGATATTTCTTAATTGAAATTTATTTTTTTAATAGTTTATTACGAAATATGCTCATTTTATTGTTATCCAACAGTGAAGCTTTATGAAAAAGAAGCAATCCTTGATTTATAAATTATACGTGTTGCCAACGTAACCTAAAATGCCATAAAAACTCTATTTCATCTCAATTTAATGTTTGTGTATTAATTCTTAGGTGGCCGCTAGTACAAGTCAGAAAATATTATATCTATGGACGGTATGGGATATATATTATGCGGATATATATATATATGGGCTTAAAAAAATATAAGTCACCGTGGAAGAAAACGAACTGTTTTAGCTAGTGATCAGAACAGTACAGGAAAGAAATGTTCGCTATTATATATGTTAAAGTAGTTACTGCACAAAGCCAAACAGTAACAATATTATTACTTTACACTATGAAAACACATTTAAATACATTGATACAGTTAAATACATTGATATTAAACATAACATCATGTACCCAGTTAAAGCAAGAACAGGCGTACACAGTATTTTCACATTCCTCTAAAATTGCTATTTCGGACTTGTACTGTAAGATCGCCCACCTAAGAATAGTTAGTTAGACAAGCGCACATTCAGATATTTTACTTTGACTTTGTGAGGTCAGTGCGCTGCCGTCATGTATTTACCGAGTGTACCAAAAAGAAGGGACACTTTTTTAAATTAATAATTTGGAAATGGTTAACGATAGAAATGCCTCTTTGTTGCATCTTTATTAGAAAAGTAATAAATGCTTACCCATACGATTTCAAAATGAATTTAAAATTTCGCCAATAGGTGGCTCTGTAAGCTGAAAAAAAACTAAATAACAATATTAGCCGGATTTGAATCCTTGCGATTTCTTTCATTCTCGGGACACTTACAAGACAAAGTTTACCTTGAAGGAACATGACATCTGTAAGGCATTTGAGGACATTCCTGATGAGACATTTTCACGGGTATCGGCTACTTTTGTTATGAAACTACGTCATGTTATTGCTGGAAATTTCGGATATTTCGAAAATATTCTCATTTAGTTTTTTTCAGCTTACAGCGTCACGTATAAGCGAATTTTTAAACTAATTTGGAAATCGTGTTGTTGAAAATTTATTGCTTTTCTAATAAAGGTGCAACAAACGGAACATCTCTATCATTAACCATTTTCAAATTATTTAATTTTAAAAAGTGTCCCTATTTTTGGGACACTCGGTAATTTCTAAAATATAATGTTTCATTTTAAAAGCAATGTAAAAAAGTATACTTATTTTATTCTCCATTTCAAATACGCCTTCTGCAGTGTATGAATATACATCTTGTACTTATATATCATACTGATGAATCTACCCGCTCTGACTGTTTTTTTTTTTTTAACAGAGCCTGAAGATGTTGTTGATCCAATTCTCTTCCTCCTGAGTGATAAAGCAGCCATGATAACTGGAGTGAGCATACCCATCGACGGCGGACTTGGGGTGTCCTACGTGTGAAGAACATCACTTTATTATTATTTAGAACACATAATATAATTTTTTTTTCATAATTTTAAAACATTTATAAGAAATAAAAGTACTTCAATTTTTTGTAAAATTTATCCATCTCTTATGTTTTCTAATGCATCTCATAGGTTCAAATCTGTCTCTATATGTTAAAACATTACCCTACTATTTGTATTAAAATGTAAAGTGCGTTTTTGTCATCAAAGTGTAAAAGGCGTGTCAAAATGTAAAATTGTTTATTATAAACAATTTTATATGCTTCTTGTAACTGCTTATTTTATGTAACACTGAAAGAAATATTGATATTTCTCAATAAAAGCTAAGATGTAGAAACCAAATAATCTCTTTTCTTTCAATTTAATAATGAAGTTTTCCATTAGTTCCGTTAGAGCTCTGAAAGTAATTAAATTTTCGTGCATTGTGAGTTTTATATCCCTTTGAAAGGATTGGTATGTTTTATCGCATGATATAGGTAACACTAGCCAACAAGTTTCAACTTTTCTCCCTAATATTAATAGATGTTCTTTAACTAATGAGTACCAATTTCAAATATGTATTCAAAACATCTCCAGCACGTACCATTTTTAATTAAGATACTTAAGGAAGGTATAACATAATACGACATAATGAAGTTATAAATGATGGTTATTGTTTTCTTTTTATTATAATGGCACAATCAGACATGCAGAACAATAGTTTAACATTACATACAAATGTATTACAACTGGAAATATATTACATTGAAATATGTATAGTAAAACTGTGTAATTAAAATCTGCATTGAAGTGCGACATCTTGTATTTTTGACTGTATAAATTAATTGCAACCCTGGTTTTCTATAGAAAAATTGTTCAGTTTGCAAATAATGTTTGTATCAGTATGTATAGTAAATACATATGTAACATTTATAAATAGTAGAGAATTTTTTCGCAAACAAATGTACGAATACTACACTTATTAAACCATGCACATACTAAATGAAAATAAAAAATAAAACAATTAGTTAATTTTTCACTGGAAAATCAATGAATACAAAGAGTGTGAAATATCACTTTACTACACAGCATATAACCAACAGAGTGAAAAATGTCCAGACCGGGGATCGAACCCAGATACCTTGGTATAGCGCACCAAGTGCTTTACCAATTACGCCACCAGGACGACATCCAGTCCAGTACTCACTCTTATATGGCAAGGCTACAATTTCGTAGCACAAGATGGAACGTCAATCATGAACACAACGTCAGTGGCATGCATGAGAGAAATTGAACAAAGGGTTTACTAAAGGGGGTGTGCGCTATACCAAGGTATCCGAGTTCGATCCCCGGTCTGGACATTTTTCACTCTGTTGGTTGTACACTGCGTACTATTTAGACAGTGAGAAATAGACAGGGTGGTGCAAAATTTTAATTAGATTAACGATTGAAAACTAACGATTAAATGTTTAATCACATGACTAAAGATTAACCGATTGGACTTCGTTTTAATACTACTCATAGACTAATGATTAATGATTAATTTAATTTCAATCCCTCTCTCCAATTAACGATTAAATCAATCTCAATCTAATTAGTTAATCTAATTAATGATTAATGATTAAAAACGTCATGTTTTGTTCCGACTTTGACCCTTTTATTTTTTCTCAAGTTTCTGCTTGTTTTATCCCCCTGGGTTCGCAGTTAGAGCCCTTGTATCTGGTCGAGTATCCCAGTTTTACCTGACTCGATACGTGGATTGGCTTGGGAAGGTTGAAATTAAATGTTTCGGGTTTGCTTCGGTTTCGGGTTAGGCTTTGACTACTTGAGGTCGAGATTGGGTTGATCGATTTTTCAAAAGAAAGTCCTCAATATTTATCAAATGAAACAAACTATATATTTTAATATAATGAGTGTATGTGAGCACATTTTTATAGAAAAATGATAGAATTGATATTAGAGGTTTAATTGTAGACTACTTTTCAATAATATTTTTTAAATATAAATTAATTGTCTTTCACTTCGAGTTTGGGTTGTATTTTGTGATTATTCGGGTTCAGATAGGGTTAGGGTTGACTTTAAGTAGAAATTTCAGGTTCAGGTACGATTACTGTATTACTGTATTACTGGGGGGGGGGGGGAGGCTCGAAAGCCAAAGTACCGCGACCAGAGGTCTATTGTACTATCCCCCCAGGTCTCCTAATTTTGAACCAATTCCAGATGAGAGACCTGCATCTGGATTGGCACCCCCAGAGGTAGCGCTTATACAGAACTTGGAGGACTTTGGAGCCACGAACAGATTTAACGTGCACCAGCTCCCATTAACGTACACGGTCCCACAGCAGAGGCAGACGAGAGAGGATAGACGATGCACCCTCCCAAACACTGACCGTGGTCGATGCTGCTTGGCTTTCAGCGATCTTACGAGAGCCGAGCTTTACCGTCCGCGTCAATGCGGGACTTTCAGGTACGATACAGTGTTGCCAGTGGGCTACTTTCTTAAAAAAATTCAGATTGCTTGATTGGATCAACTTTTTTGAAATTGTATAATTCGCCTTGTTTTTTCCTTATTTAATATATCATTAAATAAGGCGACTTTCACTTTCTTAAAAAACTAGTGATAATAAAGAATGAGCGATATGAGTGTTGCGGCAAGCTCCATCTGTCACTCTTCGCAGTTACCTCTGAATTGGATTGAAAGTTTTGTAAATCCCGAGTTTTCGATGCCAGTAAGTTGATGGCCGGCTCCATCTGAAACACTTCGTAGCTTCCTGAATTGAACTGAAGTTTCCGTATGTCTCGGTGTTTTGATACCCTGAATCAGAACTGAAGCTGTTTGTTTTTCGTTAGAACTGAAATGTATGGTAGAAAGCTAGGTTTTGACAATGAGCACAAAACGGGACCAATGTGTGAATAATGAGTGAGCTCGAAGCTACAGGGATCATCCAATGCATTAAAAGCCCTAGTTCTGATTGAGTCTGCTGATTGGTGTACTTATGTTAACGAAAATTACTTTTAATTTTCCGGTGAAATCTTCTATGTTACCCCTTTTTCGATAGTTTTGAAGAAAAAAAGGGGAACTGGGTTTTTTTCCTTACATTTAGACTACAGTATTAAAAAAAAAAAGAAAAAAAACATTGTTTAAGCTTTGATTTGGCAACAATTTCATCTCGAAACTTGATGGCGTGAAAATACCGTCAAAATGATGAATTTGCTCCTCGTTCTGCTCATATCATACTCAGATATCACGAGGCAGACTGAAACATCAAAAGAGATCGAAAGCTAAAGTTATATACCGTAACTCTAAAACATGATAGTACAGTAAAATTAACGAATTGGCGCCTCATTCTACTCATATCGTACCAAGTTATCAGGAGGCAGATTGAAAAATTCGTATTGTACAAGTCAAGATATATGATATGTTTAATTATCTTGCCGTACATCGATAACGTGATAGTTCCTTCAAAATCATCAATTGGCGCCTCGTTCTGCTTATATCGTACCAAAATATGCCTAAGCAGACAAGACATTCTTTTCATCGATTCCTAATAATCTTGTCTTATATCACAATTCCATCTCGTAACTCGATGACAGTCTTTTTTGTCGCCGCCGCCCGCTCTATCACAGTTGGTTGTTACAACATAGAGAAAATATTATCTAAATATTAGATGATGAATAATTAAATATTAAACCTTGATTAATAAAGATGTTCGAACTGTCACTTCTCCCCTAAATGATTTACACACTTTGACCTCAGTGTATCTGGACAATTTTATGTGACCCTGTATAATTTTCAATAAGGAAAATCGTATAGTGACACTTAATAACAGTCTCGTAGGAATGAAAGCGAATTTTAAAAAGTTAAATGGCGGCCATATTTAATTTTTGTCTGTGTAATTAGATTAATGATAAAAGTAGTCGCGATTAAATTAATTCAGATGAAATTAGTTCATGAAAATTTTTGTAAAGGGTAATTACTTTTTTCAATTTTAATCATGATTAGATGCACCATGATAAAATTTCGTATGATTGAACGTTTAGTCGATTAATCAATCGACTAAAAAGTTAATCGATTAATACCAATCCTGGAAATAGATTTAAAAGACAAACATATCAATTGAGATTTATACCATCAGGTCCAAAGGTAGCGAGCGCTTCAAGGTACGAAAACTAAATATTCCAAATAATGTTAGACAGCTACTTGAAACGTTCCTTTTTCTAGTTTATATGTCACTAGGATAGTCGTGGAAACTAATGTTACCATAATATATTAGGCAATCGAATAAAACTTTCTTTTTGTTGTTGCTATTATTGTCCTTATTTTATTGTCCAAACTCTACCTGAAGTTCCACTGTTACCGCTGTTTGCAAAAATCTGTCTTTTTTTTTACCCCATGTTTAAACTATACCTCATGGTCAAAATAATACTTACATCGACAATTTATTGCCTTTCACCCAGTGAATTTTATTTTATGTTTTATTTTTGAAGGTTTTTTACAGTCGAGCTCTAAATATCTTTACTTGAATTAGTGTCACCCAGTATATACGAGCATTTTCTTTTCTTCTATTTAAACATTCATAATAACAGAAATTGTAGTTTCAACCTTCATCAAATTGAACCATCAAACCATCCGTATCTGACGTTTCTCGTTATTCAATAAAAGTGCAACTGACAAGTCATGTCTGTTGTTTCATGGTGCATACACTGCAAAAAGAAAAAAAAATGTTGATTTTACAGTATAATACTGGAAAATCAACAATTTTTTTTTTTTTTTTTTTTTTTTTTTTTTTTTTTTTTTGTAGTGTAGATTAATTTTATTTTAGTTCTTCTTCATTTTACTCCGCATTTGATTTATTATTTTTTTTTTCTGAATACTCCCTTTTCTTTATCCTAATCCTAATAATATTATAAATCCCATTGTGCCCAAATGTTAGGCTGAAGCCAGCGTCAAAATGAAACATTTAATGATCCTGTATCTTTGCATGCAGATTGATTATAACCTTCAAATGAACATAGGCTGGTTTTTGTTAACTTTATTCAAATATTTTTCTTAATAATTCAAAATTTCATTATTTTAATCCTAATAATATTATAAATCCCATTGTGCGCAAATGTTAGGCTGAAGCCAGCGTCAAAATGAAACATTTAATGATCCTGTATCTTTGCATGTAGATTGATTATAACCTTCAAATGAACATAGGCTGGTTTTTGTTAATTTTATTCAAATATTTTTCTTAATAATTCAAAATTTCATTATTTTAATTGCGAATCAGTAAACATTTTTCCATAAAATTTAACCATTTTACTTTATCGTTGCTAGGGCGTTGATCGTTGCCAATAAATAAAAACACGGAAAAATATTTTTTGCTCAACAATTATTTTTCAATTGAACGATTTTCGCGTGAAAAATAAAAATTCAAAGGAATTAAAAAGAAGATCAATTTCCGTGATATTTGAGACAAAAATATGGAGTATTTGTTATTATACATGAAGTATGAATATCGGTTAAGTTGAGAAGATATTTTCTGCCACAAACTGCGTTATAATTAGAATGAAAAATAAGCAATAATTATATTATTAATAAAAGATTTCGCTTGGACCATGAAACTATGAAAAGGATTCTCCTTGGCTTGCACAAATATGACATCTTAAATAAAACATGTATTTTCAAATATTCGTAATAATGCAAGAAGCATGAATATCAGTGTATAATAAAAGTAGATAAAAAATGGATGTCAAATTTAAGATGAAAAACTGTAATATTTTTTATCGATGCTGATTAATAATAAGCTTGAATATCAGTTATATCCAGATGGGAGTTTTCTGCTAAAATTTTAGTCATGATTGTCAGGAAAAGAAAATGAACAAGAATTATATCATTAAAAAGCGATTTCTCTGGGAATAAGTGACGTCATATTTGAAATAAAACGGGAATTTTCAAGTATGTTTTAAATGTGTGTGAAGCGTGAATCAATTTTATACATTAATAATACAAGAATCAGTAAAATTATTAGGAAAAGAAAAATTAACACGAGTCTATTATATTAAAATCTGACTGTCTGTTTGAATTTCGCAACTACTCCTTTTAGATTATGGAATGCAACGCGATTTACTTAACACCGGTTATCATTGATCTGAGGATATTATATAAACTCTCAGAAATTAAAATTTTGAATTAGATTCCGAGATATTAATTTTTTTTTTTTTGTAAGTTTTAACGAAATTTCTCTAAAAACGGCAGTTAAATTACTCCATTTTCGTGGATAAAAAAAGGAGAAATAAAACGGATTAATATATTTTTTTACGCCATTTTCTCATTAAAACTGAAAAAAGAATTTATTTTCAATTTGAATTTTGATTTTATTTTCAATTTGACCAGCTGGTAAGGAAAAAAAATCCTGATTACAGTAAAATTTCCGAAAAATAAAAAAATATTTTCAGATATTCAAACTTTATGATCAATTTATTTTGCAGAACAAAAATCGTCTGTCAACATAATGTCAGAAACCAAGATTTGTTTCAGCTATCTATTAAACCAAGGAGGCAAATTCAAGCTCCTTGCATTTAGGTGTAGAATTATTACACCTTATTCACAAGAATTGAATTTAAATAAAAAGCATATACTATTTTCAATGATTTTTTTTTAAGGATGGCTGTTAAAACGTTTCCCAAAGTCGTTAAAAGTAAAATGGTTTGTCAGGTAAAATTGACATTTGTGTTTACCCAATTACACGATTTTATTTGGCCGTCCTTTTTCCGTTGTCTGCAGTTTCATTTTCACGATTATTTGGCACAAAATTTCACTTTTAAAAAACTGAGTTATGTTACGGCCCCTATGACAAAGAAATACCGTATTTTCTCCTATGAAATGTGATAAAGACTAAAGAGTTAGTTAATTACGTTTTCAACTATCGGGAGTGAAATATTTTGCTTAATTAATGCATTTATTCTTCTTTTAATGTTACGTGAACGAAGTCACGGGTAACAGCTAGTATATATATATATATATATATATATTATCAATTTTGTACGTACCAATGAACAAATTCACTGGATTTTTTTATTTGGTATAAAATTTTCTATCTGTTTACCAATGTGTGGTATGTATACACACATTGGGCGAAATATTATAGATGATATGTGGCTTTCCTTCTCAAAAAATTTTCAAAAAATATATGAGAATTATTTTTAAAAAGTACAAGAATGAAAAATCATGCGGGAAGCATAGAAATGCTTTCCAAAACACATCCAGAAAATTATAACAAAACTTTACCGTTAAATAATATGAAAGAAGATATGTAAGTAAACGGTTTCGAAAACATATAACACATTTAAAAATCCAGATTTAGCAATTACATCCCATAGTTAAAAAATGAATCTAATTATTTTGTGCAGCCCTGCATATTATCTACAGATTTGTATATATACTAAATAGCAAATTAAAATTTAGTTCAGTTAGAAAAGTCCCTTTTAGAGATTTTCGCCCACAGATGGAAATATACTTGAATTATTTTGTACAGCACTACATATTTTCTAAAGACTTTTGTACACACCACATAAGCTAAACTTTAATTGAGGTAAAAAACACTTAACATAACTTAAAACGCACTTTCAGAAATTACCAATCATAAACGACAATGTATCTTGTTCTTTGCGTATATGAATTTACCTATAGCCCACAAACTTCTCTTAGTATATAAAATATAGTTCAGCGGGAAAATTTATAACACAATTAAAAACTACCCTTAAGCAATTCACTCCCATTAGGCAGTAATATTTACGAATGCCTTTGTGTAGTATCGACAGAATTTATACACAGCACGTACTATGAAGAAATTTATCCAAGCCTAAAAACGCACTTCCTTCAATTATCGCTCATAGACAGTAATATAACCGAATTCTTTTGTGTGTCCCTGTAAATGAATGATAAATGCAATGCACACCATAATTTTCAGTAATCAATTTATAGCGCACCTCAGTGATGCTTATAAATTCCATCATGTTTGAAAGAGTGTAATTCCATTGATATAACGATTTTACGAACACACGATTTTCCCCGTAGACCAATATGTAACAGAATTCTTCTGTGTGGCCCTATAGATGAATAATAAATTCTTTGAACACCATACCCTGCAGAAAGCATATGTGAGTGCACTTCATAAATGCATATAAATGGCATTATGTTTGAAATGGTGTAACATCGTTATAATGCACTTGAAACGATTTTTTCCCATTGATCGTAATGTAACGGAATACTTTTGACTATCCCTATAAACGAACTATAAATTCTACACACTTCATTTGCAAAGAAGTCGTGCTATAGTAAACGTCAATAACATATAAAAATTACAGGTCGATCCGAGTATATTAACGCGAGTTAGAGCACAGCGAGACGGCCAGACAAACCGAAGTCATAAACTATGTTGGAAAGTGTTAATTAAAAACATTGCCTTGTTTACAGATTTTATTTACGTGCCAGAGTAGTTGTAATTAACAAATAGTTTTTAGTTTTAAACTATCTTCATACTAAATATTCCATACGCCATAGAGTACCAACATACTTACATACATTTTTAAAACTTACACACAGACTTCCTTTGTTTATATTCTTGCATCCATCATATAACAAGTGCGCGAACTTTCTTAGAACACTGTCAGTACATACAACAGAAATAATAATATTTTTTTGCAACAAATGAAAGTAATTTTGACTAATGAGGAATGTTCCATAACCCTGCTTCAACTAAAACTTCCTAAATCTATTAGGTTGATGTAAAAGTTGATTTGATTGGGTTTAACTTTTATTTGAGATGAATAACATCCAAGTATAAATTAATGATAGATTCCCCTTCACAATGCAATAGAGGTAGAACAATGAAAAAGGAAATCAACTACGAAAATAAGACTACATTAAATACCGCTCCAAAGGAACTCATTTTATAAACCATGATTAATGCAAAATTCTCCTAAATTTGAAATATCCATTCATAAAGTGTAATATTTTAATCAGAAGTTTTGTTACATTGTCTCATTTTTGAGAAAAGAATGTTTCGTGAACATCACTATATCACCAGTTTTCATCAAGGTTTTTGATAATATTAAGGTTAATTCAGTTTCCGATTTCCTGTGATCAAAGGAAACAGCGGCTTGTTACATAAGTATATCTGAATATTCATTGCATCACTTTGATTAGAATGATTTTTTAATATTTTTATTGCTTATTCATAGGTAGAACATAAAAATAAACACCGTGCATGCGTATTGCGAAATTTCTGTTTTTACCGAGACATAATTATATATTACTAGCAAAACCCGCGGCTTTACTCGCGTAATCAGGGCCTGATTATCCAAAAGGCACGTGAAGCACATTCTTCCCCTCTAAAATTTAAAAGGGGCCCCAAAATGACTGTGAAAAGAGCCCTCTAATTTCCCGTTTCATTTTTTTACATTCTATTTTAATTTTTTCGGAAAAGAAAGTTTGCCTAATCCAAGAGGAAATCCACGAAACTTATTTAACAGGGAAATTATGAATGTCATCAATAGGATGTTAATTAATCATATAGCATCCTAATGTGCCTGTTAAAAACCACCCGGGAAATTGAGCATACAGCTGTATGTACTAAATATAATTGAAGTATATACAGAGGACCAAACAAAGCTGTTTAATGAAATATATATGACCTTGGATAAGCTACTTCCAGGAATGATATTAGTATCATCGGTGAATTTTTAGGAATGAAGAATTAAGAAAACTTTTGTCAAATGAAAGAGGGCCCCAAAATGATACCATGCTTCCCTTAGATTCAGAGGTTAATCAGGCCCTGCGTGTAATTGTTGAAATATGTCAAGTGGTAAGTCGTGGGCCTATTTTCATTAGAAGAAAATTTACTGCCGCAGATAATTCAAAAGCACTAATTAAACCACATTTTGAGTAAACTTCTTTCTTATACTGCATATGAGACTTAAATGAATGAGAAGAGTTAAAATTAATTCCAAATTAATGCTAATTTAGTACATATTTTGAATGTTTTTCGCTCATTTAATTTTTTATTTCAAATTTAGAAATTTTTAGAAACTGCTCTAAACTACTATTTTCATCTTAAAAGTAAGCACCATGGCAAATTCCAATCTTCTACTTATGCTAATTTCCGTAACAGTTATATCACAGAAATCGCAATAGAACTTTTTTTGTTACTGCAAACATTAAAATTTATATCATTTTTTAAATTGTTCTATGGATGAATTTATGTCTCTAACGTAACAGCCATGTAAAATTTCAAGTTTGTATCCCTAACAATTTTAGATAAATCATACTTTAGAAGGTTTTTGAACTTTTTTCGCTTATTTCACTTTTTTAATTTTCGAATTTTTTTAGAAACCATTCTTAGCGAGCACTGAAAATCTTAAAAATTGCCACTACTTTAAATTTCCACTTACTAGACCAACAGCATCACAGTTTCTAACCCGAATAAATCCAATTAAATTGTATTGTAGAACGCTTTCCGCTCATTTCAGCCGTTTAAATTTAATTTTTCTATAAACCTTTCTTAGCGAGCATTTCCATTTTAAAAGTGACCACCACGCCAAATACCAAGTTTCTATACCAACTGTACCACATAAATCGCAATTTTAGAACTTTTTTTGTTCCTGCCCTTTGAAATTTCGCATTTTTAGAAAACTGTTCTGAGCGAGCATTTACGTGAGTAACAGCCATGCGAAATTTCAAATTTCTAGCCTTAACTGTTCCAAACAAATCGTAATTTAGAAAGCTTTTATAACGCTTTTTGCGCTTTCATACTATTAAATTACAATTTTTTTAAACTATTCTGTTCGACCATTTACAACTTAAAAGCAACAGCCATGTCAGACTGCAAGTTTCTATCCTTAACAATTCCTTAGAAATCGCAATTTAGAACACTTTTAGAACGCTTTTCGCGCATTTCACTCTTTTAAATTTAGATTTTTTAAACTGTTCTGTGCGACAATTTATGACTTAAAAGTAACAGCCATGTCAAATTTCAAGTTTCTATCCCTAACAATTCCATAGAAAACGTAATTTAGATCGTTTTTAGAACGCTTTCCGCTCATTTCACCCTTTGAAATTTCGAATTTCTCTAGAAACCATTGTTAGTGAGAATTTGTATCGCAAAAGTAACAGCCGTGCTAAATTTGAAGTTTCTAGTCCTTTCAGTATAAAAAAAAAAAAAATCGCAATTTATAACGTTTTTTCATCCTTCACACTTTTAAATTTCAATTTTTTTTAAGACTGTTCTGTGTGCATTTGAGTCTTAAAAAGTAGCAGCTATGTAAAATTTAAAGTTTCTGTTCTTAGCAATCGCACAGAAATCGTAATTTAGAACTTTTTTAGAACACTTTACCCTCATATCACCCTTTTAAATTTCGAATTTTTTAGAAATTGTTCATACAGAGCATGTATATCTTATAAGTAACCACCATGTCAAATTTTACGTTTCTAACTCCTTCAGTATTTCAAAAATCACAATTTTAGAAAGTTTTTTACACCTCCATTCCCCTGGGGGTAGTGGCACCGACATAAAATATAGCCTATGTTAGATCAGGGATTGTCACCATCAATTTGCCGCCATCACCTTTAAAAACGGTTCTATAGTTCCAGAGATTCCATAGAAATTGTAATTTAGAATCTTTTTAGAACGCCTTTTGCACATTTCACCCTTTTAAATTTCGATTTTTTTAGAAACTGTTCATAGAGAGCATTTACATCTTATAAGTAACTACAATGCCAAATTTCAAATTTCTAGCCCCTTCAGTGACACAAAAATTACAATTTTAGAACGTTTTTCGCTCCTCCAACCCCGTGGGATTTCAACACCCTCATGGAATATAGCCTATGTTAGAGCAAGGACTGTCACCATAAATTTGCCACCATTATTTTTGATATAGGTTCGGTGGTTCCAGAAATTCCATAGAAATTGTAATTTAGAATGTTTTTAGAACGCTTTTTGCTCATTTCAGCCTTTTAAATTTTGAATTTTTTTAGAAAGTGTTCTTAGAGAACATTTACATCTTATAAGTAACTACGCTGCCAAATTTCAATTTCCAATCCCTTCAGTGTCATAAAAATTGCAATTTTAGAAAGTTTTTCGTACCTGCACCTCCGTGGGGTTTTTGGCACGACATAAAATATAGCCTATGTTGGAGCAGGAATTGTCATCATCAATTTGCCACAATCACTTTTGAAATCGGTTCGGTAGTTCCAGAAATTGCCTCCTACAAACAAACAAACAAAAAAGTTACTTCTTTATAATATTAGTACAGATATTTTGTGTTTAACGTGTATTTTATAAGAGAATTGTAGTACTTTAGCATGCATCACATCTTATTGAGTGAGTATTCCTACCGTTACGAAATATGGATTTCTTGTTTTTGGACATCGATAAGAACAACAGCCCTTTATATGTCAATTCATATTTTATTAATGAATTAGCGGACTCGCCCGGTGTTGCCTGGGCCCGTGATAATAACCTTAAAATTGTATGATTTTATATCTTTAACCCAATTTTGTTTGAATGTATACATTTAAATAAAAAAACTCGTGAAAAATTATTGATAATTAGAGGTAAAAGTGCTCATAAGAAAACATTTTCTTGTTTTTTTTTTTTTTTTTTTTTTTTTTTTTCGCATAAAGACGTGTCATAATTTACAAAAAAAAAAAAAAAAAAAAAAAAAAAAAAATGGTTCTTGTGGTCCAAATTTTTAGAAATTTTTATCGGTTTTATAACCCGTGTAAAAAGTTTGTGAAAAAATATCCTTATCTAGTTGTAAAAGAAATATGTTTTCTTCTCGCATTTTAACACTTTCCAACAAAGTTGAAAGTGTTTATGGATTCGGTTTGTCTGTTTGCCGCCTGTTTTTCTGTCCGTGCTCTAACTAGCGTAAATATACTCAGATTGTCATGCAACTGATATATGTTATTGAGGTTTACTATGACATGTTCGGTATTGAAAATGAAATGTATAGCATTTTGTAGTTCATTTACAGGTTAAAAGAATTATTTTACATTACGGCCTATGGGAAAAAATCGTTTGTGGTGTATTTTAATGATGTTACTGGATTTCAAACATATTGAATTTCATATATATCACTGACGTGCATTATAAGATGCTTACTATGAATTATGGAATACATTAGCATTCATCGCTTATTTATAAGGATGCACAAAGGATTTCGGTTACCGTTCTGACTATGAACGATAATTGCAGGAAGTGCGATTTCCGTAATTGCAGGGTTTTTTAATTATAACTAATTTTTTGCATATTGCGTGATGTGCATAAATTCTATAGAGCATATACAGGGCTGCACAAAAGCTCTCGAGTACATTGCCGCTCATTTACGGAAAATGACGAGTGGGAATTTTCAACTGTGTTATACGTTTCCTAACTGAACTAAATTTGAACATACTATGTAGTATATATACAAATCTATTGATCATATGCAGCGCTGCACACAAAAATTCGGATTTTTTTTCCGATTAATACTGAAATTGGGATTTCAAATATGTTAAGCGCTCTCCAACTTGTTTACTTAGATATCATCTTTCATGAAGTCATCTATGAAGTTTCTTACAATATTCTGAATGTGATGTAAAGAGTTTTATAATCTATGCTTAACGCATGATTTTCCATTCTTCTTTTTTTTTGTTTTTTTTCGCGTCGGATTCTTTAATATAGCAAACAAAAATAGTTCTCATTTTTCAAACTCTGTGAAATTTTAATCGGTTATAAATATAACTGTATCCAAGCTATCTTTAAAATTTCGTGAAAAAAGATGTATATTTAGTAGAGAAAACATGAGCCGAAGCCGAACAAAATCGCACCGAAACAGCCCGCGTTTTGTCGTTTTTATCGAACATTTCTCAGATTTCTTTTTAAATATTTGTACTTGTCAGAACGTTTCAAAATTTTTATAGTTGATGAAAATCTGGTCTGCCAGGATGCTGTAAAAGATTGTGCCAAAATACGGACGTTTAGTTACTTTTAGCGTAGAAAAAGATAGTCTCGAAGTGACCTGCAGTTGCCACTACTTTTTAAAGGGTTAAAATTCGTATTTTTAAAAACCGATTGCACCGTTGAAAAGAACAAGATCTCAGATTTTAGAGGATGTATTTTGTTTGTCGGTCGGTACCCCTAAAATTGCGCTCTGAGAGAGCATTTCCGTAAAGGGGAAAATGACAACCGTGAAAACGGAGCTTTTTAATATTTATTTTCAAAGGGTTAACAACAGCACTTTTTAAAACTGAATTCCGAAGTTTAAGTCTTAAAATTCGAACTTAAAAAATATGTCTTCCGTTTTTCCGTATCACGAACGGTTTGGCCGACGGACGTTAAAACAGAAGGCCAAAACACGCCAGCATTTGGTTCTTCTTTCCCTTCCGCTGGAGAATCAGGTTCTAGGCATGCGCACGAGCGTTGACCGAGTTTTGAAAAATAAAAAAATTATGAGTTGTTGATTAATATGTCTGCTAATTAGCAAAACATTAAAAATCCGACACTCAGGTGCATCAGGACCAGCCTTGGACTATCCTCATCCAAATTTTGAGACTTGCATATGCGATAGATTTCTCTAAGTCATCGCGAACAACCAGGCCTAAACACAGAGCGAAACTTTTGTTTCTTTTATTAATACAGATAGATAAATTCCAGAAGAATGATGAATTCACAAGGGTAAGCAAACAATATTTACAAAAGAAGCAAATGCCTTAATTTCACAGCTAAGCAGTTACAAACAAATAGCGTAATCAATAGAAATCACAGGAATAAAATATTGCAAAACATACATTAAAGTCTCAATTGAGCACTTTCGTATTCATTTAAACATAAACAAGTTGTACGTCAAACGTGACAAATAAGGTGCGGTCGTACTATAACTAGTTTTATAAATATTCAGATCTTGGTGCAATAGCTGTTGCACTCTTATGGAAAAATGCATGAATACAGAATTTATTTTATGTGTAGATTTTCATATTATAAAAATTATTTTCTTTTTCTTTTTTATGAAATTAAGTTTCAAAGCACTTTTACAAACAATTAATTACAATTCTGTTATACTAAAATTAAACTATGCACATATATCCAATACAAGACAATGTAAAAAAAATCATCGTTATTATTTCACTGAAAAAATGAATTATATCGTCTGTTATTATGATATGATTAGTTTTCGTAATAAAATAAGTACATTTTAAATTGCCAACATTTTACCTTTTGTTGATAGTTACTGAAAATTCCAATGGGAAACTTAAGCCTACCTTTGAAAATTTCAGAACTTGAAATTCATATTTAGACTCTTTTCCATTTAATATCTACTTTATTAATATCTTTTTAAGTTGTGATTTGATTTTCATAAAATTTGTAATTACTCGACAAAATTCTACAACGATTATATATATTAAATTTCAAACCATTCGGTTGGGTAGTTGTTGCGGTGTTATATGCGGACAGACGGATGGACCAGACGACAACTGTAGGTGCTACGTGCTACGTAATTACATAATTACGAACGCACCTATATTCTGGGTAAAAGGATTTTGCCAAGCATCGACCAGTTACGGCCATATTATTATAAGAGAGATTTTTGAAAAAAAAATGTATTACATCTATGTACTACATCTATGTATTACACCTATGTATTACATCTATCTACATGTATTATATCTATTATCGTACAAGAAAATCCCTGATAGTCTTACACCCTGTTCACATCGCACATTTAAGATAACTTAGACCGCCATTTTTAAGGTGGTACCCTCCAGGAATTGAATACATGTCCACACCGCAAAACTCATCAAAGATAATTCACTGAACATCACTGTGTCCGAGATCTGAGCAAACATAGAATGTGCGCATCCGCATATGCTAAAGGCAACCTTAACAGCCAATCAGCCAATCAGCCTCCAGAGCCAATCAGAGTGAGTGGTAATGGTTGTATCTAGCAATAGAAAGTTCTGGAACTCCCTCAGTGAGTTCAGCGGTCTTAAATATCCAATAAGATATCTTAACTATCCAATCTGAACGTAGTATTACAAAGTAGTCACCCTTTCTCTCATCCAAGACGGTGCTTGGTATCAAACCAGTGAACGTCGGGTCAGGTTCCTTATTAGGTGCGTTCGTAATTATATAAATACGTAGCACCTATAGTCGTCGTTTGGTCCGTCCGTCCGTCTGTCTGTCTGTCTGTCCGCATATAACAACGCAAAAACTACCCAACAAATTGGTTTGCAATTTAAAATATATTATTTTTTCAGAATTTTGTCGAGACATTTCAAATTTTATTAAAATCGAATCAAAACTTTAGGAGATATTAATAAAAATATTTATTAAGAAATTTGATTTTTTTTTTTTTTAAATCGGTGCTTTTTTGTTATAGGAGCTTCCGATGGATGTTAAATCGTCAAGCGACCGAGATGCTTATTTTATTACAGAAATTAATCTGCAGACGATATAATTCATTTCACAGAATTAGAAATCATCAAGATTTGAATATTTATATAACTAGCTGATACATATATATCTGAATATTTATATAACTAGTTAAGATATTTGTATGAACAGTGTCATAAAATATATACTTAACTAGCTGTTTAACCCGTTCTACGCACGGGATATCATGAATTTAATTCTAAAACGTGCGTACGAACGCACCTCGTTTGTAACGTTTGACGTACAATTTCCAACTTGTTTAAAAATATGTTAACACATATTTTCATTAGGTAATACATACTGAGATGAATACACTTTAATCCTAAAAGAAAGCGTGTCTGCCACAGTCAGTACAACGTAAAATGATTTATATATTTTGTTCTAATAACCGTATTTATTTTCAGTTTGCATCATTTTATTCTTAAAGCATCAAAAAAAAATTTTTAGCTAGGAAAGTAAAAATGGGTATCCTACGAAACTTTTGTGTACCGTACCCTTTAAGTACCTGTTCAATTTGTTTTTCGTTTCAATTATTTTTTACACCAACACACACTCGATACTCGAAACTGAGAGAACATAATAGGATAGACAACCTTGCACTCACACAGGGTTCGTTTTAAAATATAAAATTCGATCTGTTCATGTCGAATGTTCGCAAAGGCTCTCCCCTTACATCTAATTTTGTTTCACACTTAATCTGGTTTCATTGAATACCAATATGGTATTTAGATATGAAGTATTTTAATGTAATATTTAGTATTTAGACCGAAATAAAATAGTCAGATATAGTTTATTAATGTATAAAATATATTTTGTATTAATAATTAAATAGTTTTACTAGTATAAAATATTTCGAATTATTATACATTACAAAATAATATTTAATTGACGGGATATGGCCTTTTAAAATTACTAATCTATTCAAGTTGTTGATATTTTCTTTTGTAAACTTGCCTTGTTTAAATTTAATTACGCAATATTATCAAATAAATGGATATTTTTTGTTTCAAGGATGTCTGTCCTATGAATAGCAATTCATTAAAACATACTTTAGCTATATTCATGTTATGATTATTTAATTTAAGACATAAAACTCCCAAGTAAAGAAAGGAAATAAATATTTAACTACACAATTTAAACAATCCCCACTACAAGACAACAGGGATGGGCTGCAATCTGGGGAGAGATGGAGGGGTTCCCCCACTCAAAGAAATTTGATATTTCAGAATGTAGCATTCATCACAGTTCAGACTCAAAAAAAAGAAAAAGAAATAAAAGCAGAAATTGCACAAAAGCTCAAATAACTTGTCAACTTTTATTAAACTGGAAACATAAGCACTGAATAAACATTTTAAACACAACAATAAATAATTATTAATAATATTTACTAAAACAATGCTAATACACTATTCTCAAAATGAAACACGCCCATCATCAATGGCTAATTTTAAGGTCTCCATAAGGGCATACTCAGAAAATTTTGAAAAAATTACAGAATATTTTTCTCATGAGGATATATACGTTTATATAAAAAAAATTGCTGTGGAACCTCGATATAACGCCCGTAAAAAAAATATGAAAAATTCGCGTTTTTGGTGGTTTATCGCTGGTTGGCAACACAACGAAATTAAAGAAAAAAAAAATAAAAAATAAAATAAAATAAAATATTTTTGATAAATACTTTATTACGAAAAACTTTTTCTACTCTTTATACTGAACTAGTTTAAGTATGTTTAGCTTAAATAAATAAAATTTTATAGCTGTAGTTTTGCCATATATATTTATATGTATACATAAAGAAAATTATCGTATTCTACGGTTTAGAACAAAATTTAAATTGATTAAAAATGTTTTCAACTAAAAATTAATGTCCCATTCTGAGAACTGTCAATTTGACTTCGATATTGCTAGTGTTGGACACAACAAGAGAAAAGTATTAATGCCATGGAAACAACGACTTATTCAATGTCGAAATGTATTAATGAAAGCGTTCTTAATCGGGCAGTTACTGGCGGTTTTCTTCGAACCTTGCCGTAAATACGGGTTAGGATCTCTTAGAAAGACCCCCCATAGAGGACACTCCCCCTAGGGCCTATATCCCTCGTGTAGATAATCGGCCGTCATAAATCAACCAACCAACCAACCAGTTACTCTTACACTGCAAAACTGTTACACTATTAAAACTGCAGTTACTGTTACACTTAAGACTTATATTATCCTGCCGGCGAAACCGTGGAAATCAGCAATTCGGAACTTCTACATATCCTCATTAATAAAAATCTATGCGTTGCTGACGACTGGGATTTTCGCTAATCGTTGCCACAGATTAATCTCGGGAAATGAAATATTTGAAGATACTGAAAAATAATCGTTCGAAAAGTATTTGTCAGAAAATTGTTAGACAAACTGCGTTAGAAAGGTAAAAAATTGTATTTTTCTTGATATAAATTTCAAATCCACTAATTATGCCATTTTTCAAATATTGAATTTTAAAAATTACCAAATTTTACAAGGGAGTACCATAGCGAAAACTTCACGCGTAAAAAGATAATGATAACAGCAATGTGTCAGCACGAGTCACAAATTATTGTAGCCTTATTATTCTGTTAAAACATAAAATTGAATTATGATGTCACGAGTGCATGATTTTTATTTAATTCTCGACAAATACTATATGCACCATTTCTTTTTAGTTATGAAAAATATAGGTTAATTCACGTTATTAAAAAATGTAGCTATAAAACATATAAATAACTGGAAAACGGTAAGTAATAAATTGTAAACGTATTAAAAAAACATTACTTAGTGAAATAAGTATTCGTTTTTATGTTATTTTAGGATATTCCAGGTAAAGGTACAGATAACTTTAAAATACAAGGTTAAATTCACCAATATATTTAGTTTGATTCAAGGTTCTTTTGGAGAAACCGACAAGCGCAGCGGGCGTAGTCTGCTAGTATTATATAAGTTTATAGAAAAAATAATAAACTATTTAATCGTTTAAGTTTAAATTCATAAAGTACTACGCATTTAAGCACTCATTTAACCAAAAATTTTCGAATAGATTAAAGTGCATTGGCTTGTATTTGGCGAGGAGAAAGAGTTGCATCTTTATGTGCATCTTTATGTACATCAGATCGCATCTTTATTTGCCAAATACTCGAAAGTATTTTATTTTTTTTTACAGTTTTTCAACTGGGATTCCGCTAAATTTGACTGGTCTCCTTTATTACGTACATAAGTTCGTCCATTAGCTCTTTTCTTTCTTTTTTTTTTTTTTCAAAATATTCTGAGTATGCGCTTTAAGGATACTTTCCTTGTCAGTCAGCTGTGCACATCAAAGTAAAAATAAATTTTTGACCTTCCCCCCAAACCCTCAAATTATATTCTAATACAGAGCTCAAACACTCCTCCCTCCCCAGAAGAAACCTATGAAATAGTACAACAAATTGTTTAAAATAAAAGTAACAATATGAAGCTCAAATATTTTAGTGCTGCCATCTATGATGTTTTAAACAATCTATTTAAATAAACACGTGCAGTGATTGAGTATCCTTGGAGTTATTTCTTAAAGTATAAAACAAAAATAAATGTGAATTTTTCTGTTCCCGTAGTCAAAATTCTAAAAATTAAACGTTTTAAACTGTTCGTACTTTAAAAAGTTGATAAAATGTAAGATTCAAAACCACTCTTTTTTACAGCACCGAAATGCAAATGTTTGGTGCTGCCATCTGTTATTTTCAAAATAAATCTATTTGAATAAGCATGTATCGTCATTGAATATTCTTAAAGTTAATTCTTAGAATATAAAATAGAAGTAAAACCAGAAAAAAGGACGATTATTTTTTTTTTTTTTCGATCAAAATTCTAAGAATTAAACGCTTGAAAATATTTTTATACATATAAGAACTAAGAAGTCCACGCACACGCAAGTAAAATATGTATAAGACTGTCATCCTCAAATTCTGACAAATTAAAATAGTATTTTTTCTAAATACCACTTCTAATTTAACAAAAACCACACAATCCACTTTTTGTTAGAATGAAAATGAAATTCATTACGATATAAAGAAGAAAGGAAATAAGAAAAGAAAAGAAAATTCTGTCGAATGTCATTCAGAATGTGAGACATATTTTACTCCTACAATACGTGTATGAGTTTGTAATTGTCGTAAAAATATTATGTATTAAAATGTGACTGAATGTTTGTATTTCAAATCTACCTCTCCCAGAATATGGCGAATTGCGATTACGAGCTGAAACGAACACCAGTTATTCATAAGGAGGCGATGATGTTATAAAAGCTGTTAAAATTTCAAAATTTCACTATTATTTATTTTTTATTTTTTATTTATTATGAAATTTCTGAGACGAATAAATATGATGAAAATTACATTATTCCATTGTTACTAAAAAATAAAAGAAAAAAAGAAGGGAGAAGAAAAGGTGTAATAGTAACACGAACTGCCAGATCTTTATTGGTTGGTTGGTTGGTTGATTATTGACGGCCAATTATCTACACTTGAGATATAGGCCCGGGGGCAGTGCCCTTCGTGGGGGTCTTTCTAAGGGAACCTAACCCGTATTTACGCATGGATGGCTCGAAAAAACCACGGCTCGAATAAAACCACGAAAACTCCGAACGTTTAGGCCGACGGGCGCGATTGGGATCGAACCCAGCACCTCCCGTCTACCAGCTTCGACAGCAGAACCTCTCAGCCACTGGGGGGGGGGGACTCCAGCTCTTTATTGATACCAATTTCATTAAACTTTAAAACAAATAGTATTTTAATAATAATTTCGTTAAACAACGTTTAAAACTTCTCTCGTGGGTCTGACATCATTGTCAAAAGAAATCATGTATGTTAACTCCTAAAACTTACATATTTTCTAGACGCACTTCGAAGGGAAGTCAGTTTCATTGATCAAGATCCGAAATTGAGGTTAAATTTTCAAAGGAATAAATGCTTTCGATAAACATCGTCCTATTTGTAAACTTGCATTTACATTGAGATATTTGCAATCGTTTCATAACTTCATTAAAATCAAATTATTTTCAATAAAAAGTTAAAATTTCAGCAAATTCACCTTGTTTAATAATTAAAATTAAAATTCATGAAGATACAACTAAATGTAACTATATTGCTTGAAGGTGCGTAAAAACATACATAAAAACATTTAAAAGCACATTAAATTCCTTTTAAATTTTCAAAACGTTTTCAACCGAATTACTCGGTCATCATCAGTGATAATACATCGTTACAGACTATTTCTTTATTAACGATGTATTATCATATGATATCCACGCAGTCTGGAATGAATTAATACATCATTGATTACCTTTCCCATCCCACCTTATATTCCAAACCCTTCAAGTAAAATAGTTTATTCCGGGCAAGTAAGAAAACGCGAAGAGACAACAACTCAACTCAACAATTAGTTTTTCACTGATGATGACTGGGTAGTTCAGTTGAAAACGTTTTGAATTTTCTAAAGGAATTTAATGTGCTTTTAAATGTTTTTATGTATGTTTTTACGCAGCTTCAAGCAATATATTTACATTTAGTTGTATCTTTATGAATTTTAATTTTCAAATTATTTTTGTATTGTAATTATGGTAATTTCATTCACAATTCATTGTAAAGTCCTTATAACAAATTTAATAAAAAAAAAAATTTGTTTTTCTTAGTAAGAAAATTGATTTGCATTTATACATTTTAATTGTAAAATAGTTTCCGAAACATTTTATTCCGTCAAATTAAAAATCGTTTTCTATAGGTTGTGATTTTTGCCCTACAATATTCTTTTCTTAGAAGTGACTTTCAATATCGTTAATATATAAAGTTATTATTTTTTTTTTTTTTTGTTTCCTAAAACCTTTTAATTGCGGCTATCTATTTTGGAGTGTGTATCGCATATTGTATAACATTTATTTATTTATTGGAATGCATTGATAATGTAATTTTTAATGTAATTTTTAATAATTGTACATCACAAATCACATAATTTTCTGTTAAATCTTTGGGATTAACTCTTTTTAATATTTAGAACAAATTAAGATTTCTTCTATTTCCCAAAATTGAGACATCTCATGCAATGCAAATGCAAGACCGGGCACACCGGGTTGTAACTAGTTATTCAATCTTGCGAGTTCGAATAATAATAATAATAAACACTCGATTAAAAGAGAGAATAGATGATACAGTCAAATCTCATTAACATGAACACGCTTAACGTGAATTACTTTTAGCATGAACTGTTTCCGATTGCTCCGTCCAGTTGTATGTAATGTATTTAAGTTCGGATAACACAAACTACTTTTAACACGAACAAAAAAAGTTTCCCCTTGAGTGTTCACGTTAACGAGGTTTGACTGTATTAGCTAATTACAAACCAATATCACAGCATAATTTAATCTTTTCTTTCATCAGAATTGAATAAAAGCTGATTGCAAAGAGTATTTTTTGCTCAATATCATAAAAAGTGGTATAAATTCTTGAGTAGGTATTACAAAATGTGAATTCTTTTTAACTGTAGTTTGATTTTAAGAAATATATAAGGAAAATTCTCCTATGCTCAACACCCTCCACCTCCCCCCCCCCCTCCCTCCACACACACACCACCACCAAGAAGTCATCCACAACGAGATAAAATGTTTTATAAGTATACTTTTAAACTATTTACGTTCAAAATGAAATAGTATAATCTTCCAATATGCAGTTACCTTTCAAAAATCATAACATTGAACATTTCTTGCGAAAAAATAGCGCCACAAAATTTTACTATCACTAATTCCAAACTCAACTCTTTATGGTAAATTTGTACAACATTTGCAATAGACGTTGGAGATTATTGTTTGGAAAAAGATATATTAAAAGTCTGTTTTTCATTTGGCTATGATGTCATACACTCACGCACAGTTTTTTTTTGTTTTTTTGTTTTTTTTAATCGTTTATAAAAAGGAAAAAAGTCGCCAAATTTAGGTGATTAATCACGGCATCATAGTTGCACTGATTAATTTTTTTTTTTAATTGTGCTGCCATCTGATGTAAAATCCATTATTTAAAATTATAATTTGAATATCGATCATCCAAGAAATGTATAAATAATAATTTATTTTGTTCATAATTTTTTATTCAAACACATTTTAAATAATTGGTAAGTTATATTGTTTTTCTTAAACAATCAGAAGAATGATCTTCATAAGATCATATTATTAAATACATTTTTCTATGAAGTTAATTATTAATCAGAAGACATGCTTAAACGATGTATGGCAACCGATTGCAACCATAAACAAGAATGAAAAAGCATGCATCAAGCGTAGATTATGAAACATTTCCACCACATCCAGATAACTGTAACGAACCATCACCGTTAAATAAGGTGAGAGAAAATATGTAAATAAAGAGTTTAGAAAACACATAACACATTTAAAAATCCAGTTTCAGCAATTACTACCTATAGCCACGAAAGTAATCCAATTATCTTGTACAGCCCTGTATTTGATCTAGAGATTTTCATATAGACTACATAACGTGCTAAAATTGAGTTCATTTAGAAAACGCATAATATAGTTAAAAATTCACTTTTAGCAATTTTCGCCAATTGATGGAAATGCACTGGATTTTTTTTTTTTTTAGCTCTGTATATTAACTACAGACTTTCATATACACCGCATACTAAACTAAAATTTAATTCATTTAGGAAACGCATAACACAACTAAAAACGCACTTCCAGCAATTATCAACCCTAAACGTCAAACGAATTGCCCTGTACATGAATTTATTTATATTCCACAAACTTCTCTTAGTATAATAAATATAGTTCAGCAGAAAAATGCATAACACAATTATAAAACAATTCACGTCCGTACCAGTAATACTTACGAATTCTTTTTTGTGGCCCTGTATATGATCAATAGAATTTATAAATACCAGGTAATGTGCAAATATTTATCTAACCGAATTATTTTGTGTCTTGTGTGTACCTGCACATGAACGATGAACGATGAACGCCAAAGCTGCGTGAATTGATTCCCATGACTCTCTTTTATTAATATCATGCCCTCATTGAAAGTGGTGTTACCCTTTAATCGGGCCCATCATGGCCCCTGTGGTGCCTTCGTATTTTAAAAATATATCTTCGGGAAATTAATATATTTAACTAACACATTTTTCGGTGAGCTCGTTTTGAAGAATGTCTCCATTTTTATAGCTGTCAAAATTTTTCTAAAATATAGAACTCTTACTCCGTTTAGTTAAGATTTCAACATATATAAATAAAGTATATGTTTATAAATTAAGTATATGTTTTAGAAATATTTTGACAGCTAAATAAATAAATAAATAAAGAGAAAGGGGGAGCTCTTTTAAAAATAGTACACAGCAAAAAAAGTTAAAAATAATAATTTCCTAAGGAAATATTTTAAAAATACGAATGCATAAAAAGGCTGTAGGAAGGCTGTAGCAAGGGGTATTTGAGATCTCACTGGCGAACACACAGCATTAGTTCGCCGTGACTCAATCCCCATCCCACCCCCTCAGTCCAATCCAATTACTATTGGGCCATTCTCTGATAATTCTTTTGTCTGTTGCTAAATAATATGAATTAAGCAAGTCAACCATGGACATTTAAATTTTTTGTCAACATTTCTTTTTAATCATTTTCACATTTTACTACATCGTGCTCTAGTTTAAATTTGAGGGGGGGGGGGAGGGAAATCAACTTCTGTTTTATTTATTTATTTATTTATTTTAAATTTATTTGGCATTTTAGACATAACAGAAAACATTTCTATTAATTATCCTTATTTAAGGATTGTCTCTAGAGGAACTTGTCATTACCGAGGTAATTATTCATTCAACTTTCCACTAAATGGCGTTTTCATATTAATAACGTTCATAGACCATACAGCTCCACGTGTTTTTACAAGCAGTGATGTCTTCTTTTGTTTAAATATGTAAGCACAACTTCCCTTTGTCCCTCATGTTCCCACATTTAAGTCAATGTATTTATTATGTAGTATTACCAAGTTTATTATTGCTGAAATACAGTGTTGAATTCAGGCACTTTTCTCCGGGAGGGATTTCTGTGACCCATGAGGGGGGGGGGGGACACTGTAGAGTTCCGGGGGAGGGGATTGCACTTTATAACCATTAAAAGCATAAAATCTCAAATCTTCCGGGGCGACATTACAATGCTTTGGGAGGGAGGATGCCAGCCCCTGAATTCAACACTGCTGAAATATATATTTAAACTTTGTTGAATGAATTCTAAAAAAAAAAAAAAAAAAAATGCGACTGCTTTCAGAATAACATAGCTGCCAAATTTTGCGCTCTTTGTTAGCACTAAAATTTTCTATTCAATTTTACTGGTAAGAAAAAAGCATAAAAATTGGCAGCTATGGAATACACCATAAGCATTCAATTTTTATAGTTTAGCCCTAAAATAGTCTTAACGTTAAAAATGCCATTACCATTTCTTTTTGGAGCTATGGTAATGATGCTTCAGGCACAAAGCATTGAGAATTTTAGATATTTTTAAAAAATCATTACTATTCCTAACCTAAAATTGCCATAATTTTATTATATGGAGTAATTTGAGCTAAAAATTAGGAAATAAAACAACAAAATTTAATTTTTCTAAATCGAAATTTTCTCATTATCAAATCAACTCAGCATCTTTTTGCCTTCCCTCGTCTATACTGGTTTAGTTTGAAATTTAGTTTTGTTGCTCGAATGAGTAATATCGAAGGTAATCGCTTTTTATTTTATTTTATTTTATTTTATTTTATTTTATTTTATTTTTTATTTTTTGCATTTAAATAAGATATTTATGCAACTACAACAACAAAGAAATAAGACCCTTACAATGGAGTTTTAAATGAATGCACATTATTCAAGCAAATGAGTTTTTGTTTTTGATTTTGTAGGATGTTTCAAGGAATGACTAAACAAATTATTTTATTTGAAATACTGTTATTTATTTATTTTGGTTATAAAGTTGTTATACAAAGAAGAATCTTCGTTCTTACACAAGTATCTAATTTCTTTAGGACACCCAAAATCTCCACGACGTTGAAACTTTAGTATCAGAGAAATATTGGCAATAGTGAGTCACTGTAGAACAAAGGCTTGGTTAATATAGGACATTCATCATTTCGTTACTTGAGATTAGAAAGAAGTACTTAAGAAAAAGAAAGAAGGGAAATCTTAAATAATCTCAAATCTCTAAATTCCATCCAGTATCAAAAGAGTTTTTACACTACATATTTCAACAATGTTGAAACTTTGCCATTAGATATATTATTAGGTTACCATATACAGGATGTTTCTGAAACTATGGTCAGAATCATAACAGGTGACATGACAATTCAAAGAATTTTTATATAGAAAAATATGCTCGTAATCCATTTGAACAATCGAAAATACATTGTCTTAACACCATCCGAACTCGAGTTTTCGTTCATAACTGTAACAATAATAGAACTATTTTAGAGAAATCTTCAATAGACTTATTCTGTTTTCGGTAAAATGTGATAAAATCACAAGAAATGTCATAAATTGCCATCATCAACGTACAAACAACACTGAATTTGATGCTTTAAACTACTGAAGGTAGCAGGCAGTGTAGACGATGTTACTCACTGAAGTACAATTATAGCAGTTTTCTTGATGGTATGACATTTTACAAACAGGAAAGTTATTCTGTTGAAGATTTCGCTTATACAGGGTGTCCCAGGATTATTGGGACAAACTTTAAGGGGAGGTAGGGGACACCACAAGGACTGAGATTTGCACAGCAACCCATGGTCGGAAAAGGCTTCGTTCGCCGTTAGGTGGTGTTGTTCACAAGAGCATTGGAGGATTAGCATCTGCAGATTATCACATATTTTTGCACGAAGTGCTACCAAGCTTACTTGATACTATGCCACAACCTGTCAGATGCCATATGTGCTTTCAATATGTTGGGGCACCTCCCTATTATGACAGATGTGTTCGTGAGCATTTGAATCAGGTGTTTGGTCACCGATGGATTGGTCGTGGTGGACCGGTTCACTGGCCACCACGCTCTCCTGATTTAAGCAGCATATATTTCTTTCTTCGGGGTACACTGAAAAATGCTGTGTACGCAACGCCTGTGGATTCCGATATGGATCTGGTTGCATGACTTGTCTTGCTGCTGCGGATAATCAACAAACCCCAGGTGTGTCCGCCAATCCATGGTCCGAAGGAGTAGTGCATGCATCGCTAGCAATGGTGGAAACTTTGAACATTTTTTGTGACATTTTCACATATCATCTACCACAGCACATGTAATATCTTTCAACAATAAATTATTTCAGATGATCTCAGTCTTGTGTCTCTTTGTTTCTTGAATCTGTCATACTACTTTCTCGTGCCGTTTCCGACCATGGGTTGCTATGCAAATCTGAATCCTTGTGATGTCCCCTACCTCCCCTTAAAGTTTGCCCCAATATTCCTGGGACACCCTGTATATAGTCATTATTGTTACAGTTATGAACGAAAATTCATGTTCGACGTGGTGTTAGACGCCCTGTATTTTTTATTGAATAAGTGGATTTTAATTCATGGTTTCGCAATCAAAACTTGTTTGTGTTGTCTTGTATTACCATCCCTTATTGTTCTGACCATCAGTTCAGGTATAACCTGCATTAGCGAATTATTAACTTACAAAGGATAATTACATTTTCGACTCTTGAGATTCACTAATATTTAATAAACTTTGAGATTAAAATTTTAAAAAAGAAGAAGAAGAAACAATAATAAAAAAGAAAAAAAAACATTATAGTCAACTAGTTTCCAGTATCGGCTGAATTTAGACCGTATATTTCTACAAAGCTGAAATTTCAGCATAAAAAAAAAACATTGTACAATATTGAATCACCAAATAGCACAAGCTTAGCTAACGTTGGATAATTATTATTTGGCCACCTGGGATCCGCTAGTGTTTAATAGCCTTCAAGAAAAGAAAAAAAAAGAAGAAAAGAAGGAACAATCAATTAGTTTTCACTCTTTTTTGAAAGGGCGTGATCCCTTGTAATAATGAAAGTGAAAGTTAAGAATACTTCACAAAGCATCGTAAATTACAGATAGAATGTATCTATACTGCAGGTCTTTAAACTATCGAGGGATTTTTAATGTCTCACAAGGACATTGCAATCGTAAAATAAAACCAGCCCATACTTTTTATTATTTTATTTTTTTTACAAGCGAGTCAAAGAAAGTGGAAGTCTGGCTTACTGTTACTTTTTATTTATTTTTTGATTTCACGTGGGCCATCAGAAAAACCAGTAGTGAATGTTAAAAGTCCATTCACGAATTTGTATCGCCCTGAGCTTGAATGAAGGCGCCGGCTAAACCTTGAAGAGGGCCCCAACATGCACTACTTCTCCAGTTCATTCACACCTTGTTTCTGAGTCTTTTTTTATGGCACTGTGTTTTGATACCAGCGCTCAGGTATTTAGCATCACATGGTGTGTCTACCTGTTGCTGTAATGTTCAGAGGCAAGAGGGTGAAATGTTACCTAATTCGAATTGTACTTTTAAAAGTAATTTTAGTGTTTTGAAATATTTTTATAGAATATTTTCACCCTTCCTTTCTGAGTCTTTTTTATGGCACTAGGTTTTGATACCAATTTCTCAGGTATTTAGCATCATACGATTTGTCTATTTGTTGTATAGTAATGTTAGAATCTTAGAGTTAAGGGCAACAGGATCAGATATACGAAAGGTAACCCGCAATTCGACAGGTGTTTGTAAGAGTAGTTTTGCGTTTTTGAATATTTTTATGTTTATAAGACAGAAAACATTTTTCATACTTCGTTTTTGAATCTTTTTTATGGCACAAGTTTTAATACTAACGCCCTAGTATTTAGCACCATACGGTGTCTATCACGTTGCCGTAATATTAGAGTTAATGGGCAACAGCGTGAAATGCACATATGTGTTTGCAAGCGTAAGTTTGAGTCTTTGAATATTTTTATCAGTTTATAAGACATAAGACATTTTTCATACTGCTTTTTTATGGCACTATTTTTTGACAACAAAGTCTCCAGGATGACATGGTGTCTAACTCTCTCATTAGCACTAGAGTTAATGGACAACAGGGTCATATGAATGAAATTTACCTAATTTGTTGTCCCAGTAATTTTGCATTTTTATCAGTTTATATGACAGAATGAATTTAATTTTTTTTGACAAAATCCTGTAATGCTAGGGAATAATCCGAATTAAAATCGTTAGTAGGTTTCAAACAAATCTACACAAGGCCGGTATCTGCTGCTTTATGTGTCCGCACGTTCAGTTACGTTTAAAAAAAATCCCTGTATAAAAATTGCAACTGGTGTTGTTTTAGAGGTATGAATGAATAAGTGTATACTGAAAGATAAGAACATTCAAATAAGCATACGAAATTATTTTAACCGTCTCATAACTGGCGTACCTGCCAACCTCCAACTCTTCTTCCGTAAAAAGTGGGTTAATTTGGCCCAGGTTAAATAAGTTTCAAACCAGAAATTTTTTTTAGAAATAAAATTCGAATATTTCCACTTAGAAACATGAAAATAAATAAAGACATACAGTGGAAATCCAGATATACGTTACCTGGATTGTACGTTTCCCTCAGTTATACGTTTCAACTCAGCGGTCCCGGCCGCTTGCCATTAAAAATTAACTGAGTTATACGTTTTGAGTTGTACATTTCCGTCAGTTATACGTTACGTTTTTGCGTCCCCAGCCAAAATTTTGTCTCATTTATGCATTTTGTAACCGGAAACACTAACGACGCGTCTGATGAGTATGATTTGAAAGATCTCACTCTAACTTCGGAGCTTCTCTGGGATTTTGACGTTGTAAAATGGTTCGTCAGTAGTAAAAACAGTAACGGTAAGGTGACTGCATTATTTACAGAAATGTAAAGTTTGCTGTTCAATATCAGCACTGCCGAAAAGAAACAATCGAATATTAGTGATTAATTCTACAAGATTCAACAAACTATTGAAATGTCGTTTGATAAATGATTTACATGCCAAGGCAATTCCAATAATTTCTTTTAAGTACACGATGTGTATTGAAAATATTTTTAATAAAGCTTTTATGATAAAATAGCTTCATGTATACTTTTCTTATGTACTTTTTTCTACTCTGTTCCATTACCGAAACTTTATGTCACGGGTGCAGTAATATTTAGGAAACTTCCGTTTTTGATATGAAAGGTAACTGGAACTTCTCAGCGGAACAAAGGTTTTAGGATATATTTAAAAAATGGTTTCGGTACACCATTAATTGAGTTGTACGTTTTACTGAGTTATACGTTTTGTTTTTCGGTCCCGAGCAAAACGTATAACTGGAGTTCCACTGTATTAAATAAATTTTCTGGTTTGAAAATGCTTAACCTGGGTCAAATTAAACTACATTTTACGGATGAATAGTTGGAAGTGGGAAAGTATGGAATGACATGCTCATATGATGTTGTATTCAACCCCCCCCCCCCCCCATGGCGAACTGTGCATATGCCATTTTTTCCCCCTGTGCCATTTATAAAAGGGTAACAAAATTTAATCAACGTCCTAATCTTAAACCATTTATTTTATAACATATATTTTTGTTCGGTCAAATATTTGATTGTTGTTTTTAATGAAGTATAATTTAATGCATCCTTTCACATATCCCCAGCTCCTGATATTTTTTATACTTTTTCGAAAATGCTTCTTTTAAACCATTCTTTATCAACTTCTTATTTAACACTATTCAATGAAAGAGATTCAGCGCCTCAAATCATTCAAAGTTTTAGAGATTTGTCAATTTTGAGATATTCATGCTAAAACACCCCAGATGTTCTTCAATTTTAAGCAAAATTTTAGAATTCTAACCTTATTAGAAAGCGAGCTACAGCTGTTTCACAAATACCTGTGAACGGTTTGCAAGAGTGGAAAATAAAGCTTGTATTTCTGTTTGTATTTTTAACACTTTCCAACATCATTGAAAAGTGTTTATGACTTCGATTTGTCTTCCGTATCTTGCTCTAATTTTTGTAAATATGTATGGATTGCCTCGATATTAATATATGTTATTGAAGAATACAGCGTGTTCCGCTATTCCGCATGATAATGAAGTGCATATAGTTCTTATAGTATATTTATAGTTCGTTTACAAGGATAAAAAAAATGAATACATTATGATCTGTGGTATAGAATTGTTTGAAGTATATTTTAATGGTGTTACACTAGTTTTAACATTACGAAATTCTTATGCATTAGTGAAATGCACTACAATATGTTTACTGTAGAAAATGGTGTGCGCAACGTTTATTATTAATTTACAGGACACACAAAACAACGTGCTGCATTACCGTCTATAGGTCTGTAGAAATAGTTTGAAGATTGCTTTATGGAATTTATATAAGTTATGGAGAAGTGCGATATGTTCAATATATAAAAAATGACATGCAACATATAGTGTTCTTTTACAGGGTCGCACTAAATAATTCAGAAACATTATCATCTATGAGCGGTAATTGCTGTAAGTGCTTTATCAGTTGTTCTATGCATTTTCAAGTTTAAAGAAATTACCGTATATTATGTGGCGTGTAAAAATGCTACAAATAATATACAATACTGCACAAAAGAATCCGAATTAAAAAACTACTTTCGATCGGAATTGCTCATAAGTAGTTTTTCAACTGTGTTACACGTTTTGAGCTGCACTACATCTTACTATTTATCAAGCGTGTCTAAAATTATTAAGAAA
Organism: Maratus michaelseni; assembly: GCA_963931845.1. NCBI lineage: Eukaryota > Metazoa > Arthropoda > Arachnida > Araneae > Salticidae > Maratus > Maratus michaelseni. Next base: position 193,579,226 of record OZ007587.1, read on the forward strand.
TTAATATACAGAGCTGCACAAGAGGATGCGGATGAATTTTTATCTATGGATGACAATTGCCAGAAAAGTGTTTTGAGTTGTGCAGTGAATTTTCTAGCTCAATTAAATTTTAGAATACTATGTGGTATATGTAAAAAAGAAATATATATATAAATATATATATATATATATATATATAGATCATATCCACGGCTGTACAAAAGAATTCAAATACATTATTGTTTGTACGCGGTAATTGCTAAAAGTAGGTTTTCAAATATTCTATGCGTTCCCTAAAATTTTTATTGGGATATCTATTTTCATCGTATGAAAGGAAACAAATTTTGCAACAAGCTTTTGATAGTGTTGGAAAGTTTTTCATAATGTATGTACAATACATGATTTTTCTTTCTTATTTTAAAACTACCTTCAAAATGCTAAAACTTTGTCATTTTTTTTATAAATTTGTTTGATTTTTTTTTCTTTTAAATCAAAGATATGAAATTAAAGAATCATATTTAAAATATCTTGCAAACATTTTTTTTAGATACAAATGTATGATAGTTTGATAGTTTTCATAGTTTAAACTAATTTCTGAAAACTATAATGTCATTAAATAAAATCTGATCGTTAAAATACGTTAGAAATTAAAAACATAAAAAATCGAATAAAAAAAATTACAAAATAAATAATAGAAGCAATTTAAAATTTTTAACCAAAGTTTAACTTTTCGAAATGTTTTTGGGAAAATAATCCTTTTTTTTTTTTTTTTTAAATTAAATTAAGTTATCTTAAACAAAAGCAAAATTAAAAAAGTTATTTAAAAAATGTATATTTATTCAGATAATATGTCTACTTAACTCATTTTTCACATATACATATATCTATTTATTTATTTATCATTTCAATAGAAAAACCTAAAATATACAATGATAAATTAATGACGATGACTTTTGAAATTCGTAATGTGTAGAATCATTTTTTTGATGACATTTTTACCCAAAATAATTTTCTCTACTCTTTTTAGATTTTTATTCATTTATTTATTTATTTATTTTACATCCGGAAATATTTTTGAATGAATCATTTGGAGACGAATTCCATGTTGGCTTTTATTAAAAATATAAAATATGTAATCGAAAAATATTCTTTAAAATAACTTTAGATTATTTATTAAATTTATATTTTACTCATTTTTTTATGATTTATTAAGCCGACTTGAAAAATAATAAATAATACCGCAGGCTAAGTAGTTAATGAAAGTAAATGTTTCAAAATAACTGCTTATATAACTTACTATCTCTTTCTGCAATTTTTCTTTTTGACCTTTTTTTATTTCAAGAAACATGTAGAACGGCTTTTTGAGCTATTAGAAACATTTCCCTACTTATTAGAAATCCTGCTCTTTATAAATGTCTGTGGAATAAATCAAATGAGTAGTTGAACTTAAATCCCAATTTCTTTCTTTCTTGTTTTTAATTTTTGCAACGTTTTTTATGCCAGTACATCTAGAATATAAATTGTTTTTACCTTGTTCATTCTTTACTTTCTGTACTACATTCTAACGCCATTATCAAATAACTTTTGTCTTTTTCTTGTATTTATAAATATATTTAGCATATCTTATTAAAAAAAAAAAAAAAAAAAAAAAAAAAAAAAAAAAAAAAATTATCGTGTTATTATTGTAGTTTCTCTAATTCGTGATAATTTTATTTCTTTACATAGTTGAAATAAAAGTTATTCGCTCTGAACATATTATTCACCAAAAAGACCTTAGGAAAACGGGAAAATTATCACTTTTGATGTAGGGATTATGCGTAGAACTATGGAAGAATTAGGAAGAATTGGGATTATGGAAGATTCCTATTTGTGTCATTTGTTGTGAAAAGTATTGTTATATTTTTTGTAAAAGGCTACTTCACTCACGCGAAAACACTCGGTTGCTAATATTAATCCTATAGGGGAAATATTTTAAGACATCTCGTTCGCATTTCAATATTTTTAAATGATTTATTATTATTATTATTATTATTATTATTATTATTATTATTATTTTTGCATTGGGTAATTGAGGTCGATCTCTGTGCAGTCCCTTTTGTACATTTTCGATTTTGATTACAAGTTTTTTTTTTTTTTTATTAAGATACACTTTCACTTTCGGAACCGGTTTCGAAAGTGAAAGTATCCTCATTTTAAATAAAACTGCAACCAAAATCGAAAAAGTAAAAAACCTCCTGCATAGAGATCGACCTCAGGCTATCCAATGCAAAAAAAAAAAAAAAAAAAAAAAAAAAAAAAATCATTTAAAAATATTAAAATTCGAACGAGATATCTTAAAATATTTCCCCCCATAGGATTAACATTACCGAGCGGGTGTGCTTTCGCTTGAGTGAATAGCCTCTTAAGGAAAAATGACATAAGTTATAATTTAAGAAGCGGTTCATAAAATCCACGTGATTTTTACGATTCTTTTTCAATTACAAAGTAAAAAAGAAATCACAGTCGAGTTTTTGCATTATATTTATTGACATTTCACTTATATATTTGAATTTTGTGTGCAAGAAAAATAAATAATACGCCTTGTGCGATTGGAGGCAGCTGCCAATCGGACGACCGTTTTCTTTTGGTCCCAAGGATCTGAAACAAATTGGGTTGCCAAATTATTATCCGTGGAATTAAATTCTCTGGAGTTTATACTGACATTTAGCTTAAAAGGTTGATTTTTGAAAAAGTGGTGGTCATTTGAACAAAAAAGGTCGTTTCTCCGCTTTTTTTTATAAATATTTTGCGAACTTTAAAAATAATTAATCAATGAAAATTATACTTTTCGGTGGTATAAGCTCCAGCAGAACGATTACCTTATTTTTAAATTAAAAAAATTAAAAAATTGATCGAATAGCTCTCGGGAAAAATGGTCACCCAGTTTGAAAAACAGGGGTTTCTTAAAAAAACACGTTTAAAGTGTTACAATAATGTTACGATCAATGAGCATAAAAAGTTGCAAGAAATTGAAATTATGATGTTGAATCATATATATGTTAAATTAAATTTATATTCTAAATTATATTTTATTTTTCATCCCTCCTTTCCAAAATTAAAATCCCATTACTCTTAAAAGAACAAGGTCATTTTATTTAAACTCATTTTATTCTAGTAGGCAATCTCTCAGATCCTTTCTTCTATCAAGGCGACCACATATTATAACAAAAAAAAATAATAAATAATAAAAAGGAAGCACTTCAATGTCACAGAAATATCACGGAACCATTTTAGGGTAACACTCTACAGACTTAAGGAAAGAAAAAAAGGCAAAAATTTAAAAAATCGAAAAAAATTTAAGCCAAAGACGTAGAACCTCCTTATAATTTGTAATGAACAATTTTGAAAGTCCCTTGTTCGGTTAGTTAGATAATTTTGTGTAGTAGCTTTTGGACACCTTTATATAGTACATACGGCCAATGATGAGCGGTCACTTGCGATTTTAGACGTTTTGTTAAATATCTGGAAATATACATAAGGAATTATCCTGATACTTCAGGAATGTAAACAACATGATAGACGTCATATATTTCCGCGACCCGAGATTTTCCCGAAACCTCATAAGGGGCCGTCAACAAATTGAATAAGAACGAATATCTTTTGGATAACGCTGTAAAAACTAATATCGCAAAAGTGTTGAAACGGTAGCACATGCTTAGGAGGTTTCTTTTAATAAACTATGTTCATTTTTATGAGGAAGCACGTATATTCGTGGAGAAATTAAGGTTTTTATAAAAACAATCCTAAATTTTACCAATTGTTTTGCTTATAATTTTCAGAGTTCTTAATATAAAATAATGTTCTTTTCAGGAAGGATGACACACAACATTATATATAATACCCTGTGATCAGAATTAAAAAATAATAAATATTGGATGAAAAATGAGCAGGTTCACTAAATAATGTTTCACTGTGCATGCGCGTATTCAATCAAAATATACTGTGCATAATATATTAGCTAAATGTATAGACCAACTTTTGTGAAAGTCTCAAAAACCTACCTTGAAAATTCTTATAGTAACCGTCGATAGAATAAGCTCGAAATTCGCTGTTCCGAAAAGGGAGCAAAAAGATGAGGGGTTTTATCCAAATATACTAGCTTATGAAAGTTGACATAATAAGAATGAAGTGTCTCTCATTGTATATTCGGATACTGCCCCTCATCTTTTTGCTTCCTTTTGGGAACAGCGAATTTCATTTTTATTCTATCGACTGTCAGTATCAGAATTTTCAAGCTATGTTTTTGAAACTTTCACAAAAGTTGCTCTATACATTTAGCTAATATGTTATGCACAGTATATTTTGATTGCATTCGCGCATGCGCAGTGAAACAATATTTAGTGAACCTGCTCATTTTTCATCCAATATTTATTATTTTTTAATTCGGATTGCAGGGTATTGTATATAATGTTGTTTGTCATCGTTCCTGAAAAGAACATTCTTTTACATTAAGAACTCTGAAAATCATAAGCAAAACACTTGGTGAAATTTGGGATTGTTTTTATAAAAACCTTAATTTCTCCACGAGTATACGTGCTATCCTCATAAAAATGAACATAGTTTATTAAAAGAAACCTCCTAAGCATGTGCTACCGTTTCAATGCTTTTGCAATATTAGCTTTTACAGGGTTATCCTAAAGATATTAGTTTTTCTTCAACTTATTGACGGCCCCCTATGGGGTTTCGGAAAAAAAATCATCGCCGAAATATATGACGTCGACTATGCTGTTTACACGCCTGAAGTTTCGGGATAATTCCTTATGTATTTTTCTAGATATTTAACAAAACGTCTAAAATCGCAAGTGAGCGGTCATCATTGGCCATATAGTGGTAGAGGTAGTATTAAGTGAACATATTTTCGTTGTTATAGAGTTATGGCGACATTTGTAAAAAAAAAAAAAAAAAAAAAAAAAACGCTTGACATATCAAAAACTGATTTTATATATATATTATATATATATATTATATATAAACATGAAATTTAGAGAATAAGTACCTTTTGTAACATAGATACCTGCAAAGGAAGGAAATATTTTGAAAAATATTACAACTGATATTAACAACTGAAAATAAGATACATAAACATGAAATTTGGAGAATAAGTACCTTTTGTAACGTAAGTATCTACAAAGGAAGGAAAGATTTTATAGTGTTTTATTTGAAAGTATTTATTCATCTTAAAATTTCTAGCACGTAAATTTAAATCTAACACACTGTTAAGAAAATAAAAGCCCTTTAATATTGCAAGAAAAAAATTGTTAAATGAGATAGCAAATAAAAACGTTTAAATTACGAATATATATATATATATATTTGTCAATTTTTTGTTTCATAGTAAAATAATGTTTTTACAGTTAAAAACCGAATTTTTCTACAAAATAAACAGCTTTTTTTCTATCATTACAGTTTGATAGTTTTGCAGGATTTCTTCTTACGGTGCGATGGGATATTTTTTTTCTCCACTTATTTTAAACTTTAGTTCAACATAGTTTAAGAAAACTAAATTTGAAAACTTTTCTCATGAAAAGAAAAAAAAAACTTCAGAGACTTATATTTCCGTATATTTTTCAGTATTCCCGTGTCGATATAAAAGAAATATAGTCAAATATACTGTTATATGACTATATTTCGGGCCTCTCTGAAGTGGACAGGTGCTTTATATTCTCTTGTAATAATCAAGCTGAGATTGAACATGCTGTCGTATACATTTGATATGGTTTTGAACAGCGGGTGAAATAAAATGTGGTGGGGAATGTTCTGAATACAATTGTGAGTTATGAATTTAATTGTTCAATAGAAAGAAGTCCCTGTGGGGGATTCACAACTGGGAAAGAATTGAATACCCGGTAGGGATCTGCACAGACTGCAACAGATGTCACTTTAAAAGAACAGAAGTTTCCCCCATCAACTGAAAATTTGCGTGGAAGGGATGTATAGAATCATTGTAAAATCTCCCGAAACGTAAATTGTATCTTATAAAATATATCTAGAATTAATAAATTGTTAGAGTAATTCTCAAAGTACATATAATTGCTAATATAGTGCTTACACAAAAAGCTGTAAAACAGAAACAGAAAAAATATTTTAAAAAATATTTATGATTTCAATTTAGCTATATGTCGGTCTGTCATTAGGTTAAAAGGTTTGCAGCAAAAAGTCATAAAACAGAAACACAGAATTATATTTAAAAACAAATTTATGATTTCAGTTTACCTATAACCTCTTGACACCCGAGGTTACAATAACCATCATCATATATATTATTTCTGTTGTTAACATCCCTTTTTCTATGCACTTACAAAACGCACAACAATGAATGAGGTACACACATAGTACATTCACATTTCATTAAAACTTGTTTTTTGATTGAAAGTTGCAGTTAATTACAAATTACATCGACATTGTTTTCATAAATGAAATGAAATGTTTTTCTCAAACCAATGTTGCCACAAAAATAAAATACCGCATTATATCCTGCTCAGCAATAATTTAAAGAGAAATAAATATTACATAAACGATAGTGTAATTCCTCCGCCCGGGTTTATTTTACATTTATGATTAAAAAGCAAAATTGAAATTGAATTGTTAAGAAAAAAAAGATACCATCGATCGATGCAGAGATATTTTATGCGTAGCCTAAAAGGCGGATGAATTTTATGCGCTTTGTTGTATTAGATTAAATAGTATTTTATATGTATTCAATTTATTTCTTTCCTTGTCTCATGTCTTTCTGATGCGGATGCTTCACTAATGTTGTTTGCAGATATTTTTATTCTTACTTTTTCTTTAGAAGTTTAAACCTGCATCTCAGAAATATTAGATATTGTTAAAAAATATTGTAGTGCGAAATCCTCCCAGTGGTCCACTGGTACTACAAATACTCATTCATTGCTTTGGCACAAACAAAATGACGCCATAGATGACAGATAAAAAGCATTTTTATGAAATTGAAACTTTAGAAGGTGGTAATTCAAGTTCACAAATATAAGTCAACAATTACAATCTCCCAAAAATATCAATTTAATTATCAATAACCTAAATTCATACAATAAAAAAAATTAAGGCCTTTAAATAAGTCAATACGCAACAAATCCTTATTTTTTATTATTTTTGTATTTAAGTTAAATAATGGCTACTTTCTTGGTTTCACTGTCTTGAAGGCAATTTGCAAACTCAGATGAAAATAATATTTATTTTATGAGGAAATCATTATCTGTGCTACCAAGCATTGAGCTATATAGAAGTGAAGTCAAAATGTAAAAATAAAAATAAATAAACAAATAAAAATAAAACAGTTTAGTTTATACGAGAAAAGAAATCGAAGTACACATTTGGGTATTCACTGAAGAGGATGCATCTGTCTATAAAACTAATAAAACTAAGTATCGCAATAAAAATTGCTGAGGAGTATTTACAAAACATGTGCCCCCATTGAAAGTAATAATTAATGGAGACGCATTTTTTATTTTATAAAATACAGTCTATTATGGTTGAAAAAGCTTTTAAAAGATTGTATAGTTATTTGAAGTTTATAAAAATTTTAGGATACTGTTTATAATGATGGTATATTTTTTGAAATTTCATAAAATTTCTTACGAAGTGTGGAAGGAATTATCAAAATATATTTCTATTTTTACTACTACAATAAAATAAATACTGGTGTACATTATCATCAGTCAGTACATTTGATTTAAATGCTATAAAACACATACGGATAATCATAATTCTACAGAAATAGTATTTTCTATATAGATTGTACAAATAAACTGAGAGCGAAAGTTTAAAAAAAAAAAATCCATAAATGCTTTAATAAAAGCTATTATATTTTGGAGAACAAAATTATTAACAATTATTTTTATAAGATACAGGCATGTTCTAGATCTAATTTTCTGAAAATTCTAAGAAAGTGATAGTATTACGTTTGTATTTTTTCCGCCCTAGATAATTCTGGCAAATTTTAGCAGGATAGAGAAAAGAACTAAAAATGAACTAAAAGAAGTTTTTTATTATTTATAAAAATGCTTTATTGTATAAATCTGCATAAAATCAACATTGCTAATAAATTTAGATTTGTTAGAGAGTACTTTCAAAGAATTATACTATCCGACAGTCTAAAATTTAATGTAATCAATAATGTATTCATACACGCAAATATTTGAAGGGTGTAGATGCAAAATTCACACTCTCCACATAACCTAGTTTTTAGAAAAATGCAGAAAACTGATTATTATTAGAAACATGATATATTGGCACAATTTTTTTGTGAGTGATATATTTGTTGCTATAACAAGTAGTTGCACATAGTCTTAAACCTGTAATAATTGTGGTAAAGCTAGAATTTAAATTTAAATATGGAAAATGTGAGTTTTGAAGCAAACTTTTATGGGTAATGTTAGTGTTAGTTATAAACCAAAATAGTTATGAATTTAAAACAACAACAACAACAAAAAATTCTGAACATTAGTTTTCATAATGTTATTTTGGAGGATAATAAACAACAAAAATCGAAAAACATTTATTAAAAATAATTTGTGCAAAAATTTTACTATTAGACATGGTTCAACTTCTTCACTGTCATTAAACTAGTGCAACATTTTACACTACTTCTTACTTCTGTACCTCCCTGATTGGTTGAATTGGAGAGTGTGAGTTTTGCAGCAAAACAGTTGTTGGATAATGTGAATTATGCATCAAAACGAGATTTTCAGCATTTTTTTTAACCTTAATATGTTTTTTATGGTCCATGGTGTTATTACAGTCCGATTCGCATTAAAAAGACGAACACGGTGATATGAATAACTCAATACCTTAAAAAAGTGGATAATGTGACTTCTGCACCATTTATTTGTCTCTAGATGTGAGAAAATAGTAGGTAATGATTTTTTTTTTTTTTTTGCCAATTTTTGCCAGTTTGGTTTTTGTTATTACTTTATAGTATCCGTTGAAATGCTCGGAAAACAACCGTTTTCACAGAGTCAAAAAGAAAAAATTCTTACCACTGTAACAAAGTTTGTCTCAAATGTCTTATATAATTTTATGAATTCTAGAAAAATTAAAAGGAATAAAACCTGCAGTTTTTCTGAAAACAAGAAGTTTATAGTTTAAATTATCATATTAGAAAAACTACTCGTCACACTTCACGGAATTTTTCACGTAATTAAAATATTTATTTCACACTCTTTCAAAATCAAAATGGTATTCATATATGTAAAAAAAATGAGTCATTAGCCGCAAAAAACAATACATTTTGTTGGAAAGAATTTAAAGTCAAATTATGAAATTCTTGTTTTTAATAACTAATTTCAATCATAAAAAGAGTTTTCATAATTTAAACACGTATGTCGTTATATTTTCAATCATAAACTTATGTGAATTGCTTTTTATGTGCTGTGCTATAAAAGCGTCCGAGTAGTTTTATACCGAATATTTAAATGAACATGTCTTTATAAAATACCGAAATGACTGATTATTAAAAATGAATTTTTTCTAGCAATTTGTTAAACAAATGGTAATAAATGTCTTTTGAAAAACATATACTATTATTTATTAAGTTTTTTAAAGCAAATATTCAAATAAACACCAGTTAAATTTGATAAAAGAATCAATAAGTATAGTGCATAGAACATGAATTTTTCTATTAGATTTTCAAGGTTATTTTTCTGTCAAAAGAAATAAAAATGAATCACGTATTCAGTATTTATGAATGGAACATTTTCTTAAGTTAAACAATGTGTATTTAAATATGGTAATACATGTTTATCATAAATTGCAAAGATTCGGGATGATACAAAATGAATCACAAAATTGCAGAGACTGTTCGGTCATTTTTTAACGATTTTGACGTGCTATAAAAATTGGTATATGCTACTATAAAAGTTTGTTTTTCCTGCGGTAAAATTGTGACAGCATAAATTATTATTTACTACCTAGCAGTTTTTCTTACTTTCAAAATTGTTCTTTTAAACAAGCAATGGAAGTGCAGTTATATTTGCATCCTCTCCAAAAAGAATTAAGGATCAAACATTTAAAAATACTCTAAAAGCCTAATATTTCATTACCTAAAGGCAAGATAAGTTGTTAATTTAAGTAAGAAAATATTAAAGTTTAACTACAAGTGGAAAAATACTTTCTAACATGTATCCAAAAGAGAAAATGAGTTTTGAGAATATTATTACGGTAAGAATCGAAATTTTAAAGCAACCCGTACGTCAAAGAATTGTTGCAAGGCCAGTAGAATGTTCAGTTTCAACTGTAAATTAAATAAAAAAGGACCTAAAATTAAATATTATTTTAAAAACGTGTTTCCATATTTTGAACTTGCCGCAAAATTCTGCATCAGAAGCATTTTTTTCTACACTGAAAAACAAGAACAAAAACGTGTTGATTTTACAGTATAATACTAGCATCCCAGCTGCCAGTATTATACCGTAAAATTAACAGTAATAAATAGTAAAATAAGCAGCAATACGCTGCCGCACATGCGCGGTAGCGTATTACTGCTTATTTTACTGTTTATTACTGTTAATTTTACGGTATAATACTGGCAGCTGGGATGCCAGTATTATATTGTAAAATCAACACTTTTTTTTTTTTTGCAGTTTATAAATATAGGAAAATGGTAGTGCAGTAGACAATGAATGAATGTATTTAATCTGCAATGGATTCTAAAAGTTAAGCACTGAGCAGTTTTTCTTTTTTCTTTTTTTTTTTTGTCTAATTTATAAACAAATTAATATAAAATATGAAATTTGACACATGACTACCTCATACTATGAGATATCATGTAACAACATAACAAGATAAAAAGAAAGTTAAACTTGAGTAATATAAGGGAGAGTCCTAACGCAATGAGGCAGTGTATACAGTAGAAAAATGGTGTTTTTAAAATAATGTTTGTGTTTGCATTGATTGACGTTAGACTATTCACTGATACTTTGTACGGAATATTCTCTCATCACATTTCAAGTGTAGGTGTTGTTTCGTCTGGTAGTTATGAAATGAAAATACTTTTTTGAACCTAAAAGTTACTAATTTAACTCTGTGATAGATCATATATCCTCTATCTAATTGTATGTAGTATTTCATTTCAAATATCATACACATTCTGCACTTTTTCTCAACTTAATACCAAGAAATTAACTCTAACAAAGCCGAAAGAAAATGCGCTTAACATTTTTTTCCATAAATCGACGTGATGCAAAATGAAACATGATACGCCGAGTGCTCAATGAAACAATGTCTAGCTGTTAAGCATTACAACTATATTCTATATAATAAATGGTTTGTGTTATAAGTTATTTTAATATGCTTTTATGAATTTGACATATTGGCCAACATACACAAAGGGCACGTTTCTGACTTTACCACCACATAGCATCTACAAATTCCAGCCCTTCGATTTATCAGTTTTTCGACCTCTTGAAGTGTTCTACAACGCATCCATTGATAAATAGGTGCCGAAAAATCCGGGAAAAAACACGCCATGTACCAGATTGCTGAATGTGTCAATGAGAAAATAAAAAAATCAGTCTCCCTGAGTACTAGGTATGGTACACAGTGAGACGAATTTAAAGTATTTTTATTTTTAATTTATTTATTTCTTGTTTCCATTTAGGTGTATTAATAAATTCGGTAAGTAACATGCTCCCAAAAAGCAGATTTATATATGCAATGGTTAAAATGTCTTCAGTCGTTTATATCCAGCTCTTAACGCTTTTTGTTTTAAAAGTCTGTCTCACAGTCAAGTTGGACTGTCCCCCGGTCCGCCCCTCGCTGAGGGTATACTTTCATTTAGGGATCGTCGTCAATTAACTACAGCTAACACAAGAAAAACATTTTTATTCTCACAAAGAAATTGAAGATACATCGAAGGAATTTGCAGGCACAAAAAACAAAGTTTTAAATGCTTGAAGGAGAAAACATGCACCTGCAATTAAAAACATGCTTTTTGAAAGAAAAAATGAAAAAATAATAATGGAAAGGAGGGGGGGGGGGAGGAGAATTTGGATACTGTTGTTAATTGGAAAGCAGAATCTTGCTTTTCGAGGAAAGGTAAAAGATGCCTACAACCTTGGTGACCCTTCTGTCAATTATGGAAGCTTATGTTTCTGTTGTTTTCTAAGCGTGATAAGAATATTGAAAATCTGTGACGAGTGTGACTGAGAAGTGTAAATTTATTGAAATATTTTAGCGATTTTAGGCTATGAAGCGACTTTTTTTATTGTACTTTCTCTGTTGAAATTTTGTGTACTGCAATATCAATTTAGCATTTTATGAATCTATAAACTCATATTTCTTAAAGAGAAAAAATATCCCGTCTCTTCAGTTCCCTATTCTCCCCATTCAAAATATTTTAAGCGTTTTCAGATGTATTTTCAATTATCTCTATAATATGTGATACTTTTGCGAAAAACAAAAAAAAAAGTATTGACTTTAATTTTTAAAATTTCTACTTCATGCAGACAATATAGTCTATATGTAAATGTTTTTGAATGAATTTTGCGTGCTGAATTTAGTGTGTTGTGGTGAAGGAAATATATCCATAGCCTACATTTAAAGATGCTATTTTTCTTATAAACAGCATTTACCTGTCAGATGTTAACAGAAAATGCATCTATCATGTTTATAACTAACTTAATAACTATTTCATATTAAGTTAAAGAATCGGATTGCTTTAAAATGAGGTAGGAACAATTAACTTTCATATTCTTTCATCTTAATAGTCATAAAAAATAAAATTGATTTACGTAATAAATTTAGAAATATTTGTTAAAGTATAAACAATCAGTGAAATATTTTTCAATATAAAGAAATTATAAACTACTTTAATCAGTAATTAAAGAAGCATCGGTAATTCTAAAGTTTTGTCTAGGTAGGAAGTCAAAAAATGAGTTGAAGTTTCTAATTAAAATAGAGTCAATTATTACTACATGTTGCTAACATACCAAAGCAAGCAAATTTTTCTACATTAGTGTACCATGATATTGGATGTATCATTTTATAAACAATGTATTAATATATTTAGATATCTATTGAAAAAAGAAGTAAAAATGTAAGTCCTAAAGTTGGTATCTGTTAATCTACTACAACTTAATCTCTGTTCAACTAATTTCTGGTGTTTTTGAATACCAGAGGACTTGTTAAAAAAATTATGTAGCAAATAGGTTTATGAAGTCTCAAATATGCACGTCGAACATAGTGGAGCCTCTTAACCAGACATGGATGTTTGTAGTGGGTCAAATTCCACTTTAAACGGAGATTCCGGTCTGTTTAGTCCTCGTATGCAAAAGATGACCATAACGCCCATAATAAACGAACTATCAACCAACCGTCAACCGACCGAACCAGATTCAGATCAGATGAATTTCAGATAATACCAATCCATCTTCATACTAGGTAATATGCACATGTATTACCCTGTAATGTCAAGTACTACACAAGTAGGTAGAATGACTGAAGGTGGTTAAAATATTTGCGCCATCTGAAAATCCACGATCTGCCCCTTTCCTCTGGCTCAGTCCGATCCTACTCACTGTGTATGACTCTTCCCTACAAAGCAGCTCAAAACACATAGCATCATATCCCGACGGCTAATAAGGATTGTGCTCCCCATTCACAGCTATATAGGAGATCATACAATGAACCCTCATAGTTCTGAATAGAAAAAGCCACGTTTGTTGCAACAGAATATCTAATAATATTGTAGACCATTTGGGTTTGCACCAATTTTATCGGGTTCTATTCGGGTATAATCGCACTTCCCGATCTGATGCAAGGTTCTATGCCAAACTACTAACAATATATATCCACATCCACATGTCACATAAGAAAATTAATAAAATGACAGTTTATTTATTTTTTCCGGAAATATTGACGCTATGTCTAAAAAAATTACTGTCATCTCGTGAATGATATCTTCGGCATTATAACTTACCTGCGGGCCGTAAAGGTGCGTGTGTTTAGGCTGGCGTCTTCGAGGTGGGATTCTTTTGGGGTCAGAGCTAATTAGCTGAATGGCGCCCAATTCACCTTTTCAAAACGTGTCGCTTTAGTAGAACGAAGAAGGTGAGGATAGATTGCTCACATTCTGCTTAACTGCGGTATTTCATTTTATTTTGAAACGTTAAAATAGAGCTGATGTAAACTTTGTCTCCAGATATTGAAAGACAAATGATTGCACTTTCTTCGTAAAGAATGTGTAAGAATAATCGTTTCACTTACAAACAGGAATCTAAGGTACTAAATTGAAAAATGTTTACTTTCCCGTTTCAAAATGTTTTATTTCACATGTTTTATTAGTTCATTTTTTAATTTAACTAATCATTTAATTTAACTAATAACTAATAATTTAGTTCAATAGTTCAATTTTTTTCAATGTTTCATCAGTTAATTAGTTAAAAATGTTTTATGCATATGAAGAACACGACTAAGGAAGTCGTGTTCTTCATATGCAACTGAAAGTAAGTTGTTCAGTTTCTTTAAACATGAAAATAAACTCCTTATCGTATTTCAACACTTATGTAAACAATTAAAAATTTTAGTTCAATGTTAAATCCTTCCATATTATAAAGTAATTTAAAAAATCACTGTATAATTTAAACTACATGTCTTCTTCACAGTTAACTTTGAAAATGATTTCAACTTTTACAAAATAAATCTAACTATTTAGTAGTGAATGAGAATAAATAGTTCAGCACATTCTTAATAAGCTACTTTAATACGTGAAATATTATAAGGACCATCGATTCGGAAGGAAACTAATGCTGTATTTCAATATCTCAGTACGTTAGTGTGCAAGAGCCGCACTTTTGGGATAAGAAATCCGTGGATCGATTCCTGGATTGGCAAGAAGGTTAATACTTGCTGTCAAATTTTGAAATCCCTGGACCGATACAGATGTAACCGCGGTAGAAAATAGTGATGAAGGAGTACAAAAAAAAAAAGGAAAGAAAAGAAAAGAAAAGAAAAAGAAAAAGAAAGAAAAAAAGAGGAGGCAGGTTTTAGGGCCATCCCAACATCCTAAAGAAAACTAGCTCTAAAAATTACTATCACAATAGACAAAACTAAAAGTTTATTTAAAACATATTGTGAAAAAAAATCCATACTTGTAGCTTGCTATCCACTGTTAAATATCTGATACGAGAATGAACTAAATTTAGGTGTTGCAGTAGCTGCAAACATGAGAAAATGGATCATTTTGAGATGATTTGGAGCTTTATTTGAACCATAAATTGTTTAATTCTTAACTGTTTAACTGTTAGATAGTTCAACATAGTGCCATTTTAAGGAAACATAAAGCACCAAGTCTTGGTAAAATGTTTCTCCATCTTATCTTATCTTATAGATCAAACTATTTCAAAATGTAAATTTTGTTAAAAGCTAGTGCCAACTTTTAACCGCGCGATATATGCGGAAACATTTGTTTTTTATTGTTTATTTATTATTTTTATTGTGAATACTTTTCAACACAATCTTCCTTTAATTGCATTAACGTTAACTATATTAGACATTAAAAATTATTTGGTTGAATCAACGATTCATACATTAAAATACATTAAAATACATTAAATAATGTAACTATTATTAATGTAAGAAATCAACGATGGAAATTTCTTTGTCAGATTCGGGTCGGGTTGCGATTTCACTTCAAATGGGTTTTGAATTCCAAGTCAGCCGTAACCCGCCTCTTCCAGAGCTCTACAACATGCATTAGTTGGATTAATTTTAACAAATAATGCATAGGCGACAATACTGCCAATTTAGCGTATTTTTTATTCAGATATCTACCACTATTTCCTAAAAGTAATATTAGATTACTTGATAAATTAGCCATAGTTGATGACATTTAAATAAGATGAATATTGATATTCGAAAATAGCGGTAGATATTTGAATGTAAAACATCTGCATAATTGGCATCACTAATCAGCGGCCTCATCTTGACAATGCAAATAACACAGTCTATAAAACAATGAGAAAATCTAAGATACATTCTGTATTATGTCAAAATAGGGATTCTACACCACCCTTCCTCATCATATGAGGATTTAGGGGATTTTCTTCTTTCTTGTTTGGGGAGGAGTGGGGAAAGGGGAGAGGGAGGGAAAGGCGAAGATAGTTTAATTGCAAATTAGACACAGAGCAAAGATAAAACAGGTAGAGCTTTTAATTAGTAAATTTATCTAGAAATATTTGAATTATTATAACATGTAAATTACTCTACTAATATTGAGAAGTTTCTGGGTAACCCTACCATTCTCGCACATTTGTTTATCCCCCTAATTTCGCCCTTTCAAATATATAACTTTTAAATTATCAGCATTTTTTATTCCAAATCGGATATCATTGGATTGTTTTTAAATAACAGAAGCTATAATAACAAAGGCGAAGAATAAATAAAGAAGCTATAATAAATTCCTCAAAATACAACTATTTCTTCTTTTTTTTATAATCAGATATTATTAATTTAGTTTTAGTACGCGAAGAAATGAATACGCTATCTCAAATTTCTAAAAACCCGAGTATTTTTCAAAATCAAATATCTTTAGAACTCAAATAACATAAGCTATCAGAAATCTCTAAAAAAACTAACTCTTTCTTTTTTTTTCAAATCTGGTGTTATTGCCTATCACAAATATCTAAAAATTCGACATTTCAAATCAGATATTAATATATCATTAGAACACAAATAACATAGATTAGCACAATTTTCTAAAAATCAGACTTTATATATATATATATATATAAATCAGATATTATCCATTTATCTCTAGAAAAAAATGTACCATATGCTATCGAAAATTTCTAAAAAACCGAATTTTTTTAAAAGTCAAATCAGTTATTTGTTTATTTTTCGAAAACAAATAAGATAAACTATCAGAATTTTCTAAAAATGTGATAGTAGTAATAGTAAGATATTCAAATTTTGTACGTTCTTCATGATGTATGTTTAGTATTAGGTATACAATATTTTTCCCCATGACCTGTTTCTAGTTAATGAATTGAAATAATATGCACACTTACAAACTAAGAACATTATTACCCTATTAATTCTAAAAAATAATAATAACAAAATCTTGAGTTTTATGCAAAAGCAGTCTATAATGGTTCCATTCTCTCATTTTTTTTTGTTGAAAATACAGTATTCTAGAAATGTATGTTTTCGTTTTTTCTCTCTTTTTTTTAAAATAGCATTTAGGGCGAGATATGCGTTGGCTTGTTTCTTACCGCCTATGTGTGGTTCTTATCGAAATGATTTCAGGAAAGCTATTTAGGTCATTCGGAAAGTAAAAAAAAAAAAAAAGAGAAATCATGTTTATATACTTTCTAATAACATTTGTTTTCAGATCACGCTTCACAAACTGTTAAGCGTTTTCGGTTCTATTAATAACTGATAGAATTAAAAAATGACAAATATGTCGAATAAGAATTTTATATCGCCTGTAACACTAGCAAGCACCAAAACCAAAACCCTCTCTGTAATTTTGTCTAAAGATCGCTTGAAAATTTAAAATGTAACTTTTTTTTTTAAATTAATGGTAGGATAATTTCATCAATATATTCATATTTCTGACTATTTCAAACACTTTTACAATTTACATTGTCTACCAATCTCCAACGAGTTAAAAGCTAAACGCGTTTCAATCTTTTTAAAACGCCCTGTACATAAGTTAGACAATGGCACAAAATGTAACAATAAGTCATAAGTTGTTGTACTTTTCCAAATATTTTTATGATGTTTTAATTAATTAATGGGAATAATATTTTAATAAATGGTAGGATAATTTCATAAATGTAATCTTATTTCCTACTCTTTTAAACACTTTTGAAATTTAAATTGTCTATTAATCTCCAACAGGTAAAAAAGTGAAAGCACTTTTCAATCTTTTTGGAACACCCTGTATATAAGTCAGGCAACAGCACAATGTAAACAAAGGCCAATAATAAATCATAAGTTGTTGTATTTCCTCCTCCAAATGGTTTTATGATATCACTGATCGGCACCAAAATCCTCCCTGTAAAAATAATGGTCGATTCTTATAGATTCCATGCTACTAAATGAAAATACGAGGGTGGGCTGATAAGTTCTCGGCCTAACAGTGAAGGCACAATATTTTTGACAAAATTTCATGTTATTTTTAAATGTAGTCTACTTGCAACTTAATACATTTAAGGCACACTCTTGTATGCGAATTTTTTAGTGCAGCCCTGCATGAGGGTGGTTTGAAAAGTTCTCGGCCTGACAAAGAAAATACAAAATCTTTGACGATATTTAATTTTATTTTTCAACTTGCAACACAATATATTTCAGAAGACTCTTGAGAAATGCTCATTCTTTGGCGTTTTTTCTCGACGTTCAACAAACGCGGCACGCATCGAGCGGAAAGCATTTTCATACCCAAAACATCGTGTAAAATGTAGTGGACATGGTCTATCGAGATGTTTGCAATGTCAGCAAGTTCACGTATCTGCAATAGGCGATCATTCAATATGGCATTGTGAATTTTTGAGACGATTTCGTTGGTCTTAGCAGTTTTTGAATGTCCTGAGCGTTTATCATCGTGAATTGATTTCCTACCATGTTTAAATTCAGCAGCCCACTTTTTTATCGTCGAATATGAAGGACAAGAATCCTTTAAGGTGGAATGTAACACTTTTTGTATCTCCGTGGGGGTTAAACTTTTTTCAACAAAGTATTTTATGACATCTCGAACTTCAATTTTTTCCATTTTTAGAAAATGTCAAAACTTATTTACTTTACTTTATCGCCCAGTAATAACCAATAAACTCACACGTCTGAAATTCGGCAGTATGTCATGTAAAATATCATGCTTTGCAAACATCATTGTCATTTGGTCATACTTCTTCCATCTCTGTGTCAGTCCGAGAACTTATCAACCCACCCTCGTATGACAATGAAATTATTGTATCACGTACCGTTTTTTAGGTAGAATGGTTTATTTTTAAAATTAAGGAATGTTATTTCTTGCTAAAACATGAGTGGAAATTGCGTAAATAATAAAATGTATATTATTATATGTAAATTTCCTATAAATAAATGTATCAAAAACATTAGCCGAGTTACAGGAATTAAAATATATTACAGGATTGCAACTAATAAATTCGAACACGAAAAGACCACACCAAAAGAAAAATGCACAATACAAGTGTCAACAAACTAGATTTTCATGCTATATTTTATCGATTTATTATCTAAGACAGTGAAATGATTTCAGTTTTATCTATCATTGCAAAATAATATGATAATCCTTCACTATTTTTTATTATTATGAAAATGTTTTTTTTAGAAAATGATACTTGCTGGGGAAATCTGGTTGTCATATTTTGATTTAAGAAGATTTACAGTTTACATATTTGTTTTACAGGGAGGAGAAATTTTTATTTATTTATTTTTTATTTAAAAAACTCAAGTAGTGTTATGAAGGAGGAGTTCGTTGCAGCACGAATAAAAATGTCTCAATACGATAAAAGTTAGGGAATCTCTCGAAATACTTAATCACTTGAATAAAGATAAGAAAATCATTTTACGTTTTCTGTAGGTGCTTTTTTCCATTTGAATGATCGAATTATCCATATAAGGGTTGACAGGATGTTATTTAATTTTCCATGTTTGGTGAGTAATCCATTAGTATGAAGACGTCGGTACTGCATATATCTATAGTCTTTGTAACTGAAAATTAAATATATTAGTTAGAGGAGACTAAATAAGTAGACTTATGTTTCCTTTAAGTGAATATATAATGAAGCTTAAATTTACAATTACAAACATTTTACAAGTTACGGTTTAAAGCAGATTCATATTATATTAGGTTAGAGCACTTGGGCTCACAACTGAATTCGTTACATTTTGTTTTAAGAGTGAAGTGAGAATTAAAGTTCTGTTGAAAAGTCATTCTTTTTCTCTCTTCATTATGTCACGGGTTTAGCACATTACTTGGTTTTTCCGTAAGAGAATGAAATCAGTTAATTAAGGATGATATTGCAGTTTGATGTAATTAATGTTTAAATGTT
Source organism: Maratus michaelseni (assembly GCA_963931845.1). Classification (NCBI taxonomy): domain Eukaryota; kingdom Metazoa; phylum Arthropoda; class Arachnida; order Araneae; family Salticidae; genus Maratus; species Maratus michaelseni. The sequence continues at coordinate 193,599,274 of OZ007587.1, forward strand.
CAGCATACCTCATAAATGTTTATTGAATAGAAGAATGTTGTTTTCCCCGTTACTGATTGATGTTGAACAACTATAAATTATACGATAACAAGTTTCTTATTAGCGTGATGAAACGATGAGTGGTGGCGGTCCCCGCGGTGTAATTGTTTCTATTTTCATTACTTCTTGACGGAGTGAAATTGTTTTTTATGATCTGTAATCCAAGGATGAGATTAATATTTTCAACATGTAATTCATTCAGAACATTTTAAAAACATTATATTATCTGCGTAGCACTTCTTTGAAGTATAATATGTATAGAACTAGGTGCACTGTAAGAAAAAAATGGAAAAAATTCTGCTGGCAATTTTGTCGCTACACTGTAAAAAAAGACAAAGATTTCTTAAGGCGGTTCTCAGTGACCCGTTCAACAATGCGAAACTTTCTTACACATTTATGACTCATTTTTAAACGCAAAGACATAAAATTGACAGGCCTGACTATCGAAACGATTTTGAATCGAAATGAGTTTTCCATTTTTTTCATAAATAGAATACTTATCAAGTTATAAGCGATTCTGATCACGTGACGACACGTTTTTCGCGCTTTGTATGGAATTCGCTGACTTTGGCAGAATTTTCTGATAAATCTTCTGTTTTTACCAAAAAATGGAAAACGCGTTTCGATTACATAGTTTCTGAATAAGAAAACCTGCCAATTTCATGCATTTGCGAAAAAAATTAATTAAATGTTTAGAAAGTAGCATGTTTGGATTTGAGAACAGCCTTAAACTAAGCTTTAAACTAGCCTTAAACTAGCTTTTCGAATATACAGAATATTCCGAAAAGCGTCTTTCATCTTTAGAAACCTCAGAAATTATTATTTCTGAGAGATTTAAAGAAGAATTTATAAAGTTTCTTTTGCTGCCGTTAATTTTTCCAAACGTTTCCGTGTAGTTTTTCAAAGTGTATTAATCCTTTTTCTCAAACTGGAATATCGTTTTTTCGGGTACTATTAATTCTCAAGTAACATTTTCATGTTCAACAAGCATGTTTTACATAGACATAAATGAAAAATTAACAGCATTGCCATTAACATTAAAATTAATATTATTTTGTTACTGCTGCATGTTTACGCAGAAAAAAATGTTTAATTTAGAAATGATAGAATCCTAAAAACCCTTTATTTAAGCTTGAGAAAACTGATTAATACACTATAAAAACGTACTCGGAAACGAAAATATACTGGTTTCTGAAATTCGTAAATATAGAGAACACTTTTCGGAATCGCTTGTAACTCGAAAGGGATTATTGTGTATTTTCGTGTATAGTTATGATATATTTTACAGATTGAAAAACATTTGTCTTTTTTACAGTGTAGTATTTTTTTCTGTAAAAACTTGATTACAGAATTGCTTGCTGCAAATTAACAACAAAATGTATTTTAAAATTCTTCTTCTTCTTTTTTTCCCCTTTACACGTTTATAGCAAAAGCAGTTTTAATCATACATTTTTTAGAGCAAAAACTTATTGTCTCTCTTTTCTCCCTTACAGTATACGAAATTAAACTTTTCTTGAAAGCGTACATTTTGTATCTTTAACCACATTTTACAATTTTATTTTCAGCCAAAGGTAGGGTGAAGATGCCGTAGTTTTTGATTATTTTTTTTTAAATCGCCTGTTGTTTTTATTTGTTATATATTAATTTCTTGTTAAAATTGATACTGTATGATTTAAAAATTTATTTCATTTCAGAAATGTCATATAGAAAACCAAAAAAAAAAAATTGCTTTTGTAAATGCTTGCATTTCGGCATCTTATCTCAATATTGGGGTAAGATAGCCATCTACATAGGAATTACATAAAGAAATAGCGTAAAAAATTTGGACACTCACCATAGTTATTAAGACGAAAAAGCAATAGAAAATCACTATTTAAAATTTAAATAAAACATCGCAAATTGGACACTTACCAAAGGTGTTACCAAAAATTTTGGACACTTACCAAAGGTATTAAGACGAAAAAGCATTAGAAAGTCACTATTTAAAATTTAAATAAAACATCGCAAACTGGAATTAAAGTATCAATAGGGAAGCCTCTTCCACACGACTGAGTGGCGTTTCCCTCGCCTGCGCATATGAAAACCACGTTAGACAGCATCTTGTCCTCACCCCAAGTTACCCTAAATATATTAATGTAGAAATAATTTTATTTAAAAGTCAAAATAAACTTTATGACTTAAAATAACATTTTTGTAAAAGTTGTGTGTGAGAAAATGGAAAGAAATTGTGAAGTTAATATAAATATTTTTTTTTTCTTTTTCGAAATTCGGGTATAATCAATTTTGTTTTGTATCTTACGAAACAAGAAGGTACAAAACAAAAGATGCAAATAACTTTTAAATTCAAAAGAAAATAATAGGATAAAATTATGAAATATCAAACATTTTACATCGGTAAATGGATTTTATTGGAGAATCAATTTCATCTGTACTACCTATGAGTAGTACAAATTGGAGCATCGGGTCGAGTTGACGCTATTTTTTTTTTTCGTTGCGGGTCAGGTCCGAGTCAAGTTGACCTTAAATATTTCGGGTTCGGGTCGCTTTCGGGTTGGGTTCCGCTCTTTAGGACAGGGTTCGGGTTGACCCAATTTTTCAAAAGAAAGTCCTCAATATTTTTCAAATGAAAAAACTACATATTTGAATATTAATGAGTGTATATTTGTACGTTTTTATACAAAAAAGATAAAATGATATTAAAGATATAATTATGTAGACTACTTTTCCATAATTATATTGAAATATAGTTTAATTTTCTTTCACTTCGAGTTCGGGTTCGGGTTGGTTTCGGGTACACGAAATTATTTTGGGGGTTTTGGTCGGGTTTTGGGTTGACTTTAAGCAGAAATTTCGGTCCGTTTAGGATTCGAATAAAAATAAATCTATTACTGATACGACTTCTACTAATATAATTATTATTATTATTAATATTGCTTTCTGATCCCTTTTAGAAGCCATTCTTTCTTTTACAACTTTTTAGGATGTGCTGTTATTTTAAAACTGTCAGAGATTTTGAATTCTAGTAAGAATTTTTTTTAATGTTCGTAATTTATTTAAAATAATTTTCAAATAAAAAAAAAATGAATATTTTATATTTGTGTTTTAAAATTTTCAATATTTTTAAAATTATAATTATAGGCTGAAACTATATTTTTAAGAGATATTGTAGAACCTGTGCAACAGGATCTATGGATTAGGTTGAATTTCAGATTTAAAAAAAATACAGTAACGGAAAAATACAAATAATAAAGCGTGTCTAAAATATTAAGCTGCATTTGAAAATACAAAAACACTCAATTATAATTAATTAAGGTAAAGCCAGGAGAGATGGCGCGGTCGGAGAGATTGCGCACGTAGGGGTTTGGGGGGAAGGAGAAGAGTGAGGGAGCAGCGACTCCAGGTAGTTGTACAACAGCAGTAGTGGAGTGTCTACTTGAAAGTGCACGTTGATTGTTTTGAGCGTCTAAGATAAAGCATTGCTATTTTGTTTTGTTTTCCCAAAGTAAGTGCGTGAATTTTCATAGCTATTCATCAGAATTTCTATACAATGTCAGTAGTACAAAATATCTTAAACTTAAACGATTTCTCATAAGCTACTAATCTAGACTAACAATGTGAACATCAACGGTTCGTTTTAGTAGCGGCCATGTTTAAATAAAAGGCCGCGCAAACTATTTTACAGGAATTGGAGAGTTTGCGCATCTGATACTTAGGAGAGATGGCGCATTGTTTCCATTAGTTTCCATGCTAGGAGAGATTACGCAGGTTATTGGTAAATTTACATAAAAAATGAAAAATGAAAATGGACTAATTTTAAGTTAAACGTGTTTTCAAGTAACTTAATGTTATTTTGTAATCTTATCTGGACTTGCTTTTTCTAATTCTTTAATTTTTTTCCCTTTAATTCAATTTTTTTAATCGTTTTTAAAATTATTTCATTTTTCTGATTCTTTAATCATTATGTTGAAATATTCACTCCTAATTCTATAATATTTGTTCACAAAAACCTTACAACAATGTAATTTAAGTGTAATTATTATTGTTAACAATTTAATTGTAGTTATTATCAGTAACAATATCTCCTACCCATATGCGCAATCACACCAACCTTGTAAGGACAGATTGTGCAAAATAACTTTCTTGGTTTTATTACAACTGTTCGATTAAATTACAACTACGATAACGTGTGTGTCATAATTTTCTCTCGATTTTCAGTCCGTAAGTACGTTCCAGAGTTGGGCAAATTTGTAATTGCAATTATCTGCAATGAAATTACAGTTTAATTGTATGCAATTAATTATAGTTACAATTACATGCCGTAAAAAAAAAAATCTTGCAACATTGTAGCCGGAACCGCCCACCATCTCATTATTTGACGAAATTTCTGTGTTTAAATGTGTGCCACTATAGTCAATTGCATACAATTAAATTGTAATATTACATTGCAGATAATTGCAATTACAAATTTATCTAACTCTGGTACAGACACTATTATCCCTTTTCAGTGCATTTTTATTTATATAACAATAATATTTCTTATATGTTACCTTTATTTAATATGTTTTAATATTCGTATAACATTAAATATTTTTTTTTTAATCATGAAGAGAAATTATTCATACTTTCATTTTGAAAATGGTAATTATTTTTGTACATACGAAATGAAAAATTTAGAAAAACTTTTGTCACTCAGATGCAATTGTTGTTAACTTTTTTTACTTTAAGGGACGAGGACATACTTTTTTTTTTACAGGTATGGTATCACAGTTAGGCAAGTGACAGCATGGACCTTGAAATCGAATTTAATAATTAGGAAATTATTTATTCTTCATTGAATGCCAATCTACTGTATTATGCTGAATATAATTTATTAAAAAGAAAAAAATCAGTTATTTATATGAGCCATAATTTATAAAAAATGGGGGGACTCTGAGTCTAACTTTTCCGTTATACGAAAGTGAGAAATGTTAATTATCACTGGACACATTTACCACTGGGCAGTTTTGTAAAACCCTCACCTTTAATGCAATTCATGACATAGTTTGATTCAAGTACTTCATTGATCGGCTAAAACGGGTTTAATTAATTGATCAGAAAATATCTCACAACGGGAAAAGAAAGAAAAACAGTTAAGCAAGCTTACTTGAAAGATAATTTTGCCAAGTTAAATTATGCGGAATATTCATTGATAGGGATCACATTTTTACACTTTGAATAATTATTCTTAAAATATAAGATACTTTAAAAATTTTAATCTACGTATAATTTTTTAACAATAAGATAATATATACGTAAAAAACACAATCCATTCTACTAAATATAACTAATTAAAATTTAAAATTTTTGGATTAAAATTCAAAATGTAACATATATTTTATTTAACCATTTTTAGTTGAAGCTTATCGTACACTTAGAATAATAAACGGTGTTGAATTGACAGCAACTCTGTTTACCGATTCTCAAAAATATTTAACTCATCAGCAGTTGCTTATGCGAAAGGATTCGAGCTAATGCATTTCAAAGTTACACATTTAAAGCATTGTTTCATCAGTCTTTGATTAGTAGTATCTTTTTTATCAATGACAATATAATTTTGAATTCATGCTAGTGAGTATACAAATACTACTTGACGCATTTCAAGAACCACGCGTTTAAAGGCACATGCTTTGTTAGAATTTAATAGAAACTGTTTTATTTACATCTCTCATAGCACTAGTAGTTGTGAGAAAATTCCCTGTATCTATCGAATCAAAAAATTAATCACTATAGTACTTCTGTTTTCATAACTGGATAGCTAAGAAATAGGATTCGTGAAAGCCATTGCTAACGCTACCAAATTCTTTTTATGTTTAGTAGGGTCTTGCGCTGCAAATTAGACGGCAAATTTAGTATAACTTCTAAGGCGCTATTATAATCTTAAACTAGAAATTTTTCAATAAAAAAAATGAAGAAATAACTTTGTAAGACACATTCCTAAAATATGAAAATGAGAAATATAAGCGAATTCTATACTGTCACGGAGCTCGAGATATTCTATTATCTCTGCTTGCATCTAAATATGCATTCTATCTTATCTTATTAATGGGAATGTTCATTTCACCAATATTACATTTAGCGGGCTCGATTGCGCAGTCTCCGTGTATTTCACATACTCTAAAGCAGCGCTGTCCAACGCTGCACACGCGAACGCCACGGCGCCCTTTGTAGTTTTTCTTGGCGCTCTTTCGAAAGTTTCCTGTTACTAGAAGTTTTTAAAATAAAAATCCTCGAGATGGTTCATAAAAGATGCTTCTTCAAAAAATAAAAATATGCTACTTTAAAATCATTACTATTCCATATGATTTTTTATTATAGGCGCAGTTAAATTTTTGGCTCCATTCACTACGAAATATTTTGAGATAGACCTCTCTCAGATAAATTTAATTTTAAATTTACTATGATTTTTTTTTCTTCAATTATATTTTACATCTAGCCCAACATACGTATGGGGCCTTATCGCTCACACAGTGAAGTGTCTGTGTATCTTATAAGACGTGTGCATACAGTTATCCCCTAACCAGTGTATCCAGTTTGGCCTCCTTTTTTACTTAGAAATTCCGAATTCATACCAAATATTTCGAATAGTATTTTTTGCTTTATTTAATGACAGACATTTCTGGGTAACTTAAAGTAAAAATGCTTTCGGAATTTCCGGTAGGAATTCGAAATTTGTGAATAAAAAAGGAGGCCAAACTGGTAACTCTGCCCCCTACTATAGTAAGGTATTGTTCTATATTTCTAGTTATGAGAATAATGGCGCCCTTCAATGTTTGCCACTAGATGAGATGCGCCCGCGCTTACTGAAAGGTTGGACAGCGCTGCTCTAAAGTATATTTCAACAAAATGCTAGATGCTGTTCCGCTACTTGTCAAACAGGCTGAACCACAAGCTATTCCAGGCTTCCCGGAACGGTAGTTGCCCCGATCACGGAAGATACCATCGGAAAAATTTAAAAGTTAAATTCAATAAATTTAAGACACGGAACAGGTTATCCGAAAGGATCGGAGAATGGATAGACCGCGACGGTTTAGAGCTCACTCATAGCTTCTATACGTAGTAGGAAGTGAGCTGCGGCAGTTATAACAAATACTTTGTAAATGTTAGCAATAGTGAACGTATTCTTCGAATGTATTTTTTATCTATGTTTCTACTTTTTAAATTTTTTATTACCCTCAAAATGTTAAAGATTTGTCTAATGTTTATAAATTTTCTTTCTGGTTGAATATTATAAGATATTTAAATATCGGATTTAAAATATCTTGGTTATTCTTGATGTTTAAAAAAATCCCGTATGTCATGAATCATACTATTTTCTACTTTTTCGTAATTTCGGTTGTTTTTGTTAGAGACTATAATGCTATAAAAGAAATCCGATTCTCGAACTTGTTTACTACATTAATACAATATGCAAATATATATATATATATATATATTGCAAAAAAATAAAAAAAGAATAAACAAGCTTAGCACTTTACAATGTGTAACAACAACAACAAAAAAAAATTTTGGAATTTTTTCTCCAATATAATTTTTTATCGAATTAATTATTTTAACGTTCCTTTAATAACGGTTAAAGATAAACTTTAAAATGTTACTAATACAATTGTTTGAGGTATTGTATCTCTTAAGTATTGATCTACATCCGTAAGTGTGATATCGTGGGTAGACTGCACAAAGATATAGAGAGCAGTGCTTACCAGACGTCAGATATTTTTACCCCTTCAATGCATTGTGCAACTGATTAGTCACATAGCTGATTTTTCGCTTGTATCACATGAAACTTTTCTTTTAAATGAATTTTGTATTCATTTGTATATATTATTTCAATACCTGATACAACAGAATTGTCAAAGATTAACACACAAGACTGGCTTGATTGTTTTCTAGAGTAACTGCGTCAACGATAAGCTGTGTATGTTCAATTAAATAATAAAAAACATAATACATTTATTCCATACATATTTTAAACGTCTGAATTTTCTAAAATTGATGCTTTCATCCAAGCTGAAACCCATAGCTTAATAACATATTTCTTGGCCCACGGCACTATTTAGTTTTTTTCGTCTGCGAATTGGTTGGTTGATTGTTTTTGGGGTGCTACAGTAGTTTTTTCAACATAATGGATTTAAACTTCAAGTTTTTTAACCAATAGAAGATACCCTAACTTCTAAAATATATAGTGGGTATCCTGCAATTTCCTTTACAATTGTTATAAAACATTTTCACGTCAGAATAGCAATAATAATGAACAGAATTTCGTCGTTCTATTAAAATAACAAACATTGCTTCTATTCTAATTTTAAAATTTATGTCTTCTGCTGCCTACCAAACTATAGAAAATTCTTAATAAATCATGAGAAAGGGAGATATTTGTGATATAGTAGATAGCTTAAATAATTTGATATTTAAAAAGGAAGGTTTCTAGAGCAAAACCTGGGAGGAGTGATTACATAATATTATCACGTGATTCGCCCAAGTTCATTTCAAATTTCCAAATGAACCTGAGTCTAAAATTGTCTGTAACTTAAAAGATTAGACTAGATTCGTGTAGACTCGAACAAATACTTATAATAGATGTGCATATGAAAACAGGTATTTTTTAATTATCTAGTCAAATCGTATAAAAATGAAAAATACCGATATTTTTTAATTTTTCATAGCAAATTATTTTCATAAATTCATCATAGTGCCCTCCGAAAATTTCGAGCCAAAGACAAAAGTTGCCATGCTCATGTTCTTTTCTAAAGCAACAATTTTAATCAAAAGTATTGGTACTTTCGTATTACAGCAGCCCCCTAAAATTACGATTATGCCAAGGTTGAACCTATGATTTCGCCAAGATCATAGTAAAGCTTATATATGCATAATATATACGAATATATATACTGAAAACATAATTATATGTGCCATATATGTCATTATATACATGTTATTTACGTCTTATATGTGATATATACATCATATACGTCTTATACACATGTCATATATATATATATATATATATATATATATATATATATATATATATATATATATATATATATATATATATAACTACAACTATGCCATATACGTCACGAAATGTTACATACATCATATATTATTATAATGTCATATATTATTATAATCTCATATATATGCTTTATAATTGGCGATAAATTTGGTCGCTTGCGGATTCAATCATGAGAGCCACTATAACGCGAAAGTACCAAAGTATTTATAGAACTTATATTAAATACAAAACATGGATTTGGATTAAGGTTAGATTTGGGAAGGAGTAGGCCATTTATGATAATTTACTTTATTTTAAATCGTATACCTGCCACAAAAATTTTGAGTATCTCTTGCTTAGAGAATTATACCAATAATAATTATAGTAATTATAGTTTTCTCCAATTATTTACTAAAAATGGAATGAATAAATAAATAAATATTTAGCTGACAATTATCTGTAAGCAAAAAAATAGATACATCTGCGCATACATTCTTCGCCTCGCAGTTTCTACTGTGGTCTTGAGAGAAATATATGTAATAATTACTTTGATTGCAACATAGTAGCATTCTTCACATTGATGCACTTCTTGGGAACACATCATTCTAAATCATAACCATATTGCATACACCGTTTTGGAATTGGAAAGTTTCCTGTTCCCTCAGGCTTTCATCACATTACTCCTCAATTGAATCATAAACAACATTAGCTTATTAACTTTCACTATGAGACTCGAGAGTCTACATTGTGTTTTTATTTGGCAATAGTAATGCTGAAGACATCATTATTTAATCAGCATTGCTTATTCACATGCCATTTAATAAATCATTAGGAGATATCGCCGCAATAGTGACGTGTCCTTTCGTACCGCAACATTTGCGAAGGCGACAGTAACACCTCCATGGAAATAAGTGTGAATATGTGCAGCTAAAACTGTCCTACTTCCAAATCCTTCCTCGTGGCTGGAAGATTTGCATAATTGCAGAGGCGACCATTGCCCAAGCTTCAAAGTAGAGCAGAAGGAAAGCCTTCGAGGCGCGGTGACACTTTCACCGTTTAAGTTTGTCTTTAACCTTTTTTTACCAAAAAAAAATACAGTACACAATTCTAGAGTTTTCGATGAAATGATATTAATCCTTCTTTCACTTTTGATCTGAAATACTTCTATACTGCGTTACGTCTGCGATCTTAGTCCTTAGAAAAGCCTCCAAGGCAAAGTGGCACTTTCATTGCTTATGTTTCGTATTTAATCATTTTCGCCGAAAAAGATACAGTACAGAATTCTAGGGTTTTCGATAAAACCATGGTAAGATTCAAGGAGCGGTGACACTTTCACCGTTTAAGTTTGTCTTTAACCTTTTTTTACCAAAAAAATACTGTACACAATTCTAGAGTTTTCGGTGAAATGATATTAATCCTTCTTTCACTTTTGATCTTAAATACTTCTAGACTGCGTTACGTCTGCTATCTTAGTCTTTAGAAAAGCCTCCAAGGCAAAGTGGCACTTTCACTGCTTATGTTTCGTATTTAACCATTTTTGCCGAAAAAAATACCGTACAGAATTCTAGAGTTTTTGGTAAAACCATGGTAAGCATTCTTTCATATTTGACGTGCACACTCCTAGTTAGTGCTAGTGAACAGTCTTACCCTAAGAAAGCCTTCGAAGGGTGATGATACTATCCCTATTTAACTTTTACTTTTAATCATTTTCGTTGAAAAGTTGCATTACAAAATTGCATACTTTTCGATGAAACAACATTATTTATTTATTTTTACTTCTGTTGTTTCACTTCTAGATGTTCACATGTACAACATTGAAATAATTATGTTAAATCAAGCCGATATTGACCTATTAGTGGTAAAAATTTCATTTTATTGTGATCAGAATGTGATCATTATGAAATCAGAAATAAAATAAACTGTGACATGATACAAACTTGCATTTTCGGAGGAAAAGTAAAACTCCTTAAAGGCTTAATTTTTCCCCTTAAAAACTAGGACCGGTGTATAGTACTATTTAGTTCATCGAAAGTGAAATGAAATTTCACATTGTTTCACCGATGAACTTGACATCTCGTGCTAGGTTAGATACACCATTAGTACATATTCTAGATAAAGATTTAAGGATTAAGACTGATCTGAAACACTATCTAGAATATGTGCTAGAACGATCCCAGTCTCTGAGAAAGCTTTCGGATTACAGTGACATTTTCACATCAGTAAGTTTGTAAATGAATGGGAATGTGCGCCCAATGACGGCTGAAAATTTCAAATGTGCTCTAGAAAGCCTTCCAGAACAGCTCAAAATTTTCCAATGAAGTAACATTAAACTTTCTTTTATTACTTAGATGACACTTCTAGATAGTATTATAGATCGTTATTTATCTTTAAGAAAGTCTTCAAGATATGGTGACGTTTTCACTGTTAAGTTTTGCCTTAATACATTCTCTTCGAAAACCTAGCACGAGATGGCAAGCTTATCGGTGAAACAATGTGAAATTTCATTTCACTTCCGAGGAACTAAATAGTACTAAATAGCACTATATAGTACTATATAAGGAAATAGTAAGTAAATAGTACTACACCGGTCCTTGTCTTTAAGGGGTGAAAATTAAGCCTTTAATTTAGTTAATGTATATTTCGATTATGTTTTACAATTTATGTGATATATATTCCATATTTCGGAGAAACAAAAGTTGAAACATCAAGAATAGATTATGGCGTACGTTCTATGTAACTACATTAAAATACTTTACTGATGCTATACCTTGAATTAAAAATATATTTAGTGGGACGGTATTTGGATATTTTACCCCACTTTATTTTAGACGAAACATATTTTGTCTCATTATTACATTCATTACTGATTGTGGAATAAAACTAATCAGTAAGATGTTGCACCTACTCTTCTCTGTGTAATCTTTAGTTATTGTTATTACATTATGAATGAAATATTCATTTAATTATTCAGTAAAGATACGAGAACACACATGAAAGTTCATCCAGAATTAACACTACACTGCAAACAAAAATTGTTGATTTTACTGACCGTAAAATGAATAGTAATAAATAGTAAAATAAGCAGTAATACGCTGCCACGCATGCACGGCAGTGTATTACTGCTTATTTTACATTATTGTTAATTTTATGGTATAATACTAGCAGCTGGGGTGCCAGTTTTATACCGTAAAATCAACAGGTTTTTTTTCTTTGCGGTGTACAAAACAAAAACAAACAAGCATGTGTCTCAGAAAAACGCAACTGATGGATAAAAAATTTGAAATTTGCATTTTATTCTTTTGTTGTACTTCACTCGAAGACATCACAGATTACCGATTATCTGTTGCTACACGTTGTTGAATTTCTTCTCTCTTCTCCAGTGTAATAGTAGACATTCTCCCACTACTCGGACGATGATTGATGATGTTATTTTAAAATTGCTAGTTGTACAGATTTTGACGGAATGTCCCAATTTTTAGGTAAAAATTAAATATTCCAAATGGTTACGGCTCATTTCATGAATTTGAAAATATTTAAGCCTGTACCCATCAGATGTGTTTTCATTTGACACACTTATACAGGGACATTGTGACTGATAAAAGCCAAACAACAAAAACATTGCGATGTGTGATGCGAAAGTTATTCACAGAAGAAAAATAAATATTTAAAAATGTTTAATTTTATTTAGTCATACTAGCTTCCAACTTGTACTCTCTCGAATGAATACATTGATCTGACGCAACATTTCTGTTTCTGAAATAATCAGAACTATCCGCGCATTTTCATTTCTCATTTCAACATGGAGTACTTCAGTGTTGAAATTTACCAATACAGTAAAAGGCACAAAGAAACTCTGCAAGAAGAAGTATCATGGCCACAAAAAATAGGGATAGACAGGTTTTTAGGGGCGACATGTACTTGTTGTATAGTAAAATCTGTAAGAAGGAATCCTAAGGGATTGGGGGAAGATCTGTTTTACAGATATTTCTGTCGTACAACTTAGCATTTTGTAATTCTAGTAGCTGGCTTGTGACCGCTAGCGGGATCTAATGACATCGGTGCCTCGAATTCATACGAACCTAAAAGAAAAAGACAAATTCCTGGTTCGGATCCCTGCTGCCTACAACAGCGTATGCCGACACGTGCCGGTAAATCTTTTAGTTATCCTTTCCATCACCAGGGGAAGTATTCTGTTCTAAAGGAATCTCCGACACGTGTCCGCACTGCCTGTGGCATCTTATAACAGACGTGCTGTGAACGCGCTGCAAAATCTTTTAGTTCCAGCTTCCACAGCCAGGGGGCGCACATTGTTCTTCACAAAGTCTTTCTGAACGAAACTCCAGCACCGTATAGCAGGTATACTGCGAACGCCCCGCAAAATCATTTAGTTCCAACTTTCACCACGAGGGGGCGCATTCTGTTCAAAACAAACCTCCGTCATGTGTCCCCTTTGCCTGCGGCACTGTATAGCATGCGTGCTACTCACGCGCTGCAAAATCTTTTATCATTAACGGGATATTTAAATTACGACTGAACACCTCCCTCGCCCCCTCAAAATCAAACCAGCAATCTTTAACATTAACAAATATCGTTAACTTTTGAAACAGAAACAAAATTGCGCACTTGAAACAGAAACAAAAGGGCGCCTTTCTTTTTTTTGGTCTAACTTTGAAATTTATTTTCTTTTGTTTCGGAAAGTAAATGGTGAGATGAGCCCCGAAATAAATTCAATACGACTCCCTCTTCCGTCTGGGTCAAATTGATTACGTCGGGACAGTTTCTTGCAAATATTAAGAAAAGCTACAGACCGATTGTCACAATATATGGATTTTCGGAATCAGAAAAATGAAATACGTATAGATGATGGGTTTCAAATCGATACCTCCAATAGTTTTATTAATAGTTGTGGATAAGTAAAAATGAGAAAATTCCATCATCTGAGATTAACAAATCATTTTTCTTTTACGGTTTCAAAAAAATTATGCCATTTTCGGGAGATTTTTAATGAGGTTTTAACTAATTAATTCGCTAATTATCAAAAATAAAATAAAATATGAGCCTCAGGTGCATCAGGGCCTGCCTTGGACTATTCCCACCTAGATTTTCAGACCTCCAACTGCGGAAGACTTCGCTAGCTATCGCCAACAAGCACACAAGTACAGACAGACACAAACACAGAGTGAAACTTTATTTTATTAATATAGAATATAGTATTTCCGCCTAAACTAGAAAAATTTTCTTTTGAGGCAGGAATACGTTATAAACAGATTCGGTTTTTGCAGGCTTTACTCCGATTTAAAATTCTATACCTTCATCGTTAGTCTGTCGTCATTACAAAATAATTCACATTGACGTTTTTATAGAAATAAAACATTTTGAGGTATTTGAATTTGTCCCTTTTTTTTGTACCTAAATCGCGATTTTTTGTACTTAAAAAGGTCCCAGATGTTTTTTCAATACCGCTATTTCTAATCAATAATCTTCGTGATAGGTTTCTATAACATTTACAATAGAAATATACCACATGATGATTATTGTTTGAAAATAGCGGTATTCAAAAGCTAGGTCAGTGGGACACCTGCATTTCATAAACAAAAATTCCTGATTGGTAAGGTAGTAATCTGAAAACCTGGACTATGATCGTCATAAAAATCGCTTATTATTCTTTAAAAGCTTAAAATTAGGTGGGTTTGATTTTCAAAATAATGCGGTTAAACTATTTCCCAAAATGTTTACATAATTTTTTTCAGACCAACAACTTTCTATTATTAACAAATTCTCTATCAGAAAACACAATCTTATACAATGTCCCATATATTCTTCAAATGTTTTGCTATTATTGACATCACACCAGCGTTTTCCAGCATCTTTTTCGCTCCTGTATTCCTTGCTTAATCTTTTCATACATGAATACCGTTTCCTTCATAAATCCTCCCACCCATACCTCTAAGCAAAAATATTTTTTTTTGTTTGTTTGTGTGTTAGTATTGCCCTTAGGTTAGCTAGATAATCAACCGAATCAAATTAACCTGATGACATGTACAAACTTTTTTTATCTTACATTTTGCAGTTTATTCTTTTAATGGCATTCTAACATCAACGCAAAACAGAAAAACAGCATTAAAATATTTTTAAACTACATTAATTTATGAGGAAAGTTCATATTCCTCTTGATATGCAAATGTTCAAACATGGCTCAATCAATTATTGGGCTAAGCTGTAACCTTCATTTTGCGAGTAGTCTTTTGCAGGACTGTCCAGAGTGGCGCCCGTAGGCGCCATGTCACTTTTTGATGGCTCTCTTGGCGCCCCTTCGAATATTTCATTTTTCTAGATTTCTTTAAAACAAAAATCTGTCTCCAAGTTTCTTTTCTTAAATAATTAGTATTTGCATGTATTTTTTTTAATTACAGGTGTTATTAAGGTTTTTGGCTCCTTTCCTTGCAAAAGTCTTTGAGATCTCATCCTAAAACCGCAGAAAAATGTAATGTTAAATTTACTGCTAAATTATTTAGATGAGCCACTTCTATCGTAAGGCGCTTGTGATTACCGCTGTGAGATATATGTGTATCCTGTAGACGTCTAGGTATTGCTATCTCTTCTAAAATGCGATAACATTCTGGCATTTTTCGAATCATGTGAATAATTTCGTCTTTCACTGTGTACCACAAGCTCAGATGAGCCTTTTGCATACTAAAAAGTTGGACATGTGGGACATGCCTGGTCTATTAGACTTGCAAATAACCTTACTTTTGTCAACGAAATTACTGTACAATTTTGTTTCATTGTTTTCATTTTAACTTTTGTGTGTGTGTGTGTGTGTGTGTGTGTGTTTTCTATCATTGGCAATATTTAATGTTGGTTAATTTTGAAACCCGAACCAGTGTGCTGCATATTTCAGGTGAAGAACCCTTCAGCTAAACGATTGAGTGTGCAAATTTCACATATATTTAATATTTTATTCGACATATACTCCAGGGCAATGCGCTTGCCCAGACTTCCTTTTAAAAATGATGTAAATAACTGCTTAACAATAAGTTTATTGGTTATATTCAAGTTAATTTAGTTATACCAATTATATTCATACATTTATTATTGAGACATTAAATTGACTTAAGTTGGTCAGAAAAGACTATTGTTTTTTATTTGTTCTTATTTGTTCTCGAAATTAAGATTTATTCTCATAGTCTTACTACTAACACTTCTGTATTAATCATTTCAGGCCAAATTTTATTTCACGTTTAAATTTCATCCCTCACTGTTCTGATTTTAGCTGAAAAAACAGTAAAAAAAAACAATTTTCTTCGAGCATGAGTGACTATAACTGCAACATCTTACGGTTTAGGCTTAGTCAGAGTAAAGGTTATTTTTAAAATTTTTCAATTTTGGTTATATTATTAAAAATTAATTACTGAAATAAATATTATTTAGATAAACAATTTAGAAAAATTAAAATTAACAATGCAATACAATTTTGGAAACTGGAATCAAAATCAGAGGCTGTTAAATTTTGGAGAATTTATTTTTGAATAAGTATGTTACGATCTAAAATGTTATGTAAAAGTAAATGGGTAGTAAATATGTTCTTTATAAATATTTAAAGCCATTCGAAGCACTCATTCTTTGTCTTTTTTTTATTTTTAGTGGCAGGATAGCTTTGGTTGTTCAAAATGCTTTGTTATCAAAAATTGCCAACTCTCTAATTGTGCAAAATTCCTCAATTTAATTGTTTGTTTATTAAGTTTCAGATATACCGACATAACGGAAGATTCTTTTTCATGAGCGACAAAGTGGTCGCTGTTACTTTCATTTGTTGATAAAACGTTGCTATATATAAAATATAATGTATGTATTGGATTTGAGTTGCATGTATTGTAAGCATATTATATGATGCATAAACCGTAATTGTTGTATGTAAGTATGCATGTATGTTTTCTTATGCACGTATGAAAGTATGAATGTAGGACTGTTTAAGTATCTTTTAAACATATTTATTTTATGGAATGTTACATTTGAATGTAATCATTTCGATGTAACATTTGAAATTTGGAGATAAAAACTATTACAACATGGAAGAAATGTTTATAAAAAAGTTTTTGTTAATCTGAACCACCACGTCTACTAAATAAAATCTTCTATTAAAAGTTTTTTTTTGGTCAAAAATCGAAAATCACATAAAATCTTTAAGAAATATAATACTACGTTACCACAAAGAAAAAAATCATGTTTATATGAATAAAATACATCTTGAGCAAGTTTGAAAATTCAAACTTCAAGGTCTTTTATACAGATTTTAGTCTGCATAATATTAATACAACGTTAGTCAACATATTTTTATAAAATGAATAAAATAAAATGTTAGCACATCCTCATAAATGAAGGTAATTATATAAATAAAGGTAATTAGAAAATTAGAAAAATTTATGGTCTAATATTTAGTAACATTTTAGATCGATTTTTAGATAATGTAAAAATACTCAAAATTTGACCAAAAAACTTTGAAATTTATATCTTTTAAAAAATCACTTAATACATTTAAAATATATCCGATAAAAGTGATTAATTAATTAAATAATTATGTTATACTAAAAGCTATATTGTTCAGCTAATCCATCATCTAAAAATCTTTCATCTTTAGCGAAGTTAAAATAAATAGGAATTAAATATGTTGCATTGTCTTGTACGCAGAGCTGTTTACAATGCAGCACGCGGCTTCTTAATGACAGAGAGTAATTAAAAAAGTGTTCTTATCATTAGATGACATTGCAGTGGCAGGTCATGTTTCGCTTGAGTTATGTCATGAGTAATTGTGTAGACTGAAAACATCAAAATAATTTCCCGGGGCATGTAAACAAATTGAATGAAAGCTGAAATATAATATCCTGATTATTTCTAGCTGAGAAAGTTTTCTAGCTGCTAAATGATAATATTTGATTTTTAGTCCTGAATTTTACTTTTTTTTTTCGTGCTT
Source organism: Maratus michaelseni (assembly GCA_963931845.1). NCBI lineage: Eukaryota > Metazoa > Arthropoda > Arachnida > Araneae > Salticidae > Maratus > Maratus michaelseni. The sequence goes on from OZ007587.1 coordinate 193,617,315, forward strand.
TTTAGCGTCCCAATAATAATAATATCATTTTTATTATATATTTTACCGTAACTTTAATATGTTTTATTGTAAATCTTTAATAAAAACTTAAATTTCAATGTTTATCCTATCATTTTAAAAATTAAGAAATTTTCCGATTTTAATTAAAGATATTTTTTAATATGTTTGATTCATCGCCAATTAATCACGATTTGAATCATCTGATTAAAAACACACCACATATTAAAAAACACAATATATTAAAATTCAGCCTTTCTGAGAATTTTTGATAAACGCAATTTTAAAAAATCGGTATTAATATCAATAGAGAGAAATTATTTAAAATTGTAGGTACGATTATTTAGTAAAATTTATTTAATTGGATTTATGGAGTACAAATCTGTATTACAACCAAAATAAATTAATATTATACTATTGCAATGAAATTGATTGTAGTTAAATTGACATGTAAAAAAATATGATCTGCAAAATTTCAATAAGAAAAATTTATTAAGCAATATAAAAACTTTTCCAGATAAATAGAAATTAAATAAATTAAACACTCATCAGTTTAATCCCCTTCCCTCCCTCCCACACACACACCTTCCTTCCTTTCGCTTAGAGAATCGAAATTAGAATGATTTTAGTAAAACGTTTAAATAAAATCCCAAAATTTACAGGGTTTACAAAATTTTATAATATAATCACATGTGATATGAATGTTTTTTCGTGAGTTTTCAATATAATTTAGTTATTTTACTTACAGATACTAGTGAAAGAAATATGTCTGTGTGAACATCTGTCTGGTCTGTCTATTGGTGATGACTAGGAAAATCTACCGTACCATACGTAGAAGTGTAAAAATTTGGATAAGGATAGTCCAAGGCAGGTCCAAATGCACATGAGGCTCAGATTTTTGTATTTTTTGACAATTCCAGTTTTCAAAGAAGGAGAAGGGTGTAATATTTATTTTTTCTTCTAGAATTAGCCTCCTTAATTCGCTCGGATAGATTTTCGCTTAAACATATAAAATCATACACGCTCGAGGATATATGCTGACAAAGGCAGTGCCCCTCTCCCCATTAGGTTCATTTAGAAAGATTTTTGTTTAAAAATATAAAATCAAAACAGACTGGAGCGGACATTGTCCGCCCGATATAAGGTGACGAAGGCAGTGAGGCCCCCAACTCTTAGATTCGTTTGGATAGATTTTCATTTTAAAATCTAAAATCATATAAACTCGAGGGTGTACGCTGCCGAAGGCAGGGGGTCCCCAACATTAGGCTTGTTTGGAAAGATTTTCGTTTAAAAATATAAAATAACAATAGACCGGACAGCCACTAACTCTAGCTTTGTTTGATAGATGTTCATTTAAAAATGTAAAATCATACAAATTCGAGGGCATACGTTACCGAAGACAGTGGGGGGTCCCAACATTAGGTACCTTTGGAAAGATTTTCGTTAAAAAATATAAAATCATTCGATACTAATATTTGAGTTTAAGGCTATTACCATGAGCCTGGACAACGTCGGGTGGTCAGCTAGTACCTAATGAAACTACACCTCTGTAAACTACATAAAAACAAAGCAATGTAGAATACTGATCAAACCCTTCACTGTTAAAAATCTCCAGCAAATTATCCAGTCTTTCAACCGATTCTATAGATAACGGTTACTTGACCATATTATGAAGCGTTTTCTCATTGGTCATAATAGACATAAATTATGGTTATGTAACAGTTTTCTATAAAAACGGTTGAATGACTGTACAATTTGTTACAGATTTTTAACAGTGTATAAAACTAACTCATAGCAAGTTGCGCTGAAATTATGCTGTTTCATACTTTTTAATTTAGATTCCCTACTGAATCAGCATTTCATACAGGCGATAGACGATCGTTCATAGTTTTTAATGGGAAGAAAGTTTTACTTTAGATAACATTCTTTACACATAAGGGGATTTTATTTGGTTATAAAAGAAGCGTAAAAGAAAAATTGGTTTAGCAGTGTCATATACATTTGAGCTGGTACAGGTTTTATGAGTGGAAAAGGAATAGTCTAAAAGTAGTATTCAAAAACTAACATTTTTCACAATTGAATCCATTTGGACACTACACTGTTAACTAGTATTTTAAAAACACAAATTGCACAAATTGTGCTTATTAGTTGCTAAAATCAGTGTAAAAATTGTTTTAAACTCATAAAAGAGCTAAATTCCTACATGTTTCGGCTTTAAACTTAAAGCCATCATCGGGGAAGAGGAACAACACAAACGACTACTGATCTTTTAATTTTCGACACGAGAAAATTTAAATCAACAGTATGGAAAAATTTAAATAAAATAAGCGGGCGCTCTCTGTTGCCAAAGAGCGAAAAACAAAACAAGGAATTAACAAGGGGTTACAAATGTATCCCATAGACTAGGTATGTTGAAAGAAAAGTTATCATTACAAATACAATCTTTTCTAATTTTAATTTCCAATGATTCCCTAATGGCGGCTTTAAATGGGTTATTGAACCTATGGATAATTCTTGCTTTATCGAAATTAATTACCACAAAATTTTACAAAATTTTATAATATAATCACATGTGATATGAATGTTTTTTCGTGAGTTTTCAATATAATTTAGTTATTTTACTTACAGATACTAGTGAAAGAAATATGTCTGTGTGAACATCTGTCTGGTCTGTCTATTGGTGAGTAATCGCCAATCATCGCCAATAAGCACAATTTGTGCAATTTGTGTATTTAATCATTTTTACATTTGGATTAATTTCGATAAAGCAAGAATTATCCATAGGTTCAATAACCCATTTAAAGCCGCCATTAGGGAATCATTGGAAATTAAAATTAGAAAAGATTGTATTTGTAATGATAACTTTTCTTTCAACATACCTAGTCTATGGGATACATTTGTAACCCCTTGTTAATTCCTTGTTTTGTTTTTCGCTCTTTGGCAACAGAGAGCGCCCGCTTATTTTATTTAAATTTTTCCATACTGTTGATTTAAATTTTCTCGTGTCGAAAATTAAAAGATCAGTAGTCGTTTGTGTTGTTCCTCTTCCCCGATGATGGCTTTAAGTTTAAAGCCGAAACATGTAGGAATTTAGCTCTTTTATGAGTTTAAAACAATTTTTACACTGATTTTAGCAACTAATAAGCACAATTTGTGCAATTTGTGTTTTTAAAATAACATTTTTCATTTTTCATAAAAATCAGAAGTAAAATTTTGTTCGTTAGAACATCAATAGTTATAAATGAAGGCGCCGATAAAGTGCATGTCAACGCTGTAAAATGCTTCGACACCGCCCGCATCACCATTTCTGCGGCTCTGATAATCACATCTCAAATGAAGCTGAGATAATTGGTTGAAAATTTAACTAATCTCTTTATTACTGTTAATTTGAATACTGTTAATTTTAAAATAAATCTGGCTTCGGATAGGACTAGAGTAATTCTTTTATAAAATGGCAGAAAAAAATTTAATGCAATATTTAAAGTGGTGATTTAAAAAAAAAATATTTTCAATTGTATTGCGTCTATCGTAATAGTATAATAATTAAAAGACATTTATGTCATAATGGCATAATGCTTAAAAGAGATTTATGTCATTAATAGATAAATGGCCAACCACTCTGAAGTTTTCGAATTCGAATGCATAGATTAAGAAAAATAAAGAAAATAACATTTTAAAATAAATTATTTACACCGTTTAAAATTTACATTTGGAGGACGAATTTCATTTATTGTAATGCTGTTAATTAGAGAGAATGAGTTTTTGCTGAGAATATTATGTTCTTAAAAGTTTCTTCAGTAACCATCATCTGTAAAAAATGTTTGGCATATAAAATATTTGTCAATTACTCCTAAGAGTATCTATATATTAAATAAAATTTCTACTGCATACTTTAGGTACTGTTTACTGCCACATAAATTTAATATGAAGAAAACGAAGTGTTTTATATACATATGCTCCAATTGAAAAAAAAAACGGTCAAACCTTTTTTTTTTTTTTCGTAGGATATCTGAGGTTTATTCCTAACGTTTTACGTTTGTATTTTTTCAATTTTAACTGCAGTTTTTTTTTTGACATTTTTATTTCATTTTCGGAACCGGTTCTGAAGGGGAAAGTGTCATAATAAAAAAAAGCAACCAAAATCGAAAAAGTACAAACATACAACGCTATAGATATCAACCTCAGATTATGCTATGCAAAATAATCATTCAAAAATATTAAAATGCAAGCGAGACATTTGAAAGAACTCTCTCATAAGGCTGCTGTGTTAACTGACACTTACGAAACCTATTTTTTTGCTGCCATATTAAAAATTTTGTTCTATTCGTGCATCAGTATTTAAAAAAAAAGTTTATGTTCAGTTTATCGTACGTTATTAGGAGTTTCGTTTTATTATATATATACAGGGTGGTTATAATATAAGTATCTTTATTTGGAGTTGTCTGTAATCGGTACACTTACTATCCTAGAAGGGGTAGAATAATGGAATAATAAAAAAAATAGTTGCAATAATCGCCAACAGATGGCGCTACGAGACCTGTCGGTGCAAATGCCGTTGTGTACTGTGGAGGTGTCGAAAACCTCAGTGACTTAAAAGATCGCATATCACAACATGTGAAAACATCACTCCTGATGCGTTACATTCCGCAGTTGAGCACGTTGTGCAGCGCCTGGATTGTGTCCTCTAGCGCAATGGTCATGTGAAACCTGAACTTGATCGGCACCGCCATACGAAAACGTGACCACATTTACTGTGACACTTTCCAATAAGTCAGGTTTGTCATCCGGTTACTATACATTACATTCCACACTCAAAAGCGCTATCTGTCGGCAATTATTGCAATTATTTTTTATTGATCTATTCTTCCTCCCCCTTCTCGAATATTAAGTGTACCGATTTTGGTTTCATTCGGGTTATTCCTTCAAGCTACAGACAGCTCCAAACAGATATACTTATATTATAACCACCCGGTATATATATATATATATATATATATATATATATATATATATATATATATATATCAGGTACGTACACTCCTTAAAGTATCCAAGGAGTCAGGTACTACTATTTCCGATTAGAAATTTTCTATTTAATGTTTAAATCACGGAATTTGTAATAGCTTCACTAAATCGCAGAATTTATACAATTTTTCTACAACTGAATAAGGCGAAGAATTGTATTAAAATATTGCGGAGTAACTTTAAGCACTTGTGTTTAATAATAAGCACTAATACGCACCTTTTTTTATAGCAATTTTCGTAAATTAACAGTCTTACAGACAAGTTTCTATTTGTGTATGTCACTTCACGTTTTCTGTTGAGGGTTAAACGAATTCTAAAATCCAGACTTTTCTTTCCTTTTTTCAGTTATTCATTTTATTTACACAATAGCATTTTCCATTTATAATTATATATTAAGAAATACAACTGAAATAAATAACCTGTCATGAATATAAAGTGGTTCAATTGATTAAGGCTGCGTATGATTTGGAAAATAATGCCTGTGGAATACAATTATGCATGCAGCGAAAAAATATGAGTCCTGATGGAATTCAGATACGTGCATATTAAAAAAAAAAAGCTACTTGAAAAAAAGAAATCAAAAGGAATTAAATGTAAAAGGATAAATGACTCAACGTTTTTAACGGCTAACATTAACATCAGGCAAATTCATAAAATTACGTTTCTGATGACTGATCCGCTTTGATTCAAGGTTTATCGTTTACTTTTCTACTTGTTTTTACAGAATTATCGAAGTTTTAAATGAGAAAAAGCTATTTATCATGTTACTGCTGGACCATGAAAACATGATGTTAGGAATTGAAAACAATTTTTGTAATTTTTTAAAGTTGATTTTTTACTTTTTTTTTTCCGTTTTATACTGACGGGTATTTTTAATAATTATTTTATTTAAAGAATGATGTTAAAAAAATCGCTTTTTATCAATGAAATAAAATGCATACCTTAAAAGTGATTGCAGTAAACATAAAGGCTTAAAACCCTTTTAGTAAAAAAAAAATCCCTGACGGCTCGGCCTACAGGCACAGGTAGATTTCGAAGACGCAGACCATGGATCGCCTGTTTGTAGGGAATTGCGGAAAAAATGATCTTTTTGACATGATACCGCAGTTGGGACCGCCCACTTTGAAATTTAACTTGTTTGCAGGCGGAGCCGGCAGGGATTGTTTTGTTTTTAATTTTGTTTTACTATAAGGGTTGGTCCTATAAAAAACTTGTCAATATAAAAGTTTTAGATAATTTATTAAGAGGATTTATTAAGAGGATTTATAATAAATCTGAGCGAATTTGATACCTTGTGAATTGACGGAGCTATGAATTTTTTTCTTCTAAAACCCCCTTTTTCCCCACTTGGGGCCATTTTTTATGATATCAAAAATCTGTCACACATAAATTTTCGGCCCTTTTCCTAGAAGTAATAATAACTTTAAACGGATTCGATACGAATCATAATTAAGAAATTATGAGGTTTTTTTCTCTTTTCACAAAAAGCACTCCCCATTCCCCCTGACCCCTGGTTCTATTTTGCCAATTAACGAACTTGACCGAGATTTTATGCCCCTTGATTTTATGTATCAGTTTGGAAGGGATTTGTGTAGAATTATTGAAGTTATCGTGTCCATAAAAAAGTGACATAGATAGATAGATCGATAAAGTTTTGAACTGGGGGTGGTTTTGGGTTCTGGGAGTCATAATCGGCGTAGATCTGCAGAAAATTTTCAAAAATTCCAACTTAGGGGAGAATGTAATGGTAGTATTTCTTACGAAATCTACCTAAAAACGACTGATATCGCATACAGACAGAATAACGGTGATATCCTCAAAGTTTGTAATGATAATTAAACTATTTTCGCCTGAAATTTGAAATATGTACTTGAAAAACAAATATCACGAGATATCAGATATCACGAAAGCAGGTGCATTAACAAAAATCGCCATGCATAAGCGTGATTTATTACATCTTATTTTTAAACTTATGCGGCATCTCGTGTCAAATTCTAGGTTTTCAAAGGAGGCTGATACAATGCATATGCTCTCGTTTCGAATATAAATTTCTATTGAATAACAGATAATGAATGAAAAATAAAATCTTCATGGATAAATTATTTTACTATTTTCAAAATTAATCTGTAAATATTCTATATCTTTATATATTCGTTCATCCTCATTTTAAACTTTCTATTCGTCATTCCTATATAATATTGCAACATTCCATCGGATTTGTGGAACAGAATTTCATACACACCCGATAGTTGTTCAAGTTCAATCGGAAATACTTACATACTATGCTTTTTACTTTCTTCTATCTTTACAAGAAGAAAGTATTGGATTCATGAAAATTTTCGACTTCCGGTTTTCGACGGATTTATACGTTTTAGAAGGTCCTGAACACGATTTGACTGTTTTTAGAAAATGTCTGTCTGTGAGTCTGTCTGTCTGTCTGTATGTGGCACAAATTTTGTGGGAGCTCTATCTCAAGAACTAATGCTTGGAATTTAATAAAACTTTAGATTCAGTTAGTCCCTGATATAAATTGGTGCTGATTAATTTTTGGTAAAAATCGCCTGGCAGGTGGCACTGCTATGCAGCATTTTTCTCGATTTCCGCAATAGCTCTATCTCAAGAACTAATGCTCGGAATTTAATAAAACTTTAGATTCAGTTAGTCCCTGATATAAATTGGTGCTGATTAGTTTTTGGTAAAAATCGCCCGGCAGGTGGCTCTGCTATGCAGCATTTTTCGCGATTTCCGCAATAGCTCTATCTCAAGAACTAATGCTCGGAATTTAATAAAACTTTAGATTCAGTTAGTCCCTGATATAAATTGGTGCTGATTAGTTTTTGGTAAAAATCGCCCAACAGGTGGTGCTGCTATGCAGCATTTTGCAGGATTTACACGATTTTAGCGATAGTCATATCTCAAGAAATATTGCACGGAAATTAATAAAACTTGAGTTTCAGTTAGACCTTTATATAAATTGGTGCTGATTCTTTTTAGTGTATGCGAAACCTGTGTGAGATAGAAGAAAGTTTTGGGATTGACACATCCGACTAGTTAATTTTGGGTACACTCAGAAAAAGGAATTGAATAAAACTACAAAACATTTTTGTTGAGTACATTTTGGTTGTTTTAGCAAATTGGAGTAAAATTGAATCATTTTACTTCAATTAACAAAACATTTTTGCTGACGATACATTTTTTTTTTTTTTTTGGAATTGCAAAAAAAGTGATTTTTAACAAAAAAAATTTTTTTGTTGATTCAAACAAAATTTCCATTGACCTATATTTAAACAAAATTTTTGTTTAAATATGGGTCAATAAAAATTTTGTTTGAATCAACAAAAAAAATTTTTTTTTTGCAATTCCAAAAAAAAAATTTGTATCGTCAGCAAAAATGTTTTGTTAATTGAAGTAAAATGTTTCAATTTTACTCCAATTTTGCTAAAACAACAAAATGTACTAAAAAAATATGTTTTGTAGTTTTAATCAGTTTCTTTTTCTGAGTGTAGGGTTTTGCAATAAGACATATATTGAATTTGTTAAGTTTAAATTTGTAAATATATATATATATATATATATTTACATATACCCATATATATATATATATATATATGGGTATATGTATATATATGTATCGCACCCATATATATATATATATATATATATATATATATATGGGTGTTTATGTATCTATGTATGTGGATAATTTAAAAAAAGGTGTATTTTGTATTAAGTACATTGAATCGATATTATTTATAAAAATAAGACCGCTTTTGAAATAAAGGACCGAAAATTTTAGGACCCAAGATTTCAAAATCTTAGTTATTTGATATAACTGTCTTTTTAACTCCGACCGGTGATTTCAAAAACTATTTTACTTTTAAGCGTAAATAAAATAGCATATTCATGTTTTTTACTTTAGTTAATATAGTTTGTGTATCTCTTAGTTATTTATTTTTTCAACATTGTTGAAGTTTTAAAAGATAATACTGTTACATGTTTAAATTACTTATTACATGATAGTGCTGTGCCGTAAAAAAATATATTAGAAATCGAATACTATTTTTGTAAATTTTAAGTCTTTTATATATATTTGACATATCTCAATACTTTTTCATTTTATTAAGGCAGATACTATCAACAATTACTTTACTTTAACGTGCAATAATAATGCCATATTTGTGTTTTTATTATCGTTTACATCTCTTGTATACCGTTTTATATTCGTTTTTACAATATTATTGAGGTTTTAAATGAGAATAAGCTTATCAGAATCCTGCTGAACCATAAAAAATAAGTATTAGAAATCGATTACTATTTTTGCAATTTTTTAACAAAATCATCATTTTATTATTACTATTTGCGGGTGACAAAGGGACTTTTTTACTTTCGATATGTTTTTGAAACCCGTAGTTTTCTGAAGTTTATATTGGCACTTCTCAATTAATTTCTGAATATAATGAAAAGGTTTTCGGTATCCTAAGGAAACGACGAGGTTACGTTAAATTTTCATAAGCGTTTGAGCTATATTAGAGATTAAAGCGGCGCCTGGACCATTTTTTGCAGTAGGAATAACGTGCAAGTAGAATAAATTCTTGTTTGAAAATTACTTTCCGAAGAAAGAACAATAAATAAAGGAGAAATAACATTAATCACACACACACAAAAAAAAAGCGAAATGGACTTACAGCTTTTCTTCGAGTTTCTACAGCTAAACAAAATAATTTCTGCTTTGATCCATCTTTATATGTTAATTGGAGCATTCTTATACTTTGAGACAAAGTAACGCCATCTATTAGTGACAATTGGTAATAAAACAAGGAAGTATACTAAAGAAATTCGTGACTTGATATATTAATCTTATGGAAAAATAACTGTAATAGTTGTCAACATATGCTTGTTTTTCAGTTTTAAAAACCACCAGTTTATTTTAAGACTCTCCGTAATTGCTTATGCTTGCAGAACACCTACGAAAATGTACTTATTCTCAAACAATAAATTTCTGTAGTTTTTTTTCTATAATTAAAATTAATTTAAAACTCAATTTCTATCCTTAAAAATTTATGTTATTGCTGTCGTTGTACATGTGAGGGTGCATGACAAAATTCCCATATGTATATAAATACAGCGATATTTCGGGCAAAGACTACAAGTGTATGTTATTTTGACTTCAATGATAAAAAAAAACCCTAAAAAATTTATACCAAATCGACGTCTCCAACGACATCTTTGCAGCCAGAAAAAATAGCACTGTATCTTACAGAGACAAAGGATAAACCGAATGTTAAGATATAAAATTTAATAAGATTAATGAAACAAAATGTAATATTAGTACAATGCGTAATATAAAAGTCTTCTATTGAAAAAATCTTTATGTCGAAATTTTCAGAAAGTTCCGCCTGAGCGAATATTTCCTTAAATCTTCTCAAAATGCATGGTAATGACATTGCCGCAAAATCGTACAAGAAAATAAACATAGGGAAAAAATTAAATGAAAGTAACTACTTACAAAAAACAAAGTAAAACAATAGCTGATAATTTAAGTACACGATATATTTATGTGATACGGTATTCATACGGTGTTGAAATTGTTTTGGCTTTTACAATCTTGTTTTTGAAAGCATTTAACTCTGTCGCGAAACTACTTTTGAACAAGTTTTAAATTTTTAACCAATTCTATATGGAGCAGTTTAGACTATCAATTTAAGACCAACTACTTTTTCCCCCTGCGAAAAAAATGCTCAAAATGAGCATATTAAAAGCCTTTTTAAGTTTTATAACGATTATTGTTGTCGTGATTACATCAGAGTTTTATATTTTCTTTGATATAATAGGGGATATATATACAGAGAGAGGGTGACAGAAAAAAAACACCCGAAAAGTAAAATTAAATAACAAAAAAAAAAAAAAACAGGCTATTCAAAAAATGTTATACAAAAACAAAACAATGAGCAACCTCAAATTAATTTTTGTTATTAGTATTATTTAACTGCGAAGTTTGAACAAATTATATACAGTAGTTTTTGAATAATAAAAATTTCTTATATATATATATACATTTAAATTAGAAGCTAGAAAGTATGTAAAACATTCTAAATTAATATAATTCCATGTATTGATATTAAATATTTTGTAGTTTGATTGTTGTTTTTTCTCAGATGTCTCAAAGATTTTAAGTTAATTTGACTGCCTTACAATTTTCTGTTAATGATTTTATTGTAAAATATTTGAAGTTCTCATTCTAACCAGGATATGTTAAATGTTTATACGCACTTCACGATAACTTGACATTCTGGGAATAAAGTGTTTCATTTTAGTTCTTTAAACTCTAGATTATTGCAAATTTATCCTTATTTATCTATCTATTTCCAAAAAAAAAAAAAGGTTGTTAATATAATTTTAATGAAAGGTGAATTAAAAAAATATATAAATAAATAAAAAAGAACTATATTTTGAAATAATAAACATTGAAATTATTAATATTTTAAAACTTACAGTCATGGAATTCAATTATGATGCGCCATAAAATTTAATTATTCTTTAAACGTTTAGTTAGGCCACTAATTTTTTAATAAAACGTAATGTCTGGAAAGAATCAGTAAAAAAAAATAATGTTATTCACCAAAGTATTTTTTTTACATTGTCTTATTTTTTGCATTTTTTCTGATTCCTTAGGAACTTATTATTGATATTATATATTCTTATTTATGTATACGTACACAATTCTTATTTAAATCAAAGCTTTGCGAAATCATATAATTGTTCATAGAGGAATAATTCTTTTAAAACATTTTGTAAAGAATTTTTGTCTGGCTAGCGATGAATCCGTCTCCAAATGTTAAAAATATCAGTTCAAATATTTTTTTCGAAAAATATTTTTTGGATATAAACAAAAATTCCTATTTTCTTTTATGTACGAATTAGGATTATTAGGAGTGTATAATGGACATAAATAGGGGGAACTGGGGCACATTGATGCGTTTTTTTTTCTAAGAATTTTTTTGGTGCCCAGAAAACAGAATTTTCAAATTATTTTTCCATGTGATGTCAGCAAAACTAGTGTAGTGTGTTATTAACAGGCACAGTCATTATTTTATGTAGTATTTCTGCAGGTAATTTAAAAAACAACTAAAAAGTCATTTGTATCAATGCGCCCCATCTCCGGGGTAGATTGATGCACCTCATAGGGCACTTTGATACGTTTGGAAAAAGTGGGGAAAAATAACAGCTACTGCATATGTTCCATAGAAAATGAGTTAGAAACCATTTTATATTTATTTAAAGAAATTAAAATTACCCACAATTTATTTGTAAGGAATATTAAAGCAATTAAAATCAAAATTAAATGTATAACGACCTGATGTTCTTGCTGTTCCTTATGCAGTTGTTCGCTGTGGCAACTTTGTCATATCTCGCACTTCAACCCCACCATTATCTTCTTTCTCAAGAAAAATGAAAAAGTTATCAGGTTTTCTGTTAATAAATCGGACGAGATAGCATTTTTTGCAAACCGCACTATAACAAAGTCGTCATCAACAATATTTTGATCAGAAGTACCTGCTTTTTCCAATACATCATTTTCCAAAGTATCTGCTTCTTCACCTAGCAGGTAACTTCGATTCAAATAATCTGATGAGCAGTCAAACAACTGTTCTAAGGATATTTCAGATTCATCTGATGAATATAATTCTTCCACCTTCTTTCTCTTCGTCTGTCACTTCAAAGGTTTGGTGTCTTCTATCCCCAGCAACATTTTTGCGTTTTTCAGTTCTTTGTCTGTATTCCTTTGCTGTGCTGCAGCTTGTTTCATTTCTTTAACTTTTATCATGTCGAAAAGCCTTTTTGTCTCTGGAAAATCAGTATAAATTCGAGATTTACAAGGCCGCAGTCCTTTTCTTTTGTTAGTTCTCACTACTACTAGCTGTTGGGTAAGGTCGTACGTTTTAAGGAGTTACAGGCTTGTTGGAACAAGTGGTTGGCCGTGGAGAATGGGTAGCATCAGCACTTTGTGAAACATTGCTACTGAGAGACAGTTGAGGGAGTTGCTGAGTCTGTCTGAGGTGGTGTGACAACAACTGTATCAGACTGCAAATGAGGTATGGAAACTGTGCTGTAAGAAAAATAAGAGTCAGCAAATAGTAATCTGTTGAAGATCACTATGATTGTCCTCTCAAAACCAGACACAATATTTTTCGAAGTGAATGATCCTAAGTTTGCAAGTTTTGCAAGCTTTGGAATAAATTGATAGGTGTTTCCCCGGATTATTCAGGTTCCAATCGTTGAAAGCAATTTTCAGTTTTGCTTTAAAGAGACCAAACACTGCTATGTCCAATGGGTGCAGTTTATAAAGTGTGTGTGGGGGGGGGGGGATGGGAAAATGACAAATAAACTATTCCATTTGCACAACAGTAGTCAATGGCTTCAATAGGAACGTGTGACTCGTGATTATCACATAGCAACAGGATTCTGTTTTCTATTGACGAATTTGTATTTTGTTTGTTGCGCCTCAGAAATATTAAGAACAAATCAGAACAAAGGAATAATAATAATAAAGAACAAAGGCAGTCATCCACCCACTCTTGAACGCCAAACTGAAACTTTCCTCTGGAACTCCCTCAATGAAGTGGTCGTTATAATTAACCCTGGGAAAAATTAATACTGGAGGATATTGATTTCCAATAGCAGAAATGAAGGCACCAAATGTAACAAGTTCCCCTTTCTGCCTGAAACCACCTGCCCTACTTGCCTTTGGTGTTTTGAAGCTATATAACCTTTGGAGTGTCAAGGGCAGTGGTTATCCCAATTTCATTAAAATTGAATATTCTGTCTCGAGCGAAATTGTATTTTTTCATGACACTCTTATAATTATTGAAAAACCCCTCAACAACTTCCTGCGGAAACCTACTCACCTCATAATGCTTGTTTTTTTCTGATTTCCACATACTTAAATTTGCATTCCCACTTTGAAAAACGTACATCCAATCTTCCCCTGCCATTGTATTACCATTCCACCTTTCAGGATACTTACACCGTAGTTTTTTAGCACATTCATATGCCAAGTGTCTCATCTGATTCAGTGTTAGACCGTGATGCAACTCATTACATTTAACAAGGTATTCATTTAATTATTTCTCTTGTATGGCGGTAAATACCCGTTGAGAGGAATACTTAGAACCGTGATCCCTGACTCTTTCTTCACTATTTCTTGCTTTCATTTTCTCCATGGGGCACATTGATACGCATCAATGTGCCCCAACAGAGGCTGTATCAATGTACCCCAAGCAGCCATTTTGAATAATATTAATCTCAATTCCAACAATTCATAATTTACCTAACAAAAAAGAATGAGGAACTGATAAAGAGTAGCTTTACTTACCAGGAAGGGTATTCTTTCCTGTTGAAAATACTGGAACAGCTGTATAATACTACTGTAATTGTACAACTCAAATTTACTTAAGACCTTCAAAATCAATAAATCAACCGTCTCATTTCATCAAAATACTGAATCACGTCAAGACGTTCTGTGGGTAGTTGTGTACACTAGCGCCATATTTTGGAGCTGTTGTGAAACTTCCTTTACTGACCTTGTGAGCAGTAGAGGGGGTGTATCAAAGTGCGCCATGCATCAATGTGCCCCAGTTCCCTCTATAGCTATTTATTTTGAATTTTATGAATAGCAGTTTCAAATTTGAATTTTGTTTTGCAATATTTAAAGTTGCACTTCCCTAGAATCTTAAAATCTACACTGTTAAAAATTTGTTTAATCGTTTCTCAAAACATGATGCCACTTGGAATCTCGATTCAGACATGGATGTCTGTAGTGAGTCAGATTCGACTAAATAAAAGTCTCGGTCTGATTTACCATTGTTTGCAAAGGGCAACTATAAGAACTTTGTGGTTTTTCCAATTCTAGGTTCAACATTTTACCAGGACATGGTTTAATCTACACAAGCTTATGGTTCAAACAGAGTTCCAAATGCAAGAAGAACGTTTCACCATCCCCATAAGATGGTGAAACCTAGAAGAAGGTTTCACCATCCACAGGATTCTGAAAAATTGAACTATTGTTGAAATTGCCTTATAATTATGAGTTCTGAGAAATCAAGAAAACCATGTTTTGGTGCTTCTGCTTTTTTTCTACTATCAAGTGGTTTAACGTTTAACGGAATTTTTTTACAGTGTACGATAAATTGTAAATAATTCAAAATCCTTCAAAGAAAACAATAATTTGACATTATGTTTTGAATCAAAGTTTAATTATTATTTTTAAGGAATAATATTTATAATGCGAGACAAAAAATGCTTTCCTTTTTAAATACACTTAAAAAAAATCTTTCATCTTTTTTTTTTTTTTTACTTAGCAATTTCTTACACTATGCAAATCTTTCTCAGTCGGTTACTTTGATAGACCAAACGTTATAATATTCCAATTAGGTAGTATACGCCAAAACTTGACCGTAAAGAACTTAAAGGTTCCACAGAAAAAAATGTTAATAACAACATTAAAATGTAAGCCAATTATTTGTTAGCAATAGTTAAAAGAAATTAAAATATCTTCATTTAAAACTAGTCTGGAGACGGCTGCGTATTAACCCTTTTTACACGGATACAGACAACAGAACATTTTCCAGAGAATTCAGTTGTCAGATCCATAAAAGATCAACTCCAAGTGTTTTTTTAAATACATATAAAGAAATTTTTGATGTTAAGATTTTATTAGTTTTCTCAAATTTAACATTTAACTGCATTACAGTCAAAGATTTTATTAACTTAACCAAACTTTGCATTATTCATACTACTGATAAAAGTTACCACAGTTTTTTTTTTTTTTTTTTTTTTTTTTTTTTTTTTTTTTTTGAAAGGAAAATAGTTTGTATTTTTTTTCCTTAGTATATTTGGTCTTATTGGTTAATTCTAAAAAATAAAAAAATATATCAAAAATTGTAGATTATTTTAATTATTTAATCGATAATTAAATGCCAAAACTTTTAATTAAATGCAAATTCATTAATTAAAAAACTATTGGGGAGGATAAATTTCACTACTTAATAGTAATGAAGAAAAAACAAATTCTATAACTTTTCCTCCTAAAATAAAATATAAGTTACATTACTGAATCGAGTTATCAGAGCACTGGGTTCGAACCCACGCTCCCTGAGAACCGAAATTCCTATTTCGGACGCCTTAGTCCACTCGACCATCTCGACTTCGGCTCTTTCGGCCATCAATTTTTTCTGAAACGAAGGAACTCAGTTTCCGACTACGTTTAACAACAGAAAAGCACCCTAAAATGCCTATTGCGCTTGTTCGGCCAAAACCGTTCTTAAGAAATCAGCTTTGGTTTTAAATATATAGATATCATTTCTTGTTGCTCCAAACAAGTCCCCTATTAGGACTGTACATAGTCCTAATAGGGGACTTGCGCCACAAAAATCCCACCCATCGTATAATACTCCAGAGAGATTTTAATATTATAAAGTAATTCTTCTTTGTTTACTAAAAATAAGCGATATTTTTTAGGTGAATGACTACATTTGGAGGAAAACTATTTTTAATTTATCTTTATTTTTAGATAAAATACTAAATAAAATCATACATTTCTACAAAGCAAAATATTATTTGTATCATGCTATTCGAAAAACAACGGGATTTTAAGTAAATATTAATGAGATTCGACCAAAATGGCTTATATAGTTTAAAAACTCAAATGCGATTCTTTCAATTTTCTTTATAAGATAAGATAGTATATATGATAGAATTTTTAAAATGAACTAATGAACTAAACTTTAAGAGGAATTTTAAAATAAAAGAAATCAGGTGACTATATACGCTGATATTTTATTTGTTCCAAAATTTTCTACCTTATTATTATTTTTTTTAAGTTAATAACTAAAAAACAATTACACCTATACAGCATTTTAAAAGCATTTGACATTTTCCCAACCATTTACAATAATATCTAAACATTCGCGGAAAATTTCATTAAATTACGCTATGTGACCAATAATTACTGGTCACTTTCGATTTCAGAAGTTTAGTCAGATACCTAGATAAATACTTGACGAATTCTTCTGGAACTTCCGGAATATAATGAACATGTTTCACCTTATTATTTTTCAACGACTGTTTGATCACGAGGGCAATAGGAATACAGAGAACAAATTGAAGAAAAAAGTTATATTTGGGATTACCTTGTAACATAAAATGCTCAAAATGATCTGTAACTGCAGCACATATGACTATGTGGATATTGTACAATATTTGTGTTCATTTGTGTAAGAATACCAGGTGTATTCATGAAAACATAGCGGTTTCTTAAAAAAATTCAAGAAATTTTCGCATGTTTTTAACATTTACCACCATAGTTAAAAAGTGTTTATGAATTCGGTGGTTTTTCTGTCTGCCGTCTGTCCGTGCTCTAACTCATGTAAATATACTAGGATTGCCATGCAATTGATATATGTTATTGAGGTTTTCTATGACATTGAACGGTATTGAAAATGAAGTGTGTAGCATTTATGTCTCATTTACAGGGGCACTTAAAACAATTCCGTGACATTACGATCTATGGGGAAAAATCGCTTGCGGTGTACTTTAATAATGTTACACTATTTCAAACATATTGAATTTGATAGACATCACTTAGGTGATCTATAAGATGCTTAGTATAGAATAAGGGGTACATAGAATTTATCGTTCATTTACAGGGACATACAAAAGAATTCGATTACAGTACTGTCTATCAATTACAATTTAATAATAATTGCTGGAAGTGCATTTTCAGTTGTGGTATGTGTTTTTAAATTTAACTGATTTTTTGCATATTACCGAGTGTGTATAAATTCTAAAGATCCTATACAGAGCTACACAAAAACTCGAGTACATTTCCATTTATACGCGGAATTTGCAGTGGAGAATTTTCAACTGTGCTATGCGTTTCCTGACTGAAGTAACTTTTAGAATACTACGTAGTATATATACAAATCTATACACCCTATACAGGGAGGCACAAAATATTTCGGATACTTTTCTGACTATTGACGGTAATTGCTGGCATTGAGTTTTCACATGAGTTATACGTTTTCCAAATTGTTTGCTTAGACATGATCTTATCCCATATTATACTGTGGAGTTTTGTTACACTATTTGGAATGTGTTGGAAAGTGTTTCATGATCTGTACTTGATACATGATTTTTCTTTCCTGTTTGTTTATGTTATGCTGTTTCAACCAAATTTCAGAAAGAAAAAACACTACTTTCTGAAAACTTGGAAACAGTGGTAACTAGAGTAGTTACGTACATTAGAAACAACGTAGTATAATTAAAATAGAAATATATTAAACTAGCTGACCCGCCCGGCGTTGCCCGGGCAGACTGTCATTGAAAAATATAACAATGGAGTGGACTTCATAAAAAAGAGACTGAATAATATTTATTTATACTAAAAACTTGTAAAAAAAAATTGGTACTTCTCTATTATCTCGTCGACCACTTTTCATAACAAAAAACTATCGCCAAACTGTAACGCCAAATAAACGGAAGTACGTTGCCATTGGAATATCAAAATAAATAAATAAATAAAATATAAGAATTTAAGGACACAATTGTTATTTTAATTAATGAAATAACTAATAAAGGTACTTACGTATTATCCGTGCCAGTTTTAAGCCAACTGCGCCAAGCATGGAGCCAATATTACTAATTATAGTAACCCTTATATATTTTTTTTCTTGCTGCATGGTACATGCCTGGGAATAATCTATAATATTATTCTTTCTTATTTACTATGATATTTACCATTTATTAATTTTACTAAAATAATGTTATTTCTCTATTTTTAACAATGTTATAAATTTAATAAACATATATTACATTTTATTTATTTTATATTAATTACCATTTTTAACAATGTTATTTGATAATGTTAAATTACTGCGGTTGAAAACATGATTGGCAACGATAAACAAGATTGGTACTTGGCAACCCTTTTTGGCGATCAATTACGTAAGTACCCTAATAAATCAGTGAAACATAATGAAAAATACACGCAAATGTCGAATTAAAAACCATTTGATGACATAACAAACACGTATATTGCTTCTGACATCAAGTAAATGGGACTGCATTTTTGGCGTTTAATCTGACAGTTTGGCGATAGTTTTTTGTTATGAAAAGTGGTCGACGGGATAATAGAGAAGTACCAAAAAATGAAATAAGAGTTAAAATCTTAAAAGTATAACAGTTACGTTTAAAAAATGAAACGGCCAGGGAAAATTATTACACTTACTTTTAGCTTTTTACTAAACATCCCTTTTTTAAAATCATTAAATTATAAATATTAAATGCTTGCAAAAATCAATATTTCAAACGAAAATGTATAAGAATATATCTATTTAATTTGTTTGTTTCGCTTTTATTCCTGTAGATGCAGCACCTACCAATGAGATGCGGTCCATTCGGGTGTTGCCACTAACAATTAACAAATAATCTCGATTTCTGTGCCACGTACGATAGCCTAATACATATATAGATATTTGATAAAATATGAGCATTCGTATAAAATACTTTTTAACTGCGCATGCGCGAACGATGCCAAGTATTTTTTTCTTTTCATGATTTAGTAGTCAACTCTATAAAGCAACTCGTATAAAAAGAAAAACACCACTTCAGAAAACTTGGGGCAACAGTAGGAACTAGAATAGTGACGTACTTTAGAAACAACGTAGTATAATTAAAATACATATATATTAAATATTTGATAAAATATGAGTATTTGTATAAGTACTTTTTAACTGCGCATGCGCGAACGATGCCAAATATATATATATATTTTTTTTCATGATTTAGTCGTCAACTCTATAAAACAACTTGTATAAAAAGAAAAAAACACCACTTCAGAAAATTTGGCAACAGTAGGAACTAGAATAGTGACGTACATTAGAAACAACGTAGTATAATTAAAATACAAATATATTAAATATTTGATAAAATATGAGTATTGGTATGAAATACTTTTTAACTGCACATGCGCGAACGATGCCAAATATTTTGTTTTCTTTTCATGATTTAGTAGTCAACTCTATAAAGCAACTCGTATAAAAAGACCAGTCGACTGTTGTGAAAATTCAGGAAGATATATCCGACAGAGTGAAATGAATTTCAATTGCTTTCTAAAAATAGATGGGTGATAAAAGATTTTCTAAAAACTGTCATTTTTAATTTTTAATTGCTTATTTTTATGCTTTCTTGATGTTTTAGTTCTTCTTGGTAAACCATCAGAACGAGCCTATTCTAACAAAAATAAATAAATAAATAATAATTATCAAAATCGGAGCCACCGTTCTAAATCTACGCGTTGACATTTGTTAAATACCAAATTCTTTGTTGGAAGTGAGTTAATAAAAAATGACAATTTGTGGAAAATCCCTTATCATCCGGCTATTTTTCAAAGGCAACTGAAATCCAGCTCATTACATCACCGATGTCTCTCTGAATTTTCAACATATTCGAGTGGTCTTTTCACATCAATTGCTTGTTAGAGTTATCAACCAAATCATGAAAAAAAAAATCTTTTGTATAGTTTGTGCATGCGCAATTAAAAAATACTTCGTACAAATGCTCACGTTTCATCAAATATTTAATGTATTTATATTCTATTTATACAATGTTGTTTCTACTGTATTTTTTTAAGTTTGCTGAAAATGGCGTTATATTTTGTTGAAAACCCTTCGTGCTATATACCAAAAAACATGCGAAAATTTCTTGATTTTTTTAAAAGAAACCTTTATATCTCCATGAATATGAATGCTATTCTTACACAAATGTTGTACAATATACATATAAGCATGAACTGCAGCTACAAGCGATTTCGAGCATTTTAATTACAGGGTGATCATAAATATTGTTATTTTTCTTTTATTTTTGTTTGTCTCCTTATTGCTTTCATGATCAAACATTCCATAACAAATATGAAGTCAAACATGTTTCTTATATTCCCGAAGTTTCAGAAGAATTTGCCAAGTATTTCTCTAAATATATGACAAAACGTCTAAATTCCAAAGTGTCCGGAGATTTTTGTCCATACAGTGTATATATATATATATATATATATATATATATTATGTTTCATAATAAAGATAAGGATGGAATTTTTTTTCCAGAAAATTGTATTTAAATTTAAAGTTATTGTTAAAACATAGTACAATTTTTTTTTCTTAAAAAGAATAATTTTTACAGAAAAACAAAAGAAAAACAGTTGATTTTGGAAACAGAAAAATATGATTAACAAGATTCTTAATATAAAATTAACCAAATAGTCAAAATCAACTTTTCAAACGTAAACACGCAGCTTTTGAGCTCGGAGAAATTTCTTTTTAAATTTAAAATTTAACCAAATTAATCCTTTCCTTGTTTATATTCTCCCTACACAGGTCCCCATCGTATTGCTGGGTCCAGATCGGATTTTTTTCTGGCTCCAGTGATTTCGTTTGTGCTTGACAGTGAGTCACCCATAGCAACGCTTTAGCATATTAGCGATATAGTTGTTGGAAACGGGATTTTTGTTACGATATTCATATTTTGTGCGATGCATTGAAACATAATTTATCCATAGCTGCTTATGTTGAATGAAAAATATCTATTGTTTGAGCTGTCACTAAAGATTTTTGTTTCGAGGAATGTTTTTTTTTTCTCAAAATTTTTTTTGTTATTTTTTCTAGGTACTTGTTTGTTATTTATGTTTTAAGAGTGCTTAAAGATTATTCCACATTATCTTTCATTGTAACATATATCAGCGGAACATATATAATGCGAAATACGCAGTACCACTTTCTTCCTTATTACTCCATTTCACTACTATTTCATGTTTATTCAAGTAACTAACATGCACATTTCATTTAGTTTTTTTTTACCAGTATTATTATTTTTTATAGAAGGTTTATCTGGTTACGATGCGGTAAAGACTATCACAGTAAAAGTTAGAGAAATGGTTGCATAAAAGGGATTTTTGATTTAATCCCATTTCGTAGCTTAACCCTTCCCTGCATTTTGTATCATATACTGTACATGCCAATACATGATGCATGTTATCCCATTGCCATACATTTGCACAATGTGAGCCTTGTTCAACAACTGGAACAATAAGGTGTATTTAAATTCTACTTAATGGCAGTGGCGGCCGGTAAAAACAAAATATGAGAGGAGGCTAATATCGATCCCCCACAGCACACACACACCACTACCCCACCACTACCACCACCCTTCCATACCGAACCTCGATTTAGTTTTCGAAACAAGTAGTTGCAATTTAAAAGCATGTGTTATTGAAATATTATATTATTTTATGTATACAATATACATAGTTTATTTGTAAAACATATTTTATGAATAATTAAAAACGAAACGTCTTCTGGATATGGAAACTGATTGCATATTTGCATTGTTCTTTTTAATGAAACATATAAAATAAATTTTAATGAAAATATCTCGAAAGATGCAACAGTACAATAAATCTACTCGACATAAAATTTTTAAATATGAAATCTAATAAATGATTAAAGATTATAGCAAATCTTCCTCTGAACATATCAAAAACATTCAAAATGAGCAATTTAGAAAGTTGTGCTGAATAAATAAAGGAGGAAAGAGAGGGCGGTGGGGAATATAAAATTTAGTAAGAACAATTTATAAGGAGTCTCGGATTACCAAAGGACAGAAAAATATATGCTATTGAAAAATAGGTGGTTTCTCTATCATAGGTTTGAGAAAAGCAATTCCATGTAAATACCAATAATTCAAGCTTTTTACAAACCGATCCAAATACCATAGATCTGTTTGTATCGCAATAATTTTTCAAATAAGAAAATCATCTGCAGGTTATAAAAAGCTCGAAGAATTACAAATCCGTTTAATAGTTTTAAGTTATCAACATTTACCTCATTTAGGATTTTTAAAGAAATTTTTTACAAAATGGAATCAGTGCCTTAAATCTCGTGCTTTTTATAATTTATTTACAAACATTAAAACAAGATTTAAATACTTGTCTAGTTTTTTCCACGAAAATAGAACATTAAAAAATTTAAATTTAGGGGAACTAGCATAAATGTTTACATACATAATATCATACATACATAATAACATAGATATAAATATGTTTCTTACAGTTTCTACTACAGTGAGGCTAAAAAAACTGGATACCTCCAGACGTAATTGACACGTTATGTTTTTCTTCTCTCTCCCATCCCTCGGAGAATTCGTTCATTTATAATCGGAATTACCAGACAGTTAGAACATTTCTAGCCTCCGTCTCCGAAAATATATATGAATAATTATGTTATTCGTTATGGGTTAGTGGCAGAATTTTTAAAATTGTTATACTGATGAACAGTTCGAAATTGTTATCTTAAATTTCATTTATATTAGAACTATTTTAATTTGGCTTTTGTTTATCTTGGAATCGTAAGTTCGGTCGCGCGTTATCTCAAAAAATTGGTTTCTCAGAAAGTAAATGACTATTTATATATGCAACAATTGAGAAATGAAAATGGAATTGTCCTACCTTTTCTTTCGACTATCAAACATACTTATATCCATGATAGATTATAATATCCACTAGGGCACGTTCACGATGTACGTAATTAGATCACGTTGTGATTAGATTTCTGTAAAAGAACTTTTTTATGATATTAGTATTGACTCAAATAATGTCATTTTTTGTCTATAAGCAAAATATGTACTATCTAATTTTACAGTTGATTAAATTTTGTTAAGTTACAAAAAGATATTTGTATTTTAGAAATTACAAGAGCCATTTGCTCCTTTTAAATGTGTTAACAGGATGAGTTTTGATGGCAGATTAACTTAAAAGTTTTTCAGCCAAAAGGAAAAAGAATGTTTGTTTTTGTCCGTGAACTGTTTTATAGTCATGAGATTCTCTTTAATTGGAGTTTTCTGGCATTTTTCACTAGTAAACGAGCACATTTAGCTGGGATTTCCTACTTGTTGCAACAATTATACAAATTCTTTAATTGGTGTTTGCACTTTGTTTATTATTTGATGATATAAAATAAAATAGTCATTAAATGATTTCACTATCGCTTTTAATGATGATAAGCTGGGTACTGTATTGGAACATAATTGGATATAACAGTGAACAAAATATTTATGTCAGTGATCTGTTCTTGAGTTATTTCATTAAGTGGAACAAAATTTCCATATGCATTTTCTTTTTTGAACAGCTGTGTTTTCGAGTGCTTGCAGAGATCCTAATTTAATCCAATATGAGGAATTATTTCTGACAGTTTATTTCAAAGAAATTTTCAAAGAAGGCTTAGTCTCCCTTGCCTCTTCTGATGAGACGCCTCTGCTTGGTGGCACTGTTAAGCTAAATATTGTGTATTTGTTTACACAAAAACATAGAATTGTGAATCAAACTTTAGCTGTAAAATTGTTTTATTATTATCTATATTATAAAGGACAAACGTGTCCATGCGTAACGCTGACGTCAATTTGCGAATGGCAACACTCAATGATGAAACTTCGGTTTTGAGAGTTTTGCTACTGTAATATTTTTAATTTCTAAACATCACACAATATCAATTTTTACACCGTTATATAGAAGGAAAACTCTACTTTCAAATGCAATTTGTTTGAAAACTTAATTGACTTTAAATCTTAATTGACTGATTTATTATGGCTTTTTAAAATAAAAAAATTGGTATTTTACACTTTTTTCGGGATTAATGGTTGTCATTTGTAACTTTTTCCACTCTTGGCGACCGCATATTACCGTTGGTTAAAGAATCGAAATGGCTATTATTAGTTAGAAAATAATACAGACACATCGAAAAGTAAAAGAAAAAAACTGTTACTGATTTTATATAAAATACAAAAAAATAATAATAATAACAACAACAACAACAATAATAATAATAATAATAATAATAATAATAATAATAATAATAATAAGCGTTTTGATGAGCGATAATTTTATAAATCGAAATTATTTAATTTAAACACGAATGGAATGTTTGTGATACGTAAAAAAAAATTTCAATGTAAAAATTGTGACTCAAAGAATATTTGGCTATTTATCGTCTGCTCTAGGATAATCACGATCAAAAGTCAATTTATGGGGAAGTTTTTCTTGCTGTTTTAAAGAAAATCCTATGGTTTAGTTTATTGACGCGCCAGGAAGAACTGGCAAAACGTTTTTACTTAATGCAGTTTCGAAAAGGGTGAGATCATATAACACGATTGCTTAGCTGTTGCATGTTCTGGGATCGCAGCTTTGTTATTAGATCAGATAGAACAGCACATTCAAAATTCAAAAATACCGCTGAATTTGAACGAAACATCTACGTGTGCCATTAGTAAGCAATCTGACCTTGCTGAATTAATAAGAGAAACGAAGTTAATTGTCTTGGATGAAGCACCCATGATGAGTAAATTAGTATTTGAATGTGTAGACCATACGCTTAAGGACATAAAAAAACAATGATTCGCCATTTGGTGGAATAGTAGTTGTATATGCTGGCGACTTTAGACAAATTTTATCTGTAGTGAAGCATGGCAATAGAGCTGATATCGTTTTTGGCCATTTTGAAATTTTCTAATATATTGATAAATGTTATTAATCTCATAATAACCATGCGAGGGAATCAAATTCAAAATATGAACTTTTCTGATTATGTTTAATTCAAGTTGGAGAAGTTCAAAATGTCGACTTTACTGAATTCGTCATTCAACCAAAAAGCTAAAAATACTTCTTTGAATTTGTATAATATCCAATGATGGAAATACAGAGTATTAATTTGACAAAAAGTGCATTTTAACCCCTTTGAACGAAGAATTTGAAATAATTAACAACTTGATAACTGAACAATTTTATGGACAACCGAGAATTTATTATACGGCTTATTCCGTTGAAAATGAAAATCAAGCAGTATCATATCCAATTGAATATTTGACCAATTTAAAACCCTGTGGCCAAATAATTTACCCAATTACGTTGTTGAGAAACCTCAATCCCTCTTTGGGTCTTTGCAATGGAACGAGATTGTTTGTAAAGGCTCTAAACAATCGCTCAATCGAAGCTGAAATTGTAACAGGAACTCATATAGGCAATCGCATTTACATTCCAAGAATATCTTTGATGCTCCATGTTCTGAATACCCTTTTAATCTTAACAGAAGACAATTCTTCATCCAGCTATCTTTTGCGATGACAATAAATAAAGCTCAAGGGCAAACACTTGAACATGTTGGCATCAATTTGTCCAAACCAGTGTTTATACATGGACAATTATTCGTTGCATTATCCAGAGTAACATATCAAGAAAACGTTAAAATTTGTTGTATAACAAATAATTTGAATCAAAATAATGTTGCGTACAATTAAGTATTGAAATAAATGCATAAATAAATAAAGCATTAATATGTGGTTTGGAGCTTGATGCAGTTAAAGGGAAATCTAAAAATATACATATTAGTCTAGGCAAAATTTTGTCCAGTATTACGAAAAAAAAATGTAAGCTAAAAAGAAAATATTTCATTATTTTCACAAAGTCTTAAATATGCATACGATAGAATTGGTGTAAACAAAACTTAATTGGATGTTATATATTTGATTCAAACCTATAGAATAATATTCTTTTACTAAATTTTGATGCTAATCTTACGTAATCGGGTCCATATCAAGGGATTAAGTCACACATAAATGATGTTGTCAAGAATATTGTTTAATGTTAACAATAATCTATATTATAAACTTAACACATGTCTGATTATTGCTGAAGTCATTTTGATGATAAAAACGAATTGACTAATAAATTTCTTTTTTGCTGCATCTTTTTAAACTTATGAACATCGCACAATTTTAATTTTTGCACAGTCGAATAGGGAAAAAATGCAATTTCTTTGAAAACCGTAATTGAATTTACTGATATTTTATAGTTTTTAAAATAATTTCTAATTTTTAAATCTAACTCTATCACGTGCAGCCCGATTGCGAAATATTAATCCGTTTGCATTTAAAACAATATAAATAGTTTAGCACTTATTTTCGGCTAATATTACAGAAATAATTTAAAACTTCATCAAAATTTATGTATAAAAATAATATAATATAAATAAAATGCAAATTTAACAGACATGTTCTCGAACTATGCTCTCAAACATTTGAAAGTTTCAGGATAAAAAAAACCTGCAAGTAATCAGCGAAATCTTGAACGATTTCTTTGGCCATTAACTGCTTACATGCGGCTAATACAAAAGTATCACTTTATTAAAGTTCGAAATTTTATTTGTTTATATCATTGATGTTTTTCTTATAAAAATTATTTTTGGCGTTGTTAATGAATCAGATTAGAAAATATATATAAAATATGAAAATCTATTATAATTGAAAAAAAAAAAGGTTTTTGCCTATGTTCTGTAACCTGGGCAGCCCGGGTTCGATTCCCGAGTTATTTATAAATACGCAAAGACAGGAAGCAAAACATAATGAGACAAATATATGGTCTTTTATTAATTAAAGTGGGCTGTATATCATATCTGTCAGACCGCTTTAAATCGATATACTGTGCTTTGAACCACGTGCATCAGGAATCTCAAAATTTTAATTGACGTTTTGAAGTAAAATTTTTAAACTATTTATATCCTTTTAACCACTTAGACAAGTTTCTTTCCTTTGTTTTCTTAGAAAAAAAAAACTAGAAAAAAATAAGATAAATAGTTAAAACTGTAACTCCTTCTTACTTAAAACTTTAGGAACTAACGGTACTTAAAAATTGTCATTGTAAATTTCTTATTATTTTGTCTTAACAATTAATTTTGTTATCATCTGCATGTCGTAATGATATATCTTTACATTTCTTGTTATTACGCCATTTATGTTTCAACATTTAGCCTTATAACAACAACAACAAAAAGCTTCGTTTAATTCACTTTGCATTGTTGATGATTTGTTTATTTCAAACAAAAGTTTCATTCTTTAAAATTAAAGTAACTGCTATTTTACCAAACCAATAAAAAAATTTGGAAAGTTGTCAAGACTCACTTAAAGTTGTTAAGTCACTTAAGGGGTTATACCTACCTGCAAACTTTCAAAAAATGCATTTTTTTAATTGCATTTTTTGAAAGTACAGTTAGTAAAGAACATTCAGTTACATTTTCTAGACTATCCGATAAAAAAGTTACTCCGCTTTAATTTACTTTTTTCTATCATACATAAATCATAATTTGAATCTTTAAACGGGATTATCTCAAAATTATGTTTTTAAAGTCGGAAATCACAAGACCTTGAACAAATCTCAACCAATCTTCTTCAAATTTTAACCAATTTCTTACAACAATATTATCTAGTCTAGAGAGTATTCGTTCCTTTTGACGATCTGATGGTTTTATTTTTATTTATTTATTTATTTATTTATTTTTTTTATAAATAATCAAAGTTCAATTTTTTTTTTTTTTTTTTTTTTTTTTTTTTTGTGAAAATCGGTATTTTAACTTTGAACGGCCGCCATTTTGTTCAAAATCAATTTTAGCAAAACCGAAGAATTATTCTCTAGTTTTAAGCGTTCTGAGTAAAGACATTATGCTTTTTATAATTTCAAACAATATTTAACACAGCTACGGTAATCAACGGCACCATCTTCAGGGAGCGGGTCCGCTGGGGACATCCAACTTTATTTCGTCATTACAAAAATCAATTTATTTTCTGTAAAGTGTAATAAACAAATTGCAAAAAAAGTTTTACAGATATTTGGTTCATTTTCCTTTTAAAAAATCCCCCCAAAAACTCTTTTTTTTTTTTTTTGACCTAGCAGGTATTTATAACCCCTTAAGGGGACCATGGACCTTTATTTGATCAAAAAGCGACCCAAAAATCGAAAATTATTTTTGTGTGTATTATTATTCTTCGCTTTGTCCATTTGAGGAAAACCGCATGCAGCTGCGATGATTTTTCGCAAAGTTACAAGCGCTCGAATTATGTACACAATCAATTTTTCGGTGTTTTGATAAACTTTATACCTGTTTATCTCAATACAGATTTTACACGTTTTTTAGATTTTTGAAATGCTCCATGCGTCTTAATTTTTGTTCAAAATTCATGAAATTGATAAAGAAGAATCCTGATACTGTTTACAAAGAAACTTTGTATGCATTTTACAATTAGACTTCACTAAGACAATTAAGTTTGATTTATAACTTATTAAAATGCTAAATTTTGATGAAAATCGGAATGGAATTCAGAAAAAAAATCGCTCAAAATTTAACTATTCAAGAGATTAAATAGCTGATACACAGATTTGTTTGTAATATAGTTTTAAGTAATGATTCAAATGCCAAATCGAGGAAATATCTTAAAAATTAAGACGCAAGGAACATTTTAAAATTTGGTTTATAAATTTTAATTTTTTTTTAAATCTTAAAAATTAATTTGAGAATAGAATTTTTTTTAAAGCATTCTATATACTTATGTTGAAATGTATATACGCACAAAATTTTATATATCTATGATAATAAATTTAAAAAAATCAATTGTAACGTCCACCGCGCCCTTAAAGCTGTTGCGTCGTTAAATTTCAGTAAACCTTAACTTTTGTGATTTTAATAGCTAACTTTAAAAAAATTTTAAACCTAAATTAATTTTTTTTCTATTTTTTAAGGAAATATCTTAAAAAATTAAAACGCAAGGAACATTTCAAAATTTGGTTTATAAATTTTAAATTTTTTAAAAGATCTTAAAAATTACATTAAGAATTAAAAAAAATTTAAGGGATTCTATATACTTAAACTTATGTTGAAATGGATATACGCAAAAAAATTTATATATCTATGATTAAAAAAGGAAAAAATCAATTGTAACGTCCACCGTCCCTTTAAAGTTGTTGCGTCATTAAATTTCAGTAAACCTTAACTTTTGTGATTTAGATAACTAACTTTCAAAAAAATTTTAAACCTAAATTAATTTTTTTCGAAAAAAAAAAAAGAAAAAGTAAAAGAAAGAAAAGAAAAGAAAAATCGACCCGAAAAGAGTTCGTATAGTTAAATTAAATTAAATTAAACGTATACTAACGAGAATCCAAATGAAATTTAAACCATGTCATATTCAAAACAGCTTCCTTCTATCTCTGAAGATTTAAAATAAAGCATTTTTGTGTTACGGAACAAGTAAGATGAAAAATGTGTACAACAGACAGATAGACAGGCTTATATTATTCCTAGATTGCTAAACTCCAAACGCACTGGAATAATTTTTTCTGAAAAATATTTCTTTAATTTAGCTGAAATTCCGATGATTAATATTTTATGGTTACTGTAATAACTGTTCTTTTTTTCCACCGATTCTTTCAACTATTAAGTTACTGCAAAATAACACTTTGCTTTGATATATATATAAAAAAAAAAAAATTGAAATACGTTCGATTTCTGTATGAATTAATCACAAATAATTATTGTATTTAGAATTTATCTAAACTTCTGTTTAATGCTGAGCATCTTTTTATTATTTTTTTTTTTAATTTTTCAGGACAAATATTAAATCCTATACATGTTATTAAAAATTATCTAATAAATTTTTTTTATAAGTATTTTTTTTTTTTTTTTTTTAGTTGAGAGGGAGATCATCGTTGTTAATGACCTACCAACATAAATCTTTAAATTGAGATAAAACAGTTTTTAGATTTCCCCGTAACCGGTTAAACAAGTCCTTTCCTCTCTAACAGGTTGATCCCCAGACGAGATGATAAAATTATACCTTATTCCTACACTTATCGCTTTCTTGGCGAAAACTCAATGATCAATTAAAAATTTTTTTCAAAAGTTTTGAAACACGTGTTTTAATTAATTTATTTTTTTCCTTTACACATTCAAGGACAAAAGAAAATGTGGTCGCTAGTTCAATAGTGGACATTTAAGATTGTAAATGAGAGTCATTTAACGACTTGGGCAAATTGTATTATAATTAAATAGCTTGATGAGATGTTTCACTTGCAAACAAATGTTTAAAACGAAATAAAATAAATCCACAAGATTTTAGAAGTGAAAGAAACAGCTGTTTCCCGGCAAGACAGTAGTGCGACAAAGCGAGTGTTCTTTAACGTTTTTGTTTTATTTTGGTTTGACAAAAAAGGAGGGAGAGGGAAATAGATTTTTTTTTCTTTCAATAGTGAATATTTAAGATTATAAATGAGATATGATTGTCATTTAACGATTTAGGCAAATTTAAAATTAAACAGATTGATGAGCAGTTTAATTTGCAAATAAACGTTTGAGTGCCAGGTAGAGCGAGATAAAATGTACAAAATTTTAGGAGTGAAAAAAAAAAATGGCTGTTTTACAACAAGACAGTAGTGCGACAAAGCGAATGCTCTTTAACTTTTGGTTTTCATTTCTTTTTGATCAAAAGGTGAGGAGGGGAGGTTTTAAATATGAAACAGATTTTTTTTTTTCCAGTAGTGGTCATTTATGACTGTAAATGAGACACGGGAGCCATTTAACGACAGAGGCAAATTTAAATTAAAGAAATTGATGAGCTGTTTCATTTTCAAACATATGTTTGAGTGGCAGACAAAATGCACAAGATTTTAGAAGTGAAAGAAACAGCTGTTTTATGGCACGACAGTAGTGCGACAAAGCAAGTGTTCTATAACATTTTTTTATTATTTTGGCTTGAAAAAAAGGTGGGAGATGGGGTGCAGTTATAAAATATGAAATATATATAAACATTTAAAAATGGATACTTAAGATTGCAAATGATACCCGAGAGTCATTTAACGACTTCGGGTTGGGTTGATTATTGACGGCCAATTATCTACACATGGGATATAAGCCCGGGGCGAGTGCCCTTCGTGGGGGTCTTTCTAAGGGAACCTAACCCGTATTTACGCATGGATAAATCCACGGCTCGAAGAAAACCACGAAAACTCCGAACGATTAGGCCGACGGGCGCGATTGGGATCGAACCCAGCACCTCCCGTCTACCAGCTTCGAGAGCACAACCTCTCAGCCACTGGTGGGGCTCTTTTAACGACTTCGGCAAATTTAAAATTAAACAGATTGATGAACTTTTCATTTGCAAACAAACGTTTGAGTGTCATGTACTTGTACAGCTTCATAAAATGTATAAAATTTTAGAAGTGGAAAAAAGGGCTGTTTTCCGGCAAGACAGTAGTGCGATAAGGCGTGTGTTATTTAACTTTTTGTCTTCCTTTCGATTTAACAAAAAAAAAAAAAAAAAAAAAAAAAAAGTGGGGGACGCGTGAAATAGAAATAGATTTTTTATTTTCAGTAATAAACATTTAAGATTGCAAACGATAATCACTGAAAAACTTAGTTAAATTGTATGATTGTTAATAAAGGGGTATAAGGGGGTATAGGACCTTTTTTGGCTTCAAAAATTTTCTCACAGTATTCTAAATGTCAGACATTTCATAAGTAATTGCTCAAAGCCGTTGTTAAAAATTTAAATACATATAAAAGATATAGCGATTCTTGTTGCACAGAGCACGAGGGAACTTTAAACGCAATTTTCGCAAAAAAATCTTTTTTTAAGCCGGTACCAGAAATCTCTAACTAGTTTTTTTTTTCTTTTATGAAATGAAAGCACTCACATTGGTCAGGCAAAACTGTGGTACCGCGGAACACTGCACAGCGAGAAAAGTCACTCCCATGCACCTCTCAAATAACAGATCGAGGGATAACATGAGGGATAACATTCAAGGGATTTTTTTTTTTCAAATATGTTTAAAAAATATATATTACAACAAAATATTCCATATTTCATTTTCCGTTGTTGTTTGCGATTTCCTCCCATCGTTCAATAAGTTTTTTGATGTCTCAGTGATAGAAATCTAACGGTTGTGACTCAAAGAATTCGTCCAACCAAGCCCTCAATTCTATGCCATTATTGAACGGTACACTGCGCAAACCATTCGAGACATATGGAAATCTTACGGCGCCGAGTCTGGAGAGTATGGAGACTGCAAGATGCAAATGGTGTCGAAAATGGCCAGTTTTTTTTTTTTTTTTTTTTTTTTTTTTTTTTTTTTGTCCATTTGACATTCTATTTTAATGATCCCAAAACACATAAAAATCAATGAATTAAAAAATCAAATTGCACTCATTTCTAGAGAAAAAAAATGTTTTTTCAAATAATAGAAAACATTTTGCCAATGCATTTCATTTCTGTGTGCATTTTTAAATTAAAAAAAATGGCTCATGAAATATTCCTCAACCCAATAGATTAATGAGCTGTTTCATTGGGGGAAAAAACGTTCCAGTGCCTGGAAGTGCGAAATTAAAGACACAAGATTTTAAAAGTACGAGAAACAACTGTTTTCTGGAAAAATAATGCGACCAAATAAATGTGTTTTAATATCTTTGTTTCTCTCCCTTTTTTTAGACCTCTGACCAGGCCCCTACCTGCCGGGCTTTTGGCCAGCTTAACTGGTTGATGCCTGGCAATGGGGCGAGGATTCTCCTGATCTCCGCATGGCGAAGATCTGTTTGATAAATCTCTAAGCCGACGTGGCTCCAGAGCATCTTGTTGTATAAGTTGCTTTTCCTTATTTGGCCTGTTGTTAATTGATGTTTGGATGAGACGGTTCTATACTGCATAGTGTAGCGAATTCATGCCGGACGGATGCAAGATGCTGGAGTAGTTACTAATTTAACGCTGCATCGCACATCCATACGTTAGGCGATCGCTACGCGAGTTGGGCTCGTAATTTAGAACCTTAATCAGGTGACGAGACCTTCACCTGACCAGGCACTTCCAGAAATATAATTCAAATGGGACTTGGGGGACACCCACGATGGATTTTACATGCACCGGGTGCCATACGCTTTGACAAAGTGTGAAACATGAAATATATTTTAATTTTCTGTTCTGTGCGATTAGTTGGTTTGTTGGGAGTGCTGCGGTCATCTTTAGCACACAAGAGCTAAACAGACCGTGACCTCCGTTTAAAGTGGATCCCGACCCTTTGCAAATACCCACTCTTGGGTCGAGATTCGAATCCGGCAGCCTTTGTATAGTAGCCAGCGCCATGAACACTTTGCAAGCAGGTGAACCAGTTCCGGACGGACATTTCAAATTATAAATGAAAATAATTTAATGATTAAAGCACAAATTCTATTATAATCAAAATATTGATGAGTTGTTTTATTTGCAAACAAATGTTTGAGCGCCAGGTAGAACGAAATAAAATCTAGGAGATTTAAGCAGTAGGAGAAACAGCTGTTTTCTGGTAAGACAGCGCTACAAAGTAATTGTTTTTTAATTTTAATTAATTAATTTAATTATTTCAATGTAAGAAGAGTGGAAATGTGTGAAATATCCAATAGTTTTTTTGATTTTCAGTAGCGGACATTTAGTGCAAATGAGAATCATTTAGTGTATTTTTTTTAATTTTGATGCACAAATGTGCCACGGGATTTTATATTTTTGCAGCATATGTGTGCGAATAAAAATGTTAAATTACTTTTATAATTTTACTAGGTTTTATGCATATATATATGTATATACTATATTTACTTTCCGAACACATATAATATAAGGAAAGTATTGTACTGATGATAAAAAAAAAGACTTTGAAATTCTGGTGTATCTTTAAATTTTGAGGTCTCCTGAATCCGTTTTATTATTTTTACAATGATTCTGCATGTATATGCATATGTATGTGTGTATGATGGTGTTTCCTTAAGTTGTTGGATCCTCTATATCTGTTTTTATTTTTTTTGTTTTTTTTAAGATGTATGTACGTTTGTATGTGAATAAGTACGATAACGTCCAAACGGTGTTTTAAATTCAGAACAAATTTGGCAGACATGTTATAAATAATGTTGCCAATCGTAATATTGTAGCAAAAAGCGAGACAGTGGCTTCTAACTCAGGATTTAAAAATAGTAAAAATTTTCTTAAATTTATGAGAAATCATCAATTTT
Source organism: Maratus michaelseni (assembly GCA_963931845.1). NCBI lineage: Eukaryota > Metazoa > Arthropoda > Arachnida > Araneae > Salticidae > Maratus > Maratus michaelseni. Next base: position 193,652,282 of record OZ007587.1, read on the forward strand.
TAAGGGACACAGCAAGTAGTTAATTCAGTAATATTAATCTTTGGATTACTTAACAATATTTTAGCATTCCTAAATGATATTTAAACATTATTACATTTAGGAAATATAACATTCTATTAATAATATCTTTTTACAAATACACTGACAAACCTTTTTTATACTAACATTGTAATAAATGAAATTTACTTAACTTATATGAATTTGAAACAATACAGCGTGCTCTGAATTAACCCAGATTTGTACTTATATTAGCAAAAAATTATACGTATCTCTTTTTTGAAAATATTTTTGTCTTAATCAACAGTTTATGTTTAACCTCCAGCAAATCTATAGCAATCAGTTAAAGTATTTATAAATGCAAAACTGTTACATACATGTCTTTTAGAAAGTTTGAGGAATTGTCAAGATATACAATAGCAGAACCCAACTAAGGTACGCTGGAAGAGGCAGATGCACTAATCGCATCTCGCGTGGTCCCGGCCATTGTTCGCCAGTTCTCCAATAGAGGAGTATTTTAATCATTTTCAATCATTTCACTATTATTGAGAAAATATCAAGAAGTGAAATTACTCTTCAATACTTTTTGGACAATTTCAAAATATTTCACTAAGTTAAAGTTGGAACCAGAAAATTCCATACAATACTTTCAGGAATATCAAAATTAGGGAATTGCTTATTATATATAAATATTTCCTAATGACAGACTTTTGCAAGCTTGTGTATTAGAGCAAAATGGTTGAGAATCGTTAATGCACCATTTATGTTTCCAGAATGGAATTACATCTCATTGATTTTTCTGCTTTCTATTACACTGGGAAAAAATTCTGCCACTGGCATCTAGAAGCTAAACTGTGGCTCTAGAAAAAATAATTCCATGCCATCCTTATAAATTCTAGTTCCCATTGCTGGAGATTTCTAATCTGCCCTATTAAAATTCAAGAGCGTTTTCCTATATTATCGTGGTCAAACTTATTTCAAAATCTATGCAAATAAATGTGAAGACAAGAAGTTAGTTTCAGTAGCTGTAATTCTAGTTTATGAATTTATTCTAGAAATCAAATGATAATTTCTCGCAATTCAAACGATTCATAATATAATGTATCGTTTCATCACCTATCTCAATTACTTCGTCTATTCAGTTTATTTGTTTACCTTCTTCGCATAACTCGGAAATCTATATTTCTAGTTTAGGGATTTAGAAAATGACTACTTATTCCTTCTAGATGAAAGTGGTATAAGTTTTCTTTCAGTGTACATCATACGAGAAGCTTTTCAATTAAAAATATAATAAAGTAAAAAAAAAAAAACACCACATGAATACACTTCTGAGACTTTTTTAGGTATTCCTAATGATATTTTGAATTGTAAATTGTGTTATGGATATTTAAAGTCCGTATATATACAAATAAAGTAAAAAAAGGTAATTTTATAATTGAAATTTTGCCTTGCAATGTGAATTGCTTTTTTTTTCAATATTATAAGAATTCGCAATTTTATGTTTCCAATACTTATGAAAAGAAATTATGCTTTAAACATTACTCCTAAAATTTATATGACACTCTTAAAAACTTTAAAAAGGTCAGAAATTACTCCCTAAAATAATTTTTTTGGCTAATGTTGGTTCCGGCACAACAAAACAATAGTTCAAACCTATTTGTCTAAGAATGTAGTTAATCAACAATATTACGGGTTTCCACGAGCGACTATTTTTTTTTTAATTCTATTTCAAAGGATTTGTACTACTTTTTCAAACTATAATACTTGCCTAATATACTTCTAAAACAACTGCAAGAGAAATCTACCACAAATATTTTATTTTACGACTATAATGTAAAAATAGTAGCCTTTGGCATCCCTGATATTATAATAAATGAAACTCAACAACCTCATACAGATATTCAACAAATGCTTTGTAGTTACAGGCTTATTTAGTTGTAAATCAAACAGGTTTTCATAGAGTAGTAAAATGTAACGCTTTCGGGCCTAACATAGTAATGATACGACATGTCTTTAAATTTACTTTTTTTTTCTGTTTACAATTACTCTTTAATGTAGTATGTGTTTTTTACATTTACTACAATCACCGCATTTATGCTTCAGTATTTAGTATTAAACAAAAATAATGTTCACTTAAAGCTTTGTACAGTCAGGATCTGATATCCAAAAGGCTCGTGAATCACATGTTTCCCCTCTAAAATAAAAAAAAAAAACCCAAAATGTCTGTAATATGGGAACTCGTTTTCTCATTTATAATATTTTTACATTGCATTAAAAATATTTTTGGAATGAAAAGTTTGTTTAATTTCCACACTATTTCACGAAATTTATCTAACTGGAAAATCTGAATGCAACCAATAGGCTGTTAACCAAACATATGGCATCTTGATGCATTTAGAAATCTCCCAGATAAATGAACATACAACTGTATGGATTACAAATATACTTTATTGATAGTAAATAACAGGAAACATAAAAAGAGCTGTTTAATGACTAAGCCACTGGGTAAGCGACTCCAGACAATAATATTTGTTGCATTTATAAGTTTTTATAAATGCAGAATTTAGAAAACGTTTCCCGAATGAACGGGACCCCGCAAAATGACACTGTGCTTCCTCTATCTTCAGAAGTTAATCGGGCCCTGAGTACACCGTTGCTTAGACTTCATTTGAAGCATGTGTTTCGTTCTTTAAATTTAAGAGACTACTTGTCCCAATCAATAATTTATGATAAAAAAAAAAGAAAAAAAGAAAAAAAAAGAAAAGAAAGAAAGAAAAGTACAGGAAAATAGTTATGTCTACTTAAAATTGTTGTAATACAACATTTTCCAAAAGCTTTCAAAAATTATTCCGTGGTCAATTATCATATTACGAGTATACAAAATAACTAAATTCGCTATATTACAGTAAATAACATATTCGTTAAATTTCAGTAAACCTTCATTTTTGTCATTTGGATACACTGCAAAAAAAAGTGCTGATTTTACGGTATAATACTGGCATCCCAGATGCTAGTATTATACCGTAAAATTAACAGTAATAAACAGTACAATAAACAGTAATACGCTACCGCGCATGCGCGGCAGCTTTTATTATTATTTTTTTTAAACCTAAAATAATTTTTTTTTTCTCAAAATTAAAACAAATGGGACCCAAAAAGCTTAAAAATGGAAACATACTCTGTAAAAAAAAAAAAAGATAAATGTCTGTTTATCTACAAAAATATAATATAACAACGACCGCAAATATACAATGACCTCTTAAAGCGTTCTTTATCTTTAGAATCCCCAGAATCCAATATATTTTCGAGATTTAAAGAAGCATTTATAAAAACAATGTTTCTTCAGTTTTCACTGATTTTCGGAATCGTTTCCGGGTAATTTTTATAGTGCATTAATCAGTTTTCTCCAACCGGAATATCGGATTTTAGGATGCTGTCAATTCTCAATTAAACATTTTCAGTTTCGTAATTGAATTTATACATGCAAGAGTAACGGAATAATATTAATTTTTATGTTAATTATAATGCTGTTAATTTATCATGTAGCCCGTAAACATGTTTGTTGAACAAGAAAATTTTTACTTGAGAATGGATAGCATCCGAAAAACTTACATTCCTTGTTGAGAAAACTGATACACTTACAAAAAAAAAAACTACGCGGATATAGTTTCCGAAAATCAGTGGCAGTAAAAGAAAACTTTGTTTTTATAAATTCTACTTTAAATTTCAAAAGTATATTGGTTTCTGAAGCTTCTAAAGACAAAGAAAGCTTTTCAAAATCGGGGGTAACGAGGAAAAGGTTATTGTATATTTTCCTAGATTAATAAACATTTGTTATTTTTTACAATGTGCAGTAGAAATCACCATTTTAATTTCTTATATTTTCCACTCTGAAATTTTTTTTTTATGAAAAGTTAAATTTTAATGATTATTTACTATTTTTCGTTAATGTACTTTGTACTAAGTTGCATTCGATGCAAACTAACAAAAAGCCTGTTACGGATTAAAATAAAGTTATTTTTTTAATTTAAATTTTAAATATAAATTTAAATATACATTTTTATTTTAAATTTAAATTTAAATTTAAATTTAAATTTAAATTTTAAATTTTAAATTTTAAATTTTAAACTTAAATTTTAATTTTAAATTTTAAATTTTAAATTTTAAATTTTAAATTTTAAATTTTAAATTTTAATTTTTTAATTTTAATCTTTTAATTTTAATTTTTTAATTTTAATTTTTTAATTTTTAATTTTAATTTTTAATATTAATTTAAATTTTTAATTAATTTATTTATTTTGAAAAATAAAAACTTTTAGTAAATTGGAACAATCTGAATTAATTGATACGTTTGACAACACTAGCTAGCTATTCAGGGTGTCCACTCTTATTATTGTCCAAAAGCTAATTACTTAAGAAATAGATTCCTAAATGAACCATACAAATTTCTTAATTTTACAGGTATAGTTGGAAAAATGTTTCAAATGTTCTTCTTCTTCATCTCAACTACCATTTACGACAAAAAATTAATTTTGCAAAAGTAACGAAATTAAAATTTTTATGTGGTCCCTAAGTTTTATAAGTTACTAGCGGCCCGTTCCGGCTTTGCACGGGTAGACAATGTAATTTTTTTATTACATTCGTTTTCCTGAATTTCGCGTTACAACCTAAAACTGTTGCTGAGATGTGGCGAAATGACCTAAAACTTTCGAATCCCCCTTTAACCACTTTCTAGGGGGAGGGGGGGATTTCTAAATTCACTGAAATACGTGTTTAATCATTTGTTTAGTAGATTTGTTTTCCTGAATTTCGCGCACCTACATAAAACAGCTGCTGAGATATGGCGAAATGCCCTAAAATTTTCGAAACCACCCCCTTTAAATCCCTTCGGGGGGGGGGGGGGGAATTTCTAAACTCACTGAAATGCATGTTTATCCATTTTTTAGTAGATGTGTTTTCCTGAATTTCACGCTCCTACCTATATCCGCTGCTGAGATATGGCGAAATGACCCGAAACTTTTGAATACCCCTTTAGCCACCTTCTGGGGGAAGTTTCCAAAATCGCCGAAATACGTGTTTAACCAATTTTTTAGTAGATTTGTTTTAATTAATATCGCCCTCGTAAATAAAAGCTGAGATATGGCGAAATAACCTAAAAAATTCGACCCCCCCCCATTTAACCACCTTCTGGGGGGAATTTCCAAAATTGCTGAAATATGTGTTTTATTCATTTTTTAGTAGATTTGTTTTCCTGATTTTCACACTCCTATCTAAAACTGCCGCAAAGATATGACGAAATGATCTAAAACATTCGACCACCACCCTTTAACCCCCTCCGGGAGGGGAAATTCTAAAATCCCCGAAATACATGTTTAGTCATGTTTTTAGTAGATTTGTTTTCCTGATTTTTGTGCTCTTAACTAAAATTGCTGCTGAGATACGGCAAAATGACCTAAAACATTCGACCCCCCCCCCCCTTAACCCCCTCCGGGAGGGGAATTTCTAAAATTGCTGAAATACATGCTTAATCATTTTTTAGTAGATCTGTTTTCCTGATTTTCGCGCTCCTACCTATAACTGCTGCTGAGATATGGCGAAATGACCTAAAACATTCGACCACCCCCCTTTAACCCCCTTCTGGATGGAATTTCTAAAATCGCTGAAATAGGTGTTTAATCATTTATTTTTGTAGATTTGTTTTCTGGAATTTCAAGCTCCTACCTATAACTGCTGCTGAGATATGGCGAAATGACCTAAAACATTCGACCACCCCCCTTTAACCCCCTTCTGGGTGGAATTTCTAAAATCGCTTAAATAGGTGTTTAATCATTTTTTTAGTAGATTTGTTTTCTGGAATTTCAAGCTCTTACCTATAACTGCTGCTGAGATATGGCGAAATGACCTAAAACATTCGACCACCCCCCTTTAACCCCCTTCTGGATGGAATTTCTAAAATCGCTGAAATAGGTGTTTAATCATTTTTTAGTAGATTTGTTTTCCTGATTTTTGCGTTCCTACCTATAACTGCTGCTGAGATATGGCGAAATGATCTAAAACATTCGACCACCCCCCTTTAACCCCCTTCTGGGTGGAATTTCTAAAATCGCTGAAATAGGTGTTTAATCATTTTTTTAGTAGATTTGTTTTCTGGAATTTCAAGCTCCTACCTATAACTGCTTCTGAGATATGGCAAAATGACCTCAAACATTCGACCACCCCTTTAACCCCCTTCTGGGGGGAATTTCTAAAATCGCTGAAATAGGTGTTTAATCATTTTTTTTAGTAGATTGGTTTTCTGGAATTTCAAGTTCCTACCTATAACTGCTGCTGAGATATATCGAAATGACCTGAAACATTCGACCACCCCCCATTTAACCCCCTTCTGGGTGGAATTTCTAAAATCGCTGAAATAGGTGTTTAATCATTTTTTTAGTAGATTTGTTTTCTGGAATTTCAAGCTCCTACCTATAACTGCTGCTGAGATATGGCAAAATGACCTAAAACATTCGACCACCCCCTTTAACCCCCTTCTGGGGGGAATTTCTAAAATCGCTGAAATAGGTGTTTAATCATTTTTTTAGTAGATTTGTTTTCTGGAATTTCAAGATCCTACCTATAACTACTGCTGAGATATGGCGAAATGACCTGAAACATTCCAACACCCCTTTAACCCCCTTCGGGGGGGAATTTTCAAAAATCCCTTCTTATTGCTTGCCTAGGCCATAATAGCAATCTACAGTCCAAATTGCGTGACCCTGACTTTAGTAGTTTCGGCTGGGCGTTGATGAGTCACCCAGTCAGTCAGTCAGTCAGTCACTGTTTCCTCTTTATATAATAGTATAGATATTTTTTTTTAAAAATCGTATGCTCTAATATGTAAAACAATAAAAAATATCTATTATTTTATATTTAAAAAACCGCCAATTTATGATATTTTAAATTTGATGAATTCTCAGTATTTTCTAGCACTAAAAACGAAAATAACTTAACGTGTAAAATTTGATCGTACGAAAATAAATTTTTTACTGTTTTACTTATTAGAACATAAAAAAAAAAGGTTTTCTTAATTATATAATGCATAGAACAAAACTGCAATATAAAAATTTTAATTTCGTAACTTTTACGAAGTTAATAACTATTTTGACGTAAAGGTTTTTTTTTTTTTTTTTTTTTTTTTTTTTTTTTAAAGATTAGAAAGTACTGCATTTGAAACGTACCGCACTTTGGCGATAAACTGAAATCTCTCAATGAAAAAACATATTTACTTTTTATGTTAAACATAAAATTAATATCTTGTTAATTTTATGTAAAAATACCGCTCATTTAAGAAAAACTTTGTTAAATTGAACAAGTTTATAATTATATTCATATACCAACTTTCAAATTTACGCATTATCTTTTACTATCTTTTAAAAGTAATTTCAAGTTAAGCAAATACACAAAAAAAAAAAAAAAAAAGGTATTATCATCAAGTAAAATTGAATAACGTGGCCTTTTTTTGTGTTTATTTTTATTCAAAGCTTTTCAATATATTAGTTGCGCGTTTTATTTAAATTAGGTCACAAATCATACTCAAAACTCATTTTTAATTTAAGTCATTGTGAGCCAAGGCTACTGTCAGAAAACTGTTTCAGAATATCGTGGGTATCAGAAATATTACATGGTGTAGAGTTCGAGAAATACGGAACGATTATCATTTACATAATTTTCTGGTTTTTTGAGCTGAAATTTCTCTGTGATTAAAATAAATATGAAATCGAGGAAATGCACACTACAACAACAAAAAAAATATATATATATATATGGAAAAAGTTAGAAGATAAACCACATCTAAACAATTACTGATAAATGAAATTTTATATAGCATTAAAGTACCGGGATACGAGGAAAATTAGTAACTTTGAATAAATTGAAGTTCTAACACTATAAAAAACAAATTATTATTATTATTAAACGGTTGAAAATGATTTGTTAAGCACATGTATTATAACATGGGTATTTTAAAATTGTGAAACATCTTTTGGATAAGAATGTATACAAATAATAACTAAATGCCATTCTATTATTTATTAGAATAAAAATACCCTTTAAAGAATTCGCATTAATTCAATAAGATTTAAAAATAAAAACAAATATGCTAAATATTATAAAAGCTTAAATAATAAAAACTTAAATGAAAACTGCAAAAAAATATTTTTCTAATTTCACTCAAGAACCACAACAAAAATACGTACTTAAATTCAATCCTTAAAAGAGGATAAACCTTTACGAAATAAAATATATACAAAAATAATTAACTTAGTTCAGATTAATTTAGATGAGCAACTGATCACTAGACTGCAACTTACCATTTTTGTTGCACAAGAAATACTTTTTTAGGACGTAAAAATGCAACCGAGATTTGATTTTATGTATTTTGCCTGTTAATATTAGAAACTTCATTTGGCGCAAAAGTAAGATGCTTCGTATGCTACACTTGATGGGGCAGTTCGTGTCAAGGGAAATATTGTTGAAATTTGTCAATTGCTATAAATGGAAAACTGAAACTCGTGTAAATATGGATGCTTAGAACATGCTAAATACATGCCTAAGAATTTATTTATTTTGCTAATGAAAAATTTGGAAAAGAACGAATTTTGCTATCGTACTTTGACTTTCAAAGAATATTAGTCGGCGAGAAATGATTTTGGAAGAAATTATCCAAATGTTAGGACAGTGTCGTTGACCAAGATAGAGAAAATCTGTATATTAACGATACTGAAGAGGCTAAGGCAAAAACTATCGGGTCAGTATTCATTCGATCATTCACACTATAAAGTAAAATATTAATAGTGTATGTAGAGGAAAAAGTGATGAAAAGCTTATTAAGGATGAATTTATAAATTATATATAGTATATTTTTATGTATAAATATTTAATGAATGAATTTATTTTTATAATTTACAATCATAAACTTTAACTATTAAATACACATATATACAGTGCGTGCAAAAATATTAAAAACAGCAAAAAAATTATAAAAAATTTTATACATTTAAAATGGATAATCAAAATTTTAATTTAATGTTGGTTATAAAGTTGAAATACTAATATAAAAGTCAACAAAATTACTTGTCAGCTTTTCATTGCGGAAAAATATTAATTATGCAAATAAACGCTATTGTTGCCATTGTAAAAAACTTTAAGACACAACTATTTTTTTAATAGAAATGTTACGTATAATTATTATTGATTTGCACATTAAAAACTCTTGTGTATAGTGATTTTTCGGACGTTTTCTATGAAGAGTTTTGGTAATCTTATAATAATGTCAAAAGCAAGTAAACTGACTAAATATGTAAAAAGTGCTGTTGAATCGTTTGAATTGTCAGGAATGCGTTGTAGGTCTATTGCAAAACAGATAGGAAGATCTAAAACCGTCATCAACATTTTTTTTAATCTTAAAAAATGAGTATTAAAAAAAAACACTGGAGTCAGACCAAAAGCCTTGTCACCCAGAGATGAAAGGGGTGTATTAAAGTTAACATCAACTGGAAAATTCTCAAATAAAGAAATTTTATGAACGACTGGGTTCAATGTGTGCAAGAAAAAAATCTGCAGTACAATTACTCGATCTGAGAATTTCCAATATACAACAAAATTGTGTAAACCCCCTTTACTTTCACAAAACTCAAGGTTTACAGGCAAGACAAGTGATGACTTGGTACGATAAATGGCTGCAGGTTATTTTCTCCTATGGAAAAAAAAAATGGTACTTAGATGGTCCTGATGGCTGGAAGTATTGCTGGCATGATTTGAGAAAAGAAGAAATTTTCTCCAAACGTCAATTAAGTTGTGAATCCATTATGACATAGAGCTGCTTTTCGTTTAACGGCGTGGGGTCTCTCGTATTTCTTTCAGGAAAAGTTAATTTAAAGGCATATCTAAAAAATCTTTCTGACCATCTTCCGCCGATTCCAACACTTCTGGTGGCAGAAAAAGGAATTTATCAGCAAGATAATGTGTCTATTCACACAAGACGTAGATTTCAATATTTACTAGACTTCACTGAACCAGACTGTGAACCAGATTGATTTTTATTCTGGTAGGACAAAACTCTGATTTCAGAATAAAAATATTGAAGTTTTGCAACGGCCACCCAGAAGCCATGTTCTAAACCCATCGAGAACTTGTGAAGAGATATAGCAAGATGAGTTTACAAAAGTGAAAGACATTTTCCCTCAGCTTCAGAACTCACGATTGAAGACTTTTACGATTGAAGATGGATGATTCAAAATCACTCTCGATCCAAACCAGAAAAATTATAATGTCCATGAAACATGGAATATTTGCGGTTAATAAACGCAATGGTGGGTGCATAGCATATTAATAACATGTTTCTTCATTACTGTAGTGTTTTTAATTTGCTGCCTTTAAAGTTTTTATACAGGTGAAATAGTGATTTGTTTTATAATTATTTTAATTTGTAATAAAACACTTACAGATAATATGAAAATAAAACAATACAACAAGTTGCTAACCAACGTACATTTTATTACGAGATTTTAAATAAAGATATAAAAATTAAAATCACAAAAATCAAAATTATTCTCGGTGTTTCGGTTTATTTTTAAAACCATGATGGCTTTAAAGATAAACCGAAACGTCGAGAATAATGAAAATAACGAAGCGTTCTCATGAAGGAGTATTTAGGATTAATACCTATTTCTACGTAAGAAAAGGTTTTTAAATAAGAAAATTAATCATGAAGCAATTTTAAAATGTTATCAACAATTCTCTACTATGTATACCTTCACTATCGGGCTCGAGCTCTGATGAAACAGCATTTTAAGGGTTCGAGCTCCGAAAAAAGTTCTCGAACTCATCTCTAGTGTATGTGTGTACCACCTTTTTAAAGTGTTATAAGTGTTTTAAATTAAAAACTACGGAAACCCCAGAATTTTAGGGCCCCCTATTTCGAAGACATTTTCTCACCTTAGTTATGACAGGTTTTATTGTATGTATAGAAATGCTTTGGCAGTTGAAGCAATCTGTGTGCACTATGCTTTGCTGGTCTCATGCTTATGTGTGTTACATTTATCAATATGACACAGATGAATATTTTAAATTATTAGCTGAATTTGACGAAAGTCCAATAGATCTTGTTATTATTAAATCAAAGTCAGCCGAAGTTTGATATAAAGCAATTTAAATTATTATTATGAATACTATTCATACGAAATTTACTCTTTGACTTCAGCACTCTAATTATACACAGAAACCAATTTTAGGCTAATACCTTTGTATATACTGAAAACACTGTTACAGGGATTAATCTACATACTGTTAAAGAATGTTTTTAACTGTTTCAATCAATTTTAAAACTTGATCTAAACTGTAGGTATACTACAAGCACTAGTGAGGTATGATTGAATTTTCACCATTAGTTGTATAACCAAACACAATCATGAGTTCAGAGGATGACCCAGAAAGGAATTTCCGCAAATACCTGAGTTTCATACATGTCTTAGCTGCTCAAAATGAAAAAAAAAAAAAGAGAAACCATCAGAATTTGAAAATGCTCCCTCCCTCTTTCGAAAAAAATGATCTAAATTAAAAATTTCTGACATTTTTGCATTTTTTTAAAAACATTCACTAAAATAGAAATGCTTACGCTTAGACTTTATGGATACTATGCCCTAAAAATCTAGATTAGTCTGTACCAAGGGCAAATGTTGCTAGTTTACAATCCAGAAATTACCAAACATTAAAAATAATCCGACCTTCCATAGAGAAAAATAGACCTATGTATGAGCCTAAATTCTGGGATTTCTACTGAAAACACTAAAATCAAAATTTTCGCTCGCATACTTTGGCGCCGGCGATGGAAGAAATATGAGCAATATTTAAATTGACCTTGGTGGATGCTAGCATTCGTGAGCCAACGAAGTACATTTAACGCTCACGCAGATCGTGCGCAAGTCACGCGTGTCCGAAATATTATGAATGCGTACGCAAAGAGGTGCATATGCAGATCGTTAATTTAGAAATAACTGATAAAAACGCTTTTGTTGTTTGTCAACTGAATTACACGACTGATGGACCTTGAGTTTATGGTTCACAGCAGTTGAATATTCGGAAAGGGTTTAATTGATGGAATACCCAAAGACGTTTGCACATGCCAGGAAGTACTTTGATGTTACGAGCTTCAGACATAATCGGAGTGACGTTTAAATATTTAAAATTTCTATAAATAGAAACAGATACGGGTTTATTCTATAGATAAACAAAACATAACATAAATCTCAACTTAGACTTACTGGTAAATAACGTACAGTAAAACCAGCTAAAACGGAATTTGAAGCGACCAAGAAGAAATGCAGTTAGACAATTTTTCGTCTTAGTATGTACATTGTCTCTTATATTTGTAATGTATCTTTTTCAAAGGAACCAAGTGAACATTTTCATTTATTGAAGGATTTAGTTATAGACAGGCCTTTTACAGATTTCATTGTATAATCATATAGCTTAGTTGTAAACTAATCTCAAAATACGCAATTTTCAGTTATAATGCAAAGTCCACCATTTGTGTATTTTTGTAATTAATAGTGAAATTTAACATCTATACGTCGAATGTCTAAACTTAATTTTTCGATATACGACGGATTACACGATTAATGGACTTTTAGTTTATGGTTCACGGCAGTTGAATACTCGACAAGGGTTTAATTGATGAAAACGTGTTTACACATGTTAGGAAGTACTTTGATGTTAGTCGCTTCAGAAAAAATTGGCGTGAAGTTTAAACATTTAAAATGATTAAACATAGAAACATAGCATATAAGGAATTCATCGTAGAAAAAAACAAAACAAAAAAATCCACCTAATCATATACAAGATACAGTAAAACCCACTGTAAGAATCACAAGGAAGCAGTAAAAATTTCGTTTAAAATATTTTTCATCTTATAAATTTACACCATCTACTATAATTGTACTTATTTCACTTGAACTATGGCATTTTTCATTTAAGGCATGATTCCGCTATAAACAGATACCATTTTTACAGTAGTATGATATAGCTAAATTCTAAACTAATTTCAAAATATGAATTTTTGGTTACAAAAGCAACTCTGTATATTTTTGGAATTAACATTTTTAATTAAATACATGTAAGTCGGTAAGAAAGTATAAATTCCCATTTTTTTCTAAGACTTATTTTACGATTACACTGATGATGATTGAATGCTCAGTAAATGTTTAATTGATGTCATCCCGTATTGCAGAATGTATTACAATCATGCAATTAAATTTAACATTACACTGATAAAACTTAAGTTCACAAACCGGTACCATTTGGGACTCCGAGGTTTAAAGGTGTACCTAGGATGCCATAGAGGCTTGAAAATGTGGTTGGTGTGCCAATTGACCTTTCACTGGGTTATTGAAGTTAATTAAGTTGCCGTGCACTACGTATTGGTAGAAATATAGCACCCCGTCGGGTGACTGGCAGCTTACTCATGCGCTGTGGCGTGTTTCCCCTTCATCTTGGCGTCGCAAGTGAGATCGTACAAGTAGAAAAATTAATGACTGCCGTTGAATCGTAGCGTACACAACCACGTGCTGCGCGAGATTCCAAATTTATTCTTACTAAATAACGTCATTTATAGCGAATAAATAAACAAGGAGAATCAATGAGAATATCATTCACTTTAAATACAGGTATGTGAAATGTTTCAAGTATTTTTGTATATTGTGTTTTATTATGGTTACATATATTTTAGATATGTTGTATTATAATAAATGGCTCCGTACATTATGTTCAAGCTAAGACATTTTAAGTCATTAGAATCTTGATGTTGAAAGTTGAGCTTTTTATCTCGTGAAAGTGGGATGATGTCGCAGCACCTGTTTGTTTGTTTTTAAAATTATTATTTAACTAGAGCTTATAATAATTTCATTTTATTCATATTTTTATCTAACGAATTTTCTCGCATCAGCTCGTACAGTTTTTGTTACTTATCATCCAGAAATAGATTTAATTATGCATTATAATAATAAAAAAAATGTTGAAACATAAGTTGTTATATTTCAAAAATGAGTTTAATTTCTTATTTTTCTAAAGTCTAAACAAACTATTTGTAAGTAATTGAAAAATTTACAAGTTTTACCGAGAATTGATTTTTACTAACTTGTAACATATTAATTTGTTGAGTATTTGACAATTTTAAATTAGTTAATTTTATAATATGTATACATAAGAAATAGTAAACTCGGTAAAATATAAATTTCTGCAGATATTTTTATTAATCAAATACTTTTTATTATCGAGATTTTTCTTTTTAGAGCTTGTCTTCGATCATGAAATGAAGAGCTAAAAATATTCATCGTTACATATTATGCATTATTAACAGAATAAATAAATCGCAATTACTGAATTGATGTTGTGACATTTATAAATGTGCCTTATCTTGAAAAATGCTTTGTGAGTCTCCTGTACTATTACATATTAGAAATAATAAATCAATGAAACATATCACAGTGTGGCTGAATGAGCGTATGTAAGAATATCTTAGATGATTGAATGAGTTATGTAAATATATATAACTTGCATAGCTCAAATATTTTTTTTTCCTCTTAAAATAATAAGGATAAATAAATATCTCTGCACTACATCTAACTTAAAATAACAAAAATAGTAAAAATTACAATAAATGCTAATCAGTTTGAAAGTAACAAAAATCTGTATTGTTTTCAAAATTGTTTTCTGAAAATACATATTTGCAATTTAAGTTGGGACTTACAAGTTAAAAACTTTTATTAACAAATTTAGTTGTAAGTAAAATAGCTTCTAAATCTTAAGCAAAACCCAACACCTCATTTGGCATTTATTTATCTAGTGTCCATTGGCTATTTACACCTGATGTGTAATAGTGATGGGCGACATCGATCTTTTTAATCAATTTAATCGATACTATGGCCAGATCGATTAATCGATGTTATCAAATTTTTATCGATGTCGATCTTTCTTATCGATTTAATCAATACTATGGCCAGATCAATTTTATAATTTTTTTTATCGATGTCTCTACGAATATTATCGATCGTTTATTTTAATTTTTTTTTTCAAATAATCATTGCAGATCGATCTTATCACCATCAGAGGATAACGCCTACTGGAAATCTATAGATTATAGATCTATCTCTCTAGCACTAAATTCCATGTATTTACTCTTTCACTTTAATTATTTTAGCGGCAGAGATGAGCAGCTGTTGCTCTCAAATTTCGTATAAATAAGGGATTCGGTATTTTAACTTCAACTGAGTTTTAAAATATGATATTCCATCAATCATAAAAAAAACTCAAACATGGTCAAATGCCTTAAATTACAATACTGAGTAATCCTGAAGTTTTGATCATTTTCCCTACTGAATTCAATGTGTAAATAAATTAACACCTCGTATTTCATGGTTCAAAACTATAAATACAATTGCTAGACAAGGGAGGGGTGCCACTGGGAACCGTGGATTGGGAATGTTTTCCCTTGCAGAGTGTCGCTGGGTACATTGGAGTATGGGTGCCATTATTCTCCCCTGGGGTGCCATCCTTTCACCTCCTGGGCACCCTGCATTAGGGATGCCATCCTTTCACCCTAGTAAAGCGTGTCATTCTGGCTTCCCTAGAGATGTCACCAGTGAGATATGCCTTTCACCCCTAGGAGGTGCCATGTGTCACCTGTAGTTTTAATAGTGTAAGAGTTCAAAACTTTTCATTCGCACAATTCTTAATCTTCACGAAATAACTTCCCGTTTGGTATTCTAAAATATACTTTTATAAGAATAATGTCAAAAAATGGCTGACAATTTCAAAATTGTTTACAATTTCCATTTAGAGATGGCCGACTAAGCTTATTTTTAAAACATAAACTGAAAGAAGACATATTTTCCTATGAAATGGCTATTTTTCTTGCTCTCTGTGACAATTTGGCGATTAAAATATTTTTTTTAGAAGGGGGTGGGGGGAGGGGACGACTTACTTCCATTGGTTTTCTTCTAAAACATTCCTGACATGGTATATACATAAACAATTTATACATGTTTTTCTTAGCGATTTTTTAGACAGAGTCATATTGACCCCATGGTTCCTTCTGTGCAATAAAAGGTGGTTCTTTACACTTTAAGAATATGTTCCCTTCACCACAAAACTTGGAAAAAAGAAGAAACTCTTTGATTACGTATCAAAACAAATAGTATATTTTTTAAATATTTCTAGAAAAAAAATATATGAATTGAATGAATGTTTTAACAGAAATAGATTTTTAGAAGCTTCAAATATGTGAATCCAGTCTTACAGATCATTACGTCAAGTAGTTTTTGAGTTTAAAAAGCTACCCTCATGACAATCTGTTTTGCAAATATTACAAATTAATTTATCATTAAGAGTTCCAAATTCTAACCCTTTTTAATTCCTAACCTACTAAACCAAATGACTTCCCGTTTGGTATCTTGAAGTAAAATTTACCGAAATAGCCAAATATGATGTCGACATTTTGTGTTCGAATTGAAAGTTTTAAAGTTTGGTACGATTTTACCATGAAGACGACCCTCTAAGCTAATTTTTTTTAAACATAAATTGAACAAAGATATAATTTCCAGTCGAATGGCTAATTTCCGTGTTTTTTACCGACAATCTGGCGATTAAAATGTATGGGGTATTTTCTTTCATTTTTGTCAACCGTACATCGGACAAAGTTATAAACAGAAATGAGAAATCACAGATAATTACAATAAAAAAGAAATCAATAGCTGAAATTGCAATTTTCTCTTAAACTAGTTTTATCCCCCATCCACTAATCAAAAAACATTTTTATATCTGGACATTATATTTTTGAGAAAATAACCTTCTCTGTAACTGTTAAAACAAAAATAAATCTTGGTTAGATTACTGGAAGATGGTTTAAGAATATGCCCATCCAAAAATGCTATCTTGCAAACAAAATTCTAATTTTTAAAGCAATAGAGTTCAGATAACTCATTACACGTCAGGTTTGTCAAATTACCAAAATATTCCGGAACACGGTGCCAATATCTTCAATAGGAAAAAAAGTTTTGTTTCATGAATTGTTGTTTTCTTCCTTAGAGGTTATTATTTACCTTCATTTTCTATATAAAATTTCTGATTTAAAGCATGTTTATTTCCCTTAAGCCAAATTGACACGATGCTCCGTAAATTTTCGGTAATTTGGCAACCTTGAAATGTTAGGGTACTTCAGAGAAAAATAAACTTCTTTGCAATTGCTAAGGAACAAAGACATTTTTTGTTTTTCGCCATAACTAATGACAGACATCGTTTAAAGAAATGAGGCTTAGTATGTAATTAATAGAGGTCTTGAAGTATATTTATTATGCAAAAAGATGCAGATATTATCACATGTCAAAGCAAAATGCGCAAAAGAACAAAATATGCTCTTTACAACATTTTTCGACAGTTACAAAATTTTTTTGTTCCGCCCGAAAAAGGTAAAAGTAAAAGTAAAAGTCTCCGTACTCATGTGAGTCGATGAGTACGGAGTATGATCTCCTAAATAGTGATGCACATTTTGTATCGTTTGTGCATGTTGTTCACTAAATAGTTAAGGTGAGCTTGGGGGATTCCCTCTCATTCGTTTCGCAGGGCTATTTTCAGTACCTGCACGGTTCGAGAGGAGTTCTGTCTTTAAGCAATACGCCTACCAAGTGCATTCCAGGCGTGCTCTATAGGATTTATGTCCTGAGAATATGCAAGGCATGCCCTACGCTCAATATTGTCTCCTGCTGGTGTGACGAATACTTCAGCTGTTTTATATGCGCGGACATTGTTATCCATGAACAAAAATTCTGCATAACTGCAGCACGAAACAGTACATCGGTATATAACCCGGTATATAACACCGGTATATAACCCTGGAAAACGACTGTGGTATACCACTGTGATGTCACTGTACCTTTTTCAAATATGTAAAGCAGAATTCTGCCATTATGCCTAATACTCGCTCAAGCAATCACTTCTTGGCCATAGTTATCAGTTTTCTGGACATTCTGGTCATGGTAATGAATTCGTCTATCTTTCCACTTTAGCTGGTTCCCAGAATCACTGTTTATGGCGAAGCGGGTTTCATTAGAGAAAATAATTTTGGACCAATGTTTCTGACCCCAACGAATATCCTTCTTATACCGAAGTTAACTTTCCATACGATAATGTGTTCATAATGGAATGCATGTAATAAGCTTCTATGCATCTAATCCAACATTATTTAATCACCTAGAAATGGTTCTCGCAGATAATCAAGTAACAATAGCGTTGGCAAGGTCTGAGGTTATCGGATCTGGAGTACCATTTACGTTCCTCTTGGCCACTAGGCAGACATGTCGATGATCTTGAGGTGTGATACTCATACCATGACCTCCAGCATGTCTTCTCGTAACACTTCCACATCCCGGGGTCTTTTTAAAATACAAGATTACACCCTTCGACACGTCTCTTGCTTTAGTAACTTGAGTGACACTTTGCCCTACCTTGAGACAGCCATTTGGTCGACCATGATCTTACGCTTCAAATAACGTCTTAAAGATATTTTATAGTCAATGCCTGTCATCCAAAAAAGAAATTTACAGCTCTATTTTCAAAAGCCGACAGCGCGACTTCCACCTCAAATGTTATTATATGCAATTTCAAAAAAGGAAACCACGTAGATTCGTTGCCTTTAATACAGACAAGTGAACTTCCCATACAATGTCTCCTACCTATGTTTCTTCTGTGATTGCGTGGCTTAATGAAACGCAAATTTTGCACAAATTCGTTGTTCTTTAGCATTTGTCAAGCAATGTATATTTAAAAAATGTTTTAATAGCTTTAATAGTCATTTACAACTTACAACAAATTGTTTTCCATTTTTCGAGCCCTGGTGGATCATTTTGATTGTTCTTGTGAATGAATTTAAAAAGATATGTTCTTTTCGGTGTCGCGTCAATTCGTCGCGCACAATTCATGGCGGAACAATTCATCGCGCACAACTCATCGCAGCGTCAACTTGTCGCAGCGTCAATTCGTCGCGACGTCAATTCGTCTTTACGAATATGGTTTTGAAGGCTATGATGATTAAAGTAAAGATAATTTAGTAAAATTATTTAATGAAAATTAGTTTTTGTTATAATTCACTACAGTTAAAAAAACTAATTATCATTAAATAATTTTACTAAGTTATCTTTGCTTTTATTATCATAGCCTTCAAATATATTTTCGTTGCGACGAATTGACGCTGCGATGAATTGTGCGCGATGAATTGTTCCGCGATGAATTGTGCGCGATGAATTGACGCAGAACTGTTATTTATATTTCGATTATCATAATTTTAGTAAGTATGTGAGAGTTTAACCAAACACAGTAAAAATTACGAATGTTTCTTAATCTACGAAAGTATAATATAATCACGTATGAAAATATTCAATAACCTCTTTCCAATTACCCACGATTCCAAAAAGCGTTCTTTAACTTTAGAAACATTAAAAACCAATATATTTTCGATATTTAAAAAATCATTTAAAAAATCAAAGCTTCTTTTGCTGCCACGGATTTTCGAAAACGTTTCCAAGTAGTTTTAATAGTGTATTATTCGGTTTTCTCAAACCGGAATATCATTTTCGGATGCTATCAGTTCTCAATCAAACATTTTCAACTGCATAATTGATATTATGCATGCAAGAGTAACAGAATAATATAAATGTTAATGTTAATGTTAATGCTGTTCATTTGTCATGTTTGCCTGTAAAACATGTTTACTGAACATGAAAATATTTACTTGAGAATTGATAGTATCCGAAAAACCCATATTTCGGGTTGAGAAAACTGGTTAATACACTAAAATAACTATTCGCAAACGTTTCAGAAAATGAGTGGCAGCAAAAGAAATTTTGTTTTTATAAATGCTTCTTTCAATCTCGAAAATATATTGTTTCTGAGGTTTCTAAAAATAAAGCTTTTCGGAATCGGGGATAACTCGGAAGTTGTTATTGTTTATAACCTCGTTCGTGGTTGTATTTTATTTTCCTGTTGATTAAGAAACATTTGGTGGTGGTAATGTTTACAGTGCAGATTTAAGTGTGCCGTGAAGTAAAAAGGTTTAAAAAACGCAGCTTTATAAAGTAACTTGCTCATTTTTTTTTCAAATTTACAGTGAAAATTCACAGGTAAGAGTCACTGCAGCAAAACACCGGCGCAAAGCACCGTAAAATTCCTGTGTGGAAAAATTGCTTACTCATATATAAAACAACTCTTTATTCTAGAGTGTAGAAAGGAAGTTCTGTTCTATCAATACGTAAAAATTGACGTCACAGCTGTAGTAAGTCTTTACTTTTATGTATTCATGGTTTTAACAATATATCTACTAAACAAATGTATAGCATCACTGAATGGGTTAATTCATTCCCAAACATAATCACTTTTATGACGTCAAAGCCCGAAAATATACGTGAGATTCTGACTCTATTAAAATCACGCGATAAAAAAAATTCAATAAAATGATCTTTTATTACGATACAAATTCCTCTATTACATTTTTTTTCCATTGGAAAAGTATCAAATATGAAAGAAAAACTTATTCGAAAACCTTTAAAAAAAGCGGATCTTTTTAAAGATTTTTGAATTTAAAAGTGAATTTTTTAAATTTTATTTGTAAAAAGATTATTGCAAATTTTTCATTAGCGATAAAGTAATCGCAACTTGTGAAAAATAAACGCTCTTTATGTATTGTATGTAGTTTTGAGTATGTTTTATGTTGTATGCAATATAAATTGTTGTATGTAAGTATCTATGTATCTTGTATGTATCGTAAGATGAATGTAGGTAAGCAATAAATATTTAAATATGTATGGAGACGACGTATTAAATTAAGTATGAAGCAGTTATTGTTAATGAATTTTGGTTCTTTGAAGATTAAAAAGTATTAGTTAAACTTAGCCACACTGGCGCTTAAATATAATCTTCCAATAAAACAAAGTTTTTTGTATTATTATTATTAACTATCCGCCACTGGCGACCAGTTTGGTCTTCCTTAAATGTATGTTAAACATTGCAACACGTTACATTTATTCATAATTTAATTTTCCCTTAATCCTTCGCCAAATCGGAAGATTCTAATAGACAAATCATGAACTTTTGCGATCATGGTAGCATTTCGCAAATTTTTTGGGCACAGGTGTCACATACGCACGTTGGCGCGATTCCCCCCCCCCCCCCCGTCAATTTGGCGAAAACTTTGTTATGGAAATTGTTGTTTATTTACTTTTATTTTTTTTTTTTAGTTCTATAAATTATTCTTTATATGTATATCAATATTTATTTACATCAAACTATCATTTATTTATTTTTATTTCCTTTTTTAATTATGAGTATTTTTGTTAGCCGGGAGCAGATGATAAATCGCCAATTATTGTTCCCATCACCATCATTCATACTACATTAATTTAATTTTAAATTATAAACCTGTTACTCTTTTCATTTAAAATACTTAACTTTAATCTAAAATGCTTATATTACATATAAATTTAAAATACTTCACACTCTTCATTTAAATAGAAAATAAATAAATAAATAAGAAATAATATCATAAATCAAAACATTTAATTTCAAAATCAAAGTATCGTTTCTAATTTGTACACGCGATAAATAAAAGCTGTATTAGCGATTTTAAAAATGCTAAAAATCTGATTCATTAAATATTATTACATGAGTTCAATTTACGTCAAGAAAAGGTCCGGAAGGAAGTTCAGTTGTATAGTACATAATTATGGTAAACTTTGATTGTCTCACTGGTGCGAATTATGTTTTTGACGCGAGGCAGCTGTCCAAAAATTCATTCGCGGAGAGCTTGCTTTGCGAATGATTACCTCCATGATTTAATATTTTAAATGTTCACGACGAATCAATCTTTTTTTTTTGTTTACTTTCATGAATAGAGAATTTGAACGGCGAACCTAATTTCGACTGAAGTTATTGCAGAATATATACATAATTGAACGTAAGTAATCTCTCAAATATTAATTTCTTTTGAACTTTTATGCAGTTTTATTCGAAAAAATAATTTTTAATAAAAATGGCCGCCTGGCATATGAAAAAGTGAAACGGCCATCCCGGAACTGTTGATGACAGTCACATGACTTACGCTTTTATTTTAGAAGATAATTATTTCATTTTATTTATAGGGGTACAAAAAATAAGCGACGATTTCTTTTTATAATAATTTTAATTTTTCTCGCAGAGCAACCTAGAATAAAAAGGATATTCGATAAGAATGATATAACCCATTTCTTTTAAATGTTAAAAGATATAAAGTAAAAACATAATATACAGTAAAAAAATTTTTTTTATTAGATTGTTGATTTTGTATATCATGTTTTTAGTTTACCCCTTTTAGCATTTAACACATATATATATATATACATTATTTCAAGGTATGTTACAATGTTTTATATTTTTATAAGAATATAACCTTTTAATAAATAGATAATTAAGATTAAGCAAAATGTTTAATAATTTCACAATCTCGTAGATAATTTTTGAACTCGGACAGTATAATCTTTTAGTTTTCTTTTTAGTTTTCTAGAGCACTGTACAATAAAAATGTGAAAATAAAAAACCCTTTTATAATTTGAAACTTGGAAATATCTTAGTATCTTCTATGAGATGTATTTCCGAAATTCGTGACCACAAAATTCACTTTTAACTGTTTTTCTTAGCGATATTACTGTTTACTCTAATATCAAATAAGCGCTTCATTCACGTTCTCCCACACCAGCCCTTTTACTATTTTTACTTTCTTCTATCTATAATAGAAGAAAGTTTTGCAATCGAAATTTTTTTCGACTTTCGACAAATTCACATGTTTTAGGGGTCAAAAATCCGGAAAAAGACATTTTGATAAAACGCCTGTCTGCCGGTGTACACGGCAAAAAAAAAAAAAAAAAAAAAAAAAAAAAAAAAGTGTTGATTTTACAGTATAATACTGGAATCCTAGCTGCCAGTATTATACCGTAAAATTAACAGTAATAAACAGTGAAATAAGCAGTAATACACTACCGTGCATGCGCGGCAGCGCCCCGTGTGTGTGTGTCCTCCTTGTATCGTCAAAAAGTGTATGAAGTTATGCATAGAATTGAACCAAACTTCATATATATGTTTTTGGCTATGGCCAGCAAGTTCCAGTTGAAAATGGGGTTATTTCCCCGGAAGGGGGCATTGTGATATCGATATTTTTGTGCCATTCTCCTTATTGTATCATCGGAAAGTGTACTTAACTAAATTTCCTAACTACCATACTTTTATTTAAAAGTATTTTTTTCGACCCCAACCACTTTTAAAACTTTATTTGTTTGCTCTTACTCAGAAATGTTACAAATATTACAGACAAGGATCAATCAGGTATTTGCAAAATTTGCATGTAAAATTGTAATAAAACATTATTATTATTTCTTAAATATTATTTTTTTAAACATTATTATTTTTTCAAATTATTAGGTTTTAATTATTCCAATTAACGTTTTACAGACCGAGTTGATATCTATTTTTTTAAATCACATTTCGACACTTAACGGTTTAGTTTAAGAATGTAAATCAATACAAGTTGGAAATTGTGCGCTAAACGTGACAAATGAGGTACGTTCTATAACTAGTTTTACAATGTAACAAAATCATCGTTATTATTTCAGTGAAATTAATTATATCGTCTGTTATGAGCGAAATGAGCATGACTTTTTTTTTCTTATTACGTATGCCCCGTTTACCGATGCGAATTTATTTTCGACACCAGACAGCACTGCAAAATTTACCATGGAGATCTTGCTTTGCGAATGATTACCTTCATGGTTTAATATTTCTATGACTCACGAGGAACGAATCTATTGTGTTTATTTACTTTAATGGATTGAGATATTCGGCTGTTAACCTAATTTCCACTGAAGTTATCTCAAAATCTATACATTTTTTAATATAACTCATTTTTCAAGCAAACGATTTTTTTGAACGATCTTTCTAACAATGTAACTTTCATGCAATTTTATTCGAAAAAATAATTTTTAATAAAAATGGCCGCTTGGCATATGAAAAAAGAAGTGTATTTGTTTTCCTCAGTCACATGACTTGCGCCTTTATTATATAGATTACGTATGATAGGATTTAATAGAATGAAGAAAACTTTTATTAATATATTTTTAAATTTTGATTCAATTTTCATAAAGTTTGGAATGACTCGACAAAATTCTGCAACGAATATATATATATATATATATGAAATTTCAAACATTCGGTTGGGTAGTTTTCGCGCTGTTATATGCGGACGGACGGACCAGACGACGACTATAGCTGCTGCGTATTTATATAATTACGATTAATGCCCCTAAAAATGGATAGAACAAAAAATATATGATTTTTATGATATTCTTCAACTGGGAAAAATCTACATCTTTAACTAATTTCTCTACGTTAGATATAATAATGGTCGACAATGATGAGTGAATAATGCCAGTTGAATTACAGGAGGTTTTAAACAATACAAAGATTAATTTTATCCTGTTGACGATACATTTTATTTCACTTAGAATACACTCACAGCATTTGCATATGGTCATATCTTACCAAGCGAATTTAATGATACATATGACTTAAATTGAAAATTCGTAAAATTAAACAAAAATAACTTTTTAAACAACAAATCTTAAAATTTAAATACATAGTTAAATTCTATGATACGTTGTAAAGCAACGTAAGTGTAATATATTTGCATTCCATTCAAGTGAAGCTTTACATGCCAATGTCCCCATTTGTTGTGAAATTCTAACGATTTGTAAAAGTTGTTGTTGTTACTTGTTCAATTTATACGAATTTTTAAACTGTGCACTATGAAACAGGGCAAAAATGTCGTTTATATGATTTTACGTAATTTTTGTCTCTGAAACTCAAATTAGTTTTTAGTTATTACTGCTAATTTTTTAAAGTCAATGTAATTAAATATATATATATATTTATTTATTATGTTCCCAGTTCAGAACACTGGTTTGGAAAAAGCTAAAGGATCTTACTAAAAATCAATGGGGAATGCTAATCACCATCGAATAATGAATGTTTAAAATTCCTTATGCAAAGTCCAATAAAATGCTTAACATATTTTTGAAGCATTCCATTATCAAGTTTGTAGAATTAAAACCATGTGCAAATAATCATAACAAAAAACAAATAAATAAATAAATAAATAAATAAATAAGCCTTTTGGCCGTGCCATTTACGATAAAACCGTCCAGAGCAGTGGATCCCAACCTTTTTTTACCCACGCTCCACCAAAGCATCTCTAAAATCATGTCATCCCCCTCTACCTCTGTGACATATAATTCTTATTATGTGAAAACTCAATTCTTATTTAGATGGAGAAAGCCCATAAGAGCTTTAAAAATGACAAGCCATTTCACCATTTTTTAGCTTATCAAAGAGGTAACATTTTTGTCTCAAATATGTTTTTAACATAACTCTATAAATGCAGCAAGGCCTTTATAAAAATAACAGTTTTTTTGTTCTCTTTCGACTTATCTCAGTGTGAAATAAAGGTATCATATGCTCTGCATTTTGTCACATTTGGCATTAAATTTGATATCATTGATACATTTTACGGTTACATTCAATACCTCATTTAGAACAAGTGGAAAATTTTAAAACTCTAATGTCTGCATATAAATAGCATAATACACAAGAACCATCTTTACATTCTCATACTTAACAATTTAAAGTAGCTACTTTTCTATCTCCCCATAACATGCTTCTCTGTTAGCGAGCTTTCCCTTCGACATAACTATCAGTTGAGGTCAGAAACGTGCCGCCGGGGCTCGATTTTTGTACCAGTTTTCAGGCTTGGACACTAACTATTCAAAAAATTATAAATTTTACATATAAAAGTATCTATCTGTTTGAGTAACGTTTCCCACAATTATACCGAACATTCATGCATTTTTTAACTTTTAAATGAGAACTTTTTAAAAATTGAACAAAAAACTTATTTTGTAATGTTATTTTCTCCCGTAGGGAACCACTGGTTTAGAAGCTCGTAGACAATTAAAGTCTAGAGGCCCTTTTCCTATCTTCGACTTTCAAAATGGGATGGACAACTCTGAATGATTTTAATTTAATTTTTACACATCAAATTCTCAAGTACCTCCAATTCAGACAAAGTACAATAAAAAAGTCGACTTAATTGAAAGTCCTTTTAAAGCGGGGAAAAGGGGGGGGGGGGTTGCAGTAAAGTGTATAAAAAAATCCTTCTCAAATAAAATGCTATAAAGATACTCAAAATTAGCGATGTACATAATTTTAATTATTATAAACCTAATTATAAAACATAACCTGAGTGGAAAATCACATTTGTTTGAATTTCTTCGGTCACGGGGCACCTAAAAGTTGCAAAGACAGAGCAGGCAGTTGCCTACTCTGCTTATTTTGGTAATTCGTCATTTCTTTTTACAGTGTGTTTGGTATATGCTTGCCTATCGCAAGAGATATAGTTTTTACTTATCTATTGAAGAAATTGACCTTTTTAACACATTCCAACATGGTTGAAAAGTTTTTATGACTTTGGTTTGCCTGGCCGTGCTCTAACTTTCATAAATGTACACGGATTGCTCTGTAATTTTTATATGTTATTGAAGTTTACTATAGCACAATCGCTACTGAAAATGAACGTTTACAGGAACAGTCAAAAGTATTCCGTTATATTACGGTTAATGGGAAAAAAATCGTTTCGAGTGCATTTTAATGATGTTACACCATTTCAAACATAATGAAAATGATATGCATTTATGAAGTGTATTAAAACATAGCATATGAGGTGCAAATCATCATTGACAGCACACAAAATAATTCTATTACACAATGTTCAACGGGGAAAGTTCGTTTGCAGTGTAATTTAATGATGTTACAGTATTTCAAACGCAATGAAATTTATATGAATTGCTATGAGGTGCTCTATAAATTGCTCGCTGAAAAGTATTAGCATTAGGATTGCGTTTATCGTTCATTTACAGAGACACACAAAAGAATTCGGTTACAGTCTATGTGTGATAATTATATAGTTCATGTGTGATAAGTGTGTTTTCATCTTTGGTTTACATTTTTAAGTTATTGTTTAATGAAATTGATATACATTACTAAGGTTTACTACAAAATACTTGTTGTAGAATATGATGTGCATAGAATTTATTGTTCATTCACAAGAACACACAAAACATTTCAGATACAGTATATTGTCTCCGAAGTACTGCCTATTAGCGACAATTCCTGGAAGTGCGTTTTCATTTACGGTTGCGTTTTTAACTTTAACTAAATTTTTGTACATGTGGTGTGTATAAATGCCATACATTACACAGGGCTATACAAAAGAATTCATAAGCAGTAGTGAGTATCAGCTTGAATTGCTTAAAGGTGGTTTTTAAATGAATTATGCATTTTCAAGTTGAACCACATTTACTACATCTAAAGAAGTTTATAGAATATAGATAAAATCATATACAGGGCCACACAAAAAACTGGATATATGACCGAGTATGGATGATAATTTCTGAGAGTGTGATATCAGTAGTTTTAAACGCATTTTAGCCTGAATTAAGTTTTAGTTTAATACGTAGTGTATATATAAATCTATAGGTAATATACAGGGCTGTACAAAAGAATTCAGGTATGTTTAGCGTCTATTAGTAGAAATTGATGAAAGTAAATTTTCAAAAGATATGCTTTTTTTTTTTTTTTTTTTTTTTTTCTAAACTAAATTTTAGCATACACTATGTAGTATATGTATATAGAAGTCTATAGATCAAATACAGGGCTGCACAAAAGAACTAAAGTACTTTCCGGCTATAAACGATAATTGCTGAAATGTGGTTTTCAAATATGTTATGCGTTTTCTTAAATGTTTATTTAGGTATCTTATTTACCTTGTTAAATAGTAAAGTTTTATTAACAAATTTTGGAAATGTTAGAAAGTGTTTCATAATCTACGCTTGACGCATGATTTTTATTTCTTGTTTTTTTTTTGTTTTTTTTTTCCGAAACATTTGTATTATTTTATTGCTCTTTAGATGGTGTTTGCAGTAGCATTTTTACTATCTTTATTAAGTATTTATGATTATAGTCGAGATATTTTTTTGAAATACGGAAAACCAACTCAATTGGGATAGAGAAATCACCTTAAGGCTGGGTTATTCCGAGTTTGCGCTGTTGCTTACAAACAGATATCTGATCGCTATGCTGTCCGTTCTTAAATGAGTTGTTTAAGATGTAGACAATGGCCTCAAAAAGCCTATTATAAGAAGAGACAGTCTGTCTGTCGCCTTTTACAAAACGTAGTGGCACCGGTAGCTTCAAATATTAAGAGATTTCATTTTTGAGTCCATCGGTAAACGCAAAAAAGAAACTACTTTTTAAAAGGAAACAAAGGCTTATTATATCTTAAATGTAATCTTTGACAATTGTATTCTAACATATGAATGATTATATGTACAAATGTGTTTAAGAATCTTATATCAGCGACAAACAATAGGTTTTATATTGTGGAGATCTGCTGAAAATGTCAAATATAAAGTAATTTGGATAAAATTAGCTTTTTTTGTGTTCGGATCTTTAAAACTCTTATCATTGCATTAAACTTTGGAGTATTTTCTAGCTCTGGAGATACATTACAAAAACGATAGCACTACATATTTTTATCAGATTTATATAATTTATCAAAACGATTAGGAAATCATGGCAATGCAAAATTTTAGGAAAGCAATCTGTATGTTTTACTAATTTACGTTTTGAAAGATTTTAATTGTGAAAACTCGTTGCCTAAAAGTTCTATTTCAAGTTATTTATTAATCTCTGAAAGTGCAATCGTGTCTTAATACTATTATTAGGCTTTTTTCGTATAGGGGAAATTTTATTATTCTTACCCCTTTTTTCAAAACAATTATCTACTTGATGTATTTCTCCTTTTTTCTTCGACCCTTGTTAGTTAGGCAGCCCGGTCATAAAGCGTTAATTAACCAATTTCAGTTCAAGAAAGTTTGTTGAATTTATAACTTTTTAAAAATATCGCTATACTGAGATGCTAAAATTCTTTCATCTTTTTCTACACTAAAAAAAAAAAAAAAAAAAAAAAAATGTTGATTTTATAGTACAATACTGGCATCCCAGGTGCCAGTATTACACCGTAAAATTAACAGTAATAAACAGTAAAATAAGCAATAATACACTACCGCGCATGCGCGGTAATTTTTTTTTTGCAATGTAATAGGGTATACTAAATTTTACGTCATGCGTTTTGCCAGATATATATATATATATATATATATATATATATATATATATATATATATATATATATATTACTTTCTACTTACTACACACTATCTTATATGAAATTTTATTGATACATAAAAGTTTCAAACTATTCTTAATTCTTTTTTACTTTTTTTCTGCATTCAAAAGAGGAAAATATAGAATTCGAGAAAATTTCTGGCTTCTGATTTTTGCTGAATTTACACATTTTGGGATGTATTGGATATAATTTGATTATTTCAAGCCTGTCTACTTGTGCGTTTAATTGTATTTTACACAAATTTGGGGACGCTGTAGCTCAATATCTATTACTTGGGATTCCGTGGAACTTCATATTTAGTTGTACGTTCAAATAAATTGGAGCTAAAATTTTTGTGTATATCTGATATTCATGCTATGTTTTCACGACTCCCGTTATATTATCAGCACATCTATGGGATGGAATTGCACCAAATTGATTATTATAACAAACTACGCTGATTCGAGTTTGTTTTTGGTCACTCAAATACGATACACTTTCTATGCTTTTTTTCGATTTCGATGATCCCGGATTTTATAGCTGCATCTCAGTTTTTAATAAGCATAAATGCATCATTTTTAACACTTTTCAACATAGTTTAAAAGTGTTTATGAATTCGGTTTGTCTGTCTGCTGTATGTCTATCCGTCTGACCGTGCTATAACTCGCAAAAATATACTCGGATTGCTAAGTAATTGATATATAATATTGAATGCTACTGTGGCATGTTCGATATTGAAATTGAAACGTATAACACTTATAGTTCGTTTACAGTGACACTAAAAAAAAATTTACATTAGAGTCTGTGGGGAAAATCGTTTGCAATGTATTTTAATGATAGGACTATTTCAAACATATTGAAATTGATATCTATCACTGAGGTGCAATACAAGATGCTTACTGTGAAATATGGTGTGCATAGCATATATCGTTCATTAACAGGGACGCACAAAGTAATTCAGTTACAGTACTGTCTATGAGTGATAATTGCTGGAAGTGCGTTTTCAGTTGTGGTATGTGTTTTTAAATTTAATTAATATTTTGTATATAACTTGGTTAAAAAAAAAATGTTTTAGATTATATGCAGGGCTGTACAAAAGAATTCGAGTATATTTCGGTTTATTGACAGAAATTGCTGAAAGAGAATTTTCAACTAACTGTGTTATGTGTTTCCAAACTGAAATAAATCTTAGCGCAATATGTAGTACATATACAAATCTATAGATCATATACAGGACTTCACACAATAATTTTATTTCTTTTCCGATTATAAATGGTAATTGCTGAAATTGTATTTTCAAATGTGTTTTGCATTTTCCAAATTGCTTACTTATAGATATCCTCTTTTATCTTATGAAACGGGGAAGTTTTGTTAAAGTATTCTGGAAGTGTTGGGAAATGCTTTATAATCTGTGCTTCACGCATGATTTTTCTTTCTTGTTACATTTACGTTTAATAATGTAAATAGATATATTGGTCCAATTTTGACTTTGAATACTCAACATGGGTCGCTGATGCGCTATGCTTTTATTCATTTTAAAAGTGATCATTGTTACTCCGTGTTAAATTCAAAGAAATGTTACTATACTTCATATTCATAATTCTGAAAGTGTAACAGCAATATGTAAACTATTATATTATAATTATATAGAAAAATGTTTTGAGATAGCCACAGAATAATGGTTTCATCTTTTAACCCTTTCGTTTACCTGCACTTTATATGAAGTCTTGACTAAGTTATAAAAAAGTGTTTTAAAATTGTTTTTTGATGCAGGTGGAATTTGACTCATATTAACTTTGTGACTGTGAAATATTTAAATCGAAATCATTTCGACCATTGATTATTTTGTATTACTTACCCATCATACGTAGTATATGGTAAATCTAGTAATCGTTTTGAAAATCGAAAAAAAAAAATGACGGATTTACACGTTTCAGACACTGGAGATTCCGAAAAACATATTTTTAGAAAAAAAAATTTGCCGTCCGTCTGTGTGTCTGTATGTCTGTGTGTCTGTGTGTCTGTGTGTCTGTAAACGCTCTATCTCCCGAACAAACTGAGATAGAGACTTGAAATTTGGTATGTGCTTAGTATGTAATAATGGGAAGAAGCTTATTGAATTTCATTAACCTCGATTATCCGGAACTATCTTTTTCAGACTCTCGAAATATTCGTTCTGATAAAAGGTATATAAAAAATTTTCGAAATTGTTTATTTTAAGGAGTGAATATAAAAGACAATAAAAAAAAACATAAATTTTGTATAAAGCATGAAGTCGATCGGATAATGAGTTGCCGAGATATTTGGAATCCTATTTCCCACACTCTTCGATTTTTCATGACCCTGTATTTCATCCAAATTTCAATTCAAAGATATATTTTAATTGGAAATGAGACGCTTAATCAGATGCAATAAACCGCTAGTTAATAGGATTATTGTTTTTGGAGTTATAAGGATGTTTCTTTTAAGCAATTCAGTAATCGAGCCTTTAAAGTTTATGGCGTCATTAAGCCACGATTCGAGGCTAACGAAAAAGACATGCTACCGTGGTGTATTCCACTTATCTTTTTTTACAGACCGCTAGAGTGACGTAATGCTCTTTTCGTACATCTGCATTGGTGCATTCGAGCATCACATGACTCCCGCGGTCTGTAAAAAAAGATATGCTTAAAGCACCGCGGTAGCCTTACTTTTTCGTTAGCCTCGGCCACGATTTAATTCGAATTGCAATGCATTTTATAAGTAGTTTACACATTTTTTTATTTTAATATTTTACATTATGCATATCCATGATGGGTAAGTATTACGGTGGCCCCCCAACGACTAGTTACCTATTTCAAAACGTGCATTTAAATAATGTAGTGTATTATCATTGACAGGGCTTTACAAATTTGATAAAATCTGGTAGCCAGCAAAAAATTCTAGTCGCCAATAAAAAATATCCCCCCCCCCCCTCCCTCGTCACTGATTTTCAGAAACAAAAAGTTTTTTTTTTGTGAATTAATTGAGAAAAAATAATAACAAGCATAGTTTAGAATTATTAGTTATACATAGTTTAGAATAGTGCATAATTTAGAAAGATAACATCTTTCACAAGTTTTCTGATGAAAATTATTAAACTTATGTATCTCCGAAGAAAAGAAAAACTATTGTAAATATGATGAATTAACCAGAATGTTCGGAAAATGCTGATCGCCAAATGCTTCAAATGCCCGGCTAGTTGAGTGCTACAAAATCTATATCTGATGAGGGGGGGGGGGGGGCATCTATAAAATAGTGAAACAAGAAAAAAAAAATTGCCTATTTTCCTTTCGAAGTCAGTCGAATTATTCTTATTTTATTATTTTGAAATTTGCAGTTGTTGAAATTATTTTTGCGAAATTAAAAGTAAAAGTAAAAAATATTTTTTTGTTGTTTGAATATTGTTTCTAAGTTTATGTCTTAATGTTAGGGGGAGAGAAAAATGTCATTTGTGTTCATTTTTTAAGTCAATTTTTATTTTAAAAATAAGAAGAAAAAAAACGCCAACCGATTAACTTAGACGTCAAAAAAAAAGAAAAAAAAAAAAAAAAAAAACTTTGTTACCAGTGACGATTTAGCGGCCGCATTTGTCAAGCCCTGATCACTGAAAATATTATAATTTGTATTTTTACCCTCTGCATGTACAATTTTTGAAACAAAATCGCTTTAAAAATTGTGCATATTTTAAAATTTGCTTCTTTTGTTTTGCCGTGGAAATCGCGGGATACACACTCAGAGGGTTAAACGTCCAGGCGCATACGCTACTGCGCATGCCCGGTAGCGTATTACTGCTTATTTTGCTGTTTATTACTGTTAATTTTACAGTATAATACTAGCAACTGGTATGTCAGTATTATACCGTAAAATAAACATTTTTTTCTTTTTTTTTTTTTTTCAGTGTGCAATATTCTGAGCCTAAAAAAAATAAAAGGGGGGGGGGGGGGTTATAAATTAATTGGAATTTGATACCTGAGTATTGCTTTTTAAAAATGTAATTTTTTTTTTCAATATTTCCGTCTTGTAAAGTCAAGATCTCGCTATATCCCTCATAATATTTGGTACTTTCCTCTTCTGTAGGCATCTCAAGAGTGAAAGACGTTGGAATTATGTGGAAGCAGGTGAGACTTTGGCAGTTAGCGTGGTCTGATTAAATAAAAGTCCAGGTAAGGAAAAAAAAATGCTTCTGCACCAACCTTATTTAAATAAAAATGATACTTTTTTCTTAAAAAAAACTAAAATTTGAGATATTTGAATTAAAAAATATATGTGTGATTGAAAACCACTTTTGATTGTCTTCAGAAAAACCCCCACTTCGTCACAGTGTGCACCACTTCACGAAAACGCCCCGATCACGAAAGCTTATATGTTAACCAATAGAAAAACTTAAATAGATGATTACTCATTACCTAATATATTTATCAGAATACGGGTTTCCCCATCGTAAAGTAAGGCGTCAAATGTCGACAAGGTGCATTAAAAAAAAAAAAAAAATCTTAAATTTTAAGTATTTAAAAAAATTCTATAAACTTCGAAATTTTCAATTGATAAAAGTTTTCATCTTCCTACAAATACTCAAAATTTAAACAGATATTTTTTTAAAACGCACCTCGTCGGCATCTTATGAATCTTATGTCTACTTTCAGACGGGGAAAACCGTATTTTGATAAAAATATTAAGTAATGAGCAATGCCGTTTTTGAATCTTCCCATAAGTTAACATGGAATTTCGCGATCGGGAAGTTTCAGTGAAGCGGCCCCTTAATAGCATCTGTATCAATCATTAACAGGAGAGAGTTTGGTTCACTTCCCATCAACAGGTGACAGTTTTTTTAATCATCTGCTCCCGCTACTCCCATCTCACATTCATTCGTGCGGTAACCCATCTTGGCGAACATGAAAAAACCCATCAAATCTTTTGGCGACTGTTTGGCGCGAACGAAAACTTTTTTTACCTACCATGGTAACCTGTCTCAGCAGCCAGTTCAGCAGTCTGTTCACAACACACCTGATCACTAAAGACCACGTCTAGTGATTTTTTTTTTATTGAGCGATTCATCAGCAACTTAATTTTGTTTCACGTATGGAATACGTTTTGGACAACTCCGGACGATGTAATAGGGCAATGATCACTAAATATTTCATCAAAAACATGTGCTGACAGCAGACTTGTCTGTGTATAAGAGTAATATGGCAGAAGTGAACGGCACAGACCATCTGGTGAGTTCAATACATCCAGTCTTTTTGGAGGTTTATTATTAATTTTTTATTTATTTCAACTCCATGTTTTTTTCACATTATGACGCATACCTGTCAAACACCTTAAGCAAGTAGAAGCTACAGATATTTGTCAAATCGGCCTTGAGCTGATTATCGAAATTATTTCCCACAAATGTTGTAAACAACTAATTTATTCGGAAAACTGGTCTCTTTTAATTTTTCAGTTTTGATATTTGAAGGATATTTCAGTATTTTTATTCGTTTCGAGTTAATGAAAATTTATCTGTGTCAAACAGATGTTTAGCAGAAAAACTAAATTTCTAGTCAATGATATATTATGAATAGAAAGAATAATATATTATGAAAAGATATTTTGAAAAAACATTTTTTTAAAGAAATATATATATATATATATATTAGTAGATTAAAAGTCAATAAAGGTTAAAGGTCAGAGAAACAATTGCTGAAAAGGAAAATTTATTTAAAAAACACAATATTTTAAAAAGTGCTAATATTTCCTACAGTAAGGATACATTTTACTTCTTTTTAATTTCTTTATCAAAGGATATATTGATAGATTTTTTTTTTAGTTTTGTCTTTTAAATTAAAGTTAAACATTTATATATAGATTTTTTAGTCGATAATGATTAAAAAGCATTCCTAAATTAAAAAAATTATAATAGTTTAAAAAAAATAATATTTCCTCCGATAAGGATTATAGTCAATTCTTTTTAATAGGGTCTTTATCAGAGGTTGTATTTATTTGGAGAGTTTTCAATTATTGTGTTTTTAATTAAGGTTGAAAGTTTTTTTCTTAAATTTTTATGTATTATTATTAACAATTAATTGTCACAAAATTGTCTTAATCTTTAATTGTTAAAATAATAAATTACTAACAATTACTGAATAGCACACCTTTATTTAATAAAAAATACAATAATTAAACAAAATTTAATATTTCCCTTGCTAAGAATTCAATATATTTATTTTTAAAAGAAAATATTTTTAATTTTTTTTTGTATTTTTAATTAAAGTTAGAAAGTTATTTCTTTAGTTGTTATGGAAATTAACATTGTCATAAAAGTTAATGAGTTAATTGTCAATTAACAATTAATTAACATAAAAATTGTCTTAAAATTCGATTTGTCATAACAATAATTTACAGACAATGGCTGAATAAAACTTAATTTAAAAAAATACAATAATTAAAGATAAGGTAATATTTCCATCAATAAGGATCTCATTCATTTTTTAATGGTGACCTTATAAGAGGATATATTCACACATTTTTTAATTATCATATTTTCAATTACGGTTAAACATTTATTTCTGTAATTATTATGGTCAATCGAACTGAACAACGAACGTTTTCAAAAATACTTTTAAAATCTTTTTTTTCTTTTTCTTTTTTGAGTAACTTAACCCTGTAACAGCTTTGTTCAAACGCCACTCGGGCACCCCCCCCCCCTTTTTTTTTACTGTATAAAAATTATCAATACTAATTCAATGTATTTAAACAAAATCATACATATATCTTAGCATTCATTTTCGCATCTTTTTAAAAAATCTTTGTTTTAACGCAAAAGCTTAATAATAATTATCAAACTATGTAAATAACTGAATGACATATTCTTAATATGATTAAATAACATATTCTTAATATGATTAAATAACATATTCTTAATATGATTAAATAACATATTCTTAATATGATTAAATAACATATTCTTAATATGATTAAATAACATATTCTTAGTATAATTAATTACATATTCTTAATATGATTAAATGATACATTCTTAATACGACAAAAAGTTTTGTAGATGTATAATAAATATTCAAAAATACTTTTAAAATCTTTTTTTTTCTTTTTCTTTTTTGCGTAACTTAACCCTGTAGCAGCTTTGTTCGAACGCCACTCGGGCACCCCCCCCCCCTTTTTTTTTAATACTAGTCCATTTATTAGTCCATGTACTAGGGAAAAACGTACTATTTTTATTTATAGGAATAAAAGATTAAATGATACATTTGTAACATGACTAAAGCGTATTTATATACTCCAACATAGCTTATTATATTATCACTTTGTAAAAATCTATATTACAAAACAAAAACATGTCCATGAATACTTCTGACGTCATATTGACGGTGGCAACACCTGATCAATAAATTTCGCTTTTACTGCAATTTATTTTTTACTTCTAAATATGGCACAATTCAATTTTTACAACATCGAATAGGAAAAAAATCCAAAAAAATCATGCTTGGAAATTATTTTAAAAATCCATAAAAAATCAGTAAATAAAGAAACAGTTTTCAAACAAATTGCATTTTTAAATGCAATTTGTTTGAAAACTATTTCTTTATTTGCTGATTTTTTATGTATTTTTAAAATAATCTTCAAGCATGATTTTTTTAAAAATCTATCTCTATCGTGCGCAGCCCGATTACAATAGATTAACCACTTTGCACTTATAGCAATTTAAATAGTTCAGCATTTGTTTCCGGCCATAATATTCCACAATGAAATTAAACCATCATCAATAACTAAATAAAATATTGCAAATAAAACACTAGTTTAACAGACACTTAATCGAACTACACGCTTAAACCACGGAAATTACCACAGTCCAAAAGTCTGCTTTAAATAGTGAAATCTTCGTAGATTTCTCCGGCGATCAACTCCTAGCATGCGGCTAATACAAAAATATCGCTTTTAATGAATTTCAAAACTTTATTCGAATGCATAATTGATATCTTTCACATAAAAATGCTTTTTGGTGTTGTTAGTATCAATCTAAAAAATATGTTAAATGTAAAAAAAAAAAAAAAAAAAAAAAGGTTCCCACCTATATTCTGTAATCCGGGAGGATCAGATTAGTTCCTCTACAGTTATAATAAAAAACAAAAAAATTAATATTTGATGATTATTAGGAAATTATTATTATTATTATTATTATTATTATTATTATTATTAAAACTGAAACTCAAAAAAAAATACCCCGCTGCACAAAGTAAAAATTTTGATGTGAAAGTTGATAGAAAAGCGAAAGTTCTTTTATTACCTTTCAAATTAAAGATAATGAACGCTAACTTCTTGAAAAGAAGAGCGTGGCCTAAATGAAGAGCATAAATTTTTATCGAAACTAATGTCTACCTAAAAGAAACTTATTTGTTTTATAAATATCTAAAATAAAAGAACAATCGCGTATTATGAAAGATGAATCATCGTGATTCTAAATGTAATTATAAAGCGAAATATTTTTAAAAGTTGAGGCTGTTTGTTCTCAAATCCGAACTTGCTATTTTTTCACACATTTTTCAATTCATTTTTGTTCGCAAGCGCATAAAATTGACACGTGCTCTTATTAAGAAACTATGTAATTGAAATGTTTTTTTTTTCTCTCGTTTTTCGCTAAAGGCACAAGATTTTTCAAAAAATGCTGTCAAAGTCGATGTTTTGAACCAAATTTCCGGACACGACAGCATTGAAAAAAAAACTGCCGTCCTGTTACAGTAATCGCTTATAACTCAAGCTGTAATACACTTATTAAATTTTAAAGAAAGAAAAATAGCTGTTCGATTAAAAATCAGTTCAATAATCATGCCTGTAAGAGTCATGTTTTTATGTTTAAAAATTAATCAGAATTTTTTCAAAAAGTTTCGCGTTGTTGTACCGGAAAAAATAAGTTTTCGAGAATCCCCTTAAGTCAATTGTTTCTTGAATACCGGATTGCGACTTTATTGAAATACACAAAATAATTGACCTAAGTCCTGAAAAAGTATCTGGAATAATCATTCTTTTGTCTGGAAAGTAAATTATTTTAAAGAAAATAAATTTATTCACTAAAATTATTATTATTATTATTATTATTATTATTATTATTATTATTATTATTATTATTATTATTGAACGAAAATTATTATTATTATTGAACAAAATCATTATTATTATTATTATTATTATTGTCGTTGTTGTTGTTGTTGTTGTACTTGGATTATTAATAGTAATTTCGAACATTTTTCTTACATGTTTAAAAAATGTTATTTAGTTAATGTAACTAAACAAAGCGCACAAATAACAAACATTAGAACAAACATTGCTTTTGAAAACAACTTATTTAGAATATATTTTTATACGAAATTAATTATTGTTAGTTTCAAAATTTATGGTATGAATATTTCGTTATGTTATGAATAAATTCTCGTGCTTCAAATTATGTAGGGCTTAAATGTAGGTTTTATGTAACAAAATTAAAGTAGCTCTAATGTTTTTTTTTTTTTTTTAAATATTTTTTGTTATTTTAAAAGGTTTTTTAATTTTTTCATATTATAGTTTCTAACAAATTAAGCATTCGTAATTTTATTCATAATTTCATATTAAAAAAACATAACTAAACTAACTACTTAAATTATAGTGTTTATGTTGTTAATTCTAAATAATAAGCTCAATTTTCATTTATCTAATATATATATATATATATTGCACATTTTAAATTTTGCGTGCATTTAATTCTGAGTTTAATTTTATTTCCAACAAAAATATTTGGAATATAGTTTGAAAACTTTTACTTAGTTTAAGGTTATACATATATTTTTTTTCAAATATTTTTTATTTTTTAATTTTATTAAAAAAATTGTAGAAAATTATGCATTCATAAATTCCAGGTATTTTTGTATATAATTTAAATATTTTTTTCTGAGCTTAGTTAAGATTTGCTTTTATATTAAGATATCTAGAAAATTATGCATTTACAAATGCCAGATATTTTACTCTATATTTAAAAAAATAATTAACGAACATACTTAAGGCGGTATTCAAAAAAAAATATTTTTCCACGCTCAACAACTCAAAATTTTGAGACACATTCTCAGACTCATTTTTAAAAGTAACAGCAGAAAAGTTAGCGGCGTGATTTATAAAGACATTTATAAGTGCCCCATGTTTTTATTTTTCGTTCAATTAATTAGAAATTGATTTACAGATAATTATTTTCACAGTACGATTTTTTTTTTTTTTTTTTTTTTTTTTTTTTTGTGTTTCCAGCGCTATCGCTTTGGGAAATTCGGTTCAAAATGTCCACTTTGACAGCATTTAAAAAATATATATATTCCGCCTTTATCAAAAAATCGAGACAATACGGACATTATAAAGTTTCTGAATAAGAGAACCTGCCAATTGGATGCATTTTAGAGCAAAAATGAATTTACAAATGTGTCTCAAAATAAGCAGTTTGGATTTGAATACACCCTTAAGCAGAACACATAAACTGCAGTATTTCTCTGTCTATCAATTTTAATTTTTTATTTAAGTAAAAATAATAACTCTATCAGAATAACCTCATGAATTTATTAGAAAAGTTATTTATTAAAATAATATATAAAACAGGTTTTCTTTCTTTTTGTAAATAATGATTACTTTTTTAATTAATAAAAGATTAAATAATAAAATAATAAAATATTCCAAGTGCCATAAAACATGTTCAATGAGCGGTATTTCATAAATGTGTTATAACTAAAAGATGCGAAAAAAATCGATGAGATTTTTCAAAATGAGTGGACATAAGTTCAGAATTTTAGTTAGCACTCATTTAGCTAAATAATTCAATATTTATCTAATATACTACTAATAAACTGAATTCGAATTTGATATGTTCTTGTGGTGTTTCAATCACTGTGTAACAAAATGCCACCAGGTCCACCTTAACTGTTAGACTTAATATACACTGTTAAAAATTTGTGCTGCGTTGGACCACCTTCTTAGCAGTGGGTCCAACGTGTTAAAAAAAAATGGACTCACTGTAAATCCACACCATATATATTTTCCATACTATAAAGATATTCAATAACAAAATATTGTATGTTTGTATCTGTGTTTTGTATTTATTAAAGTTTAATAAAGAAATTTTGTAAAGTATGATGTAAAACGGTTTTATAAATTAAATTTCCACGTATCCCAATTTGATAATTCATTCTGATTATTTCTTATTTTTTATTTTTATTTATTTATTTATTTGTTATGAAAAGGGGTGCCCTTTTTTTGCTAGCCCAGGAAGCTTCTGAGTATCGGTCGATTGACTTGCTTCTTTTTCGTGCTATATGTCTCTTACAATTGTCTTCTTTGTTTGTAAAAAATTAAAATGTATGAATAAATATATGACTAAATAAATATATACAGATTTTTAATTCGTAGTCTGAAAAATAAAAGTTTTCTTCGACAAATTTTATCTTAAAACATTCAAACACATTTACAACATTTAAATTGCTTAAAAAAAAAAAATCGATGTCTAAGGCAGTATTAAATTTGTTTGTTTGTTTGTTTGTTTCAACAAATACTAATGAGTGGAACTATTCACATTCAATTTATATTTCTATCAGTTTACGAAGTTTATAAATACGAACATAATTTTTAATATTTATATAAGAAGAGACTTTTTAATATGCACACAGAATTTATTATTGAGTAAGACTGATTTATTTTTTGTTATCGAAGATTGCAATGAATGATCCGAACACATTATTATTATTATTATTTATTTATTTATTTATTTATTTATTTATTTTATATGGAAAATTAGTTTTTTTTAATTTATTTATTGAATGGAACATTTGTAATTCAGTGACAGTTTTCCTTTCACCACATTAACTAAATGTTGCAATTTTATTTTACATAGTCGCGGTATCTCACTCTAAACAAAACATTTTATATCTAATGTTAAATGCAGTTTTCTCAAAATTTGCTTTATCCTTCTTTATTTCAAAATGAAGTGTTTGAAACACTATCATCCTATTTTTAGGAAAATCGTTGGTAATTTTGGTGAGAAATTCATATGACAAAAAATAAATAAATAAATAAAAATAAAAATAAAAGACGAATATGTAAAGTTTTTTTTATTATTATTATTAATTTTAAAGTTATAGAAGATTAAAAAAAACCCAGTATAAAGCCGTTATAAAATTTGTTTAACCTACTAATAATACATGTATGAATATATAAATAAATATTTCATTAAATATATATATATATTTTGTTTTTAATCTCCCTACTCTCTAAAAATACAAATATTGATTATAATCTTTAAGGGATCAAAAACTTATTAAAAAATTCATTAAAAAAAAGCATAACAATTTTAGGGACCCAAAAAATAAGGGGCCTAAAGCCGAGACCTCGTTGGCACATACTTTAATCAGGGCCTGGGACCTGTACTTGCACCATATACTGACATGGGCTTCTATTTTAAGTAACGTATAAATATCTTTTAATTTCATGAAAATATTGTTTAAAAAAAGCGTTTACTAAAGAAATTGCTACTACTGGCCACTGGCTACTAATGAAATTTCCAATTTTCTCCCTTTAGCTTAAAGACATTGATATACGTTATTTTGAAAGAATTTACATGCACTGCTTTCTTCCGGAAAATGTTTGCTTTCTCAAGCATACTTAATAATTTCTCTAACAATATCACCCGATTGAAATATTTCGCTAAGAAATGTCAGCTAATAAGGTTGCTACTTTTATTTCGCAAATTCTGTGTTGTGACACCTATCGCATTTAAGAAGATTAAACGTTTTGTTGGGAGTAAAGATAGCATATACTTTAGCCCAGCACTGTGACATAGACAGTGGAAAAGAGCGTTTCAAGCCTGAGTTACTGCTACCATATAGCAGTAGCAGTCAAAACAATGCTGATCACAGGTTGGATTCGGTAGAAAAGCGAAATAAATGGGTCACTTGCAACCGGCAAAATTCAGAAAAGCTTTCGGATCGACCGACAAAAACAAATAATAAACAACCTTTTTTATATTTCTCGTTTTTTGCTGCCCGTTTAAAATAGGCTGCGTCTCTCGTTCCTCTATCTGGAGGCTGTTTTTATGTGCATTTATAACTGATACATTAATAGTTTTTGTTACTTTTTTTCCGTATTTAGACTTATCTTGAAGGGATATTAGTTTACTGAATTGTGGGTGGATTTCAATAAAAAATGTATGATCATCCTATTGCTATTGTTCTCTCGAAGATACCATTTATAGACACTTCTCTATGATTCTAACCCGTTCGGGGTCTGGCATGACGTCCTATTAATAGGTTATATATTTTCATTGAATATTAGGTAGTCTTATTATCTGCAAATAGTAATGATATTATATAAATGGGTGCCTGGAAGAAAGGCCTATATTATAAATTTTAAAAAGTTGCGTTTTTTGTTGGAAAATGGCCTATGTGGAATGATTGATTATTACACTGTAATAAAAATTTCAATCTTATAATATATGTTTGTTTACTTTAAATTAAAAATTAAAACAATAAACTAAAAATAATATTTTTTGTTTTCTTACCCACCTGACTAATTTTGTATTACTCGCCGATGCTGAACATGAAAACAAAAATGGAGGGTAATTAAGATCGGAAGAAGGGCTAAGGTCGCACTAGGTGCTCAGGATATTGCTAATTAATGACATTAATAGATTTTCCGCATTTCTATAAATTTTTTAATTTGTAGCATAGGCCCTTCTTGCAGACACCCATTCATATGTCTATATATTTGTTATTGTGATTTCATTTATGTTTCAGCATTTAGTAATAATAATAATAATAATGAAAGTTTGCTTTTTTACACAGTTGGCGATTCTTTTATTTCAAAGATATGTTTCACTCTTTAAATTTAAAACAGGGACTACTGTCACGAACGAACAATTTGTAATAAAACATTTAAAAATTACTAGAAATCTGTTATGTCTGTTTAATCCTGCACTAATACGATATATTTCAAACGTCTTTAAAAATTTCCCTTAGTCTATTGTTATATAAATAGTGCGAAAAACAACTATATTCGTTAGATTTCAGTAAGTGACATATTTGTTAGATTTCAGTAAACTTAAGCTATTGTGATTTGGATAGTAACTTTAAATATTATTAACGTAAATTTTATTTAAAAAAAAAAAAAAAAAAAAAAAAAAAAAAAAAAAAAAAAAAAAAACATGATTCCGAAAGAGCTAAGACATTTTCCTGAGTTTTCTGAGTTCAAATTCGTACAATTTGATGCTTTCTGAGTAATATAATAATACTTCATAGATGAATTAATATTATTACATAATGATTAATAATGAAATTTTCATTATTATAATAACTTTTATAATAGTTAATAATAATAATTTTCCTTTAACTACTCGATTAATATATTTTTTTTGTTTTGTTTTCATATGGTGCACTTATTCTTATCTTTATGGGAAATTGATTTAACGAATTGCGAAAGGGTTTCTGTAGAAAATCAACAACCGTCCTGTTGCTTTATTTTCTCGAAAATATGTTTGGGACATTTATTAAATGTTTTACCAGTTTAAATTCGCACTACAATGTACTTTCTAAACTCATCTGATAATGCTACAGTTTATGGATAAATTACTATAATTACATAGCAATCAGTAATTAATTTTTTATGATTAATAATTATATATTCATAATAGTTAAAGACTAAGAAAAATAATAAACAACACTTTTATATTTTTCGAGGTTTCTTTCTTTCGTTCTTTCTTTCTTTTTTTTCTGTACGTTTAAAATAGGTCTCTCTTTCCTTCTCTCTGGAGACTGTTTTTATGTGCATTTATAACTGATACATCGATAGTTTTTGTTATTTTTTTCTGTATTTAGACTTATCTTGTTGAGATATTAGTTTACTGAATTGCAGGTGGATTTCAATAAAAAATGTACGATCGCTATTGTTCTCTTGAAGACAACATTTATAAACACTTATGTATGATTCTAACCCGTTTGGGGTCTGGCATCCTATTAATAGGATATATCTTTTCATTGAGTATTATTTTGCCTTAACAACAATTTTTTTATCATCTGCATATAGTAATACTAGTACTTTAAAAAAAGACTTTTAAAGCTTTATACAAGATCCTCATCAGTTCAAATATCAATAGAAAAAAAGCTTTTGTTTACACATGATCACGTTCAAAATTATACATTTTAAATATTAAATCACCAGAGAGTATATGTCATAGTAGGACCACATATTCTTGTGGAATTTATATGCTTAATGTAATCCTATTGTGACGTATACTTCAGGGTGATTTAATGTTTTAGATGCATAATTTTGCAAGTGAACATGTGTAAACTACAACTTTGGTTTTCGATTGATATTTGTACTGATGAGCAGCTTGTATGAAACGTTCAAACGCTTAATCTAATTGATTTTTTAATGTGATATAAAATGTGTTGTTTTTAGTTTTATAAAATGTTTTATTATTTTTGAAATTCTGATTCAGACGTAATATGTTCAGTTATTTTAAAATGATAGTATATCTCAACAC
Organism: Maratus michaelseni; assembly: GCA_963931845.1. NCBI lineage: Eukaryota > Metazoa > Arthropoda > Arachnida > Araneae > Salticidae > Maratus > Maratus michaelseni. Next base: position 193,697,215 of record OZ007587.1, read on the forward strand.
ATTTATTATTAGGGCTTAATTTATGTATACATTTAGCAATAATAATAATAATAATAATAATAATAATAATAATAATAATAATAATAATAATAATAATAATAATAATTTGTTTTTTACACCGTTAGCGATTCTTTTATTTGAAACATATGTTTCACTCTTTAAATATAAAATAGGGGCTACTTTTCCAAATGAATAATTTGTAATAAAACATTTAAAAAATACTAGAAAATTGTTTAATTTCTTATGTTTGTTTAATCCCGTACTAATACGACAATTTTTTTTAAATGTCGTTAAAAATTCTTCCTTAGCCTATTGTCATATGAATGTACGCAAAAGCACTATATTCGTCAGATTTCGGTAAATGATATATTCGTTGAATTTAAATAAACTGAAACTATTGAGATTTTGATGGCTACTTTAAATATTATTAATGTAAAAATATTTTTTTTTTCTAAATTTGAAAAAAAAAAAAAAAAAAAAAAAAAAAAACTTGGATCCGAAAAGATTAAAACATTCCCCCCCCCCCCCTTTTTTTTTAAAGTTTAAATTCGTACCACTATATGATTTCTAAGTTATCGAATAATAGTTTATGGATAAATTAGTATTATTATATAATAATTAATAATGAATTTTTTATTATTATAATAATTTGTATAATAGTTAATAATAATAATTTGTATTAACTATAATAAGTTTTTGTTTTATTATTGTGTACTTGTTCTTATCTTTATGGGATATCAATTTAACGAATTGCGAAAGGATTTCTGTAAAAAATCAACGGCCGTCCTGATGCTTTATTTTCTCGAAAATTTTTTTGGGGGGGCATTTATTAAAATGCTCTACGAGTTTAAATTCGCACTACATCATGCTTTCCAAACTCATCTGATAATGCTACATTTTATGGATAAATTATTATTATTGTACAACAATTAATAATTATTTTTTTATAATTAATAATAATATTCATAATATTTAAAGACAAAGAAAAATAATAAACTTTTTATATTTTTCATTTCTTACTGCACGTTTAAAATACGTTGAGTTTCTCGTTCCTCTACTTGAAAGGTTTTTTTTTACATTTATTTATAACAGATACCATTAATAGTTGTTTTTTTTTTTTTTTTTTTTTTTTTTTTTTTTTTTTTTATATTGACTTATCATGATGGTGTATTACTGATGGTGTAGTTAATGAATTGTGGGTGGATTTCAGCAAAAAATGTACGACGATCCAATTGCTATTGTTTATTCGAATATACTGTATTTAAGCACTTCTCTATGAGTCTGAGACACTTTTCTAAACTAACTAAAACACTTTTCTAAATTCGCATCACTCCATTTTCTAAATGATCTGATAATGCTATAGTTTATGAATAAATTATTATCATTGTTGTTATATAATTAATAATGACATTTATAATTATAACAGTTAACATTTTTTCAATAACTGATGCATTAATTGTGTTTTTTAAATTATATACTTATCCTTATATAAATATAATTAATTTATTGAATTTCAAACTGATTTCAGTAAAAAAAAAAAAAAAAAAAAAAAAAAAAAATCTACAATTGCCTATTGCTATTGTTTTCTCGAAGAACAATTTTAAGAGCATATTGCAAATTCTCTATGATTTTAAATTCATACTGCTCCATGCTTTCTAAGCTCGTGGATAATGCTACAGTTTATATATAAATAATTACATAATAATTAAAAAATACATTTTTATGATGAATAATAATTTTCATAATAAAGACAAGGCAAAAATAATAAACAACTTTTGTATGTTTTTTGTTTTATGCTGTACATGTAAATTATGCTTCGTCTTTCGTTCTTCTATCTGGAGGCTGTTTTTATATGCATATATAACTTGTACATGTACATTAATAAATTTGTTACTTTTCTTGTTACTATCCCGAATTTAGTCTTATCTTGATAGAATATTGCACTCAAAAAGAAAAGACAAATGTTTCTTAATCCACAAAAATATAATATAATAATGAACGAAAATATACAATAATCTCTTCCAAGTTATCTAGGATTTCTAAAAATGTTTTTTATGGTTAAAAAGCTTAGAAACCAATGTATTTTCGAGATTGATAGAATCATTGCTAAAAACAAAGTTTTTTTTGCTGCCACTAAATTTCGGAAACTTCCCCGGGTAGTTTTTATAGTGTATTAATCATTTTTCTCGTATCCGAATATAGGTTTTTAGGATGCTAATTAAACATTTTCCGCTTCCTAATTGAATTTATACATACAAGAATAACAAAATATTACTAATTTTAATGTTAATATTGTTAATTTATCACGTTTGTCTGTAAAACATGTTTGTTGAACATGAAAATGTTTACTAAAAAATTGATAGCATCCGAAAACCCTACATTCCGGGTTGCAAAAACTGATTAATACACTGTAAAAACTGCTCAAAAACATATATTGTATATTTTAGTTTTTTGTTATATTATATTTTCCTAGATTAAGAAATATCTGTATTTTTTTACAGTGCAAGTTGAATCTGTGAAAAACTGTACTTTATAGAAAAATATCGAGGTCCTTTTTGGAATAAGCAGCCGAAAACGGCATAGAACCAATATAATTTTTTTTTTAATTTTCATAAAAGTAAATTTTGTAGACATGCGTAATTTATATGCACAAAATTTTAATTAATTTACATATAATCCTAATTAAATTAGTTACATTATTTAATATTCAGTATATACAATGCTATTTTTTCTAATTTATTATTTTGTTAACATCCAAGAATTAAAACTTAATACAATATTCTTATTATTAATTATTAAACATTTTCCGCTGCGTAATTGAATTTATACATACAAGAATAACAAAATATTACTAATTTTAATAATAATATTAATGTTATTAATTTATCATGTTTGTCTGTAACACATGTTTGTTGAACAAGAAAATGTTTAGTAAAGAATTTACAGCATCCGAAAAACCTAAATTCCTTGTTTAAAAAAAAAAAAATGATTAATACACTACAAAAACTACTAGGAAACGCTTTCGAAAATCAGTGGCAACTAAGGAAACATAAATGCTTCTTTAAATCAAGAAAATATATTGGTTTCTGAGGTTTCAAAAGATAAAGAACGTTTTTCGGAATCGTTAATAACTCGGGAGAAGTTATTGTATATTTTTGTTTGTAGTTATATTATGTATTCCTAGATTTAAAAATATCTGTGTTTTTTTACAGTGCAAGTTGAATCTGTTTGGGAAAAGTTTTAACTTTATAGAAAAATATTATTGAGGTCATTTTTGGAATAAGCATCCCAAAACAGGATAGAACCAATATAATTTTTATTAAGTTTTCATAAATGTAAATTTTGTAGGCCTACATAATTTATTTGCACATAATTTTAATTAAATTACACAGTTTCCTAATCGAATTAGTTACACTATTTAATATTCAATATGTACAATGTAATTTTTCCAATTTACTATTTCATTAACATCCAAGAATTAAAGCTTACTGCAGTGAGGTTTTTTTTTAAAGTCAATTGCTGTCAGTCTTCTAGATTTTTCCAAATCTAATAAATTCAGAAATAATATTTAATAAAATCCTCTAATTATTGCTAATTTTGATAACATTTCTAATTGTTGTATTTTAATATTCAAATTTTAATTGCTTAATAGGCGTATAGCCAACGTAGTGAAAAAGTACCCAAGCCGGGACTCGAACCCGGGTCATCAGATTAGCGCACTGACGTTCTACCGACTGAACCACTTGGGAAGGATACTAAGCCTGGAACTTTTCCACCATAACATGTTGGCAAGGCTACAAACACTCGAAAGCTCCTATAAAAAAAAGCACCGATTTAAAAAAAAAAAATCAAATTTATTAATAAATGTTTTTATTAATATTTTCTAAAGTTTTGATTAGATTTTCATAAAATTTGAAATGTCTCGACAAAATTCTGCAAAGGTATCTTAAATTTCAAACCATTCGGTTGGGTAGTTTTGGCGTTGTTATATGCGGACGGACGGACAGACAGACGGACGGACGGACAGACGGACGGACCAGACGACGACAATAGGTGCTACGTATTTATATAATTACGCACCTAAAAATGGGATATATTCTCCTTGAGCATATAAAACAAAATTTCTCTTTGAACTATCTTGCGCTGTATTTAGTTCTACAAAAAGAATATTTTTGAAATTTTTGATTGACAAAAACGAATTGGCTTGACTTGTTCATTCATTAACACATTATTTTTAAATCGAAAAAAAAAATTGCAACGATTACAATTATGAAGATATTATCAAGTGCTTAAATAATAAAATTTACTATTTTTTCTATAAAATTAAAAATAAGAAATTATTGCATTTGTGCTCATCCATTGTAATTCAGTAAAATTATCATGCGTTGCCTACTAATAATTTTTTTAATTCATGAAACATTTCTTTTGTATTTTAAGTTTTTATTTATCTCTGTTATATTTTCTATAATTAGAAGATTAGAAATGTTATATAATAATTTCATTTATAAAATCATCTCTATTTATCTTTTTAAACATAGATAAATATATAGAAACATACGTGTCATTTCCATTTGCACTATAAAATGCGTACGAAGGACTTTATTAGAGAAGTATATTTACGAATGTCTATACAAGATATTCTTCTGTGATTTGTACACATACTTGTACTGATCATTCTTAGCTTTAAAATCATTGTGAGCTTTCAATTGAGCTTCCATTGAGCTAGTTTTATTACCCTGAGTTTTAAAAATTAAACTTTTTCTACAACAATGATTATAAAAATTTGTAATATCTCCAGCACATACGAAATATTTTTGTTTCCAATATACACTGGTGTCGCTAATTGAAGGAACCAGTGCAAAATGCTAATTTTCGTACACAAAAGTTAATTTTTAATTTTTTAAAGAAATCGATATAAATTGCAGTGGTTGCAAATAGGTAGTACCATAACAGCACAGCCAGTCGATGTGACGCAATTGTGAGATCTAAATTGTTACAATTGTCACAGTGATTATGTTAAATCAAACTGTTATAGCTAATATTTGTGTTATTATTCCTTTGAAGTGACTGTATTTTGATGAATCCACTGTGTCGTCACTGTGACTGTTCCTTTGTGGCGATTCACTTGGTAGTGCCTTAATAAAGTCACCTGGTGACTCTCAGGTGACCGTCATTTGAAGACTCTATTCTGAAGTCACCATGACCGTTGTTTTGTGATAAGTCTCCAGGTAATTTCATTGTGTCACTTGGAGACTCGTCACAAAGCAACACATAGCTCTAAATCATGGTCACATGAGAGTCACCTGATGACTTCATTGGAATGTACCTGTAACTCGTAACAAAGCAACTTACACGGTGACTACACAGTGGAATCTTCAAAGGACAGCCAATAAACAAGTACAATGAGACGGATATATGTTGTCACATTTGGATTTACCACAAGTAACAGTGACAATTGTAACTATTTGAGATTTCACAATTACGTCACATCGATGGCTGTACTAATAGGGTAGAGTGCCTATTTGATACGCCTGCCATTTATAATAGTTTCTTTTGACCGGTCACAGTTAACTATTATGTTTGAAAGTTAAAACTTTGTGTTTGTCCCTTAATTTATGAACACCAGTGTAAATCTATAAATTATTTTGACTGTGAATGACACGTATATTTAAGAATTTTGAAATTTCATTTTTATTTCTGTAAATCAGCATTACTCTGAAAGATAAGTATGAACGATTTAGTAAGAATTTTTAATTTCATTTATACATACATTAATCGCACTGGGAAAAATGACTCTTTCAAATCTGAGTAAATCGGTGTTTCCATTTTGTTATGAAACTTTTTGTTTCAAATATGACGACCCGATGCTTTCAATTCTGAAAGACCAGAAATACTCAGAATATTGAAAGATGGGCATACTCAAAACTGTGCACATAGAGGTCAGTTCATACTCAGTTTTGAAACATGGACATACTCAAAAATAATTAGAATCAATACAAACTAATTTTTGAAACATGGAAATACTCCAAAATGAGCACATGTGAGTCAGCTCATACTCATTTTTGAAACATGGACATACTCAAATATGAGCACATGATGTTTTATTCTTGAGTGTATGAATGTTTTCAGAAATGAGTTATATACATGTTTCAAACTTGAGTAATTTTAATTCGGAGCCATTTTGACTATGCGACATACTCAGATTTGAGTATTTTTTACTCAGTTTTGAAAATGTCGTTTTTAGAGTGCGGTTTGATTCTTGAAAACAAGTAACTACGATTCAGTAAGAAGTTTTATATTTCATACTGATTTCACTTCGGGAATTTAAAAACATCCCTTAATACACCTGAAGAGGCAAACATTATTACAATGTTCCCTTAATAAATAAATGTATATAAAATGAAAATGAAAATACTAAGAATAGACATTCTTGACGAGATGATGAATATCAGTTTGAAGGAAGAGCTATTTCATCCACCTGCTTCTGTAATAAAAAAGGGGGAAACCACTATCTTCTTGAGGATATTTCGTTTTTCATTTCATTAGATTTCACGAGGCGGATTGGGGTCACGGTTTCCATTGCGTATGCTGCAGACGACCTTTTAAGGTTGGAGGGTCCCAGGAATGTGGCTGGTGCGCGGCTTCTCTACCTGTCTCATAGAAATTACTCATCCGCTGATGAAGTGCTTCGTGCTTGGACTTTCGTTTTAGCGTCTGGGATGATGGTCTTCACGCGCTCGGTGCTCATCTGCTTTGTGACTGTGAGGGAAGAGGGACTTTCGTTAGATTCGACTCAGATAACAGATATTTGAGTAAAAGTTCGACTGATCAAAATTATCCAGATCAGGTCGTACACTGATAGAAGGGATTTTAAAACTTTTTGCTGTTGTTGCTCCCTTGATCTACCAAAATCTGCTTACATCCCCCCTGTCGGCCGAGAATTCAATTAATGTGCAGTGATGAAAATAAAATGTATTTCGCACATTTACTTTCTTTTGTTTTTTGGTATATATAAAGCTTCAACGTATGACAAAACATGCAGAATTGATCTCGTTTATAATCCATAAAGATAGCAGTTCTTTTGCTTGTTATAACCACGTTTTCAAAATAAACGAGCTCAAACTCTATTCATTTATTCTGTACTAGCAAGCTACGCCCGCTACGCTGGTCAATTTCTTATAACGAACTTTTAATCCAACAAAATATTGACATTTCATAATTCACTTTTATATTTTAACAGAATAATAAGGCTACTATAATTTGTGACTCGTGCTATAGCCAATATACACTCCAGGACACGTCGCCCTTATCATTATCTTTTTACGCATGAAGGTTTTGCTATGGTACTCCATTGTGAAATTTGGCAATTTTTCAAATTCAATATTTGAAAAATGGCATAATCATTAGATTTGAAATTTATATCAAGAAAAATACAAATTTTTACCTTTCAAACGCAGTTTGCCTAACAATTTTCTGACAAATACTTTTCGAGCTACTATTTTTTTTCAGTAACTTCAAATGTTTCATTTTACGAGATTAATCTGTGGCAACAATTAGCAAAAAACTCAGTCGTCAGAAACGCATAGTTTTTTTATTAAAGAGGCTGTTGGAGCAGGGATTGTCACCACCAATTTTCCACCATCACTTTTGAAATCGGTTCGGTAGTTCTAGAGATTCCATAGAAATTGTAATTTAGAATTTTTTTAGAACGCTTTTCGCTCATTTCACCCTTTTAAATTTCGAATTTTTTTATTTTGTTTTTAGAGAGCATTTACATCTTATAAGTAACCACAATGCCAAATTTCAAATTTCCACCTCCTTCAGTATAAAAAAAAATCGCAATTTTAGAATGTTTTTCACTCCTGCACCCCCCTGGGGTTAGTGACACCGACATAAAATATAGCCTATATTGGAGCAGGGGTTGTCACCATCAATTTGCCACCATCACTTTTGAAATCGGTTCGGTAGTTCCAGAGATTCCATAGAAATTGTAATTTAGAATGTTTTTAGAACGCTTTTTGCTCATTTCATCCTTTTAAATTTCGAATTTTTTTTTTATTTTATTCTTAGAGAGCATTTACATCTTATAAGTAACTACAATGCCAAATTTCAAATTTCTAGCTCCTTCAGTATAAACAAAATCGCAATTTTAGAACGTTTTTCGCTCCTGCACCCCCCTGGGGATAGTGGCAACCACAAAAAATATATCCTATGTTAGAGCAGGGGTTGTCACCATCAATTTGCCACCATCACTTTTGAAATCGGTTCGGTAGTTCAAGAGATTCCATAGAAATTGTAATTTAGAATGTTTTTAGAACGCTTTTCGTTCAATTCACCCTTTTAAATTTCGAATTTTTTTTTATTTTGTTCTTAGAGAGCATTTACATCTTATAAGTAACTACAATGCCAAATTTCAAATTTCTAGCTCCTTCAGTATAAACAAAATCGCAATTTTAGAACGTTTTTCGCTCCTGCACCCCCCCTGGGGATAGTGGCAACCACAAAAAATATATCCTATGTTAGAGCAGGGGTTGTCACCATCAATTTGCCACCATCACTTTTGAAATCGGTTCGGTAGTTCCAGAGATTACCCCCTACAAACAAACAAACAAAAAAACTAAAAAACAATCTTTACTCCTTTATAATATTAGTATAGATTGAAATAACAGAAAATTCATAAAATGTTGGCTAAATCAGTAAAACCAGTTGAATTATTTCACTTGCGGAGGTATTTTTATGTATTTTAATCAATGGCATGAAAATAAATTCTTAATTAAAATGGCGAGTTTAATGTTTGATTGCTTAAGTACATGAATAAAGAAAAATGAAATGAAAGAAGAAAAATAAATAATTCTTGTCATTTATTAGCAAATTGGAAAAGCAAAAAAAAAAACATTTTACTCGGATTTTCTCAGAATCCATTTCGACATTTACTTTTCGTCTAATGAAGCTCATTTTATACAAAACATTATCACTTCCAATTTTGGTTCTAAGAAACTTGAAAGCTTAAAACAGAAATCTAAATTATCTACAGATGTGAATTGGAAGTTTGTTGTTTCACTCTCATTTATTTCGGTTATCCGCATTATCTTCATCATTTTCGGCAATGTTGTGCACAGTGATTCTTTAATTCCGTTTTGCGTCCAATAACTTGTAAACCAAGCAATATGCATTCGGCATGTGTCCGATGGTGATCTTATTGAGCATACTAAACTTGGTTTTCGTTTTTTTAAAAATTATACCATTCTCACATGTCTTTGTTTTATTAATAAATGTGTATCCGACTTATTATTCCACACTTCTGCATGTAATTAGTGTCGTATTTAAGCTTTTGATTGAATATAAAAAAGTACACTTCAGAAGCTTCTAATAAAGTTACTTTTACAGGTAAGATATCATTTCGTACTAAATCGAGGGCACTCTATAACTTTACAAGGGACGTTTTTCTCGTATCTTTTCTCATTTTCAAGATAGAAACACAACTCCACATTTTGCCGCTAAAGGGCGCTGCCAAATACCTCATCGTGGAGCACATACTTATTTTACTATACCTAGATACCACGTTTATGGCTAAACTTAACTCGACTCACTAGTTATTTGACGCAAAACGGAATTAAGGAATCACCCTGTATATGAAAAATAAGATCATATATTTCCTTGAAGAAATCATTCTTTAAAAATAGGACTTTTAGAGATATTTTTATCTTTATAGCTGAGTTTTACTTGTAATAAACAAGTTTCTTGCAATGTATTTTTATATTGGACCAACCTTTTACTTACTAATTCCTCGTTAAAATTAACGTCTCGTAACATCCGAGCTCGTTATGACTGAGTTTTTTTGTATTCAACCATCAATATCTTGAAAAACAGGAGAAAAGGGGAAAAAATAGAGTTAAAGTGTTTTTGAAGTATCGAGATTTAAAGTCAATATAGTTTGCAAAATTGCAGACATGAAACGCACTCTGACAAAATAAAAAACATTATCATTGATTTATTTTAATTAATAGAAATTTAAAACTAAAATTAAAAGCTTTATCGAGGTTCAAGTTTTGTTATCCAGTCATATTAATAATAATAATAATAATAATGCGTATTAAAACACACCTTTATAAAAAGTAATTTGTTATCCACATCTGGCGTCTGCGTAAATTTGTAAGTGGAGAACTGTCAATAAAGCATTAACCTTTTGATTACGAGTTGGGACTCATACGTCCCAGTGAACTATTTTTTATTTTATTCGTACTACTTTTTGAAAAATAAGATCTGCCATACACTTATATTAGGATATTTTCAAGAGAAACCTACAAGAAAGAAATATTTTTATAAATTGTGGCACGACTGAATATAAAAATAGTCGCCAGTCCTCGTTCCTAATCAAAGGGTTAACAGACGTCAATACGTCAATATATTCAGAATCGCCATTTTCAGTAAACATTAGATAGAATAGTCAGACAAAAACACGTTTTTTTTTCGTTTTTTTTTGTGCCAGAAAACGCGAAGAATGATAAAATTCAAAGCAACATAACTTGGTAAATTTCGGTAGTACAAAAACGAAATTTTTACTATTGCCATCCGAGTTGTCATTTAGGTAGTATTTATTTGTTAAATGCAGTAAAAGTTATTGTTGTAAATGCTTATAATGGATGAGATATTTTATCTAATCACATAATATTTGAAGAACTTATACAGCTTGTCGTGAAAATAAATTAATTTTAATTAAAAATTCGCGTTGTATATTTTTTAAATGCTGCTTTTATTTTTTGCTTGATTATCATAGTTTACGATAAGTAATACATGAAAGGAGTATTATGAATTATGTTAAAAAATATATTTTAATGTTTTTTAAGAATTTTATTTTTTATATTACAATGAAACTTAATTAATATAATATATTATTTTAATGTATGCCACCTTTTAAGAAAGAAGACACGTATTAAAACTTTTGCTATATTTTGATTACCAGGTCATTGAATCCATTATCCTATATCCTTCAGAAAGTTAGATTTAAGGAAATTTTTCATTCCAGATATGTTTGCACAGTGAATATCACAATACAGATATAGCTATTTTATTAATCTTGTTAGCATTTCAAATTCACAATTAAAAGATGTTTATGCACAGTTTAAAACCAACTTTTATCTTTATGTTTTTAAGGAATTTTTTAAAAGCTTGTCATCTTTAAAGGTCATCTGACGACATACTTTATGAATTTCACCTGAATAACGCTTTTAAAAAGAAATAAGTATGTTTAAAATATACATTGTTACAGTTATATGGCTGTTTTGAAACCTATTTAGGCATGAAATGTACGTGTAATATTATGACAGATAGAGAAATCCACTGGAAAGTAAGCTTCTTTTTTAAATAAATGCTTACACATGTTTGAAAAAACATTTTTTTTTTCTAAAAAAATAAACTCTAAATTCTGTAAGTCGAGACCAAATCAAAATTACTTTTGCTATGATGATCACCATTTAAAGAGAATGATTCCTCTTTAGAATCATTCAAAAAAGTGTTTAACTGGATCGATAGTAAATTACTTATATTAAAATTATAAAATAAGTAGTCGATTACTATTTAAACGAAAATTTAGCAACAGAATTATGAAAATATTTCAGAATTAACAACTATTACTAGCACCTATAATTAATTTCGCTTTCAAATATATAATTTATGAGCGTATTTCTTTAGGATCGTTTAAATACTTCACTGCGAGCGACACGCATAAAAATGTATAGTATAGGGTGTGCAAAATCCTTTAATTTGGGCACCAGTATTTTTAAACAGAAAACTGTGCCTTATCTAATAACACAATTTCACAGATTAAATAATTTAATATATATATAGAAAAAGTGGTGCAAGTAAAATAAAAGACGTGCAATTGACGCTCGCCGCGAAGTGGTTAAAGGGGGACACTAGTTTGGACGGCGGAAAAAAGAGTATACTTTAGCTTAAGATTTTATGTGGGTTTCAATAACAACGTAAATTGTACGGTTTTTTTAAATATATATTACATTTTGTTTGGAGAGTGTTTCGAAATTTTTAATTAAAAAATTTTCATTGGCATCCACGTAAACGAGGACGTTTTGAAAATGCAGGGCCTACTGGTCGCTTGCACCAAGCATTCCTGAATCACTGAGAAACTAGTCGGATGTGTCAATCCCAAAACTTTCTTCTATCTCACGCAGGTTTCGTATACACTAAAAATAATCAGCACTAATTTACATCAAGGTCTAACTGAAACCCAAGTTTTATTAAATTCCGTGCATTATTTCTTGAGATATGACTATCGCTAAAATCGTGTAAATCCTGGGAAATGCTGCATAGCAGCACAACCTTCTAGGCGATTTTTACCAAAAACTGATCAGCACCAATTTATATCAGAGACTAACTGAATATAAAGTTTTATTAAATTCCCAGCATTAGATTCTTGAGATAGAGCTATTGCGGAAATCGCGAAAAATGCTGCATAGCAGCGCTATCTACTGGGCATTTTTTACCAAAAACTAATAAGCACCAATTTATATCAGGGACTAACTGAATATACAGTTTTATTAAATTTCGAGCATTAGTTCTTGAGATAGAGCGCCCAGAAATTTTTGTCACATACAGACAAACAGACAGACAGACAGAGTCACAGACAGACATTTTCTAAAAATAGTCAAATCATGTTCAGGACCTTCTAAAACGTATAAATCCGTCGAAAACCGGAAGTTGAAAATTTTCATGAATCTAATACTTTCTTCTTGTAAAGATAGAAGAAAGTAAAAAAAAAAATTGGAAATAGAATTTTTTCAAAATTTAAATATTTTTGAAAATAGTGGCACTTTTAAAAAAGTTTTGGCCCTATTAAAATGGCCTTATAATGCTTGTACAAAATCGAAAATGGAAACAAAATAATAAAATAAAAATAAAAGGAAAAATCCTATATCCATAGAGAATTCAATTCTGCATATTTGTATTAAAATATAAAGAAATCGGCCAGCAGTCCAAGCGTCCTGGTAAAACATTTTTTAGAAAAATTAATTTAATGTTTATAACTTGGTTTAGCGGCAATTATAGTTACAGAGGCATATTTGTCGCTGTAACTTTTGAATTTAATTCGGATTTAAAAAAAAAAAAAAAATTTAATCAAAAAAGGATTTGCTATCTTCTGGACACTATAAGCTATCAGAAAAGGACGTTTCACACTGGTGTTATCCCTTAAACTGGGATAGAAATTTTTATAAATAGATGGATGAAGTTATAGAAACCTACGATGATTTAGCTGATTAAATGCTGCTTAAACAATGCATATTAAAGTTGCATTTCTCGAAACAGATTGCGCAGATTGTTGCTCCATCCTTGGAAGTTTTTGGAAGCCTTTGGAAAATGGTTGGGAAATGATAGGGTACAGAGGAATCTGTAATTTGAACAGGATTCTGAGCAGCTAACGGTTGGACCACTGTTGGTCCTTTGTTGGTAAATAGCTCATTGTCCGTTGGGACGTCAAGGCGGACCTTTCTGGCTGTTTGTCAACGTGGCCCAACAATTAGCTAAGATTGACCCAGTCATTTTGTGCTACTTGGACTGTTTATTAGTACCCCTAATATTTTCAATTTGCAATTCGTGCGTATTTTTTATAACCAATACTGTTTGGCTAAATCCTACACTGTTAAAAAAATTGCAGTAAAATTACGGGCAGGGGCCAGCAGCAGAGATTCCAGTCATACCCCGTAAAAAAAAAAATCCATGCCCATCATTTTGTGCAGCCCGTAATTTAACGGGGCAAAGTAACACAGCATTATAATGCACAGGATATAATGCACTTTAAAACACAATAACACTTTACTTACTGTTCCGTAGCACGTAGCACGTTAGATAATCATCACAGAATCTCTGTTTTGGCGGGTTAAAATTTTCGAAACACGAGTAAAATGAAGGGTTACGCCCTAGCGGAGGACAATGTATGGGGTCGTACCGTATTTTTGCTAACATATGGGCTAGAACTGTAAGAATATGTGGATTGCTCTTAATTTTCTGAGTATCTAAGGGATAAGGCCGCTTATTTAGTGGATTAGACCGTTTTTCATCAAATAAGGCTGTTGCCTGTGAAAATTGAAGGGCAAACGCTCATAAATTCAGTTTTTTCTGAGAGTGTACTAATATAACTTGGTTACGAAAAAAAATATTATAACCGAATCTACAAAGAGTGATTATGTAAATTACTAAAAGTATTTAGTGATATTTTCGGAGAATTTTCTATTGCAGTACATTTTCAACCATATTTTTTTTTAATGATTTTATAATCTTTTTAATCTGAAAAATTAAAATAACACATTATTGTATTTTTTTAATTGCATCAGATATTTTGATTTTCGAAGGGGCAAGGATATACATGGTATACATGCATATCTCCGTTACATGTTACACCTAATTTCCTCTATTAGCATCTTCGCTTACTTTGTAAATGTGATACATATATATTTATTCATTGGCAGTGTGGGGTTTTTTTTCTCTGTAAATTCCTTTATCTGAATATTAAATTTTATGATCAAAAAATAATATATATATATATATATATATATTTAATTATGTTTGAACTATTGTAACAAGCCTTTCTTGTATCCTCCTTTACAATAAAATTCTTTGCAACAATTTCCGAAATGTAGTAGCATTCGTCACCTAGTAAAAATACTGAAAGGTAGGGGCATCCTTTTTTAATTTCAGTTTTTAACCATGAATGTGCACATTGTCGTTTGTCACTAATTTTGAAGTAATCTCACAGAACTAGAAATGGTCATGAACCTTATGGGACTTCCGTTATGTACTTCAAGTTTTATATCCTACCTTAAATAAGCATGTCATTATAAAATAAATCATTGTGTACTTGTATCCTCGTATATGTATCCTCCGTTACATTATTATTAAAGAAATTAGCTTCTTTAGAAAATAATTTAAGCACAAAGTAATGAGAAGAGTATACAACCACCTATACAGGGTGTATCTGAAAAAGTGGGTAAAACTTTACGGGGTGATACAACGCAGCTATACGAGCATATTTCGTCATAGAATATATGGCCGAGCGAGTTGCTAGGTGGCGTTGTAAATGGTATGGCACATTCTTACGAGAGCTGTTGCCGGAGCTGCTGCGTCCGATACCAACCCCATCAGTTGAGATTGTGATTTCAACACGACGGTGCGCCTGCACACTTTGCCTTGGATGTGCGGAACACTTTATATGCAACGTTTTCAGCGCGATGGCTTGGTCGAGGTGGTCCCATAGCTTGGCCACCAAGATCGCCGGATCTCTCGTGTTTGGACTTTTTCCTTTGGGGCCATATGAAAACCTAATCTACGAGTGCCCCATTGAAACCGATATGGATCTAGTCACCAGGATTGCCGTTGTTGCCGGGGATATTCGGGAAATGCCTGGTGTCTTCGCAAATGTGCGTCTGTCCCTATCCCGCAAGTGTGAAGCTTACATTACAGCTGGCGGAAGATCTTTTGAGCAATTTCTTTGAGCATGTACATTAATTGCATTGCTGTTAATAATTTTTTTCTGAAGTAACTCCTCTCATTCTTGCGTTAATTAACTGCGACAGTAGAAAACTACCTTTTAACTTTACACCGCTTGCGTTCCTACCATACATTCTATAACGAAACTTGCTCGTATAGCTGCTTTCTATCACCCCGTAAAGTTTTGTCCACTTTTTTAGATACACCCTGTATAATACTTAAAAGAAGTGAAAGACAAAGTGTGAATATAAATATAATTTTTTGAAATCTTTACGATCAAAAAGTAATGTTTATCGTTGAATAGTCAAAATATAATACGTAGATCAAATGATCTAACCCTTTTCAGGCTATACTGTCCGTAATAGCTGCATATTATTTCAGGATTAATATACATTTATCTTAGAATTTTTTTTTTTTTTTTTTTTTTTTTTTTTTTAAGATTGTCATTTTATGATGGTCCTAAATATCTTTAAAAGACAAAGTTACAGCGATTTCTACAATGTTTTTGAGTTATATATTCTTTAAATTATCTTCGGGATTTTTATTTTTTAGATAAAATTAAAAGATATATATCGTTATCGTTGTAAAGAGTACTCATGGGGAAAAAAATATTTTCTTTTATAAATTATTAATATTTAAAAAATAAATAAACAGTTTTGTAAATCTCGAAGATATTAATTTTGTACTCTTTTATGTTCTAAAAAATAAAAAAGAGTCAAAAAGAGTTGATATCATACGATATAGAAAAATTTAAACGTTGCTATTTTATTATTATTATTATTATTATTATTTTAGAGAGAAAAAAAATGCATTGTTATCGTTGTAAATAGCACTCATGAAAAAAAAATTATTCTTTTAAAATGAATTAATTTTTTTAAATAAATAGTTTTGTAAATCCCGGAGGCATTAATTTCGTAATCTTTTATGCTCTCAAAAAGGAAAAGTATATAAAAAAAAGTTCTCTCAAAAAAATACAGAAAAATTAAAACGTTGCTAAATAAAATTATTTTTTTATTTTTTAGAGTAAATTAAAAAATAAAAATAAAAAATAAAATAAACATTGTTATTGTTGTAAAGAGTACTCATGAAAAAAAGATATTTTTATTCTTTTAAAATTTATTATTATTATTTTTTAATAAATAGTTTTGTAAATCCCGAAGACATTAATTTTATAATCTTTTTTTTTGATTTTTTTTTTTTTTTTTTTTATGTACTCAAAATGGAAAAAGAGAGTTTTTCTCTCAGGAGACAGAAAAATTTAAACGTGGCTGATATTTGAATTTATTTATTTATTTTTCAATTTAATTCTATTTTTTTATTTTTTTTCCCTTTAAAAATAAATATATAAATCTATGTGTTTCAAGAAAAAAATGAGAAAAATACATTTATAAACAAAAGAAGTAAAATTCTGCGTCCACCTTAAGATAATAAAAAAAATATATCCTTTCTTCGCAGTTTGTCATTTTTGTACAATTCTGGTAATATTCAATTCAGTGTGACTGGAATAAATAGCATATACAAATACACTGTGAATTGAATTTTACTGTTAAGTGAAATTTTGATAAATTAATACTTTATTACATAACAATGATAGAGCACATTTCAAAGTACGTGATACAAAGGAATGTATGATTAAATACCCTTACCTGTCTTTAAACGTCCTTGAGATTTAAAAGGGTTTGCTGGAGCTAATATGAGGAATAAATTCATCCACTTAAAAAATAACTTTTCGAGAAAGGCTTTTATTTTTCCTTACTTAAATATTTTAAGATAAATTGTGATAACTTACGCAAAATTTTGTAGAGAGTGTTTCTTATTTAAACATTTAAACCTAGAAAACAGCTTGAATGAATTTTACTCTTATATATTCATGCATTTTATATCATAAATATCTTTGCATAATTATTACGATTCCAACTCATCGCTTTATCTTGATAGTATACTGACATTTTATATTATGTCTTAAAAGAAAATTGTACTGTAGTTTTAGTAGCTTAATATTTCTCTTCTTTTTTTTTTTTAATATCCTTTGTAGTGATAACATAAAAGTAGTTTATAATTTAAGAATAAGGAAAAATATTTCCATATTCTTATCCTATATTCAGAGCTTCCATAAACTCTGTACTTGTATAACCGAAAATATTTTCTTATGAAAAGTATTTTTTAACTTTAAAAAAAGTCCGAAACTGTTCTGAAACTGTTCTCAACTAACATAATTAATATTTTAGTGTTCTTTATAAGTAAAAAACTTCAAAATTTCTTTCAAATCAATCATTCTCTGAAGATTTATCGAAGTTTAAAGTTTAAAAAATGGTGTTTTTGAAACTTAAGATACGTAGTGTTTATAAATAAGATATTCCTTCTTGCTTTTTTCTTTTTCAAATATATGTGTGAGTGTTTGTGAAACTGATATTTTTTTTCGCCAAAATACAATGCTTTTCAATAAAAATTTAGAAAGATGTTAAATTAAATTATTAAGGAAATGTATTGTTAAATTAATTCATAAAGAATATGAGTTAATAATTTCATAACAAAATGTTAACATAATCCGAAAATGTATAGCTTCTGCCCAGCGTGATGTTTCTTATTGTAACGATCTAGTAGTATTTAATTCAATGTACATTGAATATTATAGGTGCAAATACGCTGTGAATTCAATTTTGCCGTTAAGTGAAATTTTGGTAAAAAACTAACCAGCTAGCATGTCATGTAATTAGAATGTGGGGGGAGGGGGTAAGGGGTAACGGGCAGGTTTCAAGAAAACAGTAAGAAATTGTGCCAATCCAGCCTTTGTGGCACGTAAAATTGGAAACAATGCAAAAATGCACATCATGAGATGTAACATCATCAGATATTATTTTGTAGCACTCAACTTATTACCTGGGCATTTGAAACATTCGGCAATCAGCATTTTCCGAACATGCCGGTTAATTCAACCTTTACAGTATTTCTTTTTCTTTCGAGAGATATATAATTTTGATAATTTTCAACACGAAATTTATTTTATATTATGTTTATAAATAGTGTACTAAACTATGTAACTAACAATTCTAAACTATGCTTTTCATTATTTTTTTCTCAATAAATTCATGAAAAAAAACTTTGATAATTTTTGAAAATCAATGAAAGTGGGAGAGGGTAAATTTTTTTACTGGCGACTAGAATATTTTGCTGACTACGAGATTTTATTAAATTTGTAAAGCCTTGGCTACAGCAGCTCTTAATCTCTTAGTTACCGAGGGCCTGTTATTCCCTCTGTCTTCAACTTCATGGATCCACACGGTTTTCGACTGAAATTTCTGATACTCTTTAAAATATCGAATAAAAAGTATACTCTAAAAAAATTATCCTAGCCCGGACTCGGGCTCAATTTTTATATCAGTCTTCGTGATCGGGTGGGCTCGGGTTCAACGAGAAAATGTTATTTATTCACAAATTGAAAAAAGGAAAAAAAAAAAACTTACTATTTGTGTAAAAAGAATGTAGTCTAAATTTCTTAAAGTATTTTACTATTTTTTAAAAATCAGTTTAAATGGAAATTGAATTTTTATTTGTGGGATATAAGGAGAAATATTTTATTTGATTCTGAAGGCTTTGCACGGTTTGTTTTAGTAACATACAGAAGCAGTGTGATATCCCTTGTTTATCCCCTCTTTCTGTTTGAAGTCTTTTTCGATAATTACTGGAAAAAGAACTCGTGTCTTTCTTACATAATTTTATAATGTTATTTCAAAAGAATAAGGAATTTGACTTTTGCTGATTTCTACCAGTGGTTGGGTATATATAACAAATTTGTTATTTTAAACAGATTTTTCTAGGAAATTAAAATCTCGTTGCCATGAGGAAGTATTTAGGATTAAAACTTATTTCTATGAAATAAGATATTTTGTAAATGGGAAAATTAATCTTGAAACAATTTTAAAATGTTATTAACAATTTCCTACGGCATATTTTTGATATCAGGCTCGGACACGCTCGGTCTCGCTCTCTGATGGCACAAAATTTTTCAGGCTTGGCGGACTCTGATTTCAAATCATCAGACTCGGACTCCGAAAAAAAAAAGCAAAAAATTCATCTCTAAAATACACAAATATATATATAAATTAATTGTACTTTTTAACGGTACTATTCGCTATCCTTTCATTTTATTTGCAAGATAAGTCTCTTATTCTAGATAAGTGTAAATTTTATATTGAACACTGGGCCCCCACGGACCCCCCCCCCCCTTCCTGAAGACGTTCTGAGGACCACTTGGGTTACATAGACCACAGTTTAAGAATGATGGTACTTGGATTATAGTGTTTATAAGTAAAAAATGGTTCCGAAATTAATTGAAAAATGACTGTTCACCAGCCGCTATCGCTGTGAAATTTCTTCTTTTTGAATATTCAAAACTTCGTTTAATTCAAGCTGACTTATTGATGCTCCGAAAATCATGAACCGTCTACAATAACTGTCATCCAATATTCTTTTCTAAAAGCAAACTCGATCATTTTCTTGCTTGAATGAGAATATTGGTCAAAGTTTTGAATATCAAGAAAGAGTGTCGATTTCGTGTTCGCAAATTCACGCCCATACCTCTGCTCTGGCAGCCTATTGAAAATATTGTTGTTGACGCAAATATAGTCCGTTGAACCAATGGTTCAAAAATATGTCTAAAACTGTTATGATGACCCACGAAAAAGGAACAGATGATAAATATATATGTATATATTAAGATCTAGATAATTTGAACTTCCCTGTTCGTAAGGCAATATTGGTCGAATAGTGCATCAGAATTATAGTCTTTGATTTTATATTAAAGGAGCATGGGAGTTTCTTAAAAAATGCATTTTTAGAGTTCCGTGCCTCAAAAAGAAAAAAAAAACAGAACCCTTATAAGATCACTTTGTTATCCTGTCTGTCAAGACATTTTTTTTTTCAATAATGGCTGAAAGTATCAAGTTGAAATTAATATCCAATAATAAGGTCCATGGCCTCATTGTTTTGTAAAAATTTCGAGCTCCTAACTCAATGCAATAAAAAGTTACGGCCTTAAAAGGACGTTTTTATTTATACAAACTCACTCTCGAAACCTATAGGCTACTTCCCGTTGTCCTAGAATTTTTAAATTTGGCAAGAAAAAAGGTCTTATAGCACATGTAAAGGAAAAAATCCGAAAATTATTAATTTGTAATTCTATGTAGGTTTATTACGTGACAAACTATAGTTTATATTTCTCTTCGATTAGGCATGCAGCCATTAATAAGCGAAAGTACTACTAGAAGCATTAGAGTTATAGTAAATGTTTTTTCTAACTTTGACATACAATTCTTTCCTCAGTCATCACAAAGAAATGTGGTTAAGATTTAATAGATAATTAAATAAATTACAGCTTTACGATACGACAATTACAAGACGCATATAGATATAAGTAGGCAGTTCCATTTTTTGTATATTTCTCAAGAAACTAAGTACTTAGTAAGCTTTATGGTAATATGATGTAATGGTACGGAACCCTCAGGGTGCAAGTCCTAATCGCACCTGTCCAGTTTTTTTCTTTTTTTTCCTTGTATCTCATCGGCTGTGAAGTTATCCCTCAAGCAATATTATAAATTGTATGCCGAAATACATTTACTCAAAAACTTATTGTGACACTTGCAGGGCTGCCACTGGTGACTATTTTTTCATTATTTTGTCTACCACTATTTCAAAACAATAACCTTCGTGGAAGATTTCTATTAATCTTCAAAGTCGATTTTTTTTTTTTTTTTTTTTTTTTTTTTTTTTGTAAATAGTGGTAGACAAAATAATAAATTATAGTCGGCAGTAGCAGTCTGGCACTTGACACTTATCACATGTTAAGCTATTTATAAATATACTAATCACATTCAAACAAAAATAAAATTAAACATAAAACTGTTTAATATTTTGTAAGGAACATATAAGAAAAATATATTATTACCAGTAGACCCGTGCGAAAATTTCGTATTGCAATCTAATATTTTTTAGCAAAATCTAATATTTTTTAGATGGAAGTTCAAACTTCTAAAAAAAATTAAGGACTAAAAATGTCTGCAAACCACATTCAGCCAGAATATCATCTCATTTATTCAATCAAAGCTACAGTAAAAACTGACCGAAGATAGCAAACGCAAAAAAAAAAAAAAATTAATATATATATATATATATATATATATATATATATATATATATATATATATATATATATATATATATATATATATATATATGTGTGTGTGTGTGTGTGTGTGTGTGTGTGTGTGTGTGTGTAAATCATATTTTAACAGCATTAGAGGATGACATCATCTGTTTCGAAAAAAAAAGCATGGGATAAAGAAAAATAAAATGAGCATTTGAATTTAAATTTTGCTTTTAATCATTTATATAAAATAAACCCGTGCAGCAATTATGTCCCACTTTATCTTTATTGAACTTTTTTTTTATATCATTGTTGCGCTATTTTATTTTTGTAGTAACACTAATTTGAGGGAAACATTTCATGTATGAAATACAATTCCTATTTAATTTTTAATTACTTGCAATTTTTAATCAATTAAAAAAAAAAAACAGAAATTTCTGATAAAATGAAGAATCTTTTTTTTCCTTCAAAATTTCTTGTAGTAATTGTGTAATAAAAAAAATGAAGTTTGACATAGATATGCTTTTGCGCATGCCCGAATGATTCATTCGAATAATCAAAACAATCGTTATGCCCATCACTAATAGCAAACTCTGGTGTGGGGAAATTCAGAACCTCTCGATAATACAATGGATAAATATGCCTACCTTAACATTCTATCAAAATTCAAGGAAAAGTGAAACAATCTTAGGAATTTCAAGACATTTTAATCTATATCTGGATAAGGACCCGAAGCACAGTGCTGAGATTTGCAAATTGTGGGTTTCGACAACTGTCCTGGTGTAATTGAGATCCCTGTCCAGAATCCAGACTTTAATCTCATCAAACATGTTTTGGATTATTTGAATTATTTGAAGCAAGAAGAAGAAGAAGAAGCACCAGATTTCTAGCAAGCAAGATTTAAGGAAGCGCCTGGTCAAAGAATGACTAAAATTGACATTGTTTTCCGTAAAATTGGTAATAACTATGCCAAATCGACCAAAGGTGGTCACTAAGTGCAATGGGGGACACAGCAAAATATTAGGTAATTTTTTTTCTTGGTTTCTTGGAGAGTGTCTCAATAGATTTTTGTGCACATTTCTTTGTTTTATTTCTTTTACTTTAAATTATAACTATAATTGGATTAAAATGTGCATATTAGGTTACCATTGTCATGTTTTCCATTTATCAGAGTATCAAAGTATGCTAAATGTTATTATTTTTCTTTCATTTGCACACATCAGTTTAAAAGAAAATCCTGTGAAATTATACTGTTTCTCAATACTTTTTTGAAATATTGTACAAGTATTTAAAAACTTTTGAGTTAAAGGAAAACTTATGTAAATACATTCATTCTGTATTTGATATTTTTGAAACTAAAAAAGGCACAAATCTATATTTAGTAGACAATTGTTCATTTAATGTTAAATCTGAAAATTTGATTTTTTAACATATTGAAGGTGAAATTAATAAATTCAGGTAGAATTTTAAATTTTATAACAGAAAAATTAAACCGCGTCTTATACAAATTAAAAAAATATTTTACATCACGGGAATTTTTATCAGGGAAGTGAAAATTCTCAAGTAAAGTTAATATCTTTTAAAAGTTTTTAAAACATAAAAATTTTATTTTTACAACAATAAAATTAAAATAGCCAACAATTAATATCAAATTGGTCATTGTTTCACAAACCTGCATACGTTAAGCGCAGGACCGGCCGTATGGGAATTATAAGGAAGTGCTATGACCTAGTTTTACAGGACCCTAAAGTATTAAAAAACACCCTTTTGTTTACATTTTTCTTTTGAAAAACACATTTTTAGACGCATACGCATACGCACACACACACATATGCATTTTCCAGAATTCTTTATACAAGGGTGGTGCTTATTAGTCAAGTTGCTATACTTTATGCAAACAAGTTTTTTTTAACTAATTAACATACTTAATTACTTTAAGATCTTGACATATACGTAACTGTGTATTAAAAAATGTAAAAATAAATCATTTACAGAACTTATATTGTAAAATTTATTACACATTTGCATAGAGTGATGAAAACCTTTTGAAATACACCTATATCTTGTCATTGTATCATAAATATATTGAATTTTTTTCAAATAATAGACAAAAGAAGGTTTTTAATAATAAAAGACCATTTCATCATTAATTGTTCGTAAAATGTTTATTGGCATTAATGTTAAAAAAAAATTAAAAAGGTAATAAAAAAACAGAAAATCAATTTCCGGACCGAAGATTGTACCTTAATTGAAAACATGGCATATTTAATTTTTCTCACGGGATTTTAAAAATGCTTAACCATTCAGTTATTGGAAATACAAAATGTTACGTAAAGTAGGAAAACAGCAAATAAAGATTAAAAACAATGCTACCACTTGAAGTTCCTTGATCTCGTATGAATAGCCTACTCTTTTTTTCACAATTTCCGCACTTGAATAAATACAAAAGGTTTTATAGTGTCGCCAGCAATCCAATCTCTCTGGACAGTGCCACAAATATCTTGCTTGGAAACTCGCCTTATTTTACGAAACAAGCATAAAAGTGTGCAAAGAAACTCGTATAAACCTTGAATTTCTCGTTTTCTAAAAGCCTTCCTTTTTTCTTTTATGAAAATGTGCTACAGGATTGACCAGTGATTCGAGAACGCAAGAAAAATTTTCTTTTTTATACTATCTCCAATTTTCTGCAACCAAGCGTCTACGATTAAAAAATTGAATCCATGTACTATCGATTACATTTAGTTTCACCTTTACAAATCGCGTTTCAGTGATACAGATACAAGCAGATTTTATAACTTTTTGTAATAAATTAGTGATTTAAATCATATTAACTATAAATATACAAATTAATTAAATAAAAATATCAATATGATTTGAGACAACAATTAAAAAAATATAATAATATTGTTTCTAATTTCATGTGTTATCGATTACATTTAGTTTCACCCTTTACAAATTTGCGTTTCAGTGATAGTGATACATGCAAATTTTATAACTTTTTGAAATAAATAGGTGATATAAATTTCATTAAATACAAATATACAAATAAATAAAAATAAAATATATATTTTTTTTATATATATACTGTCTCCAATTTTCTTCAGCCAGGCGTCTACTATTAAAAAATGTAATCCATGTACTTTACATTTAGTTAGTGATACAGATACACGCAGATTTTATAACTTTTTGTAATAAATTGGTGATTTAAATCATGTTATTTATAAATATATCACATGATTTAAGATCAAAATTAAATAATAATAATAATAATGACAATACAAAGGATGTGAATTTCTTTTCACTTTGCTAAACAGCGTACTGCCAACAGAGTGAAAAATGTGTCCAGATCGGGGATCGTACCCGGATGCCTTGGAATAGCGCACCAAGTGCTTTACCATTTAAGCCATCTGGACGACATCCAGTCTGGCATTTTTCACTTATTATATACGTTGGCAAGGTTGCAACTTCGCAACGCAAGATGGATTTAATTAGGAATTTAGATATATTATCTCATGCTGAGAAATTGTTCGTCACTAAATAGTGTGCTCATGTATGATATTCCATTTTGCGCTGCGAAGTCGCAGCATTGCCAACCTATATGAGTGTAAATGCCAGACTGGATGTCGCCCTGGTGGCTTAAATGGTAAAGCATTTGGTGCGCTATGCCAAGGTATCCGGGTTCAAACTCCGGTCTGGACTTTCACTCTGTTCGAAGTACGCTGTTTAGCAAAGTGAAAACTGGGTCTTCGATGACCGAACCCAAGTCCTGAGGGACTTATAACGCACACGACCGAATTTGGCTCTCCGTATGCACTTCGGCCGGTCGGGGGACCGCCACCTGTCGGACCCCCGAACACTTAGACCCATGTGTGGACGACATAAGTCACTGCGATACGCGGTGGATCCCATTATCAGAGGAAACCTCCGCGAAACACTTGGGGACGGGCCGGTGTCCCCCAACAGCTTCGGAGCTGGACACCCATAAGGGAGCCAGGTCCTGGGCCTTAAGTCAGGTTTCCCCGACCCGCACTTGCTTTACCATAACTCGAGGGATGTGGAGACCTACAAAGGTAACCACGGTTTCCTCTTGTAATGGGTTTAGCAAAGTGAAAAGAAATTCGCATCCTTTGTAGTGTCATTTAAATATTTAAGGCGTAGTTTCAGTCCTGTTGAAAATTTAATTAGGAATTTAAATAATAACGTTTGTTTCCCATTTTCTACTCCCAAGCGTCTTCTGCTAAAATATTGAAACCATATTCTATTGATTACATTGTGTTTCATCCTTTACAATTTGTGTTTCAGTGATAGAAATACACACGAATTTTATTGTAATAAATAGGTGATATAAATTACATTATATATAAATATACCAATAAATAAATAAATTTACTAAAATGATTTGAGATCACAAGAAAGATTTTATGCAAAAATTTTATGCTGTTTCCAATTTTCTTCAGCCATATGCCAAGCTTGCAAATGTGCAAGGTATTTTCAGTCAGCCTTTTCTTTACTTTTAAAATATAGATCCCGTATAATATTGATTATATTTAGTTTTGCCCTTACAAATAGTGCTTTAATGTTAAAAATACACACGGATATCGCAACTACTTTTTGTAAGAAATTGGTGTTTAAAATTATGTTAAACCGACTGAATTTCATTTAATTTTTCTCATGGGATTTTAAAAAGCTTAAACATGTCTTTTTTTTTTCCTTTTTCAAGGGGAGTAAAACGCTGTTTTATAACATTTAAAGAAGAAAAAATACATTTTTATAAGTATTCCCTCAAATTTCCATTGTTTTTGTTTAATTTTATCATTATGGTATCATACATGATGCAAAATACAGCTTACATTATTTGAAGAAATGTCATATGATCCTGAACCCGCTCTTATTAATAAAAAACCACACATTTTCATTATAATGTTTTACGATCCAACATCGATTATTTATTAACAAGTTAAAAAAAATCACCTTAAAGTATAGTCAAACACTGATTATGAAACACTTTCTAATACTGTGTAATAAGGTGAAGGACAATTTGTATATAAAACTTTTTTTAGTGTTTTATTTAACACCTTTCAACAACTAACGATGTGTAATATCTCTGGGTGTTCGTTATATAATTATCAAATCAAGCTTTTTATTTTTTAAGAAAGAAAAATATTACTTTTTTAGTATAATGTTTTTTTCTCAGTCATAAGGAAATACTTCTTTAAAAATCTCACTCTTAAAGTTAATTTTTAAGCAGTTACTGTGGGTAATAAAGAAAGATTAAATAAGATTAAAAACAAAAAAAAAGAATAATTACGATAAAAAAGAATAAATATAATATTTACGCTTAATCCTGAAGTCAAAGGTAGTAATTGTTATATTAGTAACAATAATAATAAAAGTTGTATTGAGTAAAAGCGGACGGAAAGAATTTTTTTTTTTTGTTGCCAACAGCATCTTTCAATTATATCTGAGTAGCGCAGGAGAAATTTTTTAAAAAAATACAAAATAAATATTTCAAATTCAAAGTAGTAAACAAAACTGTACACTGAAAAGAGAAAAATCCCTATTTGACAGTAAAAAATGTTTGTTTTATAGGGATTTTTTTTTTTTTTTAACGAAAATTTTCTTATTTCAAAAGACAAATACAATATCTGATAATTAAACACAAATTGCTTTCGTAAAACAGATTTCTACTGGCGTCTTGACTGACATGCTTTTCTAAAAATCAAAAGTGTTTTTTTTTTCTTTTTTTCAGTGTATCACAAAAACAAACTTTTTAGCGAAACAAAAGTATCTCTCTATTCTACAAAAAAGTAACTAAGGCTGCTTTCGCCTCTGCTGCCATAATTGAATTTATTGTGACCTTTTGAATTTCTCGGATCATAATAAAAAAGACTATGGCATATAAAAACAGAAAAAGTGGTAGCTATATAGAAATATGTATGATAAACAACTGAAATAAACACTTTTAAAATCTAAGAATTATTTTAAGCGATATTTAATGTTGAAATTGGTCAAAGTAGTTCAGTTAAATAAGTTTCATAGGATCAAAAACTATGCATAGTAATTTAACGATCTTTTGCAAGCATATACGGGACTAGTTGGTGGTGTGCAGTGTCCAATCATTTTTTTTAAATCTGTCTAATTTTTGGGTTTTTTTTTTTTTCATTTTTTTATTTCAAGTTTCGGTATGTTAATAGATATATAATTCATATTTGAAAATTTCCCATTTTTACTTATTATTGCCAATTTTAAAAAGCCCAAATAATAACTTCTACAAACACTTTCATTTGGAAATATATTTACACGTAGATACTAAAAAAGAAAGAAAACCTTAAAATAATTAAATTATTACATTCGAAAAGCATTTAATGATGAAAATTACGCCATATATTATAACGATACATTTAAAACAATTTTCTTAGAGGCAATATGCATGTGACGTCACGGTAGGTATTACGTGGCGTAAAACTAGCGGCTAGTGTGTTTATTTATATATAGTTCATCACTTGATGCAGCATAAATACAGGTAAATGTATGCGTAAAATACTTTATATATATTTTGTACTAATTGCTATTCGATAAATACATATTAGAAAATTCATATGTGCTAATTAATTAAAATTAACAATTTTCATTTTATAAATAACATTAAAAATATGCATGAAGTTGCATTAAAATAGAAAAAAAGAATTTGTGTATACATTATACCTGTTACTCAAAATATCTAAAACTCGATATAAACATAAATTGTAAGCATTAAGTTTTCTGAATACAGTGTTTTTCAGTGCGTATGATGATGTTTTTCAGTGCGTGAATACAGTGTTTTACAGTGTGGCACGTTTCTTAATGTTATTTCCAAGCAGATGTCCCAAAGGTAGAATATTGTACATAGCGTCGTTATAAAAGTCTGAAAGCCAGTGACATTTTTTTACTTAACAACTTTATACAAGCTGATGTTCAAATGTGTAATAGATCTTACTTATCAATCACGAAAACGAGCCGTCTCAGCGACAGTGGTGGAGGCAGCCGTGAGACCAGAAAAATACCCCAGTCAAAGGCAACTCGATTATACAAGATCGCCATTTTTCATGATAATATCATTCAATATCCGTAACCGGGTAATATTTTTTTTTAGACGATGCGGGGTCTTGATGGGGGTTTTCGAGCGTAGCTCATAGGGGGCAGAGACCCCCTAGTTTTCAAAATTGAATTACTTTTTAACTACAATATGATAATTAAAATCATAAAAAATTACATTTCTCGACTATTCTTCTTTCAGGTTTTGTCGAAATTCTTTTCCCTTGTTTCATTTTTTAATTTGTAATTTATTTCCCTTACAAAAAGCAGTTTTTATTTCGAAAAGAACATATTTTATTCGTCCAAATAATTAGAAATTATTAATAAATCAGAAATTTCAAAGGTTTGCGTGCATGATGGTATAAAATATTTGAGCCGTCATTCAACCAAATCTATCTCAATAAATACTCTCAAGTTATTTTTCTCCTGTATTTTACATCGCTTTGAATTTTGAACTAAATTCACACTGAAACAATAAAAAATAGGCAACAATAACTACTCAAAGGATATTAAAATCACAGTTAACTAATATTGCGTCTTGCAACTGCATTTTGAAAATCTTCATTGTTCTGACAAAATTTATAACCTTTGCGTGCTTGTGGAAAAAGATGCGATAAATCATTTCAGTAAATGTCATCGTTGCATCTGCATTTATTGTATATTTACGTATTTTTTAATATGGCAGACATGCTATTAAATAAGGGAAAAATGGTAGAGATAAAAGTCAAATATAATTTATTAAAAAGAAAAAGGAATGCGAAATATGTATGTAGATATGTTCATCAGTCTTGCAATCTTCAATAATGGTTATAAATTTATATTATGAGGGCTGCCAATAATTTATTTATATATATATATCTCGAACACACAGAAAAAAATGAAACCCAATTTGGGTCGAAAGATTCTTAGGTATGTGCCCAAATTGGGTCATGTTTGTTTTGGTTACCACTGTGTATCCCTTTTGGGCACTGTTAAATACCCATTTTCAAAAAAAATTTTTTTTTTTTTTTTTTTTGCTAGTGTGGATAGGTAACATTCCTTATGGGATAATTTTATTTTTCACTTGAAAAATGCTCAAGATTCGTGAAAATTAGCCAACTTTAAACATAACCTATAAGAATAACTAATAGATAAAAATGAGAAAAGCAAATATTTAAAGTATATACAGAATTTTTATAATATTAAAAATTATTCTTCCTAAATTCTAATTTTAAAACTTTCTCGATCATTTCTTTGGGTTCATTCATTAATTATGCCACGCAAATTTCTTGAATTTTTACCCCTCCTTCCTACTATGTCACTGGTTGATACTGATCCCCTCCCCTCCCCCTGCACTGACGTCACATTTTTGAACAATTAATTTATAACTAATTTTATGGCAGTACAATTTATCTATTAGCTACCAATGTAAATAATATTAAACCGTCAAGATCTCGCATGTTTTTACTTCAAGCAATCACGATTCAAGGAAAAAGGGAAAATATACTATCCGAATAATAAAGTACATTTTTAAATGAACTATATTAAGCTTATTGCAAGTAATGCCTATCTAGTTGTTTTCATATTTTAGATGTGACGTCATAACATGTTAACTCACCCCGACCCTTGTCACATTTCGTCACTGTGGACCCCTCCATCTCTTGAAATGTGACTTAATTAATGGATAGCCCCTTTCCCATTATTCATTTCAATCATTATTCGTTTTTTTTTTTCACGGATTATAGAATAACCAATTTTGTTAAATATTAACGAATCAATATTCATTTTTTGATTTGAGGAAAGATTAGTATAATTTAGAAAATAAAGCTAAAACATGCGGTGTGAAGTTTTTCATCGTGAATTTCAAAACTTTTGAAAATAAAGAATATCCCCAAAGTCTTAAGTTTTAGTTTTCATCTAAGATTGCTATGATACGATGTTTAAAAGCCTCAAGTAATAAAATACAGGAACTGCTGTACAAAGGGAAACAAATGATATACAAACATATATCACAATCAGAAAAACAGAAGCGTATCATTTCAATATATCTTTGTCAATAGAAATGATTAATGTAAGGTAATCAAAAGCTTCTAGATAGTCCTTGATTTCACTCACAGTATATTATTAAAAGATATACAAATAAAATTCCTTCGTGATTTTCTCTAGCTGAATCTACTGGAAATATGCTGATGGCACAATAATAATGCCCGAACACGTGTAATGAATTTACATCAGTACCCTCTGAATCACAGGAGATTCTTTTGAAGCAGCTGTACAAAATTAGTCCTACACCTACTCCTCTTCTGTGCCAACAGTTTTATTTCTTCAAGTGCGCATCAAATATCAAGTTTTGTTTTGATCATGTCTGTGTCCACAGAACATCGTTACAGCCAATGCATCAACCGCTGCAACTTTTGCACGACCGACCGGCTAGCGCAGGTCACTCCACTGTCAGTAAACATAACGTTGTGATGTGAAGATTAGTCATTGTCTGAATTTATACCCGTACTTGTGTTTTCTTAGCAAGATTTGTCAAATTATGATACTGGTTATATGGATTTATGCAACATATTTTATGGTAGACAAGTTTTAACAAAGGAGATATCAGAATTAGAATACACTGAAATAAGGCAGATGAAATTTTCTTTCTTGGGTGCTAAGTAATTTAGGGCATAAGTCGACAAGACAAGCACCATAAAGCGCTCTTTTTAAAAGGATGAGGATTGATTCCCGATTTTCAACATAACATTAAAAAATACAGCAAAATTGCATTCCCCTCATGTTGCAAAATATCTAGCGATATCCTACAACGATACAGTAAAGCTGAAACTGTATGCTATTTTCATTGTATTTTATCTATACAAGAAGAAAGTAAATTTATTTTCGGCGGATTTATACATTTTAGAAGGTACTGAACACGATTTGACTGTTTTTAGAAAATGTCTGTCTGTATGTGACACAAATTCTGTGGGAGTTCTAACTCACGAACTACTGCGTACAATACGATGATATTTCATATGTTCTATCCTTATGTGAACTAGTCTTAATTAGTTTTCGGGGGAAATCCCCCAAGAGGGGTGTGCTGCAAATGGACAATTTGTTAAATTTATGTGATGTTTATAGCTCCAGTTTATGTGCGCAGAATTAAAATCCTCATGATAGAAATAGATTGTCATTCAATTTTGGTTGCGGTAATCTAAGAGGTGAAGGGGGGGGGGGCGAAAGTAGATTATTTGTTCGAAATATTCGATGCTGATATCACCTGTTAAATGCTCAGAATTTAAAAATACTTCACGCTTAATATCCTGAATATGGTAATACATTGTCATTCAATTTTGGTTCTAAGCATCTAAGAGGGGGTGCCTAAAATTGATTTGATTTATATAAAAAAAATTGTAATGGCCACAACATTTTAGTTGGTTTAATCATGCTCTCAATTAGTTACCATTTATGTCTGCAAAACGTAGAACATGTCGTAAATCGTCGAAGAGGAGGTAAAAAAAGGTTAAATCTTTGCTTAACCATATCAGTATGTACTATCGAAACATGCCCTGTTGTTGCCCAGAACAAATATGCTATTTATTTTTCAAATTAAAAAAAAACAAGTACTTATGTTTGTACAGTTTAATTTTTACTGTGTGTTACAAACATTATGATATGAGATGTCACCGGCTGAAACTACTCAGTGAGTGATAGATTTTTTTTGACAACTTGTTGAAAGTGCTTGGGGTCCGCGTGGACCCCAGGACATAGTGATAGGGTTAATTAAATGAGTCCACTAAAAATTCCAATTAGAACATCTTAAACAGAAGAAATATATATGATTATTACCTTACTCAAATAAACACTAAAGGTAAATTAACTATTTTGAATTTTTATTGAAACCATTTGGTACTACTTATGAAAGATGCAATTAACTACAGGGGCGATAGAAAAAAAGGTATAAATATAAGTGTTAAATATACAAATAATTAGTTTCTTTATTTTGTAATGTCCATCTTGGATGATTTCTGAAAATTTGATAAAAGGAGATAAAAGAAAGATGCTTCTTTTCCCCTCCAAATCAACCAAAATTTGCTTAGTTTAATTAAGAACAAATAAATAAATAAATAAAATAACTTTTTTTTCCTATTTCACACTTTTTTAATGTACAGTAATTTCACTGCTATAACATATATTCATAACAAGAAAAATTATGACATGAATAATTTTCATTACAATGTCCTAAAATTATATAATGATATCTAACTATACAGAATACTCGAAGAATTTAGTAATTATAGATTTAACTCCTAATCTTCATGATTGAATTGTAGAATTAATGATAATTGCTAATGATTTTACAAGAAAAAAGTTTCTTTGTGTATTAATATAGACACAATATCGCACTAATAAGGGATTTACAAAGGTTTGCTATACCAATATCACACATTTATTTGCATTAAATCTGAAAGAAGTAGACACAGAATTGGAAATACATACATTGCAACACTAATATCGCATATAGTATTTCTGATGTCAACATCCCTTTTTCTATGCACATACAAAACGTAAAATGATGAATGAAGTAAAATATTTATGAACAGAATTTTGATATAAAATGCTCACATTTCGTTAAAACACATTGTGTGATTAAAATTGCAAGTAAACGAAAAATTAATGGGAAAACGTAACAGAAAATAATCTCAAAACTTGCCGTACGGTTTTTCACGGGCCGGTAAGAAATAAAATAAAATTTTTAAAACTCTCTAAAATCCGCATACTGTGTTTATGAAACCGACAATGCTTTTCAAAAGCCATAATTTTTTATTTTTTTTTTAATAGCAAAATATAAAATTTTATAAATAAAAATACAGTTTTGAAATTAATTGATAGAACCTTAGAATTAGTAAAAGAAAAACATATTTACGTATGTTTTTCAAGGCGAAATGCCTCAAGACAAAGTTTGGGACACATCTGAGTAGGAAAGCTTGTGTGACTGAGAGAGTTTAAATAAAATGATTTTTTTATAATATGTTATTCATAGTCTGCTTTATACTTTTAGTTGAACTACTTAAAAAAAGCTGGGAGAGGTCAAGTTTCATTTGTGTAATAGAAATCACCTTTAAAGAAATACCATTCCACAAAATACCATTCGTGGGAGGCTTTCGCACTGCAATCTTTGAGATTATTAACTGTTTTATTAAAAATGTTTTCGTTTAATCCAATTTTTTTTTTTCAATATCGGTCTTACATTTGAATTATCTCCATTATTACTCAAAATTTCATTAGTATTTAAAAATTATTAGTCAGCAATATTAACTGTTAGTTACTGAAAAATAAATACTGAATCATTGGTGCCACATTAGATATCAGGTCATGAAATTTCTGGTCACAAGGTTGCCATTAGCGATTAGAAATTTGTTGATTAAACAAATTACAATTCAATCATGGAGAATAAGAATTTCGTTAATTAAACGAAAATGTTTTCGTTTAGTCCAATTTTTTTTTTTTTTTTTTTTGCAATTACGGTCTTACATTTGAATCATCTTCATTATTACTCAAAATTTCATTAGTATTTAAAAATTATTAGTCAGCAATATTAACTGTTAGTTCCTGAAAAATAAATACTGAAACATTGGTGCCGTATTATATATCAGGTCGTGAAATTTCTGGTCACCAGGTCGCCATTAGCGATCAGAAATTTAAGGCTCGCTAATGAAAGACGCTATCCGTAAGTAAAGTACACTGCTTTTTAAAACATTTCCTTTTGTGAATGTTTATTTTTTTTATTTTTTAGGCAATTAGTTGGGTGTTTATCTATTTTAACAATTTAATTATGTTGCATACCTTAGAAACTTTTCTTTCGAGATATAAACGCACACACAGAGTATCGTTTAAAAACTTTCAAACATTTTTAAAACATAAAGAGCTTCGTTTTCAAATTTTGAAGTGTCGCACACTATATAACGAGTTGGCTTTTTATTCCCCTTCAAAAATTGTCCTCATATTATGTGCGAAAGCCCAAACTTATGTTTCAATATGACTTGCTATGTATTTTTTTCATGTAAAATCGATTGGTGCACTGAAAATGCCAAAAATTGCAACTATAATTATTTTTTTCGAGTTAATTGAAATATTAAACTGTTGGTGCAGAAGCGTGTTTTTTTATGTGAACTTTCATGTGTTTTATGTGGTGTTTGAAACACCGCTAACTGCCAAAGTTGCATCTGGGCGAAAGTAATCCCAACGTTTCTCACTCCTCAAATGCCTACAGAAGAGGAATATACCAACGATTTTGCGGGATCTTGACTTTGCATGACGAAATTTTTGAAAATTATAACAATTTTAAAAACCATACAGAGGTATCAAAACTCAATTACTTTTTTTTTTTAAGTTGTCTCAGAATATTGCTCACAAGGCGGAAAAAGAAATTTACAACAACATAAAAAATTGAACTTGCAAAACATTTTTTTTTTTTCATCAATTACTCATTTTTTATTTTCACCTATTTTCCTTACTTTTCCGGTAAATTTCCTTCTGAAAACGGAGCTAGATTGTATGTAATGGAAAAAACACATTTGTTTTCTCATACTGTGGGACTTACAGAACAGCTCTTCATAGTTGACAAAACGTGGGAAAATATATACAATTTTCACTTATATCATGGAACTTCGTCGTTTCGACCCAATGTGCGTCGGAAGAACATTTTACTTGCTCTCGCCCAACAATTGATAAGTTCTAACTCTCCCCATATTATCCTTTTTCTACTTAGAATTAAATGCATTTTAAAATTCAATGCTATATTTCATTGTATTTTCATAATAGAGACCGCTCATCCATGCATTTTGCAGTATAAGCTGCCATATGTCAGCATGTTGATCATGGTGGTATCTATGATCTGATTAAAAGTTCCGTAACTTTTAATAAAATCATGGATACAACTTGAATAATTTTTATTAATGAGTTTCATATTTTATATAAATATAATAAATGTTACTGATAAGTAAATACCGCTATATAGAAAAAAACAATTGGAAAAAAAGCCTGCATTACATCTTAAATAAAGGCTTTTTAAACTAATATATATTATATATACGTATATATGGCGACTAGCATTTTTAGTCTGGCGACTGCTTTTAGACTTTTTTCGCTGTCTGGTATACATAATTAAGGTAACACTGTGGAAAAATACAGGAAATGATTAAATATAGCGGAAGCATTGATTTGTATGTTAGTTGAAATTTTTTTCGAACTTCCAGGTAAACACCCCAAAGTTTTCGTTTAATGTGCTGAAAACGTCCTTACATTTGCATCTATACGTCAATATATTATAAATATTTTGAAATAAGATTTTGTTTTGTAAATATATTTTACTATACTGGAATTTCATTTTTTTTTCATTTTGATAATAGTCATTGCCCGTATAACAATAATAGCATTTTTAATTTTTGACTACCGACAATTTAATTAAAAAGGAGTACTATTTCTAAGTTAAATATTATGTGATCAGACATAATGAAAAAGAAGAATTCTGATTTATTAAATAAAAAGGTAAGGGTGAGAAATAATATATGATTCTCAAATCATACAAACATAATAAAATCAAGCTAGCACGCAACTTAATCAAATATAAAAATTTTCTTTTCAATGCTAAAGTCTTCATTTGGAATTATTAAATGCATTAAACTAACAAAATAAAGATCGATTTAACCCCCAATCAAACATGAAATTTTAATAAAAGTCTATTTTTACTTAGTAATAAAATAATAATAATATTATTATAGGTATGTTGAATTTTGGAAGTTCAAAACATTGAACAGTAATTAATACAAGTGTATGAAAAGTATTTAAAACATAAATGGTTTTCCAGCTGCAGCAGTTGGAAATATATGGTACACTCAGAATAAATTTATTTTGAGTAAAGCAAAAAAAAAAAAAAGAGAGAGAAAATAATTTAATATTGTTGTCATTTAAAAACACTTTAAAAATAAATTCTGTGCGAAAATATAATTTGTCATATATTACCAAAGTTAAAAAGTAATAGTTACAATCAAAAATCCTTTTTTTAAAAGTAATCATCATTTTTTAGTTATTTCAGGACATTTCATAAGTAAATAAATGGCTGTAACTTTTTTAATAATGGATGAAAAAATGAAATCTGTTAACAGACATGAAAAAAATCAGTATTTTAGACATATCGTCGCTACCATGTCAAACTATCGAATGTGAAAAAATGCATTTTTCAATACTTTTAAAAATTAACCGATTGTCACCGCTAAATTTTTATAGTATTCTTCCACTGGTTGCTAGTTTGGTTTCCTATTTTATTCAGAAATTTCAAATCCATGTTTATAAAAAAAAGTGGCGTTTTTTTAAAACCGATTTTTACTTTTATTTTTATTTTAAGTCGTTTCAAAAGCAAAGTTTTTTTTTGCTGGTGATCAATCGCAGTGTCATAAAAGTAACATTTAAATTAATTACTTCGTAATCAAATGTAGAATATTTGTTTTTCTAGAGTTGAATGAAATTACTCAAATTAGTTTATTCCCTACAATATATTATTAGGCTGTTTTCACGAATGCATTTCCATAAATAATTTTAACTTCTTGCAAACAAGTCAATGATACATTGGTACATTCTTCTGTGACATCCCCCTTTGATAATTTTTTCAACGGTCATTGGACAAATTCCTTATAAAAAACAAAAAATAATTACTAAAGTTATAATTATAAAATGCAACCATAAAGAAAATAAATGAAGAAAGTTTGTCCGATTTGCTGAAAATATTTCTGTAATTTTATTAATGAATGATGTAGATAAAATGTAATGCTCAAATGCGTGTTCTTTCAGGTGCTGGGCTTATATTAAAGTAATTTTTGATTTGGAATCATAGAAATTGCATGAAGTATTTTTAAATATGAGTTTATTGTACAGTTGTGGAAGAAAAGGATACTCCCTCCCATCCTCACACTAGACTAATTCTGCGCAAATCATCGTATAGAAATGTTACTGGTACCGATCGATAAAAAATGAGATCTTCATTTATGTGGGGGGGGGGGGGGGGGGGAACGTCTACATATTAATAACAGCACAAACTTTATTTTTTAAAACAACTTCCACATTTTATACTGTTTTGAGTTTCTTACATCAAAGCAGCTCGAAAGAGAGGCATAGCTTATATACTTTTTCTTAAATTTTCATAGAGTTATAAAAGAAAATGTTTTAGGGATGTACCATAAATTTCGGAAATTAAAATTAAGATTTTACAAAGTGCATAAAACACTCAATTAGTCACTAGTAAAATTATGTAGAAATTTAAAAAGTACACTTCGAAGATGATTAAATGCGCCTGTGGTCAATACCACATCTCTCCGCCAAATTGCACATACGGTACGAACAGCGTTAGCACCTACAGAGTTGGTCGCAAAAATCAACAAAAAATGAGGAGTATTTTAGACAGTCCCTTAGACTGTCGAAAAGTAAAATCCCTCTATATTTCGTTAACAATTATTTAAATGATCTGTAAACGTAAACATCCATGTTTTTAATGATTATGGTCCATTTTATGTAAATACTGATATAGGTCTTAATTCATATATATATATTTGCATATGTATTGATAATTTTCACAATAAAAAATATGTTTTTGAATCGGAAAAAAGCTTGAAATATGTTTGGTTTATCCATTCTAACGCTTTAAAAAAGAAAGAAAAAAAGCAAAAGAAAATTCAATCAGATAATTTTTGGGGAAGATATCAATTACAGTTTGTCACGTTAGCGTAGCATCCTTAAATTTTGACATTTTGTAATTCCATGAAGGTTTAAGGAAAAACATATAAACTGTACCTTTTTATAGGTTGTTTTGATCCAAGGAATGCATAAACGGTGTCAAACGTTGGAGCAGTTTTTAATATGTAGACGCCCCCTAAACCCTTATCCATACATAACGTTTAAGAGTAGATGTGATTACTAATCGATTGTTACCGGTCGCAGTTTTTTACGATGGTTTTCTGTAG
The DNA here is from genome assembly GCA_963931845.1 of Maratus michaelseni. Lineage (NCBI taxonomy): Eukaryota > Metazoa > Arthropoda > Arachnida > Araneae > Salticidae > Maratus > Maratus michaelseni. The sequence goes on from OZ007587.1 coordinate 193,735,906, forward strand.
AATTAGTTGGGGGAGGGGGGGGGGTATACCTTTTTTTTATCACGACTGTGCATTATTTTCTTTAAAGAAATTTTTTTCATCCAGAAAAGTTTTATATTTTATTTCATAACATACTATATACACACAGAAAAGTCTTATTTCATGATTTATAAAACTCTCAAATCAACAGTTAAAATTCGTAATTTCAGCTTTTGTCACCCCCTTTAGAATGACGGGTTTGGCTTTCAAAAATTGACAGACGAGTTTGTTGTAAGTTGCATTAAAATTCCTTGATAGTTCTGTATTACGAACAACCGGTATCTTTCTAGAAAAAAAACGGTATTAAAAATCTATTTAGTTTTTCTTCTACAAATAAGAAATGTGGGTGAATAGATTGTTATTAGGGAAGAGTGCGATTTGACACACACTCACTCATTATATTGAAAGTGAAGTAAGTCATTAACCACAAAGTCACAAAATACTTATGTAAGAAGTTCCTGGAACGTCGACTAACTCCTTCCCCTACAATCTGTAAACGCTTGGCGACAGCAGAACCACATTCGATTGCATAATGCATATTAATTGATGACACTGGTCGGCATCAAAAACCTCCCTGTGAAAATAATGATTGTTCCTGACAGATTTAACAATTTATATGTGCATATATTGTACTGGTATCTTTAAAATTAAAATAGTTTTCCCTTGTTAAAACATTAGATCTGAAAGCGCTCTATTCTTTTTAGTTATTTATAATTTCGTAAATATTTTATAACAACAACATTTATATAAAAAGCTTTTTCCATGTTATTCTAGCTACTTAGCGGTTCCAGTGGCTACATAATCAAGATAATCAAAAGTGTGTTTTAAAACTATTAATATCGTCCATTATTAAGACAAAAAACAAAGGACAAAGTACACAAAAGTTTTGTTAATGTTATATCTTTTGAAACTGAAAAAAACGAATTTGTATGAATTGAAAACATGAGTCGAAATCCAAAAGGTTATGCGTACAAATGAAATGAAATTCATAAAATAATAATAATGACAATAATAATATTTTTACTCTGCATACTTAAAGGGTTTTCGTTTACTTTTAACAAATTTTGCACAAAATTATGTGTATATTGGAAAAATACCTCAAAAATTGTTTGAACTATATTTTTCAACAAAAATATAGACTATTTGCCGCCTTATGGTGCAAACCATACTTCGATATTACAATTTGTTAAATTTTATTAGTTTTGAAATATAAATGGTTTTATGAAACTCTTTGAACTTTTTTTTTTTTTTTATCCTCGAACATTTCCACTTTTGCCACGGCTTATGGGTGTATACCGCACTTCTAAACGACAATATGTTCAATGTTTATGATTTTTTTTCATTTTATCTGAAGTTTTTTATGAGTCTTTTTAAACTATTTTGTTTTCTATTGTCACAAAAAATTCTACACTTTGATAAGTCTTATGGTGCAAACCATATAACGATACCACAATTTGTTAACATTTTATGAATGTTTAAATTGTGTACGGACTTGTGGGACAATCTATATATGAGCTTCAGCTTGAATAATATTAGAAATATTAGAATGATATATTTTCCCTAACATTGGGGTGTTAAATCTTCGCTATTAATTGTGCTAATGTCGGCAAGAAATAGTTCACCATTTCATTGTTAATATTTTTAATGCAAACCCAATATTTCTGTATTGTTAGCGCTTTACTGCAAATATTTTCACTGTAAATCCAACATTTAACCAATATTGGTATTTCATTGGTAGGTTCGCCTATTAAGTCAATATTAGCGTAATTTTAGATCCCATTATAAATAATATAATCAATATGATTTTGTTGCTAGCATAGAAACTGATTTATATTTTGGCTAGCTCTTTGTTGGTGAAATTAAATAAATAAATAATTTAATTTAAAGTAAATAAACTCTTCATTTGTGTTTATTGCTCTGATTCACATCTAGTAAAATTTGTAGTAATTAAACAAACACAAAACTGTTTGATTTTCACCGAAAGCTTTTCGTATTGATATTTGTAACTTTCTATTTATTAAAAAAAAAAACTGAGTACATCCATATACATCATTTTGTTTAACGTAAGTAAATGTAAATGAAAGTATACCCTTAAGTATGCTGGGTCAAAAATATATTTTTGTAAATATTATTATTATTATTATTATTATTATTATTATTATTATTATTATTATTATTACTATTTTATGAATTGCATTTCATATGTATGCATGCATAACCTTTTGAATTTCAATTCATGTTTTTAATTCATACAAATTCGTTTTTTTAGTTTAAAAAGAAATAGCATTAGCAAGACTTTTATACACTTTGTTCTTTGTTTTCTGTAGTAATAATCGACGATACTAATTAGTTTCGAACACACTGTTGATTATCTTGATTAGGCAGCCCTTGAAACAGCCAATTTGTTTACAAAATAGGAAAAAAGTTTTTTATATAAAAGTTGTTGTTATGAAATATTTACATAATTTTAAATCTTTTTAAATCCATTGATTTTCTGCAAATGCGATGGTTTGTAGTGGCTGTACTTCGCAAGCTGAGCAGTTGTGTAAGGTTCGCCAGGAATAAGTTTATACGTAAAACCCTTCCTGGATAACGTCTGATGAGTTGCCTTACTCGACGCTACCAAAGTTGTTCGCAAACGTGCATACAGCATGGGAATTGTAAATAATAGGTAAGCATTATATTGTTGATTTTAGACCCCCTGTCTTTTGCAAAATTTTTTATATATATACCACTAACCAGGCCCCTACCTGCCCGGCATGAGTGCCTAGTGTGACGAGTTAGTTCCAGAGAGCGAGGCGAAAATCGCCTGATCACATCATCGCTGTGATCCACCTGACAATAGCCTTGTTGGCATCGCTGCAGTGCTCCCTAGTGATTTGTTACAGTTCTCTTTTTTTGCTGGTTCAAGGTTTCTGTTTAACTTTGTTGAATTGGAAGATTAAAAAAAAAAATTGAGGAAGAGAAAGGAATCGGTCTCGTAATTTAGAACCGTGGTCAGGTGACGAGACCTTCACGTGACTAGGCACCCCCAGAGGTATAATTCACAGGAAACTTATATCCATAACAGACGAGTTGAGAAAGTAAAACATAAGAAGAGAGGTGCGGTCTGACATACCGCATTTATTTATGGATCCTTCATTTAAAAATTAGTATGAAATTGTACAGATATGTTTGAACATTGATGCTTTGATACTTTGAACATTTTCTTAATATGAACTTTGATATTGTGAATTGAATGATACTTTGAACATTCACCTCAAGCGATGAAACAGAGAAAAATTTCAATTTTCAAAGAAATTTTCACACAGAAGATATTTTTAAAACATGGTTCCACTGTCTACTTCATCAAAAAATGTTCTTAGGTGAAGTCGACACAGTGCGGTCTCAGAGGCTGGAACTCACCTGCAGGATTCTTGCTGCCGATCGCCATTGCACCAAATCGCAATAAAATGTTTCATTTGGCGTTTCATATATATATATTCATTTATTTAACACTCTAACATGCTATCCTGAATCCAGAGTTAACTAGAGTAAACTATTTAGAAATAAATCGGGCTGGAATTTTTTTCCTCGATTTTAGAATGCATCTATAATACTCCTGTTTTATTAGTTTCTATAACCGATAGTTCAAATTAGATTAATAACTATTCTAATAATAATTACAAAAAGTGGGGATACACGTTGAAAAGGAAAAAGGGGGTATGTTAGGGAGTTTAAAGGATGAATTTAGAATCAGTGTTTTAAGATGATGCTATTGCCAACTTTATTTGAATTTGTCCATGGTTTTTCTTTAATGAATAAACAAATTGCTAAGGCTAGTCAGAAGTCAGTGAGAACCCTGCTCACCTATTACGGGTTAAATAAGAAAGCTGCAGACCTCTTTATAAAAGCTAAGACAGCGCGACCAGCGTTTTTATCTTTTTTTTTTTTCACTGAAATTTGCTCAAAATAAATAAACAATATAAAATGATTGCTACGATTAATCAAATTATTTAATTTAAATTTTAAAGGATTGTTAATTACTCATCTTTAGATCACTGACACTTGAACCTAAGTTTCAATAATCATGTACAAAAGTTGTTCCCATAGATATTCACAGAAGAAAGAAAAGTTTTTCCCGCCCTGTTTCCAGCTTTATTTTTCAGGGAATAAAACTGATGAAAGTCTATTTGCAGTGGCGGTTTTAGTAGCCATGGTGCTTTTGACGAAATTTTTTAACAAATATCTTCTATAAAAATTATTAAGTTCTAATAAAATATTTTGTGCATTTCCTTCTCCTTAGTTTTTATCGTCCCTGGTGGTCGCTCGACCTTGCTCCCATCTGAAGCCGGTACTAAGGTAGTTGCGTAATTACTCAAATCACTTGTTAATATTTTAAATAATTTTTAGTATTATATTACGGAAATTTTCTTTTTCTTTTTCCCACCTCTCACTTTATGAAAAAAGTTTACCTTCCAAGCTCCGTAGATAAGCTGATTCAATATGTGAATACCCTCATGGACAGTGGTATAGTCGTAAAAAGTTCAGAAGATATATGGTAGAGAGTATTATACGGTATAGCTTAATTTCAGAAATACGAAGTTCCTGAAAAATATCCATAAGATATACGGCGCGTATATCCACCATTACATCCCTACTCATCGGACTATCTTCATAATCCTTCTTTTTTAATTTTGGTAAAAGAAATGTTGAAAACGAAACAATTTTTCACTGCTTGGTCAGCTAAATTTTAGTTGATATACTACTGGTAGAAATCTTATGGAAACAAACTAAGTCAGTGAACTCTTAAAGCAAATGGCTGAAACGGAGTATTTTCAATTGCAACGTCCAGTTAAAACCGGAGGGGAGTGGCGGAAATTCAAGGTCTGACAAATCTAATCTAGTCTGACCAAACCAGATGCTTTTAAGAGGGAAAAAAAAAAAACTCAACGAAATATTTTTTTTTTCTGCTAGTAATTGCCATTCCATCCCCTCCCCTTCTTCCACTATCTTTTATTTAAGAAACTCCTTTAAAGGTAAATTTTAAAAATAAACGTAAAAACAAAATTCAAAATTATGTTTTGTCTTCAGTCAAAAGCGACTCACGAAATTTCCAACGATGTTCTCTGAAACTAGCAATTTAACTAGAAACGGCTGCTTATTTAGTTCTTTCAGCCACGAAACCTATCCATGGTATTTTATTTGTTCTTGCGTTTAGCTGTCTTTTCTGCCTTCATTTATTGCACGTCGAGCCGTAATCATCAAAAAGGCGTGTAAATTCCTTTCTATACAATAACGAGTACCAAAATGCCGGGTATATTTTACTATAAAATTACTGTAATTGTTCAAATTCGTTCCAGTTAAATAAATATCCGGTCTTAGAATGCTTTCTATAAATTTTAAGAGTTTTAAAGCATATTTTATTTTCTTTAACTTTCTTTTCTTTTCGTTTTTTATAATAAAATACATTCAAGGACTTTTAGGTTTTGGTTTTATTTCTTTTTTCATGCAAAAAACGTGAAAAACATGGGCATCGTCAAGGTGAAAAGCAAGTGAGGGGGCCATGGGTTTTTGAGTTTAAATAACTAAATTTTCTTTTTATCTGATGATTTTGAAAAATAAAAAAAATATTATTTTCGAGTAAATTAAAATAATTAAATACAAAGAGAAAATGACCTAAGGATTTTTCGCCGAACCCCACGTACAAGACACTTAGTTTTGTTTTTTGCGTTAAGGTGGTTAATAAGTTATCTTAACTGCAATCTGTTATCTGTTAACTGTTATCTTAAAGGATTCAGGGTGGATTGAACTAATTGACAAAATTGTTTCAATTCTTCAATTTGAAAAATATCGATAGAAGCTTACGGATGTTGGTCCGTGAGATCTCAAATCTCCTTCGCTAATGTTAAATCTGTGGGCGCTCATGCATTTAACTTTAGCGAGGAAAATTTGCGATCTCACTGACCAACATCTTTATTCTTGGCTTTTTAATATTTCTTGTTACGTCTCTTTATTGCTTTTTTATGTTAACATGTTAAAAATTGTCTTTCACAGGTTATTCTGACAACAATTTCTTAGTTTAGTTTATTGCATGTTTAAATGTTTATATTTTCCATTTTAAAAAAATTTGATCTAGGCAATGGATCTAGGCAATGGCACATATGTTCCAAAATCTTGCCCCTTCTGGACTAAAATTCTGTGGTCGCCTATGTGCAGAAAGGACAAATATTTATTTAAGGATATAGTCCGATTCTTGAAATCAGTTGCGCAAATTTATTTTTCGATTACTTGAATTTTTCGAAATGGCAATAGATAACAATATAATAAATTATAACACCTTGTAATAGTATATTACTTTAAAATGCTAAAGGTGTAAAATTAACTACTATAATATAAATTAAAATAACTTTTATTAGTTGTTTTACATGTTTCGACTCTTTCTGAGTCATTTTCAAAAACAAAATGAGAATATTCTAAAGCTGCACGGGCTTTGAAGTTATTATTTTCATGTACTTTTTTAAAAATTACGCACGTTATCTATTATTTTTACTTGATTGTTTATTTTCATATCTTTGACCATAAAGTAATTCTAGCCAAAGTTTCGGTAAATTGAAAGATGCCGCATCGTTACATATTGTATTTTTGCGCGTGAGTGTCTCTATGGTTTCTCTTATTATGGATGGATAATATAGACTGGAGGGAAATATTATTTTACTTTCATTGAATTTATTTGGATGGTTTCTTCTTGATATAATCTTGCCAGGGCTGTAGTTTTTCTATTGTATTTAATATCAGCTATGTGCTCTTTTTTTCTGCAATTAAATTTCCTGCTGGTCATGCCTATATATTCTTGGATCCGTCTTCTTTAATAAAAGGTATTTCATATACTCCTGAATAATTCTCAAAATTAATTGGGTCAATTTTACTGCAAATGATATTCTTTAATTTCTTAGGTGGTTTGGCTATTAAGCAGATATTGAAACGTTTAAGGCTGTGTTTTAATTTTTCAAAAAAGCTTGGATAATATTGCAGAGTGTAAAGTTTGTATTTTTGCGAATCAAAGAAAGATGATTCGCAAAAATACAAACTTTATACTCTGCAATATTATCCAAGCTTTTTTGAAAAATTAAAACACAGCCTTAAACGTTTCAATATCTGCTTAATAGCCAAACCACCCAAGAAATTAAAGAATATCATTTGCAGTAAAATTGACCCAATTAAGTTTGAGAATTATTCAGGAGTATATGAAATACCTTTTATTAAAGAAGACGGATCCAAGAATTACTACATAGGCATGACCAGCAGGAAATTTAATTGCAGAAAAAAAGAGCACATAGCTGATATTAAATACAATAGAAAAACTGCAGCCCTGGCAAGATTATATCAAGAAGAAACCATCCAAATAAATTTCAATGAAAGTAAAATAATATTTCCCTCCAGTCTATATTATCCATCCATAATAAGAGAAACCATAGAGATACTCACGCGCAAAAATACAATATGTAACGATGCGGCATCTTTCAATTTACCGAAACTGTGGCTAGAATTACTCCATGGTCAAAGATATGAAAATAAACAATCAAGTAAAAATAATAGATAACGTGCGTAATTTTTAAAAAAGTACATGAAAATAATAACTTCAAAGCCCGTGCAGCTTTAGAATATTCTCATTTTGTTTTTGAAAATGACTCAGAAAGAGTCGAAACATGTAAAACAACTAATAAAAGTTATTTTAATTTATATTATAGTTGTTAATTTTACACCTTTAGCATTTAAAAGTAATATGGCAATAGATGTTTAATCACTTGTCAGTAGATGTGATTGAATCAAGGGGCATTCTTATTATTTTATTTTTTCTAGTGTTTAATTGTCTGTTCAGTTATCATTTATTGCACGTTCAGTCACAATCAACAAAAATGCATGTAAATGCCTCTCTTTAGAAGTATTACGAATCATAATATAGCGTGTCCGAGAACGGTATTTATCATTCTAAACATTAATAAAAAAAAATACTAACAGGTGAAATCAAATGCAGTTTGCTGCAAATTACCGCTCTAGCTTTCCCTAGAAAATTGTACTGTACATGATTACATCTTTGAAATGATTACATCACCATAATCACCATGATTACATCATGGTGATTATGGTGATGTAATATATATACTTGTAAGTTCTATGTTAAATCAGTATGGCTTAAAAAGAAATTTTAATTGTAATGTACATCCCATTTATACAGTATGTTATTTCAGGTATATAATCCTAACTATATATGTCATTTTAAATATATAATATGTTTGTTTCATGAAACAAATTAAGGTGAATATTCCAATTAGACGCATTTTTGGAAAAGCAGAAAGGAAAACTATAAGTTATTTCAATTGCATTTTATTGAAAACGGAGATATTTAATTTTCTTTTAGCTCCCCGGTGATTGCTATCTCCTTATTATAAGAAAATTTGCAACTATAATAATATAAAAAAAATTATCAAACGATACTACATTATATTAAGTTTTTACTTTAGCATCTTCAATAATTCATGTTAATGATATGATTCTGAATATTAATTTTTATTTTTAGTGACATGAGTAGGATTTAATTTTTTTGCAGATTACATTTTACAAATTAATTTTGTTTTATCAATAAATTTGCAAATTAATATAAGAGAAAAGATGAGAACATTTTTGCGTCAGTGAGGAACATAGAGCATGGAAAAAAAATGAACTCTATTCTTTACGCAGAAAATTTATTGATATAATATATTGTAGTTTGGTTATTACCTCCTTATTTTTGGCCGTTCTTAGTATCCAATGTGAGAATTTAACTCAGATGATTTTCTTTTAACTATATTCTGATTATAAAAAAAAAAAAAAAAAACTTGTTTTTAAAAGGAGAAAAAAAAAGTTCATATTTGTAATTTTTTATAGTTAATTTGTGTGTAAAGTTATAAATAAATAAATTTGTGTATTACAGTTGAATCTCATTTATCTGGTCTTAACCACATATTCAAAATATCGGTTAATGGTGAAAAACATGGAAAACGTAGTAGAAAAATATGAGTATATAATTTGGAAATTACCGATTTCAAAAGTACAAACAAAAGTATAGAAATAGCTGTGGTTTTATTTCAAACACTGATAAATAAAAATGCATTGTTCCATAATATTAAGCTTGTATATTTAAATAAATGAATAAATAATCTATTTTTAAAGTAGAAATATGCTTTTATTGAAACGCCTTCATAAACTAGCGTTTTTAAATGAAAATTTCCCCTTTATTTCTCATAGAAAACACCTATGGTAGAATAGTCCTGAATTGCACCTTTCATGGTGTCCTTAATCGGTAAGGACAACACAGGTAACAAAATGCTATTGCGCCAATATTGTTAGATTAGATATATTTAAGCCAACATTGGATATATCTTAGCTATATTATGATCTAAATTTGCGATATTGTCATCAAATATTGCCCTGTTTATATTTTGTGTATATTAGATCAATATTAGCAAGAAATAATTCACCATTTCATTGCCAATATTTCTGCAATATTTCTGCAATATTTTCATTGCCAATATTTCTGCAATATTTTCATTGCAAATATTCCTAATGGAAATATTTTCGATTAATTGCAATATTGGCACCTTTTTGAGCCCCAATACAACCACTATTTCCTTTCTATTATGGGATAACGAAAATCAAAGAAGAAAATTATTTTGTAATATAAGACATCAATACTGAATAAAGAGGAACATTTTCATCATAATACGTATTTTTGATGGGGAAAAAATAGTGTTTTGACCATTTATTGCTTTGTCTGAGATGTCTTATAACTTATAGGATATCTCGCAGCTCTTAAAATTAATCAAATGACTTCAGTTGTCGTGACGGATAATGTGAAGTGTTAATTAAGAGGAAAGTTGACTATCAAATTAATAATTTTCTGTTATCATTAAAATCTCTATATAAACTTTGACTGACATAAAACATGTGACATTTTCTTGGTGGAAAAGGGTTTCTTTAACAAAAATAATGCATAAGTTATTCGGATTTTAAAATTCTTCGTGTGATTTTTAAATGATTCAAAACCAATGATTATATTAATATAGCCTCAGTTCCTGGAAGTACGAATATTTGTGCATTATTTTTAATATATACAAATAAATAAAAAAATTGTAGAAGTATTTTTTGTAAGTTTTCCAAGCTTTCTCAATATTTTCTCTTAATTGTATAGCATGCTTGAAAATTCTGAAAGGGATTGGAACAAAAATAATTCGCATGCAACACGATAATTATTCGTTATAGATGAGATATTGAAACTGCATAAACCTTGTTTAAAACGTGATTGGATTTAAGAGATTAAGGGACTTAATCTTCAAAAAAAAAAATCAATTTTTCGAAAAAGCCATGTATGTAGCAGCAACATATTCTGTATAAAAGTATAATATCTGTATAATATCTGTATAATTCTGTATTTTGTAGACATATTCTGTCTGCAAACTGCACAAACAAATTCCTCTAATTACGCTTGTTATAACTGAAAATGTGGCAGGTATTCTCTAAGTAAACAATGACTAAAAGGATTAAAGTATCTTTTTAATCAAAGCATTTTTTTTTTAAACGATGTGTTTTAAACCAGTACCAGAAATATCTCAGTAACAGAAAAATCTAAACTTTTTCTTTATTTAAAATGAAACTGGTTTATTTCTCTAGTCCTTGACAGATGTTTTTCGTTTATTTTTTTGTTCGTTCGTCTTTTATAATCAAAACAAAATCAGTTTTTTTTCTTTTCTTTTTGAAAACTGGTGTAATAAATTTGACAGTTCGTTAAAAATGCAAAACTCTAAAAAGTCTTTTGTCAAGGACTATAGAATTATGTATACTAGGCCATCCGACCTGGTCTTCCCCGGTTATAGAACGTAGGTGAAAACCTTTTTTTCTTTCATTTTATTGAAAACTCTAATAAATTTTTCACATTTAATGTATTTTTATATTCTCCACTAACATAAAAGGCATTTTTATATGAAATACATTAATAATCTATTCAAAAAAAGTTTTTAAATTTATTAAAACAAATACTTTCATATTACCTGCATGCAAGGAGTTAATAGCCGAAGTAATCAGCAAAGATTTCGATACTTACAGCAGCGTTTTTGATTTTCATAATTTCAGTGGTTTAAGCGCATATTTCGATTCGTGCATATTTAGCGCATATTTTCGTCCGTTAAAAATACGTTTTTAATTTATATTCTTTTTTATTATTTAATTTATTTAGTCATGACGTTTTAATTTCCATGTGGAAGTTTTAAATAAACATTTAATTTACTTATGGTGTTACATTTTCCAGGATTAAAAAATATTTGTTTGTTTTTTAGAGTGCACTGTAAAAAAGGAAAAATTTTTTCTAAACTTAAGTAAAAGATAATATAACTACAAACGAAAATATACAATAACCTCTTACGAGTTATCCACGACTACGATTCCCAAAAGCTTCTTTCTCTTTAGAAACCTCAGAAATTAAAATATTTGTGATTTTTAAAGAAGCATTTATACAAACAAAGTTCCTTTTGCTGCCACAGATTTTCGTAAACGTTTCTGAATAGTTGTTATAGTGTATTAATTAGTTTTCACAACCCGAAATATAGATTTTTCGGATACTATCAATTCTCAAATAAACATCTTCATATTCAAAAAACCTGTTTTACAGACAAACATAATAAATTAACAGCGTTAACACTAATATTGAAATTAATATTATTTTGCTACTCTTGAATATACATACATACATACATATATATATATATATATATATATATATATATATATATATATATATATATATATATATATATATATATATTAAGTTATGCAGCAGAAAATGTATACTGGAGAACTGATAGCATTTGGAAAACCTATATTCCAGGTTGAGAAAACTGATTAATGCATTATAAAAAGTATTCAAAAAAGTTTCCAAAAATTATTGACAGCAAAAGAAACTTTGTTCTTTATAAATAATCCTTTAAACACCTCGAAAATATTTTTTTTTTCTGACGTTTCTTAAGATAAAGAACGCTTTTAGTGATCTTGGGTAAATCGGAAGAGGTTATTATATATTTTTCTTACGTGGTCATAATTATATTTTCGTAGATTAAGAAACATTTGTCTTTTTTTCACCGTGCACCTAGACGTCAAAAAGACAAAAAAACTTTATAAAATATCTTTTTTTTTTAAGCCGAAAAAACCCTCTTAAATAACTCTTTGGTTAAGGTTGACATAATTAATAAAAGAAAAAGTTAATTTGCCAAATAACAACTTAAGTCAAACGCTAATTTTTGTTCATTTGTTTTAAATTAATTAATTTAATTTAATTTTTATTTTATTTCTTTCTCCCACTCTGTTCCTTTTATTTGCAATGTCCTCCATCTCCTTAATAAAATGTTACTGAATTGAGAGTGCATTATACATAACTTCATTATACTGTTACACTATTCCGTTCAATTTATTTCATGCGACTAAATAGGTTTTTTTTTTCTTTTCAGGTGAGTGTTGTTTTAATTACTTGGTTTGAATTATGATTTCTTGAAAACGGTAAGCCTTATTGTTTTGTTTGTAAAAAACTTTATTTCATTTCTTGAGTTTAAAAAAACAACAGATATTTACATCTGTTCTCGACCAAAATGAAATGACACAAATTTGTGAAACAACTTTACTTTATACTTTTAGAAAGTATGCCACAACTGAAGACACGTGTGGAAGAAGGTGTTGCAGGGTGGTGCAAAATTTTAATTAGATTAACTATTGAAAACTAACGATTAAAAGTTTAATCATGACTAAAGATTGACGATTGAACTTTATCGTCAATCTTTAGTCATGATTAAACTTTTAATCGTTAGTTTTCAATAGTTAATCTAATTAAAATTTTGAACCACCCTGGGTGTTAGTCCCATTTTTCTCAGAAATTGCTTTATTTTGTAGATGAAAATGTTATCAGTAAACTATGCTCCCTATATGGTAAAGCCAAAATGCTAAGATTTCAATTATTTTCCTGAAGATATAATACATCATTTTTTAATACTTAAAATTTTTATGTTTAATAATTTAAATAATGATAATAAGTTTTAATGTTTAATAGGCTATGATGTCATACACTCACGCACAGATTTTTTTTTTTTTTAATCGGTTATAAAAAAGAAAAAAGTCGCCAAATTTAGGGGATTTTTTTCCTTTAATGGCAACCTAGCCATTGTATTAAGTTATTCGTTTGGCGCCGTCTTAAAAATCACGCCAACCAAAAAGTCGCCAAACTTATGTTTATATGTTTGCGTGAGTGTAAAGCATCTGTTCCGTTTAATAATTCCATGTTAATACGTTTTTTTAAAAAGTTTAGAATCACATGCATTAACGTTTTAAACATATGCTACGAAGGAGAAAATAACAAAAAATAATAATGCAATTATAACGGAAAACTCACATAAATTTTTTTTAAATATTACTTTTGTTGTTTCTAATTTAATCATCTTCTTTAATCCGTGCTTTCATTTGGGCCAAAAATTAAAAAATTGTTAAGATACGTTCGTTAAAGTATGGATTGTCCATAAAAAGAACTTTTCCTGTTTGGAGGCATCTGTAGTTAAAACTAATGAACGGAGTGTGACCAAATTTTATATTTAGATTTTTGAAGGTACGAAGAAATAAATTCCAAGAAAAAAAAATCAAAATGAAACTAAAATAAAATTGAGATTTATAAATATTATTTGTTAGACCTTCTAATGATCTCTTTCGACTACTATAACAGATTTCGGTAATTTCATCTTTTTAGAGCATATATGTAACTCAGAATAATAAACCTCTATATACTATACCACCAAACTACCTCCAATACTATAGTATTGTATGTTTACTGTAATATGTTTAATGGACTCTATCATATACACTTTTATCTCTTTATATATAAATATATATATAAAGAGTTAAAAGTCTCTGATAAAGTTCATTAAACATATTACAGTAAACATTCTGAATACCGACAAATACATTGGACCATGGAAATTCTTCGCTATTCAAAGGTAAAATAATACAAATATATGTAGGTGTTCGAGATTGAAAATTGTTCGTTAAATAAAGATGTCCGTTCCTCGGGAGTGGCCATTAGAGAGATTTTAGTGTATTAAAATCAGAAGCATATATGAAATAACATACAACGAAATCATCTACTAACTCTAATAAAATCAGAAGTATTAGTATAAATTTTATTTATTAATAAGGGTGGTTTCTTTTTATGATTAAAGACATGGTGGAAGTTTTATTTATTTGGTAAGAAGGTTTGAACTTTGAAATAAATTCTCTTACACTGTTAAAATTTTGCAGCAAACTGTCCAGTAATTTGACCGTTTTTAGAGAAAACAGTTACATAGCCATAATTTTACTCTATTCTGACCATATTATTGTCCATATTATGGTCAGAATATAGTTAAATTATGGGTATGTAACCGTTTTCTATAAAAACGGTCAAATGACTGGACAGTTTGCTGCAAATCTTTGAGCATTTGGTGCAAAATATATACTTTTTACTTTTCCAATCCAAAATGCTCTCTTCATTTCAAACAAAGACTCGCTTTGTAATAAAGCTGGCCAATTTTGCTATCAATAAAATCGACTATTAAGAAAAATCGATGATTTATCGATAATACTATAAAACCTTTTCCATTGTGATTTTTTTTTTTTTTTTTTTTTTTTTTTTTTTATGCATTGTCTGATGTTAGGATTCGTTCCGTCTGATGTCAATGGACCGTCAATTGTTGATTATTTTCAAGAAATACATTAAACATATACATTTTTTCAATATAATAGCTTCTTTAACCAATTTCCATCCTAATTACGCAATAAACCGATACTGTATCTCCTTATTAGCAATTATTTTTCGAGACTAGTGAAAACTATAAACTAATATTCCACCTGTGTTATGATGAATAAATGAAAATTAATTTCAGAAAAAGAGTGTATAATATAAAAAAATATGGTATAAGTATAGCATATCTCTTGATTCCTTTCAAATTGATATTAAAAAAATCCCACAAACACAATTTTTTGTCGAAAATTTAGTTAGTGATGTTTAAACATCGAAACCTCTGAAAAAACGACTGATTGTCAGTACTATCGCTTGTTAAGAAATCGGAGTGGTATCGTAATCGAAATTATCGGTATTTTAGGCACAATACAAAATTGGTCGTTTGTACTCAAAGATTTTCTATGTCCCTACTCCCTACAGAAAAAAAACTTCCTATTAGCACCCGTATAAGGCCCAAAATGCATTTTCGTTCAAATTCTTTCAACTCTAAATCCTTTTACCCATTTTAAATTTTCTTTCTGCTACTTTTTCTAATCCAAAAATTGAAACTTACTATAAACGAAACATACACAATTCATTTTGTACGGACATTAGCCTTTCGATTGCGACGTAATTTTCCACTAGCTCACGTACTCTTCTCATTTATAGATAGTTCACGGATAAAAATAAGTGAAAAAAATAAAACTCTTAATACAGCTTTCCCCCGCAATACAGATTCACAATGAAAAACGTCCTATACGCGGAAATGCCCTTCAAAAGTGGATAAATCTAACAATTGCGATGGGAGATTTCTATCGCTAGGTAAACAATGTCATCAAAAAGAGAAAATAAAAAGTCGGCAAGCTAACTAGGAAGAGAAAGTTACTCGCTTATGGTTATTCCCATTTCCTTTAAATTACATTTTATCAAGTTAACTCTTTCGTGAACTGTTGTTTTAAGGACAAATTAAATGACTCAAGACGTAAATCAGAAAATTTTGTAAGAAAATAGTTCAGATTGCAATTTTATTATATTGAAATATGTTTAATAAGAGATAATGGAAGGCTGAGTTTATGAAAGAGAAAAAAAAATACTGGATGTAAAGTAAACAAATTTTGCATCGTAAAATTCAAATGACATAGTGTAAGATATTTCCTATTTACAGGGTGTACCTTCTTGTCGTTGACCAATAGGTAATCCCTAAATCTTTAGTTTTACAGGTATTGTTCCAATTGCAAAATCTTTCAAAGGTTGTTCTTCAGCATGTGAAAATCTATTTTTAAATGGCTACGAAATTTAAACGGTCCCTGGATCCTATAGCTTATATTTAGAAAAACTTTCTCCATGCTCTAACAAGTACAGCAATATTTTTTTTTTTTTTTTTTTTTTTTTTTTGGCAACGAAAATTTTCCGAATTATGATACTCTTAATTGTGTGAATTCTCGGGTTTACTCGCATTAAAAACGGAAAAACATCATGTTTTTAGTGGCAGGAAATACTGAAAATTCAGAAAATTCAAAGAATCATAACTCGGTACATTTTTGTCATATAAAAATGGAGTGTTTACTATTGTACTTGTTAGAGTATAGAAAATGTTTCTTTAAATATGCTAAGCTTGTAACTTATAGGAAGGGTAGAAGGGGGTATTTTGTTAAGTATCAGCCAGTGTTGGATATTGCTGGATGCGGTATGCCTTCAAGGAGGACCTTTGGAGGTGAAGTGACCCGAATTATCGTTCTCGTGCACGGAAAACAATTTAAATCTTGCAAAGTCCAAGGTTCAGGCCGCGCTGGTTTCGAATTCGCAAACACCGACTGAAGCTCCTCATTTTGTAGCCAGCTTGATAACCACCATTGGACTGAGAGAGCCCCTAACTAACAGTACAACCATGCTTTTACATTTTTCAAAGGAGGTATCAACAAAAGTGTAAATTGCTGTAAATTACAGAAGAACCCCGCTTTTACACTGCAATGGAAATCCCACAACTATTTTATAAGAGACATTTTCGCACTATTTAAGATTTTAAAAAATTCTGTGTTTAAATGAGATGTAAATTTCTATACTAAAATACTGGTAGAAGTTTGCCCTTGCAGTAATTTGGCCCTGTTTACCCATTTCAAGGAAGTGGGAGGGGGGGGGTGTAAATTGCGAGAAAACGTGAATTCTGGGAGCGTAAAAATGGGAACTGTACCTCTAAAATTAACAATTTAGAAATTAGCTATTGGTTAACTATAAGAAGGGACATTTTGTAAATTGTGAAATTTCATTATTGTTAAACTTTTTTAGCCTCATTTTCTATCGTACTACATACATACTCTTAGCAATACCTAAATATATAATTTGAACAGTAAAACCATAACATGTGTCAGTTCGTTACAAGTCAAAAAAGGGTGTTTCGAACTAAAAATTTTATTTAATAAAATTTTATTTAACTTTGTGTAATGTTTATCCAAATATTTACATTAGGTAAAATTTCTGGTTCAGAAAATTTCTATATAACCTAAGCTAAATTGATTCATTGGCCAGATATAATGTAAAAAGTAAATGCTTCTCATTTGTGATAATTAAATGTTCGTGTTTTGAAAATCTTCTGATTTTTTTTTTCATGTCGTTAGTTAAAAGTAATCCTATTACAATTTTAATTACAGAAATTCTGATTTAAATTTCAAAACTTAATATGAATACATAATTGCTATTTTCCATATAAAAAGGGGTTTTTTGTACTGTTAGTGGTAATCTAAAAGACAATTAAATGTAGAAAATCTGAGAGTTTTCAATTAAAAAATAATAATAATTTCCCCATATATTCTGTAACCCAGGAAGCCCGAGTTGGATCCCCTAGTAATATTAATATTGTAGAAATTTAAAACCTCATCGAATTAATAAAATAACTATGAAATAAAAGAAAGTAAATATAGCCAATTTATTAACGATAAACAAGTTTTAGTCTCTTCCGTTGTTTTGTTGAACGTGAAACGATTAGTAAAACTTTTTTTTTCCTAATTATTAGACACATAAACTGAAGAATGTCGTTCTACCCATTTTTGTTTGTAATTGCTATCTATTAAGTTCCCCATCGGTGCAAGACGACATGAAATGCTAGATGAGACGTTTGGCAAATCAAGCGTTCCTCTGTTTTTCTTTCTGTTTAGCCATCAGCAAAGTAAGAAAAGTTTTCACTAAGATAAACATATAAAAAGAAGATGAAATATGAATTTCCAAAGCCTAGTAACCCCGATTTGAGACTAGTTTCGTTTGGAAATTCTCTCCCGCGGAGTGCACGCGACATTAGCTGAAATATGAAATTTATGCAAAAATGGCCAGTTATGAAACTACCTTTAATTAATACAGTCATGGCGTCGTTATCGTATAAACAAAGGCGGATGAATTTAAAACCGATGATTTGCCCTGTAAGAACTGGATATGATGATCGAGTCTGAGTTTTATTGCATGTTGCATTTGAAATTACTTCATTATCCCACTGTAATTATGATAAGAACACCAAAATCAACACAGATATATTTGTAAAAACTGAAATTTTTTCACAGAGTGATCTCCAAATTCTGCAATTTAAACTTTTTTATTAGTTTTGCAGATTTTAACATTTTCTATTATGTTTAAATATATACAGTAGTGTCACCTCTTAATAGATACTTCGAGATATCTCATAATATGATGAAGTTAACACACTATTTTAATGACGATTCTGCATCTGACTAACTCGATGGAAGATCATGTCACTTTTATATGGAAATCTATTACACGACTTTCACCCTTCGCTCTCTTAATTCTCCTACGAAGAAAATATATAAAAGCGAAAAAAAATCTTGAATGCAAAAGAATCAAAATTGAAGTATTTCATAATAACGGTGTTTTAAGAAAATAAACAAGTAAATAACTATTGTATTTTTCGGTGTATAACGCCTACTTAAGAAACAAGAAAGTTGGTTAATTAAATTAAATTTTATAGGTGCACATTAAGTTAAATTTTACATTAAATTTTACAGGTGCACGTTATATACCGTGTATAAAAATGAAAGGTTAAAAATGAAGCATAAGAATTGAGAGAAACAACAAGAGAAAGACGCACGTGATTATTTGAATGAATGAGTGTAAGTTTCCAAGCGATTTGTGGGGATTCAAAAAGATAGGCTTAGTAGTAGCGTATATATCCTCACTTTATATTTGCTCATTTTTTTATGTTTGTACTTGTTATTATACTTTTTAATGCTCTTTGTTGTATTTTCACGATACATATTATATGAAGGTTTCTTTGCAAAAAAGAAGTGTTCCTAAATACGGCAAATATACCTAAAAATGGAAAAATACAGCCTCAAGTCATAAGTACGCGTTGTATGTCGGAATACACTAAATATAACCATTAAAACATCACAGAAACATATATATTCTTTTTCTTTTTCAATGGGACTGAGATATTTGTACCGATATGGAAGTTCGAATTTCGGTTCTTTCCCCGTGAATGGCGTGAATTTCCCGCAATGGCGCGGACGGTAAAGCACGGTTCTCGTAAGATCACCGAAAGCCAAGCAGCGTCGACCAAGGTCACTGTTTGGAAGGGTGACCACCTCTCTGGTCTGCCTCTGCTGTGGGACCGTGTACGTTAATGGGAGCTGGTGCACGTTGAATCTGTTCGTGGCTCTAAAGTCCTCCAAGTTCTATGCGTTACCTCTGGGGGTGCCAATCCAGATGCAAGTCTCTCATCTGGAATTGGTTCAAAATTAGGAGATTTCATTTCTATGGTTTATGGATCGTGCGTAGTGGATTATGACAGCTATACAGAAATAGAAAGCTGCTCACTGAGCCCAATAAGGTCAAAACAACAACAACAACAACCTTTTATTTCCTATTAAAATATTACACAGAACTACGCTGTTTAAATATGAAAACTTGCATTGTCAGAAAATACCTTTACACCTTTATATTTAAAATTTTGCGTTAAAAAAAAAAGGAGTTCACCACCCTACGAGACTCAAAACTATAGAAAACAAAAAATAATGCACGAATGTATTAATTTTGGTTGGCATAAAATGCATATAATATTCTATGAAATTCCTTTTTAAAAGTTATAGTTGTGTTTAAAGCTGTTATTGGATATCAATATGAATTCATTCAAAAACTGTCCTCAAATCTTCAAAAAAGAAACTTCCACTATTAGAAAAAAATTCACGTTATATTCACATTTTTTTCTTTATCATATTCAATTTAATTCCCTTGACTCATTAATTGAGGCATGATACAATTCATTTACGTTCCTTTAAAAAATAACGATATATCTAGTTATTAGGAACTGGTTCGTTATTGGATTACTATAATGTCAACCACACTAGCAACTGACTAGAATGGAAAAATACAAATTTTCTGTTTGTTTTTCAAATTTACTTCTAAGAACAAAAATGACCATAAAAATTCTTAAATGCAGTTTTCAATTCCTTTTAGTTAGAAAGAAGGGGTTATTTTCAATAGTAAAACAGTGTGCTTATTTACTAAATTTTCTTGATCAGTTACTGCTTAAATATATTTTCCAGTAGATTAGTTTTTTCACATAAACCTTAAGTATGTGCAGCTCCAAATGTAGATTACTTTGAACGTATAAGCATACATAATATTCATTATTTTCTACATTATTACAAAATAAAAATCTGATTCAGATTAAATTCAATTTTTGAAAATAAACTGGTATGGATACAATTAAGCAGCAAGTTAATATAAAGTTATAAGAATGTTACCTTCTTTAAGAACATATATAATTTGAATGCAGTTACAGAACAGTAAGTGAAGTAAGTTTTAAAGTATTCGGAAAAGGACTTGAAATATACAATTATTAAAAAAAGAAAGAAAGAAAGAAAATAAAAAATTCTAAAAAGTGCCAAAAGGTGCAATATTCGTCATTCTAATTTAATAAATAAAATTAAAAGAAAAATTATGATTTACATAAACTTGGATCTCCAACAAACCTTATACACCTGCAGTAAAAACACATTCTATGCAACTAATCAAAGTCCTTTCTTATCTCTTTAATTTTCAAGCGTCAACAGCTAGTAATACAAATAATGTCTAGATGTAGTAAAGCGGCCGTGAGCTTTTCGACGAGATTTATAATAGTGCCTACTAGCGACAAATTTAGAAGTCAGTTGTGTGTTTCTTGAAAACTGTATGAGACACAAGAAAACAGTCAATTACAAAATTGTATAGGAGCATTAATTTAGCTGGAAGACACCTTGTACACATTAATACTAAGAATAGAATGTGCAGAATCTCTTTTTTTGCTTGCTTCCAACATTTTTATGTCATAAAACGCGTCAGAAAGGAGATAATGTCACCTTCAATAAACAAAAACACAACTGAACACTATAGATTAAGCAACGGCGTAAAATTCCTCTTGTGACAACTTTTGCTCCTTTATGGCGACTTTCTTGACATAATTTTTTTTTTAAATCACGAACAAACAAAAGAGCGTTGTACACTTACTAATATCCTCAGTTATGTACACAAAGTATCTTTTCATATTAAATCCATGTTGCTGTACAACTTTGTAACTCACTATTTTTTTGCATCTCGTTGAATTTTCAAAATCGGCACGCTAACTTCTTACTTTGCCACTAGGAGGCGCTGTAAGTAGTCTCATCAAACAGGTTTTGGTCACTTTACTGTACATAGACACCATATTTATGACCGTAGCTGCAGGTGCTCAAAAGCTAAAAAGATGAAAAAAGGACTTTACTGTATTGCATTCAAATATTGAAATAGGCACATTTCAATATTCATTAGTTTTTAAATTATTGATTTTTAAAATGTTTGCACATTTTTGGATATACATTTGGATATACATTTTTGGGTACTTACGTATTATCCGTGCCAGTTTTAAGCCAACTGCGCCAGGCATGGAGCCAATATTACTAATTATAGTAACCCTTATATATTTTTTCTTGCTGCATGGTACATGCCTGGGAATAATCTATAATATTATTTTTTCTTATTTACTATGCTATTTACCATTTATTAATTTTACTAAAACAATGTTATTTACTATTTTTAACAATGTTATAAATTTAATAAACATACATTACATTTTATTTATTTTATATTAATTACCATTTTTAACAATGTTATTTGATAATGTTAAATTACTGCGTTTGAAAACATCATTGGCAACGATAAACAAGATTGGTACTTGGCAACCATTTTTGGCGATCAATCTCCTGGCACGGATAATACGTAAGTACCCATTTTTGTTATATGTCTTTGAGCAGTATTTTTTAATGTGAACATTTATATTTTGGTTCTTACACTGAAACAGAAATGGTCAATTACTGATGCAGCCTGATCAGTAATTGACCATTTGGTCAATTACAAGACCATTATATATTTTGGTATACATAAATATTTTAGTATAGATTTGATAAATATTCAGGATATTTTGGTCAATTACAATGACCATTAGTGGTGGAATCTCTTTTTCCAACTTACTTAAGTTGTATTTAAGTATTTAATCCTAAGATTTAATCGGTATTTAATCCTAATATGCATCAATTGATTACATTTTGCTTCAGTATTTTTCGTCCATATTTTACGAGAATTTCTAAATTCTCATCTCTGTTTTGCTACTCTTTATTTATCAATTTCCGCCAGAGACATTCTCCCGTGTTTGACTCATAAAATAATTATGGCTGTCAATAGGATTGGTTAGTATTTTGTTCTATCACTATATTAAACTAGCATGTTTGTGGCCATCACAAAACTTTCTTCTATGTAAATCAAATCGTCTGTAAACAAAATTAAATGACAATCTATCCGTTCATGAGATATAGCGAGATATATAGTTATTGCGTCAATCATAAAAAAACAGAGCATAGCTGCGACGCCTGTCGGACGGTATACATCCAAATCTAATAAGGATCTATTTCAGTGAAAATCTAACAGAATATGAAATTTGGTGAAATTCCCTACATTCGTTCTTGAGGTATAGCTATTGCGGTAATCGGGATAAATACAACATAGAAGCGCCATCTGTAGGACAATTTACACCAAAATCTAATCAGCAACAACTTATGTCAGCATCTAACTGAATCTAAAGTTTAATTAAATTCCGTGCATTAGTTCTTGAGCTATTGCTATCGCTAAAATCGTGTAAATCCTGAAAAATGCAGCAGAGCAGTGACACCTGTTGAGCGATTTACACCAAAACCTAATCAGCAACAACTTATGTCAACATCTAACTCCAAAATTTTATTAAATTACGTGCATTAGTTCCAGAGATAGAGCGCCCTCAATTTGTTTTGTCAGATACAGACACACAGACAGACAGACATACAGACAGACATATAGTCAGACTCACATACAGACAGATACGCAAACTCACTGATAGACAGATAGGAAGACTCACAGACAGACATTTTCCAAAAGCAGTCAAATCGTGTTCAAGACTCTAAAAAGTATAAATTCGTCGAAAACCAGAATTCGAATTTTTTCCCGTATCCAATACTTTCTTCTTGTAAAGACAGAAGAAAGTAATAACAACAAACTTTAGATTAGACCTATAATTTCAAATTTTAAAATTAAGGCATTTTGTTTCAACATTCGTTTCCAATGACAACTATTGAATATTCTGAGAATACATTATATGCCATGAAAATATTTCCATACAGCATCTTAGAGTAAACAAGACTAAATTTGAATTCCTAGAATAAACATTAAAGGAAAAACTGGAATTTTAAACGTAAAACGTTTTCTGCATGGAAATGTTTTCAATGCATTGTCTTCTTTTTAAGAGTGTGTTTGTATCTTGATTACATTTTATAAGCTATAATAATCACAGTTAATGAGACGAAACGGATATAAATATAGATTTCTATAATCAAAATAAGTCGCAATTCTTTTAAATCCTCAAACTAAAAAATCGATTTTTGAAATATTTCAGTTTGCTTAAATATGTAGCCGTAACGAGCCTTTATATTTAACCTTATGTATTATCCTATTGCAGATCTCTTAGTTGCGGAAATTACTCCCTAAAAATATTCATTTTTCATTTTTTCCGTCAAGATAAAAAGATTTCAAAACATATTTTAATCATTATTACGTTTTACTGATAAATAGTGCATTTTCTGAGTTATGTATCGTTTTTAACACTCTCCAACTCATTGCTGGAGCTCATTGTTGAAAAGTGTTTATAATTGGGTTTGTCTGCCCGTCTGGCCGTGCTCTAACTCGCGTATATGTACTCAGATTGTCTGGTAATTGACGTTATTGAGGTTTACAATGGCATCGTAATGACATTCGGTACTGAAAATGTAGTGTGTAGCATTTCTAATTCGTTTATAGGTTCACACAAAATAATTCTGTTTCATTATGGTCTATGCGTCTATGGGGAAAAAATTGTTTGCAGTGTACTTTAATGGTGTTACACTATTTCAAACAAAAGGAAAATTATATACATCTGAGAGGGGCACTGCAAGATGCTTACTATAGAATATTGTGGACATATCATTTATCGTTCATTTACAAGGACACACAAACTAATTCAGGTACGGTATTGTCTATGACCAATAATTGCTGGAAGAGCATTTTTAATTGCGGTATGCGTTTTTATATTTAACTATTTTGCATATTACTTGGCGTGTATAAATTCTACAGATCATATACAGGGCTCCGCAAACAAAATAGAGTAGATTTCTGCTTATTGACGGAAACTGCTGAAGGGAAATTTTCAACCGTGTTATGCGTTTCCTAAGTGAACTAAAGTTTTGCATACAATCTAGTATATATACAAATCTATATATCATATACAGGGCTGCGCAAAATAATTTGGATAGTTTTCTGAATCTATATATAGATGGTAATTGTTAAAATTGGGTTTTCAAATGTGTTATGAGATTTCCGAATTGTTTACTTGCACATCATCTTTCAGCTTATTAAACATTGAAATTTTGTTACAGTATTCCGAATGTGTTGGAAAGTGTTTCATAATCTATGGTTGACGCATAATTTTTCTTTTTTGCTTTAATTATTTTTTTCAAATTTTATCAAAAGAATTATTTTTTTTCTTATTAAACAATTTTCATTTGTAAAAACATATAATAATATGCCAAAAAGATACTATAAAACACTCAAATTAAAAAAAATAATAGCCCGAAGGGTACCGAGCTTCCTTAAGGCGGTTCTGAAAAAATAATTTTCTCCACTCAAAAACGCGGAACTTTCTGACACATTTTCTGACTCATTTTTAAACATAAAAGCATGATACTTGCAGACATGATTATTAAAGTGATTTGTAATCGAACAGTTAGTTTTTCATTTTCCGCTAAATGAATTACATCTTGAGTTATAAACGATTTTTGTCTCAGGAAGGCAGTTTTTTTTTCTTTTAATGTGCTGACACGTCCGGAAATTCGGTTCAAAGAGCCAACTTTGACAGCATTTTCTGAAACGTCTTCTGCCTTAACAAAATTGGAAAAAACAGTTCTATTACATAGTTTCTGAATAAAAGAACCTCCCAATTTTATACACGCTTGCGAACAAAAAGTAATTTAAAAATTCAGAAAGTAGCCTGTTAGGATTTGAGAACAGTTTTAAGAGTGCTTATTTTAAAATATTTTCTGGGCCTTGACTATCTTATGAATTTCTATGTAATTTGAATAGGTATTTAGAAACTTGTGATCAATCGAAGCAGACTCATTTTTCTCATTCACATCCATTAAACAGTATGAGATTCCTTAAGTAGACCGATTTAAAGAGCAAAATCAAATCGAATGCAAATACTTTTTTAAATTATCATTCCTTTACATTTTTTATCGTTTTAATGCTTAAAAGATCTGAAATCTGTTGATTGCTTTACATTATTAGTTTCCACACTCTGATTCATATCTGCAATAGACAATCACTACGTTCTTGATCTTCTCCAAACCTATAATTTTTTTCGCTTCATTTAATGCCATCAAACGTAACTTTCTTTCGGCCTTTCTTTCTCAGAAACTCATCTTCGTCTTTTCTGAAGTATGTCCTAAATTGTACAATAGTTATATAAAAGGATTTTCGGATTTTCTCGATAAATAGTGTTTGCTTTTTGAACCGATGATTGTAAATGCATAGTTCGAGTAGGATAGTAGCGAAAGTGCTTTAAGGGTTAAAGTTAGTGAAAGTTTTAAAGATGGTTATCTTGGAAATTTTAGGGCCATTTCAACAAAACTTAAGAAATCTTTGAACGCGATCGTCCAACGTCTCCTTTCCCGACATACTTGAACGGACTCCTTAAAAGCCGAAATTCAATGCCGGCAAAATTTAAACGATAAATTGTACAAATTTAATGCACCGAAAAGGGGTAAGAGTTGGTTTTGGGGTTCTGAGGCAATCAGATGACCGCTGTGGCTTCTAGCTTTATGTTCGTCTGTAGATATGTAATGTATGTCTGTATAACTGTATTTTTCACTTTTTACTTGAACAACTTCTTTTTAAAATTTCTGTTTTCAGAAACATAAAATAATTTAATTTTTATTAATTTTTAATCTTAAATACACTGTATTGCCTAAAATCAGCGGACACTTTCAATTTTACTCATTTTATCGAATATCTAAAGAAATGACGAATCATTTAAAGAAAATGTTTGACTTCATATTTTTCAGTGAAAGATTTATCATGAGGGCAATTAAGGCACCAACAACAAATTGAAGAAAAAAAATAATATTTGCTATCAACGTGTAAAATAAAATGCTCGAAACGTCCTGTAGCTGCAGCACATGACTATTCAAATATTGTGCAACATTTGCATTCATTTCTGTAAGAATAGAACTTATATCCAGATATATAAAGGCTGCTTTAATGTTTTTTTGTTTATAGTGCGCAGGGTTTTGAACCAAATTTAACGCCCTTTTCAGGAAACTTGACAAGGCACAGTAGAAACAACATTACAGTACAATTAGAATATAAATATATTAAATATTTGATGGAATGTGAACAAATGTATGAAATAATTTTTAACTGCGAATGCGTGAACGATACCAAAGGGTTTTTTTCCCCTGATTTTGTAGTCAATATAGAGCAACTCATATAAAAAGACCAGTCAAATATCGTGAAGATATTCAGGATAAAGTGAGCTAAATTTCAGTTGCTTTCTATGAGTATCTGAATGATAAGGAATTTTCCTGAAATTGATATTTTTAATTAATTTTTTTTTTAATTTTAATTTTTCATTGATGTTTTAGTTTTTCTTAGAAAACCACCAAAACGAGCCTATCCCAACAAAAAAAAGAATTATCAAAATAAAAGCAACCGTTCTAAATCTACACGTTGACATTTGTTAAATACCAAGTTCTTTGTTGGAAGTCCTTTAATAAAAAAAAATGTAAATTTGTGGAAAATCCCCTATCCGGCTAATTTTCGAAAGCAACCGAAATTCAGTTCACTATGTTGGGGATATCCTTATGAATTTTCAAGATATTCGACTCGTCTTTTTATATTAGTTGCTCTATAGAGTTGACTTCCAAATCCTAAAAAAAAAAAAAAAAAAAAAAAAAAAAAAAAAAAAAAAAAACTTTAGCATAGTTTGCGCGTTAAACATTATCTTCTGCAACTACTCATTTTTTATTAAATATTTAATTTATTTATATCCTAATTGCAGTATGTTGTTTCTACTATGTTTTTTCAAACTTTCAGCAACTGGCATTAAATTTAGTTGAAAACCCTGCATGCTATAAACAAAAAACGTGCAAATATTTCTTTATATATATTTTTAATCGTTATATCTCTATTAATATACATACTATTATCACAAATAAACATAAATGTTGTAAAAAATCCACACAATCATTTGTTGCAGCTACATATTATTTTGTGCAATTTTTTTTTTTACAGGGTGATCCCAAATATTATTTTATTTCTATAATTTGTTGTTGGTCCTCTAATTGCGCCCGTGATCAAATCTTTGTTGAAAAATATGAGATCAAAAATGCTCTTTAGAGTTTTAAAAGAATTCGTCAAGTATTTCTCTAAATATTTGACAAAAAAGTCTAAAATAGAAAGTGTCCTGGTGGTTTTGGGCCACTTAGTGTAGATGCATATATTTCTAGCTGAATAATAATCACATAAAATGCTTTGCACGCAATATTCTACAGAAAGCATGTTTTAGTGCAACTCAGAAATGAATATCCATTTTACTATATGTCTACGAATGCACTCATTAAAATACACCGCAAACAATTTTACCCCATGGACCAGCGGTTCCCAATCTTGGAAGTTCACCTGGAAGTTGTGATTCATGACCCATAGTTTGGAAACAGCTAGACGGCTGGATGTAAATGTAACGGAATTATTTGAGAGTCCCTGTAAACGAACGATAAATTCTACACACTTCATTTTCAATAGCGAACATGTCATAGTAAACCTTAACACCATCTATCAATTACATGAAAATTCTAGTATATTTACGAGAGTTAGAGTACGGGCAGACAACAGATAGACAAATCCAAGTCATCAACACTTTCAACAAATTTGGAAAGTGTTAAAAAGAGTCAGTTCCAACATCAATTAGATGATGCATCCAAACTGAAACTTCATTCAGATATTCAGTTTTGTGGACAGAAAGAAAAACTCCAATGAAATTCCATGCTAGATGTAAGAAGTGTTCCGTGGAGATGCATTTTGGTTTGCAAAATGGTTACATTGTTAATACACACATAACTTTTAAATTATCAAATCGATTTTAACAAATAAGATGTCATTTAGTTTGACTTCAGAACACGAATAACACCATAGCGGATATTAAAGACGAACTCGCAAAACAAAAATTTCGAGAATCCACAGTTTATACACATCTATCATTATCGCTAGTCTGTCAGTTTACTTTACAACGCAAATTCCAGAGCAAGGGAGGGGAACTGACTTTGTAAGAGACTGCACCAGTTACTGAACATTGTTCTATTTTGAGCTTTAAAAAGTCTATATTTGTCGAGTTCGTCCGATAGCCGTAAATTACTGAAATTTAGTATATTCCAGCAGAGATTTTAAACTACCAACTAGTTTTTTAGGGTTCCTTACTTAAAAAGTAAAAACGGAACCATTATAATATCACTCCTGCGTCTGTCTGTCCATCTGTCAGAGTTCTTATACTCGTAAACTATGGGATGTGGAAAGTTCAAACTTGGTAAATTTATAAAACCTTTTTACCCACATATTTTCAGATTATTAGCCATTCACAAATATGTTTAGGAAACATTTAGGGGGCTAATTAACTTACTTGAATTTATATATATATATATATATATATATATATCATGTGGGGTATTGTGTGAAAGATCTCGTAATATCAAACTCAGAAATATATTTGTTTTAATTTTAGGTATTGTATTTTCAGGGATATCGTTCGAAAGTATACTGGAAAGATATGTCCCCCCCCCCCCTCCTATTTTCGAATCTACTGAAACTAAAATTATGAAAAAATTACGGGTAGTAGGAGTTTCTTAATTAAAAAATAGTAATTAACAAATTTAACGTACGGAACCCTTTGAGCGCGAGTTATACTCGTAGTCGTAATTGACCGATTTATTCGACATGAGACAAATAAGAATTTTCAGCTACTACATTTTTACCTTACATTATTTTAATTTTACTGTTTAAAAACATTACGTATACATTGGTTTTCAAAACTGAACTTACACTATCCATTCTCTTTTTTAAGAGTCTAAAAGTATAATATCAAATTATCGCTTTTGTCTAATATTTACAGGAATGATAATATAAACATTAAGAAGTGTATAAGGATAAATTAGAAAAAAAAAATAAAAAATCAATAATACTTTAATAAACGTAATTCTGACGTCTAAATTACAAGTTTCAAAGTCATAATATTGAATGTATACCTAGTATAATTCTTTAACAATAGAAACAAAACATTAATTAACATATTGCTTTATACATTTTTCTATTAAAACGACTTTCAAATTTGTGTATTTTTCTTCATCTAGGGTATGCTTGTTTTGTTTTGTTGAATATTTTTTAATTCCTATTATAGAACTGTTTTTAAGCGTTATTTACACCTAAAATTGCATTTACGAACTGGTTTTTATACTGTAAAAGCATTTATTTTCGCGAGGCTTAAATTTTCGCGATTACGACGGGATCGCAAAAATTTAAGCCTCGCGATTTATTATTTTTTTTTTTTTGCCTCATATAATAATAAAAAATCAGAAATTTTTCACTTATCCAAAATTTAATGATTACAGTTACTTAAATAAGAAATCAGTACAAATTTCTGGAATACTTACAACTATTTCTTGAATGAAAATAATAATACACTAATAGAATGCAGCTCATTCACTTAAAATAATTATACCAGCTTCTTTGAAGCCATTCACAACTATCTCATGTTTGGCTTCAACACCGTTAAATGTGCACACAAGCCAAGGAGTGTGAATCGGTTTTAGTCGTGATATTCGCCGGTCCACTGATTATTTTTCCTCTAGAAATTTAAGCTCATTAGAATACCACTCAATAAACTCATTCTTGAGCAAACGCTTGAACTCGTTTACAGTTAAGTCCAAAGGCTGGAGGAAGCGGACAGAAAAACTGGAATAATAGTTCTCTCTAGTTCAGCCAGCAAAAGAGGATCTTGGTGTGCCTTAAAATCCTCGAACAATGCTACACTAGGTTGTTCTGGAACTACCCGGAGAAGCTCTCTCTGTCTCTGCTTGTCGTAATAAGGTACAAGAATTTTCTCAATGTATCGAATCATTGTGTCAGTATTGCTCCAGTGCGAATCGGTGTGCCACACATCCCAGTCAGCGGGAAAGTAAACTTTGGATGACAATTTGTTGTTTTTCCAGCATACAACAATTGTGGTGGAAGTAAGCTTCCAGAAAGGGAACATGCTACAAAAGAGTGATCTCTCTTTTATTTTCCATGCCGATTATGGACACTTGTTTTGAACGCAGTTCTTCCGATGTGTATTCAGATGTATGCACAAACTTTGCATTTGTCTGATCGAAGTTAACGAACATCTCAGAGGGAACAACATTTTGTTTGTATTGTTTTTAGAGCGATGGAGAGAGGGGGAGGGGGCGAACTTTTCGGACAAAAGAAAGTTTCTTAAAATGCCTTTTGCAAAAGGAGTTCTATTTAGGTAGTTTCGGGATTTTTCAACTTTCGGCTTTGTTCATATAAAATTCGCGAAATCACCCATATCTCCATTTTCGCGAAAATTACGGCTCGCGAATATAAGTGCTTTTACAGTAATTAGGACCATGAATTATCAATCACACTGATATCTGAAAATTTATAAAGTGTGAGAAATTACACAATTGCAAAAAAGTTATAACTTTAGAAATTTATATCGGGTGAGCAATTGCATTTTGCTAATGCACAAAAATCATGACTTTAGAAAGTTATACTGTGTGAACAATTACATTTTACAGCTGGGCAAAAATCATTATTTTAGAAATTTAGCTTTGCATAATTATTTTGTTGAAATATACAATTCCAAATTAAAACAAAATTTTTGGCATTCTGTTTGAAATTATTATTTAATGTATCCAACTACTTCATTATATCCATGAGTATATAATTAAATAAACAATAAATTCACTGCCGCAGATAAAGACAAACAATATCACAAGAACCGTATCACTTCACTTCTATGCTTGTCAGTAGAAATGGTGATATTTTCAGGAAGTAGTTTTATGTTAAGCTTCTACCAAACATAATATTAACCACCAACTCCGAAAAACATGAAGTCTTTTTTTTTTTTAATAACATTTTTAATAACATTTAATAGCATTTAAAACATAAAACCTAGGATTTTTGGTTTTATAAAAAAATATCTTGATTTACTTTAAAAATGAAACATTTTCTTCTGGGTATAAGACTATCATAATTTGCCTTTCTTTGAATTATTTCTGCATACACATACACATGTCTTTGTATTCTTGAACAAGTTGATCTAAGGAATTTTGTAGCAATCAATTTCAATTTGTATGTTTACTTTGCAAATAATTCGTCTTTTGCTTGTTGTTTTTTATGTTCCTAGGTTCTTTTTCATTCAGTTTTATTTGAAAATCGTCCGAATATTTTTATACTTTTAATTAATTATTAAATGTTTCCGTTACTGCATTGAATTTTATTTGGAATTTCTTCACAATTTTCATAGAAATTTACCTTTTTCTGGGGTCTGAATCAAAATTTCAGAATTTATAGAAATGTTTTATCTTGTTTTTCTTTCTGTACTGTCCAGAAATGCCAACACATCCATCCATCACTGAGAGAGACCATCCCCTTGACAGCGCCCAGATCCATTTAAGGGAAAGGAAAATCATTTCAGTTATCGAGGGCTATTCTGGGTTTCAGAGCCTTAGGATGATTTCGGCTATCGTGGGATTTAAAAGGTTAAAGGAACAAAAATATTACACTGATTCATTGAAAGAAAGTTTTGGCAGATAAATCGAAATTTCTATGACATGAATATCCAATTTTGTAACTTTCAAATTTGTAATTTCCACATAAAACTTGTGGTAATTGGAATGGTTTCGAATCCTCAATTTGTTTTTTAGGATAAAACATATTCCTTAATATGTATTTTTTCGCTCCTATAAATATTAAGCTTAAATCAGACTTCAGTTTCATCCTTTCAAATCTTTAAAGAACAGAATGAAAATGTATGCTCAATTTTGGAAATCAATGTAGATTACAGAAGTCTGCATTCATTTTGTTTTTTATATAAATGTTTACCCATAAAATCCGTATCATAAAACAATAACATGTCCGCAGCAACACTGACTTCATATTGACGGTGACAACGACCCGACTAATAAATTTCGTTATTGCTGCAATTTTGAAACTTCTGAACATCGCACACAGCTTCAATTTTTAAACAGTCGTATAGGAAAAAAATATATACTTTCAAATGCAATTTGTTCGAAATGTGTATCTCAATTTACTGATTTTTAGTAGGTTTAAAAATGATTATCAAGCATGATTTTTTTTTTCTAAGTCTATCTCTATCACGTACAGCCGGAAGCTTTACTTAAAACAATATAAATAATTCCGCATTAGTTTCCGGCTAATATTCCATAACGAAATTAAAAATTCATCAATAAATAAATAAATAAAGTTAAATAATATAAATAAAATACAAATTTAACAGATATGTAATCGAACTACGTGTTTAAACACTGAAATAATAATAATAGAAAAGGTTGCTATAAATCGTGAAATCCTTGGCTATTTCTTTGGCTATTAACCGCAGGCGTACGGCTAATACGAAATTTACATTTTTTAATAAATTTTAAAACTTGATATTTTTTATATAAAATTG
Source organism: Maratus michaelseni (assembly GCA_963931845.1). NCBI lineage: Eukaryota > Metazoa > Arthropoda > Arachnida > Araneae > Salticidae > Maratus > Maratus michaelseni. The sequence continues at coordinate 193,769,040 of OZ007587.1, forward strand.
CTTTTTGATGTTGTAACTGGGCAATCTAAAAACTATGAAGCTTTGAGAACCAGAGTGAACTATCCCAGATTTTTGGGAAAAATGAGTTTGAAGTGCTAAAGCATAATAATAAAATAATATATAATAAAATAATATATAATAAAATAATATATAATAAAATACAAATTTAACAGCTAAGTAATCGAACTACGTGCCATACATGTCATGACAATCATACATGTCAACCAATGGCATACATGTCATGTCATCTATTGACCATATAATGAATGTCATTAATTTCGTAACTATTCAAGTTATAGAATCAGTTTAATAGATGGTCCAACGCAACTTGGATATAAAGTTGGCAGTGCCAGAGTGGATAAAGTGGCTTGGTCTACCTGGCACTGCCAACTTAATTACCATATTCTTGGTGCAGAAGCTTGGTCTTCTCTGACACTGACACTGTCAGAACTGGCCTAAAAGAACTTGATAAAAGTTTGTATAAATTTTGGAAAGATTTTCTCGAAATTACAGCTGGCGAGGTTTGTCCACTCTGGTTCTCAACGCCTCATATATATTAACTGTAAAAAATCACTTAAAGTTGTCAATTAAAAATTATTTTCACCTATTTTCTATATTTCGGGAAATTTGAGTTGGATCCCCTGGTGCCTCTAAAACATAAAGTTTCTTTGACTTCATCATTTACGTTGCCTCCTCGAGAGATAGTGTTACTTTTGACGCTTTTCAATTAGAAAAAGAAAAGGAAGTCACTAGTTGATTTCTCTTCCGTAGCGAATGATTTCTATCTGAAAAATCGAAAGTGTTTCTACTTTGTCATTGAATAAGAATCTGGCGTGTAGATGGTGCGTTCCGATTGCATTACCTCATCTTCAGCGGACTGTGAACTTCGAAGACATTTGGCCTGAATTTTCCCCTGCTTCAGAATTCAAGATGCAAGTGAAATCTCGATGAATCTTAATTTAGAAATATTCAGAAAAAAATGTCACATTTGCAGTTGTAATCCACAAAATCGTAAATATTCATGAAAGATAGTGCGCATTAATTAAAATAATTTACTTCTAAAATAAGTAATCGGTATATTTAAAAAAGTCCTTGCTCCAAAAATCCAAGGTACAACTGAAATTCTGATTCAACTTAATTTGGTGATAGTCGGAAAAACACGTTTTCAGTTGAAATTGAAAATATTTATATTATATATTCCGGATTAATTAAAATTATTTTCTTCTAAAATAGTGGCGTTTTTAAAAATGATATGCTTGCTTACACTTACAGAAATTGTTGGATTGGTGATAACTCACAATCGATAGTTCCGATGCTACTGACGCTTAAAAATTAATTACATCCATAGGCAATAAAGATTACTATTTCTATTTTTTTTTCTCCCAGAGTTTGACCTTTAAAGCAAGCTCTTTACCAGAGATTTCCTTATTTTTTTAATTAATTCAAATTAATTTGTTAAAATGAGGTGTTTATATCAGAGTGTTTTTTTTTTTAAATTATATAATTAATTTCCCGGTTTCCGTCTTAACTTACAGACAAAAATGTAGCTTAAGTTTGTGTCGATATATGTATTTAATTGCTCGTAGTTGTAAGTACAATACTGATTACCAGGAAATGAGGGATAAATTTTTAAAAAATAAACTGGTAGGAGAAAAACATATTAAAAAATATATGTAAGTTTTGCAAATTCCTTGAATAATACAATCTATACGCCAGAATAAGAAATTGAATGCATTAATTATTTCACAATGCAATTGAAATGATCACAAAAATTCAAATTTCACAATGAATTACGTACAGTTGATTATAATGGTGGCATTATCAGCCAACACCGTCATTAATTTTGTATGCGTTTATTTGATCTAGATGTCAATATATAGAATATGGTTTAGAAAGATTTATGTTCGGCGTCTGTGTTGCACTGTCTGTTAATCTTCTCTAAGAGCTTACATGATTTTACACAGTTTGTTTTGTTTCTTAATCACTTTAAATATATCTCACAATCAGGTAATTTCTTTCTAATTTTTTTTTTTTTTTAATTTTTTTTTCGCTTTTATGTGAAGAAGCATGTGACAGTAATGAAGACATTTCTACATTTTCAAAGACTATGAATATCTGCTATTCATCCGTTATTGTATAAGTATTTCCAGATTGTTTTGCTTTGTAATTAAATAAGTATACATGGGAAAACAAAAGAAAAAAATCAAACTTCTAAAGAGATATTTGCCTTATTATTATTATTTATTTATTTTTACAAATTCTATACATGAAAATTTTCATTGAAAATGGATTATTAATTATGAAAGCTGTTGAAACCATCATGTTTCGCAGAATGCGTAAAACTAAGTAGATACTGAACCTTGTATTTGAATGTGAAATCATTTGAAACCATTTGTTGAGAAGTGTAAACAAGGAATTATAATAATTCCAACGCACTGAAAAATAATAATTGGGGATAATATTGGCGAATATTAAACCAATAGTGGAAAGAAGATGGCATATTAGATAATGAAATAGAAAGTACACGTCAAACTTTGACGATAAACAACTTGACAGTTCAATGGGAAAAATATTTGATTTTTTAACTAGTTGTTTGTTAATTAAGTATTGAAAACTTGATAAATTGTCATATTTTATTATTTATATGTTATTACTATATATTTACGGCAATAGATGACGCAGTCAGTCCGACTACTTCAGTTAATGAAGTGAAAGAATTAAAATTTTTAGTTTACAGCAGGCCGCAAACGAGGGCCACAAACGAGGCAACCCGCGACTTAGAAGCAAAATTCTGAAATTAAAACCTATTTCTTCTTTGTTTTCATCCTTTTTTTTCTCTGTTTCTCCTCTTAAATCACTCATTGTGTCGCTTATCGCCTGGGTGTGCTACCAAAGACTTAACTAAAAATATTAATTGAATGGATAGCGCATTTATTTTTACTTACTACAGTCTCTTTGATTTGATTATTTATTTACTCATTTATTTTAGATTTATTTAGTTTTTTTTTTTTTAAGTTTAAATTATGCTACTTTGAAAAATTTTCCGCTATTTATATTTTTATCATTCTGACTGTAAAACCGTGGACTTAAAATTTGCTGCTTTCCAGTAACTGTTTGTAATATATTTTGTAAATTATTTGGATTGTATTTTTAATCTTTCATACATAATTTACTTATAAAACCATAGATATCGAGTTCATTCTTTTATAGTTCTTATATAAATATTTTTTCTTCTTTCCTTTTTCTCTTCTTTTGTTTTTCAATTTTTTATTTACAGAAAATAATCACCTACTTTTTTTAGTGTATGTGTCTTCTTGATGATTGTCATAAAAAAATTATAAGATCAGTTGAATGTAATTAATCTATAATTAGATGACATAGCTTTTAATTTAAATAGTTTTATGCATAATCAGTTTTAAAAATCTTGTTGGATGATAAATTTGATTTAATAATGATTATAAAGCATTCGTATGAAAAAAAAATTACAAACCCTAACTTTCCTTATTTAAATAAAATATTTGATTGACATTATTTAAATGAATGACCATAACCGCATTAATATTACGGAACCATCTTCTGTCAGGAATGGGGTAGGGGGGGGGGGGGGTCGGACTAGAGAGCATCAGGACAAAATCATTTTGTATATATATATATTTTTAATAAATAAACAACATTATTGTTTAATAATTTCATTTGATTTGTTATTGTTATTTTTGCTATAATTATAAAATAAATATATGTATTTTTAAAAATATATATTGATATGAGTGATGGTCATGATGAATCATTTTCTCATTCTGATGAATCATTCGGACAGGCGTAAAAGCATAGTTGCCAACCTTCGTGTTTTTTTTTAAATCAATTACCATCAAAATTTTTGTAAAAAAAAATAAAAAAAAAGCATTGTTGGCAACTTCTACTAAACATTTTGTGGGGCGAAAAAAATGGAGAATATTTTTATTTTTATGTGGCTTTTTATTTAATTCGAATTAAAATAAGAAACTTTTTTTTTTAACAAAATTTCTGGTAGAAATTAATTTTAAGACATACGAAGGTTGGTAGCTATGCTTTTGCGCATGTCCGAATGATTCATTCGATTATCAAGATATTCATTCTGCCCATCACAATGATATATAGCAGAAAATTTATTGAACTCAAGGTTAGCTGGCCGAAAAAAAATGGGAAAACCCTGAATTAGATTATATGTTATTGATTTTGACGAATAAAATATAATTTGCTATTTTAAAACAAGAATTAAAACTTTTCAGAAACATTGATTTATGACCAAAAGGAAATCAAACGGCGAAATCTGTTATACGTATTTTATTATTTGTAAATACACTTAAACAACTCATTTCTGATAATAATGAAATTGCACCCAAAAATATTTTTATACTTAAATTATTGCTTTCTTTTATGTCTTTTTTATGTTTTTAAGAATATTTATAAAAATCATTTTATGTGGTTTATATTTCCGCACATTTTCAAAAGTGCACTGTAAAAGTAGACAAATGTTTCTTAATATAGAAAAATATAGTATAACCAAGTACGAAAATGTACAATAACCTCTTCCGATTTATCCACTATTCTCCCGAAAAGGGTACTTTATCTTTAGAAACTTTAGAAACCGATATATTTTCGAGATCAAAAGAAGCATTTATAAAAACAAAGCCTGATTTTCGGAAACGTTTCCGAATAGTTTTTATAGTGTATTAACAAGTTTTCACAAACCGGAGTATCAGTTTTTACGATGCTATCAATTCTCAAATAAACATTTTCATAACTGAATTTATGCTCACTAGAGTAACAAAATAGTATTAATTTTAGAGTCAATGTTAATGCAGTTAATTTATCATGTTTGTTCATAAAATATGTTTGTTGAACATGAAAATATACGGTGGTCATAATTTTTTTCCCTGATTACAATAATTTATTGCAGAAAAAATAATATAATTAGGCATGTGCTTGTTTCAATATATTGTAAAGATATTTATGAAGTTTTTAATACAAGTACTTACGTCAGTAAATTTCGATGTGAGCACCCTTGGTCGCTCGAAGAATATCAAGGCGGTATTCCATTTCTCGCCGCGTATTGCCCAACATTTGGGCTGTCACACTAGACACAGCATTTGTGATCCTGACCTGGGTGTTTCAATATCTTTTACTTAGGAAGCCCGTCTGTCAGATCACAATTTTTCAAATCTCTGTAGCCTGTCGTGCGTACAGGTTCGGTCACTACTCTGGCAGAGAAACGCGCGCTTGTCGCGAAAGAGTTTTTCGGGCACAAAAGTTTCCACCACCTACTGATGCCCCTTGTTGCTCAGTCTGGCGTGTGAAAATGTGTTTTCCGACAGTGATGGACTACACCTGTAAAAGCCTTAATCAGTCCCTGTCACTTACTCACTACTGGAGCTTTCCCGGCAGTACCGGCCGTAGGTCGATTTTCTTTATTTCTTATGTTTATGTTTTTCCGCTCATTGTCGCGTTTTCCGGCAGCTTCAGCTACTGCTGAACATTGTAACTTTTTAAAAAATCTTAATAAAGGGACCGGGAGGGATACTATGCTCTACAGACTTGGTTTATATGTCTGAGCAGTCCGTCTTTGGCAATCAAATCAAATATCTTTTACTGGTGTTGCAAACACTCTGTCCTTTATGAACCCCTAAAAGAAAAAAATCTAGCGGAGTTGATCCATCCCTTCCAATCCATCTTCCAGGAAATTTGTCATCAAGGAACTCACAAACAACGACAGAGACTAGACTAAAAAAACTTAAGAACATGTAATCAGGAAAAGACTTTATGACCTTATGTATTTACTTAAAAATTCATAGCATCTGAAAAACTTATATTCGAGTTTGAGAAAACTACCTTAATGCACTGTAAAAACTACTCGGAAACTACTATCTTCCGAAAATCCGCGGAGGCAGAAGAAACTTTGTTTTTATAAGAGACAAACATGACAAATTAACAGCATTAAGATTAAAAATAAAAATAATATTATTTTGTTACTCTTGGATGTTTAAATTCATTAAAGCAGCTGAAAATGTTTATTTGAAAATTGATATCATCCTAAAAACCTATATTCCAGGTTAACAAAACTGATTAATACGCTATAAAAACTACTCGGAAACGCTTCCGAAAATCTGTAACAGCAAAAGAAACTGTGCTTTTATAAATAAATGCTTGTTTAAATCTCAAAAATATATTAGTTTCTGGGGTTTCTAAAGATAAAAAACTTTTTTCGGAATCGTGGGTAATTCGGAAGAGGTAATTGTATATTTTTGTTTGTGGTTATATTATACTTTCCTAGATTAAGAATTATTTATCTTATTTTACAATGTACTGAAATTTATCCCTACGGGGTTATAAACATTATAATTCCACGTACATTTACAATTTTATGCAAATTTGTATAGACCTATAAACTAACACAACTTTATGTTGAACGAGTGTGCCGAGGAAAAAAATAAAAAAGACAATTGCCGAGTTAGAAATTCTGGTTCCAACAATATAATCATTTTGAAAAAAAAAACTAGAAGTCGGCAATAAAATACCTTCTCCCATCTATAATTCTATGTAACGCATTTTGATAGCAGGTTTCCAAGAAATTTCTGTGCTTGCCCTTCGTTTCTAAATGTATCTTGAAATTTTTTTATTCTTATGAAAATTTCTAAAAGCTTTCAAAACAATAGGCTTTTGTTTCAGAAAAGCATTTGTCTATATGTTTGTCCTTTGCTTCAGGTAAAAAATCAGAAAAGAAATAGTTTTAAAATATTCAAGTAAGGGATGGAGAGATCATATGGATAAAAATTCAGAATAAGTGCTAGTCGCACCCTGAGGGTTACGTACCTTTATGTTATATTATCGTTACAAAAAAATTCTGTTACAGTTACAATGCGGTAATTTAATGTTAGTACCGATTGTGGATATTCACGAGTTTCTCACGTAATAAATCGACATAGATTTATAAATTAATGATTTTCGGATTTTTTTTTTCCTTTATATGTGCTATAAGGACTTTCTTCGTGCCAAATTTAAAGGTTCTAGGTCAACCGGAAGTACTCTATAGGTTTTACTTTCAAAACCATAGGGTACTTCCTTTTGGCCTGGAATCTTAAAATTTTTCACGAAGGAAGGTCTTATAGCACACGTAAAGGGAAAAATCTGAAAATCATTAATGTGTAATTCTCTGTCGAATTATTACGTAATTTCCCATAATCGAAACTTTCAAAGCGAAGCTATACGGGTTCCGTTTTTTCCTTTCTTCTATCTTTACAAGAAGAAAGTATTGGATTCATGAAAATTTTCGAACACGATTGGACTGCTTTCAGAAAATGTCTGTAAATATGTCACAAACATTTTGTGGGCACTCTAACTCAAGAACTAATGCACGGAAATATATAATACTTTAGATTTAATTAGACCTTGATATAAATTGTTTCTAATTCGTTTTTGGTGTAAATCGACCAACAGGTGGTGCTGCTATGCTTCATTGTTCCGCAATAGCTCTATCTGAAGAACTAATGCATGGATTTGCATCAAACTTCAGATTCAGTTAGATGTTGACATAAGTTGTTGCTGATTAGGTTTTGTTGTAAATAGCCCAACAGGTGGCGCACTGCTATAATTAATTTTTCAGGACTTACACGATTTTAGCAATAGTCATATCTAAAAAATTAATGCACGGAATTTCAACAAACTTCATTTTCTGTTAGACTTTGACATAAGTTTGTGCTGATTAGGTTTTCGTATAAATCATATGACAGATGGCGCTGCTATGCTGCATTTTTGGATTCTAAAATGCATAGTTTAAAAAGTTTTTAGGAAAATTTTTTCCTGAGGATGACCATAGAAGGTGGTCGAAACGTCGATATTTTTAATTTTAATGTATGTATAAATTTTAAATTTGTATACACCATTCAGTAAAATTTGTGATGTTTTATACTCAATCATTAATGTTGTAATATTTCATGGTGCAATCGTCCAGCATTTATACAGGGTCATTCATAATTCCCTCCGGGGGTTCGAAACGTTATAGTAAAAAAACGAAGACGAATATGAAAAAAAGAAACATATGAAATTATTCCGAAACTATTCAAGTTTTACTTACATACATTACAGGTGTTCTATGTGTGAACCCTTGGTCACACGGCATACATCCATGCGATAGTCCAGTTCCTGCCATACTCCGTTTCTTTAAATCTGAATCAGTGGTGTCAGTTCAACGGGCTTTTCGTAATAAATATCGAAAACAGGGACCAACTGACAAAACAATTCATGTGTGGTACCGGAAATTTAAAGAAACGAAGTATGGCAGGAACTGGACTATCGCATGGATGTATGCCGTGTGACCAAGGGTTCACACATAGAACACCTGTAATGTATGTAAGTAAAACTTGAATAGTTTCGGAATAATTTCATATGTTTCTTTTTTTCATATTCGTCTTCGTTTTTTTACTATAACGTTTCGAAACCCCGGAGGGAATTATGAATGACCCTGTATTTATATCATGTAAATATTACGTATGGTAAAAATAAGTTTCATTTAGTGGTATGAAAATAAAATAAAGCCCTATTGTCTTGCACGAATTCTTTTTACGATTCCAAACTACATTCCTGTTGCATCGAATAAAAGTAAAGTATATTTAAATATATTTAAAGATATCATTCACTATAGAAAAAAATTGGCAGATGACTGTAAAAATAGTTGTAGCTCGCGTTCTAATAAGGATAGAATTATGAATTTTTGCTGAAATACATTTTAGTCCATATAGAAATTTTTAGCTTAAAATATCAAAATCGACATTTTTCTCAAATTTCGAAACTTTATTTTTTAAACAATATTTTTTCATATAAATATCGAACGTAACACATTTTCTTAATAGTATGATGAATTGGTTGTAATATTTTTGTCCAATCTTCTTCCAATTTTCCCATTGTCTTCCCATTTTGTCCAATTTTCCCATTGTAAGAATAAATTGCGACAGTCACAAATCCTTACCTGAAACTTCGTTTTCAACCTTGAAATGGAGTCCTTTCTTTTTCATTTAGAGTTTTTTTTTACTATACATTAGTACTGATTTTCGGGATAGTCTTTTCCGATTAATGGTAATGTTTATTTTGCTCTTAAAAATTCTTATACTATGCCCTTCCGAATAAGAATATTTCTCTTCGGAAAACAGAAAAACGTCACTTCCATATTTGCATGCGTCATCTTGAAAGAAGGAGAAATTCGAAAGTATCAGACGATAATATAAATGACAAATAATATGTTGTTGCCAATTTTTTTCTTCAAAAGTAATTTATTTTTTATAAATCATTTAACAAACTTGTCAAAAAATATGTACACAAGCCTCTGTAGAAAACAAAGAACTTATTTTTCAAAACCATAGCATTCATAATAACCGATATGCGAGTATAGGCAGGGTTAATGCGTCCAGAAATATTCAAGTTATTTCTGACAATTAGCAACCAGCAGACAGTCAACATTTCACTTTACTTATGAATGGATGGAGACAGGAAAATGGAACAGGAATGGAACAAGATAACAGAAAAACTTATCTTCCATATTTGCATGCGCCATCTTGAAAGAAGAATAAATTTATAAGCATCAGACGATAATATAAATTACAAATATTAAGTTGTCGCCAAATTTTTTCCTCCAAAATAATTCCATTTTTTAAATCATTTAAAAAACTCGTCAAAAAACTTCTGTAGAAAACAAAACAAAGAATTTATATTTCAAAACCATAGCAGCCATAATAACCGATTTCCGAGTATAGGGTTAATGCATCCAGAAATATTCAAGTTATTTCTGGCAATTAGCAACCAGTAGACAGTAAACATTTCACTTTAGATATGAATGTATCCACTAAAAATTAAAAAAAAAAAACTGGGACAAAATCCTTAATCATTAATTCGTGGATCTCCAGATTTTTCAAGTTAAAAAGTCTGTCATGCATCAAGAACGACAAGGTTGACTGATTTGAAAGTTGCCTTTTGATGTAATCTGGAGATTACGATTAAAATGAACAAAATACTGTAAGATATTTCCTCTGTTTTCACTCGTTTCTATCTACAAATTTCCTTTAATAAATGAAGTGTTATTAGTTGAAATTTTATGTGTTGAATTTCCAGAGATCATTTCCAGGAAAAATTTTATTTGAAAATTATTCAGTTTGTGAGCTTATTTACCAATTCTGTGTGATACATAGAACTTGTATAGTTGCATAAGTGGCATATAAACAAATAATGCAAAACAGAAATGCAGCATACCCACCAGGTTTAGCGAATGGTACTCGCCACTCACGAAATAGCAAGAGGAAATCTAGATATAGCCAGCAAAATTTTACCCATACCACCCACTGTGGCGACTGGCGTATTCGTGGCCTAATTTTTTAAAAATCTGGGACCTGTCAAACAAAAACTGTTCATCACATTTAGATGCTTTCTACTAAGTGAGTAAGGAGTAGAGACCTGCGTCGGGTCGGGTAACCCAATTTTACCCGAACCCGAGCCGATCCGTGCTTCGGATTGGACGTGTTGACACTAAATTTTTCGATGTGTGTACGCTTTGGGTCGGGATGTCATTAAATTTTCAGGTTCGTGTCTGTTTCGGCTTCGATTTTGACTCTTTTGGATCAGGACTTTTTTCTACAGGACTCTAGTATGGAGGCTGGAAAGAGGGAAGGAATAGGGCGTAGTCAAGGTTAAAGCATACTTGAATTACCTTATGATACATTTAGGCAAAATATTTTTTAATCATTATTTTCCGCCAAAGAAGATTCAGAATACTACCTGAATATTACAAAACTGGTGGAGTTTATATATGCAATTCTTATCAGCTCAGCCCAATGTACACTGGGATTTTCATCTACGAATCACATTTCACACTTACAAGGAAGGTCTCCTTAAAGCGCATAATCAAAATATTTTGAAAAAAAAAATGCTAATGAAACTAGTCATGTACTTTATAAAGGATCAGTCAAATTTGGTTGCAGAATTCCCGCAGAAAATCTATAAAAAAATATATAATACTTTTGGGTATTTGGCGCAAAAAAACGCGATTTGACGAGCAGCACATTTTTCTCGGCAAATGCAAGCGATTTAAATGCATTTGGAATTTTTTTGTTAAATGAATGTTTAAATGGGAAATACTTAATGAATTTAAAGAATTTAAAGTTGAACGATGAAATAGTTTATTATTATTTCTATATGCGTGTATAATAATATATATAAGTTTGTATATTTCAAAACTGCTGTTATAAAAGTGTATTTATTTAACTTAAACTTGCTTAAACTAGTTCAGTATGAAAATTTAAAAAAAGTTTTTCCTTAAAGGGTATTTATAAAAAAAGCGTTTATATATATATATATATATATAACATAACATAAAAATTCATAAAAAAGGAATAAATTATGATAAAGAAGTGCGGTTTAAATGAAATGGCTCACAAAGTAGTCAGATTTTTTTTAGCAGCAAAAAAAATTAGTTAAATATGTCAACGGTGGAGGGCGCTGACGACACGAAACACAATGAACAGGACAACAGTACGCTCCATCCATTTATTCTTGCAGTAACAATTGTTCAGCAACCTCCAGACCACATTCTTCGTCTTCAGTCCTTTCGCAGTGCAAAATTTTTGCAGCGCAACAGATAAAGACTCTCCGTTCAAATAGAACAACTTCACCAACAACGCTCGATCGGGTAATGATAATATTCTGAAAGCGAATGAGAAATCCTCGTGTATCCCGGTCTTTTACTGCAGGATTAATTTGCATAATTCTGCTGATCTCTCGCATGTTAGCGCCATCTACATATGACTTTTTTAACTAAAATGTTTTTGCTGCTTAAAAAATCCGACTACCTTGTGAGCCCTTTCTTGCAAACCGCACTCCTTTATCATAATTTCTTCCATTTTTATGCATTTTTAAAGTTTTAACTAACTTTTGGTTCTCCCGGTATTTCAATGTGTCGCAAACCGACGATATAGCGCCAAAAAAATTAATTTTCATGATTTTTTTACGGACGCTATGTCGAGGTTCCCTAGGAAATATTTTTATAGACATATATATACTTATGCCAAAAATATTCTGTAATTTTTTTTTTCAAATTTTTCTGTGTATGCGGTTATGCAGACATTCCTTGTTAGCTCCAAGATAATGTATTATATGATCTTATGACTCTCAACTGCAATGAACGATCTATTCACTACACTGTAAAAAAATCAAACGTTTCTTAATCTATGAAAATGTAATATAACCACAGCCGAAAATATGCAGTTATGTCTTCCTAGTTACCCATGATTCCGAAAACCGCATTTTTTTTATATTTAGAAATCTCAGAAACCAGTATATTTTCGAGATTTAAAAAAACATTTATAAAAACAAAGTTTATTTTACCACTGATTTTAGGAAACCTTTCCAAATAGTTTTTATAGTGTATTAATCAGTTTTTTAAACCCGGAGTATCGTCTTACAGGATGGTATAAATGCTCAGTTACACATTTTCACCAGCGTAATTGGTATTATACATGCAAGAGTAAAAAAATAATATTAATTTTAATTTTAATGTTAATGTTGCTAATTTATCTTGTGTATCCGTAAATCATGTTTGTTGAGCATAAAAATGTTTACTTGAGAATTAATAGCATCCGAAAAAAAACTACACTCCTGCTTCAGAAATTAATATGCTATAAAAATTACTCGGAAACATTTCCAAAAATCCGGGGCAGCAAAATACACTTTGTAAATGCTACTTTAATAATTGATAATAAGATTAATAAATGCTTTTTTAAATTTTGAAAATATATTGGCCTCTGGCGTTTTAAAAGACAAAGAATGCTTTTCGAAATCATGGGTAACTCGGAAGAGGTATAGTTTCGTTCGTGGTTATATTATATCTTTGTGGATTAAGAAACATTTGATTTTTTTTTTCAGTGTAATTTTAAACAGGAAAGGAAAAGAAATTAAGATGTGTTGAAAAATAGTGATTCCAAAATCAAACACATAATATATTAAACTTGTTAAATTAGCGAGACTGAAAGGCAGCCAACAATACGTTACACAAGAATTTTGATAACCCTGTGAGAAATTAGTTCATCAAATAAATTAGAAGAGGCTACTGCTTCGCCATTATATGATTCTGAAAGGAACAAAATACATAAATAAAAATTATGACAAACTCTAAAAGAGGAAATACATAAGGTACTTTTGATGAAAATGCGGTTGATTTCATGTGTTAGCGAAATATTTAGAATTTGCGTGGGAACATTTTAACGCTAGAAGAGGATAATTATTTATTTCATTTATTAGCATAAGAAAACATAGAGTTTAAATAAAATTTAATATAATTTAATCAATGAATGATAGATATGGATATTTAATATTGTAAAAACAGATCATTTTAAATTATATATAATTCCACATCACAGTCCTCGTGCATAGCTGACAGAAATTTGTAAAAACTGCTGTAATGTGAATTCTGATAAAGGAGGGGGAGTTATGAAATTTTACTGTGATGTGCTATATGATATAGACTGTTTTTGCATAAAAATCTCAATTTTGAAATTTGACAACGGATATCATTACAATGTACTACAATCAAAATATAATGAAGATATCTAAAAAAAGAAAAGAAAAGGAAATGAAAAGAAAATAATTATATAAATAAATTATTACTAACAGGAAATGTTAAATCTGAAGTAATTATAGGTTACAGACTAATACGTTTAGATTTTAATGATTAATCTAATCTTATTTTTTTTAACTAATATCTCGTAAAATCAATTATTCATTAATAAATAATGACGTAACTGGGGTAGTAAAATCCATCAGTTTTAACTTATTTTTCATTATGCATTTTAATGATTTATCGACAATGAAAATCAGTTCGTGGGGGCTAACTGTAAATAGCATTTCATTCACGCCCTTGGGAAAAGCTAATACGCCTTCTTAACCTAGTTAATCTTTTTTCTCCACCCCTGATTACACAATTTAGGGAATTTTACAGATATCATCCGGATAACTCAGCATGAAAGCTGTCATGCCGAGCACTGTTTTAACCACTACAGAAATGGAAATCAGCTAAATCTTGCTCAGTATGGCATCAGCTTCTGTAACCTTGGCGAACTAAAGAAGTAGCATTCATCGTGCAAGAAGTTGGTATCTGATATCTTTAAATCAGTGAAGAAAGACCGACAAGATGAGTTTTAAAAGGTAGCCGTCTGTATTATAAATTAGCAACTGATTTTACCTAAGAACGATAGGAACAGTGACTGGTAAAGCAATTTACATGACATAGCTTTCAAATATTTAATGTATTTTTTTAATAACTTTTCGTATCGCATTTTTTAAAAGGCACTAGACAATGCCAACAAGTAATTTTATCTACAACCATATGAAAAGAAGGAAAGAAAAAAATCATTAATAATCGTATGTTTTATTTTTTTTCTAATAAAGTTTTCGAAAATTTTCAAATTTGGCGCTTAAATATCATAAACGTGATATAATGGTCAAGTAGAAATATTCAAAAGGTTCCATAAACACCTGACAAAACATTTTGAAAATCAGAAAAAAAAAAACCATGAGATATACGCGTGTACAGATTTTTTTCACTTTTGCACATAGCTGATTGATAATGATCCGTATAACACATCGTGAAAGCTGTCATACCGAACGCAGCTTACAGAAATTTAAATAATCTAAATCTTATTCATATGGTATACATTCTCTAATCTTGGCGGACTGCAAATGTAGTATTCGCGATATACCTGTAATTTATTGAAGAATGACCCTGAAGCAGAGTCATAAATAATAGCTGTCTATTTTATGAAGTAGAAAATTATTTTACATAAGCATGATGGGAATAAGGATTGATGAAGTAATTTTCACAGCATGGCTTTGAAATATAATTTTAATAGTTTTCGCATCGCATTTTGCCTTATAGCATTAAAAATCGCCAAAAATAATTGTTAGTACATCCATATGAAAATAAAGTCACGTGTTTGAAATTTTTAAACAGTTTTTGAGCTATTTCAAATTCGGTCCCTAACTCTCTCTTTTGTTATGTAAAAGTTTAACTACAAAATTTCAAACAATTTCATAAACACCTGACAAAGAATTTTAAAAACAACAAAATAAAAGAAAAAGAGCTATGAGATAAATATTTTTAAAAATTTCGGTCATTAGTGTACATAGTTGATAAATTATCATCCGGGTAACTCATTGTCAAAACTCTCATGCCGAACGAGAATTTAATCTCTACAGAAATGGAAATCAGCTAAATCTTGCTCAGTATGGCATCAGCTTTTTTAGCCTTGGCGGACTGCAAAGGTAACATATTCATCGTGCAAGAAGCTTGTATTTGATATATGTAAATCAGTGAAGAAAGACCGACAAGAAGATACTTAAGAGCAGGTAGCTGTCCGTTTTATAAAGTAGCAACTTCTTCTACATAAGCATGACGGGAATAAGGATTGAGGATGCAATTTCCAAGGCAGAGATTTCAAGTATTTAATATAATAGTTTATAGATTGCTACGTTTTAATATCGCGCGCTAGAGAAATAATGCCATCGTGACAATTTTTTATTCATAATTTACTAGTCAGTTGGACTTTTGAAAACTTAAAGATGACACACAATACTAATGTGAATATAAAAAACTAGCCGCCACTGGCGACCAGTTTGGTCTCCCTTAAATGTATGTTAAACATTGCAACACGTTACATTTATTCATAATTTAATTTTCCCTTAATCCTTCGCCAAATCGGAAGATTCTAATAGACAAATCATGAACTTTTGCGATCATGGTAGCATTTCGCATATTTTTTGGGCACAAATGTCACATACGCACGTTGGCGCGATTTCCCCCCCCCCCCCTCCCCCGCCAATTTGGCGAAAACTTTGTTATGGAAATTGTTGTTTATTTACTTTTATTTTTTATTTTAATTCTATAAATTATTTTTGATATGTATATCAATATTTATTTACAACAAACTATCATTTATTTATTTTTATTCTTTTTTTTAATTATGAGTATTTTTGTTAGCCGGGAGCAGATGATAATTCGCCAAATATCGTTCCCATCACCGTCATTCATACTACAATTAATTTAATTTTAAATTATAAACCTGTCACTCATTTCATTTAAAATACTTAACTTTAATCTAAAATGCTTATATTACATAAATTTAAAATACTTCACACTTTTCATTTAAAAGAGAAAATAAATAAATAAATAAGAAATAATATCATAAATCAAAACATTTGATTTCAAAATCAAAGTATCATTTCTAATTTGTACACGCGATAAATAAAAGCTGTATTAGCGATTTTAAAAATGCTAAAAATCTGATTCATTAAATATTATTACACGAGTTCAATTTACGTCAAGAAAAGGTCCGAAAGTTGAGTTGTATAGCACATAATTATGGTAAACTTTGATTGTCTCACTGGTGCGAATTATTTTTTTGACGCGAGGCAGCGGTCCAAAAATTCATTCGCGGAGAACTTGCTTTGCGAATGATTACCTCCATGATTTAATATTTTAAATGTTCACGACGAATCAATCTTTTTTTTGTTTACTTTTATGAATAGAGAATTTGAACTGCGAATCTTTCGACTGAAGTTATTGCAGAATATATACATAATTGAACGCAAGTCATCTCTCAAATATTAATTTATTTTGAACGATCTTTCTTAAAATGTAACTTTTATGCAGTTTATTCGAAAAAATAATTTTGAATAAAAATGGCCGCTTGGCATATGAAAAAGCGATGCGGCATCCCGGAACTGTTGAGGACAGTCACATGACTTACAGTTTTATTATAGAGATGTTTAAAGTTCTTCTTTGATATATGGATATTTTGAGAGTTTCGAAAGCGGTATTCAAAGCTATTCTTAAATCATGCTACTTGGTACCACAATCACGAACTATTTCCATCTGCCTTATATATAAAAGGTTAGAGATATTTCATAATTCAAATTCATAATGTCTAGACTGAATTTGTTTACCTCGAAAAATAATATATTTTTTTATAAATTATTTTCGAAAATTTAAATTTTATATTTTTTAGTACAATACCCGAAACGCGTTACGTACTGAGTCAAGAAATTTGGTATAAGTATCTGGTGGTTATAATATAAGTATCTCTATTTGGAGCTATCTGTAACTTGAAGAAATAAACTGAATGAAACCAAAATCGGTACACTTACTATTCGAGGAGAGGGAAGACGAAAGGAACAATAAAAAAAATAGTTGCAGTAATCGCCGACAGATGGCGCTTTTGAGTGTGAAATGTAATGTGTAATACAAGAAGAAAGAATTAAGGCGTAAAACCGGATGACATACCTAATTTATGGAAAATTGTCACAGTGAATGTGGTTACGCTTTCGCATGACTGTGCTGATCATGTTCCGGTTCCACATGGCCATTGTGCTGCAGGACACAATCCAGGCGGTGCATGACGTTCTCAGCTGCAGAATATAACACATCAGAAATGATAATTCGCACATGTTGTGACATGCGATCTTTTAAGTCAATGTAGGTTTGCGACACCTCCACGTTACACAACAGATTTTAAGACCCTGTAGCGTCATCTGTTGACGACTATTGCAACTATATTTTTATTGTTCCATTCTTCTTCCCCCTTCTCGAATAGAAAGTGCACCGATTTTGGCTTCATTCGGGTTATACCTTCAAGCTACAGACAGCTTCAAATAGAGATACTTATATTATAACCACCCTGTATACTCAGAACATATATTTTAGCTTGACATTTATTTTAATAATTTTTCAATTTCTAATTTATAAATAGGAAAAATTCTATACAAATAATTTCAGAAATCGCGCTTATTATTTATTCATCAATTTATGTAGTTTTTAAAGTACATTTTTATTAGATTCAATTTATAATATTCAACATAAAGTATTTTGTTTTAATTAATGAGCTCTGAAATTAAAGAATACTACTGTTTGTTTTGTTGGAAAGAATCTAGTCATTAAAGGAAGTAAGACAATCTAAATGATAAAATTTTTAAGATGTTTTTCCTGTATCCTCAAATGTTTATAATACACATGAATTAACATATTTTGTTCAGGAAAAATGAGAAAATTTTGTAGGTTTAAAAATGTTTTGCTCGTTATATCGAAATTACTCTCAGTTCAATCGAATTCTTTGCAATGTAATTTTACATTACACCAACCATTTCGTTTCAATTTGACCATTAAAAGGGGGGGGGGTGTTATAACATCCAAGCTCGACATAAAAGAGTTAGATTGTAAAATAAATAATTAAATAACATTCTTTAAAGAAGTAAGACTATCTAAATAATAATTATTTTAAGATGTTTCTTCTTGTATCATCAAATATCCAAAATACATATAAATTAACATATTTTGCTGGGGAAAAATAAAAAATTTTATAGGTTTAGAAATTATTTTGCTCGTTATATACAAATTCCCCTCATGCTTATAAAATTCTTTGAAATGTTCTTTATATTACACCAACCATTTCCTTTTTATATTTGGCCGTTGAAATAGGATTTTTATGGGCTAAAAGAAAGTTAATCCTCCAAGTTCGATAGTAAAATAAAATTAATAAAATTAAATAATTAAATAATATGCTTTTAAACTTGTGTTATGTAATGCTGCTTTCTCAAAACTGTGCTGTACATGATTTGTGGCAGTTTTCATAGCAATTCATGAAGATGCTCAGACCTACCGACTTTAACTAACGAGCCAATACGGTTAGTTATATCAACACCTTTTGATTTAGACATTGTCACCGACCGATGCATATTAACCCATTCAAGGTCGCTTAATATTTGAAAAAACCATCAAAAAAGTACCTATTTTTTTATTACAGAAATTTAATAATTATAAGGTTTCTAAATAAAATATGCAATTAGTTTTTAAGGCAAAAAAACAATATGTTATAGAACAAATTCACATTTGTAGAAATGCCATCATATGCGAGAATTCTGTGTCTTAACACTTTAAGCACCGCCCCCCGATAAGTGTAGGCTACTTTTTTTTATAATTCAGATTATTTGACTCCCACACTTTTTTTGATGTAGAAACGTAAACACCGTAGCTTACGACAGATAAAATGATGCGAAAATAAAGCCAATTACACTATTTTTTAAAAACTGTGGGAGTCAAACACTCTGAATTAAAAAAAAAAGTAGTCTACACTGCTCGTGAAAATAACGGGCGCGAGAATTAAGAGGTTAATGTTAGCTTTACACCATACAAATTAATGCGAATAAGACCTTTAATTTTTCACATCTTTACAAATTTTTACAAATAAAATTTAATATAATATAGATACATTAAACATTGATTATCAATAACATTTTTGAGTATGACATATTTCTAAAGATGCAATACAAAGTCCAACATCACAATCAGCGCAATGGAATCTTCAGATGGAAATTCCAGTTAAATTTTTCTGGTTTCAGAAGTTTTTTCCAGCAGTTAAATCTTGAGCCCGGAAATATGACGGGCACGAGAAATAACGAACGACACCTCAGCCCGTGATATTGACGGGAACGAGAATTAAGGGGTTAACATACTGAAATTAACATAATGGCTTTGCAATAGAAAATGAAAAGCAAATGAAAAGTCATATTTTGTGCCAATGATCAAGCGTCTGATTTAGGCATCCGACCACCTACGCTCAAAAGTCGTGACCCAATAAATATATCTTGAAGAGACGAAATGAGTTCAAGCGAAAAACATTAAGTTTTTCACTCTCGCTCTTACCTACCTGATTATGAATTAGACCGGGTAGTGTTCGCCTTGGGTTATGTCGAACTTGTCTTCTCTTTCTCTTTTTCTCTCTGATGTTGGTGATATATTACAACATGCTAAATGCAATGCTATTATTGTAAGTCAACTTCGAATAGATAAGTGAAGATTCATTTGCAATTGTTTATTATTGTCGTAGATAGTGCTAAAAATATAAGATTGTCATTTGCTAGACAGCGATTAAGTGTACAACCGGATTGTCCTATTTTGTGTGAGATTTTGGTTTAACAAATATAATGTAAATTTACTGTCGTTAGTGTCAGTAACGTTTGTAAAGTAGTGTAAAAAATTAAAAATAAAGATAAAAATTAAAGAGTTCGCTTGCTCATGTTAACTAAGAGTAAAATAATGTTCTGTTTGATTTTTTTTATGTCCCTTTTTAGACTTCCAGTTACTGTACCAAATGTGTCTTAGGATCACGATGTCCTGGAAAACCATTTTTAAATCGTTATAAATGTTATTTTTCACAGGAATCGCAACTTCAATCAGCGAGACGGCAATAATAAGAGTTTTTTTCTGCAATCTTTTGAGATATGGGCGCAATTTAATAGGGTCATATAAAACTTTCCTCTGATTTATTTTAAAACTTTATATCCCATTTTGGTTGTAGTCTAAGATACTGAATTTTATACTACTAATGTGTTGTATTTAATATGATTTATTTTTTTTATATCCTCTGATATTCTTAAAAGTTATAAACATACGTTATAGGATGTGAATGTACCGTCTGCGTAAAATTTTACATAGAATTAGAAATATTACACGTATTATTACTATCTCAATTTTGCGAGTATTAATTTACATGCAATCTTTATCAAATATCTAATTTCAATACATATTTTAAAATAATTTTAAAAAGTAGCTATTCAGTTTAAGAAGAATGAGTTTTAAAATATTTACGTCTCCCAGGCACTAATAACTAAGAGACTTTCGTTAATTTAATTTTTATTCTTAAACATATTAAAAACTTTTCTTTTTTTCTCTTTTTTTAAAATATCATCTGCAAAATAAGAGCTACAGCTAAAAAAATTTATTTAAAAAAAAATGAAATTTTTAATAAGAAATAAATGGGGTAAAAAATTGAAGGAAAAAACAGAAAATTGTGACTTTCTTTTTTCCTTTTTACAATGCTCTGCATAAAGTTTAACAAAGAAAATTGTGTGACAGTATTTTCATTAAATAGAGATAAACAAGTCAAGTCTGTGTTTCGTAACAGTTGAAACAGTATTAAACCTGACACCTGGAATCAAATTTGATGCTTTTCATTTTTGACACCACTGTTCAATGGAATAAAATTTTGTTCATTAAACAATATTACGTTACTATTGTCACAAGAAAAATCTGCACTTGAAGTGGGATTTGAACTATTATTATTCATTAAAAGCAACAAAATTTTTTTAACTAAGTCATTACTTCATATATGAGTAAAATATTTTTCGGGAATACAAGAAGTATACAAAACAATCCAAAAACAGCAAAGACAAGCAAAATAAATTCTTATATACAGTCGCTACTTCACGACTTCATAAATAATCTCCTTTTTGACTATCTGTTTTCTCCTGGCATTTATGTATTATAATTCAAAAATGTCCGTAATGTATTATTGAATAATTATAAGAAGCATTTTTAATTTTACTCAAAAAGAAGTGAAATTATAAAATAATTATTAAAACATTCAAAAAATCACAGAAAAAAAATTAAATATATTCCTTTATATCTTCTGTAATATTACAGTTACGTTCATAATTTTAGCCAGTTTAAAAAAAAAAGACAAGTTATACAAGCATGTGGAGTTTCAACTTTCTAGATTTAATAGATTTTTATAAAACAAAAAACAGTTATATAAAGTTGTAAAAGTGCATTCTGAGAAAACTAAAGAAATCGTTTTACAGGCATACATCTGATATTGTTTGTTTATAACCTAAGTCGACACTCAAAAAACATTTCCCTGCTCAACAACGGGAAACTTTCTGGCACATTTCCTGACACATTCTTAAGCGCAAAAGCATGACACTTGCAGGCATGATTATTGAAGTGATTTAGAATCGAATAACCTATTTCATTTTTCGATGAAACGCTTACAACTTGCGTTATAAGCGATTGTTGTCTCAGGCCGAAAGTATTTTTCCTTTCCATCTCTGTCGCATCCAGAAATTCGTTTCTAACAGACAACTTTTACAGCATTTTCTGAAAGATCTTTTACCTTAACCAAATAATGGGAAAAACTGTCCGATTACATAATCTCATAATAACAGAATCTGCCAATTTAATGCATTTGAGAACATAAATGAATTAAAAATTGTGTCAGAAAGTAGGCAGTTTGGATTAGAGAATAGCTTTAAAGGCTATGTTTTAGATGTTTATATATTCTAAATCTACATAAATTATATATTTTTGGAAATTTCTGAGTTTGCTTTATTTTTAAAAGCAAAATTGAAAATGCGAAAATTTGAAGTAATTTTTGTCTTCAGTATTTCCTTTAAATTTATATTTCATTAATCATTCATATAATTATTTTTTAAATTCATATTTATATTTAATTTAAATTTATATTTATATTATAATTGAAGTTAGTTTTCTTTTACTTAAAAGAAAATCCAAAAGAACTTTTGGATGTGAAATTATTAAAATGAAAAACCAGTTTCTGCTAATTTTAAGACATAAAAACACATGTTAAGCATAGAAATCTTTAAAAATACTTAATAAAATTGTACCAAATTTTTAATTCGATTTTTCACTATTATTATAAATAATATCGTATAAGGAGTTTTAAGTTAATACATATATCAATTTTTTTTTTAAATTATAAACTTATATTTATAGAAAGCAAAATGTAATCACTGTATCTTGCACAAAAGATTGTGGAATTTCTGTGTAATGTACAAGCTTTATATTAGACATATTACTAATAAATAATGAAATATACATTCACACAAAGCTTTTTTGTTTAATATGATTCAAAACGAGAATAAATTCTTTTAAATATTAAAAAAATGATTAAAACAAGATATTTTTAATGAAACTTTTCAGAAATTTTACTTGATTATATCAGTACAAGTAAAATGGAGCATGTCGTTAACTTTCATGACTCAGTTGTCATTATATTACAAAATACACAATAAAACACTTTGAGAAAAATACCTTTACAGATAATTATTCGGGTTAAAAGCTATAATTAAGGTGCCAATTTTTCAAATAATATTTTTTCCTTTTAACTATAACTCATAAGATCCGTTAAGGAAAAAAAAGCGTTTGCCGTGTATATTTTAATTTAGGTCTAAATTTGCATCTATGTCTAAATTATAGTATAAAAAACATCTTTTTAATATCGAATATGACATTTTACTTTAAAAGCGTTTATAGATTGTATTAATGGTATTATAAAACAACAATTACTTCTCAAAACATAAAATTTTTGAAAACGAAACTGATCTCCTTTATATATATTATATATACGTATATATTTTACTTACAGTATAGTATTAGCATCTTCTTTTTTTATAAGAGCATTTTTGAAGGTAATAGCATGCAATACAGCTAATTTTGATTATGTATTTATGAATATAACCCTTAAAAAATTATACTTAATTAATTGAAAGAATCCACGATTAAACGAAAAGAAATACGACGGAATGTAGAAAATACCCTTGCTTTTATATTTTTCTATATATGGAATTACTATATTCTTATATTATAAAATCTTAAAATATTAGTTATCTTTAAAGAACACCAAAGCTTTTTTGGGCTCGTAAACCGAGAAAGAAGTCACGAAATTGCCTACACCTGTCATTTGTAAGCGCAATTTCTCTTGACTATGGAATTACTCTGTCGGTGGTAATTACCTACGTAGACGAGATTCCTAGAACCACCAAGTTTCTACTCTTTAATAAAAATGCCCCGTTCTTCAGCTTCTTTATTATTATTAATGCCGTTTTCCTTGGAATCCAGCATTTCTCGGTATTACCATGAAAACCACATGCATGATCAAGTTACGATTGCAATATAATTAAATATTTTTTTTCCAAATGTATTATTTTCCGTGAATTATATATATATATATGGGGTGCAATAAAAAATTTATTTGGAATATTATAGAAATATTAGTAACACAATTCCACCAATTTATAGTTTGATTTCGTATGCTGTTCTTTTTTTTATATACTTAAGTAATGTATTTAAAATATTTTATTACGTCAAAAAATAATTATTTAAAATTCATATTATGTATACCAAATATGCAAACAGTATTATTTATGTATGTACTACAATCCCAGTCTTCATTCCTAAACTTCAACAGATTTCTCTAAAAAAAGTGTGGAGGGGGTTATAAAGGGGGTTATGGGGGGGGGGTTATGCGGTAAGTTTTTATATTTAAAATTCACGTGTCCCAAGAACCTATAATTACAAAATTTTAATTGCATATCTGAATAACGCTGTATGACGAGAAAATATAACCAAAACTCAAAACCTATATCTCTTGATATTGTATTTACTCTTAAAAGCCGATATATTTTTCCAAACGAATACTGCGTTGTTTATCACAAAATTTTATATTAATATCAATGCGTAATGCTTTTAATTAAATAAAAAACCCGCTTTTATAAAAATCACCTAATTTTTTTTGGAAAGTCGTAGATACCAAGCACCCAGAATTAAAAAACTTTAACGACATCACTGAATAAAGTTGCATAATCTAAAATCTGTATGTATAAAAAAGAATCTAAAATCTGTATTTAAGCATTTACAGTAGCTACTCTAAATAAATATGACTGTTTAACCCAATAATACTGTAATAAATAATACTGTTTAACCCAATAATACTGTAATAAATAATACTGTTTAACCCAATAATACTGTAATAAATAATACTGTTTAATCCAAAATTTTACATTTAAAAATTTCACGTACGTTTTTGCTATTATTAAAATAAAAAACGCTTTTATTTTTTTAAAGCGTGATAGGGGGAGCTTTTGGTGTGTTCCCAGGTACACGTACTCCAAAACTTTAATGGAACTATATAATAAAGCGGTATAATAAAAGCAAAAAAAAAAACTGCATTTAAAAAATTAAAGTTATTCCTAACATCCAAAAATTTCGGCGGAAAATATTGTGCGTTCATTATGAAACTTTACATTTAAAATGAACCATTAAGTACTAATGCTTAAAAATTTTTGAAACATGTTTAATGTTCCTGAATTACGAAACTCTTTTTAGGTGCGTTCGTAATTATATAAATACGTAGCACCTATTGTCGTCGTCTGGTCCGTCCATCTGTTCGTCCGTCCGTTTGTCTGTCCGTCCGTCCGCATATAACAACGCAAAAACTACCCAACCGAATGGTTTGAAATTTAAGATATATTATCTTTGCAGAATTTTGTCGAGACATTTCATTTTTTTTTTTTTCAATCGAATCAAAACTTTAGAAAATATTAATAAAAACATTTATTAAGAAATGTGATTTTTTTTTTAATCGATCCTTTCTTTTTATAGGAGCTTTCGAAGTTTAATCGTCAAGCGACCGAGATACTTATTTTATGACAGAAATTAATCTGCAGACGATATAATTCATTTCACAAAATTAAAAATCATCAAGATCTGAATATTTATATAACTAGCTATAGTACGAACGCACCTCGTTCGTAACGTTTGACGTACAATTTCCAACTTGTTTTAAATACAACAGATCTTGTTATTAATACTCAAAGTAGGAATGAAAAGAGTATCTCACATGATCAACAGTTATCCAACCACAGTTAACCCCTCTCAGAATGCAGTCATAAGTAAGTTCTGTATTCATACCATGCACATTGTTCTGATTCTTGACATTTTTCATTTGTTACATGTAGGAAATATAAATGATAAGGAAGATTCAGAACAGCTACGCACAAAACCATGTCCAGGTAAAGAAATGAGTCGAATTAAAGGCTTACTATAAAAAATCATCTTCAGGTAAAACAACAAAAAAAATGGTCTTTATTTTCAAGGCCACCAAAGTAATTCTATTCATCGATTTTTCTGATCATGGAATCATTACTGTAATGTTTCCTCACCATTTGTGCAACATGATTCCATTATCTGAACAAGGTCAGGCCACTTGTTGGTCAAATATAGACTCAGCGTCCAACACAGTGTTTTGAATGTTCTTCTTTATAATGTTTGCATTGAGTGTTTTGTCTTTGATAGTGGATGATGGAATAATGAAATTATTTCTTTGTTTTAAGGGGGTTCGTTTTACCTATATTATACGGCAGACGGTCTAAATGTTTGATTTTACCTCATGTCAACGTGCAAAAAAAGTAAATACCAGTCCTTCAAAGTAAGGGTTGTAAATTACGAATACATGGGAACTAAATTTACTCATCTGAATAGGAGCAGTCCCGTTTGAACTACAGATATTAAATGTTTAAGTATTAGAATAACTGACTTTATTAGAAAATCTTTTACTTATAAAAATCCCGTTTTTACTATTACACAGTTTTAATTGGATTCTTAATCAAACTTGAAAGCTATCTTTAAAGAGAGAACGTTCGCAAGATCCGAAATCATGGGTGAATGTTTTAAAATATTGGGAGAATGAATAGCTAACAAGATACATTTATGAAAGAGAATCATGCAAATTTTGCTGATTATTTTGCTGATTCGGAAAATATGATAGGAGGGCAGTTCCAAATTTTGAGGAGTCAGAGCTTATTTAAATAGCTTCAGAAAACTTGTAAAAGTAGCTTTCTAAAAGTAAACATACAAGGCCACTTTGTTTGGTTCCCAGACTTCCTTTGTATCCTAAAGTTTGTTTGGATTGGAATTAACACTTGCGTTTAAACGCCTCAGATAAATTCAGGGTTGAATTGTAGTTGAAATATCATATTTTATGCATATAAAACTATCCTAGCTACATCAAATAAACCAATTGAGTTCTAAATTTTGGCAGATTAATGGAACTTCTAACTACTCCGCAAAGGCGGAATGTCATAACCTTGGATCAAGCTTATATTTCAGCTTAATTCTGTGGTTCCTGCTAAGATTCATAAATACATGCATCCATAAATTGTTTTTTACATTAACTTCGCAATAAAACTATGCAGAAAGTTTGAGTTTTGACTGTTTGTTACCGAATAAGTGACGAAAAATGTTCTAACCGAAACTCATAAAATATTCCAGCTGTGGATTTACAACGGTAAAAAAAAATCATATGGGACATTGTAGCATTAACAATAAAAACTGACTTCGATTTTTTTTCTAATTTATTTTTAAAATAATGTTATTATGCTACCTATTTCTCGGCGTAAAGTACAGTAGTTTTTGCAGAGATATTCTGGAAAAACTAAAATTGCATTCACATTTTGACTTACAACATATTGCTCTATTGTCACAGTAACTTTAAAACCATTTAAAATACTGAACAAGATACACATAATTGTAACCGTAACTTTGCTGCGAAAATTATTTTTCTACGATGAAACAAATGAGACATACTAAAAGAAATTGAAATATTTAGGGAATAGAAAAGACCAACCTCACACCATTATTAAAAATCATTCATATGTATTCTGTGTATGTATTCGATATCAAAACTTCGTATCCATAAAAGCAATAACGTAAATTTACCGAAATTGTTGACATATTTTAATTGAAATAACATGGAAGTCGGCCGAAATTTCCTCCTGGAAGAAAAGGGATCGGATTTCCCCCATAACCATTACACATACGCCCACAAATGAAAATACCTTAATACCACCATAATAAAGGTATGACTGAAATGTAAATGCACAGTGACCAAAATGCTACTGTAATTACACTGTGCTACAATACAATTGCTTCTGAAGTGAAAATGTGCAATTCTGTATCAAATTAACCCATTGACGTGTATAGCACCATGATAAAACTTCACACTGGCTTTTGTTTTGAAAATACAGAAGTGCCAAGTTAAGATTTTCTTCAAAATATATATTATTTGAAATTAATATTTGTAAAAAAAATCTAAATTAAAACCTATGATTTCTTTTTTTAACAGAAGTACATTTCTAGAATCTTCAAATATCCAAATTTACAGCTCATTCCGCCAAATAATTTTTAAGTTACGCCAAAAAATCTCCAAAAATCCAAATAGGATGTCAAAATTGAGAGTTCACTTTGAAAACTTCAAAAACTTCAATTTGGTACAAATTCAATATGGAGACGGCCCTCTATGCATATTTTTCGTAGCATAAACTGAAAAAAGTTACAAATCTCAATCGAATGGCTATTTTTGCTTTTCTCTTTTCGAAAATTTAGCGATTAAAATGTATAGGATGTTCTCTCTTTCTAGTGACTGTATATATCTAAAAGATAAATTTAATAAAAATGTAAAAAAAAAAAAAAAAAAAAAAAAAAAAAAAAAAAAGTCTACACTATATCATTTTAAATGTATCATGAATGCAGTAATTCTCTTGATAAATTCATTTGTATTGCTCCGCTCGGCGTTGCCCGGCTCCGTCAAAAAATATCACGAAACGCGAAAAAAAACTCTAAAAATCGCTGCACGAATTTTGAATAAACTTTATTAAAAAGAGAACAAAATATATTAAGCCAGAAAATTAAAACCGGATTCCTTTTAATAATGCGGAAATATCGCAGCAAATCGAGAGAAAACGCTAAAAGTCACGAAATTTTATTCAGAAGTCGCAGAGGTTTACTAAATCAAAGAATTTATTATATTAGGCTAAAAGATTAAAACAGGATTTCTTTTATGATATCTGAAAATCGCTGCAAAAAAAAAAAACAATAAAACTCTAAAAATCGCATGAAAAATTCCAAAATCGCTGTGTGAATTTCGAATCAACTTTATTGAACAAAAGACAAAAATTATAATATTGTGCTAAAAGGTAAAAAACAAATTCTTCATACTAATGTGGAAAAATCGCCACGATAAAAAAAAACACACAAAACACCTAAAAATCGCATAAAAATTGCTAAAAATTCAAAAATCGCAGAGGATAAAATTTACTGTAATGGACTAAAACATTGTAGCCGGAATTAATGTCGAAAATCGAAGCGAAACGCGAAAAAATGGTAAAAATCGCTTTGAAAATTGCAGAAGACAAAATGTACTATATTCGACTAAATGTTTGAAACAGAATACTTTTTACGAATACCAAAAATTCGCCACATAGCGCGAAAAAATGCTAAAAATCGATTTGAAAGCCACACCAAAACGCGCAAAAATAAAAAAAAATCGTGGAGGATAAAATTTTCTATATTACGCTAAAAGTTTGAAACCAAATTCTTTTTACAAATATCCAAAAATTGCAACGAAAGCGAAAAATCGCATTAAAAATCACTAAAGATTAAAAAATTGCGGAGCACAAAAATTACTGTATTAGACTAAAAGTTTGAAATCGAATTTCTTTCACGAACATCAAAACATCGCCGCAGAACGCGAAAAACGCAAAATAAATGCATTAAAAATAACTAAAAATTAAAAAATCGCACAGAACAAAATTTACTACAGTAGGCTAAAATATTGTAACCGTAATTCTTTCACGAATATCAAAAAATTGCCTCGGAACGTTAAAAATCGCTAAAAATTACAATGAAATTCACTAAAAATTAAAAAATCGAGGCGGATAAAATTTACTATATTAGACTAAAAGTTTGAAACCGAATTCAATTTTACTAATGTTGAAAAAGGGCCGCAAAACGCGAAAAAACTAAAAATCGCCTTAAAAATTTCGCGAAATTTTTAAAAATCGCTGTACGAAATCCGAATAAACTATTGAAAAGAAGTCAAAATTTACTATAGTGACTGAGACATTGTAACAGGAATTCTTTCACAAGTGTCAAAAAATCGCCGCGAAAAGCGAGTAAACGCTAAAAATCACATTAAAAATCTCTAAAAATTCCCAAAATCGCAGAGGACAAAACTTACTATACTGAACTAAACCATTGTGACCGGAATTCTGTTAAGAATGTCAAAAAATCGTCACAAAAGGGGAAAAATCGATAAAATTCGCTTCAAATCCCAATAAAAATTGCTAAAAATTCAAAGATCGCGGATGACAAAATTTACTATTCTAGGCTGAACGTTTGAAACTGGATGCCCTTTTCTAAATTGGAAAAATCGCTGTACGAATTCCAAATAAACATTATTGAAAAGAGGATAAAATTTACTATGTTGGGTTAAAAGAATGAAACCATATTCCTTTTACTAATGTGGAAAAATCGCTGAGAAAATTAAAAAAGCTCAAAAAATCACATACAAAATTAAATTAAAAGAAATCTAGAGTATTTTTCTAATCAAAAAATACAAAATCGGGCTTCGAGATGCATAACTACATAACATAGAGTTCCTTCCTACCAAATTTTGTAGCTCTGCGTGCAGCAGTTTCTTCAGAACACCGTCGACAGACACACACACACAAACTTTCTTTCCTTATTATTATAGATGGATGATTGTATTTATTTACAAAGAAGTCTAATGTGATGCATGCAATGTATATAGAATGATAACGGTATTAAGGCGTGCATGCAGCTGCAAATTACAAAACAAAAACATAGACAATTCAGCTTTTTTTTTAGACATTTTCATTTTCAACGAGTCGATTTCAGTAAAAATCAACTAATTGTATATCGGACGTATTAACTTCATCGATTTTTGTTGCACGATGTTATCGTCGTTCTCGTCATGTGACGTAGAAAATGAGTCGCATCCATGTCACTAGGGCGTCTGTATGTTCAATTTTGAGACAAAATGCGAATGACTAAAAAACTCGACACGCTGTCTTCCCAGTATTGTCACGTAGTTACGGTCACTGGAGAGTCATAATGTGACGAGTGAAACAAGTCATACTTTTGGTCAGTGTGACCATTGTAACGTCCCAGTTATTTGCTATGATATTAGGGTAAGAGTCGTCATTTGTTTTACTTTATGTCCAGGAATAAAACTCATGAATGCATAAAAAATTTGAGAAACAGTCAGCAAATTAAAAAGTACTACGTAACTTTTATTTCTCCTCTTTTCCCATCCTGTGGAAATAAAACAAGCCTTTTCAAAAGTATTTATGGAATAATAACAGCCATTTATTGGAGGCATCTGCGTCTAAATGTCGGAAAGTCACGAGGACATCAGGGATTAGAATCTCAGTGCATTTGCTATTGTAAACCTGAGCAAATAATTCCCGTACATAAAGTGATATGTCGTAGACACCAGACGAGAAAGTGAGGTATAGGTAGAATTCTATAACTACTTCAAACTAAATATCGTTGCTGAAATATTTTTCTTTGTAGTTAAAACTTGAATAACAAATAGTGTTGCTTGTTGCTAAAATTTTAAAATTTTATTACCAAATTAATTGCACCTAATACCTGCCATAAAATTAAAAAAGAATAATCTAAAAAAGCATCTAACATTATTCGGGCTGGAGAGATAGAATTTTAGACATTATTTAAAAAGAAGAAAATCTTAAAAAGAAAAAATGGTTCCTAAAACTTTTAATGGATGGGTCTAAATTAAAAGAATAAAGTTTAAACTACACTGTAAAAAGAAAACAAATGTTTCTTAATCTCGAAAATATAATATAACCACGAACGAAAAATATAATAATTTCCTACGAACTACCAGTGATTCCGAAGAATAAATCACACTCGTAGGATTCTTCGCTCAGTAGCTTGTATAAGAATAGAAGACTAATTAAATACAGTTTAGAAACAAAAATGAATTAATATAAATTTAAATACATTTCATTAAAACGTCTCATATCTGAAGAAGCAATTTATTTAGTAGCTGCACTTACTGTTCAAACTTAAATTGCAGCTAAATTTATTATAAAAAAATAAATTACATAATAGCATATATTGATACTGTTATTTCTTTTCTACGTTTTAAATATTTCGCGTATGTATATGCTTTGAAATATTCGCGTCGCTAAATGCTCTCACAGTCCATTGTTCAAGTTTTTAAATATGGTGACTCTGATTTATTTGGTTAGTAATAAAATTTTGTCAGATAAAAATTTATTAACATTTTCATTTCATTATAAGATTTGCGGGCACTCTACGCTCAAATATAAAAGCTCCGAATTGTCACACATTTGTTGTATTTCGTACATTTATTAAATCGTAATTCGTACATTTATTAAAGAACATTTCGTACATTTATTATTTGAAGATTATCTAAAAGGTTTGGAGTTAAATATCCAAAGTGTATTTCTTTCTTTTTCGTACACGACAATGCAGTACTATAGATGTTACAAGAAAAGAAAACTTAAAAAAATTAACTGGAATATTTTACATAGGATATTATTCTGGATCTTCCATATTCTCCCGATATTTACATAGCAATTAATTTTTGCAGTTCTCCGAACTTGAAGCATTTTTTGTAGATATAAAAGTGTAAAACCGACGTGACCATTTAAAAAAAAAATAGAAATCGACTTTTTATTTATTATTATTATTATTTATATTTAAATGTAAGAATTTTTCTAAATTAATAAAAAAAATGCTTTTTCTGGGGTTTTTGGCATTGGCACACATTTCTCGTTACATTTTAAATAAGTTATCAAAATTAGCATGATGTATAACCGCAAGTCTTCTCAATTTTTATTTTGCATTCGATCAACAGATAAGGTACAGAAATGATGCTTTACACAGAGTGTTTCTTAACCGATGTCTCGCGACTAATGAACGAGAAAAAGGAAATTATTTTAGGTTTGTTAATATAAACTATTCTAAAATTTAATTTTCTTCTTCTTTTTATGAGAAAGTGAATATCTCCAAACGTTCTAAGTTTTAGATTATTCAAAACATAAGTAAATATATTCAGTGATTTTACCAAATAAAAAAGTGTACTACATTTTGTAAGTAAAAGAAATTTTTGAAAGTATAGTGTATTTTATGTGATATTATTTCCAATAGCTAAGATTTTAGTATTTACGAAAACTTTGAAACTATTTTCCATTTATACGGTTGACTAGAATAACGATTAATGTTTAATTACTTAGACTATTATTTTTCAATCAACGAAAGTATGCTGCTGATCCAAAAGAGTTGATAAACACTGCTATATACTATATAAAGCTTAGTTTCCGAAATTATTGAAAAGTTATAATCATAGAAGTAATTATAAAAGATTATGAAAAAGAGTAAGGTAAAGCCAGGAGAGATGACGCGGTCGGAGAGATTGCGCACAGAGAGGTTCGAGGGGAAGGAGTAGAGTGAGCGTGCAGCGACTCCAGGTAGTTGTGCAACAGCAGTAGTGGAGTGTCTACTTGAAAGTGCACGTTGATTGTTTTGAGCGTCTAAGATAAAGCATTGCTTATTTTGTTTAATTTTCCCAAAGTAAGTCCTTGAATTTTCATAGCTATTCATCAGAATTTCTATACAATGTCAATAGCACAAAATATTTTAAACTTAAATGATTTCTCATAAGCTACAAATTTAGACTATCAATGTGAACATCAACGGTTCGTTTTAGTAGCCGCCATGTTTATATAAAAGGCCGCGCAATCTCTCCTACCGAAATTGGAGAGTTTGCGCTTCTGCTACTTAGGAGAGATGGCGCATTGTTTCCATTAGTTTCCATGCTAGGAGAGATTACGCAGCTAGTTGGTAAATTTGCACAAAAAATTAAAATGAACTAATTTTAAGTTAAACGTGTTATCAAGTAACTTAATGTTATTTTGTAATCTTATCTGGACTTACTTTTTCTGATTCTTTATTTTTTTCCTTTAATTAAAATTTTTTAATCGTTTCTAAAATTATTTCCTTTTTCTAATTCTTTAATCATTAGGTTAAAATATTCACTCCTAATACAATAATATTTATTCACAAAAACCTTACAACACTGTCATTTAAGTGTAATTATTATTGTTGACAATTTAATTGTGGTTATTATTAGTAACAATCTCTCCTACCCATGTGCGCAATCACACCAACCCTGTAAGGACAGATTGCGCAAAATAACTTTCTTGGTTTTATCACAACTGCTCTATTAAATTACAACATAACAACAAAATAGCAATGGAAATGTATAAAAAACAAATGAAGTAAAAATTATTCATGGACAGTTTAGCAAAAAAATAATATTCAGATTTTTCATTGTTATTCTTTTGAATTGTGCGCAGACACTCCTTAGCTTTGCCTTAAAGAAA
Organism: Maratus michaelseni; assembly: GCA_963931845.1. NCBI lineage: Eukaryota > Metazoa > Arthropoda > Arachnida > Araneae > Salticidae > Maratus > Maratus michaelseni. The sequence continues at coordinate 193,802,973 of OZ007587.1, forward strand.
TTAAAGCTATACTAATTTGGAGACAATGCTGCTCTGGAATATTTACTCAAGCATCTCTACATATATCTAGGAAACTAAACCAAATAAAATAAAATATCCATACAAAATTTGTAGATATCTGTCATTAAATTTTATTTCTTACAACTAATTTTACGAAAGACTTTGTAATCACTCTTACTTGAAAACATTTAGCCATAATCAAGGTATTATCGTGCGAATATCTATACCAATATAGAACTTATTTATGTTTGATCAGTTTTAAAACAGTATTTTTACAGTTTTAAAAAGTACAATAGTTTTATATACAATATTTTTTATTTGTTGTTGTTTAATTTAACGAAAAATCCAAAAACGTCCCTTCACAAATCCAAGGTTGTTGGACAGCGTGGTTGCTGTTTTTGTGATTTATGCTTACCGATCTCGCATTTCAGCAATCAGCTCTCTTCAAATAAAGCTGTCTAATCATTCGTCTGAAATTCCAGTATACTTACGTTTATGAGTCAGCAGAAAGGGAACACACGAAAGCTCTTTTATTTTAATACGAAAAAACTCAGGTAGCATCGTAGCTATAAGAGTTTACAGAATACCAGCAGCGGCTTTGCACTAGACAAACTTCGAAACAACAAAAATTGCATTTTTTCTGATGAACTTTTTTTCTTTAATGTAAAAATTTATTATTTGAAAATAACATCTGTTTTGAAATATTATTGCATTTTTGTTATTTAATATTTTTATTTATTTCTGAAGAGAAAAGTGCCAAATTAATTTTAAAATCTCGCATAAAACACATTTGTTGAGCGGTTCTCGTTTTAGGTAGATTTCGTAAGAAATACTACCTATTACATTCTCACCTAAGTTGGAAATTTTGAAAAAATTTTGCAGATCTACGCCGATCATGACTCCCAGAACCCAAAACCACCCCCAGTTCAAAACTTTATATATATATATATCACTTTTTTATGACCACGATAACTGGAAAAATTCTGCATTAATCTTTTACAAACTGATACATAAAATCAAGGGGCATAAAATCTCGGTCAAGTTCGTTAATGGGCAAAATCGAACCAAGGGGGGGGGGGGGGGAAATGTGCGGGTGCTTTTTGTAAAAGCAGAAAACCCCCCATAATTTCTTAATTATTATACGTATCGAATCCGTTTAAAGTTATTATTACTTCTAGGAAAAGGGCCGAAAATTTATGTATGACAGATTTTTGATATAATTAAAAATGGCCCCGGGGGGGTGAAGGGGGGGTTTAGAAGAAAAAAATCATAGCTTCGTCAATTTACAAGATATCAAATTCACGTAAATTTATTATTAATCCTCTTAATATTATCTAAAACTTTTATATTGACAAGTTTTTATAGGACCAACCGTTATAGCAAAAAAAATATTAAAAACAAAAAAAATCCCTGACGGCTCCGCCTGCAAACAATTTATTTTTCGAAGTAGGCGGTTCCAACTCCCGCATCTTTTCGAAACTGATACATAAAATCAAGGGGCATAAAATCTCGGTCAAGTTCGTTAATGGACAAAATCGAACCAAGGGGGGGCTTTTTGTGAAAACAGAAAAAAAAATTATTTCTTAATTATGATACGTATCGAATCCGTTTTAAGTTATTAAGTTATTATTACTTCTAGGAGAAGGGCCGAAAATTTATGTATGACAGATTTTTGATATAACTAAAAATTGCCTTAAGGGGGTGGGGGGGGGTAAGGGGGGTTTTAGAAGAAAAAAATTCATAACTTCGTCAATTCCCAAGATTTCAAATCCGCTTAAACTTATTATAAATCGCCTTAATATTATCTAAAACTTTTATATTGACAAGTTTTTTATAGGACCAACCGTTATAACAAAAAAAATTAAAAACAAAAAATCCCTGCCGGCTCCGCCTGCAAACAAGTTATTTTTCGAAGTAGGCGGTTCCAACTCCCGCATCTTTTCGAAATTGATACATAAAATCAAGGGGCATAAAATCTCGGTCAAGTTCGTTTATGGGCAAAATCGAATCAAGGGGGGGGGGGTGCGGATGGTTGGGCTTTTTGTGAAAACAGAAAAAAACCCATAATTTCTTATGATACATATAGAATCCGTTTGAAGTTATTATTACTTCTAGGAGAAGGGCCGAAAATTTATGTATGACAGATTTTTGATATAATTAAAAATTTCCTTAAGGGGGGGGGGGGAGGGGTGTTTAGAAGAAAAAAATTCATAACTTCGCCAATTCTCAAGATTTCAAATCCGCTTAAATTTATTATAAATCCTCTTAATATTATCTAAAACTTTTATATTGACAAGTTTTTTATAGGACCAACCATTATAACAAAAAAAAAAAAAAATCCCTGCCGGCTCCGCCTGCAAACAAGTTAGGTTTCGAAGTAGGCGGTTCCAACTGCCACATCATCGTAAAAAGGTCATTTCTTCCGCAATTCCTGACAAACAGGCGCCCCACGGTCTGCGTCTTCGAAATCTACCTGTGCCTGTAGGCCGAGCCGTCAGGGATTTTTTAAAACCAACGCCGCTGATTGAACGCATATCTGAATACTTAGTTCCGCCTATGTAGCTTTTTTTTCCCATAAAACTTTTACCAAAAAGTATATGTAATCAAATACTTTGTTAGACTGTATGTAATATATTTTGAATTTAATATTTATATTATAATATATTTACTAATGCATAAATTTTAAAAAATTATCTGATCATCTCGTATAGCAAAGACATTTAGAAAAGAGTGGAAATTCTACAGTATCGAAATTCAGATTCCCTATTAACTACGTAATAGTTTTGACCGAGTACTGCTCGGGCAACATTTTTCCAATACTCGTCAATAGATTTTCTCATAAAAATTGAATTTGTTCGTTGCTAATAAAACTACGTATAAATTATTAAATTATATACCTGTAACAGTTTCTTTTGCTGTTAAGAATTTATATACTCGATTTGAATATAAAATTTTTAAGCAAAAAAGTGTATATAGTTTTGACAATATAGCAGAAAACAAGAGCTGTTAAAGTGATTAAATTGCCGTTCAACAAAATGGTAAGGGTTTTGGCAGAATATCTTAATAAAGGGAGGCTCGACTGTACTGTGCAATACTGAAACATTATATTTTCTTATTAAATCAGCATAAAACCATTATATTTTCTTCCTTTCAAAGCTTACACAATTTACATCTGAGCAATCACTTACATACACATATCTCATATCTCTGCTTATTTGTAAAATATGCATTCTACATATAATTCAGCTTTTATTTTAGAGCCTTCGGGTCATCCGGGCCTTTGGGGCTATTGCATACTCACGACATTTTGAGCCTCTTAATCATTAAGGCGTTCGCTACCATTTACCTCTAACATTCCATATGCCTGAGATAGGAAAGAAGTAAAAAAAAAAAAAAGTATTTTATTTGTTGTTTTGACCTTCAGCTACGTGAAATTACAGGCTAAAACGGAATTTCAGACAGCAGAAAACGTTATTATAGGATGTTTGTGGCTTACTTGATGTTTTTAAAATTCAATGTCAAAATGTCCTCGAGGTTTCTTCCGAAACTCAATTTAAGTTAATTACAAGTAACATGATGCAGACAAATGTTTTCGAAATGACTATTAAACCCTTGAAAATTTAAACTGTTTACGTTATACATTGGAATCAGTTATAAAATCCTCTTTAAAATTTCTGGCTTACTATAAAACTTTTCATGAATGTACTTTATGGAAATTGTGTAAATTTATTGAATTATATTCACATTCCAGTAGAACAAAACTACTCATTATCATTAAATGTTAAACCTTTTATACTATGATGGAAAAGCAACAGCCACACTAATTTTACAACAGGCATTTATTTCATTTGCAGTGCTGTCTGCAATTATAGCAGTTAAATCTCTGAAATAAAAAATATATCCATTTTCTTGTTTGTTGTTTTTTTTTTTAGTTTTGGGTGGTTTTTAGCACTATCAAACTTTTTGGCACGCCGAACGTTCATAAAATTTATCATAGCTCGGTACGTTTCGGTCGTACAAAAATAGAGCATGACGAACATTTCTCTAAATTTAACCCAGACACTATACAGAAAATTTAAATTTAGCAATCTTTAAAAAATAACTACTTCGGGCTCCTCTCAAAGTTTGTTATAAGAATTTTGAAACACTCTGCATATACAGGGTGTGTCTCATCTTATCATTGGCCGATAGCTAATTCCTAAACACTTAGTTTTAGAAGTATTTTTCCAATTGCAAAAATGTTTCAAATGTTGTTCTTCATCATATGAAAATCTACTAGATTTTACGAGTTCTCAATTATGTATAAAACGCTTCAAAGAATGACAGTATTGTACTCACTCTTTAGAGTGAGTGACTCTTTTAATCACTACTAAGTACAGTTTTTTTTTTTCGTTATTATTTGCATTTACTTTTGTTTTGTTTTTAAATTTAAGTCTTTCTTTGCTAACATTATTAAATAAAACTAATTTCAGCAATCATTTGATAATTACATAAACAAGTCTCTGAATGATGCGCCCTGTAGTGATTCATCGTTTGAATTAAAACCATGCATTGCTTGGTGATTTCTGCTTGTCTAGATATTATAAAATCAAAAATACATTTAAAATCAGACATTTAACAAAACTAAAAAACACATGAATATCACATAATAAAATCAATTACAGCACACGTTTCAAATTATATATAAAATCCTCAGCCGTACAAATGTCAATCCAAAACCAAAGCTGTTGATTACACATGTTCGCGTTCAGAATTATTCATTTAAAATATTAAATCCAATATTAATTCTATTAAGGAGTAATATATTTAGTTATTTGCCTAGATATGTTCTATCTCCCCTCAAAGTTTCATGTAAGAGTTTTTAAACAACTTGTAGATATTTAAATATTAATTATAACGTTTTTAAATATTTAAATATCAATTGCTCTACATCTATTTCATTAATCCTATCAATACCATGCCACCAGTTTTTCTATAGGCGAAATTTATGTTCATTAAACCCTTCGCGGCGAGCGTCTTTTACAGAATTTTTAATCCTTTACCACCGGTTTTTCAAAACAGAAATTTTCGCCTAATTGAATCTCAGAAATGCTAAGATTTAATAAGGCAAAGCTTACAATAATAAATAACTGGTGGGAATAATCGAGGATTCTGAGCTTCTTATGCGTCACGTATACGTGTCGCTCGTCCCCAAGGGGTTAAAGCAAAAACGAAAAAATATCCATTTATTTCCGTGATGAACATGGAGGAAACACAAATTAGGAATTAATAGAGACCTAGTTACATGATTTCATTCCTCTTTCATTGGTGTATTAAATAGCAGTTAGATGAACACCATGTGACTATCGCTAGGTTGATATCGATTTAAGATACATCTTCAAAAATGTAATGCATATCTTTGTCAAACATAATGTATTTCGTGATGTGAGGTCTATGACCTCGTCAGAAATTATCTGCTGCTATACTGCAGCTACTTTGTTCAAAAATTAATTTTACGGAAGTAGATCACTTTTTGCAATGTTGAAATTGCAAAAATGATAGTAATAATAATAATAATAATAATAATAAATCAATAAATCAATAAATAAGTAAACATAAAGTTTGACAATTTAAGAAATACGGAATAAAATTGAAGTAAAAATTGAATAAACTTTGAATGACAATATTAACAATGCCCTGGATAGAATTTTGCGATAACAGAGATATCAATCATTAAAAATGCAGAATTTATTTGTTTCAAGCGATAAATACAGGTTGCCCGCACAAGTCCTGTACAACTTCAAAACGATGACAACTATAGTCATAAACGTGCTGTCTAGGAATAGTAAACTTGCGAACGCTTACAGTGCCATTACCAAGCGGCAAACTGCGGAGTCGGTTTACTTATCTCTAAAACAGTACGAGTTAAGGAAAAAAACAGTCAATCATCCCTGTAATGCATTCGTAAAACATCCCTTACCTACCATTTTGAAAAAAAAAAAGAATATAAACACACGGTACAAATTATAAAAACGCAACACAAGCTCTAATTAACTGTCTTATCTGTTATACCATTAAGAAAAGTACTCTTTAAATCAAATTATAGCTTCTTTAACTTTATTTACTTCTAGCGTAGGAGGGTGCTTTGTTTACTTCTAACATAAGATACATGGGGAAGAACAACATTAACTACTAGAAAAGGCTTATAATATGCTTCCATCTTGTTGTTATCAGCAAAAAAAAAAAAAATATATTTATTAAATAAAATAAAAGCATTACGTCAAAACCCTCATATCGTCAAATATCCCTAGTTTCTACTAATTAATTAATCATTTATTTACTTATTATTCGATGTTAAATTCTAATAACTCATAAGTTACTGTATTTATTGTTTCTAATTTGTTGCTTCATTTACTAATTATTCAAATTCCAGAATTTCATTATATGCATATTATATGCATATGAATTTCACTGATTGCTCTCAATAGTTTACTTACTAATTGTTCAAAATGAAATTCCATTATTTTACTGTTAATATTTATTGCTTTCAGTCGTTCATTTACTTATTATTCAAAGTGAACCTGTAATATATTTTAAGGTAATGTACTCACTGCATTCACTTATAAATTTACAAATTATTCAAAGTCATATTCCCATATTCTGATAATTCATTTATTCACTGATTGCATTTTATCGTTCTTGAAATTTTAATATTTCATAATTAGGTAACTGGTTGCTTTCATTCGTTCATCTGTTAATTGCTCGAAGAGAAATTGTAATAATTCATTATAATATCGTGAATTAAAAAAATTCTTATCCACACTTTCATGATTAAATATCGTATTATTATATCATCATGATCTGTTGATTTTCAGCTATGCGGATCTCAGAACGTTATTTTACTTCTTCTTCCTCTTGTTAAAAAACACGTCAGCTGATTCGTTATCATGGTTACGGTTTTTACACGCTATGTTGGTTTGACAGAAAAATGTCACGGGCGGTCCTAATGAGAACGCATTTTACATTTGTAACGTTTATCTCGTGTTTGTAAGATTGTCGTAGAACTTATCAAAGCGTTTTACTTTAATTATTTTCAATGAACAGGAGACGGGATTTGTTAACAGGCGATCCTTCTGATAATGTTTCATGATGATTTGTCAAAAACTTAATTTATTGTAAGCCATGCCAAACCACTTTTAACATTCGCGTGGTACGATGGTACTATGAGACGTGTTAGACTTCCATGGCCAGAGAGCCATTTTTAAGACATGTCAATTTTTAATTATCATGAATTATTCCATGTATTCTATTCTTACATTATTACACGGGTGAGTTATTCATTTGTGTTCTTCTTTAGTATATAGTTTTCAAAAGTTTTTGGGGATTGGGCTCATATTAACACTATAGTGCTATGGAATAAAGAAGAATTTCTGTTTTCTACGCCTCACAGAACGAGAAAAGAGAGTGAAACTGTTTTATTACTTAGAAAGTATCATGGAGTCAATATGGCCCCAACCTCGACAAACTTAAAAAAACTATGAAAGAAGATAACAAATAAATTGTTCATTTGTGTAATAATATAACGAAGAGAATACATAAGAGTTCATAATAGTTTAAAATTGCCATGTCTTAAAATTATACTAAAGAAAAGCACAAATAAGTTCCTCATATGTTGTGTTAATGGCCCTATGTATTTATCAATCTCAAGGAGTTCTTAGAAGATAACGCACGAAACTGCACAAGTCATGATAGTTTAAAAATTGCAGTGTATTAAATATGGATGGCGCCAAATACGACCACTGATGCCACACGGGTGTTAATGCTGTAATGAATTCAGCAATTAAAATAAAAATAGAACATTTTAACATTCTCATCGCCGTGAACTGATATATCCGTTCACTGTACTGTAGTTTTCACTGTACTTATTAGCATTATTTAAATTGATATAATTCTACAAACATAATGTCGTTTTAAAACATTAAGTAATGATTAATAGTCTTAAGTATTATATTCATATATATAATTAAGTTTTTTTTATGTCAAGTTGAAATATCATGTTTTATTTAGCATTTAAAAAATTTAGAGAGAAAACAACATTACAATTTTGACCTTTTGCTCGGCGGCGGTCAGGGGGTTAAAAGTAGTTACGAAGACATCTTTTAAATAAGTCTTAATTATCATAAAGTAACATAAATAAACGTGTAGTTTATTAAAAGCGGGTTTTTTTTCTTTTTAGATCCCCATTTAATTGCAACAAGAAAGTGGCCATTAGATAGTTTTGCAGAGTGAAATTTGTAAAAGTCAGAGTTCTCTTCAAATATTAATAACATCTTATTTTTATACAATTAAGACCATGTATACTCGTTCAATAAACCGCAATTTTCATTGCAATACTTTTATTATTTAAACACATATAAATACACAGTACTCCTTTGTGGTTTTCACCTATTTGCCCTGCTTTACCGATATATTTCCTTCTAAAAACCGGGGATAGACGGTTTATAAGGTAAAAAACATACATTGGTTCTCATGCAGTAGGACTTATAGAACAACTCTACATAGATAACAAACCTCGGAAAAATACACACAGTTTCCATCTATGTCGTGGAAATTTGTCGTTTCGGCAAACTGTGCAGCGCTTCTGCCGAAATATGCGACAATTTCTCCATTGTCTCTGAGTTTCATTGATTTTCTCATACCAAGTATGACTTCTATGCAAATTTTCATTGTTCGAATGTTAAGCCTGTCATCAACCATATATTAAACCAAATTCCACCTGAAGAAAAAAAGATTATTACGCAGTTACGGTCGGATAAAAGGTGTGCACATTTTAAGAACATATTATATGCAGTAAAACCTAAGAAAACGGAACTTGCCTATAATGGAATTCTGTATTAAGCGGAAAATTTTCGTGGTTCAGTCGAAAAGAATGTAATCCAAAACTTGCCTAAAACTGTTTTTTCTTATCGTTGGAGATTCCGTCTTGGCAAGTTTTACTATACACACACAAACACACACATATATATGTCTTTCTAAGAATTTTTATTCGATATATTTTGTTCAATAAATATTTTTTTTTACATCATCTCTAAAAGAAAAATAATTATAAATACCGGTCATTTATAATCAAAGTGGATCAAGTCCATAAAACATTATATAGAGTTATATGTTGCGGCGACATTTGGAGGTGAAGTTAAGGGGCTGTAATGCATTTTATTCAGAATCATAATAATTCGAAAGCCAGCAACATTTTCAGTTAAGTATTTTATTCAAGCTTATCTTCAAATATGTAATTGATCTTATTTAGTCAATCACGAAAACAATTGTCAGCTGTCACAATCGTGGTTGATTCGTCCACGGGAGCCGCAACATATATCCAATCAAAGGAGAATGGGTCACAACCCGGTTAGGGAAGACTGAAAGATATTACTGCAAACCAGTGGCGATCTTCCGTAATAGAGTTTCCATTCATTTCCCTTTGACCGGGGGATGTTGCGGTTTCCATGGCTACATCTACCGCTATCCCGACAGATCACGGTTGTTTTCGTGATTTATTGCGTAAGATTCATTACATACATGACGATCAGCTTGTAATAAAATAGTTAGATAAAAAATATTGCTGGCTCTTAGACTATAAGTGACTAATACAATTTGTTGCTCCTATTTTCAACTTATGATTTGGCCTGTTACACCACCGAACAAATCATTGTCAGTAGAGCAAGAATTCATCTCCCACTCGGTTGAACGAAAAAATAAAAGGATTTGATCCGCTTTGGTTCTGAACACCTCATATAGATTTCAAACAAAATAAAAACAGAAAAAATATTTGGGGATAACTGCTAAATATCTCAGACAGGTTAATTAGGATCCAGTCGTTTACTTGACGGCGAGACGTGCGGGAGGGAGGAATTTATGTAACTAAATCAAAACTCAATTAGTTACGGTCCGTAACACTTTCAATTTTTATGTGATTCTGAGATAACATTTCATGTGCTATCTGTGTTGTTATCCAATATCTCCTTAACACGAAAGTAAAAATTTTGAGACAGCAAAAACATTTCGCCATCTTTCCAGGCCACTTGCGCGATCGAATCGCGTCTTCCGATCCTCTCTACCGATCAAGTGATCAGCGCGAATTTTCACTTTCGATCAGAGCATAATAACTCGTCAGTATGCAAGATCTACCGCGAAGAGCAATAATAATGATAGTGGTGAGAATGTGTGTGATTCATCGTTAACAACAGGATATCTTTTCTTAAGCATGTTTCGTTAATGTTATACTGATGGCCCTGCAGATGTGATGCTAAATGAGAATTCGTTTTTGGATCTGATATTTTTCTTTGTACTATCATACGCCCTATTATATGCTTGCATCAAGAACATAACAGTAAGACGTTATTTTATGTTTCTGTTTCCATATTCGCAAAGATTAATAATTTATTACATTTTACTTTTCTTATTTATGTAACATTTACTTTTCTATGTGTTTAACGTTGTAACTGCTATGTAGTTTAAGAATATTTAACAAAGACAATATATAGTTCTTTATAATTAGAAGTTTTAGATGCAGGTTAAAAATACTTTTGGTAAAGCGACACACAAGTTGCAGAAACAAAAAATGTTTTTTGGTAATAAGACAATAGGAAAAAATCGCATATATAATTTAATAAGTATCAGTAGTATTATTTGTCGCTGCTATCAATATATAAAATAAAACTTGTAAATTTAAAATTACTTTTACATGCAAAACACATTTCTCTATTTTTCACAGAAGTTCAATTTTTAGTATCAACTGTTCAATTTTAACTATTTGTAAAAAAAGATAATGTGAGGAAAACAGGAATAAAAAAAGCAAACTATTTCATATTCAACAGCATCGGATTAATATTTTGAGGGGCTATAAATAAAAACTTTGGGATAACTGAAGTTGGCATAATGCAATAACCAAAAGCAGATACTATTTTATCAGAAATATTGTTTTAGATGCTTATGTGTCTCAGGGACCACCGGGCTATTTTTTTTTTTTTTTTTTTTTTTTTTTTTTTGTAATTAAATATTATTATCAGTCAAACCACAAATGTCGATCTCACCAGTTTTAAACCTACGGAAGTGAAATGCATTTGTATGTTTCAAAATTTTCATCAGAAGTTAATTTTTCCTTTGTATACTCTTTTTAAAAACCCGGTAGCTTAGTGGCCAGCGAATGGTGCTGCCACAGTACAGGGACGGAGTTCGACTACGGACTTGGACATGGTTCGCGAAAGCCTTTCATCCCTTTGGTGTCGATAAAATCTGTACAAAGCTTGCTTGAGAACTCCGCGTTTGATTGACCACCTGACCGGTACATATGCTGTATGCTGTATAGCATCTCAGGACCCATGGTCTACTAAAAAGAGTCCAGCACTGTAGGCTAAGATCCTTAATTGGATTGTAGCGCCACAGAGTTTAGTTTTTATTATTCTTAAATAATGTTTCTTTGCTGACTAATTACAAAATATTTCTAAAATATATATTTATCTTTTTTTTTTAAATATTATAATATTAGCGAAGCTGAAGAGCTGCGAATAAAACTATGTTACTTCAAATCAATTCGCTCTGTTCAAAATTTGATAATTAAATGAAAAATAAACATCGTTTAAAAAGAGTATACAGAAAACAAAATAGCAATATTTTTATTTTTAGATTAAAAATTTGAAGAATATGAATGCATTCTATGGCCGTAAATTTAATGTTAAAGAAGGAAATGTTAGTTTGATATGATAAAGAGCTCAAGACCCTAAATTTCGAGCAACATGCACTCCGTTCACCATTAGTGACTGCCGCCATATTTGTTGTTCCAGGTGGACGATGAGCGGCTGCGCAAAGAATGGGAACACACCAAAGCTACTTTTCCATCCATTTTACCTGAAAATCGCATAAATTTTTCTCCTTGTTGCTCTAAGAAGCTTCCGAAGCTATCGTGACAAAAAGACTTCCATCCTACCTTATGGCCTCATCATGGCAAAAAATATGGTATATTTTTGCTTTGCATAGCCTTGTAATATAAAGAAACCGACATTGCTCCATTTAATATATTTTTGGCAGCTGGAGAAACAAAGAAATTTGTTTAGTAGAATAAAATCTTATATCATATCAATGCCAAGGACGATAGAAAAACACATTGTATTACGAATTTTCTCTAACAAAATAAGGCCATAACAAATTATATGTATACATTATATGGACAAAAGTCCCCGGACACTTTCGATTTTAGAAGTTTTGTCAAATAGCAGTGAACAAAGTCGAAATTGAATCAACATAAATTTTAATAAATATTTTACATATGAAATTTGATGAAATTTCAGTTGACAGATGCCAAGATATACCTATCACGGAAATCGTAGAAACCACGGTACAACAGCACACCTTGTTGAGTAATTGAAGCTAAAAATGAATCAACACTTTTTAATAAATATCTTACATATTAAATTTGGTGAAATTCTATACCACATATGCTGAGATATAGCTATCGCAGAAATCGTGAAAAGTACACACAACAGCGCCACCTCTTCAGCAAGAAACATCTAAACATAATCAATACCAATTTATGTGAAGGTCTAACTAAATAAAAAGATTGATCAAATTCCATCCCATAGATGTAGAAATATAGCTATCACGCAAATCGTGAATAACGGAGCATAGCAACGCCACCTGTTGGGCCATGTACACCAAACCCTTATAAGTACTTACATGCGCCAAGGTCTGACTGACGTGACCTTTTAAATCTAAGAAGATCACGAACGAATATGACGTTTGATTAAATTTCAATCCCATAGTTGCATAGGAATCGCGAGAAATCGGGAAAAATACAGCTGCACAGGTTGAGCAATAAACACCCAAACTTAATTAGAATCAGGTTTTGACAAGAATGTGACAATTTATGCAATTCCGTGCATTAGTTTTTGAAATACGGCGCCCACAAAATTTGTGTCATATGCAAACAGACAGACATTTTCCAAAAATAGTCAAATCGTATTCCAGTATATCCCAAAACGTGTAAATCCATCAATAAAGGGAAGTCAAAATTTTTCATGATTCTTCGTCTTTTGTACATAGAAAAAATTGAAATCGTTGAAAAAAAATGCCATTAAAATAGTTAATCATAAATGCAACAGAGTTTTTAGAAAAGTGATAAAATCGCTACAAAAGTTTTTTTTTAAAGAAAAAATCTAATGAATCTAATTGGAAAGACTCGCAAAATCTTCGTTCAATCCTAAATTTTTCATGCTCTATTGCAAACGGCCTTACCTCAAATTATTCATGAATTATTTATGAAATAGAGATACGCCTATTGATTCAACACTATATCTTCGAAAAAAGAAACCATACTGCAATGAAATAAAAATAACAATTTTTGGAAAAGGAAACACAATATGATTGTGTATTTGTATTTCAGAGCCAAATTTGACTTCATGCTTAACATTTTCACATTATTTGAATTAAACATATTCCGGTTGTTATTATCTTAATCTTTAACTGCGTAGTATGAAATTATAAAATTATTCTTTGATATTTCTGTTCATATTTTCCACTATAATAATTTTCATCTAAATATATGAATTTTCAATTATTAATTTGAAAATTATTAATTAATCAATTATTAATAGCAAGCCATCAATTCAACATTAAGAGAGTGGGAGAACATAATACATAACTCCTCCAGTCACAAATTTTGTTAATGTCTTTATTTTACTGAGCTTCATGAAAATTTGAGGTTTAAACAAAGAACACTCTCAAATAAAATTAGTCAAAAAAAGTAAACAGTACAGGCAGCAAGTTGTCGGAACATATATACCCGTGATTGGAAGAGATTTTCCTGTTATTTGAAGAAATTTTCCTCTTCTGACTGTTGGCTTTCAGTAAATTTTGAGCTACGGTTCACGAATTTTTCGTGTGTTGAGAGGAAAAAAACATACGTAAAAATTTCGTTTCTGATACGAAAAAGTAACACACAGCACAGATGGAACACATCTGTGATTTAACCAAGATGCGGCTTAAGACTGGAAGATTTAAGATAATTTCTACGTTAGATTAGTGAATTTTTAGTATTTTGAGGGGAAATTAGCAATTCCAAAAGGATATTTTCGTGTTTAAACGAAACACAAGCAACGGATATAAACCTTCAATACACGGATTAAGAAAAGCCACTTAAGTAAGTATTAGAAATATTACTCACATAGAAAACTCTTAATTTTCACAAAACTGTGAATTTTCACAGTTTTTGAACAGAAGAAATACCCACAATCACTTTTTAATGTAAAAAATAATTTTTCCTTTTTTTTTTTTTTTAATTTTTTTTTTTTATGTGTATCTATTTTGATTTTAGTAACATCAACACTCATTAGCAAGTGCAACTTCCAACAAGTTTAAATGTCCATCTAGAAACAATAAGTAAAAAGTTTTGCAGTTTTTCAATGTTTGGCATGTATTTGATTTTATTGGATTCAATATACCCTTAACCGGTTCTTCGTTGTGGTCGTCATTGTTCAAGTTTGTTCTAATGCAAACGCAACATCCTCATCTGTATCCACAATAGTTTTCCGGCCTATTGGTTCATTTCTGTGAAAAATTGCACAAAAAACAAGGATTCTGCATGCATGACATTATACAATATAAGCCACGAGTGGAAGAAGATGTGTCATATTTTTCTTGAAAAATGCTACTTTAGGGATGAAGGTGTTGTGAGGAAATTTATCATAAGGTAAAGCTAAAATACTAAGATTTTAATTATTCTTATATATATGAGACTTCACTTTTTAATTTTCTATATTTTTATATTTAAGTATTTAAATAATAATAATAGTAATTTCTATAATTTAATCACTAAATGTTAAGAAGCATTTCTATTGGAATTTAGTACCACTTGTATTAACAATTTAAACATGTACTACCAAGAAGAAAATAATTAAATGTTCCAACTTCAAAGTGTGACAACCCCGAAGTCCCGAAGAATAATATAAGTATCGTATTAATTAGTAGAAGTTATTAATAATTAATTGGCAGCAGTGTCATTTTTACACGATGATTTGTTACAGCATTATTTGGAGGGTATCCTTTTTTTCCCCGATTGTACCTACCTATTTCGCTATGTTTTTGTTTATTCAAACTCAAACAGTGGGCAAGGTTGGAAGTCGTAGCAGCTAATTTCTGCATTTATTATCATCAATATATCTTACAGAAATGGATTATAAAGGCCGTTTTTCAACACCCCTCCACACAAAAAGTATAAAACACATTTTATACAAAAAAAAATTCTTTTAATTTAACTAAGTTAAAAAAAATTAACTTTACAACCATATTTCTGGGTTGAAAATTTTTGTTTTATATTGCTACTGACTCAAGTAATGAGTTATCAAAAGAGAATAAGCGAATAATTATCACAGTCAAAATATCTGTCCGTTATTCTTCGCAATCGTTTGTCGTTATCACTTTGCTATTTGGTGTTTCGCTTAAATAAATAATTATTTATTGGAGTTTCTGGAAGGCCAATAAATGCCTTTCTAGTCTTAAAAGTATTCAGAATAAGTCTGCAAAGAAATTTTATGTATAATATATAATTTTGAACTTTGCAAATATCGCTATCTTTCTCTAACCCCCCCCCCCCCCCCCCAGTTTGCAATCTTAGAGTGCTTTTACACGAGTACACAGCACAGGAAACTCGCCATAAATTTACGCCAATGCATTCACAATCTGCAATTTTTGAATGGTCCGGTGCGATAAAAAATTTGTTTTAATTATGTTAAATATATACTTTTTACATAAATACTGCTAAAATGCGAATCAATAGGAATGCTTACACAAAACACACTTTTTACATTAAAAATAATGGTGGCAACAGCTCAAATCAACAACAGTTTTGATATACTTATTTACTCATTTTATATCTCAAAGTAACATCTGTAACGCAGAGAGAAAAAAAGAACAGCAACTTCAAAACCTGGAATTGAAATAACTTAACATCTTATTTTCATTTTATTTTTTATCATAATCATTCTCGATTACATCTCTTTCACAAATGACGCGTTATCTAATCTCCGTTGTCAACAACATCCCTTCGGTTCAGTCGTCTTCTAGCTTCCATGATGTTGCATTCCGCTGCGTATTCAAGAATATCTTGATGCGTGAGATCATGGATTTTCCATCCCCTGGTCAAATGCATACTGATGTGCTCATCTGGAGAGGAATGATTGTTAATTAATTGTAGTGATAGATAAAAAGAGAGGTCAAGGACGATCCGGTTAAGCGCAAGGTCATCATGCCACCCTCCACACTTGCTGTGAGAAGATCATTTAAATCCATGATGGGGATGGTTTTCTTTATGGACTTATTTGCGTACGAAGATGCAAAACGCTGTGAGACGATATTGTTCATAAGTTGTGTTCTCATACAAGAGATGAGAGGGAGACAGTGAAATATAAATCATTTGGCTAACAACTTCTGTTTTTCTGTTGGAATGAAAATGTGTGAAACAGATTGGCTTGTTTTGGTATGCTATGGCAATTTTTTGCTCATGAGAGTTAATTAAACCGGTACTTCCACATTAAAGTGAATTCCAGAACTATTGCACACACCCCCGAAACTATGATAAGATGAATTCTCATAGAAAAGATGATAGCAGGGCTGTTCATCATAAATAATGCTACTAATGACGCTTATGCCGCCGTGCATTTGTAAAGACAGTCTTTATTTTCTGGTATGTAAGGAGATCTGCGTCAAAATGCATAAACAAATTTAGGAATCGAGGTTCAGTATATACAGGGTGATTATAAAAAAACTATCCCGATATATGAGACCCTAACTGTCATACCATTCACAGAAACTGAATGAAATTCTGGCCTAAAGTATTTTGAGGTATGCGCTCAAGAATCATGTGAAAAACAACAGTTAAATTCTAACAGTTACGGTTACAGTGACAAAATTTCGAAAATTTCAAATGGCAACACCTACTTTTTTTTATTGGAATGTGATCTTCACAGTGAAAAACCATAAAAAGCGTTGGAACGGTACCTGTAGCACGAAAATCGCCGGCGCTAGACAGACTAAGAAGAAAAGTGAAAACAACCAATAAAGGACAGAGAAGCAACAGAAAGTAAAACATTTTATTGTTCAGTGCTATCCACCATCTGCCGCATGTAAAGTGTCGTCGTGTGTGAAATGTATGAAACACAATAAAATGTTTTGTTTTCTGTTGCTTCTCTGTCCTTATTGGTTGTTTTCACTAGTCTTCTTAGTCTGTCTAGCACCGGTGATTTTCGTACTACAGGTACCGTTCCAACGCTTTTTATGGTTTTTCACTATGAAGATCACATTCCAATAAAAAAAAATTGGTGTTGCCATTTGAAATTTTCGCAATTTTGTCACTGTAACCGTAACTGTTAGAATTTAACTTTTGTCTTTCATATGATTCTTGAGCGCATACCTCAAAATTCTTTAATCCAAAATTTCATTCAGTTTCTGTGAACGGTATGATAGTTAGGGGCTCATACATCGGGATAGTTGTTTTATAATCATCCTGTATATAAAACCTCTGAAGAGTGGCCACCACTGGGAGCACGATAAAGTGACCATACATCGGAGGTTGCCGTTATTCAGATGTTCCACACTTTAAAAGCTCAAAATTACATTACATTAAAATCAAAATAACTGACCAAAATTATTTAATTTTTACAGCTAAATCAGGCTAAATAAAGCTATTGAATCAGACAGTGTTTGCATCCAAGAATTAACTTCTATCAGGGTATCTGCAATTTCTCCATTGAATTTCCAAAATAATATGTTATTTCTGGCCCTAAACTTTTGGAACCAACCACTAGAGGCCTTAAAATTGGACATTCCCAGTTTCTCTGCAATTTCTAGCGCACTTTCTTGCAACATTTTCTCTCGACAGTTCGAAAGACATTCCAAAAGTAACTTATCAATCTCATCATAACCAGTTTTTCTACGCTTAGTTTTAAATTCCAAATTTACACCTTGAAACGTTTTTTTCTTAATAAAAGTTACTCTTTTTCGGAATGTCATTTATTTGAGTCCTTCCGCAATTGTATATTTCAGCTAATTTTCGTGCACTTACACCTTCTTTGCTGCCCTCACCAACTTTCAACTTATCACTTAAAGTTAAAAAAAATTGATTTTGAACTCATTCTTTTGGTGAAAAACACGTGTTACACATAGACAAGAAATATTATGACATGATTCACACAGAGTACAAATTACTACCGCTTGATCACTCTTTCCTTTCCAGAAAATGTCAAATTTCGCCACACCTGTTTACCCGTTAACAATTTGAATGGAGTGTTGCTAAACACCGCTACAGATTAGTAGAGAAATTATACGAACGTCAAATAAGCAAATCCTCTTCCAAATTCTTCGCAATCTCAGTTATAGTTAAAACGTAACGTAACAAAAAAAAAAATGTTGTTCAGTGGCCGTTGAATATATTGTTCGGAAGTTTAGTGTAATGTTATTTCTATGAAAGATATTCAGTAACACTAAAACATGACCGGCATTCGGAGGTTACCGTTCTTCGGAGAGACCGTTAGAGGAGGTTTCTCTTACAATCAATTGATCACAATCTTCAAACACATTCTTCTGAACAGCACAGCAGTCAAACTATATAAAACCGTGTATTTTGACAAGATAGTAATTTGACTATTTCTATTATGTTAAGGGAACAGCAATGAAAGTAGGAAAGAGTTTTTAATGAATGTTGAATAATTGACTTAGGATTGTTCAAGGGCATCTTGGAAAGAAAAGTAGACAATTATGCGGATTATAAACATGGATTTTGACCAAACAACGATTTTTCTGTTTTGTAAGGTTATCACTTCTGAATATAGAACTGAGTTTTCAGGATTGGAGATGTTCTCAGTCGGTCGCCATCTTGAATCTCCCCCCCCCCCTCCCCCAAAACGAAAAATTCGGTTCTAAATTTAGGCCGGCCTCTTTATATGACAGAAAACAAAAAAATTCCTGTATTTCTAAAACACACATGTTTATATTAAATGAAGGATTGAGAACCGGAGTGGACCAACCTCGCCATCTGTGATTTCGAGAATAATGCTTTTTCAAAATTGTACAAATTTTTGTCAGACTTTTTACTATTTTAGGCCCAGTATTGAAAGTAGCTTCTGACATTTCTGCTTTTTTAAGTTCAGGAAGAGACAGATTTTAAAAATATAAACCTTAAACCAAGCCACTTGACCCACTCTTGTACAAGTAACTTGATATCCAAGTTACATTGGACAATCTGTTAAACTGGCTCCATCACTGGAATAGTTTCGAAAATAATAAAATTCTTTATACAGCCAATAGATGGCATGACATACAATGTTTTGACACTTCAAACCCATTTTTCACAAAAGTGTGGGATAGTCAACTCTGGTTCTCAACGCTTCAAATATACTTATTTTAACCATGGTTATGTGTATTGTTATATCCGTATTTACTGGTGTACACATCTTTTCATGATGGCGGTCAATTTAGGGCATCATCAGTTCCAAAAAAATTCGCAGGTAATCCATTGACATAAAATACAGAAAAAAGGGGGGAAATCGCTGCCTTGTTAAAGTATATGGTTATTTATTAGAGCGACTGATCTATCTGACGTAGTCGCATAAAAATTACTGCAGATAACGGAATCAATATCATGCATGCCTAGATAATATACATGTATGTAAACACATATAGAAATAGTAAAAAATATTATAAAAATTCGCCAAAAAATTTTAAAATATAAAATATTTGAAATGAAAACTACCGGTAAGAAAACGTTGTATTGCAGTACTGAAAACATTTGGTGAGCAATAGAAGATCGAGCAAATCGCCAAGTTTCATTAGCTTCAATAATTCTCAATTTATACACTGTCCATGTGTAAGCTAGCATCATAGAAATATATATGCACTAGCTACGCAAACCAAATCGACGTAAATCTTTTAAATCTTCGACTAGATGTTGTAGCAACATGCTCGTAATGCATCCCTCCAGAAAAAAAAAATTCTAAAGGAGTCAAGTGAGAACATCTGAAAGGCAATTTTATGGTGACACAATGTCCCATTCAAGTCTATAGCTCATTCATGATAAAGAGAGACTCGAAATAAATATAGCGGATGTCAATTTACACCAATAAATTCCAGTTTTGTGAGTTTTTTCACTGAATTGCTAATTCTATAAAAATAAATAAATAAATATTTGCATTTATAAATATTTATTTCAGCATTCAGTAGTAATTCCACTTTATAAGTTTTTTAAATCATTTCCTTCTCAACTTTACTTATATATGACCTTTTTTGCCCTTTTGATCGGAGGACTTTTTTTTGTTTATCCATTTTAAATCATATAGTCAAACACCAATCGAAGCAACTGATAATAAACTTTTTTAAATAGCAAAGCAAAGGTTATCTCTACTTGGCTGGTGTTGATTGTAGACATTATAAATGCTGTCATGTGTTTCAATTACTATTACTATCATTTTATTTTAAATAGATAATAGATGGACACTGAACAATGTCTGTCTGATGTTTGTGATCTTGCATGTATTTTTGTCGGGGAAGTACTTGTCTAAGTGATCTGTAACAAATTGAAACGAAAAAACGAAAAATTTATTCGGAAAATATTGACGACATGTCATATCACATACAACATATGTCACACTCTTATTTATTTTTCATTTTTTTTAACAACTTATATCCTCAGACATCCTGTATATAAAACATATTGTATACAATATTATATAACAGGCGCTGAAGAATTTAACAACAACAACAAAAATACTACATACTTATGTAAATACAAACTTATTTGAAGTTGTATTGTTTTGTATTTATTCAAACCAAAACATTCTACCACTATATATTTGTAAAACATATACTACTACATTTTGAATAAAAGAATGGAAAAAATACAACCTTTCACAATAAGAAAAATAAATAAAACAAAAAATATTATAAGAGATAGGGGGAAAAGTAAAACATTCCGCAAAACAATCATCGCATTTAAGAAAAAAAAAACATTTATGCTCAAGACCATCTATTGATTTATAGATGAAGGAGCTCATTAAATAAGTCTCATCTCTTTGTTCCAGCTCTACGGCTGAGCAACTTGCACGCACTCCCGTGACGTCATTCCAGTGAATGGAAGTAACGTGTTGTTACTACGTCGTGTATAAGATGCGAAAAGGGAAAGCATTTTCACGAGTTCTTGAGTATGCAAAAAAGATAGTAGAGTATTAGATTTATTTATTATTCCTCTCTGCGATTACAAAGCTCTTTTTTTTCCAAGAACTGGATTACATTCCTTTATCTGTTGGAAAATGGAGTTTTAGAGAACGTTCGAGTGTGAAGGATAATTTATACTGATTAATACACCACATCTACCGAAATACCGAAAAATCAGAAATCCAAAGATAAATTAATGCATAAATAGCTCAAAAAAAAAAAAGATTTTTTTTAAATATAAATTGAACAAAATTAAGAGATATTTATGTAAAAGGTTGTTTATTAGAAACGTTAAAATACAATTAATCAACTATTTTTTCTACAATAAAAGAAAAAAGAGGAAATGTCTAACATCCAATGAAAAACAAATTAAGCTGTTATTTCTTTTTCAAAATTTCAGTCTAGTAATGACGGTCTAATCTAGATCCTAAATCATGCAGTCATAATTTTGCTAAGTTTAGAATGTTACAGTTTCCAAACGGACTGCAATCACTGTACTCATTATAAACTGAACCTCACTATAAAAGTATGAAGCATATTCTAATATTGGAATTTCTTATAGAAAAAATTATTATCAAAATAACGATAATGATTTTCATGAGTAACTAAATTTTAATTTTGATAAAAAGCACACCATTAGCTATATTTTTAAAATTAAATTGTAATCTATTAAAACCAATGAATTAACTACAGGATGTCAGTCATGGAAACAAAAGTAGTCACCCCTGCTAACTCTCCAAAATACGTCGTATAAAATGTGACTGGTACCAATCGATTAGTAATAATACGTACCTCTGTTAATGCAATACTTAATTTTTGTTTGCTACATATAGAAATTGTACCAAATTTGAAAATTTTCGAAATTAGCACTCATTTTTTACATCATATTTGCATTCTTCGGAAAATTTTACCTTCGGATACCAAACGGGAAGTCATTCAATCAAGTAGTTTAAGAATTATGCAGGTTTAAAGTTTCGAACTCCTAATGTTAAATTCATTATTAATCAATTGAATCCATTTGGACACTACACTGTTAACTAGTATTTTAAAAACACAAATTGCACAAATTGTGCTTATTAGTTGCTAAAATCAGTGTAAAAATTGTTTTAAACTCATAAAAGAGCTAAAATCCTACATGTTTCGGCTTTAAACTTAAAGCCATCATCGGGGAAGAGGAACAACACAAACGACTACTGATCTTTTAATTTTCGACACAAGAAAATTGAAATCAACAGTATGGAAAAATTTAAATAAAATAAGCGGGCGCTCTCTGTTGCCAAAGAGCGAAAAACAAAACAAGGAATTAACAAGGGGTTAAAAATGTATCCCATAAACTAGGTATGTTGAAAGAAAAGTTATCATTACAAATACAATCTTTTCTAATTTTAATTTCCAATGATTCCCTAATGGCGGCTTTAAATGGGTTATTGAACCTATGGATAATTCTTGCTTTATCGAAATTAATTACAGTATCATTATTTTTAGCGTAAAACCGGGAGAGTGCAGTGGATAACTTTCTAAATTTTATGTCGTTTTTATGCTCTTTTAACCTTTCCAAAAACTTTCTTTTAGTCATACCAATGTAAAAAATTATACTATTATTATTTAAGCTAATGGGGATTTCATAAACACCTGCGAATTGATCAGGGGGGATAGGATCTAATTTACATGAAACTAAGTCAACCAATTTTCTGGGAGGGACAGCAATAAGATGGATATTGTATTTACGGAGGGCCCTTTTAATCCTTTCAAATATAATAGGTATATATTGGAATTTACGATAGTTTGGTTTATTATTGCTAGGGACAGGATGCTGAGTTAAATGGCCATTGAATTTTTCTATAATTTTCTGTACGTGATGATTCCAACGTAAACTTAATATTTTCATCTATTTCGTTTATTTTTGAGAGGAAAGATAGGAGTTCTTGCTTTCCATGATTCCATGTGATAAAGATATCGTCCACGTATCTTAGCCAAACTTCTGGTGTTAAATTCAAATCAACAATTACAACAGAAGATTTTATCCATAAAATAGAACATATTCAGATTTCGAAAAGAACTATTCTAGCTAGTTTAGATATTGTGTCTCTTTACCCATCTATTGATACAAATGAAGTTGTACAAAATATTAATTTGGAAATTGATAAACAAAATAATTTAAGTGAGAGCGTAAAAACATCTCTAAAGTCAGGACTTAACCTTATCATTAATAACAACGTTTTCATGTTTAATAAGAAATTTTACAGACAAAATAAAGGAGCACCTATGGGATCTCCTATTTCCGGTCTGTTGGCTGAATTTAAACTTAGACCGATGGAGGAATTTATTTTTAAAAGTTTGAATTTAACACCAGAAGTTTGGCTAAGATACGTGGACGATATCTTTATCACATGGAATCATGGAAAGCAAGAACTCCTATCTTTCCTCTCAAAAATAAACGAAATAGATGAAAATATTAAGTTTACGTTGGAAATAGAAGAAAATTCATCACTGCCGTTCCTGGATATTCAATTAATTAAAGATGACAACAACCTAAAACGTAAAGTCTTTCGTAAACCGATGAGAAGTAACACAATAATCCCATTTAATGCCTCTACAACTTTCACTTATAAGATTGCTGCCTTCAATTCATTCATCAAGCGTGCTTTTCTGGTTTGTTCAAGTGAATTCATCCAAGATGAACTTAATTTTATCAGAGATATCGCCATTGACCATGGTTTCCCCGCTCATCACGTACAGAAAATTATAGAAAAATTCAATGGCCATTTAACTCAGCATCCTGTCCCTAGCAATAATAAACCAAACTATCGTAAATTCCAATATATACCTATTATATTTGAAAGGATTAAAAGGGCCCTCCGTAAATACAATATCCATCTTATTGCTGTCCCTCCCAGAAAATTGGTTGACTTAGTTTCATGTAAATTAGATCCTATCCCCCCTGATCAATTCGCAGGTGTTTATGAAATCCCCATTAGCTTAAATAATAATAGTATAATTTTTTACATTGGTATGACTAAAAGAAAGTTTTTGGAAAGGTTAAAAGAGCATAAAAACGACATAAAATTTAGAAAGTTATCCACTGCACTCTCCCGGTTTTACGCTAAAAATAATGATACTGTAATTAATTTCGATAAAGCAAGAATTATCCATAGGTTCAATAACCCATTTAAAGCCGCCATTAGGGAATCATTGGAAATTAAAATTAGAAAAGATTGTATTTGTAATGATAACTTTTCTTTCAACATACCTAGTTTATGGGATACATTTTTAACCCCTTGTTAATTCCTTGTTTTGTTTTTCGCTCTTTGGCAACAGAGAGCGCCCGCTTATTTTATTTAAATTTTTCCATACTGTTGATTTCAATTTTCTTGTGTCGAAAATTAAAAGATCAGTAGTCGTTTGTGTTGTTCCTCTTCCCCGATGATGGCTTTAAGTTTAAAGCCGAAACATGTAGGATTTTAGCTCTTTTATGAGTTTAAAACAATTTTTACACTGATTTTAGCAACTAATAAGCACAATTTGTGTCATTATTAATCGTTGCAAAACAGATTGAAATGTGGAGAGTTTTTAAAGCATATAGCTCAAAACGTTCTTGAAAGGAAAAGCTGTAATTTTAGATTCGCATACTTGAAGGTCTTGAAGCTTCTAGAAAACGATTAAAGTTATAAAAAATTTGTAGATTACAATTTTTATTTATTTATTTATTTATTTATTTCGAAAAAGAATTTTAAAATATGCCCATATTTTCGGAACTTTCGGTTGAAAACTAGTCATATTTTTATACGATGGTTTGCAGCAGAGTTAGTACGGTGTGTTGTTACTCTTTGTTGTTATTGTCGCTGCTACTGCTGCTGGTTGTACGTGACGTATAGCATTGTACTACATAAAACTATTAAAGGAAGTAGCTGGGAAAATCATGTAAAACCACACAATATGAAAAACAGACAACTTGGTAAATATTGTCAAACAATTTTTTTTTTTTTTTTTTTTTTTTTTTTTTTTTTTTTTTTTTTTTACCGAACATTTTTTTCACTTTTCAAGACTTCGACAAATAATTCCTTTCCAATATACAAAACTACATTCCTCATTTGTATTTTTGCAAAGTATTGTAAATTGGCGACATTCAAGAAAGAAATTTTGGTCAGAATTAACTTGTCCTTGCATATTACAATGAATTTACTCAAAGTTCAGGTCAATTTGTGTTTACGTATTCTTTGATTTTTATAACTCTAGGTGACTGTAGTACAAAGGCTCTTTAAATGAATGGCTTATAATAAGACGTTTTTTGTCCTAATGAAGATGAATGTAGACTAAATTTTAAGACTGCCGATCAATATAAAACAGGTTATACCAGCATTATCAATGAACTATGAATAGTTTTGGCACAAATTTTCCTCATACTAATTAATTCATTAATTTTTACTTTAAAAATTCTACTTTAAAACATCCTTGACTACTCATTATGAAAATCATAGAGATATGTTTTTATCAATCAAGTGAATATAAACATTTTTGCATAAACATTGTTAATTAATTGAAATAAATTTAATTTTCAGCACAAAATAAAAAATAAATAATAAGAGAGGATGCTGCGCATATAGAAACACATTTCCATAGTTCTCAACATTGTAGTTTCCGGAGTCAGACCCAAGGAAAATAAAAATATTTCTAACCAGAAAATTTATTTAATAATGTATTTCGTTTCTGCTCGGTAAATATTTGACTTCATTTATTAAATGAAAGTTATGATTCGAAACATATTTATTTGAGTTGGGAAGAAAACTGAAATTTTAGCAACTATGCATTTCATGGCAAAGAATAAATATACTATAATTTATAATAGAAGATATACATACTTACAATTAGAATAGCTGAATTAGAGAAGTTTTATCCACGTGTAATGCTGTGTTTTACACTTCTAACAGCTGTCTATAAATTTCCATATACAGAAGAGCTATCTATACATTCCTCACTTATGTGAATTTCACATTTATACGTTGTTTCATTGTGGTCCTCATTAATTCTTATTCATTTAAACAGGAGAAATTTCAAATATACCACACATAATTTCGTTTATATATCGTTTTTCTTCAGATTTAGAAATAAAAACTAGATATTTTTCAATTTTTTTTAATTTAAAATATCTAAAATTAAAGTATTTAAAAATTGTAATTAGTTTTCTCCTTTCAAATGTCTAAAATTAAAATATTTAAAAATTTTGATTAATTTTCTCTTTTCAAATGTCTAAAATTAAAGTATTTGAAATTTTTAATTAATTTTCCCATTTCCAGTATCAAAAGTGAAATTCTTTTTGATTTTAAGGATTTAACAATAACACCTTAGTTACTGAATACCAAAATATGTGGAATCTTCGGTTAAAAAAAAAAAAAATAGATACATGATAATGCTTTCCCTTAAGTAGATCTAACAACTCTGTTCATTGAGGACAATCTTTTATTCTATATCAAGTAGAAAATCCTTCTCTGACCTACAAAAAATTTCTGTTACTGCTAGTGTCATTTTCATGTTGTTCTCTTCTGAAATTTTACTCGAAACAAAATAGAAATTTAAAAAATAAATCAATGCAAAACAAATGCTTAATAAAAGTGCAATTAGATAAAAGATTTTTTTTTTTTTTTTTTTTTTTTTTTTTTTTTTTTTTTACCATTCCGCTCTTTTGTGACATATATTGGAATGTTTTAAATTTAAGAAAGCTGTAATAAGTTTAATATATTTTTATAAATAGTATCTTTAAAAAGTTAAAATTATATTAACAACTTAATTTGCTAGACGGATGCTTTAAATTTTCATAATGAAAGCTCCATTTACACTTTAAAGTTACTGTTTCGATTATCGTTTATTATAATCGAATTCATAATTAATATCATATTTTCTTTTCTGTTATACGTCGTTTTCAACGATCTCTTGAGAGATGTTTAAATAATGTTTTAATGTAATTGGTTATAACGTAGCTTGAAAGTTAATAACTTACTTTTAGTCGTAGATCCGGGATGGCGAACCTTTTTCTACGTACGCGTGACTATAATTCATAAACAATATCTATCAACATTGTAACGCGCCAAAAACGTTTATGTAAAATAATATTGCAGCATGTGCTGTTTCATAGTTTCTTTCTTTTCTTTTTTTTCTTTTGTTTTAATAAAATTAAGGGATCCAACCCAAGTTTCCTGCTTTACCCGATTAAGTGTAATTTCCAAACACATTCAAACACATTTTAGATTTCCATAAGTGAAAACATTTTTATTTAATTGAAAACTCTAATATATATTTACATTTGATGTATATTTTTTTAGATTGTCTACTAACAACACCAAAAAACCCTTTTTTATGAAAAATATCAATTATGTATTCAAATAAAGGTGTTTAATTTATTAAAAATAATACTTTCGTATTAGCCATATGAAAGGAGTTAATAGCCGAAGAAATCGTCAAAGATTTCGTTATTACAGCAACCTTTTTCATTCAGATAATTTCAGTAGTTTAATCATGTAGTTCGATTACATGTCCGTTAAATTTGTGTTTTTACTTATATTATTTCTATTGTTTCATTATTTATTTATTAATAAAGTGTTGATTTCATCATGGAGTAACAAACATACATTCGGAAACAAACGCTAAGTGGAAACGGGTTAATCTTTCGTAACCGAGCTGCACGCGATAGAGATAATTTTTTTTTTTTAAATCATGTTTGATAATTGTTTAAAAAAAAAAAAAAAAAAAAAAAAAATCAATAAAAGGAGATGTAGTTTTCAAGCAAATTGCATTTGAAAGAACATGTTTTTTCTATTCGATCGTATAAAAATTAAAATTGTGCGATGTTTAGAAGTTTAAAAAATGCAGTAAAAGCGAAATTTCATGGTCGGATGTTGCTATCATCAAAATGACGTCAGTGTTACTCACGGACATGTTTTTTTCTTTATAATATAGATACTTAGCAGAATTGGATCTATTTTTAAATTCCTACTATTAACTCACACTCTCTCTCTCTCTATATATATATATATCTTGTTGGAATTTTCAATCGTTAATAAAATATTTTCATCCATTCAAGTTCAAATAAATTTTTTTAGACTTGTACTGGATGACAATTGATGTTAATGCAGTTTTTTCAAATATTAATTCAGTAATTAAATTTAATTAATTAATTTTAATTTTATATTTCATTTCTGTCCAAAAGTATAGACTAACCTCATATTTATAGTCTCACCTTCACACGTAAAAAGATAATGGGGCTATTCACGGACGAAGATCAGGCGGTTCGCGGGCAAAGGTGACTATAAATGTGGAGTGAGTCTATACTTTAGAACAGAAATGAAGTATAAAACTAAAATTAAATAATAAAATTTAATTAATTAATTAATATTCGAAAAAACTGTATTATCGCTAACTGTAACATCGCTATGGCACTTTATTGTGATGTTTGATAATTTTTGAAATTCAATATTTGAAAAACGGCATAATCATTATATTTTAAATTTATATCAAGAAAAATACAATTTTTTTACCTTTCTAACGCACTTTGTCTAACAGTTTTGTGAGAAATACTTTTCGAGCTATTAATTTTTGGTATTTTAGCTATTTATTTTTTATTTAATTTTTAATACATTTCAAAAATTTCTCTTATGTAAGATATTTAGCAGGATATAAATTTAGGAATAAATACCGTCAGTGGCGAAAACGTGTAGATCGCTGGGAAAAAAAATTGTTTTTGACCTAAGTAGGAATTGACTTAAAAAAAAAAGGTTTTATATTACTTGTTCATTTCATCTCAGTGATGTCTCTTAAAATTTTTTTGAAGAAATTAATCTTTTCAAATAAAGACAAAATAGTTACATGTCAACGTATAAAAATAGAAAAAGATAATTTTCTAATGTGTTAATTTATGCAAAAAATAATTGCATTGTTTGTAATAGCCCTTATGTATTAAACAAAAGTCTATTTAATGTAATAAAAATAAAAATAAATTTTATTTATAAAATAATTATCAAATTAAAATTTATCGCCTTCTAGAAATATTGTCGTACGTGACATCTCGGACACGCGTGCAATACGTTAGCCGAACCTGTTTTAGATATTAAAATATCAAATCACGTCCATTTCAAATTTTAAAAAGGAAATGTTTTGATGCTTGAAAATGTTATTTGGAAAACTTTTGATTTTCGCTGTTTTTTGAAGCAAAAGTGCGGAATAATGAAAATTTGTCATTCTGTTAAAGATTTCAAAGTCATTCAAATCTGATTATTTTAAAACCTTAGTAACATACTGAGTCCTTAAAACTGGCTACATAACTATCCATCTTTGTTATCCTTTTGTATAATATGTGCATGGGATGAGCAGCTGCTGAGATCTGCGGGGTGAAGGTAAACTTCTGAAACTTTCCCTTGACCATTCGCAGACATAAGGTGGTTTCTCACAAGGTCACAGAATTGTCTGCCATAGTAACAAAATAGTGGTTCTTTTTTTTTTTTTTTTTTTTTTTTTTTTTTTTTTTTTTAAGATGTCATTGCCCCTTTATGGCTTCTTCCAGACAAATTTTTATCACAATTCATCTTTGATGAATCCTCAGGAACTGTTCTTTTTAACACTTTACAACACGGAAGAAAAGAGTTTTTGTCTTTGGCTCGTCTCTCTGTCTGCCAATCAATTTATGCTTCGGCACCCGAAATTTCGTACATAAACTTGGATTGCCATAAAATTTTATATATGTTATTGAGATGCCTTACACAGCATGTTTCCTACTGAAAATTATGTTACATTTATAGATTTTTTTTACAGCGTCACACAAAAGAATTCGATACAGTATGGTGCATGGGCTTATGCTTTGTCCATTGTAATGACGTTATACTAGTTCAAACATAATAACATTCATATACATTATTGAGACGCACTACAACATGATCTTAGAGAAAATGGCGTGCCTAGCATTTATACTTCTTTTACGTGGTCACACGAAAGAATTCGGATACATATTGGTTTTTGGAAGATAAGCATTTGAAGTATATTTTAATAATTTTATATTACTTCAAACATGACAAAATTAATATAACTTATTAAAAATAAAAAATGAATTAACAGATTCCATGTTTAAAATGGTGAAGATATCAGTTGTTATGCATTTACAGGGACACACAAAAGTATTTGGTTACATTGTAATATATTAGGGATATTTGTTTGAAGTGTTCAATCAAGGACGAGGTTGATATATGTTATTGAGTATCAATATAGCACGTTCTCTATAGCAAATAGTCTGGAAAGATTTACAGTTCTTTTACAGGCTCACACAAAAGAATTGTCATACATTACAGAACCTAATATTTTAATACAGTATCCGGGTTATTTATTTTAATTATAAGATGCTTTTTATAAATTTAAATAGGCAGTTAATAAAATTTATGATTTTTTTCTCATAAAAAATCATAATTGGCTTTAATCACTAAATAATGTACTTAACGTCAGGTAAATTAATTTAATTCTCACCTTATTGGGAAAATATTGCGCAATATCAATCCTAAACAATTACATTTTTATTCAAACTTATTTTTTTTTTCACTTAAAGTATTATTAACTCTCAAATAAAGCAATAAAATACAATATATATATATATATATATATATATATATATAAGACAAATAGAGTAGAATGAAACCATGAATTAAAATTTGACTATCGGATATTTTTTATAGAAAACTTTGAACTTTTATCGCACATTTCTTTCACGATAAAACTTCATGTTATTTCAGTATATTTTTCTTGACTTTGTGACATTCAAACTGACTAGTTGAAAATAAATTCGATGAATAGCTCGCCACATCCGGTAGTTAACAGTATCAGCTATACTATTAAAGAGACACAAAAAAAGTGTATTTATTTTTTTATTATTAATGTCATTATTTTCAAAATGTTACACTTATATCCGTTTCTTCGTGCAATGTATTTTATTTTAACCAATTTTGATGTTAAACGATAACAGATTGAATTTCATCCAATGCTGTCATTTAAATAGATGAGACAAGTTTTGAAGAATGACTGCATTTATGTATGGAGTAATTCACTCGAGGCTTCATCTAAAAAAAAAAATTACTTCATTGTTTAAAAGTGTGTGTAATTGTCTGAGTGAAACGAAGACTTGTACACAGCGCAAGTTATTTACCCCTAGTAGCTATAGCTATACCCCTTTATATAGCTAAGATAGATATTAAAACCTTTCACCAAGCATAACTCAAAAAATATTTGACGGATTTCGTTCTAATTTTCACAGAAGGTACCTATGAGGGTGACAACCAGACTCTCCTATTACACGAATTTCCTATCAATATACACGAATTTCTTATAAATGATAATTTGCATCTTTACTTGTCTGGTTCGCAGCTGGCGAAAAATCTGTGACACTGTCGGTTTGTTCAAAACCAAAGATAATAAAATTTTCATTTGATGAATGTTAACGATGAAACCCTCGCTGATTAATACTGGTGAAAAGGAAGATTGTAAAAGGATTGATTATAAGGTGAAATTTGAAGAAATACATACGAATTTTGAAGAAATTGTACTTCCTCTCGGTACTTAAAAAAAAAAAATGTTTGTTGGGTGGGGGGGGATACGCATTACGTAAAAGTAAATACTGTATAACAAGTTTCCCATCAACAGTAACCTGCATCTTTACCGTTTTCGTGGTTCGCGGCAGGCGAGAAGTGTGCGCTAACGGCCGGTACGCTCAAGTTCGAGGTTACCAAAAATATCCATTTGATGAATGCTGAAGATGAGAGAATAAATTAAAAACTGTTTGGAAATTATATTAAAAATTAGATTAAAAAAACTAAATTAAAGAACATACGTCACGAAAATTTAGTGCGGACGTCATTTTTATCGGCGGGCGGAAGATTTTCGAAGACAACCGGATTAGAGAAAATGGAGCAAAAATATTACGCACGCACTAATATTACAGTGTGAATAAAACATATTTAAATTTAATCAAACTACAAAATAAATCTGGAATTTATTTTATTTAAATGAAAAAAAAACAATAATAGCTTATTAGTAGAAATTTGGCGCAAATATCACCAAAAGTAGTTTTTATATTCCGCGTGTGTAAATTAGAAACAGTTCTTTGATGTTTAAATAACAGTTTTTGATTTATGGCATAGGTTTTTCTTATTTGTTTTCCTTTTTAGTATTTTAAATGAAATTAGTAAAAGGCATGCATTTAAATTATATGAATGAAAGACATACATTTTTAATGTATATATTTCAAATGAAATGAGTGAAAGGTTTATATTTAAATGAAATGAATGCAATATGAAGATGTTATGGAAACAATATTTGATGATTTATCAACTGCCCCAGGTTAACATAAAAGTACCAATATATGAAATTTGTGTGGTATGTGAAATGAAACAAATATATTATAATCACCCATCGTGTAAGAAAAATAGCTAATATTCTGCATTCCGATATACAGGCAAAGTTTGCCTCAAACAAGAGTAATGATAGCAACAATATTGTTTTAACTCTATAAGAGTTACAATAATGACATCATGTGCTCCGATCGGCTTTGGGACCGAATACGGAAGTTTCTCCTAGAAAAAAACTGTTGAAGTAATATTTTACGTTTGTTTCGAATGAAGCTCGGTCAACAAGGTATTAATTAATTATACAAACAACAGTTATATAAACATGGAGGCAAAAATTAGAATTCAAATATAAATATTTGCAACGTATATTATTAAATATACGCCACTGGTCGGTACGCTCACAACCAAATATAAGAATCATTTTCGTTTTCTGAAGATGAAACTCACACAGATTATCTCGCTTCTAATGATGAAGGTCGTGACAGAATTATGAGGTAGCATTCGCAGCAACATGAAATGGGGGCAAATTTTGCCTTTCTCGTAACTTTTGACACCACATCCATATATGCGACAAATACATACCATATATATATACCATATACATACGACAAATACATACCAAGCATAATATATAATATTATCAGTTATTTCTCTAACAGCCACTTCAGCCCTATACTGGAGTTTTTCATCAATGATCACATTAAGGATGCCAGATTTATCTCTCATAATTAAATGAAGATTTTTATTGACACTAATTCATCAGAAATGCCTTTTTTTTTATTTGATGCACATGAGTGCAACTTTTCTTTAGCAAAAAGTGCACCAAAAATGGAAGCAAACTAACAATGTAAAGTGAGATTTTTTTAAATTATTAGATATGTCCAAAAAAAACGGAGGAAATCATCACACGATAAACGTTTAAACGTGCAACGTACAATAAATCTGATAAACGTACATTTTACAGGGAAAATGTACAAACTAGAAACCCTAGGTTACACACTTTTTAACGTTTTTATAGTTCGCGATTGGCGGAGAGTCTGTGACACTGGTCAGTTTGTTCAAATGCAAATGTATCAAGAATTTCCGCTTGATGAATGCTAACACTTAAACCCTTGCAGATTTAGTGAAAAGGAAGATGGTAACGTAGTTGTAAGGTAGAATTCATGAAAACATACAAATTGGAAATTGTCTCTCCTCTCGTTATTTTAAAACTAAAATTTTGGGGGTGAAATTTTGCATTATGTATACTAAGAGTAAATACGATATATACACGAATTTCCTATCAATGATAACGGGCATCTTTACCTGTCTGGTTCGCAGCACACGAACAATCTGTGACACTGGTCGGTTTGTTCAAAACCAAAGATTATAAAATTTTCATTTGATGAATGTTAACGATGAAACCCTTGCAGATTAATACTAGTGAAAAGGAAGATCGTAAAAAATTATAAGGTGAAATTTACGAAAACATACAAATTTGAAGAAATTGTACCTCCTCTCGTTATTTTAAACCTTTTTTTTTTCTTTTTTTGAGGGGGGGGGTACATTACGTAAGAGTAAATACGGTATAACGAGTTTCCCATCAATAATAACCTGTATTGATGGCGAGAAGTGTGTGCTAACGCCAGTACGCTCAAATCCGAGGATAACAAAAATCTCCATTTGATGAATGTTGGAGATGAAATTCTGTCATAGTATTATCACTACTGAAGAGGATAATCGTGACAAAATTGTAAAGTACCATTTGCGAAAACATATAATTTGGGATAAATTGTGTGCCTCTCTTTATTTAGTCGAAAATTGTTGGGGGAGAGCGTGCATTATCTACGCGTAAATACTATTTACAATATCTCGGTTAATGAATATCTCTACTAACGAGTATTTTAGCTAACAATTTCGCTGTTTTTCTGCCTCGGTTAGCGAATGTATATATTCAGTTAAAGAATGTTTTATTTGATGAGTGCGATAACATAATACAGCCCCGTTGCATTTTGATTGAGTGGAAAATCACGTTTCAGTTAACGAAGATTTCGGCTAAATATGTGATACCAAAACTAATTATCTTCGTTAGCCGAAATATTACTGTACACGAGTTTTTCATCAATAATAGCCGGCATCTTTACCTTTTTTGTTAATTCGCGTCAGGCGAGAAATGCGCGCAAACGGTCGGTACGCTCGAAACTAAGATAACAAAAATTCCCGTTTGATGAATGCTGAAGATGAAACTCTCGCAGATTATGAAGAGGAAGATCGTGACGGAATTGTAAGGTGGCACTCACGAAAACATAAAATTTGGGACAAATTGTGCCCCTCTCGTTATTTTTTCCCTCTCAATCAAGGCCAAACGGCGAAAGATAAGAAGATGTGGAAGAAAAGAACATGCGGCTTTCCGAAGTTCAAAAGGATTTGAACTAGTTTAAGAAATTCAAAGAAAAAAGACATGTCTGATTTTTCGGATCCGTTTAGGATGGGTATATATCAAAGAAGTAGGCTTCTCTTTTGCTATCGCTTTTCTACACGATAGAATTAATTTTCAGTAGATTTGACAGATGGGGTCATTTCACTCAATCTGGAGAATGTGAAAATTAGAATTTCATTGTTCTCTTTTTAAATGTGTAGCCTTTTTGTTAAGAATATTCATTATATGTACAATCAGTAATCGATACATAGTTTCCAAAGTATAATACCTTGAATAAAATATATAACTTTGAACGGCAATTTTTTAATTAAATTTTGTTAGTATTAAAAAATTATATGGGTGATATTTAGATATGTGGCATTCAATGGAACAAAATCGTCTAGAAATAATATTAAGATTACGAAGAGCGATTTATATTTCTATGATGTTACTCGTATTTTGTCTCCTCTAAATGCGATGCATTTGACTAAACAATTCCATACATAAAATTTATGTGTCTATCAGATGTAATTTGATACTAAGCCTCCGTCCTTTCATATGGCCATATTGCTATGCAAGGATTTTTTTTTCACGTATTCTTACCACTTCCTCATATATTTAAGTAATATTTATTCTTGCACACTAATTCATATGTCTGGATTTCCTATATTTACAATAATTATTATTTATATTTACATTTACAATACTTATTATTTATACTACGTATTATTTATATTAATAGCAATGGTTATACTTAGTGAAATGGATAGAAAATTCAAGCATAAAAATATATATAATAACATTTTTTGCTTGTGGTCGGGAGGTTAATGTGAAAATAATAGCATGTGTAAAGGATTATAATGATAGTAATATAATTAATTGTTTCTTTAGTTCTTTTATTGCGCACTTCCTTAACTTTGGCCGTAATCGCTACATTTTTATCGGTACAATAACTCATTACACATCGTAGACGTAACTTTAAAAAGTATTTCAAAACGCTTGTACAAGTTGATTCCTTTATTTCATTTTTACTCATTGATTCATGAAATATATCTTATTATAATTAGATTATTTAGTTAAATATTACACTGGATCGATTTATCAAAGCAAAATGATAACCTTCTTTTTTTTTCTTGACGTCATATTATATTATATGCACTGTGAACTTATTGCATAACTGTCAGAGAAATGTTTGAAAAGCTCATAATAAGAATAATAATTCTGCGCAATTGTTGTTTGATTGAATCTAATAATGACATTTGATCAGCTGAAAATATGTTTATGTATTTTGAATGAGTTTCTTGGGGGGGGGGGGGATATTCCTTTTCACCATCTAGCTCAACTGCCGGTTAAGCACGAAAAGCTCGGTCGAGCGCTCAAATGGTATTCACGATTAACCTGATTGGACTTTGGTCGCGACTAGATCCAATCAGTGTATTAGTGATGGGCATAACGATTATTTTGATCATTCGAATGAATCATTCGGGCATATGCAGAAGCATATCTGTCAAACTTCATTTTTTAATTATTCAATTAATACCAGAAATTTTGAAAAAAAAAAGTTTCTGCAGAAACTTCTTGTTTGCAGAATCATTATGTAACAGAAAAAAAGAAAAAACAGCTTTACTAGCAAAAGAAAAAGGCAGCGTAAAACTTTTGACTAAGAAAAATAAATGAACTTGAATCTATTTTATTGCATTCTATATGTTTAAGTTTACTATAAAGTAAACTTACATATGTCTATATATATATATATATATATATATATATATATATATTCAAATAAAGTTGTTCTAATTTTACTTATTTTCTATAATTAGGTTCAACAGGTTGTATACATCAATGAAACGCATGTTAACATAGTTAAATAGCTGTACGTGATAGGAAAAAAATAGTTCATTTTTGAAATAAGTATCCCATTAATGTATAGAATCAGTGTAAATGTTTTTATAAAAGTTTTCACAAAAGTAAATTTTGTAAACCTGTGATGTGATTATCATTTGCAGCCTCCGTAAAATGGTTTGAATCGCTATGAAATTTAAATATGTCTCTGACGTAGTTTAATATTGATCTAATTGATATTTATAGAATACAGAATAAATATAAGTATCTCTTTTGAAAATGATCATTTTATCACACATTTTTTTCTTTTGCTTTCTTTGTTTCTTTTTGTTTCTTTGAGAGAAGCGACAAAAAACAAAACGTTTTATTACGTATGGCGATGTTTATTTGACTATTTATTGCAATATATATGTTATGATATATGTATCATAATGACACGATGAGTATTAGGTAACATACCTGAATAATTGATCAAATGGCATGATTTAAAAAATAAAGTCTACAACTTTTGGCGGTTAATCGTATGCAACTGTAGCGGAAGATGCTAAGCCCAGAAAAATACATAAGTTCAATCATGAATAATGATATAGTTCGGAATTATATAGTAAAATGAAGGTAAGAAAAAGTGGTAATAGAGTAGGTACATATTTTATAAAATAATTACTTATTTTAGTTCGAAACTCTCTAAAATCTAAAATTGAACACAGAAATTCTGCCCAAAATCAAACCTCCTGATTGATTGTTATCATATGACATCAATGTCATATCTTGTGCATTCATCATTGTGGCATTCATCATTGGGGTTTAGTTTGATTTAAATGAGAAAAAGGATTTAAAAAAATCTTTCGACATAAAATACATTGCAAAATTAACAATATACTCAAATCAAAAGCAATGGATTCAATGTCAGAAAACTAATAGCGACGCATAAATAACTTTCTCTTCCACATTGGTACACGTTGTCATCATTTAGATCAGAGTGCAAAGGAGCAATTCAAAAAAATAATATTGTTTACTTGTGATTAGTTACTAATTATGATAGTTCCGTGGAACAGATTAGTCATTGTTAGTGCTTTGTCTGTACTACTTTACGTTCATTTTTATCATTCTTTTCCAAATAAGAAGACGGAACACCTTCACAATAATGACGTTTCATCCTGAAAGACAGTTAATTTCTTTTTTACTGCATAGTAAAAAAAAAAAAAAAAAAAAAAAAAAATGTGGAATTATTTTAAAAGCAAACGCTGGAAATCAGACAAGAGTATTAAGTAGGAGTTTTACTTTCAAAAAGAGTTTTCTTGGAATCAGTTTCATTACGTCACTTGATGGATGAACGGAACACTGGTTTTTGGATGAATTGCTAATGGAAAAGCACAATAGTCGTTTTCGCTTAAAAGCATGATAGGGGGGAAAGGATTCTGTTTTAATTAATTTTTGATTGAAATAAATGACGTCCCTTTGTTATATCAAGCCACGCGGATTTTTAACATTTCTCTATACTTGTTAAATGTCTTTTGATTTTAGATGCTTATAATAAAACGTGCAAACATTCTAACATCAATGTAACATTGATGTCATTGCGTCATTGCCATTGAAATATAATAAGTGTTTAAAACAAAATACTTATTTGTGCATACGCGTTTTAAATGAGTAATTTAGCAACGGATTTTTCATATTTTTCTGTACTTGTGAAACGTCTTTTGAGTTTAGATGTTTATCATAAAATGCATAATATTCTAACATCAATGTAATATTGATGCCATTACGTCATTGCCATTGAAATATAATAAGTATTTAAAACAAAATTCTTATTTATGCATACGTGTTTTAAATGAGTAATTTAACAACGGATTTTTCCTATTTTTCTGTACTTGTGAAACGTCTTTTGAGTTTAGATGTTTATCATAAAATGCATAATATTCTAACATCAATGTAATATTGATGCCATTACGTCATTGCCATTGAAATATAATAAGTATTTAAAACAAAATTCTTATTTGTGCATACGTGTTTTAAATGAGTAATTTAACAACGGATTTTTCCTATTTTTCTGTACTTGTGAAACGTCTTTTGAGTTTAGATGTTTATCATAAAATGCATAATATTCTAACATCAATGTAATATTGATGTCATTACGCCATTGCCATTGAAATATAATAAGTATTTAAAACAAAATTCTTATTTGTGCATACGTGTTTTAAATGAGTAATTTAACAACGGATTTTTCATATTTTTCTGTACTTGTGAAACGTCTTTTGAGTTTAGATGTTTATCATAAAATGCATAATATTCTAACATCAATGTAATATTGATGTCATTACGTCATTGCCATTGAAATATAATAAGTGTTTAAAACAAAATTCTTATTTGTGCATACGCGTTTTAAATGAGTAATTTAGCAACGGATTTTTCATATTTTTCTGTACTTGTGAAGCGTCTTTTGAGTTTAGATGTTTATCATAAAATGCATAATATTCTAACATCAATGTAATATTGATGTCATTACGTCATTGCCATTGAAATATAATAAGTATTTAAAACAAAATTCTTATTTGTGCATACGTGTTTTAAATGAGTAATTTAACAACGGATTTTTCATATTTTTCTGTACTTGTGAAACGTCTTTTGAGTTTAGATGTTTATCATAAAATGCATAATATTCTAACATCTATAGATTCATTGTCATTCAAACATAATAAATAATATTCTTAAATAATATTCTTACTCATGCAGATCGCTTTTAAATAAGTAGTTTAACAAATTCCAAAAGATATAGTAAAGCATAAATATGCTCATTAGATTAAATCATTTTGTTAGTTATTGTAATACTACAACACATATAAAATAACCCTACAGATATATTTCAATTGTTATGCTATATTTTTCTATATTTGTATGCTATATTATATTGTTATAAGCCTACAAAATAAATAAAAACAAATAATCAATCATTTTACAAATCTGAACCTCTCCTTGTAAGAGAAATATTGCTAATTTTCTATTCTTTTGAAGAAAAAAAACTACTCTCCGAATTATGTTACATTTGATGTTAAAAGATTTTCTATATTAACATCTGCCTGAATAACATAAGTATAATTGTGCATTAAAATCTTAAAAGTCTGTTTTCAGCCCAAAAATACACACTGTAATGACTGTAATGACTGTTATCTATAACTAATTATCTCAATAGGAAGGAGCAATATTAATTCTTAAAGCAAGAATCAAATTTTTGCAATGGATTAAATGTAGAAACAATTTTTCTTATTACAGATATAGCCTATCATAAATATACGTAGTAATAATATAAAAACGCCATAAAATAAGTTTAAACACTTAATGATTGCAAAATTGCCCAGTTTCGAATATCGTTCGTACTCATCCCGTAATATTTTTAACCCTTTCAGGGGCAAACAATTGTGCTCCTGTAACGTCGAATTCACACCGGTATTTACGAAAGAATTTAGTTCAAAATAAGGAAATGCAATTTTTTAACTTTTTCCCGTCAAAGTTAAAAAGGTAAAATTTAATTAAAAGGTTCTGGTTTGAATCGTATTAAAATTAGGTGGTATATAATATATACCACCGCCCCTCAAAGGGTTAAAATCATTATGATTTTTTTTTTCGATAAAGGACGTAACATGATAGAGAAGAACAATACTAGCTCTTAAATTCAATATAAAATTATCGCTATTAACCCTCCAACACCTATAAATAAACTGATATTTTTTTCAAAATTCATAGGTTGCATTATATTATTTTCACTAAAAAAGAGTAATAAAAAAAAATCATCCCTATGAAATGAAAGCTATGGGTGACAAACAAATTCAAGATCGTATCATAGCAACACAAATTAATCAAACTTTCTAAAACCTGCAAATATCAATTCAACATTTATTTAACTTTAACATTCAGGCAAAAAAATATCAGACTTACTGTGTTTTTGACATTTTTATCCCGAAAAAGTAGACTAACTCAAATCCTAGCTTGTTTGATGCAGGTACAAAACTTTGGAAGGTTTATAGTATAGTATCAGAAACTCCGACAGATATGGTACTTTTTTCTGTGATTAGGTAAACTCTTCTAGTTCCCAATAAAGGCATCACGGAACATATTCACTTAAAATTTAAACCTACAGGTCCTTTCGAAAATGTGTCACCTGAAGGTGACAATAGGCGTTGGTGGGTTAATAAAATCCGGAAACAATTCTACTTATTTTTTTAAAAGAGATGATAAATATAGTTAATGATAGGAAAACTCCTCAAATTGAGTTAAAATATTTAAAGACTATAAAATTATCCATTTTTGAATGTAGCTCTTACTCATCGTCATCGCGTAATACTTTAAAACAATTATAAGCCTTTTTAGTAAAAGGATGATCCTCGTATAAGGAAAAACAAATCAGATTATTAAGTTATTATGCCTGTGAAACAACAATGATAAGTCAAATTACTCTATTAAGTCGAGGGTATTTATATGTTCGCGGCGCAACAGCGAAGCAAGCAAGGCTTACAAGATTTTACCTCGCATGTTTTGTGACACAAGAAGTTTGGTTTCGCCGATTTTCCTCGTGTCTTGTCCGTCACGCAGCGGCTAAGATATTCATAAACAACCTACGGTAAGAATTATCTTAGATAACAATACTCGAGTGATAAAACATTGAAGTTACTTTCAATTGAAGATGTAAGGCAATTCTGATACATGTAGTACAATTTCTTTTCTTTAATTGCATTTCAACTGCAAATAAATCGCCCTTGTTAATTTAAATATGAGAATATCGGATAAGTTCCTAATATTGGATAAATTCCAATTTAGGTTCAGCAGTCTAGCGTATTTGTGCGTAATAACTATCTTAGTTGTCGACCATTACGTCAAAATCTTAGCTCTGATACAGAACATCTATTTTTCAGGCAAACAATTTTGTGTGTTTTGAAATATTTTGAAGACTATAACTGGACTGATCGCTTCTTATAAAAATCATTACAACCAAACTATTATTGCTATTATTGTTATCAAAATATACACTATTGTAGCGTGGCAGATAAATCACCCTTGTAAATTAAAAAAGGGTAAAAGTGTCAAATACAGGATGTGTTCCTATAATTCCCATGATAAATTCTGCAGTCTAGCGGATTTGTGCATTGCATAATCACTTTCTCAGTTCTAGACCATTTTACGCCATTAAATTCTTAGCTCTTTTATAAAACTTTAATTTTACTGATAAACAATTTTTGTGTTTTGAAAAAAAAAAAAAATCAGACTTTAAATAAACAAATCGATCCA
The DNA here is from genome assembly GCA_963931845.1 of Maratus michaelseni. Classification (NCBI taxonomy): domain Eukaryota; kingdom Metazoa; phylum Arthropoda; class Arachnida; order Araneae; family Salticidae; genus Maratus; species Maratus michaelseni. Next base: position 193,845,096 of record OZ007587.1, read on the forward strand.
ATAGAAAATATTACAACTATACTAATTTTGTTATTATAAATTAGACTAATGAAAATAATTAAAAATGTTATAATGTAAGCATAGCTATTGATATTTACTATCGATGTTATATTTAGATCGGTGTTGCACAAAACTGGGATGGCCTAATAATGGATAGTATGGAAAACAATCACAAAAATTTAACAAAGGAGGTAATATTTATTAAATGTCTTAGATGGGCTTAAAAGTTGTGTACCTGAACTTCAAAGAAAATTAATGTAATAAAAATTACATTATTGATATTAAAAATGAACAGTCTTTATGCCATATAAGGCAATAGCTGAAATTCTTTTTATCGTAACTTTCATTCAAAATTTCGAATAAAGTTTTGTTTAAAACTTTACCAACTAGGGGAAGGTGAGGTAATAAGAGACAAAAAACCATATTTTTTTCTTGTAATAGGAAAAGGCTCTTGAAAAAATATATATTATATCCGGTAGAAGTACATCTGTTATAGTATATCCGGTTACATCCTACTTTCATAAAGCTATGAAAAAAATTACGAACATTTTAAAACTAACTTTTGGTGATTAAAAATGTTTTCAATTATGCCAAAATCGTCTGTCTTTTATTACCCAATGTAGTGTAATAACAGACTGATTTTCTAACATTCGTATAAAGAGTGTGTTAAAATAAATAACACTATAAAAACAACCCTTAAAAAAGTTTTTAAACATAGCTTGTCAGATTCAAAAAATAAAATTTCATTTTTGAGTTACAGAAGTCTGAAAAATAGATTACTTGTTTTACAATCCAGAGTTACTTTGTTTGTTCAACAAATTAATATATAGCTCTAGATATATGAGTTAAGGCATAATGTGAATATACGTAATATTAATCATAGATTGAAACAAGCTACAAAATGTGATATACTACGCAGAGGGATACATAGAGACGATAAGAGATTCTTTGCCTCTTGTTATCTAGGCAAAATGATAAACAGGATAATAAGAGACATTCCTGAAAATACGTACCTAAAAACAACATTTCACAATTTATAAAGTAGCATTCGAATCAAAAGTGTCATTAATCAAAAACTGTCTAATAGATTACATTTAAAATTTTAACCCATTTTACGCTAGAAATTTTTATTTTCACAAAGTCTTAAACTATTATGAGTAGTTTAAAGTGAATGTATTTTTCACAGACCTATATATATACATACCTTTTAATTCAAAACACACACACACACACACACACACACATATATGTATATATATATATATATATATATATATATATATATATATAATCGTAACATTTTTATTCGCCAAGTAATACTAAGATTGGTAGTATATTAGGGACCTTAAAGGTAAAAACTATTGTTTAGCATATTTCTGATTTTTTTTAATATATATTAAGGGTGTATTTTTTCGTCAATTATTCCTGTTTTTACCCCCCTCCCCATCTCCCCTAACTCAGTTTTAATTTATTATGATCGAATAAAAATATAGAATTTTTGTCAATTTAAATATACTCGTAACAAAACGTCTTCAAATACAACAAGAACGAAAAATCATGCGTCAAGCATAGATTATGTAACACTTTCCAACGCTTCCAAAATAATTTTACAAATCATACCGTTTAATAAGCTAAAAGATAACATCTGAGTAATCCGAATGCTTTTATTCAGCCCTGTATAGGATCTATAAATTTGTATATATACTACATAGGATGCTAAATTTTAGTTCAGTTAGGAAACGCGTAGCACAGTTTAAAATTTTCCGTCTGGAGTTAAAGAATACGGAAATGTGTTCGCGAACTTTTGTGCTTCCCTGTATTGGATCTACAGAATTTATACACACCGCGTAATAGACAAAAAGCGAGTTAAAATAAAGTCGCGTTCAGTAACTTAAAACGCACTTCCAAGAATTATTGTTAACATACAGTAGAGAATTCTTTTGTGTGTCCCTGTAAATGAACGATGACTGCTATACACATAATATTCTGTAGTAAGCCTTTTGTAATGCACCTTAGTGATATATATAAATTTCAATGCGTTTAAAATAGTGAAACATTATTTAAATAAACCACAGACGATTTTTCTCCATAGACGTAATGTAACGGAATTCTTTTGACTGTCCCTGTAAAGTAACTATAAATGCTATGCACACCCTATTCCATATTAAGCTTCCTCTAATGCACCTTAGTGATATATTAAATTTCAATGCGTTTAAAATAGTGAAACATTATTTAAATAAACCGCAAATGATTTTTCCCCATAGACCGCAAAGTAACGGAATTCTTTTGAGTATCCCTGTAAAAAAACTATAAGTGCTACACACTTCCGTTGAAATAGGGAACATGCTATAAATAACGACTATAACATATAAAAATTGCAGAGCAATCCGAGCATATTTACTGGATTTAGAGCATGGACAGACGGCAGACGGCAGACGGCCAGACAAACCGAAGTCATAAACACTTTTCAACTAGGTTGGAAAGTGTTAAAAACAACTTTCAATTTCAAAAAATTCCTTGTTCCAAAAATAATTTTTAATCCAGGTTAACAGACATTTATCTCGGACATTTATCTTTTACATTAAATTATCTTCCAATCTAACCGTTAGTCTGTCTGGATGTCCCTCTTATTTCTTGGAAAACAACATAATATGGAGAGAATGATGGTTTAAATGATATTATCATTTTGTGAAATCTCAGTATATTCACCTGTTTTTGAAAGAAACGTGATGATGGACTTGCTGAGAACTTTCATCCAATCAGCTTGCGTATGCCAACAGTAAGAATATGCCTTTCAGCTACATTTACACTCTAAAATATGCAAGTATGTCTAAAAAATGGCGATTTTCGTTTAATCTGGATATCTTTGTTTACACAAAATCACTCGCTACATCCTTACTAAATGTTAAAAAGGTCATTGTTAATTATAAACAAGAACAAGAATTATGCGTCAAGCATAGATTATGAAACACTTTCCAACACATCCAGAAAACTGTAACGAAATTTCATCGTTAAATAAGGTGTAAGAAGATATGTAAGTATACAGTATAGATTACATATAACACATTTAAAAGTCCAGTTTTAGCAATTACCTTCCATAGTCAAAAATGTAGTCAAATTATTTTGTGAAACCCTGTATATGATCTACAGATTTGGATATATACTACATAGCATGATAAAATTTAGTTCATTTAGAAAATTCACATTTAGCAGTTTTCGCCAATCAATGGAAATGCACTCGGAATCTTTGGTACAATCCTGTATATTATCGATAGTCTTTTATACACACTCCATATTGAGCTAAAATTCAGGTAAAAAACGCATAAAAAACTTAAAACAAACTTCCACCAATTAATAACCATAAATGAAAATGTACCTTGTTCTTTGCGTAGCCCTGTATATTAATTTATTTATTTTCGACAAACTTCTATAAGTCTACTAACTATAGTTCAGCAGCAAAATGTGTATTAAAATTAAAAATTACCCTAAGCAATTCACTTCATAGTCTGCAATACTTATGAATTCCCCTGTGTAGCCCTGTATATGATTAACCAAATTCATGCACACCACGTACTATGCAAAAATTTAGTTAAACCTAAAACGGCAAACCAATGTTCAAAACGCATTTATCATACATAGACTGTAATTATTGCACGTGTACCGTCGTATACTGATATCTTTTGTGTGTCCCTGTAAATGAACGATAAACGTAATGCACACCATACTTTTAAGTGAGCAATTTGTAGTGTACCTCAGTAATTCATATAAATTTCATTATGTTTGAAATAGTGAAACTTCATTAAATTACACTGCAAACGATTTTCCCCCACTACAATGTGCAACAGAATTCTTTTGTTTGATCCTGTAAATGAATAATAAATGCTTTGCACGCCATATTCTAGAAAAGAGTATGTTTCAGTGCGTTTCATAATTTTACATCAAATTAATAATTTTTCAAATGGCATAGCATCATCAAAATGCACTTGAAACGATTTTTTCCAATTGACTGTAATGTAACGGAATACTTTTGACTGTCGCTGTAAAAAAAACTATAAGTGTTACACACTTCATTTGCAATAGGGATCATGCTATAGTAAACAACAGTAACGTACAAAAATTTCAGGGCAATCCGAGCATATTTATTCTAGTTAGAGCACGGACAGACGGACAGACAAACCGAAGTCATAAACACTTTTCAACTAGGTTGGAAAGTGTTAAAAATGGGGAAATGAGGAGTATTGCATAATAATAACGCAAATAATTTGCTAATTGTTTAAGGAGACCGTACACCTTAAACGTGTTATAAAAATCGAATTCCCAGTTTTTATGTTAAATGAAAACTATTTTAGTTCTAAATATTTTGATACAAAGTTTACGATTCTTTACTTTTCCTTTCAAAAATATCAAACCAAAGAATGAAAGTATTTACATAAGTTTTATTTTAACTCGAAAATTTTAAACGCTTATAATCTCGAAGTATGGTATTTCACGCAAGATCAATTCACAACCACCGCATGAAAGAGATTTTATAAATTATAAATGTAATAATTAATTGTACAATAAAACAAAATTTTGGCGATATTTTCAAAAATAAATTATGTCCAAAAATAAATGAAAAATTCAAATAATAGTCAATTATTACTTTATATTAAATTTGAAATTTTAAGTATTTTAATTAGTAAACTATATTAGCCTATTTCCATACTAAATTGTAATATTTAAGACTTTTCATACAGTGGTTGAGAAAATTTGCCTAGGCGCAATATCAAAATTAGTATTCCAAGATAAAGACGATTAAAACTTTTGAATTAAAGTAAATACAGTATTGCGTTCATTCTTTTAATAATATTTTTGAAAAAAAATAAGCCTCTAACCACGTCTTTATATCACCAAAATATATCTACAGCAAATAATTTACTATTATATGATATTCAAAAACAGACGTTAATGTATAAATTACATAATATAATATAAAAGTATAATATTAATATAATATTAATAAGATGAAATAAAAAAAATCATACCGGCACAATGGCCATTGTTTAGTATGGCGGCAAACGATGTATTAAACAATAACATTTTAACACATTTACTGAGATTTGTAAACCATTTACTCGATGGCGAGCTATCAGCATTATGTTCTAAGCATTTGCGACTGATAACTAAGAAGAAATAATCAAATTATATGATGTCATAATTAGAATCGTTGTAAAACTAATCTGTCCCACAGTGGTGCGGACGAGTAAGCTCGGTTCCCGTAATAATACCGAAAAGTGAAGTAGCATCGACCGTGGTCAGTGCTTGAGACCGTGTACGTTAATGGAAGCTGGTGCACATAAAATCTGTTCGTGGCTCCAATGTCCTCCACGTTTTGAATAAGCGTTACCTCTGGGGGTGCCTCTCTCACCTGGAATTGGTTCAAAATTAAGAGACCAGCTTTTCTAGACGGGACTTGTGAGCGTTTAAGCCATTTGGTAGGCCTCCCCATCCAGCTGACTCTTGTAAAATTAATCTGATATGAAATATGTAATAATAATATGATTTGAAATAAATAATATGACGGGCGTGACCGTGTAGTTGTAGATATGTTGAGTCCACAATTAATTGATGACAATTGTTACAAAATTTAAGCTAAGTTATGTTTTGTAATTAATATTTAGTGATGAATTATTGTTTATATTTTCGTATTCTGATAAAATCTGTTTTATTGCAGGTCCGTCACGAGAAAGAAAACAAACTAAACGGGTACGATAACGAAGGATATCACTGCCAAGAGAGATCCGAAGATGAAGAAGAATCTGCCAGCGATGACGACCGACTGCGAGTGGTGGTTACAGAGAACGGCCACCGACCTGAGGATGATTCGCACATGTCCAATGGTTACGTGCATGACGAGACCAACGGTCACTCGACTACAGTGAATGGATCTGCCGTTATCGTAATAGAAGAAAACAAAAGTAATTCCAATATGAACGATAACAAAGAGGATACTAGTTCCCCAAAACCATTGGACACGCGGTTGCATCACTATGTGCCAGTAGACGATATCGATAGGAAAATATTAAATGGTTCCGATGGAACCCATGTGACGATACCAGAGGATGCCGTAATCAATTTTACCACGGGCAGAGTGAAAGTGAAGAAAGGCTCATCTAATAACTCACAAGTGTCGAATGAAAGGGAGAGTATTCCTCTGGAAACGATGCTGCCTTCTTATGAGGCAGAAGATAAAATTGGTATCGGTGAGAAAGCAGAACTGGAAGCAGAACTGACCAACCACAAAAATGGTTTATGGTCAGAAGGCCATAACACATACAGCAATGCCGAAAGTCCTTTTGGAAATAGTGAAAAACTGAATGGGACTTCGAAATCCAGTGATGAAATCAGTCTGCCTGTGAATAATCATCGGAAGTGCCTGAGGTAGGTTGAAGGTAGGAACATGTTCGCACTTGCGCGCGCGAATATGCTTACCAAGATTTCACTTGATATAAGCTTGCTTTTGTGTAAGAGATGGTGAGCTTAAAATGTTACTGCGTGTTTTGTTAATTTTTTTAATTCATTTTATTTACATAGAGGGTGTATCTGAACTGATGGTCAGAACAGTAAGGGGGATAATACATGACAAGACAAAGAATTTTTATATAAGGAAACCAAAGTCTCAATCTACTTATTGAATGAAAAATACTGAGTAGCTGCCAGCCCCCGCCTTTTTTCAGAATTTTGAAACCAGAAATTTTACTTAATAAATGAAATAAAATGTATACCACATAGAAAGGCGATACACACACACACACACACACACATATATACAGGGTGTCCGAAAAACCTGGAAACGGTCAAATAACTCGACAAATATACATCGGATTGAAAAACGGCAAAGTACATGTTCAATATTTTTGAAAATCTATATAGGGATATGAAAGTTGCCCCCCCCCGGGGGGAAAGGGGGCCAACTTTGAAATCTTAAATGATAACCCCCATTTTTATTGCAGATTCGGATTCTACGGGAAAAAATACGTAACTTTTGTATTGAACATTTTCTTCGAAACATTGTAGATGGCGCTGTAATTGAGTGCAATGCTATGAGAATCGTTAACATTCCAATGTCTGGAAACGCTCGAATAACTCGAGAAATATACATCGTATTGAAAAACGGAAAAATGCATGTTCAATAGTTTTGGAAAATCTATTTAGAGATATCAAAGTTGCCATTTTTCTAAAATATTAAACACGTATTTTTCCGTTTTTCAATCTGATGTATATTTCTCGAGTTATTGGAGCGTTTCCAGACACTGCAATGGTAGCGTTTCTCACAGCATTGCACTCGATTACAGCGCCATCTACAATGTTTCGAAGAAAATGTTCGATACACAAGTTACGTATTTTTTCCCGTAAAATCCGAATCTGCAATAAAAAATGGGGGTCATTATTTAAGATTTCAAAGTAGCCCCCCCTTTCCCCCGGGGGGGGGGGGGGAAAGTTAAAAAATATAGAACATATTTTTTAAAATATTGAACATTTTGCCGTTTTTCAATCCGATGTATATTTCTCGAGTTATTTGACCGTTACAGACTTTTCGGACACCCTGTATATATATATATATAAATGGGTTAAAACGTTTTTTTACTTTAAAAAAATTGGAAACTCGGCAGATATGAGATGGCCACTATCCACGTCCAGAAAACACTGAGCTAGACGGTTCAAAATACGGCAGGTAGTTGGAAATTCATACAGTGACGCTGATTGAATTACAGTGTTATTCCAGCACTTCTCTCGACAACGTGACATTTTACAGAAAGCAAAGTTATTCCGTTGAATATTTTGCTAAAATATCTTCATTCAATTTCATATTAATTTTTGACAATGCTATTTCATAAAAAGAAGAAAAGGTTAAACTTTTATTGGTTACTTCATAACAACTTCAGTCGTTAAAACTAATAATCAGAACGTGTGTTTTTAGTAAAAAAAAAATTAAATTTTATTTATTTTTATTTTTTCGAAAACATTTTCTTATCTAAAAATTATTATGCTTTTTCATTATTCTAACAGTTATGAACAATAATCTGGGTTCGGCTTGGAGTGAGATATCTTCATAACAGACAACTTTCCGTATTGTTTAAATGGAAGAATGGCAGTTATGTATTCTGTATTGTTATTAAATAAGTAGATTGCAATCCTGTTTTCTTATACGAAAATTTTTTGTCTTGATATGTATTATCACGCCTGTTAGTTTTGGCCATCAGTTCAGACTTCAGACACATCCTGTATAAGCAAGTCAGTAATTTCACATTAACTTTTGATCATGTTATTTCATAAAAGGAAGAAAGAATAAAAATATTATAGGTACCTCATAACAACTGCTGTCATTAAATAAAATAATCAAACATTTTAATTATTTTCATTTTCTTAGCTAAAAATTATTATGCTTTTTTTTTTAATTCCTAATTTAACTGTTAAAAAAAAACTAACCAAATCACAGTAGAAAAAGCATTTTTATTAATAAATAGTTAATAAAAAAAATATGAAGATGTAATTTTTTTTAAATCATGTAATTATTAATATTCATATTGTATTATTACATAAAATAACTCTTTCCAGAATTTTTATTTACTGTTTTGTCATAAGAATATTACAAAAAAAATTTATCCTAAATTACTTATCACTTGCAAAATTAATATTAAATAATAACTACAATATTCAACAATCGAAAATTTATATTTTGTTGAAAAATGATTCATTCTTTCAAAAGGTTAATATTGATACATTTTATAAAAGTATTTTAAGATTAAATGCCTAGCAAGTCAGAAACATGACTAAATTATTAGTCATATGTGTTGGAAGAAAAGAACATATGCGCTAAGTGCAATTCTCATAAATGGATTTTGAACACATGTGTCGCAGATGGCGTACGCAGATTATTATTTTTTTTTAATGTATAAATATACCACTTAGAATTGAAAAATATATAGTTGCTTTCTAGAAGTGTCATTACAAGGTGTTTTCTTCTAAATGCTATAAAATTTAGCTTAGCTATAATCAGTTACAATTTCTTCAACTTCATCTTATTTTTTCAAATTACTCCAATTAAAATAAGGGCAGTAAATACCATTTAAAAGCAAAATTCAAATAGAAATTACTTTTAAAATGAAATTTTTTAGAACTAATATCAATACAAAGTCTAAAATATTTATTTTCCCTCCCTTAAAATATATGCCTATGTAATTCCGACATTATTAAGTACATTTGTAAGGTAGGCATTTCTAATCACGCTATTAATGTATACGTAATTAGTTTAATAAAAATTCAAAGAAATTGTTTGACTTTTTGGAAAACTTCTTTTGACTTTAACAAGTTTCTCAGAAATATCAAAATTACTTTTCAGAAGTTTACTCTCTTTAAATTATACTGATTAAGTCAAATTACTGTAAAGTTAGATTAGTTAAAATTCTTTAGTAAATAGCTATTATAATTTCATTATAATTATGATAATACAAAGGGATGAGATTTACTTAATCTAAGAAAAATAATTTACTTAAGAACGTGTTTTCTGTTATTCAAAATTTTTATATGTAGGCAATGCATATGATCAAATCAAATTAACCTTCCGACTACTGGGGAAAAAAAAAGACTTGAAGAATTACCAATCGGGTTCATTGAACCCTTGTGCACATATATATAGAATTTTGAAAATACAAATAAACACGATTTATAATAAAAATAATTTATAATGAGTAGCACACTAATAAATAATACAACATTATCTAGAAAAAATAGAAATAAAATTATATTGTAATGATTAAATACTTATTTTTATTATTTGCAATTTTTCTCCACTTGACAAAAATAAGGTAAAGCTAGGAGAGTCTGCGCACAATTCAAAAGAATAACAATAAAAAATCTAAATGCTAATTTTTTGCTAAACTATCCATGACTAATTTTTACTTCATTTGTTTTTTATGCATTTCCATTGCTATTTTGTTGTTATGTTTCAATTTAATAGAACAGTTGTAATAAAACCAAGAAAGTTATTTTGCGCAATCTGTCCTTACAGGGTTGGTATGATTGCGTACATAAGTAGGAGAGATTGTTACTAATAATAACTACAATTAAATTGTTAACAATAATAAGTACATTTAAATGACATTGTTGTAAGGTTTTTCTGAAAAAATATTATTGTATTAGGAGTGAATATTTCAACCTAATAATTAAAGAATCAGAAAAAGGAAATAATTTTAAAAATGATTAAAAAATTTTAATTAAAGGGAAAAAAATTAAAGAATCAGAAAAAGCAAGTCCAGATAAAATTACAAAATAACATTAAGTTACTTGATAACATGTTTAATTTAATATCAGTCCATTTTCATTTTTCATTTTTTATGCAAATTTACCAATAAGCTGCGTAATCTCTCCCAGCATGGAAACTAATGGGAACAATGCGCCATCTCTCCTGAGTAGCACATGCGCAAACTCTCCAATTTCGGTGGGAGATATTGCGCGGCCTTTTATTTAAACATGGCCGCTACTAAAACGAACCGTTGATGTTCACATTGTTAGTCTAGATTAGTAGCTTATGAGAAGTCGTTTAAGTTTAAAATATTTTGTATTTCTGACATTGTATAGAAATTCCGATGAATAGCTATGAAAATTCAAGCACTTACTTTGGGAAAACAAAACAAAATAGCAATGCTTTATCTTAGCCGCTCAAACCAATCAACGTGCACTTTCAAGTAGACACTCCACTACTGCTGTTGTACAACTACCTGGAGTCGCTGCGCGCTCACTCTACTCCTTCCCCCCGAACCTCTATGTGCGCAATCTCTCCGACCGCGCCATCTCTCCTGGCTTTACCTTAGATAAAAATTGCTTTCGGATTCAGTGGACCCGTCTTGATAATCTGAGGATTAGAATTTCAAGTTTCCCCAAACCCGTTATTCATAAACATAACCAATGATAACCTAAACATAACCTAAAGATAAAATACATTAGTACAGAAATTTAAATTGAACTTGTGAAAATTCAATACTATATTTCACATGTATCGATGCTCATAAAACTGAAAGACTACCACTGTTTTTTTTGTTTTTTTTTATCACATTTCTTCAATCAGATATTACTATATCCATAAATGACTTTTTTTTTTCATTTTAAGAAAATTTAACATTGTTACAAACAAGTGAAAATTTAATTTGCAGATCATACAAATAGCATTTGCTTTAAAACGTTTCAAATATGAAATACTAAGTTTTTAGGATGACTTATGTCATTAATTTTTAATCCATTTCACCATTTTTCCATCTAGTTGGATTTTGTTCGGTTGTTATGTCATATCAGCATAATTCTACCAAATTTACATAATGTTTTTCTTTGCTTTTATTCTAGAACGGATACTTGTGAAAGGGGCTTTCTTGTCATTACTTATTACTTTATGGTTTAGAACCAAAATACTGTAAAACAAAATACAATTTTCGGATTCTGAAACATTATGAGAAACAATGAATATTCGATCAGATTTGACAGCAACTGTATTAGATGTAGTTATTTCAGCATCCTTAAACATTTGATCTGTAAAGTTCGACAATAAATTTCCGTTATTATCAAATTGAATATATCCATTAAAACATTGTTTTGAGCTTTTAACTCTTCACGACGGGCCTCATTTAATGCCATTTTAATTTTTAATGTCAGTAATTCTGTATAGTATTTAATTCAAGAATTCTACGATTAGACAAGGCAAAGATTACGAATAAAATATTCTGGTACAAAAAGTTAAAAACTGTCTTTACCCTATTTGGAACCTATACGCGAAAACCATACTGAAAGGGCTAATTGTATTTTAAGGAGCTATGTGTATCTTAATTGTGTTAACAATGCATTGAGAAACATAAAATCTCTATAATAAAACTGTAAGTCATGTGACTGTCCTCAACAGTTCCGGGATGCCGCATCGCTTTTTCATATGCCAAGCGGCCATTTTTATTCAAAATTATTTTTTCGAATAAACTGCATAAAAGTTACACTTTAAGAAAGATCGTTCAAAATAAATTAATATTTGAGAGATGACTTGCGTTCAATTATGTATATATTCTGCAATAACTTCAGTCGAAAGATTCGCAGTTCAAATTCTCTATTCATAAAAGTAAACAAAAAAAAGATTGATTCGTCGTGAACATTTAAAATATTAAATCATGGAGGCAATCATTCGCAAAGCAAGTTCTCCGCGAATGAATTTTTGGACCGCTGCCTCGCGTCAAAAAAATAATTCGCACCAGTGAGACAATCAAAGTTTACCATAATTATGTGCTATACAACTCAACTTTCGGACCTTTTCTTGACGTAAATTGAACTCATGTAATAATATTTAATGAATCAGATTTTTAGCATTTTTAAAATCGCTAATACAGCTTTTATTTATCGCGTGTACAAATTAGAAATGATACTTTGATTTTGAAATCAAATGTTTTGATTTATGATATTATTTCTTATTTATTTATTTTCTCTTTTAAATGAAAAGTGTGAAGTATTTTAAATTTATGTAATATAAGCATTTTAGATTAAAGTTAAGTATTTTAAATGAAATGAGTGACAGGTTTATAATTTAAAATTAAATTAATTGTAGTATGAATGACGGTGATGGGAACGATATTTGGCGAATTATCATCTGCTCCCGGCTAACAAAAATACTCATAATTAAAAAAAAGAATAAAAATAAATAAATGATAGTTTGTTGTAAATAAATATTGATATACATATCAAAAATAATTTATAGAATTAAAATAAAAAATAAGAGTAAATAAACAACAATTTCCATAACAAAGTTTTCGCCAAATTGGCGGAGGAGGGGGGGGGGGAATCGCGCCAACGTGCGTATGTGACATTTGTGCCCAAAAAATATGCGAAATGCTACCATGATCGCAAAAGTTCATGATTTGTCTATTAGAATCTTCCGATTTGGCGAAGGATTAAGGGAAAATTAAATTATGAATAAATGTAAGGTGTTGCAATGTTTAACATACATTTAAGGGAGACCAAACTGGTCGCCAGTGGCGGCTAGTATCTAATAAAACCTCTCATGCAATTGTTGTGATTTAAGTACACATTTTAGATTTGTCCCTAATGTGGTTTTAAATGAGACATAAAATTTAATTAACTTCTTTGGAACCAATTTTAACTGTAGACGTACAATAAAAAAAGTAACATGGGAGTTAAATTGATAATTTTTTTTTTTTTTTAATGTGAAAAAAAAAAGTGATTATCCCCCAGCAGCTAGCCAACATGGACCATATCATCTACTAAACATGCACTGAGTTAACGCTGTGCAAAAAAAAAATATATATATATAATTTGATTAATGATGTTCATATTTTTATTTTAAAAAGTAAATAATTGAGAAAAACTATATGCTTAATTGTTTTAAAATTTTGAAATAAATCAATTGGAGAATTCATTCACATACCATTTATAAAGAAGCGCCTATTTATTGCTAATTAAATTTTATTTTACGGGACTAATCACTGCCATTTATCATTCTTTTGTCATGCTTTGCTTATTAACTGACTAATGTGGTGATATTTTATTGGACTGATTATTTTATGTGGTGGTTTTATAATTCATTAATAATTACTAATCTTTTATTATGCTTTGCTTACTAATATAACAATCATAAAATTAATGAAGACATGCAATTTATATACTCACTCATACAACAATACAATTTGTGTTGTATGCTTGTTGATTGACTATTGTTAAAATCAATGAGAATAAGTAGCTCATGCATTAACAAAATAACTGTCTAAATAAATCTTCCTAATTCCATTTATTTATTTAAGGGAAAACAAACATTAAATATGTATTTTTATTTGTGATACAAAAATGCGATCGTTACAATCGAAATGATGGAGTTCAATTTTCAGATCAATAAACCATAATTTTGTGAAATTTCTGCAACTAAATTATTTGAAAAATTAAATATTGCGTGTCTTCATCTATTTGAAACTTTCTTATTATATGCACATACTCTTTTCTTGTTTCTGACTGCTCCACTTTTCATATAACAGCTTAAATCTTGAGCAATTTGCACGAATTTCATACTAACGCATTGATAATTTCTCTTGTGAAAAATCTTTTACATATAGCACATAATTGAAAGAAATCTATCACTTATAGCACATAATTGAAAAAAATCTATCACTTATAGCACATAATTGAAAAAAATCTATCACTTGTAGCACATAACATTCTTTACACACTGCACTAACGTCATAATACGAAAAATTATCAGAAATACAAAAAATTAACTCAATTTTCTATTAAGTATCAATATACACTGTAAAAATATGTCCTGAAATTAACAGGTGTTATTCTGTGAATTTTCCTTTTTTTACCTGAAAAATTCCGTTTTGGGAGAAAAGTGTAACTTTTCCTGGAATTAACGGAAGTTTTCAATTTACTGCTGGAGATATAACTGAAAGTTTCCGTAAGCGACAGTAAAGTCTCGGATAACGGAACTTTTCCGGCAAGACACGTTCTGTTCCGACGCTGATTGGAGGATATATTAGTTTGTCAGTCTGTGTCCTGTGTCAACACACCCTATGATCAAAGCCTCCTCCGGAAGAGGCAATATGGCCGATACGGCAGTCCGAAGTAACTTCACCTGCCCAGTAGCACGTGCTTTTTCGAATTTACAATTGTAATAATACGTACAACTTTGGATATAGACATATTTTACAGAATAAAAGTAAGTTTTATCTTTGTTTTTTATATCATTGTTTTAATAATATTATATGTATAATTTCTTTATATGTTTGTAAGATATAAATTTAGTTTTTAAACCACGTGTATATTAAGACAATAGCTTTCAATCATTTGCCTAGAATAAATATTTTGTTTTAAGTCATAAAAAAAGGGATGATTTTGCATTTTATCTGATTATTAATTTACTTCAACTCACTATTTCCTCACCGGACTTTGTTATTAAGTTATGTGTAATATGTGTCTAAAGATAATCTTTATTCATGCAGATTTAAAAAAGAAAAAAGATCCCCGTTCTTTAGCTATGCTTTATTCCGTTATTATATTTTTCAAAATTACAGCTTATGCGTTTGTATTCGAATATACTTTTTAAATCATATAATTATTTTACTTTCTAACAGTTTCTAATCATTTACTATAAGTAACCTGGATGCACTGTTTTATTAATTTATAAAATATTTCAAGAGTATGTTTATATTATCACAGTATTAACTAGCAGCAGTTCGTATATTGCTTTTGTCAATTATCTTTTTTTTTTTTTTTTTTTTTTTTTTTAAACTCTTAATTTTAAAGTTGCTTTTATGGGAGCAAATTATTATTACTATTTATTCTCTTTATGATTAGAGAATGCTGATAGTTGTTTGATCTTGTAAGTGTTATTTTTTTTTCTTTTTCTCACGTTATTTTTCAATAGCACCTAGCGATATTTATAGAGTTATAGGTTGACTTGTAAAATTATTGTAGCATAATTTTTTTTATATAAAAATAGTTTCGATATGAACAATTTGAGTACAATAAGGCCTCGTTATTAATTATTTATATTTGATGGTTTAAATACCAGAAAGCGTTTACATCCGCGTAAGGGTGTCGGATAACGACTACATTGAATAAACAAAAACTTTAAATAGATAAAGAAAATAATTTATAACATATATAAATATATACATATGATTTAAAATAGCAAGTATTTTCGAATACAAACTAACGGATAAACGAATTAAAAGCTAGAAAATAAGTAAAATTTTCCTTTTAGGATTTACTGAAATAGATTTTCTCTCTCTCTAGGCAAATGAGTCCAATTTTTGTCTTCAAAAAATGAGATTTCTATCTTACATATGTATAACAGAATTGATTATACATACTAATGATATTAAAACAACGATATAAATAAATAAGAGATAACACTTAGTGCCCCAAGTCTTTAAAATATGTCTCAGTATGAAATAAGAAAAAAAAAATACATAAACAGTGAGGTGGAGGGAGGGGGGGGGGTAAAAATTAAAAAATATATATTAATAACAAGTGCTAAAAATTGCAAATTTTAGCATACTTTATGGAAAAATTACAATATTGTTATAATTAAGCTTAAGATTTTTTCTAAAACTAGTTTTTCATATAAATATATTTAATTCCTTAATACAGACTTTTTTTTTCTTTCCAAATTAAATCACATTTATTGCCTTTTATAAAATTTTGTATATTAAGTATAAGTATCCTAATAATATCTCTTAAGAAATTAACATTTTTAACTTCTGTTTTCTGTGTACAATTCTTACAGAATGTCTCTTTTCTTTTTGTTGTCAAAATATTTCTAAAATATACGTTTAATTTTTTTCTGAAGTTTTAAAATATTACTTGGTTTTGCTAGGATTTTAATACATAAAATTATAAATAAAGTATATATTTCAGAAATATTTTGACCACTACAAAAGAGACATCCTTTCAGAAGAGTACAAAGAAAAAAAACAGTTAAAAATATTTAATTCCTAATAATAAAAATACAAAAAACAAGAAAAAAAAAACAGTTATAACCGCCACAGATAAGTTTAACATAAGTATGGGGAATTTGAGATCTCACTTTCCCCTTTATGGGAGAAATATCGAACAGATAATAAAAACTAAAACTATCAGCTTGTAAAACGGAAAATAACCGTCCTGAAAACTGAAAATGTCAGTTTCTAAAACAAAACATTTCAGTTCCTAAAACGGAACTTTTCAATTTCTAAAACAGAACTTTTCAGTTTCGAAAACGGAACTTCTCAGTTTTGAAAACGGAAAAAAACCACAAAAGTGAATTTCTGTGAAAAAACGGAAAAGTTACGGCAACTCTGCTGCCAGTACCTTTTCCGTTTTTTTACAGGAGTTTGTTTTTTAACGCGAGCGGTAGCTCATATTTATTCTCATTTTGTACAATACATTCGCAGGGAAAAGCGAGAATTCTCGTTTTGCAGTCAGTGTACACTTTGCTGACTTATAGTGCTTACCACTATAAGTACCACCTAACAGTGGTACTTACAGATTGCCAAAGTTTCCCCCAGGTTTAAAAAGGGGCAGGGTGATGCTGGTGAGAAAAGGGCACTTTTTTTATTCTTAAGGGCACTTTTTGGATTTTTTAGGGCACTTTTTTAATTGTTAAAGGTATTCTTTTGGTTTTTAAAGCCACTTTTGATATTTCAAAGTCAAAACACTCTTTTTAAGACAACATTGAGTCAGTTTTTACTATGAAAGCAAATTTTTTAATACAAAAAGGAGAAAGGGCACTTTTTTTACTGAGGGCAAGAAGGGTGCTAATTATTTTACTGGAGGGGGAAAGAAGAATGCTAATTCTTTTTATGAGGGGCAAGAAGTGTGCTTTTTTGTAAACCAAAGGGCAGGCAGGGTGCAGCACCCTTCTGAAACTGTCTGGGGAAGACTCTGGATTGCTCATAAGTACCACTATTTCCGAATAGTAACCGTTGCCTTATTTAATGAGAAAATTTTTGAAATTAAATAAGGTGAAAATTACTTTTCGGAAATCGTGATACTCAAAAAATAAGGACCCATAGAAACACCGAAAAATGCTGGATGTGTTAAGGCGGGTCTCAAAAAAATATTTTTCTGCCTCTCAACAACTCGAAACTTTCTGACACATTTTTAAACGTAAAGACATGATACTTGCAGACATGATTATTGAAGTGATTTATAATCGAACAATTTTTTTCCGAAATAAATAATTACATCTTGAGTTATAAGCATTTGTTTTCTCAGAACGGCAGTTTTTTTTTTCTATTCTGCGCTGTTGCGTCCGGAAATTCGGTTCTAAACGTCAACTTTGATAGCATTTTCTGAAAAATCTTCTGTCTTTACCGAAAAACGAAAAAACAGTTTGATCACATAGTTTCTTAATAAGAGAACCTACCAATTTGATACAGTTGACAGCATAAATGAAAATATGTGTCAGAAAGTAGCCAGTTTGGATTTGAAAACAAACAATATCCTTTGCCGTAGATAATCTTTTGCAATAAATTCCGAAGTTCTTACGCAGATTTAAGCCGAGGAACTTAGAAGGGGTATGAGAAGAATACTTTAATATGATGTGATTTTCATTAAATTTCTTGTTAATATTTTTATATTAACATATTATACGCTGGATTATTACTTCTTTCTGAATCTGTGCTCCGTTCTCGCTGTTACTTTTTACATACGTCCTCTGTCCATCGCCATTACGGAATGCATTCATTTATGACGTAAACATTCATGCAGAAAATTTAGTAATATAAAATGGAAGGTCTCCACTTCGTGTTAGATACCGGCGTAAAATGTGTGAAAATATCGATTTGTTGTCACAATTTTCACGAAATTTACAAAAACAAATAATAATAAATATCATCTAAGGTTAATATTTTGATTTGTTTTTCTTTATTAATATATTTTTGTTTTTTATGAAATGTCCCTTGTCGTTTGGCTCCGCTTCGCAAATACAGCAATTAACACATTGTAGACGGATAATTTTCGTATTTTAAACAGAAAGCCCCGCATTCGGACGTTACTCTTGCATGCTGCATTATATTTTTTATTTTAATTATGTGTCCGTGTTATTGTCACAAGTGCATGTATAAAAATAGTACTTTTTATAATCAAAGCATACCGATATGTCTTAATAGACTAATTGATAACTACGAACATTGTGTAAGGCTTTATACATTTAAACCTGAGTCTTCGTAACTTACATTAGCGC
The DNA here is from genome assembly GCA_963931845.1 of Maratus michaelseni. Classification (NCBI taxonomy): domain Eukaryota; kingdom Metazoa; phylum Arthropoda; class Arachnida; order Araneae; family Salticidae; genus Maratus; species Maratus michaelseni. Next base: position 193,863,841 of record OZ007587.1, read on the forward strand.
GTAATTCAGAGTATTATTAAGTACTATTTGAAATAGTTTTAATGCTTATTAAATACATCCAGGCTGCAAATAAACCTATTGTTATCTAAGGGTAAGTTTATATGCTTGTTAAGAAAGTCTTGCTAAGAGAGTCCTAAATCTTTCGACGGGCCATTCTTTTCCAAAGGTTCTGTGGTCATCAACAAAAGAAAGGGGAGTCTCAACAAAATAAAGAGGCGGTGATAAACCTGTCAGTGTCGTCACCTGCTGACCTCTGACCTTTATAAATGCTAGAGAAGTCATAAAACATGAAACAGACCGCCTTACCCTAAGAAACAGACCACTAAAGAAAACGTAGTCTGAGAAAACCTTAATACGGAATTTTTTTTTAATCTAAATCCATTTCTGCCCTCCCTTCCCGAAATTTCGGGTCCTACGCCCGGGCCTTTTGAAACGTTTTAAGTTCGTGCCTAGGCAAAAATCAGATCCTGCACCAAAATGTCTTTAATAAAAAGATTACGTACACCAAAAAAAGTTGTTAGCTATGTTTCATATTATACTATAACCAATGATTCTTACGGTATGATAGCGTGACTTTTACTTAACTATACCATAAAAAGATTCTGTAACTCACGAAACGTGAAGAAACATATGTTGAAAATCGGATAAGTGATTTTGGATCAGATTTATGTAATGATACTTAATAACTAGAAGCAAAAGCATGTACTTTCTTGGGTATTTAAGATTTCTTTCTGATTTCCAACGGAGAGTTTTATATCACAAAGTTTATACATTTTTATTTTTATTTTTATTTATTTATTTATTTTCGTCATAAAAAATTTTTTCAAAATAATAAAATAAAACATCTGAATAACTGGTTGTGTAACTCATTGTTCTCACTTTTTTAATATTAAGCGAAATAGTTCATCACTTTGCGGCGCATGCAATCTTTTCCATCCCACATTTTAAATATATATTAACTCGTATTTTTGCAGGCTTGTTTTTTTTTTTTTTTTTTTTTTTTTTTTTAAGATTTTAAACATTAGATAAAAAATACTGTTTCAATAGCATATCAATTCTTTATTTATTTATTTATTTATTTATTTATATTTACTTTAAGGCAGTGCATTTAGATATGTAGTCAATACTAACTGGTTTTTATTGTGCCTTTGAAAAACAAGCAATAGCTAGCAATAATAGTGAGGGGAGTGTTCGAATTCAAAATGTCAAAGTTCTCAATTTAAGAAAGTTCTCGAATTGTTTTGATCTCAGACAGCAGTATTCGAATACAACCACCAGACATTCGTTTTGGTAACGAAAATTGCAGTTTTCGATTGACTTTAGTTATCAGCTCGAGTTTGCTTATGATCTCGTAAGATGATCACGAGATCATGTGAATGCTAGTATTCACATTGACATAATAGACACTTCGGTACTGTTTGAGCTACTTTTCTCCGTAAATTCGTCGCTAGTAGGATAATTGGCACTATTTTAGTTTTAAAATTTGTATTGTAGTTGTACGTATGTTATGAAATCAGCTAAGCTACATATAATTTTTCTTTTACTTAAATCGAGCATATGAAGTTAAATTTAAGAAAAAATATTACAATAAAAATAATTACGTAAATTTCTGTTTCAGAATACCAAATACCTAGAATAAATATTTCATGAGTAAAAGTGATGAAATGTCGCCACTCATCCGGTTCGAAGTCTGGAGTAGCGCTAAACTCGAGTGTAAAGTATTGGAATGAATCATTCGATTCTGAAAAGTTCTCGAGAATTAAGGTTTCAATCCTTAGAAGATCTTGAATCGGCCCGTCACTAAACAACAATTTATAAAATATAATCCATAACAAACAAACAACAATTTTCAGTAAACAAAATCCTTTTTTTTTTTTTTTTTTTTTGTAATATTATGTTTATATTAACTATTCTCAAACCGAAAGATATAGGTATAAGCTTCAATCATCCATTATATTCGAGAATAGTGTTGTAGGGTTGGGTTGCAATCGATCTACATGTGGAATATTTATATGAATAGTGAAAGGGAATGTTATGTTTTTTGATAAACGGACTATGTTTTAAAAGAATCTAACCAATATTTCCATAATATCCAAAGAAGTCCTATTAAAACGGATGACCTACATGAATTACACCCAATACGAACTTTCCAATTTTCAAGCACTTTACTTTAGCGCTATACAGTAGAAATCCGATATCTTGACATTCCATATAACTCCACAATTACATTTTTTAATCTCCAAATTATTCCTGCTGGTCAACAGGAATATTATCTTTGAATTAATAATATTTGACTATCTTTCCGAAGTTAAATTCTGTCCTTCGAAAAAGGTTTCCTATCGTATATAGTTTTCTATAAGGCCGCCACTAAAGTTCATACATATTGCGGCCTGTATATATTCACTGTAAAAATATTCCAATTATTATGAGACTTGATTATGTTATTTAGGAAGAGTACGAATTTTAATCTTTTAAACAACAGTCATCGCATCGTACGTAATTTATTTTAGCAGGAATCGAATATTATATATAATTCGTATGTGTTCGTTTAATATTTGAAAGTATAATCTATATAGCTTAATAATTAGATGGTTAAAGAGCCTGGTTTGATGATGTCGTAAGGATCATACCTTGTCAGTTCCAGTTCACTTCTCAGAATTTTAGGGTATATTGTATTTTTGTAGGTCCTGTATCGTGATAAAACTTTCCTTATATATACAGTAATATGCAGTAAAACACTCTGAGGTGTAAATATCCCGCCCTTTTTAGGTGCGTTCGTAATTATATAAATAAGTAGCACCTATTGTCGTAGCTTGGTCCGTCCGTCTGTTCGTCTGTCCGTCCGTCTGTCTGTCCGTCCGTCCGTCTGTCCGTCCGTCCGCCCGTCCGCATATAACAACGCAAAAACTACCCAACCGAATGGTTTGAAATTTAAGATATATTATCTTTGCAGAATTTTGTCGAGACATTTCAAATTTTATTAAAATCGAATCAAAACTTTAGGAGATATTAATAAAAATATTTATTAAGAAATTTGAATTTTTTTTAAAAAATCGGTGCTTTTTTGTTATAGGAGCTTCGGAAGTTTCATCGTCAAGCGACCGAGATACTTATTTTAAGACAGAAATGAATCTGCAGACAATATCATTCATTTCGCAGAATAAAAAATCATCAAGATCTGAATATTTATATAACTAGCCATAGTACGAACGCACCTCATTTGTCACGTTTGACGTACAATTTCCAACTTGTTTCCGTTAAACTCGGCATTTTCGGTAACTCAACTCATCCCACTCTCAGTCCACATTAGATCAAGTTTGCAGGACTCTATTGTACAGCTGATGCTCTAATACACTAGTATAATAAAAAAATTATTTTCATGCATTCAATTGTACAAGAAAAATAATGCAAAAAAAAATAATTGTTTATGGAATTCAGAAACTTTAAATGTTGATTAAATTATATACTAAATAAGATTTCACGCTATGGTTATTACCATTTGAAAAATGGAAATGTATAATTTTTTTTTCGTTTGAACCATCGCGCTTTAGCTCCCGATTTCCATTTACTGTGTAGAAAAATTAATACACCTGTACAATTGTAGAACATGGAAACATCGAAGTTAGTATACCTATCAACCTAACTTATTTGGCTCATTTTAAATGCATAATGAATACAATTATAAAAATGGCAATGAATCAATTAAAAATGACATTTTGCATTTTATTTGAATCAAACAGATGTGATGGTTTGGTATAGGGTGGTTAATTTTTGAAATACGAAATCATTTCTAAAATGTAAAAGCAGCTGTTGATTAGTCTTTTGTATAATTATTGACTGGATTGACTGGCATAATTATTAGTCTTATGTATAATTATTGATCGGATTGACTGGCATAATTACATTACATACAATTCCTTCGTGATACTGAAAAATATGGTAATTCGTGATATTTTTCTGTTACAATCTTAAAATTAATTTTAAAAGGTGAAGTACATATAATGCAGATATTTATGTATATTATACATACATACAGAGCTTTACAAATTTGATATATCCCCCACCCCCCACCCCCGTCATTGATTTTCATAAAGGAGCAAAAATAATAGAGAATTTTAGAGAATTAAGAAGAATTTTTTAGAAGGAGTATTTCCTAGCAGTAGAGTTGGGCGCAGTGCAGGCCAATAGGAGAGCTATTCTTTATCCACCGCTCTTTATTCTTCTTAATTCTATTTCCTGCTTTATTCACCCTTCACAAAAAGTTGAGGCGTGCGCAATATGGTCGAATTTGCACTGAAAACTTAGACTTTTGTTCCTCGCTTTAATAAGGTAAAGCTGGGAGAACCCGCGCACAATTCAAAAGAATAACAATAAAAAATCTAAATATTAATTTTTTGCTAAACTATCCGTGAATAATTTTTACTTCATTTGTTTTTTATGCATTTCCATTGCTATTTTGTTGTTATGTTGCAATGCAATAGAACAGTTGTAATAAAACCAAAAAAGTTATTTTGCGCAATCTCTCCTTACAGGGTTGGTGTGATTGCGCAGATGGCTAGGAAAGATCGTTACTGATAATAACTACAATTAAATTGTTAACAATAATAATTACACTTAAATGACATTGTTGTAAGGTTTTTGTGAACAAATATTATTGTATTAGGAGTGAATATTTCAACCTAATGATTAAAGAATCAGAAAAAGGAAATAATTTTAAAAACGATTAAAAAATTGTAATTAAAGGGGAAAAAATTAAATAATCAGACAAAGCAAGTCAAGATAAAATTACAAAATAACATTAAGTTACTTGATAACACGTTTAACTTAAACTTAGTCCCTTTTCATTTTTCATTTTTTATGCAAATTTACCAATAAGCTGCGTAATCTCTCCTAGCATGGAAATTAATGGGAACAATGCGTCATCTCTCCTAAGTAGCATAAGGTAAAGCCCGGAGAGATGGCGCGGTCGGAGAGATTGCGCACATAGGGATTCGAGGGGAAGGAGTAGAGTGAGCGCGCAGCGACTCCAGGTAGTTGTATAACAGCATTAGTAGAGTGTCTACTTGAAAGTGCATGTTGATTGTTTTGAGCGTCTAAGATAAATCATTGCTATTTTGTTTTGTTTTCCAAAGTGAGTGCTTGAATTTTCATAGCTATTCTTCAGAATTTCTATACAATGTCAGTAGTACAAAATATTTTAAACTTAAACGATTTCTCATAAGCTACTAATCTAGACTAACAGTGTGAACATCAACGGTTCGTTTTAGTAGCGTCCATGTTTAAATAAAAGGCAGTGCAATCTCTCCTAACGAAATTGGAGAGTTTGCGCATCTTCTACTTAAGAGAGATGGCGCATTGTTCCCATTAGTTTCCATGCTAGGAGAGATTACTCAGCTTATTGGTAAATTTTATAAAAAGAAAGTAAAAATGAAAATGGACTAATTTTAAGTTAAACGTGGTATCAAGTAGCTTATGAGAAATCGTTTAAGTTTAAAATATTTTGTACTACTGATATTGTATAGAAATTCTGATGAATAGCTATGAAAATTCTAGCACTTACTTTGGGAAAACAAAACAAAATAGCAATGCTTTATCTTAGACGCTCAAAACAATCAACATACATTTTCAAGTAGACACTCCTCTACTGCTGTTGTACAACTATTTTGAGTCGCTGCGCGCTCACTCTACTCCATCCTCCCGAACCTCTATGTGCGCAATCTCTCCGACCGCGCCATCTCTCCTGGCTTTACCTTATATTAGATTGCGGCAAAGAATTTGTTAACGAAAACTTTCATTTATATTCAAAGTACCAGCGAACTCTCATTTAAAAGATTGTTAAGAGCCTACGCTCGTCACACAAAGAAACTTGCAAGCTTAGTGTTAAACCAATGACAACGTTCCACAGTGTACCGAAACGATGAATTTCCACGCCATATATGAAAATTGTATGTATTTTCCCAAAGTTTATCAACGGTATATAGAGTTGTTCTTTAAGTCCCACAGCATGAAAACCCTATCTTTTTTTTCTCTAACATACCATTTAGCCCCCTTTTTAGAAGGAAACGTATCGAAAAAGTAGGAAACACAGGTGAAAATCAAACATGAGTATCTGATGACAAAAAATTGTTATGCAAGTCCAATTTTTTATCGTTATAAATTAGTAGTTTTCGTCTTGTGAACAATATTCTCAGCTTTTTTTTTTTTTTTTTTTTTTTTTTTAATTAAATGGGTTTTGTTATCCTATGTAATAGTTTTTGAAATTCTTATAGTTTTCAACATTTTTGTCTTGTAAAGTCAAGATTCCGCTATATCCCGCAAAATCGTTGGTTACATTCCTCTTCTGTAGGCATTTAAGGAGTGAGAAACGTTGCGATTACCCGCGCCCAGGTCGACTTTGGCAGTTAGCTGTGTTTAAATGAATGAAAATTAATATAAAAACACATTTTTCTGCAACAACCTCATTTTTTAAAAAAGAAAGACAGCGAGAAAGAAGAAAATGAAAAAGAAAGAAAAAAATATACCTTTTTTAAAAATAACAAATTTTAGTTATTTTTAAATAAAAATGAATAAAAAAAATTGCTGTGATTGATAAATAGTGAACTGACTTAGCCGAAAGCCGCGCTAACACCTACGTCAATGACTGAGTACTTTACAAATTGCTCGTTTGCATTTCAATATTTGTATTTTTTTTTTAATTATTATTTCTATAGAATATCTGAGGTCGATGATCGATATCTAACCGGGTTTTTATTGTTTTTTATTTCAGTTTAATTATGAAAGTCCAATTTGTTTAATTTTTTTTAATTGTCTTGTGAGCAATATTCTGAGCGTATTTTATTTTTAATTAAGTGGATTTTGTTACCTATGTAATAGTTTTGTTACCTATGTAATTTGTTTTTTTATTTTTGTTTTGTTTTGTTTGTTTGTTTTATAAGAATACTTTCACTTTTGAAGCTGGTTCTGAAATTGAAAGTGTACTCAGAAAAAAAAACTCGAAATGTACCAAACTCGAAATGTACCAAATTCCAAACTCGAAATGTACGAAGATACCCGATTAGACTTGAACATAAGATAGCCTATGCAAAGAAAAAAAATTCAAAAATATTGAAATGCAAACGAGAAGTTTGAAAAGAACGTTGCCATTAGTTTCACATTAACTAGCGGGTGTCTTCGTGCGACACAGGCTCTTATGGACCCGAATAAAAATTGTTGTATGATTGAGAGAGTAGTAAGAATGAGAAATCACCTTATTAAATCAATTTAACTTCATGTTTGCATTGTTATGAATTACATGTAAAATAAAAATAAAACTGCCCAGTTAAACTGATGGCATTGAGCTCACAAGCTATTCACACTAATTGTATATTATACTCTTATTTCAAAGAATTTGAAATAAGCCCCTCGAAAAATAAAGAAATCGACGATATATTAAGGGGGATTATCTCCTCACCCGCCCCTCCCAACCTTATAATTAACATAATTAACCAATGCACCTCAAAAACTAATCAGGGAAGCGCCTTATTACAATTGTATATACAAAATTTCTATCAAATCGGATAATTCTGCATGAAAAACCCATTTATCTAAATTAAGGGGGGGGGGGTTAAATCCCCGTTTCTCCCTTTTATACTTAACCAATGAACCCCAAAACTAATTAGGGAAGCGCCTTATCACAATTAACCTATATACAAAATTTGAAGAAAATCGGATAATTCAGAATGAAAAACCCATTTAAGGTAAAGCTAGGAGAGTCTGCGCACAATTCAAAAGAATAGCAATAAAAAATCTAAATATTAATTTTTCGCTAAACTATCCATGAATAATATTTACTTCATTTATTTTTTATGCATTTCCATTGCTATTTTGTTGTTATGTTGTAATTTAATAGAACAGTTGTAATAAAACCAAGAAAGTTATTTTGCGCAATCTGTCCTTACAGGGTTGGTATGATTGCGTACATAAGTAGGAGAGATTGTTACTAATAATAACTACAATTAAATTGTTAACAATAATAAGTACATTTAAATGACATTGTTGTAAGGTTTTTCTGAACAAATATTATTGTATTAGGGGTGAATATTTCAACCTAATGATTAAAGAATCAGAAAAAGCAAATAATTTTAAAAACGATTAAAACATTTTAATTAAAGGGAAAACAGTTAAAGAATCAGAAAAAGCAAGTCTAGATAAGATTACAAAATAACATTAAGTTACTTGATACCACGTTTAACTTAAAATTAGTCCATTTTCATTTTTCATTTTTTATGCAAATTTACCAATAAGCTGCGTAATCTCTCATAGCATGGAAACTAACGGGAACAATGCGCCATCTCTTCTAAGTAGAAGATACGCAAACTCTCCAATTTCAGTAGGAGAGATTGCACGGCCTTTTATTTACACATGGCCGCTACTAAAACGAACCGTTGATGTTCACACTGTTAGTCTAGATTAGTGGCTTATGAGAAACCGTTTAACTTTAAAATATTTTGTTCTACTGACATTGTATAGAAATTCTGACGAATAGCTATGAAAATTCAAGCACTTACTTTGGAAACCAAAACAAAACAGCAATGATTTATCTTAGACGCTCAAAACAATCAACGTGCACTTTCAAGTAGAAACTCCACTTATGCTGTTATACAACTACCTGGAGTCGTTGCGCGCTCACTCTACTCCTTCGCCTAGAACCCCTATGTGCGCAATCTCTCTGACCGCGCCATCTCTCCTGGCTTTACCTTATCTAAATTAAGAGGGCGTTAGCCACCGGTTTCCCCCCTTTATACTTAACCAATGACTCCCCAAAACTAATCGGGAAAGCGCCTTATCACAATGAATCTATAAACAAAATATGAAGTAAAACTGTTATTTCTATCAAGAGTTATCGCGTTACGTACATACGTACATACATACATACAGAACGGGCGGGCACATTAGCTCTCAGGCTTTGATAGCCTGCGAGCTAAAAAATAATAATTCTTGATGATTTGCATTAAATGTAAAAATTGTACCAATAAAATATATAGTCATTATCTATGAAAACTGCTATGAAATAATGAATTACCATATCTGTTTTTATTTTCAAAATTTACATTTAAATTTTTTATAAAAATGTAGTAATATTGGTTTGATTTTGTTTTGAAAGGGATGAATAAATATCTCTTTCTGTGTCTCCCAAAGCTTTTAAACTCTCTTTAGAAAAATCATTTTATCCTACAATTTTTTTAACTTTATCCGAAGCTTGCACTTTCGCAATATAGCGGAGTAAATTATCAAAAGAATGACATTCTAAATTTGAAATTGTCCAGTTGTATGATTTTCATATTTAACTATAAAACTTTTATGTGAATGATACGAATAAATAAATATAAAAATAAAAACAATGGGGAGGCTAAATATATTACTTGCAATTTGAAATTAGAGTCATATAAGTGAGAAAAAAACGTCGAATATCTGAGAAAGTTTTTCCATTATTCTCATAAGGCGCTGTCGGAAAAAATCGGTGTACAAGTGTAAGAGGGTCGTATAAGTGAGAGGCACATAAGTGAAGGAACATTGTATTTCGATATTTTACTGTACAGTAGAACATTGGTCCTCGAACGCATTAGATGCCGAATAATTCGATTCTCGAAAAGTGAGGATGCCGTCGCCAAATCGACCGAATGGAAAAACATAACAACCGAATTGATTCTTTTTTTTACCCTGTGGGGCAAAACGCTCCATACATTAAGTACACTGATCACAACGAAATTCGTGCATTTTTTAGGTAGATTTCGTAAGAAATACTACCTATTACATTCTCACCTAAGTTGAAATTTTTGCAGATGTATACCGATTCTGACTCCTAGAACCCAAAACCACCCACAGTTCAAAACTTTATATATCTATCTATCTATCTATCTACCTATGTCACTTTTTTATGAACACGATAACTCCCATAATTCTGTACAAATCTCTTCCAAACTGATACATAAAATCAAGGGGCATAAAATCTCGGTCAAGTTCGTTAATGGGAAAAATCGAACCATGGGGGGGGGGGCTTTTTGTGAAAACAGAAGAAAACCCATAATTTCTTAATTATGATACGTATCGAATCCGTTTAAAGTTATTATTACTTCTAGGAAATTGGCCGAAAATTTATGTGACAGATTTTTGATATCATTAAAAATGGTCCCAAGGGGCGGGGAGGGGGGAGGAGGGTTTTAGAAGGAAAAATTCAAAACTTCGTCAATTCAGAAGATATCAAATCCGCTTAAATTTATTATAAATCCTCTTAATGTTATCTAAAACTTTTATACTGACAAGTTTTTTATAGAACCAACCCTTATAGCAAAAAAAAATATATATAAATTAAAATATATATATATATATATGCCGGCTCCGCCTGCAAACAAGTTAGGCTTCGAGGTGGGCGTTTTCAAATGCCTCATCATGGCAAAAAGGTCATTTCTTCCGCAATTCTCAACAAACAGGCCCCCCCACGGTCTGCGTCTTCGAAATCTACCTGTGCCTGTAGGCCGAGCCGTCAGGAATTTTTTTTCTCTATTTGTTTTGTTTTGTTTTGTTTTCATGGCCGTAAAGCACATTACACTGTAAAACTAAAAATATCTGTTGATTTTACAACAACAGAAAAATAAAGGAAAAGAAAAGAAAAGAAAAAAGAAAAAAAACTGTCAGCCAGGACGCCAGTAAAAAACTGTTTATTTTAAGGAAATAATCTGTGTTTATCACAAAATTCCTGTTATTTTAAAAGATTTTGCCTGTGTTTACGTAAGAAATACAGATTATACACTAAAAACCGATGTTTATACACACAATATCAAACTGTAGCACAATAAACAGACATAAGTTTCATATGAGTAACATGGACTCACATCATCAGTGACAGTAAAAACAAAAAATTACATCCATCAAAAGACACGAAACAAAGTCACCCCCCCCCCCTCCCAAAAAAAAATTAAAATAAAAATAAATTAAAAAAAATAATAATAAAAAAGTACTCACGAAACGTATGTCTGTTCATTGTGCTACAGTTTGATATTGTGTATTTAAACGCTGTTTTTTAGTGTATATTTATCCACACAAGATTTTATTCATCATTCAAATAGTGTATCTATGATTAGTGTATTTTTTAGAGCGATCCCGGTGTTAACGAATTTCATGTATTTTGAAATTCAAAACGCGATTTAACTTCGTGGTCCAAATAATCTATTAAAAAAATAATGTAAATTTTCTTCTTCCTCCTCAATTTTAAGTCTTCCAAAGTTTCACCAATAAGTTATGGATACGATTTTTGTTAAATATTTATTAAAATGGTATAAAGAGTCATTGTCTCATATTATGTACAGTACTGTGATGCGTTTTTACGTTTATACTGTTAGACTGTTAGACTGTATTATATTATACAATGCCTTGATTGAAACAGGTAAATATAGAGAGTAACTTGGGACGTGGCAACGAATTAATCGTATTTTCATTATTTCTTATGGTAAAATTTGATTGGGTTCACAAAGAAATCTTAAACGAATTCTGTTCAATATCCGAGGTACCACTGTATAATTATGATTCCTGTTTGTACTAAATAGTAGTTACATTTAACATAATAATCTTGAGCCTTTTTTTCTTCATTCAGTTGATGAAAAAAAAAAACAGCTAAAACAAATGAAAATTTATATCAGTAAAACAAATTTAAAACTTATATCAGTGAAATAAATTTAAAATTTATATTCAATCGCTAAAGGCATATAATAAACGGTGACGTTTTCAAATACCAATTAACAAGGTATACCTATACGAATAATATATCACAAAGACACCAATATATGTGTAATACTTTCCACTACTTTCATTTTATGAAATGTTAATTTGCTAAGCAAAATATTATCACATGCATAAAATCCCGAATAATATAATCTGTCAAAACATTATCAAATGTTTTAACCTAAAAATCAAAATAGAATTCTTTGATATCAGTGCTTTCATTTGATTCAATTTAACGTGCATTACAAAAGAAGTTTCAAAACTTAGCAAATCGTGCCCTTCCATTGTTCGCATGGACTTCTGTAAACAATACCATCTTTTTAAAGGCAGCTACCAATCCAAACACATTATATATATACTGTTAAATTATCATTAATCATTCCAAAACATTATTATAAATCAAGAAATTGAATTGCATCGAAATTATACTTTACTAACTTTAATGAAGACATTTTTTTATTACTATTGTATATAAATTAGCATGTATTATTGTATATATGCTACTTAAATTATTAAACAAAAGGATTTTTGCCAATCAGTTTTCTATTATCGTTAATGGATTTATATCTCATGGTATAATCAGAAAATAAATATCAGAACTCAATTATTAAAGTAATGTATCAGAACTCGACTATTAAAGTAATGTATCAGAACTCAACTATATAATAGCAGTCAGAAACGAAAAAAGAGTTTCCTTCTTATTTTATGTAGCTTAATTATACTTTTCATTTTCTGATTTCAGCAGCGACGTATCAGATACTAGCTCTGAACAAAAGTCCACGTAAGTTTTACAAAAGGATTCAAAATATGTATATGCATGAATTGTGGCGTTTTTCCTACCCCACTCGTATTAAAATTTCCTATACCATATAGCTGTTATGTTATTTAGTTCATAACTTTTAGATATTCCCTTAAAATCAACAATTTTTGCATGCTTATGTTTTAGTTAATTACATTTGTTTTTCCCAATTAGCTCATTTCCTCAACCAGTCCTCAATGGAAAATGTTCATTTTATTTATGTATCTAAGAATAAATGTATTCTATTTTGTGCTTATTATTTTCCTCTTATTGTATAAAAGTGATTCAATAAATTACAAAGCCTTTTATGATATAGGTTTCATGTTGAATTTAATTGTTCGCATACATTTTCAAAATAAACCTAGTACTTTTTTCATGAGTAAATTCTTCTACAAAGTCCAACACTTGATGTCAAGTTATAAAGAAATGTTAAAATATGTCATTATTTATAAATCATCTTGTAATATTGAAATGCAATTTATTAGTGTTAAAATAGACAAATGTCAATAGGTTCTAGGCCAGAATTATAAAGAGGATGATGTAGTGCTTTTAAATATTTCTCAAATAAAATAGTCAATTTCATATTGTATGATGAAATTATACAAGGTTATTTTGTACTTCAGGTGCATTAATGCAATAATTAAATCTTTTGTTTGTAAATCATCCTATAGAATTATAATGTACCTCATATGTGATTAAAGTGATGATTGGTAATAAGTTCGAATTCGGTGTTATAAAAAGAATAATCTAATGTTTTTGTATGTTTTATTTAGTGATTAAGATACACTGTAAAAAAAAGATAAATGTTTCTTAATCAGCGAAAATATATCATAACAAAGAATGAAAACATACAATAACCACTTCTGAGTTACGCATGAATCCGAAGAGTATTCTTTATACTAAGAAACCTCAGAAACCAATATACTTTCTAAAATTAAAGAATCATTTATTAAAACAGTTTTTTTCGCTGTCACTGATTTTCGGAAACGTTTCCGCGTAGTTTTTATTGTGTATTAATCAGTTTTCTCAGACGGGAATATCGGTCCTGCTATCCGTTCTCAATTAAATATTTTCAGCTGCGTAATTCAATTTATACATGTAATGTAAGGCTAACAAAATAATATTCATTTTAATACTAATGTTAATGCTGTTAATTCATCGTGTTTTTCTGTAAAATATGTTTGTTGAACAAGAAAATATTTACTTGAGACTTCATAGTATCCATAAAAACAATATTCCGTTTCGGGAAATCGATTTAATACACTATAAAAAGTACTCGGAAACGTTTCTTAAAATCACTGGAAGCAAAAGAAACTTTGTTTTTATAAATGCTTCTTTAAATCTTGAAAATCTATTGGTTTCTAAAGATAAAGAACGTCTTACGGAATCGTAGCTAACTCGGAAGAGCTTAGTCGACAAATCATATCTGACTTATAAGAGTAGGCACAGTTTCGATTGGGAACGTAGTTTTTGTTCAATAACAGTCAATGTGCGTAAAAATGATCAAGGCTTTTACTTTTACAAGCTTTTACAAGGCTTTTCTTTAACTTTCGATGAATGAGTGTGAAAACCTCGGAACTTGTGAATTCTCTTCGTTTCGATATTTATGCAAATTTATGCATCTGGTCAATCGATGTAGCAGTATTTAAGCACTGGCACGTGCTGGGTAAGTGGAACTGTGGATAGAGTTCTTTCCCATTGTGGCTCTTGGATATCTACCCAGTTGAATCAATTATTCTGCATTATAGACCGGGAGGCGGCAGCACAAATAATCACCTCATCGAGTTCACGGATGAAATTCTAGGATTAATTAAATGTTGATTCGCATATTAAAACGTAATCGGTCTGCCAAGTCATATCTTGGTGGAAAACACCTGAAAACCCGATTTTAGCGGTTGACTCGTAGGTTTACCATTGTGTTTTCCTGCTCCCAGTCCTCCATGTTTTCATACCATTCGGTGCAGGAAAACACAATGGTAAACCTACGAGTCAGCCGCTAAAATCGGGTTTTCAGGTGTTTTCCACCAAGATATGACTTGGCAGACCGATTGCGTTTTAATATGCGAATCAACATTTAACTAATCCTAGAATTTCATCCGTGAACTCGATGAGGTGATTATCTGTGCTGCCGCCTCCCGGTCTATTAGAGAAGGAGTGGCGTCCGTTGGTAAGAGTAGATTTACCTTATTTTTGGTGTATAATTGAATAAAAAGAGTTGGGTGCTGACAGAGTACCGTTTTCAGTACTGTCATAGGCGGACACCTTGAAGTTGGAAGTGGGCTAGCTTGCATAGTGGAAATTAAATCTTGCTGAAAACATCTTAACCGACCTTTTAACGCCCGTCCAAGTTGTAAGTGATACTTGTTAATTTGAAGTTATCTCTTTATTGATATTTGAATTTTTATTTTCCTGAGTAAAGTGTTTTTGGAAATTGACTTTCTTTCGGCCTGAGGCAAATTAACTTTCTCAAGTCCCTTCTTTTTTTTTAATATTTTAAATAAAAGTTGTTTGATTTTACTTACACTTGTGCTCATTTCGACATAGCTCGCATTGATCATAATGAATAAAAGCGGCATGGCTGTTACAAGGTTATTATAGTATATTTTCGTTCGTGCTTATATTATATTTTCCTAAATTAAGAAATATTTGTCTTTTTTCACAGTGTAGTCTGAACCTCGTTACATATCGTATGATGAATATAAACTAAGTATTTTTGATCTTCAACTATATATGTCCTCTTTCTTTATATTAACGAAGGGATTGAACTTATATATAATAAATTTTTCACCTCATGAGACCTAAAATTGACGTCAGGTAAGTAATATTGTCTTGATGCCTTGACTTGAGTTTTCTAATTGTAAGTATTTCTTTTAGAACTGAAACTAATTAAATATTGTTCAATTGAAAGGCTTTTATTTATTGGATCATTCATAATATACTGTGAAAACTGTGAAAACGAAACCTGTGTTTTACGGAATCCTGTCTTAAACGAAAAAAAGTTTCACTGTCTCGATGGAAAGAATATCATACAATTTTACCTACCAAAACTGAAACCTGCCTAAAAAGAGATTTTTTTCTGGTCTTTAACGAATTCGTTTTCACAGGTTTTACTGTAACTGACGTGAGTACAAAAACTACAAAAATACAACGTAAGAATGCGCCAGGATAATACCACTAATAATGAGATGATACTAATAATAATACATTTATTCAGAAAAAAGTTCTTACATTCGAAAATTTGGAAAAAAGAATCTGAAAGGAAAAGCTGAAAATCTTACAAGGATCTACTAGCTTCTGCATCACTTACCAAAATTTATTATTACGGGATCTTCTGATAATACAATTTTCACCACTATACACTTGATAAGATATTTCAGTAGATTCCATACTTTTAAACTGGTTTTTAATACCATAATTAATTTTAAAAGATTATGGCAAAAAAATTTAGAAATGTTACCTACATATCACAAGTTACTTTCCGTTTCCATTATCGAAACATCCAGAATGAAGATGGTAAAACACAGTTCATACATAAATAATAATAATAATAATCGTTTGAACAGAAACGTGATACCAGTGTACACCAGTGTTTTTGCAGATTAGTTGTATATAATGAGCAATTTTAACTTTATATAATTCAATAAAATAGGAAAAATTACACTATCCATATTTCTTTTAGTACCTTTTCTCACAGTAACCGAACTGTTCAATGGAATAGCAATAAAAACACTGAAGAGCTTTTTCCAAGGGATGGGAGAGGAGATCCGGGGCATCAAATACCGCCCAGAATACTTGAGATTTTGTGTTTAGTAATGGTTTTACCCTTTCAAGGGCGGTGGTTCATTTTTGGACCACTTAATTTTAATACTTAAATGCCACATTGGCACCAGAATTTTTGAAAGAAAATTTTTATTTTATCATGAACGTGGAGAAAAACTTAATAATATATACTTACTTTCCAATAAATTTATTTGTAAATTGTGGTGTCATTCAATCATTTCAGCATTTTACGAATAGAAGTACTTTGCCCTTGAAAGAGTTAAAAGTGCAAATCTCCCCCCCCCCTCCCCGGAACTCTATACTGCCTCCCTCTTCTGCAAAATTCCCTTCCGGAGGAAAATGTCTGAATTGAACACTGCATGGACCTAAATACAACGAAGTCCAATAATTGATTAATGTCTATAATTAGCATTTTGCTTTAGTGAGGTTTCTCGTAGTTTATGATCACTTTAATCTAATGAAATATTAAATTCTGGATATCTGTAGGTAACTGTCCGATTCTTTGGTCTATGGAATTTGTCACTCCAGCAAGCGTATACATACGCCACTGGTAACCTATTAAGCATACTAACATAGTTTATGTCATGTTCCATTTGTGTCAATTGTTGTGGTGTTTTGGGGTTCTTTCTAAAACACAACTTACTTAAACTTAAAAAGCTCATTTATTACTCAATCTTCACTTGACAATTAAATATTTAAAAAAAATAAGTATACCCTGATTAGCTCCACTGAAATCTGTTGCCATGAAAAAGGGAGCAAATTATATTAAACTAATCAAAATATCAAAACTTAAGAATCCGAATAGGTTAATACAACAATGATAATTTTGAACTCATCATTTTAAGACAATATTAAATGTAGTAAGGGGCAACAGATTTCTAAATCAAGTAGTATACTGAATTGCATAAAGAACACCCAACTCCACTCCAACCCGATCAAGCTCAAATCTCCATACACATTAAATTAACAAAAGTGTAATCATCATATAATTTGGAAAAATGCAGACAACCTGAAATTCCTCCAATATGAGGCCCAAAAGGAGAAAGAGTTAAATCCGTTAATAGAATAGGGATATGATGATGTACTAAAATTTTAGAACAACAATGGAGATTCTGAACAAGATCAGATCGGTTAACCAAGAATCGTATAGTGGTATAAAATAACTGAAAACTTTTTTTTTTTTTTGTTAAAAAACAACCATTTTGTTGTTTGTTTTGAATAATACTTCAAAGAAAGGATAATTAAAAATTAAATTAATCAATTATGAAATTAGACTTAATTTTACTTTAGCAACAATTATCAGTATATCCAATACTGAGATAGGAACAATAATTACATCTAATAACCTTACGTAAACCTCAATTAATGTTCATTTAAACTATTGCTATGAATTTTAGATTTAAGAAATTTAAAAGTATTAATTTAGCAAAATTATAGCTTTCATATTTTTAGTCACACTTACTGAGAGGTTAATCCCTTCTTATAGGTTTGTTGTAATTATAAAAATATTAATTATTTAAAAATTATATATAAAGAAAAACATACCATATTTGAGAATAAACAAAAACTTTCTTTATTTGAATAATTAAAAATTATAAAAGTAAGGTAGTTCTAACAAAATATAATAATAACACAATAACAAAGTTGATCAAAAAAAAATACTGAAATTAACTATTATAACACTTTACATTAAGCAGCAAAGTCCCTAAAATTACCACAATACCATGATTTAAAGATGGATCAACTTTTCAAAATTTAGTTATTGATTAATTTTCAATTAAATATCATAAATCTTAAACTATTAACAAACTAACAATTCAAATGTCGTTCAATCATAAAAAAAAAAGGTTACATGTTAATCATCTTAAAATACCAATAATTATATTTTTTTGTTTCTCCAGGTATTTATAAATATTACAACAGTAGACAACATGTAATAAAGAAGAAATATGGGTTACTTACAATATACTTTGATATTTACTACCGTCAATGTGGGCACACTTCTTTGCATACATGCTAGTCTGCCATAGTCCTTTTTTTTTATCAACCTATTCTTTTCAGCTGCCTCTACGAGTCAACACCGTTACTCCATACATCACTTGGAGATTTTTATTTATTCCCGATTCAAAACGTCGTCACATCACCGATACCTTGTAAAGCGGGCAAGTCTACTCAGCTAGTCACGCCAGCCTTCTTAGTCTAGGATTAATAATGCCCCATCTTCAGAAATGATGCTCGTCTAATCATTAATTCATTTTTCGTCAAGGCATCAATAACAACCGCCGCTTAAGAAGTCAATACAAGATAATACTTTTTCTAGGAACGCCGCTACTACATGATGGGTCAAACATATTTTCTTTTCATTCGCCCTCTATCAGATACAGATCCTTAACTCGAAAATGCCCTTATAGCCTCTTTTCATCATAACATCATGATTTAGGATAGTTAATGTAGGGCCATCAATGCCCCACTCTCAAAAAAAAATCTTCCAGAAACCTGTCCGCCTTCAACAACTTCGCGATCCAGCCCACAGGCCAATCTTCGAGCCCCGTAATAAGTCGAATCTTTACGAACCAAACGACAGGTATATCGGCCAAGCAACAAGTGTCGTAAACATTCATTCTCCCGCGCTGCTTGAGAAACGGGACCGATCCACTCTGCCAGGGGTACGGGAATGGAAACAAAAGGAAAAATCGACTCTTCCTGAAGACTACAGCTTGCCGCTCCACTCTGCCGGCCGCTTCATGGGGGAAGGAAGCCATGCTTCACCCCCATGGCGTGTGCTGAAGGGGGGTCCTGTGAGCTTCTGTTTACATGGGCGCCAGCTATCCGCCTGATAGCAGAGCCAATTGAAGCCTGTCGTAAACTTACAAAGCCTAATTGCGTATATAGTACACTCATAAGATAACGTAATTCTTATACAGGGCGGACGGTCTTTCTTTTAACCAAAACCAGACTAGGTGACTACAAATACATGATTCAAGGGTATGGGAGAAAACGTACACGACTGCCCAATACAATATGTGTGGTCTTTTACTGAGAAACCTCCCTCCCTGCTATATATCTTTCGTATTTGAAAACAGGAAGCAAAGCTCGACTGTAAACATTGAATTTACTTTGCAAAAAGAAAAAAAAAGAAGAAAAAATAAAAAGTGATTTTATTATTATTATTACAATTACTTTTATTTATTTAAATTTTTATTAGAAACAAAAAAAAAGAGTGCTTTTAAATAAATGTTGAGAAAGTGATTTAAATAATTAATGTAGATTAAAAAAAAAATTGGTTGAAACCAACCGTAACAAGATTGCTCCCCCCGGCTAATTAAAAAAAAAATTTTTTTAAGAAAACAAATTATTTTTTTGAAAGGTAACTGGGTACCACATGGCATGCTGGGACCTCAACACTGAAAAAACTGACCCATAAACACAAATCATACATCGATCCGGGACGGGATCCAGAGAGTTCACCGCTGAAATACCACCCTGACAATATATTCCGGATATATACAACCAGAGCTCGCACATCCGTAGAAACCATTACCTAAAATATTACCTGAAACATGACCATAAAAGAGTACTACCAGAGGAGGGACCACAAGGCTGATTTTACCACTAAAATGACCAAGATATTCTCTGCACCTGTAAAAGAACACATGTTCCACCTGACTGTGAAACCTCACTTCCCTACTACTGTCATTCCTACGCATAACTGCATCCTACCTGAAATTTCTGGTAACAGAACTGTAAATAATACATAAATTGAATTTTGAAAAAAAAATTAGCCGAAAAAGAAGAGAAGTGCCCACTGATTAATTGTCATTACACTGCTTATATACATAACTTCAATAATTGGCATCACCGTATATTACAACACTATCTATTAATGTAAATAAGTACTAGTAATATCATAGTTACAACACTGTAAATGTCAATGAAATTTGTAAAACACATATTAATTCTATTATACAAAAATACACAAGAGCAACTGGTGACACACAAAAAAAAATATATACATATACATCTGTAAGACACAAATTATGGTATCACAGACCATGTTAGAGAATTACGCACACAATTGTAACAATTTTATATGAGAACACATGTTTGTTTTCGAACACAGTCTAATGATTCGGGATATTATGTAGATTTTACAAATGCACGTACAAGTAATGTGCATGGGAACGAGTATCTCTGCCTCTGTGCTACTTATAGCAAAAAGCAGTTTAGGGGTTTTGGGCACAACAGGGAAAACATTCCACAAAATAAAATAAAAAACAGGGGTGGTGACATATATCACCAGGAAGGAAAACACACATTCCACAAAAATAGGAAGTAGAATAAAGAAAATAGTTAATTTTAGCACTTTTAGCCACACACAACAACATATAGGCATGTACATGAGACAGTATGTACAAGAAAAAGAAAAAGGGCCCACACTCCTTAAAGTTTAAGCTCAAATAAAACCACAAACTGTATAGTAAATAATAAATCTATCTAGTTAAAATGTAGAGATTAAAGTAAACACATACTTAAAAAGTTATATACAAAACACTGATGCATTAAAAAAAACTGAACTAAACAGATTGACCTCGGCAAACGGGCATACAAAACAGAACATCCTAAAAAAATTTTAAAGTAACAAAAATTACATTCGTATTTTGTAAAAATACACCCAAAATCTACGAAAACGGGGTGCGGACGGGTATATACCACATAATCTACCATAAAACAGACAAAAACCTTAAGTATAAGCATAAAAAGGGTTAAAAATGCCTACATGAAGGTATCAAAACACAATCAAAACAAACCTTTAATACGCTAGAAAAACTAAGTTCCGTTTTAAAAATGCCCAAGAAAATAATTAAATATACATACACATTAACTAAACTATAAATAAATACAAATAAACAAGGTAAAATTGAATAAAAATGCTTGAACAACGAAAAAAGGTAGTTAGTATTTATAACTCGGACGGTCTCGTCTATACCGTAGCGAATAGTCGGTTCTAGAAATCGATATTGAACGACTACTTCTATTCGATTTAGCAGCTGGACGAATCGATGAACGAGACCTGCGCGAATCGCTGTGCTCAGCAGTTGAACTGCTTTCTGCCGTGGCTGAATTTTTACCTACGCGCATTTCGCTGCCTTCTGCCGTTGCTAAATTTTTATTTACGCATATCTCGTTATTCTCTGCCGCTGCAATCTTCGGAGAAATGGGAGGTGGGGGAGAGGGATTTATGATTTCAGTCGCGTCGCTGTCTGTTTCCTCCACTTCCGGCGCTACCGGAGTTTCGTTATTGTTGACGTTCACTACTGCTGGTGCGCGGTTACTATCATATGGTGCCCAGGGAATGAATCGGTTGCGTTTACACCTGCGTACAGGAGGAGAATCGCGCGGTTGGTGTGGTGAATCGATGGTCACGTTTTCAGTCGATCCCAGGCCAATTGTTTGTTTTGGTTTACTGGACCAGATGGGGAGTCTGTCTTTGAAAGAAGACAACCTGTCAACATGGACAACCTGACAATTTTTGGGATTAGCAACTAGCGCTATTTTAAAATTAACCTCATTTAGCTTCTCAATTATAGTAAAAGGACCATTATTTTGCTTGCTTAATTTTTTTGTATTACCAGGGGCGACTGTGGGTGTAAATAACCACACAATATCTCCTATTTTAAAATTTTTATCAACAGCTGTCTTTTCACGGTATTTTTCCTGCTGCTCAGAAACTTTAATTAAATTACTATGTACTTCAGTGTATACTTTTTGAAGAGCTGGGATTAAGAGTTCACAAAAAGAGGGTGCATCATTATAATTAAAAGAAGGTGGTTGAGAAAAGAGATTATATGGTAGATTCATATTTCTGCCATACATAACTGCAGCTGGGCTAAGTTTAGTTGAAGAGTGGACAGCTGAACGCATAGCTAGTAGCGCAAATTTTAGTTTAGTGTCCCAGTCAGATTGATTTTGGTTGACTATGTGACAAAGTGCATTTTTAAGAGTACGATTCTGTCTCTCCACTTGCGAGTTGCCAGCCGGGTGATAAGATGAGGTCTTAATCTGTTTAATACCAAACATTTTATATACGTGCTCTATCGCATCTGAAATTAGATTCTTCGCGTTGTCCGTCGTAATAAAACAGGGCGCTCCGTAGCGTGAGATGAAGTCAGCTAAAGTGTCCGCAATGACATCTGAAGTGGTTGAACTAACCGCATATGCTTCTGGCCACTTAGTAAATGAATCTATATATGCGACAATATACTTATTTCCCGAAAAAGTTTGCGGTAAGGGTCCAATGAGATCCAAATGAACCTTGTTCATTGGAAACTGGGGGGTCGGCATACGTTGCAGAGGGGCGAGCTGGTTCGCTCTATAAGCTCTCTTCTGCTGGCAACTAATACATGACTCCACTAGATGCTTGACATCTGACGACATTCCTGGCCAATAGAAGTGCTCACGAATGCGATCAATGGTCTTTTGAAAGGCTTGATGACAAGCCGCTAGGGACTCATGTGTTAGTGAAAAAACTTGAGTAACCAATTCTTTTGGCACGACTAACTTTACAGATTTATTCAAAATAGCTGACTCCCTTGTATCCTCACAAACTAAAATGTCATCTCTAAAAAAAAATTTCATGTATTTAGGAGCAATTTCTACACCTTGGTCTAGTTTTCTTGCAATCTCGCAGCATTTCTTGTCTGATTTTTGTAATTCACCAATTTTTTCAAGTAGATTGGAATGAGGCATAAAAGTAACTTCCTTTTCGACTTGTATACAAAAATTACAATTAACAGTATCATTGGAGTTATCATTGTTGACATACCTCGAAAGGAAATCTGCGACACTGTTACACTTACCTTTAACAAACTTGATTGTAAAATTAAAGTCTGAGAGAGTGCAGATCCATTTAGCCATGCGAGATGTAGGGTCGTGAATTTTTAACATAAATGTTAGAGGCGCATGGTCTGTATAGATGAAAAAATGGGTATTGGCAATGTAACATTTAAAGTGGGCAGTTGCCCAAACTAAAGCTAGTAATTCCCTTTCAGTGGTGGAGTAGCGGGTCTCAGCATCTTTCAATTTTCTGCTGGCAAAGGCAACAGGATGGAGCATGTTATTTTCATCTAATTGTGATAACACTGCCCCTAATGCTTCGCCACTGGCATCACTATATAAGTGGAATTCTTTCTCAAAATCAGGGAGTGCAAGACATGGTTTTGAAATAAGAGCCATTTTAAGGTCTTCAAATTCTTTCTGTGCATCTTCATTCCACGAAAATTTTCCTGTCTCTTTAGTTAGATTGATTAAATTTTTGGCCCTCTTAGTAAAATCTGGTATAAATCTCCTATAGAAAGATAGAGTTCCAATAAATGACCTAACAGCCTTTCGGGTAGTTGGAGGTTTAAAATTTTCTATTACGGCAATATTTTTATTGATAGGTGATACTTGGCCACTACAAATCTCAAAACCTAGATATTGTATTTTATTCGAAAGGAAAGTGCATTTACTGGGCTTAAGTTTAAGTTTATGCAGTCTTAACCTTTCAAAGACCATGCTAAGCTTCTCAAAATGAGAATTAATATCACTGGAGGCAATTACAATGTCGTCGATATAAACAAGAATTCCAAGATTGCCTAAATCACCGAAAATAGCATTCATAAGTCTTTGGAAACTGTTACCTGAATTTGAGAGCCCAAAACAGTTACGGGTCCACTCAAAAAGTCCTTTGTGGGTGATTATAGCAGTTTTATGCCTATCCTCTGGGCGAATAACCTGTTGAAAAAAACCACTAGTTAAATCTAGCGTTGAAAAAAAATTAGCCCCACTTAAAGCATCAACAGAGTCGGTAATGTTAGGTATTGGATAAGCATCTTTAACAAGATTTTTATTTAGTCTTCTGTAGTCAACAGCAAGTCGATAGGAACCGTCTGATTTCCGAACCAGAATAACCGGAGAAGCAAATTCAGACATGGAAGGGGAAATTATGTCCGCCTGTAATAAAGTATTAAGTTGGTCTTCCATTTCTTGACGTAATTTGTAGGGGACTCTATAAGCTTTGCCTTTAACTGGTTTATTTGAAGTTAAGTTTATTTCATGCGGGATTGTATCACAGCCGGGTAAATCTAAGACCGATGCTGCAAATACATCTTTGTTTTTGTCTAGAAAATTTTGCATCTTAAGTTTTAATGGGGGCT
This sequence comes from Maratus michaelseni, assembly GCA_963931845.1. Lineage (NCBI taxonomy): Eukaryota > Metazoa > Arthropoda > Arachnida > Araneae > Salticidae > Maratus > Maratus michaelseni. The sequence continues at coordinate 193,888,372 of OZ007587.1, forward strand.
CTAAATGATCTAAATTAATTTCTGAGCTCCAAGTGAGATCAGCGTGATCAAAATCCCCAATTGGAGGGGCCAGATTTACATTACAAGTAAGGTTATTTTCAGTTACGGGTACATTTGACTTGTCTACACATTTTTGAATTTTGGCAACAAAGGTTCCTTTATTTAAATGAATACTATTGTCTGAAAAATTTGCAAATGAGATATATAGGCCATGTTCTTTAGTGCAAATGGCTCTGGAGGTAAGGAGACCTTGATTTAAGTTTTTCGCCAAAGGTTCTAACATAAGAATATCATTCTCCTTAATAAAATTTTCCTTATAGCTTTTAACCTGGGCTAACATTTTTGACTGCGGGGGAATTGAAATTTTGCTACATAACACAGCGAAACTTATATTTTTATTTTTATTGGTTCTATTACTACTGCTATCTTCATTGCTCTCCTTCTCGACTTCAGGTACCTTATCCTCTATACTTACCAAATCTTCACTTTCATCAATATTACAAATTTCAGTAGTATCTTCAGCTAAATTACCCTGGGTTACCTGACTCGCTGCTGATAGATTATTGTCGACATTTTGAATACTTGAAAAATTTGCAGTATTATTACCCTCAGAGCTACCACCTGATATTGTTTGCATGCAAAAGTTCTGCGCAACACTTTTAACTTCCTTATCTGACTCAGTTTGAATGATTATCTCAACATCTTTTCCCATATTACTCAACTGCGGGTCCTGAACTACCATATCTTCACTACTATGATTCCCATTTTCAACACTGACTGAGTCATGAACATTAATACATGCAAAACTTTCAGAGGGGCTATTGGCATTACTACTTTTTGAATTCTCCCCTACTTTGTTGACACATTTTATATTTACAGAATTATTTTCAACACAATCATTATTTATACAATTATTATTTGAATTTACATTATATACAGAATTAGAAATATTTACAGAATTAGTAGCAAGGCAAGTATTAGACACTGAAGTATTACTTGGGGTTTCTACGCTTTGTTTACTTTGGCCTGTAACTGGCACTTTAAGAGCGACAGCATTTGTATCACAATTTATACGTGCCCGGTACTCTTTCAAAAATGGCATTCCCAAAATCATATTAAATTCCTCTGCTAATTTACCTTCCACTACATAGAATTCAGCTTGACATTGAACATTATCAAAAACAAATTTTAAAAATATTTTCTTATTTAGGTGCACTTTCTCACCGGTGACAGTCATAATGGGGATATTGCAATTCTCCGTTTCAAAATTCTCTAAATAGTTACAATCAGTACCACTCAGGAGATTAATTGCCGAACCAGTGTCACATAATGCATTCAGGCAAACTTCATTTATGTAAATTCTTGCAGTTGGTAATGTATATGATTGGGGGTGAAAAACGCTATATACAGCTGGGGGGTCCAGGGGCCTGTTGGGGATCGACATGACCATATCTGATCCGGCCACTAATAGTTTAAAGCCTCACTTTCATTGTTAGCTACTGGGGTGTTATTTACCGCCTGCTCCTCATTTCTGTTCGCAGCTGTACTCCTATTGTTTTGGTAATAACCACCTCTTCTTCCCCTATATCCGCCTCGCTGATTGTGGTTCCCTCTAGGATTTTCACCTCTGTTTCTATAATTTTGCCCACGGCTCCTGAAATTTTGACCACCTCCCCTTCTAAAATTATAGTCGACAAAATTTAGTGGACAATCTCTGGCATAGTGGCCCTGTACGGAACACCTATAGCAGGTTACGGGTCTTACCTCTTGGTTTTTCTCCTGCATATCCCTAGCCCTGAGATCAACTAAACTGTCTAACTTTGCTGCTAAAAGATCAATTTGTGATTTCAGCTGGTCTATCTCCTTCTTTTGTGAGCTATCCTGCTGAAAAACTGCAGCACAGGGTAGGTTTTGGGTCAAATTTGGGTTGAGAATTTCCTCGCGGTGGTTGTAGAAAGGGTTAATGCTCCTATAAGCCTTTTCCTCAAGAAGCGCAATTTTGAGAACCTCTTCTGGGGATTGCGGATTTCTCGCAATTACTCCCTTTCGCACTTCTGGTGTAAGATTGCTCAACAGCATGGAGTGTAGTAGAGCCGTTCGGCTTTTATCGACTACTTCACCCTGGATACCTTCAATTACAAAGGCTCTTAATGACATATCATATGCCTTGTCATAAAACTCCTGAACACTCATATTGGGTGGCTGTTTAAAATTTAAAAAATGACTGAGGGCAACATCTGGTGTGGTCTGTGAAGTATAACTGTCTTTTAAGATTTTTAATAGCTCATCAGATGTTTTTGCTTTGTGAATTTTTATTCGCCTAGAAGCAGCTCCTGATAATCTAGCTAACAAAACGAATTTTTTCTCCTCCTCATTCCAGTCGAATAATTTGGCAAAACTCTCAAATTTCTCAGAAAAATCTGAGAAGCAGACTGAGCTGACCTCTCCATTGAATGGGGGAATATTAGACAAATTATCCACTAAAGCATTTTTTCGCTGAATAGTGGCAATTGCTTCCGAGTGCTTATCAGCCATAGTTAGAGTTAGAAAATGACAGACAAACCAAAAAAAATGAAAAATGGGGGGGGGGGGGGCAACTTAAAAATGAGAAAAAGAGAGGGGAAAGGAAAACCTTATAAATACATAAAACTTAAGTACAGGACTATGCTTTTAGTAACTAAGCTAAAGTTATGTACACAAAACATAATTTTGACTGGGGACTGTAACTACTAGCACAGAGAGAGAGCCTAGACCTCTTTTTACACTTGAACATATAAATAAAATTTTAATTGCAAAAACACCCAGTTGCTCTTTGATACATAAATACATACAAGTAAAAAAAAATCAATAACCCAGAGACCGAATTGTTACGGCTCCATTTGTTGTGGTGTTTTGGGGTTCTTTCTAAAACACAACTTACTTAAACTTAAAAAGCTCATTTATTACTCAATCTTCACTTGACAATTAAATATTTAAAAAAAATAAGTATACCCTGATTAGCTCCACTGAAATCTGTTGCCATGAAAAAGGGAGCAAATTATATTAAACTAATCAAAATATCAAAACTTAAGAATCCGAATAGGTTAATACAACAATGATAATTTTGAACTCATCATTTTAAGACAATATTAAATGTAGTAAGGGGCAACAGATTTCTAAATCAAGTAGTATACTGAATTGCATAAAGAACACCCAACTCCACTCCAACCCGATCAAGCTCAAATCTCCATACACATTAAATTAACAAAAGTGTAATCATCATATAATTTGGAAAAATGCAGACAACCTGAAATTCCTCCAATATGAGGACCAAAAGGAGAAAGAGTTAAATCCGTTAATAGAATAGGGATATGATGATGTACTAAAATTTTAGAACAACAATGGAGATTCTGAACAAGATCAGATCGGTTAACCAAGAATCGTATAGTGGTATAAAATAACTGAAAACTTTTTTTTTTGTTAAAAAACAACCATTTTGTTGTTTGTTTTGAATAATACTTCAAAGAAAGGATAATTAAAAATTAAATTAATCAATTATGAAATTAGACTTAATTTTACTTTAGCAACAATTATCAGTATATCCAATACTGAGATAGGAACAATAATTACATCTAATAACCTTACGTAAACCTCAATTAATGTTCATTTAAACTATTGCTATGAATTTTAGATTTAAGAAATTTAAAAGTATTAATTTAGCAAAATTATAGCTTTCATATTTTTAGTCACACTTACTGAGAGGTTAATCCCTTCTTATAGGTTTGTTGTAATTATAAAAATATTAATTATTTAAAAATTATATATAAAGAAAAACATACCATATTTGAGAATAAACAAAAACTTTCTTTATTTGAATAATTAAAAATTATAAAAGTAAGGTAGTTCTAACAAAATATAATAATAACACAATAACAAAGTTGATCAAAAAAAAATACTGAAATTAACTATTATAACACTTTACATTAAGCAGCAAAGTCCCTAAAATTACCACAATACCATGATTTAAAGATGGATCAACTTTTCAAAATTTAGTTATTGATTAATTTTCAATTAAATATCATAAATCTTAAACTATTAACAAACTAACAATTCAAATGTCGTTCAATCATAAAAAAAAAAGGTTACATGTTAATCATCTTAAAATACCAATAATTATATTTTTTTGTTTCTCCAGGTATTTATAAATATTACAACAGTAGACAACATGTAATAAAGAAGAAATATGGGTTACTTACAATATACTTTGATATTTACTACCGTCAATGTGGGCACACTTCTTTGCATACATGCTAGTCTGCCATAGTCCTTTTTTTTTTTATCAACCTATTCTTTTCAGCTGCCTCTACGAGTCAACACCGTTACTCCATACATCACTTGGAGATTTTGATTTATTCCCGATTCAAAACGTCGTCACATCACCGATACCTTGTAAAGCGGGCAAGTCTACTCAGCTAGTCACGCCAGCCTTCTTAGTCTAGGATTAATAATGCCCCATCTTCAGAAATGATGCTCGTCTAATCATTAATTCATTTTTCGTCAAGGCATCAATAACAACCGCCGCTTAAGAAGTCAATACAAGATAATACTTTTTCTAGGAACGCCGCTACTACATGATGGGTCAAACATATTTTCTTTTCATTCGCCCTCTATCAGATACAGATCCTTAACTCGAAAATGCCCTTATAGCCTCTTTTCATCATAACATCATGATTTAGGATAGTTAATGTAGGGCCATCAATGCCCCACTCTCAAAAAAAAATCTTCCAGAAACCTGTCCGCCTTCAACAACTTCGCGATCCAGCCCACAGGCCAATCTTCGAGCCCCGTAATAAGTCGAATCTTTACGAACCAAACGACAGGTATATCGGCCAAGCAACAAGTGTCGTAAACATTCATTCTCCCGCGCTGCTTGAGAAACGGGACCGATTCACTCTGCCAGGTGTACGGGAATGGAAACAAAAGGAAAAATCGACTCTTCCTGAAGACTACAGCTTGCCGCTCCACTCTGCCGGCCGCTTCATGGGGGAAGGAAGCCATGCTTCACCCCATGGCGTGTGCTGAAGGGGGGTCCTGTGAGCTTCTGTTTACATGGGCGCCAGCTATCCGCCTGATAGCAGAGCCAATTGAAGCCTGTCGTAAACTTACAAAGCCTAATTGCGTATATAGTACACTCATAAGATAACGTAATTCTTATACAGGGCGGACGGTCTTTCTTTTAACCAAAACCAGACTAGGTGACTACAAACACATGATTCAAGGGTATGGGAGAAAACGTACACGACTGCCCAATACAATATGTGTGGTCTTTTACTGAGAAACCTCCCTCCCTGCTATATATCTTTCGTATTTGAAAACAGGAAGCAAAGCTCGACTGTAAACGTTGAATTTACTTTGCAAAAAGAAAAAAAAAGAAGAAAAAATAAAAAGTGATTTTATTATTATTATTACAATTACTTTTATTTATTTAAATTTTTATTAGAAACAAAAAAAAAGAGTGCTTTTAAATAAATGTTGAGAAAGTGATTTAAATAATTAATGTAGATTAAAAAAAAAAATTGGTTGAAACCAACCGTAACACAATCACATGCCATGACTTTATTAATTAACAGAATAATTTAAAAATAGTTTAAAGATTTGAAATTATGTGAAGTTTTCATTAAAATGAATATATAGGTTCCTGAAAAATAAAATTATTTGTTTTCTGATCCCATAAAATAAAATTTAGTATACAATACTGGTAAACTGTTATAAAACTTTTGAACGCCGTTGTATCTCATATAAACTGTTTAAATTTCCAAACTCATTTTATAGGAATTCAAAAACATCATTTTATTGAGTTACTCGTTCTAAGGGTTGGGTTGGGTTGATTATTGACGGCCAATTATCTACACTAGGGATATAGGCCCGGGGGGAGTGCCCTTCGTGGGGGTCTTTCTAAGGGAACCTAATCCGTATTTACGCATGGATAAATCCACGGCTCGAAGAAAACCACGAAAACTCCGAACAATTAGGCCGACGGGCGCGATTGGGATCGAACCCAGCACCTCCCATCTACCAGCTTCGAGAGCACAACCTCTCAGCCACTGGTGGGGCTTACTCGTTCTAAGGAAGCATAATTGAAAAAAAAAAAACTTTTCTGTATCTATTCAGAGTTTTCTGAAAAGAAAATAATCAAGCACAAATCACTTAAAATTACTTTTGATGTAAATCTAACTTCCAGTTACAGATGAAGAGATGATAAATGTTGACGTAGAAGGCATTTTCTCCATCTTGTATTTTTGTAGTTTTTCTCTTAATGCATTGTTAAATATGTGTTTAGTTTGCAAGTAGTGTTATTCATTTGTTAATCTGTGAAATTTCACCTACGAAAAGTTTTTATTGCAGTCTATTATTTTATTCTGTATTCTATTATTATATTATAGATATTTTTTGAATTAGTGAAGATTTTTCTTGTTTGTTGCTTATATCTAAATTAATCACCTTCACTATTAATCGTTTTCTCTGCGAAATTCACTTTCATTTGAACATCACATAACTCATTGAAAGTTTGCAAATTATTGAAAAACATTCCGACTAACTTTAACAATATTCATAATCACTGTCAGTTGAAATTTGAAAATAAACGATTGAAAAGATGTTTTCATAGATATGTATATAACATTGTTTTGGTTAATCTACAAATTTTATCATTGGTAAAATGCTTTTAAGTAACAATTACTTTTTTCCTGCATTGCATTTTTTAATAAGCAATATTTCCTGCACGCCGCTTATCCACACGTTCTAATCTGCTCCATTGAACTTAAATATAATTTTTTTTCGTTGAAGTAAAAGCAAGTAATTAAGTTTATTACTCATTTTTTTGTTGTTTGTTGTTTTTGCTGAACAATTATCAGGCTTCATTTGATATTGTATTTTTGAAATATCTGAAAAACATTTATTTTAAAATTTTCGAAACAAAAAGCACAACAATAGTTCATAAGAATACGTTTAAAGATATTCTTGTGGTGCTGCCATCTGTTATTGTAAAGTAGACTCAGATTTCATCTGTCATCTATTTAGAAAGAAAAATCGCTTTTAAACATCAATCAGCATGCTATATTTAATCATAGGCAAAGACAGCTGGTATCTGATTCAGCAAAAATCTGAAACCTTCTCTATTTCTGAAAAACTGCTTCTGAAAATATGAACTTTTACAGAAAAACAAAAAGAAAGATCTACTATCTATATTATAAAGGACAAACGTGTCCGTGCGTAACGTCATTTTGCGAATGGCAACAGTTGACGATGAAATTTCGGTTTTGCGATTTTTACTATTGCAATTTTTTTAATTTATAAACATCTCACATTTTTAATTTTACAACATTATATAGGAAAAAAAATCTACTTTGAAATGCAATTTGTTCGAAAACTGTGTCTTAATTCGCTGATTTATTATGGCTTTTAAAATAAAAAATAAAATGGTATTGTTTACTTATTTCGTGTGTTGGTAGTTTTTTTTTTCCTCTTGGCGACCGCATATTATCGTTGATTAAAGAATTAAAATCAGTATTATTAGTTAGAAATTTAATACAGACACGTTGAAAAGTAAAAAAAAAAAAAAACTTGTCTAAAACGGAATATTTTTCAGGTCACTTGAAATTTCGTCTTAGTAAGTTTTACTGTATTAAACAAACACAATAATTAATCTTATACAGTAAAATCTGTGAAAGCGGAATCGCTAAGAACCGAAACAAATTCCGTTTTGGAAAGGTTTCTGATTGTACAGCTATAGTTTATGGTATTCATTCTGTAAAGACTATGATTTATTTTATGTTTAAGAGAGGTTTTGTTATAAACAGGTTCTAATATCAACTGCATAATATTAAACTGTATAATATGAATAATATTATACATATTCACTACCAAGAAGAAAATTACGAGAATACCGACTTAATGTTTGGTTTACTATACAGGGAATTGGTAAAAATATTTACTTTCATTGGAGCAGAAATCGTTGCCCTCTTCTTTAATTGTGCGATTATTTTGCTTTTATTACAAATGCAATGACACATTTACCTAAAAGAGGAGTCTTCAAATACATTTCTGAGTGTGAAACATGTTAATAAAAAAAGGGAGTGGGGAAGGTACGACTATAAAAGTAATTTTTATAGTTTCTATTGTGTTTTACTTAGAATAAATTCAGTGCTTTCATCCTGACTAATGTATTTAAATTTTATTATTTTCAGGGGCGAAAAACTCTATTTTACCGAAGAAAACCGTAAATTATGTCCTGGATGGCGGAGAGTATTTGTGTGTGGTTTAATTTTAATAATAATAGCTGTCGCTTTACTTCTAGGTGTATTAGCTGCTAGTAAGTATTGCTATTCGTCTTTAAAATTATAAGTTTTACTCTGTTGTTTATTATTTGTTTTAAAATTACTAAATCGATTACTAGAAATAACTAAATACTATAATCTAGATCCTTTCCGGTCGCACTGTTATTAGGTCGCCACAGACCAGAAATTTGAAGCAGGCAACTAGAAGACTACGTACATAAGTGAGCAATCGTTTTGAGATATCGAAGCAACATTTTACTTACTCTTTCGCCAAAATCACCATTCCCCATATAGTCACCCTTATTCCACTTTTTCGATGAAAACTGTTTTTCTCACCCCTCCAAAAATATGAGATTTTATCTCGAAATATATTGGTACAAAAAGTTTTCTTATGTTGGAATGAAATCATCACTTTAAATTCAATGCTATATATTGTATTGAAATTGTATAATAGAGTTTGTTTTTAAATTTAATTATTTTTTCTTTGCAATGTAATGCTGCCGCCAGTTGGTCATAAATCTATCCACGATTTTAGTTAAAAAAAATTACAAGTTTTTATCAAACTATGGATACAGCTTGAACAATTTTTATTTATTAACACCTTTGGAACTGGCGTTCATTTGAGAAATTTTACTCGGTTGGCACCACTTTTTTAAGCAGTTACCCTTACTTATAAAATCACGAAAATGGTCTAATTATAAAAAAGATCATTATTCTATATACTTAATTGTATTGTATTTCATTATGTAAATATGTGGCAATGGAAAGTGCCTTTTTTATATTCCTGTGGCGTTTTGCGCCACCTTTTTTTGCTAGGTTTTCGCTATTTTACCTCGATATGCACTAGTATTTAACTTTTAATTCTTTTCATCGTTTCCTTACTTTAGTCCAATTTCTAATTTATTCTACTCTTTTTCCCTAATGTAATCGCTTTACCTAATTATTCTCTTTGACAGTCTGCAGTATTCCAAGTGGGAGGAGCTTACTGGCTTCGACCAATTGGAAATTTCCAGCTTTTCTTTCCTGTACTTAAACTTTCTACAGTAGTTACTTTAACTACAGCTCTACTTTTTTCTCATGGCTTCATCTTTTTGCAAGATTCGAACCCATAGACTGGGCGTAAAGTAGATGTTTACTCGGAAGCCTTCAAAGCTGCTTACACTATTCAGCACTGTTCTAATTAAAACAGGCAAATATTACTTTTCTTTATAACTGGTACCAAAAACAAATTATATATGCCTTTTGAAGGTGCATATATGCACCCATGGTCTCGAAAGATAATAGATAGTGGTTTTTATATTTCACATACATATAATAAGTATTTTAACAACCATACTGTAGTAAATAAATAGAAAATGAAAAAAAAAGATTTGAATTACATATTCAGACAATAAATTAAATATTTTCAACTAGTATACAATTGTGGCGGCAGTAGTTTTAGTCTAGCGCTTGCATTTATAGCTTTAATTACGTTCCCTGATCTAGACAATGTATCACTATGCTTGACCTTCCAAGGCTAAATTTTTAAATTCTGAATGTATCTAATAAATGCAAAAGATTTTATATACTACAATGAACATGCAGTGTATCAAAATCTGCATAAGGAAAAGCGCACACAATCAGAATAGAGAAGCGCTAGTATACAATTGTGGCGGCAGTATATATATTTTTAGTCTAGTGCTTGCAATTACAACTTTAAATTACGTTCCCTGATCTAGACAGTGTATCACTATGCTTAACTTTCCTAGGCTAAATATCTAAATTCTGAATGTATCTAATAAATGCAAAACATTTTATATACTACAATGAACATGCAGTGTATCAAAATCTGCATAAGGAAAAGCGCACGCAATCAGAATAGAGAAGCACTAGTATACAATTGTGGCGGCAGTATTTTTAGTCTAGCGCTTGTAATTACAACTTTAAATTACGTTCCCTGATCTAGACAGTGCATCACTATGCTTAACCTTCAAAGGCTAAATTTCTAATTTTTGAATGTATCTAATAGATGCAAAACATTTTATATACTACAATGAACATGCAGTGTATCAAAATCTGCATAAGGAAAAGCGCACACAATCAGAATAGAGAAGCATACAGATGTTACAATGCTTTAAAAGAATACCCTTCCTTCGGTCTATATTAAAGAATGTAAAAAAGTGTAGTTACAGCAATAAAATTCGTATTTACTGAAAAGTACAAGTCGCCATTTGGAAGAACTTCAATTAGAAGACGGAAAATCGTTCTCTAATCATCCCCATCTAAAATAACTCAATTTAACTCGTATTTAACTCATTATGCCCCGACAGGATTTTAATACACCATTAAAGAAAATTTGACAGAAAATTTATTTAATACGTCTAATTACTAAGAGTAAATTTTATATTTCACGCAAAATACTTTGCTTTATCATGTTTCGAAAACGCAGACAATTTTACGAAACTAAATATTTTTTAAACGGTTATTTTCTAAACTATTTACACATGGATAACTTTTATACTGCTTAAAGATATGAAGAGGAAAAAGTTCCACAAATTTCTTTCTCACAATAAATTCTTCCAAATGAGAATCGACGATTTCTTGACAAAAAATAATGGCATATGTTTTAATCATAAATAGCATTTTGTTTAAATATTATCTGCTGAATTGCAGTAGAAACACCAGAAAATATATGTACTGGTTCAGGTTGTATTCGCGTCACATAAACGCCCAGTTGGCAATTATAGGGGGGGGGGGGGAGTTTTTTGTCTCAGATGACTATTTCTTTAAATAATTACACGCATATAATTATTTTACTACTTTTACTTACCCATCATACGTAGTATAGGGTCTTGTAATCGTTTTGAAAATCGAAAAAAAATTTTTGACGGATTTACACGTTTCAGACACTGGAGATTCCGAAAAACATATTTTTAGAAAAAAAAATTTGCCGTCCGTCTGTGTGTCTGTGTGTGTGTCTGTGTGTCTGTAAACGCTCTATCTCCCGAAAAAATTGAGATAGAGACTTGCAATTTGGTATGTACTTAGTATGTAATAATGGGAAGAAGCCTATTTCATTTCAATAACCTCGATTAACCGGAACAATTTTTTTCGGACTCTCGACATATTCGTTCTGATGAAAGGTATATAAAAATTTTCGAAATTGTTTATTTTAAGAAATTAATATAAAAGACAATAAAAAAACATAAATTTTGCATAAAGCATGAAGTCGATAGGATAATTAGTTGCTGAGATATTTGGAATCCTATTTTCCATACTCTTCGATTTTTCATGACGCTGTATTTCATCCAAATTTCACTTCAAAGATATATTTTAATTGGAAATTTGACGCTTAATCAGATGCAATAAACCGCTAGTTAATAGGATTATTATTTTTGGAGTTATAAGGAAAAACCTCTTTCAAACAATTCAGTAATCGAGCCTTTAAAGTTTATGACGTCATCAATCCACGATTTTATTTGAATTGCAATGCATTTTATAAGTAGTTTACACATTTTTATTTTAATATTTTACATTACGCATATCCATGATGGGTAAGTATTACGGTGGCCCCCAACGACTAGTTTATTTGTTTTCTCTTAATGTTTTAGTAACCAAATTTCATATAATATTAAAAGGATTTTTAAAAATGTTCATAAAATCCTCTTTTAATTAGAACGAGTTTAATAAATTCCATATAATATTTTTTTTAAAAAGTTTTTTTAAATGTTCAAAAAGTGTTGTTTTAACTAGTAACGGTTTAATATTTCCTTCATTTAACACTCTTATATCTGATATAGCTTAGGAAATGGTGACTACATGGTCACTAAACATTTTCAAATGATAAATTGTAGCAGAATAACGCAGGAAAAAATTCTAGCAGACGATAAATTGTTTTCTTACAACATATGTTTGGAATCATTTGTTAATTACGTCATAAAAATTTCGTATGTTTTTAACCCCCCCCCCCTTCCTCCTATCCTTATGCCACAGATTGTCACACTTGAGTAAACGTCTCAGGTTTGTAATTATTAGTTAAGAGCTAATTGCATGCAAAAAAGCTATATACTTTTTATTATCTACTGATACAATATAAATCCGTCAAGATCTTGTGTTCTTTTAAATCAAGCTATTGTAATTCAAACAAACAAAAATGGAAAATATACCTAATAGTAGGTAAATAAAAATACATACATTTTTATTGAACTTCATTATGCTTGCAAATAATGCCTACTCAACTGTTTTCATAGTTTAGATGTACGTCATCACTTGTTAACCCACCCTCTCCCTTTGGCATATTGTGTCACAATTTGTAGACATCATCCCCCCTCCCTCTTGAAGTGTGGCGTAATTAATGATTGACACCTTTCAAGTATTTATTGCAACATGTTTTCGAAAAAGATTATAATCTTAATATATTAGTTTAGTTATCATAAACTTATACAATTGAAAAAATATTATTTTATTATTCTGTATATAACTTAATTATAATCTTCCAAAATAGTTATTATGTTTGAGAATACAATATCAAAATTTAGAAAGTGATATTTTTGTAATTTGAGAAATATAGAATATATTTATTTCACCAAGAGGAATAAGGATTAATGTACGTAATATGGCGACGACATGTATTACATTTGGCATTAAACTCCTAAACATTAATATTTTTCTGTTTTATCTATTGCGATTCAGAAGATTTCACTTGGAATAATTTCATTTTCAGAAATATATTGATTAAATACTTTTCAAAACACTTATTCAGTTTTTCGTTCCACAGCTGGTATTCTACTAGCGGAATCCGAGAGCAAAAATTCTAGGTACGAATCTGGTCATTCCCTACCCAACAGTGATTTCATATCCAGTGCGGGCCATTCCTACAATAGGCCTCGACCTCCCTTCAAAGTGCCACAGAAGTCCTTGCCTCCGGAGGGGACAAACACGACAGACGATCCGGTCAGTCGGACATCTTCTCCAGCAGTCAATTCCAAAGTTCCTTTTCTCAACGATTCTTCTCACTCGCAAACTATTGGTGAGTATTCATCTCCTTAGTATTTTTCATGATCTATAAAGAATGGCAGTGCCAACCACGGTATCTAGAATCTGTAATCTAGATATCGTTGATCCAACGAAGGAGAAATGCCGCAGCTCACCACCGATCTGAGCAGCTTTACAGCCTACATCACATGACAGTTAGATAATTGGTGAAAAACTTCCTAATTTTATCAAATGACAGTCAAGATGGGTGAAAGTATCGCAGCATGTCCGTAAGGGGACATGGTCACAAAAAAAGGGGCAAGGTCACATTTTTTGTGACCTTTTGCTCTTACGGACACGTGTTTACTTTGACTGATGACGGGCTGTTAAAAATTTCCATTCTGAAACGCTGTGTTCTTTTGTTTTTATGGTGATTCATACAAAGTTTTAGTATTGTGATAGTAATGTAACTATTTGTATTGTTGTCAAATGACACCTTTTAAGATTTTGATTCATGGTTTTTTAGACTATTTTTTTTAGTTAAAACAATCACAAATCCTTTTTAATACACTGAATAGAATACTGATTGTTTTAGTTTACAAATTATGAATAAAATAACCATAAATCAAGATCTTATGCGTCATTTGATACCGGTAGAAATGATAAAAAATTGTAAAATTTTCCAGCCCGAAACGCGTCTTGTGTGTTCTTTTGTTTTTTATACTGATTCATACAAAGTTTTAATATTTAATTGTGATTTATCACCAGTTTTTCAGTGCTGTGTTTCATCGGTAGAAATAGTGTTAAAAGGATGAAGTAGACCGAAAATTGTCTAAATTACAATTTCTTTGGAATTGCTAGGTCTAGAAATGAAATTTGACATGGTAGTTAGTTTTAAAACGTAAATGCTCAGAACAGTTTCGATTAAAATTATTTGTGGCAGTATAGTTTTCCTCTCATGTTAGAAGGCACACAAATACCACTTGACATATTTCAACAATCATGCGCACAAATCCAACACCGACGCTATTATATCTTAATAACGTCGATGTTGCCAAAGCTGCGAAATTTCCTAATAGTAACTAATAAATTTTGCAAGACATATAAAAGGGAACGCAGGAGGGAAATATGAAGTCGATCATTGGACATTTAGTACATATATTTTTCAAAAAAGTTTTATAAATGCAAGTGTCCTAATATTAATGTGAACCTCTGTGTTATCACGGTAAGAGGTTCTAATCCAATACCAGCATTATTTATTCTATTGAATAGTGTCCAATCCGAACTAACCAATCCGACACAACTGAAAAATACATAGGTGAAAAAATATATGACACACACATATAATACAAAATAAATAGTAGTTAACATCATACTGATGCTACAAAAAACCGTGGTCTAACATGAAAATTAATATTAGGAGCAAATTAAATTACGATATCTTAACATCTAAAATAACATGGAATGGAACTATATTTAGAAGAACAAAGTTTAAAGTCTATTATACCTTTCAAGAAAGTACAAAATATGCTAAAGTAAACGTGATTTTACCTATTAGGACTTTTTCTGTCCAATCCTTAATTCACTGCTTATTAAATTCATATGAAAACAATAAATGTTATATACAGAAATTTGTTTTGATGATCAAAACTAGATGGCAGCACCAAACTTCCAAACCATGTCATGAAAGCAAATATGAATACATTGTATTTTGGGATACGGTTTAAATACTTTTCAAGGAACCGTCTAGTCTCTAAAAATTATTTTAACACACTTATGCATAAGGAAAGGTCTAACATAATAATAAAGTTCCAACAATTATATAGTAAAAATATAGTTCCAACAACAGTGCCTTTTTCGACAGACTTGCATGTAAACTGAGCAGCAGATTCTTTTGTATTTTGTTAGGATTAATCGAGGTTATTATTGGTATTCCTTTCAGAAAACAATTCGTTCTTTTATGGCTTTAGTAAGTTTTAGTAAGTATTAGCTTAGAATCCTGGACGGCAACGTCAAAGGAAACATTGATTCTAAAGTACATTAAAGAAAAACAAGTTATAAACAATTAATGGCTTCTTTCGTTGCTGCTCTAAGTCACGCGCAGATTGACTTATTTATCTGGCCTTTTTTGTTGCCAATTCTGTGTTTTTAAAATAATATTGCTGTTATTTTCAATACGAACATTAATCTTGTTCTTTTTCATTTAGTGCCAAATGCTTTAGTTGGAGAATTCACTATTGATGAAAATTTCACTGACGATTTGAAAGACAATAGTTCACACGGTTACCAGTCCCTAGCAAAATATATTGAAAGAGAAGTGAGTAATAACTGGATTTTTTTTTCTTTTTCTATGCCTGCTGTTTATTTTTAATTATTAAAAAATAATAATAAACTTAAATAAATAGATAGTTTGTTGTGTTTTCTTTTACTAGTGACCAATTTTTCTATTAATTTTTCCTCCTAGCTCCATGGTATTTTTAAAAGAAATGGCGGAGTTTTTGAAGCACTAAAAATATTGAGTTTTAGGTAAGTATATTTTAACATTGCTAATAATGTTTTCTTTAATGAATTAAGATTGATTTTTTTTCTTCTAAAAGCCATAGTATATAACTGACATATTTCAGAAATTTTGCATTCAGCTCCATTTACTTAGAAGCATTCATTTTATAGAATAGATCATGTAGTTTTACAACATTGACCATTTATTGTCCTTCCTAAAAACGCCCCTGAACTTATATCAGTAATTTTTTCGTTAAAATCATGTAAAGAATGGCATTTCTTAATGAATATATCATTTCTAGCACTCGATGATCCCGTAAACAACTCCGTAGGCTTAGCAGTCGGAGGTTCCAAATGCAAGACGATGGTTCAGAAAAACATGATGAGTTTTCCCGTAGAAATAACAAGATGATGAACCAGTATCAATTCTTTTATTGACACTATACTAACTAAAGGCAATTCCACTAAAGAGCAAGTTCAGAAATCATATCTAAGTGGTGTTACGCCATGGGAACTGCATAAAAATGTTAAAATTATTAGAGAAATTGCACTAATTCGAAAAAACTTCTCCTCCAAGTGACGTGGGTTTATTTGGCAGTTGGAAATACGTACAAATTCTGATCTCCGAGCCTGTGTAACCGTGTTTTAACCCTTTCCGGCACAGACAATGTCTGTTCGTAAACTGAGAAATTGCTGACTGACACCGGAATTTACAAAAGACTTTTTTAGAAAATATGAATTCCTTATTTTAAGCTTTCATCATAGAAACAAAATTTTATAAAAATATTCTTGGTGCAGAATGCAAGTTTGGAATTAAAATTAGGTGTGCCCGGAGTGGGACCACTGTGCCGGAAAGGGTTAAAGGTAGCGAGGCGTATTAATATTTTAGCTAATGCAGGTGAAGAATAGCCAATAAGCTGCTTGCAAAGCCGTGGAAGTTATTACTATATACCACATAATTTTGAGGTGAGCAAGTTAAACGCGCGAGCCGAAATAATTTATGGGATATCGAATGATAATATTAATAAAAATTAAAATGATACTAAGAGACGTTCTAAAGAAATAAAAATTGAATATTTTAAAAGAAGAAATAAATTAAGGGTTTTTACAAATACGTGTAGCTTTTAACAGATTAAGATTTTTAGAATAAGAATTAAAAGAATATATTGATTAAAGATATGGAATAAAAATATAATTTAGATTTAAGATATATTTAAAAGACAGGGGAAAAAAGTAGAATTGTAAGAATTTGGAATAAATTCTCTTCTATTGGAATAAAATTGGAAAAAATGGCGAAATTTTTTTATTATTACATATATATATTGTTCTGAATAAAAAGCTAATAAATTTTTTGTAGTTTAAAAATATTACTTATGAATAGCATGCTTAGTATGTTTTTGTTCTTCTCTTTTCAGTCCAGGTAGCATAAAAATAAAATTTGTCACAATATGGGCCTCAGACCGTAATGTTATTTTATCTACAAAAGCAGAGGAAATTTTGAAGTCTTTCTTAAGGAAGAATCGGAATTCACTGCTTGCTTATCCTGTCGACTTGGACAGCGTTCATTTTATAGGTAAACATCCACAGTTTTATTTTTAAAAATAATGTGTCATTCAGGTTGTTCATAGAAAGTATAGTTTATTTTTGTAAAAAAACAATAAAAATATACAGAAAGTAACCACACAGAAATTTCCCTTTTTTTCTATATTAAATGAATTGTTGATATACTATTAAGAAATAAAAGTATTGGGTTATTCGGAAAGTTCCTCCCGTTTGGGTCCGTTGTACGAATATTAATTCGTAACCGGAAAATTCTGCCCATCAGTTATTATACATTAATTCCGATATCTAATGTCTAATAATTGACGGACAGAATTTTTTGGTAAAAATTGGTTTTCCCAAACGGGAGGAACTTTCCGAACAACCCAATACATTAATTATTATAATTTCAAACATTCTGACTGCTTAATATGATGAATGAATTTATAATGATATTTTTGTAACATTTATGGCAATGCGTGGGATTCATATGCATATTAATATATGATTCATATATCTATCTATTTAACAATCTATCTCGCGTCTAATTATTTATCTATCTGTCAATATATCTATCTCTCTATTGCCCTCTACTTGTCTATACTGTACTATATATATATTATTATTATTATATTATCTATATTATCTATACTACTATCTACACTCATATCCATAAATTAAGGCTAGTGACCGGAAAATTTTTAATTCAAACGTTTAGCCAAATATCTACATAAATGCTTGACGAGTCGTCCTTGAAGTTTGGAGGCGTAAAAAGCATGTTTTACTTCCTATTTTTCAGGGATGATTTTGTCACAAGGACAGTAAGGAAGCCAACAATAAATTAAATAAATCTAATAACATTTTCGATCACCCCATAACTTACAAAATACGAAATGATGTGCACTGTAGCAAATGACTAGGCTGTGCACAACGTTGTATGCATTTATGTAAGAATAGCACGAATATTCGTGAAAATATTCAAAAGTATTTCCTTTATAAGGTTATCTTTAAACAAATTTGACGTCACTTTCTGAAAATTTCACAAAATGCAGCAGAAAGATAGTACCGTATAATTTGAAAATGAATATACTGAATATTTAATGAGATATGAGCATTTAGATGAAATATTTTTTAACCGCGCGTGCGCAAACGATATCGGAAACTTTTTTTTTTTTTCATCATTTTGTAATCAACTATATAAGGTAATTTATATAAAAATTCCAATAGAATATCGTAAAAATCCAGAAAGATATCGGCGATAGAGTGAACAGAATTTCAATTTGTGGAAAATCGCTTATCTTCCACCTACTTTTAGAATGCAACTGAAATTCAGATCACTTTTTCGCCGATATCTTTCTGAAATTTCACGATATCAACTGTATTTTTTTAATAAGTTGTCCTAGATAACTGAATACCAAATTATGTAAAAACTAGCCGGATGTGCCAATCCCAAAACTTTCTTCTATCACACACATGTAAATAATAATCGCTATCACACCACCAAAAAAAAAATGTTTTTCGTCATTTTGTTGTACGTCAGCTGCTTGCCAATCATCTTGGGTTACCTGGATGCGAGCAGTAACCAAGTTGACTTCCTTTATGGAAAGGTATTTTTGTCGCCAAATTTGGCGATATTTCAACAAGTATTTCCAAGCTTGGCGGGAATTTGATGTGCGTTGGCGAATATAAGTATATAGTGTTAAGCATATATGATGGTTACAACAATGACAGAAAATTTGCCGAAACCATGTTCGCTGAAACTCATAAATTAAACACGTTTATGGAGGAATCCTGCTGTCTTGTTACAAAATGTCAGCCACCCTAAAATTTCAAACTGCTATGCCTCATCCACTTTTTAAGATAGAGGAAAAACGAAAATTGCTCTGGAATCCTTTGATCAAGGCCGAACATTTAAAGGAAAAAACTTTTAGAATTTTAATTTTGTTGTACATCTTTTTGAATTTGAAAAAAATCTTTAATTGGACATTACAGCGCTCCCTTCCGGCGGAAGATCGCCAAATTCAACTGGGACCTGCAGGCCATAGTCAAATATATATACATAAAATTTGGTTCAATTCTCTGCATAACTTCATACACTTTTCGATGATACAATAATGAAAATGGTACAGAAAACACTATCGCAGTGCCCCCTTTCGTCGAAATATCTTCAAATTCAAGGAGGACCTGCTGGCCTTAGTCACAAACCTATAAATCCAATTTGGTCCAATTCTGTTTATACCTTCATGCACTTTTCGATGATACAATGAGGACAGACAGACATTTTGAAAAAACATTTTTTTTGGAATCTCTGACCCTTAAAACGTGTAAATCCGTCGAAAACCAGAAGTCGAAAAAATTTCGATTACAATACTTTCTTCTATTATAGATAGAAGAAAGTAAAAAATTATATCCTTCGCGCGTGTGCAGATAAAACATTTTTTATACATATACTAATGCCTCAACAAATATTCAATATTTTCATTTTCTAATTTTAGCATATTGTTTTAACTGCACTTAGTCAAGTTTTCAAAAAGTAGCGTTAAATTTGGTTGAAAATTCTGAATGTTATAAACAAACAGTTTAATGTTTTTACAGAAACGCTTATATCTATCTACACGAATGCGCGTACTATTTTTACACAAAAACACACAGACGTTGCACTGGGCTCACATAGTCATTCGCTAAAGTAACATACAATTTCGAGCATTTAATGGTACAGGATGATCACATGTAATAATATTTTTATTCAATTTACTGTTGGCCCCCTAAGTGCCCTCATGACTATATGTTCACGGAAAAATATGAGGTCAAATTCTTCCTTTATATTCTAGAAGCTCAAGGATGATTAGTCAAACATTTCTGTAGATATTCAACAAAAATTCATTCAAAAATCCAAAGCGTCCGCTCATTATCCTTACTTTATGGGTATGGATATATTTATATTTATATATATCTCTCTATCTCTTTATTTTTCTCTCCCTTCCCCAAAAAATTTCAGTGTTATTGAGAACCGACGTGAATTAGAACTTTCAATTCATTTGTTGTTGCAATATTTTGCATTTAGGGATTTATTTTCAAATATATTATTATTATTATTATTATTATTATTCTAGATGTTTTTGACGAATGCAGAGTTCAGAAAGGTGGTTGCTCATTTAACTGCGTCTGGGACTATAACACTGTCTCAAAGAAGTGTGTATGCGGTGAAAACATGATCTTATTAGCAGATGGAAAGTCATGTGGACCTAAACCTTCAACAAGTACATTCAATTAACTTCAAATCTATTAAAATTTGATAATAACATAATATTTCAATGTGCTACAGTTACAGAAACTAAGACAGATATTGTATCCATTTAATTATGCATCTTAAGTATATTTCTTTATTTAAATAAATAATGCTGTTTTTTTTTTTTTTAATGGAAAGTATTGTTTTTGAAGCTAAGACGTAATGAAGTAAATGTTAAGTTAATGAATAATTTTAATATATTTCTCATACCTGAAATACTTTTCCTCTAAATAGAATGTACATTTAAATATTTTATTTGCTTAAACGTAACTTTGAAAAGTGACTTTAGAATAATGGTTCGTACAATGCTATAAATGATTAATACTCCAATAAAATATTAAATTCGCCTTGAAGCTACATCAACATTTTAAATTTTACCTTCTATTTATAGCCCAGATACTTTGAGTCATTCTAATAAAACTGTTAATTTCCAGTTTTAAAAAAAAAGGTGAAATATGAGTTACATAGATATTGATAGGTACTAATGTAGATCTTCGAAATGATGACTTCAGAACAGAAAGATCTGACAGTTTAATGTTTTTTACTAGAAACATACTCAAACATTCGCAAACAATACTATTTTCTTCGAGTCAAAAAAAAAAAAATCATATAAATTATGTTTTAAAAAAATAACTTTTTTTCTTGTAAAAGTCTTGTATCTCTATCTATTGAATATTTATACCAAAAACGTTAATTTTTAAATTTATTAAACTATTTATTAAAGCTAACGATGCAAAGTATTAACTTTATAATAAAAGCAGAAACTATTTAAATCCCGTATTCAGCAGACAAAAAGTCGGAATACTTCAAATATAGGGCAATAGATTATCAATGGGTTCCTATCCAATTAGATAACTGTATAAACCGATATTTATCACAAACTTCCATTATTTGTTTATTTTTCATTATGCACTTTATAATAAACAACTTAACTTATGATATGTTTGATACAATTTTAATCTATTTTGTAGGTGCACTTCAAACCACAACGCCTAAATCCATCAACACTTCAACCATAACTACTGATCAACCTTTGACAAAGGAACCTCCAGAAACTACTAAAGGACAAGATAAAATTACCCCCACTACTACAATAATTCCACCTATTGTAACCACAGCAATAATTTCAATTACAGAACTTTTCCATAACTTAACGTCTACTGAAATCGCTGCTCATGTAACTGAAAGTACAATTCATTTGGAAAATCTTTCTACAGTATTAAGTAACCATTCTCCATCTGATTTCAGGACTACAACAAAGTCATACACGCCTGAAGAACCCACAACCGAAAAGACTGCTAATACTATCCACAGCCCCGAAATACAGGACGAAACAACTACTGAAACCACTACAATCACAGATATCCCAGTTAATGAAAGTACAGAAAATCGCAACATATTTAAAGAACCCAATATAACCGATGCAAATTTTCATTACAATACGTCAGAAAAAAGTCCAACGTCCACATCAGAACATGAGGCAACTTTAATATCTACATCAAAGCTTGAGACAACTTCAATTTCCACATCAGAGCATGATACAACTTTAACATCCACATCAAAGCATGAAACAGCCGTGACTTCCATATCAGAGCATGAGACAACAACATCATTTTCACTCATGAATACAAATGATTCAGTCGATCTTTCGGAACAGCCTATATCAATACCAGAAAATATAGATTCACATACTGAAACAACTACAAATCTACCTCCTATTACAGAACATGCTACAACTCAACAAGACTTAACTACCATAGGATATCACATAAAGGAAGAAACTACTGAAATGTACACTTTAAAAGACAACACCAAATTTGAAATAAATCCAGAATTCGATACCACTACAGAGGAACCGTCAGAATCCATTACTGACGTTGAAGTAACCACTATCTCAGCTACAACAGAAGTGACGCATTCAAATGCTTTAGATGTGCCAAAAAATGCTTCAGAAGTGATCGAATTTAATACAACATATATATCAGATATAAAGAATGTATCTCATGCAACAAATGTATCTGATACAATTGACACAACTACTACCACAGTTGACTTACAAACTACTACGATGAATTCTGAAGACGAAAATGTTACTGACATAACTAAGTTTATAAGTGTGACTGAGATACCAAATGAAGAATTTCTAAATAATAGTCATACTAATTTTACTTCATCAAGTGGTATTTTGAATGAAACAAACTTTAAAAATCCAGATGCAGTGGATCCTTTTGTAACTACAACTTTTGTACCTTTAACTATCACACCTCACTCTAAAAGACCGCCTGAAGTAAGATCTTTTGAAGAGGATGAAGAAAATGAAACAACGACTCAAAACATCAATGTGAATAGCACTCCTAATTTTACGAATGGCTTCTCTCCTGAAATAGACAAACAGGCAGATAAAAATGATACAATGTTAATACATGACTCTACTACAATTTCGTTACCTACTACTGAAACACCTGCTGAAATTACGCTATTTGAAATTACAACTGAAGCATCAAAAATTTACGAAACAACACATTTTGTTCCTGATGAAAATATATCTGTTACAAGTACAGAAAAAAGTTTAATTGAAACAACTATAATTCCTGAAAACATTTCAGAAGATGCTGAAACAACAGTAAATATGGAAATAACTTCAACCCTCACTACAGAAAGTTCTCATATAAATGAAAGTCCTAACATTATGAATGGTGTGCTTGACACAACTACGACAGTGCTTGAAAGCGAAACTACCACAATTCTACCAACTGACAGTGAAATAACCACAATTTTACCAATTGAAACTGAAACTCCTAATAAAATAATAGAAACAAGCAACAGCACTGAGGCATATAATACAACTTTAGAAAACAATTCTGAAATGAATACATCTTTAACATCTACTGATACTTTAGAAAATGGCACTACACATACCTCTAATGATTCTGAAACAATTGAATATTCACTTCATGGTGAAGAAAATACAACAAATTCATATAATGAAACTACAATAACAGATATTTTAGAAACAACACTTCCAAATACCGAAATTCATGCAATTATTACTGAAAATAGTACAAACGATGAAATGTTTAATTCTTCTAAAGCACTAAATAACACAGGTGATGAATTTCTTTTATCTACAACTCTAGAACCGATGAATATATCGGATGAATTAACAACACTTGAAGATTCGGATTTAACATCGCTGGAAACTAGCAACTTTTCCATCTCAAATGCGGAATTTCCGAGTAACGTAACACCTACTCTATCTTCAGATTCAAACGAAACATTTACCTTAGCTACCATTCCAGATTATACCTTGCCTACACCACCCTATCCTAATGGAAGTGAAATTGGTGTAACAACTGAATCTATTTATGATACAGAGACTACCTTTGCTTTTGCTGAATATGATAATGAAACTTCGTTTCCGTTTGATATGGATTCCAATTTCACCAATACGACTGACATGCCCTTTGAAAGTTCTTTCCTGGAGATAAACTCAACTCTAATTCCTGGATCAAATGAATCACTAGAAAACAGCACCTTTTTTGGCGAATTTGATAATTTCACCACAGAAGGTTATGATGGAGCAAATGAAACCACTACTAATGCAAGTACAGGAATTGAATGCCGGGAAGGTAAGCTAATATGTAATTTACTCTATCTCTATTATCTACTCTTATCTATTATTATCTATATATAGAAAATGTAACTTTCATAACTTTATAGTGTCTGTAATTCTCTTTTATACATTTTAAAATTCCTACTTTTAAACATTTATCTATTTTAATTTCTTACCTTTTTAGTGACTAATATTTTTTATTCACTTACTAACAGTAATTTCAACTTTCTTGAAATATTATGACTTTTAATAAGTGTAAAAGTAAAAATATTTTTTAAAGAATCTGAGAAACACCATGTATGTAAGATTAAAATAATAACTAAGAATACTGTTAAAAATACA
Organism: Maratus michaelseni; assembly: GCA_963931845.1. Taxonomy (NCBI): domain Eukaryota; kingdom Metazoa; phylum Arthropoda; class Arachnida; order Araneae; family Salticidae; genus Maratus; species Maratus michaelseni. The sequence goes on from OZ007587.1 coordinate 193,912,922, forward strand.
ATATACTTAGTTTTTATATACGTAGTAGTTTATATACTCTTTATTCGATATTCGAAAAAACATAAGTAATTTCAGTTTTAAATTCTTGGGAGTACACAAAAATAGAGAGAATACGAAAAGGGGTCTGCGGTAACTAAGAGATTAAGAACCGCTGATCTAGAAAGCAGCTCGAGAAGTTATTGTTGCTGGTGTTCAATTCCTTGGTGCTAGTTTTAGCATAATATTTTGATTTGGTTCCAACAAAACATTAGAAGATGTTTTTGTGGTAGAATTTTTGCTTTAATCTAGCTTCCATTAAATGTTCTATAATGTAGATCATGACTTCAGGGCTCAATAACTCTTCAGCAATAAGAACTGTGGTTTCCATGCGTCTACTGAAAAGAGATGGCGGTCCTAAGTTGTCTCTTAGCGCATTTCTAAAATTCAGTAATGCTAAGTGTACATCTTAGAATGATAGCTTACATTTTCTTGGCAAATTATTTGCTGTCTATACAGCTCTCTCTGCTAAACAATTTCCCTTTCGATACAGATGATTTGAAGTGTGATGTGTACCCACGTGACGATCTCAACACCTACACATTAATGGATAAAAATATTCAACTGAAGCGTAAAATTTAATCAACCGCAAAGAAAGTTCATTCTGAAACTCAGGAAGGGTTGCCATAGTCACAACATCGCAATGCCGATAACAGATTGGACATTTTCAAAGACACACCTATCTCATAAACTATTCCACTGAGGAACGTAAAATTTCGGACTCACATGCAAAAAAGTTAGCTTTCAGAATTTCTAAAATAAAATTATTACTCCCGCTAGAAGTGTAAATGTCAATTAACAAGCGATCTGAATAAATTCGTTTAATTTCCGTTTATTGGAAAACCACAGACGAACAATCTGCACCTGTTCCCACAGCCCAAAGATGGCGGTCTAGGCATTTTTCAGGCTCTATCGAATTTTTTTAATATTGCATTTATCGATTTGAAATTAACACATCTATGAGTATTGTTTTACGGCGAACCCAGAAATATAATTTTTATAAAGATGGCGTAATTAGAACAGAAATTACGAAATATTTTTTCGTTAATGACAATTATTTTTTTATTATATGATGATTGCAACTAGTGTGTGAAATCGGAGACTCTCAGCGGCTTTTAGGAAGGGAGCTTTATTTAAGCGAATAAATAAACCGCAAATTTTGAGGGAAGTAAGAGATTAAAAGCTCTATTAGTTTTTTTAATACTGCATTTACCGATTTGAAAATTATGAATCTATGCATATTTTTACGGTGAACCCAGAAATCTATTTTTTATAAAAATCGCATTATTATAACCGAAGTTGTATTTATCACAAAATGCTGGTTTTTGTATAGAAAAAAGAAATAAAACGCTAATAGGTAATGCTGTAATTAATAATGCGAATAGGGATTATTAAGAAAGTAGAGAGGGAGAAACTATTTTTTTATTAAATATCGCATTTTGGTCCACATGGCAGATATTATTATAACAGATCAGAATATCGGGTTGTTTCACATAATCGAAAAAAAAGAAAAAATAGACCGGTAAATTTTTATTTTATAAAAAAACATGACTATTTATTTTGGAAAATGAAATTTATTTGGATTTATTAATTAAAGGATAAAGTGTTTTGATAGGAATATTAAACGAAACCCTTTGTGCGATCTTAGATCACACTTACCCACTTGTTTCCATTTTGTTTCCCAATAACCATATAGTTGGAAATTGATGTAGCTTCGTCTAGATAATTACATCTTTAACCATTCTGTCTAGCTCCTGCTTGATAATTTTTCGTATGTTAAACAAAACTCTTTTTGGTGATTTGATTTATTTTTGAGTGCATTCTTCTGCAATTTCGACTGTGTATTCAAAGTTTTTTATGAACCCCTTTCCTTGAAACAGTTTCTTCAAACGCATTAACTAGATCAATTCTTTGAATTATTCCTGCCTCCATTGTGGAAATCCGACTTAGGCCAGGATTAATTCCTCCATGCGCAATTATTAACTTAAGCTGTATTTGGGTATCTTTAATTTTTCAAAGAACTAAAAATTCTCCTGCCACATCAATTGCATCACCCAGACATTGGACGTTATTGTTAAATGTAATTCTTCTGCTAAGCGAGAGGGTAAAACATTACACTGGATATCAGTATCAAGTTTCATTGGAATAGCCTTATTGTTAATTATGACAGTCTCACACGAATCTGATTTATTAGTGTCGATACTTGCACAAAATTTTCATCTTCCGCATTTCAAATTTTACACTCGTGTCAGCACTTTCATTTACTTGTATTTTTCTGGATTTTTACCTACATTTCTTTGCTTCTGAAAAATCTTACAATTCTTCTCAAATGCAGGGCATTCTTTAATTGTATGAATACTGCCATAGTTTCTGCAATCATTTGTCATTTAAAAGGATTTAGGATTAAATTTAGCCTTATCTTTCAACGAAACGATCTTATGCGACTGGGTGAATGTTTTCGATATTATTGAAATCATGGATTGTGATTTATGCTAAAAATGATTACAGTAAACATAAAAACTTAAAAACTTTTTAATAAGCAAACCAACTAGTTTCGTACACACAATAAGTAATGGTGACATTCTCAAAGTCTGTGATGATAAATAAACTACTTTCACATAAAATTTGAAATATGTACTTGATAAACAAATATCACGAGATATCAGGTACAACGAAAGCAGGTCCTTTAACAAAAATGATCATACATAAACGTGATTTATTTTATCTTATTTTTAAACTTATGCAGCAACTCGCGCCAAATTCCAATTAACTCAAGTACTGATTTATTGAATATGCTCTCGTTGCGTATATGTAAATTTTTATTGGTTTGTAGATAATGGATGAGGAATTATATCTTGATGGATAAATTATTTTACTGTTTTTTTTTTAATTAACTTTTAAAGGTTCTATGTTGTGTAGTTCGGCAGAAGCTGTAGTTTTTCTTGTTGTATTTGTATTTGATTTAAACTTCAGTGCTATCAAAAGATAAATTAAGTACTTTGAAAAATCTGAAACTAGATCTGGAAATTATTTCAATTCAAACAGATAAATCCAATAAATGGGCTATATTAAATGCAGATGACTATAAAACAAAGTGATAGAGTATATTAATAGCATGAACTGTGTAGAAGTAAAAAATAATCTACTCACCCAAAACCAACAAAAAAGTTATTGAATTAGTTAATAAAAGTAGTTGGCCGGATGATATGAAAATTCTGGTTATATGATTAATAAATTAACGTTAATCCCAACCATTGTGGATAGACTCAAAGATCACAAAGCCGGCATGCTGATAAGGCTAATAATAACAAAATGTTCAACCCCCACATATTACATTGAAAAGGCTTTTGTTGTTTTATTGAAGAATATCTTACATAGTTCAGATCGTGTAATTAATTCTACAAATGACTACATTCAGCGTTTGAACAACATCCAGATCCCAGGGAATTATTTAATAGCGAGTCTAGAGTTGTTGTTTTATTGAAGAATATCTTACATAGTTCAGATCGTGTAATTAATTCTACAAGTGACTACATTCAGCGTTTGAACAACATCCAGATCCCAGGGAATTATTTAATAGCGAGTCTAGATATTACCTCCTTATATCCGTCCATTGACACTAAACCAATTACAGTAAGAATAAATAACTACATCGATCTGATGGAGAATATTAATGAAAATATGAAAACCACATTAAAAACTACTCTGAATCTAATGATTAACAATAACTACTTTACCTTTGACAATAAAATCTATATACAAAATGCTTATGTATTTTATGTTATTGCTGTCTTGTTTGACGCAAATCTTGCATATCCGATTACGAAAAATTAGCCATTATACTCGTACGAAAAGCGGGTATAACATAATAAATTGTTTCATTTCAGTTTTTGGCAGTTCTAGCACACTTGTTATACTTCCTGAAATGCTTTTCATCTCTGAGAGCGGGTGTTGCAAGAAAAAATTTTACGGGGGCTGACACCCTGATAGATCTATTTCTTGACCCAAAAAACTATTAATCCGTCGTGTGCTTTCTCTTATTTCTCTCACAATAGATCACAATTCGCATGCATGTTTTTCTTAAGAGCGTACGCTAGTCACGCGAAGAAAAGCTCAAACTAATGTTAAGTCTATGAGAAGGTTCTTGGCAGATTTCTCGCTCGCATTTTAATATTTTTAAATAGCACACTCAGAAAAAGAAACTGATTAAAACTACAAAACATATTTTTTTTAGTACATTTTGTTGTTTTAGCAAAAATGGAGTAAAATTGCACCATTTTACTTCAATTAACAAAACATTTTGCTGACGATACAAATTTTTTTTTTGGAATTGCAAAAAAAATTTTTTTTGTTGATTCAAACAAAATTTTTATTGACCCATATTTAAACGAAAATTTTGTTTAAATATAGGTCAATGGAAATTTTGTTTGAATCAACAACAACAAAAAAAAAAATGTTGAAAACCACTTTTTTTTTGCAAAAAAAAAATTGTATCGTCAGCAAAAATGTTTTGTTAATTGAAGTAAAATGGTTCAATTTTACTCCAATTTTGCTAAAACAACCAAAATGTACTCAACAAAAATGTTTTGTAGTTTTAATCAATTCCTTTTTCTGAGTGCAGCATAGTAAATTTTTGCATAGGATAGCTGAGGTCGATCTCTAACGTTGTTAGTTTTTACTTTTTTGATTTTGGCTACAGTTATTTTATAAGCGGACATTTTCAATTTTGGAACCGGTTCTGAAAATGAAAGTACCCTTATATAAAAAAAAAAAACTAGAACCAAAATAGAAAAAGTAAAAACTAACAACGTTAGAGATCGACTTCAGCTATCCTATGCAGAAAACATCATTTAAAAATATTAAAATGCGAGCAAGAAATCTGCCAAGAACCTTCCCATAGACTTAACATTAGCTTGCGCGTTTTTTTTTTTTTCGCATGACTGGTAGGCTCTTAAATAGGAAATGGTCGGGCAAGACGATAATTAAAAATAACAACGGAAACTTAAACAGTTAGAAAGAATCGGAATCAGGCAGTTACAATTGAAAGTATGTGGCAATAGTTACAACTAAGACCTCCTAGATCATGGTTTTACGACTATATTACAGCCACGGTGTACGTAATAATATATTATTAAATACGCCACGTTACAGCTAACATGAAATGTTTAACTGTTATCAATAACTGTTATTTCCTAGAATATCAACAAAAATATACTTGAAAAATATATGGATGTTTATGTAACAAGCTTTATTCTGAGCTAGTTATATTACATATATTTTAATTTTATAATACTTTCATTAACATTGAAGTTTATAACGACACCATTTTTTTTCCTTTCAAAAAATATCAATATGTATAAGTTTATCTTCTCATGTTTATCTCATCTATTCTTTTCAGACCAGTTCCTTTGTGAACCTTTAAATATATGCATAAATGATACTTTTATGTGTGATGGAATACAAGACTGTCCAGATAGTAGTGATGAATTTCAATGTAAGTATATACTTTATATTACTTTACAATATTTTTTGGTACTTACATGGGAACAGCCATCGCAGACGCATCGGGGTTGGCGCGACTTTTGTTTTGCGTCATTTTGGCGAGAAAACTCCGTTTTCGGCTACCCGTTAGATCTAGCTTGCTAAAACAGCATGTCAGTTTTATTTTATTATGAAACAGTTTATTTTATTATAAAACACACACAAATTATTTTATTATAAAACACACAAAAATTATTTTATTATAAAACACACAAAATGGTTAATTTATTATAAAATACACACTATTTAATTTACCATAAAACACACAGAATCTGCTCTACCGGTTTGCCATACGAAGAAAAATCCCGCCAAAATCGCCGGGATGCCCAGGCATAAAATCGAGCCAAAAAGATACCCCGGTACATCTGCGACAAATGTACCCTTACGGATTATCCGATTGCGCTAATTTTCATAAACAAATATCATTCGCCAACTTTCGCCAAGACAGTATAACAATATTTCCCGGTACGTCTCTATTATCACGTCGACTTCTTTCCATAAAAAAAAAGTCGAAAAAACTATAGGATTTCACGCCAAAAATGCATGATCGTGACGTCACGATTACTTGACATCAGATGCGTTACATGTGTTTGGTATGTCATCAAGTGATTTCTAATTTGACGTTTATCAGTATTTTTAATTATGTTTTTACTCATTTTTTATTTCGTTAATTAAAAAAACAAGTATGTCATTAAACAACGACGTCATGATATTAAAAGGGAAAAAGCATTGAAAAAAAAATGAAAAAATGTTGCGATGCATATAGTTACGCAGAATAAATAGATCAGTTTCAACTGACGTCACAAACATTTCTTTATCCACCAGCTGAGACGGATAATTAAGAAAAATAATGTAGTACTTTTCCATTATCCCATCAATCGCTTTCCATTATTTTATTTTTTTAATTTTAAATAAAAACAACTTTTGCCAAACTGTAACGCCAATGCCAATAAACAAATGGAAGAATGTTGCCATTAAAATCTTGAAAAAAAAACACAAGAAGTTTGGAGAAGCCCCTCTCACTAGTGTCATCTATCAGTCATTTTAAGGGTACTTGCGTATTATCCGTGCCAGTTTTAAGCCAACTGCGCCAGGCATGGAGCCAATATTACTAATTATAGTAACCCTTATATTTTTTTTCTTGCTACGTGGTGCATGCCTGGGAATAATCTATAATATTATTCTTTCTTATTTACTATGCTATTTACCATTTATTAATTTTACTAACATAATGTAATTTACTATTTTTAACAATGTTATAAATTTAATAAACATTAGATTACATTTTATTTATTTTATATTAATTACCATTTTTAACAATGTTATTTGATAATGTTAAATTACTGCATATGAAAAGATGATTGGCAACGATAAACAAAATTGGTACTTGGCAACCATTTTTGGCGATCAATCTCCTGGCACGGATAATACGTAAGTACCATTTTAAGCAATAAAATTTACAATATATTAATGAAAACAGAAAAAGTAATCTTGAATATTTAATTATTTACCTTATTTTATTATAAAACACACAATTTACTATAAAACACACACAATTTTTTTTATAAAACACACACATTTATTTTATAAAACACACATTTATTTTATTATAAAACACAAACATAATTTTTTATAAACAGACACAGATTATATTATTATAAAACACACACAATGTTTAATTTATTATAAAACAAACGCATTGTCAAGAATACAACTGACTCAGTTATTAATATCAGAGTGCTTTGATTAATACGTACTATCTGATCTACCGGACAAAATCTCAGGACTGTCACGCCAAGTAAAAAAGCGCAATTTTAGCGCCAAAAAGTAAAGCCTACGCCCTGCATCTGCGACATCTGTGCCGAAATTTCATTTGTCGAGATCAGCAACAAAGGTTAGCAAAAAGCGTGAATGATAGCGAATGTGATCGGATATAAACTTCAAAAAATAAAAAGTCCTTCCGGCCTGTACCGGGAGGAAAAGGTAGCTTCCCTATTCCTTGTTTTTAAGAATTCAGCTAATTTTACTCAAACATACGAAAGTAAAATGCGTGTAACCTTACGACAGAAGATTCCCAGTTTTTGTCAACCTTTTTTGGCGCCACATTTGGTAATATTTCGCCAAGTATCGTCAAGCTTGGCGAGAATTTGACGCTGGCGGATATCATTATGTAGTTTTAAGTGTATGAGAGTAGCAACACACACACACAAAATGGTTACAACAATTAAAGTAAATTTGCAAAGCTCATGAATGAAATCTTATTATGGAAAAAATGAGCCACCCTAAAAATTCAAACTGTGATATCTCAGTCATTTTTTAAGATAGAGACAAAACAGAAAGGCTGCGGAATCCTTGTATCAAGGCCGAACACGTAAGGGTGAAAACTTTTTGGATTTCTAATTTTTTGTACAACTTTTTAATTTGAAATCTTTGAGTGGACATCATTTTGAAACAAGACAGCGGATGAAGCGGGACAATGAACCTAAAACCAAAAATCCATGTGGAAGCAGAGTTAGTAAACAAAATGACCTCCCCGTAATGTATTTAGTGTTTACATCCAAACATTTACCTCTTTCTGTGAGACTATAATTAATATTACGCGTAAACACGCCCCATAAACTGGACGTGGGTCAATTAGCCTGGCATTAATTTTCCCGTTGTTGAAATATAACCCAGCAATCCTGATTTTAAATAGGTCAATTATTCAGCAAAAGTGATTATGAATTTAAAACAGAGAGAAAATGCAGAGAAAACACATTAAAGATTTAAAGTAATCTTTAACTGTAAGTTAAGGGACAACACTATAAAAATTACCTTGGCATCAAAGTTATGATTTTTTAAAAAAAGAAAAAGAAAAGGCTTGTCTGTTTATCATTAGAGTTGCAAAAAATTGGTTTATTCCCAGGTTTATTTCCAATAGACCCAGTTTATTTCCAGGTAAATTGCGAAAAGACCTGGTTTATTCTCAAAAACTCAAGTTTATTCTCAAAAAACCCGGTTTATTCCCAGGTTTAAACCGGGTTTTTTCTAGTCTTTGCAACTGTATTTATCATGGACAAAGTGGTCATGGATACCAGTTGAATTGAATTTATGTTCATTGAATTTATGCTGGATGCAGCATCCTCCTTGTATGGGAATCTCAAAAGTACATTAAATTCAGTAATGCCGTGGTTATTAAAACGCATGTATGTACTCTTCACACTCATGAAAATAAAACCAAAAAAAACATCGCTGGTTGCAGCAACCTCATTGTATAAGAAACTCAAAAGCACATGAAATTCGCTAATGTCGCGATCACTATAACGTTAACTGTCAGTACTTTTAAACGTCACTAAAAATGAAAAAGCTTATTTTCACGTCCCACTTCGAGATACCATTCATACTAGGCAGTAGGAAATCCATCAGGGCAACAGGTTAATTTCTGCCAATGAACTTCCAAGGCAACTTACTCTTTTTTCTCTGAATACCAGCACAGCTGATCCATATAGGGCCTCCTACAGCCGTTTTTAAGATAAAAATAGCTTGACCCATAATGGCCCATGACCAAAAATGACCTACTAATTGAAATTTCTCGAACATTTGGCCTAGCCCAACAGTCTTCTCGTGACTGAAAACCATAGGATTCAAATTTTAGTCTAAATAGTATGAGCCGTATTTTAGATAAAATTAGCTTGACCCACAGTGACCCAAAAATGATCCTCTGATCGAATTTTCTCGGACATGTGACAAAACCCAATGTTTTTCTCGTGTCCGAAATTCGTCAGATAAAAAATTTAATCAAAATGTTAGAGCCGTTTTTTAGATAAAATGAACTTGACCCACATTGACCCACAAATGACCCACTAATCGAAAGTTCTCGAACATGAGACCCAGTCCAATAGTCTTCTCGTGCCCGAAGATGGTAGGATACAAAATTTAGTCAAAATCATTTGAACCGTTTTTTTTTTTAGGATTTCGTTCATGTCACGAAACCCTATTCGTCCCGCTACGTTGTCTGTCCGTCACAGAGTCGGTTCTCAGAAACTATATAACTTACAGACTTAAAATTTTGTGTACTTACTGAATACCAACTATGAAACTGAAAATCATAATATAGGGAGATAAAAACCCAGAAATCTAACAGACTTTTCCTATTAAATTTAAACATTTTTCGTTATAGCAGTTGCCAACAATTAAAAATCCACAATAAAATTCTTTCTACAAATTAATTTTCTATTGAAAGATTTCCAGATATTTGAAAATGAAATAAAAAGTTTCAGCAGTTGAAAAAAGATTAATATGACGTCATATTGGTAATAAAACGGAAATTTTCAAACATTTCTCAATAATACAAGGAGTATAAGTATGTGCAAGTGCAGAAAGCAGGTTAATATGATGTCATTAGAGAATTTAAAAAAAAAATTAATCTGACGTCATATTGGAAGTTTAACTGACTTTTTCAAATGTTTGAGAATAATACAAAGAAAGTATCAATATGAGTAATAAAGAAAGCAAGTAGATATGACGTCAGAAAGTGATTATAACGTCATATGAGTTTGAGGAAAGTATTGAATCATGATAAAAACTCGATTATAGAATTTTTGGCATATTTTAACATTTTGAAGGTCTCTATACAACATGTTTAATTTTGAAATTGTTTTTTTTAATATCGAATTTTGTCTACATGACAGATATTATTATGACAGAGTATAATAGCGGGCTTCGCCCGATATCGGACCGGTTCAGATTTTCGAAAAAACGAGAAAAGTAGACTGTAAATTTTTACTTTATAAAAAACATGACTTTTTTTTTTTTTTTTTTTTTTTTGAAAATGAATTTTATTTGGACTTATTAAAGAAAAGATAAAGTGTTTTGAAAGGAATATTGAACGAAACCCTTTGTGCTATCTTCGATCACACTTACCTACTTGTCGATACAATTAGCTTGACCCTGACCCATGGTGACCCAAAATGACCCACTAGTTGAATTTTCTTGAACATGTGACCTAGCCCATTGGTTTTCTGGTGCCTTAAAACGGTTGGATACAAAATTTCGTCAAAATCGTTTGAGCCGTTTTAAGATAAAATGTGCATATATATATATATATATATATATATATAACCACATACAAGATTTGCCCGTATTAGAATATGTGATTAAAACGAGTTGATAAAATTGCGGCAAATGTTTTTGCTTACCCTTATTTTTTTTTCCTCTGTAGGTAAAGATACTTGTCATTCTAACTTCAGGTGTGCAAATTCCAGTACTTGCATAATGAGTGAAGTACGTTGTGACGGAATATGGGACTGTGAAAATGGCACTGATGAAGACAATTGCAGTAAGTAATATATTTTAAAACTATATAAAATTAATAACTACTTTTGGAAAATTTATTTTATACAGGTGTGGGCTGTCCTCAATAGTCATCTTTCTTCTGTTGGCTACTAATTACGAAAGTACGGCGCTTACGTCTTCTAAAACGCTTTCTAAAAAGTTCCAATGTCTAAGTCTGGGAATAGACCAAGAGCAACAGGGCTTGTGGGCTGATTTGATGCCGTCGTCGTTTCGTTGTCGCTCGCAACAAGCTAGCGACTATCGTGGTCTCGCTTTATCACATCCCCTGAAAAAAAAATTGTGCATTTGTGCACTTTGCTTTGAAATATTTGAAGTGCAATAAAAAAAGGATGCGACTTACCATAGAATCAATAGGAAAGAAAAGTCCAAAGAAATAATTTATGTCTTTTGCCGTTTAATTTGGTCTATTTCTAGCCTAATCCGTAATCTGGCGGGCAAATAAAATTGCTCGGGGTAACCTTTGATACTTTGACCATCTGTCAAACCGGCGACGATGCCTAAGAGCGATCCGTCAAGGATTGACAATATTGTACATTTGTGTCGTTATTTTCGAATTGCTGTTATTGAGGTACAATATTTCAGACTCGGGAATTCTTGATTGATATACCACTCAACCGTGCCTTGCCATTCGTGTGAAATTTATCAATAATTTAAACAACAAGTTCTTCTGGCGCAGTCAGAAAAAAGTAAATTAATTTCTTTCTTTGTTTGATTGTTTTATATTTTAAGGTACATACATTAGATTTGACACAAATTAAACAAATTAGTCTCGCTATTTAATAAGTTCGCTATTTTGGCAAAAAAGATTATTTGCAGAGATATTTTAAATTAAATTATGCTTATAAAATGTAATTAAATGTATATGAAGCCATTATATGAAAAATGTTGAACATTCGTTGAAATCATAGTTTAAAAATCATCTGCAGCCTGTAAAATAACCAAACCCATCGAAAACGTTTGTGTGTCCCAGTAAACGAACTATAAGAGCAATATACTTGATTAACAAATTCATCCAAGATCACTACATTGTCCTACAATTAGCTCTAATTGTTTCAGTATTTCAGACGTTATTGTGAGGGCAAGAATTGCATTATATATAGGTATATATATATAGATATAGATATAAACGAAGTGATTGCAATAGGTCGATTTCTAAATAAATCAATCTAAAACTCATCTAGGGTTTGGAGATCTCATATCTACCCTATGCCTTTTCCATTTTTAGACTGGGATCCCCTGTGAGCAATACACATGCATGGTGGACACATTTAACACACTTAACTTGATTTCTTTATTAAAATAAATTGTATCTTACTTACGTGTGTTATATTTATGCATCTCTCTGATAATGCAGCACTTTTGCGCGCAATTAGTGTGTATTTAATCTGGTGATTGAATATCGAAAAACTCACATTTTAAGGCTTCTAATCAAGTTATTATTACACGTAAGATATCACTTCGTTCTAAATAAAGGACTTCCGTAATTCACTTTTTGTCTCTATCCCTCGTAATTTTCGAGACACGGTCGATAACTTTCTAATTTCGCCATTATGGATGCTGCAGTCGCTCTCATAGTCGTTTTATTATAGAAACCATGCCAAGTCTCCGGCTTTTTGGATTTTAGTACAGAAAATTTTGTTTTATTTAATTGTAGCATTCTGTGATTTCAAAGAACAACATTTTCTCTGAACAATTCCTGGTGTGCAAAAAGCCGGAGACTTGGCAACTCTGTTATAGGTAGACATTTGTTCCTCAACTCTAGCTCCTATCCGTTCTAAAGTTATTTGAGTGTTTCCTGTTTTTAGTATGCACCCTCTATACTCTACATTGTACAAATCTATATGTTGTAAAAGTTAATTAAAGTACCCTTCTATTACAAAGTAGAGAGATTCTTTTATTTATTTGCACCATTTAAAAAGGTAACTTATATCTTTCTACAAATATTTGTGTTTTTGCAGCCCCGACGGAATGCGCTCAACATGAAGTAATGTGCTTGGATCATAGTAAATGTATAAAGCCTGGTCATATCTGTGACTGGAAGTATAATTGTTTGGATAGAAGTGATGAAGTTGGTTGTGGTGAGTAATCATTTTTCCTCCTCTTTGATCTAAATTAAGTTTTATTAACTGACTTCAAAATGAAAAAACTTAATCAATACGACAGTATATTTTCTTCTTTTTGTTTGCTTATGTTCACGCATTACTTTTAGTGCATTCGTTTTCCCGGAGATCCTGTATAGTTTTTCTAGAACTTAAAGGTAGAATATATCACATGTGTCTACTGGCTTGTCTTCCACTTTTGTTTATTTACATGAAGTTTTGATATGGTATTGGGATAAACATATTTTTTCCTCTTCAAAAATGGTCACGGTGTGATTCGTAATTTTTTAAACACTTAACAGTCTCATTTTATCATTGATTTAGTGACTAAAAATTTTTCTATTAGAAATTTTAATTTTATGATTTTTTCTTGCCTCTCGGACTACTATAACGTCCAGAAGAAAAGTTTTCATTTAGACGATATAAGAAAATACTTTTAAATATAACCTAATTTTCATTAAATGTTTTTCGCATGTAATAATTTAATTATTTTAAAGATTTCTTTCTTTTCAATATTCATGTGTAAATAATATTACAACTGAAAATACAGTGTTTGGAAATATTATTATTCGGGCTTTTTAAAATCTGCAACAGTAGATAAAATTGGTTATTTCAAAATATGAATTAAATCTCTATTCAGATAATGAAATTTTGAATAAACTAGTCGGATATGCCAATCCCAAAACTTTCTTCTATCTCATACATGTTAATGCTTCAAAATTCGCTATCACACCGCTAAAAAAAAATCTATATTTTTCGTCATTCTGCTGTATGTCAGCTGCTTGCTAATCGTCGGGTTACCTGAATGCGAGCAACCGATGTATTATACTAGGACTTCCCTCAAAGGGATTAGTCTGAGTGATATTGCTGAGAACATAGGGTTAACAATTACAATATAAAGGAAAAGAGCAATTTAAATGATAGAATTACAAAATGTCATATATAAATTTATATACACTGTTAAAAAAATAGAAAAGAAGTACCTTTCATCAGATGTGTTGTCATAATTTTTTTAACATGTGGCAAAGAATCTCATTTTCATAAGCGCGTATTGCGCAAAACTTGAAAAAAAAAAACACCGGATCTTTTAAAACGCCAAGCTTTTTAAAGTTACGTAATTGGATTTGCAGCTAATAGATTATTCTATCAAGCGTGGCTTAACGCAAATTTAATTTCATTGTTGCACCTTTTTTGTGTGTGAATTTAAAATTTTTCTTCCTTGATTATATATCTATTATTTGTATAACTGTTTATAGAAACTCTTACACTTCAAACCACATTGATAGCATGCTTTGCTACAAACCAGACTGCAAAACTATAGTCTAAATTACTATTAAAGTATACAAAAAATCTTTCGATGACCTCTGTAAAATAACTTTTACATTAAATCTCCATATCGGCAAAATTGAAAAATTATATATATTTCAAAATTAAGCTTAACAGATACTTCTTGATTATTCTCTAGGAGGCTCTGCCCCTTGCGCCTTTACTGCGCCAAATGCAGACTTTTCTTTTGCCTGTCTGTCTGTCTCTCCACAATCTGTCTGTTTCCCTATCCGTTCTAATGCCCGTCTCTCTAACCGATTGTCTATCTCTCTTCACGTCTCGCTACCTGTCTCTATATTTCTCTACCGGTCTCGCTACCCGCCAATCTATTTCTATAACCGTCTAACTACTTGTATGTCTAGCCGTGTCTCTATCCACTTCGCTACCCATTTGTCTATCTGTCTCACAACTTGTCTATCTGTCTCTCTACCCGTCTGGCTATACGCCTCTCTGCCCATCTTCTTACCCATCTCCGTACCCATCTACTGTCTCTCTACTCGTCTATATACCCGTCTCACTATCCGTCTGTTTTTGTACCCGACTCGCTACCAATCTCATTACCCGTCAGTCAACTCGTCTCTGTGCTCATCTCTCTGCTCGTCTCTTTATGTACCACGCTACGAGTGTCGCAACCTTTCTCGCTACATTCTTGTCTACCGGTGTTTCTACCCGTCTCGTGACCCATCTCGCTACCCCTCTGTCAACCCTCTTTTTACCTTTCTCTCTAGCCGTCTGTCTATTCGTTTCGCTACCCGTCAGCCTACCTATGTCGCTACTCGTCTCTCTACCCGTCTGTCTACCCGTTTGTTTACTCGTCTTTCTACCTCTCGCCACCTCTTCCCAATATTTAAACAATTCATTTAATATACAGAAGCCGTTTATCAGTTATTAAATGCAAACAGAAGTAATTTATCTAATAAGTGTAATCAGATGCAATTTTTTTTAAAATACATACATAAACCTGAATAATAATTCATCAGTTTTGTGTTCATAGTTGTTTATATCATTTGACAGTAAATCTCAACATTTAGGTAGCTTTCAATACAAAAAAGTATAAAGCTACCTATTGCAGCCGTTCGGAGGAAAGCAGTTCCGGAAAATTTCGAGATATATTTTCACCGATCATGACCCCCAGACCCCAAAACCACCCTCCGTTCAAATGTTGATTTATATATATAGATATATCCATATATATATATATATATATATATATATATATATATATATATATATATCTGACCTATGTCATACGATAACGCTCGTATTTATAAATCGATTTTGATGAAACTAATTGTGTGTATTAAGCTCACCAATGTCTCGACCGAGTTCGTTGGCCAGCTTGGTCCGCCATTTTGTTTCAAGATGGCGGCCATTTAAAAATTTAAAACTAAAATAAATATACAAAAATTTTAAAAATTCAAATTTATTTTTTAATTACGTGTTAGGCCTTGATACGAGGATTCTAGAGCATTTTTTGGTTTACCTCTATCTTAAAAAATGGCTGAGATAGAGCAGTTTGAAATTCTAGGAAGACTGACATTTTGAAACAAAACAGCACATTAACGGGATTACTCGCAAATTATTTTCTTTCATTGTTGTAATAATTTTCCCAATCATACGCATAAAACTATATATTCATATCCGTTAGCGCCAAAATTGGCGACATTGGCGCCAAAATTGGCAACATTTGTGACATTTGGCGAAATATCGCCAAATTTGGCGACCATAATAAGTCTTTATAAATGAAGCCAATTTGGCTATTGCTCAATAATTTGGCCAAATTCTTATTCAAATTCAGTATTAACGAATCTTTTGTAAACGTTTCTTTTCATTTTAACTTGCTGTTTTCGTGTAACATTAGCTAAAATTTTAAAATGAAGATATAGGAAAGCTACCTTTTCCTCCCGGTACAGGCCGGAAGGACTTTTTAAACCTGAAATGTCTCAAGCTTTTTAAAAAAAACCACAAGGTCTGTATAACTGCAAAGTACCCTGAGGGCTATATTAGCTACATGTTATTAAGTTAAGTGAAAGTTTCGTTATCGCGTTTGCAGCCTATTGCTTATGTCAGAAAGCGTGGCTTAACGCCATTTTAAATTCATTACTGTAACTTTCTTTTCTTTTCTTTTTTTTTTTTTTTTTTTTTTTTGGGGGGGGGGGGGGTAGGGGGGGAAGGGTTTCAAATATATACATTTAAATTAAAACTTTTGCATCCGTGCCATTAGTGTTGTTTGTATTATTAACTAATACCTTATACACCGAGCTTCATTTGAAACAAATGTAAAAGACTTCTTCTACAGTTTTTTTAGGAGAAACTTTCGTAATTGGGCCCAAAGCCAATCGGAGCATTTAATATCACCAGAGGGCCCGTGCGAGGATTTCGCACTGAAATCTAATATTTTTTAGGTACTGCTCTATTATCCCGTCGACAATTTTTCATAACAAAAAACTATCGCCAAACTGTAAGATTAAACGCCAAAAATGCAGTCCCATTTACTTGATGTCAGAAGCATTATACGTGTTTGTTACATCATCAAGTGGTTTTTAACGCGACATTTGCGTGTATTTTTCATTATGTTTTACTGATTTATTAGTTATTTCATTCATTAAAATAACAATTGTGTCCTTAATTTCTGATATTTTATTTATTTATTTATTTTGATATTCCAATGGCAACGTTCTCCCGTTTATTTGGCGATAGTTTTTTGTTATGAAAACTGGTCGACGGGATAATAGAGAAGTACCATTTTTTATCAATATGTAATATTTCTTAGATGCAGGTTTAAACATCTAAAGGAAAAGTAAGGATAAAAATATCTGCAAACAACATTTAGTTTTTAATCAAGCTAGAATATCATCTAATTTATTCCATCAAAGTTATAGTAAAAACTGATCCAAGATTGCAAAATGCACGCGCGAGAAAAAAAATTAACAATCGTATTTTAACTGCATTAGAGGATGGCGTCATCCGCTTCGGGAAAACATGGCACATAGAAATATAAATCTAAACATTTCAATTTCCATTTCGCTTTTTAATCATAAATATAAAATAAATCCGTGCGGTGTTTTTTATAATAATTGTTGAGCATCATATAATGTGGTATTTTATTTTTGTGGCAACGATACTTTGAAGAAAACCTTTCATTTCTCTTATGAAAACAATGCCGATTTAATTTTTAATTTTCAGAAAATTTTAATCAAAAACATGTTTTAACGAATTGTTAAGTGTGCTATGTCAGAAGCCAGTTCAAAATCCTTTCATATGCCATCTCATTCGTCGTTCTGCGTTTCGTATTTTCTGAGAAAAATGAATGCTGACAGGAAAAATAATATATATGATGATGATTATATTGTAACTCTTGTAGAGTTAAAACAATATTGTTGCTAGCTTTACTCTTGTTTGAGACCAGCCTTGCCTGTGTATCTGAATGGGGAAAAGTTTAGTATCCTATGTCGGTTGGCGAAAAAAAATTTAAATGGTGCCAAAAGGTAGTTTTAGCATCTTACAAAATTTTTCAAAAGAGCGGTAAAACATGTTTTTCAAATATTTACAAACATACGTTTATTAAAGCATGTTTTTGCACCATCTTAAAAATTTAAGCGCGATGCTAAAATAAAATCTCATCAAAAAGTCACCTGTAAAAAATGCAGCCAAGTCTCGTAACTCATTTACCGTAAAAAGTACTGAGATCGTATAAAGCCAAGTTTAACTATCTTATTAACTTTGAAATTTTCATTCACAAATCACTCCTAGTCTCTACATCTTTAGTTAATTATTATTTTGTGACTTGGAAATTACGTAGCACGAGAATGTGATGTATATAGTTAGTTTTAATCAAATAATACTATAACATATTAAGGTGTAATAACTTCCCTGTGTGCATATAATTTGCTTTAATTAAATTATCTCATCCCATCCCATAACATAGTAAGGTGTAATAACTTCCCTGTGCTGCGTAATTGCCAAGTCACAAAATAATAATTAACTAAAGATGTAGAGACTAGGAGTGATTTGTGAATGAAAATTTCAAAGTTAATAAGATAGTTAAACTTGGCTTTATACGATCTCAGTACTTTTTACGGTAAATGAGTTACGAGACTTGGCTGCATTTTTTACAGGTGACTTTTTGATGAGATTTCACTTCTTTTTGTAAGTAATCCTCCTTTTCTTGATTTTGGGCTCTTTTTGGAGATCATCCACTGATTTTCGAAGAAGTTACCATAAAGAAATTTCAGGTAACTAGGCAAGCACTAAGTTATGGGAGGGGGGAGTCAAAAGTACTCTCAATTGCTTCCAGGAAAGGTGCTATCCATCTGAGATATTACTCGCAGCCTAGATACTAGATATTTAGCACAAAAGTACTGTTTAGGATAAAAATAAAGCTAAAATTTAAATTTCCGAAAATTTTCAATAAATCAAACTAAATTCGATTTTTTTTTCGGATTTTTAACTTTTTTCTTACTTTGTATCCTAAACCCTACCTTTCTGTCAAACATCAACCTGGTAGGACTACAAAATCGAATTATTTTCAAACTTTCGACTTTTTATAAATTTAATGATTTTTCGATTTTACTTCTAAGTTTCGTGATTGTCATGCCAATATAGTAATTCTTTGATCCGTCTTCTTAGGATAATTTAGGTTTAATTTAAAAATAAATCAAGATAGAGTCACCATGATTTTATTTAGAAAGGACTATCAAGCCATAACCAGCCACTA
This sequence comes from Maratus michaelseni, assembly GCA_963931845.1. NCBI lineage: Eukaryota > Metazoa > Arthropoda > Arachnida > Araneae > Salticidae > Maratus > Maratus michaelseni. The sequence goes on from OZ007587.1 coordinate 193,931,975, forward strand.
ATGTCGGGAGGAGAGGGGGAACTGTGAAAATTTTTTTGGTTCTAACATCATTTAACAATCCATATTTCATATGCAAATTAAATAGAGTATAACCTGTGAAAGAAAACAAACATGTCTATAAAGAAACCGCCCATAACGTAGCCAGTCTACAGTGGAACTTTTCTATACCGAAATTCGTAAACAAAAAGAAAAAAAAAAGCATAATTCGGGGGAAAAAAGCATAAAACAATTAGGAGCGGTGTACTAGCTAATAGGGCAATTATCTTAAAACTCATGTTTCTAGAACTACAAAATCAAATTGTTTTCGAATTTTCGATTTTTTACAGATATTTCGATTTTTCGATTTTATTTTCGAATTTTACAAATTCTTAAAAGTTTTTTTTTAATCGTAAATATAATCTTTACACTACATTTTAAGTCTCTAAGACTACAAGATTGAATTATTTTCAATTTTTGATTTTTTTCGAATTTTCGGATTTTTTCATTTTTTCTTATTTTGTATCCTAAATACTACCTTTATTACAATTTTCAAGTTTCAAGCGCTACAACATCGAATTATTTTCAAATTTTCGATCTTTTTCGATTTTTTAAATTTTATTTTCGAATTTATTGTGTTTTAATTTTTCTTTTTTCTGTATAACACTACCTTTACGCTGAATTTTTAGTTTCTAAAGCTACAAGATAAAAAAAAAAAAAAAAAAAAAAAAAAAACTTCAATTTTTCGAATTTTCCAGATTTTTTTTTTTTTCTGTTTTTTTTTTTTTTTTATTTCTAAATACTACCTTTATTCCAAATGTGAAGTTTTTAGCTCTAAAAAATCGAATTATTTTCAAGTTTGCGTTTTTTCTTCGATTTTTTCGATTTTTTTATTTTATTTTCGTATTTTGTCGTGCTTTTAATTTTTTTTTTCTTTTTCTGAATCCTTTTACCCAAATTTTCTGTTTCTAAGACTACGAGATCGAATTATTTTCAATTTCTCTCTTTTTCTCTCTCTTTTTTTCTCGAATTTTGCGGATTTTTTTTTTTTCGAATTTTCCGTATTTTTAAATTTTTTCTTAAATAGCATCCTAAATATTACCTTTATTCCAAATTTCAAGTTTCTAGCTCTATAAAATCTAATTATTTTCAATTTTTCCTTATTTTTCCATTTTTTCGATTTTATTTTCGAATTTTATTGTGTTTTTCATTTTACCTTATTCCGAATCCTAAACACTATCTTTACGCCGAATTTTAAGATTCTAAGGCTAAAAGATCAAATTATTTCCAATTTTTCAGACTTTTTCGAATTTTCCGGATTTTTTATTTTTTTCTTATTTTGTATCCAATACTACCTTTATTCCGAATTCCAAGTTTCTAGCGCAACAAAACCGGATTATTTTAAAAAATTTTATTTTTTTTCGATTTTTTTTATTTTATTTTCGATTTTTATTGTGTTTTTGATATATATATATATATATATATATATATATATATATATATTCTGAATTCTAAACACTACCTTTACACCAAATTTGAAGTTTCTAAGACTCAAGACAAGATCGTATTATTTTCAATTTTCCATTTAGTTGGAATTTGCTGAATTTTCGAGAGCTTTTTTTTTTTCGAATTTTCTGGATTTTACAATTTTTTCTTTCTTTGTATAATAAACACTACCTTTTTTCCAAACGTCAAGTTTCTAGGCATACGGGATCCACCTAATCTTTTTGATGACGCGTGATTGAGTGAGTGAGTGACAAAAAATCAAAACTTTCAGTTCATATATCGTTTGCACTAGAAAAGACAGAAATGTGAAATTTTAAATTTTGGTCTTATTTTCCACATACTCTATATAAACGAAGTTTCAGGTTTTTGGGATACACCAGCTCAAAGATATGAGGAGGTCAAAAGTGCCCTGAGTTGCTTCCAGAAAAGGATGCTTACGGCTGTGCTCTCTCGACTTGGCGGAGGCACTGCTGTGCCTCCAGATTAAAAATTAAAAATTCAGAAAATTCCAACAAATCAATCTTTTTTCAATTTTTTTCGATTTTTTCAATTTTTCGAATTTTTTTTTCGAATTTTCTGGATTTAATTTTTTTTTCTATCCTAAGTTCCAAATTTCAAGTTTCTAGTTCTACAAAATCGAATTCTTTTCAAATTTTCGATGTTTTCCAATTTTTTTATTTTATTTTCTGTTTTTATTGTGTTTTTAATTTTTCCTTATTCTGAATTTCAAACACTACCATTACGCCGAATTTTAAGTTTCTAAGGTTAAAAGATCAAATTTTTTTCATTTTTTCAATTTTTTTCAATTTTTTCGAATTTTTGAAATTTTTTTGCGAATTTTCTGGATGTTTTTAATTTTTTCTTTTTTGTTATCCTAAATACTACCTTTCTTCCAAATTTCAAGTTTCTAACGCTACAAAATCGAATTATTTTCAAATTTTCGACGTTTTTCGATTTTTAAATTTTATTTTCGATTTTTATTGTGTTTTTAATTGTTCCTTATTCTGAATTCCAAACAGTACCTTTACGCCGAAATTTTAAGTTTCTAATGTTAAAAGATCAAACTATTTTCATTTGTTTAAATTTTTTTCGAATTTTTGAAATTTTTTTTTGAATTTACCGGATTTTTTAATTTTTCTTTATTTTGCATCCTAAATACTACCTTTATTCCGAATTCCAAGTTTATAGCGCAACAAAATCGGATTATTTGAAATTTTTCGATTTTTTTCGACTTTTTCGATTTTTTTAATTTTGCTTTCGATTTTTTTGGTGTTTTTGATGTTTTCTTTTTCTGGATGCTAAACACTACTTTCACACCAAATCTTAAGTTTCTAAGACTACAAGATCGTCTTATTTTCAATTCTCAATTTTGATGGAATTTGTTAAATTTTCGAATGTTTTTTTTTTTCGAATTTTCCGGATTTTATAATTTTTCCTTTCTTTGTATCCTAAACACTACCTTTTTTCCAAACGTCAAGTTTCTAGGGCTACGGGATCTACCTAATCTTTTTGATGACGCGTAACGAGTGAGTGAGTGAGTGACACAAAATCGAATGTTTGAGTTCATATATCGTCTGAACTAGAAAAGACAGAAAGTTGTAATTTTAAATTTTGGTCTTATTTGCCACATACTCTAGAAAAACGAAGTTCCAGGTTTTTGGGAAACTCCAGCGCAGAGATATGGGGGGGGGGGGTCGAAAGTGCCCTAAGTTGCTTCCAGAAAAGTATGCTTACGGCTGTGCTTTCTCGACTTGGCGGAGGCACTGCCGTGCCTCCAGATCTTGCCAAGGCTGTGGTTTTCCTATTAGACTTAATGTTAGCTATATGCTCCATTTTTCTGCAACTAAATTTCCTCATGCCAATATAGTAATTCATTGATCCGTTTTCTTAGGATCGTTTATGTTCAAGTTAGAGATAAATCAAGATAATCTTAGAATCACCATGATTTTATTTAGAAAGGACTATCAAGCCATAACCAACCAGTAATGTCGGGAGGGAGGGAGAGATGTGAAAATTTTTGTGCGACCAACATCTTTTAACAACAAATATTTCATATATAAATTAAATAGAGTAAAGCCTGTGAAAGAAAATGAACCTGTCTGTAAAAAAAAAGGTCTATAACGTAGCCAGTCTATAGCGGAACTTTTCTATTACAAAATTCGTAAACAAAAGAAAAGAAAAGCATAATCCGGGGAAAATAACACAAAACAATAACGGAAGGTGTACTAGCTAATAGGACAATTATCTTAAAATCTATCTAAAACAAACTATCCCCATCCTGTGGGATTTGTTTTTCAATGTTTTACTTTATTTAATGCAAAACATAGATTGCATCCGACAACTCATAAAAAAGTCCTCCGGCCTGTACCGGCAGGAAAAGGTAGCTTTCCTATATCTTCGTTTTAAAATTTTAGCTAATGTTACTCGAAAACAGCAAGTTAAAATCCAAAGAAACCGTTTACAAAAGATTCGTTTACACTGAATTTGAATAAGAAATTCGCCAAATTATTGAGCTATAGCCAAGTTGGCTTCATTTATGAAGACTTATTTTTGTCGCCAAATTTGGCGAGATTTCGCCACTTGTCGCCAAGTTTGGCGAGAATTTGGCGCTAATGGATATGAATATATAGTTTTAAGCATATGATTGGGAAAATGATTACAACAATGAAAGAAAATAATTTGCGAGAAATCGCGTTCCCTAAAACTTATAAATTTATATTAAAATCATTAAAATTACAGACATTACAATACACTTTCATAAAACATTAAAAACATATTAAAATTGGACGTTTCGGATTTACATGGAAAATCCCTCTTCAACAACAACATTTCACTTAGCGTAAATCATAGTTCAAAAATATCAACAAATAGAAAATGCAACGTATCAAAATTTCGAAGTCAAAGTTACAGTTATAATAACACGGAGTATTCATTCGGGATTGCACCTGCTTGACCATTATTGACCATAAATTTATCGTTGGTTTTTTGTAATGTGCTGTTTTGTTTCAAAATGTCAGCCACCCTAGAATTTCAAACTGCTCTATCTCAGCCAATTTTTAAGACAGAGGTAAAACAAAAAATGCTCTGGAATCCTTGTATCAAGTCCTAACACCTAATTAAAAAATAAACTTGATTTTTTAACTTTTTTGTATATTTATTTCAGTTTTAAAATTTTTCGTGGCCGCCATCTTGAAACAAGATGGCGGACCAAACTGGCCAACGAACTCGGTCGAGGCATTGGTGAGCTTAATACACACAATTAGTTTCATCCAAATTAATTTATAAATACGAGCGTTATCGTATCAAATTATTTTCATTTTTTCAATTTTTTTCGAATTTTTTTTTTTTTTTTTCGAATTTTCTGGATTTTTTTAATTTTTCTTTTTTTGTATCCTAAATACTACCTTTATTCCTAATTTGAATTTTCTAGCGCAACAAAATCGGATTGTCTTCAAATTTTCGGTTTTTTTTTCAATTTCTTCGATTTTTTCAATTTTGCTTTCGATTTTTTTGGTGTTTTTGATGTTTTCTTTTTCTGGATGTTAAACACTACCTTCACACCAAATCTTAAGTTTCTAAGACTACAAGATCGTATTATTTTCAATTTTCAATTTTGATGGAATTTGTTGAATTTTCGAATGTTTTTTTTTTCGAATTTTCTGGATTTTATAATTTTTCCTTTCTTTGTATCCTAAACACTACCTTTTTTCCAAATGTCAAGTTTCTGGGGCTACGGGATCTACCCAATCTTTTTGATGACGCGTGAACGAGTGAGTAAGAAGTGACAAAAAATCGAATGTTTGAGTTCATATATCGCCTGAACTAGAAAAGACAGAAAGTTGTAATTTTAAATTTTGGTCCTGTGGGCCAAATACTCTCTATAATTGAAGTTTAAAATTTTTGGGATACTCCAGCGCGGAGATATGGGGGGGGGGGGGGTCAAAAGTGCCCTGAGTTGCTTCCAGAAAAGTATGCTTACGGCTGTCCTCTCTCGACTTGGCGGAGGCACTGCCGTGCCTCCAGATTTTATCGCCATAGTGGTTATTTTAATAAGTAATGAAAATACATAAACAAACTTATTTAACAAACCTAAGAGGCATTTTTGTGATGAATAATTGTTATTGTCAGGGGGGTAAATTGTAAACAATTAATAAATGGCTAGTAAATAATAAATAGCATTTAAAATCTAAAAATGGAGAAGTGGTCCGTATAAAAATACAAAACATAACATTATACGCTTGATATATGTAAATCTTTTTTCATTTTTTAATATTTCCGAAGGCACAGATAGAAAGGTAAAAATCTCTTTTCCAAATGCCAAATAGAAAATATACAAAATAGAATGCCAAATATACAAAATAGAAAAATATCTGCAAAAAAATATATTTACATAATACTACATCTGCAAAAAAAATAAGATTTAGAAAAAGTAAGCCAAATCACTGCAGATCCCAACAATCACATCGAAAAACTTATCACCAAAAAAGAACTCGCCAAATCTTACGGCACAGGAGATGAATTTTTCCCTCTGAATGCAGAATATTTTTTTTCTTGTACGATGGGTGATTATAATATAATTGTTTCATTTCACATACTACATACCGTTTGATACATTGGTACTTTTATGTTATCCTGGCGCAGTTGATAAATCGCCAAATATTGTTCCTATAACATTTTCATATTGAATTCATTTCATTTAAATATAAACCTTCACTCATTTAATTTAAAATACATGCCTTTCATTAATCCCAGTAAAAATGCTAAAAAGAGAAAAAAAAAAGAAATAATTCTATAAATCGAAACCTTTTATTTAAACACCAAAGAATTTTTTTTTTAATTTACACACGCGAAATAAAAAAAGCTGCTATTGCTGAGATTTGCGCCAAATCTCTAATACCAAGTCTACCAAGTTATTGCGGGGTTTTTCTTTCAAACAGAAAAAAAATACAGATTAATTTTCGATTTCTACTAAATTGAAATATATTTTATTGTGCTGAATATTAGTGCGTGCATATTTTTTGCTCCATGTACTCCATGAACTTTTCAATTCCGATTGTCTACGAAAATCTCCCGCCGCGCCGGTGAAAATGACGTACGCACAAAATTTTCGTGACGTATGTACTTTAATTGTGCTTTTTTATTTATTTTTTTAATATAATTTCCAAACGGTTTTGACTTTTATTCTTGGTAATAAATAGACGTCGTTGTCACCTTTATAGGTAGCTGCTGTAAAAATTTGAACGAAATCCGTTAAATATTTTTTGAGTTATGCTTGACGAAAGGTTTTAATATCCATCGTAGCTATATATGGGGCAGAGTAATACTGCGCTGTGTATGAGTCTTCGTTGCACTCAGAGAATTAAACTACGAAAAATCCTTCTGGTCTGTACCTGCAGGAAAAGATAGCCTCCCTGTTACTTGGTTTTGAGATTTTAGCTAATTCTACTGAAAATACACGAAGCTAAAATGCGCGGAACCCGATTACAGAAGAGTCATTCCCAGTTCTCGTCAATATTGAATTTGAGTGAGAATATCGTTAAATTCAACAGACTTAGCCAAGTTGGCGCGCTTTATACATGGCAACGTATTTTTATCGCCAAATTTGGCAATATTTCGCCAAATGTCGCCAAGTTTGGTGAGATTTTGACGTTGGTGAATATAAATGTATAGTGTTAAGCATGTAAGTGTTGAAATGATGATTACAACAATGAAAGAAAATTTGGCGAAACCATGTTCACTAAAACTCATAAATTAAACCATTTTATGGAGGAATCTTGCTGTATTGTTTCAAAATGTCAGCCACCCTATAATTTGAATCTGCTATATCTCAGCCACTTTTTAAGATAGAGGCATAACAGAAAATGCTCTGGAATCCTTGGATCAAGGCCAAACATTTAACGCAAAAAGTGTTTAGGATTGCTAATTTTTTGTACACAATTTTGAAACTGAAATATTTAAATGGCTATCACAGCGCCACCTTCAGGCGAAATATCCCCAAATTCAACTGGGACCTGCAGACCATAGTCAAAAACATATACAAAAAATTTTGGTTTAATTATCTGCATAACTTCATACACTTTTCGATGATAAAATAGTGAAAATGGAACAAAAATCGCAATCGCAGCGGCCCCTTTCGTCGAAATATCCCCAAATTCAACTGAGACCTGCAGGCTATAGTCAAAAACATATACAAAAAATTGGCTCAATTATCTGCATAACTTCATACACTTTTCGATGATACAATAATGAAAATGAAACGAAAATCGCGATCGCAGCGCCCCCTTTCGTCGAAATATTGCTAAATTCAAGTGGGACCTGCTGGCCCTTAATTTTTGGATACCAGTGTAGTATTAAAGATGAGTTTTATTTGTTTTTTGCCTAATATGCTATTTATAATAAAGCGTATGTATTTTGTTGTATTTTGATTGTCCACTCATAAATTTTGTAAAAATAAAAGAAACCTCAAAACTTCTGTTGAAAACATTAACATAATTTTTTAAAAGATGAAAAGTCATATTAAGATAGACACTCAAAGGAGAATTATCCTGCTTATGACAAGCTCCTTCCCCATTGTCACTGATGGCGCTGCAATTGTTATCGCATTACCGCTTCGCCGAGTGGCAATGTCCTATCCTAATGGTTAATCTGTGGCTGAAGTAATTAATTTTTTAAGTATTTAATTTTTGTTAAATAATTACTTGTTCCAAATGCCACTTGTGCTTATTCTACACAGTTTGGTCAATACTTTCAAATTACTCTATTTTTTGTGACCAAATTAATTTTAATGTGTGCTTTATTTTCAGTGGAAAGAACAACTTGTGAATCAAATGGACGATTTTTTTGCAACGATGGTCTTTGTATTCCCTGGTCTTTGAAATGTGACGGAGAACACGACTGTAAAGAAGGCGAAGATGAAGGAAATTGCAGTAAGTAATCAAATTATTTCAAGAAAAAATATTCAACAGGTCTAATAATTTCCCAAAGGATTAGATACTAAACTTTGAATTACCGTACAGCACAGTTATGAGCCACTACATTATTGGCAAAATGTCATTTGAGGCTTTCTGTGGTGACCAGAAAAGTTTTCGGTGTCTGTTAGTCTGTTCCACGATGACTTTCGCAAAAAGCGTCCGATTGGCTTGAAATTTACTAGATATGTTGATGAGATACTTGGATTAGTTGTATACTTTTTGAATTAATTTGGTCCATTCGAACGAAAAATATAGAACGTTTTCTTTTATGTCATAATGCCTTTCTATGGGAATTCAGACGATTTTCAAATTTTACCATTCATAGAAAAGAAAATGGGGCATTTGGACAGTTGATTTATTGAGATGTGTGGATGCTAAAATTTCCCTGTAGGAGCCTTAAACTACACCGGTTAGTTTGAAATTTTGTCAATATATTTGTCCGATTTTTTAAATTGGGTGTATGACTTTTGATGAAATTTTATACAGCTGTTCGAAAATTATAAAATATTTTGTTTTATCACTTTACATATTTGCAACTTTAACCTCCTGAGACCCGAGCAAAATAGCATACTTAATTATGATTGTCACCATTGATTCAAATTAGTAATACTTGTGTTATTTAATAGCTGAATAGGATAAGGCCGTTATTGAATAAGGCGAATATTATTATTCGTAAATAGTGGTATTCAAAAGTAAGCATCCGTTCGAATCCTAACATCAATTTTAAAGGACGGCAGGCCTCAAGAGGATATGTATTTGATTTTTTCCCCTTTTCCAACAGTTGCTTAACGACTATATTCCATTGTGTAAAGAAAAATCATTAAAATAATCCGAATTACAAAAGATTAAGCAGAAAGTCTGGATGAGGGAAATAAAATGTAAGTGAATCTTCTGTAATCATATCTATAACTTAAATTAACATCAAACATCTATATATATATTAGGCTATCGTACGTGGCACAGAAATCGCGATTATTTATCATTTGCCGATGGCAACGAGAGGTTTGTTTTCACTAATTTGCAAATATTAAGAAAAGTATTTGAGGTATTGATTTAAAAGTCACCAACACATATGTATAGAAAAAAATTTTGCATCCAAAAATACAATTTTTGTAAAAATTGGCCGACAATTTTTCTTATTTATTTTTAAAAACTAGCTACTTTCTAAAAAGGAAAGAAAAAAAAGTGCGAAATCAAACCACGAAACGCGTCATTTTGTTATTAATTAAAATATTTACTCCATTGTTTTACCTTATACAGTTTAACCTCATTGTTGTCCGCATCGTTATGACGTCAATGTTACGAATGCACGTATTTGCTATTTATAATATAGATTGAGTAATAACAAATAAATAATAATAATAAATGAATAAAATAATCTTATTGGGTGGAGATTTCCGTCAAGTCAGTTAGAGGTTCAAGATCACTAACAGTTTCAAGTTGCATAAAGAAGAGAATATTTTACATTATGCAACTCACAGCGAATATGCGGGCCTTTCAAACAGAAAGAGTGTTAGCAAGTTCGCTGTTACAGGTTGGCGAAAATGTCAAAGTGGGAAAACTATTGAGTTTCCCCCAATTTGCTATCCAGATATACAAGATTCAGTTCAGCAACTTTTCAGTAACATTGATTTTTCAACGGTGACACCCTAAAAGCTTAAAGGACGAGCCATACTAACAGTGACAAACAATTTGTCAATTAAAATTAATAATATCTCCGAGCTCTGAAATTTACAATTGTGTATATAAAGACGTTTTCGATGCAGAAAAAAATATATAATTGTGAATGGTGTAGATATTGTCACTATAAAATGTTATACACTTTTTTAATTTTAAAGAGTATCCAACAACTATTGTGTGCAGCAAAGTTTTTTTATATGCACGACCCTGGAAAAATACCTCTCTTTTTACATTTCTAAGTGGTGTCCATATCTTATGATGTGTATATATTTTTTATTTCAAAGTTTCCAGTCCTAAGTGGAAGAGTTTTTATGTATGATATTTATACGTATAATGCTAGAATTCGTGTATTCTAATATGCGTATAGTATTTAAAAGAGTAGGCACCAGAGTGCAGATACTCTGCGCAGGGTCGGCTAGTGAACAATGATTGCAACATTGCGGTTTAAATTGAATATGGATACTATTAAAATACTGTCACAAAACCACTTTACAGGGCCATATCAAGTTTGCTAAAATAGTCAATTCCAGTGGACACAATTATGGATGATTACCCATTAAGTTTAAAAGTCTCCAAATATGCCTATTTTTGGGTGATTTAAGCATGCAATTGCTATCGAAATAGATTAGGATGTATTTAGATAAGATCTTACAATTAAATATTACAGAATGACAATCAAAACTGTTTTTCCCAAACAAAAATTGTAAAAACATTAGATTTCTAAATTAGAGATTACTCTAGTAAAGTCAGTTTACATTTTCATAAGTAGATTTTCATAAGATATTTTCTCTATCAGATGCAGATGTTTTGAGGTTGACAGGTAAGTAAGTATTGCTATTAAAGTAATAGAAAAACACAAAAGGCCTGACAAAACTGATGCACATCCTAATAAAATCACAGTGTGAATTGGAATCCAAGAAATACAATAATAGTGATATATCACAATTATAGAAAATTACGAATGTAAATTTAATGAGACTAAAACGGGATCCCATAAAAGTACATTTTCAGAGGGGAAGAGCCCCCCCCCCCCCCCTGAAAATGTACTTTTTACTCTAAAAAAGGTACAAGAATAAGCAGTTCAAGAACATCATTTGATGAAATCATGTTTACTATTTAACACAATTTAATAGTTCTTAAAATGAATAGTTCCAGTTTAATAGTTCCTTTTCTGAATGTTTGAGAAAGATATATATGTTCATAAATATACATAATTAATCATAATTAAATTGTGGATTGCAAGCTATTAGATATTATGTAAAGTGATTTTACAATAAAAGATTGATTTGTAACTCTGACGTTGAGGCCCCTGATCTGCAAATTTACTAGTTGTTTTCACCTCAGTACTTAGTTGTAGATCCTTCTTCAGAGCACAAAACATCGGCTGTATTTCGTAGCTTCGATTCTACAAGAGCGTGATAGAAATTTGAGATACTTTAAACTGCATAGTGACTGGGAACATTTCATCTGCTTTGTAATCATCATTTTTATTTTTTGTAGGTAAAATCTAATGTACCGTTAACTGATTTCGCTTATCAGAACCAATTTTCAAATTTATTCAAGTCAGTTAAATTTCAAATCCAGGCCATTGATTTAAATTCCTTAATTATATTTGTATGATTCTTTAACAAGATTAGCAGAATGTCATGGCACCTTTTTCTGTTAGAAATGATCATCACATGAAACCGTGCTGGTGGTGATCATTGTTAAGAAATCAATCATAAGCCATTTTCCACAAAAGAATGCACTTTACAGTTACGTTCGGATATACATCAACCGTCAAGAATAATAAACTATTTTAATAATATAATTTTTAAAACTGTCCTAAAAATATTTGCTTAAAAAGAAGACATATATTTCTTATGATTGTCGAATAGAAAATAAAAGGATTTATTTCGTTTTAAACTTATATTAAATAGAATAAAAAAAAAACTATTTACCAAAATAACTATATAATACTTGCTAATGGACATTAATCCAATTGCAAGTATTATATAATAACTATATAATACTTGCATTGGTACAGCAAACCAAAGTACCCAGGTTCAAGTCCTGGTCCCGGCATATTTTCGCTCTGTTGGAAAAAATCTCAACTATGATACTCCAACCATTGAATACACGTACAAACGTTTAAACTAATTTTCGAAAAGCATCACTCAGGTCTTTAGTCGAATTTAAATTTTTAAAATGTAGTTTTTCTGCATCCTTACATCCTGTCTCTCACAGTAATCATTCGAATACAATCTCAACTGAAAAATGTAGAACATTGCCCCAACGTCATCTTGTCAGATTACTTCTTTAACCAAATAGCCATCTATTCTCCGAAAGCTCTCTCACAAGCTCTCATGCTGCTGAAATCTACCGACACTATGACTTAATAGTATTTAATATTTTCTACAATTAATGTATAATAATTCATTATTTCTCACCAGTCTGCTTCTGACCAGTAACATATCCAAAATCCAAAACATTCTGCTGATCATTATAATTCTTTGAAATTTTGCTCTCTTCACCTAGTTCTAACAAAGTTGAATGTTTGGAAATGCATTATAACTGTGTTTTAAACCTCATTAATAAAACTTTTACTCATTGTATCATAATTCTTAATCATTCTTGCACAGCTTGTCTTAGTGATGAGTTCCAATGCAACGATGGGAAATGCCTCAAAAGTTCCAGCAGATGTGACGGCCACCAGGATTGTCATGATGCAGATGATGAAATGGGCTGTGTAACCGTGGACAACCAGCATATAGTCTCAACTTACGAACCATATTCTGGCACATGGGGATTACTGTGTGCAGAAGACTGGAATCTTGATGATGGACAATATCTATGTCAAGAACTTGGTTATGGGTAAATAACTTTTTATATTTAATCTGTCATTTTTTCCAAAATTGTATGTACATATTTTATTGGAATAATGTTAATTCGAAACAACCTGAACCTAGAACTTTATTTGAATTAAGTGAAAAATCGTCGTAGCATGTTTAAGATAATTTTACCGCATATAATGATACGACACGTGATCAAGTTTATGTATGCCACGTCGATAAATAAAGTAGATTCCATACTTCATCAACTTATCGTCAGCAATTTCAAGTTTTATTTAAGTATTTTTTTCTTATTAAAAAACGCTTTTTTTCCAAATCTACGTGCACTGCAGTTCGCATTTTTTATCTGCTGTTTGAAATGTGTTTGTTTATCTTCTTTTTGTTTCAATTTCACTTTCAATTTCAATGAAAGTTGATAAAGTACTGGATTTTACTTCATACATTTCTGAAATTTGCCCTTTCGAAATTCCACTTTTAACTTTTCCCAGAATTTTAAATTTTTTTTTTTTTTTTTTTTTTTTTTGTTTTTTTAATGAACGATTTATAATTTTATCTCCAAGTTAATGGGACCCTAAAGATACTGTTTAGTGTTTATGAATCATATTCTTAACACTCTATATGATGGTAGTAACACAGATGATCCTGAGTGCCCTGAAAATGGTCTGAGAAAATTGAGACATGAAATAAATTTCAGTACAGAGGGAAATTTCGTTTGTTTGATAATTTGACACCCTCTCTCGGCTGCAGCTGCTGTGGAACCGTGTACGTTAATGGGAGCTGGTGAACGTAAAATCTGTTCGTGGCTTCAATGTCCTCCAAGTTTAGAATAAGTGTTACCTCTGGGGGTGCCAATCCACGTGCAGGTCTCTCACCTGGAAATGGTTCAAAATTAAGAGACCAACTCTTCTGGATGGTTCTTGTGAGTGCTTAAGCCATTAGGTAGGCCTCCCCATCCAGCTGACTCCTGACTCTTGGTTTGAGAATTTTGTTTATATTAACCAAGTTTTTGAGCAACATATTCAAATTAAGGGGATTTTTTTTATCATTGTTAGTTTTCACGATGTAACGGAGTTTTGAACTCTATTCAAATTAATCGGATTTTCTAAATATCCGAATTTTTAATTAACTGGATTCCACTGTAGAATATTTTCATGTTCCTTTTAGAGTTTCATAAGGTTCGATTCTTAACTTATCTTGATGTATTTCGATATCAAAGAAGTCGTTAGCTGCCATGGCAAGAATGCTTCTCCTCCGTAATAGTATCTTCAACATTGATGTTACTTTCTGACATCAAGGCTGTACTGACAATATTTACTATCAATTCCTTAAAATATATATAAGGTGTTACGTTATCTTTGAACAAATGTTTATCTTAATCCATTATTTGCCTCTGAAAACATTGTCACACTATATTACTATACTATGTCTTAAAATGAATATTCTAAAATTCTTTAAAATAGGTGGCGTATACATTAAGAAAATATTATTAAATTGATGACCAATTTTAAATTACGTGGTTAATGCATGTTTTTTGAGTCATTATTTGTTATATAAGCAAAACATGAAAATAATACACTTAAAATAAGTTATTAGGTTTATTCTAGAATATAGTCACCTCTTATTTCGATATCATGTTTCCAATTTGTTGGATAGTAAGTCGATTCCATGGGTAAAAGAAGTACTGGAGAAGATGAAAGATGGATCAAGTGGACGCTGCTCGAACAATTGAATGTCGGCCGATTCACCATGATTCTTCGCCTTAAAAAACTCAACAAAGTATAGAAAAAAGCGAGATGGACATCTCGCGAATTTTATGACAAAAACAAAGCCGAAGGAATTCCCATTTTGTGCGAATTGCTTCTAAGAAATGAGCGAACTCTTTTCCTAAACAATCTCGTCACACTCTTCAAAAAACATCAAAAGAAAAATTGTGTTGTGCCGGATTAAGCATCGAAAAACATTGAAAAAGCTATCTACTTAAAAAATGGCCAGTGCTTAATTTGTGCCGGAGCGCACCGGAAATATACTCCAGTACTTCTATATATTTAGTGAATATTTAAAAAATGGTCGGAATTCACCCGCGCTCATAAATACTACGCTCCGGAGCCCAACGCTTCCGGAAAAACTGAAGCCCAAATTACAGTTCGGCACACTACTAGTATAAATATTGATCGTTTTATTGCCTGTGGTACACATGAATTCGGGCGATCTGATTGGGCTACGTTGAACAGTCTACGATTCCTGCAATAATTGCTAAGGCAAAAATATAGTAGTAGATTGGTTGACGGAAGTGTTTGTTTGTAAACATGCTCTTTCCTTATTTTTAGTGAATATTTAAATATTAGTTGGAACCCACCGGAGCTTATAAATACTGCGCACCGAAGCCTATCAAAGCGGTTGTGTTTTGCTAATTGATACAAAGAAATCCTTCGCGAGTATAGGATTTTCTGAAAATTTCCCACTCCTGATTTTAATGTTTTTGACCTGTTCAATAGATTTTATTATATATAAATATAAGTATGGATAGCATATAGATATAAGTCGAAATATATTAAAAAATTTCTTTTGATGTAAACGAAATAGCTCCAAGTTTTGCAAATAATGTAGGAAAAATAAAAAGTCCTTCCGGCCTGTACCGGGAGGAAAAGGTAGCTTTCCTATATCTTCGTTTTAAAATTTTAGCTAATGTTACACGAAAACAGCAAGTTAAAATGCAAAGAAACGTTTACAAAAGATACGTTAATACTGAATTTGAATAAGAATTTCGCCAAATTATTGAGCAATAGCCAAATTGGCTTCATTTATAAAGACTTATTTTGGTCGCCAAATTTGGCGATGTTTCGCCAAATGACACAAACTTTGCCAGTTTTGTCGCCAATTTTGTCTCCAATGTCGCCAATTTTGGCGCTAACGGATATGAATATATAGTTTTATGCGTATGATTGGGAAAATTATTACAACAATGAAAGAAAGTAATTCGCAAGTAATCACGTTAATGTGCTGTTTTGTTTCAAAATGTCAGCCACACTAGAATTTCAAACTGCTCTATCTCAGCCATTTTTGAAGATAGAGGTAAACCAAAAAAAGCTCTGGAATCCTTGTATCAAGGCCTAACACGTAATTAAAAAATAAATTTGAATTTTTAAATTTTTTGTATATTTATTTTAGATTTTAAGTTATTTTACATCTTTAAATGGCCGCCATCTTGTTTCAAGATGGCGGACCAAACTGGCCAACGAACTCGGTCGAGACATTAGTGACCTTAATACACACAATTAGTTTCATCAAAATCGATTCATAATTACGGGCGTTATCGTATGACATAGGTCAGATATATATATATATATATAATTATAATATCTATGAATTTCAAAAAACATATCAAGTTCTATACTACTTAAATCTCCAAAGAGATAATCAATGATACTGTGTATACAGAATACCACATAGCTAATAAATACCATGTGCAAACATAATATTACCATAGCTGATGCTTCAATGGTAATTAGCCAAATTTTACTCATACCAAAAGAATATTGAAAAAAGAAATAGAGAGAAAGGGGAAAAAAAAAAAATTATAAATTGGAGTTGCAACTAAGTAAACACAAATGGATTAACAAATTAAATATGAACCATACACAATGGAAAATTGGACCACATGAGAATCAAATATGAATTGGACATGGAAAAACACATGCACATGTACTCATCAGCCTGGATGCACCCACATGTGTTTTAAATAATAATTCAGTGTTTCATAATTCCACTGGCATAATGCTAAGATCAGTAGAATCATCCAGGTACACTGAATTATTACCAGACAACAATTGGAAATACCAAAATTTGGAAACATTTAAATAGGAAATAAAAAACCATTAAGAAAATACAATATATTTCACTCACATCGATTATCCAAAAAACTGCAATTAACACCTCACTAAATTACCACGAGATAACAGTTTTGAAATAATAAAATTGGAAATATGAACTCTTAAAGTGTAGATAAAATATTTTACTCACAATAATTATACAGAATCCTTAAAATGTCACAACGTCTACATAATATTCACATCCACATGGCAATGCATCATACATGTTAACTAAGTCGAGTTGAGAGAAATGATTTGTAAGACAAGTTGAGAGCACACTTTTTTTAAAACACAACCCCATAAATGACACCCAATCACAAAATGATTCAAAAACACTCAAAATAATTCTGGTTTTAATACACTTATAACAAATTTATATCCGTGAATATATATTACTCCATCCAATTTTAATTCCTGAAAGTAAAATTAATATACAATCAATAGCTCCCTCTATAGTTAAATTAAATATAATATTAACAATATTATCTACAACTACCTGAAAGGTAAAGTGTCGCCATCTATTGGTATTATAATAGTTCATAATTAATATTTAGTTATATATCCACTTTATTAGTTACATACTCACTTCATTAGATTTATTTATATAAATAAACTTTAAAAAACAATACTAACTTGTAATTTTACTTAAAATTCAAAAAAAATATAATACTACTATATGAATAAATCTACACAGAATTAATTCAACTTGCACAGCATTTCAGATATTCTTAACAAGAATATATTATGTAAAAGAGATATTATTTTAATTCAAATTATTTTTACTTCCAGCTGTGTTAATCCACTGATATTATAGACATTTATTAAATAATTAATGTTTTATTTTTACTACTACTTAAATATATATTAGACTTGTTTTTAAATAATTAATGTTTAATTTATACTACATTGTAAATATATTTTATATTTATAGATTAATTTAAATATCTAATTAAATAATTCATAAACAATTCAAAATATCTCAAAATTTATAATGTTGATAATTAATAGTATTACTACTGTTTTTCAATCAAATTAATGCAATGCAGTAATTAAAATACTTGTTAATTTTAATTATTCATAGACAAAAATAAAAACTATATATATTTATTTTTATATATATTGCAAATAGATATATATATATGAGTTATAATCACCAATGTTATCATTGTATAATTTAATTTGTTATTGTATAAGTTAATTTATAAATGTATGAAAACTGCACATCAATAATACCTTAAACAGAGGTGATCGGCAACGCACAATCACAACTATACAAAGTATAAATAATGTTCAATCAAATATTAAATTTCCTAATATGTTATAATTGTAATTATGTATGTTATATTTGTAATTTTCTACATAAAGTGTATATAATGTTCAAACAAATATTAAATATTAAATTTCCTAATATGTTATAATTGTAATAATGTATGTTATAATTATTATTTTCTATATCTTTTGTTATATGTTATCGCACACTAAAACAATAATTTATTACATACCATGTTTATATTTAAATTATATAATAAATGTTATTTAAAAGAGTTGATGATTGAATTTATCATAAAAATAGGATATCCATATATTTTTGCTTGATCTCGAATATATCTAATATTTTTGTTTTTATTTATATCTGAGCATAAGTATTTTATACGATGTAGATAATTGATAATTATATTTTTATAAACAGATTTATGTAAACATGAAGCATAATTGGTAAAAATATTTACTTTAAATGGGAAATCAAATCTCTTATCATAAATATCAAAAATTAATTTATAATTATTAGTAATATTAATTTTTAAGTCAAGAAAGTTTATATTATTATTAATTAAATCATTTTCGCTTAATTTAAGCTGAGTAGGATAAAAATTGAGTGGTGATGTGCAATTTTTTTCATTGAAATAAAATATGATAATGTCATCAATATAGCGATAAAATACATAATCAGTGTTCGGACTTATATTTCTTTCATAATAATATAAGTAAAGGTCAGAGAGAATACTAGATGCGGTTCCGCCCTGCGGAATTCCCTGGCATTGTTTATAGATAATATTGTCATATATAATGTAATTATTATGCAATGTAAAATTTAGTAAAGTTTTAAAAAAATTTACTGAAATATGTTCTTTTAATTTTAATTGAGATTTAAATTCTTTAAATAATATACACATTGTTTTATGTAAATCTTTTATATCAATGTTATTAAATAAATCATTAAAATCCAATGTTTTTATGAATTTTACCGGATTGATATTATGTATTTTATTAATGAGTTGAAAACTATTTTTTAGGCAATGTTGGTTATTATGTTTTAGCGTTATATCATATATCTGCTTTAAAATATTAAGTAGTAAATTGCTTGCATTTTTATTATATGTGTTACAACCGATGGTAACAGTGCGAAATTTAATAGGATTTTTATGAAATTTTGGAATTATAACAAGATAAGGATAATTAAAATTATTACATTTGATTTTTAGTAATTTGTGATAATTTAATAATTTTCTGTTATTTATTTCAATATTTAATTTAGTTTTATTAAAAATATTACTTGTGTTGATTGCATTGTGAATTAACACTTTATAGTATTCTTTACAAATGATAGCATAATTATTTGGAGATTTATCTACATAAGTAATTATAAATTTGTTTTGTAATTCTGATATATGTTTATTTATGTTTTTAAAAGCTGCATGTGTAATATGATGATAATTTTTTATAATTTCATTTTTTAATTTATCATTTACAGAAAATCTCCATTCACTGAAATATTCGATTGGTTTATTGTAATCAACAGCAATTTTATATATAAACAAATCAATATCTTGAATAAACTGCAATATTATGGATTTGATATTACACTTATATGGAAGACGAAATTTTGTGCCATTATGCATTAAGTTTTGTAAAATAGGTTGTTCTACAATATTAAGATCACCAGTAATGATATGACCATGTGTTGTATTTATATACTTTTGATATTTTGGGTCATTACAATAACATGGGTAATTCTTTGAAGAGACCAAATTTTTTGCAAAAGAATTGTAATTAAAAATTTTACGTCCAAGTGTGCGATTATATTTATATGTCTTGTGAATGGTAAAATTTTTTATTGGAAAATTATTATTAATGTTGTTTATTATATTGTGTAAATTTATATTATTAAATACATGATTGGAAAAATTTATAATTAATTGTGTATTATTAGTTTTATATTTAGGTTTATTAGAAAGACTTGTATTTAATAGGTTTGCTCTATAATGTAGAATATCATAAAAGATATCACAAAAATGTGGAGAATATTGATTCTTTTTAAATACCTTGAAATATTGGTTTATATATTTCTTTTTTATACTAAAAACATGTTTTCTTATAGCAAGCCAACAATAATCATTACAAAATTGTGCCTCAAGATTATCAAGCTCCTGTTGAATCACAATATCATCAGTGAATTTTTTGTTATTATGTTTACCTCTACCAGATCTAGAAGTTTTTTTTAAGTTTGAAAAATTTAATCCGGAATAAAGATTTTTATAATTTTCATATTTAGTTAAATCTGAAAATACAGGATGTGATTTTTTGTATACTAATTGATTTAATCCATAAGGATATGTAGTATTAAAATGTCTTATATATTTAGATTCTAGAAAAAGTCGTTCAGTAAAATTTTTTTGTATTTTAAGTATTTTAATAGTAATATTTTTAAAATCATGATTTTTGAAATGAGTATATTCAATATTATGAGTTGTTTGAAATTTAGAATTTTTATATTTATCAATATGAGAACGATGTAAATTTAGCCGCTTATGTAATTTTTGACAAGACTGTCCAATATATTCCATGTTACACGAATTGCATTTCAATGAATAGATTACATTGTATATATATATATGGATATATCTATATATATAAATCAACATTTGGACGGAGGGTGGTTTTGGTGTCTGGGGGTCATGATCGGTGAAAATATATCGAAATTTTCCGGAACTGCTTTCCTCCGAACGGCTGCAATAGGTAGCTTTATACTTTTTTGTATTGAAAGCTACCTAAAACGGGTGGAGGGGACGAAGGCATACATCACGGTTGTTATTACTGCAGAATATTAGAGTTCCGGTACTTTTTTTGTTAGAAATTAAGCCCTGAAAATGTCGGCATGTCATGTGAGTAATTGAACCGGAGCGAATCGGGGAGATCATTTGTAATGGCTACTGCTACAGGTGGGGTGACTGCAAGGCAGAAAATGAGAAACTGCAAATCCCGAGCAAAGACAAAATCATGATCAGTTCAACTCGGACAGCAATATTTATATGCCCGAACGATCGCCTACATGCTCCTAACCTTTTTCCTTCGAATCGATAATGTGACAAGTAAATAAAATGCAGTTGTTAAAATAGGTGGTCAATTTTCAATGCGAATATAATTCGTTAGGTTTATTATCACTGAAATGCGTCCCTGCTACAGGCAAAACTGTGGTTCCAGCTTACTCGCTGTATATGAATCTCAGGACTCTCTTGCGCTTCGTGCATATCGTCACCAATTTACTTACAGCTAATTTGTACTTTATGAATTTTTTCTTAAGGAGTTCGTAACAACAGGATAAGAGGAATATTTACAATAATGGGTTTGCATGGCTCACTGTTCACTAAGAAGCATCCTACCAGCATAAAAAGCCAAATTAGATAAACAGAAAATTGACAACTTGATTGGTGCCAATTGTTTATTTATGTAGTTAGTTTAATTTATTATTTTATGCATTTTTATTTATTTATTTATTTATTTATTTCATGAAACAACAAGAGCTGTTTATACGTATCGATATATCAACGAATTACACTCGCATTCAAATATCATATTTTCAGGTTTCCAAGGAAATTAATTAAGGGATAACACCACTTTGACGTCCTGAAATTAAAGCTTTTTCGCGATTTGTTTTTTAAGAAATGCGAAGTGTTTTTAAAAATACATTTACACGAAAATATTAAACATATATTAAAATAGAAACCTATATTTTTTTCTAGTTGATATATTGCAAAAGTGGCGGATTGACAGCTGGTTGACGAGAGAACTTCGAAAAAATGTGGTCCAGCTGTGGACACGACAACTCATCGTAGACTTAACTTAGAACAATTAGACAAACATTTTTTTTAAAATCTAAAATATATCAAAATACGTAGCCGTTTGAAAAATATGCATTTTTAGTGAAATAGAATCAATTCAAAGTAAAATATAAATTTTCAACTAAATATTTCGTTACTTAAAGTTATACAAATAAGCGAGATATCAGCATTTCGAAACAATCCTAGGTATTTCACTAGAAAAATATGTGATGATTAATTTTTAAAAAGATTAAGTTGATTGGTTGAAAATTGGCGGAGCTAGACTGCCCACCGATTTTGGAAATGCTGTTCTAAAAGAAACGCACTTAAGCTTTCAGTACTGTTTACTCGCTGTTTTTTTTTTTTTTAATATATATATACTGTTTACTTTTATAAAAATAATGGTGATCGTTTTTTACTGTTTACTTTTATAGCCCCGAATTTGCTTTTTCACTTTTGATATCGATTAATAACTAATAAAATATTATTTTCGTGCACACAAAGAGTAGATTATACGGGGAAAAAAATTCCAAATTTTGAATCGGTTAAAGTGGTGTTATCCTTTAAAATCATTCGATTCTGACATTTTAATTGTATATGTGCATTATTAAAAAACATTTAAAAAATAATTAAAATAATAAATGAATTTATAGGCACGCTTTGACTGTTGAAAGAGTTCATGTTTCCTTCAACGGCACATGGATGGCTATGAGACGGGAGAATTTAACTGAATCTTCACTTTGGACTGAAAGAGTTTCCTTTGTAGAAAGTTGCACGAGTGGCTTGGCCGCAACAGTAGAATGCCAGAAATTCAGTAAGTTACACAATTTTAAACATTTAATGTATTCATTCTAATGATTTTCAGTTTATTGTAGCTATAAGTTCTCTGATAACGCCCTGAACAGGAGAAAGAAAGTAGATTTGTATAGAAATTCGGGTCTCAATTAAAGGAGGAACAGATTAAGGTATGGCCTTATGATAAGATTGGGCACAGACCCAAGTCCCCAAAGTTTAGGGGGCCACAAATCTGTAGATACAATTTTAACAAACCTCCAATAGAGTTTCATTGTTTACATAGTTTTATGTTGTACTACAGAAAAGTGTATAGATCATGAAAAAGAAATTCAAGCGTATGATATCTTTTGCAAACTGCTAAGCTGATTCATACTTAACTATACTATTCAATCTTATCGTTTAAAAAAAAGCATTAAGTGTGGGATCTAAGGTAAATTTACTCCAGTTTCAGTGTTATTATTATTAATGATTATTATTATTATTACTATTATTAATAATATTATTGTATAGTCCGTGTCAAAAAAAAAAAAAAAAGATACACTCGCTTTTATTTGCAGATTACTTACTGTAAAATGATAACAAAGGTGTCTTTAGACTCAAAATAACGT
Source organism: Maratus michaelseni (assembly GCA_963931845.1). Classification (NCBI taxonomy): domain Eukaryota; kingdom Metazoa; phylum Arthropoda; class Arachnida; order Araneae; family Salticidae; genus Maratus; species Maratus michaelseni. The sequence goes on from OZ007587.1 coordinate 193,955,310, forward strand.
CTTCTTTCAGAATATGAATGCAATTCTTAAAATACAATCCATCTACATATCACAAATTTCACCAACTTTGTTTTTATAAATAGTAGCAATTACTTTTGACATCATATTTGAGTTCCTTGAATCGAGGCAGTCCAAAAAAGTACAGTTTATACACTTTTTATTTAGTCTTCATAGAGTTATAAAAGAAAATATATTAGGAATATACCCACAAATTTAGAAAAATTAAATTAAGGTCTCACAGTAAAAACTTCCAGAATCACACCATAAAATTGTGGAGGTTATCTATAAGGTGGGTGAACCAAACGTGGCCAATGTCCCTAAGGTAGCCCACCCCTCAAAAGTAGAATTAATTTAATTTTTAATCACAAAATGGTTCTTCTACATTGTCAATCATGTATCTACAGTGCACGTGGCTGAATTTAAAGAGATCATCTTGATCATACGACATTTTATGCAGTAATTACACTATTGAGGAGTACTCGTTCTAATTTCCAGGTAAGAAGATATTTTAATTTACACATGTTTAAATTCTTAAAACTTTGAGGTATGATACTTTTTTGAAAGCTTATTTCCTTCTCTTTAACCACATTTACTTCAATTCTAAGACATGTATCAAATTAATACTTTTACCGTGCAAATGGTGGCCATATACGCATGCTCCCAAGTTGACCACATTAGAAAACAAATGTGGAAATCAGTGTAGTAAGGGTGATTTTCAAAATTTCTCCATAAATATCTCAAAAAACTTATTAACATTTATTGTTAACACCATAGATCAGTAACTCCCAGAAAAAAATCCCTGAACTACCGTGCACAAAAAGTGCTTCAAAGTCTTTACGTGTCATAAAATAGATTAAGAAGAAAAACTTGATAGATATCAAAAGAAAGAAAGGATCACCAGAGCATAATTGTAAGCAAAATAGTTTGCCGAGTACTTTTTTCTTATTTTAAAAGTGATTTCAATACATGGGCCACCTTTGGAACACTATGCGCCAAAGGTGGCCCACATGCTACAATTTTGAAATTGAATTATAAAAGTAATTAAATTTGTTTTTACAAAGAAAAATATACTTGATATATATTAGAGATAAGTGTAAAATTTTACATACAAAAATTTCAGCCACACACCCAACCAGAAAATTTAAAAAAAAACTTAACTATAGCCACCTTTGGGTCACTTACCTTACATAAATTAAAGTCTCATTTTTCAAATTTTATTAAAAAAGTATTTTTCACATAATGTTTCTGCCTCCTATAATCAATTTTCTTATATGTGATTCAATGGTAGCAGAATACAGTTCTTTTAATCTTTGAAAAGTAAAATTTCGCTATATCTTGTAAAATAATGATTAAAATGAACTGTTAACTTACACATTCATGTTTTTGACGATGCCCGTTCTGTTTATGTAAAGATTGATGTAAATCAATCTTAATTTTTATATGAATTTATTAATAATTCTTATAATTAATATTATGCTTTTGAGTTTAAAAAAAATGAAAGAAAAAGAAAAAAGAAAATCTAGACTATGTTTGAATAGTTCATTCAGTGTACAAAAATTTTAAAACGCATTAGTTTTTGGATAGATATAAATTAAAGTTTGCCACGTGAATTTAACATCAGCAGCCTTAACATTTGATTTCTTCTAACTCCATCAACATTTAACAAAAAATACATAAACTACCTACTTTTTTGGGATGACTGGATCCAAAGAACTCAAATAAAGTGTCAAAAGTTAACGTTTCGATATTCGAAAAATCGAAGTTGGTTCAATTTTTAATATGCAGACTACCCTGTTTCAAAAATTATATTCATATATTCATATTCTGAAAGAATACATTATTCCGAATCTAATGGTACTTCTGGTGTGATATTATAGTAAACAGTATGCGAGTTTACATGAGATACATGAGAGTTCACATGCGATATGCATAGTCCGGCCCCTGAGTTAAAGTTCTGCATCAGGTCCAGTAATTCGACTTTTCTTGAACCCGATCCAACGCAAGTGATCTTTTTTTTTTTCTTCTTCTTTTTTTCACTGAATGTACATAAATCTGACATTTTGCCGTTTATTTATTTTTTAAAATCTTGTTTATGGCATTAAAAATTATCTGATATAAGGATATATACATAAGAATTATTTTCCATTCCTATACAATACACACATGGGCTCTCCGCCCCTGGCAAGCCTGTGTCTAGGGCCTCCACAAGTCATAGTCCGGCCCCTGAGTTAAAGTTCTGCATCAGGTCCAGTAATTCGACTTTTCTTGAACCCGCTCCAACTCGGGTTCAATTAAAACCAAGTTATTCGTTCAAATCGGATTCACTCTATTTTTTTCTGTGGTGTGGGTTGAAGTTTTTTGTTGTCAAATAAAGTTTCAGGATTGGGTTTTGGTTCTTAAGGATCAGTTTTATGTATACCTGATTTTAAAAGCGTAAGAACAGAATATTATTTCAGGTGAAAATATTAGTTATTTTAAACATGACTAAGTATATATATTCATATTTCTTTATAAAATATAATATTAGAGACATGATTGTAGACTTTTTTTCCATACTTCCGTTAAAAAACATTTTTTTCGGGTTTTGGGTCAGTTTTACGTAAATTATTTTATCAGGTTCGAGTCAGGTTTTGGATTGACTTCATGTGGAATTTTAGAATTTGGATCGTATACAACCCGACCCATGCAAGGCTCTAGCATGAATATTCATATAAGTAGAAAAAAGTAGCTTCGATTCTGCATTAATTTAGTCGTTTTTATTTTGTAAATATTGCATACATATAAACTCGTGTTTGTAAAAATTGCAACACCACGAAGGACTCATCAGAATTGAATGAAACTTATTCTACACATGACCTGTATTGGTAAAAATAAATGATTAAATTTACAAAGCCAGTAAACACCATTACATGCCGAAATTCAGCATTTGGAGCAGCCACCACGCGTTGCAATAAGTGCTTCTATACAATGTGGTGTCGAATCTAACAGATTTTGAATCTGTACCTGAGGAAGAGCATTCCACATTACTTCTAACCAAACTTCAAATTCATCTGTATCAGCTACAGGAGGGCGTTACGAGCAAGACGCCGACCAACAAAATCTCAGACATGTTCAAAAGGCGACATATCCGGTGAATAAGCAGGTCAAGGAAGAAGCTGTATCTGTTGTGCTGAAAAGAAGGTTTGGCCATTCTTAGCAATATGTGGACGAGCATTATCCTGTTGAAATACAGCACCAAGAAAGCATTGAAGGCACGGTACGACCCCGGGCTCCAGAACTTCTCTGATGTACCGGTTGCTGTTTAAATTACCCAGAATTCTTTGTCTGAGATCGTCCAAGAAACCCAATGGCGCCTTAAATCATCACACTTGACTTTCGTCCAATATGACGGTTGGCTAACACAATCATGTAGGTGACGTTCACCGATATAGCATATAACGTGGATGCGGCCATCACTGCACCCCAAATTAAAGTGGGATTCTTTAGAAAAGATGAGTTTGTTGCCAATCAACACGCTAGTGACTATGTCGACGAGCCCATTTTAGCCGCAGGCGCCAATGGTTTTGCGTGAGGGAAATCTTGCACGCAATCCACGGTGCAGCAAACACTGACAAATTAATTGTTGAAGCAGAAAATGATATACCTGTGACAGTGCTCCAATTTTCTGCCAACTGTCCATATGAAACTGTATGATCCATCACTTCCATGTGGATGAGGTGTCTATCATCTTGTACTGACGTAACATTTCGTCATCAACTGTCGGATTTCCAACTCATCTGATTCTCTTGTATCCACTACAATACATCTACATTCGCATCACTGTCGTGGCATTGCACTCCATATGATCTACTATTGCACGATAAGAAAAAAACCTTCATGTAGCTCGTCCATCATTCCTCCTCGTTCAAACTCAGTAGCTTGCTCATATAGCGTCTTCTCTCGTCGTCGACTTATAGTGATTTCTCATGAAACGCTTACCACTGGCAGAGAAACAAATACATACTATTTTCAACATTCCACTAGAGCTTTCGATTCATGCGGCTAAATGAGCAGTTCAGTAGGCACTGCTCAACCCATACTTGCGCGGTAATTTTGAAATTCTATCATTTTAATAGAACACCCTAATTTACATTTGCTGACATTTTCAGCTCACTCTTCTGATTCCTTCTTGGTGATACAATATTTACAAACAGGGGTTTATTTCTATGGAATATCTAAAGGGAGATCTCAGGAATAAATCTTAAGCTAAAATTCTTTATGAAGTAATACATATTGTCTTATCCGTTTGTGAAAAATGATCTGAAGCATACAAAACCTAACGAATCACTAAATTTATAATTTAAATCACGCGGACCACTAATAGTATTTTTTAAAAAACATACATTTGGACAATAATGATCAGAGAACTTCTATTTTATTAATATGAAATGTGCCTATTTAATATAACAAAATTATAAACTCTTATTTAAGTGTAAGAAAGTCGTAAATTGTGTTGACTGATATTGGTTAAAATAGCCCATCTCATTTACAATTAAAAAGAAAAAAAAGGTGTACCGGGGAAAATCTTACATCATCATAGTAACTCACAGCATTCCAATTGATACTAAACAATATTTCTCTCCTATGCCACTTGACCAAGCTGGTTGTTATTCCCGTGATAGAAGTATAACCTTTGCCTCTACTTTCTTCTGTATAAATATTTTTCACAATTGAATCCATTTGGACACTACACTGTTAACTAGTATTTTAAAACACAAATTGCACAAATTGTGCTTATTAGTTGCTAAAATCAGTGTAAAAATTGTTTTAAACTCATAAAAGAGCTAAAATCCTACATGTTTCGGCTTTAAACTTAAAGCCATCATCGGGGAAGAGGAACAACACAAACGACTACTGATCTTTTAATTTAAGACACGAGAAAATTGAAATCAACAGTATGGAAAAATTTAAATAAAATAAGCGGGCGCTCTCTGTTGCCAAAGAGCGAAAAACAAAACAATGAATTAACAAGGGGTTAAAAATGTATCCCACAAACTAGGTATGTTGAAAGAAAAATTATCATTACAAATACAATCTTTTCTAATTTTAATTTCCAATGATTCCCTAATGGCGGCTTTAAATGGGTTATTGAACCTATGGATAATTCTTGCTTTATCGAAATTAATTACAGTATCATTATTTTTAGCGTAAAACCGGGAGAGTGCAGTGGATAACTTTCCAAATTTTATGTCGTTTTTATGCTCTTTTAAAACGTTTTCTCAAAGCGTTTAAAAAAGAAAGAGTAAAAAAAAAAAGAATAGCCACAAAAAAAAGAATAGAATTTTTAAAAGAGTTTAACGTTTTTAACGTTAAACTCTTTTCTTACGTAAATTCCAATATATACCTATTATATTTGAAAGGATTAAAAGGGCCCTCCGTACGTAAATTCCAATATATACCTATTATATTTGAAAGGATTAAAAGGGCCCTCCGTAAATACAATATCCATCTTATTGCTGTCCCTCCCAGAAAATTGGTTGACTTAGTTTCATGTAAATTAGATCCTATCCCCCCTGATCAATTCGCAGGTGTTTATGAAATCCCCATTAGCTTAAATAATAATAGTATAATTTTTTACATTGGTATGACTAAAAGAAAGTTTTTGGAAAGGTTAAAAGAGCATAAAAACGACATAAAATTTGGAAAGTTATCCACTGCACTCTCCCGGTTTTACGCTAAAAATAATGATACTGTAATTAATTTCGATAAAGCAAGAATTATCCATAGGTTCAATAACCCATTTAAAGCCGCCATTAGGGAATCATTGGAAATTAAAATTAGAAAAGATTGTATTTGTAATGATAATTTTTCTTTCAACATACCTAGTTTGTGGGATACATTTTTAACCCCTTGTTAATTCATTGTTTTGTTTTTCGCTCTTTGGCAACAGAGAGCGCCCGCTTATTTTATTTAAATTTTTCCATACTGTTGATTTCAATTTTCTCGTGTCGAAAATTAAAAGATCAGTAGTCGTTTGTGTTGTTCCTCTTCCCCGATGATGGCTTTAAGTTTAAAGCCGAAACATGTAGGATTTTAGCTCTTTTATGAGTTTAAAACAATTTTTACACTGATTTTAGCAACTAATAAGCACAATTTGTGCAATTTGTGTTTTAAATATTTTTCTTTTATGTTATTATATTTTTATATTTTTACCCAAAACTACAATGACATTATTTTTGTTTCAGATTGTGGCGAGTATACCAGCATTCTACATCGTAGAAGAAGAGATGTTATTAGTTCTTCATCTAGTCAGTGGCCATTTATAGGCTATACTTCAACATTCCGATCAAAGAAGGGCTGCTTATCAGAAATTTTAACTCCGATTTGGCTCATCACATCTGCCGAATGTCTGCTTTCAATCAGGTATGTTTTTATCGGAAATTTTAAAACTTCGGTTAATGTATAACTGTTAGTTCCTTAAGTGAAGAAAATAATGAATCAGTAGATAGTCAGTATAAGCACTGGAAATCAAAATTTCAACTCGAATTGATCCATATATTGTGTATATTTCTATTAGTTACAAAGCTAAATATAAATTATATATTATGTATGCAGAATATAATATACGCAGGCGAACATACTTAGTATGACATATTTTCAATATTTCATATTACTATGATTTGCCTCCATATTAAAATGCAATACACATTTTAAAGTAAGCACGGTATTAGAAATGTTTGTAACTCTATGATAATCTAATTTGTTAACTTTTCTTAAACTTTATTCGAGGATTTCTTTTTGTGTGCGTGTGCGTGTGCGTGTGCGCGAGTGTCTACATGTGTTTTCAAAGCCATGCATTTATATCACACAAATACGATTATAATTGAGGAGGTTAGAATGACAGTGGAGTAAGTCAAATTTATAGTGATTTGAGAAATGAGGGGTTTTAGTGAAAGTTGCCGCATCCCGTTGCATTAAGGGACCTCTCCCCTCGCGCGAAAAGACCCGATCACTAATGTTAACCCTATGAGGCATTATTTTTCTAATATCTCGTTTGCATTTCAATATTTTTAAACGACTTTTTTTTGCCGGTTCCAAAAGTGGAAGTATATTCGTAAAAAAAAAAAAAAAAATCTGCAAAGAAAATCGAAAAAGTAATCAATGGCGGAAATAGAGATTGATCTCATTTAACAAATGAAAAAACAATCGTTTAAAAATATTGAAACACAAACGAGATATTAGAAAAAAAGTCCTTCTGGCCTGTACCGGGAGGAAAAGGTAGCTTTCATAGTCCATGTTTTTTTTGTTTTTTAATTCAACTCATTTTACTTAAACACGCGAAGCTAAAATGCTTCGAACCCGATTATAGAAGATTCAATCCCGGTTTCGTTAATACTGAACTTGAATGCAAATTTCAACATTAGAGTTACAGCATAACAAAAATCAGATTATTTCAAAATGTCAGCCACCCTAGTATTTCAAACTGCCATATCTCAGCCATTTTTTTTAAGATAAAGCCAAAACAAAAAATGTTTCGGAATCCTTATATCACGATTTAACATTTAACTGAAACACCTTTTTCAATTTATAATTTTTTATGTATATTTTTGATTTTTTTTTAAATTAAAAATTTAATTGGCCGCCATTTTGAAAAAATATGGCGCATGCAGTTGGCCAACGAACTCGGTCGAGACCTTGGTATGTTCTGTACACATGATCAGTCACATTCATATCCGTTCAAAAATACGAGAGTTACAGCATGACATATGTCAGATATATATATATATCAACATTTGTCTGGGGGTCATGCTCGGTGAAAATATACCAATTTTGTTTTAATTGCTTTCCTCCGAACGACTGCAATAGGTAGCTTTTTGTAATGAAAGCTTCCTAATAAACCCCTTAGGATTAACATTAGCGAGCGGGTCGTTTCGCGCGAGGGTAGAGGACCCTTAAGTGGTCCGACTAGTTCTGCCATTTAGCGACTGCATAAATGAACTATGACTTATCACACTGAACAGAAATTAATATACTTTTTTCAGTGAAAATATGGTTATCTAGATTTTCCAAATTTTTGACCTACTTCACTGTCTGTCTCCCTCAATTGTGTCTTGTAAATGATGCTATAGTAGAATGTTCATATAACAAATTCTTCATGCTGCTTTAGCCTTTGGCAATAAGCATCGAATGCGCTCCTTTTAATTTTTCTGCACTACATACACATATAGAAATTTTTGCATTATTTGATCTTAAATGATGTGATTAAATAAGGAAGAATTTTATGTTAAAAAATACTGGTGTCCGAATTCAAGGAAATTGCGCATCCTAAAAGGCAACGTTACGTGCCACCCATCCCAAATGGGAAATTAATCCTAATAAAAGGCTGAGCAAAATACGTGATCCACCTTCATATCAATGAGTAAAATGGGCGAAAATCAAATATAATGCAAATAATATATTTTAAAATAAATTTATTCTTAATTTAAATTTAAATGACATGCGGCTTTAATGAGTTAATTTATTTTTTACTTAATACTACTTTATTATTTTAAGTAAACTGAAATATTGCTATGTGGATTTTAATGCTTCATAATTTTAATTAGTTGAACATTTTTTTTTCTTTTTTATGTTCAAAAATGTGCCTGACTTGAATGAGCATGTATGTTAATTTTTCAAGCATTTATATTTTCCTGTTTCTTACATTTTCTCTAATTTACGTTTTATTAAATCCCACAAAAATTTTAAAAAAAAAAATTGCCTTTAAAAAAGTTTTTTTCCAAAATTCGATTTTTTTTAAATTATTATTATGTCAGAAATTATGTACTATATGCATATTAGATTTTACAAGGAATTTTGTAGTACTTACGAATATCGTAATTTGTGGAAGAAACGGCATAGTGTTTACGAACATAAAAAGTCATTTTTTTAATTGTGTCGTTTACTTTATTTTTAAGACATACCTAAATTTTTAAACGATTAACAAATCGATAATAATCCAATCTTAACTTTTACTCATGATTTTAGTTAAATAATCATCATTCAAATTCTGTAGTAAATAAATATTTTTTAAATCGCATGTTTCTTTACAATAAATCGGCAAATTAAATACGATCTCAGAAATTGTTTTGTATTAAACAATAGCATCAACAGATGGCGACACTATAAATATTTCTTCGATTCTAGGATTGAAATTGAGTCACATAATGAAAGTTTGCGATGCGCAATTTCATTTATTTTTAAGGATGTTTCATGTTTCATGCATGACTTGTAATCAGTTGTATCCGTTGCGTTTTTTATCAGCTAAGCTTGGAAAGATAATATAAACCAAATTTACCCAGTTACATCATTTAACCGCAATTCGTATCAACTGAAAGCTGACACATGCTTAAAAATGATTCAGGAAAGAGGCATTATTCACAAATTCAAAAAAATATATTAATAAATATTTTGGAGAGTATTTTTCTAATGAAATTAAAATCTATAAAGTGATCGTTGTCAATACTGTTTGTACTGAATTGAAACATTGCCTCAACAATAACATGTTTCTATTTTGCCAAAATTGGTGCGATATTGACATTACGCCATCTCAATTTTCATATTTTCAATGAAAATGCAATATTTAATCAATATTGACGTTTCATTACAAATATTGCCGATCTAAAGCTAATATTTAACCAATATTGGAATTTCACTGAAAGTATTTTTAATTAATACAATATTAGCAAAATATTAGGCTCCCATATAATCAATATTGGTTTGCTTCTAAGAATGCTTTCTCTGAGATTTGAATTCAGTCCCTGAACTAGCCACCAACCGATAATTATTATGCTGATCGGTTGATAATTTTAAATTATAAACATCTATTATATTAAAATAGTGTGTACTTCACAAGTACTTCACTGTCTGTGTGTACTTCACAACTACTCCTCCTAGAATATGAAACGTAGCGAGGTGAAATTAACACCAGTTATGTACATGTATCCGAGGATATCATATGAGCTCTCAGAGTTTTAAAATTTGACTTATAGTTATAGAAATATTATTTTTTTTGCAACTTTTAACGAAGTTTCTCTAAAGATGGCAACTAAATTACTCCCTTTTTGTGGATAAAAGAGGATAAGGAAAAAATAAAACGGATTATGGTATTTTTATTTACGTCATTTTCTCATTAAAATTTGAAAGAGAAATTATTTTCAGTTTGAATAGATGGTGGAAAAAAAATAAGTTTTCCAGGAAACAGCGGAGAAATAAAAACATATTTTGACATATTCAAGCTTCATGAATGGATTTATTCTATAGAACAAAAAATCGTCTGTTGACATATTCGCGTTTAAAAATAATTTCTTCAAAGATTTTTTTTTTTTTTTTTTTTTTTTAAATTTTAGCTTTACATTCAACTATGAATGTAAAGTAAACTCTACATTCATGCCTTAAACTAAGGAGCTATTTCAGCTATAAACTATTTCAGCTCCTTGCATTTAGGTGGACAATTATTGTCCCTATTCACAGGAATGTTCAATTTAAAGAAAAAGGATCTACTATGTTCAATTAATTATTTTTAAAAGATAGCTGTTAAAACGTTTCACGCAGGCGCTAAAAGTAAAATAATTAATTGGGTAAAAAATACATAATTTTTTTTTCTTGTAAATCATTTAATTCTAAAAACTTAAATATTTTATTATAATTTCGTCAAAGTGAGGTCAATTTCATTTCACCAGTTCCGAAATTAAAAACCAAATCTTAAAAGAACAATATATTTTTGACAAATAACATTTCACTCAAAAATCGCGTAAACTGAAAAATGTAATTTTCGCATTTTCTAATTAATCTACATCTTAAATACGATTTCTTACTTGAAATTTAGTATTTAATAAAATTAATGTTACATATTATTTTCTATGTACAATAATATTGGTTTTCTTTTTCCGTCAAGAAATCAAAAGATTTCATGCAATGTAAATGCAATACATCAGGTTGCCACACAGCTAAAGTATTATAATTCTGGAACCTTCCTTTTTTTAAAATGGAATAAGATGTCAAATGTCATTTACTAGATATAATCTTTAAAAGCATCATAAAAACTTTAAGAAAACCCATGCTTTTTAGAGAGATAAATCCTTCTTCTACTTCGGTGGAAACAGGCACATAAATAAGGGTGGGTTCATGGGATTCAAACCCCTCGCACTGATAATGGAACAGTTAATATAATGGTCAGAGTTTAGAAAATTCATAAGCATGAAAATATAATAGAAAATTTGCAAATGTTATTTAGTTTTTTGTAGATATAGTCTCGGCTTGTCACTTGCACAAATATTATAAACTAGCTGAAATGCCCGGCGTTGCCCATGCCCGTGATAATAACCTTAAAAATACCTAAAATGAATGTTAAATGATTTTGTATTTTTAAATGAAAATCTATCCAAACGAACTAAAGGACAGTCGTTATAGTTATTGCAGATTTAATGTCGATCTCATTTCTGACTCAAGTTCCTGAGGAAACCTAAATAATATAAAGCGCTCCCCCACCTTTCCTCTTTTAAACTCAAAATAATATACAGTATTGGCCAATTTATAAGTCCCATTCGAAAAAAATTTCAAAAACCTTGTTTATAAGATGATTATATTAAAATTAAATAAAAATCACGCACTCGTGGCATCATAATTCACTTTTATATTTTAACAGAATAGCAAGGCTACTATAATTTGTGACGCGTGCTATAGCCAGTATATACGTCAGGACACATGCTCGTTATCATTATCTTTTTACGCGTGAAGATTTCGCTATGGTACTCCATTCTGAAATTTGGTAATTTTTGAAATTCAATATTTGAAAAACGGCATAATCATTAGATTTGAAATTTATATCAAGAAAAATACAATTTTTTACCTTTCTGACGAAGTTTGTCTAATAATTTAATGTCAAGTACTTTTCGAGCTATTAATTTTTTCAACAACTTCAAATGTTTCATTTTCCGAGATTAATCTGTGGCAACGATTATAGAAAGTTCCACTCGTCAGCAACGCATAGCTTTTTATTAAAAAAGATTAACATCCAAAAGTAACAGCCAAAACGTTGAAAACAGAATATGACTTGTAAAAAAGCCCAATCTACTGCGGGTGTTTTGAAGACGAGACAATAAGGGGTTTTTTCGGTTTTTTTAATCTAATAGTAAAAAGTACTTGGAATTTTTGCGGCGATCCCAATAACAATAGCAATGATTGAATGGACTTTTTCATCTTTAAAATGAATCCAAATATGTATAAGGACAGAACCGGCCAGCAAAGACTGACGCCAATCAGCATGACTGATCACCAATTCTTCAGTGGAAATATTGAATGTATAAATAAGTCTTAGATGCTTTTAAGACAATATAAGATGTATGTAAAACAAAACAACGAAATGTTTAATCATCGAATGAATTCTGCTAGTGGTTGGGTATAAGTGACAAATTTGCTATTTAAAAGGATTTTCAGGGACATAAAAATCATAAAACGTTGTCATGAGGGATTATTTACGATTAATACTAATGTCCATGTAAGAAGAGAATTTTAAATGAGAAAATTAATTTTGAAACAATTCCAAAATGTTATTAACAATTTTCTACTGCGTACTTTCGGTATCGGGCTCTGATGACACAAAATTTTTCGTGCTCGAGCTCCCAAAAAAAAGAGCACGAACTCATCTCGAATATATATGTATATTAACTTTTTTTTTAAAGCATTTTTTCCGATATGGTTTGATTTTTATAGGATATTTTTGGCATTTTGTTTTTATTTATTTATTTATTTATTTGGTTTTGTTTTAATAATGCACATAAAAAATATTTTTGATATTGAATTTATTGTACTTTTGTCTAAGTGTGCAAATACTGTCATATAAAAATGTGGATATTTAAATCGATCTGAACTCCTCCAAAGCACTACGCACGGCTTGCACAGTAAATAGGAGTAAGCGATTGCGCTCTTTATAAAAAAAATCGCACGGATTCTTAAAAACATATTAAATAAGTTGGATGCTAAGCCTCAACTTGATAAGATAAACCAAAATTCAGCAAATTTGTGTTTTGATCTTTGATGTCAATTTTTAGCATTATTTTTTTATTTTCGAAACTATTTAAACATTCGAAACTATTAAAAATGTTAGTTCATATATTGAAGGTTTGTCTTCCAACTAAACAAGAATAGTGTAATTTTCAAAAAACAAAATGTCGATAATTCAAACGGATTAAGCGTGAGGGCCAATTCAAAGAAGCTTGTTTCAAGAAAATTTCGTTTAAAGTTTTTGAGCAGCCCTTTTGTCAGCGTGACACCGGTCTGTTAAACTGGTTGTCACGACTTAACCCTTAAATACCTGAATTTTTTCTTTTAGGATTGTGTTTTTTTTTTTATACTTATATTAAAGATTAGACACCAGAAATTTTAAGATAGATTGTTAACTTTATTTAGTAGCATATTTATGGAAATTTTACAGGATCAATATTTCTATATAAGAATAGTGGTTGCGAAGAACTTTATTTATTTATTAAAAGTTAAGTCAAAAGTGTCGCAAATTTGATACACTAGGCATTTAAGGGTTAAATATTGGTGGTACCAAAATCTGTTCTATATAATTTAAGGTTAAAAAAATGAAAAACCTATAAAAATTGTCTTTGAAAGTTTTCTGGGAGAACATCTCTTTAAGTGTATGATTAACCTTCCGACTACTGAAAAAAAAGGGCTATTAAAGAATTACCAATAGCGTCCTTTGGACCCACTTGTAAATATATTACATTTCCTAAATACAAAAGAACTATTGATTTACAATGGGAGTAAACTAATAAATAATACTACATCTTAGAAAATAGAATAATTAGAAAAAAATATGTTATAAATTATTATACACTTATTTTTCAAATTCATTTAGTTTGTAAATGACGCAGGCCTTCCACTAGTTCGTATTCTGATTGCCACTATATTTCTAAACGATAATTTTCGTGATAAGTTTTTTAGAATAGAAATATATTCCAGAGACAATTGTTTAAAAATAGTGATATTCAAAAGGGAAAACCAGTAGCTATATCTGATGACGTAAAAATGAACAAAGACTGCTTTTGGTCCAATGGATCCCTTTTGTTAGTGGGAAGGTTAATATAACAATGTTGTAAAAACATAAAGCAAAAATTTAATTCATATACATGTAATATTTTGTTTTTCAGCAAAGAACCTTTCAATGGCTCTGATTGGTATGTAAGAACAAACATAGGTCGAGATGTTGAGTCTGATGTGGCACAAAACCACGAAGTCCTCAGGATCATAAACCATCCTCACTCGTCGAAGTTCCGTTCTTTAACACTGAGGGATTACGATGTGGCTCTGGTACGTCTGAAACATGCTTTAGTTTTCGTTAGTGACAAGATCGGCGCAATTTGTCTGCCAGAAGAACAAGTTCCACCTGGTATCACTTGCTTCTCCGGTGTTCTAGGAACTGAAAAACCAAGAGGTAAGAAAATGAGACTAATTTTTTTTTTTATCTTTCATTTCTGAAAAATTTAGTGAATGGGATTATAAAGAATATTGAAAGGATAAAAAGTAAATCTTTGTAAAACTCAAAAATAAAAGTAAAAGTTTAAATTCCTAAAGCATTTTCTCTAACATGGAAAAACCAATATTTAAAACTAATTTGCCAGTCATAAACATCTTTAGCCATAAATTTTAATCAACTTTCATCGGCATGACAGTTATTGTATGCAAATCAAGAAATCAAAGTAAATAATTATGTTTAAGATATAAATTCAAAATTATTGTCAAAATAAGAAATTGATGCTTATATTTTAGGTTGTAAATCCTAATTAACTTTTATCTGTTTGACAGTTATTAATATGATTGGTTCATAAATAACCATTAACATTAAATTTAGACATGACTGTTGTCGATGCAATTGGCAAAACCTATTGCATCATAAGACCACATTAATCAAGCTTTATATCCAATTAAAGGTAAGTTCACGCCTATATTTGTTTAGTTTGCCCTCTGCTGGAAAATATCAGAAATGCCAAACAAAAACGGGGAGCACGCTTTTTTCGTGAGCTTTTTGAGGCTCTTTCCGTCTGTCACCTGCACGTCCTGAAACGGTCAGCCTCGACTGGCTGTTCTCGGAACTCTCCGTCATGAAACATGAACTTCCATCTGCTCTCAAACCGCTGGGTCTGATTTAAAAATTATCATGTAATTAAAAAGGAATAAAGTCAGATCCCAGGAAAGAATGACCTTTTTACATCGACTATACTACTCTTCCTCGATCGTAGAAAATTGACGGCATCATACTCAAAGGCGCCCTTGCAATCGTAGCGAGTCCCAGTTACCGGGTTCGTTATATATATATTGTGAAAGAGTTGACTTCAATGATGATAAACCCTCAGTTGATGATGATAAACCCTCCGATTTTCCATTTCATGTAAACATATTCATACACTATAGTTCACGTTTACATAAATCGGTCTTTATTAACATTCCACTCGCGTATGCACATAGAATTAAGCTATCATGTTCAGAAAAATATAAAGACTAAAAGCGTTAAATATATATGTTCACGAACTAAAAATTATCCACACATCATTAAATCTATTTTACATAAATGATATTTGTGTGTGTGTGTGTGTGTGTGTGTGTGTGTGTGTTTGATGTATTTCACATTGACATAATATCCATTTTTTTCTGGTGCGTTGGTATATACATTAAAAATAAACACCGGATTTGTCTTTTTGTTTATTTTTTGTAATGATAAAGGTATTCCTCACAGGCATTTGTGATCTCTTTATCTATTTTTACTATTATTATATATTAAAAAAATAATTTTAAAAAAATACATAAAAAATAAATAAACATAAAAAATGACAAAAAAACATTCATATTTTTTTGCCAATTGGCTTAAATGAGGATGCATCACAACTTTCCATGCATATGGATTATATTATTGATTTGTCCCATTCGTCATACCGTGTAAAATTGGATGAATGAATGAAGATGAATAGCTGTTTTGGATACTATATCATAACACAACATGTGAATTGGGCTACCTTTACATTGTCTTCTGCATTTATTTAAACATTTATATTGTATATTTTATGAATATTTTCTTAGATGTTTCAATTAATTTTGGTCCTAATTATATATAGTTAAATATCTGTTAATTTAATAATTCCATTTCAGCTTGATTTGTATTGCGTATACCTAAATTATTCATAGATGAAGACACTACTAAATTTCAAATAATTTCGTTGCCGGGTATCTTTAAACAATTTAATTTGCTTTAATTACATTAATTGTTTAATATAAATGTATTTAACTACTATTTAATCTGGTGAGCTATTTTTGCTTTGATCTAAACATTAATCTGTAAATTTTCTAAATGTATTTTCTTATTAATTTTATGAATTAGAGTTTTTGGATATATTATAAAAAAAATAATAATAATTTAAATCATTTTGATTAATTGGCTTTACTATTATTTTTGTAATATTTATAGATGTAATTTAATACGTACTTCCATATTTTTAAATTTCATTGTTAGTATGTTTAATCGTAACAGGGATTTTCATGCATTACTTTGAAAGGAAATTATCTAGTGTGCCCTTGTTTTCAATTTTTATCATTTGTGGTATGATCTATGTTTATGTGTTTTATTTTTCCTTATATTTTTGTTTTATGTATTTATTTTGACAAGTAATTGGGCACCTCTGTGAAAAATATTTATTGCGAACGCAGTTTTTCCACACTACAGATATTAGTTGTCTCTTACTATTTGCTTGTAAAATGTAGATGGTGGCTCTTGGCGAAGTATATCACTTTGCAAGTTTTTTTAAAAAATATATTCCTTAAATCTTAGTTTTTTTTAATTATATTTTTTATGTAATTTTATTTATCATTTTGTACTCTTGGATTGAGTATGATTTATACAATTTGTCTATCTCACGCGACCTGATTTTGGCACCAAATATGGAATGATTCATTTCTGATACTTTTACAAAATTGTATGTTATATATATACAGGGTGTCCGAAAAGTCTGGAAACGGTCAAATAACTCGAGAAATAATCATCGGATTGAAAAACGGAAAATATGCGTTCAATATTCAAAAAATATATATATTTAGGGAAACCAAAGTTCCCCCCCCCACAACTTTCCCCCAGGGGGGGAAGGGGGGGAGGGCAACTTTTGAATCTTAAATGATAACCCCCTTTTTTATTGCAGATTCGGATTATACCGAAAAAAATACGTAACTTTTGTATTTAACATTTTCTTCGGAAAAACGTAGATGGCGCTGTAATCGAGCCCAATGTAGGGATCCTACATTAGAGATGTCTAATGTATTCTCGAGTAATATGTAATGTAATATGTAATGTAATGTAATAACTCGAGAAATATACATTGGATTGAAAAGGGGGAAAATGCGTGTTCAGTATTTTAGAAGAAGGGCAACTTTGATATTCCTAAATAGATTATTCTAAAATATTGAAGGCGTATTTTTCCGTTTTTCAATCCGATGTACATTTCTCGAGTTATTCGACTGTTTCCAGACATCTCGGACACCCTGTATATTTGTATATATGAATGTATTAGATTGTATTGCTTAAGCTTACAACAAAATGACGCACTGATCGTCGCTTTAACAAGCAATTCTTAAATTAATATAGTTACTTTCTTGCATATTTTAAAGTATGAAATTCCTTAATTATTCTGTATTTTGGAATAACTCTTTTCAGTCAGTAAGTACTTTTAGGAAAATCTGAAAACATTCTCAAAAATTCTTTTTTTTTTTCAGCTCCACCGCCTCCGGTTCTGACAATAAACAGCTTGGCTTTACAAATCACAGATAGGAGGAATTGCAACAGAGTAGAACATTTTAATAATGCTATCAACCAAAGAATGTTATGCACTCAGAGCAGTGAAGGCCACACAATTTGTGATGTAAGTATCGAATCGAAATGCCTAATTTTAATAAAACTTTATGTGTTTTATGATTAATGACGCAGCATACTATATGAAGCAGATGAAATGTCGTTTTAATTATTTTTGCATTAAAATATTTTTTTTTTTTTTTGCTATCAATCTATCTGTATTATAAAGGACAAACGTGTCCGTGCGTAACGCTGACGTCATT
Organism: Maratus michaelseni; assembly: GCA_963931845.1. Lineage (NCBI taxonomy): Eukaryota > Metazoa > Arthropoda > Arachnida > Araneae > Salticidae > Maratus > Maratus michaelseni. The sequence goes on from OZ007587.1 coordinate 193,973,427, forward strand.
TTGCGAATGGCAATACATGATGATGAAATTTCGGTTTTGCGATTTTTCCTACTGCATTTTTTTAAATTTTTAACGATCGCACATTTTAAATATTTACACCGCTATATAGGAAAAAAAGTCTACTTTCAGATGCAATTTGTTTGAAAACTGTATCGTAATTTATTCATTTATTATAGCATTTAAATTAAATTTCAAGCATGATTTTTTTTAAAGATCTATATCTCTATCGCCTGCAGACGATTACAAAATATTAATCCGTTTGCACACTAAACAATATAAAAAGTTCAGCGTTTATTTCCAGCTAATATTCCATAACGAAATTAAAACTTTATTAAGCAATAAATAAAAGACAAATTTAATAGAAATCTAATCCAAATAAGCGCTTAAAACCGCTGAAATTATCATAGTAAGAGAAACTGCTGTATATAGCGAAAATTTTAGCGATCTCTTCGGCTATTAACTTCTGGCACGAGGCCAACACGAAATTACCACTTTTAATAAATTTCAAAATTTTATTTCAATATATAATTTGACATATTTCAAATAAAAATGCTCTTTGGTGTTTTGAAGGGGCAATCTAAAAAAAATTACTAAATGTAAAAAATCTATTTGAGTTTTCAGTAAAAAAAAGTCCTTCCGGCCTGTACCGGGGTGAAAAGGTAGCTTTCCTATATCTTCGTTTTAAAATTTTAGCTAATGTTACACGAAAGCAGCAAGCTAAAATGCAAAGAAAACGTTTTACAAAAGATTCGTTAATACTGAATTAGAATAAGAAATTCGCCAAATTATTGAGCTAAAGCCAAATTGGCTTCATCATTGAAGACTTATTTTGGTCGCCAAAATTTGGCGATATTTCGCCAAGTGTCGCCAAGTTTGGTGAGAATTTGGCGCTAACGGATATGAATATATTGTTTTATGCGTATGATTGGGAAAATGTTTACAACAATGAAAATTTTTGTAATGTGCTGTCTTGTTTCAAAATGTCAGCCACCCTAGAATTTCAAACTGCTCTATCTCAGCCATTTTTTAAGATAGAGGTAAAACAAAAAATGCTCTGGAATCCTTGTATCAAGTCCCAACACTTAATTAAAAAATAAACTTGAATTTTTAACTTTTTTGTATATTTATTTTAGTTTTAAATATTTATTAAATCTTTAAGTGGCCGCCATCTTGAAACAAGATGGCGGACCAAGCTGGCCAACGAACTCGGTCGAGACATTGGTGAGCTTAATACACACAATTAGTTTCATCCAAATTGATTTATAAATACGAGCGTTATCGTATGACATAGGTCAGATATATATATATATATATATATATATATATGGATATCTATATATATATAAATCAACATTTGAACAGAGGGTGGTTTTGGAGTCTGGGGGTTATGATCGGTGAAAATATATCGAAATTTTCCGAAACTGCTTTATACTTTTATGTAGCTTTCAATACAAAAAAGTCCTTCCGGCCTGTACCGGGAGGAAAAGGTAGCTTTCCTATATCTTCGTTTTAAAATTTTAGCTAATGTTACACGAAAACAGCAAGTTAAAATGCAAAGAAACGTTTACAAAAGATTCGTTAATACTGAATTTGAATAAGAAATTCGCCAAATTATTGAGCAATAGCCAAACTGGCTTCATTTATGAAGACTTATTTTGGTCACCAAATTTGGCGATATTTCGCCAAATGTCGCCAATTTTGGCGCTAACGGATATGAATATATAGTTTTATGCGTATGATTGGGAAAATTATTACAACAATGAATAACATAATTCTGCATTTTTTTTTTTTTTTTTTTTTTTTTTAACCATTGGGAAAATGGTTGTTGCTTTCGGTCGAGAATTTACCAAATGATGTACGCACTTTACTCTTTTAACCGCTTGTAACGAAATTCTGTAACTTTATAAGAGTTTTTCTTTGAATAGGCAATAGAAATGCATAAAATCGTTACAAAAATGTTAGTTACAAAAAGGATAGATGCAAATTATCAGACATGAAAAAAAGCCGAAATTTGGTACTTTCGTGTTATAGCGGCCCCCCAGTATGAATCGCCAAGCGATCAAGATTTATCGCCAAATTATAAAGCATGTATGACATTATAATAATATATGATACATATATAACATTTTTTGACGTATGTGGCCAAGTTTTAGTCATATATGATGCATATATGACTATATATGATGTATATATATCACATGTGTATGTGATGTGATGTATATATATATCACATGTGTATGTGATGTATATATATCACATGTGTATATGATGTATATACGACATATAAGACGTAAATAATATGTGTATAATGACGTATAGGGCACATATAGGAGTGTTTGGAATATATATATATATATATAAGCTTTGCGATGATCTTGGCGAAATCATAACTGCAACCTTGGCATAATCATAATTGTGGGGGCCGCTGTAACACAAAAGTACGGTAATTTTTTTTTTTTTTTTTTTTTTTTTTTTTTTTTTTTTTAAGCTTTTGGAACATTTTCCCAATGGTTACTGTAATTAGTTAAATTATATATATATATTAACGATGCTTGTGCGATCTTACTTTTAAACATATGATGATATCTAGAAGAATCAGTATTACCGATGCAAGGAAAAAAGTCCTTCCGGCCTATACCGGGAGGAAAAGGTAGCTTTCCTATATCTTCGTTTTAAAATTTTAGCTAATGTTACACGAAAACAGCAAGTTAAAATGCAAAGAAACGTTTACAAAAGATTCGTTAATACTGAATTTAAATAAGAAATTCGCCAAATTATTGAGCAATAGCCAAATTGGCTTCATTTATGAAGACTTATTTTGGTCGCCAAATTTGGCTATATTTCGCCAAATGTCGCCAAGTTTGGCGAGAATTTGGCGCTAACGGAAATGAATATATAGTTTTATGCGTATGATTGGTAAAATTATTACAACAATGAAAGAAAATAATTTGCGAGTAATCGCGTTAATGTGCGGTTTTGTTTCAAAATGTCAGCCACCCTAGAATTTCAAACTGCTCTATCTCAGCCATTTTTTAAGATAGAGGTAAACCAAAAAATGCTCTGGAATCCTCGTATCAAGGCCTAACACTTAATTAAAAAATAAAATTTGAATTTTTAACTTTTTTGTATATTTATTTTAGTTTTAAATTTTTAAGTGGCCGCCATCTTGAAACAAAATGGCGGACCAAGCTGGCCAACGAACTCGGTCGAGACATTGGTGAGCTTAATACACACAATTAGTTTCATCAAAATTGACTTATAAATACGAGCGTTATCGTATGACATAGGTCAGATATATATATATATATATATGGATATATATATATATATATATATATATATATATATATATATATATAAATCAACATTTGAACGGAGGGTGGTTTTGGGGTCTGAGGGTCATGATCGGTGAAAATATATCGAAATTTTCCGGAACTGCTTTCCTCCGAACGGCTGCAATATGTAGCTTTATACTTTTAGGTAGCTTTCAATACTAAAAAGTATAAAGCTACCTATTGCAGCCGTTCGGAGGAAAGCAGTTCCGGAAAATTTCGATATATTTTCACCGATCATGACCCCCAGACACCAAAACCACCCTCCGTTGAAATGTTGATTTATATATATAGATATATCCATATATATATATATATATATCTGACCTATGTCATACGATAACGCTCGTATTTACAAATCGATTTTGATGAAACTAATTGTGTGTATTAAGGTCACTAATGTCTCGACCGAGTTCGTTAGCCAGCTTGGTCCGCCATTTTGTTTCAAGATGGCGGCCATTTAAAAATTTAAAACTAAAATAAATATACAAAATTTAAAAATTCAAATTTATTTATTAATTACGTGTTAGGCCTTAATACAAGGATTCCAGAGCATTTTTTGGTTTACCTCTATCTTAAAAAATGGCTGAGATAGAGCAGTTTGAAATTCTAGGGTAGCTGACATTTTGAAATAAAACAGCACATTAACGCGATTACTCGCAAATTATTTTCTTTCATTGTTGTAATAATTTTCCCAATCATACGCATAAAACTATATATTCATATCCGTTAGCGCCAAAATTGGCGACATTGGCGACAAAAGTGGCAAAAGTGGCGACATTTGACGAAATATCACCAAATTTGGCGACCAAAATAAGTCTTCATAAATGAAGCCAATTTGGCTATTGCTCAATAATTTGGCGAATTTCTTATTCAAATTCAGTATTAACGAATCTTTTGTAAACGTTTCTTTGCATTTTAATTTGCTGTTTTCGTGTAACATTAGCTAAAATTTTAAAATGAAGATATAGGAAAGCTACCTTTTCTACCCGGTACTGGCCGGAAGGACTTTTTTGCATTGAAAGCTACCTAAAATGTAAAGAATATGTCCATTGACTGCTGTTTGAAATTAACGGAAAGAATTTTTCCATGGAAATGAATCAAAAATCCTTTTTGATTTTTATAAAGAAAATATTATGTCTATATATACAGTAAAACCTCCAAAGTTGACCACCTCTCTACGTTGCCCCCTCTCTATGTTGACCAAAATTTATTAGTTTGAATGGTCACAATGCATTTTCAATGGAGATTTACCTCTCTATGTTGACCACAATTTAGTAGGTTTTACTCTCTGTAATTTGACCACTGATGTTTACTTGAATTTGCTTTTTACCCCTTTTGTTCTCCATCTGGTTTCCAGGAATTTCTTTATGAGTTATTCGGTTTATCTGAGCAACACTCGCCCCTCTTGTGGTGCTCCATTCATTGTTCACTTCTAGTATGATACAATGACAGGGAAATGCTCCTGGAATCTGTCGAAAAATGTCAGGGGAGTGGGGGATGTGCGTAGCGGTGTAGCTGTATGAAGAATTGGAAAACAACGTGTATCGCTCAAATGTGAAGCACATTCCGTTTTTTTTCTGGATGTTGCGTTGTGACGGGACCGGTCGTTTATTTGTGAATTTTCATTAAAAATGGCACAAAGAAAAGCTCTAAAAGAACTTAAAGGAGAAAGTGGATCTTCTTAATTTTCGGGAAAGCAGCAGCCAAAGAAAGACAGCAGAAAAATTTGGTGTGAGCAAGACAACTGTAAGCAACATTTTAAAACGCAAGGAAGAATATCTGGAAAGATATTCTTCCAAAAACGGGGAACTCCAAAAAAACGCTGAAAAACATGTCTTGACGCTGTGAATGAAGCCACGTTTCGTTGGTTTAAAGAGATGAGATCAATAAATGCAAGAATATCGGGACCTATGCTTCAGGAAGTAGCAAAAAAGCTTACACACGAATTTGAAATAGAGGACTTCCAAGCGTCAGCAGGTTGGCTTGAAAAATTAAAACTACGATACGAGATTTCTCAAAAAGTTTTGATTGGGGAATCGAATGAGGTTTCAGCTGAAGTGGTGGAGAAATTTATTGAAAAATTCCCAGAGTTTGCTAAAGGTTTTAAAAATGAGGACATCTTTAATGTTGATGAGTGCTGTCTGTTCTTTAAAGCAATGCCTGATAGAAGTCTAGGAATGAAGGGTGACACTGGCAAAAGAGGAAAACTTTCAAAACAGCGTTTTACTGTTCTTCTATGTGCTAGTATGACTGGGAAAAAATTGAAGCCTACGGTGATCGACAAAACCACAAAACCTCGAGCATTTAAAAATGTAAAACCTGAAGACCTTCCTGTTTTTGGAGATCGAATAGATCTGCTTGGATGACCAGTGCTTTGTTCGAAGAGTGGGTTAGAGGACTTGATGCAGAAATCAGTAAAAAGAAGCGGTGTATTCTACTTACTGTGGACAACTGCCCAAGCCACCCAAAAGTGAATAATCTCACAAATGTGAAGCTAAAATGTTTTCCTCCAAACCCAACTTTGAAAACCCAACCTTTAAATCAAGGCATTATTTAGTCCTTCAAAGTGCACTACAGAGCTCAAGTTCTGGAATGGGTGATCATGAAAGCACAAATCTGTGGTCCTTCTGCATTGGCATCGTCAACAGCTGCGTCCGTAAATGCTTTGAATGCTGTTCATTGGATTAATTCTACTTGGAATAAAGTTACGCAAACCACGATTAAGAACTGCTTCAAGAAAGCTGGATTTGTTACAGCTACAATATCGGTGCAAGAGGATGAGCTTTCTCTATCTCCCTTGCCACTTTTTGATGGAGTTGATTTTGAAGATTATGTTACCCTGGACGATGAGTTAGTAACATGTGTTGAACCAGACCCAGGGGCAATCTCGAATGCGATTCTGTAATTAAGCACAGCGAGGACTCTAAGGTATAAGAAATGGACGGAGAATAGGATGATGATCCAAGTGACGACGAAACTGAAAAGTACCCAACTATGAAGGAAGACGATGTAAAGCGCATGATGGAACAACTTAAAGATTTCGCTGCAGAAAAATGCCCAAGCAAGCTTAATGGACTTGTAAACTGTGAAAGTGCTTTTTGCAGTTACCTAATGAACAAAAAGAGGACTCAAACAAAAATTGAATTATTCTTTCAAAAATTGTAACAATTTGCTGTACTTTCAGTAAAAATAAAAATGAATAAGTGCTAATTTTTTTTAAATTATTCCTTAAAAAATACTAAAAAAGTTTATTATTTTTTTTCTAATATTGTACTAAATATTTTCTAAAAATTCCCTAAGTTGACCACCTCCGTATGTTGAGCACTTAGTTACAGTCCCTTGGGTGGTCAACTTATGGAGGTTCTACTGTATGTATATAATAAGAAACGGTAGTTTTCCATTACACCAACAGCATGCCAAAATCTATGCTAATGTGCCCTTGCTAATGTAATTAATGTGCCCTTTATTTCAACCCTTGGCGTGCGAAGGATTTTTATTGCAAACCGTGCCAAACATTGTGACTAGCATATGGAACTATACATTGATATACATGATATTATAAAGGTAACCTTACTATACTTATATAGTATTTTCCTTTTCATATTGACTGATTAGAACCATGCATCTGAATCTAAAAGAAAGAGTCGTCATTGAATTTCTGGCAAAAGAAGTTTGTGCACCTAAGGAAATTCATAATCGCTTGAAGAATGTTTTTGTGGACGCTGTAATGAACATCAGTAACATTCTGAACTGTAATGCGTCTGTCTCCTCGAATCAGTTCATCAGCACGTTCTCGATTTGCATCTGTGACTGATGTTGTCGGCCGGCCGTTTCTCGGTTTATCTGCAATTTCTATTTCTCCGTTTCAAAACTTCTTCACCCAATGCCGCACATTGCTGATGTCCATTACAGCGTCCACAAAAATATTCTTCAAGGGATTATAAATTTCCTTAGGTGCACAACCTTCTTTTGCCAAAAATTCAATGACGACTCTTTCTTTTAGCTTCAGATCCATGGTTCTAGTCTGTCAATCTGAAAAGAAAAATACCATATAAGTAGAGTAAGGTTACCTCTATAATATCAAGCGTAGAAAGAAATAAAAGTTAGAGCAATGGAGGCATTACTTATTGACTCACCGTCGTAGTTTTTATTGATATAATGAAATAATTCTCGAAAGTCTGTAATTTTGAAATGTTATATATTTTAAGCGATCACTTTTGCACCGACAATGTTGATTCTTTTCAAATGTTTCATTTGACGCCAACTATTGAGCTTAGCAACAATGGTTTTGGTATAACGGAAAAGTAGCCAAGAAAATTCATTATTAGAAAAACCAAATCATTTGAAAAAAAAAAAAAAGCAATATGTTTACAACTTTAAGGAAAAAAGAAGATTTTCGTTAATTTCAGATTATTATTATATAAGGAAGAGTAGCCGAGTTTGGACCACTTCACATATTTTCAGGTGTAACTCACTTCATTTTTTGAATATCTGCAAAATATCACTACACGTGGTCAATCTATTCATCTAATAACTAAATAAATTTTTAGAACAATTTCTTTTTGAAAATCTTAAGTTTTATTTTAATTAGAAAAATTTGTCAAAAGTGGTTCAAATTCAGCGACTGGTCGCCTAAGTTGCACCCCCAGTCTCCTAAATTGGACCAAATAATATTAGGCTATTTTAATGAGTAGGGAACAGGAATATAACTAATTTTATTTAAAACAAAGTTTGTTATTAATGAAACAATCAAACAAAACAACAGCAATGAAATATAATGAAATCAAATGTCTGAAAGTAAGAGTAATTGTTTTAAATCAAAGTGTATTCAAAATATAAATCAAAGTTATAAGTAATTAAGTAATTATGAAACTAATTGCCAGTTACTTGAATAATATGTAATTTGTGAGGCAAGGCTTACACATGAATTTCTTTTGTTCATTTTTTATTCCACCGCCCACAACGTGGAACCATATTTGGCAATCTGAACACTGAATCATTTCTGCTATTTTATTTTTCTTACAAGTTAGGTAAAACCAATCATCACTATTTTGATTTTTCTTTTTAGATTCTGAATCATTAGACTTTTTTTTTTAACAGAAATTTTCTTTACCTTATGTCTGTAGTTCTTCCTTTCCATCATTTTCTTTCCAATTGAATTACACCTATTTTGTAAAACTTGATTTTCCAATTGCTTTTGTGCTTTGAGAGCTCCCTTTTTGTCTTTTTTTTTTCATTTCAAGGTTTATTTTATATGGCGAAGATGTTAACACAGCTGTTTTTTGGCTCCCTGTGTACTTTGAGTTAACTTTGGGCAAGGGAGTTAGCATTTCTAATTATTCTTCGGCTTTTTGGGGGGCTTTGTAGCTGCAGCCTTCTTGCGGGTCAGTCTCTTCACAACTTACTCTTTCCTTTTCGTTTCCCTTTTCAAATTTATGATTGTATATCTGGTCCAATTTAAGCAACTCAAACTGGTCCAATTAAAGCAACTGCGCTATTTTTTAAAACAGATAACCCCAAGACTAAGAACAAAAACGAAAGCAAACAAATCCACGTGAAAAAATATGCGCAATAAACACATGAACTTAGATATGTATATGAAAACATAACAACTTACCATAGTTTTGAAGTATTCTCTTACGTAGGAAAAAATTAGATCAAAACAGCTAATTTTAGTTTTTTTTTTTATTATTTATTATTGTCTGAAAACAGCATGTAGAAGGCGGGTGCTTCTTCTAATCATAAATGACGTCATTTTAATGAGTAGGATTTCAGTGGTAGATGACATCTCTTTCTGTAATTAACCGGAGAATGGCAGCGGTCCATTTAAAGCGGCGGGTAGTCCAAATATGGTTACTCTCCTCTATGATTCTTTTTCACTTCTCGAATGTACTGTCTAATACATCAGCTCGGATTATGAAAAAAGAGAGAGGGAGGGGAGAATTTTTCTGCGGAAGCGATTTCTTTTTTTAAATGTAATTTCTACATAAATACATTTTGCTGTATTTTGCCCTGCAGGTAATATCCCACTCCTTTTTTGTAATTTTATTTAGTAGCGAAAGTTTGGAGGCCCTCAAAATTTTTCATGGAACTGTTGAATAAAATTTATTATTTATGTCGCAAAATTTTTATTTACATGCTTTTTTGATATTTTTATTAGTTATTTTCATATAATTTAGAATAATTTTATTTATTTATTTTCTGTTAGCATGTAAAATATACTTTTTGGACCACGGTTAAAGCCTGTGCTATAAGCTGCAGACGATATATTAGCCCCACTCCACCCCAAGTGACTGTCTAGACGGGTCAAGACCGGCTAGTATTATAAATAATTTTAAATGCTCATTTTTCTGACTACTATCAACATTACCATTTTAGAATAAACCATTTTGCACTTTTATAGCATATGTATGGTTACATAAAAGTTTCACTACTTCTATTGTGTAATTAAAAAAAAAAAAGGTTGTTAAAGTTTCAATTTTCTCTTAACATTACAGACATTGGTTTATTTAAAATATACTTTTTGGACCACGGTTAAAGCCTGTGCTATAAGCTGCAGACGATATCTTAGCCCCCCTCCACCCCAAGTGACCGTCTATCTAGCTGTATTGTTAAAAAATCGTTCGATATTTTAAGAGATTTACATGATGACAAAATGCATACATCATAATACAGCTATAAAAAAGGGAAAAGAAAGATAAAAACTCATTGAAATTTAACAACAAATGATATGTATGTTTTTATCTGATAGAAAATGTTTAATAAGGGAGTGAAAAAAGATGTAAACTTTCAATTCATTTTAAAATACCATGATATTTCTTTTATGTTCGTGTGAAATTGTAAATATCGCATTTCTGCATCTATAAATATGCTCTATTGCAATTTACAAAGTGATGATAGCATGAACTTCCTTTTTAATTTCTCAAAATTCTTAATATTTATTTTAGTATTTTAGCATTTAAAAAGGGAATAAATGTAAAACTGTGATAGTATTTTCTAGTTTATTCTTCACTGAATGATTTATTTTTTTTTCTTTAATTACAGAATGATGAAGGAACTCCTTTGATATGCTTAAGTGGGATAAACAACTACTTCTTAGCAGGAATGTTGACTTATCAAAGATTCTGTGATGTGTACAGCAAGCATCCAGCAGTTTTTTCTAATTTATTTTCCATGAGAAAATTTTTAGATCAAGTAACGGGTCAAAAACAGTATGAAGTGTCGTATGACAGCAGTATGTACGTTATTGTTCCACCAACAACTCCTAGTCCTACGATGCCAGAAACGACTACACCAGAAATGACGACACTGGGTACCACAGAATTTTCATTAACAAATACAACTTACCTAACAACTGTTGAATTTGAAAATGGAACAGAAATGATCTTCGATGATTTAGAAGAAATCAATGCAACTACTGAAATGAATGAAGAACTAGCTAGAGAAGAACATTATACTACAGTTCTTCCAGAAGAATTATTAGGTCTCCTCAGCAATACAACACTCGGGGACGATTACTGGAATGAAACAGTTACCATACCTTACGAAATGGACGCTGGTGTACTCAACGCAACTCTGGGAGAATTAGAAAAACCAGCAGATGAAGTTTTAGAGAATAGAACGCATGATGATCTGATGTCATTGTTAAATGATACGTATTCAAGGAATGACACTGCAAATATTACAACTATCTCAGATGCAAACATAGATTTCAGCAATGTAACTGCTTCTCCCATATCAGAAATAACAACAGTTTCATTGGAATCAACAAATATATCTACGATTCTTGAATTAAATGATTCATTAATTACAACAACTGAGTTTGGGACATCTGATAATGAAACGACAATAATTCTAACTACTGAGCCGAGTGCTTATATGAATGCAACAGATACAACAACTGATGCTACACCAACTGCACAGCCCTCACTCATTTCTGTTATGAATGAGTCTGAAGAGTATCCAAAATTTACAACTTCTACTGTCGGTTTAGATAATACAACTGATCTAATTTCCGTGTTCAACGATACAATAGAGATGTTTGAACCAATGACCGCTCACATGAATGAAAGTAAACTAATTAGTCAACCATTAATAGCATTAATAGATGATACAAAGGAATTAGACAGTCTTACAACTGTGTCAAGCGTAGAAGATCATGGAAACAGTACTAGTATTAGTATTGATACCACTTTAATTGAACCGCGAGAGTATACAGACCATCTGAATATTGATTCAGAAACAACAGTAGCCTCAATAATGGATGTTACAGATTTTAAAGGAGAAACTCCAGTGGAAACTACAACTCAACCAATAATAGAGGAATCCGAAGAAGTTACATATATAGTAGAGGGGGAACCTGATGCTGATCTAGCATTTTCTCTTTTCAAACACCCTGATGGACTAAAAATCGAATCTTACCGCATGTTAGAAGACAATGACTTCACAACAAAAGAAAGCATATCTTTATCAATGAAACAGGATGCTAATGTCAGTCTTACAACTGAGAATGAAGTGACTTTAATACTCACTGTTGCTACAACTATTTCTCCAGAACATTTTACAAATGAAACTGAGAAACACGATGTAATGTTTGATAATGTTACAGATAGTTTTAATACAGAATCAATAAACCCTACCTCAGCTTTATCAATGGATTTAACATCGGAAGATGAAATAAAATCTGATGATGCAAATGCATCTATTTCGTCACCTTCTGATAGGGCAGAAAAACACGATCTGATGTCTGAAACTGTGAAAGAGGAAATTATACCCAAATCAGAAAATCTAGTCAATAATAATTTAAATTATTCGATGCTTCTGACTTTTGAAGATGACTCCACGTTTGATATTACAAACAAATCATCATTATTTTCATCTAATGAAACTGAAAGGCATGACACAATATTTTACAATACAACAGAAAAAACTGTTCCTAAATCAGCAGGTATAATCATGGGTGACATGAATTTTTCAGTTCCCCTTATTTTTGAAGATGGCCTAAGATCTGACATTGAAAATACATCATCGTCATTCTTTCCCAATGATACTGAAAACCGTGATATAATATTTTACAATATAACAGACAAAACTATTCCAAAATTAATAGATCCAATTAAGGATAACATGAATGATCCAAATCCCCTTGATCTTAAAAATGGCTCAAAATCAATCACTAATGATACATCAGTATTTCCCTCTGGCATAACTGAAAAACCAGTTTCAGAATTATATGAGAGTAGTAAATTACAGCCAAGATCATTCGATTCGATTATCGAAGACGTGAATTATTCAGTCCCCCTTACTTTTGAAGATGGCCTACAGCCAGACATTGAAAACACATCATCTTTATTCTTTCCCAATGAAGCCGAAAAGCATGATTTAATGTTTTATAATATAACGGACAAAACTATTCCAAAAATAATAGATCCAATTAAGGATAACATGAATGATCCTGTTCCTCTTGCTCTGAAAGATGGCTCAAAATCAAACATTGACGATAAATCAATATTTCCTTCTGGCGTAAGTGAAAAAACAGTTTCAGAATTATATAATGAGAGTAGTGAATTACAGCCAAGATCATTCGCCTCTATCATGGAAGACGTGAATTATTCAGCTCCCTTAACTTTTAAAGATGACACGAAAACTGATAACGTAAATGCATCATTATTATCTTTGGACAACGTGACTGAAAATCATGCTTTTGGATTTGACGATAAGACAGAAGATTTTGTTCCGAAATCAGAAGGTCCAGTAATGGATGACATGAATTACTCAATGCCTCTGAGTCTTGAAAATGACAATACAAACACGTCATCATTACACCTTCATAATTTGACTGAAAATCATGATTTGGAATTTGATAATAAGTCGGAAGAATTTTTTCCAAAATCAGAAGGTCCAGTCAGAGATGAAGTGATTCAGCCAATGCCTCTAGTTGTTGAAAGTGACAATATAAATGCATCATCATTATTAAGCGCATTCAATATGTCTGAAGAACATGGATTGATAACTGAAAATATGACAGATAAAATTACCCCAAAATCAGTAGGATCGATTATAGATAGCACAATAAATTATTCAGTGTCTTTGTTTTTCGATGAAAATGGAAGATCGAACCCTGTAAATGAATCATTAGTAGATGACGAGTATAATAAAACTATTACAGGTATTTTAGAATCAGAACTGGATGTTGCTTCGATGGAAGATTTGATTATGAAGAGGCATCTCACTTCTGAAGAATTGAATGTTCTTCCAGAAAACAATACATTGTCAAATTTTAGTAAGTATATCATTCATCTGTATTTATAGCTTAGATATAATGTTACTGGATAATAGCTGACATATTAATACTAATAACCGGGTATAAATATATATATATATATATATTTTTTTTTTTAAACCATTCATAAGCATTCAATGTTTATCTTAAAAAATCAAGCATAATTTCAACACTGCAATTAAGATTGTTCCATTACAATACGTTAATTTGGTGTGAGCTCGGATTGTGGTAAATTCACCGCTTTTATTTAGTCTCGGTAAAGTAGTGTTCTGATGAATTCATTATTATTTTTTTGTTTGTTTGTTTTTTAAGATATGGCAACAGAAAAGAAAAATAAATTTTGTTTAAACTATCTAATCAGGTTTTCCAAGTTGTTATCTCAACATATAATCCTAATTTAATTAGAATTATTGAATGATAAAAACGTATTTTAAAAAAAAATTATTACTCTTTGTTTATTTTATTTTACTTTCTACTTTTTAGTGTTTAAAATATTCGTTGTTGTAGTTCACAGACAGTTGGCATTTTAGAGAGCGTGGTTTAGCGCATAATTAACTCTATTGTTGTTGTAACCATATATATATATATATAATAAAAGCACATATCACGTGACCATCCAAAACAAATACGGATTGCCTCCCCAATCAACGGCCATTTTTTGCCAAAAAAAAAAAATACCTACATGAATTATATATTTATAGAAAGAGTGACCGAAATTATTCATATTTTGTGAGGAAAACCTATATCTAAATATGTTTTTTTTTTTTTTTTTTAGATATCGCCTTTAATTTCAAGCTTATCGCTTTTTCATGTAAACAAAATTTTTCGATCTTTTCAAATGAACATAATTCACTAAAAAAGAATTTTTATCGTCTGAAAATTACTGAATGTGTATAAAAAATATTTATTTCACATTAAAAATGCATTTTAACATCTGTATTATTTATAAAAGTTAACACATTTCCCGGTCATCTGAACAAGATGTAAATAGAGTCTAAGCGAAACTGAAGATGATTCACTTGAACGGATTCACATTGAACGGTATCATAAGGCAAAAGTCTTTCTCACCTGTATCGGAAAAAAAGGTAGCTTCCCTATTCCTTTGTTTTAAGAATTCAGCTAACAAAACACGAAAGCAAAAATGCGTCGAACCCGATTATAGAAGATTCTCAGTTTTCGTCAATAACTGAATTTGAATGGGAAATTTGAGTCAGCTTTTATTTCAAGAAATTAGTCAACTATCACCAAATTGACTTCATTTATGGCGGCTTATTTTTGTCGCCAAAATTTGCTAAACATCGCTAAACTTGGCAAGGATTTTAATGCTGGTGGAACCGTATTACGTATGTACGTGTGCACGCGGATGCATGTGCGCGAATGCTTTAGGAATACCAATATATTTTTTCTTTCAAATACGACGCCATTTTATGATATGACTGTGTAGGTTTAAGCAAATGAGAATTTCAACAGTGGTTACAAAAATAAAATTAAATTTGCAAGAAACTACATTCGTTAAAATACAAAATATAGTGGTGAACGCGGTTGGAGGAAATTCCGTTATTATTAATCCGCCGTCTTATTTAAAAATGTCAGCCATTCTAGAACTTCAAACTTCTATGTCTCAGCCATTTTTTATGATAGAATGTAAACAAAAAATGCTAGAGAATACTTGTATTAAGGCCTAAGACTTAAGGAACAATAAAATTTGGATTCTTAATTTTTTTAGTTTAAATTCGTTAAGTGACAACCATTTTGAAACAAGATGGCGGATCAAGCTGGCCAACGAACTCGGTCGAGATCTTGGTTAGCCCTGTACATATGCTCAGTCACATCCAAATCGGTCTATATATATGAGGGCTGTCGCATGCAAAAATCATATATATATATATATATTGACATTTGAACGGAGGATGGTTTTAAAGTCTGGGGTGTCGTGATCGGTGAAAATATGCCGAAATGTAACGGAATTGCTTTCCTTCGACCGGCTGAAATAGGTTACTTCTTACTTTATGTAATGGAACATACCAAAAACTATTAAACCGAAGTGAAAATTATTCGCAAAGCTAATTACCTAGTTATGAATTTTGCAGCGTTATCTCGCTGCGAAAATTAATTCTTATTTGATTAAATTAATTCTTATTCTTAATTGATTCACTTTCTCGGCTTATATTGCAAAAACTATTGCATATAAAAACATGAAAACTGGTAGCTTTATAGAGACATTTATGATAAACACGCTGATGTAAACAATTTTTAAATCGGAAGAATTATTTTAAGTGCTATTTATTGTTGAAATAGGTAAAGATAGTTCAGTTAAATACGTTTTATAGATTCAAACACTATGCATAGCAGCTTTTGCAGGCTGCTATTGGTAAGTACAAAAGGCAGTACGATAAAAGGCATATACTTGACTAGATTGTGATGAGCACTGTCCAACTATTATTTTAATTTGTCTCATTTTTTGAGTTTTCTACATTTTTTATTCAAAATTTTATTATTTGAATAAAGATTTAATTCATATTTTAAAATAGCCGTTTTTATCTACTGTTGCCAGATTTTAGAAAGCACAAATAATAATATTTTCAAACACTATTTTCAATTGAAATATATATATTTACACATGAATATTGAAAAAGATAATTAATAAATTATTACACACGAAAATCATTTAATGGTGAAAATTACAAATATTAAAACAATCTTTCAATCTTCTGTAACCTGTCAATCTTCTTTAAAACAAAACAATTAGCCTGTTTTTAGAATTTGCGGGGTTTGGAAGGTGGTTGGCGAGCGTAGCTCGTAGGGGACAGAGCCTCCTGATAGATAGATAAATAAAAAATAATACTCGAGCCCAATCATCATATTAATATTCTGCACATTTTGCCCTCTCTTTTTATACCTATACCTGAAAATAAAATACCGACTGGTCCATAATTTTTTTTTTAAACCATTGGAAAAATGATTGTTACTTTCGGTCGAGAAAATGGACCAAATTTTAACAAATTTGGCATTTTTAACGAAATTCTGTAACTTTAGAAGAATTTTTCTTTGAATAGGCAATATGAAGGATTAAAATCGTTACAAAAATGTTAAATTTACAAAAAGGATAGATGCAAATTATCAGATATGAAAAAAAAAAAGCCGAATTCAAAAATTGATGAACCTGACCTCCAAAAATTGAGCGACGATGTTGAATTATTGGGAGCTCAAATTGCTTTTTAACAAGAAGGGGTTGGCTCCATCTCCATCTTTGAGATATCCACTTTCTTGTTTAAAAAAATGTCACTCAGAATAGGTATTTTTTGGATAGTATTAGTGACAAACCATGCACAGATGTATGAACTTATGCATAAGTGGAAAAACTACTTTTGACGAAACTTTAAAATTGAATTTTTTTTCCCCTACAAGTTCAAATATGGAGCTAACTCCTTGCTACAATACCTTGAAATATTGGGAAATAAAATTTTCATTTTTATTGAAGAAAAAAAAATGTGACCTTTTAATACTGGATTATTTGATTATTACTGGGGTGTTGCTTTAATGGAAATAAAAACTGACTCTTTGTAAGCATCAAAATGTTGAATTATTGGGCGACAAATTTAAATGGGTATTTGGAACCATTTTCTATAATATTTGTGATGCATCTCACTTGGTTCAAATAAGATGAAAACAGATTGAAGTTTAAAAGTTTTGAGAAACATTGGAATTCAGCTTTAAAATATACACTCTTGTTTCTTTTTTGTTATAATTTGATTTAAGTTGTCATTTATATTAAATGTCTGTCATTAACAAATGTTTAAAATTAATTTACAGCTGACTGCGGCATTTGGGCTGAGAACTCTGGAGCTATGAAGTTTGATAATGAAAATCCTTTCAAGTTATGGCCTGCTGTTGGATACTTAGAAATGATTTCCGAATCAAAAAAATGCCCTTCAACGGTCATATCGCCTAAATATGTTATTGCTTCACTCGATTGTTTGCTATCCAGGTAAAAAGAAAATTTTCATAAATCAATTAAATACTCTCTTTCATTTAAATATAATGTTTCAATAATTATTTTTTTTATTTAAATACCTTTAATATGAATGAGGTAAATCATATTTAAACTAATAATTTAGGAAATTTTCAAATATTATCAAGTATATTTCTTTTAAATGTTAAAAGGTGTAAATTAACAACTTAATATACAGTAAAATAAGTTTTATTAGACTGATGACATGTTTCGGCTCACTCCGAGCCATTTTCAAACACAATATGAATAGTACCTAGTGTATGAAATTTATGTATGCAGTTTAGTCATTTCAGCATAATTCAAGAAAATTTCTTACGGATAGATTGAAAGGGGGCCCCCTGGAATAATGCTTGTACATGGGACCCTAGATACTCTAAGTCGGGCCCTGTTTTTAACTAACCTGAAGCTGTATAGGCTCTTTGTAATAAGCCTAAAAAAATGTCAGGCTGAATGGAAAATTGCAGATGATTCTCTAATTAGCCTGGCTCTTTGCAAACAGCTATATTTCTGAATTAGCCTTACGACATATATATAAATCTATAGATTCAGTAACTTCTCTGTAGAGGAATCTTAAAATCCACGAATTTCCTTAACGCTGAGATGATTGTACCCCATGTATGTGTGTTTTGCGTCAAAGAAAAAAAAATTAATCGTTTTTTGCTACTTTTCTACATTTAGTCGATTTGGCGTCAACTCTCTGACAGTACGAGAACGGAATCAAATTTCGCTCGTATTTGTTATTCGAGAACAGAGATTCTACTGTGCTAAATAATTTTGAAAATTATGACGTGTCATTCTTTTGCACTAGTCTATACTTATAAAAGAGTAGCTTGATTTTCTCATAATCAATGCCGAGCCTCAACCGTTTGTCCTAGAACAATGAAATTTGGAAGACATGTTCTTTACACAATGTAGGCATCCACTAAGAAAGAATTTTTGAAAATTCACACCTTAAGGGGGTTAAATGGGGGGGTCGAAAGTTTTAGATAATTTCGTCTTTTCTTCATATCTCAGCAGGAGTTTTAAGTAGGAGCGTGAAATTCGGGATAACAATTCTACTAAAGAATAGTTAAACATGTATTTCAGGCACTTTTAGAAATTCAACCACTAAGTGGGTTAAATGGGGGATCGAAAATTTTCGGTGATTTCACATGTTCACCATATTTTATCAGCAGTTTTAGGTAAGAGCGATAAATTTAAGATAACAAATCTACTAAAAAAATAATTAAACACGTATTTAAGCGATTTTAGAAATTCAACACTAAGAGGGTGAAATGGGGGTCTAAAGTTTCAGGTCATTTTGCCTTTTTGCCATATCCCAATAACAGTTTTAGTTAAAAGCGCGAAATTCAGGATAACAAATGTACTAAAAGTTAATTAAACACATATTTCATAGATTTTAAAAATTCAACCACTAAGAGGGTTAAATGGGGGGTCGAAAATTTTTAGTCATTTCACGTTTTCGCCATATCTTAGCAGCAGTTTTAGGTAGGAATGTGAAATTCAGGATAACAAATCTACTAGAAAAATATTTAAACATATATTTCAGCGATTTTAGAAATTCATCCATTAAGGGGGTTAAATGGGGGGGTCGAAAGTTTTAGGTGATTTGCCTGTTCGCCATATCTCAGCAGCATCTTTAGTTAGGAGCTCGAAATTCGGGATGACAAATCTACAAAAAATATAGATAAACAGGTATTTCAGCAATTTTAGAAATTCAGCAACTAAGGGAGGGTTAAATAGGAGGTCAAATATTCTAGGTCATTTTACTATATCTCAGTAGAAATTATAGGTTGAATCATGAAACTCAGGATAACAAGTCTACTAAAAAAATAGTTAAACACGTATTTCAGCGATTTTAAAAAATCATACACTAAGGGGGTTAAATGGGATCGAATGTTTTACGCCATTTTTCCATATCTCAGTAGAAGTTATAGTTAGGAGCGTGAAATTCGGGATAACAAATCTACTAAAGAATCGTTAAACATGCATTTCAGGCGATTTTAGAAATTCAACTACAAAGGGGGTTAAATGAAGAGTCGAAAATTTTCGGTGATTTCACCTTTTCACCATATTTCATCAGCAGTTTTTTAAAAAAGCGTGAAATTCAGGATAACAAATCTCCTTAAAAAATAGTTAAACAAGTATTTGAGTTATTTTAGAAATTCACCCATTAAGGGGGCTAAATGGGGGTCGAAAATTTTAGGTCATTTCGAATGTTCGCCATATCTCAGCAGCATTTTTAGTTAGTAGTGTCCATTTACAATGATCGTCATGTATCTTAGACTATCCCATTTTTGTTTATTTTAATTGAAATCACCCCTTTTCCCCTAGATAATCACGTTTGGGGCCGAACGCGTCTTTGCCAAAAGACTCATGAAAAAAAAATATATACATTATTTACTTGCATTTTTAAATTTTTATTAGATATTGTGGTATAGTTTAAAATATTTTTCTGTTTGCATTTAAAATGCAATTTCTGGACCCCAAGTGATGTTCGGGGATACCGGGTTCGGCTGCTGAAGGCATCTGGGTTCTATACGAAAGCGACCGTCTAGACAGGCGAAGACCGGCTAGTTTTGTATAATATGCTTTCAATAAACATGTAACAGTGCTTTTAATCAACATGTACTGTATTGCATGCAATGGGGAAGTTTCCCGATTATTTGACAGAGTGATGACATAGATAAATATTTATATATTAATAATATCTTTTTACAGCAATATAGATATGGATCTGAATCCTGACAAGTGGACTTATGTTGGTGGTTTACATAATTCTGATATTATAAATGGAACCCAGACTCTTACGGTCAACAAAATTATTCCGTATCCAGACAAATTCCTTCTACTAAACGAACATGATGTAGCGCTGGTCAAAATGAATGACGTAATCAACATGAATGAATTCTCCAAAAGTGCCTGTCTAACACAGCAAGAAAGTATACCAGGAGAAAAATGTTTTACAGCTGGATGGAATAAAAACTCTTCAGGTAAATTTTCAATTCAATTTATCCTCGGCATATTTTTGAAATTTTGTAGAATAACACAGGACGTCCATAAATTATTCAAGGCATCTCAATGTAATACGTATATGTTACATATATGTACATGAAAAAATATGAAAAGAAAATGTTTATTATTTAAAAGATAATCTTTTTAATAAATTTCTATGTAGCTTCTTTTTGTAATTTGTACAACATCTGATAGGTATCTAATATTCCACCAAACGTTTTCCAAATTTTCAAGTGTTACAAATACAATAACTGTATGCCTTGTTCAAGTAGGGTAATGCAAGAGTAATTTACATATAGTGGACTATCTCTATCTGAACACTCTCTAATGTGAACACCCCGGTATTATGAACACTTTCTGACGGTCCCGGCGAAACTCCATAGACTTAAGAAAAGATGAACTCTCTGTATTCTGAACACCCTCTAATCTGAACACCCCACTATTATGAACGCTACTTTTGATCCCCATTCTAACCCGCCTCTCTGTAAACTGAACGTGTGTTTGCAGTCAGAATGCGGGGAATTCCCGCACCATGGAAGTTCGGAAAAATTGTTGCAGAAGAATAAAAGGGTTCAATGAACTTGATTTAAAAATAAACAGACAAAATCTTTTCTAGATTTTAAGATCTTCCCGATGCTGAAATTTGTTTGAATAATTCAGATAAAATCTTCAGTTAACAAAACAAACAAAACATTTATTGAAAAAAAAGAGAAAAGAAATCGAAAGAATATTTTTGTCTTTACCGTACGTGTTCTCAACTAACTAGAACATTTTTATATTTTTAATAAACAAAAAAGTACAAATATGAAATTGATGCCGTTTCAGAAAAGTAAATCATGATAATCAAACTAAATGAAATGATCAAAACATTCAATTTTTATGCAAAGAGATACAAGAAAAAATAATGTCACGTGATCCCCCATGACAGATAAGAGACAACAGGTGTTAGAGGAAGTGGTCAAAAAAGGATTATGGTTTCTTTTCTGCACACCTGGTTGGTAGCATTATTGCTTCTGTTTCTTTCTTCCTTTTTGCTCGGCAAAGGTAAAATTTTTTCACCATTTCCCCATTGTTGCAGGGAAAGAAGCACAACACTTACGCAGATATGTCAGAAATAAGTAGGAAAACGAAAAAAACGGAAAGAACTGAAGCTTCAGAAAAAATACAAAGTTGTTCAGAAATTGAAATCAAAAGTAAGTCAAAGGAAAATTGCATCTGAATTTGGAATTTCAGTAAGTCAAGTCAACGCCATCACAAGAAAGAGAAAGAAATTATAGCCGCTTTTGAAGCAAATAAATCTTCCTTAAAGTGTAGAATTTTCGAAAAGAAAACGGGAAACGAGAACATAAACAATCACGTCTGGAAGTTTTTTTTTGCCAAATGAGAACGAAGAATCCTCCTGTCACTGCACCCCTGCTAAAGCAGATGGATTTTGCAGAAAATGAGAAAATCACGGAATTCAAGGCATCAGAAGGATGGCTGTTTCGCTTCAAAAGTCGGCATAACATAGAATTCATAATCAATAGTGAAGCTAAAGAAGTAAATACAGACACTGTGGAGGAATGGAAAAGAAAGATTCCGGATATAACGAAGGATTTCGATGTTGCTTACACTTTCAATGCCGATGAAACCAGCCTGTTTTTCAGAGCTCTTCCAAATAAATCCCTAGCAGAAAAAAGCGAGAAATGCGTGGGCGGAAAAAAGTCAAAAGAAAGGCTTACCGTCATGCTCTGTGCCAGTTTTACGGATGAGAAGCTCAAACCACTTCTGATCGGAAAAAGTGAAAAACCACGATGCTTCAAAAATGTGAAGATAGCATCATTGCCTGTGTACTATAAACCAAATCGAAAAGCCTGGATGACATTCACAATTTTCTCACAATGGTTGGAGAGCATTAACGAGATGGTGAAGAGAGAAGGAGGAAAAATTCTTCTTTTAGTAGATAATGCCAGATCACATACAAATGTGCAGCTGAGCAACTTGAGCCTGAAATGCCTGCCACTGAACTGCACTTCTATAATCCAACCACTGGATCAAGGAGTAATCAAGACCTTTAAAGCTCACTACCGAATTCATTTTTTGAAGAAAATGTCCGTGGTGATGGAGGAGGCAAATTGGGCAACCGAACTAACTAAGAAGGTCAATGTCATGGATGCTGTCCATTGGATATCAATGGCTTGGAATGAAGTAACCCATCCCAAAATGCTTCTACAAAGCTGGATTTCCGTATGAGAATGAGCAACCAAGGACAGAGGACCAAGAAGCAACGGCTGTGAGTGACTTGGGGTCAATTCTTCAAGAGAGTCATACTGAAATTGAACTTGGAACTTATCTCGAAGCCGACGGAAGTCTTCCTGTTTGCGACAACATCGTTGAAGAGGAAGAGGGTAGTGAAGATGATGCAGGAGCAGAAGAGACCAATGAAACAAGAAGTACAGTTACCTTCAAGCAATATGACCAAGGGATTCAAGACCTGTTGAACTATGCGGCTGAACATCACCCGGAAGCCTTTTCACTTCTTAAACAATTAGATAATATGTACACTGCACGAGCATACACAATGCAAAAGCATACAAAAATTACTCAATTTTTTAAGTAATGTACCGATTATGTTTTCACGTAATGTATTGTATGTATGTAATTGTATGTTTTGTAAAAAAATTTAATATAACTTTTTTAATAGTTTCTAAATTCAGCACTTCCATCTCGGTAACTTGCATAGTTAACCAGGCTAAGTATTCTATACAGTCTATAAACTCAATACATAGTAGTAGTAGTAATGCATTTTCCAATCTCCCTCTATAATGAACACCCCCATAATCTGAACATTTTTGATCGGTCCCATGAGTGTTCAGAATAGAGAGAGTCCACTGTATTTAATATAAGCCTACAGGAAAAAAACAGTTGAGTGATATCTGGAGAGCAAGCATCATACAATAACAAAGCAATACTACTTTGATCATTACCAATGGCTCTTACAATAAAATATAAATATTATATGAATCTAGAATAGAAATATGTTACTTCTGTTAACAAGAAACAGTTATTGCTGTCGTTTGCGTATATATATGTTTTCTTTTGACACAATGACACATTGAAATGTATCCAATAATTTATGGACACTCTATGCTTATATGTTGTGTACTTTAATAGCAAACTATCTTAAGTAGCAAAAATAAAAAATATGAGTTTATTACAGATGACTACAGTGGTGGACATAATTATAAGACATCTACCTAATTTGACATACAGTGAAAGAAAAGACTCAGAGCTTAAAAATGCTTTATCAAATACGACAAAAACATAAATTTATTCTGTTATCACACGTAATTGTTTTACAGAAATGATATTTTTATAGAGTTTAATAAAAAAAATTAATAATAACATGGACAAAATTATAAGACACCCTATCATTTTAATTAAAACACGTGCTTTTTTTCGAATTATGCAAATTTTCTGCACGCTGTTATGACGTCAGCAGTTAACTAAAGCAGACGATAACCGACTTCACGCATTTACAAACATGCCACGAGGTACAGAATGCCCCAGCACATTTTATAGCATTCTTTAGGTCTTCGACACATGTAAACTGCCTCTCATTTCGGTAAACCTCACGAGTTAAGATCCCCCACAAGTTTTCGATGGGATTTAATCTGGGGAGCGAGAATTCACCAGAAGAACATTGATACTTTGCTCTGAAAGCCACTTTTTTGTTACGTGTGATGTACGAATCGCGCGTTATCGTGCTGGAAAATGTAGTTTTCGCCACAAAGAAGTTCACCTTGTATGGCTAGTTGATATTTAAGAAGCTTCTTATACTTTTTGGAATTCATTCTTGAATGCGCAAAAACGATATCGGTTTTTCCTTGAGCCGAAAAACCAGCCCAAACCATTACTGAGCCTCCACCCATTTGGCGGCTCATTTGTACATCAGGAGACTTCCGTAAATCATGCCAATAATAGTGAAACCCATCAGGACCATCCAGGTTAAACTTTTTTTTTAATCAGAAAATAACACAGAGTACCATTTGGAGGTCCAAGCCATAGTTTGTTTAGCGAAGTTTAAACGGTCCATTTTGGGCCGCCTTAGAAGGGGTGGTTTTTTCTTCATTTTTTTAAATTTCACATAAGAAGCATTATGCAACACCCTATGAATGGTTCTCCTTGAACAATTCAATTTCAAAGCATTTTTAATGACTGTAGTGGTCATCTTATTCTGTGTAGCGAGCGAAAGCACATGGCGGCTGTCTCCCGAGGACAAGGAGTATGTCCAGATATTTTTAATCACCGATCCACTACTTCCTCTTTTCAAAACATTTGAAATTGCCCATCTAGAGCGTTTAATAACTTTTGAAATGTTATTAACTGAAGCACCAGTTCTATTTAATCTCCAAATTTCGTGAATTTAACTTTCTTTTAATTCTGTATTTCGTAGCATGTTTGTAAATGCGTGAAGTCGGTTATCGCCTGCTTTAGTTAACTACTGACGTCATAACAGCGTGCAAAAAATTTGCATATTTCGAAAAAAAAGCAGGTGTTTTAATTAAAATGTCTGGGTGTCTTATAATTTTGTCCGTGGTATTTTTAATTTTTTTTTATAAAACTCTATAAAAATATCATTTCTGTAAAACAATTACGTGTGATAACAGAATAAATTTATGTTTTTGTCGTATTTGATAAAGCATTTTTAAGCTCTGAATCTTTTCTTTCACTGTATGTCAAATTAGGTAGGTGTCTTATAATTATGTCCACCACTGTAAAAGATGAGTTTGACAGTTTTTACTACATCGACGATCCATCTCTGTAAGCTTTATATTTTAAATGAATACCAGCTGGGAAGATCGAGCGATTCTCG
Organism: Maratus michaelseni; assembly: GCA_963931845.1. NCBI lineage: Eukaryota > Metazoa > Arthropoda > Arachnida > Araneae > Salticidae > Maratus > Maratus michaelseni. The sequence continues at coordinate 193,998,926 of OZ007587.1, forward strand.
GTTAAAATTAGCTTTGTGTTCAACTCGATATAACAATAAATTCTCTGTAAAACATATAACAATCAGTTCTATGTACCCTGATTGATTGAATTCTGTTTTTGAGAATGTTCTATGAACTCTTATTGGTTGAATCATGTATGTCGACTCTTTTTTGAAATTTCTAGAGCATTCCTTCCCATGTCGCCAAAATTTGGCGAAAAGTCGCAAACTTGTGAGCATTATTTCATTTGGCACCAAGCATATGTTTTGGCATTGGTGATCTTGAAGTCGATTTTCCCGCCAATGTCGCCAACATTTTGCAAATTTGGTGAAATGTCAACAACTTTGGAACTTCGTTTACTGCCAACTGTTCAACAACTTAATAAATGTTTGAACCACCTTCATGCATTTACATTGAAATACATTAACCCGTAGTGATCCCAAAATGACCCACTAATCGAATTTTCTCGAACATGTGACCTGCCCAATGGTCTTCTCGTACCCCAAAACGGTAGGATACAAAATTTAATCAAAATCATTAGAGCCATTTTCAGATAAAATTAGCTTGACCTGTAGTTACCCAAAAATGACCCACTAATAAAATTTTTTCGAACATGTGACCTAGCCCAATGGTTTTCTCGTAACCCAAAACGATAGGATATAAAGTTTACTCAAAATCATTTCAGCAGTTTTTTACATAAAATTTGACCTGTTGTGACCCAAAATGACCCACTAATCTAATTTTCTCAAATTGTGACCTCGCTCAATGGTCTTCTGGTACCACATAACGGTAGGATACAAAATTTTGTCAAAATCGTAAGAGCCGTTTTTAAAATAAAATTGGCATACACACAAGATTTGCTCGTATTATAATATATGATATGAATACAACTACTGTCTCCCAGCAACAGTACAAATAAAATATTTCTTTCAAACTATCATAATGCATTAATGCAGTATATTAATATAATAACTTTTATGATCACTTTACTTTGTTTATTATTTTACTGCATACCTATCTTATTATAAACGATTTCAAATATTTTTTCTTTTCTTCAGATGGAGATATTCAGAACGAATTCTACTCATTTCCTTTAACAATAATATCTATAGAAGAGTGCAATAATACCATGAATTATAATGGAATGTTAATTGATAATTTATTATGTGGTATTCGGGGAAAAGAAAAGGTTCAAAGCTGCTATGTAAGTGAAGTTTTTATTTATTTATTCATTCATTTATTTGGTTAAAACAAATTATATTTATAGAAACTAAAGAAGCGTAACTCATTTGGAATACTAAATATTAATTTAACAACTAAACTTCGTATTACAATACACATTTATATAATTAAAATATGTTGTTATATTATAATGTTATTATATTATAATTTTACTCGTGTTCTAAACTATATATGTACGTTTCGTTCAAATCGGACAAAAACTGTAGATTTGTATAAGAAACATAAACACACATACCAAGAATGGCCTTTTTTTTATATATAGATAACATGTTTAAATAATAAAAAGTAAAGCATTATTAATGATTTTTTCAAAATGTAATATTAAATTACAGTTAAAACTTGATTTTAATTAAATTATTTGCAATGTTATAATATAACATATATAATTATAATGTTATATATGTTATAATATTTATTACGTGTTAACTGTGGCACCCGCACTTCGGTTCAGCTCCTACGCACTCCTGCAATTTGGGATTCCGTAATTGCAACTGCATATCATTTTGTTGCCAATATAGCGATAATAAAATGTAATACACAACTAAAATGTAAAATTAATACATTTCAAAGTGTTTTAATAAACCTTACATAAAATGTATATTTCACTCAAATCAATCTCTAAGTGAAAAATTCATGTTCCTGAACTGGAATAATAGAGTTTGATTTCTCACACGTAATAAAAAATCATATTTCATATAACTATAAAATTGTAAATATCTTAGAAGAAGGATTTTAATGAGAATCAGTAGTTTAATATTGACAGACTAAACATTATTGTTCTTCTTCTTAAATTGTTTTTGTTGTTTTTTCTGTGTATTTTAAAATCGCCATCATCATAATTATACGATGATTATGAAACATTTTCCTAATTTACCCATACAACATATCAGCAATGTTCAATTTGCTTTCACACAATTCCTAAAAAATAATAGAAAGACAATGTACGCTTAGCAAGCAAAAACTTACCCCATAATACAGATAATTTTTAATAGTGTGGCAAAATTTACCAGCTAAGTAAAATTATATCAGGTGACAAATTTTATGTCTAAGCTTAACAGCATACTGATATCACATTGAATATGTCAATGCCTTAGCATGCATATGAATTACACTATAGTCCTCAACAAATTTTAATTTAGATTTACAACAATACTATTCATATCCCTTTATATTGCATTTAAACAAATTACATTTTAAAGTAAACTGAAATAGTACATCGAAAATTATTAAAACTAATAAACCGTAATGTCATTTAGTGAAAAATTCAAAAGAATAAGGTGAAAATCAAACATTCCAATATTTTAATTTGTGAAAGCACAGACATTTTCAAAAGTTTAGTGAAAAATAACCATAGACGACATAACAATATTCCTTTTGTTTTATGTTTAAAAAAAAAAAAAAAAGGTTTCTAGTGATATTTTTTGACACATTATATAAAATTAAATAAGTCATTATGTTTTTATAATACATACGTTCTAAAACCACTGGAATGTCATAAATCTAGTAGTCCTGAAAATGCCAAATCAGCATTCCAAGATTCCATTTTACTCCTTCTAGAATGCTTAAATAACTATGCATACATATAAAAGTGAAAAGCTGAAAAGGCATGGCAATACTAATTTTAATTACATTGCAATAGATTAATTTTAAAAAATGAATTCTATGGATAAAAAATATTCATTTCATTTCACAAAAGGGACAGATTTGTTATTTTTGGCAATAGACATAAGAAATTTCATTGACAATGTTTCACCTTTTAAAATATAGCTTTAATGTAAAAAAACTTTCAACTTATATTATGTTTACAATATGTCAACCTTCTGTTTTATTTCAAACCAAATAAGCATATTTAGAACCAGAAATTTAGAGGAAGGTGGGAAGCTATGCATTTAATAAGAAATATTTTTGTTAAAGATTCATACAAATCTTTCCCCAATACAATTTTCTTTTTATATATTTGTCACGTGTGAACTCCACACTTCGGTTCAGCTCCTACGTACTTCCGCACTAGTGCGACTTGCGATTCCGTAATTGCAACTGCATATAACGTTGTTGGCAATATAGTGATAATGAAGAATCACATGATTCCTGTATGAAATTTAATCAGGAATCGAATTACGATATTCATTTTAATCAAAAATTTCATTTTGTTAATGAAAGCATGTCTTAAAATGCGCTGACAATCTGAAATTTTGGTTGGTGCGAATTCACACTAGTGTGGAGTTTACGGATTAATATGCAGTTTATACATGAAAAAACTAGTCGTTGGGGGCCACCGTAATACTTACCCATCATGGATATGCATAATGTAAAATATTAAAATAAAAATGTGTAAACTACTTATAAAATGCATTGCAATTCAAATAAAATCGTGGCTTGATGACGTCACAAACTTTAAAGGCTCGATTACTGAATTGCTGGAAAGAAACATCCTTATAACTCCAAATATAATACTCCTATTAACTAGCGGTTTATTGCATCTGATTAAGCGTCAAATTTCCAATTAAAATATATCTTTGAAGTGAAATTTGGATGAAATACAGGGTCATGAAAAATCGAAGAGTGTGGAAAATAGGATTCCAAATATCTCGGCAACTAATTATCCGATCAACTTCATGCTTTATGCAAAATTTATGTTTTTTTATTGTCTTTTATATTCATTTCTTAAAATAAACAATTTCGAAAATTTTTATATACCTTTCATCAGAACGAATATTTCGAGAGTCCGAAAAAAATTGTTCCGGTTAATCGAGGTTATTGAAATGAAATAGGCTTCTTCCCATTATTACATACTAAGTACATACCAAATTGCAAGTCTCTATCTCAATTTTTTCGGGAGATAGAGCGTTTACAGACACACAGACGCACACACACAGACACACAGACGGACGGCAAAAATTTTTTTCTAAAAATATGTTTTTCGGAATCTCCAGTGTCTGAAACGTGTAAATCCGTCAAATTTTTTTTTTCGATTTTCAAAACGATTGCAAGACTTACCCTATACTACGTATGATGGGTAAGTAATAATTAATATGATTTCATTTTCTAAAGTATACCATCAATATCTTTTTTATTATATTGCTTTAAGAATTTTAATATTACTTTTAAAGGTTTTATTCAAATCATCCCTAAACAATTTTTTCTTGTTATATTTACTTATTACTAACTATACTGTTTCTTTACAGATGGATTTTGGATCCCCACTCTTTTGCCTGAATGAAAACAGACATTGGGAATTACATGGGATTTTAAATCGCCCAGATCCTTGTGATACAGCTAAACCAATTGTATTCAGCGACATTTTGAGTGTAAGGAAATGGATAGATGAAACTCTAACAAATGATGACATAGTTCTGGATACGAACTAATCAGCTTCAAAAATTAACAATGCAATTATTTATAAGTGTGATATTGTTTAGAATCTTAATAATTTAAGAAATACCTAAAACTGATTTATTGCACTGGTGCAGCAAAGAAGGAGGGGACTTATGGATAAAACTTCTCTCAAGGAACCAAAAATTTCCTACAATAAGTATTTATGTGCAACCATGAAAATGAAAAAAAAAAAAAAAAAAAAAAAAACATATCAGTTTCAAAGCTTCTTAAAAAAAAAGCCTTTACCTCAATAATAATAATAAAAAGATAATACACAGAAGCAGCAACTTTGAATGTGTGAGCTAATACATTGCGACTGTTTTCTCATTAAAAAAAATTTTTTTTTTTTCATTTCTTGAAGAAAGAACTCGTTTTATTAAGTTTTAAAACAGCTGTAATGCTAAATATATTCTAGCTTTTTGTGTTTTTCTTAGATTGATGCACAAAAAACCATTTTTGTGCATATAAAAAACAAAATTGTTTATTTTTATACTTTTTATCAGTAGTATTGGTTCAAAATCCCTCCCACACAAACATCTGCTGTGCCACTGCATATTGACTCAAGCTTGCACCGAAACTGTGATTAGTGATTCAATTGCCCAATTTGAAAAGATGGATTTTGTCACTTCGACAAGTCAACTATTAAATATTAAAACATTATATTTAAGACTAGTAACAATGTACAAAGCTAGTCCTACATTTGCAGTGATAATGTGCAAAAGATAGTGTTAGATGCCGTCCAAGTGTATGAGTCATCTGTGATGTTGAATGTGCCTTAGAAGAAAGACTAAATCTTCTGCAAAGGAACCAAGATATTTGTGTGTGTGACAGCTGTGTAAATATAGTCTCTGTACAATAATATAAAAAACAGTCAATGGACAACAATTTGACCAGTCATCTGCTGCCTATTGTGCCTGTTGTTTTCTATATTTTATAAGTGTATGTGTATGTTTGCATACAGAGTGAACTGTACTGTGCTGTTTTTTTAGGGTTTTCAAATTTATTATTTAAATGTGCTTTTTATTCAATTTGTGCTCCAGTGACAGACTATAATATCAGCTTGAACGGTGATTTCAAGTGCTTCACTATTTTTAATCCTACATTTTACAGAAAAAAGGAAAGCACCAGTCTGAATTTGCAGTGCAGTTTTATACTACTAATTATTTAAATATATATACATAATATCAAAATAGATTTCAAGAAATTCAAGTCAAAGAAGTTATTCACATAAAAAGTGGATTGCACTTCTTAAAAATATTTCTTCTGCAGAATAATTAATGCTGTTAGCAACCTCAAGATATTCTGTCAAATGTGCCAGATGTTTTCATGCTTGTCATTTTTTGTTATTTCATTGTTTTATGTACAGATCACTACTTTCTTTTGAAATTTTGTTAAGTTTCCTGGTTTTTGATTAGTTTCTTGAACCAAAATCACTGTGGATTAAGTTATAAAAAATATTCATATTTATTTTTGCAAAATATTTGAATAGGTTGTAATATACTTTTCTAAAATGGTTTTTAGATGCATTGTTTCATTTAGTTTTTTTTTGTTACTAGTGCATTTGAGTGATAATTAGTGATGTTTATGTGCCATTTATGAATTTGAGTTACATTGGAATGATAACTTTGCAATCATAATGTAATAATGCAACCTTGAAACCCATTCATTCCTCTATGAGTTACTGTTAATAAATCTTACTTATTCACCTAGTCAATGAAATGTAGTAATATTTATGGTATCATCTGACACACATACTTTCAAAACAACTATTTTTATCCACAGTATACTTAGTAAAATTTCAATAAACAACATTTTGTAAATACAGTAAAATCTGCTAAAATGGAATCGCAAGGGATAAGAGAAAAATTCCAATTTAGAAAGATTTTTGTCTTAGCAGGTTCACTATCCTTTATAATTGTATTTTATTTTTTCTATCAAGACCATGCAATTTTCTATTTAATAAAGGTTTTCAATATCAGTGATGGAACAGTGGTGCTGCAGAGAATCAATTGGCACCGTTAAATTTAAATTGTACTCTTTGTCTTATTTAAGGACAGAGTTTCAGAGATTTTTTTAAGGCAAAGAATGCTATTAAAATTTAGTGGAGAGAAAAGCCCAACTGCTGCACCACTGTTCCATCACTGCAATATACACAGGTTCAGTTTTCACATGTTTTACTCTATATACACAAATACTGCCACATCAGTGTTATATAAAGCAAAATTCCAGTATAATAAAATTTAGAGAAAAAAAAAACATTTTTTTTTTAACGGAAATTATTTTACATGCTTATTTAAAGGTATTTTTATTACTTCACTCTCAGATGAAATCATCACATTCATTTCTGCATGCACTAACATCTACAATTGTGAGTTCTCATGCTAATTTTTGGTATTACAAAACCCAACTTTATATAGGGACTAGGGAGTCATTTCTTATGATAGACCAAATTATTTTACTATTTTTAAAATCAATTTTTAAAGTCTCGGTTTTATGTAGTCTTGCCAATGCCGTAGTACTTCTGTCATATTTGACATCTGCTATATGCTCTTTTAATCTTGTTTTAAACTTTCTAATTGTCATTCCTATATAATATTGTAATTTTCCATCTGCTCTGGTGAACGAGATTTCATAAACAGCTTATAGTTGATATGGCTCTGTTGGGTCTATTTTCTTACAAACTACACTTTTTAATTTTATGGATGGTTTTGCGCGTGTTTTTGCGTGATGGGAGAGCACCCTTAAGATGCTTATGTCTATTTTGAGTTGTAATTTTCCAACTGGACGAAAAATGTCCGGGCCAGGATTCGAACCTGGGATCTCTTGGCTGAAGCTGCCATGCTCTACCAACTGAGCTATCCCGGTCGAATCTGGAGGGCATAATTCATCCAGTTAACCTTATTGATCATAGCATCTGGTCTGATATTTGAATCAGCTCAGCAGAATAGATCGCAGGTAATGGTTGTATCATTTGTAGGGCACTAAATCTCTTCTCAAGCAAAAGCAACATGTCCAAAACATTTTTTTCTTTTTTAAATTTCCATAAAATAAATAACTGATAATCAACTTACAAATTTAAATGTCTAAAAAATATAGCATTTGTGGATTAGCAAAATTTTTATTGATTTCAGAAAATATTTAATCTTTTATATATAATTTTGAAATAGTCGATTCATTTAAGTATAAGCCACATTACATATGTGATTATTTAAATTTTTTGTAAATAGAGTTGTGTAACTTCATAAGTGAAGACTGATATACAACTGCTCTAATTTGGTCATTTTTAAAAATATTTGAACGTGCTTTATATGATGGAAGTATTAGATGATGAAGCATTATTTGCGATATATTCATATTAATATTTCAAAAATCCCATTTTTTTAAAACATGTCCGTTTATAAAAAAGGCGTATGAAATATCCTTAAAAACTCTTTTTTAGTGTTCACTATTTAACGCTATAAACTGAAAAAACTTGTTTTATTAAAAAATGTTTTGTTAAAAAATTTTACCTTTGTAATCATTTTTCTGTTACCAAATTTGATGGAATTTTGATTTCAACATGCTAAATTATGCTTCTTTTCATTATTATATTTTTAAAATAATGCATAATAAATGTAATTTAACTATACAATGAGGCCCTTCCCACTTACAGAACATAAGTAAAAATAAATTTTAGTTGAAAACTCCAAAAGATTTTTTATATTTGCTGTTTGGATTGCCAAAAAAAGTTATATTAAATATATGAATTAATAATTCATTCAAATAATAAAGTTTTTAAAATTAATAAAAACTATTATAAAATTAATAAACTACTAAAACAACCCAAAAAATTAATATAACCAATGGCAGCATTCTTTTTAAATTTCTCATTTGCATTTCAATATTTTTAAATTATTATTATTTGGCATAGGATAGCTGAGATTGATTTCTAACCGGGTCCTTTTTAACTTTTTTGATTTTGGTTGCAATTTTTTTTTCTTTTAAGGGGTCTTTCTTTCGATTTTGTAACTGGTTTTGAAAGTAAAAAATAAAAAAATAAAAATAAAAAAAATACAACTAAAATCAAAAAAGTAAAAATCCACCTGGTTAAAGATCAACCTGAACTTTCCTAAGCAAAAAGAAAAAAAATCATTTAAAAATATTGAAATGCAAACAAGAAAATTGAAAAAAAAAACTGCTGTCATTGTTTCAACATTAGCTTGTAAGTGTCTTCGCATGACAAGTGTAGGCTCTTAAGAGCATAGTTCGATTACATATCTGTTAAACTTGTTTCCTATTTATTTATTTTTTTAGTGAAGTTTTAAGTTAATGATTTTTATAAATTAAGTGTATGCAGGATATCTGGACATCAAAATAATTGATAATTCAACGAAATTTGCCTGTAAATAGCACTTGAAGATATTTTACCCCATAGGAAATCATTGTGGTGCAACCAGAAAATCTTTGTTTTTGAGTATTTAAGTAAATATGACATACTGCACCTCTCTGCCTTTAAATGCCTCATATTTACAGTATGTAAAATTATGAACCATCTATGACTGGGACAGCAAACCTATGACATGTGACAGAAAATTTTTGGTACAGTTTTCATTGAGGTACTAAAATAAAATAGAATGAAATTAAACAAATACATTAATTTAAACAAGCTGAGTTTTCCACATTTGAAAAAAAAAAAATTGAAATGCAACATTTTTAATTCCAATCTATTTCAATATTGGACCAATCATTTATGAAATTAAGAGAAGATTGGAAGAATATTGAAATGAAGGATAAACAGGGATTATAAGCAAAAATGCTGATGATGAAATTATAACAACTTGGCAAAAAATTTGCTATTTTGACAATTTCCCCCCACTACCTGTGTCTGGGAGTCATTATTTCTTGAAACGAATGATATTAAAAACTGCCGAAACCACTTGTCAGATGACTCCAAGTCAGCTTGCATTCTGTTTAAAAGTAACTAGGTATGAGCCCAATATTACTAATTTGCATCCACGATGCTATAACTGAAATTGCATGTACTTTTTTATTACTTCCTAAAATATTATTGATACTGTAATTATTGCAGTTTAAATCTATATGTATGTTACTCTTATATTTTTAAATCCTAATAAATTAAAATTCAAGTAACTTGGTTTATTAATTATGATCCACTATTTTTTACTTTCTTATATCTTTACAAGAAGAAAGTATTGGATTCGTGAAAAAATTCGACTTCCAGCTTTCGGTGGATATATACGTTTTAGAGGGTCCTGAACATGATTTGACTGTTTTTAGAAAATGTCTGTCTATGAGTCTGTCTGTCTGTATGTGTCAAAAATTTTTGTGGGTGCTCTATCTCAAGAACTAGTGCACAGGATTTAATAAAACTTTAGTTTCAGTTACTCCCCGATATAAATTGGTGCCGATTAGTTTTTGGTGTAAATAGCCCAACAGGTGGTGCTGCAATGCTACATTTTTCATGATTTTCATGATAGCTATATCTCTAGAACTAATGCACAGAATTTCATAAGACTTCAGATTCTGTTAGACCTTGACATAAATAGACGGTGATTACGTTTTGGTGTAAAAGCCCAACAGGTGGCACTACTATAATACTTTTTTCATGATTTTCACGATAGCTATATCTCAAGAACTAATGCACAGAATTTCACCAAACTTCAGATTATGTTAGACCTTGACATAAATAGATGCTGGTTATGTTTTGGTGTAAACAGCCCAACAGGTAGCACTGCTATACTACTTTTTTCATGATATCCATATCTCAAAAACTAATGCACAGAATTTAATATAACTTTAGATTCAGCTAGACCTTGACATAAATTGGTGCTGATTCGTTTGTGGTGTATGTGAATCTTGTATGAGATAGAAGAAAGTTTTGGGATTGGCACATCTGACAAATTTTATTATTTTTATTTTTTTTGGTTATTGGTACGTTGTGGCAACGTAAAAACTGTTTTGAAAATATTTGGCACACAGATGGGAAAAGGTTTGCCCTCACAATGCCTATGACAATAGCATAATGTCTAAAAGAATTTTATGTCATAATGATATACTGGTCAGCCATACTGAGGATACAAAGTTCAAATCCGAGGTAAGGGCTGGTTTTAACAATGAAAAGCAAAAGGAGGAGGGGGGGGGAGAGGCTGGTTTTTTAAGTTTGTGTATGTGTGTGTATGTCCAGTGCATATGTGAGTATTATAGAGTCAAGTAATTTGAGTATAGAACCTTTTATAAAGATGTTAAAAGGAAATATGCAACGTATAGAGAAATAAGATAATCTTACAAAGGGAACACACTTGTATACACATGAATAATAAATAAGGAGACATTATAAAGTTAAAAAACAGTTTATGTGTATAAATTAAAAACATATATACACAAGAGAAAGTTCACTTTAAATTTTTGATGTATCACAGGAGTTTCATTAAAATAATAAATGTATGGAGAAAGATAAAAATACAGACAAAATGAACAAAAGTCAAAGAATAAGTAACATTATTATAGAATATGATTAAAGAATTAATAAAAAAAATCTATATAAACTTTCATCATCAAAAAATTAACATTTCCAATTTCAAGAAAAATGTTCAGACAAAACTTTTTTGACAATTGATCCCATTCAAATATTTAAGTTGAATAAAATTCATAGTCAGTCAATTACAATTTTAATTTTGTATTTTCCCTCTATATAGAATGGATGAAAACAAAATAAATTTTAATTATAACATTTCATAAGAAACAAAAAAATTTTAGCATAAAATAAAGGAAAGTAAATTGAAAATTTTAAAACAGTCAAATTATTGGGATAAATACTCCATAGAATTTGATTCACATGTTAGTAAGACAATTAAAAAAACTGGACAGGAACAATGTTTATATTGCTCAGATAAAATGTAGAAAAAATTGTTGATAATTATTTAAAATAAAAGAAAAATATATTTATAAATATTTTAACTAAAGAAATATTTTTAAAATATTGCATTTCACACAATATATCCATGTAGTGCATAGTGACTAGTCAGTAAAATTAATGATTTTTTTTTTTTAAACACAGTTTAATAAACACTTTTTAAAAATATTTTATGATTATCCCATAATGGCACTATAATTATTCGTCCAGCTAAGGCCAAATAACAGTATTTTACACGATTGAAGTAACAACAAATAACATTTTAAATACAATGTACAAAATAATTTTTAATGTAAAATACAAGGCACATTTGATATTTTATATAAATTCACCAGTTATTCTTACAATGAGTAAAATGAATTGGTTTTTATATTAGAATAGATTTTATACACTTATACAAAATAAATATACACATACACTACACTGCCAAAAATCACTGGATCTTACAATTTTACACATTTTGTTGAATATCTTGAGAAATATTTGATGAATTCTTCTGTAACTTTTCGAATATGAAGAAAATGTCTGACTTCATATTTTTTAGTGAAGGTTTGATCACGAGGGTTTTTAGAGCACAAACTACTACTTGAAGAAAAAAAAAAATTGGGTTTGCCCTTAAAATAAACTGCTTGAAATTATCTGTAGTTGCAGCACATGATTATGTGGATATTGTACAACATTTCTGTTCATTTTTGTAAAAATATAGAATATAGTGACAAGTCCAATATAGTGAAAATTCAGAAGGATATCGACAATAGCTGAGTTTCAGTTTCTTATAAGGTATTTTTCACAAATTGTCATTTTTTATTTATGCTTTAGCTCTTGGAAACCCCCAGAATGAGCCTATTCCAACAAAAGAATAATTATCAAAATTGAAGCATCCATTCCAAATCTACTCATTGACATTCATTACTTACTAAATCCTTTGTTGGAAGTCAGTTAATAAAATTTGACAATTTGTGGAAAATCCCTTATCATTGCTACTTTTCGAAGGCAACCACAATTCATCTCACTATGTCATCCATATCTTTATGAATTTTCAAGATATTGGACTGGTCTTTTTATATTAGTTGCTCTATAGAGTTGACTTCCAAATCATAAAAAAAGAAATCTTTCGAAAATTTCTTGCATGCAAAGTTAAAAATTATTTTACACAATTGCTCATATTTCATTAAATATTTAATATATTTATATTCTAATTGTATTATGTTGTTTTTACTATATTTTGTCAAATTTTCTGAAACTGGTGCTAAATTTGGCTGAAAACCTTGCATGTTATAAACAAAAAAGATGCAAAATTTTTTTGAATTTTTTATCATTATATCTCTATAAATATACATGCTATTCCTACACAAATGAACAGAAATGTTGTACATAATCCACATAGACAGGTGCTGCAGCGACAGATCATTTTGCGCATTTTATTTTAGAAGATGTATTTAGAAGAAGTATTATTTTTTTTCCATCAATTTGTTGTTAGTCCTCCAATTGCCTCATGATCAAATCTTTTTAGAAAAATATGAGATCAAACATGTTCTTTATATTCCCAAAATTACAGAAGAATGTATCAAGTATTTTTCTAGATATTCAACAAAATGTGTAAAATCGTAAGTGGTAATTTTAGCAATATAGTGTATCTCACTGATTTTTTCAACGTTAGCAGATTACAATTTCTAGTAAAAAGTTTCCTATACAATTACAATATATTTTTTTAACTTTATATCAAAATTAGAAGCAATAACAATATAAAAAATAAACTGAAAATAAAGCCTAAAAGTTCCATTTTTACAATATAAAAGTATTTTAATTTACAAAGTCTAAAAATCTTCATATTAATCCTGTTTAGATGTGCATTTTTACAATTACGTTTTTCTTTTGTTGTCATTCAATAAAATTTTTAATTCTATATTCTCATTCATGTACAACAGAAATAACAGTTTATTCTCATTCATGTACAGCAGCAATAACAGTTAAAGTAATAGAAAAATAGAAAACTTTATCTTTCAATATATATATATAATTTCCAATTTTATTATTTCAAATTTTAATATTTCCAATTTTAATATTTCCAATTGTTTTCTGGTAATAATTCAGTATACCTGGGTGATTCTACTGATCTTAGCATATATGCCAGTAGAATTATGAAATACTGAATTATTTTTTAAAACATATGTGGGTACATCCAGGCTGATGATAATATCTACATGTGTTTTTTCATATCCAATTCCGATTTAATTCTCTTGTTGTCCAATTTTCCATTGTATATGGTTCATATTTCATTTCTTAATCCATTTGTATGCACTTGATAGCAACTCCAAATTATTATTTTTTTTCTCTCTCTCTCTCTTTTTAAATTTTCTTCATGTTTTCAGAATTTTTGGCCAATTACCATTGAAGCACAAGCTATGGTAATATTATGATTGCACTTGTTAATCTATTAGCTATGTGGTATTCTGTCTACACATTATCATTAATTATCTCTTTGGAGATTTAAGTAGAATGATACAAGAACTTGATATGTTTTTTGAAATTCATAGATATTATAATTATATATATATATATATATATATATATATATAACACAAAGTAAAAGTTGAATTGAATTTTGCCCATAATGAGTGTTTCATACATGATAAAATAGTTGGATTAATTTTTTTTTTCAAGTTTATTACATAAAATACAAGTGCAAAAAGCACATTCTTAATTTTATAGTGTCATATTAATGAAGCTATGAAGGAGTTTTCAATGAATGCCCTTTAAAAAGGTGAATGGTTTCAAAAAGTCTTGAAAAAATTTGAAAATTACTAGCAACATGAAGACTTTTCAGGTTGAGCAACCTTAGTAGTAAGTGACACATTGTTTTCAACAACATTTAAAGGCCTAGGTTCAGAACCACCATTTGGGTAAAAGTGTTCGAAAACATATTCAAACATCCTATCGACTTTAGTACCCTTCTTACTTGAAGTTTCAAAATATGGAATAAAACCAGTTGTTTCATAGAGCCTTGGATTGAGGGATTTTGCAAACTCTGTAGCTTCTGACAGTGAAACCTAGGGGAAGAAGTTAAAATAAGATAATTTTACAATTATAGTTTTATGTGTGCCTGATTAAAAATCAACTCAATGACTAACAAATTAGAATAATTAACAGAAAAGTTTATGACAAAAAATGTACATTATTGGCAGCATTGCAGCTATACTCATAGACATTTTAAACAAGAAATTTGAGAATAGTTTTTACTTTGCAAGACAGGGCAAAGATGAAAGACCAAGCAATTCATCTTTTACGCACCAAAGAGTTGGTATAACTTTGTCATCCATTGGCTTAATTCTGTGAATTTAAGAGAATTCGGTTAAAGGACTGACTATGATCGGTATTTACTAAAAGAGCTCTTCCACTGATGCACCATCACTAACTGCATGGAATGTTTGGCAATATGTTAAAAAGAAAAGTCCGAACGAAGAAAAGCAACAAAAGAAAATCCAACCAAAATATGATTAAAGAAAATGCAGTAATCTCCAAGCAAATTAAATCAAAAGTATAATTTAAGATGTAAGAATTATTTCTGAAGTAATTTTAAATATATTAAATTAATTTTGATATACTGTATATTCTGGTGTATAAAGTGCACCTAAAACTTAAGATTATATTTCTCTATGTTTCGATATAGTTGCTGTATTATGTGCTCCTTCTTTGCAAATAAATTTTCAGGAGATATATACTAGCAAAAATCCAATAAAGAACATTAAAAAAAACATAACTACTAGTACTTTTTATGTAATCTGATACTCAACATTATTACATTCATACTGCTTATAATTTTTTGTAAATAAATAGCATACTCTTTAATGTAGAAATCTTAATACTTATGATTATCTTTATTTTTCATTTTTGTAACCGGCGTATAACGCGCATCTGCAGACCTGCCAACTTTTGAAAATGAAAAATAGTAGCACACACAATTCAAATTAATCTGGAGGTTGGTTGGTTGGTTGTTGTTTTTTACGCTGCAAATTTTAAGCAAACAAATACTAATCAACTGAATGTATGTGTAATGAACGTAAGCATACAAAGTAGGAGACTCTTTTGTTTTTGCTAATTTTTTGGTAGTGGGTGGGATTGATTAGATGTAATTCTTCCCATTCAACTCATGCTCTGTCCACTCCTAAGCTAAAGTTCTGAACTTCGCACATAATTTTCTGAAAGATTCTAGGGCAGTTGGGAGGGGGAGATTCCCCTTCCCTGACGAAAATACTGATATTTTTCCGAAAAATGTCTAAATTTGTCTAAAATGTCCTGCATCAGGTTGGGTAAGGCCGCATGTCGGCTCTCTGCTAATTGTTTTTTTTTTTTATTATTGCAGGTCAGGTTAATCTCATTTTTCAAAAGTTAGTTCAATATATTGTTTCAGATGAAAAACTATATCTATAATAATAAACATAGATGTTTGTCTCTGTGTGTGCTGTTTTGTGAAGAGACTGCTGCGATGCGCACAGATCTACAAGATTTGGCAGGAAGGTACCTGTTATGTCTGAAGTTATGCACTTTGTAGCCAGTTTCTGGATTTTTTAATATACTTTTTAAATTGCTTTTTTTTTGGCGAATTTTCTACATTAGTAAAAGGAATATGGTTTCAATTTTTTAACCCAATGCAGCAAATTTTGAAGAAATTAGCGTTTTTTCAGCATTTTTTTTTTTTTTGACGGAATTCGTGTATTTTCAGCGATCATTTAACGAAATTCGCATATTTTCAGCCATCCTTTGATGAAATTCGCGTTTTTTCATGAATTCTTTGACGAAATTCGTGTTTTTTCAGCGATCTTTCGCCGAATTTCGCGTTTTTTAAACGATCTTTTGACGAAATTCGCGCTATTTACCGCGATCCTTTAATGAAATTCGTGCTTTTTTCAGTAATCCCTTGACGAAGTTCGCGTTTTTTCAGCGATCTTTCGCACTTTTTACACGATTCTTGCTTGCTTGTGTGTGTGTGTGTGTGTGTGTGTGTGTGTGTGTGTGTGTGTGTGATATATATAATAATGATGAGATATAATAATGAGAAGAAGCCTGTTAAATTTCAATAACTTCGATTATCCGGAACTATTTTTTTCGACCCCTCGAAATATTCATTATGATAAAAGGTATATAAAATTTTTCGAAATTGTTTATTTTAAAGAGTGAATATAAAAGACAATAAAAAAAAACATAAATTTTGCATAAAAAATGAAATCGATCGGATAATTAATTGCCGAGATATTTGTAATCATATTTTCCACACTTTTCAATTTATTATGACACTGTATTTCATTCAAATTTCAATTCAAAAATATATTTTAATTGGAAATGAGACGCTTAATCCATTTTATAAATAGTTTACACATGTTTTATTTTCATATTTTATATTATGTATATCCATGATGGGTGAGTATTACGCTGGCGCCCCCAACGACTAGTTTTTCTTTATTTTCTGATTTTATTAAAATCTATTAGTGAAAGCGTCATCGTGAAAATTAGAAGTTAAACGTTATTAAATAGGATACCCAACTAGAGTCCAGGGAAATGCAAATTTTATTTAAAGCCAACCCGCAACTAGAGTCATGCGCGGATCGTCTTATTCCCGACCCGAGCCCAAAAATTCCAGTCGACCTGAAACCCGAATGAAAAAAAAAAAAAAAAAAAAAAAAAAATCAGTTAACCCGAATCCGACAAACTTCCACCCCAAATCGACACAATTCAACCCGAAACAGACACACTTCAACCAGAATCCCAAAATAACAATATCCATATTGTAATGCAATTATGGAAAATTAGTCTATAATTATACCTTTAGTATCAATTTTATCTTTTAAATATGAAAATCAATATATATATATTAGAGATTTGGTTAGATCTGTTGCAGGAGCTTGTTTGATGTATTTTGAAATCAAAAGGTATAATTATATATATATTATATCTACCCTATATATATAAAATCCTAATGAAACGAATTTGTGAAACAATTTTATGAAACGAATTTATGAAACGATTTTATGAAACGACTGATTATGGTTCAGGGCTATTTTTAATAAAATATTAAACGCTTGATGGTGAAATTAATACCAATTGCCCATAAAAATCCGCGGATGTCAAAACTGGTAATAGAGTTTTGAAATTGGAATTAGCTTTCGAGATATTAATTTTTTTCTAAATTTAATGACATTTCTATGATGATGGCAACTAATTACTCAGTTTTTTGTGACAAAAAAGGGGAAAAAATCGAAAAGGATCCCGATAGGGATTATTGATTTCTCTTTATTCGTCATTTTCAAATTGAAATTGAAAAGCTTCAAGAACATGAATTGAAGCTTCAAATCAAAAGCTTGAATTGTAAAGCTTCAAGACCCCTATAATAGAAAAGCACCAAAAGTTCATTGAATTTGTTTTCATAATTTTTGGCAACAAATTTTAAATTTACATATTTAAAATAACATGAAAATATGCATGATGGTGCACTAAAATAGAGAGAAAATTAAAACCTGTTACTGAAAATGTCTATAACATAGTACTTTTCAATACCGTGGTTCTTAAGCATTCACAAGCAGATGGAATTTTTCTCATCCTTAAATGCAAAGGAAGAATAGAATACAGATCGTTGTTATAAAATTCCGAGAGGTAGCCACAATTTAAACCTAACATTTTATACAAGCTGGTTTTCAAGGTGTAATTGATTTTACTTATCAATCCCGAAAACAGTCGTCATTTGTCGCAACAGCTGTGTATGAGGGCATGATACTACAAAAATGCCCCATTAAAACGTTAAAAGCATGGCAATCCAATTACAGATTTACCAATATTTTTAAAACAAAGCACGCTGTCATGTTTTTAGAGGCCTCGAAGTCTGAGCGGGGGTTGGCGAGCGTAGCTCGCAGGGGGTAGGCCCCCTAGTATATTATATATATATATATATATATATATATATATATATATATATATATATATATTCATTAATACTAAAATATAGAGCTTTTCATCTGAAAAAATATTTTGAAAATACTTTTGAGAAATCGGGTCAATTTGAACCCAATTCGCAAGGTCAAAACACAACCTGAAACCGACCCGAACCCACAACAATTAAAGTTAACCCTTCTCGTAGTGAAAAAACAGATGTCAACCCGACCCACAACGAAAAAAAAAGTAGGGTTAACCAAAACCCAATTCAGGATTCTATCCGCAACTCGACTCAAGACCAAGAAAAAACATTTTGTCGCCTTCCGATGCCCAAAATATTTCAACCTGAACCCGAAATACTTCGACCCAACCCGCCCCGAAACCCGCAATCTGAGAAGAACATTAATTATGGAAAGATAATCTATAATCATGTCTCCAATATGAATTTTACCTTTTAGTTGAAAAATAAATATGGAAAGAGCAATTCATATTCAAATATATAGTTTTTCTTCTGAAACAATATACTAGACATTTTTTTTCTTTTTCATTTTTTTTTATCTTTTGAAAAATCCGAACACGATTCTCAAGAATAAAAACTCAACCAAAATCCGAAACAACAATTAATTTAGTGAACCCAATTAAAAACAAGCAAACAAAAAAGCGGATCAAATCGGGTGCGGGTAAAGTCATGTTAACACTAGAACGCCCAACAGAAGTCGATTCGGCTCCGACCTCCGACCAAATGATTAAATGTCGATTCCAACCAGAAATTTCTTCATAAAATAAGTCAAATGTATTACTATAAAGCTTGAATAAAATTTCCGGGCGTTTTAGATTAACTGACTTGATGCAAGCGTCCACTCCCAAATCAAAATAATTTCTTCGCCGAGGGGGAGGGGATAGGAGTAAATATACCCAACTGGAGGGCAAACGCTCCCCCCCCCCACACACACACACAAACACTTCGGACTCTTTCTAGCGCCACCCTTGCTGCTTGGCTGTTGTTCTTAGTCTTTTCTTTCAACTTTCTCGGCTTACATTTTCGTAAAAATTGGCTACGCACCAGGAAATCTGGAAATCTTTTTGAGGTAGACACAGTACTGCTTTACGTTTTTACAATAGTCATCGATCATCGTTTCGAATAAAGTTTTTTTTTTTTTTTTTTTTTTTTTTTCCAGACATGTCAAAATTAATATAAGATCAACATTTACATGTCAATGTAATTAAAAATTACGGTGGGCAAAAATAAAGCGTTGCCATAAAACACACTCTATTCACAAACTAGTCTCACTAAATTATGCAGATTGGCATGCAATAAATATAAAGGTGTGTTTATAAAGTCCCGGACCCATTTTGATGTTTAATAACTCATAAAATAATAAAGATGGATTAAAATTAATAACATAAATGGTTAGATAGTCTCAAAAAGTTTCATAACCCTTGTCAATGAACTTCCACGTGTGCCCCCTTCGTCGCACGGAGAATATCAAGACGATAGTCAATTTCACGCCAGGTAGCGGCAAGCATGTCGGCATCCACAGAGGCTATTGCAGTTGTAATTCTGGCTTTTAAGTCATCAATGTTGGACACTCTCCTCCTGTAAACATTGTCCTTTACAAATCCCCATAAGGAAAAAGTCCAGCGGCGTTATATCAGGTGATCTGGGTGGCCAAGGAATTGGACCTCCTCGCCCAATCCATCTTCCAGGAAAATGGTCATTCAAAGAAGTACGAACGATGGTACCTCAATGAGGTGGTGCACCATCTTGTTAGACATGTTGGAAAACTTCGTATTTCCACAACTAGAAGAGCTTCAGCCACATGTCTTTTTGCAACAAGATGGTGCACCACCTCATTGGGGTACCATCGGTCGTACTTCTTTGAATGACCATTTTCCAGGAAGATGGATTGGGCGAGGAGGTCCAATTCCTTGGCCACCCAGATCACCTGATATAACGCCGCTGGACTTTTTCCTTTGGGGATTTGTAAAGGACAATGTTTACAGGAGGAGAGTGTCGAACATTGATGACTTAAGAGCCAGAATTACAACCGCAATAGCCTCTGTGGATGCCGACATGCTTGCCGCTACCTGGCGTGAAATTGACTATCGACTTAATATTCTCCGTGCGACGAAGGGGGCACACGTGGAAGTTCATTGACAAGGGTCATTAAACTTTTTGAGTCTATCTAACCATTTATGTTATTAATTTTAATCTATCTTTATTATTTTATGAGTTATTAAACATCAAAATGGGTCCGGGACATTATAAACACCCTGTATATCAGTGTAATGTTGAGATACAATAACGAAGTCGATATTAATTTTTTTCTTAAAAAAATATTTGTTTTTCTGATTAATTTATTGCTTTTTCTATTAATCAACAACTATGTATGATTAATCTCAAATAATCATTATACATTATTATCTCTCCAATCTAATCAATCTAATTTTTTTGTTCACATCTAAATAAAGTCCTTCCTTACCCAATGAATAATTACCATTTCATAAAATAATAATAATAATAATAATCTCCTAATCAAATTTTTGGCAATCATTAGATAATCCCTTTTTTTCTTCTTTAAAATAATACAATGTTGAAATAAATTTATAATTTTGATCATATCATAAAAGCTGGATCAATAGTTCAGAAACTACAAAATCCATAAGTTGAGAATAAAAAAATATATAAATCAAAAATTTCAAGATTCACAAGAGATAGTCAGAATTAGCTAATAATATTCAGATGGATAATACTAAACGTTATATTACACATTAATTACTAGATCCAAGCAAGAAAAAGTATTTCAACATTCTGTCTTGATAAAAACTAAATAAATATGTATTTTGATTTTATGATACGAGTTATCACATGTATATTCTCTATTCTAAAAAAGGTAAACACCGCTGTCGCTGCCGTAACTTATTTTTTGTGACCGGAAGTCTTTGTCGGCTTAAATTAAGAAAACTATTGCATATAAAAAAATATGAAAATGGGTAGTTTTAGGGAGAAATGTTCGCTAAATACACTGAAGCAGACTTTTTAAGCGCTATTTAATGATAAAATCGGTCAAAATAGTTCCGTTAAAAAAGTTTTATAGGGTCAAAACCATGCAAGGCAATTTAATCATCTTTAGCATAAGCACATACTTGACGAGTTTGCTATGTGCACTGTGTAATCATTTTATTAATTTGTCTAATTTTTGGAGTTTATTTTAAATTTTTTGTTCAAAATTTCCGTATTTCTAAAACGATTATTTCATATTTCGAAAAAGTCATTTTTATATATTGTTGAGAAATTTTAAACAAGTGGGTAAGTTTGATCGAAGATCGCACCAAGGGTTTCGTTTAATATTCCTTTCAAAAACACTTTATCAGTTCTTTAATATCAGTTCTTTCTCATAAATCCAAATAAATTTCATTCTCAAAAAGTCATGTTTTTTTATAAAGTAAAAATTTACCGGTCTTTTTTTTTCGTTTTTTCGAATATCTGAAACGGCCCGATAGCGGGCGAAGCCCGTTTTTATACTGTCATAATAATATCTGTCATGTGGACTAAATACAAAATTAAAAAAAGTAGTTTCCCCTGCTCTCCCCTTCTTTATTAGCAATCCCTATTCGCATTATTAATTACATCATTGCCTATTAGCGTTTTACTTCTTTTTCAGTAGAAAAAAACAACAATTTCTTTATTTGGAAAATTGTGTTGTTTTAAAAATCATAATAAAATGTTGTATATGTATGGTATTTTTAATTGTACAGTCGGACCCTCGGACCTCTATTTAACAAAGTCGCTAATTCTCCCCCAAAAAGTTCTTATATGGAAAATTTGTTAAATCGGGATTCACCTTTTAAAATACTTTAAACTACATAACACAGATTTTAAATTCATAAACACTAAACTTTATTAAAATATTAATTACCCGATAGTCATAATAATTAGAGATCGGCCGAAACAGGTTTTTAAGGCCGAAACCGAAACCGAAACTGAATTTCGGTGATCTTCCCACTTTCAGCCGAAACCGAAACCGAAAGTGTAAAAAAATTCTTTAAACTGAATAATACATACATAACTGCATATAATTATTAATTATGAATTAATTAATAACAAATAATTATTAATTACTTAATAATTACTTAATAATAATCACGTTACTAATTAATTTTTTAATTATACTTGTATTGAACCACACTTCTAACAAACGAACGTACATATATATGTGTGTGTATAACTTTCAAACAAAAATTAAAACAAATCTTTACTCACTCACCGCCTCCCCCCCGCCCAAAAAAAAAAAAAAAGGTTTGCCACTCCCTGCCTCCCTAAGAAATTATCCAAATGGCACCCCTGTTTGAAAATTTTATCTCTGATGTCAAGTTGACTCTCTGTGTCTCTATCGAAAACTATTTATTTTCATATAAAAATAAAACGTAATTAATTTATCAATAAGACAGAAATAGTTTCCAACTATACGAATTTCATCTCATAAAAAATATTTTAAGTATACATACCTCAATATATTTTTTGTAATAAATTTCGTAAATCTTCATATGTTTTAACAAAACCGTTCTCATAAAGCATTCGAAACAATCTGGAGTTTCAAAGTAAAAAATTTCTATTACTGTTAAGTTTGCTGCTTTTAAAGATTATTTGATAAGCGTCTTTTAAGTTTTGTCATATATGCATTGCTTGCTTTATAATTTACACACTCGCATCATGAATCAGTCATGACGGATAATGATAAACAGTGAAGTTCACAGCAATAAACAGTGTCTCATTTGAGCAGATAGAACTCATATCAATGAGTAAAGTTGAAAATTTCCGAAAGAAGGAACGAGATTTTGAAATGCAGATAGTTTCGGTCGAGTTTCGGTCAGGCCGAAATTTTGGCAGCAGTTTCGCCGAAAACGAATATTCGGCGAAACTCCGATTTTGCGCCGAAACCAAAACCGAAATTTCGGTCGATCTTTAATAATAATATCTTTTATGTGGAATAAATGCGATATTTTAAAAAAAAGTAGTCCCCTCCCCCCCACTCCTCATGTTTATTAACAATCCCTATTCGCATTATTAATTACATCATTGTCTATTAGCGTTTTATTTCCTTTTTTCTATGCTCGCCAACTTCCGTTCTGACACCGCAAACTCTAAAAACACGCTAAATTTGATTAACTCTAAAATGATTAAGGACAGGGCTTAATTTGCGCCAGAGCCCACCAGAGCTCAGCTCCGGTACTTCTCTGTTTTTATTAAATATTTAAATATTGGCCAGAATTCACCGGAGCTCATAAACACTGAAATACGGAGTCGAATCGAATCCGAAATTACCCTTTCCTTCTCTCTCCCGCCCCCCCCCCCCCCCTGCCCCCCGTCTCCAATCTTTTGTCTTTTCTTTTGTTATCAAAACACTTATAAGTGACATAATGTGTCGCTCACGTAAGAGATGGAGATGAAACAGACTCGATTTTTATATCGTTCTTCGGGTTCGAGCAGGCTCGAGCTCAATCTGTCTTAAATTCAAAATTTTATTTCCATTTCATATCATTTTAATGCTATTTTGATCAGAATAAAGAATAAACAGAAAGCCCAGATTACGGAAGATTGAATTATACTTAAGGGACCAGTGGCGATCTGCTGTTATCGGGTTTCCATTCATTTTCCTTTCACTGAGGTATTTTAAGGCCGAAACAACTGCTGTCGAATGAGCTAACAACTGTTTTCGTGATTGATTAAATGACATGAATTAAACATTTGAAAATCAACTTGTGTAATATAGCTAAGTAAACAATGTCGCTGCATCGGGGAATTTTATAATGATGTTATAAAAAATTGGGTATTTATCCGTTATCCCGTCGACCACTATCCAAAAAAGAAAAAAAAATTGTCGCCAAAATGTAGGGGAAAAAAGGTGCGTTACTGTGGTTATCACATTCAATTGACATCAGATGCGTTACACGTGTTTGTTAGGTCATCGAGAGATTTTTATTCGACATTTATCTGTATTTTTAATGATATTTTACCCATTTATAGTAGTTATTTCATTAATTAAAAAAACAATAACGACCTTAAACGGCACGCTATGAGTGCTATGACATTAAAAGAAAAAAAGCGTTGAAAAAATGTTGCTATGCATAGTTACGCACAACAACAAATCCGTACCAACTGACGTCATAAACACTTATCCATCAGTCGAGGGATACTGTAAATAAATAAATATTTAAGATTACTTTTTTTTTTCTCTTTTCATTAATCGATTATAAATTTTATTGTTTAAAGTTACTGATAGTTGACACTTTAGTGAATGGGGCTTTAGATTCCAATGGCAGTATTCTTCCAATGGTTTTTTGGGCATTAGAGTTTGGCGAATAATTTGGCGATAGTTTTTATTTTTATTGGAAATTTGTCAACGGTATAATGTAGATGTAGAAGTACCGAAAATTGTTTTCAGTAAGACATTTTAAATGTATCGTTTCCAATATGACGGAATTTTCAAAGTTTTCTTCCTATTATTAAACTTAAAAATATTTAATTAAAGGGAAATATTATTATTTACGCTGTTTCAAAATTTGCAATAATAGGTAAAATATTTTGTCGAAATAAATTAATATCTTGAGTAAATATATTTTTATATTGAAACTGTTTGGAAATATTGCTATTTGAGCATTTTAAATATGACGCAATTTTCCCTATTTAATAGTCTGAACGCGAAATAATTTAATTATTTCTGTTTTTAATATTCACGCGCATATTTTTTATTACGTAATTTTCTACAATTACTGCTTTTAACACGTGATCATTTAATTATATTTTTAAAGTTTCATTTCTGTTTTTGATAGTCACGAGTAAATACATTTTTTAATTGAGAGGGAATATTATTATGTGCGCTATTTTACAAATTGGCAACAATTTAAATAAATTCTGTGCATTAGTTGAATATTTTTTATCCATTAATGAGTGGGTTTTTAAGGTTTTAATTAATATCTTGCGTTAATGAAGACATATTAAAATATTTATGATTTTCAGCGTGACAGTAGGTATTCAGCTGTAAGTACACAAAATTTCGAGTCTGTAACTTATACAGTTTCTGAGAACCAGCTCTGTGACAGACAGACAGAGAGGCCAGACGAATAGGGTTTCGTGCGAGATGAACGAAACCCTTAAACGCAAATAATATATCCAAACATTTTACAATTAAAAAATATAATTACACGTGAATATTAAGAGAAAGAAAACTTTAAAATAATTATATTACGTGCGAAAAGAATTAAATGGGGGGGGGGGGGGGTTATTGCGTCTTAAAATCCCAAATAATATTTCTAAAAATTATTCGAATTTATATTTACACGTGAATATTAACAAAGAAATATAAGAAAAGATTAAAACAAATAAATTATTATATGCGAAAAGTATTCAGTGTGTGTGCGTGTGGAGGGGGGGGGGATTACGTCGTATTTCAACTATATCTTTAAAAAGTCATATTTAAGATATTTTCTTCTAACATCTAAAATAAAACTTTTATAATAAAGTCAGGGAGGTAGTGACATTTTTTACTTAACCATTATATACAACCTAATTTTTAATTTTACGACATATCTTACTTAAACAATCACGAAAACAGCCGTCTGGATGCGGCCTTGGGGTCCTAAAAGTCCCCCAGTCAAAGGAAAAAGAATATCAACCCGATTACCAGAAGATATCATTATATCTTCTGCAATCTTTTAAAACGAAGCAAATTAGCGTGTTTTTTGAGCCTGCGGGGTCTTGGCGGGGGTTGGCGAGCGTAGCTCGTAGGGTGCAGAGCCCTTAGTTAATAATAATAATAAAAGCATGTAAATGTCTGTCATGCTACCTGCTTCAACAAATTTATCACAAATCTCTAAGAACCTTCTTTTCTAATATTATAGTCACTTAATTAATGAACATGAATGCATATAAATAATTGGTTAAAATAACTTCAATAAAAAAAAAAAAATTCAAAAATAAAATACAAACCTGTCTTTTATTAATAACTAAAAGATCACACTTGGTCCCTACAACTACCTTTAATTTTGTAGTATTCAATGAATTTAAAATAGGTAGATATTTTGCACTATAAAAGACAAAGTCAGAGAGTATTAGTTTTTACAATTTTGTAAAACATATGAATAACAAAATAAATATCATATTTCATAAAGAAGTCACACATTTCCAAAAAATAAATAAATAAATAAATAAATAAATATCAATATTGTAGACTCCTAAGTATCCGGCCTAATGGGGCGGAAGGGCAAGGAGACGGATAACCAAAAAGTCGTTCAGGCCCCGAATTCTATAAATACTAATTTTCTATTCTACCATACCATCAAAAATACAGTTTTTATACCTAAAACCACTTTCAATCATATTTTCTGACCTCTTAGTACACAGTACAGGCCGGTACTTCACAATGTTTGTTTTGTACAATACTGTACGTTTTAAAAAAATATTACAGAAAAAGTAAGTAAAAAAGTCCTTCCGGCCTGTAGCGGGAGGAAAAGGTAGCTTTCCTATATCTTCGTTTTAAAATTTTAGCTAATGTTACTCGAAAACAGCAAGCTAAAATGCAAAGAAACCGTTTACAAAAGATTCGTTAATACGGAATTTGAATAAGAAATTCGCCAAATTATTGAGCAATAGCCAAATTGGCTTCATTTATGAAGACTTATTTTGGTCGCCAAATTTGGCTATATTTCGCCAAATGTCGCCAAGTTTGGCGAGAATTTGGCGCTAACGGATATGAATATATAGTTTTATGCGTATGATTGGGAAAATGATTACAACAATGAAAGATAATAATTTGCGAGAAGTCGCGTTCACTAAAACTTATAAATTAATCGTTGGATTTTTGTAATGTGCTACCTTGTTTCAAAATGTCTACCACCCTAGAATTTCAAACTGCTGTATCTCAGCCGTTTTTTAAGATAGAGGTAAAACAAAAAATACTCCGGAATCCTTGTATCAAGGCCTAACACTTAAGCAAAAAACAAATTTGAATTTTTAACTTTTTTGTATATTTATTTAAGTTTTAAATTTTTAAATGGCCGCCATCTTGAAACAAAATGGCGGACCAAGCTGGCCAACGAACTCGGTCGAGACATTGGTGAGCTTAATACACACAATTAGTTTCATCAAAATTGATTTATAAGTACAAGCGTTATCGCATGACATAGGTCATATATATATATATATATATATATATATATATATATAAATCAACATTTGAACGAAGGGTGGTTTTGGGGTCTGGGGATCATGATCGGTGAAAATGTACCAAAAATTTCCGGAAATGCTTTCCTCCGAACGGCTGCAATAGGTAGCTTTATACTTTTAGGTAGCTTTCAATACAAAAAAGTATAAAGCTACCTATTGCAGCCGTTCGGAGGAAAGCAGTTCCGGAAAATTTCGATATATTTTCACCGATCATGACCCCCAGACCCCAAAACCACCCTCCGTCCAAATGTTGATTTATATATATAGATATATCCATATATATATATATATATATATCTGACCTATGTCATACGATAACGCCCGTAATTATGAATCGATTTTGATTAAACTAATTGTGTGTATTAAGGTCACTAATGTCTCGACCGAGTTCGTTGGCCAGCTTGGTCCGCCATCTTGTTTCAAGATGGCGGCCATTTAAAGATGTAAAATAAAATCTAAAATAAATAAGCAAAAAATTTAAAAATTCAAATTTATTTTTTAATTACGTGTTAGGCCTTGATACAAGGATTCCAGAGCTTTTTATGGTTTACCTCTATCTTAAAAAATGGCTGAGATAGAGCAGTTTGAAATTCTAGGGTGGCTGACATTTTGAAACAAAACAGCACATTAACGCGATTACTCGCAAATTATTTTCTTTCATTGTTGTAATAATTTTCCCAATCATACGCATAAAACTATATATTCATATCCGTTAACGCCAAAATTGGCGATATTGGCGACAAAATTGGCAAAATTGGGCGACATTTGGCGAAATATCGCCAAATTTGGCGATCAAAATAAGTCTTCATAAATGAAGCCAATTTGGCTATTGCTCAATAATTTGGCGAATTTCTTATTCAAATTCAGTATTAACGAATCTTTTGTAAACGTTTCTTTGCATTTTAGCTTGCTGTTTTCGTGTAACATTAGCTAAAATTTTAAAACGAAGATATAGGAAAGCTACCTTTTCCTCCCGGTACAGGCCGGAAGGACTTTTTTGTATTGAAAGCTACCTAAAACACATATTGTACACATTTTAAGATAATTTTTAAAATTTCTAACTTAATTGCATGAAACATAAAATCACTGTACAGTATGAGTACAATACATAGAGTGGGGGACGGGGGAGCTTTTAATGTCGCGTTTCACATTGTGTAGTAATTCCTCATTTTATTGTACTTTTTTTTTTAACTAGACCGGATAGTCGAGAGTCTACATATTTCAAGAACAAGCTTCGTAATTCAAAAAACAATCTAGCATAATCTTTTTTGGTATCTATAAATTGAAACAGTTAAATTAACAGTAAAAAAAAAAAAAAATTAATTTCATGATTTTCAAAAAATTTAATTTTGTTGTTCTTCTTTTGTATTATAAAATTATACAGTTTTTCAATGTAAAATAGTGCATTAATTGCAAAGATAAATACACGAGAGCTACCATTAATAACATATATTATTGCTATGTTTATTTAAAATTTATCATTAACAATTTTGAGCGTTAAGAGCCTATAGTATAGTCACGCGAAGACACTCGTACGCTAATGTTAAACCTACGGGAGCGTTCTTTTCAAATTTCTCGCTTGCATTTTAATATTTTTTAATATATTTTTTTTTTTTTTTTTTTTTGCTTAGGGTAGCTGAGATTGGTCTCTAATCGAGCTAGTTTTTACTTTTCGACTTTGGTTGCAGATTTTATATTATATATATATATATATATATATATATATATATATATATATATATATATATATATATATATATATATATATATATAACTGCAACCAAAATCGAAAAAGTAAAAATCTGCCCTGTTAGAGTCCAGTTTACCTCAACTATCCTATGCAGAAAAAAATCACTTAAAAATATTAAAATGCAGGCGTGAGAAACTTGAAAATTACGCTCCCATAGGTTTAACATTAGCGCGTGAGTGCCTTTGCGTGACTAGTGTAGGCTTTTAATTCAATATCAACATTTTGTTTCACTTTTTTCCTTTGCAATGCTCATAGCCACTGCTAGGCAAATGCGGTCGCCAGGTCCCCAATGGCTACCAAGTTATTTAATCTGACGGGTTTTTTGTACAAAAATTAGCCTAAAAAATGAGAACAAGCGGCATTTTCTTTCTTCCCCACCCCTACTCGTGCGCGGCAAGCAGTGATCTGCCTCTTCTCTCGTACTTTTAATGGAAGAACCAAGTTAAAAAGGCATTCCCATCTCATGCAGAGAAAACGCTATTCTTTTCTGCTCTAGCATGTCACATGATTAGAAAAGGGGGTGTCAATTAAATAGTGTTAATCCAGGCTCAGTGGCATCGAAAAATGGATACAATGCTAAAAAAATTTCAAGATTTTTTTTTTTTTTTTTTGTAAGTTTTGAATCAGACTTTTGTGTTTAGAATTAAAACAGTTTAATCCATCACATTTATTTTAAAGATTAATAACATATATGTGATTATGAGCAATTCATTTGAAGTAAATCTATAAAATTTAATTATAATTTCAAGAATAGTTAATTTTAGTAAAATTGAAGAATAATATGTATTTTTTAAATATTTCAAATTAATAATATTTTAATAATATATTAATTTTTAAATATTTTGAAATGTTTGGCGCCTGTGTGTACCGCACACATTGCACAATAGTAGGTCAGTGCCAACCTAGTTTGGAAACAACTGTCTGGTACTGGGTAGTTTATCGTGAGAGGGTTCAGTTTCTAGTTTTTTAAAGAATTTTGGTGGGAGGGATATGCGAGAGTGAATTTTGAATTACGTGACCACATTATTTACTCAAGAATATTTTAAAATTATATGTGTTTGGATTCTCATATGCAGTAAATGGAAATAAAAAATTATTCATTGCACTTCAGAAGATTTTGTTTTAATTAGTTTTTTAATTATTCTTTATCCCCAAATTCTTATCGTAGGTTGTTGGATCAAAATAAGCCTCCCCCCCCCAGGCGGCTGCTGATTCCGATTATGTAATACCAGCATGGGAAAATGGTTTACTTCAGTAATGCATACGAGGGTAACTGAAAATTTTCAGACAGAGGCAGACGATATGCGCCAAAAAATAAAATAAAATAAATAAATATCGAGTAGGGGGTGAGCCCCCTAGTATTTAACGCTCGCCAACCCGTAGCTATCGTAGAATAAATTTTGAAAGAAGAGAAAATAGAGTTGACACGAGAGCTATTATCGAGCTATGATTTTCTATGATTTAAAGTGGGGCTAAACAAGAAGAATGCCTTCAACGTCTACAATTAGGATATGGAAATGAAGCTCCATCTCGTGCCACTGTATTCAGATGGTTTATAGCTCAGTAATATGAGGTTTACAGAATTTAAAAGAGGTCGAATTTCTCTTTTGGATGAAGAACACACAGGGAGACCGTTGTCAGCTGTAGTCCCAGAAAATGTGTCGGCCGTACGAAAATGGTAATCGATGATAACCGTTATACCTACCGAATGATAAAGGAGGAACTTAACATTGGATCCTCTGCTATACATAAAATTATTTCATGAAGCATATGAAAAAATTAGTTTGTCGTTGGGTCCCCCCCTAATTTAACAAAACAACAAAAAGAGAAGCGTGTTAGAATCAGTAAAGAAATCCTAAAATTACTTAATGATTGTGGCCACTACATTGTTTCTAAAATCATAACTGGTGATGAGACGGGTGATACAGGAGATACTTTTTTTTGCCAATACCTCTTTTTTAATGTTCCAACACGTAAAGAAAGTAAAGTATGGTCTTTGACGATGATCTCAAACCAACAATGATGAAAACACAACGAGCAATGAAAAAAATAATGTATGCCTTGTTCTTCAGAAGTACAGGTCTGGTCAAAACCATTAAGCTAGAGGGACAGAAGACAGTTACAGCTAATTGGTACACCACTAAGTGTCTTCCAGAAATTCCTCAAGAGGTGAATGTTAGGGGACTCATTTTTCACCATGACAATGCACCTTCTCATTCAGCAAGGATTACAATTCGACTTTGATGTGTTTAATATTATCTAATCTATCTAAAACACTGTCTTGTCCAAAATTAAACCGCGTTATATAAAACCAAGGAAACATCTTATGAGCATGTTTTCAAGTCACGCTTACTCATTATTGGCGATAAATCACACTGTTTAGCGACAGATTATTTATATTGGGTCGCATTTTTATGATCGACGGGAAAGTAAACAAGTACCAAAAA
This sequence comes from Maratus michaelseni, assembly GCA_963931845.1. Classification (NCBI taxonomy): domain Eukaryota; kingdom Metazoa; phylum Arthropoda; class Arachnida; order Araneae; family Salticidae; genus Maratus; species Maratus michaelseni. The sequence goes on from OZ007587.1 coordinate 194,030,783, forward strand.
TTTTTTTAGATGAAGGATCTAAAATAGGCAGTCAAAACTTAATTTAATACAGTATTATCTATCCCACTATTATAAATCAATTTCAATCCAAAACGGATTCACGAGGTGATGGTAGCCCTTACATAACAAATATTTAAATAGAATAAAAACTGAAAATGATGTTATGAATTGTGTACACGGAAAATAGGCTTAAGTTACTGCCATAAATTGGATCCATTAATTTTACATTTTACTGATCCTATGCCAGAGAGATTATTGCATGTCATCCATCTTCAGTCATTCATAGGATACTGAATTCAAATTTATATACTTGAACTTATTAAGCATGTAAATATAAGTTCAAATGCAAAATAAATTGAAATATGCGAACATCAAATTTAGACAATAAAATGAATTTTTGAGCATTTCATCTGAAAGTTATTTTTCTTTTATTTTCTTGTTATGCACCTTAACTGCAAAAATGTTTATGGAAGATAGCTGGTACTAAAATATCACAATGAACTTATTTTTCAAGTGCTTTATTAAACAAAAAGTAAGCAACAATTGGGCGAGAAATAAATATTTAAATTGAATTAAAAAATATCACCTGAGATCTTCAAAAGTAGAGCGGTCTGTAAGATCAAATGCTAAAATTGCTGCAGCAGCATTTCTGTAATAAAAATTGTTCATGCCAGTATATCGTTCACTACCTGCTGTATCCTTTTAGGAAAAAAAAAAGAGAGAGAAATTGCACTAAACTAAATCTTGTAACTAAGTGTAAAAAAAATTAAGTAACATTTCCAGAAAACTTCCATAAAACATACTGTCAGAAAAACTCTGCTTTCTACACTAAATTATTCCTCATTTTTCAACAAATAATTCCCGTACTCCTAGAAAACATGCTTTTTTCGTAAATTTTTCCCGAAAGTCAGAAGAAGAGGGAAAATTTCCGTTTAGTCCCTGCATGCATGCGTATTGGCTCTATGAATACCAAAGTTTAATTTTTTTTTGACTAAAGATTCAATAAAATTAAAATTTCGAATTCATTTTTTAAAACATAATAGTGTTTTCAAATTTAAAAAAGTAACAATTTTCCCATTCATTCAAAATTATTTGTAATTTATTTTTTAAAGTTATAAAAAAAATATTCGCGCTTAAAATATGTTCGAAACAAACAGATTAAAAATATATAGTATATAATATTTAAGTTAAATGGAAAAAAATCGATTTTACTCAAAAAAGCAACAAACAAAAATAATGCTTTCGAATTTAAACAAGTTGGAAATTGTACGTTAAACGTGACAAATGAGGTGCGTTCGTTTCGTGCTATAACTAGTTTTGCAATGTAAAAAATCGTTATTATTTCAGTCAAATTAATTATATCGTCAACTATAAACGAAATGAGGATGCCTTTTTATTTATTTTTTTTTTTTTTTAATTTTAATACGTATGCCATGTTTACAGATGCGATTTTTTTTTCGACACTAGACAGAACTGTAAATTCACCATGGAGATCTTGCTTTGCGAATGATTACCTCCATGGTTAATATTTCTATGATTCACGATGAATGAATATTTTGTTTATTTACTTTAATGGATTGAGATATTCGGCTGTTAACCTAATTTTCACTGAAGTTATCTCAGAATCTATACTTTTTTAATGTAACTCATCTCTCAAGCAAACAATTTTTTTGAACGATCTTTCTAAAAATGTAACTTTTACGTAATTTTATTCGGAAAATTAATTTTGAATAAAAATGGCCGCTTGGAATATGGAAAAAGATTTTGCTAGCCCGTATTTGTTTTCTCCAGTCACATGACTTGCGCATTTATCATATAGATTACTTATGATAAGATTTAATAGAATAAAGAAAACTTTTATTAATATCTTTTAAAGTTTTGATTAGATTTTCATAAAACTTGAAATGACTCGACAAAATTCTGCAACTATTATATATATTAAATTTCAAATCATTCGGTTGGATAGTTTTTGCGCTGTTATATGCGGACAGACAGACAGACAGACGGACGAACTAGACGACGACTATAGATGCACGTATTTATATAATTACGAACGCACCTAAAAAGTAACAAATAATTTTCTGATTTATTTAAAATTATTCGCAATTTACTTTTTTATGTCATAAAAAAACAGTCGCACTAAAAATATATTCTAAACAAACACATTTAAAAAAATATATAATTGTTGAAAAAAATCGATTTTACTCAAAAAAGCAAACATTTTTCTCGAATTTAATTAAAAATATAATATTCATATTTTACATCTAACAATCAAATTAAGAATATATATAATTCATGTTTTCATCCTTTATTAATACTGAAGTGTTAAAACTCCAACCATCATCTCATAATGACAAAATCTCTCCGCAATTAACTTCATAATTGCCAAGTTTCTAAACCCCAAATTGTTTAAGTCCCAAGCCGCCATTTGAACAAAAACCGGATCATCGTTTCAAACTCTTATTCTAGCAAGCCCCCACTGGTCTTACCGGTAAGATACTTGACTCAAGGCACTGAGGTCCCTGGATCGACCTCAAGGTCAGCCAGAAAATATTCCTGAAATTATATAAAATAATAAATACTCCCATAATAGTCCATAGATGGCTGCACAAAGAGAAATGTAATTTTTTAAAACCGACGTTCTTCAAATAACGGAAAATTTCCCTCCTGTAACAAAAACATAAAAATTAACGGACATTCTTCAAATAACAGAAATATTCCGGAAGCAGTGTTGCCAGGAAAATTTCCGTGACTTGAAGAAAGTATTTCTGAAAGTGATACTATTATAGATTTTTAATCTTTTTTCCTTTTTATACAAGAACATCTAGAAATTTTCAGATGGAACGCGTTCGTTGATCAAGAGCATAAATAGAAAATCTGAATAAGGCGAGAGTAGTAGTAATTGTAGTAGTAGAATAGGTCCAGCTGATATCATGTGAATGTGATAGTGCTCGGTTGAGACTTGAAAATCTGTTTTGGAATGTTTTATTGAAATTTCTATCGTATTATAATGTTTGTTTTATAGCTGATTAGCTATATACCTCAAGCATTTGCATGTTTGTGAAATAGTGTTTACTTACAGTAGTGTATTATTGATTTTTCCAGAATATTTGTAAAATAAATAGCATGATACCCAAAGGGATGTTTTTACATCGGCTATCAGCAACATACAGATACCGAAGTTTTTAAACACCACTTTTCGCATATTCTAAGGAATTATAATCTAAAATTAATTTCAAGAAATATGCTACAGAATGAATCTAGCTGTGTTCTAAAATATGATCTAGATCAGATGTTGCCAAACTTTTTTGACCGTCGACACTCCTCAAGAGTTTCTTAACTGCTCTATCGACTCTCAATACTTTTCACTGTTTCCTAATTATAATAAAACAACAAAAAAAGGTGTTAATGCAATGTTTAGCGATTGTTTATTATTTATATTATATATGTTTAACGTACTTACAGATGGGTGATTTTCAAAACTATTGAACATGCAATTTTCAGATTTTCAATACGATGAATATTTCTCGAGTTATTCGAGCGTTTCCAGACATTGCAATGGTAACGATTCTCACAGCATTGCATTCTATTACAGCGCCATCTACAATGTTTCGAAGAAAATGTTCAGTACAAAAGTTACGTATTTTTTCCCGTAGAATCCGAATCTGCAATAAAAAATGGGGGTCTTTATTAATTTGCCACCCCGGGGGGGGGGGGGGCAAATTTGGGGGAGCAACTTTCATATCCCTAAATAGATTTTTCAAAAATATTGAACATGCATTTTGCCGTTTTTCAATCCGATGTATATTTCTCGAGTTATTTGACCGTTTCCAGACTTTTCGGACACCCTGTATATCATATATATATAAAAATTAACATTTGAACGGAGGGTGGTTTTGGGGTCTGGGTGTCATGATCGATGAAAATATACCGACATTTTCAGGAATTGTTTTCCTCCGAGCGGCTGCAATAGGTAGCTTTTTACTTTTTGTATTAAAAGCTATACCTAATATGCGAACTACCTCTGTATATTCATTAACAGCTACTAAATGTTATTAGACTTCAGTGGAACTCAACACTTTAATTATTTAAGAAAAAATGAAACATGCAATTATCACAAATAATTATATCACTTAACTTACCCATATTGCTATATTGTAATGTCCCCAAGGCTTTAGGATAAAAGATGCACCAATAGTCTGTAAAAAAAATATATAATAATAAATAAGAGGGAAAATGATAAGTGTCTGATACTTCATTATTTAAAATAACAACATAAAACTTCATTAAAAAACATTCAAATCGAGGTATGATTATACTTTTTGAAATAACAATATAGACAAAATTTCCTTAAAATTTTTTTTGAGTTATCTCGATTTCATTAAAGAGCAAATTTTCATTACAAGAGCTAAGGATTTTGCTAGCTTAGACGAATATAATATTATCAACTCTTTAGCAGGCGCGTTTAGTGTAAGGATGTCTTAGGAGGGCAGTCTTAACTATACAAGGCAGTTTTTGGTCAAATCAGTATATTTCCACATTTCACAGGGAAAATATGACACCCATGGGCAATTAAAAGAGGATAAGTCAAGGTAGAAGGTAACGAACTGTTTTAGCTAGTGATCATAACAAGTACAAGAAAGAAACATTCGCTATTATAGTATATATTGCAGTATTCACTGCACAAAACCAAACAGTAACAATTTTTACTTTACATTATCAAAACACATTTCACGGTTAAGTACACTGATATTAACCATAACAGCCTGTACACAATTAAACCAAAAACAGGCGTTACACAGTTTTTTCACTTTCCTAAAAAATTGCAATTTCCGACTTGTACTGTTAGGTCTGTCCACCTAAAAATTAACAAACAGAAATTATGACTTATAAATAATGGTAGATAATAAATTACTATATCGTTTTACATACAGTAAAATCTGTGAAAACAGAACTGCTGGGGACCGGAAAAGACTCCGTTTTAACCTGTATAAATACAGGTTTTCGCCTTAATAGATATTAATTGTTTGGTGTTTTTTTTACGTCTGATTCTGTACACTTTTCCGTTTACGATAGGATTCTGTTATACACAGGTTCCAGTTTTAAAAGTTTTACTGTAGAATACTATGTTGATAATGTGTAACTATGCATTTCCCTCCCAACTAATAAAAAAAGACTCTCTGGATCCGCTCTTGCATTTTAGTGCCATGTTGTAGCATAGTAATATAATGTAAAAGTAAATATCAATCTTTAAAAATATGTAGCCTTGATCTTGAAGTGGCTGCTTTGTCATCCAAGTGCTTGATCAAACAAAGTAATATTTTGACATAATCTCAATATATAATCAAAAGTTAGTGTATGCAATTCTAATTTTAAAAGGTAAGTAGGATGAAACATCTTTCCACACTCTACTCTAACTATATAGCGTGATTACTGACATTTGGACATGGACACTGGACAGCAAAATAGAACGTTCTTTAAAAATATTAAGAGCAGTTTTGAAAGAAATGTGCATAATATTCATAGCAGCAAAAGTAAAACATCTTACACTAATGGATTCTTGAAACTGTCTATCAATGTACCTTAGAACTAAACATGTTTTTCCAACAGAAGCATCACCAATCATTACAACTTTCAAGTCCCTGAAACGATACAAGAACATTTGTAGTACTATTTAATTAATATTAATGAAAAATATAATAACAACAGAAACTGTGATACATCAACAATTCATTTTTATTGTTTCAATTAAAAAGCAGCATTGATAAAAATACAGGGCTTCTAAATAGTCCGTTTTTTTTTTTTAATATTTATAAAACTATAATCTTTTTTAGATTTTACTTCAAAATTTTTGTAGAAATCTACCTTGAAGGTTGTTTTATTGCAAATACTGTAGAATACCTACCACGATTAAATGAAATTATCTGAAATAATACTTGAGAATATCCATATTTAGTCAGTAATCAGTGGTTTTTGGTGACAAAATGATATAATGAATTAACTGGACTATTTATTACACCTTCAAAACATTATCGCAAAAAAAAAAAAAAAAAAGTGAAAAATAAATCTTATTTTTACTATATGATGTATAAACATTTATGTATAACTAGCAAGCTACGCTGGTCAATTTCTCTTACGAACCTTTAATCAAACAAAATATTGACATTTCATAGTTCACTTTTATATTTTAACAGAATAATAAGGCTACTATAATTTGTGACTCGTGCTATAGCCAATATAAACGTCAGGATACGTCGCCCTTATCATTATCTTTTCGCTATGGTACTCCATTGTGAAATTTGGTAATTTTTGAAATTCAATGTTTGAAAAATGGCATAATCGTTAGATTTGAAATTCATAAAGAAATATACATTTTTTTACCTTTCAAACGCAGTTTGTTTAACAATTTTCTGACAAATACTTTTCGAGATTTTACTTTTTTCAGTAACTTCAAATGTTCCATTTTCCGAGATTAATCTGTGGCAAAGATTAGCGAAAAACCCAGTGGTCAGCAAGGCATAGCTTTATATTACAGAGGATGTTGGAGAAGGGATTTTCACCATCTCTTTTGAAATTGGTTCTGTAGTTCTAGAGATTAAATAGAAATTGTAATTTAGAATGATTTTGGAACGATTTTCGCTCATTTCACCCTTTTAAATTTCGATTTTTTTTTAAAAATTCAAGTTTCCAAATTTCAAGTTTCTAGCTCCTTCAATATAAAAAAAGTTGCAATTTTCGAAATTTTTTCACTCTTGCACCCCTCTGGGATTAGTGGCACTGACATAAATATAGCCTATGTTGGAGCAGGAAGTATATCATCAATTTGCCACCATCACTTTTGAAATTTGTTCTGTAGTTCGAGAGATTCCACAGAAATGGTAATTTAGAATGTTTTTAGAACGCTTTTCGCTCATTTCACCCTTTTAAATTTCGATTTTTATTTATTTTGTTCTTAGAGAGCATTTATATCTTATAAGTAACTACAATGCCAAATTTCAAATTTCTAGCTCCTTTAGTATAAAAAAAATGCAATTTTAGAACGTTTTTCGCTCCTGTACCACCCTGGCATTAGTGGCACCGACGAAAAATATAGCCTATGTTGGAGCAGGGATTGTCATCAAAAATTTGCCACCACCACTTTTGAAAAGGGTTAGGTAGTTCCAGAGATTCAATAGAAATTGTAATTTAGAATGCTTTAAGAACGCTTTTCGCTCATCTGACAGTTTTAAATTTCGATTTTTTTTTAGAATTTGTTCTTAGAGTGCATTTACATCTTATAAGTAACTACCATACCAAATTTCATGTTTCTAACACCTTCAGTATAAAAAAATCGAAATTTTAGAACGTTTTTCGCTCATGCACTCTGATGGGGTCAGTGACACCGGCATGAAATATAGCCTATGTTGGAGCAGGGACTGTCACCATCACTTTTGAAAACGGTTCTGTAGTTCCAGAGATTCCATAGAAATTGTAATTTAGAATGTTTTTAGAACGCGATTCGCTCATCTCACCCTTTTAAATTTCGATTTTTTTTTAAATTTTTTGTTAGAGAGCATTTACAACTTATAAGTAACTACCATGCCAAATTTCATGTTTCTAGCTCCTTCAGTATAAAAAAAATCGAAATTTAAGAACGTTTTTTCGCTTTTGCACCACCTTGTGGTAGTGGCACCGACATAAAATATAGCCTATGTTACAGCAGAGACTGTTACCATCAATTTGCCACCATTACTTTTGAAAATGGTTCTGTAGTTAGAGAGATTCCACTGAAATTGTAATTTAGAATGTTTTCAGAACGCTTTTTGCTCATCTCACACCTTTTAAATTTCGAATTTTTTTAGAATGTGTTCTTAGAGAGCAATTACTTCTCATAAGTAACTACCATGCTAAATTTCATGTTTCTAACACCTTCAGTGTAAAAAAAAAATCGAAATTTTAGAACGTTTTTCGTTCCTGCACCCCCACCCCTCCCTTGGGTGTAGTGGAACCGACATAAAATATAGCCTATGTTGGAGCAGGGACTGTCACCATCAATTTGCCACCATCACTTTTGAAAACGGTTCTGTAGTTCCAGAGATTCCATAGAAATTGTAATTTAGAATGTTTTTAGAACGTTTTTTGCTCATTTCACACCTTTTAAATTTCGAATGTGTTTAGAACGCTTTTTGCTCATCTCACACCTTTTAAATTTCGAATTTTTTTAGAATGTGTTCTTAGAGAGCATTTACATCTTATAAGTAACTACCATGCCAAATTTCATGTTTCTAGCTCCTTCAGTATAAAAAATCGAAATTTTAGAACTTTTTTCGCTCCTGCACCCCCCTGGGGGGTAGTGGCACAGACATAAAATATAGCCTATGTTGGAGCAGGGACTGTCACCATCACTTTTGAAAACGGTTCTGTAGTTCCAGATATTCCATAGAAATTGTAATATAGAATGTTTTTAGAACGCTTTTCGCTCATCTCACCCTTTTAAATTTCGAATTTTATTAAAATTTGTTCTTAGAGAGCATTTACATCTTATAAGTAACCACCATGCCAAATTTCGTGTTCCTAGCTCCTCTAGTATAAAAAAAATCGAAATTTTAGAACGTTTTTCACTTTTGCCCCCCCCCCCCCTGGGGTAGTGGCACCAACATAAAATATAGCCTATGTTGGAGCAGGGATTGTCACCATCAATTTGCCACCATCACTTTTTGAAATCGCTTCAGTAGTTCCAGAGATTACCCCTACAAACAAACAAACAAACAAAAAAACAATTTTCACTACTTTATAATATTAGTATAGATTAGAATTTATACAAACATTAAAAACTTAAAATCGACGTTTCGGTCGACATCTACGACCATCTTCAGGATTACGATGTTAATTTATATTAAGAGACTAAAAAAGAAAAAAAAAGAGTCCACCTTCTTTAAATCGTTTAATAACTTAATTCCAGACACGTATAAATATATTAACGAATCTGGCATTTGCTATTTTGCCAATTTTTTCGTCTACCTATGCCTGCTAGTCATTATTTTAAGGGTTGACCACTCTCGTACATACGCACACTTCGCTGTAATATCAGTATACAAAGTGCGCCCTCTTATCCTTACCCAAAAAAGTAATTCCTTAACCGTTAATTTTAGAGGTATACTTCCAAGTTCATAAATGTATCAAATGTTGTTCTTCATCTCATCATTTAGAAACCATTTAAGTGAAAATAGTTATTTCTGCGAAATGTACATTTTCATACTGTACCACAAGTCCCATACGTTATTTTTAGGAAAAGCTCCTCAAGTACTGTAATAAGATATGTTTAAAAAAACATACTAAATACTCTTAGAGAAACAAAGTAAAAAAAATATATATTTTGCGACAAGATCTTTTTATGATACTTAGAATCAATAATAGAAATTGTGAAATGAAAGGTAGACGCCAAATGAACACGCACCGTAAATATCTTAGGCGTCAAATTAAAATTTTTAGTTGCAGTTTCTAAAATTGATTTTTAAGATAACTGTAACACTGTATGCTACTTTTTAGAAAATCACGAATATTTTGTTTTTATTGAAAATTATCGAATTTCTTAATCTACAAGATTATAATCATTGAAGCAACTGTAAAACTGACAAAGTATTTTTAATTATTACCACATTTGGAAATTAATAGAAAAATGCACTTCCAACAAAACTAAACTAAAACTGGATAACTTCCTAGAAAGTTGGAAACAAAATTTTACTCACAAGGAAGGTCTCCATAAGCGCATACTCAGAAAATTTTGAAAAAATTACAGAATATTCTTCTCATGAGGATATGTACATTTATTAAACAAATTGCTGCGGAACCTCGATATAACGTCCGTAAAAAAATTATGAAAATTTCGTGTTTTGGCGATTTCTTGCTGGGTTGGCGACACAATGAAATTTTAACAAAACATGCATTTACGATAAATTCTCTTTTAGGAAAAACGTTTTCTATTATTTATACTGAACTAGTTAAAGTAAGTTTAACTTAAATAATTTCACTTTTATAACTACGATTTTGCCATATATATTTATATGTACATCTAAGAGAAAATTAACTATCACATTCTACGGTTTAGAACAAAATTTGAATTGATTAAAATTGCTTTAAACTAAAAATTAATTGTGTGATTCTGAGAACAGTCAATTTGTCATCGATATTGTTAATGCCGGAGACAAAGTTTATTAAAAGTCTTCTTGCCGTGGAAACAATGACTTATTCAAAGTCGAAATGTATAATGAAAGAATGTTTCATCGGACATTTACTGTTAAAATATAGTTAAAACTTAACCAGCCTTCAAAACTGTATAAAATTAAATAACTTCAGCAATAGTTAATTTGTATATGTATTACATAACTTTATAGAAAAAATAATAAACTATTTAATCGTTGAAGTTTAAATTCATAAAGTGCTACGCATTTAAACACTCATTTGATTAGAAATTTTCAAATACATTAAAATCGCTTGCATTTGGCGACGAAAACGTTTTGCTCGCCAAATTGCGTCTTTTTGCATCAAATACTCGAAAGTATTTTATTTTTTTACAGATTTTCTGCTGGGATTCCGCAGCTAAATTTGAGTGATCTCTTATTACGTACATGAGTAGCTTCATTAGCAATTTTTTTCAAAATATTCTGAGTATACGCTTTAAGGAGACCTTCCTTGTCAGTGTTAATAATTACACTTGAATTTAATAAAAACACCATATAATGCGACTACAGTCGAATCTTGTTAACAATAAATCAAAATTCGGTTTGTCTGCCGTCTGTCCGCGCTCTAACTCCCGTAAATATGCTTCGATTGTCCTGAAATTTTTGTATGTTATTGTTGTTTACTATAGCATGTTCCCTATTTCAACAGAAGTGTGCAGCACTTATAGTTTTTTTACAAGGATAGTCAAAAGTATTCCATTACATTACAATCAATGGGGAATAATCGGTTCAAGCGCATTTTGATGACGCTACGTCATTTAAAACATAATGAAATTGATATATAACTATGAAGCGCATTAAAACATGCGTTTTGTAAAATATGGGATGCAAAGCATTTATTATTTATTTACAGGGTCAAACAAAATAATTCTTTTATACATCGTTATATGGGGAAAAATCGTCTGCAGTGTAATTTAGTGATATTTCACTATTTCAAACATAATGAAAATTATATACATTACTGAGGTGCACTATAAATTGCTCTCTTGTGTGCATTGCGTTTATTTACAGGGACACACAAAAGAGATTATATTGGTTACAGTACATGTTCGATATTTACAATCTATGTGTGATAAGTGCGTTTTCATCTTAGGTTTGCATTTTTTACTTTTTTTTTTCATAGTATGTGTGTGTTTATAAAGTCCGGTTGACCATATACAGGGCTACACAAGGAAATTCGTAAGTACTACAGACTATGGGAGTGAATTGCTTAAGGGTAGTTTTTAATTGTGTTCACGCATTTTCCTGCTGAAGCTGAACTATACTTAGTAGACTAATAGAAGTATGTGGAATATAAATAAATTCTTATACAGGGCTACGAAAAAAAAGATACATTGTCGCTTACGTTTGGTAATTGCTGCGAGTGAGTTTTAAGTTGCCTTTTAGCTTAATAGGTGGTGTGTACAAAAGTCTTCAGATAATATATACAGCTGTACAAAAGATTTCGAGTGCATTTCCATCGATTGGCGAAAATTGCTAAATGTGATTATTCTAACTGAACTAAATTTTATTATACTATATATCCACATCTATTGATCATATACAGGGTTGCACAAAATACTTCGACTCCTTTTTTGACACTGGACGGTAATTTCGAAAACTTTGGTGTTATGTGTTTTCTAAACTGTTTACTTATACATATCTTCTTTCCCCTTATTTAACAGTGAAGTTTCGTTACAGTTTTCTGGCTGTGTTGGAAAGTGTTTCATAATCTATGCTTGACGCATGATTTTTCGTTCTTGTTACTTTCTTCTATCTGGAATAGAAGAAAGTATTGTAATCGAAATTTTTTTCGACTTCCGGTTTTCGACAGATTTACACGTTTTAGGGGTCAGAGATACCGAAAAAACATGTTTTTACAAAATGTCTGTCTGTCCGTCAACGTCCGTCTGTGTGTCTTCATTGTACCATCTAAAAGTGTATGATGTTATGCTTCAAATTGAACCAATTTTTTTTTTCTATGTTTTTGGCTATGGCAAGCAGGTTCTATCAGAATTTGGGGATATTTCGACGAAAGGGGGCGCTGTGATCGATATTTTTGTTCCATTTTCACTATTGTACCATCTAAAAGTGTATGATGTTATGCTTCAAATTGAACCAATTTTTTTTTCTATGTTTTTGGCTATGGCAAGCAGGTTCTATCAGAATTTGGGGATATTTCGACGGAAGGGGGCGCTGTGATCGATATTTTTGTTCCATTTTCACTATTGTACCATCTAAAAGTGTATGATGTTATGCTTCAAATTGAACCAAATTTTTTTTCTATGTTTTTGGCTATGGCAAGCAGGTTCTATCAGAATTTGGGAATATTTCGACGAAAGGGGGCACTGTGATCGATATTTTTGTTCTATTTTAACTATTGTATCATCAAAATGTGTATGAAGTTATGCTTCAAATTGAACCACATTTTTTTTTCTCTGTTTTTGTCAATGGCAAGCAGGTTCTATTACAATTTGGGGATATTTCGACGAAAGGGGGCGCTGTGATAGCCATTTAAAGATTTAAAATTCAAAACAATGTGCAAATTAAAAAAAAAAATAGAAATCCTAAAAAAAAATTTCTTTAAATGTTCGGCCTTGATCCGGAGAATCCGGAGCAATTTTTGTTTTGCTTCTATCTTAAAAAAATGGCTGAGATAGAGCGGTTTGAAATTTTAGGGTGGCTAACATTTTCAAACAAGGCAGCAGAATTCATCCATAAACGAGTTTAATTTATGAGTTTTAGTTAACATGGTTTCGGCAAATTTTCTTTCATTGTTGTAACTATTAATCCTATTATATGCTTATCACTATATATTTATATTCGCCAACGTCAAATTCTCGCCAAACTTGGCGACAGTTTGCTGAATATCGCCAAATTTGGCGACCAAAGTCAGTTGCCATAAATGAAGCCAACTTGGCTGTAGAGGACTAATTTGGCTATATTCTCATTCAAATTCAATGTTGACGAGAACTGGGATTGAATCTTTTTTATTAGGTAGCTTTCAATACAAATAAAAAGAAAACTGCCCAGTTAAACTGAGGGCATTGAGCACACAGGCTATTCACACTAATTGTATATTATACTCTTATTTCAAATTCCTCGAAAAATAAAGAAATCAACAATATATTAAGGGGGGAGGGGTCATCCCCCCGTTACCCCCTCATAGTTAACTAATGAACCCCTTAAACTAATCAGGGAAGTCTCTAATTACAATGAATATGTATACAAAATTTGAAGAAAATCGGATAATTCTGCATGAAAAACCTATTTATCTAAATTAAGGGGGGATTAGCCCCCCGCCCCCTTTCCCCCTTTATACTTAACCAATGAACCCCCAAAACTCTTCAGAGAAGCGCATTATCACAACGAACCTATATACAAAATTTGAAGAAAATCGGATAATTCTGCAGGAAAAACTCATTTATCTAAATTAGGGGGGGGGGGTTATCCCCCCTTTCCCCCTTTATACTTAACCAATGAACCCCCAAAACTATTGACAGAAGCGCATTATCAAAATGAACCTATATACAAAATTTGAAGAAAATGGGATAATTCTGCATGAAAAACTCATTTATCTAAATTAGGGGGGGTTATACCCCCTTTCCCCCTTTATACTTAACCAATGAACCCCCAAAACTATTGACAGAAGCGCATTATCAAAATGATATACAAAATTTGAAGAAAATGGGATAATTCTGCATGAAAAACCTATTTATCTAAACTATGGGGGGTTAGCCCCCGTTTCCCCCCTTTATGCTTAACCAATGAACCTCCAAAACTAATCAGGGAAGCGCCTTATCACAAGGAACCTATAAACAAAATTTAAAGTAAAACTGTTAGTTCTATCAAGAATTATCGCGTTACGTACATACATACATACGTACGTACATACAGAACCGGCGGGCACATAAGCTCTCAGGCTTTGATAGCCTGTGAGCTAAAAAAGTATAAAGCTACCTATTGCAGCCGTTCGGAGGAAAGCAGTTCCGGAAAATTTCGATATATTTTCACCGATCATGACCTCCAGACCCCAAAACCACCCTCCGTTCAAATGTTGATTTATATATATATATATATATATATATATATATATATATATATATATCTCCATATATATATATACTGACCTATGTCATACGATAACGCTCGTATTTATAAATCAATTTTGATGAAACTAATTGTGTGTATTAACCTCACCAATGTCTCGACCGAGTTCGTTGGCCAGCTTGGTCCGCCATTTTGTTTCAAGATGGCGGCCATTTAAAATTTTAAACTAAAATAAATATACAAAAAAGTTAAAAATTCAAATTTATTTTTTAATTAAATGTTCGGCCTTGATACGAGGATTTCAGAGCATTTTTTGGTTTACCTCTATCTTAAAAAATGGCTGAGATAGAGCAGTTTGAAATTCTAGGGTGGCTGACATTTTGAAACAAGACAGCACATTATAAAAATTTTCTTTGTTGTAATAATTTCCCAATCATACGCATAAAACTATATATTCATATCCGTTAGCGCCAAATTCTCGCCAAACTTGGCAACATTTGGCGAAATATCGCCAAATTTGGCGACCAAAATTAGTCTTTATAAATGAAGCCAATTTGGCTATTGCTCAATAATTTGGCGAATTTCTTATTCAGATTCAGTATTAACGATTCCTTTGTAAACGTTTTCTTTGCATTTTAACTTGCTGTTTTCGTGTAACATTAGCTAAAATTTTAAAACGAAGATATAGGAAAGCTACCTTTTCCTCCCGGTACAGGCCGGAAGGACTTTTTAGGTTCCACGCATTTTACCTTCGTGTTTTCCAGTAAAATTAGCTAAAATCGTAAAACCAAGGAATAGGGAGGCTATCTGTTCCTGTCGGTTCAGGCCAGAAGGCTTTTTCGTAGTTTAGTATATGTCGATTGTTCGCATCCCTGTAACCCGATGATTCACAAGCTTCTGACGTACAACAGAATGACAAAAAATATTGATTTTATTGGCGATGTGATAGCGAATTTTGAAGTATTAACATGACTGAGATAGAAGAAAGTTTTGGGATTGGCACATCCGACTAGTTTTTTTTTTAACCTTGAGTTTTATCGTCAGCATTAAAGCGCTTTAAAAACAAATAAAAGCTTTGTCGTAACATTAGAAATAAATGTTTGCAAAGAAAATATTTTCTTGTGCCTATAATTAATTTTATCCTCTTCATTTTTTAAAGATATCACAAAGTTTCAGTAGGCTACCAAACTCATGAAAATGAATCATTTCCTGTTTTGTAAACAGTTATACTAAATAAACAATAATTGTTTTTATCGAATAAGCTTAGAAAGAAATAATACATTTTATAATACATGATGTTATTTACAATTTTTACCTTTTATACTAGTTTATTTATTCTCGAAAAACATAAATACATATCTCTATAATAAAAGTCTAAGTCATGTGACTGTCATCAACAGTTCCGGGATGTCCGCTTCACTTTTTCATATACCAGGCGGCCATTTTTTTTCAAAATTATTTTTTCGAATAAAGCTGCATGAAAGTTACATTTTTAGAAAGATCGTTCAAAATAAATTAATATTTGAGAGATGGCTTACATTCAATTATGTATATATTCTGCAATAATTTCAGTTAAAATTAGGTTCGCAGTTCAAATTCTCTATCCATGAAAGTAAACAACAAACAAAAAAACATTCATTCGCCATGAACGTTTAAAATATTAAACCATAGAGGTAATCGTTCGTAAAGCAAGTTCTCCGTGAATGATTTTTTGGACGGCCGTCTGGTGTCAAGAAATAATTCGCACCAGTGAGACAATCAAAGTTTACCATAATTGTGTGCTATACAACTCAACTTCCTTCCATATATTTTCTTGACGTATGCTGAATGTAAACAAATAAAACTCATCTATATAATAAAACCGTATGTCATGTGACTGTCCTCAACAGTTCCGGGATGCCGCTTCACTTTTTCATATGCCAGGCAGCCATTTTTATTCAAAATTATTTTTTCTAATAAAACTGCATAAAAGTTACATTTTTAGAAAGATCGTTCAAAATAAATTAATATTTGAGAGATGACTTACGTTCAATTATGTATACATTCTGCAATAACTTCAGTTTCAATTACGTTCGCTGTTCAAATTCTCTATCCATGAAAGTAAACAACAACAACAAAAAAAGATTCATTCGTTGTGAACGTTTAAAATATTAAACCATGAATTTTTGGACCGCTGCCTGGTGTAAAAAAAAATAATCAGCACCAGTGAGACAGTCAAAGTTTACCATAATTCTGTTCCATACAACTCAACTTCCTTCGGATCTTTTCTTGATGTAAGTTGAACTCCGTGGTTGAACTCATGTAATAATATTTAATGGATCAAATTTCGAAACAAATTGTCAGCTTTTATTTTTCGTGTGTATTAATTAGAAACGATATTTTAATTTTGAAATCAAATGTTTTGATTTATGATAATATTTCTTATTTATCTATTTTCTATTTTAAAGAAAAATGTGAACGTCATGTATTTTAAATTGGAACAGCTGTCACGGACGCACCAGGGTTGGCGGAATTTTTGTTTTGCGCCATTTTGGCGAGAAAATCCCATTTTCAGGTACCTATTAGAGATTACTAAAACAGCATATACTTTTATTTTATTATGAAATAGTTTATTTTATATTAAAAACACACACACAATGATTAATTTATTATAAAGTGGGTTAAGCGGTTTTTGTCAAGAAAGATGAAATACATAACAACAAAAAATATGCGAAATGCTACCACGATCGCAAAAGTTCTTGATTTGTCTATTATATTTTTCCGGTTTGGCGAAGGATTAAGGAAAAAAATAAATTATGAATAAAAATAATTTGTTACAATGCTTAACATACATTTAAGGGCGACCAAACTGGTCGCCAGTGGCGGCTAGTGTAATAATATTTAATGAATCAAATTTCGAAACGAATTATCAGTTATTCTTGTATTTATGTATTATACTTGCCAGGAAAAGAGATCACCGAAAATTATTGTTAATCACCAATCATATTTATCATTGTTAATGACCAATCGCGTATTCAAAACAGTAATTTAATATACATTTATAAAATACATAACACCATTAAACACTTTTATGTTATTTGGGTCTCGCCAATATCGGTGTTATCTCGCCAATAGCATTTTTAAAATCGCCAATACCAGCTTTTATTTTTCGCGTGTGAAAATTAGAAACGATGATTTGATTTTGAAATCAAATGTTTTGATGGAACAGCTGTCGCAGACGCACCGGGGTTGGCGTGATTTTTGTTTTGCGCCATTTTGGCGAGAAAACCCCATTTTCAACTACCGGTTAGAAATTGCTAAAGCAGCATGTTACTTTTATTTTATTATGAAATAGTTTATTTTATATTTAAAAAAAAACACAATGTTATTATAAAATACACACAATGATTAATATATTATAAAACACACAATATTTAATTTATTATAAAACATACGGAATATGCTCTACCGGGTTAACATACGAAGTAAAATCTAGCCGAAACAGCCGGGTAGCCCAAGCATAAAATCGCCATTTTGGAGAAAAATAATACCCCGGTTTGTCTGCCACAGCTGTACCTAAAAGCACCCATCATTAAAAGTGGTAAATAATATAGAATCAAAGTAAAATAATACAAAAAATAATTTAGTACACATTTATTAAACACATAAAATCATATCGACGGCTTTTAGCATAAAATGACATTTATGGCTTTTTCTACATATTTACGATGGTAGTTTTATTGGCGGTATGGGTTGAATCCTCAAACAAGGGCGATGCTTGGCTGCGTCGAATTTGGCAAAGCGATAAATGAGTTTTTCTTGCTACCGGTTTGTTCCTTTCATTTCTTCCCCGCCTACTACGGTTTGATCTAGAAATTTGATTGGTTTATGAGTGAATTACGTTCGTTTGGTTGGGTTGGTTGGTTTATTGTGTGCCGTATTGTTGGATTCAGAGAGTGATGAGTTAGATAGAGGTGCACTATACCGTAAAAATGTTTTTGAGAATGAAACCGATAATGTAGCATTCTCATTGGTCAGAAAATAGAGAGCCTTTATAAACAGAGGTAATTTTTCATGATATTTTTAACAGTGTATGGAAGAAGGGCTGAATTTATTGGACAGTGAGAGGTTTTCAAATCAAGTCCCAAGTTGTTTGGGCCGACTTTAGTGTTGCATCACGGCACATCGCATGTTTATTTTTGTTTGAACTCTGGGATTTGCGAAGTGAAGTGAATTTAATCTTTTGACGTGTTGTTTTTTTATGAAGAATTCGGCGAAGCGGCAAGTGTGAATTTGAAATAGTGTGTGTAGTGTGTTGTTAATGAAAATTTAGGATATTTTAGGTGTTTTTGATAGATTATTTAGAGGTAAATTTGAATTTTGTCCTCTTGAGTGAGCAGTTTAAGGGTTTGTTTGTTTGTTTGTTTGTTTCTTGAGGAGATACATCTGACTTGTGTGCTTGACATCAAGTGCCTGCTTATATCGTCAATATACATCAGTTTAAGGGTTATTTTTGTATAAATACTGCTGCCTCATCAGAAGTGATCGGCGATAGCGATTATGACAAACCGAAGCCTTAAAAAAAAAGGTAAATTTGAAAAATAAAAGTAAGTGAATTTTTATTGATTTTATTTGATAAGTGTGTGTCTTGCATTTTAGATATTACTGTAGAGGTAGTTTCGTGCATCGAGTGTTGTTTTTTTGTTTTTGATAATGTGTACAGGATACATACATACGTTATTGATTGCTGTGTGAACGAATTTCGTACATTCTAGAGATTGCTGTACAGCGAGTTTCATGCATCCAGTGATGTTTTTTTTCGGTTAATGTACGCGAAGCGTACATACATCAGTTATTGATCGCTGCGTGAATGAGTTTCATGCATTCTAGAGATTGCTGTACAGCGAGTTTCATGCATCCAGTGATGTTTTTTTTCGGTTAATGTACGCGAAGCGTACATACATAAGTTACTGACCGCTGCGTGAATGAGTTTCATGCATTCTAGAGATTGCTGTACAGCGAGTTTCATGCATCCAGTGATGTTTTTTTTCGGTTAATGTACGCGAAGCGTACATACATAAGTTACTGACCGCTGCGTGAATGAGTTTCATGCATTCTAGAGATTGCTGTACAGTGAGTTTCATGCATCCAGTGATGTTTTTTTTTCGGTTAATGTACGCGAAGCGTACATACATAAGTTGCTGACCGCTGCGTGAATGAATTTTACGTATTTAAAAAATTAGGAATTTAGAGATTTTGTCCAATTGTAATATTTGTGCTTTGTGGCAAAGAAGTGATTATTTACACAATTTGTATGAGAGTTTCTTTCACGACGTAAACGTTGTTTTTATTTCGTTTTGTTGCAATTTACAAAGTTTAAGAGGTATTTTTTGTTAGGAAAAAATTGACTGTTAAATTTGCGAATTCTTTGTAAAAATCGGGAGGAAAGAATAGTTAAAAATTTGTAAAAATGGAAAAACCTGGAAGAAAAAATAGCTAAAAATTTGTAAAAATAGAAAAATTTGGAGGAAAAAAATAGCTAAAATTTTGTAAAAATGGAAAAATCTGGAGGAAAAATAGCTAAAAATTTGTAAAAATAAAAAAATCTGGGGGGGAAAAATAGCTAAAAATTTGTAAAAATGGAAGAATCTGGAGGAAAAAATAGCTAAAAATTTGTAAAAATGGAAAAATCTGGAGGAAAAAATAGCTAAAAATTTGTAAAAATGGAAAAATCTGGAGGAAAAAATAGCTAAAAATTTGTAAAAATGGAAAAATCTGGAGGAAAAAATAGCTAAAAATTTGTAAAAATGGAAAAATCTGGGGGAAAAAAAGCTAAAAATTTGTAAAAATGGAAAAATCTGGGGGAAAAAATAGCTAAAAATTTGTAAAAATGGAAAAATCTGGAGGAAAAAATAGCTAAAAATTTGTAAAAATGGAAAAATCTGGAGGAAAAAATAGCTAAAAATTTGTAAAAATGGAAAAATCTGGAGGAAAAAATAGCTAAAAATTTGTGAAAATGGAAAAATCCGGAGGAAAAAATAGCTAAAAATTTGTAAAAATGGAAAAATCCGGAGGAAAAAATAGTTAAAAATTGTAAAAATTAAAAAATCTGAATGAAAATATTGCTAAAAGTATGTAAAAATGGAGAAATCTCGCAAAGAAACTTTTCAAAACTTTGTAAATAGCAGTAAAACGAAATAAAATCAGTATTTACTTTGTGAAAGAAATTGGCCTAGGAATTGTGTAAGTAGTGACTTGTCTGCCGAAAAGTACGTGTTCTGATTGGGTGGAATTTGGAGGTTGCCGTTTTTTAGGTTGGCGCGCGTCCGTGCTTGGCGCGCGTCAAAAAAATCGCCAAATCGGGGGTCGCCCTTGTTTGAGGATTTTGCCGCGGTATGTTATATCCATCGGAATGAATATGAGATATATATTCTATTCACATACTAATATACCTATGAATATAATATATATATCTATATCTACTACAGCAATAAAAGCGTCTACAATTGTCTTTTATATTTCTACTACATAATATTAACTATAGGAACTGCAATATAGAGAGAAAAAACGAGTTGCTGTAATTAGAATTATAGGCGCCAATTTTGGTGCGATGTATTTACCTGTTACAGTCAGTAGGCATTAAGCAGAAATGCCAAAGTAAGAGAATTGTGCAATTATGAAAACTCCTGAACTATATCAAGAAAGGAGAGCAGAGAAAAACAGAGATCGGCATCTAGAAGGAAGCTCGTGAATTTTAATCAGATTGTACGTCAAGGGTCAAAAGTTCTGACAGCAAATAGAGTTTAAAAGGAATGTGACTAAAACTGAGCAGCGCGGCCAGGGGCCTGAGACGGGGCCTCCGAGATGTCGCTGTGTGTCATACACCGGGCCTGCTACAAGTGACGTCACAACCTGCTGACGTCAAAACAGTGATCCATAATAACTTAAAAATTTTCATGTACTTTGTTCGTTTGTACGTATTGTTTACGATAGTATTTTGATTTTATTTATTGTTTTATATAGTAATTAATAATATTTTTCAGTGTATTTAGATTATAATGCTATCAATAATTATTGATTATAATTATTAAAGAAAGTGTAGATTATATCTATAAAATAATGAGAAGAAAATGTTGTGCTCCTAGTTTCTAATCTAAGTCTTCAAATTCGCTACTGATAATGAAAAGAAGAAATTTTAGCTACGAAAATTACCTTGTGATAATTATTTTTACATTTCAACAAAAGTAGTCTGCATTAAATGTTTCGATAAACGTTTCAATTCGTGAAGCTAGAATTAATATGATTGTATTGAGCTTGTTGTGCAGAAAAAAAAAACGTAACAACAAATGTCTAACCTACTGTAATGGAAATATTCTGGCATATTTTAATGAATTTGTACTTCCAAATCGAAAAGAGTCAAATGATCTTTAGAAAAACAATAAATAAATAAAAGAAGCAGACGATAAACAGTTTAAAAAATGATTTTGAAAGAAATACTGTAATAAATTGAATGAAATCTGGATACATTTAGTTAGAAGTGAGTGTGCTTTGTTTATAAAATTAAAAGTAACTGATTTACACAACTTAGTAGTTCTACGTAGTGCCATTTAACATTTTAGCTAACTTAAGTGTACAAATATATTATGAAAATAAAACTTTTGATAAGTTAATTTGAGTGGTTATTAGGTCCTAGAACCAAGTACAATAAATAGACAATTATTAAAATATTACAAGTCAGTTACAAAGTTAAGATAGAAAATTGGGTACTTTTCGGTTAGCCGGCCGCCAGTGATATATATATATACATATACATATCTACACACACATATATGTATAAATTAATATATATATATTTATATATGTACATGTATCACTGGCGCCCGGCTAACCGAAAAGTACCGAAAAAGGCTTATGGCGAGAGAAGGAAAGTTGGCAACATATTTTCTGGCAACCTATTCGTAGTTTCATATAAATAAGTATTTTTTTTTAAATATTTATATAATTTATTTAATATAAAGAAGCCATATCTCTTTTTATATGCAGGTAGAACAGAATTGTATATATAAATAATTTTATATATATAAATAAACATAAAAGTTCATTAGGTTTGTTTTCATAATTGTGTATATAATTTAAAAACATATCTAACTTTCTGAAGCCCGGATTACGCCAAAGCGTTAAAAAAAAAGTGCCAAGGTCTCTATAGTTAAAAAATGTCGATTTCTCTATTTAAATTGACATTTATTGTGTTTTGGTGGTTAAATTATGGTATGTAGTTGTAAAAGGGAGGAATGGGATTGATTTTGTGAAGTTTTTGGTAGATTTATTATATTTTTTGTACGTATATTTATTGTAAAATAATGTGTTTAGGAAAAGGTAAGTCAATGGGTTCAATCTGATTTATTAATCTTAGCATTTTTTTTAATTTAAAACTTTTAATTTCCTTTAATAAAACAAGTGTATTGATTCCCTTTTATTTCACGATTATGAAATTTAATATTATTTATGTAATCACAAATTATAAGAGCGGAAATGCTCTTTTTATTACATCTTTCTGCTGCGATACATTGACCAAAGTGGATCACTACTGTGACGTCACTAATACTTGTAGCAGGCCCGGTGAAGGACACACAGCGACATCTC
This sequence comes from Maratus michaelseni, assembly GCA_963931845.1. Taxonomy (NCBI): domain Eukaryota; kingdom Metazoa; phylum Arthropoda; class Arachnida; order Araneae; family Salticidae; genus Maratus; species Maratus michaelseni. The sequence continues at coordinate 194,053,654 of OZ007587.1, forward strand.
GGAGGCCCCGCCTGAGGTCGCCAGTCAGGCACATCAACCGCCTTACCCAAGTACTGAGGGACTTTTAGCGCGTACGACCAGGGGAGTTCCTGTATGCGTTACGGGTTTGAGTGCGCCGCCATCTGCTGACCACTCCCATTCTCTTCCAAAAGTTCAATGTTTCACCAAACCATACTCGAAAATTACGTGTAATAATATGCAGCCCGAATATGGCGAATTATTCAAGACGTTTTAGATGAGAATAATGTTCGATTTTCTAATCTTCCGTAATCCAGTCTACAGCCAAAATTAGCGAGAAACAAAAAAAAAATATTAGCAACAATATGGTTCAGTGTAATTTAGATAAGCATTAAAGACTTTCAAAAAAATCCCTGACGGCTCGGCCTACAGGCACAGGTAGATTTCGAAGACGCAGAACGTGGGGTGCCTGTTTGTCGGGAATTGCGGAAGAAATGACCTTTTTGCGGATGATGCTGCAGTTGGAACCGCCTACTTCGAAACAAAACTTGTTTGCAGGCGGAGCCAGCAAAATTTTTTTTTTTTTTTTTTTTTTTTTTTTTTGCTATAAGAGTTGGTTCTATAAAAAACATGTCAATATAAAAGTTTTAGATAATATTAAGAGGATTTATAATATATTTAAGCGGATTTGAAATATTGGGAATTGACGAAGTTATGAATTTTTTTCTTCTAAAACCCTCCTTCCCTCCCCCCCTTAAGGCATTTTTTAATTATATCAAAAATCTGTCATACATAAGTTTTTGGTCCTGTTCCTAGAAGTAATAATAACTTTAAACGGATTCGATACGTATCATAATTAAGAAATTATGGGGTTTTTTTTCTGTTTTCACAAAAAGCCCCCCCCCCCCCCCTTGGTTTGATTTTGTCCATTAACGAACTTGACCGAGATTTTATGTCCCTTGATTTTATGTATCAGTTTCGAAAAGATGCGGGAGTTGGAACCGCCTACTTCGAAAAATAACTTGTTTGCAGGCGGAGCCGGCAGGGATTTTTTTTGTTTTTAATTTTTTTTTTGCTATAACGGTTGGTCCTATAAAAAACTTGTCAATATAAAAGTTTTAGATAATACTAAGAGGATTAATAATAAATTTACGCGGATTTGATATCTTGGTAATTGACGAAGCTATGATTTTTTTTCTCCTAAAACCCCCCTTTCCCCCCCCCCCTTGGGGCCATTTTTAATTACATCAAAAATCTGTCATACATACATTTTCTGCCCTTTTCCTAGAAGTAATAATAACTTTAAACGGATTCGATACGTATAATAATAAAGAAATTATGAGGATTTTTCTGTTTTCACAAAAAGCCCCCCCCCCCATTCCCCCCCCCCTTGGTTCGATTTTGCCCATTAACGAACTTGACCGAGATTTTATGACCCTTGATTTTATGTATCAGTTTGGAAGAGATTTATGCAGAATTTTTCCAGTTATCGTGGTCAGAAAAAAGTGACATAGATAGATAGATAGATAGATAGATAGATAGATAGATAAACTTTTGAACTGGGGGTGGTTTTGGGTTCTGGGAGTCATGATCGGCGTAGATCTGCAAAAATTTTTCAAAATTTCCAACTTAGGTGAGAATGTAATAGGTAGTATTTCTTACGAAATCTACCTAAAAACAGACTTCATTGCATCAAATCGTATTAACTGAAATACGCCAATCTGCGATGGACCCAATTACGGAAAATTGCTTAATATGTTTCAGAATCTCCGCATTAGCGAACATATTGCAACTGATAAACAAACGGACATGAAGCATAATTGGTTAATTGGGTTAAGCGGTTTTTGTCAAGAAAGATGAAATACATAACAACAAAAAATATGCGAAATGCTACCGTGATCGCAAAAGTTCTTGATTTGTCTATTAGAATCTTCCGGTTTGGCGTATAGGATTAAAGAAAAAAATTAAATTATGAATAAAAGTAACGTGTTACAATGCTTAACATGCATTTAAGGGAGATCAAACTGGTCGCCAGTGGCGGCTAGTTTATTATATTTAGTTAAACGCTTTTTCACTTTTAAATTAATTTTCCAAAAATCATAGATTTACTTTGTACAGTTTGTTAAGCATTGATAGTATAAGATACATTCTAAAGGGATAATACAGCCCTACAATAATACCACAAATTCAATAATAAAATAATTATTAAATTACCAGAAGGACCCGTGCGAAGCTTTCGCACTGCAAACTTTGAGATTATTTCCTGGTGCATTTTAGCATAAATTTTTAATTACTTATTTTTTTTTAAATCCAACAACGCGTTTTAACGAAATGTGAGTGTACTATGTCAGAAGCCTGTTCAAAAACTTTTCGAATGATACCTCTTTCATCGTTGTATGTTTTGTATGTGTATAGAAAAAGGGATGTTGACAACATAAATAAGATATGTGATGATCTGGATTGTTTTTTCATAAATAAAATGAAAGCTTTTTTCAAATCAAGGTTGCCACAAAATTAAAATACCGCATTATATGATGCTCAACAGTGATTATAAAAAATAATAAATAGTACAAAACAGGTAAAATGTGACTTTTCGCACGGGTTATTTTATATTTATGATTAAAAACCAAAATTAAAATTGAAACGTTTAAAAGAAATTAAATATTATTGATTGATTGAAGCAGTGGTATTTTACACGTGTAGCATAAAAGGTATGATTTGTTATATTAGATTGAATTGTAATTTAAGTATAATTCAATTTATTTTTCTTCGTCCCGTATTTTTCCCGAAGAAGAAGCCGTCATCCTCTAATGCAGTTAAAATACAATTGTTAATTTTTTTTTTTCCTCGCGCATGTCTTTTTCTATCTTCGATGGGATTTTATTGTTGGGAATAAATGAGATGATATTCTCGCTTGACTAATGTTGTTTGAAGATATTTTTATCCTTAATTTTTCTTTAGAAGTTTAAACCTGCATCTAAAAAATATTAGATATTTCTAAAAATTGTTAGACTGCAGTGTGAAATCCTCGCACAGATCCCCTGGTTAAATACATAACATTGTTAAAAATGGTAAATAATATAAAATAAATAAATAAAATATATTAAAGTATTGAACAAACCGGTGTGATATTATAAAAGCATAAAAAGCTATATATATATATTTCACTGGCACCCGGCTAACCGAAAACTACCATAAATAAACCACATACTTTTCGAAAAATAAGGGTTACTACCATTAATTAATTGGCGCCATGCTTGGCTCAATTGTATTTGAGCTTCCCGTATAATACGTAAGTACCCATATATTTTAATATTATTATCATAAAACACACTGAATGATTGTGTTATCATAAAACACACACAATGATCAATTTATTATAAAACATACAATATTTAATTTAATATAAACCACACGCAATCTTCTCTACCGGGTTGCCATATGAAGCAAAATCTCGCCAAAATCGTCGTGTTGCCTAGGCATAAAATCATCCTTTTAGCGCCGAAAATATATCCCGGTGCGTCTGTGGCATCTGTACCAATATTATTTATATACAATTTACTTCTACTTGTACATTTCAATAAGGTACAGATGTTGCAGATGCAACGGGGTATCTTTTTGGCGCCAAAAGGGTGATTTTATGCCTAGGCAACCTGACGATTTTGGCGAGATTTTGCTTCGTATGGCACCCCGGTAAAGCAGATTGCGTGTGTTTTATATTAAATTAAACATTGTATGTTATATAATATATTAATCGTGTGTGTTTTATGATAAATAATTTTTGTGAATAGGTTGCCAAAAAATATGTTGGCAAATTTTCTTCTCTCGCCAATGTCATTTTCTTTACTTTGCCAAGATAATCATTAAATAAGTTAATGTACTATTACTCCGTTACAGTATACGCTATATACATATATCCGTTACAGTTACGCACGTATAAAAGTTATAAAAACCCAATTAAAGGCTCGATATTTTTTTCAAAAAGCACGCGCGAGAAAAAAAAAATTAACAATCGTATATTAACGCATTAGAAGATGATGTCATCTGCTTATTCTTGAAAAACATGAAATAAATTGAATGCATTTCTAATATAATAAAGCCTATCTTTTATTTTAATTAAATTTTGCTTTTTAAAAATAAATATTAAATTAATCGCGTGGAGAAATCATACTTTATCATTTTTGTACTGTTTATTTCTTTTTATAATTGTGGCAACACAAATTTTAGGAAAACCTTTCATTTCAGTTATGGAAACAATGCCGATTTAATTTTTAATTAACAGCAATTTTTAATCAAAAACATGTTTTAACGAAATGTTAAGTGTGCTATGTCAGAAGCCGGTTCAGAAACCTTTCATATGGTATCTCATTCGTGGTTCTGCGTTTCGTATTTTCTGAGAAAAATGGATGTTGACAGGAGAAATAATATATACGATTATGGTTAGGTCTTTACTTTTTCAAATGCATCCTATAATTAAGTATCTATATATATATTTGTCTTACGTGGCGCGGAAATAGGGCTGAATTTCTACCTTATCGTTGGCAACAACCGTAGTTTCCAGAGCTCAGACCAATGAACTGACAAGATTGTGTTAGCTCCGCCTCCAATATGGCGGTCAGTGTTAGAGAAGTGAAACTCAAGCTAGCAATTATTAAAAATGAAATAATATGAGCGTAATCCAAGGCGTCTGAGATGATTCCTCATTTTAATTATGAGTAATATTGTTAATTTCAAATGAAATCTCAACTCTTATTTAGAATTTATTTACGAATTTCACTCACACAAAAAATCGGAGATAATAAAATATAAACTTTCTTGTGTGCCCCTGCTGCCATCTGTTGCTGTTTTATTGAAGTAAAAATAATTTCTTTTGCAGAAATCTATAATCAATTAGAAAATTAGAATAGTAACATGTCGAACGAAATTTAAACAATCATTGATGATAAACTATCTTCCTACCACGTAATTATTTTTTATTAATGAATTTAAGCCGTGCTGAACAATATTATAGCTGCAATAAGTTTTAAACTAATTATGTTTCCAAGATCCTTTTTTCATAGTATTTAACTGATTTATATGCCCATTAGTAGCATCAACTAAATGAATTTTTAGTTGTGTTTTCAACTGAGTTTTCAATTACTTTTTTACATTAAAAAAAATTGTCAATTTCATATGTTCAAATGTTTATTGTAATACTTATTCCGGCTTGAATTACTAGATTCATTTCATAGTATTTAACTGATTTATATGCCCATTAGTAGCATCAACTAAATGAATTTTTAGTTGTGTTTTCAACGGAGTTTTCAATTACTTTTTTACATAAAAAAAAAATTGTCAACTTCATATGTTCAAATGATTTATTGTAATACTTATTCCGGCTTGAATTACTAGAAAAATAAAAAGGAGTGAGCGAGCGAAGCGAGCTGGGACCGCGTAGCGGTCTCAATGTGAATTGCTTTGCAATTCACGGGGGCTTGGCGAGCGTAAGCGAGTAGGGGGCAGAGCCCCCTAGTAATTTTTTAAAAATAAATTTGATTGTATTTCAGAAAAAAAAGACCAATTGAGCATTAAAAAAATGCAATTTTTGAAAGAAAATAAAGAAGATATAAATGAATTAAGTAAAACCAGCTCTTAGCTTGCTCAGTCAAAATTTTACTGAAAGATAGCGGAACTGTGAAACAATATTTTCTGCTTCCTGACTGATTTGAGTAGGATTGTCAACAATAGCCCACATTATAAAATATGCAAGGAAGAGGTGTGAAAAAAAATAGTAAAAGATGAATTTTTATTGGATATATTTTTTATAAAGAAAAACTTGGGGGTTGGGGTCCATTACTGTCACATTTACCCTATTATCAATCAGCAACAAAACACTTATCTTAGCATTCCCTCAACAAGTAATAACTAAGGTAATTATAATAAACATTCAATTATTTCTGGTGATCATTTTAAGAAAGGTAAATTTATAAAGCGGATCTAAAACATTAAATAATGCACAGGTTCACAATATATATGTTGTATACCTATGTATTATAATTATTCAGAAGAACTACTTCGTATATAAGCACGGTCGAAATGCTGAATTAGTTTTAGACATTTGCAAATTTATCCATATAAGCCACATACATGCGCACTACAGTTCATTTTTTCGCCAAAGCACTTAGCTACAGAGGTTGGAGTCAAATGTGTTGGGACGTTAGTAGAGAGAAAATGAGAGTCCGACCCCAGGAGGAGCTCGGGGCCGGTGCAAGGTGCAGCACCGAGCTCAGCTCCTCCTCCCGAAGTGCCCTCCTCCTCCTCCTCCCAAAGTGTGCACCTCCTCCTCCCGAAGTGCTCTCTTCCTCCCGAAGTGTCCTCCTCCACCACCTAAGATAAGGGGATTAATTAAGGATTAGTGTTAATTAATTTTAATTGCGAGACTTAGAAATTTTTCGAAGCAATTTTTTTTTTTTCGCGGATAATTTTCTACTAGAGTACGAGGTGTGTTTCAATGGATTTATTTTAGCGAATTAGAAATTTAATTAATTTTAATTGGAGAACTTAGAAATTTGCAAAACAATTGTTAATTGCAAATAGCAATTGGTTCTTTTATGACCTAGTCACGTGATCTCTGACGTCACTGGTGACGTATTGAATGATACCACATGGTCACGTGATATCACTTAATCAGTGACGTCACATGTCACGTGATCAAATCTTATCAGTGATTATATTAGCTGATAAGGCCGTGAACAAGCATTCACTTTTTTCAGAGTCTTAGTGTGAAACGGTTGGGTGCTTAGCTAGCTGGCGTGTTAGGTAAGAATAGTATTTGTATATATATTTTTAATATGACTTTAAATTAATTTGATACCTACTATGAAAAACGATATGAATATGTTTTGAATATTAGAACTAAAAAATAATACTTTGAAATAATAGACTTACTAAACAGTAAAATTTAAAGCTATGTAGCTAAATTTCCTAAAACTAAGTTGAAATGAAAATGGTAAAAGTTTAGTCAGTCTCATGTTAGTGTTTATCATATTAAATCTACTAAAGAAATTTTTAAGTGGGAATACTAATAATCCAAGTTACCATATAGATATTATAAGTTAGTAGATTCATAAACTAATGAGAATGTATATAATTTTAATAAACTATGCTGATTTCTGCAGATATTTAAGAAAATACAAGTGAGTTTTCAAGAGAAATGTACATATAGTTTACCAATTTACTTCCCAGCTTTATCTTACTATAGGCAATGGTCTAAATCAAGTTAGGACATATACCTTGGAAATCATATTCATGCGACTAAATAACCTGGGGCTCACTCAGCCCAGTAGTTAGCGTGTTGACTATATAATAAGCGGGGGCTCACTTAGCCCTGTGGTTATCGTGGTAGCTATAAAATAAGCGGGGACACACTAAGCCCAGTAAACGTGTTGGGTAGAAAATAGCCTGGGGCTCACTCAGCCCATTAGTTAGCATAGTGGGTATAAAATAGCCTGGGGCTCACTCAGCCTAATACTTAGCATGGTGACTATAAAATAAGCGGGGGCTCACTTACCCCTGTGGTTAGTATGGTGGTTATAAAATAAGCGGGGGTTCACTAGGCCCAAAAGTTAGCGTGGTGGGTATAAGTTAGCCTGAGGCTCACTTAGCCCTGTGGTTAGCGTCCTGGTTATAAAATGACAAGTCTGATTATATGTTTGTGGGTTCGAAACTTGTGCGGTTTAGACGATGGGATTTCGAGTATTCAGAAAAGTCGAAAAAATCATGATGGTGCTCCATATCCTTATAAATATTATGTGTTTGAATATGATAAGTTAAGGAATCTATATCCGTAAAGAGTATAACTGCACGATCTTTGTATGTTTTCTTTATAAAATTGTAATGAAAATCATATATAACTAATTTAGATAATTCTAAAATAGAAAATCCAACATAGATGGGTTGGTTCATTAAAATGCTAGTTTTTAGTCGTTCTACAGCGGTTAAATCTTCATCATATGTCTTGAATGATTTAAAAGTAGGCGAAGCTACTAATTTTAAAAAAAATACATTTCCAGTATGAATTATTAAATCTAATTCACTTATTTCAAATTCTTAACGATAGTCACATAGCATTGGAAAGTGTTTCATAAAGTATACCATGACTCATGATTTTTCCTTCATATTTATTTATTGTCACTTATTGTAGATCCTATTTTATAATTTACGTTAAAATTTTTCATTCATTCCTATCATTTTCTGGGTACTCTGTATATATTTTTTAGGTGTGTATTGTTAGTCTAAATTTTATCGAAGGTATTTCTGTGATAATATAGGTGAGGTAGCGCATTGTGTAATACAGTGTAATGCTGCATAATTAATGTGTATTTTAACTATAATCTCTGTTTTAACAAGACTTGTATCGAATTAGATTCATATGTAACGAATCGAGTTGAATGTTTAGGAATAAATTGTGCGTTCTTAAGTCATTTCGAAACAGGCTCCTTCAAACAGACCCCTTCACGAAACTTTTAACCCTAAAACAGGACACTTCACACAACGTTTCGTATTAACAATAGGCCTTTCACAAGCATACTAATGTATATACTTTTAATAGGATTTTAAAATGTTAAACGATATAAATATTAGATCTAAATATAAATCATTTTTTTTTACATTCAGTGAATAATTCTAGTCTAAAAATAATCTTGCTCACGCATATGAATTGTATATAGGAGCTTGTATAATATAAAAATAAATTTCATATATCGTCCCATCACGCTGTGTGACTCATCGCATAAATTGTTAGTATGTATTTTTAAAATAATTATTTTTAAAATAAATTAGAGGAAACATGCAATAATACCTATTCTTTTTTGCTTACCTATTCCTTTTAGCATACCATACATATTGAAAAAATACATTAATATTATATCTATTCCTATATTATAACTTTAAACATATAAAGTAAGGATACTTACCTAGATCTTACAACCAACCCATACACTTGCTTTTGGGAGAAATGAATTGAAATGTATTCTTATCTGTAAATATTATCTAGAATGTTATCGCGATCAGTCACGTGATGTTACTAAGAGATTAACGATAAGATAATGGACTTGTACTGAAATCATTTCTGGTCTAGTTGCTATACAAGTAGCACGCATGTTTTTTCATGCTGTAGTCATATATTGAAGACGGGATTGCAAGTTTGTGAATAAGGTAAGATTAATTTATGTATATATTTTTAAATGTTAAACGATATACATATTAGATCTAAAAATAAATCATTTTTACATTCAATGATTAATTCTAGTCAAAATTCACGCATTTCAAGCCTGTTGGTTAAATATAACATACACTAACAAGATTCGTTGATGATTCATTTTCTCATATAGGCAATAGTAGCAATCATTTCACATAGTGCAAGTGTAAAGTATGCAAAATTTATGATTCTGCTTTATAATACCTATTCATTCTGTATTCTACCCTATGCCTTATCATGACGTCATAATATCCCGTAATTTTAAGAGATAAGCGAACACGTTATACCGTTTAGTTGTTGTAAGGCATGCATGCAGTCGAATTTGGATGAAGTCCACAATACATTAGGGTTTAAATATTTAGGTAAGATAACTTTTTTTTCAATATTAAAAACAAATTTTTTTTAAATAATACCCTAACTATTTAGTACAATATATATTTTATAAAAACAAAGCTTAGTTATTATATTCATTCCTCAAAAGAAATTTTTAAGTTAAAATACTAAAAACCCAATTTAGTATAATTTTTTTATACAAAAAAAGCATAGACAAATGTAATTTTAAAATATTTAAAGTTTAATTCCTATATCTTATAGGTAACCCTGTATTTTTTTTTTTACCATAACATGCGTCAAATTCATTTAAACACAGGTACATTTAAACAGGTTCAAATTCATTTAAACATCTGTTTGCCTCAAAATTCTTAAGGGTATCGCTTAATGACTAGTTCTTATTTTTCATTGAAGCATTTTAAAACTTAACAGATTAATAATTATATAGGACTACACGAAATAATTCGTATACATTGACGGTTTTAAATAGTTCATTTACCTACAAAAAATGTGTCAGAAATTACGAGTCTCAGGTATTTCTTATCGCGGAGTGACTCATTATCGCATACGGGGTGAAATCAAAGCAAGATCTTCGCTTATCTGATAATATGACTCATTATGATTCAGCGATATGCATGTTGAGGGGGTAACACTCAAATCTTAGTTGCAGTTATAAATATGTATTTTAAAGCATAATCATACGAAAATTCAATTATTTTTCATGAAACGTTCTACCCTATTTTACAGATTTGTATGATAAATTTGGTAAAACATGAATCTTTTTTCTAAAAACTATATTTTGAACGTTATACTAAAAATGTATTCGTGTAAAACCTATTTCTACATTGCCTGAATTCGTATTCATTTGAGAATAGCAGTCTATTTCTTAAAATATTTGTGGAATCATAATAATTTTACAGGATATATTGCGAAGGGGCATTTTCATTCAAACAGCGGACCTTGCATTTTTATGAAAGGTCAATATCCCTAGTATTTCTGTCGTTGTAATATAATATGAATCTATTGGATTTATTTTGTGAAGGGCCCTGAGATTCGAATAAGGTTATATTATTTGTGAAGGGCACTGGGTAGTCGCATTATTTTATGAGCAGGGATTAAATCTTTAACTTTTTCTAGTTTCTTTTGAAGGATTTCAATATTTTGAACCTATCGATGTGTAAGCTTTACTTTTAGCCTAACTTGAATTGGAAAAAAAACAGGGTAAAGTGTAAATTATTTGATTTTAGGAATGGATCTTATGCATAATTGAATTTTTGTGAAGCATGCTTTTTTATTCTAAAGGGGATCTGTTCACTATTTTAATTATCTATGCACTAGATGGTAAAATTATATTTTGTTCACATAACATTTCGATGATGTTGGAAAGTGATTCATGAATTATGTCGCTACGCATGATTTTTCATTCTTGTTTATTTTATATATATACGTTAAAATTCTTCTTTTTATACCAATCTGTATTGTTAGCCTAACTTCAATTGAAGGACCCATCTGGGTAAAAAAGGGAGGAGGAGGGGGGAGCTATTAAATTGAGTACAGTATAATTCATACGGGACCCTGTATTTTTTACTATAACCCCCGTGGTGATTCCTGGGACCAGGAAGTTTTGACTCTAGGTCACTTCTAGCTAAGCTCACACCTTAATGCAAAATTCATTTCAGTTGAGAGTTTATATCTTAGATTACTTTCAGTTGAAAATCCTACTTTTGGCGACTTTTAACTCTAAAACTTCTATTTTTAACTCTAAATTCTATTTTTGGTTTAAAAGAAAAAACATCTTAATACCTTTTTTAATTTATTTCATTCACTTCTACTACATACACTCATATTCAAACTGCATACTCTCGTTTAGAAAAAAAAAATGCTTCGAAAAATGTCTAAGTTCCCCAATTAAAATTAGTGAATGACCCTTTTTAATTATTATTTTTAATTAAATCATTATTAACTTTTTAAATTCTCCTCAAATGTACTCTAACATGTATATCGAATGGTCTACTCTAGTTAAAAAAAAATCTTGCAAAAATGTCTAAGTTCCCCAATTAAAATTAATGATCCATTTTAATTACAATTTTTAATTATTTCTTAATTACTATTTTTCTTTCACATTCAAACTACGTACTCTCGTTGAGAATCGAATAGTCTACTCTAGTTTAGAAAAAAAAATCTTAAAAATTTCTTAAGTTCTCCAATTAAAATAAATTAATATTTTAATGAACATTTTTAATTAATATTTTTAAATACTGGAACCAGGAAGTTTTGACTCTAGGTCACTTCTAGCCAAAAGCTCACACCTTAAGGCAAAATTCATTTCAGTTGAGAGTTTATATCTTAGATTACTTTCAGTTGAAAATCCTACTTTTGGCGACTTTTAAAATTAAAAATTCTATTTTAACTCTAAATTCTATTTTTGGTTTAAAAGAAAAAAAAAAAATCTTAATACCTTTTTTAATGCATGAATCATTATTTCTAACATATATATTGAATAGCCTACTCTAGTTGAAAAAAAAAAAATTGTTTCGAAAAATTTCTAAGTTCTCCAATTAAAATTAATTAAATTTTTAATTCGTTAAAATTTCCCTTGTACTGTAATAGATATTTCTCCGCAAAAAAAAAAAAAAAAATCTTGCAAAACTGTCTAAGATCACCAATTAAAATTAATGAATGACCATTTTTAATTAAACCATTATTAACTTTTAAAATTCTCCTCAAATATACTCTAACATGTATATTGAATGGCCTACTCTCGTTGAAAAAAAAATGTTTTCGAAAAATTTCTAAGTTCTCCAATTAAAATTAATTAAATTTCTAATTCGCTAAAATAAATCCATTGAAACACACCTCGTACTCTAGTAGAAAATTCTCCGCGAAAAAAAAAAAAAATTGCTTCGAAAAATTTCTAAGTGTCGCAATTAAAATTAATTAACACTAATCCTTAATTAATCCCCTTATCTTAGGTGGTGGAGGAGGACACTTCGGGAGGAGGAGAGCACTTCGGGAGGAGGAGGTGCACACTTTGGGAGGAGGAGGAGGAGGGCACTTCGGGAGGAGGAGCTGAGCTCGGTGCTGCACCTTGCACCGGCTCCGAGCTCCTCCTGGGGTCGGACTCTCATTTTCTCTCTACTGACGTTGAGTGATTGTGAATTTGCATACGGCAAATCGTATGAGTCAAAAGGTAAAAAAACATTATTTCAACTTCTACTGAAGTACCTCTTTTTAAGCTTAACTTTTTGGAACTAATTAGTTTTTTTTTCTCCTATATATTATCTCATAACAGCGATTGAGCACGTTATTTCACTTTCCTTTAGCTCCATTTTGTTGTTATAATACTTATTTATAAACGTAGAATGAGAAAATAAGATAATTGTTTCACCTACAGTGCTATGTTTGTTGCGCTTAGTTTATATATGTATTTAAAAAAACAAAAAAAGAAAAAAAAGCAAATAGCTTGATTTTGATTACTCAAAGGAAGTTATTATGACAGTGCGATTTAAAATAGATTTAATTAAATATCAATTTCAAATAAAACACTTTTTATTCCTAATAAAAACTTACTATTTAACAAGGTTATTGTACTTTATTATTTATAAGCTTAAGGAATTTTCTAGAGCTTCTTTCATTTATTTAATGAGCAAAATTGCTTTAGAAACATTGCAAATTATATTCATCTAAGACTTTAATACCTGTTCACAATATTTTAAAATTTATATATTTATTTATAGATAATTTAAATATTTATTTATAGACAAATTATATATTTATTTATCGATAATTTATAGATTTAATTTATATACAAGAATCATCTGATTAAAATCACGATTTTAAACACTTCAAATATTTTAATCATCCGATTAAAATCTATGACTTCTTAATAGTAATCCCTCCTCTTCCTTTACCTCTCTAACTGTAACTCAAACATACATCAATAAACCAATTTAAAAAGTGAAAAAAAAAATATCTAAAAGTTATGGATTTTTATTTTTACTGAGATTTATGCTCATAGCTTTATAAAATGTAATAACTAATCTTTCAAAATAATTATTTAACATTAAATAAGATTATACAGCTATTGATTTTTGAATAAGTATGTCAAGTTGACAGGCATTTATTTATTATACGTATTATTATTTTATCTTACGTTAGTTACAAAAGAAATTTAGTTAATTTTTTTTTTTGCCCAGAAAATGAAGAACGGATGAAGTGCTCCATTTACTCCATCCCTCACCCTTTTTAATTACTTTTCTGAATGTCGAGTGTGCTGCTTGAAAAACGTCCATGTCAAAATATAGTGCATGAAAGTATGCAGTTTACTTCACGAATGAATTTATTAATATTAGAATTAACACGACAAAGATAAATATCGATTTTGTAGCTCTCAATTATCTCACCGCAACCACTATAATCACAATATAAGATATTGCGATTTGGAAAGATGTCGTTGTGGAAGAATTTACTTGAATTCTATTTAGAAAAAGGTAAGGAAACACTTTTATATGAAATTTTCAATGAATAAAATAATTAGTGCATAAATATCCGTTCAAAATAAGGAAATACGAAAAATTCATTCAGAAAACCAGACGACGCGCGGTGATAACTGAAAACTGGTCGACCTTGAGCGCAAGTCAACACCTAGAAATAAACCTCATAGTTTTCCACATAATTTTTTAAAAAGACATTCGTAAGTAAGAAAAATAACATATCAATGACTCTACAAAGATGTGCGAAAAACACAAAAGTTCAGAGTCCTTTAATACGGCAGTTTAAAGCATATTACATAATCAAAACATGACATGACATAGCAGTTCACAAAAGAACTGTATGCTTTCTGCATATATTCTAAAGCAAACTAAGTTAATATTTTAAATAATAGTAATAGAAAAAAGGAGAAAGGGGTGATCACACTAAATTTTATGAATGATAATAAAAATAGTGAAACACCATGGAGTATGGAGAGAGGAAAGATTGAGACCTTCCTTAACCCTTTTTATGGCATCATCTCCGAATGGAAAGATATTTACTAAAATGTAAGAATGCAACTTTTGAAAATTAACAAATAATAATAATAATAATAATAATAATAATAATAAATAAAAATAGAATATAAACTAGTCGGATATGCCAATCCTAGAACTTTCTTCTATCTCATACATGTTAATGCTTCAAAATTCGCTATCGCACCGCCAAAATAAATCAATATTTTTCGTCATTCTGTTGTACATCAGCTGCTTCCGAATCGTTTTGTTATATGGATGCGAGCAGCCGATGTATTATACTACGAAAAGTCCTTCTGGCCTACCGGCAGAAAAAGATAGCCTCCCTATTGCTTGGTTTTGAGATTTTTGCCAATTCTACTGAAAATACACGAAGCTAAAATGCGCGGAGCCCGATTACAGATGAGTCATTCCCAGTTCTCGTCAATATTGAATTTGAATGAGAATATCGTCATATTAGACAGACCGAGGCTTAGTCTCGAGACAGACATAGCCAAGTTGACTTCATATATGACAACGTATTTTTGTCGGAAAATTTGGCGATATTTCGCCAATTGTCGCCCAGCTTGGCGAGAATTTGACGTTGGCGAACATAACTATGTAGTGTTAAGCATGTAAATGTTGAAACGATGATTACAACAATGAACGAAAATTTGGCAATTAAACCCGTTTATGGAGGAATCCTGCTCTATTGTTTCAAAATGTCAGCCACCCTATAATATCAAACTGCTATATCTCAGCCATTTTATAAGGTAGAGGCAAAACAAAAAATGCTCTGGAATCCTTGGATCAAGCCCGAACATTTAACGCAATATATATATATTTTTAAGATTTCTAAACATTTTTTGTACATCTTTTTGAAAATGAAATCTTCAAATGGCTACCACAGCATCCCAAGCGCAATATCCCCAAATTCAACTGGGACCTGCAGGCTATAGTCAAAAACATATACAAAAACATTGGTTCAATTATCTGCATAACTTTATACACTTTTCAATGACACAATAGTGAAAATGGAACAAAAATCACAATCACAGCGCCCCCTTCCGTCGAAATATCCCCAAATTCAAGTGGGACCTGCTGGCCATAGCCAAAAACATAGAAAAAAAATTGGTTCAATTTGAAGCATAACTTCATACACTTTTCGATGGTACAATGAGGACAGACGGACAGACAGACATTTTGTAAAAACATGTTTTTCGGAATCTCTGACCCCTAAAACGTGCAAATTCGTCAAAATCCGGAAGTCGGGAAAAAATTTCGATTACAATACTTTCTTCTATTACAGATAGAAGAAAGTAAAAAAATACACATTTCTCATAAATATTGTACATTTTCTAATACAAACTTGTAAAGTATATGAACTTAACTTTGTGAAAGACGCCATAAGCCTTTTTAATTTAACAAAATTCCTGAAGTTTATTTTAGCAATAACCGCGCGAAACTGCTAAAGGTAGTAATTAAATTTTGGTATGAAAAATAACCTCAGTATCTCCGTCTGTTGGGCATTCTAGGAGTAATTTGTATTAACTGAAGAGTTGGAAGATATTAGATGTTAACAAAATCGTCTTTTAAAACTTGCTGTGGAAATATTATTTTCTTTTGGGTATTTTGCAGATATGTAACAAGGTGATACAAAGAAAGATAATTAAATAAGCTCGTTTGCCTCTTTATATCCAAATGATTTCATATGAAAAAAAAATATCAATTTTCCAATTTTTTGCTAGAAATGTGTTTAAGTAGTATTCTGGCGTGGCGAAGTTCCGCAAAGGTTCGATATAATCAGAAGTATGTGAAAAAAAGATTTTTACTGCACTTTTTTTTTTTCTTTTTTTTTTTTTTTTTTAAATGATACAATTTTTAAATTCAATTTTCTTAGTTTGCATTTGTTCAAATTTTGTGGCATGGCAATTTCGCAGCACAGGGAAGTTATTACACCTTACTATGTTATGGGATGGGGTAATGTGATTAAGGCTAATTATATATGCACAGGGAAGTTATTATACCTTACTAGTTATGGGATGGGATAATTTGTTTAAGACTAATTATATACGCACAGGGAAGTTCTTAACCTTAATATGTTACGGGATGGGATGGTATTATTTCATTAAGACTAATTATATACATCACATTCTTGTACTACGTAATTGCCAAGTCACAAAATAATAATTAACTAAAGATGTACAGAATAGAAGTGATTTGTAAATGAAAATTTCAGAGTTAATAAGATAGCTAAACTTGGCTTTACATGATCTCGGAACTTTTTACGGTAAAAGAGTCATGAGACTTGGCTGAATTTTTTACAGGTGACGTTTTCGATGGGGGATTTCACTTCTTTTTGTAAGTAATCCTCCTTTTCTTGATTTTGGGCTCTTTTTGGAGATCATTCACTGGTTTTCGCTAAGCCCACACTCTGTCCCTATCATTTGCAGGTACCAAAAATTTGAAGCTTTAGTTTCATTAGCAAAGTCCTGTAGATAAAAGAAGTTTCAAGCTCCTAGGCAAGCACTATGTTATGGGAAGGGGAAGTCAAAAGTACTCCCAATAGCTTCCAGGAAAGGTCCTATCCATCTGAGATATTACTCGCAGCCCTAGACTCTTGATATTTAGCATACATGTACTGTTTAGTATAAAAAGAAAGACAAAATTAAAATTTCCGGAAATTTCCAGTAAATCGAAATATATTCAATTTTTCGATGCTTTTTTTCGTTAATTCTTTTTTTTAACTTTCCAGATTTTTGAATTTTTTCTTACTTTGTATCCTAAACCTTCTCTTTCTGCCAAATGTCACGCTTCTAGGACTAAAAAATCTAATTATTTTTAAACTTTCGATTTTTTATAAATTTTTTGATTTTTCGATTTTATTTCTAAGTTTCCTGATTGCCATGTCAATATAGTAATTCTTTGATCCGTCTTTTTAAGATCATTTAGGTTCAATTTAGAAATAAATCAAGTGAATCTTAGAGTCACCATGATTTTATTTAGAAAGGACTATCAAGCCATAACCAGCCAGTAATGTCGGGAGGGGAGGGGGAGCTGTGAAAATTTTTTTGGTGCTAACATCATTTAACAATCCATATTTCATATGAAAATTAAATAGAGTATAACCTGTGGAAGAAAATCAGCCTGTATATAAAGAAACCGCCCATAATGAAGCCAGTCTGCAGCGGAACTTTTCTATAACAAAATTCGTAAACGAAAGAAAAGAAAAGCATAATCCGTGGAAAATAGCATAAAACAGTTAGGGGCTGTGTACTACTAGCTAATAGGACAATTATCTTAAAGCTCATGTTTCTAGTGCTACAAAATCGAATCATTTTCGAATTTTCGATTTTTTACAGATATTTCGATAGTTCGATTTTATTTTCGAATTTTTTAATTATTCTTTTTATTGAATCGTAAATATTACCTTTACACCAAATTTTAAGTTTTTAAGACTACGAGATCGAATTATTTTCATTTTTTTATTTCTTTTTTTCGAATTTTCCAGATTTTTAAAATTTTTCTTAGTTTGTATCCTAAATATTACCTTTATTACAAATTTCAAGTTTCTAGCGCAACAAAATCGAATTATTCTCAAATTTTCGATTTTATAGTCGATTTTTGTAGCGTTATTTTTTTTTCTGAATCTTAAACACTACGTTTACGCCAAATTTTAAGTTTCAAAGGCTAAAAGATCAAATTATTTTCCTTTTTTCGACTTTTCCGGATTTTCTAATTTTTTCTTATTTTGTATCCTAAATACTACCTTCATTCCGATTTCCAAGTTTCTAGCGCAACCAAATCGAATTATTTTCAAATTTTCAACTTTTTAATTTTATTTTTGATTTTTATTGTGTTTTTGATGTTTTCTTTTTCTGAATTCTAAACACTACCTTCACACCAAATTTTAAGTTTCTAAGATTACAAGATCGTATTATTTTTAATTTTCGAAATTTTCTTTTTTTCTTCTTTAATTTTCCGGATTTTATAATTTTATTCTTTCTTTGTATCCTTAAACACTACCTTTATTCCAAATTTCAAGTTTCTAGGGCTACGGAATCTACCTTATCTTTTTGCTGAAGCGTGAGTGAGTGAGTAAGTGACAAAAAATCGAAACTTTGAGTTCATATATCGCCTGAACTAGAAAAAACAGAAACGTGAAATTTTGAATTTTGGACCTGTTTGCCACATACTCTAGATAAACGAAGTTTTAGGTTTTTGGTATACTCCAGCGCAAAGATATGGGGGGGGGGGGGGTCAAACGTGCCCTGAGTTGCTTCCAGAAAAGGATGCTTACGGCTGTGCTTTCTCGACTTAACGGAGGCACTGTCGTGCCTCCAGATCTGATTTGCCACCAATAATATAAATAGTTTATTAACACTTCCCAACATAGTTGAAAAGTGTCCATGACTTCGGTTTGTCTGCTCGTACTCTAACTCTCGTGAATACACTCGAATTGCATTGAAATTTTTATATTGTTGTGAGCTCGGGGTTCGAAAGGACTGATGCCAATATATAAGAACAATAAAAAGGCTTTATTCACTATAAACAGTGCAATACGATCACAAATATCTTCTGAAAATTACAAGATATTCAGTAATCTTCAAATCCAATAAAAGCTAAGCAAAATTTCACACAGAAACAATGCGTTCAATACGACGTATCAACGACAAAATCGATCCGAGAAACACAGTTCTCAATGCAAAGCCTCTCGTATGAATTCAATCGCAGTTGACAGACAACTAACTGACTGGACTGGTGGAGGTCCCTTATATAGGCTTCAGAGATCTTTCCAGATTATTCCAGAGCTTTCAGATGCTAGAAATTACCAGAAAGTGCTTTAATTTTCGATAGAGAACCAAAGCGAGAAAGGATCCCAATGTACAGGTATAAGGGGGGGTGGTTGCACAAAAAGTCGCCAAATCCGTCGCCAACTTGGCGACAGTTGGCGATATATCGCCAAATTTGGCGACAAAAATAAGTCGCCAAAACCATCGCCAACTTGGCGATAAACCTATTCCTTGGCGATTTTACCATAGACTTCCATTATAAAGATGAGGGTGTAAGGTTGTTTTCCTTGCAAACCATCTGAGGCCTTTAGCATTGAGTTACATGATGCTCAATAGGAAATACATTAATAATACTGCAATTTTCACAATAATAAAATAAAATAAATTTAAACAAATGGAATATTTACAGATATATACAAAATTCATATCATTGCCCCCCTCTCAAGGACTGCACGTCCCGGGCAGTTCAACATTTGATCGGAAAGCAAATCCGTTACCAACAAATGCTATACTATTCAAAACACATTCATAATGCTGAATTATACAAAATATACACTTATTTAAAAATAAAATTAAATTAAAGCATAGACATTATTACATACAAGTATTTAAATAATAATAACAATAATAATGATAATGCTAAGCAAAATAAATAATTACATTAATTTATATACAAGACCATGGTCATACTAATTTACATTATTTACATTACACTATTTACAATCAATGAACTAAGTACTATGGCCATAGTATGGAGCCAGCCTGTCGTAATGAACGACTCTAGGCTTCGAACTTGGTGATTTTCGGATCCGAATTACGACATCGTTCAGTCTGTTTAGGACTGTATAAGGACCGTCCCAGTGCGATTGCAGTTTGGGAGAAAGTCCTTTACGTCGAGTCGGATTATAAAACCAAATCTTGTCACCTTCTTTGAATTGATGTCCCGTGGCTTTCGTGTCGTACCTGGTCTTCATCTTCTCCGTCTGTATATTGATCCGCTCTCGAGCCAAGTTGTGGACGTCTTCAAATCGTGCCTGGAGATTCTGCACGTATCCCTCTGGCGATGAAGGCGCATCTGGAGGGCGACCAAAAATCAGATCACAAGGTAAACGAAGATCACGACCGAAAAGCATCTGAGACGGGGAATAGCCGGTTGTTTCATGGACGGCGCTGCGATAGGCGAGAAGAAACAAGGGAAGTTTTTGGTCCCAGTCTTGCTGGTTTCTTGAGACTAGAAGTGAGAGATTGTTGAGGATGGTACGATTAAATCTTTCAACCATGCCATCCGATTGTGGATGTAAAGGCGTCGTCCTAGTTTTGTCCATTCCTAGAAGTTGACAGAGACCCTCAATCACAGCAGAGATGAAATTTCTCCCCTGGTCAGAATGCATTTGAAGGGGGACTCCATACCTTGATATCCACTGGTGTACCAAGGCATCCGCAACCGTAGAAGCTTCTTGATCAGGGATAGCATAGACTTCAGGCCATTTCGTGAAATAGTCCATGACAACAAGGAGGTATTTGTTGCCATCAGAACTTCTTGGCAGAGGACCTAGGATGTCAAGGGCGATGCGTTCGAAAGGTGCTCCTACATTGTAGAGATGTAGTCTTCCTCGGCTACGTTTCTTTGGTCCTTTCCGAGCTGCACATGCATCGCAAGATCTGCACCATTGTTCGACGTCAGCTCTCGTTTTTCCCCAGAAGAAGCGCTCTCGGACTCTGTGTAATGTTTTCATGACTCCAAAATGGCCACCAGTGGGACTGTCATGTAATTCCTTGAGGACCTCTGGGATTCGGGATCGAGGAAGTACCAACTGCCACCGAGATGTCTTCCCATCTTCCGATTCGAATTTTCGGAACAGGACACCATTCCTGACGTGGAGAGAGTTCCAAAGAGCCCAATATTGCTTCGTCGTAGGACTGTAAGTCGAGATGTCTTTCCAACTGGGCTTCGTGCTAGAAGATTCTAATAACTCCAAGATTGGTTTGATGTCAGAGTCTGCCATTTGATCTTCTCGAATCTTCTCATCATTCCAGGGATCTGGTGGCGTTGATAGTGAAGTCTTCGTCTGGCGTATGACATGTTCGGGATTATACTTGTTCTCCGCTCTGGAACAATAGCGACAACTTTCGGGACACGGTCTTCTTGATAAGGCATCAGCATTTCCATGCGATGAGCCTTTACGATGCCTGATGTCAAAGTCGTATTCCTGGAGTCGTTGTATCCATCTGGCTACTTGGCCCTCTGGGTTCTTAAAATTCATCAGCCATATTAGGGATGCGTGATCAGTACGAAGGAGAAATTTCCTGCCATAGAGATAGTGATGGAAGTGTTCTATGGCTTTTACTATAGCTAATAACTCCTTACGAGTGACGCAATAATTCCGCTCTGGTTTCGACAAACATTTGCTCCAGTATGCTACGACTCGTTCTTGGCCATCTATTTCTTGGGAAAGTACAGCACCGACACTTTCATGACTAGCATCCGTGTCCACAATGAATTGTTTGTCGGGGTGTGGATAGGTTAGGACTGGAGAGGATGTGAGAGCTTCTTTCAGCTGCTGGAAGGAATTCTCGCATTCTTGTGTCCATAGAAACTTCTGCTTGCTTTCAGTGAGCCTATGCAAGGGTCTTGCGATGTTGGAGAACCCCTGTACAAACTTTCTGTAATAAGTGCATAGTCCCAGAAAGCTTCGCAACTGATGGACGTTTTCCGGACGCTTCCAGTTCTTTACTGCAGACACTTTTTCAGGATCTGTTCGAACACCTTCAGCTGAGATGATGTGTCCTAAATAATTTACTTCGCGTTGGAAGTACTTGCATTTCAGAGGGTTCAGCTTTAAATTCGCCGCTCTTAGCTTCGTTAACACTTTTCGAATATTTCCAAGATGTTCTTCAAACGTGCGGCCACCAATGATGACGTCATCTAGGTAGATGAGACAAGCTTCAAAAGTCAGGCCTTTTAACACTGTCTCCATGAGGCGCTCGAACGTTGCTGGAGCATTGCATAGCCCGAACGGCATAACTTTGAATTGCCAAAGTCCTTGTCCAGTAGTAAATGCAGTCTTCTCTTTGTCATCAGGATGGATCTCTACCTGCCAATATCCACTCTTCAAATCCAGTGTGGAAAACCATTTATGTCCTGAAAGAGTATCTAGCGTGTCGTCTATTCTTGGTAGAGGATAGCTGTCCTTCTTCGTGATATCGTTAAGTTTACGATAATCCACACAAAATCTTGTGGAGCCATCTTTCTTTCGGACCAACACGATGGGAGAGGCCCACGGACTTGATGACGGTTCGATGATGTCACTATCCTGCATCTCTCGTAAGAGCTTAGAAACCTCTTCTTGTTTTGCAAACGGCAAGCGTCTTGGATGCTGTTTAATCGGTGGATGGTCGGCAGTATCAATTCTATGACGTGTCAGAGAAGTGCGACCTATATCATTCTCGTTTTGTGAAAACACATCCTTAAATTCCTGGAACAGTCTTTCTGCGGCATGTCTCTGCTCAGGAGATAAATTTTCATTTCGTCCAATTACAGGTGTTAAACTTGTAGGTGGCTCCGATAACGTCAAGCTCGGGTCTTTGCAAACACAGGTGACTGGAGCACAGGTTGCAAGCACTTCACCTTTCTGGATAATTCTAGACTTTTCACTTACGTTCGCAATCCTCACAGGTATCACATCTCTCGACAGATCTACCAGCGCTGATGCTATTAGCACTCCCTTTGGGCTCTACTCAGGATATCCAGTCAAGCCATACTGGAAAATTCTTTCGTTTCCAGTTACTCCAGGTATCATCATTTCGGTTCGAGGAGGGATGGTAACATCTGCCTTGGCTGTGATCCGTTGAATGGACCCGGACTCATTTCCAAGTTTGAAAATAGTGACATCTTCTTGAGCAGAGCGTAACTCATTATTCTTAAAATCCAGTGTAAATCCATGCTCTTTTAAAAAGTCCAGTCCGAGTATGAAAGGGTCTGAAATATCGGCCACATAGACTGTATGGTGGTAAGCGGCGTTCCCAAACTTTATTTTCAGTGTCATTCTTCCATGTATATCGATCTTATCTCCGGTCACAGTTTGAAGAATAACACGCGGCGGGGTCCAGAAGAGTTTTTCTTTCAGTCGCTGAGCTAGATCTTTCCGAATGATGGTCACATTGGCTCCTGTATCGATGATCATATTACAGGGCAAATCATTCACGCTTCCGACTAGAAAAACTCCGTTCTCGCCGCAACTTCTTGCAGAAATTTCACATACTTGAAAATGGGGCTTCTCAAAATCTGGCAACCGCCGCCCCGCAAGATGGCCATTAATCAGTTTTCCTGCTCCTCCGTTAGCGGGTGAGATATTACCTTCGGTGCTGGGTCGTCTTGGGCAGTCGATTTGGATATGGCCTTCTCCACCGCATTTCCAGCACTTGATCTTCTTGTAAGGTTTGTCGGCCATTAAGGAGTTCATCTTTCTCATTATGTCATTCATCTGCT
This sequence comes from Maratus michaelseni, assembly GCA_963931845.1. Lineage (NCBI taxonomy): Eukaryota > Metazoa > Arthropoda > Arachnida > Araneae > Salticidae > Maratus > Maratus michaelseni. The sequence goes on from OZ007587.1 coordinate 194,077,447, forward strand.
GCTGTAAGCGCTCCACAGCTCTATCCGACGTCTCAGGTAGGTTGGCTGCTCGCACAAAGTGTCGATCTTTCCTAGTAGCTTGCTTGGCTGCCTCGAATTTCAGAGCGTAAACCAAAGCCCCTTTTAAATCATTGAGATCTGCAATCCGGAGTGCTGTCTGGATCTCAGAGTCACGCACACCATCGATAAAATGCTGTAGAGTTCAGCTTTCTCTAATTTCAATCGGACAGTCAGGATAAGCAAGATGGGAAAGTCTCTCGACATCCGTAGCAAGATCTTGCAGGGATTCAGTGGATTTCTGCTGTCGAGAAGCTGGAGTCTGCTATATTCCTTCATGCATTTCTCGCCAAAGCGTAATTCGAAGGCACTGACGAGCGTTTCAAAATCCAGCGGTTCATTTGCAGGCAAAGTCTGTAGGACGTCGGCAGCATCAGCTCGTAGAGAAGCAGCTAACTGGCAAGCCTTTGTCTGGGAATCCCATTCATTGGCGTCCGCTACGATCCCAAATTGTGTCTTAAAAACTGGCCATGAGGATTTTCCGTCATAGGTTGAGAGTTTAATAGAGGCCCGAGGAAGCATAGCTTGATACTTGACATCTTCGGGATAGTTTTCGGCAGTTATCTTTTGTTTCTTCACATTTTCCAACTCCTTTTGTACACTCTCAATCCTTTCTTCGACGGTCTTGGCGATCTTTTGAACTTTTTCTTCTACTCTTTCTTCAACGGTCTCGACGATCTTTTGAACTTTTTCTTCTACTCTTTCTTCTACGGTATTGGCTGTCCTTTGAATTTCTTCTACTTTTCCTTCTATTTGTTGAAATCTTCCTTCAACTTTGTTTTCCACGCCGTCAATTCTGTCATTTAAAGATGTTATTTTATCCTCTATTAAGTCTTTCAACTCTCCAAGGTTGGTTGACATATCCTTCTTCATTTCTTTCTTCATCTTTTAAGTCGCCAAGGTTGGCAGTCATTTTCTCATCCATCTCGCCAAGATTTGCAGTCATTTTCTCATCCATCGCTGACATTTCCTTCTTCATTTCATCTTTTAACTCGCCAAGGTTGGCAGTCATTTTCTCATCCATCTCTCCTAATTTCTCCAATAATTTAGTCAGTTGCGCTTCCATTGCTCTGGTAATCGGCATTCAACCCCACTCCTGACACCAAATGTTGTGAGCTCGGGGTTCGAAAGGACTGATGCCAATATATAAGAACAATAAAAAGGCTTTATTCACTATAAACAGTGCAATACGATCACAAATATCTTCTGAAAATTACAAGATATTCAGTAATCTTCAAATCCAATAAAAGCTAAGCAAAATTTCACACAGAAACAATGCGTTCAATACGACGTATCAACGACAAAATCGATCCGAGAAACACAGTTCTCAATGCAAAGCCTCTCGTATGAATTCAATCGCAGTTGACAGACAACTAACTAACTGGACTGGTGGAGGTCCCTTATATAGGCTTCAGAGATCTTTCCAGATTATTCCAGAGCTTTCAGATGCTAGAAATTACCAGAAAGTGCTTTAATTTTCGATAGAGAACCAAAGCGAGAAAGGATCCCAATGTACAGGTATAAGGGGGGGTGGTTGCACAAAAAGTCGCCAAATCTGTCGCCAACTTGGCGACAAAAATAAGTCGCCAAAACCATCGCCAACTTGGCGATAAACCCATTCCTTGGCGATTTTACCATAGACTTCCATTATAAAGATGAGGGTGTAAGGTTGTTTTCCTTGCAAACCATCTGAGGCCTTTAGCATTGAGTTACATGATGCTCAATAGGAAATACATTAATAATACTGCAATGTTCACAATAATAAAATAAAATAAATTTAAACAAATGGAATATTTACAGATATATACAAAATTCATAACAATATGTTATTGACGGACAGCCAAAAGTATTGCGTTACATTGCGGTCAATAGAAAAAAAATTGTTCAAAGTGCATTTTGATGATAGGCATTTGTGAAGATTTTAAGACATGCTTTTTGTAGACTATGGGGTGAACAGCATTTATTATTCATTTAAAGGGTGTCACAAAGTAGAATTCTGTTAATGAAATTAGGTGCACTATAAGTTTCTTACTGAAAATTATGGCGTGCATTGCATTTATCGTTCATTTACACTTTACAGGGACACACAAAATAATTACTATACATAAATAATACGGCTATAGACAAGTAAAATAACTAATTTTTCTTGTCGATAGCCGTATAATATAATGGATACATACATTGCGATGCAAGAACCACAAGTACGTTGCCGAGGAAGCTAATTTAAAGAAATATAAAAAATCAGGAGACTATTTTTGATAGCAGAAGTCGGTTTACATGAAGTACGAAAAGTTGATAGTTAACGAGATGGGATGGCCCCCTTAGATATAGGTGTTGTTCGTAGAAAAGATACAATCCAAGTGAGTCAAAGAATATTTTCATTTTGACGCCAACATTTTCAAGGCTCAGATCAATGATGGAACCAAGTCGCCAATTTTAAAATGGCCGTTAGATTGAGGTGAATGGATATTTTTGAATTAGAAGGTTTACTATCAAACATTATTTATCATTTCTATAAAATAAAATCATAGCATGGAAACCCTGTAATTAATCAAAAATATATTTATTGAAAGAGTCATCAAATAACTACAACTGATTGAAATCTGACATGTTTATTATCTATTTACATCTATGAAAGCTTGAAAAAAATAATTAACGATTACATCAGATCAAGAAACATTGAAATGAAAATTGTACACACGTCATAAAATAAATAATATGAAAGATTTATAACACTTTTATATTAAGTTAAACCCTATCAAAGAAAATGAAATTAACTGATCAAATGTTTACAGTTGCATCAGCGATATAAAATGAAAATTATTATTATCTAATAAATCAAATTGATCAAATAAATCAAATTGAATAAATCAAAGTGAAGATTTTTCACTGTTTCACATTTGTATATAATATAGACTGCATAAATGTAAATAAGCAAACCTGATAATAAATAGAAAGAGATTTATGATCTTGTATTAATGGAAAAGCATTCTTAATTTTTTGGAATAAAAAGTGATAAATAAATCGCTTGCAGTTAATTTAGAAACGTATCATTTATATCGATAAAATAAAAGAAGTGTTTACTTTAGGATTACATTATCTTATATGAAAATGAATTTAGAATGATAATAACTGATTTTTGATAAAAATGAATTAAAATATATGATTCCATCATACCCGGTAGGGTCCCCTTGAAGTTTCTGTGAACTAAAATTATTAATAACTTGTCCCCTTTTAATCGGATCTTCTTCATTTTGGGGCCCTTTCTCCATTTAGTTATTCCCCCATTTCTACATTCCAGCTAAGACCGTGACCCCTAGGGCCCGGTTACGGGCCCATTTAAGTTTTTGGGTTATAAATTGTTAATAACTAGCCCAATTTTTATCCGATCTTCTTTGTTTTTGGGACCTTTCTCCATTTAGCTTTAGCCCCATTTTTACGTTCGAGTTAAGGCCATGGAGCCTGGTACGCGGCCCGTTGATGTTTTTGTTCCCTAAATTGTTAATAAGTTGCCCCCTTTTAATCCGATCTTTTTCGTTTTTTGGGACCATTTCTCCATTTAGTTATTCCTCCATTTCTATATCCCAGTTAACACCCTGCGGCGCGGTGTGGGACACCTTGAACTTTTTTGTGTTGAAAATTTTCACCCTTCTAATTGTGTCGATGTATAACTTTAAAGTTGAGTTGGACGCCTCTCCCCGGGCCACCACCCTCATATTTTTATTGGGGCCCTAGGGCCCTTTTTAAGCATTTCTTTAAAATTTTATTCTAATGATTAATTTATACCCTATGCTTAATTTCGACTAGTTGAAGATATAAAGCGCTAAGTACTAGGGCCTCTTAAGATGTTTTCAGATGTTTCCCGGCCCTTCTCAAAACTATCAGTTGGTCCCTTTTGGGTCCCCTATTATAGCTCGCTTAAAAATAGTCAGAGATTCACTAGCTTTTTTTTTCTTTCTAACAAGTTCTTAAGTATTCCAGCTACTACATAAACGACCAAAAAATTTCTCGCACCTCGGCCACCATCAATTTTGAATATTAATCTTCTTCTTAGGGCCGTTGGTGCAGCTTCTTTAAAAATGATCCGATTCTCTTGCAATTTTCTTTAACATAGTTCTAGGGTCCTCCAGCTACTTTATAAACCACTAAAAATTTCCTTAGACCCCCCCCCCCCCCCCACAAAAAAAAAATCATTAAAACAAAAAAGGGTTAACCCGTAATCGGAGTTATGCGGTCTGTGAGACACCCTTTAATCTATTATGGTAAATATCGTGTAAACTCCGTACTTTCAACGCAAGTGGCTTTTAGTACCTTCAAATGACCTTGTTGTTCGATTTTACCCCTCTCAGTTATAGCGCACCAAAATTTCAGAACGGTCTGCTAGACCTCTCACTCCGGTTGCATGAGTGTTTTAGTATAAGAATAGAAAAAGTCTTCTTTAGCTGGTCCCTGGTCCTAGTAAAAAAGTGCGATATGGCGATCCTGACTTTGAAGAGACATTACGGAAATGGATGAATAAAGTAGATAGTAGAGATTTTTAACATTTTTCCCTGAAATATCAGATGATGATAATATTTTGAAGGGAAAAATGTTTAAAATGTTTTTGCCTGGATTAACAAGTTGAGCTAAGAACAAATTACAAGAATCTAGTAAAATTATAGATTTTTGGAGTTTACTTTTTCAAAGTGATAAACTTGAACAAATCTTAAAATATATGTCTACATGTCTATATGTTCGTACCAGGTTTGTGAAGAATGTAAAAATGACTTTTAAAAAGTATAAGTTCAGGTAATGTGATTTTTCAAAAATTATTTAATTACTAAACATTTTTAGCATTTATCATATTCATTGTGCACTTAAATTTCTTGGCAAGTACTTTTTTTATCAACTTTTTAAAAATATTTTTTTCTTTAACCCTGTATTTGAACGTGTATTATTTTTCACAGATTTTGTCATTTTTATGTACAAAAATCAGATTAAAAATATTTTCTTCTTTCTGAAAAAGGCATAATTATTGAGTTACTATTTGTTTTAAGTATATGCCATGTTTTGGGAATCATACGCAGGGGTGGGGAATTGCTCAATTTACTCGCCACTGGCGAGTGGATTTTCTGACTGGGCGAGTAATTTTTTTCTAACTGGGCGAGTGAATATTTTTTTTTGGCAATCTTAAAAATATATTTAAAGAGAAAAAAAAAAGCCTAAATATATTTGTTTTTGGTGGTATAATATTCTGTGATTAATCGTTTGCAGCGATAAAGCTCAATTGGAGCTTTTACGTACGTTTGTCAGCTGCATTTCTGGCTCATACGCAAATTCCACAATGTAAACACACGGCTAATCTCCTTTATTTCGATCCTGACACGTGAGTCGCCGCTGATTGGCCGGCCAGCCGCGTCATACCCAGGGGTAGGCGTGGTTATCGGAACGAAGTAGAAATTTTCTCTGTACAATGTGGCAACGAGTATTTGTTGTTTCCGGTTGCCGTGTTAGTCGAGTTGCACGACGACTAGTTGTGTGAGTTGAGTTTGCAAATTGCAACACTACTTGCAGAAGAGATTTTCTTCCAAAAGCGAATGCAGTGTTGTGCGATGAAAAAAAAATGTTAATAAGTAGTTATTACTTTAATAGCTATTTTCTTTTGTTTTATTATGAGGAAATGTAAACAAACAAGTCTAAAGCAGGGGTGATTCTGGTCCGAATTTTCCGAAAAATTAAGGGAATGATTTCCGAAAATTAAAAAAATATATATCGGTCATAAATACGAAAATTCGGACATAAAATGTATCGGTATGTCGGCAAATGATCGCCGAAAAAAATCAATCTCGTGATTCGTTCGAAGAAAAGTCGCCAATTTTGTCAAAAGATCGCGAAAAAACGGCAAATTTCGTCAAAAGATCGCCAAAAAACGGCAAATTTTGTCAAAAACATTACGAAAAACGGTAAAAAAAGGTAAATTTTGTCAAAAACATTGTGAAAAACGGCAAATTTCGCCTATAACAATGCGAAAAACGGCAAATTTCATCAAAAACAATGGGGAAAACGGCAAATTTTGTCAGAAACATTGCGATAAACGACAAAAGATCGCGAAAAAACGGCAAATTTCGTCAAAAACATTGCGAAAACGGCAAATTTCATCAAAAAATCGTGAAAAAACGGCAAATTTTATAAAAAGATCTAAAATTTATGTATATTACATAAAACTAAACTTTCCTCTGACCTATATTTCTTAATTTTATACTAAATTTCATTTCTAAAAAAATTGCGGTTTTAAAAATGCATTGTAATATAAGTTATTTTTACATTTCGTGTAAATTTTGTTAATAATTTGTTACTGTATATTGCTGGCTGGTGAAAAAAAATCCTGGCTGGTAAGTTTTTCTGAAAATTCCCTACCCCTGATCATACGAGTTTATTTAATGCATATAATAAGCAGCGGTCTGTCAGACCGCAAAACTCCGCGAGCGTTCCAACTATGGTTCAACTCCGGTTACGGGTTAAATATATAAAATCATACAAACTTGAGGTTTGTTTTAATTTATTCTCACGGACCTGGGAAACACCGGGCGGGTCAGCTAGTCAAGAATAAAGTTTGAAAATTACTGCAAATGTTACAAATGCAATCATAATGCTTAAGTCTTGTTATGGACTATTAGTAGAATTTTGAAAGATGCTGTTTATTTTAAATGGGCCCACAGTACAATTTTTTAATGGACCCTAAACCTCCCAGACTTTTCAGTCATATTAAAATTTAACTAGTTATCAGTAAAAAAGAAAACTCTTTCTAAATAAGATTCAACCAGTATTATGTAATAGAAAGCCATTGTTGCATATTTATGAGAAAATATGTATTCATTACCTTTGGCGTCTTTTTTCTTCTTTTTGTGATTGTTAAGAAATCCTTGATCACATGTTCTGCGTGAACGGAGTTATGCTCACGGCGCGCGTTACGTAATGTGACGTAACCCCGAACGAATTAGAAAACTTTTTTGTCAGTTGGAATAATTTTGTAACTTGAATATGGAGCTTCTTGGCGGCTCTCCTGAAATTTATTATTCTTTCAGTCTAATATTTAATTTAATTTATTGTTATGTTAAGTTTTATTGTTAATTAAAAATAAGAAAAGACAGCAAGACTTTTTAATGTGAAATCATGATCGACACACTTCACCAGAATTATTTATTGTGTTTCTTCTTTCGACATAACGTTTTTTCTGACATCTGCTGCTGATTATCATTATTTTTCATGGTGCGGAAACCCGCGAAATCAAGAAATTGTTCCGAATTCGTAATCGACGTGAATATATAGGAAAAAATATTTATTGGAAGTTTTTTTTGTCTCCTCTTGTGGACTATGCTCGGATAAAAGGTACTGTAAAAACTTTTATTATTATTATTATTCTATAATGGAAAAAATAGAAAAGTTAAAGGCAAAACGGAAGCTTGCTCGAACTTCATGTACGAAATTGATAACTTCTATCGATACATTTATAGAAAGTATTGATACTCAAAGCGACAATGATAAATTTAAGCTATCAGAATATTTAATAAATTTGCAAGAAAAACAAGATGAGCTTAAAAATTTAAATGAAAAAATTGAAGAATTAATAGATGATGCAACGCAATTTGAAAACGAAATTCAAAAGTCACTTGAGTATGATGAAGTGATATCTGTTTCGAAAACCAATATTAGAGGTAAATTAAAACAATTCAAGGTCGAGCAAGCTGAATCCGTGAAAAGTAATAATACTATTTCTAATTTAAATAATACATCACAGAATCCTGTCAATTTACCCAAACTAAATATAACCACCTTTAGTGGTGATCCAAGTAAATTCTTGGAATTTTATAACAGCTTTGAAAGCGCTATAGATTCAAATGAATCATTAACTACAGTTGATAAATTTTTATATTTGAAATCTTTCTTAACCGGTGAAGCTTACAAATCAGTAGCTGGTTTTGCTTTAAAAGACGAAAATTATAAGTCTTGTTTAACTTTATTAAAAGAAAAATACGGAAAACAAGACCAGTTAATTAGTTGTTTTGTTAATAAATTATTAGAAATCGAACCTGTTAAATCTTCATCAAATATTAAGGGTCTCAGACATATTTATGATGAAAGTGAAGTCAGTATTAGGAATTTGCAATCTATGGGTATTGCTTCAGATAAATTTGGATATATATTAATCCCTATTTTGTTAAAACAATTGCCACATAATTTAGTGGTAGAATTTCACAGAAAAAGGGATCCTAAGAAAATGGGTGATGTAGGGGAATTAATGAAATTCATCAAGTTTGAAATCGAATCTAGGGAGGCTGCAGATTTAGTGTCAGGAATTTCGTTGAAAGGTCAGGAAACGTTTCGTTCGAAAGCTGAATATTCTAAAGAGAAATTTAAAGTAAAAAATAATTTCCCGACATCAGTTGCATTAAATACTGTTACTAAAGGTGTTTGCATTTTTTGCAATTCTAATACACATACTGGATTAGGATGCAAAATCTTAACCAATGAACAAAAAAGATTTAAGTTAAAGAAAGACGGACGCTGTTATAAATGCTTTTTCAAACACTTACAGTCAGCTTGTAAAGTAAAAATTCAGCCCTGTCAAACATGTCAAAGCACACAACATAATCACTTATTTTGCCCACAAACAAAATGTAAAAAATTAGTTGAAAATCAAGATCCAAAATTAAAACAAGTTAGCCAAATTCCTGAAAAAGAAACAGTAATGCAATCTATTCATAAGTCGAAAAATTTGAGAAATAAGTATGTCACTCTACTGCAAACGGCTTGTGTTCAGGTGGAAAGTGGATCTAAAAATTATTTGCCAGAATACTATATGATTCTGCTTCCAAAAAAACCTTCATTCGCAGTGATTTGGCAAAGGCATTAAATGCCAAAATCTTAAGAAAAGAAAAACTTTTCATTTATACATTTTCTAACAGAAATCCTACAGAAAAAGAATTTGAATGTGTATTAATAACCTTGAGAAGCAGATATCATCCGTATAATTCTGTTAATGTTGAGGCATTAATTACGGATGAAATCTGTGGTACCCAATTATGTCAAAATATTAATCCTCAGGTTCAAAACCTTATTTCAAAGGAATATAAATTAGCTGATTTATTCGAAGTAAATTTACCAGTTCAAATTTTGTTAGGAGCTAATTATAATTATGAAACATTATGTGGATCGCTTACCAAAATAAACAAGCAATTATACTTTCAAACGTCTATTTTCGGAACAACATTATTTGGACAAATGCCAGATAATTATTCGATGAATTCTATTTCTTGTTTAAATGTAATTTGCTATTCGAAAGAAAGAGATTTAACATGTTTAAATGTTTCGGGTGAAAATTTAAATACACAATTAAAAGCATTTTGGGAACTTGAAGTAATTGGTATTATTGAAAGTAATGAAACGAAAATTTCTAATTATGAAGTAATAAATGAGTTTCAAGAAAACTTAAAATTCGTGAATGGTCAGTATGAAACACGTCTCTTATGGAAAAATTCTCGTGATTTGCTTAAAAATAATTTTGAAGTAGCAAAAAAGCGGTTTTCTAGTTTGGAAAATAAATTCCTGAAAGATGAGTCTTTATTCAAAGAATACAATTCTATTTTGCTTGACCAAGTTAATGAAGGTATAGTAGAATTGTGCCCTAAAAGGTTTTCCGAGAATAACTGTTACTACATGCCCCATAGACCTGTCATCCGAGAGGATAAAATTACAACAAAAACTCTGATTGTTTTCGATGCTTCCTCTAAACAAGCGGATTCCTTATCTTTAAACGAATGCCTGAATGCGGGTCCTAACTTGAACCCAAATGTTCTGGATATTATTTTAAAATTCCGATTACACAAAATTGCCCTTTCAGCTGACATTGAAAAAGCCTTTCTCCAGATATCTATAGCGGAAGTAGATCGCGATTATTTAAGATTTTTATACTATGAAGATTTTAACAAAAATAAAGAAATTGTCCCCTATAGACTAGGGCTACTTTTGGTGTCACCTGCAGTCCATTTATCCTTGCCTACTATCAAAAACCATATAAAAAATATATAAAGACTCTTACAAGAAAACATTTGAAATCCTTAATTCGTCCCTTTACGTAGATGACTTGTTTACCGGAGAAAATGATGTTGTACAGGCTTTTAATTTATCTAATGAAGCTGTTAATATTTTGAAAGAAGGGGGAATGAATTTAAGAAAATTTGAAACTAATGGAGCTTAGAAAAAGGTGGATTGATAAGAGCATACCTATTTCTAATTCCGATCCACCAAATAACTCTCTAAAAGTATTAGGCTTAACTTGGAACAATAATGAAGATAATTTGGGACTAGAATTACGTCCATTGTTATCAAAATTAAATAATGATTCTTGTACAAAACGGAATGTCTTGAAAATTGCAGCTATGTTGTTTGACCCGGCTGGGTTAATTACTCCTTTTATTATTCGAATTAAATATTTATTGCAACAATTATGGGTAATGGGCATATCATGGGATGAAAATTTTTCTGGTGAGTTAGAAAATGATTGGAAAGCTTGGATTTCAGAAATACAGGATCTCTCACAACTGAAAATTCCCAGATATTACTTTAGCACCCTGATGGAAAAGGAGGGTTCCAGTTACATATTTTTACAGATGCTAATCCTAAAGCCTATGGCGCAGTAGTATACTTACGATATCAAACATCTAAAGAAAAATTTAAAACTAGTTCTGTCATGTCTAAATCTAGAGTTGCCCCCTTGAAGAAATTAACTCTCCCACGTTTTGAATTGATGGAAGCAGTTATTGGTGCAAGACTTGCAAATTATCTTAAAAAATATTCTCCAGGTATTCCAGTTTGCTTTCTGGACAGATTCTGAAATTGTCCTTTATTGGATAAAAGGATCAACAGAAAAATGGAAACCATTTGTCGCGAATAGAATTTCAGAAATTCATGACTTGTCTGATCCTAGTTTATGGAGACATTGCGAAGGCAAACTTAATCCTGCCGACCTACTCACTAGAGGTTGTTCAGGAAAACAGTTGGTCAATTCTCAAAAATGGTGGTACGGTCCCGAATTTCTTTCCTTGCCTGAAGATCAGTGGCCCAGAGTTCAAATACCCGCAACTCAAGTGTCTAAATGTTTCTGAAGAGCGGTCTGGAAAAGCAGAAATTATTTCTTGTGTAGTTAACACAAATAACGCTGATAAAATTCAAATTTTAAATTTGTCAAGGTATAGCTCACTGAAGAAATTGTATCGAGTAACTGCATGGGTATTTAGATTTATTTCCAATATAAAACTAAAAACAGAAAAACGAAATCTTGCGGAATTATCAGCTGATGAAATAAAAAATGCCGAAAATTTTTGGGTAAAGCTTGTTCAAGAAGAAAGTTTTCCTGAGGTTATGAAATGCTTAAAGCTTAACAAAAATATCCCTAAAGAATCCAATCTTTTGCAGCTAAATCCTGTGTTGTCAGAAGGAGGATTACTCTTGGTACGAGGGCGGTTACAAAAGGCTAACTTGCCATTTTATGATAAACATCCTATCGTGCTTCCTCCCAAATATAAATTTACTGAATTGATTATTAAAGATTCCCATGAAAGGGTTTTGCATGCAGGAGTATCAGACACACTGGTACAAACTCGAGAAAAGTTTTGGATTTTGAGAGGTAGACAGTGCATAAAATCAGTCCTCAACAACTGCACAATCTGCAAGAAATTTAACATACGTCCTGGTCAACAAGTAATAGCACCTCTTCCAGGTGACCGCATTAACGAAGCACCCCCATTTTCCGTTACAGGCCTAGATTTTGCGGGTCCCCTATATGTGAAGGGGAGTGAGAATAAAAATTACATCTTATTGTTTACTTGCGCAATCACAAGAGCAATTCATTTGGAGCTTGTGAAGGACATGTCAACTGCAGAATTTTTATTAGGATTTCGCAGATTTATTTCAAGAAGAGGACTGTGTGCTATAATCTACTCGGACAATGCAAAGACTTTCAAAAGAGCTGAACTTGAATTAAAAGAAATGTGGAAAGCTATCCGCCATCCGGACGTAAAAAAGTTTTACGCCGATCGGGGAATTTCTTGAAAATTCATTGTCGAACGTGCTGCCTGGTAGGGTGGCTTTTATGAGCGATCGGTGCGCTCAGTGAAGTTTACTTTACGTAAAGTCATCGGCAAATCTTCGTTGAATCTAAGTGAACTGGAAACTCTTCTAGTTGAAGTAGAAGCTATCATAAACTCTTGTCCATTGACTTACATTTATTCTGAACTAGATGAGCCATTTCCTCTAACACCTGCTCATTTTATTATAGGAAAACTAATTTTGTGTTTACCAACTATAAAAGTAAATGATTTAACCTTACCAGCAACCAAAGAAGCTTTAGTGAAGCGTTTTCGTTTACGTGAGACTATTTTAAACCACTTTTGGAAGCGCTGGAAGAATGAATATCTCCTCAACTTGAAATCTGCTCACTGCACGGATCAAAATAAAACATCTGATTTCAAGATAGATGATGTTGTGCTTGTACATAATGAACATTTACCTACAGCTTTCTGGAAGTTGGGAAAAATTACAAAAACATTTATTGGAAGAGATGGAAGAATTAGGTCTTGTGAAGTGAAAACAAACAATTCCATTATTAAAAGACCAATAAATCTCTTGTATAATTTAGAGTTAAGAGACTTGAAAAACTGAAAAACTTTTTTTACTTTCAAAAGACTCTAAATTTTTTCTTGATGATATTTGAATTGGACTTTAATTTCTCTTACTTATCCTTTTTGAATTTTTCTAAAATAATTCTTTGCCTGATAATAGAATGTACATGAATAATATTTTTAACTGTTTCTTTTTATATTTTTAGTAGAAGATATTGTAATTTGTTTTTGTGCTTATTGAAGAAGGTATGTAAGTATTACTGGAATATATATATTTGCATTGTTTCTTGAATTTAATATTTGAAATTTTCTTGTGTTCATGATTTAATCTAGATAGTATATCATCCTGATTTAATCTAAGATAGCATATCAAACTTTGATTTCCAGGACTATAGTTGTATCTTGACCTGAATTATTTTAAATTTAAATATTTTATTTTATATTTGATTGTCTTCTTGAAACTCTTGGGCAAAACTTTAAAAATGTTTTGTTTTACTTACTTGGTTTCATTCTTGAATCTTATTATCTTGGATATATTATTATTATTTTACTTTTTATAATTTAATTTAGAACTTGTACTTGGAATAGATATTGATCTTGAATAATATTATGTTAAATTGTTTACTTGAATACCTTAATATTACTTTTTATTTGAAAATTGTGTACAATTTAGATAATTGAGGTATTATTTGTTAATTGAAAACTATGTTACTTGTATTGATGTTATATATATATGATGTTATATATGTATGATCTACATTTTTTGAAAATTTTTGATGAACCCCATGTGTTCATGGTGGGGCAGGATGTTAAGAAATCCTTGATCACATGTTCTGTGGGCGGAGTTATGCTCACGGCGCGCGTTACGTAATGTGACGTAACCCCGAACGAATTAGAAAACTCTTTTGTCAGTTGTAATAATTTTGTAACTTGAATATGGAGCTTCTTGGCGGCTCTCCTGAAATTTATTATTCTTTCAGTCTAATATTTAATTTAATTTATTGTTATGTTAAGTTTTATTGTTAATTAAAAATAAGAAAAGACATCAAGACTTTTTAATGTGAAATCATGATCGACACACTTCACCAGAATTATTTATTGTGTTTCTTCTTTCGACATAACGTTTTTTCTGACATCTGCTGCTGATTATCATTATTTTTCAGTGATGTAAACAGAAAGTTACAAGAGTGTATGATAAACTATTATATGTTTTGTAAATTAGAGTTTCTTGAATAAAATAATGTAAACTATGTTACAATAAAATGCATTCCTAACATAGGTATATGTTAATTTATATGTTTGCTGATTTTTCTGTATTCCCTATTATATTTTATAAAAAACTAAGATTATCTGAAATGCAAATTGTGATAAAAAAATACATATATTCTTCAGACAACTACTTCGCTTAAAAAGCTGAGCACTATTTGAAATGGCTACATTTTATATTTTATCAAGAGCAATAAACTTGCAAAACGTGACCGATAATTTTTTTCTTCTTTCAAGAAGGAACTTCTGAATAAAGAGATAAGTAACAGAATCATGCAAAGCGCCGTAAGAGTCGAGTCATTCAAGGATACTGCGGATATTGCTTTACATGTGTACAATTTCTTTTCCTCTGCTTTCGCTTTCGTTTGTGTCTGTATGTGAAAATATGCTTTTTGAAAAACTACTTTTATTTTATTCTACTCAGGTGATCTTACAAGAATGCAGCCAATCACACATGCACTATATTATCAGAAATAAGTGGGAAAAAAGATAAGCTCTTAGAATACCTTCCAGGCTTCTTATAGAATATAAATTTTACTGCTTATTTTATGGGGGGAAATAGATATATTTTTCGTGATTAAACCAGCCAAATTTCTTTCTGTGTATACGGCTTACTTTTTTTTTTCTAATGCATGAAGTAACAGGGCAAAAAAAACGAAAGGTAAAACTAATTTTTATATTACCGATAACAATATTTTTCCCTATTTAATAGGTCGCTTTTCCACAGTTTATTTGTATTTTTTTTCCTTTGATGCTATGTTAAAATTAGGGTTGCCAACAAATCGGTTTCAGGTTTTAGCGGATTCGATTATTTACATGGGACCAGATGCAAAATGCCCGTCAATTCGGACATTGGATTATATACCATCATAATCAACAACAACCGTTTTAAATCCACTGCTGGATGTAGGTCTCTCTCAGATTTTTCATTTGTTTCTTGTCTAGCGCTTTAGTCATCCAATTAACACCAGCCACTTTTCTGATTTCGACACTCCATCTTATCCGAGATCATCTTCGTGGTCGTTTTAGATATCTAGGATACCACTATAGGGTTTTTCTAACATTTATGTCCAGCCACCGTCTTTTCTTCTTGAAATGTGCCCAGTCCATTTCCATTTTAACCGTTTAGTTCTCTCGATGATGTCAAATTTTCGTCTGACTTCTTATTCAGATTATTCTTTTTTCTGCCTTTTCTAGTTATACTTAGCATATATCTTTCCATACTTCGGTGTGTTCTTTGTAATCTTAGTAACACCCGTTTTGTTAGCGTTTATGTTACCGCTGCATAAGTTAGTGCAAGCAAAACACATTGGTTTGGTAAATTTTTAGCTTCTTACTCAATCTCTAAGAGAGTGCTCAATGACTCCCACAATTTAACATTAGCAGAAGCACAAGAAATGTAACAAATAGTTTAACACTTCAGAAATATTTAATTTTTCCCAGGCGTTTTTAGAATAAATTTAGTTTGTTGTATAATATTTATAATATATCTAAAATATTTTATTACTATATGTAGCAACATTTCTGAGAATTATTTACATAATTTATAGACATATTTATATAATTTATAAACCAAAGCAAGAATTCTACCAACTCATTTCACTATCAATTGAAAACAATTTCTCAGTGAAACATTTAATTTTACATGGTAATTTTATTTTAAATAATTATCTTATATATTTTCAAAGTCTGCATCTGGCAACAAACATTCCTCTGATAGTAGTTTACATTTTGCACATAGCTATTCCTAAGTGAAAGGTGACAAATGTAAATAACATTTGAAATAGATTTAATTATTTATTGTAAGAGTTTTTACTTTTAAATAAATATCAATAATTATATTTATGTTAAATTACTTATATTACATATTAATCTACTGTTATATGATGCTAACTGCTAACATTATTCATGTTAAGTTAATATGTCAAATGTGAAATAAAATAGTAATCACAAAATCTGTGCATTGATCAACAACTTTAATTTTATGAAAAATAGCCGTTCTTTTCTGTTAAAATAAATTTCATGGTTAAAAATTTACAATGGCTGTCGTTTCAACTTCCCTTAATAATGAATTTTTTTTTTTTTATTAGTCTAAGAACAGTAAATCCACTGACTACATTGAAACAACTAGCTACGACAAGACAAGTTCTTCGGTGCTTTAATTATCAGTTGGAAAAAAAATCAAAATTGGCATGATCTGACAGTCATTTGACAGTTAAAAGAATTAATGCAGATATGGCAGAAATCTGAAATTCCTAGAAAACAAAAGAAACATATAATTGAAAAACTTGAAAACATTCAATCTCATTGGCTCTTGTTCGAGAAAACAAAGGACGTTCTTCGACAGCCCAACAAAAACGAGTAGTTAGAATTCTTGAAGATTTGGACTCGCTGTTTGAAGATGCTATGGAAGTGATAATAATTAAAGAAGAATCTGATTTTCTTCAGAATCAAAAGAATCCTATCCTATCCTCATTCTAACCCTAATCACATTATAAATGTGATTGTGTGTGTGAATGTTTGCGGCTGAAGTAAGCCAAGCGTCAAAACGAAGGATTTAACGGCCACGTATTTTTGCATATAGATGGATTATAACCCAGAAATGAACACAGGCTATATTTGTATATTTTATTCAAATATTTTTCTTAATAATTCAAAATTTCATTATTTTCATAGAAAATAAAAGGACATTTTTTCGTATAAAATTTTAAAATGGTTAAATTTACTTCATCGTTACTAATACTTTATCGTTGCCAATACTAAAACAAAACGCGGAATAATAATTTTTACTCAACAATTTATTTTCAATTGAAGAAGTTCATTTCCACGTGAAAAATGAAAGTAAAATCTATACTAATAAAAGAAAGTTTCGCTCTGTGTGTGAGTCTGTTGGCGATGGCTAGGAAAATCTAGCCCACCTAGAAGGCTGCAAATTTAGATTTAGGTAGTCCAAACCCTCTCCTAGTGCACCATTACGTCAGAATTTTAATATTTTGAAAATTAAAGTAGTTATCAATTAAAAACTGATCAAAGATCACAAATAAAAATGTCATTATTCTGAAGCAAGCTGGCGCATGTGCAGAAACCAATTTCCGTATCTTCCGGAACAGAAGAAAGAAAGCAGAAGACATTCCGTTTTTTTGAAAGTATTTCTAAATTCGCTATGGACAAACGGCTAAAAATACAGAAAAACAGTCTACATATTCTAAAAGAACATACTTTTACGTCTCAAACGATCTGGTTGGTTTGAAAAAATTTTACATTTAACCCTTCCAAAAAAAATAATCAAAAAGCATCGAATTCATGTTTTTTATTTTCTCCCGTTTTCCGAGCCTTTGCATCTACCGGAATACAAAAGATACGGAAAAACGAAGGTCACCAAATTAAAGAACTGTTTTTGTCCTTTTTAAAGCCACCTTTGGTTTTAAAAAATGCAAAAATTAATCCTTTGAAAAAGTATATTTTCTGTATGCTGTTTTGCGATTTTTAAAAATTCGCATCGGCGATTCAGAGACAGGTACGGAAAACTAAAAATACCAGACAATATCTACATTTATTCTTTTTTCGACATCTGTATTTGTTTTTGAAAAATACGAATATTAACCCTGCAAAAAAAAATTCGTGCGCAGGACTCTCTTTTGCAAATTCCAATTTTCTGCTATATATTAAATCTGACATCGGCTTTCTAAAATAACCAAACAAAAAGCAAACACACCTAAAGAAACCTTTAGTTTAAAAAATAAATCACGTTAACCCTTTCGAAAACTTTTTTAACCGTAAGTCACTTTCGCTTTTTTAACTATTTCTCCTATCTTTAAAAATCCGAATTGGCGTTTATAAACATGATACGAAAAACTAAAAATACCGTGCCTAATCTATATCCCTTTGTTTTTTAAAATCTGGTATCCGTTTTGAAAAAAAATAATTTTAACCCTCCGAAAAATAATCCTTTCCAAAACTCACTCACGCGAATTTCCTTTTTTTGGTCCAGATTTAAAAATCGGCATCGACTCGGGAAATGCAAGTACGGACAAACAGTAGACTCCAGATCATACACACGTTCATTTTCTTCAAAATGCACGGTTGGGTTTTAAAAAATATCTACATTAACCCTTTAGAAACCGATCGATTACGAAACCCACTTTCGCGATTTCCGCTATTTTGGCAATGTTTACCCGTAGTTAAATTTCAATTCTACTAGGAAATTTTGTTGGGTCAAGTGTTCTGAAAAGGCCTCTTCCAGAACAGACTGCGCCCCCTGGCGGTGGAAAGTGGAACTATAGGAGTATATCTGGTTCTATGGACCCGATTACGACGGGGTTTGGTTTAAGTTTCGTAATAGAACAGATTATTAATATTTTTGGACCGTGCAACGCCGGGCGGGTTAGCTATTAAAAAAATAAAATTAAGAATTAATAAAAAGAAGATAAAATAACATTATTAGAAATAAAACGTACATTTTCAAGCATTTTCTTAATTCAAAATTTCATTATTTTCATACAGAATAAATGGACATTTTTTTTGTATAAATTTTAAGATGGTTAAATTTACTTTATTATTGCTAATACATTATCGTTGTCAATACTAAATCAAAACCCGGAATAATAATTTTTACTCAACAATTTATTTTCAATAGAAAATTTTCTACGACAAAAATGAAAATGAAAAAAAAAAAAAAAAGAATTAAAAAGAAGATGAAATAACATTATTACAAGCGGGGAAAATTCTACCTTACGGCAGAATATAGATTGGCTACCCACGGCTTTTATCGTTGAGATTTTTCAGCCAAGTCTAACTCGTCAAAAAAAAAAGTGTTTGTTAGTAGAAGCCAGCTTCTCCACCTTAGAATTTAGTCAGCGCTCTAAGATTTTTTGTGAGGCTGGCGGAATATATTAGGCACGAACACACCAAGTTTTAAAAAGATTCGGTGACTAGAAGTATTTTTATTAAATATAATAGTAAAAAGATGTGGCTCCAATGGGTTGTTTACAAATGTGCTGGCTTAATGACACCCTTTAAACTATTTTTAATGGTTCAAGACAATTTAGCACTTAATAGATAACTTAAACAAGAACGAAAAATCATGCGTCACGCATAGATTATGTAACACTTTCCAACGCTTCCAAAATAATTTTACAAATCATACCGTTTAATAAGCTAAAAGATGACATCTAAGTAAACAATTTGGAAAACGCATAATATATTTAAAAACATAATTTCAGGAATTTCCAACATATACAATATTCAGAAAAATATCCGAATACTTTTATTCAGCCCTGTATAGGATCTATAGATCTGTATATATACTACATAGGATGCTAAATTTTAGTTCAGTTAGGAAACGCGTAGCACAGTTTAAAATTCTCCGTCTGGAGTTTCTGTCACTAAACGGAAATGTGTCCGCGAAATTTTGTGCTTCCCTGTATAGGATCTACAGAATTTATACACATCACGTAATAGACAAAAAGCGAGTTAAAATTAAAATCGTGTTCAGTAACTTAAAACGCACTTCCAGGAATTATTGTTAACAGACAGTTGAGAATTCTTTTGTGTGTCCCTGTAAATGAACGATGACTGCTATACACACAATATTCTGTTGTAAGCCTCTTGTAATGCACCTTAGTGAAATATATAAATTTCAATGCGTTTAAAATAGTGAAACATTATTTAAATAAACCGCATACGACTTTTCTCCATAGATGTAATGTAACGGAATTCTTTTGACTGTCCCTGTAAAGTAACTATAAGTTCTATGCACACCCTATTCCATATTAAGCTTCGTCTAATGCACCTTAGTGATATATATAAATTTCAATGCGTTTAAAATAGTGAAACATTATTTAAATAAACCGCAAATGATTTTTCCCATAATTTTTCCCGCAATGTAACGGAATTCTTTTGAGTGTCCCTGTAAAAAAACTATAAGTGCTACACACTTCTGTTGAAATAGGGAACATGCTATAGATAACGACAATAACATATAAAAATTGCAGAGCAATCCGAGCATATTTACGGGAGTTAGAGAACGGACAGACGGCCATACGGCCAGACAAACCGAAGTCATAAACACTTTTCAACTAGGTTGGAAAGTGTTAAAAAGGTAATGAAAAGTTGATGCATGATAGCAGCTTTTATGATGGATACAGCTAAGAGAAGTTGTTTAATAAATGATGAGTTAGCATTAATTGACGGGGTCTTGGAAAGCGGTGGGGGGAAAGGGAGGGGGAGCTATACAAAACACAAGTGCTCTACGAGACCTTTAAAATTAGTCTTCACTTACAATTGAGAGATGGGACTATAAAAGGGATCCCTCTGACGGGCCCTCCTCGAGAGATACGTGAAAACCGAGGGCGCCAAAAGAAGCGGGGGGGGATACCTTTAAACGGTTTACAGTTAATTTTGGTGAAATTTTGGAGCTGTCCGGCTCATAGGAACAGAGAAAAATGGGAAAAACTAAAATAATTATGAGAAATTGAAAAATAAATAAATAAGAAAAGTGCTCCTGACAGGAGAAGGGAGAGAAGGTGGGGGAGAGTAAAACCAGACAAAAGTGCTTGATGAGATCTAACTTTTGGTATATTACATGATGGGGTTTGAACACCTTGAATGTCTCCCCTGTGGGGGGTGGGTAACTCCGGTCCTATGGGAGATAGGGCCTCGGGACCCTCTTAGAAATGTCGACCTCGATGAGTTTAACTTCGTTGGATCCTTTAGAAGAGGCCTACGCCCTCTGTGGGGCTTAAAAGGGCTGAGAAACTTTGTCGCAAAAGTAAATACATTTTTCTAACCAGTTTTTTTCTTTGCGTGGTAAAAAACACTTAATGGTACTCTAGATTGCCATTTCTTCTCTCACATTGGAGACTCCTTTTAGGTAGCTTTCAATACAAAAAAGTATAAAGCTACCTATTGCAGCCGTTCGGAGGAAAGCAGTTCCAGAAAATTTCGATATATTTTCACCGATCATGACCCCCAGACCACCCTCCGTTCAAATGTTGATTTATATATATATATAGATATATCTATATATGTATCTGACCTATGTCATACGATAACGCTCGTATTTATAAATCAATTTCGATGAAACTAATTGTGTGTATTCCAGAAAATTTCGATATATTTTCACCGATCATGACCCCCAGACCACCCTCCGTTCAAATGTTGATTTATATATATATATAGATATATTCATATATATATCTGACCTATGTCATACGATAACGCTCGTATTTATAAATCAATTTCGATGAAACTAATTGTGTGTATTAAGCTCAGCAATGTCTCGACCGAGTTCGTTGACCGCCATCTTGTTTCAAGATGGCGGCCACTTAAAGATTTTAAACTAAAATAAATATACAAAAAAGTTAAAAATTCAAATTTATTTTTTAATTAAGTGTTAGTCCTTGATACAAGGATTCCAGAGCTTTTTTTGTTTTACCTCTATCTTAAAAAATGGTTGAGATAGAGCAGTTTGAAATTCTAGGGTGGCTGACATTTTGAAACAAAACAGCACATTACAAAAATTTTCATTGTTGTAATCATTTTCCCAATCATTACGCATAAAACTATATATTCATATCCGTTAGCGCCAAATTCTCGCCAAACTTGGCGACATTTGGCAACCAAAATAAGTCTTCATAAATGAAGCCAATTTGGCTATAGCTCAATAATTTGGCGAATTTCTTATTCAAATTCAGTATTAACGAATCTTTTGTAAACGTTTCCTTTGCGTTTTAGCTTGCTGTTTTCGTGTAACATTAGCTAAAATTTTAAAACGAAGATATAGGAAAGCTACCTTTTCCTCCCGGTACAGGCCGGAAGGACTTTTTCAATTGGTTGCAGTTTCATTTTCGCGATTATTTATATTATTTGGTGCAAAATTTCACTTTTTTAAGACGGAGTTATATTAATACCCTTATAACAAAGAAAGCCGTATCGTCTCCTATAAAAAGTGATAAAGTGTTTGTTAATTAGATACGTTTTTAATTATCAGGAGAGACATTTTTGGCTTAATTAATGCATTTATTATGGATAGTATTCATGTGACTTCACAGTTGGAATCACGTGGTGTCAAAATAGCGGCTAACCCGTTTGTTTACCTTACTGCATCATTTGAATAAGCATAATGTTGACAAGTATGCACAGGTATATGCATGCATGCATAAAACATTGCAGATTTATTTTATAAGAATTATTTTCGACAAATCCATATATACATATTAATTAAAATTCATATATACTTATTAATTAAAATTTTAAAATCTTTATTTTATAAATAAATGATAAATATGCATGAAATTGCAATAAAATAGAGAAAAGAATTCGCGTATAACCTATACCTGTCCCTGAAAAGGTCTAAAACTCCATATAATATATAATATAAATACATGCATGCATGCATTTTCTAAACACAATGCTTTTAAATGGCGCGGTTATGAATATGTTATTCCCAAGCAGATGATTTTTTTTTAGCCTCGAACCCAAAGGAAAAATATTGTCCATTCTTTTAATCACGCTTTTAATGTTACGCGAAGTCACGGGTAGCAGCTAGTAATATTATAAATATGAAAGTGTGTGTGTAAATGTTTGGCTGAAGTAAACGTCAAAACGGAGAATTTAATGGCTCTGTATCTTTCCATAGAGATGGATTATAACTAAGAAATGAATATAGGCTAGATTTTATTCAAATATATATATAACTCAAAGCTTCATTATTTTCATAGAGAATCAATAAACATTTTTTTCCATAAAATTTAACCATGTTTCTTTATCGTTGCCAATGTCAAAATAAAAACCCAGAATAATTTTTCCTCAACAATTAATTTTCAATTGAAAAATTTCTATGCTAAAAATGAAAATGAAATAAAAAATTTAAGAATTAAACAGAAGATGAAATGACGTCATATTAGAGATAAAACGTGCATTTTCAAGTATTTAATAATAATACAATGTGCATGAATACGAGTAATTATGGAAAACAATTATAAGAATCGTAAAAAAATATATTAAAAGCTAATCAATAAATATATAAGAGCCAAAATTAGTTTGCAAAATTAAAAATCAAATGAAAATGCAATAAAAATATTCATAAACTTATATAACATAGTCGTATATATATAGAGAGAGAGGGTAGCAGCAAGGCCGTAGCCAGAAAATTATTTCGGAGGGGGATTTGTGGACTCAAAATTTTATTTTTATTAACTGTTTTTTTTTAGATTAATTTTTGAATAATTGGATAGGGGTGAGTGCTCAAAGGCTTATTAAATTTTATATATATAAACTCGGTTTGTGGCGTCAGGTGCTAGCATCCGAAAAATCTACAAGAGACCACGCCATTTCTTCCGCTCAAAGGTCCATTCCTCCTTCAGACCCAATCCCTCATGGCTTTTTTAATATCATCCATCCAGGTATTTCGTGGCCTTCCTCGTTTCATCTTTTGGTTTGTTCTGTAATTAGATGCGATTTTGGGTTGTCTCTCGTCAGTCATCCTATTAACATGGCCATACCAGATTAATTGTTTCTTTTGGAGATCGTCTAATATGGCTCCCTTTATTTTCATCATTTCTTTTATTCTTTTATTTCTTATTCTTTCCATTCTTGATATCCTGCATGATCTTCTTAGGGCATCCATTTCCACTGCTGCTAATTTCTTTCTTTCTGTCTTCTTCATAATTTTCCATCCCTCTGCTCCATGTAACAAAATGCTTTTTACTATAGAATTGTATATATTATATTTTCTTTTCCTGGAGATCTCCTCACTCCACCAAATAGAGTTTAAAAGCTTTACAGCCTTTCTTCCTTGGCAGATTCTGTATTTAATTTCCAGTAAGTCTGTATGCCTTCTCTATAAATGTCTACACCAAGGTATCTATAATACTCACAGCTTCCTTTTTTTATGTTATTATTTAAATTTAGTTCTGTAAAAATTCCTCCTATACATAGGTATTTGGTCTTACTAACGTTCACGTAAAGTCCCCATTTCTCATATTCATCCTTAATTTTTATCGTCATTTTCTTTAAATCCTTTTTACTTTTTGCAATTATAACTTGGTCATTTGCAAATTGCAGAGTGAAAATTGATGTAATTCAATAATATAATTACCAAAGAAAATTTAATTTATGACTTATTTCAATTCAAATTATATTTATAATCTCATTTGTATTGCTGATTCTCCAATGTGTGACATTAGCGTCATACTGTATTGACATTAGTGTCATTCAAATTAATAAATAGTTTTTGGAGTTTTGTATATGTATGCTTTCAAATGTTTTAATGCCAAAGAGATCTTCCCAGGAACATATATTGCAGCTAAGTTCGACAATATTTTAAAAAGTTTGTGGATATTTGGGAGTAAAACTCTCACCAATTTTTGGTTTCCCGATATCTAAAGTAAAATTAGTTAAAAAGAAAAAAAATCTTCATTAAGAGTTTAAAACCCATTAAACGCCAAAGCTCCCGTTGTGGGAACATGTATTATATATTTTTTTTCTCAAAATATATTTTAGTAATTTAAGGAAAAATCTTTTTATAGTACAGTTATTAGTATGGAGTATAAAGTATATTTTTTTCAAAATAATATTTTCCTTTTTTCTATTTTTTGTAGATTTTAAAAAAAAGAGGATTTTTGGTTTCCCGATATCTGAAGTAAAATTAGTTAAAATGACAAAGAAAATCTTCAACTACTGTCAAGTTTTAAAACCAACATTTGAAATAACAATATATTCAAAACGCGGATTAAATCGAGTTATTAAAAGCAACAGTAGAAAGATTTGTGTGGAATGTTCCCACAGTGGGTGCCTTGGCGTTTACTGGGAGCATTTCATTTCTCCTTTGTCTGCGCGATCCCTTTCACAAAGAAAGGATTGCGCCCCTAGGAAGAAAGAATGCAAAGTACCACTTAAACTGATAAAAGAAAATTTTTAGTTCCTTGGTTCTGAGAAACAACAATACGGTGAAATATACTTGTATTTTACTGCGTTTTGGTTTGTTATTTTGAAAATCATAGTGTATTTGAATCGTTTGGCAATCGATAAGTAATAGTGTTTACATAAAAAAGATTCGATGTATATGTGAAAAGGTCTGTTAAATTTTTAACAGTAAAACAAGGCTTGGAATATTTCGATACACTGGATTCTGATTCTGAAGGTTATCCACTAAATTTACAAGGGTATGTGGAAAAAAATAAAAATACATTTGAAGAAAAAAATGAAATAGAAGCTAAGCATCTTGGAACATGGGTGGTTTTGGACTTAATTAAATGCATTGACGATTCTCCAAAACATACGGTTTGTATGGACAATTTTTTACATCTCTAGAGTTATCAGAAGTAATGCAAAAGCGCAATTTTCATATGACTGGCACAATCAGAGAAAATAGGTTGAAGGATTGTCTTCTAAGTAAATGTAAACAATCGGAAAAATAAAAGAGGAACTTTTGAATTCATTGTCACAGAAAATCTGTGTGTAGTAAAATGGAGAGACAACATGGTTGTGTGTTTAGCATCTAATTTTGAAGAAGAGACTCTCTTAGGTCGGTAAAAAGATGGTGCTCTAAAGAAAAAAAGAAAATTGAGTTACCTCAACCGAAGATAATTTCATCATATAATACGTATATGGGAGGTGTGGATCTCCTAGATATATTTTGAGTACTTACAGGACTCCAAAAAATTGTGAAAGAAAATAATTAAAAATATCAGCTTTTCTATGTTTAAAATTTATTTGTTAATAGTATTTTTTTCTTTAAATTTAAAAATTCAAATCAAAGTAATGATTTTTATTTCAGTATTAAATTCTTTATACCTGCATATATAATAAATTAATTTAATAAAAAATTAATAAATAAATATTTTTTATTGCATGCAAAAAAAAATCCACTTTTTTAAAAATCCTTCTATATTAAAAAAAAAAGTAATCTGGAACTGAGCCAAAAACGATTTAGACCAATCAAATTCTGCGTAGATATTCCGGGTTAGTCTCATCGCTTTTTTACTAGGGACTTTTTGAGGAGCTATTATTTTTTTTTTCTAGCCATCCTACGGATTCGAAAATCATACCACCAGACGCGAAATATAACAAGCTTTCAGAAATTCAAAAAATTATCACAGTCGGACAATAAAAACTCAAGAAATCCTTAAAAATCGAGTAAAAAATCTTTTATTGAAAAAGTCATTTTTTTTTTATATTGTTGCCAATTTCTAAATAAGCGCAAAGGATTATGTTTTATCTCAAATAAAAAATGTATTTACGTGAGACTATTAAAAACAATAATGAAAGTTTAAAATAATAATTAAATGATCACGTGTTGAAAGCAGGAAATAAAGAAAATTACGTCATAAAAATTGTGTTTACACATGAATATTAAAAATAAAAAAGATGAATTAAATGAAAAAGCATTATAACCAGTTAAATGAAAAAGTATTATAATCTGATTACAGAAGATAGTCGCCGTTCGTGATATCATCATCTTTTTAAAACAGGATACATAACGAGGTTTTAAGAGGCTGTGACATCAGAACGGGGGTTGGTGAGCGTAGCGAGCAGGGGGCAGAGCCCCCTAGTAATTAAAGACATAACTTATTCTAAGTAGCAGAATAACAAACGCTACTTGCTTCAATCAAGGGAACGTTTCCCCCCCTATAAGACGCCAAAGCTCCCGTTACGGGAACATGCCGGATTTTCTATACGGTTACACTTTTTGAAAAAAATTCAACTGTTCTATAAATAACATCAAATGTGTATTAAAAAATTAAAAAAGTTATATTTATTTAACATGATTCATATAGCGGCGTTTAATGGGTTAATTTAAGAAAGTTGGACAATCTGCATCAGAAAGTTGTAGCCATTTTATATGATAGCATTGAAATTTTGCTTTTGTGTTGTTTTCCATTAGGAAAAATTCGTATAAATTTTAAATATTTGATAGAAATTGTATTCAATTTTCCAATATGCTGATGGAGTCAAACAATAAAGAGAAGCCTATAAATAGAATTAAGATATTTGAATCTTGGCTGTCTTAACTGACGCTTAGTGGCATATTTACAGTTCTCCTGACTGAAATTTCGGAGGGGGATCAAACCCTGGTAATCTCCCGCCCCCCCCCCCCCCCCCCACACTGGCTACAGCCTTGGGTAGCAGAAAAGTATAAATTGCGGGAAATTGCAGTAGAACCCTGCTTTACACTGCAGCAGAACCAAACACCCACCCGTAACCCGTATTTTATAGGAAAAAAAAATTCACCTCATTTAAGATTTTTAAAATATCTGCGTTTAAATAGGGCGAAAATTTCTCCTGCAATAATCTGGCCCTGTGTACACATTTCAAAGGAGGCAAAGAAAAAGTGTAAATTGCGAGAAAACGTGAACTTCGGAAGCGTAAAAAGAATATTAAACTGCACACGGACAGACACGCATTTTTTTTCCTTTTATAGATTACTAGTCGATCCCGCGCAGAGCATCTGCGCTCTAGTGTCTACTCTTTTAAATATAAGCATATTAGAATACGAATTTCAGCATTATATGTATCAATACTACGCATAAAAACTTCTTCACTTAGGACTGGGTACTTTGAAATTAAAAAATATATACACATCATAAGATACGGACGCCATTTAGAAATATGAAAACAGAGGTACTTTTTCAGCATCATGCATATAAAAACCTTTGTATGCACACAATAGTTACTGGATACTCTTTAAAATTAAAAAAGTGTATACATATTATATTGAAAGTATCTACACCATTCACAATTATCAAAATATTTTTATCTGGAGGCACGGCAGTGCCTCCGCCAAGCCTTGAGAGGACAGCCGTAAGCATACTTTTCTGGAAGCAACTCAGGGCACTTTTGACCCCCCCATATCTCCGCGCTGGAGTATCCCAAAAATTTTAAACTTCAATTATAGAGAGTATTTGGCCCACAGGACCAAAATTTAAAATTACAACTTTCTGTCTTTTCTAGTTCAGGCGATATATGAACTCAAACATTCGATTTTTTGTCACTTCTTACTCACTCGTTCACGCGTCATCAAAAAGATTGGGTAGATCCCGTAGCCCCAGAAACTTGACATTTGGAAAAAAGGTAGTGTTTAGGATACAAAGAAAGGAAAAATTATAAAATCCAGAAAATTCGAAAAAAAAACATTCGAAAATTCAACAAATTCCATCAAAATTGAAAATTGAAAATAATACGATCTTGTAGTCTTGGAAACTTAAGATTTGGTGTGAAGGTAGTGTTTAACATCCAGAAAAAGAAAACATCAAAAACACCAAAAAAATCGAAAGCAAAATTGAAAAAATCGAAGAAATTGAAAAAAACCGAAAATTTGAAGACAATCCGATTTTGTTGCGCTAAAAAATTCAAATTAGGAATAAAGGTAGTATTTAGGATACAGAAAAAGGAAAATTAAAAAAATCCAGAAAATTCGAAAAAAAAATAAAAAAAATCGAAAAAAATGGAAAAAATGAAAATAATTTGATACGATAACGCTCGTATTTATAAATTAATTTGGACGAAACTAATTGTGTGTATTAAGCTCACCAATGCCTCGACCGAGTTCGTTGGCCAGCTTGGTCCGCCATCTTGTTTCAAGATGGCGGCCACGGAAAATTTTAAAACTAAAATAAATATACAAAAAAGTTAAAAAATCAAGTTTATTTTTTAATTAGGTGTTAGGACTTGATACAAGGATTCCAGAGCATTTTTTGTTTTACCTCTATCTTAAAAATTGGCTGAGATAGAGCAGTTTAAAATTCTAGGGTGGCTGACATTTTGAAACAAAACAGCACATTACAAAAAAACAACGATAAATTTATGGTCAATAATGGTCAAGCAGGTGCAATCCCGAATGAATACTCCGTGTCATTATAACTGTAACTTTGACTTCGAAATTTTGATACGTTGCATTTTCTATTTGTTGATATTTTTGAACTATGATTTACGCTAAGTGAAATGTTGTTGTTGAAGAGGGATTTTCCATGTAAATCCGAAACGTCCAATTTTAATATGTTTTTAATGTTTTATGAAAGTGTATTGTAATGTCTTTAATTTTAATGATTTTAATATAAATTTATAAGTTTTAGTGAACGCGATTTCTCGCAAATTATTTTCTTTCATTGTTGTAATCATTTTCCCAATCATACGCATAAAACTATATATTCATATCCATTAGCGCCAAATTCTCGCCAAACTTGGCGACAATTGGCGAAATCTCGCCAAATTTGGCGACAAAAATAAGTCTTAATAAATGAAGCCAACTTGGCTATAGCTCAATCATTTGGCGAATTTCTTATTCAAATTCAGTATAAACGAATCTTTTGTAAACGGTTTCTTTGCATTTTAACTTGCTGTTTTCGAGTAAGATTAGCTAAAATTTTAAAACGAAGATATAGGAAAGCTACCTTTTCCTGCCGGTACAGGCCGGAGGCCTTTTGTATGAGTTGTCGGATGCAATCTATGTTTTGCATTAAATAAAGTAAAACATTGAAAAACAAATCCCACAGGATGGGGATAGTTTGTTTTAGATAGATTTTAAGATAATTGTCCTATTAGCTAGTACACCTTCCGTTATTGTTTTGTGTTATTTTCCCCGGATTATGCTTTTCTTTTCTTTTGTTTACGAATTTTGTAATACAAAAGTTCCGCTATAGACTGGCTACGTTATAGACTTTTTTTTTATAGACAGGTTCATTTTCTTTCACAGGCTTTACTCTATTTAATTTATATATGAAATATTTGTTGTTAAAAGATGTTGGTCGCACAAAAATTTTCACATCTCTCCCTCCCTCCCGACATTACTGGTTGGTTATGGCTTGATAGTCCTTTCTAAATAAAATCATGGTGATTCTAAGATTCTCTTGATTTATCTCTAAATTGAACATAAACGATCCTAAGAAAACGGATCAATGAATTACTATATTGGCATGAGGAAATTTAGTTGCAGAAAAATGGAGCATATAGATAACATTAAGTCTAATAGGAAAACCACAGCCTTGGCAAGATTGTATTAACAAGAAACCATCCAAATACATTTTTATGAAAGTAATATAATTTTCCCCTCGAATCTATACAAACCATGTATTATAAGAAAAACCGGTACTTCTCTATTATCCCGTCGACCACTTTTCATAACAAAAAACATCGCCAAACTGTAAGATTAAACGCCAAAAATGCAGTCCCATTTACTTGATGTCAGAAGCATTACACGTGTTTGTTATTTCATCAAGTGCTTTTTAATTCGACATTTGCGTGTATTTTTCATTATGTTTTACTGATTTATTAGTTATTTCCTTAATTAAAATAACAATTGTGTCCTTAAATTCTTACATTATATTTATTTATTTATTTTGATACTATAATGGCAAAGTTCTCCCGTTTATTTGGCGTTACAGTTTGGCGATAGCTTTTTGTTATGAAAAGTGGTCGACGGGATAATAGAGAAGTACCGAAAAACCATAGAGTTTGTAACACATAAAAATACAATGTGTAAACGATAAACATAATTTAATTTATGAAAATTGTGGCTCGATGTACTCCATGGTTACAAATATGGAAATAAACATCCAAGTACAAATAAAAAATAACGTGCGTAGTTTTAATCAGTATGTGAAAAATTAAATGATATCGTTTCAAATAATAACTTCATTAGACCGTGCAATTATATAATCTGGAGGCACGGCAGTGCCTCCGCCAAGTCGAGAGAGGACATCCGTAAGCATACTTTACTGGAAGCAACTCAGGGCACTTTTGACCCCCCCCCCCCCCATACCTCCGCGCTGGAGTATTCAAAAAATTTGAAACTTCGTTTTTCTAGAGTATTTGGCACACAGGACCAAAATTTAAAATTACAACTTTCTGTCTTTTCTAGTTCAGACGATATATGAACTCAAACATTCGATTTTTTGTCACTCACTCACTCGTTCACGCGTCTTCAAAAAGATTAGGTAGATCCCGTAGTCCTAGAAATTTGACATTTGGAAAAACGGTAATGTTTAGGATACAAAGAAAGGAAAAATTATAAAATACGGAAAATTCGAAAAAAAAAAACATTCGAAAATTCAGCAAATTCCATCAAAATTGAAAATTGAAAATAATACGATCTTGTAGTCTTAGAAACTTAAGATTCGGTGTGAAGGTAGTGTTTAGTATCCAGAAAAAGAAAACATCAAAAACACAAAAAAAATCGAAAGCAAAATTGAAAAAATCGAAAAAAATCGAAAATTTTCAAATAATCCGATTTTGTTGCGCTAGAAACTTGGAACTCGGAATAAAGGAAGTATTTAGGATGCAAAATAAGGAAAAATTAAAAATTCCGGAAAATTCGAAAAAAAAATTCAAAAATTCGAAAAATTCGCAAAAAAATTAAAATAATTAAAATAATTTGATTGTTTAGCCTTAGAAGCTTAAAATTCGCATTAAAGATAGTGTTTAGGATTCAGAATAAGTTAAAATAAAAAACGCAATAAAATTCGAAAATAAAATCAAAAAATCGAAAAAATCGAAAAATAAGGAAAATTTGAAAATAATTCGATTTTATAGCGCTAGAAACTTGAAATTTGGAATAAAGGTAATATTTAAGATACTAAATAAGGAAAAATTAAAAAATATGGATAATTAAAAAAATACCCATAAATTAGTGCAGACGATATATGAACTCAAAGTTTCGATTTTTTGTCACTCACACACTCACTCCATCTCGCGTCATCAAAAAGAATGGGTAGATCCCGCAGCCACAGAAACTTAAAATTTGGAATAAAGCTAGTGTTTCGGATACAAAGAAAGAAAAAATTATAAAATCCGGAAAAAAAAAAACATTCGAAAATTCAAAAAAATCGAACAAAATTGAAAATTGAAAATAACACGATCTTGTAGTCTTAAAAACTTAAAATTTGGTTTGAAGGTAGTGTTTAGAATTCAGAAAAATAAAACGTCAAAAACACAAATTTTTTTTAAAAATAAAATCGAAAAATCGATAAAAATCGAAAAATTTCAAATAATTCAATTTTGTTGCGCTAGAAACTTGGAATTCGGAATAAAGGTAGTATTTAGGATGCAAAATAAGGAAAAATTAAGAAATCCAGAAAATTCGAAAAAAAAAAATCAAAAATTCGAAAAATTCGAAAAAATTAAAAAAAAAAATTAGAATAATTTGATCTTTTAGCCTTAGAAACTTAAAATTCGCGGTAAAGATAGTGTTTAGGATTCAGAATAAGTTAAAATAAAAACGCAATAAAATTGGAAAATAAAATAAAAAAATCGAAAAATAAGGAAATTTTGAAAATAATTCGATTTCATATAGCGCTAGAAACTTGAAATTTGGAATAAAGGTAATATTTAAGATACTAAATAAGGAAACATTAAAAAATATGGATAATTCAAAAAAAAAATCGAAAATTTAAAAAAATAAAATAAATAAATAAAAAATAGAAAGAAAGAAAAGGAGATAAATTGAAAATAATATGATCTCGTAGTCTTAGAAACTGAAAATTTGCTGTAAAGATAGTGTTTAGGATTCAGAAAAAGAAAAAATTAAAAACAAAACAAAAATTGAAAATAAAATAAAAAAATCGAAAAAAAAACGAAAATTTTAAAATAATTCGATTTTGTAAAGCTAGAAACTTAAAATTTGGATTAAAGGTAGTATTTAGGATACAAAAAAAGAAATAAATAAAAAATCTGTAAAATTCGAAAAAAAAAATTAGAAAAATTGAAAAAAAATCGATTTTGTAGCTTTAGAACTTAAAATTCGGCGAAAACTTATTGTTTAGGATAGAGAAAAAGGAAACATTAAATCACAATAAATTCGAAAATAGAATAAAAAACTCGAAAATAATCGGAAATTTCAAAATAATTCGATTTTGTAGCGCTAGAAACTTGAAATTTGTAATAAAGATACAAAATAAGAAAAAATTAAAAAATCCAGAAAATTATAAAACAAAAATTCGAAAAAATAAAAAATTGAAAATAATTTTATCTTGTAGTCTTAGAAACTTAAAACTTGGTCTAAAGGTAGTATTTACTATTCAATAAAAGGAACAATTAAAATATTCGTTAAATTCGAAAATAAAATCGAAAAATCGAAATATCTTTAAGAAATCGAAAATTCGAAAACAATTTGATTTTGTACTGCTAGAAACATTAGTTTTAAGATAATTGTCCTATTAGCTAGTACAACGCCCCTAATTGTTTTATGTTATTTCTCCCGGATTATGGTTTTCTTTTCTTTCGTTTACGAATTTCGTTATAGAAAAGTTCCGCTATAGACTGGCTACGATATAGGCGATTTCTTTATAGACAGGTTTGTTTTCTTTCACAGGTTGTACTCTATTTACTTCACGTATGAAATATGGATTGTTAAATGATGTTAGCCCCACAAAAATTTTCACAGCTCCCCCTACCCCCCCCCCCCCCCCCCCCGATATTACTGGCTCGTTATGGCTTGATAGTCCTTTCTAAATAAAATCATGGTGACTCTAAGATTCACTTGATTTATCTCTAAATTGAACCTAAATGATCCTAAGAAGACGGATCAAATAATTACTATATTGGCATGACAATCAGGTAACTTAGAATTAAAATCGAAAAATCAATAAATTTATAAAAAGTCGAAAATTTGAAAATAATTCGATTTTATTGTCCTAGAAGCTTGACATTTGGCAGAAAGGCAGGGTTTAGTACACAAAGTAAGGAAAAATTAAAAAATCCGTAAATAATAAAAAAAAAGACTAAAAAAAAAACGTAAAAAAAACATCGAAAAAAGGAATATAGTTTGATTTATTGGAAATTTCCGGAAATTTTAATTTTGGCTTTCTTTTTATACTAAAAAGTTCTTTTATGTTAAATATCAAGTATCTAGGGCTGCGAGTAATATCTCAGATGGATAGCACCTATCCTGGAAGCAATTGAGAGTACTTTTGACACTCCCCCTCCCATAACTTAGGGCTTGCCTAGGAACCTGAAATCTCTTTTTATCTACAGTACTTTGCAAACGAAACTAAAGCTTCAAATTTTTGATACCTGTAAATAATAGGGACAGAGTGTGGGCTTAGCGAAAATCAGTGGATGATCTCCAAAAAGAACCCAAAATCAAGAAAAGCAGGATTACTTACAAAAAGAAGTGAAATCTCATCAAAAAGTCACCTGTAAAAAAAGCAGCCAAGTCTCGTAACTCATTTACCGTAAAAAGTACTGAGATCGTATAAAGCCAAGTTTAACTATCTTATTAACTCTGAAATTTTCATTCACAAATCACTCCTAGTCTCTACATCTTTAGTTAATTATTATTTTGTGACTTGGCAATTACACAGCACAGGAAAGTTATTACACCTTACTATGTCATGGGATGGGATTTTAACTAAAGCAAATTATATACGCACAGGGAAGTTATTACACTTTAATATGTTATAGTATTATTTGATTAAGACTAACTATATACAACACATTCTTGTGCTACGTAATTGCCAAGTCACAAAATAATAATTAACTAAAGATGTAGAGACTAGGAGTGATTTGTGAATGAAAATTTCAGAGTTAATAAGATAGTTAAACTTGGCTTTATACGATCTCAGTACTTTTTACGGTAAATGAGTTACGAGACTTGGCTGCTTTTTTTACAGGTGACTTTTTGATGAGATATATATCTACTCTATATATATAAAATCCTAATGAAACGATTTTATGAAACGAATTTATGAAACGATTTTATGAAACGACTGATTATGTTTCAGGGCTATTTTTAATAAAATATTAAACGCTTGGTGGTGAAATTAATACCAAATGTCCATAAAAATCCGCGGATGTCAAAACTGGTAATAGAATTTTGAAATTGGAATTAGTTTTCGAGATATTAATTTTTTTCTAATTTTAATGACATTTCTGTAATGATGGCAACTAATTACTCAGTTTTTTTGTGACAAAAAAGGGAAAAAAATTGAAAAGTATCCCGATAGGGATTATTGATTTCTTTTTATTCGTCATTTTCAAATTGAAATTGAATTTATCTTTTATTTCAATCGGTAATGAAGACAAGATTGTGATTAAATTATGTTTTTCAGGCAAATTTGAAAAAAATCTCATTTTTATCGTCAGGATTCAATCGTCTGTCAGCATTTAATTTAATTTATAAACTGAAAATATTTTGAATAAATTCGTCCAAATGACGTCATTTATGTAAACGCAAAAGAAAGGGGAGTGGGG
Source organism: Maratus michaelseni (assembly GCA_963931845.1). Classification (NCBI taxonomy): domain Eukaryota; kingdom Metazoa; phylum Arthropoda; class Arachnida; order Araneae; family Salticidae; genus Maratus; species Maratus michaelseni. Next base: position 194,112,615 of record OZ007587.1, read on the forward strand.
AATTAATAGTAATTATTATTTATTGATATCATTTTGTTATTTTTTTTGTAAAATTTAATTAAACGAATTTATAAAATCACTAATTCGGATATTTGAAACGAATATATAAAATAATAATTGGTCAAATGAACGGAAGGAGAATAAATTATCCTGCTTGGTTTAATTTCCAATTTTAATGAGAATATCACATCAATTATGGTAAAATGACATTTATTCCTTTCTCTCTTTTATTGGCAGCAAGGAAAAAAAATGCTCTCTATATATTAGAGAAATCCTATTAAAGTTTAAAACAATTGAATATTTCAGTAGCATTACTTTTATAATAATGAATTATATGTTTACACATAAATAACAAAGAGAAGAAAAAACTACAAATAATTAAATTACTATACTCGAAACACACTTACGGTGTAAATTACGTTATATATTAAAATTATTTCCCTTTCTTTTCCAATTTAGGGGCCTTCGCGAGATACAGAAAGTGACCTTGGCGATTAATTGAAATTCGGCAACATGTTTTCTAACAATCTATTTGCTTTTTGATATACACAAGCAATTATTTCGATATTTATACAATTTATTTATAAGCCATTTATCTATTTTTATGTGCAAAAAGAGTTAATTGAAAGACAATTATAAATAAAGTGTATATATACATATAAATACATGTATAAACAAGCATAAAAGTTCGGTGCTTTTCCAGTATATGGGGCCTTGACGAAACGGAGAAAATAACCTTGGCGGAAAAGAAAATTTGGCATCATATACTTTCTGTCAACCTATTCACTTTGTCATTTCGTATACAGAAGCATTTTTTCACTATTTATACAATTTGTTTAGCGTAAAATGTCATTTATCCTATTTTATATACAATCAGAAGTAATTTGTATAGAAAAAACAATAATAATATACGTATAATTAAAATACGCATATAAACAAAGAAATCGTCGAATTTGTTTCCATGGCTGTTTATGTCATTTGGCACCAAATCTCACTTTCTGATGCCCGAATTGCGCCAAGCTTTTTTAAAAAGCGTAAAGACCCCTATAATAGAAAAGCACAAAAAGTTCATTGTGTTTGTTTTCATAACTTTTGGCAACAAATCTATGTATATTAACGAATCTATCCCTTTTTGAAGCTCGAATTACGCCAAACCTAAAAGCAAAGGACCCTATACTGGAAAAGTACCCGATTTTCTTATGGACAATATTCAAGTGACTTAACATCGTGTAAAATTATCGCGGATAGCAAATTTGTTTAAATATCTCATCAATTGATGCCGAATAAATGCAGGCATTCATGCACAAAATATTTAATTAATTTTGTATGATAAATAATTATTAGAAAATTCATATATACATATTAATTAAAATAAGTAATTTACATATTTAAAATAACATGAAAATATGCATGATAGGACACTAAAATAGAGAGAAAATTAAAACCTGTTACTGAAAATGTCTATAACATAGTACTTTTCAATACCGTGGTTCTTAATGTTATACACAAGCAGATGGAATTTTTCTCATCCTTAAACGCAAAGGAAGAATAGAATACGGATCGTTGTTATAAAAGTTCGAGAGGTAGCCACAATTTAAACCTAACCATTTTATACAAGCTGGTTTTCAAGTTTTATTTGATTTTACTTATCAATCCCGAAAATAGTCATCAGTTGTTGCAACAGCTGTGTATGAAGCCATGATAATAAAAAAATGCCACATTAAAACGTTAAAAGCATGGCAACCCAATTACAGATTTAACAATATTTTAAAAACAAAGCACGCTGTCATGTTTTTAGAGGCCTCGAAGTAGGAGCGGGGGTTGGCGAGCGTAGCTGGCAGGGGGTAGGCCCCCTAGTATATATATATATTTATTTTTTTTTTCAGCATCGAAAACTTCTTTATGCACACAATTGTAAATTTAAAAGCTCACATATACTACAGTAACTGAATCAAAAGATCTAACTCTTGAAAGACCAACATACAACTGACCATTAGCTAAAAACTGGATTTGACAAATCTAAGCAATTTCTTTCAAAAGTTTGACCCTGGGATTTATTTATAATAATTGAAAAAGCTAATCGGATACTAAATTGTATACGCTTAAATGTAAAAAGCATATTATTCTCTGATGGAGTAAGTGGTATTCGAGGGGTAAGAAAAGTTTCATTAATATTGAAATCAATTTATTTTGCTTCAATATCATTATTCTGTAAGTTACTAATTATAAGTCTTGCACAGACCTTTAGAAGGTACCTACTAAATTTTTTGATTACATTATGATGGCCCCTGGCCTTCATTTCAGTTTATGAGGTGGCATTCCAATTGGTGTTAAACTGTTTAAAAATTCTCCAGTATATACAAGTTGATCTTGTGGATCATAATTTATGATCATGTCAATGCTTTCATAAACCCTTTCCGTTCCTAGCATACATTGTAAAACGCGATTTTTATTTTCAAGTGACAAATTGTTTGTCGCTGTTAGTAATGGCTCTTCCTTTAAGCTTTTGAGGTGTCACTGTCCTAAAACCGATGTCACTGAAAAGTTGATGCACTGGATCATGTATATCTGGATAGCAAATTGGGGGCAACTTAATAGTTTCCCCACCCTCTTTGACATTCGCCAAACTGTAACAGCCATCTTGCTAACTCTCTCTCTGTTTTAAGGGTACGTATATTTTCTGCAAGTTTCAAAATTTAAAATTTAGAATAAAGTCTATGCATCTTTATGCAACGCTGAACTGTTAGCGATTTTGAATCTCTAAAACTGAGAGGTAGGACATGACGGAAATCTCCACTCTATAAGATTATTTTATTCATTTATTATTATCGATTCTATATTATAAATCACAAATATGTGCATCAGTAACATTGACGTCATAAAGATGCGGACAACAATGAGGTTAAATTGCATAAGGTAAACAATGGAGCTAATGTTTAAATTGGTAACAAAATGGCGCGTTTTTTGGTTTTTACTTCGCACTTTATTTTCTTTCCTTTTTAGAAAGTAGCTAGTTTTTTGCAAAAAATAAGAAAAAATACAGCCCCATTTTTACAAAAATCGCATTTTCGATGCAGAAAATTTTCCTACATAATGTGCGATGAGTTTTAAATCGATACCTCAAATACTTTTCTTAATATTTGCAAATTAGTGAAAAAAAACACTTGTTTCCACCGGCAAAAAAGAAATAATCGCTATTTCTGTGCCACGTAAGATAGCGTAATCTTCTAAAATAAAAGCGTAAGTCACTAAGCGACTGTCATCAACAGTTCCGGGATGGCCGTTTCACTTTTCCATATGCCCAGCGGCCATTTTTATTCAAAATTATTTTTTCGAATCTCTATAATAAAACTGTAAGTCATGTGACTGTCCTCAACAGTTCCGGGATGCCGCATCGCTTTTTCATATGCCAAGCGGCCATTTTTATTCAAAATTATTTTTTCGAATAAACTGCATAAAAGTTACATTTTAAGAAAGATCGTTCAAAATAAATTAATATTTGAGAGATGACTTGCGTTCAATTATGTATATATTCTGCAATAACTTCAGTCGAAAGATTCGCAGTTCAAATTCTCTATTCATAAAAGTAAACAAAAAAAAGATTGATTCGTCGTGAACATTTAAAATATTAAATCATGGAGGTAATCATTCGCAAAGCAAGTTCTCCGCGAATGAATTTTTGGACCGCTGCTTCGCGTCAAAAAAATAATTCGCACTAGTGAGACAATCAAAGTTTACCATAATTATGTGCTATACAACTCAACTTTCGGACCTTTTCTTGACGTAAATTGAGCTCATGTAATAATATTTAATGAATCAGATTTTTAGCATTTTTAAAATCGCTAATACAGCTTTTATTTATCGCGTGTACAAATTAGAAATGATACTTTGATTTTTAAATCAAATGTTTTGATTTATGATATTATTTCTTATTTATTTATTTATTTTCTCTTTTAAATGAAAAGTGTGAAGTATTTTAAATTTATGTAATATAAGCATTTTAGATTAAAGTTAAGTATTTTAAATGAAATGAGTGACAGGTTTATAATTTAAAATTAAATTAATTGTAGTATGAATGACGGTGATGGGAACGATATTTGGCGAATTATCATCTGCTCCCGGCTAACAAAAATACTCATAATTAAAAAAAAGAATAAAAATAAATAAATGATAGTTTGTTGTAAATAAATATTGATATACATATCAAAAATAATTTATAGAATTAAAATAAAAAATAAAAGTAAATAAACAACAATTTCCATAACAAAGTTTTCGCCAAATTGGCGGGGGAGGGGGGGGGGGGGGGAATCGCGCCAACGTGCGTATGTGACATTTGTGCCCAAAAAATATGCGAAATGCTACCATGATCGCAAAAGTTCATGATTTGTCTATTAGAATCTTCCGATTTGGCGAAGGATTAAGGGAAAATTAAATTATGAATAAATGTAACGTGTTGCAATGTTTAACATACATTTAAGGGAGACCAAACTGGTCGCCAGTGGCGGCTAGTAATAATAATAATCTTCTAAAATAAAAGCGTAAGTCATGTGACTGTCATCAACAGTTCCGGGATGGCCGTTTCACTTTTCCATATGCCCAGCGGCCATTTTTATTCAAAATTATTTTTTCGAATAAAACTGTATAAAAGTTACATTTTAAGAAAGATCGTTCAAAATAAATTAATATTTGAGAGATGACTCACGTTCAATTATGCATATATTCTGCAATAACTTCAGTCGAAATTAGATTCGCAGTTCAAATTCTCTATTTATGAAAGTAAACAAAAAAAGATTGATTCGTCGTGAACACTTAAAATATTAAAGCATGGAGGTAATCATTCGCAAAAGTTTTTTAGACCGCTGCCTCGCGTCAAAAAAATAATTCGCACCAGTGAGACAATCAAAGCTTACCATAATTATGTGCTATACAACTCAACTTCCGGATCTTTTCTTGACGTAAAATGAACTCATGTAATAATATTTAATGAATCAGATTTTTAGCATTTTTAAAATCGCTAATACAGCTTTTATTTATCGCGTGTACAAATTAGAAACGATACTTTTATTTTGAAATCAAATGTTTTGATTTGTGATATTATTTCTTATTTATTTATTTATTTTCTATTTTAAATGAAAACTGTGAACGGCATGTATTTTTAATTTATGTAATATAAGCATTTTAGATTAAAGTTAAGTATTTTAAATGAAATAAGTGACAGGTTTATAATTTAAAATTAAAATAATGTAGTATGAATGTGATGGTGATGGGAAAAATATTTGGCGATTTATCATCTGCTCCCGGCTAACAAAAATGCCCATATTTAAAAATGGTAAATAATATGGAATCAAATTAAAATAACACAATAAAGTTGAGTATTTTAAATGAAATGAGTGACAGGTTTATAATTTAAAATTAAATTAATGTAGTATGAATGATGGTGATGGGGACAATATTTGGCGATTTATCATCTGCTCCCGGCTAACAAAAATGCTCATAATTAAAAAAAGGAAATAAAAATAAATAAATGATAGTTTGATGTAAATAAATATTGCTATACATATCAAAAATAATTTATAGAATTAAAATAAAAAATAAAACTAAATAAACAACAATTTCCATAAAAAAAATTTCGCCAAATTGGCGCGGGAAAAAATCGCGCAAACGTGCGTATGTGACACCTGTGCCCAAAAAATATGCGAAATGCTACCATGATCGCAAAAGCTCATGATTCGTCTATTAGAATCTTCCGATTTGGCGAAGGATTAAGGGAAAATTAAATTATGAATAAATGTAACGTGTTGCAATGTTTAACATACATTTAAGGGAGACCAAACTGGTCGCCAGTGGCGGCTAGTATATATATTGTTATGAATTTTGTATATATCTGTAAATATTCCATTTGTTTAAATTTATTTTATTTTATTATTGTGAAAATTGCAGTATTATTAATGTATTTCCTATTGAGCATCAATGCTAAAGGCTTCAGATGCTTTGCAAGAAAAACAACCTTACACCCTCATCTTTATAAGAAGTCTATGGAAAAATCGCCAAGGAATGGGTTTATCGACAAGTTGGCGATGGTTTTGGCGACTTATTTTTGTCGCCAAATTTGGCGATATATCGCCAAATGTCGCCACGTTGGCGACTTTTTGTGCAACCACCCCCCCCCCCTTATACCTGTACATTGGGATCCTTTCTTGCTCAGGTTCTCTATCGAAAGTTAAAGCACTTTCTGGTAATTTCTAGCATCTGAAGGCTCTGGAATAATCTGGAAAGATCTCTGAAACCTATATAAGGACCTCCATCAGTTCAGTTCAGTTGTTGTCTGTCAACTGCGATTGAATTCATACGAGAGGCTTTGCATTGAGAACTGTGTTTCTCGTTGATACGTCGTATTGAACGCATTGTTTCTGTGTGAAATTTTGCTGTGCTTTTATTGGATTTGAAGATTACTGAATATCTTGTAATTTTCAGAAGATATTGGTGTTCGTATTGCACTGTTTATAGTGAATAAAGTCTTTTGATTGTTCTTATATATTGGCATCAGTCCTTTCGAACCCCGAGCTCACAACATTTGGTGTCAGGAGTGGGGTTGAATGCCGATTACCAGAGCAATGGAGGCGCAACTGACTAAATTATTGGAGAAATTAGGAGAGATGGATGAGAAAATGACTGCGAACCAGGCTGAAATGAAGAAGGAAATGTCAGCGATGGATGAGAAAATGACTGCAAACCAGGCTGAAATGAAGGAAATGTCGGAAGAAATGATGAAGGAAATGTCGGAAGAAATGAAGAAGCAAATGTCAGCGATAGATGAGAAAATGACCGCAAACCAGGCTGAAATGAAAGAGATGTCGGAAGAAATGAAGAAGGATATGTCAACGAACCTTGGTGAGTTGAAAGAATTAATAGATAATAAAATAACATCTTTAAATGAAAGAATTGACAGCGTGGAAAACAAATTTGAAGGAAGATTTCTGGAAATAGAGGAAAAAGTTCAAAAGACAGCCAATACCGTAGAAGAAAGGATAGAGAGTATAGAAAAGGAGTTGGAAAATGTAAAGAAACAAAAGATAACTGCCGAAAACTATCCCGAAGATGTCAAGTATCAAGCTATGCTTCCCCGGGTCTCTATTAAACTCTCGACCTATGACGGAAAATCCTCATGGCCAGTTTTTAAGACACAATTTGGGATCGTAGCGGACGTCAATGGATGGGATTCCCAGACAAAGGCTTGCCAGTTAGCTGCTTCTCTACGAGCTGATGCTGCCGACGTCCTACAGACTTTGCCTGCAAATGAACCGCTGGATTTTGAAACGCTCGTCAGTGCCTTAGAATTGCGCTTTAGCGAGAAATGCATGAAGGAATATAGTAGACTCCAGCTCAAATCTCGACAGCAGAAATCCACTGAATCCCTGCAAGAGCTTGCTACGGATGTCGAGAGACTTTCCCATCTTGCTTATCCTGACTGCCCGACTGAAACTAGAGAAAGTTTAGCTCTGCAACATTTTATCGATGGTGTGCGTGACCCTGAGATCCAGACAGCACTCCGGATTGCAGATCTCAATGATTTAAAAGGGGCTTTGGTTTACGCTCTGAAATTCGAGGCAGCCCAGCAAGCTACTAGGAAAGATCGACACTTTGTGCGGGCAGTCAACCTGCCTGAGACGTCGGATAGAGCTGTGGAGCGCTTACAGCAGCAGATGAATGACATAATGAGAAAGATGAACTCCTTAATGGCCAACAAACCTTACAGGAAGATCAAGTGCTGGAAATGCGGTGGAGAAGGCCATATCCAAATCGACTGCCCAAGACGACCCAGCACCGAAGGTAATATCTCTCCCGCTAAAGGAGGAGCAGGAAAACTGATTAATGGCCATCTTGCGGGGCGGAGGTTGCCAGATTTTGAGAAGCCCCATTTTCAAGTATGTGAAATTTCTGCAAGAGGTTACGGCGAGAACGGAGTTTTTATAGTCGGGCGTGTGAATGATTTGCCCTGTAATATGATCATCGATACAGGAGCCAATGTGACCATCATTCGGAAAGATCTAGCTCACCGGCTAAAGGAAAAACTCCTCTGGACCCCGCCCCGTGTTATCCTCCAAACCGTGACCGGGGATAAGATCGACATACATGGAAGAATGAAATTGAAAATAAAGTTTGGGAACGCCGCTTACCATCATACAGTCTATGTGGCCGATATTTCAGACCCTTTCATACTCGGACTGGACTTTTTAAAAGAGCAAGGATTTATACTGGATTTTAAGAATAATGAGTTACGCTCTGCTCAAGAAGATGTCACTATTTTCAAACTTGGAAATGAGTCCGGGTCTATTCAACGGATCACAGCCAAGGCAGATGTTATCATCCCTCCTCGGACCGAAATTATGATACCTGGATTAACTGGAAACGAAAGAATTTTCCAGTATGGCTTGACTGGATATCCTGAGAAGAGCCCAAAGGGAGTGCTAATAGCATCAGCGCTGGTAGATCTGTCGAGAGATGTGATACCTGTGAGGATTGCGAACGTAAGTGAAAAGTCTAGAATTATCCAGAAAGGTGAAGTGCTTGCAACCTGTGCTCCAGTCACCTGTGTTTGCAAAGACCCGAGCTTGACGTTATCGGAGCCGCCTACAAGTTTAACACCTGTAATTGGACGAAATGAAAATTTATCTCCTGAACAGAGACATGCCGCAGAAAGACTGTTCCAGGAATTTAAGGATGTGTTTTCACAAAACGAGAGTGATATAGGGCGCACTTCACTGACACGTCATAGAATTGATACTGCCGACCATCCACCGATTAAACAGCATCCAAGACGCTTGCCGTTCGCAAAACAAGAAGAGGTTTCTAAGCTCTTACGAGAGATGCAGGATAGTGACATCATCGAACCGTCATCAAGTCCGTGGGCTTCTCCCATCGTGTTGGTCCGAAAGAAAGATGGCTCCACAAGATTTTGTGTGGATTATCGTAAACTTAACGATATCACGAAGAAGGACAGCTATCCTCTACCAAGAATAGACGACACGCTAGATACTCTTTCAGGACATAAATGGTTTTCCACGCTGGATTTGAAGAGTGGATATTGGCAAGTAGAGATCCATCCTGATGACAAAGAGAAGACCGCATTTACTACTGGACAAGGACTTTGGCAATTCAAAGTTATGCCGTTCGGGCTCTGCAATGCTCCAGCAATGTTCGAGCGCCTCATGGAGACAGTGTTAAAAGGCCTGACTTTTGAAGCTTGTCTCATCTACCTAGATGACGTCATCATTGGTGGCCGCACGTTTGAAGAACATCTTGGAAATATTCGAAAAGTGTTAACGAAGCTAAGAGCGGCGAATTTAAAGCTGAACCCTCTGAAATGCAAGCTCTTCCAACGCGAAGTAAATTATTTAGGACACATCATCTCAGCTGAAGGTGTTCGAACAGATCCTGAAAAAGTGTCTGCAGTAAAGAACTGGAAGCGTCCGGAAAACGTCCATCAGTTGCGAAGCTTTCTGGGACTATGCACTTATTACAGAAAGTTTGTACAGGGGTTCTCCAACATCGCAAGACCCTTGCATAGGCTCACTGAAAGCAAGCAGAAGTTTTTATGGACACAAGAATGCGAGAATTCCTTCCAGCAGCTGAAAGAAGCTCTCACATCCTCTCCAGTCCTAACCTATCCACACCCCGACAAACAATTCATTGTGGACACGGAAGCTAGTCATGAAAGTGTCAGTGCTGTACTTTCCCAAGAAATAGATGGCCAAGAACGAGTCGTAGCATACTGGAGCAAATGTTTGTCGAAACCAGAGCGGAATTATTGCGTCACTCGTAAGGAGTTATTAGCTATAGTAAAAGCCATAGAACACTTCCATCACTATCTCTATGGCAGGAAATTTCTCCTTCGTACTGATCACGCATCCCTAATATGGCTGATGAATTTTAAGAACCCAGAGGGCCAAGTAGCCAGATGGATACAACGACTCCAGGAATACGACTTTGACATCAGGCATCGTAAAGGCTCATCGCATGGAAATGCTGATGCCTTATCAAGAAGACCGTGTCCCGAAAGTTGTCGCTATTGTTCCAGAGCGGAGAACAAGTATAATCCCGAACATGTCATACGCCAGATGAAGACTTCACTATCAACGCCACCAGATCCCTGGAGTGATGAGAAGATTCGAGAAGATCAAATGGCAGACTCTGACATCAAACCAATCTTGGAGTTATTAGAATCTTCTAGCACGAAGCCCAGTTGGAAAGACATCTCGACTTACAGTCCTACGACGAAGCAATATTGGGCTCTTTGGAACTCCCTCCACTTCAAGAATGATGTCCTGTTCCGAAAATTCGAATCGGAAGATGGGAAAACATCTCGGTGGCAGTTGATACTTCCTCGATCTCGAATCCCAGAGGTCCTCGAAGAATTACATGGCAGTCCCACTGGTGGCCATTTTGGAGTCATGAAAACATTACACAGAGTCCGAGAGCGCTTCTTCTGGGGAAAAGCGAGAGCTGACGTCGAACGATGGTGCAAATCTTGCGATGCATGTGCAGCTCGAAAAGGACCAAAGAAACGTAGCCGAGGAAGACTACATCTCTACAATGTAGGAGCACCTTTCGAACGCATCGCCCTTGACATCCTAGGCCCTCTGCCAAGAAGTGCTGATGGCAACAAATACCTCCTTGTTGTCATGGACTACTTCACGAAATAGCCTGAAGTTTATGCCATCCCTGATCAAGAAGCTTCTACGGTTGCGGATGCCTTGGTACACCAGTGGATATCAAGGTATGGAGTCCCCCTTTAAATGCATTCTGACCAGGGGAGAAATTTCATCTCTGCTGTGATTGAGGGTCTCTGTCAACTTCTCGGAATGGACAAAACTAGGACGACGCCTTTACATCCACAATCGGATGGCATGGTTGAGAGATTTAATCGTACCATCCTCAACAATCTCTCACTGCTAGTCTCAAGAAACCAACAAGACTGGGACCAAAAACTTCCCTTGTTTCTTCTCGCCTATCGCAGCGCCGTCCATGAAACAACCGGCTATTCCCCGTCTCAGATGCTTTTCGGTCGTGATCTTCGTCTACCGTGTGATCTGATTTTTGGTCGCCCTCCAGATGCGCCTTCATCGCCAGAGGGATACGTGCAGAATCTCCAGGCACGATTTGAAGACGTCCACAACTTGGCTCGAGAGCGGATCAATATACAGACGGAGAAGATGAAGACCAGGTACGACACGAAAGCCACGGGACATCAATTCAAAGAAGGTGACAAGGTTTGGTTTTATAATCCGACTCGACGTAAAGGACTCTCTCCCAAACTGCAATCGCACTGGGACGGTCCTTATACAGTCCTAAACAGACTGAACGATGTCGTAATTCGGATCCGAAAGTCACCAAGTTCGAAGCCTAGAGTCACTTACGACAGGCTGGCTCCATACTATGGCCATAGTACTTAGTTCATTGATTGTAAATAGTGTAATGTAAATAATGTAAATTAGTATGACCATGGTCTTGTATATAAGTTAATGTAAAAATTTCTTTTGCTTAGCATTATCATTATTAATGTTATTATTATTTAAATACTTGTATGTAATGATGTCTATGCTTTAATTTAATTTAATTTTTTTTTAAATAAGTGTATATTTTGTATAATTCAGCATTATGAATGTGTTTAATGGTTATTTTGCATGTTTGCTTTAAGTGTTTTGAATAGTATAGCATTTGTTGGCAACGGGTTTGCTTTCCGATCAAAGGTTGAACTGCCCGGGGCGTGCAGTCCTCGAGAGGGGGGCAATGTTATGAATTTTGTATATATCTGTAAATATTCCATTTGTTTAAATTTATTTTATTTTATTATTGTGAAAATTGCAGTATTATTAATGTATTTCCTATTGAGCATCATGTAACTCAATGCTAAAGGCCTCAGATGCTTTGCAAGAAAAACAACCTTACACCCTCATCTTTATAAGAAGTCTATGGAAAAATCGCCAAGGAATGGGTTTATCGCCAAGTTGGCGATGGTTTTGGCGACTTATTTTTGTCGCCAAATTTGGCGATATATCGCCAAATGTCGCCAAGTTGGCGACGGATTTGGCGACTTTTTGTGCACCCCCCCCCCCCTTATACCTGTACATTGGGATCCTTTCTCGCTTAGGTTCTCTATCGAAAGTTAAAGCACTTTCTGGTAATTTCTAGCATCTGAAGGCTCTGGAATAATCTGGAAAGATCTCTGAAACCTATATAAGGACCTCCATCAGTTCAGTCAGTTGTTGTCTGTCAACTGCGATTGAATTCATACAAGAGGCTTTGCATTGAGAACTGTGTTTCTCGGATTGATTTTGTCGTTGATACGTCGTATTGAACGCATTGTTTCTGTGTGAAATTTTGCTGTGCTTTTATTGGATTTGAAGATTACTGAATATCTTGTAATTTTCAGAAGATATTGGTGTTCGTATTGCACTGTTTATAGTGAATAAAGCCTTTTGATTGTTCTTATATATTGGCATCAGTCCTTTCGAACCCCGAGCTCACAACAATATATATAGATATTTATCGGAATGAATGAGTAAAATTGCTAGACATGAGTCACCTTGATTAAATTAATTTAAATCGGGTAAATGTCTTATTAATCAGCTTCTAATCAGAAGAGATTTTTACAGTTTTATGAATCACTCTGTACCAACACTGATTAAATATTTTCATACTTTTCAACATTGTCACCTAGTATTCACGAAAAATTAAGTTTACGAAGCATCATGTATTCACACTGATTAAATATTTACATTTTTTAGTTTTATAAATCACCTTGCATGTATGTATGCGTAATTTCGAAAGCTGAATAAATCCACCAACGCACAGTGACCGATTTCCTTGAAATCTTGGACAAAGATCGAATCTTTGTCTGCTTTTCTGAGTCTTTTTCGACTATGGTTTACTAAAAAACTTAGGGGGTTTGTGTTTTATTAAACTTAGAATTTACGGGTACCATATAGTGTAATTTTCTGAATAAAATTCAATAAATTTCTTCATTTATTAAGTGAAAAAAATCAAATAATAAAACAGCATTTTTTTTTTCAAGATAGAAAAAAGTAGCAATTATAATTAATCATGTTGTAAAGGTAAGATTACAAACTATTTATATTATTTGTTAATTTGACTGATTCGGTTAAATATTAAATCTTTTTTCATAGATATATATACAAGGAAATATGAAATCGCTCATTCGCTGGTGGCTTTTTCAAAAATTTGTATATATACCTACAGATACATCTCTCCTGAAACACAGTTCATCATATTGCGAAAATCGCGAAAAATGCAGCATACCAGCGCCACTTGTTACGCTATTTACACCAAAAACTATAATCATCACCAATTTACATCAGTGAGTAACTGAATATACATTTTTGTTAAATTTCGTGCATTAGTTCTTGAGATAGAGCGCACACAAAATTTTTGTCACATACAGACAGACATTTCCTAAAAACAGTCAAATCGTGTTCAGGACCTTCTAAAACGTATAAATCCGTCGAAAACCGGAAGTCGAAAATTTTCATGAATCTAATACTTTCTTCTTGTAAAGATAGAAGAAAGTAGACTAGTCGGATGTGCCAATCCCAAAACTTACTTCTATCTCACACAGGTTTCGCATACACTAAAAACGAACCAGCACAAATTTATATCAAGGTCTAACTGAATCTACAGTTTTATTAAATTCCGTGCATTAGTTCTTCAGATATGACTATCGCTAAAATCGTGTAAATCCTGAAAAATGCAGCATAGCAGCGCCACCTGTTGGGAGATTTAGAACAAAATCTAATCAACAAAACTTATGTCAACGTCTAACTCAATCTGAAGTTTGAAGAAAATCCGTGCATTAGTTCTTGAGATACAGTTATCGTGAAAATCATGAAAAAAGTAGCATAGCAGCGCCACCTGTTGGACTATTTACACCAAAACGTAATCAGCGTCTATTTATGTCAAGGTCTAACTGAATCTGAAGTTTGATGAAAATAGTGCATTAGGTCTTGATAGAGCTACTACGCAAATTACGAAAAATGCAGCATAGCAGCACCACCTGTTGGGAGATTTTCACCAAAAACTAATCAGCACCAATTTATATCAAGGACTAACTGAATATAAAGTTTTATTAAATTCCGAGCATTAGTCCTTGAGATAGAGCTCCCACAAAATTTTTATCACATACATACAGACAGACAGACATTTTCAAAAATCAGTCAAATCGTGTTCAGTACATTGACTAGTAATATAAATGGACAGCGGACTCCTTTCTTTTCTTCCGACAGACTTGAAGAAAATATCTTCCACCTTTCATCGCCAAAAAAAAGGCGAAATGGTGCCGCTTTCTGGCGGTAATCTCTTTCTTGGCAACTTTCTGTTTCCGTTCTTGTAATAAAAGAAACTTGTTTGGCATAATATTCCCCCACCACACCTGCTGGTGGGAAAGGACATATTTTCTTCGAGAAAGGGTTGCTGGCCCGCTGTCTATTTATATTTCTAGTCAATGGTTCCAGTACCTTCTAAAACGTATAAATCCGTCGAAAACCGGAAGTCGAAAATTTTCATGAATCCAATACTTTCTTTTTGTAAAGATAGAAGAAAGTAAAAAGTGTTTACCTTAATTTCACTCATGCATTTAAATTATTTACTACCAATATCACAAAATTGTATAAATTTCATTTAAAAATTGAATTCAAACTGCCCAGTTTTATTAAAAGTTATTTAGAGCTGAAATGAATTTAACAAGTATTTCCAAAAGAAATGAAAAATAAAAATAGAATTGTATTTTAAAAAAAAGATAATAAACGTCCTTGAGTACGATTAACTAGATTTTTTTTTTTTTTTTTTTAGGATCAAGATAAAAGAAGTCATTTATCATCTTTTAAATTTAATCATCCGCATTTGATTGAAAAGATACACATAGATTTGCCATGAATCATTCACCGAAAGCATTCTTTTCATCAAAAGCAGAATCAAGGATATGATAAGAAAACTAAGTTAGTGAACAGTGCTCCTGAAATTACAAGGGACAGACAAAAGAATGGATGGGAACTAAGTTGCACAATTTCTGCCATCCAGTTTAAAATTACAGAAACAATGCAGAAATTATTTCATTTAGTTCTAATGCGGTCAAACTACATCAACAGTCAACCAAGTAGGATTTTCCAGGGCTGCGGAGTCGGAGTCGTGGTCGGGCCTATTTTTGGACAAAAGAGTCGGAGTCACTAAAAAACCCTCCGACTCCAGCTTGATTTTTAGACAGTTTGAAGTGAAAGTAAACCAATTCTATGAAATTTTAAATTTATAAACTGAATTATTATTTTTATATTTGGACTATATATACAAGGAAACCCAGGTTAAATAGGTCCAATATACTGTCCAGTTTACAGTGTATATGAAAACTACTTTTAATTGAAATCTCCAGTTTATATTTTATATTAGGATGCAGTACTTTCTCTCGGTGTTGGGGGTTTGCAGAACCCGAGGTAATGCGAAAATAGGAAATTTCTGCTCTTTTTGGAATCCACAGAATACGAAAAATCATTGTAATAGAAATTTTTTCCCATTTGTTTTCTTGTTTCCCTCAGATTCTTCAGGTCTGTAGGACCAAGAGTAATGCTGAAATTGTAGTAATTTCCCCCCTTTTTTTTCGTGTGTATAGAACCCCCCCCCCCAAAAAAAAAAAAAAAAAAAAAAAATGAATTATAAGTACTCGAAATAATGATGAAATAGTGAAATTTTAGTCATCTTTCTCCTTCCGATATTCAGGTTTTGTAGACCCGAAATAAAGCCAAAATTATAAAGTTAATGCAGGAAATACAAAATTTTCCTCTTTTTTTCCCTTCCCTTACATTGGAATTTTTCGGGTCTGGAAGACATAATAACTCCAAAATTACAACGTTTGCATTTTCTTTTCCAAGTCAGCGGGAACTGAAATATTGAAATTTCCATTTTATTTACTTCTATAGATTTCAATATTTAGATTTTTCGGGTCTGCAGAACCCAAAATTGTACAATTAATAATGCTGAAAATATAAAATTTCTGCCCCTTTTTTACGAAGCCGTGAGAACAGAATTAATACTAAAATTTTCATTTTTATTTTTCTTGCATTCCCCCGTAATTTTTCGGGTTCTGGAGACCCCAAATGATGCTTAAATTGTAAACATTTTGCCTCCTATTTTTTGGGTCTGTAGGAATAGGTATAAAACCAAAATTAAACATCCTTTCACCCATATTTTGGTGAAAAAAGGTGAAACTTTTAATACTAAAATACTGTCAGAAGTTTGCCGCTGAAGTAAATGAGTCCTAGTCTTGACTACCTATCACAGCTTATACCCATAATTCATCCAAAAATATACACATCATGTACTTCAAGGTCAAACAGGAATGTAACAGCAGGTTGCAGTGTTGCTAGTTGAGTTTTTTAAATTCTGATTGCTTTATTGCTGCCACTTTTTTTTAAAATAGTAATATTTCCTTTATTTAATGACAAATTTAATAAAGCGACTATTACTATTTCAAAGCAAATGGCAGCAATAAAGCAATCTGAATAATAGGAATCAACAGGCAATACTAGTACTTTAGACGTCCCGGAGTCGGAGTCAGATCCTTTAAAATTTTAGGAGTCAGAGTCGGTCATTTTTTCCTCCGACTCCGCAGTCCTGGGATTTTCGACCAGGAACTGATTTCCTGGCCAATTGAGCACGCACGCGGGCACCCAAATTAACTCAACTAACAAAATAAAGTTACAATGTACATATTTACAATTCAATTTGGAACAATTTCTTTACGAGATATACTAGGGTGTAAAATATTAAGATTTTTCTTTTAATAAAAAAAATTGTATTTTTTTTATTGTTATTATTAAAATCAGAATTTTTTTATTATTATTTAAGTAGGACTAGCCGCCACTGGCGACCAGTTTGGTCTCCCTTAAATGTATGTTAAACATTGCAACACGTTACATTTATTCATAATTTAATTTTCCCTTAATCCTTCGCCAAATCGGAAGATTCTAATAGACAAATCATGAACTTTTGCGATCATGGTAGCATTTCGCATATTTTTTGGGCACAAATGTCACATACGCACGTTGGCGCGATTCCCCCCCCCCTCCCCCGCCAATTTGGCGAAGACTTTGTTATGGAAATTGTTGTTTATTTACTTTTATTTCTTATTTTAATTCTATAAATTATTTTTGATATGTATATCAATATTTATTTACAACAAACTATCATTTATTTATTTTTATTCTTTTTTTTAAATTATGAGTATTTTTGTTAGCCGGGAGCAGATGATAATTCGCCAAATATCGTTCCCATCACCGTCATTCATACTACAATTAATTTAATTTTAAATTATAAACCTGTCACTCATTTCATTTAAAATACTTAACTTTAATCTAAAATGCTTATATTACATAAATTTAAAATACTTCACACTTTTCATTTAAAAGAGAAAATAAATAAATAAATAAGAAATAATATCATAAATCAAAACATTTGATTTCAAAATCAAAGTATCATTTCTAATTTGTACACGCGATAAATAAAAGCTGTATTAGCGATAAATGCTAAAAATCTGATTCATTAAATATTATTACATGAGTTCAATTTACGTCAAGAAAAGGTCCGAAAGTTGAGTTGTATAGCACATAATTATGGTAAACTTTGATTGTCTCACTGGTGCGAATTATTTTTTTTGACGCGAGGCAGCGGTCCAAAAATTCATTCGCGGAGAACTTGCTTTGCGAATGATTACCTCCATGATTTAATATTTTAAATGTTCACGACGAATCAATCTTTTTTTTGTTTACTTTTATGAATAGAGAATTTGAACTGCGAATCTTTCGACTGAAGTTATTGCAGAATATATACATAATTGAACGCAAGTCATCTCTCAAATATTAATTTATTTTGAACGATCTTTCTTAAAATGTAACTTTTATGCAGTTTATTCGAAAAAATAATTTTTAATAAAAATGGCCGCTTGGCATATGAAAAAGCGATGCGGCATCCCGGAACTGTTGAGGACAGTCACATGACTTACAGTTTTATTATAGAGATTTTTATGATTATTTTTCCTTGTATTAATACAGAATAGCTACCAAGGTTCTCAGCTTTCCAAAACAATTAGCCCTGCTAAGTAGTAACATTATCTATGTTTTTTATGCTTCAATTAATAAAATTATAATTATTAGTTAGTAATTACAGAAATTATAAAAATGGAAAATTAGTAATTTCATTAGTTAACTAGATGGAACCCGTCAAAACGTGACGGAAAAAAAATACTATAACAATATCAGTAAAATAAGCTTCTTTATTATTTAAGTAGGGCTCCGTCTTTCAAATATTTTATTTAAAAAAATCCCCCGTCCCTTCCCAGTGAAATGCTATTTCCGATGTAAACTCCATATGAACACTCCGTAAACAAATGTGTAATGCAAATCAGTTTGACATTACCACCATATTCCCCACGACAAAAAAAAAAAAAAAAAAAAAAAAGTCAGGAACTATAAAGTATCATACAAATTTCCTACTTTCATCTCATCTTCAGTAAAGAAAAGAACATAGTATAAGCACCCCTCTCCCTGTGATAATGCAATCGAATGAGCTCCTATGCGCATATGTATTGCATCTGCCCAAAGGCACCGTTGAAATTCGACGTTAAAAAAAGTTTTAAAATGTTTAAATTAAAAGTTTTAAAATGTCCTCTTTAATCATTGTTCGTTTCAAATCCATATCTTCTAAAACGCATCCATTGTTTTAAGCTAATCAATTTTTATGTAAAAATGAAGAATTTTTGTTAAAAATAATAAATTAATATGCAGATGGTGGAGAATTTTAATGTTTTCAATTGTAATTTATTTGTATGGTTTCTCCTATCCCTTTACATAATCAGGATGATTATTCCTTTTCCACCACAGTCGGTCTCTTATACAGTTAAATATCCAATGGATCTTTAAAAAAATAATAAATAACAGTTCCTAGCATATTCTGATTCAACATATACATCAACGAATTCAACATATCAATTTTATGTTAATCATAAACTAAAAATAGTTTTTTTTTCTTTTGACAGATTTTATATTAGCGCCAAAATACTCTATCTTATGGATAATCTGATCTTATGATTTATCAGGTTTTTATTATTTTTTTTTCACTTTTCATGAAGGTTAGGGATACCTATTTTCAGTTGTTGCAACTTTCCAAGGGGCTATTTTACATTATTAAAACAAACGGATGGTCATTGTTGAGATAGAATTGAAAAATATTTCATGCTTGAAAATTATTTAAAAAGTCGTTAAATTAAGCGGCAGATTTCAAATAAATTTCAATCAAAAGCTTTTTTTTTTCTAATGGAGGATGTAAGAATTGAAATTGTAAAATGTAGTAAAAAAATTAAATTTTTAGTATTTAGAAGTGACGTAAGCGCGATGAAAGCTAAAGCGATAGTGCCGTTTGTTGTCACAACCGTTATACATTTCTAAATATTGCCACTGTGTTTTGGTTGGCGTCCAAAAGTAGACTACCATTTTTTGACATCGAAAGAAAAATTCACAGTGAAAGAAATAAGACTTTGCCGCTAATAAGGAACTGTTAAATGAACTTATAACAAACCTACCAAAATAATTCCTATAAAATATTAGCCTTACATTGTTTATTCTAGCTAAAAATACAATCATTATTTCAAGTTTTTTTTTTTTTTTATTGAAATTCTTTACTTTTGTGATTTTTTTTATTAAAAAAGGAAATCTTAATAATTTAAATCCTATAATTCCTATAACTTAATCCTATAATTTAAAAAAAGTAATTGGTAACATGTAATCAAGATATGCAATCAAGATGAAGCAACCAATAAAGGCTCCAGTTCTAATCTTTAAAATTAAAAATTGAAATATCAGTTATTATTACGCCATGTTGACACAATCATATAAATTTTTCTTTTTAGTTTTATAAATGTTAAAATGCATTTCAAGCTAAGCATAACGTCATTTTCACCGGTACAAACTTTTCACACGTACATTTATACTTAAGCACCATGCATACAAATAAAAATATATTTTGCATTTAATTGTAATGGAAAAAATGGCATCAACAAAGTTATAATGCTTAATGATAAAATGAACCCAATGGACAATATTTCCGTGACGTCACAGTAAATATGAATTTTTATTTGCTTATAAAACACACGGATAAATATTTTTTACCGAAATACTTAAACATTTTAACTATATTTTAACTTACAAATTAAAAAATTCGGCCTAAAAGTCACGTGCTTTTAATATTTAATATTTATTTTTTATGCTCGCAATCACTGAGTTCAGAAAATAAACTCTGTACGTCGCAACAGTGGGCGTTAATCCGATTGCCGACTTTATGACGTCATAAGCAGAAGTAAAATTTTAATTTAAGATTACGGCTAATTAATTAAATTCTCGAACAAACGAATGTACGATAACAAATCTGTGACCAAATATCTTTCATTTAAAAAAATAATGATGTAATTTGATGTAGTAGTTTGTTCTCACGGATTGTCGAAACAAAACGCTTAGCGTTTTAAATATATAGATAGCATACAATAATGTTATGTACATTAATACTTTGTAATAATTATATAAAACTAGCTGTTACCCGTGACTTCGTTCACGCAACATTAAAAGAAGAATAAATACATTAATTAAGAAAATATTTCACTCCCGATAATTAAAAACGTTAAAATTAACTACCTATTTATCACATTTCATAGGCGACAATACGGTATTTTTTTGTTATAGGGACCTTGACATAACTCAGTCTTTAAAAAGTGAAATTTTGTGCCAAATAATCGCGAAAATGAAATTGCAACCAATGCAAAAAGGAGGGCCAAATAAAATCGTGGAAATAGACGAATTGGGTAAAAACAAATGTCAATTTTACCTGATAAACAATTTTACTTTTAACGCCTTTGTGAAACGTTTTAACAGCCATCCTTCAAAAAAAAAAAAACATTAATTGGAAATAGTACATGCTTTTTCTTTAAATTCAGTTCTGCCTCCTTGGTTTAATGTATAGCTGAAACAAATCTTATTTTCTAAATGGCAGTATGTTGACAGGCAATTTTTGTTCTCCAGAATAAATTGATTCATGAAGTTTGAATATGTGAAAATATGTTTTTATTTTTCGGATAATTTACTGAAATCAAGATTTTGTTTTCACCATCTATTCAAAGTGAAAATCAATTCTGTTTTTCAGTTTTAATGCGAAAGTGGTGTAAAAAATATACAGATCTATTTTATTTCTCCTTTTTTTATACACAAACATGGAGTAATTTATTTTCCGTTTTTAGAGAAACTTCGTTAAAATTAACAAAAAAGAAAAAAAATCTTGGCATCTAATTTAATTTTTTAAATTCTGACAGTTTGTGTAACATCCTCGGATCAATGATAACCGGTATAAAGTAAATCACGTTGCGTTCGATATTCTGGCACTGTAAATGAAAATTGTAAATTCACGGGCATTCTCCGTGAATTGCTGCCGTAATTTTACGGGAAATGCCCCCTTTTCAAGGTAAACGGTCCATTTCAGTAAATTTCATGTTTTTACGGGCAAAAACCGTTTATCTAATAACAAAGCTCGTTTATCTAGTCACAAAACCGGTTTTCTTATGGACATTGCCTGGAATCTCTGCTGCAGTAATTTTACTGCAGCAATTTTTTACAGTGAGGAGTAGTTGCGAAATACAAACATAGATTCGTGTTCATTTTCCTTTTCTTGAAATTATGATGCTATTTTTAGCAGAAAATTCTCATCTGTATATAACGGATATTCATGCTTAATAATCAGTATAGATAAAAAAACATTTAAATTTTTCGTTATAAATATGGCGTGAAACTCATCTACTTTCTATACTTACTGATCCTTGTATTATTAATGTAAGGAATTGATTCACACTCATTTTAAAACACATTGGAAAAATTCCCGTTTTATTTCAAATATGACGCCTCTTTTTCCCGCAGAGAAATCCCTTTTTAATGACATAATTCTTGTTAATTTTCTTTTCCAGGCAATTAATTTCAGTACTGGCATAGGGGAAATTATGTTGCTTTAACGAAATAATATTAAATCTTTAGTTTTTATCAACAAAAATGGAACTATTAACATTCGTCATTTTTTTAAGGTAATCGAGTTATTTCTTTTAGTTTTAAGAATGAAAATAAATATTTCTCGCTATCCATCACATCATTTTCGATATGGATAATTTTGCGGAGCATATTATTGACATTTGCTGACCATTTTCTTTTGAAACTTCTTTTTACTTTTTTAAAATTTAAATAAAAAATACGGTATAGTTATATTAGCCCTGCGCAGACGGTAAAACGCCAAGAATTATTACCATACAAAAGAAAAAAGCGAAGAAAAAAAACCCAAGATCATTTTATTTCACCAATCAAAGATATCCGCTTTATTTTTTATGTATGGCGTCATATTCGTCTGTTTCCTATGGTTACTCATATTGAAACCTTGTATTATTATCAAAAACTAAAAAAAAGTACGTTTTATTTCTAATAATATTATTTAATCTTCTTTTTAATTCTTTAATTTTTTTATTTCATTTTTATTTTTCACGTGAACATTTTTCAATTGAAACTAAATTGTTGACTAAAAATTATTATTCAGGAATTTGAATTAGTTTTGGCAACGATAAAGTATTAGCAACGGTAAAGTAAATTTAACCATGTTAAAATATTATACGAAAAAAATGTCCATTTACTCTCTATGAAAAAACGAAATTTTGAATTATTAAGAAAAATATTTGAATAAAATAAACAAAAACCAGCCTATGTTCAAATGAGGGTTATAATCAGTCTGTATGCAAAAATACAGGATCATTAAAGGCTCCATTTTGACGCTGGCTTCAGCCTAACATTTGCGCACAATCAGATTTATAATATTATTAGGATTATTTATTAAATACTATTGATATTTATATTTATTAAAATTATTAATAACTGCTTTAATATTAAATTGTTAACATTGCTTAAAATTAATAATTATTAAATAATTAACTCTCTAATTATGAAAATAATACACATTTTTATGCTTTAATTATTAAAATAATTAAAAATTTAGACTTCATTTCTAAAAAGAAAAAGTGACAAGGTGCTAGTTCTCAAAAAGGGCACTAGTTCAGTAGAAAAGAACATTATTTTATGAGAGAATATATTAGTAATGTATTATAGGGGGAAAAAGTGAGTAATTTTTTTAATATGATAAATAGCGACAATTGGTACTGATTTTATGAATTACAAATTGAAAATACAATTAAATTACAACATGATTTAATAAACTCTTTTTTTTTCTATTAAATAAAGTTTTTTTTTTTTTGCAAGGTCCACAAAAAATGGCTTAGAGTAATTACAGATCTAATAAAAACTGCAAATAAGTAATTTCATTGATTAGTAGCACAAATAACAGAACAAACAAATATCATCTGCTGCTTGTTTTGCATTTGTACTTAGAAAAATTACTGTTAATCGTCTAAATATAAATTTATATACATGTATGAGTATATTATATATATATATATATATATATATATATATATATATATATATATACTTATTTTTAAAATAGAATTATTCATTAATACATCTATTACTTTAATGTAATTTGATATTCTATTTATTAATTAATTTCATTAATTTATTATTTAACTAATTGCTATCATTTAAGATAGTAATTTGGTTTAATTATTAAACACTAGCCGCCACTGGCGACCAGTTTGGTCTCCCTTAAATGTATGTTAAGCACAGTAACACGTTACTTTTATTCATAATTTAATTTTTTTCCTTAATCCTTCGGCAAACCGAAAGATTCTAATAGACAAATCAAGAACTTTTGCGATCATGGTAGCATTTTGCATATTTTTTGTTATGTATTTCATCTTCCATGATAAAAACCTCTTAACCCACTTAAGCATTTGTCCTTCATGTCCGTTTGCTTATCAGTTGCAATATGTTCGCTAAGGCGGAGATTCTTAAACATATTAAGTAATTTTTCGTAATTGGGTTCATTGCCAATTGGCGTATTTTAGTTAATACGATTTGATGCAATGAAGTCTGTTTTGTGAAAGTCTTTAATGATATCCACATTTACACTGAACCATATTGTTGCTAATATTTGTTTTTGTTTTTCGTTAACTTTGGCTGTAGACTCGATTGCGAAAGATTATAAAATCTATCATTATTCTCATCTAAAACGTCTTGAGTAATGTGCCGTAATCGGGCTACATATTATTACACGTAATTTTCGAGTATAGTTTGGTGGAAAATTGAACTTTTGAAGGCCAGTTTTGATAATCGCATTCCCTTTAAACCATATTTTCTGTCAGGACTTTTGACCCATTACGTACAGTCTGATTAAAATTCACGAACTTCCTTTTAGATGCCTTGTACGACTTTGTTTTTCTCTGCTCCCCTTTCTTGATATAGTTCAGGAGTTTTTATAATAGCGTAATTCTCTTATTTCGGCATGTATGCTTAATGTCTACTGACTATTAAGATTCGTAACAGGTAAAATACGCCGCGCCAACATTGGCACCTATAATTCTAATTACAGCAACCCGTTTTTTCTCTCTATATTGTAACTCTATAGTTAATATTACGTAGTAGAAATATAAAAGACTATTGAAGACGGTTCTATTGATATAGTAGATATAGATATGTATAGTATATTCATGGGTATATAATATGTGATTAGAATATATATATATATATATCTCATATTCATTCCGGTGGATATAACATACCCCAAATAAAACTTCCATCGTAAATGTCTAATCTAAAAACCATCAATATGATTTTATGTGTTTAGTAAGTGTATACAAAAAGAATTTTCTGTATTATTTTACTTTAATTCTATATTATTAACCATTTTTAATGATGGGTCCTTTTGGGTACAGTTGTCGCAGACGCACCGGGGTATCATTTTGGCGCCAAAATGGCGATTTTATGCCTGACCAACCTGGCGTTTTCGGCTAGATTTTGCTTCGTATGGAAACCTGGTAGAGCAGATTTCGCATGCTTTATAATAAATTAAATATTGTGTGTTTTATAACAAATTAATGATTGTATGTGTTTTTAAATAAAATTGTGTGTGTGTTTTTTTAAATATAAAATGACTAATTTTATAATAAAATAAAAGTAACATGCTGTTTTAGCAATCTCTAACAGGTGTCTGAAAATGGGATTTTCTCGCCAAGATGGCGCAAAACAAAAATCGCGCCAACCCCGGAGCGTCTGCGACAGATTTTCCAATTTAAAATGTATGCCGTTCACATTTTTCATTTAAAATAAAAAATAGGTACTTTTCCGTTATACGGACACCATGCCAAAATGTATGCTAATGCCTAATGTATGTAAATGTATGTAAATGTATGTATTAAATATATGTAAATGTATGCTTGGCGACAATGGTGTCCGTATAACGGAAAAGTACCAAAAAATAATATCATAAATCAAAACATTTGATTTCAGAATCAAAGTATCGTTTTTAATTTGAACACGTGAAGAATAAAAGCTGGTATTGGCGATTTTAAAAATGATATTGGCGAGATTTGCACCCAAATAACATAAAAGTACTTAATGATGTTATGTATTTTATAAATGTATATTAAATTACTATTTGGAACGCGATTGGTCATTAACAATGGTAAATATGATTGGCAATTAACAATCATTTTAGGTGATATCTCTTCCTGCCACGTACATAAATATCAAATTAACTGACAATTCGTTTCGAAATTTGATTCATTAAATATTATTACATGATTTGTATTTGTTTACATTCAACTTTGTCAAGAAAAGATTCCGAAGGAAGTTGAGTTGTAAAGCACTTTATCAAGCAGAATTATGGTAAACTTTGATGGTCTTACAGGTCCTGGTGCAAATTACTTTTTTGACACCAGGCAGCGCTCCAAAAAATCATTCACGGAAAACTTATTTTACGAACGATTATCTCCATGGTTTAATGGTTTAATATTTTAAAACTTCAGACGAATGAATCTTTTTTTTTTTTTTTTTTTTTTTTTGTTTACTTTCATGGATAGAGAATTTGAACTGCGAAGCTAATTTCAACTGAAGTTATTGCAGAATATATACCTAATTGAATGTAAGTCATCTCTCAAATATTAATTTATTTTGAACGATCTTTCTAAAAATGTAACTTTTATGCAGTTTTATTCGAAAAATAATTTTGAATAAAAATGGCCGCCTGGCATATGAAAAAGCGATACGGGCATCCCGGAACTGTTGATGACAGTCACATGACTTACGGTTTTATTATAGAGATTAATTTTCATCCAATAATTTCTATTCAGATTATATTCACTTTACCAATATAGATGGCAGCACTAATGTTCCTGTTTGCTTTACAATATTCATATTATTCTAACATCATTTCTGGCAACATTGTAAAGCATTTTCTATTTCTAAAATTGGCAACATATGTTTTTTTTTTTTTTTTTTTTTTGCAATTCACTCTCTTAAAACGAAAGAGCCAAAATAACAAGTTGAGCCGCAATCCACTCATCTCATGATTTGAAAGTCAGCTTCTCATGAAGAGTTGAAACAACTCGAGTGAACGAGTTGTTTTTAAGCAACTCATGATTGAGTTATCTCTATTTTACTCATACTTGAGTGAAATCAAATCAATGAAGGTTAAATCCAGTAGCACTTGAGTGATTTATAAGTAGGAGGGGAAGGAGAATTAAAATTCATGGTAAAATGTAATAATTCATTGTAAAATAATAAATTTCATGAACAGGTAGATTATTATTTTAGAAAAAAAAAAAGTAATTTGCATATTGAATGTATACATACTTATGTTTACATATATGTATATATTCAACAATTAAGTGAAAAGTATCTTTTTTTTTTGTTGTTGTTTCTGAGCTGCTTGAAATATATCCCCCCCCCCCCTCCCGACCCAAAAAGAGAATTTTAAAAGGAATATTTGAAAAGATAAGAATTTCTGCTGATTTAAATATTTTAATCTTTTTTTTATTTTGTTATAATGATTATGTTTTCTATGCAATATTATTCGATACATTGCATGATATTTTTCAATTTATATCAATATTATCATTAAATATGTTTTAATCCTAATACTATTTAGGAATATTCACACCGTGAATATCCGGGAATGTAGATATTTACCTTATTTTTAACAACATACGATAAAAAATATGGGATTTATACAGTTTCATAAATCAAGTATATTTTAAAATATTAGAATTCAGACTGAGAATAAAATAAGAAATTGTGTTTTGAATTGAAATTTGTTTACTTTAAAACAATATTTTTAAAGTCAGACAAGTCAATTTTCAATTTATAGTATTATAAAAGTTAGAGTTCTGAAACATCGCTAAAAATATATACTATCAGGGCTCGATCCAGACAAAATTTTGGGCCTATTTAGGTCCCCTTCACAAAAATCAATTTAATAAAATGGACCCCTTCACAAAAATCAATTTGATAAAATGGGTCCCTTCACAAAATTCCTTTTACTAAAATTGATCCTTTCACAAAATTCTATTCCATAAAAACTTATTATTTATTATTTTATGATGTTTTAAAATGTGTAATTTGTAAACAAACAAGTTCAAAAAAGAGAAAAACTTCAGCAAAAGGATTTTAAAAACTTTTTGTTTATAAATGCTTGGTTCGAATTTGATTAGCTGGATTTCAACTTTCGTTACAAAATGTTATTTTTCACAAAAATAACCTTTACTTTTCACAAAATGGTCCCCAAGATAAAAAACTTGCATCGACCCCTGACTATATAAA
Source organism: Maratus michaelseni (assembly GCA_963931845.1). Classification (NCBI taxonomy): domain Eukaryota; kingdom Metazoa; phylum Arthropoda; class Arachnida; order Araneae; family Salticidae; genus Maratus; species Maratus michaelseni. Next base: position 194,140,457 of record OZ007587.1, read on the forward strand.
CAAACGTACCGCCAAGATATTTTCTTTAAAAGTTTAAATTGCTACTAAATGCTATTTATATAAATCATATTTATTGAAACAACATTAAAAAAAACATAAAGGAGAGGCAAAGGATTTATTTCATTATATTTTAGAGTATTTTTTAATATTTATCCTTCCAACTTAAAAGATCTCTAAATGTTCGCTCGTATAAATAGTCCTAAATGTTAGGGTTAAGACATATTTAATAAAAATATTGATATAAACTGAAAAATATCACGCCATATATAAAATAACAATTAATATAAAACAGAATCATTATAAAAAACATAATTAGAGTATTTAAATCAGCAGAAATTCTTACCTTTTCAAATATTCTTTCTTTAAAATTTTAACAACGTGGTGTTAGCCGCGTACTACACACCACAGGTCTGTCGTCTTCTCAGCGGATATGGGGACAGTGAGGTCACGTCAACTGCGTCAGCTTACTGGATTTCCGCTCGCCAATGAGTGCTTTTTTATCGAGATGAGTTGTTTAGTATTCGCCCTTCTGGAGTGCATTCGGAAAATAAAAATTCAAATCATGATGAGTGAAACATTTAAAAATCAACTCATTCACGATCCAATAAATTAGAGCTCTTTTCTGAGAAGCAAAATCCACTCTTTCGTTTTAAGAGAGCATTCCCTAGTTTTGGTTGTGTTTCATGTTGGTTCTTGTGGTGCACAGGTATCTTTTTTAATCAATATGGATTTTATACTTTCTGTCTTTATTTAATGTTTTCTCTGTATATTATAGGTATGGCTTCTTTCCTTTTTAATATTGTATTTTATTTTTTCACAGGTTTGCTTCATTGTTTATGAGCAGGTAGTCCCAAAATCATATTCTTTAGCAATGTATGGCTAATATTATGATGAAACCTCTCATTTCATTTTATTTGTGGTATTTAGGCATTTGGGACTTGATAATTCTGTCTAAATTCCACAAATTTCATTTCAGTTCATTCCATTTATTCAATTTTTAATTTAATTTCTTATTCTTTTAATATTTTTTTGTTTCCATATTCAGTGTGTTGGGGAATCTTTCATTGTCAACTAATTATTACATACTTAATTATTATTTCATTGTTTAAGTTGGTGTTATGATAATGTTTCATTTATGGTTATATATATATATGAGTTACACCCATGCATACACACATGCAGAGTAAATATAAGAATAGCCAGTTATATCTCAAATTCATAAAATATTAAATAGCAGCAATATTACCACTCAGTGGGGATTATTAGCATCCATTGTTTCAAATTAAAAAAAAGAAAGCACTGCATCCTTTTCAATTAGTTCTTTTTCTCTTATACATTCTTTTATAACAACTCTTGAGCAGATGTCATTCTTTCACTCTTGTTTAGCTCCAATTTGTTATAAATTTAATATTGTGAAAATAAGGTACTGGATATTTACTATTTTACTAGCAGACATTTTTTATACTTGCTACGTTTCCTTCTATATTATAAAAAAGTAATCTGGAACTGAGCCGAAAACGAAATGGACCAATCAAATTCTGCTTTATTCTCATCGCTTTTTTACTACGGACTTCTTTGAGGAGCTATTACTTTCTTTTCTAGCCATCCTACGGATTCGAAATTCATACCACCATACGCGAAATATAACAAGTTTTTAGAAATTAAAAAAATTATCACGGTTGGACAATAAAAACTCAAAAAATCCTTAAAAATCGAGTAAAAAATCTTTTATTGAAAAAGTCTTTTTTTATACTGTTGCCAATTTCTAAATAAGCGCAAAGGATTATGTTTTATCTCAAATAAAAAATGTATTTGCGCGAGACTATTAAAAACAATAATGAAAGTTTAAAATAATAATTAAATGATCATGTGTTGAAAGCAGGAAATAAAGAAAATTACGTCATAAAAATTGTGTTTACACATGAATATTAAAAATAAAAAAGATGAATTAAATGAAAAAGCATTATAACCAGTTAAATGAAAAAACATTATAACCTGATTACAGAAGATAGTCGCCGTTCGTGATATCATCATCATCATCATCTTTTTAAAACAGGATACATTACAGGGTTCCTAGCAAAACATGTCGGAGAATTTCCCTGACTTTCCATGATTTTCCTTGACCAAATCCAAAAAAATTCCATGACCAAACGGGCATACACAAAATCTGCTTTAAATAACACAAAATAACAAGAAGCATAAAAAAAAATCTGAAATTTGTATCGTAATAACAGGGTTTATATTCAATTCCAAGGAAAATTCAAGCACCTTTCAAGAAAATTGCAAAATGGAATTCTATAAAATACTATAATGCAAAAAAACTTCATATTTGCCAGTTTTCAAATGAATGCTGCACAACAAAGTCTAGCATGTGAAATGTCATGAAAAAGTCTAAAAAATGTAGATAACTTTTATCCATATTATGGTTTTTCTGCACTGCATTTGAAGGAATTTCTCGATCTTGAAACCGACAAGAGTCTAGAGATTTTTCAAGAGGCGCCATGTAGCGAGCAGACTTGTATAAAACTAAAAAGTTTCTGTGCACATAAATATCGGGTCAAAAACTTTCTGCAAATTAATTTAATGTTGAATAAAATTATGTGTTATATTATTTTGACGATATGAATTAAAAACAATAGTTTAAAATAGTTACCATTTAAATTTAAAATTAGTTAATATTAATTAAAGAATAATTATTTTGGTTAAAATAATAAAGCTAAATATCCATGATAGTAAGAGCTGAAGTCTTATCAAATATTTTATCAATGCATTTAGAAACAGCCCAATCCTTAATGTTTTCGCAAGAGTCTGTCACAACAAAGTTTTGCATCTTTAAACTGATTGCACCTTTAGCTATCTGAATGCTTTTTGTGCGCAAACAGTAAATAAATCATACATAAAATTGAGGAACTTTTTTTTTATATCTAAAATAATAATAATAATTTATTTTTTTTGCAAAGTTCCGAATTTTGCAGAAAATTTTTCGCACACGGCGTGCGCCTATATTATACAACTCTGGTAGCGAGAAATATAGTAACTTTTCTGAAAAAAAAAAAAAAAATGATTTCAAATTCCCTCTCCTTCCCCCTAGACTTTTCTATGACTTTTTAGGAAATATTTGTAAATTCCTTGACTTTTCCTATATATTTTAAAATTTCCATGACTTTCCCTGACTACTTTGAAATTCCCTGACTTTCCAGATTTTCCATGTCGCTGGGAACCCTGCATTACCACGTTTTAAGAGGCTGTGAAATCAGAACGGGGGTTGGTGAGCGTAGCGAGCAGGAGGCAGAGCCCCCTAGTTTTATATAAAATAATGGATAATTTGATTACTTAAAAGGAAATTGTGACATTTCAATTTATATTAGATTTAAATGTCATTTAAAAATAAAATGCTTTTTATGCCCAGTAAAAATTTGCTTTTTACAAACTTACTGTACTTAATTTTTTTTAAAGCCTAAGGAATTAAGTTTAGAAACAATTATTTAAAGCCTTTTTTGTTTTTGTTGTTGTTTATTCATAAGGTAAAATACCCGCATAGAAACTTTCCAAATTATATTGATCTTAGATTTTATTATTTTTTAATGTCATTTTAAACATTTAGAAAATTAAGCCTTGCGCGGTAGCGCAAGGCTTATTTATTTCTAGTGTGACATCCTAATGTTAATTTAACACAGGAAATCCCATTGAACGAGTTAATTTACTAGAGTTTTTCCGACTTTTTGTACGCGCTTCCACAAATTTTCTTCAAAACACCTAATTCCGTAAAAAAAATAAATCCTCCAATCAAAAAACTGTAAATGTAGTAAACGCGGAGTCTTTAAATTAAAGTCCAAATACTGCTTAAAGTGATAAAAACATAACACGGAATATCTATATAATAATATAATAAAACCGTATGTCATGTGACTGTCCTCAACAGTTCCGGGATGCCGCTTCACTTTTTCATATGCCAGGCAGCCATTTTTATTCAAAATTATTTTTTCTAATAAAACTGCATAAAAGTTACATTTTTAGAAAGATCGTTCAAAATAAATTAATATTTGAGAGATGACTTACGTTCAATTATGTATACATTTTGCAATAACTTCAGTTTCAATTACGTTCGCTGTTCAAATTCTCTATCCATGAAAGTAAACAACAACAAAAAAAAAAGATTCATTCGTTGTGAACGTTTAAAATATTAAACCATGAATTTTTGGACCGCTGCCTGGTGTAAAAAAAAAAATAATCAGCACCAGTGAGACAGTCAAAGTTTACCATAATTCTGTTCCATACAACTCAACTTCCTTCGGATCTTTTCTTGATGTAAGTTGAACTCCGTGGTTGAACTCATGTAATAATATTTAATGGATCAAATTTCGAAACAAATTGTCAGCTTTTATTTTTCGTGTGTATTAATTAGAAACGATATTTTAATTTTGAAATCAAATGTTTTGATTTATGATAATATTTCTTATTTATCTATTTTCTATTTTAAAGAAAAATGTGAACGTCATGTATTTTAAATTGGAACAGCTGTCACGGACGCACCAGGGTTGGCGGAATTTTTGTTTTGCGCCATTTTGGCGAGAAAATCCCATTTTCAGGTACCTATTAGAGATTACTAAAACAGCATATACTTTTATTTTATTATGAAATAGTTTATTTTATATTAAAAACACACACACAATGATTAATTTATTATAAAGTGGGTTAAGCGGTTTTTGTCAAGAAAGATGAAATACATAACAACAAAAAATATGCGAAATGCTACCACGATCGCAAAAGTTCTTGATTTGTCTATTATATTTTTCCGGTTTGGCGAAGGATTAACGAAAAAAATAAATTATGAATAAAAATAATTTGTTACAATGCTTAACATACATTTAAGGGCGACCAAACTGGTCGCCAGTGGCGGCTAGTTTAAAATAATTAGCTAAAATTTGGCACGCGGTGATCGATAGATTGAAGAAGCAATAAAAATAAAAACAAATAATAATTTTTCACGTTTCCCAGTTTTGGCCAATTTAAGCACCTGCTAACCTTGGACATGCGATCTCGTGGTATATGTTTACTATTTCAAAAATATGCGAGAATATTGTATTTATCTTTAAGATCCGAAGATGTCACCAATAGTTGTGAACGATCTATATTAAAAAGGTATTTTAAATATTCCGTGTTATGTTTTTATCACTTTAAGCAGTATTTGGACTTTAATTTAGATGTTACTGTCTTTATCAAAATTGGATGAATGTTCGATATTTACTTATCTAGTGATCCTGTGATGTTACGAAATGCGTTTTTAAATTTCTCTCTTAATCGATGATTACTAAAATTCAACATGGTGAAAAAATGCAAATTTTCTGGTTGCAAGAGTGATGCACGATACTTTTACAAAGACTATATGCTGGGAGTTTTGTTTTTCCCTTTTCCTAAACCACAGAAAAACTTGAGTAAATGTAACGAATGGCTTTCTGCTTGTGGTATAACAAATACAGAAACGGTGACTAGAGACTGTTATGTTTGCTCTCGGCATTTCATTGATTTAAATGGCCCAACTGAAGAGTATCCTAACCCTATACAAAGAGTATCTCTGTCTGAACCGTTAAGTGATACATCAAATAAACATTCACGATATTATCGAGGAAATCGTGAAATTATCAAAAATAAAAGAGCCGCATATTATAAAAAATGTAAAAGCCAGATACAGAAGCGTAATGCTTCATATTGTTTGCGAAATAAATCAAAGGCTAATAAATATAAGCTAAAATACTGGAACAAAAAAAAAATACTCAAATCATAATAGGATTCTCACCTCTAACAAAATTAATCCTTCAAGATATCGACAGCTTGCTTTAGTGAAAAATCTGCTAAAGAGTTATAAATCAAACATAGCTCAGCAAAGCAGAAGAACAAATATTCAATTTGTAAAAACTCAAATAAAAGCTCAATTACTTGCGCGTAAAACTATTCATACTAAAAATGGTTTGTATGCAAAGAGTTTATCGGCTTCAGAAAATTTTTCAAACAAATGTCAACAGATGTTATCAAAATCAACTCAAAATATCACTGCAGAAAATTTATGTGAAATAATTGGTGGCGAAAGAATTCACAACTGCAATGCAGAGCCCTATTTTTGGGAAATAGCATATCGCCCATTAGTTCACATACATTTAGATCATAATTATAGTAGTCATTCCAATTCTAAAATAGAACATATTCCTTTAGGTGATTTACATTTCGAGAAAAACATTGATGGTCATCATCCCAAAACTCAAATGTGGAACCCTCTGTAACATTCGAGAGAATTCAGTTCGAAGGTTATTGCATATTCTTCATATATTTGCTTGTTCTCAGGGCAGTTCTACAAAGGAATTATTTTCAAACATAGATTGTTGTGAGTATAATTTGTATTACATAAAAGAAGATCAAATGTGTGCTGTTAAGTTGGGTCGTGCAGTTCATTGCATAGACAATTGCAAATGTAAAAGCATTTTGAGAGTCATGACTGAATTGTCACCTCACTATAGTGACTTGAGAACTCTTCTTAGACATGTGTATGGAATAAAAAACTTTTTGATGCATACAATTTAATTGATAAAGCCATTCTTAATGCCGATTTTATTGATTTAAAAGTGGTAGTCGAAGAATTGGGAGGTCTCATAGACAAAGAAAAAAAGAAAGACAATTGTGAAACAAATTCAAATACATCTGTCATAAGACCTATTTGAAAAGAAGCTGAATTGTTAGAACAATTTGAAAAGCCCTTGGCACACTGTTTTCGAGAAATGCATGAATTTCATGACAAACCTTGCGATTCCTGTGAAAAATTGTACCAAAAAAGGAAACTTACACCAGTGTCTAAACTGGTTTCCAAGCATGACTTAGAAAATACACAAAATATTGCATTCAATATATTAAGAACAACTTGGCGTTTGCAAAAACCCGGCTCTGATATAGAACTGTTTGAGGAATTAAATCTTTGTGATTACTGCTACAAGAGAATTATATCAGGTAAAGTTCCTGAGCGATCCTTCCTCAATGGATTACAAGTGCATCCAATACCTGATGAAATTAAAAATTTGAATATGTTTGAAAAAATACTTATTCAGAAGTGTAAAGCATTTCAAGTGGTAGTTAGACTAGGAACCAAGCTAAAGACTTTAAACCATTCTGGCTTAACAAAGGCAATTAAAGGTAAAATTATTTATTTACATTTGCCTCTGCAAAATAATATTGACATGATTCCTCGAGGTTTACCAGATAATCATGAACTTCATATATTAGTTAATGGCCAACCAACTAAAAATAAAATAGTTTGACAATCAATTGTTAGGCTTGAAAAGATAATGAAAGCACTGAGAAAGTTAAAAGAAATTAATCCTTTGTATGCTGATATTCATGTTTCTCAGTGTAACACTGATTATATTTGTGGTAATTGTAGTGAAATAGATAATCGAATTTCTACGCAACCAGATGCTTTATTGTATAGATTATCTGAAACTCAACAAAAAATGCTCTTTGATCAGTATACAATCCATCCTGTCAACGGAAAAAATCCTACAGGTATTTTAGAAGTATTTCAAATGAAAAAAGTTGAAAAAGAAGCTGTTAGTTTATTTGAAAAAAATTTGGACTTTATGTGTTTTCCTGATTTGTTCCCCACAGGTGAAGGTGGCCGATATTCTGATAGGCCTTTTGGTGACTTAACAGAAGCTGATTATAGAGCTACTAGAATACTGAATAAAGATCGAAGGTTTTCCCTCAATGAACAATACCTTTTTCATTGCTTTTATGAAAGTGAGATAAAATCTATGACCAATTGCATTAACTTTATGCTTCGAATGACTGGCAACAAAAGAATGCCAGTCAACTCTCTGATTGATAAATTTGTTGCCAAAGATTCAGAACTCGAAACTGCTTTATCAGTTTTTATGCAAAACATGAGAGGTACACAGGAATATTGGTACAAACGACAAGGAGAATTAAAGACAATGATGCAAAATTTTGTTAGTCCAACATGGTTTGTGACTCTAAGTTGTGCAGAATATGACTGGTTCGAACTGCATGAGCACCTTCGATTGTCATATTCTGATAAAATTGCCCCTAACAGTATTGCAGAGTTGTGTTCCTCAGATCCTCTTGCTGTTTCTCTGCATTACCACAACCGATTTCAAGCTCTTTGGAAACACCTTATTATGAATCAAGAAAATGCCATTCTTGGCAAAGTAGAACATTACTTCTGGAGAGTGGAATATCAAGGAAGAGGGATACCTCATATTCATATGGTACTTTGGATAAAAGATGCGCCAAAAATTGGTAATGCCAGCGATAAAGAAATATTAGCATTTATTCAAAAATATGTCACATGCTCACTTCCTGATAAAATTGAAAGTCCAACTTTGCATGAATATGTTCAGAAGTATCAAATGCACCGATGCAATCCAACTTGTCAAAGAAAATACAAATCTGGAGACAAATTTCTTACCAGATGTCGATTTAAATTTCCAAGAGCAACAGCTACAGTTGCAAAATTAAATGATGTGCATTCTAGTATAAGACACCATTTATCTTCCAAGTCAAAAAAGCGGCTTTACATACTCCCCAGAACATCTGCTGAAATGTACATTAATGATTATAATCCATTGCTTTTATATATATGGAAAGCTAATGTTGATGTCCAATTTATTGCAGATAAAGAAATAGCAGTGGCTCGTTATATAACATTTTATATTACGAAAAAAGAAAAATCTGACATGGAAGATTTCTGGAATGAATTGGCAAACAAAGATTTGCGCAGTCGTCTTTTTAGTTTTGGCTTAAAAGCCATTTCAAATCGAGAGTGTGGTGCTTATGAAGTTGCTGATAGAATTCTTGGACATCATCTTTACGGAAAATCAGAATCTATTCTTTTCATCAACACTACCAAACAAGAAAAAAGAAAACGTTTATTAAAACCATTTAAAGAGCTCAAAAAACTTAAGGAAACTGACCCTATCAGTGAAGATATTTTTATGGTTCAAATGGTTGATGGTGTATATCCCAATAGACCAGATAAACTTGAAAATATACCCCTGTATGATTTTTCAGCTTTTTATTATCGGGTGCCACAAAAATCAAATGAAAAAATGCCAAATTATTTACAACTTAAAAATAATATTGGGCTATTAAAGAAAAGATGTAAGCCTTTTCTAATACAGCATACTCGTCATGATCCCGATAAATCTGATACTGAACGGGAAAATTACTATCACAGTCTTTTGATGCTTTTTCTTCCTTGGCGTGATGAAAGTATACTTTTGGGTGACCATGTTAACTATCAGAAATCTTTTGAAAATCATCTTCCAAAACTGAAACAAATGACGGAGTATCATGATAGGCTTAAAGTGTTAAAAGAAGGTGAGAAAAAATTACGGGAAGCTCTAAGAAAAAGTACACAATCTGATTGTGAAAATGTCATTGTTCAGGATGATATGCAAAATGCTTTGCAAGGTCATGAGATTATTGAGGCTGGTAATGCCATGGCAGAAGTAACAGCATCTATGATACAAAATTTAGTTCCCTACTCAACCAATTTAGCCACTCAAGTTTTACAGTTACATGCTGATCAGAAAAAAATATTTGATACAGTTCAAAAACATTTTTGTTCTAAATCTGAATCAAGCAAACCACTAACAATGTTTGTTAGCGGATGTGGTGGAACAGGTAAAAGTTTTCTCATTCATGTAATCAAAAATATGATTTCAAATTTTTTCAATAATAGTTTCACTAATGCTGTTGCAGCTCCAACAGGCCTAGCTGCTCTTAATATTGGTGGTGTGACTTTGCATAGACTGTTAATGTTACCTGTAGAGCATGGTAAAACAGCCGAATATCATAAACTTGGGGTGAATAGTTTAGCTATTATGCAAAAGACACTAGCACATCTAAAACTTCTAATAGTGGATGAAATATCTATGGTATATTCATTTAAGATTAGTTGAAATTACAGGCAAAGATGAACTGTTTGGTGGCATTTCAGTTTTATTTTTTGGAGATCTTCTTCAACTTCAACCAGTAAAAGGAAATCCACCATATTATAAATTAACTCATACTGAAGCACGGAAATTAATTGGATCAGTTGGTGCCATTAATATTTGGAAAGAGTATTTATTTATGATGAGCTCACTTTAAATAAAAGACAAAAAAATGACTTGGTATACGCAGAACTTCTCAACAGAGTCAGAGTTGGTGAAGTTACTCCTGATGACATCAAAGTACTTGAAACAAGACTTATCCCTAATACTGATAACATTGAAAATGTAGCGGATTATTACTTTGACCTCATGAATCAAAATTTGAATCCAGTATGTTTGTTACCTACAAACAAATTATGCCTGGAAATAAACTTTGTGATGCTACAGAAGGCTAAAAATAATGTTATAGAAATTCATGCTGAAGATACTATTAGTGGTTTTCAGGAAATGCCTCGCACAGTAAAGACACAATTGGAAAAACTAAAACAAAAATCATCTGATACAGCTGGTTTAGAGTCAGTGATTTTAATTTGTGAGGGCTGCAGAATTATGTTGCGTAGAAATCTTTCTATAGAAAAAGGTCTGGTCAATGGTTCAATGGGTACTGTTAAAGGCTTTAAAAAAGATTCATCAGGAAAAATTATATCAATATGCATTTTATTTGACAACCATGCTACCGAAAAATACATTGAACGAGTAAATGTCAAATTTGAAATTATGAAAAATGTTTATGTTAAAAGATCCCAATTCCCCATTGTTTTGTCATATGGTATAACTATTCACAAAAGTCAAGGAATGAGCCTGAATTGTGTAATGATTAACTTGGGTCCTAACATTTTTGAAAGTGGCATGTCTTATGTTGCTTTATCCAGAGTCACAAGTTTAGAAGGTTTAAATCTTCTTAAATTTGATGCAAGTAAAGTTTATGCCTCACCAAATGCTATTAAGGAATATAATCGTCTTAGAAAGGAATACAGATTGGATTTGCCACAATTAGCTGTATGTTCCAGAAAATACTCTGAGAGTAAAATGGTTGTTACATCTGACATATCAGTAATTGTTAGTGAAAAAAATAATAAAAACCATATTACTGATTTAAATTACTTTGTCTTTAAAGGCTTTACAAATACAGATCATTCGTGTTACGGAAATGCTATGTTGCAAACTCTCTTCTGTATACCAGAATTTGTTAAAAAAATTCAGGAAAGAGTTATTGATCCTGGTCCTACAACAAAAGCTTTGAAACAAATATTCACTACTTTGCAAAATCCACAGATTGAAACCGTAGATACACTTGAAGTCAGAAAAACACTTCATGTAAAGTTTCATGATGGTACTGATCAAGACCCGTTAGAATTTTTTGATTACCTACTGGAAAATTTGTCAAAAGAAAATGTCAATGCCATAGATCTTTTTCAACTGAAGCAAGATCTTTGGGAGAAATGTAGTAATTGCCCAAGTTATCGAGATATATGTATTAGTACAGAACCATTTAATGCATTTATTGTGAGATTTCCACATGACTTTAATAATAGGGAAGATGCAGTTGATTTCAATGATCTTCTAACACGATGGCAGACTGAAAACATTGCCTGTGTTCATTGCAAAAACAGAACTAAAATGTGTCAAACTCGATTAAATTCTTGTGGAAAATATTTGTTTGTGCAACTAGCCAGATTTTCTTCAACAAATGTCTCTATGGGTCCGAATAGAACTTTTAAAATTACGTACCCTATAACAGGATTTTCAAACCAAAAGGTTTTAATAAATAATATAAACTTTAAAACAAAATCTGCTATTTTGCATAAAGGAAAGTTCATTGATTCAGGCCATTGTATAACAATGGTGCATTCAAATGAAAACGAGATCAATAAATGGACTGTTTGTGACGATATGAAAATAACAGATCGTACACGTTTTGTAAAAAATCTTGCAGATGTTTACATTTTGCTTCTACAGAAATGTTAAATTAAGAAATTGTCAATATAAGGTAAAATATTTATTCAGCTACAAAAAGAAATATTTTGCTGAAAATTTCATCCTCCATAACTACACATTTTATAACAAAATCAGAATACAGTTGTTTCATATATACTCATTATTATTTTTATGCTTCTTATGTGTTAAAACAACATAAGATTTTATTAATAGCTTTCACACACGCTTAGTAGTGTCTCTTTCCAAAGTGGTTGCAAATGTGTTTTGCACGAGGGAATAAAATTATTTGCAAAAATGAACATGATTCGTTTATCATTATCATTATGAAGATGAGAAACAATCCGTTAAATACATTTTTTTGTTAAAAATTACTTTTATTATTTTAATTGTTTACAGAATAATCAATGTTTGAACTGTATATTTCATATTACCAATACTGATTTTGATATGTGCAGTCTTTTACATACTTGCCTCGTTTGAATCTTATCTGCTTCATATTAAATTGTTATTAAAAAACTTGAGATATTAAAAAAAATGGAACTTGCAAAGCAAATTAAAAAAATTAATTTATTTCCAAAATTTTAAGCCCGAGAAGGGACAGATATTAAAATTATTTTATTTAGTCAATGCTACAATAATGTTGCATTTTTATATTAAATCTTGCTCAGTCTATTTAATCTTAAAAAATTAAATTTAAATTTGAAACATGATATTAAAGCAACTTTAAAACATTTCATTTAGAAATCTAAATAAATCTTCAACTTTTTTTTCAGTTTTACATGCATTATGCAAAATTTGTATTGTAGCAAATTCTAACAGACAAGAAACATGAGAAGTTCAAATAATTTAAAAAGTTGAAGATTTATTTAGATTTCTAAATGAAATGTTTTAAAGTTGCTTTAATATCATGTTTCAAATTTAAATTTAATTTTTTAAGATTAAATAGACTGAGCAAGATTTAATATAAAAATGCAACATTATTGTAGCATTGACTAAATAAAATAATTTTAATATCTGTCCCTTCTCGGGCTTAAAATTTTGGAAATAAATTAATTTTTTTAATTTGCTTTGCAAGTTCCTTTTTTTTAATTTATTGATTAAAAAAATCAGTTGATTTAACCATGGATTAAAATCATTGACACCCTATATACTACAGATATTATATAACGTGTGCTTCATCCATATATCTGCATGCTGCCTGCCTAACAGTTAATAATTTCGGATTTTTTCTTTCTTGTACATAAACATAAATGACAAGCTGAAGTGCACACCGCTATTGACATATAGCTCAAATTTAATTAGGGGCCCCGCCTCCATATTGAAATTTTAACAAACTCTAAAATTTTCAATACGAGAATCCAATTTTGACATCATATTTTGATTCTTCGGTAAATTTTAACTTCGGGTAGCAAACGGGAAGTCATTCGGTCAAGTAATTTAGGAATTACGCAAATGTAAAATTTGGAATTTTTAATGTTAACCCTTTGAGTACTTCTGTTGGTAAAATGTTGAAATGATTGATGACACCAGAATTTACGAACAAATTTACTTGAAAATAAGTAAAAAGCTTTTCTTCACGTACATTATAAAAGGAAAATTTTATTCCATAATTCTGGTGCCATTGTAGAATTTAGTGATTAAAATTAAATGGTATATATTATGTACCACCACCCTTCAAGGGATTAAATTCCTTTTTAATAGTTGCAAAACAAATTACAATGCAGTCAGTTTTGAAAGCATAACTCAAAAACTACTAAGCGGAATGAGCTGTAATTTTGAATTCGCATATTTAAAGCTTTTAGAAAGTTATTTCAATAAAACAATTTATAGATTGCATTAATTTTTTTTTTCGAATATTAATCTTATAATTTATATATTCATTGTCCTCCCGGAATTTTGAAACTTAATTAACCAATTTTGTTTCCTTTAATGATTTTGGAAAAAGAAGACTTCACTTAGTAAAATATATATTTTTCAAGTGATTTAAAATAATTACACACTAGGGGAAAAAAGGCTAAAAACTTTTCATCAGGAAAACAAGGAAGGAATCATATGTTCCCTTAATGATTTTGAAAAAAGAAAAAAAAAACAATAAAATATATCTTTTTCAAGTGATTTAAAATAACTAAACACTAGGGGGGGGGGGGAACAACTAACAATATTTCATCAGGGAGAACTCTATCTCTACCCCCTCAACGACATTGAAAAGAGCGATTCATATTTGGTTGTTGTAGATGCTTCGAATTATATTCTCCAGACTTAAGCTAAAAATAATTTTTAACAAATAATAATAATAATAATAATAATAATAAAACCGACTTTAAGGGATTGCTTCTTGTTTGTGTCTTTTTGTGACAATTCTGTATACTTATCCACATTAGAGTCCTGCAAAAAAAGTAAAAAGCCATATTGAAATTTTAACAAACTCTAAAATTTTCAATACGAGAATCCAATTTTGACATCATATTTTGATTCTTCGGTAAATTTTAACTTCGGGTAGCAAACGGGAAGTCATTCGGTCAAGTAATTTAGGAATTACGCAAATGTAAAATTTGGAATTTTTAATGTTAACCCTTTGAGTACTTCTGTTGGTAAAATGTTGAAATGATTGATGACACCAGAATTTACGAACAAATTTCCATTTTGTTCGTAATGGAATATGCGGCATATGCGATCACATGCTTGGCACCAAATGAAAGAATGTCACCAACATTTGGCAAAAGAATTGGCTTTCAGGATTTGAAGGAATTTTTACAGCATGCCATATCCAAAATATCCTATTCTATTGATATAATGGTACACCGACCCAAACCCGGAAATTCCAACGATTTTGGCCAAATTTTTTATCTTACCATTTTGGATTAAGAGCAGACCATTGGGCTAGGTCACATGTTCAAGGAAATTCGATAAGGGGGTGATTTTTTTGTCACTACAGGTCAATGCATTTCAGTGTGAATAAAAGTTGAAAGTTATTAAGTTTTTGAACAGTTGGCAGTAAACGAAGCCGCACGAACATTTTGCCAAATTTGGCGAAATGGTGGTGACATTGCGAGATTTGGCGAGAAAATATACTTTTAAGATCACGAATACTAAAACACATGCTTGGCACCAAATGAAAGAATGTCACCAACATTTGGCAAAAGAATTGGCTTTCAGGATTTGAAGGAATTTTTACAGCATGCCATATCCAAAATATCCTATTCTATTGATATAATGGAAAGTTTTGTACCACTGTGTAGTGCAAGTATTTTTTAATAATATTAAGTTTAGAAAAATCTAATTTAGTTTTTAAGTTTTACTATTTTTTTTAATGTTTTGTGTTGATTTATTCTCTGGAATGGATCTATCAGATAACCTTGCTAGGAATTTCTCCTAATGAACCTGGGGGTAAAACTATCCCGCCGAAGGCAAGACAATCACTGTACCCAAGTTCTAGAGAACTTTTAACAAACATGAACAGGATGAATCTTGTGTGCTCTACGGTCGGTGAGGGCAAAGCCACCTGCACATCACCCCCATCTCCCAAGTGATTGACGACATGGAGGCTGTGACAGCATAGCATGCAATGGTAGAACCCATGTCGCCCTAAGGAGAACCACTGTGCTACACTTGGGGATGTGCTGAAGTTTCCCAGCAGCTTCAGAAACCAGATTCATCTCGAGAGGGAGCCCTTGATTAGTTTTTGAATCCCAGGTTTCTACAGTGAGACTCCAGTAAGGTTTGGAGGTGATGATGTCATGGACTTTCCCCTAGCAACCAGACCGATTCAGCCCCTTTCATACCTCCTATGAGTGGGTACCTCTATTTAGCAGTGGTACAGATATCTAAGTAGCAATGTGGAATTGGAGATGCCCAGTAGTGGATGTGTATCTTTGAGTGCTCACTCTCGAAACATCAAGAGCTTACTAAATTAAGTTTTTTTTTCATTTCTTCTAACATTTCCATTATGTTTACTGAATTCAGCCACTTAGAGAAAAATAGGCTATAGCTTTAATTTTCTGAAAGAATCTATGAAAATGATAATAATATACAATATGTTAATACAGAATTGCTAATAGCAGCAATTACTGAACAGTTCAGTATATATATAGTTACTGGAAAGTGGGTACTTTTACATTATACTAACAACATTGTGGCCAAACGTAATGGCTGACACAAAATGAAATTCACATGAAATGAAACATTTGAAAAAAATAATAATAACATTGTTGGTATGAAAGAGAACATTTAAAAATACAACATTTGAAAATTACAAAGTTTCATAAAGTATTTTATTAGTTGAATTCAAATACAGTAGACTCCCTCAAATCAGCAAATTCCTAAAATCCGCACATTGTTTCCGATGTAAACAATGAAAATTACAGTTGAAATGTAGGTGTAAAATTAAACTTTTTTTATATCATTCTGTACACATTTTAAAATGTAATTCTGTTTAATATGATTCAACTCATGTTTTTTCATCAAGGAAGTATAAATTTATTTCTGAAAAAATTCAAAACAGTGCTGATATTAATGGCGATCATGGTATTTTTAACAATTAATTTATCTATTAATCAAGCTTTTTTTATTATTAAGTATGTCTAAACCTGCAATAAAACTTTGTTATTTTAAAATTTTGATGTGAATGGTACATTTATAAGGTGAGTTTCACAGAATAATTCAAGAAAAAATTATCTCATCATCATTATGCATATTTAGTTATGCATTATTTAATATCCACTTGACCTTTACTTTTAATATTTTAAATGTTTTTTAGATTTTCTTAATTTTTATTATTTTACTTTATTGTAAGCATTCATTATAATTTCGAGTGCATTATTGAATTCAAATTATTGTTTAAAAAATGTAAACAAAACAGACCAGAAATCCACAAAATACTAAAATCTGCACAACCTCTTGTTTTAAGCTATGCAGATTTAAGGCAGTCTACTGTATAAAATGAAAGAACAAATATTATACAGTAAAGTAATAAAGTAAAACTCAATTTAAACTGCAAGCATGAATGCGTAAATATGTTTCCTTTTAGCATTGCAATTGCAGTACACATTTCTTTTTTTTTTAATGAAGACATTCAAAAACTTTTTTTATGCACAATTCCAAAGCCCTGAAACAATTTTATTGCAGCTTCCGCATCATCAGGTAACTGCCAAATGGTAAAATACATCTCAGCGTTAGTAATAAAGTGTAACTTATAACTTTATAATAAATATTTTAGATTCGAAAAATAGCAAATTAAAATGTTTTGTGAGATACAATTAAATAATAATAAAATGAGTCACATTCAATAAATAGCAAATCACAATGTTTGGCATGGTTTGCAATAAAAATCCTTTGTGGATGAGGTTGAAATAAATAGCGCAGTAGCCTACATTTTGGCATGGTGTTGGTATAACAGAAAAGTACCAGAAAGTGTTTGTGTCAAAAATATTAGAATATTGTATGCTAATGCAGCCAATGGCAAATCTTACTATTTCTTGCATAGCACATAAACAAAAATAGAGAGGTTTGGTCAGGGGAGTTTCAAGGTTCATTGCATTTTCCATCACAGACACCTTGAAATTCTGGTGATTTTCAAGGTAAATTCTGATGGAATGAAACATCAAAGGTTGTGGAACTTGGTGAAACATACTACAATTGATATTATAATGTTGGTTTTCAATTTAAGACATTTACAAATTGATTATTAATTAGTTTATCATATTATTGTTTTTGATTATATTAAATAACATGAACTTTCTGAATAATATCCTTAAAATATGGAACTAAAATTTTATTATCATTAAAAAAAATAATAATTATTGAAAAAAAAAAAAGTAAAAGAACGGAAACAAGTTTATGAAAATGAATTGCAAAAACATCAATAAATATAAACAAATTACTTAAAAATATACTAGAATTACATATCACACACATTTTCAGTTTAACCTGTAATTCTTGTCGTTAAGTCCCAGGCATGACATTGTCATTACTTTACATTGCAATGAGCAAAAAATTTACAATGTGACTTACTTAACTTGCAAATCAAATGTTGCTGGTTTACATTTAATTTTTAATGGACTACATAAAAAAAATCAATTAATAAAAAAAGAGATATCAGACATGAATAAAATTTCATTAAATATTTAACCATTACACAATATATTCTAAATAGTAGAAGTAGATTATTGTAGTATTTTTTATTATAAAACTCCTTAAAATTACATATTGTGCTATCATCTAGAAAAAACCAAAGAGAAAAATGTTTCCTAAAAAAAAAAAAAAAAAATCAAATATTTCACTAAAGCCATCTGTTTTTATGCACCTTTTGGAATATTAAAAAATACTTAAGGGAGTACTTATTTAGTTTTAAAATAATTTAAACTAACAATTACAGAATTCTGGCAAAACATGAGCTTCATTTTTACAGATTTTCTTGTTATAACAGAATTTTAGAATAATCTACATAAAATTTTAACTGTTTTAATGTTAAATCATAAATATGTAATAAAATGCTTCATTTTCAGCTGATTATGTCAGGTGTGGATTTTTTTCAAGTATCATAGGTTATATTTTGGAAGAGTGTCTTTTTTTTTTATTATTCTCGCTTAATTGGCTGTCACTTTGAAATAAAATAATAAAATGAAAAATGCTCAACATTAAAATCTTAGTCAGAACAAGCTGTAAAAATTTAGCAATGTTTAATTTGTTTGCATTCATTATTAGACTTTATATAGAGAAATTTTCACAAAAATGGGGTTTTTTTTAGATGAGAGTACAATAAATACTTATGTTGTACATAATTTCACAACATTTTTATCCGATGTGAAATCATTTGAAAATGCCACAGAGCATACCAACTACTATAATACTACCAACTTTTCTTCTTTTTTTATAAACATAAAATAATTTGAAGTTTATTTACAAACTGTAAATACATTTTTCAAACAGATTTCTAAATGGAGATTTTTAAAAAGCCGATACGAAAATGTAATTAATATGAATAAAACATAAAATTGAAATATTTTTTTTTTATCATGTAAAATATTGTTGTTCTTGTTTATATTTAATATATAAAAAAATCATTATGACCAATTTTGAAATATTTTCTCAGTTGTGCTATTAGATCGATTGTCTGCAACTCAAATTTACTTTAAAATCAAAGCCACCGTATTAAATGTCGGCATTCGCCTAGAATTATCCATTATTTGAAGAACTCGTTGATAAATGATGTATAATTTTTATCTCAAACAAATAACATACTGGAATCAAATAATCAATTTAGATTGAAAGATAATGAAACATAGAGCAAAATTAAAAACTAGATTTTTCAAGCAAATAATTTCACAACGTAAAAAAAAATCTGTAAATTATTGTTATACCAGAATAAGTAAAATTCAGTGAAATGACATAAATTTTAACACACTCATAAAAAGCAATACTTACGGCTTCCTGTAATTCCTATTCGAGCTCATTCTGAAACAAAAATTGATCAAAGTAAAAATCCGGAAACTGATTATAAATACTTTAAAAATACCCCAAAGAATTTAACATAGTATTCATTTTTAAAACAAGCATGATATAGCATGCCAATGTCAGTAATCATACAAGTCCGCACGGCACTAATTTTTGAAAGAATGATTCATATCAACTTGTTTGTTTGTTTGTTTGTTTGTTGGGGCTTGAGACCTATGCTACGCCGAAGGCGGCTTTGTCTCAAATAATCTAACTCATATCAACTTCAGCTCAGATTTTAGCAGACGATTTCAAACGCACAGCTGAGTTTAGAGTGCAGCTGAACTACCTTTTAATTTAGCAATTAAAAAAAAATCATGGAGGCAATCATCTAGATCGTAAAAAAATACTGCACTTCCGACAATAAATTAATTGTTGACATTTTTAAATTCCTTTGCCATTAGCATAATTATTATTAAAATAAGTAATTTATAGACGTGGTTTAAAGAAGCTGCTGGGTAGAGTCAGAAAACGCACTGAAAATATTTCCCAAATGTCGCTGCGATCGACACTCTTGCGTAAAGTTGTAAACATTGTAAAAACAAAACATGTACTAGTAAGCTGCTCACTGGGCCCAATACTCGATTCGACAACAACAACGTTAGTACACGGAGTAAAATAGCCGGTAACAAATGCTGTGAATACTTAAATGGTATCTTTTTTCTTTTATTTGGATAGTATTTAACAAACTTTAAAATCATCAACGATAGTATTCATGGCTACAAACCGACGAGATTGTCATTGTTTTGTGCCCGATTGTCGCACTCAATACAAGAACAGCAAACTTTCCATGTTTTGCGCACCCAAAGATGAAACTATGCTAAAAAAATGGAAAATATTAATTCGTCGTTCTGATAAAGAATTAACCACAAAATCTTGTGTATGTGAACTTCACTTTCAAAAAGATTTGATTATGAAAAATTATGTCCATGTTATCAATGGTGAAACAGTCACTATTCCTAGAGGCAAGCCTATTTTAAAACCAAATGCTATTCCCACGATATTTCCAAATCGCCCCAGGAATATCCTAATTACGCTTCCAAAAAAGCGAAAATCTCTTGAACGTACATTATCAGTTAAAATAGAGACTGTTGAAAATTCATTGTCAAAAAATAAAAATTCAAAAATTTCAGTTACTCTAGAGGATCTAAGAAACATAAAACTACCAACTAAATTCTGGAGCGTTATAAATCCTGCAAATGATAAAAATAGTTTAATCTTTCATATTAGTGCACTTAAATTTTCAAAAAATTACCCTACTTTAATGACTGAAAGATTAGTTATTGTGAAAGATGAAGACTCAAAACTAAAATGTGAAGTATTCTTAAAGGGACTTAAAGTTGAAGAATATCCAGATATATCATCAAAAGAAATGCTCCAAAATATTTTAAGTTCAGTAAACCTGCGTAAAATTTGTGAAGGAGCTGGAATAGGGCCTGACTAAGAGATTTTTGTGATCCTGTAAATTGATTGGTTTGGATTTGGATATTACTGTCAATCATTCTTTGCACACAATAGGTTCAAACCCAGTTTTAAACATTTTGATATTAGAATAGACCTTTTTTTGAACTAAATAACACTGTACTATAAAAATAGCAAATGTTTTCTATTATGGATAATTGTACATATGAATTCCTCTTAATTTCAGGAATTTTTCCTGATTTCAGAAATTTTTTTAATTGTTTTTCAATGACTGTTACAAGAAAATTAAAGTTGAAAGGAGTTGTTTAGAAAGCATTTAATTGTAATTATAGTATTTGATTTTAGTTTGTTTTATTGCTTACAATCAAATTTACCCTAATCATATAGTAATCCCATCTCTCTTTTTCTTTCTTTCCTCTAATTTCAGGATTTTTTTAATAGAGCTACAAACACCTGTTCTATTGTAACTTTAAATTTTGCTGCTCGCCAAATGGTAGAAATTTATTTGTTAATAAACTGTGAGAAAGGGAAATACTTCTGACATAAAGAAACAATGTCAACAGTTTGTCATTTAAAAGTTAAATATTTATATAGTTAATTTGGCAGATTTGATCACATGTTTTTCATAAGATCACTTCAAATTTTCAATATAAACTTGAAACTCTGCTGGTCTGGAATGGAATAATAAAGCTGAGTGTATCTAAAAGGGCATTTTTAACACTTTCCAACCAAGTTGAAAAAATGTTTATGACTTCGGTTTGTCTGCCGTCTGTCCGTGCTCTAAATCCCGTAAATATGCTCGAATTGCCTTGCAATTTTTATATGTCATTGTCGTTATCTATAGTGCGTTCCCTATTTCAACTGAAGTGTGTAGCACTTATAGTTTTTTTTACAGGGACCCTCAAAAGAATTCCGTTACATTACGGTCTATGGGGAAAAATCATTTGCAGTTTATTTTAATGATGTTACACAATTGTAAACACATTGTAATTGATATATATCACTAAGGTGTATTACAAGAAGCTTAATATGGAATAGGGTGTGCATAGCACTTATAGTTAATTTACAGGGACAGTCAAAAGAATTCCATTACATTACGTCTATGGAGAAAAATCGTCTGCGGTTTATTTAAATAATGTTTCGCTATTTTAAACGCATTGAAATTTATATATATCACTAAGGTGCATTACAAGAGTCTTACTACAGAATATTGTGTGTATAGCAGTCATCGTTCATTTACAGAGACACAGAAGAATTTTCTACTGTCTGTTAACCTTTTGCTTACGGTGGGATTACCGTAGTCCCAAGAAAAAGACTGTCGAAAAATACGGGGTTGGGATTATCGTCATCCCGAAAATTTCCACCCCTCAAAGATGGAGTGCAGGAAATCCTTAATAGCGTTTGGCTCAACGGGGGTCTCATTGGGTATTGGAGAAGGGAAATTCTATAGGGAATATATTAGTTATCATAGGGAAATACAGGAAAAACTTATGCAGCAAAGAAAGTAAACATTGTTCAAGCGCACGATTTGAAGCTGTTTTACCTCACTTCCTCCAAATTAGTGGAAGATAATTTTTGTTTGTGATATTAATATGAAGGGAATAGATTATTTTCAGTAAATTGTTTTAGTATTTTAGTATCGCTGATTCTGATTAAGTTTTTCTTCTTAGAATGTTAAGTATTGCGGGTTTTTTTTATTTCGACAATAGTACACTAGATATCTTAAAATAATATACGTAACTTTATTTACTGAACTCAACAAAAATGATATTATTATATATATATATATTACTATCTAATAAAAATACAGTTAATTTTGTAAAATTTTTATGTATACATTTTTATGTAAAATTAATTACTTTTACACAGTAGAAAACAGTTAGTTTTATGCTCACACACAACTTAATAATCATGTTTTATATTCTTTGCATGGAATTGAACTTTGTCTGTTTCAGAATGATATTAATAAGTAATGAAATGCTAACGATATTTACAATTAATTTACTCCGCAATCATCTGATTCGAAAAAAAGTAATTGAAGTTATGCAGAAAATAATACAAGTTACATTAATTGTTCTTTATATATTTTTTAAACATATGATTATAAACAAATATAAATGTCGTACAAATGTAAGTCCTAAGCATTTTTCTGCTATGTTCAAAGAGGCAATAGCTGTTCCAAAATCGTTTCGGAAAACAATTGTTATTGCCGTACTTTTTTCTCGGAAACTTCTGAAGCGAATTCAATACTTTATTTTATTTTTATTTTGTATTATACTTAGGTATTACACTTATTATATAATTAGTATTATGTTTATTAAACTTTGTATTATACTTATATATAAATAAGGGTTGTCTTTCAAAATTCATTCATTTTCAACAAAGTTAATTAACGCTGTTCTCAAATACAAAGGGCTTACTATCAGATACATTTTAAAATTCGTTTTTGTTCAGAAACGCATGAAACAGGCAGATGTTTTTATTCAGAAACTTTGCAATCGAAACACGTTTTCCATTTTTTGATAAAGGCAGAAGATCTTTTATAAAACACCGTCAAAGTCCGCGTTTTGAACCGAATTCCTGATTCTCCTTCGCACGAAAGGAGAAAAACCTGTTGTCACGTGACACGAAAAGCTTATAACACGACAACTAATTTATTTATCAAAAAATTGAAAACTCATTTCGATTCCAAATTGCTTCAATAGTCAGGCCTGCAAATTTTATTATTTTGCGTTTAAAAATGCGTCAGAAAGTTTTGCGTTGCAGATCATTTGAGAACCACATTCAAAATAAAGTAGAATGTTTAGTTTATGAACCTATTGCACTTTTTAATTTCATTTATTGCCGAATGACCATTTATTGTTTAATAAACGTCAAAAATATGAAAAGGAATTTCTTTTAAATCGTTTTAGTAATTCTCGAGAAAAATGAACTTTACTCCCAGCTATTTTCTATATGATTTCTCTAGTGTTATTGCTTGCTTTAGTATTATTATTCTAAGGTTGGCTGGGGGGGGAGGGGGGGGCATTAAAATTAGAGAGACTCAAAATCAAAAAAGCACATTTCATAAATTAGCAAGGCATAATTTAATTTCAACACAGCGGTTTTAAATTCCACGTACGGGAAATATAGTATTGAGTTGTTCGAAAATATACAGCACACACGTAAACTGTACATGTTTAGTTTTATTTATTTTTTTATTTATCCATAAAAGTTATATATATATATATATATATATATATATATATATATATATATATATATATACATATATATATATACATGTGTGTGTGTGTGCGTATTAACATTTAGTTTAGAGGAGGCCCCATTAGTGGCTGAGAGGTTCTGCTCTCAAAACTGGTAGATAGGAGGTCCTGGGTTCAAACCCCAGTCACGCTCGTCGACCTAACCGTTCGGAGTTTTCCGTGGTTTTCTTCGAACCTTGCCGTAAATACGGGTTATGATCCCTTAGAAAGACCCCCACTGATGCCATCCCCCCTAGGGCCTATATCCCTTGTGTAAATAATCGTCCGTCATAAATCAACTAACCAACCTAGCATCAGTTTAGAGGAGCTAGGTTTTTTTTAGTTATCTTCTCTCATTTTTTGCACATTGAAAAAAAAAATGCTTATTTAAGGATTTTTTTTTTTTAACTTATTTAATTTTTAAATGTATCTGAATGCTTGGAGCTGTTATTAAATAAAGTATTTTTGTATTAGCATACAATATTTTTTCTTATTTTACTTATAACATTTGCTTAATATTTTTATTCAGATTTCTACTACTATTTCCGTATAGTAATATTCGACTAATTTAAGTACAACATAAATTATAATACAATTTGGAAATAGCGATTTATTTTTTTTATTTAAAAAGTAAATACCCAACTGTTAACAACAAACCCGTTGGATATAACTTTATTCTTCTTTACTGTTTATACCGATTTCTATGTATTTATTTCTACCTTTTTCTTCTCCTGAATATTTTTTTTTTCTAGTTATAATCTAAATCGTGACGGGAAAAAAAAAACTTTTATTTAAATAAATTATTTTTGTATTACTTATTTAATTTTTAAGTGTATCTGAAAGTTTACAGCTATTTTTAAATAGTATTGTGCCTAGTTGTTTGTGTTATAAAATGAGTATGTAAATGTTTTGCTTATCACATTAGTTTAATTTTTTATTCAGATTTCTGTCACTATTTCCGAATTTTCGCTAATTTAAGTACAAAATAAATTATAAAACACTGGAAGTGTAAGTTTATTTCTGAATGAAAAAAGTTAATGTCTTACTGGGAACACTAATTCCGTTGGATAAAACTTTATTTTTCCTTACTGTTCTTTGTTGCGATACCCATATATTTATTTTTACATTTTTCTTCTCATGGAATTTATTTTTTCTTATAATCTGAATCATGATAAAAAGAAAATAAATGTTTATTTAAGGAAATTATTTTTATTTGTTTATTTAATTTTTTAAAGTATCTGAAAATGTAAAGCTATTTTTAAATAAAGTATTTTTATATTAGCATAAAAAATTCTTCTTCTTTTTTTTTTGCTTGTAACATAACATTTTCTTTTATATTCTCCTTTTCAAAATATAAACCACTATTTAAACGTTCATTGTAAGTGTTTTTCTGCTTATTTTAAAGAGACATCACTCAATTATTTCAAAACCTAATCACTTGAATTTAATGACTTCACAGAAAAAGTGCAATTTTCATATCCATATAACATTTAAACCTTATTTATAACGATAAGCTATTACTTTTAACAGACAAAAAGGTTTCCTTTAGGGAAAAGTAAATCCCGAAATTTCTCACGATTGAAAGTCGTTAGCGGACGCGCCTAATGATTCCAGATGTTCTACCGTCACCTGGGGTGTGATGCTTCTGAAGAAAGGGGGATGAAACGGTCAATTTTTCCCGTAATCGGAGGATATTTAAAGTATTCATTTCCCGTAAGCTACAGGTTAACAGTAATTCCTGGAAGTGCGTTTTAAGTTACTGAACACGATTTTAAATTTAACTCGCTTTTTGTTTTTTACGTGGTTTGTATAAATTCTGTAGATCATATATAGGGAAGCACAAAAGTTCGCAAACACATTTACGTTTATTGACAGAAACTCCAGAAGGAGAATTTTAAACTGTGCTACGCGTTTCTTAACTGAACTAAAATTTAGCATCCTATGTAGTATATATACAAATCTATAGATCATATACAGGACTGAATAAAAGTATTCGGATATTTTTCCGAATATTGTATACGTTGGAAATTCCTGAAATTATGTTTTTAAATATGTTATGCATTTTCCAAATTGTTTACTTAGATATTATCTTTCAGCTTATTAAACGGTATGATTTGTAAAATTATTTTGGAAGCGTTGGAAAGTGTTACATAATCTATGCTTGACGCATGATTTTTTGTTCTTGTTAAATTAATTGGTAGACTTGTTTTATAAAAAGTAGAAATGATGGTTTTTTGATTTTTTATAGTAAATTGATTTCATAAATATATTAAAAGACTCATCATTGAAAATTGTAGTGTTGCCTGAAATTTGTATGCTGTTCTGACAAAGAAGCAAGCTTAAATTTTTACCCATCAAATGGTGTTATTCAAATGCTGGAGTTGTGAATTTTTCAATATGAAAAAGTGTGTATGTCAGAAAGTTGAATTTAAGAAAGGATCTGAAGCATAGGCTCCACACATTGTTTTGAAAATTATACCTTAAATGAACATTATGAAATTTTACATAAAGTCATAGAAGAAATTTATGGAAGATTTGATTTTATGTGAACATCGATTCAATCACCATCAATATCACCATGCAATTCCAAGCAAATTACAGGAGGCACCTCTAAAACAGTCTGTTCAGCACAGGACACTTTCTACTATATAATTAGGAATTCAAGCACTCGAATACACAAATCTGGTGGAGAAAAAATATAACTTCTCGCTTCAGGAAAATCCAGTGCAAGCCCATTGCATTACATGTATTTTTAATTTGTTCATAATTATTTTTTTGCACAATTTTAGATTTCATGCGATATTGATGTTCTGTGTTTATATGACAAGGTAAAAATGATCAGAATTTGAATATCTAACACTTTACACGTTTACAATAAATAGGGCAATTCCATAAAAGTGTCAACTTTTATATAAAAAAAAAAATTAATAATTTTTATAAATTAAGTTAAAAGATATATTGAAATATATTCCAAGTTTTCAAAAGGTTTTAGATTCAAAACGTTTAGATTATAGCTGAAAAATAAAATATTTGCAGTTTTGTACAAATAGTATTTTTGAAAAAAACTGTGAAAAAGAATGTAATTGTTGTTTATTTTGTATTTT
Source organism: Maratus michaelseni (assembly GCA_963931845.1). Classification (NCBI taxonomy): domain Eukaryota; kingdom Metazoa; phylum Arthropoda; class Arachnida; order Araneae; family Salticidae; genus Maratus; species Maratus michaelseni. Next base: position 194,167,655 of record OZ007587.1, read on the forward strand.
CTTAATAAATGAATGCATGTAGTAAAATATTTAATGGTTTACAATAGTTATAAAGCCATATACTTGATAATAATACATGCAAAATAAACTAAGTAATTGTGCTTGATATGCTTTTGAAAAAGCTGTCAAATGTGAATAATTATGTAATGTAATTTCTTATGACCATTCTGGCTAATAAAAAAATTTCCGTCACTTCAAATGAGTTAATAATTACCACCCTAAAACAGGTAGGTTACACTAAATTATAATTTTATACTGCTTATACATCATATTTAAGATATGTATTTGTTTGAAAACTGAATGGTTTCTTAATTCACAAAAGTTTCCAGTTTTAAATACCAGGTTAGTTTCATGGTAGCAAAAATGTCATTCCGTCACACTATGAGAAAACGCTCAAAAATGAAAGAATAAAATAGCTAAAAAAAATTTTCATTTTTTTAAAAAATCTTTTAATCAATAATAGTTATGTGCAAACTGAAAAGACAATTTTCATTTGAAAATAGCTTCAGAGTAATTGCTAACTTAATTCTATAGCTCAAAATGTCATTCCGTCACATATGGAATTGCCCATAATGATTTCAATGGCACTTTAGCATTAGTCAAAGGGACAATTCTCCTGTACCAATGGCTGTGATCAGTGAATCTATATGCCGTTTTAAGTTCCATTTATGGTGATAAGTAGTCAAAGATTACCCAGAACAGTCACTGGTTTTAGACTTAATGCCCCAACATCTGTACACTTTCTGGATAATTAAGGTGACAAGACATCTCTGTTTATACAGTCCCGGTTTTAGACTTAATATCCAGGCATCCTGACACCTTTCTAAAATATCTGTCTCGGTTTTTAACAAAACTCCTAAATTAACACATTTTCCATAAATTCAGCTAAAAAAATTAATATGAAAAGTTCTATTTATTTTTATGGGAAGGGGTGCTAGAGACAAACATTGTATGAAAGTGTGAATAATTTGATTACTCAAAGGAAATTATTATGACAATTTGAATTATTGCACGTATTTATAATTTAATATCAATTCTAAATGAAGTGCTTTTTATGCCTGATAAAAATTTACTATTTACAAGCTCATTGCATTTTATGTCTAATAGTTTAGGCTAATAAAAGAAAGTTTCGCTCTGTGTGTGCGATGTCTAGGAAAATGTAGCACACCTAGAAGTCTGAAAATTTGGATTTAGGTAGTCCAAGGCAGGTCCTGATGCACCCGAGTCTCAGGATTTTAATATTTTGATAACTAGCTTAGATGTTAAAAACTCATTAAACATTGCAAAAATGTGATCTTTTTATCTGAAAATGGCAGTAACCACAAAAGTAATAAATGAAAGCAGGTGCAAACGTTTCAGTGAGACAGGAAAGATATTGCTACAATGGAGGGTTTACTAGATAAAGATTCCAGTTACAAATTTTAAGGTATATACAAAATTTTAAAACTTTTTAACCCTCTGAGCGTTTTGAAAAAGGGTAAAATTGTAATGTTGTTTTCTCTGCATTTTATCTTAAATGTTAAAAAAATATTATTCTTTCAGCATTATAAATAAAACTTAATTACAAATATGAATGTAACCCTTGACAGTATTAATCATTCTTCAATGTTTTGAAAATTCATTAGATCTATAGAATTATATTATCTTAAACATTGCATATATTTGAGTGAAACCTGGTGCTTAGTGAACGGAATATTACGTTCCACACGTTAAGCTACGGATTTGATTGGTATATACGTTTTGTATTGATATACAGTAGACTCTCTAAAATCCGCAACCCTAAAATCTGCAATTTTCTAAAATCCACACATTGTTTCAGATGTGAACAGTGAAACTTACAATTAAGATATAGGGGGAAAATTTAAGCTTTTTTATTTTTATATCATTCCGTACTCTAGGGGTGCACAACCTTTTTAAGCAAAGGGCCACTTACAAAAATGACTGGGTTGTCGAGGGCCACCATCAGAAATTTTTTGTTTCGAGGAGGTGGAACTAGGGGGGGGGGGGGTGTCAGATTAAAAAAGATTTAGCCCTCTAGGTTCCTTCGTTCCAGTAAAGTTCCAGTTCCTTCCTTCCAATTCTGTTGGCAATGATATATCAACAGTTTACGTTTGTATTTATACCAGAGATATAGCTAAGATTATTTTCAAAGAGTGAAAATACTCCGTGACTTTATTTGAAGGAATAAATTTAGCTTTAAAGATTGCCAGTGCCGAATTCTGCTTTCATGAATGAAGGTGGAGAGGAGGAGAAACATACATTATTCTAAATTGTACTTCTTAACATATTCAGTCATAAAATGTGGATATCAAAGGGGTGCACAACCTTTATAAAAGGAAGGGCAGTCACGAAAATGACTGGATTGTCGAGAGGAGCCAACATCCATAGGGTGGACAAAATTTTGTTTCGGGCAAGGAGGTGGGGGGGGGGGGGAGGGGTCGGCCTAAAAGTTCATAAAAATGCTAATTTTAAAAGGAGGGTTAGCTCCCTATACTCAACCACCTCCTTGGTCAGCATGACACAATTAAGTTGGAAAGGATGGAAAAGCATTTTTTTTCTATGCGCGATCGACAGTATTCATAGTTTTTTTCCTAGTGATTGACGAAATTCACAATTATTACACACACGTTCGGCGAAATTTGCGATTTATACGCACCCAACCGGCAAAATTTGCGATTTTTACGCGTCCAATCAGTGTAATTTGCAATTTTTTTCGCATCCGATCGGCGAAATTTGCAATTTTTCGCACCCAATTGGCAAAATTCTCGATTTTTACGCACCCGATTGGCAAAATTCTCGATTTTTAAAGCGTTATCGGCGGAATTCGCGATTTTTACGTGCCCGATCGTTTAAATTCATAATTTTTACGCACCCGATCAGTGGAATTCGCGATTTTTACGCGCCTGATTGGCAAAATTTTCGATTTTTACGTGCCCCATCGGCGAAATTCATGATTTTTACGCACCCGATCAGCGGAATTCGCGATTTTTACGCGTCCAATCGGCAAAATTTGCGATTTTTACACGTCCGATCGGCAAAATTTGCGATTTTTACGGGCCTGATCGGCAAAATGTGATTTTTACGCATACGAACGACGAAATTTACTATTTTTACGCACCCGATCGGCGGAATTCGCGATTTTTACGTGCCTAATCGGTAAAATTTGCGATTTTTACGGGCCCGATCGGCGAAATTCGCGATTTATATGCACCCGACCGGCAAAATTCGCTATTTTTACGCATACGAGCGACGAAATTTACGATTTATACGCACCTGATCGGCAAAATTCGCGATTTATACGCACCCTATCGGCAGAATTCGCGATTTTTACGGGCCTGATCGGCAGAATTCGCGATTTTTACGCAGGCGATTGGCAAAATTCACGATTTTTACGTAGGAGATCGGCAAAATTCACGATTTTTATGCAGGCGATTGGCGAAATTCACGATTTATATGCACCCGATCGGCAAAGTTTTCGATTTATATGCACTCGATCGGCAAAATTTGCGATTTTTACGCACCCGATGGGCGAAATTTGGTAAAATTCGCGATTTCTACGCACCTGATCGGCGAAATTTGTGATTTTTTGCGTACGATCGGCGAAATTGATCCGCGGGCCACCAGTAATCCGATCGCGGGCCAGTTTTGGCCCGCGGGCCACAGGTTGTGCACCCCTACCGTACTCATTTTATTATATAATTCTGGTTAATATCATTGAACTCTTGCTTTCTCATAAAGGAAATATAAATTTATTTCCGGAAATTTTCAAGATAACACTGATATTAGTGGTGATTGATCTTTTTATCAAATACATTTATGTATTAATCAAGCTTTTTTGTTTATTAAATCTGGCCAAACATAAATTTTTTTTTGTAATTTTATGGTTTTGATGTAAATTACTAGTGTACCTTTATGAGGCGAGTTTGTTTCATTGAATAATTCAAGAAAAAATTATCTCATCATTACTATGCATATTTAGTCATGTATTATTAATTATTTATGTAACATTTACATTATTTCCCATAATTATCTTAATATTTTACTTTATTGTAAGCATTCATGATAATTTTGAGTGCATTATTACATTCAAATTACTGTTTTAAAAAAATTTAAACAAAACAGTGACCAGAAATCCACAAAATTCTAAAATCCGCACAACCTCTGGTCCCAAGCTGTGCAGATTTGAGAGAGTCTACTGTATATGCAAAATCATACGCTGATTAAGATTTTAAATGGAGTGCTTTTTCTGCATGATAGAAATTTACAAGCTCATTGCATTTTCAGGTGCGTTCGTAATATTATATAAATACGTAGCACCTATAGTCGTTGTCTGATCCGTCTGTCTGTCTGCATATAACGGCGCAAAAACTACCCAACTAAATGGTTTGAAATTTAATATATATAATCGTTGCAACATTTTGTCGAGTCATTTCAAATTTTATGAAAATCAAATCAAAACTTAAAAAGATATTAATAAAAATATTTATTAAGTAATCTGATTTTTTTTTAAATCGGTACTTCCCTGTTATAGCAGCTTTTGAGGATTAATCGTCAAGCGACCAAGATGTATCGTCAATTTATCTGACATGTATGACGTATATGACATTTTATAACCTCTATGGACAAGTTATAGTCATATATGACGTATAATGACTTTTTATAACCTCTATGACCAAATTATAGTCATGTTATTCATTCTATTAAATCTTATCATACATAATTAATTCAATGATACTTCATGATTGGTAATGATTCTGGGTTGCCATGGTGATTATGTCCTATTTAAGATGGAGTCATATTATTTCCGTATTATGGAATTTAAAAACCGAACTTATATACTAAAATTGTTTAATTATAGCAATCATATAACATACCGACAGTTTTTTGGATAGATGTTTATGGAGAAATAGTACTAAAAGAAAAGTCTAAATATGGATTTCAAGCTCTGAAATTTTTAAAGCTAGGCTTAAGTTTCCCATTTGAATTTTCAGTAAATGTCAACAAAAGATAAAATGTTGCCAACTTAAAATGTACTTATTTTATTACGGAAATTAATCATATCATAGTAACAGACGATATAATTCATTTCAGTGAAATAATGACAGTACGAATGCTCCTCATTTGTCATGTTTGATGTGCAATTTCCAACTTGTATTATTTATAAGTTAAGGAATTAATATTGTAAACAATTATTCAAAGCTTCTTTCTTTTATTTAAAAGGCAAATATCTTAAACATTGCAAATTTTGTTCATCTTAGATTTATAATACTTTTTGTGATAATTTTAATGTGATTTTAATCTATGTTTTGTTTTTAAATCAATGATTTTAATCATCTGATTAAAGTCATGGACACCCTAATTTAAAGGTTTTAAAAAAGTGTCTCAGTGCCTAAATTTATTAGAATTAAGAGTGCTTCCTTTTTGAAAGCTTATAGTAGTTATTAAAATGGCATTGGCACAGTTCTATTAATAAGGTGAGATTTGTTGCCAAATACCATATTTACTCTCATAATTTATGCATCCCATTTTTGCATGAAGATTATGAGGCAATTTTTGTTTTTGAAATGGGATGCCATCTTAATCTAATTGTATGCAGTGTGACAATATCATACTTGCCAACCTTGTTTTTTTTTTGTTGTTGTTGTTTTTTTTTATGAAATAAACATACTTTGAAGCAGAAATTTTAATTAAATCAAATAAATCCCACACAGAAACAAGACTTATACTTTAATAATTTTATTAAATAAATTTTCTGGTTCTGTGTAAGTCTTTTCTCCCATTAAAAACAGTAGACTTGGCAAGTATATGATATTCATTTCTTAAATTGTTGTAAAACTAGGCTTCAGGTTGGTTCCATGTATCGAAAGAAATTGATTAACTGTTTTGCTTTCCGTGTTTTTTTCTCTTCATGTGCTCCAATAACGCAGGTAGATTTCTAACTAATAATATTACATCATTGTTAGCGATGCTATCAAGTAAGAAACAATATATAGCAAGTTACTAGCTTAGAGTAACTGGCTTGGTCGTTTGCTCAACATTCTCGCCTTCTGCTCATGAAGTCCCTGGTTCAAATCCCAGCCAACCACTATGGCCAGGCACGTACCTCATCTTTAAATCGGTGATACAGAAAGAATACACAACCACAACCATCTTTGAAGACCAACAGATTGCAGCACCATTCAGATCATCCCCAGAATGCCTAGTATAACTCTCATAGCATATAAGCCTGTCGTGGTCATATTGTGCATGCGCACAGCATCACTGCAACACATTTCAGCAATTACACCAGTAATTGCTGAGCAAAAGAAAAATCATCAAAGTTTCCTAATACTGCAGGTGTGGGAAATGCAACATCTGGAATTTAGCAAATACCCACTTCAGCTTTAGTAATCCATGGCCCATTATAAAAATAGTAAGAACTGTGCAAAATGAAGAAATAAATCTTAACAAGTGAGTGGAATAAAGACAAAGTATCACTTAAAACAAATAATTTTATTTAAACTTAACACATGTAAAACCAGACTTATTCATTAAATATATGCATTACCAAAAACAATACTTAAAAATCCCTGACGGCTCGGCCTACAGGCACAGGTAGATTTCGAAGACGCAGACCGTGGGGCGCCTGTTTGTCAGGAATTGCGGAAGAAATGACCTTTTTGCAATGATGCGGCAGTTTGAACCGCCTACTTCAAAACCTAATTTGTTTGCAGGCGGAGCCAGCAGGGATTTTTTTTTTTTGCTATAAGAGTTGGTCCTATAAAAAACTTGTCAGTATAAAAGTTTTAGATAACATTAAGAGGATTTATAATAAATTTAAGCGGATTTGAAATCTTGGGAATTGACGAAGTTATGAATTTTTTTCTTCTAACCCCCGCCCCCCCCCTTAAGGCAATTTTTAATTATATCAAAAATCTGTCATACATAAATTTTCGGCGCTTCTCCTAGAAGTAATAATAACTTCAAATGGATTCAATACGTATCATAATTAAGAAATTATGGGTTTTTTTCTGTTTTCACAAAAAGCCCCCCCATCCCCCCCCCCTTGGTTCGATTTTGCCCATTAACAAACTTGACTGAGATTTTATGCCCCTTGATTTTATGTATCAGTTTCGAAAAGATGCGGGAGTTGGAACCGCCTACTTCGATAAATAACTTGTTTGCAAGCGGAGCCGGCAGGGATTTTTTTGTTTTTAATTTTTTTTTTTTGCTATAACGGTTGGTCCTATAAAAAACTTGTCAATATAAAAGTTTTAGATAATATTAAGAGGATTAATAATAAATTTACGCAGATTTGATATCTTGTGAATTGACGAAGCTATGATTTTTTTCTTCTAAAACCCCCCTTTTTTCCCCCCCTTGGAGCCATTTTTAATTATATCAAAAATCTGTCATACATAAATTTTCGGCCCTTCTCCTAGAAGTATTAATAACTTTAAATGGATTCGATACGTATAATAATTAAAAAATTATGGGGTTTTTTCTGTTTTCACAAAAAGCTCCCCCACCCTCCCCCCCTTGGTTCGATTTTGCCCATTAACGAACTTGACCGAAATTTTATGCCCCTTGATTTTATGTATCAGTTTGTAAAAGATTAATGCAGAATTTTTCCAGTTATCGTGGTCAGAAAAAAGTGACATAGATAGATAGATAGATAGATAGATAGATAGATAAACTTTTGAACTGGGGGTGGTTTTGGGTTCTGGGAGTCATAATCAGCGTAGATCTGCAAAAATTTTTCAAAATTTCCAACTTAGGTGAGAATGTAATAGGTAGTATTTCTTATGAAATCTACCTAATATTAAATTCAGATACCACAAAGTTTTACCAAAAACATTATCAAAGATTTTGTTTTTCTGGAACCCAAAGGTGTCATGCTGATATATCATTTCAAAATCAAAAGGACTAAATATTATCTTTAACCATGTAACCATTACACCATTTTAGTAACTTTAGTTATTCAATTAAACTCTCAATATAGTTTTTAACAATTAACTTTAGACATAAACATCAAATCTTAAATTCCTTTTAAGAAAAACCAAACAACTATTTCAAAGTTCAAATATAAAATTAAATAAGCCTTTTACTCAAAATAATAACTTTTATTCATTTAACAACATTTCAATTTTAATCAAGTTAACTTTGATATTCATCTTTATAAACTTTAATTTAAAATAATTAAATATTATTCTTTTACTAGCAAGCTACGCCTGCTGCGCTGGCCGGATTCTACAAGTAAAACTTGAATCAAATGAAATATATCGTTTAATTTGACCTTGTATTTGAAAGCAATCTGTATATTTATCTGGAATATCCTTCCATATGAAAATAACCAAAATGACGACCAAAATGATTCCAAAATTACGCCATTGCGCTATTATATTTTCTAATGTGCAATCAAAATTTTAGCTGTTAAAGACCAACTCTTATTTGGTCATTTACAGTTAGGGTTTGGTAAAGAACGATAAAACTATATGCAATATACTAAAACCCTCACTAAAAGCTATCGAACCTACAAAGCAAACAAATCCATCCAGTAGAAGTTTTTATAAAGGCTAATCTTTGATACTCGGGTTCATCTGATTACGGAACTTTTCCACATAATCTAAAACTAACATAGAACGATATGAAATATACTAAAACCACCCTTAAAAATTATCTACTTAACAATGCAAGTCACTAAAAATACACACAGTAAAACCTTTGAAAAAGTCTAATCTTTTGGAATCGGGTTCACCTGACTATATAACCTTCACACATAACTGTTTGACTAAGCAACGTAGAACAATATGTGGTACACTAAAACCATTCCTGAAATAGCATCTAACTAACAATACAATTCTCATCAAAATCCGTCCAGTAGAAGTTTTTTAAAAGGCTAATCCTTCATAATCGAGTTCACCTGATTATAGAACTTTCCCCCATAATTCTATAAATAAGCAACGTAGAACGATATGTTATACAATAAAACCTTCCCTGAAAAATTATTAATCTTATAGTTTAAGTTCTATGAAAATCCATTCAGCAGAACTCGAGTTATAAGCAGCCGAAACGAAATTTCATATATAAGGTCAAAATAAATAGAAGTATATTGCTATTAATATAATTTACATTTGAATAAAAAAAGGTACTTTTTGGTTAGCCGGGCGCCAGTGATATATGTACATATATAAATATATATGTATATATATTCATACATATATGTGTGTATATATATATATGTATATATATATATGTAGGTGTGTAAATAATGTGTATATATACATGTATATATATATCATTGGCGCCTGGCTAACCGAAAAGTACCAAAAAACAAAAATACTCCAAAAATGCTGTCGTACACTTGAAAAAACACCTTTTGGCTTAAAATCAAATTGTTTGGGGACAAAAATAAAATCAAAATCGCCAAAAACAAAAGGTAAATCGGCAAATATTGTTTCAAAAGCAATCTTGCAAATTGAATAATTTTTTTAAGCATTACGAACTTCCTCAATCATGTTTAAATTAAATATTTTCGTTTTTTTACATATGTGATATAAATATACAGTATATTTATATCACAGTATTTATAACAGTATCTCTCATGAAAACTGTTTTTCTTTTTTTTTTCTTTTCTTCCTCTTTCTTTCTTTCTTTCTGTTTTTTTTAAAATAAAATTAGCTCCAGTTTTTTCTTTTATTTTTCGAGATGTATAGCCATTTCAATTCTTTCTGCAACAAAAAAAAAACCTTTTGGCTTAAAATCAAATTGTTTGGGGTCAAAAATAAAATCAAAATCGCCAAAAACAAAAGATAAATCGCCAAATAATTTTTCAATAGCATCTTGCCCTTTGAATAATTTTTTAAGCATTACGAACATTCCCAATCATGTTTAAATTAAATATTTTCGTTTTATAATATTATCTGTCATCAAAACTGTTTTCCTTTTTTTTTCTTTTCTTTCTTCCTTTTTTCTTTAAATAAAATTAGCAACAGTTTTTTTCTTTTATTTTTCGAGATGCATAGTCTTTTCAATTCTTTCTGCAACAATAATGGTCGCCAAAAAATTAGCAATGGTAACCTTTTCAGCCAAAATAACAGAACTTTCTATCATAATTCTATAACTAATGTACGTAGAACAATATGTCATATACTAAAACCTTCCCTGAAAAATTATCTATCCAACAGTGCAAGTTCCATCAAATTCCATTCAGCAGAACTCGAGTTATAAAGGAACGGAATGAAAATTCTGTTTGTGTTTTATATATATAGTAGATTATATTAAATCTATTACTCAAAATTATAAAAAGTTACTTTACAAAAATAAACTTTAACTCTAATGAAATGCAGATAAAAACTATGAATATTCAATTCATTTACTTTTAACTTTCAATACGATTAGCCATTCCAACAATATTGGCACAAACTGACAAAATTGTTCCACCATGTTATCTAATCCTGAACTACAATACCTTAACCAAAATAAAGCCAATACCATGCAACTTCAATTGAATAGAGACTGTGTTGTTAATACGAACAGAGGAATTATTCAACAGCATACCTGCTAACTTTCCACTAAACTTCTGTACAATGCGCGTTAATTTGATCCAGGTTAAAGACGTTTCTAACCAGAAAAATATATCTGAAAAAATATATATTTCCTGTCATGTTCTTATGTGGAATCTATTTGAGTGCATTTCTTTAAATAAGTTCTGGTTTGATATGTGTTAACCTCAGTTGAATTAGCTTACATTGTACAGAAGTTTAGTGCGATGTTGGCAGGTATGCAACAGGGAAAACCATTCTCTCCTGTCAGTCCAAAAACATGTTTCGAAAATGTCAACAGTCCTACAACACTCCCTCCTAAATTCAACATAAAGAAAGACAAGCCTTACTGGTTCAAAAGTAATCCATTAAAAGAAAAGTTTCCATTTTACCTCCTCATCCATCACATTATGTTCAAAACAAACTCAATTGATGAAAAACACCATCGCCATCCCGGCAGCAAACTTCATAAAAAAATACGATTAGTTAAAACACAGTTAAATTCGGCCATGTCATCCTTTTATTATCAACTTGATAAGCCTTTACTTCTATATTACATTCTGTATTTCGCAATGAAACATCCCTTAATTATTTCTCAAATAATAAACACTCATGCCTTTCTTGAAGTCATGTACTATCACATCGGCTAACCTCGACATACTGATATGAGTGTCACAGCCATCTGTAAATACCCATTATCTTCTTAAACTTCATCTACACTACACAATATGGAAGTGGAGATCACCGTCCTCTAGGGAACTGTGCAGCAAACAGCTCTTGGCCAAAACACACGTGTACTGGGCAGATCCTGCCACCTATTGGTGTATCTCAGCACTGCCATGAAACCAAACAAAAATCCCATCTTGATGCTGTACGGAAAGGAGGTACTGCCATCTAGTGGCGAGCATGAGAGTAAATCTCACCACAATCTCAATAACATATATCAATGACATTATAATCAGAGTATATTTACATGAATTAGAGCACAGACAGACAAATCGATTTCATAAACACTTATCAACTATGTTGGAAAGTGTTAAAAAAGGTAGACTTGCCACCATAATTGAAAAACAACATAACTTTTCACATAACTGTCCTACTTTGCTGCTCGTATGCTGACCTGGTGCTTACTGAAAAATTCCCCCAGTATTTCGCAACTCGATGTTCGTAGATGCTGTACAGAAAGGAGGTACTGCCATCTAGTGGCGAGCATAAGAGCCGGCTTCTCGCCACAATTTCAATGACATGGTAATCAGAGTATATTTACATGAGTTAGAGCACAGACAGACAAATCGATTTCATAAACACTTTTCAACTATGTTGGAAAGTGTTAAAAAAGGTAAACTTGCCACCATAATTGAAAAACAACATAATTCTTCACATAACAGTCCTACTTTGCTGCTCATATGCTGACCTGATGCTTACTGAAAAATTCCCCCAGATGTATACTTGATTAGCTGCAGAAAATTAGCATTATAATGCTGCCAACTGAAAAACAAAAATTCCAATACATGTAAGACACTCCCACCAGAAAACATGACAACATTGCATCAAGTTGCATCATAGAAATTAATCAATAGAAACATAGCTAACATAAAAATAACAAAACAACTAACTACCAACCACTCAACCATATGCTAGGAAAGTAAACAAGCATGCAGATTTTCTGAAAGTTCAAAACAATTGCATTTTTACATTATACAAATTATATTTTATGCTGCAATGGATTTAAATATGTAAAGGAATAACTATTTAAGATATATGAACTATTTAAAAGATACTTTGAAAACAATAATAAAACAAATTAAACTAGAGATAAAAATAGCAAAACTTTATGTGGTGGCTACCAATGCTGCTAGTTAAAAATATCTATATTTAATACTTCAGAAACAAACCACTATTCAGAGGATGGGAAAAACTAAAAAGAAAAAAAATGGAAAAATCCCTAACATTCCTTATGTATCGCCGCAAAACTTAAACTGCCTCCAGATGAACTTGAAAGATTCCAAGATGATATCATATGTCTTTTTCCCATAAACAAGGAAGCTGAAAAAAACAATAAAAAAATACTTCATAGATCAAGATGGCCAGTAGCAAGAATAATCGAATAGCAGGATGAAGTGAAGATGATCACACATCTAGACTTCAGGCGAACTTTTTTTTAGCATTTGGATGTGGAGTTATGTTATGTATCAATCTGTGGACAGAGGAAGGATTGGTAAACAGTGCACTTGGTATGGTAAAAGATATTGTCTGTGGCCCAGGACTTAGGCCACCAGGCTTGCCACAAACTGTAATTGTTGAATTTGATGATGATCATGGTCCATTTTTAACTGAAAGACTTTTTCCTGTCACACCTACTTCTAAATCTTAGAAAGAAAAAATGTCTCATGCTCACAATCTCAGTTGCATATGCTGTCACCACACACAAATCCCAGGCTTTACCACTGTCAAAAATTGCTGTGGGCATTAGTATTAGTCCAAAGGAGTTGTCCTTGGAGCAACTTATGTCACTTTTAGTACAGTTCGTCGTTTAGAAGACTTTCTCATTAAAAGGTCTTTCACAAAGGATAGGCTTGACCAAATTAGAAGAATGGAGGTACTTGCTGAAAATGAGCATTTGAACATTACCTGATGCACAGACTTGAAATTGTTAAATAAATACTTGAGATTGAAGATTCAACAGCAGTTATTGCAAACTTACTTTTATAACTGTTAAACAGTAACCATAAAAATAAAATATATCTCTTAGGTTTATGCAACTCAATGCTCTGACAATTCAGTCTGATGGATACTAGTGTATATAAAACAGTGAATAGTTTGCTTGAAAATAATTGTACGCTTTAAAATGCTTTTTAATGCTATTTTCTTTATCTCGCAAAAGCCCTTATAAAATGAAAGTACCATATTAAAAAATAAATTAAACTGAGATTAATTGCTGCATATTCTAAGAATAAACTTTCCTAATTGGATAAATATATTTTTTTTCACTATATAACACATAGCCAATTTTTTGAAAATGACCATTCATGAGAATGCTGTAATTTGGAGAAATTTCACTGATCAAGACTGTATTCCAGTTCAAATACTTAACAAAATGTCCTGCCCACTATGACAAAAAGAAAGGTTTAGCTAATGCAATATTTTTCTTCATACTAAAAAAAATATATTACTGTTGCACTACCAATTAAATGGAAAGGTTTAAACTCAGAGGAAAAATTTGTTAGTTGTTAGGGAGTGCCGGCCTACATAGCAACTCTCATACACTTAAAACTACATAGTTTTATCTGCCAATGTCAAATTCTCACCAAACTTGGTGACAAATATAGGTCACCATAAATGAAGCTAACCTGGTGATAACTTTTTATTTATTTTTTAATTCCCATCCAAATTAAACATCGATGAAAACTAAAAATACTCCAAAATCAGGTTTCATGGATTTTAGTTTTATGTGTTTAGGTAAGTTTAGTGAATTCTTAAAAACAAGAAATAGAGAAACTACCTTTCCCTCCTGTTACAGGCCGGAAAAACTTATTTTTCTTGAAACGAAATTTAGCACATTCGGAAACACAAATTTGGGATTGCCTTAGTTATCTGGTTTTTTCCAAATATTGATACACTAGACAGAAAAATTTTGGTGCTTCTTTGTTATAGGGGCATTGCATAATGCAATCTTAAGAAAGTCCGATTTTCACCAAGTATAAACCACCACGAAAGGGAAACAGTAACTAATGAAAAAATTTCTTATCTCATACGGCTTATTATGTTATGTATTACATTATTATATGAATTATTTATGTATAAATTAAACAATTTTCTCCTCAATGTATGTATTAAATGGTGTAAATCTAAAACAAATTGTTTGTGCATTTGATACATTGATAGTTATTTTATAAATGTATTAAAATTTGATGACTTTAAAATGTAAATGAAAGTGCCTATGAAAATTTTGCTTATCTCACCAGATTTAAACGGAAAATTTTAACTTTTGAAGTTCCAGGTATTTTATCCATTTTAGAAATGTTAATATCGCAACAATAGTATATAAAAAATATCCACAAACTCCGGAAAAATAGAAGAAAACACAAAGAACAATCAAATGTGATTGAATGAGACATGTGCAAAAAGAAAAAAAAAAACTTTCATGATTTCTTCTTTCTTTCTGCGAGATAGCTGTATTTGAATTTGTCCTTATTTTCCTCTTGATAATTTTCGACACAAAATATGGTCTGATAGTATTTCTCACAAGCTCAAAGAATACATTAGTTAAGTATTCATGATTTCATTAGACAAAGTAAAATGCACCTATTATTGAAAACATGTAAATCACTTAAAGTTCTCTTAATAATAACCAATGTTTTCAATAATTTTGTCAGTAGTATATGATGGTAAGATTTTTTCCAAATACAAATGAAAAAAATGCTTCTATTCTATGGGAAAGAAACCTTAATGGTTATGAATAATCCATAAAAAACAGCCATCTTTATTATTGTGGACAACCAAGATAATACCTATAAAAATCTATCGATGTTTTTTAAAAAAGAAAATCTAATATGTATTTTACAAGGTTGTCGAAAAATAACGCAAAATTTTAAAGGGTGGTAGAGGGAACCTACACAAGCATTTTTTGTCACGGAATGTATGTCTGGAAATGGTACGTTTAAGTACTGGTGATGAAGAAAAATGTGAAAGGTGCAATTAATGACAATATATAAGTGGCAATAGATGGCACTTATACGCGTCATTTCTAGACACTTATTCTATGACAAAAAATGCTTATTTTGGTCCTCTAGAAAGACCACCCTTTAAAATTTTGGCAGATATTTCCGATCACCCTGTATGTATGTATATATAGTTAAAATGAAATCACATGCGTGAAAAACTAAGAAAGAGACAGTATAAAATCCAAATGAAATGATACTACAAAATAAGATGAAAATGAAATATGAAATACTATGAATAACTTATGGATTCATCAGAGGAGCATCCTAAGTATAATTCATAGTAAAGATATATATTACATTATAATATAAATTGTTAGTTGAAATATTTTTTTAAATAGAGTAATGAAGCTGTATAATTTTTCTATGATGATTCTGTATATTAAATTCTTAATGATTCTTCAAATGGCAATATTTCTTCTTCAGAATAACAAAAAAGTATCAGTACAAATAAAATATTTGGATAAAATAATAAATAAATTTATTTTGCCAAATTTATACAACAAAATATTACAACTTGCATTACATTAAGATAAACACACTACATGATATGATAACTACAGCAAATCATATATATCTATTAAAACTGGTTTGTAAGAAGAAAAATGAAATGGAAGCACAAAATCCTCTGCACACAGGACCATGAAACAGTTGAGACAGACACATACAAACAAGTTGTGTAGATACATATGTGGCAAAACACTTAGGCAGCAGCAGACATAAAAAATATATACATGTATACATAGTAAACTAATACAAGGCTATGCTTGAGCAGGGACTTAAAAGATTAAGACACTAGTATGGTGATCTTTGGTTACATAAGGAACTAAATCAGGTTTTAAAATCAACAGCAATAAGACCAGAGAGAATTTAGAAGTTTTTACAAGATGCAATTTTCAAAATACAGGGTAAGTCAAAATGTCATCCCTTATTACAAATGGTAATAGCATTGTTGCAAACAATTATCAGAAGAAATGCTTTAAACATAATGCAGAAGGAGGCTTAAAGTTTTTTTTTTTTTTTTTTGTATATTTCATAAATGTTCTATGTGGTTCCTATTATCTACACAGAAAACATCTATGAAGTAGTCCATTTCACACCAGATATTGGGAAGCATGTTCATATAGACAGTGATGCCAGTGCATTCTCTAAGCCAACTTTCAGTTCGTTCACCGTTATAGGCAAAGAAGACATATCCCCATAAAAAGCAGCCACAAGGAGTGATGCACAATGCATTCCAAATGCCTGGCCTGACATGAATTACCATTTAGATATCATCTATGCAACTTAAAGGAGCTACATAAAATGTGTATGCAAAGTATGGTAATGCTATAACTACCAAGGATTATGGATTTGAATACCACTATTTCTGAATTGCCATCTTGCATTATTTAATTGCAGATTTATGCAATAAAATAAATACTATTCAGAAATAGTCAATGGTCAGAAGTAGTGTGCTACAAATGTCGATATTACAGCAGTAGCTACTTCTTTCATTAGTTTGTAATGTAGCACACTACATTTTGAACAATGTAAATATATCGAGTAGCACAATACAAAAAACAATAGTTACAAGTTTGTAACAAGTATTGATGCTAATTCAGGGGGGGGGGGGGGGGGGGGGGGGATTGCCAGTCTACAAATAATGTGATTATAATTTGCTTTTTTTCTATGCAAAATGTGTTCTATTTCAACATTTGCGAATCTCAGCTGCAGTATTTAGAAATGTAACATATCACATCTCATGAAATTATAGATTTTCTCATTGACACTTACTGTTAAGTGCTGAAACATCAAAGAATTGTCTTCTGGCAACACTTGTCTATTAACTCTTTATTAGGTCTTCATGTTTAAATGCCGGGAATCTTCATTTGAAATTGCTTTATTTACAGATTTGTTTATTGTTTGCATTTAGAGTTGCTTTTCTGTAATTTTCTAGATTATAAAATTAGATTTCTGAATATAATTAACTCTCAATAAAACTCAATAAAATTTACACATTAAGAGTGTGTTGTAGAGTTCAGTAAACAAATCTTTTGATAAATGCATGAATTATGAGTAATTTGTCCAAATGCAATAATTACTGAAAGAAAAGTAAATAAAATTTATTTTATTGTATCCTGACACGATATAACGAGAGGTCACTGAATTAATCTGTGTTCACAATTTCGAATGTAGATTGAAATCCTTTGACAAAATCTGAAAGTAGCTAAATAGTGACTACATTTGAAAACTAGTTTATAGTCGCTACTTTTTTAAACAAGTAGTTGTAGTTAACTGCATTTTCGATAAAGTAGTTGCAGTTCGCTACAATAAAATGTAGTTTTTTCCTAAACACTGAAACTAGAGAAGTGGTATTCAAAATCTATAATCCTTGGCAACTATGGGTACACAAATAAAACTTTGAGTTTCAATCTGCATTATAGTCAAGCATTTTTTCCGATCATTATTTGCAATGAAGTTATTGTCAATTGTAATCAGAACAGTCAATTTGACCCACTCTGTGTTACATTATGGATAAGTCACAGACTGTGATCTATTCATAATTCATACCATGTTTGTATAGTAAAGTCCATGAAAACAAACCACCTTTTGAGAATTAATGGTAATTATTAAAGCTGTACAAATTTTGTGTAACCCCAAAATATACAAATAGAATCTAAAAACTTGATTTACTATGATACAGAGAGATATAGACTTCATGCCATTCAAACATATTACAATGTCATATTGCTTGTGTAATCATATTTTGTAAGTTAAACTATTTTTAACCAATAAATTACTTCCCCATTATATTTTAATAATCATTCATTTGAAAGACAAAAATGTACAGTTAAAATTTCTTGACATATCCATATTTAAGCCGTTGATTTTGAAAGGGGCAAGTCCATTTTATGTTATTGCTAGATATTTAATGGTTTGCATTTGAATGGGTTTAAAACTATTTGTAGTAATTATATTTTTGGTGGTCTTATATTTCATGTAAGCAATAACAGTTATCCATTTTAGTTGAAAACAAGTGGGTAAGTGTGATCGAAGATCGCACAAAGGGTTTCGTTTTAATATTCCTTTCAAAACACTTTATCCTTTCTTTAATAAACCCAAATAAATTTCATTTTCAAAAAAAAAAAAAAAAAAAAGAAGTCATGTTTTTTATAAAGTAAAAATTTACCAGTCTATTTTTCTCGTTTTTTCGAAAATCTGAACCAGTGCAATAGCGGGATATTAAAAAATATCTATTTCAAAATTTAGCATGTTGTATAGAGATCTTCAAAATGTTAGACGTCAGATTGATTTTCTTTTTAATTCTCTAATGACATCATATTAAGCTGCTTTCTGTATTTACACACACTCATACTCTTTGTATTACTTAGAAATGTTTGAAAATTTTTGTTTTATTACCAATATGACGTCATATTAATATTTTTTTCCATTGGTGAAGCTTTTTATTTCATTTAAATTTTTCACGTTGAAATCTTTCAATAGAAAATTAATTATTGTAGAAAGAATTTTATTGTGGATTTTTAAATGTTGCCAACTGCTATAACAAAAAATGTTTAAATTTAATAGGAAAAGGCTTTTAGATTTTTGATCTCTATATATTAAAATAATACAATTTTTTCGAATTTTATGATTTTGAGCTTCATAGTAGGTATTCAGCTATAAGTACACAAAATTTCATAACTAAGTTATATAGTTTCTGAGAACCAGCTCTGTGACAGACAGACAACGAAGCGGAACTAATAGGGTTTCGTGATATGAATGAAACCCTAAAAATCATGATTTTAGTATGCACCAATTGACTTGCCTTACTTTCAAAAGCAACGATTTGTTGAAAATATTGATTTTCTTTGAATAGAATATAATAACAAAAAATTGAATATATATGTATATATTTTTTTTTACTTATTTTATTTCAATATTTCATTCTTCTTTAGAAAAGTTATAATAAAACAAAAAATAAATTTCATTTTATAGGAAAAAATATTGAATAAGTTGTATGCCTATAATTATATTTCTTAATTTAGAATAGTGAAGATTTTTAGAGTATTCATGATGAAATTTTGTTTGTGCTTGTGAACAGTACTATGCAACATAAAAAATAATTCTATTGAAAGTAGACTTGTCTCACTTTCAAAATTTCATTTGAAATATCGATTGCAAAAATAAATTACTAGTGACAAATTTTTGCCAATATTAAAATATACATTTTTTTTTTTCACCCCACTTTCAAAATCAACAGCTCATTTAATTTAAGTAATACTCAAGTATGTTATTCAATTGCAATTTAATTTAAGTAATATTCAAGTGTATTATTTAACTGTAATTTTGCGATAATCTTATACAAATTTCACACTTCAAATTAAACCTTTTCCAAATGAAATTCATAATTTCCAAATCAAATTTATTGTGTTGGACATGAGTTTAATGTATTACAAAAATATGCATTAAAATTATAATTATCTTTTTCTGTTTGTTATAATTGGCCCAACATTCCATCTTCCCCTTCAAAAGAAAGAAAAACAGAAAAGAAAAGAAAAATTGAAAATTTTTTATTCACTTTTATAATCTGATTTATTCTTATTTATTTAGCAAAATTTTCATAAAATAACAAATTTTAGCATTTGACTTGATTAAAAATATTATTTCTTTACAAAAACTATTTGAAAAAAAAAAGGGGGGGGGGGGGGACTAATTTACAAAAGGTTGAATTTCAAGTGCAATATCTGTACTAAATTCATTATTTTCAAGAGATAAACATTAAAGGATTTTATGGAAGTAGTTTCATGAAATATTATTTATTAAATCACTGATTATATATATATATATATATATATATATATATGTGTGTGTAAAATTGTAATACCTTTGAATTTAAAAATACATTAAACAAGTTTATGCATCAAATCTAACCTAATCTCCTATTTAAAGATATGTAATCATAAAGTGTATACAGAATACAATTAAATTAATACAAAAAATTAACAATATATATATATATATATATATATATAAATTATATTAATATATATTATTTTTTAAGCTATATAAATACAATTTAAAAAGAAAATTACATTAGTTTATTTTCATAGTGCTATTAACTATCAATGTAAAACAAATTTCATTTGAACTTAAAAAATGAAAAAGCTTTAAATATTTTGATAAATGACTCTTCACTTAAAATTCAAGTAAAAATCTGAAAAATAAAAATCATGCATCAAGTTTAGACCTTGAACTTTATGATAAAATTCTAAAATATTATATATTTAAATATTTTATACAAAAATTTCAAGAATAAATAAACAATCTCTGAAAAATCACTCAACCAAAAATTTGATCTGTGTCAGATTCACTCCTCTTTTCAGGAGTCAGTTACCGAAAAAGATAATTACTGTTATAGTACAGATGCTAATCAAGTACTTATCCTATGCAAAACATCATTAACAAGTAAATACTGCTTTTAAGTTTCCTCCCCCCCCCCCCCCCCCCAGTTAATGTAAAAATTCCTACTTATTTTAGAGATATGCACAGAAAGCCAACAATTACCATCTGAAAATTCTCTGTATTGGTTAGAGTTTCTTTTCCATAATATTAGAAGCAATTCTGATCTTTGTACCCAAAACATCTAATTATTTTACAATACTGGAAAAAAAAAAAAAAAAAAAAAAAAAAAAAAATCAGGGTTCTTATTACAAAAAGAACTTTCAGAGGTTAACATCATTGTATGGTATTTAATGGATGTTATGATTTCCACAGTTAATGTTATATTATATAAGATTTTGATACATTTTTTAAAAAACAAATTGAAATTAATATTAAAGGGCTCAATATTAATTTATTTACTATGTACTTTACTTCTAATATAAAACTAACTATATTACAAATGTGGTACCAAAGGTAATTCTGTAATATAAATATATCAAAAGTATTGATTTTTAAGTAATATAAATTTTCGTTTTCTGCTACCAAATTAACAAATCATTATTTCTAAACTAACATAAGAGATGTAGAACAAGATCTTTTCTCCATAAAATGAGTAGGGTTAACACAGCTATAGTTTCAAGAGCAATTAATAATTGTTTCTCTTCATCAGGTGATTAGTAGCAGAAAGTATTTAACCCAACAATGAGAGAACAGATGTTGACATTGCCGGGTTAACTACTCTCTGCTACTAGGCACTGGATGAAGAGAAACAATAATTTACTGTTTTCAAAACTATAGTTGTGTTCTCTAATCATTTTATGGAGAAAAAAAGTTCTATATATTTTTCATCTCCAGTTAATAATATTGTTTCTAACATAGGGGATTTTCTCTTTTCTCACTTTTTTTTATTTTTTCCTATGGTGATCATATGAATGATATAATGCAGAATTGACAACTGTAGAAAATTTTTGGTAGGTTGCTAAAGTTTTAAATATGAAATATTAACAAAAAACTCTGCATTATAGCGATAATAAAAGATTAACTCAAAAACAAAATTCTTAAAACTTCCTAGCATAATGAATATTTTACATTTGTTTTTATTGTTCAATTTGATTAATTATAAATAATTTGGTAGAAATGTAAACAGTTAAAATTTAGTTATTTACTATAAATATTTTATTACTAAAAAAATTGCTTTGATATGAAGAAAAAAAAAAAAAAGATTTAAATCAGGGGGGGGGGGGGGGGAGAATCTAAAAAATTAACGTCACATAGTGGCAAGGAAAATGATAGTACAAATTAAATAATATATATAGATAGATAAAATCAAAAATAATAAGAATGTGAATCACCAGTTTTTTTTTCTGCATTAAAACCCAAAAATTAAGAATTAAACTTCATTCTAAAAACTTTTCAAGATCATTTTAAATGAATATTTTGATCTAATTAAAAACAAAATAACAAATATGAAAATTGTATCTTAATTTATGAATCATATCAGATTTCCCCCTCCCATAAACACAATTAACTTATTTAATAATTAATGATTATATACAAATTTTGCAAATAAATTCACATAATCTTTTATATAGATCATCAGTGTCACTATTTCCTCAAATGAAGATAAACAATTTTGGAAAATTGAGAATTGACATAAGAGGTATGAAAATTAACATTTTACTTTGATTAAAATAGATTGACTTTTTTAAACATAAAAGTTTAAAGTTTTTGCTTGTGAAATTACTATTAATTAAATAGATAAAATATAGAAGTAAAAAAATATTGTTACAACATCACAAAAATATTAAAATGCACGTTATCATTTCAAATCAAAAATGCATCTTGCCCCTTCCACAGGAACAAAAAGAGTCATATGAAAACAATCTGACTGCTTTCAATGAAGTGATTTTCCTTTTTTATTTATCACTTTTGCCACTAAAGTTGACAAAGAGTCATCAAACTGTCTTCCTTAACTAGTTAACGCTCATTGTCCTCATTTGAGGACAGATATAAAATCTTATTTCCAGCACAGTTTTTAGGTGTGTTTGTAATTATATAAATACATTGCACCCTATACCTATAGTCGTCATCTAGTCTGTCCATCTGTTCACATATAACAGCGTAAAAACTACCCAACAAGCAGTTTGAAATTTAATATATATAATCATTGCAAAAATTTTTTGAGTCATTTAAAATTTTATGAAAATCTAATCAAAACTTAAAAAGATATTAATAAAAGTTATCTTCATTCTATTAAATCTTATCATAAGTAATTAATTCAATGATATTCCATGATAGCTAATGATTCTAGGTTACCATGGTGATTAAGTCATATTTAAGATGGAGGCATTATTTCTGTATTACTGAATTTAAAAACCGAATTTGTATACTAAAATTGTTTAATTATAGCAATCGTATATTCTGATACTTATTTTAAAACTGATCTTTTATAATAAATATTTTTCATGAAATTAAATGCATTGTTAAGCAGTTAGTTATCCTTAATGAACATAAATGTATGATTATCCATTCCAATGTTGACTTTATTACTTAGGATTTTGTGGTTGCTTCATAGCTTCAAGCAGCTCTTTTTGAACTGAAGGAAAGAACAGTTTATGCATTTTGATTTAAAACAATAACACAGTATTTTAAATATTTTTACTGTGGTGTAACAAAGTTTTATTTTTTACTTTTATTATTCAATGCCAATTTCTTGATGCTTTTTTACTTTAGGTAAAATATAATTTACTACATGTAAGTATACACAAATACACACATAAAAAAATCCTACTTTTAAACATAATCATGCCTATTTTTTTTTCATTTCAATTTTTGTCTCAAGAACTTCTATAAGACAGAAATCTGACTTGAGATGGAAATTTTGTTACCATGATATAATTTATGAGTTTATATGGTTAACTCCTTCACAACTAACATCACATATATGTGACACAAACTGCTCAGATCCTTTAATTATTACCAACCAGTAATTTTTAATTGAAAAACTTGCCTTTTTTAAAAAGCATTTCTGCAATTGAATTAGGTAAAAATTTCTATTTTTAAAAACCAGTGATAAAAGATTGAAAATTTTTTATAGGATGTTCATGGCGAAGGGGTTAATGTGCAAAAATAAATACATTGTAAAAATGGCTACTTCATGACATGAGTGAATTTTAAACTTTTCTAGTATAAAATTTGGATAATTTCAAATCATTAAAAAGTATGTATAATTTAATACCCTGACACAATAATCATGAAAAATCAGCTGGTAAAAGTACGTTAAGTTATATACTTTTTCTTGCAATTCACAAGCGAATCATATTTACATTAAATGTTTGAATGACTTTATAAATATGAAAATTTAACACTACTCAAACCTTTTAAGTGCATCTACATGGTCTTTTTCAAAATACTAAAAATAGTTTTATAAGATACAAGCATCTGTCTTTCACTACATCAGAAAATAAATTCAAATCCAGTACGAAATGTAATTATTGCATTAGTCTGAGTTATTTTGATTCTTTGCAATATACATCTTATGCAAAAATATACACTATCAACAAAGATGCATGGACAAGAACGAAAGAAATTGCACTCTTTCATGCTTGCTGCACATGAATACAACAGATCACAAACAACTCATTTTTATATACTTGTCCACATTGTGCTTAGATACAACACATGATTTAAGAAACAGAGTTTATTTATAATAATGCCTCTTTGGCACATACAGTGATTTGTTTATGTCTTTGCAACACAATATACACCATGATACATACAGTCATATTACAATAAAATGAAATAAATGTTTCGTCTTGTAAAATACAAATGTACTTAAGATACAATTTTTAAGTGTCTCAGCAATTTTATGTTTCAAAGCTAAAGACGAGATTACAGAATAAATAAGAAGAGAATTATATCAGAAATCTCAAGACAAGCTTTCAGCTTCACTTTCAGTAGAAGAACGAGGCTGAACACTAACTGATTTTTTTGTTTCATAAGATACTCCAGAATCTGTGCAGTTGCTGCTACTTAAAGCTATATCTTCAAAACTTGTAATGTATTTTGGGGGATTCATTTCTTCAGGACCTAAAATACAACACAATGGTAATAATAATAAAAAAATAAAAAATATATTATTCCAAGCATAATCTTATACAACATATCTTTTCAACTTAATTTGATATTAATTTTCTGTTCAACATAAAATAAAAATCTGTCTTTTCAATGACAGATTTTAGTTTAGCGCCAAAGTGCAGTATCTTATCATTAATCTGCAAGTCCATAGCCAGTGTTGCCAGGCATCCCAATTTATGCAGGTTGTCTCAATTTTCAAGGCTTTTAAAGATCCACCCTGCAGAACCAGTCAATGCCAAAAGTACTGATTTTTCATGATGTACAAATTTTTTATTATTACTTTTAGTATCATGCTATTTGTTACTCTGAATTGAATGGACCTTTATGCAGTAAACCTGTCTATAACAGAAAAAAAACATGGTCTCGACAAAAGGAATCTACCTCCTCAGACAGAAATCTGTCTAAAATGGAATATTTCTGGTCCCTTACAATTCTGCTTTTACAGATTTTACTGTACTTAGTTCCGTAATTCAAATAAGACAGAACCTGCCTATAACAAATCTCGTCTAAAACATTTATGATCCCCATGGAAAGAATACCATACAATTAACAACTGCTCAATCGAAAGCCTCTCCAATATGGAATTTTCTTTCAGTCTTTAGAGATTCCGCTTTCACAGATTTTACTCTCCAAGATTATTGTGGTTATTTAATATAGTAAAACCTACTAAGACAGAATCTCAAGTGACCAGAGAAAGATTCCATTTTAGATAGGTTCCATCTTAGCAAGTAGATTTGTATAGTACTCTCTCTGTCGGAATCATGAACTTTTTACGTTTAAGACAGGAGATTCCATAATGAGCAGGTTCTGTTTTCATAGGATTTACTGTATTTTTATGTCCCAATATAGAAGCCACTGTCCCACTTTTTCAGATTCCTTGTTCCATTTGTTTGTGACAGCGGACCTGGCAATTATACATGAATTTTTGAGATCAGTAATCAGAAAAACTATTTTTTTTTTAAAGCAAACTACAACTACACCTACTTATTTTTTAAAATAGAAATACTCAAAATTTCAATCTTGAGTGTAAATTGAACCAAAGGGCCACTGTATTAATCTGTGTCCTCAGATTAATTAATTCAGTGGTATAATATACAAAGGTATAAATTGTTTTTCTTAAGGTCATACATTCTGAGATATGATTTGCTTCCCACCCCCACCTTCCTAAAAAAGGGAAATACTTTCAAAAAATTCCGTAATATACTTTGACTATGTTCAAAGACCCATAATCGTGCAGAATTTCACTTCATTACACTGATAAATTCCATGTAAAGGTAACCGTAGGGCGAAATTTTCAGGTCCCAGGCTTGACCTGGATAGGATGAAAATAATCTTGGTCTGGGGTCCAGCCTTCTTATTTGATAGCAATTCATGGGCACAATAAAAAATCAATGATAACAAGTCCGACTTGGCCATGCAAGACTCAATTTCAACTAAAAATGCCAACATTTCTTTACCAACATTATCCTACAATTAAAATTCTTTTAAAAGAATATTACATACATATTTATAAGAAATTTTTAAAGTGGAGCATTTTTTAGATTGTATGTTCGCAAGCCATTCAATATGGAAGTATACTATTAATGATCATTTTTAGAAATTGAATTCAAATGAAGATTGAATAAAAATAAATTTTAAAGCTTTATAAAGAAAGAAAAATTAAATTTATTTTTAAAAATATTCTGATTTAATTTTCTAAATCAAAAATAAATTTTAAAAGATACCATTAGCAAAAGTACAATATTACTATTATTTTTACAAAAGGGGAAAAAAAGAGAGGGGGAGAAAGAAAAATCTGGCACAACACTGTTAAAAAAGAATAAAATCTAGGAATGGCTACCCTAAATCTTCTTGGGGAAAAAAAAAGTACGTACATTTTGCCCCGAGTCTAATGAAAGAAAATTGGTTTGATCTGGTGCAGACTTCTATTTCTTCCATCAAAAGGATAAATATTTCCAACTTTTTTCTCTCCCAAACAGTGCATAGCAAATATTTAAAAAAAATTACATGATTCATCAGTTCAAGCTCTTACCTTGGTTATGATCAGAAAAAAATAAAAAACTTAAAAAAATGGAAATGTGTTCCCATAACCGGCCAATGACACGGCGCAAACTGCAAAGCCTACTTTCCTTCTTTCTTTATCTGTTCTTTCCTATGAGAAACAATGGCCTTGTCATAGCCTACTTTCCCCTCTCCCCCCCTTTAAAAATTGATCAAGCTCATCACTATATCTTCTCAAACCTCAATCAGATGCAAATTATTTTGATAACAGAATTATCAATCAATTGCCCATCACTACGATCAAATTTCCTGCCAGAATAATCACAAGTTTTAATAAGTTTTGTAGTTGCAGATTTTAGCTTCTTGGTCAAACAATCGAGTGTAGAATTTGAGAATTAATCAATGACTGTCTTGATTGTTATATTTTACAACAGTGATTGTTATTGATTGTTGAATTATTGACAATTGTCCATTACTAAAGTATATACTTTTCATGCATTCATATCCAAATTTTATTACAGTGAATGATCGATAAGCTGAAGTCAGATAAGTTGAATATTTGTTTAAATCGAAGTTTTCACAAAGTTTCGACCCCCTTTATTACAATTCAATATTAAACTTTCTTGTTCTGTGAAAGTCTACATCTTTTAAATCAATTTTTTTTTTCACCAGAGAAACAACAGTATATTTGAACTATTTTTTTAATTTACCGCTCAAAACTATTTGAACTTTTTGTTAGATAAAACTTCTCTGCACTCCTTCTCCAGCTTTGAAGGGCCCCATTTTTACTTCTCACCTCAGTCACTGACAGGCGCCTGTGATTACAATGGCAATTGGTCATCCTCCCCATTCACTTCTCTTTTATGCCATTCTCTCAAAATGGACTCTGCCAAAGCAAGAGGCTAAGTGCATTCTGATTGGTCAATTTTCACACCTTTTTATGTTTTTTTTTTTTTTTTTTTCCCCAGTCTTTTGATTCTACTGAGCTCTTGTTAAGATTCTTTTCTTTGGTATTGAGCCCTGTGTATTCATTTTAGTGTTTATTGCTTTCACATCGAGCAACATTTTCAATTGAGACTTTTAAAATGTCGAAGCAGAAATTACAAATTCTTAATTCAGAACAAAAAGTAAATTTGCTAAAGAATAATTGAAATCAATCCTAATTTAAAGAAAAGAGATCTAGCTCTGAAATATGGTATCTCTCCCAACACGCTCTTGACCATACTGAAGGATAAAGAAAGCATTTTGAAAAGATATAAGTCAGGTACAATCTAAAGTGCAAAATGTTGAAGACTTGTGCCGGCCGAGATATCGAAACAGCCATCATAAAATGATTTACATATTACAGGACCCATTAGAATGTAATTCCTTTAAATGAAAAGATGTTATGTGAGAAAACTTTGGATGTCGCAAAATTATTGAATGTGAAAGTTAAAGCCAGGAAACACAGCTTCAGGCACAACACTGTGTTTCGGACATTGCATGGTGAAGCAAAAGATGTGCCTGATACACTGTGTGAAGAATGAAAGACTATATCTTTATCCAAACTTCTTGCATGCTATAATGCAGAGCCTGTTTTCAATATATATGAAATGGAACTTTTTTTAAAAGGTTTTCCTAACAAGACCATGATGTTCTTTAAACGGGGAATCATTTTCCGAAAGAAAGCTAAGTAAAGTATGTTTAACTATGCTTGTAGGAACAAATACTTCTGGAACAGAGAAATTACTTTTACTGTTTATAGGTAAATATAAAAATGCTCGCTGTTACAAGCATAAAAATGTCCTTCCCATACAGTACAGATCAAATAAAAATACTTAGATGACTCTGATATCGTTCGAGGAGTACTTCAGAAATTTGGATGTAATGTTTCACGCGAAAAGGCATAAAGTATTCATCTTCGTTGATCAGTGTGCAGCTCACAGAAAACTTCTGAACTTGAAATCTATCAAATTAGAATTTCTCCCTTTTAATACAATTTGTAAGCTGCAACCAGAAGACGAATAAATAATTAAATGTTTGAAATATTCCTAAAAAAAAGTCTGGTGAGGAAGGCAATCGGGGACGAAAATGAAATAAATTAAAAGTTCGATGTGTTAGAAGCAATTGGACTGATTTTGCCTGGAACAACAATATGAAACAAACCCCTATCAAAAATTGCTTCAATACATGTGGTTTATTTGCAAGCATAGTAGAGAGACTCGTGCGTTGTAAGTGAAAATCTGCAAGACCAAGTTATTTCTGAAGATGACGATAAGATTTTGAATATTGACAAAAATTTTCAATTTGCGAAGAACTTAGTGGAGAACAATTTGGAATCTGAAGTTTAAGAGAGAGTAAATTGAATTTCACCCCCCCCCCCCCCCCCAAAAAAAAAAAAAAAAAAAAAAAAAAAAAAAAAAAAACAGTGCCGAATTTAAAGCAACATCTCGAAAATAGAGATGGTGTGGATGATTCCCTTTTCCTTTGTAAAAAGTGAGCACTTTCAGGCCTGTGAGAGACAAAAAATTCCTTCAAACATTCATCATTAACAAGTTTTTTCAGAACATTTCAGTTTTTAAGTACCTTTCTTGTACTATTAAAATTATGTTTTTCATCAGTGTTCATTTTGCCAGACTCAGTTATTACAGTATAATTGCAATTTCTATCTGTATGATTGAATGATTTTCCATATCATTTCCGTGCGTATTGCATGATTTTTTATAAGTCGAACTTACTATAACTTGAATATTTTTGCCGGTCCTTTCGAATTCGACTTGTCGAGAATTCACTGTATCATACTTAAACCTTCCCCCCTCGCTGTAAAAGGTTTTATTTGATATTTTACATTTTACATCTTTTGGTCATTCAAAATTTTTAATGAGTGATGGATGAGGGGTATTCTGAAGATTCTCACATTGTTTGTGTTTTTGTGTTCCAAACTGTTATTTTATTGTCCTAGTAGTAGTGACATATTTCATCTCCAGCAGTGTTTGAGACATCATTCATGAGAACGTGTTTTTTCCACTATCATGGGACATGTCCAATTATGTCATGGATGATATTGCATTATCGGCATATTTTATTCCTCCCTTTGGAAAACGAGTTTCGATTTTTCAGCATATAATTTTAAAGTTTTCCTGAATTTATTTTGGAGACACCATTGTTATAAAATATGATTTCTAGTTGTACCAGTCAGTTTCAGTAGAGTTTGAACCATTGATCACTGATTTATGCTGCCGAATAGCTGAAGAAAATGCTGTTAAAAAAAATTTTTATGAAAATTATTGCTACCAGAAATCTTAAAGAAACCCTCCGGGGATGATTATTTTTTTCTACAATATTTTTAAAGGTGCAGAAGGACCCATTTACAGCTTAATGCGGATCAAATAAAGAAATTTTTTTTTAATTAAACAGATATCTTCATTTCACATTTTCAAGTGAGGTTATTGCAAAAATATTAAAAATTCACAATTGCTTAAATTTCTATAATATCTAACTTTTAATATCACACTATTCATAATGTTCTGACTGATGTAACTAAATTTCAAATATATATTAAAAAAAGTTGTTTTTTTTTTTTTTTTTTTTTTTTTTTTGTATTTTAATCACAATAGATATTTTTCTAGCATTTTTGTTTCATAACTATTACTTGTATCACTACAGTACATTTGCAGCTGAGAAAAAAAATTTCATTCGAAATGCATTCCAGAACAATTTTGTTATCTCAAATGCGGTTCAAGGAAACAGAAAGGTTGGACACCCCTGGTTTAGAGGATAATATATTTTGACCAGTGTTTTGAGGCACTGTAAGCTTTTTCAATCAAAATATGTGCTGCATACTATGGGACAAATGAATCATAAACAAGCAGATAAAGAGGTAATACAGATAAAGAGTCTTATGTAAAAGTAATTTGAGGACTTATAACATTTGCAGAAATGCAAATACAGAATCTAAAAATAAAAATATTAGAAATTACACAGACAATGAGAAACTTATTTTAATACTTACTGACTGATATAACATCAGAAAAATTATAATCTTCTATATTTACAGGCTGGGTAACCCATGGATGTTGCTCAACTTCAGACAATTTGCATCTTTTTACAGGATCTTGTTCTAACAGATGATGAATTAAATCTGACAAATCTATAAATAAAAACAGATCATAATTATTACAGAATAACTAGAACAGGCATACAAGAACTTAGTCATGCATTGATACAGTGTGCAATAATGCACATTATCAATATAATAGTACATAACTTTTTTTTAAGCACGTACCATCAGATATTACACGAGAAATTCTTATTTCACCCTTCAATGTCTCATCAACATCAATGAAAGGATTTTCACCAAATATTAAAGTATAAAGAGTAACACCAAGAGCCCACATTTCTAATTCTGGACCACGGTACCTAATTTTAAAGAAAAGATAGTTAAATACATTAAAATTAAAAGAATCAATATGATTAATATTTTATAGAAAAGTAGATATCATTTAAAGCACAATATATGTCAATTTTAAATTTAATTTGAACAAAATCCAGGCTTGCCTAGCTTTTTTTTCAGCAGCTTCAGGATCACTGACACAAAAATCCCAGAGTTTCTAAGATTTTTCAATGTAAAAGGTTAAAAATCATAACACATTTTATCACAAAAGAAACTTAAAAAAAGTATTATTTATAAGGATTCTCGAAATGCATTTATTAATACAAAGGTATTTCAATTTTCATGCTTATAGCATGAAATTACATTGCTTATATAGCATGAAATAATAATCAAAACATTTATATTTTATCTGTGGATAATCAATTCATTAGTATTAGAATAAGCATCCCACTGCTCTAAAATATTATTGTTAAAATCACAGAAAATAAGCATCATGCAACGTATAATGTTAACATCACACAACCATGTAAGAATAATTTTTTTTTTCTTAATTATAAATCGATGAAATCTTACAAGAGAATTTCATTTAATTTTGACTGAAAAATGTCTAGGCTAGAATTTGAACCCGGACCTTTGGCTTTATGTATCAATGCTCTACCAACTGAGCCATGCTGGACAACTCAGGCCAACATAATTTACTCAACTAATCTGTTGACAATAATGTGTGATACAACACAAGCAGTGCAAACATTCACATCCCCCCCCCCCAAAAAAAAAGCCATCATAAATGCCAGCTGAAAACTTACTTATTTCCTTGAATAACTTCAGGACTGCAATATTCCATAGTGCCACAGAAAGTAGAAAATAATTCTTCACCCATGAAAGTTGCAGAACCAAAATCAATCAGCTTTACATGAAAATGTTCATCTAATATGATATTCTCATCTTTTATATCACGGTGTAAAATAAATAAGCTATGCAAGTAGCTGAGAGCAGATACAATCTAAAAATACAAAAAAATTGTATGAATTATGAAAATTTAAACAGTGTAAGGCAGAAATAAAACTAGCATAGAAAATACTTAATTCCATTTGATAAACTTTAAGGCTAATATATTTTAGACATTTAGTCTCAGTTGATTAAATAATTGGAAAATTTATATTCAAATCATTGTTAAAATATATATTTATACATACAGTTACATTATATATATATATATATATGCAGTACCTTGGTTCTTAAACACAAATCATTCCAAAGAATTGTTCAAAAACAAAGTAAAATTTTATTGTTACAAATAATGAAAATATGATTAATTAGTTCCCACAAACCAATTATTCCTCGAATTTACTTGTTTCAAACAGTACACTGTATAGTGCAATACAGTCAAATATAGAAATACATTACAGTACTGTACATTATATAAGAAAATGATCATTTTATAACATTTTAATAAAAGAAGTTTTAAAAAACCAAGTCATCTATTTATCCGTACCAAGTTTGAATAATTTGAGATCAAAGGGAAGATTGGGGGTTTTCCATTCTCATTTTTTCAGGTCATTAGGACCACTAAATTAACTCTCTGTTTTTTAATTTCAAATGCATGACATTCGTTATGACCGGGATTTCTATATCGCATATATGTGACTTGTGCCAAAAAGAAAAAAAAAATCAGTGGGTTCAACAACTTAGCTAAACAGGAAACTCAAAATCCATGAATTTTGTTAATGTGGTGATTATGTTACCTCATGTATGTACACTTAGCATTTAAGATGGTCCTCATATTCCCTGCTCAACAAAACGAAACTTTCTGACATTTTTTTTTGGCAAGTTTGACTATTGAAGCGATTAGGGATTGAATGGAGTCTCCCATTTTTTGATAAATAAATTACTTATTGAGTTATAAGAGATTCTTGTCACATGACAGCAAGTTTTTCCCTTTTACTGTGTTGCCACAACGGGAATTCGGTTAAAAATGCTGACTTTGACAGTATTTTCTGAAAGATCTTCTGTCTTTACCAAAAAATGGAAAATGTATTTCGATTGCATAGTTTCTGAATAAAAACACCTGAAAATTTCATGCATTTATGAACAAAAATGAATTCAAAATTTGTCAGAAAGTAGCTCTTTTGTATTTGAGAAACACCTTAAATAAAATAATCGATTATTTTTGCTACATTTGTTCATTTAGTTGACTTTGAAAAGACACTCTTGCTGTTTTAGATCTGAAACAAACTACACTTGAATATCTTGTACGAGAACCAAGGTTGTACTGTAAACGCATGTATGATATACAGGGTAATTCCTTAATTCTGTTTTTCTTAAATAATTGATGAATCGAGTTAGCTACATCCATGAACAGGATGTATAGTTATAATAAAACAGGTATGCGCTTCTTAATAAGTACATGACAGTGGCCCCCTAGTGGCAAACTGCAGAATTAGTTTTCCTATCCTGAAATTAGAGAGAGAGTACTAGACATGTTATCAAATACAAAGTATTAGAGAGTCCTCAATTTAGTATGAAATGATGTCTTACATGTAAAAATAACTTTATTTGAACCATTGAATTGCAATTTTTTAAATATTCAATCACCTGCTTAAATATGCCACTAACGGCATGCAGAAACGTGGAATTATAAGTGGGATACATATTTAATAATACAACTAACACATGTACACAAGATACAGTTTATTTTAACAAAAAAAGCAAGTTGAAGTACACACAATGTGTCCGCAACCACCATCGGCAGCAATGCATCATGCCAGGTGTCTTGACAGTGGTCATGTTCAGCATACTTGACTTTCTTATTAAAATAACATTTTATCTTGCTTACATTAGTAATATTACTAAATGTGCATCCACCACCTAATTCCACATTTCTGCATGTAATTAGTGGCGTATGTAAGCAGTCATTAGATATAAAAAATTACATTTCAGTGCTTCTAATAAAGTTACTTTTATACGTAAGTCATCAATTCATATTAAATCAGGACACTTTACAATTTTGTAATTTACTTTTTACCCCCTATCTTGTACTGTTTTCAAGATAAGAACACCAACTCTGGAGTTTACCTGTTAGGAGGTGTTGACAGACACCTCACTGTTTAGCACATATCCATTTTATTATATCTAGACACCACATTCTTGTCTGTAGCTAACTCATTTCATCAGCTATTCGAGGTAAACAGGAATTAAGGAATCACCCTGTAAGTATAATAAAGTTTACAACAATAAATGAGGCTGACCTGAGCTTATTTTATTCATCTTTTTTGTGATACATGATCCTTTTTAATGTCAGATCAGCTCTGTTCTGAGTGTTGATATTTTATTTAGCAATCAATTTATTTAAGAGCCTGTGCTCTTGCTGAGTGCTATCTCATTTTACTTTACAGTTTTTAATTTTTGCCACTGGGGCAAAGAGCTCCAAGAAATGAGAACACTAAAAATGGCAAAGGACATTTGTACTCAAACTCAAACCACAACCAGCTGATTTAGACTTTATAAAGTTTAACTTTTACATGCTTAGGTACTTCATTTTTTATCTAGTCAGTGTAGATGTATCTTTTCAATATATAACATGTATTAAAAATGTAAGCTTAAAACCTAGGTATCAATTATCCCATACTAATCTAACACATAATTTTACGTAGGCTAAACATATTAATTATGAAATTAAATTCATTTAAGGACAAAATAAAATGACATGGATTATCTATATACACTATGACCTGGCTGGTACTTGGATTATCAGAATTGAAAGATGAACAAGAAAGAAAAATCATGGATCAAGCATAGATTATGAAATACTTTTCAACACTTCCAGAATACTATAACAAATCTTCACCATTTAATAAGGGGAAAGAAAATATCTTAAGAAATAATTTAAAAAACACATAACACATTTGAAAACCCAATTTCAGCAATTACTATCTACAGTCTGAAAAGTATCTGAATTCTTTTGATTTCTTTCCTGTAAATGATAGATTTCCTCAACAGCAAGAGATATCGGTTAAATTTTGGCTTATTATAAGAAATGTCGGTGAATGAAGGTAATCGTAGAGAAATTCACACTATATCTTCTCGACAATAACTGTCAAATTCTCTAGTTGTAAATCAAAGGCAAATGTAATGTAGGATAAATTAGTAGGCGCATACTGTTAAGTGTTTGTAAACGACACTTGAATCATTTTACTGTGATGTATCTGCAGTAATTCTGCCTCCCCCTCCTCTTGCAGTGAAATATGCCACATGACATAAACCCACCAATATCCTTCAAGATCTATCTCACAACCCCTCAAAAAGCTCTTTTCACATTTCAAGGACAGACCAAACCGCAGTTTTAAACAGACAGACAGATAATGCAGTACAAGTCAAAAATACATCGAAAGGAAAATGTTTCTTGGTGAATAATTCTTTACGCACAAATCAGTAAACCCCACTCTTTTAAAAATTTACCGATAGATACTGATGTAAAAGAAATCTAAAAATTTAAGAGAGTTTCTTTTATTTATTTTTAAATAATAATTACTTATAGTCATTCATAAATAAAAATATATTTTGATAAATGAAACTTAATAATTCCACGGATATATTTCTAATAAGCGGTTAGAAAGACTTTCTGTTTTATTGATTTAGATAAATAAACTGACAAATATGAGAAACTGTCTGATAGGAATTTTCTAACTAGGAATTATTTGCTCTAAATGCATTTTTTAAATTATGAATTAGAAAATACTGAGTTATTAAAGTAATTTTTTTTTAGAAATTATTAAGGTAAATTTAGGAATTAATAAAATACATTGTAAGAACTGTAATTAAATGAAATAGGGCATTTTAAAAATATGGGATAGTTTGTGAGATTTTATTTTCTATATGTTATGATGGAAATTGTCTTATACAAGTAGATCATCTTAAGAAAAAAATGGAGAGAAATTTAATTTTATGCTTTTTTTAAAAAAATTAAGAGAATACTAGATGGAACCCGTCAAAACTTGTCAGAAAAAGTTACTATAACAATATCTGTAAAAAAAAGCTTCTTTATTATTTAACAGGGGGAGAATATGAAAAAGTGTTTCAAAAATTTTATTTTAAAAATCCCCCCTCCACCCCCCTAGTGAAATACAGTACTATTTTTGATGCAAACTCCAAACAAACAATCCATAAACAATTGTCTAATGCAAATCAGTTCGAAAATACACTGATATTCAGTACTGCAAGAAACAAAATTTGAAGGACCTATGAAGTATCATACAGATAATATATTCCTACATCCATATCATATTCACTAAATAAAAGAAATTAGTAAATAAAGCACACATCTCTTCTCCTGAGATAATGCAACCAGGTGAGCTCCTATGTATATGTGCATTGCATCTGCCCAAAGACACTGTCGAAATCTGACGTTAAAAAATTTGTTAAATGTTTCAAAAAAAGTTTTAAAATGTCCTCTTTAATCATTGTTCGTTTCAAATCCATATCTTCTAAAACGCATCCATTAAGCTAATAAATTTTTATGTAAAGATGGAGAAATTTTCATACAGTAATAATATACAAACTGCAGATGAGGCAGATTTTTAATGTTTTTAAGCATAATTTATTTGTACCAGTGGGCCCGTGCGAGGATTTTGCACTACAATCTAATATTTTTTATCAATATGTAATATTTATTAGATGCAGGTTTAAACTTCTAAAGAAAAATTGAGGATAAAAATATCTGCAAACAACATTTAGTTAGTCAAGCCAGAATATAATCTAATTTATTCCATTAAAGTTCGAGTAAAAACAGATCCAAAATTGCAAAAGGCACGCGCGAGAAAAAAACATTAACAATTGTATTTTAACTGCATTAGAGGATGACGTCAACCGCCTCGGGAAAAACATGGGACATGCTTGTTATCTCATCAAGTGATTTTTAATTCGATGTTTAAGGTATTTTTAATGATGTTTTACTGGTTTATCAGTTATTTCATTAATTAAAATAAAAATTACATCTTTGACACCATGATATTAAAAGAGAAAAAAAACTGAAAAGATTTTGCGATGCGTACTTATGTACAATAGTTCGATTTCAACTGACGTCACAAACATTTATCCAATAGTCGATAGGGATAATTAAGAAAAATAATGTAAATAAATAAATATCGAAGATTATCTTTGTTTCTATTTTCATTAATATATTGTACATTTTATTGTTTAATGTTACTGATACATGATACTTTAATGAATGGGGCTTTTCCTATTTTCTTTTTTTTTTTTGTGAGATTCTAATGGCAACATTTTTTCATTTGTTTATTAACCTTTTGCTTACGGTGGGATTACCGTAGTCCCAAGAAAAAGACTGTTGAAAAATACGGGGTTGGGATTATCGTCATCCCGAAAATTTCCACCCCTCAAAGATGGAGTGCAGGAAATCCTTAATAGCGTTTGGCTCAACGGGGGTCTCATTGGGTATCGGAGAAGGGAAATTCTATAGGGAAGATATTAGTTATCATAGGGAAATACAGGGAAAACTTATGCAGCAAAGAAAATAAACATTGTTCAAGCGCACGATTTGAAGCTGTTTCTACCTCACTTCCTCCAAATTAGTGGAAGATAATTTTTGTTTGTGATATGAATATGAAGAGAATAGATTATTTTCAGTAAATTGTTTTAGTATTTTAGTATCGCTGATTTTGATTAAGTTTTTGTTCTTAGAATGTTAAATATTGCGGGGTTTTTTTTCTTTCGACAATAGTACACTAGATATCTTAAAATAATATACATAACTTTGTTCATTGAACTCAACAAAAATGAAATTATTATATATATATTACTATCTAATAAAAATACAGTTAATTTTGTAAAATTTTTATGTATACATTTTTATGTAAAATTAATTACTTTTACACAGTAGAAAATAGTTTTATGCTCACACACAACTTAATAATCATGTTTTATATTCTTTGCTTGGAATTGAACTTTGTCTGTTTCAGAATGATATTAATAAGTAATGAAATTCTAACGATATTTACAATTAATTTACTCCGCAATCAGCTGATTCGAAAAAAAAGTAATTGCAGTTATGCAGAAAATAATACAAGTTACATTAATTGTTCTTTATATATTTTTTAAACATATGATTATAAACAAATATAAATTAAGTACGAATGTAAGTCCTAAGCATTTTTCTGCTATGTTCAAAGAGGCAATAGCTGTTCCAAAATCGCTTCGGAAAACAATTGTTATTGCCGTACTTTTTTCTCTGAAACTTCTGAAGTGAAATCAATATTTTATTTTATTTTTATTTTGTATTATACTTAGGTATTATACTTATTATATAATTAATATTATGTTTATTAAAGTTTGTATTATACTTACATATAAATAAGGATTGTCTCTTAAAATTCATTCATTTTCAACAAAGTTAATTAACGCTGTTCTCAATTACAGAGGGCCTACTATCAGACACATTTTTAAATTCATTTTTGTTCAGAAACGCATGAAACAGGCTGATGTTGTTATTCAGAAACTTTGCAATCGAAGCGCGTTTTCTATTTTTTGGTAAAGGCAGAAGATCTTTTAGAAAACACTGTCAAAGTCCGCGTTTTGAACCAAATTCCTGATTCTTCATCGCACGAAAGGAGAAAAACCTGTTGTCACGTGACACGAATAGCTTATAACACGATAAATAATTTATTTATCGAAAACTTGAAAACTCATTTCGATTTCAAATTGCTTCAATAGTAGGCCTGCAAATTTTATGCTTTTGCGTTTAAAAATGCGTCAGAAAGTTTTGCGTTGTTCATCAGATCAATTTGAGAACCACATTCAAAATAAAGTAGAATGTTTAGTTTGTGAAATCGTACACCTATTGCACTTTTTAATTTCATTTATTGCCGAATGACCATTTATTGTTTAATAAACGTCAAAAATATTAAAAGGAATTTCTTTTAAATCGTTTTAGTAATTCTAGAGAAAAATGAACTTTACTCCCAGCTATTTTCTATATGATTTTTCTAGTGTTATTGCTTGCTTTAGTATTATTATTCTAAGGTAGGCTGGGGGGGCATTAAAATTAGAGAGACTCAAAATCAAAAAAGCACATTTCGAATATTAGCAAGGCATAATGTAATTTCAACACAGCGGTTTTAAATTCCACGTACGGGAAATATAGTATTGAGTTGTTAGAAAATACACAGCACACACGTCGTAAAATGTACATGTTTAGTTTTATTTATTTTTTAATTTATCCATAAAAGTTATATATATATATATGTGTGTGTGTGTGTGTGTGTGTGTGTATTAACATTTAGTTTAGAGGAGGCCCCACTAGTGGCTGAGAGGTTCTGCTCTCAAAGCTTGTAGACGGGAGGACCTGGGTTCAAAACCAAACCCTTTCACGCTCGTCGACCTAACCGTTCGGAGTTTTCCGTGGTTTTCTTCGAACCTTGCCGTAAATACGGGTTATGATCCCTTAGAAAGACCCCCACTGATACCAATCTCCCTAGGGCCTATATCCCTTGTGTAAATAATCGGCCGTCATAAATCAACTAACCAACTTACCATCACTTTAGAGGAGCTGCGTATTTTTTAGTTATCTTCTCTCATTTTTTGCACATTGAAAAAAAAATGCTTATTTAAGGAAATTATTTTTTTTAACTTATTTAATTTTTAAATATATCTGAATGCTTGGAGCTATTATTAAATAAAGTATTATTGTATTAGCATACAGTTTTTTTCTTATTTTACTTATAACATTTGCTTAATATTTTTATTCGGATTTCTACTACTATTTCCGTATAGCAATATTCGGCTAATTTAAGTACAACATAAATTATAATACAATTTGGAAATACCAGTTTATTTTTTAATTTAAAAAGTAAATGCCCAACTGTTAACAACAAACCCCTTTTATATATAACTTTATTCTTCTTTACTGTTTATACCGATTTCTATGTATTTATTTCTACCTTTTTCTTCTCCTGATTTTTTTTTTTTTTTTTTTAAGTTATAATTTGAATCGTGGCGGGAAAAAAAAACCCGTTTATTTAAATAAATTATTTTTGTATTACTTATTTAATTTTTAAGTGTATCTGAAAGTTTACAGCTATTTTTAAATAGTATTGTGCCTAGTTGTTTGTGTTATAAAATGAGTATGTAAATATTTTGCTTATCACATTAGCTTAATTGTTTTTATTCAGATTTCTGTCACTATTTCCGAATTTTCGCCTAATTTAAGTACAAAATAAATTATAAAACACTGGAAGTGTAAGTTTATTTCTCAATAGAAAAAGTAAATGCCTTACTGGAAACACTAATTCCGTTGGATAAAACTTTATTTTTCTTTACTGTTCTTTGTTGCGATACCCATATATTTATTTTTACATTTTTCTTCTCGTGGAATTTATTTTTTCTTATAATCTGAATCATGATAAAAAGAAAATAAATGTTTATTTAAGGAAATTATTTTTATTTGCTTATTTAATTTTTAAAAGTATCTGAAAGTTTAAAGCTATTTTTAAATAAAGTATTTTTATATTAGCATAAAAAATTCTTCTTTTTTTATAACATTTTCTTTTATATTCTCCTTTGCAAAATATAAACCACTATTTAAACGTTCATTGTAAGTATTTTTCTGCTTATTTTTAAGAGACATCACTCAATTATTTCAAAACCTAATCACTTGAATTTAATGACTTCACAGAAAAAAAAGTGCAATTTTCATGTCCGTATAACATTTAAACCTTATTTATAACGATAAGCTATTACTTTTGACAGATGAAAAGGTTTCCTTTAGGGAAAAGTAAATCCCGAAATTTCTCACGATTGAAAGTCGTTAGCGGACGCGCCTAATGATTCCAAGATGTTCTACCGTCACCCGGAGTGTGATGCTTCCGAAGAAAGGGGGATGAAACGGTCAAGTTTTTCCCGTAATCGGAGGATATTTAAAGTATTCATTTCCCGTAAGCTACAGGTTAAGCGTTTGGCCAATTTGTTTGGCCAATAGTTTGGGACAGCTTTTTTTTTAAAATAATTATTATTATTATTTTATGGAAAGTGGTCGATGGGATAATGGAGAAGTACCAGAATATTTTTCTGCATTTTATAGTTATATTAAGAAATCTATATACTATTAAGATTTGCGGAATCACTTATTTGTTTACTTTTTCATGCATTACATTAGTGAAGATTGTCAGTTCTGTTACTCTTTTTAAATATTCTCTATTTATATAAAAATAGTGTGTGTTTTCTGAGGTGTTTCGCATAAACGTTATAAAATTAACATTATTAGATTTTATCCAACTTCAACTGTCATAACTGCTGATGAAGCAGTCATTTTTGGTGATTTTTCTGTTACCTGTAAAATGTTTTTTTTGTTTTTGTTTTTGTAGCATAACCTGAACTAAGAAAAATTTCCGATCGATCAAATAATTGTATTTCATTAAACATTTAAATTTTCTTATTTTTAATCTAAGAAAGAAACAACAATCATGTATTTAATTAATTTTGCAATATGCGGTGCAACCAAACAATTTTGATTAAATTGGTACAGATGTCACAGACACACGGGGGTTTCTTTTTGGCGCCAAAATGACAATTTTTGCTTTGTATGGCAACCTGGTGTTTTATAATAAAATTGAATGTGTAAATAAATAAAATATAAAAACAATTAATAAATACAATTAAATGCGTGTGTGTAATAAAAATGCATGAAAATTGGGTTTTCTCACCAAAATGATGCAAAGTAAAATCCTGCCAATCCCGGTGTGTTTGTGACATCTGTTCCATTAAATCAAGTAACGGTATTTTTTATTTAATAAATAAAATTAATTAATGTTTAAAAACAAATTTTTTAGTATTTTAATATATTTTAATTTTTTTGTATTAGTTTTGTAATTTCAGAAAATGTTAAAAGTAAATAAATTGGCAACATTGATATTTTTATAACGTAATCGATCTTTGTTTACAATTCTAACTTGCCCAGAAAGCTTGAAGTTACGGTCAGACTTCAATTTTGGGCAGAGTTGCAGCGTCCTCAGGCAATTGCCTTTATGACGTCATATGCAGATGTAAAATTTAATTTAAAATTATGGCTAATTAATAAAGCTTTTGAACAAATGAATGTACGATAACAAATCTGTGTCCAAATATCTTTCATTTAAAAAAAGAATGATGTAATTTGATGCAGTAGTTTGTTCTTCCGGACTGTCGAAAGAAAACGCTTAGCATTTTAAATATATAGATTTTTCATAGTAAGATTCAAAAACTGAATAATTAATTAAAATGTATGAAAGTTCATTTTAATTCAAATAATAAATTTTGCTAAATAAGAATATTTTCCACTATAAAATGCAAACATATTTACTTATTGTTATGATTTAAAATTTTAATCTTATTTTATTCAGTATTTTAATATTTAACTTTAATTTATTCATCCATTTAATTCAACTCATTAAAATTCATTTAAATTAATTAAGCTAAGTTTCATCTTTGCATTTTAAATCAAACATTCTTTTTAAATTGTTTACTTTTGGTGAGAATATAATTTAATTTTAGAATCTTTCCATTACATATGTTTTAGTTTATTCATTCCAAATTTAATTTACGTTTCATTCACTTTGCAATATTAATTAAACTTCATTTCAAATTATCTAAAATAAAAATATTTATAACTTACTGTTTCTAACTTTTAAATAATATACAGTCTAAAATAAACTATTCCAAAATATAGTGTATTTCCTTTTTAATAATATTTATTAAAAAATGGTTAATTGCTAATTTTATTCTTTTCAGAAAGTTCAGATTCACTAATTTTGATCAATGCAAAATCTTTCGGAATCGCGAAACTTTCATATATCATTTCAAAATTTCTAAGTCCAATAATCATTTTTCAAAATTCCTTAAATTAAATATTTTTACTTTCAAAACATATCTGGTGGAAAGAAATTTTAATTTTATTTTGATTTCTAAAATTTCATTTATTTTCATCCATTAGTTTGGCAGTTATCGATTTTTAATTACTTTCGTTCATTCTGTTTTGAAGATCGTCGAGATTCGCTAGGAGACGCCATTGACACAATTTCAGATGCTTCAAGTAAACAAGAACCTTTTTTCCCGCGGATTTTGAACAAGGTCGTTTTG
Source organism: Maratus michaelseni (assembly GCA_963931845.1). Taxonomy (NCBI): domain Eukaryota; kingdom Metazoa; phylum Arthropoda; class Arachnida; order Araneae; family Salticidae; genus Maratus; species Maratus michaelseni. The sequence goes on from OZ007587.1 coordinate 194,210,956, forward strand.
ACAGCACTCCAAGGTCGCGATCGAATGTTCTAAATACTATTTAATGCTGTTGCTAGGGTTGGAAGTGTCAGTGAAACGTCTGACTGTAACTTTGACTATGGTCTGTTGGAGCTTGTTCAGTGACATTCAAACGGTTCGGATTTTCTCATTGGTTGTTCCGTAACCGCCGTATAGTTTTACCTGAGTGGGAAACTGGAAGAACTCATCACTTGCTGAGAAAAAACTGCATGATGTAGGGTGAATTGAATTGTGCTCTTCGGGGCTTAAGCCATTTTGGCTTGCCTGCCTTGTTTGCGGCTGGAGTTATTTTCCTGAAATGAATTCATCTTAGATATTATTCTTCATCTTCGCATAATTTCAAGTGGCTCAATATATAAGATTGATACCAGAACTGTTACAAATAATTTATAAAGAAAATAGATCTACTTATGATGTTTTTTTTAACACTGATTCATGATCTGAAGGAACCAGTTATACTTCTACAAGCTACTTAGGTGCCATAGTGAATTAGGAAGTTTGATAGTAACTTTCCGAATAGCCTCGCACTTTCTGCATGAAAACCGTTTTACATTCCATCATTTGGTGTTTTCAACTTCGTAGAGTTTTATATTTGATTTTCTTCATCTTGAATCTGCATCCTGAAGTTCTCTACTAACCGATTCATGAATAGCCTTGTTTGGAACGCATTCTGAGTTTCTTCATCTGGTAACGCAACATGAATTTCTTCCAATTGTGATTGTGAGCCGTTCGATTAGAACTAAATTATAAACTTAACTTCTTTTAATAACTTTTTTTTAACGATAAACTTGGATTGTAAATACAACTCCGATTCAAAAAATTAGAATAATGAAAAGAAATACGGTCAAGGGAAATGAAAATCGAATTTATCAAATAAATAATCAACAATATCAAATATAAAGTACTATAATATGAATCTGCATATTTTGCAGATTATAAAAATGTAAACACATTACAATGAAATAGAAAATATATTTAAATCAGCTAACAACAAAAAATTCAAAATATTAGAATACTTTCTAACATAGTTCAAAAAATTAGAATAATGAAAATATATTGAAGATAATTTAAACTCTAAGTATTTTTACTTGCTAATCAGTACTTTGTTGCATCACCCTTAGCTTTAATGACAGCTCTTAAACGTTCTGGCATGTTTTTAACTAAAGGTTCACAATGTTTTTTATCCAAATTCGCCCATATGCTCTTTATACTAGAAATAAGTTCTTTTTTGTCTCTAGGCAGAACTTCTTGAAGTCGTTTCTTCATAATTCCCCACAAATTCTCGATAGGATTTAGATCGGGTGAGTTTGCAGGCCAAGGGAGTACAGGTATGTCCTTATCTTTGAGCCATTTAGTTGTTAATTTGGAAGTGTGGGGAGAAGCTAAATCTTGCTGAAACAAGAAATCGTCATCACATAAATCCTCAGCTGAAGGAATCATGAAATGTTCAAGAATTTCTTTATAGACTTCTGAATTGACTGTTGTGGAAACAATACACAACCTGCCTGGGCCTTCAGCAGTCATGCAGCCCCATACCATAACAGAGGTCGCAAATTTAACCGAACGTTTTAAACATTCTTTCTTATAAGCTTCATGTTTGAGTCTCCAGACACGTATACCTTGATTTCCGTGAGACACACAAAACACACTTTCATCGCTGAAAAGTATCTTTTTCCAATCGTCGTGATCCCAAAATAGCCTTTGTTTACACCATTTAACTCTAGCAGCCCTTTGCTTAGATGATAAGAATGGCTTTATCTTAGGCACACGTGATCTAAAACCTAATTTGCGAAGTCGTCGTAGTGTTGTAGATTTGGAGACATTTATACCCATTTCTTTCCATTTTCTATGCACATATCTCACACTCCGAAAACGATGTTTCTTCACAATCTTTTTCAATTGCCTTTCATCTCTTCTTGAAGTTACTGGCTTTCGACCACTTTTAAAGTGTTTATTTTGAAAACACTTATTATTAGAATATTCTCTCAAAACTCTACTCACACTTGCTTGAGAGCATTTCACTTCTTTTGCTATAAAAAGTTGTGTTTTTCCTATTTCGTGCAAGTACACAATACGATATTTCACAGCCTCAGATAAATCGCTCTTTCGTCCCATATTAAGCAAATACTACGCTACAATCAAATGCCAAACGACTTCTCATTTTCAACGGAGCACATTTTATAGTCCCACAGATGTTAATCCCGCAGCCGTTCTCTCAACTTATAAGAAAAATTTGAATATTCTAATTTTTTGAACCATGCTATCGAGGTATTCTATTTCTTTGAATTATTCTAATATTTTTTAAATAGTTAATTATTAATATATCAGATAAAAATAAATATTTATGTTATATTTATAAATGCTCTGAAGATAATTAGATACTTTTAATATATTTTTTCCTGGACGCAGTATGCAAATTGACGCGTTAGCAACATCAAACTCATTCTTTTTTACATTATTCTAATTTTTTGAATCGGAGTTGTAAATCTGCTGTTCCTGCCATATTAAATGATCACTGAACAGAACTTTGCATTGACTTTAAATCTAAATAAAGCAGTAGAATTTGATACTAAAAATTATGTTATCTAAAAAGAATATTGCTATTTGATTACAATAATATATAAGATTTTTCGTAAACAGAATGTTCAACCTATTTAATATCAATAAACATATAATATGTTATAATTGCACAGAGGAAGGCATGTGATTGTAAAGAATGCTTATTGTGAAGGAATTGAAGTTGTAATATCTTAAATTTTTTATTTTGATGATTCAGTGCATTTTTTTTTATCATAATAAACATCTGTATAGCTTCATTTGGGTGAGTCTGTCATTTATTTCTATTTCTATTATTGTTTTTTCAGCTCTTATTGAAATGTTGGAATAAGTTCTATTTACTATTTTGTAAAAGTATATTTTAACTTAAGATTTAATTTTATGAATTCTTAGATGCTTTTAACGTAATTTTAAGCTTAACTTTTATGGCATCGCATTATGTGCTGCTACTTACGATCATGCCTATAATGGTGTTTGGGGAAAGTGTTGAATATATGTTTTGTCTAAATTTTTCTAGGTACTCGGAATCACTCCGGTGATAGTCACTGGTGATTCACTCTTCCTTAAGTTTTTCCTTTATATTCATCGCGATCCCCAAATACCGTTATACTTATCGAGTGTGTAACTAATTAAAACCTAAGAAATTTAATTTTGTTTAAAGACTATGCTGTTTAATGATTTTACAATAAAAATTTTATTTAATTACAATTAATTTTTCTTTGTAAGATGCAAAAATATTTATACAGCAATAATATAAGTAATTAATAATTAAGAACATAGTTTTTAACTTAAAATATAATGTTATTTGCATCTTACAATCGAAAATTAATTTTAATTGTTAAACCAATTTAAATTTAAATTGTAATTAAATGTAATTTTTATTGTAAAATCATTAAACAAAACTAAATTCCTTACGTTTTAATTAGTTACACACTTGGTAGATAAATACTGTTGCATTTTATAGTGTAAAATACTCCAATTTAGCAAAATTTATTATTTGAATTAAAATGAACTTTTATACATTTTAATCAATTATACAGTTTTTGAATCTTACAATGAAAAATATTCTCTTAACTTTTCAAAAAAACATAAAATTAAATCTCTCTCTTTTTTTTTTTTTAAGATGATCTACTTTTGTATAAAACAATTTACATCATAACATTTAGAAAATAAAATCTCAAAAACTATCCAATTTTTTAAAAATGTCTTATTCATATATTTACAATTCTAGCAATATATTTTAATAATTCCTAAATTTACCTTAATAATTTCTAAAAAAAATTACTTTATTAACTCAGTATTTTCTAATTCATAATTTAAAAAATGCTTTTAGAGCAAATAATTTCTAGTTTATAATTTCAGATATTTTCTCATTTTTGTGCAAAATTTTTCCTATATGATATTGCTAACTAATTGGCAAAATATCATATGATATCACATGATGATATCAACAAAAGATTACCAAGTGAGCAAATAATCGAAAACTAATAGGCAAAAAGTTCAAAATTGATTCAACAGTAGTTGGGATTTAATTATAGATTTAAAATGAGATTTAATTTTAATATACCGTAATTTCCGGCGTATAATCCGCAGCTCAAAGAGTCGTTTTTCGGCCCAGAAATTTTATTCAATAATTGTAGTTAAATAATTACAGCGATCTTTTAAGTTACATTTTATAAAATAATATTTCTGGGTCGAAAAACGACTCTTTGAGCTGCGGATTATACGCCGGAAATTACGGTACTATTTTATTATTTTATTACCTTTCCTACAAGTAAGGAAAAACAAAAATTGAATAAATAGAATATTTATCCATAGCTTAATTTGATTGATATCCTTAAAGAAAATTAAACAATCGAATTTGGAAAAATCTTTCTTAATATTACTTATTTAATATGAGATAAAAAGCTTCAAAATCAGAAAATAACATTTAAGCTACGTATTGTAGATCACATTACTCGTAGATCATTATAAGCCGTCAATTGGAAATAAGTAAAGTAAAAAGCTTGGTATCATTTCATAATAGATCTATTCTACAATCTTGCAATAAAAACATTTCTTTTAAATTATAACTAGGAAGAGCGAAGCGAATCCTCTACTAGACTACACAAATTACATTTTGTCGCACACTTTACAAAAAACTATTCTGTATTTTGACTTGAAATTAAACACAAAAATAAATTATGATCTGTAGATTTGCACAATATTATTTTTTTTTTTACAGAATAACCTTAAAAAAATTATTATTTTAATTAATTTATTTTACATGTTTTTCCACTACAGACGCATTTTTGCAAATAAAAAAATTATATGCGTATATTTTCAGCAGAAAAAATAAATCATGGACTTAGTAATTATAAATAAAATCATGATTAATTAAATAAATCTGCCAAAATAACTCAAAAACTGTTTTTTAAATTTAATTAAGGAAAGACATATGTTTTGACTTGATAGAAATAAAATATGATCTGTAGATTCTGACAATATTATTTTCTCATCAATATCGAATGATTTAAAAAAAACATTTTTTACTACTTTGTTGAATATATTTTTCCATTATACGGATTCATTTTTGTAAACGATAATGAAACCTGCGCATTTCTTGCAGTAAATGAAAATCATTGAGTCAGTAAAAATGAATAAAGCCATGAATGATTAAGTACATGAAATATTATCATTGCTTCAAAATTTCTTATTTTTTTTTTTTTTAAAAAAAAGCATTTAAATAAGGAAAGGAACCTATATATCTGCATTTTGCGAAGATGAAATATTTTAAATATTGAAAATAACTGCAGAATTTATACTTCAAACTGTAAAAGAACATTAAACTTTCTTATATTAAAAATGTATGTTATTTGAGAGGAAAATATACATTTTAATAGAATACTTTATTAAGATTGGTTGGAAATGACACAAATTTTGGTGCTCATTCCTTTTAATCATATAATAGTTTCACAATTTCTTTTATGAAATTTTTAAAATATCCTTTTTTATGAAAATTATAGCATATTTTTAATGAATTAAAATTTGTGAAAATTCAATTATTTACATTCAATTATAAAAGTATTTTTCAGTGTTAAGAATTCAAATACACAATTTATTCGTATTATGTGAAATCATTTACACAGACGATCCTTACGCATTTTAAAAGAATAATATTATGATTTTTTTTTTTTTTTGTAAAGTGGCAACAAAAGAAATGTAAACAAATAAAATTGTTAAATTCGTTACAGAAAGTGTTATTCGAATTCAAAGGTTGAAAATTGAACCAAATGAAACATATTTACTATTAAGAAGTAATTACTATTATTTTTAATATGTTTGCTGTTTAAAAACAATTTATGGAATGTATTAGTTCTATTATAAAAAATGCCGAGAAAACGTACACTTACTGGTCGAAAAGAACGCGAACATGATTTAGCTTTAAGGCAAGAGGCTAGATATCAGCGTAAACGACGACATGAATGTGCCAAAACATAAAGTTTTTGCTTAATAAAGATGCAAAAATAATGTAAAAAAATATTGTTACTTTCAAATATTTATCTTATGAAATAATGCTTCGCGAATCCAAAAAAAGCATGGCTTTTGCTAGTTTGTAGAATATATTAGAAATGAATATTTGTCAGAATCTTCAGATTTACAAAGTTTCAATGCACACATTTTGCAAGATTAAAGGGAGAGGAGGGGAAAGAGGAGAGGAAAAGTATGAAAGAATGAGGAAACTAGAACAGAAGTTGTATATGTCTATAGAAATTGATTTCGAGAAAATTTAAACACAGAAATATGTGATTGGGTCTAATAAAGATATACCACTCATATAAAAATTAACTAAAAAGTTACTTACTTAAGTCTTAAAAAAAATACTGCACCTGCTGTTTTATATGCATTAAATCTGAAAATTTTTAATTTATGGATTTAGGTCATTTATGCTCTGAGTGTCTAATCCATCCCAGATATTGGATCTTTCTCTCTCTCTCTCTCTCTCTCTCTCTCTCTCTATATATATATATATATATATATATATATATATATATATACACCCTAATATATATATATATATATATATATATATATATATATATATATATTAGGGTGGAGCGAAAAAAAATAATTTTTTTTTACAAAAAACGGGTAGGTGCCAAAAGTTGCCTTCATACTAGTACATCAAATATCTGAAATTTTACTGCTGAAAAAAAATGCCTTGAGTCTGCGCTTTTGGTCCAAAAGTTGAAATTTTGGGTAAAATTTGAAAATTTTTCAAAAAAAAAAAATAATAATAATAATAAAAATTTTCTGTAGAATTGATTATGATTTAATAGTGTCATTTGAAACTTTATTAATAAAGATTTAAAATATTGAAACGATAAAACGATATCTTTATCATTTTTAACTGGAGCAAAACTGACAAATTTTGGTAAAAAGGGGCGTTGCCATTCTGGTACAGCATACAACGACTCATTAAAAAAAAATTAATAGAAAGAATATTAAATAAAGAACACCGCAATTAGAAGATGCTGCATGTGAAATTGAAATAAACGAATCAGTATGCAATGATTCCATAATAGATACAATTGAATTCCTATCTTCATCCTTCTATACCGAAACTCGAATGAAGTTTGAAAATTTTTATAGAGCATTTGATAGCTATTGAATTTCTGATCGGTCGCTGCAGTTCTTGCTCCAGCGGTTCTTCAGGATTGTGTATGTACATCAATTGACACTTTAAAACATAATGTACCCATACTCGTTACAGACAGAAGCAAGGGAAGGCGTGAAAGCCAATCGGCTTGTTCGTCTCAACGTAAAGAACAGAACTCTAAAACAGAAATAAGAGCCTTATATTTCGACTCCTGAAAAGATGACACAATTAGTATGGAAAAGAGAAGTGATAAACATGCGTATCGTAGAATTATGAAAGAAGAACGTGTTACTATCTTAGAAGAGCCTGGCTCCAAATATATGGGGACTAATTTTGCCTAACATTTCCTCATCTGGTGCATCATTAGATATTTTTAAATGCATATCAAAATTTTTAAAAGATGAAAATATTGATTTGTCCGGCCTCTCATGCTTGAGTTGTGATTGGTGTCCGGTGTCCTGTGAATACGGGGAAGCATACTGAAGTAATCCGTCTAACGGAAGCGAAGTTTGCAAGACCATTGCAATGGATCATATGCCAGCTCCAGTTAAATGAATTGCCTCTGCATCATTTGTTAGGCATGGTCGATGGGAAAACTTCTGGCCCAAATGTATTAGGGAAATCCTTGTCCATGTGCCATTCACTCCCTATTGCAGTTTTTGAACCTATAAAGAGTAATTTAGAAAACATATCTCCTGAAATTGATGAAAAGGAACTCAGCACAGACCAGAAATACCTGCTGGACATTTGCAAAGCTATTTCATCAGGATATTGCTCTAAAGAACTAGCGAATAGGAGCCTAGGAAAATTGTCCCACGCATTATGGCTCACAACGGCGAATAGAATTCTTCACTTTAATTATTCGCATTGACTGCGCGTCAGAGTCTCTATTTTCACTCACAAAGTATGTGATCTAAGTTTATGCCCCAGGATGGTTTACCATAAAATGTAATCCACAGTTAAAGAATGTATCTAAAACCTTATGGGAAACTACTCGGCTAATAAACAACACAGCAAAAGCCATAAAACGAATAGTTAAAAAAGCTATTCAGGACAATGGTTACTTTGCACACTCAGAGCAAATTCTGATTGCAATCACATTAAACAACTAGCTGCTCATCCCATAATAAATGCAAGAGGTAGAAAAAATGATGACATATGCAAATTTGAAATACTGACAATCAACATTAAAGCAGATGATTATATAAATCTAATTGATTGGAAAACTATTGCGGTAACAGGACCCCCCAATCACTATGCATTTATTGGATGCAAGTTTGTTGAAGATAATAGATGGCTGCATAGATTCCCGTACTAACATCCCCAATGAGTTACTTTGCATGCCTTCTCTTACTCAAGCAGTAGAAAGATATGTGAAGGAAGTTACAGCCAGCATAATCCAAAGTCTGTGGATACGAAAGAAGAGATGAATACACCAAGACTAGGTTGATATACAGAAAACTCGTGCCAGTCTGATAAAAAATCACAATTCATTGTATAAATAAAAAAATTTGCTCGGATGATAGGGTGGTTGTGCTGGTTACGGGTGGGACATGATATGCCCCACCTCCACTCCTGGGTAGTTGTAAAAGCAACTAGCGAAGAGTTGCATTCAAAACAACGATTCGTTGTATGCTGAACCAGAATGGAAACGCCCCTTTTTTACCGAAATTTGTCAGTTTTGCTCCAGTTATACAGAATAAAGATATCGTTTTATCGTTTCCATATTTGAAATTTTTATTAATAAAGGTTCAAATGACACTTTTAAAACATAACCAGTTCTACAGAAATTTTTAATTTTTTTTTTAACAATTTTCAAATTTTACACAAAATTTCGACATTTGAACCAAAAGCGCAGACTCAAGACATTTTTTTTCAGCGGTAAAATTTCAGTATTTGATGTACTAGTATAAAGGCAACTTTTGGCACCTACCAGTTTTTTGTAAAAAGAAATTCACTTTTTTCGCTCCACCCTAATATACAGTGGAACTTCCATTTAACGAAGTCTCGTCGTTACACTTAAAAACTTCGTTATGAAGAAAATTCGTTAAATAGAAATCAACTTAAATTCGTGCAATTTTTTCTTCAGATATGACAAACAGGTATTGGATTCTGAAGCAGTTGATTCAGTTTTAATTATGAAGCCGTCTTTTACAAAACAGTTGTGTACGGTCGATGAGATCACGTCACATTTTCAAACTTTGTCTCAAGCTTTCATCAGCTCTGATACACAGGTTCTCAAACTAATGTTTTCACTACACTGTCTTTTTTGATAATGTACTTCAAGATTTGTTATTATTCCTTAGATAGACTAGTGGCTGAAGTTTAGAAGTTGCATTGGAAGGAACAAAAATAACTTTGATGTTTTTCGATTTGCGTTTTGAAGCACATTCTTATTGTAGATGTATAAAGAAATTGTCTATCAGCAATTTAAGTTCAGAATGGTGACTGTCTGTCTCTAATTGATATTTTCTGTTCAATGCATCTGGCATCACTGCTTTTACTACCATTTTGTCACTGCATCTTGTATATCATTGAATGTAAAAAGGGGATTTTGACTTCCCCCAACTGTCAGCGCTGGAGTCTCGGAGTGGGAGAATAGTATGATAACAAGTGTTTTTCTTAGTGTGAAAACAAATTGTTTTATTTAGCACCAAGCAGAATGGAAATTATTTAAATGTGTTCATTTTCATACAATCGAATCCGCTGAAATAAATTTGCATATCCTTCGAACAGCAATCGCTTAATTTGAATTCTGTACACATACAAAAGTGGAATAAACTTCGTTATACAGAATATATTTTTTGTAATGTGGAGATTAATTTACATGCTAATGGTGTTCAAAGTCAAAGTTCTTCAGAAAATTTCGTTAAGTAAAAAACTTCGTTAAATAGGGACTTTGTTAAAGGGAAGTAGGGAAGTTCCACTGTATATATATATATATATATTATTGAGATGTTGAATAATCAACTCTAACAATAAATATACTTTAATATGCCAGGGAGAGAAAATCTTAGAATATTAATGACATATTTCCACCAAAAATTACAAATTATCTAAAAGATTAAGAAAAGAAAAGTTGTACCGATACTCTTATGCCACAATAGATGTATAAAAAAGAATATGAGTAAATAGGATGACAAGGATCAAATTCAAAATAGTTTACTGTAAATGAATTACCTGTCTAAAAATATAACTAGCTAAAGGCTCATCCATCACGGGTTCTCGCTCTATAAACTCAAACAAATCCATCCCAGATCCATGCTTTTCCATTACCATTTGAAAACAATTTTCATTTTCATACACATCCAGCACCTACAAATTAAATGCATTAGTCAATTACTAAACAATATATTAAAAAAATTATTTAAAGAGATTGAAATGTGCTACATTAAACAGCATAATTTACAATCAGCATACATATTATTTCTAATAAAAATTATTAAAATACAGTCGGACCTTTATTTTGCAAACTTTTCCTAGAAACTAAGAACCTTTTGCAAATTCCATTGCAAAATAACCAAAATGTCCCCAAAATCCCACATAAGTATATACATTATTTTCTATTTATTTTCACATTGTATTCAATAAATATTTTTATTACTCAAGTTCATGTTATATCAATACAAAAAATTATGTTTCATCAGAATGACTTCATTTAGTAAAACTTTTTTTTTCTTAAATAAAAAGAAAATGTCTAGAATCCTTACTAATTTAACATTTTTATTAATGTTTTACTAAGTTATTGATTTTTTCAATCGTTATTACTGAAACCGACTTCATATTTTTTATAAAATTATTATTTTTGCCAGTAAGTTTTGTCACAAAAAACTTACTAGAAAAAAAAATGTGCAAAAATTATCTTTCAACAAAAGATTTTTTCATTATGTGTGAAATAGTGTAACATCATTAAAATGCAATGAAAATGATTTTTTCCCACTGACCATAATGTAGCGGAATACTTTTGAGTGTCTCTGTAAACTAACCATAAATGGTACACACTTCATTTTTAATACTGAACATTGCCATGGTACACCTTAAAGGAAATGTGTGTGGAGGCAAGGATCAAATTGGAGAACCCGGGGACAGTAGACGAGATCTATGGTGCCAAGCAAAAGGCTAGCTAGCTCTGTTGCTTCCCGCAAGAAACCCGTTTTACTGTCCATATGGCGTCACCACAGTACTCCACTCCCAGTGAGGAGAATGTCTCGCTGACATCAGGTGAGTGATGTTCACTTGTATTATGTGGCAATTGCCAGTGCTGCTGTTGCGGTGCTGTATGGCCCCGAAGATTCACGATGAGACAGGCTTTCTGCTACAAGAGTTGTCATTGACTTTCGTGCTGGGGATGTTTTCAATGCTGCCATCTGTTGGTCTCGAGAGGCAATAATGATGTTGTTGAAGGTGCATGTTCGTTTGTCCAAGGTCACCAATGATGGAAATGGATGTGCTATAAGGTCTTTAAGCGCATTGTATTGATCACTAATTGGGGGATTCATCACAAGATCATTGACCGTATTAAGAATGTCAGTATCACTGCAACCACATGATTAAATTTAGTGGAGTCAACAGTAATATTGGCAATTGAAAATTGTGCTTTCAACTGTCAAAACCATAGGAAAGTATTATTTTTCAAAAAAGGGTGGTAGTTTGATAGATAGCCTAGAAATCTGAATATTGCTAGGATCAGTGGCAAAGAAATGCAAACAATAGCCAGAAAATAGGCTTGTAATTTAAAAGGTGAGGTGGAAAATGAAAATATTCAAAACAAAAAATATATACACAAAAAACAAAATATAATACAGTAGAGCGCCGCTAATCCGCAAACCTGTAATCCGCAAAGGCCTCTAATCCGCAATCAATTTATGAATGTAAACAAAGAAATTTAATTCTTGAAAAATGCTTCAATGATGACAAAATTTTGAATTTTGAATTTTTTTTTCACCAATTTTAACATTTTTCTTACCTTTATATATAGTATTATATATCATATAACATTCTCTTTTATAGTTTAAAATGAAAGCACATTTAATTAGTATATTATTTTATATATTCATTTCTTCATACAATACATGTAAAATACAATTTGAGCTTTTGTGCTTTTTTTTTTCTTTAAGGATAAAAAATTCTTACTTAGACAATATATTTTATAATTTATTTATTTTTTCATTAAATCGTAATTATAAAATTGAAAAACACATAAAAAAATACATATATATATTGCTTTTGAACACTTACTTAAAGATAAAATTCAACACTATAAACCAAATGTCTTAAAACAGACAACAATTGATGCCATATTTAAGAAATTAAAAAAATAATAAATTATTTTTTACACAGTTATTACTTTATCTATATATTAAAATGTGTAATTTATTTATTTTTTAGTATTAGCAATCTAAATTTGTCCAAAATATGAATTTCAAAATATGTAAACAAAGATTAAATTGAAATAGCCTGTAATCCGCAAAAAGCCTGTAATCTGCACAACACTTGGAACCAAGCTTTGCGGATTAGTGGCTTTCTACTGTAGTGAGAAATTGATTAAAACAATTCAAGGGATCAGTAAGAGGCAAATGACTAAAAGAAAATGAGCTATGTATCTATCTGCATTGGGAAAGCGGGTAGAATAAAAATGCAATAAAATATGAAATACAGTATGTGGCAAAAAATATATACATACATATACAACTAGTCGGATGTGCCAATCCCAAAACTTTCTTCTATCTGAGTCATGTTAATACTTCAAAATTCGCTATCACATCGCCAATAAAATCAATATTTTTTGTCATTCTGTTGTACGCCAGCTACTTGCGAATCGTCGGGTTACAGGGATGTGAACAATCGATGTATACTAAACTACGAAAAGTCCTTCTGGCTTGAACGACAGGAATAGATAGCCTCCCTATTCCTTTGTTTTACGATTTTAGCTAATTTTACTGGAAAACACGAAGGTAAAATGCGTGGAACGTAAATAAAGAAGACTCAATCCCAGTTCTCGTCAACATTGAATTTGAATGAGAATATCGCCAAATTAGTCCTCTACAGCCAAGTTGGCTTCATTTATGGCAACTTACTTTGGTCGCCAAATTTGTCGATATTCCGCAAACTGTCGCCAAGTTTGGCGATAATTTGACGTTGGCGAATATAAATATATAGTAATAAGCATATAATAGGATTAATGGTTACAACAATGAAAGAAAATTTGCCGAAACCATGTTAACTAAAACTCATAAATTAAATCCGTTTATGGATGAATTCTGCTGTCTTGTTTGAAAATGTCAGCCACCCTAAAATTTCAAACCGCTCTATCTCAGCCATTTTTTAAAGATAGAAGCAAAACAAAAACTGCTCCGGATTCTCCGGATCAAGGCCGCACATTTAACGAAAAAAAGTTTTAGGATTTCTAATTTTTTTTTTAATTTGCACATCTTTTTTAATTTTAAATCTTTAAATGGCTATCACAGCGCCCCCTTTCGTCGAAATATCCCCAAATTGTAATAGAACCTGCTTACCATAGCCAAAAACAGAGAAAAAAGAAATGTGGTTCAATTTGAAGCACAACTTCATACACTTTTCGATGATACAATAGTTAAAATGGAACAAAAATATCGATCACAGCGCCCCCTTTCGTCGAAATATCCCTAAATTCTGGCAGAACCTGCTTGTCATAGCCGAAAACATAGAAAATTTTTTTTGTTCAATTTGAAGCATAACATCATACACTTTTAGATAGTACAATAGTGAAAATGGAACAAAAATATTGATCACAGCGCCCCCTTTCGTCGAAATAGCCCTAAATTCTGACAGAACCTGCTTGCCATAGCCAAAAACATAGAAAAAAAATGTGATTCAATTTGAAGCATAACATCATACACTTTTAGACGGTACAATAGTGAAAATCGAACAAAAATATCGATCACAGCGCCCCCTTTCGTCGAAATATCTCCAAATTATGATAGAACCTGCTTGCCATAGCCAAAAACATAGAAAAAAATTTGGTTTAATTTAAAGCATAACATCATACACTTTTAGATGGTACAATAGTGAAAATGGAACAAAAATATCGATCACAGCGCCCCCTTTCGTCGAAATATCTCCAAATTCTGATAGAACCTGCTTGCCATAGCCAAAAACATAGAAAAAAACTTTGGTTCAATTTAAAGCATAACATCATACACTTTTAGACGGTACAATAGTGAAAATGGAACAAAAATATCGATCACAGCGCCCCCTTTCGTCGAAATATCTCCAAATTCTGATAGAACCTGCTTGCCATAGCCAAAAACATAGAAAAAAAATTTGGTTCAATTTAAAGCATAACATCATACACTTTTAGATGGTACAATAGTGAAAATGGAACAAAAATATCGATCACAGCGCCCCATTCGTCGAAATATCCCCAAATTCTGATAGAACCTGCTTGCCATAGCCAAAAACATAGAAAAAAAATTTGGTTCAATTTGAAGCATAACATCATACATTTTTAGATGGTACAATGAAGACGGACAGACGGACGGATGGACATTTTGTAAAAACATGTTTTTCGGAATCTCTGACCTCTAAAACGTGTAAATCCGTTGAAAACCGGAAGTCGAAAAAAATTTCGATTACAATACTTTCTTCTATTATAGATAGAAGAAAGTAAAAAGTAAATAAATAGATTAACGAACTTGCAGTCCATGGAAATATGGCATTGCACAAGGAATCAGAAGTTGAATTAAGATTGCATAACAATATGTTACAAAATATAAGGATATGATAAAAATAAAACAAAAATATTAACTAGATAGTTATCATATGTGCATTTACAAGATTTTGGAACTGCCAACAATATGCTAGAGCATGAATTTTTTTATTTTTATATGGACTTACCGAAAAAAAACAAAAAAAACACATGCAGTCACAGCTTTGACATAGCGAGTACATTTCAGGTTATGTGACATGGTAGCCCACAGACTTGTATAAAACCAAAAACTTTCTGGGCACATAAATATTGAGTCAAAAACTTTCTGCAAATTAATTTAATGTTTCATAAAATTACGTGTTGTATTATTTTGACAATATAAATTAAAAACAGTAGTTTCAAATAATTAGCATTTAAAATTAATTAATATTAATTAAAAAATACTTATTTTGGTTAAAAAAAATAATAAAGAATCCATGATAGGAAGAGCTGAATTCTTACCAATTATTTTGCATTTAGAAATGCATTTAGAAACAACCCAATTCTTAATATTTTTACCTCTTCACAAGCGTCTGTAATGGCACAACAATGTTTTGCATCTTTAAATTTTGATTTGTGCGCAAACAGTAAATAAATCGTACATAAAATTGGGGAATATTTTTAATATTTTGGTATAAAAAAAAAAAAAAAAAAAAAAAAAAAAAAAAAAAAAAAAAAAAAAAAAAAAAATTTCCTAAAAATTTTTTGTAAACTTCCGAATTTTGCAGAAAATTTTCCGCGAACGGTGTGCACGTGTGCGTCTATATTATACAACTCTAGCATTGGGATACGACGAATTTCAAGGAAGCAGTGGAATTGTAGCAAAAGTTTTATCTGGTGAAAATAAAGACGTTGGTGATAATGACAGTGAAAATTGGATAACAGAAACACTGAGTAAAATTTTAAAAGACTATAAGCCAGAAAACATCTTTAATGCATATGAAACTGCTTTATTTTTTCAATTTTTTCCCTCTAAAGACGTTAACATTTAAAAAGGAAAAATGCTTTGGAAGGGTTAAAAAACCAAGGCAAGAATAACTGTCATGCTAGATGCAAATATGAATGGAAATCAGAAATTGAAACCCTTAGTTATCGGAAGAAGCAAATATCCAAGATGTTTAAAGGCAGAATATCTCAGGAGGCTGATTATGACTGTAACAAAACGTTGTGAAAAATGGGTTCAAAAGTTGGACAAATGTATGATTGCAGTGTCACCAAATTGTGTTTGTTTTTGACAATTGCCCCTCACATCTGAAGAAAATCAACCAAAAATTGAAAAAGTTAGTTTTTTACTTGCCACCAAACACAATATCAAAACTGGAGTCAACGCAATGAATGGACGATCAAAAGTTTCAAAATACAGTATCGTAACAGAATAATGTGAAAAGTTATCACTGCGCTTGAGAACAATCAATCCATGCCAAATATCAACTTACGGGAAAGCATATCAGAAATTTTCAAAGCATGCAACCATGATGTCACAGATCATACTATTTGTAACTGTTTTGCCAAAGCTGGATTCTTTGTCAGCTATGAAAATTCGGCAAGTACGGAGGATGAAGATGATATTCCCTTAGCAGAACTTAAAAAAATGTGGATACAGCTGAGGGAAAAAGGAAGAAATTAATGATGATGTGCTGATTGATGATTTTCTTTTACCTGATTCTGATGTTGAGACCTCGGAAATGCTAACTGAATTGGATATTTTGAACAGTATGAAAAATAAAAACATTATAGCAATCAATTGCTATGAAGACGGACATGATAAAGACGGAAATGATCATGATGCAGAAATCAACAAACCTTCATATGATGAAATGCTAAAATCTCTGAAACAATCCGATGTGGATTACAGTTTGAAGAAAATAGATCTGAAGGAGTTTTCGGTACATTGCAAAGATATGAGATGTATTATGAGAGAAAACACTTTTTCAATCAAAAAACTCAGACAAAATTAACAGACTTTTTCAGTAATTAATTTAAGGACGCATGTGGTAATGTATAAGGATGCACCAAATATTCGGCTAGCCGAATAGTAACTGTTAAGCCAAACACTGAATATTCGGCCAGCTGAATAGTAACTGTTAAGTCAAACACCGAATATTCAGCCAGCCGAATATTTTTATATTTCAGAGTTTAAAGGTATAAAAAATTTCAATTTTAAAACAATATTTTATAATATTTAACACAAATACTTTCACTTTGATAAACGAAACCTTTTTACAAGCAATCTCTACACTAAAAAAATCTATGTGCAGAGTTATTATTTAAGACAAGAATAGTTTAAAAACTTTTTAAATTAATAAAACTTATAATTTCATGGCTTCTATTGTGAATTAAAAGAAATGAATAAAATTTTGTTATATTCTAAAACAAATATTTTAAAATCAAAGAGAAATTTTGAAGGAATTGGGGAAAAAAATACCAGTCATATATTGTTTGTTTGTCAGGAAGGGACTAAAGTAAAAAATAAATAAATAATACAATCTATCAAATGGTGGCAACTCAGCAAGAATAATGTTCTTTTTCCTTTTGATTTAGAAAGGAAATTTTTAAATGTGCACCAAAGAGCAGTGTCTGAGGCCAGCAATTATTTTAGAGATTGTAAACATACAGGCTGTTCCTAAAATCTTGTAACACACTTTCAGGGGATATAATGTAGTCAAGACAAACAGTTTTTGAACAACAAACAACATCTCAATCTACTTATTCCATCAAAAACACAAGGTTTGCCAGTACAAGCTGAAACTAAATTTCCGTTCACAACTTTAAACAATAATGAAGATATGAGAGATTTGCCTCATATTAATTTTGTGTGTATAAAATGTGATATCATTGGAAGTGACTGAAAGTTGTCCAGTGAGACAGTATAAGTAAGTACTGTCAGCATGTCAGCTGCATTCTGAAAAAAGGAATGTCTAGCTCAGTGTTGTTTAGATATGAATGGTGTTAATTTCTAACACCTCTAATCATTTTACAATATTTCACAGAAATCAAATTAAGTCTGTTAAAAATATAGTTACAATATCTTCATTATTGTTAAAGTAACAAACAAAAATGCAAGTTTGGCCTAAAATGAGATACACTGTATTTTTTGACTGAATAAGTGGATTGCAATCTGGGTTTCCTGGACAAAAATTGTCTGTCATGATGTCTATTATCACCGAAAGTCTTTTCAATTTTTTTAGAAGCCAAAAACAGATTATTTACTAAATAACGTTCAGGAATTTCCATTTGTACATCATTACATTTCTATGAAGGATGTCATTCATGGTTAATTTTCTTAAGTGAACATTCAAATAGCAAATAAATAATGTAAAAGCATTCTCTTTTATTTAAATAGGATTCTAATTATTCTGAATACCTTTATTGAATGGATTGTTAAAAATAGAAGTTGTGTTAGGTTTTAAAAAATATTTTTAAAAAGGTTTTCTTTAAGTATTTGGTTTGGCCGAATATTGAAATATTCGGTCAGGCTGAATAGTTTGATATTCGGCCAAGCCGAATATTCGACTGACCGAATAGTTTAATATTTGGCCTAACTGAATATTCGGTAGTATGGCCGAATAGGGCGAATATTGAATAGATACCGAATATTCAGTGCATCCCTAGTAATGTATGCTTAAAATTACTTGTTATAAGAAATACAAGAATATCATTAAAATTCATTAATTTTAATGTACAATTATTTTCTTAAAACTGAAAATTCCCAAAGAATGTTTTGTTTTATTTTTATTTTCCTTGCAGATTACTTTTTGATACATAAAATAAATAAAACAAATAGATATAATTTATAAAAAAAGGTGTGATTGCTTTTTTTAATAATATTTAGTGTTTATGAATTTAAAATCTGTTTTATGTAGTTTAAAGTATTTTAAAACGTGAATCTCTATTAAAAAAAATTTCCATATGACTAACTTTTTTTAGGGATTTAGTGACATTGTTAAATAGTGGTCCAACTGTACAATTAAAAATACCATACATATATAACATTTTATTATGTTTTTTAAAATAACAAAATTTTCCAAATAAAAATTTTTTTTAAATATTTAAAATAAAATTTAAATTATTCTTCTTTTGGAAATTTTTAAAGATAGGTTTGTTAGGTATAATTTTAGAAGTGATATTGATTTTATTTTATTTAGAGATAATGAATAATTTTGACGACACATTTCTTTTGGTTATTTTCTGATATGGTTGTGATCTGTCAATGTGCTCAGGGTAAAGATTTGTTGTTTTAAATTCATAATTAATGTAATTGAGAATTATATTTACAAAATAAATAAATATAAATGAACAAATTATAAAAACATTTGATATCTCTATACTCTATAGTAAATAGTAGTTTTTGCTTGTGTATATGAACATCAGCATAGTCAAGATATTTTAAATGGACCAGTTTTTCCCAGTTCATTGTAGTTTTTTTTTAAGCCCAGTTCATTGCACTTTTTTTCTTTTCAGCAAGTGACTACCTCTTTATTTATAGCAATTTCAACAGCTTCACGATAAAAGTCACAGTCCTCCATAACATAGTTGTCTAGTTTTCTTTATTATTAAAGTCGGTTTGGATTTTCAAATATTTGTTTGATTTTGCTAATGTTATAGCAGTTTTTACTTATTTTATATCATGTGGGAGCTTTTCTATTTGAATGTTTTTTTTCCCCAAACAAATCTAAGTATAAATTATTTTTTTATTGTTTCTAAGTTAGGACTTACTTTAACTTGTATTTTGACACTGAAAGAAATAGCTTTTAGGTATGACAAGGAATAAAACAAGCAAGGTTAAAAAAAAAAAAAAAAAAAAAATGAAAGAAATAGTTTAAGAGAAGAAATGAAATGTAAGAGTAATAAACTGAGAATACAAAAAGCAATGATTTTAAAAGATTGTAAAATTAAGGGGAAAAAAATCCAAAACAAACAAAACTATTTACAAAAATCCTATATGGATAAAAAGATATAACACCAGTAAACATCATAAAATCGCAAAACAACTCACTTTTACAATGTTAGGATGATCAATTGTAGTTAAAAGGCTAATTTCCAAAGGCACTTTTTTGTTCTGCTGATTATCATACACCCATAATTCTTTATACACTTCTGACTTGCGTATGAATTTTGCTATAACCTAAAAGAAGAATAGTAAATTACATGTTATTTTTAGTAATTATTTTCCACCTTTAAAGGAAGTAAGATATTACAAAAAAGAAGCAAGATGATATCATACACTATTTTTGCAAAGTGACAACTAAAAATAATAAAAGTTTTACAGAAAAGCCAAAAAAGGTTTTCAAACTACAAAAGAATTTTTTTTTTTTAATGGGATGAAGAAATTTTTAAAATGGGATGAAGAAATATTTAAAATTTTTATATGAAGAGTCAAATGTAACTTACTTCGATACAAGTTATGTTACATCCGATTATATATAATATTTTGTAGACAGTAAGGTTGTACAATATATAAGCAAAAAAAATATTAAATTTCTCTAATTCAGTCTTTTATTTTAAATATTTAAGCATATTTTAATAAAAGATAGAAGAGTATGTGTTTTTGAATAAATCCTATAACTAGGTGTATTAAAAATACCCCCCAAAAATTGTTTTTTGAGTCATTTTAAAAATAAGTGTGCAATGTCATTAAATGAGTATTACTTAAAAAGGTCACAAGGGAAAAACAATAATTATTCTAAAATTTTAATGGATTCCCATGCAAAGTATTCATCAGATGATAAAAAATGTATCCAGTAAGTTTAGCTTCCGTTCTGTCTAACTATTTATCAGAGTCACAGAATAGTATTCTGGCACAGGATATCAAGCCCCATAGTTGTTTTATTATCTCCAATTGTTATCATTACTGCTGCATGAGCAATTAGTCAACATTAAACAAGAAATTTCATACCAGATGTAATACAGTTGTTGTGGTTTTGCTATTTATACGCATGGTCTACCCTAAAGGAATAAGACTAGTTCAGGGGAAAAAAAAAAAAAAAAAAAAAAAAACAGTTTTCTTAACAAAGGTCTAAAACATCTTAGTGTTTCAAAAAAGAAGGATCTATATCATCAAAATAGCAGTTCCAGTACAGTTGTCACTTTTCCAGGGTTGTGTTTCTTCCAGGACAGTGGAAGAAACTAAAAAAAAAACTGGAAGAAACTGGAAGAAATGGAAAAAACTGGAAGAAACCAACAGAAAACAAAACAGATGCTCAAAATTAAAATATATTAACTATATAAAAGAATTAAATTCATAACCTAATTATATTAAATCTAAATTGGAAACTTTAATTAATATTAAAAATATTATTTATGGAAAGTTTTTTTTTTTTTTTTTTTTTTTTTTTTTTTAAATAACAAACTTCAGGTTCAGCAGGTATTTACAGGTTATAGTTTTTACAACTTTAGAGGTCGGGGATATTTTTTCATTATTTCCGTAAAAAAATAAAAAAGAAAAAGAAAAAGAAAAAAGAAAAGAAAAAAGAAAGAAAAAAAAAAGCTACCTATCAATTCTTTATTTATCAAATAAAAATGCAATATTTTAAAAACTATTGTGCAACACTTAAAATAAACAAATTTGTAACTATGTATAGTACTAGCATGCATATCTCAATGCTGATTTTAAAAGATAAATGTTCTAAAAATAAACTCTATGGATATGCCAAAATTCTTTTAAACACTTGCATTCATCCATTCTAAGTTGAAAAATTGATTGCAGCATCCTTATGCTAAAATACTTTTGTTTTGTTATAACATGTTGCATTGTAGTAAGGAAAATGGAGATTTTAATGAAATCTTTCAATAGAGTAATCATTGTAATCAGTTCCCTCAATAAAATGGATGTAAATTAAAAGCACTGTCTTTTATTTAAAGCAGTCTCCTTCTACAGTAGGTAAATGATCCACATACTATTTACTACTGGTTACAGAAGTTTAAATAATAAGAAAAATGTGCCTGTTTTGAATTAAATTACTTTTAATTGATTTTGTGTATTTTGGATAAATTTATTTGGTATATTTCCGTTATACCAACACCATTATTGTCGCCAAGTGTAATAATTGACACAAAATGAAATTCATGTGAAATGATTCATTAAAAAACATTGTTGGCACAAAATTGAGCAATTAAAAATGTAACATTTGAAAATTATAGACTTTCCCAAACTATTTTATTAAATCAATACAAATATAGACTTAAAATAAAAGAACAAATAAATATTATACAATAAAATAAAACTATTTAAACTACAGGCATGGAATTTTAAATGTCTCTTAGCAGTGCAGTAAACATTTCACTTTTTGAATGAAGATGTTCATGATTTTTTTAATAAAAGCTTTTTTTTATGTATCCAAAGGCCTGAAACAATTTTATTGCAGTTTCCTCATCATTTGGTAACTGCCAAATGGTAAAATCCATATCCGTGTCAACAATAAATATAACTTACAGTTTAATATCAAATATTTTCTATTTGAAAAATAGCACATTAAGATGTTTTGTGAGGTTACAATTAAGTAATAATAATAATTAAAAAGATTTACGTTCAACGTATAGCAAATCACAATGTTTGGCATGGTTTGCAATAAAAACTCTTTGTACATTCAGCGTTGAAATAAATAGCACATTAGCATACATTTTGGCATGGTGTTAGTATAATAGAAAAGTACAATTTATTTTATTCAGGTACGTAATGATTGGAAAGCTTTAGACAGGTGTGTGATCTTGGCTAAAAAACTGATATAATTATCAATTTATCATATATAATTAAATTTTTATAGGTCTAATTAAATTTACTTAAGGTTATCTATTAGAAAAATGCATTTATTTTTATTGTATCTTACAAAATTGCAACTTATATGGTAAATTTTTAAAGAAAAACAGTTTCTTCCAGCTGGTTTTTCCATGTTTTTTTCCACTTTGGAAGAAACTTGCCAACCCTGCACTTTTCATAGAAGTTCAAAATCTTAAATGCATTCTGAAGCATGTGGGATGAACCTTTATAAATTCTCACAAAACAGTCTCCTTTCACAAGTTATTCTTTACATAAAATGAAACATCTTCTTACATTGCGTTTAGACTGCTAATAGGTTGTAAGAAGGTATTCCTGTATCTGTAAGACTTCCTGAGCTGCTACAAACAATGGTAACAATATTAAAATCACTGTATTAAAGCTTAACCCCTTTGCTCGCAGAGAGAATGAAGAAAAGTGCTCTGCTTTACCCATAGCTCACTACCATAGAGCATCACACTATGCCTAGGTGCTTTTTGCTATTTAGCTAAATTTTAAGTAAAAATTAATATAAAATCAACTGTTCGTGTATAAATGTTACAGACTTGACACATTATTTAAATTACATTTTTCTCATTACAAACATTACAATTTAATTTCATTAATTAATTATAAGATAAGCTCAGATACGTAGAATTGATTAAAAAAAAGATATAAAAAACAAAAACACATCACAAGTTATGCATCCTCTGTTAGACATATCTGTATCAAATGATTCAGAATCCACAAAAACATCAAATACCGTATTAGTGTCACTTAATTTGCTTTCAGATTGATTCATTAACTTTCATTAAAACTTTATTTTAGCCATGACTTTGAGAAACTAAAAATCTGATATGACAGAATATAAAGACCACCTTATATGATAGACTCGCTTTCAATAAACAATAAATTCGCAGCCATCCTCCTGAAAAAAAAAATAATAATAAAATTACCTGATAAAGAGAGACATTTAAATCACTCTGTTTTTAAAGAGCCCAAAATACATGGATTTGTTTATATAAACTATTTCCCCCTCCCGAACTTTCAGAAGAGAAATTCTATTGCATACAATGAAGGTCAATACTCAAAACATTTCCCCCATGTCAGTTTTGATAGATACTAATGCTATCTATTGACATTTAAAAATTTTAACTGTGGTGTTTACTTCAAATTATAAATACTAGATGGCAGCATCATAGGAAATTCTTTCTAGTAGCTACTGACATCTATTGTTCAGATGTTTTTGTTTCAATGCAGTATGTAGATGTAGTTTGTGTTGTGTTACGTGTAAGTACTTGTTCTGTGATCTGAATTAAAATGTTTTAAAGTAATTCATTCCTCCACCTCAGTTTTGATTCTGTTATATTTACTTAATTAAGTCTTCAATAATACATTATAATATGGCGACGACGATAAAGATTCTCACCGGAATTAAATTAAAAAGAAATTCTGTGTGAAAAGCAAAATGGCTTTACTTCTGATTTGCCTCTACCATTACTTGAGGTTGCATCCTGCTAAAGTTATGCTATAAATAAGTTCGTCATTAACAGGGGTGGTAAGTGTTTATTTTTTTCTTTTCTAAAGTAAATAAAGTGAAAGTATGTTTGCCAATTTCAAAGAATTTAATGATTCCATTGAATCGTTCCAGTTATACATTAAAAGGCTGGAGCAAAGTTCTTTATTTCATGATGTGGAAGAGAAAATGAAGGTCCTTGCAATAATCTCCTGTATGGGTCCAAAACTGTATACTCTGTTAAGTGATTTAACTTTCCCTAAAAATGCTGAATCTTTGAAATAAGAAAAAATTGTTGATATTCTGTTAAAGCACTTAACAGCCCCAAATAAATTTTGTCAAAGAATAAAATTCCGTAATTCTTATCAAAATGAAAATGAATCTATACAAGATTTTGCAGCAAAATTAAAGAAATTGACAACTTTTTGTGCTTTTGCTGGTGAAACATTAAATGAAAATCTTTTGGAACAATTTTTTACAGGTTTAAAAATGAACGAATTCAGAGTAAATTACTTACACAAATTGATGATTTAACTTTTGAGAAAGCTATTGAAAATGAATTATTTTGCAAAATAATGAAATTGATATTTCTGAATTGTAACATAAAAATCTGAATGTAAATAAACTTGCATGTTCTAAAAATATACAACCTAATAAATTTCCAAATAATTTTCAAAAATAGAAAATTAACAATAATGTAAATAAGGGGAATTCTGAGATAAATAAAAACAAATTGAAGTGTTACAGATGTGGAAATCCATCTGATTTTGCAAATGTGTGTAAATATATTAATTCAATTTGCAATAAATATTAAAAGCGAGGGCATCTCAGCACAGTGTGTAAAAGTAAAAATAATAATTCTCAGAAACAAACAAATGTATTGCATACAGTTGATATTAAAAATCTGTGAGTCATGATAAAGGTACTACTCCAATAAAAGTGTGGGTTTTAATTGAAAATAAAGCTAAAGCCAAAATGGAGTTTTAGATACAGGCTCTGGAATTTCGGCAGTACTTGTTAAACGTTTTCGGAAACTTTTTCCAAATAATAAAATTTTTCCGCCAGATGTTCAGTTAAGAGCTGCAACTGGTGAAATGTTTACACCTGTTGGGTATGTAAATGTGGATGCTTCTTATGACAATAAAACTAAAAATCTTAAATTGTATTTGATTAAAGAAGATAGTTTCCCACTTTTATTTGGTAGAGATTGGGTATCTGCATTTAATTTGTTTCTCACTAATTTGAAATCTGTATATGTAAATGAAATTGCAAATTCTACTGAAAAATTAAAAGTATTATTAAATGATTTATGCAATTTGTTTTCTTCTAAAGTTAGGGAGATAAAAGATTTGAAAGCAGAACTGTATCTAGAAAAATGTTCTACGCCCATATTTTGCGAAGCTAGAACAGTTACTTATGCTGTACGTGATGCAGTAAATGACGAAATTCAAAGGTTACATTAAAGATGGGGGTATTATTAAACGCGTCACTAGTAGTAAGTGGGCAACTCCTACAGTTCCAGTGGTAAAACCTAATGGTATAATTCGTTTATGTGGGGATTTTAAAGTTACAGTAAATACATTTTTGAAGATTGAAAAATATCCTTTACCTAGGATAGAGGACATGTTAGCTACTTTAGGTGGTGGTTTACATTTTACTAAAATTGATTTAAATCAAGTTTATCTTCAGTTACCTGTAGACGAAAAATCACAGGAATTGTTAACTATAAACACTCCTAAGGGCTTATATCAATTTTTAAAGTTATCAATGGGTCTTACTAGCTCTCCAGCAATTTGGCAAAGATCAATTGAACAAATTTTAAGTGGTATTGATGGTGTTACCGTTTTCATTGATGATATTAGTATTACAGGGGAAACTGATGAAATTCATTTGAAAAGGCTAAAACAAGTGTTAGAAAGATTACGTGAATATAATATTAGGATTAATAAAGACAAATCAATGTTTTTGGCTGATCATATTACTTATTGTGGTTATAAAATTAATAAGGAAAGTATTCATAAAACACAAGATAAAATTGATGTTATTCCCTAAATGCTCCTAGACTAATAAATGTGTCACAAGTTAAAGCTTTTTTAGGCTTAGTTATATATTATTCTAAATTTGTACCAAATTTATCTACAATTGCTCATTCTTTAAACCAATTGCTCAAAAAGAATGTGAAATTTATATGGTCTCCTGTTTGTGAACAAGCATTTAAAAATATAAAAAATGAGATTATTTCAGAAAGAGTTCTTACACATTTCAACCCTAAATTACCCTTAGTGTTAGCAACCAATGCTTCTCCATATGGTATCTCTGCAGTTCTTTCGCATGTGATGCTGATAACGTGGAAAAACTAATTGGTTTTGTCTCCAGAACTCTCACTAATGCAGAAAAAAGGTACAGCCAAGTGGATAAGGAAGCACTAGCTATTATTTTTGGTGTAAAGAAATTTTTTCAGTATTTATATGGTAACAGATTTACTTTAATTATGGATAGTAAACCACTTGTGTCTATTTTTTTCTCCTACTAAGAGTATCCCTGTCCTTTCAGCTGCTCGAATGCAAAGATATGCATTATATTTACAAGTGTTTAAATATTATATTTGGTATAAGAAAACATCTGAACATGGAAATGTCGATGGTCTTTCATGACTTCCATTACGTAGAGAAGATTTACCTCCACAATTAAATTCAAGTAATGTAATTGATGAATCTGAACTTTTTCAAATTAATCAAATTTCAACTTTATCTTTAAATGCCAAATCAATTGCTGTAGCTACAAAATCTGATTTTTTATTACGTTAAATTTTTTATCATCTAATTTCTGGTTTTCCAATTCCAAAAAATTTCTTTTTGGTGGCAAAGAAGAAGAATTTATTCTTCAACATAGTTGTATTTTAAAAGGATGTAGAGTAATTATCACAGAAATTCACAGAAAACAAATTTTAAATGATTAGCACTTTGGACATTTTGGTATAGTGAAAATTAAAGTCCTTAGCTCGCAGTTTTATATGGTGGCCAGTAGGGCTGGACGATATCAAAAATTTAATATCGCAATATATCATGGAGTTAATGTCGCAATATATCATGGAGTTAATGTCGATATTGGTGATATATCACGATAACTACCTTAAAATGTGTGGGGATAGAAATATTGCTAATTTTGAAAGACAAATGGCATAGTAGGAGTAATTTAAATACCAATAGATGTAGAAAGTATCGAATCAATGTTTTATGCCTATTTGCTTACTAACATCCTTTATATACCGTAAAATCCCGAAAGTAAGCCCCCCTCCAACTTTTAAGCAATTTTGGTTTTCTTTTCCATTCTAAATATAAGCCCCCCACCCCCCCCAAAAAAAAAAAAATCCGTAAAATCTCGAAAGTAAATCCCCCTCCCACTTTTAAGCAATTTTGATTTTCTTTTCCATTCTCAAATATACCCCCCCCCCCCCCCCTCTCACATACAAAAAAGATTTTATGCACAAAAAATTTATTTTAAAAATCCAAGGGAGGCAATTTTTATTCTTTTGATATTTTTGACAGATTTCCACTTATGTTTTTATATGATGTTAATGAAATCCTTCCTCTCACATGAAATGTCTGTTTCCCTTCTATGCCCTCTCTAAAAATAAATCTTCTACACTACAATCTCCCTTTCCATTCAATATTTATTCCTCTTCTCCCTCAGCATATAAAGTTTAAAATCTTTAAAACTCTTTATAAAAAAAAAATTATGCTCTATTTGTTGCTCTCTACTAACAATAAAAAAATAATCAGCCATTTAAATTTTCTCTCTACCACCAAGACGTCTGCTTCGGCTCTTTTGCCTCCCCTCAGCAAAAAAATCTTTAAAACTCTATTTAAAAAATATATTATGTCTTATATGTTGCTCTCTAGTAAAAATAAGTAAATAATCAATCATACAAATTACCCTCCACTCTACTTCTCTCTCTCTCTGAAACTTACACTTCTTCCTTCCCTCCCTCTCCTCTCAGGATACAATGTTTAAAATCTTTATTAAAAAATTTGCTGTCTAGTAACAATAAATAACTAATCAACCATTTCAATTATCGCTTTACCACCAAAATGTCTGCTTCTTTCATTTAGCTAACCTTCTCACTTAGCTAAAATCCTCTGTCCTCTTTGTTGCTCTCTATTAACAAAAAATAAATAATGAATCATCTAAATTACAAACTCCTTCCATCGAAATTCATATTTCCCTCTCATCCAAAGAGTACAAAGTTTCAAATTTATAAAATTCTTATGTGAAGAAATTTTATGTCCTACTTGTTGCCTTCTAATTTGTCACCTACGTTTTCTGTCTACTCCAAAAGTGTCTCCCCCCCCTCACACACAAATTTTAAAATCTTTAAAACTCTATTTTTTTTAAAACTGCTGTATTTCTCTTTAGTAACAATATTAATGAATAATCAATCATCTAAATTACCCCCCTTTCTCCCAAAAGTTCTGATTTTTCGTTCTTGTTTGATTTTGAAAAAGGGGGGGCTTACAATCACGATTTTACGGTATATATATGATTAAAATAAGTGAAAAGCAAACAATGAAATTTATTTAATGCTACGTGTTATAAACCTATAAATCAAATTTGGTTTAATTCTATGCATAACTTAATACACTTTTCGATGATACAGTGAGGACGGACAGACAGACATTTTTTAAAAACACGTTTTTCGGAATCTTTGGCCCCCTAAAATGTGTAAATCCGTCAAAAACAATTTCGATTATAATACTTTCTTCTATTATAGATAGAAAAAAGTAAAAAATATACATGCTAAAAATATTTACAGTATACTTAAAGGCTTATAAAAGCCTTTTAATAAGCAGATCTGCTAGTACAAACAATCAGCAACATTCTCAAGACAAATAATGATAAAATAAAATACTTTAAAAAAAAAAATTAAAAATGAACTTGATAAACAAAAACCACCAGATCATAGGTTTATTATTTTTATTTTAATGATAAGAGATTTATATAATTTTATATAATTAATATTTTATATAATTATATTTTATATTAATATTTTATATAATTATATTTTATATTAATATTTTGTATAATTATTTTGTATCATTAATATCATGTTTTAAAAAACTACCAGCTTTGATTTCATACTGACTTTTTATAAGGATAGAAACATAATAATTTAAGGAAATTTTCATTCCATTTTCACAATATGCCATGGTACATAAAAAATTAATTCAGATACAATACTTACTAAAAGTCCATCTTCATTCCGAAATGCTTTCTTAACACAACCATATGCACCTTTACCAATATGTTGCAGTATACCATATTTCTCAGAAAAAGAGCCAGATACATAGTATGAATCAGACATAACAGAGCTGCAAGAACTTTGATCATCATCTTCATCCTACAAAAGAAAAGAAAGTCTTGAATTTTAGGTTTTTTATAGCAAATATTTTTAAGGAAATGTACATTATACTATATATTAATAAATATAATAATATTATATAACTGAATTCATATATTTTTTCTCCTCCAGATAAAAACATGAAATGAATAAGAGCTAAATCATAAAAAGGAAAAAAGATGACGGCAACAAAACATAAGTCATTCCAGTAAAAGGGAGAGATAAAGAGAAGATAAAAGAAAAAGAAGAAAAGGAGAGGGATACAGAAATTAAAAGCTAAAAAAAATTTAAATAAATTAAAATGAAGTTATACATATACACATTCTTTAATAGAACGTTAAAAACATATAAACTTACTTCTGTTTGTGATTTGTCAGTCTTATTAGTTCCAGAATGACTGGTAGAGTTGCTGAGTGATGGTGGGGGAATATCAGAAACACTCTCTACTTCTACTGGATCACGAGCAACCCACAAACAATATAAGTGTTTTCCATCATCTAATGTCACTTTCTTTATGTTATATTCAATGCCTAGAAAATATAAAATAAATTTATACATGCAATGTTTTCTGTTCTATTTTTAAAATAAAGAATTTTAGCAATTTATTTGGCAGGACACCCCAGTCACAGAACTATGATCATGTGTCTGCAATGCTAATTGTTGGGTGTAATATCAGTTCTTTATAAATGCTATAATCATTTATTTGTTTATAATTTGATTCTCATCATAATCAAGCATAACATGGAAACAACCCAGTAGTTGTTTATAGTTTATTTACAGAAAATGATGCAATTTTTGATTATGATGGGAAAAACCTGATGTGATTACATTCTGAATTAATAGGAGATAAAGTGTTCTATAATGATTTTCACGTAATTTATTATCTTATAATGACTTTCATATAATTTATTAGTCTATAATGATTTTCATCTAATTTATTGTTTATAGTGATTTTGATATAATTTAATGTTTATAATTAGTAATAAGTATAATATGTCAACATTACTTTGCAATTTTTAGATTGATGATGTAATTTTGTTTTTAATATGAACCACCATGAAAATTATCAGTCTTGTCCTGGCTCTTTTGAGAGAAACGTGTAAAAATGAATATGGAAAGTTCAGCACTTGAAGCTGAACTAGTTAATCATGAAATTAAATAATTCTTAGTTCTTTATATTTTTAATAAACAATATTTATTCTAATGTGTTCTTCCATCTTCTGACTTTATGGATACATAATTATTTTCTCCTGGAATGAATACATTTTTTTCCACTAATAACGTTTTCAAAAATTGTCGGCAATATGCAATACATCATATAAATCTATTCTTGCTGCTGTTGTAGTGCTAATTAATTATTATGGAATCATAGGTATATATATATATATATATCATTTACATAAATAAATTTTAAAAAACTTGAGACAAACACAGAGGTTTATTTAAGGCATTAGGCAGAAAATTAGATAAAAAATGGAACTTCGGAAAATGCTTTATTTAAAACAAGGCAATATTGTTTTATCATTTTCCAAAATTCTTGACACAACTGGGGATTTAATGCATAATACAAAAAGTTTATGCTGATATATTTTTGAAGTCATTGTAAAAACTTGTGCCGTATCTATTAATTAAAATTTTGAAGCAGCTTTTTAAAATTTTTCTGACAGATTTATATGTTGCAGCATTCTGTATATTAAAAACATACAGAATGCAGTAATTGGGAAAAGGAACTGCAAACACCTGCAGAAACAGAACGAAATAAAAATATGGAGTAAAACATTCGTACAGAACTGCGCAACTAAAGCATACGATTTTCAGTGTGCTGTCCAATGTTTTCAGCTACAAGTTGGAAACGTGAAACCGCATGTTCCACAACAGAGTGAAGAGTATCCACTGTGCGTGTGTCTTGCACAAGCTCCTCTCCCGACTTTACTGCATATACAGCGCCATCTGTCGGTGAGATTTTAAGGGTTTTTTTTAATCATGCCTACAAAATTCCCATTGCTTTGGGAGCATACTGGTGAAATTTCCGGTCATTTGGATCAGTGGTTCTTTCGTTATAGGGTTTTACTTTCACAACTTTAAAAAAAAATCACCCTGTATTTAAGCAATGACAATAAGTTAAAGTCTTTATGCAAAACTCAACCAAATCTCAATTTCAAAAACATTTTTTTTTCTTACACATAAGAATAAAAATAACTAAAAAGAATTCTTACAAGTTATTAAACAGAACTTACCTAAATCTGAACCATCTTTATGACGTCCTATACCATAGAATCCACCTTCAGGTAGACTTTGCAAAGAGTCATCAGTCATAGGTATAGCAGCTGACTGACTGGGAATTCGCGGGGTAGATGCTTTGAGAAAGGCAATAGAATTTGAACTGCCTTCTGATAATTGAGAACAAGGGGGACTATGAAATTTCTCACTTTCAGTTCTTTTATTGCTAATATTTTGATGTACATCAGTTATACTAATTTTTACATTATCACATGAAGAGTCATCTACTTTGTTTGGAAGAATATCTTCAGCAAGTGACGAGAAACTTTCTTCACTATCAGAAGAGTCACTGAAATAACTAGGAGAGACACTACCATCTTTTTGTCCCGAGCTAAGAGACTTATTCTTTTTCTCATCAAGCTTTTTAGAGCACCCATCACATTCAGAAGTATCTAACACATTTGCATTGAGATCTGACTCTGTGATACTATTTGTACAAGAATGCAGAGTGTCTTGGGACTCACTATAAGACAAATGTTTTGAACTATTTCCATAATGCGAGGATGATTCTGACAGTTCTTCATTCCTGATACCTTCTACTTCAGGAACTTTTTCATTCATTATACGAATCTTCTCTTCGGTAAAATCAAATCTCTCTTTGACAAATGGTGATATTTGATTATAATGCATGGATATTTGATTTTCAATAGGAGAAGGAGTAAATGCAAAATTTTGAACTCCTTCAGTCACATCATCTACCAACAGCTCAATGTGTTTTCCCATAGGATTAACAGGCCTAAATAAATAAAAGTAATAATAAAAAGTTAAAATTTGACCTTAACAATATTAAAAAGGAAAAAACCATAATGTGAAACTCGTGTACTTATAACATAAAATACAGTTAGAAAAATTTATACAATAAATAGATAAAAATTAATAATTATAAAAACAAGAAATTAATAGAGATTCTTTATATTAAATAAGTATATAAGTAAAAATAAGATTTAAAAAAAGGCATTTTTTATAAGCATTCAATGTTCATTTTCAAATTACACCTAATGTTTTGACCGTAATTCATGATTTTCCCTACCTAATATTTATTGATATTTAGTAAGATAAAAATAGTTTTTATATTTTTATAAAAATCAATTTTCTCAAAGACTACTGTACCGAATTTCATCTTATTAACATGGGTTATAGAGCAAGGGTGGCGAACCTTTTCACATCCGTGTGCTAATTATTTTTCAAAAATTAAAATTACTTGATTAATTTTTATTTATTAGGATTAAAATTTATGGGTAACATCAGAACTTCTTAATATATATATATATGTATGTGTGTGTGTGTGTGTATAAATGAATATCTACTTTAATAATACATATTTAGAAAGATCATAGATATCAACTTTCATTATAGTATACATGAAGAAATCTAATTTGAATATATTTAGTACTGCTAACTTTCAAATTCCATTATATCTATAGTACCATCAAATACTTGAATCCATGCAGCTCTATAATGCTAAGCTGTAATTTAACAAAATTGTAAATCAAATATTTAAAAGGAAAAAATCCCCGAAACAGATTTACCAGTTTTCTAACTTCATCCAAAAACCAAAACAGGATGTTAAAGAGTTAGCGGGGTTCATGAGAAAAATTGCCCATAAGTTTGTTACCTACAATACTAATCATCTAGAAATTAAGGCTTTATGTACAGATTTGATGTTTACAAAATTCCTTTAGACACTTAATGCAGACATCAAGCTTGAAGTTATTAAATTTAATACAAAAAACTTTGAGTAAGGCTATGGATGTTGAGAAAACATTGAAGTAACAACAACTCTCAGTCAATACCATAAACTTGCACAATATCTGATTTTTTATTTTAAAAATAGATAATTAAGGACATACTTTTGCTTTGATTTTATCAATGTTACTATCTACATTAACAATCAATGTTACCAAAGACATGTACAGTAAAACAAAATCTAAACATATAAAATTGTGGGACTTTAAAACTCAAAACAAGAAAAATATAGAAGCAAAATTTGTGAATGTGCGGGCCCCAAAGCAGAATATGCTTAAAAGTGTGATGTACGTAGCAGAACAATGGGCTTCTCTGCAGAACATTTGTCATTCTCAATTTCAACAACATTTGTCATTCAGTAGTTGGAAAAAAATGCAAAATTTGTCAGTCGATGATCACTAACAGGTGTGAAATTTGTCAGGCGAGCATCGGTAAAAAAATCAGGAAATTCTTCAATCATTCATGTAAAAATATTGAGATATTCATCAATCAGTCGCAGGAAAACACTGTGAAATTCGTCGATTGATCGCGAGAAAAAATCGTGAAATTCACTAGTCAGCCTAGTGAACAATCTCAAAAATGTTGTGAAATTCGTCTGTAGATTGGGGGAGAAATCATGAAATTCTTCAATCAGTTGTGGGGGCAAAACACGTAAAAAAACATGAAATTTGTCGATAGGTCCCGAGAAAAAAATAGCAAAATTTGTTAGTTGATCAAAATAAAAATCTCAAAAATATTATGAAATTCATTATACAGGCTCGAGAAAAGATCACAAAATTCGTTAGTCGGGAAAAAATGTAGCAAAATTTGTCGATCTGTGGCAGGAAAATATTGCAAAATTCATCAGTAGGTTGCGAGAAAATATTGCAAAATTCTACTGATTAATGGGGGGTTCTAAATAAACCAGTTCAACAAAATAGGCTTTCTGAACAGGATGCAAGAGCGCCCCTTTTAAAAACAGTGTGCCTTTTTTAAAAAATTCCTGCCTGGTGGCTCTTTTGTTCTAGAGTTAACACCATATTCATTACTTACTTGCAGATCTTGGCGATCAAATCAAAAATTTGAAATCACATGGTGCAGTGGAGTTGGCTCCAAGAAATGTTAGTCATAACATGTTAGATAACATGTATTCAGTAACCAAGGAAGAGCTCATAGGTTTTTCATTTTTACTACTGCAGAACATATTTTATCAGCTGAAAGTTTGTTGCAGAACATTGCAAAATATTCTGCTTTGGGGTGTGCGGGTAATTTTTCATCTCCAATACCTTTAAAAAATAGCTTTTGCATTTAAATTACCTAAGTTTCAGATTTTGAAGTATTTATTCATAGAGAAATTATTATTTAAAATCAATTTCAGCAGTATAAGTTTATTTTAAGAAGAATAAAATAATGACAAATACAATTTTCAATAAAAACTATGAGAGAAAAAAACAGGAAATATGATGACGAAAGTTTTATTACAATTGTAAATTTATTTCTGAATTTTATATTAAAATTTTACCTAGGTGGGTCTGTGCCTATAGAATCAGCAGTTGTACGCCCATCTGATGCACAACAGCAGCGAGCATTTGAATCATCATCGTCATCAAAAGGAGGTAATGCAACTGACTCTGTGTCCAAAAATTCTACATCTTCATAGAATGTTGGGATCAGAACAGAGATATTCTAAAAACATACTATAATTTAAATTCTGCCATTCCAAAAAGGAAAAATAGCTTTTAAATACAGAATAAAGACAAAAATAAAGTCTAAATAAATAAATAAATACAAATAAAATAAACAATTTAACAGGAAAAATCTTTACAATTTTGAAATGCTGCAAACTATAAACACAAAATTATAGTCAGAAAAAGCAGATAATTATTTTTAAAATTTCAGAAACCACTTCAGCTAGTACTCTCTTCTTTTTTTAACCTTCATATCATAGAATATATTTGACCCCAGACATATTTACGGCAAGACACTTTTCAAACTATCATAAAAAATGTTGTCATCCCATGTGTTTTCTTCTTGTTACACCATGAACAATTAATATTTTTCTTTAGTACAGTTTTTGGCGTTTTTGGAGTTACATTGACCCCATGGTACTTTCTATGTAATAAAACAGTTTCCTCTTTTTTCCAGGTTTTGTGAGGTGTAAAGCACAGAACGTTGGGGTGTTCTAGAGTCAGAATAAAGACAACAATAAAGTCTAAATAAATAAATAAATGCAAATAAAATAAACAATTTAACAGGAAAATTTTTTTAATTTTTGAAATGCTGCAAACTATAAACACAAAATTATAGTCAGAAAAAGCAAATAATTATTTTTAAAAATTCAGAATCTTTCAGAAAAATTCAGAATCAGAGCACTATTTTTTATTATATAGAAGATGGATCAAAGGATCAATATGACTTAAATCTCCAAAATCATACTATACAAAAACATAAAACAATTGCTCATGCGTGTAACAGTGCTAAGTAGAAGAAAATACATGAAAGAATATAAAATATTAGTTTAAAAAGTGTTGTTTTAAAGACAACTGGTCAAATATGTTTCATGGTATCACATGAGTGTTAATTTACTTCTTTATTTGAAATTCAAACTTGAAATTCAAGCTCTGACCACTATGCTATATTATGACATAATCTTGTAACATTCCACTATAATGGCATAATGATAATACTTGCAATGCTATAGTAATAAACAGATTACAATATCAAATACTACATGCATTATTAAAACAATCAACACAAATCATAATACAGCAAATTCAGTCTAAGGTGGACACTCTGTTTAAGCCGGAAATCTGTGTATCGTGTAAAGATTTTCAAGTCCCGACAAATCCATAGAAAATAACATTAATTTATGCTGCATAAGCCGGAATCTGCCTTGTATGGACACGCAAATGTTTTTAAGATCCCACCAAAACCAAACTTTGGCATAGCATAGAAAAAGAAAAATTTTAAATATGAGAGGCATTTGGTTTATGAAACTTTAAAACTAATAGATATGTCAAACACTCACTATCGACTATCTTAATTAAATTTTGTAATAAAATTTCGTACCTCAAAAGCCACAAAATGCTTAAATTTTTAAGAAATGCATTCTTATTTCATCATTTCCCATATAAAAGTTATTACTAGTAAAATGCACATTTATGACATATGTATTTTCAAAAGTAAAATATATTATACTTTAAGATTATACTCAAATTCAAAGTGACAACTTTCTGACACACTCCCAAAGTCATTTTCACTTGAAAATGTCAAAAGTGGGTGCATTTTTATTCAAGTAGTACAAAGAAATTGAATACAGCTTCTCATTTTTCTATTAAGACAAAGGATCTTTCAAAATTGCTGTTTTCAACCAAGTTTCGAGTCAGCATAATCAAGGAAATATCGTCATCAGAAAGCAATTCATTGTAACTCAAGATCCAATATATTTATCGTTAAACGAAAAACACTACTGCAGATTTATGCTTTTACCTATAAAAATGATAATGAGAATGTATCAGAAAGATTTGCATTGTTTATTTATTTATTTATTTTTTTTTTTTTGAAAATTTACTAATTTAAAGGCCTTTAAGCCTAATCTTGCAGGTTTTTAAAACAAACAAAGTGTGTGAAAAAAACTTGTGAAAAAAAAAAGATCATACAGAGTTTATTTGTTGCAATTACCAAAATAATTGTTCAAAAAAAACTCTATTCGTGAACAATTTTATCTTTTTCATTGTACTAAGGAAAAGATGTCACTTTTTTGCTTACTTCAGGCTTTAAATTCTGAATATCCACCATAACTCTTTGTGTAAGTTGAGGGGAGCATCAATGGTTTCGAATCTGTATGGGGTAGCTTGTTTAGGTGAAGTTGAAGTGATGTATACTTTATTCCAAAAAATTAATTACATGTTTGGAAAACTATCATTTCATGTATTATGGTATATACTTGCGTAATTGTTCTTAATAATTTTTTCTTATGTCTAAGGATGTTAGTAAATGCATAGCAGAAAATTGCTTCAAAATCTAAACTCAACACGCTATTTGCTGCAGGATAAAATTGAAGTTATTAAATTAAAAGAAGAAAAAATTACTCCGTAAAACATTTTTGAATTAGGTTTTTTTTGTGGTAAAATTCAAAATTATGATGCTATAAAAAAGGGGTTGAAAAAGGAATTCAAAAGCGGATCATCCAACAGAAAGAGGAAAAGTGCTGTGAAAAATAAAGACATTGAGGCATTAATTTTTGAATGGTTTTCAAATGCTACAGTGAAAAATTTGCTTATACCTGGAAGTCTGTTGCATGAAAAAGTGAAAAGATAGCCAAAAAATTAGGTAAAATGAGTTTCAAGGCTTCCATTGAATGGTTAATGAGTTTCTTCAATCAACACAACATTGCTATGAAGTATAGGTGCAGATTCACGGTCGCCAGGCGCCACGTGGCGACTAACTTTCTATGTTTAAGTTGCCAAGTGTTTTACCTGGATGTCCTTTTTCCGCTGAAAGGCAGATTTCCGCTTTATTTTTTAATATGAAATCCGGGGATTCTCCTCCATAATTCAACAATATTTGGCTCTATTTTTTCTTTTTTCTATTGTCCATAATTAAGAAATATAATTGAACATATTCGCAAATTGCAGATTAAAAAAAAAAAAAAAAAAAGGGGGGGGGGGGGGAATGTCCACATAATCAGGAAAAAAAATCATTTTGATATGCGTCGCAAATGAACTCTGTGCCGATGGCATGCCACAATAAGCCCACGACACAGTAAAATTTGTGCCGAGAAGAAAATAAATTTATAGCTCTGTAATTTTTCAGATATGTTCTTACAGGTACACACAGATATTGGCATGCGATTCTTCCACGAATTAGCAAAACTCTTCGAATTATCATTATTTATTTATTTTTAAATTTCCACAAATCAATTCGCCAATCAGTCATGAAAAGAAATCTAAAATTTCGTCAATCGGTCGCGAAATTCTTAAAATCGGTCACTGAAAAATTTTGCAAATTTCATCAATCGCTCGCTAAATAAAACCACGAATTTCATCAACTGCTGATGAAATAAAACCATGAATTTCACCAATCGGTCGCAAAACAAAACCGCGAATTTCCCCAATTACTTTCGATGAAAAAAAAAAAAGAGAGAAAACCGCGAATTTCGAGAAGAAAAAAAATGTACATTTCATCAATTGGTCGCCAAAAAATCACAAAGTTCATCAATCGATTGCAGAAAAAAATTTGTGAATTTCGTCAAGGAGTTGTGATAATAAAACATGAAAAACGGTGATTGGTCACAAAAATTTAAATTTTTTTTTTCTCCATAGGGATTTAAAAAATTCTTTAATAAAACCTTAAAAAAAAATTCCCTTGCAACAAAAGTTGCAATGAGGCTTATAGTATTCGATCTTTCTCTACCATCCTTGAAAATGTCAGAAATTTTTTAATTTATTTTATTAAAATCTAAAACCTAAAAGAAAATAAATCTTCTCCATATTTTTTTCATATATATTTATTTTTAATTTTTATAGACATATTTTCTTATGCAAGTTACCTACGTTGAACATTTATTTTCAGCTATAAAAAATCCCCTTTTTTTGGGGGGGGGGGGGAAGTTTATCTATAGATAAAAAAAACTTTAGAGAATCGTTTATTCACAAAAGATTCAGGCCTTACATTACAAAATTTATTCCTACAAACTGTATGCAATTATGATAGGAAGATTCAATATTCCATTGTCCAAATTTAATTGAGAAAAAAATATTGTTTTTTGTTTGTTTCACAATGTGGCCACTGGATATTTTTGGGTTTAGGAGCCACTGGCTCCTTCCAGATTTTGGGAATCTGCAACTATACTATGAAGCAAGTTTGCAGAGACTCAAAAGACGTCCAAGAGCATAAAGCTCAGGACTGGATGGAAAATTTTCATCTACTGATTGAAGGATGTCAAAAGACATATACAATTGCAATGAGACCGGACTATTTTATCGCATGTTGCCACATAAGTTTCTTGCAAAAAGAGGTAGTGAATGCCATGGAGGTAAAAATTCAAAAGAGCGAATCACTGTTTTGCTTTGTACGAATTTAAAGAGAAGTTTAGAAAATGTTACTGATTGGGAAATTGAAAAGATTTCAAGAATGTGAACTTTGATAAACTGCCTGTGACTTGGAGATCTCAGAAAAAATCCTGGATGTCGACTGCCTTAACTGCTGATAT
This sequence comes from Maratus michaelseni, assembly GCA_963931845.1. Lineage (NCBI taxonomy): Eukaryota > Metazoa > Arthropoda > Arachnida > Araneae > Salticidae > Maratus > Maratus michaelseni. Next base: position 194,250,781 of record OZ007587.1, read on the forward strand.
AATTCCATAACTGACGGATTAACCCCTTGGGGACGAGCGACACATATACGTGCCGCATAAGAAGCTCAGAATCCTCGATTATTCCCACCAGTTATTTTTTATTGTAAGCTTTGCCTTATTCAGTCATAGCATTACTGCGATTCAATTAGGCAAACATTTCTGTTTTGAAAAACCAGTGGTAAAAGATTAAAAATTCTGTAAAGGACGCTCGTCGCAAAGGGGTTAAAGAAAACCGAAAAAGTTTGTTGTTTCCCAATAATGCACCTTGTTATACCACCATCAAACTGTCAAATATGAAGTTACATTTTCTTCCAGTGAGTACGACTGTAGTGACACAATCGATCAAGAAGTTATAAAAACAATGAAAACTCACTACAAAAAATATCTTTTCTGTCAATTATTGCATATTTAGATGATTACTGTTCAACCACCAAACTGACAAAAATATCAGTGTTTAGATGCTATCAAATGGATGGCCAAATCTTGCTCGGATATGCTGCCTGAAAAGATTTCTTGTTGTTTTAGGAAAGCCGGATTTGTAATTCTTTGCTCAAAAAACGACCAAGAATCAGTTGAACAGCTGGGATAAAATGAGTTACAAAGCCTAATGACTTAAAATGTGTACCTAGAAATGAAAAGATTAATGAAACAGATTATATATTAGCTGACAATGCAATGTGCACTACTGAAGCTAACATTTCTGTGGACATTTGGATGCAGCTATATCACGTTGTGGAAAGTAATAGTAAAAATGAAGACTACTATGATTCTGAAAATGTTGCAGACAATGGGAGAATTAAAACATATCAGGATGCCTTGAGAAGAATTATGTACCTCGAAAAAAAAAAATTTTTTGTTCAAGAAATGGAGAAATAATACTGATAATAACAGACTAACAATGTGCTACTGAAGAATGCTTGGTAAGCCAAAAGAAAAAAACAAACATTGATAAAAGATTATTTTTCAACTCTCTGAACTACTATGTGAAATACGAGATTTGTAATGGTATTTATTAAAGTATATATGGTTCATTAAATTTCAGAATTGAAGCAATTTTTAGTTGGTACTATTTATTTTAATGTTCAAATGTCTTTCAAAATTATTAAAAACAATAAAATTAATAACAAATCCAATTTCATTAAAATATATGAAGAGCACTTTTTGTTGTTGTTGTTTTGTATAAGATGGAATATTGTCTATGATGGAAAATTTTCTCTGTCCCAATCGATTCTGCTTTAGACAGAGTTTACTGTATATTGCAAGATATTAGCCAACTTTCCTGATACTGCTACAATACAGATGATTAAGGAACAAATGTAACAAACATTTGTTTTACACATCAGCATGTATTATTTACATCATGTTAGTTATTAATAAAAATTTTTAAAAAAAGAAAAAACTTATATGCTGCATTCTTATTTTAGTATTTTTTTTAACCCTTTTACCAAATTCTATTTATTTATTTATTTTTGTAAAAATATAAATTATGATAAAAGATGATTATAATAAAGAACAATTAAGCAATAAAAATTAAGGAAATAATTTAAGAATACATTTTAAAGAATTTTTTGAGAGAGATTATGTAATTTCTTAGATTAAAAAAGATACTGTACTAATAAAAATTCATGATTATCATGAATGTTAAGCATTATAGTCTTAAATTTTCTACAAATATTGATGAATACCTTATGTTTTAATACTATAAATTAACTTTCATATTTATTAAAAAGAAAATACTAAATCTGATATAAAAAAGTACCTTTCCAACAAGTTCATTTTGAGTATAACCAAACAAGAAAAGGGAAAAATTGGTATTGCAACTATGAATTGTCCCATCAGGCAACAATGTTATCATTCCACTGATATTGTTGAAAACCCACACAACACCCTTGTAGGTTTTCTCCTTTTTTGTAACTAAAATATGGAATTAAAAAGTTAAATGTTAAATACAAATAAATGAAACAAAACAAGAACATTAAAAATGCACTATTTTTAATTATATTAGAAAAAAAAGTCATAGCAATATAATAAATAACATATTCTTAATTATATCAGTCTTGGATATACAGTGACGGTCAAAAGTTTCCGGCCAGTTAGTTTCTTTGATTTGTTTGCCAGAACATTTCAGCGAAGAAGCACAATTGCTCCAAAAGTTAGGAATATGCAAATGACCTCTGATCATGTGATCATTTTGATTGGATACTGGAGACCCTTGATGCAAAGGGAAGGAATTCGAAATTTGCATGTGCAAAAGTTTCCGGCCATTCGTCATCCGTTAGTTTTTGCTATTGGTAAAGTGGGGGTTTTTTGCCATATTTTTCAACGTGAATAATGTAGTTGAAATTCAAAAATGAAAAGTTCAACAATTATTATTTATAAATGAGTGATTTGTTTGTCGCTAAAGAGCCAATCCTCTCGTGAGTTTGCGGCAAAGTTATCAATCGGAAAATCTACTGTGAATGATATTTTAAAAAATATATAAAGATGGCCATGGCCTTCAGGACTTGCCACAGTCTGGGAGACCCTGGAAAATGACTATTCATGTGGACAGAATTAGGAGAAAAGCAGTTGAGGACCCGCATAAAAATGTCGCTACAATATCCTGCGATTTACAGAGTGAAAATAATACTGAAATAAGGTCTACCGTGTCAAGACGCTTACATGATGTAGGACTTTATGGAAGAGTCGGTATTAAAAAACCTTTCATAAGAAAAAAAATCAGCGGGCCCGACTGGCATTTGCCAAGGAATGCAAAGACTGGTCAAATGAAAACTGAAAAAAAGTACTATTTTCCGATGAATTGAAGTTCAACCTTTTTGGGAGTGACGGCAGACACTACGTCCGACAACCTAAAAACAAAAGATATGATTTTAAATACAGTCGAACCTCGTTAACACGAAATCGCTTAACGTGAAATTTCACTTAACACGAAATAATACTGAGGTCCCGTCAGATGAATCTGAAAATCAATGTTAATTAATTCATTTAACACGAAATAGAATTTCAGAAATTCCCGCTTAAGGCGATTTTTTTTTTATTTTATTTATTTATTTATTTTTTTTTTTTTTGCTCCAAAGTAAAAAAAAAAAAAATCCTTATGTTTTTTTTTTTTTTTCGATGTTTCAAACTAATTTATATGTCACATACTCTTATTAAAAAAGGAATTTTCTTGTCATTTGAAAAAGATATAAAGTGGAAAAGGGTTTCAGAAAATCGTGAAATACTGAACTCCTGACTAATCCCTGTTTTTCTTTGATCTTTGATGTGCGCAAGTGTTCTCACATTAACCGTATGAGCTATTGACCAGTCACAATAAAAAATTGAGTGAAGCAATTTCTTTTTTGAAAGTGATTCTCCCATTACCCGGTTAACTGTATTGATAGTGACATAAACCGGGTTTCCCAATTCCCATATCTGTGAGTGACAATCCTTATTTCACTACCTGACTAACATAATTGAAAATCTGTTCGCAGTTGCTCTGCAGAATTCTGTGAAAAATGAGTCGAAAACAACAAGCTGTATCTTTAGAAACCAAGCAAAAAACTTTAAACGAAGTTGGCAATAAAGTGCTGAAAAAAATCAGAAAATGCCGCGAAGTATGTGACACCTTCAATTCTTCTACAATTGAATCTCTCTACAATTTTAAAGAATCGTGAAAAGATTGAAGCCGCTTATGCTGGGAGTCAATTCAAACCAGTAAGAAAACGAATGTGTAGAAGAAAGAATGAATAAATTGAAATTGCTCTCTTGCAGTGGATAAAAGAGGCAAGAAGTTAGAATATTGTTTTGAATTTTACAGTTTTGCAAGAGAAAGCAAAGGCTTTTGCTGCTGCTCGATGAGAGCGACTTCATTTGTTCTAACGGATGACTGAAAATATTTAAAGAGCGTCATAGAATTGTCTACAAAAAGACATGTAGTCAAAAAACGGGAAATTCTTTCTTAGACATTGTTTTTTCCGAGTACATTTCCATAGATGAAGATGTGCTGACTTCGGATATGATGACAGACTAAGAAATAATTGTTGAAAAGAAAAAAAAAATGACAACATTAAAGTGTCGGACAAGAAGGAAGAAATTGACACCGAACGGAAAAGTTTAGTGTCATTAAAATAATCTACCACAGCATTGAAAACTGTACAACGTTTCTGTCTGGAATAACAAGTTGCTTCCAGAACTTTGAACAAATTAGATGAGGTCCAAATGTTCCTAAAAGAGCTACTCTACAAAAATTGAAGCAAAAGTCAATAACGGACTTTAAAAAAATGATTAGCAAGTACATAAATTTATTATTGCCTAAAAAATGATGACTAGTTTGTTAATGAAATTTTCTATTTCTTATTAATTTATGATTTTATGAGCAGCGTTATATTTGTAGGTTAATTTGTTTAGTTTTTATATCTAACATAGATGGCCCCAATATTGTGACGGTTAACACGAAATAAATTCGCAGTTCCTTCAATTTCGTGTTAACGAGGTTCGACTGTATATTATTCCTACAATGAAGCATGGCAGAGGACACGTCACGCTGTGGGGAGCATTTTCTGAAAAAGGTGTCGGCCCGTTAGTTGAAATCCGCGGCAAGATGAATGGTGCAATGTATAACAATGTCTTGAAAGATCATTTGCTGCCTTAAAGGAGGAAAAATTGTGGTCGCAACTATTTGTTTCAGCATGATAACAACCCAAAGCATACATGAAAGCTCTTCAAGCAGTGGCTTTTGCACAAAAAAATTCCACTTTTGAAATGGCCAGCCAAATCACCCAATTTTCCAAATCACCCAAAATTTCAAACAAAAAATCTTTGGAACAAACTTGACAAATCGTGTGCGGAATTATAAATATTCCAATTCAGCAGAATTTTACCAAAAATTGCAAGAAGAGTGGAAAAAACTTACCATAGACGATCTTCAACTGTTCATTGATCGATGCCATGTCGCTGCGCCACAGTATTTATTGCTGAAGGTATGATGACAAAATATTAATTGTAAATGTTGTTGATAACTTATTTTCTATTATAACACAATTTTTTTCCAAACTTGCCAAGATGGCCGGAAACTTTTGAGAACACGTGTTTTCCTTTGCAATTAATTTTGTCAAATAAATTTAATGATATTTATTTGTTATTTCATAAATAAGTTCCTAACTATTGTGTCAATAAAATGCATAAGCATCACTTTGAGATTCCTCTTCAGATGGGTATACTTACAAATTAACCAAAAATTTTATGCTGGCCGGAAACTTTGGACCACCACTGTACAGTAAGAAAGAATATCTACAAATCTTTAAAATATTTTTTCATAATTTGTTTAATCTTTCAGCAAGCACGGATTAATTTTTTTCAACAAGTAGGCACATGTCTTACACATACAGTAGTGATGTTATTAGAAATATAAAATATTTCATAGTAATAAGAGATAAGCTAGAAAAACAATTATACATATCAGTAGTACAGATTAAACTTTAATTTTCACGCCAGGTGTGAGAATAGTGTAAGAAATATCTTTTTCTGTTTTTTTTTTCTAATCAAAATTTATATAGGTATACGCTGAAAGATTAAACAGAAAGTATAGAAAATATTTTATATTCAGATTATAAAAGACAAAAAAAAAGCCTACAAATAAACTAAACACTATTGAAAATAAATAAGTTAAATACTTCAAAAATAATTAATTTCATACATTAGTACCACTGAAAATGACATGAAAGTAATGACATAAAACAACCTGAGCCCTTTGCAGTGGGAGGGAAAAAAGCAGGTTAAGGTTGCAGATTTATGCATAAAAATTTTGTACAACAGTGCTTTTGATGAAATTACAGTAAAACCTCTATAAGAAAAAAAAAGAAAGCAGACACCTCGCAACTATGAAATTTGCCCACAATTCAGCGGTAAGAAAAATAGAAATAAGATATGTGTTGGGGATTGAAAAAGTGTTTACTAAATAAAAGTAACTACTATTTGTGAATGTCTGTTATTGTAGTTTTACTGCGTAATAAATGCAAATGAATGTGCATATGTTTGTAAATAGCATAAAATCTTAAACAAAAATGCAGTTTAATTTTGGGAATTTTATAAAGGCTATTACAACACACACATTTTATGAAATTTAATTTATTTTTTAACTTTAAAATTTTTTTATCAGTTTATAACTATAAAACTATTTGATGGCTTTTCATTCAAAATGTTCATCATAATAATAATAATACAGTAAAAGCTCTTTTATCCGGCATTCAAGTAACCGGAAATCTCAACTAACCGGAAAAATTCGGAGAGCTCATTTATTTTTCTCTTCCCATAAACAGTTGAAAATTTTGTAATGCTAGTTCAGGAAGTTTACTGTTAGCATTGTCAAATTATCACAGCGACTGATTTGATGTAAAACAAATCTATGTGTATGTTCATGACAGTGAATGTTATAAAATAAATAATATAGAGAATAAAAGAACTATCTACAGCTCGATAGCACATAATAGCTGCATGTTGTGTCTATGATTGCCTGCTAGTTGTTTTCTGGGTGAAAGTCAAACGAGAGAAGGAGAGGGAGGGAAAGGAAGACAAGAGAATAGAGGCTTGATCCTTCTGGTATTGGTGAAAGTGGACAGGGGAAGGGGGAATAAACAGTAGAAAAACTACCTCAAGAATAAGAAATCATTACTTTTAAAATATTATTTAACAAAGATCTTTATACTATATTATATTTATGCAAGAGAATATTTTATAATTGAATCTATTTGGACCATCTACACTTAACTGGAAATTTAAAAAAAAAAAGACACTCTAATGTAAGTTTCTTTCATTTGTTTTATTGTTGTATTTTTATCAGTTCAATTTTTTTCTTCCCAGCCGGCTGCTGATGACTGATATTGTTTCAAAGTTAAATGGCAAACAGAAATAATAATAATTAAAAAAAAAAGAAGGAACAATACTCTTTTCTTTTCCTTACCTCTTATTAATATATATATATTTGTGTTGTTAATTGTCCGATTGTGTTCAAATTTCAGGAGAATTCAAATATGAATAAATTAGGCTGTTTACCAAATTTCTATTAAAATACTATAAGTTTTCTGAAAATTAGAGCCCTCCCCAAAAAAACGCACTAACTGGATCACTCCAAAGAGAAAATGCTGACTACTGTTTGTAGTTTGTTTCTATCGGAGATCAGAGAAGCATTATCAGCTTGCATCTGATATTCTTAGCTATGCAGAAAGGATCCATTATTACAGTGGGGCAGTGGATTACTGCACCTGTTTTGGGCCGGCTTGGCGTGGAGTGGGTATAATTGAGGCAACACAAGTGAATCATACAGAACTTAATTTTACAAGCTTCCATATGCTTTTTCTGGAAAAAAGGAGCAATATTAAAAAAAAAATTACTGGCCACAAAGTTGATGTTTTAGGAAAAGGGCAGAGTGCATTTTTCACTTTTAAAAAGAGAAAGGCATGGCACCCTTTGAAAGTCTAACAGGAACACTAGTTGGTTAGTTGACTTCATTAGTTTTGTTATTTCCCATGTTGAGATTTACTTTATTAGCACATGAAGTAAGAGCAACATACTTATTCATCTTAGTCCTAAATTAAAATCTTTGAGATGTCTAACTATAAATAATGTAAAGTTATAAAAGATTAATAAATAGATTTAAAAATTACAACCAAACATAAAATATTGATTTTTTTTAAATTTTTAATTTGGCAAAAATAACTTTATCAAATGCAAATTTAATAATAATAAAATAATTATTCGATCGACTTCCCAATAACAGGAAAATAGGCTAAAATACCATTTTCCTGTTTCACTGTTACATCGATGCCCCCCCCCCTATCCCCCTTCTTTTATGAATCAGAGTTTCCCGAGCATGATGGTTAGTTGAGCTTTTACTGTAATAAGAAAATATATACAGTAAAATCTCGTTACAACGAATTTGTAGAGACCACCGTTGAAATTCGTTATTGTGAAAAATTCGTTAATGTGAAATTCCAATATGGCAGATTTAAAAAATTAGATTTCGATACACATTAAATAAAATTACATATTATTAGTAAAATAGTATTAAATTTCTGCAAACATGTCAATAAAGAATTTATATACAGTATATTATTCTAAACAGTTTTGTTATAAGATAAAAATTAAATTAATTAATTTTGAAGATTTTAGTCGTAATTTTTCGTTTTTTAATTTCTCGTTTGTAATTTAGCACACATACATGACTGCTGAAAAATTCACACTGATATATTCCATTAATGTAACTATTAATTTTTTTTTTAAAGTCGGAAATTTTCCTCCCTTTTTCAAATTGGCAATTTCTTTCCAAACAAAATCTTCAATATTATTTAACGTTGTAAAAATCATGTCCGGTACAATGTTTTGCTGGGATAAATGCTTTTGAAAAATTGCAATGTTCGAAAGAACTTCTTTTGATTGTAGAACACAATTTTTAGTATTGAATAAACAATCGCTATCTTAACTTTCACTGTCGTTTGTTTTCCCTTCTTTTATTAAAATTTCGGCAGTGTTATTTGTATGTCAGGGCATGTGACGACTGTTTCATCCATTCAATGTAACCATTAGCAGATGATGTAAGTTAAAAACATTCTGTAACTGTTGTCCAGAGATATGAAGGAAATTTAATGCGATAAGTACGCTCTTGTGCTGTTTTTTGTGCTTCATTTGTCAAATGTATAAGGCTGGAGCTTCTAGAGTTTTTCATTGTGGTAGAGGATACACTTTGCCAGGCACCCTATATCACGTCAATTGCCTATCTCACATTCACCGTTACAGAAATTTATTTTTTATTTCAGAAAAGGCTCTTTCTATTAATCGGCGCCTAAATTAACTGTGGCATTTTTTTTTATAATGCCTTGATGTGTGGGCTGCAAAATGGAAGTAAGATTAGGAGGTCAAATTTTCAATTTTATGCTAGATTAATTTGCTGTAATTTAGTGTACAACACTATTATCTGAGAAAAAATTATTTTTCTTCTTATTTTGCTCATTTGTTCAGTCAAACTTCTTAGCCCCTTGAAAAAGTGAAAGTTTCTTCACAATTTTTAAGCAGCGTAGCTTGCAGATATCCCAGAAGAACTTTAAATGTTTTAAACGAATTTAGCTTTTTTGTGCCGGTGACATTATAACAGAGCAAAACCAGAATCTGCGCTTTTGATTTTTTCTGCCTTTACATTTTTCAACTTTCATTGATGTAGTGCGACTTCCATTTGGTAGAAGTTGATACATAAGCAATTTCGTCGGCATTGAAAACTTCTCACGGTATATAGGCCCTTTATTCTTCTCAAGAATTTTTTTTTTTATGCTATGCCATACCTATGACGAAAATAAAACAGCCAACCAGAACTCTTCTCAAATTTCTCTATTTTCATGTTCTGTGATACTTTTTTGGCTTTACCATGTAATATAAATCATGAAATGGGCAAAGTGTTTGTCTTATATCTTTAAACCAAATATATATTTTTTCGTAAATCGCTTGATAGTTCTCAAGTCATATTGATTTTCTGTTTGTGCACATATTAGATCTTTCAGAAAGCTTCAAAGGTTTTCATTTTCTTTTAAAATGATAGCCAATGCCGAAGTTTCTTTCGCGGCATCTACTTGCCTTCTTCCAGAACTTATTGCTTTTATAATATTAAGTTTTTCTTTCGGTGAAAATTGCTAACTTTTTCATTTCTCTACTATTAAAAAAAGAAAGAAATGTAATTCCAAATGTGAATTATTGCAGATTAGAAATTTACTGATAGCTACAGCTATTTATTGCCAAATGCGAATGTAATACTTGTGGGTACTTCGAAAATAAAATCTTTGGACTTCCTACATTTTTTAAAGAGAGTGTAAAGGCAAACCAAAGCAACTATAAAGAAAAGTGATTAGATATAAATAGAAATAAAGAATTTCTTAATTTTACAGATGCGCATAGGGCAGCAATTCTCACCGTTTCTCAAAAAACAGCTGCCAGATACGCTGAAAATTCGAAAATCGTGGGATATTGAAAATTTAGAAAACGTTCTCTTTCAGTATTATAGTTTTTTCATAAAGATTGTTTTTTTCTTATCAACTCAGCGATCGTTAAACTGAAATGAGCATTCTTTTTAAGACTTCAATAAATTCGTTAATTTGAAAAATTCGTTAATCTGAAATTCGTTAAAGTGAATATATTTGTAATGACAAACTATAAGGGATTTTTTTCTAATCTAAATAAAATTCGTTAAACTGAAAAATTCGTTAAAGTGACATTCGTTGTAACGAGATTCTACTGTATATATATTTCATATATTTGGAAGTTAAAGATATTTACAGACAAATACATGAAAACAGTAGAAAATCTCCCTCATTTAAATATTTTATGAATTTATTTTGTCATATGCAATGCATGAACACAACATACAAATAAAAAAAATTATAATTTAACAAATTACAACACCATTGGAAAAATGTGTCAAAAAACAAACATTTAGTGAATTAAATAAATAATAATGAATTAATCAAAGTTACTTACAATTTTGATTTTGGATTTTAAAAATATGTGTAACATTAGGTGTTATATTTTAGAAAGTAATTTTTAAAAAAAATGTCATTTTTGTTGTTTCATCATGCCAAATAATTGATATAAGCTTCGTACTTGGATATTTTGAAGATGATGCATTTCTGAAAGTAATGACTCACAGGAAAAATTGTGAAAATGGCAAGCGGCAGCTGCTTTAAACAGTTCTTCGTGTCTGGAATCGAATTCTAATTTGTCATAATTTTACTACCTATCCACTTTTCTTGCTTATAACGTCTTATAATCTTCCCTTTCTGATAATCTCCTAATCCTTTCTTAATCTGAAAATTTTTGAGCCAACATCAGCTAAATTGGGATTCATTAATTTGCATTTCAGTTTCATTTATTTGTATGAGAACAACAACCAATCTAATTAAAATAAACTTGACTAGTCTAAATTCATGCATTTTGTATAATTTCACTATATTTTGATTAAAAAATCTGAATCAATGTCGTGCAAAAAATAATCTGCTGTGTGTCACCTATAGCCCATGTGCCATAGGTTCGCCGTTCCTGATCTAGTGTAAGTGACACAATTTGTCAGATTTTATAAACTTATTTTTAATACATTTTAAAAAGGAAACTGAATAGAAAATTAATACATTATTTATTTAAAAAAAAAAAAAAAAATGTTGAGAATATTAGAAGTTGAAATGGTTAAAATTACAATCCTCTATAAAAATACCTTGACAACTTTCAGAACTAGGCTGAATCATTATAGTAAGAGGAAAATGGGAGCCATCTTTCGTTCGTCCAGTTGTGCACTGCTTCAGTCCTTCCTGCAATTGCAATAAATAAATGAAATTAATTTTTTTAGGCATATTTATGCATAAACTAAAAATTTATGCCCAAATAAATCAGAAAACAGAACTTACATTTATTTTAACAAATTTCACTTGGAAAATTATGACTGTGACCTTTTTTGAGTAAAGGAAAGTTTTTGTCATATGAAAAAAAAAAGTTTATTCAAGGTATTTACCATCAGAAGCTTCAACATTCGCTCATCTGTCAGACAACAAGCAAATTTTTGTTTTTTTTTTCATAAGAAATCAACTACCATTCAGAAAGAATGCTGGAGCAAAACAAATGGTTTGAAAAATAAAACATCAGGTAAATACAGCGAAGAGAGCAACACTTCCCAGCGAAGTGTTTCTAGAGTTGAAATGACTCATGTTATAACTTGTGGGGACAACAAAACTTACACCGGCTTCAAAAACAACCTTCTTTCCATCTTTATTCTTGACGTTTTTACTTCAATTCTTCTTTTAAATTAATTACTTTTTGTTTGTAAGCATTCACTATCGATTGTATGATGTGGTTGAAACTGATCATAGTAGACAATGTCTATTTGGTTCAACCAGATTTACAATGTTAACTTACTGCCATGAATGTTCTGTTTTTGTACTGACAGATCCAGTTAACCTGAACACACCCCTGCCTTTAGTCGTTTGGGATTGTCGTAATGAACCACTTATTCCTCTTCCATAAAAATTTGATACAGAAAATCTTTTCTTTTTTATCTTTAAAGCAGTAGTTCATATATGGTTTTTCGACCTTCCACATTCATATAGGACTGGATTTCCTTGTTTTTGAAATATGCCTGCTGCATGTAGACATGAAGTGCATGGTAGCATAATAAACAAGCATTGTGCAGTATTTTAATGCAGCAGCCAATTCAGATTTTGTTTGGCAATGATCTTCATTGAGGACGGAGTCATAGTTATACATCCAATACATTTTGCAATTAAAATGATGGTATAACCCACCTCAAAAGTGCTAATTTCAATTAAATATTATAAATGTTATTAAATCAGACACTCTTAAAAAAAACTGCCTTTTTAAAAGAGCTTGGCACAGATTGAAAACCAAAATTGCATAAATCCTAATAAAAAAGTATTACAAAATATTGATGAAGAATGTGCTTAAAATATTTGAATGAATACGAAATTAAAAAAAAATATACAATTTTTTCAAATAATCAAGTGATACTAAACATATTTCATTCTACTTTACAAAAATAGACAGACAAATTTTTCATCATTTTTCAAGAGATATTTAAACATTTTGAAAAGCTAAATTGAAATAATTGAATAAAAAATTTCCAGACATATGATCAAACTAAGTAGCAGTGATTTCTTTACAATTCTTAAACATTAAAATGAATTCACAACATTTTTTAGGCAAACTTATTGACAACTATTTACATAACCAGTCACTTTTTTGTTAATGGTACATATAGCACACAGTTTCCCTGTGACAGTTTTCAGAATGGTGCTGCACCCTGCCTGCCCTTTGGTTTACAAAATGGCACCATTCTTGCCCTTCATAAAAAGAATTAGCACCCTTCTTGCCCCTCAGTAAAAAAAGCGCCCTTTCTCCTTTTTACATTAAAAAATTTGCTTTCATAATGAAAATTGACTCAATGTTGTCTTGAAAAGAGTACCCTGACTTTTAAATATCAAAAATGGTTTTAAAAACCAAAAGAATGCCTTAAACAATTTTAAAAAGTGCCCTTAAGAATCTGAAAAGTGCCCTCAAGAATCCAAAAAGTGCCCTTAAGAATAAAAAAGTACACTTTTCTCACCAGCAATACCCTGCCCTTTTTTAGCTCACAGGCTATCAAAGCCTGAGAGCTAATTTGCCCGCCCGTTCTGTATGTATGTACGTATGTATGTATGTACGTAACGCGATAACTCGTGATAGAATTATCCGTTTTGCTTCAAATTTTGTTTACAGGTTCATTCTAATAAGGCGCTTCCCTGATTAGTTTTGGGAGTTCATTGGTTAAGTATAAAGGGGGGCTAACTCTCCCTTAATTTAGATAAATGGGTTTTTTCATGCAGAAGTATCCGTTTTCTTCAAATTTCGTATATAGGTTCATTGTGATAAGGTGCTTCCCTGATTATTTTTGGGAGTTCATTAGTTAAGTATAAAGGGGGGAAACGGGGGGCTAACCCCCTTAATTTAGATAAATGGGTTTTGCATGCATAATTATCTGATTTTCTTCAAATTTTGTATATAGGCTCATTGTGATAAGGCACTTCCCTGATTAGTTTTGCGAGTTCATTGGATAAGTATAAAGAGGGGAAACGGGGGGCTACCCCCCCCCCTTAATTTAGATAAATAAGTTTTTCATGCAGAATTATCCAATTTTCTTTAAACTTTGTATATAGGCTCATTGTGATAAGGCACTTCCCTAATTAGTTTTGGGTGTTCATTGGGTAAGTATAAAGGGGGGTAAATGGGGGGCTAATCCCCCTTATTTTAGATAAATGAGTTTTTCATGCAGAATTATCCCATTTTCTTCAAATTTTGTATATAGATTCATTGTGGTAAGGCGCTTGCCTGATTAGTTTTGGGTTTTCATTTGTTAAGTATAAAGGGGGGAACCTCCCTTAATTTAGATAAATGGGTTTTTCAAGCAAAATTATCCGATTTTTTTCAAATTTTGTGTATAAATTCATTGTGGTAAGGCGTTTGCCTGATTAGATTTTGGGGGTTTATTGGTTAAGTATAAAGGGTGGGAACGGGTGCTTATCCCCCCCCCCCCCCTTAATATATTGTCGATTTCTTTATTTTTCGAGTGGCATTATTCTTTGAAAAAATAGCATAATATACAATTAGTGTGAATAGCCTGTGAGCTCAATGCCCTCAGTTTAACTGGACAGTTTTCTTTATTAAACCTTGTGGAAACTGTGTATAGCAGATTCATTACAGTATACTGCTATTTTAGTAAAATAACATAAACATTTTACCAAAACTCAACAATCCCTCTTTTTTAATTAAGTAAGATTTCAAATTTAAAGTATGTGTTAAGGAGGTAGAAAATTCCTTTCTGATACTTTATTTATTGGGGAAAACTTAAAATATAATTTTTAAAACATACAATATTAATAAGGTATTTCTATTTCTTAGGGACCTTGGCATAATTCAGTCTTCAGAAAGTGCCAAATATTATTGCATCATAAAAATTTAATGACAATGAATGAAAAAATTTCTAACCTAATATGGGTTATTTATGTAACCATAAATTATATGTTTTGTATTACATTATTATATGATTTATTTATGTAGTCATGTTATGTTTTGTATTACATTATTATACAGCTTATTTATGTATAATAGCAAATAAATTGCTTTTCAATGTAGTTACTAAAAGGTGTAAATATTGAACAAATTGCATTTGATATTTAATAGTTATTTCACAAAGATATAAAAATCTTACGAGATTTTAAAATGTAAATAAAGGTTGACAGAAAATACTATTGAAAATTTTGCTTTTCTCGCCAAATTTTATTTTGCTGATTTCTCTATCACAACAAGGCCTTTATAAAAAAGGAAGTACTAATAATAATATTAACAAATTTAGTACATTAATTTCATATTCAAGGACTGAAAAATAATAAAAATGAATTATAAAGCAATTATAATAGAAAACAGAAAATAAGATTATGAATTTCTGGTTTCTAATCATAAAAAACTTGCAAGTGAATAAGTAAAGGTGATAGAGAATTCTGTTTCCCTCAGTCTTGATGAATTATTTACTTTCCTACCTTCTCCCGAAAAAGATTTGACAAAGGGACTTTTCAGAACAAAATTAAAAACATTTATTATAACACAACATACCTTGGGAACTAAATCACCACAATAATTTTCTGAGTCAAGATTAATAGAAGGTATCAATTCTCTTATATCAAGATCTTTCATTTCTTCAGCACTAGGATAGCCATAGAGAGTAGCAAAACAGTTATCGCAGGAAACTACTTTACCCTAAAGAAAAAGAAAGTAAATATTAAAATGCATGTAAGAAATCTATACTAATATTATAAAGTAGTAAGGATTGTTTGTTTGTTTGTAGGAGGTAATCTCTGGAACTACTGAAGCGATTTCAAAAGTGATGGTGGCAAATTGATGGTGACAAAATCCCTGCTCCAACATAGGCTATATTTTATGTCGGTGCCACTACCCCCAAGGGAGTGCAGGAGTGAAAAACGTTCTAAAATTTCAATTTTTTTTATACTGAAGGAGCTAGAAACATGAAATTTGGCATGGTAGTTACTTATAAGATGTAAATGGGGGAGGGGGAAAAAAAGCAAAAAACTTTCTAAAATTTCAATTTTTTTTTTTTTTTTTTTTTTTTTTGACATTAGTGTGGCTTAATTGGTAATTTCTGAATTATCTGTGGCAGTAAAATTTTCTGTAATGAAAATAGGCCAACGAATATCACTTGGCATTTTTCAAGAATTATGCGAGCAAAGCCGCGGGTTTTGCTAGTACTGTATAAAAAACAAACTATAAGCAATGTATGTCAGAAAATGATAAAATAAACCCTTCTGTGCATCTCCAAGTATAATAAAGAAGCAAGTTTGTGTGTTTCTCGGTTGTGTTCTGAAGAGACCGCTGCACGCAGAGCTACAAAATTTGGTGGGAAGGTACCTCTAAGCATGAAGTTTTGCACTTCGAAGCCAGATTTTGGAATTTTTGAATAGATTTTTTAAAATTAAATTTTGTATGCAATTTTTAGTGTTTTTTCACATTTTGCTGTGATTTTTCCACATTAATAATTTAAATCCGATTCCAATCTTTTAGCCCAATATAGTAAATTTTGTCCTCTTTTCAATAAAGTTTATGCGAAATTCGTACAATGATTTTTCAATTTTTGGTGATTTTTTTCCTTTGACACAAAGCAATTTTGCTCAAAATGCTTGATTGGTCCGATGGTTGCTTCCATTTCAGCCTCAGTTATGCTCAGAATCATCATTTTTTCTCTCTTTTTAGATTGGAGAAAGTTGATAATTCTTTACAGATAAAAAATCATGATTTTAAAAATACGATTTTTAGTGCTTTTTGACGTTTCACTGCGATATAGCCCCATTAGTAACCGGAATCCAGTTCCAATCTTTTAGCCCAATATAGTAAATTTTATCCTCTTTTTAATAAAGTTTATGCAAGATTCGTACAGCTATTTTTGATTTTTTGCCAAATTTTTTCCTTCGACAGCAATTTTGCCCAGAATGCTTGATTGGTTCGGTGGTTGCTTCCATTTCAGCCTCAGATACGCTCAGAATCGTCATTTTTTTAAAAAACTCTTTTTAGTTTGAAGAAAGTTGATAATTCTTTACAGATAAAAAATCATAATTTTAAAAGGGAAGGGCGGAATATTTATTATACCAAATTTTTTATTAGATTTTTTCTTTTAATTTCATTTTTTAATATTTTTTTCGTGTTTTGCAGCTTTTTTGTTTCAAATGACGTCACAAATCGCCCACTACAAGTCAAAAACCAGTTGTGATTGGTAGCCACAGAATTGTAGGCACAGCTCGAAGTCAACCAGGCACTTGTGATTGGCATATGAAAAGGTCCTCAGCTGATTGCAATTCGAACAGCAAGTTGTGAATTTTTGCGATTTGTTTTATGCGATTTTTAGAGTTTTTTTATGTCTACGTCATTTATATATTTGATTTCAGAAATTAACTAGTTCGATTCAAATGAAACCTTTTCTCAGGTCACCATGTACTAGATAAACTTCGGTATCATTTTTTCAGGCCTTGGCTACCACTATTTCTGAATATTAATGACCAAGGAGGGGTATTTTCTAGGGTTCTATGGACCCAATTTCAATGACAATTTGTTCATTCAACTTAACACGAACTAATTAAGATATAGATAGCTAATTAAGATACAGATTTGGTGCCACTTGGCGGTAGAAAATGGAACTAAAAGATTGTGCAGCACATGGGCAGGATGCCTGCTATACGGTGTCGTAGATTTTGAGTTAGATAGAGGATATTTTGAACACTGTAAAGAGAAATTGTAGACCAGATGATTTATGACCAAGGCAATTTCTTGTACTATTTAAATCATTTAATTGATTTGATTAACCACCAGACTGAGTGGGTTTCTGTTAAACAATCTGTAGATAAGTAAACAAAAACTTTTAGATTATCTCTATTTATTTTCAGTTAATTTAGAGCTAAATGCAACACATAAACAACATCTTATCAATTACATCTTTTTAAATCTTATTCTTCAATACATTCTTGTAATCTTTATCAGCTGTAACAAGATAGTAAATTGAAACAGAAATCTTTTCTACTATAATTCAGGTAGTAATCCAATATACATATATAAAAATAAAAATGTAACTGTCTGTCTTCTATACAAATCCGCAGTTTAGAAGCGAGAATCCTGAAATTATATACATAAGCCTATTATAACACAGCCGAGGCAACTAAAGAAATCCGAAATTGAAATAAATTATACTTAATTTTTAATTCATAAAAAAAAAAAAAACACCAATCTAACAGCAATTCCCTATCAAATTTAAACATCTTTCATTATAGCAGCTGCTAACAATTAAAATTTCACAATAAAATTCCTTCCACAATTAATTTTCTATTAAAAAATTTCCACTTGAAAAATGAAAGTGAAATAAAAAGTTTCAAGAATGAAAAAGAAGATGAATATGACGTCATATTGGAAGTATAACAGAGATTTTCAGAGAGTTCTGAATAATACAAGGAGCATAAATATGTGTAAGTACAGAAATCAGGTGAATAAGACGTCAGCAGATGAATATATAATGTCATATGAATTTGAAGAACGTATTGAATCATGATAAAAACTTGATTGTGGAAATATTGGCCTATTTTAACATTTTGAGGTTCTCTGAATTCGTTTTCGCTATTTTTAAATTTATTTCACATACATACATGTGCATATGCACGTATATTAGAATTTCCACACATGTTTAGGTCCCTCATTCTTAGTGAAAAACTGAAATAAAGATTTCAGATTTTTTTTTTCTGTTTTTTAAATAAAATGTACAGAATTTTTGTACTTGCCATTTTTTTTAATCATGAAAAACAGAAAAACTTATTTAAATAACAAAATACTTGGGAATAACTTTTCAGCAAAAGGTTTTAATCTTGGTCTCAATCCAGACACAGATTATCTACTAAGTAAGTAGGTGATCTGTCGTCCATATTAAATGAAAAATGAGTGAAAATTTGGCAAATTAAAATTAAAAATATAAATTAAAATGCTACTTTTTTAGCATGGTAACACATGTACTTCATTACTTACATGCAAAGTTACATTTGAAAGGATATTAGCAGTTGTGAATTTTCAGCTTTTATTGTTCCAATGATGAATGAAAGCTAAATTATTTCTGTTGAGTTTACAGGGGTAGTACTACCCTAGATGATATTTCAGGACATACTTTTTTTGATATTTCAGGACAGTTTCAGGACACATTTGCTTGACATTCTAACCGAAAAAACCCTTAACTGCTTCTTTAATACATTTTATTATCATAAATAACACACGACATACACATTTTTTTTTTTGTAAAAGTATACATTTAAAAGAAAAGTAATTTTACCAGAACCCTTGACCAAGCTGCTAAAAAATTGCGATTTTTGCATTACTGAAGGACGAAAATTTCGATTTTTTCTTCACTGATCGACAAAAATTGCAAGACTTTCTTTTTTATAACTGATTGTTAAAAATTGGGTTTTTTTTTTTTTTTTTTTTTTTTTTTGTGACTGAGAGACGAAAATAGCAAAATTTTTAAATGACTAATCAATGAAAATTTGTGAATTTTGATAACTGATCACCAAAAATTGAGATATTTTTTTGTGCAAATTGATGAAAATCACTATTCTTAACGATAGAATGAAGAAAATTGTGACTTTCGTGAACGTTTTGCATCAGTAAAAAGGTACACCTACCCCCTATTTGATGATATCAAATACCAATATAGCACAAAACTCGCAAAATTTCAGGAATATTAGGACAGACTACCATATTTCAGGACGTTTTTATTTTTTTCAGGAATACCAGGAATTTCAGGACAAATACTACTCCTGAGTTTATTAACCTCCTGACCGCTGAGCAAAAGGGCAAATTTGTAATGTTGATTTCTCTGTAATTTTTTTTAAATGCTTAAAAAATCTGAATTTACAAACTTGAGATAAAAAACTTAATTACGTATATAAGTATAATCCTTGAGAGTATCAATCATTACTTGATGTTTTAAAAATGCATTATATTTGTAAAATTATATTAATTTAAACAAACCTTGTATTGCTGTGAAACCTACAGCATAGTCAACGGATATATCAGGTTGCGGCGGTGAGAAGGTTAAATAAATTTATATATTTTTACTAGCTACCCGCCCGGCGCTGCCCGGCCTGAGATAATAACAATCTCAGAGCAACCCCCTCCTTCTCCATACCCGCAAATATAACGAATAATTTGTTCAAGAAAACCACCTTCACCTACATTAACGTGATCATTAAAAAAAAGAATTTTTCTGATAATTAGAACATAACGAAGACGCTAAGCTAAAATAGGCGGCAGATGACACTTTCTATCCCTAATTTCAGATCTATATCTTAACTAGTAAATCTACAGATCAGGAGCCTCAACGTCAGCTCTGAAAGTCAATGTTTTTTAAACTCACTTTTCATAATATTTAACATCTTACAATCTGCAAATTAAATTATTTAAATTACTACATATATATTTATATGCATATAAAATAATTCGAAGGTTTCAGAACTTAGAAACGTTAAATTAAACACGGTTTATGCAATAAGATTCTGACATTCTTATGAACTACTTATTCTATTTTTTAGATTAAAAAAATACATTTCTTCAGGGGGAGGGGAGCTCTGCCCCGCTGAACCCTCCGTAATCTTATTAAATTTATATTCATGGTTTCCTATTATTTGTGTGAATGATTCTAGTATATCTTCCATTTCGTTCTGCACAGTGGTTTTATTACGATGATAAGCAAAAATTTTGAAAATAATTTCTTGTTATCCTAATACCTAAATAGCAGTATTTACTTACCTGCCAACCACGAAACACTTGTATCTGATTGATAAGTTGAATAATATCTCGTGTACAAAAGTAACTTATGGAAATGTAAACTGAATCTACTATATATTTCACTTATCTATTTCAGAAATCTAGTATTATTACAATTTTTGTTTCGGAAAAACAGTTTTGATGGTCATTGTACAATATTTATTTGACCTAAGTACATCCTGATCTAATTCGATGGCAATAGCATACTAAAATCTCCCCAAAATAGGTTTATTTGGAAATTTTTAAACCTATTGTGTAATCATTCATAATCGTGCCCACTGCCAATTCACTAAATAGCAACTTTGATTTGGCGCTATAAAGTATTTTTTGTGATAACTTTTTATGATCTCAGTTTCCAGTAATTGTGCTATTTCAGGCTGTATGGATGCATTTTACTACGCTAATTTCTTCAGATCAACTATCTCGTTGTGCAAGATATTATATTCTATTTTTAAAATAATACTAATTTTCATCCACGAAAAATCCACATCTCTTCCAGAAAATTAATAATATCTCATATAAAAATGTTTCGGCTATCATTTTATAGTAGTTAAAAGGTAACTTGTTCCAAAATAAATTCTCATTTATTTCAATAAAATATTAAAATCACCCAAAAATATTTTATTTTGCGAATAAAATATTGTAGCAAAATCGTCTGAGTTACTTGAATTTTATCATTTTGATATTCTTTGAAATATGGTTGCTAGGTTACGGTTAAATTGAAAAGGAAAATAAAAATGAATGCATTTTAATATTTGCAAAAATGATAAATAAAATGTATTATATTATTAGAACAGATGTATAAAATTGCACCAAAAATTATACACCTAATTTAAAAAATCTGACAAATGTATAAACAAAATTTCAAATTACTTTGAATAATTTAACACCTGACTTGATAAATTGTAGCCTTCATAACTTACTGTTTAAATACATTAATCAAATGCGCCATTTTATTTTCAACGACTGAAAAATTTCCAAATCGTCTGAATTCCCATACGAAAGCATTATGATCAAAAAAGAAATGTTCTATATTTTCCGAACGAAGGAACCAAATG
This sequence comes from Maratus michaelseni, assembly GCA_963931845.1. Taxonomy (NCBI): domain Eukaryota; kingdom Metazoa; phylum Arthropoda; class Arachnida; order Araneae; family Salticidae; genus Maratus; species Maratus michaelseni. The sequence continues at coordinate 194,272,257 of OZ007587.1, forward strand.
TAACTAAAAACTATACAGCTAATTCCGGGTATCTCACCAACATACCTACCAAAAATCAAACTAATCGGATCATTTTTACGGCAGTTATCGTGGAACAGACAGACAGACAGACAGAAACCAAAAACTTTTCGGGTCTCCACAGTGAGCCTCAACTGACGTTTCGGCAATTAGTTATCTAAATTTTTGTTCATTAGTCAAATTGGCAATTATTTCCTTTCATTTTCGCAAACTAAATGGAGGGATCGGCCAGAGAAACAGATCTCTTTGTAGTTCAGTTTTTAATGAAAGCAGATCCCTGTCTGAAACTTTCTTGGATTTTTTTCACTGGCGTCGGCAGATTTTTGCATAAATTAAGAAAAATTACCGGCCGAATTTTTCAAAAATCGCATAGTCGGATGCAGAATTTTTTTTTACATATGCTCAGAAATTTTTCAATTGATATCTTAATTAGTTTTCTTAAAATTCGCTAATTAGTAAAAAAATTTCGAATTCGTTCGTTCCGCTTGCAAATTCACAACAACAGTTCTTTTCTTTAGCCATTTTGATTTAAAAGATAGCATTTTCGATGCGATGTTTAATGATATTCTAATTAATATCTAGAGTAATTATCAAAATATTAACATTCTGAGACTCAGGTGCACATGGTCAGACCTTGGACTATCCACACCTAAATTTCCAGACTTCTAGGTGGGCTAGATTTTGCTAGCCATCGCCAACAGACACACACACACACAGAGCGAAAATTTATTTTATTAGTATATATATATATATATATGTGTGTGTGTGTGTGTTATTTTAAACTAAAAATTGATGGAATATTAGACATATTTATGACACATGAACAAATGTGGAAAAAAAACAAAATTTATTAATCAAATAAAGCCACTGATGTTACTTACAGAAAAGTCTAATTTAACTACCCCTGTAATTCTTTCAACAGCTTCCATAACAACTAAACATCTAGGATCATCCTCAGTATGCAGCTGCCTTGCCCACACCGATACCGGAATAACTTGTTTTGTACGTGTAATCAAATCCATCTGAAATACAATATGTACATGTAAAGGAAATTTTAGAATGAAAAGTAAATGTTAAAAAAAGAAATAAGCATGTAAATATATGTTATCTATTTTTTGGAAAATTGACAAGTTTTGAAATGCAAAAACTATGCCAGAAGGCAAGAAGTATCTCACAAGTAGCTTAATTTTATTTTTGTAATTTATTAATAGAGAAGAAAGATAAACATTTTTTGTAAGAAGTTGGAATAAAGTTTTGGATTGAAATTAAGATAATAATACCATATAGATTACAAAAGATAACATTAAATATATAGCATCTATTCTGAATTATGAACAAGTATGATTTGGTAAAAATCATCTAACTTTGGCACGACAAGAAAAATTGTGCTAAAGAAATATAAACTGAGAACTACATCTGCAATTTCAGATATAAAAAATGATAACCCAAAAATGAAATTAATTCTGCTCTGATACTTCTAGCCTTTTTACATATATAAAATGATAATTAGTGTAATTTGATTCAAGCAGAAAGTATAAAACTGAAAGTTAATGTTTGAAACAAAAAGTGACTTAAAAGAATAAATAGCTAACTACTATAACATATAAACGCATTAAGCATTTATTATTATTTAATATATAAACAAAAAGAACAATTTAATTAAAAATACTCATAGCAATGTAACTTCTTCAGATTAAGTACATAAAAACTATATCATTCAAAATATTTACTTTTTTTTTCTTACTCTAGTTCTATGAGAAGTATAACTCAGAGATTTTGGATCTTTTTTATGTGTGTAAATGTTATGAGTCAGTTTTAGAGAAAATGGGCCAGACCTTGAGTTAAGACTTTGAGTCTTGCTCCTGCCTTCAAAGTGGTTGCACGTCTTCTTTGCACCTGACGAAGAATGACAAATTCTTTCGAGTTTTTTTGACAAGTTCTTTCGAAAGGCCTAGCACATTCCTTACTTTTATGGTGTTATTACGAAGTATTTTTTATGCTTTTAATGTTAATATATAGTTTAACATCTTCCTTAAAATTTCATCATCATTTAAGTAATAAAGCACATTAAGTGTAATTTAATTTTTTTATAATTTCTTCTTAGTATTTGACTGAACACAAAGATACATGCAAAAATATTTAAGTATATCTACTATATGTGTAAAATACAAACGGAAATTTCGTTCCAAATGCTTATAACTCGAGTTCTGCTAAATGGATTTTGATGGAACTTGCACTATTTGTTAAATAATTTTTCAAGGAAGGTTTTAGTATATACCATATCTTTCTACGTAGATTAGTTACAGAATTATTATGGAAAATTCTATTATTTTGGACGAAAAGATTACCATTGCTCATTTTTTGGCAACCACTATTGTTGGAGAAAGAATTGAAATGGCTATAAACCTCAAAAAATAAAAGAAAATATGATAGATAAATTGATGATAGATAATATTATAAAATGAAAATATTTAATTTAAACATGATTGGGAATGCTTAAAAAACATTCAATTGTGCGAGATTGCAATGGAAACTATATTTGGTGATTTATCTTTTGCTTTTTGGGGATTTTGATTTTACTTTTGTCGCCAAACAATTTGATTTTATGCCAAAAAATGTTTTTCAAGTGTATGACAGTATTTTTGGAGTATTTTTTTTAAATTCAAATGTAAATAATATTAATAGCAATCTACTTCTATTTACTTCTGCTATGAAATGTCTTTCTGGCTGCTTATAACTCAAGTTCCGCAGAATGGATTTTATAGAACTTAAACTGTTAGATAGATAATTTTTTAGGGAAGGTTTTATTATAATAGCATATCGTTGGACCTAGATTAGTTATAGAATTATGATGGAAAGTTCTATAATAATTAGATGAACCCAATTATGAAAGATTAATCTTATTAAAAGATTCTGCTGAACGGATTTCAATTAAACCTACTGTTAGATAATTTGCTAGGGAACGTTTTATTATATAACATATGTGGCTATGTATCTATGTGGCTTAGTTCTAGAATTATAGGGGGAAATTTGAAAATCATGTGATCCCTTTTATACATGTTAGCCTTTTCAAAAAGTTCTAATAAACGGATTTTGATGGGACTTGCACTGATAGTTTTTAGTATATAATATATTGTTCTACATTGCTTAGTTATAGAGCATTGGGGGTAAAATCTGCAATCATGTGAACCCGTTTATGACAGATCTTGGATAACAGCTTTGCTATTTGACTAACCATCATTGATTAATGGAGTTATATTTGTAAATGGTGCCAATCAATCAATTCCTGACTGAAAATTTGATGCCATAGGAGGCTGTAAATCACACACGTCGAAATTATATCTTTTATGACCACCACAAGCTCTTTACTAAATGTTTCATTTTATGTTTCTCTTACAAATGTTCTAGAAACCCGCTATATGATGAGGTTTTCCGTACTTTTATGTTAGCAGGGCGCCAATCTCACCAATAACATTATTTTCTCGGCAATAGCAGATTTTATTTTTCCAATGTGTAAATTAGAAACCGTACTTTGACGATGAAATAGACTCTTTTGGTTTATAGCATTATTTCTTATTTTTATTCTTTTGTATTTTTAATGAAATTTGTGAAAGGCATATGTTTTAAATGTATGTAATATGCATAGTTTCCATGTATGTATTTTTTAAAAAATGAGCGAAAGTTTTATATTTTAAATGGAATGAATGCAATAGGAATGATGGCAATGGAAACAATATTTGGCTAATCACATGCACCCAGCTAACATTTCCTTGCAATTATTGTAGTAACTTATCACGAGAATAATTTTAAAATATTGGTGGCCAAAAGCACGACCGTTCAGAGACCGTTATTCACGACCGTTAATAATGTTAGAAATACTGCTAATATTGAATGTTATGATAGTATTTGGTAGGTCAAACTAAAATACAGCTACAATGACAGACATATTTACACCTAGCTGTAACCACTGATCCTGATTTGAAAGTAGGTGTAATTTGCACCATATGCATTAATTAAGGTGGTAAATTACATAATCGGGTCTACAGACAATTGGCGTAAGTTTCCCGGCGTTGTTTGACGCATAATTTACTTTTAAAAATGGGTTAAGTTGATTTGGTGTTTTTAAAGTGGACTTATTCCAAAATCGAATCTACAAAGAAGTGGCGTAATTTGGATAATTTTGGTAATTTTTCCATTATATAAACATAATGTACCATTTATTTCAAGTTTGAACGTGCAAGAAATTTTTATTGCAAACCGGGCCAAACATTGCAACTCGTTATTTATGGAATATGAATCTCTTTTTCTAAGAAAACACTATTTAAACGTAAGCATGCAAAACTTTTAAATTATGTCATTTTGATGCAATTGCAGTATTTATTTAGAAAAGACAACGAGTAGTTTCATAAATTTTAATGATCAATATTCTTATACCATTTCAGAGAAAGTTTTAGTGTATAACATATCATTCTATGTTGTTTAGTTAATAGAGTTATGGAGAAAAGTTCTATAATCAGGTGTAGTCGAATATGAAAAATTAACACTTTTAAAAAGTTCTACTAAACGGATTTTAATGAGACTTGCATTACTAACAAGGAAGGTCTCCATAAGCGCATACTCAGAAAATTTTGAAAAAATTACAGAATGGTCTTCTCATGAGTGTATATACATCTATAAAAAAAATTTCTGCGGAACCTCGATATAACGTCCGTAAAAAATTATGAAAATTTCGTTTATTTGGCGATTTATCACTGGTTGGCAACGGAATGAAATTTAAAAAAATACGCTGTTATGACAAATAATCTTTAAAGAAAGACTTTTACTTGCTGAACTTGTTTATGTAAGTTTAACTTACGTAATAAGTAAATTTTTATAGCTACAATTTTGTGTACACATCTATATGTATATATAATGAAATTTAACGATCGTATTCTACGATTTAAAACAATATTTAAATTGTTTAATAAAGTATTGTTGAAAAGTTGGAAAAAGTATTGTTGCTATCGAAACAACTTCTTCTTCGAAATGGAAATGTATAATGAATCCGTTTGTCATCGGCCTTTTCCTTTTAAAATACATTTAAAAATTAAATAACTGCAACAACACGCAGATTGTATATATTATAGAAAAAATAATAAACTATTTCATAGTTTAAATTTAAATTCATTACGTATTATGCATTCGAATAATTTTGCAAGCAATTTCAAAATGCAAACGATCTTTTGCGTTTGGCGAGGAAAAAATGGTGCTAAGCCAAATCGCGTCTTTTTCCGCCAAATACTCAAACGTTTTTTTTTTTTTTTTTTTTTTTTTTTTTTGCAGAATTTTTACTGGGATTCCGCAGCTAAATTTGATTAACCCTTTATCACATACATGAGTAGCTTAGCTTCATTAGCATTTTTTTCAAAATTTTCTGAGTATGCGCTTTAAGGAGACCTTCCTTGTAAGTAGATAATTTTTCAAGAATGGTTTTAATATATTGCATATCGTTCTACTTTGCTTAGTCAAAGAGTTATGTGTGGAGGTTATATAGTCAGGTGAACCCGATATGGGTTCACCTGACTGTACGAAAGATTAACTTTTATGAAAAGTTCTACTGAATAGTTAGATAATTTTTCAGGATAGTTTTAGTACATTGCATATAGTTCTATCATTCTCTACCAAATCCTACTGTAAATGATAAAAAAAAATGAGTTGGTCCTTAACAGCTGAAATTTTGACTACACAATAGAAAATATAACAGCGCAATGGCGTTCATATCGTTTTCAGTAAGGTGGAAGGATATTCCAGGTAAAGGTACAGATTACTTTAAAATACAAGGTCAAATTCACCGATATATTTAGTTTGATTTAAGGTTCGTCTAGAGAAACCGACCAGCGCAGCTGGCTAGTTTACTATAAAAAAAAATATCACATTAAAAATGTAAAAAATTAACATAATTTTATTCTGTTTTAAAAACACTTTCTGATGTAATATTTTTTACTAATGGCATAAAACAAAACAATATTTAACTTGACATTTAAAAAGTTTTTTGGTAATAGTTTACTGCATACAAAATACGATTCAGAGATCGTTTTAGAAATTATGGAACTGTTAGTATTATACTTACTATTTTTCCAGATATGTAGACAAGTTCACCAGATGACTTTAAGACTGCTTCTGTTAAAGAATACTGATCTTCACGAGAAAGAATATAATCACAAAGTCTAGGCTTTTCTTTGGAATGCTCTTCTAACCCAAGAACAATAGATGCTACTTTGTTGCAAGTCAATATCTATATAGAAATGAAAATAAAAACAATCACATAATTAAAAAACATTCATAGGTATAAGCATCTTTTAGAATCTGCCATATTGGATATACACAAATTTTTGTACTAACCACAAATCTTAAAAAATGAAATTCAAAGGTAATGTGTCACTCCTTTTGTAGTGATTTTACAAAATTCAGAGCACTATCAGATGTGTTAAGTGTTACTCACTGAAAGAATCAGTACAATTAGACACATGAAGTGAGAAAACTCTCAGAATATTTACATACAAAAGAAAGAAACTTACAAATATTTGCAATTATGAAGCCTAATTCACAATGTACATCAAAGATTCATATTCAAGCTAGGAAACACATCATGATCAACAGTCAGTCATAACACAGCTTTTGTCTAGAGATCATAGGCAAAGTTTAAATTTCTTTAAATAATAACAAAAAAATCACAGGAGTAAAGTGTATAGGTGGGAATTAGATTGAAAATTAAACCCCCATAGATAAATGAGCCTCCCATTAAAATCAGGAGATATGGCGCATATTTTTTGTCCATTCCACTTTACTCTATTCTTCTGCAACATTTCTTGACACCATCCCCGTTTTGATTTGGCAGCAATTCTACCATACATAAAATCTTCTAAATGTTTTGACTTTTCGACAGAATTGAAAAAAATCTAAGTCCTTCATTATAGACATTCCTTCCCTTAATTCTTTTTTGTAAAGTGTTTACAAAAATAAATATAGAAATAAAAGGTCAAGCATTTTATTACAGAAATTCAGGGCCTGACTAATGCAGGCCAGCTGCCCTGAGTAGCCGCTGGAGTAATCAGGATTTTTGTTAAGAGAGTGCCAAAAGTGACCAAAATTATTTTTGAACAAAAACCATTTTTTAAGATTTAGAAAGGATTTCAGGTCTCCCCTTCCCCTTTCTGCTTCCCATCCCCCCCTCCCCAAAAAAGAACATGTTACATCACCAGAAAATTAATGATAAAAAATTTATTATAACAACTTAATAGTCTTACTTACTACTTAAGAAAAGAGAGTTATGTGTGGTTAGGAAGGAGGAGGGGGGGGGAGGCAATTTCGGGTGGGGGCAGGATTTTAAATGATTATTTATTGTTATTGTTAGAATAAAGTAACAAATAGAGAAAATAAAGTTTAAAAAAATTAAAGCAGTTTGAAGATTTTTAACTTTGTAAGAAACACTGGTAGGAAAGGGGGAGGGGGGGGGGTTCAAATGGGAAAAAGCAAAAGTTTTATGGGAGGGGGTAGAAAGTTTATAAATGATAAATAATTAATCCCCTAATAAAGATATATAAATAGGACAGAAAAAAAATACAAATTAAACTATTTTAAATTTCGTGTGCTATGAAAAAGAAAATACATTTAAAGAAAAGAAAATACATTTAAAGATTTTAAACTTTTTGAGCTGGTGGGTTAGGGGGAGCAAAGGGGAGAAGCAGATTTTTGGGGGAGAGGATTTTATTAGATAGCAGATTATTTATCTTACGAAAGATTTACAAATCTGACAAAAAAGATAAAATTAAAGACTTTAAATTCTGTGTGTCTTGTAAGAAGAGGGGAGGAGGGCAAATGGAAAACGTCGATTTCAGGAGGGGTGGGGGGAGGAAGAAATTATTATGACTGATTATTTTGTTACAATAAAGTAATAGACATAACAGAGAAAGCTAAAAAAAAGGGCATCCAAAGATTTTAACCTTGGTGAACTGGAAGAGTAAATGTGGAAAAGCAGTTAATTTTTCTTCGGTGGAGGTTTTTTTTTTAGATGATTTATTATTTGTTTACCTTACTAAAGATTTACAAATAGGTTTAAAAAAATTAAATTAGAGAGATTTAAAGATTTTAAATTTTGTAAGAGGAGGATGGGAGGGGAACATCCCATGATCGATTATTTATAGTTGTAGTAAAGTAATAGGTAGAACAAAATAGTTTTAAAAAAAGACTTTTGAAGATTTTAAACATTATGAGAGATGAGGAGGCAAAATGGGAAAAGCCTTTTTTAGTGGAGGGGTTATTCGATGAATTATTATTTATTTACCATACCAAAGATTTACAAATATAAAGAAAAAAAAACTAACGAGTTTTAAAGACATTAAATTTTGTGTGTTTGGTAGAAGGGGAGGGGGCAAAGGGGAAACGTCAATTTTGGTTGTGAGAGGAAGGAGAAATTTTTATGATTGATTATTTATTTTTACAATAAAATAACAAATAGAGCAGAAAAAAATTAAAAAGCATTTTAAAGTTTTCAAGATTTTAAACTTTGCACACAGTGGGGGGAGCGAAAGGGAGAAGTGAAATTTCGGAGGGAGGAATTTCGATGAAATTCAATTTATATTACGATTATTTATTGTTAGAATAAATAACAAACAGAGTAGGAAAGTTTTAAAAAAATTAGAGTTTTAAAGATTTCAAACTTTGGGTACTGTTTGGGGTAGGGGTAAAAGGAAGGAACTAAATTTTTGGAAAGGGTGAGATTTTAGATAAAATTTAACAAAATTTATTTGATCAATTATTTATTGTTACTATAAAGTAAGAAATAGAGCAAAAACAGTAAAAAAAAATTAAAGTGTTTTAAAGATTACAAACTTTTGGTACTGTGAGTGTGTGTGTGTGGGGGGGGGGGGGGGGGGGGGAGAAGAAAAGGGATTTAGCAAAATTTTTGAAAAAGGGGAATTTAGATACAAATTTTTTTTAAAAATCAGAAATTCATTGAATTACAGATGAGTTTCACCCGTGATTAAGAAATTATAGGAGAAAAAAAATAAGTACTTTTTGCACATTTTACATAAAAATAAAGACTTCCAACGAACAAAAATTACTTTTGAAAATTTAAGGAATTTTGAGGACTTTCAAGGACTGTACGAAACCTCGGAAAAAAAGACATATGGGAGGAATTAACATATTTAAGGAGAACCATGATAATCTGATTAAATAGTATTATCATGAATGATCAAATAAAAATATGACAAAGTGATTCTTTCATTAAAAATGAAAATTTATATGCAAAATTATATCAATTAGTAGAAATGACAATTAAAACAATGCAATAATATAGTATTAATGAAATATTCATTTCTTTTTTTTTTTTACCATATGTGCAATGGTTCATATAATCAGTTAGCAATTACAAAAAATATTTTACTATTATTAGATATATACTTTTAAATAACACACAGTAGAAATTATTTAGTTTTTTCTGCCTTCACCATAACTCCTTCATTGTGAGCATCCTCTATGCAATTTTTTCTTTTTGAGCACCGCTATTTCCAAATAGTACTGTTTGCCTTACTTAATTTCAGAAATTCTGTGATTAAATAAGGCAAAAACTACTATTAGGAAATAGCAGTAGTTAAAATTAAAAATTTATGCAACCTATGTGGCACACATACATGATGCTTGTTACAAAGGGGTTAAATATAGGTTATAGGTCTTTAGATTTGTTTAATTGTATACAGTAAAACCTCCATAACGGACACTCCCGAATAGCAAACACCTCTATTTAACGGACAGTTTTCGAATCCCCACTCCCAAAACCTAAATTTTTGTGTGTTTAACCTCTGAATAGCGGACATTCCGAATAGCAGACAGTAATTTTGGCGATAATGGAGGAAAAATGATTTTTTAATGGGAATGAAAATGGAAAAAAATAAGTAAAAAGCTTCTAAATTTATCAGGGCAATTTGATACAAGTTCTGTGACCACAGATAAATGTAGAGGATGGCCTGGGGAAAATCCCTTCTCTCCATTGGACAATAAAAGGTTCCCTTCTTGGAGGTTTTTTTGGATTTTCTGCTGATTAATATCTAGAAGTGCCAATTTATCCCTTCCCAGAATTCTATAATAAACCATACATCACTTTTTCAATGCGCCTAATATAACCTCGTTTACAACTGTTTTTAAATTTAAAGATAGATAAAATACTGACAATTTTTTTTTTTTGCATTGTACCCAAGCTCAAACAATTTTTCGGATAATCTTATAAAGTGTCAAAAAACAGGAATATCTTTTCATTTTAATAGGGCCTGTTTGTAAAATCTAAAAGTTACTAATTAACTGGATTGCATCATTGCATAACATAGAAGAGAGAAATCAGACATCACATGGCGTCATATAATCTGAGAAAAAGATAAATAATCACTGAAAACCTAACATAAAATTTCAATTATTTATTTTTTCTTTTTTATAAAAGAAAGAAAAGAGTTTTTTATTTACTTTTTTATTGGGAAATTGCATACTGGTTTTTTTTTGGGGGGGGATGAGAATTAAAGACTCCAAGGGAGCGACGAGGGCAGGAAAAAAAATATTTCGCAATAATGTCGATTACTGTTTGATTCTTGAGACTGAACTGATACTCAAAACACATTATTCAAAGCGTCAAAATATGTTAACACCATTTTTAACGTTTTCTAAAAATATTGAGTTCTACGTACTCTGAATAAAGAGTCTTGTTTATGATCAATGTTTCGAGAATGGCCTCAAAACAAAAACGATCTTTTTTAAAAAAAAAAAAAAAATTGTAATTGTAAGTGTATCAGAGAAAGAGAAATTGAGTTTACGGATACTTGTTGAACGTTTTAAAATAGTTAAAACACAGGTGGGACAGATTTTACGAAATGAAGAAATATGAAATTTGTGGATTTCTTACTCTAACGAGAGCACCAAAAATGTGAAATTAAGGAAGATTAATTCCATTGAAATTGATTCTATAATTCTGACTTGGTTTACTTCATTTCATTCAAAAAACATTCTTATCAGTGGGTTTTTGATTCAAGAAAAGTCTTTAGAAGTCGCTAAAGAAATCGGATTACACTATTTTAAGGCTTCCAGTGGATGGCTGGAAAAGTTCCTGTCTCGGCACAACATCTCTTTCAAAACAATATGTGGAGAAGCAAAATATGTAGATCTGAAAGAACTGGAGGATTGCCATGAACGACTGCAATCAATTTGTGAATGCTATGAAGAGAAACATTTTTAATGCCGATGATACCAGACTCTTTTTTAGAATTTTTCGAATAAAACTGTGTTTTAAAAAGGATGACTGTATCTGCGAAAAAATTTCAAAAGAGAGACTCACTGTTTTATTATGTTGCAATGTCTTAGGATAAGAGTGTTTAAAATCCCTCTTAGTTGGTAAATTTCTGAAACTCAGATGTTTCCCAAAGAACATCGAATTTAATAAATTTGGTATTATGTGGAGAGCGAATAAAAATGCGTCCTTTAATGATCTAATTGGTTAACTTCTTTTGATAATAGGATGAATTAACAACAAAAAAAAAGTTCTCTTGTGTTTGAACAGTGCAACTTCTCAGCCAAAACATTTGAAATTCGGCAATGTTGAAATTGTGTTTTTTATCCAAAACACAACTTTGGTATGCAAGCCACTTAAGGCGTAATACACAATTTTAAAGCCTGATACAGAAAGCTTTTATTACGCCACATTCTTTCAAAGTTAGATTCTATGAATACACTTGAAGAACTGCCTAAAATTAGTTAATGCTTTCGATTCTATAATTTACATTTCTTTAGGAGTAAAAAACATAAAACCAGAAAACATACGACAATGTTTCGAAAAACAGGCTTTATATTAAAAGAAAATGAAACATATATTTCTGACACAAATGAAGAATTAAGCGAAATAAGAGAATTAATGAAATGTATCAGGAGTGAAAATAAACTGCCGAAATTTTCATTAATATTGATGATGAGTAACCTACTGAAGAATAATCAGTTGATGTATGCGATTATATTCCTTCAGAATTTTTGACAAAAGCTGACTCTATTAGAGATGATGAAACAGATACTGAAACTGGAGATGCTTCCTGTAATATCGAGAATTTCCAAGAAGCAGCAAAATATAATGAGCAGTTACACAATCTTTTTTTTTTTTTTTTTTTTTTTTTTTTTAAATATGATTGAGAAGGATTAAAACTACTGACAGAGTTTAAACTTCCCATAGAAAAACAAATTACACATAATCACAAGCAAAAGCAAACTTTTGTAACAGATTTTTTTTATAAGAATGTAATAAACAGTGGATAAAGGTATTTACAATTTCTTTTCAGTTTTATTGCCTAAAAATTAATTTTAATTTCTGATTAATCACATAATAGAGGTTTCAGGACATATAAAAGTCAATTAATGAAACATTTAGAGATTTTGTGAATCTCAGAGGTTTTACCAATAGCAGACACCTCCAAGCAGCAGACAGTTTCCACACTCCCGAGATGTCCGTTATTTAGAGGTTTTACTGTTTTTTTTTTTTTTTTTTTTTTTAATAAATGCATATAAATAAAATGGACAAAGTTTAAACAATTTTCTGGAATAATTTAGTTGAGAATAATTTATATCAATAAAAAATATTCACCTGGTTTTAACTTTTATTTTTTTAATTTAAATTATGTTTATATTAAAAAAGTATAATAAAAAATCAAGAATAAACTTTATTTACTTCAATTTTCTGAAGTTTTCAATTAACTTTGATCAGAATTCATATTTTATGTTTATGACAATGGGTCGGAAGTAGCGTGCTACAAGTACTGAAACTACAGTAGCTGCTATTTTTTACAGTAGTTTGTAGTGTAGTGCGCTACATTTTGAATAATGTAGTGCAGCGAGTAGCACGATACAAAAAATCAATAGTTTGTAGCGAGAACCGGCACTACTTTTAATGCTACTTCAGGGAGGAAAAAAATAATAGCATTTGCAACTGACATGGCCGAAACTTGCTTTTTTATGCAAAATTTTTTCTGTTCAACAATTTGTGAATCTCAGTGGCAAATAGCTGCAGTGTATAGCAACGTTTCACATGAAGTTACAGATTTATCCCATTGACACTTGCTGCTAAAATCAAGTTCTAACCCAGCAAATAAATTAATTTTCTTACTGGCTACATTTGTCTATTTATTCATTATTAAGTCTTCATGTTTTAACGCCGGTTTTCTTATTATTCGGAATTGCTTTATTTACAGATTTAGTTATTGTTTCCTTTTAAAGTTATTTGTCTGTAATTTTTTAGATTATAATATATCTCTTAATTTTGCTACGAAATTTTAATGTGTGTATAAGCTAACATTTTGGAGACAAACACAAAACCTTTTCTTGTATGCTATCTTTTTTAATTTTTTAATGCCCTTGGTTATGTCGCATTTATTTAATTATATCATGGCAGACGCAATATAACGAGGGGTCTTTTTATTATTTAATCTGTGTCTTCAATTTAATAACGTAAATGGAACCCTTTGAAAAATCTAAAAGTAGCAAAGTAGTGACTACTTTTGAAAAGTAGTTTGTAGTCGCTACCTTTTAAAACATGTAGTTGTAGTTAGCTACATTTTCGATAAAGTAGTTGTAGTAGTGGCTCGCTACAATAAAAAAGTAGTTTTTCCCACTCCTGTTTATGACTCTCTTCATTCTAAATCAGAGTCTAAATTTACAAATTCTACATCGCTGGGAGATGAACACTCTGTTGGAATACTGTAAGTTTTTCATTAAATAAACCCAAATTTCAGCAAATGTTGGGTGAAACTTTTTTTTTTTAAGAGTACATTTTTTATTTATTTATTTTTATTTTTTTTTTTATTTTTTTTAAAGGCTTAATATTTTATATTTTTGCAAATAAAAGCTTTTATTTGAAAAAAAAAAAATAATAATAAAATGAAAAAAAACCCCTCTCTTCTCACTTTAAGATTTCTCGAAATTATACACCTACCTATACATTTAACTCAAATATTTGGTGGAATGTGCTGTAATTTTGGATTCACATACTTAAAATTGCTGAAAACTGATTTCTGTTTTTTTTTTTTTTTTTTTTTTTTTTTTTTTAATTATAGGTTACAATGCATTTTCTTTCGAATATTAATTTCATAATATTTATATATTGTGACTTTTCAATGCACGGTGTCACTGATCAGCTACATATTACTTTTTAGCACATGGGCGATTTCACCGTTACATGTGTGACTTTTAGAGAGTGTTTTTTTGCAAAATGAGACAAATTTGGAAATGGCACACATTGTTACGTATATGGTTTTTCTGAGTCACACACGTAATGACTTTACTATTTTTTTTAATTTTAAATTGTTATTACTTTAGACTAAAGGTGTCACTACAAAAATGATTCTGTATGTGTCCTGTAATAGCAATAAAAAAAGTAAAACGTTTATCTAAATAATTTCACTTCCAAATTTGTGTCAATTTGCAAAAAAACACTCTCTAAAAGTCACACACGTAATGGTAGAATTGCCCACATATATCACATGGAGCTTTTTTTTTTTTTCGTAAGTGTCCTTTTGTATGTATTTTTATTTCACCTCCTATTACAAGAGAATGGTTGCATATTGCAGCATAAGATTGTTATGATCGATTTTTAGAGTATTGCATCAATGATAAATTGTAATATATTTTCACAGAATACTGAAGCTAGAAAATGTATTTTTATGGAATTTGTTTTAGTTTTAAAATATTTTTATGAATTACAAATACATGTAGAAATGATTTAAATCCTAAAATTTTTATGTGAATGAAGAAAATGATAAAAACATCAGACATGCCAACCTTTGAAAATGAAAAATAGTAGCACACAAAATTCAAATTAATCTGGAGGTTGGTTGGTTGGTTGTTGTTTTTTACGCTGCAAATTTTAAGCAAACAAATACTAATCAACTGAAAATATGTGTAATGAACGTAAGCATACAAAGTAGGAGACTCTTTTGTTTTGCTAATTTTTTGGTAGTGGGTGGGATTGATTAAATGTAATTCTTCCCATTCAACTCATGGTCTTTCCACTCCTAAGATAAATTTCTGAACTTCACAATGAATTTTCTGAAAGATTCTAGGGTGGTTGGGGAGGGGGAGAGTCCCCTCCCCTGACAAAACTACTGATATTTTTCCGGAGAAAAATGTCTAAATTTGTCTAAAATGTCCTGCATCAGGTCGGGTAAGGCCCGCATGTCGGCTCTGTGCTAATTGTTTTTTTATTGCAGCTCAGGTTAATCTCATTTTTCAAAAGTTAGTTCAATATATTGTTTCAGATGAAAAACTATATCTATAATAATAAACATAGATGTTTGTCTCCGTGTGTGCTGTTTTGTGAAGAGACTGCTGCGATGCGCACAGATCTACAAGATTTGGCAGGAAGGTGCCTGTTATGTCTGAAGTTATGCACTTTGTAGCCAGTTTCTGGATTTTTACTTACCCATCATACGTAGTATAGGGTAAGTCTTGTAATCGTTTTGAAAATCGAAAAAAAAAATTTGACGGATTTACACGTTTCAGACACTGGAGATTCCGAAAAACATATTTTTAGAAAAAAAAATTTGCCGTCCGTCTGTGTGTCTGTAAACGCTCTATCTCCCGAACAAATTGAGATAGAGACTTGCAATTTGGTATGTACTTAGTATGTAATAATGGGAAGAAGCCTATTTCATTTCAATAACCTCGATTAACCGGAACAATTTTTTTCGGACTCTCGAAATATTCGTTCTGATGAAAGATATATAAAAATTTTCGAAATTGTTTATTTTAAGAAATGAATATAAAAGACAATAAAAAAACATAAATTTTGCATAAAGCATGAAGTTGATCGGATAATTAGTTGCCGAGATATTTGGAATCCTATTTCCACACTCTTCGATTTTTCATGACCCTGTATTTCATCCAAATTTCACTTCAAAGATATATTTTAATTGGAAATTTGACGCTTAATCAGATGCAATAAACTGCTGGTTAATAGGATTATTATTTTTGGAGTTATAAGGATGTTTCTTTCAAGCAATTCAGTAATCGAGACTTTAAAGTTTGTGACGTCATCAAGCCACGATTTTATTTGAATTGCAATGCACTTTATAAGTAGTTTACACATTTTTATTTTAATATTTTACATTATGCATATCCATGATGGGTAAGTATTACGGTGGCCCCCAACGACTAGTTTTAATAGAATTTTTAAATTGATTTTTTTTTTTTAACGTTTCGTGGCGAATTTTGTACATTAGTAAAAGGAATATGGTTTCAATTTTTTAACCCAATGCAGCAAATTTTGAAGAAATTAACGATTTTTCAGCATTTTTTTGACGAAATTCGGGTTGTATTTTCAGCGATCTTTTGACAAAATTGATGTCTTTTCAGCAATCCTTTAATGAAATTCGCGTTTTTTCAGCGATCCTTTAATGAAATTCGCATTTTTTCAGCGATCCTTTGATAAAATTCGCGTTTTTTTTTCATCAATTCTTTGACGAAATTAGTGTTTTTTCAGCGATCATTCGCCCAATTTCGCGTTTTTTTAAACGATCTTTTGATGAAATTCAATTGTTTTTAGCGATCTTTTGACGAAATTTGCGTCTTTTCCGCGATCATTTGACGAAATTCGCGCTTTTTTCAACAATCCCTTGACGAAATTCACGTTTTTTCAGCGATCTTTCGCCGAATTTCGCACTTTTTACTCGATTCTTTGATGAAATTAGTGTTTTTCGGCGATCTTTTGACAAAATTCGCGTCTTTTCAGCGATACTTTGACAAAATTTTCGTCTTTTCAGCGATCCTTTGATGAAATTCTTGTTTTTTTTTTTCAGCGATCTTTTGACAAAATTCGCTTTTTTCCAGATACCCTTTGACTAAATTCATGTTTTTTCCCGTGATCATTTGATGAAATTTGCATTTTTCCGCGATTTCTTTGACGAAATTAGTGTTTTTTTTTTGGGGGGCGATTCTTTTGCGAAATTCGTGTCTTTTTGCAGAAAATCGTAGTTTTAGATAAACTTTCGTAGCATCGTAATTTTTAACTCCAAATCGTAGCAACTATGATTTTTTCGTAGCAGTTGGCAGCTCTGAAACATGTTTATAGCTACAATTCATTATTAATTAGTCTTCAGCATTTATTTTCAAAATACATTTTAACAAATATTTTACTGACATTTCAGATACTAAAATGTATCCATGATATTTTTTTCAATTAAATAAAAATCATGAATTTAAAGGTTAATATTTAAAAAAAAAAAAAAAAAAAAAGTATTGTAACCTATAAAAATTTTAACAGAAATAGTTTTCTAGAAGCTTCAAATATGCAAATTCAAAATTACAGCTTATTCTGAGCATCGCAAGTGATTTTTGAATTATGCTTAAAAAACTACCCGATTTCAATCTGTTTTGCAATAATTAAAAATAAATTTAACATAAGGAGTTTCACTTTTTAAGTCTGCATAATTCCTAAAATGCTAGACAGAATTACTTCCTCCTGTTTGGAATCAGAAGGTAAAATTGATTGAAAAATCTAAATATGATGTCAAACTTAGATGTTCATATTGAAAATTTACAGTTTGGTACGACTGTAGTATTTGACGACCCCAAAACATAACTTTAGTATTAATTAATAGATGTTATAACTAATTAGTTGGTACCAGTTATATTTTTATATGATGATTTGCAGCACAGTTAATTGGAGGTATCCTTTTTTTTTTCTTATGGCCGTACATAATCTAGTTTAACACTTTGTTGACCAGCAACTTAATATGAAATTGCTTTGAACAATAATGTTCATCTTATTTAATCACCTAAATCTGCGATTAAGTAAGCCAAAGATTATTTTTCAAAAATACTGGTAACAAAAAAGTATAAAAGTGAGCACTTGCTCAGTTATGACATTACGAATACACTTGTTACCAGTCAACAATCTGTTAATATACAAATCTGTATTCGACATGCATGGAAAAATAAGATGAATTAACCTCTTTAAATCAAACAGAGAAAAAAAAAAAAAGAGTTAAACATTCTTACTTCACTGGTCCGTGCATTGATTGTAAGAACTGCTTTGTTTGGATTTCGTACAGAAGCATGTATACTTTCATTTCCTGGAGCACTCTCAATATAACGATAAAGTAACCAACTTCCACTTAAGTGGCGACTTTTGTATTTTTGAGCTTTGGAAATTTTAGTAGCAGATGGGGAGAAACTAATAGAATTCAAGGAATCACCTGAAATGAACCATTGAACTAAAAATTAAAGGCACAACTAGCAGAATATTATACAAACTAACATTTAAAAATGAAGTTTTGAAAAAAACTTAAGAAAATATGATAGTGTAGGGGAAAAAAATGGCTATTTTAAATGTATAGTTTTTTTTTTTTTTTTTCCCTTTGAGTGTTGATCTCAAAAGCTTGCTCTCAAAATTTACTGTGTCACATCAAATATCTCACTTACGTGAAAGGCATTATAATTTCTTTCTCAAAGTACATTTCTTGGAAAAGTAGTTAAAAATATATATATTGATTAGAAAAAGTTGTGCTTATGCACACACTGATTTGACAATGTACATGGACATAAACTTTAATTTCCCAGATATACTTGTTGATTAAAAATATTTCAAGATATTCATTCAACAAGTTTTAAAATATTGAAGATATAACAATGGTTACAAATGGTTCAGCAAAGATTTTATCAGATTTAAGAAGCATTTTAATTAAAATTGATGTCTATTATAGTTTATATATGTTTTAATACTTTCTTTGAGTAATCAAATTATTCACCCTATTACATAAAATAAGCACAATTAATTTCTGCAGGTAAAAGGATTTGTCTGAATTTCTCATATAACTTTAACAAATACAGTGAAACTTCCATTTAACAAAGTCTCATCGTTACACTTAAAAACTTCGTTATGAAGAAAATTTGTTAAATAGAAATCTACTTAAATTCATGAAATTTTTCCTTCAGATATGACAAACAGGTATTGGATTCAGAAGCAATTGATTCAGTTTCAATTACGAAACCGTCTTTAACAAAATAGTTATGTACGGTTGATGAAATCACGTCACATTCCCAAGCTTTGGCTCAAGCTTTCATCAGTTTTGATACACAGGTTCTCAAACTAATATTTTCACTACATTATCTTTTTTCTGTCTTTTTCGATAATGTACTTCAAGATTTTTTATTATTCCTTAGACTAATGGCTGAAGTTTAGAAGTTGTATTAGCAGGAACAAAAATAACTTTGATGTTGTTTGATTTGCATTTTGAAGCACATTCTTGTGGATGTCAATTGTATATCAGCAATGGAAACTGTCTGATTCTAATTGATATTTTTTGCTTCAATGCATCTGACGCCATTACATCACTGCATCTTCTATATCATTGAATGTAAAAAGGGGATTTTGACTTCCCCGAACTGTCAATGCTGGAGTCTCGATGTGAGAGAATAATTATAACACGTGCTTTTCTTAGTGTGAAAAAAAAAATTGTTTTATTTAGCACCAAGGAGAATGGAAGTTATTTAAATGTGTACATTCTCATACAATCCGCTGAAATAAATCCGCATATCCTTCGCAAGAGCAACCTCTTAGTTTAAATTCTGTACACGTACAAAAGTGGAATAAACTTCGTTATATAGAGTATATTTTTCGTAATATGGAGATTAATTTACATTTTAATGATGTTCAAAGTCAAAGTTTTGCAGAAAATTTCGTTAAGTAGAAAACTTTGTTAAATAGGGACTTTGTTAAAGGGAAGTTCTACTGTATATGTATAATGATGAATTAGAAGTAAATAATGAAGGAATGATAACACTTATTCATTACTTGTTGCTATGTGTTGGGTTGGGTTGATTATTGACGGCCAATTATCTACAATTGGGATATAGGCCCGGGGGAGTGCCCTTCGTGGGGGTCTTTCTAAGGGAACCTAACCTGTATTTACGCATGGATAAATCCACGGCTCGAAGAAAACCACGAAAACTCCGAACGATTAGGCCGACGGGCGCGATTGGGATCGAACCCAGCACCTCCCGTCTACCAGCTTCGAGAGCATAACCTCTCAGCCACTGGTGGGGCTCTTGTTGCTGTGTGATTTTATCTAACAAATAGAAATTACATGCCCATTTAAATCATCCCATGGAATTTTCTATTTTCCACATTTCATGTAGACTACAAAATTTTTAACTGTATAAAGCAACCATACTCAACCTTTTTTTCTCACAGCTTTTTATTATTTAGGTTTCCTCGGAAACTAAAACCATTGCTCAAAATTGAAAATTTAATAATCAGAAATTAAATCAACAATCACTATATCGGGGGTCCCTAACTTTGTTTGGAAAGATTTTCATTTAAAAATATCGATTCTAATAAAATAGGCTTAAAGATATAAAATCATACAAAATTGAAGTTTGATTTTTTAAAAAAAATGGATTATGCGTAGCACATCTAGCGTATATTGCTGAAGGCGGTGGAATCCCAAATTCTAGGCTCATTTCGATAAATTTTGATTTAAATATATAAAATCATACAACTTCAAGGATGTACACACTGACAAAGACAGTGGGGCTCACAATTTTAGATTTGTTTGGAAAGATTTTCGTTTAAAAATATAAAATCATTCAACACTGTTTTTAGGTATATTTAAGGTTATTGTGCTCGGGAATTGTTGGGTAGGTCAGCTACTATATAATAAAGTAAAAAAAAAGTAATTGAAATAATAAGATGATAAAAGTAGTATAAAAAAGCAATATAGCAAAATTTATATGATCAGTATTAGCCAGTGGTGCAGCCAAGGGGGGGGGGTTAAAACACCCCCCAGAGCTAAAAAAAATTACTATAATTACCGCTTATATGAATCAAAATTCCGCCTTAGTGGAATCCGCCGCTTTGTTAAATCAAATTCTATCCAACAATGTGATTCAATTAAACGGCGAGAATTCTACTTAAAACTGTGAAAGCGCATATTTCATCCTTTTAAATTTTGAATTTTAAAAAAATGTTCTCAGGAAGCATTTACTACATAAAAGTAATCATCATGCCAAATTTCAAGTTTCCACACCAATTGTATCACATAAATCTTAATTTTAGAATGCTTCTTACTCTTGCATTCTTTTAAATTTCGAATTGAAAAAATAAATTCTGGGCGAGCATTTACGTTTCTTAAGTACCATCATATAAAATTTCAAGCGTCTAGCCCTAAAAGTTCTAAATATATTATGATTTAGAACATTTTTAGAACGTTTTTTGCTCATTTCACTTTTTAAAATTTTGAATTTTTTAAAAACCGTTTTGAACGAGTGTTTATATCTTAAAAGTAACCACTATGTCAAACACCAAGCATTTATACCAACTGTATCACACAAATCGCAATTTTAGAACTTTTTTGTTCTTGCAACCTTTTACATTTCTAAATTTTAGAAAACTGTTCCGGATGATCATTTATATTTCTAGAGTAACAGCCGTGCCAAATTTCATATATCTAGCACAAACAATTCCTAATTAATTGTTTTTAGATCATTTTCAGACCGTTTTCCGCCCATTTCATCCTTTTAAATTTAGAATTTCTTTAGAAATCGTTCTTAGAGAGCATTTACATCCCAAAAGTTACCACCATGCCAAATTCCAAGCTTCTATACCAACTGTATCGCAATTTTAGAACATGTTTTTGCTCCTGCTAACTGTTCTGGGCTAGCATTTAAGTCTCTAAAGTAACAACTATGCCAAATTTCATGTTTCCAGCCTATGATATAGAATCATATATATTTTATGTTTTATTCTAAAATTTAATTTTTCTATCTTAAAGTTTCTCTATGTGAATTAATGTCTTGCATTCAAAATCTTTTTATTCTTTAATCTCGAAAGTAATCATTTCTTCCTAGCTAAAAATTTTCTCCGATTTTTCATTGTAACAGTAAAAGTACATTACTTCTCTGTTGTTTCAATTCGTTATTTTAATGTACTGCAGATGACTTTAACATATGCTGTTTTGTCTTTCTTCGTATCTTGTGTTAAATGCAGGCGCCGTTTTCATAAATTGATTCCTGCATGAGATATGCAATATCAACATTTTTGTGTTCGCTGCTAACACATGTCTGGCTTTCTCAAAAAAAAAAAAGAGTGCCTGGTGAGAAAATGTAGTGTTTGGCATATTTTCATTTATGTGTTGGTGAAAATGTATCTGAAAAATTAGATCAGATCTTCTCTAACTGTTGAACAAGAAGGTCGATTATTTAGAGGCGTAAAGAGGACCACCCTCGCCCTTTCCAGATGTGTCGATGTGTCCGAAAATAAAGAAAAGTTTTCACGTGATTATGCGTCTTTGATTGTACTGGTTTTTTGTTTGCTGTGTACTGTTTCCTATCAGGAGGGGAACCTAGGGTTATTTCGATGAACGTAAATGCCCCAAAAATTACGATCACTTTCATCTCCGATTTTGACAGCGAAATTCTCCATACAGCCCTAACTGCACAAATAAATGGTAATTTAGAACGTTTACTGCTCCTTTCCCCTTTTTAAATTTCGAACTTTTTAGAAACCATTTTTAGTGAGCATTTACATCTTTTTAAAGTAACCGCGAGATTAAATTTCAAATTGCTAGAATCAACAATATCGTAGAAACCGCAATTTTAGAATGTTTTTTGTTCTTACACCCCTTTGGAAATTGTTGTAACCAAAAAATTGTTTGGAAATTGTTGTATAAAATATAGCCAATGTTAGACAGGAGATGGTTACCAGAATTTTGACACCATTGTTAAGGTTCCATACTTAAAAAGTAAAAACTGAACTATTATAAGATCACTCATGTGTCTTATTTTTCTGGTGATCAGCGGGGAGTTGAGGGTTATCGACGCAGAATCATCTAAGGATTGTTGGTAATAATTTTCAATGTGTCTGTAATTATCTGAGATATTAATTAAAAACCCATCTAGAAAACAACGGCATGGATCAAAACAGTGTTGCTACTTTGTGACCTCCTTTTGAAGCACGCTTGGCACAATGCTAAGATTAAACTTTGTATAAGATCTTTGCTTTAGGTAAGACGAATCATAGTGAGAGTCAACATTTTTCATTTCGAACTGAATTCAATTATTGAAGGCAAACATTGAAAAATAATTCGTAGAATAATTCCAAGACATTAAGAGTCAGTAATTTTGAGACAACAATAGCTTATAATTCAATATGTAATTCATTTATAATGAAAAACTGTTCGATAACAAATCACTTGAATTATCATGCCTGCATATGTTTTCATTTTTGAAAATGAATCGGAAAGTTTCGCGTTGTTCAGAATACTTTATTTTAATGCTTTAAAATTGTCTACTATTACGTCATATATGATTGACAAGTAACTATTCGTGTGAAACTCAGCGACTGTACTGTATATAAAATTATTTGCTGTACTGTACTCTTCCATCTTAAAGTTTGCCCCTCATCATTTTTAAACACTTTATAAATCTAATCTAGTTTTGTGTTATATTTCATTGGTGCATTTTATAGTTTGTAACTCTAATGTTGTTTAAATGAATCATAACCAACTTAATTGCGGAGAAAAGCATTATGATTTCATTCATTTAAAAGACTGATTCCATTAACCAGTGATTCATATAACCGGCGACCACCTTTATCAGAAACTCAAAACCCCCCCTAGAACCAAATTCTGGCTGCGCCACTGGTATTAGCTATATAATAAGTATTACATGTAAGAATATAATACAATGTGGAATTTCCAAGTTTTAAAGATAAAAAAGAAAATGTTATTTAAAAAATCAGACTTATTCAATACAAAAACTTTTATCTTTTCAAAATGTGAAAGTATATAGTGAAAATTTAATTAATTTTAAATAATGTCAGGGGTCGATAAAGGTTTTTTTCTTAGGGCCTATATTGTGAAAAATAAAAGTTATTTTTGTGAACAATAACATTTTGTAATGAAAGATGAAATCTAGTTACTCAAATTCGAACGAAGAACTTATTATTAATAACTTCTTTAAAATTTTCTGCTAAAGTTTTCTTTCTGGTGAACTGGTTTTCTTTGTAAATTACACATTTTAAAACCTAACAAAATAAAAATAATTAATAAAAAGTATGTTTTATGGAATGGAATATTGTAAAGGGGCCTATTTTATTAAGAGGAATTTTGTGAAGGAGCCAGTTCTATTAAATGGATTTTTGTGAAGAGCCCCTAAATTTTGCCTGGATCGACCTCTGAATTTTTTTTTATTAGTGTTGAAGATTAAAAAAATGTCACAGCAATGCAAAAATTGCAAATCACACATTTTAAAACCTAATGAAATAAAAATAATTAATGAAGAGTATGTTTTATGGAATAGAATAATGTGAAGGAGCCTTATTTTATTAAAAGGAATTTTGTGAAGGAGCCTGTTTTATTAAATGGATTTTTGTGAAGGAGCCCTAAATTTTACCTGGATCGACCTCTGAATGTTTTATTAGTGTTGAAGATTAAAAAATTTATACATCACAGCAATGCAAAAATGAACTTTTGACTAAGCAAATGACATTTACGGTGTTTTAGCACAATTTAAATAAATTATAAACAAGGCAAATTTTTTCTTTCTATAAAAATATGTAAAACAACAATGAAGGTCTTAAATATATTTTATGTGCATCTCAAACTTTTATAAATACAGATGAATGTTTATGCGTCGTGGGCCGCGCATAAAAGCTTGCTGGACCACATGTGACCCACAGGTTGAATATGGCTGGTATAGAGTGAGCTTTGGAACTGAAGTTTAATTCTCTTGGTGTTTTGTATAAACAAGTCAATAAAGAAAGTAGGTAACTTGGAATTATTTGAAAAGACAGAACAAAAACAGCAGTTCTTTAACTCTTAGTTACTATGGACACCTTTTCGCATTTTCTGTCTCTGTGGGACATCCTCAGGATTTAAGATTAAAATTCTTTAGAATATTGAATACATGATATATATAATAATATAGATGCATAGTAAAACCCATAAAAACATAATCTGTATATAACAGAATCTTGTCTATAACATATAACATTCATAGTCCTGACAAAAGAAATATCATAAAATTATAATTGGTAAAACAGAATTTTTTTCAGGTGTCCAGCAATTTTGTTTTCACCATCGAGATGAAATAAGATGAAACGAGCAATGTCAGCCTATATGTGAAGCAAAGATAAAGTCATATGACATACGGACTTCTTTCTCCCTTCAACTTTTCAATGTGTCATTGGATTTATATATAGTGTTTTTAATACAGATATTTAGAAAGGTTTGTTTTTATTTTAAAACTCATAATAGTGATGTACTGCAGTGCATATGAATGTAACTAATGATTTGAAAGGGGAGAGGCAAAACTTTTCATAGGTGAGTGTTAGATTTATTTTAAAAACTTACATCCTTTAATATAATAATAATTCTTAAAGCAGTGTCATTATTTGATAATGGTTGGTATTTTGATCTGTAAATGAAACAATATTTTTAAACAAAATATTTTACCATGATATGTGTACTTTTATTGGATATAAAATTATATAAGTTTTAAATAATAATATTATTATTCATTTAAACAAAGAGAAGCTTCCATTTTCAATCTTGGCAACATTTTTTCATTGTAATTTTTCTCCCTCTATAATGTGTTTATACTTCTGACTGCTATAATTTTTTTTTTTTAAATCATTCTTAATGTTCAGGAATAAACAAATTTTAAATATGTATTTATTTTTTAGTATTGTTTATTTAAAAACGTTTTTCTGACTAAAGTTTGTTGAGAAATTATCATAAATAAGAAACATTTTTAAGAATATGAGGAAATTAATGAAACAGTTTCAATATATCATTAATATAATAAATTAATGCAATTTTTAGCAGCAAACGACAATTGTTTTTATTACTCTAAAAAGAAAAAAAAGTTATACATAAAAAATATCATGCCAATTAATGTGAAGGGTAATAATAAAAAAAAAACTGTAAAAATATTAACTTAATTTTAAAATTTTCATTCTTAGTATGAAGAAGATATAAAGATGACTCTCTTTGTTATATCTCATTTTGAAGTGTAGAGTTTTTAAATAATAAATGGAGAAAAGCAGCATTTTGCATATTTATTACAGAACGTTTCCTTTTATATATAGTGCAGTACAATGGATGTGAGCACATATATAGGATATCTATAAAATATGGACAGACACTTTAATTTTTTATCCGTTAGACTTAGGGTTGGCATGTTTTTGCCAAAGGTGGTAAAAACCATGGAAAAAACCGGTAAAAACCGTCCTGGCAAAAATACATTTTTGCCACTTTTTGCCAAAGTGGCAAAAATAGATATGTTTTATTTTCAGCGATGTAATTAATATATTTTAGTTTTTAATAATTTCAACTCTAATAATATGTAATTTTATTTTTTTATTTACCTTAGAATATTCAATGCATCATTAAAACAGTAATCTAAGTAGTTTTTATTTTTAGTAAATAACTTGCAGGCTTTGTTTTAACTGTCATAATTATTAAACAATCAATCCTTATGCTTCAGTTAATTTTGTAGCAAAGTCTGAGAGAGAAATAGCACTTACCAATTTTGCTATGCTATGAGAACAACAGTAATTTGAAGTTAACAAAGTAAAAACAATAGAAACAAAACATTTTGCAAGATAATTCATTCTCATTTCCTATGATCAAATCAAGATTTAAGTCTGTAGCCTGTATCATGACAATAGGGAAAATGGTAAGAAAAATTACCTAAAAGATTAATTTGCTTGTATTTGCAACATTAAATAATCAATTAAAATTATTCTACCCTCCCCTCTTTTATACATATTAATTTCATCCAATCCATGTGTTTTTTTATAACTCTCCCCCCCCCCCCAAAAAAAAAAAAAAAAGTTGTAGGAATTTTAAAAGTTTACTTGGTATTACTTGATTAACCAGTCGACCAAAAAACTATTGCCAAACTATAAGATTAAATGTCAATTATGGATCATCATAAATGTCATTTTCACTCGACATTAAACACGTTACACGTGTTTGTTAGGTTATCATGTGAATTTTAATTTATTTTATTTGAATTTTTATTAAGGTTTTACTAATTTGTTTTTTCTTTTGTTATTTAAAATGAAAATTATGTCAATAAATGATTATCTCATGATATTAAAAAAGAAAAAATATAACAGATTAGTTTCAACTGCCATCACAAATTTTTTTCCACAAAATATTTTTATTTTTCTATATTTGCTTCAACACTTCATCTAATGTTTACATAAATTTTTTAGTTTTTTTTTTTTCTACGTTTTTTGACTAAATAAAGAGAATTGAATTCTGTACAATCTTCCGTTATCATGATATTTATTATGTTTCTTAATAAATTCGATTATTACATTTAAAATATTTACTTTTAATTCACAAACTCAATATCTTAAAAATATCTGTTTGCTTATGGTTTAATTTGCTAATTCTTCATTTAAACATGTAAACTGTTCTTAGTATTATTTTGATCGAAATAATCTGAATAAATAAAATTTTATATTTGTTATGTCGTTACGTCTTGAGTGAACTTTATCATTAAAGTAACCCTATTATTTATGGATTTTTTTTTAAATTAAAATTCATTCATTTTCCTAACTTAAAATTTTAGAATGGCAATATTTTTTTATTTGTATAATTTGGTGAATAGTTTGGCGATTTGTTTAATTTGGTGAAATTGGTTGACGGGATAATCAAGTAGTACCGTTTACTTCTATAAAGTATTTGTAAAAGTTATACCTAAAGGCTCAAATAAAGATAAAATGAAGATTGATTTGGCAAATGTTTATGCATTAATATTGTTTTTTATTATAGATTTTTTAAATGTAAAAACTGTTGATTTAAAAATTTTTTAATATACATTCATTTTAAAGGCAACATTACTACATTAATTTGAGAAAACTAAAAAGTCTATGCCTGTCACCATCATATAAATTTATCTACAAAATTGATTATGATTGATTATTGATATTTTTTTATTCATATTACCAATGAAAATTATTTTAATTAATCAAATTAATATTAATGAAACATCTAATTAATATTCTGATTTAAGTCTCAATAATAATATATACAAAATTATGTTATTTTAATATATTTATTAAATCCTGCCTTTTTGCCAGTTTTTGCCAATTTTTGCCAGTTTTTACCAGGTTTTTTCCAGTTTTTGCCACTGTCCTGGCAAAAATACCATTTTGCCGGCAAATTGCCCAACCCTAGTTAGACTTAAGTTGGCAATGTAAATTGAAAAAGTGTTCAAAATAAGGTAGAAAAAAAACATGTTAATGATGTAGTCTTCACATTATTTTTCAAAAAGTTAAACATTTTAAATTTTATATGATCCCCCCCCCCCCCCAATATGCAAAACAGGTCTATTAGAAAAAATGGCCTTTTGTTTTGGAAAATCATTACAAAAATCTGTGCATCTTTTTCTGTATTTTCTGTATTAAGATTTTTTTTCCGTTACATGGTTTTAAATGTATGTATGATCCTAATACATTTATAGATATTCCTTTTAAAAAAGTGTTTCAAATAATGAAAACATCATTTTTGTTGCTGTTGCTGTGTGTATGTGTGTGTGACTGTAATTGAATATTCTTACTGAATGGGGGTATGTATAGGGAGGAGGGGAGAAATCGCCAGATAATTTTGTTTGATATTAAATGAACAATATCATAAAATATGTTTCCTTATGTGCTGAAATAATGCAGACCTGCCAACCTTTGAAAATGGAAAATAGTAGCACACAAAATTCAAATTAATCTGGAGGTTGGTTGGTTGGTTGATTTTTAGGCTGCAAATTTTAACCCTTTCAAGGGGAAAGTACTTCTTTTACTAAAATGTTGCAATATTTGATTGACAGCAGAATTTACATTCAAATCTATTTGAAAATAACTAAAAGATTTTCTTTGTGTTTATTATAAAAGCAAAATTTTATTAAAAATTTCTGGGTGTAACTTGGCAGTTTGGAATTAAAATTAAGCGTTCGCGCCTTGCAAACACCGCCCTTGAAAAGGTTAAGAGAACAAATACTAATCAACTAAATGTACGTATAATGCATAAAGACTGTTTTGTTTTTGCTAATTTTTTTGTTGTGGGTGGGATTGATTAAATGTAATTCTTTCCAATCAATTCATGCTCTGTCCACTCCTAAGCTAAATTTCTGAACTTCACAATGAATTTTCTGAAAGATTCTAGGGTGGTTGGGAGGGGGGGGGGAATATTCTCCTCCTCTGACAAAACTACAGATATTTTTCTGGAGAAAAATGTATAAATTTGTCTAGAATGTCCTGCATCAGGTCGGGTAAGGCCCGCATGTCGGGTCTGTGTTAATTATTTTTATTGCAGGTCAGGTTAATTTCATTTTTCAAAAGTTAGTTCAATATATTGTTTCAGATGAAAAACTCTATTATCTGTATATTCTTTTCTTTATTCTCTTTATTATCAGTAATAATAAACATAGATGTTTGTCTCTGTGTGTGCTGTTTTGTGAAGAGACTGCTGACATGCACACAGATTTACACGATTTGGCAGGAAGGTATCTGTTATGTCTTAAGTTATGCACCTTGAAGCCAGTTTCTGGATTTTTTTAATAGACTTTTTAAATTGATTTTTTTTTTTTTTTTACGTTTCGTGGCGAATTTTCTACATTGGTAAAAAGAATATGGTTTCAATCTTTTAACCCAATGCAGTAAATTTTGAAGAAATTAGTGTTTTTTCAGCCTTTTTTTGACGAAATTCGTTATTTTCAGCGATCTTCTGACAAAATTCGCGTCTTTTCGGCGATAGTTTAACGAAATTCGCGTTTTTCAGCAATCCTTTGAAGAAATTAGTGTATTTTCAGCATTCTTCCGCCGAATTTTTCGTTTTTACACGATCTTTTGACGAAATTCACGTCTTTTCAGATATTTTTGGACGAAATTTGCGTTATTTCAGTGTCTTTCGACAAAATTTGTGCTTTTTTCAACAATCCCTTGACGAAATTCGTGCCTTTTTAGCGATCCTTCGCCGAATTTTGTGCTTTTTACATGATTCTTTGACGAAATTAGTTTTTTCAGCTATTGTTTGACGAAATTCGTGTTTTTACAGCGATCTTTTGACGAAATTCGCATTTTTTCAGCGATCGTTTGACAAAATGAGCATTTTTTAGATATCTTTTGACGAAATGCAAGTTTTTTTCTTTCGCCATTTTTTCCGCAATTTTTTGACGAAATTCGCGTTTTTTTTTCAGAAAATCATAGTTTTAGACCAATTTTCGTAGCATCGTAGTTTTTAACTCCAAATCGTAGCAACTACGATTTTTTCGTAGCAGTTGGCAGCTCTGAAAATGTGAAACAGTTATGATATTTTTGCATTTAGCAGCCGTAAAATATTACATTTTATTAATTTTTAATGTTCTTTAAGTTTTCTAAGCTTGAATTTTGTGCTTAATAAAAATTGCCTTCCCAGTTTGAGCATAACAAAATATGTTTGTCACATATTAAACTAGACTTCAATAAAAATACAACCCAAAATACTAAATTATAAAACAAAAAAAATTCTTGATTAAATTGAGAAGGGAAACATATGTCTAAATAAAAATACAGATGGCAAAGTCTAAAAAAAATATTTAGCGTGAATTACTTTTACTATAAATTATCCTAAGCCAAGAGTAATGAAAAGTCGCCAGTTTTGAACCTACTCCACATGACATATGTCAGCTTCACTTTTCAAAGATCTCCTGAATAAGGAAAAGCAGTCTATTTTAACTCAAGTCTATTGTTTTCACAAGTTTTATTGTATAAATTAATGATACTGTATTTTTGAACAGTATTCTTGATTTTTTTTTTATCAAGACTTTTCTCGCGTTCCAAATATATATAAAAAATTTACATTGAACAAGAGACTTTTGTGAACCCCCTGAAGAAGTGTTGCGGAAGTAAAGCAAAAGATAAAACTTTCAGAAAAGATACGTCGGACTTAGTTCCTTCCTTGAATGAAATATTATGAAAAAATTTGCTGAGGTTCAGTTTATTATAATTATTATTGCTATTGTTATAAATATATGCATGTGTGTATAAATATATATTTACATGATTAAAATGATTTTAGAAGATACTAAAACCAACCAAAATGTTTTGTTGTTTGATTTGTTATTTATGGTATTCTGTAATTAATGATAATTATACTAATTCATAAGGGAAAATATACGTTAAGCTTCTTAATATCATTTAATTAGATTTTGAATTACTTTCAAAACTAGAATGTTTGGTAGTCATCTAATAAGGAAAAGAAAATTAAAAAAATTTTTTTTTTTTTTTGAAAAGAAAAAAAATTCTTTTTTAGTGTTAATAAAAGAAAGTATAAGACTGTTTACAACATGCCCAATAGTGTCCTGAAACCAGGATTGTAGTGGGTAGCTAGCTGCCCAAGTACCTGCCCAGGCTGTTTTAACGGGCTATTTACAACCATAAGGGTTGTAGTGGTAGCTGCCCGGGTAACCCCCCAGCTACCTGCCTGGGCTGCTTTTCACAACCCTGCTTGAAAGCACATTCACTCTCTTTATTAATGGATAGTGATGCTACACTATAATGCAGAAATCATGTAAAACACATAATAAGATAAGCAAAACAATAAACTGTGAAGGATCCTTAGAATGCATAATTTTCCTGATAAAAGGAATAAAAATTTCAGCAAAAAATTTTTACATAGTTTGAATTAATACAATGAAATTATCAGATTACCAAAAAAATACTTCAGTAATTTAAGGATAATTTAAGGAGAGGAAAGAAAAGAGAAACAGATTTTGATGGTCCTTGGTTCCAAGGATCACAAAAGTCTAAGAGGCATATCTGAATGTGGCAATAGTATTAACTAATTTTGAAAACTTTATTTTTAAGACTGATTAAAAACATTACCAATTTATTAATGAATTTTTATAAATATAAAAAAGTTATTTTTGGTGATAATTGTATATATGTGTGTATGTTGGTATTTCTTTACATTTTCTAGTCACCAGTCTGTTTTTGGTATGTTTTTTATGGTGTCGTATGTGTAGGAGTGAACTTGATTGTGCCCGAACTATGCTTTTGATTGAGCTCCCATTAGTGAATATGTTACAAGCCACTGTCACAAAAGCTGTATTCATTTTCATACAAATTGGTTAATGGATTTGTTATCTAAACCATTTTTCAACTATTTTGTGACGAAAAACAAACCAACAAGTATTTTCTTTTTTAACTCAATTATTAAATTAAATATTTTTATTATTCATGTTCATCTTGATGCAAAAGCCATATTGTAATGAAACATGGCTTAATTTAGTAAAACATTTTATTTTTCTTAAAAATAAAAGAAATATAAATTAGAGTAAGTTTTATTATCTGATAAAAATATAGGGAAATTTAAGTATTGTATGTTATGGAGGAATAATAGCTAAATATCTATATTTAAAACAACTTAAAACTCCCATTAGCATGACTATGTAAATTTAGATGAAAGAGCACCTACAAACTGGCGATAAATCACAATTACAAATAATATAATAAAATCATTTGTTAACTTTAAATTAAAGTTTAATTATTGCTTAAAGTGATAAATACATAACACAAAACGTTTAAAAATACCTTTTAATATAGATTACTAGATACTTTAATATAGATTACTAGAGATAGATTAATTAGTATTCTGTAAAGGGTTCAGGAAGTCAAGTGGAATCACTCCAGATGTTTGTTTTTTTTTTTTTTTTTTTGTAAAAATAGAATATGTGTGTGCCAAATTTGAATAATCAAAAAATTACAGATTAGTTTTTATTTCAATAACAACATAATTTCAAAACTTTCTAACACAGTTGTTATATGACAATATAAAATATTTTACGGTATTACAGATATTTGGGAATAATGAGCATAATGTATTGGCCAGTATATAGGGGCAAAAAATTTTAAAAAAATTCATAATGTTGGAAAGTGTTTCATAATCTACATATAACAGGTGATTTTCTTTCTTGTTACTTATTTATACATTCTCATAAAGCAATATAGTATGTAAAAATAATAACTTAGCCTTTTTTTCCTTTTTTACACTTTTAAATCAATACATGTGTATATAAAATTTTATAACAAAACTAATAAATATTTCAAAAGGACCTTTATAAATAAATTTAAATGGAACAGGAAAATTACACCATATTAAAATATATTTTTCAAACAATACAGTACAGTTTAACAAATAAAAAAATTTAGTAGGTTATTCGTGAACAAAGAAAAAAGTTGCTAAAAATATACCAAAAAATACAAATATGAGAATCTTCCTTATACGTCGAATCCATGCAAGAAAGATTCCCAGGAATACTTTCACTTGGGTAAAAATTGACAGTTGGAGTTGCAAAATAAGAACTTTAAAGGTTTCAAAAGCACGATGAAAGATATTCCTTATAAGATGATTTCCTGGAAGAATGAATGCAATGATACTGTAAGTTTTGGGAATAATTTTAATTTAGGAGGGGAAAAAAAAACAGGGAACATATGGAAAACTTGAGTTTCTGAAAATATGTTACAGAAAACCAGGAGTTCACTTTAAAATCGAAATATTTTAAAAATGATTAAAAACCAGAAGCTTTCTGGTTAGAAGGCCTCACATCCAAGAATAAAAAGTATGATAACTTTTGTTATAAGCACAATAATTTTGAGGCAGCAGTGAGTGCAATAACGAAATCTGAAAATTCTGGCAACAATATTAATGCAAATATTAGTATTTCTGGATGCCTGAAACAAGAAATAATAAATCAGATATGTGTAAAAGAAAATGGGGAAAGCTTAATTTAATACATACTGATTGTTAAATAAGAATTTATTCAGAAATTTTGAAGAAACAATATTCAGCAGAAAAAAAGGTCTTCTTAGACTTCAAAAGTAGAAGAAATGTCTTATAAATCAATATCTTCTGTCAAACAAAAAAGGAAGGGGGGGGAAAAACCAATTTTAAATAATAACAAAATTAACTGCAATTAAGTGTGTCGACTAATATGTTTATTACATATTGTATTTGTTATTTTACATAGAACTCTTTCACATAATTTTTTTTTTTTTTTTTTTCATGTGTGTGTGTGTGTGTGTGTTACTATAAAGTTGTCTTTTAAAACATACAAATACAGTAAAATAAAATGCTGCCAATCTGTTTTTTTTTTTTTTTTTTTTTTTTTTTTTAACTAAATGGAATTGAAAAAAACAGCCTTTTCAAAAATTTTAAAATAGGAAAGAAATATATTATTACTTTTTGGAAAATCGAATTATATTTTCTTATGAATTAAAGCATGACAATAATAAACAATTTTAACAATTTCAAAAATAAATTAGCATGAAAAATCTTACTGAATGTTTTTTGAATAAGATTAATGAAATACAAGAAGAAAAAAAATTCAAATACCTTTAAACTTGTCAATAGTGCATTTGCGAGATTCTCCCATGTCAAGATTTGAATTCCCATTTTCTGGGTATTTAAGTGGATATGGAAGAGACTGATTATGCAAGTAAGGATCTTTAGGAGGAGGAGTGAGGCCAAATTGTTCTGCTCTCTTACGCCTGACAGTTTCAGTTTCCAATGGTGAAAAGTACAAGACATTGGATGGCTTTTCGTTATGAGAAGGTAAGTTTTGATTGATGGATTTCCATTGCAGAGGAGCCTGAAATAATGATTATGATGAAGTTACATAACAAATACAGTAAAAAACTTTTTTTTTTAAATATTAGAAATCACAGATAATTAAAATATTAAATATCTTGATTTTTTGCACATAAAATTTTACATTTAATTTTAGGGGTACTTTTTTTAAGGGGCTTTTGTGTAATAGAGAAAAGAAAAAAAATAATTTGGCAAGAAATTTCCAGATTTTATTTTATTTTTTATAATATTATTGCATGTATGACATTAAAATTCTTTTCACAATCTTTTTTCCATAAAAGAACTGCATAAAAACTAAAATGAGTAAAAATACACATTTAATTTTTTTTTCAGCTTAAATTTTTTTTAAAAAGTACTTTAAGTTTAAAATTTCAAATGCAAAAGTAACTGATTTAAAAATAAACAAAACTATATTAAAAAAAAAGGATTAAAAAGAATACTACCATAATAAATACTAATATCTATTATTTATTTATTTATATATATACATATATAAGATTGAAGCGTTTTAAAAATATATGTATTCAATAAACTGCATCAATTTAACATGTACATCCATGTAATAAAACTTTTTATTTGCATTTAAGTTTTAATTAATTTCAATACACTAACTCAACAAAACGCTAAAATTCACTGTATAAATTTGTGTCTTAGTGACGTAAATTTAACAAAAATGTTAATTATGATGAATTATATTATAGTGGTAGGGTTTCTAAAGTAATGGCTTATTTATAGGGGAGATTAAGGAGGGATGAGACATCTGCAGTAATTCTTAAAATAAGCTTTATTTTTAATTTATGACACTTCCACCAGATGGAGTAATCATTGCATCATATTTGTCACTGTAAATCTTCTTAGTTGCAAGCACCTATGAGCTTGTGAATTAAAAAGACTATTTTACAATATCAAAAGCAACTAACTTCTCAGATTTTTAATAAAAATTTTCAATCTCATTCTTTGTTGCTAACTTAATTATTTTTAATATTTTGTAAACTCAACAATATATCTTTTATGAATGAACAGTTAAGTTAAGACTAAAAGCCAAATGTTTGTGTAAAAACCTACTTTTTTAAAATATTGTTCCAAGGGAGAGATGGGACACTATGACTCAGGGAGGGATGGGACATGTCCATCCCTCCCAAATGATATCGCTATGCAAATAATTATGTCTAATTACATACAATTTTTCGATATTTTATATTTATAAGACTATATTGTTTTGGAATTGAATAGTGTAATAAATTAAACATTATTTTGCAAGTTAAAGCGGAATTTTAACTAATTTCATAATTTAAAAAAAAAAATTTAAAAAAATGCATTGAAAAATTTAAAAAGTGCAAATTTTTCTTTTCTTACTCATACATTATTTATCAATGTCAACCATTAGTATTAAATATTTATATTTATTTCTATAATATCAATTTCCTTAGCTTTTTTTAAATAAAATATTACAGTTTTGAAATAATTATTGAACTCAAACTGCGAACTTTTATTTTTACATAGCAATACACTATTTAAAAAGGTATGCAAAAGAAAAAAAATGACTGTTCCATCATAGATAAACAAGACATAATTGCTAAGCTACATCCACCAAAAATAATTGGCGGCACTAGTCAGGTACAAGCATATTTTTTGTTTGATTTGGATTTTACAAAGCATAATATAAGATAAAATAAATGTTGTGATTTACATACAATAAACCTTAGGAATGTAAAGGTCACACTGTTTTTGTCATTTTTTCACCACATTTTTGAAAATTAAATATGAATTTTCGTTTTAAAAACATGTCCCATCCCTTCCTCAGATGAGGGAGGGATGAGACATTTTTCTTGTTAATTTAATTGGTGTTTAACCTAAAATTTTAATTACTATCATCAATTTTATATTTTTTAAATATGTTAAAATGTTTCAAGATGTTATTCTGAAAATTTCCATTTTGTAGTAGCGAAACATAATTTGTAAAAATTATTTTTGTAAAAATTGTCACCAGGATAAAGTAATTTAAAATTAAAAATTGGTTAATAAGAATTAATTTCTTTTCATTTTTTGATCAAAATATTTATTAGAAATAGATGTAATATCAAAATTATTTGATGCATTTTTTAATATTTAATGAAGAGTTTTCATTTTTCTCTGACACCTGAGAAAATACTGCACTAACAATTAAAAACGAATGTCGCAATGTTTAGGTGCTACATTTGTTTGTATGTGAACTGGTGTAAATAACTAAACACAAGATTGTACACAAAATATATTTATAAATATTAAAGTATAATGAAATGTAAATAATAATGATAATAAGCACTTAAAAATAATCGCGGAAGAAACAGTTGTGATACAACTTCACGTACTGAAATAATTTTAACACGTTTATAAAGTAGTTCGCGAAGAGACTTTCCAACAGCTACACAATCAAATATAAAGATATGTACATTTTTATATTTATCACTATTATTATACTTATTTATATTCAATCTTCAAGATAACAAAAAAATACATAAAACTATAAAACATATATACATAATGTACTACCGTAAATATCCGAAATAAGTAAAAAACAATTTATGTCTTCAAAAGTGGCACCCAAGACAGTAAAATTGCATTAGAAGTAGATGTACGCGATACACTTGAAATCATAGCAAAACTTCCCAGTTGTTTCTCTTCTCAGAAACTTTCTACAAAAATCTGTTAATAATATGAAATTAACAGAATGATAGTCCTGCATCAAATTCTGGAAAATCCTTATTTTGAGCTTCACTGCGCGGTCAGATAACTCTGCAGCAAAAGCACGAGGTAGGGGATTTTTCCATAGAATGGCGCTGAACTCCATACCGTGAGTGATCGATCCAGAAACCGCGCCCTCCCCACCTCCTCAACCCCTTTCGATAATGTCAATGTCAGGAAAGGAGTGAAAGAACTATGGAGTTATCGTTGTTTTACGATTCTATTTTGCATTCGGGGGTTTGAAAAAAAAATTACGAGTATCTAGA
This sequence comes from Maratus michaelseni, assembly GCA_963931845.1. Lineage (NCBI taxonomy): Eukaryota > Metazoa > Arthropoda > Arachnida > Araneae > Salticidae > Maratus > Maratus michaelseni. Next base: position 194,309,953 of record OZ007587.1, read on the forward strand.
AATAAGAACTTGGTAAATTGGAAGGAAAAAAAAAGCAAAACTGAGTACACTGTAAACGGCGAAATGTTGAATTTATATATGTGAAATTCAAATAGCAATGAGCAAATTTTGAAAAAAAAAAAGGAAGAAAATCCAATGTCATCAATATTAAAAACATACTTGAATAAGTTAATTAAAAACAAAAATTGGCTAAATAATTGACTACATTATTAAAATAATATTTTAAACGAAGAATAAGAATTAAAATGGCAAAGTTGCCGAAAATCGAAATTATCTATTTTTATAGCTTTCATTTTATAAAATGTGTTGAACTGAAGGGCGCCATTTAGGGGGTCCCCCCCCCCCCTAAGGAATTTGAAATTTCAGAAAATTTATCAGTTATCACAGGTTTGACCAAAAAAAAATGGAAGTCTGATGTGCCAATCCCAAAACTTCCTTCTATCTATCTGATACAGGTTTCACGTACAACAAAAACAAATCAGCACTAATTTATATTAAGGTCTAACTGAATCTAAAGTTTTATTAAATTATGTGCGTTAGTTCTGGAGTCAACGTCTATTTTTGTCAAGATCTAACGGAATCTGAAGTTTGGTGAAATTCTGTGCATTAGTTCTTGAGATATAGCTATCGTAAAAATCATGAAAAATGTAGCATAGCAGTGCCACCTGTTGGGCGATTTACACCAAAAACTAATCACCACCCATTTATATCAAGGTCTAACTGAATCTAAAGTTTTATTAAGTTCCGTGCATTAGTTCTTGAGATACAGCGCCCACAAAATGTTTGTCACATACAGACACAGAGACAGACACTTTATAAAAACAGTTCAATCGTGTTCAGGACCTTCTAAAACGAATAAATCTGTCGAAAACCGAAAGTGGAAAATTTTCATGAATCCAATACTTTCTTCTTGTAAAAATAGAAGAAAGTAATAAACACTTTAAACATTGAAACTAATAATTATCAAAAATGTTTTCTAAACCCTTGCTATTGCAACATTCTATAAGTGAGATATTTATCATTAATGAGTATTTTGGCTAGTTTTAGAAATATATGTTAGAAAAAACTCTATGAATTGCTTCTCAGCTGTGTACAGCATGATTAAAAGGAAACTCGTCACCCTCAAGGCTAGAATTTTAGTGATAAATTCTCTCTTAGTCTAAAATTTAAGGGGATTTTTATTATTTTTTTCCGGGTGGGGGAGGTGTATTCAATTTCCTAATTATTTGATTTGTTAATTTTGTTTTATTAGTGTCACATTATATTTACTCCAATCGTTATAATTATATTAAACCATTTGCTTTATTAAATATTATATATACAGTATGCTCTTAAAAATCTCCACAGCCAGGCACTAGAGTCCTGCCCAGATTGGGTTGTAGCCTCAGAGGAATAATCTAATATTTCTCTATCTAAGAATCTAATAATCTTTATTGTATGGTCTAAGATTGTAGCCGACCCGAATCCTGACTTTACCCGACAGACTTCAAGCCGAATCCGAAGTATTCGTACCTGAAACCGAAGTGAAAGAAAATGAATGTATATTTTAATACATTTATGGAAAAGTAATCTACAAGTTTTCCGCTTATGTACAAAAGATAACACATATACACCCATTAATATTCAAATATAGTGTTTTCATTTGAAAATTATTCACAACCCCCTTTTGTATAATCGGTTCATCTCGAACCCGATTCGAAAGAGGCAAAGCACAACCCAAAACGTATCTGGAGGCACGGCAGTGCCTCCGCCAAGTCGAGAGAGGACAGCCGTAAGCATACTTTTCTGAAAGCAATTCAGGGCACTTTTGACCCCCCCCCCCCATATCTCCGCGCTGGAGTATCCCAAAAATTTGAAACTTCGTTTTTCTAGAGTATTTGGCACACAGGACCAAAATTTAAAATTACAACTTTCTGTCTTTTCTAGTTCAGACGATATATGAACTCAAACATTCGATTTTTTGTCACTCACTCACTCACTCACTCGTTCACGCTCATCAAAAATATTAGCATAGGCGTAACTAGTGGGTGGGCACGTCCCACCCCAGGCAGCTCCAGTGCCCACCCCAGAATTTTAAACCCATGTGGAAATATTATGGCGCAATAATTCAAATTTTAAATATTCCAACCCAAATATTTGAAAGGTTGCACAGTACACAAACAAATGTAATATACAGTCCCTGGCCAAATTATTAGACGCAGTTGTTTTTATTATAATTTGTTAAATATCTGGAAAGATACATGAGGAATTATCTTGAAACTTTAGGAGTGTAAACAACATGATCAACGTCATATATTTCCGAGAAGATTTTTTCTTGAAACCCCATAAGGGGCCGTCAACAAATTGAAGAAAAACGAATACGTTTTTGATAACCCTGTAAAAACCAATATCACAAAAGCGTTGAAACGGTATCACACGCTTAGGAGGCTTATTGTAATAATTTGGGTTCATTTTTATGAAGATAGCATGTATACTCGAAGAGAAATTCAGGTTTTTATAAAAACAGTCCCAAATTTTACTAAGTTTTTTGCTTATAATTTGCAGAGTTTTTAATATAAAAACAAGTTATTTTCAGAAAATATGACAAACAAAATTATACACAATATCCTGCAATCAGAATTAAAAAATAATAAAAATTGCATGAAAAATGAGCAGGTTTACTAAATATTTTTTCACTGCGCATGCGCGAATTCAATCAAAATATACTGTGCATAATATATTAGCTAAATATATAGACCAACTTTTATGAAAATCTCAAAAACATAGCTTGAAACTTTTGATAGTGATCGTCGATAGAATAAGCTCGAAATTCGCTGTTTCCAAAAGGAAGCAAAAAGATGAGGGGTTGTATCCAAATATACTAGCTTTTGAAAGTTGACATACCGTAATTTCCGGCGTATAATCCGCAGCTCAAAGAGTCGTTTTTCGACCCAGAAATATTATTTTATAAAATGTAACTTAAAAGATCGCTGTAAATATTTAACTACAATTATTGAATAAAATTTCTGGGTCGAAAAACGACTCTTTGAGCTGCGGATTATACGCCGGAAATTACGGTAATGAATGAAGCGTCTCTCATTCTATATTTGATACAACCCCTCATCTTTTTGCTTCCTTTTGGAAACAGCGAATTTCGAGCTTATTCTATCGACGATCACTATCAGAATTTTCAAGCTATGTTTTTGAGACTTTCATAAAAGTTGGTCTATATATTTAGCTAATATATTATGCACAGTATATTTTGATTGAATTCGCGCATGCGCAGTGAGAAAATATTTAGTAAACCTGCTCATTTTTCATGCAATTATTATTATTTTTTAATTCTGATTAGAGGGTATTGTGTATAATTTTGTTTGTCATATTTTCTGAAAATAACTTGTTTTTATATTAAAAACTCTGCAAATTATAAGCAAAAAAACTTCGTAAAATTTGGGACCGTTTTTATAAAAACCTGAATTTCTCTTCGAGTATACATGCTATCTTCATAAAAATGAACCCAAATTATTACAATAAGCCTCCTAAGCGTGTGATACCGTTTCAACGCTTTTGTGATATTAGTTTTTACAGGGTTATCCAAAAGATATTCGTTTTTCTTCAATTTGTTGACGGCCCCTTATGGGGTTTCAAGAAAAAATCTTCTCGGAAATATATGACGTTTATCATGTTGTTTACACTCCTAAAGTTTCAAGATAATTCCTCATGTATCTTTTCAGATATTTAACAAATTATAATAAAAACAACTGCGTCTAATAATTTGGCCAGGGACTGTATATATATATATTATTGAATTGCGCATTCAGAGGCAGTTCTTGTTTATGTAAGTATGTGGTTGTGTTATGTGACGTGGGTGGGGGGGTGGGGGGTATATAAAGGACAATTCTTCTATGGCATGGAAGCATCAAGGATCCAGAAAGAACAAATTAAATATTACATGAAGGATTTTTTCTTCACAAGCTGATGGGGAAAACATAGTTTCAAGAAGTGCAATTTAGCATCCTTTGGATAAAGTCTGTTGAAAGCACTGGGTGGTCATTCCATCTAAAAATAGCAGGATACTTCCTGTCTTTTTTTCTTTTTTTTTTTTTGCAAAATAGAAGAAACGACCTTATTACCTACGGCCATAGAACGGGGTAATCCTGAATTCAGCTAAAATCTCCTGCGGTGACCCCTACTAACCCATGGTAGATAATCAATGTGACAAGGTTGACAAGTAGGGTGAAAGTTAAACATTGATCCCAAAAGCTGATCTCCAAAAATACGCCATTTTTGAGCTGTTTATAAAAAAAAAAAAAGATTCTCCTCTGAAAAACTATGTGACTGGTAATTACATTTAACGATGTCCGGTTGACATTTCTAAAACCATTAAGTGATCAAAGAGAAACTGTTTCTTATCAGTTAATTATGGCTCCCAAACTATTAACTTTCCCGGAAATTGTACTTTTTTTAGCAAATCAAGTGTTACAAGCTCCTTTTAAAAAATAAGATACTTTACTAAAACATAAGTGAAGTTTTCCCACAAAATTTCATATGTATGTGTGGATGATTGCGTGTATATTAAATTTTTCTCGCGTTTTCAGGTCCCCAGAGCTCTTACCTTTGTAAAATTAGGAACATTTAAAAAAAAATTTATTGTTATATTACTATTTATTTGAACTCACAGTATTCCGTAAAATATTCAAAAAGTCGAGTGGAGCCACTGCGGATTTTTATTTTTAAGTAACTATATTTAAGTATTAATTGTATTATGAATATCTCAAAATTTCGCTTAGAATTTTATAATAGGTGTGTGTATAAACTAACATTTTGGAGGCAAACACAAAACTTTTTTTGCATGTTATCTTTCTTAAAATTTTAATTGACCAAATTATATCGCACTTATTTAATTGTACCGGGCAGACGCGATATAACAAAAGGTCACTGTATTATTTAATCCGTGCCTTTAATTTCGCGTATAAATAGAATCTTTTGGCAAAATCCGAAAGTAACGAAGTAGTGACTACTTTTGAAAAGTAGTTTGTAGGCGCTACTTTTTAAATAAAGTCGTTGCAGTTAGCTACATTTTCTATAAAGAAGTTTTCATGACTGCAATTCATGATTTTTGCAAAAGAAATCCTATACAATACGTTACTTTGCCGTGAGCACCGAACCCGATTATGGAAAACTCGCAGCTTTTAAAAGCATGGTAGAAAGCGCAAGCTAGTGAATTTATTTAAAAAATGTATAATTTTTGCTCTGTTTCTTTTTTAAGATAGAGCAGCAGGAAAAAGAAAAAAAAAGTTATTTAAACTACCTTCAAGTTCAAGCTAGTACAAAAAAAAAAAGAGAAAGAAAAAGAAAGAAAGATAAACTGAAAACTGAATCTGGACATTGTTCTAAACAAATAATTTTTAAGGGAAAAGAAACGACTGCAAGGGGCATTTTTTTACAGTCATTTCAGTTAATTTCTGTCTATTATCTGTCCGTTCTCTAATATTCGTAAATATACTTTATTTGTATTTTCGTGTAGTTGGTACATGATATTGGGGTCTAATTTTGGACATTCTTAATTGAAAATGCAGTTTGTACAGTTCGTAAACAGGGACACACAAACAAATTCCGTTACATTATGGAATGTTTGCAGTATACCTTAATGATATTACTCTACTTCAAACATAATAAATTTGATTTGCGTACTACAACATGCTTTCTGAAGAACATGGTATGCATTTTAAGTTTAACTAAATTATAGTATATATTACGTAGTTGGGGAAAAAAAATAAAAGAAAGAAAAAAAATCTGCAGCTTATATAGGCTGTCCAAAAAAAAATATAGATACTGTCGTTTATGGACGTGCGTTGCTTAAATGGTGTTTGGAACTGTGCTATTTACTTTTCAGCTAAACTATATTAGATTATTCTAAGAAATGTTTGTAAAATCTCAATAAACTCATATATATGTATATATGCTTGCTCTGAATAAATTGGACATATTACCGTCTATGGATGGTGATTGTCGGAAGTGCGTTTTTAGCTATATGCTATGCGTCTTTTAAGCTGAAATGAATTTTAGCATTATAATTATTATTATTTATAACTATTATTATTCATATTATTTTCTTCAGATTAAATAAATGCTGAAAAAAAATCCAATTAATGACACGTTTCTAGAAAAAACAAAGAATGCAAAAAATCGGTCTTACTGTCAGATGTGTGTTTCATATTTACAATAAGAAATGTGTATTTTTAAGCTTACTGAACATTTTATACATATCTAATAAATACTTAACGATGAAATTATTTTTTTAAATAGCAGTTTTTATGTATGCCTACTTTAGAGAAGTTTAAATTAGTGCTTATTATCAAGTAAACATTTTAACAGAATTTATCGTTTTTATAACGTCACATAATAATAATAAAATGGCATTAATAATAATAATAAAACACGTCATAAAATAATTTAAAACAACATAAATTCGATCTAAAGCCGGGCGTTCTAGCTAAATGTTATCTATATTTAAATATAAGGTGACTCGGCTGTGATTGAGTAGAGGCCAATAATTGAGTAGTGAAACAGAAAACAAGGATTGGTGTGTATTTATTTTTTTTTTGTTGTTTGTGGAAAATATATCTGAATCCAAACAAATGCACTCTTTCAAATAAAGGTATGGGTGGATCTTAACTTGGAACAATTATAAATGTTTTCATATACAAACTTCGAATAAGTAGCTGTCATATATATATTAAACAACCATTTTGATTTTTCATATTTTAAATTCCATAATGGAAAATAAATTATCTGTTATTGTTGAAATCTCATTTTGCAACAATTACTGTAAATACTGTAAATATAAATAGTGTTTAAAAAAAAAAAAAAAAAAAAAAAAAAAAAAAAAAGTTACCAAAATGTTAATCTTCATGCATTTATTGGTATTTAAGGAAATTTATAGAAAAAGGTCTAAATAATTTTATTAGAAAAAAAAACTGAAGAAATTTTTATTAAATAGTTAATAATAGTAAATATATTATGCTGAAAATATGAAACAACTGTTACTTTGTTTGAAATCTAAATCACGAAAAATGCTGGAAAAGCACAATAATTTAATCAGTGATGCAACATAAAATAGCAACAATGTTCAGTTTGGACTGTCCGTTCCTGCTGTTTGTGCGCGGAAAGTGAAAATTTCTAGCACTTGCCTATGTTATCGAATTTTGCACAAAGCAAATTAAGTCTCGTTCTCATCAAATTTTCATTGCAATTAATTTCATTTTTCTAAGGTTATTAAAAGCGAGGTGATACAGAGAATATATTTTTGGGGAAATGAAACATTATTTTAAAAAATGAAAAATTACTGAAACAGTGAAATCCAGATTGGGTGCTTTCTGGCATATTCACGAAGTTACTATTATTTTTAAATGCCCAAAATATGCAACTTCCTTATTCATAAACCAAGGAATCGAATAGCATTTTCCATATTTTGACTATGACAAAAAATCGTTCAGAAAATTCTGTCCAAGTTGGCGCTTTAAGTCAATTTTCGGGATTTTATAGCCCAGGAAAGGTTGTCTTGAGACAACATTAAATTCTAATTCAATATGATATACAGTAATCGAAAACGCGAAATGCTATTCGATTTCAAATTACTTTAACAGTCGTGACTGCAAATTAAACATTTTATTTAACATTTATTTTTAAAAAAAGGAGTCCGTGAATATTTGTCTTGATTTGCTGAGTTGGGGGAAATATTTTTGTAAACGCCTTAAGTGTTATGGTATTGTATAGACTTTCAAATTCTAGTGCAAAGCATTTGAAAAAAAAAAAATTAAAAAAAGTAGCATATACTAATATATTACTGATAAGGTAAAGCTAGGATAGTCTGCGCACAATTCAAAAGAATAGCAATAAAAAATTTAAATATTAATTTTTTGCAAAACTATCCGTGAATAATTTTGACTTCATTTGTTTTTTATGCATTTCCATTGCTATTTTGTTGCAATTTAATAGAACAGTTGTAATAAAACCAAGAAAGTTATTTTGCGCAATCTCTCCTTACAGGGTTGGTGTGATTGCGCACATGGGTAGGAGAGATTGTTACTAATAATAACTACAATTAAATTGTTAACAATAATAATTAAACTTAAATGACATTGCTGTAAGGTTTTTGTGCACAAATTTTATTGTATTGGGAGTGAATATTTCAACCTAATGCTTAAAGAATCAGAAAAAGGAAATAATTTTAAAAAAGATTAAAAAAAATTAATTAAAGGGGAAAAAATTAAAGAATTTGAAAAAGCAAGTCCAGATAAGATTACAAAATAAAATTATGCAACTTAATAACACGTTTAACGTAAAATTAGTCCATTTTCATTTTTTATGCAAATTTACCAATAAGCTGCGTAATCTCTCCTACTATGGAAACTAATGGGAACAATGCACCATCTCTCCTAAGTAGCAGATGCGCAAACTCTCCAATTTTGGTAGGAGAGATTGCGTTGCCTTTTATTTAAACATGGCCGCTACTAAAATGAACCGTTGATGTTCACATTGTTTCTATAGATTAGTAGCTTATGAGAAATCGTTTAAGTTTAAAATATTTTGTACTATTGATATTGTACAGAAATTCTGATGAATAGCTATGAAAATTCAAGCATTTACTTTGGGAAAACAAAACAAAATAGCAATACTTTATCTTAGACGCTCAAAGCAATCAACGTGTACTTTCAAGTATAGACACTCCACTACTGTTGTTGCACAACTACCTGGAGTCGCTGCGCTCTCACTCTACTCCTTCCCCGCAAACCTCTATGTGCACAATCTCTCCAACCGCGCCATCTCTCCTGGCTTCACCTTATATCAGTGTACAAATAGCTATTATCAGAATTGTTTCGCGCATAATAATGGTATTAAGAAGAGTGTAATATTTTAATAGTAACAGAATCCGGTCTAAGAGTTGTAATTCATATACTGCTGTTTATTAGAAAGTACCTCATACTTTATGCTCGATATAACTTAAATCAACTTTTCTTCTTTTTTTTTTTCTTCTTAATAAAACTAATTTTTTAGAACAACTCTAATTACAGTATCCCCCTCCCGTTTTTTTTTTTTTTTTTTTTTTTTTTTAAATAAAACCAATTTTTTAGAACAACTGATTACAATATCCCCCCCCCCACACACCTTTTTTTTTTTTTTTTTTTTTTTGTATTTTAAGTGCTTTAAATTATAGGATACAAATAATTTCTACTTTCAACTCCTTCCATATTTCTCAAGTATGTTAACTTCTTCATTGTCTAAAAATAAATAGATATCCATATGAAACACAAGGAATAAGTATCAAAGTTATACTTATCAAATGCAATATTAACGGAAAATATCAAGAAAGGTCGCCCAATTTACGGAAAACGTATCTTATAATTCTGAATAATAATTGAACTACATCAAAACGAATACATATATATGTGTACTTTTAGGAGCATGATTTTTATTAAGACTGTTCTCAAATCCAAACTGGATTCTTTCGGAAGCATTTTTTAATTTATTTTTGTTCGCAATATCAAACTGGCAAGTGCTCTTATTAAGTAACTATCTAATCGAACTTGTTTTTCATTTCGATAAAGGCAAAAGATTTTTCAGAAAATGCTGCCAAAGTGGGTATTTTTAACTGAATTTTGGGACGCGACAGCGCAGGAACGAAAACAAACTGCCTGTCCTGAGACAATAATAGCTCAAAGATGTAATTCACTTATCGGAAAATTGTAAAAACTGTTTGATTACAAACCATTTTAATAAACATACTTGCAAATATCATTATGCAAGTATGTAAAATAAGTCGGTAGGTGTGTCACAAGTTTTGCGTTGTTGAGCGGGAAAAATATTTTTTTGAGAACTGCCTTATGATAATCATTATTTTTAAATTATTTAGAAATTTCATGAAAAATTTGTAAAAAAATAATTTTATTATTTTTTTATTACAATTATTTAAATGTAATTTAATTTGTTAAAGCATGAAAGTCTTGGTATAGTATGTATTTTTTTATGTTGCTTACTAAACCAAATAATATTTGAAACTGTTTACATTTAAAGCTTATGAAGTAAGTATATACTCGTATATAAGTCGAAGAATTTTAGACAAAATTTGGAAGCTGAAAATGGGGGGTCGACTTATACACGAGTAAGTAAAAAGAAAAAAAAATACCGGAGTGAAATACCGGAGTCATATTTTTTTCACAGATAATTGGTGAATGTGCAAGTCTTTTAATTAATCACATGTGGATCTAGGTTGGAGAGACAGATAAAAGCGGACAATGGTGATTGATAAAAAAAATCTCAACAATAATGTTTCTGTAATTGTTCTGCACTAATTTTCTCTTGGGATAGAATTCCCTTCCATACAGGGGCATCCCTTTCAACATTTTAATCCCTTTTTTAAAAAGAGTTTAACTTGAGATTGCTTCTAGATTTCTCTCCTAAGAGTACTACAATACAAAGAAGTACTCTATTGTAGCAGTTTAAGAAGTTGTTTACCTTTGTAAATAAGACTTGAATAGATTTTTCAAAAAAAAAAAAAAAAGCAAGTAATCATTAAATTGATGTAAATAGCTTTCAAAATAGATTAAGCTTCTTCAGTTTTACATAATTATACAATTTTAAAATGTTGAATTTAAAAAAAGATGAAGTCTGATTAGAAACGTAAAAAGTTTACTAATTTAATGAAGATTTATTATTATTTTTTTTTTCATCCTCCATTACAAATTATTTTTCAACATACTACCAAAAATGTGGTTCGACTTATACACGAAAATTCAATTTTTCCAAAATTTTGCGTAAGATTGGGGGGGGGGTCGACTTATACACGAGTATATACGGTAATTGTTTTTGGAAACCAAATTAAGCTGTTTTATGAAAAAATTAACTTATCTTGTTAATAAAACTCACAATATTGTGTTTCAAGAAACATTAGGTAATGTTTGATAATATAAAGTTTAAAAAAGAAATATAATCAATATAGTTTTTAACACTTTTCAACATAATTTAAAAGTATTTATGACTTATCTTTGTCCCTCCATCTTTTTGGCGGTTTGTCCGCACTCTGACTCTCGTAAATAGACTTGAATTTCCACGATTTAAATATACGTTTTCGACGCTACATATTCCCTATTGATATTCAAAATGAGGTAGGTAGCTGTTATAGCTCGTTTACAGGGATAGACAAAAGTTTTCGGTTACATTATGGTCTGTGGAAAAAAATCATTTGCAGTACATTTTAGTGATGTTATGAAACATCAAATATGATGGAATTGGTATGTGTCCCAGACGTGGGCAACAGTATGCTTTCTATTATAGAGTATGAAGTAAGTAGCATACATGTAATTCGTTTATAGAACTATGAAGCATAATTGTTGGATGTGCATTTTCAGCTCTTGTATGCATTTTTAAATGTAACAAAATTTTAGTGCATTACGTGGTGAGTATGAATTCTATAGATCATATGCAGAGCTGCACGAAAGAAATCATAAGCATTTCAGTTTATGGGAGTGAATTCTTCAAGTGTGTTTTTAACTGTGTTAAGCATTTCAAGCTGAACTATATTTTATTATGCTAAAAGGTTCTTGTAGAATAGAAATAAATTCATATGGCTGCGTAAAATAATTTAGATATATTTCCATTTATGGATTGTAATTGCTGTAAGTGCATTTTTAGTTTTCAAGAATTAAATATTAGTATATTACGTGATGTGTATAAAACGTATAAGATACAGGTTACCCCCCCACCCCCCCCCCCCCAAAAAAAAAAATCATATTGAAGGGTTTTCTGAAAATGCACTTTTAACCAGTTTACATGTTTTTTAGCTCAACCAAATTTTGCTGTATCATTCATACACATGGCTGCTCTAAAGAATACTGATACATAATCATCTAGTATAAGTAGCATTTCTCTTTAAAAAAAAAAAAAAAACTTTTTTAGTTGCTCTATACGTTTTCCAGCTCATTGAAATTTTAGTTTCATTATGTAGTATGTTTAAAATTCTGTTACATCATATACAGGTTTATACGAAAGGATTCTCATACATTAACTGCTATGGACAGCAATTCTTGAAAATGGATTTTTAACTGAGTTCTGTGTTTTTAAATTGTTTATTTTGGATGTCTCATTACATTATAAGAAAGAAGGAAATTTCTTAACAGCATTCAAATAATGTTGGAAAATGTTTCATAATCTATAACCCATGCACGAGTTTTTCTTCAGTTTAGCATTGTTGAGACGGAAAAATATTTGTAATAAATAAAACGTTATTTTATTTTATGTAATTGACAATTTTTATGTTAAAAAATCTTAACCGTATTTTACTTCAAAAAGAAAGCAAACCAGTTTCAGCCTTTATATATATATATATATATATATATATATATATATATAATTCTTTATATAAATAGTTAGAGAAATGCGAAATCCTTTTTACAAGAAGAAGAAAAAAAAAAAAAAAAAGGAGAAAAGATTGATTGTTGATTTGAAACGTTCACCTATTTAATGGCTGTTCATTTCCTGTTTGCTTTTGCTAATGGATTATGTTTATGGGGGGTCAATTTCCCTGATCACCGGTTACAAATACGTAAGCTTCTAAGCATCAAAATGGCGGTTTGGTATTTTTAATACTAAAATACATCGAAGGAAAATACTTCCTTAGGGACAGATTAAGTAAGTAACGAGCGGGATAAAATCCAGGAAGTAATTGAAAGATCGGGTGTACACTCGATATTTCTAGAGGAGGGTTTGTGAGTGACAAAAAATAGTTGATATTCGGCCATGAAAAACAGTTATTAGCACTTATAATGAAAAATATAATGCAAACCTTTATAACAAATATATTTATACAAATAAAAGAAAGTTGCGTGCGTGCGTGCGACGGCTAGCAAAATCTACCGTACGTAGAAGTATAAAAATTTGGGGGCGGATAGTCCAAGATAGGTCTTGATGTACCTGAGGCAAGGATTTTTAATTTTTTAAAACCCGGGACCCCGGGGGCCCCTTTGAAGTTTTTGTTTCCTAAATTGTTAATAACTTGTCCCCTTTTAATCCTAACTTCTTCGTTTTGGGTGCCCTTTTTCATTTAATTATTCCCCCATATCTACATTCCCGTTCGGACCCTTCATCGTAGCGCTCAAAATCATCAGTTGGCTCTCTTCGGCCCCTGCTATAGCTTAAAGTCATCTGATTCACTAGTTTTTTTTTTTTTTTCTAACAGCTTTTTAGGACTTCCAGCTACTACATGAATGACAAAAAAATTCTCCGTCAAGGTCCGAGCCTCTCGTGCCCTTTTAAGTTTTGTGCCCTAAATTTTAAATAACTGGCAAACTTTTTATCCGATCTTCTTCGTTTTAGAGACCTTTTTTTCTATTTTGTTATTCCCTCATTTCTACATTCAAATTAGGACCCTGAACTCCTGGACCCGGTACGGGGCGCTTGAACCATAGACTTGAGATAAGATAGACCGATATTTCCCATTCAGCGGGGACGGGAAAAGTGAGGCAGACATGTGTCACGTGTGTTAGGGGAATTAGTTAGGGAATAGGTTTCCAAATTGGCGAATTTTCGTTTTATTGGCGTTACTCATAATTCATACTAAAAGTAATTCTCATGAAAAAAAATTTCTCTTATTTTGTAATATTTATTTTCATTTGAATATATGTTTCCATCCTCAGTTTAATCAGGAGTTTAGAAAAGTTGGATTGGATTTTATCGAAGTCCGGTTGGCTGTGTGACAAACATAAACTCGTATTTTGTTGCATTCAAACTGAGAAGAAAATTTCTACTAAAGACAAAAATCAAACTTAGAAAACTTAAATAATATTAAAATTGAATAAAATAGAATATTTTATGGCTTCTTGAAATTAAGATCCTTCTCAAATCCGAACTAGGTACTTTCTGACACATTTTTTAAATCATTGCTTTTCGCAAACGTATCACACTGACAAGTGTTCTTATTAAGAAACTATGTAATCGAACCGTTTCTTCCGTTTTTTTTTTTTTTTAATGTAAAGGTAGAATATTTTTCAGAAAATGCTGTCGAAGTTGGCGTTTTGAACCGAATTTCCAGACGCAACAGCGCAGGATAGGGAAAAAAAACCTGCCGCCATGAGAATGCAATCGCTCATAACTCAAGTTATAATTCATTTATCGGAAAATGATAAAACTGTTCGATTACAAATCAGTTCAATAATCATGTCTGCAAGTATCATGCTTTCATGTTTAAAAATGAGTCAGGAAATGTGTCAGAAAGTTTCGCGTTGTTGAGAGATGAAAAATATGTTTTAAGAAATCCTTTTTTCTTATTTTATTAAACCTTTTTTATTTTTTTGCCAGCCCTTTCCACGACTCATTGAATACTAAATATTTAAAGCCACACGAAAAAAGAAAAAAAAATGAACACGTTTTGTTATTTGAAACATTTTGTTTTGAAGAATATGTATAAATATACAATAATCATACATACATGACAGTTACAACTTGTACAGATATAACTTGAGTTATGGGCGATTGCTTTCTCAGGGCGGCAGGTTTTTTTCCCTGTCCTGCGCTGTTGCGTCTGGAAATTCGGTTCAAACCATGTTAAAAAAGTAAACGCGTTCCTATTTTTATTCCCATTGTTATTTTAAGCACTATTTAATGTAGAAATAGGTGAAAATAGTTCTGTCAAAAAAGTTTTATAAGATCAAAAATCTATGAATAGCAAATTAACCTTCTTTTATAGATGCATACATTAGACTAGATTGCGGTGTGCAGTGTCCAATCATTTTTTTAATTTGTCTAATATTTTAAGATTTTTATTTTTTCAATTTTTTATTCAAAATTTCATTTTCTGGATAGAAATTCATTTCATATTTTCATCAAAAAGTTTTTAATTTATTGTTGTCAGATTTTAAAAAAGCGCAAATAATAATTCCAAATATTTTTCAATTCAAAAATATATTTACGTGAATATAAAACGAGTAGGAAAACTTCAAAATATTTCCATTATTACGCGTGAAGAGCATTTGATGATAAACATTGTGTTATATCTAAAACAATATATTTAAAAAAAAATTCTTATAGTATCTAAAATAAAACTGTTCTTCTAGACATTATCGTAAAAGTCCAAGAGGCAGCGATATTTTTTACTAAACCATTTTGGACACAGTCATATAAATAAAACAAGAAAACGTTCTATAATAAATATGCGAAATGCTATTTTTCTTCTTTTATTTAAAACCTTTATTTTTCAAAAAAAGGATGGAGTAGGTAGTGTCATCTAATTCATATGATCACAATACTGCTAATGAAAATTTTAAATTTACGTTAATATTAAAAAAAAAAATTTCATCATTAGCCTAAGCATTAATTGTCCTGGTATTCTTTGTGTATAACTTTTTTTTTCTCTTTGGAATAAGAAAATTGTCGTTTGTTGCAAAAAATTGCGATAATTTATAACATTAATTATATATTGGAACTATTTCCTCAATTTCTTAAATTGTTAGAAAATGTTTCTTTTTTATAATGATAATTTCTCGAAAAACTTATCAAAAAACAAATTTTAAATAATCATTTTTAAAATTAAATACGCATTTAAAAATTATTTATACCTGAACATTACGAATAATTTAAGAAACACTTACAGTAGTCAGAAATATAAATGCATTGCATGGGGAAAGAAAATTACAATCTGGCGTAAAAGAATGTCGCCAAGATAGAAAACGGGAGCTTTTCATTTTAAAATAAATAATAATAATAATAAAATGATTTAAAACTTATATAAATTCCATCTAATAAAAGCACATACATTATTGTAAAATATTTTGTTTAAGAAACTAATATGCTTCATTTACGGGGCAAAATACCAATCATTATCAAATAATGACACTGCTTCAAGTATGAATTATTATTATTATTTAAAAGAAAACAAGCTTTTAAAATAAATCTAAGACTCCTGTATGAAAGTTTATGCTTCCTTTTTTGACACATCTTGATTTACATCCATATGCTCTGCAATTTGTCACCATTATTATTTACAAAATAAGAAACAAAACTGTCTGTGTGTTTGTTTCGGAAGCAACCCCATGTAAATCCTATGGACGAAAGACGCGGGCAAACGCGTGTGGGAGAAAGAAGTCCATATGTCACGTGACTTTATGTGTGCTTCAGAAAAAGGTTGCCATAGCCCTCTCCAGTTTATTTCATCTCGATGATCTCGATGGCTTGAACTTTTTGTGTGTCATGCATTTTCACCCCTAATTGTGTCATTATCTCAATGCATAACTTAAAAGTTGAGTCTTGAACTCCTCTCCCCGGGCTACCACCTTCATATTTTTACTTGGGCTCTAGGGACCTTTTTAAGCGTTTCTTTAATATTTTATTCTAATGATTAATTTATACATGCTTAATTTCGACTACTTGAAGATTTAAAGTGCTACGTGCTAGGACCTTTTAAGATGTTTTCGTCTTAGGTTCCTGCTCAAAACTATCAGTTGGCCCCTTTTGAGCCCCCTACTATAGACCCCATCTCTTAAAAAATGTCCGATTTACTAGTTTTTTTTTCTAACAACTTCTTAGGGCTTCCAGCTACTGTTTGAATGACAACAAAATTTCTCGGATCTCAGCTACCACCAATTTTGAATATTAATCTCCTTCTTGCGTTCCTTAATGCAGCTTCTTTAAAAATGATCCGATTCTCTTTCAATTTTCTTCATAGTTCTAGGGTACTCCAGCTACTTTATAAACTTCTAAACATTTCCTTAGACTCCCGAACTACCGCCTTTTTAAATTCTTAATTTTTCTTTTTCGGCATAAACTTACGTTTACTCACTTCAGCCGTAAATTAAAAATCGCGTTGCTGATAAAAATAAGTGGTTAAGTTTAAAGAGAGGGGTGATTTCATCGTAAATTAAATATCGCGTTAATGTTAAATGTAATTCTTTAAATTTACAGGGGGGCATCTTCCACCATCTGGGGGCGCATTCTTTTCTTGGGTTCTATAAGGCCCGATTTCAACAGGGTTTGGGTCATTCGACTTGATATCGAATACTGTTCCCTTTTTAAAACTTTTCCCTTTATCGAAAACTTTTCCGTTTTTTTCTCCTTTTTATTTATTATCTAAGGCCCGAGCAACACCGGTCGGGTTAGCTAGTATTGCAATAAAATTGCAATAATTGAATAATCAGTTCAATAACAATCACAGACAGTTTTTATATTTATATTTCTTAATATATATATTTTTTTAAATCTATTTATAAAGATTTAGCATAGGGGACTTGGCTCGCTCCTGCCCCACCCCCACCCCCATCTCTTCTTCATGTACCCATGAGATTTCAAATGTTGTTCGCACATAGTGCTTTTGCTACATTTATGCTTCTTAATCAAATTTCTACTTTTTCAGAACTTTTTCCGATAAATTCCTAAAAATATTTTAAGGAACAATATTTTGTTATGCAATGTAGAGAGTGCCATGAAGCAATTAAACATGAATCAAAATAAAAGAATATTTTATTTGTCCTAGAATTTGGGCTATGTGGGTACATGGAAACAAAACTACGTTATATAAATGTAAAACTGAACGAAAGATGTACTACATTATTTAACCATAATACTCTCAAGAACTGCATGTGAAGTACGAAGGTATGAAAGGAAGGGAACAAATTAGAAAGATGTGTCCAGTGCTTCTTTCAGACGACTAGGCTCTGTGGGAGGGGGGTGGTTACAAAAAATTAAAGAAAGTACTTCATTAGCATTAAAATTATACCTCGAAAATTTCCATGGTTTCGGCAATATACTTGCTGCGGAGTAGTAGCAGGGATGTAACTAGATTGGGGAGAGTAAGGCTCCTATAATAGGAGCTGACGCATATCCATTTTGTTTCGCATTATTCGGGTCTCAGTTCAGCATCTCAATCTACCGCTGCCGGAGCTGGGGTTGCCTAAGGCCTCGTTCCTCCACCTTCTGAAAGAGGCTGGATGTTAAATGGCGGAAAATTAGCTTGGTTTTTCGACTTTGAGACACATATCTGCGAGGATGCGTCAGCCTGTATTATATAGGAGCTCTAGGGGAGAGGTTTGGCTGTCTCCCACACGCACACAGAAACTTCTTAAATCCCTTTAGATTTCACAATATTTAAAATAATAATAGCATCTAATATTACATTTAAAATTTCTAAAACTTTTCAATAGAAAATTTCATGACATGGGAACTTGACCTCTTTTTTCTGTTTATGTTTTGTATCATTAAAGTGGTAGGAAAAATAATCAGATGTTAATTAGACCCAACAACTGATTTTAAAGCTCCTTGTAACTTTTCTGACTGGTTAGGGCTCTGGGTTCCCTCCTCCCAGAGAAGTGCCAGAAAGAAAAACTGGCTGTATAAGGCTTCGGTTATATGTGACCCATTTAGGACTCCTTAGAAAATTTTCACATGTTGTATACAGAATACAGATATTAGATAAAGTAGCGTTGAGGATAAATAAGTATAATATGTACCATGGCTGTAAGTACAGCCAGGTATAAGCATGTACACCTCTGAAAATTTAAAAGAAAATTTGCTTAAAGAAAAATTATAGTTTTTAAGCTGTATAAAGTAAAAAACTAGATAATTAAAAAATATTTTTCTGTACATTTTTAAACAAAACTAAGTTCTTAAAGATCTCGTTAAGCAAATATACAATATCAATGGGTTTTTTTTTAACAAAAAATATGCCAGCCCAACTAGGTTTCAAGTCCGTTTTCCTTCTTCAAAATTCCGGTTAGGGATGGATAGAATGAAGTCCCAAGCCTGGCCCGGCACGAGTCTGAAATAAAAAAGTAACCACGTCCGGGCCCCGAATTTAATGAAAGAAAATTGGTCCAAGATCAGCCTGGCCCACGCGCCGGGCCGGGCTTCTGTTGCTTGCCAGCCCTGTGCCCATGCAGATTTCTACAACACTAAATTTGCATTCATACTTTGTTATATAACGGCAGGCGTAACTAGAGTGGTAAGCTTCAAGTAGCTCTAGTAATTTCCAGACTCATGTGTAAATATTTTGATACAAAATTTTAATTTTCCAGATATTAAAAAGACTACACACAAATATAATAAATATAACTGTTGTGAAAACTAATGTAATCAGAGCCGGTGCTAACGCGTATTCGAATGTTCATGTGTGAGCCGGAGATCTAAAGAAGTGCGGAGAGTAGTACTGTTTCAAGGAGGCTGCTTGATAAAGATATAAATACATCAAAAGTTCGAAAGAAATATTTTTTTTTTTTCATAAATTACATTATATGATGTTTCAACTTGTATCTATCGTAAATTCGGTTTATTCGTAAACTTTTTTTCTTTTTAATTCTTTGTCCACATATGTTCTTCTCCTTTTATAATGAGAGAGGGACTGACAAAGGGTAATCACACAACTTGTGATTTTCTTCCAAAAAGTGCAGTTGATGCATTTGGAGAATCCAACAATTGCTAAGAACGGAATCCTATTCATACAACTCATCAATCAATTTCACACAGTTAAAAGCAAAAAAAAAAAAAAAAAAAAAAAAAAATTACTGGCTATTGATTGCTGAATGTCTGAAGCGGAAATAGGCCGTACACATGCTAATTAGTGGGAAGACAAATCTCTAAAAAAAGGTATAGAGATTTTACACTCAGCAGGTGGAGTACTGATAAGAATATATAAAACACGACTTGATCTTGAAAGGCAAAGAACGAGAAGAAATCTAAATCCCAATCTTATGTTCTAAATATTTGTCAAGCTAAGTTGGAAAAACGTACTGTAAGTATGGAGAAACATACTGTCAACAATTTACATGAATGGGTGCAATTATGACACTGCAAGTAAGTGGAATGTAATTTAATATGCATGTTTCCTAATATAATTTTAACTTTATTTAAACTGCCATTAACAATACACATGTGTAAAATAAAGATGAGTTCGGACTCTTTTTTTTTTTTTTTCTGGACACCGAGCCCGACGCACAGTGTGGTATTTAGTCCCAAAACCTGACCAAAATTATCTTATACCTCTAAAAGCTACACATCTACGTTTTTATTAGCTCACGGGCTATCAAAGCCTGAGAGTTAATGTTCCCGCCGGTTCTGTATGTACGTACGTATCTATGTATGCATGTACGTATGTATGTACGTAACACGATATATAACTCTTGATAGAAATAACCGTTTTGCTTCAAATTTTGTTTATAGGTCCATTGTTATAAGGCGCTTCTTTGATTAGTTTTGGGGGTTCATTGGTTGAATATAAAGGGGAGGGGGAACGGGGGGGAACTCCCTCTTAATTTAGATAAATGAGTTTTTCATGCAGAATTATCCGATTTTCTTCAAATTTTGCATATATATTCATTGTAATAAAGCTCTTCTCTGGTTAGTTTTGGAGGTTCATTGGTTAAATATAAAGGGGGGAATGGGGGGATGATTCCCCTTAATATATAGCCGATTTCCTTATTTTTCGAGAGGCAAGAGTATAATATACAATTAGTGTGAAAAGCCTGTGATCTCAATGTCCTCAGTTTAAGTGAGCAGTTTTCTTTTTTATTTGAACTGTAGAGTAAAAACGGTAAAATAAAATTTTATTTATAAATGAAAGCATTTATTCATCAGTTTCATCACTATTACTGTCTTTAAGAATATTAACATTTGTAATATCACTTTCTGATAACAGATGTAAATGTTCAGACGATAAGGGCTTTCTTTTCTAGTTTGTGTTGCATTTCATGCCAGTTATTAGGGGGTCAGAAGTTAAAAGAAGCCTATTCAGGACATCAATGTACAGGCCACTCGCGAAAACTTTCTTCTGTAGTTTAATTTAAATGACCTAATATGTTTATTGCGAGCTTCTGCAGCCTATTCAGATAGTTGGCCTATTGGCAGAATAGCTTTTTTTATAAAGCCTGATCCATGACGAAGTACCTTGTGCATTGTAAGGGACATGGGATAAAAACCATATAGCGACACATACAGTTCAGCCGTCTCTTAGCAATATTTTTCAAATTCTTCTGTATTAATTTTGTATCAGTATTGTTTTCTCCAAATATTGTCCTTGTTTTTATGAGTAGCTACCCATTTTTGTTTGAACTGATTTTTAATAACGGAGAGCTTTTGCTTCATCTCAGCTATCCTTGGATCACCTTCAGAATAATTTCTCAATAATTTTTGCTCCATAAATTGATGATTTCCATCAAATGTTGACTCATTTGAGCATTGCATGATGGTATACAACTCATTTCGAGTCATAGATCTCAATTCAGAAGGCCCTGTTACCAAAATAAATAAAAAAATAAAATAGCAGTAATTTATATAAAAAATTGTAGGAACCAACAAAAAAATTCGTTAAAAATAGGAGGGCGGTTTCGGACGGCTGATCTTTTTTATAATTGCCTTGTATACTAAGTACTGCATATTACACAATAATTTTCATCGCTTAAATATGTTTAAAAATATAACAAAATCCTTTCTAAATATTATAAATAATTATTTATGCCACTATTAACTATACCTAAGTTGTCGACCATATAGACAAAAAATCCACAGGATATTCATTAGGTAAATGTAGTGTGTATAAAGTATATACTCGGTTCACAATAATCCATCACAACAACAACCACTAAATTGTTTAGACACAAAACTACAAGAGATTTTAATACACTAAAATCTCAGCGCATCGCAAAATCACAGTACCACTGGAAGCGAACGGCAACTTCGGACTGATCGCGTGGCGAGCTGTGTTGTACTAGCGCATTGCACGTTTCGCCTTTGGATGCAGTAACTATTAAACTTTTTGAGGAATAATATACAGGGTAGGAAACCGATTTAAAAAAAAAATCATTTTTGGCCATGTTTTGGGACTAAATACCACACTGTGCGACGATTTGAAATCCAAACCCGAATAATTTTGTGCCATCAGAGCCCCAGCCTGATACCAAAAGGATGCATTATGAAATTATTAAAATTTTAATACTGTTTCAAGACGAATTTGCTAATATAAAAATATCTTCTTAGATAGAAATAAGTATTAATTCTAAATACTCCCCAATGACAACGTTTACTGACTTTAATTACTCTAAAAATCTGTTTATAATTGTAAATAATAAATCTGCAAATTTATTATTTATATCCAACCAAGGGAAGAAAAAAAATCAAAAGTCATATTTTATTTCTTTTCATTTTTTTCCCCAATATCATTGTGAAAGACATGAGTTCTGTTTTACAGTAATTTAATAAAACTACTTTAAACAGAAAATGAGGATAGACAAGGGGCATCCGACGGCTTTTTCTTATGTTACTAACAGAGTAAGTGTTTAGTATCATAATCAAATAGAATATTTCTCTTTATATTTCACCAATAACAATTCAATTCTCTTTCAAGCTGATTTTTAAAAGATTGTAAAAGACTTTAAGATACTTAGAATCTTTTTTTTGTTTCTCAAATAGCAAGGTACTTTTTTTACACTTTTTAAAAAAACTTGTTTCTTGTATATGAAGGTGGAATTTGGAATCGATTCACTTTTTGATATTTTAGAATTAGAAATATTATGTTCTCATGCGTGCTTCCGATGGCAATATAACATTTTAATATTTTTAAAACTTAATTATAAATTAATAAATTAATTTTAAAGCATTTTTCCATTACTGTCCACAGGTGAAATATTGCCAAATATTATATAGGGTTACAGTTAAATAAGAGTTACAATAACAATGGCAGGGTTGGGTTTTTGACATGACAGTGGTAAAAACCGTGTTTTTACAGGTTTATTCCGTCAAAAACCTATCATTTTCAATTGTCCTCCAATTTATGGTGCAAATGTAGCATACAATACATTTCTAGATTGATTTTACCTTCTTGTTATTATTATTATTTACAGTTACATTTTTTTAATTTATTTAAAAGAAGATCATTTCCTAACATGGGAAAGATTTAAAAATACAAGAGTAAAAGAAAAGAACAATATTTGTCATAATCTTCACCAATATAGATTCTACTAACTGCAATTAACATTAATATTAAATGATAATAAAAGGTCATTATAATTATTAAATAACATTCAATATACATTTTTAATAAAGTGCATCAAAATTATTTTAGAGATGCAAAAATGTTGTTACATTGTATGAAAATAGATGTTAAGCTTAGACTGGCAGTGAATAAATTTGAATATTCTTAGATAATATTTTAAAATGCATATCTTATATATTTCATAAATGCAATTACGGTGATTTTCATTTGCACTTCAATAAGTAGAATCTTAGAGTTTTGTTTTCAACAATGTAATAAATTGTACCGAAATTATACACATTGTTTAATCTAATACTTATAGGTTACAGGATTTCTTCAAAAAATCTAATTTTTTTAGACTATGCCAAATAGCTTAAGATTATTGTAGAGATCTTTTAACAGAGATGTAACATGTATTATTCTAATGCAATTCTTTTTTGTTTTTCTTGGATGTATAAATATACTTTAGAGTCTTTCTGATACTGAATATTTAATGTAAAACAACTTAATATTAAAGATAGAATGAAAAAAAAAAATGTAAAAACAAACTACTAAAAAAATGGGTACCAGGTTTTAGTTTACCCCAAATTAAGGAGAACCAGGTTTTTGACATGACGGTAAAAACCATGGTTAAAACCGGTAAAAACCGTCATGCGTCAAAAACTTGCCAACCCTGAACAATGGATTTAATTATGCTCCAAACCAAGCTCGCAAAAAGAGCCCAACTAGCTGTGAAATTGAAACATCAAAAAAAAAAAAAAAAAAAACCGTACTTAGAGAAAAGTAGTTATAAAATTTATTTTCAGAAAAATAAAATCAACAGTTCAAGTTAATTTAAATTCAGACGACGTTTATATATTTTTTAGGTAGATTTCATGAGAAATACTAATCTAATACATTCTCCCCTATGTTCTGAAATTTTTTTGCAGATCTACTCTGATAATAACTCCTAGAACCCAAAATAACCCCTCGGTTCAAAACTTTATCTATCTATATATACAGTAGGGCTCAAAAGTATTTTGACATTATATTAGCTCTTATTTTGTTTAACATAAAAATATATGTTTAACATAAAAATATAAATAAAATATATTCCATTCCATTGAGAATATGATTATTATCAAAATTCTGTGAAACATTGAATATAGTTAAATAAATTAAATGATTGATTTGTTTTTTATTTTATTAATGTTTTTAATTAAGTCAATTATTATCTTTGTCAAAATACTTTTGAGTGCTACTGTATATAAATATCATTTTTTTATGGACTCGATTAACTTCTGTAATTCTGCACAAATCTCTTCCAAACTCATACATAAAATCCAGGGCGATAAAATCTCGATCAAGTTCGTTAATGGGCAAAATCGTACCAGGGGCGTTGGGGGGGGGGGGGGCTTTTGTGAAAACAGAAAAAAAAACATAATTTCTTAATTATGATACATATCGCATTCTGCATCCGTTTAAAGTTATTACTTCTAGGAAAAGGGACAAAAATATATGCATGACAGATTTTTGATATCATTAAAAATGGTCTCAAGGGGTTAAAAAAAACAGGGTATTAAGGAGAATAAAAAACATAACTTCGTCAATTCACAAGATTTTAAATCCTTATAATTTAATTCTTCATAATATTATCTACAATTTTTGTATTGACAAGTTTTTGAAAGAACCAACTCTTACAACAAAACAATAAATAAATAAATAAATAAAAACAAAAACATGTAAAGCGAAACCTCCCTATAAAAATCAGTGCATTCACCTCTGCCTGTGTGCTGTGCCCGGGTAGGGGGGGGGGGGGGGGGTTCATTGAATATATTATTTCTTTTCTGATTTTAACTGCTTTTAATTTAGTCAGAGATTCTATATTATATTTGTCTATTGAAATGCTAAATTAAATTAATGTTACTGTTAAATTATTATTTGTATTGTTTTTTTTTTTTATTTATTGCTTTAATGGTCAAGTTTTGCAGTGTCATAATTTTAAAGCATCTGAAGTCTAAACCTAGACTGTAGCACAAATCTATTTTTGGCATGAGTCCAAGAAGTTCATTTAAGTGATTCGATACTATCGAAATAAAATATATTTGGCAAAATTTGAAAGGGGCAAAGTATGTTGATAAAAGATTGAAATAATCGAATGTCAAGGGAATTTACTGACAAATTGATTTGAAAATAATATTCTTCACACACTAAAAATCGGCAAAAATTTATTCAAAATTTCTGGTGCAATTGTAGCCAGTCACGGAGATTAAAATTAATTTGTATAAGTAGTATACAACCATCCTTCAAAGGATTAATACAAGTTCCGTTTTCATAGATTTTACGGTATTTTTTATACAGACAGTGCATTGCTTCAACGATTTTGTTAACAGAGAAGTAGAATTCTGTGTCTTCGAACGTTTTCTTTTAAAGAATGTTTTTTTCTTTATAAGTTAAATTTTGAAAACTGGGATAATTTAGGCGCAGCGGTCGTCCATCTTTCTGCTATCACTGGTTAATTGAACTTTATAACAATCTTCATCTTCGTGGGAGCAGCTTCTTCCTATCTCTCACGTACACACACATATTTATTTAACTGTGAGTATATTACATAAAACTCACAATTACACATAAAGATATTGAATGGATAGAGATATATATTTATAAAAATTAACTGCAAACCGTAACAAAGATTCTTCTCAACCATTGAGGATAGAAATGTGGAAGATAATGGCAAAATTTTCTGTGTGAATGAATCTTTGAATATTTTGTCCACAGAGATTTTATAAGAAAACTTGTACAGACTGAGAACGTTCGAAATACACCTCCCCCCTCCCCCACGTTAAAAACCCATATTTGCATTCACGAGTGCAAAATGGCATACATATATAAATTGATAGAGGTTTCATGATCGTAAGAAAATGAATCAATGGGCTCAAATGTGCCCGCAATCGCCATAGGCGTAACTAGTGGGGGGGCCGGGTGGGCCGTGCCCACCCCAGGTAGTTCCAGTGCCCACCCCAGAATTTCAAGTTCACGTGAAAATTTTATGGCTGCGATATGGTCATAATTTTAATTTTCAAATATTTGAATGATTATACCAATAAATTATACTATATATTTCTGATTTGAGAACTAATGTAACGAAAACGGCGCGCACGCATATGTAAATGTGTGTGTGTGTGAGGTATAAACAGAGCCGTCCTTAGGGGTGTGCGACAGGTGCGGCCGCACAGGGCCTCGCGCCTAAAAAGGCCTCGCGTTCGGAAAAAATAATATCTTTTATTTAATATTTAAAAAATATATAGTGTTTGCATAAATGTAAAAATAATTCGCAATTATTGAGAATTCATACTATTTCGCATGAAAAGTTTTGACAGTTAAGTGTATTATATTGTGTGTGTTAATTTCTAAACTTAACACCGAAAGATAAGTTGATTTTGCTCTTTTCTCAGCATACTATACTCATTTAAAATGCAGCAAGTTACAAGTGGGATACTTTTCAGGAATGAAACTGGACTAGTTCATGCCTCTATACTCAAGACAACCAATCAAAGCTATAGGTCTACACAAGGCTAAGCCGAAATTTCCAGACCTAGGCCAGTCCGACCGTGTGAAAACCTTATTGGTCCGGTCCTTGCAAAAAATCAATCAAATCGGGCATTACATGCAATGAAATCATGGGAAAAACATTATCTGAAAATTAAAAGTATTTTAATAGTATTGTAAAAAAAAAATAATAAATTATATCATTTTTCAGGTTATATGATCGCAAGTCATGAAATATGGAATAATAATGCGAATCGTTGGAAAAAGAAAGAATGAATTATCTCCGAAATGTCTCACTTTGAGAGAGCTTAGAAGTAATTATTCGACTGGAATTGTGTCTACTTTCCAAATATGAATGAAATTTTTTAATAGGGATCATCTACATATTTAAAATATACCACTTTTGATTTTGTAACTGTAACAGTCACTTTTGATACTTTATTTGAGTTCATTGGATCAAAGTAGCCCGAAAAAAGATACAGTTTATGCACTTTTTTCTTAAATTTTCATAGTTATGAAAAAACAATTATTAGGTTTTTTTTCATATATAAATTTCAAAAAATAAAACTAAGATTTTACAAGGAAAAGTACTGTGAACATTCAGTTAGTTAAAAGACAAAATATTTTAAAATTCTAAACATAAAATAAACTTACTTTGATTAAAAGAAAATTTTACAATTTTTTTCGGGTTGCTTCCTGATTTTCTTTTCTGTGATGCCAACGAATGCAGGAGATGATTCCCTCAGACCATTGAAAAGTAAAATTTCTGCATATCTCGAAAACTAATTATACGAAGGAGCTTTAAAAGCACATAGCGATGTTTTCAACGACACTCATTCTTCTTATGAAAAACGTTAATGCACATCATAATTCATAAAAAATTTAAATATAAATTTATTAATAATTTTCACAAATAAAAATATGTTTTTGAATCTAAAAAAATGCCTGAAACTTGTTTGAGTCTGTTAATTGTACCTTACTAAAAGAGAAATATTCGAATTGGATGATTTTTTGGAAATATATAAATTAAATTTTTCACGCTCATTTAACATAAGCATCTTCAAATTTTGACCTCTTCTAACTCTGTAAAGATTTAAGAAAAAATATATAAATATATAAACTAATCCTTTTCTGGGCTGCTTTGGTCCAAGGAAATCAAAAAAAGCGGCAAAAGGGGATGCTAACATATGAGAAATGAAAGTTGGTACAATTTTTAATATGCAGACGACCCCTATTTTAAAAATTGCACTTATATTCCAAATATATACACGATTTTCAGTTGCGTGGTACCTGTCATATTTCTTTGAAACAATTTGGTGATAAAATATACGTGGGCTGGTGCGAATTTTTTTTTCAACGACTGTACAAAAATAATAATAATGTGATTTAGAATGAAAGAAAAATATAATTAAATCATAATTTTAAAGCTCTCTGCAAGGGAAAAAAGTACATTTTTAAAACTATTTCTTAGTAATTTGTTAAATCAAATTAAATTTCTAAAGATTTCGCTAAACGAAAGTACAATTTCACTATTACTTAAAAATAAAATACGCTAACCGTCATGGGCAGTTTGCTTTCCAGGAAAGAAGTCCAGGCACTTAATCAGCACAGATAAAATGAAGTCCATGCCTAACCCGGTCAGAGTCAGGGGGGAAAAGTGCGGCCAGAGTCTGCAGAAAAATATAAGCCAGTGTTTGGCCAGGGCTTGGGTTTCGTATATAGGTGACCCATGGGTTCTTCATAGGACCCATGAAGAACTTTAAGATATCCTGCTGAGATATCAAACTAAGCTCCTGCTAAACTATGATACTGCTGGGTATAACCAATACTATACCCAGTACACTTGTGATTAATTTTATTATTTTGAAGTTATAATATCAACTGCTAAATAGTCAGTGCTGTTGATGATTTTATATAAATTGTAACTATTATTTAATGATTATTTGTAATGTATGTGTGTGTGGAGGGAAGGATTAACCAGTTTGGAAGGAAAGGGCCTCGCAAAAATTCTTGCACCGGGCCTCGCGTTCACTAAGGACGGCTCTGGGTATAAAAGAAGCAACAGACAAAGAAAATCCCATTAGTCTTCTACATTCTTTGCAACACTTATATGACCCGGAGTCTATAGGGTTCGAAAAGGAACAAAGTGAAATATTATCTGAAAGCTCTAAATCTGAACGAGAGTTTTCTTTTTTTGTCACGAGGTGATGGGGAAAAAATCAGTTCCAGATGTCCAGTTCCGTATTCTTTCAACTAAGTCATCTGCTGTGGTGAGAGCGGATGAGAGAGAGAAAGGGATAGTGGGGGGCACAGGTGCCCGAACGGTTTTTTTTCTTACAAAATAATGACCAATTTAAAAAACAGGATGTAATTGACAAATTACTGATCAATTGTCTTGTCTGAGTGATGAGATACGGCAAAAGTCGTAAATGAGAACATCATCGCGGGGAGCTTACCCTTTACTTTGAGGGTTAAGGTAGGGCGAATTTTTTGCAATTTGCCTGCGGCTGTAAGCGTGTGGGATTATTTCCCTTTTCCAAGTTTGCATGCGTAATTATCAGTGCGCAAATAAATTCTGTAGTTTTGGAAATTTTTGTTTGTATTGCTGCAAGCTGCTTCATGGATCGAGGCTCTTTGCTTCATGTTTCTGAATGTACTTTTTGTGAGTAAATTTTTCCTTATCAATCTTTGATATTCTGAATAAATAGAAGGGCTTAGTGAAATAAGATGTTACGTAACAAAATAAAATTCTGAGACAATTTAAATGAAAGCTTTTAGTTGCAATTTTTATTTTATTTTTGTTCTTGTACCTTGTATTTAGTAAGTTAACGAGTAGTACTGAGCTCTCTCAGAAAAACTTAGCAATATTTAATTTTATAATATAAAAATTATTTATAATATTTAAGTTATTTTTATTAAAATATTAACTTTTAATAAATAATATATCAGATTTTAAAGATTAATTAAAATATAGGTATTTTACCTTTACCATATGACATATTATCTCATAACACTCTCATCGAAAAAATAAACTGTATTTTGAGAAAATGTAACATAACAGGTTCTTGCTTGAACCTCTTTAATTAATGTCATTTATTATTTAAAAAAAAAAAAATATTTGGTAAAGACAGAAATTTATTTATTTTTGAAATTGTCAAATTTAAGCTTAAATTTTTTTTTCAAAATTTTAGAAAAATCCTGTATGTTTGCAACTTCTAAAAATGATCGCCCGCTGTGGTGCATTTAAAAATTTCATTGATAAATCAAAAGGAGCAATAAGTTTTTTTTGCCGAGTTGCCAATTGAATATAATTTTTTTTTCTTCGGACTTACTGTTTCTTTCTGACAAATAACACTATATAACAGTAAAATTTTCCTTCTATGTCCTTAAAAATTTCTTTTCAATTTTGGAATATTTATTTTAAAATAAAGGAGCTCTTATAAATTTATTTTAATTTAGAGAAGGAATTATGGAATTTAACGTTTCATTAATTAATAATTTTTAAGATCATCCTCTTCTTAAAAAAAAAAAAAAAAAAAAAAAAAACTGAAAGCTTTTTTATTTTATTTTTGTGTGTAAAGTTTACTTGTAAAATAACTCATTGTTGTACTCATTACTCAAAACACAAGTATTTGTGTTAAATATGGTGTACAATTTACTTTAAAGTTTATTTTTGAATACTTTTAAATCTTAAAATACATTAACATTAGGCCTACCGAATATTTAGCATCTGGTTTACAGATGTCGAATATTCGCTATTTGGATCAAAATCACTAATCGATGCATCTCTATAAGCACCTTTCAAATGTGATAGAAATAATTTTGAAGAATACTTTTGTTTTCCCATGAAAAAAGGTAAAACTTAAGCTTTTTTATTTATTTATTTTGGGCGAAAATTATTTCAGGTAAAAATGTTTTCCATGTGAGTTCTCTTTAATCAAATCTCTTTCTGCTGAATTCTGATGGAGCTAATTAAATTTAAAATCAATCCACTACTATAGAAATCAACGTAGTTTAAAAATTATAATGTACTATTAAAATTTAAGAATATATATATATATTTTTTTAAACTTTAAAATACTTCTGATTTCTTTTTTTTTCAAGATTTTATACACTATTTTATGTGATATGTCAACTTTTGAAAGGACTATAACTTATACAGTATCGAATTTAAAAATTGTGTTCTTATAAACATATTTTGCACATGTTAAAAATTGAGGATTTTATGCAATAAAACAGTGGAGTATCCACTGAATTTTAAATAAAAAACGCATCGTTTTCAGTAACGGTTTCGAAGATTTAAAAAAAAAAAAAAAAAAAAAAAAAAAAAAAACATAAGAAAAAGTAAAGTGCGGTCTATGTAGAGATTGACCTCAACTATCCAATGCAAAAAATAAAATGGAAAATCATTTTAAAAATATGAAAATGCAAACTAAATATTGGATGTTTTCGCGTAAGTGAAGTCTCTTGTCAGAATGTCAGGCTGACGTATCATTTTTACTGCAGTTAAAGGAAACATTAATTGTCTTTTGCTTATTTAAATGTATTCGTCCCTCAAAATAAAAACTAATCTTTTCCTTCCACTCCTCAAAATATTCTTTTTCACATTCTTACATTTCTTAGAATTTTTAAACAAATTTAGAGTTTACATTAATGATTTCAAGAAAAATTTTCTCTAATTTTCCCGTTTATTCATTCTTAAAATAAATAGATTCAGTTTACTTTACCTGCATAAAATTACAGTGATCGGAAAACTTCTACATTTTAGACAGGTTTCAGTTGTATACATTTTTCAGACATGTATAAATTATATCTATATGGTATTCGTTCTATCGGAACCACGAAATTTTTCTCAAGACAGTTTTCTGTAATAGACACGTAATAGACACAATTCAACATTTTGCTGTTGGAGAAGTGGAATTCGGTAAGAATCAAAACATTCATTTTTTTTAAAATGAATTTTGGAGAAGTGATAGTTTAAGTGCTGTGTTTAAAACCGGGACATTAAAGAGATGTATTGGGACACCCAGACATTATGCCTAAAATTGGGTCTCTCTCGGAACTTCTAGTCATCTTAAAAAATTCAATGGCACAATGAATAGCAGTGGTGCCGACTTATATGGGCCCGTGGGGCTTTAGCGTCGAGCCCGCCCAATAATTTGCTCCCCTGACCCACCTAATTTCCCTTGTTTTATTTCACTACGTATTTATTTAAATTTTTAAATCTCTGAAACAAAATTTCATTTTCTATTAGTGGACAACAAATAAGAGTGAAATATGCCATCCCAGGATATCGTCGGGATAGCTCAGTAGGGAGAGCGTTGGTACGGCAAACCAAAGTACCCAGGTTCGAGTCCTGGGCGTTAGTCCTGTGTGCCTTGGATATAATTTACTTAGTTAAATATACTTTCCTCTGTTCATTATGAAAATTTCATTTTGTTGACGTTGAAAAATAGCATTGACATCCGTAACAGAGACACCAAGAGCACTAAATGTTCTTCAGTACACATATAATTATTAAATTTCTCTCAACAGTTCAATTTCCTATATATTTGATCAGCAGTATTGTTGTCGTACGTAAACCAAAAGGTAAATGCTAGAATCATGTGAACTTTAATGACTATGCTATTGAGAAAGAGAATGTATACGGAGCATTAAAAAAAAAAAAAAAAAAAAAAAAAAAGATTCTAAAATGTATACGGCGAGTAACTTCGTATGCCCTCCACTATACCCCTTTTGATCAGTGAGTATAAATCAGTGAGTGAACATTATCTATATTTTAGTGTCCTAATCCTGATAATTATAAAGCTCATAAATGACTGAAATGCTTTGCTTCTTGTGTTTTTAATTTGTATTGATATTTATGATATTATAGTAAATATTAATGTTATTATGCAAAAGAATTCACGAATAACATAAGCAAATAATAAAATGTGCCGTGCTATTTTGCTTAAAAAATTTGGGCCCATACAATATATTTCAAAAGTTGGCTCCATTGATCAATGACATTCCTAAATAATAACCTTGATAATAAGTTGTTTCTAAATTTAAGTCAAAATTTTCATTAAATTAACGAGTTTGGTCTCAATGCAGTTTTTTTTAATATTCTTGTACGCATCAGTGGCGCAGCCAGAATTCTGATCAATGGGAAGGAGAGGTTTGAATTGTTGATAATGGTGGTCGCTGGTTACTTGAATCACCGGCTAATTGAATCAGTTTAGCTAATGAAGTAATAATAATTTTTTTTCCCTCGAAGAGTAGAATCAATAGTTACGTTGACCATAATTCATTTCAGCAACGTTTACTTATATAAGAGTTAGAAAACATAAAATGCACCAATGAAATAACAAAAAACTGTTAGATTAATATAGTGTTTGCAAAATGAGGAGGCAAACTTAAGAAATGGAAGGGAATAGTACAGCAAACAATTTTTTGTACAGAAAATCAGGAATCTATTTTTAAATCAGAAATACATAGAATTTCATTCCAAGACAATCCCGAATTCTTGTTCTTAACTTTAGTAATAATAAAGTAATTTTAGCAAAATTTCCAATAGACTTTACTTTGCGTCAGATGTAAAATAACACGAGAAGAGGTAGAATTTATTATAATCCGCGTCCAAACAATGCCAAACTAAGTATTCCATATTTTAGGATGTAGTTGACATTAAACGCGGTATCGTTGACTGAATTACTGACTGTGCACTTCCAGCACTTTATTTGACATCTAATTTCGTATACAGTATACTGAAAATTTCGTTAAAATATCTTCATTATTATTAAAGCTCTCTAAAAATACTTGGATTCGACTTGACTTCCTATATCCTATATTTTTCACTAAATAAATGGATCGCGACCTAGTTTCCTATACAAAAATCTTTAATTGTAGTGTGCTCTACCACCTTTTACAGATTGTCCTACTTTTTTTTAAAACACATTGTTTATGTGTTAAGTATGTGTGCTTTCTAAATATTATTTGTTTTTAACCTTTTTCATGATTTTGGAGAATATTTATCTATTAAAACACACATAAATAACGCCTGCATTCAAGTCTACACAAATATTATACACATACAAACTATAAATACAATAAACCCAACAAGTGTGAAAAATTAGCCACAGCCAGGAATCGAACCTTAGGACCACAGCATACAAGACTCATGCTCTAACCACTGAGCTACCCCGGCCACCTGGGTCTACAATTTATTAGTGAGAAATTGCAGACCCATGTATTGGCCGGGGTAGCTCAGTGGTTAGAGCATGAGTCTTGTATGCTGTGGTCCTAGGTTCGATTCCTGGCTGTGGCTAATTTTTCACACTTGTTGCGTTTATTGTATTTGTAGTTTGTATGTGTGTATAATATTTGCGTGTATGAATGTTTATCTATATTTAGTTTTCTGTTAGAAACACCTATGCAGAATGAAAGATAGGTTGTACCTGCCTTCGGCCGTGGAAAAAAAAGAAAATACATTATAATAACATTTTTGAAAAAAGAGGGTACTTTTTAACTTTCTCTGCCCCTTCCTGAAAGTAGGGGCGAAAGGATCTACTTATATATACTTTTATTTAAATGAAATACATTATAGCTAAAACTCTAAAATATATTCCAGTTTTTACTTCTTATCTGATTTAAACACGATTGTAATTTTGTCCACATGAAAAACAATATGTCATAATTTTGATGATATAGAGGAAGCATTATTTAAGATTTAATAAATGTAGATCAAAATGTATAACTAATTTATTACTTATTAATTTCATTTAAAGCATAATTAGCATAAGTTTGTGTGTAATTATAGTAAATTTTATAAATTCTATAAAAATGCTTCATATTTAACGCTTTTCTTTTGAAAACCTTTCTCATAGGCATGTATCTGTAAGTCAAAGTCAATAAAATTGCAATCAGTGCTTCTTTCCTCCGGGGAACGCGTGGCCTGAAGAACATTTCGAGCTACCTTACTAGCTAATGAACTACACTCTTTAAATATATAGCCCCCCCCCCACCCCTCAAGAACAAATTGTTCGAATGAAACACTACAATAATCTGTTCAATCAAAAACACATTTTACATTTATATCTTTATAGCGCATTTTCTTAATTCTTACTTTGTCAAAGATTTTTACCTGCATCACTCACATACCTTGGTCTTAGAAATAACTGATAGCAAAAACACAAAAGAAGATGCACATGCAGAGGTCTGTTTAGGCTCGGTCCTGGCCCGAAACCGGACCAACCCACGGGCCAGTCTCTGGCCTATTTTCATTCATGGCGATCGGACCGGGCCTGGCTTCCTTTTTTCCAGGCCGGGCTGAAACTGGAATTCATTCTTCCTAAAGGTCTAGACGAGTTGAAATTTTCGGGTCCTGTTTTTATCAAGCCCATATGAAAATAATTGGCCCTGCCTATCCTGACATGACCCATGCAAAAATCAGTAAAATTTCGATCGGCCCAACAATTTTTGCAAAAAATGCATACATTTTTAAATCGTCATTGTTCTATATTAAAATTTTCAATTTATTCTTTTTAAAGAATAGTTCATTTTCTAGGCAATTAAAATGAAAGTACAATAAAGCGTGTGAAAAAAAACCTGCCCATGACAGAATCCTGTTTCAAACGGAAAAATGTATTTATCCATGCAAAATGAACATAATAATACGTGAGAAAAGAATGTAATATATTTACAACCGACAGTGTATATGCTAAAAGGTAACTTTCCTATAACGGATATTTCTGTTCTCCTACGTGATTCCGTCTTAGATATTTTTACTATACTATAAGAATATTCAGGTTTTTAAGTCTGCAAGCCATGTAATATGGATTAAAGTTATTAATAACAACTGAGTCATTTGCATACAAATCGAGATCCAGTAACAAAATAAATATCTCAGCACAAAGCGTTTTTTAAAAAACGAAGAATGCAACAAACATGAAAAGAAAAACTAAAATAAATATTTTTGTCAGAACTCCTCGTAGAAGACAATTTTTAACCATACCAGTGTAAAAATATGTTTTTGTTGAAATTCAGGCGAGCTGGGAAGGGATAATTACGTTTTTGTATGAGCCAGGCCGGGCTCGGGACGAGGTTCTAGCTTTTATACTGGGTCGAGCCAATAAACTATGTGCATGGCCCGGACCGGATTAGAGTCTAACTTTTAGCTTTTTTTTTTGTGCCAGGCCGGCCTAATATACATACATATATTTTTTACGATCCGGATCGAACTTTTAACTTTTATACCCGGCTGAGGGGCAAAAAAATTTCTACAAGTCGGGTCGCGCTCGAACCTAGAAATTTCTCCGGTGCAGACCTTAACAGAAAGTCTCAAACTGAGAAAAACCTATAAACATATATTTTATGTTTTTTTTTTCCTCCTGGAAATTGATGTCTATTATCCTTTTGAACATGGAGCAAAGACAGAAATTCAATTTAATAAAAAAGAAAACTGCCCAGTTAAACTGAGGGCATTCAGCTCACAGGCTATTCACACTAATTGTATATTATACTCTTATTTCAAAGAATCTGAAATAACAGAAAAATAAAGAAATCAACAATATATTAAGGGGGGGGGTCATCCCCCCCCCTCATAGTTAACTAATGAACCCCTTAAACTAATCAGGGAAGTCTCTAATTACAATGAATATATATACAAAATTTGAAGAAAATCGGATAATTCTGCATGAAAAACCCATTTATCTAAATTAGGGGGGGATTAGCCCCCCCCCTTATACTTAACCAATCAATCCCGAAAACTAATCAGGGAAGCGTCTTAACCCAATGAACCTATAAACAAATTTTGAAGCAAATGGGATAATTCTGTATGAAAAACCCATTTATATAAATTAAGGGGGGGATTAGCACCCCGTTCCCCCCCCTTTATACTTAACCAATCAATCCCGAAAACTAATCAGGGAAGCGCCTTAACACAGTGAACCTATAAACAAAATTTGAAGGTAAACGGAATAATTCTGCATGAAAAACCCATTTATATAAATTAAGGGGGGATTAGCCCCCCTCGTCCCCCCCCCCTTTATACTTAACCAATCAATCCCGAAAACTAATCAGGTAAGCGCCTTAACACAGTGAACCTATAAACTACATTTGAAGGTAAACGGAATAATTCGGCATGAAAAACCCATTTATATAAATTAAGGGGGGATTAGCCCCCCTCGTCCCCCCCCCTTTATACTTAACCAATCAATCCCGAAAACTAATCAGGTAAGCGCCTTAACACAGTGAACCTATAAACAAAATTTGAAGGAAAACGGAATAATTCTGCATGAAAAACCCATTTATATAAATTAAGGGGGGGGATTAGTCCCCCGTTCCCCCCTTTATACTTAACCAATTAATCCCGAAAACTAATCAGGGAAGCGCCTTAACACAGTGAACCTATAAACAAAATTTGAAGGTAAACGGATATTTCTATGAAGAGTTATCGCGTTACGTACATACATACATACATACATACGTACGTACAGAACCGGCGGGCACATAAGCTCTCAGGCTTTGATAGCCTGTGAGCTAATAAAAACTATCCACTGTATAATACTCAAAGCGTATGACGGTCGAAATAATGATTCTTTTACTGTAAGATGTCTGAAAAATGTAATTGCTACCCTTTTTCAAAACAAATGACAGTTTTCACTTAACCAGTGCATCTAAGATCTAATATACGCTTCCACAGTTTAAATATAATATTCGCGATCTAATTGAATCACTTTGTTGAATATAATTTGATTCAACAAAGCTGCGAATTTCAAATAAACTAAAAAAACTTAATATTAACTTTAGTTTCGATTCATAAAAGCGTCTAATTTGCTTAAATAGTGATTCATATACGCGGCAATTATAATATTTTTTTAACTCTGGAAGGGGTTTTACCGCTCCCCCCCCCCCCTTGGGCTGTGCCACTGGACGCATACACACATACAAAGGACTTATGAAGTTGGGGGCCTGTGCCCACCCCACAAAATAGCTCTAGTTACGCCTATGGCAATCGCTAGGTTGACTACCCCTTATCTAAGGCAAAAGGGCTATTTTAAGACATATTTTTTAATTCATTTTTGTTCGGAAAGAATGAAATGAGCAGGTCTGGTTATTCAGAAACTTTGTAATCGAAACACGTTTTCCATTTTTTGGTAAACACAGATCTTTCAGAAAAAAACTGGTCAAAGTCGACGTTTTGAACCGAATTCTCACCGCGGCAGCCCGAAGAGCACGAAAAAATGTGTGGTCACGTGACCAGAATCGCTTATAACACGATAAGTAATCTATTTATCAAAAAATGGAAAACGTATTTCGATTCCAAATCGCTTAAACAGTCCGGTTTTCCAATTTTATGCCTTTACGTTTAAAAATGGGTTAGAAATTGTGTCAGAAAAATTTTACGTTGTTAAAAAATCCGTAAATAATAAAAAAAAAGACAAAAAAAAAAAAAAAAACGAAAAAAGGAATATAGTTTGATTTATTGGAAATTTCCGGAAATTTTAATTTTGGCTTTCTTTTTATACTAAAAAGTTCTTTTATGTTAAATATCAAGTATCTAGGGCTGCGAGTAATATCTCAGATGGATAGCACCTATCCTGGAAGCAATTGAGAGTACTTTTGATACTCCCCAGGGTTGGGTTTTTGACGTCAAAAAGTGGTTTTTGACATGACATGTCAATAACCTGTCGAAAAGTGTCAAAAACTGTCAAAAAGTGTCAAGAACTGTCGAAAAGTGTCAAAAACCTTATACATATTTTTTTTAGCAATCATTAGTGATATTTTATATTATATCAAGCTAAAAACTGATTAAATAATAATTTATATATTATAAATAATTTTCATTTAGTCATACTGTAATTAAGTTGCAATAAAATTATGTATCATTATTCAAAATATTTGTCAATTGCTATGCTAGGAAAAATAGCAAAAAATATTGAATCTACTATTAAATGCATTTTTCAAAGTACCTTTTATATCTTTATTACTATTAAATTAAGTATTTGGTATATTATAAAAAAAAATAGCAATCTAATTTATACTTAAAAAAATAAATAAAATAAATAAAATAAATAAATAAAGGCTTGTGTAAAGCTAAAGTAACCACTATTCAATGACTGTTCATAAGTTACCTAGACTTTTAATGATTCTAAATGTTTATGTTGTACATAAACTTTAAATATAAACCACAATTGCAACACAAACGTTCTTTAAGTAATTAAATTAATTATAATATAAAATCTACATAATTAAACGTTCTTTAAATCAATAACTTAAAAGAAAATGGGTTGTTATTTTCAATTTTTATACACATACATAATATATCTTCATGTTATTATGTTAGTTTCAGTTTAATTATTTAGAACTATTTCTTTATGTTAAATTTATTTGTTATACATTATAAAATAGTATTTTTTTTTTATCCAAAGGTTTGAGTATCATAGCTGAGATTTATTCCAACAGAGCGAACATATGCCGGGACCAGGACTCGGACTTGGGTACTTTGGCTTGCCGTGCCAACGCCCTTCCTACTAAGCTATCCCAACGATATCCTGGTTGGCATAATTCACTCTTATTTGTTAGACATGGCTGTGAACTGCAGTGCTAATTTTATTCATATGAGCTATAACTATAGCATTTTTACATGATGAATGTGATACAACGCAGAAACTAACTCCTGTATACCATGTAATTAGGTCATAATGAACAGACCCAGGTTCGAGTCCTGGTCCCAGCATTTTTCGCTCTATTGGAATAAATCTCAACTATGCTACTCCAACCTTTGAATATGATTTACC
Organism: Maratus michaelseni; assembly: GCA_963931845.1. Lineage (NCBI taxonomy): Eukaryota > Metazoa > Arthropoda > Arachnida > Araneae > Salticidae > Maratus > Maratus michaelseni. The sequence continues at coordinate 194,349,244 of OZ007587.1, forward strand.
TATTTGAAAAAAAACATTCCTCTGTTTTAGTACCTTTTTTGGGGACAAACATTAAAACAATATAAAAATAAGTATGTTATTTATATGAAATGTTATACATTAAATTATACAAGTAAAGTACTATTTAATAGTTTGTTTAGTTTAATGTAACGATACTTTTAATTATTATTTTATTATATATTTATAGCTTACAATTATTTTCAAAGTAATTTGTTAAACCAAACTCATGCTTTGAGTTTTCAGGTGTCGACACAGATTTTTTTTTTTTTCTTGAGGCTTATGTTTGAAAACTAAAAATTATTTTTGTGAAATTTATTTTGTTATGAAAGATAAAATCCAGCTGCTCAAATTCAAACCAAGCATTTAATGATAACTTTTTTAAGTCATTCTGTTAAAGTTTTCATTTCTTGTGAACTTGTTTTCTTTGTAAATTATACATTTTAAAACCTAACAAAATAAAAATAATTAATGGAGAGTATGTTTTTATGGAATGGAATTTTGTGAAGGAACCAATTTTATTAAGAGAAATTTTGTGAAGGGTCTTGATTTATTAAATCGATTTTTGTAAAGGGGTTCTAGATAGGTCTTTTTTAATGTCGAAAAGTTTACCCATGTATCTAACACTAAAAATTATGAAAAATTGTAAATTTAATGTTGTTGTAAAAATAATTTTAATCAGTTTTTGGACTCAATTTTAGGTTTTTGACAGTCATTGTCAAAAACTATGTCAAAAAGGGGTTTTTGACATGACGGTTAAAACCATGGTTAAAACCGGATAAAACCGTCACACTGTCAAAAACTTGCCAACCCTGATACTCCCCCTCCCAAAACTTAGTGCTCGCCTAGGAACCTGAAATCTCTTTTTATCTACAGTACTTTGCAAACGAAACTAAAGCTTCAAATTTTTGATACCTGTAAATAATAGGGACAGAGTGTGGGCTTTTCGAAAATCAGTGGATGATCTCCAAAAAGAACCCAAAACCAAGAAAAGGAGGATTACTTACAAAAAGAAGTGAAATCTCATCAAAAACGTCACCTGTAAAAAATGCAGCCAAGTCTCGTAACTCATTTACCGTAAAAAGTACTGAGATCGTATAAAGCCAAGTTTAACTAACTTATTAACTCTGAAATTTTCATTCACAAATCACTCCTAGTCTCTACATCTTTAGTTAATTATTATTTTGTGACTTGGCAATTACGCAGCACAGGGAAGTTATTACACCTTACTATGTTATGGGATGGGATGGGATGGGAATTTAATTAAGGCAAATTATATACGCACAGGGAAGTTATTACACTTTAATATGTTATAGTATTATTTGATTAAGACTAACTATATACATCACATTCTCGTGTTACGTAATTGCCAAGTCACAAAATAATAACACAAAAAACCCTAAAGATTGCAAAAAATGCAAATTTCGTCAAAAGGCTGCGGAAAAAATTGATTTTCTTCAAAAGACAGTAAAAAAAACCCATTAGTTTCGTTGAAGGATCATGGAAAAATTGCGAATTTCATCAAAGGGCCACAGAGAAAACGCAAATTTCGTCAAATGGACGCAGAAAAAATCCAATTTTGTCAAAGAATCGTGGAAAAAAACTGCTAATTTCGTCAAAGGATCACGGAAAAAGTGCGAAATTCGTCGAAGGGACACGAAAAAAAAACACGGGAATTTCGCCAAAGGATCGCGGGGAGAAAAAGAAACTCTAATTTCGTCAAAGGTTCACGAAAAAAACGTGAATTTTATGAAATAGTCCCGGAAAAGATGCAGCATTCCTTTACAGGGCTGCCACTGCCAAATGGCATACAAAATAGTTGCTTTAGTAGCCTACAATGAAAAAAATAGTAGCATTTGCACAAAAATAGTAGCCAAAATAGTTGCATGCTTACTTAAGAAAAGAGGGGCAAGAATCCTTATTTCCCATAAAAATAACATCATGAAAATCCACATTTTCCCTACTTACTACCATCCAAATTTTCTACTTTTTGTATTTTAATTATAAAATCACACACACAAACGGAAAGAAAGAAGAAGAAATTGTTTAAATTATCATCTGAGATATACATCAGAATGCAGTTTGGTTTTTCCAAACTAAATTGAATATATTCTTATCTTGTGCTTGAACATTATACTGTGAGGCAACTAAAAACAATACAATTTTTATCATGTTATTAGCTGCAATTTTAATTCCATTTTGTAAACAAAAATTAACTGAACCAATTGAAAGTGGTTTTATCAAAAAAGGATGCATTGATAAAAAAAATACGTGTACATACTAACCTATTCTTTAGAAGAAATTTTTGTAAAATAAAATAGCAAAATCGTCCGAAAAAAATAAAGTCTGATTTTATAGACACCAATGGGCCAAATAAAGCTATCTAAACAAGTAAAAAAGGCAATATTCTAAATGTTTTTCTCAACATTTTAAATCTTATTAAATTGGAAAACTGCGATAGAAAACAAGATTTTCTTATTTCTAAGTAGCATTTATTTCAGCTCGTTTATTAATTTAAATTTTTGGAATGAAGCATTTATACGAGGTTAGAAACAAATACAATTCATGCAGCATAGTGAACAAATCTAAAGTTAATCGTTTGTGGTTCATACCACAGTTAAAGGGTTAAATGCCTTTAAAAACAATCAAAAATTGGACAAATATACTGTAAAGCATAAGGGTTATGGGTGGTAGCCAAACCAAAAATCAGTAATTAGTTTTCCACTGAAATTTGGATGTTGGTATCTTTGCACTACATTTATATTGAAAGAGTATTTTTATTTTTTTTCCAAATGGAAGTTTTTACATATTTTAAAAATTGCATAAAAAATTTATACGGAAATATTAGATTGGGGTATTGGGTTAAAAAATTTGCAGTGCTGAGTTTTTTTTTTTTTTTTTTTTTTTTTTTTTTACAAAAATAGTAGCTGGGACTGGAAAATAGTCTCCTTTTTTCTGGTTTTCCTCTAAAATAGTCGCTTTTGAAGGGTTTTGGGCTAAAATAGTAGCCATAGTTGCCTGATGCTGAAAATAGTCGCTTTTAGTAGCATTTTAGTTGCAAATGGCAGCCCTGCCTTTAGAAAACAGCAGACACACAAAGTTCTATGCTTATCAATATAGGCATAGTTTTTAATCTGAAACAATATACTGAACTAACTTTTGAAAAATCGGGTTAACCCGAACCCAATTTGCAAGAATCTGCACTCAGCCTGAAATCGACTCTAATCAAAAACAGAGTTAATCCGACCTACAACAACAAAAATTATTGCCGAGAGGGGATTTTCTCCCCTCCCCCCTCTGCTGTAACTTTTCAGAATATTTTCTGTTAATTTCAGATTTTTTTTTTTTACTCAGAAAGGCAGATAAATGCTGATGCCTTAATTAATTAGCACTACAACTACAACAGCAGCAAGACTAGATTTATATGATATATTGCGCATTGCAGACTATTTTTGAAAACATTATTCGCGTTGAAGATAGTTCTGCCACTGGGCTCCCTCCCTCCCCAAGAAACTCTTGAAATGGCTCCCCTGCAGTAAAATCTGCAAAGAAGGAGTTGAAAAGGACTTTTTTCCGTTTGAGAAAGAATTATAGACAAGTGAAGTTTAGCTTAGTTTCACTATAACACACCTATGCTCTTCAGAAGTGCTTTATAGAAAGTGTAAAGATTTCCTACTTAGTGTTATAAAATTTTTATGGTAGCGAAACACAAACATTGAATATTTAATCCAGAGAAATATATTTATTTCTTTTGATTATTTACACTGAAATCTTTTTGTTTTACAGAAAATATATAGTTGATTCGTTGTCTATTTCATTAACTAATTGCCAAATATCGCTCCAGGAATGCAAGTCCCAGTTCCGAAGAAAAGTTCGATTATTTAGTGGTGACAGGGTGTCCCACCAGTTGCAAACACGCTGACGGTGAATTACAACTATTTCAGAATCGAGACGTGATGTCTATGGTCTTTTCTTCCTTTTTGCTGGTGTTCAGCAATGTTCAAACCTCCGGACGTGGTGTCCGGCCGATAAAATCCTATCTCTTTTCCGGGAGATGATTCTCCACCTTTGGCAGGTCTGATAATCTCCGACCTCCTCTCTTGATTCCCAACTTTCAACTCCCGAGTCCTCTTTTTTCGCTGCTCGCTGAAGGAGAGGAGGGTGGGGGGTTATTGGGCGTTTACCGGTTTCTCAAAGCCCAATAAAGTCTGTTCACCCTCTCTAATTGGGAAATCAGCGTTCATACCTGGCGCCTTGTTGCCAATTTCTGTCTTCTCGTAAAATCAGGGAAATACCCTCGTTTCTTTGTCTATGTAGAAAAATCATATTGATCACCTTCCCACTGAACCAAATTCTGCACGTCAATTTTCCTTTGAGCACCCCAGACACCGCGGCGTTGACTTGGTCGTGGGAAAATACCTTTCCCAGGCGTGAGAAAATAGTCTTGGATGGAAAGCTTCATTCAATATTCCCACATAATTTAATGAAGTCTTTACAGCACTCCCTCCAACAGATGGGATTTTTCACATGGCTGAAAAATCTTAGTCGCGATCCAGTCAGACTCTTGCTTTATTCAAATCAGAGGTCTTAACCCTGGTCGCACATTTTATATAAAAATACATTTTCTAAAACAAATTTAAATTTAAAACTAAATTATACTCAAATTACAATGATAAGAATTTTAAAATATATGTACACTTCTTTCTCCTTAACTTCCTTAGTCAATTCTACTTAAACAATCAAAATGAGGCATGTGTGTCCCTGGTTTGTATTTGATTGAATAATGATAATTTTGCAGAATCAAATTCGAACGTAACAACCGGGGATTATACACATCATTATTTTTCAGCCAACTTAAAGGATCGTGGTCATCCAAATGATGCCTTAATTTCATCATAACATAAATTATCGCGGCACATTTCTTTTCGCTCGTAACAATTTTTAACTTAGGTAGTGTAAATATCCTGCTCGAAAATCTTGCCTGGTGCCCTTCACTATTTATTTTCCCTTTTTGGACGGGCCTCGAGTATTTTAAACAACAGAAGGGATCCCATCCCGCATGCTCTATCCAAAAACAACGCCTTCAACTCCCTCGCCTAAATCTGACTCACCTATTATCCCGCCTCTAAGAATCTCGGCTTGTCTCTGTGAAGTTCCATAGAAGAGAATCCTCACTGGTAACTCGCTTGCTAACTCCATCTTATGGGCGATTAAATCCAGCCCGTAATCGGTCACTAGTTTTTCTGAATATTCGTCTCCTTTCCATTTTTCAAACCCTATTCTGAGAGCTGTCACTAAATATTTATTTCTGCTTTCAAAAAGGGGTATGGTTCTCTCCGTGTCCGTGTACCAACACGTCATAATACTCGCAACATATCCACTGGACAAAAGAATTTCTTTCCCTTCAGCATTTCCCTTTCTTAAACCTAAGCAGGGGTCGCTAGATTCGGTGTATGTTTCATTTCCCTCCAAAACATTCGGCCAAAAATAATCCTTATACATTTCGTCTCTAGACCTTTTCATGCCTAACTGCCCCACTATACTGTCCTGACCCAGCGATAAAATCCCCCTTTTCGAGCTTAACGGAACAACAAATTTATCTCTTCCTAAACAAACATTATCCGTTATTGTTCTGACTACTGACTCCTTTTCCATGTCAAAATGGGAAGCCTTATCCGCAATTCCTTCGCTAATAGGGTCCACCGTGACTTCCGCCTTTTCAGCTGTTTGCAAGTCTAGCTTACTAATCTGAGCTAAATTCACCACTGAATCTTCCTTTTCAAATGGGGGTGGAAAAATTTCTTTATCTTCCTCACCTCCCGATTCCCCTATCTTTATCCCGCTGGGTTGGAGTCCGAAATTCTCCGTTACTTCTTCTATCTGCATCGCCCGTTTCTCGCTTGTCAAACGACATTTTGAAATATCTGCCCCCTTCCCCGCTAATGGCATACCTTTAGTTTCGGTTTTCAGACGCGCGCTTTGTCTTGTGAGCATTGCTCTAAAAGAATGGGGTTTAGATTTCTGTTTCTGAATTAATTCATGAGTTCTATTTCCTAACAAGTAATAATTCATATCTATATCTTTGTCGACAACTGCTGCCTTCGCCCTCATTCTCTCACCGGAATTTAATAATATTTCAACTTCCGCAATAGGTAATCGGCGACACCTATTATCCATTATTTGTTTAACCCAAACATTTTCTCCTGTATATTGATCCGCTGTTACATCATGAGCACTAAGGACATCAATATTAGTACCTGAGTCACGTAATATGGTCATTTCCTTCCCATTAATTAACCCTTGACTTAAATAAGGTTTGAAAGACTCTTCTAAATGGTCTAAGCCCGCTACATGATGAATCGACTCTGTTTTTTCTAACTGTTCTAATTCAGGACATGAATGCCTGTAGTGACCTTGTTTTTTGCAAAGATAGCAGGTAATCTCTCTTCTTCTATCGAATGCTTCATTCCTATTTCTAACAACCTCTTTATTCCTCCAATTCGAATTAATTTCCGCCGCCCTACCATCAGATTTTGGTTTTCCTGGCACCTTATTTCGCTCCAACGGTTTCTCATTACTTTGGAATTTAGGAAGCCCTGGCGGTCTTAAATTTTTTCTAGCTGAGTCATAAGCGTCTAACTTCTTAGTCAACTCAAAAGGAGTGTTCATCGAACTCCACGAATCGATAAAATGTTTAATTTCAGGATTCACTTTACGTTTCAATTGATCTGTAATAATTAGATCTCTGAGTTGATCATAAGTCGTTATTTCAAGCCCGCTTAACCATTGGTCAAAATAATTAGAAATATCGAAAACAAAATCTCGCCAATTTTTATTTTCAGGTTTTTTCGACATAACAAATTTGAGTCTGAAATCCTCTGCCGATAACTGATACCTTTCTAGCAATATCCTTTTCACATATTCAAAATCGTCCGTTTGCTCTGCGTCTTCTTTCAAAATTAATTCGCTTAATTCAGCAGGAAGTAGTCCCAATAATTGTGTCACCCAATGATTTTTGCTTATCTGGGCCTTCTGCACCTGTCTTTCAAATAAATTGAGATAAATAGAAATTTCGGATTTTTCTGGGTTGAATTTTGGAAGAATAGATTTCAACGCAATTTTTGATTTGCCCTCGTTTTGACTCGAAGTTAAACTAGCTTCATCTAATCCTCTTTCTACCCTCAATTTAGCCAATTCATGTTCGCGTTCTAACGCTTTTGATTTCTCATCCCTCTCAAATGCCCTCAATTTTTCTCTTTCCGCTTTTTCCTCAGATTCATTTTGCAATCTCTCTTACTCTATGATCGCGAATTGTCCCAGTGCTAGCGATTCTTCGTAACCTGGAGATTCAGTCAGTTTATGAATGATATGGAAAACTTTATCCGATTCGTCAATCGCTATGTGCCAAATTCAATTGCTAATTCTTTCAAGTCGCACTTTTTTTTCCCTGACCACATAGACATTTTTACTGATAGATCAATCTACAATTATTATTCAAAATAACTCTTAACCTAAACTCTAACGTTTTAAAAACTTTCCCATAAAGCAATTTTAATCAATATATCATTTCACAATAGCATTACAATAAATACAATATCAATAATAACATAAAAAACCTTTATCATTATTCAACCAAATGCAAATGTATTTTCTCATATACATTCCCAGAACTATTTCAAATTAAACATTCTAAATTAGAAATAAATTCACAATAAATTATACCTGAAGGTAATCTTTTTTTTTCTCTTTCCCATTAACTTAATTAACAAGGCTGCTCCACTTTATACACTGCCAAAATCCCTTTTGCATTTAGTAATATTAACTCACCCAGAATTTCAATTACACCAAAACGAATTATTTGTAAAATTCTACAGAATTACACCCCTACACTTAATTTGCCTAATAATTAATGTTAATCATTTTTTTCATTTTGAGAAACTGAAGAAAATTATGTTTCATAGCCTCAATCCAAAAGTACTAAACAAAATCATTACCAAATTTTACATAAACAATACAATATACTACCGACCAAGATTTTAATAAAACCCACAAAAAGACCTCTGAAATGAACAAAATAAAAATTCTAACCTGGAATCTCCTGAGTTCAGATCACCTCCTTGGTTACTTTCACACTCCTCTGTAGGGTCTGAGATCCGGTACTCTGTTTCTGTTTCACTTCTATAAGCTCTCAGGGTTCTAAAAACTCCGGAACACTGTTCTGGGCTTTCTGGTAACTTCTCGTCGATGCACTCTCGCTTCTCATTTTGCCTGGTTGCGGCTAATCCACTCTCGTTGCACTTGCTTCTTATCTAGCCTGGTTGCGGCTAATCCACTTTCCTTGCACTTGCTTCTTATCTAGCCTGGTTGCGGCTAATTCCACACTCATTGGACTTGCTTCTAATTCAGCCTGGTTACGGCCAGTTAATCTTAAGACAAAAACCCACCGCTGCCACCACTGTAAAGATTTCCTACTTAGTGTTATAAAATTTTTATGGCAGTGAAACACAAACGTTGAATATTTTATCCAGAGAAATATATTTATTTCTTTTGATTATTTACACTGAAATCTTTTTGTTTTACAGAAAATATAATAGTTGATTCGTTGTCTATTTCATTAACTAATTGTCAAATATCGCTCCAGGAATGCAAGTCCCAGTTCCGAAGAAAAGTTCGATTATTTAGTGGTGACAGGGTGTCCCACCAGTTGCAAACACGCTGACGGTGAATTACAACTATTTCAGAATCGAGACGTGATGTCTCTGGTCTTTTCTTCCTTTTTGCTGGTGTTCAGCAATGTTCAAACCTCCGGACGTGGTGTCCGGCCGATAAAATCCTATCTCTTTTCCGGGAGATGATTCTCCACCTTTGGCAGGTCTGATAATCTCCGACCTCCTCTCTTGATTCCCAACTTTCAACTCCCGAGTCCTCTTTTTTCGCTGCTCACTGAAGGAGAGGGGGGTGGGGGGTTATTGGGCGTTTAACGGTTTCTCAAAGCCCAATAAAGTCCGTTCACCCTCTCTAATTGGGAAATCAGCGTTCATACCTGGCGCCTTGTTGCCAATTTCTGTCTTCTCGTAAAATCAGGGAAATACCCTCGTTTCTTTGTCTATGTAGAAAAATCATATCGATCACCTTCCCACTGAACCAAATTCTGCACGTCAATTTTCCTTTGAGCACCCCAGACACCGCGGCGTTGACTTGGTCGTGGGAAAATACCTTTCCCAGGCATGAGAAAATAGTCTTGGATGGAAAGCTTCATTCAATATTCCCACATAATTTAATGAAGTCTTTACAAAAGGTTTTAAGTCTTAAAGAATACCTGAAAAAAAAACGGCACCTGTCTATAACTGAAAACTTTCATAATATTTTTAAATTTTACTTGCTAAGACAAAATGGAATTTTTCAGAGGTATTTTGAGATTTCGTATTAGAAGCAGGGTTGATAAAAATCACGATTTTTTTTTAAAAATCAAAAAAATCGGATTTATTTGATTTAAATCTGATTTTTTTTATTAATATTATTTGTGTACTGTGCATGTATTTAATTTTCTCTGCATAGATTTAGTACACATATCTATTAATTCTATTACAGTTCCTAGATAAAAATCAAAAGAATTTAAATAAAAAAAATTGTTGCAAACAAATTCAGATTTACTTAAACTTAAAATCATATTATTCTACTATTAAATTGTTATAGATAAGATATACCTATGTGTTATGTGTATAAATTTCTAGCTAATTTAAGTTATTAAATTTTATATTAAGGTATTACTCCAATAATATATATAATATCTAATCACATAATAAATGCAGCAAAGAATGCTAAATATATATGTATATTTCAACCAGTGTTGGCCAATTATTGCCTAAGTGGAAAAAACCGTCCTGGCAAAAATTACTAGTATTTTAAAACAGGGTTTTAAGGATTTTATTTTAATTACATGATTTCAATGTTTAAATCATAATTTTAACAGATTAAAATCAGTGGTTTAAATTACAATCTTGATCAATTTCTGTTTTTGCCAATTTTTGTCTGTTTTTTTTTTTTTTTTTCACTTTTTGCCACTGTCCTGACAAAAATATATTTTTGCCGACAAAAAGCCAACCCTAATTTCAACTGATTCAGATTCAATAATGTCATCTTTATCACATAAACTGTTAGTTTTTTTTTTTTTTTTTTTTTTTTTCCACAATCTTCACCATTTCTAGACTATATGGTTTGCAGATTGCTTTCAGACATTTTCCAGAAATAGTTTTTTTTGTTTGTTTGTTTGTTTTTTCTCCTGTAAAATAAAGCCACATTGGATCTTTCTTTTTGCCAGCCATTTTTCTTATGTATCAATTTATCCAAAAGCCGTAAATGATATTCTTGTCCCAACTGGTGTTTCACACTATACTATATTAATGATTACAGAACAGTTACAAGACGCATGGTAATCACATAACAAAAAGTTCGAAGTTATCAATTGTCAGGGTTATCCAACCCTCAGCCATTGACAATTTCAGTAATCAATCATGTTTACTTAACAGTAGAAATGACTGTTTAGCTTAGAAATAAGGTATAATAACATATCTTATATTTTCCATTGCAGTAAGCAATGAATTCTAGGAAATTTAAAGGCAAAGGGATCAGTCACAGGGATTAAATTATTGTTATAGAAGAAACATGAAACTGGAATTCTATAATTCTATGTTAGACAAACAGTCTAAATATATATTATGTTACAATTAGTCCTTGTATCGATCGTATTATATGATCAATACATCACCCATCAACAAATGAGATATTGAAATTTGCAGGTCTATGCAACTAAAACATAAAACAAACTTGTGAATCGTGTATAATCTACTTTAGAGGAAGTAACTCCTCACTGAAAATACTATCATATTCAATACTATTATATTAAATACTTTTATAATGAATATATTTAACTTTAGCTTCAGCATCTAACTTGCAAAAATGAAGTGATCATTCAGGAAAGACATAAGTTTAAAAATGAAAGAGCATTTATCAGTATTTATTTTGGGATGCACTATGGATAAATGATATTTTGAATTTAAGGTTGCATTTACTTTCATAAAATAATTATTTTCAACTTATAAAAGTTTTATTTAACATTATTAAAAGGTAATTTTTAATCTGACATGAATGATGACATTTATTTGAACACGAATGTTTAGTTTAATCCTTATTTAGCTTGTAAATATCAATGTTAAAATTACTGATTTAAATCAAAGATTTTTTTTAAAAAATCATTTGATTTAAATCACGATTTAAATCAAGCTGATTTAAATCAAACAACCCTGATTAGAAGTATTACTGTCTTTGTATCTATGATTCAGTAAACGTTTCTCGTTAGAGAGGTTGTGTGGGAGAGGGGGGCTTACAGACCCCCGAACTCTATCCTTGGATATGCCACGACCTTAACCCCCCCCCCCCCCCCCTTCAAGAAAGTTCTGAAATGGCGCCTCTGGTTGAACTATGTGTAGACATAAAAATAGTTATTTGAAGCTAACTTCTAAGTGATTAACGTAAAAATGACACTTAATACTTGAATATGAGGAATATCTTGTTACAACTACAATAAATAAACAAAATATAAAGTAAATAAACAGGGAATCCTCAGAGATTTTTCACTACTAGGGATAGAAACGTCTCAGATACACCAAAAATAAAATAACAGATGGATTGAATTAATTCACTGAAACTTGAAACAATATTTTAGAGAGAGATCTCAAACATAACACAAAATAGAGCAAAATCTTATTTACGCAGTTCTTCTCTCCAAACACTATACACCTCAGCAAAAATTCAGAGTCCTACAGTTATTGGAACTATGTCTTGGACGGGGCTCGTTGGTTATACCCGAAAATATCATTTGAGTTCAACCCGAGCTCATGAAATAAAATTAATACACATTTTAATGCAATTGTGAAAAACTAGCCTACACCATCTCTCTAATATAAATTGTATAATTTATGTAGGTAAATAAACACTTAGACAACAAACCCTCGATCACGGACACTCCCGAATAGCGACATCTCTATTTAATAAACAATTTTTCGATTTCCAACATCTACCTACATGTATACATTTTTACCTCTAAATGGGGACAAATTCCGCGCTCTTGAGTTCTCGTTATTCAGAGGTCTTACTGTATAAATATTGAAATAATTCTTTTCTACGGATGCACCGAATAGTAATTTTGGCCGAATTCTCCTTATATTTCAGCAGGGTTCATACAGACTTGAGAAGAAAAAAAATCTAAGTCTAGAAAAGTTCTAAGGAGTACAAGAATTTTAAAGGACTTACCGTAATTTTTCATGTATGATGCCATGACCTCGCGTAACACGCACACCCACCCTAATTTTTAATCCTAATCCTAATCCTAATAATATTATAAATCTGATTGTGTGCAAATGTTAGGCTGAAGCCAGCGTCAAAATGAAGCATTTAATTATCCTGTATCTTTGCATATAAGTTGATTATAACCCTCATATGAACATAGGCTATTGTTTGTTTATTTTATTTCAATATTTTTCTTAATAATTCAAAATTTCATTATTTTCATAGAGAATAAATGGACATTTTTTCGTATATTTTAAAATGGTTGGTTGGTTTGGTTGGTTTGGCCCAAAGGGCCCGGTTTTGCAGCTTTTTTTTAAATGGTTAAATTTATTTTACCGTTGCTAATATTTTATCGTTGCCAATATGAAATAAAACCCCTGAGTAATAATTTTTAATCAACAATTTATTTTCACGTGAAAAATATCCATGTGAAAAATGAAAAGGAAATGAATTATTTAAGATTTAAACAGAATATGAAATGATGTCATATTAGAAATAAAACGTGCGTTTTCAAATATTTGATAATAATACAAAGTGCTTAAATACGAGTAAGTATGGAAAGCAAGCTAATATGATGTCATATATATAAAAATAAAACAGATTTGTTTTGATGTTAAAATAAAATGATCTTGGGTTATCAAATTATTTGTGATTAATTTCTCTTATTTTTTTCTTTTTCTTTTTCACATGAAAGGAATTATTTTAAATGTACATAATATATGTATTTTAAATGTATGTGTTGTAAATTAAAGTTCTGTGTTTTAAATGAAATGAGTGAAAGATTTATATTTTTAATGAATTCAATACAAATGATGGGATAGGTTGGCGATTTATCGTCTGCACACGGCTAACATAAAGTCACCATATTTTTAAATTATATTTTAAAAAGTAAAAAAAATATTGGATGGCAAATGTCAATGATATGCATCGCAAAATTATCCGTATCGAAAATCAGAAAATCTTAATAAAAATAACTATAATTTTTAAAAGAAAGTTGCTTTTCTCATAAAAGCTAAAGATTTAATATGATTATGTCGAAGTAACAGCATTTTCCCTCTATCATTTTCCCACAATCGAAACACATTTGTAAATAGTCGTTTCGAACCGGAATTTAATATTACATTTCTTTTAGTTTTAAAACAGGAAAAACTTTGTTGTTTTTAAAAAAAGCTTTTTTTAAAGTTGTTTCATAATAGATTTTTGCAAAGTCTTGTAGGATAAAAAAAAATTGCATAGATTTTAAAGCAATGTTTAAGTAAAATTACAATATTTTTTAAACTTAAAAATCAACAATGTTATCGAAAAGAAAATTGATTTTACCAACAAATTCACGTAATGCAAAAGCAAAGAAGAAATCAAAAAGTAATGAATATTTTCTTCCAGCCGAATTGTGTAAACCTGAACAAGCCGATCTTGCCAATTCATAACATTATAAACGTGAAAGCGCGTTCTATATAGTAGAATTTTTTTTTTTTACATATAAGTAGAACATTTCCGAGAATAGGAAGGTTAGGGGTCTAAAATTAGGTCCATAGTCAATTTGCCTTTTTTTTTATCAAGTGAAATTTGGCGCAAAATTAAATACATCGTTGTAACCAGATTTGTTTTTTGCGTGGTAAACACTTAATGGTATTTTAGATGATCATTTCCCCGCTCACCTTTGATGTCAACTATGACTGTAAAACATATTAAAAAATATTAGCCGATAATTTTCTAATTTTCTTATTGCTTCATGATGTAAATAGACATCCTGTTTCATACTTTAAACCTGAATTGGTCATGCCATTGTCGTTTAATTTTTATTCCTAATCCTAACCCTAATCGTATCCTATCCTAATCCTGATAATAACTTTAAAAGGGTCGTTTACATACTACACTCTAATCCTGATTCAATCCACGCCGATACCATCATTGTATTTCCGACCCCGTATACAATGAAAAAGCCGGTATGAAGATGAAACTAGCCTAGGTCATTTTCACCCCTGCTAGCTCCTAGGGCATTAGTCCAGCATTTACCCATGATTCCTGTCGGGTAAACAAACAGCGCCAGTTCACCGGTTAGGGTGTTGGTGTCTCCATCTTTTGAAAGTTTTGTCAGTGCTTTTATTTTTGCGCTATTTATTGTTTTTTTACAACTTTATTTTAAGTTCTTTTTTGTTTTCAAAAATGCAAAATTACGTCAATTCTTCGCGATGGACGGTCGAAAATTTTGCTTTCTGCGATTTTTCTGATCTTCATGAAAATAATTTGTTTTTAAACTTTTAGACTAATATAGTAGAGTTTGCCCCCCAAGTTTTTTGATTTTTTACCGATTTTTAATAAGATTTTCAATACGATTCTTGGCGGGGGTTTTTTCGGTTCTGCTGCGATTTTTTGCAATCATTAAGAAAAAAAAATCTGTTTTAAATTTTTAGCCTAATATAGTAAATTTTGTCCGCCACGATTTTGGAAGTTTTTGCAATTTTCAATGCAATTTTTAGCCCCCCCCCTTTTTTTTTTCTTTCCGCGATCATTTTTTGATAACCACAAAAAGAATTCTATTTTAAACATTTAGCATAATAAATTAAATTTTGTCTCCCGCGATTTTTAATACGATTTTTTGCTTTGTTGCGCTTTTGTGCCAATTTTTTTTATATTGAAAAACGAATTCCTGTTAGAATGTTTTAGCTCTCACTGTAGTAAATTTCAAAGTAACTGTAGTAAATTTCAAAGTAACTGTAGTAAATTTCACTAAAGTAAAATTAAAGGTTTTTTTTTTTTTTTTTTTTTTTTTCGTTTTCTCGGCGATTTTTCAACATTAATAATAAGGAATCCGGTTTTAATCTTTAAGTTTAATAAAAAAAAAAAAAAAAAAAAAAAAGAAGTTCTCTTTTCAATAAAGTTTATTCGCAATTACGTACAGGGATTTTTGGAATTTTATCCCGCGTTTTGCGGCGATTATATTTTTATTTATTTATTTATTTTATGTTCGTAAGAGTAATTTGGTTTCAAGATTATTTTCTATATTGATTAGTGCGATATAAAAAACTCCTTTGACAAAGAAAATTCAAGGTGAATTTATTATCGAGTTAAATACTTCACTGTTGATAGTTGTGTTTTTGAAAATAGTATTACTATTGTAAAATTAAATCTTCATATAGGTAATTTGAAATAATAAGGTAATTTTCTCCGCATATCATAATTTTTCTATTTAATTTCTATAATATATTGTGAAGTTTGCTCCAGTAGGTTTATCTATTTATTTATTTTTAGCTTGATAATCTCTGATTGCTTTATAATATTGATTTCGATATCGTAATAAATGAGACTTCCCCAAGGCAAAATAAAGGAAAATTAGGTCTTAAAGATTTACCTTATTTTTAATAGCAATTTTCTTTTAAATATTACCAATAGGCGATTTTTGATAGTTTATTAACAGAAAAATCTGCTTTTTGTAATGCACGTATTATAATTATATGTTAATTGATATACCATGCTATCAGGCATGATATTGTTATTATGGAGAGCAACATCAGTACAGGCACTTCGTCTTTTTTTTTAAGTAACTAAATATTTTTTTAATGAGAGTCAAAAATGTAAATTATTACAGACTATATAAAAAAATCTTTTGAGAGAAATGGTGTGTTTTTGTAATTACCAAAAAATATAATAAATAACGAAGGGTTTGTACTGATGTTGCTCTCCACAATAATAATAAAGCCCAGTAGCATGACAGAGATCTGCACGGGCCAGGCCCGGTCATACTTTTTCTGAAAGCTCGGGCCTTACTGTTTTCCTGAAGGATTGGGTCGGGCCGGTCTAACTTATTTTTTCTGTACCGAGCCGGCACTGGTTTCATTCTTCCTACTCTTCACAGGCCGAAATTTTTTAGTCCCGGTTTTGCCCTGGCAAACTTGGTAGGCATATTTGTTTAAAACTTTAATAAAAACTATAATACACTTTCTATTTTTCATGGACTTGGCAAAAATTAGAAATAGAATTGTGAACATTATTAAGCTTTTTACAAATAAAAACTGTTTATATTTTCTAATTGTAGTAACGTGGCAAAATTATAAATCTAATTGGCAAACGTCAAGAACTATCTATTTTTGTTTGCCAATGGGTTGGCAGATACTGAAATTTCACTTGCTAATTTAAGGTCCCCTCCCCCTCCATTAAAATTTCTTAGCGATGGCCCTGAAAGGGCCGTAGCGACCCAATGGGGGGAGAGTCGGGCAGAGTCAGGTCTGAAACTAGAGAGGGTCAGTTGGGGCTTGTGCCCCAGGCGCCAGAATTTCATTTTCACAGATAATGAAATTAGTCAAAAATGCTCCCACAGTTTTAACATTAGCTTGCCATTAATTGTCTTCGCTTAACATTATGTGTCCTCATTTAGATAAATAATGTTAAGCATGTCGATAATGTTTTATAATTACGATGAAAATGTTTTATTTGTAATAATTAAAATTCTAGTTTTGGTTTAAGAAATAAAATGGAATTTTAGTCTTTTCTGGGACCCCCTATAAAATGGATTTTGAAGTGTAAGTTTTACTCTTTGTATTAGGTTTTCTTGTAAATACTAGTAGAATATGGTTTATTCATTTAATGCCAAGTTAGCAGTATTAGTAATATTTAAAAAAAAAAAAAAAAAAAAAAAAAAATCTTACGTAGTTTGATTATTTTAAATTTCTTAAATGTAAACAAATTTTATACATCTGTTTTCTTAAAAAAAAAAAATTATAGTTATCACATTATTTACTTATTTTTAAAAAAAGTTTGAGTAATGGTGAAAAAACGATTGCGTCATAAGGGCGGCAAAATAATGCTCGCCTTAAGCAGAAAATTGTCTAGCGGTGATCTTGGCTCTGGTGTTACAAAGATATCAATCAAAGTTTGCATTAACAAAAAGCGGTCAGACATTTTAATTCTCAATAAAGCAAAAGAACGAAGATTATCACACGCGAAAAGGACTGTAGGAGGTTTCTGTTTATGTTTACACCGGAAGTTTGTACCGCAGTTCCCTAATCAGCCAATCATAATTCAGAAGGAAAAATTACGCAGCTTCCGGTTTTTTGCAGGGGAGGGGTTTTATGCTTGCGTTTGTAAATGGGTGCAAAATGAAAGCAGGAACGATAGTGGCATATTAACACGTCCTGTAAATCCGGTTTGATACCAAGTGATATTGTAAACGCTGCTAAAGAATATTCTTTGACACGAATATGTAAATTAAATCAATATCCATAAATGGAATGAATGGAAAATAGATTAAATAGAAATGGCAAAATAAAATAACAAGAAAGTACCTTTATTCGACACCTAACCCTAGAAAAAGCGTAAAAAATTTCAAGCGCATGAAATAAATTAAAATAATCTTATATATACTAACAAAAATATGTAAATTTAGATCATCAGATTTGTGTCGTCGGTATTTATTTGCTTATAGTGTTCTTGAAGCGATAGAGAAAATATCGAGGTTAAATTGGGCAGAATTTAAAGTACTTTCCAGCAACCTTTATTTACATTTTAGAATCGCATCAGATTGTTATATCTTTGTGAAATAGCTATCAATGTATAAAATCCACAAGCAGTTTGTTCACTATTTACACCACTTGAAGCGTGAAGCACTTAATTTAATATATACATAAACAAGATAATGTAGTAAGAAATATATAACATATGTCTATGCAAATAAACAATATATCATTGCCCATTTAGCAATGCACACATATACAAATTGTACACCAAATACCATCTAATAGGCACTGTTGTATAGAAGAATTCTCCCAGTGCTGTTTTTCGTTTTACGAAGAGGAATTCCTCGATTTTCACGATTTTACTTGGTCCTCCTTTTTTCATTAGTTGCAGCTTCATTTTCGCGATTGTATATATTATTTGGCATGAAATTTCACTTTTTTAAGAATGGGTTATGTCAAGGCCCCTATAGCAAAGAAATACCGTATGGTCTCCTATAAAATGTGATAAAGCTTTGGTTAATTATATATGTTGTTAATTATCAAGGGAAATGTTTTGCTAAATTAATGCATTTATTCTTTTTTTAATGTTACGTGAACGAAGTCACGGGTAACAGCTAGTAATATTATAAATCTGATTGTGTGCAAATGTTAGGCTGAAGCCAGCGTCAAAATGGAGCATTTAATGATCCTGTATCTTTGCATATACATTGATTATACCCCTCAGATGAACATAGGCTGGTTTTTGTTCTTTTTATTCAAATATTTTTCTTAATAATTCAAAATTTCGTTATTTTAATAGAGAATAAATGGACATTTTCCCATAAAATTTAACCATTTTACTTTATCGTTGCTAGGGCTTTGATCGTTGCCAATAAATAAAAACACGGAAAAATAATTTTTCCTCAACAATTAATTTTCAATTGAACGATTTTCACATGAAAAATGAAAATGAAAAAGAATTCAAAATAAGATGAATTTCTGTGATATTTGAAACAAAAATATGGAGTATTTGTTATTATACATGAAGTATGAATATCGGTTACATTAAAAAGATCTTTTTCTGTCAAAAAACTGTGTTATAATTAGAAGGAAAAATGAACAATAATTATATTCTTAAAAATAGATTCCGCTTGGACCATGGAACTATGAAAAGGATCCTCCCCGGCTTGGACAAATATGACGTCATAAATAAAACATGTGTTTTCAAATAGTCGTAATCTCGTAATAATACAAGGAGCATGAATATCAATGTATAATGAAAGTAGATAGATAATGGACGTAATATTTAAGATGAAAAACTGAAATATTTTTTATTGATACTGATTAATAATTAGCTTGAGTACCAGTTACATACAAATGTGAGTTTTCCGCTAAAATTTATGTCCTGATTACCAGAAAAAAAAATTAACAAGAATTATGGCATTAAAAAGAGATTTCTCTGAGGAAAATGTGACGTCATATTTGAAATAAAATGGGAATTTTCATATGTGTTTTACAAGGAGCGGGAATTAATTCCGTACATTAATAATACAAGGATCAGTAAGTATAGAAAGTAGATTAGTTTCCCGACATATTTAAAACGAAAAATTGAATTTTTTTTTATCTATACCGATTATTAAGCATGAATAGAGCGCCTAGAATAAATAGTGTGGAAACCGGCTATCCTTGCAATGCTTTAAAAAGTGCTAAAAAGTTGTAGCCTATAAATGTGCAACGGTGCTCCTACGATAATATTGCAACCAGAGACAAAACAATGCGTATCACATTTTTTAGCCATGCTTTCATAATTTTAAAAAAGCTTATAAAAATCCCTAAGCCAGAGGAGGATATAATTTAAGTATTTAAAATAATACTTACCACCAGCCGAAACATTCTAATACATTGTTTACATTGAGAAGAGAATGCAAATGGCGCTGCGATCCCATCGTTATCTTATCAGCAACGTTGTACATATTCTTTTTAAATGCTAAAGATGTAAATTAACAACCTAATATAAATTAAAATAACTGTTATTCATTGTTTTACATGTTTCGACTCTTTCCGAGACATTTTCAAAAACAAAATGAGAATATTCCAAAGTTGCACGGGCTTTGAAGTTATTATTTTCCAAAAATTACGCACATTATCTATTATTTTTTACTTGGTTGTTTATTTTCATATCTGTGACCATGGAGTAACTCGAGCCACAGTTTCGGTAAATTAAAAGAAGCCGCATCGTTACATATTGTATTTTTGTGTGTTAGTATCTCTATGGTTTCTCTTATTATGGGTGAATAGTATAGACTCGGGGGAAATATTATTTTACTTTCATTGAAATTTATTTGGATGCTTTCTTGATATAATCTTGCCAGGGCTGTAGTTTTTCTATTATATTTAATATCAGCTATATGCTCTTTTTTACTGCAATTAAATTTCCTGCTGGTCATGCCTATGTAGTAATTCTTGGATCCTTAATAAAATCTTGGATCCTTAATATCTTCCTTAATAAAAGGTATTTCATATACTCCTGAATAATTCTCAAAATTAATTGGTTCAATTTTACTGCAAATGATATTCTTTAATTTCTGAGGTGGTTTGGCTATTAAGCAGATATTGAACCGTTTAAGGCTGTGTTTTAATTTTTGAATAATTTTGAATAGAAAAACTACAGCCCTGGCAAGATTATATCAAGAAGAAACAATCCAAATAAATTTCAATGAAAGTAAAATAATATTTCCCCCCAGTCTATACTATCCACCCATAATAAGAGAAACCATAGAGATACTAACACGCAAAAATACAATATGTAACGATGCGGCTTCTTTTAATTTACCGAAACTGTGGCTCGAGTTACTCCATGGTCACAGATATGAAAATAAACAACCAAGTAAAAAAATAATAGATAACGTGCGTAATTTTTGGAAAATAATAACTTCAAATCCCGTGCAACTTTGGAATATTCTCATTTTGTTTTTGAAAATGACTCAGAAAGAGTCGAAACATGTAAAACAACGAATAAAAGTTATTTTAATTTATATTATGTTGTTAATTTACACCTTTAGCATTTAAAAGGAATATATTATTACAAGGTGTTATAATTTATTATATTGTTTAACGTTGTACATTTATTGGATTCAATTTTTTAGTACTATTTTGTAGCAGATTTCCACACTATGTATTCTAGGCGCTGTAGCATGAATATCAGTTACATACAGATGAGAGTTTTTTGTCAAAAACCACACCATGATTATTAGGGAAAGAAAAATAAATACAAATCTATTATATTAAAATCTGACTGCCTGTTTGTATTTCGCAACTACTCCTTTCAGATTGTCGAACGCAACGCGATTTACTTAACACCGGTATCATTCATCCGAGGATGTCATAAACTCTCAGAATTTAAAAAAATGATTTAAATTCCGAGATATTATTATTATTCTTATTATTATTTTGTAAATTTTAACGAAGTTTCTCTAAAAATGGCAACTAAATTATTCCATTTTTGTGGATAAAAAAGAAGAAATAAAACGGATTAATATATTTTTTCTCAATAAAACTGAAAAAAAAAAAAAGAATTTATTTTCAATTTGATCAGATGGTGAAAGAAAAAAAAAATCTTGATTACAGTAAAATTTTTGAAGAATAAAAACGTATTTTCACATATTCAAACTTCATGAATCAATTTATTCTGGAGAACAAAAATCGCCTGTCAACATATTTTCAGTTAGAAATAAAGATTTTCTTTTTCAGTTATAGATTAAATCAAGGAGGCAAATTTAAGCTCCTTGCATTTAGGTCTACAATAATTGCTATTCACAAGAATTGAATTTAATGAAAAAGAATATACTATTTCCATTATCTTTGAAGGATTGCTATTAAAACGTTTCACAAAGGCGTTAAAAGTAAAATGGTTTACCAGGTAAACTTGAGAAATGTTTTTATATAATTCGCCGATTTCCACGATTTTATTTGGCCCGCCTTTTTTCATTGGTTGCAGTTTCCTTTTCGTGATTATTTGTCACAAAATTTCACTTTTTTAAAACTTAGTTATGTCAAGGCCTCTATAACATAGAAATACTGTATTGTCTCCTATGGAATGTAATAAAGAGTTAGTTAATTATTTACGTTTCTAATTATCGGAAATGAAATATTTTGCTTAATTAATGCATTTATTCTTCTTTTAATGATACGTGAACGAAGTCACGGGTAACAGCTAGTAATATTATAAATCTGATTGTGTGCAAATATTAGGCTGAAGCCAGCGTCAAAATGGAGAAATTAATGGCGCTGTATCTTTGCATATAGGTGGATTATAACCCGGAAATGAACATAGACTGGTTTTTGTTTATTTTCTTCAAATACTTTTCTTAATAATTCAAAATTTGATTATTTTCATGGAGAATCAATGGACATTTTTAGATAAAATTTAACCATTTTACTTTATCGTTGCTAGAGCTTTGATCGTTGCCAATAAATAAAAATGCGGAAAAATAATTTTTCCTCAACAATTAAGTTTCAATTGAGCGATTTTCACGTGAAAAACGAGAATAATTCAAAAGAAGATGAATTTCTGTGATATTTGAAGCAACAATATGGAGTATTTGTTATTATACATGAAGTATGAATATCGGTTACATTAAAAAGATCTTTTTCTGTCAAAAACTGAGTTATAATTAGAAAGAAGAATTAACAATTATATTATTAAGAAAAAGATTTCGCTTGAACCATGGAACTATGAAAAAGATCCTTTTTGGCTTGAACAAATATGACGTCATAAATAAAACAGGTATTTTCAAATATTCGTAATATTACAAAGAGCATGACTATCAGTGTATAATAAAAGTATATACATAATAGACGTCATATTTAAGATGAATAACTGAAATATTTTTTTGATACTGATTAATAATAAGCTTGAATATCAGTTACAAACAGATGAGAGTTTTCTGCTAAAATTCACGTCATTATTGCCAGGAAAAGAAAATTAACAAGAATTATATCATTGAAAAGAGATTTCTCTGGGAACAAAGTGATGTCATAATAAAACGGGAATTTTTAAATATGTTTCAAATGGAGCGTGTATCAATTTCATACATTAATAATCACTGAGTACAGTGAAAGAATAGAGAGGTAATGAACCGTAAAATCAGCTTGCAATATGAAGCCGGTTATCGCTCAAATCCTTAAGCCCAAGGGCTGACTTCATTGGATGGAGAGAGTCTGCACGTGGAACAATGACTGGATTTATTGGACGGGGAGAGGTTTTCAAAGCAAGCCGCCAGTTGTTTGGGCCGACTGTAGGGTTGCATTTTCAGCAGCACGCCAAACATGAACATTTCATCTCTATTTATTCTCTGAACTCTGTGATTAATAATGCAAGCATCAGTAAAATTATTAGGATGTGTGTATTTCGCAACTACCCTTCTTAATGCAACGCGATTTACTTAACACTGGTTATCATTGATTCGAGGATGTCATATAAACTCTAAGAATTTAAAATTTTGAATTAGATTCCGAGATATTAATATTTTTTTTGTTTAACGAAATTTCTCTAAAAATGGTACTTAAATTACTCCATTTTTGTGTGTAAAAAAGGAGAAATAAAACGGATTAATATATTTTTATGCCATTTTCTCATTAAAACTGAAAAAAATTATTTTATTTTCAATTTGAATAGTTGGTGAAAAAAAAATCTTGATTACAGTAAAATTTCCGAAAAATAAAAACATATTTCCACATATTCAAACTTTATGAATCAATTTATTCTGCAGAGCAAAAATCGCCTGTCAGCATATTGTCAAGAAATCAAGAAATGTTTCAGCTATAGATTAAACCAAGGACACAAATTTGCTGTTACATGCAAACGTAACACTTGCAATTGCAAAGCTTTTTGCAACCCCAAATTACATGCAAACGTAACATTTACATGTAATTTGCACCCAAATTAATTTTAATATAAACCGTAATAAATGTTAATTTACAATGAAAATTACATGCAAAAGTAATGTTTACATATAATTTTGGGTTGCAAAAAGCTTTGCAATTTAAGTGTTACGTTTGCACATAATTTTAGGCTGCAAAAAGCTTTGCAATTGAAGCTCCTTGCATCTAGTTGTAGAATTATTCCTCCCTATTCTAAGAATTGAATTTAAAGAAAAAGCATATACTATTTTCAATGAATTATTTTTAAATGATGGCTGTTAAAACGTTTCTCAAAGTCAGGTAATAAGGTGGTTTATCAATAATAAAGGTAATAAAGGTGGTTTATCAGGTAAAATTGACATTTCTTTTTACCCAATTCGTCGATTTACACGATTTTATTTGGCCGTCCTTTTTCCACTGGTTGCAGTTTCCTTTTCGCGGTTATTTGGCACAAAATTTTACCTTTTTAGGTAGATTTCGTAAGAAATACTACCTATTACATTCTCACCTAAGTTGGAAATTTTGAAAAATTTTTGCAGATCTACGCCGATCATGACTCCCAGAACCCAAAACCACCCCCAGTTCAAAACTTTATATATATATCTATCTATCTATCTATCTATCTATCTATCTATCTATGTCACTTTTTTCTGACCACGATAACTGGAAAAATTCTGCATTAATCTTTTACAAACTGATACATAAAATCAAGGGGCATAAAATCTCGGTCAAGTTCGTTAATGGGCAAAATCGAACCAAGGGGGGGAGGGTGGGGGGGCTTTTTGTGAAAACAGAAAAAAACCCATAATTTCTTAATTATTATACGTATCGAATCCATTTAAAGTTATTAATACTTCTAGGAGAAGGGCCGAAAATTTATGTATGACAGATTTTTGATATAATTAAAAATGGCTCCAAGGGGGGGAAAAAAGGAGGGTTTTAGAAGAAAAAAAATCATAGCTTCGTCAATTCACAAGATATCAAATCCGCGTAAATTTATTATTAATCCTCTTAATATTATCTAAAACTTTTATATTGACAAGTTTTTTATAGGACCAACCGTTATAGCAAAAAAAAATTAAAAACAAAAAACAATCCCTGCCGGCTCCGCCTGCAAACAAGTTATTTTTCGAAGTAGGCGGTTCCAACTCCCGCATCTTTTCGAAACTGATACATAAAATCAAGGGGCATAAAATCTCGGTCAAGTTCGTTAATGGGCAAAATCGAACCAAGGGGGGGGGATGGGGGGGGCTTTTTGTGAAAACAGAAAAAAAACATAATTTCTTAATTATGATACGTATCGAATCCGTTTGAAGTTATTATTACTTCTAGGAGAAGGGCCGAAAATTTATGTATGACAGATTTTTGATATAATTAAAAATTGCCTTAAGCGGGGGAAGGGGGGGTGTAGAAGAAAAAAATTCATAATTTCATCAATTCCCAAGATTTCAAATCCGCTTAAATTTATTATAAATTCTCTTAATATTATCTAAAACAATATATTGAATATTGACAAGTTTTTTATAGGACCAACCGTTATACCAAAAAAAAATTAAAAACAAAAAAATCCCTGCCGAATCCGCCTGCAAACAAGTTAGGTTTCGAAGTAGGCAGTTCAAACTGCCGCATCATCGTAAAAAAGGTCATTTCTTCCGCAATTCCCGACAAACAGGCGCCCCACGGTCTGCGTCTTCGAAATCTACCTGTGCCTGTAGGCCGAGCCGTCAGGGATTTTTTTAAACTGATTTATGTCAAGGCCCCTATAACAAAGAAATATCGTATTTTCTTCTATGAAATGTGATAAAGAGTTTGTTAATTATTTACGTTTTTAATTATCGGGAGTGAAATATTTTGCTTGATTAGTACATTTATTTTTCTTTTAATGTTACGTGAACGAAGTCCACGGGTAACAGCTAGTACTTCATATAGATAAAAGACTGATTTTATTCTATTAAAATCTAATAGCTAGTACTAAAATTACAAAGTTTTCACAATGCATTGCTTACTAGTTTCGTAAATTTGAATACAAAATTGCCAGCGAACTATTTTATGCAGGGATCAATGGCCATATATACTAGAGATGTGTCATTTGTCAAGGAACGATTCCAAATGAACGATTCCGGCAGTGAAATTAAAGGAACGATTCCAGTCTTTAAAAAGGAATCGGTCCTTTTTGGAACGATTCCTTGGATTCGGTCCTTTTTGGAACGATTCCTCGGATTCGGTTCTTTTTGGAACGATTCCTTGGATTCGGTCCAAAACATATCGAATCCAAAAAGGACCGATTCCTCGGAATCGGTCCAGAATGTACCGACTCCAAAAAGGATCGAATCCTCGGAATCGACTCCGAAAAGGATAGATTCGTCGGAATTAGTCCAAAATGTAGCGATTCCGAAAAGGAACGATTCCTCGGAATCGGTGCAGAATGTACCGAATCTGAAAAGGACAGAGTCCTCGGAATCGACTCCGAAAAGGACAGATTCCTCGGAATTAGTCCAAAATGTAGAGATTCCGAAAAGGAACGATTCCTAGGAATCGGTCCAAAATATGCCGATTCCAAAAAGGATCGATTCCTCGGGTTCAGGTTGGGTTGATTTATGACAGCCAGTTATCAACACGAGGGATATAGGACCTGGGGGGGGGTCTTTCTAAGGGATCCTAATCCGTATTTACGGCAAGGTTCGAAGAAAACACGAAAAACTCCGAACGGTTAGGTCGACGAGCGCGACAGTGGTTTGAACCCAGCACCTCCCGTCTACCAACTTTGAGAGCAGAACCTCTCAGCCACTGGTGGGGCTCGATTCCTCGGAATCGGTCCTGAATGTACAGACTCCGAAAAGATTGATCCGAAGAATGTGCAGACTCCGAACAGACTGACCAGTTTTAATAAATTAAAAAACGCTAGATTTTGATTCTGTTAAAGCTCAGTTTCTGGCCAAAAAAATCCTTCTAATATGTACGTGATAAAAAAAATAATAGATAGATAGATAGATAGATAGATAGAGATAGAGATAAGAGAGAGAGAGAGAGAGAGAGGGGGGGAGAGGGAGAAGAAGATGCGGGGGGGGGGGGGGGATTGATTAATAAACTACATATTACTTTCTCTTAAATTTATCTTAAGATAAATAGAAGTATATTATTGTACTCCAGTTAAAATATTGTCTATTATTTAGCTATGTACTTATCACCTGCGACTTAATTACATTGCTATTGAAACTTTTTGTGCTAAATTGATCAGAAAGAGGAAAATGAAGAAAAAAAAAATGAATGTAAAATATGAGTATGTGTAAGTGGACAAAGCAGATTAATATGACGTCATTAGAGAATTAAAAAGAAAATCTGACGTCCTATTGGAAGTTTAATGAATGTTTCAGATGTTTGAGAATAATGCAAAGTGAGTATCAATATGAATAATAGAGAATAGTAAATATATGAGTTTGAGGAATGTATTGAATCATGATAAAAACCCGATTATGGAAATATTCGCATATTTTAACATTTTGAAGGCATCCAACATGTTTAATTTTGAAATTATATATTTTTTAAATATCGCATTTAGTCCGTATGACGGATATTATTATGACAGAATATAATAGCGGGTTTCGCCCGCTATCTGGCTGGTTTAGATTTTTGAAAAAACTGAAAAATAGACCGGAAAATTTTTACTTTATTAAAAAAAACATGACTTTTTTTGTTGTTGTTGTTGTTATTGCTAAATTATATTTATTTGAATTTATTAAAGAAAGGATAAAGTGTTTTGAAAGGAATATTAAACGAAACACTTTGTGCGATCTTCGATCACACTTATCCACTTGTTTTATAATTTTTATGAATAAAAGTTAAAACACATCATAGATTATGGATATTGGCTAAACTACTGCAAGAATGTATTTCTGTAGTTTTAATGTTATTTATGCTGTTTTATTCAGAATTTATTGATTAAAGTCTATTTAACCCTGCTAAATAACTTGTTGGACACTGTTTTATTAAAATTAGGTTTTTGACACTTTTTGACAGTTTTGACTCGGAGGTTTTTGACATGACGGTTTAAACCATGGTTAAAGCCGGTTAAAACCGTCGCATGTCAAAAACTTGCCAACCCTGATTGAAACTCGTAGGATACAAAATTTAATCAAAATTGTTAGAGCCGTTTTTTAGATAAAATTAACTTGACCCGGGTTGACCCAAAAATGACCTACTAATCGAAAGTTGAACATGTGACCTAGCCCAATAGTCTTCTTGTGCCCAAAAATGGTAAGATACAAAATTTAGTCAAAATCGTTTGAACCGTTTTTTAGATATAATTAGCTTTACCCTGACCCTTGATGACCCACTAATCGAATTTTCTCGAACACGTGACCTAGCCCAATGGTTTTCTGGTTCCCCAAAATGGTAGAATACACAATTTCGTCAAAATTGTTAGAGCCGTTTTTAAGATAAAATTTGCATATATATATAACCACACACAAGATTTGCTCGTATTAGAATATATGATATCCTTTTACTTAGATCTGTAATTTCTCCTCTGTTTTGCCATCTTATTTACATCCGATTACAAATTTGTTGTTAAAATCCCAGAGGCACATGCATTAATCAGGCCCTGAACTTAACGTTTCAGATCAGTTTTCCTTATTGTCAATGTATCTGAATATTTTTATCAATTATTTCAAATTTTAAGTGAAAACCATTTCACCTGCCATCCTGGGACAGCATTTACACTAGTTTGGAAATGATTTAAAGACGTAAAGGTTTATTTTAAATGAAAAATTTGATATGTTTAATATCAATCCAGGTGTATTATGTATTCTAATTTATTTTTCTCAGTACTCTGTTGTTTTAAGGTACTTTAAAATTTATTGAAATTTCTCACGTGTATTCCAGATAAATTAGAAAAGGAAAACACTCTAGAATGCATTAACAGCTAAGTTGCAGAAAGCCATTTTCAATGAAAGATTTGGGATGTTTGACTTTTAACTTAAGCAAACTTCAGATATCAATACTTTTTGTGGTCAAAACATTTAGGATAACTTGAAGTTTTTTTTTTTTTTTTTTTACAGAAAACTTTTTGTTGGGATTGTTATTTTTTAGCAACAATAAATAAATTATCATCTAACTCTCCCCTTAAATTTCCATTCTCCCAGCACTAGGGGTAAATTTCTAGACATTGGGAGGGGGGGGGAGTGATAGAAAAGTTATTTTAGATAATATATTTATTTTAAAATGTAAAATATACATATGTGATTCAGG